>JAWNOP010000070.1:10105000-15105000 GCA_035045925.1 Drosophila atripex
AATGTAACTCACATTAAAAACACATTTTGTCAGACAAATCAAAAGTAATTGTCTCACATCAGTGAGCTTGACATTGCCGCTGACTGCGATGCATTTGATTTGAGGAATAAACTGCTGTTTCTTTGGCTCATCCTCCTATTATACAACGTACTATAATGTACTATATATGAACATACTTACAAATCGGTTCAGTCACCGCCACACAAAGCGGAAATGAGTTCAGACCGACATTCAATTTGTGAGATTTCTTAATTGACAACCACGCAATTTTTGAATCGCTCTGCAGTCTCTGGGGTGACCTATGAACTCTTTCAATTAAACGTAGGACTTCCAAGGGATTCCCGATCAAAGCTATAAAAAAAAGACAAATTGCTATTCAAGTTAGCTGGCAGGCTGGTAGGCTGGTAGGCTGGCAGCGTGATAATTCCATTATGCTTTAATTAAAATCGCATAAAACCAGCGGTGAATATAAATAAATTTTGTCACATGGCACAAAAAAGCGAAGGCTGTCATACGAAAAACAAAAATAAATAAAAAAAAAAAATATGTATAGAAAACACCTACAAAATAAATAAAAATGTAATAAACTATAAAAATGGGTGGCCACTAGGTCTAAGCCACGAATAAAACGTTTTGGCCATTTAAACTTGTCGCACGGCTTTTATTTGTTTTGGATTTAGTTTCGTTTTTCATTTTATTTTATTTTTTGTTCGATTGCCGGATTGCGCTGGCTTACTGGCTAGGCGAAAATGTCGTACAGAGTTTCCAATAAAACTGGCCATTTATCATGGGGCTGGTGGGGCCTGGAAAATATTGAGAATCGACAATCGAATCGAATGTTACGCATACGCCCCGGAGGGCAGCTGTTGGCTGTTCAAGCTGCTCATGCGCAGTCACCGATTCGAATTTCGAATTTAATTTTTCACTGCACAGGCTTTAATCCTCGATTTGCTATTTTTCATACAGTTTTTGTCAACTGTTTGGTTCTTTTAGTTCGGTTTTTTTTTTGTTTTTTTTGGCCGGGAAGGAGCAAGAGTAACACCGGAGATTAGTGTCAAGATTTGCATACGAAATCATACATACTATATGGATAGACGCATATATCTGTCAGGTGCGTGAGTTGCCAATTTGGTAAGAGTGTTGCCAAATTTGGCTAATTCCGTTGAGTTGCAAAGTTGCAATTGCCAAATGCCACTGCACTTTGCGTCCAGAGCTCATGAATCATTTGCCACCAAATGGTGCTGATATGAATCACTTACGCTTCGTTAAATCCAGATCCAGATATGTCAGTGCTAAATGAGGTGGAAGTGGTTGAGATTATTGAAATATAATTAAATAAATAAGACAAATAAATTATTTTCTTTTAATTTGATTTTATTGAATTTCTTTACTAAATGTTTCTCATAGCCCTTATTAGCTTTTAAAGATGCGTCGCAAAGTGAAAACTTAGAAAACTTTTAGCAGAGTTCGCCACCAGATTTTGCTGTGGTGTGACCAGATAAAAAAAGCTATAAGCTTTGATAGAATTATTACCGTTGTATATTTGAATTACATAGTAGAGTAGTTTCATTTTTTAATGTACCATGATTTTACAATTATTTTATTGGAATTATTACAATTTTTATGCTTAAATTGAAAAAAGGGTAAAAATCAGAATGAGCTAAAAGTTTATACTTTTATGATTTTATTTATATAGTTTGTATTATTTATTAATAAGTATAGTTAATATGAGATTGTAAACTAATTGATGATTAAAAACTACATTTTTTATATATTACATATATATTTTTTATATATAACAGTTTAATAATTCAATGCTAATTAATCAATATTAATTCAATGTGTATAATATTTTTATTGAAAAATTAATCTATAAATGTATATAAATATTATTATATTTTCCCAATCTCATTCATAAATCATAACAACTAGTTACCAGCCGAAACTTCATCAATTAGGTTGCATTTTATTTCCTCAAAGAAATTACAAGAAACCCGAAAACTCAGAGTAAAAAAAAAAGTCATTGTCTGGCCAACTGTCTGTCGCAGAGACAAAAAAAAAGGACCATAAATACGGGTTTGGGGGATTCCCCAGGAGCGACGTCAACAACTGCGCTGCCCTCGGTGGCAGCAGCATCAACAGCGCTGCTACTGAGGCATTTATGGCTTTCAGAACATTGGCTCTTGGGCTTCGGCAAAATCCTCAGTCGTTATTCGGCCGAGCAACCGTCTGCATCGCGCGCAGCTCTCGAAGCTTTCGATTTTTTGCAATAACTCGCACTCCCCTCGAAGGATATACACAGCATAGATAACTTTTCAAAGGCGCCAGCTAGTCGCATTCCGCATCCCGAAAAGGATTTCGATATACATTCCAGAGAAGGAAGCCATGTCCGCCATGTCCATGCAAGCCCTTTTGGCCGCCACCTTCTTGCTGGCCAATGCCTGGCCCATCACAGGTGAGAAATTATTTTGCTTATTCACCTCAAGTGTCGATCAGTTAATGAAAACACACACTTTAATTTTCTTGTAAACACTTTTCATAATTGCTTGAATAAACTGAGAAAAATATACTTTTTTTTTCTTAATAATTATTTTAAAAATTTGTACTCAGTGCACCTGTAATTCCATCTGCCCTCCAAGGTCAGAGATGCGCATAAAGTTTTTCAAACTTATGGTTTTTAAGCACAAAGCCCATGAATGAAATTTTTGTTTCCAATTTTCGGCACATTTTTGTTTATGTAGTTTTAGCTCGTGATTTTAAGATTTTCCCTTGCGGTGTTTATTAAAATTCTTTCAAAAAGTTTTCTTGGTCCATAAAGAAATGGCTTCCAAAAATTAAAATTAAAAAAAAAGTTTTCAGGTAATATTATTTAGATTTACTTAACACATTCTGGGCTCTTCTCGATTTGATTTAAGATTTATGTGCGACACTTTGCTTAGCACTCAGAATGATGGAGGTTCTCGCTGTTTTTATCTGTCATAAACAAATTAATATCGAATGGGGGCTATGGCTATAATGAAATATTAATAGGGGTGATGTGGCTCAAAAGCAGAGGAAGGTGTTTGTTTTGGATGGCCAACACGCGTGAAAGGAAGAAAAACAAGCAAATTCCTTGAAATGATTTATTCTACAATATTGTGGCAAATATTTTTCATAAGATTTATGCGTTATAAAGTAATTTAATTAAGGTGGAAAAAATTATGAAAAATTCCATTTATCAGAGCTCTCTTGGCAGCACTTTCTTCTGCTGTTCTTGGGGTCATTGCTTTTCTACAATTTTGTTGATTTTCACGCTTTTCAGTGATTGGCAACCTGTACGCCCAACGAATACAAATATTCGTATCCATCTGCCAGACATTCCATTATTTATTTTCCCAGACATTTCTGTGTTTCTCACTCGATTTCCCAAACAGAATGTAAAATTTTGAATGCAGTTTGCACATTTTCATGCCCCGATTAGCGTTTTCAAATCGGTTCGCAATGACAAGAGCCATTGATGATTGTGATTGGGTCGTTAGGGGCTACCCTGTTGCTCTCAATTAACTTGGCTATATGTCCTGTAATTATCTAATTGCTTTGATTTTTTGTTGCCTTTTGTTGTTTGGAAATCTGGATTTACGAGTAGTCGCGACTGCGCATGTCCAAGTGGCGCCAGGATGTCGTCTGCTCCAGTTTCCCGCTGTCTTTGCCATTTGACAGCCTCCGCCCCCCATCTGCGTCAGCCTCTGAAAACTATGTCAGAGTCTGGCCGTGGTCCTCTTCATCGGGGGTTAGTTCTTCGGGCCTCTAACCCCCCGCCCCCGGCAATACCATGAGTTGCGTAATTTTCCGAAACTGATAATGAGAGCTCGCATTCCGGAAGCGGAGATTGTCCTGGCACACATCCGATCCGTATCGTGTCATATTTTGTTATGTTTTGGGGGATGTTTAATTTGCTTCCACTGTTTTGAATTTATGTGTCTTCGGGGTTGTTTCAAAGTACCAAACAAAAGTCAGGTTCAGGGGTGTGGAGTGCCACTTCCTTCAGACAAGTCTCAGCTTTCAATTACCATCTAAAAAAAAAGCAACTACAGAAAAGAAGCCAAACCAGGCCGAGGCATATGCGTGACCTCAGCGAATACTTCCCGAATGGCAAGCGGGGGCGACCCATGACAGACGACCTTGAAGTATAAACTACACTGAAAAGTATATTAAAATTATTTAAAATAGGGTTTGAACAGGGACTAAGCCACATACATACATATATAGCTAGAAAAAAATGCTCACTACGACCTTTAAAACCTTTTTTAAAGAGTCGATTTTTGGCTACTTCCATAAAACCTATTTAATAATAGTTTGTGAAATAAATTATTTCAAGTTTTAAATTGCCAAAAGAAACCAATTACCCACACAATATAGATTAGGTGTTTGCCAATTACTAGAAACGATTCTAAAAATACTTAAAGAAAACTCAAGACACCGGCTTATAAGAAGGCTAGCAAATAGCCTTAGCTTGTTTATGCATATGTCCAGTTTAAAAAGGGTAAGAGCCAGCCCCCATCCCACCCAACCATCCGCCACTAAAACCTCAGACACGCCAAGGTCGCGCCAATCGAAAGCCTTAGAACACGTAGACGTAATATTCCCGGGTCTCCGGCTCCGATGTTATAATGTAATTTGCCAGAAAGGAGCTGGGAAAAGTAAAATATAAATGTTTTACAGTCAATATTTGACAGGCCAGCACTCCTAGTTCTTTTACCTTTTGGATTGTTTGTCTCCAAGGTGCCAAGAAGTGACCCTTTGGTTCCTAGGGTCCTTGGCATGTTGGCGGCTTCCCCTCTTTGGTGGAAAGCAAACAAGGCGAGTCCTAGCACTCTCTCGCCTCCCAGGACATGCAAAAATGTTCCAAGGACACAACACGATCTTGATTTACTGTCACGGCAAATCACGCCAACTTATCAACCCAATTAGGAGAGTTTTCAGTCCGAACTACTACTAAAAAAATTACCTCTTTAATTAATCCATTCACTAATTACTGTTCTACAAATAGTTGGCAATCAGTTTGATACAAGAAATTTAATTATGGAGGTGTGAAATGTGAAATCTAAATGGGTGTGTGGCGAGGCAAACCAAGAAAAACAAATTATAATGAAAGGAAAATAAACAAATAAGTCAATATAAATCAACTTAAAAAGGCAAAAAAAAAATATAGAAGAAGAGGCCATAGTCTTTTATTGAGTGAATCATTTTTAAGCTTTTAAAAGAGATCTTTAAATAGAAAATGGAAGAAAGATCAATCAAATAATTAACTCTCTGAGTTTATCAGGTGGGAATAAATAGGCAAACATTTTCTTTGCTTTTTCCGCTTGAAATTGTTGAGGAAGGAAGAACAATATTCCTAAACAAAATTGGCCACAAAAACAAACTTTTAAATATAAAGAAGATGTATATAACTTCCTTCATAATTTAAAATAATATAACTTAAATATTTGTGTAGGCCCATTATTCCCGAATATCTTTGCTAATGGACGCACAATTACTTACCATTTTAATAGCGTCTTCTTCATGGCTGCGTATACGTAATAAAATTTGTTTGTGGCGCCACCCTGACTGGCCACGCACCCTCCCACCCCCCAAAAAAAGGGGGCGGCACATGAAGTTCACAGATGACGATGATGTCAACCTCTGAACAATCCTTGGTAAAGAAAACTTCCCAAAAAGAAAACTATGTCAGCGAAGTTATTTTTACTTTGCCAGCAAAAAGTTTCGTTGTCTGCTCTGGGTGACCCCGTGAAAGGTCATTTAAATCTTTTTTCTTCTCAAAACTAATGGAGTGTCTTTGATTTTATTTCAGCATCTGGAAATGAGCAAAATAATCGTAATCATTTGCAATGTTGGCACTGCAGCTCTGACACTTATGGGGCCGAGGACTTCTGCGATGTGACCTTCCAGGAGGACAATATACCCAATGATTTGATCCGGGAAAGGAACATCAACTTGCTCAGAACCTGCAATAGCACAATTAATTCGGATCACGAGAGACCTGTGTGCCGAAAAACTGTAGAGGAGAGTAAGTAAAGTCTATATAGTTTATTAAATAAAAACCAAGAAAAGATTATGATACATTATATTTATTATAAACCCTTTAAATCTTATTTATATTTCAGATAATGGAAAAATAATAACCAAACGCTTCTGCTATTACACCAACAAGTCCGATGCCGTGGACCTCTGCAATATCACCACTCCGGACAAAAATGTGCGTCGGATTTTCTGCCAGGACTGTCTAACCGATCGCTGCAATGGCGCCTATCCGGCAGTGTCCTTCATGGAGTTCGTACTCCTCTTACCAGTTCTGGCCCTAGTCGTACAGTTGGCCAATTAAAGGGACTACCTTGGGCCAAGAACACTCACACACCTCTCTGCATTCTATTTAAGTTGGAACGTGATATTTTGCCTGGCCGCAAGTGCCCAGCTGTTGCTGATTAATAACTTAAGTTTAAATCGATTTAAATAAGTTTAGTTTCGGGGCTCTAGTTCTCCGCACTCATTTAGCCTAAATTCCGGATGATATTTAAGGTTTCTTTATAAGTTATTTTGTCAATGTTTGCCAAGCTCAAAGTCCAGAAATTCAAAAACAATAAACACTATCAACTCAAACTATATAACACTAAAATAATCAATAGAATTTAAAAGTCCAAAGAACAGTAAAAACTCACTAAATAGCCTAACAGAATGTAAAGAACACTCGCATATGTAATTATCACAGTTGCTAGACAAACAAAAAAACAACTAAAATGAAATAACTATATAGCACATTAAAAAATGGAACACACCGAATAAAGTATACACTACAAATTTGACTTTTAAAGATATGCCAACAAATCGATGACAGCGGCAATGAGTTCTGTTTTTGTTTGTGGATCCAGTCCTACGTAGAAATTCTCCATTTGAAGACTCTGCCAGAGCTTTGCCATATAGCTGCTGAAATCATGGCTGGGTTTCCCGAAACTTTTGTAACGATTATAGAGCATTATCTCGGTTTGGACCATTAAGCTGTAGGAGTCCCGATTACCGGCTATATAGAGTTGATAGCAAAACGAAGCTAGTTGACCCGAAGATTCCAGTTTATACAGTTTACGGATCACTTTCTCCATGATCTGTTTCAGTTTCTCCGGCTTAAAGAGGTAGTGAAGTCTTTGCGAGTGCCTGCCAATGGCCAGTTGCCATTTTCCCACCTCATGCTCCTCGGCCTGGAGAGCCTCTTGGAAAATTTCTGTTGTATTCAGGACCGCTAGATGTTCACGGATGCTTTCGCGTATGAGATATCCTTGCAAATGCTGGCGCAGGGTGGTATTACTCTCCGGACGACACAGAACCCGCATCAGCGCCTCATTCAGGTCTTCCATTTTGGACACATCCTTTGGAAAATCAGCCTTCAACTTGCCCCAAGTGACGGCCGCCAACGAGAGCTGCTCGCCAACGGGTCCATTTCGATTTTCGATCAGCTCCAGCATCTTTTTGAAGTCGTAGCTGGCCACTTGAGTTCCCAGAGCATCGACAGCTTCCAGAACACACAGCACCGAGATGAAAAATGATAATTTTGTGCTCATATTGACGTCTAAAATGCAACTAAAATAAACTTAAGATTGAATTGGATTGTCGTCTATTCGTGCCTTATCAGAGCTTCTGAGTGAGGTTCTCTCTTGATAATTCACGCAATCTCATTCACAATATTTTATTTATTGTTCCCCATATTTAAATTGTTACGAAAAATCCACGAATGCAAAACAAAGGCAATGAGAGTCATAAATCGTAAACGGCATTCCTTTCCCAAACGCGACACGAAATGGCTTAAATATTCACAAAAATTTAATGGAAAGTTGGAATTTTAGCCACTCCATGGGCTTAACTTGGTCAATACACCTCTGAGCATCAATTTATTTTGGGGAAATGGTTATAATTTTGCTGAAAATTGTCCGATCCACGATTGTTATGCCTTCCCTATTTTAGATCTTCGAGTAGAATAATCCTACATCAATACCTGGCCAACTAAAATCTGACCCCATTTTCGAAAATTTTCAAAGGGGTAACAACATAATTTTGACCAAAAATCGATCAAAAATAGTATTCCTGGATTTCCGTGATATTTTAATGCAGATTGAAAGCATTTAGAACCCTGAATCGCAAACGGTATTTGTTTCCCAAATACGACACGAAATGTCATAAATATTCCCCAAAATGTGTCCCAAAAGTTGATATTTTAGCCACTAATAGTTAACTTGGTCAATAAGGCTCTGGGCATCAATTTACTGTAGGAAAACTTTCATATTTTTGCTGAAAATGGTCCGATCCACGAATGTTATGCCTTCCCTTTCTTAGATCTTTGAGTAGAATAATTCTGCATCAAAACCTGGCCAACTAAAATCCGACCCCATTTTCGAAAATTTTCAAAGGGTAACATCATGATTTTGACCAAAAATCGATCAAAATTATTATTTATCGATTTTCGGACTATTTTAATGCAGATTGAAAGCATTTAGAACCCTGAATCGCAAACGGTATTTGTTTCCCAAATACGACACGAAATGCCATAAATATTCCCTACAATGTGTCCCAAAAGTTGATATTTTAGCCACTAATAGTTAACTTGGTCAATAAGGCTCTGGGCATCAATTTATAGGCAAAATTTGTATTTATCGATTTTCAAAATATTTTAATGCAGATTTAAAGCATTAAGAACCCTGAATCGCAAACGGTGTTTGTTTCCCAAATACGACACGAAATGTCATAAATATTCCCCAAAATGTGTCCCAAAAGTTGATATTTTAGCCACTAATAGTTAACTTGGTCAACAAGGCTCTGGGCATCAATTTACTGTAGGAAAACTTTCATATTTTTGCTGAAAATGGTCCGATCCACGAATGTTATGCCTTCCCTTTCTTAGATCTTTGAGTAGAATAATTCTGCATCAAAACCTGGCCAACTAAAATCCGACCCCATTTTCGAAAATTTTCAAAGGGTAACATCATGATTTTGGCCAAAAATCTATCAAAATTTGTATTTATCGATTTTCAAAATATTTTAATGCAGATTGAAAGCATTAAGAACCCTGAATCGCAAACGATGTTTGTTTCCCAAATACGACACGAAATGTCATAAATATTTCCTAAAATGTGTCGCTAAATTTGTCCTAAATTTGAATTTCGCGATTTGGCAAGAATTTTTTGCAAAAAAGGAGCGAAAATTGTATTGTCCGATTTTAGAAACCTTTTGATGCAGATCGAAGGATATTGATGTCCTGGTTGCAAAATGACATCCCTGTTGAAAATCCGATCCGAAATGGTCGAGATATGAGCTTGGAAAGAAACGCCTTGGCGGCCAAAACGCGGCTCAAATTTCTTAAAAATCGTATGGCAGAAAATCTGAAGTACCAGGCGAACAGAACCCAGCAGAAGGTGGCGGAGTGACGTCAAAGCAAGCAGTGCACATATTTTTCTGTTCAGAGGAAGGGAGACAGCATTAGTCTACGGCGGTATTTTGCCTTCCTTTTCCTCTAATGGTAAATATTCTCTTGCTGAAAATTCAAAAAACGGTACCCTAATCCATGATGGCTGACATATCGCCAATCCCTGCATCCCAATTTCCAGTCCAGAACGGTAGTCTTCCCTCAATGATGGCAAAACTAAAACGACACACGTTGTTTTTCTGCGCGTGTCACGACTTGGGGCCAGCGTGAGTGAATGTGCATAGGATCTCATGGGCACGGCACATCGTGCTGAGGTGGCGCACCAAAAGCCGTGCAAAATCACTCCCGCTTTCCCATTACTACAGCAGCTTAATTTGTCTACCTGTCCCTCTCGATCACTTCATCTCGTTCCCGTCAACGGAGAATAGTGCTGTGATCCCCATCCCATAAGGTGCAATGGGGGTGGTAGAGTGCCGCCATAGCCCACCTTCCTCCCTTTCTCACACCTGGCGAACTCAGATAAAATGCAGCTGCAGCCTGCTTGAACTGATTGTACTGCTTTCTCTCGGCGACCTCATGCTGGTTTCTGTTCGCCTGGTACTTCAAATCTGGCCACGGGCAAAATTCCCTGAAATCGAAGAAAAATTTTGGAGCCGCTGGCAAGAATTTTATGGAGAGGCATTTAAAAAATGATTTAAAAAATGTTAATTGGAATAGTTTAAATTATAAAATTATATTATTTGTTAAATATAAAACCTTTATTATTTTATTTTTTAGAGTTTTTAAATCGATTTCCAAATGTCGAAAATATGGACTTGAAAAGTGCGATATTCCGGCGCCGAAAATGTTTTCAATTGCTCGAAATTCGTATGGCAGAAAATCTGAAGTACCAAAATTTTTATTGATCGATTTCCGGAATATTTTAATGCAGATTGAAAGCATTTAGAATCCTGATTCGCAAACGGTATTTGTTTCCCAAATACGACTCGAAATGTCATAAATATTCCCTAAAATGTGTCCCAAAAGTTGATATTTTAGCCACTAATAGTTAACTTGGTCAAGAAGGCTCTGGACATCAATTTGTTGAAGGAAAACTTTCATATTTTTGCTGAAAATGGTCCGATCCACGAATGTTATGCCTTCACTTTCTTAGATCTTCGAGTAGAATAATTCTGCATCAAAATCTGGCCAACTAAAATCCGACCCCATTTTCGAAAATTTTCAAAGGGTAACATCATGATTTTGGCCAAAAATCTATCAAAATTTGTATTTATCGATTTTCAAAATATTTTAATGCAGATTGAAAGCATTAAGAACCCTGAATCGCAAACGGTGTTTGTTTCCCAAATACGACACGAAATGTCATAAATATTCCTTAAAATGTGTCGCTAAATTTGTCCTAAATTTGAATTTCGCGATTTGGCAAGAATTTTTTGCAAAAAAGGAGCGAAAATTGTATTGTCCGATTTTAGAAACCTTTTGATGCAGATCGAAGGATATTGATGTCCTGGTTGCAAAATGACATCCCTGTTGAAAATCCGATCCGAAATGGTCGAGATATGAGCTTGGAAAGAAACGCCTTGGCGGCCAAAACGCGGCTCAAATTTCTTAAAAATCGTATGGCAGAAAATCTGAAGTACCAGGCGATCAGAACCCAGCAGAAGGTGGCAAAAATCAAGCAGTGCAAGCAGTGTAGTGACGTCAGAGCAATTATTATTTTCGGCTCCTATGGAGGGAAAGAGAAAAACTGATCTGAATATGTAACGGAGACGCTCCCCCTCCCTTTCCCCCTAATGCACTTGAAGCTCCAAATTTGGTTTAATGGGGGGGAATGGGACAATGCACTAAAAGGGAAACAGGAAGACAAAGAAGGCTCTCTTGGGGATGGCAGTGCTGAGTGTTTCGGCGCCACGGTTGTCACGACTTCTTGGCACGCAGTAAGATCCCCCATACATAACAATGCATTTCCACTCACGCTAGCCCCAAATCGTGACACGCGCAGAAAATCAACGTGTGTCGTTTTAATTTTGCCATCATTAGGGGGAGATTACCGGTCTGGACTGGAAATTCGGATGCAGGGATTGGCGAATTGTCGGCCATCATGCAATTCAGTACCGTTGTTTTTCATTTTATGCCAGACAACTTCTGTTAACCCTTGACTTGGCTTTGAAATTATTTTGTTTTCATTTATTTTATATTATAGATAATTTTACTAGTTAGAGGCAATAAATGTTCATTCAATGCAATAGAATGGATTGAAAATGCAAATTTAATAATAAGGACAGCTTTGGGAGCCTATTTATTGTCACACTAATTAATCTTTGCTTGTGAAAAATGACTGGCAACGTTAAGCCCATTGAGCCAGTCAAGGGATAATCGAGTTATTTTTCTGGCAAAGTGAGGGTGAGGGGGTGGTGGAAATCCACCTTCTGCTGATTTCTGTTCGCCTGGTACTTGAGATTTTCTGCCATACGAATTTCGAGCAATTGCCGCAACATTTTCGGCGGCGGAATATCGCTCTTTTCAATTCAATATTTTCGCCATTTGGAAATCGATTTAAAAAGTCTAAAAAATAAAATAATATAGTATTTATATTTAACAAAATTATATAATTTTATAATTTAAACTATTCGAATTAATATTTTTTAAATCATTTTTTAAATGCTTCTTCATAAAATTCTTGCCAGCGGCTCAAAAATTTTTCTTCGATTTCAGTGAATTTTGCCCGTGGCCAGATTTGAAGTACCAGGCGAACAGAAACCAGCAGGAGGTCTCCGAGAGAAAGCAGTACAAACAGTTGAAGCAGGCTGCAGCTGCATTTTATCTGAGTTCGCCAGGTGTGAGAAAGGGAGGAAGGTGGGCTATGGCGGCACTCTACCACCCCCATTGCACCTTATGGGATGGGGATCACAGCATTATACTCCGTTGACTGGAACGAGATAAAGCGATCGAGAGGGACAGGTAGACAAATTAAGCTGCTGTAGTGATGGGAAAGCCGGAGTGATTTTGCACGACTTTTGGTGCGCCACCTCAGCACGATGTGCCGTGCCCATGAGATCCTATGCACATTCACTCACGCTGGCCCCAAGTCGTGACACGCGCAGAATAACAACGTGTGTCGTTTTAGTTTTGCCATCATTAAGGGAAGACTACCGTTCTGGACTGGAAATTGGGATGCAGGGATTGGCGATATGTCAGCCATCATGGATTAGGGTACCGTTTTTTGAATTTTCAGCAAGAGAATATTTACCATTAGAGGAAAAGGAAGGCAAAATACCGCCGTAGACTAATGCTGTCTCCCTTCCTCTGAACAGAAAAATATGTGCACTGCTTGCTTTGACGTCACTCCGCCACCTTCTGCTGGGTTCTGTTCGCCTGGTACTTCAGATTTTCTGCCATACGATTTTTAAGAAATTTGAGCCGCGTTTTGGCCGCCAAGGCGTTTCTTTCCAAGCTCATATCTCGACCATTTCGGATCGGATTTTCAACAGGGATGTCATTTTGCAACCAGGACATCAATATCCTTCGATCTGCATCAAAAGGTTTCTAAAATCGGACAATACAATTTTCGCTCCTTTTTTGCAAAAAATTCTTGCCAAATCGCGAAATTCAAATTTAGGACAAATTTAGCGACACATTTTAGGGAATATTTATGACATTTCGTGTCGTATTTGGGAAACAAATACCGTTTGCGATTCAGGGTTCTAAATGCTTTCAATCTGCATTAAAATATAACGAAAATCTATAAATAGTTGGCCAGGTTTTGATGCAGAATTATTCTACTCGAAGATCTAAGAAAGGGAAGGCATAACATTCGTGGATCGGACCATTTTCAGCAAAAATATGAAAGTTTTCCTACAGTAAATTGATGCCCAGAGCCTTGTTGACCAAGTTAACTATTAGTGGCTAAAATATCAACTTTTGGGACACATTTTGGGGAATATTTATGACATTTCGTGTCGTATTTGGGAAACAAATACCGTTTGCGATTCAGGGTTCTAAATGCTTTCAATCTGCATTAAAATATTCCGAAAATCGATAAATAAAAATTTTGATCGATTTTTGGCCAAAATCATGATGTTACCCCTTTGAAAATTTTCGAAAATGGGGTCGGATTTTAGTTGGTCAGGTTTTGATGCGGAATTATTCTACTCGAAGATCTAAGAAAGGAAAGGCATAACATTCGTGGATCGGACCATTTTCAGCAAAAATATGAAAGTTTTCCTACAGTAAATTGATGCCCAGAGCCTTGTTGACCAAGTTAACTATTAGTGGCTAAAATATCAACTTTTGGGACACATTTTGGGGAATATTTATGACATTTCGTGTCGTATTTGGGAAACAAATACCGTTTGCGATTCAGGGTTCTAAATGCTTTCAATCTGCATTAAAATATTCCGAAAATCGATAAATAAAAATTTTGATCGATTTTTGGCCAAAATCATGATGTTGCCCCTTTGAAAATTTTCGAAAATGGGGTCGGATTTTAGTTGGTCAGGTTTTGATGCGGAATTATTCTACTCGAAGATCTAAGAAAGGAAAGGCATAACATTCGTGGATCGGACCATTTTCAGCAAAAATATGAAAGTTTTCCTTCAACAAATTGATGTCCAGAGCCTTCTTGACCAAGTTAACTATTAGTGGCTAAAATATCAACTTTTGGGACACATTTTAGGGAATATTTATGACATTTCGAGTCGTATTTGGGAAACAAATACCGTTTGCGAATCAGGATTCTAAATGCTTTCAATCTGCATTAAAATATTCCGGAAATCGATCAATAAAAATTTTGGTACTTCAGATTTTCTGCCATACGAATTTCGAGCAATTGAAAACATTTTCGGCGCCGGAATATCGCACTTTTCAAGTCCATATTTTCGACATTTGGAAATCGATTTAAAAAGTCTAAAAAATAAAATAATATAGTATTTATATTTAACAAAATTATATAATTTTATAATTTAAACTATTCCAATTAATATTTTTTAAATCATTTTTTAAATGCTTCTTCATAAAATTCTTGCCAGCGGCTCCAAAATTTTTCTTCGATTTCAGTGAATTTTGCCCGTGGCCAGATTTGAAGTACCAGGCGAACAGAAACCAGCAGGAGGTCTCCGAGAGAAAGCAGTACAAACAGTTGAAGCAGGCTGCAGCTGCATTTTATCTGAGTTCGCCAGGTGTGAGAAAGGAAGGAAGGTGGGCTATGGCGGCACTCTACCACCCCCATTGCACCTTATGGGATGTGGATCACAGCATTATACTCCGTTGACGGTAACGAGATGAAGTGATCGAGAGGGACAGGTAGACAAATTAAGCTGCTGTAGTGATGGGAAAGCGGGAGTGATTTTGCACGGCTTTTGGTGCGCCACCTCAGCACGATGTGCCGTGCCCATGAGATCCTATGCACATTCACTCACGCTGGCCCCAAGTCGTGACACGCGCAGAAAAACAACGTGTGTCGTTTTAGTTTTGCCATCATTGAGGGAAGACTACCGTTCTGGACTGGAAATTGGGATGCAGGGATTGGCGATATGTCAGCCATCATGGATTAGGGTACCGTTTCTTGAATTTTCAGCAAGAGAATATTTACCAATAGAGGAAAAGGAAGGCAAAATACCGCCGTAGACTAATGCTGTCTCCCTTCCTCTGAACAGAAAAATATGTGCACTGCTTGCTTTGACGTCACTCCGCCACCTTCTGCTGGGTTCTGTTCGCCTGGTACTTCAGATTTTCTGCCATACGATTTTTAAGAAATTTGAGCCGCGTTTTGGCCGCCAAGGCGTTTCTTTCCAAGCTCATATCTCGACCATTTCGGATCGGATTTTCAAAAGGGATGTCATTTTGGACAACCAGGACATCAATATCCTTCGATCTGCATCAAAAGGTTTTTAAAATCGGACAATACAATTTTCGCCCCTTTTTTGCAAAAAATTCTTGCCTAAATCGCAAAAATCGAAATTTTGTTGCTTCATTTTCAAAATTTTTGGATGCAGTTCGAAGTTTGCAGATCTTCGAGTACTATAATCCTACTTCAATCCTAATCTTACTACAAAATCATCTGGTAACATGGTAATCCTTTCTCAAATACGATAAGAAATACGATAGATATGTGTCGCTAAATTTGATATTTTAGCCACTAATGGTTGACTTGGCATTGGGCATAAATTTATTGAAGGAAACTTTTATATGTTTGCTAAAAATTGTCCGATCAACGAATGTTATACCTTCCCGATCTTATACCTTCCAATACTTCAATTCTACATCAAAACTGGGCCAACTCAAATCTGACCCGATTTTGGAAATTTTCAAAGGGGTAACACCATGGTTTTTACCAAAAGTCGACCCAAAATGATACTTCTTTATTTTCATGACATTTTAATGAAGATTGATGGTAATTAGAACCCTGATTCGTAAATGGTATTTAATTCCCGAATACGATGAGAAATGGCCTAAATATTGGCTAACAAGTGTCTCATAATTGTCAATTCTGGCCTCTCCAAATTCTTAACTTGGTCAAAGAGTATCGGCTCTGCCCGATTTAGATTTCCTTTGGCATTTTAACATCTAAATCATTGATTCTCTACTTTGTAATAATGATAGTGAAATATTAATAAATTGTTCTTTTCGACTTTAATCTCTCTATTTAAAAAGTCTCTTTAAAAAGAAAATACACAATAAAGTGTGACACTTTTATAGACTTTAGCCCCATGTAGTTATTGGTTTTAGGTATCTTGTCTCACTAATCCGTAGTGACACTCGGATAGCCATAGAAGTGGAATCCAATTAGTCGACCTAGATACGAGCCATGCAACCCTCACGGATATCCTGCCATTGTCCTCGTTTACTTGGCAGCCTTCCATTCATGAATCTGGCCCAGCTGGTCATTTCTAATTAAATTTATGCAAAATAGTGTCGTATCATCAAGATTCGATCGTGCTCAATGAGATAAAAGAAATGAATTTATTTTTAGTTGCCTTCGTTGCACATTTTTGTGGCATACTTTTAGGGGGACGCTCCCCCTAAAAGTATTTTTGAGCGAAAAGCGCTCAACTCAATCTCACTCAATCTTTGGGAGCTAAATTCAACATCCGTTGCACATTTAAGCCGTTAATTATCACATTAAGTCGTAAACTGTCCTTGTTCTGACACTGGTGTTAGCAACAATTTAGCGACCAAATGCTAACCTGCTCCTGAATCATCCTATTTGCTCCCAAGTGATCTTCCCTTTCTTTCCGGTTTGAGTTTTTCGTTTTGTCCCAAAATTTGTTGCAACTTAAAAATAGCACTATTGAATCAACCACTTGGTTGTTTATATAAACAACGCTTGAAGAGCATTAGAACCGGTTTTCCACAACAAAAACAACTCAAAACAATCAAAACAATTCGGCGCATTTCCAGCTCTGGGAGTGGGGAACCCATTACAACTCACTTCGAGTCGCATTTGCCGAACGCCTCAGTTTCGATTTCTGTCAGAAGAAACAGACGTTCAGCAATCTTCGTTAGAGGCGGTTGGAACACGGTTGAAATAGTTCAAAGAAAGTATATACATAACCAAGTGACGAAATATCCCAAGTGTTTCTATAATGGTGTCCGCTCTGAAATGCAGTTTGGCCGTGGCCGTTATGATCAGTTTGGCCTGTTCGGGTGCGTTGCATTTTGTGATTGGTTTAGACCGAGTTTTTAAAAATTAAATTTCAAGGATACTTTAAGGGAAAAGTTACTTTTTAAAGATCCTTATTATTTAATTATATAAAAAAAGAGTTAATTAAATTTATTTTCTAAATTCAAATGAAATTCATTAAACTGTGGAATCTATGTGTGATTAACGTTTACATTAATCAATAAAGTATTTCCAAAGAACAAGCAGTTATGGTTCTCCAAGTATTATTGTACTGATTTATTCCGTATCTTTCTGTTTTAGCTTATGCCATCAAGTGCTATCAATGTGAATCGTTGACATCACCAAAATGTGGTCTGAAATTCGAGGCAGATGACAATCTACTGATCGACTGCTCCCGGATTGGACCGCCCCGGTATCTGCAGAACTTATTCCCCGTCCGCAACGCCACTGGCTGCATGAAGAAGACCCTCGAGAGTGGTAAGAGGTTTCAATTTCTCTGTAATATGAATCAAAACCCAACCTGCCTAAACCCGAAAGGCTAGGTCGTACCCCTGAGATCATCGTAGGAAATTTGTTTAAATAATCAGTCTCTGATGTCATGCGTGAATTTTCTGTCATGATTTCTCCTCACGTTTTTTTGGGGCTTGTTTATGTATTTTTAATGGGAAATTACATCAACCCTGAACCCTAATCCGGAGTCTTTTTATTATTATAAAAAGTTATTATGTCTATAGAGCTGTGACGCTTTTGTGGCTTGAAGCACCATCAGTTTCGCACTCTGATTTGCATTGCGAATTTACTTTAATTTATTGCAGCACATCAATTGAGCATATTTATTTTTTTTATTTCTCAACGATGAGAACAGAAAAGTAAACCGGGGTTAAGCGAATTGTGTTTTATATGTTTTGCCACAATTATATGCAGTTGATTCATTAAAAAGCAAACATCCGACGAGAAAACAAACAATTAACAAGTTACTATTGTACCAGAGAACAATCGGTTCATTTAACGTTCAAATTGTGAAAGTTTTTTCACTCGAAATAATAACCCGACTTTCATTTCAGTGGCCGGACACCCGCAGATCGTGAGGACCTGCTACTTCGGGGACATTAACAATGTCCAGTTTGGATGCCAGTCGGATCCTTCCCTGCCCTTCGTCAAGCAACTGGACTGCAATGTCTGCTCCAAGGACGAGTGCAACGGATCCGCATCCCTGGTCCCCGTTGCCGGCGCCATCCTGCTCTTCTTCGGCGTGGCCCGTCTCCTGGCATAGATCCTACAACCTAGCTCTTAATTTTTATTTCCCTCAGTAATTTAAAAACACAGCCTTAATGAAGAGATCTTGTTTGTTGTAAATTCATAAAATTTATGTATTAATAAAAGAAGGATAGAACCAAATCCTAGCAATATGCCAAAAGAACATGAATTTTTACTTATTTGGGTCTTGGGGGCTATAGAAACTGTGATAAACACTCAGCTGTTGAGTAAGTTTTTTCCCTCGCTTTCATGGTTTTAAAAACACATATGT
The DNA here is from genome assembly GCA_035045925.1 of Drosophila atripex. Lineage (NCBI taxonomy): Eukaryota > Metazoa > Arthropoda > Insecta > Diptera > Drosophilidae > Drosophila > Drosophila atripex. Next base: position 10,123,598 of record JAWNOP010000070.1, read on the forward strand.
ATTAAATATTTACACTATTTGTAACTATTGCCAATCCCTGAAAAATTATCTCACTTATGTACGTGAGTAAGGTTCCAGGTAGAAAAACAAGTCGATCATTAGTAGACCTCGCCGAATCGCAATTTCTACGGAGAACTCATTTCTCAAAGAGTCATCCAATAAAATAACAACTTTTCAAACGGCTGCGGCCCAATGACTCAGAACCCCAACTCCAACAGAATCGTCATACATTTTTAAATATTTTTGAATGAAACACCTGGGATCCAATTAGTATGTGCACCCACATCGCAACCCAAAATTTGTTAGTTCAGACAAAAGGCCGGCATGCGGGAAGTGGGATTTATGTTTGTCTGCCACTTTAATCTTATTTAATTGGGTTCAATTTCATTTACATCATGAGTTCCAGTAACGCTGCTCTATACATCGGAAACGATTTCATAAAGTGTTAACTGCCGTTCACGAAAGTTCAAGAACCTGAGAAAAGATCGTATATCGGAAAGAACTTCCCCAGATGCAGCATGTATAATTTCTTGACTACAGACTCCACCCCCGCCTGCCCAATTAACCCAAACTCATTGAGCATAATTTGAATAATTACCCAATTGAAGAAAATAGAAATTTGTGGGAAAGCCACATAAATGTGTTCATGTTCCAAATTAGGAAACAGAATACTTGTACGGAACAAAAAATAAAGCCAATTAAAGAAAAGTAAATTAAAAAGAGGGTTGAAAGCTGAGTGCATCCTATCTTTGGAATCAATTAAATGATCCATAATAAATTAAATAGTGTTTTTAATTAACTAAAGTCCGAAGCAACAAGAAGGTATATAATGGGAGAAGTATTATTATTAGCATTTCTGGAAAAGATTTTATATTATGGTATTTTAAAATAATTTTAAAACAAAAGGGCTTTGGGTGTGAACCCTATATATTACATACTATATATATTATAAAACAGATTTCGTTAACAAATGACAATATCCACGTCTTGTTAATTGCTGTGATTTGCACAATAATGAGAATTTGAACTTTTGCCTGAGTGAAATATTTGAGTATTTTTCTGATTTTTTGTGATTTTATTTTGTTTTGTGCAAAACTGCGCATTAGAATAAAAAAGTCGAAAATGGCAACCGGTTTTGCAAAAAAAATTAGTTAGCGATGAAGTCAAATGAAATTGGAGAGACTCCTCTGGAATTCCAATGGACTCACAAGAAGTCCATTCAATAATAATTAAAAGGCTCACACAATACACCAAAAATATACAATATAACTCAAAGAGTTTTGCGGCATTTACGAGCGTCTACTAAACAAAATAAACATAAAGAAAAAACACAAAACGGCTGACATCACCCAAACAAGTTGGCAAAAAAAAAAATGTATGACATATTCATGCGTATATGTCTGTTTGTGTGTCAAATGGTGGGACAAAACAGAGAAAACATTGTGCCAGCTTCTACAGAATTTTGAAAACACTATTTCAACACGCAACGTATACGTAATATTCTCACTCAACGCCACCGAGTGTGGGGGCAGCTGGTTGAGTGACTTTGTGAGTGAAATTATTGGTGGGGCACCGGACGCTTCTCAACGCCAAGTAGTGGCCAACAAACGCTCGCCAACCGTCGTTCCGTCAAGGTCTGTTTTTAATAATAATTCCCACACACACGACTTTTTGAAACTCAAAAAGTTTCATTCAAATCAGGAAAAATGGTGTCAAGTGTAAAAGTTTTCTTGGGATTAACCATTTTGGCCACTCTGGCCTGCACGGGTATGCGAACTTCCGCAGTTCTCCCGGCGAATTCATCTTTACATCTTTGATTTCACAGGCTATGCCATCAAGTGCTATCAGTGTGATTCCATTACATCTCCCGCATGCGGCGAGAAGTTCGAGGCTGACGAAAAACTGCTATTCGATTGCTCCAGGATTGCCCCGCCGCGGTTCCTCCAGAGCTTCTTCCCCGTCCGCAATGCCACGGGTTGCATGAGGAAGGTCATCGAGACTGGTGAGTATTCGATTCAATTCGATCAACAATTGTGATCTCATCGTATTGATCGCCTCCGCTATGACGGCAATTGACTTGATTAACTCTAATCACTATTCCAAATAACATGTAGCCTTTGACCTCCTACTTAAAATGAAAACTGTGTAGTATTTAAAAATAACAGGAATTTCTTAGGCATTTAACTTTAATCAGTTTTGACTTTTAAAGAAAAATATATACCCATAGACATATGGGTAAAGTCTATGACCAATTTTCCTATTTTAATTTTAAAAGCACGTATATTAAACGACCAAAAAAAAAAAATCAAACAGCAGAAAACCTAATGCAGCGGACTTGTTAGAGATTATAGTTTATATTTAGAAATTTTCAAAATAAGTCTGTATTGGACTCTTTCCAGTTTGATATGCGGCATTTCTCTGTAGATTATAAATCCTCACAATGCAGAGAGGAAGTATATACATATATAGAAGTAAATCGACAATGGAAATATATATTTTTACCATTTATGCTTGCTCTTTTCTCATTATCAAATTTTTCCAAGTTGCAATTACTCATTTCGGTTTCAATAAAGGGCTAACGATAAGTACCGAACGCAGAGAAGATTAAAACCTGTCTCAGCATACATATAAAGGGCCGATTATAAATGCATCGCCAGCTTGGAATATTAATATCAACAGTATTTGAGTTGTTTGCTTGATACTTTCAGGCAATTTATTTGATTTCCTAGTAATTGCCATGCATAAATATTCCCTAGAGTCTCTCAATTCGTAGCTCTCGATTGTTTTCTGAATAATTAATGGGGGTTCTGTTTTTTTTTTTTCAAGTGTTTTCCATTGATTTCTCTTGGGGATCCGCGGAGTATTTATGCTCAGTGACCGCAACATCACCTTCCACCATTATTTGTTAATTGCATTACCATTCAAGCCACGCCTCAGTTCGCATTGCAAAATCATTTGCGGGCGGGCTAAGGCAGTGACAGCTTCAATTAACTCACAGGCAAAAAACATCAATTAATTAGTCACAGCTATTCATAGGACTGTTCTAGATCTTAATCACTTAAGTGAGGAGCACAAGTGTTTCATTTAATTGTGGATAGCAGCAATATTGTTTCAACGTTGTGGGTTGGGATAAATTAAAACTTTTTAAAAAATATTAAAAACGATGTTTAATAATTCCAATGCCTGTTGATAGAGAATAGTATTGTGAATCATTAAAGGGTGGTATGCTTAAGAATCACATGCAAACTGGCCAAGATATATCTAACGAAGTCGGAGGATTTTTCAGAATTTTTTCGTTTTAAGTCTTGTAGGGGGTTTAGTAAAAAAAATTGCCTCACAATCAATATAAAAAATTATGTTTTATGGCTTCTATAGACATTTATAGAACAATTTTCCACAAATCAATCATCATATATGTACTTCTTATATTGGTCAATTTAACTGCCAGGCTAATCCGTTACAAAAGTGAATAAAACATGCAAATTTTTAATTGGTTAGTGACTAATAATATACAATAAAAAGATTAGGAAAATCTGAGACTATCTGAAATTTAGAGGAATAAATTTAATTAAAAGCACGTACAAAGTCAATAAGTCATAAATTGAAAATATTTTTCGGATTAGGCTAATAATATAAATGAACTTAAAATAAAAAAAAAGTTTACATTTTTGATATTCCTATTATACCTTTAAGATTTACAAAATTTCAAATTTGTTTCTATCTCCAATAGGAATCGGCAAGAACCAGGTTGTAAGGAGCTGCTACTTTGGAGACATCAGCAACACACAGGTTGGCTGCCAGGCAGATCCTTCATTGCCATTCGCCAAGCAGCTCAGTTGTGAAGCCTGCCCCAAGGACGAGTGCAACGGATCCGCATCCATGGCCCCGATCGCCGGCGCCATCCTGCTCTTCTTCGGTGTGGCTCGGATCCTGGCCTAAAGGATGAATTTTTGACGAATAACACATCTGCCCCATTCATATCTTAGATGTTGTGAGCATGCTACGATTAACATCCCCTCAAGGATACGCTTAAGTCACTTTTCGAATATCTGTTAATTGGTGTACACTTTTCGCTTCAGAAATAAATATGCGAATTTATGTTTTTTTCCATCACCCAAATGATGATTTGTATTTGAACTTCGTATCAATATTCCGCCAAAATTATTCATTAGGAGATATCTCGCGTTATTCAGAGTTTTGCGGTTTGTGAAATTACATTTTTTAGAAAATAATAATGATCGCAGTTTAAGTCCAGCAGCCAAGCCATTTAGGTCTATTGGCAATTATATTCCTCTTCGAAAAAACAAAAAACTTAAAAACTTGAATTCAAAATGTTTCCAAGTGTAAAAATAATTATGTTTGTCACCATTTTGGCCACTTTTGTCTGTTCTGGTAAGCCATTATATATCTGTTGAATTTAATACAAAATGTCGATTTTTTCAGGATATTCTATCAAGTGCTACTATTGCAGTTCTGCAGTGTATAATAATTCCTGTGGAGTTAACTTCCTCAAGGCCAATAATTCACTTTATGACTGCCCGAAAGCGAATGGGGTGCGACCTGCAGTGGGATGCTCAAAATATATGAATTCCAGTTAGTTAAATGAAACCTATTTATACTAATGTAATTACTTAATTTTTATATACTAGCAACTATCACCAGAGAATGTTTCTACGGAAAAAGGCGAAATGCAACGGCCGAATGTAATAAGTCTCCATATGCAAGGAATTGCACAGTGTGCTTCACGGATGGATGCAACAACTCATCATCAGTTCTTCCCATGGCAGGCGCCCTCCTTTTAATGTTGGGTGTGGCACGAGTCCTGGCCTAGAAAGAGATCATGCTTTAAGGATTTAACAAATTTTATACAATGAAAAAAAAAAAACATTTATTTTATCGTTTTAGCATCAGTATCTATTTTATATTTCAATATTATGTTTTTTAGAAAACTTTTTCATTTATTTTAAATTAAAAATATGTCCTTTTTAAATTGTTTTTTTATATTGATTTGGGTGGGACCCTAAGGGAATTAGTAATCGCAATAAATACAAGGGCTATGTTATTTTTGATTGCCCAATTAATTTCGATTTCCTAGTTTTAATGTAATTAATCGCTGGTTTTTTGACGCACCCTATTTAATTGATTTTGAAGCAATGGAATAAGGAATAAATCGGAAAACTTGCGTGCCTGGCCACACTTCAAATCATATCCACAGGCACAATATCTTTCTTTCTCTTTGCTTTCTTCACTCTTTCGGATTCATTTTGGAATTTTCTCTTGCCAGACGATACCAGAATAGTCCGAATAAATGAACAGTTTTCTCTGTGATTTTCCTCAATATACACTCCCACTTTTGACACATTTCCCACCCACCCCAAGCCCCTCGTGGGTGCTATAAATTCGCTCAAGTGAGCGGCTCACGCCCCCCGAAAAAAGTGGAATATCTAAAAGAAAAGGGAAACACAAAATGTTCATTAAAATTAGACAAATTAAAACAGGCGAAGCGATGACGCCAAGCAAAATGGCCATAAAGTTTTTCCCGCACCACACACTCACAAAAAATAAAAATAAAAGAGAGCCAGCGTAAAAGAGCGACCAGGCATGGTGGCAAGGAGTTGAATTTGGAAATTCTTTTAGTTCGATTTCGTTGGCGGCCGTCGAAAGACTGGCGGATTCTAAAAATTTACCCGGGAAAACTGAAATCTTTAGAATCCTAAAAACTCAAAAACGATCCACAGACCAGTGTTTACGTTTCGTTGCCTATTCAAACCAAATCAGTTTAAATCATTATCCCATTAATACATAAACTTTTCATTTATTTGAGAATATATACATATTTAAATCCGTGTACGTCAGAAGAAATATTTTATATTTATAAAATCTGTGCGGATGGATCGTTTCAAGTGCGCTTTTTGAGTGTCGAGTGAACAGAGTTATATATAAGCATTATTTATTCATAAAACTTTCTTATAATATAAAAATCTGCAAGTGGAAACACACTATTCTCCTCTCTGCCACAATGCAACAATATTTACTTTGGTTTGGCGCTCTCATCTCACTGTCGGCCTCAGGTTTGTATTTTCTCTGTTTTGCTTAAGAATTTCCATTCGAATTTTTTGAATTTGTTTTTGGATTTTTGTATTTTGTGTTTTGTGTTTGCCAAGTGGTGAATAATGCCATTAGACAGGCTGTCCTCTGTCTGTTTTTATTTTTGCCATAAATAACGTAAGTCTCTGATCTTTTGCGTATTTTTCAATGCCATGTAGCTTATGCCATCAAATGCTATGCCTGCGAGTCCGTCTACGAGGAGAGTTGTGGCGAGGACTTTGAAGTCGAGAACCATTTCAAGTACGATTGCTCTTTCATTGCCCCTCCTCGGTTCTTGGAGAGCGATCTGCTTAGCGTGAATGCCACGGCCTGCCTAAAACGTGTCTTCAAAGGTAAGATTTAGCAAAAAATTTATTATTTATATCATAGGTTTTAAATATTATTGTTTGGTTATTATGTAAAAAATATTTATAGAAAATTGTTACTGAAAGCTTTTTTTATGTCGCCATAAACTCAAGCTAAGCCATTACATGTTGTTCCTCATAGTGTTTGTTTGTAACATTTTAAGAGATTAGCAGACATTGCTAAATGATTTATGATCTTTTTATTGCCCGTGAAGTGAAATTTAAACACGAAATAAAATGAAAACAGCTGCCTTTTTTTTAATAACTCAAGTTAATGATTGAGTAATATAAATAATAAATAGATATGATAGATAGTCCCCCTGAAGAATTGTGACGCAAATCATAAGGAAAACAAATTAAAAAAGTCATATTTTTCATATAAAAACAGCTGTGTCCTTATTTTCAAAATTTTCATAGACTATCCGGTAATATTGTCGAGTGTTTTTGATTTCTTTTTAATGTTTCGGTTTAGAAACAATACATATAAAAACATAAAAACATGAATTCCCAAAATGCTTGTGTTTATTTGGAGAGTGCCCGAAAGTAGACTAACAAAATATTTGATTTCCTTAGAAAATGGAGTGCGGAAGATCGTTCGAGGATGCTTCTTTGGCGAGGTGAATGCCACCGATGTGGGATGCAAAATGGATCCCACACTGACGGCAGTGCAGAATGTCAGTTGTCATGTGTGCGACGACGAAAATTTCTGCAACGGAGCGGAGGCCGTCATCGGCTGGGACGGACTGGATAAATGGAAATTGTTCTCGAGTTTGGTCTTGTTTCTTTTGGCAGCGCAAGTACCCTGAAACTGTTTTCGGAAGACACTGGCCGAAATGAGGCATCTATGGAAAAACAACAAAGAAAAAACAAACAACAGACATGAAACGTTAGTAAACATAGTTCAATTTAAGCAGCACCTCAAAATCCTCACGTAGAAGACCCCAAGTAGACAAGCTAGCTAGGATTTATGCCCCACTGTGTTAATGGCCAATTAATGGGGAACACAGGGCGTATGAGTAACATTAGCAGACACAAGCCGAAAAGCTGGCAAACAAATATCAAGCGATCCAAATACAAAACTAATAAAAACTAATTTTACACAGAATGCCAAAATTGTTTATTTGTTCGAAAATGCCACTAATGAACTTTTGTCTTATGCCGTCGTTGAAATAAATGATGGCTCCGGCTATTTATCCTATAGATATGTGGGGTGGGTAGGGTGACTCTGGCAACCTGGCTATATCTTCGGAAAGACACCACCCATCGTATCCGCCTCCTCCTCGCTAACCGCAATGTCAACACCGCAGGAACACATTCAATATGTATGCGAACGAAGGAGAAGTCTGCCACGAAAATCTGCCATGGAAATCACACTCTAAATGCGATTGTTCGCTTGCCCGCCCAGTTCATTTCAATTCAGTTCAGTTCAGTTTAGTCTCGTGTGTGCAACGCTACGAGTCGGTGGCGGTTCGGTTGGCTATTCAGTGGCTATATAGTGGGTCTATCATGTGATTGCGATCGGAGCAGATCGGCAGCTGAGAAGACAACATCTGTAGTCGTATCGCCATATAGCAGCTATAGCTATTGAATCACCGCGACCAGCGGACAGTGGGACTCAACTGTTTTCGGGGGCGGTACGATGGAGGCGATGGCGTTGCGTGCGTTTCTCCTTCTCTTTCTGCTCGTCACGCTGGCCAGCACAGGTAAGCTCGCCATACATACCGACCGACCGACCGACCTACCTACCGCCCGGTCGCATCTCTTAACTTCAAAAACAACAGACAAAATAATGTATTCAACAAAAAACATACAAAAGAATCGCTAATCTTTGCGGAAAAAACCGTCACGTATGATACTTCAGTTCAGTTAATATCATTCGTTTAAAATAAAATGTTTCGTTTTTATGGAAACATAAACTCACATATATATATATATATATATATATATATATATATATATATCCCCAGCCCCAGATTTTAGTTTAATTACAAATAAAAAATAAATTCCAGTGACTAGTTCTTAAAACAAACATTAATATAAACAACGAGGTAAACAGTGAAAAGAATTTTTTCTCAACAAAAAAAAAACTGATAACCCAGCAAACTTTTTGGATTTTTTTGCTTTAAAGAAGAAACAATATAAACAAGAGATAAAAGCTCTATATTTCTGTGTTATTGTTGTCTTAATGAGAAACAGTGACTGTCCGTAGACAAAAATTGATGGTAATTTTCTGTGTGTTTTTTTGCGTGTGCCCTCGTTGACACACATATCTACGCATGTCGTCATCAGCTCGGGCCATTACCTGCTACGAATGCGATTCCGTCAATAATCCAGGGTGTGGGGAGAATTTCGCGGGCGATGACATAGCTACGTCGGACTGCGAAGCGGTGGCGGACATGAGAGCACCCGGAATGGAGCCCACGTGTTTGACCAAGTATTACGGCGGAAGTGAGTATAACCAAGGGATGTCCTTACCCATCGTCTGAAACTACATATATATATTGCCATTTGCTCGCAGTGCCAGGAGAAATGCTGTTCATGCGTCGTTCCTGTTACTATGACGACTCCTCGCCCTTGGAAGTGAATTGCGATGAAGCTCCGGATCCCGTAGTGCCCTATCTGAATTTCCTGGGATGCAAGGTCTGCAATACGGATCTATGCAACGCGGCTGGCAAAGGAACTCACCTTTCTATATTAGCCATGATTATCGTGTTTGGCATGCTTTTTGTGAACTATTAAAGAGCATCCTTTGTATTCTACCGTATAATATTAATATACTCAAGACCCCTATCTTTATTCGAAACCAATAACGATTATCGAAAAGCACGTCAAGTCCATGCATCCTAAAAAAAGAAATATTTTATCAGCATTGAGATATTTTTGTAATTTTTTATTTTATTTGATCTTGTTTCCATTGATTTTTATACATCCACTAAAATGATTTAACATACATATATCTTTATATAATATAATTATTCTTGTTTGATTTAATATAATTTATTATCGAATAAAATTTACTCGTCCCTCTACTTTATCGGCGTGTGTGTGTACATGTACTGTGTGTATTATAATCAGGATTTATGTACCTATTACAAAATATGCATAAATTAAATAAAAATAACATCTCAAAATCGACACACGCTCGCTGTGCTGTTTCAATTAAAAAATACACATAGTGGTTTTCAAAGTCAAATATATGGACATACGTTTCCAGTTTTATGGATAAATTATTGTATGTGGGTAGGTAAGTGGATATAACATCGTCTACCGTTTAACTGCTGATTATTCGTCTCATATAAATAACATTCAAATATAAATATATGGATATTTGTCAAGATATTTTAAACTACACATTGAGAACAATTCAGATAGAAAACAATTTATGTACAAAAGAATTTTAGAGTTAATTCATCTCATAAAAATTTTTTCTTTGTTTGCTTTTACCAAATACTGTCCATGTTGGCAGCGTCCCGAAGAGTCTCCAAGAAACTTTTTTAATAAGGGACAACTGCCGAGTCAATGCCACAAACAATCTCCTCTCCAAGCACTCCCCGACTTAAGCTCTATCAACAATTTATATAATCAATCGGCTTATAAGAATTAGTCAACCAAATAGAGTAAAAATTATTAATTTATTACAATTCGCACTCGGAAACAAATAACAAACAGATTTGCTTTTTCGCATTGAATGGATCAACTTGTTCCAACTATTTTTAGTTGTGGTATATAATGTAGAGTTCGGTTATTTCATATGCCGTACTATATAATGTGTACATATACTTTGAATCATAGTAACAACAACACAGAGAGTTTGTTTAAAACCTAAAACTATTCATATATTATTTTTTTTCGTTAACTTTGCCGCCACAGATTGCACCTGATCTTCAATACATATATTTTTGTTTTCTCATTTTCGTGGCAGGGACTAATGGACTGAGGGACTGGGGTGGGAGGATTTGTGGAGTACCAGCTCCGCAATTGTAGTGGAGTGTTGTGTCTGTGTCTGTCGCTTCCTGCAATCTGTGGCTGCCCACGTCCGTCTCCCCAATGTTCGTTGTGGTTCTGCCATTAAGTTGTAACAATTCGCTTGAGTAGTGCAAAGATCAATAAACCATCAGAATCTGCAGTCACTCATCGGCCAATAATAATAGAGATGAGGTACTTTGAGAGGAAACACACCATGTTCGTTTTGTTAAACATAAAAATTGACTAGAAATATGTGCAAAAATTTTGTTTGTGCGCAAAAAATGTTTCTGGTGGAGGTGAGCAAAAGAATTTCGTTGGAACTGAAATTGGAATGGAATCTTAAAATATTTATTGATTGTTCTCCTTTGTGTGCTTATGTACACTTGTTTAGCCTTCAACTTGTAATAATTTCTTTCACTTTTTTTTCGTTTTTGTTTATCGGTTTGAGATCAATTCCACATGAATGAAACTCTCTTTTCCTCGTCTATAAATATTCGCTTGTAACGCACTTTGAAATGACTGCAAATGGTGTTGGTTCGGCGGGGCATTATCCCCCATACAATTATGAATTACTTTTGGGTTATTTAGCTACACAATATATCTGTAGTATCTGAGCATATCATTGTCGGCAGCAACACTAATCGAAAGATGTTTGGTTAATGCTTTAACTTTAGGTATATTTTGATTTTTTTTTTTTTTTTTTGTTTTGCGACTAATGGGAGACAAATTCCAAAAAACATTCGGTTTTCAGTTTTCAATGAAATTTACAAGTTACACTTTCTATACACATAGCAATAATAATATTAATAACATATTAATAACGAATTCAGTCAAGTCAGTAAATTTGGTTTGCAGAAAGAAAAAATACATACATATTTATAAACTAAATGAAATATTAACTCTAATAAACAAAAATCAATCGCAGCCTAGGTTTTCTGTTGTTATTTTTCTGCGTTCGGCTTTTAAGGAATAGTTTTTTGTTTTTTTTTTGTTTCTTTGCTGCGATACATGGCTACAGAAATACGATTTACATTTAGATATACACTTTATAGTAATTCATTATGTATATATGTAGTTTTATAGATATTATGTATATATAATATATTTGTATAGGGGTTATAACAACTAGTGTATTGTAATTTCAAAGCTTTCCGTTTTGAAACATGAACTCACAGAGTATTTCCATTATATAATATATAATTTTGTTTTAGTTTGTTTGCTTTTAGTTGTTATTTTTCATAAACACATTTAACATTAACACGACGACGGCGATGCTTTGCCACTTTCGATACATATTTATAAATAATTCTTTTTTTTTTTTTTTTTGTTATAAATGTTTACACATTTAATCATCTTGGTATCATCATCAGCATCCGCCAATAGTTGCGGAAGCAAAAGCAATCTGATGGGTATTGAGTGGGTTGAAGGAAACGCGGGGGGAGGTCGAGCAGGTTGACTGAGCACTTGATCATCGGCGGGCAATATCGGTCAGACTGAAGTAGAGGAAGGGGGGGTTTTAGATGCCAACAAAGCCGTAGACCTCCAGCACCCGGATCTCAAAGTCGCCCGACGGACAAAGCGGCGGATTGTTGAAAGTCTTGCAGCTGTCCGTCTTGCCAAATCGTATGTTCTCGTCCATCCAGATGGCCTGACCCTCTCTGAAATTAAATCATAATTTAGAATATTTTGATGACAATACGCAGTGGCACAAACATACCCTCCACCGATGGTGATCATCTTGGAATCGGCCGCCATAAACAGCTCGGAACTGTGACCCAGATCCTTGTCGCCCTCGATTCCCACCCAGGGGTACTTGGCTCGCTCGGGATACAATGAGAACAAGAAGGTTTCGCCGGTGCCAAAGTAGGCCTGTCGCTGGCCTTTGTCATCTTTCACATTTCTTTCGAACCAGCGGGAGGAGCAATAGGCACCAAATACCTTTAAAAAACCAAATTCTTTAATATTTTAAAGTCTTTAAAATTATGTATTGTATAACTAACCTCATTATTGCACGTCTTGATCATGAGCAGCGTGGGTTCATGCTGCTCCACCCGAACATAGAAGGTGGTCAGTGAGCAGCCGTGCTCCTCGGTGGTGTAGAGCAGCACCGGTTGGTACATTGTTATCCTTACGGGCAGCCAGGACCACAGCGTGAATAGCTATGTTAGAAACAGACGAAATATTTGTTAGAAAATCCATCATAAAATTCAAAATTAAGACTTTAAATAAGCTACAACTACGAGTAACGATTTAGGGTAGCAATTAGCCAATGACAAAATAAAATACTTGGGCGCGGGTATAGTAGAGTGAAAGAACATGAACTAAAAGGTCAAAATTCAACGGAAAACAACTAAAAGCCAAGGGTTAGGTTTTGAAAACAACAAAAAATATATTAACATTAACGAGAAAACATTAATTCTCGACTAAAAATGACTAAAAACTACGGAATTAATTAAGCTACGGCGAAGTACTACGGCTTCAAACTGTAAGCAGCAGCATCGGCGGCGGCAGCGGCAGTGGCAGTGGCAGAGGAGCAGCGCTTGTCCAACTGTAGCTCGGCTCTCAAACTGTAAGCTGTTCTGTGATTTCAATTTTTAGTTTCACTTTTGAAAGTTTTTTCCAATTCTCGGATGAACTATGGGATCTACCAAACATTTAAGGACGGCAGGACAAGGACACTTTACATAGACAAAAGACTTTCCCAAATTTGTTTCTAAGACATGGCATGGCATGGTAGTTTTTGGATGGGTTTTCGAGGAAATTGCATTCAACATGAAAGAAGTAATATATGATATTGGGGATAATGGACAAGTTGGAGAGATTGGAGGGTCTTCAATATGCAATGCAATGCTTACAAATTGTCTATCCGTCCAGGTTTTTATGAAATTCTTTGTGCCCGGCAAACCAAAATGCTATGAAAAGATATAGATGGAGATATAGCAAAAAATTATATGCAATATGGCGGATGAAGAACTGGGGGGGACTCATGAAAACGACACAGTTCCTTGATTTTCTTTTTTCACCTATTCTTATCTTATATTTCCTAAACTATACAAAAACAATATATAAGTAATAATAAATCCATAAAACACATGGGAATAACTCAAATCAAAATCAAATAATTGCTATTAGATTGAAGGCGATGGTATCCGGCAATCCATGCAGTTTTTATGACTTGATGGAATGTGGAATCATAAAGTTTGGCGTCAAAAGCTTCGATAGATATACGGGTAATAGATAAATAGCAGGATTAAAAGTGCGTGTGTATCTCGGTGGAGGATTGTTTTGATTGGCATTTCAGTGGATCGGAGTTGGAATGGACACTTGGAGTTGACTTTCACTTACATCTTCGTTCGTACAAACTTGACTTTTCAGATTGTGTATGGGATATACGCCCATCGCGATGGCTCTATGACCCGGCGACTTTTCGCCCTATGGTTTATCGTTAACACATACATAATCGTGGATGAATGGATGGAATAATTAACAGTATGCACCCCAGAATGTAGAAAATAAACCCATTTTCGAATATATATATAGACGTATGTATACATTGATAAAGCGTTTGCAAATTTTATATTATTCGCAATTGTTATTATTTTTTGGTTGGATTTGTTAATATTCATTCATTCGTTGCCAAGGCAGCAAAAAAAGTACAAGAAAAATAGAAATACAATTTTTATATATAGATTTCTTGTAAGGAGCAATTAAACTTGAGGATTGTTGTTTGTTTGTTTATGTAATTCTGTTTGTGAGTAATTCGCTTTGCAATAATTATGCATTTTATGAACGAAAAAAGCAAACCAATAATCGAACGATAATAAGAAGCTGTATTGTGTGGTTATTATAGATGTGGTTACTGTTGAGGCTGTGCTTTTGCTTTGATGGATAAATTAATATATATTATTCAGCGAAAAAAAAAATGAACAAATGTCAGAAAATAACGCAAAACGGAAGCAGAACAAAATGAAAAGAATCGAGTCGAAAAATTGCTGGATTTGATTCGCCGCGCATGTTATATACAAAATGCTATCTTCAAGAATCATCTCATCATGCGGCGCATTCAAGCAATTGCAGTTGAAACAACTTCTCATCGACTCGAACCGAAAACAGTTTCAACTCATTCATAGACAGTATTGAAAAAAAAAACCAATAAAAACAAGCAGAATCAATCGAACATCAGCATTATCAGTAATCATTAATTTTCATTTATATAAATTTTTTTTTTAGCCTCATACCAAATTGCGACAGCTCTCGGAGTGCAGCTTCTGGTTTTTGTTTATTGTTTGGGTGCAGAATTGAAGAGATTTTTTTTGTTGTTTGTTTCGAAAGGAACATAAACGGAAAACGAATGAAAAATAAATCAGAGAGTATACCATTAGAGATAGTGTTTATTGGTGCTGTGTGGTAGGAATTATTATTTTATTTTTTTTGGGTCATTACTAACTGAAAAGGTGCCTAGCTCGGTTTCTCTGTTTGTATTTCGTTTTCTGATTTCTGTGTGATGCTGGGGGTGGGCTGGGGAAAGTGTCGATTCGATAATCGGGTAAATCCTACATACCTCGCGGATGGTCAAGGTGTGCGACATCATTTGGATGTTGACCTGCGACTGACTAGTGGGCAGATTATCACTTGAACGCGATTTGATTAATTGCTTCGAACCGCTGTTGAGCACGGAACGGCTTTTTAATAGCATTTCAGTCTTGATAAATATTCTAGAAATATACTGGGTACTGCAATAAAAGCAATGTATTAGTATTAGAATTAATAAAAAAAATCAATAGTTCATGAATTATACAATATCTACCTGAGTCCCCTAATACTAAAAGCGGCATGGAGCAGCTTCGCCGGTGACACTGGTATCTTCTTGCAGAACTTGATCAGCGCATTGCCAATGTCGTTTTTAATATTATCCGGACTCCATTCGTTGTTCGACTGGCACTCCTTGTGAAACAGATTGAGTATGACGAGAGCCACACGGTACAGGACCTTGATGCCCTCATGGAAGTAGCAGTCCATTATCCGCACCAGATGCTGGAAGGGTAGGCCCGCTAGAATCCACCAGCACCAGTCCATAAAGACGCGCTCCAGCTTCAGGCCCGGGCAAATACGTTGGAAATACGAAATCGCACTTTTCTGAAAAACGCCATAAACAAATTTTAATTATTATTAATTGATGGATGGTCGTTCTGGGGGGGGGTTGACACTCACCGTGTGCTTTTTGGCTATCTGCATCACCGTCTTCCAGGTGACCTCGTGCTGTAGTTTGGTTTGATTGATGAATACCTTCTCCTTGCTGCCCACCAGTCCGGCCAAACAAATGTACGCCTCCTCCTCTGCAAAGTAGAAGGGGGAAGTGTTAACTCACAGTTTAAAGTTTAAACAATAAAGCCCGAACGGGTGTTAGTCACGCCATTAAAATAGTTTGAAGACTGTCCATTTAGCAATAATTTTGATCAGTTTATGAAGATTATGTTTCATTTAATCACATGAATTAGCAAGTACTTGACTCTGATTGTCTAGAATAGACAACTCTTGGTTTATTTTGGTTCATCAATTTCATGTAACAAGCCCACAAGCCAACACGTCGTATACGTAATATTAGATATTCAATACGCCCCGTTGGCCGGCGAACAAGATCGTATGGCAGACTTTCCTCGCAATTATCTATTTAATAACAGGCCTAGCCTTAGCCACTATTAATTGTGAAGGCTTATGGCATCTGCGGTGTACGAAATCTCAAGGTGGTGCAGGAGGGGCTGCGAATGCGGTGGTGCTGGCTGTGTGGATTGCAATACCGCAGTGACGCAGCGAAAATTCAATTGGAGAATACTCGGAGCATCCGTCAACTGCACTTTGACCATCGCGAGTGCCCCCGAGTCCCCTTTCAATTTTCCCATAATTAGTCGGCACAATTTTTAGTTTGCAACGTCCGTTTGGCGATTATTTGATTTGGGAATTAGAGCAAATTATGCAACGATGGTATCGAGTATCGACGATCTAAAAATAAGACCAGAACCTTAGCTCGATTTGTTTGTTTTGGTTTTCATTTTTCGGGCAGTCGTGAACGATTCATTAGCGTAATTGAAGATATGATTCAATAACCAGAATCGGAATCAGGAGGCAGTCAGGCATTTAAATTGTAATTGTGGCAACTTTTCGTGCGATTCATCAATTAGCAATCATTCGAATGGAGGGAGTTCGACTGGGATTTAAAATCAATTAAGACACTGAACTTTGGCGGGGCAATTGTAGTAGTAGGAGGAGGAGGAGGAGGAGGGGGAGGGGGAGTCACTTGCCGCATTACAAAGTTTAATTAGTTTCAAATGCCTCGGCAGCGGGGTAAACAAAAGCGCAAAATGGATTTTTGCGACTCTATCAGTGGATTCTGCCGGCTTATCAGTGGATTACACTGGCCCAAGGCGGTTTGCTCGGCTTAGTTCCTTCGGATTGCTGCCGCAGAGCGATTGTCGGACTGGGGCCTGAGCTCTCAGTCGCAGTCCCAGTCAGTGGAGTACACGACTTGAACTTTATCTGTGGCGGAATGGAACAGAACAAGTCCGCCGAGTAGTTGGGCAAACATTTGATAAGTTCATTAAATATTTAAGAGAGAGCACTTGGTGGCCCTTTGCCAGGAACTGATATTTATAGAGCCATGACGTACATCTGCTGTGGGGCTTAAGCCTTAAGGCTCAGTTGGCATTGCTATTCTGCAAACATTTGCATGCAGCTCAAATTTTAATGACCCACCATTATCATTATCATTATGATTATCAGTCAGCCGGCAAGTAAATAACTTCCAATTGAATTTAATCAAAGAAGTGATGATGCAATTGCTAATTAGGCAATTAAAGATCTAGGCAAGGAGTACTATAACTATAAACTATAAATCGCATTTGATAAGCGGCGAGCTAAATTCAAATGGTTGCAATAAATGGCAACAAAGCCTCAAATCAGGCAGAGCTCCGGGCCAACGGACGTCAGAGAGCACGTGTCGAGTAATTTATGCGGTTCTCACACTAAAACTAACTAAAAATAGCCCACCAATCTGACAATCTAAACAGCTTCTATCCAGATAGAAGACAGAAAGCTGCTCTGCTTTAATTAACTCAACAAACTCGAAAACAAACAATAAAAGTATTTGAGAAAAATATACAAAACACTAGAGGGAAGTCTATAAAAGCAGTAGAGTTCTTAAAGGTCTAACTGGAAGATGTTCTTAGCCATTCAGGGTTACTTTCCAAGACCTTTCTTTTGTTGAATTTTTTATTAATGCACCGTCTGGAAACACTTTTCTTTCATTACCTAAAATGAATATGAATGGGCGGAAAAAAAGGGCACAGAAATGCAAATGGGCGAGGTCCGGGTTATACGCCACCTGAATCAAGACTGACGTCAGAGACTGTTGGCCATTAAAAGTGAGTACTTTAGATAGAATATTCCATATATTTTAATCTGCATTGTGCGTGCCCGGAATAGCGAAGAACTATTTGATGATGACAAGCAAGCACTCCATATACAAATCGGGCAAAGCAAATATGCACACAAGGCGACAATGTTTTGGTAGGGCGGAACAATGGCCAGGGGGCTTATACCAGAGACCGCAGCTAAATAGAATAGAATTGCCAAACAGATCCATAAACGAAAGAGTACGCATTTGCTTTGCTCGAGACTGGGTTGTCTGCCTGGCCTGGTCTGCATGTTTTATGTGAATTTTATGCTCACGTGTTGGCATTATTAGTCGACCAGCCAGCCAGCCAGCCAGCCAGCAGAAAGCCAAAGCAAAGCAGAACAGGCCAAAAGCAGAAGCGCCGAGCAAAGCAAACCTGAAAGGTCTAAATATATACACCCGCCTATACTATATGTCTGTATAAACAAATGTGTGTAGAGATTATCGGGCCAAGAAATACGGCAACTTTAAAATATGTGTCAGTAAACTAAGAATCCAAACAAATGCAAATGCGGAGAGCCTTGAAATCTTCCCCCTTCAGAGCTGTCTTCTGCTCTGTTTACTTTAAGTGGCTAAAAGGCGAAAATTCGCAAATTGCTAAGAACAACAAGAACAAAGAATCAAATCGAATCGAACTGCAATGACGTCAACAAACTGCAAACTGACAAACAGACAGAAAGACATTCCATATGCTATCTATATCACTTTAAACATTTGTTTATGGACGACTCTTGAACTTGAAAAGTGCACACGCGAAAAAAGGAAGAGCAGGGCGTGAAAATATTCAGGGAATAAATAATATTGGAGTGCGTTGATTGAAGGCATCACTCATTTCCATTCTCAATCGACTTTTGTTTTATTTAAAGTGCCCTTGCTGAATACTTGTGGCAATATTAAACACAATGTTTATAAATGAAAAGGATTTCTGAATTCTTGTAATAGTAATACTTTCAAACAGGAGACCTTGACAGGTTTTTCTCTCAGTGTAAACAAACCTTCGAAATGACAGCCGCCGTCTGACCTCCCCCTCAAAAATCGTCTTATCAGCGCAGCTCCCGCAAATAAGGCGCATAAGCTTGCCTTACCTCCCCAGTCCATATAGTCCATACAGCCCATATAGTCCATACAGTATATTCAAAAAATAAACACCCAGATAATTGGAAATCGTCATGAGATAATATTCTATGAACTCTGAGAGATGAGATCGATCAGTCCCCCCTGGAAGTCCTACTTTTTATAGAGCAACATCTGCGATTGATTAGATGTTGCAAGATAAGAGCCCTCATTTGGTAAGGGGTTATCAGGGGGTCAAGCACATGACCAATTGTTAAGTTAATCCGAGGTTAGACCTGGGAATCAATCGAGAGCTATTCCCAGAGATCCCCTTGCCGAATTGTAGCCCTTGATGCTACGACGAAATATTATTCGCATCCCCCCATTAAAATTGTCTCATTTCGTATTCAGAAAATTTCCCCATTCATTGGCGGAGCGGTATTTGGCGGATTTTTACTCCACACCTGACTGGATGAAACCAAATTCCAAGTAAACAATGCTGTTGGTTTAATATTTGTGTCTGTTGTTGTGTCGCCGCCAGCAACAATCAAATAATGATTAGCTGATAATAAAGTAGTACGAGAAAGGCAATAGCAATAACAAATGCGGAACTAAAGCAGACAGTTAGACGTTGATCATTTGACTATGGTCAAGTACGGGGCGAGACAGTGGCGGACATAGCTATAAGGTATTACACAAAGAAACAGGAAATACACATAATTAGAATTTATGAAAAGATAGTCAGGTTATCGGGCAGGAAGTCGTCAGTTGTCAGGAACTTAATTTCATTTTTAAGGGAACTCTCTCAAAGCGTTATTTTTACGTTCCATACTGTAAAAATTGATACAAAAAAGTAACAAGATTTACATTTGAAATTATTTGGTGGCTCATTGCATGTTGGCCAAATCAATTAGCCAGAATATCACGATACATCAATTTGCAACCATCTGCGATACGCGCCGATATTCTCCGCACCGCACATATAGACTCTATATTATAGGGAGAGATACCGAAACGATATGGACTCCAATGGCGGAAGGGAAGACTGTCTCAAGGGGGGATCTTTACAATTGTGCCACTTATTTTGTGTGTTTTGTAGAGGCGATAAAAATGACTTGACCAAATATTGACATTCACGTGCGAGGCGTTGAAGTATGGCGATGGAATAAAATCGGAGTGGAGTGCCGGGAATGGAGTGTCGGGAATAGAGAAAATCGATAACTTACCCGACATGAAATGCAAAAGTATCGATGTAATGGGATACAATACTGGACTATAGGTAATATCGGGACAGTCGTAGCCCAGCACATTCACAATGCGATCGGCGACGGCCCTGCCCGTGCTGGTCAAGTGATACGGCAAACAGTGGGTGGCGTCCACAAAGGCGGGCAGCATGATCGGCTTCTCCGACAGCTCCGTGGTGCCGAAGACCTTCAAGGTGGAAATGACATAAATATTGATTAAATTCCATTCTTTATAGTATGTATTGAAAGGTAAACCCACCTGATGGACCATCTCCCAGTAGAAGCCATCTAGCATTTGTTGCTTTGTCTGGTGTTGGCCACAGAGTAGCGGCCATAGCTGGGATCGGATGGGGGAGTTGATGGGCCACGAGTTCTCCCTGAGTATGTTCTTTACGTCACGTTTCTTGCCCTGTTGCAGGAGTTGTTGGATTTCGGTGTGAGAGCGCAGTGCCGGCTCTTTGCCTGTAAAATATTATACAGAGAAATAGATTAGAATGGATCTTAAGGGTATAGCTACTCAAGTACCTTTTATTGCCTTTATACTTATTTTTATTTCTTCTTAAAAGTAAGAAAAACTATTCAATAGCTATCATCTAATCTCAATTGGCTTTCTAGTCTCTGATTAAGTCTAAGTACAAACCATTTGTAGGGCTAAAAATACACTTTGCATGCTAATCCCACTTAGGTTAGGTCATTAACTGAGGCCCGATCATCACCACCTGGCCCAAACAGTCTGCGCCACAACTAACTGACTAAAAAACAAAGTCCCCATGGGAGAGCCTCAAGTGGCCGAAGCTGCCAGGAGCTAGGCACTTCAGTTTGGCAATCATATGACACGATTGTTATTGTTACTGCTAATAATAATGGTGGTTCTTGAGGTTATCACCGCTATAGAGGAACCTTCTCCTTCACTATCATCAAAGTCGCTGGCCGAGGAGCTTTCGGCCAAACAACGCTCAAGATATAATAAATACTTGTGTGCCCCATGGCACTACCGATAAGTAGTTAAATTTCGAGTGTAAGGACGCCGCATTACTCATACGCCCGAGTGGTCAAAATAAAATACTTGAAAAAGTGCATCTGATAAGTCGGCCATTCGATAAGTATTGATAAAATATAAATAATATACTATAATGATTGTAATTTGTTTGGGATTTTGGAGTTGTACGAGTTGGAGTTTAGTTTTTCCCCTGAAATAGTGGCCCTGATGTCAAAAGTGGCACACTTTTATCAGATAGTTAAGTTTCTGGGAAAACTTATCACTACTATTTGGATTATTATGATGGAATAAAAGAGTCTAGCTAGTTGTCAGTAATAAGGTATTATAATTAAATAAAACATGTATCTATTAACACGCGGAAACACATTGTCTTTGGATGGAATAGCCTGATATTTGTCAATAGCCTCTGTACTCTTTCCTATAGATGTGTCAATTATAGTAGTGACAACCGTAGATGGACTATCTCGCTGGTCAGCTGCTCAGCTGGTCAACTGCGTCAAATGTAGGACAACCCCAAGACCCCAGCCCCTGTGGTCTGCCACTGCCACTGCCACCTCAATGCCGCAATGAACCTCATCATCGGGGCTTGGCATATTGATTAGCTATCGGCCTCATTGGCATGGGGGTAATTGATTGCGCTGCGGACATGTCTCATTACAGGCATCGACAGCTGATCGATTTTTGCATTCCCCCGCCTAGTCCACCACTCCGTAGCCCACTTTTCTGTTATCATCTGATAACTGATAAGGTGGAAATCCAGGTAACCAGCGCCGCCATATCAATATCAAACCAACAAATCAGTTACTAAGTTGCAGAGCCTCTGATTTATTTACTCACCCGCCTTATTACGATTTAAAAACTGTTTAGAATGTCACAGAAAAGCGTTTAGCTAAATGGCATTAGTCCAATAAAAGTTTGGCGGATTCTATTACTTTAGGAGGAGGAGCGATAAGATAGAGGGCGGCAGTGCAGTAAATGCAATAACAATAATAAAAACGGGTATAATTGAGGGCCGGCTGTGGGGGTAATTAATCCCCATCCCCATCCCCACATCTACAGCATCTCGGATGTATTTGCATTTTTCAAACAGAAACAAATATGGAAATTGTGCGATGTACTCGTATATATCGTCACCCATATAATATATATTCCATTTACAACAGCAATGCAGCAGTAATTTTCCGATCAACGCAATCAATATTATTGTTTTGTGAAAGCTCCATAATTGGATATTATGTCAGGCGATGGCTTATAACTCACTCTAACACGAATAAAATAATAGATAATGTTGCGACATCAAAGGCCCAAAGCACTTGCCTTAATTAGCTAATTATTTGCATATTTAAAATGCGCTTAAGGCCAATTAAAATTGTGCAATCTGATTAAGAGCCAAAAATGTTATTTAAACCGCAAACGGATTTCAAACATTTATGGCTTTTATCATTCACTTTGCGAGAGAACTTTTCACAAAATAACATTGTTGATTGATTTTTTTGAAATCTTTATGACCGCCTTAAATTTTATTGCCGCTAAACATATTAAAAAATGTATTTGTTTTGTAAACAAGGAGAAAAAAAAAGCCATATGGTTCGGGGCAAGGCAACTTTTAAAGGGCCTTAAGGAATGAAAAGAATATTATACTTTTGTACAAGGTTGTAAGAGAAAAGTTTATAAACAGAAAACAGAAAATTTTATGAATTTGGGTCAACATTATCGTTTCAGAATTAATTGAAACTTTTCCATTTTCCACTGACAGTTCAAGTTTTTAGATTTATGTTGAAAATAAAAAATAGAGTTGTTTCTTCTTAAATATTTATTCTAAATATTATTACAAACTGTTGGATATTATTTCGAACCATATACGCATTATCACTACGTTTTTATCGTGGCTTTTCGGGGGGTTTGAGGTTTTTATGAGACCCATTGGACTTTGGGGCTTGATTTGGCACTTTTATTACCTGGACTGAACTGCCAGCACTGGCATTTGGTGGTTATGTCGTTCGAGCTGGCCGCTATGAAGAGGGGCAGCTCGAAGAACTTGTCGCACTCGGGATCGACGTAGACACTGCTGCGCCGGCTGCTGAACTGCTCCAAGTCTTTGATGCCCAAGACTTTGCCAACCATTTTTCACTGTTGTCTCTGTTTGTTCGGTTTACAGGGTTTCCGTTTTGGTTTCTTAAGTTTTATGTTGTATGCTGTATTTATTTATTTGTTATTTGTTCTTTTGTTGTTTGTTCACTCGCTTTTTTGGCACCGAGTACTTTTCGCGCTGTTTGTCAACCGCCCCACGAACGACAACAGCAACAACGACATCATTTATGTAGATTTCTCAGTCTCGTTGCTGCTGACTTTTTTGTTTTTTTTTTTTTTGCTTTCTTAATTTTTTTCGTTTTCGTATTTCGTATTTTTTATTCACTGTTCACTGCTGCCTTTTATTGTTTTAATTTATTGCGATCTGCAATTTGCTGTCGCCCGAGCAGCGACGTCGGCAGCACTTGAATTTAATTTGCAGCACATTTAAATTTTCAATTCACATTTTTTTTTTGTTTTTTTTTGCGCCTCTGCTGGTATATCGAAATTAATTTTAATATTTATTTTTTTGTATTTTTATTTTTTTTAACGAGGGTTGAAAGAAATCATTAACCAAAATCATCTCGCGACTGCCCTTATACATACATTCGATATACTCGATCGCTGAGCGGAGTGGCGGGGAGTACGGCGGATTTTTCGGCCAGGCCTACGTGCGGAGCGTTCGAATGCGTTCAGTGTTCTCAGATATTTTCCGGCGGACAGGCCGGTTTCGTTTCGATATAGCCTGCCCTGCCTGCCTTCTGAATGAAAGCTCCGCCGCGGGGAAAGAGAGAGCAGAGCGTCCGTCAAATTGAGAAAAAGATCGGAGAAGCTTTAAAAGCTCCGTTTCCGCAGGGTCTATACACCGTGGCTCTATTCTATATATTTATTTTGTGATTTATTTTCTTTTTCCACATATTTTTGTTTTCACAACTCGCTATCAGCGCCGTAGAACAAACAGCTGTTTTCTGTTGTCCTCCCTCTCTCAGTGCGCCAGTCTCTTCGAGACTCTATCTCTATATTTTATTTAAATTTCCCCGCGGGGCGATGAAGAGAGAACACCCCATCCCCCCTAATGGTTACCCAAATCTGGTGTAAATGCTTTCACAGAAATAGCTTTTGTGGGAAATTTCGTAAGCAATGGCGAAAATATGCTTGGAAAATCCCAGGCAAGAATTTCTTGCCACAAAGAAAATTCTCGGCCAACCCGGCGTATACGTAATATTTACGTATACGTAATATTTATGTGCGAAGCCTAATTTATGAGTCTTTTTCAGCAACCTGTATTAGTGCGGTCTTGGCGGAGGAAATCTCGGCAATATGGTATGGAAAAATTTCTAACCAAGTCAACGGCAAACAAATGAATTTATGAAAGAAACTGTGGTAGTAATTTCTTTTATTTTAAATAGATTGCGAAAATAAACACACGGATGGAACTTAAAAAAGGGGTATTCATTTTTTGGCTTCTATTGCGAAAGAGATTTATGGAGTTACATTCAAAAGAATGTTTTCCAAAGGTATTATTTCTGAAAAACAAAACAACAAATTGTTACAAAATTTAACAAGATACTGTTAGTTCTCCCCCACTCTTTATCAATGATTATCGATTATAATCGATTAATACGTAAATAACAGATATCCAACTTACAAATTTTAATTACAAGAAAAGTTACATTGTTAAAATATTACAAATTTAACAAGAACTTGTTATTTTTTCCCTCACTTTTAATCGATTATCGATTGATATACATATTTCAGTTACATAACCTATTAATTTCCACTAAAAGTTGTAAGTAAAGATATATTCTTATTACAAATCTAACAAGAACTTGTTAGTTCCCTCCCCCTATCTATCAATTATTATCGATTATACTCGATAATAACCGATTAATATGCAAACATCAGATATCTAATCCACTAATTCCAGCTACAAGTGTGAAAATATCACGAGATTCTGTTCAAACGCATTTCAACACAATTTTCACACAGTATAGTAGACCGGCTAATGTGTTGTTTTTTCTTTCTTTGATCCGTTGATCTTTTTTTAGCGACATCACAAATTGATTTTTCACATGTTTCGTCAGGCGAAATGAAATAAAATAAATAAACGACGAAACGACGAAAGATAGCAACTCTGTGCCATTTGTTTATACCAGAAATTTATAAATAATATGGCGCAAAATAAACAACGCGTGGCCATTGGCCATCGTTGGGGAAAAACTCGGTTTTCATGACACTCACACATGCCACCGAGCCACCCATTCGCCGAGCAAATGATTAATTAACCACAATGTTCAAACAAAAAATACTGAAATGAGGAAAATCAGAGGAAAACCCAAAAACAATATAACCCCGATGGCAATTATCTTTCACTTGGCTGTATCGGATTTTGTTGCCTCTTCGCTGGGCAGGTATATTTATGGGGGGGACTGTTGCCAAGAATTTCGGCGACACTTAAGTGTTGCCCCATAACGCCTTAAAGAACAGATATAAAGATACAGATACAATCGCATGAGCAATCTGTTGGTCACACCTTCCTCCCAGTTCGGATATAGTAAGAACCTGGCCCATCAATCATCAGTGGGTTTACGTCTTTCGATTTCGAATCTATAAAAATCTATTAACAGTCTACCAAAATACGCTATCTGGGCACCAAATAGCCGTTTAAATTGTATCACTGGAGAGGCTATAAACTAATTACCGATAGAGATTGCTTATCTTTACGATCAATGCTTTTTCATCGATCGAGTTTCAAGTTCGAAGCCAGTACAGGACTTGTCAATCAACTGCTTTATTAATTTGAATGGTAATTGACGTAGTTTATTAAGAAAATCGTGATTCTGTCGGAAATAATAGGAGCAGCACGACAAGAATATTTCCAAAATATTAGATTCTCATGAATTATTAATTTCTGAAAACTGCGAAGATTGCTATTGAGAAATATGTTTCAGATACACAAAAGGGAATACGGAATACAAAATAATTGTGACATGATCTAATGGGCAATTTTTAGAAGAAAAACTGGCGGAAACAATACAATTAAGCAGAATCAAGAAGTGCGATCGCAACGAGCGTATCTGTTGAAGGGGCCAGAGCGAAGAGCGAAAGGTTAGCGGCAACAAAAACACATTCTGGGCATGCAAATTGCAATTGCAAATGCAATTTATTACATTTAGTCTAAGTCTCCCCTCTGACGGCATTGTCGCCGTTTGCCAAACAGACAGACTCGATAAGAAAAACAACAACAGATAGAGAGAAAACAGAGAAACAGAAACACATAGAACACGGTAACAATCGCCGGCTGTGGCTAAATTTAATTTGACAACGTTCGACCGTTTTTCATTTTGGCAAACTGCAGATTAATGCTGTTCTTGCCCTGCGACTGTTTTTCGTGTTTTTTTTTCCCCCCTTCCAAGTTGTCAGCGTTTTTCGGCTTAATTGCATCAACAGAACCGAAAGGCGTCATTGGACAGAACATGTTTCCCCGACAAGCATAGAGGCAAGTCACCTGGGGAGGAGACCTAGAAAGTGTCCTTTTAATTCAATCTACACCATGACATTATGAGTCAGTGGAAAATATTTCCTGAACTTGAGTATGAAAGGTTGCAAAGATACAACCTATTTGAATAATATTTGTAGGCCCTTACTCACTAACAAACTCTGAAAATATTTATTTATAAAATATTTATTTATTATTCATATCAATTAAGCCCGTTTTAAGCAAAGAATAAAGTCAACGAGCCTGCATTGGCTCTGCCAGATTGTTCAGATTGTTTAGCACGCGCTATAAATATCTCTGCCCCGATCGATCGGTCGATCGTGAGCTAGCTATTTGCCAATTAGCATCGTGTTCTCCACTCTGTCATATTCTGTGAGCCGTGTGTGGACCGAATTTCGAGGGACGAGCCACATGACGGCCGACCTTTGGGATCCGATCTCAGGTTCGGGTTGTTCCAGGGGGGAGGGATTCGCAAATGGGTATTAATTGCCATTCGCCGGGGATCGTATAATGCCGGGCCCAACTGGGCGGTAGTGGGTGGCTCTGATTCGCTGCGAACCACGAGTCCCGGACATGGCCGCTCCATAATGGAAATTAATTAAGTTATTGAAGTGCTAACCGCATTGACGGGCGCCACTGCAACCGACAGCTTGCCACAAAATACGTATTTTGGCCCTTATTCTGGGGATGAATCGAGTCGAAAACTGGTTTGGTTTGTCAATGCTTGTATCGTACATAAATTTTTGAATTATATATTCAATTGAACGGAGTATTTTGTTCGCCGTTGGCTGTTGTATTAAGTGCAACACGTTTCGTTTATAATAGCCATAATTTTGCATTTAATTAAAATGGCTAGGAAAAAACCGTCCGATTCATTCACTTTTGATTATCCGCTACTAGTTTTTGCCCCAGAAACACAAATGGCTAAAGCATTGTTTTTTATGAATTAACCCCCTTTTGATTGTAGTTCTGCAGAACACCCAGCACACAGGGCGTATGCGTAATGCATTGGACGACCGACTGACTGATCAAGTGACTGACCGCTGAACGCTACGCACGACTTGTATATATCTCTATATATATGTATATTAAAGATCGATGCTTGTGTATAATTTTTCTCAACTGAAAATGCAAGTATTTTTTTTTCTTGTTTACTTTTCAGTTTGGCAGCTAGGCGTGATAATTAACGAGCCGTGATTTAAAAGTCGATTTGCTTTTAATGTGAATTCCAATTGCAGTTTTTGGAGGCTGCAACACACTCGCACTACATACCCCTAGACATACATAGAGAGTGTGTAGTGTAGAGGTATATGGATGTATGTTGACTCACGCATTTTGTAAACATATCAAGTAATTACGTTGACACGCGACTTGTTTCGAAAACTATTCCAATTGATCGCTGCTCGTTTGTTTTCTCGATTTTCTTTTTCGGTGAGTTTGTATGTTTTTCCTTCTGTATGTTTCTCTCGAGTTTCGTGATCTAACAATTGACAACTTTTGGGCATACGACTGTAGTAATATCGATCTATAGAGCAACCACCAGGCCCGAGGGTTGAAGCGAGACTGAGATTAAGGCTGAGACGCCTCGAGCGATCACCGCGCCAGACTCTCGCTCTCCCCGGGGGGACAGAGACTCCCCGATGAAAATGAGAGAAAGAGAGCGAGAAATCGGTGATCGAGCGACAGGTGAACGATGCAACGGGGACACACATTTTTCAATAAAAGCTCTTCAACACCCATCATCGTAGCCAGAAAAAAGCTGCCTAATTAAAAGCTCTTATCGGAAATATCAAATAAAGGTTTGTTTTTTTGTCGATGGAGGAGCACTCGGAAGTTCGTTCAACTTCAGGCTGAGATTTAAAAGAGGGGGCGCGTCACGAAACCCAAATGACAACAAAGGGTTGGCCCTTAAAGTCACTTATTTGCGGAATGTGTTTGAAAAGTTTCAGTAGCGTGTTGGGAAGCAATTAGTCGAGCCCCAGCATCAGCAATTCAATGAGCCATAAAATGCATATTAAAGTCAGAGTTCTGATTATCCACATTCGATTTGTAGTAAAATCATTCACCGCGATTCTTATCGCTTTTGAAACTATCCATAAAGTCTTTTAAGGAAAGCAACATTGTAATTCAGCTGTGAGCGTCATGTGATTGCGGATTTGTGGTTACTCGAGTGGAGCGATCAAAGTGTGAATCAAAAGTGTCGCATTGGAAGACAAGTGAGATGGAAACCAAAGACAATGGACCATGACACCATGGCAGCTGGCAAGGGTAAATGGATTAGACGTTTGGAGGAAATCGTAAACAAATTATAAGTTGTGTAAGGCTTTAGGATTAAGATCACAGTTTTTTTTTTTTTTAATTATTTATTTCTAGACATCCGCCATTATAGCCGCAAACCACATGAACCACCACTGTGTGTCACAGTCTCTTTCAATTAATGATACACCTGCTCGAGCAACAGCAGTGGGCAATCGAATGGAAATTTAAAAGCATACTTCCAGGCAGCTCATTAAAATACAGCTCCCGGGCGCAGGCAACTCAATTATCATTCACACAGACACACACACACACACACACACACACGCACGCAAGCAGGGCCTCTTCCTGCTTAAGAGCTGAAAGCAAAATGCGAAATGAAAGAAAAAGGGTAGAAGTCAGGGGGGAGGTTAAATAAATATTAAGTTTTACGAGGCACCAGCAAGCAAAATTGTGTGAAAACGGAGCCGAGGCGAAAAAATAGGGGCAGAGGCAGAGGGAGCTGCTCCAACAACGCTGTTTAGATAACGGCGAGCAACTCAAACAATGTTATCACAGGCGGAGAAAGAATTCAACGAAAATAAATAAAGAGAGCCATCGTTGACTCTTTAGCTTTTTGTGTAACTTAATTTTGGTTTTTATTTTATCAGAGCAGACATTAGAAAATCAAAGAGCATGTAAACAAGAAGAAAGATTGCTTAAGAAAAAGCTTCGTATGCTGAGTGACCTCCCATCCACACCCACACTCTATCTGTGAGATATCTATGTGCAATGTACACACTCGGCTAATTAGAGGCGCCGCTGTTGACGGAGAGGCCAAAAGAGCAAAGCCCACCCACCACCCCTTCCGACCCATCCACACAATAGTTTAGCGAAAGAGAATAAAAGTTGGGAGCTTCCTTATCGACTGGGGGTTACGCTTACTACTCCGTTTTAATGATTTATTCCTAAAGGTTGACAGTAGCATTAGCTTTAGTTAATATATTTTCTAATAAATAACAGCGTTACAGGAATTCTATAAAAAGGTAATCTTCACTTTTGATTAAAGACCTTCCGCTCTTAATTAGAATCCAGAACTTAGCCCCCAAAACCCACGGAGAACTGTTCACGATCTGTCGACACGCAAAGTATCGTGATAGAGAGACACTCGCAGAAACACAAAAAGATTCATTAAAAATAAATCCGCCGCCCCATCACTTGGCGCCTCCATCATCCAAATCCCCAAGATATCCACCCGACCAGAGCCGTTGATTGTTTTATGACACCGAAGATAGAAAGACCAACGACAAGTGGGCGTGTGTTGCGGTTTTTCTCTTTGCGGATACGCTGTGATCTCAGACCTCAAATTGAAGAGAGAAATTAGGGATCAAATATGATTAATACCCTAAAATATATATGTTGTATATACACTATATTTACACTATATATTACTATTATTTTAAATGTTATTTTAAGAAAGAAACTGACAAAAACAAGCTGTAATAAATTTGACTCTGACAGCACTAAAATAAAACAACATTCCCCGAGAACATGACACAGCTATGCAATCTTATACGATAAATGTTCCTCCTTATAGCACCGACCGCCGCAAAAACATCGCAATATTGATAAAACAGACAAAATGATATCTCGGAATCCTCCAAAAAGAACAATTCCTAATTGTGTTAATCTAATCAAAAACACGAATCAAATATAAAATTATATACCGCTCTGAAGTGGCAATGGCTGTTGGCAACGGTTGTTTTCAGAACTTTGTGAGAATTTCTTATAAGTATGTTATGGATATTTCCCATTATATCCCAACTCTCATTCCCAGGCAGCGGTCAAAGCGGTCAATAATATAATATAAAATTGAAAAAGAACCACAAAAACCATGAGCAATATGTATATAAAAAATGTTTATTCGGGCAAACCAGATGCTGACTGTAAAATATTAAAATATGTGACTTTAAAGAGGGAATCCTCGTGAAACATTCAACAGAAATTAGCTAAAAATAATGGGGAAAGCCAAAACAAAATGAAATGCCAAGGAAAAAGATAAACAAACTCAACAGCGATCGAATAATAATTGCGAAAACCAGTTTCAGTCAGTTACAGAATTTCCGAAGATTCATTCATAGAACCATAGAACCACTTTCCCCCCCAGAAAGGCACGTGTTCCTATCAAAATCGTGGGGGCTGTGAAAATATCGGAAGTCGTGTGCCACAAGTGAGGTATACGTTATTAGGGGGTAACGAGAAAATATTTATTCGCAAAAAAAAAAGATCGCCTGATCAGTGGAAAGTTGTCTATTCGAAAAAAATGTATATAATTCTTATGTTTTTAATGGAGGGAAATATTTTTCCAATCGTACAAGAGGCTAATAAAAAAAAATGCCTCTTGAATGAAAATTTATTTCCCACCCGCTACATAGTATTTGTTTTTGGGAGGAAAAAAAAACATAATTTGGCATTTCATTGGGCATTAAATGGCAAAACAAGATTCTTTCCTCCCGTTGGGTTCGTTGGACGTCACAGGCTTGAAAAAAATGGGAAAATATTCTGTTTCCAATTCTGCTTACGCAAGCAAGTGTTTTTGCTAATAACAAATAAATTCTCAATTTTAAGCCATAAAGATCCGAATTTTTGTATTCTATTTTAATAAATATTTGTATATTTTTTAAAAATATGGTCTGTTGTTGGAATGGCACGTGGCAAGTGTGGCAAGAAAATGGGGTTTTCACTTAATTCATTTTTATAAAAATGCGGTCGTGGGTTTTAAGTAATTTATGCATTTTTTTTTTTAATATAGATGTTATTAAAAATATATTTCTTTAAAAAACTTATAGTAATACACAAAAAAATAGTCCAAATTTTAATCACATTACCAAGCAGCTGATACAAATCAAACAACTCTTATCGAAACGCAAAAAAAAAAAAAGTGCTGAAGAAACACCAACAAGCACGAGAGTGAGGAAAAAATTGCATTTATTTTTAAACAAATTAATTGGCCGCCGGCCAAGTGCCATAAAAACGTGAATGTTTTTATTTGTTTGCCGTTCCCACGGGCTAGAGGCTAGAGGCTAGAAGAGATCTCTACTTTGAATCCATAATGCTCCGCGAATATTGAATATTTGTATAAACGGAATATAGATAAATTATCCAAGATAATCAAGATTTTGAAACTGAATATTCCGATTTATAATCCGATCGAAAATCTGCGATCGTCCCACTCTCTCTGCTATTCTTAGATCTAAAGTGCAGGAATTCGGGTGGATATATATGGGTTTTATCCAATTATTCATATTATATAGTATATAGTGAGTGATTCAGTGCACAAGACTCATCCAAGGCCAGTGTCAGGGGGTGGGGAGGAGGTGCTGGTGCTGGTGCAGCTCAACTAATGGCTCGATTGGATGTATCGCCCGATTGCCTTTGGAACCAGAAATTCATTTAGTGTCTTCTTTCGTCTTTCTGGCATTCTGACAGCGAGAGTTGCCTGCAAATTAAATGCAAAGGAGAACTATGTGCCGGGGCAGGAAATTACCCAAGCAACCCCTGGTTCAGCTTGTTCCATAATTGAATGCAGCGTAAACAAATTCTTCCAAGCTTTCAAGTGCAATTTCTATGGATGGCGCATTAAAATAAATCGAATCTGCCATTTGCCGATTGCTTTTGGCACAGTTTTCAATCAAAAATGAGTCGCAATTTCAGTTTTTGGCCACATAATTATTTTTATTGGGTAGTTGTGCACATTATGTTGCAATTTGTTTTAAGATTTGCTGAATAAACTAGGCATATAAGAAAAATAATAGCTTTGCGAGGCTGACAGTTCAACGAGAGAGGAGCGCTGTCGCATAACGTTCGGTTGGAAGTGTACAATATTCCTAGAAAGGATAAGGATAGGAAGGATAGGAATACGAAGGATAGGATTTGAAAATATAGGAAACACAGTTAAAGTGTTAAGAATAGAACCAGATTAAGTTTCAATAAAAAAATTAACCGATATCACTTTCAAAACAGTCTAAAACTTACAAAATGGCAATAAAATACAATTAAAAATTATACATTTTTTGCGATTGCGTGTCGTAATGGTTTATTAAAATATATTTGCCCAAAAAGGCACTCAACAGCAATCGCCAAATATATATCAGCAACCGACCAACCGAGAACCGAATCTGGTTTTTGCAATACATACTACATACAGGCTTTGATTATTTTCAAATACCTATAATTAATTTATTTTGGTGTTTACTCTCCTCCGTTCGCAATCGTCCATTTGGGCCTGTTTATTGATTAATGTATTTAGCCCGAAAGCGGCCCGAAACAAAAACCAAACAAATATGCTTTCGAAAAATGCATAAATTCAAATTTCTGACTAAAAGAAAACATGTGCTATAGATTGTTTTGTTCTGGAACTGTTTATGTTAGGGAGGCACGTGAAAACTCATTAAAAGCTATGATCCATTAAAAGTATAATATTCTTAAACGATTTAAAGGCATACTTGTTAGCTATTGTAGTATCTTTCTTATGTAATATCTTTATTTCTTTACCAAAATATCAAATAAATAATCATAAACCTTGAAATTATAATTATCTACTTACCAGTTTGCTTTGGTAGATTGTAAAAGTCGAGGGTTTTGATCTCAGAGGTCTCAACGTGCGGCGCAAAGCCCTCGTACAGGTCGCTCTCCTCGACAATGCCGCTCAGCTTGTCGGCCTGGGACGAGGCATCTCCGCCCCTGTGATATGGCATCTTCCTCGCCAGCTTTGCGGTCACTCCGGGTCGTCTGTCAAGTTGTGATTTGGGTTCCTCTACTACCTCCTCCACTCGTGTCAAGGCAGTTGATGGCGAATTTCCTTCGATGTCTCCGTTTGACTAGATAGCTTTTGATTTAGTATCGGTTGTGGTGGTACTTCAGTGGGGTGTCGGCTTGCTGGCTTGCTTGTTTGGATCGGTTTTCGATTATTTTCTATTTGCAGATACTGTGTGCCGTGATGGTGGCCAACTTATGGAGACAGAAACACTCCAATACGATGATGCCGCGCGGAATTCATTATAGAGAACGCTTTAGAGCCAATACTGGACAAGCATAGCTGGATAATAATCGGATCGCAAGTGGCGGCGCTTCCAGCTTCTGCAACGAGGCGAGAAATAGAGGAGAGTGTGTTTATTATTATGTTCGAATGGTTTTCGCTTTCCACAAACAAACAGCTCCGCGAGCGAGTCAATCAACGATCAATATCGAAATGGAAACAAATCCTTCAAATGGCAGTTCAATGGCATGGCCGAAAGGCGCCGTTTGGCCATAAAATACTTGGCATCTCATTAATTGCAAGACGGCCATAAAAACTGCTTAGTCTTATAATATATTTCTACAAAAAAATTGCACGCATGTGATGCGAGGTGGGCGGGCGGCCGGCCTACCGGTTTGACTTTTAATTAAAAGCGACTTGACGATTAAATATTATAGCAAGAATTGCTAATCGAAAGAAATCACTTGGAAAATCAGTGTCCCCCATGGCGTATACTTAAAATTCAACCACTTTATTCATCATCACGCTTGGATGAAAATCTCAAGAACCTCTGCCATTTATCTAAATTATTTTTCCCCAAAAAATGACACGCATACTCAGCTCGGTTCGCTCTGTTTTTGTCACGGAGGGCGGAACAACAAAACAACTAAAAATCTCAATTGAATTGCAAATTTCCAACAAAATTCCGAGCACGCATCGAACCTCGAACGGAGGTGCCAGCACTAGACACTTCTTTTCATTTGTATATGTATACATATTTCTATTTTTTTTTATTATTTTTCCTCTGACACTCTTAATGATTTCGCCTGTCAACTGCAGCCAAGAACAGAATTCAATTCGGTGGGGACTGTATCGAGTCTGAGAGGTCGGATGGAGCGACAGACAGGTCTGATAGATCGCTGCGCTTGCTTGATTGCTTGTCCGATAGAAGGTGTCGTCGGTCGGTGGGAGGGAGGGAGGTAGGCAGGCACTGTCATTTGGATTTGCGGCCCATACAGGTTGTATCTATGGCAGGTGAGAGCCAAGTTTATTTGGTCGATAGATAAGAACAGTGTCTATACTTCAAGTGACTGTGCCTTATAATTAAAAGGAATGTTTCTTTGTAATTATCTCTAAGGAAGGATGAAAGAAAAGTGGGCCAAGATAACAATTCTATATTATGAGGACTTCTAAAAAGCCTTTCCTTTAAAGCTCCACCCTTCCCCTCCACAACCAATATCGCGCTAATTACCCCAACAGTTTCGTTTTTTAATAAATACTCCACTCCACTCGACCGCACTCAACCCGACTCGATTCGCTGTGCAATTTTCATATGTATGTCAATATTATGCTACGTCTAGTTTTTTCAAGGTGCCTCGGGTTACGTAGCTCTACTACAGCTAAAAAAAAAAATGAAAAACAAAGCCAACACAGGCATCGAATGGACTTGTATATGGAGTTATTAACAATCGAGTTACCAGCTTGTTTGTTTGTTCGCCGGCTGTCTGGCTGGCTAGCTGGCTGGCTGCCACCGGACTTGAGAACGTTATCTGAACGCCATAATGCCATAATGCATCCATTTACGCTAATGAAATCAAACAGAACAGGGCACAACTCAATTGGCTTCAATTGGACAGTTTTCAATGGCTGGCTAACTTGGCTAAGCCAGGCTAGCAGAAGTGTTTGGGCCTCGAATCGATTAACGTTGCCGGCGGCTGCTAATTAAAACGTTTATGCTAATGAGACGCCTCGACGCCATGTTTATGTCGTAATGTGTTGGAGAAAAATCAAAAAATAATAGCTGGGAGGTGGCTGGAAAAGCGTCTTTAATGGCTCGAGATATTTTAATATAAAAAATAAGCATAATTGCTTATAAAGTGGCAGGAAAGTTGTTCTAAAATATTTATTTTACAATAGACAGTCTTACAAACTAAAAATTAAGTGAAGATTGGCCATTAGAGGGTTAACTATTATGCCAAATCGTGGTTAGTGGGTGGCTATTGGCCACCTATGACGCAAGTGCAACATTTGTTTTGGGGTCGAGTCGGGACCTGATTCGATCTCGCCTCTTGCTGCAATTTGCGTCAGTTGGCCAAGGAAAGGGAACAACTTTTGAGGTTTCCAAGTATTTTTCCACAGCGCCAGCGCTAGATTGTTGCGGATTTTGCAGGGGGAAGTTAATCCCCATTTGATAAGCTCTGGGAGAAAAAGTCCTTACTTTTCTTTTAGATATTTGTCATTATTTAAAAGTCCTTTAATTAATATAGCAAGTAGGTCATACCTGGTTGCCTGAATACCTTGTAGAGGAAACTCTGTGAGTGGCAGGCTTTCGACCTAAGCCCTTCGAAGCGCAAGGGCATTGAGGGCTTCTAACTAGGCCAAGCAGCTGTCAGGATACTACACGAAAAAGCCTCGAATGCCTTGAGAAAGTGCAATGACTCTTCTAGCCAGGCCCTTAGAGCCCTCCTCCTCGTGGCCACTTTGGCTGTAAACTGTGTCGATTTCAGCTCAGAAACAGTCGATGGGGAAGTGGAATTCAGCGAGTCCTTAAAGCACCGATAATGTGGGACAAGGCAGGACTGGTTGAGTGGGTGGGTCTTCCACCCAGTTGTGTGGGTGTGACAGGACACTCTGCGTCAGCAACAGCAGCGCCAGACCGAAAAATAAGAACAAAAGCCAGAACTGCGTAGTGGCAGCTCGACCAGGGCGTGTGTCCTTAAGAGAGAGGGAGCGACTGGGCAGAGAGAGAGAGGCAGGATGGTGGAATCAATGAATGAATGTATATTTAAGGACAGCCAGGACTAGATTCTCCATCAAAGTTGGCCCTCCTCGAGACTCTTTTCAGAATATTGCAATTTTCTAAAAATAAATGGTTTAGTTGAGGAGGAATCTATTTTAGTTAATAGAGTTAGTGAAGGGAAAGTACTAACTATCTTTTAAAGTAAAAAAATATATATCTAAAACAATTCGTGGATTCTTTTATTTTTTCCCTGTTGACGTAATTGAATGCCATTTATTTCCCTCGTGTAATCGAATCATTCGAGAGGGTGGAGAATGGGGGTCAGAGGGCAAGCAGAGGACACACACAGGGCCAGGAGGCAGGGCCAACTACGGATAGATTGGCAAGGAAATCAACTTCAACTTGTCGCAAGGACGGCCACTGAAACTGAAACTGAAATTTGTCAGACATCGCCGCCAACAATTAAAACAGAGCCCCAAGAGCTCTCCGACTCTGCCGCTGCTGCTGCCATCAAGCTTGACCTGATTTCGGAGTCTCCCTTTCAGTCACACCCCTCCCCCCTTTAATGTTTTTATTACATATCTCTAGATATATATGTACAAATATATATTTTTTTTTTTGGCGGCAGACTTCGTGACGGTTGGAAATGCCAGAGCCAGTTTACACACGCAAGGCTTTTATGGGTCTCTGTTGAGTTTTGTTTTTTTTTTTCCTTTTTGGTTTTTTGGCAACAAAGAAAACCTGTACAATGCACTTGCCACAATCGGGCGGAACATGCTCGACTAGAGGGTCACTGAACCCAAAGGAAAACTGAACAAAAAGTGCAACTGCAGCAACTGCAACAGTAGCTGTGGCAGCATTTTATTTCATAATCATTGCACATGAGCAGCGAAGAGGTAGCGGCAGGCAGCAGAGGCAGAGGCAGTGGCAGGCACCACCAGCAGCCCTGGGCACTTGGCCAGGCCTCTGGATCTGCGGCTGATGGCAACTTGACTTGGCCTAGACACAAGGAAACAAGCCACTGCCGACCAAACGGCAGCAGCTTCATGGCTTACTTGGCAAGTCAGCTGAACCGAA
Organism: Drosophila atripex; assembly: GCA_035045925.1. NCBI lineage: Eukaryota > Metazoa > Arthropoda > Insecta > Diptera > Drosophilidae > Drosophila > Drosophila atripex. The sequence continues at coordinate 10,161,401 of JAWNOP010000070.1, forward strand.
AGAGGCTGGGAAGTGGGTCTCAGATGTTGGGTAACCGAGGGGACTATTTTGGGGAACTGGGAGAGACACAGTCCCTCATAATTCTAGCTTCTAACCCCTAAGAATCTAAATTCTTATCGCTTTTTTTTTTATCAATTCTACTTTGTAGTAAATGATTTTTTGTAATTTATGAAAGTTTATGAACTTGAACAGGTCTTGGCATGTCAGAGATAGGCAAGTATTTTGATAAAATACCAAAAAAGATGATCAATTTATTATTATTTACTTACTTATTTATTTATTTTATTTCATTCATTTTATTTTTTAGTTAAGTTTAGTATTATTTTACTACTATTGCATAAAAAAATAAACTAAAACGGAATAAAATTATACAACTCTAGCCTGTAAACTGCATAATTCATTAAAAAAAAAAACCAGAAGTCGCCAACAAAGGCAACCTCGTAACTATTGGAGCCACTTGGAATCCGCCTTAAGCCAGTACACCACTACCCCACTCTCCACTCCCCTTTCCACCCATTTTTGGCCACCCAACACCAAACTATCCCACCACCACCCAACTCCCCAAAGGGGCCACCAACTCTTCCGCCGTATGTGTTATGTAAGCGAGCATTTTCCACATTTTTTTGCTTAACTTGCAAAAAATAAAAATAAAGAAAAAGTTTGCAATGCAACCTAGAAATAAAAGAGAAGCAGAAACTGTGGAAATTGGAAAATAAAGAATGCAACGTTCGCAGCATTTTTCTCCAAAGAATTCTCTTTTTTTTTTTAATTTTTTTTCTAGACTGGCGAAATGGAGCCAAAAAATGAATCATCCAGAGATGTACGGAAAACTATTATTGTTTACTTTATTGGTTCTATTTGGGTTTTGGGTTTTTTGTTCGGCAAGTACCACAGGGCGGATGGGTAATATTTGTTACTCATACGACCCGTTGGCCGCTGGTCTTCTTTTCTAGTTTCGAAATGGGAGGGAATGCCGTTCGAATATCAATATTCCTCTCAAATAAAGCCAAAAATAATTACTCATTTGATCCTGACCATATGGCGAAATTTACAAAATTATATTATATCCCAAAAGGAGGCGCCTTCTGGCCATCATAGTCAGTCACAGTCCCGCCTTCTGAGCTTCTGGTCAGTGTAGTTTTTATTAAGACATCCGTCCCTCGGCCCGCTGCACTCGCATTATGGCTAATTACACGGACAATTTAATAGACATTCCCATATGTCGCCTCGGGGGCAGCTAATGGACCCTAAAACGACGTCAAATGGCTGGAGTGCCGGCCAGAAGCAATATTGGGCCAAGAACAGCGCCGTTATATAATACCGTTAAGTAATACACATCCCAGGGGCCCGAAACAGCGGGAGCTGCTGGCAGAAAGCGTATTTTGTTTGCACTTGCCAATTTCCCAATTTATAACTTTTTAAATAATATTAAAAATAGGCTTATTTTGGAAGAATATTTCTTTCATTTTATTCTTATAAGGTTTAGACCCCAAGCCAATCAAATATAATACACTAGAGCACTATATCTTGGCACGATTTTAGGGTCGATTAGCAATCAATAAATCCTTGAGAACGAGGACAAGATAAGCTGGCATATTAATAGCTAAATTCTGCAAAAGAAAAACAAGATTATTATTCAAACAGTAGTTCCCTTACTAGCAGAAACTGAAAATCTAAAACAATATATATCTAATCTCTAAATGAAACTCTAGCATATCCATTTATCATAAAAATATATAAATATCAATTTATGACTTTAAACACGCGCCTCCTAATGGCTTAAAATATTCATAGAACTCATGGTACTCGTAATATTTATATTTCCATCGAAAAGATAGGCGCTATGCGAGTGGAACTCACTTGTTCGACATTAGTTGATAAGCGTTTAGGAGTTTATATTTTATTTTAAACGAGCGAAATATTTTGGTAGCAAGATAAGCGAGAAACTATATACTCTGGATCACAAAGCCCCACTGATAGTTAGTAGGTCTAGTCTTCTGACTGGAAATGGTTCTGGTTCTGAAATAGAACCTTTAAGAACCTTTAAGAATGAAATATTATAATTTTTAATATGAAACTTATATTTTATTTTTGTACTACCCCCCAAATAGACCTTAATAGATTAAAGATAAACCCTACCTCTATATACAATCCATAGCTACTGATGTGCAATCGCTGATATTGAATTTTTAGCCGACTGGTGGACTGGTCGATCGGGGGAACCGGTTCGATGCCATCATCATGGCATCATAATGTATTTTTTACTTTCGGGAGGTAGCTATATAGCAGGAGTACCTACCTTACCTATTTTTTTCGCCAAAAACTCTGCCAAAATGTGTAAAAGCCTGCCGATAAAGTGACTCACACACTTGCTTTGTTTTTTTTTTTTTTTTTTTGCATTCCAACGAACTCTGCTCTGATATTCGAGAGCTTGAGCTACGAAAGGTAAGCTACAGAGCTGGGGATCTGCGAGCCGCCAAAAGCGTCACGTGCTTTTCGAATCGATTCGCTGCTTTATCGCCGCATTTTCGCTCGCTTTTTGCAGCAATTGTTTTGTTTTTTATTTATATTTTTTGCTTTTTTGGTTTTGTAAACAATGGGAGGCTTGTTTCTAAATATTTATAGCGTGTTCATTTGCGTGCCAGTGTTGGGTGGCAGCCTCAGCCCCCTGCCTATGTGTATTTTGTGTAATTCGGTATATCTCTCTTATTATACAATACCATTTTAGGTTAGGCACGAGTTCCCTCTGAAGTCTTCGTTTTGGGTGGTTGAATGTCTGGGTGATTGGATGGCTGGGTTTTGGGTGGGCGGGTTAAAACTTTCTTAATCCGCCTAATACCGCCTTCTTATTGTGCGATCACGTTCGCCAAATGTCCGGAATATGGCCAGATGCGTAGGCAGCCAAAGACTTGCTAATTTCCCAGACACGCAAAACGAACAGAGCCCCCGGCTTCAATTGCAGGCTTTGTAATGGAAATTTTTATAAAAAGAGAGCCTCTTACTTACGAATAACCATTATTGTAATTTCCATCATAATTCCCTAATAATTAGGCTTCAAATAATTAAACTTTTAGCACAAGAATGTGAAAAATCTACCATTTTAAATACTCTCATTTAGGAAGAATTAGTACGAATTTTTATTAAATATCTTAATCAATCACTTGTCTAAACTATGACCTAGTGGCTTGCTTTAAATTTAATTCAATTTCATTTCAATTTAGGAAAGCAAAACCAAACTAAAGCAGATGCTGAATAATTGGAGACCCTGATTGACACTTCCGGCGGCAGGCAGAAGTCTAATTATTAATTAAAACAAATCTGCAATTGGAGGGCACAGGGAAAACGCGAATAATTGGAAGAATTCTTTCAACTAGATGGGGAAAACTAAACCCAAACAACAAGCATTAAATATGCAGCCCAGAACTCGCAGTGTCTTCTCCTCCAGGTTCTGGTTCAATTTTTCAGTTTTTCAATTCAATTAAACGGTGGCGGGCGGAGTTCAACCTCACTCGGCTGAACCTGGCGACTGGGGGACCTTTTTGCTGGTTTTTTGTGTTTTGTGTCTGTCTACTCGGCGCATAATTCACTTTATTCAAATGAGTGAATGAGTATAATAAAATAAACGCCTGTTCGCCAGGCACAATGGGCAGAAAGCGACGACAAAAAAGAGAACTACGCAGTCCATTGTCGAACCAGAAATCAGAAATTGTTCAGATGCAGAGAGAAAAAGGATCTATAGAAATATATTTTTAAATATTTAGACACTTAATAGAGAAGTAATATATCCTAAATAGTATTAATAAAAGTTAAAATAGTATTATTTTTCTTGAAGTGCCGTTTGCTCGATTGCCTCTCCTCTTCCAGTTTCAGAAATAAAAGCTTGTAGATCCCAAGGGGCCGGATGTTTTCGAGTGATTCCCCAACTAACCGAAGCTCTGTGCGATCTGAACTTATCTCAATGAAGAGTGACAAGGCGTCGCATCACTCGGGGTGCTTGGGAATTGAAAGTGTCGCTGAAATGAACCACAATGCAGTCTATGGACTTGGAGAGTGATATTCCTAGGAGACTGCCAAGCCACACAGCAGAGGATAAGAAAATTACAGAGCTACTAGCTACAGAGGTTATACTAAATAGTACCCAAGTAGCTAGTTGAGCTACTAGTTTCAGAGTTTATACTAAATATAACCCAAGTACCTCAAGTATTTAGAAACATTAGATTATTCTTTAGATTATTGAATTCATGCAGTTCTACTTACACCTTTTATCTCCAAAAGCCTATCATAACCAGCCCCATAGATACTATAACAGATATAACACCACGATCTTCTTATTGATTTACAATCTATACTAAAGTATCTGGGCACATAATGTTATCCTAAAAATCAAGGTTACTTAATCAGGGCAGTTAAGGGTAAAATATTTGTGTAAAAATATTTACCCTCCAGCCGGTTATTAACTTTTATTCAATATACTATAATATATACTTCATACAGTATAGATATCGGCATACCGCCACAGACATCTGTTAAATGTTTCTATTTCTGATATCGGGCTCAATGAAATTACTTGCACAAATTAATGGCGACCGAGAGGCACAGAGCCAGATCCCAAAGTCGGGCACAATTGATTGTTTTGGTATCTCGGGCATATGTCAGCTATATAGGGATTTATATACAATCGTGTATAGTACTATATACTATACTATATTTTCATTTTTATGCTTGCTTGCTGTGGATGTCCATTTATCGGGTGGGCGTAGTATTGTTTCGCTTCTCTCGGTTCTGTCATTAACACATATCGCGACTAGTACTTGATTTAATAAATTTGATTAGGATTTATGGGCGTGTGTGGGGGTTTATATTTAGGAGGTAGCGTTGTCAGGTGATCATATATTGGATATGTTTTTTTTTTTAAATAACAAACTGGGTTAAAAACAATGAATATTCTAACAAGCAGCCAGTTTGTGGCAAAATGTAGACCAAAAATATTATTGATTTTCAGTCAAGGGTTGAGGGTAGGCCAGGCGGCACTGGGTTAGTTGGTAGTCCAAGCCACAGTTCATTGAACTAACCAACCTACCACCCAGAGCTCGAGCTGCACTTGGACAATAATCGCCGTGAATCACCCGAATAAATCACACCCAGGTTGTCGTCGCCTAGGCACGTTCGGAGCTCACAAGCTCGAATCTTTGAAAATGCGATATGGACAACAGGCACTCAGTGGATAAGCGGCTAGCTGGCTGACTAGCTAGATGGATGTGATCCGAGTCTCGAAGCGACTGGTGACTTATTGAAATCGATTGATTCTGATTCCAGTCTGTCGGCTTTGGTTTTATTTCACTTTTTTTTTTTTTTTCTACCCTAGACGACTTGCCGGATCTGTAAATTGCACTACTGACTGTGGTTATGAGTTTGTCAGTTTGTCAGTTTAAAAAGTCGTTTTGTTTCAGACAACTCACGTGATAGAGTGTAGTCTGTTTAACCAAAAAATACAATTTGTCCATTGCCAGTCCGGAATATTAGGATAAAGATACAAAAAAAAAAAAAAAAAATTTAATTGGTTAGTTTCTGGGACAATCTACTTCAGATAAGATAGCCAGCAAACAAATTGATTTTTCCGACCAAAGTAAGCAGAGTTATGGAGTTAAACAACTGTTGAAAATGTCAAACATGCGGGGATTTCTGTGGAAATATCTCATAGGTCTCTAATGACTCATGGCTCATAGGCTGTAATAGGCGTAGAAATAAAATATTTATCTAATAAAGAATTCAGGGAACTATATCTTGAAAAAAAATGACAAAATAAATATTAGATCATATATAATTTTATTAAAAATAAACTAAAAATCCAACATAAAACATCAAATATCATAAATAATAAACCATCTTCCCAGTCAGATATGATTTAATGCCACTTGTAAACTTTTATTAGAGCATTTTTCCAAAAAAAAATATTCCTTTTTTTAAACCTATTATCAAAAACTGAAAAAATATGCTTGCCCACCGTCATAAATTGTGCAAGGTTAGAACGAAAAAAAAGAAGGTCTATCTAATCAGTTACGTTTGAGGAGGCACATGAAGACCTGGAAAAAAGTAAACTTTTTAAGGCTTTTAAAAAAGTGGCTAGTTTTCGTGAAATATTCAAATAAAATTTACAATCACTGTGAATCATGCAGGAATCGGGCCATGATTGAAGCCCACTACCCGTGAGTTGCAAAAAGATATCGGAGAAGTGAATCACAGAATCATAGAACACTAAGAGAAAAAAAAGAGTATGGATATTTATGTATGGTCAAGGGTGGGTGGGGGAAGGAGACAAGAATTTGATAAGAAGAAGAATACAGTTCGAGTGCTTCTCTTACCTGACAAGGGTTGTGGTGTTGTTGTTGTTATTGTTTTTTTTCTTGCACTTCTTTTGTTGATTTTTTTTCTCTTTTAGGCCCTCCGGATTGCCTTCTGATTTGCTGCACTTGTTCTTGTGCCTCGTCGTCGTTTTTTATGCACTTGATTTTTGTTTTGCTTGCCTCGTTCGTTTATCGGCTTGTCACGTTTTCACTTTCACAGGTAAATTCTGAAAAAGAGGACGAGAGGACGAGGATTTTTTTCCCGAAATTACAATATTCTACTGCCCGTCGCGTTGTTCGCGGGAGTGTGGTGCGGGAGAGGCGACGGGGCGCTTTTGGCCTTTACACACAAACACACTCAGTAGCACACACACACACAGCACAGACAGTGACTGAAAGCGGGAACGAGAGTGCTGGTGGAGCTGCGGATCTGCGGAGCGACGTCGACTTTTCGCTGCGAGAGTTGAAATCCAATTGGAACGAACCGAGCTGGGCGCGTGATACCGTTACCAAAGTGGGAGCTCGGGAGACTGGGCAAGAGAGCGCCCGCTGAGTGCGCAAGTGTGTGTGGGAGCTAGAGATGGCCCACTGACAGTGGTGCCCATTCGAATAGATACACTTTGGATGCACTTGCAGATAAATTTTTCAAAGAAGTTTCTAGAAAATATCTAGGAAATTTAGAAAATATCTAGAAAACTAATAGAAATATGGTCTTGAATGTTTCTGTGAGAAATATTCACGAACCTCTCCTTAATTGCAGTACTTCTGAATGTCTCTAGCATTACATTATGGTGATTATTTGGGATTTCTTTTATAAGAAACACACACGATCGCGAAAAAGAGAGCTACCTGGGAGAACGAATTTCTATGTAAACATTACTCTCCTCTGTTTAGACTCTTTCTTCGAGAATCTCTATTTGAGTATGGGTGTGATAATGATAAATACAAATGCTAATTGCCGCCGGCTAATTTATGTTAAAAGCGCCTGTTTAGGACTCAAAATTTGGTCACAATACAAGGCATAGATTTTTCAGTAATCTTGCACTACGTCATTGTCCATTTTTTCTATTTGTTTATCAAATCTGGGTGCAGATATTAAGCAATTTTTACACGTGGTTTCCAGAAGGGATCGATGGCTATGAAACAGGGTATGTTTTGTACATGAGGGTGTTTGTTCTGAGAGGCAATATATAATGGTCAAAATTCAATGGAACACCATAAATATTTATTTATATAAAGGAAAGCTATTCCAGAACGTAGTTTATTTTGGATAATCACCCAGGTATCGTATAGTCGAGAGATCGAACTAACAGAGGTTCTTACTTATTTTATTTATTGCAACTTCACGCAACAGAAATTCCCAAACACACACACATTAGCAAACGTCTACAAATAAACGGAACACGTCACATAGACAAACAACAACAAATCCCTCTCTTTCGATCTCCCGCTCTCTCTCTCTCTCTTGCTCTGCCTCACTCCAATTGTGTGCATGTGTTTGGGCCAAAAAAGGCAAGAAAAATAATGTGTACAACAAAAATAATTAAATTACTTAAGTAATCCGCCAAGCACTTCATTAGAGATTTAGTTAACGCTTTTTGTGTGCCAAAATGGGTGACAAAATTATCGATTTATGACATGTAAACACGGATTAGCGCCCGCTTTAAACTGGTAAATAAGACTATTTATATTTCGCACGACAATTGGGTATTTCGATAATACGTTTGTGTTGCCACCATCCACAAGTGTGTGTGTGTGTAGTGCGTGTGTGTGAGAGGACGGGCCTCCTCTTCTAATGCTCCAAAAAAAGAAGAAGCAGTTGTTGGCCTAATTATTCGCACGGTTTGCTTGCTGAATTAACGTATTTTCAAGAACGCGCGTTTACCATCTGCACGATTCTCTTTCGCATTCCGATGCTCTTTTATTGATGATTTCACAATTGTTATTTACTTTTTTGCAATTAATGCCGCGGGTCTAAGAAGAAGCACGCCGTGGTGTTTGAAAGTGTTGAGGAATTCGATAATTGTGTTAGAGATGGCAGCTAGAGATGGGACTTCGATAAACTAACAAAAAATACTAAGAAGTTGTTTCGAAAACACCACGTTCCCCGCCATACTTAAATTTTTCAAAATAAAAACAATTTAAAATTTACAAAACTTTAGGAAATTTAATCTTTGTTCGTTTGAGTTTACAACTATTTCGAGTCTTAATCTCTGTGAGTTTCACATAGGTTTAAAGTGTAAATAGATTCTTTACTGGAAGCCTTTGCTTGAATCTCATTTTGTTTGGAATATAACACGACGAATCTCTATAAAATCTCTAGTTATCATTGAATATTACGTTGCACATCTCATTGTTCTTTTGGTTGAGGGCGAAAGTGCAGCCCGCAGTTTTATGGGACAGAGTGGAGCGCACATGTTTGGCATAAGGTCGTGCCACGGCCTGCAGGAAAACGGAACGAATGCTCGTTTGTCTGAAAGAAGATATTATTTATTACACAGAAAATAATAAAAATATATTTTATATATATTTTTTTTACTTACTTAAGCAGTTGCTCCGGGCGCTGCAGTTGCATGCAGAGTTTAATGCCGCTGTAAAAGTCCAGATGCGCCTCCAGGCTCAGTTTGGGTTCGTGGGTGAGCGTGAAGTCCTGAACCAACTTGGCATACGTGAATCCGACGGACAGATGTCCAAGAACAGCGCTTCCAGAACTAAAATAATACATATTTTTTTAATGTTTTTTAAGAGATGATTTTGTTTCCTTACTTCTGCTGGATCTCCGTCTGGGCGTTTCGATTCCAAAGACTGAAGCCGACCTTGCCGCTGAGATCCACACTTCTGGCTCCCAGAACCTGCCAGTGGAGGGTGGCCCCCGATGCCAGAACAATGTAGTGCTCGTTATCTTGGGCCAAGGTGGTAGCCTGGTATGCGGGCGTCGTGTCTGAGGCAGTGCCGCCCCACACATGACCCATCAGCTCGGTTTGTCCGTTGAAGAATACCAATGGTCGCAGCTGGGAGCCCTGAACGCTGATCTCCATGCCGGCGGTAATAGTGTCCTCGCCGCCCAGGTCATCATCGGCCGGAATATTATCCGTGGCATCATCAGAATCGCCATCGCCCACCATGGAGCCCAATCCAGCGGTGTAGATTCCCAATTTGAAGCTGCTGGCCTGGGCGCGTCCTGCATGCAACAGGAATTCCACAGATCCACGCTTAAGGATGCCCTGATATACCTCCTGGGTACTGAGCAGGGATTCATTGAAAGCGGGAGAGAGGGAAAGCTGACGGGCAAGCACTGTGGTGAGACCTGAGAGAATGCGAAGTGTAAAGTACCTGAAAGTCTCTCAAAGAACTACAAATACCTACCCTTTTGTCCCAGGACATTGTAGTTGTTTACCCTGCTGCGCTTAACCAACTCCGTTTGGAATAATGCCTTGAATCGCGGGCACTGCTCGGCCAGCATTCTGAGCTTCTGCAACACATAGGTTTTGATCTCGAACTGACGGTCGGTGGAGGCCAAGTAATCCAAGAGATGGCCTAACTGCTCCTGGCTAGGTCGCAGGGAAAGGATAATATCCAAGGCCAGGGTACGAGCGGAGCTATCGAAACGGCGTCGCCGCTGATAGAAGATTCCCTCAAACTGTTGGCGGTGCGAGGAGTTGAAGAAGCTAACCGGGAAGGCCTTCAGAGCCTGCAAAGCGGCCACCGACAGATTAGGCTCCTCGCGACTTTGTGCCTGATCCAGCAGGGGTTCGATGGTAACTGGGTCTCGAAGATTCTGCAATGCCCGGATATACAAGGTAGGCTCCTTGGCAGTCAGTCCTTGGAGGAGGAAGGCGCGCACTTTCTCCAGCAAAACATCATTCACATCGAATTCACTCTGACGAGTGAGAACGGCCAAGGTTTGGATGATACTATCCGATAGTTTGTCCTGTTTTTTGATGGCCTCCAACTGAAGCAAGTCGTGCAGGTGCTCAACAATTTTCCTCTCCGGATGGGTGGCCACCGCCAGAGACTGCAAGTACTTCTCCAGCAGTTCCAGCTCCTCGTCTGTGGTTTCCGCTTCTTTGTAAAGAAAACTGAAGGTGGCATTGTGGGCATCGAATGTTTGGGCAGCACCAAACAAATCCACCAACTGGGGCAACAGTTCCGAGTGCTCCTTAAGTAGGGCCTCGATTTGTTCCTGCTTGGAAATGCGAGCCAGGGGGATTAGCTTGACGTAGGCTAATGCCAGGGACGATTTTCCCACGTCGACAGACTGCAGATCGTCCAGCGAAGCCTTGATCTGTTCTTCTAGCTGTAAAGTAAAGTAAATGATTTAGACAATTTATTTGAAAAATTCTGTCATTATTCCTTACAGTTTGCTCTTTAAGCGCGCTAATTAGCCCGTCGATGTCGGATTCCAGTTGAAAGACACGATACCATTCCAGAAGGCTTTCGATGGCTGCATCCAAGGAGTCCAGTTGCAGCTGTTTCACATTCTCCGGTCCCTGGGAGACGTGCTGGAGGGTAAAAGTACTCTTTATCGAGCTACCCACATCCGGCTTGGCTGCCAGGGTCAGTTGGTGTTCCTCCACAGATTCCGCTTTTAGGAGAGATCCATCTGACGAGAGTTCGTAGCTGGTGAGCTCGTTTGATCGCTGGGCAACTCCGAGGGCTTCCTCGGGATGATAGTTGACCCTCAAGTCCCAAAGGGCACAATCTCTTTTGGTTTTCTCAATCTTCGTGGATGACTTAACATTGTAGGACACGCGACAAAGGCCAGAAACATCTAGTTCTTCTCCGACGGGTCCATCTAATCGCAACTGCAGGAGCGAGGCGATGCCACGTTTCAAGTTCAGAAGCGACTGATCTCTGCCTGAGTGGGCGATAACCTTATCGGGCTGCCCTTTGACCAGACTAACGTAGAAGGGCCTATCCGGAATGGCTGTGATGGAACGATCCCTTCCCGAAGCCAGCACTCGACTCTCGCTGATGAAGAATTCCAGCAACTGATCCTCCTGTCGGCTCCAAACGGAATTTACATGCAGATCAGTTTCAAAAATGTATCCTGTCTCCTGGGAGCTGGACTCCTTGCCCACATCTTCAAGAATCACCTGATTCCGTAGCTTAAAGATCTGCTGACTTTGCGGGGGAATCAAAAAAGAACTTCCTTCGGCTGAAACGAGATTGGAACACGTCATTAGTCCCTCGAAGCGCTATAACTTTCACCCAGAAGCAAAGGCAGAGGCGCACCATAATCAGCATAGACAGAGGTTATCAACAAGTGGCCCTGCACAGTGGGTGGGACCCTGTATAATTAAGACTAGTTTTGGGTAGTGATAAGAAACAAGTTGGAGGGAGTGATTCTTTTATTTTAGATTCTTGAATTCTGAGATAAAACTTGGATTCTTGGGATTGAATTTGTATTTCTTTTTTAATCCATGCCCATGTGTTAATTGCTTTGACCTTCAAAATTTACATTTTTCACTGCTTTTGGCTCCACTGTCCAAAATCAGCTGCTCCATTAGGAATGTGTGTCAGATAAAAAGTTCTCTCCATTTTGTTTCTTTGTGTGCTTCTTTGTTGTTACCAATTTTTTTGGCTGTATGTGTGGGCTTAAACGCCACCGTAAACAGTTCATTCAACTTTACTTAACCACTTTCTACGTGCCTGGCATTCGCTTAAACAAACTTACCCAATTTATCATTAATTATTGGCATTATAACTTACCGAAGCATCCCAAAAAGAATGATAGTAGGAGCAGAAAGTGCACATCTTTTGAGTTTTTCAGTTTGTTCATTGTGTGATGGTGCTGCTTTTGTTCGACTTTACACTTATTTTTAGGTTAGACTAGACTTGGGCATTCAAATTTAATTCATTGATAAGGGATAATTGATAAGACGAGTTGCCGAGCCGGCTTCCGACGAACTTTTAAACGAAATCAAAATAAAGCTGACCATCAAATAGAGATGGCCAAGCATCGATAACATTGTTCCCTCGAACATGTTCGAGTTCGTTCTCAGCCAGATTCTAGTTTGAACTTATTCTTTGGAAAATGGTCACATTCAAAAGAAATAATTTTTAAAAAACAATAAATTTAATTCTTTCCACACATTTTACATTTTTGAAATAATTATTCGATTTACATGGTACATATAAAATGATCCGCATCAATACTGGAGTAAATGTGACCCTCCGAGATCATAAAGTCGAGAATATTGCTGAAAAAAATGTATTAGAAAATTAATCTCAAACTGCAATGACTTACACCTGTTCTTACTTCAATTCGGAATTGCTGATGTGCGAGAACTTGGATTTAAGCTCCTTGCGACTGATTCCCTCCTCGGAGACGTTGCCCTTTATGGCCTGAAACACAGCCTGCTGTTTGGGATCCAATCCGCTGACGATGGCGTTGCTCTGCGAGGCGGTGAAGTCCGCGATTGAGCCCGCTCCTGAATATGCAGCACCACCAGTTGCTCCACCCTTGCTTTGGTAGTCCTCCGCCTTGTAACGAGCATTGAGTACTTCCAGGAGGTGGGTGCAGACCTCGTTGGGGTCCAAAATGGGCAGCAGCTTAAACACCATAAGCGTCTTTTGACCCGCCTGGGAGCGCGTTGTACCATACACCTTTACGTAGTTGTTTACCATCACTTCGGGAGCCTTGAGAGTGTCCCCTTCTTCCAACCAGTAGTGTGCATCAATCCTGCCGCTGTGGTCCTCCAGAGTGTAGGTGATCTTTGTTGAAGAGGTCTCGATGTTTCGCACAATTCCCACCACGCAGGCCATGGCATATTGCATGCCAAACATCTCGATGTTGCCCTCAGGGGCGTCCACAATCTGCTTCACGACCAAAGGAACTATACCCTAGGCGTAGAGATTTAAAAAATGAATTGATTATTAATACATAAAATATTCCTTATTTTACCCACCTCTCCCTTTTGACTGCTGGCGGCCCCAGCCGGTGCCGTCTGAGTGGCATTGAAATCACCAACTAGAAGTAGTTCAAAACAATTGATTACTCGATTTACTTTAGGAGAATGTCTTTACTTACAAGAATCATTCATTTTGCTTGGCTTTTATTGTTAGAAATAGGGATTTTTAAATGAATTTCACAAGGTCTCGCAGTAAACAACAAAACGCGCGAAATTTGTGCATTAATGTGACTTGTTGGAAACAACTGTGAAAATACTATCTTTATGGTATTTTTCAATATACCGCCTTTTAGAATACCGCCTTTTTGTACAGTTTAGAATTTTATCAAAATATTTAAATTCAAAAAATACGTTATTCGTGAATTATAAGAAGGAAATATTAAGTTGCTAGATTGTACATAAGTCAATCCTTTTTTTTAAATACTATTAAATTATATCATAACAAGCCGTGATAATTTGTGGTTCGGCAATTCGAGTTTATTATAAGAATATTACGTTAAAATTTTTAACTCACAGTATATATTTAAAACATTTCAAAGTAAGATCCTTATTTATTCGTTAAATGTAATTATTGAATAAATGCCATTATTGAGTATACAAATGGTTTCTTTCTTTTATTTTTGTTTTTATTTAAGTTTTAATAAAAACATTATTTTCTGAGACTGCAAATTCTGATGAAACGTTTTTATTTCGAATCCTTATTTTATTAGAAAGTTAAAAAAATAAAAAAAAATACAAATAACTCCAAGTGCCTCAATGTAGACATTGATTAATTCCACGATTTAATGGCATTTCTTATCAAGATCTTTTGCACCTGTTTAAGTTTCCATGCGAATTTCGATTTGCGAATTTCTTTATAACTACCTGGAACCAGATTATTATCTGTTTTATAGGGTGAAGGTTAACCCAAACTATCATCAATTATCTCGTTATCTCGGTTATTAATGTAGGAAATATAATATCTGAAATTCGAATTAAATGAAGGATGCATATTATTTTCAAGATAAAAGAAGTGATGATTTATTAGCTTAGGAAACTTAAATTTAAAGGGTTGTAAAAAGCTTTCACTTAGGATTAGATTATTATTACCGATTATTATTTGCGGCTCGTTCAAGACATGATGCACATATGTAGGCCTTATAACGTATTGTATAACGTATCTTTGGCATTATCACTCATATATAAGCTCTTATTGAAGCCAATTGGATTCAGAAAGCTTACTGCTTTTGGGGAAGACGAATGCCGAAGGTAATTCTGATCGAGAATGACTATCATTTCTTTAGTCCTAGGCCTGGTGGCGATCGGTCTTTTCTACACGTTCATGACATGGAACTTTGATTACTGGAGCAAACGAAAGGTGCCGGGTCCTCCGCCCAATATCCTTTCGATATTTTCGAACTTTTCAATGTTTGAAAGACATCCTTTATATGGCCTGATCAATGTATACAAGTGAGTTTTTGGCATTAATCTAAAACATCAGTAATTTTAAATATAATAATTTTATAAAATTTTTTTTTATATAAATAATAGCTAAACATTAAATCAATTTTAATTCAATTTTTTCAGTCAGTACAAGGAAAAATACGATGCCGTGGGCCTTTTCGGTGGTCGCCTTCCGCAATTGTTGGTAATTAATCCGGAACTGGCCCGACGTGTTTTTGTGGCCGATTTCAGGAGTTTTCATGACAACGAGGTAGCCAAGTTTTTGGACGAAAAGTCGGACTATATATTTGCCAATAATCCCTTTTCCCTGACTGGCAAAGATTGGAAGGACAGGCGGGCGGAAGTAACTCCTGGGCTCACAATGGGAAGGGTGAGTTTAATTAATTTGAACAAACTTAAGACTAACCTGTAACCTGTGAAAAATAGATAAAAACAGTGTATCCTGTGACCAATACTGTGTGCCAAAAAATGAGTGAATGGATCACCAAGCAGATACGCCTTGGATCGGTAACTGATGGCATTGATGCTAAGGATGTGAGTAATATTTTATTATATTTTCAAATATTAAAGTATTACCTATAGTTGAGCTTGCGATTTACTTCCGAAATGGTCACTGATTCGGTTTTGGGTCTCAGCGCTGAGAGCTTCTCGGACACCCCCACGCCGGTTATGTCCTACATCAAGGAGATGTTTGTGCAGCCTTGGTCCTTCATACGATCCTCCATGCTGGTCAGCTCCTTTCCACTGCTGAGCCACCTGATCAAAGTGTCCTTCGTGCCGAGGCATGTGGAACAGTTTTTCCATGGGCTAATGGATAGAGCGATTGAGGCGCGTCGGACTCAACTGGCCGGTGATAAGAAGTTCGAGCGGACGGACTTGCTCGAGTACATCATGCAGCTTGCCGAGAAGAAGGACCTGGACACTCGGCAGCTTCTCACTCGCATGATGTCCTTCCTGCTCGGTGGCATAGAGACGACGGGCGGGGTACTAGCCCACATGTTGCTGCTCCTGGGACGCAATCAGGAAGCCCAACAGCGCCTACGAGAGGAAATTCTACCACGTCTGCGGAAGGGCATCATTCCCTTCGACGAGATAAACAACCTACCATTTTTAGATGCCTGTATGCAGGGTGAGTTCAAGTCAAAGTCAATCTAGAAGGTCCTTGTTACTAACAAGCTAAGCCTGCAGAATCGATTCGCCTTTTCCCGCCCTCCTCCACGTCCAGCCGGCTCTGCACCGAGACCATTGAGTTGCCCAACAAGGATGGGCCCAACTTTGTCGTTGACAAGGGCACCACTGTCATTGTGCCCCTGTATTGCTTCATGCAGGACGAGGACTTCTTTCCAGATGCACAGGCTTTCAAGCCGGATCGCTTCATGGAGCCCGATGCCGCCAAAAAGTATCGCGAAAGTGGTGTTTTTATGGGATTCGCAGATGGTCCTCGAATTTGCATTGGTTAGTGAGGACATTTTCTATCCTTGAGTAAATATTATAACTTTTTTCTCCCACAGGAATGCGCTTTGCTACAGTTCAGGTAAAGGCAGCCATCGTGGAGATCCTCTCCAATTTCAATGTCCGAGTCAATCCCAAGACCCGCAAGGATAACGAGTTCGAGCCTATAGGTGTCCTTACTGACCTGCGAGGAGGCGTTTGGCTTGACTTTGAATTGCTTCATTGAATTTTTTAGGACAATCTACTCTCTCGACAAACAAGCGAATAAGTTAAATATAATATTTTAATGTAAATATAAAATCAATAGCATATTAAACCAAAAGCTGATTGGAAAGACTAAAACATGTATTTCTTGTGTGCTTCATTTTGATGTTAATCACATTTCATTTTCTTATCTCTATAAGTGGAGTGTGTTTATATTTCATTGTAGCGTACGTAGCTTTCAATTTTTATGACTTGGATTACGATTTCTTATTGATTTCCTGAGATTGTATCTTGACTTAAATAATTGCTTATTATTATATGTATTTCACATTCCATTTGAATCTCTTTTATTCTGAGTTGGCTTATAACAAATTAATTCTAGAAACTAAACCGATTGAAATTTATGAATGGCAAAATATACTATTTATCTATCATTCTTCTTTTTTGGCTGGGTTTCAACATTGGCAGATGGACAAATATCCTTATTCAAACACTCCCTGCAATTTGGCTTCACAGGAGTACAGATCGTTTGTCCGAATCCCACAAAGAGATGATTAACCTCCGACCAAAGGCTATACGGCAGCCACTTCTCCAGTGCAACTCGGGTTTGTTCTGGTTCCTTGGTGGGTCTGGGCACCCACTTCAAGCGGTTGGACAAGCGATGGACGTGCACATCCACCCCGATACCTGTGACTTTGTTCCAGGCCACTGCCATGCAAATGTGGGCCATCTTTGGACCAACTCCTGGAAGGGCTTTGAGTTCCTTGGGAGTGTCGGGTATATCCGAATCGTATTTTTCAATGAGTATCTGCACAGTTTGCTTGAGGTACTTGGCTTTGTTCTGGAATATAAATGAAGTCAGGGATAGATTTAATATTTTTAATTTCATAAAACCTTGTAAAAAGAAACGGGATAGAGAAGACTTTCCAGTTCTTCCACCGGCATATCCTTTAAAGTTTGGGGGGAAAGGTTTCGATCTTTAAGACGATTCATGGCCTCGAATGTGGTTTGATCCTTGGTTTGGCTGGAAAGCATTAGGGCCACCAGGTTTTGAAAACGTTGGGTCTGTGAAATAAAATAAAAATAAAATAGCTAATTACAGTGAGTTTATATGGTTTTTTTCGCTTTTGGTAAAAGAGATTAGGACTCTAGCTATAAGGTAGTTCCGATAGTTTTGATAATCAAATCTAAATGATAATAAATAAAGCTAACTTCCATTGATAATTATTTCAGAACATACATAAAAAATTAGTTAATAGAAAACAATAAGGATTATAATTATAATAATGTATCATTTTAACAATAACTAGAGTTTTCTTTTTATTAAAACCACTTTGTAGGTTAATTTATCAGAAGTCAGTAACTTTTTAGTTTTGAAATTTCATACGGTTTGGCCGAATTGCGACAGCAAACAATAATGGTATAAACAATATTATATATGAGGGTCCAATCGAGATTAGTTTGTTATCTGTAATTGGTACCCCAACAGCGTCCATTATGGGAAAGGTGAGGAGTATTCTCTCTGAGAAGTGGGTGCCGGTATATGTGGCTGGTGGCACTATCTCCGAGAGGGGCCCAACCAGTGTGCTGGTCAGTCAGCTCTCCGGGAACCGGATCCAATCAACAGCTACAAATAGAGACCACTGGGTGGGGAGGCAGTTCATTTGCTTCGCGGCATTTGCGTTAAGCGCTGTCCGACTGGAACGAGAATGGTTCTTATTACTCTGGCCCTGACCCTGGCGGTCGTCGGGCTGCTCTATTTGACTCTGACATGGAACTTTGATTACTGGAGACGACGAAGGGTTCCGGGGCCGAAGCCCAAGATATTAGTAGGGAACTATCCCAACATGTTTTCGATGAAGCGACATCTCATATACGATCTGCAAGACATATACAAGTAAGTGCGAAGCTTAACCATAAAAGGCGTATCAGCTATGATGTCATAATGTGCATATTTCTATTCCGACTAGGAAATACAAAAACAAATACGACGCAGTGGGCGTATTCGGAGGTCGACTTCCTCAATTGCTGGTTGTTAATCCAGACTTGGCCCATCGTGTTTTCGTCTCGGATTTCAAGCATTTCCATGACAATGAGGTCGCCAGGTTCATAGATGAAAAAACCGATTTTATTTTCGCAAACAATCCCTTCTCACTGACAGGTGAGGAATGGAAGGAAAGACGGGCGGAAGTAACGCCCGGCCTGACCATGGGAAGAGTGAGTTTTTTTTAAATATACATATTTTTGCACTAAACAAGTTATTGTAAAAAAAAAAAAAATTTAGATAAAAACCGTATATCCAGTGACAAACACTGTTTGCAAACAACTGAGTGAGTGGGTGACGAAACAAATACGTCTTGGAGCCTCGTCAAGTGGCGGCATCGATGCCAAGGATGTAAGTAAAGGATGTACCATAAGAGTCCCAACTATTATTTATAAAACTTGCTTTTTTCAGATAAGCCTCCGCTTCACCTCGGAGACGGTCACCGACTGTGTTTTGGGCTTAAAGGCCAACAGTTTCTCGGACAAGCCGACCCCGATAATGTCGCATGTCACGAACCTCTTCAACCAGCCTTGGACCTTTATGATTTTCTTTATCCTGACCAGCACATTTCCCTTGCTGAGTCGTTTGATTAAATTGCGCTTTGTTCCCATTAAAGTTGAGACGTTCTTCCTCGGTCTGATGGCCACGGCGGTGGAGGCTCGCCGGGCACAGGTAGCCGGTGGAAAACAATTTGAGCGAACCGACTTCCTCGACTACATCCTCCAGCTGGCCGACAAGAAGGATCTGAATACTCGCCAACTTCTGGCCCGCACGATGACCTTCCTGCTGGATGGATTCGAGACGTCGGCCGGAGTCCTGGCCCATATGTTGCTACTGCTGGGACGGGATCCGGAGGCACAGCAGCGCTTGAGGGAGGAGATTCTACCGCGTCTGAAAGACGGCATCATCCCCTTTGACGAGCTCAATGATTTGCCTTATTTGGATGCCTGCTTCAATGGTACGATTATTTTGAAAACAAATACACTTACGATTACTAACATAATACAACACTTTTAGAGAGTCTTCGGCTCTTCCCACCCGCCTTTATGTCAAACAAGCTGTGCACTGAGACCATTGAGCTGCCCAATAAGGACGGTCCCAACTTTGTGGTGGAAAAGGGCACCACTGTGATTGTGCCACACTATTGCTTCATGCAGGACGAGGAGTTCTTCACCGACTCACAGGCTTTTCAGCCTGAACGATTTTTGGAGCCTGATGCTGCCAAAAAATACAAAGACAGTGGCGTTTTTATGGGATTCGGGGACGGTCCAAGAATATGCATTGGTAAGAAATTCATTTTCAATTGACAAAGTTCAACTTGTTAATAAATTGTTTTCATTGTCAGGTATGCGGTTTGCCACTGCTCAGGTCAAGGCCGCCATTGTGGAGCTCATCTCCAAATTCAACGTCCGGATCAATGCCAAGACCCGCAAAGACAACGAACTTGAACCCACCGGGTTCCTGGCCAGCCTGCGAGGAGGTATTTGGTTGGATTTTGAATCGCGCCAATAATTTCCATACATTTTTATTAACCCGACTGTGAACTATAATTTGTTTATGTCAGCATTGTGTTGTATGTTTTTGAATCGTTATTACTTTTAAACTATTTAAAATAAATGAAAAGAATGCAAACAAAATTATATTTTGAAAGGATCAAGTTCATAGAATAATCATGCTATCTGTGGATTTCTTGGCCAATGTACATACAATTCTTAAGAGGAATACCTTAATCGATTTGTAGACCGATTCTTTGTTAATCTACATAAAAAATCTTGAAACTCAATGTGTTTTTGAAATAGTTCTTTAAGTATTTCTAAAAACTTTATTCGAAGTAGTTCGCGCTTTGGTTAATTGCGTCTTACCTTTGCATCGGCTGTGGCGTCGGCACACTTATGACATCCCATGGTGTCCACTGGAGCAGTCATGGAGTTTCTCATGGTGCGAATGTTTTCCAGGTGCTGGTGCCACAGTGGATTGGGTGAATCTACATCGGGGTTTATATGCGGTTCGACTGGCATATCTATTTCCTTCTTAATTTTCTCGATCATTTCCTGAATGATTTCCTGTTTAACAAGAGGCTCATTTTCCTTTTTAATTTGGTTGGTTCTTATGGGTGAGTCCACGATATCGGGAATCACCTTACACTTGACCACCACAGCTGATCCCATCGCAATCCTAGACAAGGGTTCCTCTTTTTTGATTTTTGGCGGCACTCGAGCTGGCGATAAAGGTTCGGTTTTGATATTTGAAATCCTTTGGGGCTCCCCATTCAAATTTCGCTGCTTTCGAGTTTGAATGGGGGAAAAGTATAGAGAAGTAGAGGAAGATTCTTGCACGAGATCCTCGATATCCTTTAATGATCAAAATATAAAAATAAAAGTTAATAAACATAATGGCGCTTACCTTCAAATATCCGGCCGGATTCTGTTTATTTATGATTTCTGTTGGCTTGATGACATCTCCTTTTTTGGCCAATTTGTTGGCCAAAGATAGTTTATTGACGTTTTTAGCCATATTCCTAATTTGTTGTGCGATTCGTGTTTACATTCGACTTTTGTTTACATTTTTTGTAGTGTGGC
Organism: Drosophila atripex; assembly: GCA_035045925.1. Taxonomy (NCBI): domain Eukaryota; kingdom Metazoa; phylum Arthropoda; class Insecta; order Diptera; family Drosophilidae; genus Drosophila; species Drosophila atripex. Next base: position 10,182,381 of record JAWNOP010000070.1, read on the forward strand.
TGTAGATTTTTATAAAAAAAATACTAAATAGTAAATGGTTCTTAAGAAATGGCGGGAAATTCAAATTGCTTGTAGCGAAGTAGGAAATTATTACGGTGAATTAAAGTACCCCATAGGTTGATATTTCGGATAACGATCCCTGCTGAACATTTGAATATATAATATTTGATTATATTTATTTATGCAATAGTGTGCGTTCCTAAATTATACTTTATGGCTAATTATTTTTTATATGCTTCAGTAAACATAAAATAACATATTTCAAAATCTATTAAAAATTTTAGTCTAATTTTCAGTGTCGTTACATTAACATATAATAACTGGTCTTGGAGATGGTTTTTTTGCGACTAAGTATGTTTCAATTTATTTGGATCTTTTACTTGGTAACTCAGGTAACGCAATGCTTAAATTAAATAATGAGCAAACATAAGCAATAACCAAATAAATATTAAATGAGCCTTTAATTTCTTATATTTCCAGATCACCTCGAAAGTTGAGTTTACAAACATGAAATGCACATCCTTAGACAAGGATTTTAGTGACTTTGATTACTGTTACATAAAATCCATCAATAGGACCTATAAATACATTTCATTAAAAGTGAAATTGTTCAAAGTCCCCATAACAAATATCAGTGTTTGTATATACAATTAACCATAAGTTCATCATAAGTCAATTAGTAATAAAACATCTCACTCATCAGGTCAATTTTTCGTTTCTGAAACGCTCGAATGGGTATAAACCATTTCTCTACAATATTACTGCTGATGCCTGCAATTTTCTAAAAAATCAAAAATCAAATCCGGTTCTAGGCTATATGTACGGTTTGTTTAAAGCCCATTCGAATATGAATCACTCATGCCCCTTCGAAGTAAGTTTGAATCTTTAAAACCTTTTTAATTATTAGCTAATATTTCGGTTATTTTGAAGCATGACATTATTTTGAAAAAGCTTTATACAAATTTTATTAATCATCAGTTCACAAAAATTTTGCCGTTTCCCGAAGGCGACTATATGTTTCAAACTAATTGGATCGCATATGGAATTAATCGAGCGACTGTAAACGTGTACATCACCTTGAATTAAATAAAATGAAAGAAATTTTGGATTAATTAAGAAATATTACATATTACATAATATTACTGGTGAAATATTACAACTTTCAAAAAATTCTTAAAAATTCTAGAACAAGTGTAAAAGAAATATAAAATTGTATTTATGCAGATGAATTTCCGTCACCCAGTATGACGGAAAAAAGCGTAAAAGCCTATAAGCTATACACATGCTTGCACTTAATGCACTACTTAGTTACTTCTTAATTATAAAATGCTTCATTAAACAACAAAAATACGTTATTTGAAAAAACAAAAACACATTTGAATTATCAGTCTATCAGCCTTAGTCCATTTTTGACTGACGTTAAATAAAGACATAAGAATTCGTTTTAACGATGATTTTTTCGCGAGTACTTATTTTTCAACTTATTTTGATCTTTTATTTAGTAACAAAGGTAAAGCTATAATTAATCAAAAATAAAAATATTAAAAGATTTTATGCTTCCAGATCACCTCCAAAATTGAGTTTACAAACATAAAATGCACATCCATGGACAAAGACTTTAGCGACATCGATTACTGTTATATAAAATCCGTAAATAGGAGTTACAAATACATTTCATTAAAAGTGAAATTGTACAAAGTACCCATAACAAATGTCTCTGTATGTATAAAGAATCTTAGCTTTTATCTTTTCAAAAGTCATTAAAATACTCATCCATTAGATTAATTTTTCGTTTCTGAAACGCTCGAATGGCTATAAACCATTTCTCTACAATATTACTGCAAAAAATCAAAAATCAAATCCGGTTCTAGGCTACATGTACGGTTTGTTCAAAAGCTACTCTAATATGAACCACACATGTCCCTTCGATGTAAGTTTTAAAATGAATAGTTATTGACATAATGTTTATCAATATAATAATTATTTTGAAGCATGATCTTATTGTGGATAAGGTTTCTACGAATTTTATAAATCATCAGGTAACGAGATTGTTGCCTTTTCCGGAGGGAGAATATTTGTTCAAAACTAATTGGATAGCATATGGAATTCTTCGAGCCACTGTTAATGCATACGTCAGTTTGAGTCATTTAAATTAGAATGACTGCAATAACTTTATTAAAAATCTCTGAATGATTCAACTTTATTTTATTAAATTAAGGAAAATTTATTATCGAGATATTATACATTATAAATAAATTATTCTGACTTGCTGCGCAGCTTACATTCATGGACCTGAAAAATATTTAACATTTTAAATCATATCTACATTTTATTATATCCATGACTCACCTGTAGAGCTGCTTTGAAAAGATGATCGAAGCTGGATCGACCCGTTTCCATAACCATGCTGTAAAAGACTCTCCTTTCTGATTGGGTTAAAAGTTCGTAGGGTGAGCCGAATTCTACGAGGCTGCCAGCATCCAAAACCATGACCTTGTCGGAATCAATGATCGTATTCAAACGGTGGGCTATGGTCAGCACAGTGCAATCCTTGAACTTCCTGCGAATGGTGGACTGAATCAGGGCATCCGTTTGGGGGTCCACATTGGCCGTGGCCTCGTCCATCACCAGGATGCGATTCTCGCGGAGAATGGCTCTCGCCAGACAGACCAACTGCCTCTGACCGACACTGTAATTGCCACCTCCTTCGGCAATCGGACTCTGGAGACCCGTGGGCATCTCGGCGACCTCCTCTTTCAAATGGACCTGATACGCAAAGTTAATTATTTGGAATTTAAAAAACATATAAAAAGCAATAGGTTACCTCTTCCAGAGCTTCCCACAACTTGGCATCTGAATACTGCTCGAAGGGATCCAAGTTGTAACGCATAGTTCCCGAAAACAGCACAGGTTCCTGTGGGATTATCGATACCTTACTCCGCAGATCGTGCAGGCCCATTTGTCCGATATCCTGGTTATCGATCACTAAGGATCCATCGTTATAGGACAGTCTGAAGAGGGCGTTGATAAGCGAGGACTTTCCAGCTCCCGTTCTGCCCACAATGCCAATTTTCTCCCTCGGTTGGATTACGAATTTCAAGGATTTCAGGACATTATCGGTTTTGGGATCTGGATTATATCTCATGCTTAAGTGTTCCGCTTTTATTTGTCCTTGCTGCGGCCAATTCTTAGAGAGCTGCTTATCCATTGGAGACTCAAACTGCCCCTCGGACTCGAGGTTCCTGTACTCCAGAACCCTTTCCACCGACGTCATCGAGTTCTCCAGCTCAGCCGATTGTCTCATGCCCCACTGCACAGTGCCGGTCATAGACATTGCCTGGGTGATGGCCAAACCAATCTGGCCGGGATTGTCCAGCGGAGGATTAAAGTAACTGGTTATGGTCACCGACACAACATAGGCCACACAAAACAAATCCAGATAGTAGCCGAAAGCCCGACTGGTGGACAGGAATGTGTAGTACCCAGAGCTGTGCAGGTCTTGGTAGTTGTCGTACTCCTTGGTCAACAGCTCCTGGGCGCCCAGTGCCCGGATGGTGGGCAGCCCGTTCAAGGTGGCACTAAAATGCGAGTACATCGGTGACCTGGCCACCGCCTCCAGTCTCTTCACATCGCGCGAGGTGCTCAAGTAGAACTTTCTCAGAAAGTGGAAGGCCACAAACATCGTCAGCGTGTTGGCCAAATACCATGGATTGGTGATGCAAAGTACGCAGATAACACCACTGATCGTCAGGAAGATCTGAACGCAATCGAGCAGCACGGCGGGCAGGACTTCGTCCACTTGTCCCAGATCCATGGCGAATCGATTGAGTATCCTGCCCGAAGGATTCGAGTGGAAGAAGTAGAGGGCGGTGCGGGAAACCCCCTGGAACATGGAATTGTGCAACTGCGTGGAGGAGTGCATCGACATGCTGAAAAACAATACGGTCCTAATTAGGGCGAAGATCACCAAGGCCACATTGATTCCCGAGAATATGTAGATGTCCAGAGTGGTTGAGGAGTCATTGTTCTTAACCCTGTGGAAGAAAAGAATAATTAACTACATATTATATTATATGTGTCTTTTACTCACCAATAGGACACAAAGTAATCCCCGCCAGAAGCTAGAATCTGAGTGCCAAGACAGAAGAAAACGACCAGGACGAAGAGGAACCAACCGGATCCAGCGGAGAAATACTTTCTATACATGCTGAGTCCGATTTTTTCATTGGACCGTGATTCCTGGAGGTGCTGTTTGGGTTCATCTATTACAGAATCCTGCCCAGAATCCACTGAAGAGACACTGTTCCGGCTCTGCCGACTACTCTGACGGGAGTAATTGGATTTACTGTAATTCACTGATTTATCCTCGTCCTCGGAAACCTCCTTTTCTTCCTGCGTCTGCTGGGCCAGAAGCTGTGCGAAATCCTGGCCACTCTTTAGCATTTCCTCGTAGCTACCGATGGCCGTTATCCGGCCCTTGTCCATGATCACTATCAGATCTGCATGCTCAAGGAACTGGAGTTGGTGGGTAACCAGGATAACCAGCTTGTCTCTGAGATAGCCTCGCATGCACTCCTCGAACAAGTGTCGTCCCACATGAGTGTCCACGGCGCTCAAAGGATCGTCGAGTAGATATATATCCGCCTGCCTGTAAACGGCTCTTGCCAGACTGATCCTGGCTCTTTGGCCACCGGATAGCCCTGCTCCTCGTTCCCCCACCAATGTGTGATCACCCTGGAGCAGCTCTAGATCCCTTTCCAGGGCACATTTTCTTATGACACTCCGATAGCGGTGCTTGTCCATGGGCAGGCCAAACAGGATGTTGTCCCGAATGGAGGCGTTGAACAGCCAGGGTTCCTGGGAGGCATAGGACAATCTACCCTGTAGCTTAACACTGCCGGTTTCAGGTGGGAGCTCACCGAGAATAGCCTGAATCAGGCTCGACTTCCCGGAGCCCACAGGTCCAATGACAGCCACCAATTGTGGGGGCTTGAGAGTGATATTAATATTATCCAAGACCGGTTCCGCATGTTCCTGAGACCAATGCGCTCTGAAAGACTTTAGTTCCACCAGCGATTCCTTATCGTCAATATCCTTTTTGTGGGTCACGGCCTGGACTCCTGATTCATCCCGCATCATAAATGCCTTGATTCTCCGCAGGGTTACCTGCATTTCGGCAAACTGGGACATTCCACTTGGAAAGAATTTGGACACCGTGCGCCGCAGGATATTGTAGAAGGCTGTCACCGAGAAGGCTCTCTCTGCGGTCAGCTCGCCGCCCATCAGGACGAAGCCCAGAAGACTAACAAATATGGCAATCCTGCCCAGAGTTATTTCAAAAGAGAGCAGAGTCCCTCGAATGTAGTTCACCTTGCGAATGGAGCTCATTTCGCTGCGCCGAAGCTGCTCTATGACCTTGCCAAATGGCTTCTCCCAGGTATACATTTTAATCACCTGTATTCCGGATATTATCTCGTTCATCATCCTCACTCTCTGATCGGTTCTCAGAGCAGTTTGCAACCTTAGCTTTGAAGTGAGCCGGCTGAGATATGTTTGGAAGGGCAGATACAGTAATAGAATTCCTATTCCGTAAAGTGAAGCTACTCCGATTTGTTGGTAAAGAAAATACGAGGCTATCAGCAGCTCCAATGGTCCCAGCCACAAAAAGTGAAAGTGAATAAGGGCCCGGTCGAATCGGCCCAGATCATTGGATATGAGGTTAACCACCTGGCCCGTGGTTGTGTCTCCCAAGGCGGTTCGGCTCAAACGGAGTGCCTTTCTGTAGATAGCAGTGCTCACTGCCACACGCATCTTCATGGCCAAGTGCTGAAGAGTTAAAATAAATTATTAAACACATAAAATAATAGTTATTTCTTTGGAGCTTACCATCATTCCCATCATAATGGGATGGAGGAAAACCACACCAATTAGGAAGGCCAATACCAAGGTGATTCCATAGATTTGAGCCATTGTTCCATCGCCATTTCCATTGGCAGTAAATTCGGATATCAAAGCTCCCAAAATAAGCGGTAAAGTGGCTCTGTTATAAAAAAAATTAAGTGTTAATGTCCAAAATTAAATGCCATTCCTTAAATATTTAACTGCTTTCAAACTTACTTGGTTCCCAATTCCAGAGTACCGATCAAAAGTCCTGATACAAACAAACGCCATCCGAACACCTTTAATATAACCTTTATAATACTTGGTTCCTTTTTGGGATTATCCTTGGAGGACTTGACCTCCGCCTGCCAAGTTTTAAAAAATATGTCGCCCAGAGTCTCAGCCTTATGTCCTTTAAGGGCCTGATATAGGTCCGTGGGTTGTAACGTCTTCTTTCTGCCTTTGAAGAGGATGGGCAACGCGAAGCTGTTTGTAAATAAAAATATTATTGTTAGCATATTACAATTGTTAGCATAGGTTTTATTGGATGTCTTCCCAAACACGAAGCTGTTGATGGTTATCTAAACTAGAGATAACAAAATGTGACAGACGTGATCTATTGTGTATTGTAGTTTATTTTATCTTCTGATAACATTATCATATTTTCCGGGGGGCATTTACAAGATAAGATTTGCGATTTTTCTTCTTAAAAATATGTCCAATTTTACAAGATTATGTAATTTAAATTTTATAAAACATACCAAAACATCAAGGTAGAAATAATACCCGCCGATTCGCGGGGATTTTTGGGGAGCTTATTAGCTTGCATTATTTTTATGATTTACAGCATTAACAAGGTTATATAACTATTGAGTTTTGTTTAATAGATACTCAATAATTATTCAGATAAATCTTAAGAAAAATGTTGTTTTCTATAAAGTTGATTAATTTTAAATTCACTTGGCTTAATTCACTATTTTCACTGAAGTAAAAATTATAAACTTTCCATTTCAAATATTAAAAGGCTTTGGATAAAAGCGTCCGCTGCGTTCTGCTTTTTAGCAGCTTCTGGTCCATTTTTAAATACCCCCAAGTGATAAAAGAGGTGGAATTTTCTCACCTGGATAACGTAGGTTATCTTAGAGATAATCTTGTCATTCTATGTTAGTAACAAAGGGCATGTATATTTGTTTATGTTTTAATGTTTAGATATAGGGATACTAAATAACATTAAAGATGTATGGATTTAGCTTACCAATATGTTAAGGACAAATCAATAAATTTGAAAATTGCTTTATTTCATAAGAATTTGTAATAATTTTCCAACTCAGATAACTTCTCCATAAAGATAAAATCTAAAAATAAATGGTCATAAATGGCTTAAAAGATAAAAGGCAGTTATGAAACTAAGTTTAAAAAGTTGTTGGTGTAAATATAATATATATTATATAACTGCTTAAATTTTAATTATTATATTTAAGTATAATCTATTATTCATTAACTTTATATCCTAATCATGTAATAGAATTTAAAAAACATGATACGCGCCATGACGTTTTACTGGCGCCACCTATGACTCGCGTAAAAGTAACAAGGCGGTAATAATTTGAATTTCTGTTATCTGTTTTGAATTCCACATTTAACAAAAAAATAAATCTCCAGTATGGTTCGCTCTTTAAATATTCAAAGCTGAATCAACAAAACCTCCCTTATTATGAATGGTTTACTTAGCTGGTTATCAATAAGCAAATAAAAATTAACTAACAAATTGAACCGCACACACATCCTTATGTGAGTTCCTCACAATTTCCAGTCGGATTCAGCTGGTCACGAACTTTTCCTTTTTTTTTCCCCTTAACTCATGTGTGTATTTTATCATTTATTTACATAAAATAAGCGACCGCAAGGTTTAATTAACCGCAAAAGTGGCAGGAAAAATTAAAAAAAAAAGTATAAATATGTATCCAACGCTGAGAAGCAAAAGGAAAGAAAAAATTACAAAACTTATATGTATATAAAATGTGATATGTGAAATGTGAGTTAATGCAAAACGTAAACAAGAAGAAAAATTACACGACGAAGTATAAATATATGTGGAAATAGATACGCGGACAGAGTGTATTGGCATAAAGCGAAGTAATAAGGTAAATATGTGGACAGCAGATACATTTATCTGCAGATACATGAACTTACAGATACTATAGAAGTGTACGTAGTTATTTGTAAGATGATAACTACCTGAAGGATCCACTTTCCAGTGAAGCATGATTAAAAGTTTGAATTTGAATTAAATATGTATGTATATTAATATGTGGCGCTTGGCCAGACAACGGACGTTGACCGCTTACTGAGTCAGTGCCATTACCGTTCCCCTACCCTGGATACCCATACCCACTTTCCCCTTATCAGCGAACGAGAACGCAGCGTGAGTGCGCCTGTCACTTGGGTCAGACATATGTTTCGTTACAAATTGACGACCGCAACTCTTATCAGTGGCTGCTGCTGATAACAACAACAACGCGACCAGAGTTATGGGGGTGGGGGTGGAAAGGCAAGGGCAAGGCAGCCGCTGGACAACAAAAGACAACAAACGAAAATTAACGAAAACTAAATTTAAACACGTCTTGCTGCGGTCCACCCGGCGGAGAGATGTGTTTCATTAGCTGCAGCTGCAACTGGGTTCCATCCTTTTCATTTTTCGCACCATCTCTTTCGGGGCAGCGCTGGGAAGAAACAAATATATATTATTAAGTTTAACATATAATTTATAAACTATATAATTTAATCTCTTTAATGTGCATTTTGTTTTTTAGACATTTGAAGACTACTCAAAATTAAAACTTTTATCTATACAAAATAATTCTCTGTGTACTTATGCGGTCGGTGTAGATGAGTGATGGAGTAAGAGGGGCCACTGAAAGGGGAAAGCATGTGCTAAGTACTATTATGGGGTTAAGGGTTGTCCGGTGGCAACCGCTGACTTTTCTCTCACAGCGGGTGATTTCTACTAAATAAGGCTTACTCCGGGACCCCATGTGGATCTGTCAGAGCCTAATCCTGTTCTAAAAGCCGGAAAGGGTTGTATAAGACAACGAACCGTTTTATATAATTCGGACTATCAAAAACAGATAACGAACTCATTAAGATGAAAAATTCTATTATAAGATAAAAAAATATTGTATTTTATTTAAATTAGTTGAAGGTTGAGTAACTTTCAAGCTTATAATTAATCATTACATTTTTTAAACTCTTCGGAACTAGAGTATTACTTTGTAGGAGTATCGCCGGGTTCGATTTACGTATTTTAAACAGTTCAAAGCTTACCCCCTTGGGCGGCCGGGCAGGAAAATATTAAATCCCATCCTCTTAAATACGTTTCCCCCATCGATTCCATTCGATTCGATTCGATACGGTGCGGTGCGGTGTGAACGGGCAATTGCAAACAGGCAAATAAACAAACAATCGAGGGGCGGAGGACAATGGGCGGAAAGTGTTCGTCCTTTGGCTTTTCCAGCGGTGCGTATGCATATGTGCATGCTTGTGTGTGTCCATCCGTCCCTCAGTGTGTGTGTGTTTAAGTTCCAGGGTTGATTGCTCAGTGGCTTATACAAACCCTGGTGCTGACCTGGCCAAGAATTGAGGACGTGCGGGGTGCTGGGCGGCAGGAAACAATTAGCTCTAAATAAAATTTCAAAATAAGCAACTGTTTGCGCTTGAAAGCCCCAGCATTTTCATCGGGAACGTGGCAAGCGGCACGCGAGCCCCATTTTAGGGGGAATGGGAGCTCATATTAGATAGCATGATATCACTTAATTACGGTATTTAAATGAGCAACAAATGATATGCTTTTAGGCTTTCCACGGCCCGCCCACTTGGCCGCTATCGAAAAACCTCAAACGAATATCTGGGCTTTTCCAAATTTATTTCAATATTTCCGCCAAAAACGTGCGCTGGAAACTATGCAACATTCTGTGTGGACCGTAATCATCTTTGGACAACTTCATTGGCGTATGTGTGAGTGTGTTTGAAATGTAATTGAAATTTAGTTGGAAAAACTAATTGGAATTGCTGCATTATGCAAATGACGATAAAGCCCCAACAGTGAAGCCCTCATTACGGCAAACAATAACCCATAAAGTCAAGCAAAAGATATCAATAATAATTAACAATAATTGACTTAGAATCGAAGAATTTAAACTCTAAAGATAGCTTAAAGATAATCTAATCTCCTATTTTAATTAAAGGCATCGACCCTAATCTTAGTCAATCAATACTGTAGAGCTATTTATCTAAAATTTTTATAATCCATGTCATGGAAAAGGACAATGAATGGCATTTGAGTGCGCTTTTGACTAAACCCAAAGTGTATGACCTAAATGATTTAATTAACCAAAATATTATGTAGAATAATCAGCACAATGGTCTCGTAGGATGGGGTGCACTGGGGGCTGGCTACCGAACTGCAGTTCAATTATTGACCCATTTAGGAAACTGTATCTGACATTCCGTTTAGTGTTTGGACAATATCGAATTATACGTTAGATTGTGCGGTCCCAGGTCACGAAAGTCATACATAAACCAGCTACCCTGCCCCTCCAGGTTTTTTCACAATTCAACAATTTTAAATCCTCGCTGAACATTAATTAATGTGCTGTTATCACTTTTCCCATCTGATTTAGCATGCTCGGCCCGAATTTCCCATATTTGTTTTGTTATTCATACAAACTTTTGTGTCAAGTAGAACAAAAGCCAAAAGTTTACCAAAATTCAAACGCAAAAAATTGTGTGCGCTCTCCTCCTACAATACATAATAATAAAAGTTTCATCTGTGCTCAATTTAAGCCGCGTTTTGGGTGGGTTTACCCACTCGGCTTGGTGGCAAAGTTTGCCTTATTTACTGGTTATATTTTTTGCTCATAGTTGTCGTCTTTTTGTTTTTTAAATTTGATTAAAATATAAAGGTTATACAATACAGTTATTAAATGAGAAGTAAACTTATGTATTTTGTTTATTAAATTTACTATTTGGAAATATAAGTCAGCTTTTTTAATAAAATGCCCACTTCTTTGAGAATATTATAGGTATTGTGTTACTAGAGATTACTAAAAAAAAACTATATACCTTCCAAAAGCCTTTGGCGTTCTATCCTGATTACCATTCTCATTTTCTGTAGAAAAATCCTATTTAAGGATTTAAAATATCAGCCATAATTACAGTTTGTTTAAAAAAAAGTTTCCCAATTCGCACATCGTTGACTGTTCACTTTTTTGTATCTTTTTGTATCTGAGAGCCTGTATTTTGGCCAGGTTGTGTTTTTATTTGCCTCATTTTCTTTGTATTATTTTTATTTTGCTAGTTTATTTTGTTGCGTTTTCGGCTATGTAGAGCACACATAGTTTTCACAATTTCCGTGAAAATGAAATACCAATAGCCAGCGGCCAGACGTGTGCGACATACACAGAAAGAAATAGTCTTGGTGAATAAAATTAAAATAATTATTAAATCAGAGAAATGGTAAAGATGTTTTTTCTTTTTATATTCTTTTTAATATATATAAATTTTGTTTTAAATGTTTGGAATTTTTCCTTAGTGGACACACCCACATATGGCAGTGTGTTGGCATAAATATGCGTGTGTTCCCATGTATACAAGCACGCAAATTATGCAAACGGCTACCGCAAATAACATAAATTTCACAAACTTGGCGGTTCGCAGCGCACCTGGATCAGGTGAGGCGGTGGAGGTGATGCCGGAAATAGGGATGGGGCCTGGTGCAGTGTTGACATCCATTCTCTATGGCCAAAACCGAATCAACCACCGTATACTAAGCCAAGAAAATAATTGTCAATACCAAAAATGATGAACGTGACTATTTGGGCTTATAATGTTTTCTGTATTGGAAATATTAATGATATAATTTTGTTTTTTTTTCTACATGATTTATTTGCTCTTGAAATTGAACTAATTTTTCATATTTCTTGTTTAAAAAATGTAATATTTATTGATGAGTTAGATGGTCGTAAGTAAACAGGTTGACTAATCTTAAAACAAAATTTTTTATTTTTTAAATTAAAGATCTTAAGCTGCATACCTGGAAAGTGAGGATAGCCAAAGTGGCAACTCAGGTCCTGCAATAAAGGACCTTCTACCATCGAGGTGTTGGATGATAGCGCCACATAGAAATGTAAACGCACTGGAATTGGGTTCTGTGTGTCTACTTGTGTGTGTGGGAATGTGTCTGTATGGCATTGAGTGTGCGGTTGGGCCAATTCCCGTCAACAAACAACTTTATATACAGAAAAGGGAGAATATGCAATTTGCAGAGCTTTTGATTTCGTTTAATGCACGCGCATCTTCAGCATTCATAATAAAGGCAGATTACGAGCGATGACAACACTGTCAATACACCACTGCCACCGGGATTGGGGGCAGTTGCCAGGGGCAGGGTTTAAGGGAAAGGGACCAAGCGAGAGGGTCTATCAATGGCAGCGGCCAATTGCCGTAAATTTGCATGGGACACCAACGAAAAAATAAGAATTAAGCTGCGCTTTGCACTCACCGAACAAGAAATGCCCTTTATGTGAATACCTTTATACGAAAAAATCGTATATTATGGATAAAATATTTTAGAACAGATATTAAAGAAGAAGACTGTTAGGACAGACATTTTTTTACAATCTCAAATTTAAGCATACCTATTGGTAGGTTACCCTATTTTTTCAGGGAGAGTTAAAACTAAAGATCAACAAAACGCTTAAAGTTATGTCAAGTTCTCAATGATTCTCTTTTCCAACTTGTCCCCACACACACACACACACACACACACACACACACACAAATGAATACAGTTTATTGTCCTGCCGGCTCGTGAGTATTTGACATTAATGCGCTTAATTAAAGTAGCGCCTGAAAGTCAACAGCAACGACTGTATCACGTACGTAAAAATGTACATATGTACATATGTACATATGTGTATTTCTGAGAATATGTAAAAAAAATTGTGTTATTGCCACTTTTTCAGATTAACTAAGAACAGGGATTCAGTAACCTCTGATTATCTTTAAGAAATAAATAAAGCTTTACGTAAGTATAGTTTATAAGAAAAAAACTACATATCCTAAAAACTTTAAGGTTTTAACTTAATCTTATTAATTACTGACTAGTTTTTTTTTAAAGATTCCAAAAAATGTAGCCTAGAAACTGTTGTGTCTCTTTCATCATTCATTGCTTGTTGGGAATTCCGACTTCTAGACCAATTCCCGACTAGAATCTCCTCCTAGGGTAGCAACGCCCTATGATTTATAAGATAAAGTAATTTTAAGCTGTTGGGTATTTTGTCAGTAGCTGATTCTATATAGTTTATATAATTCATGTCTTCTGAAGATACTCATATTTATCTTAATAGCAGCGGTTTCGATCGAATGTGCATCACTGCTTGGCTTCGGCATCTCTTATCAACTATCGGTGCCTTATCGGAGTATGCATTTGTCCCCTGTTCGAGATTTTCGCATGTGCGCCCGGCCTCGTTTCCCCCGGCGTTCTTCTTCTATTCGGGCATAAGCTCCCTGTCCCTATCCCTTTTTCGCCCATGGTGTGCATCTGCTCGAAATTAGGCCGTCAAACACCGGGGCATTTAGCAGCACTTCTCATTAGTTTATCGCCTCGAACGGGCCACCTCCGTCGACTCCCCCTGCTTCCCTGGTAGGTCAACATGGTCTAATGGAATTTCCAATAATTTTCATCATAAGTATAGCATCTGGCAATATGGATTTGGAGACCTTCGCTGAAAACTTCCATAACAGTTAATTCCAACATCTGTTTGAAATTTTTTTTTTTTTTTGATAATCTACAAACTACGGATAAACTGCGGGATATGGACCAATCGTAGCCGAATATAAAGCGGAGCGATCGGAATCTTTCCAGCAGACTAGCCCAAAAGTCGAGGGCAAGGGTATCGCTTTGAAGAGCATCGATTCGGCTGATTACGTGGTGAAAAATGGTAGTCATAGAGGACAATCACATCTCTATACCCGAGTATTTGAATGAAAAGTTTTTCACTGAGACTCTAGAAGAGGGACTACGGGAAACTAAGGTGACCCTCAAGGAGATCAACTTTGATTGGGGCAGTAATCCGGGGGACAACTACTGTTCGACAATCTATAGGGTCCAGGTCTCGTTTACTAAATGGGTAGATGGCAAGGAGTGGCCGGTGGAGCAGCAGCTCTCGCTGATCGTAAAGACCATTCCAATCACAGAGGCCATGACGTTCCTGGAGGACGCTAGTGTGTTTATAAAGGAGAAACAGACCTACACCGATGTCCTTCCACGGTTGGAAATACTCAGCCACAAGGAGCAGTTCGGGGCGAAGTAAGCATAAAAGCGAAATTTGGAAATATGATTTTGTAACGTCAAATATCTACCAGGTACTATTACTCTGTAAAGACCCCGGTGCAAACTATTGTGTTTAGTGACCTGAAAGTGGAGGGCTTTAAAGTAGCCTCTCGAGAATCTGGCTTGGACTGGAACCATGCCTCCCTAATTCTGCAACAACTGGGCAAGTTCCATGCCGCCTCAATGGTACTGGCGGAGAAGGTAGGAATTTCACTGCAAAATTTTCTTAGGGATTATTACAATAATACATTATGTTACAGGACCCTGCCATTCTCAAACAGTATTCCCGAGGCATGCTAAGCGAAGATATTATGATGAAGAGTGATGCCATGGAACAAATGTTTGGCGGTTTTCTCAAGGGTCTCATTAAGAGTTCTGCCGGCTGGGCCGGCTTTGAGAAGATTAGTGCACACTTGCAGCGCCTTATGGATAACTTTCGGGAAGTTTGCGTGGCGGCAGTTAAGCCAAAGCCCGGAGATCGGTATGTCGTCCTGAACCATGGCGATATGTGGACGAACAACTTCATGTACGCGTATGGGGATGCTTTCAACCCGGAGGTTCCCACGCGGGCCGTCTTCGTTGATTTCCAACTGAGTTTCTACGGCAGTCCAGGGTGCGACTTGAACTTCTTCCTGAACACTAGTCTCAAGTTTGAGCTTGTCCAAGAGCGAAGGGAGGAACTGATAAAAGTTTATTATGCTGCCTTTAAGGACGCCTTGGAATATGCCCGTTTTAAGGACATTCCCACCTATGAAGATCTGCAATATGAGCTTCGCAGCCGCGAAATGTGCGGATTGTTTGGCTTGTTTGCTTTCCTGCCACTGATCACTATGCCCAAGGAACTGGCCCAGGACAATAGTATAGAAAATATGCAGGACGAAGCCTTTAAGCAGCGCAAGATGGATGCCATCTTTGCCCAAAAGTTCCTAAACGATTATCAAAAGTGGGCCCTGAAACGTGCAGATTCTATTGGAGTCTTTGGGGACTATTAGATACATAGGATACATAAATATGCATATGAATGTAAAATTTATGAATATTATAAATATATATTTATATCATATTATATATGTATAAAATTATAAAACTAAAATAGAAGGATAGCAGGATTAAATCAAATCGATCAAAGCAAGAGGGATACAGAGGACGACATCAATAAACAAAATCAAAAAATCAGTGAGAGGGAAAAGGGAGAGTGGCCGAACTGATGGAGATTTTGCATTCCCATTCAAACAATGCAATAAAAATTGGGTCAAAGATCAAGTGGAGCTCAGCGGCAGCGACAACAAAAGCTGAAGAGTGGAGCTGTGAGCCGAGAGCTCAGCGCAGTGAGGCAGATATGCGAAATAGAGTTGCGAAGAAGAGGAAATAGGAGCAGAGGATGCAGCGGCGCGTGGCAGCGGCGGCATGGAGGCACGATGCAAAAAGCGGGGCAGTGGGGCCAGCAGTGGAGCAGAGGTCGCTTCGCCAAGCATGATGGATATGCACACACACTTTCATCCGCATACGCACACAACCAGAGGAAGAAGTGAGCTCCAGAGCCGGCGAAAGAAAAAGATTAAGAAATATGCGAGTGAGTTTTTTTCGATGATTTTTTTGTGGGCCATGCACTCTAAAAAAAAGCTTAAATTTTTACTCTAAAGAAATTTCAAATAAATTCTACGAAAAAAAGGTATTAAAAATCCATGTTCTAAAAGCATTATCACAAGTATAAAAGCATAATGATTTTAGTTTCATAAAAATTATCAGTTGGTAATAAAATATTTGTTAAATAATATTTTAATGATTTATTTTCTTAATCACATTTTTATTTCGAGTGTATTATTGTTACTGCTGGTGTGGCTGGGAGCATGTGAATGAGCATGCATATGCAAGCAGTTGGTGGGTCGGTCGGAGGGCAGATGTGTAGATTGGCGGGAGCAAGGAGTGAGATGGATAGGGTGGGGACGGGTATGGGGATGTGGATGGGGATGTGAGGCAGACTGTCAACGCCACAGCTGTGACTAAGCGGCGCATAACTACCAAGTACCAACAACTACCAACTGAATATTCGCTGAGGATGCCTGGCGACGATGCCATGAATGCAGTTTGTTCCACTCTCGCGCTCCCATCCCAATGCCCCACACCTCCCACTACCATCGCGGCGCTGCACTTCCCACTTCCCACACCACCCCCACCACATCCCCTTTCTTTTCTCTTCTGGCTTCATTCCTTTTGTACTTGCAGCAGTTTTTTTCGCCTTCTTTTTTACATTTTTTGGCTGGCATGCTCGTAGGCGTTGATGATAGCAAACGAAGCAACAACAAAGCGGCCAAATACAGTGGGCCGAAATGGCCGCCTGCCGTCAAATCGATAGGTGATTAATGGCGGGCTAAGTGATGTTGGTGAGTGAAATAAAAAACTAGAGAGTTCTTTGAGATTTTGATAAATGGTCCCCAACTAATACTGCTAATTAACAAAGTTTTGAAAATGGCCATTTTAACAATATATGTATATTAGAAAAAAAAGATATATGATTTTAAAAATAGAAAAATTTATTATAATACATTTTTATAAGCAAACATTGAAAATGTTTATTTATTTATTTAGTTTTGCTCCAAATACCACACAAAAATTTAAAATTTATTCCCATTGTGCGCCAAATAAAGCCTGCAGTGGAATTTGGCAAGCTGGAAAACTGCATGAAAATATGCAAAAACGTCGAAATGATTGCGGCTGAGTCTTGCCGCATGCAAGTTAACACAAACACCCAGCATCAAATTTACGAAAAAAAAAATTAAATTCGTAAGACACGAGCTCAATGGGCTTGGGTAGCTATAGAGCGAGCTTTAGCGATAAGAACATTTATGTTCTCTTCTAAAAAAATTTTTGTACAAAAATTAGTTGATTTTTGAATTTTACACGCGTCGGTCATTGTCGCACGAGCTAACTATAATAGTCTACTTAAGTAAGTCGTTTTATCTCGTTGTTAGCCCCAGACAGCCTTACAATCAAGCCGATCGAACAAAAACGTGTAAAAATTGGGATTAATTACTTTTTTTAAGGGAATATTTGGAGCATTACATCCCTCTGACTTCTGTAGACTTCTGTATCACGGGGCGTATGAGCGATAATATATATGTTTTGTTTTATACTTAGACTTCCGCCCTAAAGATTAAACATAAATGAAAAAATAAAATTTATTTTTATGGTTTGTCATTAATAAAAATTTTAGGTAATATATCAATGAATTTTAAAGAGATCTCGAGTGTATTTATTTAAACCCCAAATGGACTACTTTTTCCCATAATTGAAGTTCTAAAAGTCAAATGTATTTTTTGAACATACTATCAACCAAGTTTTTTTTTGTATTTTTCAAGATAAACTGTAACAGCTCGATCGCGTTTTATTAAATGGAGTGGACAAGGACATATATTTCGATTTATCTCGCAGTGCTTACGTTCTGCAGGGCCGAGCCTTCCCTGTGTCGTATATGGTCGCAGCGGGGAAGTGTCGTCCGAGTTGGTGAATATTTGTTTTGCAGTTGCAATAGTTCTACAGATCCGACCGAAATAAGAATTATAACATATCCCATCGTTGACTACATAAATATAACTATTTTTGATAAAAACACCATCAAAACCAAAATAACAGATTCATTTGAGAAAACTGAAATTTTCACCTGTGGATGCCCGGAAGAGTTTCCCTATTTAACTGCTATTAATACACTTCATGTAATTCCCTTGTTGGATGTCAAGGACTTCGATTGTTTTATGAGGGAAGGGGAGGGCTTTGCAACTTGCCGTTTTACAAGCGTAGGATCCTGGCAGTTCAAACAAAAAAGATACGCTGTGACTGCAAATAATCTGAAAAAATCTCCGTGCATGGAAGTTGCTGAAAACGATACGACAGTGATTTGCACTAACATTCCCGTAGACTATGGAGTCACAACTAATAATCTGACCCTTGAAATGGAGTACCATGGCGACAAACAAATTAAGGAATTTGATTTTGAAATACGTAATATCATTGAGTCATCATTGGTTCCGTTTGGTGTGAAAATGGAAGTAAATAATACGGCGTGCTTGTCCTTTAACTATTCCCATAGATTAATTTATCCATATAGATGTACATGGAACATGATTCCATTGAACTCTAAAGTTGCAAAAATGGAAGATGTTGTAACAAATTGCATTCGCGAGTGTCCAATTCTCAATTGCATGGAAGATCCGCTGAAAGCCTACCAGCCCTATCTATTTAAGGCAACTTGCGGCTATGTTTCATCATCCCGAAAACTAACAAAATATAACAAATATTGGAGTAATGCTATGTTGCCCGAAAGGCCCCCCAGAATTTTGCCAAACGGATTTTTTCACCCTCCAGACACGAACCTGCTTTTCGTATTCTGGATACATCTAGATGAGCTAGAATGGAATGGGCCGAACTTTACATATTTTGCGTATACAGGAAATGGGTAAGCTGCCGAAGCCACACATTTTATACATATACCTAATTTATTTTTTTTCCAGAAAAGAGGGACAAATACTAAATAATAATACAGCTTTATTTACTGAATGGGATGAGTCACTCTCGGACAGCGTTTTTATCAGGAGCCAGAACTCCATGGGTCGTTCGGTCAGCTACAGTAAACTGAGAGTGAACTCCCCAATCAGTTCGAAACTACATCAGCCGACTAATCTTCGGTATATTGAAGAAACTTACACTTTCAGCTGGGACCCACCGACTGAGCAGAAAAATCTTATAGGCTATGTTATCTATTGGTGTAATGTCTCCAAGATAAATCCACGACTATGTCATGAAAAAGAAGGCTCCCCGTGGGATGAGGTGCCTTTATCAGAGAATCAATATCATTTCCCTACCTCGATGTACCTGGCCCACCTGGGAGTATCTGCCGTCTATAGTGATCAAAAATCAGGTGGTATACAGTGGATAAATATTCATACATACAAGTCATCATACTCAGGTCCAGGACTAAGTTTCTTTATAATTCCTGTTTTGATCGCAGTACTAGTAGTCCTGATTTCTTACGTCTACCGAAGGTGCCGACAAATGGCCGACATTAAGGTTGTCCTTCCAGAGAGTTTTGAAATAATGAAATCCTCTGATTCATCCCCAGCAGCCATCCCCATCCCAGGGAACTTCTCTCCAAAAGCAATAGTGGATATCAGCATGTTTTTCAAGGCAAAAGAAACCCCACCAGCTGATAGGCAACATAACGAGGAAAGTCCGTACAAGTCTTTAGAAAATGCAGGAGCAGCCCATGTCACTGAATCGTACGCACAGAACATGGAAAGCCGGTACATGACTATGGATTTGGATTCCTCTAAGCCTACAGGATCATACAGTGCACATCCCAAAAATAAATAGAAATGGTTTTGAAAATTATATTCCTTTCTTTTTTCACAAAATAATCATGTAAGGTTTAATAATAAAGTTTTCTTGAGGTAAATACTTTTGGAGTTAATCTAATCTAATATTTCTTTAAGTATTTCGAGTTTATAGAGTTTTGTAATAATCCCAAGAATAATGAAAGTGCAGTCAGAGTGAAAGTTTCATTAATTTCCGTATTTCTTCTGTATTCTTTTAATTCCAAAGAATTTATTTCACTTTCAGTCGCCGCGGCGAAATTAATGCCCCACGGCCACCCCTTTATTTTCAATTCTTAACAACAATTATGTCGGCATATAAGTCAAAACCTCAACAGGAACAACAAAATGGGGCAGCAACAACCGAACTAAAAAATAACAAAAAATAAAATCCAGAAAAGAGTAAAGGAGGAGTAAAGTGCAGCTAGAAAAAATACCATTTCCTGCAAAACAACTGGTGACGAAGGCAGGCACGCCCCCTTGTCCCGCTCGTCCCCACGGTTTTCACTTTAAAGCAATCGTCTTTGAACCTTCAACCCTATTTTCTCATCTATGCACTGAAATTTCAAGCTAAAATATGCAATTGGACTTTAATTTAAAAAACTCAACAAAGAGAGCTATAATTTTTATAAAATCTTTCTCAACTGGAGAGCTTACTAGTAATAATTACAAATAAAAATTGTTCGGATAAAAAATTATCTCATTTATTTTTCCCAGTGTAATCACTTTAACACACTTCCACCCACTTTGAAGCGCTCTAACAAACGACATTTGCAATCGGAGGGCGCTCGTTGAGCATCGACCGCACAAATAATTGGAACTTAGTCTAGTTGACGGTGGCCAGATAGAGACGGAGAGACTCCGAGCGAAAGAGTCGACAAATGTGGGGGTAGTAGAGGGAGCCAGCTGCCAGACACAATGAGCCGCTGCTCTTGAAGTGCATTATCCGTTGTTCTCAGCATCTTTGCGGTGAATGCTGCTTCTTTCGTGCTCCAAAAAAGAAAAAAAAAAAGGGAACAAAAAAATAGAAACCCAAACCGATTCCAGGTTGCACCCCCTCACCTAACGGCATTGTGGGTCACCATTGAAACCAAAATACGCACACTCAATCATCGTTTTTGTCTTTTTTAATGGAGATTCTTTGGCTCTCCTTGTGCCGTTATCCACTGCCTTGGCTTCCCTCTTTTCGGTGGTGAAGCTGTTGCTGCCGCATAATTATTGCCATTAGAGTGCGTCTCAATTGAGCTCTTGCACCGCTCCGGCTCTCCGTGCCCCTCCACCGTTCAGCTCCACCGGACGGCCAGAGGTTTCAATTCAGGCGACGCGTGTCATTGTGGTTTGGTCCCAGCTCGAGGGTCTGGGGTGGCGGTTCCAGATGCACTGTCAAAAAATGGAGATAGTTATTAAAATTGGTCACTCATTTTTGAGTTTGACTTGTTTCCTTGTTTCAAAGAGAATAGTGTAAGTCAGTGTAATAAATAAATACATACATTATATTTCCCAGTGTATTAAGTAGAAGAAGGTTTTCGGGGGCAACAGCGGGTTCAAATCCAGAGTCATAGAGCCGGAGTGCCGGTGCCAGTGCCAGTGCCAGTGCCAGTGGCATACCTTGTGCCATTCGCATTCCGAATGGAAGTGGCCTAGGCTCAGTGAAAGTTCTTGACAATGTGCAATCATTAATATTGTCTGGCTTCGTGATGCCGTTTTTCCGCCCCGCACCCAACACCCTCTGCCACCGCATTCATGGGACATGGGGCATGGGGCATGGAGCTCTGCCTCTACCACCACACACTTCCCATCATCTTAAACTGACGCTACTGCTTGTGGCATTGCCCAAATGCAAGCTGAATTCGATATTTGGGGCGTCAGCGGTCGGGCATTGTGTTGCGGCCTTTGTGCCCCGCTCCAGGTTCCAGCTTCCAGGTGGAAGATGGAAACTAAGGAGGAAGGCGGCGAGGACTGAGGAGGGGCTGAGTGAAATCTAGCCACAGATGGGATCTCCATTAGGTCAATGCTGAAGGTGAGATATGGAGTGGGTGGTGAAAGAATAGGCATCGGCATCCATTTGAGTTTGAAGTGAAACTGAATTTCAGTTTTCTGGGGCAATAGTTCCACTTTTTAAAGATATTATTTATTTATTAAACTCATTTTATAAAATAAAACTTTATTTCTCTTAATTAAAAATAAACATTTTCAAACTCAAATAAAACGCTTTCATTCTTTAAATATTTAACCTGCGAATTATTTATTATAATGTTCCTAGTATTTCCTCTGCCAGGAGTACCGCATAGAAATCATGCCGGTCTGTGGGTTTTGCGGTTGACACTATTTTAGGTAGGAAATCTAATAGCCACAACACTTCCGCGTTTTTTTTTTTATAAATTATTTAAACCATTTGGTGGAATGGGTAAAAGTTCTCGAAATAATTAATTTGCTTTCACATTTTATTCGGCGGACTGGTTCGGGGCTAATTTGCCTGAAATTAATATGCCCATCACATTAATGACTGTCGCCCAATCCAATTGAATTGTCTGGCTTACTCGTTCAGCTGAAAACCCCCTTTTTCTTCACTCATCAATCAATTGTAGGGGCGAATGTCCTGCCCCGCGGCCCTTGTCCATTATGAGTTATGCAAATAATTAAGGCATCCTTCTGACGGAGCTAAACCCGAGCCGAGACATTAACTAAATGAGTCTGGCCTTGGCGCGGAGCTAACCTAATCTGGGCAGATATAAATGAAATGGATTATGGCGTTGTCTTCGACGAGTTGTGACCCGCCCCGGCCCTATTGCAGCGGAAAGGTCACAAAAGTACTAACATTGTTCACGCCCCAGCCATCAATGCTGATACTAAAGTACCGAAAATAATAAATTTATGAAGATTTCTTTAACAAAAAGAAAAGGCTTGTTTAAAAACCCACATATTAAATTTTGAATATTATGTTGCCATGTTAAACATTTATTTCTTATATATTATTCAAATATTTCTTGATAAAAACTTGTTTCTGTGTACATTTATCGTTTCGACATGGATGGTAAAATAATTTTTTATGATCCCAGCAGCAGCAGCAGCTTGGGGGTCAAATGTGCAGCTCAAACGTTTACGATTACCAAAAACGTATTTATTATTCATACGAAAGCATGCAAACTACACCTCACAAACACATCGACACTTCCTCCTACACATATGTATGTATGGTGTGTATGCAGATACCACACTAGCTGGGAGACATTAACAATAAATATAATGGCTCGTCGAACAAATATAAATTGACACGGAGATAACCTTTTGTGGCATCTCCGGTCCGACAACGATGAAGTTGTTCTGTCTGCCGAGGGATTGGGGCGCTAAGTGGGCGTGGCATTGATGGGGATACTGCCATCGACAAGCCAAAGAAATGCGGTTATCAGTATCGGGAGGGGCGAACGGCTCAGTTGATCTCTGTCTGGACTCGAATTTAATTTTCCAATTCTGTTGACCTTCTAGGGCGGGCCAAGTTTTTGCGGGAGGGTTCTGTAAGAATTTTGAAAGGGTGTCAACAAATTATAGATAATAAATATTTACCATTTGGTGTAAAGAATAAAGTTTATTCAATAAACTTTTATATATTTTACAACTATATTTTTTGTCCCAGAAGTTTTCACATTATTAAACATACTTTTTATGTATGTAACAAATTTCCACTCCATTATAATTATATTTAAATTTTATAACTGCATAAAGGGTATTCAATATATCGTCTTACAAGAAGCAGAGATTTTCATGTTTTTCTTGCCAGTTTTCTTATATATTCGCAAAATTGAAATTTTGAGCGCCCGCATGACCCCAAAAACTGTAGCATACTTCTCAGCGTCGCCGGGCTATCCCTTCAAACTTTTCACGATTTCGGGGTGGGGCAGGTCAATCACCACTCAATAAACCCGCCACAATGAATAGCTCAACTCTTTTGCATTTCTATAGCAGGAGTCATTGTTATTGTTAATGTTGTTGTTGTTGTTGTTGATGTTGATACCACCACAAGAGTCAACAACTTTTGAGAGGCATTGAGTTGTCGCTTTTGATATTTTGCTTTGCTTTGGTTTTCCCCTTTTTCACTTTAGGGTTTAGCATTTTGTAATTTTGTCTTTGACAGCCGTTGTGTGTGTGTCTGGGTGTGTTGGTGGCATGATTTTGAAATGCATTAAAATCTGAAATGCTTTGTGTTGGCCAAAAACACGCACATAGCCACAAAGAAAACTAATACAATTACACAACTGAGCCAGCAAGAGGGCAAACATATTTTTTGGGAACATTTCCTGTCATTAAAGCATTGGCTCTTTATGGATAAGTTTTCAGATTTGTCGGTCCAAAAGAATAAAAATTGAAGTGCACTCAAAAATATAAATTTATGATATTGTCAAAAAAAAAATAAAATTTAACTCTGTATTTAATAAAATGTTGTTTTATAAATCTTCAAGCATTTTTTCAAGTGCCTAACTGTCGAATAAATTGCTATAAATTCTGTGGAAAAAATATATAAAACTGTCAAGTTATTTGTCATTTAGTCAATGACATTTATTTCCATGTTTTATTGAACTTTTTGTTTTTTTTTTGTTCACATGTTTCACATTTGAACAATCCCCGCCGCTGCTGTTGTAATTGAAGCATGTAATGCAGCAACTTTCCCTGCATCCCCCGTGCTGCCGCCCTCCGGAGAATTGTCATACAAAAGCTTTTGGGAACATTTTGGGCAACTGCTGTTTTCGATATAATGACCTCAAGGCAACAAATCCACCCAACAAGCCAACAACTAAACAACAAATGGAGCTTTCCCTTGGTTGACTGCACTTTGTCTACATGTAACTATGTGTGACCGACGTTGTTGCCTGTCATTGTCCTTGCTTATTGTTGTTGTTGCTGCTGTTTGTTGGTGTTTGCTCAACTACATAATCATCTATTAGTATTTACATACACAGGACTACACTTGTTTGCATTTAAGCGCCAAGCGGATTATTCCCGTCACTTGAGAACCGCCCGACTTTCCGACCTCCCGATCGCCATCCAAATATCTTTCCTCCCAAAAAATGCACATAAGCAAAAATCTTTGGTTTCCCATGTATCTGGATTATATATGTATATCTATTCTTTTTATTAGGGGCGCTGAGCGCTGTGTGCAAGATTTATTGCTCGAGTGATTGGGTTAGCTGGAAAAAGAGCTTTGGTTTTTCCCCACAATCACCGCAATCCCCTT
This sequence comes from Drosophila atripex, assembly GCA_035045925.1. Classification (NCBI taxonomy): domain Eukaryota; kingdom Metazoa; phylum Arthropoda; class Insecta; order Diptera; family Drosophilidae; genus Drosophila; species Drosophila atripex. The sequence goes on from JAWNOP010000070.1 coordinate 10,207,249, forward strand.
CGGCTCCCTCTTATCTATTTTTTTGTATTTGATTTTTTTTTTGTTTTTGGTTTAGAGGAAAACGCTTTCAATTGCAATCGATATGAGTATAAATTAGAGACAATCGACAAGCTGCTTGCAAATCTCAGAAAATACTTTGAAATTTAAAAACCATTTTTTCCCCTCCCTTGTTTATTTTGGCTTAGTTTATTTGGTCTACCTTCTGTAAATAGATAGAGTGTCACAAAACAAACAGATTTAAATGCAAACAAATGAATTGCAATTGTAATCCATGGCCGGAGCATCGATTTAATTTTATTTTTTATTTTGAAAAAGTATTCGTTCGGTATTGTTTTGAATTCAATTTGTATTTCAGGGATTTTGTTATATTTCTATTTTTTTGTTTAGAATATTGGGAATTGTATAGTTATGTCTATTAAGTAGAGTTGAGATTGAGTTCGTAACCCAATTATAAACTGTCAATGAAATCGAGCAATGAATTAAGTATAACCTAGAATCCTCAAACATGATTTTAATATTGTAATTTCCGAGACGTGTTTAGAACAACAAACAAAAGTCAAGCTAGCCAGTTCAAACAACAAGTTTGCATATATTTGCCGAAACGCCTTTTGGATTTGTGTGTATTTGTTAACGTATCCTTAGGAGCTTTGAGCCTTTCATATTTGATGATGTTGCCAGATTAACGTCATGGCCAAAATAGTTCGGAAATCTTGTCCTGAAACATTGATAAGTTTTTGGGACAGAGAATGAAAATTGGCTAAAGACATCCGAGGGGCTACGTCCAGGCCAAAGTCATAATTAATACAGGAGATTGGCAAACAAAATGGCAACAAATAAAGTAGACATCAATATATGAATGCCTACGTGTTTGTTTGTTGATTATGCTAGAAACATTTGCATTTGCATCAAAGTGCTGTTGTTCTTCCACCTACTTTTAGCTAAAATGCAAATAATTCCGCCACCACCCCTTAATATTTAAATATGAATTTTAGTTATTTATTGCTGCTCTTGTACACTTCCTCGTCGTACTTGTTGTTTTTATTGCTTATGCGAAGCCTGTCTTGTTTTGCGGCAAATGCATTTTAATATTTCACATTGATTTGTTATGCAAAAATTTGATGGCTCTGGTACTCTCCCCCCCCCACTCCCCCATATCGATGCGAATAGGAAAATATCTATACATGCATATAGGGTATATTGGAATATTGGTATATGTAAAATCCATCAAGCTGTCCATCATTCCACTCGAAGCGATTACATGAAGAGTGTCAGAGAGGATTCGCATTCCCCTGGCTTGGGCATGGGCGAAATTATGCATACGCCGTGTTGGCTGGTCCACATAATTTAGCATTGATTATGATTATTATTATGATTATATTATTGAATTTAATTTGATTTCAGTTATGCCCGTACCAATTTCCCAGAGCTTAAGTCAAAGCTCTCCATCGCGTGTGTGTGGCTTTGGGGCGGTAAGGGATGATGGTGGGATTTTTTTTTTCTCATTCACTTCCGAAGGGGGCGGTTGCCAGTGTGGATGGTGTATGGTGTATGGTGTGGGTGTGTGTGTGGGGCCCGAAATGTCTTCGATAATAGAAAATATAATCAAAGCGCCATAAAAATGACATTTAACATGCGGCAGGCGTCGCCGTCTCGTCTCCCATCTTGGGGTTTGTCTCAGGCTCCCCCTCTATCCTCTTTCCTCTGGGCCTGCTCCACTTCCTCCACTTTCCAGTGTCTGTGCGGTTTTTATTTCATTTCACTTCGTTCGAGGGTTGGAACTCAATTTACTTGAAAACGCATCAAACAGCAAATTTTATGAATTTACAACGTTTCGACATTCGTTTCATACTCTAACGTTTGGTAGTTGGACTTGGAGGGTAGTGTTTACCTTTTGAATATAAGTTTTGGTTTTATTTATATGATGATACTTAACTTATTTATAATGTAAAGTTTAGCTTAACAGTTGTATGATAGTATACAGTGTTGTTTTTTTTAATTGCATATAAATTGGAACTGTTTTGAAAAATGCAATTACCGTATTGTTTCCTATAAAATGTAGTATTTTATGGTTTATAAACTAAGTCCTTAAGGGTATACAATTGTAGCATTCTCTTTGCAATTTCTTATACGCAATTTTTGCCGCTACTTTATTTTTTTTTTGTTGGCATGTCACTTGGGGTCACCGAGAGGGCGACAATTGCCGCTGTGTGCGTGCGTGTGTGGCATGTGTAAGTGTAATAGAAAGCCAAGCTGATGGGCTGGCTCTCTGACGTTTGTCCTTGCCAAAGTTGCTGCAGGACCGCATCAAACTCAAAACAGTGGCGACTACTAGCAGCAGTGGCAGTAGCATTACTAGTAGCAGGAGCAACAGAAGCAGCAGCAACACCAACATCTGTAAGCTGCGCCGTGGGGCAAATGGCTAAAGTAACCACCGACCAAAATGAGTTTGAGGTGTGTTCGTTGGTGCCAAAGGGGTGTGAGGCGAGGCTGGGGGTATGGGGTCGGACTGGTGCGGCGCCGTTTTTTGCTTTGATAATGGCAAATGCTCCGGAGGTCTGGCAGTGGCTTCTTTGCACTCTCGCTCTCTGTTCTGGACCCTTTTTCAGCCCATACCCCCGCCCACCACATGTGTGGGTATGTGGCGGAAATATAGTTTATAAGCCAATGGGGAAATGTTAGTGGAAGTCGGGGTGTGAGAAAGGACTCGATGTGAGGACTCTTAATTGAATGGAGGATGGGTAAAAGGATGCGATGGTAGAGTGTGGTAACTTGTGAGGCCAGGCTTGTCCAACGGAACAGGTATTAGCTGGGGGGAATATTTAATGTATTTATTCGTAAATGAAAGTTAACACATTTTTTCCTTCCATTTATTAAAAATTTGATTGAAAATTAGGGATATTTGAAAGTCTAATTTATTCTCTTTGGTAATGATTATTAAATCAATAACCTCTCAATTCTACTTTAAGAGAAGTATCTTACCTTTTTGAGTTTTCTTCTTCTTAATATTAAAAATAAAGCCGTTTCAAGTCTTTTCCTTAGTTTTTCAGTTTTCTATGGCCCCTTTTTTTTAAGGATTCCATCCCCAATCATTTCCTTTGTCTTAACATTTTCATCCCCATTTCCATTTTTTGTTTGTTTCAGGATTCCCCCAAGTTCATATGAAAGTTTCCACTTTTTTTCCGAAAACCTCCATCCACTGCTACTAATTTTTTTCCTTGGATGACCCCCAACCATTGAATTTGGAATTCAGGCGAAAGATGACGTTGCCGCTTCAAAGAAAGCTTCCACAGCGTTTCTGTGTGTGTGTGTGTGTGTGTGTGTGTGTGTGTGTATGTGTGTGACATACTCACACCTCCATACATCTGCATACCCCCACACACACATACACTCACACACACAGGACGAAAATATGTGAGTCCGTTTGAACCGTTGCTGCAGTTGATCAAAAATTCATTTTCGGAAAACTTGCCATAAAAATGCGAATTTTATAGAAGTACGTGGGTGTGTAAGAGCCAGAGTTGATGGGTGTGTGTGTGTGTGTGTGTGAGTGTTTGCATAGATGGTGCCACCAGGGTTGCCACCAGAAACTTACTTGAGACTTTATTACTTTGCCTGCGATCGCCTGTGTTGCAAGTTTTGGCCCATTGTTGCTGTTGTTGTTGTTGTTATTGGTGGATGCACGTCGGGCTCGTCGACATGTCGTTGACAGCGTTGTTAACATTTTTATAACCGAACTTTATGCGTCTCGCGCGACTTTTTCATAGCTGCGGTACATAGGGGCGGTACATACAAAAAAATATTCATGTTTTAAATAGAAAATATTTAGGAAAAAGTTGGAGCTTCAACAGGGCCAACAAGTTATTCCATAAGTCCAAAATGTATGACCAAAATTTCAATGTACAATTTTACTTATCATCTTATGATTTCTATAACTTTTTTTAGTTTCTATGAGAAAATGTTTATAAAGTTATCATAACCATTATTAAACAATTCGTTACTAATTTCTGTTAACCTTTTTCTATTGTGTAGAGACTTTGGGGGTTAAATTCGGTTTTCCACACACGTGATGTGTTACAGGCACGCATGTTGCACGCAAAAGTCAAAAGTTGCACTTAGCGGTGGCGCCACCTTCGACCTCCCACCATTTTCAAACGACCTCCCACAGCCTGGGAACCAGGGGCGTGGCAGGGCTTTTCGGGCCAGGCAGGCAGGCAGACAACAATACATTACAGCCGACGAAGTTAGTTGGTTGCCGGGTTGTTAGCGAAAGTGTTGCAGTTACCACACATCCACGGATGTTGCACTTGTTGTAGTTGTTGTGTTGCTGCTGTTTTTGACGGCTTCGTGTTGTCACTGTTGCTTTTGTTATTGCTGTTTCCTCTATTCTGGCAGCTATTTCTTCTTTTTATTAGGGCTCCCTTTTTTTTGGCCTATTGGCTTTTTCGGGGCTTGAACTGCCGCCGCCGCCATCGTCGACATCGTCGTGATGATGACCTCATTCTGTCTGGGCCCTCCCAGCACTCCCACCCCCACTCCCAGCACTTTCCCCACCCCTGGCGGCTGCACCCCCGCACACCCCCGCACCGTCGGCGCAATTTAATTTGCGAAACTATCTGTGTTCTGCCAAAAGTTTGTCTACCACATTGTTGCCGCTTCTGACTAGGCGAGAAAGCCCGACCATCTAGTCGTGTGTTATTTGCACACCAAATGGAGAAATGAACAGAGCCGTGAAAGTCATAGTCTGCTTATTGATACCCTATGAATATTATGATTTTTTATGGTTTTGAAACATATATTTTAATATAATGATTACTGTATGAAAATATATATTCAACTCTTAAAACCATATACCACATTCAGCAGAAGGTACAGTAGTGCCTGTATTAATGAATGATATTTTTGCTTTATTACTTTTATTTAAGAAAATGTCTTATTATAAATTATTAATTTTTAGTTGGACTATCCTAGACATCACGCATTTTTCTCTAAAACCTGTTAATTTTTCAAATAACTTTATACCATATTATTTACAAGAAAGTTTAGTGTATGGATGTTATTATAGCTATGTTATATAAGAAAATATCTTATAAAAACTAAAATATTGTCTAATCCTATTTCAGTCAATTTCTCTCTTTTAAAATCTGTTAACCTTTCAAACAACTCGATACCCTCTATAAAAATTTACACGAAAAAAGCAACTATGCGCGAATATTCAACCCTGCCCCCCATCATGCCCCCCAATGTTCAGCGGCCCGACTTATATGGCATGATGTTATCAGTTCGATCTGCGCATTTGCATGCCGAATGAATGACGCTGCGCCCGTCGCCCCCTGCCCCACCTATCAGTGCTGCTGCCGCTGCTGGGGATTGTAATGTTTGGTAATGTTTGAATGTTTGGCCATGATGGGAGCTCTGCGTCAAGCCAAAAGTGGATGTGCCCAGTCAACGAACGAGCCGTTAAGAGGACCGAGGCAGGGAGACAGACAGAGGCCAAAAGGGTCAAAGTGAAATGGGGCCGCAGATGAAGATGACTTTGGCCTGCCTTGGCCATCTCTCCGTACAAGCCCAAATAGTTTATGGCCCGGGCATCCAAGGAAATACCATCTGCCTACGGCCAGTTGGATGCTAATCAAGTCAAGGGGGTTTTTTCACTGGATTTAGGCATTTTTGGGGGATTATATCTACTGTTGAGTGGTTCAAAAAAATGTCTTTTGTATTTATGTACAATTTACATTTATAGTTTCATTTCCATTTCAGTGTAAAACGCTACCATAAAAAGTGTATAAATTATTACGCTTCAATTTGACTTTTTAACTTCTTGGAAAGTTTTACAAACATTTTCATAATAATCACGATTCTGGAATATTAAATACCCCCACGAATATCTTTAAGTTAGCTATTTGCTATTTTCATCCCTTAAAAGATTCTATATGGCATTTTGGATGAGAAAGCATCCATATTAAAAATAAACTTCCGCCACTTCAGCACTTTTGGCTTCTTGAATATTCTTCAAAAATTTAAATACCACCCCCGTAATACACACAACTACCCCACAAAGTTGTCATCTTTAATATTAATATTCCCCGCCTGAGAAAGTTTACCTTTTCAGTATGCATGACTCTGGCATATTAATATTTTTTACCACAATGCCAAGATTCGGTTAAAACAATACGCTAACCGAAATCCGAGGCTCATCAATTCTCCTTTGCTTTCAAAAATTTGTCTTCATTTTACTTTTTGGTTTCACTTTGATTTAAAAGGCGCCAGTCGACTGAATGTGACAATGGCAATGACACCGGGCCCCCCATGAGTTCTTATGATAAATAATCAGCTCAAATTACGTGAAACTTTCGCTCCACAATAAGGCGAAAGAACTTTAAGAACTCTGCCCTCCAACGTCCCTTTTTTTTTTGGGTTGGAATTCCAAATTTTTTGTTTTGGCGATTCCCAGTCTCGAATTTCGCATTTTGGACAGCAATTGTTCGTGTTCACATTTGGTGTTGTGTTGGCTAACACAAATTAATGTCACGGCAGGTGGGTGAGAGGTGGAACCCAATTAAAAAGCATATTTTTTAATTGCATTTTGTTGCACGCATGCCAGAGCATGTTATTACCATTGTTTCTGGTGCTTCTGCTTCTGCTCTTCTCCTCGATTGCAGTTCTTGTTGTAATTGGTTTATTGACAGAAAATGAAAAAGCAGGCCAATATGCATATATGCGTTTGCATATTTATTATACACTCAGATGCCCAACAATTGTGCAATGTATGTTATATTTGGCCAGAGCTCTGTCCTGCCCATTCCAGTCCGGAGTCCCGACCAGTCCGATCCAGTCCAGTGCGATGTGGTCGACGTGTATTGTTTTATGGATTTTTGTGATATTTGCTTAAACTTTTTGCCCAGCTCAATTAAAAATTGTTTATTTAATTTGTGGCAGTCGCACATTTAAATTTTAATTAAATACATTTTTAATGCACGACAGGTAATGGAATTGAATGTTAATGCCTCGGCCAAAGTGCTGCATTTGACAAATCTGTTAATTGCACGTGACTCTCCGCCCAGAATCTGACAACTGTGTCTAGACCAGCGATTTGACAGATAATGTTATTTGACTAGGTTTCTATTTAATCGTATACTTTGATATTAAATATGGAAATTTTCCATAAAAATAGGAAGATCCTGGGCTACCACAATATGGCTCACTGCCAAAGTCATACCATGGCCATACCAACAAATTATTTTTTAGATTTTTTCTCAAAATTTCTGGGGGGGGTCTCTTTAAAAATTTAGAAAATTTGGGGAAACGGCACTATTAGCCACTTCGAGGGCTATATCTTGGCCAATATTTATCAGATTCTTAAGAAATTACGATTTGTAGATCAATTCTCCACCGATCTGCATCAGAATCTGGGAAAAAATATTTTTTCGATTTTTTCTCAAATTTTTACCCTTTAAAAATTTTGATTATTTGGGAAAACGGCACTATAAGCCGTATCGAAAGGTATATTTTGGTCAATATTTACCACATCCTGAGTGGAATACCTTGAATTAACCTTTTAGATTGATCCATCTTCATCAATCGGAGTCAAATGTGCAGAATAAATATTTTTTATTTTTTATAAAAATTTTTGGTGGACACTTCAAAAAGACCTAAGGGTAAATGCTGCATACTTTGTTGTTAGGTTTATGAATCAAAACCAAAGTTTCTTAAAGTCTTATATTTTTTCGGCCAAGAAATGAAATTCATGAAAATGATGAACTCGAGCCGTTTGTGCAACATTCCAGAGTCACTATCTTCTCGGTCGTCGTCAAAGAAAAAATCGAAAAACAAAAAGCAATCTTGGGAAGACGCCCACGCGACCAAAAGCGGGACGAAGATGCGTCTGCAGTTAGCCCGGTTAACTGTAAGTGGGTTTTTTTCTTTTCGGCTGGGCTGGGCGAGGCCGCTCCTTTGGATACTTTTGACTTTGGATCCGGGCCCGGCCTTTTTGTATTAATATCAGGCTGAATATCTCAAATTTCAGTGCGGCGCGCAAAAATCTGGCACACATCTCTTTGGCCAAGCCTAAGAGCCGGGAATGTAAGGCGACCCAGTCTCGGGACTTTTTGGGTCCCAGGAAGCCGTTTGTTGGCCAGGGAATCTCAGTTGCCCAATTCGCAGTTGCCAGTTGCCAGTTCCCAGTTCCCGTTCCGTAACGTTCTCATTCTCATTCTTGGCCAAGTCGTGTGTGCCGCCCATCAAACAGCGCTGCTAAAATGGTAGGAAGTCCAAATGTATCTTTGTATCTCATTTTGAGTATCTCTAAATATGCATACGTGTGTGTGTGTGTGTGTGGTGTGGTGCTGTGCGGTGTGGTGTGTGTGCGGCGGAAAAAGGCAAGTCCAGGGCCGAAATGCAGGCCAGGATGATGATGCTGGTCCTCTTAGCCGGAGCGCACTCATCAACACACAGACCGCAACGTGTCCCATTTAGAGGAGAATGAAAAAGATATAGCGGAAGAAGGAGGTGGAGGTGATGAGACTAGTGAGAAGATGAGTACACTGAGAGAAATTAGAGAGATTATCAGGTAAAGCTATAACATATATAATTTAGAATGTAAAGCTGTTTTTTAAATTTGAAAATCGATGCAACTAATTGATGCTTCCTATTGATGCTGAAAAATAATCACAAATTTCTGACAGTGTAGTGTAGGGCAGACCAAAAAGGAGGAATGAAAAAACAGCTAGTACCCAAGATAGTGGCCATAAAGCATGACTCCGGCAGGCGGCGATATCCTTGAGTGCGAGTCCAGTGTGCCAGGCCATTAGCCGCAAACGAGAAATGAAGATTATCTAAAAGATACATGCAGAAGCAACATAAGCAACGGCAGCAACAACTACAACAGAAGCAGCAGCAACAACAGTAACAACAAAACAGCAACGAACAAGTTTCATTACAACGAGAAATTCGGTTTTTGTTTTTACCGCCCCAAAGGCGACTGGAAGATGCCACCGGCAACCGCTGCCAGATACACGGCTCGAACTCTGATTCACATTCGAATTCAGATTCAGGCTCAGGCTCAGGCTCAAACTTAAACTCAAACTTATACTCAAACTCAGATGCAAATTGAAGCGGCTTCACATTGCATATATGTGAATATGTAGCTATGTTGCTATGTGGTATGTATGCAAAGCGAGGCCGAAAGTTGCAACTTCAGATTCTGATTCTGATTCGGCGGAGTGCAGTTCGGTCTTTGGCATTGAGGCGCCATTGTTTGGCATAGTTTTTCAGGCTGAACACATACATATATGCACCCGGTTTTCGCATAGCTACAGTTACAGTTACAGGCCACCGCCGACGGGCAGACAATGGTCTTGCCTCGCTGCAACAGCAACACCAACAACAGCCACTACCATGATGCACTGCATCGAAAGTTTTGCTGGTCACCCTAGAGGTGGTCACGTGAAAAATAAATTACAACCCAAAAAAGTTTATCCACCGGTTTTAATAATCCATGTATGTATGTGGGAGCATTCTAGTGATAAGAAAAATAAACTAATAAAATATGTAACAAATTTAAGGAAAACATTTAAAGATCTAAGAGTTTAAGTTACGAATTATTTAAACAAATTATGCAGGATATCTTAAGAATTACTTTTTTATCAAAAATAATATAGAATAGATCAGGAATTACATGATCTTATTTATCATAAAAGATTATTTCATTTACAAAATGTATGACATCCCGAAATGACAGTTTTTCTATAATTTAAAATCTCTTAGATAATCTAAATATTTCATGTACCCCAAAAATAGTTCATCTCTACGGCAAAAAACTTTGGCATTGTCTCCGTTTCTAGGCTACGGTGCTCTGTGTAGTGCATAATTGTTTTATTAGCAACATTTGCCTAAGCCAAAATCCATTCCGGATTCCTGGCCGGCACCCACAGCAGTCTCACCAGCTCCTATCTGCACCCCTGCTTCTATTCTTACAGCTGGCCCCTATCCCTGGCTATACTGTTCGTGTATCTTGCAGATACGTGCACTTTGTTGGCACTATTGCCTAGTGGCTTTGTTTTCGAACTGTAACCGAAACTGGGCTACGAGCAGAAGGAACGTGAGATGGGAGAGAAAAGTGAATAGCAGATCGAGGGTTCCAGGTCGTTTGTGGGTGTCCAAAAAAGGGCGTCCCCAATTCAAACATGTATCTCAGTTCTCCCCTTCGGCCCACTAACAAAAGATACAAACACAGATAGACGTACTACACCACACACAGCCTGATAGAGGGGAAAAATGATGTGAGATTGTTGTTTTGCTGGCGAGGGAAAATCGGATTGATTGGTGAGTGGTGGAGTGGAGTGGAGGTCAGATCTTGTCCGGCCTGGTCATTGTTATGCACTTGCAAGTGGCATTCATAATTGTGCCACATGAAACCCTATCCTTAGATGGAATTTTCACCAGGGATGTGCTCGGATGCGATGGGGATTATGGGCGGCACACATCAAGTGTTGGCCAAATTGAAACAAAGTACGCATAGCTGGCAAAATGAAAACAACTTCATCTGGCTGCTGCATTCAAATTAGTTTCAAAGTTAATTGCAGCATTGTTATACTCTTGCAGAGGGTATGATAGTTTTGAGGGACAAAAACTTGACTGATTTTCACTAAAATCTATTATTATTCCCTGTATTTTCTAATGATTATTCGATCGATGAATGTAATACGTTCCCGATCTCAGACAGTGTTAATGGCGGAAATATGCATCTCAAAAGTTGTATTCCTCTGGAAGGGGCCCACCAGAAAATTGTGGAAAAAAGTGAAAAAATAATTTGCTCCCAGATTTTGATGCAGATTAGTGGAGAATCTACCTACAAATCGTTTAAGATATTCCGCTCAAGGATCGAATGGAAATTGGCAAAGATATAGACTTCGCTGTGGGTCATATTGGCCTCCCATGCATTCTCCTCCATTTTTGAAGCCCACCAGAAAATTTTGGAAAAAAGGTAAAAAATAATTTGTTCCCAGATTTTGATGCAGATTGGAGGAGAATCTATCTACAAATCGTTTAAGGTATTCCGCTCAAGGATCGGATGGAAATTGACAAAGATATAGACTTCGCTGTGGGTCATATTGGCCTCCCATGCAGTCTCCTCCATTTTTGAAGGGGGCCCACCAGAAAATTTTGGAAAAAAGGTAAAAAATAATTTGTTCCCAGATTTTGATACAGATTGGAGGAGAATCTATCTACAAATCGTTTAAGGTATTCCGCTCAAGGATCGGATGGAAATTGACAAAGATATAGACTTCGCTGTGGGTCATATTGGCCTCCCATGCAGTCTCCTTCATTTTTGAAGGGGGCCCACCAGAAAATTTTGGAAAAAAGTGAAAAAATAATTTTCTCCCAGGTTTTGATGCAGATTAGTGGAGAATCTATCTACAAATCGTTTAAGATATTCCGCTCAAGGATCGAATGGAAATTGGCAAAGATATAGACTTCGCTGTGGGTCATATTGGCCTCCCATGCAGTCTCCTCCATTTTTGAAGCCCACCAGAAAATTTTGGAAAAAAGGTAAAAAATAATTTGTTCCCAGATTTTGATGCAGATTGGAGGAGAATCTATCTACAAATCGTTTAAGGTATTCCGCTCAAGGATCGGATGGAAATTGACAAAGATATAGACTTCGCTGTGGGTCATATTGGCCTCCCATGCAGTCTCCTTTATTTTTGAAGGGGGCCCACCAGAAAATTTTGGAAAAAAGTGAAAAAATAATTTGCTCCCAGATTTGGTTGCAGATTAGTGGAGAATCTATCTACAAATCGTTTAAGATATTCCGCTCAAGGATCAAATGGAAATTGGCAAAGATATAGACTTCGCTGTGGGTCATATTGGCCTCCCATGCAGTCTCCTCCATTTTTGAAGGGGGCCCACCAGAAAATTTTGGAAAAAAAGTAAAAAATAATTTGCTCCCAGATTTTGTTGCAGATTAGTGGAGAATCTATCTACAAATCGTTTAAGGTATTCCGCTCAAGGATCGGAGGGAAATTGACAAAGATATAGACTTCGCTGTGGGTCATATTGGCCTCTAATGCAGTCTCCTCCATTTTTGAAGGGGGCCCACCAGAAAATTTTGGAAAAAAGTGAAAAAATAATTTGCTCCCAGGTTTTGATGCATATTAGTGGAGAATCTATCAAAAAATCGATTAAAGCATTCCGCTCAAGGATCGGATACGAATTGGCAAAGATATAGACTTCTCTGTGGGTCATATTGGCCTCCCATCCAGTCTCCTCCATTTTTTAAGCCCACCAGAAAATTTTGGAAAAAAGGTAAAAAATAATTTGTTCCCAGATTTTGATGCAGATTGGAGGAGAATCTATCTACAAATCGTTTAAGGTATTCCGCTCAAGGATCGGATGGAAATTGACAAAGATATAGACTTCGCTGTGGGTCATATTGGCCTCCCATGCAGTCTCCTTCATTTTTGAAGGGGGCCCACCAGAAAATTTTGGAAAAAAGTGAAAAAATAATTTTCTCCCAGGTTTTGATGCAGATTAGTGGAGAATCTATCTACAAATCGTTTAAGATATTCCGCTCAAGGATCGAATGGAAATCGGCAAAGATATAGACTTCGCTGTGGGTCATATTGGCCTCCCATGCAGTCTCCTCCATTTTTGAAGCCCACCAGAAAATTTTGGAAAAAAGTGAAAAAATAATTTTCTTCCAGGTTTTGATGCAGATTAGTGGAGAATCTATCTACAAATCGTTTAAGATATTCCGCTCAAGGATCAAATGAAAATTGACAAAGATATAGACTTCGCTGTGAGTCATATTGGCCTTTTATGCAGTCTCCTCTATTTTTTAAGGTTTAGTCTCATATTGATCTTTGTGATATCCTTCCCCATCTTAAATCTTTTAAGATCTAAGAAAGTGTAAAACTAGAAATAAAACCTTTATTTAACTGCAAGGGTATGTAGGATTCACGTGTACTGGAAGAAAGATTTTCTTTTCTGACTTTGTTTATGAATTGTTTAAACAAATACTTCTTTACTATTGAATTGTTCATCAATTTAATTGGTTATAAATTGTGTTGAGAATAAAAGAGGAAATAAACTAGAGAAAACGATATCTTAACATTTTTATTAACTTCTGCAATTATTTAATGACTAATCAGGGTCCCTTCGATTGTTAATTTAGTAAATAATCGCTTTAATGATCATCCATTTCCCCCGAATAAAAAGTTTTTAGTTCGTTTTGGGGTGTAAACCTCTCCTCACATCTGACAGTTTAATTTGCCATTTTTCTTATGGCTTTAGCTTCCTTTTCGCGAGACGAGTACGAAGTTCGCTAAAAACTATTGATAAACCATGATAGTTAATTCTCTGGGGGCTTCCGGCTGCAATTTAACTTTGCTCAAAGGCGACTTAAAATTTGATTTATTGCACACTCAGCTCAAGACCGGGGCCTGTCTGCCCCTCTGTCAGTTTGTCAGTTTGTCAGTTAGCCAGTTCGTCACTCCGTCAGCTGTTATAGCTGCTGGTAGACGATGGCATGTGTATCTGCTGGATACGTAGCGAATAGTCTGCTATCTGCTGTATAATAAAAATAAAAATTTTGAACGCTTGTATATAAAAGCATAAAAAAAGGAGCAACAAACAGAAGCGTGTAAAAGTGTTGTAACTTGGCCGGTTCACCAATAAAAACAACAGCCACTTGGTATGAGGCATCTGCAGCTACCACTTCTGCTGCTGCTGCTGCTTTGATCAATCAAGCGTCAAAATTATTGCCCCGTGCCAGCGACAGTTTCGGTTGAAAGTTGAACTTGCCACACCAGCAGAAATAGAAAAACCTTTTATTAAAATTTTTTAAACCTATAGAATTAGAAAGCTAAAGAAGTTATAAATAAATAGCAATTATCATAGGTTTCTTTCAGAATCAATAGCAATAGTCCTTCAACTAAATATAACACCCATTTTTTCCAAGTGCATAAGCAAGGGTAGCTGAGGGGATGGGAAGTGCAGGGCCGACAAACCGACGAGGGGGCGTAGCGCGGATGCAATTATAACCATTTCCACGTGACGCTTCATTGAGCGGAGCACGGTCGCCAGCTCGCCCGCTCGCCCGGTCTCGCTACTTCGGTGCCTCCCAGCAACTTGGCGGGATATATCGGGTTCAGTTGAGTTGGTCGCGGCAGAAGCCGTTAGTTGTTGTTCATGGCTAAATGGAAATTTATTGCCCACCAGCAACGCCCACACAGCTGCCAACAATACCCGACCCCCAACGAAACATAGAAGCACACAATTATCCACTTGCCCCGCTGCAACTCTAATGAAAGCGAATCGCAAGGGGTTGCACAGTGGAATGGTAAGTTAACCCCAATACCTCTGGAATGGTTTTAGGTTCCCAAAGATCGATTAGCCCAAGAAGAGGTATGGAATAATATTAATCTGAAAACTAAAATGAAAACAAGTATAAGAGTATACTTTTTTTTAAGTGCATTGCCATCAAGCCACTTTTGTGATTTTAGCAATTTTTGGATAGGACCCAATCCTACTTGATTTGAATATACTGCATACGAAGTACTTGATCCTGAGTGCCACACAGCTGGATTTGATGCAACTCCATGCAACACCCTGAGGGCAACAGAGCGTGCGTCGGGCCATCGTCATGTTGCCACTGCTCAAGAGGCGCCCACTCACACATGCTGCAGCTGCAGCTCATCTGCCGGCGAACGGACGACAATGTGCAACCTGGCCAACATGGACGTGCATGGAGGCCAGGCCATGTTGTTATTATGCGTCCGGTGTGGCGCATAATGCAGCTAATCTGGGGAATTAGGTAAAAAGGCTGACAAAAGCCCGGCAAGGCAATCTAACGTCCAAGTGGGTTGCGATATTGCTGCTGTTTCTGCAGTAGCTTCTACTACTGTTGCTGTTGCTGCTGGTGCTGCTGCTGCAACATTGCAATTTCGTATCCTATTACGCAAAGTAACTTGGCCTGAATTCCTTCCGACTATCGCTGGCCAACTGTCCCGATGTCCCCGTTCTATTTCCCTTATTTTTTTCTTTCTTGCAGCCTTCCCAAGGATTTACGGCAGCGGCGCACAGTCAAAGTAGCTAAGCGAATTAAAAAGTAAACTCCAAAGTAAATTAAATGACAGCCGAGTTGCGGGGTGGGGGCCGAGGGAAATGAGAGCTGGGCCAGGATCAGGCCCAGGCTGTGGATGATAAGACGCTAAGCCCTGGAGAGAAGGCCGACAACGAGGACAATGATGGTGAGGAAAGGAACGCTAAAAAAAAAAGGCAACCTGGAGCGGGAATATCTGCAGCTGAAGGAGCGACGGCGACCGCAGCGAGAAAAATGTTTTAAAATGAAATCACTTTTAATGAGTCATTCAAGTGGCATGAAGACGGCAACAGACTCGACTCTATGCCCCCGCCGGATGGTCCTCCGTTTGCTCGACTTGACTAGCCAGCCAGGCAGCATAAAAATAATAATTTTTACAGAGCAACAAACAAAAAGACCAACGAAAAAATGATGGTGTTGCAAGTCCATTGCAGAATAAGGAAGTTGGTATACGCTTTCAGGTGGAAAATTAAGTTTTTAAGGAGTTTATTTGATGGTAGAGTTTATTTCGAAAAATATATATACTTTTTAATTAATTAAAAGCTTAAACTATTGCATTTTTGGGTAAGATTTTTGATAGAATATTTAACTTAGAATATTTAAATTGAGAAGAACTACTACCTTCTAGCAAACTCTAGTCTTGATAAGCACTAGAAAATATTATAAATTTCAAAAGATTAATATTATATAAAGCTAAAAGTATTAGTGGTAATAATTTAGTACACATTTTTAAAAATATTTATACACTCTTATTTAGGGTATAAATAGATTGCCCAGAAAAGGAAGGCAGAGCAATAATAATTTCGCGAACGGACACTGGCAAGTGGAAGCGCCAAGCTCCAGGAAGCGTCAGTCGCCACTAGACCCGCCGCCTCTGCCGCCTCCACCACCGCTTACCAGCTACCCCCGTAAGCCATCCTGGTTGGGGCCACCAGCGCAGGAAATCACTGGCAACACAAGGCAACAAGTGGCCACCGCCGACTCTCTCAGAGATTCAACTCCTGCGGCCATTTCACTTTGCTTTTCATTTTATTGCTAATTTTTTTCGCTCTCGCAGCGAGTTTTTGCAAATTATAATGACAGCCCCCAGCGCAGTGCTCAGAGACGCGGAATACTACATAGTGGCAAGTCAGTTAGTGTCGAGTGCCGGGGGTTTGGTCAATGGAGGAGGCGAATAGACATTTAATGAAACGAAACGACAACAAATTGTTTAAACATTATTTGCGCTTTCCCTTTGCCATTTTGCCTTTCTTTTTTCCTTCCTTTCCTTTCCTGTTTTTTTTTTTGTTGTTGTTGTTGTACTTTTTGTTGGCCATCTTTCTTGGCCCGTTCTATGATTTTTTTTTATATACACTTTATTGTTAATAAACAGACATTACAAAGCAGATAATGAACGACAAGGAGTACTAGCTCTGGGGACTCGCTAGAATGGAAATTGAAATTGTGGGCACTTTGACAGCAAACTGGAAAATCATTCATACAGTAATTGGTAGGAGGAGCTAAAGGATGGCAAAGGATATTATATAGCTTAACAAATATTTTTATAAAAAATATTGAGTTTACATCACTTCCTAAGATAACTTAAAATGGATTAGACACAAAAATAATTGGTAAACTATTTTTCTTGCCATCCTCGTTTTATTATCCTCGATAGTTTGAGAACTTTTCAGCTTTTATTCAGTTAGTCCTTGGACGAGCAGGACTTTAATCCTTTCGACAGTTCGTCCAACTGTGAATGATTTCACTTAACGCTTTCTGGATAGGAAAACAATGTTATCGCTTAATACTTATATTTTCCTGTCATTTAATTTCTTTTCCACTTGGTCCATTCTGCATTTTCCTTTGATGCTGAGTCGGCAAGTGCTTAGGGGGGAGGCTCCATCATCCAGCATCCAGCTTCCAGCTTCCAACCCAAGATCCAGCCCGGTTTTATGGTTCTTTGTTTTCGCGCCAAATGCTTTGAAAACGATTCTGTTCTGTTCTGTTCAGCGCGATGCCAAATAGAAAATCATCATAATTTTCCTTTATTACCAGAGTTTTTACCCATTTGCCATAGTTGTTTCCATGGCTTTTATGGACAAACTTTAGACCGATTTCAGTTTTGTTGTCGCTGTTGCTTTAATTGCCATTGTCATGGCTGGGATGGCTTGGGGATGGGCTGCTCATTGCCGTTGTCATTGTTTGTCACAGAAAGTCCCACTCAGCAGACCCCATCAAATAAGAGGAAAAAATAACTTTGTCGGAAACTCCTTTGATTTGTTTTCAGCACAACAGAATAAAAGTTTTGTATGAGCCATCCAAAAAAAATAAAAAATAAAACCACTCCCACCTCCATCTCCTCTTACAGGAAATAAAGAAGAAATCCCTTCCTTGTATGTGCGGCTGGTGCGAACTTTTGAAGACAAAACATTTTTGAGTTATTAATGAAAAGTTGTTGTCTATTCCGGTGAACATGCAGAGCCGGGCAGGGCAGGACTTCAGTTTATATAGCAAATACAAGTGCTAACTAAATGTTATGCTTTCATTATGCTCAGTAGCTTCATGAAAACTTTCGAGCAACTTTCAACCACCTCCACCAAACTCTCGTAGCTCCTGCAGAGGTAGATCTCCTCCAGCAGATCCACCTTCATGGTGATGATTGGCTTACCTAATTCCCCTCCGGTTCTATTCAATTTCTGTTTTGTTTCTGGTCCGCCACTCACCCATCCACTCAGGTGGCTTAGTGGAATATTCTTTTTATGGACACGCATTTGTTTGCCTAAAGTGCACTTTTTAACTAACTTGTCTAACGCAACTAATGAAAAGATTTGTTATTAGTTTTGGTCCGGCACCAGGGGCCGGTGCACAAAGTGGCAGCCACACCAGCTGCCGGTAACTTTGCCCAGGGAATTATACATAAACATTGGACCAAACCAAGCAAGCTCCAAAAACCCAACACACACTATGTGTGTTTGTGTATAGAGTTGGAAATAAAAAGAAATATGCTCGCAACTTGAAAAAGTAAATAAATATTTGAACAACTTCTTATGGCCAACTATTTGTTTGGCAGACGAAAAGAACAAGTTTTTCGGGCGAAACCAAAGCAAAAAGGTGAGTTCAATTCTGCAGCAGGAGTGCGCAACTTTCGAAGCCATTATGTGAAAGTTTTATTTCTCCTTGGCCAGGAAGGAGGGCCTGGCAATCGACAAGTTTTCATCTTGGGTTGCTCTAGGTTAGGTAGGAATTGGATTGGCAAATTGTTCTGCACATAATTTTAGAGGCAATTTAACGAAATCAAATTTTAAGGAAAATTCTATTCCTTTCCAAAGAATGTGTTGAATGTGATTTTGTCACTTAGGTTTTACAATTTTATAAATTATAGGGAAAAGTATGCCAGTTGCCTTTCAATTATAGAAGTATAAACTAATATGAAATTGTTCATCTACCCTGATTAAAAATATTCCAAAGCATTTTATAGTATATTAATTAGTTGGAGTAGAAACTATGGAATGAAAACCAATTCATAAATTTTATTCATAAAATCAATCAAAACTATACTCATTTGAATCTAAAATAAGCTTTAATCCACTGCGAACATTTCTGAATGAATTTGGAATATAGAATAGATCTTCCGAATCAGTTTGTGAATGAGTTTGGGCGTTTTCAATAGATCTTCTCCACCACCCAAGTGGCTTTAAACAAATTGTTCGACCCATCGAATGGCTTGTTTAATATATTAATAAAAGCCATTCAAAGGCTTGTTCGAGCAGCTCTAAAAGCCACCTAAATATGGTCATATGGCCATAAAGCAGGCCCCGGCCATTGTTCGCACACACAATTGGCATATTAAATTACCGCTTTTGTTGTATATTTAACATAACATCACTAACTGATGCTATTTTTGGCCTTGGTTAGGTTATCTAAACAGATAATTAAGTCCGCTTTGAGCCGCGGCTGTCTCCCAGCTGATTGATTGACTTTATCGGCCGTTTCTGCTGGGGTCTTATCAACACTCTGCCGGAGTCAATCTTTTTGGCCTGGCCCGTCTCCTGGCTGGCCTATCAAGATGCAGCCAGAAAATGCATAAAAGAGGTATCTCACAGCCAGAGCCGGAGACAGAGCAAGAGCCAGAGCCAGAGCCAGAGCCACGAACAACGACGACAATAACCAGAACGTAGGTAAGAGGCTCTCAGATTAAAACGAGTTTTTAACGGCAATCGTGTAGGCCGAGGAGTGCCATCTTTATGGACAGGTTAAGACAACTTCCTGCGTCTCCGGCCCAGGCCCCCATGGCGAGGAGTTGCTTGATCGACAGTTCGACATGAAAATGAAACCAAAACGGATGACACACCAGTAAAACATTTCATGGTATTTTTATATAAACTACTCATTTATTTAATTCAAGATCTAGATACTAGAATTTCGATAATAGAAGTAAGTTAACAAAGTCAGTTGGATGTAAAGTGTAGAGACAGAAATAGTATACTATTTATTGCAAAAACATGTATGTATTTTAGTTTTCTAACATAAATAATTTCTAGATTATTTTAGTTTGCTAATCAAATTAATTTCATGGATGGATTTAAAACAGCTTCCAGCTAGACGAGTTGACACTTCGTTTAATGATCCTTGACATCTGGCGGCGCTCCAGGTGTTCTTGGCCAGGGGATTCAATCAAGACCAGGTCGGATCGTAATGGCCACCCGCATTCTGCACTTTTATGACAACATTTCCATGCAGGCGGCTGACAAAAAGAAACAATTTAAAATGCATGTAATACTTGTTTATAATTTGATTAATAGCGACAGCTGGAACAAAAAAGTCGAGTACTAAAAATTGAATGTGTTGAAATGAATAATTGATACTTATATTATATGCATATCAGGTGTGCAACAAAGCTATTTCCAAATTAAAATCATTGCATCATTTTTTTATTACTTTCATTACCTGGTCATCAATTCGTAATGGGAATGCCATACAATCAAATAAAAACTATACGAGTGGAAAAAAAAAAACTATATTTTGTATCAATATTCATTGTTAAATGCTGCAAAAGAATGTGTATTTATGACTGAAATGATTATTGTTAATTATTAAGGCTGTGGGAAAAAATGGAAAATCAATGGATTAATTATATTTCAGCTTCCACTCCAGCTCCAGCGTCGACTCCAGCGTCCATTCCCGGAACCAAAACCAAACCAAACTACAACAAACGCGCCAATGCCTGTAAAAGAAATGGCAAAAAGAAACACAAAGTCTGGCCAAGAGGATCCAGAGCATTATACATATATACGTAAAGGATTTGGGTGGATGGAGGGGGATTGGCATTTGGGGAATTGGGAGTTGGTTTCGACATTGCCACTTGGGCACTTGCCACTGCCACTGGCACTGGCAGAGGAAGAAAAGAAAAGGCCACCAGCACAAGCTCTACCTATAGAAGGTACTACCGAGCTGTGAACACGCAGCTAGAAAAATACTCTGGCTCTTTAGCCAAAGCCCGGTAACTGCAGGTGAAAATGGATTCTGAAAATTGGGTTAATTGATGCTTAGTGTTTTTGCCTCCGCGGGTGGGTTAAGTGGGTTGGTGGGGGAAAGGGGGCGTGGTTATTTAGCGCCAAGTGCCTAATAGTTTTGTGCCAACCCCACCAGCAGCACCACCTAACCGGAAACCGGAAATGCGCACAAGGAAGTACACACAAACATTCGCACACCGTACCAAATGCCAAAATGTCGTCAGAGGTTAAAAGGGAAATAATGTGGAATGGGATGGAAGGGGAGTGGGTTTCGGGTTTCGGGTTTCGGGTTAGCTTGGCCAAGAGAGGCACATAAACGCCATATACATGTAATTAGTATTTGGGCCATTGTCGAATTATACACACCGGGACTGCCCTGCTCCGTGAGATTGGCTATAAGTGTAGTGGCTGGACCGCCACTCCCACCACCACCTCCAGTTGCTCCACTTCCTCCTCCAGGTGGGGAAGCACCACCGTTGCCCGCTGAACTTGCACCACCACCGCCCCCAGCCGCCGGTTCCAGGGCCAGGACGGCGGCAGAATGGAGGAGCAACAGTTGCAGGGACAGGAGGAGCACCATCGATGCTCTAAGCGCTGGCCATTGCCGCCTCATCTTGCAATTCGGAATTTTGGCTATGTGCTTGTTGTACTCCCGCACCGGCATCAACATGTTCCATTGGTCGGTGCTTGGCTCCTTGGCCCCGATGGCGCTAATTGTGGACGATGCTCTGATAATAGAATGGAGATGGAAAAAAAAAACAAAACAAATATTAGCAATGAATTGGCTTTTTGGCTAAAATGCAATTACGCCAGTTATAGTTGTCCTTAGTCATTCCCCCTCCCCCCTTCCCCTGCTAGTCTGTTACTAAATTATAAAATCATGTTGGTTTTGTTTCATAAAAATTACAGCTAGTAGCTACAAATGGCCATCTGCCAGAAGCAGTTGCAATTAATGTTTATGGAAAGTTTATTGTTGCATCACGAACACTCACACACACACACACACGCACACACACACGCACACACACACACACAAACACACACACACGCACAAAAATGTATCTCAATGATGTCTGGTCGGATGGCTGCAATTAAAGTTTTCTTTGGTCCTGTTTAACCGACATCTGCTTGGCAGATACAGAACACAGAATACGGAATGTATCTCGGCCGAACATCAAATTACACATTTGGCATATAAATTGCTCAATTTCATGTATTTTGCCAGTGTCAAATTGTCATTAAACACACACACAGTCTCTCCATACTGAGACACGGCAGGCACACCCCTGAGTCGGGGCGAACGCTAATGTATCTTGCAGATACAATTGCTGAAATTGCACTTTTAGCACTTAGCCACGGAACGAAGCGAGGCGTATCTTGTATCGCTCCTCCTCCCTTCACCCTTCAGTGTGATTATGCCCGGATCTCGTACTGGAAGAAGATCTCTTCTCATTGCCTTAAATTATCGATTTATGAGCCGGATTTTTACTTTTTATTTATAAGATTCGCAAGACACCCTCATCCGCAGTAACACCTTGGTAGTAGCTTGTGTATTTTCGGCGATTTCAGTTGCTATCTCTTTGTTTATATTTATGCATTGCACTTGTGCCAAGAGCTTTCTCTTCCTTTTTTCTTTCTATTTTTTGTTATTTTTTTTTTTATATAAATTTTTGTTGCTTTTGCTGAGTTTTGTTGTTTCTGCTGTCGTAGCCAGTGCTTTTGTTACATTTATAAATGGTTTAGAGCACACATGTGCTGCTGCCGCTCCTCACACACAGACGCACAGCTGTGGCTACAATTTGTAACTGTAGCGCATTTATAAACGCTGGCTGGTAGATGGCTCCTTGGGTGCCGGGTGGCTCCTTGTGCCTTGTCCTTGCTTCCTTCCTACCATCGAGGTCCCTTCGTTTTCCCTTTTTCCGTTTTCTCACTTTTCTGTCGCTGCTATTGCCAGCCAATGTTTACACACGACGCTCAAGAACTTTTTGTTGGTCGTCAACAAACCATCAAGCGTTTGCCATTGCTTTGCTTATCAGCTAAGATATAGGACTCTGGCTCGAGGATGAGACCACTTCGTCCTTTCGATACGCTCTACGATATAAATGGGTATGTGTTTGCGGTGGTTCTGCTCCCTTCCTCCTCGGTGGCTCGCTCGTATTTGATTTACCCTTCGGAAAACGTGCTCACATGCGGTTTTGTTGAATTTTCCAGTTGCCAGTTGCCAGTTTTTGGTTTTCAGTTCTTGGGCTCACTGTTCTGTTCTGTTCTGTGTTCTTGCTTTTGTTGTTTCAGTCAATTGCCGCATTTTAAAAACGCATAAAATTGCTTTATGTTTGCCCTTCCATTTCCGAAGGGAGTCCTCCTTCTTCCTTTATACCTCTCCAGTTCCAGCTTATCCTCTGGCGTAAATTTATGCAAGGCGCCTTAGTTAGGTGCTTCTCCACATACAGTCTTGAGGACGCACATGACAGACGCGTTGGCGTTTTATTCTTATTTTCCTTCAGGTTTCCTCCACGGGGCATATGTAGATATTCGATGTGAAGAAAATGCAGGCTGCACAGCTGCAGTTACCTGGCCTCTGAGCTCTCTTTTTGTCTGGTTTTGTGTCTGTGGCTGGTATCTCGTCCAATCCCAATTCCAATCCGAATCCGTATCCGTCGTCGGGGTAAGTATCTGTAAGTGGTGCATAAGTGGCAGAGAAATGTTATTGATGATTTATTTGCATTTGGCATTGATATATGCTAATGTTTTGCCCCGACTGCCTGTCCCTCCTGCCTGGTTGCCTTTCTTTGTCTTAGTCAGAAATAAAAACAAAAACCAAAATCGAAAAAAAACGTACTGAACCGAATCGAGTGAAAGAAAATGAAGGAGAAGAAAAGGTTCCTCACGGCTCCGGGCCATGGGATTATGTTATCTTTGGCTGTGCGGCCTGTTGGCTTTTCAATTTTTCATGGCACCGCGCGACAGCACCAGAAGAAATTATTATGGCATTTTTTTTCGTTCCCCACCCCCTCTATTCCATGATCCCCCTATCCGTCCCGGGGTTTTCCTTAAAGTCATTTTTATTTGCATTTCGTGATTTCGAACAGACAGATAACGCGATGCATCGTCCGCCTTGGAATGGAACGCTGTGTGTCAACTCAAATATTTGATTTAATTCCCTGACACAATAATTAATCACTCGGCACCTTTTACGAGACACGCGGTGCATAACCCCGGGCCGGGCCCGGTCTCTATCCCAGCCATATACTCGGTGGTTATTTGTTTATAATTAAATATTATTTGGCAGCCCAAATGAGACAGTCACTCAGCCGCTGGCCAGTTTCATTTTCGGTTTAGGTTTTTAATGCCTTTCTGTTTAATGAGTTACAAATTTGGTTTTTCAGTTGTTTAATGGCTGACAGCATTATAGATTAGTGGCCGAAAGTTTTTCTAGTCCGCTGCTGCTGCTGTGGCCCCTCCATGTCATTTACATGAGATCTGGAGGGAACTGTTGGCCCCGCGGCCTTTTTTTTTTTGTTTTTGTCGTCCGTCTGTCGCCGTCTGTTGTATCTTGTATCTGGCTACTTGGTGGGTCTGTGTATCTGTATCTTGGAGTCGAGTATGTCTCCGCTAATGTGTCCGATGTGTGTTTTTCTGGGCTAATAGCTGCCGGCCAGCCGATGGGAATTTGTGTTAATTGTATGCTCGTTATGAATGTTCGTTGGCATTTTAAATTATTGCAGAGATTTTTTTTTGTTTTTGGGAAGAGAGTCTACAACGACGCATAATTTATCGTTTTCATTTCCCTCCAGATACCTATTGTATTTCTCCAGATAACCTGTTGCTTTTAATCGGTTTGGAAATGTCTGAATGAGAGCCTTATTTGGATAATTTACTTAAGCAAATCTTGGCAAAAAGTTTTCCACCTGATTCGACTTAGACTTCACTCAGCTCACCCCCACCAGTTTCGCCGGCGATTAGCATATTGGGATGAGGAGAGAACGGTTGTTGTTTCCCTAAGAGATTGCCTCATTCCATATTAAAAATTCATAAGCTCGACTGTCAGGCCTTGAGATACATACATTTGAAATTCAAGTGCCTCGGCGGCATGGCACGGCACACGCGCATCGCTAAAAGTGTCAAATTGGCAAAAGTGGACTTGGACTTGATGGCTGGAAAACAAATACAGAACCAGAAACGCAGCTCGGCGGAGGAGGCCTTCCGAAGCAAACTTTTGATGCCATCGGAGTGTGAGTGCGAGAGTCTATAAGAAATTGATATCATTTATCAAACTGACACATACAGAATGAGTCGGGTGAGTGAGTGGAGTGCTGGGGCAGGGGCTGAAGCGAATCTCTTCTCTGGAAACTTTTGCAAATGAGGCAGCAGTCGCCGGCAAACGCCACATAAATAAACATGGCCCGATGCGGTGCCCCCCTTTTTTTTTGGTGGGGGAGACGCCTAATTGAATCCAACGGCGCGAGAGTAAGCGAGAAATACATATCTCTGCCACAAAATTAGTTCATTAAAGAAGTTCAGAGGCAGAATTTGCATAAAACAGAGGCACAAGGGCGAGATGATACTTTTCCCCCAGAAACCTCAAAAAAGAAACGCACAAAAGCGAAAAATAAATGTAAATTAAAGTAAACAATGCAAAGAGCTATTCAAATTGTATTCTTTTTTATTATTTGTATCTGGGCCAGCACCCCCCACATTCTAGGGGGGGAGAAAAAAAAGTTCGAATTGCCAAAAACTTCAAAAGTCAGCAACATGCAACATGAATATCAAAATCAGAAAGGGAGTGTTGCTGCTGCTGCTGCTCTTAAAAGAATAAAAATAAAAATATATAAAAAATTTTTAAAGGGCTGTGGGCTGGACAAAAGTTGGTATTGTGTATTGGTGTTTGTATTTCGGGGAAAACGAGTGCAGCAAATCAATGCCCAGCAACAAGAGAGGGAACTATGAAAGCTGCGTGTCAGGGCCAACACACACAGCCCAAAGTTGTTGAGGAAAAAATTCCCAAAAGATATACATATACATATGTACAACTTGTATGCCACCCAACCCAACCAACAAATAATTCGGGGAATCTACCGCTCCAACCTCCCCAACCCAAGCCCCCAACCCACTTGTAATAAAAAATATTTTCAATAATAAAGTGTATTAAGTTGTGAAGTGCACACACATCCGTACACACTCGAGTGAAAATAAATGAAATGTGAACCATGGAAAGCTTCGAAAAGCAATAAGAGTGAAAAATTCTCATATCCCTCCCTACCCCCGCCATGTTTTTTACTTTATTTACAAAACAAAGAAATGTAAAAAAAAAAATGTTATGGATAAAAAATCCTATATAAATGAATTGTGGAGGGAGCCGGCGTGTAAATACAAATATAAGAGTTGGTTGCGTTGAAGTGGAGTTGCACATGCCATGGAGACAACTTCAGGTTGGGTACTACTACTACTACTATTATGGTACTACGAATACCATAACGAATTCGAATCTCGGATGAATGTGTCAATGGCTCAACCCGATTTATCCAGCATATTAAATTCTGACATCAATGTTTGATTGTCCGTCCCGCCAATGCATGCATCTATAAATGAAAAGTAATAAAACGAGAGGTGAAGCGATATCTAACAGGGGGGAAAATGGATTTATTTACGGGAGGGAGAGAGCACTCACTTCCCTGAAATTGAAACTCATTTCAGTCCGGGACTCATTTGTTGGCCAGCTTGAGAGCTTCGATTGTTGTAGTTTCACGTTTAAAAAGATTACATTGGAACAGTGAAGTGCAGGTTCGGTTCTCTCAAAGCCATTGTTGTTGTTTGACGAGAAATGGACTGGGAATCTGAAGCGAATTGGATTTAACCTCTTTTATTGGAGCTGAGGTCCGCAGAGGTAGATGCATGGAAAAAGGGATTAGAACGCTGCTTCAGACCCACAACACAACACAACACAACACACGTGCCGAGAGGAATGCCAGAAGGGATTTGTGTTATGCCAGGGAAGCCAGGTTGCTGCACATACTTGTTGATGTTTGGTTGTTGGATGCAAAAATTCTTCCAAATATTCTATAGAGATGGATCTTTCCAGAAGCATGGCATAAATCACTGGGAAATATAGAGGCCACTTAATTATTCTCCAACTCGGCAATCTTTTAAAGCCCCATCCACCTGATGGCCTAATCCATTAGGCCGTAGTTTTATAATAAGCAGCTCAATTTGCCATTCTCTTTGGCCTTATCTATTATAGCCACGAAATATTGGCCAGTTAAGGGCCAGCACGGCCAGTGCGGCCAGTCCGTTCACAAATTATCGCTTTTCGCGCCGCCCGGGCACCAACCAACACCTGCCACGGCATATGCTAATTAAAGGGGACACTCGCCGAATTCTGCTAACTGGGTCACCGGGAATGACATTGTGGAAAATGCATAATGGCATTGCCATCGACATAGGCATAGGCATAGTTTTGGACTTGTATAGGCCGGGCTAACGGCGTCGAGGCCCAGGTACTATCAATCTTGTGCGAGGCAAACATAATTTATAACCCAGGGGTCTCTCACAGAGCTCTTCTGCATATGAAGCCACCAAAATAACGCCCACTTTCGTAGCTGTAGTTTGCTGCCATAATAAAGGCGTGTCTGCAAGTTTCGGGACCAAAAGGCAATGTCAGTTGCCGTTCTTTTAATGAGCCGCCAAAGCGTGAAAAAAGCGCAGCAATGCCGTCAGCCCAGAGCCATCCCAACCTCCGGGAATGGAGAAGGTGAGGCAGCCCAGGCTGATAATTATGAATGGAGCCAACTGTAGTCTGACACAAAACAAACTCAACCCACACATGGGGCCATTGAGCTGTCAGCTGTGGCGACCTCGCTGATGCGGCAGCTACACCCAAAATGCAACGCCCCTGCAAAGGTAAGCAGCTTAATCGAGCCGCATCTACTAGCTGCATCTCCGGCACAGCCCCTAAACACGCTTCCAAGCCCCGAAAACCCAAAGCCCAAGCCCAGCCCAAGCCCATCCAGCATGGCAGTCGTAGTCGGTGTCTGTGCCGCCGTTATCATTAGTTGCATCTTAGAGGCACTCAGCCGCAGCTGAAAAGCTTTCAGACCAGGGATCCAACTAGCAGGTGGCACTGCGAGAAAAGTCTGCAAACTGGGACTGAAAAAATTCATAAAAATATTGAACCAAGTGTAGGGATAGAGGTTGCTTGCCTGGATTGTTAAACAAAAGTTGGGTAGTGTCTTCCTTGAAAATTAATTTTATGATCTCCATTTTCTTTCAGTGGACAATACAAAACCCTGGAGTCAAGTGCATTCTGCATAGGATAGGAAAAGCCAAGAGAGAGAAAAGGAAACGAAATGAAAGGAGAAAAGCCAGGTTCTCCGCTGCGGCTGAGCGTTTTATTAATTTATTGCCTTGACGATAGTGGAACAAATCTATTAAAATGCGCATATTAAGCCGAAAGCAGCTTAAGTAAATTACGCACTTATAGATGGCAATAACGAAACCGAATCAAGCCCAGAATCGAGCGAGCCGGACCGGCAATCAAGTTGGAAATTAAAAAAAATAAGAGATAGAGGCCAGACTAAAACAAAAGTCAAGTCGGGTCTATAAAAATGCTTTAATGGAGGCACTAAAATATAAAATAGAATCCAACTAGAGATGGGCCGTAGAGTGGACTTTTTACAGTCGAAGCTAGTGTACCCTTTGACTAAGAACAAGATTATAATAAAGATATAGTTTAAAGCTGGATTAGAGTTGATTTAGAAATATTTTCTTGTTGCAATAAAATCAAGAAATGTTAAAGAAAATTATTATGGCCAGAAATGAGTCAATAAATCGAAAATCCACAACCCGAAAAACCTTTCAAGAAAGTGTAAAACAAAAACGTACAATATCCCTATAAATCCGACATAAAAAATTTACAAAAAAAAACGAACAAAAGCCGAACTTATCATTAAAACCATAAATAATTAGTGGGACTTGATGGCGGACTCTGAGAATGCGTCGGCAGACTGAGAATCGGCCTCTGATTTGGCTCAGAAATTGCTTAATTAGTCACGGCTCCATCGGCGTAAATAATGTATAAAATATGGCAAGTTTTTTGTTTTTTTTTTTCGTATGATAAACGTTTAGTTTGGATTTTGTATGTCTTCTTGTTGTTGAGAAATTTGAGAAATTGTTTTTTCTTTGTTAATATTGTGAGGGGTGTTTTGATATTTTTTGTTAATTTGTTGGAAAGTGTCGAGGGGGGAGGGGGCTCGCATTCAGCCAACCTGGGCGGCAGTTTATTTATGGCTTTGCATTTATTAAAATATACATAGGGGGCCTTGCGTAACAGGTTGTGGCGTGTGTGTGTGTGCCGTGGCCGTTGAGTTATTTAATATCAATTAGGGAGTCCGCTCCAAATGACTGGGCCACAGCTGATTTCAAAATAACGACACGCATTTCACTTTATTCATGCGTTTTTCCATTTTTTGTCTCGGCCGCCGGCCTAACAAATGGCTGCAATTAGAACAATATGGCGAAATGCGTAGAATTTGGAGGTGTTTTTTTTTATTTTTTCAATTTGGAAGAGACCAGAAGTGCCTACAACCAATGTGTGGCATGAGGTCAGATTACTTGGCCCTCGAATATATACATATATATATATTGATAAATGATCGGCACTCGATCGCAGCAAGCAAATGAGAAGTTTTTCAGTTAAACGGCCATGTGTCGTAATTATTTGACATTTGGCCGAGTTCATTGTTCGCTTTATATATATACATATATGTATGTATGTATATGGTATATAAGTATATTTAACCAATTGTTTGGACAATCAATGGCCCGACATGACAGTGATTGATTGGCGAGGAAGGAGATATTTTTATTATATGAAGAATTGAGTACTGAGTATTGAGTGTTCTGGATCAATAATGCCATCAATGGCTGTTTAATAATTTGGAAACAATAGTTGGCAAACATTCTCCTCTCCACGCCGCAGAAATCACACGCTAAGTGAATCTGATTTGCCTATAAAGCAATTTGTTAGCAAATCCAATAATAAGGCCGCAACCACAATTCAGTTTCAATTCATATATTGTAAAGAACCGACAACCAACAGCCACAATGCCAACAACAATTTACACACATATATGCCGAAACCATATCATTATAAATTAGATTGAAATTCATTTTTAATAATTACAGGGCTTCGGCCTAGGCTAAAGTTTAGGTTTTTGGATAACACATTTTTTTTAGATAATAACCCGGAGCTCTGTACGGCAAATGTTCCACTAATTTGCGGCCTAACTAATTAATGGTTTGTTGCCCCAAAACTCCCCTACTTGAAACGCTTTTATCCACAAAGCAGACTACAAATGCGAAATAAATAAATTGATTGGAGGCTCTCGCACTCGGATCCATTCGTTGTGGCTGATTGAGTTTGAAAAACGTTCACACAGAAATATGTGCCCACTAATTGACAATTAAACAGGAAGTACATAGTTGGGGAGAATGGTATATATTTCTAAATTGCATGATTGATAAAAGTGGGGTGGCCTGTTGGAGTGCCAGGAGTTGGCCAGGAGGTGATGGCAAAGTGGAAAACTAAGCGGCTAACTGATTTCCGAACAAAACTTTCAACATATTAAAACTGCACTTGCCAGGAAATCGTCCTCAGTACAATCCCCTTCCCAGGTCCCAGGTCCCTATCCCCAAAAGAAAAGGCGCTCAAGTATGTTGAACACGCGTCAAGTTCCTGCGGCAAACTTTTGCGTCAACTTTTGCAGGACGACCCGGACCAGGACCAGCTAGCAAGGAAGCCCAGCCAATGCTTGGGCAAAATCCAAGGTGAGTCTCAGTTCAGTTGGTCTGGGCACTTAAGAGCCAGCTGGAGCCATTGACAATGGCAGTGGCAGTGGCAGTGGCACAGTGCCACCAACAACAATAACAATAATTCTAATTAAAGTTTTCAATTTGAAGTTTCGACTCCGGCACTCCAGCCACCAAAAAAGCAAGGAGATGGAGAAGGAGTCTCTTATCAAGAGCCAACCTAGGCGATGAAAACAAAGCCGGCCAGAGCAGACAATGCCAGCGAGCAGACAATGGAGCAGAATCGACTACAATGCAGTCCCGAAGCGATCCCCAAAACCAGACATTACTCCATACACTGTCAGCAATAAGGATAATAATTAATTGAAATAAATATTACAAGGAAGTAGGAGTATTTCTATTTAATATTCTATTTCTTTTAGTGTACAAGCCAAGGGGTAATCTAATAACAAATAACTTCGGGAAGTATTAATCATATTCTCCGGTTGCTAGTCTCCGCCTGTGCGTGTGCTGTGCTGCTACTAATTATAAATTTCAATTGTTCAGTGAATGCGTTCGGCTGACGCTCTATTACAGAGGCAAAGTTTTCGGCCCAATCCATTGGCTGGCAGCCCGTCAAGCGTGTCTAAGCGGCTCAAACCATTCAGGCATGCACACCACGACCAACTATGAATCATGCAACGATGCTTTGGCTCAGACCCAGCCTCAACCCCAGTCGCAGTCGCAGTCATAGTCTCATAGTCCCCCCGGCCTATGTGCTCTGGCTGATAATAATAATCTGCATAATCAACATCATAATGCACACACAAAGAGCACACACACTCAGCCACACACAACAACAAGTGCTGGGGGAAGAGGTTGGGGCGGTCGGTCTGTCTGACAAAAGGCTTTTGGCCAACGTCAAAAATAAAATCTCAACAAGAGTTGGCAAACAAAACAATTTAATAAACGAAATTACATTTTGAGAGAGTTGTCCTCCTGGAAGGAGAAAATGTTTGATTTTATTTTTATTTATAGACTGGATTTGATTTAAATATTTGTTATTAAACTTCGCCATTCTGTCTTTTCATTTTTGAGAGATATTTTCTTCATTGTGAAATCTCCTTTTTATAAGAATATTGGAACACTCCAGCAAAATCCAACAGCGGACAGTAAAAATGAGTGTAGATGGACTTTGATATTAAATTTGTTTCTTAAAGTTCGATTTATATATATATATACCGATATATTATAATCGGTACTCCTGTCTCCTTTATGTTTCTCCACTCTTGAGAGATATTTCTTTCATTTTAAAATCTCCTATCTATAAGGATGCTGAAACACCCTCGAAATGCAACAGCAGACAGCAAAAAAGAGTCTTGAGATTTGACAAATTTGAAGTCTCTATAAATTTTGGTTTCTTAAAGTTGAATTTCTTAATTTTATAAGATACCCGATAGGTAGATCATCCCTTTACTTTTGAGAAATATTTCCATCTATTCAAAAAATCCTTTTTAAAGGAGTATTGGAACACCCCCGAAATGCAACAGCAGACAGCCGAATAAGTCTAGAGGTTTGACGGATTTGGGTATCCATTGAAAGCTGCAGGCAAAATCATTAAAAACAGTCGCAGAATAAATAAAAAGTGAAAATAAAGAAGGCAAACAAAGGAGCCCTCCGCCACGCCACATCCTCTGGCCTGCGTCAGCAAGTCCTTGTTTGAAGCCAACCTGCCCGACCCGGCCCGGCCCGCCCACGTTCAAAATCCGCAGCGCTGAAGAGCAGAGCACCATGACAAATCAATATTGGTTATTTTTGTATGCATGAACTGGAGGCGTGTCGTCCTTCCGTCTGTTCGCTTTGGCCACGCCCCCTTCCTCTCTCCGCCGCTTCCATACTGCCAAAATAATCATCACAAACTTTGACGCCGCACGCATATTAAATAAACTGGGAAAAGCAACCAGTACCAGCGAGTATCTCATAGATACATAGATACAAGTACTCGCGCTCTTGCATGCATAAATTAGTTCGTTCGTTTACAGTCACTGACACTTTTTTTGGAAAAAAAAAAAAAAAATAACAAAAAAGATTGACAAGCTCGATTCCCGGTAATTAAGAGGGAGCTGGGTTCAGTTCCATTCGATTCTATTTCCTCGCCGGTGAAGGGCCTTGAGGCGGAATTAGTTACGAAACCCAGGATCGGTGGGCCTAATGGATGGATTGGTTAGCCACTGAGGCTAAAAGAGCCAGCAGTTGGCTAAAATTAGCGATTCTACACGGGGTTATGGGTAATGCTAATGGAAAGTCAATTAGATGGAAATAGAAGTTGGATAAATAATTGATTAAATAACTGCTACTACGAGTAATTAGTTCCAAGTCTGAGCTCGCTTTAGTAGTTCTCTTGCAACTGTCTTCTTGACAAATGTTTAACATTTCATCGCCAACTATTTTGCCTGGAAATGAAGTGCCTCTCAATAAATATCCTTGTTCCTGGCGCTATCCTTGATGACCGTTTTATTAGCCCAGTCTTTGGACTGGCAAATAGCAATTACCAACTTTGGTGCAAACTGCAATTTGTTTCCAAAACGATGAGGCAACAAGTGAGGCAGGGCTCCAGGATATCTCTTAAATTTCAGGAACCTCCGGAAAACGGAAAAAAATTAAATCGCAAATGGAATGAAAAGCAAAAACTCAATGCTCTGAAATGCGAATTTGTATTTTGGGCCTGGCCTGGCCACAAAATGAAGAATCCCTTGGATGCAGACATCCGACCGAAAAAGCGAGCGGAAAACTGAAAACTGATAATGATTGTGGCCTGCGGGGGCCTTCGATGCAATGCCCACAAACCCCAAAAGTATAGAGGCTGCACGGCAAAAAAAAAATGATATACGATATTGAAATGGAATACATTATGGGGGATCTATTATGACCTTTCTTTTTTCGAGTGCACTCGATGGGAAAAAAAGAGCTTGGGCAATAACTGGCGCCTGCGTAACCAAAATTGGTTCGGAAGGGGCACTGGATTTTCGGGGGAATATTAAAAGCCAGGCAGACAGGAAAATCGGAATCAGAATCAGGCAGACAAAATCAGATGACGTCCCCCCACCCCCCACATGGACAAACAAATTTTGGGATGTGCATGTGCAATGAAGGGATAGAAGGGATAGGAGTACCCTTCCCACCCATCACCATTCAGAGGATATGCCAAAATATTCCATGGCAGGGTGGCCGTGGGGGCGTGCCAGTGGCATCATCAGCAGCAGCAGCAGCAGCCGAAGGAGGAGCAGCATGGCATCATCATTAAATATCATTAACACAGCAACGAACAAGCAGCACAGACAACAGACATCTGACAGCAGAAACAGCAAAAGCAACAGCAACAGCAACAAAAGCAACCATTTGGTGATATCATTAACAAGAGCTGGATACGGATTTTAGCCAGGGTAGTGGAGTGTATTGGTAGTAGGGTGCTTTAAGCCAAAAGGAAACTGAGGCAATAGCAATTGCAAACGGAATCGCAATAACACACAGTCGGCAGCAACAGCAACATCTCGATGTGCCACAAAAAGGAAGCAAATGTGTATACAAAATGTTTTTAATTAAACGTTTCCCCCTTTGAGAGCGTCTTTGGCGAAATGAAGTTGACAG
This sequence comes from Drosophila atripex, assembly GCA_035045925.1. Taxonomy (NCBI): domain Eukaryota; kingdom Metazoa; phylum Arthropoda; class Insecta; order Diptera; family Drosophilidae; genus Drosophila; species Drosophila atripex. Next base: position 10,241,272 of record JAWNOP010000070.1, read on the forward strand.
ACGCTCCTCGCTCCTTGCTCATTGCTCCTCGCTCCTGGAAATTGAAAATCCAATGCCACCTTATACCTTATTTCCACTGTTGGCGCTATCATTGGCAAAAGTCATCAGCAATTTTCCGGAATATACATATACCTTGAATATTTCAATCAATTGGGTGGGGGGGTCTATGGTCCCTTCTCGGCCTGGAACCAGGTCCTTGGATAGAAGTATATTAGTTGGGGGGTAGTAGACTTTCTACCCCTTCTGGCTTTCTGGCATCGGAGTTGATTGCCACATTTGGATTTTTACCAACAAGATGCAACAAAAAGATGACTGACTCACTACATGTGCTGTGTATATTCTGGGCTATGGATGGATGGATGGATGAGTGCTGGCAGAGACGAATGGTTGGGGCGGATGGCTGTCTGGTTGGTTGCCGGGTTAGATGCAAAAGTATAAAATTACCAAACACAGTTCCGACATTATGCAATGTGAGATGAACCACTGACTGACTCTGTTTCTGTGTTGCTGTTTTGCAACAATCCTTTTGAAATCACATAATAATGTGCATCTCTCGCTTTACTGTTTTTATTGCAGATTATGAAGAGCAGTAGCCTGGGAGGCAGCCAGTACTATAAAGCACAAGCCGCGCAAACTTTTGCCATGATTCGTATAATTGCTGTGTGAATAATTACATCAAAATCAACAAGAGCAACAACAGTGTTCGAGAGTCAGACAAATGCATTACAAACACAATAAAAGATTATGCTCTGTGATTGTCTGTTATTTATTTTTTTTTCCAGCTCCCCTTCATAGATTTCCACTGCTTGCGTTTGCAACAAATGTTGTTATTTATGCGCTTGAAAAAGTTTTTAATTGATTTAATAAGTAATGCGATTAATACCGAACAATATGCATCGCAGAGAGATGGTATCTCTGGATGCCAGACATTTCTACTCCAACTCCTCTTATCCACAACAGATCCATAGATACTCGACTCGACTCGACTCCCCGCCTCCAAAGCCAAGTGTATGAGTTTTTCTTGCTGATTTGCGGCTTTTGATGTTCGGTTTTCTGTTTGCATGTGTGTATTTTCGCCGTATGGCCTTTGAAAAGCTTTTAATTATCCGCTCGACTCTCGAGGCTTAGGGGGCTTACATCTAATGAATGGGTTCGATGATTTGCGGAGGATTACACTCCCGACGGTTGCAGGTTGAAAATTTTCAATTTCCACAACGCGGCCGTTGGCGTGACAACCTCTGCGGACATCCCCTTTTTTTTATTTGCGTCCCATTTGGCGGTTTCCAACTAACTAAATGTAAACAACCTTTTTTGTAGCCCCAACCGACTGATAAGCACCTTAACAGAAGGCATAATACTAGATAAGAACTGTCAATTTATCATTTTTTCGCATTTTCTGGCATCAGTGGACATTCCTCGCTCTCTGGGCCGGGGACGGGGCCGGGGTGGTGGTAAGCTGTGAGAAATTGCAGTGTCCGGAAAGAAAAACTGTAAACAGGCGTGCGAAAGGCGTTCAAGTCGTCCAATTGTGCCACCGGGGAATGGCTACTCCATGGCTACTCTGATTGCTCCTCGTCCTCCTTCTTATTTCGGCTCGGATTGCCCATGACAAAGTAATGACAGTTTACAGCAGATGAAATAAACAAATGACCAATGCCCGGCCAGATGAGCTGGGCTGTGCGGGATGGTGGGTGCTGGGAGATGGCACTGGCAAAAAATAATAGAGGGTCAGGGGAGCTCTCTTCTTAGGAATAACTATATGATACCAGGTGCTACGGCTTGTAGTTTCTTTCATAACTTCTCTCATAACTAGTTTATTTTATTGTTTACTGTGTGGAAGTCTTAATTATTTCTCCAAGTGAAGTCTTAAGCATTTTACTTCCAGTTGAGAACTGATGCTGATCTCGGGCTTCTTTTCATTTTGTTTGTTCGCAGCAGTTAAATGAAATGGCATGTTAAAAAAAATATATATATATATCAAAGAGAATAGTGCCAGCAGGGGTCTTGGTGGGTGATGGGTGGGTGCTGGGGCAGTGAGCCAGTGACAGTGACTGACTATCATTACGCATTGTATTGTTGTTGTAGGAGTGCGCCTTTGTGACGGTCAAGCGGCACAAGATGCCCCAACGATAATGATGATAATGATGATGACAACAGACGTTGCCTGGGCATCGAATTGGGTGTGAATTTAATAAAGCTCCAATACAAAGGCCGCCATGGCAACAACAGTGAGTGCAAAAAGGCCGCCTCCCATCCCCCACTTCACAGTCCATCATTCCAATCAACCACCACCCGGCCACCTCTTAAAGTCCAACAACTATTTTCAATTATTGCCAATCAAATGTTGCATTCAATTGATGTTTACATGCAGCCGAGGCAGCCTTATTATGAGCAACCCACTGGGTGGTACACAGCCTGCTTATTTGATTACCAGCCTTTGGGCTAAAAACGGGTGGATAGTATTGGAGGGGGATATAGGGGGGTATAGGGATGGCTAGTGGGCGGGGGCGTTGCCTAAGAGCCATGTAATTAGTTTGCAAGTGAGTGTCGGGATTAATCTTTGAGTGTGTGTTTGATTGTCGCCACTTCACATGAGACTCTCTCCCGCACACACACACACACTCAGGAAGTGTGTAGGTGGGTGGGAGGATGTGTCAGTGGGTGGTGTGTGTGTATGCGGTTGTTGGTCAAAGAAAGTGCGTACAACAAACATTAATTGAAGGCATTGCAAACAGAGACAGGGATGGACTTCAAAAATCCATACCAGAGAAAGAGACAGCTAGTAGCAGATAGAAAGAGAGGGGGAGAACAGGCATAATCATGTTCATGCATGTTCAGGATGCACATTTTCCAAAACCCAAAGGAAGTAATTAATATTTAATTAACAACTTTGATTCCATGACTATTTCTGGTCTAGAAATGGTCTATTGAAGGGGGTGCCACCATTATTTATTAGTTTAATGAAAAATTTATGAAAAACTCAGTAGTTTAGAAACAAGTATTGCAGCTGAAGATCCTCAATAGCCTCCTTCTAATTAGGTTATGTTTGATTTTTTTGTAATAATATATACGAGAAGACCCTGGGCCTTCTACTATTTCATCTCTGCCACTGCCAGTATCTCTGGAGAATCGCTCTGGTCAACTCCACATATGTATAACCCACCACCCCAATGTCCAGCCCGTGCGAAATTGGAACCGCCAATGGAATTTAATCAAGTTTTATTTGCACTAGTCCGAGGTCCCTCGATAGAGCAGATGAGCAATGAGAGCACATCAGCAATAAAATCAGGCACATGTGTGTGTAGAGTACAGTGGAGCTTTGCTAAGGAGACTGAGTGCTAATAAAGATTTAAGAATAGTTATTGGCTGCTGATACTGTACTTATTCTGTAGAAATCTCCTATATTCTTGGCTGTAAAAGGGGGTCCACTTTATGGAGTGATTACTGTTTATATCCAAGTATGAACAAGTCCCTGTGTGTGTATTGATTGTCATAATTAAACGCTGCTGCTGCTGCTGTTGCTGTTGTTCAATTCCTCTGACCATCACGTATCATGTCCGCCCACCACCCACCGGCCACCGCCCGCTGCCATCCAGAGGCTTCCTCCTTCGTTTTGTAACTGCGCTTTAAAAGTTTGTTGATTGAATGCAGCGCTGCACAATTGTTGCAAGAAGGGCAGCCATAAAGTGGCCTTATACAAACACAATCTGCCCCCTCCCTCCTCCTCCTCCTCGCCAGACCTTCCCAGACTTGCCCCACCAATCCACCTACACACGACCCAGCTAGCAGTTTTATAGCCATTCTTTTGTATACTCTGTGGATTAGTTCTTCATTGTTTAGTTGGTAGTTGGTAGTGGCGCTGCACTCGGCAGATAGCTGACAGCCCAGAGAGAAATGCCAAGAAATGCATTGCGACTTATCAGGGGCGGCATGCCCCGAAATAGAAGAGGAAGTGTGTGGCAAAATGTGAGGCAGATTGCCGGCGATGTGTGCAGCTCAACTGATACTGCAGCTGCTGCTGCTGCTGCTGCTGCTGCTTCTAAGTAGATAGGTAGGTGGGCGTGGCAGAATGCATAGCTAACTAGCTGGCAAATGAGCAGCAGATCGCTTAAGCAGCTCAAGCTCCAAATAGATTTCGGGTGCCATGAATAAAACATCTCAGTTAGAAGTTCAAAGCTCGGCACGTAAGTCTGCTTTTCTCGGAAATGGAAATGAAAATGAAAATGGAAATCCACTAAATGCCCAACTTAGTGAGGCTTAAAATGATGGAATGGCCAACTACTAACCATAGTTGTTCACTAAACCATCTAGGACACCTCTTAAATCTTGAAGAATTTAAGCAAAAGCCACATTTAAATGTTGACAAGCTCTCATTATCCTTTCGGCATTCAAAGGACATTTTTTTTCTGTTCATTTAGTCCAGCACTCCAGGGGCACATTAAAGAAGGCCCTTTCACATTTTCACTTAGTTGTTACATTTTATTTGCTTATTTATGGCCTGCTTTTACGCTGTCCGCTCCAGTTGGAGGTCCATTCCCACTTTCATGTCAATTGTCAGCCGGCTATTGACAAATATTACTGGCACCACCCACTCGTCCAGCGAACAGGACCCCCCTGCTCCCAGGATTCCTCCTCCAGAGTTGTTATGATTATATTGTGTGCGACATTGTCAGAGACCATTTCTATACCCACAACACGTACAGTTCTCCATTGCCGGTCGTATAATATGATATTTGCATGAAATTACATGGACACTGGGGTAGAGTGGGCGTGGGAGTGGCAGGGGGTCCTGGCCAAGGGCCTTTGGGTTATTAACATGCTCCAGAGATTAGACCGACGCCGGCAATGATGACAACATTTGATTTCTTTTCCGTTTACACATGACCTCCACACCAGGACTCCCTCCCCCATCACGACTGAACCTCAACCTTTGTGCTAATCAGCGCAAATACCCAAAATACAAAAGCCAAATCGAAAGTAAAAGCAGAAATCAGTGAATGAATGAATGAAAGGAAAGGAAAGGAAACTCCTCAAAAGGACTTCCCAATCATAGACACATACATACATACATACATACATACATATATTTTAATATATATATTCCACCCTCTAGTCAGTCAATCAAGAAAAGGAAAAAAATTTGATATGCCTCTGGGTTTTGTGCCTTTTTATTTTTATTTTTTTATTTTCTGTTTTCTGGCTTGAGGTTTTTCTGATTATTGATTTGCTCCCTTCAGCCTGTAAACTGATATTTGGCATTTGAAATGCGAGCAATTCTCCATGGCAGTAGCAGTATCCTTCCCTGTGATGTATGATAAACTCCAGTCAGCCAGCGACTGGTAGTCTGCGACTGGATTAGCCGCTCAACGATTTAAGTGATTGTATATCTAACAGATATACGATTTCTGGTTGTCGCTGTCGCCGGCAAGAAAAAACAAGTGGCGGGATTTAATAGGTTGATGCCAGGAAGCTACTGCTACTGCGAGTGGTTGGCAGGTGAACTGCCATCCTTGATACTCCTACCAGTTTGTCCTTACAGTTTAAAGTGATTTGTGGTGTCTTGAGTGGCTAAGAAAGTTTCCTATTCTCTATCTGTCTGCCTGTGTCTGTCGGATGGGCTGGAGGTTTTTATGGTTGTTCAGTTTTGGAGAAGTTCTTGCAAGGGACTTGCGAGTTAAACCAATCTGGGTGGCTCAATTGCGGAATTACACTTTGATTAACAAATGCTAATGTTGTTCCTATGTTTCTCTATTGCAGTCTTCTCTGTGGAGTTTGATTTGCGGCACAGACTCGATTTTATTGAATGCAATTGTTGGGAAAAGTTTTGTGGATAAAGTTGTTGAGCTGTTGGGCAATGGATTTCATGTCTCTGAAAAAGACCCAATAAAGTTAAACGGTTATTTAAATTAAGTTGAAGCTTTTAGAGCCATTTATTTACAGATTTATGGCTTTGTTCCCCAACATTAATAAAGATTCAAGTCCAAACCGAAACTTTCCTTATCCCTTTCAAATAAATTCTCACATTTTCATTATTTTCCAATGGCTGCAGAGACCCTAATATGACCCATTCCCCTGGACTTTCATTATCAAATACTTATTTAACCTTTTTGGCTTAATTTCAATTTGAATATTCCACTGTTTGGATAACATTCCCAATGACCTTTCGTACAAGTTGTGTGTCGACGGCGGCCGCTGTCAGTAATTAAAATCTGTCCAAAGCTTGCAATTAAACCCGAAAAAAATAAAACCAATTGCTAACCCCTGGCCAGGACAGAGCAGTATAAGAATACAATGTGTATAAACCGGAGCATAATACCAACCTTGAGTGGAAGGATCCTGGCCTGCTTAGCGAGGATGGTGTGTCGACCGGCACACTCACACACACAAAGCAATTAGCAGCAAAGGACGCACGAGCGAACGAAGAAAGGACTCCGACTCGGATACCGAAAGCAGTGTCTGTAAAAAAAAAAGAGAGCAAGGTAAAATATTTGCATTAGTCGGGTTGGAATAAATAAATAAATAAATGGAATAACAAGGACCAACAGGGACGAGGACGGGCATGGAAATCCTTTTTTAATTTCCTTACGCGCCGCAATTGTAATTTGTATCTGAGCCGAAATGTTTGTCCTGGCCAAATAAAGTTATAAAAGCATAAAGACCAAGTCCAAGGCTCTAGACACGCTATCCTGGAATCTGGAGAGTGCGTTTCTGTTGCACATAAAACTCCATTGATTACGTTTCTGTTTGCCGTTTGCCAGTTGCGCGTTAAATGAGCCTTAATAGGAGGAGTGGGAGTATGAGTTGGAGTGTGTGTGTCTAGGATCGCTTCCTGTTTACACAGAGGCCCAAAGACCTAGGGTCCTGGGGCACGCGAACTAGAAACCAACCCGAATTTCATTGGCAGGCCACCGAGAAATACTTAACAAATAAAACGCTGTAATTTATCTTGGCGGGTGGGTTGGCGTTGGCGCATTTCCACCGAAAAAATACCTAGAATTATGTGGGCCTAAAAATATTTAAAACGCTATTTATATGCTAATATAGAGAGCACACAGAGAGGTATAGGTAGAGGGAGAAAAAATGCAGCACAACTACCACAACATAAAAATACAAATACAAATACAAATACCAACGAAATGCGAGGGCGGTGGTGCAATGGAATTTTTCATTTCCAACAAAACTGAAAACAGTTTTCACTAAATCCTCATTAATTAGTAGCATTTAGGGCGGCCTTTTTTCGTTTTCATTTTTTGTATTTTTTTTGTGCCTTTGTGTGTGCAGCCACGCCCTCCACAAAAACGCCCCCACAGCCGCTTAACGACCAAGCGATGCGGCAGCCTTAAAGCTACTTAGCATTAGCATTAGAGTGGGGAGCCAGGAGGCAGGTACAGTGGGCCCTGCCAGCCGGTAACAGGTGTTGAAAACATTGGCCAATGACATTACTCAGCACTATGGCATAAAGTTGGGAAAGAACTTGGGGGGAACGATGCCAAATGATGCATGGAACGAACAGGTGTCTGGAATATTCAGTGGGATTACCCAACTGGCCGCAGGTTGCCATAGATATATAGATATATACCTATATGGTCTCTATAAGTGGGAGATCCAACTAAAGTCCCCCAAGAACATAAATCAGTTAAGACTAATTGTGGAAAGGAAAGGAAAAAGTTGTGGGCCACAAAAACACACCCACTTTCTTATACTTTTTGGCCGGAAAAAGTTTTAGTTTTCCTGTGTTTTTGTGGAAAATAGTCTTAAAGTTAAGAGGCAGAAAGTTGCAACTAAGTGAGTGTGAGAATTTCATACAAATTGGGCCAATTAATGGAAGTTGTGGCTGGCAGAGGACTCTGTATTGGCAATCATTGGGAATTGTTTTGGAAAGTGTTTCGGTTTTGGGGATTTTTGTTTGTTAAAATAATTAGGAATTTGTAGTTTTTGGATTTGGATTGTCCTGTGCCATTGTACCACCACGTATTTTAGCAACTATTTGCTGCCAACGCTGCCACCCACCCAAAAATGTAGGCAACACAAAAAAATAAACACTCAAAGCTGCCGCAAAAAAAAACATAGGGAAGGGGGAGTGGGAATTCTGTCCGTTATGCGACTACTTCTGAACAGAAAAACAACAACCAAAAATACAAGAAAAAAAAACAGAAAAATATACACAACGACAGCGACTAAGACAACACTACAAATGCCATTGGACGAGGCATTTGCCTGCATTTAATAACGTTTAGTCCTCAGTCTATAGTGCCTAGTCCCTAGTCCGTAGTCTGTGTGAAAATAGAAAAAGTAGAAAGATATTCAAAGGGGAAGGAAGGGCTATCGGACAGAGAACAAACAACAAAACAAAACATTTCGAAAATTGTATGGGAAAAAATGGGAAAGAAATGGGAGAAAAATAACAAAAAAAAAAAAAGGGAAAAATTCCTTCCCCATTTGCCGAGAGACACGGGACCGTGCAACGCATTAATTTCATTCACACTTTGAGAAAATATATACACGTATATTTAAGGCAAATATGCAATAACGGGGTGTTGGAAACAATAATATTTGTCTAGGAACCGGAGACCGGCGACCGGAGAACCCGAGAACCGAGGGTCCCCCAACCCGAACATCGAACATCGAAGGTCGCTAAAGGGATGGGGGGACGACCCCATCTACTCTGTACTCCTGTACTCTGTACCAGAAACACATGACGATGCTGGGAACGGGCAGGGCCAGTGGCAGGGGCACTCTGGCTGGGCTTAAGAGCCTGCCTGGCAACATGGGGCAAGAAGCACGCGCAACAAACACAAAAAAAAAACCTAAACCTAACAATTGTGAGGAAAAATGGTGAAAAAAATAGTAATTGCAAGGAAAAAGACTAGAATCTAAGAATTATATATTTTATTAAATAATTTTAAACTGTTTATGATAAAAATTAAACCTTTTTCAAAGTTCTAGGCCAAAACTACTAGTTACCTGCCACAGAACGGGGCAAGCAGACAAAGGAGTGCGGGCCTTTGTCTCGCGCTGCCTTGATCCCCAGACCCATTACATTAGGGAGTCTACACTCCAGCACTCCTCCGCCCTCTCCACCCAGCTACAGCTACATCCACACTCCACTCACATCCAGTAGCCGCCGCACAGGAGCAGTGGCAGGCAGTTCAGTTCCCCAGTTGTAACCCCAAACCTTAACCCCAAAAAAAAAAAGCGACAAAAGCAAAGAGCAACGAGTCGTGTCACGGTGTTTGGGATTTTTCAATGTGTTAAACTACCTGTCGCTGAGCTAGTGTGGTTGGTTGCCTCTTCCTACCATTTTTCTACCATTCTGGCCCGCTTCTAGTGCCGGATTTGGGCTCCACGTTAGAGCCGGGCGAAACTATCTTTTAACACGCACAACGCATTATACGAGCACCTTGCATGCACACGTCGCTGTGCCTCTGTGCTGTGGTGTTGGTCGATTCGAGAACACCATGCCACATCCACACACACAAACATGCATGCCGCACACTACTACCAACACCATACGCATCCGTGATCCGTGGCCCAGGACCTGGACTGGCCAGAAAGAGAGCGAAAGCCAGTCAACGTATTTTCCCGAGTGTTTTCAAGCCGCCACCTGAAATTCATTCCTGCAATTCACATTCAGGTACACCTACACCACCGGCACACCACCACCCCTGCTAGGACCACCAGGTGCACCACCATCTACAACAGCTTTGCCCTCCACTTTCCCCTGGCTGTCCACTCCTTGCTCTTTGCCGACGACATTTGCCGGCTGCTCGACTCCGCTCCGGTGCCTCTATTTGCTTTTTTCCTCGCTTTTATTTGATACCCTTTAGGAGTGGGGGTACTATGAGGTCCATAGGATACTTCTCACAAGCCTTAAAATAGTTAAAATATCTATTCTAACTAACTTTTCAAACCTATTACCCTTTGGAAGGCTACTATGATTATGATGGGCAATGAAACTCTCCTATTAGGACTACAAGATCTATAGGATGGTTCTGGATAACTACCAGATAGTCTTTAGATAAGCAACCTAAGGGCCACTTTGTGGTCCATAGGGTGGTTCTGGCTCACTCTTATACGCCTTAAGATAGGCAATGAAATGCTACTTAAACTTAAAGAACCCCTATATCATTATTTTGGGATAATATCTGGCCAACTCCCTACCGGTAGGTAAATCAAACTGTCGTTGTCAGTCAGAAATAAAAGTTTGGCGGTTTTCTATTTTCCTCCTTTGACGCCACTAGAGTTCAGATGGGTTTCGGTTCTGGCTTTTCTCGCATTTGCGTTGGCTTTTCCTCTCAGTTCCTAGTGTTTATTCCAGCCAAGTGAAAAGTGCAGAAGAACGGCGGGCTGTTGTGGAAAAAAATGTGCAGACTGCACTCGTCGGCGTCGACGTCGTCGCCGTTTGGTGTTCCTTAAATAAATTTAGCTTAGTTTTTGAATGGTTTTTGCACTTGAGAGGTTTATATTTTGCACAGTGCCCCGCCACTCACTGACACCACACCACTTCTGCCTGTCTCCGGCTGTCTCTCAGTGTGTGTGTGAGTGAGTATCTGTGTGAGTATTAGATTTGCATCAGTTGAGTTGCCGTAAATGCATTTCGGGGACTATGGGGTAATCTCAGTGTGGCAGGAGCCACCATATTTATGTCTCACTTCTTCTCAATTGGTGAGGCGTGTGGAAATAGTTTTCTGCTTTCAACTAAAGGGGGATTCCTGAGGGAATACCCTTGGGGGATCCACAAGAAAAAATAATCAATTAAGGGAGGGGACTTCTTTTTAAAACAAATATTTAAATTATTTCTTGTTTTTCCTTACTTGCCATTTTGATTTCAAAGCTTTGCGGCTTAAAAGCCAGCTTTAAAAGCCAGCAACCTGTTCATTGCCTTTTCCATCACACGCTGAGATACATTTGTATCTGGATATCTTTATACCGACGAGCTACCGAAGAGCTAGTACCAATGACAAATTGCCTAAGCGCACAGCACCACCAGCACTAGCACCAGCACTAGCACTAGCCAGCAACTTCAAGTCTCAGTGCCACAAAATGTTGCAATTTATGCAAAGAAATGCAGCCAGCGACCGCATCAGCAACCAAGTTGCTGCCCCGCCCCGTCCGCCCCTTCTGTTTGGCTACTTTTTATGCTGCCGCAAACAATTCAGCTTGTATTTTCTTTTTTATTTTGCAGTTTTTCAGTTGCGTTGTTGCTGAATGTTGGTCATAAATTGTTGCTCACAGTGCGTTGCGTTTGGTTTGGTTTCGTTTCGTTTCGTTTTGCAGTTTGCAATTCGCAGTTTTGCAGCATATTTCAGTGAGATGCCCTTTGTTGCAGCTACAGGGCTTGGGCTTTCATGCCCCGTGCTTGTTTATGCTTCCCATTTAACAATCATACATAAATACATGTAGTAGCAGCCATACACGTGCTTCCAGCCACATGGGTGGCACTTTAAATAATATTCTGATAAATTCTTTATGAAATTTAATATACATTTTCTTTAAAAATAAAAAAAAGTATATAAATCATTGTTAAGAGTGTAGAAGTATAGATGATGCCCTGAAGGCTTCGCATATTTTGAGGCATGCCTCACGAGAAATCCCCACGAAACTAACAACTCCCCGGAGAGTATTTATGCGGCTAGCTGGTTTTTTTTTTTTTTGCACATACTATACTGCGTGTGTTAACTTTTCTACAGCAGTGTAGCGGTGTAGAAGACCGGCAGATGCCAACATTCCCATACTCATCGTCATCGTCATCGAAAAACTTCAGAAGCAGCCATCATAGTAGTGGTGGTGGTGGTAGTGGCAGTCAGGGGCAAATATTTCGCATCTTTTGTCTATCTTTTGTAATAAATTTTCTGTTTCCCCGTCCAACCTATTCATGGCCGTGTAATTCGAGACCCGGCCAAGAGTCTCTCAGAGTGTGTGTGTCTATATGTGTCAGGTAGCTGGAAGAAAGACTCTCCTCTAATGGCCATCATCCCCGTCATAACTCGCAATACGGCTGATAATCTTTAGGTCTACCCTGTTCTGTGGTGGGATATGTCGAAATATTGGAGTATTTGCTGAAAGGAGGAATAGAAAACCTTTTTAGAAATCTCTTCCTAGCCATCATTGTATCTTTTATTATTATTTTCTTGGGGGGACTTGGCGGCGGCTTCCTGTCAAACTCCATTTGCATTTGCCAAAACGTTGTCGAAAAATTGTTTCTCGTCGGCGGCAAACGAAAGACAGACCCGATGCAGATGGAGATGGCGGCCTGTAGTCATCCATCCATCTATTTGCCTAATATATCTTCATAGTCGCCAGTTTATGGCCCGCTTGGACCCCGACGCCACTGCATCTCCGCCTGTCATCGTCCGTCTGCCAAACTGTTGAGATTGTAATTTTCTGTTTTTTTTTCTTATTTCGGCTTCCGTATACTGGTCTGGACCTGCTCTTTTGTTTGTGTTTCATATTTACGATTGGACCCCAGTCTCGACAGGGTAGTACTGTCCGAAAAAAAACGCTTGCCAATTCTAGACTGGTAAGGGATTAGACTTTTGTTCTGACTAGTATTTCTCTCAGTGCACTTCGAGGGAACTTCACATTCGCACTCGTCGTGTATCTCATGCCATCATCTTTTAAACGACAGCGGCGGCAATTTCTCAAGTGTTTTGGCTGCCAGTGCCGCTGCCGCTGGTCGCAGGCCCGACCCACTCGAGAATTTGGCATCAAATGTCAGCGTCAGCCTTGGTCGTTTGTCGTTTGCATTTGATTTTCACTATTTCTCCAGTTCTCAGTCTCCCCCAGTCGTAGTCGCAGTCGCAGTCCTTCTTCAACCTCTTGTCCATCGGATTTAAATGAGTTTTTCAAATACTTGTGCACGTACGGCCGGGCCATCTAGTCATCCAGACGGTAGGATTTGGAAACGGTAGTCATTGTCATATTGTCGGCAACATCAACAACTTTCTTTTATTCCATTATCTCTATTATCTGCCGGAGCGATGTGTGTTTTTGTGGAGGGCGTCCGGGCATTTCCTCCACTATTTTTTTGGGTTTCTATTCGGAACTTCAACTTGAAACTAGCACCGAGGTCTCCAGACTCGACTCTAACTCTCAATTCAATTTAAGGCTCTGTCGTTTTTAATGAATCACTTAATTGTCGTCCGAGAGCTCAGCTCGAGTGTTTTCGGCCTGGATGAGGGTGGAGTCCAGAGGCAACCGCCAAAACAGCCGAGAAATCTGAGAATCTTGAGATGCTTCGCTTGAAATGAAGTTGCAATGATCCGAAGAGGAAAGAGTCTAGATCTGTTCAAGATCTATTTCTAAAACTTGATTGACAGAAGATTGAAATGTGTGTGAAAGTAGTATCCTTGTAGTAGTATCCTCCCTTTCAACATCTTGCTTTAAGCGCTCTACTAGTCCATAAAATTCCCCCAAAAAATAAAACATCAACTAACTAAAGAAGAGGACACAGCAACACCATCTCTCGAAAAACTCGCACAACATCACATTACTCATAAAAGTGCGGCCAAAATGAAAATAAAGTGAAGTTTCCAAGAGTCTCTCGACTGTCGTTCGCCGTCAACATCTCTCTGGACCAGCATCCTCTGGCTGCCATTCGCCCCATTTGATGTCCCCGGTGCTATGGCTGTTGTGGCTGAAAGTGTTTCCATCCATTTTTGGCCAAGAGCCTCGTTGCCGGCGGCTTCTAACAAATTTAAATTGTTTTCAACTTAATTTCGGGCCCAGTTATCATGTGTCGGCCGAGCATCTTCATCTAGAGACGTCGTTCCTCTAACAAGGCCTCACGCAGCCAGACGCTAGTGGAGTTTCATACACTCTTCAAAGAAAGTTGATTATGGAAGTCCCCTTTTGGAATATAACTCTATCTAGTTGTTGGCCATTTCTTCCACTGCACTTCCACTGGGTAGTCTTCAAAACACCATAAACAAATGAAATGGGCCAGTGAGAGTGTACATATATTTCAAGCAGAGACCGTGGTGGCATCTTCATCATTTTCCACGCATGATTCGGCATAAAATTTCGTTCACACCATTTAATTTTGTTGCACGAGGCGACAGTGGGAAGAATATGCTCTTGATATATGTAGAATCGGGGAGGAGTGGAGTGCTATATTGTTGACATTTTGGGCTCAACACCCGTGGCACACACGCATCAGCAAATTGTGTGAATTATGTGTTCGAACGAGGCTCCTTTTCCGAATTCGGAAGATGGGAATTCGGAAGATGGGATCTCTCATGAGTAATAGAAGAGGACATATGGGCATGACACTCATTTGGTAGAGGTCGGCCGCTAATTAAGTGCAGCCGAACATGACTTTTTATAACTCAGATTTATGTTGATTTTATGGCCCGACTGCCGCGGAGGGGAGGCTGCCGCTGAAGCAGCTTGAGATCAATCAGCAAGGCGATATATTTGATATGTAATTAAGAAAAACGTGAACCGCCGACTCTGCCACACATAACTGTCTATCTACGAGCATCTGTTTGTCGGCAAGTTCTGGGAGTTTAACTCGGGACTTCTCCTCTGTAATGCCATGAATGCTATGAAATTTGATTGAATTTTACGGCCTCTAATGCCACAACACATGCATATGATTGAAGAATGAACCAGCATCGCTATAGAGTCTAGACTTTAACCGAAAACCTGTGGGAACTCTGCGGGGGACTAGAAGAACTCTGCCGTGCAGTTTTGATTATTTATGTTTGTTTGCTGAACTTTCTTCCGTGGTCCGATTTGTGACTTTTATTTCTAGTATTGAATTTTTTAATTAGCACTGGAGACGGCCAAGTGACAGCTGAAAGTCCACAACATTCCATTAGGCTGTCAGAATTTGTGGCCAGCCAGGGAGCCAGGGAGTGAGATGCCCATCATTCATTAGCATAAACCCCAAAAATATATTTTCGGCTTTTCCCAGCTTCGTTTCGGAGCCAATTTTTTATGGACAAGGTAAACAGCGAATATACATATATACATATGAAAATGAAATTAAGTTAAGGGACATTTTTATGGCGATATGAGTTGATTAATTTATGTTGATTTGTTGGCCATATAACTTGCTTTAATTTGGCCAACAGTGTTTAGGGTAAACATGTTTAATATTTCACTTCATCGGTGGCTAATAATTGTTTACATTATTTACATAAATTCAATTTCAGTTTTCAGTAAACGCGCAAAAATGCATAAAAATTAAAATCAAAATTAATTATGCAAATATTGTTAGCCTCGCCTCCATTATTTATGAATTGAATTTGAATTTCGGCCATTATTATAATTTATGAAGCAATTAATGTATTCTTTGGCCAATAAATCCATTTCCTTGGCATAATATTTTACTCTCCGCTAAGCAATTTGGTTGTGATTCCAGCCATTCTCAATTGGTCGTTTCAATTCCTAGACGGCTGCTTAATTCGTTTCAGTTCACTCTGTCGCGCTTTAAACGGCAAAATTTAATTCCAATTTAATTCGAGTCTAATCCCAGGCGCCCGAACCAGACCCAGAGTCCGAGCCCGAGCCAGAGCCAGGAGCGAGGCATAATCCTCGGCTGTGCCCTACTTGGAATAATTTGAAAACTTTAAGCGGCAACTTTTTCGCAGAAAATGCAGCTGTGACGCGGGATGACTTTAGGGGTCGGCCAGTGATGTCCGTTAGTACAAGGACTACCTTCTTTTTTAGCTTTTCTTTTCTAATATTTCCCCTAAAAATAGCTGGACTCTCTTCTCTCCTAGCCATTGTCTTGGCCAGTAATTGTATTTCCTTCCAAACTCCTGTGGACGCTGTCTTGGATCATCCTCAAGTCCGTTGGCCATTTCATGCCTACGGTTATCACATCATTATTCAAGCATCAACTGCTGGATTTTTTCTCCTCCTTCCTCTGGCATTTTTCCTGAGCCTTTGTCAAAGCGAAAGCCAAAGTTAAGTTAAGCCACTTGAGCGACATTGTTGAAATCGGTAATTTGCCTGCCTCGTCTCTCGATACCTCGTCTCCCTGACTCCCTATACTCCCGGCGGAGAACGTGTCCATAAAAAAACGCGATGAATGGACTGGAGGGTCTGGAGACTGGGGACGTCGGCCAAGACAACGACGATTGCCGGCTAACGACTCGAAAATCCTTATTAATCACAGAGACTCCAGAGTCCAGTCGGCCGTCTCCTCTCGCTCATGGCCATAAAAAGTCAATGCTGCCACTGATAAGCAAACGGGCGACATGGCCAACAAAAGCAGAAAGCCAGAAAGCCAGCAAGCCGGCCAATCGGCCAACCAGCAACAGTCACCAAATAAGCCAACCAGACCAGAGCTCGTTGGAGGCTGTTGTCCCTCCTGGCTGTTTTCCTCCACAACTCATTTTCAATTAATTAATCCAACAGCATTCCAGCACTATTATCTTGGCATATCTCAAATATTTCCTTTAATTACGCCAAGAGGCAGAAGGCAGGAGGCAGAGCCTTGGCCGAAAGAGTGTTTCCACCTCCAGCCACAACAAAAATCTGACACCTCGAACAATCAATACATCATCATAAGTGCGGCATGCAAAATAAATATAAAAAAAATAAGCAAGAGACACGCACACACAATTACAGGCACGATCCGAAGGACTGGGCCACCACTCCATCTTCGCCTTCTAATGCAGGAGGAGGCAAGGAGGCAAGGCGGCAAGGCAGCAAAAAATTTATGCCATTCAAAATTAGCAAAGTGTTATCTAAACGCATAAATTACATGCACGTTCCGGCAGAGGGGTGTGCGGTGGGTGGTGCTGGGGTTGCATGCAAATTGCGAAAGAGCCTCCTCATCCTCATCCTTCCACTGTGTGTGTGTGTGTGTGCGATAAGTTGAAAGACATTTGCTGAAGAAGCTGCCACAGCAGCCAACTAGCCAGCCCAGCCGTATGTGTATGTGTGGCAATGCGGCATAAACGATGCCAACAACTGATTGTGACGTGAACTAAGCCCGTAATGAAAGCACATATACCACTGAGAAGGAATATGCCCAACACTGGCGTACAAAAAAAAAAAAAATAGTCTTGGCCGCGCACTACGACTTCCCAATAGAAGCTGCCACATATTCCTCTCGCTCTCCTAGGCCATCTATCCTGGCCCCCTCCGTACATCTTTGGTCGCCTCCTCTCGCTCGCTGTCTCTGTCTCCATCCCTCTATGGGATACCTACTCCTTCTTGACCAAGATGACAACGTGGCCATGGCTTTGGCGTCGCTGGCGCTGCATTGGGCCAATTGCCTGTCGCCGTCATGTGAAGAAGTGCTGCAGAGCTCCAGACAATTCCAGGGGACAGTGGGCCACAAAGGAACACAAAGTGCTTAAAAATATTCAAGATTTCTTAGATCAGAACAATTCTGTATATCTATACATGGCGATAGGCAGATCTCGATACCATCGGATCATCATAATAGAATATTAGTTATCAAGGATCATGGAATATCATGTATTCTACTGAGCAGAAGCTTCTTTACACAGAATTATGTTAGAAAGGTAATGGAAAAAAATACAAATATATCTTTAATTTTTTAATTTAGAAAACTATAGCGTTTTAAGTTTTAATAAAATTAAGTAGGATTATGTCACACATATTTTATGACAATTTTGCATTAAAATCTCAATAATGGTAAAAAAAAAATTATATATTTATATATATTATACTTTTTCGTATATTCGAAGTAATTTTGCACTAGTTCTAATCGTTAAACCAATTTAAAATGTGTACTAATCTAATATTATAATAATGTCTCATGCCTAAAAGTAAATAAAGGTGTTTTTTAGTTATACTAATTTATCAATACAGATCATAAATTTAATATACGATTGTCTATCAGCAGTAGCTTCAATTTGTCCAATCATGTTCCTATGTTAAGGGTAGATTTTGTTAAAAATTAAAACTTCATTCAAGAGAAGTATATATTCGTCTTTTTAATATTGACTATTACTATTATATGTGAATTTTATGATATATTATATAATATGATCAATATTAATTTATTTTATATATCCTTGAACTATTTCAATTATTAATTTCCATCCACAAAACCACGTTAGTTAATCCACTGTAGCCCACGCAACCGTGCTATTCATTCCCAGCCTCCGCTCCACCAAAGCAATCTCCAAACGCAGCAGCAGTTCTCCAAAAGCGAACCGAAATGCCGCATCCAGCTACGCGATTGGGACTTGGTTTCTGGACTTTTTCCACATCTTGGACTTCTTGGCGAGAATGCGATTCCCGATTCGAGACTCGCGACTTTTGCGATGGCACGACTTTGGCGAAATAAGATATAAGCACGACATAAATGGTACTTTATATCTGCAAGATATTATTTTTCCAAACATACACACAAGGTTTATGATTTTTTCTAGATATTTTGTCATCTTTATTATCGAAGGAAGTCGGAGGAGGCAGTGGCAGAGGCAAAAGCAGAGACTGGCATAAAGTAACCAAATAAGCACAAAGCAGCTGAAGCTGAAGCTGAAGACTGAGGCAGAGACAGAGACTGAGGTTGGGACTGCATCTTAACCGGTGTCATGGGAAGGGGCCAAGCCAAGAAAATATAATACAAGAGCAAGAACAAGGATGAGGCTGCGTGGAGAATTGGCCATTGAATGCCAGAAGCAGAAGCTGGCTGGAAAGACCAGTGGAGGCCAGGTGAGTGTCAGCCCGAAAGGCAGGAAGCAACTGCAACACTTGACCGAGAGCTGAGTGTAACAGAGCCCAGGCCTGTCTTTCGATTCTGGCGACGACACCACAATGGCACTGGGAATGGGAGCAGTTGAGCAGTTGGCTACTCTGACCACTTGACCACACCACTTGCAGCCGTCTTCTGCCGGGCCGGGCCGGGCCGGGGGTTTACCACAAGGTGCGTCATATATTTACGGTTCGGTTCTGCACATAAACAACATTATTTGCCACCCCACACCATCCCAGGCATCCCGACCTCATGTCATAAACTATTTTCACACACATCTATATCTATATTTGTGCAGATGGAAAAACACAACACTGGCAAAAATAAAGGGGAACAATGGAAGATGCTTTAGCTTCCTCTGGAGTAGTATTTTCCCTGTGTAGTCTGGACTTGGAAGTTGGATCTTGGAACTATATTAATGCGTGAGCACACCTCCCCCTTTATGAAGAATGGGCTTCGGCGCGCTATACGGGTTTATGATATAAGAAAAGGCATTCAGGCTTCAATTCTTTGCTCTTCTTGTTGACTTAGGCCCACGCCAAGAGCTTCTCCTTCTTCCGCCAGTCTGGAGGCTAGCGTCTACAGTCCGAGCATAAAAAACCACAAAAACCAGAGCTGGCATATTGCCGCTATTGTCTTTTATAGTTTCCTGGAACATTTGCTGCTTTGGCTTCCATCTCGAACCACTACAGGCACCACCACTACCACCACCACCACTATTATGTGTGGTGCAATGGAACTCTTACCCGAGAGCTTTCCGTTGTGGCATATAAAATGCCTTCGCGGTTGGCCATCTATTGCCGTATTCTTTAAATATGATTTAAAACTCTACCGCAGACATTTGCCAACTGTAATGTGACCTACATAGTTCGGGTTGGATATCCGAGAGAGGCCATTGTGTAAGAAAACAATAAAAAGATTTCACCGACCAGAGAATGGTAAGGGAAGGTAATTGATACTCTTCAATCTCTTCTTTTTTATTAGGGATTAATTAGCTATTTTAGGAGACATCTCTTAGCCAATCGATTAGGCATCATAAACGGAATAAATAAATTCAACAATAATTCAGTTTATGAACTTCCTCAAGGTTCAACTTCCTCGATGGCATGGCATTCACTTTTATTCAATTCGAATTTGAAATTCAATCTAAGAGCAGACCCGATAGGAGTATTTTAATGCTTCCACTGTGTGAAAGTGTCGTCTCTCGGTTTTATGCGAAAACAAAAATCAATAAAAACGAGACCAAGACCAAGCACTAACCAGAGGTAGTGCCGAAGAGGCTTTATGCCAATAGGCCAAATCTGATTTCCCATTAGAGCGCAGTGGGCTTCCTCGCTTTTAGTAGCTTCATTCATCTGCAATCATAAACTGCACAATGGGGTGGCCCAGCCCCGACCAGACCAGACTGCTCAGGGAGTCTAGCATAATGTGGCACATCAAAACTTAACGACAACACCTACTCCAGTTTGTTTTATGGCCACAAAAATGAAACAAAAGACCCGACATGGCTTTGGCTTTTGCTGATGCCCTGGAACCATGCCAAATGGCAAATATGGACAGCTCATAATTTTACACAATTGTTGGCCCCAAAACTTATGAAACATGCATGTCCGGACGGCCAACAACAAATTACGACCAAAAAGGCACTTGAACCACAGCTCTTACACAAAAAACTAAAAAAAAAAAAAAAGGACGCAGAAGGGGAAAGAGAAAATACTTGAGAGGGTATCATTAAAAAAGCGCAAAACCCTAAAAAACAGAGAAAAAAAAAAAAAAGAATGAAAACCCGAAACCAAAACCCACGAATCTCCACACATTCCCCAACTCCACCAGTTGAGTAAACGCTGCAGCGGCGTAACGAATTTTTATTTGGCTTTTTTTTTTTCTTTTCAGTTTCTGGCCAAAAGCAGAGTTGCCGCCGAAGAAAAGAGGAGAAGAAAAGATAATACAGTTGATAATAATCCCCAGCAATGTAACTCAATCTCCGCTTCTAAGACTCGGCCAGTGCGATACGCAGCCCGGCCGGGCCAGAAGAGGATACCTACCAAGTACGAAGCTCACAAAACGCTAAAGTGCAGCAGGAAAATGAAGGAAGTTGTTTAGTTGTACTGGCAGGACGAATATTAGATGCTCTACAGGGTTTACAAAATAAATTTATCAATGGGGTTAGAGTTGGAGATCCAAAATTACAAGTATCTTGACTCTACTCACTGGAATATTACTTTTTAAATTATTTTTAAATCTAATTTGGCAATATTTCCTTTCCATTTCTTTTTTTTAAATCTTCCTAAAATAAGAAACCATACTACATAGAGTATAGTTACCTCTAGAGTCTAGAACACCGTCCTCCAAATCTAAAATAATGCGCATGAATGATGAAATGCAGCAGCAGCAGGGACTGTGCCACAAGAAGCGGCGCTCAGCGAAGATGCAAGCGGCACAGGTAGGGCGGGCTAGGGAGGGGGGGGGGACAGGTAACAAAAACATATACCGAGATATCCGAGAGGGAGGTGCAGGGTGCAGGGGGATGAGGCAGGGACTGGCTTTTGGACAATGGTACGGCCTGCTATTAACGTCCAGCGCACACATGAAACAAGATATTTGTACCACCACCCGATGAAGAATACTACTCCGTGGCTCTTAAGTCGCTGCTATTATTGCCTCCAAGTCTTGGTCTTGGCTGGGACTTCTTTTGAAACTGAAGTTTTTGGTAGGAGACTGAGGTTCGGATCTGTTGCAGGGCACCGGAACGGGTTTGTCAGTCTTCTCTGACTTTGACTCCTCGCTGGCCGGCCAGCAGCAAGTTTTCGTGATGCACTGAGGGAAATGACGGGTATGTTATAGAGATATATTATGGAACAATATAATATAGGGATTATATTGAAAGGGATACAAAAATCTGAATCTCAATCTATACAATAGTAAGATATTATAATTTTGAAGAATTCTAGTTCCTAATTATAAGTTGAGCTAGTTTTCAAATACAAGTATAACTAGATTGGATTTTTTCCAGATATTAAAAATATTTTAGTTATTATTATATATTATGTAGATTTCCTGAATCAAAAAAATATTATAACATTTCATTTTATCGATATTAAAACCTCCTCTAACTTTAAGAAACATTTCTTATAAAATCTGTATTATTTAAGCAAAGCTTTCTTAAAAATTTTCTTCAGTGCCAGGATGATACTCCAAAGTGCTGCCTTCCCGCAGTTTCATTTCGTTTCTTGTTGCCCTTTTCTTGCCGTGTCCATCTTTTAGCTTAATTTTTTTCCTGGGGTTCTGTTCGAGGCACAAATATATACAAAACGACACACGCTGCATGCGGTGAGGTCCATGGTGGGGATACTCTGGCCAAAGATGAGGAGCGGACGGGGGCCCAGGGAACCAGGGGATCTTGGGACCGGCCCGAACCGGACCGGTGTGAGTAATAGGCGGCGTTGCCGTTGTAGTAAATGAGCTTACCAGGTGATACCAAAACACAAAAGAAATTATAGTAATCAAATCATTTTTATGTTAAATTATGATCGACAGCAGGCAGGCGATGCGGTACTGGGTAGTGTGGAGTGGGGTGGTGTGGGGAGTGAACCTTCTCAGGGACTATGTGTATCTTTAAGATACACACTGAATGGTCCGTTCGTCCGTCCCGGCAGTGGTAGTGGGTTTTTAATGAAACTTTATACTAAATAGCAAATTGTTGCTGCTCTTGTCTTTTAGGTTTATTTTATGTGATGTGTGTGGCGGCTTGGCGGCAGCGGCTGTGTTTGCTGGTGTTGCTGCAGCTCTAGCCACGGCTAATTATCTTTTGGATTGCAACAAGTTTATTAATGTTTATGTGCTGGTTGGTTGGTTGGTTGGTTGCCTGCCCTGGCCGATCCGGGCCTTCAGGTTGGTGGTTCGTGGCTAAAAATTTATTGTTGTAGTGCTTCATTGAGGCGCGGTGGCTGCAACAGCGCGATTTTTAAAAGGTTTCAATGAACATTTATTATGATTGCAGGCCGGCCTCCCATACCCCCATCTTAAACTCCAAAGGCCAGCTAATAATAAACATGTATATACATACTAGTTGCCTGCTAATATATCAGCATCGGCTCTCGCTCGCCCTGCCAACAGTTTGCACAAAGTCTCTGCACTTGGCCCGTGTTTAGTCTCTGTTCCAGATCCATAAATCATGGGGATTATGTTTATTCGAGTGGGGAACACCCAGTAAGTTTTTCTCAGTTCTGTTGCACAAAAAACTTAATGAAAATGTTCAAATAAATCAATGGAAATAATAGAGAAGCGACACACAGGCAAACACAAACATAATCCGGATGCCGTTCTGAGTAGATTTTAATTAAATTTTGGTTTATATGTTTGTGATTTAGAGCACGGCATGGCGCACACATCAAATGGATTTTTTTCTTCTACAGATTCTTTTTTGCAAGGCGACGACACATTTATTCAATTTCTACAGCAATCAGTCAATTATTGCCATTGATGGGAAATGGGTTAAAATATCTTTGAGTTGAGATCGAGAGCTCAGATCCAAGAGTCTAGAAAGAGTCTTGAATGCAATTTAATTGCTTCTTTCGGCATCTAACGCTGAACTAATTGAATTAAAATCGGTGAAATTAATTAAATGTTTTTAGTAAGAAAACAAAAAGTAATTACTGGCCATCATCGATAGAATAACACAAAAAGTAAGGTTGTGGTAATTAAGTATTATTGCATTATTTTATGTTATTATTTTTAGCTTTGGGGCCTAATAAATTAATTAAAGAAAATAGCATACAAAGCACTTTTAAACTTCATCGCCTTCAGCTGGATGTGGGTGGCATATCTTCAAGCACTTACATCTGCAAATAGAAGAGAAATAGAAACTTAATTAGTTAAATTCACAGGCAAGATTGAACACAAAAACAAACACCAAAGTCAATCGGATGAATGGAAAAGAGTCTGTTGTCTTTGGATTCTAAACTCAAAGCCACCCGGAAGATAAAGACAAACAGTGTCCACTGTCCAGAGTCAGGTGGAAAAAGAGTAAACTAAAGTATCTAGATTCTGCACACACATGTATCCATTCAGCGGATAAGAGCTACTCAGATGCCCAAGATACTTGGTCGGGTTGGAAAGTGTGAATCGCAAGCCCCCAGAGAGCGAAAAAGGATGCAAGCCGTCACGTAGATCTTTGGCATCTGAAGTCACACACAGCCACCAGCACACCGACACACTCTCCAGCAATTGCAGACATTTTAATGGCTAATTAAATAGAAACAAAGCAATGCTTCTATACTGAGCCACCCAGGCATCAAGCTATGACACAATTACAAATGGCAAGAGTGCCTGGCTTTGAAAATGGTGATGTGGCATGTGGCATGTGGCCGGGGAGCATGGAATTGTAAAAGGGCGCTTAAGTTGAACAAATGCCAAGAAGGAGTCAGGTTTTTTTTTAGCTTATTAGTATTAATTCTTATATTAGTTGTATTTCTGGAAGAAACAGCCTTAAACTCGAGTCAGAAGAGCTATCTTTTATCTTTATTATTCATCTTTATTTTCAATTTAATATTTTCTTTCAACTAACCACTATCTGATGTGAAATTTGTATCACCCACTTCTGGCCCAAGAGCTTGAGGTTGAGTATCTAATGGCTCATAATATGCAAAGCATGAAACTATCCAAGTTTATGAATCTGAGTCTTCATTCCCAATTCAATAAATTCCCCCACTTTATTATTAGACTTAATATGCAGAGCCTATATCGAATTAAATGAACCGAACAGCCGGGGCCAACCCACAACCAGTCGGTTCATCTTCAAAGCGTTTAAAGTTCAGCGTTAAGCGTTTAAATCGAAATGTGTTGGGTTCGACGCCTCAGATGGCTGCCAAATTGTTTCCCAAGAAGCGTATCTCGTCGTTGTTCTCTTTCTGGTTTTGGACAACAGGAAATAGCTGGCAGCCTCCGAATTTCTGTGGATTCTAATACAGAATGCCATGGCCAGTTGGCCATCCTCCTCTAATCCTAATCTCTATGGGTCGTCGCCACACGCTGTATCTGCTAGCTGGACATGTGAGAAATGTTGCGCATGTTCGGACAACTTTTTGCACGATAATTAAATATTTTTAATTGCCGCCATGCACAGAATGCCATGCTACGCTCTCCACCACTGGAGGAGCTGAAATTATTTCCATAAAAGTGCAAATCATTAAATCTTTAGCCGCAGGAACAAGCGAGCGCAAACATAGCTCTAATATTTGCACAGAACCACTCGAGTGCATGTATCTACCAGATGCAGAATGTACGTTTTTTTTTTTTTCTTTTTCTATTCCTCCTTTACTCTGAGACTGCTGCTGAAATCTGGCTTGCATTTTGGGATATATCTGAGATTTAGTTGGAGCTCCACTCCGGGAGCCGGGAAGTGGGCAGAATTAAGGCGCAGTCGCAGTGCCAGTGGCGGGCTGAATTACCTCTTCGGTTTACCTCTGAGAGCAGGTCATTATTAAAGGTTATTTGTTACAGACTTGCTTGCAGCATACCTCTGTTTTAGTTTCATTTTTAATCAATAGTCTAGTTCGCTTGACTCTGGGCATGAGTCTGAAGTCTAAAGTCTAAAGTCTTAAGTCTCATAAGAGTACTAGTCCTCCAAGTCACATGTCCTAAGCCACTCTTAACCCCCTTAATAATCTTTTCAAGCTCCACCTCTGACTGCAGTGGCTCCTCCAGCACTTGATGCATTTTTCAGTAGATGCTTTTTGCCTGAAAATATTTCATGAAATTATAACCTCAGTAATCGTATTTATAAGATACAGTTTGGCTTGTTTTTTTTTTTTTGGAGCTATAGGACAACCTTTAGGGCTATATGGAGTCTAGTAAGCAAGTGTCAACAGTTCCAGTATGCTAATAAGTTCCAGTCTCTTTCTCTTCAAAAGTATCAGCCTTTCAACCAGAAAACCATCTGCTTAGCATCCAGCTGGGCATGTTGCGAAAACCCTTCATAAATCCCACAATAAATCCCCACTTTATCTCATCACCCTGTTTATTAATTAATTTCCAACCCCTAACCGAGTTCTGAGCAGCTTAAAGTTTTTGTTTGTTATCAGAGAGAGAGAGAGGTGGGGAGTTGTGGATGGCCAATAAAAATGAAAAAAAAAAAAAAAAAGAAAAGAAATATCAGAGATAGATCTGCAAGGGATTAATGCAAATTTCACTTTAACAAATTGCCGAAATAAACCGCGACTCTGAACCACCCACCCACCCTGCCTGCCTGCCAGCCAGCCCCTGACAATGGCAATCCCATCATCAGAATAACAAGCGAACACGAAGAAGACCCATCTAATTGAAAAACCTCCAGATCCACAGTCCTCCCAGCCTCTAGTCGCGGAAAAAGGCTATTTGTAAAGCCCTCTATCGACAACAGTTTTTCCAACCACTCGTGGGATTGCATGAGAGCCTTAAATCAGCTTTGGACCTAAACTGGATACACAAAAGCATTCCAATCAGCGGCTTACGAGCCAAGAGACTGTCCGGGACTAGCTCTACAATTTATAGAGGGGTTGTCCCTCAAAGGGTTAGAGGGTTAGGGTTATCCCGGGCAGGGAGTTTGATTTTGGGCCCACATGGAAATTAATTAAATTTGATTGTCTTGTAATTTATGGCCATTGCTTTGTGATTTTATGCAGAAAGTGAAGGAATTTCCATCGAGGGAGAGAGTGATTAGCCACCCTTTCAGTTAAGTGGTAGCTGATGTTATTAGATATATATTGGATCGAATATAGTTGGCCGATCCTTATCAGAACTGCACCATCAACTCAATTTTTGAATAAAAGTGTCGGAAACAAACCCATGCATCTTTAAGAATAACAAGGTTGTTATAAGTTATATGACAGCTATAGGATATAGTCGACCGATCCAGTACCGACTTGTATATATACTGCCTGTAACTAAAATATGGATTTGTGCAAAGTTCCAAGTCGATAGCTTTAAAAGTGAGAGACTAGTTGGCGTAGAAACAGACAGGAGGTGATGCTGATCAAGAATATATATACTTTATATTATAATTCCCTATGAAAGGTAGTACCTAGATAGACTACTGAAACTGGTTAAGTCTGCACCTTGATCTGTCCATGGAAAGTACCTGGTATCTGTCCTCTACTTTCCTCCCAGTGTACTCGCAAACAACATCCCCTAAGAGCTGTGCTCCCTTGAAATGTATCTTTTGTATCTTTGTGCACTTAACACGCATTCTAATTGCAAAAGCCAGCTTGTGTGAGCAGAGAAAAGAAATTATTAAAAACAAAAGCAGGAGCTGGAATTCCACTTGGCTGGAACTGCGACTGGGAGACTGGGACTTGGAGTTGGAGTTGGAGTTGGGAATGAGACTCTGGACTCCTGGGTTGGCGTGTGAGTAACTGCGCCCCAAAACGGAAGGGGCAAGGAGGAGCTGTGGCAGTGGCAAGGAGGTGGGTATATAAAGCGTAGCAAAACGTTTGCACGTTGAAGGCATAATAATAAAAGGTTAAAAAAGGCGCAAAGAAGATTAAATGCTTGAGAAGATGCAATATTTTTTGCTTCGCCTGCTGCTGTTGCACTCGTTCTTCTTCTTCTTCCTCTTCCTCTTCGCCACAAAAAGGAGGCGGGGCAGGGCTGGGCAGACACTGCACTTATGTTGCTTTGTTGCTGTTGCAGCAATGTTGCTATTGCAGTGTTGCTGTTGCCTTGCTAGCCCGCCTTGTAATTGCACATCATGTAGCTGTTGCCGTTGCCAGCTTTCGACCTGGACTTTAGATCCCCCCACCTCACCCAGCCCCTGTACGGTTGCCTTTTAGTTAACTATTTTGTGTTCAAGTTGAAGGCACATGGTAATGGCAATGGTTGCATCTTGCTCACATATTAATTGCCGCACGGCTGCGCGCCTTTCTGCGGCTGCCCCTTCTAAGTCGGTTGCCGGTATCGAGTTGGGTTTAGGACTTAGGCTTATACCCTTCCCATGCTCCCTGCCCCTCCTGCCTGTCACTCACTCTCAGCTGCAACACGCAATTGCCTTTCGAATAAGGTTCCTTCAAAGATACTCTTTCGTTATCACTTCTGGGTTGCCCATAATAGAGTATCTGAACTTCTCCCATCACCGACCATCCCATCCCAAGCTCCGACTCCCCTTTTTTTTATGCGATATTTAAACAAATTGCTTGTAGAATATTTGTGACATTTTGTCATGCCCGGCCAGCAGCTATGTTCCTGGCTCAGCGGGCACTGAAAATTGAGTACAAGTTGCTGTGAGTTGCATCATCAATCATGGCACACGTTGAATGATGTTTTGTCACAGATACTGCCGCCGGCAGCATCCAGCATCCCAGCAGCAGAAAAGAAAAAAAAACAGATCAGCAGGAGAGAAGGTGGCATCGGTATCTGTCAGATACACAACAAAAACAAGTCAAAATATTTATAAAAGTCAAAATTGTCGCACACAGTCGGGGGGTATTCGATTTCTACACTCATACTCACTCCCTGAAATAAATCTCAACTGCGAGGTAGGGCAGTGTAATTAATAATCCAAGTAGCTTGAGAAATGATGTCCAGAAGAAAGTTCTTCAAAAAATAAAAGCATCTATTGGAATTCTTGGGTAATGACAAAAGTATTTCTAATTTTCTCCCGACCTTCTGGGAGAGCTCTTTCTTAAAAATTTCTTCTTTTTGATTTTCTTGCGGTGTCCCCAAAGCGTTTCGAGTTACAGAAACTTGAGGAATGGTTCCAATCAAAACTTTAAACAAAACTAACTGGGGGTCGGGGAAAAAAGTGAAGATGAAAAACTTGCACGCTGAACTTGAAGATAAATGAATCGAGCGGAGAGTTGGGATATAGTTGGGCTATAGTTGAGATTACAGTTCCATAACTATCTGGCTTATAATCGGGATTAATTGCTGAGGGAAATGGAAACTTTCTTTCATTCTTTTCTCACAATTTACGAAAGAATTTATCCTTGAAGCTAGAGCTTGTTTAAAGAATAAATGAAGCTTCCAAGACCATATCCGTTTCCCAGTTGTCAACTTTAATTATTGGCCACAGAAACCAAACTCTGGTCGAGACACGCTCGGAGAACTTTAAGCCTAACCATGTCAATTGTTTGACATTAAAATGCACAGAGAAAGACAGGGGAGCCCGTCTCTCTAAACAAAAAGCCAAAATTGAATTCCGAGAGTGCCAGTTGCCAGTTGCCATTTGAAGAAGAAGGATGGTGGAGATGGGAGCTCGAAGCTTGAAGCTCCAGACGAGAGTAAATACCGCAAATAAAATAAATTAAATAAGAAAACTACCGCTGTCAAAAGGTTTAACATTTCACTTAAAAACAAAAAATAAACCCAGAGACGAGGCCAGAGAGGAGGCTGTTGTTGTCTCTGTATCCGTGAAGTGTTTTGGTTCGGTTCTCAGTTTTGGTTTCTTCGTTGCCAGCTTGGTCGTTTTTTGTTGCCAGCTCTTGGCTCTTGGCTCGGCCTCGAGTTGAACAACAATTTCCAAGAAAATTAAAACATGTAAAGACATATCTTTTCATCTGACAAACATGGGTCTCCCCCCCATCCATATGTAAATAAATATATATATATCTGTAGCTGTGTATCTGTAGCTGTGTCTTCTTTATTTAACTCTTTCGGAAGCTTGATTTTGTAGAGGAAAATGGGGGGGCGGGGAGGTAGCACCCGAAAAAAGCGTAACTTAAAGCTCAAAAGAAAATTACACGAATGCCTGAAATCTCATAAATACTTCAATCAAGTATGTCCAAAAATAAGCAAAGATATTTAAGCCCTCGAATGGCGACAACATCTTCCACCGAAAGGGCAACCCAAAAATGCTCCTCCTCCTCCTCCTTCTGATGCCTCGGACTTGAGCTTCAGTTGTAGATCCGTACATCCGTAGCACCATCCGCCGCATGGCAGACAACACAGTATTGAAGTATGTGTCTTGTCATGACATAAGAAATTGACTCCACTTGAGATTCGAATTGGGAAAAGGAGTGCAGCAGCAGCAGCAGCAACAGCAAATGAAATTAAAAAGTAAATGCAACCCATAAATGCAGCCAGAAGACAGCCGAACGAGACCAGAGTATCTGTATCTGTAGCTGTGTATCTGTATCTGGGAGATGTCTGGAGCGGAGTGGAATGAAGTGCCTGGCCCCGAATTGTAAAGACTTTGGCATTAACAACAACTGTTGGCTTTGATTTGGTCAAAAGGGGTAGGGGTTCCAGAGCTATAGCCTCTGTGGCCATATAAGGATAGAGTTAGAGTTGTTCTGACGAGGATACTAGTTTGATTTTTTACTTATATTTTAGGGCTGTAGTTTTGATATTTTTATAAAAAATTATAGTAGAAGACTTTCCTCCCCCGCCCACTATGAACTGGAGAGATACTTTCTTCTCCTTTTTTTAATATTTTTCTGTATCCAAAAACAATCTTTGTTTTGGCACTCGTCCTAGCCTTCGGAATAGTTGCTGGTCTGGCCAATCCCTTTAGACTCCTACCTTACAGTCTCCTCAAGTACAGAGGTTCCTGCCTAACATAAACTCTAGGAACTCTACAAGGATCTATCATCTTGTTGTTTAATTTTTAGTTTGTAACAGAAAAAAATGTGACAAAATGTTGAGGCATTTATTCAATATCGACTGTATTCTGTCTGTTGGCTGTTTCTTGTTGTTTGTTTCTGTTTCTGTTGGTTTCTGTTGACTTGGGACTTTTTTAAGCGCAGCGCCAGGGCAGGCAGGGCATTAAAGGCAGACAAGAAAACAAAACCCACATGTGAGCATTTAATTTCAACAACTGTCTCTGAGGCTACCAGAGGCTCCTTCTCCAACTCCAACTCCAACTCCAACTCCTTCTCTGTCTCTATCTCCAGCGGAGCGAGCTCTACATTCTCCGGCTTTTGCTCCTGCCCTCTTCCTTGCTCGCATTCCCCAATCGCCTCAGCAGCAGCAGCAGCGTCGCTGACACCAACGGCCCTCATGTTGGACACTAAACAGCGGGCGCTGCCAAATGACAACCAAACTACATGCGAAGTACAACAGCAACACCAAACAGGACAAGAACAACAACAACAATGTACAAGTAACAGTGGGAGCCGCATTAATATGACCAAGGTAAAGGGTATTTAAAAGCAGTCACCAGCCAGCAGCCACCAGGCAAGCCAAGCCAAGTCGGCCCAAAGCCCGAACTCAGACCCAAAACCCAAGACTGGGGATAAAAAAAAAGAGAAAAAAAAATACAAAACAGGACAGGGGAATGAGAGCCAGAAAGACAAATGTTGCTGCACAGTGGTACTAGATCTGAGGGGTTCTACTTTCGATTAATTAGTTTTTAAATAAATATAATTTAATTAATTTATAATACTATATTTTAAAACTCAACTTGGAATAAATATTAAATGTTGATATTTGCCTCTTTTTAGAGCTAAGAATTTTGTTTTTGAAGTTGAGTTTTTTTATGAAATATTTCTGATAATTAAGATGGTCTTTAGACTTTTTGAATTTTTAACCTAAAGAATGGTTAGTGTTCTTAAAAATCAATAGACAATCAATTGAAAATCAATAGAGTTCATGGGTTTTTGTTTTTCATGTGCACAAATTTATAATTAATGCCATTATTATTAATAATAATATTATTTACTATTAGAACCACTGTGCACATTGGGCGTTGTTTGCTGGCTCGACAGTTTGCTTGACGTTCGTTGTTCGTTTGGGGATATGTATGTTGTTGCCGCCGAAGCTGCCTCTTGTTGTTCTTTGTTATTGTTTTTGTTGTTGTATTTAAAGTGATGTTGTTGTTGTTGCTACCTTGTGCAGTGTGTGTGTGGGTTTTGTGAACAGGTAGTTCTCCTCTTATTTGGTTTTTGGCCAACATTTTTAAAGGCCGCCGAGTCCCCGAATGAAGGAAAGTAAAAGCCAGTTGTTCCCTGCTCTCTGTTACCAGTTTCTCTCTGCCAGAATTCTTCTTCTTAATTTTTTTTTTTGTCCGCTCGCAAAGGATGAAAATTAAAACAGTCTTAAAAAACATGACAGGAAGACCATACAACCCTGAAATTAGTTGACAAGGATGAAAGGAGCTACCAGGAGTAGGGGTGTCTCTTCAGTCTCCAAATGAAACCGAGACTCCGTGCTGAGCTGTGCTGTTGATGGAAGATTTAAATAAAACAGATGATGATGATGATGATGGTGGTGGTGGTGTGGTGGTGGTGTGGCAATGTCGTGTGGGAATTTCATTAATGAAAGAATTATGAGAGGTTACATAATGAGGACCCAGGGCCGGCTAGCTGAGATGCCAGCCGATAAAGTCCGGTTCGAAGTGCGTTCTGCGTTCCATAGAACTCCTAGGACTAATGTGGCCTTTACCTTTTACC
Source organism: Drosophila atripex (assembly GCA_035045925.1). Taxonomy (NCBI): domain Eukaryota; kingdom Metazoa; phylum Arthropoda; class Insecta; order Diptera; family Drosophilidae; genus Drosophila; species Drosophila atripex. Next base: position 10,273,321 of record JAWNOP010000070.1, read on the forward strand.
TTCTACCTCTAGCTCTCCCTCCTCTCCTCTCCCATCCATGATCCATATCCATTAACCCTTGTTCACTGTTGTAGTCAGAAATTAACAAAGTTTCCAAAGAAATGGGTAATTGAGGGTCATCCCACTCCACTCCACTCCACGCCATTCCATTCCATCCTGGGAGTAACCTTTTTCTCTTCAACTAATGTGACAACTCTTAGGATTCCTCACGTGCTATCCTGTAGTATGGTATGGTTTTGGAAATGGAAATGGAAACTGTTGCCAATTTCAAATCGCAATACGCACCTGTCACATAAATCACCCGCCGAATGTGATTTATTAGTTATTCATATTAGTTGCCAAGACAGAGAGCCAGATGGAAGCACCTACTTCAGCTCCTCGGGGGCTCTGGACAGCAGAAACACACGCTAATACATAATAAGCAATATATATAACATATGTATCTATGAGATACTATATTGTGTTCAATGTCTTGCCAGCTGGGAGTCTCTTTTCCGCTTGTTACTTTTTTGCGTTTTTTGTTTCTTGTTGTTTGTTGGTTTGTAAAATATTGAAATTGAGTGCAAACTACTTTGAACTTTTCGCCGTTGTCTGCTCAGCTGCAGACACACCGACTGCCCTAGCCAGCTAGCCGTGTATCCAGCAGATACATTATTAAAATGATATAAAGCAGGAGAGACATGAATGCGAAGTATCTGCAAGTTGCATGCGAATTGGCAATGAACTCTGGTCTGGTAGACTACCAGACCAAGTGATTCCGGGGCCCTAAGTTATGGACGAAAGTATCTCAAAGTGCCTGTGCGGCTATTTTCGGGTGTATCTAACGGATGCTTCGCTTAACTTGGCTAAGCATGTGAAAATGTATCTGGCAGATGTATGAAATATTTACGCAATTTGGGTTAGTTTATTTTTCACAAGCAAAGAAAGTATCTGAAAGTTGCGTGAGAGACTGCCTAGAGGAATGTCTATAACTCGGATCCTCTCTAAGACACTGCTCCCACATTCTACATAAAATTTACGACATCTGCTAAGATCCTTTTGCAATAAAATATCTAAGGCAGAGAGCCATAACAACTATCTAAATAGATATGTATAAATATCATAAAAATAAAACATGCTCAGGAATCCCAAAGAGCTTCTTCTGAAGCAACAAATTTTAATTACAAACCCCGTGTGCCTTCCACTTAATCATTTCCCCCCCCCAGTCTCCTGGCATTTCTAGTCTCTACAACCTAACCTGGCTAACCATAAAAACCCGTCTCAAATGCGTTCTTTTTGGCCAGATTATGCAAAAGATACAAAAGACATATAGAGGATGGCGAGTGCGACGCACGGACGCTGTTAACTTTTATTGGCGAGCTTTAAAGCAAATTTGTCTTGGCCATTTCAGTTGCTGGCTCATCTTTTTCCCTCCCTAGTTCCTCCTCCCTCCTACTTGGCCTGCAGTTTCGGGCCAAAAAGAGATTTATGACATTGCCGCGCGTACACGGCGCATTCAAAAATTGTTGAAAACAATTAGAATATTTTAGCAACGACCGACAGAGGCAGAGAGAGACTATAAAAGTTGGAGTTTCGAGTTAACATTGACATCAGAAGAGGGTTGAAACAAGGGGGAAGGGGAGGTGGTATGGCTGTAAAAATTATGCGGCAAAATGACGATGACAGCAGTCGCGGATGGGGCTGAGATGGCATGCCTCATTTTTATGGTCATAACTAAGTAGCAGTCATTGTTCCATATGACTTATAATTTGGCACACATTTACGATCTCCGGGCGGAGCTAAAAACAAAAAAAAAAAAAAAAACAGCTCCAGCTCCAGCATGATGATGGACTATAATATAAACGTTCCAGACGTGGGTTGTCAGTGAAATAGTAAAAACTTTACCGTCTAAAGACTGAATATATTAGAGAGACATGCTAGAATTTTATTTCTTCGAAAAATAAAAGAAGCTTTTCAATTAATTCCAATTCCAATTGTAATCTCTGAACAGAAATGAGTTTCGATTTAGAAAACGCTTCGACCTGAACTTCAAAATGAGCCGCAGGCCTCCACTGCTCCACTCCTCTTGTCTCCAAATCCACATCCAAACACAACAAGCCTGGCATTCATTCCAGCCTTTCTTGCCTCTCTTGGAATAATTTTATTTTGTGTGTTGGACTGGCGGCACTGGCCGTGGCTGAGTTTTCTTTCATTTGCTGAACATTTTCCATTTCATAAAGCAGCTAGAAGCCAGCAACCAGGCAGTCCACAGTCCACAGTCCAGCCTGTTTATGATTTAAGTTCGCCGAGAGAGGCTGCTTATTAGAGGCAGACTTCCTTCAAAGTTGTGCCAGGGATGTGGTGGAGTGGCTGACCGACCAGCTATGTCGGCGACGCATTAATGATTGTTAGTGAGTTGTGAAATTGCTCTAACTGCACTTCAAGCTAGAATGGCAACAGCAGCAGCAACAGAAGCAGCAGCGGCAGTGGCAGTGGCAGCTTCCACACCATTTGGCTTGACCATCAGGCCATTGGGCATCCGTATCTGAGTCTTTCCGGCAGGCACACAACCCGTTCGCATATTAAGGAGTAAATTTTTCAATTTCACAGACATTAAACGCGGCTGCTGATGCTGCTGCTGCTGCTGCTGTCTCTCCGCTTAACTTAAACTAAACGCTCCGCCTAAGGCCATTGCTAGTCACTCCTTGGCCTCCTCCTTGACTCCCAACTCTTGACTCGGTTTGGCCATTAAATAGTTTGTTAAAATTTGCCTTATTAGATTATTAAATTTTCGCAATTTAAGCAAAATTCGTTTCGGAATTTTCGGGACATGCCATGCCAGGGCGAAGGCAGACCCAAAAATTCTACACCGTAAAAAATGGCATCAAGTTTTTTGATTGATGACCAAAGTTTTTTCAAAAGGGAGGAGTGATGGAGAAAAGTCAATTAAATTGTTGAAAATTTAATTATTAAACTTAAGCGGGAGAAAGTAATGAGATTCTGGCTCAGAAATCGCTTAAATCTTAATAGATTTTCTAGTTTGCTTAATGATTTCTCGTAAGCTAATATTTAAATTTCAATTTTGATTACAAAATCTAGGTCTTCTTAAATTTGTAAACCCCTTGCTTGGATTCGAACTTTCTAACCCTTTTCTAACCGTTCCGTAAATCATTTCTAATCCATCGCTTCTTGGGCTTTGTTTGGCTTGAAACTTCTATCTTTCCAGCTCTGCATCAGCATGAAACACACACACAGATACTACACCCTCGGATGAGTGTGTGTGTGTGTGTGTTTGTCGGAATGCAGCTTGCATAACTCTCCTTTTGCTGCGTGTATGCCGGGGAGGAGGGTGTGGAGGAGGGTGTGGAGGAGGGTGTGGATGAGGGCAGCCAGGCCCGAAATTCGCATTGCCCCCCAGAGTGCAGGCCTCTTGCTCGTCCTGCATGTCCTGCTTGTCCTTCTCGTCCTTCCAACTACCCTCTTCCCTCCTTCCTGCTGGCCCTTTTATCCTCCATCGCCATCGATGTGTGTAAGTTGGTTTATCGACATGCGCTACTGAGTTTAAGGCATCCACAGTCCAGATTCTTCTATTTTTTAAAATTAAATTTTAATACTTATTTCAAATCACTTTTATTATTAACAAAAAAAGGTTAAATATTTTTATTTTAATATTTTTAAAATCCAAGTATCTTAGTATTTGATATTAGGGAGATTATAGCTGGGCCTGACTGTACATAGAGGAGTGTTTTTGGGGAAACTGGGTGGCTGGTGGGTAGTCTTGTGCTTTGTTGCTACTGGCCATATGCCAATTTTCGGTAAACTAACTTGCCTAAACTCGACAAGCAAATTGCCTTCATTAAGATACATGCTTGCTACCTACAATTTAGACACACACACACTCGCCCATTTATAGTATCTATGTGGTGGAACCTACCATCTTCATCCAATGTGCATTTTCCTATAGACCTGCACTTCTCCATTTTTTTTTCTTTTTCAATTTTATTTTAAGAGCTTCTCTCTAACAAGCGAAGCGATGACGACGACGTTGACTACGTCAATTGGGTCAAAGTAGCAACAACAACTAAGAAGAAAACAACAACTAGCTAGAAGCACAACATCAACTGCAACAACAAGCACCACAATTTCAATAGATACAACTATGGGGGCTCGATCTCAGGAACTGGGAGTGGGGACTGGGACTGGGACTGGGAGTGGGAAAGGGAAAGCAAGAAGCGGGCAACAGAAGCCACTTCAAGACGCCCACACATCGAAGCCCGAAACAAAAATCCAAACTCCAATTCAAGCCAGAGCCCAATCTCGAACCAGAAACCATAATGAAGGGAGCAAAAGTGTTAGAAATGAGAGTTTCTTCGGTTTTGGGTTCGAGGCGGAGGCCTCCTCTGTTATTTCTCCTCCGTTCGTGTTGGTTTGCATACACATTAAAGTTAATTTCGAATCGCTTTTAAATTAGCTTAATTCGCATTAAGTGAGCTGAAATAAAACTCACGCCTACAAGGCCCAAGGAAGAGGCCCTCCTCACATCGAACCAGAAAGCGTGAGTGGATAAGATTTCGGGAGGGGATTCGGTTTCAAGATACCCATTGAAGAGAAAATTTTATATTTTAGGGAATATTTGCTTTGAAGAGAATTTTTTTTTATTACTTTATTAAGAGTATGAGATTATTTTATTATTATTTTCAAGATACCCATTGAAGAGAAGATTTTACTGTTTGGAGTGTTTATGCTTTTTAGAATATTTATTTAATTATTTTTTTTGAATATTACGATTATGAGAGTATTTTTATTAAAGAAAAGTAGAAAAATGATATTTTTTGCAATAATTCCCAACTAGTTTCTGCCAAAAAACCGTTAAGAGCAAAGGAAGATGAAATATTATCCATAATATTTTAATCATATATATTTTTAATAATGCAAAGTACAATTTATATGATATTTTAATGATTTTCAACGTATAATAGACTATAATTCCCAACATATTTTAGCCTACAAAATTAAAAGCAAAGAAAATATAATAAAATATTTTTCGGACCTACTAAAGATGACTAATAATCTGTTGAACTATAGTCCACATAATTAGCCACTTAATAAACTAAAAACTTCAATGCATTCCCCGGGTCCATTATACCCCCGAGCCCCCTCTGCACGCTCCACTGCGCAGCTCAAACGGCAGCTAAACATTTAAATGTTGTACAAAAGCAATAACAAACGAACTCAACCTGCCAGAGGCCTCCGCCGAAAACCCAAAACGACAAAAAAAAGTCTGAGACAGAATCTGTAGCTGAAGCTGGGAAGCAGCCGTAAGATACACAAACACAGCTGCAGATACAGCCGCAGATACAGATACATTAGCTGAGAAGCTGCCGTGGTATGCGGCAGAATGAAAACAAAAAACTGCCCGCAGCCAAAGTCAAAGCCAAAGCACCGAGTCGAACCATCAACATCAACACTCGGAGTATCGGAGATACTATAGGCAGTGGCAGTGGCGAACTTAAAGATACATTTCGGCTGCTGTCGATTTTTTTAAACGCTAGAACGCCTCTTCCCAACACTTTCGCAGCAAAACCCAAAAAATATCTCTTTTTTTTTTTGCAGTTTCTGCGGTTTTTTTTATTGTTGTTTGTATCTTTTTTTTACTGTCCGGCTTGCAGATTCTTTTGAACAATTATTTCAGCTGAGTGCGGCGGCGACGAAAGTTTTGCGGCCTTTTTGGGTTAAAGTCACAACAACAGCAACAGAAACAGCAATGAAATGAAACAAATGAAACGAAATTATGTTGAAAAATTTAAATACATTGCAGGGAAGAAATTCCAATTATCAATTAAGTCAACTCTGGCGGCTCTCGGCTGGCTGGCTGGCTGGTGCCCGTTTGGTGGTGCCACCGATGGTGGAAAGTAATAAAAAACAGACACAGAATCGGTTGAAACTGAAGTTGGGAACTGGATTCAACGAATCTGGCAATTCTGGGGATTCTGGGATGTTGGTTTCCTGTTTGCTTCTCTGCGAGAGAAATATTATTCAGGGACCTGGACCTGCGAGACACAATAATATATATAGAGAGAGAGAGCTGAACAAAAAGATAAAAACATTAATTATTATTAATTGCTTTTTCTTTCTCTCCTCGCATTCTTTATTCTTAATAATATTTCTTTCTTTTTTTTTTTATTTATTTTTTGCACTGTTTTTCTTATTCTTTTTTTTATTGTTTTTAATGTCTTTTTGGCTTTTGTTTCTTTTTGTTTTTGGGTCGGAGGAGAAAGACCCTTTTTGTTGTTCAGATCCTTTTGGCCACAATGTCGTCTGCCCTTCGCCCCCTTCCCACTTAAACCCTTAAAGGCAATCCCTTGGTCTCCGCCCCTTAGGACCAGATTAAACCTGTTCTCGGGTCTCAGTTTTTTTTTTAGCATTTTTTATTATTTTTTTTTTAAGCTAATCGGAATGACAAGTTTCTAATTTGGGAGATTTAGAAATTCTTTTTTTTTCAGACTGTTTGGGCTTTTTTTTATTGCGTGGGCAGCTTGTTTGACAAATTGCTGGATTTAATTTTTAGTCAGAGGGCCAAAGGGGTGGGCCCGCCTTAAAAATTTTAATAATTCATTAAAGTGAGGGAAGAGTAAAAATACATGCTTTTTTTTTTATTCCAAACTTGATTAAAAGCAAGTCTGCCTTGTAAACTTTCTTGGTCTTTACGAGTCCTTTATGCAGTTTCCCACGAAACTTTTCCAGTTAGCTGGCTAACCGAAAATTGGCAAGTTTATCGATCAGTCGCCCGGAAAACCAAATAAAATAAACTGCAACAATTTGCAAAAAGCCAAAAGTACGCCAGACCCGGCCAGGACATGCCGATACTCCTCAAACACTTTCGCTTTAATTAAAAAACTAGAAACAAAAAGGCTTCAAATAGACACAGGACTCGGGAAACTGTTCACAAAATAAAGGAAAAAATGAAGCTAAAACTAAAGCTGAAGATGACCCATGATGAATTAAAAGAATCTGATACTGAAATGGCCATAAATTGCAGCTTAAGCAAAAAAATCCATCAGCCCTAAAAAAAAAAAAAGGTAAAAAAAAAAACAGTACAAAAAACCTTCAAAAGAAAAGAAAAAACTGCAGATAAGAAAAATATCAGTGTTCTTGTGAAAATTGTCTAAAATGAAATTGCATATTACCATAAACCCCTCCCCAGAGAGTTGAAAATAAATATTATATTGAAATCACATCATCCAGCCTAGTCTGCATTAGATTGAATTTTTAAATAGAGGATTTTAATAAAATTTAGTCCTTTGATCAGGAGGATGTAGGACGTCCAACTGTGAGCCCAAAAATAGGGGGTATCACAATCAAAAACCAACTTATACCGCATGCATTTCCCAGCAAAGTTTATTATTATTCCAATATTTCTTTTTCTTTTGAAAATGGGCCAAAAAAAGTCGAGTTTAGAGGCAGAAACCAGAACGAAAACTCCAAGCCACAAACGACAGTGCATAAAATATATTTTTGCTTTTTACCCAAAAATTTCCATACATGTTTCATGTATATAGGATGCTCCCCTAGCCCCTGGACCAGAACCACCTTCCACCTCTATCTATCCTTCGAGTGAGTGTATAAATTTGCGTATGCATTTTCTTTTTTTAAACAAGTGGGTTTTTGGGGGAAGATAGGTGGGTAGATGGATGGTTGGCTGGCTGGTCGGGTGGTTGGGTGGGTGGCTCTATGGATGAGATGGAAAGCGATTGTCTGCTTGTTTATTCTAAAGCAAAGAGATGCCTGGTGGTTCTCTTCTCGCCGAGAAGCCGAGGAGCGGAGGAGCTGAAAAATGCAAACAAAGCCTTTTTGCCTGGGCCATATGGTACGAGAACCCCTCCTATTTTTTTTACCTTTTTCTTCTATTTTGAATCTAAAAAGTGTTTAGACAAATTAAAAATAGTAAAAAGTAGCAGCAAAAAAAAAAAAATAACATTGTGTGTCTAAAGGATTGAGGAGAATTTATTTTCTGCGTTGGTGGCGCGCATTTGGGTCAAGGTGTTTGTTTTTGTTTGCATTATTCTTATTACGCTTGTAGTAGTTGTTGTGGACTTGTTTTTTTTGACGTTTTTTGCATTATTATGAAAATTGCAGCAAAGCCTTGTTGTTGCTGTCGCTGTCATTATGAAAGCGAATGCAGGACAACTGCTGGAGCACCCACACATAGCCATAAAGTATGTGCTTGATTAAAGTGTTGGTGGTACGTTGGCCATACTACCATACCCTACTACCATACTACCAAAAAAACAACGTTCAACAACAATATATTAAACGCAAAAAATCCAACAACAAAAGCCACAATCTCCTATTTAAGCCATAAACAATTCCCAAGACAAGCTAAAAATTTCTAGGGCCACACTGAGAATAATTAATTGGAGATAATAACAAAAAATAATAATAATTTATAATAATAAAATAATGTTTTTTCCCGAGATGTAAGATATACTTTTTGTAAAATTTAAAATTCAGTTTAAATTTATATAAAATTCTTAAATTTTCTCTTTAATTTCCAGACAAATTCCTAGTTTTCTCCAGTGCTCTTTTGAACGTGTTAGAACCTGTTAAGAACCCAGAGTGGGTGGTCTTCCAAGTGAATCAGGAGTCGCGGAATAATCAATAAAAATAAAATATATCACACACTCTGCCCGTTCCCCTTCCCCTTCCCTTTCTCGCTTACCGTTTACCGTTACCGTTTCCCCATTACTCCTACCAATACCCGGTTCCTTATAATTCTCATTTTTTCCTTCGCTTATTATTTTTTTTTTTTTTAGGCGTTTTGTTCAGTACTGCTCTGCTGCTCATTTCGTGTTCATGTGCCATTATTCCGAAAAATAATATTCTTCCTTCACACACACACACACACCCACACATAGTAACCTGCTTATATGTATGTAGGGGGTTACCTCGTATATTGTATTTTTCTACCTTTGGTAACTTTTTCTCTTGTTGTTGCAGTTTTTAGCCGCTTTTCTGTAATAATATTTTTTTCTACAATTTCTTTTGTTTTTTTTTTTTTTTTTGCCAAAAGCGTAAAGGAACTTGCTAAGAAGAAGAAGCAGCTACACGCACGCGCAGGGGGTGGCTAGAAGAGTCCTTTGGGGGGGGGGGGGCTATGGGGGTTATGGCACCCTTAGTTGCCTTGGCTTGGCTGATTTTCATGCCCGTGTCATGTTATTGGCCAAATTGTACAATGTTGGGGGCCAGGTACAGTGGAGTTTGGCTAGCGAGGAGTTCTAGAGTGGAGGAGGGCCACCTCAAATAGGGGGAAACATTCCTTTAAAATCCATGCTGTTGCTCGCGGAAAACGGCGATGACAGCGGCCATCAAGGAGGGTGGCTGGATAGAGTAGCATATCCTGGTGGTAGGATATGAGTGGAAACACATGCCCACAGAACATATTTAAAAATTCAATCGATTTATGGCCTGGAAAGCTGAAACTTCAAACTGATTGTTAAAGAACTTCCCAACTACCCATAAAGTTGATCTAAAATGGGAAATTGTATTTTAGATTTAATTGAGGGTTTGGGGTAAATGGAGGCATTAGAGAGATATTTAAATAAATTATACTTTTAAGGCTGTGAAGTATTTGGGAGACTATTATATAGATAGCCTCGCATGTCTATAAGTAATAATCATATAATAAATAATATTAATGATATAAAAAATCACTAAATAATAAGTAATAATCATAAACAATATATTACAATTTTAGAATGATATTATTATATTATACCCCCTGAAACATTCATTCAAAAATAAAAACTATTTCACCTTTAAACCTCTCACTTCCCTGATGCTAATAATCATGTTTTTCCCACATGTCCTGAAAATATCCTTTGTCCTTCCACTCCTTTGTCATTAAAAGGAAGCCACACTGTACTGCAGCCATTGGGAAAAATGTAGGCAACCGAACTGAGCGTCGCAATTTGGATTTTTTTCTTCCTCTCTCTACTCATTTTCATTGCAGCAAATGTCCTTTGTATTGTCAGGACATGGCGTTGATTTGGTTGCTCAGTTTCAGTTTTACATGCCTTACTTCTTTTTTTTTAGCTGTTCCTGCTGCTCCTTTCTGGCACTTTATTGTTGCTACATCGATTATCCTTCGGCAGACGTTGGTGGCCGGAGGAGGAGGAGGTCCTGAAGGAGAATTCGTGTGAAATTTTGTATGCGGCCTTTGTGTTTGAGTGTTGCGCACACTTGAGTGCACAATGGGGAAGCCTTTTCGCACAAACACACATACAGACAGACGACTGCCAGGACACTAGCAACCAGCAGATACTCACTCACGCATACAAGGACATGCCTCAGAGTCCTCGGAATCAGAATCGGCAGAGAGGAAGTTGTCTTTGGACTAAGTAACTGTTTTAGTTTCAACCGAGGACTGTGTTAATTGCAATTATGCAATGACTGCCACTCCCCCTCCCCCTCTCTCACTCACACTCTCCCTTTCCCTGTCACCAGCATCCTTGCGAATTTCACATCCTGGCAGTTGCATTGAAGGGAGAAATCTGCCACTCCTCCTCCTCCTCGTCGTGCCAGGCGTGGCAAAATTATTGTGACACAATTTTATGCGTTGCGCTTGGCAGGATGTGTGGCAGGAGCAGGTCGGGGGTAGAGTGCCAGGAGCAGAATACTACTCCTGTTACAGTGTTACCAAGTTATATAAATCTTTGATTCGATATCCTGTTGCAGGAGCAGATCTGTTACTAATTAAAGTGACTACCAAATCGAGTCCTTCGACAGTCCTGGCTTAAGGATTAGGTTATGGTACTTTTACAAGGATACACTGTACCTAGATTGCATATTTAATAAAATATTTTATTGATTTAAATTGAGATATTACTAAAATATCTCTTGGAACATCCTTTTCTTTACAATATCCTTCTTAGAGATTTCCCCAAAAAAATTAGAATAAAAAGCCATTTTGCAGTGTAGAACCTGGCTTTCTGTTTCATCCTTGCACAGAGGGGGGCGGTGGTGGAGTTATGGCACACATGCCACATGCCACAGAGGCCCACACCAGGCCCCACCACATGCCACATGCCTCGGCGGCGCCACGTTCCGTTCTATTCCTGCCACTCGCAATGGCAACTAGTTATGCGGCGGATGTGTCTGTGGGCGTGGCAGGCAGAAAGCGGTAGGCGGTAGTGATGCTCAGTTGGCAGTTTTAGTAAATAATATTTAATATTTATTTATTATTTAATTTAAGCTAGAAATATATATTTTAATTTTTTTTTATAATTTTTTTTACGTCCTTCTCTAACTGTCATCTCTAGCTGGAAGATAGCAAGCCTCTCTGGCAGTCGCGTGTCCTGGCAGCACTCTGGCTCTACTCCCCTTCGCTGATTTTCCTTCGACGGGAGTCTGCATTTAAGTGCCACCAAAATTGCCTTTTTAAAGGATTTCCACACACGCATACACATGGACACCCTCTCGCCCGCGTCCTTTTCCTTATGTCCTTTTTCGCCTGGGTGTCTTTTACGCTTGTCAACGTCCTCGACATCCTCGTTCTCGTTCTCGTCCTCGTCGATTTCTGTGCCATTTCTTCTGCCTTTCCAATTGATGCATCTATCTTAGGGCATTTCCCTTTTTCCACTTGCCACTCCCCCCACCTCCCCTGGCATTTTCCCCCTCTTTTCTGCTGGCACTTTGCCAGGATACGCATTTTCAAACTCAATTCGTGCGATAAACTAAAATAAAACTGCTCGTAATACCATTTTTTATTCTTCTCTAGAAGCCATCCCCCCGCCTCATGCATTTTCACTTTTATTCCAGCTAGATAACCCCTTTTTTTCTGTGAAAATTGCATTTTCTATGTCAAAGGCTTTTAATTCACTTTTGTTTTTATTTTATTATTTTTTTTTGGAGCAGCCCTGTCTGGCAGCAACTTTTAGTTTTAGTTTGTCTTGTGTTTCTGGCATGTAATTTTGCATTTGGAATGAGTTCATTCGGAAATTGCATTTCTTGCCGGCGGTTGGCACTCCGATTTATTCATTTTTTTTCTTCCACTTTTTTTGGGGGCAGAAATGTTAAATTACTGTTCGGTTCTGTGGCTGTTCAATAATTAAAATGCCAGCAATTAAATAATAATAACTGGAAAGGGATAAGCGAGCTGGGCCATAATGCAAATGATGAGTTCTTTTTGACACGATTTACTTTACACATTTTTCAGTTAATGCGCTACAGAGTCCTTGCCCCAGGACCACTCTCTGCCACTCTCAGCCACCATGTGAAGCCGCAGTAATTAAAGCGCATTATACGAACAAAAAAAGCAACAAAAAAATTGCCAGAAAAAATAAAGAAAATTACTGCAGCGGCAATAAATGCAGATTATAATTTTGGTGGAAAATACAGGCTATGAGACCAACCAGAAGACCTTAAAGAAAGCCAACAAATGGAGGTATTTTTAGGGTGTAGAAACCTACAGAGGCTACAGAGAGTTCAAGTAAACAAAGTCACTCAACACCCATCACCCATCTCCGAATGTGGCACGTAAACACAAATGACTCCAATTCCAAAACCAAATCCAAATCTAAATCCAGGCTAAGGCCAGTGGAGAGAAATACGAGTAAACAATGGTGCTGTTTTTAGCCAGAAACTCAAAGAATCTCCAAGAAACTCAACCTCCACAGAGGTTTCAATTGCAGCTCGTAAGTAAACATTTCTTAGATGTTTGTTTTTGGAAATAAAATACTACAGTTGAGGAGATAGTTAGTCTCTTAATAGCATAACTGGTCTATTAAGCAAATATTAAATGAGCTCTTATTGAGACGCTCTTTAAGAGAACTCCCTCGTATGATTTATTAAAATTAAGCTTCGTTCTTGGCCATTTTGTAAACAAATTCAGGCTTAAATTTCCTGTTTTTTTTTTTTTTGCCACCAGCAGTGGCGGCGCTTGTTTGGCTTATGTTTGCCAAGAAAACAAATAAACAAATCAACAATAAACACAAAACGTGCATAGATGTGGGGGGAAAACATAAATAGAAAAGACTTGAGACTCGGCCATTGCAGTTGCAGCTGCCGCGTTGAAGATTAAAGTCAAGAGAAGCATACCGTTTGAGTTGCAATTAAATCCCTTGACCTCACTCGACAAATTCCAAACTAATTGCAAAGACTTTCAGTCACTAAAAAATATATATGTATAGAAATGGCAAGCGCTGCTCCTCAGATTGCAGAAACCGAAATCCAATTCCATGGAAACATGTCCAAGGTGTGGTCTTCGGTCTTCGAAGTTCAAATTGCAATTGCCAATTGAATCATCATCAGTATAAGCTCTGACTCTTCTAAAAAAAAAAAAAAAAAAAGAAGAGCTCTTCGCTTTCCAGCTCATTTAAATGCCAGGCATGCCAGGCTCGCTTTTGGAAAACTTTAAGCGACAAACCGCAGCGCAGCTCAGCTCAGCCGACCGAACTGTATCTAGACCATTAAGTTTCTCAAAAGAAAATATGTCAGCTAAGTGCCGCCTTCCAAGGGGGGGTCTGCCAATGGAGGAACTTCTAACATCAGAGACCGACGAACCGCGCTGATGACTCAGCCAAAGCCAACAAGCCAACTGGGCGGCAATAAAACAAGGCCTCAAAAGACACTTCCAGCTGAAATATTTATTCTTCAAGACTCATATGCGGTTCTAAAAAGATTACACTAGACTACAAGAAAACTGGTTATTAGAGAAAAAGAGTGTTAGGAGGTATGGGAGTATCTGGAAGTACAACCCAGAAGTACCTCTAGTTCTCAAGATTCTTTTTTAAACTTTCTTTTACAAAATATTACACTTGACCACAAGGTTTCTTTTTATTTTTCAAAAAAAATAACACTAGTCTACAACTAAACTAGGTCTAGAAGAAAAGATTGTTGGGAGAGATGGGAGTATTTGGAAGTAGAACCTAGTAGTACCCAGAAGAATGTACCTCTAGTTCTCAAGATTCGTTTTCTTTTTTAATTTTCTTAAAAACTTACACTAATGTGACAATTTTTAAACTAGATATTACAGATTTTATTTCTCTTTTCTTCTTAAAGAATTTTTTAATTTCTCCCAATTTAAAAGTGGCATTACCCCCCAACTCTCTTAGTGGCTCATCAGTGTTAAGATACTGTCTTTTTTGAAGTGGAGTGAGTGTCTACTGGTGGCTCTAATTTGCTTGGGTCATGCGTCGAGGTTAATGAGTCATATCATCATCATTATCTCGACAGTCACAGAAGAGAGGGAGGCCCTGGAAGAAGGGGAGGACTTAAGCGGAGGACACACATTAAAATATAATTCCAGAGACAATGGTGAAGAAAAGCGCTTTTGTTTTGTGTTGTAATTTAGAATGCAATTAAATGTAAATAAATTCACAATTTAGTTTTTTATTCTTCTTTTTTTTTCTCTCCACTGTTTCTTGTTTCTTGGCCTTGTCTCTTCCCCCTCCTCCACGCCTCTTTTAGTTTCGGTTTGCTGTTGGCTGGTTTGGTGACCCGATTTCCGCAATTTAATGACTTTTGTTTGACCAGCGCATAATTGCTGGGAAAAAGACAAGAAAAAAAGAGCAAAAATAATACAAAAAAAAAAAAAAATAAGAAAAAAAGCCTTCTCAGCAAGCAGGAGGGAGAGGGAGACAGCGGGAGGGAGGTGATTGCTGAATGAAATTGCGGAACTTTCTTTCTTTCTCATTTGTACTCTCTTCTTGCTTAGGCCTCTCTCTCGCTTTGTTTTTCTTTCCTAATTCTCTTTCACTTTGTGCGTCTTTTGTTTGCTTTAGTCCTTTCTTTTATTTTTTTCTTCTTCTCCTCCCACCCACATGTCCTATATCCTTTGTGCTAACGAGCTGGCGATAATTTCCAGGCAGAGGCGCACATTTATTGACTTTTTGTGGCATTTGTGGATTTTGGATTTGTGGCCTGGCTCCTAGTGCCGTCTCTGTCTCTCATTGACCCGCAACGGAAATGAGTCGAGCCTGTCTTAAGGTTCAAGGTTGTCCTCCCACTCCCTCTTTCTTTTTTTTTTTTGATATCTTTGTTACAAACACAACCTCACACGCACTTGGAGGAGTGTGTGAGAGAGAGATGGCCGAGGGGAAATGGAAAGAGATGGGGCTAGATGCACTTTAAGCGGAGGAAGTTGATAAGAAAGGCAAACAAAGTGTTATTTATAGATAACTGAACTATAAGAAGGGGATATTGGGAAATAAAACAATCCAATCCAAAGGGGTGGAGGGATAAAGTGGATTTAAAAAGTAAAGAGTATTTTTATTCAAGTTCTGTAAGAAATACTCAACTCCAAGCACTTCCCTACAGCACTACACATACAAAGGCTCTCATCCGCCGAGAATTATAATTCAATTTATGGCTTAAACTACATACTCCGAAAAATCCCTTATCAGCCGGCATTTCGATGTGCAAGACCTGAGCTGCATGCCTTATCCTCCCATGACCCTCGTCACAAGTCTGATAGATTCCAGTCGGACGAGGAGGGTCAGCCGGAAGCACCTACCCAACCCATATCCCTTCCATATCCCGCTCCCTCATTAGCATACAAATGTGTCAGAACAAATAACCGAAAGGAACCGAACTAAAAAACGGCTTTTTCTTTCAAACAAAAAAGAAAGAAAAAATCCAAAGTGGGCAGCGTGATTTCTTGACTAATTTTTATGACACTTTTCACTTTATGAGGTGGCCTCGGCTAATTCCAAAGGCCCTTCTTTTTCCTTTTTATACTTTTTATATTTTTTTTTTTTCCATTTTGGCTCTCTTATTGAACTGGGAAAGGTATAAACCATATATGCATGTACCCCCGGAGCAGTAAAGATTTTTATCGCCCGAGGATGTGTCATAAAATGTTCCTTACCCCGAGACTTCTCGGGGTAGAGCTCTCGAGACTATTAAAAACAATAAATGTCAAAATGGAAGGGATTTTCTAGACTGCGTTCTAGTACTAGTACCTAGAGGACTGGAATTCTTTGGGGAAAATAAAAGAGACCCTTGGCCAGGGGCTACGGGAGAATTATGGGAATACTTATAGAGCTTATAGAGTCTAGAGTTCATAAATAATCTCTAGATTTGTTAAACAAACAAAAGTTTATACACATTTTGATAAGAAATGGACTAGAACTTAGAAATATTTTGTTTCTAACTGCAGAGAGTCCTTGGAAGTTGACTTTATGATAGCTACTAGTTAGTTTTTAATATTTTAGCTATTAAGTTTTAGCTATTTATTTTTATATTCAAATAAGAAAAAGATAAGAATAAATCTTTCTAAAAATCAATTTTTTATAATTATTCTCATTTAATCCTCCTCTTAAAAGCCTTCAAATATAAATTCTTCCTCAATTTTATAGCTCAAATATATATGTCCTTGGCTCATGTGGCAGGACATTAGACAGGCAAATCACGTAAATTATGACCGGGACCACTATAATTTCTTATCGCCGAGACATGATTTCAAATGATAGACTGCCGAGCGATAGACTGGAATGAAGGCATCTCATGGCCTCCAGGAAGATGTTAGTAGGCGCGACAAGTTTTCTTTTTTTTTTTATACTCTTTTTTTTTATAACTTGGCTTGCAATTGGCAACTGGCGCAACGCATAAATTGAGAATTTTTATCTAATCCGCGGCATCTGGGAGACGCGTACATTAGCTCTGGCACCAGTCTGTCCACTCCAGTCCAGTTGCTGACCAGTCTCTGGTCTGCCAGGCTCTCTGGGACTTGGGACTAAAGCCACTACAGCCACTACGACAATCGACAGGCAATAAATCACCCAAAGTTGCCACAGAAATTTATGTGCAGCCGATTAGGATCGCAGAAAGCGTCATTAGAATAAATTTTCATTCGAAAATGCCAATGTCTCAGCAAGTCGAGCCAAAAAACGGTTGGGGGGAGTAGAGCTTTGAGTTGAAATTGCAATTATGAGAAGGGGAATCGAGATATTCCATTTGGAAATTGAAAAATTTCAAAAAAAAAAAACTGACATGAAACTTGAAGAATTTGAATTTTTGATTTTCTAAAATTTAATTTTCAAAGAAACACTTCAAAACTCACCTTTGTCTTATTCTTCTTCTTATTAGGTTCCTGCTGATGCTGCTTCCTCTTCTGTGTCACTTTCCTTATCTCAAAGGACATTAATGAATAATCCCACGACGTCTGCTCTCCTTTATCGTTTTTGTTGTTGTTTTAATGCCGCCATCACTTTCGTATTTTTGTTGTTGTTGTTGGGTGCGTGTGCCGTTATGGCGGTATAATCCAATAATCCAACACGAATGAGCGTGTGCAGTAGAAATTGCAAAAAATAGACAGACACACACACACACTCTGAATCACGCACGCCGCCAGCCGCTGTCCTATTCGTGTGATTGTGTGGGTGTTGGGCTATTGGGGGGTACTACCGCTTGTTTAGTAAATTAAACTTTTCACTTTTTAGCAATTTCGTTTCTTTTTCCCTTTTTTTTCTCCAACTCTGTTTTCCTGCTTTCTTTTCTATTTTCAATTTTCCTTTTTTTCGTTTCTGTTTTCCAATCACAATCACAGAACAGCTAGTAAGCTAACAACAACAACACACTCACTCAAACTAGCATAAACAAAGGCAAGTTGCACGACGACGACGATGCCGCCTCCATCAACTAAACCCCCAGCAACAACAGCAACAACAAGAGGAACAACAACCAGACCAGCGCCGCTGTAGTACACAAAAAAATTCCTTTTTCACTGCGCGGCGGCGTCTCCTTATTTTTACGTGTCGTCCCGTCCGTCGGTGTGTATTTTGTTGTAAACGCTCTCCTTCCTGCGCTCATGGAGGAGTATTCCACGATTCTATTTTTCTTTTATTATTATTTTTTTTTTATTAATGGCTTTTGCACCTTGCCTTCTTGGCCGCCGCCGTTTTGCACTTCAATTTCAAAAATACCTCCCGCCCGCACTCACCGTTCGAAGCTCCGATTTGGAAAGCTAACACACACACACAGGGACGCGATTTCGTCAATTGGTCGAATAATTTTCGGCGCGCATTTGTTTTCCGATTTTCCGATTTTTTTCCCCAAAAAAGACGCCGCTAAAACACAACTTATTTTCAATAACTTCCCGACTCTATTCAATTCCCGACTCGCAGACGTCCGCGTTTTCCGTACGACGGGTCCAAATTTCGAAAAGAGAGTGAACAAAAAGAAGAGAGTTAACACAACAACACTGAGAGAGTTACCAAAATAACACTAATAGAGAGTTAACGAAATGAGAGAATTATGACCCTGTCGTGTTTTCCAACACCAATTGAGCGGGGAAACTGCTAAACATAGCGTCAAAAGAGCCAAAAGAGAAGAAATCAGTGTGACCGCTCAGAAATACCACATTCGTCGCCGTCTATAAAAGGTAACACTAAAAGACTGCGGTAAAATAACATTATCACACTCGTTGATATTAGCATGTTTACACTATGCTTCTATAAAGTAAACGGAAGAATACTACTTAAATGTTTACAAATCTATAAGATTTTACTAAAATAAAAATAATTTACATATTAATGAAAATATGGACACAAAAATGTTTCAGTTAAAAAAGTTTATTATTTTCAATAATATCTTTAGTTATGACTTTAGTTTAGTTAAAAAAAAAATTGTTTAAATCTTATTCAATATAGATATTAGTTTTCTTTATTTATATTAGTTTATTTATGTTAAAGATTCATTGTAGTTTTTATAACTTAACTTGCGAAACAACATTTTTTTTTATATATTTTTTTTTATTCATTAAATGGTTAGCAAAATATCTATCAGACCAAAACACAAAATATCAAATAAACAGTTCTGACTACCGTCCGAGTCTTTACGTTACACGTTAGACATTATGTGGCGCCAATTCAAAAAAAAAAATGTATTAAAAAAAATTAAATTTCAATAATACATAAATGGAAAATTTAAATGTGCTTTCAAAAATGCGCAAAAAAAATATTGATTTTGAAAATATGGTTAATGTATCAAGTATCTTTTATAGAAAAAATGGACAGGGGGAGAAGGCATGATAACTATTTTGAAGAATATAGTTAAAATAATTACAATATGGTAAAATCTAACTAAATAATAACTATATAAATCATATTTAATGAATATAATGTTATCAAAATGTATATATTTAAAAAGTGTAACAAAATGTAATGAGAGTTTTCACTTTCATTTGTTATCATCTAACTCGATGGGAATCCTCTCTTTAGTTTTATTTGCCATTTGTAATCAAAATATTTCTTTATTACTATATTCCCTGCTCACCCGATAAGATAACACGTATGTATGTATGGGAAAAAAAAGAGTCAAATAGGTGAGCAAATCAACGCTTTTTATACAGAAAAAATATTAGTTGTGCTGGGCTTTCAAAGCCGAACGGTTGTTGGCTCCCCCTCCAAAAAAAAAAAAAACAAATACAATAGTTGATTGAAAAATTTGCAAAAATTTAAGTTAAAAAGAAAATAGCAGAGAGATGACGTCACTGAAAAGCCATGTGTTTTGTTTAGTCACTGCACTTGCCCTTTTAACATTTTGGTTGCCCCAACCGGAAGCAGCTTCCATTGGTCAGTTGGTGACAGAATTAGTGACAGATTCTACCGTTATGTAACTCGATAACTCTCTCTCTCTCTTTCCGGAAGATGAGCAATGCATGCACGCGGACAGCTGTGAGAGGTGCCTGGAGGCGCACCTCGACTGCGCCTGGTGCACTGATAAGGTGGAGTAGCCGAAGAGCTTAAAGTTCTGGAATTAATTAAAATTTTCCTCCCAGTTGTACGAGGTGGGGCGCTACCGATGTCTGACTCGCACCCAATTGCTCAACTACAACTGCAGCGAGTCGGAAATATATGAGAATCAGCCGGTAGTGGATGTCCTGCAAGATAAGCCCCTTAAGGACTACGAAGCGGGTGACGATCAGGCGGTACAGGTGACACCCCAACGCGCTTACCTTAAGCTAGTCAAAGGTGTGCGTTCCTATTTATTTATACTTTTTATTATTTATTTTTTATCTTATCAAATGTGTGTCACTCACTCTCTTGCTTCGTTTTCCCCTTTGGTTGTGTTTGCTTTGCTGATTTGTTCCACATCATTTTCCAACATTTTGTTTTGTGTCCCTGCTTCGCCTATCAGCGGTTAGTGGTTGTCACATCTTCGTGTCATTGTTATTGTTTTCTGATATTTTTTGGCGTGGGAATACCCCTAAATGTCACATTCTCTCAACGATAGTTCATTGAACCCGCCTTGATAAGAAAAGTGTCATCTAATAATCCTGAGATTATAATAGTATTATTAATCATGATAGTATGTATTATATGATTCTGAATACATTTATCTGAATATTATGAATGGTATGCCTCTGAATCATCTTTTGAAATTGTCTAAAGTACATCTCAATTAACGTTGACTGAAGCCCGCAATCCACTGAATGGTTCTTGGGCTAAGACAGCTTATTAGCCAATTTGATGGCCATTTAAAAACAGATCGTAACCAGCTTAAGAACTACTGAACAGCCAGTAATTAGGGTCGAACACTGGGGTGAAAAAAAGCAGGTTAAATTGCAGGCTGAAGGATTACAAGGAAGGGATACATTTAGCCTGGGTGTGAACTGGCTCAAGTGGCAAATGAAAGGTTGCCAAACACAACATTATCAGGCACTGGAGATGGTCTAAAAAAATTATGAAAATTTAAATTAAATTAAATATATTCTAACTATAATCACTAAATATATATTAAAGATATTCTTCCTTTAAAGGACTTTCAAATTATTATATTTCTTGCCAATTTTTAAAAGCCTTTTCTCTCACTGCAAAAAAAAAAAAAACAGAAAAGGGTGTCTCGAAATCTAGAGCAGACTTGTTTCCGTTTATGCAGATGTGTCAGCCCATAAAACAGCTCGTAAACCAGGTCGATTTTATCGAGTGCGGATAGTAAACCGATCTATAACTTTTATCCCTTTTTTTTCCTTTTTCCCTCGAACAGGAAACACGCAACGAATCAAGCTGAGCTACCGACCGGCACGCAATCATCCACTCGATTTGTACGTGCTGATGGATCTCACCTGGACGATGCGGGACGACAAGGCGACCCTGGAACAGTTGGGAGCGGAACTCACCAAGACCCTCAAGAATCTGACCGCCAACTACAGGCTGGGCTTTGGCTCGTTTGCCGACAAGCCCACCTTGCCCATGATCCTGCCGCAGCACAAGGAGAATCCCTGCATCAGTGAGAGGGCCAACTGTGAACCCACCTACGGATTCCGTCACCAGATATCCCTCACCGAGGACGTTGAGGAGTTTACACTGGCAGTGGCCGATAGCAAGATCACGGGGAATCTGGACAATCTCGAAGGCGGTCTGGATGCCCTGATGCAGGTGATTGTCTGCCAGCAGGAAATCGGCTGGAAGGAGCAGGCCAGAAAGGTGGTCATCCTGGTAACAGATGGCTTCATGCACATTACCGGTGATGGCCTCTTGGCGGGGATAGTTCGGCGTAACGACAAAAAGTGTCATCTGAACAGTGCTGGGGAGTACACAGGCTCCTTGGAGTATGACTATCCTTCGCTGGAGGAGATGTACAGGGAGCTACTGCGTCGCAAGACCAACGTCATATTCGCGGTAACCCAGGAGGTGCTGAGTACCTATAGGGAGTTGAGTGGCCTGATGCAGGAGATAAGTTACGTGGATACCCTGAGTGCTGATTCTTCGAATATTTTGGAGCTACTTAAGAAGAGGTAAGTAAGAGCTACTTATATTTAAAAATACGGATTATAATTGTTCCAAATCCATCCACCAGCTATGAGAGCCTGATTAAACGGACTCAGTTTTCCGACAATAGTCCGGAGTTTATAAACATGGAGTACTACACGGACTGTGGTGGACAGTTTCCCAGCTTACGGAAACGGAATTATTGCAACAATGTCAGTCTAGGAAAGGAGATTGACTTCTATGTGGATGTCACTCTCACGGACTATCCAGCATCCCAAGTCTTTGTGAGTCAAGTAACAAAGAGTCTCAAAATTATTCTATATAATAATCCATTGCAGACCCACAAAATTCGCATTGGCGAGGCCTCACTCAGTGAGTCCATGGACTTGGATGTGGATCTTCAGCGACCTTGTCCTTGCCGCGAAGAACCGGATCCGGACAACGAGGAGGGACGATTCCGATGCCAGAATCAAGGATACCTCTACTGCGGAATGTGTAACTGTGACGCGGGATGGACGGGCACCTATTGCACCTGCCCCACGGATGCCACGAATTCCACCACCAATGAGGGCCTCCTCAACCAGTGCCGGCAGCCCAGACTGGACAATTCGCGATCTCCGTTGGTCTGTTCGAATCACGGAGACTGCGATTGTGGGAGCTGCCTGTGTGACCTGGGATACGATGGTGACTTCTGCGAGTGTCGGGAGTGCATCGATTGCGATCTAGAGCGCGCCGACTGCTACTGTGGCCAGTGCGTCTGCAAGTGGGGATGGTCCGGCACCAGGTGCAACTGCAAAGAAGACACCGACGCCTGTCTGGGGCCCACCGGGGAGGTGTGCTCCCAGCGAGGAACCTGCGACTGCGGGGAGTGTATCTGTGAGAATCCTTACCTGGGAAAGTTCTGCGAGATCGACCCCGAAAAGGACAACAAGCTGTGCCAGTTCTACGAGCCGTGTGTCACCTGTCTGATTGAACAGAAGCAGGGAATGGGTGCCTGTGAGAACCTGAGCGATCTGTGCACCAGCTTCGATAGCCAGGAGCGCTTCACCTACTCCTTCGTTTCCGAATTGGATCCCGAGCACACCCATTGCCTGGTCAGGCTGGTGAACAAGCACGGAATCCAGTGCGATAGCTTCTTCGAATACCAAGTCATCGACCACGCCAATTTCCTGACCATCCAGGCCGTGGATTGTGAGCCCCTGGACTATGTGGCCCTCTTTGGGTTTATTTCGGGATTCACCCTGTTGATAGGACTCCTTCTGATCTTCCTGATCTGGTGGTGCATTCGGGTCAAGGATGCCAGGGAGTATGCGAGATTTCTGGAAGAGCAGAAGAACTGGGTGCGACAAGAGAATCCCATCTACAGAGATCCGGTGGGAAGATATAAGGTTCCAAAGTCCCTCAGCGACAACTACGACGAGAATCCTTTTGCTAGTTGATTATAGATCCTTAATGATGTTGCTGTAGGTGTTTTTTAGGAAAAATATTTTGTACTGAACGTATTTGTTCTTGAAATCTGTACCAAAGAATGGACTAATTCAAAAGGACCAAGTGACCATAGAACAAAATCTGATACACAGAAAGAATACTGATAATAGCCCCTAAGTTTCATTATTTTTGTATAATATATTTGAACATAATTTTGATTTTATACATAAAATTGGATTGAAAATCGTTCATTAATTAATTGTAGTCTAAGCTAAATAACCTAAGAATTTGTTTATATCTAAAGAAGAGTAGTTTTACGCGATTTCTTTTCAGATTAATTATAATTATGTTTAATAATTCCTTTGAGCAACAAGTTAGTTTTGATTTCAATCGAAGGTTAGTTGAAAATTATTGATTTATGAGTTAATCGATGACTACTGGCAAAAAACGGAAATGCAAAATCGATCTTAACATAAGGACGTACAAGTAAGGAGGCATTACAAAAATACAATTCAATTAATTAAGGCTAAACGTTTTCCCCTTCATTCTATTTTTAACTAAATGTAATATCACTAGATTTGTAGCTTAGATTTAGTAAATGGTTCCTCGCTGCGAAAAATGCCAAAAACACGAAATTCAATTACACATGCTCGTAACTCCACGCTCATAAAATGCACACAACGTTTCGACCAAAAAAAAAAAAACAAATTAGATGTGGATATATTGTATAACAGAACTGGGGTAGACCGAGAGCGGGAGCAGAGGTGGCGACCCTTCAAAGGACACGCTCCCCCAGCGACGGCGTCCGCTGGATCAGCATCGAGGGTGGCTTCGCCGGCAATGTCACGCTGCTCAGCTCAGCATCCAAGGCGGCAATGTCGGCGGACGTCGCCTTCGCGGTCGACTTCGTTGGCAAGGGGGTGACTATCGAGCTGGGCAGGCCTTGGGGGGAGGCGTCGGGCACCAGGCGCTTCAGCAGACCGCCCACACAGCCCCAGGGGAAGGTCCTGCAAACGAGAGAGAGAGAGAGAGAGAGGGGGAAGGTGAGCTCAGGTAAAGGTAAATATTTTGCATTATTAAAGAGAAACACATTAAAGCAAGACCATTAGGCATGGTAATGCGGTCCTGGGGAGTGCTATGATTTCTGGGGGAATTTTCTACACTTGAAGCTATTGGTTTTGGTGGGAAAATCTAAGAATATATCTCAAAACTTGACTTCTTGACAAAAGAAACTTTTATAAGCAAGTTATAGTTATCTGAAGGATTGAAGCTGACTTCGTATATATATTTTCAAAATATTAAATAAATTTTATTTCATGTGTAAGTGAAGTGCATGAGTGAACATTTTTGGTCGAGGGTAGACTGATTTTATTTTATTTCTGAGGTTGTAGATAAATTTGTGGTCATGCTCTTCAAAAGGATGATTTTTAGTCATAAATACAAGTCCAAAAATGGCAACATTAAGGTCTTAAAGAAAGTATTTATTTTTAACTGAGAGAATAAAAAAGGTACTGACAAAAAACCCTAGCCCTTGGTTCCCCTATTTAAGGTCTATTTAAATCTTCCTCCAGATTTTTCCTCACTCATTGCCATTAAAAAATAAAATAAGCTCGAATTAAAATATTTCCCTCTGATGGCTGTCCATTAGGGAAGTCCATACAAGCCCCCTTACAACCATTATGGCGCCTAATTAAGTGCCGCAAATTATCATTATTAAGTTGAAGCGAAAGGCCATTTGTTTGCTTACCACTTGAAGGAGAGTAGGACCTTCAGGAAGCCGGGAATGACGGCCAGTTTCTCGTTCTTCTTGATGGCCACAATGACACGATCGGCCACATCGTTGGGATTCAGCGTGGGGACCCATCTGCAATCATTTACCAATTCAAAATGTCAGACTCCTGGCCAGGTAATAATAAAACAGAGAGAGAGAGTTGCTTGGCACTCACCTGGCATTCACGTCGTCGAACATGCCAGTGGCCTGGATGAAGAACGGGCAGATGCAGGTGGTACGGATGTTCGTATGGCCAAGGACTTCCAGCTCCAGCCTCAAAGCCTCATCAAAGCCAACCTGTAATTATCGATAACTCAGTAGGGGAACGGAGCAAAAGCGGCGTACAATCGAGGCAAACTTACCGCTGCGAACTTGCTGGCACAGTAATCGACCAATTTGCTAATGCCCACATGGCCGGCCATCGAGGCGATCGTGGCAATGTGTCCTCGATCATTCTCAATCATTTTTGGCAGGAACGCTTTTGTCGTCTGCAACATTTAAATATTAGTATTTAGCTGCCACATTCTTTCACAAAGTACTTACCCAAAAGTGTGCCATAACGTTCACATTGAAGGATCGTTCGATTAAGTGGTCAGGTGTATCCAGCAGATGCAGACCAGACACAACGCCCGCATTGTTGATCAGCAAAGTGACCTAAAATGTAACCAAAACGTATCAAAGTTAAGAGGTATGTATCTTTCATAAACTTTCCTAAATTATAGTCCATAAGATACACGACTTGTCAAACTTATTGGTGGGCTTAAAATTCGTGGTCATAAAATACTCAGATTATTTGTAATGGCCAGAGGTGGCCGTTGCCGAGAAAATGTTGCCTACAAAATTAGCATATTGCGTAAGTCTTTGGTGTGCCACTAGCACCGAAAAAAAACTGCCAATATTCTTGACTTGTTTGGTTTTCTGGTACAACGATTTCGAAAGGCGTTGGTTTGTCCAAGACAGTCCCAGACATTGGTTAGCTTATAAGTTGCTTGATTTATGACCCGACCGAGATAACCAAGAATTGGTCAAGCCATTTAGGAAATAATTTTGAATAAATTACAAGAACAAGCCCTTAAGAATCGTTTTTTTAGCTATACAAAAATAAGCTATGTCAGACCTCGAATGTAAACAAGGTCTTCACACAGTTTTCTCTATCGGCTTAGCTTCTTAAAGATTTCTCTTGCTTCGTGGAGCCAGTTTCCAAATAAGTGAAATCCTTCAAATGGCAGTCCGCCAAAGTCGAGCATGTCAAGGTCTAAATGCGAATAATGTTGGCAGAAAAAAAATAAAGCCAAGTAGCTCTCGCTCGCACCTACTGGCAACACGGCTAGCTGGCTGGTTAAATTAGTTAACAACAAGTGCACAGCAATGATCCTATTGGGGGGCGAGTTCAAGTGCAATTGGTGTGTGGGGCAGGGGCAGGTCATACATTGCGTATGAGCGATTTCAAAGTTGCCTGCTGTAACCGGGCAAAAACATTTAACGAGGCGTGCATTAAGACAACAAGAGTGTCAGCATCAGCAAAAAATAAAAAAAAAAAAACTAGACAAAAAAATAAAATAAAAAACACAACAGCAGCCGGCAACAGACCATTAACGCAAAACAACAACATTGCCAAGCCATTAAAAATATTAAATGTAATATTTCAGAGGGCCCGGGCAATAGTAAGAGCCAAGGAAAAAAAAACAACAGAGTTCGAAACTAAAAAAAAAGGCTAAAAAAAGCAACGCGTCATCTGCATAACGCATGACTTATTAAGCAGTTAAATGTTTCTTTTTGTTAGTCTTTCTGCTACTGTTTTTTTTTTGTTTAATTTTTTCTCCCTTTTTTTTAGAGACTTTCAGGTTCAACGATGTGGCTGCTGTCATTATATAACTCTTTCAAAAAAAAACAGTCTCTGGATTTTTTTTCTTTCGACATGTTCTTGCTGCTTTTTATGCTCGATCTTCTGACATAATTTTGACTATTTTTTCGTCGCTTTTTATTCGAAATTATAGTCGAAGCATGTAATTGGAGGTTTTGAATATGACAATTTCGTGTTCGTTAAACTTTTTCATTTTGAAACTGACCTGGCCAAGCGTGAACACATCTCTTATGAGGACATTAGATGCTTGTGGCAACAATTTCAGACCAATTACCTGAATTTCATTTGAATAAAATTGAAAGTTGTAGAGAGAATTGAGAAATATTTGCTTACGATTCTGTCAGGTGAACGATCTGCCTTTAATTAGGCAACTACCTCAACCTTGACTGTTTCGCTCATTAACAAAGCCCACTCGGTAGTTCTAATTGAAAGAACAAAAGTATCATAGAGGCACCACAATAATTAGTCAAAAAAACAAAAAATAATTGATTGAAAAAAATAATATTTTGTTACGTCTGGAAATTTCTGGCATGAAGGATAATTAGCAACTGAGCTGCAATTAATTTGAATGTGAAGCCCAATGTGTGGCAGTGGCTGTTGCATTGTTGTAGTGTCAGTTGCATGGTCTCGAATCTGCCCTGGATTTTGATAAATGACCAGATCGAATGCGAAGTGGCAACCAGTTTGCAGAAGACCGGATTCGACTTGGCTTCTTCGTCTACCAGATTTTTGTTCCTTTTTTTCCTTTTTTTTTGTGTAATGTGCAACAATTTCTCAAGGTTGCCGCAACGATGACGATGCGTTCATGCATACAAATTTTTCTTTTTTCTTTTCTCCACCCGGGCTTCAGTTTAAATTTATGACATGAATATGCATAAATGTGTTGCTACGGGGTGTGGCAGCAACAGCAACAGCAACAGAAACGGTAGTGGCAGTGGCAGCGGCAACCAAAGTTGCATGGTGCCGGCTTACATGTGTCGGTCGCTCTGGCGAAGAAGGGTTCTGTTCTGGCCAGCATAAAAGCCATTAAACGCCCCTCAACAAACAATTATATGACGACTAGGCTGATGCCACATTAGGCGCTCGACTGTAAACAGCAATTACTTGACTTTTATGCTTCAATTGCCGCACGCACTCCCCACCATTTCCCTTTCCATATTGCCGGCATAGGAAAAGCGAAATATGTAATTTATTTTTGTTACCTAACACAAGTAGGCCATATGAATGGCTATGTTTTTTCCGCATTTCTTCATAATTTCTGATTAATATATTATTTAAGCCCAGCAATCACATGTTGAGAATATTATTAAACATCTCCAACTGTACTTACATCTCCAACTTCCTCCCTGATGACATCGGCTGCCTTGTAGACATCTTCTTTTTTGGAAATATCAACCACATAACCCTTGCAGTAGCCGCCTGCCTCTTGAACAATTTCAACTGTTTCCGCAATACCTGAAAGGGTTTTTATTAAAAAAAAAAAATACAATCAACATTTCTCTTGGTTGTCACGTGATCTGGGAACTTACCCTTCTTATTGATGTCCCAGATAATGACCTTGGTTCCCATCTTTCCCAGCCTTTCGGCCAACTGGCGACCCAGTCCATTGCCTCCACCTGTGATCAGAGCAATGTCTGTGTTGAGCTCCTTTTCGGGATAGCCGAAGGCAAGGTAGTACAGATCCTGGAAGTGAGAAAATAAATTAAGGTAACTAATTATGTATAGAGTGTAATTAATTTTATAGAGAGAGTTAATTAAATATCAATTTTGTAAGAGTTCTTGGTAGTTTTATTCGACTTGCCACTACATTT
Organism: Drosophila atripex; assembly: GCA_035045925.1. Taxonomy (NCBI): domain Eukaryota; kingdom Metazoa; phylum Arthropoda; class Insecta; order Diptera; family Drosophilidae; genus Drosophila; species Drosophila atripex. The sequence continues at coordinate 10,301,884 of JAWNOP010000070.1, forward strand.
AATAAATAAATTAATAATAAAGATAAATTTGTTGGTCCTAATATTATTATGCCTTTAAAAAAATCCCCGAATTATTCATTAATAAATCCCAAAAGTTCTTTTCAAGATTTGACGTAAAGCCATTTCTTCTTTTTAATTTTATGCAAAAAAGTTCGCTGTCGCAGTCTTTTGTTTTCGCCTCGATTGCTTCCTGTTTGCAAACTAAAACCCAACCGAGTCACGCTTTTGAAAATAGAGACACACTTCGAGTGTACCCAAGACACAAAAGGAAACCCAAACAGAGTGTCAAATTGTAAACAACATTTGTTCGCTTTGGCCACTTGGCAGCTGCGTGTTAATAGACCGCAATTTGCCGCCTTGAAAGCCCATTGAGGGCGTTAGTGGGCCATGGGGTGGGTAGTGCACTTCAATTAATTGATACTTGGGTTATTTTTTGAATTTGCATTTATTTTTCCTGTTCCCTTTTTATTTTGTGCCAGTTTAATGTCAATAAGCTGTCAAAATTTATGACTATCACGCCTCCCTGGAGGCCATTAAAAATGCGCTCTCCCATCGCCGAGGAAAAGAAGGGGGGAAGAAAAAAAAAAGAGAAAAGTGAGAAAACAAAAGACTCTGGCGGCGAACTTAATATTTAACATGTTGCACAGTAGCACTTTCTGTTGCACGCGGGGGCATCCCATAAATTTTCATGCCGCACGCGAACTTGCTGCCAGCAAATATGCCCCATCCGCTTAGGGCACCTGGTCAGTAGCAGTGGCAGGGACAGGGGCAGGGTTATTTGCACCTGAGAATGGACACCGGGTCTTGGGCTCCGGCTCTGGGAGCTGAGTCCGGCAAGCGTGTCCAATTATTTTGACATTAACAATGAATGTGTCGCAACTTTGTGCTGTTTCATACACTGCCAGTGGGTGGGCTCAGCAACATTGTTATTAAGAGGGCATTATATTTTATTATTAAAAATAATAGACATTAATGAAAGTTTTCATAGACCTTTAATAAAACACTTTCTTAATAATCTTATACATATATTTCCATTGCAAAGTAATCACAAGGTGTAGCAGCTTCGGTGTGAAATTTCTATCTTCGTTTTTCGCAGACTTTTCTTCCGCCCTTTCCCTTTGGAAAAAGAGCATCATAAATTATAAAAAAATTAATCAAAGGAAACTTGTGGCAGGTATGTTGGGGAGCTCGTTGTTACTGATGGCCACAATGATGATGAGTGGCTTTTTGGTTGCCTCAGCTGGCCCTTTATTTTCATGTTACGGCTGCCGGCTCGTTGACAGACATTTTGTCACATAATTTAACATGCAATGCGCATTTTTCTCAGCTCATCACCAGCAACAAGGACAGGAAGCATGCAATTATAATTCGTGCATAATATGATAATAAACATAATGAGAGCACAGATTTCTTTTCCAGTTTAAATGTGACATCAAAAATACAAGAAAGAAATATGCAAATTAATGTTGAATTGAAAGTAAGATTGAACGATTTTGACAGATCAGATCAGATCACGGAAACTTTTCGAGACTATTGTTCGCATAAATGTAAATTTCGCAGACACGTTTCCATTTTAGCCATCTCATCCAAGAATTTGTATGTCTGGCTCTATTTTGTGCTTCTCCCCAGCCTCCAGACAGAAATCTGGTATGTCTGGCAAAGAAACCTGCCTAGTCAGCAGCATCAAGTTCATTCAGCTGGGCTCACTGGTCCCCCCGCCCGGCGTTTGTCGTTTGTTTATGTGGCTTTTTTTTTATCGCTTTTCTAGCCTAGCCTTTTGGTGATTGTCAAGGTCCAACGCATTGACCTTTGTAAGACACGGAATTGATCTTGGATGCACTGATTTCGATTTGATTGACTTGTGGACAAGGCGTGGAAATTTTACGGAGGTCTTTGCCATTTGAAAATGATTAATAGGAAATGGTATTTTGAATAAGATATTCGACCATGATGGAGCATTTGTTATGCATGAAATTTTGAAAATTACTAATTGGTTTACAAGAGTGGAAAATTACATGATGGTTGCTATTTAAAATTTACATTTTAATTATGGTGCATGGTTCGGAAATTTTCCATTCTTTTCTCACACATTTTGTTGAAATAGAGTGTCATATTTCTCAGCCAACATTATTAGTGGCATCATAAAAAGTAATACCTGTATTAATTGCCATCCGCTGCTCAGATGGCGAAATGTGTTTAGCTGTTTAGCTCATTAGAGTTGTTTAAACATTAATTAGCATGGCTCTTCAGTCGACCCCTACTGTTAGATGGAATTCTCTCGCGTCTTGGGATTGCAAAAATCTTGCATAATTTATGCAAGCCAAATGCCAAATGGCCGATCACGGGGATAACATACTCCGCGCTCTAAGACTTCTAAGGCGTGAAGCCGGCTGGGTTATTTCCATTCCCATTCCCACTACCCTCATCATCATTATTGGCAGTAGTAATCAAATGTTTGCACTCGGCTTCGGCTCTTTTTTCTTTGGATCCATCGAGAAGACAAAAGCAAATGGACAAACTCGTTTCTTGCTCTCCCGATCTCGACGCTTCCAGTTCGAAGAGAATTGCGAAAATATCAACAACCTGAAGTAGCCGCCGTCGCCTGGTTAACACGGTTAACGTGGTTCTAAAGCCGGCCGAAAGTGAAACCGAATACCAGCAACTCCGGCTCAGGCTCAGGCACAGGCTCTTGCCCAACCCCAAACCGAAATGCTAGCTATCGCATACACTAGCACCTGGCCGGCTGTCTGACGGCCCGGCTGCCTGACTTGCTGCTTAGCTGCCAAATTGGCTCCAATTTGGGCCACTTTATGAGTGGAGTGGAAAACTGAGAGGCGCACACACTTACACTCCGAGTGGAGGCTCTTGAGTGAGCAAAAAACAAAAGACTTAAGGCACGAACTTGCCACAAAACATTGTAAACGCCGCTGTTGCAATGCTGCCAATGCACAAACACTTGGCAGACGTCCGTACCGCCGGTAACTAATTTCCTCTCATGTCCCCTGTTCCTCGTCGAGTGACCTTCTTTGCGCCGGATCGCTTTGAAACTAGACACAGACACCGATGGTTGCAACAAAAAAGCAATAGGCAGCCCAATTGAATGAAAAAAGTTTCCTATTTGTTGCATTTCAAATACACTTGTAGTCTTAAAAACTTGTTGTATTATTATTTATTTTATTAAAGGGTTTATTAGAAACGTTAATTTTTTTCTTAAATATTTGAAAATATACAATGTTATTAAGAGGGTTAAAGTTTTATTTGATTTGAGTTTCCGCTTTTTGGATAAAAATTTGTAGACCCTCTAAACAAAGAATAGCACCCCTTGGTAGTGTAAATATTAATAATAAACCTGAAATTGAACCCCACAGACAACAAATGCAGCAACCATTTGAGTGCAGCGTTGTGCATTGCATTGGAAACAAGAGGGGCAAGTACCCCTTCTGCATACACTTGAAAGTTTTTAGCTACCTGGCCAATTGGCCAATGATTTTGCACTTTAAGTTTTGTGTTTGCTTGTCTCTTGGCTGTTTTTTTTTTACTCATTTTTTATTGCAGGCGGGTGGTCGCTGTCATCGACTGCCGGTATACGGCCTTCAATGGCAATTTTTATATATATTGCTTTGCGAAAAATTAACATCACAATATAGATTTCCAGCGGTGTATTTGCTTTTCACATGAATGGTGACACGCGCTCATAAATCGAACAATCGAGTTCTATACGATCTCGAACGGCAGCCACAATCTAGAGTGACTCGAGGGGCAATTTGTCAGCCGGAGCGGATATTTGCAAAGGTGCTGAGGTTCCACGGCAGCGGATATGGCTAGTGATTAGCATCGAGTATTGGTTCTTTTGAAATCAAAACACTTCATTAATAGATCTCTGTCGAGAGAAAGAGATATTCGGATATTCATTTTCTAAAACTGTATGAATAATGAAATGTGTCAAGCAAATATTTAAGTCGGTAATTAAAAATCTATTAAATGAATCCCCCATTTTAGTGCTTTGTACTTGGATGTGTACATTGTGGCCAGGCCATTGTATTTTTATTTTAGATATTATATGGCCATTGACGGGCACACCCGCCCCGTAACCCATTTTTCACTGGCTCACACACAAAGCCACTCGGGCAGCCGTAAATCAGTCGAAAGCACAAGGCCGCATGCGGGTTATGAACCTGCAACCGGCTCTGGCTCCGTCTCTGGCTCTAAGCCAACAATTTACAATTTACAATTTACAGTTTACGCGGAGGTAAGCTATGGTAACCCATCCAGTAGTGAGATATTGTATTTAGCTATTTGCTTTTCGGGGGGGTCTCAAACACTTTCAATTTCAATTGCGTTTGGTGTTTGCAACGCACACACACACACACCCACACAATAACAGAAATGAATGCCCGCGAAATTGCGGTTGGTGTGGTTTGTTGTTGCTACCAGAGGTGTGTGTGCAATGGTGTGAGTGTGGGTCTTGCGGCTAGCGCAAGCAGGGCTAATAAAAACAGGCTCTCCAAGTGGCCAGCACCGCCACAAAGCCGGCAAAATGCAAAAGTTGAACTAGGTCAACAAGCCAAACGCAGCAGCGCAGTTGACAGAGCAGCAGCAACAGCAGCAGTGGCAGCAACTGGCGCAGCAGCGGGCATGACAGCAGCAGGCAATAACTCTGGTTGACTTGGCTCATTACATGCCTCCCCCGGGCACTTGGAAAAATATATATTAATTAATAAACAGATTTTAGAACTTCAAGGAAAAAAAATAAAAATTAATTATGGAATTATTAATTATAGTTAATATTTTCTGCCAATAAATTAATACCTATTTATTTTTTTAAGTGCCTTTAAGCCTACGTGGCTCTCCGCCCATAATTTTCAACATGTAGGTGGAACTTTCAACGCAAGTTTGTTGCCTAAGTCTTTTGTTAGCTGCTGCGAATGCGTTGACATGAATCCGTCTAATCATACCTTATTGGCTCTATTCATCCGAATTACCCGCTTGCTGATTCAATCCCAACCATCAATTAAGTCATGCCCGGATCGACAAAGAGTCAGTTAGCTAGCGAGGCCTTAGAATCGTCATGGGGATTCGTCGCCTGCAATATTGTTGCAGATTTACATGCAAATTCCGTTGGCTTTCTGAGTCGCTTGTTGTGCATTTGGCATGCAAATGTCAACAGTTTTTCGCCCGCCTTGCCCGTCGTCTTTATTTTTATGGCCCTCTCCTCGTGCATTTCGTGCATAATGATGCCGCACAACCGCAGCCAGCGAATAGAGATGAGATACACAGTAAATGCCACAATCATGCCACACATTTCACGATCATATCTCACTAGCCCTATCTGCCTCGCAGCGACTACAACAAATCCAAAAAGGTTTCATTTTGTTTTTGGTTTTGTTTTTGCGGTAAAGTGAAAATATAATTACCACAAACCAAGGCTTATGCAATGAAATTGAAATTTTTTATTGTCTTTTATTTTCGGTTATTTAAAAACCACTTAGCGTGTCAGAGTGTCAGTTTGAACCCGATACGGGTCTAATTTCTGAAATTCCCCCCAATAGGCGCAACTATTGGGAGCCTACTGGCCAATAACTGAATGACTTTATTGCCCGGTAAGTCCCCACTGACTTTGTAATTTATTCAAATTCTTAGTTGGACAAATTTGCCATCTCATTCAAGCGTATAATTGCAATTAATCGAGTTGACTAAGTGACTGATGTTAACCTTTTTTATTAGCCTTTCCCTTTGTTTACCTTTTTTATTAGCCTTTTTTATTAGTTGTTGGTTGTTTTTTTGCAAACTCAGATTTATTGTTTATAATTACAGGCAAGGCAAATTCAAATTCATTGAGAATTTATGGCCAAGTCGATATAGGATTACTAGTTTCTAGCTAGTATATGAGTCTAAATAAAAAATGAAATCAATAATGCTAAGTACATTTTATGACCCTGATATCAATATTAATTAAGTGAAAATATGCAGTACAACAACTTAATATTCAATCCCCTCACGATCACCTTCCTCCGCAGATTGCATCTCAAAAAGGTAAATTCGTAAATCAAAATAAATTATCTCGCCGAGTGAGTTCACATCGTTCACAGGCTGGTTTACATCACGCGGGCTTGGTCTTGGTATCGGGCTCGGACTCGGGCAGCCAGTCAGTAAGTCCCTAAATAACCCGGTTCCTCCCTCAAGCCCACCGATATGCCATCTGGACGACTTGTCTCCGCGAGATCTTAATGCCTTAAATCTCTTTCATGGCCCCAATTAAACGCCACACGTGCTGCCATTGGCAATGCCCATTACTTTTGGCCATATATCTCACAGTGTGCCTACAATGTGCGGACATCCTTTTGGCAGCTAATTAAATACGTTAATCGCAGTTGTTCGTTATTTTTGCACGCCATGCGATTACCAAGCCGAAACTTGAAATTCTCGCCGCGATTCTCTCCGATCAGCATTGACACATTTTTTCGTCGCGACTCGCGAAGGTAAATTGCATTAACTAAGTCGCACAATGTTGCTAATCAACCAAAGTCAAAGCGAAGGTGAATTATTCTTTCGGCCAAAGGAAGCCAACATCCATTTAACAATTTTTATTAATCAGTTGTAAACAAAAGTGAGAAGGTCTCTCGGCCCGAGGGGCAATTAAGAGATACACAAAAGTCTTTGATAATATTCGTTTGAAAATTGGACACTTTTATGGATATTTTTTATTTGCTTGATGATTGTTTGATTTTTAGAGATTAAATTAAATGTAAGGTTGTTTTGGAAATTATTCAGATTTTTTTTTTAAAGATTTAATCCCGTTTTAATGGACGTACTCCTAAAGGAGATTCTTGATTAAGATTCTCTTAAAAATAATATTAAATTTTAAAACTCCCGACGATTCTATCCTAAATTTGTCAAAAAAATAATTATGTAATTTTTCAATTATTAAATTTTAATCTTTTCTATCTCTTAATCCTAAAAACTAACCTGGAAGATATATCCAATGCAGCAAATGATGAACCAGGCCACATCCGCAAAGGCATCCCAGCTACCCAGCAGGCTCTCAGTCCAGCTGGTGGGCGGGGGAGGACTCTCCACGTGGGCGGAATGCACCGCCCCATTGCCATTGGCCAGGCCATGTCCGTTGGCCAGGCCATGTCCGTTGGCCAATATTTGCTGATCGTCAGCGTGCAGGTCGTTGTTGTTTCTCTCCATTTTCTCACTGGCCTGACACTTGACTTTTGAATCAGATTCTTTCCGGTTAGTATTTTTCAGTTAGATCACACTTTTCCAAGACACTTTATAATTTTTTTTGCTAGCGAAACGAATGAAAAATTTGAAATGCTATTTGTTTTTGTAATTTTCGTAATTATTTCGGTTTATTTTAAAATGCAAACGAAACACAACCAACCGTAAGCCAAAGCTAGCTAATATTTTTGGCGGCTTTGGTTTTTTATTGTTTGACTTAATTTTGAGTGTGCGTTATGCTGGTTTTTTTTTTTTGGTTTTATAATTTTTTGGGCTTTATTTTTTAGGTTGGGGATTCGACTGATTTTTCCGCACTGCACGTCCGCTCTCGTGAGCGTAGCAAACGATTTTGAACGTTGTGGGCTCGAAAGGAATGAATTTCGACTTCTTATTTTGGCGCGCTATTGGATATAGCCGACGTTGGCGTCGACGTTGACGCCGACAGCACCGTGACTGTGGCCGTCGACGTCGCTGCCGACAGCCGAAGCTCGAATTTGTGACGTCATCGAGCTTCAGTCCCAGCTTCGGCTTCGGATTTTGATATTGTTGGCTTTGTTTTTGTTTTTTTGCCCGTTTCTCGTTCTTATATTCGCTTTATGTTATTTTTATTTTAAGCCATTTGGTGTTGCTTATGTTTCCCTCTAATTTTTTAAAATTAATTGAGATTTATGTGGCCTGCAGTTGGTGAAGTTTTTAGTGTTATTTTTTTGAAGGACCACCTGTACATGACTAATTGAATTTAAGTGGGCTTTACGAAACATAAAAAGTGTTGTTACAACTTTATTGCAACTTTGAGTTTGAAAAATGCATTTTTTTATTACGTTTTTTACTTGGGGGATGAATTTCTTTACTAACTTTTTTATTTTTAAGACGTTTTTATTCCTGAGATAATCATTTAATTTCTTAAAAAAAAAGCCTGAAAAGTTTGGATTTTATTGAAATTTTTTAAAAATAATTATATATTTTCTCAAGCTGTCAGTTAATTACTAACAATTAAACTGATAAGCTTATAAAATTTATATTAATGTATATTAATGTTTAAATCATCTTATATATTTTCACTTTCCCTCAAAATCTGATGCTGATATATTTTATTTTGTTTTCGAGTTCCAACCTTAAGCGAGGCTTCGGAATATAAATAAGCTTTAATTCGATTTTGGACAATTTTTATCCACTCTTCTTATTGTGGACATCACAATGCATTTTGTTGTCCTTTGTTCCTCTCTTTTCCATCGCCTTTCTCTTTCTTTCTCTCACACACACACACTACAAAGCTTTTATTTTGACGTCGATTTTTTGCCGAATTTCTTGCCAACAAAAAAACAGGTTATGGTAATGCATTAAAATTATATTTTCTGGCAATTCTTAACGATTTCGTCACATCTTCGTATTGCATAATAAGCAAATTTTATTTATTTGAATCGATATCGTTTGTTTTGTATACGTGTGTTTTTTAGATTTTGATTTGCATTTTTAACAAGAAGTTGTTGCCAAGACATCGGGTCAAAAAACTGCTAAAATCGTTAAAGGCCATTGTGAACCCAACAAATATTTTTTAAGAAAATAACAACAAATGCACTCTAGTTTTCCGAAATTTCGTTTACTTTTTAAAAGTACTATTATTACTTTTTATAAACTGTAATTGGAAGTTACCGTTTTTTGCACAAAATTACAACTTTTCTGTAGTTTACGTAGATTTATTAGCCGGCATTTTTTAATTGATGTATTAACTTAATTGCCAAAAAATGCAAATGATTCTACTGGATTTTCAAGCATTCTTTTTGTGTCTGCTTGGTTTTATTTCGTTATTTATATTTTTCGACTGCTTTTTGGCTCATCTTCGTTTCCCTTTGCGTGGCTTTTTGACGTTTTTGGCGCCGGCGCAGTACGAAAATGAGAAAGGCTCCAACAAAAAAAGGGGGTGTTCCGGAGAGGTCAGCTGGGTCCTAAGTCCCCAACAGCTGTGTGGCAAAGTGGCCATATTTTTAAAAAAATTCGAACAGTTTCAAAAATTTATGTTATAAAAATAAATAAATATTAAGTGTAAAGTTTAGAACAATGGCAATAAACTGGTTCTAATATAAAATCTATATATATAGAACTCTATATTTAACAAAATTATAGACCATTTCCTTTCTTTAATAACTTTGAGAGACTCTTGAAATTTTTTCAAAATTCCTATATACAAAGTTTCAATTAAATGTTACCTCTTAATATAAATTTTTCAAAAACCTATAAAGATTATGTCAAAATATGTCTTAATGTCAGAATAAATAATTATCGCCCGGCAAAAAACCCAATCAATGCCAATTTTTAAAAACAAATTTTAAAAATATCCTAAATGATTCATTTCCCTCAACAACATATTAATATGCCAATTTCCGCAATAATTATTAGCCAAAATCAAATATATTCCATATGTTCTACGCAATCAAAATCGAGCAGGTTGGCGGCGCATGTTAAAAGTGGCTATTTCCTTTTGCGAGAATTTAACCTCGTGCCCTGTTGACCGAGCGCCAAAAATGTGCTGAACTTTGACCATATCCATATCCACAATCTACACAAACACGGAGACTGGCCAAGAGTAGAAAAAGGCCAATAACAAAATACCCAGAGACTTAGACAATCGCAAATGAATCAACTGATAGCCTTCGCTAAAACTAAAAAACCCGTTAGAACCAGCATAATTGTTGGACGCTAAGCGCCAATTTGAACGTTAACCTATTTCACTTCCTCACATCAGAATTCTTGTTTTACCATCTGACTTCCGGTCGAAAACGAACGTGTTTTATGCCATGTGTTTACCGATGACTTGGACATTATGTGGTCTTTCGATTTCCTAACAAATAACTTCTTGGCTTTGTGCCGCATCGCGATTATGGCCCATTTGATTAGAACTGCCTAAGCACCGGGGGTTATTAATTATGATTTATTTGACAACACTAAGGAGTACGATAATTATTGCCCAAAAATAATAAATATCTTCAAGGTCAAGACTTTTTTGTATAGAGTCTTAGGAGTCTCATTTGCAGAGTGTTAATTGTGTATTTTTTTATTATTTGCCGATTTGAAATGCCTCTGCCACTTTGGGAATTGCGTTGTGGAGTTCCAAGAGAATAAATCGGTTTCTGTATTCAATAATATATCTGGTTCTATTATTTGTGGAAATAATTCACGCCTGCTTGGGGGGTTTGTTATGATTTTGACTTTTAGCGAAATTCTCTAATGATCAGATCAGACAGGTATACAGGTAAGTCATCTTTGGAAGCAAAAATATATGTTCTCAGTCAGAAATCCCTATAAACTGAACCGATTTTCAAATGCTTGACTCATCAAAAAAATCAAAAATGTTAACACCTGGCAGCATAAGCGACTTCTTAGACTCAAATCCCAAAGCTTGGTGGAATAAATAATATAAATCAACACTAAATCTTTTCTGTGAACCCAATCTGGCATTGAATTTTGATTATATTGTCTCTGTCTTTGATCTCAATTAACATAAATGCTCTAAAGCCTAAGAGACCAATATCTCTGCCATGTTAAGTATGTTGTAAGAAAAGTATTTGATAATTATCAGAGGCTTGGAGATTTCTTGATTAAACAAATGACAGGTGTTGGGCTGAATCGTAAACCTATAAGCCAGGGCAGCCAAAAATAAGTAATAATTTCACCAAAAATATAGTTTTAAACGAGGCATGTTACCTCGCCTTGCAATTCGAGTAGAAAATGTATTTTTAATTGAATTAGTAAGCAAATCATAAGTAAAAAGGCCAAACAACTGACACATTTGGCCCACACCGGATGGCCAAAAGTGGCTGAAGTTGGCCAGAAGGTCGGACGTCGGTGGAGTCGTTGATTTGATGAGAGGGCCAGCCTCTAAACAAGCAACTCAGGCCAGACTCCTGAGTGCCGAAAGACACAGATACAATGCCGGCAGTCAGTCAAGTGTCTGTCCGTAGTGTACACGTTCGAATTAAATGGTTTGTTATAAGTTAAGATAGTTTGGTTTTTATGGTTGGTCGTTATGTCCGTGTGATTACCCCCGAAAACCCGTTTCTACCCGAAACAAAAGCGAGACGGGTTTACCCTTTCCCCGAAAAATAGAACACTCTCGATTGAAGGCGATTCTATGTTGTATGCGGCTGTTTATCTCATTGATCATCGCAAGGTCTCAAAAGCAGACTTGATTGCCATTTTTCTGTTTATTTTTTGGCGCTCGTTTGTTTGCTTGAATTTTTAGCACAACTCGGGGGAGTTATTTGACCAAGTCAAGGTCGTCTTCTCAAATAAATGCCAGATTTAGCATCTATGCATTTGAAATTCTTAGAGCTTCATTGGTTGAAGTAAACAAAATGGAGGTTTTGTTTTTCAAGAAGGGTTCTTTGGCAGTTACTGCCTGTTTTAGAACCTCTAAGTGGAGGCTCTTTATAAAATGTATATAGTTTAACTATTTTTTTTAATGAGCTATTACCTATCGGTTTGTTATTTTTTTAGTCATTCCTGTTTTTAATTTATTTATATTATCTCTACGTGACTACGTCGATAAAGTCTTTGAAAATATTAAAACAAACAAGTTGTCTAGACAATTTTTGTATAAATTTTTATATAATTTCACATTGTGAAATTCAAAAACCAGATTTTCTAGCTTTGTGCAGCAGAATTATGGCCAGTTCTAATAATATCACAAGGCGCCTTATTCACATATATGTATGAAAGGTAGATATATTTAGAATTCAACTGCCTTTTATAATAAATATATTATTTTTATGTTTTTTATGCTTTAAAGGTGGCTTAAATTAGGCTATGAAGAACTGCAGCCAATGGCAAGAGTCATTCATTAGCCAAGCAAAGGACTGCACTTGGCCAGCACTCGAGGAGCATAAAAAACAATGACCCTCCTGAGTTTTCCCGCCATTTCACCCTTCCGGACTCTGGAGACCCTTTCGATTTGGCCATCAAAGAGCAACCGTCAGCTCAGCTCCAACCAACTGTAAACGTAAACAATCCCCAATGCGCAGGACAGTTCTCATACCGAGACCGAGACCGAATCGAAATGAAAATCCGGAACAGCTGTCCGTCGGAATCGGGTGGAAAGCTTCTTGCACTCGGTAAGGTGGGAAAAGCTTCAAGTGAGCAGTCAGTGGATTTCGGGCTAGTTTGGTGAGCGGTTACGCGGTCCCTTCGAACGTGTCCCGGGTTACGTGACAAGGGCCAAAAATCCATTGGCCCAAGCCACTCAAACGCTTAGCCAATAAGCGGCCCAAAGCCATATCAGTCGATGTGTGTGTTCGGTCGATGTGTGTGGAGTGTCTAACAGAAGTGTATATCTACTAGAAAGTAAAGATCACTGATATAGCTTTTAGCTTGATGCTAAAAATGTCAGCCACTATCGGCAAAGTTCTGCAACAAAACGAGCAACAAATCGCATTCTGATTCTGGCCAATTGCCAGCAAGTGGAAACCATCAAAAGCGTTAGTTGCCCCAACCACAAAAGCTACGCCAACAACACCACCAGCAACAGCAATGTCGAATGGCAGGTAGGACTCGTGGATATCCTGAATGCCACTCATATTCATTTCGCATATAGCTCTGACCATATCTAGATAGTTGTTATGACTGATATTAGTCGTGTAATCAATAAATTGATTTTTGATTGCCATATGTGTGGGTTTTCCTCTATCTGTCTGCCTTTATTTGTTGTCCTCTGTCTGCTTTCTGTTTGCTTTCTTTTTTGTTTTTGTTTTGGCTTATTCTGGCGGCGTCACACTGACTGGCAACGGGTTTTCTCCCATTTCGCCTTGGGCCATACAATTAGTGGCACACAGTGCGTATACTTAATGGGTTGTCGGAATAATAAAATAGTTCTGAAATGATAAAGTTAAGTTTCCAATTATTTAAACATGTTTTAGCTTTTAGATTCTAATTATTAACCATATTTGATTTGAGTTTAAGAAGTTTATGAAACCTTTTTAAGGTTTAAAGCTTTAGTAAAGACCTTATAGCCAGAAACCTTTTGTCCCGGATATAATTCCGTACTTTTTTATATTCAGTGTACTTTGTCTGCCTTTTATAAAGCTTATAAGTTTCTGAGAATTGTGCAAGTATAATTTGTATTATGACCACATGTCAGGCATGTCTATCAAATAATTATCCACATTGGGGTCCCCCATAAATTAATAACTCAAAAAACTTGTTCCAGGCCAAAAAGTTGGTGCTGTCTCTGAGTTACTACTTTGCTTTTTCATATGTTAGCTTTTGCCAAAAATATACATACACTTAAAGAATAACAAAATATAGGCCGAGGAAAATATAGGTTACAAATTCTATTACCCTGATTACCGAAAATGATACCCAACTTTTGACCTCCCGACTGCATAAAAAGTCTGGCACCGGGCGCTCAAGCAGCAGGAGCAGCAGCTTGTCATGTAATTAGGATAATCGGGCTGCTTAAAATATGCAAAAAACGAACACACATACATAATTACAATCAACAGTTTATGGGTTAGAGGGGGGGCACAAGGAGCTCCGGTTTTAATGGCGTAACAGGATATCCCCGGGACACAGTCTGTCCATGAGTCATGGCGTTCGAGAGCAAGCCAAGCCGCAGAAAGCAAACAGCTCGCAGTCTCCTTCGGCCACATTTTCTTCATTCCCCAATGCACTGGAAAAAATTGTATAGGACATCATTATAGAACTATTTCAAAAAGTATCTTGCATTTCAATATAAATATAACACCTAAGAGAAGAATATTTAAAAGACTAAATTAAAAACCTAAATATTATTCAAAGTGCACTCTGTGGCACTGTCAGCTTGGCGCCAAAAATTACTTTCCTGGCTTAGTATTTGCATGTCCTTTGTGCAAGTGTGGGGGTGTGGTGCTTGTACACGTGGCTGTGGTTACAGCTGCGGTTGCATAGGTGTTTTTTTTTTTCGTTCGTTGTGTTGGTTTTCATGTCAGTCCGACCACAAAAGTCATGTCTCTGGAAAGGTGAGAGAGCCGTCACGTCACGGCAGTCGCTTTGAAATCCTTTTTTTCTGAAGAATAAGAGCAAATAAATTGTTAATTGTTTAAATTGAAAATGTGAGAGTAAAACCATTTTTGAATGTAACAATTTCAGGAATTTAGCTTGAATAAGATCCCCCTTTTCACGACACGCCCTTCAGAACAGTTTTGAACTTAATGAGCCATTAATTTGAAAGCAAATCACTTCGCACTGGCCTAATCAAAGTTAAGCTGCAAATAAAAACCTCATTAAGAACCGTCCCCGTTGAAATTGCAAACACACTCCGCACTTTGACCGCGAGACTTAATTTCAACTAATGAACTTAAGTCGCAAAAAGACCAGGAAACGCGCACACTTTTAATTTACGCAATTTTGTATTCATTATGGGAGGCTGTGGGACGATTTAATTTCATTAAGGAGATTTACTTTGTCCTTTTAACATTGTGTATAGTAGTATATCCTGTTTCAGTTTGCTGGACGTGCTTTGTAGTGGCAGTGGCGCCCGCCTGGCCCTGGGGACCACGGTAATCGCCTATCTGATTGTCTACAATGAGGCATCCGCTCCGAGCCTCCTGTTCGCTGTCCTTTTGGCCACCATCTATGGCATCATGTCAGGTGAGGGTCAGGTTGGCCAGGTGTTCTCGATTTGCATAAAGAAGTATTCACATTTAATGGAAACCATACACATTCGTATTTTGTGTTTTTTTGTGAATTAGCACGCTGCAAGACGAGTCTGCGCAGCCTGCAAATGCCATATGTGAGGGCCACCAACAAATTTGATTTTGGCTGCTTGTTTCTGGCCATCTGGCTGGATGCTTTGGCCGCCATGTGTGCCTGTGCCGCCTTTGCCAGGACACTGAGTGCTTGCCTTGATGCCATGACCGGTGGTCTGGCCAGGATTCTTATATTGGGTGAGTATTTAAAAAATAAAAAAAATTTAATTTGTATTTCCAATACACTTTGGAAAGGAATTCTTTGAACTGTTGATCTTAAAACAAAATTTTATTTTATTTTAAAATTTATTTTGAAGGTTCTAAGCTACCCGAAAAAAAGGTTGTTCGGGAAGTCAAATTTAATTTAATATTATTTATTCATGACCACCTTGTAGAGGCTCTGTTTTTTTATGTTGATACCCCCATAGAACGTGCCCAATATTTCGGCACCCACTGTGCTGAGTAACAATTTTATGTTGCCTACTTTCAGGACGCAATGCACCCACCAACGAGCCATGGCCCGATGTTCTTGGTGTTTCGGTTGTCTTCCTGGTCACGGGGATGTTCATGCTGGGACTGGAGGTATGTGCAACCGACACTAGGACTCAACTAGGACTCAGACTCAGACTCATACTCGGGCTTATTGCATTAATGTATTCACAGCACTCGAGGGCCTTCAGCCTCATCCTAACACTCGGCATGCTCGGCCTGAACGCCATTCTCAGCGCCGTGGGCTGGTGGCGGGGCGATTTGTTGGCCTGGTCTGCGGATAACTACTTCCAGCCCGATGGCATTAGCAGTGTAAGTCATTCCCTCTGCCCTCTGACCCCCATAGCCATCGCACGACATTAGTGGGTCAGTGCACTATGCCAGACTGGAGTAGGTTTCCCCATTCTTTGTTTTTTTTTGTATTTATTCTGAATCCCATCGATTTTTGGTGCCGTGACTGGGAAACATTGCGTGACCGCAGCTGAAGCCACAGGATACGGGCTTTTGATTATGACACGTACTGGCGCGTTTGGCTTTTTTTTCCCCCTTTTTTTTATGACATTCCATGGTGGAAAGCCACCAGTCAGACAGTAAAAAAAGGTAAAGAAAAGTATGGCACTTCCTTAAACCGAAGTTGGTAATACCTAATAAGAGTTTTAAATAATACGAATTTTTAATATTTAAGGTCTTGAAAAACTCTTTTTAATAACAAATTGAACTCTGAAATAAATATCTTCAGAGCCAATCTTTTTATAATATTAGTCCTGTATTGAGAACTTCCTGTTCATTTCAAATTGTCTATTTGAAGCCAACTGTTATTAGCTTCTATTATCGAGCATTAACTAGTATTATCAAGCATTATCCAGTTAATAACTGCTACCATTATCCTTCCGCAGGTCTTCCTGGCCACCGCCCTGCTCACGTATTCGTTCCCCAGCGATTGGCCGCAACAGCATCGAAGCAGCCGCTTCATGGGCACCCTAATCACAGGATTAGTCAGCGTATCCTTGCTCCTGACAGCCATTTGTCTCTCCACAATTGTGCAGTACAAGTGAGTCTAAATGAAAATGTGTGACAAACATGGAAGGGATAAATCAGGGATAATCTCCCTCAAATTTTAAATGGAATTTTTAATGGAGTTTTCACGTTGTGTGGGAGTCCTTTTTTTTGTTTTAGTCCCGAGTTGGTAAAGCCATTTTCGTTTGTCTGTCTGATATGTAAAAATGGCAGGACTCTCTATTTTTGGAAATTGTAGGTTTATTTTAAACTGGATAAGCGGCTATGACCTTTATAGAGTAGAAAGAATGACTATATCTTTACCAATTTAAGTCTTTTTTTTTTTTTTTTTATTCTTTACTAATCTCAACCTAATCAACCTAAAGCCAAAACCTAAACTATAATAATATATATTTTTAAGACCCCATGACGAGTATGTGGCCGTGCCTTTGTTCAACATCCTGGATGAAAGTGGCTTCCACAAGCTGGTTCCCGCCTCCGCCTGTATGCTCCTCCTCAGCAGCTCTGCAGCATTTTTGGAGCTCTTTCCCGAACTATATGGCATTGTAGTCCGCCTGGCCACCTCGGAATGGCGGATCCTGTCCAAGCAAATCAGTTACGAGAGCTCGGAGAGCGGCAATCCCGTTCTGGCCGTTTTCATTGCCGGCAGCATGTGCGCCATGCTGGCCTTTGCATGTCCGCTGCAACATCTGACCTACACGTTGGCCGCCAGCCATATGGCTGGAGTTTTTCTGCGAGCCTTCTACTTGCTCTACACCCCGTACAGACCCAAATTCATGGCCCCCAGCAGCGAGTCTTCACTGTCGTACAGTCGCCTCTCCACGGCGCCCATAGCCAAGAGCACAAGCTGCAGCAGTGCGGCCACTTCCAGTTCCAGCCGGCTGAAACGGAGTCTCTGGAATATTGGTCTTCCAAAGCACAGTGGCTTGAAGAAACCCAAAAGCAAGCCGAAGAACAAACAGGAACTGGAGAAGGAGTGGCTACTCCTGGGTGAGCCCACTTCGCCGTGTCCGCAGCGAGAGGGCAGGGATGTGGAGTCCACCATACTGTCGGATGGAGAGCCGCCGGTAAGCGGGAATAATACTAACTTAAACTGGATTAAATCCTTCTTACTTATTATTTACGTTTCCAGCCATCTGACTTTGAGTATCCTGATAAGTTTGACAAAAGCGATTCGGACACCTCAACGGATATTGATGCCATTGTCGATGAATACCGCGAAAAGATTAAGGTGAGAAATAAACAATAATTAATTTTTATTTATTAATTTATATATTAATTCCACTTTCATAATCAGGTCACAACCGCAGGACCCCTGGAGCGTAGTGTGCGAGTGCCGACCGGAAGCTCCTGGCACGTGACCATCTTCGCATTGGTGGTGATTGCCTTGGGCATTGCCCTTTGCGTGGCAGGACTAATGATGCACTGGGCTCCGGCTGCACTAACCGGAGGCATCGGTGTCCTAATTGTGGCCATTATGATGGGCTTCATACCGAAGTACACGGGCAGTGTGATCAACGTCAGTCCTGTGATTTGTGGCATGTCCTTGCTGATGGGCGTCATCCTGTTTGCGGAATGTGCCGTGCACTCCTGGCCAGGATTGGTCATCTGGCTGTTGGCCGGTCTGATCCTTGTGGTCAGGTGCGATAAGTATTGCTGCAATTGCTTTGAGCCCACAACCATGCTGAATGCCCAGCTGATTCCGAGTGTCTCCGGAAAAACCAATTCTGGATCTAGACCAGGATCCGTAATGGCAGCCGGATCATCGTCTAATTTGTCGACAGGACCCTCGACCAGCATCCGGATACCGAGACCGCCCAAGGGCGTGGGCGTGGTCAGCCTGCCGCAGCGCATCAACGGCCACAGATGACAGTCAGAGTCCTCGGAGGAGGAGGGCGAGGATCTCTTCCACGAGGACTTCAATGTGCGGGACTTTGACGAGGAGGACGACGAGGATTGCTGGACTGATTAGCTTCTTGCCTTTTGCCATCACTGGAGTCTCGAGATCCGTTTAGCCAGGATCTCTGGGATGATCTAGCTTCGAGCCACACGAATGCCTAAAAAACTATAGCTAGCTAGAAATTGTTTGTCGAAATTGATGTATTTTATGCAACTCTAGTTAGATGACTCTCTATACAAATAGGTTCCAAATAAAAATTAAAATTCGAACATGAATTTGAGATTATCCTTAATCATATAGCTTCTCATTCTCCATGAGATAATCCACCAGCTCTTTGACGGGCAGCATGATAGTCTCCTCGTATCCTGGCTGCAGCTTCATAACCCTCGTTAGCAATTCACTTCGATCGGAGTTGAGGTAAAAATCAAACTTTTCGGGTTCTTCGGATCTCAATCTATTCGAAACAGTGGCTGACATTTTAGTTTGTGGTTCAGTCAGAGCCCAAATTATCAGAGCAGCCAGTCGAGTCCTTTGGCACTCTGCCAAGAAATTTTCTCGAGTGATGGGTAACTTTTCCCCAAAACCCAATCGAGATAGATGCGATTCTAGGGAGTTATAATAGTGTTCCAGGCACTCATCATATATCTCTTCTCGGACTTTTTTCGAGGCCACAATATAAAGTAAAAATAAAACATCTAAAGTGGGTGAACAGTATTTCGCCAACTGAAAGTCCACAACGCAACACGCACTGGGTAGCGATGCAGTCTCGATTGCAAATTCATATAAAATATTACGATCCCAAGTATCCCGATGACAGAATACATTTCTGATATGCTTCGAGGGCTTCACCAACTCCTCAGCTTTGGTTAAGAGGTTGTAGAGTTTATTGTTGATGAAGTATTGAGCTTCTTTGGTTTGTAATTGGGGGTGACGAGCTGCCAAGAAAACTACGGCCTAAAAATAGAATATATTTTTATAAATATAAACTTTTCCTCTTTGTCTTAAAAACTCACCTTTAGTCCTGTCATATACCAACTGTTTCCGGCACTCAAGTGCAACTCCACCAGCACATCCTTATACCGTTCATCGATGCTTAAATTCTCCCTTTCCTCCCAGGCAATACTACTGGCGTGCAAGTCTGCCAAATGCTCCAGGACCACTTTGTAATGCTCTTTGGTATAAGTCTCCGAGGGCTTGAGATGTCTATAGTTTTTGGTAAGATCTTCCAGAACTAGAATATCATTTCGGCTGTAAAAGCATTTCGGGTAAAGTTTCTTGGTGGCTGAAAATAATTTTTAAATCAATATATATAGTTTTGATTAAAAAAATAACTTACCATATTTCTGTATTTGTGGCAACAATTGGCTGTAAATGACAGATTCTTTCCGAAAAACACCCTTTCTTTCACACTCCTCCCTTTGGGGCTCGTTTTTCCTTGGCAAGCACTTGACGAAATATTCTAGATTATGTTTTTCATTTTGCACTACATCTTGAATTTCCAAATGTAGTTTATAATACTCCCCCATATAACCCATCAGGTCATTGGAGCCTTCTTGTAGTTGAACATTTAGTAGAAATAAATTGGATTTCTCCTTTTCCGGATAAGTTCTTTGTGCTATAAGCAAACATTCCTCAGAACTAAGCAGATCCATAGCGGATAAAAGTAAACTAAAAGATGTTATCCACTTGACTTCTAAAATGAAAATGAAGTATCTCGCCACTCACTGGTTAGAAGATAACTTTTATCCTTGTCAGTTTCTAAATAATGATTATAAAATAATAAAAAATGTTTGTGGCAATATTTCAATTCTAGTACACCAAAAAGTCTTAAACGTTTACCTTTTTCAAATCCCAATCTACTATACGATGTCCGATAAGATAATCCCCAAAGGGGTCGAATAACTAGGCAGCGTGTTACCAGGCGAACAGAGAGATAGCAAGGCTTTACCAAAATTTCGTTTAATCAGTTTTGTTTATTATATGTCAGTTCCAGCAAATCCCCCACACACTCGTACATATAATCAGCAAATTCCGGATAATCTTTCATCAAACGCAGCACATCTTCTGTCCGACTCACATTGCAAAAGCGATGAAAATCGGAAGGACTCTTGTCCTTGAGGTTTTTCAGATAATTATCCGGAAGCCGAAGTATCGTGGCTGCAATACAGTTGTAAGTTACTCCAAATAGTGAGAAATCATCAAGGGATTGTATGAATTCTCCTCTGCTCAAGTTCTCCTTCTTCGGGTCGATTCCCATCTGCCCCAGCTCCTCCGACAAGGTCTCATAATAAATATCAATTAAGTCACTTAACATTATCTTCCGATTGGAGGGCTCCAAGTTGAGATAACTGACCAGATGAAAGTCCATGGCAGGTGGGGAGTATCGGCACAGTTGGAAATCCACGAGGATGGATCTTTTCTCCTCGGGCTTGTCCTTGTGATAGAAGACATTAGCGCCCCAGGCATCGCGATGCACAAAGACATTTCTATGGACCGGGGAAGGATTTACCATATAATACACCCTATCCAGACAACGTGGCAGCTCCTTTTCAATGTATTCCAGAGCTTGGGGATTATTCCGGACATCAGGATGCGTGGCTGCTACGGCTAACACAGCCTGTCATATGAAAAACTTTAACTTATCAATTTTAATATAAATTTTTAATAAAACTCACATTCAAGCCCGTGGTATACCACTCTATATCCGGATCCACAGAAACCTCTTTTAACCATTCCCTTAGTTCAACTCCAATGGTTTTTCCTTCCTGTTTTTCAAAGGCAATACTGCTGGCGTGTAAAGTGGCTAAAGATTTCAGTATAGGTTGCAACTGATCTTTGTTGAGGAAACTAGTTCCGGAGGGCAAGGCCACATAGCCCATATCTTCCACATTCTGCATCACGAAGAGGTCATTGCGAGTAAAATAGCACTTGGCACACCAGACATGAGGGGCTGAAATTGAATCAAAACTCTTAAATCTGAAATACACAAATAATACGTATGGAGAAACTTACAAAACTTCTTTAACTTATTCAGCAGTTCATAGAGCTTTATCTCCTTCTTAATAATGCCCATTTTCTCCATATAGAACTCCATGTTGGCGTTTTGAAATATCACCGACTTGACAAATAATCGCGTGACTTTCTCATCCTGCTCATCATCCAGCTGATACCTGAGATGCAGGTGGAAGTATTCCCCCAAGAAACCCATATGCTCCGAGGCCGGCACTATTTCAAAGTATGTTAAGACCCCGCATTGTTTCTTATCGGCCAATAAATTAGCCAAAATCTCCTTACACTCATCTAAGGTAAACAGTTCCAAGCGATTTGTTCGCGTTAGTATGGGATTGTATTCCTCGGTACTCATATTTTGTGATTAAAAATTTATAATCAGGTATGAACGGCTCGGGATCTGAATCACATCTGCTTAAGTTTCCGCGGTGTTTAAAATGAAATACTAACCAGAAATACTCTATAGTTTAAAAGGTATTTATGAACAAATATTTAGCATTAATGATTTGATTTATATATAATTTTTTAAAAAGGGTCAGATTTGTTTGAAAGTTTAATCCTTTGGAATTAAGTCATTACTATATTTTTCATAATATTATACAATTCATTAAAAGAGTATTCACCCTTTGGTTATAGGCTTTTATTTATTTGTTTATATATTTACAATCTTTTCTTATCGTCTCTGGAAGGTTACTCTCACTTATCAGCTGTCCCACAATAAGATTCATTCACTTGGCTTCTCTGGCGTCCCTGGCCAAGGCAATGTTCATGACGTCCACACAGCACTCCTCCATATAGACCCTAAACTCTTGGTTTGTTTTCATGTAACTCAAGATCACTTCAGCTCGATCCACGTACTTGAAATCATTGGTAATGAATTCAGGTGGAAGCTTGACAATTGTGGCTGCCACAGCTCGATAGACTGTGCCGAATAACCTGAAATCCTCGTAGGACTCTAGTAGCTCCGCCTTGCTGATAAGTAGATCCTCAAGGCCCAACTCCAAAAGATTATTTTGGAAATATCTGTAGTACAAATCAATGAACTGTTTTTCCTTTTGCCTTCGATCCTTCGGAAGGAGGTTAAGATAAAGGCAAAAATTTAAATCCGCTGCTGGCGGAGTATAGCGACACGTTTGAAAGTCGATCAGTACAGCTGGCTCGGTTTGATTATTTGGGAAAAAGATATTTCCCGCCCATAGATCCCGATGAGACAGGACATTTTTGTACTTTTGCGAAGGCGCTGCCTGTTCGTAAATTCCCTCCAAAATCCACTTTAGTTTCGTGTCTATAAACTCTATATCCTTGGCTCCCTGATATTGGGCCAGGCTTCGAATGGTGGCCATAACGCCTGAGAGTCCTGTGGTGAACCAGGCTATTTCCGCGGCTACAGTAATCTCTAGCAAATGATCGCCGTAGGCCTGTCCAATATTTGTCCCTGTTCGATGTTCGTAAACCAAACTGGCCGCATGGAAAGATGCCAGGGATTCAATTAACTGATTCATGTGAATATCATTTAATTCTGTGGTTCCTGACTGACGGTAGCCCTTCAAAGTGATGTTCTCCAAAACCAATATATCGGAACGGGTGTAATAGCAATCGGGACACCATTTAACACGGGCTGTGGGGGTTTTTTAAATACAATATTTTGTAAAGCCTTTGATCCTTTCTACTCACAATATTTTCTCATATCAGCCAGAAGGGTATCGTAGAGCCAAGCCTCTTTCTGGAAAATGGACTCCTTTTCCAATTCTGCACTGAGTAAGGGAAGAGCTTTAATGAAGAGCTGTAGTTCGTGAGCAGCTTCGCCCTGAAAGTAGGCCATATAATTGAAATTTTAAAATGTAAAATATACAAAAGTTTTTACTTTTTTAAATAATTTCTAAATTACAAAAGATTTATGAATAAATATCATTTATTAGTAGTTAGTTTAGTTATTTAGTATAGTTGTTTAAGTAATATGCCGCCAAATAAATTTAATTTATAAATAAATAAAAAATAAATATCATAATTATTCAGATGTCAATAAAAGTAAAACAAATATTAGATTATCTGTTTAAATTTAGAAAATACTCATAGAGACAGATGATTGATTTATTTTTGCTTTGAATATAATTAGCACATTACCGGTATCAAGAAAATCTATAGAATTTAATAAAAAAAAATTTGTTCAATTGATATGAAAACTATTGTTGTAAACTTGTAATCTTTTCTGACAAGACAAAAGTGAATATAACTTATTCAAGTTTTTTTTCAAACATCTTATCAGTTTTTAAAACTATAGGTTTAATCTAGATTTTTTTTTTTAATGTGTATCTTAATACATGATACATTTTACACAGTTACATACACTACGCTAGTTCTTATCCTTTATCACGCTTTATGACAGGCACGCCATGACTCTCGTTTTATACTTTGTCTCCAATCTTTCCTAAAAGGTTGCTTGCACAAATAAATTATGGTACTTACATTCCAGTATCTTATGGTCAGATTGTAGTAATCGCCAAGATAACCAACGGCATTCACATTTTTATCCACTCGGAAGTCCAAAATTTTCGAAATTTCGCCTCTCTTGACATTTTTCAATATTCTTACAGCCTCGGAGCGATCTAGTTGCATATTGCGTATACGTAGCGTTAGCCGAATTACGTATACGTTCGATTTTTCTCGGGCTCTCGTTCTTCGACTCTCCGTTCTTCTCTCTTTCTAAAAAGCAGACGAAACTGTCACAGATTTTCCGACACTTTCCACTCAGCCAACTACAGCTGCATCTGTTGGCCGATCGCAACTGAGCAAAATTTAACATTTTGCTCACTTTTTATTTTGTTCCCATCCAAGCGAACAGCTGAGGGACTTACACACTTATCTGAATGATAAGACTTAACTAAGGGCGTGTCTTATAGCGCTGGATGAAAGCGAAACTATTTCTGTATTACATAAGAAAATGAAAACATCAGCTGCAAAAATAACAGACTGTCCCTTTGTCACATTTTCTACGAAAAGCTCTTCATAATCATTTTAAAGGCACCTGATCCGATACGACAGTGATCTGAAAATAGATTGAACAAGGTATTCCACTCAAGGATCGGATGAAAATTGGCAAATATATTGACATCTCTGTGGGTCATATTAGCCTCCCATGCAGTCTCCTCCATTTTTTAAGGGGATCCACCAGAAAATTTTGGAAAAAAGTGAAAAAATAATTTGCTCCCAGATTTTGATGCAGATTGGAGGAGAATCTATCTACAAATCGTTTAAGGTACTCCGCTCAAGGATCGGATGGAAATTGGCAAAGATATAGACTTCGCTGTGGGTCATATTAGCCTCATGCAGTTTCCTCCATTTTTGAAGGGGGCACACCAGAAAATTTTGGAAAAAAGTGAAAAAATAATTTGCTCCCAGATTTTGATGCAGATTAGTGGAGAATCTATCTACAAATCGCTCAAAGTATTCCGCTCAAGGATCGGATGAAAATTGGCAAAGATATAGACTTCGCAGTGGGTCATATTAGCCTCATGCAGTTTCCTCCATTTTTGAAGGGGGCCCACCAGAAAATTTTGGAAAAAAGTGAAAAAATAATTTGTTCCCAGATTTTGATGCAGATTGGAGGAGAATCTATCTACTAATCGTTTAAGGTATTCCGCTCAAGGATCGGATGGAAATTGGCAAAGATATAGACTTCGCAGTGGGTCATATTGGCCTCCCATGCAGTCTCCTCAATTTTTGAAGGGGGCCCATCAGAAAATTTTGGAAAAAAGTGAAGAAATAATTTGCTCCCAGATTTTTATGCAGATTAAAGGAGAATCTATCTACAAATCGTTTAAGGTATTCCGCTCAAGGATCGGATGGAAATTGGCAAAGATATAGACTTCGCAGTGGGTCATATTGGCCTCCCATGCAGTCTCCTCAATTTTTGAAGGGGGCCCATCAGAAAATTTTGGAAAAAAGTGAAGAAATAATTTGCTCCCAGATTTTGATGCAGATTAAAGGAGAATCTGTCTAAAAATCGTTTAAGGTATTCCGCTCAAGGATCGGATGGAAATTGGCAAAGATATAGACTTCGCAGTGGGTCATATTGGCCTCCCATGCAGTCTCCTCAATTTTTGAAGGGGGCCCATCAGAAAATTTTTGAAAAAAGTGAAGAAATAATTTGCTCCCAGATTTTGATGCAGATTAAGGGAGAATCTGTCTAAAAATCGTTTAAGGTATTCCGCTCAAGGATCGGATGGAAATTGGCAAAGATATAGACTTCGCAGTGGGTCATATTAGCCTCATGCAGTTTCCTCAATTTTTGAAGGGGGCCCATCAGAATCATATTGGCCTCCCATGCAGTCTCCTCAATTTTTGAAGGGGGCCCATCAGAAAATTTTGGAAAAAAGTGAAGAAATAATTTGCTCCCAGATTTTGATGCAGATTAAGGGAGAATCTGTCTAAAAATCGTTTAAGGTATTCCGCTCAAGGATCGGATGGAATTTGGCAAAGATATAGACTTCGCAGTGGGTCATATTAGCCTCCCATGCTGTCTCCTTCATTTCTGAAGGGGGCCCACCAGAAAATTTTGGAAAAAAGTGAAGAAATAATTTGCTCCCAGATTTTGATGCAGATTAAGGGAGAATCTGTCTAAAAATCGTTTAAGGTATTCCGCTCAAGGATCGGATGGAATTTGGCAAAGATATAGACTTCGCAGTGGGTCATATTAGCCTCCCATGCTGTCTCCTTCATTTCTGAAGGGGGCCCACCAGAAAATTTTGGAAAAAAGTGAAAAAATAATTTGTTCCCAGATTTTTATGCAGATTGGAGGAGAATCTATCTACAAATCGTTTAAGGTATTCCGCTCAAGGATCGGATGGAAATTGGCAAAGATATAGACTTCGCAGTGGGTCATATTGGCCTCCCATGCAGTCTCCTCAATTTTTGAAGGGTGGACCACCAGAAAATTTTGGAAAAAAGTGAAAAAATAATTTGCTCCCAGATTTTGATGCAGATTAGAGGAGAATCTATCTGCAAATCGTTTAAGGTCTGATGTAATAAATCGGAAGAAAGTTCGCTGAGGTATATCCTTTCCACTACCCACATCGCAATTAAAAAATTATATGAAGTAATTCTAAAACACTTTTTTTATTTGAATTCAAATATAACATTTTAGTGAAATCTTCTGGGCAACATTAGTCGCCTGAGGCGATACTTTTCGTACATGTAGGTGGAATACGGCCGAATGGTGATGTAGTAAACAATCTCGACAAAGCTCAGGAGACTTGCGCCCACGAAAAGACCTGTGGTGCCGCCAATAGATACTTTTTAGAACAGAAAAATTATTTTAGAATAAATAGAGCAAAAATTCTGCATAAACTCACCCACTAAATCAAGCTTGCCGCGAACCAAATTCCTTTTATATCGCTCCGTTGGAAGTTCAATCAATCCCACCTCAATCCTGGATATTGCCTGGGTACCTGTCATAGTGTCCTTGCTGTCGTATACCGTGGTTATGTCCACCTCTGTGCAGGATGGCAGACAGTCGCAGACCAAGCCTTTGCGACCTCGGCGTTTCGACCATTTGGCAATGATCACCGAGAGATCCTCGTAGTTCCGGTTGAGGCACTCCAGACCGTCCATGTTGCACAGCTGCCAGTCGGGTGAGTTCGGTGAGAGGTGGCTGGAACAGTTGCACAGCTCCATCTGGCGATCCTTGCGACATTGCACTGTGCAGGCACTGTAACTGTAGTAGTTGTGCACTCCCAGGATATTCTCGTCGGCGAAGCGACAATTCCTTTGATGGACACTCGTCTGCCGAATCTCCTCGTCGTTCTCAATGTCACGTTTGGAGATATATCGTCTGAAAATTTATATATTTTATAATATGATTTTGACGTATTGTAAGTATTTTCTTACACGAAGGATATGTAAGGACCAACCACAAGGAAGTCCGTTTTTGGCGTGACCAAAGTAGGTACTTCTTCTGTGCCCAAAATAAAGACCTAAAAAATATTCATGTTAAATCTATAAAATTGCTGACTCTTTGAAAAAATTTAATATTAAAGTTCGTAACAGAAAAATGGTTAAGGCTTTTAAAAAATTAGTAGAATACTTTTAGGTTGTACTCTTCGATAAAATAGTTTTCATTTCTTATCAATTTTTGTATAAAACTCACCGTGGCTTCCGTGTGCAATTCCATTTTTAAAGTACCTGGTCCCGTGTATCGGTTCGAATACATATTAAGCTTTGGACCCTTGTTTTTTCTAAATATTTATTTTTGAAAACAACTGTTGCTTAAAGTCGAAAACTAAATACCTACCCAGCTTGGAGGGAATTAATGGCATAACAAATTCCCAGCTCAGTTTCCATGCGATGAAAGTATTTGCAGCACTCGAAGGGCTTGCTATTCCATTCGCAATTGCTGATGGAATCCACACAGCTGCTCCGGACCAGTTCCGCATAATAGGAGAAGTTGGAGTAGAAACACGAGGTGGTCGAGTCCGGGCCACTGCATTCGTGGACTGTGTGGTAGGACTCGCCCCGAAAGAAGGCAATCTCACTGAGCACTTCCTCCAAGGTGAAGTCATGATCAGAGCCCCACAGCCTTTAAAGTTATTATTTATGTAACATTTAATTAAGAACTAGTCGTTGTAACCTACTGTTCTGCCACTTCTTGGATCCTGTCCATGTTTTTAGATTCACAAACTATAATGGCTGGGAAATTGGTGCTCCAATCGCGGTAGGAACTCTCTACCACGAAACTAATAGCATTGTTCTCAAAGGCACCTGTTTTGTAATATGTCATAATTGATCCTTAAATCATATTTTTGATCCTTCAATCACTCACTTAAAGAAGCTTTGATGAGCAGCCATGACGCATACCACGACACAACTAGACAAAGAACCCAGAAAATCCTTTCTATCCAGCTGGCATCCTTGTCCACTATGAACCTGGCTCCATGCAGAGTCGAATTCTTTAGGTACTCCTCCAAAATTCTGCTGAAATTCATTATGGCAGTGTGTCCTTTGAGGTCTCTTATGCAACTAATATATATTCCTAATACCTGTAGGATATTATGACCGAGTTTCGGTCATAATATCTAGGTTATTCATCTCATTTTTATTTCGTCATCTGCTGATTTTCCCAGCCAGCTAACACGCACGGAGAATTAAATAAACATTTAGCATTGGATTAGCATTTGGTAAAATAAACTTTGTTTAATTGTGAGACTAACTAATATAAGTCAACGTTTGTTTGATAAGCACACTTGCCTTAAAGCTGTATAATTTATTTTCCCAAAATCCAAGCAATTCGTTGCCAACTGGGAAGTGTGAGTGGCTTGCGCAAATGATAAAGCTTGTGTTCATGAAGTAAATAAACTAGGAATAATTTTCATAATAATATTAGTATTATCATTAAACATTTTTAAAGAAAAAATGTAAAAGAACCAGCCGGTAAAGATGAAATATATTTGTAAAACTCAGACCCATTCTTTTACAAAAAAAAAACACCTGACCCTGAATTTATTCCCTGTCTAGGCTGAAAGCAAATAAGACAAAAAAGATTTTCGTTGGTGTTGTTTAAAGGGGTATTATCCCGCAGGGGGAATGCAAACACTCATTCTTCTTTATCTCCAAAAAATTTACAGCAGTCTCGGCTGTAGAGTGAAAGTCAAACATTATGGAATATAAAACGCGGAGAACACATTGAAAAGTCTAAACAGTTGACTTTGTCTAGCGGTGGGATGGCTACCGAACT
Source organism: Drosophila atripex (assembly GCA_035045925.1). NCBI lineage: Eukaryota > Metazoa > Arthropoda > Insecta > Diptera > Drosophilidae > Drosophila > Drosophila atripex. The sequence goes on from JAWNOP010000070.1 coordinate 10,330,973, forward strand.
GGTACTCAGCTCCAGCGAAGTTCGCGCATTGTGCCAGCGATACTTACACCAGGATGTTCCCAGTTCGGACCCGGGTTTCGACATAATTAGCTATCAACTGAAGCCAACGTCCGATGCCCCGGCTGGATATCTGGGCAGTCACTTATACCTCCAGGTCACCGTCCAACTTCACGATCCCGAGGAACGCAAACAGTTGACCTTCTTCTCGAAGGCAGCCCCCGAAGGAAATGGACCACGAATGGAGTATCTGGAGGATTTCGGAGTGTTCCAAAAGGAGATTGCAGTCTACAGGGATGTACTACCAGAGCTCCAGGAGGCCTGCGCCGCTGTAGCCCCCAAATGCTATTACGCGGATAAGAACCTGTTGGTGTTCGAGAATCTGGCGGATCAGGGTTACCGCATGGGCACCGGTCGTGATGGTTTGTTCGACTACCGGCATTTGCAGTGCTGCCTGAAAACCCTGGCTGCCATGCATGCCGGATCCATTATCCAGGAGCAAAGAACTGGAAAAAAGTTACCCGAATCCCATCCAAAGGCTGTTGTGGAAAATGCCTATCCTTGCGGAGTAAAGCCAAACCATCTTAGAATGGTAAACTTTAGTAACGCCTGCGAAGTGCTGAAAGAGATCATAAAACTGATACCCAAATATGAGTCCAAGTTGGATTATATTCTGGAGAACTTTACCCAAACGATGTCATTTATTTTCGAGGCTGTCAAAACATCACAGGTGTACCAGAACACCCTGCTCCATGGCGATTTGTGGGCCAATAACATTATGTTCCAGTACGGAAAGTATGGCGAGACTCCGTTCCAGTGCCGAATAGTAGATTTCCAACTGGCAAGGTATGCCCCGCCAGCCCTGGATGTCATCACCGTTCTCACCATACCCACTTCCAAGCAGTTCCGGGATCAGCATCTTAACGAGTTACTGGCTCAATACTATAGTTTTATGAGGGAGTTCCTCAAGAGGGCCGACTTGGATATAGCCCGATTCATACCAGAAGAGAGTTTCTACGAATCCGTTGAGGAGTTCCGCAGCATTGGCCTGATCGAGAGCTGTCTCTTCTGTCACCTGGTCCTGCTGCCGCCCTCTTGTACCCAGAAGTTGACCAGCTCCGCCGATGGCTTCAGTGACTTCTTCAGCAATCGACGCATCGAGATCTGTCTGGAGGCCTTTAACACAGACGATCTCTACAGAAATCGAATGCTGGACATGATTCAGGATTTTGTGGATAACTTTGTTTTAAAAGGAGAACAGTAAATGTTGTTAAATAATATTATTTGTTGTTTATTTTTTATAATTAAGCACCTTGAATGTATCATAAAATAGGTTTAAATTGTAAATAAAATAAGAAGTGCAAAGTTTATGAACTTACGGCGTATGATTCGTAAATATTAGAAGCAGTTTAAGGAAAATATAAAATTAATTTTTCAATTTATAAAACCTACAATTAATATGCAAATTTTTTGATTAATTGCCGTAATCATAGGCCCTCGAAAAAAACAGTAGAAAATCCCTTAACCCCAGCTTTGGTTTCCCCTAAAAAAATATGATTACTCAGCTTTTGTCGCATGCTTCGTTGAGTTTTCGTTTTCATTTTCGTACAGCTTGCCGTTTCTTTTTTTTAAGTTTTGAAAACTTTCAAGTTGTGTCCAAAACCTGCCATCGGATCCGATCTCCGGCTTCGGACCGTCTCTGTCTGTTGGTTAACAGACTGGAGGCGAACTTAAATTCAGTTGCCAATTGGCCGCGATCAAATCCACAACTGGTGACGGGTCTTGAACACTAAACGGTCATTCCCCGATTAAATGTTAAAGCGTAATTTTATATCCTGAAATAAATTACTTGCTAAAAAGTTATTCAAGAAAAATAAAATGTGAGTTGTTATGCATAATTTCGGATTTTGAGGAGAAAAAAGTTTCATCTAAAAATAGTTTTCTACTTGAGAGATTACTAGAAAAAAATTGTATTAGTGCCAAAAGACTCCTTAAAGACGACTTAAAAATTGCATAATTTTTTAAAAAGTATTAAAAAAAAGCTATGATCCCAGAGCAATTTAAAAATTCGCTGCGGTCGCCGCCACCCAAAGATCCATGAAAATCTGTGACAAAAAACTATACCAACCGCAATGAAAAAAGCCCATAAACAACTTGACCTATCACAAGAGCAGCAGTTACTACAACAATACCGTTACAACACTGACTGACAAGCATAAAATCGAAAAAAATCTCTCGACGGGTGTACTCAACACATAATTTAGTTTAACGGTCACGTTTTTTTAACAAATGCGCAAAAATGCCCAAAAAAAAAAAACCTTAAGAAAATAAAAAAAAGAGACTGAACGAAAACCAAACCGAATTCATAATAAAAAACAATTTTGAACAATAAACTTTACGAAAAATTATATGAATGCAATATCCGAAAAATTGTTACGATTGTTATGCTATACGGCGTTTTCAATTAACCCGCGTGAAGACACAAAACAAACGAGCCACTATCTGTCGGCCACCACTTACGCCATTTGGCTAATAAATATGATCCGCAATGACCGCAAATCAATATTGACCACAATCGTGGTAGATGGGGCGGTCCCGTCCCAGGGAGGGTGTGGCAGGGGGTGGGCAGAGGGAGTTGACGGCTCGCGGTACGTGGTCCCAAAGGCTGACACACTTTTTTTCTTACCTGGTTTCGAACGAAAGTGAAAATTGGTCAATTTGGTAATTGGGCATTATTGAATAGTAATTTATTGGAAAGTGATATTTGGTAATTACTTTAAAGTAATTGGATTAGGAGAAGAAAATTATGTATGTTTGATAATAATATTAAAATTCTCAAATGGTTCTAGCAGTTTAGAAAATAAGTGCAAGGCCCAAAGCTTTCAAAATTAAGTCTTTTTCAATTAAAATTAGTTTCTATATTAAAAATACCTCTGACTTGGCGAAAATGTATATTTATTTTTAAATAAATAAATCTTTAGTTCAAGGAAATTGTTAATAACCACATCCCCTCTTATTAAGAAGACCATTTTCCATTATAATGTGTAATACAAGATGTTTAATTAAAAACTTTATGGGGAAATGAAATGTGCATAAAACGGATGATGGTAAAAAAACATCCTCAACGGTGGCAACCTTGAAACGATTTAAAAAGTTCACACTTTCGAAAAAATTAACGATCACTTGCCCCATTGGCGGGCCCCATATAAAAAATAAAAACATGTAATGAGCGTTAAGTGCATATTTTTCCTTTATTTTATTTTCGGGGAGAGATTGAGTTTGCTGTTTGGAGCCAAGGTTCTCCTGCGACCTTTCACCTAATAACGGTTACGATCCAACCGACCCAATTTGTAGCCCCAGTTTCTTGCTCCCACAAGCGAGAAAAAAACAGATTGTAACAGATGCGTGAAGCATATTTCCTCATTGTATGCAAAATATAAACAAATTTGTGGACGTTGTAGAATAACAATAATACACAATACGTCAATCTTTTTCAATTAACCACATGACCCAAATTTGGAATGCTGGAATGGAATGGAATGGCATGGAGATATATACTGATATATCCACGTATGTCTGTATGAATGTGGAAAAAAAGGCGAAAAACTGCAGCGACGCGGCGGCGTTGACGCCAATTGGATTCCATTGACCTAATCAGACCCAACAACAGCAACGTAAATAGTTGTAGTGTTGCTGTTTTTGTATCTTGTAAGTAAGTAGCTGTCCCAGCGAATTCCCCAACAACAACAACAATAATAATAATAGCAACCTGAGTTGGTATACAAAATAAGTAAAGAAAAACCTGAAAATTCCAACACAATTTTGGCAGAGGGGTAGAGGTGGCCACCAGGCAACCGGGTGGCAAGATGGCAGGGGCAGGAACTGGGAAGGCTGGCGTCTTTTGCGCATGCGCAAAACGGCAGAATTGCATAATCCAGACACCGCCACCGCCACCGCCGGCTACGACCGCTTGGATAGCAACCGCAGGCGAAATGCACCACCAGCAAGTCATGGGACATCAGTTGGGTGTGACCACAACGATTGGTGTCCAAAATTGGATGGGTCAGTGAACTGAATTTTTATATATTATATATATTATATATAATATATTATAGTTTTTGGTTCTTAAAATATTTCAAAAATATTATTTTCTGCCGTTTTTGAAAAAAGTAAATTTCTGAATAGAGTTCTAGAATCTGGATCATTATTTTGTTTATATTTTTGTATATTAAATTCTTTTTTTATATCCCTAAATTCTTTAGATGCAGTTCAATATAATAAAAATTTAAGATATTTTAAGACATTGCTTCCACTATTCCTTATGTGTATAGTACAACAACTCCAGCCCTTTTGGCTAATTTAATATTCCCCTCTAGAGGTCTACTGACGTTGCATCATACCCGTACTTACCTCTACGTTAACTGTATAAAAATCTCATTATCAGGCCCGGCATTGTCCATCTTTCTGCCTTAAACCATCTGCCATGAACCATCGGCAAGCCATGAGTTAGCAAGTTAACTGAAGGGCGGCACACCAAGCATACACTTTAAAACAAAAACCACTCATATCGAAAGCGCAAGTGCCGCAAGTGGCAATATCAAGTCCAAAACTTACATCACCGGCCAGAAACAAGAGTCTCCGTTGTGATGGTGGTGGTGGTGGTAGGTACATAGCTCGTCGCATATTCACTGCCGGTTATCCAATTAAAAGCAAAGATCAGGGATCTTTTTGCAGCCAAAGTGGGCCGCAAACTGCAAGTTGCAAAAAAATACATACAAACGAATGTATCTGCAGTGTAAGTGGAGTTTTTCGCTACGCAGCACGCGACATCTAGGAAATGGCAGTCACATGACAACCGAGTTTCGCTGTTGCTGCTTGAGACAAATAGAAACAGCCACTGCCACAGAAAGTGATACTAGAAATTATATAGTTTAAACTTAAGGACTTAGGTAGTTACTATTTTCATAAAAATTAATAAACCTTAAACTTTAATAGAAGCTAAGAAATCGAGTAAAGAACTTGGAATATTTCGTAATATTTTAAACCCTGTAACTCCTAAATATATTTAAGTAATAAAGCCAAATTGGTAGCACTGTCTCAAGTAGTTGCCAAGTCAGCTGACTTGGCCACAAAGTTGTCCCGGCCACCGGGCACCCGGCACCCGGCACCGGGCAGGTAAGTGAAAAGCGGTCATTTAGGCGTGGACTGGATGCGTGGATGGCGGTGGGGATGCGTGTGTATTCGTGACAGGCGGAAACTTGTAATATTATATGCACGCCACAATTATGCAATGATCATCATAATAATTTAAGTCGAGCAAGTGGAGTCTGTCACTCAGCCAAATCCAACGAGGCGTTATCTTCTTTTTCACTTTTGTTCAAGGTGCCACCTGACCGGTCGTCTCATCTGGTCCAGTCTCTTTGTGGCTGTGATGGCTATCGGCACTCTTATTGAAGCCCGACCACAGAGGAATCTCCAGCACATAGCGGTGGTGGAGAATGCTGCCTGGGAACAAACACTGCCCCAACAGTTCCAGAATCCGTTCTACAAGACGCCTCGGGTGAGGGATGCCCTGGCCAGGTCTAGTTGGTTCGGACCAGGCGAAGAAGTGGTAGGTTTATTGGTAGTCTTTATTAACTATTTAAAAACAAAAACTCTCAAAAAGCTCCCAATACTATGGGACAACATGTCGTATGCGTAATATTTTCTTGAACCTTCCACCTGTCGTATACGTAATTTTTTGTTTATTATTTTTGAAATAAAAAACTCTTTTTCTTATTTATTATTTTCGTTTTAGGTCTATGATCGCCAAGCTGAGAAAATTCCCCGCATGGAAATCTACAATGTCCTGTCCCATGCCGGACTAATACCACGCCGGCGTTTTCTTTAATTTTAGAAATCACTTTTTACTTTTCAATCCATCTCCTTAATCCACTGTAAACCATGTGAAAATAAAAATCAAAGTCATTAGTTTAGGAACGTAATTAGAAAAGCCTTTTCATCAATGATTATAAAGACTGGAAGGAAATAAAGAAAGAAAACATTTTTTCACAAGCACTTTTATTATGAATGTCTTATAAAAAATAGAAGAATTTAAAACTTTTCTTTTCTACAGAAAACAACTACTAACTTTGATTATGTTCATAACTTTAGTTTGGTTCTCAGCGCCCCAATGATCTTCAATCGATTGTCCAAAGCCTGCTGGTCTACATCTAGGCCGGATAGCTGATCCTCCAGCTTCTCGTTCTGTTCCAGCAATGATTTCCTGGCGGCTCCCGCTTTGGGCCTCCTCACCTCACCCTCCTCCAAGTCCTCCTCGTCCACGGCCTCCTCCTCCTCCTCGTCATCGTCGCTATCGGCGTGCGACAGACCATTGCCATTGATGCCATTGGAGTCCCCGTTAGTGACTCCGCGATCGCCTCCGGTTAGCGAAGAGTGTCTCGAGGTTGAGTCCGCCGGGGTGAGCAGAGACTTGACGAATTCGCCGCAAATCAGGCTCATGGATGGCATCGTGTGGGCGGACAGATTGACAAACTGTAATAGAGAAATGAGAGATTAATTGACATTGACCTTGCTGAAGTTCAAAAAGTGTGTTAGTGGATGACAGTGCAGACTGAAGAAGTTGTAGAGAAAAGAGCTAAAATGGCACAAAAATAGTATCAGTACATAAACAAAATAATAATCATTTCATACTCGATAAATTCATAGCTAAAATGCCACAACTGCTTAGCTACTTTTGGTCTATTATTTGAATTATTTTTGGGTGTCGAGGGTGTCGAGATTGAGGTTCAAGTTCGGCGCTGGACAATGTTAATCACATGATTATTATTCGCTTTTCTGTGTTGTCATTGTCGAGCGTCTTAAAAATGCGCCGCACAAGCCCTCAAGTACTCTCCGCGTACTATTAACCTTCGCGCATGCGTCCGCGGCCTGTTGATATTGTTGCTCCATTTTTGTTTTTCGCAAACTAATCAAAGTCAGCAAAAACAATCAAAAGTGCAGGCATGCTGCCTGTCAACATGCTGACTTTATTATTGGCAAAATATTTTGTACTTTTTTTGCTTTGGAAAATTCCAGGAAGCATGCGGTGATAGTGTTGTGAGTCAGTGACTTAGTAAATCAACCCCGAAACCGACTAGAACCAGAATAAACTCTTGGAAAATACGGTAATTGACGAAAGCAATTACGCTGACTGGCTTTCCACGTGGCAACAGAGTCCCCCGAAAAAAATCCCCAACGGACACACAAAGCGATCCCAATTACGGGCCAAACATAATCGACAATTGGCCAAAAAGGAAAAGTGTCACAAACACGCAATGGAAAATGTTTATACTCACGCATAAACAATAAATTGTTTAGAAGAAAGGGCAACAGGGTTTAATCAAATATACAGTGGAAAATAATAAAGAATTAAATAATGTTTAGAATATACTAGTATTTATATTTATTTCCGTGATAAATTCTCAACCGTTGTTAGTATTATTTTTTTAAACATAAACATTAATAACATTTTTTTCAGTGTTAGCTAAACTATTTCAACAAACCCATCCCACTGTGCCAAGTGCGGCGTCCCCCATTCACAATAGCCCCAGCCAAGTGAGAGCACAAACAAAGAGAGAGAGAGGGAGAGAGTGGCCCCAAACCATAACAAGCCGAACTTTACGAGCTTCGTTCGGTTAGAATTATGAGAGAGCTGCGAGTATAAATGGCCGAAAGCCTCGTCGATGGCTCCACATTTACCGTTGCATTCCACACCAACAGCCATCAGCTGGGAGCGGAACTCGGAGAGCCACGAGCACAAACAGCGGAAGCGCGTGCCGCTAAAGTTTACGGAAATAAAAAAGCGGACAAAAGTTCAACCTCTCTCTCTCGCTTTTTTAACTGCATCTGACAAAGTGCCAAATCCTGATTAAACGATTTACGAGCCAATAAACAAACAAAAAAAAAACAAGTGCATTTCAGAGGAAAAAAAAAATAAAGAACTCCCGTCCCGGATCCGGAAAATGTGGCCCAACTTTGTAGGCGTCATTTCCCTGCTGTGCCTGGCATTCTTTGCTTGGGCCAGTGCTGGACCTGTGCCAATTGTGAACGAGGTGAGTGGGGGGAGCGGGGTTAACCGGAGTTGCATCCAAAGACACAGCAGGGGGCACGAATTTGGGGCAATGACTTTACTTAAATTTCAGACTAAAATGGCTGCCACTTGGAAGCAGGAAGTGCAGCAAGCTGGCTAATTAAAAGTGGGCGGCGAGAATGGCTGGGAAAACAAAGTACAGTCTTAATTAAAAGATTGCCTTTGAATTAAAAATGAGACAAATTTGGCAAGAGATCTAATTAATGGGTCTATCATAGGTGGGTCATTATTAAAGAGATGGAATTAAAGATATACGAGATATAGGAGTAAGATAATGCCATCGTAGAAGTGTCAGTTTTGTGAGATAACTATGAGAACTTATTAAAGAGATAAAATTATCCGATATAGAAAAATTAATAGATATCAGTTTTAGATAAAAATCCATAAATTTCCCAACAATAACTCCCAATACCCATACCCCTAATCAATCAGGAAAAACATGATCCAAATGAAAACATCTTATGCAAGGTTCTGAAACGGGAAGCTGAGAAAAACAAAGTTTGTTGCTGAACACGTTGGAGGCGTGTGGTTCTGTTAATCAGTGTAACTAAATATAGCCGGGAGGCAAAACTATTCCTCAAAATATCAAACATCACTTCCAGTAGACGACAAAATATATTATATAATTTTGAATAATTTTTCTTTATTAATAATACATAAACTCATATCCCTTATCAGGGTTGGCGTGCAGACTTGACCCTTCGGAGAATAAACAAAGTGATTAATTAATTATAAAAATATCAAAAATAACAACTGATTGCCGGAGTGATCTTTGGATCATAGGAATACCCCCGAAATGGTAGAGTCAAGTTCAGGCGATAATTCGGCGATATAATTATATAATATGGTCACTCCCTGATTAGGGGATCAGGCGATAGGTCAGTCAGACCCAGAGACCTATCCCAAAACTATCCAAAAAGTGAATCGCAGATCCAGAGTCCAGTTGCCAGTTGCCAGTTGCCGGGCTGATATAACTCACAAAAGCCAATTGAAAGGCGCGTCCAAAAATAAAGCCCAGTAGTTGAGAAAACAGCGTTATAAATCTCAATGGAAATTATTCAAATTGGAGGCAGACACCGAACACAAAAGAGCAACTCGACTGAACTAAAGGGACAAAAGACACAAAAATCAAGTAGAATATAACAGGCACTTAGCCAGAACTTTGAACCCGTTCACTAGGCCACATTTCCATTTCAAAAAACAGTTCCTGATTGTGTCTATTTTGGGATATAATCTCTGCTATAATAATCTAACATCCTAATTTGTATTTTATCGAGCAGCACCAACAACTGATGCCCAAGGTCCCTCAATGGCATTGCCTCCGCTACTTCAAGCACGATGTCCTGATGATGCGACGCTGTCGTCATCTGCGAGTCCCAACGGCGCCACGGCTGGGGGACGTTATCAAGCGCAAGAAGAAGTAGTATCCGGCCGATGGAGAATCGAAATCAAAATCGAAAATACTCAACACGACTGAGCAACAGAATCAATTAAAACAGCACTTTTTAAAGGATTTCTAAATCAGACCAAAGCAAAACCAAAAATAATATACATACTAGCATTTCTAACTAATCCTAAGCATAACCAATTGTACTTCATAGATGTTTAAGGTTTTAATAAAGCGACATTACAATTAAATCAAGTTTTAAATTAAAAACAAAACTTACCGCATTAACGGCACTGTGCTCTCCACGTCCTATGATCAGAGGACCACTCCTCTTTTCCGAGGACTCTTCCGGCACCTGCTGCCGATTCGTCACGTGGATTCCGAATGTGGCATGCCTCAGCAGATTCTCGGCGTCGGCGGCCGTATTGGCGAAGCTAATCGGGGCGGGAGCATCATCCGAGGGACTGTGGCCATGAGGCGCCAGGTAGGCTATCTCCTGGGAGTGGGTGAGCATCAGCAGCGTCGACTGCGCCTGCCAGTCTACGTTGATGGAGGTCTGCTTCGGCTGTCGCCGGGGCAGCCAGGCCAGGCCGTAGGTCTTGGGCAGATTGCTGCGCTGGTACAGGGGCAGTGGGACATTCGGTTGGAAAACATGTACTGCAAGTTGGAAAATATATAGAATAAGCATGGACACTAGTTAGCCTCCAGATTACACTCACATTCGTCATTTTTCGTGATGACAGCCATTAGATTGGTCAGCGGGTCGAAGGCCAGCTGACGCACGGACAGTTTCAGGCCCGCCTGGAGTCGCAGGGTCAGCAGGTTCCAGATGAGCACCCGGGACTCGGTGCAGACTGCCACGAGGTGGGCCTGATTCCCCGCCCCGAATTGCACATGCGAGATCTGTGCCGATCTCTGCAGGGGAGCCGCCCTCGCGGTTATTTTCTTTACGGCTGGCTGGGATTGGCTCTTCTCGTCCAACTTGAGCTTCTTACTGGGATTTTTCTGTTTCGGTTGGGTGCTCTCGTCCAGCTTCAGGACGCTGAACAGAGCCATCACCTCCTGGGGCACGAGGTCCTCGAAGTTCTGTCGCCGTTTGGCCAACTCGTCCAGCCGCTGCTTGGCTTTGAAGCGATGCCTCGTGTGCAGACGATGGAGGCGGGCGTCCAGCTTACGGATTTTCATCTTAGCTGCGTGCGCAGGCACCACCCTCTGCTGCAGGTGCTCCATTAGTCGCTGCTGGTGAACGGCGGGCACCGAGCACTGTATTCCAAAGCGACGCAGAAGCTGCAACTTCTGATGCAGCCCCAGCTCGGACATCTTCATAATGTAGTTGAACACGGACTCCTTTTGGGTGTCATCCGGTTGGTTAAGGAGTTTGCCTTTAGCGGGGAGTCCTGCTACTAGTTCCTTGGCCTGCTGCACCAGTTTCTCGTCGTTGCTGTTCAGGATGCTGTTCAGTAGGGCCGATAACTGCTGCCTTTTTTGTGCGAACTCTTTTCTCGCTCCGTTCAGCGGATTCTGGGCCAATCGTAGCTGCGCTTTGGAGATCACTCCATCCAAGCCGGGTGGACAACTCAGCGTCTGCAGGGGCAAGTGGGGATTCCTTGCGTCATACAGAGCCAAAATGTTTCCATAGCCCACGGCCAGAAGCGAGCCATCCTGCGAGAAGCACAGCGAACCGACAGGCAGGTTTCTGTAACTAGTCTGTGCCAGGCAGCTCCACATATTCCCGCGCTTGTAGATGTTTTCCGAGTCGGTCAGACCCCACACCTTAACCACATTGTCCTTGCCGGCGGTGGCGCAGCGCAAGTTGTCCACTTGAAACTGATTGGAGAAGACGATGGACTGGAACCCATGCTCGTGAGGTAGGTTCACTTCCGTATTAAGGATGTAGCTACAAGAATATTATTAGTTAGCCACTTTTTTTTATTATTTTATTCCACACCCACCTCTGCAGTTTCTCGTTGAATTGCCAGAACTTGAGGCGAACCTCCGGGAAGTTCTCCAGGTCATTGTACTCCTCCCCAGTGGCCATCCAATTAATGTTAAAAGCGGCCTTGGATATCCTTGTATTGTAGATAATACGATTAGCCTCCTGACTGAGAATGTTACTGTCCACCACGCGAAGCTACAAACGAGGAAATGGGTTATTTTTTGTACAAATATTTAAATTTGTATAAAAAAAAACCTACATTGTATAGCATACTCTTGTTGTAAGCCGAATAGAACTGCAGATGCCCCGTCCTACCATTCAGGACCAGGGAATTCGTCCTGGGATTGAGACACAGGCCTAAAGGAAACTTGCTCCTGCCTGTCCTATCCTGCGTCTCGTACGTGAAGTGCTGGACAGTGGACTTGATTGTATGACTGCTGCCGCTCAGCAGCTGAATGGCATTATCCTCCGTACAGACCAGGACATTTTCACTGTCATTGCTGACTACTATGTGGCGGATCACACTGGCCATCCGGGGCACATACTTTCGCTTCTCAGGCGTTGCCAGCGGCCACTTGACCAACACACACTCATGCCCGCCGCTGTAGAGGCTGACGCTGGAGGGCGAGAAGGCCAGGCTGGTCACCTCGGTGTGGTGCCAGTGGAACAGTCTGTTGGTCATCGTCTTCTGGTTCTCGAACTCGCGCCACACGAAGATCTGACCAGAAGAGTCGCCAGTGGCAGCCACCTTCTCGCCTGCACTCATTCGCACACAGGTGATCATGTTCTGGTTGGCGCTCTTGAAGCGGACAAAGTTCCAGGTCAGATAGTTGACGAAATAGACGTACATTCCTTGAGCCAGGATAATGTACTTAAACTGGCCCTTGCCCACATCCACCAGGGGAGTGCGTATTCTGGAAAAAAGTTACCCTTTAGGCTTAGCCAACAGGTGGTTGTTCAAGAGAGAGGGATACCCACTTCAGTTTCAGGCCGCAGTTGACGGGCACTGTTTCTCCAGTGCTGGTGTTGACCACAGCATAGTTGATCGCAGCGCCACTCTTCTTCCTGGATGTCACGAAGGCGCATGCCGTTTCGCCCCCCTTGTAGAGGTTCATGAGGTGGCACGTTAGAACCGTGGTGTTTCCTTCAGCGCACAACTTCAGGGAGGTGGAATGCTTGAGCACTCCAGCCGCCCAGTTCCAGCGCAGCAGATCCCCAGTACTCGTGCAACCAATCAGGAGTTCCGGCTTTTTTAAATCCAGCTCCAAACTAATCAGTGTCGCCTTGGCATCGTCCAGCACTCTGGTGAGCTCGCCCGTGCTGGTGGCATACACCTGCACCTTGGTCAGGCAGCGAACGAACATGAATCTATAAAGAAGACATATATTATGTATGTTTTTTTAACAATCAATGGGTATGTGGCTAACCTTCCATCGGGGGAGAAGACGGGCGCATGTTCCACGATGTTGCCGCCAGCCAGGAACTGCAGCTCCAGTCGGTCGTCGAAGATCATGGTATTTCGGGGGGACGTGGACTCTAATAACCGTCAGTGCTTCGGCACAGTCTGTGGGTGGGAATACAGCCCAAATTCAGCTTTTTAAGCCGTTTTTCGCACTCACTTTTGGAATAAATTCAATCACATCAATGCACGTGTAGCATATAAACAGTGATGCCAGATGACCAAGACGCGCAATTGTAGGAGGAAAATACCAAAAATAAAATACCAACAACAGTGGTTCAGCGGTTCGCAGTGAACTGTTAAGCCAAGTCTAAAGTAAAACATAAATAAATAAGTTTATAAATCATATAAGGCTACAAAAGCCTCATTTTGTAAAGCTTTACCTATTTAGGCAAGTTATTTAATTCAGTAAATTATTTAAAAAATTGAATATTTCAAATTTACCCGCAATTTCAAGGGTTTATAAAAAAAATACCAAATACACAATCGATAACAGTTCACAGGTTCCGTGGTTCTTTGGTTCTCTTCAGCTGTAAACGTCTGAAAAGAAAAAAACATTTTGTTAATGGATCAATTCGGGCTCGAAAGTCAACCAATTTAGCCGTCTTAGGTGGCCAGGCAACGACTTTTGTCACTCTTATATCGACACATCAATAAAATTGCCTTCAAGAACTCAGGATAATGCAGAACAAACTCGAGAGGCCAACTGGCACAACAAAAACAACTGGCATGTGCAACGTAGCATGGAAAAGGGGGACGGACTACTTGCTGGCAAGTAGTCACAGGACTTGGACCTTGATACTTATTTGCTTGGTCCTTGTAAGTCTATCCCATGCCGCTGATCCGCTCAAGGTTATTTATGCTGTAAACGCGGGAGGAGAGGAGCACACGGACCGGAATGGCATCCAGTACGATGCGGATCCTTTGAAGGGAGTGGGGATCGCCTCGGACTATGGGAAGCATCTACTGATGATCGGACGAGTGCACGAGCAGGATGAGGTTCTGTATAGGACGGAACGCTATCACACCACCACATTCGGCTACGACTTGCCCAGCGACGGGGATGGAGATTACGCCCTGATAATGAAATTCTGTGAAGTTTACTTTGACGCCCCCCAGAAAAAGGTCTTCGATGTGCTCCTGAATCGTAAGCACACAATTGTCAAGCAGCTGGACATATATGACCAGGTGGGCCGGGGATCGGCACACGACGAAATCGTTTACTTTAAAATCAACAACGGAAGACTGCATTACGACGGTGAGGTGTCCGACGTCAGGAACGGGCGGCTTCGATTGGACTTCATCAAGGGAGCTCTGGACAATCCCAAGATAAACGCCTTTGCCTTGCTGAAAGGCGATGTCTCCCAGCTACCACGTCTTCATGGCACCGAGGCTAGCGAAAGAATCAAACCCGAGGGCGACAGCAGCAAACCGACCCAAGCACAACCAGGTGAACGGATTGTACGGTCGCAGAGGAACGACATAGACGAGGATGACGAGGATCTGGACGATGAGGAGTTCGAGGAGGAGCTGCCCGAGAAGAAGGTCGCTGATCAGAAGCAGGACGAGCAGCCACAGCAGAGTTCAGACACAAAGCGCTCTTACAGCGGACCTAAGCAACCCAATCCCTATTCCATGGACGACTCATCCATACTGTTGCCTGTGTTTATTGCCATCGGGGCCTTCATACCGCTTCTGTTCTGCCTCTGCAAGCTGTGATCGTCTAATGCCCACCCAGTGATCTCGGCCAGCGTTGAATTCTTACGTTTTGTGATTTTGATAAAAGACTTAATTGTATACTTATCGTTTAGTTCTTATGTTAGGCGTCCCTAGAGAACGATTCCCCTGGTTCACCCAAGGCGCAGAGGCTCCCCCATTCTATCCTTTCCACAATATAAATACGCTTTTCGAGTTCCTTTATTTTATTTCCACTGCCGTTCCCAGCCCCGGGTACTTAATCTTTAAAATAATCAGTTTAATCTTGGAATTTGTCCGGCTCGCTCGACTGTTCTTTTGGCGGAAGCGCACAAATTAGGCGCCTTTTAGGGCAGTTTTGCTTAGAAACTGTTAATTTTGAGTGACGAAATAAAATAAACCTTGTTTGTTATCAAATAAATTGAGTTTTTATTCATTATTCAACTAAAAAGTATGACGTGTTACGGTTTAAAATAATTGTATGTTAATATATTAATAAGGGTTACTTGAATTCGTTCTAGAATGTGTGACAAATAAAATTATTCCATCATTATATCTTAAAAACTTAAAAAAAAAATAATAATTTCTATAAGTTATATTTTTATTTAATTTATATTTAAAAAAAAATGTTTAGTTAAAAAACTGATTTTAAAAATAGAATCCCTTAAGTCGATAAAAATTTAAACACCGGCTGGAGAGCGAACAGTGCTGGGTAACGCCCGAGAGTCCTGGCTGGCTGGCTCTGGCTAGAGACGATACTTTGTTGGCAAGAGACGTCCTGGCGGCCGCTGGGAAAACTTTCGACGCGAAGAAAATTCAGTCATCAGCGCGTGTCCATCGAGTCGACAGTGAAAATGTGCCAGCGGCGGTTCTACTTCAGCAAGTACACCAATTTCCATAAGAACCACATCAAGTTGTTTGCTGTTTATATGAAAACGGCAAATCTGATGCAAAACTTCAACGTGCTCAAGCGTTCGCTATAAGCGCTGCTGTGGCCTCTTCCTCCTCATCCTTAAATCCTCCCGCCCCCCCCCCCAAGAAATCGCAAATAAAATTAAAGAGAAAAAAAATTCCGGGCTGTGTGTGTTAGTGTATTTTACATAGTGCTATTAAAAATTGAAATGCAAATCCTTTAACGCTTAATTCAAGAAAAAAAAAGAAATAATTTGAGAGACAACACCTAAAGCTTGCCATTATGCGACTGAAATTGGTGAAAATTCGAATTATATTAGCGGCTTA
Source organism: Drosophila atripex (assembly GCA_035045925.1). NCBI lineage: Eukaryota > Metazoa > Arthropoda > Insecta > Diptera > Drosophilidae > Drosophila > Drosophila atripex. The sequence continues at coordinate 10,346,817 of JAWNOP010000070.1, forward strand.
GATCTAGAAATATTTAAAGCTTAATGAGGCGTGTCTGCCTGGAGGCCTCCGAAAAACTAAAGGTGGGTTATTGCAGTCCTTACATAATAATAATTAAGTATTCGCCATGGGTGGCTTAACTGATAATATTGCATAATATCGGATCCACAAGTTCTGTATAATGTTTACCGACTTTCCGTCTGTCCTTTCATCAAAAATTTGACTTTGGCAAAAGCCATAAATCGTACACCCGAAAAAAAAAAAAATACTTCTGTCATCAGGTGCAGTGCCAGAGAGGGGTGGCTCTCGCGATAGCTTTCTCTCCGCCATTTTTGGAGTGGTAACGGTAACGTTACACTCTCCCACGCCAAACAGATGTTTTTGACGTTCGTTTGCGCATGTGATGTGTGTCTCGAGTATCAGAGCCTACGCTAAACAAAAACAAATTGGCGATGACGACGCCGTTTTTACGTCACAACCGCTACTGCAGTTCATAACGAAAACAATAACAACAGTGTGCAACTCTCAAAAGCAGGCTATACTTTTGTATCCATGAGTGTCAGGTGGGCGCATGCATGCATGTGTCTGTGTGTGTGTGTGTGTGGGTGGGAATGTGTGGGCGATGGATATTTTATATAATGCAAAAAAGAGCCGCAATCGGGTTGTTGGTATTTGGTTATTATTGTTGCTTCGAATATAAATGATGCTGTTCTGTCAACTGGACAATGGCATCTATGAGCAAACAATCCACAATCCTGTCAACATTTAAGTCCTTGAACAGCTGTATTATGTTTCGTATGCAAAGAAAAAGTTTTTGAACTTCAGGTATAAGTTTCTTATATTACGAAACCTATTATATTGTTAGATATTATATTACTTTTTTAATATAAGCAAATAAATTTTAAAATTGTAGAAGTTATATTGTTTTTTAAACTTTTACATATCCTTAAAAAAAATCATAATAAATTCAAAATAAATATAAATAATACTGAACCCCAAAAGTGCTTCTATGATGTATTTTTAATTTTATTAGTTTAAATATTGTTTTATAAGTGTTTTTAGATACAATTTGCCTAAAAGTTTTAATGTTTTAGTAGATTCTACAACTTTATAATATACAAAAAATGTTCCTTGTTTTTAAATGCAAAAATCTCTAAAATCTCTACATTACTTTCTCTCCCAAAAGAGTTTACTGTAATTCGTATTATTTACTAGTAAGTGGTAGATTGAGTATTTCTGGCTCCTCCGGCACTGCGGCAAAGCCATTACTATTGTCCGCATGTCACGCCCAAAAAGAAGGACTTCGGCCGAGTTTGTTTTTCCCTGATTTACTGTACGGCCGCTTTTGCCCTGTGTCCTTCGTCCATGGTCATTGCAAAAGTGTAATATGAAATAAAATTGTTGTATTCCATTTCCCATGGCTCTCTATCTGACTGTGGAGATGTGGATGGAGGAGCTGTCTGATTTGTTCATTTTGCTATTTTCGGTTTTGCAGGGGCATGTCCTGCGGCGTGTCCTTGAGAACAGACTGAAGCTTACATAATGGACGCGACCGGTTCGGGGGCGGCTGAGATGGCTGTGGCGCTATTATTATTACTACAATGTTTGTTTAGAACAGAAAGTTGAAGCCGCACACAAGCTCTTAACATTCAAGTCAAATGAACCTGAAGCAGCATTACGTCTATTGGTTCAGCTCTTCAGCAAAGTTTTAGCCAAAGTTTTGACAGTTTCCCGTTTTGCGGGAAGGCTTCATAGATTGCCATTTCCAAACGGGTTTTTTTTAATGAAGGCAATAAAAATTTATGTGAAAAAAAGAACTCTTAAAAAGTAATGGCCTAAAAATAAACCGCAAAAGCCTCGGTGACAGTATTTTTCCTTCATTAATTCTCAAAATCATTAGCTAAATTATATCCCAGCTCTCTTGGCTTTCATTGTGTATTATTGTTGGAATATGTCCACTTTCCCCATTCATAAAATCGTCGTTACGAGCATCCAATCAAGGCAGACGACGCAGTTTCGGAGAAAAGAACCCCCAGCGAATCGTCCTTAGGATTCAATTACGTGCACTTAGCTGCAGTCGTTCAAGTACAAGGATAATGTGTACACTATTATATTATCTTTATGGTGTGATGGATAAAAGAGCTGCCGCCGCCCACACACACAGACCGAAGCAGGCTGCCAACTGCCGATCGATATTATGGAAATGCCACGAGCCAGAGAGCTGATATTGAAATGTTTGCACTTGCTCCGTGCCCTTTGCAATTATCAAGGAACTGCAAACGTGTTGTTATCCTTGCCACAGGACCCGGGCACAAAGCCTTGTTATGCCACGAAATAAAATCAATTTCCATTGCAGGAAGCTCGTTTGTGAGGGCACTTGCGGTTGCTTTTATGGCCCGGCTGCTTCAATTATTCATTTCAATTAATGATACAAAGGCAAGGAAAAAATGCAAGGAAATTGCCAACGATGTTCGTTTGAGTTTAAACATGCACAGTAATTGGTATTTTCTGTGTATGCCAGCTATCTCTAAGAACAGAAGGTCAATGTATTAGTTACAGCTTAGAAACTTTGAAAATCTATTCTATATTATTAAGCTTTAATATTTAACTATTTAAAAAAGTATAAAAAATATTTTAAATATTTTTCAAAATCTTCCAAAAACGCCTTTTTCCATTTTAAATACACCATTTTCACTGACTACTTTGTTTAACGGTAAACTTCTGCCATTTCCCAGGTTGCCATCTTTTATTTAGCAGCTGTTGTGGTTGTGTGGGTGCCTCGCCATCAGCCGGTTAACAGACCCACGCTCTGTTAAGAGCCGCCAACAGCTGGAACCTCTGTTATCGGGCCGTTATCGCTTCGATTTCTCAGTTCTCCGCTCTTTCGAATCGTATTTTCCTCGGTTTCTCCCATTCAATTCGTAGCTGCAGAACAAACAGCATTTTATTTTTGTCTCGGTTGCGGAAAATTTTGATTTTCCATTTTCCGCAGGCCCCGCCAAAATAGGGATATGAATTTATGAAAAATAAAAGAAACAAAAAGTAATTTTCGAAAATGTATCGAAGTGAAAGCAAGCCGTGTTTCTACAGTACTCTGTGATATCGAATATTTTTCAAATGTTTGTGAACAAAATTGAGTGCGCCGTTCTTTTCGCAAATAAATATTAATGTACGTTGTGTGGCATTGGTCGCGAATAAATTAAAAATCATTTATTTATTACACACGTCCGCAGTGCGGATCAAAACAAAATCGGAAGCCAGGAGAGTGAAAGGAGAGAGAGTGGCCACTGAAAAAGAGAGTGCGAAAAATCGTGACAAAGAGGAACAGCTGCCGGCTGATTTGTTGTGGAAAGGAAGGAAGAAACAACAAGTAAAACGTGCGTTAAGATACAATATACATACGTTAAGATACTTATACCTTTTTAACAACAAAATGAAACATCTTTTTTTTGAGTGAACTGACTGCTATGTATTTCGCGGGTATTTTTAGCCATCTTCTCCACAACAGTTTCTCTATTATCTGACTTTCGGATCTGTGCTGTTACCAAAAGTGTACTTGAGTTTATTTTGGTCTTTTGCCGGCACTGCCTTTTACTTTGTATTCGTCTTCTCCATTCGCCATGCTCTACTTATTCTCTAGTTGTTCCCGTTTCGCATTCCAAAATACAAAAATCGAAAAAGCATATATACACAAGTGTATCCATGTAACTGTTGCTGTGCTATTTGGTCTATATATTTAGACATATATACATATACATACATATATATATTAAAAGTTGATAACGTATGGCAGCATAGCAACATATGTATGTATATGCTCGAATTCCCAAGTTCCGGAAACCCGCTGACTCATCTAAATTTGCCAGCATCTTTCATCTCGAAGAGTATTTCACAGATACAATTTTGCAACAGTGCATATTTTGCTTATAACTATTGAATTTGAAAGATAGATGGGGAGAAGAGTCAAAGAACATGTTGATACAAAAGTATCTCAACATTTCGGCGAGTATCTAGACTGCAATTTCAACATATTTGGAGGCAAAAAACAGCTGAAAAGTTTCGAAAATAATTTCAACTTTTTTCTTAACCAAAAAAAAAACAACAAACCTTCACTTGATTAGTCACAAAACACGTTTCCGTCTAGACTCTCTTCATATTCAAACAAACATGCATAAACAAATATGAATAGTATGTACGGCTGTACATATATATCATTCTCATACCGCTTATATAAATAAACATGCAATGTATGTATATTTGTATAAAAAACGTATCTACATATATACGGTACAGAACGGCGCAGCCATGTCGGGGAAAATTTGTTGTTGGAATTAAATCGTCAATCAAGTTGATTTCATTATCAATTATCAGCCAATAATGTAGATATGAGAACACAGACTGATACCATAATGACTTCTTTGTAAAAACATATGTTATATCGTGCTGTTCGGGAGCTCTGTGATAAAAGAAACAGGTTTTTCTCAGTGCATATCATTTACAAATAAAACCAATAAGTCACATGGACATTCGTTATTTCCATCTGATAACATTTGACATATTCTTGTGGGGCAAAAAAAAATAATGATTTGTGATGGTTCGACACCGTTATTAGACCTTGACCAAAATCGATGTAATAATATCGATAATTATTCATTTCTGTAATCGGTGGGGGAATATCTCAAGTATTGCTCACGAAGGCTCCTTCAACAGAATTCATTTAAATATCTAAAAAAAAAACATATTCTAAATCGGTTTTTAAGCTTTTAATTACGTCCAGTTTGGAACTGACCAAATGTTTAAAATATTTTATCAAGAGTATATGGTGATGTCATTCTAGGAACATATTTTTATGGCTGATAAAGGTCACTTAAGCAGGGAACTTAAATTAATTGTCAAACAATTTTAAGACTCCCTAAGACATGTTTTAAATAGGGTTTATGAAGTTAAGACTGTTAGTTTTAGGAATATAGATAGAATTTAATAAAACAATGATTCATTATTGGAATTAACATTTTTTCGGAGAAACTTTACTCTTTTTCGAAATAAATAAGTGGTTACCCCCTGGTTATCATCAATTTCAGTGGCGCCTTGCGGTTCCCCCATAAATATATTAACGCATATATTCCTGTACTGGTATTCGTCAGGCCATTTCTGTATAAAAAAGAGCAAACCCCCCCCCGACTGACAATTTCAATGCCATTTGCGGTACATGCTCCTTTTGGGACTCAATCACTCACCCACTCAATAAACCCTCTTGTCAGTCAGTCAGTCAGTGAGTGAACCACGTCCGAGATTCAGTCAGAAATTTGTCGCAACCGTAAAATGATTTTTTGCCTCGAGTTCTGTTGGCTTTTCTCGTTTTTTTTATGCTTTTCATATATTTTCATGTATGCAAATTTACTTTTTCGACTTTCGATGTGTTTTTTTTTGTTTTTTGGTTGGCAGGAGGGCCAAAAAGGTCTGAACATGAGAGAATACTCTTCTGATTGCAGGTCTTCCGAATTCCGTGTGTAATGCTCCTTGAGAATAAACAAAATTGACTTTTTTAATTGAACCTGTCAGCTTAAATTAGGCTAAGAAGGAAATTAAATTGAGGGGTTGAAACAAAAGTAATTTATGGAATAAAATTAAAGGCAGTTCCCATGTGTAATCAGCTTGAAGGAATGCCATCGCCATCCCATTAAATAAATATTCATTTTCTATGCCACATAAAGCAAGTCGTGCAAATAAATAAATATTATTTAGCTGGAAGTATACGAGGGTACTTAACTTAACAAAACACAACCTCATGAAAACTCTATGCTTATATACTTTTAACAAATATTATCTCTTGGCATTCGTTTTAGTATTCGAAAATGATCTTTGAATAAAATTGAAACGAATGGCAGGCCAATTGAAAACCTATTTTTGCCGGAACATGCCCCTGCCGGGCAGTAAAAATATTTTTACGACTCCAGGAAGCTCATCCAATCCGAACTGACCAGCCAGCCATTCAGACAATAGACTATCCGACTCGTAAACAGTCATTATTCAAGTTGGCATCGTCAGAATTTCCATATACTCTGTAGTAAGTAGGTAGTACATATGGCCAACTGAGGTAGACGATTGTTTTGACGATATTTCAAGGCTTATATTGTGTGGGCTGCCAACTGCAGTTGTTCAGTTTTTGACCAAGTTATCCACGGGCCACACACATTCCCTGGCTAATCGCTTTGAACTGGTTCGAGTGGCTTTCTGCCGGTTCGAGTGTCTTTTTTTTTTTTTTGTTGTCTTCAGATTTCAGTTCCAGACACACGGCTGCATTTTTCATAAGCCAATTGTGATTGATTTGCTTATAAATATTCCAGCCCGGCAAGCCTCGATGCGCACTTTATTGATTCACCTTTGAAGAGGGCCTTAAAGCCGCCAAATAATTTAACCAACAAATCCATTATAGGATTTCTGTTCCAGGTACAGTCTTAAAAAATAAATATAAATATATTTATTGCTATTTTTCAATATTTTTGGCGCACAGACATACATTTTCTTGGTGGCCGGCCAAATTCTACATCATTGCCATAAACATATATGTATGTATTCCCGATCGGTTATTCTCGCCCATATAATATAGTTTCTTCTTCAGAACGGTGTGACCTTTGAAATATAAATAATTTCCGCTGCCTAAACTTGAACTCTGAGAATCCCCGCCTCAAATATTTACATTTATATTCGGAATTAGTCGCCTCCGCAGGCCAAAGTAAACAGAAGCTTATGGCTGGAAGCTGTACCCATTGGGGCTTTAGGTCCACGGTGGAGCATAAAATAAACTCAAATTAAATATTAACACATTTGGGCGGTGTTTGGTGGCCGACGAAGTGCGAAGAAATCAATTAAAACGTGGGCCGATTCGTTCATGTTCAAGGACTTCTGACACTGATTTGTGAGAATATTTCAAAAGTGGTTGGCAACTGAAGGGCTCTGAACTATGAAACTAGGTTGTTTCTAGGGATTTTTACATTGTTCTCCCTAGAGGAAGTGGCAGCAAAACTTTACTATTCTCTTGGTGACATCTCAGAACTTGGTAAACAAGGACATAAGTAAGAGTTCTGGCAGGTATTGTGGTCTGTTGCCACTGTTCCTCTTCCCAATTGGCCCACTTGAATTGCAGATTGTGCGGGAAATTCTCGGTTAACGCCTTGATTTGAGCCACTTAATGGCGATTAGAGGGTTTACTCGACCAAACATTGTGCTCCTGTAATTAAATCACAAAAGTTGAGACTCTGTAAGCGCTAATCTAATCACCAACTTGGCTTGGAGGCTCCAAGTTTAGTGCCAAGATCAAGTATGAGAGCATGAGGCACTCGGAAGATGGTATCTATTTTATATAATCGGATGGGAAACACTTGCAAAATGTATATCAGAGAGTATCATCAAACTCAATTGGCTGTGACGGTTGGAGGAAAACAATTACAGACCGAGAGACCAAGTGGTGCATTGCCCTCCTCCAGTTATCGGGCCTCGAATGCGGCAATTGGTGGACAGAATTTGCACAGCCCCAATTGTTTAATTGGAAGGGACATTATCTGGCGAGTTTTTAAACACCCGTGCGGTGGTAGATAAGCTTTACGACTACTGGAGCTACTTCGGCCAATATAATTTCGCAAATAGCCGTGAATAAAATCAGTTCTTATCTCGGGCGTTGAAAGCCAACTGACGTTGGAGATGTGTTCCATGGACGCCCTCGGGCCTTAGACTCAGGCCTTAGTTGAGTGTGTTTGCTTTGGTTTATTGCCATATTTACGATTGGTATCAACTTGCTAATTTCGCATGGCGCTAAGTGCACTGGATCTATCCAGTTCGAAAAGCAAATATTGTCATTCCGACTGCCAGATAATTTTGTATTCAAATTGCTAAACAACCAGCCCAGTTTAACCAACTGGGCTAACAATGCCAGATGAAATTTAATGCGAATGCGAATTAACATAGGAAATAAACGGGATATTTTCGAATTTTATTCAAATTACTTGGAATCGGGTTTAAGGCTATAATTGAAGTCATTTATAGGATTTGTTAATACAGCATGGTTAGTATGGTGGTATAAAGTTGGCTAATAGAATGGATAACCATAAATAAAACATTATTTTTCCACAACTAATCATTTATTCACAAATAATGTGAATGATTTGGATTGGGAACTCAAGATGATCCACACCCACTTGTCCCGATCTGGTGGAGAATCACGTGCCGTGGGCAGTTGGCTTCATTTTAGCACATTTTTATTTGCAATTGGCCGAAAAGAGAGTCGAGGAGACAATCGAAAATCCTATTATTGCTATTAAAAGAACAAATATTAAAGTGTGATTTTTTGAATGAATGGATGGACTGTTGGGGGTTGGACTGTTTCCAGACGCCAGAAGGCTTCATGGTTGGTGAAATTTGTGGGTTTTAACCAGTTTCAATTGGTTATTGCGGCAGGTCGGTCGAGTAAGGGAGTGATAACAAAAATTAAGTCAAGTCCATTAACCAATATTTGTTAACTCTTTCCTTGCAGATACCAAAACCAGAAAAGAAGTAACCAAAAGAAGTGTAAATCATAGCCAGACAGGAGGAAGAAACTGCCTGTGAGAAAAGGATAATAGGAAGTAGTATGCCAGAGCTGCAGAGATCGCAATGAGCAACCTCACGGAACAGGACTACGACAGTGCCACGCCGGCACTGGAACAGCAAATGAATCTGGCCCGACGAGCCTGCTGGAGAAGCAGCAAGGACCTCCCCGCGACCGCCAGTCCTGGAAGCGGTGACCCAGCCAGCCGCTTCACGATACTTAATCCTGCAATGCTGGGCCCAAACCAGTCAGCAAAACCACCGAGTGATGAAAGCAAAACAAATATAGAACCAGAAACTAAGGCCAGAGTAACGAAAGCAACCTGCAATGCCAGCCCGAGTGGGATTTTTGGTAAACGGGCCCTCCTTCTCCTGGCGCTGTGCCTCCTCCTTGGCCTCTCCCAGGGGAGACCGAACATGAGTGCGACTCCTAGCAAGGACAGTGGTCTGGATGCGGTCACCCAGCTAAATGTGAGTACCTCCTGAAAGTCCAAAATCCCATTTAAGAGCCATTAAGTCGGGCATTACGCGAACATCCGGTGTGCAGCGAAAGCTCTTTGGGTGATTGCAATTGGGTTAGAGAACAGGTACAGGTGAACATCGCTAGAACACACAACGCCATGCCATGTTAAAAATCTTTCCAATATCGACATGTTTATTTGAGAACTTTTCAAAAGTGTCACTTGAATCTGGGGGGAAAAAAATCAAAACAATCGAGAACAATCACACGCCTATAGCTCTTGAATGGAAGTCTACAATGTAAATATTATTAAAAAAAAGTACTGACCATTATCTTTGGAAACAACATTGACATTTGACAATTTAGTGATAACTTATCGCTTGCAATAAAAAACTATTTCTGGGTCGTGGCATGTGATTTCTATTTTAATTTACAGTCTTGTTAAAAAATGTAAAAAATCCTTGAAACTTCTTCCTGGAAAATACGATTTTTATTGCCTTTTGTGTTAAATGACGTTCACATGTTTTTTTCCCATAATTTATTATCGGTTAAATGTGGTAGCAAAACTGACAACTTTTTGATGAACACATTTCATGGCTGGCTTCGAACCCGTGACTAAAAGTTTTTAATTAATAGTCCATCTTGATTGATTTATTCTTGCATCTTGGGGATGAGTGGGGGAGCCCGAAAATAGACTGTACTGTGGGTGGAGGGAAGCCCCTGTTAATTAGAAAAGGTTTGACGTCACTTTTCAATTTAATAAACTGAACTCCACGACCGGCAAACAACTTTCACTGGCCTGCGACTGATTAACCCCAAAACGCCATTTAATATTCATTCAATGAGTCGCCGGCATAGCCGCCTAGCCGCCACTCTGCTAACTCACTGACCTAGATCAACTTTTTAATTGTGAGTGGAGCCACAATTTATGTATAGACATTGGGCCCATTTACAGACACTAACAAAAAACAAAAAAAAAACAAGCCACATAGAAATACAAAAATCCAAAACACTGTGTGTTCTTCGTGTTAGAATGCGTCATTAATGGAATTGATTGTAATTTCGGATGGCGTGTTTCCAAATGAGGAACTTAACCCTGATAGCCCAGCCCACCAGACACAAGACCAGGTCTCTGGTTTGTATTTTCCTCAGTTTATACGCTTCTGTCAATATTTGATGTTTGCATTGGCGGGTATTGGAAATGTACTGGCACAGCGCATTTATCAATTCTTTGCCGTGATGTTTGCCAATTATAAACCGCTAATTCCCTGAATTATATTACTCTTCCTGCCCTGCCGTGCCAACACAGCTGGACCATCCGCCGACGACTGCCAAGGTTGCCAAGGATGGTGTTGAGCCATCGGAACCCCCATCCCACAGACTGCCACGTGCCGAGCCGCTCAAGTCCAATGATCATCAGAGTCCCGCGGACGAGGAGGAGGATGGCCACAAAATGGAAAGGTATCCGCTCTCCAGCGTGGACTTTGGCCGTGTGAAGACGCCGTTCATCATAGGAATCTGGATCCTGTCGGCCAGTATAGCCAAGATTGGTAAGTTCATAATTTCAAGTTAAATAACAGCCTAATTAAGGGATTTATTCAAAGTATAATAAGCTTTTCCTTAATCAGCAGACAATCAAGTTGTGGGCTATAGAATTGAGGTTCTTTTCAGGGGTTCAGGTTTTGTTTCCATCCTTTTCCACTGGCCGTATCCTGGCAGTGGGTGTCTGCTGTTGCCAGGCAAAATCAATATGGTTTATGTAATTCCTACGACTGCGACGCCATCGTGCAGATTTACGTCAAGTCGGCGACGTGTGTGCCTTGGTGTGGGTGTCAGTCCTGGCTGAAGGACATTGCATAATCGCACGCCAAAATGTGAGCAACAAGCCGCAGGACATGGGCCTTGACCCTGCCCCTGAGCAACAATTGGGCTGCCTGGCAGTGCTCGTTCATGAATCATTTACTTTGATTCTCGACTTACCATGGATTTATGTTTGCTTTTGTAATTTTTTTTGGGGGGGGGAGGGGTTTTGGTGTTTCGCCGGCCCTGCCCGTAACCTTGGCTGAAGGCGAGAGAAAATCCATTTCGGCCCATCAAGGACATCTAGAATTTTAGGAGGGCCACCTCTTTTTTCATTTCAATTTCAATTTTCAAGTGGGCGGCCACATGGAATCGGGCCAGCAATTGAATAACTGCCCAGGGCAGCCCGAAGCCCTAAAAATAGCTCAAATAATTGCAAAATTCCAAAAGACTGATAAGAATAGTAGGAGGGACAATTATGTAATAAAAGGGTCATATCATAGTCACTCTCTTATCTCAATTTTAAGGACATATTTTAATTGAATTTGTGCGGCCTGTACCCTATAATAGCTTATTAAATTCCAAATAGAAAAATGCAAATAAAGTCCTAAATATTTTCCCTCCACCATTTCTGCCTTGTTTACGAAGCATAATTATCCTTGGGTCTGGATGTCCCTGAACCCAAAAAAAAGCGAAAAATATTAGATATTGGGAGCGATGGGGGAAAAGTAGCTCAAACAACAAAAGTGGGGACAGGATAATGGGGCAAAAGAGTACCAGAACCCACTGGTGAGTAGCCCCCTTTTGGAAATTGCATGCAAATTCGCCATCATTCCCATCAAATGGAAATATTTTCGCTTTTATGGCTGTTCGCGTTGAGGAAACTCGCCGTGTCGTAATTAATGAAAATATTTCGAAACACCAGACCACCCACTCTAGACATTTTTCACATACTATGTACCATCAATTGCGTTTCAGAATTTGCTGTTTATCTTGTAATAATTTTTAAAACATGCCACTTACTATATATATGTATATATCTAAACTGTTTATTTCAGGATTCCATATGACGCCCAAACTGCATCTAATATTTCCGGAGTCGTGCCTGCTGATTGTCGTGGGTGTGGTCATTGGTGTGGTTCTATATTTCTGCACCGATGTCGCCGTATCCCCCCTGACCCCGAACACATTCTTCTTCTATATGCTGCCGCCGATTATCCTGGACGCCGGTTACTTTATGCCCAATCGATTGTTCTTCGACAACCTGGGCACCATCCTGCTCATGGCGGTGGTCGGAACCATCTTCAATATTGCCACCATTGGTGAGTTCAGTTCAGGAAATCCGAGATGGATATTCCATTTGTGCCTTGCCTTTGGGGGAAATGTCCGTCCTGTTCGTTTAAACTTGTCGTTTAGTTGATGGCTTAATAAACAAAGGTGTCCGGGTCTGAGGCCGGGGCTAGTTGCCCTGGGCCATTCACATTTTGTGTAATCCCATCCATCCATGTCCTTTGAAGTTTCCTGTAGTCTGCGGGGATCAATACCTTTTGTTGTGTAAGAGGAAAGGGTCAATTTCATTACAGTTTCCTTGATTTAAACCGGTCTAAGACCATAACTAGTTGGCCTAAACACTAATCCCACTTCACGAGTAAATATTGAAACGTTTTAGACAGCTTCTTTAAATGGCAAGTGGCTTGTCAAATATGTATACTCTTTTGTGGTGGCTCTAACTCGTCAAATAGACTTTGTCAACAGGCAGCAAACGGCAACAAAAGGTGGCAATAAGTGTTGGCAATTAGACACCTGATGTAGATGAGTAAACTGAAGCTGAATCATCCGAAAAAAAAACAATGCCAGTAACAACAAAATGTGACGCTTAGTTATAGTCCACCACTATAGAATTTGGGGAGGGCACGCGAAGGGGCGTGACCGCTTAGACGGGATTTACACAAAATGTAACAAAGCATGCGATTGATGTGGACTCTGCTGCCCCCGATGTTGATGATGTGCTCCAATGGCAAACAAAAGGGGATAAAAGAGGGTGGCGAAAGGGGGGGTGGCCGACAAACGCCAGTTAGATGAATGACCGCGAAGGGGATACACGCTCGAGTTGCCACTGTAGCCAGCCACTTGCCCCCCTCTCGGCCATTAAGAACTTGGCAATTACTTATGCTGAACAAATTGTATTAGATATCACGACGAGCGGACAAAGCTGTTAACTTATCTCTGGCGATTCATTAAAAAAAAAACGGAAATTCCCTTTCCTTTAGTAATATTTTATGTAAGAAAGAGGTTTACTTCTTCAAAGCGACAAGTTTTCTATTTAATTTTCACTTATGAATTCTTCATGCAATTTTCCCCGGGAAGTGAAGTACAAGCCAATTTATTTGTAGACACTTGTACATAGAAAATAGGGAATATTTGAAAAGCCTTTCCTGGCCCTGGCAATCCCACATTTACTGCCTGACTCGGTGGAGGAAATATTTTAGCAAACACTCGATTTGCATCGTAACAAATTCAATTATTCTTGGAAGAGAACGCTTATCAATTGACTTAAATGACTGAAAGATACTTTTTTTTTTGTTTCAATACCAATATACAAAAATAACAGAAACTGCAATGCCAATGCCGAGCACTGCCTGCAATTGAATGGCCATGTAGCTTGTATCTAATTAAGTCTTGGAAGTGCTCCGGCAAATTGATGGGTTGGAAAATAAATTACATGCACTCGACTAACGATTTACCAGCAGCATCCACTGATTTTCTTTCTTTTTCAATATTTTTGTTTTCTCTCTTTTAAAACAAAAGGGGGTTCCCTCTACGCCTGTGGCCTGTTTGGCATTTACGGGGAAGGTGAGACTCCGGGCCTGATGGACGTCTTTCTGTTCGCCTCCCTTATATCCGCCGTAGATCCGGTGGCTGTGCTGGCCGTGTTCGAGGAGATTCATGTCAACGAGATCCTGTACATTGTTGTTTTTGGCGAGTCCTTGCTAAACGATGCCGTTACTGTAAGTTGATACCCAAATAGGTGGTCTCGGATATTGGAGCAATTAAGTCAGCAAATTAACCTGGCTCATCTCTTCCCTCCAGGTCGTCATGTACCACATGATGGAGTCCTACAACGAGATTGGCTTAGACAAGATAATTGCCCAGGACATAGCCAGTGGAGTGGGATCCTTTTTTGTGGTTGCCCTAGGAGGCACTGCCATAGGTGACAAAATAATAATATTCTTTTTCAACCAAATTTTATTAAATAATATATCTTTAAGGCATCATCTGGGGCTTCCTCACTGGCCTAGTCACTCGGTTTACGGATCATGTTCGAGTCATAGAGCCTATTTTCATTTTTGTAATGGCCTATCTGGCCTACCTTAATGCGGAAATCTTTCACATGAGCGGTATCTTGGCGTGAGTCTATATTTATTACAAAAATTTAAATATTACTTAAAAGAAACACCTCCTTGAACAGCATCACATTCTGTGGCATCACAATGAAAAACTATGTGGAATCGAATATATCCCAAAAGTCCCACACGACTGTTAAATATGCCTTGAAAATGCTGTCCAGCTCGGCGGAGACCATTATCTTTATGTTCCTAGGCGTGGCCACGGTGAACAATATGCACGTATGGAATACGTGGTTTGTGGTGCTGACCATCGCCTTCTGTTCAGTGTTTCGCGTGATAGGTGAGATCTACTATACAGTATTATTAATATAATTATTAAATATGATTCCATGAATTTTTAGGAGTAATTCTTCTGTCGGCCATTGCCAATCGCTTCCGCTTGCACAAGTTGTCGCGAGTGGATCAGTTTGTGATGTCCTATGGAGGATTGCGTGGTGCTGTTGCCTTCGCCTTGGTCCTGTTGGTGGATGAGAATGTGGTCAAGCAGAAGAACATGTTTGTTACCACTACGATAGCTGTGATCTACTTTACTGTCTTCCTGCAAGGCATCACCATCAAGCCGCTGGTAAAGATCCTGAATGTGAAGCGAGCCAATAAACGCAAGCCAACCATGAACGAGCGTATTCACGAAAGAGTGAGTTATATTTTTCATTTCCCTAACTCTGTATTTAATTACTTTTAAAATCTGTATAGTTCATGGATCACTTGATGGCCGGCATTGAAGATATTGTGGGCAAGACAGGCAACTACAATGTGCGTGATAAATTCAAGCGTTTCGACAATCGCTTCATTCGTCCTCTGCTGATCAGAGATCTAAAGGTATATTTTATTTTATTTATCATTAAGAGGGCTAGAAAGGGCCGAAGTTCCTATATATATGGATTCAGTTAACCACCTCTTCGCCTGCCACTCAGGAAGTGAACGAACTCCATTTATTGGATCACATACCCATGCAGAACTATGAACGGGAACTGAATCAGAATAGAAGAAAACTTCCTATGGATTCAGATCAAAAGCCCCGAATGCAGTTTTGGAGTTCACCAATCAAACGAAAGTCCTCCAAAAATCTTTCCGATGAGGGCCAAAGCCATGTTTAACTCATATTTGTCCAAAATGATATTTATTTAATTATTTATTTTCGTTGCATTTAATTCGTAACTAGGGCGCTGAGCCGAAAATCATCGAGACGTACTCCAAACTGACAATGCGCGACGCCATGGAGGTGATGAGACGAAATCCATCGACCATTGGCCAGATGACGGGCACCGAGTCGATGAGCGCCCTGTTCCGGAATTATACCAATAACTATATTGGCGGCAGGTGGGCACCGCCAACCATATACACCACCTGGTAAACGAATTTTGGATTGATCCGAATCACGATTAACGATGTATCTTGCCTGTGTACTCACACCAAAAAAATAATACTATCGTATATTGCATGAGTACGAGTACGAATATATTCCAAATTTGATGTAGTTTCTTAACCGGAAATGTAGCATGAACTGCACAATCTTTAGTTGAATAACCCGATTGGCCAATAACAATACAAACAAATAATCCAGTGGTGTCACAAAAATCATGAGACTGTTTTCTTAATTCTTTTGTAAATTATTATCATTTATGTAAAATATAGATTTCTCAATTAAATCCCAATTATAGCCTTGTTAATGATTATTATGACACCTTTGGTAAATAGATCTTTGCTTTGTATCTTCTATATCTGAAATTCGTTTAACCACTTCTTTGATTTTAACTTCTATATAGAGTATCTCTTAAGCCATAAACTAAATCAAATAATACTGAAATCCTATTTATCTTTAGTCCCAGCCTGACAAACCTTGACAATACTTGTTCCCGCAATCTGGACATGGCCGAGCTTGATTATAATCCATCCAAAAAGGATCTGACTGATGCCAAGATCCATCATCTCTTGGCCGAAGAACTGAAGCCTTATAGAAGGGTATGTAAAGGATATTTTGTTATATTTTATACTTCACATTCTTTGTAATAATCAACTTATGGTTGGATATTCTATAGCGTACCCCTCAAGACTATTTCACAGCCCAAAACTTTTGACTTTAAATTCTTTCTTCAATATCACCACTTCTTTGCTCTAAAGTCACTCAAGAGTCTTTATGCCAAGTTCTACTGTATCTTCACGTTCTTTTCCGTTTTGCAATTTTGGGCATTTACGTTCCTCACACTTCTAAGCTTCTATATATAATATATTGATGGCATATCCGCTGACTATATCTAATAGATGATATTTTTCCATATAGCTATATTTGTGATTAATCGTTTATTTAATTTCTTTCCCGTTGTTTCAAAACTCAACATCGACTTCTCGACAACGTGTCTTATTAAATCCAAAAACCGCTTCAAATTTTTGTGTATTTAACAATTTAAAAAAAAAAAAACAATAAACAAAAATTCAATCTTTGAAACCATATAAACAAAAATCGCGTAAAAAAGGCTTCAATACAAATGGTACGAATAAATTGGTATACTCGTTTTCAGTTTAATTTATTCTCATCCGTTTCTTGGTTAATTTTGATAAACTCCTTTCGAATTAACTAATGACAACTTTGTTAAATGTTACACGTTGTGTCTGTACTCTTTGACTGCAAAATCTTTTAGTTACATTTTCTAAATGTTCTCCAATTGGTGTTTCAATTTCAATAATTTCAATACCTAATCTCAATGCTAAACTAAATTTATTATTTAATGCGAATGAACTTTTATTAAAACCAAAGCTTAAATATAATGTTTAACTCTATCGAAAGTAAATGCAAGAAATATTAATCAATAAATGTACCAACTTCCTGTTGCCTTGCAGTTAAAATATTCTCAAAATCCCAAATATCCTTTAAATAACTTAAACAATTTTATACATTTTTTTTTTAATGGGAAGGGCTGTGTTTTAAAATGGAAAACACATTTTTTATAAAATGTAGAAGTAACCTTTAAATATATTAAAAAACGCATCTTAAATCTTATTTTCTGACTATGCATAATGTAAATGTGTATCGTAACAATTAATGTTTACACTTACAATGTACACAAATTAAAAATTATATATTTATTTAGCACTTTTATTTTTATATTTTTTAAACAAATAGAACACGAATACAATTGTTTATTTGACAATATTTGTTGTGTTCACATTTTGTCGTAAAAAAATCAAATGATATATGATATTCGGCAAGGGGATAGAACTTCTGATCAGGATCAGCACTTGATATTGCTAATCTCTATCTATAAGATGTACAAATGTTTATGGAAAGCCGTTGACACTTAATCCGTTCATGTTTTTGCTAGTTAACAGCAAATTAATCGTACTTTTTATATATAATCTACTACTTATTTGTAACTGTCCTATAATGCAATTAAAGTAACTCTAAGCAACATCCTCTACTTACATCACTGTGCTGGTTCGTTATGATTTTGAAATTTAATTTGCCTTCATCGATGTTTTACAGCACCGTCGTCTTAGTTATAGCCGACACGCAGTAGATGACAGAGATTTGTCCACCCAGGTGAGTACATTTCAGTGGCAAATCTCAAAAAAAAAAAAACAAAGTCACGAACATGATATTTCAAACTTTAAAAATTGAGTAAAAATAACTAAAAATGTATCTTTCTTTCAGGTCAATTATAAGATGCAAATGAACTTTCGACGAATGTTTAATGATCGGAAACATCACAAGCGCAGCAAACGTGGTGCCAGCAATAAGGTAACTTCTATATATATATATTTATTTTTAATATATTTTAATTTATATTTAAAACTATCTCTTTAGGAGCCCAAGGAGAATGTTAAACAGAATCATGTCTCTTTTCATGATTTTCAACAGAACGGCACCACCAAGCAGCTCACCAATGGTACGAATTCGAGTTCAAACCATTCAAGAAAAAAATCTTACAGAAAAAGACATACTCACAATTCACTTAAAAAATATCGTAGATTAGAAATAGGTAAATGACGCTAAAATCAGCAAAAACTTTAATCGAATCAGCCTTATGTTTCAGAGAGAAAAAACAAATTGTAGACTTTTCTCTTTTATAATTAAATGTTTTTAAGTTTTTCCTTTTGTACAAAGATCAGAAAGTGTACGAGTTCATTTGAAGTGTTTGAAGCATTTCGAAAATGTATATTTTTTAAATTCTTAGTTTGTAGTGAAGCGTGTAGTATATTTTAAGTTAAAAATCTAGTCTCATGCGTCAAACTAACCCCACATACAGAACCTTTTATGTTCAGTTTCCATAGAAAAGCGCACCCTACTAAAATCGAAATTTTATTTTATTTTCAAAATTTATTTGCTTGGGAAGGGAGTCTTAGACTCTTTTCGAAATCATCCGCAAACAATTGAAATAGTATTTTTTCCCAATTGGTAACTAATTTGTTTTCTACAAAATCCTTCTCTTTCTTTCCCGCATCGCTCTTCCCCCTAAATGATGCCACATGCAAAAACACACACAAATCCCTAAACATTGGCCAAAAACTGAATCAAAATTTGTGCACTAATCCAAACAATCACTCTGCCCTCTGCCTGTGCCACATCATTTGTTAAAAAAAAAAAAAAAAAAAAAACCATTAATAATAAACCATTCAAAGACTATATTAACAATGTGCTTAACGAAACAGCCGAGGAGTGCCAACAGAACCCCAACGAGATCAATGTTGTTGGCCCCAGCGACGATTGGGATGACGGCCTGACCTTCACCGCCAAATCATCACGTAAGTGTTCTTTACTCTCTACTACCCATTGACTATCTCTGTATTTGTTAACAAACTTATTATTTGGTTACTAACATTTGAGTTAAGAGGGTCTGCCGCTAAATACCCAGGCGATGGTTATCCGGTCACTTCTCCACATATCGACACTTTTCTTCCTTTCTCGTTGGCCAGTTGCCTCTGAGCCAGTTTTGAAATCAGCAGTCATATGGCGATATCTGATATTTTGCATATCCTGGTTGCTGCCACCCACCTCCACCCACCAAAATCTTGTTCGACTTGTTTGTTTTGTTCGAAATGCCACAAAAATGCCATCATTTAATTAAACTCTTTTTGTTTTTGCCGAAAATGAAAAAGGTATCTTCAAAAGGTTTTACAAGTAACTCTGTACATAAGTCGATTAGTTAAGTAGCCCAGTTGAATGACTGAACAAGGTTTTTTAGTAGGTAACTATACATATTAATAAATAATGCCAATGTCTTAAAACTATATTTTATTTTCTTGAAAACAAAAAAAAGCTTTCTTGCTAGTCCTTTTCGGTTTCCTAACCACTCTATTACTTTTATGTTCTTAACTCTTTATTTTTATCCCACCTTTTAAGGAGATTTCAATAAACGCTATAACAACGAACTTTCTATATTTTTTTTTCTTGTTTTATGCCTTCCCAATTATTTCCACCAAAAAAAAATAAAAACAATCACTACCAAAAAAAAAAACACAAACCTATAAAATGTTGCTGGGCGCAAAAAAAATATATATAAATACAAAATAAATATGAAAATACAAATCTATATAAAAAAAAATTACAATTAGCTGACTCGGATCGCGCCAATAACAATTCCCTGATAGCCCACATCCAAAACCTTCCCGGTTTTGATGCCTCCAAGGCCCGCATCGTCGTCCAGCACTATGCGCCCAAGGTGGACGACAGTCCGGAGCCAGAGTTAGACTCCCCGGATCCGCCCGTCGGGCCCACGGCGGCCGAGTTGATATTGCCTTGGCGGCGGGACCGATCATACCAGAGCATTGGTAAAGAGATATCCAACATCCAGATCACCATCATTCCACTCACAGTCAATAATATAGAGTTGCAAAGCAGCCAAGACATCAAGAGCAATCGATATTGAATGCTAACTAGCTCTCAGTATATCTCATGCACTGATCACTCCATCCGAAAAGCATAAATTCATAGTTCTTAATATGTGTTTATCATCATTTTACTTGCTAGAATGCAAGATAGGAATCTGAAGATTAAAGACTATAATCTAAGGAGCAATAACGATCCCTTAAAAAATAATACACCAATTGTATCAGAGGGAGAGATATTAGAAAAATTTAAGATAAAAACATTGAGAAGCATTGACAACTTTGTGAATAACCTTAATCATAACTACACCTCTCTCCCCATGACCATCAATTCCGTGTGCTTTCAACTCAATTAATGACAGTCATTAAATAGTTTATAAAGCGCCTCAAGCTTAGTTCTATTAATTGTACTTTGTGCTCAGCACTTTTTGCGATCAGTATTTTTCGTTGAATTATTCAATTTACATTTAGTGCCTACAAATACAACTATTATTTTGTTGACTCCATTAAAACTGAAACCGTAAACAATACTAAATATTAGACATGCTAAGTGTTGCAATAGATGTAGCTACCCATCTAAAATAATTAGTTATCATACAACATTGTGTTCGTGCGTCGTTGAAGTAAAATCACTTGTAGAAGGCAATCGTTTCCGTTGATCCGTAGATGATACTAGCCCACGAATGCAGTTGATAGTTAGTAATGCCAACGCCCGAAATTACTTGCATTTAGCTCCCATTAACTTACCTAAAACCAATTTGAAAGTCACGTCAAAACAAGTAATCGAAAATGAATACCAAACAACCAACAAAATGTGATGAAACATCCGAGCAAAGCATGGCATTTTTGTGCATGACCAAATTTTTATAAAATCATTTACTTTTGAGTTTTCTGTCCCTAAAAGAGATTAAAAAGTTAAAGGATATAAATAAGAACTATAAGTGTTGCGTAAGTTTTTTAAAAAGGACAGTTTTGAGGATTTATAATAAAGTGATTTAGCTTTAAAAGCTTTTAAATAAAAATATTCCTCCATTTTGACATTATGAGCTTCTCAATAAATATTAAATATCTTAAATATTATTTATAATTCTGGCTTATCTTAAAAAAAAAAAACAAATCTTTAATAGTATAACAGATAGTTATTTTCCTATTTATATTACCAGAAATTTTAATCTTCTTGAAAATGTATATCTCAATGAAATGGTTAGGAATGTGTTAGGTTTATCTTCTTTATTTTCTTTAAACTTTTCCTGATTTTCCCCTTAGTTGGGCGCACTTTGTTTGTCTTCTATCGTTTGACTGTGTTCCTCTACCAAGACCTGCGCTTATGTTTCAAATCGGTTGACCATATCCCCGAATTGGCCCCCACATGGCAATCAAAAGCTAAATGCGAAAATAGCAGTTTAAAACTGTGTGCTGCATGCAAAAAGCCAAGCCAATAGAATGATTTCTCAATAAAATAGCTTCTATAATCTCTTTTAATATTTTCATAATTTTATTCTTGCAATTTAGTGGCTGAGCATCCGATTCCCGAGGAGGATCGCAACCTTTCACGCGAATCTGATGGAGAAAGGCGGGTGGCTACACCCACGGCCACGGAATCCCAGCTGCCGTGGAAGCGCCAAGGCGACGAGTGTACTGATGCAGTGCAGCAGAACGAGTTTCCCGCCTGGGCCTCGAACAAGGAGTACTTGGCCTACAACTCCCCCAGTGCAACATTCCTAGGTAATGTACTCAAAGCCCACAAATTATACAAGAACTCATCGTATAGTGTTTCGGGAAGTCTGTAGGAAGTCGAGGGAAATGAGAGTTTCCTCCACAAAACACACAACAACATTGAATATTACTATCAGTTGATTACTATTTGAAAATTGGCAAATTCGGATGTCCTGTGAGGACTCTAATGTAAAATATAACAATCTGACATTTGTATCGTATAAGTGTATATATAGTTTACTTGTTTCTATTCAAAGCACCAGTGACAGAACATAAAATGTAATCGCGATTCGATGCTCAAAATTGCACCCCATTTTCTGTGTGTTTACACTGATTTGTTGTTGATTTTGTTGTGATTTTCCTTAACTCTTCCTTTTTTTTCTTTCTCTCTTTTCCCCGCATTGTTTTCTTCTTCTTCGGTAACTGTTGCCCACGCCCACATACCACCCAAAAACCACACCAAACACGAACCACACCACCACCATACCACCGTCCTGTAAAAAAAAAAAAAAAAAACAACTCTGAAAAATATGCTAAAAATCAGGTGGTATAAACAAGCCTAAACAGCCCAAGTCCGTCATAGGTCTCTTCCGGCGTGAGAGTTCCAGCTCGAAGGCCGGCAGCACCGGAATCGGCAGCACGGGTACTGTAGATGCCGCCGCCAGTGGGGATCCCATGGTTGTGCCTTCCTCTCAAGCCATCCAACCGCCGGCGGTGGGTGGCGGACCGGGTCCATCGACATCGATGCACAATCCCCGACTGGACAAGCGCTCCCAGTCGATATCATCCGGTTCGCTGGGCGCCGGAGCCCATCAACTCGGACCCGATGGCCATTCCGGACCATTTCCGGTTACGGCTAGTCATCGACGGAATGTGCGCAGAGGCTCCATGCTGGAGCTGAGCGGGTAAGTTCCTTTCTACATTTTTGTCCGTGACACCAAAAGATGCATTATTGTCTGTGTTCGTCGATATTGTTTTTTGTTTCTTTGGCATTTTTTATTTAAATGGGTTTTGCATTTTTTGATTTTTTTAACAAGACCCATTTGAAACTCATAAAAAGCTTACTAATACAAGTTATATTCATTGGGGTATTCGCTTAAAAATTTTACTTTATTTGTAGCTAGCTTTAAAAATGTATAGAAAATAACATATTGCTTTTTGCTTCGACAAATTTGTAAACAAATATATTTAGACATATTTTTTGTTGCCCAAGCAGTCCCTGTCCATTGGATTTTTGTCCTGAAAATTGAAAAGTTCCCAAGATCCTTAAAAACCTGAAACCAACTCCTAAAAATTTTAAAATAAATTTTAGACCCCATCCAGTAGCCTTTGAAATGTTGCTAAAATTCACTCGAAGCCTTTTTTGTAGCACTCCCTCGCAATGTTGCAAAATAGATTTTGCTTAATCTTAAATTTGCCAATTTTTTGCGCACAATCACTAAAACAAAAAAATTGTTTGTCTCTGTGGGTATTTTGTACTTGAGTCCCGTCTGTGGCTTTACCTGTGATGTGTGTGTATTTTACAGACTCATTGCAACTGGACGCAGGCCCAGTAGAATTTTGCAATTTAGTCCAGGAGCAACTAATTTACTAGAGTCAGCCACGATCACAAGTCCATGTCCTCCACCTCCTCCTACTACTACTACTACTACTACTTCAACAACAACGAAAACAACAAGTACATCTACCACCAAGAACCACACCAACAATTCAACAGAAACCACATCAGGCAGTGCGAGTTACTCGACGCCAACCTCCCCGAGATCGGAGGATAGCGCCACATACTATCCAAAGTAATAATCAAACCGAACCAAATCGATATCAAAAAAATGTCTTGAGCAACCCAAACCGGCCATTAACGAATTTCGATCTTTGTAAAACCAATTACATATATTTACTCTAGATACTAACAACACGAACCACCACCACCCTATATATATGTATAGGACATATAGTATATATACAGTGCAGTCACAGATCAGATCCAGAACATATCATTATTGTAGAGTTACAGTCAGTACTTGTAGGTTCAACTTTGCAAGCGATCTCTCTTCATATCAACTGGAATTGGTTGTTCTTTCCTTAAATCGATTCCACTGAATACAATTCGATTCAAGCTTTACACTTCGATTCAAGTATCTACCAAAGTAGAATCTTCACTGTAAATATTCTCGAAATTATGATATTAATTGGCAAGTCCAGTCACTATCTTTTTTAAAATTATGCTGGGCTGTTATTACTTTTCTTTTTTTTTTGTTTTTTAGCACGCATTTAAATAGTTTTAAATTACAGTATTATATAACAGTTTTTTATATTCTATATATCAGTTATATAACAGGTGTATAACGGCTGTATAACAGTTATATACAAATTATATAAAACTAATAAAAAAAAAAGTGTTAGAACATCTTACTTTGCTATATTTATATTAGGAATTATTTTTTTTATTTAGTTGTACCCCAATTAAGTATTTTCTCAAGTCCACAAAATTAGTGTTATTTGTGCCTATGTTTCGACACATTTCCTCGTAGCTTCCACTCTAACCCTACTAAAATACTAACTAAAAACTAACAATACAATGCAATTTCCTAACAAACAACATAAATCGAAGTCAATGTTGATACCGATGTCTGCTGTGCTGTGTTTCTCTGTTTTTGTGATGATCTTCCAAAAAAAAAAAACAAAAATTAAACAAACACAAATTCTAAAGGATAACGTTAACAAGTAACAACTAATAACTGATTAATGACAAAAATTGGTAAACGATTCTATGAAAATTATATTTTTAGCGGCATCTCAATTGAGTCTGATTAGCAAAAACCGTAACGAGCCCAGAGCCAGAAACCACTAAGCTAAAACTATCCGCTAAATGCACAAACACACCCACATATGCACACGCACACAAATGCACACAGACACCAAAACTGTTATACAGTTAAGCACCTGTGCTTATGTAACTTCCGCTAAGCACAAATTACTATATCTAAACGAAAAGTGTTTCCTAAAATGGCTTCAGACACACAAACTATGTGTAAGTATATCAGATGAAGTATATCCTTTAAGAGTGCTATATGTATAACAGTTATATAATTACTAACCCCCTAAGCCCACATCCTGTGCTAATCCCGAATCCAATTTAATTTCGAAATTACAGTCATCAGCGGACAGACTCGTAAATCTTGTAAGAAATTGTATTGTACTTTATGGTAGTTGTATCTTTAATTTTTAAATTAGAAGTGTTATACTGTGCTTTAAACACCTCTTCCTTATACGCTTACAGACCTACCTTATCTATATCTATATCTAAATCTTTATCTTCCATGTTTCCGGTTTATTATAATTTGCTTTTTGTAGTTTTCGAAATAAATGTGCTTATCCGACTACTATTACTTTTTATTAGATCTAAGTTATTTTTTAGTAGAAATACATGTTAAAAAGTACTTAAATTAGTCTTAGACTCATGCTTACATTTACCCGAAACCGCAACCCAAGCCCCAAAATGATTCATTAGACCAAAATTGATCACAACTTTGACATTAACTTTCTACGCCTTTTTCTCACGTCATCCGCCACCTTCGACCTCCAAACACCACCGCACACACACTCCAAACACACACAAACAACAAATACAACACCGTCACAACCGCCACCACCACCACCACCACCACTACCACTACAGTGACACTATACCCGAGGAGTCGTCGTACCAGCATGGCCACTCCAAGTCCCTCTGCGAGCCGGCGGATTCGGATGACTGGGATGGAGCACCTCTTTCCGCCGCCAGCGGGGCCAACAGCGAGAGAATGATGCGGAGCGGGCGGGAACCGCTCCTACCACGCCCCTCCAACACTCCCCGCGCCCAGATCCGACGCATGAACGCCGGTGCCGTGGGCGGGGCAATTGGAAACATAGGCGGGCGAAAGAATCAGGTGACCAAAGCCCTCCTCGACTACGAGGACTCCGAAACGGACTCCGACGAGGATGATGATGACGACGAGGACGAGGACTTCGATCTGTACGATGACGAGAACATTGTGGTCACCACCTTTACCACGCCAGCAGCTCCGGGCGCCAGGAGACCCGGTTCCAGTCCTGGTTCCGGATCGGACGCCACCACTACCACGACGAGCATTCGGCTGACCCGCAACAACGACGAGAGCATCATTTGAGTTTCGAGCACGGATGGCGATGTGGAGGAGGATCTGGAGGAGGACTCCTTCCCAGTACCATCACGCCAACCGAAGCGATTGCGCCGGAGGCTGTTCCAGTACGAGATGTTCTATTAACCGCAGTTTGGATCCCCCATTTGTATGACTAGTTTGTAAGCCAAAAGTTGGCCAGGAGCTGCTAAATAGTTTTTCCCCGAAAATGGTTTATAACAAAAAGCTTTATAATTATTAAAAACGAGAAACAAGAAACAAGAAAACCAAAACACAATTCGGACAAAAAATGTAGATAAAATATAGTTGAAACTAAAAAATAACAGAAAATTGTATATAAAAAAGAAACCAATTATGAACCAAAAAATGATTTCTTCTTGATCGTTTAGGTCGCTTTTTAACTTCCAGTTTGTGTTTAGAGTGTTATCCTTATGTACCATATACTTAAATATAAAATGTAATATTTAAAACCAATTAGTGATTACAGCTGATGTGTTCCAAAATAGATGAAAGAAAATTGTTTAATAATTAATTAACAGCGCGTAGCCAAAGTTCATACTA
Organism: Drosophila atripex; assembly: GCA_035045925.1. NCBI lineage: Eukaryota > Metazoa > Arthropoda > Insecta > Diptera > Drosophilidae > Drosophila > Drosophila atripex. The sequence goes on from JAWNOP010000070.1 coordinate 10,373,306, forward strand.
AGCCTTTAACTAAAATTGATTTCGTTGTTTTTAGTTTAGGCGAAATGTACTAAGTTTGAGATCACATTACTGGAGTGTGTTGCAATAGGTACTTAAGCGCAGTACTTAGCTCGATAAAGTAGCGAAAAAGCAGAGTTTAGTTAAATTATAGCCTTAGTTAGTTAAGGATTAGGTCCTTCATTTCCGTATAGAAAGTCACAGAGTCAAAGCTAAAAACATAAAACAGCAGAGTTTCTCTGTCAAACTGTAACTGAAAGATTTCAGAATCAAGATTTCATTTTATTCACTGGCATTTCTGAGAAAGGCTTTCGCTGACCTAAACTAAAATTAAAAAAATAAAATAAAATAAAATATATACACAAATCAAGTAACTAATAGACGAAGGGTAAATGGAAAGAGTTATGTAATTTATAAATTATTTTTATAAAAATTTATGAACGATAATGGTAATGACTAGAACGAGAGTTTTGTGAACTTTTTTGTGCGAATGACCAGGATTGAGGTAGCCAGGATTGAGAACGAAGCTAAAATAATAATATGCTCAAAGAAATGTGTAAAATACACCCCAGGGCCTAGGTAATAGTCAAAGGTAACCAAATACACTATGCTGATTTAGATTTGAGAATGCATTAGAAGGAAACCGAAACACGATAGCCAATATCCAGATGTTAATGTACTCTGGAACCTACCTACCTAAAATTATTCGCGGCGAGTCGTGGAATATAACACATACCTACCTACTACGATCAATGTAAACTACATATATATATATATATAAATATATATTTTCTAACTCATGAGCAACTGGCTAAGTGTACCAACTCTTTATTTGATCCATTTGATCCATCTACCTACGATTTAAGTATTATGTTCTATCCAAGAAATTGCCTTCTGAATATATGCACACCAGATCCTGTCTAATATTATTTCTATCGGAAAGACAATAAACAGCTACAAGAAACATGATATCTTGGAAATTGTCATTTCAATAAATCCTTTTTTTTTTTAATAAATAAATTAATAAAAAAAAAAACAAAATCAGAGCTGTGTTACATTATGAGCAGGTTGTTTTCTATATAACCTTGGTTTATATATTGGACACTGGCTCATAAATTACTTGCTTAGGAAAAATAAAATTGGAATTCAATTGATGACTAAGGTGTTTGCAATTTTCATACCGTAGGCCTTAAGTTGTGCATATTTCAAATACGATTAAATAAATAAATACGGATAGCGCAAAAGTAAATAAAGTAAACTTTCCAAATTCAAGCAGCACGATGCGAAAACCGAAAGAAAGAAATTGTAAATTGTTAAACTGATTTTAAATATTGTGTAAGAGGAAATTTTACTAAAAATAAATCTAATGACAGAAAATCAAATCAAACAAAAATGCATTTTTTTTATGGCTAGCAACGACTACCAACAGCGCCAGGGGGAGGTACGTTTCTTGGGCATCTGCCAGTCTACGACGACGGTCCGTCCCACCAACTTGTTGCCACTGTCCCGGAGCATGGACTGGGCCATCTGCTGGTCGCACTCGAACCGGACATAGGCGCATCCCATCAGCTGGCCATCGCTGCGCTTGGAGATGTGCACGGCCTGGATGATGCCGTGGAGCTTCTTCTGCTTGTCATCCGGCTTGTCCCCGGACTCGGACTCGGACTCGGTCCGGCGGAGCTGCTGCCACAGTCTCTGTAGTCCGCTGCTGAACTTCCCAGAACTTTGACTGCACTCTGTGGGAGGTAGAGATGCCAGCTATAGTAATTCCATCATGGGAAAAAAATAAATATAAAATCATTTGGTTTGTTTTTAAAGTTCCGTTTATACATTTATTGCACCAATACGTGTAATTTGTTATTTTTCATAATTTAATTTAATATTTTTGGTTTTCTTTTTTTTTTCGTTTTAATCTTTTTTCTAATTATGTTTGAAACTGATATATTTCAATATGTTTAATGGTATCTTGTTTAAAGAATTTACTTTCATATACTCGTATGCATTAAGTATCTGCTGAAGATGAGTTTCCACTTTTCTATATAGGTATTATTCTCGGTTTTTGGATTTTTTGTTTTCGGTTCTCCGTTGTCGGATTTGTATATATGTAGGTAAATATATATATATATCGATGGTCACCATTTCGCGTTTAAAGTGAGTCTCTGTGTATAGGTGAGTGTGTGCTAATGCATATAGAATTTGTTAATTTTCTCATGGGGGGTCTCCTCTTCAGTAATTCTTAAGCTTTCTTTTACATTAATTAACTTTTGTAACGATTAAACAAATACGCTTATATGAGCATTATATGTATGCAAGGGTGTATATGTATGAGGGGTCTGGGTCTGACTCGAATCGCTCCGATATGAATCCGAACCATTTCAGATTTGATGGATTTTTTTGTTTTTTGTCTAAAGAAATCTTAGTACTTTCGCTATATAGTATGTATGTATATGCTTGGTTTCGTGGTTCATTTAAATATATATTTTAGTACATTTATGTAGAATTAATAATCAACCCAACATTAGCTACATAAATATGTTTAATGCTTTTAGAATTGGTCCGCACAGCCGTCGCTCAGTTGGAATTAAACCATCAACCGATCGACGCTTGCAGGCTCTATAACGTTTTTAATTATTTTTTGGTTTGTTTTTGTTTTTATTTTTTGTTTTTAATTTTAAATAGAGCTATAGGCGCATATATAGTTGTGGTATGCAATAACAAGTTACGATTAAAGTTAAATCCATGTAAGGTGATCATTTCTTGGTTATCATTTTGAAAGGCATTCGAGAGTGTTTCGTCATATGTACGAGATAGCGTAGATATAGTGGGTGAGTTAAATACATAGACTAATTGTAACTAGCTTCAAACAGATTTAAACAGCATTTAAACAGTATCCCTATATATTTGTGTGTCTGTCGCATTCCGATCGAGTTGAGTGGTTCTTCTCATCTAAGTGGGCTTTTGTACATACTCAATTTACACATCTCACATCCGTCCCAATACGCTGCAGATTCAGATTCAGATTCAGATACAGATACTTTAAACTAGATAGATACGCAAACAATTTTCAACATTCATCAAAGACAATAGACAATACAGTTAAAATAAATACAATTATGGCAGTTGAGACAAGCACTTAAATTAGATAGTACACCAAATAATTAACCCGAAACAAAGACATACATATTTATCTTTAATATATTATCAATACTGTTGCCCGTATGTGTACGATTACCCATTATCTTCATATATCCTTAATGATTTCAAGTGTTTCTGATTTTTAGATATTTGAGAATGGTCATCATGCTTAATATTTAGTTAACAATAATTCCATCCTTCCCTCCGCCGCTCTGCTCCCGAATTACGACAAATATATATACAATTATATTTCGGATATTATTGGAAAACACAGAAAACCATCGGTATAGATATACTATTTATATGCGTATGTGTAGTAGCATTTTTGGGGGAAATAACCTGTTGAATATTTTTCTTTTTTTATATGTTTTGTTTTGTTTCTTTAGCTTTTGATCGATAAACACATCTAATACAACGAAATAGCAATTTGATATACTTATTTCTGTTGCGATTTTCATATGCAATATGCAGATTACTATATAAACCCTTTAAAATGTGTCTTACTAGATTTCGGTTGTATCTTTCGTTTGATTGGTTACGAACATGAGAACAATGTTTGATTCTATGGATTATCTACGCGACCCCGAACTCCAGAGATGCGATCTGTCTGGATGATAAATTCATTAAATACTTTCAAGAAAAACGCCTCCTTCCTAGACTCGTATGGCAGACTCGTAGAACGATCGACAGGAGTAGTAGTAGTAGCCTACTTTCCGTCCAACTGATGGATGACCTGACCTGATGATGATGTTGCTGCTGCTGCTGCTAATCTTAAAGATAACTCTGATCCTGAAAGGATCGTGTGGATTTGTGTGTAAGCGAGTGGAGTGCCTGGTGCCGCTTAGAGGCCAAAGCCGATGGCTCGTTATACGTTGCCTGTTAGTAATTGAAATCGAAATCGCATTTAATGGAATTCCTTTATATACACAATACAATATGCACTCTAAATAAATACACAATTTAAATAAACACTACACGATTGGCTAAAAAAAAGAGAGACAGAGCCAACAATAAACTTAAAATTAAATCAGTTCTAAATACTAAATAATCACAATTAACAATAGACACATCTTTTTTTTAAATATTGCAACAAATTATAACTAAACATAGGAGGATTTCATTTTTGATAGCAATATGGGGCGAGAACAAAATTGGCATTGGCTTATTCGACATCAAAATTAATAGATAATAACTAATAATTATAAAAAATATATAAATGGAATGTGTAGGATAAGAGAGCTTAGAAGAGCAGTGAGCTGGAACTCCTGGCGCGAGATTCACTGCTTTGTGGTGCCATTGGTGGTGGCTGGCTTACCGGACGTCACAAAGGGACCCACATAGTTGCTGGGGAACAGACCGGAGAGGCCGTTCAGCTCACCGCGCCACCACTCCGGCTCGTCCCGGCCCAGCACGCTGATGATGTCGTCCTTTTCGAAAGAGAGCTCGTCGTCGTTTTGTGCTTTGTACGGATACAGAGCAATGACCTTGTCTAAAATAGATATAAGAATTACTTATTCGATTATCCTCTAAAATAAAATACAATTGTAAACCCACCTAGGATCTGCTCAGTCATCTCGATGCGGCTTCCTGACACTGGAGTATTACGTCCACTGTTCCTGCCTCCCTGGAGCACCTTGACATAGGTGGCCGGGAACCAGCCGATCTGTCGCCGCCGGCCCTTGGCCTGCAGCTCACCCTCCCACCAGCCGGAGTCCGTCTTCTTGCGGATCATGATTAGCTGGCCACGCGTCAAGGACAGCTGCTCGGTACTGGTGGCCTCGTAGGGAGCAATAACTTGGGCGATCTCCGATCGCTTAGCCCGCATACCCTGCAAGGTGTTGGGAATAAAATCAATGGATTAGTAAGAAATAAGGGGATATGAAGGAGAGGACAACAGGACATCTGTGTGTCAACTATTTACGGGTGTCATGGAAGAGGTGCGTGACATGGGTCGGCTGTAGCTCTCGGCCGGCTCGCTGCTTTGTGTCTTGGACTGTGTATTTATCTGGGAAACTTCAGTGTCGAGGTCTTCGTGCGGTTCCTCCGCCGGTGTCTGTTCGCTCAGCTGCTGCTGGACGGGCACCTGCTGCTGCTGCTGCTGCTGCGGCTGCGACAGCGACAGCGGCTCCTGGAAGTGCGACTCCTCCATGGGAGCAGCCGCGTAGGCAGCGTTGCCGTTCAGCGTCGCCTCCTGGTTAAGTGCAAGTGTAACGACAACGATGGCAAAAGCACAGCACATGAAAAGCATTGGATTAGTATATGGACATGAGCGCGGCGGACACGGTTAGACACGGTTTGATAGTCGGGATAAGGTGTAACTTCTACTGCTACGACCATAAGCTTACTTTTTAAAATAAACTTTAAAATATATAATACTAATATATGCAAATTTATTAGTTTTAAGCCAAAATAAACCATAGATAAAAATGTATTTTCATCTTCAAAAAATATTATACAAATTATCTAAATTGTATTCACATTTTTATACTATTCCTTGAAATCATACAGATGGATCCTCGCTAAGGTAGCCTTGTAGTTTCTTTTTAAAAACCGAAAACTATATCTTTACCAACTTCTATCGGATCCTTAAGCGGAATACCTTAATCTATAATTCCAAAAATCTGCATTAAAACCTACAAATGAAATATTTCTCTAATTTTTTGTCAATTTTTGCGATGAAACTTCTTTCGGAAATTGTGAAAGCAACGGAAGGACACATGCGACCCACTGTTTTCTATCTATCTTCTATCTATTTATCTATCTATCTTCTATCTATTTATATATCTATCTATCTAGATAGATTCTGGATCAATATCTACCTAAAACTTTAAACAAAATTGTCCAAATTTGATTTTTTCAGCCTGAATAAAATATGTTCTCAAATTTTTAACTCGTATGGAAAATCTAAAAAATAAATATCCAACTTCCTATTTAAATCTTTGTGCATTTTGTAAATAAAATAATAAATTAAAAAAAAAATTTTTTAACAAACTGGTAATAAAAGGTTTAAAAAATAACCACGCACCTGCTCCAAAGCATCAGTCGTTGCCGCCGGAGCCGCTGAGTTGGAAGTGCCGACATCCGCCTTCTGGACATAGTTCGAGGGGAACATGCCGGTGCGGGTGCCAATGGTGCCCGTCCACCACTCGCCCTCCTTCTTGATGACCATGACCATCTCGCCGGCGCCGAAGCTCAGGTCGCCCTCCTCGGCGGACTCATAAGGATAAGCGGCTATATAGTATTCAACGTCACCGGCGGCGGTCAGGTCAGCCGGAGCCGCGTTAATATTGTCGTTAAAAGTGTCCGCCACGGCAGCCACCTCGGCCACGGCTTCTGGCTCGATGGCAGTGACAGGAGGAGCTTCGCCATCTTCGATTTTCTCGACATAGGACTCGGGGAACCAGCCAGTATGGCCATTGATCTCACCGGCCAACCATCCGGGCTCGGCATTCTGTTCCAATGGCACCAGAATAATGTCACCCGGCACGAAGGTGATCTCCTCGGCGTTACGGGCATTGAACTCGTATACAGCGCGATATTTGGCGAATCCCTCGGGCGCCGGTCCACTGAGATCAGCGGCTGGTGCTTCGGCGGCAACATCATTGCTCAATCCCGCATATGGATCGGCCGTTGTGGTGCCAGTATCGCCCCAAGCACTGGAACTGCCCGTGTCCCAGGCCGAGCTAATGCTAGACTCGTTCTTGCGATTGTACTTCAGTTCCAGGACTGAGGTGCGCTCAACATCGTACTCCTTGTAGAGTTCCTCGCACTTGGTCAGCAGCGTGGAGAGCTCGGTCTTCACCTCCGTCATCTGACCATCGTTCGCGGTGAGGTCCTCCTTTTTGGATTCGATCTCCTTCTTAATGTTTTCCACCTTGTCTTGGATTTGCTTGATCAGAAGCTGAATGAAAGGATGTTTATTACAATAAGGACCACCTCCATGTTCTTCGCAGACTCACCTGTTTGTGGGCAAAGGCTGCGTTCAGTTGCTCCTCCTGGGCATTCTCTCCACTTAAAGCGGCACCACTAGCCTTGCTCTTGGCATCCCACTTGGCCCGCTCCTGGGTGAGCTGCAGCAGCTTGGCATTCTGCTCCTTGATGCGCGCCTTCAGCTGAGCCATCTCGCTCATGGAAGTGTCGCGCTGGGTGCGCATACCATCGATCACGGTCTTCACGTTGGTGACACCAGCACGAGTGTCGCATATTTTTTGTGACAAGTCCTTGATCTGCAGAGTTGGTTTCAAACAAAAATATTCAATAAATTAGGAAGAATTGTCACTAAGAATCTTGCCTTTTCGTTCAGGGTGCTCAGCTCCACGTTCAGTTGGGTGTTGTGGGCCTTCTGCTTCAGAACGCGCTCCTGTTCTCGTTCCTTCTGTGCGTTCATCTCAGCAATCCTGGCCTGCTCCCACTCTAGTTGGCGCTGCTTTTCCAATTCCCTGGAAGTGACAAATGTATTATTATATGTATGACATTGTGGTTAGGATTAAAGTACTTTCTGGCCGCCTCCTTGGCTTCCAATTCCCTCTTGCGCTGCTCCTCCTTCTCCATTTCGATTTCCCGCTGCCTCTGCAGCTGGCGCTCCAGCTCCTCCTGCTGCTTGCGCTCGGCCTCCAGTCTAGCCTTCTCGCGCTTTTCCGTCTCCTCGCGTTCTTTGCGCTCGCGCTCCTCCCGCTCCTTGCGCTGTTGGTCCTCCATGATCTTGCGCCTGCGATCCAGTTCCGCCTGCCCCTTCACGTAGTTCTCCTTTCTCTTGTCCTCAAAGGAAGCTGGACACCCGGAAATCATTTATAAAACATTCTTTACACAGTTGTCTGAATTTGAAACTTACTTTGTGGCAAACCGGCTAACGGATCAGCATCTACGGCTCCTACTCCACTTTGGGAGGACACGGAAGCGTGCCGTGAGGCTGGCTGCGATCCCGGACGTGACACCACCCCGGCACCGGATACTGAGCCCGGCCGCGACTTGATTTTCCGCAAGTTGGGCGGCACCCAGTCCGGTGGCAGGGTGACGGGTATCTTCTCCCCGCCCATGGCCTTCTCGCAGAGGAACATGGCCAGGATGAACTCGTCGCAGCTGAGCCGGCCATCGCCATCGATGTCGGAAAGCGTCCATATCTGGGCCAGCGTCACCTGTGGCAGCTTGCTCTGGACCAGAACGCTGCGTGCCTGGGCGCCGGTCAGGAAGCCGGACCGAGTGCGATCGTTGGCGTTGAACACCTGAGTATATTTGCGCTTCTGGGCGGCCTGAACGGCCCATTCGCCTTGCCTGGAAAAGGGTAAACAAGTGAGTGGTGTGTGAGAGCGGATGTGGAAGGACAAGGAACCCTCGAATCTTACAGTGAATCGATTGATGGCGCTCGCTCCGAAATGGACATATGGCGACTTGGTGGATTGCTGGATGGTGGCGTGGGTCCGGCCGGAATTTTGGTGATGTCCACAACGCCGCCAGGTGGCGAAATGACAGCCGCTGGAACGGGAACTACGGGAGGTGGTTGGACCACTGGGACTGCGGACTGCGGTGGTACGATGCTCTTGAGCGGATCGAGGGGGCTCATGGAGCTGGTGGAGCCACGTGGCGTCATTGATGGCGTCTTCTGCCCGCCCTCGGCAGTTAGGGAGGCCAGCAGGCTAGGCGGCAACACCTTGGGCACTTCCATGCCGCGCAGCTTGAGGTTGATCAGCTTGCAGGCTATGCTGAACTCGTTGATGTTCATCTTGCCATCGGAATCGGTGTCCGCCAGGGCCCTGGAATAATGCAAAATGCGGATAAACAGAGTGCCGCCGAATGATAAGCCCTTATCAGAGGAACACAGCGGAAGTGATTCATGGGGAATGAAGGGCACTGGTGGCTACTCACCATATCTGGCCGAGGATTAGTGGCGGTAACTGGGATTGCAGAAAGAATCCCTTGGCCTGGGCACCGGTCACGAATCCTGCCTGCGGTTGGAGCGCCTTAAACTGCTCCTGGTACTTCAATCGCTCCCGTTGGGTCACCGCCCACGCATCCACTGTCGGATTCATTTTTATCCTAGTTTCGAAAGCTCCTTGCCTTCCTCTAGCTCCACTCCTGTTCCGCTCCTGCTCTTATGCTCTTATCCTTGCCTTGCGTGTGTGTATTACGACTCCCCCGCACAAGAGGGAGGATGTGGCTGTGTGGGTGCCGTTAGTGCGCTGGCTCGTACTCTCTCTCTTTAGTCCACTCTCTTTACTACGACTGCCTATTGAGTATCCGTTTTGGCTCCCACCACCCCTCAAATTTTCACAATGGATTTTTATGGTTTACCTGCAATGCAATTCCAAAAATTTTAATCCAGCCTATATGTAGCTACTGAAAAGTAGAAGATCATTCGAAGATCTTCCGATAAGTACAAGTGTATGTTCTTATTAGTAGGCGTTTTCGTTTTCACTACACTCTTCCGCATTTCACTGGAAAGAAACCGACTGGCCAAAACTACGGATAGACGGTGATTTTCAATGGGTCCTGCCACTTCTCCAGTCCTAGCACATTTTATCTAATATATTTTCGGGTTTCTCGCTTACTTTGCATTGGAACAAAAAAATTGTTGTATTTGCGTAAATTTTGTTTCAATCAATAGTCGGAGTCGATGGAGGTTGCCAGACTTGCGGTGCCTTTGGACCACATTGCCAGACATTTCATGGTCCTTAGAGTAAGACTCTGGATGGCAACGGTTGTTTTTTCAAATATTTTTCTAAAAATAAGAATATTTGATTCATTTTTTATATTTAGAATAGAAAAGCTTTAAAATTTCAGAAAAGAGAAATTATATTCCAACCAAGACTAACCGATTTTTGTCCCTGGCTGGCCATTGTAACTACATTTTTAACAAGCTTGTTTAAAATCAATCCTCTTATTTATTGAAAAATATTATGATTCTAATCTAATCTCCAAAGATTCTCTTAAAAGAGTATTCGTAATCCCGATTATTTTAATTAACATAAAGTTTTCGAAGACATAACCGTTTCAAGATCTCACGAAACGGGAACAATGTTGTAGAAATGGATAGAAAATAGCACTAATCCCATATTCTCTCTTACAACCTATTATTGAGCTAATGACTATAGAAGTTTTTATAAACGAATCGGGTTAACCCCGAACCGGTTAAAAGTAACTTGCCGAAAAAAAGGGATTCGAAAAAAATACCAGAAAGGCGCGCAGGCAACTCTGTCCAAAATGGTCACCCCGCCTCGGTCACACTACAACCACCTCCCGGATTCTTGGTCACACCGAAATTTTCTCTCCAAACGATAAAACGTAACACCGCGACTGTCCGAAGACTTTGGGAAAATTCGGCAGCAATTAGCACAGCGCACCTATCCGAGATTGGCCGAGGCGACACAGGTGCGTCTACGCTGGACATTTAAAGAGATATATAGAGAAAAATATCGCCAGTGCCAGTGGCAGTGCAGTTTTTTTTATAATCGACGCGAATCGGGCGTCGAGCGCGTGCATATATACGGGTTCCGTTGGTTCCGTTCCGTTTGGTTTTTTTCTTTTTTCTTGCACACACTCCTCTGCCACTCTACCTTTGCGTCGTTTGCGTCTTTGGGTCTCTTGCGTCTCGTTTCGTGTCGTATCGTACCGTACTGTAGCGTAGCGTTGCGTTGCGTAGCGTATCGGCGCGTGTGTGTGATTTTGTGTGTTTTCGTTTTAACTAAAAAGCGCAGGTAGAAGATAAATCATGGCCGCGAAGTATGAATATGAAATCGAATAATAAAGAGCCAGAGAGCAGCACACACACACACCTACTTGCCACACGCTAGTTACAGTCTGTGTGCCACCAGGAATTTAATTAATAAATTTGTGAAAATTCAAAACAAAAAAAAAATGTTTCAAAATCAAAATATTTAATACAAAAAATGCACCTTTCTTCGACTTGGAATCCGCGTTAATAAATTTATTATTTTACAATTTGAATACAAAAATAAAGTGAGCAAGTGCCTAAAAAAGTGAAGTTGCAAGGATTTTGGATAAAAGGACTCGAGTTTCTGCATCGCCCAAGGAGGTGAGTTGCTTCCCAAGGCCCTTCCCTTCCGGGAAATCTTCCAGGAGGTCCTGCTCACATTTCCTTCCGTTCTTTCTTTCCTTCAACTCTATTTTCACACGTCCTGCAATTGCAATTTTTTGTTGTTTTTTTTTTTCATAAAATCTAGAAACTATGTTGCTACGGTGGTGATTCCCACGCCATCAGACTCTCAGAGTCTCCGGCAGGTAGGCGGCTGAAGACCCTCTCCGGGAAACCCGAAAAGAAAACTACACTGCCGCCGTTGGTGGGCAACAAGAAAATCAGAAAATCAGAAAAGAATCATAAATTGAAAAGTTTTTCCCGACCAGAGCAGCCAAACAGCGAAAATTGAGCAAAAAATTAACCAAAAACCACCCGCTGTTTCCGGCAAATGGAGAGGAGGGAGAAATAAATCATCAAAATTGTCCATCTGCAGTTGCAATTTGGCACTCAGTGCTCCTCTTATTATGTAATTTTCTCATGAATCAGGTTGATTTCTGGGCTCTAGGGTGGTAGGGGACTGCTGGCGACTATCTGGCGACTCTATTTTTTTTTGGCAACTGGAGAATTGGGCACAAGAGTTCAGCTCCCCTAGTTCCTCTAGTTCCTGGCTGCCCCAAAAAAAGGCGTATCCCTGCCAAGAGAGAGAGGAATTTCCAGCCAAAGTCGTTTCCCTACAGCTGCTGCTGCTGCAGTTTTTATGATTTTTTTCCAGATACTGCCACTAAGTACCGACTAGGAGATACCTCTTCCTCCATTCATACCCAAAGATAAGAGCCAAGTGTATAAGAATACTCCCCGGCTACCCTGCTACCCTCTAATAGCTGGGCCATAAAAAGAGTTTGAATTTCAAATAAAATCCACTCCTCGGGAGCCAAGCAGCTGCTTCTCAAATGACACTTGCCAGGCCCTGAATTCCTCCGAATTTCCGACTAGGAAGTGCAGTGGCTCTGGCACTCTCACCTGTCACCTGGCTTTGGGAGGCATCTTAGATCTCATCTGTAGATCTGTCCAGAGTCTATAGGTCTGTAGTTCTCCTCTCAGTTCGCTCTAATTTCCTGGCTGTTGGAGCCTAGCAGTCCCCTTAATTGGCCACTTTGCCAATTGTCTTTGATTAAATGTGCAAATTCCGAGTCTAATGTTCTGCGGAGAGGCGGAAGTGTTCGCTTAAAGCTCTGCCTCGCTGCCACTCTACCATAATTGCCGTCTTAATTCGACTCTGATCTCACTTTCTCAATTGGCGATCTGTGTGATTTGTCGCCACAATTATGCCCCATTATGTGGCATGGCCTGGCCTGGCCAGGCCGGCACCGCTATGTGCAACATGTATCTACAATGTAGATTCTACATCCAACGCACTTGCACTTTACCTTTCGGAGCTCATCGGTGGCTTCTTGACCTACAAGGGGGCCTCTCGCGTTTCCTGCCCATTTCCATTAACTGTTAATTATTGTTTATAAAGGGGGGGTGCTGAAGAAGTGGTGGAGGCTACTAAGCATTGGCTAATAAAAGCTTGCAAAGATTAATAAAACAAAAAAAAAAAAAAACAAAAGTTTCAAAATTATTTGAAATGCAGCCCAGCTGGCAACAGAAAAAATGAATAAGCAATAGCAACAATAAGGGTTAAGATTTTAGGAACAAATTAGAAAAATAAAATAAAAAATTAATAATTAAAAAAAAATAAAAAATTAACAATTAAAAAAAAAATATAAAGAATAAAAATTAATAATTTAATTTAAATAATAACAATATTAAATTTTAAGAGTGATATAAAAATAAAAGAAATTCAAGTAATTACGTATACTTATAATAAAATTCATAGTTTTTAATAAATAGTATTAATCAAAAATAATAAAATTTGCAACACTATTTTTCTGGCCGCTACTATTCTCATAAAAACAACACCAACAACAATATAAAGCTACAAATAAAGTAATTATTTCCTTTCACATGGCGCGCTGGAGCTGCGGCTGCTTAGCTCCAAAATCGAAAATCCAAAATCGGAAAGACATAAAGAAATAAAAAAGCAAAGAAGCCTCAGAAACCCAAAAATAAAATCCAAAATACAAAAATGCTTTGTTGTTGTTATTGTTTCTCTTACTGCAGCAGAGGCCCCCAACACGTGCAGTCTTTGTAGTAAGAGCAGAAGGGGGAGCCATAGAGAGAGAACTATTAAGAGTTATGTTAGAGAGAGCGATTAAGAGAGGAGAGCCAAGGAGTCGTTTTGCACTCTGGTACACTTAAAGAAAACTGTACATGAAGTGATTGATTAAGTAATAATAGTATTAAGAGTACTGAAGAAGCATATCGGGTGTTTCTGAGTGGAGAGTTTCTTGCAGAAAGAGATGATGACTAAACCCCTCTGAATTACAAGCGCCATATCCGTTACGGAACCACTCCTTTTTCCCGTATTTGGTCACCAGATTTGGCAGTTCTGTTGCTCTTAAATCGATCTGCAGATATCTCTTATATATGATCTATTTTTATGATGTATTATTGCTTTTTATAGACTCTCCTCCATCAGAAACCGGAACCAGCTTTCGTTTTGTGAATGAACTTTTTACGTAGAGGTCGTGAAACTATTAAAAAATATAACATCAACTTTAAAATAATATAATATATGAATTATTATAAAAATACATATCATACAAGCCAGGGTATTAATTGTTTCGACTTCTTTAAAGACCTTATAGATCTGTAGCAGCTACCGTGAGGCGCTTACGTCATGTGCCGGCTTGTTACTTACTTGGCCATGTTTCACTTTTGTCACTTGGCCGAAACACTGAAATACAGCATCTCTTTCAAGACTAACTGTTGAGTCATCATCGTCACTAGTATTTCATTTCTCAAGTTGCGAAATTGTCCGATCAAGTTCATATGTACTTTCCGACCAGACAGACCACACATTTTCTCAATTAATTATCTTCCCGGCGATGTCTGCGCCACATACAATGTATCGAGTTTATAGTATAGAGCCGTACAGCCCATATATCATTGCCAAGATCATTTTTAGCGACACCCAGCGTCCGTTCCACATTCGTTCTCTTCGTGTTTGTGTCTTGGCCCCCGGCTTCCTTGGAAATTCACTTTTTTCGCCAAACAATTTCCATAATGTAATAAATTTTTATAAATCGCCTCGCTAATGGAGAGCACTAAGCACCTCGCCATCGATCTACTCTCCATTGGCGCGGCAGTTTTTTTTTATTTCGGGGATTCGGTAGCCACATTCATGAATGGAGAAATGAATGGGATGCGTGTTTTGAACTTTTGCCCTGTGACGTCAAAGTGGTGGAGTCTGCGGTGAAAGATAACTCACAGGGACTATTTGAACATTTGGCTATAAAACAAATCAATATTTAATGGCTACAAGTCCATAACTAAGAAATATGAAGTAGCTGCCCCGTCATAACTCAAAAACTACACGCTAGAAGGAGGAACTTTTTGGGATAAAGTCTCTATATGACTCAGTGAGCCAGTCTAGTCCACATTGAATGGCTAAAAGTGTATTACTTTGAAATTTTTAATAGCTACCTCATCATAACTAAAAAATCACACACTAGAAGGCAAAGCTTTTTGGGATACAGCCTCTTTATGATTCCAAGAGCAAATCTAAACAATATTTAATGGCTAGATATCGTTTTTAGGTCTATAACTATGAGATAAGTAGCTATAACTGATAAGCCACTGAAGAGAAACAAGAACTTTTTGGGATACAGCCTCTACATGATTCAATGAGCATGTCTAGCCCTTTGTAGGTCTTCTAACTATGAAATATGTCAGACACCCAGTTATAACGATAAGAAACAAGAACTTTTTGGGATACAGCCTTTAAACAAACAGTTCAATAAGCGAGGCTCATCAATATTTGATGATATATAATATAACTATGTCGGATATCCTCTCATAACTAATAAACCACCTTCAAGAATTAGAAACCCTTTGGGATGCAGTCTCTGTATGACTCAATAAACATGCTTTCCACAGTTTAATAACAGTCTGCAGAATATTTTCGAAAGCTATCAGCCATGAGCAATGGGCAGAGTCATGCAGAAATTCGAATTCCATTCACCGGAATGGATCCCACTCATCATATCGTTACGGAAAACAGCTGACTAACCGGCGAGGCGATCGGCGAGGGGTCTCTCCCATATAGTAGGCTATATAGAGAGACTGTTCCTGACGGCCGTGGGTGGTGCAGCTGAACACCAACACCACCAGTGCTGGGCTGCGCCAATATTTACACAACATTGATGGACAAGTACAGGGTGTTTGTCTACTTTGTGTGGTGCTCCCCCCCTTTATTTATTTATGTATGGTATGTGGTATTATTCTGCTATTTATAACTGGCACTGGCGTACTAATTTGTAATTTGTTTAATGATTCACTTAGTTGGGAGTGGGTGGAGTTGTGGAGTGTGGGAACTGGAGACTGGAAGGCTACTACCAGGCTCATAATTATACCAGAAAGATAAGGAATATCATCTTTGATTTGTGTTTAGCAGTTCCCCGATCACTCAGCATGCCTGAGATGGAAAAACACAAACCATTTCCATCTATTTTGGCTTTTCACTTCATCCACCTCCGCCCCTCCCCCTCCTCCTTTGTGTGGTGTAAACAAATGTCTGGCCGAGATCTCAGAGGCTTTAAATAAACAAAAAAAAAATATCCTATCCAAAATTTAATTCGCAATTTACTGATGATCTTCTTATTTTTTTTTCTTATCGATTACATCCGAAAATTGTTGGTTTTGGAAACCAGTTTGTGCTCTTCCTCTTTAAGAAACCAAAGAACCGAAAGCCAGTCGAGTGAAAACCACAATAATAATTCCCATAATTATAACAATGAACCGCACAGATACAGAAATCCAGTGTGGTTTGCTTTGAAATACAAACTTTTGTGGTTACAAGTTTTTTTTTTTTTATGTTTCTAGACCACAGAGACGACTCTTCTCTCTTTCTTCCAGAGCTTCCAAAGCCAGAAAAGTAGTGACTGCCAAAAAGAAAACAAAACAAAAAACCAAAACAAGAATAAGCAAGAATGAAAAAGGTGTGTGATGTGATACCACTAACCATACAGCATATAGACTACTCATTTCATACAACGAAAATGGACGCAAAAATTTCTTGCGACAGGCCCCAGCAGGCCCCAGAGAAAATCTTACTCTCATTCTTACGCTCTTTCTTACGCTCATATTCTCAAAAAAATTTTTTGGTTCTTCAGTCGCGGAGAGGCCCTTCATCAAGATGGTTGATCCGCGGTTAAATTCATCTTTATATGTATGCGTGCTCACATATTCACAAACACGGATTCATGTGTGTGCGTTCTTTTTCGTTTTGAAACCAACCAAAATTTTAGATTTTTGTAACTTTTCAGGCTTGCTACCCTAAAAATGGGGGCTACTCATTGTTGGGTTCATGACGAAAAAATTTTATATTATATTTTTAAATATTTCATCATTCATTTTATAAATGTTTAGAAAAACGATTAAGTGGTAGCAGAAAAATTTTTATATATAAAATATTTAGAAAATAATGGAAATCCTTTTACTATGATTGGAACAGGGTATCTTTCAGTCGGTTTTGCTTAAAACCCAAATTTTTTTCTATATTGATATTTTTCAAACGGATGGTGCTTGCATACCCTACTGATGCCCACAAAAACTAAAAATCAGCTGTTGTTGTTTATGCTCACTCCCTTAAAAATCATTTATCAAAAGGGTATGCTAGCACTATCCGCTTGCAGAAAATAAAACAACTTAAATTAAATCGGGGTTTTAAGTGATACCGACTCAAATGTACCCTCTTTCTATCATAGTATAAAGATTTTTATTCATTCGTAATAATTATATATGAAAATCATTTTACTGCTACCACTGCATTGTATTCCCAAACAAAAAAACAATTTATTCGGAAATATTAATAAATAAAATATATATTCTTTCATCATCATTAACTCAATAATGCATACCCCAATTTTCTTAGGGTAGCAAGCCTGAAAAGTTACAAAAATGTAAAATTTTGGTTGGTTTCAAAACGAAAAAGAACGCACACACATGAAACCGTGTATGTGAATATGTGAGCACGCATACATATAAAGATGAATTTAACCGCGGATCAACCATCTTGATGAAGGGCCTCTCCGCGACTGAAGAACCAAAAAATTTTTTTGAGAATATGAGCGTAAGAAAGAGCGTAAGAATGAGAGTAAGATTTTCTCTGGGGCCTGCTGGGGCCTGTCGCAAGAAATTTTTGCGTCCATTTTCGTTGTATGAAATGAGTAGTCTATATGCTGTATGGTTAGTGGTGATACGGATACCCGAACGTAATAAAGTCGGAAGAAGTCTTCAGAGAGAGAGAGAGAGGCGGAGGTATGGTTGTTATTTCCATTTTTTTTTTCGGTCTGGAAGTAAAACTTTAACAACTTCTTAAGAGTTTGAAGGATGGGAAGGGGGGAGACACAGACCCAGAGCCAGACCAGCCCTGAAATCAAGTTCCAAGTCCCCGGGAGATAACCAAACAGACCTCGCCTCCCAATCACACAAATGCGACAGTGACGCTGCACAAAACGGCATTTAAATGTGGCCATAGTTTCTCTCTCTCCCAGGAAAAGCTGGTCTCTCTTAAGTCTGTGATGATGGGAAATGTGCCGTTAGTACAGTTTAAGTTCAATTAAAAGAGAAGTCGCCATTTTGTCTTTAATTTCAATTACTAAGGTAGATAGTGGGGATAGGGGGGAAATACATAAAAAAAATTAAAAAGAGAAAAAAATGTGTAGTATCTGCATATAGTTTGGGGCGGCACTCGAACTCGTTTCGCTCCAGAAAGGCCCAGAAAAATGTGTCATGGCTGGCAGTTGAACTAAATTACTTAGTTTTGTTCTAGACTTGTTATGCACTGAAAAATAATATATATTTTCTACGGAAAATAAAAGTAATAAAAAAAAAATATAGTAAATAAAATATATAATAAATAAAATTAGTAAAGGTAATAAATAAGTAAAATATTTTCGAAAATATATTTTTTTCTCAGTGCATTAACTGTGTAGCAGTTGTCGCACCACCTGATGATGAGTGGCTCTGGCTTGGCCGTAATTTGTTGGCTTCCTGCCATCCCGCCTGCAACAAGCCGCTGCACATGCACCGCTTGGGTGGCTACCCTCTGCGGCACATTGCCACAACAGCCCAATCTCCCCTCTCCCCACTCCCAGTTCGGGTTCAATGCGCCGCCGCCGCTGCCCGAAAAGAAGGAGTCTTCTGGCCACACGAGCCACAAAATTCATAAACAAAGTCCATCATTTTCGGCGAATTAGGGTGCCACTCGGTGGCTGATACAGCCCGGAGCCATGGAGCTCCTAATTGCCACCCACCACCCAGCTGCCACTTGACCAGAGTTGAATGTCTTTGGAACTTCGGCGATGGCACGCACCTCGCTGTTGAATGGAGGAGGCAAGTGAGAGGGTTACGAAAATGGAGTTTCCCGGTTTACTTAGCGAGGCTTTCCGCCTTGCAAGTCTTTTGTAATCCGCACGTTAACCGTTTTACTTTTCCCAGACTTTTATGCGAATTTCAGAGTTATAGCCGCTTTGTTGTTGCCGTTTTTTGTTGTTGTTGTTTTTTAGTTAATGCTTCGCACACGTCAACCTAAAAAAATAAAAAACAAAACTGAAAACTTAAAATGATGGTAGAGAAACAGAGTTACGAGTTAATGATATCCCACAAAAAGGTCACACACCTCCATTTTGGGAGTACAGTGGGTGTGGTTATCGATTTTAATTGTTAATAATATTATTTATAATTTACAATTTAGTGTATAAATATTAAAAACCTTAATATATAGAGAGATTATAAACTAGGGACTGCAAATAATGATTATTTGTTTATTTTAAATTGAAAAAATCATGGACTTGCAGTATTTATAAAACAGAGGGAATTATGACATTTTCTCCATAAATTTTTGAATGAAAATTTTTAGTTTTGTTTTAGTTATGTTCAGTAAATAATCCTCATTTTTTTTAACAAGAGATAATACTCAAAATGTTATGATTAGTTTGTTTTTTCTATTCTTAATAAAACTAACTCTTGCTGAAATCTTGATGTAATTATTTTTGAGATTAAGGCATAAAATTTAATAATTAGGGAACAGAAAAATGATAGAGTTTTATAACAAAATAATTTATTTATATTTATTATAATTATACTTCTAATTTAAAAGTAATGATTTACAGTCTCTGGAATAAACACTATACTACCTGTACTTGTAACCACCTTTCTTTGTTTCATTTCCCACTTGTTTCCCCCAAAAAAAAGTTGTTTTGATTTTAAGTTTTTTCCCCTTATTTTCTTTTATTTATTTATTTTTTTGTTTTTTGGAATAAATCCAATCCCAGGCAGGTGCGCTGCTCCCTGTTACCTTTAAGCTTAACCCTTCTGCTTTAACCCTCTCTGACTTAACCCTCCCTGCCCCAACTCTCTGCCCTCTTCAATTGCAATTTTGTAAATTGAGTTTACATTTCGATTTATTGACACATTTCGACCCTTGGCCGAGACTTGGATTGGTTTCTGACTCAGTCTGAATCTGATGTCTGAGTCTGAGTCCCTCGTGGCGAGTGACGTTTATTGGCAATTGTGTTCTGCACCTTCCTGGTTTCCTGGCGCTTTTGCGATTTATTTTTATGGATGGAAGCATGAAGTGGCACTTTCAAGGAAGGATTATAATTCACTCTTTCTTATAGAGAGGGTTGATCAGGTGGTTTCTTAAAAAGAAAGTAAGTCTTGCTAATGCACTTCCTAGTAAATCGCATCATAATAGTGTCTCTCTCTTTCTTTTTTGAAAACAAGCATCAGTATTCCTCCAAAAAAAATGTGAAATGTCATGGAATTTGAATGAAAAGTCAGGCAACGTGGTGGTGGCATGCCTCCGCCAGGGGAGACAGACAGAGACGTGTTGCAAACAAAACATGCAAACAGAAACAGAAACCGAAAGAGAAAAATCGGGAAAAGTCTACTTACAGATCTCAGGCATCCTGGTGAAAATTTTCCACTTGAGTTTCCTCGATTTTCCTTAATTTTTCTTTTGTTCTGCGACTGGCCATTCATGCATGTCGGAGACTTCTTCCGTTTTTTTTTTTTGGGTCGAAAATAGGAAAGACATGTGTTTGACATGGCAAGTGGAGGGGGGAGGAGAGTGCTAGTACTAAGCATAATCTCAGTTTTCATTTTCCATTTTTTCACCTGCCGATCATCCATCCACTCAGTCTCCTTCCAGCCTACCTATCATCAGCTATTTGTCTGTTATCTGGCTTGGTTTTTGGCCAAATCCTCTCAAGCCTGATTAACTGAATTATTATGCCGTTCTGGGCCTGGGTCTCTTGCCATTCGTCATGGTTGTGTAGACACACAAGATGCAGCCCTCAGAGCCATCAGGCCATCAGACATCAGCAACTGCAACTGCCACTGCCATCAAATATTGTTTATGTTTCTAACCAAACAGTGCCAGCTCACTCGCACTTGCATATGGCATGGCCAGGGGCAGGGATGTGCAGGGCAGGCACATGCACTCTCGATACGCACACTGCACCACTCCACCACTGCACCACTTGCAGCACTGCACCACTACACTCTTTCTAATCAGCCATCGCTTGTTGCACTTATTTTGTACCTGCTTGACCTGCTGGCTATTTGTTGTTGTACTTCCCTTGCCCCTCTCTCTCCCTCTCTCACTCTGTTCATGCCTCCTTCCTCTTCCACGCATCTCACAGATTTTGTATCTGTATCTTTTGCTCTTGATCCATTTCCATTTCTATGGACTATGTGCGTGTTTCTCATTACGCGCTGGATGGATGCCTGGCTGCCTCTTTCCTTACCGAGTACAGTGAAGCCTGAGAAAGTGAACAATCAGTGAGTGGGGAACTACAAGTTATATTAGCGTGAATTACTATTATTGATTTTTCAAATATATTTTTAGACTTTTAGACTATAATAGACTCATTTTAGTATCATCTTTGAAAACTACCTGTTGAAGAAATCTATCTTGCGGATAGAACTTTCTTCTATAGATGTCTTGCTCTTTAAGAACTCTACCTATTGTATACTTTAGATATCTTATACATTTATTTCTGGTAGAGACTTCTCTTGTAGAATTATCTTTGGAATAGAACTACTACTCTATCATATAGAATTCTCTCTGGTAGGACTACATCTTCTGTTCGATATCCCACTAGTTACTAGTAGAGTATACTAGAACAAGTTCCTATAGAACTCCCTCATGTCCCTTTGTTATATCTCCCTCTTTTAGAACTTCTTCTAGTAGAACAATCTTCTAGACTTGTACAACTCTTTTTTTTTATAGAACTCCCTCATTGTATTGTATTTACACCTTTTTGGATAGAACTATCCATTTATGAACTCATTTATCTTATAGAACTGGTAGAACTTCAAAAACTATCTCCTCGAATCTCTCGTGGAACATAACTCTTTTGTACAACTATCTCTCATAGAACTACCACTTTTGATCCTTTTTTTAATATAACTCCCTCTTATAAGAGTATATCTGATAGAACTTCCAAGTGTAGAACCTCCTGTAGAACTCTACTACTCTCTCTAATAGTAGTATCCCATTTCGTAGTGCCCACTGTTGCTTCATCGATCTCTGGTTGGCTGGAGTCACGTTAGCAGAAGAATTAAAATAACGTTCCGATTCTTTGGAAATATAGAAGGCTGCGATGATGGGAAATAGATTACAGACTTGCGTTTAATTGTGGAATTATGCCAAGAAGGCATTGCATAATTGAAGTTAGTGGTCAGTGGTCAGTGGCTAGTTGCAGTTAAGTTGGCTAATTGAGGAAGAGTTCCAATCCACAATTACCAATCCTAACTAAAAATAGTCCCAACTAGGGCAATAAATTAAAGGTTTTATAGAAAAGCAATGCAAACAGTGTCATTGGAGATAAACAAACAAGTGGCATGATAGTATCTAGTAGATACTTTCTATATTACAGTATCATCATCGATAGATGGAAGAAATTTATGGCCGGCAGCTGCTCCTGGTGGGGGGCGACTTCCAAACTAAACAATCAATGGGCCAAGTCGCTGGCGTAATTGGCCAACTACGTAACTTGCACTATTCTATGACTTGCGGCAACCTCTCCCTCACAATTGTGGCAAGCAGACACGTCAACTTCTCATTATGGCTTTTGGAAATCAAATAGCTTGCATTTCTTGGCTCAGTCCCCGCCGAGTCCTGGGGCAGAGTCCTCTGGCACACGCCATCTGTCCCGGAATCCCTGCTGCCACTTTTTTTGGTAATAAATTCTGGCCAACATGCAAAGTCGTCTGTTGGCCAACAACGGCTGCATTTTCCACTTACCCTAGATTCCTCTTCTCTACTTCCATTCATTTTTTTATTTGGCAACTTTCCAGGCGCATTTTTATGCGCTAATTTGGTAGAACGACTTGCTGAAATAACCGTTGGCTCTCTCGGCTCTTAGCTCTTCTGGCCTGGCCAGAAACTCCTACCAAACATGGCCTTAGGAACAAACAATTAAAAACTCCAACGCCGGCCGATCAACAAGCCAAGATAAGTCGACCGACCGAACGACCACACAGGTCTCTTTCTCACAAGTCCCTCTTGCCAGTTAGCCTGTTGGCCAGTTTGCCTCTTGGCCAGCTTGTGGCATATGCCACACATTTGTTCACTCAGTTGGCAAAGTCGTCTCCCCTTGGTGGCCGAAATAAATATCCGAAATGCCTTCATGCCTCTGCCCTACCTGGCCCGGTAATAGCAATTTTTTCATTAGCGCTTCTAGCCGGGTGGAGTGTCGAGAGAGGTCAGGGGTCAGGGGGTACAACTTGGTTGCCAAGTGGCCTGAAAAAAGGGAGTAAAAAATTAAAACAATTGCAATTGAGGAATTTTTCAACAACTTTTTAGGGTCTCCCGCCCTTAAAAAGTGAGTTTCTTTGAAGAAGTGGTGGAATTTAAATTTTAAAAGATAATTTTTGTGAACTAGGTAGTTTTTTTTAGTTATTTCTTAGTTATTTTTATTTATTTGTTGTTATTTTTACTTATATTGTAGTTATTTATGTTGTGTGTATTTTATTTATTTAAATTAACATTTTTTTTATGTCTTAGTTATTGTTATCTTTTTATTTTATTTCTTACTGTTTTTGTTCGTTATTTTTATTTATTTGTTATTTGTATTAATTTATTTATTTTTTTTTTTAATTTTTTTAAACATTTTTTAACTCTTTAAACCCTTTTTTAATTTATTTATTTTTTTTTTTTTTTTTTAAGAAATCATTAATTTTCAAGCCTCATATCACATTTTTGAATGGAATTCCCTTAGTAGCTGGCTAGTGACTACTGGCCAGTGACCAGTTTGACCAACAAAACTCTACTTCTTCACTTTGGTAATCAACTTGGCTCGATAACCCCCTCTCCATTCTCCTCCCTCAACTCCCTCCACTCTACACTCTCCTCCTCGCATTCCAACAGGCCGTCGTTGTTGTTGGCTTTTTAAGAATTGCATTTTTGTTTTTTATTGTCTGGCACTTGGTTGGTTGTTACCAATGTTGGCAAGTAAGTGGCTGACTCTGTTGGCCTGCCTGCCTTCTACTGCTTCTCCTCCTCCATCTGCTTGTTGTTCTTGTTCTTGTTGTTGTATAAATAAACCATATGGCTTAAAAGCGTAGCAGAATAATTCTTTCAAGCCAGCCTTTTTTTTTTTTTTTACCTGTCCAGGTAGTACCTGTAGCTGGTGGTTGTGCCTTTCTTGCCTTCCTCCCAACTGTTGGACCATCATGATGATGGTGATGATGGAGTTCTGGTCGAGTGCGTTTGTAAATGTTTTATCAAAATGTCTTGTGCCGTTTGTCCGGCCCTCTTTCCGCCACTCCCCTTCACTATTTCGCTCAGTGTAGCACGATCATTAAACCGCAAAACATTATTGTGGCATGTTGGCTGCTTGGTTCTTCCTTTCAAGCTGCACCGAGAGAAAAATAGTGTCTTTTAGGCAATTATTAAGCCAAGTCTGGTTAGATGGTAGCTTCTCGGTACTAGGTTTTTTTTCTCTCAGTGTATGGCCTACCTTTCCTTTTCTTGTTTGTTCAGCTTTGCTTGGCGTTTCTTGGAACTTGAACCAAAGAATATGTGTTGCACTTCCCAATGGCATTGCCAAATGGCTTAAATCTCTAAAATGGCAAGACTCCCCCCTCTAGCCCCCTTCTAGCCACAAACCTCATCCCGTTTCTGTAGAATCTGAGATGACCTCTGAGGAATGGCGCCATCTGGGATGGAGGTGATGCTGTGATGCCAACCTGTCCCCAGCTTCCCAGACAGCCGGCAGACACAAAAAAATAGCCACAGATACAGATACTCCCGATGCAGATACCAAGATGCATAGATACATCCGCCAACTGTCGGCTTCCTCTGATTTCCTATTTTTTCCATTTTTTTTTCACACAAATCGATCGATTTCAAGCGATGCGACAAGTCGTAAATCACACGCCAGACCCAAGCGGATGCAGTATCCAACAGATACACAGATCCAACAGACACATAGATACAGATGGAGACTCCCCTTTGGCCAAATTCGATTTCATGGGGCTTTCCACACAATTCCTCTGCGAATCGAAGAGAGGCAGCCGACTAATTACGGAATCAAAAGTCCATTAAAACTTAGAGCTGTGAAAATGTATCCTAATAGTTGGAGGAAAGTGAAGAGAATGGGATTAGATGGGGGGATAGCTGTGGGAAAAATATATAAGCTATAGTTCCTTAAATTGCAGACTGTATCTTGTGGCTTAAGAGCACATTCCTGGAACCACTTTGTTTAATAAATGGCTGGAGAGTATCATTAAATAAGCAGAGAACACAAGTCCAGGCCCTTAATCACAGATATGTTTCAATAAATTCCAGAAAATCAAAACACAGCGTATGCAGCTCTCCAGGAGGGGGGGCCAGGGGGAGCCAGTCCAATCCATCCAGTTGAGAATGAAAAGCTGAAGAATGGGGAGAAGACTGGCGAACCAAGCGCAGAAGAACCTCAAGCTGGGGCGCACGCGTAATGGATAATGGATGGCATGGATGGCGGTGGCATCTCCACACACACACATACACACACACACAAGTCGGGGCATCCACTACTCTGGGGCACCACTTCTCACTCCACTGATGGTCAGCGATCTCATTCTGATTCTGATTTCTGCAGCCTTGCCCTTAGCGAAGAGATTCTTAAAAAAAAAAAAGAGGAGGAGATGAAGAAGCTGCTTCTTGAAGCAAAAAGAAAAAGAAAAACTGTCAGGAGGGTTTTTTTTTGAGGAAATAGAAGTCTTAAGACTACAAATAAGTCACTTGTACTAAACATTAAATATATTCTACAAAAAAGAGTAAAAATGTATCTTAGGAGTTGGTATTAAGGCTGCATAGTTATTCCTAAAGATTCTTAAATATATATATTCGATAAAAATATCTTAGAGATCTATGGTCCTAAGTTGGAATTCTGTACTCAATAGTAGAAATCTAGTAGGGCATAGAGGGGAAGGGGATCCACTGAAGAAAGAATAGCTAACCCACCACCCGAGAGCCGCAACAGCCGCCAAACGTTGAAGAAACATCTGCTGCTTCCACTGCCACTGCAACTCCCTGTTCACTCGCACAGCCTTCTGTCCCGCTTGCACTCTTTCTTTTTTCCTCCAAGCCACGAGCATGGCTTCTTTCGTTCCAGGCGGCTGTTGCGCAGGCGCACAGTAGAGGTCCATACAGTGGAGGTCGGAAAAATAGTAATAGTTTAGAGAATAGTTTTTTTTTTTTATTAATATTTGTATTAATAATTTTCTATGATGAGCTGTACTCTGGGCTGTACTTTTCTTGATTGTTTTTGAAAAAACCACTTCCATAGTGGTTCCCCCTACCCACTCTTCCTTGCCTCCTTGCCTCATGCCCCATGCCTCATGCTGCAGTGCACTTCCACTTCCACCCCTCCAGTGATCGCTCCTCAGTTCTGTCTTTTTTAATTTGGTTCACAAAATAAAATACCTCTCGGTTGTTGTTGAAATTCTTTGGCAATCGCTGCTCGTTCGTTCTCTTTCTTCCGTCTGGCATCTGTCTCTTTCAGACTAAACTTCTGTCTCTATCGCACTTGGCTTTGGCTCGATTTTTGACAGGTGGTGGAGTTTTGTATTCAATTTCCTCAAGTCTGGGTCTGAGTCTTCGAGGAGGTGAGGAGTTCGAGTCTGGTCTTTTATTTTCTTTTCTTATTATTATTTTTTTTTTTTTTGAAAGGTACATATGTGTATTTTTGCCTATTCATAAAAATTAAAATGAGTTCAGGAACCAAGGGCAGGGAGGACCAAGACTGGGAGGACAAAAGACTGCCAGGGAGGCGAAGGAGAGCCTGGTCTGGCAGCATCCCTGCCCTGTTTGGAAGGAAGACCCAGTTCATTGCACTTTTCCACTCACTTTTCGAAATTAGTTTTTGGTTTTTGGATTGAAACTAATTGGATTTCGTTTTCTCTTCTCTGCTCTTCCAGGATGCGGCTTTAGAGGAGCACGACTACTTGTTGGCCCGAAGGAGGAATCAAGGAATCAAGGAACAACCGACAGACAGACAGAACCATCATGTCCCAGCAAGTGTTCTCGGCGCATCCAGCGCTGGCGGTGGAGCAGCTGCAGCAGGCGGTGGAGCAGGAGCATCACCAGCGATCGGCGACACAGAGCCGGCGGCATTCCAAAGCCACACCCAAGAAGTTCACACTCATCCGGAGCTGTGCCGGCGGAGGAGCGGGCGGAGCTCTCAGTGGAGTTCACCAGCAGACCAGCAGCTCGTCCGCCAATCCCGCCAAGAAAGCCCTGCCAGTCCGACCCAACTACGCGTCGGTGGACGACGACGATGACATCGAGTGCGAGGACGTGGACGAGGTGAACTTTGGCCACCAGGACAAGAACAAGGAGGCGGAAAAGGAGAAGGAGGCGCGGCAAGCAACCAAAGACTGCGGCATCGACGAAACGGATCATGTGCAGCAGCGACACAAAGGCCACACAGCGACGACAGCCACGAGGCACCATCACCAGGACGGCGGCGGAAGAGGAGGAGGAGGTGGCGACCAGAGCGATCTGAGCAGCGTGGTCAGCTCCCCGTCGGTCAGCACGCTCTCCTCGCCCCTCTCCACGCCCACCCGGCTGCCCCAGCCGCTCCACTGCTGCCAGAAGCTGAACCAGAGTGGCGGCGGTGCCGGTGGCGAGTCCCGGGCGAGAGCCTCCCCCCAGCAGTCGCAGCATCCGCACCGGCATCACAACCATCACCAGCAGCAGCACCACCACCATCATCACCATCACCACCTGACGGCGGCGGGGGGTTGTGCGGGTGGTGGTGGAGGTGGAGGCGGAGGCAGTGGTGGCATAGGATCTGGTGGATCTGGATCCTGCAAGGCCAAGAAGCTGGATCCGCGACTGAATCCTTCGCCCTATCGCCAGCTCTTGCCCATCGCACTGTGCCTGCTCTCGTTCGCGACGGTCTTCGCCACCTTGATTGTTTACATGGACACGACAGGTGAGTCCTTTATGGCGAGGATCCTGCCTGCCTGCCCTGCCCTGCCCCCTATGGATCCTTACGAGTGTTTACTTTCTTAAATTCGATATCTCTGGCATATGTCTCATCTGTTTTTTATTTGCTTTTTGCTTTTCGAGCCACCGGATGTAGGCTGTGTTTGCCAGCAGGGATCCGCTTCCCTAAGAGTCCTGTCCTTCCTGGCAGTGGGCACACTTTCGAGATTAGTTTACGGGCCCATCTAAGGCTGTCATAGATCCGCTGCTGCCAACATCTCGCCAGGGCGTGGGCAGTGGCGCTTCCTGTCTCTGAAAAGTCTGAAAAGAAGAGGCCAGAATGGCAACAACTCGCTTGGCAACAGCCAGCATGGCTGTGGCAGCTGTTGTCGGTGCCCCAAAACGAGGCAGGGCTTACTAGCCAGCGACACGTGCTGGCCACCCTCCCTCCCGCTCTTCCTCAGTTTTTCAAAGACTGCCGCCCCCAACGCCAAAGGAATATCTAATTGCGGTTGGAAAGCGCCTTGTTTGGGTCCCGGAGTGGCCATTAAGCGTGTTTTGTTTGGAGGAGGAATGGAGGATGGTTAAGATGTAGTTTATAAGAAATTATAGATACATAGATAGATAGATGTATAGATATATATACATAATAAAGGTATATAAGTAAAAGATATCTTATAAACTATCGGTAGATAATTAGATAGAGAGGTAGATAGATACACAGATAGATAGATAGATATATATATATATATAGATTTTAAGAGATACTTGTCATACTCTCTGAGAAAGATATCTATAAGAAGGTGTATCTTAACTCTGATAGCTAGGTTGCCTTTCAAGAATGTCTATCTTCTTTGTTAAGATATGATATATAACTGATAATATGGTATATAAATGATATATGTATATAGTATATATGATAATATATTCCCCCCTTATATGATAATCATACCTCCCGCAGAACCTTCCCTTGAATAAATCTACTTCCATCTAGACCTTGTCTATAAGATAGTAGTGACTCATAGAACCCCCAGATCGGATCATCTACTATAGCTACTACTATAGCCACTGTCGGATGAAGCAATTTCTTTTAATTCGCTAAAATAACTTGTTATTGCTCCGACAATGGCTGCCGTCGCTTACGAGATGCGATCTCTCGGACTGTCAGGCCTAGAATTTGCTTAATTTTTGTTCCTTATTTTCGCTGTCTCGGATAGCTGCTCGAATGAAAGCGGAAAGCGTGTTTTTTATTTTCCAAAAGTGTGTATATTATGATGTGCAGATCGCTGGCGCCGGAGACTGACTCACCAGAAGAGTGACTACTAAGGGCCAGAGGAGACCCAAAAAATCAATGTCAGTCCATTGTTTCCGAGAGGAGACTGGCTCCACTAGAGAGATATTTTAAAATTCCACTCGGGTCTTGACTTTTTTTTTCTTCTGCCTTTCTGCCTCCTGACTAGCTTCCTTCCGTAGCGCCAACTGCTTCCTTTCTTGAGAATTTTTATGCAAAAGTTTTGTCAGAATGTGCCAGCTGATTGGCCGCAGAACAGAGTTTGATTTGCATTTTATTGAGCGGAAGGTGAATGATTTTGGCCCTCAAGTCCGGCCATAAAGTTTACACTTCAATGCGAAGGAGAGTTTAGGAAACTTTTTCATAAACACTTAATGCTTCGCAGAGTTTTTTGGTTTATTGCCATAAAAATGGCTTTAAATCGGAATGGTGATGGCTGCTGATTTCTGGCCATAAATTCCTCATTTCAAGTCGTACTTCAGTCTCGGAGAGACTCTGTCGCCACGTCGGCTAGACTGGGTTGGGTCGGAGGCTCTATATCCACTGGCAGAGGCAGGGCGTGGTGTCAGCTGCTGGACAGCCCCAGTTTTATGGCCCATTGATGGCTCTATTAGGCTTATACGAGCCAGTGGATTCATAAACAAAAATAATCATAAATTGAGAAGGCATTCCCGCCTCTCCCCTCTGACAGTCGTTGCATTTTTTATTCAACACGTTCTTGGGAGAGTGGAGTGGAGTCCCCGGGGGACAAAAGGTCTTAAGTCTTAACCTTTGGAAGTCCATGGCGGAGCTGGAATTTCCTCAAATCATGCACTTGACAGAACCAAAGCCCGCCCGCCGCTGCCGCCGCCGCCCCGAAATGCGCTTATTAAAGTGACAAATTTTTTGTGTGTTTCTTGGGGAATTATTTTATACCCCCTCCCTCCCAAATACCATCCCATCCGATAAACCAATTCCGACCTCCGACCATGACTTTTCAGAATCCAAATACCAAACTTTGAGTCTCACACTTTTCTTCTTATTTTTTTTTCTGCTGGCCTACGCTCTTCTTGTTACAACTCTGGCGTTCCACTGCCCTCGGCCCCTTTTCGGCTTCTTCCATTCTATATCTTTTATTCCATATCTCTTATTCTATATCCCCCCCTAGATGATGGTCGCCCCGCAATCCAATCCCTGGCTTTGTTGTAACAGTCACGTTCCGGAGCTGATTGTTGCAATGACCGAAGCACTTTTCAGGGCCTCTCGATGGAGAGTGGAGATCTGTAACTCTCGGAAGTGGCATTTGATGTATTATTATTATTTTTTTTTGGCGGCATTTCTTGATCTGGGGTTGTGATTCTCAAAAAGGGGGATGGGATTAGAAAGGGGTGCCTGGGAACTCTAATAATTAGAGGTTCTTTGAGAAAAGAAAGGTTATTTTACTAAAAAATAATAGTAGAGTAGTAGCCTAGTTGATTAATAATATCAGTTAGTGAGGTTGTTGAACTATAATTTATGACATTTGCCAAGTTAAGGCTTTATGGCCCACTATTGTTTGTCGGAAACAGGTTCTTCTACTAAAATAGCAAGTATTATTACGGCAGCCGTCACACAAATCATTCCAAATCATTCCGAATCAACTGCCGAAGCACATGTCTAGGCCCAATAATATTCCCTGTCACCCAATTCCGAATGTGGCATGCCCCAGAGCTGGTGTGCCATAATCCCCGCATAGCCTACTTATCGACGCCCTGCGATTAGTTTAGTCATCGATTAGCTGGCATGGCTTTCACTGTTCATGCCACGAAAGCAACGTTGCCGCTTTTCATTGCCGCTTTTTCGTTGCAGGTGGGGTGGCCTGCTTGACAGGTGGGTGGATGGGCAGATCATGAGCAGTGTCATTAGCCTCTGATACTCTGATAGCCTCTGATTAGTTTCTGTTGCAGTGTATTTCAGAGTTATCTTCCTGAACTCCGCCCGCCCTCGAAGGGCAAGGCCTTGGCTTCACACTTGCGGTGATTACACGTTGTGGCTGCCACAGCTGTCTGGCGACAATTTGCAAATTGCAACTTTAATTGAACTCTCATGCTCATAGAGACAACACCAACACTAATGACTTAATTCCCGTTAAGCACGCAGAGAGTTCAAAGGGCATAGAGCGTAGGAATAGAGGGGGTGGCTCCTAGACTAGCTTAGAGTGTTTACACTCCAAAAAATACTTATTTTAAGACAAAAAAATGAATGAAAAGCTATAGAATTAATCCCTCTGTGTAGCTGGCAACCTCCCCTGCCTGCCACCGGATGTCATTTAGAACTCCCCCCACCGCCACATGCCACTTGCCACTTGCCACTCCCACAACCCGGCTTGTGATTCATAATTTTCGTGTGCAGTTGCCACTAAACATTGTTGCATGGCTGGCCCCCAGTCGGCGCTGGAAATCCACCCCCGCAGCGACATAGTCTGGACTGCGTGTCATGGTCTGTGGTTGCCAGCTCTGGCGGAGATCATCATCGCAATAGAGCCCCTTCGAAAGCGCAGCGAGTGCTCAACTCGAAAAGCAAAGCTCAAATGGCATTATCACAGCATGCCCCACAGACTCTCCACTCTTGTGTGGCATGGCACATGCGAACCACTTGGTAATGCCACCACCCGCATGCGGGTCACCAACGAACCAACCAACCAACCACCCCTTTTGCAATTGCGCAATTTCTTTCTTCCAGCAATGTCTTCGTGTGTGGCTCCTTGGGACATCCCGGGTCTTAAGCGATAAGGTTAACAAGAAAAATAAATGAACCGAGAACGTGGAGAGATATTTCAATCAGGGTTGATAAATGGCCAAGGAGCGATTAACACATTAAGGGGGCGGAGGGGTTTTGCTTTCAACCACCTTGCGTTCAAGGGGGTCATGTTTAAGTTTTCATAAAAATAAATACATCAGTGCTATCTATATGTTCATGAAAGATATAGACACTGCAGTTATAGGGCCAGAACTTCGCACTGCAGTGGCCTCTTGCCTTGCAGGCGGTGATTAAGATCCGACCCACTTAGATTAGCTGCAAACAACCACCAGTCATTGCCTATTTTGTTGGCAATATGCAGATGTTGGAACATTCGTCGTGTTATCAGCATGGAAACGGGCCATTCGGAGTAGCGCCAAACAGGCAATTACCAGACAAAGGTCTACAGACCCATTCGAACTGAAATCAATAACCGAACTAGGCAATTGTTATACAAAAACGCGCACAACCCCATTGCGGAGGACACGCAACTGCAAAAGGTTGCTCTCGAACTGGCAGCCGGGGGATTACACAACAAGGGTAACATTGCCCGACGACGAGCAGGACGAGCAGTCCTGAGGACCTTAGTCCTTTATAATAGCTATGAGAGGTAGTTTGGGAAGTGATTCATTTGAGGGAGTATCTAGTAGTCACTGCAACTAAATAGTAGTTCTAGTTTCTAGCCTCCAACTTCTAGTTTCTAGTTTCTAAAAAAGTAAAACCCTTTTTTTTTTGTCAACAACTTCCACCTTTTATTCAAAATTCATAAAACTTTTGGCTTCCAACGCCCCTGTCCCTGTCCCTGTCCTCTCACTCTGTCATCCACTCTTTTTTGCCTTTTGTTGAATTATTGAAAAGGGCGTGTACTGGTGGCAGGGTAACTTCTGGTCGTCCAACTTGCAACTTGCTACCCCTGACTTTCGTTTAATCCGCCTGAGGAGGACGCGAACTTAAAGTTGCCGCCGCTTAACCGCAATTAAATGTGGCTCTCCCTCCCTCGAAGCCCGACGACTGCCGCGCCGTTTAATGTTAATGTCCCGCCGCCATTGAATATAATTTTCGGAGCCCTGTCATTTGTCTTGGGCCACCCTTTCTGCAAATTAGAAACGTCAGCTTTTGACACCGAAATTGCCGAGCCGGAGGGCAGATTTCCATTGCCAGGCCATGCAATTCATTTCTTTTCTTTCGCTTTTGTCGGTTTATTTATCGGATTTACATGTGTTGGCCTCTAAAGGCGTCTAAGGGCACTGGTTTCCCAGCTGTCGAGGTACTTGGTATGGCGGTCTATAGTAGACTCTATAGACTCTTCAGTCCATAGAGCCATTGCCGGATTGCCGAATGCTGGTAGACAAATGATTGAATAATTCCATTTGCCTCCCTAATCGGTCGCTGTAATGCGAGCCCTCCATCAGCGACTCCAGCGATCAGATTTCCTCCACTAATGGCCACATAAATCGGGCCAGTTTTCCCTCCCAAACTCGACACTTTCCCTAAACATGATCGGTTCGAGTCGGTTCGGTGGTGGTGTCTTGGGCGTTAATTAGTGCAGGTTTTCACTTGACATTGGCTAGGCAGTCCCCGCCCCCTTTGTAGAGAAATTATAGTTGCTCGTCTAATGGCTGGCAACTGTTTTTGCGATGGCCTGACTTTCTGGCCGGGCCGAAACAATATAATAAACTTTATGGCCATTTTGTGAACGAAACATAAAAGCCATTTGCCTTTTTTGCATGGCACATTGGCGCTGAATGGCCAAAAAGATATAAAAGTGTATATATATTTGTATAGCAACTTGTGTTTTTGGGTGAGGCTATAGAAGCTATAGGAGGCTATAGGGGCTATGGAGACTATATACCAGAAGGAATGAAACAATGACGTATCGGTAGCCGAAATAGAAGATCGATTGGACTGGACGCTGCCACGCTTCGGCCCACGCAAGTGGTTGTTCTTATTCTTAATTCCAGTTTTTTTTTTTGCATGATATTTGAGAGGAAAGAGGGGATAGCCTACCTTAAGATAGTCTTTCTTTAGATAGGCCGTAAGTTGTAGGCTGAAGACAACAAAAAATGACTAGAAATTGGCACAAGGAAAGTGTGAAAAGCAAATAAAAGCAAGTGTGGCAACTAAAGCACAACTGCGGCTAAGCGTTCGGCTTTTTGTTGCCAAGGTTTATGGACAGGTTGGGCCGGGTCGGGTCTTGACTCATGGACTCATGTGGAAGTGGTAGAGTCCGGGGGGAAACTACTGTAGTTGGCTGATAAAGGGCTAGTGGTTAGTGGCTAGTGGCTAGAGGCAGTGCGGGGGGGGATAGGTCATGTGCCAAATACCAAAGGCCGTGCGCTCATTATACTTTATGGGCTGGCCGAAAAAGTCGAGGTGGCCTTCGAGGCGAGGTCGTCGTTGCTGCTGTTTCCTTCCTACGACCTTCGACGAGGTCCCTGTTTTGGGCCTCTTCACTCTCACCTGGCGAAGTTTATGCCAAAGTGACATGGCATTTAAGGCTAAAAAGAGGCTTTAAGCCACCAATCCACTGCCCATCTTGAGCCATCTGGCCAATGCAAATGGTGGTGCGCAGTGCGCTCCACTTGGCAGTAGAGCGTGGCGGAGTGGGAGCCACTCACGCCATGCCTCCAGTGGTGCAACAACTTTTAATTGAATCCAATTACCAGCTCCCTCCACCGCTCGAAACTAATCCTCCATAACTCTTTTTATTGCCTCCCCTTGCAGAGATCCGACATCAACAGTTTCGGCTCAACATGTCGCGCGACTACGATCTGAATGGAGTGGCCCAAGACGACCCCGCACTCATTGCATTCCTCCGCGAGATCCACATGGGCAAGTACCTGGGCAAGGCGTCGCCCAAGGTCGGGACGGCGTCAGCGGCGGGCGGTGGCCCGCCACCCAGACTCTCCCAGAGCACCCCGTTGAGCAACAACAGCAGCGGGAGCGGTGCCGACCAGCTGGCCCATCTGGTGGCCGATCTGGTGGGCGGGAAGATGAATGGTGCGGTTATCCAGTCGCTGAGCGGCCCACTGGCTCATTTGATTACGGCGCCCTGGTTGAGCGAGCAGCTGAACTGGATGGGCGTGCTGGTGGAGCCGGAGCCCCGTTGGTACTTCACACTCCGGAAGCAGAATGCCCAGCGGGCCAAGATGCAGGTGGTGCATGCCTGTGTCTCGCCCAACACATACCCCAAAGAGGTGAGTCTGTTGGGTAACGCCAACTCCAATTCCAATAGAATCTCACTAATCTATTCTATTATGATTTGCAGATAACCATTCAGAACGAGGATGTGCGCATCAACAGTCTGCAGGACGAGGAGACCTCGTGGTTCAAGTCGCGTGTGAAGTGCTTTCCGCTCTACACTATCATGCTGGCATGTGAGCGCACCGAGTACGATCTGCTCAGTCTGGGGGTGCAGGGGCATGAGTTAGAGGTAAAGAGGAAATATATATTTTAATTCATTATCCTGTGACTAATTAGTCCTTAATTTTTTAATAGATTCTGCAGACGCTGCCCTTCGACAAAGTTAAAATCGATGTGATATCGATACATTTGCTCGAGGATCACGAGGACGTGCACGAGTATGTGCTGGACATCAGCAAGTTCCTGGCGGGCAAGTCCTACAAGCTGCAGCGCACGATCGGCAGGAACTACTTCTACCAGAGGAATAACGCCAGCGCCAGTCGCACGCGCAAGAAAGACATCCTGCTGCTGAAGACGCCCTAGACGCCGCCGGTCCATCCACATCGAACGATCATCGACAAGCGTTAGTTGTTAGCCACAAAGCAAGTGAAACCGAACCGAGCTACTGAGCAGTAGACTTGGCCGCGATCAGCGATTGAGAACTCGCCCCCAAACTGAACTCTATGTTATAATGATAATTATTACCATACCTATGCTACACACTAACAATATTGTTTATATACATGGGATATATAAGCTGTATACCGATTATGATATATTGTACGAGTAGAATCTTAGTTTTTGTAAAACTTATACCATCCAGACCCTTTTACCCTTCTTCCCATCTTCCCATCCACCAATCCATAATTCTCCTCTTTATGTTATTATTTCATTTATTTTTTGTCGAATGCCTATTTTGTTGTGCCGCGTATAGGAGACAGGAGTGCACTGAACAAGATACTATACATAAATATGCATATAACGTATTATGATTTGCTATAAGCTATGCTATAAAGGAATGTTATTGTAAGAGGCCTGCCGCTGCCCTCTCGATGTATAAATTAAATTGCAACTGGCGCGGCGAGCTCGGCCTGAGGACGAGAAATTATTGTAACTGCTCTTCGATTAGTGTTAGGTTCGCTATATCCTTCAACTATCCAACTATCTATCTACGCAAGTTTATGTTATATCGAATGCTTTATATAGTTATCTATAAGTAAGAACAAAACAAAACAAAAAACAAGAAAATTTAAAGTAAATTATTGTTTAAACTGGCGCCGGACGACGATGAAGCAGAGAAGCGCAAACTAAATGCAAACAAATATTTAAATTATATTAAATTATTGAACCAAACCAAGCACATCCATACACATTGTACACACCCACACACCACACCACACCACTACACACACCATTAGCGCAAGCGAATAAATATATAGAAAAAATCATTTGCAAAATCTGCTTTCAAACTCATCTCATACTCATAGTTACAACATAAGCGAACTATTTAATTAAATCAGAAATCAGACTAAACGAGGCAGCATTCAAAAAGGAAATCGAAAAAGTACCCGAAACTCAAAACATACACTCATGCACATTTTATATGTCCTAGGAAATAAATAAATTAACTAAATAAATAAAATGTAAAAGTAGCGCAACGAAATTAAATGTAAAACCAATCGTATTTCAATTACATTTTAGTAATTATGATGTATTATTATTTTTTATGTGCACACCTAGACACTCAAAAACTCAAATACACATATATATATATAGAACGGTGACAGTTGTTGCAAGTGCCGCGAACTCGTTGCACCTCGCCTACTCCTCCCCAAGATACCAAGACTTGAAAACAGTTAAAAATAGAAAGAAACAGATGCAGATACAGATATTACATTGAGAACCGAGTAGTGAATCAGTGCCTTTGGCTTAGACTTGAATTGAAACCAGAATCTAAGCATAACTCATACGACTTGAATTTTTTGTAAATAGAGAGATAGAGAGAGAAAGCATAGAGCAGCAACCGTCACTTAGGAAAAAAAAAAAAACATTTGTTGTTACCATTTGCCGTCTGTTAAACTTGCCTTACTTACGATGATGATGAAGCGACGAGGATGCCCGATGTCTTCACTCAGTTACCACACACTGATCACAAATCAAATCCGTCTCACAACTCAAACTACAGTAACTCGAAACTAACTAAATCACAGAAACACACATCACCTTAGTTCTAAGTACAGTGCTAATGTCTGTTTTTTTAAGCCTAATTCTAATTACTTAGTTGTATCTTGTGTAAATTAGCGTATAACCAAATTTTAAGTAGGCTATTATGATGACTATCTGATTTGGCCTTGTCCATGGCACTCACACCTACACACACACACACATCCTGCATTGCATCACGCCCCCAAAAAAAAAAAACGCCCCACACACACACACATACAAGCAAAAGGCTAACTCATGCTAAGCTCGAGATCGAATTAGAAATTGTATTTACAACGAGCATAAAAATAAGGAAACAAAATTTATAGTTAATATATAAAAAATAAAGAACGAAAAATTATACAAAAATTGAATGCCTTTTGTTTTATGATACAATTTTTATCCAACCATTGATCCATTGACTTTCAGAACTACATATATCCTAAATATATAGAGAACATATGGTATCGAAATCGAAATTGTTTGAAATCTTATGACAATGACTTGAAAACTGTTGAGAAACACAGTGACACGAGTGCATATTCTAAACTTTACCCAAAAAATCAAACTGAAATATGTATACTTATGGAAATTTTGAATGCAACTTTGCCGCAACTTATTAATATAGTTAGATACTCGCAAACGAATTGAAAAGAAAAAGCCTGCAACTATGACAAAACTAATAATTATGACTACCAAGATTTACACAAAAGAAATTAATGAAATAAATAAAGATTTACATGAAATGTAGATGATGGATTTATTTTTAATGATGGGATATAATTGTTGGTTAAATTTTAAAACTTTACCATTTTATGATGTAATTTTTTGTCTTAAAACTAAACAACCAAAGAAATCCTTTTTCATAACGCATTTCGCATTTCATAACCCAAGCCCAGAAGTATGCAACCATTTATTTCTTCACTTTTTATTGCCTACATTCCAGTTATTGTCCATTCAAAATGGCTTCCGCTTAGAAATAATGGCAGCACCAGGCACTTTATAATCCGCCGGATGTCGTTGACAACCTGTTGCAAGTTAGCACCGCCCTTTCCCCCGCCACGCCTCAGCGGCAAAGTGCAAAGCTCAGCGTTTATTATACAAAGAGTGGTGGCCTAACTCCTTTGTGGCCCGTAATCCTCCACTGCGTTCCGCGTAAGACTGAACTCATTAAAACAGCATTAGCATGCTGCTCGTTTTTTAGACGGGTGATCAAATTCATTTGCTGTGGCAACTGCGACGCCCTGGCATGTGGCACGGTCATTGTCTAGGTCCTCCCAGGCGAGGAGGAAGGGGCCGAGGGCCGCCTTCCAGTGCATCGACGGCGCCAAACTGGAAAACAGCAGTCGGCGGAAAGTGGAGCAGGCCGGGGTGGCTTCCTCCGGGTGCCGCCTACGTCGGCAACAGGCTGTTGCGAAGAAGCTTTCCCGCACGAAAATCCGGCGCAGGCGCCGCTCTGACACACTAACACAGATGGGACACACTGGACAGGCGCAGTTGGGCAACTGATTGGGCCAGGAATCGAGAATGGAGGTCGCCGGGAGCCGGGGCTTGATGTTTCTCGGTCCATGGTGCGCGCGGTCCTCGGCCACGAAAGTGAAAGCTGCGCCTTTCAAACTGTTGCGTCCAGGTTCGGAATTCGGAACAAAATCAATAGCCATAAAGTTTGTCCAACGCAAACAGCTGTCAACCTACGTCAAATGGTTATAGTGGAGGTGGGCGATGCCCGGAGACATTGTTGTTGCTCTAGGGCAGCTTTTAATAGGTAGTACCCTTGGGTTTTTGGGTATATTTGTTGGTTAAATACAGTAAGGGATAGGTTTCAGTCTTAAAAATATGTTATTTAAGGTTTGAGTACATATATACTTTTAATTAAATATTAATGTTCCAAGAAATATGGAGAGGAATCTAAAGAAAATAATTTAAAGTACAGTCTATAGAAAAGACCCCTTCTTTAAAATGTTATTTTGAAACTTTTGCATGTGGCATGGAGTTACAATATATGTCTTCTTATAAATAGAAAGCCAATACAAAATCCAGCTACCTATTACCAAACTTCACAGCTTCGGAGTCCTTTGGTTCCGACCAATTCTGTGGGCCAAAAGCTTTTCAAGCTCTGTATCGAAAATGCGTGTGCCTAACCTACAACACACACCTACACTCCAGAAAATTGCGTAGGAATTTGGCTTTGTTGTGTGAATTGACTCGTTTATGTGTGCGAGTGTGAGAGTGTGTGCGTGTATGCGTGAGTGTCATACTTATGCCATTAAACGAAACTCCGAAGACCTCCGAACGCGACTACGAAGCGTTTCTGGTCGAAATCGCGAACTGGCGCCTCAGTAGGACGCAGTCCTTCGGCTGACGGTCAACGCGAGCGAAAAGCCAGAAAAAAGCAAAGGGCAGCAGTAAGAATTTTGGCTACAAAAATCCAGTGGCGGAGCAGCAGCATAAAAAAAAAAAACAAATATATAAAATCATCAAAAATCAAAAGTAAGATTCGGCCAGTTGCCTCTGTTTGTGGACAAATATTAAATAACGAAATGGTTAACTGAAAAGCTAAATAAGACAGGCCCAAGAAATGTGGCGACGAAAACGAAAGCTCTAGTGTGTGTTTTTAAATTTTTTGTCTGAAAGCGAAACGAAAATTTGACACTGAACTTCATGTCCTAATGCGTGCTTGTGTGTGAGTGAGTGAAACAAAGCTGAAGGAGCAAAAAGCATTTGATGTGACAGCCCAGAAGTATGCTATACAAAATGTCAGCCATATGCTGCTTATTTGGCCCGCAACTTGGCCTTCTCTTGCTTCTTGGCCGTTGTTGCATCCTTTGCCTTTCATTAAAACGGCTATTTCAGTCTTTAGTGTTTTGAGCAGACTTTTGAAATTTACTAAAAATTAACCGAAATACAACGGAGGTAGAAGGAGAGTGTGTGGGTTGTGCGGGTTATTGCGTCGTTAACTGGCTTGTTGGGGGTCTTTTTTTCTAGCGCTATTTTCCTCTCGTTCGCCCACATAGTTGTAGGCCGTAGTTTGTATTTGAATCCTATTTTTTTGTTTTCTATTTTTCGGCCAACATGTGGGCAATATCAACAGCGAGGCGGCAATTAGACGCCAGTGCCCACAAATATCGCACGTCATCCGTGCGCCTGCGAACACCTGCAAACACACAGATAAAGCAGCACCCACCCACACAGTCGTGGGTATTGCCGGTGCTCTCGCAAGCTTTCACCCACACACACACACACACACACACACACATACATATGTACGTTCGCTCTCCATATCCCTATCTCTCTCTGGCTAGAGTACTCTCTGGGAACGTCTTGGGTCTTCGCTTTCGGCTTCAGGCTGCTGTCGTCAGTCGCTGACGTTGTTTGCGTCAAAAAGAAGCGCTGCCAAAGAAAATATATACAACATTCTACATACAGCAAATTAATCAAAATTTATACGCTTTACTCCCAGTTTGGCACGAGACGGAACAACCACAATTCGGGAAGAGGGAGAGTCACTGCAAAAAAAAAAACAATAAATAATTGCCTTTAAACATCCCACAACAATTTGCATGTCTTCGTTCGTTTGCGCTGAATATGAAATAAACAAATACATGAGCCACGCCATAAATGTCAAACTGAGGTAAGTCGCAGCCATTTGCATTAGTTCTATTTTTAGTTTCCGTCATGTAGTATAAGTAACACCCAGTTACCGCCAGTCCGGGGCTAAGTGATTTGACCTTTTGGCAACAGGTGCGTGCACCGACTTCACCTGTTCAGAGTCCCCCACCTGCTTGGAATCCCATTCCCATTAATGGTGTGTCGCCCTGGGAAGTAGGCAATGCAATGGGAAGCAATTAATGGCGCGTGTTTCTTCATTGCGAATACCTGCCAGTAAGTCGTTCTAAATATTTAATTAAACGGTTCCAGGCCCATGGGGACCAGGGACGAGACAATTTTTCACTTCCCTTCCAAAAGGTTTTCACTTCCCGCTTAAATACGATCCTAAATTGCGATTTTAATTAAAATTGACTAACTGGATTGTAATAGTTTTATAAATTGATTAAGAAAACGAACTATACTACTTCCTGACATAATGCATTTAAAAGCAATGGCATTTTTTTAATCGAAAAGCTTTTAAAATATAATCATATTACGTATACGTAGTACGCATATCAAGTATACGCATATGACGCATACGCCCTGTGTTCCAACTAAAAGGATTCCCTTTATAAATCATAAACAATTGTTTTGACATTTACAAGCGTATTAGGAGAACGGAAAAAGATATAATATAGGGATTAGCAACTTCGAAGTATAAAGCCTGCCTTATCGGACTT
The DNA here is from genome assembly GCA_035045925.1 of Drosophila atripex. Lineage (NCBI taxonomy): Eukaryota > Metazoa > Arthropoda > Insecta > Diptera > Drosophilidae > Drosophila > Drosophila atripex. The sequence goes on from JAWNOP010000070.1 coordinate 10,414,762, forward strand.
TATGACCGTGCAATCCCTTTATGATTTTGTTTTTCTCGATTTTCTCGAAACTCATGGTGTGACAGGGTAGCGACAATGCCCACTTGTTGTTGTGCTCCGCAGGCGGCAGGACATGTGACTGGATTGTATTCCGAGCACGCATATCAGCTGCCACTGCCATAGTAATCATTTTCCGAACAGGACCCTCAGCACCACGGTGCTCATTCATCAACCTGGACCTGCTGGGCGTGGGCTGTGTGTCGGCCGCAGGACTCCGATTGATTGAATGCTGTTGACATTGCTGACAACCGTGGCCATATGCAGGCTGGTCCAGCAACGGGGATGCTCCGACAAAGGATGGGGCTGCCACAAGTGCGTTAAATATAGCCCCGGCCGGACTCTGGCTATAAATGTCGCACAAAAGCCCGCTGTTTGGTTAAGAGTTACGTAAACAACCGGAAGCGATAGGCTGCCAAGCTGGGGATGGCTGGATCATAAAATAAAACGAAAATATTTTCGCGTAAACATAAACAAGTCGGCGTATAAAAAGAGCCAAATTCATAACAAAACGCATAAAATCGCAGAAGCCATTCTTAAAGCCGTACTTATGACTGCTATTTAGTTTTTACACTAAACCAACAGATACACACATGTATCTAGGAGATTGTAGTAGCAGTTAAGCATATATATATGTTATATTATATTTTGATAGCCAGTAACAACAAAGTCTGGCAATGGCACAAATATTGTGTCTCCGCCCTGACGAAGGAAATAGGCAAACAGTTTCCGTTCTGTTGGCATAACAAAGATTGATGGTGCCTGGAATTCAATTAAATTTGCTTTAGCTTGGCCCAGAATATTAAATTTAGCCATTTGCTTTGACAGCCAGTTCGTGTGGGTCGGCATTAAAAATTAAAAGGGGGTTTTTAACTTTCAGAAAAGTTTAAATGATTGCAAAACAAAAAATGAAGGCAATATGGTAGCTCTAGTCGGTTTGAGATCAATGTTTTCTATAGAATATCTTATATTTTATGGTATTTTTCCATTACATCTTCCCCTTTCCCTCATCAAAGTATCACTCATCAGGTTAATAGTTGGAGAAAATTATAGGGCCAACTTCTTCGGCACTTGGAATCTATTTATACGCCCTCTTATTGCAAATGAGGGCCAACTGAGCTAATCAAAGGAAACGCAGATTAGCGAGGCTCCTTTCAATGAATAAATATGTATCCCGGTAACATCGTTTAATTAACCGACACGACCTTGTCCTGTGTAATCATTCACGGCAACCCAATGGCAACCTGGTCCTGGTTAGGTCCTGACTTCACCCATTCGTCAGTGCGAATTTTAATGAATGAGGCACACACAGGTGGGGTGAGAAAGGTGGATGGCTTATTGGCCCGATGCTCGGCTCTGAACGCAATTAATTTTAAAACTGTAGAAATATTAATCATAATTCCATAATCCAGCACGGAGCACCCAGAACGGAGAACGAAGCACGTCGCCCCAGTTAGGGTTTATGCCAACAAACGAGCGCACACATCTATGACATCAGTGGTGGGGGCTCTAAGGATACAATGGCGTCATATGGACAAATGTCTGTATTACAAGTCCTAGAATACGGCCATCCATTTACTAAATGAGATTGCAAGCATTTCGGTGACATTGAAAACGCGTTTATTAGGCCTACCGGCCTACACCAGGCTCCCAGCCCCAAGCCCCACTCTCCACGAGGGGTGCAACGCCCCTCTTTACACAGCAGCGATACGGGGGAGTTCATCGAAATACTTATGTGAGCCCAAGTTCATTCATAAAAGGCGAAAAAGCTGGAGAAACTGCGGGCGGAAAAGCCCCCCTCTAGTAAGGCGAAAACGAAAACAGAAAGGAAAATCAATGGTGGGGCTGGCAACCCTGACTGCTAAAAATAGACGCAACTAAATGCCCGCACAGATATCAAGTTATAAAATTTTCGGCACAATCACGGGAGGATATATATGTATGTATATACATATAATATATTTCTGGGTGATTCCTGTGGGTCAGTTGCGGTTGGTCGGGAAATGAGCTCCAGAAACTGACTTGGCACTTTGCTCCTCAGACGGAAGACACATGAAATCTGCAGCATTGCCAAATGAAAATGAAAGGACATTTTTGGGAAGTACAGTGGTAGCTGCAATGGGGAGACTTTAACATTTAAATAGCTTAAATAATAATTATTTAAAGAATATATTATATCCTCGAATATACTATTCCCAAGAGTCAGGATTTCTTTCGTAGAAATATAGTTCCCCCAAAAATTCATGTAATATTAGCCTCTTGATAAATGGTTTTTTAATCATAATGTTGCCTAATTTTTCCCAGAACTTTCACAGGCTATTCACAACTTTCTTTAGCCAGTTTAGACTGTAATATTGCGGGGGTGGTATTAGGGGAAAGTAGGAACTTTCGCGCTGTTGCTATTTTTGGCAGGCAAATACTACGCCGAGTGTTGAAAAGAGAGGGGCAGCTTCGCGAAGGCTCCGTCTTCGTCTGCGCCTTTTGATCCGTCTCTGTCACCGAACCCGTATCCGGCTAAGCCCGTTGCCACACGTAGGCGCCGCCTTTTAAGAAAAGCTCACCCCGTGTGGCACCAAGCTTTGCGTGGGCGTCGCTGCCAACGCAACAGGAGCAGAACAATTGGAAAATCGGAGGAGTAGCAGCAGCTGGCGAAGCAACAGCGAAAGTTTTCAAAGCTTTCTTTCACCATTTCCCCAGGGCAGCTTCGTGAATTTTCCAGGCTGGAAAAGCCTGCTTCGTGCCCATTCGGCTTATAGCCGATTTTCATTCGGCTTTTGTTGCTGTGCGCTACCTGATGCTCGATGCCAGAGTTCCGAGCTCCGAGGAGCAAGTTCAGTTCAACCTGGGGAGCGGAGCACAGCGAACGCTGGCCAAGTGTTGAGCGGTTAAATAAGAAAAGTGCCAGCCTACAACAAGTAGGTGGAAAGTCCCAGCCAGTGTTCTGCGCCAGCCACTACATTTCCCGAGGACCGAGTGCCCCAGCGGCTAACCAGAGTGTGCCACGTCCATAGACCGAAGTCCCAAGTCCACTAGCTCCTAAGGTTGTCCTCCGTCCTGCCACCGTCCTACTGCCTCCTTCTCCGCCTCCAGCCGATCCCTCGGCTGCTGTTCTGGCCCTGATAAGCGTGTAAGCCTAACATATGGCACCCAACGTCGATGCCAGCCGTCGTCACTTCTTGTGGTGAGTCGCGGGGTTGAAATATGGGGGATGGCCATATCCAAGGGCCAAATGAAATGCAAAACTTTTGCCTGCCAAGTAAACTGCAATGGTATTATGCAAAGCGTTAGTGAAAAATTTTATTTAAATTTTAGGTCTTAATGTAGAGGAAATAATACTTTTGAAACACTTATCTTGAATATTTTCTTACGTAAGAATTTTGAAAGAGTATAACATAAAAATCTTTGAAAATTTTATTCTACATCATGAGTGCATTTAAAAGTAAGTGTAAGACTATTATAAGTTTTATAATTCTCTCAGATTTATATACCATAATAAAAATATATATTTTTTAAATAAGATACATTTTTCTGAAAAAAATTCACATCACAGAAAAATCTAGTTTAAAACTGATAATATTAAAAAAATCCTAAAGTTTGTTTCAAAATGCGCCTTTTTTTGAAAATGTATCATAAATGATATTTTCCAGTTCCATATTTCCAATCCAAATGTTAAGGACTCTAAACAAATGAAATATTTTAATATGGTGAAAATTGCAAAAAAATTTGAAGTGACACATTCCAACAAGCTCACATATTGCATAAATAATTTCAATTTTAAAATGCAAATTAATCTCTGCGTGGATAGTTTAATTATTCTCCTGACATTTACCATGAAATCAAACGTATTTTAAATACGATTATGAAATTACTCAGCCAGATGGAAAATATTCGTATTATAAAAATGTCAGGTGACAAAAAGTGTACTGATAAAAAGTCTCTTAATTGGGAAACCATTAATTATCGAGTTGGAAACAAAAAGAGTGGTATCAGCTCTCCGTTAAAGATAGTTTCCATGTAAACAGGTCGGCGGAGATAAGCGCACAAATATTTCATATTTCACAAAGGGGGAAAATGCAGCGGTATGGCGTATAGATTTCACCGTACCTCGAGTACGAACTGCGCAATTTGTTTTTCCCGAAATTGATTTCCCAGCCCGATTTTCCATGCCGCTCATACACATGCATTTTAACAACGTTATCAGTACGCTGGAAAATCTCTGCCCCAGTGTTTGTTCATTATCCGTGGCCTTTCGCTCTCTGCTCTGGGCTTTCAGCAGATGCATTTATTAAGCGGAATCTGAATAAAGTATACTATAGTACATAAATGCCAGCACACTGAAATGCTTATGAGTGGCGAGCATCCCAGCTAGGTACTGGGGTTGAGAGTGGGGAAAAATGGCAAAAGGAAAACTTAAGCAGCTTTGGTGCTCCAAGTGCTCCCTTCTGGATGGAGGTCCTGACTCCCGCCCTCTACTTTGCCAAATTCCGTAAATATTCCTCAGTCAGCTTATAATTGCTAGGATGCAGTTACAAGTATCAAAAAGGGTAACTACAGGACGAAGGGAGACTGTAAAATGCCACAACTTTTCAGACTTTAAATTACTTTACAGGAAAAAAAAAGTAGACTTTCCCAAAGGGAAAAGCAATTTCCCCAACATCCCTAAGCTCCAGATAGAACTGGCGAAAGAAAAACAACACACATCTGATCCTTTGCACCTGACAAGAAAAAAAAAGAACTATTGTCCCGATGTTGCCAGCAATTAAAGAAATCCGTTTGTGTTATAAACTCTCCTAAGCTGCTTTGGGAAAATAAATCTGAGAGCTGTGTGTTTGATAAACCTACTAGGAGAACTGCAAGCAACAAGCTTACAAAAGATTTTAATTCTATATTGTTATTTCTCAGTTCTACTCCTGGGCTACAAGCAGTGATATACAATACCCACAAGCCGCAGGGAAATCCTTAAGTTCTCCTCCAGTTGACTGAAATTCAAACAGAATTTTAAGACATTTTCAAATATTTTCCCTTGTCCGTTTCGGTTTGGAATTAAGCCATAATTCAAAGGCACTTAGGACAATAATTCCACACTGATTCCCCCTAACTCGACCAAATTGTTGAATTAACCAGGCCTTTCGCTTTCATAATTGTCCTGCCACTCTCAGCTGGAACACGTCCTTTCTGCCACGCCCTGAATCACAAACTTTTCGCCACCCACTTTCAATTGCCAAATCCAGCTGGCAAGTTTATCTAATTGCTTTTGCCTTTTTGGGGGAGTGTGGGTTTGGGAAAAGTGGGTTTTTTAAGAGAGGCACTCTTTTACGAGGAGGCTACATCGACGGAAATCCCTTTTCATGCTGGACTGGCCAAGAATGGAATTATGAATTGTGTATAGTATTTGTACACATTGTGTTTGGGCGGAAACGACGGAGTCAGGATGAAAGCGATTTGTTATCCTTTAGCCCTTGCCTCGCATCAATTACACAAAGACCGGGAAATTCGAGCCCGTCGAGCCTTAAATCACCTGCCAGGAAGTCAACTCTCTCCTTTTACTTTAGAGCACGCGCTTTTTGTTCGCCAGTATTTGGCTCGGTCTACCCGATGCTCAGGTGCTCGATATTCACAATAATAGAACCCCAAGGAGCTCCCAAAGAGCTCTAAAGTGCAGGCAAACACCTGATAGGTCCTCCTGCAAACACACGCGCCAAATCAAATGGCAAAAGCTTGGCAACACTTCAAGCCCGAATGAAGCCGCCCGTGGACAAGGGGCACAAACGCGGCATTCGACAGTTAACCCGACAGATGGAAATGGATATGGAAAAGTCAGTCAGCAGAACATCTCGAAAGGAGGAGCGGCAGAAGCAGACACACTCTGCCACATCATCGGCGTCATGATTAGCTCAGCATACACAAACACAGCATGGGGAGCAGGCCCCCCCCGACTAATGTGATGAACTGTGCCAGTGGGGCCAAGTGAAGCGTGCCACTCGGATGCTGGGGATCCCAGTACCGTAAGCTCCAACAGGATCTCAACTCCGGACACACCGAAAACAGACACAAGCCGACGGGTGCTGGCAAGCGGAAGGACCAGGCTAAAGACAAATCTTGCAGATTTTGGCCAAGAAATGCGCAACGAAATGTGAAACCCAAATCAACTTGAAAGTGGAATAAAAAGCCACAAAAAATACAACTTTCTCTCGGCAGTGGGTAGTTGGCCGCAAAACCAAGGGACGGGAAAACTTTATAAGCGCTGAGGAAAGCCGAGGAGACCAAAGGCCCAACAAAAATTCCTCTAAAACAGGAAACAGAAGGTGGCATTCAGATGAAAGAAGGAAGTCTCTTATGAAACACAGAGGAAAACTTTGACTCGAATTATGTTTGAAAACAATTCATCATTTAACAAAATTAATGTAAAATGTGTTAAACAAGGTTAAAGTATAAAATAATGCATTTAAACCATTTAATTACATTTTACACTTTTCTCCCTAATACTAATTTTTCATAATTTTCGTTCTCTGCTTGGAGAGTTAAAAATGTACAAGTGTATCTGCAGAAAGTCTATCTTGTCAGTTGATGAATCCTAGACTTAAGCGAGGGTATTAAGCATTTTACAACTTTCGAATTGCTTGCCACATTTTCCGGATTTTGGCCATAACAAGGACTTTGGTCAACAGGACCAGCACGAGAGGTTCCATCCGCTGTACCAACTGGCCATCTGGAAAGTACTACTCCGATTGAATGAAGAGCCAAAATAAATTGGTAAATTGTATGGCCCAGATGCTGACTGTCAACTGATTTGTATTTCAGCAACGTCTTCAATTCCACTGATTAAACGCAAAGGCAACTTAATCAATTTCCGGTGAAAGTTCCAGGGATACGATAGGTTCACAGTACCCAGTTTCCATTTTCCACATTCGTTTGAGGCGCCTCTAGCCAACCCTTAAAAACTTTCCACTCGAAGCCAACACGCGCCAACATTTTCAAGTCGCACTATAAAAGTCGAAGGCATACAAAGTTTCCATTCGCCACTTCGCCTGGTTCCTGGAGAAAGTCGGCGAAAGCGGGAAGGAAATGGAAAAGCGTAAAGCGGGCACGTGCTCGGCCACACGGACTGCTGAGCGGCCACAATGCAAAACTAAAGCCTTTTTTACGGCTGCTGACGACAGCTGCAAATTAAATAAAATTAAGCCCAAGTTAGAGGAGCGCCATTTATTAAGTGGCTTTTGCGTATTGTCTGGAGCTGGAGGTGGCTCTCCTGCTGCCTTCATTTCCGCTTTTTTCCTCCACCTGGGAGACAGAGTGTCATGCCATTTTAATTGAGTGAACAGGGCTTATGAATCCACGTCACCAGCAGCGACATCTGGGCCATCTGGAAGGTAAAAATGCAATCATGGTAACGTCAAAAAAATTGGCCAAAAAGGAGAAAGTGCATGGCGTGGAGTAGGGGAAGACTTTGCCAAACAGCTGAAAACTAAGTGAAGAGTAAACAAAAGTGCAGCGTCAGCGGGATAGAAGAAGCGATTAAGTTTCCGCAAAAAAAAAAAACGGGAAAATGGCAAAGAATGACGGAAGCCGGAAGAAAAAAATGGCAAAAATGTCAGGTGGTATACACGCTGCGGGTCTCAAAGCAAAATGGAAATAGCTTCCCTCTATCGTGATACATCAAAAGTTAATTAAATTCAAATTACATCTCCAATAGGTTTATAAGTAGGGTCCACGGCATGAGATTGTATCTGACAGATTTCGAAAAATAGATGCGTCTTGAAGATTGAAGTTCAAGCAAATAAACAGGAAGCGTGCCAGTGAAGTGAAGTTTCAATCGAGAATCACCGGAGACATGCTTTCATTCCACAAACTTGTAACATTTTAACAAGCAAACAAAAATTCCTTGGTTATGGAAATTGAGTTTTGCATACGACATGTCCGCCCACCGGAAGTCATCTGCTTTAGTTGCCCACACCTCCTTTTCTTCCGAGGAAAAAACTACTCTTCATAGTGGTTCCAGCGACGGATGGAGGGAGGAAAAGCAACACAAGCAAGGCAATAACATATCCTTGCTAACTGTGGGGCAATAAATGCTGAATTGTATGGGAAATGTAGGGGAAACTTCCGCTTACCGTTTCCTTATTGATACAAAAAACCAAGGAAGAGAAACCCCTTCCAATAAAAAAGGTTGATTAAGCCTCTATTTAGAAAGTTTGAGTGGAATTTCGTGAACGAATTCGTTACAACTTTATGAGTAACAAAAGAAACGATGTTGATTTTAAGATTTCGAAACTGATACATTCTGGAGTTGCATGTTCTAAATTTAGTTTTGAAATTTAAAAGATCTTAAGCGCCTAGCCCACAGTTAAAGCCATGATGGCGTTGACCACATCGTTCTCGTTCTTGAGCAGAGCCTTAATAGCCTGCTTGCGGGTGCAGGCGGCCTGCATCTCGACCAGTTCGATATCCTTCTCGTCCAGGTACTTGGCAGCCTCCTCATCCACCTCCTCGTCATCATCATCGTCTGGATGGGCCACGGCAGCAGTGTCTTTCAGCCCCTCTTTGGAATCCTCGGCTACACCTGTGGCCGGCATGCGGTAGCGCTCGGCCGCCTGGGCAGCGGCGGCAGTGGAGATGTCCTCCACGCGGACCTCGCCAAAGCAAATAATGGTGTCGCCGTGGGGCACCTTATACACGTCCGGACGGTCGATGTACAACAGAATGTTTTTGTTCTTGCGCATGGTGACACGGGCCACGTTCTCCATCGGTTTCAGATCCAACTTCATGAGCAGGCGGCGAGCCTTCTTCTCGCCGCGCGACTGCTTGGGTGGCTCGCCCGACATGTTCAGACCTAGGCCCAGCTTGCGCTCCGTCTCTGGGTCCACCAGATCGGGTATATCGTCATCGCTGTCCGATAAGTCATCTTCCTCGCCGGAATCTCCGGTACCCGAATCCGAACTCAGTTGTTTCTCCTGCGATTCAGGGAATAGAAGGTCAAATAACATTCCGGAATCCTTAAGTTATTGTTTTTTTCTTACCATCTTTTTGGCAGACAGCAGATTGGAGGGAATCTTCTGGGCGAGATTCATCAGCTTTTTGAGGTTATTACGATAGGTAGGGTCCAGCGGTAGGCCCTCCAGCTTCTCCTTGCTAGCACATGCTAGGGCACATGCTGCTGCTGCAGTGGCTCTTTCTTTCTCGTCCTTGCCCTCAATCGAGTTCTCAATCTGCTTTTGCAGTTCAGGTGGAATCTGACCATTGGCAGCCATCTGAGCGGCCTTCTTCATCTTTTGCTTCTTGCCCATTGCGTAGTTGGTTGTTTAAAAATATGAACGTGAAAATTTCAGACAGACACACAGGTTTTCAGAATAATTTCCAGGCAACTTTGACGGAAGTCAGAAAACGGAAACTCGTGAAGCTCGTTTGACACGTGTTCAGTGTTGAGAAGTGAACTTGGGAGCTTTGAGACGCTCTACACGGTCTGTCACTGTCAGTCAAAAGGCAATTTAACACTTTTCCAGCACAGATTTAGCGAGGATGACCAAACTAGCTGGGGGATAAAATATATGATTTCCACCATAAAAAGGTGTTATATTATGTGAAATAATATCTTTCTTTGCGATAATAACTTATTTAATTGCTTACAAAATTATGTGTGCATTAAATTTAACTTTCTATGGAGAGCAACCATTTAAAACCACTTTGTGTTTACTTCCGGGAATTCCATTCACGAACCTTAACTTTCTGACAGCTGCCTTTAACGAGAGCTAACAAAAGCTAATAAAAAACATAAGGTTCTGCTTTTAAAAAGTTAATAATGCAATGAGTCGCTCCGCAAAGTGGAGGGCTGAAACAAATTGCGTTTGAAGCAACTTTGAACGTGCAGAGGAGTCTTTTTAAAAATGATTGCGTCACAAATTATCGATATCGATACATTTTGCTGCAAAACCCAACTTGTTCAAAAGTTTTTATTAAAAGCCCTTTCCGTTTGAATTTGGGAATGTGCAAATTGCATCAGTTTTTGGAAGGAAATGCTCTTAAAAGTTTCCCCCTGCAGTGCCAACAAAGCCAATTGAAATTGATGATTGGAAACCCATGACAGAGGCGAAAATTTTGGCCAATTGAAATTTGCCGCCCGAAGGAGGAAGAGCGCTAGCGGTGGCTTTTCCTCTGGGAAATATTTAAGGAAGCAAACGGGTCGCGTGTCGCTGCGGGAAAAGTGGAAAAGCAACGGAAGCAGCGGAGCCGGAACAATGCGCCAAAGTCAAGTGCAACAAATGGTCCTTTGAAGCAGCTGGCTGGCTCGCCTTCATTTTAATTGCAGCTGTGTCTGTGGTTGTGGTGGGGAAAACCAGAGGAACCACAGAAACACGATTTGGGTGGAGCAGGTCCTGCGGTTCGCGCTGTGGGTTTTCCCAGGACGAGTTCCTCCTTGCCTGTATACATTATGTATATGCATCCTGCTATATATTCATTTATATATGTACATACATACATATGTTTAATGTAAGCCCGTCAGTTTGCTGTTAACTTTATTAAAAAGAAGTGCCACGCCCCATTAGCGCACCCATTTTCATTCATTGTAATTGCATTTATATTGGATTTCCTTTTTATCTTTAGCTGCGCAGATATTCGAGGAGAAAAACAACAGACCTTTAGCCAAAATGAAAGGGTGTACTTAATTGCTTTTCGATTCTGACCAATTTGTAATTAAGATATCGTAAGCTCTTTTTTGGTAAAAGCAATCGTACCAAGTGTCAGACTATAACTTCATAATGGCTATCAGTTCCTTAAAAAATAATACACCATAAATTCCCGCCGCTCGATTAATTCCCTCATATTTTATTTTTCACATTTCATTTTCGCCGCCTGTTGATGCGTTTTTAATTGCTCGGCTCTTTTAATTAATGTGCGAGAAAAAAAGAAGAACCGCTCCTTGTCTGCAATTATTAAACTTTATGGGTCAGGTCAACGCCTAATTGAGTTGCATGAATAATGCAATGGCCACGATGGCGGCCAGGAGGCCAAGGATGTTGCATCGCCAGGAGTGCTGCCGTCCTGGGTCACCTTAATTGAATTCGAGCGGCCGACTAATCAGATATTCCCTTTTGCCCGCCACGAATTCGCATCGGTTTGGTAAAGGACTTGGCTTTTGACTTTTCGGTCGATTCGATCCAATGTGTTACGGTTGAGTTGAGTTTTCCAGGAGCCTGGGAGCCTGGGAGGCAGGGAGCCTGGGGTGGAAACTTTTTGGCTGACCCGGCACGTTCGTCCCATGATTAATTATCCCGGCCCATATGCTGTGGTGTCATCTGGTTCAGGCCGGTTCAACTTATTGGGGCTTAGTTTTAGCCCAGAAGTTCAGTTTTCGCTACGGTCTGTGCATGAAAAATGAACAGAGGACTGGAAGACGTCCAAGGAGACAAGTCTAAGGCCTGGGACTCTTCAAGGCAATAAGGTCCATTAAAAGCTGGATGCTGGATGGCATGGGCTGGGGCCTTGGTGGGAGAGAATCGGGAACGCATTAATCATGCAAGTTTCGAGAAATGATTGAAATCATATTACCATGTCCCAGCCATGTTCCAACTAAAGATGTTTCTGTAATTGAGATGTTAGCCCGGACATTTTCTTGGTCCTTTCATAAATTTATTTATTGATGTTTTGCAAATGAGTCAGCAGCTATCCTTGTTTGTCAACTAAAGGATTTCTAGCAGTTTCAGGCTTAAGCTTTTATTAGTTATGGGTCCTTTGAATTACTTGCAAGTCAGCAAACAAGAAAGTCATGTGACATTTGGTATACAAATTAAGTCCGATTCCAGCTAAGCTTGTTAGAAACTTTATCGATTTGTCCAAGTTAGATTGATTAATTCGGCCACGAACTTTAGTCCAACAAATTAAGTTGTACTGACAAGACCTCAGAAAAGCGAAACGTATGGTATCTGTTCATATTTTTATTTAGCCGACAGGTTATTTCATTTGGTGTCTTGTTTATGCTCTCCCCGCCGTGCTCGATAATTTGACGTTTTCCCGTTCGGAGCTTAAACTGCCACATCTTTGCGGTGCTGTTGATGAGCTGGAATCCCATTTTGTGGCCGGCTGGATAAAATGGGCTTTGAGGCCCCGCCCACAGACCGTGCCACAACCATTGCTGCCGCCATCCGAAATATGTCAACGTTGAGCGAGGCTGACGCGCTTATCGCCAAATGACCCAGACGGGATCCAGGAGGCCCCAACCACCTGGCCGGCATGGATGCCCCAGAACCACTGAACCCCCGAACCATTGGAGCGTCAAAGAAAATCAATTTCCCCTGTCGAGTGAAGAGCTCTGGGCTAACCGAAGACTGACATTTATTACCATATAAAGAGCAAGAAATACACGAAAGCATTCGGAGCAGACGGAGTCACCGGAGGCTAAGCGAATCCTTGGCACAAAAGGCGAACAACTAAAAAACAGGAAACTGCAGCGCGACAAATGTGCACAGAGAGAAAAACTTGGTCCATGGCCCGCTGTCTAATGCCCCATGCCTCATGCCTCATGCCTCATGCCTCATGCCTCGTCCATCGTGCTCTGTGCCCCCGAAGAGGCGACATCATCCGGCATCCATTTTGAGGTGCTCCATGGCATTGTGCGCATTGTGTGAAAATATGAAATATGGAAATGCCGGAAAGCGAAAAGTTGTCCCTGGCACAATAAAATGCAATTTCCCTCAAGAGCCAAACGGCGAACGGGAGGGGGGAACCCGAATATACATTGCTAATTTCCGGTAACAACAATAAGGAGCCACCGAAATGCTACTTGCGGAGGAGGTACTTCTGGTTGGGAGAGCCGGGTTATTAGTGCAAAAGCTTGCATAAATTTGTATAAAGATTTTCGTAAAGATATGGCTCAGGGTAATGGGGGTATTCTGCTTTGCTTTTTCCCAGAAGCTAATTGAAAATGGAAATCTATTGCTTTCAGTCTAAATATAGTTTAACTTTAGCTTTTAAAATTAGCATATTGTTAATGTACACCGAAGTTTTGTATTTTTTCTGCCACAACCGTAATAGTTACTCATGTATGTATGTATGTACCTTCCAGGTGTGCCGATTATCATGGCAAGCAATGTACAACAACAACAGCAACATCCATGCACCACAAGTGAAGAGACGAAGCATCAGAGAGCACGAGCAGCAGTCAAGGGCGAGGAAACTGTGGGAGCATGCCACCCGGCCTGGCCTGAGGAGCAGCTTACGAACAATCAAGAGGAGCAGTTGCCGCACCAGCATCCAGTACCATCGGAGCAGGTGCTGCACCAGCGGAAACCAAGGCAGCACCAGCTACTGCACCATCAGCGCCGGTTGCCAACTTCGCTGCCGGCCCGGGGTCGCCTTCTGATCAGCGAGGGCGCCCGGCGGCGCGAGGTGCGTGGGTGCGGAGCGGGTGGCGGCGGCCTGTTGTGCTGCACGCTGGACTTGGTGAATCGTCCGGCCAAGCTGCTGCAAATAGGATTCCTTCTGGCGATCCTCCTCCTAGCCACGCATGGAGATCTTGTGCAAGCGGAGGGCAATGTTGGTGAGTTTCCCATTCAAGTTGATCAAATAAATAATTTTATTTATTTTCTTTTTATTTTTTTTTTTGTATTGTGAAAAATTGGTATGAAATCCCTGTGGCACTTGCCACTGGCCACACGCCGCTTGCCACATTCTGTGAGTGTTAACTTTTTGTGTGTTTGTGGCGAAAACATTTACAAGTTTAATTAAAAGTTTGACGCACCAAACAACATACGCAGTGGCAACATGGATTTTAATTCTACTCCCAGGACGACAGGATTGCCGGTGTCCGGTCCTGGCGGCTGTGTAAATATGTTTTTAACTTGTTTAGCCCCGGACCTTGCATAATCCAATTGGCCGGGGTGGTACGTGATACAGCAGTGTGCTGTGCTGTCGTGTCCGGGCCAGGAAATGGCCTCCACGGGCGGAACTTGGCCAGGTGTAGGCTAAAAGTGTGGCAGAAGCCAAACTAAATTACCATGTGCAACAGGCCCCAATACGTGAATAACATCTCTTTTAGGTCCAATACGTTTTTCAGTTGTATGTCGATGCAGATCCAAGTTTGATGAAGTCTGCGGCATGGGCTCTAAACTGTAAAAAAAGAAAATATATTTGAATTCAATCGAATATATATTTGAATTTCAAAATAGTACAACTATTTGGTTCACACTTTGATGCCTTTTCTAGTTTAATTTATTTAAACTATTGAAATATTCATTGCACATTCGCACTTTCGATCAAACAATAAACTTTAAACTGTTTCTGCCCTTAAATATTTTAAAGTATTAAATGAATGAAATTTAATTCTAAAAATCCAAACCATAAGTCATAGAAGTGGCTCAAGTTTCCGAGTCCTAATTGGGTTGCCAGAGTTTGAAATTTGCTAATTAAGGATACACTCAAGTGGATTTAATTTTCATAATTATTTTATTATAGAATGAATTTCGTACCGCAAGCTGTCTGCTCCTTTGGCTCCATTGAAGTCGTGCTTCGGGTAACCATTTTCCAGCTTATCCTAGTTATCTCTGTAAGTTCCTTACGTATTCATGGCCATACCAACAGCCGTGGAAACGAGGATGAGTGGGCGGAGTAGCTGGGATGAAAAAGGATTCACGGCTTATATCCTGTCCGGAGAGCTTCCCTGCTGCTGCAATGGCTGCTGCTGTCATGACAACAACTAGTTGCTTTTGTTGCCACTGTGCCACTGTGTGGGGCATGCAAATTTGCAGCATTCGTTGCTGTTTCTGCCGCTGATGCTGCATGCACGTCAGCAATCAGCCCACATGCAAAGTTAACAACCGGAGCTCGGCATATACATTTATGCACAGGCTTGCGCAAGAATCAACAGGAGCTGGGTCCTGGGATTTATTGATTGGTGATGCCGCACTCGCAACTGCCGACCCACTATAGCCCCCAGCCAGCCATAGTTACTGCCACAGCCACGGTATGTGTTCACATGTGCTGCTGCAGGTGCACATGCCCTCGCCCAGAAACAGAGATACATAAACAGATAAATGTCCTGGCTGTGCCATCAACGACTGCTCCTCGCAAACGGGTCGCATTGTTCTCGGCCGTGTCATGTGTCTGCTTGTATAAATTAGCAGCCCGAACTGGCAACAAGCAACATCATCATTAGCAGCATCTGATGCTCCAGTTGCTCCTCCTAGTTGCCGCACATATTTCATGGGGGCAGTGTCACTCCATGTTCCTGGCTGTGGCGTCGCAACTTTTGATGGCTGAACAATAAAATTTAATTAACAGCTGCCTGCCTGGAGCCTGGTACTTGCTACTTGGTGACTGGATACCGAGCTGCTTCTCTGGGATTCGCACATGCCAGCCGCCTCTCGAGAACTCCCTGTTGCATGCAACAGAGTCTATCGCATTGACCTTTGTCAGCCACCGAAGCGTGGTAAAGTGGCAAAAACAACTTCATTAAAATATGGGTGGGAAGTGAGCGGGAGGCGAACAAAAAGGACCACATCCAAGGGCCACACCCATGCTGGCAGCAAAACTTCTGCCAGTCGGCAGCGCATTTATTCATTCATTTCATTTGAAAAACAAATATTTGCACTCATTTTAAAAGGCTTTTCAGCTGCAATGTCAGATAGTTTTCATATTTTGCGCAGCACTTTCTGCCTCTGCCTCTGCCTCTGTCGCATTTAATGAAATTCAGTTCAATCTTTCCAAAAGCCAAATCCGAATGCAAATTGCACTGCGTTGGCCCCAGCATTCTCCTGGATTTTTGCATGGAAATCGAATCGGATTTTACATTTTTGCGCGTATTTTGCACATTTTCAAGTCAGATGCGAATGCATTATTAATTAGGCGGCTGTCTGTGGCTATCAAAACTGTTAAAATGGATGTGGTGGAGCAACAATGTCCGAGCTAATGCAATTTCCATGTAGGAGCCTGGCAAACTTGTTAAGTATTGCGTATACGCCACCGGTTCTTTTATTTTTCGGCCAAATGGAATGCGGCCAACCTCTGACCTCTGCCGCTTTACATCATTCTCTGTGGTTGATTTGCTGCACAAACCACAATTGTGCAGCTCCTATGTATGTATATATGGAAAAATATATAGTATATATTCCACATCGGAGGGGCGCCATGGTGGCGAGCTAATCCTGGCAAAAAGGTTCAATTTTTGCTATAAACTCTATAGGTAATTGCATTGGCACTGGAATTTGCAAAAGCTCCACAAATTGCTTTTCATTTTCTATGCAAGAGAAATTATTGGTTACCAAATTGGCAATTTTTATTGTGGTCCTTGCCTATATTTCATTTAAAATATTCAACTTTAATGTTTGGTTTTTGGACAAAAGGAGGATGTTGTTTCGTCACCTTTATGTTTTTGGAAAACTTTTCTAGTGGCAACTTTTGCTGAAAACTTTGAGAGGAAAAACATGATTTTATTGGGTCATGCAAAGTCTATTGTTGACCAAAGATAATGGAAAATGCCAGAGGTATTTTAAATGCAAAATACGAAACTTAGTAGCTGCTGGAAAAATTTGAAAATATGAACTTTGCAACATGCTGGGCATGAAAGCCTTTCATGTTTTTTAGACACGTTGCTAGTTCTAATACATGTTTTTTTTGCTGTGCCAGGACTTGAGCCGAAAAATTCCATTCATACCTGTGGCAGTTCATGGTAACCTGTTGAAATCTCAATAACATGCCAGGATTTCTCCTGGCAGCTGCAACACTTTCGTATATTTTTTGCAGTTTTCCCTGAAAATTACTTTTTGCATGACTGAAGTTCATACTGGACGGATGAATGCGTTGAGTAGTGTCGATGATGGCTGTTGAGCTGTCCAGTGGATGGCGGATAGTGGAATATCCTCTATCCAGCTGCAGCCTTACCCTTTGGCTGTCAGAAGCAGAGTTGTGAGTGCGGACCGGAAAAATAATTGCTGCGTGGCTGAAGCGTTCTCCAACTTTTCCGCCGTCCCCAGGATATCACTGACCTCTTCCTCAACTCTGACTCCGACTGCAATTTAATTTCTCAAATGGCCTGGGCACCAAGTAATAGCAAACAACTTGCTACTAATGAAAATGCACTTAATTTGCACCACGCTCAAGTCATTTGGAACAAATTGCAGTCTGTTTGCCAGCTTTGTGTACATCCTTGCAGGAAAACGGGGGCACAGAGATGTTGGGAGCGGGGTGGTGATGTCCTGTTGTTAACGAAAACATATTGCCGACATAATCGAAAGCAGAAAGGAAATTCCTTTCGTCTCGCAAAGAAAGAGTCTCGATGAAGGAGCCGAGGCTCGATATCCTTGCGCTCCAGTGCATCCAAACTGTTTAGTAGGACTTTTCGTACTTTTTGGCTTGTCAACCCAAAGCAAGCTCAATTTAAGGGAAAATGGTGGGGAAAAAACACCACAAAAAGAGAGAAAAAACTAAAGCTAAAGCCCCTAAAGTTGGGTGGCATTGTGAAAACGTTTTAAGCGCCGCAATTACTGCCAACAGGCGCACACCAGACGCACTTTTCACATTCTCTATGTGCCGTATGTGCGAGTGTGGCAGTTGCTGTTGCATGTTGCATGCAGCTTCCCCTCATTTGGCCATTGTGTCCCGCCGTTTTGGCCCACAAAATTGAGAGAAAGATTTATCCCAGTTTTCAGTTTGGGTTTCCGTTTAGGGGATTAAGTCGTGCTAAGTGGAAAACAGTTAACTGCATTGGGCCAAAAGGCGATTAGAGAATCTGCAACAAATTGTTGCTCAACATTTTGCCAAACTTAGTTCAGTTTAAGGCATAAAATGAATTTTATTACAGTATCATACATTTATTTAATCAGAGCTCATGAAATAACAAAATAAGCCTTTGCAACAAACAGAAATCTAAGCAAATTGAATTCCTTGAATTTCTACAGAAATTGAAGGTCTTTTCAGAAATTTGTAACGAATTCAAATGAAAAATGTGCTCAAGATAATCCTAGAAATCGTATAAAATAACAAATAAAACGTCATCATTTAATATCTAAACTAAATTAAGAGAAAAGAAAAATCACAAAGAGGATGAAACTTATATTTTTCCTGTATGCTGTCAGAACAAATTGATTTTTCCGTCTAATCCGTTCTGGAAATTAATGAATTTTGTGGCCAGAGCCTTGGGCAGCTCCACTTGTTTCTGTCATATTTAGAAGATTTTTGTGGTAATTTAATTATGTTGGCAACGGAAAGTTGTGTCCTGGTCCGAACACTTAATATCTTCCCGAGCACTCGCATTGGCATCTCATCGATACTTCAGATTGGCCAAAGTGATGGGGCAAGTTAATTAAAGTTTCCGAGCTGAAGGCTTTCAATGGACAGATGAAGATGTAATTAAGAGATAAAACTGAAACAATGAACACACACATCATCAGGATATACACACGCCCACCTGTACACACACACACGCCGCTCAAGGAGCAGAAACAAAGAGGCCAGAGGTCAGAGCACCAGGTCGTGGTCCATGAAAGGATAAGCAATCGAGCAGAAGAAAAGATATTGAATGGCCACTGAACCGTGGCCAGACACTGGTCCGCCTTTGGCCCAAATAACGTCTCTGACTGACACAATAAATGGCCGACAATCAAGGATGGTGGAAATAAGAGCAGCTGGCCTGACTGACAAAGGCCTGGCTAATGAATAATACCCGTAATCATCGTCAAGATGCAGGCCCACAAAAGCATAACAATAACAAAATATGTAATAACAATAAAATGAGGGCCATAATCGATGGGCTCGACTTGGCCAGTTCTCTGTGAAATACGAGGTTTGAATTTCATAATTGAATAAAGTAATTCGAAATATTTGAATATTTTCCTGAGCTATTTTTTCCATTTTCATGAGTTGTCTTGGAGAATAAATAGCTTTAGTTAACCCCTCTGTTTGCAAGCTTCTTAGAAAGCGGTAAGAAATAAGCTTCTTATAATACACTGGAAAAGTGACAAGAAATAAAAATATTTGTACTAAGAGTTACTTTTAAAATAGAGTTGTTTAAAAGACATTCTCTTTTCAAAGTGCCCTTAAGTACCAAATTCAAATATATGAAACATTTTAAACAACTTTTTAAGCTCGGTCTTTAAAATTTATCACCAGAATGTAATAGGTTTATTAGCCTCTGTACTTTTGGGCTTTTCTTTGGGGATATATTGTGACAGTCCGATCATATCCTGGGCGTAATGGGAATCGGAATCGGTGTCTGGCGGCGTCCATTTTAAGGGGCAACCGAATTGCCAGCCAGAAAATGTCATAAAAATTAACGTGGCATCGTAAATATCTGGCGGCATAACCATACATATACGTATTCTGGATGTTATATTTGAGTGCAAATATGCGTAAAATTGTTCAAACGACAATCCTGTGTGTATCCGTGCTCGGCAGTTACAGTTATACATTTTGGCACATTAAATAAAAAAAAAGAAATCCCCAAAAATGGGAAAATGGCGCGGCAACTGGTTGCAAGACCTTCAGACCCCTTATACCCCACACTTACCATCCCCTCCATTTCTTGGTTTGGGTATTCGTTTGAGTATTATTTCACCACATGGAAAATAGGCGTGGTTCCCTCCCTCCAACCTCCCTCCACCCACCACCCTCCTTCCTCCTCTGCCCCCCTGGAGAGCTAGGTGGCCGCAAGGCAAATCCCTGCAATTACTTTGTTGGCACTTTGTTTTGGCTTGCCTTTTGAAGTTCCTATTTTTGGGGTTCCCATTTCATTTCAACATTTTTGTATTTTGTGTGTTTTGTGGGGGCTTTTTATTTGGCCGCCCTTGGCAGCGGACCATTAGGCCATTTTAATGGCTGAAAACTACTAGACTCGTGCATATGTTGCGTAATGTATGTAAATGTATTTATTTGCCACAGAGGGGAAACAGGTGCGGAGGTGGGGCGGAGGTGGGGCATAGGAAACCTTTGGCAAAAGCAAATAAATGTTAATTTAATGTTAATATTGTTTACTTCGTCCTCGCCTTGAAGGTGTAACAAAGCCAGCAAAGAGGCTCTTTTCCTTTGGCAAACAAATAGGAAACCAAAGTGCTTTCCCATATGTGTGAGTGACAGGGTGGGGGAGTGGGGGTCTTGGCCTGGGGGCAAAGGGCAAAGGGCATACGCAGAGAGGCCGACAAAAAATACATGCAAAATTCATTGAGCAAATGCCAAGAAACCAGCTCAACAGCTGCTCCCAACTGCCGTCGGGGCTTGACAAGAGTTAGGGGAGACGAGTGTGGGGTTATCCTTCGGCGCAGGACATGTGTAGGCGTGCGGAAATTTAATAAGAACTGGATTTTTATGTGCCACGCATACGCAAATAAGCGTTTTCCAACCGAAGCGGGAATGTGTATTTATGTGTGTGTTTCTGGCCTGGTGTAAGCACGCTCCATAGGGCGTCTCTAATTTGGCATTAACAGAGACAAATACAGTTACACACAGACATGCCCACCCTCGCAAACAAACACACACACACACATACACAGGATCTGTGAATGACCCGAAAGCTAATGATTTGATTTATCTAGCGGCGAGAAACCTGCGTTGCATACTTTGCGGCGTCGCTGTAATTGATTCAGATGGCGGCAGGACCTTAAACAAATTAAGGTCAAAATAAAATAATTAGAACCGCTTAATGGCCACCAGGCCATACATTGGCCAATTTTGCTTAATTTAAATTAATATCCTGCACAAAAGTAGGCCATATTTCAGGCCACATAGCAGGATAACTACAAATGTTCGTCGTTGAATTCGAGGTGGAAACTTTTTGGGAGGACACATCAAATATTTGGGCCAAGTTTTTGGCTTGCAGTCAGTCACTCGGCGAATGATAAAACTGTGCGATTTTGTCAGTCAGTCGCGCCCAAAAAAGCGGTTGTCGGAAAGTTTGTGGCACAACTTTTGGTCCTGTTCTGTTTTTCTTTGGGTCCTGGCCATAATTTATGCAAAAATCTAATGAATTTTTCATGCACAACAAGAGCAACAACAAAAGCAATAACAGGAACAGGACTAACAGGGCAGGAGCAACAACTTTGCGCAAATTAATGAAAATTCATGAACGAATCCTGAATTTTTGGGGGGTGTGCCCAACCATCCTACAGCCCCCACCTATCGCCCTTGCCCTTCACATTAATGAGCGAAAATTAAAATCTGCCTAAACATTAATGAAAACCAAAGAACCGTAGAAGAACAAGTGGCAGGACACGCCGAGAGGGATGGGAATGCGAATGAAAATGGTGAAAAATGTGCCCCAAGTAATAAGCAATCAAGATTTGTGTGTATTCTTTTATGGCAAATTGGAAAAGTAATTGCACATTAAATTCATTGAAGCGCAAAGTGTCGATGATGGCCGCTGCTGATGCCGCCACCACTACGAGTTATTTGCATTTAATTAAATCAATTTGATCGCATCGTTATTTGAAAACGCCCACCATTTGATACGCCTGTGAGCGGCGGCCCGGGGGTTTTCGGAAATTTCGTTCTGAAATTCCGATAAAGCCAATTGCATAGGATTTGCATGGGATTGGATTGGTTTTAGGTTCTGCGTACCTGGCATAAATCCATATGAAATGAGAAAGGAGGAGGAGTAGGACATTAGGGGGGAAGACCGCCTTTGCTGACTGGCAAAATGCAGTCAATAAACCGCAGGGGAATCGGTATTGCCAGGAGGAGGATGCGATGCCATGGCAACTGCAGAGGGCCACCCCCGAGGCCTGCAATCAGGCATCATATTTGAAATTTTGATTTCGGTCCGGACTCCCGACTCCGGATCCAAATGCGTAATCGATTGTGTACCGAAACCAATCCTGCCTGCAGTCCTTGCCGAATACTATTGCCAGGGGTTGCAGGTTGCATGTTGCCATTTCATGGCACTGGCAGGTCCATTTCAGGTCACTCTGAAAAGGGAATTTCTAATAAATCGCACACAAAGTGCAGTCGAAACTGGAGGGTAAAAGGTCATACGGAGAATAAAAGAAGCAACCGAGCCGCATTCACAGAACTTCATGAATGAGATGCAAAAATGATGAATCACTTTGTTCACAAAAGCCAAAGCGTAATTAAAAAAGTATACAAAAGGAACTTTAAGAGAATAGCCTCTGAAAGTCAAAATCTTCGGTTTCTTCGGTTCGGAAAATAAATTTTCTGTCCCGACGTGAGGTGGATATTGGTGTTGCAGCTGCCCCGAGGAATGTCCTGGTAATGAGACAAGCAAGTTCGTTAGGAATGCCATTTGGCACGGACATGGAAAATTTGTCATCCGCACAGACAGCAGATAATAAATGAAAGAAATGAATGTGACAAAGTTCTCACAAAAAAGTTTCTTGAATTTTGTATAAAAAGATGCCTTAAATTTAAGATGAAAATGTTTACTTTAGTAAATACCTGTGCTGTTACATAGTCTCTTAAAATTTATTTACTTTGTCGAAACTGAAATACAGCTGCCAGTCGAGTAGTTTTTATGACACACTTTCAAGTATCATCAAAAATTTACCTCTTATATTTTTCCAGTTCATATTTCATGTGGAAACACTCAAATTTTTCAGTCATCTGATAAACAAACAATTTCTCGACAGGTACTCGACGTATATTTGAACAGTGATGACATCGAGCTGTTTCCGTACACAAATAAACATTTTTGTTTGCCTCCATGTCCTGTCAAAGGACTTGGATATCTCTCCTAGCCTAGACATGGTTTATCCTCCTCGCTTCCAGGCTGGCTCACTGAGCCTGTCCTGGTCAGAAGTGGCACTCAATTTATTAGACATAGCAGACGGCGAAGGAAGCCTCAAAGTGGCTGCCATAAAAAGTTTATATTTATGCTGGACATTTCGTTCCGAGTGGACAAACAAAAAAAAAGTGGGTAGAGAATACTGAAGAGAACCGGGAGCTGCCTAATTGCGTGCCAAATTTGTGTGGGTCACTGGTCGGGGGCCAGAAATATTTGTTTAGAAATGTGGCTAGATAAATCAACGAACCCACACCCAGCCGGAGACAGTCGGAATACGCCAGACCTCAAAGCCCCTTTAGTCCCTGGCTCCGACCGAATTTTCATTGTCCCAAGCCAACGACGTCAAACGTGTTTAAAATTTATGAATAAAATGAGTTCGCATAAATCAAGGAGCCAGAGGCGGTTTCTGAGGGAGAGAAAATGAAAAACGGTTTGGTTTCAGCAACACGTAGAAGGAAATTCCAGAGAAAAAAGAGAAGATACTTTTTTTTCTTTTTAATTTCAATTTATTGTTAAAAATATTCAAAAATAAAACATACAAGTGAGATCTGATTTTGTTAAGAAATTATGGTTACTTGACAAACGTAGAACATTTAACTGATGCCTCGCTTTTCAAAGGGGATATACTTTTTCTTCCTGCACTGTTCTGTATGCAATATCCTGGCATGAGAAAGAACCCACTCAAAGGAATGTGGCTGCAGGAACTGAAGCTGCTGTGAAATGCCAACGCTTATTTACACTTAATAAAGCTGCAAAGCAGCGACAACTTTTGCAGCTGCAACAAAGCTAAAGGGAAAGCACAGGGACTGGGACTGGGACTAGGACTGGGACGAGGGCGTGGAGGCACTGCATCCTCGAGCCTTTTTATTTGTTTGTTTGCCTGGCGTGGCGCGTGTGTGCCAAAGCATTAAACGCTTAGCAAGTCAAGCAGTCAAGAGAGAGGCTTTAATGCATAAACAGGCACCAAGGCCTGTCTGCCTATCCGGCGGTATCCTCCAACGGTCCCCTATCCCCCGTAAATGCCCAGCCAGCCAGTGAAAGTGTCCTGGCTTCTGGGTGTCCTGTGTGGGTGTGTACTTGTTATGCTGCCCTTTAACGAGCTTGCATCATGTTTGCTTTGCCATTGGCCCTGCCAGGCTTCCCCCCTCCAGCTTCTGTCTCCTCGTGTTTTATTTCTTATTTTTTTGTTGCCTTGTCGTTGTCATGATTAATGTCCTTTGTTATTATTTATTTCCTTTGTGCCGCCTCCCTGACAGTTGTGTTCGCCTTGTTCGCCCCGGCATTGACACGTCCTGTCGACGACGCTTTCCATTGAATGCGACTTTAACGCATCTTTTCGTCCCCCGCAGCCCGAAAACACAGAATTTTCCTTGTTTTCATGTTTTTTATATTTCCCAGGATCCGTCTTTGTCTTGTAATTGTGTTTTAACCGCCTTGTTTTTTCATAGTA
The DNA here is from genome assembly GCA_035045925.1 of Drosophila atripex. Taxonomy (NCBI): domain Eukaryota; kingdom Metazoa; phylum Arthropoda; class Insecta; order Diptera; family Drosophilidae; genus Drosophila; species Drosophila atripex. Next base: position 10,438,962 of record JAWNOP010000070.1, read on the forward strand.
ACTTTTTCCGTTCACTCGCTCTTTTATATATTAAGTCCATTTTGGTTCTTTTTATGTTTTTTTTTTACATTGAAAAATGTGATTCTTTTATGGGTAGGTTTTTGTCCCATTTTCTTTTTTAATTCAAAGGAAAAATTTTAATTCAACAAGCACAGCGGGTAACAATTAGCAACAGTACTATCTTCAATCCTATTTGCTTAAATTCAATTTGTTTTTCATATTTTTCCCAATATAACTTTATACTTGTCACAAAAAAATCGATAAATTAATAATTTCACTTTATCTGGTTGGGTAAATATTACATTTTTTTTCCGCCTAAGCTGGAAAGTAAGTTTATGAATATTCAATTTCAATAACCAATATGTTGGTTTTATCAAAAAACTTTCATATACACGTATTTTTTTAGACCGATGTATATACTGTGTTCCACCTTCTGTGGTAAATGCCGCACGTAATCAGAGGGCTGAACATTTGTTATTGTTATTAAAGATGTCGGCGAGCTCTCAGCGCCAGCACTCGGAATATTGCACATACCACACGTTGTCCAGGACACACGTGCCGTGTTTGTATAGCCGGACGGACAGGGGAGTGAAAAAAAATTCTGTTATGAAATGAAAACTGTTTTTTTTTCTTCTCGTCTTTTTTTTTGTTTTATTTTTAAATGCCTTGACCCAAAAGCAAACAGCAGGGCAGCAGGATCTGAAAACCTCACATAAGTAAACAACCGAGGGAAGCTGGGCTCGTCGGGCGGAAAATTCCAAAGGAGCGCCTCCTTATAACCATGTACGACGTTGTCCTGGCGGACATCAATCAAAATGCGAGGCTCCTGTTGATGTTGCCACGGTCACCGCAATGTGGGCGGATGGGATGGGAGGATATGCGTTCGGAATTTTCAATTTCGCCTTGAGGCGATAAATTTATTAAATTGCTCGCTCGCTCCTGCCCTCTTCGGACTCAACCATGGCCTCTTGGCATAATTTAGGCCAGCGAATCGAAAGTAGATTTCCCAGTGGGAGTGGCAGACCACCCCAATCAATCACTTGTGGTCAACATCACATCACAAAAGGACGATTCCTGTGCTGTGCCCCCCTCTGACATCACTGATTTTGATTTGTTGATTGCCAGTGCCGATGAATGCATGTCCAGTTTTGCAATTTCCTCCTTGCGGTCAGAATCCTAGATTGGGGTCTTCGTCGTTCACTGTGTTCAATACCCTGCGTAGAAAATCGAAACCACCATAAATAATAGTTGTTGCACCGAGAACGCAGGATGGCAGACTGGTGGACTGGAGACCTGGAGGACTGGCAGGAGGGATGGAGCTCTGCGAGTTATCTCTGCGTTTGGTCCTTTGGGCTGGGTTTTTGTTGCCATGAGAGCTTTTAGTCCCGATTTGCAGGTTACCTGCCGTTGAGTCCGATGTGCTCTTTTATTTTTATTGCCACGGTGCGCATTTGCATGGCTCAGCGATGGCGTTAAAATGGCCTATAACTGCAGCACGTAACATTGCGCATACGCCGCGTGGCCTTATCGCCTGGCTGGAAAAAATAAAAGGAAGCCGGGGAAAACAAAAACTGAAACAGAAACAATGGCAGGTGAACAGATCCTACCATTTGATTTGACGCTCCTAAAGGCCAGCTGCTCTCATCCTTGGCCCCATTACAATTAGACCGTTCAGTTGCCGCAAAATTGCAGAGCATCTCATTTAATTAGTTTCTATTTTTGCAATGCGGCTGCTGCCAATGCGCCTTGCCATGCCGGTCACGTCTCTGCTGGCCTATTGATAAATTGCCAGACGGCTTCGGTCCTCGTATTTATTGACTGTTTTCCCAGTCGAGGTTGAAATGGAGACAAACTGAGCGTTTATAGAGCTGTGGGAAGTGCACTTGAATCTGTCGAGTCGACAATGCTGAAAGGCAAACTGAATAGAGAGCTTCCTCCACTTCCTGGCACTGTGTCATATGGCCAAACAATGTAGCCACTCGACTCGCTAACTACACAGCGAATAAAAATCAATTTAATGGCCCTACAACTCGGTCATTAAGAATTTAATAGTCTGCTTGGATTGAAAGTGCTAAAATGAGAAATCGCTTAAATAGTTCCCTTTTATGGCTTGTCAGACTTGATGGGTTTACAGAACTTTAAGATAAGCCAGTCAGTTCTATATTCTTTCTTTCGGTGGACACAGCATTTGTTGGCCCTTTGGCATTCTTGTCAACTGCCACTCGACTGGAATTGGCCAAGAAATTGACATTTTGTCCTCTTGTGTTGACAGGACCCACTTTTCCCGTTTTCCATCTGTCAGGCGAATTCATTAGAGGACATTTTATTTTCCAGAACAATTCGTGTGGCTGGGAGTTGCTTAATTTATGCGTTCCGGGTGCTGCCTGGGTAAGGCGCTTATCGGAGGGACCAGGACCTCAGACCCCTTGTCGAGATTAATTTTCGGCGCCCTCTTTAACCGGCCTGCAATTATTCAACAATTAAAAACAAAACAGCCAAACACTCGGGAGCGAGCCACTCCTCCCCATAATTGCTACCAAAATGAAATTACTTTGGCTTAATTAATGGCCAGCGAATGTCGAAGCGTTGTTGCCTTACCATTTCTTTTCTGCTCCTGTTTTTGCTGTAAGAGGCCAAAGTTAAAGCCAGGCAAAGACCACGAAAACTGTTGACAACAAAGTTCCAAAGTGACGCCATTTGGGAGGAGGCTGGGCGTGAGGAATTCGGAGGAGGACGGAAAAGTGGATGTGGACCATGAAGAGGATGTGCGTTACACATGGTGCCTGCCAGGAAGGAGGCGAATTTTTCAGTTGCGAATTCCCGATGCGATGCGGGCGTTGTTCTTGTTGACGTCACACACGGGGACATGCTAACAGACATTTGACTAAGGACATTTTGCCTCCACCACCACGGCACTTGTATTTTTCGGGGGCCCTGCTCTGGGCCAGGAATTTGTAGTTGTCTTCGCCTGTCGGCGGCAAAATGTTCGTGCCTGTGTGCTAGCCATGTGCGACAAGCTCATAAAAAGCGTTTATTTAGCCAAGAGTCAGGCAAGCGACACATGACACCAGCAAAACGGCCAAAACAGGAGTGAAGTGGCTTGGGATTTTTCGGGCCAGACAGAGGCGGAGGCCAAGGAGGCTTGTGGATTGGCGGGAGTAATGCTGATTTGGCTCTTACCACATCATTATGTCTCTACCGAAGGGACTCAGCCCCAAACTTAGTTAAACAACTCTTTCATCTACTAACCAAAGATGTTCTCCTCATTTGTTTTTTTCTCTTCTCGTCCTTTCTCATAACAGGCTGCCAGTTTGTTAGGACGCTATGCATACCGCACTCCGAGGTCTGCTACGATGGTAAGTAAGCGATAAGGACACCCCGATATCCTGACACCCCGTTAAGATGGACTTAAGACCCAGATTGCGGCTTGGAACGTAGTTTGGAAGCTAACAGAAGCCAGCAGGCAGAGTCTTGAACAAAAGGAAAATTCAATTTACCAACCAACTAAGAGCAGGGATTATAAGCAAAGCATAGTTTTTAGGGAGCGGCTGGGTGGGACACAAACACATCCTCTTAATTCTACGGCTTGGAGGCAGCTAAATGAGAGAAAAGCTTAATGCCTTTTCTATTATGCAGATTAGGGGAAAAAATTTGTTGCTTTTTAATAATACACAAAAAAAGTTGCCGTCTATTTAAATCCTAATGCATAACATTAATTATGATTCAGCAATAAGCATTTAAATTTATTCGCCGAAAGTTATCTAATGGGGAAAGTTTTAATAGTTTGTATTTGGTTGTAAAACAGTTTGAAATTAAGCTAAATACTTGTAGGATTTTATTCTGCAATAGAAAAATAAGTTAGAGTTTATATTTACTCCAGGGCTTCCTGGACTCTAGACCCCATTTAATGTCTTTAAGTAATCCAAATGGAAAAATAAAATAAAAGCTTTTGCTGTCGATTTCCGTTGCGTTCAGCAAACAGTTCCCACCTCCGAATATATGTATTTTGTGGAAATGCATCCCGAGACAAAAACCATTTTGTGGGTCAACGTTAAAGGAGCCAAATTTAGGGAAAGGGAAATCCAAATCCAAACAATAAAAAAAGCCCGGAGAAGAAACCACACTGAGCTGAGCTCTGGCCCGGGGCATATTATTCCTATTTGCAGAGCTCTTCAGTGCCAGGCGAGAGTTCACACAAAACGACACCTAAACAAAGTGGGAACGGGCTGGATGGAGATCGAGACGGGGGACAGGATGTGGGTGGGAGTGGGAGTGGGAGTCCTTGCCAGTGCATTATCGAGAACACACCCAATTACTTATGTAAGCTCAACGAGGGGGAGGACTCAGGAACAATTGGAATAGCAGCTGGAACTGCAACTGCGAAAAATGGCGAAAATTGCAGCGCAATGGTTGACCTCAAAAGGGGGGGGGGGCGGTGTGGGGTGTAGTTGGGGGGCGTGGCCAGCACATATGCGGACTGCAGTCACGGTTTCCTCCGCATGAGAAGAAGCATTTACATTATGCAAATTACGCCCGAGACAAGCCGCAAGGATATGCATTTAAATGCTCGTAAATCACAATGAAAACAAAAGGTGCTGATGGTGGAAAGGCGGCGGAATCCGGGGTATATGGCAGGTATGGAGGATAGGGGGATAGGAACCATTGTAAGACGAGCGACATTAATGCAGTTACATGCCCTATTAATATCGGAACAGACAATGTAAAGGAGCTTACAATGGCTTAATATATGTATTTGTATTTTTGACAGGACTAAGGGTCCTGAATGTAAAGAGGATATAGCTGATAATTGCTTGAATGCTAGGGTCAGTGAGGGATAGAATATTTGGGGGCAAATAATCCTAAAAAAAGATGAGAATCTAGTCAAGTATTCATACTTTATAAATACCCTTTTCAGACAACATCTTTGGAAAGTGCATACCCACAACCGGTGTCGATGTTGAGGACATTGAGAAGTGAGTGTCCTTTTCTAATTTATTCAAATGAATCTGCGGCTTCTATAAACGAATCCTTATTTATTCATTGCCTCAAAGGACTCCCCTCACCGAGGAGCAGTCTCGTCTGCTGGCCACCATGCTGGAGGAACTTCAGGGCGCCGGCCTAGGTTGGGACCATTCGTACGTGCAGTGTCGCATCCAGGGTGCGCTCTTCTCGCTGCAACGTCAGCAGCAGCTTCCGCCGAATTTGTGCGCCAATTTGGCGCCTGTTCCGCCGGACTTCGGGGACCCGGCTAGTGCTTTGGCCTACGTGCGTTTCTCGCCACCGGAACCGGAGGCGGAAATCGAGTACTACGAACAGCCCGGCTATCCGGCCCTGAGGAAGAAGCAATCCGTGGATGACCAAGACATTTACCTGAATCGGATGTTGCAGGACCGGCGACGGTTGCGTCATGATCCCCTGGAACTGGAGCACTTCGGCAAGATGGATGGGCATGTGAAGGGAGCACAGAGCGAAGTGGACATGCCCAGCATCATGGACACCTTCCTGGACAACGAACGGCAGCGGATGGAGCGCGAAGAGCAGCAGCGCGAGGCGGCGGAGCAGCAGAACCTGGAGCTGTACCAAATACTTGCCGCCTCGGAACCCGATCCGCAGCCGTACCAAAGGAAGCCGGCGAATGCCATGGACCAGCTGGAAGCCATCGTGGAGCAACAGCAGCAGCGGGAACTGAAGCAGCAGCGGGAACAGGAGCGTCTGGAGCAGGAGCAGCAGGCCAAGGCACCAGTTTATGTGCCTCCCGAGAATGTTAACGAGTCGAGTGAGCTTTATTTTCCGGATAACTTTACGCCCTTCAAGCGGGCTCGGGGCAGCTCCAGGAGCAAACTGGCCGATCAAGAAGATCAGCCAGAAGATCAGCCGCCCAAGCGGTCGTTCTTCCGGGAACTGGCCGGCGAACAGGGGTTGGTCCAGGAGCCTCTGTTGAACTTCCAACATGTGGCACCCGAATTAGAGACCACACCCGAGCTGACCAAGCGGCGACCGACCGGCCATAATCCTCTGGAATCCAACGATCTCGATGCCCAGCAGCAGGAAATGGCCTTCGAGTCGAGTCTGTTGCGGAACTCCCTCACTCCCCTGGAGGAGGAGGCCATGCTAGCCTCCAATAGCTACCCCAGGCAGCCGAAAAGGCAGCGAGTCTACACCGAGGGGGGCATGCTCCTGATGCCGCAGGACGAGACGCAGGGCTTTGATCAAGGGATGCAGGGCGATGAGCCCGAGAATGTCAAGCAATCCCTTCTGGCCAGTATGCTGGGCTTCGCCCGGCACGAGCGGCTGGACGTGAAGAAACCGGGACCGCTGATGGGTCCTCCCGCTCCTGTTTCCTCGGAAGTGACCAACCAAGTGGACAAAGAAAAGACACGCAAGCCGGACGGAGGTAACAAGGAGGTGCTGCCCGCCCACATCAAGGGCAGCATCGAGGACGAGGCACACAAGAAGAAGAAGGTTACGCAGCAACAACACTCGGACGAGGATCATGCGCCACACACCGTTGACACTGAATATGTACATGTGTTCGTCAAGAACCCGTAAGTGTTCCCGAACTTTTATTTAAGTTATTTAATGAAATCTTCTAATCTATTTTATTAAATAATTATTTATATTTTATTGCAGTATTGACAGTTGGAACGATGGGCAGCGCATCATGAAGGAGCTGGAGCAAATACTACACATGCAGGGATACTTTTCTTATTTAACGTAAGTAGATATGAGATGCTATATAAAATGTTATACTTTAAAATATTTATATATTGATTCTTCACCAATTTGCTTCAGTTGATTTTACTGAAAAAATTATTTCTTCGAGTTTTTGTCGATTTTTCTGGTGGATCTCCTTTTAAATCGCAATACGGACTACAATAATGGCTATATCTTTGTCAGTATTCATCCGGTCCTTAAGAGGACTATCTTAAACGATTTGTACATCGATTTTTCATCAATTTACATCAGAATCTAGCTACAAAATATTTTTTAGATTTTTTGTCAAATTTTCTGGGAGGTCCCCTTTAAAGTTTCAAATATGTTTGGAAATAGCACTTTGAGCCACAACGAAGGCTATAGCTTTGCCAATTTCTATCCGATCCTAGAGCGAAATGCCTTAAACGGTTTATAGTTCGATTCTTCACCAATCTGCTTTTAAATCTGCAAAAAATATAATTTTGTTAATTTTTTGGCCACATTTCTGCCAAAACCCCTTGTAAAATCCATAGTTTTTATCATGTACTTATATCCCCAAACGGTGCCCATTTCTTGTCTAATTTGCATTGGATTTTAAAACCTTAAAATATTTACTAATCAATTGATTATGCACTTGCATTAAAACTCTCAATCACTCTAATTCTAATATTAAAAGCGTTCAACAACATGAAGTCAGCTTCCGGGTGAACTCAAACAACCCCGAGCGCAAGACCGCCGGCGATGTGGCACGAACGATCAACGAGAACCGCGGCGTCAAGAACAACATCCAGCGACGTGTCGGGTTCTATGTGCTGCACGCCGGTGTCGGCGACGTGATCAAGGACCTGCAGGATCCGAGCGTGTCATCGGCACGGATCGAGCTGGCCGAGGAGGGACCGGATGTCACCCACATCATGGCCTACATGTTTGCCGGGGCAGGGGCGGCTGCGGTGATTGTGATCTTTGTCACCTTGATCCTGATCAAGCGCCATGACCGCAAACGGGACAAACTGGGCGGACTACAGTCGGGCATTGCTGGTGCCGAGACCTGCAGCAAGGACTACCAGGAGCTCTGTCGAGCCCGGATGGCCGGCAAGGGTGGCAGCGGCGGTAGTGGAGCCGGTGGTGCTGGTAGTGGAGCCAACGAACCGGCGCACAGTGGACGGATCACATCGCTGAGCAAGGAAAACGAGGGTCGACCACCGTCCTCACGATCCAGCACCTCTTCCTGGAGCGAGGAGCCGGCATTAACGAACATGGACATCTCAACAGGACACATGGTTTTGGTGAGTTTGATTTGCATAGTGCCTAGTTGGGACGGTAACTTACAAACTATGTTGCCAGTCTTACATGGAGGATCACCTGCGCAACAAGGGACGCCTCCAGCGGGAATGGGAGGCACTTTGCCGGTACGAGGCCGAGCCAAGTGCTCGAGATGCTGCCTCCCAGCCGCAGTGCTCCGGATTGAACAGACCAGGAGCTCCATTACCGTACGATCACTCGCGCGTTGTCCTCAACCATCTGGCCAATGCCGAAGGACTTGACTATGTGAATGCATCGACGATCGTGAGTAGAGTTTCGGGTCGAAGATCCTTATTTTCTAACCAGACTTATATTCAAAGACCGATCACGATCCACGAGCGCCCGCCTATGTGGCCGCCCAGGGACCCCTGCCCTCGACCCTGGCCCACTTCTGGCAGATGATCTGGGAGCAGGGAGCCGTTGTCATCGTGGCCCTCTGCCGGTTGCAGGAGAATGGAGAGGTGGCCTGTGCCCGTTACTGGCCGGAAGAAGGTGCAGAGGTTTATCACATCTATGAGGTAATATCCTGTCGAATATTGAATTAAATATTATTACAATTGAATACTTTTATTCAGGTTCATCTCGTTAGTGAACACATTTGGTGTGACGATTACCTCGTACGTTCTTTCTACCTGAAGAATCTGCGAACCAGTGAGACCCGCACGGTCACCCAGTTCCACTTCCTGTCCTGGCCGCAAATGGGAGTTCCTGCCCAGGCTAAGGCTCTGCTGGACTTCAGACGGTGCGTCATACCCAGTAATAGTTCTATTGAAGGATTTAATCAAAAATATGGTCTTCCCCCCTCATAGCAAGGTGAACAAATCCTATCGGGGCCGACGATCTTGCCCCATTGTGGTGCATGGCAGTGCTGGAGCCGGTCGAACCGGAGCCTACATCCTGCTGGACCTGGTACTGGAGCGAATGAACAAGGGTGCGCGTGAGATAGACATTGCCGCCACCCTGGAGCACCTGCGGGATCAGCGAGCCGGCGTCGTGGCCACAAGGCAACAATTCGAGTTCGTTCTGATGGCCGTGGCCGAGGAGGTGCATGCCATACTGAAGGCTCTACCGGCGAACACCTCCGGCGAGAAACGGGAACTGGACAAGGATCCAGCGTTGAGCAGCACCACCAAGGAGCCGTTGAAGGAGGACAAGGCCAAGGAGGCGGCGGAGGAGGAGGCGCCCACCAGCAGCTCCAAGGCGGCTGCCAAGGAAAATGAGAAGGAACTGAAGCAGAAGTCCAAGGAGCCGGCGAAGGAGCAGCCGAAGGAGCAAAAGACGCCGGCCAAGCCAGCTAAGCAGGCGAAGAAGTAGACCAACCGGACTCCGTTGGAATCCGGTTGAAGGTTAAGCCTCAGGTTAATGATTGTTGCAGCGTTTCGGGGGTCTTTATTTTCGTTGTTGTAGTTAAAGAATATTGCTTCAGTTCGAGTTTGAGTTGGCGTGAGCACTTGGAAGGTTCGAAACAGGCTTCAAATGGTTGTCAGTAGTAGGAATTCTTTCCCAGTTGTTCTACGGACAACGCACTTTATTCGTTTTATTCCTAAGTTATCGACACCGCGCCACCAAAAAGCACATGAGGCCCCGGTCAGTTTTGGGGCTCACTGGGACCGTAACGCTGCTCCGGGTATGCACCAGCCCGTGGTTCCGGAGTGCGTCCGGGCGGAGAGACTCCTGGCTGGGGCGGGCATGTGCGGCGCAATTAACTATAGAAGCGCACGATATACATATATAGAGGATATTTGAGTGTTAATGGATATACAAGAATATTTACATGCATACTTATACTTATATACATGTCTAGATGTTAAGCATTGAATTCAATTACGAAACATTTTGACTTATGCGTACATTAACCGATATCGATGTTGGCATAAATATCTCTTAACCCTAATCGATGTGCTTGAAGAACGAGCGGATGCAACATGAAAACTGCAATGTGCACAAAATGCTAAAAAAAAACTAAAGAGAGAGCTAATTATTGGTATACATATGCCAAGTCAGACAGAACACGAGACATCATTCAAAAGGACACTTTATACACACAACCGCCCTAAAAAGGATACATATACATTTACAAGAGACCGACATACATATGCAGAAACACTAGAAACCAAAAATCAAGATCAAAAAACCCAAAAAAAGATTGCGAAATTTGTACCTTACAACAAAAATTCTATTTACAACAAGGATTGTTTAGCGAGGAAGCATAAACCTATTGATGTGTATGACAATTAATTATACAAGGATATAACCGCAATTACAGAATATATTTGTATACAATATATATTAATTATTCATATATACAATACGGTGAATGTCATTATTATCTATTTAGCTAACTTATGTGTGTGCTATCCGATCTCGCAGGTAAGCGGATCGGGTATTGTTTTACCAGACCATATGTATGTGTGCAAAATCAAGAAGAATTTGTTCAGTTATCAGTCGCTCCTAAACTTAAGCCACACACTTTTTACCCCTCACAGTTGAATACACCTAACAATGAGTATTTTAAAATATATACGATTATTATTATAATACCCAGTTAAGTATGAAATTGTCAGAAAGAATTGCACTCGGGCTCCGGTGACTGCCTTTCCGGGTCCGCCGTTCGGGTTCGTCGATACCCATCATTCGCGATCACCTCGATCCACCAGCAACCAGAGGCAGCTAGGAGCCTGACGGACGGACTGGGATTTGGGGGAGCCGGCGGGGCTACGAGTGCGATTAGGAGTATGTGCCACAAAACAAGCTACTGAAAACCACTTAAAAAAAAAACTATTTAAAAACCTAAAAAAAAAAAAATGGGGCATATTGCAGTCCCCAAGTGCAGAATAACAACTCAAGACACTTTTAAGAATCATCACAAAAGCTAACCACTCAGGCATGACCTCTGATTAAATCACACGGACAAACAGGAAACGAACAAATCAACAAAAAAAAAATTATTTGAAAAAAAAAAGTAAAAAAAAAAAAACACAAGGACTATACTGTCGTAGAAGCCTGTATGACACGCTACACGATACACCCCAGGGACGACCACAAAGGTACACGTGACAAGCGATCGAACAGATACTGTATCTCGACCTAGTTTATACGATTAAGATAAAATTAAAACAAATAGAGAAATAATAAGAGCAGATTGTTAAGGAGGAGACGACGTAAGCGCAAGTGCTGCAAATTAGCAGAGAAAAATATTCAAAAAAATTATCAAATAAATACCATAATTAACAGTTTTCGTAGCCGTTGAACTTAAACGTAATGAAACATATAAAATGAGTTATCGTAGTTCGAAATATTCCAAGACGACAAAGATAAGATACATTTCAGATAACTTTAAGCGATAAAAACATAATGAAAATTATTATCTCGACGCAAACTTATTCTTTCTAAACATTTGTTTTGTTGAAACATAAAAAAAAACTGACACTACACTGCAAAGAATAAAAGCAAATGAGAAAACAATATTACAATAACTGTGGCAAGTCCGAAACAACAACCAACTGGGCTTGCAAAAATCTTAAAGCAAAATTATTAACGTGGTAGAAAGAAACAAAAAGAATAAAACGAATATACGAGAATTATTAAACATTACTGTTTTAGAGAAAAATATTTAGTAGTGAGTTTTTCGATTGATTTACGAGTAATTGATGCAAAGTTTTTTCAATGTTAATTAAAATGCATACGAAATACAAATACAACTACGACAATTTCAATTCAAATTCAAATGTTCTTTGACAAAACAAATTAAATAAGTGTACTAAAGCAACGTAATGTATCTTATTGTAGTCAATCGCATATAAAGGCAATTATATTGATGTATATTAAACATAACCATTGAACATTATACAAAATGTTTAAGAGATTTGATGAAGAAACAACAACCATGCGTAGAAAATTGAACGGAACTTACACATAACAAATAACAAGTAATCATAATATTAAATTATAAATGTCTAACGGACTTTTCCATTATATTTATCTATATAATACACTTAAATATAATGAAAAACCAACAATCGTACCTATTCGAGTGTAAAACAGCCTTTTGTACGGGGTAGCTACACAAAAAAAGCATTTCATAATTTCTCAAAAAATATTTTCATTGATGGTGTAACATAGATATACAAAAATTCAAACTAAAGCAAAACTTAATTATTAGCTGTAAGAGGATGAAGAAGAAGTTAAAAGAAACCACACCGAGGAACCCCTAAAATAATAAAAATATTTAAAAATGTTTAATGCAGAGGATCTTAGATCGTAGCGGACATATATTTGCGACGGACAGGACCCAAAACGGACCACTCTGGACAGATTACCCAGGCCGAATCCTGAATTTAAGCCTTTTACCAACAGATCTGGTTGTTGGCCAAAAGCACAGTGATCGAAGGATGCAGGATGTAGGAGGAGAATCATCTCCTGTCAGATTGACAACCAACTAGTACATACCACAGACAGACGAACCCGAGATGACGCCGACAGAATGGTTCGAGTTCCTAAACAAACGCAACCTTGACCTCAAGACGAACTGACGGAATCGAATAGACCAGGACAAGCTGTAAATACGCACATTCTTAACCGGACGAGCAGCTATACCTGTACTGACTCAGACCTTGACCCTTGACCCTAAACCCCCATACGGGAATGGAAACGGAACTAACAGATCGGACAGAACTTAGTCTTAGGCTTACAAAATGAGATTACCCGGATGGATCCACGTGTGAGGCTTTTACAATCGGATCTGTCTCAAAAAGGGCCTAAGGACAGGTGTATTCGAGCCGGGTTAACGCGACTTTTTCGACAGAACTGGTTTAAAGTAATCAAGTCACGTATCATACAGGCAACCAAACTCAATTCCTTGCTTAGTATTTTCTTTCCCAGATGATTGGGTTTGGTACCGCGAATGATAATATACAAATACAAATAAATACAAAAACACATGATCAGCATGCATGCAAAACTTTCAAATATTGCTGTCTAATTCAATTAATTACGAGATAAGCAAACGCGACGGCTTTCATTCATTTTTGGATTTATAGACCCAAAACAAGTGTATCGACGTGAGGCATATAGCACCTAAGTTTATCAATATCGATGTGTATACAATATGCAACATATTTACAAATTAAATGAATATTACACATATATATCTATTAGCCACTTGGCGCCAAAAATTTGTGTTACTAAGCGAACAAAAAACTAAGAAGCGAAAACAAAAACTATTTGAAAATCCCAAAAAAATGGTAAAACCCAGCAAAAAATTATGCTGGCTGAGGCCACTAATATCTAAATGTACTAAAAACTGAGAAATTAAAAAAACCAAAGACACTATACACCGACACGCAATCCAAAATCAACATGGAGCATACCTATTAAAGGTTTTTTGTGCAAATCTAATTAAATTATACGAATATATATACACAAATATATATATATATATATATATATATTAATGTTATTAATCAATTTGAATTTATCGACCGAAGAGGAGCGAAAATGGATATGCATACCTATATCTAAATGTATCGCGCCATTGTGTAATATGCGCTACAAATACAAGTTGAAACCGAACAAATTATATATTATATTGTGCTGCATGTGTAAATTATATAAATGTAAATTAAATCAAGCAAACTGAAAAAATGCGAACAATTTTCAATGATAAACAGCAGAAACGACGATGTAGAGTTGGTAATAATATATCAATTACTATTATAATAAAAACAAAAAAAAAAAAAAAACAAAAAATTTAATAAAGAGACCCTTAAAAAAACAGAATACAAACATTTAACCAAATCCAACAAGAATCCACACAAAACTATGTGACACTAAATGACGCAGCCGAGCGTAGCAATTCATGTTCCTTTCTGTTTCCCCTTTATCAAGTGTCCACTGTCTGTGTCCTAGATAAGAGTAGCCAAGAAAGCTTCGGCGCAAACAAAATAGCATAACTGTCATTCGATGCCAACCCAGGAGGTTGGCTAGAGACATCACTGTAACTATAACACCAGAAAAGAGCTCGTTCAAGGTATGATATCTGATCCTATCAGAATGACTTGTAGAGTTGCTTATCAAAAGAATCATATATAATCTATAATAGTTCCATAGTAAAGTTCACAAGCACACCTGCACGCTTCAGCCACTAATCTTCACCAAAATTTGCATGTCCTTCAATTGATACACATTTCCACTTCCACTTATTCAAGTAATCAACCTTTCTTTCAACTAGTTTCCATTTTAACAATTTTATTTATAAACTTTATTATTAATAGTCGCATGCCCTAACACCAGAGCCCAACCCAATAACAAGAATAATATTTCGGCCATATCCTTTGACCTTTGCATTACACAAAACAACCAGGAATCAAATTATATTAAATATTACAACTTATATACATATATAGTAAACAATACGTCGTAATAATATTTGCCACATATACGGTTGTCTATTTAAATTTTAAACAATTAGCTTTTTTCGCGCCACCGTCGGCGAAAATGCCAGAAATGCATTGGCAATACATTTTTTCTTCTCTGCAACAAGAGACTTGGCCTGAAGGCCCTTACCAATATTTAACCAACAATATTAATAACCATATAAATAACCACAGTTTAAAATATTGACACAATATTATGGAAGCTTTTTCAGTCTCTCTAGAGGCTAAATAAATAATTTTTTCCGTTAATTTTTAGAGTGCAAAAAAAGCGAGACATTATTATGCACTGCAAAAATTAATTTTGATTTATAAAATTGAACAAAAAAATGAATTATGAATGGATAAGACACACAGAAGAGATTTATTTGAACAAGTTCGGGTATTTCATAAATTTTTTCATTGGCGCTTTGCCAGATAATACACTGGGGAAAATGATCTACTTTTCGTCTCAGCTAGGAGACTTGCCATTTAAGGCCACCACAATATTAATGGAATAAACACATTTTAATCACACTAATTATGTGAATTATTATAACATAACCAAATGTTTAATCTATGTGTGTAAAGCAAGAATTAAAAAATGTAAAAAAAAATTATAAAACTCATAATCATGAAAGTTTTATTTGCGAGCACAAGAGGTGAGGTGACAAAAACTAATAGGGGCGATGTATTATAACCTACCCCAAGGATTTGAGACCGAAAAAAAAACTTGACTAACACCACCCCAAAGTAGACCACAATTAGAAGCACGATAATTCTTTTTTTTTTTCATAGTATTAGCTTGAAATCCACCCCTTTTGCGATTTTTCCCTTTTGCAGCGATTTTTGTACTCCGCGTCAGCGATTCTATATTCAACCCGACCGACCGTGGACGACCGTCGACCAAAACAATGAGCCAGCAATGAAATAGAATAAATCGGGTCACAGCCAATTTTATACGCCAGCACACCAGCCATCGCGCCAGCCAACCAGCCAGCCAGCCAGCCAGCAGTTACCAGAAGCAGCGGTGCGACGCCTCGGGAAGGTGGGTCGAAATGGGGTATGAGTTGGTTATTCGGCGGCGGCGGCGGTGGTGCGTTTTATATATTTACGTATTTTTTTTTCCCCCATTTTTCGAGTTTTCGATTTCATTCACTTTTTGGCACAGAGAACATCATCATCCGGCTGATGGCTGTGGACGTTTCTGTTCGCCTGGTAGGGATGTCGGAACATTTCTTTGAAATGCCGCAATGAAAGGCAAAAAGCCGCCGTGCAAACGCTTTGATGATTTTCCGCATGCCGCACAGCCGGCACAGTCGGTTCTGCCACTTCCATTTCCTTCGCCCTGCCGATGGATGTTTGCCGGTGTTTGGCCATGGCGGGCATATCAATTTAGGGGAGTGGCATGCGTGACGCTTAAGCGAACAAGATTATAGACTCATTTTTTGTTCTGCTCCCTCTTCCTACCTCCTGTGGCAGTTGGCCTCCTGTTCCTGTTCCAGTTCCCAATCCCAATCCCGATCCTGCTCCCCCGGCCACAGGCGGCGTTTCCTTTGTAGTTGGCTCTCTCTCGGTGCAATAGGGCGTTGCCTAACAGTAACAGGAGCAGGAGCCAGGCACTCCACTTCACTCCACACCAGGAGGAATGGCTGGCTGGGGCTAGTGGTGGCGTTGGTGCAGGGCCAGGAGTTCGACTCACCGCAGAGCCACATCAAACAGACACAGAGTCCCAGGCGCAGGAGTCGCTTTCTGTTTGGCTTGCCGCCGTTGGTTTTTAATGAAAACAACAATCTAAGAGCCATTACGTGGACCGCCCAATACTTGGCCCGAGGGCAGCTTGTGTGGCTTTAACCCACTCGGTGCAGTGGCCACAAGAATTGGCAACAGCAGTGATGGCTTCATCAAAGGAGAAAGCAAAATAAAGAAGATACATTTGGACTTTTGAATTAATATTTGAGATTTGTAGCGAGATACTTTCCAAGCTTTAAATAATAAATTTATATATTTTTTTAATAATAAATGAATAATATATTTTATGTTAAATATGCAAATAAGAAGATATTAATTATGCCAAAATAAAAAAAGGATACATGAAAGAATTAATTAAGCATGGTATTTAAGATTCAAAATTTATTTCTTTGTAATTGCTTTTTTCTTTAAATTTCCAAATACTCTTTAATAAATATACCTTTAAAAGCTAGATTTTACATTAAAAAGCTCAAATTTATATAAAAATATAGGTGCTTCAAAATAAAATGGAAATCTATGAATATAAGCCTAAAAATGAAATGGTTTGAAAAACTTCAAAGGATGTTATATCCTATAGTCCTATACCACATATAGTTTAACAAAGAATATATAAAATTTAATTTTTATATGTTTAATAATAACCCAAAGCAAATTAAATGTTTAATTTTAATAACGAACTATTCGTATTTTAAACAGCAAACAGTGCTGCCCATCATCGCTCAGATAGTGGCGCCTCTTTCAGAAGTGGTCACTTTTTTATTGAGTTACTGGCGCCATCTGTTACTGAGCTACGTTAGAGATGAGACTCTTTTTCAGACTACATGACCGTTACTGCTAAAGCTTTTGAATAAAAGTAAGAAATTTTAAAAACTAATTGACTATTTAATATAAAATAAAGAGTATAAAGTTTATAAAAATATGTTTACTAAATAAACTTCTATCGCAAGATAAAGAGAATGAGGAGTATTAACAATGTCGGTTGAGTGTAGCGTTCTGGCCTGTAGAGCATATTGGCCAACAAATCCTATGGTATCAACAAGGTATATCACAGTATGCTGCATAAGTACACTTTGAATTTTCAACAAGTAGCAGAAATACAATTTCCCTCATATAAGACCAAAAAAAACACGCGGGTGCTAAAAAATTAATTCTCAAAATTGAATAAATTACGCGAATTATGTAACAGGCGAACAGAATGAACCGAATTCAAAGGAGGCAGCCGGCAAAACGCTTAGGAACATTCTCTTTTACACATACAGGCGATACACAAGAGCAAGGGGACACACACGTGCCCCGGGAAATGCTTTCCTCCGAAAAGTCAAAAAGTATTAAGTACATGAAAGTAGAAGAGGAAGACCGAGGAAAAGCAACAGCAGCCGGCACACTCGAGATAAAGCGAGAAAAGCGGGAAACTCGGGGAGAAGGGGGAGAGCCAGCCAGGCCATGAAACATTTTTCATCGCCACGGAAAATGGCGAGGGGTGGTTTCTTGCGGGGGTTGCAAATGGATGTCACAGAATCGGGAAAATGCCGGGACACCGCCAGTGAGTGAGAGGAAGAGGGATGCCGTGTGTGTGGAGAATCATCAAAGGTTTGCCGCAGCGGCTTTTCCGCCTTTGTGGCAAATCCTCAAAGGAATTTTCCGATATTTGTAGCAGGCGAACAGCACTCAGTTGCAGGAAAACTTTGACCAAGAAAAACTCAACCGAGCCAAACACACTCTCTCACACACAGACACACACACTCCCGACCCCGATGTCGAATTTTCCGATGTTTTTCGTTTACTATATATTTTCTTTCTTTTTTTTTTGCGCTCGGGGAGAAAATTCGCTTTTCATATGCGGCTGAATGGCAACCACACAGAGAAAATTTATCACCGGGAAGCTGCCGGCTGACGTCGATCTGTGTGAGCTTTTCCTTAGCCGCCTTGTGCCAAGTTGCCGGGCAGCTTTTCCGCTTTTCCGCGGTGACACCGCGACATTCGTTTTACTTGACGCCGGGGACAGACATCGGGCACCAGGCACCGGTCACCGGGCACCAGGCATTGGGGCACTGGCAATTGAAATGTAATGGATGGCCCCTCGCCCATAAAGCAATAGGCGGCGTTTTACGAGCTGGCAAAAAACCTTCGGGCCAAGTCGCTACCAAATTTGGTGGACCATAAAAAATCTCATTAATGTGGCAAACAAAAAAGGCCTGACATAAACACGCGCATAAACATAAAATTTGATGAAAAGAAAACATGGCAACAGACAATAAACAAAACTTAAAACTTGGCGAATCACAAAAACAAAATCGATTATCAGGGTTTGTAATGATGGATTCCGATTCGATTGAAAATAGTTGTCTGGGTGGGATGGAAATGGAATGATCCCGGGGAGACGGCTGGGGAAAGGTCAGGGGGAGTGAATGGTGAGTGTGCATATTTATATCAGGTCCCTGGGACCTAGGGATTCCCGACTTTGCAAATAGTTGAAAAATAAATTGTATTGTAGTTATACTCTACACTATAGACGGGTGTATCTGAATAAAGGATCATTTAATATTTTAGTTATATTTCTCTTTATTGTATTTGGAGAATTTTATTAAAATAAATAAACTTTTTCAATAAACTTTACCTATATAGCCTTTACTCTAAGGTATTCCAACTTCGAATATATATAAAAATATAAAGTGCAATTTCATTCCTGCCATTGGCACACGTTGTGGCATTTAAAGTGAGTTACTGGCAGTATCGGCAGCTGGTCCATGAAGTGGACCCCAACACCAGACCTTCTCTGTATTTGGTTTAAAGGGGATATCATTATCATGGAGCTCATTGATCCATTTGGCGCGTGCTCAAACACTAATTCGAAAAAAAAATAAAAACATTTGGTTATATTTTGCTTTGCTGCCAAGTGCGCCAAGTGTTTGTTATTTCTCTTCCCTTTTTTTGTATTTTAAGCAAATGTTGCAATCGTAATTTGTTTTGGGTTAACACGCCATTTGGTGTGAGAAGATGTTTTTTTTTTAGAGATATTCCAGACGGCAAGGCTTCCATAAGAAATAAAACGTATACTTGAACTAAATAAAACTGCTCTCCCGCAGAACTCTTTTATTAAATATTCCCGAAATAAACGAGGCACTTGTTTTAAGAACCCCATTAACTGCGCCAGCACAGAAATTCAATAAATATCAATAAAAATATTTACAGAACCGGCCGAGGAGCAAATTGAAACAGCAAATAAGCATCATCAAAAGCATTCGAGCCGCTGAACAAAAATTCTGGCCTCAGAATTCAGACTCCAACTCTGGAGCGCAATAACGGTAATCATATTAACTAAGTGAGTGAAAAGTTTAATTGAATTGCCCAAAAAGGCGACGAAACAGGGCAGCAAAGGGGTTATGGGGGATAAAACTGGTTCCGGATGTACCGAGCCGATTATAAAATATAAGAAATGAACGACGACAATGCGAAACGCCAAAAAGGAATTTAGCTTAATGAAAAAAAAGTGCAACAGCAGAGGTAGTGACAATAGCTACACAGTAAAAAATATTTTAATTTATAAATACATAAATATATATATATAAAATAATATATATTATATATTTAAGTTGTAATACTAGAATGAGTTTTTCATAAAAAAGGCCGCATCTTTTAAGAACCATCCAACTCTTTAATCAAACAATTTTATTTTTTGAATATATTCCATGTGTTTTTCTCTGTGTGTATCTGCGGGAACAAGACCCTCAATTAGCCAGCTTGAATGGCAGGAAGCTTGCAGTTTGGGGAGCTGATATTGCAACTGCAACATCAACAGCAGCAGCAGCAGCAGCGGCAGCGACCTTGCAATGTCGCAACGATGACGAGACGAGTCGTTCGTTGTCTGTTAACTTTGCCGCCATTTGTCTGAGGCTGTTGGTAACTGGCAGCTAACTGTTAACTGGGCCTAAGCCCGGGTCTGGGCTTGGCCGCCCCCAACTGAATTCTGATTCTGGCATTCTGCATTCCGACATGCAATGTGAGAGTTAAATCTAACTGCATGTTGCATGCCACTCCATGACAAACTACCGCCGACATAAAATAATGGCTAATCATAATGCAATTTGGTTCTATTTTTCGAGCCAAGCTAACTGGCATTTGCATTTTATATTTCAGCAGTTATTGTTGTTGCCAAGGTGTTGAGCACTAATTGGTGGTACTTGTATAAGCCGGGCCGTTTCGGGCTGATCGGCAGAACAATGGATTCAATTAAGACGGAATTAATTGTAAACTGTGTAAGGGCACTTGAGGCCGAAATGGATAAATAAGGAGAATATTTTGTAGCATTACTTATGCATATTTATTCCCTCTTAATTAGGCTTACTTTATAAACAAGTTTGTAAATGATTTTTTATTAAGTTTAAAGCCTAAAACTAAAATCGTGGGAATCGTAGTTCCATTGGCAGATGTTCTGCTATTCATGCCTGGTCCAGATGGTCCTGTGTAATGCAAAACCTAACGATGTGCTGCATATGTTGGCAATTTTACGAGTATTTTTTAAATAAACAGATTTCGCGCCGGCGCATTGAACAGGATCAGCCGGATAAGTCAGCCAAGAAATGGGAACAGTTGTGTCGAAAGCGATCTGCAACCCCTCGAACAGCATCCTGACAGATACAACGCCTCCTAAAGCAACTAGTACAGATCGTTCCACCCCTAAAAAGGACACTAACAGTTGGCCCGATACACATGCTACATACATCTTCTATATGGCTGGATATCTGACCGATTGTATCGCTCTTCTAATGAATTACGGCACACTTTTCAATTAGTTGCATGTTTATACAATAATTTTGATGATTCTCGGGAACTCATAGAGATATACACCCTCAGATAGACAAAGGTCGTCGTCAGCTGTTGAATTTTGAAGAGTCTGGTCTGGGCAGGGTGTTGACTATAGTGCGGCCACCCTGTGGTGGTGCTTAATTGTTTGAACCTCAGGTACTCAGGAATAAAGTGTGTCTGGCATAGTGAGCGTAATGAAAGGGTATTATTCCAGGATAACAATAGGGATAGATTACTCTGACAAGTTTTCATAATTGGATTATGGCATAAATTGAACAAATTGAAACTTGAACAGTTTTAGTTAGAGAACTGCACTTGCATTCTTCATTTATGAATGAATTGTCTTTGCGGATTGTACTTAATATTCAGTGAGCTTGTTGTATGACAAAAATAGCTTGAATATTCCGATTTAATCGTGGAATTTAAATAAATTGGCGCCGCACTTTGTCGACGTGTCAAGGCAGTCGGACAGACAACTCGTTTGCCTACGCATATGGCTTAGTTCAGATTACAATTGCCAATCGCCAATGGACAACTGAAATTGCAATTGCAATTGGAATGATTAAGAGGGAGAGCAAACAAAAAACAGAAACTATATACGAATGCATATCTGCAGCTGCAGTTGTTTTTGTCACACTTTTCCGCTAAACTTGCCATTGTCGACTTATTTTTTGTATTTAATTGCCGCCTCTGGGGGACGATGCTGGCTCTCAAGTGCACACTTCCTGTCATTTACATTAACAAAGTATTTTTCTGCTAGTTTTTATTTATATTTCAGAACGCACTTAATGGGTTTTCAAAAGCCCGGACCATTGTTCGATTTGTAACGGGGAACAGGGCCTCGGGGTTGGAGTCTGGATCCGGTGATTGAGTTGCAAACGGGGTCCCTGCCAGGACACTGAGAAAAGTCTTGTCTTGAAAAGGGATTTTAATATAGGGCCTATAGGGGGATAGTCATGAAATAAATGAGTTCATTGTATTTGGCTTTGGCTGCAAATAAAATGTTCAGTGTTCCATCGGTTGCGACTGCGCGTGACACACTTGGTTCATTTTGAGTTATTGGTGGTGCGTAGGGGTTGGGACCTTGGTTGGGGTTGTTTTCTACCCGCAGCCTTTACATTTCCAGTTTCTGTTCTCCGATGGTTTATTTACCCCGCCAGCATTGTGCCCCTCGCTTGTGCCTGCCACACGCATTCTTGACCCAAAACCCAAGAAACACGGGCAGCTGCAACGGCAACTCCTTGGCCAGAGATCGTTGCCACCAGTAGTGGCGTGTCAAATGGCCAACCAGCTGTTACCAATCCCATTAAATCAAAACGAGCCGACGAGCAAACAAATTGAAACCCGAAAATGAAAAACCGAAAACTCATCCTCGGCTCATTGTCCTTGTTCGGACATATGTGCAGCTTCACAGTTGACTTGGAGGCAATTAGCAGGACTCGCACCCTCAACTCGACTGTCACTTTCCACCCATGCAAATGAGTCCTTGATCATGTTGGAACCCACTACCAAGCCCTGTTTCCCTGGGGATAACTTCCTAGTTGCAGCTGGCTATTTTAAATTTGTGTATCCTTTTTTGAGGGAAATAATTGTCAAATAATTTACTTTTTCCTGTGGCAGAAAGTGGTTACTATTTGGGGTTTTCAGGATGTATAAATTATACAGCTATGGAAATAACAAATATCCTTTTTAGAATATTAAAAAATATCATTCCTCTAGTTGTATTCTCCTGCTGATGTTTAACTTTCCCTTTGCGTGATTAACCGTCATGTTTGTGGCCATTATTGTTGGTCCTGCTGTTGCCTTCTGCGGCTTTGGCCAAAAGGTTGCAATTTATTTGGGACAAGGCCAAGCCTTAAATAATTGCAGACGGATGGCGTTTGCGGCTTTCCACCAATCCAACAATCCTCGAATCCACAAACAGCTGCCGTGGCAATCACACAGTCTGCCATAAAGCCAATATTAAAAGCCACTTAGGGCGACGCGTGGCGAGCAATTAAAGTAAACACTGAGTATCAGCAAATCCTTTTAGCACCATTGGTATGGATGCCCTATAATTGCAATATGAGATGCCAGCCACAAAATATCCTTTTCTAGGCAGCCACCCTTACCCTTTTGTGTCCCCTCTGTTTGTTTATGGAGTCGAAGGAGTTGCCATGGCAAATCCCTCGACTGCTGTGTCTGCGCATGCGCAACGAAATGCGGCAGCTGTGGCAGGGTCAGCGTTGAGGTGACCGACCCCCAGGTTGCCGACATTGTAATCCTGCGGAAGTTGATTTTATCACGTGTGTCCATTAGTTACCTTTCGGTAGAGAAAGTTCAGTCTAGACTCTAGACTCATGAAATTAAAACTGAAACTATTCTCTGACAGGAAAAGGGTTTCGAATTTTTAGTTTGGAGTTGAACCCTTTTTTTTTGGGAGACAGCTGGGACAAATTACACTTTTGTAAAGAAAACTATTATTATTCTTAAACAGAAAACTTAAACTTATGTGAGGGATTGTTTGAAATAAATTTCATTGACTAATAGTTTGCTCCCAACTATTTTCATACTTAACATCTAAAACCAACAATGAAAAATGTGTTTCATCGACATGGAAAAGCCGAATGATCTCAGCCAGAGGCAAATATTTCAAAGTGCAGTGCTCTCTAAATAACCGCTGACAGTGCCTCCCATCAATAAGAATGTCTTTCGAGTGCCTTTAACCTCGGAGGTTAGACGAAAAATGCCATCAGTCATTAATCTAATTTTTTCTATTTATGGCAAACGATTGATGGGCCAAGACCCAGAGCGGCGACGACTTGACAATTGGCGGCTAATTATGCAATGGCATCCCGAAAACCAGACCAGGAATGAGAACTGGGATCGCACTCTGGCAGCTGGAATTAATTGGCCGGCCAGATATAGAGATGCTAGTCCGGCGATAAGACCCGCTCGCCGGGATCGCCCTGGAAAATGATGATGAGCAGTTGGCACCGCCGGAAAAGTCAGAATTAATGGGCCGAGTCAAGACAGGGCGACAGTTTTGTCGGTTAAATTAAATTACACTTCATTCTGGTTCGTTTCGATTGAAATCTCTGAAATGGCGCTGCCGATTAAGAATATGCGATACTATCTCAAGGATGAGGTTGTCTGCCACAACAAGAAGAACGACATCTGGGTGATCATACACACGAATGTCTTCGATTTGACGGAAATGCTAAAGGATCGCATGGATCATTGGAATCGCGTAGGTCATTTTCCCAAAATCTTTCTCTGTATTTCCAAGGTCTAATCCTTTTCAGAACTTGGACTACTTGGTGGCACATGCTGGTAAGGACCTGACACATTTCTTTCATGAGAATGGAGAGCCTCGCACAGAGATCTCACCCAACACGGGGAAGCCACGCGTCCTGTTTCCACCCATTTTGGAGGTGGCCATCTCGGAGTTCTCCAAGACGAAGGGCGCCATGTGGAGCCAGGATCCTTTCTATCACATTGGCAGGGTCACCACCCGGCCGAGGGTAATTCGGATCATAAACACCCTCACTGGCCGCACTCAGATCATGACCGTTTGCAATGAAGATAGTATCTACGATATCCAACAGAAGTACAAACAGCGCTACAATCATCATGCAGGTAGCTACGAGTGGCGAAAGTTCTCCAACGGGGTAAGTTTTGATATAAACTTCCCTATTTTTGATACAAAATAAACTTTTTTTTAGGGAAAAACCTGCAGTGTTCTAGACCTGAATGGCACCTTGGATGAAAATGGTCTCATCGATGAGGACGACAGCACTGTGGAGCTGCCTCCACCTTCCATTTGGCTTTATTACACAGATGACATAACAATTGCTTGATTCTGGTTATAGTTTATTGGAAATTGTTTGTAGTTCGAACGCGAGTAAAGTTAATTTCAAGCTAGACTGAAGGTGGCCTTTTCTTTCGGCATTTTTAGCGAAATTTAAATAAAATGTCATGGTCGAAGGAAGCCGGTAATACTTTCAGGGTCGCACTTTGTATCTACCCGATAAATGCATGTATATATAGAATATATGTATATATAGAAGTTGCTCCTGATCGCGGGTCTAATTTATGCGGGTTGCTGGAGCTGTGAACTCGTGTATGACGATCGGGGTGTTGGTTTTTTAATGTTTTTCTTTCATTTTTTTGACTGATGCAGCGCCTGCAGCTGCCCAGTTGGCACGCGTTGTTTTCCAGGGGGAGTGATCACTGAACTGTAAACGGTTTTCTGCTCCAGCCTTCCGAGCCTTTCTTTTGGGCCAAGTTATGGTTGTGGGTTCTTGGAAGTGCGCCTAGGAAGTGGAGACGCCCACTTGGCTTGGATCTCCACTGGGGGCTGCGTTGCTGGTCTTGTGTTATCTTGAGCGGCGCATAAATAATTAATTTCAGACTCATTTTGCTTAATAATTTTTTTAGTTGTTTAATTGCAAACCTGTTTGAGTTGGGTACGTTACGGGCATGGGTTTTTGTTTGGCTCCGGCTCCGTCTCCGGCTCTGGCTTTGGGTTGAGGTTGGGGCCATGCCGGACCATAAATGGTCTGCGGCTGTGTTCTTAATTTACATTGCGACAAAAGCGGCTAAGAATCTGGCACTTGAACAATGTTGTGAAATATTTTAGTCACAGAGTATGTGGGTTTCTCGTTATTATTATTTTATTTTTTAACAAGCCAAGAGGGGTTTGGCAGCAGAAGGTCGCCAACAAGTGTGTGTGTGTATCTCGTATCTGTGAAAACACAAAAAGCCCAATTAACCCCAAAGAGTTGTTCATAAAAGGCATATTAAAGAAAACTAATTTATGCCAAACTTAGGCAGTCTAAACACACGAATCCCTTTATCGCAAAACCGCAAGACGCCGCCTGAAAACAAAACCAAAACAATTACAATCGAATCGCATCAATACCTAAGAACGTCTGAGCCGAAACATGCAGAATCTTGTGAAATTCTCTTACCTGTTTGCCACCGTAATCTCGCCTGATGACTCACCCAAGTCTGTGAACACGTTTGAGCCTGACAGGGCCTGGGAAAAAGGAGCAACCGCCACTCCATCGCAGGCAATACCCATGTCGAACATTGGGTAACCTGCCCCGCACTGGGACCGCTTTTAAATGGCGTTGGAGATGGTGATGGCGGGTACCGAGGGGCTTACCAATGCGTAGAAGTCTTCAAAGCCCATTGCACTGGCTGGGTCTATGGAATTGCGTTTATGGTTTGGCCAAAACCAGTTTTGGCATTCCGTTCGTCTCACCCGCTCCAAGTTCGCTGCCTAAGTCTTTTGTTCAAAGCGCCACAGAGTTCATTGGCTGTATAGGTAAACAAAGTGCATTTGTGTATTGGGCCACATTTGTGGACGGCGGCAACTAATAGTCCAGGCATCCACGAGTCGCCTCTAAGTTGCTAATTAATGGAGGCGGACTGGCAAACCAATGGAATGTTAGGTTCTTGACTCACAAAGGGTTTGATTTAAATGGAAATACTTTTAGAACTATTTTGAAAGCAAAGTTTTGGTTACTCTAAACTATTGCCACTATGTTATCCAAATTATATTCGGAATCTTGTTTACCACACGTAATTGGCGGACTTAAGTAGCCACCCAAGTCATGTAGGCCCTTGTTAACTTGGCTAGATAAAAATAATCTGCAGAGAACGGGTTGGAACTGACACTCGGATCTGGCAATTCTGCTAATGGAGACTAACGGAGCAGACGCTGAATTCCTTAGGAGCACCGTTTGGCGGATCCATCACGGACAATTGACAGCACCCACAGAGTGTGGCAGTGGAGTGGCTGTGGAAAATGTAACCCACTTCGATGGTGGCATCCACCATGACCCATTCCCACAGCCTGAGCGAAGGCATCTGGGCAAATCTGAATCTGAATTCCATGCCGGTCGCTCGCATTCTTTCCCATTTCCCAAAGCCAGGCGGAAGTCGAGGCTCTGGTATGCGAGCATTCTTCCACCGACAGTGAGTGATTCCCAAGCTAAGCGAGCTAATTTAGTGCTTAGCTCGACATAAACTGTTCGCCGTTTGTTGTTCTCTCGGCTGTTCCTGGGGCTTGTTAATTGCTCCCAGAGGTGGCAAGGCGGAGTGGGAGGCGTAACAGGTATGCAGATGAGCTTCGAAATAGAAAGCCAGAAATTATTTTGGCATGAAGGTCATATGGCTGGTCGCACCACACCCAAAAGGAAGTCAACTCCAAATATTATATGGTCAAAATCCAACATCCGTTATGGCTCGATTTCATTTTCAGCTCAGTGGGTTGTATATTCTCTTGGCCGGGACCGGCTCCGTTCTATAGATCCCGCCCCGCCCATCTAAACGCATTTGCATTTGGCATACAAAGCATTGACCGCTGCATTTGGCACTTGGCATTCCACCCGGCCAGCCAGCCAACGTCAAATTAAATAATAAATACACGAAGAGGAAAAAAGCGTATGCGACAATAAATAGCGGAACCAAATTAGGAAGTGGCCACACCACAATGTCCCCATCTCCATATTCGGGTGTCCACTGTACCGGCAAAGCAATAACAATCGATTGGCTGCGGATAATAAATTGTCATTGGCATATTAATTTGATGATGTCTGATTGATTTTGTGCCATCTGTTTGGGGTTTGAGTCAAAGTATGTAGGATACCCTTGCAGAGGAATGTTGAGATTTAAGAAGGCCAGGCTGATCTGTATTTGCAGGACCAATAAAACAACCATTGAATAAAACGCATATTATAATTTATGGCAGATTTACATCCAGATTTAATGTTTAAAAAAGCTAAAGTGGTGTTTTCATTGGGAAATCGGCATTTGAAGCATAGAAATAATTTTTTTTAAACTCCCAATTTGGCACAGAATCCCACTTCCAATTTCCATAACTCGGGTATTAGTGGGCCGATCGCCAAATGATATACCTTGTCGATCTTAGATCTTCGAGCACATTGATTCTACATCAAAACCTGGCCAACTAAAATTTGGCCAGATTTTTCCAAATTTTTAAAGGGGTAACCTCATTATTTTTACCAAAAAGTGATTAAAAATTTGACCTTCCGATTTTCATGATATTTTAATGCAGATTAAATGGAACTTCTTTGCTGATTCAAAAATGGTATATTGTTTTTAGATCTGATAAGAAATGGCTGAAATATTCGGTAAAGAGTAGGTCAAAAGTTCATTCCAATTCCTATTAAAAAGTAGTAAAATTACTTTCTCAAAAAATCTATTCCATTTTTTTAATAATTATTATTTACTCCTTGCTTTATGATCCCCTCGTCCCCTGCTAAAAGTAAGTGTGGAAATTATATTTTTATTATTTCCGGAATTTCAACTTCCATCAATTAAAAAGCACATATCTTGCCAAATTGATATGCCACTTTGGCACCACTCTCGGGTCTGGGCTGGGTGACTTTTCATAAATTATTCAAAGCTTAACTGCTTCCGTTTTGGACGGGAATGCCCGGCTGTCTCTTTGTCTCCCCAGTCAGTCGCTGGGTTCTTCATGCCATTCAAAGTATCCACTCCTTGGCAGATTGACAAGGTTCGAATCGTCTGCAGGTTTTGAGTGGGTCAGCAGGAGGGGGAGGTTGGAGTTTCTTGTGGTTTCGAGTTGGCTGCCCAGCTGCTTGTATAAATATCCATTGCCAATAACGATTCCGAGGCAACGAGTTGATTTTACATTTTATTGTATAATTTTCGGATGTGGTTGCTCTTTGGGGGTAAGACGCTGTTCGGAGGCAGCATAAATTAACGCGTGCAGCTAAGTAAAAATAAATAAATTTCGTATTTACATTGAGGTTCTCCGGTTCCACTCCAGTGCCCTTCAGGTATGCGGCGAACAGGCCAGTTCGCAGCGAGAACATTCTATGCAAATCGAAAGGGGTTAAGGTTCGAGCGGGGCTCGGCTATCTGGCTCAATTTATAGTTATTAACACAATATTTGTTGTCGCTCCCTGGTTAATTAGCGGCCGTACCCTTTACTGGGAAACAAAATAAAAAAACCATTTCAAACTAACCCAAGGGTTCCCATGCAAATCGTCAGGCCAAAATAGAAAAATCAATTAAAAGCGCACGTGACGCTCAACTACCCATATTTTCAGTATCCTTTTGCCGCCTGCTTGTCATTCCAGTTGTGTGTGTGTGTGTTTTTTAGTTGACCAGGAACTTCCTGTCCGCGGGGAGTTACCAAACGACCGTTAGTTGGCCTTGTGCTTCCTCTGGAAAAGTCTTTAATCTAAAAAAGCGACAAAGCGTGGGAGCGGTTTCGTTTTGGGAAAGTAACTTCAAAGTCCCAAACTCTATTGATTTATGATCTGCGGGCCTCAATTGATTTTTAAAGTGGATGTGCGGATTATGAAAGGGTGATCTACATATATCCTCTTTTTTTTGTGGTGGTGGTTAGGGCGGTTTGCCAAATTGAACTGTTTACTCTTGGGCTTAGGGTGGGTGCATCCGCCCATTAAATTGGATTTGATTTATGCGAGACAAGTGCCTGAGTGGCTTAACGGAGCATCTTGATGAAATTTACGAGTTTCCAACTATGAGAACTGAGGGTGCGAAGGATTATAAGGGTTTCGAATATTCTTCGCCGACCTCGGTCAAAGCTATCAGCTGGAAATTACCCAGAACTCTTCAATCAACTCACCTGGAGAGAGACTCGTGTAACTCGTTTATCGAAAACAGGTAGCTTCACTTTCTAACAATGATTAGTTGGCAACCTTCTCTTTTCAGTTTCTTCTCGGAGTTGATTTTTCCTTCTTCTTTTTTTTTTCGTCGTGCACCCATACTGTGGAGTAATGAGCGCTTTTTCAAGTTGATAATTACGATGAAACGGCAAAAAAACAGTAGCTGAGATTCAGTCAGTACAATAGCAATGGCAATAACAATAACAATAACAGAAGCTCATTTGGTTAGAGGCCCAGGGGCCCAAAGGCCTGGCCCAAGATGAATTGTCTTTTCTGGCCAACCCCTCGCCGAGGCGAAAAAAGGCTTAGGTAAAACATTTGTTTACACATGAAAATACCAGTAGCCGATTTCAGAAGCGCTTAATTCAATTATGAATAGATCGGTGAGGGCTCCAAAAGAAGGGCGGCTAGAATGAGTGATATATATTTTCTGGAAGCAGCGTGGGAAATGAGGAGGACTTATGTAACTCCATTTTGGACCATCCCATTCCCACATACTCTTATTAAATCGAATGAGCTGGTTGTAAATTCTAAGCTGATTTCGTAGAAGAACTTTTGCAAATCAATCAGGGGCGCGAAGAATGCCTCTGGCAGGTCAATTACAAATGCAAATGGTTCTCAACTTTCCATCCACAATTAATTGAAGAATACTTTCTTTTAATTACAAAAGCTTCCATGCTGTCCCGCATGCTGTTGAATTTAAATTTCCCCCGAAATAATCATAAATCACGAATACATTGAAGTTGTAATTATATAATTTTTCATATAGACAATTAAATGGAATTACTTTTTAATTAGTAATTATTCTGTCAGACATGAGGGCACGCTTTATGGCCTGGCAATGGATTAATAGGATAGTAATCTTTGAGGGAAAACTTAGCGCCCTGGAAGCTCAACCCTCCGAAACATTTAGCGAATCTGATCACCATGCCACGGCATGGGGCAGCAGTCATAATCCCCTGCCGGTTGCAACTATACTGTAGATCCGATCCACACTCTTGCTTTCATGTCATCCAGCCATTATAATTATGGCGACGAGTCTGCAGCTCTGTCTCTGTTCCTGTCCGACCCCAGCGCCATCTCTTTCTTTTGGGGCATTTTCCAGAGCTCTTTTCATTACATTTAATGCCACAAAGGAATTTGAAAAGCATAACAGCCACAAAGGAATACTTGGCTGCTGACGTCGCACTGGTCGACCAAGTAGAACTCAATGCACTGACAGAAAATCTGGGGTGTTCTATATATTCAATGTAGTTAAGTGGAGTATGGGGGTATTCTTACGATTAACAATTGGTTTGGCATTAGCCTCTATTAAGTTGAATTTCCAATGTATTGAAATATTTTTAACAACTATACTAATTATTTTAATAAATATTATCATTACTTCTTTCTTTAAATTTAAGAAATAAAGGTTTTAGAATCAGATTAAATTGTTTAAACTTTTATTTGGTTAGAGTATTAATTAATTTAGTATTCATAGAACTAAGTTCTTATAGGATTCTTAAAAATTGTTAAAAAATCTGATTTTCCAATTTGATTATTCAAATCCTGTAAATTCTGTGTTCCATTCTGGTTATAAATTTTAAATATTAATTAAGTAAGAATCTTGTAGAATATTATACTTTTTGGCCTGTGTGGATATGGTTGGGAGGTGCCTATGTCTGTGGATGGATGTGGACGCGCTCGGTTGACTTTCATGGATCAGTTGGGGCGGGCGCGCAGCTCCACAACTCCAAACCAAAGCGGTAGCATGTTTCATTGTTGTTGTTGATTTTTGTTCTGGTATAAAGAGTATATAGTATTTGCAGTTTTTTTTTGTTCTTATTGTTGTTGTTGTTGTTGTTGCAGTCATTACCGGCATGACAAGCACAAAAATGCGTTGTTCGTGCGCAGACGCCGCCGCCGCCGCTGTTGTTGCTGCAAAAAAAAAAATAAAGTTGCATTTAACTAGTTAAAGAATAGGGCTCGGTCCAGGGCACTAGTTATAGCAACTAGCCAAGTACACCAAGGCAGTACACCAGCATATCGATTGATGGTATGGCGGAGAAGTGAACTCGGTTGAACCCACATCGCCGGACAACACGTGTCAAAGTCGATGGCCAGACGGGAGCTGATTTCCATATCTCTCTCCTATCTCTCTGGCGGACGCACTTGGCTAACTTGGATTGGAGATACATACTCGGTACTTAGAGGCAATCTACTTTTTCTAAGTGCAACCAACCGCTTCAAGCAGATCAAAGGGGGATTCTAATGAGCTACTAATTTGATTTGTTTAAAAAAACAAGAGTCATTGGCAAGGGGATAGTGTCTTAGACTTAAGACTTAAAAGAAGTCAGTGGATGTCTCTGAAGATACTTTGTGGAAATCTTTGAAATGTTATTTATTTTACCAATTTCAAACCCTTTTCTAACATGTGCTAATGTCAAAGCAAATCACTGCTCATACTTTATCCGCACATCAACTTTCAAGGCAACTTCTTACCGACAATAACCTGAAATCTAAGCCCAACTATATTTGGCAATCATCGACATTTGACGTCGGGCCGCACCCCGTCCCAGTTGAGAAGATAAAAAGTCGAGAATGCCCCGTCAAGTGGCAGTGGTGGTGGTCAGGTTTCCATGCTCCGAAAGTTCCAGCGATTGTTGCCGGGTGACTGAGCAGCTCTGAACTTTGAATGGCACACGAGTATAGGGTTTAAGATTTTGGAAATCT
This sequence comes from Drosophila atripex, assembly GCA_035045925.1. Classification (NCBI taxonomy): domain Eukaryota; kingdom Metazoa; phylum Arthropoda; class Insecta; order Diptera; family Drosophilidae; genus Drosophila; species Drosophila atripex. Next base: position 10,471,309 of record JAWNOP010000070.1, read on the forward strand.
GGCTAGCTGTGAATTATAATCATGATATCCCCAGTAACTCCATCCAGGACTTCGGAGCACCAGGACAACAAAAAAATGGGCAAAATGTTTTTGACTTCCGTCGGACAACTCATCCTGTCTGTGATCTGAGGGGATCCGAGGATGGGGGGATCTCGGGTTTCTCGAGCTGAGGCTGGGACACCGCAAAGTGGAAACGGAAGTGTCGCCGATCGGACAGGTAGTGTCTGCCCTCTATTAGTAATGACCTTTAGGTCTACTCTCCGCCGAATCCAAAGTAATGCCACAGACTCAACTGGTCAGATTCTGGAAAAAAAAACAAAACCAGTTGCAGTGCCAGTTTTTGTCTGCTGGCATGGTGATCATTTAGCTGCAAAAAGCCAACTATGAATGGTAAATGGCAGTGCGGGCCAAAGACTCCATAGACTGCAATTACATGGCCAGCTGCCAGTTGTTACACTCGATAAGTGTCCAGGCGGGCAGGACAGATCGGGGGAGCTGCGGAAGATACTAAGTTGCACTCGTCACGTATTGGGAGGTAACATACATGGGCATACTTAAGGGGCATTAATGTGGTTTATCATCGGGCAGCCACTGAGTTTGGAGCAGCACGATACGGGCGTGTTATGACAAGGATGAGAAGTCTGGACAAGGCTCGAACCACGAGCCCAACTGGTTGGGATAGTCCCTTTTCGTATCTGGCCCCTCTTAAGGGTAGATCTGTTTTAGAGATGCTCAGAGTAACATATAGGGGCGGGTTTGTTTTTAAACTTCAATTTGATAATATTTGATATAACGAGAAGGATACAAAATATATAATTTTGACAACAACTTCCAAACTCAATCACAATCCCTTATCCCAGACATTTTCTCGACAGATGGAGCACTTCTGGTAAGCCATGCTTAACCCATTATTTGTTGCTACTTTGTGGAGTGCAGTGTAGCCTGTACAGAGATCATTAAGTCGCCCGGCCAGAGAGGGATGGCTGGAGCGAGCTGGGAAGGCAAAGCGCACATCCGTAGAAGGACATCTGATCGCTTTTTGTCGTGGCATTACACAACCGCAACGTATCCGGGAGGGAGGTGGCCCAAGGAGCTCTGCAGATGGCTGTGGAGGAGCAGGAGGAGAAGAACTAGAGGATGGAGGAGTGGTGTGGGGGCTGGGAAGGCGGGTAGTGCAAAGAGGAGCCAAAGATGAAAGTGCAGACAAAGCACTGGCTGGGTCCCCAAGTTGAAAGTTGTTGTTTCGACTACTTTTGATGTTGTTTTTACACAGAGAACAATATCATGATAGCAATAGGTATGATAATACTGAAATTCTAGTTTTGTTAATGGTAGTTTTTAGACCATGATATCCATATACACTATCTTGATAGCAAACTCATTCTAAATTATTTTCAGTGTGCCTATGGCTTCCTGCAGCTTACGACGTGTGACGACATGTAGAACTAATTGTCGTCCACTCTCCGAAGGTGACTTCGGCGTGGCGGTTCTGCAGAGAAGGGGAGCTGTATCCAAGGAGTGGGGAGTAAGACTGGAACTGAGCCTCCGACTTGAGAGCAACTCTGGGCTGCAATTGGCTGCACCGTTCGCCTTGTGACAGGCATAAATCAGTTTTGTTTCAGTAATCGGCGCAGCAAGAAGTCCAACTCGAAGTGGAACTCTTGGTGGAACAGTCCCAGACTTGCGACACCTGCCACTACCGACTACCGGCTACCAAACACTGACCAGACTAATTCGTGTGCCAGCCCAGGTCGCGGTGATCTTGAAATTTTCGCGTGTGTTGCGTCATAATTGAAAATGATCGGAGTGCGACACCTTAAATGGCATCCCCATCCCCAGTGACGATGGCGGACAGTCGCTTTTGGGCATCTTTGTTTGTTTCGCGTTGATTTCGTTGACGGGAACAAGCTGGCAACGAGTTAATTAGAGTTCGGATCGTGTGCTCCGGGCAACCCGAATACATAGCTGATTTATGTTGAGGCACTTGGACAGCCATTCTTTGGCCAAAAAAGGCGCAGCAGCAGCGCTAGAAAATAAACCAAAAATTAGCAACATTTAGTTAATGCACATAAATAAATAAAACAGATACGATACGAGGCCCGGGCATTTGCGGCAGACATTTGAAATTCGAATATTGCGAGACTCCAAATTGGGCAAGTCGGCTCGTGTGGCTCGCGATCCGTGTGGGCCGATCATCCGAGAGACCGAGATCTGAAAATCAAACAAAAATCAAAGAAAATATATGACGAGTTTAAATAACACTAACAATCGGCTTTGCTGAAGACCCGCTTTGTTGGTTAATGAGTGCTGCCATATTTGGCCCGAGCGACGTCAAGATGCCCGCCCCCCCGGCCACAGTGAAGCCTGGCTCCGGTCACACGACCAAGCTAACCACCACCAACAACAACAACAACAACAATGGCAAATCAAACACCAGCCAGAGCACATTATGCAATTCCCTCGCCCATCTGAGCGACTCAAGGACCAATCTCACTGTCAACACGCCCACCACCTGCCAGCGATTAAGGTATGACATTTTTTACTCACTTTTCGACTGATATTGGAACGAGTTTATCGGGCCTAAACTGTTCTGCCTGATTGTGGCCGGTGTTAATAAATTATGCTACTGCGTGGGGGCATGCCCCAGGGGCTGGGATGATTCCGATGGCTGTGTGCTTGGTACCATCATGTGTTTCCGCTAATAGACGGAATTTGTCAGTGTTAATTATGGCAGAACGAATGCTTTAATTTGGTTAATATTTTCTATAAGTTATGGTAGGGACTATAACTATAGATGCCTTTTCTCAACCCCATTTGTTGATCCATTGTATGTCTACCCGGTGAATATCCTTCGCTTGAAATTTGATCATTTGCATATCATTTGTTATCAAAAATTAAAAATCCTCAATTATATTCTCTTCACAGCGAAATGTTCCGACGTTCGATTGCCAGCAGCACCCATTCCAGTGCCAGGGAAAACACTTACGAGGAGGTAAGCCAAATATCCATATGAATACCGAACAGATGATCCTTAGATAAGCCATTACGAAATAGCAATTATAATTGTAAATGTAGTTCATAAAAGATCTTGAGATACTGTGGAAGAGCGGCAAACAAATGCAAGACAAAGTAGAATTCAAATCAACCCCAAAATAAAGAAAATTTATCATTCTTACCTGCCTGGAGGGCTTTTCCTCATCACCATCCTGGACTAATTAATCAAACAAAATGCCAAGATGAAAATGAAGAAAACGAACGGAATGGGGATTCCTGCCAAGTTTCGGGCAACCCTCTCGAATTTCCAGACGCTTCAACTTCATAATAAAATCTTTTAGCGAGCCCATCAAAGGGAAATATAATTGATAAACAGTTTAGAGGAGCGGGACGACGACTGCCTACTGTGTATCTGTATCTTTGAGTGCGCGGTATGTAATCCGAGCCACTTTCAGGATGAGGCCGTGGCACCCAAGGAGCAGCCGCAACGACGCGTTCGATTTGTGAACAGGCCGCTCTCAAGTGTGCCAGCTGTCGCTGGATATACATATAAATTCATTTCTGTATCTTCAAGATACCTTTTCCTATTGCTAAGAAGCTGTGATCCAGGACCAACGCACCGCATCCTTAAAAGCGGCAGCAGGCATTGACCTGCTTCGGAATGCCAAACAAAAACATCTGTCGCCCGCGTCCTCTTCAGAAAAAGGGATCGTCTTGGCAGAGATACCTACACATATCCTATCCTATGCTATGCTATGCTATGCTATGTATATTTATGTGTCTGGCTCGGGTGTCCTTTTTCGTGTTGTTACAGCAGTCGTCCTCGATTTGGCGCGCTCTTGGTTCGTTAGCCTGTCGAAGATGAAGACGATGCCTGTTGGAGCTGCATTCCATACAGGTTTCTGGTTGAATTCGATTTTCACAGAAACATCTGCTTGGCCCGGAGAAGCGGGTCCTTTCGATAGCCGGTCCAGTAATTGAAAGTAATTTTCTTTTGGTTCGATGATGGCGGCAAGGTGATAAGCCAGTTTATTCATTGGCATCTTGCCGGGATGCAATAGTTGGGGTATTTTTCGGTTGACAACTTCCGGTTGAGGGTAAATCTTAATAGCTGCTCGACAAAACTGATCTTCGTTGAAGGTGAGCCGCATAAGGACGCCTCAGGATGGTATTCCCAAAAAGGAGCTCATAACATTGCATTTAAATTGTTCTTAAAAGCCACCTGCCTGAGGTCCAGTACTCTTCGAATGGATGTCAACAATACTTATCTAATCGGAGATTTTATCAAAAAAGTTAAAGAGATATCTGTTAAGACCTCTTCTAGTTACTAGACTCTTTTAAATTAAAACTCCATATTACCCAATCAAAGTGTTAGGCCTAAGATATTCAATATCAGTCAACCGCAAACTCTTGGCTGTTCTGCTGGCTGAAAATGTATCTGCCAGATGCAAACACAAGCCCGAGATACAGTAAACAGAAATGCGTGTAAAACGCATAAAATTGCACATTACCGCGCTCCACTGCATTTCATATGACGTTTTCAAAGCTGCAGCTTTGATTCGATTTCATTTGAAGCTGGGAAAAAAAACCGCAGATGGAATCGGATCTGGAGATACAGATACTAATGCTGATGGAGATAAAGATACAGGCGTTGAGCGTGTGGCAGGCAGACGACGTTTTGTTTTACTTTCAGCCAATCCCTAATGGGCAATGGCATCATCATCATCATCATCATCATCAGCAGCAGCAGCAGATCGTCGGATCGGCAGCATTGACAGTCGGTTTCAAGTTGCAATTAGCTGCTGCAAGTGATAGATGGAAGCTGAACCCTGGCCCACAAGTCCAAGCTTCCTCCGATCCCCTTCGATCTCGATTTCTCCGACTAATCTGTCGACTGTCGTGGAAAGTGCAAGTGAGTGCACTGTAGGAAAACATTTCTCTATAAAATGTATAGTATATGGGGCCGGTGCCTGGCTCTTTTTGTTTGCCTTTTATTGCAGCGACCTAATCGGAAATCAAATATTTTTGTACGCCTCGAGGGTTTTATGGCCCTTGCCTCCGATGCGGTTCATCGTCTGGGTCTGGATCGGGTCGGAGTAGTGGATTGATTGGCGGTGGCCGCCCTCAAATATTTGACAAGACTCGGTGCATTCAACTTCTGTGTGGGACTGAAGCCATCCAGAAGGCTTTTTGGTAGCCTCTAATCAAAGGCTCTGTTTGTTGTCCCCGAATGGGCCCCATAAATTACACTACTTTGCATTATGCTTCAAGTGCTCGAAAGGGGTGATGAACCTGCTTGAAATGTTTCTAATTTCGGTGCTTAATTCTTTGATTTATGGGTGAGAATTGGAAAGCAGACTTTTGTCAGAGTTTAAAAAGTTTGGGTTGTTAGAAATTGGTCAGTTTTTGAGTAGTTTCATAGGGAAATGCTTTAATATTTGCTCAGTAATATCATAATATTTACCTTTACCCATTGCTTATCTATTTGTGATATATTCATAAGTAGTCTTAACCCAAAACTTGAGGTGTAGAATGTAAATTATTTGGCGTTCTTTGAAGTTCCGCGACATACTAATCTCCCACATTTTCCAGGCTTTCGCACTTGGATACACCGAATAAGTGTCACCTTCAAAATAAGTTTCTTTCAATTGAAGAGATAATTCAAGACAAACATGCGATTGCCTCATGGACTCATGGCTCATGTGCTTCTATATCGAGGAGCCACCCGACCTCATTGAATCCCCAGCAGGGGGGATCGCCCCCGATCTGGTGATCTGGCCAGGTTATTATTAAAGACACCTAAATGGGTCGTCGTGTGTCCGTGTGCTTTGTAGTGCAGCACGTACAATAAATTAGTGACATTATAAAAAAATTAAAACGTGAGCTCCTCTAGCCGAAGATATTTTGACAATAATAAGCAGCTTTGTGTGCTCGTCCCTCCGTATTCCATATACCATTTCTCGCAACAGACCCGCAAATTCACAACACAAACAACGTGACATGGGCTCCGGGATGGGAAATGGGTTGGGGTTTTGGTGTTCGGGCTTCTGGGCTGTTTTTCGGTGGAGCTGGGGGGTCTGTGGAGGAGCAGCTGGGTCTGTGAATTCGTTTTGTTTGACTTTGCTTTATGCGTTTTTATGTTTTATAGGCCTCCACTCAACTGCCCCGTTCTCATTAGCATGCCGGGCACGAGAAGCTTATAATTTCCAGCTCTTCGTATGTCTATGTTTTTTTTTTTTTTTTTTTTTGGAGCTTGGAGTAGGACAACTCACAATTGTCAATAAAATTGCTGGCCTGGACTGGCATGGGCTGGCTTGGGCTGGCCGGGCTGACAGCACGCACTCGCAGCACTTTGAGACATTTAACAGAGACTCCAAAATCCGTATCTCTCAGTTTCGAACAATTAACAAAATAAAAAGGCCGCTCGGCAGATCCCACGCTCTTTGTTGTTTTGTTTTTGGAGGGAAATGTACGGCATTTAAATAATTTTTCGATGCCAACCCACACGGCCGCCGCAAGCTGGATTATTTCTATAAATTTTATTGTTGAATTTATATGCGAAAATTGCATTCGAAATGAGCTCCGACACATGTGAACAACAGAGCAGATACTATTCAGATACCCAGATACATTCATTCACAAAATGTTTGGCGTGAAGTTCAGCTCATCGCGGAGATACCCGCCGTATTATCATATACAGCGGAAATACAGAAGAGGTATATGTACAGACATATATAGAAGGCAATGAAATCTACCTGAATTCTTGTTAGCTAGCTGACTGGTGAATGAACTGAGAAACTATCTTCCTCCCTGCACTTCCCCGCTATCACCTCGAATTCGGGTTTTCCTCCATAACCTCCGCCTCCTCCTCCTCCTCTCAGGGCCATTAACAGCTTTTTAGCTGGAATTAGATTGTCTCCGGGGAGGCCGCACTTGACTTTATCTTAGCCCAGCACGGAAAGTCCTGGCATCCCGGCTGCATGTTTTGCACACATTTTCTTCTGGGCAAATCCTGTGTGGCATGTGTGCCGGCAGGTGGTCTCAAAGGACATTCAAATGAAGGGTGCTGGAACAGGAGTTGAACTGCCGAACCTGGCAAACCCTACTCAAGTTATTTTATGATCCCTGGATAAGTCTATTAGGGCTGATTGGTTTGTCATACTTATGAGGGAAAGACTTCATAGAAAATATTAAATGGCACTTCCACTTTTTAAACCTGACCCCAATTCAGGTTTAGGAGTAATTCGATTATAGGCAAGTTTATCGCAACTAAATCTGGCATAAACTTGAGTACTTCCACCTTCTCCCAGATAAAAAAAAACAACTTTCTATCGCGGCTTTCCACAGCTTTTGGCCAAAAGAGACAACAAAATTCACAGCATTTCCTCATTAGTTTTTTGTTTGCGGCACAATGGATGTTGGAAGTTGTCTCGGCAACTGATGATAATTAAATCAACGTTGCATGACACAACTTAATCAAAAGTGAGCCAAGCTCGGAGAGACCTGAACTGAAAGTGAATTCGGCTGGCAAAAAAAACCGAAATCCGAAATGTTTGGAAAACAGAAACCTCGAACGAGGTCAACGAACACGGTCCAAGTTGTCAACTGTGGGCAGAACCCAAGCGAAGCTGTCTTAATATGTATATCTCTGGGTGATTTTGTAGTATTCAAAGCAATAACAAAAAAGAAAACAAAGATTAAGCTTTGTGTCTTTTTGTGAGATGCTTTTATCAGCCTATTTACGTGCCAAATCAGCGGGTGAAAGTGTTGCAAAATGAAGAAGTCGCTGGCAAGCAAGCGAAGCAAAATAGCGAAATTGCTCTGGGGTGAAAATTGTTTTTTTTTCGCAATTTAAAGGAAAAATGGAAAGAAAAAGCACCCAAAGCAGACGCCTCCGGATGAGCTGGAATTTTCCCACACTCTGCCGGTGGACGTGTCTAAACTTTGATTAGGCCGAGCGAGTTTTCACTGCAACCATTGCAACCTCTATCTCAGGAGTTGTCGCCTGGGTTCGGGTAATAAATGTGTAACATTCTGTAATGGCTGACAGGTTGCATGGAAATGGAAACCAGACAAGCCTGAGTCATGGGCGATTAGTCAGAACGCCCCAGAGAATTTCGGGGGCAAGTGAACGGCCTTTGAGTCACTGCCACCGTAGGAGTTATCCATTTTCCCCTCAAACCTCAGGCATCATGCATTTTCCCGCGCTGGCAGCCAACCACTACGCGTGGTTCACGTTTAATGAGTGCCACTTGGTATCGATCGCTCCGGCACCTGTTTCCGTTGCATAATTTCCTCGATCAGGCACCCGAAACCTACATAAATGCTTTCCATATTAGTTTTTCCTTGGGTTACCAAAATATTTACATTTTTCTATTCCTTCCTAAATGTACACACGAAGGAACCCAAGGCGCTAATTCTAATGAAGTTGTGCGGGAGTGTGGCAGGTGTCTGCTGCGGTCTCTTATGGGTCATTTGAGAGCCGATAGAGCCATGCGAATGGGCCCGGTTTACACTCTAATGAGGATCAGTATATGGAGGCCAATAACTTGGCTGCTAATGAGAAAAAAGGAAGTAGTAGAAGTAGTAGTTTATGACTTTAACTGGGTTATCTGTATGATATCAAAATTTCTATGATATAGTTCAAAATTATTCCAGCTATAACTCTAATATATTTCACACAAATAGCAAATACTTCAAAGAAACTTCGGCCAGCATAATTACAATTGTTTGGTCCATAAATCTTGCTACTTTATCAGAGGAACCGTCTTGGTCTCTGTTCCTGGAAATGTATACATCAAGTACATCAGAAGGAGAGAAAGATTTCATTTTTTTTGCACAGCTAACCATCCGCAACTAATGCAGCTAAGGGAAAAAATAGAAATTGGGAAAAGGTATACTGGGACGACTGTGGGCTCGGCGTGTGCGGTTGGCCAGGCCGTTTATTGTTGGGAAATCATAAAAGATCATAAATAAATAGCAGGGCACAGAGGATTTACATTTGGCACTGAACGGGCCCTGGACGAGGGTCTGTCACACTTTAATTGCCGGAGATAGAGCGAGTCTAAGCGGATCTCTACTTTGGGCCAAGACGCCGAGTACACGGAGTGATTCATGCCGATCCATTGCTCTCTCTCTTTCTGGCTGTATACGGCCATCTCCCTCCGGGTAATTGATACCCGAGGTGTTGATTTGTAAAACAAAAAACTGTTTGCTTACAAAACAAAAGGCCCCGTTTATGTGCACGAGCAGCATCGGTGGCAGCATCAGTAGAACTAACAACTGAATTTTCAGGAATTTAGATAAGAAGCGAAAACGTTTTCATCCGAAACCGGGGCCAGATAAAAAGAGCTGAGACCCACGAATATTGGTCACACCCCTTGGACACAATAATAGTCCCCAAACAGCCCATCCAAATGCAAATCAATGGTCCATTATTTAAAAGAAACAACCTAGAATTGAGGCCTTTGTCTGAGATTCTCTGATGTGGGTCCCAGTGACTGACAGCCTGATTGTGGATCCTCAGTTTGAAGCCCTGCCTCCGATTTACTTTCAAACCCTGATAAGGAAACTCGAGTTATCAGCAAGTGACCCCAAATATTTGATCTGCTTGTTATGATTTCTTGTACAAACGTTGAATGTTGATGCAAGATTAATGGTCAGGCGCACGCCTTCCTTCCTCTTAAATAATTTATGTTAAAAGGAAAACAACCTCTCCCTGTCGAAAGTTCATTTCATATACAAGTTACATCATCGTCGAATTTTCTCTGATCTTGAACTATTAATTAGGCTAATTTCGGTTGGATTTGTGGGCTGGCTGAGCAGCGGATGTGAGCAGATATAACTTACCTGGGAAATCTTGGGATGGGAAACCTTTCGTTTTTTTTAAGATTATATCATTATGATTTTTATGATATGTGGAGCTTTACAACAGTGGCTCAAGATCAAAGAAATTATTCAATATTTTAGTTCCATTACTGGGCGAATATTTATTCTACAATTAAAAGTATTCTATGACAGTAACTTAATGCCAAATTTGAAACAATAAGATATTATGTTACACATTCCTAAAGTTATAGTCAGCTAATCTGCAATAGAAGACCTAAAAAATCATATGCTTATTTCAATTTCAATAAAATAAAAAAATCGGATACAAAAGAGCCCAAATTCCTTTGGCACCATGACACATTTGTCCGGAAATCTGCAGACAAAAACTGGCATATTGTTAAACATTAAGGATAGAGGATCCTTTAGCCACGATTGGGACCCTTTTTGTGCGACACCTTTGAAAAACTGTCAATAAGCAGGCCATTGTTCGATCCCAGCCAAATGCAGCTGCTCTCCTCTGGCATCGAACTGCGAATCATTTCCTCGGCCTGAGAACAAAGGCCCAAAACAGGATCTGGCAAGGACATGTGGCAGCCAGAGGAGAACTTATTGGCCAGGCAGAGAAAATCAGGATTCGAACCAGAGCATCTGCAACTGTCATGGCCGACATGTGTTGGCAAAATGTCTACGAATTTTTGGCGGTAAAGTGGAATTAACATTGGAAAAAATGGTCAACTAGAAGGGTAGGGGAAGTGCGGCACTAATTAAGGGTTTACTAGAAAGGTCTAGTAAAAATGGCTTATTATATTACAAATTATAAAATCCTATTTTTAACATTAAATGTATAGTTTTGATCTTATTCCAGTGTGGAGAAACTTTTCAGTTCGCCAAGCTGGAATTGAAGCCAAAGCTGAATGAACTCATTTCCCATTGCCCATGCTGGCTGAGCTTCTAAGCCGCTTTCTGGCTTTCTGGCCATTAACGGAGCTGCCAGGGAGAGCATCTCGGCCGGGAGTCTCTTTCTCTCCAGCTTTGCTCTCATCTCTTGGCCAGAAAAAGAAGCGGCAGCCACTTTTCTTGCTGCCTCTTGGTTTTATGGCTCTTTTTTTCGGCAACATGCTCAGTCAACCTTGGCAAGGCCGTTGTTGCCGGTTTTTTACATTGCCTGTGTGTGTGTGCGTGTGTGTATGTGTGTGAATGGGTATCGGGGAGTGGGCTCCTGGGGCTGTATATGTTTGCGTGGGCTGCCATTGGTATGTGGCCAACGGAAGTGCGTTGGGAGTGGGTCATAATCAACATCCCCCTAAAGACCCTCTGGCCATGGCACCTCCTGGACAACAGATGTTGAGGCCCTTTGCTTAATTGCACTTGGCCATGGCGGCTTGTTGGCATCATTAGAGCAGGGTTGGGGATAAATATAGCAATTACAGCAATGTCCTGTTGCCAAATTGAGCGGAAGTGCTGGCGGGGAAAGTCAAATGCCCGTGGAAATTATGTGCAGAAATCGATTGCATTGAAAGTGGTTGCATTGATGGGAGAGTTGTGTTAATTGCTGAAAACAATTTGTCTCATTCTATATTACGTTTAATTAGTATTTAATTGATTTTTGTACTCGGTGGTACTGCATATCGTTAAAACAATAAAACAATTTTTTATATTTACATTTTATGTGAATTTCATTATTTTGCCTAATCCGCCTTGGCTGGCTCTTTTCAACCACATCATTGTAGGTTCAACCACCAGGTTGAAGCTGAGCATTGAACAACAAAACACTCTCTTTCAGATATTGTATCTGTATCTTTACTCTCTCGTGGGTTTCTGTCTTTCAAAAACTCTCTCCACATGAACAGCTTGCAGTACCTCTTGCACTTGAAAAAATACCTGATATACTTCAAACTGCCTTTAACGAAACGTTCATTAAAAACCAAGAGCTAACATTTAATTCTCTCAGTGCAAACTGCATTGCCAGAGCGGATCAGCTTGTGTTGTCCCGCTTGCACAACCCCTGCGCCGCATCCGTGAGATACAATATCCGCTGGTGTGCGTGAGCACGGGAGTTGGCGAGCGGCTTCGAAGTTGCTGCCGTCGCTTCGTAGTTTCAATCGCTCTCGAGTTTTCAAAGCGAACGGTTCGTTCCCAGCCAGCGCGCTAAAGTTTGAAATTGAAAAAGTATTTAAACAGACGATGCGCGTGCGCCGTGCGAATTTCGCAAAGTCTTGAAATCGTTGGAGATCATTGTGATGCTGTGCCTATGAACACATGAACAGTGCAAAATAAAAAGACAAATAAACAAGATACATTCAAAGACCTAACCTCGACTTGCACATTGAAACACTCTTGGATTAGTTTCAATAGAAGCAATCAAAAAAAGAAAAATATAGTTAACAAAATCAAATAAACAACATGGTTCGCAGTCTGGCCCAGTGGACGAAGACGCTGAGCTTCCCCTCGCGTCTCTCGCCGAATCGCAACTCCAAGGACTGCTCCACTTTGGCCAGTCCGGTGCCACCACCCACTCCGCCCCGCAACAAGGTGTCCGGTGGCGGCGGAAACTGTGCCACATCGCGCTCCTCCTCCTCGACGGTGTCCTCTTCGCACTCGTCCTCCCACAGCTCGCCCACTCCGGGCAGCAATAACAATAACAACATGCCCATCACGGAGCTGGAACAGATTGTAAGTTTATTAATAATTTTGCATGCATACGATTGTTACATAATTATTAGGTGTTCCCTGGTTATCTTACCTTTTTTATTGATTTTTCAATAAAACTTGAAAAAGAAACTGTTCTGCAAATCATAAATCAAGAATATACTCGTAGATAATAGGCGGAGATCATAAAGCGTATCCGTCCCCCTTGTGGATGGGACTTCCTGTTTTGACAGGCCAGCTGGGCAAACATTTAACAACAAAGCCCGCGGAATAAATACATATATGTATATTTTATATTGTAATTTCCCCAATCATAAATGCCTTGCCAAGTTCCCTATCGGAGTGCATTCCATTCACAGATAAAGCTCATTGACCCAATTGACTGGGCCCTAGACCGGGCCCAGAGAGTGCAGATACTGATATTAGGGCTTAGCCCGGCACTTATCATTATCAATCAATCAGTTCGCCAAAGCAAATAGGCGTATGTGGAGCGTGGGGAGCCCGGGCTGATAGCCGGATTTCCACACCCGATAAGCGGGCTAACAACTATACTATATACTATATACTATACACTATCGAATATAAAAAATGTAGTTCGAGTGCATTTGGGCAGCAGCCAGGGGTGCTTTGATGGCCAAGTTGAGAGCAATTTGCCAAAGCTGGGCGACAGATTGCTGGCGCAGTTTCGAACACATGTCAGGAAAATAGAAATAAACTGAACAAAAATTGAACAAAAAACGTGAAAAGAAAATGAAATAAAAATCCAAAGAGCAAACAGGATGTAGACACGCTTGAACTGCTGAGGTCGGGACAGGGGCAATCTTCAGGGATACTAATGAAGACAGACAACAATCTTGGGCGACACCACATGGGCACAACGTGGCTGAAAAAGTACACACATATGTAGGGAAAGAAGTGCCGACAATCGGCTGGGAAAAAGGTTTTTGGGAGCAAAATATTGATAGGCATAAACAAACAGCTCATTTGGGAAATTGAAAGGTTTTTCATCGGAAAACCATTTCCATAAAATGAGTCGAAAAACCGGCTAAACTCTTCTCTGAAATTGAATCCGTTTCAATGCGGATTTTCAATCAGAATTCCCGTGGATCGAACTCGCTGGCATTCTTTGGCAATTCGCTTTTGACATTCTCCCTGGTCAGTGGATTCCGCACACGAGACTGCATTCATTTGAGGACCCACTGGAGGCCAAGCCACACCCACACGACACGACCAAGTGGCGCTGGTTTATAAATTACAACAAGTTGAGGATAAAATAAAAAAAAAGGAAAACAAAAGAGACACAGTTTTCATCGGTGGAAAATCGTGACCAGAAGCGAGGAGGCGCCTGCAACGCATCCGCGGCAAATGCCAAAGTTGAAAATCACTTAAAATGTTCGGCCTAACCGTTAGTCGAAATTAAACAAAAACCCCAAGAAAGAAATAAAACAAAAAAAATAGTAATAAAATAAATAAATGAGTACCGGAGTGACGGTACTCCGGGCTCTGGGCTTATGTAAGTCAGCAGAGTCAGCATCGCATTTTTGCCATTTGCGAAAAATCAGTAACGAAAACAAAAACAAGTTTCTTGTTTTGGTTTTTGGTCTAAGACTAGCTCGGCAGTCGGAAAAGTTGCCCAACGACTTTTCAGCTGCTGCGGCGGTGCAAAGTACAAAACATCCTTGGCCAAAGGTAAACCAGTTAACCAGTTCCAGTTGCAACTTGCAACTGCCAACTGGCAACATGCAACTTGCAACGACCAACAGCCAACGGGGGCGTCTGCCCTGTCCGCTCTGTCCTCCTCGGGATTGGCATTCCGGGAATTCAGCAATTACAACCCGTTAAGTCGCGGGATGGGAACTTCCGTCTGGGGAAGAGATTCCCACCGATCTGGAATTGATCTGGTGTGATCGGGATTTCTTTAGTTTCTCACAACGGAATGATTTATTTTTTTTATAATTCATGGCAAAATTATGAACAAAAATAATATAGATTTGCCAGCTTTTATCTAAAGTGAAATTGAATACAATATATTTCTGCGAGGGGAACGTGCTTTGGCTTGATTCTATAAGCATTTCGCTTTCGATTAGCAGTCAATTAACATATTGTTGTTAATGACACATTATCATCGCTGAGTCAACTGATTTCTACCAGTCTGTAGTCTGCCCATTTTTTTTTTTTTTGGATCGGGGACCTTGCCAATGCAAAAGAATTTCGCTAATGACTGCAAAAATGTTGACTGTTGGAGTCTGACGAACCCACTGCCACTAACTGCTGCATTTCCTGTCGCTTGGCCAGACAAACAGCTGCTGACTAAATACAAAAAAAGGTCAGACCCGCATGAAAAAGAAACAACAGCAGCTGCCCCAAAGTTCACCTGCTGGCACCTGAATGGAAGTTTGGCAACAGTGCTGCCAAATGGGAAAAAAAAAGAAACTAGAACACTCCGATCAGTCTTGGGATTAGAGTCATAATTTAACTATTTCTTGCAGCAAACGCATGCAAATTCATCACCATGATTAAGCGCCGCGAAAATAGCATTTAACATGGCTATTGCTGCTGCTGTTGCTGCTGCCTTTGTGTGCGTACAGGTGTGTTGTTGCTGTCGTTACCTGTTTAGAAATCAGCTGCTCTGCTCCGAGCTGCTTTGTCCCCTCTTTCTCAGGTGAAAAAAAAACCAGTTTCTGGCTTTGGCCATGTTTTGTTTTCATTTTTTTTCTTGTATTTTGCAGCTGTCTGGCTCGCATTCAGCAATTGTATGGTGTTGCTGCTGCTGCTATTGCTGAAATTACATACTATCCGAGTACTTTGTGGAACTCACAAAACTGCGCATCAGCTGTTTCAGTGGTTTCCTTTAGCGATGCCCCTTTTTTGGTTAGAAATTCGCCAACGATGCACTTCTTTTTGAATCCGGCATCGATGCACTTTATTAGGTCACAGCAGCAACACCAGTAGAAATACTAACAGCAGCAACATCCGACTTTGGCCAGCTTTGGTGGTATGACTGTGGGAAGTTTTGGGCCTAGGCAAATAGGCCAGAAGTAAAATACGAAACGATCCAATTAGTGCTACAGCTGCGGGTAAATATCAGAAACATTTAGCACAGTTTTCATAGAGCTTATAATGTTGATATTGCGTATCCATATGAATGCTGAGAATTTCTTGGGCAAACACAGCCCGAAACTCGAAATATGAAAAGCTAATTCCGATGCTCACGTACCAAATAAAAAGCATGCCAGGGGTGTCGATGGGAGGGGTGGCCTTTCCATACAATAGACCCATGCCAAGTTCTTTATTGTGTGCACTAAACAAATGAGCGTCAACATATTTTGGTTGGGAATATTCTGTGTTAACTGAACAAACGGAAGTTGGCCCCGCGGGGTATCCAGTCGAGTCGAGTGGAACGCTGCCCAGAATGGAACGTGGAAGGTGCTAAGTTCCCTGCCCACTCGCTGATCTTTCTATGATCTTTCAGTTAGCGACCTGAGAGATCGTGCTCCAGAAGAATAATGGAACATTCTTGTACCACAAAAGATACTGATTGTCTTCGTTTTCTTTTGATCACCAATATGGAAAAATCAAGATTTTGAAGAATTTAACTAACTGTTTTTGAACTCGCGTGTGAACATGGGAAAATATTCTTCCATTTCAAGCTATACAGTTCCCCGAAGCTCATTACAAATATCAGACATTCAACAAATTAGCCCTCCCAACGGACTGCAAGCCTTCAAATTAAAGTGCCTTCCAATCAATTTGTCTATTAATAAAGCCCCAAGAGTAACAAATCTTCCAAAACATGCTCAAACATCGAACCGATTCCCCAAAACTTTCAGCAGAAGCATAAACAATGCCTTGGCATGGGTTGTTTCTCTCCAGTTTTTTTTCTCCTGATTGAAGCCAGGCCAGATCATAAAAGCCTTAAAAATAAAACAAACATCTTTTGGGTCTATGAGCGCCTTGAACTTTGAGGGGAATAAGTTGGGGGCTTCCAAGTAGGAGGCACATGTCTTACACGGAATCGAATGGATTCGATGTCTAAAATTATAAAATTGTTTTCCTGCTTATTTCTAACTTAATTTTTATGATCTGCCTTTGGCCGCTGCAACATCGAAGTGCACCCAAGTGGCACACTGGGGATGGACGGGTGCCGGACGGAGTATTGCCACTCCGGGAGACGTTGCGTCCCATAAAAATAAAACAAAATGCGGCAACTGCTGTTGCTCATAAATAATGCGTTGTTCGCTCTTTATATTTTTTGTGTTTCCACTTTCATTGGCCTGAGCATTGATTTGGATTGGAGTTGGAATTGTTGTCCGTCTGGGTCTTTCTTTCCGCTTTTAGATGTTATTTTTTAATTACCTCGGCCTGAAATTTGGCCACGCTTTCGTGTTCGAATCGGAATTTCAATTGGTTTTGTCTGCGGCTTTACATAAGAACCAATCAAACTCAATGACTCTCCGAGCAGTTGGATAATATTCTTTATTTCCCTATGCTTTGGCATTAGGAAAAAAGCAAAAGTTGCCCACCTAAATAGAAAAAAAATATAAAAAGATCGCATAATTATATAATCATCCGACGAAATCCGGCAAACGACCTCCAACTCTCAACTCTGTGTGGTCCATGGCTGAGGCTGTAGCTGAAGCTGGAGATGTGGAAGTCAAAGTAAATTAACCCTAACAGACCGACAAGTAATTGCCACTAAAAAAAGTCTTCCTCCGGGTTTTCCCCTCATCTCTTTACCATCTTGCCCCTAATTGTTTGGTTTCCCCGTAAACATTTGGGACCGGTTGACAAACAGCTTTTGATCTCTGATCTCCTCGGATGCTGCTGCATGTTCTTCATTAAACCATCCACTACATGATATGGTATTTGTGTAAACATCGGCAATTTGTTTACGGCATCTCCGATTGAGTGGCAGTTACTTCCTCGAGCATTGGGATGTGGGTGGGTGGTTAGGCCGATTGCCGGATTGTCGGACTTCGATGCTATAAGAGTCCATGGCCCCATCAAGAGTTCATGTGCGATGGCACAGTTCACCACTTAATGCCGCTCGGAAGATGACAGAAAAACATCAGAGGAGAGAAACAGAGCACCAAACTCGTTTCACGTTAAATGAAATTACCAGCAAAAGGCAATTCCATAGAAATAATATTTTATATATGTATGTATGTTTGTTCCACTATGCCCATTCCGCGTGTCAGAGGCATATGCCATCATGGGATCCAAGCCGAACCGAAGTGAACCGGGCTGATCCCCCTCCCAGCTCATGTGTTAATTGCTTATTATATCTTCGTTTTAATGTCGCCTCTACGAGTCGTCGCTGGGACCATTGCCAGATGCAGCGACATGTTCATTTATCAAAAGTCAAGCCACGCTCTGGAGCCCAGCCCTGCGCCTCGACAAACTGCAGATAAGGTCAATTAAACGAGTCAACCGGAAATGTCGCGACACTCGGTTAGCAGCTCCCCAGATCCCAGCCAACATCTATGTATCTTTTATCTCCCGAAAATTGGTTTGTCTCCGCGTCACTTTAATGGCTATTCAAACAATGCGAGTATATCGGAAAATTGTCATAACCAAATGGGGGCATCTTAATTTGATTAGGAGTCAGAGTCAGTCGAGAGCAAGTCATAAATATTTTCGCACAACAGCGCAATTTATTATTTTAATCTGCCGGATGTGCAGTCGCACTTCTCTCCCATGTTTAGTTTGCGACAATTAAAAGCATATGCCCGGAGTGCAGCAGGAAGAACTGGGGAGCTCAACCAGAAGCGGTTGCAGTTCTTGGGACTGGAGTAGTCATGAAGATGGGCAAAAGGCAGTCAAGCGACTGGAGAGTGCCCAAAAAGAACGTTAGAAGGTAGGACAGGAAGTACCCGTCAGGGTGTGTCTAGGAACATGAGCAGTCGAGTGTAAAACATTTGACGGCTTGCCTGAGGAAACTCAAGAGGAAAATGCAGAAATCGGTAGGAAAGGCAGGGGCTGCCCGAGCGCCTTGGCAGGTAGCTGGAAAATCAATATCAGAGATGGCCTGGGATAAACAACAGGTCGCTGGGACAGAGAGATAAGCATTTGTTTTGATATCCCTTGTTTATCAGCTTGGGAAAGTAAATGTAAAGGCCTCTTAAAAGGATAGGTTTCTCACAGAACCCGTGACAGTTTTAGTTTAACTTCCGCACCTTAAAAATCTATTAACCTGAATGCGTTTTTGGCAAACAATATAATACCATAAAAATATAATACCAAGGTATTCCAGATACTCCTTTCCGGCATTACGTTAAGTTAAAGTAATAATCTTCTAAACTCCTTAATTCACTTTCTAATTTCTGTTTTTCTCCGTTCATTTGCAGATCTATCCCGGACCTGATCCGAAACACATTATGGGCTCCCTGGTTTTCTGTATTCACCACAAACAAGGCTGCAAGTGGTCCGACGAGCTACGTAAGCTAAAGGCCCACCTGAACACCTGTAAACACGATGCCACGCAGTGTCCCAACAAATGTGGAGCCCAGATACCCAGGATCATGATGACCGATCACCTGCAGTACACCTGCACGATGCGCCGGACACGCTGCGAGTTCTGCCAGAGCGAATTCTCTGGCGCCGGTCTCGAGGAGCACAATGGCAGCTGTGGTCAGGAGCCGGTCTACTGCGAGGCCAAATGCGGCCAGCGGGTGCTCCGCGGAAGGATGACCATGCACAAGTCGAAGGATTGTGCCAAACGACTCCGTCGCTGCGCCCACTGCCAGCGGGAATTCTCCGCAGACACACTGCCCCTCCATGCAGCCCAGTGCCCGAGGGCTCCTCTTGCCTGTCCTCAGAGATGTGACGCTGGTCCCATTGCCCGTGGCGAGCTGGAGGCCCATCTGAGAGATGAGTGCCAGTCCCTGGCCGTTTCCTGCAGCTTCAAGGAGGCGGGTTGCCGGTTCAAGGGACCACGACAGATGCTGGAGGCCCACCTCGAGAGCAACGCCGCCGCACACCTTTCTCTGATGGTGGCCCTCAGCTCACGTCAGGGTCAGCAGATTCAGATGCTCAAATCGGCAGTGTCCAAGCTCTCGATCAACTACACCGGAACTCTGCTATGGAAAATCACCGACTGGTCCGCTAAGATGGCCGAGGCGAGAGGCAAGGATGGGTTGGAGCTGGTCTCGCCGCCCTTCTACACCTCCCAATATGGTTACAAGCTGCAGGCCTCGATGTTCCTCAACGGCAACGGACCCGGCGAAAATACCCACGTCTCCGTGTACATTAAAGTTCTGCCGGGAGAGTATGATGCCTTGCTGAAGTGGCCCTTCTCGCACTCGATCACCTTCACGCTGTTCGAGCAGGGTGCCCAGAGCGGACAGGGCGGCGTGGCGGAGTCCTTTGTGCCGGATCCCACCTGGGAGAATTTCCAGCGACCCTCGAACGAGCCCGACCAGCTCGGTTTCGGCTTCCCGCGCTTCATCTCCCACGAACTGCTCCATAGCCGGCCATTCATCAAGGGCGACACCGTGTTCCTTCGCGTCAAGGTGGATCCCAGCAAAATAGTGTCCGTTTAAACGGCCACAAGCTCCCATGTATTCTTAAGCATTTACTCGACTGTGTAAATACTGTGTATTTAAATTTATGAGTAAATAATAGCATAAGCTAATCCCAAATCGCAGCGGCAGCTTCGGGCAATGTTTTCCGCTCTGAGCTAACTGGCCATGGAACGCTGCAATCGCTGGATCACTGCGTCATAGTCATACTCGTTTCGTATTCGTTTAGGTTTTGCAGTGCTGGAAATAAACCAAAGCATAATTAGCATCCAATTCATCCATAATTGTACGCCTAAGTTCGTGTCTTAAGTCTTTTGTTTAGAGATTTGTATTTTTGCGCGCAATGCTAACACTTTCAAAAGATCTTCAAACTAGACCGTACGCCCGAAATCAGTTAGACCATAAGTTGCATGTATATAGCGTAAAATTCGAAGCGGCAGCCACAGCCGCAGCAACCGCAACTGTTCTAGTTTTAATTTTATCATCTAGATAGTAGCCTAAGACAACGCAATTAGTCATATGTACCATATACATAAACATGAGAATTCATATTCTTCGTAGTCAAATAAGTTTATGTTTAAAAGCTATAAAGTCAAATATACAATAAAAACTTCAAATTAAATACAAATTGTTTGAATGATTTTTTTGAGTGGAAAGACAGTGGGGCGTCCAAATGGGAACTTTCGAGACACATCTTCACCCATATTTAAGCATTTCCAGATCCTTTTCGAGAAAGGAATACCAATTATGAATCAAGGTTCTAATTGCCGTTAATCTGCATTAAAATCGAAAACTAAAATTAAGGGTAGATTTTTAGAAAAAATCATGGTGTTACCCCTTCGAAAAATTTCGAAAATCGGGTCAGATTTTAGTTGGACAAGTTTTAATTTAGAATTATTCTACTCGAAGATCTAAGAAAGGGAAGGCATAGCATTCGTGGATCGGACCATTTTCAGCAAAAATATGAAAGTTTTCCTGCAATAAATTGTTGCCCAGAGCCTTGTTGACCAATTTCAAACTAGACCGTACGCCCGAAATCCGTTAGACCATAAGTTGCATAATTAAGACCATAATTAGTGGCTAATTAAAATAGAGCAACTAAATTTCGATTTTTGCAATGTAGGCAAGAATTTTTTGCAAAATAGGGGCGAAAATTAGAAAAAAAATTGATGCAGATCGAAGGATATTGATGTCCTGGTTGCAAAACGACATCCCTTTTGAAAATCCGATCCGAAATGGTCGAGATATGAGCTTGGAAAGAAATGCCTAGGATGACAAAACGCGTCTCAAATTTCTTTAAATTCGTATGGAAGAAAATCTGAAGTACCAGGCGAACAGAAACCAGCAGAAGGTGGCGGAGTGACGTCAAAGCAAGCAGTGCACATATTTTTCTGTTCTGAGGAAGGGTGACAGCATTAGTTTATGGCGGTATTTTGCCTCCCTATCCCTCTAATAGTACACATTCTCTTGCTGAAATTTCAAAAAACGGTACTCTAATCCATGATGGCTGTCATATTGCCAATCCCTGCATCCCAATTTCCAGTCCAGAACGGTAATCTGCCCCTAATGATGGCAAAACTAAAACGACACACGTTGTTTTTCTGCGCGTGTCACGATTTGGGGCCATCGTGAGTTAATGTGCATAGGATACCATGGGCACGGCGCATCGTGCTGAGGTGACGTTTCAAAAGACGTGAAAAATCACTCCGGCCTTCCCATCTCTACAGCAGCTTAATTTGTCTACCTGTCCCTCTCGATCGCTTCATCTCGTTCCCGTCAACGGAGTATAATGCTGTGATCCCCATCCCATAAGGTGCAATGGGGGTGGTAGAGTGCCGCCATAGCCCACCTTCCTCCCTTTCTCACACCTGGCGAACTCAGAAAAAATGCAGTTGCAGCCTGCTCTGCTTTCTCTCGGCGACCTCCTGCTGGTTTCTGTTCGCCTGGTAACTGAAATCGAAGAAAAATTTTGGAGCCGCTGGCAAGAATTTTATGAAGAGGCATTTAAAAAATGATTTAAAAAAGATTAATTGGAATAGTTAAAAATATAAAATTATATAATTTTCCTAAATATAAATACTACATTATTTTATTATATAATTTTTCCAAATATAAATACTATATTATTTTATTTTTTAGAGTTTTTAAATCGATTTCCAAATGGCGATTTCCAAATATGGACATGAAAAGTAAGATATTCCGCAGCCGAAAATGTTGCGTCAATTGCTCGAAATTCGTATGGCAGAAAATCTGAAGTACCAGGTGAACAGAAATCAGCAGAAGGTAGATTTCCACCACCCCCTCACCCTCACTTTGCCAGAAAAATAAGTCGATTATCCCTTGACTGGCACAATGGGCTTAACGTTGCCAGTCATTTTTTACAAGCAAAGATTAATTAGTGTGACAATAAATGGGCTCCCAAAGCTGTCCTTATTATTAAATTTGCATTTTCAATCCATTCTATTGCATTGAATGATAATTTATTCCCTCTAACTAGTAAAATTATTTATAATATAAAATAAATGAAAACAAAATAATTTCAAAGCCAAGTCAAGGGTTAACAGAAGTTGTCTGGCATAAAATGAAAAACAACGGTACTGAATTGCATGATGGCCGACAATTCGCCAATCCCTGCATCCGAATTTCCAGTCCAGACCGGTAATCTCCCCCTAATGATGGCAAAATTAAAACGACACACGTTGATTTTCTGCGCGTGTCACGATTTGGGGCTAGCGTGAGTGGAAATGCATTGTTTTGTATGGGGGATCTTACTGCGTGCCAAGAAGTTGTGACAACCGTGGCGCCGAAACACTCAGCACTGCCATCCCCAAGAGAGCCTTCTTTGTCTTCCTGTCTCCCTCTTAGTGCATTGTCCCATTCCCCCCCATGAAGCCAAATTTGGAGCTTCAAGTGCATTAGGGGGAAAGGGAGGGGGAGCGTCTCCGTTACATATTCAGATCAGTTTTTCTCTTTCCCTCCATAGGAGCCGAAAATAATAATTGCTCTGACGTCACTACACTGCTTGCACTGCTTGATTTTTGCCACCTTCTGCTGGGTTCTGATCGCCTGGTACTTCAGATTTACTGCCATACGATTGTTAAGAAATTTGCGCCGCGTTTTGGCCGCCAAGGCGTTTCTTTCCAAGCTCATATCTCGACCATTTCGGATCGGATTTTCAACAGGGATGTCATTTTGCAACCAGGACATCAATATCCTTCGATCTGCATCAAAAGGTTTCTAAAATCGGACAATACAATTTTCGCTCCTTTTTTGCAAAAAATTCTTGCCAAATCGCAAAATTCAAATATAGGACAAATTTAGCGACACATTTTAGGGAATATTTATGACATTTCGTGTCGTATTTGGGAAACAAATACCGTTTGCGATTCAGGGTTCTAAATGCTTTCAATCTGCATTAAAATATTCCGAAAATCGATAAATAAAAATTTTGATCGATTTTTGGCCAAAATCATGATGTTACCCCTTTGAAAATTTTCGAAAATGGGGTCGGATTTTAGTTGGCCAGGTTTTGATGCAGAATTATTCTACTCGAAGATCTAAGAAAGGGAATGCATAACATTCGTGGATCGGACCATTTTCAGCAAAAATATGAAAGTTTTCCTTCAACAAATTGATATCCAGAGCCTTCTTGACCAAGTTAACTATTAGTGGCTAAAATATCAGCTTTTGGGACACATTTTAGGGAATATTTATGACATTTCGTGTCGTATTTGGGAAACAAATACCGTTTGCGATTCAGGGTTCTAAATGCTTTCAATCTGCATTAAAATATTCCGAAAATCGATAAATAAAAATTTTGATCGATTTTTGGCCAAAATCATGATGTTACCCCTTTGAAAATTTTCGAAAATGGGGTCGGATTTTAGTTGGCCAGGTTTTGATGCAGAATTATTCTACTCGAAGATCTAAGAAAGGGAAGGCATAACATTCGTGGATCGGATCATTTTCAGCAAAAATATGAAAGTTTTCCTTCAACAAATTGATGTCCAGAGCCTTGTAGACCAAGTTAACTATTAGTGGCTAAAATATCAGCTTTTGGGACACATTTTGGGGAATATTTATGACATTTCGTGTCGTATTTGGGAAACAAATACCGTTTGCGATTCAGGATTCTAAATGCTTTCAATCTGCATTAAAATATTCCGAAAATCGATCAATAAAAATTTTGGTACTTCAGATTTTCTGCCATACGAATTTCGAGCAATTGAAAACATTTTCGGCGCCGGAATATCGCACTTTTCAAGTCCATATTTTCGCCATTTGGAAATCGATTTAAAAACACTAAAAAATAAAATAATAAAGGTTTTATATTTAACAAATAATATAATTTTATAATTTAAGCTATTCCAATTAACATTTTTTAAATCATTTTTTAAATGCCTCTCCATAAAATTCTTGCCAGCGGCTCAAAAATTTTTATTAGATTTCAGTGAATTTTGCCCGTGGCCAGATTTAAAGTACCAGGCGAACAGAAACCAGCAGGAGGTCGCCGAGAGAAAGCAGTACAATCAGTTCAAGCAGGCTGCAGCTGCATTTTATCTGAGTTCGCCAGGTGTGAGAAAGGGAGGAAGGTGGGCTATGGCGGCACTCTACCACCCCCATTGCACCTTATGGGATGGGGATCACAGCATTATACTTCGTTGACGGGAACGAGATGAAGTGATCGAGAGGGACAGGTAGACAAATTAAGCTGATGTAGTGATGGGAAAGCGGGAGTGATTTTGCACGACTTTTGGCACGCCACCTCAGCACGATGCCCATGGGATCCTATGCACATTCACTCACGCTGGCCCCAAATCGTGACACGCGCAGAAAAACAACGTGTGTCGTTTTAGTTTTGCCATCATTAAGGGAAGACTACCGTTCTGGACTGGAAATTGGGATGCAGGGATTGGCGATATGTCAGCCATCATGGATTAGGGTACCGTTTTTTGAATTTTCAGCAAGATAATATTTACCATTAGAGGAAAAGGAAGGCAAAATACCGCCGTAGACTAATGCTGTCTCCCTTCCTCTGAACAGAAAAATATGTGCACTGCTTGCTTTGACGTCACTCCGCCACCTTCTGCTGGGTTCTGTTCGCCTGATACTTCAGATTTTCTGCCATACGATTTTTAAGAAATTTGAGCTGCGTTTTGGCCGCCAAGGCGTTTCTTTCCAAGCTCATATCTCGACCATTTCGGATCGGATTTTCAACAGGGATGTCATTTTGCAACCAGGACATCAATATCCTTCGATCTGCATCAAAAGGTTTCTAAAATCGGACAATACAATTTTCGCTCCTTTTTTGCAAAAAATTCTTGCCAAATCGCAAAATTCAAATATAGGACAAATTTAGCGACACATTTTAGGGAATATTTATGACATTTCGTGTCGTATTTGGGAAACAAATACCGTTTGCGATTCAGGGTTCTAAATGCTTTTAATCTGCATTAAAATATTTTGAAAATCGATAAATAAAAATTTTGATCGATTTTTGGCCAAAATCATGATGTTACCCCTTTGAAAATTTTCGAAAATGGGGTCGGATTTTAGTTGGCCAGGTTTTGATGCAGAATTATTCTACTCGAAGATCTAAGAAAGGGAATGCATAACATTCGTGGATCGGACCATTTTCAGCAAAAATATGAAAGTTTTCCTTCAACAAATTGATATCCAGAGCCTTCTTGACCAAGTTAACTATTAGTGGCTAAAATATCAGCTTTTGGGACACATTTTAGGGAATATTTATGACATTTCGTGTCGTATTTGGGAAACAAATACCGTTTGCGATTCAGGGTTCTAAATGCTTTCAATCTGCATTAAAATATTCCGAAAATCGATAAATAAAAATTTTGGTACTTCAGATTTTCTGCCATACGAATTTCGAGCAATTGAAAACATTTTCGGCGCCGGAATATCGCACTTTTCAAGTCCATATTTTCGCCATTTGGAAATCGATTTAAAAACACTAAAAAATAAAATAATAAAGGTTTTATATTTAACAAATAATATAATTTTATAATTTAAGCTATTCCAATTAACATTTTTTAAATCATTTTTTAAATGCCTCTCCATAAAATTCTTGCCAGCGGCTCAAAAATTTTTATTAGATTTCAGTGAATTTTGCCCGTGGCCAGATTTAAAGTACCAGGCGAACAGAAACCAGCAGGAGGTCGCCGAGAGAAAGCAGTACAATCAGTTCAAGCAGGCTGCAGCTGCATTTTATCTGAGTTCGCCAGGTGTGAGAAAGGGAGGAAGGTGGGCTATGGCGGCACTCTACCACCCCCATTGCACCTTATGGGATGGGGATCACAGCATTATACTTCGTTGACGGGAACGAGATGAAGTGATCGAGAGGGACAGGTAGACAAATTAAGCTGATGTAGTGATGGGAAAGCGGGAGTGATTTTGCACGACTTTTGGCACGCCACCTCAGCACGATGCCCATGGGATCCTATGCACATTCACTCACGCTGGCCCCAAATCGTGACACGCGCAGAAAAACAACGTGTGTCGTTTTAGTTTTGCCATCATTAAGGGAAGACTACCGTTCTGGACTGGAAATTGGGATGCAGGGATTGGCGATATGTCAGCCATCATGGATTAGGGTACCGTTTTTTGAATTTTCAGCAAGATAATATTTACCATTAGAGGAAAAGGAAGGCAAAATACCGCCGTAGACTAATGCTGTCTCCCTTCCTCTGAACAGAAAAATATGTGCACTGCTTGCTTTGACGTCACTCCGCCACCTTCTGCTGGGTTCTGTTCGCCTGATACTTCAGATTTTCTGCCATACGATTTTTAAGAAATTTGAGCTGCGTTTTGGCCGCCAAGGCGTTTCTTTCCAAGCTCATATCTCGACCATTTCGGATCGGATTTTCAACAGGGATGTCATTTTGCAACCAGGACATCAATATCCTTCGATCTGCATCAAAAGGTTTCTAAAATCGGACAATACAATTTTCGCTCCTTTTTTGCAAAAAATTCTTGCCAAATCGCAAAATTCAAATATAGGACAAATTTAGCGACACATTTTAGGGAATATTTATGACATTTCGTGTCGTATTTGGGAAACAAATACCGTTTGCGATTCAGGGTTCTAAATGCTTTTAATCTGCATTAAAATATTTTGAAAATCGATAAATAAAAATTTTGATCGATTTTTGGCCAAAATCATGATGTTACCCCTTTGAAAATTTTCGAAAATGGGGTCGGATTTTAGTTGGCCAGGTTTTGATGCAGAATTATTCTACTCGAAGATCTAAGAAAGGGAATGCATAACATTCGTGGATCGGACCATTTTCAGCAAAAATATGAAAGTTTTCCTTCAAC
The DNA here is from genome assembly GCA_035045925.1 of Drosophila atripex. Taxonomy (NCBI): domain Eukaryota; kingdom Metazoa; phylum Arthropoda; class Insecta; order Diptera; family Drosophilidae; genus Drosophila; species Drosophila atripex. Next base: position 10,498,635 of record JAWNOP010000070.1, read on the forward strand.
AAATTGATATCCAGAGCCTTCTTGACCAAGTTAACTATTAGTGGCTAAAATATCAGCTTTTGGGACACATTTTAGGGAATATTTATGACATTTCGTGTCGTATTTGGGAAACAAATACCGTTTGCGATTCAGGGTTCTAAATGCTTTCAATCTGCATTAAAATATTCCGAAAATCGATAAATAAAAATTTTGATCGATTTTTGGCCAAAATCATGATGTTACCCCTTTGAAAATTTTCGAAAATGGGGTCGGATTTTAGTTGGCCAGGTTTTGATGCAGAATTATTCTACTCGAAGATCTAAGAAAGGGAAGGCATAACATTCGTGGATCGGATCATTTTCAGCAAAAATATGAAAGTTTTCCTTCAACAAATTGATGTCCAGAGCCTTGTAGACCAAGTTAACTATTAGTGGCTAAAATATCAGCTTTTGGGACACATTTTGGGGAATATTTATGACATTTCGTGTCGTATTTGGGAAACAAATACCGTTTGCGATTCAGGATTCTAAATGCTTTCAATCTGCATTAAAATATTCCGAAAATCGATCAATAAAAATTTTGGTACTTCAGATTTTCTGCCATACGAATTTCGAGCAATTGAAAACATTTTCGGCGCCGGAATATCGCACTTTTCAAGTCCATATTTTCGCCATTTGGAAATCGATTTAAAAACACTAAAAAATAAAATAATAAAGGTTTTATATTTAACAAATAATATAATTTTATAATTTAAGCTATTCCAATTAACATTTTTTAAATCATTTTTTAAATGCCTCTCCATAAAATTCTTGCCAGCGGCTCAAAAATTTTTATTAGATTTCAGTGAATTTTGCCCGTGGCCAGATTTGAAGTACCAGGCGAACAGAAACCAGCAGGAGGTCGCCGAGAGAAAGCAGTACAATCAGTTCAAGCAGGCTGCAGCTGCATTTTATCTGAGTTCGCCAGGTGTGAGAAAGGGAGGAAGGTGGGCTATGGCGGCACTCTACCACCCCCATTGCACCTTATGGGATGGGGATCACAGCATTATACTTCGTTGACGGGAACGAGATGAAGTGATCGAGAGGGACAGGTAGACAAATTAAGCTGATGTAGTGATGGGAAAGCGGGAGTGATTTTGCACGACTTTTGGCACGCCACCTCAGCACGATGCGCCGTGCCCATGGGATCCTATGCACATTCACTCACGCTGGCCCCAAATCGTGACACGCGCAGAAAAACAACGTGTGTCGTTTTAGTTTTGCCATCATTAAGGGAAGACTACCGTTCTGGACTGGAAATTGGGATGCAGGGATTGGCGATATGTCAGCCATCATGGATTAGGGTACCGTTTTTTGAATTTTCAGCAAGATAATATTTACCATTAGAGGAAAAGGAAGGCAAAATACCGCCGTAGACTAATGCTGTCTCCCTTCCTCTGAACAGAAAAATATGTGCACTGCTTGCTTTGACGTCACTCCGCCACCTTCTGCTGGGTTCTGTTCGCCTGATACTTCAGATTTTCTGCCATACGATTTTTAAGAAATTTGAGCTGCGTTTTGGCCGCCAAGGCGTTTCTTTCCAAGCTCATATCTCGACCAATTCGGATCGGATTTTCAAAAGGGATGCCATTTTGCAATCAGGACATCAATACCCTTCGATCTGCATCAAATCAATTTGTTAAATCGGACAATAAAATTTTCGTCCGTTTTTTGCAAGAAATTCAAAATAATAATAAATAAAAATTTTGATCGATTTTTGGCCAAAATCATGATGTTACCCCTTTGAAAATTTTCGAAAATGGGGTCGGATTTTAGTTGGCCTGGTTTTGATGCAGAATTATTCTACTCGATCTAAGAAAGGGAAGGCATAACATTCATGGATCGGACCATTTTCAGCAAAAATATGAAAGTTTTCCTTCAACAAATTGATATCCAGAGCCTTCTTGACCAAGTTAACTATTAGTGGCTAAAATATCAGCTTTTGGGACACATTTTAGGGAATATTTATGACATTTCGTGTCGTATTTGGGAAACAAATACCGTTTGCGATTCAGGGTTCTAAATGCTTTTAATCTGCATTAAAATATTTTGAAAATCGATAAATAAAAATTTTGATCGATTTTTGGCCAAAATCATGATGTTACCCCTTTGAAAATTTTCGAAAATGGGGTCGGATTTTAGTTGGCCAGGTTTTGATGCAGAATTATTCTACTCGAAGATCTAAGAAAGGGAATGCATAACATTCGTGGATCGGACCATTTTCAGCAAAAATATGAAAGTTTTCCTTCAACAAATTGATATCCAGAGCCTTCTTGACCAAGTTAACTATTGTGGCTAAAAATATCAACTTTTGGGACACATTTTAGGGAATATCTTTGACATTTCGTGTCGTATTTGGGAAACAAATACCGTTTGCGATTCAGGGTTCTAAATGCTTTCAATCTGCATTAAAATATTTTGAAAATCGATAAATAAAAATTTTGATCGATTTTTGGCCAAAATCATGATGTTACCCCTTTGAAAATTTTCGAAAATGGGGTCGGATTTTAGTTGGCCAGGTTTTGATGCAGAATTATTCTACTCGAAGATCTAAGAAAGGGAATGCGTAACATTCGTGGATCGGACCATTTTCAGCAAAAATATGAAAGTTTTCCTTCAACAAATTGATATCCAGAGCCTTCTTGACCAAGTTAACTATTGTGGCTAAAAATATCAACTTTTGGGACACATTTTAGGGAATATCTTTGACATTTCGTGTCGTATTTGGGAAACAAATACCGTTTGCGATTCAGGGTTCTAAATGCTTTCAATCTGCATTAAAATATTCCGAAAATCGATAAATAAAAATTTTGATCGATTTTTGGCCAAAATCATGATGTTACCCCTTTGAAAATTTTCGAAAATGGGGTCGGATTTTAGTTGGCCAGGTTTTGATGCAGAATTATTCTACTCGAAGATCTAAGAAAGGGAAGGCATAACATTCGTGGATCGGATCATTTTCAGCAAAAATATGAAAGTTTTCCTTCAACAAATTGATGTCCAGAGCCTTGTAGACCAAGTTAACTATTAGTGGCTAAAATATCAGCTTTTGGGACACATTTTGGGGAATATTTATGACATTTCGTGTCGTATTTGGGAAACAAATACCGTTTGCGATTCAGGATTCTAAATGCTTTCAATCTGCATTAAAATATTCCGAAAATCGATCAATAAAAATTTTGGTACTTCAGATTTTCTGCCATACGAATTTCGAGCAATTGAAAACATTTTCGGCGCCGGAATATCGCACTTTTCAAGTCCATATTTTCGCCATTTGGAAATCGATTTAAAAACACTAAAAAATAAAATAATAAAGGTTTTATATTTAACAAATAATATAATTTTATAATTTAAGCTATTCCAATTAACATTTTTTAAATCATTTTTTAAATGCCTCTCCATAAAATTCTTGCCAGCGGCTCAAAAATTTTTATTCGATTTCAGTGAATTTTGCCCGTGGCCAGATTTGAAGTACCAGGCGAACAGAAACCAGCAGGAGGTCGCCGAGAGAAAGCAGTACAATCAGTTCAAGCAGGCTGCAGCTGCATTTTATCTGAGTTCGCCAGGTGTGAGAAAGGGAGGAAGGTGGGCTATGGCGGCACTCTACCACCCCCATTGCACCTTATGGGATGGGGATCACAGCATTATACTTCGTTGACGGGACGAGATGAAGTGATCGAGAGGGACAGGTAGACAAATTAAGCTGATGTAGTGATGGGAAAGCGGGAGTGATTTTGCACGACTTTTGGCACGCCACCTCAGCACGATGCGCCGTGCCCATGGGATCCTATGCACATTCACTCACGCTGGCCCCAAATCGTGACACGCGCAGAAAAACAACGTGTGTCGTTTTATTTTTGCCATCATTAAGGGAAGACTACCGTTCTGGACTGGAAATTGGGATGCAGGGATTGGCGATATGTCAGCCATCATGGATTAGGGTACCGTTTTTTGAATTTTCAGCAAGAGAATATTTACCATTAGAGGAAAAGGAAGGCAAAATACCGCCGTAGACTAATGCTGTCTCCCTTCCTCTGAACAGAAAAATATGTGCACTGCTTGCTTTGACGTCACTCCGCCACCTTCTGCTGGGTTCTGTTCGCCTGGTACTTCAGATTTTCTGCCATACGATTTTTAAGAAATTTGAGCTGCGTTTTGGCCGCCAAGGCGTTTCTTTCCAAGCTCATATCTCGACCAATTCGGATCGGATTTTCAAAAGGGATGCCATTTTGCAATCAGGACATCAATACCCTTCGATCTGCATCAAATCAATTTGTTAAATCGGACAATAAAATTTTCGTCCGTTTTTTGCAAGAAATTCAAAATAATAATAAATAAAAATTTTGATCGATTTTTGGCCAAAATCATGATGTTACCCCTTTGAAAATTTTCGAAAATGGGGTCGGATTTTAGTTGGCCAGGTTTTGATGCAGAATTATTCTACTCGAAGATCTAAGAAAGGGAATGCATAACATTCGTGGATCGGACCATTTTCAGCAAAAATATGAAAGTTTTCCTTCAACAAATTGATATCCAGAGCCTTCTTGACCAAGTTAACTATTGTGGCTAAAAATATCAACTTTTGGGACACATTTTAGGGAATATCTTTGACATTTCGTGTCGTATTTGGGAAACAAATACCGTTTGCGATTCAGGGTTCTAAATGCTTTCAATCTGCATTAAAATATTTTGAAAATCGATAAATAAAAATTTTGATCGATTTTTGGCCAAAATCATGATGTTACCCCTTTGAAAATTTTCGAAAATGGGGTCGGATTTTAGTTGGCCAGGTTTTGATGCAGAATTATTCTACTCGAAGATCTAAGAAAGGGAATGCATAACATTCGTGGATCGGACCATTTTCAGCAAAAATATGAAAGTTTTCCTTCAACAAATTGATATCCAGAGCCTTCTTGACCAAGTTAACTATTGTGGCTAAAAATATCAACTTTTGGGACACATTTTAGGGAATATCTTTGACATTTCGTGTCGTATTTGGGAAACAAATACCGTTTGCGATTCAGGGTTCTAAATGCTTTCAATCTGCATTAAAATATTTTGAAAATCGATAAATAAAAATTTTGATCGATTTTTGGCCAAAATCATGATGTTACCCCTTTGAAAATTTTCGAAAATGGGGTCGGATTTTAGTTGGCCAGGTTTTGATGCAGAATTATTCTACTCGAAGATCTAAGAAAGGGAATGCATAACATTCGTGGATCGGACCATTTTCAGCAAAAATATGAAAGTTTTCCTTCAACAAATTGATATCCAGAGCCTTCTTGACCAAGTTAACTATTGTGGCTAAAAATATCAACTTTTGGGACACATTTTAGGGAATATCTTTGACATTTCGTGTCGTATTTGGGAAACAAATACCGTTTGCGATTCAGGGTTCTAAATGCTTTCAATCTGCATTAAAATATTTTGAAAATCGATAAATAAAAATTTTGATCGATTTTTGGCCAAAATCATGATGTTACCCCTTTGAAAATTTTCGAAAATGGGGTCGGATTTTAGTTGGCCAGGTTTTGATGCAGAATTATTCTACTCGAAGATCTAAGAAAGGGAAGGCATAACATTCGTGGATCGGATCATTTTCAGCAAAAATATGAAAGTTTTCCTTCAACAAATTGATGTCCAGAGCCTTGTAGACCAAGTTAACTATTAGTGGCTAAAATATCAGCTTTTGGGACACATTTTGGGGAATATTTATGACATTTCGTGTCGTATTTGGGAAACAAATACCGTTTGCGATTCAGGATTCTAAATGCTTTCAATCTGCATTAAAATATTCCGAAAATCGATCAATAAAAATTTTGGTACTTCAGATTTTCTGCCATACGAATTTCGAGCAATTGAAAACATTTTCGGCGCCGGAATATCGCACTTTTCAAGTCCATATTTTCGCCATTTGGAAATCGATTTAAAAACACTAAAAAATAAAATAATAAAGGTTTTATATTTAACAAATAATATAATTTTATAATTTAAGCTATTCCAATTAACATTTTTTAAATCATTTTTTAAATGCCTCTCCATAAAATTCTTGCCAGCGGCTCAAAAATTTTTATTCGATTTCAGTGAATTTTGCCCGTGGCCAGATTTGAAGTACCAGGCGAACAGAAACCAGCAGGAGGTCGCCGAGAGAAAGCAGTACAATCAGTTCAAGCAGGCTGCAGCTGCATTTTATCTGAGTTCGCCAGGTGTGAGAAAGGGAGGAAGGTGGGCTATGGCGGCACTCTACCACCCCCATTGCACCTTATGGGATGGGGATCACAGCATTATACTTCGTTGACGGGACGAGATGAAGTGATCGAGAGGGACAGGTAGACAAATTAAGCTGATGTAGTGATGGGAAAGCGGGAGTGATTTTGCACGACTTTTGGCACGCCACCTCAGCACGATGCGCCGTGCCCATGGGATCCTATGCACATTCACTCACGCTGGCCCCAAATCGTGACACGCGCAGAAAAACAACGTGTGTCGTTTTATTTTTGCCATCATTAAGGGAAGACTACCGTTCTGGACTGGAAATTGGGATGCAGGGATTGGCGATATGTCAGCCATCATGGATTAGGGTACCGTTTTTTGAATTTTCAGCAAGAGAATATTTACCATTAGAGGAAAGGGAAGGCAAAATACCGCCGTAGACTAATGCTGTCTCCCTTCCTCTGAACAGAAAAATATGTGCACTGCTTGCTTTGACGTCACTCCGCCACCTTCTGCTGGGTTCTGTTCGCCTGATACTTCAGATTTTCTGCCATACGATTTTTAAGAAATTTGAGCTGCGTTTTGGCCGCCAAGGCGTTTCTTTCCAAGCTCATATCTCGACCAATTCGGATCGGATTTTCAAAAGGGATGCCATTTTGCAATCAGGACATCAATACCCTTCGATCTGCATCAAATCAATTTGTTAAATCGGACAATAAAATTTTCGTCCGTTTTTTGCAAGAAATTCAAAATAATAATAAATAAAAATTTTGATCGATTTTTGGCCAAAATCATGATGTTACCCCTTTGAAAATTTTCGAAAATGGGGTCGGATTTTAGTTGGCCTGGTTTTGATGCAGAATTATTCTACTCGATCTAAGAAAGGGAAGGCATAACATTCATGGATCGGACCATTTTCAGCAAAAATATGAAAGTTTTCCTTCAACAAATTGATATCCAGAGCCTTCTTGACCAAGTTAACTATTAGTGGCTAAAATATCAGCTTTTGGGACACATTTTAGGGAATATCTTTGACATTTCGTGTCGTATTTGGGAAACAAATACCGTTTGCGATTCAGGGTTCTAAATGCTTTTAATCTGCATTAAAATATTTTGAAAATCGATAAATAAAAATTTTGATCGATTTTTGGCCAAAATCATGATGTTACCCTTTGAAAATTTTCGAAAATGGGGTCGGATTTTAGTTGGCCAGGTTTTGATGCAGAATTATTCTACTCGAAGATCTAAGAAAGGGAATGCATAACATTCGTGGATCGGACCATTTTCAGCAAAAATATGAAAGTTTTCCTTCAACAAATTGATATCCAGAGCCTTCTTGACCAAGTTAACTATTGTGGCTAAAAATATCAACTTTTGGGACACATTTTAGGGAATATCTTTGACATTTCGTGTCGTATTTGGGAAACAAATACCGTTTGCGATTCAGGGTTCTAAATGCTTTCAATCTGCATTAAAATATTTTGAAAATCGATAAATAAAAATTTTGATCGATTTTTGGCCAAAATCATGATGTTACCCCTTTGAAAATTTTCGAAAATGGGGTCGGATTTTAGTTGGCCAGGTTTTGATGCAGAATTATTCTACTCGATCTAAGAAAGGGAAGGCATAACATTCATGGATCGGACCATTTTCAGCAAAAATATGAAAGTTTTCCTTCAACAAATATCCAGAGCCTTGTTGACCAAGTTAACTATTAGTGGCTAAAATATCAGCTTTTGAGACACATTTTAGAGAATATCTTTGACATTTCGTGTCGTATTTGGGAAACAAATACCGTTTGCGATTCAGGGTTCTTAATGCTTTCAATCTGCATTAAAATATTTTGAAAATCGATAAATAAAAATTTTGATCGATTTTTGGCCAAAATCATGATGTTACCCCTTTGAAAATTTTCGAAAATGGGGTCGGATTTTAGTTGGCCTGGTTTTGATGCAGAATTATTCTACTCGATCTAAGAAAGGGAAGGCATAACATTCATGGATCGGACCATTTTCAGCAAAAATATGAAAGTTTTCCTTCAACAAATATCCAGAGCCTTGTTGACCAAGTTAACTATTGTGGCTAAAAATATCAACTTTTGGGACACATTTTAGGGAATATCTTTGACATTTCGTGTCGTATTTGGGAAACAAACACCGTTTGCGATTCAGGGTTCTTAATGCTTTCAATCTGCATTAAAATATTTTGAAAATCGATAAATAAAAATTTTGATCGATTTTTGGCCAAAATCATGATGTTACCCCTTTGAAAATTTTCGAAAATGGGGTCGGATTTTAGTTGGCCAGGTTTTGATGCAGAATTATTCTACTCGAAGATCTAAGAAAGGGAAGGCATAACATTCGTGGATCGGACCATTTTCAGCAAAAATATGAAAGTTTTCCTTCAACAAATTGATGTCCAGAGCCTTGTTGACCAACTTAACTATTGTGGCTAAAAATATCAACTTTTGGGACACATTTTAGGGAATATCTTTGACATTTCGTGTCGTATTTGGGAAACAAACACCTTTTGCGATTCAGGGTTCTTAATGCTTTCAATCTGCATTAAAATATTTTGAAAATCGATAAATAAAAATTTTGATAGATTTTTGGCCAAAATCATGATGTTACCCCTTCGAAAATTTTCGAAAATGGGGTCGGATTTTAGTTGGCCAGGTTTTGATTCAAAATTATTCTACTCAAAGATCCAAGTTGGGGAGTTATGTATATCCCCGGATGCGGAGAGCCTTCTTGACCAAGTTAAGATAGGGATGGCTACAATAGGAACTTTTGAGACCCACTTTAACCCATACATAAGCCATTTACTATCGTATTTGAGAAAGGGATACCATTCACGAATCAGAATTCTAATTGTCACCAATCTGCATTATTCCATTATGAAAATAGGTATATTAGCTTTGGCTAATTTTCTTCTTTGTTGTAATCACAAATATGTGATTTTTGTAAGCTTGGGCTTAATAGCTTTATTATTAGAGTTATAGCATACTTTTGGGGGTCAGATGAAAAGGAATCATTCTATGCTCCAAATAAATGTTTTTTTAAATAAGTTAAGCATGTTATATAAAAATTCCTTTATAGAAAGAAAGTGTTTTTTTTTAAGTTAGGGCATTTAATAGTACAGATAAAGAGACGAAGAATATTTAAAAAATCGGTTATAATAGGATTGCGTTTTTAATTTTACGTTTTATTTTAAGTTAAAAGGCAAAGGAAATCCTCTAAAAATTGAATTTAAAAAAACCTCGTTCGTTTAATATTTTTTTTATGTATATGTATGTTTATTTGAAAATTTAAATAGGAATTTACATAAAAAAAAAATATTTTAGCGTGACCAGTCCAACTCATTAAACGGGTGTTTTGTGTCGATCAAATAGTAACATACCCACAGCTGATCAAAACAAAATATGTGATTTGATACTAACAATAAACAAATGTAAGTTTATTTAATTAAGGTTTAAGTATTTTGTAACTGTCTCTTCTAATCTTTTTTGAGGGAGAAGTTTAAAAACGGTGTCTGTGTGAGGGAAGAGTCCGATCAAGAAGAGCAGTTGTTCGAAATAAGTTTTAGCGATCATGAGGAAACAGTTGACGAATCACAGAGAAAAACTTTTGAGATCCAACTTGATACTGAAAATTTCCAAGAAGATTCATCAGGAAATGAAGCGAAGTCTTGCAAAGCTCGGATTATACGAGTAAAACGTAACCCTTTTCAAAAAGACACCAACATATTTAAAAGAAAATCTGATGCGGAGAGAAGCCTACCCGAAGGAACTTTGAATAGTAATAAGATATGTAAGATGAGCTTAGATCAGGATATGCCAACCGTCCTTAATGAAAAGGAAAGTCCATTGTTCAAAGATATTCAAGTTAAAAACGAGCCCATAGATGATGAAAATGAAGAAAGTTTTTCTGATGATCTGAGCGTTCATACAGAGCTGGAGTATTTAATTCTCAAAAGGGAATCCATCGAGACTTCCAATTGCGACGAGACACATGAGTTTGTTTTAGTTAAAAAAGGAAGTAAACAAGGGACCGAAACCAAGATCAACAACAGGGAAACTGGACCTGCAGAAGTCGAGCAAAAGAACGATAGTAATGAAGATCCGATCCACACAAATCCCAAAGATACAACTGAATCAAAATGCATTAAGTGCCCCCAGTGTCTGAAGTTATGCAAACCTGAAGGTCTTGCAAGGCATGCCCGCCGGACCCACCGGTCCAAACTATACACGTGCTCCCAGTGTAAGGCATCGTTCATCAGGCCTCCAATGCACGTGCCAGAATTTTTAGAAAAAATTGGCAAATGCCTACGAAAAGGTTGCTCAGGAAAATCATATATAATATGCCAAAACTGTAAAATATATTTGTGTGTTGAATTAGGAAAAAACTGTTTCGAATTGCACCATGAAAATAATATGTGATCAAAAATACTCGGACATTATAAACTACATTAACTGTTAAAATTTTTTTTTATAAAAAAAGTTTATTATCTTGGGGTAGTAACTAAAATAAATCTTAATTTAAAAAATATATATATTATCTCCTCATTTTAACGGATTAAAATATATATTTTAACATGCGCCTAACAGCACGCACTGTTCTGACAAAAGGGTGATTAGTGCAATATCACCTGAGAAAACAATCACATAGCCTTTGTATGAAAAAAATATACAAAATTTCCGAAAGAAGAGAGAAATGTAAGAACATTTAAATGTTAGCTTGAATTTCAACCACAATAATCCAACAGAAACCCCCAAAGAGGCGGAAGGAACAAGGATCGTGGGAACGTGCAATGGATTCGATAGGGAACAGTCCTCAAAATCATGAAAATATAAAAACAGAGTCTGTGGAAGTTGATGAAATAAATAGCGAAAGAACATTTCAATTTGAGTTGGAAGTGAATGAAAGTGACTCTGATAAGGCACAACAACATGATTTTTATGAAATACTAGAAATAGAAAATGACACCTTTACCGATGAAGAGGATAACCATCTGATGGCCCCAACCGCTGACCCAAACCTATTAAACATTGAAATCAAAAACGAACCAATTGACGATGAGTTGTGTGAGGAAAAAGATTTCCACACATCGGAAGGCGAAGTTTCCAATGAGAATGTTGGATGTATTACTGAGGAGTTTGTTATTACCATAAAAGAGGAAACGGAAGATGAAACTTTAAACGAATATTCTTCGAACGAATTCGATTCATCTAGCGATATGATACAAGATGGGTCCTTTCAAAGCACCCAAATGCACCTAAAAATTACAAACTGTTCCAGTCTGCCCCACCCTGTTCGCATGCCAAATATTTGCTTGCCAATTAAGTGCCCTCACTGCCCCAATGCATACAGCCCTAGAGTCTTTGAACACCACATCCAGTCGGTCAAGTGTGCCTACTGCTCCGAGTCCTTTCAGTGCGGCGGAGGTCTCAAATCGCATATGCGTACACACGCCGAGTCAAAGCCATTCAGTTGCTCCGAGTGTGAAAAGGCTTTTAGCACAATTCATATCCTCGTAGAACACATGCGAACCCACACAGGAGAGAAACCATTCTGCTGTCCCTACTGTCCAAAGGCCTATACGCAAAGCCATGGCCTGAGAAAGCACATCCACACCCACACAGGAGAGCGGCCATTCGAGTGTTCGTATTGTCCCAAGTCATTCACAAATGGAGCTAGTCTTAAATCGCACATTCGCACTCACACCGGTGAAAAGCCCTACAAGTGCTCGGAGTGTAATAGAGATTTTGCAGAACGTAAATATCTGCAAGTGCACATGCGAACCCACACTGGAGAGCGACCGTTTAAGTGCCCGCAATGTCCTTCAGCCTATAAGCAAAGATCATATTTAACTGCTCACATCCGGAGTCACACAGGTGAAAGATTGTACCAGTGTACTGAGTGTCCAAAGGCTTTCACCATAAAATCTGTTTTGGATAACCACATGCGGACCCATACGGGAGAGCGACCGTTTAGCTGTTCCCTGTGCTCAAAGACTTTTAAATATAATTCCAACTACGTAATACACATGCGATCCCATTCGGAGGCTTCTAGCAATAGCCGATGAAACATTGGTTTTATGATTCAATTTTAATTATTTTTAAATTTGTTATGTTCCAATTTTACTACTTTGTGTAATATTATTATTAAGTTTTAACCATGTTAAATATTATAAGAACTGAAATCTAAGTTTCAAACTTTACTCGTAAACCTGAATTGTTTTGAAAACTATCCGGTGGTTCTGGGCTCAGCTCGATATGTTATTTCGACAATACTTTTTAGGTCTAAACGCCGCTCTAGTTTCTTTTCCAAAGATCCATATAAAATGGCAAGCTGGAGAAGATCTACATAATTATAAATTATCACTGATCTGTCACAGTATTATGATATAATGAAAAACAATTAGTGCCCTGCTTAAGACACAAATATAAATTACATTTTTTACATTTTATAATGGATAGGTTGGAGCATCCGAAAAATTGGCACTGCTCGCTTTTTTCCGTAAATTGGGGAGAGTGTATGTCTGTTCGAAAAGATGATTTTTGACATTGGTAGCATTTGTAGATCTGGTGGTCTTGGGTGTGCCTCAGAAGAGTTTTTGAAAGCTTAAAAGATTTTGGGCACAGACTGCAGGCATAAATTTTTTTCTCGTTTGGTGCGGAGTGTGACTGGAGGTGGACCACAAATCTGGAATGGCTTTTGAAATTTGCTGGGCAATAAAAGCACTTATGGTACTTGGACTCTATTTCAGCTAGGCATTCCATTGCCTTTAGTTGTTCTGGGCTTAAATGATGATTTTTTATATCGGGTTGTATCACCCCTTGGCTTGATGGTTCCTCATATCCGTAATCTGTTATTTGGAAAACCTGTTCGCCCAGGTCGTCCTCGTCGACTGACTCTTCCTTAACCCTGATATTATCCCTAGGTTGATTAAAATAAGTAACAAGTCAAGACTTTAGAATAATACTTACATTTTCATTGTTCAAGACGGGGCTTAAATCAGCTGTTGAATTTGTTTACATTTATCGGCAACTTGTGGCGTGCACTCTGTACCCTATTCGGCTGACTAGACTGGTCCCACTGACAGATATGTAGTTATTTAAAAGATATTTCAAAGACATTTATATTCAAAAACGTTGAATTATTGGTAATATATTTAAGTATATTTTATGTCTTATATTAATAAAATCCAACCAAAACAAATGGCATTATTCAGAATTTTTCCCACTTCGAATAAAGAATATAATAGATGGTTATTGATATTTAATACAAAAGTTTTGTGTCCATTTATTTTACTGGACATCCTTTTTATGTTTACGGATATGCGAAATATATGGTCCATTGCGAGCATAGGATTTTGAGCAATAAGGACAACTGTATGGACGCTCTCCAAAATGCGTTTGAAGGTGTTGAGTTAGGTTTATTTCGTACGGAAAAGTTTTTGGGCAGTGAGGACATTTGTGTGGACGGTCCCCAGTGTGCATCCGCAAGTGTACATTATAATTGGCCAGGTATGAATATGTTTTTCTACAAACTGTGCACCTGTACTTCATCTTGTCGGTATTTATCTTTACATTGACATTACCCTCATGTTGTTGGGAATCTACTGGGTCTTTAGGTTGCGCCGAACTCGATTGCTCCATGTCTGGGAATTCTTCTACAGAAAAAGTGTCAACTAGTTCGTTTTTCACATTAGGAGCACATTTGTAGTCGGTGTCCATGGTATCTTCAGATTCGTCGCACAAAAAGTCATCATCAATAGGTTCGTTTTTTACTTCACATTCATCGGCATTGTTAATTTGGTTTTTATTTGTCGAGCAGCCACTGGGTCTCAATCGACCACCCTGTAGGACCGGAAGATCTTGATTATCTGCATCAAATAATTCTTCCGAAGATTGTCTACTCTTTGAAATCCGAGTTCGCTTGGGTCGTGAGATACTTGCTTTTGTGCTAAGACAAGAAAGCCCCCTTTTAGAATACATTTCCTCAGTTATACAAAAATACTTTTACTTACTTTTTCATATTAGTTAATCAAAACGCTGTTTTTTTTGTTATTTTTTGAATATTTTCATCCCTTTAGAAATATATTGCTACTTACTTTTTCATACTAGGTTTTATTTTTATCGCACAGCTGATCATCGCAATGCCCACCCTTAAAAGTGCTAACATTGGAGCTGTTAAGCGCAAAAAGAAATATCGATAACAGAACGGAATATTTTTAAAATGTTTTCAAAAATAGACAAATATATTTGTTTGAAAGTATTCCAGAAATATTTTTATTGTATTTTTTAAAAATATAAATATATTAAGGCATTTATACAAATTGGAAAATAAAATACAACTTTTGTGTGATATTATTATTAATTCAAAATAAAATAATAATAACCCTAGCCGGATTGGTAAAATAAATTACAGATATATTAAATTAAACTACGGAAAGCTCCGGGGAATGTCAAAGTCGAGTGTCCAAATTGATGAGAGATTAAGGAAATCGTTTCTTCAGAAGATTTTCTAACTTTCGAATGCCAGTTTGAGAGCTCCCATCGGCATTCTTGTCTGCACTTCCCGTGAAACTGCCAACGCTGAAAATAAAGGCTCTTTTGGGTGTGGAGGAAGACGTTGTAGCATTGGATGTATTTGATGTTGATTCGATTGCTGTAGTTGATGGTTCGGCGTCGTCAGAGGTACCCAAAGTTCCGGCTGCAGATTCTACACCATGTGCCTCTTCCTCACCCGCATTTGGCTCTATCAGGCCACTAACCGCAGCTGCCGAGGCTGTGTGCTTGAAGAGATCAATCAGTTGCAGTTGATCCACACGCTTGACCGCTTTCATGTCAAGAATTTTCTGGTACTCAGCAATGGTGATATCGGGTAACAGTTTGAGTACCTGTTGCGTAAAATGCGCTGGTGGTTGAACTGGCGTCATTACCACTTTTATGATCATCTCCGCCCGGGTCATGTCCTTGACTACAACTTTCGTATAGCTGGTGGGTGCTTTACGATTCACACTCGATCCCACCGAGGGTAGCTCCAAGAGAGCCGTTTTAAGCGAGTGAGTGTCCAGTAGAAGTTGCTCACAACCCAGCACATTGTTGGAGCCATCGGATAACGTAAGTTTGCAACGGTACAGGACGTTTATAAACTTTGGTACGAAGGCGGCCACGAATCGATGGCAGAATTGTGTGAAATACTTCCGTGAGCTGGCTAATGTATCCCGAATAGTTGGAACCGTCTGCTTAAAGTTTCCGCACATGCTGCTAATGAAGGCGCTCTGGTCACCAACGTTGTTGATATGCTGCCACTGTACTTTAGCCATTGCTTGTAAAGAAGCCTCGCATCCGGCCTCCAAGTCTTGTACCAGCAATTGGATGCAGTTCGATATGATGCTATCATGGGAAATACTTTGGTTTAAAACAAGTTATTAAACAATTATTAAAGCAATCTTACCGATGAAACACATCCTTCTCCTCGCTCATATCAATTTTGCTCACGTAGACAGCCGTCACTTTTTCCTTTAGTTTGTCCTCTAACTGTTGGACGGTCTCGAGACAATACTCACCGGTAGTCAAAACGCAGCATATTCGCACGAGGTCGTCCCGCGAGAAACGCTGTGTATCCCCCTCTTTAAGAAAGTTGTGAAAAACCTGTCCGGCGGCCGTCGAAAGGTTTTGCATGTCCCGTGTGAGCAGTGAGACGCTTTTTCCGAGAGAACTTCCCGTCGTAGCGGGCACCAGTTTGGGCGTGCTACCCTCCAGCACCTTCGATGCATACTCACGCAGGTACTTCTTGAAGACTAGTGCCAGATCGTACATGGGCTGCTCGTTACTCAGCTGGTTGCACTGCACCATGCATTTCTTGTAGAAGACAAACAGGTCCCCTGAACTAGGGTACACGGTGGTCTTTGCTTCGGCGAACTTATATGGCTCGCGGGACATCTCCACAAATTTTTCCATCAGCTCCGCGAGATTCCTGTCAATGCTCCGTATGTAGATGTCCAGATGCGACTTAAAACACTGTCCGATTTGATCGTGGAACACTGTTATGCCAGCCGGAGTTTCAGCCGTAGAAGGCTCTGTAAGCACTCGCACTGGCTCGGAAAGTGGAGCTCCCAGAGTCACACCCGTGAAACGCTTGGCGAGAAGCTGCTCGAAGGCCTGGGTCTTGTTGATGGCGAAAAGTAGCAGCCGGACGTCAATTTCGTTAGTACGTTTAGCCATGATCTGTGCCAACTGTTCCCGTGTCTGGCGGCAGAACTCTACCGTAATACGCTCAGACACCTCCCAGTCTAGCGGAAAAACGGGGCCATACTTGTCCTCAAAGTCAAGAAGATGCCGCTTCAACCAAGCATACCGTTTGTCGATCTTGTCCAGCCAAGCAATATCCTGATTCTCATGAAACAGGTGCATGTACTCCTCCAATTGCTGGGCAATAAACCACTTGAGAAGCTCTTTTTTAACCTTGGGATCCAGAACAGACATCACTTTGCAGGCATCGGCCAACTGGTTGAGTCCCAAGCGGTGCTGATTTTGACCGGAGGGTTTTGCAGAGAATGCCTCCTTGAAATCCTCGGTGATTTGTTGGGCGAGGGTGACCTGGATTTTGTCCACACTCTGCGACAAGTTCTGCAAAAGTAAATAGAAAATGTGAATTTTAAAAAAAAAGGCGCGCAAAAAGTTACCCACCTTGATCTCCTCGATGTCGGAGAACTGCTGGAAATGTTGGTTGACTTCGGTGATAGCCTGGAGCGGGTTGAGAATCTCTCCGTAAGATCGACGCTCTATTAGTTTGTTAAGGCTTTCGATGCCACCGACTAACATGTGTAGGTGATTCAACGTAGTTATCGCAGCAGTCAGGTTGCGCTTGGCGCAGTCCAGCTGCTTGATGTCCCGGGTGATCTCCTTCACCATCTCCTCGGTGCGCTCGGCCCGCGTCTTCACATCGATGATGTGGCTGAAAAGCGAACCGATAACCTTCTGGGCTTCGCTTAGTGCCAGCTGTCCATCCTGGCCGGTATTCGTCTGGCCTCGTACCACGGATCGGATGTTGTCATCAATCAACGATACCTCACACTGCATTTTATGGATGGTTTCATCTATGCCAGCCAGGCTTTGTTCGTTGGGAAATAGCTGGTTAATGTAGTCTACGGTATTGAAGTCAGGTGCATCCATGGGGTCATCTGTTTTAAGCACCTAAAAGTGGAGAATTGCGGCAAGTGAAAAAATCCGTATGTTTACCCGACCCACTGACGTCTCACCTTGTCTATGACCTGCTTCACTTCCTTCGAGAAGCGAATCTTATTGTTGGCCACCATATGCTCCGTGGAGGCTGTCTCCATCTCCACAGAAACGGCGGCTTCGCTCATTTTGAGTATCGTTTTTGTGTCGTTACTGATTTTCCTGAAAAATTGTTTTGGGTCAGATTGCCAGGGATGGAGAGAAGTCTTCTGTTGTGTCGGATGTTGTTAACAGTGGCAGTGCTGTCATGCGCGGAATTACCCGCTGTTAGAATTATTTTTTTAATATGAGATTTTTATGATTTTTAATGTTTTTTTTTTAATATTTCTTTGGGAAAATTATGTGCTTATAACCTGTGATATATATAATTTTTTTTAACAATACTGATCACTGAGAAAAAAGCGAGTTACTATTGGGGACCGAATTGGAACCCATCATGGAGTTACTGAGCATGGACGTGTCCCTCTGGGACGCAGTGGCCATGCGTTGGTAGCGTGCTATGTGATCCAGGGAGTAGGGCAGGATCGGTCGCACGCTATGGATTTCTAGGAGTGTTAAGTTGTCTAGCTTGGCGTAGGTCCCTTCGCCCTTGATGAAAGCGTCGATGGAAGTGCGCAGCTTTGATTCGCGAATATCAAAGATGTCCTTGATGACGGTGCGTAGCTCCTCGCATCTGGGAACATCATCCGGGGCTGTTGACATGACTAATTGAGCCACTACCATGTAGTGTTCGCAGGGCATTTTGGTGAAAAACCTACAACATTAAAAACCGAAATTATTAGTAATGATAATATTCATTAGAGGTTGCTAACTGCCACAAACTTGGATCGCTTTTCCTCCTCCTTTATCTCCTCTAGTATGTCCATGTCCATCCACTCCGGCGGCACAATCCGGCACTTCTGTTGCTTGCGCAGATGCGTCGCCATCCACAGGGGCACAAAGACAGGGAAGCCCGCCCGGAAAGGGCCAACGGAACCGTAGATCATATGGAGCGGATCATTTGAAAAGTTCGGTATAATGCTGATCATGACTTTTTCGCCAATAAACTCAATTATAGCAGGATCCATGTCGAAGATCTTCCAAAGGAGAACGCAGCCAGATGATTTTGATTCTAAATTAGTGTTGCAAAACTCGAAAATAAAATAGAAGAACACCGATCAGAAATATTTCCATATCGGCCGTTATTTTTGAATTTAAATTTGAATTTTGAAATCCTTGAATGCAAACTGTTTGGGTGGGGTTTGTGCGTCATATTAGTCGCGTCAAACTATAGACGTCTGTGGTAACTATAAATAACCAACGCAATACAGCGACCTCGAATGGGTTATCTGAATCCCGATCGTCCCGATCCCATAGCTGCATTAAAAGCCCAGCTAAGCTGACTAATTTGCGCTCCGATGCGAAACTGTTACTGCAGATTCCGGCAACTATCAAACGGCAATCACGTAAACCGCCAGCCAGGCGTCGTGATAAGCGCATGACTGCCAAACATGATCAAGCGTTCAAGTTCAGCCAAGTTTTCCATACATAATATATCAGCCAACCAGCCGTAATCCCTTGCACCACTCCGCCGTTAATCCTAAACCAAAATGCATCAGATAACGGCGTGCATCTTATCAGTTTTGTATCTTTCCTTGCAAATAGTTGAAAATAAAAATAAAACGGTTGTACTATCATCCATGTAATGAACTCTGAAAGTGTCGGCGGTCATGACAAGGTTAGATCTCCGGAAAATCCAAGAAATGCAAGACTAGAGAGGAAACTTTGAAAGAGATCCGAAAATAGAAATCTTCTGTGTACAATTTGGATGTTCTTTATTTTATAAGACAGTCGTAAAGCGTAAACAACAGCATCGATTTGTTGACTTATCACTTTGAGAGACGACACCGAGGGTGGTCAGACGGTGGGGTGGAGAGGAGAGGAGAGGAGCAGCAGCAATGTTGCCGTGAAATGTTCTCGAGCTGATAATACCAGGCTCGGCCGGTTAATTCTAGAAAACTAACCCCGGTTTTGAATCTATGGTTTTAAAAAGGTCACCCAACCTTCAGCCACCTCCAACCCGTGCGGTGACAATCCCTCCAAGGATGCCAACACCTCGAAAGTTGCCCTCAAAACTGGCCAAAACAGGAGAATAGGGCCAACGAATTGAACAGTGTACGGCACGTTTTATAAACACCCGTAACGTAATCAGTGCTATTAATGAAGCTGGACGATTTTCTGATAAGCCGGAGAGACAGTGGACTGTGGAACCCATGATCGGACGGTCGCGGAGGAGGAGGAGCTCTCGGGCGATCGAGGCGCATTAATTTTTAGCAGAAAAGTGCGGCTTGAGCGACTAGTTGGCTTAGTGCTTGTCTATTTTCGGCAGGGTACGGAGCTACTGGCTCTCGCGACCAACGAAGCAACCACAAACCCATTCCCTAACGCAGCCTGGAAAACGGTTTTCCCCACCAGCCCACTAAGCTAATAAATTTTTGGCCCGCGAATTGCATCTGAGAGATAAGAAGACTGTTCGGGCAGTTGCTCTGGGATCTTCAAGCTTCTATCAGCATTCGAATTGGAATTTCGGCAGCAGTCGCCCTCTCTCATCGGCTAAGACAGGTGCCAGACCTCCACATCGCAGTTGCCTGAAAACTATGTGCTAGTCCCGTTCGCGGCTTCCCTCCTAGAGCAGTTTTTTATCCAGCCAGTACAGTAGCTACTTCACTTCAAGGTTTCATTTAACAAAGATCACAATGCCTGAAACGGAGATCGTTGTGACCAATGCGGGTGAGCCGTCCACCAAGGCCAGTCTCATCGTGGTCTCGAATCGGTTGCCGTTTGTGCTAATCCGGAACGCAAAAACCCAGGAGCTGGAACGCAGAGCCAGGTGAGTGGAAATTACTTAAAAGAAAAGTGTTTTTTGATGTGGATGTGTGTTTCATACTCTTTTAACCCAGAACAAAAATCGTTACGTAATGTTTTCGAAAACAGTGTTTTGAATTAGACTTCTAAAGAACTAAAAATTACGTTATATAATGAAAAAATTACTTAAAATTTTAAAAGGGAAATATATTAAAAAAAAAATAAATATAATATGAATAGCAGAATGAAACAGTTGAGAAAGTGAATAATAAGTATTTAGTTTGTTAATCTAAAATGAAAGATTGCTTAAGTCCGTTAAGAGGGCCAAGTAAATAGTTAAATAAAGTTATCTGAAACAAAGGAAGCAAATAGTTCGAACAATTCCATTCCGCCATCGGACCGCTTATCATTATTCGAAAATTGGACAGGCAAAGCTCAATCGGGAAAAACTTGAATGTTCTTCGCAAACCCAAAAATCCAAAACTTATTTTCAAGTAACCCAGTTCGATCCATGAGCCTTCTAGCAATTTGCATTAAAGATAAGAAGCCTGCGCCCCAACACCCAACCCCCGATCTTGGGCCTGAATATGTTATATACCTATGCTTCGATTATCAGCGCAAAATACACAGACCGGGATTGGAATGAGAATGGGGATGGGGATGGGATGGACAATTTACTTGGCACCGAGGCGATGTCTGGGCATGGAATTAGAAAACAGATTTAATAGTTATGGCAGCTCTTATCAGCGAGGTCCGTTACGCGGTTTTGACCCTTTCCGAGCTTTTGGTAAAGGGGGCAACACTGAGGCGTTAAAACAAGGCTGGCCCCGCCCAGAGGAACCTCAACCTGACACTGAAAAAAGCCGACACGTGACCGAGATTGCTTCGCGCGGTGGGAGTTTTATTTCATCCAGCAGTCTCCCGGGTTTGTCTCCGGGTGGGATGGACCGGACCGAAGCTGGGTCCACCAGCTTGTTTACAATCACAGCTTTAATGGGATTTCCTTATCAGCCCGGGTGTCGTGCCCTCTGCACAAAATGGGATGGGTCTTTGCCAACATATACTCGCACATCCCGTCCAGCAATCCAGCCCAGAGTACACCTCATGACGTCTCGCTTAATAGCCCATTTTCGCAAAAAATATCATTCTTTAAGAATTTAATTTCAAGGATTGTTTGATCAAAAAATCATTTTAGGACAACCCTTTATTCAATAATCGGGGAACCATTATTTCCTGAGTCTTTGGTTTTGGATCTTAAAAAGGCTAAGGGATAAACTTAATGCACTTTTAGATGTAATAACTAAATAAAAAAAATAGAATAATTAAAAATATATTATATGTTCATGTAATTCATATACTTCTAGTGCTGGTGGCCTGGTAACTGCCGTGTGTCCGGTAGTGATTAAGGGTAGCGGTCTCTGGGTGGGTTGGTCTGGAATCCATTTGGAGGACCCCAACGAAGCCATTCCCGAGTCAAATCCCAACGATCAAACCCCCACCGCCGGCCTTAAGTCAGAACAGGTGGTGTCCGTGAACATCAACTCGAAAATCTTTGATAGCTACTACAATGGATGCTGCAACAAGATGTTCTGGCCCCTCTTCCACTCCATGCCTGGCCGGGCGAATTTCGGAGGCGAGCATTGGCACGACTATGTGACCGTCAACAAGCATTTTGCCGTGCGAACCATCGAGGCGCTGGAGAAGTGCCTGGCCAAAAGCGAGGGCACCGACAAGAGTCCCCCCATTGTATGGATTCATGATTATCATCTAATGTTGGCAGCCAACTGGGTGCGGGAGCATGCCGAGGAAAAGAATCTGCCCTGTCGGTTGGCCTTTTTCCTGCACATTCCCTTCCCGCCTTGGGATATCTTCCGACTGCTTCCCTGGTCCGATGAGATCCTGCAGGTAAGAAATATTTTTCAAAACCAAGTTCAAAAAGGTTTTGATGAAATGCTAGACTCTTATGGCGAAGTTATATGCCCCCAATATTGGTAATCTCTAAAATGTCATCTATCTTTTAGGGTATGCTGGGCTGTGACCTGGTGGGCTTCCACATTCAAGACTATTGCCTCAATTTTGTGGACTGTTGCCAGCGGAATCTCGGTTGCCGTGTGGACCGTAACAATCTTTTAGTGGAGCACGGTGGACGTACAGTCCGTATTCGTCCGCTGCCCATTGGTATTCCCTACGAACGTTTCGTTAACCTCGCTCAGACTGCGCCAAAGGTTTTAAAGACCTCCAAAATGCAGATCATCCTGGGCGTCGATCGTCTGGACTACACCAAGGGTCTCGTCCACCGCCTGATGGCCTTCGAGGCGCTGCTGTTGAAGTATCCGCAGCACAAGGAAAAGGTCAGTCTGCTCCAGATCTCGGTACCTTCGCGAACGGATGTGAAGGAGTACCGCGAGCTGAAGGAGGAGGTGGATCAGCTGGTGGGCCGCATCAATGGGCGATTCACCACCGCCAACTGGGCGCCCATTCGATACATTTACGACTACGTCAGCCAGGACGAGTTGGCAGCGTTATACAGGGATGCGGCCGTGTGTCTGGTCACTCCCCTCCGCGACGGCATGAACCTGGTGGCGAAGGAGTTCGTGGCCTGCCAAATCAACGAGGTTCCCGGTGTCTTGGTTATCTCACCATTTGCCGGAGCCGGTGAAATGATGCACGAAGCGCTGCTCTGCAATCCTTACGAAGTGAATGAGGCGGCTGAGGTGATCCACAGGGCTCTTACCATGCCAGAGGATGAACGAGTGCTCCGAATGGCCCGTCTTCGTAGGAGGGAGGCAGAGTGCGATGTAAGCCACTGGATGCGTTGCTTCTTGAAGGCCGTGGGTGCTCTTGAAATGGATGACGTTGGGACCACCATCATGCAGCCGGTCTCTGTGGACGATTTCGATGACTACTTACTCAAGTGAGCATATTCTACCACTATATTTGAATTTTGGCCCAAAATATAAACAAATTTAATTTTTCATCTCTCAGATACATCGGCTACAACCACAAGCTGGCCTTGCTGTTGGACTACGACGGCACCCTGGCACCGATTGCTCCTCACCCAGATCTGGCCACCCTCTCCCCGGAAATAAAGAACGTGCTGTACAAGCTGTCTAACCACTCCGACGTCTACGTGGCCGTTATCTCGGGTCGCAACGTGGATAACGTTAAGAAAATGGTAGGCATCGAGGGTATCACATATGCAGGCAACCACGGTCTTGAAATCCTTCATCCGGATGGCAGCAAATTCGTGCATCCTATGCCCATTGAGTACGAGAAAAAGGTCTCTGATCTATTGAAAGCGCTCCAAGATTCGGTTTGTCGAGATGGTGCTTGGGTAGAGAACAAGGGAGCGCTGTTGACATTCCACTACCGTGAGACTCCGAACCACCTGAGGGGTGCTATGGTGGACAAAGCGCGCTCATTAATCGAAAAATACGGATTCCGGGCCACTGAGGCACACTGTGCCCTTGAGGCCCGTCCTCCGGTACAGTGGAACAAGGGTCGCGCCTCTATCTACATTCTGCGTACATCTTTTGGAGTCGACTGGAACGAGCGCATAAAAATCATTTACGTAGGCGACGATCTTACCGACGAGGATGCTATGGTGGTAAGTAATTTGAACCTTATTCTTTTGGCTGCAATTCATGTTTATGTGACTTTCTTTACAGGCTCTCAAGGGTATGGCACGAACGTTCCGTGTCACATCATCGGATATAGTTAAAACAGCCGCGGACCACCGACTGCCGTCAACGGACTCCGTATACACGCTACTGAAGTGGGTGGAGCGGCACTTTATGGGTCGCAAGGCGCGTGCCAATTCGCTGACTTACCGACCCACAAAAGGTGATGGTGTTCAGATGCAGATGTCCCTGGAGGTGGCCTCCTCGGCGAACAACCTGGAGGTGTGAGCCGAAATATACATACATACGTATGTAGGTGAAAGCCTCGTAACTCACATATTTTGTAAGATTTTAAGAATAAACAAAACAGGATCGTAGCTTAAATAAATTTACAATTGATTTCGGATTTTTTTGGTTACGCTATGGAACGTGCACTTTCTTTACGACTTAATCACTAAGATTTAAGAAAATCAGGCTAATTATGGGACAACACCAGCCACGAGATGATGAAGAAAAACAGGAAGATTGGGTAAACGGCAAGTGGTTTGCGATGGGGCGGCTGGCTCTGGCCCAAAAACACAAAAGAAGCTGCAAAGAATGGGATAATGAGTTTGATTGTGATTACAAATCAGTGCTATTGGCTTACCGTATGTAGCCCAGGCAAAACCCATAGTTGTTGTTACGAAACGTAGAAAGAAGAGCAATCGCGTCGGGGTCGCCAACAGAATCACCCGACACACGATCAGAGAAATGGCCACCGGCGTAAGGCAGTAGCCTAGCACGCAAACCGATTGGAAGAATGAGCTGCAGAAGTTATGGTTTTTATTAAAAAATATATGAATAAAATTAAAATTTGTGAAATAAACATACATATTGCCCCCAAGAAGTTTGGAGTTAAGTGTGACGATGGCCGCTCCTATCCAGACGATGACGAATACTTGGGCAAACTCTGGGCCGTTGTCAGCCATGCTGTCTGCGGTCGACGAGCCCTGCAGAATAGTAGCCATGAACGTGCACAGAACCAGGGGTCCCCACAAGTCCCCTGAAAGTGTAACGAAACCATTTGAATTTGCTTACGCGAACAATGAATACAAGAAGGTGATGACGTACAATCTCTCAGCAGGCTGGATTTCTCCTTGGGATATAGCACATGATAAAACTTGACTCCCACGGCGCGGATGTCTCTTAGAACGGTTTCCCGGATGGGCTCATCCAGGGTATTGTAATCAGGCACACCGCCCGGAGACGTTGTTGTTGTCATCCGCTTGCCCGGAATGGACATCTCGCCCTCCAGAGAAGGAGCTGGCGACGTGTTAACGTCCTCAAACATCTGCGAACATCAAATCAAAATTACTTATAACAATGATTCGATCTGTTATTACTCACATCCAGCTTGGAGTCCATTCCTATCTTGTTTACTTTCTCGGTTTACGTCTACAACATCGAAAAAAGTTGAAAATAAGCCAGCTAATAGTTTTTCAAGTGTGACCGTTCGCCAAAAAACCGAACCAGGGATACATTGATAAAGCATGGACTAAATATTTTAAAAAATTTTGTAATTACTCTTTATTATTAAGACGTTTGGAAATTATATAAACTCCTTTCGTTCAAAAATTATACCTCCTATTCGAAAAAATTTAGATTTCCCTCCTGCGATTTTAAATAAATATTTAAAAAAAAATTAAAGCTCAGTTGTTCAGTGAACCAATTGGCATTTTCTTATTGATTGGCAGCATTGGCGTTTGGAATTTCCTCGAATTTTTTTCATTAAGCTGGTACATCAAACTAAAGTTTTCACGTGTTTTACGCCATGGATTTTGAATGGGATTTTGACTTAGATGACCCGTTCAATGCCGAGCAGCTTGAATGGCTAGAAAAGTGGTGCAAGCTGATGGTGGATGGCAAGGATACCGATAGCAAGGATTCGAAAAGAAAGAAACATTTGGAGGATATACTCAAGTTCCAGGATCAGCTAAAAGATGCAGAGCTGGAAAACATGGAACTGAAAAAAGAAAACGAGATGCTCATCTACGATCTTCAGTTTGTCCGGTCGCAAAAGGAAGAACTCACAATTGAGCGTGACACCATTTCGTTGAAACTAAAGGAGGAAGAAGCAATGCACCAAAGTCTTGTAAAAAAACTTGAAGAACAGATATGTTCTATGCAGATTATTCTAGCAGAATCGGAAGACCAGATAGCCACTAAGGAAAATTTGCGTTTGAATTTACTCAAACACCTCGATAAACAGGAACAAATACATCTAAAGGAAATCGATCAGTTGAAACGGGATCTTGACAAACACCAAGATGACATCACTTGCTCAATCTGTTTCGAGGCTTGGGATGTTACCGGTAGTCACCGACTCGTCTCCTTGCATTGCGGACATCTTTTTGGCAACTCTTGCATTAGATCCTATCTAAGCCGATCTAGGGAATGCCCAATTTGCCGAAACCCGTGCTACGATGCTGATATTCGTTATATTTACGGCCGTCACATCCTGCCCAACCCTAACCAATAAGTAACAAACTTATGAAATATAAAATATATAATAAGAAATATAATAAATAAGATTTATCTGTGGAAAAATTACATATGTATGTAGCAATCGTGAATCTTTGTTTGAGAATTTATTTCATGAAAAAAACTGCCGAATCAGCACTCCCTTATGCTTTTTTCTGTAAATAAATACATAAAACATACATATACTCACAAAGCTCAAAATAAGAAAGTAATGAAATCATTGTGAACAAATGTTAAAATTTGTGAAATTTATTAAAAGTTAAGTATTTTTTTCTAATTTTTAGTATTAGTTTTTCTTTTCGAAACTATCAATAAACATATAAACATACAAATACATTTTTTAAGTGCTCATACATATTCACATTTGTATAGAGCTGCTCAGAATCTTAAAAGTTCCTTTGATTCAGCAATGCCCCTACTGCTTTACCCAAATATTTATAAACAAGATAAGCCCAGTCCATATTGAAATATAAACAATACCCACAGGGTATACTGGTGCAAAATGTTAGATTCTAGAGAAAAAGCCGCTTAAATTTATTATAAGATAAGTAGAAATAAGGGGACTCACACGAAAGAAATTTCGTAGAAATTTTTTTGCAAAGCTCAATTTAGTAATAAGTTGATATAGCCATCAGCCGTAGCCAATTCAGTCTTCAAAGCATTTTTATTTTTGCTCAATACTTTAGAATATTCAAGGCAGTGGAAGTTGACGGAGCGGTGATTGTGAGCGGAACATACATACATACATATTTAAGCACTCGTCATGGACCTCCCCCGCACTGAGGATAAGTTCGCAGAGGAATCAAGGGAATGGTTACAGCAATGGAATACAACTTTTTGGCGAGATAACACTGAGGAATCCACCAGTCAGCATGTGCAACCTCAAGGTCAAAGGCGCGTCGAGGGGAAAACGAATAGAACAGATTTGGAGCTTCTGAATGCCGTTGAAATACTGACCTACGATTCTAACATTACGTCTGTCGGAATAAATTTCAAATTAAATGAAAAAGAAAACTCAACTGCAACTGATACGGAGGTACTCAATGCGAAGATCCGTTCATTGCAGGTGATAATAGCTCAACAAAGATTGCAGAGGGAGGAAATGTGTAAAATGTTTGTTAGTGAAATCGAATCACTTAAGTTAATACAGAACAACCTGATATCGCAATCTGATAAGCAGGAAGCCCATCATAGTGCTATTGTGCAAAGACTGAATCAGCAAATACTTTCTATGCAGGTAATAATAAGCAAGTTGGAGCAGCAAGTAATCGACAAGGAGGAAATCAGCCAGCAAGTACTTGACAATCTGGAAACGCAGGAGAAGATCAATCAAGAACTCACAATAGAGCGTGATGGAATGTTACTGCAACTGGAAGAACAGGAGTCCCAATACTTGAAAACGGTTGGCCAACTTGAGAACCAAATCCTTTCGCTGCAGATGATAATAGACACAGATCAGCGGGTCGATCGATTGACCTTACAGATGGAGCAGCAGCAGCAGAACCACAACACCGCCGTAGATATGCTGCAGGAACAAATCCGTTCTTTGCAGTTGATAGCTACTGAATCCCAGGAACAAATGTCTGAAAGAGAGGAAATTCTTAACAACCGGGAGCGAGACCACCTTCAGGAAGTCGAAAGGTTGCAGAGTCGTCAAGCTCGAAACGAGGAAAGTATCACTTGCTCCATATGCCTGTCGCCCTGGGAGGAGAGAGGTGAACATCGCGTCGTGTCGCTAGCCTGTGGTCATCTATACGGTGACTCATGCATTAAGTCAGCCTTGATGCGAGCTGCTGAGTGTCCAATCTGTCGGCGTCCAGCTTCTCATAGGGATCTTCGGTACATCTTCAGTGCTAACATATTTCCTGAGTAAAATCTATATGATATCTTTAAATGCCAAATAATAGACATTACTTGTGAACATAACGAAAAACAATAAATTTGTATTGACTCCAAAAAAGGATACATTGGTTCAAATAAAATTTACACATTTGAAAAGCACCATGATTTTCTGGTTTTCCTGTATAATAATAATAGGTTCTCCAAAATGGAGGGAGAACAAATTATTAATATTTTACATTTTTTAACAGAATAAGTAGTATACAAATCTTTCAGATGATGACCATTTAACTTTTTGATTTCCCCCGATTTCCCAGTAGGTATTGTACGTTTACAAGTCGTCGTCGTCATCATCCGGCAAGGCAGTAGCCTTAGCTTCGGCCAAGTCCCGCTCAACCTGAGCCTGCCACTCCGCCCCCATTTGGATCTCGGGAGGTAGAAGTGCTGGCATCACGACGAACTCCAAAAAGGGGTCACCAACTATCTTGCGCGCCAGCCAAAGAAACGGTTTCTCAAAGTTATAATTAGACTTGGCGGAAATGTCATAATACTGCAGATTCTTCTTCCTGTGGAATGTAATGGCCTTGGCCTTCACTTTCCGGTCCTTTATGTCCACCTTATTCCCGCAAAGCACAATCGGTATACAATCACACACCCGCACCAGATCCCGATACCAGTTGGGAACGTTCTTGTAGGTGATGCGAGATGTCACATCAAACATAATAATGGCACATTGACTCTGAATGTAGTAGCCATCCCGAAGTCCACCAAACTTCTCTTGTCCGGCGGTGTCCCATACGTTGAAGCGGATGGAGCCGCGTGTAGTGTTGAATAGAAGAGGACGCACTTCTACGCCCAAGGTGGCGACATACCGCTTCTCGAATTCTCCAGTAGAATGCCTCTTGACAAAGGTCGTTTTCCCAGTTCCTCCGTCTCCAATAAGCACACACTTAAATGATGGAATAGAATCACCGCTGGCACTCATTTTCTTAACAAATATTTTAGGGCTTTTCAGATAAAAGTCAATTTTCTTTACCGTACTTTTTTTAAAATGAATTTTGCAGATACTTTTCTGTAGATACTTTTTGGTTCCTATCAAAATTTTGCTTTAATTTTTACTGAGTTGGAATATATTTAAAGTTCTCACTTCTCACTTCCGGATACTGAATGGCAATGACTTCAGTCCCAAACAAATCTCTAATATATATTTCTCCGCATACTATTCAAAACTTAAAATACAAGTAAGGAGCTTTCACATAAAGTAACAGTTTCAAAGATACGCCGTATCTGGCGGTATTCTTTATCCTCTAGGTACGTCAGCACCATGCCGGTGTGACCGTACTGCCCGCTACTTTGTATGGAACAGTTGATCGGCGAATCCAAAATCGAAACAAAGTAAAGTCCGAGGAACTATGCTGTAGGTGGCCGCAATTACTTAAACTGCAGCCGCAGCAGCACGACGAGGAAAGAGGGGGCAAAATGGAAGCGAGGCAATCGGCGGAGGCGCTGGATAAGCCGCAGCTCGGCCTCACCACGAAAGTGGCGTTGCGGCGTCTGCACGAGGAGATTGAACGGGTGCTGCTGGAGCATGAGCGACTGGGTGGAGCGGAGAGGTAGGACTCCTGCTATCTAGTCGTATCTATTGATAACAGAATAGTCTTTCTCTAAGCAGCTCCTATCGCAAGTTTCGGGCGGCGTTTGTAAAGCGCTACGACAGTCCGCTGGGCTGGCTGTCTGTCGGAACGAGCCTCCTGGCCAGTGGAGCGCTTCTGAGCACGGGAATGATATGGTCCCCACTGTGCCTGCTGGCTATACTGGTACTTGATCTATTTGTGGTGGTCAGGGAGCATAACTTACGACGCACGGAGGTTTTTCGAAAGACTCGCCATGCTCTAGCAGAAATTCGATTGGCGGAGCAACATTTCAGCGACGACTGGAAACCAACTAACTATCCGCACTTAAGCAATCCCATGTCGCCGTGTGTATCCCTGCAGTGGACATACCGGGATGGAGTTGTCGTCAATCTTCCCTGGGCTCTACTTGTGAAAGGGGACTTCATCGTTCTGCGACCGGGCCACATCTCACCCGGTCCCTGCCACGAACTGGAGACAAGTCGGTTCTTTCAAAACAATGAAATTTACGGTGCTGCTCCTCAGGGCGACCCGCCAGTGAAGCCAGTGGCTCGACCGCCGTTGCCTGATCTGGTATGCTGCTTAGAGAGCACTCCCTACCTGGACAACCTCGTCGTTTGCCTGAAGAGCTCCCTGAAGCGCCCGCCCACCATCTATAATCAGCAACGCTATCTGGTAAGACCATCTTTCAGGTAAATTCGAATTACTTCTTATCTTATATTATGGTTTCAGTTGGTGACCAAATACATACAGCAGTGGGGCTTTATTTGTGCCCTGATCATTACATTGGTATCGGGTCTACTGCGCCTACATGGCTATGGGCTGTCTGACGAAAAGCACAACTGGCGATTTTTGCTCATCGAATCCCCGGCGTCGGCGATTATACCCTTACTGCCTCTGATTTTTCCTCTTATGTGGATATCAATGAACCTTTGGGGCATTGCCCGGCTGCAGTGCTTTCTAAAGACGCCGCAGGCTGCCGCCGAAAAGAGCACGAGCAAATCATTCGAGGAGGACCTGGACACGCCGTCGTATGACTATCAGAACGTATCAATGTTGCGATCCAATGTATTCCGGATTTGGCTGCAAATGTGGCGGGGAGACAGCGAATTGCTGCCCCGTTCGGCCAACCTTGTCCAAGTCTTGGGCTCCATTTCGGCTCTGTGCTGTGTTGACAAAAAGGGCATCCTGTCGTGGCCCAATCCCACAGCCGAAAAGGTTTTCTTTTTGCACAACACCGACGAGGAACCGCAAGAGGACGGAGCGGGCAGTGATTCATCGATGCAGGACGAGAGTGACGATGTGCCAGACGTAGACGAGGATCATCAAGAGCGGGGCATCGTGGCCGAGGTTCTGGACTTGACGCACGACCAGCACTGCCCGTTTAGGCTGGAGTTTGACGACCACGAATGGAAGGCCCACATCAAGTCCCTGAAGCCATTGGGTGATTCCCTCATTTCCTTTAAGTTGAGATTAATTTGATAAATGAGATATTATTTTCATTTCAGGACTGGCCATCCTATTGAACACCTGTTCGCCGCTTACCCATGAGCATTATGCCCAGTTTTGTGGCCATGTTACTGCCGTGGCTATGCTCGACAAAGATCTGGTGCCCGTGACAAATCGGTATGCGTATGCACTCATTGAGTCGAGTAAAAGCTTTTTGCATGGGTACGTAGTTCATTGCCATACTCATCGTTAGTTTCTGTCTAACCCAATCAGTTAAATGGCCGTTCGGTCAAGCATATCTTATATAGTCTAATTATTTTCTCCAAAAACCAAAAAAAAAAAAAAACGGTATCGATTACCATCCAAAGCGAACAAGCCCGAACAAATTAGTCCTAGCTTTGGGTATTTTTGATTTTTGTATCCAATTGGACAGTTTGATTCCCCCTCACAATACAAAACAGACACAAGCGATTGGTAAAGTTTTGAAAATTATGAGCGTAAGAAAAACGTATTTTTGTTTTCCAGTAATTAGCCATTTTCTAATCGTTCAGCCTCTATAATTTCCCATATACACCACCCGTACTATTAAACAACGTGTAATTTTGTATTTATTATTATTGTCACTATATGATTTTGTTTGTACTTGAACATCTATTCCTGTTGTCGCCCCACCCTGCCGTTCCATTTGGCCCCCATTGGCATGCTATTTTCAGTAGCAAACGTTCAAGAACACTTAAATATAGCCACCCGACTCCCGTCCCCAACCCATCCGCTCACCCTTGACCCACCACGCTTGCCTGCATGCTTACGCACCGTCGTCGCATCCAGCGCTAGTTGGAACCAGTTCTAATCGGTATTACATGTTTGGAAAACAGACGCTGCCTCTGCGAGCTTGCCAAGCAGATTGGTTTCACCGACCACGCCACGGATCGATTCGCGCTGGAGGGCCAACTGGCCAGTTACCGCCATTTGGTAAGTGAATCAAAGTTTTCTGTCTATAATTTCATTTATTGAAGTTATCCCATTTCCCCAGCAACCGGATGTTGTTCGTAGAGACATTCGCTTTGCCCGGCAGCTGCAGCTGTCCTCCAAGGTAAAGGTACCATTTCCGCATTCCCTGTCGGTAGTGATGAAGGAGAATCCCGGCGGATACCTGTCCCTCTTTACGCAAGGCACAGCAGACATTATTTTGGACTGTTGCGACGACTTCTGGGACGGCACAGACCTGCGTCCACTTTCCCCGCAGGATCGTAAACGGGCTTTGGACTTTTATCAGCGCAGCGCATTAACCTCCTACTGCACGGCGTTCGCCTATCGTCCGCTTCGGCATGGAATTCATGGAGCTTTGAGTGGACCCCAGCAGAGCGGAGGTGACTGCCTGTATCTTGAGCTGCCTCCAGAGTCGAAGCTGCGCATGCAGCATGTGGACAAGACGCACTGTGACTTCCAGGGGGGCCACCACGTAAAGCTCAGCCACAGCATCAGCACGGACTCACTCTTATTCTCTGAGAGCAAGGACGAGGACTGTAACGACGTTGAAGGCTGCTTTGAGATGCAGTGCCACCAGGTTTTTATCGGCATGGTGACCATGCAGTACCAGGCCCAGAACGATATAGTTCGGCTGGTGGAACGTCTAGAGCGAGCCTGCATCCGATTCGTGCACTTCAGTAAGGAGAACGAACTGCGTTCCCGCGTCTTTTCTGAAAAGATGGGTCTCGAGTCTGGCTGGAACTGTCATATTTCGCTGCTCAGCGAGCCAGATCCTGAGCCGGGCGAGAAGGAAAAGGATAGGAACACAGCCAAGTCGAAGGAGTTGCCGGAACAATTTGGTAAACCAAGCCACCAAGTCACCATCACCACAATTGATACCCATGAGAAAAGCCATCATCCCACCAGTGCCATGTACATATTGTCCCCTGCACCCGCATCAGATTCCGCATCCGAATTTGTAGATACACCCGCAAATAAAAACCCTGAAATTGTAGGTGACGGCCCAGAGACAAGCTATCTTCTGGGACTTCCCACCAATCTGGAGTCCTCGAAAACTCTAAGCTCCTCAGCACCAGGCGCCATATCCAATCCGGATGAGTGTAATCCGCTGAACGCCGCTCTTACCGAAGACGAAATTCAATCACCAAATAGCAATGACTCCGCGCAGGACGAGCTTCCTGGAGTTACTGAACTGGATGGGGATGTGGACCCCAGTAAGCACAAGCAGCGCCATTCTCTGGACTCTGCCATGGATGAGAACTGCCGCTCCTTAAGCACCCTGACGGAAAGCACGGATCAAAGTGCTCCAATTAACTTTGACATGTCTAATCGAGCGAAACTTCCTCGTGGCATTGAGAATATAAGACCGCATCTGGAACAGGTGGACAACGTGCCGCTGCAGGTCTCTCTTTTTACGGACTGCTCTGCGGAGGCCACGCGCCAAATGTTGGACATTATGCAGTCCTATGGAGAGATAGTTGTTTGCTTGGGAAGCTCTGCGAGCAACGCAAATGCAGATATCTTTCTGCAGGCCGACTGTAGCATTGCCGTAGAGCCTTTGTATCCGCAGGTGTGCCAGGATGTGGACGCCTATACGGAGGCCAACATTCAGCACAATAAGTTGCTGTGGCAGCGCCAACGTCAGGCGGGAAAGTCGGGAAAGGCCGTCGCTGATGACGAAGAGCTGCTGGAAGGGGGCCTACAGGGATGCGCAATGCAGTCGCCCGCCCACACCATATCGCCACTGTATCTCAGTCGTCTGCTCAATTCACTGCCCTGCTCCATTGCTGTCTGCCGCGACGACCCACTTTCGCTGGTGGCCATAATCGAGCTGTCACGCCGCTTCTCTCTGGGTCTTTGGAATTGCATCCAATATTGGGCCTGCTGTGCCGGCTCCATCTCCATTCTGAACGTTTTGTGCGCGTGCCTGTCACTGCCGCCGCTCCTGCCCCCCCTTCTTGTTATCTACCTGATGTGTGTGCCAGTGCCGCTAATAGCCATCTCCCTTGCCCACATCGACGTGGATCCGAAGATCATGAACCGAGCTACCAGCAAAAAGCAGACAGACTATGATTCGCGAGCATTTGCTTTCGTCATGTGGTGCTATGGTTGCAAGTTCATCGTTTTGGTGGCTTCAGTCGTAAGTGGCATGGTCCCGTGTCTAAAGAAATGTATATTTAAATTTAAATCACAATTCCAGCTTGTTTCCTATTGGATTATTTTATCCCAGTCCAGTCTTGACCCTGAACCTAGCCCCGTTCTAGGTTCCGAAGACCCTGAATTTGATACCAAGGATGATGCAGATTTCGAACAATTCCTTTACCTATCCCGAAGCTTTGCTTTGCTGGCCATCCTGTTGCACTTTGGTAAGTTAGTTGTATACTATTACTTGTTTGCTAACTTCCTAATATATTTTCAGTTGGTATTTCTGTGACATTCGTGCATCGCGACTACGCGTTCTGGCAGCGCAATCCCTTTACAAATCGTATCTGGGCCATCACCTGCTTGGTGTTGCTTGGTTTCCATGGGATCATCTGCACTTTGCAAGTAGTTTTTAATGATTTCCTACAGGATCACCTGCCCAAACTGTGGGTGGCCATGTTGATCCTATTTGGCGGCAGTCTTCTGAGTATGATTGCCAGTGAGCTGGCCAAGTTCCAGGAGAATAAGTGGGTGTTATTTTTCACAATTTCATGCCATCATTTCTAACATTCCATTCTGTTTTTTAGGGTCAATGCGCGCTATCAGCGGCGGGCGCGTCTTGATTTTGGCACCAAGCTGGGCATGAACTCGCCCTTCTAAGAATGATCTACCAAACAAAAAGACGCCAGCGTTACACACGTACTTAGTGCCAAGGCTGTATATAACAACACAACTCACCACGCTTCTTACATATTACTTTTACGATAATGACTAACCACTAAGGTCTTCTACTGAGGCTGCATTCTGACTGCCTCTAAATTTTTTGACTCGTTTTTAGGTTCGGCCCGTACTTTTAGCCATTTGTACTTCCTCGTGTGTTTTTTTTTATTTAAATTGCAACACACCTTTGATTAAGAAAAAACACCCACACATTTGTTATTCTGTTTCTAAAGCTGGTTGGTTCGTGTTCCTTGTTTCAATAAGATATTACTTTGTGTACTAACATTTATAAGACATGCAATCATTGTATGAAATATCTGTATGGTAAAAATGAAAATCCCTATTTAAACAAGTAAAAGTTGATGGATTTTTGAATTGTCCGGTTGGGAAAGTGGCATTACTCAGAGCTGGTTCTCTATGGACGCCACAAGAATTGAGATGTTAACCAGTGGGATCAACCTAGAACATAGCACGCCCAAATAGGTGCTAATCCGGAGGGGCACGCTGCAGCATCAAGTGGCTCAGTAACTGACCCACATCCACCGCTTATCACTCGATCATGGCAAGGAAGTTGACAAATATTATTGTCTTTAATTCGGACTAGAAATCATTCCATTTGGGTTACACATGGAATGAATTCAATAGCGGAACGTAGATCCATGTGCCGTTTAAGATAGCATTTAATTAGCACCTTTGAGCGCCAAAGAGGAAATGTCTGCGCGGGTTGAGATTCTTGGAGTTCATCTTCATTCATATGACTAAAGAAGTATATAAGGAAAACTTTATGAAACGTCTACAAAAAGTATTAAGGTGAGATTCGTAAATGAAATAGTCCTAAATAGTCCTTACAGATCTTCTAAACCCGGAAATATGGCGAAGGCCTTTTCCTGTAAGCCGTAATATTTTCAAAAACTATTTTAAAAAAATAATTTTTGTTAAATTGCAGGCACACGCCACTAACCAAAACCCCAAAAGCATTCCATGTACATATAATATGTCCACGGATTAGAGATGGAGCTGCAGTCGAAGCTCTAGGTACATAACGGAAGATGCTATCAGAAATGTGGAGTAACAATTAATTAGCACCTGCTGGGTCGACGAAATGAAAGTGCTGTTGTGCCCGTCCGGATCATCGGTATATAGATCACTTCTAGTAGCACCTTCTGCCTGGAATCTGGGTCATGAAAAAACGAAATCACGAACTGGCGGGACGGGTCGAATAAAACCAATCACCGTTCAGTTCTCCGTTGTATTCGAGAATTTCGCGCGACGCGGTACGGATGCGTTTATTCCGGGCTTCGACGAATATG
This sequence comes from Drosophila atripex, assembly GCA_035045925.1. Classification (NCBI taxonomy): domain Eukaryota; kingdom Metazoa; phylum Arthropoda; class Insecta; order Diptera; family Drosophilidae; genus Drosophila; species Drosophila atripex. The sequence goes on from JAWNOP010000070.1 coordinate 10,535,181, forward strand.
ACGCAAGTGTAGCACCAAAAAGGATATTTAGTGATAGTGTAAAATAAAGGATATTATACAGATTTAGAGATCAGTTTAAATGATGCGATTAAAGGGCCCTTGCTGGGCGCTTTTGGTGTGTCTCCAACAATTCCTTGGCGCCGTCCAAATCGATGCATATTCCCAAGTGTTGGTCAGCGGCAGCAGCGCCAACACGGATCAGGGACCCCGGATATTTAAAGCTTTAAATACGGATTTGATATTCCCCAGAACGTAAGTTATAGATAGACGCAACCATTTCGGATCGGAACTCCTGACCTAATGTCCTTGGCCATACAGTTTTAACTCCAGCGAAAATGTGGTATCAACCACTGATGTTCCTACGACGACTTCCTCTACGACCTCTCTCCCACCCATTCCCTACAACCACCAACCAGAGGCAGCTATTAGCACCACCGATACACCTGTTTTTGTGACTCCCCTGGCTGAAGTGGAAAAGCCTAGTGATCCTGCTCCTGAGCCAGTCGTTGAGGCCGCATCCACAGGACGAGCTGTGGATTACCGCACAGCATATCCTTTTGGACAACTGATTACGCCATTGCTACGAGCAGGACAACCTCAGCCGTTCAACAAGCGACCCTCACAGACACGTATTTATCCACAAGGTAGTCCATCCTACTACTCGTCCTCATCATCACGAAATCCATCTCGCAAAACGGCATTAAGACCCAGCTATAATAAAGGTATCCATTATCAAGAACACTTTTTAACTTTTTCAAAATTACATTTTTATCATTTGTATTTCAATTGATCCAAAAATGTCCTACTGTAATAATAAGGATTTTTTTACTATGCAGGATTCAGTGATCGCTTCACTCCAGGAGAAGCAACAGCCGCCAATGTGTTCAAAAACCAACACTCCCATTCCCATGACCACTCCCACGATCATTCCCACGGGCAGGATAACAAGGTGGCCTCTGGGTCGAGTGCTGTTAACTCCTATGTCCCTTCCACGGATGCCTATTCGTTTCCGCCCCTGAATACCAGATATCCTTCGCCATCACAGGACCCAAAGGCAGCGTTGCCCTCAGACACTGTGTCTAGCTATGTGGCCCCCGCCTCTGGTGGATTAAACAGCATTGGCTACGTTTATCCAGGACCTCCTATGCCCTCACCTGGCGGTTACAAGTATCCAGGACCCGTGCCTGTATCAAATGGAGACAAGGATACGGCTGCTAGTTCACCGAGCCAATCCACGCCACCCGATGACGATCCCGGAAATGATGATACAATAGGAGTCCTCCCAGCCAGTGCAATGGACAATTTGCCATCGAAGGATCAGGAAGGCAAGGATGCTGGAGGAGGTGGCGCCCCTGCAGATGATATGGGCGATATGGGTCCACCAGATGGTGGCGATTCGGATGGTGGAGGAGACGATTCATCCCTTCCAGCCTTACATAACGATGGCTCCCATGGTGATGATGATCACAAATACGATCCCAATATGGAATATGCAACACCTCCACCCGGTTGGCTAGAATCCCATCCAGAGTCAGCGGCTCCCAAGCCAGAGGATCACGATCATGATCACGGTCACGATCATAGTCATGACCATATTCCAGACCATGACCATGTTCACGATCACCACCACGATCATTATACGGGTCACTTTGACTACCCGCCGTCCTATCCGGATGACACCTACCCAGATGTCTATTATGATGACCACCCACACCATCACCACCATGTCCACCACCCTCCGCCGCCTCCACCCCCTCCTCCACCGCCGCCACCTCCACCACCACCGCCCACTGAACCGCCTCCACCACCACCCCCGCCAGAGCCACGTGTGAAGAAGTACAGTTATTTTTACATCGGTCGCAAGCTCTGGTACATCCCACTGTACTTCACCGTGTGGTTCAGCTTCTACATCCTGTGGCTTATCATTAAGTCCATTGGCCGACACAAGGTGAACCTTCCCAATCACTACGTCACGCGGCGAAATGCCCCGGATCCGTTTTCAGATCAGGGCAGGGATGAGTATATTAATGATATGACGGTGAGGGTGCTGGAGCACATCGATAGCTTTAAGGAGAAATACTTGAACTGATAAGGGACACTACTAAAATTCAAATAAAAAACTAAAATACAATATTAAATGTGGTTTAAATTTGGCGCTCAATGAAGAACATGAAAATGTTAATCATACCTCTGGTCACTTAATTTTTTAAGAGCGTTGCCACCTTATATGCCATAGTGTGGCTTCATATTTCATATTTGTAACATTCAGTCAGCTGTTTTTGTTTATTCCGATCGAAAAGTATCTTGCGGCAATAAAACAGTTATTCCTATTAAATTATAAATAAAATAACTCGCCAAGATGTCGTACATGCTCCCGCATTTGCACAATGGCTGGCAAGTGGACCAGGCCATTCTCTCCGAGGAGGACCGCGTCGTGGTAAGTTCCGGTACATACGCTTTCCTTGCGGAGCACCCTTGGCCATTAACATAAATTACCGATTTACTATTTATTCTCCAGGTTATCCGATTCGGTCACGATTGGGACCCCGCCTGCATGAAAATGGACGAGGTGATGTACAGCATAGCGGAGAAAGTTAAAAATTTCGCGGTCATCTACCTGGTGGACATAACAGAGGTGCCCGACTTCAACAAAATGTACGAGTTGTACGATCCCTGCACGGTGATGTTCTTCTTCCGCAACAAGCACATCATGATTGATTTGGGCACTGGCAACAATAACAAGATCAACTGGCCGCTGGAAGACAAACAGGAGATGATCGACATTGTGGAGACAGTGTATCGAGGCGCCCGCAAAGGCAGGGGTCTGGTTGTTTCGCCCAAAGATTACTCCACCAAGTACAGATACTAAGCGTTGCTCCCAACAAAGTCCATGATTTTAGCGTAATATTTCCAATCCCATAATTAGACTTAAAGAAAAATAAAACGACTGTGTCTGGCCAACTTTTTAGGTATTTTCCTCTGGTTTATTTTTCACTTTTCACATTTCTCATTAATATCGCTAACATGTACATCAATTTCTTGGTTTTTCTTTTTATATATATATATAACATTTAACTAAGTTTGTTCTTTAATAGCTCATATTTTTTAAAAATTTTTAATCCGTTCTTTAAAGTAATCTTGCGCTCTAATAATTCTGCCTTTGATCTTTCGCTCCCGAACTGTTTTTGGGAGCGACAGCATCAGGGCTTGTAACATTTTTGAATTGCTTTCGGTTTCGTGTCCAATTTATGTTTAGCTAAAGGTAAAAAAAGATGCATGTTTTACGGAAATCGACTAAAAAGTCTAGGACGTCGCCGCTAGAGTACAAAAGTATAAAAGAAGATGTCGCAACGAAAGGAGTTCGGTTCGAAGGGATACATGGGATAGTAAAAAGTCTACCGTTCCAAGTTCATAATCTGAGTACGCTACGATGTCCAAATCTTCAACATTGTTATTGTTCATTCAGTACAACAGCTCGGTTTTATTACAGATTTATTATGCTTAGGTTTAACAATTGGTTCCGCTACTCTTTAGACTTATACAAGTTAGTTTTGCTCATTCGGTTTCTTTAAATATATATGCATGTATATTTAGCTACGTTATTTGTTTATATGTATATTTTTGCTTTTGTTTGGAAACAAGTCAACGCTACAATTACAATATTTTCGAATTTTATGTTACTCTGTTACCCCTATGTTCTTCAGCATATAATCAACAATGAAATGTTTTTGTATTTTCGGGTTTCGTCAACCCCTTGCTTTGCATTTTTTTTTTGATATCCCATTACCAGTTTCGATTGGCGCCATTTGTCGTACAAAATACTTACTAGTATTAAAAAATATTCAAATGGGTCTCGATTTATACATGTGTTTTGGGGACGAGGCATATAAATATATATGTATTTATGCAACGGATAGGTACAAATCAGGCTCGGGCAGGTGAGAAAGTCTCTGGGGGCCGGGGTACCTTAAAATGCGGCTCTAATATTATGTATTATCTTTGCTTTAGTCATCTAATGGTGTATTTTGATTCGAATACGTCTATTTGATTTATTCACTTCCCCTCCGTATGTATTCCTTTTCTTGGCATAGCTTTTCATAGAAAAATAGAGATGCGTAGGTGGGATGAGTTAGGAAATAGTTTACATACATACTCTTTTTGTTTATCGTTCTTTCCTTTGTTTAATTTTATAATTGGTTTGTAACTCTATGTTCTGACAACAACTCTATGTATTAAGTTTTCAACAATTCTTGTTCGAATAGGCAGGAGGAGCGGGATGTTTCGAGAGTTGTCCTAGAAAATCTGCAACTTTTGTCTAGCTACGCGTAAAGACATTTAGGCATCTGCGGATAGAACCTCGGCGCGGAGGATCCTTAAGGTCTTCTGTCAGAGTACTTCAGTTGTAAGGATACCTCGATACGATCATTTCGAAGTTGATTTTTCTGTTGTGCATTCTATAAAATATCTAAATTACAATACTTTAAGTATTTGGCTGCTGTTTAAGACACTAGAAGAGTTTCCATTTTCTAATAGAAAGAGAGCAAGGATGAGGTTTTTGGGAGATGTTACTATTGATAGACTTGCCGGTCGTGTGAAAAATAAATCCGAGTATCACTACTTAACTTTTAGAGTTCTATTAACAGTAATAGACAACAGTCTCTAAGTACGAATACGTTGTTGTTGTTCTTTTCTTGTTCATTCGACTCTTCTATACATACAAATATACTTTAGTAGGCGTTGTTCTACTTTAACTCTCTAAGCTTAATCCACTGCCAACTAAACTTAAGTTTTGACTAAATGCGCTTAATATAATCCACCTATGCTATGCCTAAATACCCATTAATACTTGCTTGCGTTCCATAGTAACAGGTCTCGAGCAAACCCAGGAAGTTCGTTGCCAGAGCATGCGGCCAAAGTACAGTGAAAACTCCCTAAAGCAATCGGACTGGAGAGTTCGATTAGTGGAAGATTTCTTCATAACAGACAAGTTCGCATAGAAAGTTTGTAAAAAAGAAAAGATTGTAAAGAGATACTGCTACTTTTTATTACCTAGATTGGAAAAGGAAAGTGGATATATATTATGAGTACCCTGAAGATTCATCTTTTAGATTTTGTTAAGGCAGAGTTAGTAAGGAGACTAGACTACGGAGTTTTCACTGTAGTTCCCATTACCATGCGTTCTAAGTCAATTTCTAAGCTCTTAAATAGTGGCCCGACCCAGGAAACTGCCCTCGTTGCAGCAGTGGAAACCAACTGGGCTAGAATAGTGTCTCCTTGGACCATTTCCTGGAGGTGCCGGGCAGACTGGGATCGCGCTTTTCCCCACTGGCGTCTGCACTCTCCCGCTCACGTTGCCGCTCCCGTGCCGCGACCCGATCCTTTTCATCATCCTCGTCATCGTTGGGCAACCGGATCAGAGGAAGCTCTAGCATGACGGCAGGCGTGGCAGTCGTTGTGGTTGGGGCACTGGCTCCTCCGCCCTCACAGCTCAGATTGGTGGCACTCCTACTGATCCCACTGCTAGGCTGCGAAGGAGCAGGAGGGGCTTTGCGCAGGATCAAGTCCTTGAGAGAGGCGGGCATGCAGATGCTCTGATGCCGGGTGGTTATCACCGAGTCGGAGACGGACGAGGGGCAGGGATCGTGCACCAGGCGGAAGGCGTTCGTTGGCAGTTGAGCTGGCTGCTGACTGGTTTGAGATGTGGTGGCGTTATTGTCCATCCGGGTGGCGATGGTTAGAGGAACGGGACTGGGCGTTGATCTGCCCAGGCTGATGACCGTATTCAGGCTGCTGTACTGCGTGTGCGTGGCGGACTCTCCGCCTCCCCCGCCGGATCCTACTCCACCCACTCCTGATCCGTCCGGCAATCCCAGCTCTGTGTTGAGCGTGGAGCAGGTGTCGTCCTCTGTCGTGGTGGTCGTTGTGGTTGTCGTCGTCGTTTGCGGATCACTGTACTGCTGCAGAAGCGGTCCCCTCCTCGGCGGACTCTGACTGATGACGGCACCAAAGTGTGTTTCCAACGGCGGCACCTCCGACTGGATGGGCAAGCCCATGTGGAACTGTTGCAGCTGCAGAGGCTGGGCGATGAGAGCCACCATGTCGCTGGAGGTGGCACTAATAGTGCGGTGTCTTTGGAGCAGAGGCCTCCGGGGTCGGGCACCACCACCCAAGCCAGTCATACCAGTCGATGGCACTGAACTCAGACTGAGGCGTTTCAATGGCATGGCCAGGGGAATGGGACTGGCCTTGCTCTCGCCACTAATCCGGATTGAAGAGCTCTGAGATTTGGATTGAGCCTGAGCCTGAGCCTGGGCCTTTGCCTGGGCCGCCGCCTCCTGCTCCTCGCTGTCGCTGCTCAGCTGCTGCATGTCGTCGTCCGTGTCCGCCGGGCTCTCCACCCCAAAAACCGAGTCCTCGTCAAGGGAGCGCAGCTCCGAGTCGGGGCACTCCAGCGAGGAGATCTTAAAGGAACTTAGTGAGGCCAATGGCGCTCGCTTCTCGGGATTGTTGTTGCCGACGATCCCCGCCGGCAGCTTATTAGATGCAGATATGGTGCTCAAGCTACCGCTACCACCGCTTCCGTTCCCGCCGTTAAGCCGCTCCAGACTTACCGGCGTGCTGTCCACACTGATGCTGCTCGAGTTGGGTGCAGTGGCCGGAGCTGGGGTTATAGCTGCCGGAATCGCTGCCGTCGCCGTGTATGGAAAGCTATTGTTATTGCTCTCATTCCGCTGCAGCTCCACCAGCGTCAGCTTCCGGCGCACACCCAGTCGCAGCTCCTCGGAGGGCGAGTCGCAGAAGTGAAACGCCTGGTGGACACTGGTGGGCGGGGCTGATTGCACCGGCTTGGGCAACGGCAGTGCCAGGTCCACGGTGCTCTCCTGGTTGTAGGGATAAACGTCCACGGTATCGGCACTAATCGAGTGGATCTGCTGCTTCCGGCCGGCCTGTGCACTGTCTGGATCGTAAGAAACGATGCTGTGCTTCCGCTTAATGTTTGGCGCACACAGATTGAAGGCTCGCGATCCTGCCCCGGCCACGGTGCCTGTCGGTTCATGGATACTCCGCTCCGAGGGACAGGGGGAGGCCTTTGGCGTGGGCTGGATCACTTGGATGTCCGGATAGTAGTAGTCCCAGTTCTCGATGCTCGACGTCCGCGAAGCCGTCGACATTTTGCGGTCCAAGGCCGGAGGCAGGTTGCCCATACAGCCGCCCATGTAGGCGGAGGTGCGCCGCTCCAGGTAGGAGCTGTCTGTGCTACAGCACGTCATGGCACTGCTGCGTCGGGAGTCATGGCCCTGGAACACAGTAAGGAACATACATTCATAGGTATTAGGTTTAAATGAAAATGAAAATTCCTATAGACTGTCCACTCCAACTCACCGCTATCGGTACGGACAGAAATCCCTGTTTGCTTCTCGTGGAATCCGTGCGCTGATGTTGATTATCCGCTTCCTCCCGGGCATCTCTCTGCATGTACTCCTCAGCCTCCAATTCGTCGTCCGTCTCCACGAAATAGTCGTCCGTCCCAAAACTGCCGCCCATGGGATAGTTGCTAAAAATCCGAGACGACTCCGATCCGCTTTTGCGACGCCCCACATGACCGGATCCGGGCCCCCCTCCTCCTGGTGACATGGCCGAGTAGGAAAAGCGGCGAGGAGGCTCCAACAAATAGCTATAGCCCACTGGAGGTCCAGCGCCCACACCTCCTGGAAAATCATGGAATTTAATTTAATTAGTATTTAAAAATGCCTTAAATTATTTTGAAAACTCACCAACTGAACCACAACGATATCCACGATTAAGCAGCGGAGGAGCACTCACGTTTCCCAGCGACAACATCCGCTGACGGCGATACACCAGGGCGTCGTACTCGTCCGGGTATATGGACATCCCCGTGGCCACAATAGCCTCGTGAATCTCCCGCTCCTCCTCCTCCTGCATACACACAGCCGCTACCGCCGCCATCTTGGGATCCTTGAGCACCTTCATCGTCTCGTTGCTGCTGCTCCGACTCTTCCAGACAATGAGGAAGACCATCAGCCCAAAGAATCCGCCCAAGGTGGCGGCGATTCTCACCCCCGTCATCACGTCGTAGGTGGCAAAGAACTCGGCCCGGATCCTGGCCCGTTCCGCTAGGTTCTCGGCCTCCGTCAGATTGCGTTCGCCGGGCGGCAGAAGTGGCATGTAGGGCTTCGCCGTGACATGGCCGAGATTGGGGGCGGGAGTGGGGCCAGCGGGCTTGGCGCTGCTCTCATTGTTGCGCGCGGCAGTGGGGCTGGTGTTGCTTTGGCTCGAAAGCGTCGTCGGTGTCGGTGATGGCGTTGGATTATCGTGCGGGACATCAGCACTGGTATCAATAAGAGAAGCCGACTGGAGTCTTTTGTTGTTGTTCTGATTGTTTTTGTTGCTGTTGCTGTTGGTGGCACGACGGGCAATGCGTTGCAGATGTTGCACCGATGGCTCCTGATCGGCTTGAAGTTGCTGTTGCGGTTCTGGAGAATGGGGCTGCTGCTGCGTGTCGCCTGTGGCATGACTCGGCCCGGCTGAAGTTGCCGCTGATGCAGTTGTAGTGTGTGCTGTTGTGGCGGTTGACGGCGTTGCTGCAGACGACGAGGCACGTCGTGAAAGTTTGGCCATCTCTATTGAAACATTTTCTGAAACGAGAAACCAAAAATATTTTGAAACTCCTCAAATACTCCCCTTTAAAATTATATCCCATCCATTTTCAATTTATATCCCATAAGTACTTGAAATCCGATTTCAGATTGCTGAAAATCCGTCAGTGGCTTATTCCTTATGACTGATTTCAATGCCAAAACCGTTGATGGATTGAGTGAGCCCACTCTGGCTGATTTATGCTGCTCCACTGCTCCTGGCTAACTGCCCATGAAAGTGTTAGTCACGAACAAATTGGCCGTACAATATCGACGTGACTGCCATTGCAGCCAGCTGCTAGCCGTTCTTAAGAATGGTCCAATAAAATTAACAAGTATACACTTCGGGACAATGTGAATAAAATATGGTAGAAGCTTTCTACTTTAAAAATTTTCAATATACCAGATTATCGAAGAAAACACTATGGATTGCGGGGAGAAAAATCTGGAGTTGAGAGCGGAGAAAAAAGAAAATAAAAATAAAATAAATAACAATCAAAGCTTGCCCCACGAAATATTGATTTCCCCAGGCATCCCGCTCCACTTTCGGCCATGCTTCAACGCCTCGAGTTTCCAGATTTGTTTTCCCAGAGTCCCCAACTTGGAATTTCGTTTAACCATCCTCTCGGACCCTTCACGCCCTGAACAATTAAAACGCCATAGAGTCGGGCGTATTGCTCGCCGAATTCTTCGCCAGCGCCTCAAAGTTTTTAATTGTTTTCAGCTTTTCAGTTAGGATATTTTTTCGCCAACGCCATCAGCCATCAGCCATCCGCTCCCTTGGCAAATAACTTGGTAAATTTTTAACATTTCGTTGAAATGAGTAAATTAAGCTTCCAGCTAGCTGGTACTTATTATATAAATGATACGGGGTGCGCTCGTTGAGCATCTCCTTTGGCGGTATCCTTGGATTTTCAACAAGTTGCATGCTCAATAATTCAGAAGGACATTGTAGCTACGGGGACAGTCGCCTGTTGCCGTTTGTGTGTTCGGTGTCCATTGTCATTGGCAGCTAGTTGGCCAGCTCTCCACCTCCCCTCTCGACATAATTGTTACATTTTGTATTGACAGTCTCGCAATTTCGGAGCTCTGCTCTGCTGAATTTTCTATCTCAGTTCCCTTGGCTTTGTCCCTCATCTTTTTTCTGTTTTTGTTTAACATAGTAATGCGATTTGAGTGTGTATGTGGGTAGTCCTGCATTGTCCTGCCAAGGACAGCGACAGTCGCTGACTGACTGACTAAGGCACCGAAATGATTATTGCAAAAGTTTTGGTCTATCACTCGTATTCCACCTCAATCTCCTCTACCTTGGCTTATTTCGGTATTCCATACTTTTCTCATTCTTTTTCCATTTTCCATTTTCCGTTTCCCCATTTGCCATTTTCCTGTTCACTTTTCCGTTCCGTTTCCACTCTCCAGCTTGTCTGGCAAACAAAAAAGTTTTAATGGCTATTATACATTGGCCATAATTCGAGTCCAACTTCCGTGCAAACAATGAGAGGGAGACGGTCAAAAAAAAAAAATGTAAAATAAAATTTGCCGTCTAAGCAGTTTCGAGTGATTTTTAATGGCCTCACTGACTGTCGGCGGATTCTTTCTCCTGGCAATTATACTCCAGTTTCTCTAATGGCTGCAAATTTGTCTCGTCTACGAATACGACAAGACAAACTTCTCAAGGACTTGTCGCAAATGGGGGAAATAAGTTTCCTTTAAAGCAGGTAATGAAAATATAATTTTAATTCAAAGTAATTATAATAAAGACGGATAGTCTGACATATATCCTTTTATCTACAAAATCCAGTGCCCTGAAAAATTGAATAGTAAAAAGAAGAAAGTTCTTCCTCCCGGGAGCTCTCTCAGGGAACCAAGTTATTGAATACATCCTATAAGTTGCAGCTTCCGTGCCAGACACCCGTACAAATGCCACCCCCTCGCAGCTCATGCCACCAAAAATAGAGCCGGAGTGTCGAAGCTTTCAGTCAAGTCGTATTGATGGATTAGCACATTTGGGGATTGGGTTTCCGGCAAGGCACGGATAATTGCTCCTGGCTGGGTTTGCTCAAAGCCGAAAACGAAAAAAGCAAAAAAAGTCAAACTATATACATAGAATACATTAACAATGTCCGCCCAATGAACGTGTGTATCAACGCCGTATCGATGTCAAAGTTGGGAAACGGGTGGTTGGGAAAATGAGCGGAAAATGGTTGGCCGAGCAAACCAAACAACAACAATCGGAACAGCAAGAACAATGTGTTGCTGTGCTGCAGCATGATGAATGATTGTGGTTAGGCCGACGGACAAACGGACAAATGGACAGGCGGACAGAGTCGGACGGACGGGCAACCTCGCTCTGAGTACACGGTGCGTATGCGTAATGCGTAAAAGGTGCGGGCACGAAAGAGGATATAATAATTCATCATGCTTGGGGCAAGTCTGTTTTATGTACTCCAATGTACAAATGCATACATACACAGACATAACGATATCTGGCGTATTTTGCGGCTGTCATGTTTCTGCCTTCGAGCTCAGCAAATGAAATTGACGGCAAATCAATTGAAATTGTGTACGAATATGCCTGCAACAGGCCCAAAAATGCCTTTGTCCATATCCACTGGCGCTCTGCATATACTTTTTGGACCACATCAGATTCAATTTGGCCAGGAGCTGTGAGGACGCCTCGGGAAAGGACCCTTCCCCAACAATGGAAGCATTCGAGTGAATTGAGCCGTTCTACCATAAATAAAAAAGTTTCGATTCAACTAGAATCAAAAGGGTGTTAAAATCAAGTGGGTGAACTTAAACATCGATTTCTTTATCTTTCGTAGAGAACAGAAAATTGCCAGCCTAAATAAATTGATTTAAATAAATTGATTTTTCTTATCTGCCCTTAAATTCTTCCCCAAATGGCCATCACTGTGACCCTCACAGTCATATACATCTATAGACATATATACACTTCCTGAGCGTACACATCCGCCAAGATACATATAACCACTTAAGCGGCTTATAGGAGCATTAAGCAAATGAAAATATTCAGCAGCCTTTTTCAATTCGATTTTCTGTCCTTTTGCTTGGCCTTCGTTATACTTTTCATTTTTTTTTAATTAGCTAAAATGTCGACTAAGCTGTGAAATTTAAAATCTTAAAAGCTCGTCGAGGAGTGGGTCCTTAAAGCAGGGGAAAGTGAGAAGGTCCTGTGGTTTTCGGTGAGTCTGTCAGCCTTATTAGTGGCCGCTTTGTCTATGAGCGGGGAATCGGTTTTTCGGGGGCAGCCCACAATGCCACATAGTCAGGCCAAATTATAAGAATTACGGCATTCCCCAGCCACGCCTTCAAAATCCTGCCCGTCACCTCGCCACCACCGCCGCCATCAGGCCACACAGCCGTGCGCCATTTAACAAACATTCCGTTAATCTGCTACACTTGGCAGAGCCGTGGCCGCCACCCAGCCCTCCACCCACATCCGCTGTAGAGTCTGTCTCTTGGGCCTCTCCAGGTTCTGTCTTTTTGGCTGTCTTTGACAAAGGATCTTACTTACTAGTATTTTTGTAAAATAACGTTTTTTTTAAATAATAATTTTAATTTAAATAGATTTTATTTCCATTCATAGCTTTTGAATGACTGAATTTTTTAGTTATTGCCTGCAGGTATTGAAACATAAAATATTTGGCTTTTTCAGTCGCCCAATTTTAGTGCCAGCACTGGCAACAGTTTCAGAGGGAGGATGTGTGTGTGTCACCTCCTGCCATAGAGCCCGGCAATGTTGTCCTCGTTGTTACTGCTTATTGTTGTGCTTTTATTGTTATGGCCATGTTTTCCTCCCACTCCCCACTCGGCCTGCTCATTTTTTCTGTTTGCTGTTTCATTTGGCGGCATTGTTGCTCTGTCCCGGGCCCCAGAACCGCCCTTTTCCGCCTCATCTTTGGCTGGATGAGAGGATGTATGCCAGTTCTTTTTGTCTTTAGTGCTAAGCGTTTTACGTTTATTATCCCAACTCAGGCCCAGACACACACAGGACCCTGACTCCGGGACCCCACGGCCTTTGAGTGTCGCTCACAAGCGTTTCTCTCGAAACCCAAATGACTTTTGAATTGCAATTCAGGTTATTGCCACTCATTGGACCCAAAATTATGCGTTTAAAGGCCTGCCTGCCTGCCTCCAAAAGCCTGCTAGAGAACGGTCTGCCCCTAAATGTGTCACGTTTTGAATTTGTTCTACTTTTAATATTTGTTCAAATATTTACCCGGACTACGTGCCTAGCCTCGCCAAGAACATCCGGGCAAGGATAACGATAACCGACTAGTAGTCGAATTCGTTGTCCCCCAGGCGCCTCCTGGCCGTTCTCCGTTCTCCGTCGACGGTCCTCCCTCCTCCTGCCTTCTCCATTGCCATCCACCCTGTTAATAATTTACTGTCAACTTGAATATTTATTGCTTAATCACTCGGAAGACCACAGATAATATTTGACGACGACTGCTTGGGTCTGTGGCTTGTCTATAAATCAAATGCGAGACATTCATTTCGGCAAATGGAGTCAATTTGTAGTCAAAAGTCAAATGTAACCGAATTCACATAAGGCCGCACAAAGCCAGTGAGGCTTGAAGACACAATGGGCTTATTTGGGCGTTCTTTAAACATCAAAGTGTATTCTTGTGATTGCTATTCGCAATGAAACAATATCAGATTCGATTCCTGGCTCTTGATCTGAGAGATAAAGGCTTAAAGATTTCTCCTTAAAGTTCAAATAAAATACATTAGCCCAAAACTCATTTCTTCCAGTTGATAAACATCAACTGAATTCTAGTTTTCCTCATTTTATTACGTTTAAGTAGCCATAAAATGCTTTCGCATTTAGTGCTCGCCAGGCTAATGATTATCCTAGTCCGCAGCTAACCTCCCTCGTGACACCATAAAAAGAGCCATTAACCGTCTTCTATGGCAACCGCTTTGGCAGCTGGTCTTGGCCGAAAGCTGGCAAAGTAGTTAAATTAACAACTAATTTAAAACAATTTTTATGTGGCAGCCGGACAAATGGCTCTCGCAGTCCACCACCTCCTCCTGGTGCTCCCACTCCACCGCATTGTCGTCCATATTTTTCTTTTTTTTGGACAATGAGCTGTGTCACTGGCTGTCCCAGAAGCAGAGTTTGGTGACAGGAGTGCGACGGTGGCGGCGTGTCTTGTGGCATGTCATGTGAGTAGACAAAGATGTCTAGACAAATTTATAACGACTGTTGTTATCCGGTTTGTGGCATGACCATCACCAACAGTCACAGCATTCTGGGCATTCCGTTTCGGACATTTAATTTTGACACCAAATTTGACAAATGCCGGTCAGCTTGTGGGGTCACTAGCTGCCACTCTGGTCGGTCATTTTTCTAGCAGGATAATGTTCTGTGACACAGGGATCTGTGTCAGGGCCAGTCGAGTCTCAATTAAACGCTATGCGAGCACACAGTTAATTTTCCTCTAGCACAAGAGTTCATTGCGAAGCCATGAAAAGTATGGCCGTTGCACATGGCGTATACGTAATTTACTTCCAAGCCACAACAAATGACATTAAGTGTGCTCCTATCTCTTTCCCTCCCTGCCGTTTCGGTGCGAGGCGACACTTGACTTGGGTTCCTCTGTTTGTTTTGTTCGCATATGTACCGGCTGTATCCTTTGCAGCGGCGTTAAAGTGCCAAGCAAAGAGGATATAATGAAAGCGCCACAAAGTATGCAACGTACACACCAGCACATGCACAGGAAATAAACGTCGCTTGAGTTAACAATTACTGACACCATTAAAGTTGTGTGCTGCCCCGCCCACCAAGCAGCAAGCAGCAAGCACCACCCACCTCCGCCCATTGCCCTCGAAGCTTTTTGTCTAGCGAAGGCTGCCATTATAGTTTTTCTTCATCTCCTGCTCAGGCTCCGGCATTTCCTTTTTTCCTTGGCTTGCCTCATTGTTGCGCCTTGTTTTTGTAGGATGTGTGCGGCAGCAGCCGTTGTCATGTGTGTGTGTGTGTCTGTTTGTGTGGGTGTCCTGGTGTACGGGTGTCCTGGTGTCCTGGTGACATGTGCCTCGCACAGATTGCACATTGTCTGCCCCCGACACACTGCACATTCACAGTGTCTGTGGTCTTGCAACTTTTCGCCGTGGCAAACTTACGAGCATTTTATGCAAACGACGGCAAACTTTTGGCCACAATTGAGCAAATTGCTGTCCGGAAATGTGCTTTGATTCAATAGCCAAAGGCCGGGCCGAGCCGGGCCAGACCAGGCCGGGCCATCTAAAACTTTCATTCACTGTGGCCCGCTGGCAGCAAGTAATTTAATAGTCCATTCGGTTTCGGAGTAGAGCGGCTGCCCAAATGTGTATTTATCATAATGCTAGTGGCCCTCGCCACTCCCAGACTGCCAAACTGCGGCGTGGGGCTAGGGCTTGGGCTTGGGCTTGAGGGCGTAGCAGCAGCTGGCACCATTAACCCATTAAAAGCCAACAACAAGGACCGCATCACGTAGCATCCGTGCAGGCAAGCATCCTGCAGCTTGCAGCAAGCATCCGGATCTCCAGCGCCGCAGCAACAGCACGTAGCCACTTTTGTTGAGAACGGCCAAGCCGACAGATACGATGGGGTTGAGGGTGGAGGTTGCAGGATTGCAGGGGCGGGGGCAGTTAAGTAGGGACGAGAACAAGCGCAGGACCAGGTAGCTGCAACATTGCCATTAAATCAGAGTTAACAACTGCCTGTTTCCCCTCTGCACATTGGGTCGAAAATAAAAGAGATAAGTACTTATTGGCGATTATTATGGAAATATATGGGGATTGCCATAAATCCGATGGGGTGGTAAGTGGAGTGAGTTCTTTAATAATCTATAAATAATGAATAAATGATCATAATGTTGATTAAATAACTATTAACTTTTCATATTTCATTATCAACAAAATCCCTAATTTGTATCCTTAATATGAAAAATTAAACTAAAATATAACCCTTTGATTTTCCCACGGTTAGCATACACCTGACCTGTTTGCTTTTGGCCCGCTTTTGGAGCAGCTGCCTCTGTTGGTTGTCCTTCTCTACTTAACCCACTCCCATTCCCACGCCCCTGTATCCTGCGGCAGCTGAAATCACGACGATGAAAAAAGATTAAACTGCGGCAACAACTTTGGCTTTATTTGCAAAAAAGTGCAGCAAGCTCGCTGGCTGCCTGGCTGGCCGAAAAAACAATTATTTGTATAAACGCAACGAGAGGGGGCGCGCTGTATATATTTATTCTAAGGCCACACAAAAAGGACCAAAGAGTGAGGTAAACCGGAGGGGCGGTCTATAAATTGAAGAAGGAAAATGGCAGCAGGCGCCACCTAGCGGACGCTGACAGCGACAGCAACATATGCCAGAACGGGGGGAAGGAGCAGGAGCTGGAGCAGGAGCCACCTGTTGTTGTTGTAGTTGCTGTTGCTGTTGCTGTAACTGCACTTGTTCTATGCTATTTTCGCCTCCCTCCCACTCTCTCTGTCAGCCATTTGCCGTCAGCTGGCACTGGCTTTCATTTTGTCCCCCACTTTTATTTCATTTCACTTTTTCATTTGCTTTGTTGGTTTCTTCTTCTTTTTTTCCCCCCCTCCCCAACTGTACACCCCACTCTCTCACAGCATTTCCATCTCTTTCATTTGGGACTGTGTTGTTTTACATTTTGTAATTGAATACTTTAAGTGATTTTTGCTTTGGCTTTTTGCTAGTTAATTGACAAAAAACGACTAAGCCCCAAACTATTTGAAAGTCGTCACTTAAACGAGATGAAAGGATTTATTTGCGCATCTAACGGGGATGCAGGATGTGCCAGCCAAGGGAGAGAGCAGGCAGAGAGAGAGGGGCAGCTCAGTGAACTGTAAATAGATGAGTAATTGGTGACATTGAATTGATTTATTCGAGTAACGAATGCAATAAGTAGTGGAAATGAATGAAATATACTCTCGGAAATCACAAAATAGTCTGATTTATTTTCCTTTGAAGAAAATAAATGAAGGTATTCCGACCCAAGCAGCAAGGGAAATGCATTAAGTAAAGAAATGGTAACGAATGTTAACTCATTTAGCAAGTGCACTGGAGGGTAGAGGTTAATGGAGTGAATACTGAAAGTACATCATTTTCTTATCTATGGGTGATTAGAACACGCACCCGGAGTAGATAATGAAATGCCACGACTTCTAAAACATTCAACCCATTCTTATCGCTTCAATAGTATAACGTCAATTTTAATTAAAAGGTTTGGCTTTGAAAGAGGAAAAACAAAAAATAAACAAAAAAATAATTAATCAACTTGACCCCGACGTGATTTGAACACGCAACCTTCCGATCTGGAGTCGGACGCGCTACCGTTGCGCCACGGAGTCCACATGGCAATCGGTGGCCGCAACACAAATATCCAATGCTTTTTACCGCATTTGTTGGCACTTGCCTGTTGTTGTTGTTCCTATTCGCGTGCCTAAAAATAATGCCCCCACTAAATAATACCCCTCCCCCCCGACTTTACCGCCGACGTCACTTCTGCGTTATGTGTTCTGTTTGCCTGCACTCCCCCGGCATGCCTCCCCGCCCGTAGATTAGTTTATCTCCTTCAATTAGTCGATGTGTGTGCCGCTTGTGCTAGCGGGAAATACTTAAATGATTGGCATTAGAAATACATAGGGAGCCATTTCGGGAAAAAACAGTTGTCTTCGATTAGATTAGTCACTGTTTGCTGCAGCCATCGTTAAAGCCCGCCAAACGGGTTTGCTAAAATGGTAATTGCAGTTAGACAACTTGCTTTCCAAATATAAACCAGTATCAGTGCCAATATGGCTTGCAGTCTAATTCGCCAGGCAACTAAAAACCGACAATAAAGGTTTTCGGTAAAAAACTATACCAGACTTTATGAATAATTAGTTTAAACTTTAAAGGTCCATCAAGAGAACCCAAAGAACATAAACTAAGACTAGTCATAGAAATAAAATGTAGCAATTCAAGCCTAATCTCCAAAAGAAATTATATTTCAAATATTCATGAACCACATAATGAATCCCTTATTGTAATTAGACTCCGCCTATAGCTAATTTTCTTAATTTTCCAAGTCATCGTATGAAATTCGACCATGTGCAGTCTGGAACACAAAGGAAAATCCAAAATGTATAAACAATAAATTATTTATGGCAATACCTTTAAAGATTTTACAGTTCAGTGCTATACATATTTGACTTTTAAATATTTAGTCTACTCGCCGAACTGGCCAAAAAGCATAAACAAAAATTTTGATTGAGATCTGCAGCTGGTCATGAAATACCAGAAAACACCTGACTATACGGGAACTGGGGAAACTATTTATAGGTTCCTGATTAGTTTGCCCGAACTTTCCACTGCGCACTTGAGTACGTTCTGCCATAATGGTATTCAAACGCCAAGCCCCTGGGGAGCCCACGAGTCGACCACGAGCTCAACCTCAACCACCGACCTCTCCTGGCCCTTGCTCCTGGCCAAAAACACACACACACACAGAAACGCCCAACCACTCACCCGTATCGCCATTCATGTGGCTCACTAATAAATACTCAACAGTTGCACATTTGAAAAATGTTGTGGAAAATGAGAAGCCAAAAAGGACTTGGCTGAATAATAGTGAAGGATATTCACTATGCAATTAAATTGTTTTTCAGTATCAAAGTTGTTATTCCCTAGATGAAGGACATCTTATCTTTAATGGGATAAACTTGTAATTTACAAAATAAAATAATAATAAAATAAAATAATTATTTATAAAATCAGATAAATAATTAAGAAATAACATTAGATTGAAAATAAATTTATAATTTTTTTGGAGGGGCCCTTGTTGCTTCGACTCCTTTGGCACAATTTTTCTCATTCAAATTTTTCTCATTTCAGCCACAAAAACTTTTCTCGCTCGTCCTTTCACAGCCTGTATCTGTGCACAATATTCCATTTGTGGAGGTCTGCATGTCCTGTGAACGAGAGTGTGCGTGGGAGGCTGTGAGTTTCAGATGTTTGTATGTGAGGGGTACTCGGAATTGGCGGCCAGGCGCTCAGATAACTGCGTAGGCATTGCCGGAGCTCCACGTGGAGTGCAAATGTTGCCAGTACATGGCCAGACATTCTGGAGGAGGGAATGAGGCACTAAGAGGGACTATGTATGTGCGAGCGAGTCAATCTGCGTTTGTTTGTGGGAATGGTGGGTGGGCGGATGACTGCCTCGGCGAGTGAGTGAGTTCTCATTAATAAGTAAGCAGCAGTACAAAGAGAGACACAACTCGGGTAGCAGGATTCATGCCAGAATTCATGCAAAAACCCCCACAAAGGCTGACAAAAACTCACATAAAATCTCAAAGTTAATGGCCGACCGAGTTTATTTTTTTTGTTGCTCAGTTAAGTAGTTACTACTGGGACCCCAGCATAAGCTCTACTTAATTCGTTTAAGGGCCACGCAAGTGGCTTTGCCGGAAACCCAAGACCCAGGACCCGCAATCCAAGTCATCAGGCTAGTCGGGCTAGATGTTCTCAGGCAGCCCTCTGGCTCGTGACGACAAATGGGGAAAATGTGGAAATGTGAATTGTGCAAATGCGGACGAGCAACGAGCCCTGAAAAGTTGTGGAAAAGCTACTCTTGGCATAGTGGCCTAAATGAAGTAACTTCTTTACTGAGGCGAGTTAGTTAGCTTTCTGCCAAGTTATATGCAAATAACTGATAGCCTCATATGTAACCTGATTTAAACTGTCTATAAACCCATAATAAATGTGATTTAAAATTAAACAAACACACATTATAGCCAAGATTTATGAAAGTCATAAAACGGCAGACTCTTTATCGCTTTTAATCAAACAACTTCCTTATGGCAGATTTCTCATAAGCAATTTTTGATGGCATATTGGTGTATCTTTGATAAGAGGCTCTTTATGGAAAACCAACCTACATGGTTGTTTGCATTACCTTTGATTAAGTGCCACAATAAAACTTGATTAGCGCTGCGACTACAATTCACTCTACATAAAATATAGATAAGATAAACTCGATATTGATGTGAGATAATATTTTATTGGCAAGCTGAGAATGATAACTAGACTATCAGGCTTGAAAACTCTCAAATCCATTTACAACTCAAGTCGAGCGTTGACAACTTTAACCGTTGAAGAGTGGAAAAGTTGGCAATAACTCACTTAACTGCAAGGAATATTTCCCCAAGGTGTTTTTCACACTTTTATCCTTCGGTTTCTGGTCCTGGCCCCGACATCCAGGTCGCCACATGTGCACGTGTGGATGTGTCAACATTTCTTTTTTAATTAACTTTGCACCATCGACGGCAGTTGCACAAACTTATTTAATTAATTTTCCCATTGAAGCAGCTAATTAGATTTTTAAAATGCTTTCATTATGTTTGTTGTTTTTGTTAATGATGATGTTGTTTCAATCCTGTTTTTGTTGTTGTTTTGTTGACCGTTTTTACTGCCCCGCTCGCTGCTTAACATAATTTTTGGCAAGCTGGCCATAAAATAGTTACAATTATGTTTGCTCAGTCGACTGCGGGCGTTGTTGGGCCTGATCCTGGGTGCCTTATTCAGTCCCAACGACCCAAGGACTCGCCAGCCGAATTCTAGCCAGCATAAATTTGCATAAATTTGGTGGCCCATTGTGGGTAGCCAGAGGCAGCGACTGCCAAAAATCGATACCAAAAATTTGCAAGCGAATGGCAACAAATTAATATGATTAATTGGCACATTGCTGGGGACCGGTGCGTGGCAACAGCAGAAAACATCGCACAATGAATAGCAAATTATATTCTGGATTTAATTGGATACAGTTTTTATTCTACTTTCAGAAACTTGGTTCCACTCAGTTTCTGATTAAATGCGGTTCAGAATATTCCGAATTCCAACCTCAAATCCTAACCCATGTAGCACCTGCGTAACCTTTTATTTTCCATCCATTTTAACCATCCGGCCCAGAAATACAGTCTCATACCAATTTTATGCCAGTCCTCATGGCAAACTCGCTGTCAGCAGGTATTTCGAAGGGTTTTGCTGAAAAGGGGGGGTCAGGGTATCGAGGTGGATAGAAAGCAGAACACGGTGTGGGGTCAGAGGTCGATTGGCTTGGCGTGTTCGGTTGAGGTTACACGGGACGGGAACGCTAGCTGGACGGAGGTGGCGCAACTGATTGACAGCACGTGTAAAAATTGATGTCGTAGGTCGGAGGGGGCCTTTTTGTGGGCCGTTAAGTGGTCAGGGGTCGGACTATGGCAGTGCCAATTTGATAAAAATTCATACATTCACTATGCGGAGGACTGATTGGCCTTTTATCCAGCTGCTAAAGTGGGAAATAAGTAACCTTAATGCATTTTCCGACTATTATAAAAAATAGAAGTGCGAAGTATGTGTGAAAGCCCTTAAGTGTTCTTGATTAAATTTTATTGTTATCTTGTCAGGTTCTGTGAGTTCATTACTCGTTTAACAAAATAAAAAGTGTATCATTGATTGATTAAATAATGCATATATACATTTTGTTCATTCTTGACTGAAACATCTGAACTATTTATAGCTCGATTTCCTATTTATCTCCATCAAATCCTAGTAAGTTAATATTCGCCTCTAAAAATCCTGCATAGTTATCGAAATTACCTGGTAAAGTTTAGGCAACAGATCCCAAATCGCTGTTCACCACGAAAAGTTTGCAACCAAAGTCAGTAAAATGAGAGTTTCAGCACGATATTAGGAATTAATTCAATACCCGGCTCGCCATAGTGAACTCAATAATTGTGCTTGTTAAATATTTAAAGGCCAAATGCACACAACGGGCCGAGAGAAGAGCCAGCAACAGGCAACAGGCAAC
Organism: Drosophila atripex; assembly: GCA_035045925.1. NCBI lineage: Eukaryota > Metazoa > Arthropoda > Insecta > Diptera > Drosophilidae > Drosophila > Drosophila atripex. The sequence continues at coordinate 10,556,698 of JAWNOP010000070.1, forward strand.
TGGCGACGACCAGCGGATATAGATAGAGGCCGAGGACGAGTGCCGATTTTATATAAGCAAGGACGAGCCAGCTCTCAGGATGTTGGCTGGTTGGCAGGCTAAACTATAAAATTCATTGAGAGCAAAGTTAAGCACAAACTAAAGCAACAAGTTATGCAATGCCAGGGATGGTTAGCAGGACAGGGGGCGGATGGGGGTTAGGATGTGGGAAGATGAGGGCCAGAAGGCCCTGATGTCGTGCCGTGTAAGCGTCACTTAAAATGAACCGAAGCCGTTGCTAAAACGTGCTCCGTGCATACTTGAAACAAGAACAAGAACAGATTTAAGTGCACGCCCACTCCTCGCACCCCTCGCACGCCCCCGGAAAATGTTCACTTCGATATTTTTGTCACTCTGCTGAGGGACCTAAGCCGGAGAAGGAGGAGACCCTAAAAGTCCGCGACACAAACACTTGACGGCGAACAGGGCGTATACGCAATCTGGCTTACTCGGGGGCGTAGCCAGGAGGCGGGTCGGGGCAACGGGGCGTATGCGTGCGCGTGTCCTAATGAATGTGAGTGTGTGTGCGATAAGATGCCGCTCGGTCGTTACCTCGCTGATAATGATGAGTATCATTAACTTGAGCAGGGAATTCTGACGCTGCTGTTGACATTAAGTTGCCCTCCGCCATTGTTCCTGTTCGCTCCACATCCTTTTCGCCACAATTGTTGAGCACTTTAAGGCGCTTTCCTACACGTCCCAGCCTTGACAGGCTTTTTGCAATTTTCTCAATTTTCCCTTTACGGCAGCCATTTTGTGACATTTCCCGTTTCGGATAAACGCATTTCCCGCGGCCTTCGATAGAAACATATAGAAATAGAAATTGAAAAAAAAACTATATCATTCGCAACCTTTGACACTTTCGCAATCAAGGCACTCGAGGTCAGTGGGTGCAGCCGAACGTGTTGGCATGTGAACGTGTCACATAATAATAAAATAGAAAAGGACTCCCCAACAGGCTTAGGCTTGCCTAAATGCATTAAGCCAGGCTTATGCACTGTTTCCACAGAAACTGCATCTGCACAAGAAACTTGGAGGCGAGCAAGTCAACGTATTTCATAAAAGTTTGTGACCTATATAGTTAAGTCAAGTTTTTACCAGGCTTTGCAGATTATTTACTCAGGCATATTTCAGTCACTCGAGAAGAAAGGGATTTGAAATGACGTACAAAACAATTACAGACAAAACTATTCCTTTCATATTCTTTCAAGAGCACATCCCTTTGGCTGCAAAATTTATTTTAGTTTTTGCCTAGTAAGCCTACGTAGTTTATGCCACATTTAGTGGCATAGGCTTAACGCCATCGATTTGCCACGACAGTTATGCCACACTCACACAATGAAACTATACATCCTTCTAAGGACACACACACACACACACGCACTGCCAAGGCTGATTGCTATGCCGATTTCCAACTAGTTTTTCCAGCTTCCTTTTCTTTTTTTGCGGCCCGCTCCACTTTTTGCAGACATTCCTTTTCACTCGGCCTTCCATTGAAATGTTTGTCCCTGTATTTGTGCCAAAAAATATCAAGGTAGCAGGTCCCCCGCCCTTCCTCCTCCCCTCCACCCCTCCTCAAGCCAAAGTCCACATCCTTTTCATTTTCAATCTGCAAACGCTTGGCAGAGTTTACACGGTTATCTGATAACTTAATTTGATTTGCTGCTCGCACACAGATGCTCCTGCACTTGCAACCAAACAATAGCATTTTCGAGTATCTATGTGCCTCCGTTCCCTTCGGGGCATCCCTCTATCGGCCCCTGTCTGTGGTTGCCACGCTCGATTGGCCCTCGATGGCTTTGAATGCCGCACTATCTCTCTGGCACAGTTTTCGGTGGCGATTTTTCATAGCATACTTTGGGGAGTTGCATGTTGCGCTTCACTGTGCATGCGCTTATGTGGCACCGAGTGTCTTACAATTGATAAATGGCCTGGTGGCAGACAAATCAACGACAAATTAATGAAGATAAAGCATTTAAGCGGCGGGGGTACACATGTAGCTTGGGGGAATTCGAGAAATGCACGGCACGACCAGAGGCAACTATTTTTAGCTTCCTGTTTACAAAACAATTTCGCGATATAAGAGTACTGAGTACGGGGGTGGGGCTCCCTTAGGGTAACCATGAATTGCAATTTTGCCATTCTTTTGTATTTATTATTCCTCACAATGGGTCCAGAGTTAATTCTGCGAAATAAAAATGTTTATACGCTGTGCTGCGCCACTTAAGCACTTGCCACGCCAAGTTTGCAGCTTCCACATTAACATTTTTTAATTAAAAACGTCACGCAGAATGGAGCAGACAGGAGATACTGGCTCACTGACTGACTGTCAGCGAGACAGACAGACAGACAGGTGGGCCAACGGAGCTGCACGTGGCGTATGAGTGATGTGAGTTTGGGCCACAGTTTGGATGTGGGCGTCCATCACCTGGAGCATTTGGAGCTCTTACCGACAGACGCTGCTGGCATTTTGCGAATTTTTCTCGGCTATTAAGCATGCATAAGTAACAGCAGATGCTTTTTAAGACCCATTCAAATGTGTTTCTCCCTTATTCGTTGGATATAAATTATTTAAATTGTATTTCCATATGATCCCCGTACTCTATTGTGCACTGTCCCGATGCATGCTGGCATACATCCGGTCACCGAACGTGCTCCGTCCGACACCGACACGGACACGGACACTGACACGGACAACGGACAATGGACTACGGATTCCTTGTCGTTTCGATTACACGGGGAGATAATTTGGCGAATGGGTTCCGAGTAACCTTGGCCAGCTGATGACCCACAAATGGAGATTTCAAGGAAAGAAAATGGAGGGCATAAGATGTCGATTAATTACGTCTCGGAAATCTCGGATATTGCCGAGAAATGGGAAATGTCAGAGCAGCACGAAAAGGAAAACAAAACGATAAGGAGTTACCTTGAGAGCAGGCTTTCGTGCTTTAAAGGACCATTTTAAAATAAAATTTCTTTTCATTGAGAAAGCTTAAATTGATGAAATTTTTCTTCAAATTCTAATCGACAATCCGCGCACTTTTTATTTCGCGTTTTTGAGCAATTTTCCTGTGTGAACTCTGGCGTGGGAGTGCCTCCTGTGAGCCATGTTTTACATGCATGTAGAGCCCCGAAAAACGATCGGAAATATGTATGAAAAATACATAAAAAATAAACATTACTTATGCTCGACACGTTGCCGTTGCCACGCGCTTTTGTCGCTGCAACCGAAGCCACGGGCAACGGCGGCGACGGCGGCGGCTCACCTGTCAGTCAGCGGAGCTTTCGGTGTGTTAGTGTTATCGCTTACCTGTGGGGAACATGGGGTATACACAGGTAGAAACATTTCCAGCAGGCAACAAAGTCGATGGCGATAAAAGCATACACACACCTACACCCTGCACCCACACCCAAGAGCCCATCCGCAGAGGCCATGCGAATATGAGAACATTCAAATTGTTTGGAGCTCTGGCATTGGCAATTTTTGCTATCACTGTGGAAATGGCAAATTGAATACGAAATTGAACTTTCGCCTTTAGGGCGGCCATGGGCGCTGGGAAAACGGGGATCTGTACTGGAGGGGGAGGGTAGATGGGACGGGAAATTGGCCATAATTGTGCGCAGGAAACTGTTGCAGCCGAAAGCACACCCGAAACTAAGCCGGCAACTTTATCCATTTAACTGCTATGGGATATTTGTAAAGACTATGAAGAATACAAGGGTATCGCTGTGATTTGTGACTTTTGTTGGGAATTTCTCATTCAAAGGCCAAAGCCCCGTGAAAGAGTTATGTCTATCGTTTCGCATTAGACATCAGACACAATCAATAAACATTGCGTATACGCAACGTGGAGGCCCGCACACGTTCGAAATTCATAAATGCCACGCCTCGCTTCGCCCTGCCAGCCCACCTGGCCGAGTTGAGCATTTTCTTGTATTTCGTTTTTTAAATGGATCAATATTTTCCAGCAGCCGTGGCGGCAACAGCAGCAGCTCAGCCCTTGGCTAAGACGTTGACGTGGCAGCTGTGTGTCCTTGCAAGGACAATTGTGTCGCCGAGCCCTGCCAGCTTGTGCCACAGTTTTGTCGTGCGAATGTGTGAATTTGATTCTTTTTCTCTCTTCGTTTTTTGGAAGCCAAGGCCTGACAAAGGACTCGGCCTGGCTTTGACCTGGTCCCAGAATTTTTTCATATTTCTTTTTATTTTTTTTGGGCTGTGAGTCGCCTTATTTCCCACATTCAAGTGGCAATTAGTGGGCCGGGCCACGTGCCTCGGCCACAACCTGAAATTAACTGGAAAATGCCAATGCAAAACACTGACCAAATGCTTACCTTGAAATACCAATGGAAATATCAGCCTTCGGCCCGCCGAATTGTTTACGAAATTCGAAAGTAATGGCGTTTAAATTACAAAAGTTCGATTTATGTCTGAAGGCAGAAGGAAAATGCCAAAAAGGCCCCAGAACACAAAACAAATCCCAAATCAACTCAAGCGGAAGATGAGCCAAACAAGTCCGTGGAGGAAATCGAGAAGGTTAATGCATATTTTTAAAAATATTTAAATATACTTCCACTCTCTGTTCCCATGTTTCCATGTCACTGGAAAACTTTGACCTAAAAACTCTAAAAAATATACCGGACTAAGCCCTAATCAAATCACCGAAAGCGACCGCAAACATTCAGAGACCGCAATGGGGAAAACGTTAGGTAAAAATTGGCTCAGCTTTGATTAATTAACTTAAAACAGCTATTGACATTCGTGTGGCGAATGTATTTACAGACGTCCAGCTGGGCGCGGAGATGGGGTGAGGCCAGATGCAGTCGGACAAACACACACGGACACTGGCATTGGCATTGGCATAAATTTAATTGAATTGTGCAGCCCGGTGGGAGGTTGCAGGTTGGAGGTTGCTGCTTGGTGGGTGGATGGTGGAAGGTGTCGATGCCCGTCCATTAATGAACTGGGCCATGAACGAATAAAGATGCGAATCGATCGGTATGAGGAGGAGATGGTCACATAGAGACACGAATCATACAAAAATACATCAATTAATATTGAAAATTTTAATTCTTCTTCATCGGTTTGTTAAATTGAAATAGTCAAGCATCGAATGTTGTTGGTCAAAAGTGTCAACAAATTTAGTTATTTAATTTGAAAATTTCATTTCTTGATTTAATCCCCATGTATCGATTGGCTTTTGAGTCCATTAGGCAACTTCTGACAGTTCCTGAGAGCCTATGGCGCGTAATTGTTTCGTTTCGATTTGTTTGAATTGGGCTTTGCCTTTGTTTTGTGTACAAACGCCTAAAAATAACCAACAAATCGACACGAGCACGTTGTCTACATAAATATATATTTCAGATGTATAGTACATGGCCCACACACGCACCCAGGATATACATAGTATTGGGAGGGCATTTAGCTGATGACTACACACATAAAAAGTATAACATAAAAGTGAAATTGACCAAAAGCAGCAAAGCCAAACGAAACGAAACGAGCCATCAAAATTGAATGTGAATCTGGTGAGTCTGTGGGCTCCGGGCTCCAGACTTTAGGTTCCATTGTTGCTGCCAGTGGCCGGTTTTGGCTCTCAGGTTTCTCAGGGGTCTCGTATTGAACTTTTGGTCCTTTGGACTCTGGAACTCTGCTCCTGACTGCTTTCGGTTCTCTTGGGCGTTGATTGGACCAGCCCACATGCAAAAGTCAATGGCAGACAAAGTTTCTGCCACCTTGGGGCGCTCTGCCCTTTGCCAATCACTCGCAGAACCAGAACAAACAATATATAAAATCATACAAAACAAAAATAAAGCAAACTGAAAAAAAAAACTGGATAAAAAATAAAATAAAAAGAAAGCCCACTGAAACCGAACTCGAAGCCCATTAACTGCGCTCGAGTGGATAACCTTTTTTTTCGGTCTTCGACTTCGAGTGGAATTTTTAATTGCGTGAAGAAATAAAAAGAAAAAATGCCTGACAAGAAAAGGCCAGAAATTCATTTCAAAGAAATCACTTCCTTCAAGAAATGTTCGGGTCTCGAAAAATATTACAGAAGCGCGCATCCTTTGCGTCCTTGCCCGGATGGGTGTTAGCCTTGGGTCTTCATGGCCGAAAAAAAAAACAAAGCAAACTCGACCTACACCTTGAGAAATTTTTCGTTAAATAAAATAGCTAATTATGATCATTTTAAATAAAATAACATTAAAATTAACACAAGTCACCAGGTCCTTGGCAGGATATAGTTTTCAGTGTGGACAGGCGTGTTGTTTAAGCCAAGTGGCTTTTGGGGCTGCGACCGGAGCAGGGCGGGTGCGGCAGGGTGCTGCTTTGCATTTAATTACGCTTAAAAATTAATTAATTTCTTTTTTGTGCGGCCGGGCTCTGTGGAGTGACTTGAGCCGCGAATCGCGAGACATAATCAAGCTGCCGCTGCCAAAGAAGAGGACTTCAGTGGCGCCGCCGACGCCTTAATGTATGCTACATTGCGGCCACTTTTATCTGCTTGGCATTATCCTTGTACTTGATGCCGCAGCGGAGAGGGGCGGAGGGGCGGTGCCCGTCGGGTGGTGCGCACTTGTGTGCCTTAAATAATTCAACAAGCGCAGTTTCGCGGTTGCCACAACAACAACAATAACACAAACAGGACCAGCAACTACCGTTGGCTGTAAAAACAAGAGAGTGGCAGGGCAAGTCAAGCATTGTTAAATGCCAAGGATAAATTTCTGGGTCTGGGTTAACACTCATAGTCGCCCTCACACAGACGCCAGAACCAGCCGGCTCAGAGACCTGTAGCCACAAGTCCATTATCCTTCGGCTTACAGCCGTTTTGATATCGCTTTGATCCCGGATAATAATTCCCTAAAACAATTACAAAGGGTAAGGCCGGAGTACAACTTTTCGAATACATTTAAATAATTCCACAGCTATCAGGGAGTGAAATGAAAATGTTTTTAGCTTGATTCGCTTTTATTAATTAAACGGAAAACTGAATGAATCGACTTACATTTATTAGATATTCAGTTTATTTATAAATTGCTTTCGCATTCCTTGATAGCCAATATTACTCACCTGAAAAAAAAGATAAATCTGTATGAAAATCCAATCAAATAGATCAAAGCCATTTCTAATAATATAATTTTAATATTTTTCCCCCCAAACCTATTTTTAGTTACCACACTTTTCACCTTTTGCAATTCGTTACTTAAATTGTTTATATTATTTGCGGTTTCCCGACACAAAACAGAGATCTATTTTCGAAAGTATTGTTCTGTGCGAAGTGCAACAGAATGCAATTGTAAAAGTAAATTTTAATAACTCAGTGTGGTGCTGTCGTAAACAACAGAAACTACAACACAACTGGGCAACAACACTGCGAACAAACAAGCAACCACCAGCAACAACAAGCGACTCAATTTGTGCATTTTCAAGGTTGCTTGCCACAAAAGATGCATGCAGTTGGCAAAAATACATATACAGACATGCCACAGATTAGCTAATCACTTGAAAGGTTTATACACATTTTCATTCGATAATCTCCCTTTATACACAAATTTATTACAACTTATTTTGTTGACTGCACTTTATCCACTCAATGTATTATTTCCCATCTGTTTATTTTTTTCCATGAATTATTCAGTGAAGCGAGTCTCTATAGAATATTTCATAATTTTAATGCACTTATATGTACATATTATGAGCGTGTGCAAGTCCAGCACTTTCGTGTTCCAAACAATACAATGTATTCGCTCGAGTGAATTTTTAGAAAACGCTGCGTATACTTAATGTGAATGAAATAGCCCGAATGCCAATGAATTGCCAGATCAGAAACCAAAAGTATAATTTAATTGAAGTAATATTTACATATATACACCCCTTTCAGAGGACCTGACCTTGATGTTATAAAAATGCCCGTGTCATATCTGTTTCCTCATCCAGATTCTAAAACTTCGGACAAGGCTAGAATTACGAGTATACAAAACGATATGTACATATATTATTTTGCTTAAAAGCATTCCTTGCATTGCATATACATATATATATATTTCTCGCCCTTTTTTCCGATTTTTCTTTTATTTTATTTATTTATATTCATTTTGTAGCCCCGAAACGTAAATAAATGCCGAATTAAACACATGGCCGTTGGCCTTTTAACGCAGACACATTCGGATCTCTCTCTGGGAGACTGGGACAGGAAACAATTTGGATTTGTGTGTGTGTCTGTACGTATATAGGGCGGACAGAGGTGAACAGGTGAGAAAGTGGGGTCACCAAAAATTAAAAGAGCTGAAAGTATAATGTAAAGGCCAAAAACCGAAACACGAGAGCCGCCCAAATGGCAATAAAAATAAAGCATATCGCTTGTATCTCATTCACTTTGATATGGACTTTAATATCATTGAAATTATAATGATGTGTGTTTTTATGTGCGACCATAAAAAAGACCAAAATGTGAGTGGCAGGCAGGAAAACTTTAACCTCTGCCCGAAATAGAAGGGACCCTTATTTGACCCTTATTTGGACACCTCGGCCGAGCCCAACAAATTCGAGCAATATCTACACCTGGCCAATTTGTTATTTATGCCGCGAATACGTGTTGATTCTTTATATATGCAAATACCTTATCCGTATGCGTGTTTAGATAGCTCTATTGCTCTATCGATCCAAATATTTTTGGCCTTTATTTATGCCAGAGCGGAAATGGGAATTTGTTGGCTCAGGTGCGGAGAACGGAGAGGTATGGAGAAAGGACTAATATATAATTATACAACTTTTGTAATCATTTTATTTTTTCCTTTTATAAAATATAGGGAAATTCCTTTCGAATACCTTGTAATATTACACTGATTAAGTACTGTTTATGACTCTCCGTTGAAAACCTTTGCCTGAAAAGTTTGAAATCCAGTTTCAATGCTCCTTTTTTCTCACTTTATCCTGTGGCACTTATTTGTTGTGGCTGCCTTCACCTGTTTGCTTGAACTTCGAGTGTATTGGTTAATTAGTCCGGCAAACGGGTCGAGATGAGTTCATGGAAGTGCAAGCTCCCAGCCCAGCTGAGGCCACTCGATTCAATTAATTTCAACTGGCGAACAATGGAGGCCGCACCACTGCTAATTGGCCGGGGCAGGTCGAATGTAATCAAAGCGAAACACCACCCAGAATCTATGTTGGTCCTAACCTGGCCCCACAGAGACCCCGGCAGATCAAAATGATATACGTATTTGTGTGTCTATGGCAGGCAGATGCATCAATTATGTGGCTGACAAATTCGTCTAGATTTCGGCTGGCTGAATAATTGCAGATTTCCATCAACAAACCAACATTTACATTGGAGAGGAGCTCAACAGGGAAAACAACACAACAGAACAGAACAGAACAGAACAGACACAGAGCTGCACCGTCACTTAATCGAATTATGCAACAACACCAACAGATGTCACATTGGCAAAGCAGCTGCATATAACTGGATTAACATATTCGATAACCTCATCACCACCAAGCTGCCATCCTGGCCGGAGCCAGCACTCAGTATATCCTGTGCCTGTCTGCTGTCTTTTCAATTAAAATGCGCATATGAAATATAGTAACGAGGCAGGCCTGGCGCTTGTCAGACAGACACATCCACAGACCCTCACAGCCAGTCAGTTCAGAAATCGAATCTTTTAGTGAAATTTCCTGAAACACACCAGCAGCGACAAATCTGGAAAGGATGCCGCAATCCACACGCCACGTGCTCCTCACACTAATTATAATTATTCAGAGTGTTTTAGGAACCATTAATTACGCAATATATTCAGATGATAGTAAGTTGTTACTTCAAAAATGGTAATCAGATGGAGCACTTTGTTCAATATTCCTTAGACTATCCTGGCAGGTGTGTAATCAACACAGAGGATGACCAAAAAATAATCGAAGAAAGCGAAGTCATCCCTCATCCCAACAAGTGCGGTCGAATTGAATGCGGCAGAGAGGGCTGGGCCTTGGTCTATACGTAAGTGTGGTTCCACGTATAACTTCTAGATTCTATGAATAAGAAATTCATATTTAAACTAGGTGTAACGAAGAGGTGGAAGTGCCCAGTGAATGTAAATATGATCAGACCCGAGACTTTCTTCTTTTGTATCCCGCTTGCTGCCGGTCGGCTGTGATTTGCAATGAAATTTAGAGTGGTTCCTAAGATTAGTTTTACAAATTTGCGTGTGTCTGTCAATAATACGTTTAAAAATTTTACTTTCTGAACATCCAAATAAAAACGTTTATCCATATACCATATGTTATATTTCAAATTCTTCAACTCAAAAAAAGAAAATAATAGAACAAATTTATAGTACTCTCCAAAGAAATCTCTCAGTAAAAGACAATTTTCAGTTAAAAATATGTCCGCGTCCTTCTGGTTGCTGTCCATCACGCTCCTGTCAAGCCTGTTAGTCGCGACTAAAGCAGCCGAATGGCAAGGACTCTACAATCATCCTGGTGAGTGCGAATGGCAGTAGCTGCCGTCCACCTCACCACATCCACCTGTCACTCTCCGATTTCCATACACAGGACATCCCGGTAAGTGCACCATCAACCCGAAACTCATCCTCGACTCGGGCGTAAGCATCAAGGATCCCACGCACGGCTGCCGTCAAATTGTGTGCGGAATCAACGGCTGGACCGTGTTCCACAGGTGAGTGGTTACTCTCAGGGCCTCCTCGTAGTGTAACTAATAGAGCCTCTGCCCAGTTGCGGAGTCCACATACCGCGTCCGCCCTGCCGCTACGGAGACTACATAAATCCGGAGCTCCCTTATCCGGATTGCTGCGCTCGCACCCTACTTTGCAACTAGGCAGGCCGATCCGAGAAGTGTCATTCCAGTGGCTCAGTGTTTTTCAAAAAATACCTCATTACAAAATGTTGAACTCAAAAACATTGTACTTATTCGGACTCCTCTGGTGCCTGGGATTGTTGCGAGCCGGGGCGGAAATGTCACTAAATAACTATGGAGACCCAGGTACTGTTGCTTTGAGAATTTAAATCGGATATATTAAAGCAAGCACTCGCCTAGTTTAGCCTATCCGGGGCGCTGTGTGATCGATGGCGGGAAATCGGTTATCCTGCTGAAAGGAGGTGATGCCTTTCGCCTCAAAAACCTACCTTGTGTTACAATATTTTGCATGGGCGATGGCTGGGGCTCGCTCTTTACGTGAGTAACGGACATAAAGGAACACCATCAACTATTATTAACAATTAATATTCATCTCGTACTCAGTTGTGAGAAAACCGAGCCTCCAAAAGACTGTTATTTCTCCCATTATTTGAACTGGGATGCTCCGTTTCCAGAATGCTGCAAGCGAAAAGTAGTTTGCGACTGAAATTTGTCGTGATTTTTGCTGTTTGGTATTAGTTCTTTCTTCAATTAAATTAAAATGTCTTAAATTGCCAGAACACGAACATAATAAAACTCGAATTAGAAGTCCAACTCCTCAAGCTGCACAACAAATTCATTTACGAGCCCCCAAGTACTGCACTTCGGGTCATAATTTTCTGCCCACCCAGCTGGACTGTTTCTGGGGTTTCCCCCGCAAGATCCCAGCCAGTAAAGTATACTGGCCCAGATTTATTGACCACCGGCCAAGGTCCTCACCTTCTGTGGCCCTCAACCGCTCGATGGGTATACCCGGGGGCATGGGCAACAAAAAATTGTCCAAAATCAACTACACGGAGAGCCGGAAAGATAAAAAGCGGTGTGCAGAAAATGAAACCACAGCACCAGCGCTAATTGACATTTGAATGCGACGGCGGGGCCGAGGCACTGAGTCAGATTAGGCCCGACTCCAGTGCGGGTCAAATGCGGCGACCTCGACAGTTGCTCCCAATTCACAGGCAACTCGGTTTGAGGGCAGCTGCCTCCTGACCTTAGGCCCTAGTTTGCACTAGGATCGCTAGGGGACCCAGGGGCAGGCGTATTTCCAGGCAATATCCGATTTTCGATGGTGCACCATGTAATCAAAGTCGCATCTCAATTATGTGATTGATTGCCAAAGTGCACTTGTTCACAGCCAGCCCGTTTAATTATTCAATTCGATTTACGAATCAATATTTAGTGCCAGAGATGCTCACAGTTTAAGGCAATAAACAGGTGATTTATGTTTCTTAATTTTCAATTACTTAACGAAGCAATCATCCTACATCCTGGTACTCCTCACATTTTATAATATAATATGGATATATGGGTTGGCATCTCTATTCCATGCCACACCACAAGCGATAACAGCAATTCAGGTTAATCCGCAAAACAGAAATTGATTTGGTGGCCGTGTTAAATGCATTTACCTGAAACTAATTAAAGTTGTCATAGCCAATGTATGTATTAGATTCAGATTTAATTTAAATTCGCATTACACGCAGTGACCGAGGAGGCGAGTGGCTTTTTATAGAAAGGATAACGAAATTTTCTGTGGCTTATCGAATGCCGGGAAAATCCCCAAATGGCAGAAGAATTTTCCGAAAATCTGCATGAGCAATATATAGTGTGGATGGTTGTGTGTTTGGCCATTAACCCAAATAAAAGTGGATTGGCTTGGCCAGAAACGGAGAAACGAAAGAACGCCTCATAGGGAGCTACATCCATGGCTTTGGCACTTGCTCTTTTTTTTTTGGATCGAAAATGAAGAACTGGCAAAGGAGACGACTTCTTTGTTTGCTCGACCGAAACTTGACCATGGAACCGCAAAGTTTTGAAGAGAGTGTTCACTGTACAGTGACAGCAGCAAGTTTTTGGTCGCATGCGAGTTTGCGAGAGCAAACTGCCAAAGTCAGCATAAAAAGTGAATATTACAATTTTTTGTGTGTGCCAGCGCCAGCACGCTCCTCAAAGTTAAAGCCCGGATCCGTGTAGCCATTTTGAGTTTGTGTTTGCGAAAACACATGTACATACAACATTTATAAATTGGCAGGAGGAATGGAATGGAGGCGCCGACCCTTACCCTGCCTACCCTGTGACCTCTCGTGCCAGTCGGTACTTTTTGGCCAGGACTGGTAACTGGTAACTGGTGGCAGGAACTAAGGGCTGGGCAGAGTTTGTGTGTGTGTGTGTGTGTTGTTGGACGAAAGGTGAAGGTGATGTTGGCCAGGCTACAAATGTGTACATAAACGGAAACTGAAATAAAAGTCGAGAAACTCAAACTCGCCCCGCCGCATATAAAATGTAAAAGGTGCAAAGGAGCCGCTTAAAATATGCAAACGCACACCCACCTTTGTAGGCATATCTGCCTCGGTTTGTTTATTTTTTATTTTCCTTTTTTTTTTTTGTTGCAAGATAGAATCTGTAACTGCTCGAATGGCTGGAACTACAGTCGAACTTTATTTATTCATTACTTTTCGCGCTCAGACAGAAACAAAAACAAACTTAAGACTTAACTAACAATATAATATATTAAATATTAAAACTAACATAAAAGGGTTTGTCAAACACTTTTAGCTTTTTTAAAATAAATATTTAGGCTATATAGAATGTCAGGTATTGGGAAAAAAGATTCCAAGACCAATAGTTTTAAAAGAAGTTTTTAGAAGCAATTTTCTTCTGGTGTGCTCATTTCTGGCTCCACATGAAGTTGTTTGTAGTCTCCCCACAAATATCTTTTGAAATTGAATTTCTCCCCTCCGATGCTCGCTTATTTGTACTTGGTTTGTTTGTGTCTTTGCGTGGAGTGTTTTCTGTTGTTTTCATTGTTGCTTGGGTGAGTTCAAGTGTGTATGTAAAATAAATTATGAGAGCAAAGCACTGCGGACTGTTGCTCTTGTTTTACGAGCTGTTGGCAAAGATGGTGGCTATAAAAATGTTTTTTTTCGGTAGACTTGGGCGTCCGAATCCGGGCGAATTTTTATTCGCAATGATTTGTAGTAGTCGGAGCGTAATGTTCTCCATGAATTATGAAGGAGACATCTTCTGACCCATCTGCTCCTTCTGGTCTTTATGCTAAGCCCTGCCGTCAATAGGAAAAATAATTTATTCCCAATGCTTTGTTGTAAGCGGTGGAAAATGCATAAATTTCATGCTTTGCATAACCAGTTTGCATTTTTCATAGAAAATATCTTTATTTATGGCTTAGGAGACCGTACTATATGAATTAATAATGGTGCACGGACATCACTTGTTTAGTCAACGTCTCTACCTCGACCAGAACGGAAGGATGAATCTAAATTTAGTTTTATTTTTTGGTAAACAACAGATTCCGTCTTTGTTTAATGGTATTTTGTGAAAACTATTGTTTTTTTTAGCTTTAGCTGCTGCCAATCATTGCGATAAGCCTTGTCCAGAGAACGAGGATCCTGGCTGCGTCAGCCGAGACGGGAGATGTTTCTTTACGGTTCCTAATCCCTGCGTTTTGTACGCCCTGAACTGCTATCGAAATTCTAGGAAGTTGTCAGGTACTTGCACTCGGTTTAAAAGTTCTCATATGATATCTCGATTGTTGCAGTTTTAAAACCACTTTCCCGCAGTAGCTGTGGTCCGAACCTAGTGCCAGTCTGTGATAACATCGATACCAGTTAGTGAAGTTTCTTCTAAAAACGTTTGTACCATTTCCCCCGAAGCAAAAAGGAAAAAAATACCTGGCTTGTCAACAACCAGTGAGCATTGAAAAGCAATTAAGACACATTGTCCTTTGTCGGACAAGCCCCATCACACATCCGCCCCGTTGTCCGGCGCACAGAGCGCACAAAAGTAGGCAACAGCGTCGGCCATTAGGCAGTAACTAGTTTACCGTAATAGCCGGCCACTGCTGCCTAATTATAGCAAACTGTTTCCATTACACACCCATTATGCCACGCCCCCTGGATGGGCATGACAGCTATTGACAATCTCAGCTATATGAGCTATATATGTGTACGGAATCGGAAAGTTTATTGACTTTTTGAGTTGGTTCGCCTTGCCAGTGAAATGGAAATATTTGCTTAGCAAATATGAGAAGGAAACTGGAAAAATGAGATGGTCTGGCAACTAAATTAAAACACACATAATGGCATTGAGCGATTCTATTCAACGGCACCCTAATCCAATGTATACCCAATAAAGATTTAAATCTTTAAATATTATTATTACCGTTTATTAAAGACCTTTCGACACCCATACACAGTTGATTAATCGAACGCATCGAATTGCAAAAAGCACACGCCAATCAACCAGAAAAATAGAATTCCCAATCCGCCCAATAACAGTTGATTGAGTTTCCCACTCTTTATAAATAAAATAGTTTTGATTATTATCATTGCTCGCCTCATTGTATAAACTATCCAGCGAATGGAAAAAAAATCGATGCGATGACTGACAAATAGATTTAGCTAGTTTATAATATAAACTCTAAATTCGTCGAAAACAAATGAAACCCTGAGGAATAAAAAATACATTTTTGAATAATTCCGCGATGCGGTCGATTTCAATTTAAATTTTAATTATGCACGTTATTACGCACGTTTCGAGGTCCTGTTGAATGGTATGGTTCAGGGCCTATTTAAAGCCACTGAAGCAACTGAAAAAGAATTCGGTTAGGAAATAATCGATTGAGCAAACGGATGCCATGAAAGTAACTAAGGGGGGGAGGGCGGTACAGACTGTTTGCACTCACCTTCAGAGTAGGCCACCAACTAGAAATGCTGCGCCAAGGATTCACAAAAGATGAGAAGAAACGTGAGGCCGCGCAGCGAAGATGCCAGGCAAAAAAAAAAAAAGATATTCCAGCCACCGAGGATGAGGCGGAGGATAACCGAACCAAAAACAACCACAATGGCCAAGTAGATGGATGCTTGGATGCTGCAGGATGTTTGGATGGTTTATTCTTGTCCAAGGTAACGCAGACTCGCACGCGTGCTTGAGTTAAGCAAACACAAACAAAAAACGGAATCAGCTCGCTGGGTAGGACTTGGTAATGTTGTTGCCAATGTTGGTACACTGTTGCTGCAAATATTCACGCATCACCACAAAGCAATTTGTGCCATTCATTCACTCGTATTCCTTTCACTCCTTTTTCTCATTCCTCTTAACAATTAGCCACTAAGCTCGCTCGGATGGGCAGGGGAATTTACACTTATCTGCATACATAATGATTATGGCCAGCATTGTTCCGCCTCAAATTAATGCAAATCTCTGCCCTCATCCGCATCCTCATCCTCGTCCGTGTAATAATAATGGGCACACCTGGCAAATAAATATTACCCCAATGCCAGATTGCGTATACGCCGCGTCGGCGCAGTGGCAGTGGCAGGAACAGAATCGCAAGCATATCTCACTAATGGCATTTCAATAAGGACCACAACATCAGACAGTGGCCGCAGGAAAACTGGCTGACCGCAGCGAAGCCTTTGGCATGAATAATGCATTTTATTTATTACACAGCCCAAAAAAAACACAGACATCATGTGTGCGCTGAATAATAGAAAAGGCGGCGCTTAATAATGCACGACCAAGGCGATGGCTGGTCGAGGGTCAGGGTGCACACTGTGCAGGGTGGGGGATGCGGGATGCGGGGTACTGGCAGGACCTATTTGCATCAAAGGTCATCCCAGCATACGACAAACTTCAACTTGATGTGCAACAGTAATGAAAAAGTTGTCGACTTTATGCCGCCCCTCGGCCATCTCTTTCGCTATTTAACTTTGGACATGGAAAAATGGATTTAAACAAACCGACTAACTTGGTCCTCGGACAAGCAAATGCCAAAAAATGTATTTATTTTCAAATGTGAAATGTTTGTGTTGGACATGTTTTTGCTTTACTTAAAGTTTGTATGATTTAACTTTAATATGAAACATATTATTGAAAAAAAATGAGACCTTGAAGTTTTTGCAAGAAAAATGATTACCCATTTCGTATGTCGTTTTATTGAAAAACTTGTTGTTGGTTAAAGAAATATACTAAAATAATAAATTAAACTTGTCAGATACTGCCTTTTTTTGGCCAATAATTCATCCAAAAACCTCCTTGGCATTTGCTTTATTTGATGTGAACTTAACATCATTTTATGGCATTGAAATAGCTCGTTGTGGCAACTGTTGTTATTGGCAGGACGTGTATTCCGCTGCCGTTTACAGGACCTAACACAAAAGAGGCCTGAACATCGAAAGAGAGGCGGAGGCGTAGGCGGTGGAGGGAGAGGAAGAGGAAAGCAACAGTAATACAGAGCGAGACAGGTGTCAATTGTGTTGTGTTACCTGTTACATGCCCTTGGCTAGCTAACTGTATATATGCAAGTGTGTGTATGTGTGTGTGGGTGTTGAGGTGGAAAAGCCGCAGAGTCTGTAAGGATTTAGAACCGCAGGATTGGCCGTCTCTGGAGCTACAGAATCGTAAATCGAATGCAAATGCCCACGTATTGTCAGATTCGACGGCGACTGTCGCATAAAAACTAAGTGACAAAGAAGGACATTAAAGTCGGTGAGCTGGGAGAAAGTGAGAGACACACGCACACAAGGATGGATGGGAATTACACACAAACACGAACATAAAATTGTAATATTTTTGCTCCGCCGTGAGGACCATGATGATGATGATATTTTCTGATATTTTTCATTACATTGTTGTGCTTTTACGACTGTTATCCTTGAGTGAAGAACTTGCTACAGGATGCTAGCACACACACTCCGACCAGGCACATACACGCAAACAATCGCACACACACAGACACACACACACGCATGTGCGAGATGAGCGAGCTTTTTTTGGCACTTGATGTCTAAACCGTTATAACAGTTAGTTTCCGAAAGAGAGAAAAAGAGAGAGAGGGAAACCGATTCTGAGACTGGCAGAAGAGAGTGAGCAGAATTTTCACCTTCGCACTTTCAATTTTTTTCGAATTCCATTTTTCAAACACTTTTCAATTTTTGAATTTTTTTATGGCCGCTAACACATTAATGGCCGGCACTGGTCACTTTGAAACCACACATTCGAAACACTTAGTCGATGGATTTACTCGAATCCTATTTGAATCCTTTTTATTGGCCTTAATGGCATTTATGAATGTGTTTTTTTAAATATTTACAGACGCGCCACGAGCGTGCACAACAAACGGCCTGTTGTTCTGTCGTCCGTTGGATTCGAACTGATTGCCGATTGCCAACAAGCCACAAGTCCAGCGATTTGGCGGAGCACAGTGAGCTTTCCTCACGGACATCGGCGTGGGTGGTGGGCTGTGGTGTGCCGACGAGAGAGCCGGGCAGATTTTGAGAGCCAAGCACTTTCACCGAAAGTTGCGTTTCATATAAATATGTACATACTTCTTATAAAGGAACAGCTTATTATAGGCGATCCACCAAGAGTTCAAACATATTTTTTTCTCGTAAAAAAAGTTTAAGCAATTCTAAGGTAAATTCTAAGGTAAAATTTTGTATTTTAAACAAAACAGACTATTTTGATAGGTTTTATAGACATTTTGAGTCAACAAACCCAATTAAAAATAATACATTTTTTTTTCTTTTTTTTACTAAAATTATTGTCGCAATACATTTTTTTTCAGATCATAAATAATTATTCTTTATTGCTTCAAATTGAAATTTATCTAGGCATTTATAATTTCCCGTTCACAACAAGCGGGATAATCAGCATTGGAATTTTTGAAGTTGCCGAACTTTTTGCCAGGGGGAAGTCCATAAACACCGCATCTAATCACATTTTAAACCACATTTTAGAAATTTGAATATTTCATATTTTTTTAAATAAAAACTTACGAGTGGAATTCTACGTTGCCATCGTTTCCGCAATTGATTCGCTCACATTTTGTGGGATGGCGAGCAGTCTGACCAGCGCTAAGTACGAGTCCTTCCACAACACACTTTCCAGGTTTAGCAGGATCCTTGAAGATCCCACGATATACGGCTGCATCACTGCCAGCCAAGAGAAATGAGGCAAAGGCCAAAAATATTCCGACAGCTAGACGCATCTTAAAGCATTGAAATCTATTAAAGTACTGAACGAATTAAATTTATTTTCAATTCTTAACGATTGTCTATAGATTAAAAGACAGGCCAAAAAACAACTAAGAAAACAATCTATACACTAAAAAAAATTCGTGTCAGTCTGTATATTATACATAAAACAAAAAACTAGAACGAATAAAACTTGAATACAAAATTTTGAATAAATAAATGAATATATGTATTTTTCATATAGATTCACATAATATAGATTTTCGCAGTGCATTTAAAAATCAAATTATTTCATCATTAATGAAGTACATACATACGAAAAAGTCAAAAGGTTTCATAGATTACCATTATCAGCAGCTTAGTTAAAATACTCAGAAGAATATAAACGGCTGTTGAAAATTTTTAAGTTTTCATCACCTTATTCCACAAAAATTTTTAGAAAGAATATCAAAAAACAAGTTCTTAAAAATATTTTAAAAATTTAATTATTAACAAAAACTTACAAGTGGAATTCTACATTGCCGCCATTCTCGCAAAGGATTCGCTCGCATTTTGTAGGATGGCGAGCAGTCTGACCAGAGCTAAGCACGAGTCCTTCCACAACACACTTTCCAGGTTTAGCAGGATCCTTGAAGATCCAACGATATATGCCTGAATCACTACCAGCCAAGAGGAATAATGCAAAGACCAAAAATATTTCGCTGTCTAGATGTAGACGCATCTTAGAACATTTAAATCTATTAGAATACTGAATAGACACTATCAAATATCAAATATCAGTCATTATTTCAAGAAAGAACAATACAAACTTACAAAATTTACTTCTTGACTATAACTTTATAAAATTTCTGGCATAAAATTAAATAACTGAATATACTCCGATTTTTCCAGTGCATTTGACAATTAAATCACTTCATCACTAATAAAGTACTAATGATACGAAAAAGTCAATGGGGCTTCTGAATTAACGTTATCAGCAGCTTAGTAACTACACTCAGAATTATAAAAGAAAATGATAAATTATGAATTTGAAAATTAATTACAAATTATTTCCACTAAGCTATCGTTTTTCATGTTTTCTTTTTAAAAATTTTAAAGCCTTTTTGAAAAACCTTTCATATTGCTCCTTGCATATTTCCAAAAATATCTAGAATATTTTCTTTTCTTGAACTAGTTCCCAGCCGATAACAAAATGTTATCGATATATATTATTATCATTCAACCCAGACCATCACTTCAGAGGGCTGTAAACAATTGTTCTGTTATTTCGTAAATATATAATTTTACGAAAAAGTAAAAAAATTAGCCATGTCTGATGAATACGCCTGTGTGGCCAAGGGGAAGCTCAAGCTGAAAAATGATTCGGATATGAAAAAAAAGAAGAAGAAGCACAAGAGCAAGGACAAGGAGAAGGAAATGGAACGGGCGTACCTGGAGCAAATATCCGAGGCAGGTGGCGCAGGAACAAGCGGAACCTACGAGCGGAAGCTTACTAAGGCAGAGTTGGCCATTAAGAAGCAGCAGGAGAAGATGAGAAACAAGCGAATTATGGACAAGGCACAGACCACACACAAGGAACGGGTGGAGAAGTTCAACGAGCACCTGGACACGCTGACCGAGCACTTTGACATCCCAAAGGTGTCCTGGACGAAGTAAAGCGACATCAGGTGTAACTTAAAGATTACCTTTATTATTAGGTTAAGTAATTTCGACTATGTGGGGTGATGATGTGAGGGGGATGCCAAAATAAACAATCCGAATGGCACAACTAAGCTAAATACACAGACAAATGTTACATCGTAAACGGGGTTAGTTTTCAACTTTCAGTCCAGTGTTCGCCTTCTTAGTGCGGAGCAATTAGCTCGGACATGGCGTACTTCCAAGTCCAGGAGCGTACCAGCTGCTCAAAACGCTCGCGCTCGTGTTCATAGATGTACCCAATCTCAGGCTCCATGCAAACCTCGGTGTACGGATCCGTTAGAAGGCTCTGAACCGAGAGCAGAACCTTGGCCACGTTTAATGCCAAGGACCAGTTGTGCTGCTGGAAGATGTCGATACCCACATCGCCATGCCGCGAGACGTTCGGATGTAGAATCTTGGTCAGGAAGCGAACGGTTGGTGGAGCCATCGGGTAGCGCTCGGGGAAGTAAATAAACAGAAAGAACTTTCCACCTTCGTAGGGGCTTCCCGGCGGTCCTAAGATCGTGGCTTGCCAGTAGTTATTCTGTCGGTCCAGTGGTATCGCCGATATGCCTTCCGACTCATAGCTATTCAGCAGATTGGCCTCTCCGCGCAAGAAGTTGTTGCGCATTGCATCACCAAGCTGCTGGGCTTGCTCCCCCGCCGGTTGCCCACGGCCACCCATTTCAATCAAGCATGTGCGACAGAAGCAGGAGGACATGAGAGCCCCGTATAGCCGGTACCAGTCCGGATTATTGGCCAAGCTCTCAAAGAGCGGCCATCGTTGCTTAATATAGGTCTTCCACATGCTTTGGGCCGTGTTTTTCGCCACAATATCATGCCACTGCTTGCACACCTCACTAGCCATCCACAGCGACATGTCGTCCAAATAGGTAAATATCTTGAGCATCACCTCGACGGGAAAGTTAGTTACAAGTGATCGGCTCCCGCCTGCCGCTGCGTTGTACTCATGGGCACGCGCTCGACCATCCGCCAGCTCGTGCATATAATGTGGAAGGGCCAGTGGAGCAGTGGCCCGGGGACGTTTCACAGGCAACAGGAAGGGATTTACCGCTCGCTCATGCTCGGCATCGCGTTCCGGAGTCTCCCTGCGTGCCGGCGCTGCTTCCGGTGGCTGCTGCGGCAGCTCCACGGGTTGAACCGGCTGCTGTTCCTGTACTTCCAGCGGTAGTTGGGGATTCAAATTGTGATGCGGAGCTGGTGGCTCCTCCAAATCCTCGAAGCCCATGATGTCCACATCATTCTCGGTCTCCTCGTCCTCCTGCTTGTCCTTGAATGGTGGCTCATCATTTCCGGAGTCCTCGTCGTCGGATAGCTCTGTCAGCAGTTCCTCGGCGCGCTGTGCGTTGTAAAGGAAGGCGTGGCAAGCGCCACATAAGGGCTCGCCAAAGTTTGGCCCATAGTAGCCATTGCACACCCAACAAGTGTGACTACTCTGTAAACCGGAAGCAACCGAAGCTATCATTAGAAATTCGCGATCAACCAACTGGCTGTATACACACCGAAAATGAGAACGTGGGCTCTGTCAGCTTTAGTTTCTCCTTGTCGGACTCATCCGCGTCGTCCATATCGTCGCTACTGTCGTCCAGTTCCTTTAGCAACTGGTCCTTTTGCTGCTGCGCTGGCACGCAGCTAGTCATTTTTCCAGAACTCCTAAATCTGTTGCCAAAAAAACACAAACTTTGTGCGAGCCAGTGTGACTGTCTGTCAGTGGAACGGAGTGGGACGTCGCGTCTGGTATTTTCCCGATAGGCAAATCCGATAACCAAAACAAACCAAAAAAAAAACAAGCAACGTTGCCGCACGTGTAAACTAATTATTTAATTACGTTGCGCAGAAAATGAAGCCTAAGAAGAAATTGGGTAAGATGAGGCGCGTCCATCAATAAGATTCTTGAAGGAATCTAAATACTGTGTCTACTGCAGGAGTGGGTCTGAGCCGGGAGGAACGACAAGTTCTGGTCGTCGGAGAGATTATTCAGGAGTTGCTGCGGGCGCATGAGGCCAAAAAGGATGTGAACCTAAACCGAATGAAGTCATTGATATCCTCCAAATATGGATTGGACAGCTCGCCGCGCCTGGTGGACATCATTGCAGCTGTGCCACAGGAGGCCAAGAAGATCCTCTTGCCTAAGCTAAGGGCCAAGCCGATTCGCACAGCCAGTGGTGTATGTTTCTAATTTAAAGATTTATCACTAAGTTTAATGATCAACTCTCTTACTTTAGATTGCCGTGGTGGCGGTTATGTGTAAGCCACATCGCTGCCCTCACATAAACATGACAGGAAACATATGCGTATATTGTCCCGGCGGGCCAGATAGTGACTTTGAATATTCAACGCAGTCCTACACTGGCTATGAGCCCACTTCAATGCGAGCCATCCGAGCACGGTATGATCCTTTTCTGCAGACACGTCACAGAGTCGAACAGCTAAAGCAACTGGGACACAGTGTAGACAAGGTGGAGTTTATCGTGATGGGCGGCACGTTTATGTGCCTGTCGGAGGAGTACCGGGACTACTTTATTCGTAATTTGCACGACGCTCTCTCTGGCCATAGCAGCGCAAATGTGGCCGAGGCCGTCCGCTACTCAGAGAAATCTCGAACCAAATGCATTGGAATTACGATAGAAACACGACCCGACTATTGCCTTAAGCGCCACATCTCGGACATGTTGAACTATGGCTGCACCCGGCTGGAAATTGGTGTTCAGTCGGTATACGAAGATGTGGCAAGAGACACGAATAGGGGCCATACAGTGCGCGCCGTCTGTGAGAGTTTTCAACTGGGCAAGGATGCTGGCTATAAGATCGTGGCGCACATGATGCCCGATTTGCCCAACGTCGACTTCGAGCGGGACATCGAACAATTCATAGAGTACTTTGAGAATCCTGCTTTCCGTTCCGATGGCCTCAAAATCTATCCCACGCTCGTCATTCGTGGCACTGGGCTCTATGAGCTGTGGAAGACCGGACGCTACAAATCCTACCCCCCATCAATGCTGGTGGATCTTGTGGCTAAAATTCTAGCTCTTGTACCTCCATGGACGAGGGTATACCGAGTGCAACGAGACATTCCCATGCCATTAGTGAGGTGAGTTGGTATATGTGGAAAATGTATCCGAATAGTAACTAATTGGACATTTTCAGTTCTGGTGTGGAGCATGGTAATCTTCGTGAATTGGCTTTGGCGCGAATGAAGGACCTCGGCACCACCTGCCGCGACGTAAGAACGCGCGAAGTAGGCATCCAGGAGATCCACAACAAGGTGCGTCCGTACGAGATTGAGTTGATTCGTCGCGATTATGTTGCAAACGGTGGATGGGAAACGTTCCTCTCGTATGAAGACCCCCAGCAGGATATTCTCGTTGGGCTGCTGCGGCTACGCAAATGCTCACCTGACACTTTCCGCCCAGAGCTGAAAGGAGCCTGCTCAATTGTCCGAGAACTTCATGTGTACGGCTCCGTGGTGCCAGTAAACGCTCGTGATCCTACAAAGTTCCAGCACCAGGGCTTTGGCATGTTGCTGATGGAAGAGGCAGAACGAATCGCCCGTGAAGAGCACGGCAGCATCAAGTTGGCAGTCATATCGGGAGTGGGTACTAGGAATTACTACAGAAAATTAGGCTACGAGTTAGACGGGCCATATATGTCAAAGTCTATAGGCTAAAGGATAACATAGTTATCTATTTAACTTTCTACTGAACAATGAAGGATAAAATAAATCTTGTTTTAAAAATAAACAGTGCTACTTTTTTTGCGCATCTTAATAGATAATGGAAGAACATTTCTTTAAAGATAAGAAGTTTATACTAAAAATAAACTAGGGACTTGGTTTTGTGGTAGGTTATTATAAAATTTTGGGAAAAGAGAAAAAAAAATGCATTTTGATGCAAATTAATGGAAAATCTATCTACAAATTGTTCAATGTATTTTGCTTAAAGATCGGATGGAAATTGGAAAAGAAATAGACTTCGCTGTGGGTCATATTGGCCTCCCATGCTGTCTCCTCCATTTTTGAAGGGGGCCCACCAGAAAATGTTGGAAAAAGTGAAAAAATAATTTGTTCCCAGATTTTTATGGAGATTGGAGGAGAATCTATCTACAAATCGTTTAAGGTATTCCGCTCAAGGATCGGATGGAAATTGGCAAAGATATAGACTTCTCTGTGGGTCATATTGGCCTCCCATGCAGTCTCCTCCATTTTTGAAGGGAGCCCACCAGAAAATTTTGGAAAAAAGTGAAAAAATAATTTGCTCCCAGATTTTTATGCAGATTGGAGGAGAATCTATCTACAAATCGTTTAAGGTATTCCGCTCAAGGATCGGATGGAAATTGGCAAAGATATAGACTTCTCTGTGGGTCATATTGGCCTCCCATGCAGTCTCCTCCATTTTTGAAGGGGGCCCACCAGAAAATTTTGGAAAAAAGTGAAAAAATAATTTGTTCCCAGATTTTTATGCAGATTGGAGGAGAATCTATCTACAAATCGTTTAAGGTATTCCGCTCAAGGATGGCAAAGATATAGACTTCTCTGTGGGTCATATTAGTCTCCCATGCAGTCTCCTCCATTTTGGAAGGGGGCCCACCAGATAATTTTGGAAAAAAGTGCAAAAATAATTTGTTCCCAGATTTTTATGCAGATTCGAGGAGAATCTATCTACAAATCGTTTAAGGTATTCCGCTCAAGGATCGGATGGAAATTGGCAAAGATATAGACTTCTCTGTGGGTCATATTAGCCTCCCATGCAGTGTCCTCCATTTTTGAAGGGGCCCACCAGAAAATTTTGGAAAAAAGTGAAAAAATAATTTGCTCCCAGATTTTTATGCAGATTGGAGGAGAATCTATCTACAAATCGTTTAAGGTATTCCGCTCAAGGATCGGATGGAAATTGGCAAAGATATAGACTTCTCTGTGGGTCATATTGGCCTCCCATGCAGTCTCCTCCATTTTTGATGGGGGGGCCCACCAGAAAATTTTGGAAAAAAGTGAAAAAATAATTTGTTCCCAGATTTTTATGCAGATTGGAGGAGAATCTATCTACAAATCGTTTAAGGTATTCCGCTCAAGGATCGGATGGAAATTGGCAAAGATATAGACTTCTCTGTGGGTCATATTAGTCTCCCATGCAGTCTCCTCCATTTTGGAAGGGGGCCCACCAGATAATTTTGGAAAAAAATGCAAAAATAATTTGTTCCCAGATTTTTATGCAGATTCGAGGAGAATCTATCTACAAATCGTTTAAGGTATTCCGCTCAAGGATCGGATGGAAATTGGCAAAGATATAGACTTCTCTGTGGGTCATATTGGCCTCCCATGCAGTCTCCTCCATTTTTGATGGGGGGGCCCACCAGAAAATTTTGGAAAAAAGTGAAAAAATAATTTGCTCCCAGATTTTTATGCAGATTGGAGGAGAATCTATCTACAAATCGTTTAAGGTATTCCGCTCAAGGATCGGATGGAAATTGGCAAAGATATAGACTTCTCTGTGGGTCATATTGGCCTCCCATGCAGTCTCCTCCATTTTTGAAGGGAGCCCACCAGATAATTTTGGAAAAAAGTGCAAAAATAATTTGTTCCCAGATTTTTATGCAGATTGGAGGAGAATCTATCTACAAATCGTTTAAGGTATTCCGCTCAAGGATCGGATGGAAATTGGCAAAGATATAGACTTCTCTGTGGGTCATATTAGTCTCCCATGCAGTCTCCTCCATTTTTGAAGGGGGCCCACCAGATAATTTTGGAAAAAAGTGCAAAAATAATTTGTTCCCAGATTTTTATGCAGATTGGAGGAGAATCTATCTACAAATCGTTTAAGGTATTCCGCTCAAGGATCGGATGCAAATTGGCAAAGATATAGACTTCCCTGTGGGTCATATTAGCCTCCCATGCAGTGTCCTCCATTTTTGAAGGGGGCCCCCCTGAAAATTGTGTAAGAAATAATTTTCCCCCAGATTTTGATGCAAATTAGTGGAGAATCTATCCACAAATCGTTTAAAGTATTTCGCTCAAGGATCGGATGGAAATATAGACATCGCAGGGGAGCAAACAAAGCCGGAGAAACCTTGTATATTGGTCGAGCAAAACACAAGAACAGCCTGGTCATAGGCAATCTTTATCAAACTCATGGAAACCTTTATGTCCCATTCGGGGGTAAGGAGATATCGATCAGGAATTACGAAGTCCTAGTCCGCTAATGGGAGATTAGAAGGATCGCGTTGATGTATTTAAATAAAATTAATAATGAAAATATAACCCGATAACTAGAATTACATTTTTTACTGAATATTCGCTTATGTTGGCTTTGCAAGAGAATACTATAGCCTCCGAATAGACAAGAGAATATTATATCCATTGAATAAAACAAAACCTGTAAATTACATATCTTGAAAGGTTAAACATTTATTTATCACACTGGGAGCAATAGGATTTCGCTATTTAGAAGTAATGAATCATGATTCATATGATTCAGCCCCCATGGTTTATACCCTCGTGAAAGTCTATAGGCTTAAGAGATAACTCTGTTTTCTTATTCATTTCCTTATAAACAAAGAAACACAATAAATGTTTTTTTTAAATTAATAAACTGGGATCAACTCAATAAATAGCAGGCAAAAACTTAAACAACAAAACAAGAAATGAGACTTTTGATATACCCTTGCAGTTACAAGGTAGTTTATATTGTAATATATATATCCGATCCAATATACAATATCCCAAATATGGGATATAATTAGCCTTCGTTTTTTGAGAACATTATTAATTCCCTATATCCCTAATAATTATAAAATAAAAATTCCCACT
Organism: Drosophila atripex; assembly: GCA_035045925.1. Lineage (NCBI taxonomy): Eukaryota > Metazoa > Arthropoda > Insecta > Diptera > Drosophilidae > Drosophila > Drosophila atripex. Next base: position 10,584,138 of record JAWNOP010000070.1, read on the forward strand.
ACTATTTTGAAAAACAGTAAAGTTGTATTCTTTCCGATGGCTTTAAAATTAAATAATTAAATTACGTGAAATCAGACAAAAATATATCTTCTTTTTAGGGTCTGAAATGTGTCATTCAAACTTTAAGCCAAAATTTAATAACTCTTCTGCAAGGGTATGATAAAAAAAACGTTTCTATCTTAAATGGTGTACATAAACTGGTGACTGCTTTGCGGTAGGTTACTGTTCCTGGAAAACCTGAGCAGTAAGGTTGTCTGTACATTATTCTCTAATAAAATTTCAGATTTTTTGCAAAATAATGGTTCATGAAATGTTGGCCAAAGTACTTATTTTAGTGGCCAGTTCGATTGGCATACCAGCAGGTATCAGTTCCTTTAGATATTTAAAAAACAAAAATCTGAAATATCATATTATTAATCAGTCCCCAATAGTGGCGAGTTTTGGATCCAATCGGAAGCTCATTCAGCCTTACCATTGAAGTCAGTATATGGTGGTTACGACACTGACCACTCTCCACTGTTTGTTGGGCGTGCCCATCACGAGGGCGGTCTATTGCCGGCAAAGGTTAGTCCCATTAAGGGTTTCGCTTACGTGGCTAACGATGGAGAGGAGCATAGAATATCTAGCTATGAGGTCCTCGTGGGTGAAGGATATTGCTGGGTTCCCGATCATGATGGTCACCTGCCAGCTAAGCCAGTGGGCGCTGGAGCAAACAAATACGGCGAAACCATGTATGTAGGTCGTAGTAAAGTCAATGACAGCCTGGTCATAGGCAGGATTCTTCAATCCCACGGATGCATTTACGTCCCTTTCGAGGATAAGGAAATCAAATTAATAAACTACGAAGTCCTAGTACACAACTAGTCCTCGACTGTTTGTTAAAATTTTGATTTTTGTTATTAATTTGTCGGTTTAAATCAAAGTCAATAACTAGAAATACACTATAAAGTCTAAAAACTAAGGGAAAACTTAGTTTTCTCTTTACTTACCGATTAAACAATGAAACGAAATAAAATCATATATTAAAAATAATATTGCGTATCAATTTCATGGAATCAACTCCATAGGTGGAAATGTAAACATAAACAATAGAATTATCAATTAAATCAAACTTATCTATCATAAGTGCCTTGTTATAGAAGTTCTATAACAATGTCAAACATGGCGTTATAAAAACAGGGAACTTGTGTTTAAAGTTTAGTACAAAAAGAAACGCATAGAAAAGCAGTTGTCTTATTGCTATATTAAATTGTTAAGCGCTTGCACCTTTAGAAAAAATCAAATATTATTGCAAAATATTTTTTAAAATGTTAATTAAATTACTCATTATATCAGCCTGTTTTGGTAGCGTTGCATTCGGAGCAGGTAATATATCTTTCGCTAACTTTAAATGGATTTTCTGAAATTTAATGTTATTTTGTAGTCTCTACGGATGTCGACGTCTGGATCCACACCACATCACAGTCAGCCTTGCCATTAAAGGCGGTTTATGGTGGATATGATGTGGACGGCTCTCCTCTCTATGTTGGACGTGCCTATCACGCGGGCTACCTAATAGCTGCAAAGGTTAGTCCAAGCAAAGGTGTGGCCTGTGTAGCCTACTATGGTAAGGAGTACAGAAAGTATTACTATGACGTCCTTGTGGGTGAAGGATATCACTGGGTTCCCGATAATTATGGTCACGTACCACCCAAGGCAGTGAGCAGTGGACCTCAAAATAGCGGAGAAACCACGTATATAGGTCGTGCAAAATACATGAACAGCCTTGTCATAGGCAAGATTCATCAATCACATGGGTGCCTTTATATCCCATTCGCGGAAAAGGAAGTATCGATCAGGAATTACGAAGTCCTTGTCCGCTACTAGGAGCTTGGAAGTACTGTATTTTAACAACACGATTTTACTCATCGAATGGTGTATTTAAAAAAGTAAAAAATAAAATATAACCATACATACATATATTTAAATTATATATTTACCTTATATACGCATACTTTGGCATTTCAATAGACAAGAAAGTATTATATAATACATAATGAATAAAATAAATTCTGTTAGTTACATATCTTGAAAGGATAAACATTTATTTATCACGCTAGCGATAGGAGAAATAGGATTTCGCTACTTAGAACTAGTGTTCCTTAATATATACAATTACATATAGTGCGTGGATGGATTGCTTTTGATGCAGAGGCTTGTTGGAGGATCTATAGATGTAAGGAAAAAGTAATATTTAGTCGTTGCATCAATGCACACCGACCCACCCTAATATACACGTACACACCAATAAATAGCTTTCTTCCGGTTGGGGAAAATGTCCAAGAAAATTTCAAACAATGGCTTCAGCCGAACCAAAAACCATGAATATGATCCAGCCCACTAGGTTTATACCCGCCGCTGCACTAAACACCATTGGCCAGCTCTGGGTCAGCTCAAGAATGTGACCAGCCAGATAGACTCCCAGGAAGCCAGGTATGGCCCCGACCGTGTTCATCAAGCCGAAAACGCTTCCAGAGTGAAGCGGGGCTAGATCTTGTGGGTTCACTGTGACGGCATTATTGTGGAAGCCCGTGCCGGCGATAATAATGGTCATGCAAATGAGTGCTGTGTGGAAATCCGAGGTGCGACTCATCACAAACAATGCCAGGTTCTGGGCGGCAAAGCAGCAACTTTGGATAAACTTGCGCACCGTCGTCGTGTGCCACTCGCGTGCGAGCAGTTGGGTGGTGAGGTGCTTGGCGAAGAGGGTGCACGGCGGAAGGGCCAACCAGGGAATCATGTTGACCACCCAGCCTTTGGCGTGTGGAAAACCATCATGAAAGTATGTAGGCAGCCATGAAAGTAGCACAAAGAAACAGTTCATCTCGCAGGCGTGCGTTAAAACGCAGGCCCAGAATGACAATCGACTGAAGTAGCGCAGCCAGGGAACAGCCGGCGTTTCCGCCAAACTCTTATTTGCACAGAGGCGAGAGGGCGTACCGATTTGAATGATGCGATTTCTTTCGCCTGCCATAGCATAGTAGCGCAGCACCATAGCCCAGGCAACACCCATCAGTCCGATCACCCGGAACACATACGACCACCCGAAGTAGTCCAGCAAGAATGATCCCATGATGCCAGTTAGCAAAGTACCTAACGCGGAGCCAGCGGTTAACAGGCCGAAAAAGCTGCTGCGTTCGTTGGGACAGAGGTTCTGAAACGGATAATAAATAATAACTAGACACTATAGTTCCATTAATTGGAAATCCAGCTCACCTGACTGGTCAGACTTATCATGCTCGGAAAGTGAACTCCCTGAAGCGCGCCGTTAAGAATTCGAATTGCCACTATGAATGGAATAGCATAGCTTTTGATCGAGCCTGCGGCCCAGATAATTGTCGGCATCAGGAATGTGATGAGCGACCAGCCGATAGCCGCCCAGAGGATAACTCTCTGCCCGCCGAATCGGTCACTGAAGTAGCCCCCCACCACCTGGGTGAGAGTGTAGCCCCAAAAGAAGGAGCTCAGCACGGTTCCGGAGTCGGTCTTACTCCACTTTTGAGCTGATGCCACTGCGGGAACCAACAGCGGCATGGTGGTCCGGGTGGAATATAGCATGCAGGTGCCAGTAATCAAGGTGATGAACCATACTCGCTTCTCGTGCCTGCAGCAAAACAATAAAAACATATGTCTAAGTACTTCAATGAATTAACTATGACACTGATGCCCACCTGGTCCAAATGCTCTGGGTATCCACCAGCTCGCCGCGGAGCAACGAATACTTTAACTTCTCATCCATGGTGACGCGGTTCTATTCGGACTGGCTCACGTCGCACATTTCAACTCCAACTTGTGCGTGGCTTGCCTCTGTGGCATACTCTATTCTCGTTTGTTTACTTTCATGCGGATTGGTTCCAAATCGCCTCGTATTTGCGGATGTCGAAACGTTAGAAGGAAATTATGTTTTTACGTGGCCATTTTTGGAGCAGGCGCTGGAGTCAGTGTTGTCTTAACTATCTACATTAAAAACTGCTAAACTCTGACTGCTGAAAAGGAGATAAAATTCCTCCTAATTGGAATATTTTTCGATACATAAAGATTATTAATATGTATGTATGGGTTGGTCTATGTCAGGGTGATTTAATATTATATCATTATATATCAAAGATTTTGTTTATTGCTAGGCCTCTTTTACTGCCAGCGAATAAAAAAAAAAAATCGGCCAAAATGGCAACACTGCCTGGATTGTTCTAAAAATAGTGTGGCTGTTGATAAGAAAAAGCGCAATTTTCAATTTTTATCAAATGTTCTTATATTTAAAAGAATATTTTATTATTTTAATTAATATTTAATATAAAATATTTTAGAATAAAATTTAAAATATTCCCATTAAATATTATTTCTTGCCCCCAAGAAATAATCTTGCCCCCCCCTTGGGCTCCTTTAATTGAAGATAAGAATTTAAGTTTTTACAATGTTTTTTTTTAAAGGAACCAATATCCAGGAATAAAATATAAAATTCAAATTTTTTTTATTCGGAATTGATCTTATGTACAAATATTCCGAGTAAACTGTTTTTATTATTCAGTTTTTCAAATACAATACATAATATGATGTCTGAGAATGTACAAAATATTTTTCGTCATTCCGAAAAAGTGGAATGGGATAAGATCATATAATTATGAGTTAATAATTGTTAATTAACTGAATTATGAATTTAGAAAGTTGTACAAATACATCGTCAAAAGTGTATAATTCTTATAAGGTAAATAAATAGTTTCGACCTATTTCTTAGGTCGCGCCTCCTCGTCAGTGGGATCACAGTCGGCGCAGTGCCAGGAGTATCCTCGTATTTTCGGCGACTTCTTGAGGGGGGGATCGAGGCAGGCGAAGTGGTAGTGCCTATGGCACTCGTCGCAAGTGACCACTTGGTTAGATTTCCCGGTTTCGCTGCACACGCAACAGTTTATTTCCACATTCGGCTTGGTGTTCGACACCCGGGGACGTCCCACACGTGACTTCCGAGGACTCTGTTTTCTGGGGCTAACTTTTCGCTTCGGCGAGCTGGCGGCGGGGCTCTCCTTGGGCTCCTTTAGCTCTCGGGCCTTGGTTGGCGATGCAGATTGAAAAACCACGGGCGTCAGCGCCTGCTCGGCACTCTGGGTATTGTCCTCAACCGTTTCCACCGACGTAGGTCGGGAAGCCTCGTCAACGGATCGTACTGCATTGGCCGGGACATAAAAATATTGCGATTCGGGAGCATCCTCGCCAGGCAACCGAAGAGCTTTGAAAATAATCTTAATAGTACTGCCCGAGGAGTTGGCCGTGGTGTCCAGGTGCGAGGATGACTCGTCGAGGTGGGAGCGCTTTTTCCGTTTCCGCTTATGTTCTTTGCCAGATGGTTTCTCGGTGTCCGATGATAGGTTGTGCTTGCTCTTGTGCTTATCCTTTCGTTTGCCTTTTCGGGACTGGAGCTTACCACTGGAGTCATCTATGGAGTCGTCGCAGCCAGAGAGCATTGAGGTACCGGGTATGGGCAATGCTTCGGCCGTTGGAGTACCATTAGTGACAGGAACTGACGGAAGACAAATGGGTCGTTAGTTTGTTTCTCAAATAGCAAATAATACCCAACAACCAAATAACCAAATTTTTAACAACAAAATATAATTATAAATACTTTCTCAATGTAATAACATATATACAAAATAAGTTTCTACATTTGTTCTTGGGATTCTCTTCAGGTACTTTTCTTTGATTTCTTTTCTATGTTTTTTGTTTTTGTTTATAAGCATACATATTTTTTTTTATACAGTTTGTTAAGTACAAGCATGGATAATTTGTTTCTAGTTACATAATATAATATAGGGTGCTAAGTTCAAGCAATCATAGTAATGACTTTTTTAAAACCAATTCCAAAGCCTTGCATGGGTTTCTTTGCGCAACTACTAGGGTATAGTGTCCAACGTGAAGCTTTTGTGTGTGTTTTTTTTGTTTACAAAATGATAAAGCACAGAATAAAGCACAAACGAACAAGAAAATAATACATTTCAATTAATACAGGAATAATACTCAAAACAACCGATCAAGCATGGAATCTCGCCAACTAACTCACCGTTAATGGGTGTTTTGCGTGGAGACTGGACCCGAGGCCTCTTGGGTGATTTGGTCAGGTCCTCAATGGCCTCGGGGACGGAAGCTGGCAGGGATTTGTTGAGCGCTCGCTTAGTCTGAGATTCTTTTGGAGCAACAACGCCAGCTGTTACTGCTGCTATTGGCAAGTCGTCCAGCGAATATCGATCCACATAGACCAAATGGCCTTCCTTGTTGAAGCGGGTGCGTGACTTTCTCGGTCCCGTGGAGATCTCCGTGGGGGCATCTGAGCCGTCTGACTTGTCACAGCACTCGGAGCACTGCCAGCCATACTGCTTAGATTTTTTGGGCGGCCGAGTCAACGGCGGATTCAGACAACCCAAATGATAGTGCAATTTGCATGTATCACACTTGACCAGCAGGTGTTGGTCATTGCTCCGCTTGCAGATGCCGCAAGCCATCGACGGTGTCGCCTCCACAGAGGTGGCCTGCTTGCCCTGCTTTACCTGGGTGCTAAGCATCCGCGAGGAATCCGGCTTGCTGCCCGGCGGCCCTAGGTGGGCCAGCGGGAAGCCGACACCCATTTTTAAGGCCGCGGCCGTGGGTACTGATATGGGTCGCTGGGGAGGAGTAGGTGTGCTCGGTTTGGGTGGATGAGCGATTATCTCTCCGCTGGGCAGAACTAGGTTGGGGGAAACTTCAGCCAACGCCGTGTGCAATGTCTTAAGAATGGCTAATAGCGAGTCCCTGGTGGCTTTCACGTCCTTACGCTCCTCCAAGGCCGTATCGTACTGGGCCCTCAGGACATCCTGGTCCTTGGACAAGATAGCATTATGGGCGATAAGCTGACGCTGTTGTTTGCGAAAATCATCCATGCGGTCAATGCGGTCCATATAATATGCGGCAAACTCGACACTGAACGCGGGAGCGATGTGCCACTTCTTACGGATATCAGTCAGGGCGTTGATGTGCGCCTCGCGTTGCTCCAGGTGTTGCACGTCCACCGACATAATCTCTGCCTTAGCCAGCAGGCGACGGCAAGCCGACGCTGAGGTGGTCAGCAGTCTCGACATCTTTTGCGTTGGCACCCAGGGAGTTGGCTTGTGCTCCTTGTGATGCGCATACTTTTGCTGAATTTTCAGTAGCTTTCGTTGGATGCGCGCCTGGGCAGGATTCGGATGTTGTTCCTCATTGGAGTTGTTGCTGGCTGCCAACTCCTTTTCCTTTGCCCGCTGCAGCATGTTCAGGCGGAGAGTGTGGTAATTGCGACGTCGCTTCTTGATCATTTCCTTTTCAGAATGCACTTTGCAGTGGGCGTAAAACGGATCGGCGGCGTCGTCCTCGTGATGGGCCTCAATAAGAAATCCTGCCACCTGGGCGCAAGTAACGTGGAAGTACGTCTTGCACATTCCCGCATCACAGCCAATGCACACGCCGGTTCGGGCGAACAGGGAGTTGTCGCAGAGGGAGCATACCTTGGCGCCCCACTTGCTGTATTGCATCTCAAACAGCGTCACTGACGAGAGTTGCTCCACCTCGCCGAAAGCCACACCTGGCACATACAGAGCGCATATCAGATGCACCCACTTGCCGACGTCCGTCTCCTTGTAGATTCCACCCTTGTTCGGACACAGCTCACAGTCCGGCTCCGAGACGCCTGCCCGACACGCCTCACAGAACCACGGCTCTGTGGAACAGGTGGAGTTGGTGCTGGATATGCTCACATTATCGCTTACGCCGTAACAGCCCTCGTGCACGGACACGCCGCAAGCATCACACTCCACAATTTCGTTTACGTCGTCGCTGCGCTCCCCCAAACAGACACAACACATCCGCTTAGCTGGAGCACTGGACAGGATGGGGGGGACTCTCCCATTGATTCCGTTACCGGTTCCTGTGCCGTTTTCGAGGGGCCGCTCATCGTTTCCAGACCCGGCTCCTGGCCCTGCTCCTCCAGCCTCACTTTCGGCCAGAAGCTGGCGCAGCTGCAGTGTTGAATCCTCGCTCTCTGCATCAGAGTCCTCGCCGGAATCGGAATCGCTACTGCTGCTGGCGTCACTGCTATCTCCTTCTCCATCGCTTTCGTCCTTTTCTGAACAGTTGTCGATGTCCGGCAAAAAGTCGCTGTCGGAGGAACTCTCGCCCAGATCAAAGTCGAGTAGCGCCTGTGTTGTGATCTTCGGCTGGCGCACTCGCTTGAAGGGCGCCATGCTTAGGGAACAATATTTTGCTCTTAATTACCAATTTTTGATTTTTTGTACAATTCTAGCGAGGAAAAAATATGACCAGTCGTCTGACAAAAAATAGAGATGGCAGAACCTACCAATAACGATATACGATATATCGGTATCGAGAATTGACAATTTCAAATTTTTGTTCATATTTTCGACATTTATTTTTGTATTAAGCCATAATTATTGAAGGATTTGTTTAGGAATAATCAACTTTGCCTTTTTAAAATTAAAAAGTCAGGTGCTTTTTTGTATTTTCCAGCAGAAAAAACTTAACTAGATACTTATTTATAACTATATTATAGTCCTTAAAAAACCTCCAACTGCTCGATGGGCAACCACTTAGAACTCTCTAGAGCATCGTATAAGAGCCGATCAGCATCAATGGTCTCACGGTTCATCTTGTCCACATCCAAGTTGAACTTGTGCTCAACTAGACCATACTCCTCATCCGCTCCATTGGCGGATGCGTTTTGCTGCTGTTGCTCGTACTGAGCACTGCGCTGAGCACTCCAGGCCTCGGCGTGCTGAGCAAGTGTCTGGGGATTGGAGTGGGACTGCGACATCGCCTGCTGGTAGTAGGCTGCAGCATCCGTAATTGACGGCCCGCCGCTTTGTTCATAGTATCCCTGCCAAGCATTGTAGCCCTGCCAGTAGGTGCTGGTGGGGTCATAGTATTGCGAGTAATCCGCTCCGCTGCTAGATGCGCTGGTTCCGCCGGTGGCCGCACCATATCCATAGCCAGTGCCATTATTACCCAGGGCAGCACTCAGTTCGGCTTTGGGCTTAGGCACAGCGTTACAGATTTTGATCGGTCGTGTGCCCAGCCCAATGTAACCATTCATGTCGTACATTGCCGTTTTCTGCTCATCTTCGATGCCAAAGCGCACGAACCCGTAGCCTTTGGAAAATCCAAGACTGTCCAGGATCACCTTTGCCGTCTTAATTGAGGTAAACTTGCTGGAGAAGACCTTGTACAGCTGGTAATCATCCACGTCGGAACTAAGGTCACCCACCCAGACACTAAACTCCCGCTCGTTTCCCGGCAGCTTGTACGAATTACTGGCAGAATTGAGACGGAACCGCACGATGGGATTAGTGCCGGGGATTGGTTTACCGTTCAGCTTGTGCATGGCATCTAATGCGTGATCGTCGGAAATAAAGTTCACGAAACAGTAGCCCGCCGGCTCACCCGTGTACTTATTTCGCATCAGACGCACCGTGGTCGGATCTTCGCCCATTTTTCGGAAAGCGGCAATTATAAAGTTCTCTGTCATGTAGGATTCCAGCTGTAACCGAAACATTAGAGTTTAAATTTCTTACTCCACTTCGTGCAGAATTAGTACTTACACTACCCATCCAGAGCTGACAATGAACCGACGCCATATTCCTTTGAAAATTAATAAATTTTTTCTTTTAATAAAAATCAGGCAAATGTGTTTACTAAAATCCACTAGTGATGGGAGGTTAAGTGATTGCTGTCAAAAAATATCGATAATAGTATCGAAAGAATGATAATCGTTCAAAATAAAAACTAAAAATTAAAAAAACGGTGGATATAATTTTAAAAAATTATAATATTTCAAAACTTTAATTTAGGATATTAAGACATGGATGTCACATTGCAACAATGTGTGTAACAAACTAGCCTTGTTTTTTTTTAAATTTAAATCCCTTAATTTTTAATGACACCATCTGAAATTTTTGTGTTTGCCTTGAATGCCATTTTGGTAAAGATTTTTCATATTAATTGCAAGGCATATAAAAATGTATATATATCTCAAAATATATAGATTTTTTAAAAGTTATTTTCGATTTTCCCTGGTAAAATAAATAAACCCTATTTCAATACTGAACCTTTTAGAATGGACAACTCTATTCTGAAACAAAAGATCGAACCTTTCTGACGGTTGGGTTTTATTTAAATTATTTTTTTCTACGCAACATTTAAAAAATGCGAGTCTCGTTACCCCGTTTGGTAAACTTAACTTCAAAACTGAAGGAGTTACGCATTGTCCTTGACCCCACCGGAGATACCTCTAAGGGCGCAAGGTAACTATAGGACTCCTCAGGGATTATATAATTTATCCATTTCTTATATATCAAGGAAGTTCGTTCAGAAATTTTATCCAAATCTGAAGAAACACAATCCCAATCTTCCAATCCTGGTGCGCGAGTGCACCGGAATCCAACCCAGGTTATATGCCCGCTACGGTGAGTAAAAAATGAAATAAATTCCCAGAAAAAAAAAGTCCATTTTGTCCTGACTACCCGTAGAAAATGGAAAGGAGATTTCGTTGCCGCTCACGAACCAAGCTGCTCCCGACATACAGAAGAACGTGGAAGCGGTGGGCAAGTAACTACCCCAATTAATTAAAAAAAAATTTTAAAACTAACTGAAATTAAAGCAAAATAAAAGACAATAAATATACCATCCGCACAAACATCCGGTAACTTTACTCCTTTTATCCTTTAATAGGTACATGAATTTTCAATATTAGCGTCGCCTGGCTCCAATAGTTTTGCTTCTAAAAACTCCAGTAATTTTAAGGTACTAAGCTCAGTTTTGGAAAGGAGGTAAACCGAACTGCTCCGGCTTGAAGTCCTCGAGAGTGCGCAGCACCTGTGTGGCGTGTGAGCTCTTTTCTGGGGACAGTCGCTCGTCCGGCACCATAACAACTTGCATTCCTGCGCTGTTGGCTGCCGTCACACCGTTAGGCGAATCCTCGAAAACCAGACAATCGCTGGCATCTGGTGGAGTTTTAAACCTACCGGCAGCCACGAGGAAGATATCAGGGGCCGGCTTTCCGTTGGCTACTTCCTTGTCGGTGGAGCCACAAACTTTATGGTTGAACAGACTGAACAGTTCCTGGTGGTCAGTGGTTTTCAGTTCCACCATGTCGGCACCGGAGCTGGTGGCCAACGCGAAAGGCACTTTATTTGCATGCAAGTGGCGGAGCAGGCGTTCAGCTCCTAAAAAACAAAAAACAAACCACAGGAATCAAAAATAGATAATAACCGACATTAAGTTATAGGATAGGGGTGCGGTGCAGGAAGTATATATAGGGATAAAGCCTGTGCTCTGGTCGTAGTGCTAACCTTCCAGGAGAGGAACATGGTTGAGCCGGTCGTGGCACATCTTTGTATATCGCTTGAGGAAGTCCGATTGTGTGATAGGCAGCTGGCACTCGGATATGGTTATCTCCGCAGAGCGCTGCTCCGTCGTGCCCATGACTCGAAACCGGACGGCCTCTGGGAACGGACGGCCAAAGGATGCTGCTATCTGCCTATAGACCTCCTCGTATATTCGCTCCGTGTCTGAAACGTGCAAAAAGCCGGAAATGGGAATTAGTACCTGGCATCAACTTGGCGTTCCGCATGAGTTTTCGGGTGTTGTCGTGCTGCTGTTTGACCCACTCCTCCCAGGGAATGGGCAGATCGTACTGCTTGACCATGAACCTGGCCACTGGCTCCGTTTGCAGGCCCATCAGTTGCTCTTTCACATCGAAAGTGAAGGTCTTCCCAAATGGATCGAGTATCGTTTGCATAGCCTCCGTGTAAAGGCTCTCGGTGTCTATTCGACATGTGATTAATGAAAGCGAGATGACAGCGAAGGCAATTACTCACCCAGCAGCAAGCCATCCATATCGAAGATGCAGTGCGTCACTTTTCGCAATACTTTGTTAGCCATGGCGTCGCTTCTTCTTATGTAACAGGTGCCAAGGTCCCGGCTGTAACACAGAGACCTTAATTAATTTCATCATTCTACCAAGCCCATTACACCCCTCCCAGTGGCTAATGGCCACCCGTTGCATCCTGTTCGTCCTTGTTAACGAATTATTGACTGATGTCCTTGACCCAAGGTTGCATCTAGGCCCAAAGTCATCCCAAAGATAACTATGTATGTCCTTGACCTACTGTTATCGGTGCTTCCTGGTTGTAAAACTAAGTACTTTTCCGCTGCTTCGCGGTGTGTGAGCTTTTAATATTTTTTTTTGGCGTCTAGTGTGACCACTTGGAAATGAAAGGGAATATCTCACACCTAAGTGTCTGGTCACACAGTATGAAAATTGCTTCAACACTGTAAAAAAAAGCACACATACTCTTTCTATTCACCAATTGAAAATTTAAATGAAAACTGAATACGAGCGAGCAAAGCAGAAAACCCCTTCGCAGTTGTAGTTTTTAAGCTGGACTGCATTAAAATCTTATTATTTATTCCTTAGGAAAAATATGACGAAATAAACACTAATTACAATAGCAACATATTAGTTTCTTTTTAAATTTATTTAAAAACAAATACATTTTAGATGGTCGAATGTACTACGCTTGTTTTTTTTTGTTGCAGAAGAGGAATCTGAAAAAATAAAATAGTTTAAATTAGTATACAGCGTAAAGGAATATCTTTCTAATGAAAAACCCACCTTAACTTAGGCGCTCAGCAAGCACACACCACCGGCCTTCTTGATCTTGTCCTCGGCCTTCTTGGAGAAGTACTTGGCCTTCACAATGACGGGGCGGGCGGGCAGGTGACCACGGCCCAACAGCTTGTAGTAGCCCTGAGGAGAAAGTAACATTAGTTAGAAGAGGATCTATGCTGCGGGAAACGACATCAGCTTCGGAGCGTTGCTGGCTTTGATCAGAAAGGCTGTTATCTACAATGGATTCAGTCCGCCCATCGCCTTTGGGATTATCTTCATATTCAAAGCAGCAGCTGCACCTTAGCATCATTTTCAGATAGTTCAACGAAACTTACGAATTTCACCAAGTCGATGACGGGAGCCTTAGTGCTCTTCTCCTTCTCGAGCTCAGCGAACTTCTCGGCTCCGACCAGAGACCAGAGCTTGTCCAGGTTGATCTCGGGCCTGAACTTGTGCTGGCGGCGCAAGTGGAAGTTCCTCATACCAACTTTGCCGAAGTAACCAGGATGGTATTTGTCGAAGTTGATGCGGTGATGGTGCATGCCACCAGCGTTACCGCGACCTCCAGGATGCTTGCGGTGCTTGCCAATACGACCATGACCGTGGCTCACGTGACCACGCAGCTTCCTCGTCTTCTTCCTCTTAATGTTCGACTGCAAAAAAGAAATGGAAAGGTGTTTTTAGTCACTTTTCCCTTGGCACACGTGCGACAGCACACAAACGGCGGCGGCGGTCTACCGCAAACGTGGAGGTTATGTTGACGTGCCGCAGCCGCAGTTGCTTAGCCTTTCTTCTCACTTTATTATTGCACCCATTATGCAGGCACACTGCAGCGCAGTTAGCTAAGTTTGGCTTCTACCAGGCGACATTGCCTAGGCCCAAATTCGCTTTTTAACTGCACGACAATTTCCAACGTCTACTCACCATCTTCAGCGTTTTCAAAAGAAGGAAACGAGTGAAGTTGGCTTCGCTACGAGCTGTCAAAATGCGATGTATCGATATTTTTCCAAAAACACATATATTTATATCGCAATATTTATATTACTACAAATTGTATATCGATACCACATTTAAACAACAAAAATTGGGTTTTTTGTTGCAAATATTTATATAAATATTAATATACTTTGAAAAAATAATATTCCGGTATTAAATATAATTTTTGTAGGTATGATTAATTTTTTATATTTATGTTATATATTTAGCTTAACAATATACTGTACTATGAATATTTTTTTATTTAAGCTATAGCTACCTATGTAATATATTTCTTTTAAACTTTTAATTAAAAGAAAAGCTAATAATATGTGATAATCTAAGTTAAAAAATTTTTTTTTATCATAAATAAATGAAATATTATTATAGTCCCATCTAATAGCGGGCTTCGGAATTAAAGGGTTAACTTGTTTGAAACTAAGGGGTTAAAAGGAATATTCTTACAATTATGTATGGTTAAAAGAAAACAATTTTATTGGGTTTATAATATACAAAAATGTATTTGCAACAAACTAAATTTCCTCGACTAACCGAAAACGTTGGTGCTGCTTTTCGGGTACCACATTGAAAAACTTCTTATAGATGGTCTGGTCATGACGACCGGCGTAGTTCTTCTGCACCCAACTGTGGTCCCAGTTGGGATCGATGGTTTCGCAGGTCACATACACCTTACCGTGCTCCATGGCAAAGAGGGTTCCGTTGCGGCCAAAGCCCACCTGCGAATGAATGGATTCAAATGGATCACATGGAGAATAAAATATTTTCATGCAGCGACACACACATTGAGACCCGGATGGAAACGCGTTGTCAACTGGGTGGCCAGGAGAGTGCCTTCGGAGACGTAGTGTCCGTCCTGGACGCGCCAGCCACGATGTTTTGGACGTGCATGCCCCTTTTTGTTACGAGTGCTACCGCCGGTTTTCTTGCTGGCATTGCGGATGGTGGCTGTAAAGGGGTTCGGTTATTTGCTGATATCTTATGACAGAAACTCTTACTTATTAGAGGCTGGTCGACCTTCAGACACTGCAGTGTCAGCTTTTGCATTATGTTGAACGACATTTTTGTGAAATCTTCAAATAACGAGGTTTGTTTATGCAATTCCCAGTGTGGCCCAACTTAAAACATGATTATTTTTTCTTTCTGGCTTGTAGGGCAACACTTGTTCAGCTTTGTTTACTAAAATGAGGCATTGCCAGCGGTAAATTAGTCAGTCATTGCCATTTCTTTCTAGACAGTGTGGATTTTATTGATTTCGAGGTCTAAGATGTGGATTCAGCTGATTTTTGTTTATTTTTTCTCCTGACTTTCCAAAGAATCCTTTGAATTAGTGACCGTTGTCTATTTAAAAAAATATATATTCGGCTCATTTCTACACCATATAAATAACCGTGTCTAGTAGTATTAAATTACTTTTACCAAAATACCGAAATATTGAAGTACGCCCCGAAAAATCGCGGATCTCAAAGTAACTCACAAAAACACCGGTACGTAGCTTTAAATAAAATAAAATGAATATACATAGTTTCGTTAAGAGTATTTTTG
The DNA here is from genome assembly GCA_035045925.1 of Drosophila atripex. Taxonomy (NCBI): domain Eukaryota; kingdom Metazoa; phylum Arthropoda; class Insecta; order Diptera; family Drosophilidae; genus Drosophila; species Drosophila atripex. Next base: position 10,599,397 of record JAWNOP010000070.1, read on the forward strand.
AATTTATTTAAAATCGTCTGGGCCACAAGTTTTTTTTTTTTTTTTTATTCATTTTTTTGATAGCAGTACATACACTATGCATCTAGAGAATGTACTATTGTATCTAGATACATAAATTGTATCTAGTATTAATATTTAATTATTTGTTTTTATTCCAGAGTGTGTTCGTCGAGGACTAGGTAGTTTTAAGTTTTCCTTTAGTATGACGATGTGGGGAAACATATGCCGCATCTGCAGCAGCCCCGCGGACTATGAGATATTTGCCAAAATCCCCACCTACTTGCATGGGTCCACCAACGAATTTCTTAATTGGCAGAAGCCGATTAACATTTTGATTGAGGAGACGACGGGACTAAAGGTGAGCCTTTGTACTGAACGAAAAACAAATGCGCATATTTTAAACTTCATTAACCGCAGAACTCGACCGACGACGGCTTTCCTCGCTACATTTGTGCACCGTGCATCTCGTATCTGAAGCACGCCGTGACTTTCAGAGAACAGTGCATCCGAAACGCTCTCAGTCTGAAGCTGGCCGAGCTGCACCAAGAAAAGACTGCCAATATCTCGGACGCCAAGAAGGCCGACAAGGAGAACGCGCTGTTCACCCCAGCTGACCTGCGCTATGTGGAGCAACGACCGGTGCATAACTTACTTTTGAAGAACAGCAGCGGAAAACTGGACGCTTCCAAGGACAAAGTGCACAAACAGCTCCTGAATCAAACGGCTCCCCAACTGGACAGCAGCTGCGAGCAGCGGATCCAGTATCTCAACGTACTGTTCGAGAAGCAACAGCAACGAAATGCCAGAAACATTCCGGATGATGAGGAGGAATTCGCAGCGGCCAGTTCTAGCGAAGACAATGACAATGAAGAAGCAGCCCTGCAGCGAAAACACAAAAACTGCTACAACTATAGCGAGACCAACTTCGAAGAGGACGATCCCATGGAGCAGGACCAGTTGCGCGACATAAAGGTCAACATTCCGGAGCCCATGTGGAAGGAACGAAAGTGTCCGGCGTGCTCCAAGCGGTTCATGTTCGAGGAGTCGCAGCAGTCGCATTTGGACAATTGTGTCGAGTACCAGTTCGTTACATTTCTAGCTGAGGCGAATAAGCTTCTGGAAATCAGGCGGCAGAAAATGGTTTCTCCTCACGAGTTCATCCGGCGAATGATCTTTGCCCTGCATAAGACCTGTACCTGGCTGCAGGAACATTCGATTGACTCGAATCTGGCCGACAAGCTCAACCAGGTGAAGATGTCTAACGGCGAGAAGACAGTCGAACCAGTGGTTAAAGCAGTAGCAGATATTCCAGCAGAGGAGCCACTGTTTGACTTCCTGAGTGGCACAACCACGCCGATCACCGCCGAGAACAACGTGCTGTACGCCATTGCACGATCTGAAAGCCGCAATTCGGAGAGTACGCCAACTGTGAAGAAGCCAATTCCCATACGTGGCTCCACACTAGGTCTAGGAATGGGTACGGGCACGAATAAGGAGCGAGCCAACTTCCTGGAAAAGCTGCAGCGTGCACACGATACCCCAATAAAGGGCGCAACCTCGGCTATGGCTTTCTCCGCCCGATGCGGGCAGTGCAATTTAGTATTTGATTCGGTCTCTGAACTGGAGGTTCATAATGGAACCCATCACAACGATACCGGAGGCCAAGAATCTGACCCCGACAAAGACGCCCAGAGGCGTCGCATAATCGCTCTATTTGAAGATGATATATAAGTGTTCCAAATATTTCATTAGTGGACTTATCTTAGCAACTCGATTGCAGCCTTTTTTTAACCAATTTAATTTGTAAGAGTAACTTATTTATTTTTATGTCGTATTTCGTTCCATTCTTTATGTAAAGCTACATACTCATACATTCTCATACACTTCATGCCGTGGGCTTGAATTCATATTTCATAGGTAATTCGGATCAATAAAAAGATACAAAAGACTTCAACTCAACACAAGCCTAGGCGTACGCCTGCAAACGATCTAGCACCAGGTTGGAGTCTAGGAGATTTAAATTCAGATAGTTTCTGAGCATTCGCATCAGGTCCATGTTAAGGCGGGGATCTCGCAGGGCAAAGAGCTTGTTTAAAGCCGGCACAAATATATTGTCGTCGGCCAGCACTCCGATCAGAGTTGGGTTATTAAGGGCCATTAAGTTGGCTACAACTCGCACGCCGTAGGAAACAGGCAGGCTGTCGGCTTGTGAGCCGAGGCTGGCGACAAAGAACTTCACCAAACACTCGGCCTGCTGAGGCCCTACGCCATGGTGCAACTCAACAATTTCCAGTTGATGGATTATGTACATAAGGTACTCGCTGCCCGGATCCCCAGGCCTCATTGAAAATAAGTGACGTGCTATGTACTCTCGGTCCTCGGCATTAACATGTTGCGCAGCATGAGTGGATATTAGGTGCAGACAGATGCCAGCGTCTTCCTGAAATCCGACTGAAGTGTCCTCGCCTGCGTACAGCTTCCACAGCTTGGGAACTAGCTGCATTTGCAAAAGTTGCTGGGCAGCTTTATCGCTGGTGGCCAGTATGTTCGCCAGAGTCCACAAGCAGCTTCGCTTAAGTCGGCAATCCTTCCCGTCTAGGTATGTGACCATGTAGCTGCCAGCCAAGCTAGAAATTTTCTCGGCAACATGGCCCTCGCCCAGTGATAAGTTACACAGGCACTCGGCGGCATCAATCTGCCGCTGGATGTCCGATCCTAAAAGTACAAATGGTGTTCAGTACAACAAATAAATGGGAATATTAAGTGGTAACTACCAGTTAGTTCCTTGACCAGAACCTGAAGAGCACCAGGAATCGCTGCGAAGGCGTTTATGTTTTCAATTCCCTGCAAGAACGCCAAGGCTAAACGAAACAGGTCCTCGGATGTAGCGTGCTTGCGGCGCTTGATCCTGGAAGCCAGGCCGTGCACATCTTTCTCACTTAGGTTATCCTGAGCGGCAAACTCTTCTTTTATCTGCCCCAGACCCAATCGCAATGAATCTTTGGCCTGAGTTCGACCTTCTTTGCGATGTTCCTGGGCATAACCGCGAATTTTGTCCCGAAGAAGGGCGCTCTCCGCAGGAGGGACCGGTTGAGAAGACATCGCTGACAATGATCAGCTGCGCTTATTAGAACGGGGGCGCTACAGGGTGCCTAGGGTACTGTTAACAGTAAACAATCATAACAGCTTTTGCGATACCGGTCAAATGAAACATTTGTTTGTTTTACGGAAGTACAAAAAGGTAGTGTATTGAAATTATTTGATTTCAATCAGTAATATTTTCGTGACATTTTAGGCTAATGGAGGCTATTTGTCGAGTTTGCTTGGATGGCAATAACCCCATGGTAGAAATATTTGACGGCAAACAGGAGCTGGAAACTTCCATTTCAAATATTCTATCAACTGTCATTGATTTCCCTATTTCTAAGGACGATTCATATCCTAATATTATTTGTACGCCATGCTTGGAGGAGGCCAAAAATGCGTTTGAAATAGTACAAACTTCCAAAAGGAGTCACCAGTTTTATTGCCAAGCAAAAGAGGCCTGGAAAGAACATAGTAAGAAGTCTGAAAACCCCAGGAAATCAGACAACAAACATATACAAGATCCGTTTCAATGTCCTCATTGCCCAAAAAGATGCAAGTTAAGGGGTAACTTACTCAAGCACATTCGGTTACATTTTGACGAACGTCCCTATAAGTGTGACACCTGCCAGTCCTCCTTCAAGGACAAACCCACTCTAAAGCAACATTCCCGCATCCACACGGGCGAACGACCATTTCAGTGCTCCGAGTGCTCCCAGTCGTTTCCTTATTCCAGTTCACTTCGTGATCATATGCTGGGTCATACCGGAACCCGTCCTTATAAATGCACCGAATGTTCGTCCACTTTTCGATGGCAGAAGCTACTCAAGATTCACATTCGTTCTCACACTGGAGAACGTCCTTATAAATGTCCTAACTGCTCTAAGGCTTTTGCCGCCCAGTCAACGCTGCAGAGTCACATCCGAACCCACACCAAAGAAAAGCCATTCCAGTGCTCCCAGTGCCAGAAGTCCGTTGCCTCCAAGCAGTCTCTTCGGATTCACATGAAAACACATGAATAATATAAATGAAGTGATATAATGTTATAGAATTCCGACAGGAATTAAATTATAGGATACTGCACATTGTTACTTATTTTTTAGTAAATAAATATTGTATATATTGAATTATTTATGAAGAATACAGAAAAATGAAATATTTTAGATAATAGAATTACACATTTTTAAACATCTTTGTGGAGAAGAATGAATCATAAGAGTATAATTTATTATTATAACATTTAATTTTAAAGTCATCAGCTTCTGAAATTAGAATTTATTTGCTTGCTTCATACACAGAATAGTTAATTAAGATTTTCTCTTGACAATTTTCTTCCGTGAGAACTACTAATGTAAACTATATTATTATTCTACACCAGGCACACGAGCAAAGGTATGAATCTAGTACATATCACTAAGTTCATAACACGAAAAACAAATATTAGCCCCCCTGGAAAAGGGCGGTGTTCCAGCGCTGGAGCACCGCCTGTCTGACTGCCGTTGATACTCGCATATCAACATTCAAGCCCCTCGAGATAGCTCCAATGACGTGGGCCCGAGAGGTGATGGGCTCGGACAACAAACTAGCCATACACGCAAAAAACTACCAATTAATTACACCTCTATCAACCTGAAAACTCGTGTGTTTCCAAATCTCGCTGAATCGCGTTTTGTTTTTATTAAGAGTAAAATGACTTTGCAAAAAGGCATCCAGAGACTTCACACGTTTCCACGTAGGAAGCTCCAACCCAGTAATCTATTAAGATAGTACTGTGGGTCAAGCATAACTTTTAAATATTTTTTTTTATTTTAAAATCTAAAATGTATTTTTTTGTAATCAAAACTTTGTATTGAACAGGAATGAAAAATGTTTGGAGATATAGTTTAATTTATTTATAAAAATAAGCCAAAAATTCTAACATTTTTAACTCATTCGGATTTTTAAAAAACTTTTCTTTTTCTAACAAAAATTTCGATAAAATCATTTTTGAGTTCAATGGCATCATTTTGGGATATGAGAATTATGGTAGACATAAATAATGTTTGGTTTTCATAAAACTCACTTTGCTTACATTTAAGATAATTGTTTTATGGCACTAAAGCAAAAACTATTTTTTAAGCAAACAATGGCGGGCACCACGGTCCCACAGTGCGCTATAAGTTTAATTTCACGATGACACCACGTTCATTTGGAGAGCTCGAAATTGTCCCCGAAAACAACAAAATCGGTGGAGAATAATATAAAGCGCCGCGATCCGAGTCTCCCCAGCAGTCTAGTCCAAAAGACGAGCGCGTGTGGATCACTTCGAAGAGCGTAACTATTTTTGGGATTACGTGGTGATATACGTTTTTTTTCGAAATGGTGGTCATAAAGAACGTACAGAAGATCTCCGTGCCGGAGTATCTCAATGAAAAGTTCTTCACGGATACTCTGGAGGAGGGACTACGGGAAACGAAGGTCACCCTGAAGGAGATCAACTTTGAGTGGGGCAGCAATCCTGGGGACAACTACTGCTCGGCAATCTATCGGGTCCAGGTCTCATTTGCCAAATGGTTAGATGGCAAAGAGTCGCCAGCAGAGGAGCAGCTATCGCTGATCGTGAAGACCATTCCAATCACAGAGGCCACCCAGTTCCTCGAGGACGTCAGTGTGTTCATCAAGGAGAAACAGACCTACACCGATGTCCTCCCACGTCTGGACATTCTGAGTCGCAACGACAAGTTCGGAGCAAAGTATGTATGAAGTCGATATTCCGGAAAATGATTACCTAACGTCAACCATCTACCAGGTACTATCATTCGGTGAAGGCCCCGGTGCAAACCATTGTGTTTAGTGACCTAAAAGTGGAGGGCTTCAAGGTGGCATCTCGGGAGGCTGGCCTAGACTGGAACCATGCCTCACTAATTCTGCAACAACTGGGCAAGTTCCACGCCACCTCAATGGTGTTGGCTAAGAAGGTAACAACTGGATTACCATATTGGCTTCCGGGTTATTGAAACAAAACATTTCTTTCTGCAGGACCCTGCCATCGTGAAACAATATACCCGCGGCATGCTGAGCGAAGATATCCTGATGAAGAGCGACACCTTCGAGCATATGTTTGGTGGTTTCCTCAAGGGTCTCATCAAGAGTTCTGCAAGCTGGGCCGGCTTCGAGAAGATTAGTGCAAACTTGCAGCGACTTATGGATAATTTCCGGCAGGTGTGCGTGGCGGCAGCTAAGCCGAAGCCTGGAGATCGGTATGTGGTTCTGAACCATGGTGATATGTGGACGAACAACTTCATGTACGCGTATGAGAACGCTTCCAAGCCGGAAGTCCCCACGCGGGCCATCTTCGTCGACTTCCAACTGAGCTTCTACGGAAGTCCAGCGTGCGACTTGAACTTCTTCCTGAACACTAGTCTGAAGTTTGAGCTTGTCCAGGAGCGAAGGGAAGAACTGATAAAGGTGTATTATGCTGCCTTCAAGGACGCCTTGGAATACGCCCGCTTTGAGGACATTCCCACCTATGAAGACCTGCAATATGAGCTTCGCAGCCGGGAAACATACGGATTGTTTGGGTTGTTTGCTTTCCTGCCAATGATCACAATGCCCAAGGAACTGGCCCAGGACAATAGTATAGAAAATATGCAGGATGAGGCCTTCAAGCAGCGCAAGATGGATGCCATCTTCGCCCAAAAGTCACTCAACGATTATCAGAAGTGGGCCCTAAAGCGAGCGGATTCCCTGGGCGTCTTCGGTGACTACTAGATGCATAGATTTTCATATTGGGGTTAGAGTTCGCTAACCTTTGTGATCAAATTCCGGTCGTCTTCCCGAAATGCTGCCCGACTAGGTATTCCATATGTTTATGTGTCGGCATGCATGTTTCTAAGTTGACTACATATTTCCATTGAGAGGCTAAGTTTAATGAAACTCGTTTTGGAAAGCATGTTATTAGATTAGAAGAGCGTTGATATCAGAACAGAAAATTAAATGGTTATCAACTGTTTTATATTATGCCACCACGATAGCAGAATTGTTATATTTTTTGTTTGATTATGATAAGATATAGAAAATGAGTAATAAAATTCTGACAAGGCTAAAAATGATACTTCAAAAATGTATATTGCTTCTTAGATAAAAATAATAACAAGAAAAGTTTTTCTTCAGAATCGCAAATATGATATTTTATTTCAATTTTTTTAACAAGCAGGGATTTTTTAAAAATCCTTCTCTTAGTAAGAGACATTTTCTTTTAAAAAAATATGTATTTCTAAATAGTGTTTCAAAAATATTGACATAACATCTGTTAAAATGCGCTTAACAGCACAGCCGTTCCGATCCCCCAAAGCCACTTTGTTGGCCTGTTAACTGAGACGCAATGCCAATGAGCTGAAATAAACAAACTATAATTGGCACTTATTATCCATGTCGTAAGTAAAAAATTTAAGAAAATCTTCGATAAAGAATCAATCAGCTTGTATATTTTTAGGAAAAATGAGAAAATATGCCGGGTCTGCCTGGGAAACGCAGGAAGATTAGTGAACATTTTCACATGGAAGCGAGAGTCGGAGACATCTGTGTCGGAGATGATCGCTCAATGTACCGAATCTAAAGTAAAGAAAGGGGACTCCTTTCCAGAGACTATATGCCCATCTTGTTGGCAGGATGTGCAGGATGTGTTTGAAACCAGAAAAATCGTCAAAAGAAGCCACCAATTCTACTGCCAAGCCAGAGATGAGGGCATCGAGGAAGCGCTATGCGATCTGCTGGAGGAGGAGGACTGGGATGTATCCGACGATGGAACTGAGTGGAACGTCTCTAGAAGTGAGGAGTTCGAGACCAAAAAGGAGCCTTCTATCAAGCTAAAAAGAAACTTGTCAACGAAACAAGACAATGGCTCTGGGATAAAAAAACCTCATCAATGTGCTCTGTGTCCGAGGACATTCACAGCGAAATCATCGCTTAAGGTACACCAACGTGTTCATACGGGGACAAGAGATTTCAAATGTTCGTTCTGCCCGAAAGCTTTTGGATGGGAATCAGTTCTTCAGGTTCATCTTCGGACTCACACTGGCGAGAAGCCTTATCAGTGCACTCATTGCTCAAGATCTTTCGCTCAACAAAACACGCTTATATCGCACATTCGTACGCATACCGGCGAACAGCCGTACAAATGCACCAAGTGCCAGAAATCTTTTAAAAAAGGATCAGACCTTCAGCGGCATATGCGCATCCACGATGGCATTCGACCTCATCAGTGTCATTACTGTTCCAAGTTCTTTGCAAGAAAATCTCATCTTCGCGATCACCTTCGCGTCCATACTGGAGAGCGTCCCTTCCAATGTACGGAGTGCCCTAAATCCTTTCCTTTGAAACACCACCTTAAAGGACACGATAGCACTCACAAAAACCACGGGGAGTTTAAGTGTCCTCATTGCCCGAAGAGGTTTGAAAGAAAATCCGGATATGACGAGCACGTCCGCACTCATACGGGGGACCGGCCTTACAAGTGTTCCTTCTGCTCGAAGTCCTTTGCGCAAAGTAGCACTCTCAAGGGCCATCTTCGGACACACACGGGTGAAAAACCATTCAAATGTTCCGTCTGCTCGATGTCCTTTGCAAGTTCTAAAAATGTCCATAGGCACCAGAAAACCCATGACGAAACTACTAAGAAAAATGAATTATTATGCCGCCACTGTAAAAAATCATTCAAAAATAAAAAATTGTACAAGAAACATTTACTTACACATGATGAGTAGATGTTTTTTAGTTTGATTATTGTTTTTAAAAATATTATTATATGTATGTTTAATGTACTGAAACGAATTTATTATTAAATTTTTGCATGTTGTTATTAAAAAAAAAAATTTTCAAAAAATTTATTTTGGATAAAATATCCAAACATTTTATTTGGAAAACCGATAATAGACAAAAATAACAGACATTGGATTGGACACCGGGTGTTCCGTGTTTAAACAATACGCAGAAATTGGTTAGGTTTGAAATAAGAATATTTCCATATTGTTCCCAATGGGGCCACTATATTAAAATTTAGATTATTCTTTCAATAAAATTTATATTGATCTTCTGGATTTTATACATTTTTAAGAAAACAAAATATTGCGTCTAACAGCTCAATTGCTTACAGGGTGGCAAATGCACATCCCACTGGTATAAACAAAAAACAGCTGATTCTGGGGAAAGAAATAAATACTATTTTGAAAAATTCGCTCCATTCAAATGGTGTCAAAATGTAAGTATAATAATTCTAATCAGTGTTTTTTAACTAACTTGATCTATTTTAGGTCAGCAAAAAAAGTCTGTCGTGTTTGTTTGGGAAAGTCCAAAGACATGGTTAATATATTTAGTAAATCCCCAGTGTCAGGGATCTCAATAGCAGCTATGATAACTCATTGCACCGGCTTGCCAGCTAAACAAGGAGATTTATTCCCCGAAATGATTTGTCCACCATGCTTAAAAGAAGCGCGGACTGCCTTTGGATTTCAAAGAAAATATAGGAGAAACCACAAGTTTTATAGCTCATGGATTGAGGAGGACGATGAGGAGTGTGAAACGCGAAATTCATTAAGCTTCGAGGATGTAGAATCAGGCAGTACAATTGGGCAAGACGACAAGGTCCACGATAGGGCAAAGCCCAAAATCCTGTCTACTTCTGATGATTTCCAAATAGTAAAAGATCCAATTGAAGACTCGTTCCTGGGAATCGAAGAAGATATTGAGGAATTAAATACGCCAGAAACTTCGTTAATGGATTGTATTGTAAAGGAAGAGTGTTTATTCCAAAATAATTTGGGCAAAAGGATCAATTGCTCCCATTGTTCGAAGAGATTTGGAAGCAAAACATCACTTCGAAGACACATGTATTCGCACACGGGCGGCCGCCCACATAAATGTCTACATTGCCCAAAGACTTTTATCCTCGCTTCAGATCTGAAACGACACATTCGGACTCACACAGGGGAACGGCCGTATAAGTGTACTCAGTGCTCAAAGTCCTTTGCCCGAAATGGAGATCTACAAATCCACTTTCGCATCCATACTGATGAGCGTCCTTACAAGTGTTCCCAATGTCCCAAATCTTTTCGACAGAAGTCACACCGAGACATTCATTGTCGAACCCACTCTACCAATAATCCGATGAATGTACTGATTGCTCAAAAACATATAGTAGAGGAACGGATCTAAGAGGCACATACTTATTCATGGTGTTAAAAATAAATAATACTGTCCGATGGTTATGACTTAATTTTGTATTAAGATGTTAATTATGTGGCATAATTTAAGCGATATAAAGATAGGAGTTATGAAATGAAATTTATTATGTTTCCTTAGAACTCAAACATAAAATAAATGTTATTAGCCATAAGTTTAAGAAACTTTATGATGTTCGTGCTATTACTCTTTATCTTAAAATATATTTAGTTGTAAAAAACTTAATTAAACAATTGGCAAATACGATTTGAATATTTCAGATAACGGCATATCTTACAAAATTTATATTAAACATGTGTTTTTATCGTAAATAATTGTTTTAGGTGCGTGCATCTCACGATGTCATCTCTATAATTTCTTCCACCGCTTGGTCAGCTGGTATTGTTGAATATTATTTATTTGGGAGTCGGCCGTAAACATTCCATGATTACTGCGAAATATTCCGAATAAAGATGAATAATGAAAACCCAAATATAGTATTTAATCCTCTTATAAGCTGTATCCAGAAAGTGGTGCTCTATGAGACTCGAACAGTAAGTAACTTACATGCTTCCTTAGGAAGTCATTCACAGAATACTTCTTCTTACAGCGACTTTATTTGGTGGGGAGTAACAACCGAGAGACACGGTTTCGGCTGTTATCCATCGACCGATTAGCGCCCAACCGACTGAGCATCGAAGAAAACGCCAATGAATTCAATAACTTGGAGATCAGACGCTTTGTGGCCTCTCTATCGGGATCGCCGAAGGTGACATCTGCCTATGGAGTCTTGGGGTTTGTACGCTTCCTGGAGGGCTATTACCTTTTGCTGGTAACCAAGCGCAAGTGTTGTGCCCACATCGGCCGTCACTTGGTGTACACCATAAAGGATACGGTAATGGTTCGCGTAAATGAGGTTACAACCCAACGGCCGCCACATCCTCACGAAGATCGTTATAGGCGTATGTTTCAAAACATAGATCTGCGAAGTAACTTTTACTTCTCATACTCCTACGATCTCACTCGAACACTTCAGTATAATGAGTCAGCACCTCGATTCGTCGGGGCGAAGGTGGACCTGGACCATGATGAACCACTGCCCGATTGGAACAAGCTCACCAACAATGTGGCCCAGGCTCACGAGCGTGTAGACTATGCTTTCCGCAGTGATTCCCGAAAGCGGTTCGTTTGGAACGCGTACCTGCTGCAGCCGATGGAAGGCATTATGTTAAAGGACTGGCTGTTGGAGGTGACTCACGGCTTTGTGAGTCAGTCGTGCATCAGCATCTTCGGGAGAAATGTTAACGTTTGCCTCATAGCCAGGCGCAGTTCTCGATTTGCTGGAACGCGGTTTCTCAAGCGCGGTGCCAACTTCCAGGGTGATGTGGCTAACGAGGTGGAGACGGAGCAGATCGTCAGCGACGGGCAGCGACTATGCGCATTTACACAGATGCGCGGATCCATACCATCCCATTGGTCGCAAGACATCAGCAAGATGGTTCCGAAACCGCAAATTCAGCTGGATATTTGCGATCCCTACGCCCAGACTCCGTCGCGTCACTTCGAGCGTTTGCTCTTCCATTATGGAGCTCCGCTGATTATGCTGAACCTGGTGAAGAAGAATGAAAGGCGTAAGCATGAGTCTATTATTTCTAAGGAGCTGAAGACCAGCATACGCTATCTTAACCAGTTTCTGCCGCCGGCACACCGTATGAAGCACATACATTTTGATATGGCGCGCCAGAGCCGCCAAAGTGGCGGTAATGTCATGGAACAGCTGGCCGTTCACGCCGAGAACATTGTCCAGATGACAGGTATGTTTTTCAAAGCCCCGGGCAGTGAGCTCAGCCTCCAGACGGGCATTGTACGCACGAACTGCGTGGATTGCCTGGATCGCACCAATTCGGCCCAGTTTGCCATCGGAAAGTGTGCTTTGGGTCATCAGTTGGAGCGACTGGGCTTTGTCAAGTCCGCTAAGCTGGAATTCGACTCCGACTGCGTCACGATGCTGGAGAACTTGTACGAGGAGCACGGCGATACTCTGGCCCTGCAGTACGGTGGCTCCCAGCTGGTGCACCGTATTAAAACCTACCGCAAGACGGCTCCATGGGGCTCCCAAGGCAACGACGTGATGCAAACTCTCAGCCGCTACTACAGCAATACTTTCAGTGACACCGAGAAGCAGCATAGCATCAACCTCTTTCTAGGCATCTACAAACCCAGCTTAATGAGGAGTAAGTCAAACGCATTTCCAATCTTGCAGGACCTAATCCAGCTTGTCTTTCAGAGGGACAACCCATTTGGGAGCTGCAGACGGACTACGACATGCACAATGCCTTCCCGCCCAGCACAGATAGCAAGCCGTTGACCGACTGGGTGCGCCACAAGGTACGGGAATGTTTGCCCTATTCGTGCGCCGATTCTAACAAGCTGGTCAAGGAGCTATTTCGGGTGCACAGCGCTGGTCTCGAGATGATCGATGCATATTCAAACTATCATCAGTCATTCAAGTGGACGGACTTTAGCGAGCACATAGGCTTCGAGATCAGCCAGCTGGCCATGCGCTATATGCCCACATTCCGCACGAACTACAGCCCGTTCCAGCGTCAAATCCAGACCTCAAGGAAGGCCCGCCAGAATCCCTCCATGACTGGCCGCAGTTCTTCAGGATCACTAAACAGCAACTCGTCAAGCTCTAGCGAGGGCGACGATAGCTCTAGTGAAGAGGAACTAAGCGCTAGCTTCGCAGAGAAAGAGGCTAACAATACAGAGTCGACAGAGCCCGCCAATTTGACGCTTGCCTCCGTGCTTCCCTCCATGGAGCAGGTCTACGGCTGCACCATCAGTCCACCTTCGAAACAAAGCATGGCCATCTACAGGAAATACGTTCAAATGGGCAAACTCTCCAGCGGTGGAGCGCACCCCGCGCAGACGGCTGTTGCCCAGCGGGACCAGGAAATGGCTAAGATAATGCGAGGAATAACCCTACGTCCACTTAGCGATTACGGCACCGACTCCTACTTGAGTGTGCGTCCGCCAGTAGTTCCCCGCCAAAGTCTGATTATCTACGCGGATTACTGTCGCACGCATAGAACCTTCAATGCCGTGCCCAAGTTGGAGGAATTTGATGTGCTCTACCAATATGTTCAAAAGCTCTAGTTTGGACCACAAATCTTTCAAGTAAAACTTGGAATATATTTATAATTTAATCACTGTGTTATCCACATATTTATAGTCACAACTATATAGAGTTCTGTTTTTTATATTAAAAATATCGAAATATAACGAGAGCCACTCTTAAATTTATTTAAATACTTTATTTTCTTCTGTTAAATTACAAAAATTATTCGTTAAAAATACTCAGAAGTGTCTATCGTTGGAACAGGCGATCCATCTACTTGCCACTCATTTCGTCTGTTTCCGGGTGCGACTTGTATTGGGAGTGATACGGATGCTCCGCGGATGAAGCTTGCATTGGGTTGTAGCCGCCCTTCTGACTCAGATGCAGTAAATGGCTAGTGGTGGGCTTGTACACGGTGGCCAGTTCCTGGGCCAGCATGAATTGTTCCTGCTCCGGAAAGTCGTGTTCGCAATGGTGTTCGCCGCAGATCTTGCACTCGTAGATGTTCGGTCGCAGTGTGTTTCGAATGCGCTGTGGAATTATAGCTTCAGAATGCTTCGATCAGAAATAAGTTTATGATTTTGGAACTTACCTCCCAAAAAGTGTCGCCGCTGGACCGCAGGAAGTTGATTAGCGCATAGCCCGGAATACAGATCAGTGAGAAGGAGGCGAACATCCATCCTATGCCGTAGGCCCAGTCCGGATATGTGTAGCGTCCATTGTGGTAGGTAGGTTCGTGATAGTTGATTAGGCTCAACACCCAGATGGCCTGAAAGGTTTCGGGATTATCATTTATAGGACTCTCCATTAAAAGGACTCTCCCACTACTTACAAACAGCAGGCAAGGTCCAAGGACGAGCCAGCAGGACTTGAGATACAAGGAGGGTGCTTTGCCGGTCATCTGCTTGACGTTCTTTGATAGCCGTCCAGTTCCATAGAACCAGGCAATGGCTATCATCTGGCAGAAGGCCAGAAACATGATCGTCACGGATGCGGCGTAGTGGTCCATTAGTTGGAAGTAATAGATGCCACCCTGGATGATGTTCGGCATTCCGAAAAGGCACGAGATTACGCAAACGAAGAGAACCACTATCTCGTGGTAGCCCAGATGGCGCTTGATCCACCTCGGGAAGCCGTCCTGGATGGACGTCACCACTACTTCCACAATGGCGAACTGCGAGTTCAAGCCGAGGCAGAGGAGCATAAAGAAGAACATGACGGCCCACAGTTGGGCGTAGGGCATCTTGGCCATAGCCTGAGGGTACACCACGAAGATCATGCCCGGCCCGTCGCCAATGACGTCGCGGACATTGGTGTTCTGCTCCAGTGCCAGGTTGCCCAGCGTGGAGAAGGCGAATATTCCCACCAGTAGACTGGTTATCATATTCACTGCACTCACCGCCACCGTGTCTCGCAGGATGTTGTTGTTGTACTTGTTGTAACTGGCAAAGGAGATCATCGAGCCGAAGGTGATGCCCAGGGAGTTGAAGTTTTGACTCGCCGCATTGATCCAAACATTGGCGTTCTTCAGCTCGGACCACTTGGGCCGGAAGAAGTATCTCAGACCCTCGGCTGCTCCATCCAGGGTCACTGCCCGACCCATCAGGATAATAATCAGGACGAACGGGAAGGTGGCTGTGAAGTAGCGCACTTTCGCCGAAGATTTGATGGACTTCCACGTGGCGAAGTAGACCATTAGCCAGGCGCAGATCAGGCAGGCAAACAGCTCCCAGCGCATCATTCCCGGATACTCCAGACCACCACTAATCTGGAGGACTTTGTTTCTGGAAATAGATAAGTTTTGGTCACAATCCAAGTCCCATTAGAGCCATCACCACCGGGACTTACTCGAAAAACTCCTCGGACGGTGTGCGGGAGGTGTCCGGGGCCGTTATGTTCGATCCCTTCGGCTGCGGGACCCAGCAATCCGGCGTATTCCATCTACAATGCACATTATATTATTATCTTATCCTTGAAAGCTTGGCAGTTCTAGGCACCTGTTGCTGCAGTCCACCCACGGCATTTCAGTTTTGAAGGATGTGAAGAAGTAATAGATGGAGTAGCCGATGATGACACTATAGTAGGTGGACATAAGAAACGAGACGACGACACTGGCCAGGCCGGCTCCTGCAATAGAAATACGAAACCATTAGTGACCTAAAAGTACTGGAATTATAAACTGGCACGTCTTAATCTTTATTTTAAACATTAAAGCCTATGTGCATGGTAGTTGCATTGAAAAAAGCGTAACCTTAATTGATAAAAATCGGACCGGTTTGGTTGGGAATCGCATGTCTAGACTGGAGGCACTCATCTGCATAATTGGCCATGTGACGACAATTGGATTGGAATCCATCCAATGTGGCTCGCGAATCTTGGTTAAATAGCTTTGCACGTCATTAATATTTATAAACTGGCCGCTGGCTTGTCGCGGGGAGTGTGTGGGCGTGTCAGCAATGCAGTTTGTTTGGCAAAATATTGACAGTAATTAAGCGCTTGCATTGTAAGGCATTCTGCTAGATTCATCTCACTAATGATAGCCTTAGTGCCCCACACAAAACGGGTGCTGGAGGGGAAAAGCGGAGGGAGTTTATTTTTCCCGCTTTACCTTCGAATTTTCACGCCACCTCCACAAGAGCTATCTTCTAATTAGCCATCCGGATGGATGTGTAACTGGAGCGTTAGTCTATGGAGGCACAAAACTACATTGTACATAGTGTAAATCAGAATGAATAATATTGTTTGGAAAACTGGTTAAATATTGTTCTGACCTTGGCCATGGACTTGGCTAAAACAGACTGTCATGGTCGGTGGACACACCTTGTTTCCACCATTGTGTTCTTTTATGTTTTTATGGCGATTTAAAGTTCAGGGGATGGCGCCGGAAACCATGACGAATCTAAGTATGTGACGCCATGAACTTGATTGTCAAAAAATAAAAACAATGGAAACATTATGATTATTTTTAGACAACTATGCATAAGGTACTTTGGTACTATTATGTATAATACTCATACGACCTGTTGGCCTGTCGAATTGAATATTTCTGACATTACCTTTGAACAATGGGCACAGTTGACCTAGCGCCCCGATGGGTCCTCGGCCGGTATATTGACCCACGGATAGCTCCATAAACAGCAACGGAATGCTGCATATGAACAGTATTATGCAATAAGGTACGAGAAAAACACCTGAAATAAAAAACACAGAATGAGAAAATATTTATATACATATGATGCACCCATGTCCGACAGCAGCTATGCAAATAAATTAAATTAATTATAAATATTTGAGATCAACAAAAGGCAATTGCATAAGTCCCTCTGGAGTCCATCCCCTCGTCATTATCGAGGAGGTCGTGTGCCAGTTTTTCTTGGCAGTTGGATCACCTCATTATAATTTCCCAGAGAAATGAGGAACGTAAATGGGGGGCGGCCCAGCTCCAAGTCTGGCGGTCGTAGCGGTGTAAATGAAGATGGACGCAGGCCTCCGAGCTCGCGTGATCGAGACACCGTCCAGATGATGACAGTGACCGCTCTATTTTGTGGGCCGTTGCTGAGCTCAAACAAATTTTAATTTATGGCTTTTAAACGCTACAGCGGAAATGCCGCTTAAAGCGAAAAATTGTCAAATGTTTTTAGAACAGAAAACAAAGGCTACCCGGTGTAGTCGCACAAAATCAAAGCAACTATCTCAGTGACTATCTCTATATCTGTCTTATCGCATGTAAAGTTTTTTTTGTATTTTTTTTTTTTAGCGGCACTCTTAGTCACTTGCCGGACTCTCACGAGTAACTTCCGCTAAGCCTTCTCCGGTGTAGCCCTCGAATTTAATGTGAATTTCGGAATTAACTGCTGCTGACCCCTGGGAACATTCCGGATCCGGCACAATGAAAGGCTTACATTCAATAGGATTATCAGAATAGCTTCATGAAACTACACATATCTTACTTTCTAGTGGCTTACTTACCACCTCCACTTTTATAGCACATGTAGGGAAAACGCCAGACATTCCCCAGACCCACCGAGTAACCGATGCAGGCCAGAACGAACTGCATCTTGTTGGCCCAGTGTTGCTGGCGTGGCTTCAGCTGGGCCGCCTCGTCGGATATGTCCAGGTAGCTGTCATCGTCATCGATGCCCAATGGCCTGAAAAGCATGAATTGAAAATAAATTTAAAATAACTGCCTACACTATATAGAAAATCTCAGCTATCAGATGATGTGCTTAAATGCCTTAATTGCAATCGTAATCACATGTGCCCGGACCAACAATGGGGGTCTGGCCATTGGAGGTGCCAACTGCCGGTGCATTGTTCCCGGAGAATCTGAGCTGGGGCTGTCATGTCATGGATGGCGGCTCAATGGGGTGCGATGTGGGTGGTGGGTGGATGGATGGTGGGTGTTGTAATGAAATAAACAGTCGTTCGTGTTTCAGTTTCCCCCACTTTTGTTAGTTTCCATTAAATCCGAAAAATATTGAGAATAATCATTTAACTATTACGTCGCATGACAAAATTATAGTTTTTTGATGCCCAATTTAAAGATAACTAGCTTAGATTAATGAAAAATAAATTGGGGATTATTTAATTTTTTTCTTTTTAATTTTTTCCCCTTTTTTAGATCACATATTTGACTCGTATAAGGAATACCTCGATTTCTCGTTTCAAGAGTTTTTCGGAATATTCAAAGGAATACTTTAGAAACCATCATATATAAATAAACTGTTTAGCAAATTCAACATTTACTCTCTATTGTTGAGCAGTGCTAAGTCTGGTGTAAACAGTCCACTTAACCATCAAATCATCGTCCATGCTTAATCCACAATCAATTGATAATGCTTTCGGCAAACAAATCACACGATCACATATATCGGAGACCATTAAACGCCAGACATGGCCTGATTCCATGGTGTTATGCAACATTCTGAGAAATTCTTTTCGATCGGGGTCTTACACTTTGGCCACCCTGTTGAACCGGAAGAAGGACTGCTCCGAGTGCTTCGACGACTGGGCGTCGTAGTCCTGGCGATTTGGCATTTCGAACTTATCGGGAGTCGAACGTTTCGGGGAAATTGTCTGAAATTTCTTTTCGTTACTACTACGTGTATGTGGCGACGTCCTTTAAACACGTTATCCATGCGCCATTACTGGGGTCCTGGATGGCGAGGGGCAGGTGGTCAGGACTCTGAAACAATCTTGGGACTACGAACTGTACGGTTCTCGAGCTGTCGCGTTACTAACTACTAATCTGGAACTTTTTACGGCGCTCCAGCCTACAAATCTCGCAGTTCAAGATGCACACAATGGAGTGGTAATTGCCCAGGTCAACACCCATACCAGTGCCGATCTATTGATCTAGTTAAGGAACAGTGCTTAAAAATAGAAGGTGTGCGATCGACACGTTTCGGGCCCGTTGGCAATCATGTGGCGCTGGCGCCCGCGCCCAAAGATGCCACAATGGTGTTAAAAACGTCTGTTTGCCAAAAGCTCAACACATTGCCTTTCTATGCTAAGGTGCCAAATGTTGGCCAAATTTGCTGCCAATGTTAGATCGTTTTATTGCCACTAATGGCCCTTAAATTACACTCAACTACAAAATCTTGTTCTAGTCGGACAACTTACGGTGGCGTCTGCGGGTTCACCATGTCGAACAGCTCATTGGCCGTGGTGGGCACCCGCCGAATGACCAGCTTTCGCCCGTCCGTGGATCCAATCCCGATGGAGGCCAGTGAGCGAACCGAGGTCACATCGGAATAGATCTGGTTGGAGGCCAAGTCGTGAAATTGATAGGAACTGCCGCTCAGCGAGGCCTGCGGTTGCATGTACAGCGGATTAGGGGCCTGTAATCCGGAAGTGGCCGCGGCAATGCCTCCGACCAGGTTGCCACTGCTGTTGTTCAGGCTGGGCAGGTAACCTAGGTGGATTTTAAGAATATTTTATAAATAAATTTTAGTATACTATACTAATATATAATATACATATATAATATGTATATATAATATAAAACAGTAAAGTAACTAAATACTAAAATGTATGTATATACTAAGTTTAAAAACCTTTTGAGAGGTATAAATATTAGCCCTATAATAATTAATTAGTACAACTTTGCTGTTGTTTTTTAAGCTTACAGCTTACAACGTTGTGTTTTTTATGGGCAATAATCATAAAAAATTTCAATCACCTTTCGTTAGATAAAAATTCATTTTTTATACTGCAAGACTAATCTTATTCAATAAACTTGAGTTTATTTGCAAATTTTTGCTCACTAATATTATATTTTTTAAATCGCCTTTCAAAGCAACTTCAATTTTATTATAACTGTTTAAATAGTTTATTACCTTTAAAATAACTGATCACAATCAACACTCAAGAGTCGTAAGCTTAATTTTTGTGTATAACATGATTTTCAAATACTTTTTCAAGTGAGCGGAATTAAAGATCTTGAGTGGTTTCGAAGCCAAGTAATTGAATGACAGCTATTACATGCAGGTACTTGGAACCTTAATGGGTGGGTCACCAACCTGAAGCCACGGAGCGCATGCTGCTGTGGTGGCTGCCAATCCGAGCCCGGAGTCCTATGCTGAGCGGCGAAATAGCCATCGCATCTCCGGCCATGGTGGTTGTGGTGGTGCAGGTCAGGGTTGCGGGCGATGGCGAGATAGCGGGCCCCGGCACTGGCACAGACACTGGTACGGGATCAGCGGGCTGGGCATCAGAATCGTCGATGGTGAAGGTGACCGTTGAGGTGGACTCCCCCGGTGTTGGTGCCTGAACCTGAAGATGTGACGGCTGGGCTTGCAACACCTCCGAATTGGGCCGGGACTTCACAGAAATCTGACGCAGTGGTGGCTGTTTTTGGAGAGCCGCCGCCATGGCTGCCAGAGATGTCGTGGAGCTGGTCTGGCGGAAGGGCAGTGGTCCCGCTGTGCTGCCAGGACTGGGTGTCCCAGGCGTTGCCGGGATAATGATAAATTTGTGGGCCCGCGCCGAAGTGCTGCGGATGAGTCGGGCCTGCTCGTCGGCCTCGTAGCAGCTCTCCGCCCCACTGTCCGACAGTTGGCTGTGCCGCAGAGGCGTTAGTCCGCTGGGCGTGGCCCTGCTTGTCACTGCCTCAGGAGAGGTGGGCGTGGCAGAGGCATCTTTATTGTCTGACATTTTGGCGGTCACTTGGTTTGGTCTTGGGCAAATTCGTGTTGTTTTTTTTGTAGATATCAGTTGCTGGTTACTAGTTGCTACTTGCTAGTTGACGCTTTCTCCTTTTTTTAGTCGCTTTATCATAAAATTATTTTTGACTCGAGCTGTTGTTGGTTTTTGCACTGGTTCGCTGATGCTGGGGCCACTTTCATATCTATCATTTTTAATGTTCGCAATCTGCGATTGCGAGTTCTAGTTGTCACAATTTTAAATCACATTTAAACCTTGAGTTGCACAATTCTGTTATTATTTACCATGTCAGTTTAAGCTTTTCAAAAATAAACCGAATCATGTGAAACGCACCACCACCACGAGTTATCTTTATGTGCTTGAATACATTTGATTTATTTCTTGAAAGTGATTCAAATTATATTAAACTAATAGACTAATAGACTATTAGCCTAATAGTATGAGGGCTACAAATGTATAAAAACATTTTTATCAATTTTTTAATATTATTATTTGTATTATTTTACACGATTTTTGTTATCTTATAAAAACTGGCAATGGCGCACTCGCTTTCTTGGGAATTCATAAATACAAACACTTGCACTTTTAAAAATCATCGCTGTATCATTAAAATGAACATGTTTGTTGCTTTGAGTGGGGATTTTTCCAAACCTTTTTTTTTATACATTTAAAATATTTTGTATTTGTTTTTTTTTTGTAAACAACTTGAAGTCTTGTCCCATTTAATTTTATTTAATTTTATCACCGCCACAGATAAACCCCACCACGAGCTCCCCACATAAGCGCACAGATACTCGCACTTGACTTGACAGATACAAAATTTGTATCTTATCGGTGGGCTCCACCTGAAAGGTTTCTTCTTCACCTCCATCTCCCCATCGTCTGTCCCCCCCCCTCGGGCTACCTTCTCTGACAGCATTTCGACGACAGCTTTCGTTTTGATGATTTTGAATGACGCTTTTTTAGTTGCCAGCTTACCCATATCGGGCTTTTTCAACTCGTAAATTCAATTTGAAAGTTTTTGGGGATTTAGCTGAAACGGAGGGACTGGGACTGCGTCATAAGCACGCGATGACATTTGTTGATTTGCTCTAGTGACTTCTCTGTCACGACCGGGAGGCCCAGGGGTCACCGATTATGAAGAGAATGGCTTAACGATGCCGCAATTAATAATTACGCATCTTACATTGTCTCCGTATATTCACTAATGTATATGTATATGGGCACGTTGGGGCTTCATTGTAATATAGTATGGATATCAGGCAGAGAAAATTTGTAAAAATGTAAATTTTAGCCAGGGAACGCGGCGCGAATAAAAACTATTGAGCTACTTTTTGAAAAGTAGGAGCGGAGCTTTGGTTAAAGTCGAAGTTGGCATACCCTTGTGTTTCCTAAAATCTGTTGCTTTTTGGCATTCACTTTTTGGTGTTTGTTTTATAAATAGGTAAAATTTTCCTGGTGAACTCCCTATATTTGAAACCTTTCCATAAATGGCCCCAAGCGATGTTTACATCTTGGCCATTTTTTATCTGATACCTTAGAGGAGCACTTTAAACGATTTGTAGATCAATCCTCCATTAGTCTGTATCAACATCTGAGATAAAATTATTTTTTTCGATTTTTTTGTGATGGCTCCATTTCAAAAATGAAGAAAAATGCATGGGAGGCCAAGTGATTCCCCGCGAAGGCTATATGTATTTATATAATTTATATCTGTCTCAAAATATTTGAATAATGTTTCGGAAGTCTTTATTGTTTAAATTTAGTGTAAGGAAGCCGTTCAAAAAAGCTGTGTTTCCATATATAGCCCTTTATTGGATTTTATACTCATTCCCGCACTCTCTACGAATTAGTATAATCTGTTAAATAAATCACTTATGGTGCCAGGTTAATCGTTTTTCCTCTCAAAGCCTTGAGAACCCCCAAGTCCTGAGAAATATTGAAAGTCAAACAATGAGCAACCAAAAGTGACATCAAACAAGATCCATATAATACTTTATCGTAAGTCGTAAACCGCAGAAGCCAGGTTGCGGCACCATAAAACAGATGTTCTATTCTTGGCATAATTCCATCCGATTGTGGCGGGTTGGTCTATAAAAAAAATTAGCACCTCGACTTGTTAATGAAAACTGCGCCCATCTCGACGGGTAATCGTTGGTGCAAAATGCTCCATTATACAATACTTTTGTTTGGCCAGTTGTTGGCCCAAACAAACAGATATTAAATGCTGGCTTAAATGATTGTTTTGCTGCACTCGAGAACCAAACAAAAAACGGCAACACCCGAAAAGTTAAGATAATCACACACTTTAATTGCGACGATAATCAAGAACGCTGGCAATTAAAGTTAATAATTTGAATTTGATTCATTTTGTCACTTGGTTTAGCATTTGGTTCACTTTTTCCTCTAGTATTATTTTGTGTGGGCCATTTGATCCAGCGAACAATGCCTAATTTCAAACATAATACGCGCAACAACATAATCAACGCAAATTATATTACCCGACAACGTCAATCGGTCGGATCAAGATAACGCGGCGTATACTTGATACCCAAAGCGATTGCAGATCGGGGGTCTTCAGCTTTCGGTTACGATTTGGCAGGCTGCCGCACTTTCGAAGGGAATGCCGCGCTGAATTACGGATTGGACGATTGGACGAGGTCCATCCATCCAAGAGACCCGGGAGAATCGTGCCACCACGCGCGATGTCAAATGTCGGAATGATCCGAACCACGTTTGCAAATATCGCTTACAGTTGTGGTCGCGACACTTGGATAGCGCTCGGCTCCCAGTCTTCTCTCCATCTCTGGATCGTTGTTCGGAGGGAGACCTCTCTCTCTCTATATACCAGTATATAATGCTCCATGTATATGTCTCGCCCGGAGAGTCGGCTTCTGTTGATAGCGGGCAGATATAGCAACAACTACATTGGCGGTGGCCGTAATGGGCATAATGAACCACGTCTTCGGGGTAAGCGGGTTAAGCTTGTTCTCCGTCCCCCACAGCTTGAATATTAATTCTGATTATATGACCGCACGGAGCCAGTGGCCGAAGAGCGGTTCCAATTCGGCAGAGTAAGGCATATCAGCGTGATAAGTTAAATGGCCAGATTTGAGTCGAAGCAAATTGAAAAGCTGGCGGCATATTTAATTTAATTAGGCCTCCTCTCTGATCGCCACTAACCAGTTGAAATAATTGCAGCCATCTTTTTTTTTTTTGTATATTTATTTATTTATTTATTAGTTTACAATAAGCGATTACAATTATTTTCGTTTCTCGTATTTTTTTGTTTCTTTTTAAAATACAATTTTTTAAAGTACAATTTAACTATTGTTTTCTTTTTACAATATTCATGATCTTTCCATTTTTTTTATATATTTGCTGCCAGTGCAAAAAGTTTCGTCTAGAATCAAATTTAATTCTATTTATTGTTTTATACGGTTGTTGTAAAGAAAAATAAAAGTGTTTGGTAATTGTGAACGATGATGCCTTTTCAAGATTTGTGCACTTTGCTCGAGTACTCTGTCAGAAGGACTCTTTCTGGGTTATGGGAGTTAAGAAAATAATTTTATGCCTGGCTAAGTATAGTTCGGATTTGAGAGTCGAAAGGGGGAAACCTATACACATTAATGCGCTAATAAAAATACCATAGAGTTTGTTTTTTTGCCCGTGTATTATTTACAAATTCTGTCTCTTTGTGTACGTGTCTGAGTGCGAGTTCATTATTCATGGTATTTTTCTAAAAGAAATTTCTGTTTCTTTCCTGCTTCTGCTTCGGCTTAAAGTAGTGACTATACATTTTGTTTACGTTTAATAATATTAATTTAAAACTTCATTTTTTTTTTTTAATAATTTAATTATCCAGGCCAGATTCCGAAGAAGCTCCCGCAGCTTGCTCGCATCGGGGACAGTAGCGCTGCGTAAACGGGCACCGGAAACGAAAATTCGCTGCATAGTTTCCGGCGCGTTGACAGCAGCCCTCTCTTCCGGATGCAAAAAGGTACGGGATCCAAAAGGTACCGGGCTCTGGTTCGTTGCCTTTTTAAGTACTGTCTATACTTTTGTCTCTACACATTAGTAAGTTTAGTGGAAGTATCTCTTTTGCATTAAAAACAATCACAACAATTTAATATTAATTGACTAAAAAACTACAAAAATAATGGTTAATCATAGTGGTATAATAATAGTAGTAGAGTGGTGTAAAAGTGGTCGAGGGACAGTGGTCAATATCAAATCCTCCATTAGTCGTCGTCGTTGCAATTAAAATTAAAACAAACCTAGTGTTTCCTATGCATTAGATCTTAGTGTTTTTTGTGCGCGATTCACGCCTCAGTGGCAGTTAAAGTTTTGTCTGATTCTAACGATGTATACATCCTCCGAGCCCCAAGTCTGGTCTAGAGTGTGTGTGTGTGTGTTTTTGAGGTTGTTTATAATCCATCTGGGATATCTTGAAATATATTGTCCAGTGGTTATATTGTCCAGGGGCTGCGGGGAATATTATTCCACCATTGAACGCTTACATACTGCTAGAGAGTATTCTGGGGTGCTGCATTGTTCTGGTTGGTCTTGTTGGAAATCAAAGGCAGTTTTCAATTTTAAACAGGCGAGTCGAGTTCTCGGTTTAACTTAAACAGGAAGTAGTTTGCAGTGTGTGCGCGTGTGTCTGTGCTATAATACAAAGTGTCGTTGCTGCTAACCCACACCCTAAAAAATATTCATATAGGAAGAGTCTTTAGTTGTACACATAACAATATTAATATTGGTATCCGACTAATGAAGAAGTTGTCGTTAGAGGACGAGAATTCGTTTGTAGCTTCTAGAAGATGTCCTCGCGTCTGTTTGGCAGTTATTCTCATTTCTAAATCTTATCGGCAGCTAAACGTACAAACACTACGCGGAATTCTCATATTAGTGGAAGGAGAATACTATTAACGTTAATACAATTAATAAAATTATTTTCTTATTCTACTATTATTATTATTTTCGCTTTGCCTTTTTTCAAATTTCTTTCTTTTTACAATTTCATTCCATTAAAGTTTCGTTTGCTCTCAGCTCACAACTGAACTTTTGTTTTTCTTTCTGGCGATTTTTAAATTAATTCGCGATTAACATATTCTTTGTTGCATTTTGCATAACTTTTTGCACGTGCCTTTCAAATATTCACATAGTTTTCAATTTGCATTTCGTTACCAATTGGGTTTCCTTACAGTCTAAAGATATAGCTAGATGTGTTTTGTATGTCAGTGTATGGTTACGTTACGTTTAGGATAGGTAATCCGGCGTGGGCTCTGGCACAGCGTCCGGATTGGCGAACAGCGGATTGGGGAACTCCGGCGGATGGGGTAACGGAGCGATGGTCTTGGGGCGTCTGCGGTAGGCCATCAGCCAGCATGACACAGCCACGGCCACGGCTACAAGAGCCAGCAGAGCCGTGATGACCAGGGCGATGATCAGACCCACCATCGAGACGCAAATGTCCTCGACACGCTGAGCCGCCGGTTTGACTGAAAAAATAAGATTTATAAATTAGGCTTCTATTTAAATCTATTGACAATTGAAACTCACTATTGGCATCATTTAGTCCCGGTCCACTGCGCTTCTCGAACGTCAGGATGGCATTCGACGAAATAGTGATCTCTTCGCGCAGCTGACCCTCCACACCCGAGTTGGTGGCAATGGCGGTCGAATCGGTGGAGTTGTCGGCAATGGAGCGGCGACGACGTCCGAAGGCGTTATAGCCGCCGCAGTTGACAGGCTGGCAGCGTCCGAAACAGACGCGTATGTTGCACTGGAAGCGGATGTTGTCGCTGGACGGGAATTTGAAGGCATTGAAGCTGGCCAGCAGGCTGTTGGTGTCCGGGTTGTACTCCCAGTTTCCGAAGATACTGGTGTCCGTGGCACAGCCGTTTTCATCCGTCACCAGGTACTCGTTTTGCACATTATCCTCCATGGTCTTGGCAATACAGGAGCGGGCGAAGCCTCCATAAATGGCTGGGAATGAAAGAATGAAAGTTAGTACAAATTTCATAAAAAAGTTTCAAATAAAAATTCTTACTGGCTGGCTCCACATCCACTTGCAGCTTGAGGTTGTCGCCGATTTCCGCAGAGTTGATCTCCTCGCCCTCGTTGGTGATGATGCGCATCTGGCAGATTGGCGGTGGTCCGGTATTGGCAATGGTTCCGGCCGTGGTCAGCATAGAGACATTGAAGCCCAATGTGACATTCTTCTCGCCAGTCTGGTAGACACACTTGATGTTGTAGGCCTGAGCCTTGTAGGTCACCAGCTTAGGATGTTTCTGGATGACCAGCACGAAGCTGGCCACATCCTTGACGGCCTGCATACCGCAGCTGCCAAAGTGAACGCGGAAGATCTCAGTGCGCGGCACTGTCTCTCCGGCCAGATTCACGACGCGGCGACACTCCTCGTCCTTGCTGTGGCCCTTCACGTAGAGCACTCCATTGAAGCCAGGCTCGGTGATGTGAATCTCCACCTGGACTCCATCGGCCAGACAACTGACCACCATGTCGGGGCGCGGGAAGTCGGTACGGAAGTTGGTGTGGTTGCAGTGCAGCTCCGGATTACCAGTGTATCCAGTAATGCACTGGCACTGGGCGCGATGGTTGACGGCATTACAGAACGCATTTACTCCGCACACCTTGGTGAGGCAAGGATCCTCGCAGGTCTTGGTGTCCAGGTTGCAGTACCGGTTGTCGGCGCACTGGTCGTTGCTGGTGCACTCTGGTGGCTCGTCCGGCTGGCATTCACCGCGCGGTGTCAGGCGGTAGCCAAGATCGATCGGACAAGTGCAGCGTCCGCGTTCGTCGATAACCATGCCGCGCTCAAGGGCGCACACACAGTGACCGGTCTCGTCGATGCGGAAGCCTTGTTCCACCAGACAGGGGGTGCAGTACTCGTAGACATCCAGGGCGGTACCCGGCGGGCAGACACACTGGCCGTCCACGTCGCGCACGAAGCCCTTCTCGATGACGCACAGGGATCGCTTGTCGCACTGCACGGCTGCATTGCCGGTGTATCCCTCCAGGCACTCACAGATCATGGTCCTCACAGGAAGGGTATCCCGCACGTGGCACTCGGCATTCACTCCGCACGGCTGGGTGGCGTTGCAGGGATTGACACATTCCCCACGCAGGCAGGCTCGCTGGCTGGGACAGTCCGCATCGCTGATGCAGATCGGAACGTGACGCTCCGATTCGCAGCCGTTCTTTCCGGGCACAGTTCCTGGTGGGCAGGCACACTGCGGTCTATGTTGGTACACCTTGCAGAGTTCGTCGTGGCCGCAAATGGCGGTGGTGGCGCAAGGATCGTTGCACTTGCCATTAACACAGGCCTTGTCCGTGGGACACTCGTCGTCGGAGCGACAGCCCAGCGGAGTGCAAGCAATTCTGGCGTTTCCGCCATGTCCTGGAATACACTCGCAAACGGCGCGATGTTCGATGGCCAGGCACTGGGCGTTGGTGCCGCACTGCTCACCCTGGCAGGCAGGGACGCAGAGCTGGTTGCGGCACGCATGTGTTCCGGGACAATCCGAGTTATTGGTGCACTCGATCTTGGCGCACTCGAACTCGGGATTGCCCTCGTATCCCTGGCGACAGGTGCACACTGGCTTATGGTCCTTGATGCGGCATTCGGCGTTCAGTCCGCAGTTGCAGGGATTCCGGCAGACGCCGTTCAGGCAAGACTTGTCCGCGGGACAGTCCGAGTCTGAGATGCAACCACCCACCTTTGTGATACCAGTGGTGGGCTTGCAGCTACCACTTCCACTGCTGATATAGCCGTCCGGACAGATGCAGATCATGGTGCGCACAGGGGACGTGGGCGTCACCTGGCATTGGGCAGGTCGTTGGCAAGGTTCCAGGACTTGGCAGGGATCCACACACTGTTCGTTAATGCAGGCCTGTCGGGCGGGACAATCCGTGTCCAGTTGGCAGATGGGCTGCGGCGGAGGACGGCAGTCCACATAGGGATTGCCGAGGAAGTCGGCCGGACAGCGACACACAGCCAAGTGGTTTTGAGGCCGGCACTCCGCTCGCGGAGCACATGGGTTGTGGTACACACATGGATTGACGCACTGTTCGTTCTGGCAGGTCTTGTCCGTGGGGCAGTCGTTGTTGCTGCTGCAGCCAATGACGCGGCAGCGCTCGTAGGGATTGCCGCGGTAGCCACTCAGGCAGCGGCACTGCGCCCTGTTGGACTGGACGTAGCACTCGGCATTGGGACCGCAGGGATCGTTGATCAGGCACGGGTTGATGCAGTCGCCGTTGATGCAGGCCTTGCCCGAGTCGCACTCTCCATCCACCCGGCATCCGATCGAGCGACAGGCGGCATAGGGATTGCCCTCGAAGCCGTCCTGGCAGCTGCACACTGCTCGGTGCTGGGTCACTTGGCAGATGGCGTTGGTGCCGCAGTTGCAAGGGTTGCGACATTGGCGATGGATACAGGCCTCCTGGTCCGGACAGTCGTGGTCGCTCTCACATCCGGGCGGGCTTTGCAGTACCAGCTTGCGGCATTCACCGCTGGCATCGGGCACCTGGGATTCGGGGCACTCACAGACCATGGTTCGCACCGGAACGCTGTCCAGGACACTGCACTGAGCAGAGCGGGCGCATGGCGAGAGAACTGTGCATGGGTTCTGGCACTTGACGTCGATGCACGCCAATCCGCTGGGACAATCTCCATCGTCTCGGCACACTGGCTCCACTGGTCGCGGTTCGCAGTAGGCGTGCGGATTTCCAAGAGGCAGTTGGTCTGGGCAACGGCACACAGCGCGATGCTGCAGGGCCTGGCAGATGGCGTTCTGGGCACAAGGATTCTGCTGGCCACATGGATTCACGCATTGGTTGGACACACAGGCCAGATTGGAGGCGCAGTCGTAGTCAGAGTGGCATTCCAGGCGCAGGCAGCGCACGAAGGGATCGCCCTCCAGTCCGACGGGACAGCGGCAGTTGGCGCGATGGTTGCGGCCATAGCACTCGGCATTCAGGGCACACGGATCCGTGACCAGGCAAGGATTCACGCACTCCCGATTCAGACACTGCTTGTCGCCGCTGCACTCGTCATCCGACTGGCAACCAATCGGAGAACATCCGAACTGAGCGTTGCCAGAGAAGCCTGGCTTGCAGTAGCAAACGGGATGGTGGTTCTTCACCGAGCACTCGGCATTGGGTCCACAGTTGCAGGGACTGGCGCACTGGGCATTGATGCAGGCCTCGCTCGCCGGGCAGTCGGCATTGGACTTGCATCCCACGGTGATAACATCCGAGGCTACAGAAAGGGATTAGATTTGTTAGGTTATTTGTTACTGTATTTATGAACTTCAATGAAACTTACGTGGCAGACACCTATCCTGAGGATTACCGGAGTAGCCTGGTGGGCAGCGACAGATAGCCTTGCGCTGCTGCACATGGCAGTAGGCACCGATTCCACAGGCATCGGCGGCACAAGGATTCACGCACAGCTCATTGCGGCAGGTCTTATCCCTGGGGCAGTCATCGTCGCGTGTGCAAACTGGCTCCGGAACTCTTGGACGACCCACTTCGGTTGAGTAGCATTCAATGCGGGGATTACCCTGGAAGCCCTTGGGGCAGCTGCACTGGGCATAATGATCCCGGGCAGTACATTGGGCATTCACACCGCATCTCTCCAGTCGGCAGGCGTCCAGGCAGTTGCCATTCGAGCAAACCTCGGGATTGGCACACTCCGAGTTGTGCTGGCATCCAGTACTGACCACTGGGCGCTTGATGGGCACACAGTTGCCAGAAGTGTCCGTCACCGTATCGCTGGGGCACTTGCAGATCATGGTTCGCAGAGGCAGGGTATCCAGGACGTTGCAGGTCTGTTGCGGACTGCAGACATGAGGAGTGGCGCACGGATCGGCGCATCGCTCATTTATGCAGGTCAACTTCGAGGGACAGTCGGCATCCTGGGTGCACTGGGGCTGCGGGGCAATCTGTGGGACGTCGCACTGGACGAACGGATTGCCTCGGTAGCCAGGACGGCACTCGCACTGCGGCTGGTGGCGACGACCCACGCAGACGGCGTTGACGGCACATGTCTCCTGTTCGCAAACTGGACGGCAGACGCGGTTCAGACGGTCGCAGGCCTCGTGATCGGCGCAATCCTCGTTGTACTGACAGTGTCCGGTGATGCAGGAGACGAAGGGGTTGCCCTGGGTTCCGGCCGGACAACTGCACACGGCTTGGTGATTCTGCGGCAGGCACTGGGCGCCACTGCCGCAGCGAACCTGTCCATGGGTGCACGGATTGACGCAGTTCTCGTTCAGACAGGCCTTGTCGTACGGACAGTCGGCATTGATCTTGCACTCGGCTAGAAGGATAACGTTTAATATTTAATCGTAATAAGATTAATTCCATCGGACTTACGTTTGTAGCATTGGACTTGAGGATCACCGCCCCAGCCGGCTGGACAGAAGCAGATCGGTCGGTAGTTCTGCACCCGACACTCGGCGTTGCCGGCACAAGGATTGGCCTCGGCGCAGGGATCCTGGCAACGCTGGTTGATGCAGGCCGCGTTGGGTGGACATTCTGAGTCATGGGTGCATCCGGCTGTGATTTGAGCTGCAAATAAAAGATTGTAATTGGAATATTAGAGTTTGAAAGAGAATTCTAAGCCCTTCCTTGTACTTACGCGGCTGGTAGCAGTTGGTGAACGGATCTCCTTGGGTTCCCTCCGGACAGCTGCAAATGGCGCGGTGCTGCTGGGCCAAACAATGGGCAGAGCGGGCGCAGGGCGAGGCATCCAGGCAGGGATTGACGCAGTTGCCACCGCGGCAGGCTTCCGTGTCCTGGCACTGATCGTGCGACGTGCAGCCTTGGTCTCGAGCGGGTTCTGTGGCGAGGAGATTAGGGATTAGAATTCGATCTCCAAGAAGGACGATTCAAAGTGATCAAGTGCAACAGTTAAGAGTTATAGGGTGCGGGGCAAGGATGTACAATTATAGGGTGCAACTGCCTAGGAGGTGCAACGCTATAAGTGCTTTCAAAATTGCTCAAAAAATTTCATTAAATAAAGCACTTTATAAACAGAAACTGCTGCTGCAATGAGAAAAGCAAACTCAAGAAATAAAGCGTAAAGTAATCTGTGGAGCGGATCCTTGTCAGCTATTCCTACCTTTGCGACATCCAATGTCGGCATCACCCACATAACCAGGCTCACAGCGACAGATCATGGTGCGCAGGGGCAGGGTATCCACCACCTCGCAGATGGCATTGGCACCGCACGGATGAGTTACAGAGCACGGGTTCTTGCACTCGCCGCCGAAGCAGGCCAGTTTGCTCGGACACTCCGCGTCCATGGTGCAACCCTCCGGCTGGGCCGGTACCAGGTCGCATCTTACGGCTGGGTTGCCACTGAATCCGGCCGGGCAGCGGCACTGGGCACGATGGTTGTCCACACGGCACTGGGCGCCGATGCCGCAGTTGCAAGGATCCTCACACCTTTCGTTGCGGCAGGCCAAGTGGAAGGCGCACTCGTCATCCGAGCGGCACTCGGGACGGTCGCAGCGCACCAGTGGATTGCCGCGGTATCCGTCCAAGCAGTGGCACCTAGCACGGTGATTGAAGTCCGCTCGACAGATGGCTCCAGTTCCGCACTGCGTAAATCCGCAAGGATCGACACACTTCTCGTTAATACAGGCTTCCGTAGCGGCGCACTCTCCGTCGGATCGGCATCCGAGGAGATAGCAGTGCTGCAGGGCATTTCCGGTGTATCCCTCGTTGCAGACGCACAACGGGCGATGCAGTTGGACGTGGCAACGGGCCTGGGCGGCGCAGAGATTCGATTGCTCGCAGGGATTGCGGCACACCTGGTTGATGCAGGCCTTGTCGTTGGTGCAGTCGCCGTCGCTGATGCACTCCGGCTTCGGGGGCTGGATCTCCTGCACCTGGCGCAGACACTGGGCGTATGGAGAGCCGTAGAAGTCTGGTGGGCAGCTGCAGACGGCCTTGTGGTTGATGGCACGACAGACGGCATTGATGCCGCAGGCGTTCAGGCATGGATCTCGGCACTTCTGGCTAACGCACGTCCTGTCCCTGGAGCAGTCTTCGTTGATCACACACTCCGGATAGCTGCAGGTGGCAGCTCCGTTGTGGACGCGACAGATTCCGTTGCTGCGGCACGGCGATGGCTGGCAAGGATCCACCGGCTCCGCCTGGCGAGGAGTCTCGCACTGGACGAATGGATTGCCCACCATGTTGGCAGGACAGCTGCACACCGGACTGTGGTTGATGGTCTGGCAAATGGCTCCGAATCCGCATTCGCCCACGCAGGCGTCCACGCACTTGGAGTTGATGCAGGCCCGATCCTTGGCACAGTCCGAGCTCAGGGTACACTCCGGTCGGCAGCCCTGGACCAGCGGATTTCCGAAGAATCCTGGCAGGCATTCGCACACCGCCTTCTCGTTCTGCTCTCGGCATATGGAGTTGGGGCCGCAGGGCGAGGGGTAGCACGGATCCGATGGCGGCGGTGGAGTCAGAAGACGTTGGCACTGGACAAAAGCATTGCCGGTATATCCAGCTGGGCAGGAGCAGATGGGGATGTGGTTGTTGGTGCTGCAAATAGCCTCCAGTCCGCAGACTCCGGGGCATGGGTTCTGGCACTTGTTGCGGATGCAGGCCTGGTTGGCAGGACATTCGGAGTTGCCAACACACTCCGGACGGCAGCCCTCGTAGGGATTGCCGATGTATTCCGGCTGGCTGCACTCGCACACATAGTTCTCTCCCTGGACGCGGCACACGGCATTGGTGCCGCAGGGCGAAGGATAGCAGGGATTCTTGGGTGTTGGCGGAGGAGTGGGCAGATCTGGAAATCGCGTAAAGACAAAAAACATTAGGATTTGTGCAATCAATAGATCCTAAATAGATGCCCTGCCTGATACAATATGCAAACTTGTTCTGGAGAGGATCTTGATAATAAATGGGTGGGTCTTTGGGTCAAGGAAGGGGGCTTACTTTGGGGAATGGGTTGGCACAGCCTGAAGGGATCACCCGTCATGCCAGCGGGGCACTGGCAGTTGGGCGTGTGCAGGGTCACAGTGCAGAGAGCATTCTGACCACAGCTTCCTGGACAGGGATCGCGGCACTTCTGGTTCATGCACGCCAACGTATTGGCACACTCGTCATGGCTCACGCACTCCGGCCGGCAGTTGGGCGGTGTGCCCTGGAACTCCGGCAGACAGCGGCACTCCGCTTGTCCACCCACATCCCGGCATTGTGCGTTCGGACCGCACGGGGACGGCGAGCAAACATCGCGCACGACTTCCGGCGTCCTAGGGACAGGCTGGCACAGAGCATAGGCGTTTCCGGTGTAGCCCGGAGTGCACTCGCAGTGGGCCCTGTGCTGAATCGCCTGGCATACGGCATTGAGGCCGCACTTGCCCGGACACGGGTCCACGCACTTGTTGTTGATGCAAGCGTGAATCTGGGCACAGTCGGAGCTGGAGTAGCATTCCAGCCGGCAGTTGGGCGGCTGGCCAAAGTATCCGGTCAGACAGGTGCAGATGGCATTTCCATTCCTCTCCGTACACTGGGCGTTGGCTCCACACGGCGAGGGCTGGCAGGGATTGGGCGGCGTCTTCGGAGGTTCATCGCGAATCGGAGAGCACGACACCAAGGCATTGCCCGTCATCCGTTCGGGACAGTGGCACATGGCGACGTGGTTGACGGCGTCGCAGAGAGCGTTGGGGGCACAGTGTCCAGGACAAGGATCCACGCACTTCTGGTTCACACACGCCCTGTTCCTGGGGCAGTCCGAGTTCAACACGCACTCCGGCCGACAACCGGTGTAGGGATCGCCCTGGTATTCCGGCAGGCAGGAGCACTGTCCGTTGTTGCAGACAGCATTGGCGCCGCAAGGAGACGGCTGGCAGGGATCGGACTCAACTGAAAGAGAGATGGGACCAGGCTTAGGGGGGTGTTCGGGGGGCAGGGCGTAGACAATGGGCATACTCTTCGGGGGCGGAGCAACTGGGGGCAGCAGTCGGCAGCTGGTGAACGGATCTCCCGTGTAGCCAGCCGGGCAGGAGCAGCTGGGTGTGTGATTGATGACACTGCAGCGGGCAGCAAAGCCACAGGCCCCGGGGCAAGGATCTCGGCACTTCTCGTTGATGCAGGCCTGGTTGCTGGGACACTCTGCATTTATGGTGCACTCTGGTCGGCAGTTGGGCGCCGCTCCCACGTAGTTGGGCAGACAGCTGCAGCTGGCTCCGCCGTTCACCACCCGGCACTGTGAATAGGGACCGCAAGGCGATGGCAGGCAGGGATCGCGGACTTCCTCCGATTTGGGTGGCTGTGGCGGAGGAATGGGCAGGCAGCGGGTTAGAGCGTCGCCGGTGAATCCGGGCTGGCAGGAGCAAAGCGGACTATGGTTTCGCACATGGCACTGGGCATTGAGACCGCAGGCTCCGGGGCACGGGTCCTGGCACTTCTGGTTGATGCACGCCTTGTCCGCTGGGCACTCGGCACTGATCACGCACTCCGGCCGGCACGAGGGCGGTGTGCCCACGAACTCCGGCAGGCACGAGCAGATGGCCTGGCCCTGCGATTCCCGGCACTGGGAGTTGGGGCCGCACGGCGACGGTTGGCATGGGTTAACGTACTCCGGGGGTGTGGCTGGAGGGGGTAACAAATGGTATTTAGAAACTTGGCACATCGGCAAGCGGGAAGCGAAGCGTTTTTCCAAAAACAAAGCAAACCAAAAGCAGGGTTAAGTTTTTTTTAAATCTAGCTTATTGTCACAGAGCACTTAAAAAACGAAGGATGGCTGAGTAAAAAACAGATGAGGCAGCTGAAAAAAAGGCTATTTAAAAATGGGAAAATATTATGCGAAGTAGAAGCAAGGCCGTTGGGCTTGAGATCAGAAATTGTGGCACAGATTGATTATTTGGCAGAGGAGAGGCGGAGATCTTAAGGGGAATGTGAGTACTGCGTTGTTGTTCTTTGGCAAAGTGGAGATCCTAAACAGTCGCTTTTAATATCACAGAAAATTAGGGCTGAGATCTTATTAGTTAGGGGTTTATTTGTTTTTAGTTTAGGCGAAATAATATCAACTCCCTTAAAGGAGTCAGGAGGAGGCTGTTTTTTAGGGCACAGGAATATGGGAATGTCAGATATCAGAGAACATTATTCATGGAGGCAATGAGATTAGGGCTTCAAGGCCCTGGGGTTAGGATCGATAGATCGCAAAAGCCGGTTACTAAAAGGATCGCATTCTTACGTTCTTGCTG
This sequence comes from Drosophila atripex, assembly GCA_035045925.1. Classification (NCBI taxonomy): domain Eukaryota; kingdom Metazoa; phylum Arthropoda; class Insecta; order Diptera; family Drosophilidae; genus Drosophila; species Drosophila atripex. The sequence continues at coordinate 10,635,223 of JAWNOP010000070.1, forward strand.
CAGAATGCGGCAGCTCTGGTAGGGATTGCCAACATAGCCCGGATGGCATTCGCACACCGGACTATGGCTTATGGCCTGGCAACGGGCATTGATGCCACACACTCCGGGACAAGGATCGCGGCACTTCTCGCTCTGGCAGGCCCTGTCGCCCGGACAGTCCGAGTTGACAGTGCACTCGGGTCGGCAGACTTCATACGGATTGCCATAGTAACCCGGCAGGCACCGGCAAACACTCAAGTCGTTGCGAGGCAAGCAAAGGGCATTGCCGCCACAGGGACTGGGATTGCAGGGCACGGAGATCTGGACCACAGGCGGTCGTGGCTCGGGGCGAGTGCAAACACTGTAGGCATTGCCCTCATAGCCCTCGGGGCAGTAGCAGACGGGACTGTGGGCCACCACGCGGCAGAGAGCCAGGTGACCACAGCTGCCTGGGCAAGGATCGATGCACTTGTAGCTGCGGCACGCCTTGTCCGCTGGACAGTCGGCACTACTGACGCACTCCGGCCTACAGAAGGGCGGAGTGCCGTAGAACTGGGGCAGGCAGGAGCAGCGAGGTGCTCCGCCCGGTGTGCCCTGGCACTGTGAGTTCGGGCCACAGGGCGAGGGCTGGCAGGGATCGACTTCATCGCGTTCTACAGGGGGCAAGACTAAAAAATCAGGATTAGAGTTGTGATCAGTTCGGGGTGAGGGGCTTTTGCAGAGCCTACCTATGGGCTGGCAAGCTAGAAGGGGATTGCCCGTCAGGCCGGGTGGACAAAGACACAGCGGACCGTGGTTCTGCACGTGGCAGATGGCACGGAGACCGCAGGCTCCGGGACAGGGATCGCGGCACTTGAGATTCAGGCAGTACTTGTCGAGGGGACAGTCCGAGTTTGAGGTGCACTCCGGACGGCAGGCGGGCGGGGTGCCAAAGTATCCTGGCAGGCAGTTGCATATGGCCTGTTCGTGGTAAGCACGACACTGGGCGTTGGGTCCACACGGCGAGGGACGGCAGGGATTCACCGGAGTACGTTGTGGCACAATCGCGGGCAGGGTTGTGGCCGGTGGGGCTGTGGCAGGAGGCGGTAGGGGTTTGGGAATCGGATCGCAGCGAACGAAGGCATCTCCCTGCATTTGCTCCGGGCACGTACAGGTGGCCACGTGGTTGTAGACATGGCACAATGCGTTCAGACCACAAGTGCCCGGGCAAGGATCCTGGCACTTCTGACGGATGCAAGCCTTATCCCTGGCACAGTCCGTATTGAGGACGCACTCCGGGCGACAGCCAACATAGGGATCTCCTCGATATTCCGGAATACAGCTGCATTGCCCGTTGTTGCACACGGCATTCGGTCCGCATCTGGACGGATAGCAAGGATCCTTTGGCTCGACGGGTTCCCGCTGAACTGGAACTATCGGCATGGGCTGGCAGGACACGAATGGATCTCCGGTGTAGCCAGAGCGACAGAAACAGCTGGGCACGTGATCGCGGACACGACACTCGGCATTGTACGCACAGGATCCGGGACAGGGATCGCGGCACTTTTCATTGATGCAGGCCAAGAACGACGGACAGTCGGACTGGACCACGCACTCCGGCCGGCAGTTCGGAGGAGTTCCCTGGTAGTTGGGCAAGCAGACACAGGCCGCCGCTCCAAAGCGATTATGGCACTGGGAGTACGGACCACAGGGCGATGGCTGGCACGGATTGAACTCGAATTGCGGCTTGGTCACGTCGTACTGTGGTCGCGGCAAAGATGGAACGTTGATTACGCCAGGAGTGGGTTGAGGTCGTTGTGTGTCCTGGACAGGATACTTGGTAGTGGTGGGAATTGGCAGCGGAATCGAAGGGACGTTGATGATTCCGGGCTGAGGTGCGGGCTGCGATGGAATATTAGTTATTCCTGGTGCTGGAGGAGAAGGCCGCGGGGTCGGATTATTGACATCGGGAACAACAGGCCGTTGAGGTGGGTATGTAGGTTGCGGTACCGATGGAATGTTGATCACTCCAGGAGTTGGCTGCGGTCTCTGGACTTCATGTTGAACATCCTGTATGGGGTACTGAGGTGCGGAGGGTGTGGGCTGAGGTACCGATGGAATATTTATAATTCCTGGTTTTGGAACCGTGACTGGTGGCGAAGGCTGTGAGGGAATATTGATCACTCCCGGCGTTGGAGGCGGAACTGGTTGGGGTACCGAAGGCACATTGATAATTCCTGGTATCGGAGGTGTCGGCTGTGGCGAAGGATAACTGACAGCCTGAACGGGTGGGTTCTGAGGTGGATAGGTAGGCTGAGGAACCGACGGAATGTTTATAATTCCAGGCGCTGGAGGAGTGGGCTGTGGAGCGGGGTAACTGACGACATGGATCGGAGGATTCTGGGGTGGATATGTTGGCTGTGGCACCGACGGAATGTTCACCACTCCGGGTTGGGGCACAGCGATCGGCGGAGATGGTTGGGATGGAATATTAATCACGCCAGGAGTTGGAGATGGCACTGGTTGAGGTAGCGAAGGAATATTTACAATTCCAGGAGCTGGAGGAGTGGGCTGCGGCGTTGGGTAGCTGACGTCATGGATCGGAGGATTCTGGGGTGGATATGTTGGCTGTGGCACCGACGGAATGTTCACCACTCCCGGTTGGGGCACAGCGATCGGCGGTGATGGTTGGGAGGGAATATGAACGACACCAGGAGTTGGAGAAGGCACTGGTTGAGGCACCGATGGAATATTTACAATTCCAGGAGCTGGAGGAGTGGGCTGCGGTCTGGGATAATTGACATCGTGGATTATCGGTGGATTCGGTTGTGGATAAGTGGGTTGTGGCACCGATGGCACGTTAATCACTCCAGGTGATGGTGGATAGGTGGGCACAACTGGTGCAGGTATGTAGATCGGCTGCTGGGGCACTGGGTACACTGGCCGCGGCGGCGATGGGATGTTGATGACACCGGGTCTCGCCGGAGGTGGTGGATAATAGACATCGTATATAGCGGGTCGCTGAATAACCGGAGGTGCAGGTGTTGGATGCACTGGCTGTGGAGCCGATGGAATATTGACCACTCCTGGAGGAGGAACCGGTGTGTAGTTCACAGGTGACGGGATAAACACGGGCCGTGGGGTAACCGGGGGTATAGGCTGCGGTTCTGATGGAATATTGATAACCTCAGGTGTCTGCGGGACAGCCGGCTGTGGCGTCGGGTAGTTCACATCGTAAACTGGAGGCTGGGGTGTTGGATGTGCCGGCTGGGCCACCGAGGGAATATTGATCACTCCCGGCTTGGGGGCTGGGGTCGGGATCTGTGGTGAAGGCAAAAATACAGGTGGCTGGGGCGTAGGTGGTGCTGGTTCCGGGTATGATGGAACATTAACTACTCCCGGGGGAGGTTGAGGAATCGGAGCCGGCGTTGTTGGATAGTTAGCCGGAGGATTAGGTGCCGGATGCACTGGCTGCAGTACTGACGGTATGTTTACCACTCCAGGCTGATGAGGTGTCGGAGATGAAGTGGTGGGATAGTTTACATCGTAAACGGGCGACTGGGGAATCGGATGCACCGGCTGTGGTACCGACGGAACATTGATTACTCCCGGCTTGGGAGCGGGTATTGTTGGGCTCACAGGAGCTGGTATTAGCACTGGAGGCTGTGGCGCTGGTGGGGATGGCTGTGGTGCGGAGGGAATGTTGATTACACCCGGCTGAGGAGGACTTGGTGGCGATGCTGTAGGATAGTTGACATCGTATACCGGCGGATTAGGCGCCGGATAAGTTGGTTGGGGAACAGACGGAATGTTCAGCACTCCAGGTTGTTGGTGAATAGGAGGCGGCGTCGTCGGGTAATTCACGTCATAAACCGGATGTTGTGGTGTTGGATACGACGGAATATTTATTACTCCAGGTTGCGGGGCTGGTGATGTTGGGCTCACAACCGACGGAATAGAGATGGGCCTCTGACTTGTCGGGTGAACTGGCTGCGCCACCGCATGAATATTCACAACTCCCGGCTGCTGATAGGGCGGCGGTGATGGATAGTTCCCTTGATAGATCGGAGGTTGAGGTGCCGGATAGCCGGGTTGGGGCGCTGATGGAACATTCACTATTCCCAGTGGTTGAGTGTGGATCAGGCCAGGAATGGCAGCCGGATAAGGGGGCGAGGGGGTGTCGTAAATGGTGGTAGGTCGGACAGCTACGGAAATTGCCAAATGGTCTTTGTTAGGATTTGTTGTGTTTCCATCTCTGGGAGTGGTATTCTTACGTTTTGGAATCTCGTAACAGCGCGAAAATGGATCCCCCGTATGGGAGCCGATGCAGTAACAAATGGGACTGTGATAGTGCACCCGGCACTCGGCATTGATGCCGCAAACCCCCGGGCAGGGATCGACGCACTTGCGATTGACACAGGCCTTGTCGTACGAGCACTCGGAGTTCAAAGTGCATTCCGGACGGCAGTTGGGTGGGGTGCCGTAGAACTCCGGCAAACAGGAGCAAACCGCCTGATCGTTGGACGGAGTGCACTTGGCATTGGCGCCGCAGGGCGAGGGATCGCAAGGGGTGAGGGGCGCTACCGGAGCTATTGGGACAGATATCCAGTGGTTAGACAAATATGGTTTGGTCTGAGAACTACACTCATGCTTACATTGTTGGATAATGGGTACGGGTGCGCAGTAGGCCAAGGGATTGCCGGTGTAGCCGCTGAAGCACCTGCACTGGGGCAGATGATCGAGCACATAGCAGTCGGCGTTCAGGCCACAGGTGCCTGGACAGGGATCGCGGCACTGCTGTTGCACACAAGCCCTGCTTGATGGACAGTCGGAGTTCAGGATGCACTCCGGCCGACACGCCTCGTAGGGGTTTCCAAAGTAGTTGGGCAAACATACGCACGAGGCAGCCCCTTGCCGCTGGTTACACTGGGCATTTGCACCACAGGGATTCGGTTCGCACGGATTGAGAATCGGCTCATTGTACTGGAGCACTTGGATGGCGGTGGTGGGGGGCGTTGGTGGAATCTCAGGGCGCGTTGGCGGCAAGCACGAGTTGAAGGGATTGCCCACCAAGCCAGGAGCACACACACAGTTTGGCTGGTGGTTGTATGTTCGGCAAATGGCATTGAAGCCGCACAGTCCGGGACAAGGATCCTGGCACTTGCGACTTATGCAGGCTCTGTCGGTGGGGCACTCGCTGTTGGCAATGCACTCGGGCCGGCAGTACGGAGGAGTACCCAAGTAGTCCGGCAGGCAGCGGCAAACAGCATTCCCGTTTTCATGGCTACACTGAGCATGGGCTCCGCAGGGCGATGGCCGGCAGGGATCGACTGGTTCGCGTTGGACTGGAGGGGGGCTGTGCCTGATCAATTGGCACTGAGTGTACGGACTTCCTGTGTAGCCAGGCTGGCACACGCACTGCGGGCTGTGGTTAATTACGTGACACACCGCCTGGTAACCACAAGCTCCGGGACACGGATCCCGGCACTTCTGGTTCACGCAGGCCCGGCTGGGCGGACACTCCGGATCGCTGACGCATTCTGGTCGGCAGGCAGGTGGACTGCCGTAATAGTCGGGCAGACAGGAGCAAATAGCTTGCGAGCCGACTTCCCGGCATTCTCCGTGGGGGCCGCAGGGCGAGGGCTGGCAGGGATGAAGCTCCACAGGTGCCTGGAGTGGTCTTGGCTGGCAGAGCACAAACGGATTGCCGTGGTAGCCATCCGGGCACTGGCACATGGCCAAGTGATTGTGCACCTGGCAGGTGGCGCCCGAACCGCAAGTTCCCGGACAAGGATCCAAGCAACGATTGCGGATGCAGGCCTTGTTCCAGGGGCACTCTGTACTCAAGACGCACTCTGGGCGGCAACCCACGTACGGGTCACCCTGGTACAAGGGGAGGCAACTGCAAACACCCTGGGAGCACTGGGCATTGGGGCCACATGGGGAAGGTACACACGGATCGTCGTTCACAACTGCTGGAGGGGGGGTCGGTGCTGGTGTTGGGGCCGGGTAGCATCGGTAGAAGGGATCGCCTACATAGCCTCTTGGGCAGGAGCAACTGGGCACATGGTTGAGCACATCACACTGGGCGTTCAAGCCACAAGCCCCAGGACACGGGTCCACACATCTCTGACTGATGCAAGCCCTATGGCTGGGACAGTCTGAGTTCAGAGTGCACTCGGGTCGACAGTAGGGCGGAGTGCCATAGTAGGACGGTAGGCAGGAGCATACGGCCTGTCCGTACTGTTCCCGGCACTGGGCGAATTGGCCGCAGGGGGAGGGCACACAGGGATCTTTAGGGGTGGGGTCCCGGACAAGAGGTGGCGGGGGCGGCACCGGAAGACACCTCGTGAAGGCGTCGCCAGTGAAGCCAGGCAAGCACGAGCACAGAGCTCGATGCTGGTTCGCCCGACAAACGGCGTTTAGGCCACAGGCTCCCACACAGGGATCTGAGCACCGCCTGGCCACGCAAGCCTTGTCACTGGGACATTCGGGATTGGTGGTGCACTCGGGCCGACAGGCGGGCGGAGAGCCAAAGTAATCGGGTAGGCAGCGGCAAACCGCCTGACCCTGGGATTCAGTACACTGGGCGTTGGGACCACACGGCGAGGGCTGGCAGGGATCAAAGTGAACTTGGACTGGGGCAGCTGGAGATGGACAAAGAAGTGCAGATTTAACGTAATATTGTGGGTTAGTGCAGGGATTAAACAACGGATTGGGCGGGGACTGCTTACGTTCAGCCGGGACGACATGGCAATGGCGATACGGATCGCCTTGGTATCCGGGATAGCAACTACAACGGGGTACATGGCTAACTACTTGACACTGGGCATTGGGAGCACAGCTTCCGGGACAGGGATCGCGGCAATGTTGGTTCAAGCAAGCCAGATGGCTTGAACAGTCCGAGCTGAGAACGCATTCCGGTCGGCATCCTTCGTAGGGGTTTCCATAGAACTCCGGCAGGCACTGGCATGCTCCGGCGCCACCTCGTTCCGTGCACACGGCATTGCTTCCGCAAGGATTCTGTGCGCAGGGATTGATCTGCTCCCGTTGGATTTGTGGTCGGGGATAGCAGCCAGTGTAGGGGTCGCCGATGTAGACCGCAATGCAGATACACGACGGCACATGGCTGACCACTTGGCAGCTGGCTGCTGTTCCGCACAATCCTGGACATGGATCCCTGCACTTCTGGTTAATGCAAGCCAGCTGACTCGGGCACTCCGAGGAAGTTATGCACTCTGGCCGGCAGTTGGGTGGTGTTCCGATGTAGTCCTTCAGACACTTGCATATGGCCTGGTCGTTTTGAACCGTGCACTCGGAGTTGGCTCCGCATGGCGAGGGCGCGCAAGGGTTAAGTGGTTCTCGTTGTACGGGTGGGGGCGGTGGAATACGCTGGCACAGGAAGAAGGCGTTACCGGAGTAACCGGACGGGCAACTACAGTGCGGCACATGTCTGATGACCTGGCAATCGGCGTACTGGCCGCAAGCTCCAGGACAAGGATCGCGACAGTGTTGGTTCAGACAGGCTAGGTGAGGGGCACAGTCCGAGTTAACAGTGCACTCGGGTCGGCAACTTGGTGGCACCCCAAAGAATCCTGGCACGCACGAGCAGATGGCCTGATTGTTGGCTTCGCGGCACTGGGCGTTGTTTCCACAGGGAGAGGGATGACAAGGGTGGACTGGTTCCACTGGAGCAGCTAAACAGGAAATCAGAAATTCATGAAGGGATCTGTGAAGAATATTCTTGGTCGGAAACATACATTGGACGACGGTGCACTGCACGAAGGCGTTGCCCGAGGTTCCGGGCGGACAGTTGCAGGTGGGTATGTGGTTGCGGACCTCGCAAACAGCTCCCACGCCACAAGCACCTGGACAGGGATCAACGCATTTGCTGCGCTGGCAGGCCTTGTCTCTGGCACAGTCCGTGTTGAGGACGCACTCTGGACGACATCCCACATAGGGATTGCCATCAAAGCCTGTCAGACAAGAGCACTGCCCTCCAGGACTGCAGATGGCGTTGGAGCCACACGGCGAGGGGTTGCACTCGTCGCGCAGTGGGGGAGTTGGCGGCGGGGGAGTGGGCTGGCAGCTGACGAAGGGGTTGCCCTCATAGCCGGGTGGGCAACTACAGATCGGCGTGTGGTTGATGACGTTGCACGTGGCACGGAATCCGCAAGAGCCGGGGCAGGGATCGCGACATTTCTCATTGATACACGCCAGATGGGAGGGGCAGTCCGGATTAATCACGCACTCCGGCTGGCAATTGGGTGGTGCTCCAAAGTAGCCTCGCAGGCAGGAGCACACAGCTTGATTGCCTTGGGCGCGGCATTGACCAAAGATGCCACAGGGCGAGGGAACACAGGGATCGCGGTAGGTCTCCTTGGGGGCATCGTAGCTGATGGCGGGAGCTACAAAGGGGTGCGGGTTAGGGTGGTTGCCGGGAGAGCTGAAGGAAAACTTCATCTTACGTATGCGGCGGCATCCACTGATGGCATCACCCGTAAATCCAGGCAAGCAGCTGCAATGCGGACTGTGGTTGATAACCCGACACTGAGCATTGCTGCCGCACACACCTGGACAGGGATCGATGCAGTGTTGCTGGACGCAGGCCAGGGATCGGTCGCACTCGCTGGAAATTGTGCACTCGGGCCTGCAGGCAGGCGGGGATCCGATGAAGTCCGCCAAGCACGTGCAGACGGCCTGTCCGTTCGACTCGCGGCACTGGGCGTTGGGTCCGCAGGGCGATGGTTGGCAGGGACGCGAGGGAATCGGGTCAGGAAGGGCTGGCGGGACGGAAATGGTGTGAGATTTAAAATGGGCAACTTTTCTAGCGGGGGTCTGCTTACGTTCACGCAGGACACTGCAGAACGCATAGGGGTTTCCATGGTAGCCCACCAAACAGCTGCACTGCGGAAGGTGATCCCGGACCTGGCACTGGGCGTTCAGACCGCAGGTTCCTGGGCAGGGATCGCGACAATGTTGATTCTGGCAGGCCAGGTGACTGGGGCAGTCAGAGTTGAGAACACATTCTGGGCGACAGCCCTCATACGGATTGCCGAAGAACTCCGGCAGACATTGGCAAGCTCCGGCACCATTCCTCTCCGTGCACACGGCATTGGCGCCGCACGGGCTGGGCACGCAAGGGTTTTGCGGTTCGGGAACATCTCGTACCACCTGGCATCCGAGGAACGGATTGCCGGCATGGCCACTGACGCAAGTGCACATGGGAGTATGGTTGATGACGTAGCACTCGGCATTCGGGCCACACACGCCTGGGCAGGGATCGCGGCACTTCTGATTGAGGCAAGCCAGGTTGGTGGGGCACTCCGAGTTGGAAACACATTCCGGCCGGCAGTTGGGCGGAGTGCCGACAAATCCGGTCAGGCAGCTGCATTGGGCGTTGTTGCCTTGGGCCCGGCACACTGCATTGGCGCCGCAAGGCGATGGCTGGCAGGGATCGATTGGGTCGTGGTGGACCGGAGGCGGAGCTTGGCGGTGGCAGGCCACGAATGGATTTCCGGTGAAGGAGTCGATGCAGTGGCAGTTGGGGCTGTGGTTCACCACCCGACATAGGGCGTTCAGGCCACAGACTCCGGGGCACGGGTCGCGGCAATGCTGCTGCAAGCAAGCCAAGTGGAGCGGGCACTCCTCATTCCGGACGCATTCCGGTCTGCATGACGGCGGAACTCCAATGAAGTCGGGCAGGCAAGAGCACACAGCATTTCCATTGACATTGCGGCACTGGGCATTCGGTCCACAGGGCGAGGGCTGGCAAGGATCAATAGCATCGCGTACGGGGGCCGGTGGAATGGGGCGACACTGACTGAAGGCGTTTCCGGTCATTCCCGGTGGACAGTGGCACATGGCCACGTGGCTGTGCACCTCGCAGATGGCATTGGAGCCACATGTTCCAGGACAGGGGTCGACGCACTTGTTCCGCACGCAGGCCTTGTTCCAGTCGCACTCCGTGCTCAGGACGCACTCTGGCCGGCAGCCGACCAAGGGATTGCCCACAAACTCTGGCAGACAGGTGCACTGTCCTTGGTGGCATACTGCGTTGGCGCCACAGGTGATCAACGAACAAGGATCACTTATTGGTGGGGGATCGCGGGCGACAGGCGGCGGGGGTGCATGGCAGGATGTGAAGGGATTACCGATCAGCCCTGGAGCACACTGGCACGTGGGGTTGTGGTTAACCACCGTGCACAGGGCGTTGAAGCCACAGGCTCCGGGGCAGGGATCCCGGCAACGCTGCTGTTGGCAGGACAGGTGGGCAGGGCAGTCGGGATTGATGGTGCACTCGGGGCGGCAGTTGGGCGGAGTGCCGAAGTAGGAAGGCAGGCAACTGCAGGTGGCAGTGCCGTGATTGTCGCGGCATTCCGCGAACTGGCCGCAAGGTGACGGCACACAAGGATTGCGATAAACATCCAGCTGGGGTGGTGGAGGAGCTACAAGGCAGAGGGTGAGGGTAAAGAGAGAGTTCGGGGCTGACTTTTGGTTTGAGGTTCCTTACGTGGCAGTGGGAGGCACCGGCTGAAGGCATCGCCTGTGAACCCAGGTCGACAACTGCAGATGGGGGCGTGCTGGATAGCCCGGCAGTCGGCATTGGATCCACACACTCCGGGGCAGGGATCACTACACTTGTGCCTGATACAGGCCTTGTCGTGGGGACATTCCCCATTGGTGACACACTCCGGCCTGCAATTGGGCGGGACGCCCACATACTCAGGCAGGCAGGAGCAGATAGCCTGTTCGTTGTTCTCGCGGCACTGAGAGTTCGGGCCACAGGGGGACGGCTGGCAGGGATTGACGTACTCTTTGAGAACAGCTAATGCGGGGAGGGGAGGGATTGGGATTAGCATCTGAATCGGGTACAGGCCCATCGCAGACTCACGTTTCTCGGGTATCTGACAGTAGCGGTAGGGATCACCGACGAAGTTAGTCAGGCAATGGCAGGTGGGCAGGTGGTTGATCACCCGGCAGAGAGCGTTCAACGCACAGACTCCTGGGCACGGATCACGGCACTTCATTTGCTGGCAGGACTTGTCTGCCGGGCAGTCGTTGTTGGTAACGCATTCTGGTCGGCAAGCTTCGTACGGGTTGCCGAAGTATTCCGGCAGACACTGGCAGGAGCCGACATTGCCCGCATGACGGCAGACGGCATTGGCGCCGCAGGGATTCGGAGAGCAGGGCTGAATTGCTTCCTCGTGCTGGATCTGCGGCACTTGGCGACAGGATGTGAATGGGTCGCCAGTGTAGCCGGGAATACAGTAGCAATTGGCGGCATGACTGATCACATGGCAGTTGGCATTGGAGCCACAGGCGCCAGGACAGGGATCACCGCACCGTTGATTCAAGCAGGCTTTGTCGAACGGACACTCCGAGCTGGTGATGCACTCGGGCCGGCAGCTGGGTGGCGTTCCGATGTAGTTCGGCAAGCAGCTGCACTGGGCCTGATCTCCCAGGGCGACACAGTTGGAGTAGGGACCGCACGAAGACGGCTGGCATGGGTGCTTTGGAGCGATCTCGTCGCGCCGCACCGGCTCTGGGAAGCAGCCGAGGAAGGGATTTCCGTTGTGACGCGGTGGGCAGCTGCAGATTGGTGCGTGGTTCACCACATGGCAGAGGGCGTTGAAGCCGCACGTTCCGGGACATGGGTCCACACAGTGTTGCCGTTGGCATGCCAGTCTGGGCAGACAATCCGAGTTGTGGGTGCACTCCGGCCGGCAATTTGGTGGAGTTCCAACGAAGTCTTCAATGCAGGAACAGACGGCGTTGTCATTCAGAACACGGCACCGGCTGTTTGGACCGCAGGGCGATGAGTAGCAGGGATTAGGAGGTGCCAGGGAAACGGGCGGAGCCTCGCACAAAATGAACGCGTTTCCGGTCATCTGCTCTGGACAACGGCACATGGCTATATGGTTGATCACGTCACAGAAGGCGTTGGGGGCACAGGTTCCGGGGCAGGGATCCACACACTTGTGGCGGACGCAGGCGCGATTTCTGGCGCAGTCCGCATTCAAAACACACTCCGGGCGACAGCCCGAGTAGGGGTCACCTTGGTACTCGGCAATGCACGTGCACTGACCGTTCTGGCACTGGGCATTCGGTCCGCAGGGGGAAGGATTGCAAGGATCGTCGAAAGCAATGGGCTCGGCTGCAGCGGATGGGACAAAGGTTAGGCCACAGGTGGTACACTTTGCTTGCTTAGATCTTACGTGGTGGTGGCGGTTGGGGGTGGCAGTTGGTGAACGGATCACCGACGTAGCCCACGGGACACTGGCAGCTGGGCACATGGTTGCGGACGCTGCAGATGGCATTGTAGGCACAGGAACCGGGGCAGGGATCGGCGCATCGCTGGTTGATGCACGCCAGGCTGGGCAAGCACTCCGAGCTCTGGGTACACTCGGGCCGGCAATGGGGCGGCACACCGAAGTAGTTGGGTAGACAGGAGCAGATGGCCTGGCCCTGGGACTCTCTGCACTGAGCATTGGCTCCGCATGGAGAGGGCTGGCAAGGATTTCGCACGATATCGTGGAGAATGTGTGTTGGAGGAGCTAGGGCGGCAAGGGAGATGATAAGATGGAAGAAACTTATCCAGCGACTGGGAAACTTACGGGGTACGGGATAGCAACGCGTGAAGGGATCTCCTGTGTATCCCGCCTGGCAAGTGCAGAGCGGGGCGTGGTTGCCCACGTGGCAAGTGGCGAAAGTGCCGCAGACGCCGGGGCAGGGATCGACGCACTTGTGACGCACACAAGCCTTGTCGAAACTACATTCGGCGGAGACCGTGCACTCAGGCCGACAGCCGGGCGGACTACCAACGTACTCCGGAAGGCAGGAGCAGGTAGCCACACCATTCTGTTCGCGACACTGAGAGTTTGGTCCGCAGGGCGAGGGCTGGCATGGGTTAACGTACTCCCGGATAGCTGGAAAGTGATGGAAGAGATGTACGATCTGGTGCGGGCGATGGGAAGCGACATGCTTACGTTTCGGCTCGATGTTGCAATAACGGTAGGGGTCGCCCACATAGCCGCTGCGGCAGTTGCAGGTGGGTAGGTGGTTGCGCACGAAACACTCGGCGTTCTGGCCACAGCTGCCCGGGCAGGGATCGCGGCACTTCTGGTTCACACACGCCAGATGCGAGGGGCAATCATAGTCGATCACACACTCCGGCCGGCAGGCCTCGTACGGATTACCGAAGTATTCTGGGAGGCACTGGCAGGAGCCAACTCCGTTCTGCTGCCGGCACTCGGCGAACAAGCCGCAGGGATTTGGATGGCAGGGCTGGGCAATCTCGACCGGATCCCTTTGGATGGGTGTGCAGCTAACGAAAGGATCGCCGCTGTATCCTGGCTGGCAGTAGCACATGGCACTGTGGCTGATCACTCGGCACGTGGCATAGGTGCCGCACAGACCCGGACACGGATCTTGGCATCGGTTATTAACGCACACCAGGGCCTGGCTGCACTCGGAGTTGGAAACGCATTCGGGTCGGCAGTTGGGTGGAGTGCCGAAGAAGTTCGGCAGGCAGGAGCAGGAAGGCGTGTCTCCCACGCGGCGGCATTCGCTGTTCGGGCCGCAGGGGGACGGCTGACATGGGTCTGGGACTACGACATCGCGCTGGGGCTCAACTAGAGGTTCAACAATCAAAACACATGCTCAGACTGGTGGTCATTGGGAACTTACTGATCAAGTGGCATTGTATCAGGGGATTGCCGGTGTAGCCGGGTCGGCAGGTGCAGAAGGGATTGTGGCTGACAGTTCGGCACTGAGCGTATGCCCCGCAGGATCCCGGGCAGGGATCCACGCATCTCTGGTTCTGGCAAGCCAGGCTGGGGGCACAATCGGAGTTTGTGCTGCACTCTGGTCGGCAGGACGGTGGCACGCCGAAGTAGTTGGGGAGGCAGGTGCAGACGGCTTGGCCGTTCTGCTCCCGACACTCGGAATAGGAGCCGCAGGGCGAGGGGTTACAGGGATTACGGTAGACATCCACTAAATTCGTTGGAGTACAAGATGTTGGAGTCAAATCTTCTCTTATCTGGTAAAATGATGTAACCTACATTGAACTGGACGACACTCGACAAAGGCATTGCCGGTCATTCGCTCAGGGCAGTGGCACATGGCGATGTGGTTGAACACTTCGCAGACGGCGTTGATGCCGCAGGTTCCGGGACAGGGATCAGTGCACTTCTGGTTCACACACGCCAGATTTCGCGGGCACTCCGAACTCAGGACACACTCCGGCCTGCAGGCCACGTAGGGATCGCCCCGATACTCGGCCAGGCAGGTGCACTCTCCCTGGTTGGAGCAGATGGCATTGTTGCCACATGGACTAGGGTTGCAGGGATCATGGGGTTCTTCGCGGGCGGGAGGGGCTGCGGATGGGATGACTTGTCTTATTCCTGCTAAAGGATTAACCACTGGGTGGGTGGGGCTTACGTGGTGCAGGGTGGCAGGCTAAGAAGGCATCGCCCACATAGCCTCGCAGGCAGACGCAACTGGGAACGTGACTGATCACCCGGCACTCGGTCTGCTGACCGCAGGCACCAGGACATGGATCACGGCAGCGTTCGCTTATGCAAGCCAAGTGGCCAGGACACTCCGCATTAATGGTACACTCGGGACGACAACGCGGCGGAGTGCCATAGTAGTTGGGCAGGCAAGAGCAAACGGCCTGGTCCTGATGATTTCTGCAGGAGGAGTAGAGGCCGCAGGGGGAGGGTACGCAGGGATCACGGTAGGGAGCTACATCTCTCAAGGGCGGCGGAGGAACTGGCGTGGGGAAGAGTGGGTTAGGTTGGGGTAGCGCTCGGTGATTGTCCATTTCCTTACTTGTCGGTCGGGGCAAGCAGCGCACGAAAGGATCGCCCGTCATGCCTGTGGGACACCTGCAAATGGGACTGTGGTTGCGCACCTCGCAAATCGCCTGCTGGCCACACACACCCGGACACGGATCAACACACTTGTAGTCGATGCAGGCCCTGGTGGCGGCGCAGTCAGAACTCGAGGTGCACTGGGGTCGGCAGTTGGGTGGGGCTCCTTCGAACTCGGGCCGGCACGAGCAGACGGCCTGCTCGTTTATTTCGCGACAGTTGGAGTTGGGGCCGCAGGGCGAGGGTTGGCAGGGATTCACGTACTCATGGACAATAGCTAGTTACGGGTTAGGATACAATACAAAACAACGCTCGGAATTAGTAACTACTTCAACGGCTACGACAAGGTTTAGTAGAACTACTGGAGTAATTGGAGCTAGCTTACGTTCTGGCGGCTGGCTGCAATAGCGATACGGGTCGCCGATGTATCCCGGATAGCAGTTGCACATGGGCGTATGGTTCACCACATTGCACTCGGCATTCTGTCCACAGCTTCCGGGGCAGGGATCGCGGCACTTTTGCTGCTGGCAGGCTCGGTTCGACGGGCAATCCGAGTTCAACACGCACTCCGGACGACAGCCTTCATAGGGGTTTCCGAAGTAGTCCGTAAGACACTGACACGCTCCAGCGCCATTCCGTTGGATGCACTCCGCGTTGGCGCCGCAGGGCGAGGGCTGGCACGGATTGATGATCTCTACATCGGCCACAATGGGCTGGCATTGGGTGAAGGGATCTCCGGTGAGACCCACATCGCAAATGCACATGGCCGTGTGGGAGACGACGCGACAGATGGCACTGATACCGCATAGACCGGGGCAGGGATCCTTACACTTCTGATTGATGCACGCCAGGTTGGCCGGGCACTCCGAGTTGGCAACGCACTCAGGCTTGCAGTACGGCGGAGAGCCAACAAAATCAGCCAGGCATGTGCAAGTGGGAGTCTCTCCAACGGCCCGGCATTCGGAGTTGGGTCCACAAGGCGACGGACGGCAGGGATCCTGAGGCACAATGTCCTGCTGCGGCGGTTCGATGATCTGCTGGCAGCCCACGAAGGGATTGCCAGTGAAGCGCGGGAGGCAGGTGCAGAACGGGTTGTGGTTGACCACACTGCACTGGGCATTGCGACCACATGATCCGGGACAGGGATCCACACACTTCTGGTTCGCGCAGGCCAGGCGGGGCTGGCACTCCGAGTTGGAGGTGCACTCCGGCCGGCAAAGTGGCGGCGTTCCAATGTATCCCGACACACAGGAGCAAACGGCCTGTTGGTTGACCTCCCTGCACTGGGAATTGGGTCCACACGGAGAGGGATGGCAGGGCTGGACAATGGCAGGGGCTGCAAGGGAAATCGGGCGTTCGGAATAGTGGACTCTTTTTGTGGTCTGGAGCTGGAATAGTTACGTGGTATGGGCTGGCACTGGACGAACGCATTGCCGGCATAGCCCTCCGGACATGTGCACATGGGCACGTGGTTGATAACCGAGCAGATGGCGTTGGGGGCACAGGTTCCGGGGCAGGGATCGAAGCATTTGTGGCGCGCACAAGCCAAGTTGCGGGCGCAGTCCAGGCTGGTGATGCACTCGGGTCGGCAGCCACTGTACGGGTCGCCATGGTACTCAGGGATGCAAGTGCACACTCCGTTGTTGCACTGGGCATTGGGGCCGCAGGGAGAGGGGTTGCACGGATCGTCAAGCTTAACGGCTAACATGGGAGAGAAGGGCTTTAGTCCAATCGTCACTTAACCAAACGATGCTGAGGCTTACGGGTCGGCGGTGGTGGTGGCTGGGGCTGGCATTGGCTGAACGGATCACCGGTGTATCCCACCGGACAGACGCAGCTGGGCGTGTGGCTAATCACATTGCATATGGCGCCATAGCCACAGGAGCCGGGGCAGGGATCCCTGCACTTCTCATTGATGCACGCCTGGCTGCTGGGGCACTCGGCGTTTATTCGGCACTCAGGCCGGCAGTTGGGAGGAGCTCCCAGATAGCCAACCAAGCAGGAACAGGCGGGAGCATCGCCTTGAGCCCGGCATTGGGAGTAGGGGCCGCATGGTGAGGGAACACAGGGATCAACTGGAGTCTTTTGGATGGCCGGAGGCGGAACAGCTTTGGGGACGACGGAACAGTTAATATTTGGCGGAACCATGCAACAATGCGGCCACTTACGAGGCACGGGGAAGCAGCGCAAGAAGGCGTCGCCCGTATAGCCGGCGCGACAGGTACAAATGGGACTGTGATTGACCACCCGACAGGTGGCTTGTTCTCCGCAGGTATTTGGACAGGGGTCGATGCACTTCTGGCCCACGCACGCCTTGTCAAGCGGACACTCCGAGGAGATGGTGCACTCGGGGCGGCAGGCAGGTGGGGCACCCACATACTCGGGAAGGCACGAGCACACGGCCTGTTCGTTGCTTTCACGGCACTGAGAGTTGGGACCGCACGGAGATGGCTGGCAAGGATTCACATACTCCTTGATGGCTATAAAAGGGGACAGACGATGGCATTCAAGGAGCTCTCTACATAAAGTTCAAAAGTCTTACGTTGGCGTTCTGGGATGCACAAGCGATACGGGTCACCGGAATAGCCAGATATGCAACTACAGGTGGGAACGTGGTTGAGAACGTTGCACAAGGCATTCTGGCCACAAGTTCCCGGACAGGGATCCTGACACTTTTGCTGCTGGCAGGCCTTGTTCGAGGGGCAGTCAGAGTTAAGGATGCACTCAGGACGGCATCCCTCGTAGGGATTCCCAAAGTACTCTGGCAAGCACTGGCAGGAGCCGGCATCTTGGCGGGACGTACAACGGGCATTGACTCCACAAGGGCTGGGATTGCAGGGATCTAGCTGGTCCAGTTGTTGAATCCTCTTTTCGGTGCACAGAGTGAACGGATCACCCTCCATGCCCTCGGGACAGATGCAGCTGGGAGTGTGGGAGATGACGCGGCAGATCGCCGATTGTCCGCAGAGTCCTGGACAAGGATCGCGACACTTTTGCTGTATGCAGGCCTGGCTTGTTGGGCACTCGGAGCTGGTCACACACTCGGGTCTGCAGTTGGGAGGAGCTCCGATGTAGTCCGGCAGGCAAGTGCAGGACGGCGACTCGTTGACCTCCCGGCACTGGGAGTATGGTCCGCAGGGGGATGGCAGACATGTCTGCCTAGGCGGTGGTACTGGCGGTTCGATGATCAGCTGGCAACTCACGAAGGGGTTGCCGGAGTGGCGCTCCAAGCAGCGACAGAACGGACTGTGGTTCGTCACATGGCACTGGGCGTTACGGCCACAAACGCCTGGACACGGGTCACCGCACTTCTGGTTGAGACAGGCCAAGTTCAGCGGACACTCGGAGTTGGTGGTGCATTCAGGGCGACAGAAGGGTGGACTTCCGATGAAGGGCG
Organism: Drosophila atripex; assembly: GCA_035045925.1. Taxonomy (NCBI): domain Eukaryota; kingdom Metazoa; phylum Arthropoda; class Insecta; order Diptera; family Drosophilidae; genus Drosophila; species Drosophila atripex. The sequence goes on from JAWNOP010000070.1 coordinate 10,653,454, forward strand.
TGATGCATGAGCAAATGGCCTGCTGATTGATGACGCGGCACTGGGAGTTGGGTCCGCACGGGGAGGGCTGGCAAGGATTCTGGACTACGTCGAGTTCTGTAAGGGGTTGGGACTTTATAGCGACTATGAAACGGATGAAAGTGGCGCTGTTCTTACGTGGCACTGGGCTGCACTGAACAAAGGCATTGCCTTGCATTCCCTCTGGACAACGGCAATTGGGAATGTGGTTAAGGACCTCACAGATCGCATTCGAGCCACAAATTCCGGGACAGGGATCGACACACTTGTGGCGGACACAAGCTCGGCTGCGATCGCAGTCCGTGTGCAGAACACACTCCGGACGACAGCCGGTGTACGGGTCGCCGTGATATTCCGGCAGACAAGAACATATTCCGTTGTTGCATTGGGCGTTGGAGCCACAAGGCGAGGGGTAACACGGGTCCTCGGGCGGCAATGGATCTTGGACTATTCCAAAGTTGGGACTGTTATATATACTCTTGTGATATGGTGCTAAATGGCTCTTACTCTTCGCTGGTGGCTCCGGATTGCAGACGCTGAACGGATCACCGATGTAGCCCGTCAGACAACTGCAGATGGGAGTGTGGTTGATGACATTGCACTGGGTGTTGAGGCCACAGGATCCGGGGCAAGGATCGCGGCACTTCTGATTAATACACGCCTGGTGGCTTGGGCACTCAGCGTTGATGGAGCACTCGGGACGACAGTTGGGTGGTGTACCCAAGAACTGGGGCAAGCACGAGCAGGAGGGTGTGCCATGAATCTCACGACACTGGGAATTCGCACCGCAGGGCGAGGGAACACACGGGTCGGTGGGTTCATTGACCACGGGCGGAGGAGCTGGAAGATTGGTTTCGATGGTTGAGCGAACTCTTCATAAAAATGTAATCCGATTTCTTACGCGGCTGACGGTAACAACGAGTGAACGGATCTCCAGTAAATCCACTAACGCAGGTGCAAATGGGATTGTGGTTGCGGACTCGGCACTCGGCCTGCTGGCCGCAAACATTCGGACAGGGATCCACGCACTTGCGGTTCACACAGGCCTTGTCAGCGGGGCATTCGGAGCTGCTGGTGCATTCCGGACGACAGGCAGGCGGGCTGCCGATGAACTCGGCCAGGCAAGAGCAAACGGCTTGATCGTTGATCTCCCGACACTGGGAGTTGGGGCCGCAAGGAGAAGGCTGACAAGGATTTACATAAACAGGAACAGCTAGAAAGTCACCGATGATTAAAAACACATTCTTCCATGGCGAGGGCAAGGCCTTACGTGGCTCGTTGACTATGATGCGGCACACGCTGTATGGGTCTCCGTTGAAGCCTGCCAGGCAATTACAAGTGGCCAGGTGGTTGACCACCTGGCACTCGGCGTTCTGGCCACAGGTACCGGGACACGGGTCGCGGCACTTCTGGTTCACACACGCCAGATTCGAGGGGCAGTCGGAGTTCAGGACGCACTCGGGACGACAGCCATCGTAGGGATTGCCGAAGTAATCAGGCAGACACTGACAAGATCCTGCACCACCGCGCTCTTCACACTTGGCATTTACGCCACAAGGGCTGGGGTTGCATGGCTGCAGGACCTCCACGGGGGTAGCCCTAATGGGACTGCACTGACTAAACGGATCACCAGTGAAACCGCCGTCGCACAAGCACATGGCAGTGTGACTGAACACTCGGCAGTTGGCATTCTGGCCACAAAGTCCTGGGCAAGGATCCGAGCATTTCTGATTGATGCACGCTTGGTTGGTGGGACACTCCGAGTTGGAGATGCACTCGGGACGGCAGTTTGGTGGAGCACCTACGAATTCTGCCAGGCAGGAGCATGACGGAGAATCACCCGACACCCGGCATTCAGAATTGGGACCACACGGAGAAGGAACGCAAGGATTCAGAGGTTTCTCGTCCCGAATTACTGCAAGAATCATGGTTAGCTGGAGCGAGGAATTGAGAAACCCGGGGCACTTACTTAGCTGTTCACAGCGCACGAATGGATTGCCAGACATGCCCGTGGGGCAGCTGCAGAAGGGACTGTGATTGACGACGTTGCAGAGTGCATTGAAGCCACAAGTGCCGGGACAGGGATCGCGACACTTCATATTTTGGCAAGCCTGATCGGCGGGACAGTCAGAGTTGGTGACACACTCCGGACGGCATCGCGGCGGGCTGCCGACATAGTCAGCCAGGCAGGAGCAGACCGCAGTCTGCTGCACCACCCGACACTGACTGTTCGGTCCGCAAGGCGATGGTCGACAGGGATCTTGGATTTTGGCTGGTGGCACGGGTCGACATTCGAAGAACGCGTTGCCGGACATCTGCTCCGGGCAGCGGCAGATGGGAATGTGGTTGGTGACTTCGCACAAAGCATTAACACCACAGGTTCCGGGGCAAGGGTCGATGCACTTGTTGCGCACACAGGCCCGATCTCTGGGACAGTCTGTGTTCAGCACGCACTCCGGACGACACGAGACATACGGATCGCCCTGATGCTCGGGTATGCACGAGCACTGTCCATTTCGGCACAAGGCGTTGGCTCCACAAGGGGATGGATTGCAGGGATCGTCGGCAACTGGAGGCGTTGTGGCTACACGAGATGGAGGAGTGAGGGGTAAAAAATAGGAACACTTTCTGGAGAGCATTAAAGGACACCTACGTTCGGGCGGCTTGGGATTGCAGTTGGTGAACGGATTGCCAATGTAGCCCTCGATGCAGGCGCAGAGCGGCGTATGGTTGATGACACTGCAGACGGCATTTAAGCCGCAAGCTCCGGGGCAGGGATCGCGGCACTTCTGGTTGATGCAAGCCAATTGGCTGGGGCACTCCGAGTTGATGGTACATTCCGGACGACAGTTGGGCGCCTGACCGATAAAGCTAGCCAGGCAGGAGCAAGCCGGCACTCCGTTGATATTACGGCACTCCGAATTGGGTCCACAAGGTGTTGGCACACAAGGATCCCGCAGGGGCTCAGTTTTGATCTCAACAGGAGGCGCTGTGACGCAGAATTCTTTAATATACTTTGTCCAACTTTGAGGCGGGGAGATCTTACGTGGAATGGGGAAACAACGAGTGAAGGCATCGCCGGTGTAACCGCTGAGGCAGCTGCAGATGGGACTGTGGTTCCGCACCCTGCACACGGCATTGTTGCCACAAATGTCCGCCGCACAGGGGTCTACACACTTCTGGTTAACGCACGCCTTGTCGGCCGAGCACTCCGAGGATATGGTGCACTCGGGACGACAGGAAGGCGGTTGTCCCACAAACTGCGGCAAACAGGAGCAAACGGCTTGCTCGTTGGAAACGCGGCACTGAGAATTGGGGCCACAGGGATTGGGCTGGCATGGGTTAACGTACTCGTTTTGCGGGGCTAAAATGTGGGGGGGGTGTTAATTGGGAGAAAGAGAATAGGATATAGAGGTCCTTACGGTCCGGGAGACGGTTGCACTGGCGATATGGATCTCCCACGTAGCCAACTATGCAACTGCAAGTGGGCAGGTGGTTAACCACTTGGCAGTTGGCGTTCAGTCCGCATGTTCCGGGGCAGGGATCTTGGCACTTCAACTGCTGGCAGGCTCTGTTCGACGGACAGTCCGAGTCCAGCATGCACTCGGGGCGACAGCCTTCGTACGGGTCTCCGAAGTACTGCGGCAGACACTGGCAGGATCCCACTCCATTGCGATCGCGGCATACGGCATTTGTTCCGCATGGACTTGGGCTACAGGGGGTACGGATTTCAATGTCCCGGATGATCTCCGGGTTGCACTGCACAAACGGATCTCCGGTGTATCCTTGCAGGCAAATGCACTGGAGTGCATGGCTAACAACACGGCACTCGGCATTCAGACCACAGCGTCCTGGACAGGGATCGACGCACTTCTGGTTGACGCAGGCCAACTGGCTGGAACAATCCGAGCTGGTTACACATTCCGGTCGGCAATTGGGCGGACGACCTATGTAGGTCTCCAAACAGGAACAGGCCGGGGCTTCCCCGACCGGACGACACTGGGAGTAAGGTCCGCACGGCGAAGGGCGACAAGGATCAGTGGGTGCAACATCGCGAACGGGTTCAACTATAGTAGGAGTAGCTCTTTGGTGACAACATGTTGCTTCGATGATGTTTGTTTTCTTACTCTGAGGCTGACAACGAACGAACGGATTACCCGTAAACCTCTCGGGACACGTGCAGAAGGGACTGTGGCTGACCACGGCGCAATTGGCGCCCACTCCGCAGGTTCCGGGGCAGGGATCTCCGCACCGCTGATTGAGGCACGCCTGCGTGGGGGCACACTCGGCATTGGAGGTGCATTCGGGACGGCAGGACGGCGGGGCTCCTATAAAGCTGGGCAAGCAGGAGCAAACGGCTTGCTGGTTGACCTCACGGCACTGGGAGTTGGGACCACAGGGCGATGGTCGGCAAGGATTGGTTACAATGGAAACTGTTGGAGGGTTCAAATTGGTAAGATTGGTGAGATAGTTTCGCAACAGAAAGGAACACGACATGGACGTACTGTGCACTGGAGAGCAGCGGATGAAGGCGCTGCCAGCAGTACCATCCGGACATCTGCACATGGGTATGTGGTTGATGACATCACAGATGGCGTTCTCGCCACAAGTGCCCGGACACGGGTTCAGGCACTTGCTGCGCAGGCAGGCCTTGTCCCTCGGACAATCGGAGTTGAGGACGCACTCCGGCCGGCAGCCGGAGTAGGGATCACCGTGGAATTCGGGGAGACAAGTACAGGTACCGGCGTTGCACTGGGCATTGGCGCCACACGGCGACGGGTTGCAGGGATCGACATACTCATCTGTTGGATGGGTTGAGTTGTTCAGGATGGGGATACAAGCAGTGGGGAGGCAATTCTTACTTAGCACTGGCTCGGCTGGTGCGAGGCGACAACTACTAAACGGATCACCCGTAAAGCCAGCCGGACAGACGCAAATGGGCGTGTGGTTCACCACATTGCATTCGGCAGCATAGCCGCAGGAGCCCGGGCACGGATCAATACACTTTTCCCTGATGCACGCCAGATTGGAGGCGCACTCTGCACTGATGGTGCACTCGGGTCGACAGTTGGGCGGTGCTCCAAGGAATTCTGGTAGACAGGAGCAGGACGGCACACCCTGTACATTGCGGCACTGGCTGTTTAGTCCGCAAGGCGACGGCAGGCAAGGATCGCGCGAAACATCCTTAATTTCGGGCGGCGGAGCTGGATAAGGCAGTAGTGTTAGCGAAGGCTTCGAGGAGAACAGGGGGAAGACTCTTACGTGGCAGAGCATAGCAACGGGTGAAGGAGTCGCCGGTGAAGCCCGGACGACACTGGCAAAGAGGGCTGTGATTACGAACCCGGCACTCGGCGTTGATGCCGCAAGTACCAGGACAAGGATCCTGACAACGTTGACTGATACACGCCTTGTCGGTGGGACACTCTGTGCTCAACACGCACTCGGGCCGGCAGTTGGGCGGCAGTCCTATGTGGAGCTCCAGGCAGGAGCACACGGCTTGACCGTTGAGTTCGCGACACTGGGAATTGGGACCGCAGGGCGAGGGACGACACGGTTGGGTGGGTTCGGCCAGACGAATTGCTAGAAAGGGGCTTCCGTGAGGACCAAAATGAGATGGGTTTTAGGGCAGGGTAGTCTTACGCTGGGCTGGTTCCACGTGGCAGTAGCGGTAGGGATCGCCAATGTATCCAGGACGGCATATACAGGTGGGCAGGTGGTTGGTGACACTGCAGTCCGCATTGGTGCCACAGGTGCCGGGGCAGGGGTCGCGACACTTCTGTTGCTGGCACGCCTTGTTCGAGGGGCAGTCCGAGTTGCGGACGCATTCCGGGCGACACGACTGATACGGATCGCCGAAGTGGTCGGGCAGGCACTGGCAGGAGCCGATGCCGTTCCTCTCCCGGCAAACAGCATTGGAGCCGCAGGGATTGGGTTCGCAGGGGGTCACCTGCTCGTTAACTATGCGTTCTAGAGATGGGGGATTCAAGCGAGACGGGATAGAGATAGAGACGGGGAGAATGTTCATTATTGACTTTCGATATAATCGGATTTAGTAGAATGGAACACACCTGCTGGCGCGGATTAATCCAGTTTCGCGTGAGGTATTATTGTAGCGGATTAGCAGTACGATTACGAGTTAGGTGTTGGCGTTAATCGCTCTCACTAACGGATTGCGGTTCTGGTGCTTCGCTTCGTTTAGTTTTGTTAAACGCAGTGCGTTGGGTGCTTTTTTCAGTGTATATTTTGTTTGTTTTTAATTTTTTATTTTTATCTTAGGGCTCTATGGTGCAGTGCGCCAACTAACTTGGCTTTGAGTTTGAGTTTATGTTTATGCAGTTCAGTTTTTGTGTATTGTGAGTAAAACAAGTGTTCTTGGCGGGGTTATATCATTTATTGCTCTTGGTTAAACAATATTCGCTACATTTTTTAGTTTATAACATATTAATTTTGTAAACTAATTAATTGCTAATTTGGCATCGATGACTAGAGTTTAGGAGGCAGAATTTTGGGTTTGGGGGGACAAACAACAACGCAGTACTCGATTTCGGGTTAGGATCAATTTTTAGAGGGTAGTAAGCAAGTGGAGAGTCGTGGAGAGTGGCAAGTGTTCTGGGCCGAATAACGAATTAGGTAAAGCATTCCACGAGGATTATCCCCCAAAATCGAATGGGAGGGGGGCATCATCAGGGGTTAGAGGCAAAAATCAAGGCGGGTGGCAGATCGGTGTGAGACATTAACGGTGGCAATAAGGAAGCAATAAGGCGTGGCAAGTTTGCATATTGTATTTCAGGCGTTAGGGGCAGTAATAAGCAATAGTATCAAAAGTGACTAAATCTAATCAAAACCCCTGACTAGCCCAACAGACAGACACTTCCAACGACACGGCCACTCAGACAACTCGTACAGAGGGCGTGCTACTTGAAATTTGCATTTTGCTCGAGTGCTTTGTGATTTTGTGGAACAGAAAACATAAAAAACACTTTGTTCTGCAATGCATTGTGCCTGTGAGTGTGCTAATCATGAGTTTTAATGTTTAAATATCAAATGGTAACAAGAACTGCCTAAGAGCGCATTAGAACAAGTTTCGCGGGCAAAGTGATGAGCAACAAGTGAATTAAAATAAAAATTAAAATTAAAAAAAACAATTGCTGCGATTGCAATTGACTTTTGAGTTCAAAAATATCCATTGTTCTAATACGCTTGAGGAGAATGTGAAACTTGAAGTAAAAATTTGGTATAATTTGGTCTTTGGTTTCGGGCTTTCAACAAGGGTTTCGTAATACTTTCAACTGAGATCAATAAAAAACTAATTAGTTTCACATTCGTGTTAATTAAAGGCGTAAACAAATGTTTTTTTTTTAGGTTTGCTTAAGTTGTAATAGCAGGTGTTGTACTGGGCGCCCAGTAAGCAGCCTCAACCAAAGTCTCTAATTATAAGCAGGTTTACGCCTTGGCCTAACTTCTACGTCAATGGAATCGGGTCCTACCTTGCTCCTTTTGACAGCCGGTGAACGGATCTCCAGTGTAGCCCACATCGCATGTGCAGATGGGTTGGTGATTGGCCACATTGCAGCGGGCATTGAAGCCGCAGGCATTCACGCACGGATTCGAGCACTTCTGGCGGATGCAGGCCTTGGTGGGCGGGCATTCCGGATTGATGGAGCACTCGGGTCGACAGCTGGGTGGCGTTCCAATGAAGGTGGCGGCACACGAGCACGCTGCATTTCCGTTTAGAACCTTGCACTCGGAGTTGGGGCCGCAGGGCGACGGTTGGCAGGGATTCTCCGGTGTCGGTGGTGGCTTTCGCTCCTCCTGGTAGCACCGTGTGAACGGATCGCCGGTGTAGCCCGTGTTGCAAGAGCAGGACGGATTGTGATTGATCACCTGGCAGCGGGCGAACTGTCCACAGGCTCCCGGGCAGGGATCGACGCACTTCCTATTGACACAGGCCGTCTGCAGCGAGCATTCGGAACTGACAATGCACTCCGGCTTGCAGGCTGGCGGAGATCCCAGCATGCCTGCTTGGCAGGCACACACAGGACCTTGGGCGGAGACATGGCACAGGCTGTTCGGTCCGCACGGGTTCGGCTGACACGGGTCCTTTGGCACCGGTGTCTCCTGGCGACAGTGGACGAACGGATCGCCAGTGTAGCCCTGCAGGCAACTGCAAATGGGTATGTGGTTGGAGACGTCGCACTGCGAGTTCTGGCCGCAAACTCCTGGGCAAGGATCCACGCACTTCTTGTTCAGACAAGCCTTGGTGGACGGGCAATCGGTACTCAAAGTGCATTCTGGACGGCAGCCGGTGTACGGGTCGCCGTGGTAGTCCTGCAGGCAACTGCAGATTCCGTTCCTGCATTGGGCGTTGGCTCCGCAAGGCTGCAAATCGCAAGGATCAGCACTAAGTGGCGGCGATTTGGTGGACGTTTCGATAATCTCCACGCACTGGACGAACGGATCACCAGTGAATCCTCCGCGGCAGGTACAGATGGCGAGATGGTTTTGAATGCGGCACTCGGAGTTGACGCCGCAGGAGCCTTCGCAAGGATCGCGACATTTCTCGGCGATGCAGGCTCTGTCCGAGGCACAGTCGGTGTTCACAATGCACTCGGGTCGGCAGTTCGGTGGCGCTCCAATGTAGTTGGGCAGGCAGGAGCAGGAGGCCTGTTCGTCGCGCACTCGGCACTCGGAATACAGTCCGCACGGCGATGGCTGGCATGGTCTCTTGGCCACGGGCACGTCCTTGGGCACTGGCGTCGGAGCGGGCGCCGGATAGCAGCGGGCGAATGGATCACCCGTCATGTCTGAAGGACAGCTGCAGATGGGGTTGTGGTTGCGCACCTCGCACTTGGCATTCAGGCCACAAGTGTTGGCGCACGGATCGGCGCAACGGAACTTGTGGCAGGCCTTGTTGGAAGGACATTCGGCGTTGACCGTGCACTCCGGCTTGCAGTTCGGCGGAGCACCCACAAAGGTGTCCAGGCATGAGCACACGGCCAGACCGTTGGCCACACGGCACTTGCTGTTGGCTCCGCAGGGCGATGGCTGGCAGGGATCGGCCACCGGCGGTGGAGTGGTCACCTCCACGCGACGGCAGCTGGCGAACGGATCGCCGGTGAAGCCATCGTTACAGACGCAGTTGGGCACATGGTTGACGGCAAAGCATTGGGCGTTCAGGCCACAGATTCCAGGGCAAGGATCTTGACACTTGTTGCGGATGCAGGCCTTGTCCGTCGGGCAGTCCGAGCTAAGCACGCACTCCGGTCGGCAGCCCTCGTAGGGGTTGCCCTGGTACTCGTCGATGCACTTGCAGGCAGCGGCTCCGTTCCTCTCGATGCAGTCGGCGTTCGGTCCGCACGGCGACGGCTGGCATGGCTTCACAGGCTCCTTCTCCTGGGGCACACACTGCACAAACGCATTGCCGGCGAATCCTGGCGGGCAGGAGCAGGACACAGTGTGTCCGATAACTCGGCACTCGGCGTTGGTGCCGCAGGATCCAGGGCAGGGGTCGCGACACTTGTTGTTGATACATGCCTGGGTGGACTGGCAATCCGGATTGATGATGCACTCGGGCCGGCAGTTGGGCGGCGAACCGAAGAACTCCGGCTGGCACTGGCAGACTGGACCGCTCTTGTCGGGCTTGCAAATGGAGTTGGGTCCGCAGGGCGAGGGTGAGCAGGGATCTTGAGGTGTTTCCTTAACCTCTGGCGTGATGGGAATCTCGACACACTGCTTGAACGGATCACCAGTGCGTCCGGGTGGGCATCCACAGATCGGGCTGTGGTTAATCACCTCGCAGCGGGCCTCCAGGCCACAAGCTGCGGCGCAAGGATCTACGCACTTCTTGTTGACACAGGCTTGAAGAGCGGAGCACTCGCTGGACACCACACACTCGGGTCGACACTGGGGCGGAGCTCCAATGTATCCCGCCAGGCAGGAGCACACGGCATGTCCATTAACGTCTCGGCACTGGCTGTTGGCGCCGCAGGGCGATGGGTTGCAGGCCTCCACAATGGGATCCTCCACGACTGGCTTCACGCGGCAGTTGGTGAACGGATCTCCTTCGTATCCCTGAAGACAGGAGCACACCGGGATGTGGTTGAGCACTTCGCAAACGGCGTTGTTGCCACAAATGCCAGGGCAGGGATCCACGCAGCGGTTCCGCACGCAGGCCTTGTCACGGGGACAGTCGGCCGAAAGGGTGCACTCTGGACGGCAGCCCTCGAACGGATTTCCTTGGTAGTTGTTCTGGCAACGGCACTCTCCGTTGAAGCAGTCGGCGTTGGGGCCGCAAGGATTGGGGTTGCACGGATCCGTCACCACTGGCGTCTTCTGTTCTGGTTTCTTGGTGCATCGCACAAACGGATCGCCTTCGTAGCCCTCAATGCAGTTGCAGATGGGCAGGTGGTTCAGAACATGGCACTTGGCCTCGAAGCCGCAAGATCCGGAGCAAGGATCACCACACTTTTGGTTGATGCAGGCCTCGGTAGGACCGCACTCCGAGTTGAGAACACACTCGGGACGACAGCGTGGCGGAGCTCCTATGTAGTTTGGCAGGCAGGAACAGGCCGGGCTGTTGCCCACGATCTGGCACTTGGCGTTGGGACCACATGGCGATGGAACACACGAAGCTGGTGGCGGTGAGGGGGTTGTGGCGTCGTTTACAATGGCTGGAAAAGATTCGCAATGTAAATAAGAGGCACAATAGGATAATAATTGTGTGATTTTTTTTACTTACCAACTTTGGTGCACTGGACAAACGGATCTCCGGTCATACCGCGTGGGCAGGTGCAGATGGGGCTGTGGTTCTTGGTGGTACAAATGGCCCTAATGCCGCAGGTGTGCAGGCAGGGATCCACGCACTTCTTGTTGACACAAGCACGTTCCGGAGCACACTCGGCACTCACCACGCACTCGGGTCGGCAGTTCGGCGGCTGGTTGACGAATCCAGATTGGCAGGAGCACACGGCCTGGCTGTTCATGGCGCGGCAGTTGCTGTTGGGTCCGCACGGCGAAGGGTTGCACGGGTTAATCGGGGGTCGTGGCGTCACCGGCACCGGTTTGCAGCTGAAGAACGGATCGCCAGTGTATCCCGGCGGGCAGTCGCAAGTGGGCACATGTTTCTCCACCGTGCAGATGGCATACTCGCCGCAGATGTTGTCGCAGGGATCCACGCACTTGAAACGCACGCAGGCCTGGGCAGGCGAGCAGTCGTCGTTGTCCTCGCATTCACGTCGGCATCCGCGCTGGGCATCGTAGGGATTTCCCTCGAATCCATCATGGCAGTAGCAGGCTCCGGCTCCGTTTCTCTCCCGGCACTCGGCATGCGGTCCGCAGGGTGAAGGTTCGCACGGAGAGGTTGGCGGTTCAGTGGGCACGATGGCGCGAATCAGCTCACAACCGAAAAGCGGATCACCCTCGTAGCCGTCGGCGCAGGAGCAGACGGCATTGTGCTGCACCACCTGGCAGATGGCGTTGCTGCCGCACGATCCCGGACAGGGATCCACGCATCGCTCCTGCTGGCAGGACAGATGGTTCTGGCACTCGTCGTTATTGGTGCACTCCGGCCGGCAGTTCGGCGGTCTTCCGATAAAGTTGGTCTTGCAGGAGCAGGCCGCCTGGTTGCCGATCTCGCGGCAAACGGAATTGGGACCACAAGGCGACGGCACGCACGGATTGTCGGAACTCTTTTCCTCCTTGGTGGGCAGACATCCGGAGATGGGGTCTCCGGTCATGCCAGGCTGGCAACTGCAGATGGGGTTGTGGTTCACCACCTGGCACTTGGCATTGTTGCCGCAGGCACCTCGGCACGGATCCTCGCACTTCTGGTTAATGCAGGCACGGTTCTGGGGGCACTCCGAGCTGACCACACACTCCGGCTTGCAGCTGGGCGGGGCACCGATGTAACCCTCCACACAGCTGCACACCGCGTGGCTGTTGGTGTTTTGGCACTGGCTGTACGGACCGCAGGGCGACGGCTGGCAGGGATTCTCCGGACGGCGGGTGACCACCTCGATGAGCGAGCACGAGCGATGCGGATCGCCGGTGTACCCATCGAAGCAGTTGCAGTTGGGTCCATGGTTCAGGACACGGCACTCAGCATTGATGCCACAGGCTCCAGGACACGGGTCCTGGCACTTGTTGCGGATGCAGGCTCGCGATCGATCGCAGTCATCGTTCTGGACACATTCCGGTCGGCAGCCGCTGTACGGATCTCCGAAGTATTCCGGCAGGCAGGCACAGGAGCCAGCTCCATTGCGCTCTCGGCAAATCGCATTGGCTCCACATGGGCTGGGGTTGCAGGGATTGCGGGGCTCCTCCGTGGGTGAAACTAGATTGATGAGAGATGGATGGATGGATATATTAGTAGGGAATAGACTGGGGTCAGTCTCCAGGGGGGGCTCATTACTTTGCTGCACAATCGCACAGCCGGAGAACGGATCTCCGGTGTAACCAGGCACACACTCGCACGTCGGTCGGTGCTTGATGGCCGTGCACACGGAGTGCTGGCCACAGGCACCGATGCACGGATTGGTGCAGCGCTGGTTGACGCAGGCCAAGTTGGCCGGACAGTCGGCACTGCTGAGGCACTCGGGCCGGCAGTTGGGCGGACGGCCGAGGTAGTCCGGCAGGCAGGAGCATGCAGGTGACCCGCGGACATCGATGCATTTCGAGTTGGGTCCACATGGTGAGGGGATGCAGGGATTGCCGGACTTTTCGGCGGGTGGGGGCTCCACTACAGGTTGTACATGCCACATGCCACATGCCACAGATAGTCGGAGGTAGTACATAACACAAACATATACATAGTAGAGAGTAGAGTTGGATAGTTTGTTTACAGAGTGTAGGTGGTACATAAAACAAAAAATAAACATAAACAGAAACAGAAACAGAAAATGGGAAATAAAACATTAAAAAGTGTATATACATGCAGGGGGAGTAGGAGGGAGAAGTAGTTCCTGGCGGACAGACAAGCCAAGTGGGTGGGGTTGTGGGGGGTTGATTGACGTGCAAATTTTAGAGCTACCGGCGGCTGCAGACGGCATCTACTTGGGAGGAGAGGCCTCTAGAGATCCCCCATTGCAACTCCCCCATTTGGCTTGCTTCCCATTCCTCTCCGAAATCATGCTTACATATAATCTTAGTGCATCGGTTGAAGGGATCTCCGGTGAAGCCCGGGGCACAGGAGCATGCGGGATAGTGATTAATAACCTGGCAGCGCGCCTCGATGCCACAAGTGCCCGGACACGGGTCCACGCACTTCTGGTTCTGGCAATTGAGGTCTTGGGCACAGTCGGAGCTAATGACGCACTCGGGCCGGCAGTTGGGAGCCGATCCGATGAAGCCCTGCTGGCAGGAGCAGACGGCATGGCCGTTGATCTCCCGACACTGACTGTACGGACCGCAGGGCGAGGGCTGGCAAGGGTGTTCATCTAGCTCGGCTAGGGGTGGCGGAGAAGTGGCAATTATCAGTTTTGTCCATTTTCTGGGGTTAGTAGTGGAACCTACGTGGTGGGGGCAACTGGGGAATTTCGCGACAAGCACTCGACGGGTTTCCGGTGTAGCCGGCCAGACACGTGCAGGTGGGCAGGTGATTGGACACACGACACTCGGCGTTCAAGCCACAAACGCCCGGACATGGGTCCACGCATTTCTGGTTGACGCAGGACTTGTCGCGCGAGCAGTCACTGTTCACCACGCACTCCGGACGACAGCCGCTGTACGGATCGCCGAAGTAGCCCGGCTGGCACGTACAGGAGCCGGCGCCGTTGCGTTCACGGCACTCAGCGTTGGGGCCGCAGGGCGATGGCTGGCAGGGAGTAAGGCGCTCGTCGGGTTCGGGCAGAGCTGTGGGTCACAAGGGACACTCATTAGCGGTTCGTCTCTCAAAGGATGCTCTCAAAGGAAAAGCTTACGTTGGGGATTGCATCCGGAGAACGGATCACCAGTGAAGCCATTGTCGCAAGAGCAGACGGGCGAGTGGTTCACCACGCTGCAGTAGGCATTGAAGCCACAGGAGCCCGGACAGGGGTCCTGGCAGCGCTCATTAATGCAGGCCAGAGTGGCAGGACACTCGGTGTTCAGCGTACACTCTGGTCGGCAGTTGGGCGCACGGCCAACGAAATTGGGCAAGCAGGAGCACACCCCCGTCTCACCCACGACACGGCACTGGGAGTTGCGACCGCAAGGACTGGGTACGCAGGGATTCTCGTTAGCCTTCGGACGCTCCGGCTCATCCTGCCACGGGGAACAGCGCACGAACGGATCGCCGCTATAGCCGGCAGCACACGAGCAGATCGGGTTGTGGTTGGTCACCTTGCAGATGGCCTCGTGACCACAGGTGCCCGGACATGGGTCCACGCACCGCTGGTTCACGCAAGCTCTGTCTTGGGCGCACTCGGAACTGACCGAGCACTCCGGACGACAGGCGGGCGGAGTGCCAATGTAGTTGGTGACGCAGGAGCAGACCGCATGTCCGTTCACCTCACGGCACTGGCTGTACGGACCGCATGGCGACGGACGGCAGGGCTCAACAGGTGGGGCCACTAAAAGTTTGGAGGATTATTAAATGAGCCAATCCTTGAAAAAAAAAAACATCCTTAAAGGATGGATCGATTTTTTACGAAATTTTGAAATATTTATGGAACAAGTATGGCCTCGAAAATCGATCCATCCTAACTTTTAGGATTATTGCCCTACATATTGGTATTTCCCGACAATACTGGGATGGGTTGCCCGTGAATCCGGAGGGGCAGCTACAGCTCGGCGCGTGGTTGATAACGTGGCATTCAGCGGAGACGCCGCAAACTCCCGGACAGGGATCTCGGCACTTGTTGTTCAGGCAGGCACGGTTCTTGGCGCAATCGCTATTCAGCAGGCACTCCGGACGGCACTCGGTGTACGGATCTCCGTTATACTCCGGCAAGCAGGAGCAGGAACCCACGCCATTGCGCTCGTTGCACACGGCATTGGCGCCACAGGGACTCGGATTGCACGGCTGGGCCACCTCTGGCGGGACAATAACTGGGGAATAGGGGGAGAGAGGACGAGGGTTTAGATATGGGCGGTTCGGGTCCAGATGCTTCTCAGATCCCTTACTCTTCGGACTACACTCTGAGAACGGATCGCCCGCATAGCCATCGATGCAGCGGCAAATGGGTCGGTGATTATTTACAAGACAGGTGGTTTGGATGCCGCATGTACCCACACACGGATCCCGACACCGCAGATTGATGCAGGCGAGATTGCCGGGGCACTCGGAGTCCGAGGTGCACTCCGGCCGGCAGTTGGGAGCCCTGCCCACGTAATGTTGCAAGCACGAGCAGACGGCCTGCTCGTTGGCGGCCGACACCCGACACTGAGAGTTGGGCCCGCAGGGCGAGGGCACACACGGATCCTCGCGGACGATGGGCCGCTCTACCATTTCACCATTCACATTTATACAATCAGGACACCAGGACACCAAGTATGATAGCATGCACCAAAATAAGCCATACAATAGAGTACATAAAAAAGAGATAAACATAGGTAGAGATATACATAAGAGGATGCGAATGAGATTGTCAAGCGATGGGATGGAATGGAATGGAATCGAGACCTGGAGGAGGACTCGGCGAGGATGGCGTGATTCGATGAGGATTTCCTTTAAATGTCCCTGCAGACATACTATAGTCTGGATAGTGATTAGGAAGTTTCGGATGATCAATCGGAAAAAGGATTTTGAAACTCTCATTAATAAAAGTGAGAATCTGCAGGGACATTCAAGACTCCGGCTGGCCGAAGCCATAGGTTATCGTTTCCCAGTCGATGCTTACTCTCTTGCGGGAAGCAGCGCACGAAGGGATCGCCGCTGTAGCCAGGACTGCAGGAGCAGATGGGATTGTGATTGACGACGCGGCAGAGCGCGTTGTTGCCGCAAGTACCAGGGCAGGGGTCCTTGCAGCGCTCGTTAAGACACGACTTGTCCTGGGCGCACTCCGAGCTGCTCATGCACTCGGGCCGGCAGTTCGGCGGCGAGCCAATATAGTTGGGCACACAGGAGCAGACTGCATGGCCATTCACAGGACGACAGTTGCTGTAGAGGCCGCAGGGCGAGGGCTGGCAGGGATTTTCGGGCACAATGGGATCGGGCACTAAGTACAGGAAACGGCAAATTAATAATCTACTCAACGGGGCGAGGACCTAGCGCGATTGGAACGATATCTTACGACGCGGAGTTTCGGGAACTAGATGACAACCCACTATGGGATTACCCGTGTAGCCCGGCAGGCACTCGCAGTTGGGGGCGTGATTGAAAACGGCGCACAGGGCGTTGTGGCCGCACATTCCCGGACACGGATCGACGCACTTCTGGTTGACGCAGGCTCGCGACCTGGGGCAGTCTGAGTTGGTGACGCACTCGGGGCGACACTCCACATACGGATCGCCAAAGTGCTCGGGGAGGCACCGGCAGGCGGCGGCCTGATTCCGTTCCTCGCACAGGGCGTTCAAGCCGCACGGACTAGGGTGACAGGGTTGGATGACCTCAACGGGGGCTGGAGGGAGTGCAAGAACTTGAGTATCTAGCTGGCAAGGAAGTCCCTAACAAGAACCTACTCTCAATGATCTTGTAGCAACCGGAGAACGGATCCCCGGAGAAGCCAGGCTCGCACATGCAAACCGGAACATGGAGGCTGACGTGGCAGAGGGCATTATTTCCGCAAGATCCAATGCAGGGATCAGCACAACGGGCATTCACGCAGGCCATCTTGGCGGGACACTCGGAATTAATGCTGCACTCCGGCCGACAAGCCGGCGGACGTCCTATGTAGTTGGTCACGCAGGAGCAGACGGCTCCGCTACTCGACACCTGGCACTGGGAGTTCGGGCCACATGGCGATGGCACGCAAGGGTTGGGTGGCACAATGGGATCGGGTACAGGTGCTGGTTCTACAAGTGCGATGGCAAGATTTAGAACTAACCGACACAAGGGAGACTATTCGGGATAACCTACTTCTCTCGGGAACACACTGATGGAATGGATCTCCGGTGTAGCCATCGTAACAGCTGCAGATGGGCGAGTGATTGGTGCACCGACACCGGGCGTTGTAGCCACAAGTTCCGGGGCAGGGATCGCGACACCTCTGATTAATACAGGCCCTATCCGAGGGGCATTCGGCACTGGTCCGGCACTCGGGCTTGCAGTTGGGAGGCGCGCCCATGTAGTCTGGCAAGCAGGCACACACGGGTCGCTCCCCAGCTACGTGACAAGTGCTGAACAGCCCACAAGGCGAGGGTCTACAAGGGTCTTTGGGCAGGGGCAGGTACATATCTATGGGTGGGGAAGTAGAGGCTTTAGATACGGAATTTGGGTTATCCAGAAGGGTGGGTCGATTTGATGTTTCGCAAAGAGGATCGATGGCCAAAGGATGGCACTTAATGTGTGCCATTTAGCCGAAAATCGAACCACCCTTGGGAGGTTGAATTCCTACTTGAAGGTCTCTCCACACAGGCACGCAGCGGATTGCCGGAGAAGCCGGGCTCGCAACTGCACACGGCCTGGTGATGGGCCACCCGACAGATGGCATTGAAGCCGCAGGCATTGGCGCAGGGATCGCGGCATTTCATGTTGATGCAGGCCTTGCTGCTGGGACAGTCGGCATTCTGCACGCACTCCGGGCGGCAGTTGATGTACGGATCACCGAAGTAGTCCTGGATGCAGCTACAGGAGCCGGCACCGTTGCGCACGCGACAAACGGCATTCGCACCACAGGGCGATGGGTAGCATGGATCGGAGGGTGTGTCTGGCACCACAACTATGATGGTCATGAAAATAGCAAGCAGGCAAGGTGGATGCATACAGAGCGATGTACAAACAACGTAGACTTAGAACTAATAAGTAATATACATAACTAATATAATAGATAATAATAATGGGATACATAGGAGGATAAATATATAAATAGAGATGGAGGCTACCATATGTACACAGTACGAGGAGCATGCATAGGAGGTATACCATAAGCCCAATACATCTAGAGCACCACTGAAAGGAACATTTAACATTAGGGGCAACGGCTCTCGAGCCCACGTCCGGGCTCTCGGAAAGGATAGCAAGTATGCGGAAAAGATGTACTCACTTTCACGCATCCTGCAGGCGGTGTACGGATCACCCTCGAAGCCCTCAATGCAACTGCACTTGGGCTGGTGGTTCTGGGTGGAGCACAAGGCGTTGAAGCCACAAATTCCAATGCAAGGATCCTCGCATCGCTGGCGGATGCAGGCCCTGTTCGAAGGACAATCCTGATTGATGACGCATTCCGGCCGACAATTGGGAGGAGCTCCAAACATTCCGGCGGCACAAGAGCACTCCGCTCGGTTGTTCACATTACGGCAATTGGCATTGGGGCCACATGGACTCGGCAGGCAGGGATCGACATTGCGAGGCGGTTCCACAGCTGAGGATGTTTCACGGGAGTTCATCAGAAGGATTTCGGGGATAATGACAATCTGATACTTACGCTTCGGCAGACACTGTTCGAACGGATCGCCAATGTAGTTGGCTGGACAGGAGCAAATGGGATTATGGTTGTTCACTTGGCACTTGGCGTTGAATCCGCAGGTCTCGGCACAAGGATCGGCACACTTCTGGTTGATGCAGGCCAGGTGCTGGGCGCACTCTGAGCTGACCACACACTCCGGCCGGCATTGGGGCGGGGCTCCGAAGTATCCAACCTGGCAGCTGCACGTGGGATGTCCCTCCACCGTTCGGCAGATGCTGTTCGGTCCGCAGGGATTTGGCTCACAGACGCTCACGGGTCCCACAATCGGCACCCGCTTGCAGCCCACGAAGGGATCGCCCTCGAAGCCGCGCGTGCAACTGCACGTGGGAAGGTGGTTGACCACGGCGCACTCGGCATTTGCTCCACAGGCAGCTGTGCAGGGATTGCGGCAGTGCTGCTTGATGCAGGCCAGTGAGGAGGGGCACTCCGAGTTGTGGATACATTCCGGACGACAACCAGTGGTGTACGGATCTCCGAAGTACGGCTCGATGCAGGAGCAGCGAGCGGCGTTGTTGTGCGGAGTGCACACTGCGTTTTCGGCACAGGGATTGGGATAGCAAGGTCTTAACTCATCTCCAGGTTCTGAAAAATAATTATAATTGAATAACTGGGCTAGAAAAATGGATTCCGGAAATAGGATTATCCGGGAACCTGCACTTACTCTCAACATTCGTTTTGGAGCAGCCGATGAAGGCGTCTCCTTCGAAGCCCTGATCGCAGCTGCAGTGAGCGGAATGGGCAATCACTGTGCAGCGGGCATTGTGTCCACAAACATTGGCGCACGGGCTCTGGCACTTCTCCTGGATGCAGGCCTTGTCAGCCGGACACTCGCTACTCAACGTACACTCCGGCCGGCAATAGGGCGGGCTGCCAATGTAGTTGGCCACACAGGAGCACACTGGGCGGTTCTGCTTGATCTGGCAAATGGAGTTGGGTCCACAGGGGGATGGCACACATGGGTTCTTTGGCAGATCGACTTCGCGTCCCGGATCCGGAATGGGCGAGCATGCCACGAAGGGATCTCCCTCGAATTTCGGTTCACACGAGCAAATGGGGTTGTGGTTGAGCACCTCGCAGCGGGCTCCACTGCCACAGATTCCGGGACAGGGATCGGCGCAGCGTTGATTGAGACAAGCCTGGTTGGGGGCACACTCCGAGCTGACCACGCACTCTGGCTGGCAAACGGGCGGAGCGCCCTTGAAGTTCGGCAGGCAGGAGCAGGCAGCAAAGCCATCGGGAGTGGCGCGGCAACGGGAGTTGGGTCCACAAGGGGACGGTTCACAGGGATGCGCCACTGGGGGCAGGTAGTACGGATTGCAGGCAATGGAGGCGTCTCCACTGTACCCCTCGTTGCAAATACAAACAGGGGCATGGTTGACCACCCGGCACATGGCATTGATGCCGCAAACTCCGGAACAGGCCTCCACGCACTTGGCGTTCAGACAGGCCTTCTCCGCCGGACAGTCGCTGTTGAGCACGCACTCCGGCCGGCAGCCAATGTGCGGATCTCCGAAGTATCCCTTCCGGCAGACGCAGGCGAGGCCACTGTGCTGGCGCTTGCACTCAGCATTGGCTCCGCACTGGAGCTTGGCGCAGCTGGGCTGCGGTGGAGGGATAATCACTGATTGGGTGGTGCACTGCTCGTAAGGGTTTCCAAAGAGTCCCGCGGGACAGACGCAAACTGGGTTGTGCTCGTACACATTACAGATGGCGTTGCGGCCACACGACCCCGGGCAGGGATCCAAGCAACGCTGGCCCAAGCAGGCGCGATCGAAGGGACAATCCGAGTTGGCGACACACTCCGGTCGGCAGCGAGGATTCTGCTGGGCATTGGGTCCGAAGCAGGGATCGCAAAGCGCAACACCATCGCCGTAGACGGAGCACACGTCATGCGGGCCACAGGGTGAGGAGGCACACGGATCGCGGGAAACGTTCTTCAAGATTCCAATGGGCACGCACTGCAGGAAGGCATCGCCAACGAATCCGTCCAAGCAGAGACAGACCGGCGTGTGTTGCCGG
This sequence comes from Drosophila atripex, assembly GCA_035045925.1. NCBI lineage: Eukaryota > Metazoa > Arthropoda > Insecta > Diptera > Drosophilidae > Drosophila > Drosophila atripex. The sequence continues at coordinate 10,674,033 of JAWNOP010000070.1, forward strand.
ACATTGCAGATAGCATTGATGCCACAAATGGCTCCGGCGCAGGGGTCCACACACTTGTGATTGATGCAGGACAGCGAGTCACCACAGTCCGAGTTGATGTCACACTCCGGCCGGCATCCAGACTGGGGATCGCCCAGGTATCCAGCCAGGCAGGAGCAAACAGCGCGGTTGTTCTGCAGCTTGCATTCGCTATTCCTTCCACATGGACTTGGCACGCAGGGATTCTTCTTGGGATGGTCCAGGGCGTAGCAACGAACTCCTGGATTGCCGGTCAGGCCAGCATTGCAAGAGCACACCGGGTGGTGTTCCTCGACACGGCAACTGGCTCCACTGCCGCAGGCTCCGGGGCAGGGATCGTAGCAGCGGAAGCCCATGCAGGCCTTGTTGTGCGGACAATCGGCATCGACTTGGCACTCATAGCCATGGCAGCCGATGAGCGAGGTGGGATCTCCTGACAGTCCGTCCGGGCAGACACAGGCAGTCTGGCCATTGCCATCGACCACACAGTTGGCATTGGGTCCGCAGGGGTTTGGATCGCAGACAGTGCGACTCGGTTCGCGACACCCTTGGTAGGCGTCTCCAATATATCCGGATCGGCAGTAGCACTCCTCGCGATTACCGGCCACATAGCAGTCGGCATTGCGTCCACAGGGACCGGGCTGGCAGAGTTCAATCGAAACAGCGGGCTTTTCGCACAGCCGGAATGGATTGCCAATCTTGTTGTCCGGACAGTAGCAGACTGGTTGACGGGATGAATCGCAAATGGCTCCGGTTCCGCACGGGTTGGGGTCGCAGGGGTTGATCGGTTCCACGCAGCCGCGAATGGTGTTCGGGCTCTCCACATATCCGGGCAGGCAGGTGCACTTCGAGAATCCATTGCTGAGCACCGAGCACTGGGTGTTCGGGCCGCAGGGCGATGGTTCGCAGGGATTGGAGGGCAGCTCGCACGGAATCTGCGGTGGCTGACCCTCGTACTCCGGCAGGCAGAAGCAAATGGGGTTGCCGTCGACCCGACGACAGCCGGAGTTAGGTCCGCAAGGATTGGGTGTGCACTCGTCACCCTCCGGAACTGGATTTAAAAATTGATTTTAAAATAAATCGAAAAATGCAAGGAAAGTTCGGAATACTCACTACAATTCTTGAACGGATTTCCAGTTAGTCCCTTGGGGCAGTAGCAGATGGGATTGCCGTTGTCCAGTTCGCACAGGGCGTTGAGGCCGCAGGGATTTGGCTCGCAGGGATTCTGGGGCGGACTGCAGCCCACCTGGGGATTGCCATTGTAGCCTGGCGGGCACTTGCACACTCCGCGGTGGTTGACCACGTCGCAGAGGGCGAAGGCGCCGCACTGGCAGGGCGAGGAGCACTTGGCATTGATGCAGGCCTGACTGGAGTCGCACTCCGAATCCGAGCGACAGCCCTGGCTGGGCAGGCACTGGACATAGGCGTTGCCCAGGAATCCGGGCAGGCAGCGACAGTCGGTGCCGTGGTTGACGGGAATGCACTCGGCATTCTCGCCGCACGAATCCTCCTGGCAGGGATTGATGCAGCGGCGGTTGAGGCGATCGCAGAGCTTCGTCGGCGGACAGTCCTCGTTGTATTGGCAGACATGGGTGCGTGCTATGGTTTTACGTGTTGGGGTTACGGTGCGATTCGTTGGATCGGTGGGTGTATTTATAGAGATCGGTTGGAGATCGGTATTGAGATCGGTCGGTGTCGGGACGTACAGTATTATACAGGTGTCGTGGTACGTGTACGGGATTTTGTACAGTGTATGAAAGAAAGAGATGTATTTCGTTTTTGGGAAACGAGACATGGTGAATCATTAGCAGAGGACAACGACAGAAGTGCCATATCTAAGGTCTGGAAGGCGAGTACTAACCTGGCTGGCAGCCAACGAATCCGTTGCCTTGGAAGCCATCGGCGCAGCTGCAATCGGCCGCGTGGTTGGTGTTGATGCAAACGGCATTCGTGGCGCAGGGATCGTGGACATCGCAGGGATGCTGGCAGCGCTGGTTGATGCACGCCTCCGTGATGCCGCAGTCAGAATCATCGGCGCATTCCACTAAAATACACATCCACTAATTAGTTAAATATCAACAAATAACAGGCATACAGGAGGGTCAAAGTTCAGAGGCCATGCAACGAATGAAATTGTTGGTTAATCGGGTTAAGTGGCTTACTTGAAGTTTGCGTGGGCACACACTTGACCATTGGATTGCCCTCGTGGCCCTGCGGGCAGGTGCAAATGGGTCGATGGCTCTTCGCCGAGCACTTGGCGCTCGCGGCGCAGATCTTGGCAAACTCGCACGGATCCTGGCAGAGGCCCATGTAGCAGGCCTCGCTCTCGATGCAGTCGTTGTTAGATTGGCATGGTTCGGGTGTTTTCGGTGAACCCGGCGGTTCTACTTGTTAGAGAGCATTTAGTAAGTTAAATAGTTAATTAATTAGTGCTGATGTTCGGTTGATTGAATCTCAGATATGATTACTGTATGTACAGGGGGCAAGTATTTACAATTTCTTTGTACAAAAAATTAGTTTGTGGCGCCAGAAGACAAGCCCTATACATAGTTAATTATTTACAAGTGAACGGCATCCACTTTGGGACACCAATATCAAGTTAAATGTAATCATTAATCGTAATATTTTAATTGGTTTTAGTAGTCTCCCAAAGTGGGTGGCATTGTGGCTTAGGAATAGTTGAATTATTAATACCTTTCTTACGGCAATGGCCCTGTTTACAGTGCTCGCTAGGAGCACAATTAGTATCTAGTGTACATGGGTTAATTAATGAGATGTCAGTGGTGTTGGCCAGTGGGGCAATCATGGTGCCGTAGACCTCCGTGGTGGTGCCCTCAGTGGTTGGCAGCTCAATGGGCCACGACGTGGTGGCATCTGGCACTTCCTTGGAAGTGTCCAGGCGCGTGGTCTTCGATCTGGGCGTTGTGGTGCGCTTCTGGCTGTCGCTCGATATCTCCTCGCCCCGCAGCGTGGTCGTCTGGACCGTGGGCCTGGGAGTCGGGGTGGGCGTATCGGTGATGTTGTTCTCACCGTCGCGGTACCGCCTCGTCGCATCAGTGTGGGAGGTGGTGCTTTCTGTTTCGGGTCTGTGGTTCTTACTGGTCTGGTTAGTAGCGCTTGTGCTTGTGCTCGATTCTGTGATAGTGGAGGAGGTGGTAGTAGTGGTGGTGGTGGTGGTTGTTTTTTTGGTGGTTTTGGTTGTGGCCCTTGTCGTGGTTGGTGTCGTTTTGACACCAATATTGGGGTTAGCTGTTGTTCTTGGTTTACCAATCTTGGTAGATGTGGAGTTCTTGGTAGTAATAGTTGTTATTGTTACATTAGCTAAGGAGAGAGATGTATTTACACGGGTAACGGGCGGTTAATTTTAACATTAGAATATTTACACATTGTATTTACACTAAGTATTATTGTTGTAATTGTGGATTATGGACGGTTCGTAAAACTTACCCTTGATACAAGCTCCCGTTGTGGGATCACAGTTGACACCTGGTGGACAGTGCTCACAGCCAGGCGTACGACCAGTTTCTGTAAATTGAAATGAGTTATTTTCGCAATTCAAAAGGATGGATGGGTTTATTTATCAGAGGGTCTCTACCCACCTGAGGAGCACAGGGGCTGGTGGTCCAGAACTCGACAGTCCTCGTTACGGCCGCATGGGTTGCTGTAGGTGCAAGGATCAACGCACAGAGCATTGATGCATGCCTGCTGGGATGGACACTCAGCACTGGAGGCACAACCAATTTCTGTTCGGGAGAATTGTGGATTAGTGGGGGAAATATCTGGACATATGGGTGGCGTTAAAATTAGGTCATTCCTTTCTTTGAAGTCAAGAATCCTGTTCGGTAGGTAGTTTTCTCTTTAGTTCATTTTTCAATGCAGTTAGTACAACATCTCCATTTAATATAGATGCCTTACGCGCAAATATATTCTCTATCTAAAGTAGGTTTAAGCAAGCACAAGTAAATACTAGCAAGCATTGGCATTAGTCTTAGGTATTAATTGTTGCTTCGAACAACATATACACATGCAAAAGCATTAGATTGGTTAGTGCGTTACATCTTTATGAACTACGAGTATGAATACCATATACCCCATGCAATATTTCTACATCTACATATAAGCACTACAACACTTACGGTACGGTATGATTAAGTTTAAGTAAAACAACAGGTATGTACCAAATACAACAAGTTCAACACAGATTAGCACACAATTGAAAGGTGTCGCGCGGAGAGGACATGCGAGTCGAGATCATAACAGGTGAGAACCATAACGAATAACGAATAACGAGAGACATTCAAGGTGATGGTAGTTGTGGTCGGATGACAGGGGAGCTTGATGAGTTTGGCGGCAGGCGGCATTCAGGCAGACATCACAAGCAGGCAACTAACATAAACGAGCAACATTGCAACATAAATCGGCATGCAAACACGCCTATATGGTGGCATTCGATCCAAAGCTTCTTGGGTGGACACAAAGTTCGAACTAACTCGAGTGCTGCGCGTGGTGGAGAAGAGATCCATGGGTGAAGGTGCAAGGCTTTCAACGAAACACAGCCAAGGAAGCAGTAATAAGAGAGGGTAAAGACAAATGATTTGAGATCGGTGGTGGAGAACAAAGAACACACGGGAGTTGCCGGGAATACAAAAAAATGGTTGCATGCACGGTGCCCGGACGATTCGGATGGCTGGCTATATATATATATATGTATATACATATATGCCACAATAAGAAAGGTAATGGCGGTAAATCCAAGGAAGAGAAAGAAATCATGACATCTAACCGAAGTAGGCTGCTACAATTTGCCAGCTGTGTGATTGGCTTTGAAAGTAGTCGGCGATGCCACGATGCCAGAAGATTACCGCAACCCTGTGGTTCCTTGCAATTCATTCAATATGGCTGGATATCAAGACTTACAACTTATATACACAACTGTAGTTACCTGCTTTCATAGAGCAACCGGGTCTATTTACATCGTCGGCGTTATCACAGAAGCACATTGTGGTGTGGTTCAATGTTCGACAAACGGTCATATTTTGGTGGGTGCAGGGACTCTCAAAGTATTCACAGGGCGATATGCAGAGTCCTCCTAGACAAGTCTCGTAGTCGAAGCAGTCCAGGTCCTGTCCACAATTGTCTAACGATTTGGTTGTCAGGCTTCTGTCAGTCACATTTGGCATTCCACCCGAAACAGAACCCATTCCCATACTCGACAAGCCAGTACGATTGAAAAGTGGCAGCATTGTACTGGCTACGGGGACAGTAACCATTGAAATGAATGTCGTTTCTTCGGTCGAACCAGTGGAAACTGAGCTTACTTCCATTGGTTTCTGCGTCGATCGATCAATCAATTGCCACAAAGTGGTATCCCTTGGCAAGGAAGTGGTTATTTCTGGGCCTACAGTGGGTCTACCAGTTTCTGAAGGAGAAGTAGGAATGGTGGATCTTCCATCAAATCTAACTGTGGTCTCTTCGATAGTCTTTTCTGTTGTTTGGCCAGGAGTGACATCCCTAGGCTGGGAAGTGGTAATTTCTGGGGATTCTGTGGGTCTAGTTTCGGAAGGAGAAGTAGGAATGGTGGATCTTCCATCAAATCCTACTGTGGTCTCCTCGATGGCCTTTTCTGTTGTTTGGCCAGGAGTGGTGTCCTTGGGCAGGGAAGTGGTTATTTCTGGGGCTACAGTGGGTCTAGTTTCGGATTGAGAAGTAAGAATGGTGGATCTTCCATCAAATCCTACTGTGGTCTCCTCGATGGCCTTTTCTGTTGTTTGGCCAGGAGTGGTGTCCTTGGGCAGGGAAGTGGTTACTTCGGGGGCTACTGTGGGTCTACTAGTTTCGGAAGGAGAAGTAGGAATGGTGGATCTTCCATCAAATCCTACTGTGGTCTCCTCAATGGCCTTTTCTGTTGTTTGACCAGGAGTAGTATCCCTAGGCTGGGAAGTGGTTATTTCTGGGGCTACTGTGGGTCTACTAGTTTCGGAAGGAGAAGTAGGAATGGTGGATCTTCCATCAAATCCTACTGTGGTCTCCTCGATGGCCTTTTCTGTTGTTTGGCCATGAGTAGTATCCCTAGGCTGGGAAGTGGTTATTTCTGGGGCTACTGTGGGTCTACTAGTTTCGGAAGGAGAAGTAGGAATGGTGGATCTTCCATCAAATCTTACTGTGGTCTCCTCAATGGCCTTTTCTGTTGTTTGGCCAGGAGTAGTATCCTTAGGCAGGGAAGTGGTTACTTCTGGGGCTACTGTGGGTCTACTAGTTTCGGAAGGAGAAGTAGGAAAGGTGGATCTTTCATCAAATCCTACTGGGGTCTCCTCGATGGCCTTTTCTGTTGTTTGGCCAGGAGTAGTATCCCTAGGCTGGGAAGTGGTAATTTCTGGGGATTCTGTGGGTCTAGTTTCGGAAGGAGAAGTAGGAATGGTGGACCTTCCATCAAATCCTACTGTGGTCTCATCTATGGCCTTTTCTGTTGTTTGGCCAGGAGTAGTATCCCTAGGCTGGGAAGTGGTTATTTCTGGGGCTACTGTGGGTTTTCTGGTTTCGGATGGAGAAGTAAGAATGGTGGATCTTCCATCAAATCCTACTGTGGTCTCCTCGATGGCCTTTTCTGTTGTTTGGCCAGGAGTAGTATCCCTAGGCGGGGGAGTGGTTACTTCTGGGGCTGCAGTGGGTCTACTAGTTTCGGAAGGAGAAGTAGAAATGGTGAATCTTCCATCAAATCCTACTGTGGTCTCCTCGATGGCCTTTTGTGTTGTTTGCCCAGGAGTGGTGTCCTTGGGCAGGGAAGTGGCTATTTCTGGGGCTACTGTGGGTCTACTAGTTTCGGAAGGAGAAGTAGGAATGGTGGATCTTCCATCAAATCCTACTGTGGTCTCCTCAAAGGCCTTATCTGTTGTTTGGCCAGGAGTAGTATCCCTAGGCTGGGTAGTGGTTATTTCTGGGGCCACTGTGGGTCTACTAGTTTCGGAAGGAGAAGTAGGAATGGTGGATCTTCCATCAAATCCTACTGTGGTCTCCTCGATGGCCTTTTCCGTTGTTTGGCCAGGAGTAGTATCCCTAGGCTGGGAAGTGGTTATTTCTGGGGCTACTGTGGGTCGACTAGTTTCGGAAGGAGAAGTAGGAATGGTGGATCTTCCATCAAATCCTACAGTGGTCTCCTCAATGGCCTTTTCTGTTGTTTGGCCAGGAGTGGTGTCCTTGGGCAGGGAAGTGGTTACTTCGGGGGCTACTGTGGGTCTACTAGTTTCGGAAGGAGAAGAAGGAATGGTGGATCTTCCATCAAATCCTACAGTGGTCTCCTCAATGGCCTTTTCTGTTGTTTGGCCAGGAGTGGTGTCCTTGGGCAGGGAAGTGGCTATTTCTGGGGCTACTGTGGGTCTACTAGTTTTGGAAGGAGAAGTAGGAATGGTGGATCTTCCATCAAATCCTACTGTGGTCTCCTCAATGGCCTTTTCTGTTGTTTGGCCAGGAGTAGTATCCTTAGGCAGGGAAGTGGTTACTTCTGGGGCTACAGTGGGTCTAGTTTCGGATTGAGAAGTAAGAATGGTGGATCTTCCATCAAATCCTACTGTGGTCTCATCGATGGCCTTTTCTGTTGTTTGGCCAGGAGTAGTATCCTTAGGAAGGGAAGTGGTTACTTCTGGGGCTACTGTGGGTCTAGTTTCGGATTGAGAAGTAAGAATGGTGGATCTTCCATCAAATCCTATTGTGGTCTCATCGATGGCCTTTTCTGTTGTTTGGCCAGGAGTAGTATCCTTAGGCAGGGAAGTGGTTACTACTGGGGCTACAGTGGGTCTACTAGTTTCGGAAGGAGAAGTAGGAATGGTGGATCTTCCATCAAATCCTACTGTGGTCTCCTCGATGGCCTTTTCCGTTGTTTGGCCAGGAGTAGTATCCCTAGGCTGGGAAGTGGTTATTTCTGGGGCTACTGTGGGTCGACTAGTTTCGGAAGGAGAAGTAGGAATGGTGGATCTTCCATCAAATCCTACAGTGGTCTCCTCAATGGCCTTTTCTGTTGTTTGGCCAGGAGTGGTGTCCTTGGGCAGGGAAGTGGTTACTTCGGGGGCTACTGTGGGTCTACTAGTTTCGGAAGGAGAAGAAGGAATGGTGGATCTTCCATCAAATCCTACAGTGGTCTCCTCAATGGCCTTTTCTGTTGTTTGGCCAGGAGTGGTGTCCTTGGGCAGGGAAGTGGCTATTTCTGGGGCTACTGTGGGTCTACTAGTTTTGGAAGGAGAAGTAGGAATGGTGGATCTTCCATCAAATCCTACTGTGGTCTCCTCAATGGCCTTTTCTGTTGTTTGGCCAGGAGTAGTATCCTTAGGCAGGGAAGTGGTTACTTCTGGGGCTACAGTAGGTCTAGTTTCGGATTGAGAAGTAAGAATGGTGGATCTTCCATCAAATCCTACTGTGGTCTCATCGATGGCCTTTTCTGTTGTTTGGCCAGGAGTAGTATCCTTAGGAAGGGAAGTGGTTACTTCTGGGGCTACTGTGGGTCTAGTTTCGGATTGAGAAGTAAGAATGGTGGATCTTCCATCAAATCCTATTGTGGTCTCATCGATGGCCTTTTCTGTTGTTTGGCCAGGAGTAGTATCCTTAGGCAGGGAAGTGGTTACTACTGGGGCTACTGTGGGTCTACTAGTTTCGGAAGGAGAAGTAGGAATGGTGGATCTTCCATCAAATCCTACTGTGGTCTCCTCGATGGCCTTTTCTGTTGTTTGGCCAGGAGTAGTATCCTTAGGCAGGGAAGTGGTTACTTCGGGGGCTACTGTGGGTCTAGTTTCGGATTGAGAAGTAAGAATGGTGGATCTTCCATCAAATCCTACTGTGGTCTCCTCGATGGCCTTTTCTGTTGTTTGGCCAGGAGTAGTATCCTTAGGCAGGGAAGTGGTTACTTCTGGGGCTACAGTGGGTCTACTAGTTTCGGAAGGAGAAGTAGGAATGGTGGATCTTCCATCAAATCCTACTGTGGTCTCCTCGATGGCCTTTTCTGTTGTTTGCCCAGGAGTGGTGTCCTTGGGCAGGGAAGTGGTTACTTCGGGGGCTACTGTGGGTCTACTAGTTTCGGAAGGAGAAGTAGGAATGGTGGATCTTCCATCAAATCCTACTGTGGTCTCCTCAAAGGCCTTTTGTGTTGTTTGGCCAGGATTAGTATCCCTAGGCTGGGAAGTGGTAATTTCTGGGGATTCTGTGGGTCTAGTTTCGGAAGGAGAAGTAGGAATGGTGGATCTTCCACCAAATCCTACTGTGGTCTCCTCGATGGCCTTTTCTGTTGTTTGGCCAGGAGTGGTGTCCTTGGGCAGGGAAGTGGTTACTTCGGGGGCTACTGTGGGTCTAATAGTTTCGGAAGGAGAAGTAGGAATGGTGGATCTTCCATCAAATCCTACTGTGGTCTCCTCGATGGCCTTTTCTGTTGTTTGCCCAGGAGTGGTGTCCTTGGGCAGGGAAGTCGTTACTTCTGGGGCTACTGTGGGTCTACTAGTTTCGGAAGGAGAAGTAGGAATGGTGGATCTTCCATCAAATCCTACTGTGGTCTCCTCAGTGGCCTTTTGTGTTGTTTGGCCAGGAGTAGTATCCTTAGGCAGGGAAGTGGTTACTTCTGGGGCTACAGTGGGTCTACTAGTTTCGGAAGGAGAAGTAGGAATGGTGGATCTTCCATCAAATCCTACTGTGGTCTCCTCGATGGCCTTTTCTGTTGTTTGCCCAGGAGTGGTGTCCTTGGGCAGGGAAGTCGTTACTTCTGGGGCTACTGTGGGTCTACTAGTTTCGGAAGGAGAAGTAGGAATGGTGGATCTTCCATCAAATCCTACTGTGGTCTCCTCAGTGGCCTTTTGTGTTGTTTGGCCAGGAGTAGTATCCTTAGGCAGGGAAGTCGTTACTTCTGGGGCTACTGTGGGTCTACTAGTTTCGGAAGGAGAAGTAGGAATGGTGGATCTTCCATCAAATCCTACTGTGGTCTCCTCGATGGCCTTTTCTGTTGTTTGGCCAGGTGTAGTATCCCTAGGCTGGGAAGTGGTAATTTCTGGGGATTCTGTGGGTCTAGTTTCGGAAGGAGAAGTAGGAATGATGGATCTTCCATCAAATCCTACTGTGGTCTCCTCGATGGCCTTTTCTGTTGTTTGCCCAGGAGTGGTGTCCTTGGGCAGGGAAGTGGTTATTTCTGGGGCTACTGTGGGTCTAATAGTTTCGGAAGGAGAAGTAGGAATGGTGGATCTTCCATCAAATCCTACTGTGGTCTCATCGATGGCCTTTTCTGTTGTTTGGCCAGGAGTAGTATCCTTAGGCAGGGAAGTGGTTACTTCTGGGGCTACAGTGGGTCTACTAGTTTCGAAAGGAGAAGTAGGAATGGTGGATCTTCCATCAAATCCTACTGTGGTCTCCTCGATGGCCTTTTCTGTTGTTTGGCCAGGAGTAGTATCCCTAGGCTGGGAAGTGGTAATTTCTGGGGATTCTGTGGGTCTAGTTTCGGAAGGAGAAGTAGGAATGGTGGATCTTCCATCAAATCCTACTGTGGTCTCCTCGATGGCCTTTTCTGTTGTTTGGCCAGGAGTAGTATCCTTCGGCAGGGAAGTGGTTACTTCTGGGGCTACAGTGGGTCTACTAGTTTCGGAAGGAGAAGTAGGAATGGTGGATCTTCCATCAAATCCTACTGTGGTCTCCTCGATGGCCTTTTCTGTTGTTTGCCCAGGAGTGGTGTCCTTGGGCAGGGAAGTGGTTATTTCTGGGGCTACTGTGGGTCTACTAGTTTCGGAAGGAGAAGTAGGAATGGTGGATCTTCCATCAAATCCTACTGTGGTCTCCTCGACGGCCTTTTCTGTTGTTTGCCCAGGAGTGGTGTCCTTGGGCAGGGAAGTGGTTGCTTCTGGGGCTACTGTGGGTCTACTAGTTTCGGAAGGAGAAGTAGGAATGGTGGATCTTCCATCAAATCCTACTGTGGTCTCCTCAGTGGCCTTTTGTGTTGTTTGGCCAGGAGTAGTATCCTTGGGCAGGGAAGTGGTTACTTCTGGGGCTACAGTGGGTCTACTAGTTTCGGAAGGAGAAGTAGGAATGGTGCATCTTCCATTAAATCCTACTGTGGTCTCCTCGATGGCCTTTTCTGTTGTTTGCCCAGGAGTGGTGTCCTTGGGCAGGGAAGTGGTTGCTTCTGGGGCTACTGTGGGTCTACTAGTTTCGGAAGGAGAAGTAGGAATGGTGGCTCTTCCATCAAATCCTACTGTGGTCTCCTCAGTGGCCTTTTGTGTTGTTTGGCCAGGAGTAGTATCCTTGGGCAGGGAAGTGGTTACTTCTGGGGCTACAGTGGGTCTACTAGTTTCGGAAGGAGAAGTAGGAATGGTGGATCTTCCATCAAATCCTACTGTGGTCTCCTCAATGGCCTTTTCTGTTGTTTGGCCAGGAGTAGTATCCCTAGGCTGGGAAGTGGTAATTTCTGGGGATTCTGTGGGTCTAGTTTCGGAAGGAGAAGTAGGAATGGTGGATCTTCCATCAAATCCTACTGTGGTCTCCTCGATGGCCTTTTCTGTTGTTTGCCCAGGAGTGGTGTCCTTGGGCAGGGAAGTGGTTATTTCTGGGGCTACTGTGGGTCTAATAGTTTCGGAAGGAGAAGTAGGAATGGTGGATCTTCCATCAAATCCTACTGTGTTCTCCTCGATGGCCTTTTCTGTTGTTTGCCCAGGAGTGGCGTCCTTGGGCAGGGAAGTGGTTACTTCTGGGGCTACTGTGGGTCTACTAGTTTCGGAAGGAGAAGTAGGAATGGTGGATCTTCCATCAAATCCTACTGTGGTCTCCTCGACGGCCTTTTCTGTTGTTTGCCCAGGAGTGGTGTCCTTGGGCAGGGAAGTGGTTGCTTCTGGGGCTACTGTGGGTCTACTAGTTTCGGAAGGAGAAGTAGGAATGGTGGATCTTCCATCAAATCCTACTGTGGTCTCCTCAGTGGCCTTTTGTGTTGTTTGGCCAGGAGTAGTATCCTTAGGCAGGGAAGTGGTTACTTCTGGGGCTACAGTGGGTCTACTAGTTTCGGAAGGAGAAGTAGGAATGGTGGATCTTCCATCAAATCCTACTGTGGTCTCCTCGATGGCCTTTTCTGTTGTTTGGCCAGGAGTAGTATCCTTAGGCAGGGAGGTCGTTACTTCTGGGGCTACTGTGGGTCTACTAGTTTCGGAAGGAGAAGTAGGAATGGTGGATCTTCCATCAAATCCTACTGTGGTCTCCTCGACGGCCTTTTCTGTTGTTTGCCCAGGAGTGGTGTCCTTGGGCAGGGAAGTGGTTGCTTCTGGGGCTACTGTGGGTGTACTAGTTTCGGAAGGAGAAGTAGGAATGGTGGATCTTCCATCAAATCCTACTGTGGTCTCCTCAGTGGCCTTTTGTGTTGTTTGGCCAGGAGTAGTATCCTTAGGCAGGGAAGTGGTTACTTCTGGGGCTACAGTGGGTCTACTAGTTTCGGAAGGAGAAGTAGGAATGGTGGATCTTCCATCAAATCCTACTGTGGTCTCCTCGATGGCCTTTTCTGTTGTTTGGCCAGGAGTAGTATCCTTAGGCAGGGAGGTCGTTACTTCTGGGGCTACTGTGGGTCTACTAGTTTCGGAAGGAGAAGTAGGAATGGTGGATCTTCCATCAAATCCTACTGTGGTCTCCTCGACGGCCTTTTCTGTTGTTTGCCCAGGAGTGGTGTCCTTGGGCAGGGAAGTGGTTGCTTCTGGGGCTACTGTGGGTCTACTAGTTTCGGAAGGAGAAGTAGGAATGGTGGATCTTCCATCAAATCCTACTGTGGTCTCCTCGATGGCCTTTTCTGTTGTTTGGCCAGGAGTAGTATCCTTAGGCAGGGAGGTCGTTACTTCTGGGGCTACTGTGGGTCTACTAGTTTCGGAAGGAGAAGTAGGAATGGTGGATCTTCCATCAAATCCTACTGTGGTCTCCTCAAAGGCCTTTTGTGTTGTTTGGCCAGGAGTAGTATCCCTAGGCTGGGAAGTGGTAATTTCTGGGGATTCTGTGGGTCTAGTTTCGGAAGGAGAAGTAGGAATGGTGGATCTTCCATCAAATCCTACTGTGGTCTCCTCGATGGCCTTTTCTGTTGTTTGCCCAGGAGTGGTGTCCTTGGGCAGGGAAGTGGTTACTTCGGGGGCTACTGTGGGTCTACTAGTTTCGGAAGGAGAAGTAGGAATGGTGGATCTTCTATCAAATCCTACTGTGGTCTCCTCGATGGCCTTTTCTGTTGTTTGCCCAGGCGTGGTGTCCTTGGGCAGGGAAGTGGTTATTTCTGGGGCTACTGTGGGTCTAGTTTCGGATTGAGAAGTAAGAATGGTGGATCTTCCATCAAATCCTACTGTGGTCTCCTCGATGGCCTTTTCTGTTGTTTGGCCAGGAGTAGTATCCTTAGGCAGGGAAGTGGTTACTTCTGGGGCTACAGTGGGTCTACTAGTTTCGGAAGGAGAAGTAGGAATGGTGGATCTTCCATCAAATCCTACTGTGGTCTCCTCGATGGCCTTTTCTGTTGTTTGCCCAGGAGTGGTGTCCTTGGGCAGGGAAGTGGTTACTTCTTGGGCTACTGTGGGTCTACTAGTTTCGGAAGGAGAAGTAGGAATGGTGGATCTTCCATCAAATCCTACTGTGGTCTCCTCGATGGCCTTTTCTGTTGTTTGGCCAGGAGTAGTATCCCTAGGCTGGGAAGTGGTAATTTCTGGGGATTCTGTGGGTCTAGTTTCGGAAGGAGAAGTAGGAATGGTGGATCTTCCATCAAATCCTACTGTGGTCTCCTCGATGGCCTTTTCTGTTGTTTGCCCAGGAGTGGTGTCCTTGGGCAGGGAAGTGGTTATTTCTGGGGCTACTGTGGGTCTACTAGTTTCGGAAGGAGAAGTAGGTATGGTGGATCTTCCATCAAATCCTACTGTGGTCTCCTCGATGGCCTTTTCTGTTGTTTGGCCAGGAGTAGTATCCTTAGGCAGGGAGGTCGTTACTTCTGGGGCTACTGTGGGTCTACTAGTTTCGGAAGGAGAAGTAGGAATGGTGGATCTTCCATCAAATCCTACTGTGGTCTCCTCAATGGCCTTTTCTGTTGTTTGGCCAGGAGTGGTGTCCTTGGGCAGGGAAGTGGTTTCTTCAGGGGCTACTGTGGGTCTACTAGTTTCGGAAGGAGAAGTAGGAATGGTGGATCTTCCATCAAATCCTACTGTGGTCTCCTCAAAGGCCTTTTGTGTTGTTTGGCCAGGAGTAGTATCCCTAGGCTGGGAAGTGGTAATTTCTGGGGATTCTGTGGGTCTAGTTTCGGAAGGAGAAGTAGGAATGGTGGATCTTCCATCAAATCCTACTGTGGTCTCCTCAATGGCCTTTTCTGTTGTTTGGCCAGGAGTGGTGTCCTTGGGCAGGGAAGTGGTTACTTCAGGGGCTACTGTGGGTCTACTTGTTTCGAAAGGAGAAGTAGGAATGGTGGATCTTCCATCAAATTCTACTGTGGTCTCCTCAGTGGCCTTTTGTGTTGTTTGGCCAGGAGTAGTATCCCTAGGCTGGGAAGTGGTAATTTCTGGGGATTCTGTGGGTCTAGTTTCGGAAGGAGAAGTAGGAATGGTGGATCTTCCATCAAATCCTACTGTGGTTTCCTCGATGGCCTTTTCTGTTGTTTGCCCAGGAGTGGTGTCCTTGGGCAGGGAAGTGGTTATTTCTGGGGCTACTGTGGGTCTACTAGTTTCGGAAGGAGAAGTAGGAATGGTGGATCTTCCATCAAATCCTACTGTGGTCTCCTCAGTGGCCTTTTGTGTTGTTTGGCCAGGAGTAGTATCCTTAGGCAGGGAAGTGGTTACTTCTGGGGCTACAGTGGGTCTACTAGTTTCGGAAGGAGAAGTAGGAATGGTGGATCTTCCATCAAATCCTACTGTGGTCTCCTCGATGGCCTTTTCTGTTGTTTGCCCAGGAGTGGTGTCCTTGGGCAGGGAAGTGGTTATTTCAGGGGCTACTGTGGGTCTACTAGTTTCGGAAGGAGAAGTAGGAATGGTGGATCTTCCATCAAATCCTACTGTGGTCTCCTCGATGGCCTTTTCTGTTGTTTGGCCAGGAGTAGTATCCCTAGGCTGGGAAGTGGTAATTTCTGGGGATTCTGTGGGTCTAGTTTCGGAAGGAGAAGTAGGAATGGTGGATCTTCCATCAAATCCTACTGTGGTCTCCTCGACGGCCTTTTCTGTTGTTTGCCCAGGAGTGGTGTCCTTGGGCAGGGAAGTGGTTATTTCTGGGGCTACTGTGGGTCTACTAGTTTCGGAAGGAGAAGTAGGAATGGTGGATCTTCCATCAAATCCTACTGTGGTCTCCTCGATGGCCTTTTGTGTTGTTTGGCCAGGAGTGGTGTCCTTGGGCAGGGAAGTGGTTACATCGGGGGCTACTGTGGGTCTAGTTTCGGAAGGAGAAGTAGGAGTGGTGGATCTTCCATCAAATCCTACTGTGGTCTCCTCATTGGACTTCTCGGTGGTTGTCTGAGAAGTAGTATCCTGGGGAAGCGAAGTGGATATTTCGAAGGAGTCCGATGGAATAATAGTTTTGGAAGATGAAGTGGGAATGCCGCCTCTACCGTCAATTCCAGTAGTAGTTTCCTCACTGAATTTGTCAGTAGCTGCAGTACTCATGGGTAAGGAAGTGGTCATTTCAGGGGCGACGCTAGTTTCAGGTGGGGAAGTGGGAAGAGTAGGTCTTCCGTCGATCGTTAGCTGTTTGGTCGTCTTGTATGATTCGGTGGTGACAGTGTAGGGAACTGTCGTTTCATTTTCAGCCTCAATCTCGGTGAAACGGGTTCGCATTTCGGTTTGGTTTGCCAATTGCATAATAGTGTACTTTACGGTCATCGATTCTGTTGTCATGTCAGGTGGTTGGGAGGTGGTCGGGGGTGTAGGTGCGGTTGGAATGCAGTTCGGGGCTGTCGCGTTCGTCAAGGTGTCTGGGCAGATGCATGTGGTGACCCTATGTGCTGACGTGACGCACTTTACTGCCCCTGCACAGACCGACTGACAGGGATCGATACATTGACCAGATGATCCACATTGGTGTGCTTCACTGCAATCTTCGTTTGAGGTACAGTTGCCACCTGGCTTAGCTGCTTCGACATTTCATTTTGGGTTTTTGAGTTTTTTGATTACATATTATTGGGGTTTTTTTTGTTTGTTTTTTTGAATGTAGTATTTTGTACATATTTCAAAATAAAATGTAAGATTTAGAAAATAAAAATACGTTAAAATATTTACAAATAATTTTACCAAATATAAGATAGGAAGTGTAAAGCTACAACAGGGAGGGAGGTGCACTATATGTATATACAGAAGGGGGCGTCGGTACCTAGAAGAATACTGGTCGGGATTTCGTTCTAACTCTGTTGCTATTATGAAACAACTGCAAATGTAAATACATTTCGAAAGCTTTATATCAACTAGTTTACGGTTAATCAATTCCAAATTAGAGACGAACTTCTTTACTATTAGTTAGCTACGTATTGGTGTTGGATTGGTTTGGTTTAGGTTTACCATTAGTGTTACCATTATCTTGTTACCGTTGGTTTAGAGTCATAGGTTAAGAATTTCATAGTACGAGTGTATTCGGGAGGCATTTGATTAATTAATTGATTAATATCACTGTGAGCATGAGCGTGTGTGAATGTTCAGAAGAGTTCTCTTGTTGTTGTGTCTTCATTGTGTGTATAGATCATATCATCTTTTCGGTTGCCACATCCGCAAGGGATGCTGCAACATGATCCGTAGGATCAAAGGATGGACAACTCATTCTTTTCTTAAGGTGCTTCAGCCTAGTCGCTGTGCTAGTGGCATAAAGCATTGGACCGTGGGGTTAATGGTCGCTTTCCGCTTGTAACTTGGCTTTTCGGGAGGTAAGTGGTATTTTAATTGGCTAATTGGCTATAATTGCCATTTCGATAGGCGAAAGCTTGGAACCCTGTACCCGTACAGGCGGTTAATTTCTCACTCCTATGTACATGAACACAAACAGCGCGAGGAAAAATATTGACAAGGCGCCGACAGGAGAAAGGGTCTTGGCCAATGTGTTTCCTCCATTGCGGTTGATTGTATTTATTTATTTGTTTTATTATTATTTTTTTGGTTTTTTTTTTTTTGTTTTTTGCTTGGTGAGAGGGGACAGACAATAATAAGACAGAGCTAGCAAAAGGTGAGAGCGTGTGTGAGATATAGAGAGCAGGAAACAGAGATATTCAAGACAGAAACATAAGGCACTTTCACTCGACAGAGATCTGAGTGAGAGCGGGTACATGTGTGGTGCTTTACCTTTTTGACATCCATTCTTGGCATCGGCTATAAATCCAGCTGGGCAGAATTTACATATCGGCTTGTGATCCTCGACAATGCATGGCGAGTTGGGGGCGCATGTGGCAAACTTGCACGGATCGACGCACTGCAGCTTGCGGCAGGCGAGCCCGGCCGGACAGCCGGCGTCCCGCAGGCAGATCGAAATGGAGGGCTGGCAGTCGCGCATGCAGATGCACACGGGCTTGTGGTTCTGCACCTCGCAGGACTTGTTCTCCGCACAGATCGGCGCCCGACCCAGGGGGACGATGCACGGATTCCGGCACTTGCCGTCCGTGCAGGCCATGTTCGAGGCGCAGTCATCGTCGCGGTAGCACTCCCGCTTGTCCGGGGCGCAGGTCAGTTCGCCGTACTCGTTCACAATGAAGCCCGACTTGCAGATGCACACCGGCTGGTGGCGCCGCGTCTCACACTTCTTGTTGCTCTCACAGATGAAGAGGGGGTTGTTGCACGGATCGGTGCACTGGCCATACTGGCCGCACTGCAGCGTCTCCGGGCACTCGGAGTCGCTGGTGCACGGTATCTGCTCCTTGGTCTTGGCATCCGTGTCATCCGGGATGCACTTGGGATCCGGCTTGCACTCAACCTCCGGCCGGCCGATGTGGCAGCTGGGGCAAGAGCAGCGCGGCCGATGCAGAACAGTTTTGCAAAGCGCATTCAAGCCACAAGCGCCACGCATTGTACAAGGATCGCTGCAGTGTCCTTGGAGGCACGACTTTTCACTGGGACAATCCGTGTCTGAGTAGCATTGTTCGGTGTCTACAACATAACATCCAGCAGGGCAGGGAAGAACGAGAGAGAGATAGACAGGAGTTGTTTGGTTGTTTAAATGTTAATCGTTGGTGGGTGCATTCAACTATTCGGTGGCATAAACGGTACGCTACTAAATAGATATATCTTTCATAGGGTATCGGGAAACACAGGGGATCGGATGCGAGAAAGTGCGACATTGAAATATTGTCGAGACAAAGTTGGGGTTGGGAACTAGAGTCGGATAGACGAACAGCCTTGTGAAGGTGTCAGGGCTTCTCGGGGGTGGGGCAGTGTAAACACATACATAGATT
This sequence comes from Drosophila atripex, assembly GCA_035045925.1. NCBI lineage: Eukaryota > Metazoa > Arthropoda > Insecta > Diptera > Drosophilidae > Drosophila > Drosophila atripex. The sequence continues at coordinate 10,692,412 of JAWNOP010000070.1, forward strand.
TGGATCGGGGATTCGGGTATAACTTATAGCTAGATCTTTCTAAAAACAATAGGAGAGACTTAAACAAGACAATATATAAACATTATAATCCATTTTTTGATTGGTTTCTTTTGATTCGGGCTTTCTTGTTTTGTTTCCGAGTGTTTGGTGTGGTTTTCGGTGGTTTTGGGTGGGTGGTTTTGTATGTTGGTGGCGGTGGGTCGGTTTCTGTGCTCAAAAAAGTGTCAGTTGGGATTGTTGGGGGGACTCGATTTCGGGGATTTTTGGGGGGTTTTTGTGTGCATAGGGCGGGGGGGGTGTGTTAAGTTAAGTGAAAATTTTAGCTGGTTAGCTGGGGAGTTCAACGAGATCAGAAACGGTGCATACAGAAATCATAAATAACGAAAACGAAAACATAACTTAGGAAAATAAAAGCTTAATTGGCATGAGCTTGGCATTGGCCAAGCCCAGCCAGTTGGTGCAGTTAGTTGGAACAATTTATTTAATTTTTTTTTTTTGTCTAATTCAAATTGTAGAACTGTGAAGGGAACATCTCACAATAACTAGGTTTGTATGTATTTATACGCAAGCCGAACACATAGCCATTGAGTGGATATGGCCGGCTGGGATTTGTCTGCGGTTGGTGTGAATTTTGATATGTTGCTGATTTTGATAAGAAATCAGGAGAGCGAGTAGGCGGTGATAACAAAGTGAGCAATAGTTACAATCCTTGATGAATTACCATTTTAGGAGCGAGCTTAGAGCAGGAGAGTCTGGCACTTTCCCCGTCTGCCCAAATAATTATTTGATGCTGTACTGTAGGCAGTCTTAGTTGAGCAATGAATTATCTCGGGATTAATGCGATTTCGAGCTATTATATATTTTGGTTTATTGTTTGTTCAGTTTTGAGTTTTGAGTTTTGAGTAATGGTAAAAATTACACGACATCCAACACATGCGCTCTGCCCTCACGAGAGACACGTTATTGGCGATTGGTTTGGTGAGTGATTGATTCAGAGGAGAGATCAGGGAAGAATAGAAAGATATGGTGGCAGATGCCTGGCTAGAACAGGAGATTAGCTTTGAAGGGAAAGTGGCTTAGTAGGAGCAGGTTGGAAGAGGTAGTACAGTACATAGTGGAAAATCGATGGGTAAATACAATTTTGAAAATTACGTTAGAGATATATATACGTGACTAGTTTGACTTATCCATGTTATTAATACTTCACAGTCTTCAAATTTCATATTTACAGATTTCAAAAAAATTGATGTAGGTTAGTTCGATTGGCTCCGCTTCAGATGCTGCCCAGTCGTTTACGAGTATATGTACAATTATGTACAAACTTTTGCATATATATATACAACTTAATCGCTAGTCAATTGTACCAAAACATATTTGAAAGGGTTAGTTAAATTTAGTTACAATTTCAATTCAATTCGGAGTGTTTATAAAGATTTTTAACCAATAGACGAACTATGTAGAGAGTGGTAGATAGGGTAGAGCTTTCAGAGTTACGATCTTAATATGTACTTTCAAAGGAGTTTTTTGTACAAAATAAATGCTTTTTGTTTATTGTTTCGGTTATACTGTAGACTTGCTTTTTTGGGGGGATGCATTGAAAAGTAGTTATTAGCTGTTGATGTTGCTTTTAATTTTAATTTTAATTTTAATTTCAATTTCAATTGATTGTTTTCGGTAATCGGTCTGTACACAGTTGTAATGGATCTTAACTTGACTACTATGTTCCTCGATCGGTTTCGAATCGGTTTCAAGCATATGTGAACTATGTGTGAGAATTGTCCCGTCCACAGTTCCCAATCTGAGACTTTGTTCATTTAAGAATTTTAAACAAATATAGGGGGGGGGGTGGGATATATATTTAGCGAAAGGATACGACAGAGGGGGTCAGGCAGAGCGGAATTGGAGGAGGGATGGGGATTATTCGGTTGGGGATATCGATCATTTTTGTTTTCAGTATCAAGGATGTGTTGAGGATTGTTGTCTATAAGGATTAGCGTGTTGATTATTTTGATTTTTATTCAGGTTTCATTTCGTGGCACTCTCGTGATTAACCAGTTTAATTATAATTTGCTACAAAATTTTACTGGCTACGTATCGCTATCGCGGCGTTTGTCGTTAGACTAGGTGATAGGTGGGGGATGAACCAATTTGTCTACTGAGATCTGTGCGTTATTTGTTTTCGAGTTTCCGAGTTTCCGAGCAATGGATGCCGCATATTTGAGCGCCAATACAGATGGTTGGTTATTATTCAAGCCAATTGTATATGGTAACGAACAAAAACAGTTCAATGATAAGGTCGAGTTAAGCTGAGCTTTGGAGAAAGCCTAATGATATGAGAAGGCAAGATTCAAGCTTTATGGGAACTACAGCCAACTCGTTTTGATTTTTTGTTGTTTTTCTGATTTTTAGGATGTTTTTTGTGGAGAATGATAATTTTTTAGTAAGGTTGTTTAAATTTGCTTAGAGCTACTAGACTTAATTTTGTTGCGTGGGTTTGTCTATTCGGAAAAAATAATGTGTGTTTCAGAAATGAATTTTAGGCACAGATTGGGGAACCGCGATAGCGACAGCAACATTCCACGAATCTCCATATGCGTTGATGGTGTTTAATAAAGTAATAAAGTAAAGTGCTTACAAGCTAGGGCAAAAAAAAAAAAACAAAAGGAGAAAAATCAAACGAAAGCTAACAAAAAATTGCATAATAAAAACTGTGCACTGAAACATATTTTCTTTGGCATGTTTGGCAAAAAGGAAAACTTTGCCGAGATTGGGAGTTTGTTGTGTAGGTGTTTTGTTTGGTTTTTTGTACGTGCGGGGAATAAAACGATATTAGACTAATACCTGGAACTTCGCACATGTGTATAGGTTGTTAAGAAAAAATTAATCAAAATATGCATTACGATTTACGAATTAGATTTGGCATTTTAAACACACACACACACACACTACACTGAAATCAGATTCGGTTTGTTGGGTAATTGCTCTAAGTGGCCGCAGGGGCCTGGTGGAATTAGTGGAATTAGCTAATTAGCTGGTTTCAGTTTCTGTGTTTAAACAACAACTCAAAACTAGAAGATTATACCAAGAAAATAAGAACAATATTTCAATTTGGTTACTGACAGACCTCCAGTTATTTTGTGGTAACAGCAATAACGAGCTTCAACGATAACGCTTACTGATTACAATAACGATAACTTGTAAGGAACGCTGGTTAACTTGATTAGCATTAACGGTACGATTTGCTCTAAAACAAATGAACTGGAAACATGAACTCGGCACTCACCCTGCTGGCACACATATTCGGAGCCCTGTCGTACACAGTCGCCCACCTCGCAGCCCTGGTTGCGGCAGTCCTCCTTCGGAGGAGTCAGGTAGCCTTGAAGGTACACAAGGTTAATATCACTGAACGGATAATAGAAGCCAAACACTCACATTCCACATAGGGATCTCCGTGGGGCAGGCCATCTGGGCAATAGCACTGCGGCTGACTTCCATCCAGTACGTGGCATTCGGCATTCCGGCCACACGGGTGTCCATGGCAGGCATTCACCAGTGTTCCCTCGCAGAGGCATCCCTTGTGCGCATCGCCAATGCAGCCGTCCATGCAGGCACACTCGTAGCCACCGGGTACCTCGTTGCACTTGGAGTTCACGCCGCACGGGTTGTTCGAACAGCCTCCTTCCAGGGGCTGGCACTCGCTCGAAGGATTACCGAAGAAGTCAGGCGGGCAGGAGCACTGCGCCTTGCGGTTCACCACCCGGCACTGGGCATTGGTGCCGCAGGCTCCGTATTCCAGACACGGATTGCGGCACTTGCCGTGGTCGCAGCGTTTGTTGGTGTCACAATCGGTGTCCACGCGGCACTCGAACTGCACGCACTCCTTGGTGGGCTCACCCTCGTATCCATCCGGGCAGTAGCAGAGCATGCGGTGCTCCGACACAGTACACAGGGCGTTCCTACCGCAGGCCTTGTCGTCGGCACAGGGATCTGTGCACTTGCCGCGCACGCAGCTCTGGTCGGCGGCACAGTCTCCGTTGGACTTGCAACCGGCGATGCAGGATCCCCGTTCGCACAGCTGACCCACTGTGCACTGGCGCTTGGGTCCGCACTTGTTGCGGCACTTACCCCGAGCGCACTGCTGTCCGCAGGCGCAATCCTCGTTCCTCGAGCACTTGCTGGCACAGTAGGCTCCGTTCTCATCGCATTCGCAGCCGGGATGGCACCGTTCGGGCGGCAGCTGGCATCCAGTGAGTCCGTCTCCGATGAACGAAGCCGGGCACTGGCACTGGACGCCGTGATTCACCACCAGGCAGTCGGCGCACTGACCACACTGACCGGGTGTCCTGCACGGGTTCTGGCACTTCTTGTTCACGCAGGCCTCATCGGTGGCGCAGCTAAGATCCGTTCGACAGCCGGTCTGGCACATGCGATTCTCGCAGATTTGTCCCAGGGAGCAGGCATCGTCGGTGTTGCAGACGGTGCGGCAAGTGCCGCGCATGCATCTCTCATCAGCTAAACAGTTCTGGTCATTCCGGCACTTGCCCTGGCAACTGCCCGCATAGCAGAGTTGGTTCGTCTGGCAGTCTTCGTTCTTGGCACAGGCAGTCCGTGGCACCTTGCAGGCAACATTGGCATTGCCGTCGAGGCCCTCGGGACAGGAGCATTGCTTGCGATGATCGACGGTCAGGCAGAGAGCGTTGGTGCCGCAGGCAGTGGGATCGGCACATGGATCGATGCACTGCTGAGCCACGCAGGTGAGGTCCTGGGGACAGCCCTGGTCGTTGCGGCAGCCGGGCACGCAGTTCAAGCCCAGGCACAGCTCTCCATGGCCGCATTCGTTGTCGTGCCGGCAGAGCGGCTTGCACACACCCTGCTGGCAGCGTTCGTTGGTCAGACAGCCAGAATCGTCGGCGCACAGGGGTCGGCACACCGACTCAAAGCAGGCCAGTCCATTGGCACAGTCACGATTCTCGCGGCACTCCAGTGGCGGCGCTCTCACACAGCCCACCTGGGGCGTCGGGTTGGGCACCATGCTCTCCAGGCAGCTACAGCTCGCCCTGTGGTTGGACACCGAGCAGGCGGCATTCGGACCGCAGGGGCTCTCCAGACAGGGATTCACACACTTGTCGTTGCGGCAGGACTCGGAGGCACTGCAATCCTCGTCGGCGTGGCAGCCATAGACGCACTTGTTGTGCAGGCAGACATGTCCCAAGAAGCAATCGTTGTCCACACGACAGGTCACTATAGGAATAAATAGGAAGCGGTATTGGGTTTCTCATACTTAGTATTTGAAGTCAACACTTACGCATGCAGTTGCCCCTGAGGCATTTCTCGTTGGAGGCACACTCCAGATCGTTTTGGCACTGGGGCAGGCACATGGAGTCGCGGCAGGTGTAGCCAGGAGCACAGTCGCCATCGCAGGCCACCGGCACCCTGACGCACTCCTTTGCGGAGTCGCCAGTGAAGCCCTCCGGGCAGTGGCACTGTTTCAGGTGGTTCTGAATCACGCACTCGGCATTCTGACCACAGGCCTGTGGTTGCAGGCAGGGATTGAAGCATTGTCCACCCTGGCACACCTCCGAAGGTCCACACTCGGTGTCCAGAACACAAGCAGCTAATTTTGGGTGGAGAATGGAATCATTGAATAATTGGTATATGAAGGTGAAATAATATCTTTTCCTCTTGGCGTTACGGTCTCGCAATGTTGCTGTCGTTTGTGTAAATTGTTGGATTTTGTATAGTTTGTAGTTTGTTGTATTTAAGTTTAGTTGGTATTTAAGTTTAGTCTAGGCTAGGTTATAGCATTTTGTTTAATGCAAAGGCATTAGGCCAGTCCAAGGTAGTAGTTCTATCGGGAAGTTGTGACAACTCAGAGTATCTGGCTTATTTAACTCTTTACTTGAAACTTTTTCGTCCAAAGTTAAAAATAACTAACTTGATTTGAGAATGAAAATTGAATGCATCTGAGATTGAAACAAAAAGATATAATTAACACAGTAACGAGATCTCTTGGTGCCACAACAACTCCAGTATATCAGTGCTAATGTTTTGTGAGTAAGTTGATAAGTAATTGAGTAAGTAGTTCTAGGCAGTTAAGTAGCTAAGTAAATTAACCAATTACGTTGTCGGAGGAGAGTAGTCGGTTTCGGACCTGGTTCGGCGGGTGCTGCGTGCGGGTGGTGTGGGTTAGTACTTACGTTTGCAGACGCTATCCGAGCAGTATGTGTTGGTCGGACAGTCGCCGGTGACCTGGCAGGGAACGGGGAGGGGCTTACAACCGGCCACCCGGTCGGCGGGCTGGCCGTCGTAGCCGGTGCGGCATGCACACTGCGCCACGTGGCCCTTCGGAACACATTCCGCGTTGGGGCCACATCGCAGCTGGGCGCAGACATCTCGGCACTTGGCCACCCCGTTGGTCTGGGTGCATGCGGCATGCGGGGGACAGTCCTCGTTGGTCTCGCACTCCACGGAGCTGCGACAGCCCTCGTTGTACGGATCACCAACGAGTCCTGGGGGACAGGTGCATTTGTAAGAGCCGCGCGCGTTTCGGCAACGGGCTCCGGGTCCGCACGGAGCGTCCCGACAGAAGTCGATCACATCGCAGCGAACACGCGGATCTCCGCTGAATCCTGGCTGGCAGTGGCACACCTGTTGGTGGTGCTCCGTGGTGCACAAGGCATTCTCGCCACACGGCTGTCCAATCAGACAGGCAATCTTGCACATGTGATTGTCGCAGCTCTTATCGTTGGAGCAATCATCGTCCGTGGAGCATTCGATCTTCCTACATCCGGACTTGGCATCGCCAAAGAATCCTTCCTTGCACAGGCAGTCCGGGGCATGGGAACGAGCCACACATTCTGCGTTCCTTCCGCAGGCAGCCCGGCCCAGGCACACTGATTCACATTTCGCTCTGCCGTAGGCGTCACTCAGGCAGGTCTCATCCTCGCCACAGTACGCATCCGATCGGCATTCCAGCTCCTTGGTGCAGATGTTGTTCGAGCAGAACTGGAACTGGGGGCAGGTGGTGTTCGATTTGCAGGTCACCTGGCAGACGCCCTGCAGACACAACTGCTCCGAGATGCAGTCGCGCTTGGTGCTGCACAGGGGGCTGCAGATGCCGTGGGAGCAGATGCTTCCCTGGGCGCACTGGCCATCCTGCTGGCAGTATTGCAGTGGGACACAGCCCAGCTTGGCATCTCCGGTGCTTCCCGACTCGCAGGAACAGACTCCGATGTGGTTCTGAACAGCGCAGCGAGCCTGAGCTCCACACGCATTGGGCAGGGAACAGGGATCGACGCACTTGGCATCCAGGCAAGCCTTCTCGGCCGCGCAGTCGTCGTTGTCCGAGCACTCGATGTGCACACACTCGATGGCTGGATCGCCGCGTGAGTTCGTTGGGCAGGTGCAGATGGCCTGGTGGCCCTGCGCCTGGCACTGGGCGTTCAGGCCGCAAGCATTTTGTCGCTCGCAAGGACTGCGGCAACGGGAGTTCTGGCAACTAGCCGAGCTGGGACAGTCCGCGTCACTGAGGCACTCGCTGGGATCTCGGCAGCCGGCTTGTATGGGATCGCCGATCAATCCCTCTGGGCACTGGCAGTTGTAGCTTCCTGGCAGATTGTTGCAGAAGGCTGTGCCGTGGCAGGGTTTGGCCAGACACTCGTTGATATCTTCGCACCCTCCGCCACTGACCAGTTGGTAGCCTTCGTAGCAGGCGCACACGGCCTTGTGGTCCTCCACCTGGCAATTGCCCTTTCCGCAGCTTATGAGGTCACAGGGCTTAATGCAGCGATTGGTCTCTGAATCGCAGGCCCGGTCTCCGGCACAGTCCACATGATCGATGCACTCCACCTTGAAGCAGCCGACTCCGGTGTCATTGGGGTCGCCAAGGAATCCGGCCGGGCAACTGCACAAGGCCTCGTGTCCCTCGGACTGGCAGTGGGCATTGGCTCCGCAAACGGTGTGCAGACACGGGTCGGTGCACTTGCCATGGATGCAGGCAAGGTTGTTGGCGCAATCGTCCGGCTGGTGGCATTGGCGGGGCGTGGAACAGCCCGGCTGGGTGTAGCCATCGCCGACAGTGCCCTCAGGGCAGACACAGCGGTAGGATCCCGGGGTGTTTTCGCACCGGGCACTCTCGTGGCACGGCCGTTCTGTGCACTCATCAATGTCCGAGCATCCGAAGGGGGTTCCGATGAAGCCAACGGCGCACTTGCACTTTCCGGTCAAGCACAGCTCCGTGGGCGGACAGTCCGCATCCGAGTCACATCCCGGTTGGCAGGTACTGTCCGAGTTGCAGATCTCTCCGGCCAGGCAGTTGTTGCTGGTGTAGCACACCTTGCGGCACACTTGCTGGTAGCAGCGCTCGCCAACGGCGCAGGCCGAGGTCTTGGTGCAGGGCAGGTTGCACTGGTTGCCGATGCACATGTGTCCGTTGGGGCACTGGTTGCTGGCCAAGCAGGGGGCCGGCACGCGCACGCATCCCTGTTCCGGGGTGGGATTGCCTTCGAATCCATCGGGACAGGTGCACTGGCTACGGTGCTGGGAAATGCTGCAGAGGGCGTTGGGTCCGCAACTGCTTCCGGATTGGCAGGGATTCAGGCACTTGTTCTCAATGCAGGACTGATCCTGCTTGCACTCCTTGTTGCTGCGGCAGCCGATGATGCAGTGACCTTCCACGCAGGCCAGGCCACTGGAGCACTGGCTGTGATCCAGACAGGCTACCACGCAGACGTTGCCCATGCAGCTCTCGCCATCGGAGCAGTCCTGCGAGTTGCGGCAGGCGATGCGGCACTGTCCGTTGTAGCACAGCTCTCCGCCGCAGTCCACGTCCGTGAGGCACTTCGACTGGCTGCGGGCACAGCCGCCCTTGGCTGAGTCAGAAATGGGCTGGAAGCGAAGCGGGCAGCTGCAGACGGGCCTCCTGTTGACCACCTTGCACTCGGCATTCGGTCCGCAGGCATTGTCGCAGGGGTTTTGGCATCTTCCGCCGGCGCATATGGTGTTCACCGGGCAGTCAGCATCTCCGTTGGGGCATTGGCCATCCGGACGACATCCTCCGCGCTTGGGATCACCCACAAACAGGGGCGGGCACTTGCACACCGGGCCCTCGGGAGCGACTTCGCAAATGGCAGAGGGGTGGCAGGTTCCGGCCGCACAGCCCCCTTGCTTGGTGCAGGCCACCTCGGGAAGCGGATCGCCCCGGAATCCGGGCGGGCAATGGCACACCGCTCGGTGGTCATCGGCCAAGCAAATGGCGTTCTCACCGCAGGACTCCTCGTCGCAGACATCGAAGCAGGTATGGGTCATTCGGTTGCACATCTGGCTGGGCGGACAGTCATGGTTGTAGACGCAAGGGACACTCTGGCAGCCGTTAAAGGGATCGTACGGATCCCCGGCAAAAGGTCCTGGCGGGCACTGGCACTGCGCCTGATGGTTGTTGGTGATGCACACGGCGCGGGGTCCACACTTGACCGCATCGCAGGCTGGTCGGCAGCCTAGGCTCTGGCTGGCCTCGTCCTTGATGCAGGCTTCCGACTCTTGGCACTCGGCATTGCTCCGGCACTGGTGTTTCTGAACCGGTTGGCAACCGTTCCTGTCGTTGGGATTGCCCACGAATCCGTGGAGGCAATCACAGCGTCCCTGGTGCTGTCGTGCCACGCAAACTGAGTTGGCCGGGCATGTGAAGGCGTCGCAGATGGCAACGCACTTGAGCACGCCCAGGACATCAGGTCGACAGGCGGAGGCATCCGGGCAGTTGGCGTCGCTGGTACAGTCTGGCAGGGAAGGCTTCTCGCAGGAGGAGACCACTGGGTTCCAGGCATAGCTCTCGGCACAGTTGCAGATGGCCACACCCTTCTTGTTGATCTTGCAGAGTTCGTTGGGTCCGCAGACCACGTTGTTGCAGAGGTTGACGCACTCCCGGGTTCCATGGCCGTTTGTTTGGCAACCAAATCCTCGCTCGCAGTCCTTGTCCGTCTTGCACGTGTCGTCCACTTCGGGCACCTTCCGCTCCGGCTGGCAGCCAACTTGCAGGTTGCTCGGGTTGCCGAAGAATCCATCCGAGCAGATGCACGAGGATCTATGGCCATCGGCCACGCACAGAGCGTTGGGTCCGCACTGGATCTTGGAGCAGGCGTCGACGCACTTGCGCAGACCCTTGCCCAGCTGGAAGCAGATCTCCGTGTGCTGGCAGTCGGCGTCGTTGCTGCACTGGCCGCGTACACTGCATCCCTGGACGAGGTCGTGCGGGTCTCCAATGTAGCCCATGGGGCAGATGCATTTGCCGGCATCGCAAATGGCCCTGGGACCACAAGCTGCCTGGGAGCACAGGTTCTTGCACTGGCCCTTCTGACAGCTGTAGCCATCTGGGCACTCGACCCGCTCGTTGCACTGGCACTTGTTGGCGTTCTGGCAGAACTTGCTCTCGATCGGTTGACAGCTGCTGTAGGGGTTTCCGGCATGACCGGACAGACAGAGACACTCGAATCCTCCGGCCGTGTTCAGGCAGGCGGCATTCAGACCGCACGGCTTGTTGGCGCACTCGTCCACGTCCTGGCATCCTATGTAGGGATTGCCGCTAAATCCTTGAGGACACAGGCAGGCAATGTGGTTGCCAACGGCCCTGCACTCGGCGTTGGTGCCGCAGCTGTTCGGTTGGCAGACATTCTTGCTGGTGGCTCCACATCCTTCGTAGGGATTGCCGAAAGTGCCCGGATTGCAGGCGCACCGGCTCTGTCCAAGTCCGTACTCGCAGTGGGCGTTCTCTCCGCATCCGGGTGAGCACTTGGCCTGCTCGATGGGCGGCATGCAGAGCAAGTCTGGGTTGCCCACAAAGTTCGGTTCGCAGACGCACTTTCCGTTGTTCCTGTCGCAGGTGGCCCCGATGCCACAGACGACGCCTTCGCATCGTTCCTTGCACCTGCCGTTGATGCAGATCTGCCGTTCACCGCATGGCCTGGCAGCCGAGCACTGATCCGTGCTGCAGGTGCCGCCGGGGAACGGATTGCCCAGCTGACCCTGGGGACACTTGCAGGTCGGTCCTTCACTGGTGGGGATGCAGAGCGCTCCCTCGCCACAGATCACGTCCTGGCACTGGGACACACAGTCGCCGTCTCCATTCTTCACGAATCCGACGCGGCAGCGACACCATCCGGCATGCTGCTCCGTTTCGCAGTAGGCATTGGATCCACACAGAAGGCTAATGCAGGGACTGACGCAGCTGCCCTCCAGACAGGCCAGATTGCTGGCACAGTCGTCGTTGCTGAGGCACTTGCTCTTCGGCGTTCCGGACTCCAGGATGCAGCCACTCTTGTAGGGATCGCCGGTGAAGCCTTTGGGACAGACGCACTGGTAGCCGCCCTTCTTGTTCACGCAGTAGGCTCCGTAGGCGCAGGGCAGGTGGGCGCACTCGTCCTCGTCCGTGCAGCCCAGCAGGGGATCGCCCTTGAATCCGGCTTCGCACATGCACTGCGGCGGATCTGAGGGCGTGCACTTGGCATTGATGCCGCAAGGGAAGCGTTCACAGGGGCTCTTACACTTGTTGTTGTCCTGGGGATCGAGGAAGTACGGAGGCGGGCATACGCACTCTCCGGGCTGGATGCACTTCTCGTTGCTGCCGCACTCCTTGTCGGCGGCGCACTTCCTCTGGTCCAGGGCACACAGCCCGTTGTAGGGATCTCCCTGGTAGCCCTCCGGACAGTGGCAAGTGAAGCCACCCGGCTGGTTGACGCACTGAGCCCCGAACGCACAAATATTCGCTCCACGCTCCTCGCATTCGTCCACATCGGCACAGGATCCATCAGGCTGGGTCTGGTAGCCCTTCGGGCAGGCACAGTAGCTCACACCGCCGGCTATCGAAATGCACTCCGCTCCACTGGGGCAGGCCTGGCCGCCGGAGCAGCCGGCAAGGACACAGCTGTTGCCCAGGAGCTTGTACGGCGGCTGGCACTGGCATTCCGGCGTGGTGCAGATCTCACACATGACGAAGGGATTTCCGGTGTGACCCTGTGGACAACGGCACTCGTAGCTACCCGGCAAGTTCTTGCAGAGAGCATTCAGGCCACAGGCAGGCTTTCCTCGTTGCAGGGAGCACTCGTCTAGATCCTGGCACTGACCGTTCTCCGGATTCCGCTCGTAGCCCTGCCGACAGATGCATACTCTATTGCCAGTGTACGAATCCTGGACACAGCTCTCCCCGGCAGCGCAGGGGTTCGCGTCGGAGCAGCCAACCGTTTTGGAGGTGATGCAGCCCTCCCGATAAGGATCTCCACTGGAGCCTCCGGGACACTGGCACAAGTAGCCACCGGCGGTATTCGAGCAAATGGCCTTTTCGGCACAGGGATTGGCCCGGCACTCGTCGATATCATTGCATCCTCCGGGCAGAGCGGCGTTACCAGTGTACCCGGGAGCACACAGGCACTGAGCCTGTCCGTTGGCCAACATGCACTGAGCATGGGCGCCACAGTCCTGGGTCTCGCAAGGATGGCGACAATCGTTTCCAATGTTCGGTTCTGGGCAGAGGCAGCGCTTCGTTTCGTCGCAGATGGCATTGCCGGGACAGTCGGAGCTGGACGAGCAGCTCACGATGGGCACACATCGCACACTTGGATCTGGATCGGCGATGGTGTTCTCCGGGCAGCGGCAGGTGTATCCCCCACCCTGCATATTCACGCACTCGGCTCCCAATCCGCACTTGCTGGCACCCGCTCTGCATTCGTCCACATCGACGCACTTGGAGTGCGGGTCTCCAGAGAATCCAGGGGGACAGGCACAGGTGTAGCCGCCGGGGCTGTTGGAGCAGGTGGCATTGTGGCCACAGCTGCCGAAGGGTCCGTGCATCACGTCGCACTCGTCGATGTCCACACATCCCGCCGAGACATCGCTCGGATTGTAGGTCCATCCCTCTTCGCAGACGCAGTACGCCTCGTTCTGATCCGGCTTGCAATAGGCGTGGGCTCCACACCTCACATCCTCGCAAGGCTGCTTGCAGGGCATCCTCGGCGGACTGCCCACATATCCGGCCTCACAGTCACACCGATAGGATCCGGGAGTATTCAGGCACTGGGCATGGGGACCGCAAACGTTCGGGTTGGTGCGACACTCATCGATGTCCACACAGCTGGCTCCGATGGGCTCGAATCCGTCCAGACAGAAGCACTGGTTCTCGATGCACTCGGCATTGTTGGTGCAGTCGAAGTTGCTGCTGCACAGGATATTCACGTCCACCTGTTCGCAGGCCACCTTGGGATCGGGTTTCCCGTCGTATCCCTGCGGGCACTTGCAGTTGTAGCCGGGCACGGCGTTCTCGCACACCGCATGCTGGCCGCACGGCTTGTCCAGCGCCGTACACTCGTCGATGTCCACACAGCCGCGGAACGGATCTCCGGTGTAGTCCGGCTTGCAGGTGCACACGAAACTGCCAATCGTGTCCGTGCAGATCGCGTTCTCCCCGCACGGATTGTCCTGACACTCGTTGATGTCTGTGGTGGTGCAGGGGTGGGAATTTCGGTTGGAGAGGGGGCGGCGCGTTTTCATACGCGGGTATTTTGGGGGGGAGGTGAGTTAAATATATATTATAATTAAATAAATTAGTATGCAAGACAAAATACGTATTGGATGGAAGGCGAGGGAGCATAGCGTGAAGTGGGGGAGCGGGATCGTGGAGGTGGAGTACAAAGATACGGAAACGGATAGGGCAGAATATAGGCAGTAGAGGAGAGGGGGCTACAGGATATCAAGGGAAGCTGTCTGAAAAGCATGCAACTGCCAGAGAAGCGAAAAAGCCGAGCTGGAAAAGCTTGCAAAACAGCTGGGGGCAAATAGCGGGTATTGGAAAGCAGAGACGACATTTCCTTCCACAAGGCTAGCAGGTCCTTTCGATCGAAACCAAAAGATTGCAGCCCCACAGGAAACACCACAAGATTATGAGCTTTGAATTCAGGAAGTTCTTCGATGGACATTAAAACCAAAATTATTTTAAATCAAATAATATGTTAAAAAAAAAACTAAACCCTTGGAATTCAAAGCTCATAATCGTGACATAAAGCAGGCAGGATACTAACTCTCGCAATGCAAATAGCCCTGTCCTTGGAATCCGCTGGGACAGAGGCAGCGGTACGAGCCGGGGAAGTTGATGCACTTGGCATTGGTGCCGCACTTGGCCACACCGTCCGGCTGGTTGCACTCATCGATGTCCAGGCAGGCCAGCCCGGCGCCCGTCGTCCTCTGAATGGGCGCGATATCAGTGGCCCCCGGCCCGTAGCCCAGCGGCTGCTCCTGGGGCAGTTGATCCGCGTGCGGATCGTGTTCCAAAACAAAGCCGAGGGGACAGCGACACTGGAAGCTACCGCCCATGTTCACGCATTGAGCACCCAAACCGCATGGATTGTTAGTGGCGCATTCATCGACATCTGCCGGCGTTAGGCATTAAGTTTTGTATTAATGTTGCATGTTGCATGTTGCATATTGCATGTTGCGGTGCATTAATGTACGAGTAATTTGAATGTGTGTGTGTTTGGTGTTGGTTGGTGTTGGTATTGGTATTGGTATTGGTATTGGTAGTGGTGCCGCCAATTTCAAATTCAATCAAAAAAATCAAGTGCAAAAAAACAACCAAAATGTAACGATGATGTAATTAAATATTTGGGAAAAAATCAATTTAAGACTCACCCTCGCATCCCACCATGGGATCACCGCTGTATCCATCCGGACACAGGCAGCGGAAGCTGCCGTCCATGTTCAAACAGTCTGCGTTCCGGCCGCAGGGCGTCCGGGCGCACTCGTCCTGGTCCACACAGCCGGACTCCGATCGTCCATCGCCGTCGTATCCCGGCGGGCAGTCGCAGCGATAACTGCCCTCGAGATTCGTACATATGGCACCGGGTCCGCAGACATTCGGATACGAGCACTCGTCGACATCGACGCAGCCCTCCCGATAAGGATTGTTCCCAACGAATCCATCTGGACAGGAGCACGTGTAATTGCCGGGCGTGTTGGTGCAGAGAGCGTTGGGGCCGCAGTTTTGCGGATTCCGGCACTCGTCCACATCCGTGCAGAGTACCTCGCCGTCGCCCTCGTAGCCGTCCTTGCACTTGCAGAGGAAGTGCGCCGGCAGGTTACAGCACTCGGCGTTCTCCACGCATCGGGCTGCTATCGCGGGATCTTGGCATTCGTCAACGTCTGTGGAAGAGGAGAGCGGGGTGGAGGGGGTTTGATTAATCGAACGTGCCACGCAACAAATGACAAGTAATTAAAATCCAAACGCAGCATATTCATCTCCGCCCCGGAGTAGGCACTGGAAGAACTGAAGTTTAGTTCGAGGGATTTAGTTCAGTTGTCAGTAATCTGGAAACTATTTCGTTTCTTTCAGTGCCCATCTGTGGGGGCCAATCCGCAGATAGGAGGAGGATCCCCATCTCAACCTCATTCTAGGCCTCTACGCATTTTGCCGCTTGAATGCGCTTTGCTCGCTTTGCAATCGCACTTTCAAGTTGCAGTTGCAATCGGGCTGCGGCAGTTGCAATGGATGCATCCGAGATTTGCATGTTACGCATGACATTTCAGTGTCATTGCGGCGGTGTGGCTGCCACTGGTTGCAATGTCACAGCACAGGATGCACCAGTTGCATACGCTTTGCATACCAATTGGCCGTGTGGCCAGCCAATGTTAATGGGCCAACTATTTCCATTTGGTCGGTTGGCATTTTTGAATAATGTTTGCGGTCTTTGTTAAAAGTTCTAACCTTTCGACTGGGTCTCTGACTATATGCTGTATCTGGATCTAAGTCTGGGGATTAATCCAGGCGGAGCGGAGGAGGAGCCTGATCAAGGCTTTCTGCTCCAATAGCGCGCAGCGCATTGAGAATTCAAGCCGGCCAGAGCCAATGAAGCGGCAACTCAGCTGGACGGGATGGGATGGAATGGCATGGGTTGGGTTGGGTAGGGTTAAGGGAAAACCGAGGGCAGGCATGGGCAGCCGCTCCGGCGCAATCGGGACCCATTAATCATTGGGCCAGTGTCCAGGGAAGAGTTGTACATTTATAGCTAATATGACATAAGTACAAAAGTTGGCAAAAGCCAAAGACAAGGATCTGTGGCAAGGGACAGAGGCAAGAGCCAGTGCCTTATAATTACGAGCAGAACGAGTCGGCTGTTGGCCGTTCAGTTATAATTACTAGTTTTTAGCTTATAAATTAAGAGGATCATCACTACGGAGTGGCGCGGGGCCGAAACTGGTATTTGCTCTGTTAGCCAGCCAACTGATATGACAGCATTCCATGTTTGCCGTGGCATCGCCACGTTGTTTGTGGCAATTGCTAACTCTGATTACTCAATGTCATCATCCTCGTCCACGACTCGGTCTCATGCCAGCAGCAGCATCCCAAGCAGGAGACTCTTTCCAGAAGCAGGAAGCGTTCTGTGTTCTTCTAAGTTTCAATGTCAGTTTAATTACTTTATGCAATCCGACTGCGAGACGACAGACTGGGCTGGGCTGGGCCAGGCCCGGACGATCGTCCCGGGCCATTGACCAAAGACTGTCTAATGAACTTAGCACGCCCGTTGCATCTCCTGCCAGGAGTGATATTCTTACAGCCTGTTGGTCTGAGTTGGCCCCGGCTGGCCAATTGCCTCTGCCCAGCTAGAAGTCGGCCTGCCATCCGCAAATCGTACTTCTATTTTGGCAAATCTCTGCTGGTTTCCAGTAGCCACCCTTTGGACCGTTCTCCATCGCAGTTGACCGCTTTAAAAGCAATCAAATATGCGTGACTCGATGTGATTAGGCCGAATGATTGCCTGAAATGATGCTGACATAATTCTCGTTGGCTGCCTTAAGCAGGGTCGACTTCTGGGATTTCCTGTTCTTCTCTCCGAAATGCTAACGTCGGGCCGAGACCTGTTCCAAGTGGCATTTAAAAAGGCGGTGATCTGGTCATTAAAAAGAACCACACACACATCCCCACGAATGCAGAAAGAAATAAGCTTAGAAAAGGTTGACGGAGAATAGCTTAATTTCTGTTTCGCCTGATGGATTTCACGTTTCCTGCCCGCCAGAAAATTACCTATAACATAAATTACAATAAATTTCCTTCACAGATTTGCGAAACCAACCCCGTGCAGTGTGGCGCAGCTCCAGCGCAGCTTTGTTCCAATTAAAAATAATTATCAATCCGACTATTGCAAAATCGGCGAGTGAACTTGGACGGCTTAAACTAATCTAAACAGTCTGGTCTGGCTGGCGTCCATCTAATAGATTGTGTAATTGTTGGGCCAATTAGCATTGGCTGGGTTTGATGCATTTGCGTCTGTTTGTGGCTGTTTGCCACAACAGTTTGAATTATGACATTCGTGCCCCGATTTCGCCTGCATCACCTATAGAGGAGATCAAATTTACGAGCGGACATGACTTTCATGCTCCACTGCTGGGCGATGATTAGGAGCTCGCTCGAATAAATAATAATGTCTGGCTAACAGGTGAACTTGAACTCCAGCAAAAACAAAAAAACAAGAGAACTAGTAGTAAAGAAAACCAAAATTATTTAACAATTTGTTACGCAATTATGCGGCAACTAACTAACGTGGCTAGCATGAATATGGTGTGCTCTAAGATCAAGGCCGAGAGACCGGCAAGTGATGTCAGCCGGATCCGGGCCACGACCTGGCCGTATCCAAAGTCAAATCTAGAGCCATGGGTGGCTTGGCTTTTCTCGGCGAAGCCGCCCCTCATTTGTGCGTAAATGTGGCAACACACGCGCGTATAATTAGGCGTGTCAATGCCGACGCTTTAAGCCATTTTCAGGCCTTATCAGCGGCGACTTCGACACGAGAATTAATTGCTGCCATTTTGATATGCAAAAAGTGCCAAGTACCTTGCTGCAAGGAGTTCAAGAAATAAAGGAGCCACACAGCACTGGTAGTGGTAGGGCGGAATACCTTGTGAAATAGTTTCTTAAAAGTCTCAAAAGTTATACGATCTGGGAAGTATCTAGTATAGTTTACTTTAAGCCACAAATCCATAGACTTAAAGCTTAAATACTCTATAGTAGAGTATCCCGAAAACGAATCGAAAACATGGCAGACCTTATCAACTGACGTTGATCTCCAACTGGTGCGTCGTCCGGCCCCAAGACGGCAGATTGAAGTTGGTGTCGGTTGGGCTTTTGGTTTTATTTTTTGTCGAGGCGGCTTGGAAGCAGGAATGGGAATGGAGCTGTTATGGGAGATGGAGGCAGTGCCGTTTGCGGCTTTTGAGGACAGGCGGCATTAAGCGCCGACAACGCTACCGCCTCGAACTCAACCCGAAAGCCAAGCAAGCCGAACGCGAGACTGTGACGGCGTTGCTGCTACGTGGGCACAATCGGCTTTATCCGTTTTAATGATCTGGCCCAGTTAGCGAAACGAAAGGGAGCACCAGCCGCCGCCTGCTGCTGCTGCCGTTGAGCTGGCGAACGTGCCTGGCCAAGAGCTGGAGCGGACCAGTACTGTTGCTCTGGCTGGGGAAATAAATTTCAGCACTCGACTTGAGACGCTCACTCCATTTATTGCATGGACTGCAAGACAAATGCATTAGAAGGATCGGATTGGATCTATCGCTATATGTTACCTCTATATATATATATAGTTATTGGAAGATGTGTGCGTGTGGGTATTTCATTTTTCAATAGTCATTGCATAACTGGACTTGGGCGATGCGTTAACGAAGCCATCGAACGCGTTTGAGTTATGAACATGAAATAATGCGCCACAGAGTCTAAAACAGGTGTTGCCACAAACCACAAACACAAACCGTTAGATGTGCCTGCAACATGGAGCAAGTAAGGAGAGAAAATCGCCAAATGCCAAACAGGAAAACAGGTAGGCACTGCAACTAGTACCTGGGCCCGTCCAACACAGATATAAATACGCAAAATGTGTCTCTAAGCCGCCGGTGGGGAGTAGGTTTGTCAGGCCAAGAGCAGGCTGGCGGTTGCAAGTGATTTGTTGCAAAGTTTATTGGGTGAACTTGATGCACAAACTGGATTTACATAACGCCAAGGGGACACTTGAAAATCTTATGCAAGGCAGGAGCGGAAATCAATATCCAAGGCTCATATCTAAAGTTAATTATGGGTAGCTTGGATCTCTTGGACACGACACTGGAGTCTCTGCTCTTTTATACCAAAAGTGGAATAATCTATTCCGAGATAAACCATAAAATGGTTGTAGGGTGCTACTGGGTCGTCTAGAACATCAAGTTTTAATTGCCTGTTTAGAGACACTTGCCTGGGAGGAATACCTTGGGAAGATCAGGTGGGTGCCCCTGATGAAGATTCAAATATTCCACGCACATGTGCAGACAGCAACGACCCACGAAGTTCTCAGCACATTTGAAACTAATTCAGATGATTACAGACAATTGTCGGGTTCGGGAAGGGCCCTGTCCCCGATGCAACCTGAATAATATGCGAAAAGAGCGTTCTATAGAAAGGAATTAGATAATGCGAATAATGTGAAATGCGATGCTGGCGTTACACATCGCTGCTCAGAATTTATGCATGCCTGCCGCTGGCTGGGATAGGATGGCATGGACTGGAGGGAATGGGGCACGTCTCTCCTCCACATCAGTGGTCGTCACATGTAATCTAGAATCTTGCCAACGTCTTCATACTTAGTGGGGTAATGTCAGAGTGTCTGTGAAATTTGCGCTCGTTATCGCATTGCATCGAGGGAGTTGAAGGTGGGGCGGGTCTCAATCTCTATTCCTACGGACTACGGTCTACGGACTACGGACCACGGACTACGGACAGAGTGTTGAAAGTTCTGGCGTGTCCATGTTCGGGGTCAGATTACATGACACTGATTCGCCGTCTAACAGACAGCCACAGAGATGTGTTGCATGGCTCGGCTCGAAAGCATTGCCACAAATGCTGTGGCTTTTTATTGTTCCTATTCCTCCGCTACAGGCATCATGATGGGATCATCATCATCGTCTATAAAGAAAATAGTACCTCGCACTACTTGCGTCGGATCTTGGGTCTGAGGAAAAGTAAGGGGCTACCTCTCTTCAAACCTCTTCGTACACCTTCCTAGTTATTACTATGGCGGCTCTCACTGTTGTTCTTGTTTTCGATTCGTTCTTCTTTGGTTTTTGTGATGCCATAATGTGTTTTTATTACGTAACATTAGCCGCCGTCCAATTATGGCAGCCGGTTTCTCACTGTCATCTACTTGTGTGCCGACGCGGATTCGGACTCGTATGTGGAGTGGAACAGGTGCGCCATAATCCAGAACCAAGAACTAACAACCCAGAACTCCATCTAGCGTCTGGCTAACTCTTTTTTTTCGGACGCCTGCTGTGCGGCACTTGGGCTAACGAGCAAATGGCACCGACCCCAGGATCGAAACTGTAGCAGATCGACGGAAACTGATTGAGATATTTCGGAATTCGTTTGGTCAGAGCCTGGAATTAGATTCACCGCCTGGAGCTCTCTCTCTCTCTCCCCCCCTCTAATCCGCTCCAGCCGTGGCAAGAAAAAGCACTCGAGTGTAATCGCCGCTACACGGTCATTATTATTACCTCGCAGATAAGTATAACTCTATTCTGAACCTGAGAAAGCTTTCATATTATTGTCTGGCGCGTCTTTTGTTACATTTTTGTTGGCAGAGCTTGGAGGCTGGGCACTTGAGACGACTTGGCTGGGAATGGCACCGAAAAACCGTTAGCTGGCGAAGCTACAAAAAGGTCCCAGCAGTCTGGGCCAAGAAGAAACCAAGTTGACGGAAGTACAAAACGGCAACTACAATCATTTGTACTGTGTAGCCGGTTGGCTGGCCAGTCATTATGTTAACCAACACAATGAAACCCGCGAAGCTGATGCTGGGCACTAAGGTTGCACAGTAAGAAATAGAGACTGACTCTACGGTTTGGATGAAGCTGCTGCTTGGATGATAGTTTGTTAGTAGAGGTTTTTTGTCAGTGCTGGACTTACCTTCGCAGTGGAAGCCATTGCCGCGATAGCCCGGAAAGCAGGTACACGTAAAGCTGCCCAGTGTGTTTGTGCAATGGGCAAACACATCGCACGGCCGCTGTTTGCATTCGTTCTCATCTGCAGGGGGAGGGAAACAGAGTAGGAGGTGTTTCAGCACCACGGGCTCTAACAGTTATGCAAGACGAGACGCCGCCATTAAGTACTCACCTTTGTCCACGCAATTGCAACCGCCGTAGCCGTCATTGCAATGGCAGACGCCATTCAAACACGCGCCATGAGTGCACTGGGTGCCATCCTTATCACAGTCATCTATGGGCGAAATGGAAGAACATTATTAGCCATTAAGCTTTCACGAGATCCCATATAGATAGATGGTAGTGGTGGTTAGTACTGGTACTAGTCTTACTTGTGCATTTGAGCTCTTTGCTCAGCTCATCGGAACCCAGATAACAGTCCTGGGTGCCGTCGCATAGTTTCGATAGTTCGTACAGCTGCAAATAGTCGGTGGACTCGTTGACTTGGCAGCCAAAGTAGCCATCCTCGAGGTTCAGGTAGAAGACCTCACCCCGAAACCGACTGTTCCCTCTTAGGTTAGCGGACCTTTTGAATGGTTGCCGTAGTTGTGAAAATTGTGAATGTACCTGGAGAGATAGACAATAGAATTGGATTAGTTAATTGCACGCACTAAAATGAGGAAGTTGTTTAGGCTACTAAGTGGCAGTTGCCCCCACCGTTGACCCCTTTCTGTATGCTAATAAGATGCAACTTTGTGTTGGAACTGGCATGTTTTAGAGGCCATAAATTTGTAGGGTTCCTAAAAGGTTACTCATTATTTTATAAATATTGTCATTTGTCTGTCTAGCAATGCTACAAACACTAAAGTCTGAATTGAAGAACAATGACCCATTTCCTTGGTTGTCTCCAGCTTTGAAAACATCTCTATTAATAGGGCTAAGCCCTGCCCTAATGCCAACCTTCGCTGCAGCCCCATTCCGAGGAGCGTATTAGGGGGCCAAGCTGGTTTCGCTAAACTAATTTAAATTCAAATTAGATACAGCAAAGTTGGCAGGCGTAGCACCGGCAGCTCTTCTTCAGATTTCTCAACCCAATGTGGTCCATATGGGCACGACCCGATCCTACAGATACAGGTACAGATATGTATATTCGTCTATATGGAAACATACTAACACAGTGTCTGTTTGTGTTGCCGTTGCCGAGCCGCCACTTAATTGTTACACTTGGCTGACTTTACTTTTAGCAAAACAAAAGTTGTTCGCCGCTTGCCATATTTTCTTGGCCAAAACTTTGCCGTCTGGCTGGCAGCTCAGATCGGGTGTTGTTTGTTGTTAGATGGCTGGCTGGGAGGAAACAAGTTTGTCACTTAAGACCTTTTCGCGCTCCAACAAAAATGAATTGAAACTAGTTTCCTCTAAACTCAAATGTATTTGTCGCATTGCTGGTGTTGTGCATGTGCGATTGTACTTCTATTTTTGTAGCTTGTTGAATTCAACTTCCTACGCTCAAATATAGTTATTAAGTGGTTAGATCAGATTTGGAAAAGGCTTAAATATTTGTAAAACAAGCTAAACCATTTTTTAATCAAGAAAATAGTCTAATACCTTACGGACTGACTAGTTCGTGGCTCGTTAGAGTTCTTAGAGTGTGAGAGGCATTATCCATTCCTCGATACAATTGTGTTTTCCTTTGCTCAGTTCACTGACTCAATTACGTGCTGCCAGTTCTTTTTCAATTACCGCTTGCCTCCAACAAAAATATAGCTAAGTTTTCCCAGTTTCCCCGGCCGAGCAGACCGATTTTCTCTTCTTTTGTCTTTTAAGGGGCCTAATGAGCACTGGGGAGGCCATCCATAAAAAAGCAACTTAAATTGCTGTGCGACCCTGCTGCTGCCGAAGGTGTGAACATGAGGCACTGGCTGTCAAGTTCAAGTTTAGCCGCGAATTGTTTTTGGCAGATTCTTATCGGGCTGCTGGTGGAGGAGTTTCTGGCAGAGAGGCACCCGCATGTGCCCCCTTCCACTCCCAGGTTCTGGGCTGCTCCCTGGGCTGGTTTTCAATTGCTTTTTTGTGCGGCTGGGGATTGGGAGTGTGTGCGAGTGCTTTGCGATCGCTTCACGCCATGCAACGCTAACGGCCTTGCTAAACAATAGATTCCGCCGACTCTGCGACTTTTATCAATTGACAGTCAGGCGGGTAGGCAGGCGGCACATGCACTCAACTGAGGCACACAGCCAACAACTCGAACAACAGCAAATGCAACAATTAAAGGTGTGCGAGCAAAGATGTGCTGTGCACAGCCGATGTGGATGTGGATGTGGATGCTGATGCTGATACTGATGCCACTGCGGAATCATGACGAGGATGATAATAATGATGATGATGATGATGCGACTGGGCTGCTGAAAGCTCCCATGACATTGAGCGTTGTGCCAGCGACTACAATGGACGGTGCAATTTTTCGTAGCCGAGCTTGTTAACAGGCTCAGTGACAACGGCAGACAGATGACGACGTTGCACGTCAGCGCTCAAGTGTTCGAGTGCTCAGGTGCACATCCGTTATAACTGTCGATGGGCATTAACTCCTCCTGATGAGCAGATACTATCTGTTATTTCATATCAGTACTTTTCCCAGGGTCCCAGGGATATAGGAGTTACCAGGAGGTATAGGAGTTACAACGGGACTAAGGAACTCAAATGGCGAGTGTATGATTCCTGTATTTCTATGAAAGTATCTATAGAGCCTCTAGCTTAAAAGTTCACGAAAACAAAAGCATCAAGCTTACTAACAAATATTCTATGGAATAAAAGAGTCTACATTCTCCGTCGCCAACTAGCCATGCTTTGAAAAAGCCAACCATCCGTCACTCAGAATCACTTGATTGGCAAAAAAAAAAAGGTAGGTATATCCACCGAGTTCACAATTAATTATAATCATATCTAGCTAATCAAATGAATTATGATCGCCTCGCATAAATCAAGTCCCAAAGCACAAAAGAAAGCAAATCCATAAAAGAATATCAAGAGGTAAGATCCATTGACAAGAGTGTCGCAAAGAAAACCACAAACGGGCTGAAGTCGCACAAGTCAATGAACTCGACGACTTTCGGCTTAGAGAATTCTTCTGGCCAATTTCTCAAACCCGCCGCCGGAGTTCCCTCATTCACACCGGACACCCCTGGCACCTCGCACCTCCGCCTCCCCGACTGCATAAATCGATGACTATCAAAGCGTTTTTACAGCTAATGCGGCTATTTTTATTCATTACGTTTTCTTGGCTTTCTTCCATCGATTGGCTCCGTTCGGATTTGGTTTGGTTTGGTGGTTCCCTGGTCGGTCGGTCAGTCGTTGACCGATTGGTGATTCTGCTCTTCCGCTGGCCCCATCATTACTAGTCACTTACTTTTTTTCGCTCTCGACTGCCAAATTATTTGCTTAGCATCCCAGAACCCTCCTGCAGATTTCACAGCTAGCTGTTAGTTTTAATAAATATGATTTGCCTATGACCGAGTCATTTTGCAGTAATTTCGTTTTATGGCTCATTTGCATGAGAGGAGGGGTCTTTCTCCGGCCAGGTTCCGTTAGGTCATCAAGGGTTCCATCGTTATAATTTGTTCCCTCTCTTCGGAGTCGGGTTCTACGTATTGTTTCTTTTTCAAATGGACTTTTGTTTGTTCTCCGCTGGCTGGCTGGCTCGCTGGGGTTCTTTCACTTCGAATCCGTATATTTGTTTGGAAATTTGTTTCATAATGAGGTGGCAGATCGTAAATTTAATCATATACTTCTTTTTCTCGGCTCTTTGTTTGCTCCTTTCGAGAACCCATAAATTAATTATGACCCCTGCGCCAACCCACCTTGATGTTAGACTCTGATCTAATCGCTTCGATATTCAGCTTTACCGCCTCAACTTAACACTAATTAGCTTTACGATATGTAGGTGGCTGTTGAAATACTTACTGCACTCGAGAGTAGTAGCACTATCCACGTGACTAGTGGCAAAAATATTTTCATTTTTGCTGCAAAGAGAAGAGGAAAGAAAAAGTTTACATTAAAAACTGTTGAAAATCAATTAAAAGCACGTTAAGCTAAGAAAAAATAAATACCATTAAGGCCGCCAGGGAATATCCACTTATGGCTAAGACTCTTTTCGGCTTAGGCCGCTTGGGCTCTTCTCGCCGCAAAACAAATAAAAATAATTAACTTTAAAATGTTGGGCACGCACAAACAAACGAAACAGGAAAAAAACTACAATTGGCCTGGTCATCTCGGACAGGTGCCAAAAAATAACAATAAAGGAGAAACAAAAGACAAGTGCGCCAAGTCGGGTAAATGACACTTGAAATTTATGCGCAAACATGAGTCCCAGGTGCCGGGCATATCGCTTCCTTTGCCTTTCCCTGAAAAATTATAAATATAAATGTCCAAACAACGGTACCGGCATAAAAATATATAATACCCAAACACCTCTAGACGAGGCAGAAATTTTTAATGCTCGCAATATTCATTGTTCGCTACCTGTTGGCGATTTTCTCACGCATTCGTTTTCCACTTTCAGTTTTTAGTGTTTAGTTTTCAGACGCCGGCGACTGATTTTCATCAGAGTTTGGCCCGAGAAACGAGAAAAATGAAAAAAAAACGGGCACTGGACATTGTGTTAATTGGGTAGAATGACTGAAAATTGTGTCTCGCCTGGGGGTTTTGGGAAAATGTCATAATTTTGTGCGAACTCCGATAGCATCTTTATATGGAAGGTGGTGTGCGGTTTCCCATAATCTATTACATAAGATCATTTGAGACGGAAGTCTCTGGGAAGTGGGAGTTTCTAACCCAAAAAAAAGAAAAACATTTAAACCTCTAAAGATTTATAAAAGATTTCATGATTTATTATAATTTGTAATATTATAATTTAGCTACAGAATCCATCCATCCTAATGGGGTCCAACTGTAGCAGTGGCGGATGGGGGCGTGAACAAACAACTTTCTTAACCCGGCGTGAATGTTTTAACGTGTGTTAAAAAATATTTGCCATTATCTATCTGTTAGCCAGGAGAGTGAACTGGAAAAACAGCGCCTCCGGCTGGCCATAAAACTCTCAACGGGCTAAAGGTAAGCGAAGGTACATGGCCAGTCGGTAGTTTCCCGGTTTCCCTTTTGGACCACGATTTATCTTTTTCGGTTTATCAGCTAATAAACGCTTAAATAAAATACACACTCTGAGCTAAATTACATGCGCTTTGCAGGAGGAGGAAGTCTGGCGGAGATTGCAGCAGTGGGCATAGAGGATTGGATCCGACTCTTGTTTGCGCTGGCTCACCTGGCCATAAAAAGAATTGGCCGAAGCCATAGATTTGCTTCGTTCTAACGACATTTGAAGTGCTGCAGCCCAGCGTCTAATCTTGTTTTGGCCGTTTCCCAGATCCGAGAGAGCTGGGCCATCGGCCGTTGGCGATTTGTGTTTGCCCATGTTCATGATCACTTAATTAAAGCTGGCCCCTGGTTTCCTCGATTCCACAGCTCCCAAAGCCTCGACTTCGGCGTAGGCTTTTTATGCTTATTGTGTATTGTGGCTGCAGAAAATATGCTGTGATGGCTGCCTGATAAATTTATGTGGCCACAAAATGAGCGTAATTTGGTTGGTTCTTTCTCTGGGACTTCCATAGCTCCCTTTGGCTGACAAGCTGATATATGTGCGTGATAAATGTGGCAAGTGCGGTTTCTTGTTTCCCTCGGTTGCTGATTTTTCTCCGATTGGAAATCACGAAATGCCCGAAACTTTGAAAAAAAAAATAAAGTAGAATGCTTAATCATCCGCACGTATTTCGCATTCTCAAATTATCGGAAAATAAAGCAACTCCAATGGGAACTATCTACCACGTTTCTAATGACTTTCTTTGTACTTTGACAGGTGATGGTGGGCCATAATTCAAAATGGCGGAAACCGATAATTAGCGAACTTTGACAGTGTTGGTAAAGGCTATATTGCACGCGGAGTGGCAGCACTTAAAAATGACAGCTTCCGGTCAAAATATCTCGTTATTATAAAATTAAAATTTAATATTTAATAGCCTTTAAAAAATATATTTAATATAGAAAAATTGTTATGATTTCTCTGTAGCTCCCAGAATTCAACGCCCATAAGCTTATTTTTAGCCTAACGGCACAGTTTCCATAAGAGCTACGCACTCATGCCCACAGATCTTATCAAAATATTTGTACAATGTCAAATAATTTTTGAATGAAGGCCAAAGCAGTCGCCGGCCACTTCAAGCAAAGTCTAAGCCGCTTGTCGGTCGGTTAAGGCCGAAAAGACGGTGAATCGAAAAACTGGCTCTTCCTTGTGGCCCGATCGCAGCGGCTGATGTTGTTGCCGAGATGCTGTCAACGCTATCGCCGCCATCAACGTCACTGTCGTTGTTGCTGCCCCCCGTCTCTGGGGATGATCTCATCTGGTCCTAACCTGTCTAGCCACTAAATCAAAGTCAAAGAAGCGAGTGACACATTTTTTTTGCCCCGATCGCCCGAAAAATACTCTCCACAAAGGCAAATATATACGTAAAATTAATGATGGCATCTTTATTAAAAATAAATGCTGATAGCTTGAGAGATGTGTTTCTCGCTAAACAAACATTTTGTGCATGATCTGTGCTGTGGAATGGGAGGGGGATTGGAAACACAAGGGAACACACCCAAAAAAAAAAAAAAAGTACAGGTATGCGACCGGATGCTGACGCGTCATCGTTGCAATCGACAGTAGTTGGGTATTTTTCGTATTTACTTGTGTATTTCAAGTATAATTTGACTTTGAATGTTGCGAACGGTAATTGGGATTTGATTGATTCTTAAATTGCAGGCGGCGCCCCGTTTTTAGTTTTTTATACACAAGTATTTTGTGTCATAAATCTCGCATAATCGATTTAATCTGCCCCTGGCCACGCCTCCACCTGCTGGTGGGTCCCCATCGATTAATTATACTTTTTCAATGTCAAACTGTCGCTGGAAAGAAGGTGCGTCCTCGGAGGCTGCTTAACCCTTTTCCATAAAGCGGCATAAATCTTGGGGCGCCTGCAAAACGAAACCTGTGAGAGGGATCTCTGATCTTGGGGCTTAGCGTTTTTTCTAATTGCAGGTTTTCCAGCGTCTCGATGTGAAGGTCACTGACAGCATTAAATACACAGAGATAAAATATTAAAGGGCTTTTATTTTCTGCAAGCCAACATTATTTAAATCTTTTTTCCAGAGTTTTTCCCCTTTTTCCCAGTGAGTTGTATGTTATATGCTTATAACTTCGCGCCTGGCAGACAATGCCGCCGGCCTGTCTCCAACAAGAAGCTGCGGGCAGGCGGCAAACGGGGCGGGGCACCCTGGGCTACACTCCACAGATACCATATATTCACCTGCCCGCATGCCACCAAACTGCAGCAACCAGTTCGCATGAAAATGCATAATCAATCACCAACGACAACATAAACCAGAAAATAAAGTATTTTTGTGGCAGAAGATGGAATGCTCTTGAAGAATGATATTTTATCTTTACTTTGCTTAATTTTAGAGGTTAAGCCATAGATTTTAAAAATATTTAAAGCTTGGAGGTTACTTTTTCAAAGTGCATCCTCAATGATATTGCACATTTGTGTGTGGAAGTTAGGGTATTGCCACATTCCTGGACGCATTGACCGTATCATTGGTGCATCTTCATCTGGCCTGACAATTCGCACGACGCGAATGTCAAGGTGCGATTGCCCGATCTACTTGTTATATGTATATATATATATATATATATATACTGGTATATCTATACCTATGTAGTCGCACCACTTTACTGGAGCAGCTTCACTTGTTAACAATTCGTGTAAAGTTGCCGCTCATTAAAAACTCATAAATCAGGGCAGCCGGGAAGGGGTTGCCGGGACAAGAGCAATCGGAGGCCGAAGTAATTGCCGTTGCTGGCCCAGTGTCAAAATAAAGGAACTCGGCAGCGGAAATGATCGACCACCAGGTGGTGGTGGTGGTGCTGGTGCTGGTACAGCTATCTGCTGTACAGCTATACGCCAGTGGTTTCCGCATATCGGAGGTCTTGGATGGGTCTTTGATTAATGATAAATGCGCTCGTCGCATCCGCCGCTATGACATTTATCCAGCGCCGCCTGAGAACCCGCAAAAGAAGTTGGATCTAAAGCCGAAGTTGCAGTTAAAGCCATTAAGCCCCGCTGGAGCCGGAGTTGGAACTGGAGTTTAAGTTGGACTTGGACCTGGACCTGGAGCTGGAGCTGGAGCTGCTTGGGCGCACAATTTAAAGCAGAAACTAACGCAGTTAGACAACAAAACCACTTTCAAGAGTTGGCTGGCAAACAGGGAAAACGGCTTTCAACTCGTTTCGCTGGCCGATCGCTATTGGAGTTGTGTTGCACTGCCAGGAAAATTGCTTTTCAATTGGTTTTAAAATTTCTTCGACACTTTTCCTGAAGCTAGTCTCTAGAAACCTGCAAGATTTAAAGAAATATTCAAAAAACTCTTCCAGAATATTTTAGATTTTATCCGAAAAGCGGTCTGAATTTTCTCTCTGTTGAATAGCTGGTGATTTTTCTGCTGCCGTGGGTGCAGCCGTTGCATGTTGCATGCTGCTAGTACGTTCAACTTTTCCAGTTAACAGTTAGATTTTGAAATAGCCAGCAGCATTGGCATCGGCTCTGACTCTGGTATGGTAGTGGCATACCAGTTTTCTGGCCACGGCCTGAGAACCCGGCGATCAAGATGCGCAGCTCCACGACGGAAGGAAATTGCAGTCCATGTTCGGGGCTTCGTTCGTTGGATTGCGCACATCAAATAAATACTGGTACTTGGCAATTTTTGTGTTAAAACAAAATTAAAGCAATGCAAGCATTGCTGCTGCTATTGCCCGGCTGCTGCGGTGTAACATTAACCCAAATACATAATTCTTGGACAAGGATCGGCACATTAATCATTGGCAAAGGGGACAGCTTTTGGTGCGCCAGCATATTTGGGTTTATGGGTGAGAGACCCACAAAAGCCGATGCAGGAAGTCATTAGAGGGGTCCAAGGAATTCATCTGGGATTGTATCATTCCTGGAAGTTTATGCTTTTGAGGTTTTTTTTTCCTCAAGGTCTCTTTTTGTAGGTATTTTGGCAAGGTCTGGGAAAAGATTATCTTGTGACGGGGCAACATTTTTTGGATATTCTATTGAATTTTATATGCAAAATATCCTTAAATACCTTCATGGAATTCACTGATGTCCTTAAGGCACTGAAGTTAACTCCCTAGACTGAAAGACTGTGTATTAATTTATATGCGACATTGGTAGTGAGACATTACAAGATATTTCAGAGAACAATGTATATTTCTTGTCAGCAGGGAAGCGACTCGATCGGATTGACTTTAGCTGACTGTTGACAAGTTTCTGATAAGATTAATATGCCGCACGAGCTTAAAGGTTAAGCATGCAAATCAGGCGGCCGGAGGGTAGCATTGACCGCTCAGAAGGACATGTACTTGGCCAGGAGGAATTCATTGTAACAGAAGGAGGTTGCTGGGGCTCCACGAGGCCCAAGTAGCAGCAGCAGCAGCAGCAGGAGGCTGAATCGCCACCAGGTACGAGCCACTAAATCTCTTTATTGGATAGTGCCAACACAATGGGGGAACTGAACTGGAGACGCCGACTTATTTGTAGTAGCTCTGGCCACTACGCACGGGCCTGATGTATTGTCTTTTATTTAACTTAATTCTTTTTTTTTTCTTAACTTTTTAGACCCTTGTTTATGGTGTGTGTTGGCTGGGTGCCTGTTTTGTTTATGCACCCAATGAGATCGAGTCGATACGCTTCGATTTGTTAAGAGATGGCACTTAAAAAGGGGGAAGCTGGTGGTGTCGCTTTGACATAATTGAGACATTATCGATGGCCTCATTGGCGGACTTCATTTGCTGAATACAAAGACTGGCAGAGAAATGGCCAGCACGGATCGGCTGGAAAATGTCAAGGTTACATTGCCGACCTTTTGCCAACAAGCACGAAGTCCAGACAATTTAAATGCAATTTTTACTTAAATAAGAAATAAAATCCGCAAACCAGGCAGCGTACATCTGCAATACGAAACGTATCGAAAGGCAACAAAAAAAAAAACAAATATTTGCTAATTTATCCTGTACGTGTCCTCCAACTAAGTGCACAGGTTTTGGGCCTTAAGCCGGCGAACCAGCTGCATTCCCTCCACCTCCTCCAGGTAAACCATCTCCTTCTGGCCATCGCGTCTCTCTGGGCCGTGTTGATTGTTTGCGTTGCTGGCTGCGCTGGCTGTTAAAATGCCTTTGATCTTCTGATATTTCTTGGCCCTGCTGGTTGGTCTCTTGGCCATGCTCTTACCCAGCGGACATGCCAAAAAGCCCAGCCCAGCCCAGCCCATCCCAGCCCAGCTCAGCCCAGTCTGGTCCAGTCCAACCCCGCGACCAAGACCAAGACCAAGACCAAGTCGAAGTCCGAGTCCGAGTCGCAGTCGCAGACACACGGCGGGCGTATTTAACTTGACTTTGACTGGCTCCAACTTCAGCTATAGCTTCTAGGCCCTTTTCTGGCCTCTGCGGGCAACTTGTTAAAAAGAATGTCGACTCCAGGCGACGCATGTTTTTTATTTTTCCCCCTTTCGGTTGGAGGTTTCTGGTTGGGGCACTGAAATTTCGCTTTCATTGCCCCGGCCATGACGCTGTTGTTTTCGTTTTCCCATATTTAACCCAGAAATTAGCCGCGGCTAGTGTTCGAGTAGTTGACTAACCCACCGATATGTTGGCAACCCTGGCCGTCCATCCGTCCATCCGACCGGCCCTTTTAATGCATTTTCAATGGCTTACCTGGGCGCAGTCGAGAGCGGGGGCAGAGAGGTGTTAATTAGGCTTTTTATAGTGTGTCATGACTTAAGCCGCGGCCTCGGCTTTCTGGGGGCTTTCTGTGCAACATTATTGGCAAAGCAATCGGCGGGGCCCTCGCTAAACATAAATGTCAATATTTATTTACGCCGCTGCGGTCGCAATTTATTTCAAGTTTTTAATTGAAAAGGCAGGCCACAGAGGCTGCGATCTGGACTGTGGCTTCAATTTGCAGCACAATGTGTCTAAGCTGAGCCTCGTAAATGTCCAGTCCGCGATAAATTGTGGCCCACACTGAGGGAAATGTGGGCTAAAAAAAAAAAGTGGAACGCAGGGTCCTTCGAAATAACGTTATCGACGGTTGGGCCTGAGACGTTCTGAGTGCATTCTTTCAATCAATTTATACAAATACGATTCGACATTATGTCCTATTAAATTTAATGCCTTTGCAAATACGCTTGGGTTCAAACCAAATCCGAACTCACTACTTTCATAATCAAATTTTATTGCCAAATTTTATAATGCAATCACCCGAAGTTGAAATTGCAATAATCAAACACTTATTGCACTACATTAATGGCCGTAGCAGGTATTACACAAATGGTACACCATAAAATCATTCAGATAATCTGTAATTTATTCCCATTTCCAATTACACTCTTCAAATATGTACACTGCACTGCACTGATTCCAGGTGCTGACACACTTTCTTGGAGTGTAGTGTAGGTACTGAGGAAACCTCGGCCCACATGTGTCGAGGTTTTGTGTTTTTTGTGTGGCATGCAGACCTGACCTCCAATCGAGAGAGCCTGTGGCGCCTTCGACGGCTTTCCAAACTGCACAATTTTCGCCTACGCCGGGTGAAAGAGTCTGGCCGAAAGCTGGTGGAGGAGGAGGAGCTGGCCATAAATGGACACACACGATCTGGGGAGTACAGTCCCCAGTCCCCAGTCCTCAGTCCCCGTGCGGCCATAAATGGATCTGGCCATTAGAAAGGTAAATTGCAGTCGATTTAATTCAATGCAGGAGGGAGGGCCCGGCCAGTCAACACTAATTACAAGTGTCTGTTTCTGGTGACCTTTCGTCCGCTCCGGTGATTTGACTAACAGCCCCATGCAACTATGTAGGGTTATCAACCGCCTTCTGGGCCCCGGTGATTAGGCCCTGTCTGGGATCCGCCGTATAAAAAAATAATCAATCATAAAAGGCCTGGCTGTGACTAACGGAAATAAACAGATACCCTGGGCTGGGGTAACTTGTAAAATCAAGAACCCAAAAAAGATGGTGCGTAAAGCAGGTTTTTCCAAACTCCACTCCACCTTAAGGCCTTCGTACAATTCTAATTTATATGACTTTTACGTAGCTATCCGGCGGAAGTAAACCTTGGCCGGTGTTGGTGTCTTGCCACTTCTTCTGTTGCTTCTGCCACTTCTTGGCCATGTTTATTTGTGTTGTAAATTGCGAATGCGCCCCAAAGAAACAACAAAAGGGGGAAAACATAACGCGCAGTCGCGCACTTTAATAAACAACAAAAGAAACATTACACTGGGGAAAATTAAATGAGCATTAGGGGGACTAATAATTTCATTAAAGATTAGAATAAAATATTTCAATTAAATAGGTTGAGAATTTTTCAGAAATCTAAAAGTTTTAAAGATAGTTCTAACTCTTCTTAATTTTGGAGAATTTTTTTTCAGGTGCATCCCAACAACCATAACCACAATATATACTTGGGCATTAGTTGCCGCTGGCATTGCGTACGTGCCCGGACCCGGCGTCGCCATCCAATGTGGATGGTCTCTTTGGGCTTCTTCGGGCTTACCAACTGACAAAGACGACAACCACGCATCGTAAAAAGAGTTTTATGCAATTGCCGCTTTGGCTTTGGCTCTCGACGTGTGGTTGTGACTGCGGTGTGTTCGCCTATTGTATAATAGCTCCATGTGTGTGCGAGTGCGGTATGTGCTCTGCATAATTTTATGATTCGCCGCCCGCCAGTTCCTGCAACTCGAAAGCCCATGTCCATTGGCAATTTCCACTCGGCTTGAAGCCTCTTTTATTTGGTTTGTCAAAGGGACGCGTGGGCGATGGTCGATGGGCAATGGCAATGGGATTTGATGCATTGATTGAATTCAACGCAGAGCGCAGAACTCGAAACGCACAACGCAGAAAGAAGAATTTGTGGCCAGAAGGGCCAAAGTCCCGCCACAATGGCCCAGCATGAGTCAGGCGGAGATGTGGGCAGTTCGCACTGCGATTATGTGACTGGAATGGGAATCGAAATCGGAATGCTCCGACGGATGAGCCAGGCCGAGGATGGTCGATGGTAATTGTAAATGGCCGGACAGGTCGGTAGCTGCCATTCAGCGTTGCCAATTTAGCCAAATTTGGCATGTGACTATGCTCTTTTTTTGTTTTGTGGCCAACCAAGCTCTATGTAACTGCAATTTTTGCAGACTCTAGTGGTGGCTTCGATTCAGTTTATTGTGCTAAAAACGGTTGATGAGTGCAAAAGTGGCTCAAGAAAAATTATTTTAACAATATTAAATGTAATGGTCAGAGATTGCAGCTCGTTACAATATGTTGTACAAAAAATGTAAGAAGTAAATTGGTTTCCCTCAACAATTATTGATATTCTCTACTGAGAAAAAACTTGCCTACTTGCCCTTTCTTCTGACACCTTATCCCACCTCATCTTGATTTATTTTTTCGCTTTAATTTATGACTCTACTCCAAAGCGATATTTCTAGCTAATCCTGAGCCCAGCATTCCTGTTTAAATTATCGCCCTGCTGTACTTCTGATCCAGTGGCTAGTTACAAGGCGAACCTTGAAACATCCCAACGACAAGCGATTTAAATATACAAAAATAACTAAATCTAGACATAAAAAGCGACAACAGCGCCGCGAACAAGGAGTCTTGTAAAAATGCAAATCAATAAGCAAACTTCCAGTTTGCCAGCCAGCAATAAAATAAATGTAAGGAGGCAAGCATAAAAAGCATCTGCGTCCAGAAGGGGTTGCCTGGCATAGTCTGCCCCCTTTTGCTATCCCATTTCCCATTTTTTTGTTTGTCGCATCTGGCTGCGGTTGCAATTTGGTTTAGTACCTAGGTGTTAATTATCGCTAAAAGTCAATGGCGGACAATCGGCGAAATCTGCAGAGGGACAAGCCATATCGGCAGTGCTTTGCATCTGCCCCTGGAGAATACTTAGATCGGTCCTGGAGTGGCGTCGAGTGGCTCTAAAATGGAAAGGGATTCGAGTGGAGTGGACTCGAGCAGGTTGCACACTGCTAGACAGCCGTACAAGTGGCCTCTCGGATAATTAATATGAAAATATGTGAGGATGGCGCAGGACACAGCCACAAATGTTTGCTGCTATTTTTAGCAGGTTGTTTTTAATGAGCCCTGTCCAAAGTCATGCTCATGTGGCGATCGGGGCGACCAGAGGGATGTCCGGATTCCGGAGAAGTCCCAGGCCACCCGGGTGTCCTAATTATGCGCTCATTTTTCTGCTTTTATGAATTATTAAAATAAGCAAAATGACGCCGGACGGGGCATTAATTGCTTTAT
Organism: Drosophila atripex; assembly: GCA_035045925.1. Taxonomy (NCBI): domain Eukaryota; kingdom Metazoa; phylum Arthropoda; class Insecta; order Diptera; family Drosophilidae; genus Drosophila; species Drosophila atripex. The sequence goes on from JAWNOP010000070.1 coordinate 10,727,834, forward strand.
AATAGAGATGGTGGAAATCATAACCCAAAAGGGGATACTCAATTCCCAACTCTCAATCCCCGGTTTCCGTTTTCGTTGCCAGAGTATGTAATGTTTCTGGCTTTTTTGTTGCCACGCTCATATTTCTATAATTTATTGTAATGCACTTGGGGCGTGTTTCATTTCTCGCTTTAAAATGGCATAAATTTTTAAGCCGTGCCCTGCGTCTCTGTGATCTGGGATCTGGGGCTATTTAACAATTTATTGTCTGTATACATATAGCTGCATTTATACTATATATATATTTTTTTTCCTTTTATTATTATTTTTTGTTGTTTTGCGGTTGCATTTTGTCTGAAGTCGACAGCGGCCACGACCACCTTGATGTTCATGTCCCGCCGAAACGACGACGACGACTGGGGGCCAATTTACTTTAGTTTTCATTCATGTACGATCGGAATGGGGAAAAATAAAAAAGGGGATGAAGAGGAAAAAATCACAGAGAAGACCAGCACTAAGCAAAAAAAACTATACAGAAAAAAAAAATACTGTAAGCTGCGTTCATTACACGTTGTTATTTGTTGTCTGCGGTACATTATTGCTCTTGTTCGCTGTTTTGCTCACCAATTAGCTGCAGTCGGCCAAACGAAAGACTCAGGCAGCGAACTTGCTTGAAGGAATGCCAGTCGCATCAGCAGAGTCCGCCGCCTTTGTCACGTACTTTCCACGGTCCTAATCCTCTTCTATTGCCTGAAATAGCGTAAGAGTCAAAGAACTACCTCCTAGGCTTCTAGGCCTTAGCTTGGCATCTGGCTGGATTTCTTGCTGACGCACCTCCATCATCGTCCGCATCATCCCCCCGACAGATTATGACCATCACGAGGGGCACACATCAATCAAATGCCTCATTGTACGTTGTAAATTGTTTTTGCCAAGGGCCGCCACACTTGAACTTGACATTTGGTGTAAGCGGCCATTAAGGAAGTGCCTCGAGAAGGCCCACTAGAAGCCGGGCCAAGCCTTTGGCAATTAGCTCTGAATATCAATCAACGCACCATTTGTGTGTGAAAAGAGCTCAGCTTTTAATTACAAAAGCTCTTTGTGTGTGGGACTGAGAAGTCGGGCTCTGAAGGCCTCCCATGTCCCCATCACCCATCGCCCACGGTCAGCGGCAACGCCTCTGCTCGATCGGAGCACAATGTTTGTTGCCAACTCGCTTGTTAGAATCGCATTTTATGCGGCTCCGGCCACAGCTTTGGCTCCGGCTGGCTGTCTTAGCCCGGCTCATGGGTAATAAGCCAATTGGCGTTGGCCCCACTACATTTTAATCAAGCCAACAACTGAGATGTAAAGCCCACGCACGATCAAAGCCAAATATGTTCGCTGTCGGTGTGAGCATATCCGAGGTGTCGCCAAAGCGCGAGATTGCGCCAGTTGTCGACCTTCGAGGAGTTGAGTCATGGCCCAATGCTTTTGGCCATAACAGACAGCTTTTTGTAGAGCCGCTCAGCCAAGTCGATGGATAATTAATGGTGAAATTGGGGAGAGGCTGTGATGGAAATTACCGGAAAGTTCCGGGACAGAAAATGACAGATGTGATGCTTTTATGAATTTGGGTTAGGTGATGCCACTATACACTGGCCACATTGCTTCCAGCTCTTCCTGAATGTGATGAAAATTGTCCACACTTGGTTAATGCTTCCTTTACGGACCGACAATCATCCAGCCCCATTTCAGCCTCCTCATTCCGGCGACAAATCAAATACCGATAGTTCCGCCTCTTTTTGTCAAGAACCGACTGTCGGTGAATCTAAATTAGCAGAAGCTACCGTGTTGGCTAGATTATTTACCAGGGACCACAGACCACTGCCTACTGCCTACTGGCTACTGGCTGCTGGCTGCTGACCAGCAGTGAGTAGTGACCAGAGCAGAGACCCCTTGCCACTTCGATTAGGCCACGCAAATGTAATTTAATAATTGCGGTTGCCCATGTTGATTAGCATGTGCGGTTTTTACAATTTACTGCCGGCACTCGCATCCACAGGATATGAGCTGGCACTATGACAATGACAGGATGCATCAATGCACCAGTATGGTGTACACCATACACCAGTGGCACAGCTCTGGATATGTGGAGCCATGGAGCTATGGTGGCTATGGAGCTCTGGAGACAGGGAAATGTTTATGGTTATGTGCTCGCCTGCGGTCGCTGCTTCAAACGCTGCGCTAATTGAATTTTAAATTGTGCTCTCCTTGGCGTCCTCCAAGTGGGTCTGGAGATTAATTTAAATGAAGTTATTAGCCAAGCGATTGCCCAAGTGACAGGGCGCAAACAAAAGGCCCACAGTGCCAGACTGGCTGCAACAACAGGCGGCTTAGAGTGCCCTGATATGGGTACACGGGATATGGGGATATGGGATATATAGTTACCGGCAACAACGGCCTTTCTGCAACGGGTTTTCTGCATTTGAAAGTTAAATTACAGTAGCGATATCGAAGCAGACATTCCGTTAATTGGCCGCACAACTAGAGATCAAGCTGCTGGTTTTTGTTGCAACTTGAGTTCTGGATACTCTTTTTGGCTTTCGTCTAATAAGCGCTGGATTATTTCGGGAATTCTAGAAGCTTGTTTGCCATTTATTCGAGATAAGTGGTTGAACAAGGTGCCTCGAGCTCAAGACTTTCCGAAGTGCCGGCTTGTATATTTGACTTGCTTCCCTGTTTGGTCAAGTTGATGACCTAACACTGGATTTTTATGACTTAATAAATTTCTATTTAAGTGTATAAAATACCTGTGGGAGGTGCTTTTAATACAGTGAGTACAAGAGAAAATGTATATTTGATCATCAGTTAAATTAAAACTGTTTTTGTCAGTGATTTAACTTTATAACCCCCACATTACACAACTTTAATGTGGCTCGTTACCTTGGTTTCTACTGGCCAAATAAAGAGTTTTCTTTTTTTTGCAAAAAGTATACAGCCGAATCCCATTTCCATGGCATATACGGTTAGTGTAATAAAACTTCGTTGCACTCCAGCTACTTTGCCTTCTTGGTGCCTTTTTTTTGGGCTAAGCCCGCTTTACAGTTGCGGTAAAAATTGTTGCAAATTGCAGTCTAAAAAGTTTCCGTGTTGGTTTTTTTGTCGAGGCAATGTTGTTGCCGGCTTCGTCGTCGGCGGCGGCGGCGGCGGCTGCAACTAATATGAGTCATAAATTTAAAGGCTTAACTGGAGGCTAAGGCAACGGCAAACTGCAACTGAAGCTGGGCCCGTTGACAGGGATTTTAAAATGAAATAAATAAACGGCATTACGGCTAGTTATATGCAGCGATCAGGGTCTTGATCGGCATAAACCACGACGACAACTACACAGCGGACTGTCTGATTTTTTTCTTATGTTTTTTGTGCGGAGTGTTGGCGTGGAAGCTGTTGCTGAAAGTTGAATTGAATGTGAACTCAACTGGGCTGGGCCCAAGTCGCCCGGTTACTTTTGCATTTGTTGCATGTGCTCTGCTTGAAGCTTGGCATGAAGCCATTTTATTGATACAGATACAGCCAAAATTTGGGTCCGCCAAAAACTACAGCAAAAAACTAAAGTCTGCTTTGGTTTCTTTCGTTTTTTTTCGGCAACTCACAGCATGACATCATTTTGTCTTACTGCGAATCTGAGCTGCAGCAGCCCTGCAGCCAAAAAAACAAAAACTTCAAAAAAACTGGTCGCTGTTTTACTTTCGCTTTATTTCTTATTTCCTTTCGGTTTGTGTTTTTTCGGGTTTTTGGTTTTTTCGGCGAGATGCCTCGATATTTTTTGGGTCATCCCAAAGAAGTACTCTCGTATAAGGCAATGAAAACGAAACCAAGTTCTGGTGAAAGTGGGACTGCCCATCATGAAATCGACAACGAAATCGAAAACGCATGGCAAGTGCACCAGTCTGAAGATCGGTGGACCACATGGTCGGGCCTTGGTGGAGCGATTGTGTCATGGTGTGTAGGCAGAGTACACCCACGAAGCTCCAAAAAGGCCTCCGCCAGCATTCAAAACTAATGATGTTAGACGACGGGCACGGGCTGGCACTGACGCACAGAGTTCAGCAACGGTTTCGTCTTCTTCGGCTCAGTTTGGCCATTCATATTCATCTGCATGCCCACACGTTTTGGCTGTTTTTGGATCGACGGCCGAGTCAGAAGAGATCAATGCGAAAAGTTTCGCGAGCGCAAAATTAATTAGAATTTTGTGGCTTTGGATCTTTGGTTTTTGCACCGTTTGCGCCGTTGGTGGCTGGGAAAAGACCTTGAGCGATTGGCTTGTGGTTCAACAGACTGTGTGGGGGGCTGGAAACTAGTCGTCGCGGCCACTGAGTCACTGATCTGAGCCTTAAAAGAGCATTCAAACGGCGACCAGTCTTCGGAACTTGGACATACTAATAAATCTGTCTGCAGGCTGGATGGAACTGAAGACGCACAGCATGACTTACGAATTACACAAAAATCGACGGAATCAATTCGCTGATTTCACTGACTGCACGAAAGTAGCAAAATCTCATTCCCACGAGTTTCACTGGCCATTAGGCAATGGATGAAGTTGAAGTTTTATTTGCATTCAATAAATGTTTCATTGGCTAATGTCAAGTTTGTGTCCGCAGTCTTTTGTTTCCTCAATGCAATTTACAGCTGAAAGCCATTCGTTTGGGTCAATAAATGTTAAAGACTTGGTTAAATACGTCTTTTGAATCTTTAGATTTGCGTTAAAGAAGCTCTTACTGTAGTTTTTGAATACAAATTTTGCAAAGAATTGAGAAATTCTTAAAGAATTCTCTCATTGTGCGTTCAGAAAGATTTGTTTCCTAAGTCTCCTTTCGAAGTCTTTTCATACGTTTTTTTCGGATTCAGAAATGTGAAAGATTCAGTTATCATTGTCGGAGAATCTGAAGCGAAGCATTCACTTTTTTTTGGATCCCTTGGCTCATTTAATTGCGGCAATTTCTTTCGCCCACGCGGACTGAGTCAAGCGCTTTGGTTCATAATTTATAGGCATCATTATTGTAATTTCTCCCAGCAGACAAACGCAGCTGTGGACGCAGCAGCTCGCACGCAAAACAATCATACATAAAGTGAAAGTTTTGCACCTTTTTCTTCGCAGGCGGTAAACATGCGGCAAACGCATCAGCATAAAACCCCAAACAAAACAAAAGTAGTCTGTCAGTCAGTCAGTGAGATGGAATGGATAAAATGAGATGAGCCACGGACTGGAGGGGAAAAACAACCCATTTCTGAAGTACAATATCTCAACCCACGATGGGCCCAAGACAATGGCTTACAAACGACTGGCAGCTAGTCCAATCCGAAACTGGCTGACAAATGAGACGGCGCCGGTAGCTTCACTTGTTTTGGCTTTTTTTTATGGCATTTGACCAACAAAAAAGATACAAAAGACATCGCATAGCTTCATCAATGAACCAAAATCTGGTGTAGATACATGGATTTGGCCAAAAAATTACCTTGTACCTGGCAAATCCCCAAAAAAAAAATACAATAATAAGAAATGTGTTGTGGCGGACCACTTGTAATGGCTTGACATTAACTCTTTCTCCGGCACCCACGAAAAGTGTGTCAAGCGAGCATTTGCGGGCATTATTTGTCATATTTTCTATTTGCGTTCGGTTTCGTTAGTTTTGAAATGAGATGCAGAGAAAATAAACAGCATTAGCGAAGAGCCCCTGACCGAAGAGCCGGTGACAAGGCGTCTTCGGACCCGTTTCCATCTGCGTATTCATCTTCTTCATATTTCAACTCATCAAATCCCACAATGACTTTGGCCTGGGATTTTTGCGCGAATGAAAGTGAATGTTTCTTTTTGTCTCGCAGTTTGTTATTATTATTTTTTTGCCGCATTTACAGTTGCTGTTTTCTAGTGTCTTGTGTCGGCACTTGGGTGGAAAGAAACAAACGGGAAATTTGTCATGTAAATTTTGTAAGTCAACGGTTTTTACGCTCAGTGATCAGTGATCGTTCCCCCATTTATTAAATGAAGAAAATTTCATGGGAATTAATTTTCTAATTATAAAAACCAAGGGACCAGACAAGCTATAATAAACGAATTCTATATTAAGTTTCATACTGATTTTTTTTATGTACTACAAATGAGAAATGTTTTCTTTTAGCCAAGTGCTTGAGTATAATTTTATTAAACCGGATATTGACTTGATTTATGAGTTAGATTTAACTTTAGACTTTAGCTAGCCAGTTCTAATTGGTATGATAGCACATTATTTTTTTTAGACCAAAACTCCTTTAAATTAGCACTCTAATAAAATGTTTTATATACCACGTAAAATTTGCACTTTATAGAAGCTAAAAAATTGCTGCTCACCATTTTATTCATCCACTTTCGGCCAAAATCAGTTCATACTGCCAACAGCTGCCAACGAAAAGCGACGCCAGCAAAAAAGACTTTGTTTCTTAGATGGCTGCTGCCAAGGCAGCTGCCAAAAGCGATTTGCCGTCAAAAAACACAGAGATATAGACGCTGGTACACACACACACTCTGCGGCTGCAAAACGACGGCAATAGCAATAGGCACAGACACTGGAATATTTTTCTTATTGTTGTATTTAACAATATTTAACGCTTTTCTTTTGAACACTTTTGATGGCTTTGCGCGCGTTTGGTTTTTCGGAATTTTCACAAGGTAAAATTGTAGATGAAATTAACCAAAGCCTGGCAAACTTTCACTGCAATTAGACAGGAGACGGGAGACGCGAGTCCCCACGAATAAACAAATAAGGCAATGATCTTCGCTAAGATTTGTCTGAAATCAGTCGCTCCGTCAGCGGTGGCTCGGGCTGGCTTCCAATTGGAATCGACCAGGCTAATGTCCAATATTAAATCGAGATCCACTGGGAGAGAACCGCACCGCACGCGCGCTGAAAACGAACTGAATGTGCGGAGCTAAATCCGACGATCGCGAGCCCCGTGTGGAGACTTCATACCTGGCTCCAGGTGAGCTTCAGTCTGTTAGTGTGAGTGAGTGAGTGTGAGTGTGTGGCTGTTAGGCAACTTTGCTGCCCACACTTTGCTCGGCAAAAGTCGCTAAAACTGCTCTGCTCGGCGCTCTGCTCTGCTGGTCCATTTTTGGTTTGGACCGCTCAAGCAATAATTTTTCCCTCTCTTTTTTCTTCTTTTATTATTATTATTTTATATATATATAGATATATATTTTTTTTTATAACCAAGACGCCTTTGCAGACAAGAAACAAACTATATATATGTATATAAGTTATACGATTTGTGGCCAGCTTTGATATTTTGCTGGCTTCCAAGTTGCCAGGCTTGCTTTGACTTTTGATTGACGTAATTTCTGCGCTTGATATTCACTTGAATTTCTTGTATTTCCACATTTAACTGTTTTGGTGTCAGGCGCACATTACACGCCCACAACACCCACAGTCGCACACACACACACAGCACACACCCCACACCCCCTGCTGTGGGCGTTTCTTTTCTTTGGTGAAACATTTTATACAACTTTTGTGTTTCGGCAAAGAGTTTTGTGAACTTTCGCTCGGCACGGAACTGAATCGAGCATGTGGGTGTACTGAACCGACCCTATATAGTGCTTGACTCACACGATTTGCTTGGCTGGCTTGCTTATGCTAATTAATCAGCTTAAACTTTGGTATTTAAGAGCTTACAACCCCACCGAAACGAAAGACTTAGGCAACGAACTCCCGAACGCCACAAATGCCACAAAACTTTTCGGCGTTCACAGCTGACCTTGCAGTTATAGAGTCCCCATCCCGGTCCAATGGGAAATCTGAAACGAGGCAGGGCTCTTTATCCACTAAGAGATCTTTATTGCAATGAAGTAATTTCCGCATGTAATGGGAAGAACACGAAAAAAAGTTCTCTCATCTTACGGTAACCATTTTTTGTGGGTTTCCTTTTGGGAACGCCTTGCTTACACATTAATTTCTACGCCCCGCAATTATTTCATGCAGCAAATGAAGTATGAAGAAACATAAACGCAAAACGTGTGCCACATACTAAAGGTGGGCTAAAAGCAAAAACCTGGCACTAAAATATAAAAACAACGAAAATTAACAAGCATAATTAAAAATGCACGCGTTGGGAATGCCAAACGCGAAAAGGAGGATCGGTTTCAAAAAAGCATTCGAAGTCTGACGATTCTGCCACATGTGGCAAGTAGAGGGAGTCCGAAAAATGCACTAAAAAAATTATTGGAAAAACTTTAATTTTGGTTAAACAAAAAGCGTATTGTATAACAAGGTAATAAAAGTTCAAAATCATAAAAAGAAAATGGAAAACGAACGAAAATTAAATGGATGTTGTGTTAGATTTAGGGAATACACTTCCAATAAGCTGAAAGATAAATTGTGTTTTCCGTATTTGAGTGATTGATTGCAGACATTTAATCAACATCTTGTCTGCCGCAGACAAATGATAATGAGAATCTATTAGAAACTACAAAATAAAGGGAAACTTTGACCCTGCGAACAAAAACAAGAAAACCTAGAGGTTCCTACAGTCTAGGCACATTATGAAATTAACAACCATTACTGGTTTTTGAAGTTCATGTTCGGCACTTAATATTTTCTATGTTTTTCCTAAACACACTTGAAGTTAGAGTGGGGTTACCCGAGCATTCGATAGGCATTCCTGAATTGCTTAAACAAGCAATACTGCAACAGCTGCAACTCTGCAACAAGTGGTTGCTAATTTTATGCAGCGGCGGCAACAACAGTATCCAAGCAATGGAGAGACGACGACGAAGAACCCACACGCGTCGTTTATACACTTGGCATATTTAACACATTTAATGAAAAATCAACAAAACATCAGTATTTATGATGGGGCAGGCTGATTCGACTGCGACTTGATCTAGGGATCGTTGCTGCCCATTTGTTGTTGCTGTTGCCGCTCGGAGGCGCCAGGGCCCTGTCCGATGGTTGTGGCTTTATTAAGTTGCGTATATGCTGTTGTTGCTTTTTGGTCTTGCTGCCGCTGGTCTTGTCTGTTTTTATTAATAAGTCATATTTTTATATGGTTCGGCCGAGAAGCAACAGAAGCAGCAACTTGATAATTTATGTTGTTTGCCGAAGCTGCGAGAAGGATGACAAAAGTTGCATGCATCCAACAGCAGGTGGACCAAGGGCAACCAGAGCCAGGGGCGCCCACATTCATTGGCGGTCAGATACGTGGGCTTATTCATAAGTCACTCACTCGCTCGCTCGCTCGTTCACTCGCTCACTCATTCAGTTATTCATTCATAAACTTTAAGAAGAAAAGCTCAAAAGGCGAAGCGCATTTTGTGATTAATTAAATGCAACTTTGCTGCGATCGCTATTGTGGTTGTTGCTGTTGCTGTTCAAAAAGTGTGCCATTGCAAGAGACATGCAACAGGTTGCTGCTATATATGATGTAAGTGTTTATGGTTGTATAAAGCTTTTTATTGCACTATTTTTTATTTACATTTTTGATTTGAAGTGGGCGAAAGTTTGTTGCCTAAGTCTTTCTGTTGCACTTTGCACCTGACGCGCCAGATAGCAACTCAGTCGTGGCCGATTGTCTCGTGATAGCTCCAAAAAACTGTGTCAAAGCGCAAAACACCCCGCAAATTATTAGCTCAGTTCAAAGTCATTTGTGCCGAAAAAAAATTCGCAAAAATATAATTGCAGGCTAAAAAAAAATCGCAAACTCTGGAAATAGTTCGAGCATTGCGTAACTTCTAATTTCTGTTTCAGTTTTCGCGATGAAAAAATTGCATGGCGTCAACGAATTAAGCAAATAGCAGTAGCAATTGCTGCTAATTCCACAGAAAACTTTAACGTTTATTTATTCATCTAGATGTTGTTTTTTTACTACTTTGCCGGCACAGTTTTCGCCGCCCCCACACTCAGCTGTTCAAATGTTGGATTATTGCACAAATATGTAACCCGAGGGGACAAAGGGGATCGCACACCTTAACCACAAACTAAACGCAACCGATCGGCGGATAAAACTATTGAGCGAGGTGCACACAGCGCGGTGTGCCGGCAGACTGACTTGGAGACTCTCCATAGATCGACTCTCTTGACTGCACTTGGCCGGGCCAAGTTAGTTGGCCAACAGCTGAGCCGACTGAACTGACTCGCTCTCTCTCTTGCTCTATCGGTCTAACGAGCAAGACAAACCTTTTCGCCAAGCAAAACTAGTTTCGTTTAATTGTTGCCGCCGACCTGGCATTTGAAAATCTTTTTGGCCGTATAACAGTCGGTGGCGAGTCTCCCAACTGTGCTACCCGCTGAGAAAGGTTGAGAAGTGGAGAGATACGAGTATAAATGGGAGAATCCGAGGGGCTAATTTGTTATTGTTATTGTATTTGTCAAGTCAACTGATAAATTGAGTTGATATTGAAAATAAATTAATTATATCTCCGAAAAAATGGAACAGCTTGGAGTCGGCTTTCGTGGGATTAGGCAAGCATTGTAGTGAAGCTCTTTGAAAACTCAAGCGGATCTGTACTTGTGCCAAAATAATTTGAATAAAATATTATTTATATAAATGCTAAAAATGAGGTCACAAAATGCGTCATCGCAGACTTTTATAGTAAAAAATATAGATTTATATATTCGCTTAAAAATTCAAAGCCAACTTGAATTTTTATATTCCTGCTGCTGCCATGAGTCACACGTTTATTCTGAACGCTTGACAAATTGTTGCAAATTGAAATCAAGTTGTCCAATTGAATTGAACACTATTTTATTTCCAGTCGATGCAATTTATGGTTATTAACATCTGATCTCGGATCTAACATGTTTTAGCAGTGCTTTTATTAATTGATTCATGTTCCCATGGGGGCTAAGCGTAAAAGTAGAAGACAAAGAAGTAGGCCACTTGGAGGAATCTGCCAGTGGGAGATAATTAATGATTTCACTTGGATATGGCCATCCAGCAGGTTCCAGCACACTGGTGTTCTGAGAAGAAATTTCCATTTTTTACTTGCTCATAATAATTTAAAAACATTACAGGGTATTTGACTCGAAAATGCAAAATGTGCAGCGAATACGCTTCGCTCAATTTAAGTGGCTGCTCACGTTTTATATTTTAGCCGAGATCCCTTTGGTGAGATATAAAGGTCTTTCAGTTTTGGCGGTTGGCTGTTGGCTTTTTGGCCAAAAGCTCCAAAGTCACGTTGCGCCCATAGACGCCACGTACGCAGCACGGAGACGCAGTAACAGTCGCAGAGTCGGTCACAGTTACAGTTTAATGTTTATGTTATTTGTTGGCTTGTTTATTTATGTTTTCGCGTTGCTGAAATTATTGTTGCAGTCGGCTTTTTAAGCGGCTTTACTCCATTTGTGGAAGAAACGAGCAAAAATCTGAGGGGGTGATGGCCATGTGGCGGGCGGACTTGCATAAGTACCGCAGTAATTGCCCGGGCCAAGGCGCCCGTACATATGCGTCTATTCGCGCCCCCTTCGCGGCTCTAATATGATTTATGTTGCCCCTGCGTTGCATAAGTATAAGCCTGGCTTTTGACTGAGAGCTGTGATGACGTTATGCGATGCGAAGCGCGTGCTAAGGCGGCTCAGAGCGGCTGACCCAAAAACCAAAAAGCCACTACGGTAGTTTGACGCCAACGCGGCCGCGGCGACATTTGGCTTAAATAGAATGCAAAAGGCTAAAAATGCAACTGAAACTTGAGTTTTTTCTTCAGAGAGTAGAACATTGAATACTCTGACTTGGTATATGGAACTATTTTAAAAGACGTTATATTATTTTTCCGGACTTTCACATAATTTATTTTATGAAAAATATAGCCAACTTGAAAGTTCTCATTTGATTTTACAAATTTTGACATTTGCATTCTTCATATATTTAAAATGCTTATTTTGGATATTATTAGCAAAAAATTTACCCACAAATCAGTCGTATTTGTGGCATATGCCCTAGTTGCTAGCACCACTGGTGGTTAGTGCGGATCAACTGCCGTGAGCTCCGAGCGTAAACAAGTTGGCCTGACAGCGCAGTTAGACATTAGATGGCTAAGTGATGAGCCTGTTGAGCTTGTTGGCGCTGCCATCTTGCCAGCTTTTGAAAATTGCCTGGGTTTCGACTGGGGCCGAAAAAATCGCCGCCAGGCGGAGTACCGTTGCTTGCCACACCAACCTACATAGCACATGGCTAGGCCAGGTATGCCACTGCCACTGCAACTGCAACTGAAACTGCAACAGCAACCGGGTGTTGCTGCCTATGAGATAATTGAAAAATGCGTAAGTTAATCCCCGATGTCACCGAAGAACTCTTTCAGCATTTTCCACACGACCACCGATTTTCCTGCACGCACCTTCCACACGGGTTAAGTATGTGAGTGCCAGGAAAAACCTGTTTCCATTTTCCTGCCACTGCCGACACCACTTTTCTTCCCCCTTTTGGCATTTGTTGTTTGCGCTCATTTTCGTTACGTACGGAAAGGAAAAGGCATTGAAAGAAGAGGAGCCAAGAGAGATACTAGTTGTGTTTTGGCCATTAGAGAGGCAAACACACACATACACTCTCTGGGAATGCTAGCGGTTATGGAAATTCCTTTTGAAGAAAACGCACACACTAACAAATCACGGCAAACAAAGGATGTGAGAAGAGGAAGAGCCAGAACCAAAGTCAGGCAACAGGCAACAGGCAGCGGGTAGGCGGCCAACAAACAAAACAAAGAGGGCCTCCTAAAGTGTTGTTGCTTTTGGCACTTGGCTGGCTGACTGGCTGACTGGATGGCTAGAGGATGGCCATGGAAAATTGGCCGTTTTGCTGGCATAGATACAACACTTGCTCCTCGGGGTATCATCAACCTCATCATGATGATCATCGTGTGATCGGGGCAGGGTGATGATCGTGTTTGTTGTCTGGTAGCAACTTAAGGCATGACACTGCCGGTTTCAGTTCTCTACCCCTGGACACTAGCTGCATGCCAATAGAAATTCGGTTAGAATTTGTTTGTGATTCTTTCCGCTCTTTATTCCCAGTTGAAAAATGCTTAATCAGCATTTTATTGTTGTGGCCGGTTGTTGCTGCTGCTGTTGTTGCTGCTGTTGTTACTGCTGCTACTGAGACCCTAACAAGCCTCGAGTGAGAAAAATGTGGCGTGACTTTCGATGGAAGAGCCAGCATAATTAGAATATAAATGCCCACTTTGTTGTGGTATCTCGGGTATGCACGCTGGCGATTATGTAGATCATGTAATTGCTACCTGAACTTGCTGCATTTCCTTATTGCCAAAACAATCAAAAGACTTGGGCACCATACTTGCCAATCGCATATTCATGTGGGAAATCATTTTACGTTTCTTGGAAGAGTTTCTGGAAAAGTGGTCAAGTTTTATTTTCCAATTCGAATAGTTTTCCCAATAAACCTATTTTCTAAGTATTAAAAACCAAGTTGCCTCTCCATCAAACGGATTCAAATTCAAATGGCTCTTGTGCCTAGGCGCTGTACCGCTTATAGAACAGTTAGAGAACAAATGACTTAGGCAACGAACTTGAATAAATTTACAGACGACTGCACAATTACCAGACAACGAGAGAGAGAGACTAGTACAACGTGCAGCATTCTTGGCTCTTTACCAATTAATCAAACGGCTAAAGAAACGGTAAACGAATTATGTAACTAATGCACTAACTACGCCCTGCTTGCCCCCTTCCACCCCGTAGCATTGCCCTCCTCGGGGCTCGATTTAGTGCCGGTAAGCAAAGCATCTTCACCCAAGCGTTTGACGCCACTAAGCTGTACAACATTTCAAACACTTGCCTCGAGGGCAAGCAGCTAGTTGCTTTTGGGAAAAACTGAAACTGGCAACGAAAAACTGGTAACTGATATGCATGCGCAGAGCGTGTAAATAATTAGAACTTGGAACTTGGGACTGGCAGCCAAGCAGAGCTGAAATGGCCAAGAGACAAAAGGCCCAGCAATGATTAAGAACTTTTTCAAAAACAATTGAAAATAGGGTAGGCGGGGACTACCAACCATAAAAGATCCCAGATAACATATTCTATTCACATGTGTGTAAATTTAAAGATGAAGCAGAAAGGCAACTAGAAAAGGCGTAGAAAAGCTCATTTTGTAATTAGACAGGCAGCCAGCGGCAATCCTTTGCAATGGGCCAATGAACTGCGGTGTCCAACGAACTTGATTTGGTGTACGGGCTCCCCTTAGTCGGCGGCTGGGGTTCGGTGTTGTTGCGAACTGGGAGAGTGTGCGTATGCAAATGGATCCGCAAAAAAGGTCAACCCGTGCCCAGACAACAGCGGCAACAATTACAAAATATGCGTTAAAAATGCAGGGCCGCCTGAATCGAACACGACGACGACGACGACGACGTCGATTGGAACAGCGAAGGTAGGTAACAAAAAAAAAAAAAAAAGTACTGAAATAATATGGCCACAAATCGTGATAAGCAATGCCGGGGCAAAAACTTATTGGCAAACATTGCCAACAACAGCAAACAGCAACAAAAACAGGCTTGGCCCGGCCACTGCAACAAACAATAACAACAACAGCAACAGCAGCAACAATCAAATGGCCCAGGACGGCAGGCACAACAGCGGCAGCATTTTGTGAACCACTCTATTTATCAGATACAGGAGGGGGAGTACTGGGGATGGGTGGGAATGGGGGGGGGGGGGGGGGCGAGGACGTGAACGTGAACGGAGACTGAGCCGGAGACGGGCGGAGTTGGTCCCAGGCCAACAGCCAACTAGTTGGCTCAATTGCTATGGCCAGTGTACATATTATTGAGCGATTTTTAGTGCCGCAGCTTCGGCATTGCTTCTCTCGCTGCGCTCATATTTTTTTTTGATGGCGCGCTGAAAGTCAACGCGATATCTCCCCTACATATGTGTTAGTAGTAAAAGTTGTTGCAGCCACAGCTTGAGTCTCACATCCACAACAAAAAAATATTATTTTAATATTCGCACAAAACATTAAATTAGAAAGGGGATCAAAAGCTGTATTTGCAACATGATATGGATGGCTTAAAGGTAGTCATTGAGGGTTCTTCCAAGAGCCTTTGTTTTTTAAGTGATTTAATTTTTGGTCTCCAAAGTACAGCATGAACTACTTTTAGATAGACGCGCGTCAAAATATTACAAAATAAAAAAAGCCAAATATGAGAAATATAACCACTTTTTTTCGCCTGCATTTGGGGCTGCGAAGTCGGCTGAGAAGTGAACGACCATCAAGGTAAAACTGCAGCAAACAATGGCCAAAGCTGAACGTCGTGCCCAGTTCCAGCTCCAGCTCCAGCTCCAGCCCCAGCCACAGCTCCAGGTGAATGTGCGGCTGAGACCATTCCCCCACAGCTCAAAAGCCCCTGTAACTGGCAGGGGCAGGGGCAGGGTGTAGCTAAAACTGCCCGCAGAATTGTAACGCGTTTTTTGCCAAGTATTTGCCGAACCCGGCACTCGCCACTCGGCACTCTTATTGTTTTTGCTTATTTGTTTCTACGTATTAATAACATGTTCGGGCCGCAATCGCGCGCTGCCTGTTTTAAAAATATGCATACAGGGCGGCGAGTGTCTGGGGGGGATGGGAGTTATGAAAGGATTTCCAGGAGAATGAGACGAAGACCGATCCCGATTCCGATCCCACAGGCTCAACGCAGCTCAGCTCGGCGTGCGTGTACCCGCCCTGACTGGCTGTCTACTAATGATAGTAATACACGGCCAATAATAAGTTTTAATCATCATGATAATGGTGTGCTTATGGTAAGTTCCCATCCCATGATTCCATGAGTCCTCGGCTCTCCAGCTTCTCAGCTGATGTCTCCATAAAAATCGCAGTGCCGGATTTTTATACAGTTTTTGCTTTTAAGCCAACCCGTTGCAGCCTGTTGACGTGGGCGTCATATTTGTATTGGCTTGGCTTGGCCTGCTAGTCAAATGGCCAATCTCGGTTGCATTTCATTGGCATCTGCTAGAAAAATCTATAAAACGCTGGCCATATTTTTATGGCTTTCGAAATCTAGATTACGCTAAACAAGACTTTCCCATAAAAACTCTGGTAATATCGATTTCTTCTTGGAATAGGTCTGGAACATTGGAGAATGAAAGAAAATTGGTAAGTTCAAGAAATCCATAGAATCCATTTTTTATTTTATTATATCAGTAATTCATGCTCTAAGCTTTTAAGATCCTTTCTAAAAACTCTACACTACCTATTACTAATTGAAAAAATGAAGTACCCACCAATTATAATACTTTTATGGCTGTTTTTATTTCATATTCAATGCAAAAAAATTTTACAGTTACAGTTCAGCTTTCGAGTGGGTGGCTATAATAAATTCAATATATACTGCATACAGAATACGGTTAAAAATGATCGTAATTAAAACGGTGCCAATGAAGGCTTTGTTCCGTTTGGAAATGTCAGAACCACAGCGCCGCAGAGTAACTGGCCAAATGCCAAACTGGTTTTGGCCAAAAACAAACATTTGCATATAAGAAGCAAATGGAATCAATGCACACACATAGGTACGTGGGGGACAGACCCCCAAAGTTGTTTGCCTTGAGTGGTTGCTTAAATCGAGAGTGTTCGCTCAGATGTTAGAAGTAAGCTGAAAAAATAATAACAGCTGACCAGGTTACTGACGCATCTGCCAAGACAATTAAATAAATGCGAACAGGTTAAGAGGGGCTGCTTTGTGAATTAATCACATTTGCTGTGACCTTAATTACGCCCAGATCCCCCTGCCACGTGAAATTTCAAAGTTGAGGCCAAACCACAAACAAAAGACTTAGGCAACGAACGGGCTGCTGGAAAAGAACTTTCCTTTTGACAAAGAGGCAGCATTAAACTTTATGACAATTTAATTAGTTTAATCGATGCGATGAAATACAAATGGGGGTGCAAGGGATCCAGGGGACTGTGGGCCGACTACCTGCTTGGATATTTATGGAAAGCATAAAACTTAATTGTTGCATAAGTTAGCTGGCAACGATGGGATCGATACAGGGTCTTCTGTTCTGGTCTAGGCCGGGCTCGTTTAAGCCGCTTTAATAGTTTGCTTTGGCCGGCCGATGATTAATGCTTATTACCCATTTGCCCTTTCGGCATTCTGGGCTCTCGCACACATAACTGTAAATCGTTTGTGTTATTAAACGCAATTACTGTCAATAGTATTTCTTTCTGTTTCTCGGCTGGCCATAATGAATTGCACGAATTTCGCTGCTCGAACCAAATGCGAAAGTTCAAAGACACGCAAAAAAGCTTAGAAAGAAGGTTGCTGGGGTGAGCTGTCATTCATTTTCCATTAACCAAAAATAAAACACAAGGTATATAGACACGTTTATTTGCTTTGTGTTCGACAACTTATCGAAAGCTTTTAATAGGATTTTGTATTTTACATATGTCTCGGAATCGTGAATGGGCTCACATCGAGCGGTTAAGATCCGATTGCGACGATGCGTACTGAATAAATTTGATGATCTCATGTCGTTGGAGCTCGAGTCGAAACACTTAGGGTGACATAAAAATTCCTGTGGGAAAGGAGATCTGCGTAAG
Organism: Drosophila atripex; assembly: GCA_035045925.1. NCBI lineage: Eukaryota > Metazoa > Arthropoda > Insecta > Diptera > Drosophilidae > Drosophila > Drosophila atripex. The sequence continues at coordinate 10,745,363 of JAWNOP010000070.1, forward strand.
GCAGTTAACTCAAATACCTAAAGAACCTTGCTCTTGAAAAAGGCAATCGGGCTGTAAAATTTATATGGCCTACGACAAAGTTTTAATGGTGGGCTAGTCCAGAATTATACTGAATATCCTTAGACCATTAAACTTTTATGAGAGGTAGTTTTATTTCCCTGGAGGATTACTTTAATTTGTTTTCGCGCTACTAATCAGAGGAGATGCATATCATTAAGATATCTAAGAGGTCCTCTCCATTTGTTGCTGCAGTTTTGTAAGGAAGGCTGTAAAGTTTCCATTTTTAACCTCATTTTTGAAAAACTGCCGCTCTCATATCAATTGCATTTTGGGCCCGGGCACTTAGCCAAATGATTGCATCACTTTTTGGCTTATTTTTTTTTAACAAAGCCATTTCACAAATGCGTGAAATACTTAAGAGACGCACTGTGTTTGGCTTGAAAACGCCTGGACTTCCTTCGAAATAATTTTACAAGCGGCAAGTTACCAAAAATAGTCAATTAGCAAATGATTTTGAGTTGCGGTTCGGGTTTATTTTGATTATTTATTGACAGTTGCCTGTTATGTGCTCAAGAAAACCGAAAACTGTTGACGGTGAGAAGAAGTAAACAGAAAAACAGGCGTACAGACGGTTTCGTAAAGAGCCCAGCCCAGGCCGGACCAAAAATTCCAACAGCTTTCACTTGACTTGTCTCCATGTAAGTCGCACGATTTGTATTTTATTTTGTGTATTTTTTCTCCCCCAGTTTACAGTGAAGTTAAGCATTTATTTGTTTAGTTATTGGCGAGCATGCAAGTCTGCCAGTCCCTTTGACTGTCTCGCTGTCTGTCTGTCTGTTGGTTTATGCCAGCTGATTTGCCACACTTTGGATTTGAGCACGTCAAGTTCGTGCCTGGAGTCTTTCGTTGCGCTTGCCTGGTGGCCCGTTGCCCCGATCCCGATTTCGACTGCGACTGCAACTGCGACTCCGACTCTGAATCCGTGCCCCATGCTGAACCAATACGATACAATGCCGCGATACCGAGATGCCCCTTGGTTGCCCGAGGTTGTGCTGATGTAGCTGCTGCCGGGGCGTATGGTAATAATCATTTTGCACGGGCCATGTTGGCGGCATGCGACTTTGTAGGTAAATTGCGCTTAATGATTATGTTCAGCGGACTTTACAGTATATATATAAATGTATATGTAGGATATGTGGGTATATATCGGGGGCCCTGAAATAGCCCCAGCGGAACCAAGGTGTTGGAAATGATGTCTCTCTTCCTTCGTGACCTAGGCGGAGGCTGAGTTAAATTCAATTAGTTGGCAGCCGCTGCAATTTATTTTAATACACTTATTTTTGAGGCCTCCCATAATAAAATTACTTAATATTAGGCCGAACCTTCGTGCTCAGCCCCCATAAGTACATTGCAGTTGTGTGCGAGATTTTGTTTTCATATTTTCTGATTTATATTCAAGGCTGTAGCCATTCAGGCATCACGGCAAACATTTGTTTGCAATTCCCTGCGTTGCAAAATTTCGATAAATCTTTGAAAAAATCTCCCCAAAAACCAAATGGAAACGTGTTCCGCATAGCTGCGGGGCAAGATAAATGTCTGTGAAATATGTTTTAAAAATAAGTAGAAAAGTCTAAACAAAAGCAAATGCTGTCGAAGCTGGTTTTGCAAATATTAACACGCCTTGGAATATCTTATGTTAAATCAAACTAAATAATAAACAAAGCCAGTCATGACCAAAATAAATTAAAATTTATTTTTGTTCGGAAACCAATCGCGGAACTTTGATAGACTTGACCCGCGGAGGTTTTTTCGCCACTCAACATCAAAAATAATTGTCTCGACGAAAATGGATAATTAATAATGGTGCAGACAAAAAACAAAAAGTAACTACAAATTTATATCTCATTTGCCGCCCTCAAGTATTTTGCAGTTATCGTGTGACCTTCGGGGGGCGGCAGACATTACCGTCTCACATCAATGAACAGCAAAAGCTATAGCAAATAAATACGCAAAGCTCTAAGAAACATGTGAAACTGACTAACAATTGATAGACTCCAGCACAGCTGATGAGCAACCCAATATAATGAACAAACTTGAATACATCTTGATTGAAAATAAACGCTTCAGTAATTAAATAAATGAGTTTGCTAATCAATGAGATCAGATTCCTGAAGAATTGCTGGCTTAGGTATAAAATTTAATCCAAAACAAAATTCTTTTAATTGGGAATTTAATATAGACAGACCACAAATTAGGTGATTCTAACAAGCCATTACGGTTGTGTAAATATATTTGGTCTATTTATGGACTAGAAACCACAAAACCGAAAAAAATACCACAATCAATACAAGCTTTAATAAATTGAAAAGCCATTAATAAATTGGCAATCATTGTAGGGGTATTTCAAGGCATTTGAAACTTGTTTTGTGGTAAATTTTTGCCTAATGAGTAGGCTAGTTTTTACTTTGTGCTTTACTTACCAATAATTTGTTGTTACTCATTTCTCCGCAAAACAAAAGTTGTTGGCTCAGTTGAGATGCTTGATTTATTTTTTTCAATTATCTGCTATTTGCTTTATTTTTTTTCACTACACGGTTATGAATTCTTGATTCTTTGTACTCGGAGTGCACAAGGCACTCACGGAAAAACACACACTTAAATTCCAAGTACGAGTATCATGAATGTTGCTTTCAGGCAGTTTTCTCTACTTCTCGCTCTAGGTCTCTTAGAGATCTGCAAATGGGATGAGTTGGAAATGGTTATGCAACAGCAACGGCAATAGCAAAAAGAACTCGAACGCCAACGCAGGCAGAAATCAATTGCACTCAATTGGAGTGGCCATAAATAAACGAGGGGCGAACATTTATCATGCGAACAGAGTGGAGCAGAGTAGGGCATCCCAGAAAAAGGCACAAATGCAGATACAAATTGCATTCCCCCGTTGCCGATCATTTGTTGTGTTGGCGTTTAATTTGCCAATTGTGATGAGTTATTGCCAAGTGCCAGAACTCCAGCCGAATTGCGCTGATCTGTTTGCATTGAAGTGCAATGCTGCACGAACTGCCTAGGCGTCTCTTGGGCCGAATCAGCGCAACAGCAGCATCATTAAGCGCTAAATTTAGACAGCCCTAGCGAACCGGATATGGCTTAATGCCGAGAGAACCGATATCCAAGATCCGACCACTGTCCACTTCGCGATATTGTTGTAGGCAGCAGCAGCAGCAACAGAAACTGCAACAACAGCAGCAACAGCAACAAAAACAGTGTTCAACTTTATTTAAACACAATTATTTGTTGGGCCAGGCCAAGAGCAAAGTGCCCCTTTTTTACGTTTTTGTTCTGTGCTGTTCACTTACACATAAATTTGCATGCGCAACAAATTTGCTGCAGCTTCGTTTTGGCTGCTGTTGCTGCTGCTGCTGCTGGTGCCTTTGCTGTTGATGTTGTAATTTAGTTAATTTTGCCTATTCCAAGGTGGCAGGGAACCGAAAGAACAACCCATGTCAGAGCTCGAGCCCCTGCAAGATCCGAGCACAAAAGCTGACTCAGAGGCGACTTCGAGGCTCATGCCAAAAGGCTCGTGCTATGTCTGCTCCATCTGGCTCGCGTTTTTATTTTGTTTTCGTTTCTTTTATAGAGTTGTTGGCTTGTGATTGCGTTGGCGTTGTCTTTTGATATTGCAGGTTTTGCATGTTCTCTTGTTGTTGCACTTTGTTTTATTGCTGGCAATTTGGCTAATTGTATATAGGTAGCGACAAAATGTAGACTTAAATGATTTTTCCGAAGTTTATTATCCATTCAGCCAATTTAAAGGAATTATATTTAATTGCGAATCATTTTTGTTAATGCAGCAGATTAAACATAAAATATTCAACTTTTTTAGGAAAACATTTCAAAACACTTTAGTTCTTCGAAAAAATCGATGATCGTTCTTGAACGTTTTAATCAGTTTTTTAATATTTGCTTTCATCGAAATTATACGCAAGTCTCTAAAAAAAACATAATTAATTATAATATTCAATGAAGAAATTAAAAGAAATGTTATTGCTTTGGTGTTTAATTTTTGGAAAATTGTTTAAGTTTCACTTAATAGTTTCTCTCTGGGAACATTTTTGATTATTTAAGCCACAAATTTTATATTCTTATTAAAAACCATAGAAACTTTAAAGTACATAGCTTAAAATTTCGAATAAAAATTAAAAATGGGCAATGGCCTCATTATGAGTTCACTTCACAAATTTTATTTAGTTCAATTTATTTTTAGATCACTAATTAACATGTCACTTCTAATTATTTGTCCAAATTATAGTTAAAAGCTTTCAACAACTTTTACATTTGTTCAAAAAACACTTTTGCACCAATTATTTGTTATTTTATTTATTAAAAATCTTTAAGTGCTCTTGATTGCTATTTCACTATTTAATTATTGTAATTAAAAGCTTTAAGTGAGACGCGCACTCGAAGAATCAATTTCTGGCTTGACGAGATTTTCCTTTTAATATCTTAGCGTTTTAATTTTTTTGCGACGATGCGCGCAGACGACTTGGCTGGTTATTAAGCACGACTCGGAATGCGGCAAGTTGGCCAGGCACTGCCCCAACAAACCCCCAAAGTGGCAGCAACGTAATGACGTAAGCGACGGTCAACGAACGGCGACAACGTAAGCGGGCCAGAGCGAGATGGACGATGGGTGATGGGTCCCCCACTTACAGATCCACAAAAGAGCACTAAGACGATCAGATCCCGTTGAAGTTAGCAGCCAGACTGAGGCGCGCGCGTCTCCAAGCCGAGATTATAAACCTCGGGAGATGTTGGCCTAAACCGGCGTAAGAAACCCACCACCACCGGCGCTGCCACCACACTTGAACTTGACCAAATGCACAAATTGCAGAGGCGGCCTCCAAAGCACGTGAGTTGAGTTGGTAGCGATTTCCAGGCTGAGAGCGAGAGCCGTGGCTCGGAGTGGCTTAGACTCTCGCATGTAAACAAATGATTCCAGTGGCTTCCAAGCTGCTCTCGCCAGAAACGGGTTTTCTTCAACGGAATCACGTGGCCGGCATCGGTTTGTTTTGGTTTTTCGAGTGTTGTTTACGGTTGTGACGTCATTGTTTTGACAATTCCAATTGGCAAGCGAGAGATGGCCAGAGAGCGGCCTCACCTCTCACGCTCTTGAGGTGAGTTTGCTTGAGTCGAAACGAAAGACTTATTCAACGAACTTGACTTGCGCGAGCTGACGCAACAGAAAATCGGCAAACGAAAAATCGGGCGAAAAAATATGTTTGAACAAAATGAAAAGAAAAAAAAAGAATACGTATGATATTGAATTTCGCTTTAAGTCGCTGGGCGTGCAAAAATCTGTTCTTACGCTAAGCCGCACATTTGTCTGGCTTTGAAATCAGCTTAAAATCAACGCCTACGTGGGTGTCCATCCACCGTCTCTGAAATGCCGCCATCTCGACTAACAGCCATCCAACATAAATAACCATCTGCTTACGGACCGTGGCTGTGGCAAATTTTGGCATTCAATTTCATTCGCGGTATTTTCTCAATCGATGCGATGACATCACACTTGACTGACAGATCATTAGATTGCATTAGACGTTGCACAAAAAAAAAGTCAAGTGAAAGAAACTGCAGTTAGTTATCTTATTGCGGTTTGGGACGCGATGCATGACTCAGATCAGAATATTTTTCTTTATTTATGGAGAAGTTTTAATGACTCTCAAGTACTAGCAACGGGTGATCACCAAATATAAATAATTTGGAATCTTTGATTTGTCATTGCGTGATTAATTTGAGGTGGGGAAACTGTAAAATTGAGCCAAAGAAACACAAAAATGTATATTCTATAACTTGAACTTGACACACCTAATGTAATGACTTGGTGGATTTCTTACAAGATTGAATCATAGTATGTACAATATAATAGGTTTTTTTATATGTTTTATATTTTCAAACACCTCTGCATAGCCAGCCACAATACTATGAGGTCAGCAATCATCCTAAATAAAATTGAATGATGAGATTTTAGTTTAGGCAAAAAAAACCTGTCGACCACAAAAGAAGATAATCGGATCAAAGGAGGAAAAAGGTAATTTTTGGATCTGTTTTTTAGACATTTCATGGGAATAGTAAATTCTATTGGGAATCCAAAGAAAACATTTTTTTTTAATTTAGGGCAAGACACTAACTCACTTCACCAACGTGAGCAATTATTTTCAAAGCTCTTATGCGCAGTGGGTTGATGGATTGTTTGGGCGTTCGGACAAGGTGCTCATCATAGCCAGAGCTTGGCAAATCGTGCCACTGTTGACCTGGTTGCATAACCGACGGACCACTTCCTACACCTCCACGTAGCCGTTTGTGGCAATTAGTCAAATGCAAACACAAACACAGAACCAAACAGAAGCCACAAAACAACAAACAACACTTGACTCTCATTTGCGCCTGCTGAGTGCCTTTGTCTAATTGAATTAGCGCCGTTTGCAAATATTTCCCAACCACCGGGGCCCCTCTGGTTTTTTTATGTGCATTTAATTATGGATTTGGCATTGCAGTTGGGCAGACAGGACGAGCCCGACGAATGGAATTAAAGATCTCCCTGGCCCTAAAAGCCAGCAATCGCTGCTGCGTGAGCTTTTATGACTTTGGCACTATTTTTATTAGCCCAGACAATGTAACTAATTTCCAGGGATATGGACGGGGTATGAGTAATGTGGATGGGACTCTTTTCCTTCTTTATGACCATCCGAGTGGCAGGACCTGGCCGGTCCGTTGACGAGAGCGGTGCGAGGTGCGTTGACAAGCGACTGGCGGTGTGAAGTGGATGCGGCAGTGTGGCAAGAGGCCTTGGCCAAGATGTCAGTTTCAATTTGAATGCTCAACTTAATCCGCGCGTCAGGCCAACTCATCTCATCTGTGGACCTGTGAAGCTGGCACTGTACCAGGTTCTCCCCTCTCCATATCCACATCCACATCAGTTCCCATCGCTGGGGAAGATGATGCCTTCTCGGCTAGGCAATTTGCGCGGCGGCTCGGCTTCAAAAGCGTTCATGTCCAAGTCAAGTGCCAGCATCAGAAGAGGCATATACTGTATTCAAAATTAATTTCAACCAGAGCTAAAATTTTTTAATTATGGGTCTGCAGTTACACTGAGATCAGTTCGTGGCAGTGCCAGAACTGGGGGGCAGGTTCCATTCACGCACCACTGCGACCCAGGATCCATTTGGGGCGGCTTAATTGAATTCCAGGTAAGATCCCAGGCTATACTATCCAAGTTTCAGTATCCCAGTTGCCAGTGTGGTCCTTTCGAGTCCCAAATTGATTTGTTTTACATCGCCCAGTGGATAACGTGTTTGTTTTTACAGTTAACATTGAAAAATGAAACTGTTGCATGTCGGTTGCCAATTAAAGATGAATCGTCGTCCTCATCGTCATCGTTTTTGTCTTAAAATCCCTTCCTAGGTAGCCGCAGTTTAAGTAGCTTTAATGAAGGGTTTGCACTGGCTAAGCTGCTGCCACAAGGCCTACGGCCGGAATTGCACTCAGGTCTAAACAAAGAGACAGACAGATTGATGATGGCCCTGATTCCTGGCTACACTTGAAAAAATATGTTGTGTATTCTAAACTGATATTTAAGTTTCCTTAGTTTACGGTAAGTTCTTTTGGTGTTCAGACACAAAAGCATCAACAATTTTCTTCCTAGCTCTTATAATTTTTCGTCTTGCTCCTCGAGGCCATTAAGGTTAGTAATTTTCGGACATTTGTAGTGGCCCAACTTTGGTACATTTGTTTTCGATTTATCCGATTTGTCAGGTGAATTGTGACCGAGCTAACGGTAGCTCTGAAAAATGATTGATCGAACACCCACCAGAGACAGCCAATTAAGCCATTGACACACTTTCGTCTCCTGGTGGCAGATCAATCCGAGTGCAGCCAACCAATTACCAATCGGCGGGGACGTCTCCGGGCAACCGCTCGTTCACACATAACTGCAAATTCATGACCGAATATTAAATGAATGGAAACCATAGATTCGCTGATCCAGCCAAAGAAGCGCAGCTTAGGAAACCAGTTATAACTTGTGCTTCTTTTCCGCTGGCAGAGGCTGTTCATCGGTCATTTGACTATTTAAGTGTCGTCTCAGTTTTGGACGACTGCCAAAGAGGCAAGTGAATTCTTTGCCAAGTCAGGCCGGAGCACAGCAAACCGATTCGAAAGCCATTAAAAATTGTTGGCACACACACACGATTTGTAAGAGAGATTGCGATGGAGGGGGCTGAAGCCACTCCCAGCCAAAGCTCTGTTCTCAAGATGCTGATTAGGCAGACGACTCTGAGTCGCCACGGATGACAGCGGTGGAACCCCACATCCCACACCCCCTCCTTGTAGAAGGTCCTGGGCACACGTGTGCTCTGGACTGCCATTTGAATGTTAAGTGATTGGTTAATTTGCAGCTGATGGCTCAGCTTTGGCCCTGAGTCGCCAAAGTCATGAAATTACTCTTCAAGGTAGTCGAGTCTTTTTATTTTAAGTACTATACCCAGTTAATGATTCGATTAAGACCCACTCAGGGCTTTAGTTCTAGTTGGAAAAGGAAGAGGAAAAGTTTTCAAGTCGAGTTTGTAAAAAATGCTTGTATAAATAAAATTGTATACGAAGTGCTAAGCTTAAACACTATATTCTGAGTAATAATAATTATTGTATGGACCATAACCATGGCAATATTATTCTGAAATAGCAACCGATGTTTTAGCGGAGTAACTTAAAGGATTTCTAGATCGAGCAAAGTATTTTTTGATTTTTTGCCAAATCCTCCGATGCGACCGATTTTTGCGACACCATAATTTAGAAACCAAATATTATTTCGATTTTTTTAAATCTTAATCTCCGTGTTTATAATTTGTAATATGCTTTCAAATGTCGGTTATACCTCTAACCGAGTCGGTGTATTCATACAACTTTCCATATTTTAAACTGTCTTAAAATTGGCCTTGTAACCATAAATACTTCGGTCCGATGACATTAAAACTCTAGCTCTTCAAATACCATTCTGTGACAAATTAGCAACTTCACTTGCCTGCTGTCAGCACTCGAGCCCCTAATGAGTCACCAAAAGCCACCGAAGGGCTCTCGAAACGGCAGCCATTTGTAAATGCTAATTAGAAAGATGCTAAGTTGCAGCAGCTATAGTGGCAGTGGCAGTTGCCAGTGGCAGGCCCCCAGTGCCAGTCATAAATTGCGTATGCGAGCCTTTCTTTTTCCTCCTCGAGGACCCCAGACTCCAGCCAGCAAATCACATAGGCAAATGAACTGTCAACTGGAATGTTTGTGCCTCGCCTTGGGGCAATGCCAGGGGCCTGGATATGGCATGATCTACGGCAGGGGCGGGCGTATGGGTGAGCTAAATAACACACGCAAATAATAAATCAACGAACGTAGAAGGAACCGCCGGCTTCTGGTCTGGACCTGGACGCGGCTCCGGCTTTGGCTTTGGCTTTGGCTTTCGAGTTGAAAAACACTCTCGGCACCATTCACTTGGCAGTTAGAAAATATTTTTGCTGTCAATTTCGTGGCTGCTGAGAGGCGCGAATCGTGGTTTAAGCGCCTGTCTTGCCTCATCTGCCACGCCCCCATACATTTTTCAGGCTCGCACGCTCGGCAGCAAAAGAAAAACAACAACATGAAAAAAAAAGTGTGTTAAAAGCTCTCCTCTGGCAAAGGCCATTTCTAATGAGCCCTGTTTGTTGTTTGATCAGCCAGTCAAGTGGTAAGTGTCAATGAACACCACCGATTCGGGTTGAGTGTCCGGCTAACCTTAACTCCTAAGCCCATCTCGACAAAGTCAATGGGGTTCGGTTACCATACCAATTTAATACAAATTGCAGAAATGTGCCGGAGAAACAAAGGCAGAAAACTCATCCGCAAAACAATCATAACACTGACCTCAATTTCCTGCCAGCCGCAATCACATTTCTTGGCCAGTTCTCTCCTGGCTCTGGTAGTTCTAATCAGATGCACAGAACGAGCAGCACCGCAATTATGATGGACGCTCTATACAAAGGCACAGTGGAGCTAGAGAAATGGAACTTAAGAAAATGCTTCAGAGTTTCTATGATAGGATGGGTTATTCAATATGTATATAATATTTCAGAATACTTATTGGGGGTTGGAGTTTCTTGGAGGAGAGTAGTCTCTTCGGAGATATGAATTATTGTAACTGAAATCGGAAAAGATTTCTTTAACAATTTTTAACCAAAATTTCCACAACCTTCACACCAATGTACCTTGGTCTGGGCAATTGAAAAACATGAAAAATCAATAAAACTGCGATGAAATTTCTTTTGGCTGGAGGTAGCGGTGTGTACGTGGAATGGCATTTCTATTTTGGCTGATGATTTGCTTTTGATGATGCGCACGAACAGGAACGGTTCGGAGTAAGTAGTACTAGTCCGGCGAGGAGAACAAAAACAAAAAAAAATAGAACTGGGAACGGCGTGCGGAAAGCCGAGACATGGCTGGGATGAAAGCTGAAAAGTAGCACAGCAATTGGCACACAAATGGAAATAATTTGCATTTAATGGCATTCGCCGCGTGGGCTGCGGCATATGGAGGAATCAGGAGGAGGGACTCCAGGCCCTGCATTATGCACTAATGTCGGTCCAAGTTCAAATCATTAGGCGCTATGGCATGGAATGGACTGTATGGAGTGTCTTTTGTTTGTGACTGACCGGCCGGGCCGACAAGACTGTCTGACTGAACCCATCGGACCGCCGGTATGAAGTTCGAGGTCCCAATGGTTCCAATGGTCCCGGGCAATTTGCAGAGTGCGCTGTCACGATTAATAACGCTGTCATAATAACACTTTTCTGTGATTGATTTAAGACAATTACAGAAAAGAGGAACACAGCGCTCACGTTTGATGATGAGGAATGGGCTGGCTGGAATAGAGTGGAATATTGTGTGGAATATAGTGTGGAATAGTAGGGTTCCCTTAACCTGGATCCTGAGTGATTGGCGCTGGCCGCAGCGCTTAAGAAAGAGATTATCAAGTTGCCAAATGGGCACGTCCGTCGACGGGAATGGAACTTGCACTTGGTGTTGGTCCAAGTCTAGCTGAGGAATAGTAATGGGCAATGGGCAACGGGCTGCGATTGGAGCTGACTGTCTGCGAAAAGTGTTGAGCCGCGCAGACATGCTAAATTAAGCTGAAGAAGATGGCTATCAACACCACCAACACCACCACCGCAGCCACAGCGAGCGGACATGGTGGCTTCTACCTGGCCAAATCGCTTGATGTTGATGGCTTACAACAAGTAATTGGCAGCATCCACAGCCCGCCATCCCGTCACCATCAACTGCTTCGTTTTCTGTTCGACCAAGCGTCGCTTGTGTCAAAAGGTTTAATTTTTCTCGTATATTTTTTGTTCATATTTTTCGTTTCTTCTTTTTATTGTGATCTTTTCCCTCTGAACGACCCCTCCCGCATGTAATAATATTTCGAGCTGCGCTCCTTGGTCTTCAACTTGAACCTCTTACACGGCCGACTGGGCTGCTCGCAGACCTCAAAACCCGACCACGGTCCAGGGCGTCAATGTCAGCCCAGTGCTTCGATTTCGTTTCTGCTTCAGTCGACCCCCCCTTAGACCAGCGCCTCTGTGCGGCTGCGTTATTGTTATTGTGGTGGCGGGTCAAGTTCAAGGCTTCCCATTTTGCGAATTTTATGCGTTTTTTGCCGCTTGAGCCCTCAAGACAGCGGCACACGACTATTCTCGGCCGTGAGGATCTGTTTGGCTCATGCTGCTGCCGTTTTTGTTGTGAAATCTAAGTTATGTTTGCTTTGGCAGCTGGGCTAAGTAGTTTTGACCAGAAACGGAGGCCAGCAGGATGCCCGGAGCCGTGAAATTGGGTAAAGAAATTTCATGCCGCATTAAAAAGGCTATTCACTTGTTTCGCTACGTTTGCGGCAAGTGTAAATTGGAAAATATTTCAATTAATTTAGAAATAACTCATACTCGTAGGAATAACTTTTTAAAAAGCGTATTAAAGATTTCACTTTTTAATCGTTGAATGGTAAACTAAAACGAACTCACATTTTTGAAATTTTAAATAAAAGTAATGGAAAAAATCATTACATTTTTTATGCAATCAGTTTGCAATCATTTGGTAAACAATTTTCCTTGGGATATTTCCTTAACCATTTATAGTTATTGCAATACTTTGTTCTTGGCCAAGGAAGTCTTACCAATCGATGGGGTAACCGCTTTGCAAAAACCAAAATTGAGGAAGCGGTTCAGTATGCAGCGTAAAATGGAAAAATAGTTTTGTCTTTATGGTATGCAATGGGTATAAAGTCGTAATATTTGCTAAATGCCGCTAAGAGTCTCTTTACTTGACTTGAACATTTTCCCGCAGCCCTGTTTTACCTTTTTGCGGCTTAGCTCCTTAGCTCTCCCCTTTCATGATGGACAATAATAATTCTTGGCAAGAGCCATTTTCGTTTACAAATTGCCGCATAAATCGCATATTCGATGAGAGTTCTTGGGCTTTTGCTCGCTTCAAAAATGCATAAAATGCAAACGAAAGAAAAAAAAATGGTTTGCAGCATGCAATTTCTGGCCGGCTTGGCTGAAATCCCAAACAGGCAACCAGCCAAAACCGTTAACTGGCCAAACAGCAACGAAAAGAGAAGCACCACCACCACCACCATCCACAGCAGCATCCACAGCAGTGGCAACAACTACAACCAGTGCGCCAGCAAGTCAGTTGAAATAAAGCAAGTCGAGTGCATATAATTCGTTATGCTTTATTACGAAATTGGATATCCAAGGAGTGGGTCGCCAGCTTCCCCCGAGTTGGGCATGAAATTATAGCCGAATGCCGATTCTGGATCTTTCTCCCGCAGTAGCAACCAAATGACATACTTCTAATTTATGGCCGTTCCAGTCCCGGCTTCTCCCTGTGATCTCCATCTCCCCCCTAGCCTCCACGGAGTCCTCCTTCAGCTCCTCCACTAGGATCACGCAGCTGCGTTTCTTGGGGCAGCCAAAATAAAATTCTAGCCGGGCAGCACAGCGCCCACGGAAATGCTTGCCATCTGAAAAGATTACAGCAGAACCGCTAGATTCCTCCCCAGCCACATAATTAGTGCAATGTGTGGACAGGCCACCACCACAGCTCAGAGCACATCCCGCAGCTGAGCTGGAGAGAAAGACAAGTGCACTGCCCTGCAGAGAAAATAATTTTAAAAATATATTCAAAAACGTAAGACGTCTTGGTGTCACTTCATAGTAATAGCTGCTAGAAGTTAGACGTTTTTTTTATCCATTAGATCCTCTAGGTTTAATGGGAACTTCATTTTGATGTCCTCTTTTTTATTTTCTCTGTAGGATTCATACTGGGAATGCATTGCTGGGCGATCGTGATACGGATACGCGGCGGCTGCAAGTCGTCAATGATTTTATCTGCCTGCACATGGTCGGCATCCTCCTCCTAGCTCTCGATCCGACATCCCAGTAAATAAACAACAGTTTCTGCCGGCGGCTGTCTCGGCACCCCATATCCTTAGGACATGATGGGTATAATGAACTTTTGGCTTAGCTTGAAACCCGACTCGGTGTGGAGAATTTGAAAATGGCTTTGATGTGTATAATTCCGCATGGAATCTAATGCTGATTTCCCGAAGATATAGGTGAGACATCTCGCCAAGATTGATGAGCTTAGATTGTAACTGAAGCGTATGTTTAATGCCCATTAAATTTGAGGCCAAAAGTAGGTACTTTAAATTCGCATCCACAGCCCAACTTTTCGATCTTTTTCGAGACATAGATATATTGTCGCTTCGTGTACAGTTAGTCGTTACATATATATTAGCCAGATGTAGCGGTCATGGCCAAAAATAAACAGCCTCGCTGCCAGTGTCAGGGCAACTTGTTTATGGGCGAGTGGGTGGCCAGATGGCGAATTCTCTTCAGACTTCAGTCGACTTTGTTCATTAACGCCAACCGCAAATTAGCCGTCGGGAAGATAACTCAATTGAAATGAAAATCACAGTTGGCCAGGCCAGATAAACTGTTACCGTTACAGCTACAGCCAGTCCATTTATGGCCGAATGGAAACAAATTGTTGAATCAGGTTTACAATGCCCATCGCGGGCAGATTGCATTAGAACAGCAAATCGTTTCGATTCGATTCGATTTGATCGCCGGGCCATAATCAGATGAACCAGCTCGATTTGGTCACAAACACTTAGGCGCCAATCGGGCATCTTTGGCATTTCTTCTAATTAGACGGAAATGCCATGAAACCCGCTGAAATTCTCGCGTCTGCACTAGCGGATGCCACGCCTTATAAAATCGGGGTGCTGGGATGGGAGCTTCTAGCTTTAAACTTCTAACACGCACACGCAACCCTTGGGTTTCGATTTCTTCTTGGTGGCTCCGTCACACGCACATGTCTCTTTTGGACTCCTCCAGATTTAGATTTATGTTCTGCCTACCCAGCATCATCGAATCGCTCAGCAGGATCACCGCGGATTGACTCCGAATCTGGGGGATTCGATTCTGGAGCACTCTTCCTGTTGAAATGAAAGCAGCAGCAGGCAACCAATCGTTCTGAATTTATGAAGCCTGCATCGCGAATTTTTAAATTTTTTAGGCATATGGGTTTTGCAGGAAGGGTTCATTGAGGAAATTAAAATCTTGGCCTTGGGGCTGCACCAGTCTTCGATGTGATATACGAGTTGATCAGCAGGATATGTTATAAAAAATTAAATTCACCTTAAAACATTGTGAAATAAGTAAAATATTAAAGGAGATTCCCGCAACTTAAATGCCTCATGCTTTACTTTTATTATTTTATTTTAAAATTTAAATTTAGATTATACGCTTGCCTTGAGAGAAAAGTGCACGGCACTATGTTTTAAACATTTACTTTTGCTTCTCCTGCCGGACTGCCAAAGTGGGCTGCCAAAAGGGGGCAGTGGCTTCGAATAAAGGTAGGTGTAGCAGCTCCGTATCTTCGGCTCAGGGTCTGACTTCATGCACGATTGGCAGTTGCAATTCAACGATATTTCAAATTCTAAGCCCAGGTCTGAGTCCGGGGGCTATGGCTTTCCACACACAAAGCTGGACTGGCTGCATGCAATTTGCATTCGAAATGAATGGCGTTCGCTGGCTGCTCGAATTTAATAAAAAATGTTTTATTAAGTCATAAAAATATTTTAATATTTTGCTCATCGTCCCGGGAAATATGTAGGCACAATTTGCATAAGTAAATGCGCATTGCAATTGTGCAATTTTGTTTGGCGAGTGCAACCAGGAAGTGCCCCAGGGAGATATTCTTTCTCTAGACCAAAGCCCGCTGCGAAGTGAATGAGTGGGCGAGGGCCGAAGGGTTTTTGGCCAGCTCGTTTCGGCCCGACTGAAACCATCTGAAATCTTGGCTGCAAAGGTACACAGGGTCGGTGCTCTGCTCACACATCACGCACCATCAATTAACGTTTATCTGGCTGTCACAAAGGCGGATTCCTGCGGCTTCGTCTTCGGCATCGGTCTAGGGCAATTACACGAATTCCGGGGCATCAATGAGGAGCGACTATTGGCATTTAAGATGCCACATCAGAGCGACAACATGGCGTGCCATCCTCGCATAAATCCCACAATCGTACGATTCCCCCGCGCAGAAAGCTCAGCGACCCGCAAATTTGTCAAGCTCAGATCGAGCTGCGATTGAAGCGAAGTGCTCTCCCCTTCCGGATTTTGGTTTAATATTCAATTACCATTATGTACCCCCATGGCTGGGGCTATAAGTGCAGGCTCATTAGCAGGCCTGAGAACCGTTTCTGGCGCAGTTTGTGCCCCCTTCTTGGCCCCTCGAAGATATGTTATCGTTAAATTACCGCAATTTGCATGTAAATGTTGTTTATCAATTTAAACGCTAAATGCTTTAGAACTAATGACGGGTGCTGGCCCAAAAGAATGAAGAAATTTTTTCACCCTCGAGCTCTGGATCGGGTCTCGTCGTCATGGTCGTAACGGTTCACTCTATAGCTCCACCACGAGGGCCAAGTCCAGTTGGCCAGTTGCCCATTACCAGTTACCAAGCTGGCCAAGTCCAAGTCCAAGTTCCACGATGTGAGCACGATGTGAGTGCCAGGGTACTTGCGGCTCAGGCTCACATTGTAACAACAATATTAAGGTAATGACGTGTCATTAATTTTATTACAAAATGTGTATGTGAATGGTCCGGCCGTTGGTGGTTCACTCTCCAGCCTCTGTGGTGCAGGCGGTACAGAGCCGTTTGGATGGCTTCGACCAACTTCGTCATGAATACCCAATACCCCATTTAGCCCATTGGCGTTGTTTTATTGAAATCCCTGGCAGACTGCCGGTCTTCCGCGTTTGATGGCCAGGCGTGCCAGTGAAAGCTAAGGTATGGAGTCTCATACCAATGACTGGCATCAATCACAGCTTTGATTGTTAAAGGATATGATATGGAGTTCTGTGGTACTTTTTGTAAGCAATACACTCTAAAAGCTATTCTCATCTTATGTCACTTAGTTAAATACCAAACATTGCAATGAAATATATCTACGAGCATTTAAGTTTTCTGGTTGATCTCTAAAAAGAAACAGAACTGGGAGATATTTTCTATGAACTGCTGACTGCATAACTCACTTTCAGCGAGGAGGCGATCCCCAGCCGATTGCCCTATTCCTAGACGGCAGCCACCGCTGAGGACTGACACTGAAAAATGCAAACAAAAATAAAACAAAAGACTTAAGCAACAAACTGAGTGATTGCAATTGCTGCGGTATGTGTGCGCTGTGCCGGGCGCTATTTTTAGCTGGCTAAATAGTTGGCATTGGCCCAAAGGATGCGGCCGAGGAGCACCTTGCCTTATCCACACCCTCCCCTCGCTGGTAAGACCCTTCGGGCCCCTAACCCTGAGTCTGTGCCACCGCTCAGCCTGTCTGAGAATCGTCTGCAACCGGCGTTGCCATGGCAGCATATTATTTTATAGCCGCGCGCATAAATCTTGCAAACGCAGATAAAAAGAACGCTTTATAGAAAAATAAAAATAAATAATACGATCGCGCGAGGCTGGGCAACCGGATCGGCAGCCCTCGCATTGATGGAAACAATTTATGGCAAAATTAATGATAGATTATGGCGCTGCCAATTAAAAACCAACAAACAAGCGTACAGTTTATGGACGTGGCATCGGCCTGAGCGAGTCCCTATGGCCCGCAATAGAAATGGAGATGGGCTGAAGATGGCAGCTCTGGATGGAAGCTTGGCTGCTGCCGCCGCAGAAGAGTAGGTGTTTGGACGGACTGTGGTCATTGGCATTGATTTGCTTGTTGCTTGATGAGTGACAAATTACCCGGCTGGATAGTGGTCGGGGTGACATCATACCAAAGATGGCCGTGATTCCAGGCAATTATAATACAATAAAGGGGATGGTTCTCAAGTTACCTTTTTGATTAATAACCTATACCCGGAGTCGAACGCAAGTCGGCTATTAAAATCAGTCAAGCGCAATTAGAACAAAGCGAAGCCAGCAGGCCGAACAAAGCGAATCACAAATCTGTTTATTTCCTTTAAGGGGAAGTCAGACATCGGACAAGAAGCAGAAGAAGTTGTATCACCGGCGGAATTCTGCACGCCTGCTTCTTTTGGCCAACAATGAGATCACCGGCATAATCGGCGGCACAGTTTGGCAGTCACTGTCTCCGCATTCAAACGCCACTCCGAATAAGATCGCGGATTAAACTGGAATTTGTGTGAACAGAAGCAGCAGTTATCATACCAAATCTGGCACAAATCCAAACTGGATCAAACAGATATTCGATGAATAGGATCAATTAGTTTCTATATAAACACACAAAAATAGACAATAGATCCAAATAAATTTTCATGAATTTCGTAATAGTTTTCTTCCATAAC
Organism: Drosophila atripex; assembly: GCA_035045925.1. Classification (NCBI taxonomy): domain Eukaryota; kingdom Metazoa; phylum Arthropoda; class Insecta; order Diptera; family Drosophilidae; genus Drosophila; species Drosophila atripex. The sequence goes on from JAWNOP010000070.1 coordinate 10,763,311, forward strand.
CGAAAAGTCAATCTTCTATTAATATTAATATTTTATCACTCTCCTATGCCTCGAGGTGTTTGTTTGCTACCAAAAAATAACTCTTTCCATTATGCAACATACTCTTGAGTGAAGTGCGCTGAAGTACTATTTTTAAGAACTCTACCGGTGATTGAAAGTTAATTAAGTTGCCCCGCCGATGGCGTGAGTTCAAGGAACTGGCACACGCTTACAATCTCGGCTAAGCCAAAATTAGAAAACAAAACCCGATGGCCAGAGGGGGCTCCCCCGTAAAAGTCGCCATCAACACCAACAGCGGAGATTCAGTCTACGCATAAGGACAGTCAAAAGAGGGGCAACTGGGGAGGGGAATCGGGCCAACAAAATTAATGAAATCACATTGAAAAAGTCATAATTCTTATTGGAGCTACGGCCACAGACCGCAGGGAATCATTAAAATCGTGTGTAGCGCTCTTGTCAAACACAGGGAGAAGCAGGAACAAAGTCGCAGGGGGTGCCGGGTGGGGTAGATCGATGGCTAGGCGAGGTGGGGAGGAGTGCTCTGGGGAGGGGGCGAGCAAGTGCCCGATCAGCACGCGATTTGTAAGAACAAGATAGCAACGACATGTACATTGAATTCAAGAATCGAACAACCGACCAAGAGGGAGCGGTGCCGAGAAAACAGTGCCACAGTTATGAATCATTATTCATAAGCCAAGAGCCAAGTGCCGAAATGGGGAAAAAGGGAGGAAAGAATAGGTTGTGAGTTGTGGTCTCAAAGTAGAATATTTGAATACTCTTCTTTCCTGAGCTTAATCTTACTTAATGGAATACCTCCATGGGTCCAAAACATGAGCATAGATTCTCTAAGTTCAGTAACTCGACTTTATAGTGATTCAAGGAACTAATATACCCTCTCACAGAGTACATACCCGTTAAGTGAAAGAAATACTTGAAGAACCACAAGCCATCAATGGAGGCATTTTGAATTGGTCTCTAGATTATCGTGAGGGGATTTGTTCGCCCAAATCGGAGCGCAAAATAATGTTGTTTGTTTGTCTAGGGCACTTTAGCACTCCGGTTAGATTTGATTGGATTTGTGCCCCGGGGAAGAGAAACTGTGCCACTTCTGGACGGCTCGGCTGCCTGCCAGTGTTACGCGTCGGAGTGGCAGGCGGGATCGGCGGGTCGCCATTCCACTCCAAAACCCATGTCCCGGTGCCGGATCATTAAATCATCGTAAAAGTGTCCGCTACCGACTTTGCGGACTCAATATTCAGCTCACATACAATCGTTTAGCGAGTTTGCTCAGCTGCTATTTCAACATGAGCTTTTACAAGTGATCTCAGCTTTGTTTCACTCGGACATGGGCGTGGACTTACCTGATCGGATCGTGTAGCACAGTTCCGTCAATCAACCTATCAGCCAGTTGGCTCTACATATAGGCTATAGGCTTATGCCATTTCAATTACGCAACCCGGACGATCAGCACGTGATTATCGGATAGCCAAAAATTTTCTTTTCGATTGGGCACAATGAACTTTAGGCCGGAGGTAGATTAAATCGTTGAGTAATCGCTAGTAATTTTAAATAGAAATATGTATATCACTTCAATGGCAGCATCCAAATTAGTCAATTTAATTTTTAAGCAACGGCCATTTAAGGATAAATACTATGAGATCGCGATCTGATTTCTATTCCTGCTGTGCAGCTGTCGGCAAGTGCAGCCTATGACAGGAGAGAATAAGACACATACATTGTAGCGCGATAATTAAATATCTGGCCATATATATCTTTAACCCGCCGTCGTATATTGCCTAGAGTTGTGTGGTTTTTGTTGGCGGCAATCAATTTTATGTGAGCGCTATTTCATAAAGCAAAAGTCGATGCTAATGAAGCGTGGACGGAGGCACAGGCCCAGACCCACTAGCACCCGGGCGATCGGGCGACCGGATAGCCTTCTGCCCAATGAGGGGGTCTTGGGCGTCCAGCCAGGTCCCAGTGCTAGATGATTATGCTAAACTCGCAATCAGACGCCACCCGATGCATCGATGCAAACGCTAAGTGAGTGTCTAATTAAAAATGCCATCAGTCGTAAGTATAAGCTAACATGGCTAAATGAAAATTAAATGCCTTTTTAAAGCTTATTATTTGCGATTTATTTTGCATAAATATTGAAAATCCCATCAATGGCAGAGGAGACCTTTTTCAACATGTGTTCGCCAAGCAAATTGACAAATAGAATCAAGAAACCTTGGAGTTAACCAAATTTGGGGGATATTAAACGAGCTAGAATGGGCAAAGGCTTAAAGCTGGAAAAATTATCGTTTGCCATCTAAGTAAATATTGATTTATCTAAACTTTGAAAATCCTATTCATGTATTTAATATATTTTTTATAAAACTCACCAACGGGGTTTCCCGTCATTATATGCACGTACCTTCTAGACGGATATCAATGACATATTTTATATTATTAGCTATTATTTGCATTTGCTAATTTGCCAAAAACAACATATTATTTGCGAAATATTTTTTCAAGGCCTTGGCCCAGCAGTGCATGAAATTCGCGCTTGACCATGTCTCTGTACATTTTTTTAATTGTTTGCACTTTTTATTATGCTTGGTGATTTGTGCTGTATTTACCTTTGTCGTTTGATTGATGCCTGCAGCGTGGCAGCCATAAAAATGTTATAAATACTTTTATTGGAAATAAATCCTCGCCAGTGCACAAGTCATGGGGCTTTTCGAGTTCCCCGACACACAGCCCGACAGCAATTTCTTGGCGCTTGGCTCGCTGCGTATATTTCCTGTCATAAAAAAAATATTTATCTAAACTCACTGAAGTGCAACAGAAAGCACCGTTGGGACGGCCTAACGAAGGTGCTGAGATGTTGCGAGAAAAGTGTCGAGGCATGAACAATGGAAAAGACTAGATCTGGGAGAATCAAGTCTATCAGATGGGACCCGACAAGCGAAAGCAAGAACAACAGCAAAGCAATGATAATTTAGCGAAGATAATTTTTAACTTTTTGCTCTGACAAATTCAGGAAATTAAAAATAAATTTTATGCACTGTTGAGTACCCAGTTTTGATTTTAAATGTATCTTTTTATATTAAGTTGAAAAAACAATATTTTTCTTAATTTATATCTAATTCCCAATTATTTTCTAAAAATTCACTAAATTTAAGGATTTTAATCTACTATTTTAGTCACTGGGTTTTTAAACTGCACGCGACAATTTCTAAATGAACGTTGCATGTTGGGGGAATTACTAATTTTATAATTATTAAAAAAAAGCGAAAACATTTCCAGGGCATTTTAATGCAAGTGTAACTAGAGCAGTTGAGTTGGCAAGCCGTGACTATTAATGTGCATAGTCACAATAATAGAGATAATTTGAAGAAGGAAAAAAATAGTTTTTTGTGTTGACACACCTTTTAAATTAATTGAAAATCCACATCTAGTATATTGGCAATACATTTTCGTCAGCACCCTCAGACAGATTTGACGAATCGAGAATTTCCGCTGATTTGCATCTTACATATGTAGACGAATGTTGCACAGATCGGTTGAGTTGAAAAGGTTTTCCCTGTCACAGCTCATTGAGTGGCAGCCAGAGGAAAGCCGCAACAAATCAGTTCGACATGTGCCCCACTAGTCGATGCCATGAGCACCGAGTCGAATGCATTTGGGGCGTATTTGGGCTTAGGGAAAATGAGAAAAAATCAGAGGTTCAATTCGCCACAATGGCCTTCCATCATCGCCATCATAGCCATCATCATCATCGGCAGCATTGGCTTTAGTGAGCGATTCTACACGGTGTCTGAGCAATAACACTTACATGTAATTATCTGTTAATTGCAATTTAATATGCCGATCTGATGCTGGGGACGCGTGTCATTTAGTGCCCGTTACCGCCCCCCAACTCCCTCGCCAAGGTCGTTCTCCACCAAGTGCGTGCCACTGATGAGCTCATAGTGCACTGTGCACACATGGCCTGCTCCCAACTGTTGCAATTTCAATTGCAATTGCACCTGCTGCTACCAGTTGGACCTAGTGTCTAGTTTGCATTTCAATTGATCCAAGGTACGATGGGAAAACAGTTGCGTAACAAAAGTAACAAAAAATTTAAAAAATAATAAAATCTTGAATGGTATTTTTCGTGTCCATGTAAAATGCAATATTAGTCGCAACTTTTTATTCTTTAACCAAGAAGATTTTCAATTTATATCCCCTACCCTTATGTTCCACCACCTTCATCGATTTGAGCGACGGCGCCCACTGTGCAGTGCAGATGGATTGCGAACAGTCGGCGGCTGGCCAGTCATTAATAATATTTGCTGCTATTAATAGCAAGAGGTGTTTGAAAGTTTTGCACACTTCAGAATCGGCATGGGGCTTTCGAATGGGGCATGGAGCAAGAACATGATGCAGCAATCCGCCCCCTGGCACGCCCCGTTCCGTTTCGTTCCGCACACATGGAAATTGAGGGGCGGCCAGACGCGCCTGACACAAGCCAAACTGTGACAACTTTTTGTCCGTTTGCGTGGCTTTACGTATTTTATTTAATTGAGTACTCCGGTGAGTGAAAAAAAAAACATCACGTTTGCCAGATGACGCCATTGTCATAAGCATCTTTGGGCTCTAATCACAAATCAAACAATGAATTATGTATTGTAATGCCATTTAAATACCAGTGCCAGGCGCCAAATATCAGCTTCGACTGGTTTTACTCCTTAAGTACATGCCTAAGGTTAGTTGGCCCGATCGGCATTTGCATTAATTAAATGGCTGCACGTTTTTGTCTATTGAGATCTATGGATCGCATTAATAACATAAAACTGCATTGATTTTTCTCTAAAAGGGTATATGCATTTTCGAGTCAGACTTGATCTCGAAAAAGGAAATATGACGATTATTAGACTTTTGTTCTCTGGGAAGATCGTCGAGATAAAATCCTATGCTAAAATTTTAAATTGGCTTAGATCCAAATCTTAGCTTGACTATCCATATATTAAATACAATGGTTACTATAACCTTCAAGCCTGTGGAACGATTCAATCAACTTTCTAGCCAAATTCAGGACATCAAAGCTTTCAATTATCCAGACTTCTGCCCATCCAGCGATTAAGGGGAACAGCCCGTAGGGCATATCAAAGTCTTGCATTATTCTAGTGCCCATCTACGTCGTGCCCATATGCTTTTGAAGTTGCAATTTAATGCTATTAAGAAGATAAATTGTTATTTACCAAAGGCCCCCACAAACTGGCCGCAAAGATGCGGCTCAACAGATGGCTGCCACTTTCCACCACGAGGGAGAGTAACACCTCGTGCACCAGTGCCCAGCCACTTAACACTTTGACCAGCTGACAGTCAAAGTCGTTAACTTTGACATGTTCATAACAATTGCCCAAAAGCCCCCTGACCAATTACGGGGGCCGCTGGCATGGCAATTTATGTGCACAGGTTGCCACTACCTAGCCACACCACAGCACTGGAATCAGCATCCGATGAACATCTTCCTTCAAAATGATTTCCCCTTAACCTTAAGGCCAACTATAGAAATATAAGAGCACGGAATCGGACTCGGACTTGGATTCGGCCTAGGGGCAACCCGAAAAAAAAACCAAAAAGGGAATAAAACCCGTTTAGCATATTGGCAAATGTTTAGTATTTACGAAAACCGACAACTTCCTTGACCGCCCACTTCAGTCAACCAGCTAGTCACATCCATCCATCCATCCCAGCCACTTCCTAGGAATAAAAAAACAAAAAGCCAAGGCAACTGGCCTTAGAAACGCGAAGAAAAGAAGGGAAGGAAAGATGTGATGATGATGGCTCAGCGACCTCTGCATTCGTGTCGGAATAGCGAGATGTTCAACTTTGTGCAGCTGTGGCCAAAGCTCCCTTAAGTGGAGTAATGAACTTTAGCTCAATTGTTGTTTTCATTTTGTTGTTGTTCCTGCTCTGGCTGTTGCTCTTACTGTTGTTGTTTTTAAAGGCCATTACGTCAAATGCGCTGCATGCATGCAACTCTTGTTTGACCGTCCCGTCGCCCTCTGCTCTTCTGATTTTCAACAAATTTACAAATGCAACCGGCGCGGTGCTGAGGAGGCACCTTGATTGCAAGTTTAAGGTTAAGGTTTCAATTTTTTTTCTGTTTTTCGGTCGCAAAGTCGAAAAAACAAGGAAGTAAACCAGTCGCCCACCGTTGGAAAAAGCCATTACCTCTTGTGGACTAGTGGGTATATGGGTTTTACTTTTATTTTAAAATATACAAATAAATTAACTGACAATCAAATATTTTGACATATTTTTTTTGTAATTCCTTTATTTTTTAAATTGTTAAGAATGTTTTGGTGTGGTCTTTTTCTAGGAAGTCTCTTAGTTGATCACTTTTATTTGGGAATCTTCTCTCTTGCAATTTTCAAGTCAAAAGTTGGTCCACCTAAATGGTAATCATAGTGATTTGTTATTGAAATCTTCCACCGACTAACTGGCCAACAAGTGGAGGGAACTTCAGTTTACTGTTAAGAATTTAAGCAATGCGTTGGCCAACGAGCAAGTTCGTGTCTTAAGTTATTTGATTTGGAAGGCCTTGAGGCTCGCCCGCGCACAACTTTGCATATTTTTTACCCCACCGATAGAATTTTCCCATGCAATTTGCCACTAATTGCTGCACGCAGACTCCGTAATGCAAGTGGCAGCTATTCATAGTCGAATCTGCTTTCTTTCCAGCGCCCAAGCACGAACCAAGTGACCACATTACGTGCCCTGTTCGGAACTGCGTCGTAATTCTGGTACGACTATGGGGTTCAGGATGTATCGAATCGCTTGGGAAAGGCTTCTATGTTTTTTGCATAATTTTTCAAGTTTTTTGCAAACTTAGAAAGGTATTGATAGCACTTGGGTAGAGTGGAAGAAAAATCCTTTTATACTTTATCCTCAAAAATAAAAAAGAGATAAAAGATTTTAAGGTAACAGATTAAAAGCCTAAAGGCCTTTTTGTATCTCCTTTTTTCTCTGACTCGGTGGTCAAAGTTGTCAACGGTCGTGTTCGCCGGGTCGCCACAGCAAATCAAAGTGGCCATTTCATGTGACAACAACCTACCGCGTTGCACACAGTCGAGGAGTTGCATTTGCTACAGTTGCAGCTATTTTAATGGGTTCTTTCGCTTTTCGTTCGTTTCGACCAGCACGGAGTGGATAGCATCAGGGAAGCCAGTTTGGCTTGCTTTTTGTTTTCTTTGGTGGCACGTTGCCATGCTGCTTCTGTTTCTCTAACGCTGTCGTTTAAATGGAAATCAACGCGCAGGATGCATAAAGTTTGCCCTGAGTCTGCGTCTAATGAAAGGGTCAGTCTGTTGAATGCAGTTTACTGCCTTCTGTTGCATTTTTCTACAGCTTTTAGCTCTTCTGCTGGCTGCTATGAATTATATGCGCTTTGTTTGCCGCGGCGAGCCTTCTTCTGTTTGTTCTGACTGCCGTGTGGCGGCTACTGCACGCGAATTGTTGCAGCAAAGCAAATAATAAAGTGAGAAGAACAATGCCAATACAATGTTCAAAGTCAACGAACCTAAAAAGTCCCATATTTTCCTGGCTTAGCAGCAGCAGTATCTGCAACATGGAGGCTTTGCCTTCGACTTTGGCTATGACTTTGTCCGGCTGAACATTTTTTCGCTCCATTTCATTTTTTCCAAGCATGACGCAAAATTTGTTGCCAGCTTTTCCACACACAGCTTCAGTCTCAGCATTTTCACAACCTTTGCACGTACAGCCAGCAGCAGCAGCAGCAGCAGAAGCAATAGCAGCAGCAGCAACTGCAACATCAACAGCAATAGCAACAACAGCAACGGCAATGGCCCTCCATGGCATGCACGTAAAAAGTGCAATGGCCTTAAGTGGAAAAAGCAGTAATAGAAAATAAGCATGGACAAGGCAAGGTAGGTAGGCATGGGGGCAAAAACAAAACCAAAAACAACAACAAAAACGCCACAGAGAAAAGAAAAGGAAAGAAACAAAAAGAAAACCAGAGAAGAATTGCAGGCAGTCAGGAGACTCAGTCTCAGTCTCAGTCCCAGTCTGAGTCTCTGCAACTGCATCAGCAACAACAAAAAGTTGCAGATCTGTGGCTGAACGACCTCGCTTGGATCATTAGAAGTGGTGCTGCACTGGGAAGATGCTGCATGTTGCAAGTTGCAAGTTGCTGCAGACGAAATCAAAGTGCTGCTACGTGCCAAGGAATCTCTCCCTGTATATGTGTATTTTTGAATAGATGTGTGTGGATTCTGCAATCGAAATAATAAACCCAACTGTTGGACAATTTTCTAGACGTGAGTTCCCTTCTTTACTCGGTTTCAGGCCTGCTGATTATGTTTGCTGTGGCTGCTTATGTTGCTATTTTGTATTTGTTATGAAAGCAAAACTTGAAAAAGTTGTCACAAAACCGTGTAGTCGAGACGAGAGAGCCGCTGACAAACCAATTGACCTTTGGCCGGAGTCCCAGGTTCATGGTTCAATGCACTCAATCAAGCAATCAATCAATTGTACCATGCCAAAATCATTAGTGCCACACAAAAATGTGCCGGCCATGGCTTGACCCACAGCCCACTTAAGGCAAACTTGTTGAAGCCAAGAGCCTGGATGTTGCTGGTTGCTGTTTTCTGTTTGCTGGTCGCTAGTTGCTTGTAGATGTTGGATTTGGGCAATCAAAGCACAAATACCGCCGTCGCCAGAACATGCGCTCCGGCGAATTGGAGACGAGTCTCTGTCTTTGGCATTGGCCATGGCAATATAGGTGGCTGGGTTATAAGGCTCGAAAGCTGGGTATTCGCCCTGGTCTATACTCGAAATGTTCGTGAGAAATTCGCACGCTTTTTTATCGCAATTGTTTACGGCGGCATCTGCAACATACAACATTGCATCGGCTGTTGCTATTGCCGCTGCTGATGCTGCTGCTGCGGCTGCTGCTGCTGCGGAGTTGTTGTCAATGGCAACACCAAACAAAGCCCGACCCAAAACAACTCGGAATGGGCAACGTGACTTACATATTTGCCACCTTCATCTGCATCTTCTTTGGCTCCAATCCTGGCCTGGCATCCGCTTATTCGATTGCGGGTGACTCTCCATGGTGCACAAATAAAAAATGTATTGATGTACAAATTGGATATTTGACTTAAAAAGTTAGCATTATAATTTTTAAGGAGCTAGAGTCTCAAACAAATCTAGGGCTAATATTTTTGATTACAATTATGATTATTAAAGGTCAAGTATATTTTTTTCAGTGGCCTTGATTGCTGTGTTGCCGTTGTTGTTGCGAAAATTAGAATTTCTAATGGTGGCTGGGTCTCGGAGTCTTTCCTTTACCTTTGCCTTGCTGCAAGTTGTTGCAGCAGCAATTTGCGCGTGTTAAATGCAAACGCCGCAGCAACATTTAACTGTTAAATGTGCACTTCAGACTGCAGTCTGCAGACTACAGACTGCAGTCCCTATTCCTGCCTTCCACCTCTTCGAGTGCGCCAAATTATAGTCAATGATTGAATTAAATTTGCAATTGAAAAGACCAGCCAGGGGCGAAGCCCGTCCCGAACTCGGCAGTAGGCGGCAGTTAGGCCGATTTGGCGAGAACGTCTAACGGACAACGGCAATATGTAAGTATAAGGCCCTCACCCAAACCAGCTAATGCACATGGGTAACATCGATGATGCAAACTAAAAAAAAAAAAGAAAAAGGTTATATGGAGGGAGATTTAATGGTGATGTCATAGGCACCCAGCAATTGATGTTGCTTTTCTGGCTGGCTGGCACGTGAATGGGCATTTAATTGCATGTAAATGCAAAATGGCTGAAATCAATGGAAGAATAGAAAACACATCAATTTAATAAGTTGTATACCTGAGGTTCAATGTTGCCACACGGAAAGAAAACTTAAATACGAAAGCCATGAATGTATTTAACAAAGTTATATTTAGATACGCTTAGAAGCATTGAAACATAGGGGCAATAACTATTACCTTCTATATTATTTTTCTAGAATTTTTTAAAATTGAAATTTCTTTTTCTCTGTAAACATTTGTGAAAATTCACAGCTTGGCGTATCATAGTCTTCAGTCAGCACTTGTGGCAAGTGCATCGTTAAGGATTGTACGAGTACGTGAAGGTAAGTAATAAATTATCAAAGCAAATTAAGCAAACATCGGTGGAGTCTATTTTTAGTGGCATGTATCAACATCGCCAAGATGAGCACATCAACTTCAGAGTGGGATGATGCGACCGAGGGACCGAAGGTAGATAGCCCGGCACGTAGGTGGTTCGATCGATGACGTCTCCGATTGTGAAATACATGCGGCTGGCTAGCGGTAATTTATGCAAACGGAACTGCAGCGCCACCAGTCTGATTACTAATTCGCAATTGCAGTGGGAACCTAATCAGAACTAGGGATAGAGCAAGACCCCAAGAAGCAGGGAAAAAAGAAGGGCCCGGCTAATTGGCCTGGGAGTATTGGGCCCAGACTGCCATAGACTGGCCATCTGGCATAAGCGGCTTATAGTGGGGATCCCATAGCCAAGCACACCAAAGCATAAAAGCAAATAAAAGTGTTCAAGCAAATCCCTGCCATCCTGGCTAATCAGAGTAACAGGGCCTAATGAACGATCCTCTTTGCTGGCATTTGCCATTATATGGGGGCGCCATTAAGTTTCGGATAGACATGGGGTCCAATGGGTCGTAAAATTCTATTATTGCCCCTACGATCGGTATAAATCTGTGAATTAGCGTGTAGAGAGACTCAGATTTAGATGTACTATTGAATGGTATTTTCTACACGTTTTCTAATTAAGCCAGCATTAATCGTGGGTTCAGAGCGAATTTATCTGCTGAGGTGTATAATGGGGCGTCGTAAAGCTGACCAGGAAGCGCTATCGTTATATTCAATAATATGTCAATAAATCAATCCAAACAACCTGATTGTTGATGTGAATTAGCAATTAAAGAAGAATTTTCTAATTAATATATTGCCACAAAGCTATTTGTTGTACTCCTAAAAGTATGCAGATAGTTTTTAATGGATTGTAAAATTAAGAAATTAAGTTATGCCTTTGAAATATGTAGTAATTATATGCAGAAATAATTACTGTCTAGACTCTAGACTGTCCCTTAATAGAGAATTAGTGGCCATGGTGATGGGCAACTCCCTGGGAGCTAATTAAAATCACTCAAAAGCCAACTGTAACTCTTCTAAACGCTGCTTGAAGCTAATTAGCTGCTCAGCGGTCGCCACGACATGAAACAATATCAGCCGCTTATAGACTGGGGCTGTGCTAATTAAAATCACCAAAAGGCTCTCGGCTCTCTCCACCTTTAACATGCTGGGCGCGCTCATAAAAGCGCACATTTCTATAATAAGCATGAAATGCAGCCTCCGCATCTAGGGACCTGGACCGTACATCCAGTTGCCCATTGCCCCTTTTTCCCGGCGAAGGTCCCGGCCAAAACTATAAATAACGCCATGTCTCCGCAGACTATGACCAGCCACATGTATTGATGTGTGTCCTGTCCACTGCTTTTTAAATCAAATGATAATAAATCACCGCCAGATATCATAAAACATGTTGCTCATAATCATCGGGCCCAGGTGGGGGAAATGGGGGAATGGATGCCTCTCTTGGCCCAACTCCTAGGCCATGACACAAAAAGTTCAGGCCACGAGGCAGCCGGATCGACGCGGCTGTTCGATTTTGTGGGAAATTTGCGCCGCTGCTTAGAAGTGGCCATGGATTGGCTTTCGGCATCGACATCGGCACTGGGTATCAGCATCATTGGAGCAGCTCCTGAAGCTCCTCGGGTTCCTCCGGCTCCTCATGAGCCATTGCCAGAGCCGTTTCCTAATTTGCATAAATGACAATGAGAGTCATAAAACATGCGTCGTTGTTGTCGTTGCTCGATTGTCTTGCCGCTGCTGGTCCTCCTTCTTATTTTCTTTTTTTTTTTTTAATAAAAAATATTGCTGGCTGGCTGCCGCATTTTCATCATCGTGCAACATGTTGTATGTTCTTGTACATTGCATAAATTAGATTTCGCGCTGATCTACACTTTTGCTGGCACGACGAAGAAAGTGCAACCCGAAGCGGTTTCCCTCTTCACCAGAAGAAAGAAAGAAGGAAAAGATCCAGCAGCATCAGCAGCTTCAACAGCAATAGCAGCAGAAGCCTCACCAGAACCAGCAGATGCTGAAGAATTTATATCGGCAAAAATGACGGTCAAAAATGTTAAGGGCCAAAAGCGTGTCTGGAAGTTCAAATACGAGCAGAACAAGCAGGAAGCGGAGGCAGTCATGGCATGCCACTCAGGCGATTTCCAGGAGCATGTGGTGGGGTCGAGGCTGGTCTTGGAGTTGAGGACGAGGATGAGGATGAGGCCTGCAGATGGAGTTCTGGCTGCTGGCTACTTGTGCGGCATGGCAAGGTGAGGCCAGGCCTCAGTCTCCGGCCATTTCATTTCATTCCGCAACACTCTACCCATACACAACAAGAAAAAGAATTGAAAAATTATATTAATTTGATTAAGTATGGATATGACATGGATGTTTAAACTATTATTTTATTTTATAAACTATTCTTTGGGATTTAGTTTTCAAGCCATACACTCAAAAATATATATTTTTCCAAGTGCCTTCTGGGAAGCAATCGTCGCCTGCTTCCTCCTCACGGACCAGCCCATGTTGTTGCCCTTTTTGAAATTTATCTAAGCTTCACTTGACACTTGTCGTCGTTGTCGTTGTCGTTGTCGTTGTCGTTGGGCAGAGTTTCTGGGTTCCAGAGTTACCGGGAACTGCAAAACCATCCGCCGGCAGTTGGGAAATTTCCGCAATCTCGCGCCTTTAAAGTTCCTGCAGTTATCATTAGAGAGCGAGCTGGACTTCAATTTTCCTCACATATATCCAGGCTTCTTGGCCAGTCGTCCCGGGCAGATTGTTATTGTAACCCGCGGTCCACATCTGGAGGCTATTCGCCTAGACTAGCCTTTATTCTCTATTCTTTTTTTGTCTGCACAGCATTTGACGCTCTCCTTTTTTTGCACTTTCAGCCATAACTGGCAATCGCACGAACCATTTGATGCCTTTACTTTGGCCTCAGGAACTGTCGAGGGCTTCCATATATTGCGCTACATATAGCAACCAAGGCATATTGGCTTTATGCCCATATCACAGGATGTTGTGCTGTCCAATTAATGAATTGGAAATTTCATTATGACGATAGATGTATCTTGAAATTAACTTTCAATAACATACTCTCAAAATCAACTGAAAATCCAATTTTTGAAGTGGAAGCTAAAATAATATTACCACTGAGAACCTACATCGCCCATCAAAAATCTCTGTATGGTGCAATTTAAGCCTTTCAAACTTAAAAACCTGGAAAAGCTGCAAAAAATAAAAACACCCTCCAATGGCCAACTTATCACAATATCTCATGGACACCTTATTTACTTTTAATGAAGTGTTGGCTGGCTATCGATGGACGAGGAGTCTTCTGCGAATCGTTTGGGGGTAATTGACGTTGAAACTGTTCTGCTCTGGAGGCTCTTTGGAGCTGTCAATTTGTTGCACCACTTAATAAGCAGCCCATAAATGCGATATGTAACGCATTTCTCCCTCAATGCCAATGCCAATGCCAATTTGAGTAACTCAACTCAATTCAGACCGTGTCTGGCAGATGCGTTGCGGCAATTTGTTGCGCCGAAATGCTAGCCATGCGGCATGCCACATGCCACGCAACATAGAAACCCAGTGGTGGTGATGGTGGTGGGAGTTCGCCCATCGGACTATGAGGGTAAGCCCTTTTTGGGGCTCCCCAGCAAATCATTGTGCACGCTGCGATGCCGAGATTATCTTGTCCGATTGCGTTTACAAGGCATCGGGGGCCTGGAGCGGACCACTCCATACTCCATACTGTCCATCCGCTGTTCAGACGTCCGTCCGGTCAGTTCTCTCGCCTGGCCAGAAACGCAATTAGAAGAACAATTGTTAGACATGCAAAGCGGGGACGAACAGAACATCAGAATCTCCACAAAGCCCTTACTGGGCAGCCCCGATTGCCATCTAGCCAGATCGGCTAGAGCGGTGGCCGGGGGAGTGTGTGCGTGTTTATAACTCAAATGAGCAATTACCTTACAAAGGATTTGGTGTAGGGACGACGAGGTGGAACAGTCGCTGTTGTCGTGGCTTTTAATAAACTCCTCACGATGCCCCAGCTTGAGGCCAAGATTGCAGCACAGTGGTTGCAACACCGAAAAATCAGTCATTAAATAAGCGAACTCCGTTCCAAATCCGTAACATATTTAATAAATATTACATACTTGTTCCGCTATTAATCTGTGTTAATTTAATTTTCTTTTTAGTATCAAATATTTGCAATTTACTTCTAAGCTTATTTTAATTTTTGCATAGGACCATAATGAACGTGATGTGGATTTGGAAACCTCTCATTTTTCTAATATTTGTAGTCCCTTATATTAAAGGATCACGTATTAAGGTAAGTGGAAATTTTAAAATCGCACACCAAATTATGTGTAATTTATTAAAAGGAAAATAAATACGTCTTGGAAGCTATCGAAGAAATCGAGATTCTAATGACGGTCATTGGAGACGAGTACACAAAACTTGAGCAACTTCATCAAAATTTTACCAACAGGTAAATTACAAATATTTAAATGACCTTTGAATTGGCCAAGCAAGCCCTAATGCTTTCCTCTTTTAGACTTCGGTTAGATAAAGATCCTTCTGAGCATTTTCCGCCTGCCTCTAAATATATGGATGTTTCGGCTGTCAGGAGGTTGCTAAAAGGAATTAAACACAATTTGGGTATACTGGAGAACGAATTCGTAAATAGAGTGCCACAGGAAGATCCAGGTACAGATCCTCGTGCTAAAAAGGATATAACTAGTGCTGTTCCAATTCGAAATCTCGACACACGGCCGCACCCCAAATCAACGAAGAAAACTAATGCGACTTGTGCTGCCGTCCAAACAGATGTTAGAAAGGAAAATGGTGATTTGGAGCTTAAACAAGTGTACAAATGTACAGACTGACCTCCATAGACAACAAAGAGACCATGTGCCTGCAGTGCAAAGATATAATAAAAATTATTTCCATTTGAGGCTTATTGTTTCAGTTTGAGTGTGTAGATTAATGTTTGCCAACGGAAATTCAATGTTGGCAGTATCCCAAGCCACTGTGCACTTTAAAGTGTCTCGCGCTGGCGTTGACTTGTGAGAAAGCTCGACCGGCAGGGGCGAAATATTTTAGAATTTTCACAACACGTCACACGACAGCAGCTCCAGCGGGGTCGGTTGGGGGGCGTTCTTGAGTCTGGCTGGGATTGGGAGGGCATGCATGGTCAGGCTGGAGATCAGGCCCTTTTGGAGTCTGAGGGATTGTGCACCGGGACCGGGAAATGCAGATGGAGTGCAGATGGAGCTGAGAGGCTCAGACTGAAGCTGGAGCAGGAACTGGAGATGATGCTGTGGCCGGCACCCGCACGCTCATGGCTTGTATTTGGCTTGTTAACTGCGCTTGTTTACTTTATGTTAAATTAAGTTGAGAATCGTGCAATGCAAATCAGTGCGCAGTGCCAGTGCCAGTCGGAAAAGTCAGACCCAGACAAAGTCCAACCTGGAGCCGCATACAATTTTCCAACTCTTTTCTAATTGCCAAGCCGCGCAGACCCCAGTACCGAAGAGAAGAGTCCAAAGATGAAGATGAACCGGGTACCAGGTTCTGGAGGAGAAGAGTTCACTGATTGCTTTGCATACGAAATGAATTAATGTCATTGAGGAAGAAGATGTTGCCAGTTGGCACTGCAGGGGCCGACGATTCTTCGGTAGCCAAGAATCAGAAGACGAGTCGTCTTCCCTCCGTCTTAGACATACTCCTCTTTTTCGTGCCGGACTGCTACTAATTTGAATTACAGTGCACCGGTTTCAAGACTCAGGTCTTGCTTCCTTTTCATTATCTAAGGGTCTAAGACTTCATTGCTGGCAGTTATCAAATGCAGCACATCGGCCAAAAGACACACATCGGGAGACAAACACAGAACAGACTCCGGCTCAAACTGGGGACTGAGAAGTCAAAGATGGATGTCTGTCTGGCTAGGGGCACTGTGAAGTATTAGGGTTCTACATTCATAGTTTTAAGAAACAAAGTTCTAGTAGGTCTTGGGAGAAGTTAGTTTCAAATCTGACCAACCGTACTGCCATTTTTGTATCTAATTATAAACAAATAATGAATACTTTTCCAAGTGTACTAAACTACATACTAAACAATTCTAGACTCTCTTTTTCTCACTCTATAGCCACTTCTCAGCTGGAGTCGTCGTCGCCGTCACACACAATAATTAAAATCTTTTCCTTTGCCATGATTGTTTCTACCACTGAGATAAGTGTACCAGCACCAGCACCAGCAACTGCAACTGCAACTAAAAACTGCAACTGCATCTGCAAATGGCAAGCTGCAAACTGCAAACTGCAAACTGCCGCTTAGATAATGCAATGCAATTCAGTTCTTATGCAAATTTATGAGTGACTGACTGAGTGACTCTGACGGGCAACTGCCACCGGGCGAAGCGAGTGAATGGCATGCCATTCAACCTTTCTAAATTGTGATATAGTTTGGCATCCCATCCCATCCCCCATCTCTGTTCTGGTGGATCTGGCTTCCAGTCTTTTGTTTGTTTTCCCCAAGCCCGATGGAGGTTCAATGATCTCCATCTGTTTGTGCATCCCATACATTCTAAATATTCGACTCCTTCTGCGTGTTTGTCACTCAGACACGCCCACTTGTGGAATTTCGCCTGCTGAAAGCATAATGACCATGCTGAAATCCGATTGTCTCTGTTCTACAATCTTTTCATTGTTCTGTTTTCTGGCAATTACCATTGCACCAATTAGATCTTGCGTTGCCTTTAGCGGAGTGCTCCCATTTGCATATCTCCGATGCTTTCGTTGATTAATAAATGAGTCTGGCTCAAGTCGGTGGCGTTTGTTCGGATCTGCGCATAAAATATGCTAATATGCGAAGGAAAACAAATTTCTAAAACAAATCCATGCGAACGCCTACATTTGCATTTGCTTAACTTTTGCATAAGAGTAAAAGTTATTTATGTGGGGAAGCCACTCAAAACGGCGCGACTTTGCGAAATCTGTTAATGGGAATATTAAGGTGTTATCCATTTAGAAATATTTATGAAGCCATCATGGCTTAGAGTCTGGGCCACTTCCAAAATTGATCATTTCTAATGGTTTTCTGGCAGATTTACGACCCTATTGGTGACCCACTACTCAAATGTAAACTAAATCTTAACCTTTATCGATCGTTGCTCCCCAATTTCTGTTCCTGCATAATTTATTTGTTCCGAATACACCAATTTGTTGCGTGTGGAGCGTGCAAGTGCCGCATGTTGCATAATTTCAAACTGCACGCAATTTATCAACGCACTTCTTTTATTAATTTATATTTTTTGGGCGTTTGGATGGACGACACTGAGGGCCCCAGGCGAATCAATTTCGAAGCCGAGGACGTTGGCATTCCAAAACAAAGAAATATGATCGAAGAACTCTGGGTGTAGTGGGGGACCCGGAGGAATAACTTGTCCCCTGATCGGTTCTGTTCTGGTTGCGTTTTGTAAATTATGCCGAAATGCAACCAAATGCACGGCTGGCCCCCATCGTAAAGCCTTATAAATTATTCGTGGTTGGTGCAGCAGCGTGAAAGCGGGCGTTTGCCTCCGGTTAATGATGATACCGGATAACCGGCACTTAAAGGATATTTATGCTGCAATGCCAGCCAGATCGCAATTCGCAATTCGCCATTCCGATTCCGATCCGATCGAGTGCCGCGGTCAGAGAGACACTCGACAGTTGGCCGGGCCAACTGGAGGGAATTTGCCAACTCAGCGCCCGAGTTTATTTTGGCCAGATCTTTCGGGTCAGAGGCGCTGTCGATGGCGATGCCTAAGCCTCTCCAGATGCGCATTAAAAGTCCATTAAAAAGAAGCGACGGGTGGCGGTGGAGCTGGAGGTTTGAGGTTTGCTCCACTTTCATGAATATGCAAAGCCATAAGGGGAAATTTTCTTCCAACATTATAGAGGTAGTTTGGATACCCTTTCCAAGGTTTTCATAAAGTAAATAGTTAATGAGAAAATAATGTTTAAAAGCTAAACTATATGGACAGAAATGGAAAAGAATTTCTTAAAAAATATAATCATTATATGATTATCTTCTTCAGTTTTGGTAGAAAAATTGCAATGAGTTAGAAATATTTAGTTGCAGATTGAAACCTTGAACGGTAATTGAAAGGCAAGTCATGGGATGATCTTGCTAGTTTTGAATTTAATCTTCAAAAAGTTACACTTCCCCTTCTGACCACTTCCAATAACCCAAATTTTGTCGGCCTTTTCCGCAAGTGTATAATTTCGATGCTTTTAAAAAGTTTATTTGCCCTTTCGGCAAGTTGTTCGGGTGGAATTGATGATTTGTTCTGAGCCAAAAATACGAAAATACGAAACCGTCTATACTTGAGAACCGCCAAGGCTGAGAGTGTGTGCGGTGCTATAAAGTGTTATGCAAATAAGATGCTGCCTCGGCCGACTGGGGCTGCGACGCTGGCGCCGCCGTCAAACAAAGAAAGCGGAGAAAGACAGAAGAGAGTCTGAACCAGAAGAAAGAAAGAAAGAAAGAAAGAAGAGCGCTGCTTATACAAGCAATAAAACATTCATATTTTTAGTTTTATTAAAAATGCCCAACTTGATCTCCATCGCGATCTCGATTTTCGGGGGGCCTATAAGTAGCCGGTGTTTGGCAAACAGCTCTGTCACTTTCCTCAGAAGTTAACTCCCGACAAGATGAGCGTTTCTTTGGCCCCGGCACTGCTGCTGCTGGGCTGCACCCTGGCTCTGGCCCAGTACCAGTACCAGGCACCCCACCAGACCCTCGCCCAGAAGTTCGCCGATGTGGTGGATGTGGTAGATCCTTCCGAAGAAGCTCTCAAGGCTGTTCGTCCCGTAAAGAATCGCAATACCTGCAACACCAAGCAGAACTGCTGTGAGTCGCTCGTCCTTTTGATGGAAAGGCTCTAAAAGTCTAGCTCCCACAGCTTCTAAAGTTCCTCCTCATTTCAGTCTGTGGAACCCCCAATGTTAACCGTATCGTGGGTGGCCAGCAGGTGCGCTCCAACAAGTATCCTTGGACCGCCCAACTGGTCAAGGGTCGCCACTATCCCCGTCTCTTCTGCGGTGGCTCCCTGATCAACGATCGCTATGTCCTGACTGCAGCTCACTGCGTCCACGGAAACCGGGATCAGATCACCATTCGCCTGCTCCAGATCGACAGATCCTCTCGGGACCCTGGCATTGTCAGGAAGGTGGTGCAGACCACTGTCCACCCCAACTACGATCCCAACCGCATTGTCAACGATGTGGCGCTGCTCAAGCTGGAGTCTCCGGTGCCTCTGACCGGAAACATGCGTCCCGTCTGCCTGCCCACCGCCAACCAGAACTTTGATGGCAAGACCGTGAGTGTCCAAAACTTTCCATTCCTGGGATCCTTTTTTTAAGCTTAAATTGCTTTGTCTTCGCAGGCGGTTGTCGCCGGCTGGGGTCTGATCAAGGAGGGTGGTGTCACCTCGAACTACCTGCAGGAGGTCAACGTGCCAATTATCAGCAACCAGGCCTGCCGTCAGACCCGCTACAAGGACAAGATCGCCGAGGTGATGCTCTGCGCCGGCCTGGTCCAGCAGGGTGGCAAGGACGCCTGCCAGGGTGACAGTGGTGGCCCACTGATCGTCAACGAGGGTCGCTACAAGCTCGCCGGTGTGGTGTCCTTCGGCTATGGATGCGCCCAGAAGAATGCCCCCGGAGTGTACGCCAGGGTGAGCAAGTTCCTGGACTGGATCAAGCAGAACACCGCCGACGGTTGCTACTGCCAGAGCTAGAGGAGAACTCATTCAATGCTTCACCAATTCACAGAATCACTTCCATTTCTAAATTATTCTAAATTATTGAAAAGAGTTTCACATCAAATAAATGAAAAACAATTTAAAAATATTTATTGAACCAGAGAAGAGATATACGGCTGTCGGTTCCCATACTTGTCTCGGGCTGATCCTTTCTGCGTACGATTTAAATACCATCATCCGGCCCCGATTCCTATCGGAGCTGGTACATTCCTCCGACATTGCTCCACCTTGTGGCAGTTTTTGGGTAGAACTCCATCGGACCCACCCTCGTACTTGACGGCCATGATTAATGCCTCGAAATTGTTGCCGCTGATGGAAATCTTTTTGGCAGCGCTCACATCATAATCGCTGCCCGACTCCATACGAGAGGTGCTGTCAATCAGCTCCACCTGGACAGAGCAACGAAAAAAAAGTATCAGAAACTCCCAACTCGGCCTGCGAGCGGCATAATTTGTTTTGACTCATTTTCATGCGCAGCTCATAAATCCAGGGGACTGGGGGCCTAGAGACGATACAGAGACGGACAGGGAGTCGGGAGTCCCTAGACGGGGCACGTTGATTATGATTATGACGATGATGCATGTGGACAGGACAGAACTGGGCAGGGATCTGGCCATCTGCATAGAGTTGCTATTGATTTACTATGTGAACACTTTATGGCTGTTTAAGTTGTTAAATTGAATTAAGATGAAATAAATTCTCGAGCAATTTTTATGTTTGTTAATAAATTTTGCATGCCCTGCGATAATTTGAACGGCTCCTGGCCGCCGATCATAAATTGCCCGGCTTTATGGCCAGCACTCTAAAAATAATGCAGCTCGCAGACAATTGAAATAAATAATTCATGTGAATGCGAATGCGAATCCGACTGCGAGTACCAGTACGAGTGCGAAGGAGCATGTGGAAGTGGCTCGGAATGGGTTTAGCGATGGGTTGAGTCGAGGATCTGTTAGCTGGACATGGACGCACATCCTATCTCCACCGATCCGATCGCTTTCCGTTTCAATCTGTGGCTCAGTTGCTTTTTGGCAGCGCCCAGGGGACCAACTACAAATGGACTGCAGATAGAAGACCCAGGCCGAGGCCCCGCGATTGCTGTTTGGTGTTTGGTGTTTGCATTTTAGATTTTTTCACACCTCAACGTGGCGGTGGGTCTGGTCCGTTCAAAGCGACCGCCGCCGGCGATCGGGAAATGGCCAACCTGTCCACGTCCCAGGCACTTGATACAAGATTCACTACTCGGAGACCAGGCCCGGAGGCCGGGAGAGCTGCGACTGGTTCTGAAGTCGCAGTTTATCTAATGTCGGGTGTCGAGGTCTTACCAAATTTGGCTCTGCTCGTAGCTTTTCAAATGTCCAACTCCAAGTAGAAGTCCAACTCCGAGTCGGACTAGCAGTTGGGTCGGCCTGCGAATTTGTCGTGACTTGTTAATGATACATTTTGCGAGGTTCCATTGGCCCGATTGGCTCTGGGGCTGGTCAAGTGTTGGCATGTCGCTTAAATGGTACATGGTGCCATCTTTGGAGCATCCTGCACTGTCAGAAAAGATCAATGGCTTTTAGGGTTACATTTTGATTCCCAGTTTAAAAAAAATGGGCTATATATTTTTAGTGTTAAGAGTCTCTTAGCTTAAGATTTTATGTAAAAGTTATATATATTATTTATCCCCAATTTTTACAGTGGCGATGCAAGTGCCAAAGCCAAGAGGTACTTAGGATATTGCCATGGAATAAGGTCCACTAAGCCCATGTTAATCATGACTTGGCCGCCGCTGCCCTGGGGCTATCAGTTTTCATTGATTTGAATAGTTTTTCAACTCTTTTTCAATTTACACGCGGCCGGAGAAATATGTTCCCGATGCAGCCGTCAGCCGATTCTTGTTCTCGCCACAATTTACGAGCTGCTGGACAGACGAAATCTCCAGTCCTGATAATTAAACTGCGGCAGCAACAAGAGTGAAAACAAAATGATTTACTGGCTGAACCTGCAGCCTTCTACTTGCACTGTCGGTCGTGTCAGAGTCCACTTTTATTTTTATTTTTTTTATTTTTTTTTCGGGCCCCTGCCATTTTTGTAATCTCATTTGTCCGAGCCGGAGTCGCCTGACCGCCGCCTTTGGCGAATTTTTCAGTTGAACCCTGTCTGAATAATGACCCCGTAATTATGGCTTTTTAGGCAGAGCCCTGAAGCATTCCTCTTCGTTCTATGACATTTATTAGTTCGCTTAAATTTCGCCAACAAAATAATAAAAAAAAAGGTCCATCAGTTCCAGGCTTTCACGAAACCCATTAGAAGATGGCTCACGTTTATACAGACCCCTTGCCACCTTGCCACCAATGGCATGGGGAGTTTTCCGTTTTACGACCTTGCCGGCAAAGTGTGAAAAGCCCCGCAAATGACGTTGGAGGAGGATCAAAACTTTTAAATCACTTTTAAGCTCCATAAAACGAATAGTGTTTTTGCAGGGATGAGTTAAACGCTTGGTTCTTCACATATGTGAGCTTTATGATTCCAAATACAAAACGGAAAATTGACACTTGGGAGTAGTAGTTAAACTTTTATTGAATTTCATGCATAAATTGAAAACTCCACGACGAATTTCTAACTCAAAGTACATTTAATGGTCATAGAAATATACGATTTAATGATGATTGCACTTTCAACTAAGAGATTTTAAAAATCTAGAATGTTCTGATATCTCACTAAAACCTTTACCATCAAATCAATAATTCATAACATGTATTTATTAAAAATATTAAAGCTTAGCATCCCATTCCACGTACAGTCCGTTTCAGTGTCGTATGAATAAATCACATTTTTAGGGGCTTTTACTTTTGTTTCGCTCTTCTGTATTTTGGCACTGAACACGTTCCGGTTTTACTTTCCGTTGAGCTCTTTAGCATTTTTGCACGTTGCACATTTATTTTAATTTCTGGCTGATCTCTTAGCAAATAGGCTGGGCTCCAGCCATTTCCAGGAACGATGCACGCCGGCGACTGTGACTACTTTATGTAGATAATCTCGGGATCCGAGATGGACTGGATCTTTGGGAGGGGTGGCACCGATGGCCGATGATCCAGCGACTTGGCTACAAACTGCTCATTAGTTTATTAATTAAGTTGTGCTGCGCGATCGGCGTTCGGTAGTTGACCAGTTTCCCAGGGATGCGAATCCGTAGCTGCCGCAGCTGCTCCTACTTCGGCTTACCAGATTTATTTCTGTCCATTATGAAAATTGTCTATGGCTGCGGTCGCTTCTTCTTTTTAACATTATTATGCTAGTTGCTGTAGTTATTTTAAATTGTTTTGTCTGGCCTAATGATACCCTACACGGCAACGGGGCAGCGGCACTTTAATCGACAGTAGTTGGGCTTTAACGCCTGGCCCTCAACTCTGCTCGGCTCAAAGCTCTTAACTTGGCTCGGAGTTTGCCCCTTGGTTTTTGGTTTTTAGGTTCGGGCTCGGGCTCGGTCTCGGGTTCTGGTTTGGTTAGTGGCCGCTAAGTGGAAGGTGTTGAGAAAATGCACAAAAATTAATCATTTTATAATTGCTAAATTGCCAGCGGCCATTCAATTGCGCAAAGGCTGAAGGCAAAAGCTGGCCCGAGAAATCCGGCTCATAAATTAGAAGTTTGATGAGGCGCTAAACCAAAATAGAATAGGCCTTAACAAATGGCCTGCGTGGGCATTAGTATTATCTTTGTCGCAGTTCGACCATCCAAGCCTTAAAAGAAAAGCCTGACAAATTAGCTACAAGTTTATACTACACGGAGGGAAAAAGGTAACCATATTAATACCATTTTTAACTTTTATATTAATTAAAAATCTAAGAAATATATTATTTCTCTGCCTGTTGATGCTTCTTTAGGATCTTGTACATATATAAATATAATCTTGTTTATGAATTTCTAAGAAAGCATTGTTCTTTCCCTTAAAACTCCGAATTCATCAGCTTAGAGTGACGTCATGCCCAGTGACCTTGGACTGTAAGCCAATGTAGCTAATCAGCCAGGCCCCAGTCTTCTGGACTGCCACTTTGGGCCAAGAACTCACTGGAGCTGGGGCTGGGGCTGGGGCTGGCCATGCCTGACGTGTTGTCTACATTTTTCTCGCTTTACTTTTAATTTTGCATGCGTCCCAGCGGGTTTTCTTCTTTCTGTTTCATTTTTTTTTTGTCCATTCTGATGAGTTTGTTTAGTTTGAAATATGTTTTCTATACGTGCGTCATGTTTGGACGTCCCTGATCGCGGTCCTTGGCGGGCAGGGCACTATAATTAAAGGTATTGGTAGGCGTTACTATTGGCTCAGTTCCCCTGCCATCCAGACCAGGCGACCAGATACTGCAATGGGGGCCAAAACTAAACAGCAGATGGCTTCTTCGACTCTTGTCTAGCTGGACATTGCATCAGTCCAAGAGAATCTACAAAAGATTTGCCGCCGAGTGCCCTGAAACAGTTATGTAAGCTTCCTGCACCGCGATTCGCTTCTAAATTCATAGGAAATTGCCGTAGCCGGACTTCAGTTTCGGTTTTGGCCACAGCGGCCAGGCCAGTTAATTGCCAACTTGAAAAAGAGTCGGACGGATGTTGGTCTACAATTTGCGCTTTGCGCTTCCAACGCCTTCATCTGCTCTGCTCTCGGAATTAATTAGCACTCTTGCCCTAAAATTAATTACTGCAAATAACAAGTTACACTCGGCAGCCTCTGATTCTGGCCATCTTCAGAGACCGGCGACCTGCCGGTTACGAAAGCGAAAATCTACGAGGAATTTCGATAATTTGAAACGCGAATTAACGAGAATTAGTGGCCACTCCAAAATGATTTACATTTTAATTTGTTTATTGCGCCCACTGGTTGCTCAAATGGACATTGTTCAAAATGTGGCACAAGGTGCGAATACAAAGAAGTTTTCGGAAAATGTTTATAGCCCTTTTGAGTAATACTATCCAAATCAGATCCATGGAGCTAGTACCTCATTAATTTGAGAAATGAATTCCATATTTCATATTTATTTCTCAGGAAAAATTTGTATCTTTAACCAGCTGGCAATTGTTATCCATTATTTATAGAACCTAGAAAACCGATCTTCTTTCGCATGCCGTCCCAGACATCCATCTCGATTGTATAACCGCACAATGAACTTACAGCCGGAGAAGAGTTCCCTCGAAATTCTGGCAACAAGTGCGGCGAGTGCTTACCGCATTAACAATTGCAAGTCTTTGGCCACAATTTTTATGACTTTAATTGTTTGTTTGCCTGGGACGACAGCGAACCAGAAGACGATCACGGTCGCGAAAATAACAGAAAGCCAACTTGAATCACCCAGCAGGTAGGGGAAGGTAAAGGCAAAGGTAAGCTTGGGCCTTGGGCTTAGAAGGCCTAGAAGCTTGAAGGAAGGAAATCAAATGGCAGAACTCGAGCGTTGAGAAAGCACCGTTAATGTGACCCGACGTGCGCGGCAATAGATAAAAATGGCCAGCAAAAGACACAAAACGAGGCAAGACAAACATTGCAGAGACAGTCGGATACATGGCTAGTCAGACAGACAGATAGATAGATAGATACTCAGATAGACAGTCGGTTGTGTTGCGGGCGGGCTGGGCCTGCCCGGTCCGGACCGGCCCGGGCCAACCGCAGAAACTTCACCTCGTTCCCGACCAACAATAGGAAAATAGGAAGGAAAATAGAAGGAGGGGAAAAATGATGACCTCGTGCAAAAAACTGAGTCACACGGAGTGAACGACCAAAGAAGCGACTGTGACTGTGCCCACAAAACAATCAGTGACTGAAAAATTGCCAACAAAATGCGGCGGTTGGCATGACGATGATCTCAGTGCCCTGGTGAACAAAAACCTTTCCAGCCAGCGAGCCAGCCCGTCTACTCCACACAGCTGCAGGCCAGGAACAGCATTTTCGGCAAGCCTCCCAGATAAGCCCATCTCCGAAGGCAATGCATCGAAGTGAGCCAGAGGCGAGTCTCATATATAAACGTTATCTTACGGCCCTCTAGCTGGCCATGTCAATTGGCCCGAAATGGCCAGAACAGTTACACTTCCCGGTACGGGGCATGAACGCTTACAGTTTGTTGAAATGTATGATGAGTCCTTCAGTCCTTACTATTATTTCAAAGGAATGCTAAACCATTTTTATCTACAAGTCCCAATTAATAATGCATCTTTGAATGGAAGTTACTGAACTGCCTCTAAGCCTTTAGCTCGCTGGCATGCCGATGGCCCTGAACTGTATCTTTTCAGTTGTCAACTTCAGGCTGCACTTCCCCATCCCACTGACACTGACCGCCAAAATGGAAATGCGTTACAAATCTGGCCACAAGACAGGCGGTAGTGCCCCTGCCTTCCTGCCACCAGACCATCCCCTCCTCCGCCAGTCAGTTGCAATTTCAATCAAGCAACTACAGACTAAGGGATGACCCGCAGGAGGCAGGAGGCTTTGGGCCAAGCAGAGTGACAGTGGCGGGGGCCAGGAGGCGAGGCACTGACTAGAGCATCAACCGGGCATACAATTTTTATTGGCAATCTTATGGTTATCAAAATAAATGAAGTGTTACAGCAACAAGTTGCGCGGCGCGGAAGCCCAGCTACGTGCCTGCCTCGAGGACGCTGATTGCTGGAGTACACTGTTACAAAAGCCTTACTATGATTGATAATGGATTAAACAAGAGAAAAGGTACGAGCAGGTTCTCAAAGCCCATTACTTTAAAATTCCAACTCGTCCAGCAGTCTTCAATTAATCCCCAATTGACATAATTTCTTTCTCTGCAAACTCAGTAGACTCTAAACCTAACCGACCAGGATTTCGGAATGATGGAACCTCAAAGGGGGGTAGCAGGAGGGAGGCACTAGTTAAGCCGCCAGCGGATTGTAGGCAATTTTCAATATACAAATACATGGCAACCAGATGGGCGCGGGTCTGGGCAACAAACGCTGGCACAAATTGAATATTAAGCCGGCGCTGACTTGGACGCGATTCGCGGACTACCGCTGACCATTTGCCGGCGATGCTGCCGCAGATAACAACTCTGGATCTGTGGATCTGCAGAGCGATAAGCGCTCCAGAAGGCGCTTCCTGTGCCATTCCGGGCTACCCGCTGTGGCGTTTGTTTGCCACACGCAATCAATGGATAGCACTCCCGTGCCCCCCTTGCATCCGATCCGAAGCATCAGCACTTTGATCATCATTTCGACTAATCGGCCTGCTGTGCAGATCCAACATCCAAGATGCAAGATCCGCAGATGCCCCAGCACCAGATCCATGTTGGAGTGCATGCATTTCTCTTTCGCATAAACTCGTATGTTAGCTTATCCGTGGTATCTGTATCTGCAGCTGGCTCTGGACCCTGGTTCTGTGGACAGTGGACTGTGGAGCTGTTTATCTAGCTGCGATTGTCGCTGGCAGTCAGTTGGCCATGTTGTTAGTCATTTGTTATGAAACAACCGAAAGGGTCTGGGCCGGCTCCGAGTCCGAGTCGGAGTCGGAGTCGTAGGATCTCCCATGTTGTGCTGCTGCTGTGTGGCATTTCAACTGCCGGCCAGTTGCCATGTGCGGAATTTCTTAACACGTGTCTCACTGCCTGCATTTGCCTTTAACTTTAACGGGCACTTGGCGATGGGGGGGAGTTGGGGCAGCAGGGAGATGGCGGAACGAAATAGCCTGCAATGAAAGATGTCACCATTCCAGTTAGCTGAAAAGACTTTTATCTTTTAATGAATTGCTTGACAAAGCATTTGTTAGCTTTAGGTAATATATTTTGGGAGTTGATGATTTAACTATTTTATTTGTTTCCCATTTTTAGGCTTTTAGGTATTATTCTCAAAGTAGAAGCTGTATTAGGTATAATTTTTGTTGCAGACCGTAAATATTTTTTTTATTTTAAGCTAACTTTATTTATAAGAATACTTAAGTTAATCTTTAAGCCACGATTCAAAAATTCTACATTGTCTAACTGGCGCCATCTTGCTGACAAACAAAATAAAAGCTTCGTGTAAAAAGCTCGCCAAAAATATTTTGTACCATAAGTAAAATGTACCTAAGTTACACACCCAACTATGGGTTAGTTACACACCCGTGTAAAAACGTGCTAAAAAATTATTTTAAAAAGGAACAGCTCATTTTAATTTTAAAATATAGAAGTAAAATATTAAAAGAAAAAAATATATAGGTATGTGTATTCATATCTCATCTCACACATTGAATTATTTTTAAAAAATCCATCTTTATATTACACTCCCAGCCACAAGCCTGATGTAAGACCTATTTTAGGATATCTTTGATTTATTATTAAGTAATGAATAAGACCTCCTTGCAGACATGTAGACAAACATATAACATGGTCATAAAGCTGACACCCCTACCTGGAAATCCAGATTAATCGTCGCAGACACAACAATTTCAACCACAACGGGTCTATCAGTCTAGTCAGGTGACGAAAGACCACATCCATGTACATACGTATACGTATGTTCATAAACAATTAGCTAAAGTTTGTGTGGAACTCTGTTATCAAAAGTTATTAGTTAATAGTCCAAAGCTTCAATTAAATTGATCTCGCTAAGCGCTTTTTATTATTAAATTCATTTCAGATTAGACGAACTATTCGAAGTACTTTCAGCACTGTATTTCCCCGAGGTCAAGAGACTCCCCAACTCCCCGACGGTGGGAGTTCATTCTGGAGAATGTCTAATAAGGTGACCTGCGAGACACTTAATTATAAGCATAAAAATTCCCGATGGGATGGGGGGCCGACTGGAACTACATAAACAACGGCCATTAGAGTGGACAGGTGAATGTCGGCCATTTTGTTTTGATATCGCCGAGTCTCTTTAATGCGACTGCAGGTGGAATTCATACAAATTAGCGGTGAAATAAATTACGCGGCAGCGTCGCCGGTTTTCTGTCTCCGTTCCAGGCAAAGCAAATTAAATTAGGTAGCCGCATAGGGCCGGAAAAAAGGAAAAAAGGGAAGAAAAAGGAAAAGGCATTGAGGTAAATGCAAAGTAAATAAAAAAATAAATGTCGACCGTCAGTGAGACGACAGTTGAATGCTCTTAATGGATTAATTGGATATATGAGTAAAAAAATGTGAGATTTAAATAAATTTAAAATCTCAAAGAGAACCCTGTCAGAAGGTTTAACTTTAATAGGTTCTGATATCAGTAAAAAATATACATGTAGTTTCTCAACCACAATATTCCATTTATTTTACCAAATTTCACCTTTTAAAAGCACGCATAAATTTTTAACAAGTCCGTTTGAGTCTCCATGGAAACAAAAAGAGTATTCAAAAAAGAGCGCTTGAAAAATGCATAAAGGTCGACCATGAGGAAGTCACCAACGCGTTGGGGTCAGCAGTGGGCGGGTATGGAATGGTAAGGGACCTGTCGCCTTTTGGCTGCCCGTTTCTGTCTGTTTCAATGTCTGTGGGGATAAGGGAAAGAAGGGTTCGGTGGTAAGCGCATTCATGCCTGGGGATGTCAGCAGCCAAATGGGGACGAGCATCAAGCAAATGCGACATGACAGTTGACTCGTTTCCCTTGCTCTCATTTAATTTTCTTGTTTTCCCTGTATATGTAGTATGTGGAGTGGCACGACTTAGGCGGTGCTTAAAAACGCGTAAATGGCAGCCAGTCACATGCTAATTTGCTACCCTTCTTGCTACAAAAAAAAAAAAATAGGAAGCAGCAGCTCCCCGAAAGCCCATATGCTGGAAGAGCTAATCATGCCAGGACCAGCCTCAGTGCCACTAAAATGTCAGAGAATCCGCCATGAGAAGTGACGCTAATGAGCTGACATAATCCCAGTGCCTGCGTTGGCCGTACAATTAAAAATGTTTAATCATTATTGGCACACGCCAAAAAGGCGAACCAGATTTTCAGGAAACCCTCCATTTTTAGCTTTTATTTTTTAGAAATATTCCATCCTGGTGGTGACAAATTAATCCGATTGGCCGAGACTTTCGCCTCTCTGCTTGGGTTGATCCCTCTTTGGTCCGTTCCTTAAAAAGTTTCCCAAAATGAGTTTTTAATGCGGAGGTAAAAAACGGAAATCTTTTGGTCAGATTATCGCTTCATTTTGCTGCCAGGGAAACTTCCTTAGAAGTCTCAAAGCTCGAAAACAAAAAATGTATATATACAATATAAATAAGACCAGCAACCTACGTCATTGGCATGCTAAATGCCTGTTTCGTTTATTCATACGCCCCGTAGGCCGGCCGGGCTCAACTTCGACCTCGCGTTGACCGGCTACTCGCATAAAAATGCTCATTACGAGCGCGCCAAATTTTTATTGTTGCATACATTTTCGGGCGCACTTCAATTGCCTTTGGGCCTGGCCAAAACTTATTTATGTTGTACACATATTTGCCAGCAATTTGTGCCGGCGTACTTGTGTACAATATAAGCCAACTGCCAGTGAGGCCACTTTGTCTGCCAAAATGATGTTCGACTCGGGGCGGAAGGCCAATAACCGCATTATTCATACTCCTTCTGCTGGCTGATTGTTGTACTTTGAATATTTGATTAAGATGCCAGATTTTTTATTGCCCAACCGTTTGCCTGCGATTGGATCCATTTTACCGAGCCTGATAAAAAGAAGTTAGACACTAGAAAATGAAAATGTGGCTTTTTATAAAGACACCCATTCACTTGTATAACAGAATCAGTTAAAAAAAAAACTTGTATTTAATCTGAAAAATTTCATAGATATTCCATACAATGGAATTATCAGTGACAAAGGATGTTAAACCGACAAACCCTTTTCAGAGAACAATTGCCCACATAACCCGGTAAAAAGTTGTTGCCCCTGACCTGAATTGAAAATTTCCTTTCACCTTTACGGGGCAGGGCGCATTACCTTCCCATACTGAGTTAATAATTGAGTTGATTTCGCCCATTTGCTTTTCACTTTTTTTATTCTGGACAGCTCATGTCGGTGCTGTGCCATTGGCAGAAATTTCAATCGAGCATATTTTCAATTATTTCCCCAGCCAATTTCACTTTTCGGGGCCGAAAGGGGTGTCCTTTGCCTTCTTCTGTTTGCCGAAAGTATTGTCCCTTCGGCGAAGTGGCCAACACAGACAGGTTTTGTTTAGTCTGAGGTAAATATAATTTCCTTGGTAAATATTGTTAGGGAATTTTTTTTTTAGACAAAGCCAAAAATAAACTTGAGAAAAGGACACTCAAAAAAGGGGATTCACATAATGTTCAGAGAAATAATTTAATAAAAATTCTGAAACAAAAAGTCGGGTTTGTCCATTTATCCAGATTTAAGTCTGATAATGAAAGCTAAATATTTCATTCTAATCCTACATATAAATCTCAAAGAAAACATTTTCTTTGGAGTGCAGAGCTTACCGAATTAGCTTTTGTGCAGATTTTATGCATAGCAGAAATTTGTATGCCCCTATGGTTTATGTGCGGCTTGCACATTAATTGAGCCACTTGGGGCATGGCATAATCAGCACACGCATAATGAGCACAATTAAAGGACAAACATAATTACAGGAGAGTCCTGCCCACACAGGACCAACAAAAGAGCAAAGCGGCTGGAGGAAAACTTGGTCGGTTCCCGAGAAAGGGGCAAACAAAGCAAACGGCCCCGTGGGCAGAAACAAAAACGAAAAGAAAGCGAATCCTGTGCAAACTGTGCAAATGAAATTAACAAATTCTGCTAGCGCATGCACAAAAGTCTAGAATCCTGATGGCCGAGAGCCAAGAGCTAGGAGCCGAGAGAACCTTTCTTATTTGCGTATGAAAGTCACACAAAGCGATTTCGGCTTGGCGCTCGATTACACACCAGATTGGGGCTGCTGTCGGGTTGGGTTCCGCATTCGGAGGCCCGTGTGTATGCGCATAAGTTCCTGAGTACCTGAGTGCATAAGTTAGACCAGAGAGCAGTTGTCAGGACATTGCGCCGGCAGTAGTCTTAATTAATATTCTACAGAATTGTGCATAGAATGTACATAGAATAGGCTAAATGTGATTAATAGGTATTCTTTTAAATTTATTTAAAGCTCAGACAACAGTACAGTTTTGCAAATTGGTCAAAAGTCAGTTGAGAAACAATTTAGTTGCGAAACACCTAACCGCAATGAACTTATTTTTGGAATAATAAGTTTGCCACAAGAATCTTCCAGCAACCTTCATACTGCAACATTTGACCGCATCTATCATACAGTTGGATATCCTTTCAGTTTCTTTCCAAGAGGAAAGGGAGACGAGGCTAGATAAATTTGAACTATTTTAGTGCAGGCGCAGCTGCGTTTAGGACACCCATCCAACCCATCTTTATCCGCAGTACCCCACCCGACGCGTCGCTTGACTTCGATATATCAAGGCAAATGTCAAGCAGAGTGTTACTTTGTTTAACACCCAGCATCCGGCATCCACATGCATACGCAAACACTTGTATATCAAAGCAGAGATGGCATTCCATTTTTTATAGCCAGCAGCACTTACGCACCAACGCGCAAAAGGGATGCTGTTCCAACACTCGCTTTTGGCCATTACTGCAGTTGATGGTTTTTCAAACTCGGGGTCGCTCATAAAACAAAAAAAGCAGAAAGTCGGAAAGCGACAGAGTAGTGGTGAACTACGCAATATGCTAACCAGGCTCAGATGGAGAGGTACTGCGAAAGGGTCTCGTTCCATAAATAATAAACTGGCTGTCTTTTATGGAGAGCCGAATGCGACAGCTGCTGTTAATTTGCCGTGTCATTTGCAACACTTTTATGATTCAATTCCACCGACAGTGTCTCTTCACATAAAAAGCCAAACGCTCGCATACACAATCCGTCTGATTCTGAAGAGGGCGTGCCAATTAAGCCGAGGCGACATAAAGTTTAAACTCTCCTAAACCCAAGCCTCAGTCAACCGAGAGAAGCAAATATTTGCACACAGGAAAAAATGGAAAAAGTGGTAGAACAAAAAGTAAGATAGAGCCAGAAAAAATATCTTTTCAGAGAATAGACAATGAGGATACCTTATTACAACAGATTGCGACCAATATATTATAATTCTTTTTAAAGCTTCCATTTCGGCAAAATGTATACACGTTCAATGGCCATAACTCCCATCCTCCTTCTTGATCTTGGATCTTAGAGTACAATGATTTTACATCCAAGCCTGGCTAATTAAAATCCGACCTAATTTTCGAAAATTTTGAACAATACGATTGTGTGTGGAATAGGTCAAAGACTAAATGGAGACTAAATGGTAAATTGCACTTACTCCCGATGTCGGATGAAAAATTCAACAAAATGTTCATCATCATGTTCTTAACCAAGAAAACGATTTGATTAGTTTTGGGGAATAAGTGATAACTTGTCATAATTGATTGTTATACCTCCCCGATTCGATATCATTGAGAACTACTATTTTCCATTTAAACTTTCATTAAAACATAACAAAACATAAAAATGGTTTGTGAAGAAGTTTTCAGTTTGAAATTTACTCTATGTAAATGCATCACCAACGTGCAATGTCATCGTATATACCTTTGTTACCTCGTAACTGTAGGCATTGTAAGAGAACACAGGCGAACCGCAGAAAAGTTTGGGGGACGGAAAGCGGAAAAATGTTTGAGCAGAAGATAAACGCGCCCCTGGCTGGCAAGCAACTGCAGGCTAAGCTTCCGTTTCCGCAGCATTTTTGCATTTTAGGATTTGACCACGCCCACACCACGCCGCAGCACAAAGTCCCCAGCCCCGGCTTCGCAATGGTTTGCAATGCAAATGTTATCAAGTGCTGTTTAAAGGGGATTGCATAAATTTTGCTGCCAGTGAATTATGCGTTATAGTGGCCGAATTATGCAGCGCGTTTTAATTTTAATCAATGCCCCGACATTTATTTATTTACATTAATCATGGTTAAGCTGGCGTCACTAATTGATATATCATAGCTGTCATCGTTGTAGCCTTAAATTACACGCAACCTGCCAAATTGAAAAATGAGCGAAAAATGGCATTTACACGCCGTTTTACAAGGGCAGTGGCATTTATTCGGAAGGGGTAATTGGAAATGCAGGTGATGCTGCTCTCTCTAGCTCATCATTAAATTATTTTCCATTTCGATTACAAGCTTGCAACATGTTTTGTCCATTTCAATGCCTCAAATAAATAAATTAAATGCATATTGTTCTTTTGTTACAAAAAGTTTATAGCCGGCAGCAACTCAATTGTTTATTGTGTTAAAGGGAATCCTTGAAGTTCGTAAGTGTAAATTACAAATAGTAACCAGAAAACTGTTGTTTACTTAAACCTATTTAAGCACAACATACACCACAATGTGTATTAATATTTTTTTAATTTATTTTACCTCCCAAACACATACAAAAGTCAACATAGAACAAAGACACATTTTGTTTTCATCCTCTTAATAAATATATTTATTCATAAGAGCATTTCAAACTAGTTTATGGAATGATAATCCCTGGAGAGAACCAAATAGTGGCATTAAAATTATTATTAAAAAAAATTAACCCAAACGAGTTTATCCTTTGCCCAAGGAAACAAGGCGTATGAGTGATGTTTTCTGTGAAGATAAAAAACCAAAGAGAGATGTGCGTTGATTGAGTTGAATAAATTATGGTTGCATGTTGGTATCAGCCTGGTGTTGAGTGTCACCATTCCAACAAAAAAAGCCGCATTGGTAATCAAGTTTCGGGCCTGAAATTGTCCAGAAGCGAGATGAATGCGGAGAAAAGTTTACCCTTTTGACATTTTAATAAGCTGTCAGCTGCCAATTAACTTAAATTAGGTCCATTAAAACGGGAGGCAGTAAAACTAACAAGAGGTTTTAAGCCACTTTACTTAGTTTACGGGACATCACTTTTGAGGACGGCCACTATGGCCCAGGGTAAATTCCTAGATGGCCTGATTACAGCCATCCTGAAAGTGTAGGCCAAATTTACGTGTCAACTTGGATATGCTTCAATTTCGGCCGATTGAGAGCCTCAAAAGAGAAGGACGTTTTTAATTAAGTCATTGTTTTAATTCTTCAGATTTTCTTCTCTTTTGTTTTAATATCCGATTTCTTCATTCATTTTCGAGTATTTGCTGACACATTGCTCGCCTGCAACGAAGTTCAGCGAAAAATCGATCGATATGCATATGCAAATTACACAGAAGCCGTCAGAAGAAGTCCTCAGAGGTCCCAGCCCTGTGCGCTGGCATTGAAATATTCATTTAAAATATGAAACTCGGATTTGCCAGCATGCATTAAACATTGATACCGTGGAGGCTTTCCAGTCTGAAGGTGGTTCCAGCTTAATCAACTTTACGCACTCGCATCGTACGGCAAAAAGTTTAATTAAAAGCTTAATTAATGAGCAAAAGGGAGTGACTAGAACGAAACGGAGTCTCCAGGACATGGCATGTGGCCTGTCATCCCGACGACGGTCCTACTGCCACGCACATGCTAGCAATTAAAATTAAAATTTTATGCTAAACTAAGTAGCAACTCAAGGCAGCAGCCACACGAGCCGGTGTCGTGCATAGGGAGGTGGTCCGAGGGGGAGACGGTTTTTGGCAGCTAATACTGCCGCCAATTTAACGGAGCGTATGCATAATAATACGGATTTCATGCCACAGGTCGCTGAAGTAATTAATATTAATTAGCCATTTGCATGCAAATATTGTGTTGCATTGGACCAAGATAGGGCGTAAAATATTCGGTATTCAAATTTTCAATTAGTAACATAACATTGGTGGGAACGAATTTTATTCCAAGGATTAATTTTCAAAAAAAACTTTAGATTAGCAAAAAATCAATAAATAATGTCATAAACATTATCCAAGCCATGGGTATAGCTCTGGGCCATGTCCTTTTTACATCAATTCGATTACGCAAGTCCCAATGGAAAAGAGCTTGAAAAAACTTCAAGGCCTTGCACTACTTGAACATTTTTGTGTTCATTTCCTTGCACATTGAGTCGGGGTGTGGAACTGAGTCGGATCAGTTCCTGTATCTGTTTCACCTCGCTGAGGAGAATGTCTGTTTGCCCATTTCAGTTTGACCAAAGTTTTTTCCGGGACAAACACAAAACTAATTTTGCTGCTTGCCTGTCGCGCAAATCTCCCATCTCCGACGGAATCGAGCTTGAACTTTCAATTCAGGGCCTGAATTTCAGGCCCAGCCAGAGCATAGCGTATACGCCGTGTTGTTCGAGCGCAACGAACACTTTTTACTTGAGTTTTTTCACCATCTCGTCGGACTGCCACAAATGCTTGTAGTGGGACATGTTTTCCGTGTTCTCAGCCCGGCTCTTTTCCATTTCGATGCTGACACGTCGTTGATGCCGCATTTCCCCTTCTCATCCTCCAATGGTTTTCTCGGTATTCGTTATTTGTATGTTACTGTTGTTCTCCTTGCACTTGGATCTGTTTTTGTCTGTCACTTGATGTTTTTGCCATGGTATTTTTGTCTATTTCCTGTCGCTAGATGTATGTTATTTCAAACCTAATAGATTATTTGGCGCTTGGCTGGGAAAATAGGTTTTGTTTTTTTGTCCAAAAGACCTTGAATTATGTTGTTCCGCCTGTCAAAAGTAAATAACAGTGGGACTTAGATCTATTCCAAGTTAAAAGAAATAAAGATATTCGATGGTAAATAAAAAGAGAATTAAGTTTTGAATGGTTTTCTGTGGAACTTGACACTTTTTATTTAATGGTAGAACCACTTCATGGAACCTAATGGAAACTGAAAGTGTATAGAAGGACACTTTCAGTTTAATGCTGGCTTATAGAAAGTTTACTAATTTTGTTAAATAAAACACAAGTACCCAGCTGTTATAGATAATGAACTCCTTAGCCCACTGTATCGCATACTGATGTCTTTCTTAGACACAAATGTCTTCGTAGTTTTTGCTTGGCAAAATGGATTCGCACAACCTTCCTGCTGCACATCTGGGCCATGTCGTTGTGGAATTTGTCCTTATGCGAAGCGATTTTCCCGTCGAAGTTTAGCCAAGCATGCCGGCAGGCAGGGTAGGACTAGATTTAGTGTTGGGACGACCACGCCCCACCGTTCCTGTGTGCAGTCGCCCAAATTAATGGCTAATGAAGCGCAAGGAGCGCAGGTGATTGCAGCCGAATGCCATAAAAGTCAAGTTTCCTGGCGGAGTTTAACCGAAAAGCTTCCTGAGCTCGAGTGCACGGCTCATTTGCTGAACAAACACTTGCATCCTTCCGCTGTAAAACGCAGGAGAGCACTTGGGCGAGTTCATTGCCAAAAAAAAGGAGAATTTCAAACAAATAAAAATCACATAAATTTCCCGCCCGCCATCAGCAGTAGCTAGAATTGCAAATGCAGCGCTCTGCAATGATTTGTATAGATGCAATATACTCTGTGTAAACAGTTTTTTGCTCACTCCGACATGGTAAATTTCTTTTGATTTTTACGGTCACGACTTGGCATTTATTTCGAGCCCCGACAGCAGTTCGTTTTTGTCCACTTTCGTTAAATCGGATATCGATCAAGTTGAACTTGAAGTGCAAAGTTTGCACAACAGGCATTTGACATTCGACACTCGAGTAAGCTGGCGAAGAAAGGGCCCAGTGATTCGTGACCTAGTCAAATGCAAATATATCTAAGGTCTTTATACAGGTGAAATCAATCAACGTGCAATGCCCTGACAATGCTAGAACGGATAAGGGATAACTAAAAGTGAAGGGCTCAGATAAAGTTGTGCATAAAGTCAAACTGAATTCAAAAATCTTAAACATGCTTTTCCGGTTATTGGCCATTAGAATTTGCTCACTTAAATTTCTTAAACGAGTTCGTAATGACCAAATAAATTACTTTTACTTTAAACGGCGCTCATAAAAACTGTGACATTTTAAATGGACGTAATTCATTTGCTTGCAATCATTTATCAATGTTATCGTCCCATTTTTTCCCTCCTTTGGCCCCTGCGGAATTTTCAATGCCCGTTTCATTTCACTTACAAATCAAACGTCAAATCATTTCACATATCACTGCATTCCATCAGGCTCGAATGTTGCCATTCTCCCCCGCCGGAGATGAACTTCTTTGGGCTTTCCGCCTTCCATCGATATTCAAATATGTCAGGTCGCCCCTTATTGATTACATTGCCAAACAATTTGGAGACACATTTGGACTTATTGTTGCGCCCATTATGCGCTTCATTTAACAGCGCCTGCCTTTGGGTACGGAAAGTGTTTAAATGCCGCTTCCGTCTTGTTGTTCCTTTTCTCATCCCCAGTCTCCTCTATGCCCCTCCTTTATCTGATTTTCAGATGTCCTTATTTTATGTCCCATTTGAAATATTTCCCAACATACACGTATTTTACGAATTTTATTGATTTCCATTTATGTGCGTATTCCTAAAAATTGGTTTCTGATGTATTTTTTATGATCGTATATTTCTCGTAGGACATATTGTCTCAGATACCTCATAAAAATGTTCATCTAACACGACACAATGGGATACATTTAAAAATTCTAAGACAGGACTTAATAATATTTAATATTTTATTCAAACAGAGCTTAAGGGCAAAGTAGAAGTTCTTTTTATTTACCAAAGTTTATGTCACTCACGCAATTATCCTCTTATTCAGCCCACTGTGCTCGTTAGTCGCCTGTTTTTAAATGTTTCGCCTTTTCACAGAAATTAAATGCATTAATAATGCTTGAAAGCATATAAAGAATATTGATAAAGTCGCGCTCAATTTTGGCAGCCTACGCCTGGGACACAGTTCCCACAGCTGCCAACCGGGCTGGTCTTAGCACTTCAGACGCGAGCAATCGTACGTGGCATATGCGGCGTATGCGTAATTTTCGCATAATCATGCGGTGTCCCAGGCTATTGAACACACTCACACGCACCCAGCTATAAACCTGTCAGGACGGCATTAAAAGTAAGTCTCTAAATGTTATTTACACACACAGACAATCAGCGTGGAACGGAAGGAAAGAAAGGGAGATGCAATGGAAGGACCCTCAAGGAATTGTACAGTGAACCGAAATACTGTGTCACTGTTACGTCCAAGGACATTACATTCTTCTAACTACTACCATATTGTTTTGCCATTTTACTGTCATTTTGCTTAGAGTGTATGAGCGAGGTATAGTTTTGTTTTTGTGGCACCTTCAGAAGATCATAAAAATTAAAATGATTGCCCAAACTTTGTTCGTTGCACGTGTAAAAGTTTTGTCATTATGTTGAGTAGCGCTGTCGTTAATGGGTTTCCATGTGTGGGCGAATCCGTTCCTCTAACCACCCGACCAATTCAATCCAAGCCCCATCCTTCAGCCGCTATTCAGCTTTAATTTACAACTGCAAGCAAACAGTCGACTTTCGCTTGCCGGTGGCTCTGCGCAATTGTTTTGCCGTAAATCAAAGGTTCACAAAGTATTTCCAACTATTTTTTATTGTTACTATCTGCGGCTAAAAGCGTAGTTAACTTAATGAACACGTTTCATTTGTAGCCAAAGTCAAGCAGCAAATGAACTTTGTGCTCAAACAATGCAGCGGCAATAAAGCGATTGTTTGTCATATAAGGCAAAGTCATGCAAGAGAATATCATCTAAGAATACGTCAGAATGTGACTGCTGTTATAGTCGTGTCCTTTTATCCTTTCTCTGCTAGCTACAGCGGGAATTGAGTGTAAAGAAGCGCTGGTGAAACAGCTGTTGTTTGTTTTGCTCTGTTATTGGCCACGCGGCGTATGAGTGATTTTATTTAACAGCGAACTGTTCAGCCCTCAAGATACTTGTCTACATGAATAATTTTTTAAATCACACAACTTCATCATAAAAGTATGAAAACTAAATCCATGACTGGAGCCTGCATATAACTTTTAGTCAAATTATGGGCCACTTTCCGCTCCAGAAGTACCAGCATCTTTGTGTTGTTAAATAACAATTTGAAACAATTCCCCTTGGCTTTCGAATTAAATGTAGCATACCCAGCAGCCACCATTTCTCATTTCCTGTTGTTCTAGCGAGTTCTGGAATTTCTATTATAATCGAAACTTTTTATCGGCGCACTGCGCACTTGTCCAAACTTTTGCATTTAGCACGCGCCCGAAATTACTTTTGTCCTGGCGGGAAAATGTCCTGCGGCCACTTGACGCATTAGCGGACTAGGGACGCGATACATTCGTTGCCATAACATCATAAAATTCCATAATTGAAACCAGCACCAGCATCGTTCGGGGAATGGGAGGCGCTCTCACCCGATCCAAGGCTATTAGTTTGTCCTTTGTTGAACACAGCTGATCAGATTTGGGCGGGCAACAGCTTACCTGCCCACTAATTACCCTAATTATTATTACAATTAGCTGACTAACTTTGTACTTTTGTGCGGGCCATGAAACATTTCCTACTTTATTATTCGGAACTTAACTCGAAACTTTTCTGCAATTTGTATAGTTTATGCGAGATGGATGGGAATCATAAAATATAACAACTACAAACAGATATTTTATAAGATATCTTTTTAGAAAATGATTAAGATTTAAAACTTTTTATAGAGAGAAAATACAACTTGTACCTGAACTTTTACTGCATAAACCTCACACCATCCATCACCTTTGTTTTAAGAAGAGAATGCCAAAAGAAAACTTTTAATGAGCCTGGAAACTGAAAAGTATATAATGATTTTATAGTTTGTAGCTTTGC
This sequence comes from Drosophila atripex, assembly GCA_035045925.1. Classification (NCBI taxonomy): domain Eukaryota; kingdom Metazoa; phylum Arthropoda; class Insecta; order Diptera; family Drosophilidae; genus Drosophila; species Drosophila atripex. The sequence goes on from JAWNOP010000070.1 coordinate 10,803,957, forward strand.
TTTTCTTTTGGACTCACAATTAGCGCCACATGTCCTGGAGAACTGCAGCCAATAATTCACTTAGAAGCCACACAAAGTCGGTTTGAAGTGAAAAGTTAACTGCTGGCATGCAAGTCGTTTTGAATGACTCTTTGACGCAGCCCGCTGTGGCTGCTCTAAAAAAAATGGGAACACCAAAATAACACGATGCCTGACTGACGAAGCGGGTATGTCCTGGTCCCGTAGAGTAAACACAATTAAATTAACTCGGCGCTCGTTGTGGGGCGATGTTTGGATAGCCGCTCGTTTTTGGCCATTGTTGGGTAAAGGCTCAGGCACTGGCACAGACGAAGCCAAAATAACTGAAAACGACAAGCCGATGATGGCATATAGCCAACGGCACAACGAGATGAACAGGGAGGTGTGCCAGTCGCCAAAAAAGGGCATGTAACTAATTAAATTTAAATCTTGTAATACCATCTCTACGTTTTAACTACTTCTTAATAGTAAACTTTTCTTTTAAGGTAATCTTTTTGTCTCTAATATTTTGCTGATTAAATATTTCTCAGTGTAGATGCTGCAGTGCATGCAACAAGCCACAAAAGCGTCCCGACTACACCAAAGCACTTGCATTATTAAAATTTTCATTTGGCGGCCTCTCACAAAAATAAAGAACCTACTAATTGACCTTTTGTCGGGGAAAACACAAAAACTTAATCTGCTGCAAGTACGGATAGTGCCCACAAAATTTAATTTTGGATGCCTGAGGTTTATAATTTTGGGTCTAAATAAAATTTAATTTTTTCCAAATTCACTATTTAATATAAAGGAATCTCGTTCTGCATCGAAAACGCTGACTACAATAATAACTATTGTATGCTTAATGAGCTAAATGTTGAAAAACTTTGACTTAACCGAGCACAACAAGCGCCGTTCATTCATCATCCACAAGAAATTTAAGCAAAGCAGCAGCTGAAGTGTAAATGTCATTGTCAGCTTGGCTCGAGGGGCGCTTGATGGCTGGGGGAGGTTTATCCTGTGGTCCTTGCATATACCCTTTCTTCTAAGGGGATGTATGAAAAACAGAAGTGGAAAATGTTGTTCAAAATCTTGATGTAAAAGAATCTCTCCAAAAAAGTTACATATTCCCTATATGCTAGGTATATAGAAATTTTAAGAGAGAGTATGCAACATCCTTCAATATAAATTTCCTGCACGGTAGTTACTTGTGTTTCTTATGGCTTCTTTTATTGTGCGACACAGCAGTTGGGCAGGAGTCATCGCCGTAGTCAAAGTACGACATCCAAAGGATACGCTGCGTGGTTGTGGCAAGGAGCTGGAGACGCACGACTGCCGCTGACACTTTGCCGCCGGAGGTTGGGAAAATCTGCGAAAAGCTCAGAAAAAAGAGGTCCTTCCGAAAGGGTAATCGGCGGCGCCAAGGCTGCGGGATCGTTGGAGTGTGACTTTGATTTTTGGCCAAGCTGCGGAGATGGGTGGGTCGGGTTGAGGAAAGACTTACCTCTAAAATAATGACTCCATTTTCCGCCGCATACATTTCCAGCAATGTCACGCCTGGCCGCGGAGGCTTTGTTTTCGTTTTTCCCAGGCCTTTGTTTTGGTTTTTCACAGCTCCGTCGACCAGTCACATCTTTAAAGTTGGGAGCGAAATCCATTGAAACTTTTCCTTCCATTGCTCTTTACTTTTTGCTTGAATGTCCCCTGCCGCGTCTAAAAATAACATTCGAGGAGAATTCCTTAAAAATTTAATACAGTTTTTTTTTCTGAGGCTTTTCTAAGAGGGTGTTTTATTTTTAAGGGCAATTTGCCGAGCGGGTAGTTTTGTGGGCTGGCCGGGCCAATATTTTATATAATGTTTCAATTTGCCATCCACATAGACACAGATACCGTTGTGAGGGCGTTTGTGTGCGTATGATTGATATCAATTTTGCTTTGATGAACGCTCCAAGGAATTGCTACCGAGTTTATTTATTATACTTTTGGGTAGCCCATCCCATTCCCCATTCCTTTGCCTCGTTCAAATGTTTGGGAATCACATTTTTATACAATTTCCCCGCCACAAATTCGAAAAGCAGAGTTTCCCTCTGCTTTGGGTCCCCCTATCTTTCGGTGGTTTTCGGTTCAAATGGAGAGGCAGCCTAAAACTTTTCTCCTATTTACTGAAACTATATACTACACTGGAAATGTTTACATCTAGCCACATACATTGGTACATACATATATGCTTACATACATATATTCAAATCAGTCTGCCTTTTGCCTAACGCATTTGCATATCAAAATGTTGTAGACCAGAAAGAAAACAGAATAAAATATTTACAAACATACTCAAAGCAAAAAAAGATATTCGAACATGGGCAAGATGAAAACATTGACACGATTTGGTCAGAGCGACAACCGAAAATTGATTATTCCATTTATATTCCGACACGACTTTCTTTGACTGTTGGAATTACTCATCAATTTCGATGGGACTGCATGTGTGCAAAATGGCCCTTGAATATTGAGAACTTCTATGTTGTATCGACTAGTTGATAGAGAAAATAAATAATGCATTGTGCCTGAGAAGCATGACTGGCACCAAGGCATATCAAATTCATCCCCATTCATCTCAATTGAATGCAGATTTATTTCCTTTACACCCAGGCATCTAGAAAAAATTGCAAACAGGATAAAGAAATTCGTCTGCCCATACGATCATGAGTAAAAGGTGAGGTTAAAGTACTTCACTCAAAATTTGAGTCCAAAACAATACAATTCCAGAAGGGTGTTGATCTACCTATTGTTATTATTTATCTCTTCGAGTGAAGAAAATGAACGAACAATCGTATTTACAGACTATTGAAATGAGAATTGAATTGAAATACATGGACACCGGTTAGATCGATGTACCGCAAGCTCTTCGTTTAATGGCCAAAAAAGAAGCCACAGCTTGGGGATACAATGCGATGTGGGTTTTCAGATTTCCACCGGGCATCACAATGGAAGCCGAGGCTCATGTCCTCCATGAAATATTGCAGTTCCTGCGCCTGTAGATTGCCTTTTATGTCTTCAAGGACAATTCAAAATTTTCCGTTTTAATGAATATTGGAATTAATGGAATTATCATCCTGGAGATTATGTCCTGATCCTGGAGACATATGTAAATAAGAATAAATGTATACGGTTTTAAAATCGTTATCGATTTAAAAGGTTTTTATTTGTTCGTTAGCATACCCATATTCATCTCTAATTATTGGAGTTTTAAATATCAAATATATTATAAAATAAAAATATTAAAGAGAGCTTAAGCTATTTTTATTTATTAAAGAACTTTTTGGTAAAAGTTTTTCGATACAGATAAAAAAGCGAAAACTTCATCAGGGTATGTAGTTGTAGGATACCTTGTCATATATGTACATATTTTCTAAAATTAGACAGTAAATAAAAAAATATACGTATTTAAAAATTGACTTTGGAAAGTAATACATTTTTTCGAATATATCCAAATTCTCAGTTATCTTTACACCAAAATGAGTGCATCAAAGGAAGAAAATATCAAAGAATGTATGGGAAGTTCCAATAACTTCCAAGAGTTAAGAAGGTAAACAAACCATTTTTTCATTAAGCATTAAATTAAATTATGAATTCTTGCAAAAAGACGTGAGATTAGAAACCATCCCAGAGCAAGCCGAAGTGAATCTTTTCTAACCCGAACGTCAAAATCAGCTTCGATTGTTGGTAAGTAAATGTTTATTTTTGAATATTTTTTGTTAGTAAGTTTGCGAAATTGTTAATACGCTGCACTGGCAACTGAGTGGCTGAGCCGAAACTTATTTTAATAGAAAAATGGAATTCACGTGGTTGAGCGATCCTGGAACATTCACATCTAAGCCCAAAGGAAATGCCCGGGTGTCTATTTGGATTTGCTTTTGCTTCGCTGCAGCCTGGAGCGCAGCATCTTGTTCTCGTCGGCGCACTTGGTGGTGATGGCAGTGCGGACCTCTCGCGGAGTCATGTCCATGCGGTTGGTCATCAGATAAACTAGATCAGCAACTTTGAGCGGGTCCAACTGCTGCTTGCTGGGACGGGCGCAGTCCCTAAAGGCAGGCGACGGCTTCCCGGAGAGGGTATGATGGGCCAAGGTGTCTCGGTCGAAGATCTCGCATAGTAGCTTGCGGGTAATCGAGGGTCCAGTCATTTCCCAGTTTATGGCACTAAGACTGGCCCGCGATACTTTTGTTCCATTCGGACCAATCATTACCATGGGAGAGTCTAGGTCTTTGTCGAACTCGAAGCCAGGCCGAGGACGCTTGGTGTTTGGAGTGGAGGTAACCGGCTTTTTGGCTCGCTTCCGCTTATTGCTCGACTCCTCGGCTTCTGGTACATAATCTTCGTCGTCGTCATCGATGCCAAGATCCTCGTCATTTGTTTTGGGAGTGGATGTGTTGTGCTCGTCCGCACCGTCTCGGAACATCTCAAAGCGTGCGGATCTCTGGTCTTGCTCTTGCTCCTGATCTTGATCCTGTTCCTGGTCCTCTTCTTGGTCCTGCTCCATTTCCTGAACCTTTTCGATTTCTATGGTGAGCAGATCTAGCGCCTTGCGCTTGCTGCGCTCCCACTGCTTTAGAAGCTTTAGGCGCGCCTCGTTTAATGCCTGAATGGTGTTCCGCATCAGTTCCGACCTTTCCGCTTCCATAACAAAGTCGTTGTAATCCAAGTAAAGTTCCTCCTCAGCGAAGCTCATATTTCTCTGAGTTTTAAGCAGTTTTTCAGCGGCCAGAGTCAAAGTTTCCAGAGTGCTCAGCTTCCCATTGTCGCACATTTCGATCTGGCGCATGGCGCGATCGGCAAAGGCATTCGCCTCCTCATTGCGCCTCAGTTTGGTGTCATCGGTCTCCTCCTCCGTAAGGGAATCGTCCGTCCGAAGGCGAGCGATGATGTCCTCCACTTGCTTTTGAGCCTCTGACATTTGAACCGTTTCGGGATCATAGGGCAGTAGGGTCAGAGCGAATTCCAAACGTTGGCGGCGATTAATCTGAATAAAGGAAATTCATTCGTTATTATTTGTTCATGCAGCTTATTTTACTTATCGAACTCACCATTGCTCAGCTTGAAGTCAAATTGTAAACTGACTCTTAACTAATAACTGTCATCCTTATATACCCGCCTGCAGGTCAATTGGCAAGGGGTGTACTAATCCTTTTTATAACTCTCATCCATTACAGATGATCCACAGGGATGGGAAATCGCGCGCCTACCTGCGGGGGGATTTCCGTGCAGCTGTCAGTCAATTTCAAGGCGATTTTTCGGTTTCAAGGATCGCGAGCTGGTTGCCGTTTCAGACTCGACCCAAACTACTCGTAGCCAAGAAATGGGTACCCAAACGAAAAGGGATACTTATGGAACCGCGCCACAATGCAACCTGACACAGGATACTAAGAACGGGTCTATTTTGGACCTGGAAGCTTCGAATGTGATGGCCACACAAACTCCAAATCAAGAGCTTCCGGAGTGTTCGTGCAAGAACCTACAAAGTCAGGTCAAGAAAGATGCTTCCACCCAGTCTGTCATGTCTAGTCAGGACAAGAAAGATATATCCACGCAATCTGTGCAAAATCTGAAGAGTGTACAGACCCAATCGAATCCGAATTTGAATAATCCGCAACAGCATCAAAGACAAACGAAAGTCATCATCGCTGAACCGTCAACAGCGACTTCCCAGAAGTCTCAGAAAGAAAACAAAGGCGTGAAATCTTCAAAGGATGAAGGTGAATCGCGGAAGTGCTTCTGGCGGCATCCAATGATCGTGGTGAACAGGAATGGGAATCCTTCCCAAGCTCTGCGGTCGAAAAGTACGAAAAATGGAAAGGAGAAATCAGTGGCACATATTGCAACCCAAGACAGGAACACACAATATGATATACCTTCTGATGGGGACAGATATGAAGATAAGAGTTCTCTTTACTCCTCTATACCAGAAATAATCGAGAGGGTTGATCAGTTAGAATCCAAGTTAAGGAGGCAGGAGAGATCATTAAAAAACCTGCAGGGCTCAATAAGATCCTGGCAAGTGCAGGAGAGGACACCCACAGATTGTAGGATTTTGTTTCAATCAAGCCCCAACGGTTGTAAGCCGCCTCCTCAAAAATCTATCGATGAGAAGTCCACTCAGAGTTCAGAAAAATGTTTGACGGAACTAGAAATAACCGCCGCGTTTAAAAAGCCGCTAACTTCTGATCAGTCAACTCAGAAAAGCGATGAAGCTAGTTTCGATGACATGACGTTATCTCAGGAGTTTCTAGAAATATTTATGATGCCCAGAAAAAACTCACCGAAGAACACCTTAATCAGGAGAAGTGCATCGGAAACTGACACCCAAAGGGCCACAACATCGCGGTGCGCACAGGACGTTGAAACTTTCTTAAAACACTTCGATAAATTTTTTGAAAAAATTAACAGCCAGGATTCCATTTTTGCTAATGCGAAGAAGCCAGCGGATGACAAATGCCATCGGCCCTTATCTTCTCTTTCTTTAAGCCCATCGGCAAATATTTCCAACGAAGAGAAAATCCAGAATCTAGTCGAAAAACTTGCACAATCGGTCTCGAAGTTCAAAAAGGAATCCATTGCCACGCGAAAACCATCTTCGTCGTGTGTGGGAAGAGGTAGTTCCTCAAGACCCTCTTGTTCCCGGAACTCATTGCCGAAACAAAACTATGAGCCATTTATCCAGCAACTTGTACAACTCTTTTCCAAGCCCCGGACGGAAGAATCGAATCCAACTCGGAAACCAGTGGAACAGAAAAGTTTCTCTGATCGTTTCATGGCTGAGCTAACAAGCTTTTTCTCAAAACCCTCGGAGCAGGATTCAAAACCGTGCTCGATGAAGGGCGATGGAAAACCCAAGATGGTAACCGTAGCGAGTAACACGAATGCTACCGTAGATGGAACTCCTGCAACCAATTGCAGATTTAGATCCACATCGACCCAATCCGAAATTACCATGTCTGATTTGGATATCAAAGATGAAAACATTAGACCTATTCCCAATGAAAGTAGATCTACGTTCAGCGAGGTAAATGGATCCAATATATCCATTCGGGCTTTGCCGCCAAGGGAGCATAATTGGAATGGCTGCCAGTGCGGAGATGGGAAAAATCGACCCGTTGGCGATAGTTTGATTGAAAATTTAATGTTCATAATTGGGGGACGACCTCTTAAGGACGTAGTGCTAACCATATCGCGGCAAGAGAGAAATATATATCATCTGTCAGTCCGGGAAATGGCCACTGGACTTACGATAGGCTGTCTATTAGCCAATGGCATCGCAATAAGAGAAGCTATCGCATTGGGACTGTTCGAGGACATAAACACATTTTGCGAGGTGGACAAGCTCAGAACTTCCGATCCGCAGGAATGCCCTCTGGAGCGAAATGTGCTCTTGGCGAATCCCCGAGAGAGGGGAGGCGAAGTTCAACCGAATCGAGAAGGCATGTGCAGAGATGGACGGGCGTTTGCCACGCAAGTGCTGGGACTACCAGAAGAAATGGCTGCTCGATTCTTCTCCCTGACCAATGCCCTTCGACTGGCTAAGAATCCTTCCGAACAAAGCATCCAGGAGTCTGAGGAATCTGACGGACCTGCTCTCCAATTTGGCAAGGGAGCAATCACTGGTAGCATTTTGGTTATAAATAATGTGGAGAACGCTATTGTGAGCTCAGAGTCCGAATCGAACTGGAGGGAATTGAGAGCTTCATCAAGTGGATTCTTTCCCATGGCTTCTGAGAAAGACTAAGATCTAGACTAGACAAGGACTAGAACTTGACAAGAACTAGACAAGGTATTTTTTTTTAAGAATCAACTTTTCAATATGAAGTCTTTCTTTTGAGAGCATTAGTAAGTTTGTTGTCCAACAACATTTTTACACTTTTTGTAATGGTTTATTTTCTGCATTTTTTAATTTCTATAAAATAAATTCAAAAGTATCCAAATTTATGAATTTTTCTTCAGTCGTACTTGCACCAGGTAGGATTAATTGTTGCAACAGTTGCATGTGGCTAATTCGCTTTTATTGCCACTCGTCCGGCAGCTGGCATATTGGAATAATCCGCGCAATCAGCCGAGCGCCATTGCCAGGTAGTGTTCAATTAGAAATCAGTTTAGCTGAACCCAATTTAAGCCTTCTGGCTTTGGCAGCTGCCAGTGTCATAAAATATGTCCTCAATGTAGCAGGTAGCTCGACTGAAGCTCACCCTTTAGTCCTTTAAAAGGACGGCAAATCGAAGAGCTGTCATCAGTTTTTCAAAAACAGCGAAGCAAGCAACATTTTGCCTTACAAGTGAAAAATAAAACGGTGTACATTCTTAAAACAGAAATAAAATCATCCATCATGAGCAACATTAGCAACGATAGTGGTCTGGATGACTCTGCCAACTGTGGCGCCGTAGCCAACTCGCATCCATTGGCTGGCACTCGATTGTCCTGGTTCCTAGCCGAGGTGGATGACGGAGCCATGAGTAATGGAAAACCGAATGGCCACCCCCGACTCTGCGTCCTCCATTCCATGGAACTGCTGGAGACGGATGTATCGGAGAAGTACATGACCCGCTTTGTGGAATTTCGGGTTAACGGAATGGTGCTCGAAGCCAAGTTGATTCTAGCCGCCGATGAGAGGCGTCTGGTGGATGCAGCCTTGCTGTCCATGAGCAAGGAGCAACGGGAAGATTCCAATTCCAAGCAACTCTTGGTGCAATACACGGAAAATGAGGAGGCTGGGGAGCGCCTGGTCCACAAGCTCGTCTCACCGAATAATGTTAGGTGGCTCAGTGCCAACCCTGAGCTGGCCAACACTCCCCTGGTCAGCTTAAGTCCTGGTTGCGTAGCCCACGTCCTTTACGCCTATGACAATCGGGACTACATGGAAAAGCTCTTGCTACACATGAAAACCCGCTGCTTCGACGATGCCTTCGATGAGAATTTGGACGCGGAAGCCACTATGACCGACGATACGTGGATGCTCGTCCAATACAGTCCCGATCCTGAGACTGTGGTCTACCAGGTGGTGCAGTACAGCCAAACGGTGTGGCGACAGGAGAATCTCTTTAAGGACGTCATTGCCTACATACAACTGCCAGGAAACGATCTGGTCCTACAGGCCGTGGTCATTAGCTATGGCCTGGAGAAGGAAGTCCAGCTGGCCAAATTCGAACATCTTCGAAATCTGGGCATGGAGATGCAGTTTCCACTGCCCGGGGAACTGTCGAAGCAGCTGGAGCACGGCACCGGCACGGCGGCTCTGTTCTCCCGGACCAGTTTGTACCAGAAGGCGGAGCAACGGGATGCCACAGGTGAACACAAAGAACTGCGCCGGAGCCTGGAAAAAATGAGCGAGAAGGCCCAGGTTGAGGCTCAGATGATCATTGACGCCTTTGACATGGTGGACAACATAAACAAGAATCTGCAATACCGGTTGTCAGGGGACGGACCCTTGGCAGAGACAACGTCTGCCGACGAATTACAATAATTCAAGATTTTATTTTTAGACCTAAGCGTAAAATTAAAATTAAATTTAAATTTTAAACTAGTTTGAAATTAATTAAATTAAAATGCAATAAGTTAGAAAATAAGTTTTCAGTTTCAATAAGTTTTAAACAAATATTTTCAGCTTTAGCAAGCATATAAAAATAAATATTTTATATAAAATATACAAGAAAGTTCTATTAGCTTAAAACTTTTAGCGAAATACTTATCGTTATCGTTATCATGATGCAGTTAAATAACAACCCAACACTGGCCGTGACTCAGCTCGATCCATTAGCTTTCCCAAATTAGGTGCTGCTTATTAAGCAGTGCTTAACAAGATCCCAAGAAATCCGAAGGCATCGCTGTAATCTTAAACTAAAACGGAAAAAATAAGAACCTGGTGCAGAACTATACAAACAATGGATAAGAATTCCAACTTCGTTGTTAAGGAGGAGCCGGCATCCGGTGATTATACTATGGTGAACGATGAGGATGTCATTTTCGTCAGCGAGAACGTGCCGCAACGGACAACTTCCTCTTGGATAAAGGAGGAGCCGATAACCGAGGTGGACCCGGCCCAGTTTATGGTTGCTGGCGGACTAAAGTCTGAGATGGCTATCAAGGTTGCGTTCTACCAAAGGGAGCTTGAGAAGAAGGACTTTGCCCTGAACATGGTGCACTACGAGAAGGGCCAGCTGGTCAGCGAACGGGACGAGCTATTGAAGCAACTTCAGCGTGAGATTTCCAAGTCCGAGGCACTTAGAATCGATGCCGAGAACAACCAAAAGTCATATGCCGCTGTCATCAAGAGGATGGAGGATGACAACGAAAATAAGATCCAGGAGCTGACCAATCAAAGGGACATGTTTCACATGAAGATGCATGATCTGGAAGATGCGCTGGAAAAGAAGGACCAGGAGCTAGAGAAGATCTCCGAGGAGCAAACGTGCTCCATTTGTCTGTCTCCGTGGGAAGCCCAGGGGACTCATCGCTTAGTATCGCTGGCCTGTGGCCATCTTTTTGGGGATAGCTGCATCCGCAGCCACCTGGGTCACAATCCCTGCTGTCCATATTGCAAGCAGCCAGTTCATTCCTCGAGCTTGCGTTACATCTTTGGGTGCCGCATCCAGCCGCGTCAGGATCCTCCCGGACCGAATTCACAGACTACTACATATCAGCTGGTGATGCAGCCTAGTGCTAGTCAGCCGCCTCCTGTGCTTTATCCACTACCACATTACCAAATGTCTGTAGGACCTCCGGCCTCCTCTCCGGCTCGTCCAGTCGCCACTGTTTCGACCTTAGCTCGTCCGACCCTGGCTCCTCCAGCTGTAGCTCGTCCAACTTTGGCTCCTCCGGCTGCAGCTCGTCCGACCTTAGCTCCTCCCGCTCCAGCTCGTCCGACCTTAGCTCCAGCTCCTCCGGTCTTGCCTCCTCCGGCTCATCAGTCATCACAACACGAACAGCACATTCGGCCCGCCCCCCGCCAAATGGCAGCTCGTACTCAACCGGTACAATTGGCTCCAGGCGTGCTATATCAGCCGAAGCAGAAATAGACCGACAAAGTACAGGAATTCCATTAAAATTAATAAGTATTTCATAAAAATTATGAAAAACCTGACAAATACATGTAATACTATCCTTGTTCAGCCACAAAAACTTTATGAAAGGCAATTTTTATTTAAAAAAAAACGTTTTAAAATGTATTTTAAACAATATTTTATTCATAAAATAAAAAGACACTCAAGTTTAAAAATACTTTTAGCATTTTTTGGTAAATAAAACGGAGGAAAGCTAACTTCGGGCTCAGCCGTAGTTGATATACCTTTGCAGTTAAATATCATCTTATATTATAAGTTATAGATCGGATTGTATATAGTTGAACGATCCTTATAAGATCCTAATAAAATTTTTTGCTAACAGTCCCAAGCGTCTTGAAAATAGCAAGTGGAATCCATAGAAAGTCCCATCCTTCTTAAAAAATACCAAAGTTATGCCAACCAATAGGTTATATAACAGCGATGGGATATGGTCGACCGATCTTAGCCGTTCCGACTTACATGTATACTGCCTGGAAAGGAAACAATGTGTGAAAGCTTGAAGTCCATAGCTTTAAAACTGAGGGACTATTTTGGGTAGAAACAGACAGACAGACATATGGACGCAGGAGCTGATCCTGATCAAGAATACATATAGTTAATAGGGTCGGAGGTCTTAATAGGAATATTTTATTCATTAAATAAAATTAGATACAAGTTTAAAAATATTTTATGCATTGTTTCGTTAATAAAAAAATGGGTACACAATGATTTAAAACCTCCAAGTATTAAAATCATGTGAACTATTATGGATGGCTCAAATAACCGTGGTTCGCCGGCATGGCGTTATGCGGCGAAGGGGCCACATTGTATGGATACGGAAGTAGGGCAGGCTGTGAGCCTACGTTTGAAGACGGATAGAAGACGAGGGGCACTGTCGGCCTTATAACAAAGTGCCGAGGAAAAGGCGAATGGGGAAACGCTCCCGGCAGTACCGATTGGTTATTTTGAATGATCCTGGAGTGCATCAAACTTGGAGTTGGCCCTGGAGGGCAGCAATTTGGGGGCATTCGAATGGACAGGATCCGATGAGGTGTCATGTTTGGTTGGGGTATGGGAACATTTTCCTGGATTGGCGGTAGCCGATGTTGATTAGGGAAATGTTTCCAGGCTTCGTTGTATCCTTGATGTGAAGGCGGAGCTATCTCATTGGCCGGCTGTGCTCGCCCGTTTCCGCCACTATTTAGGATCGGTGGGCATGGCGGAACATTGTCCACACTCTGCTGCATAGTTCGGGTCATTGAGGACCGGCGCAACTGCCTACGGCGCTGGTTCTGTGTACGTTGCCACGGTTGGAACTGACCCGGAGGAAGGGGATGCAGTGTTTCATAGGGCACTGTCATCATCTTGCCCATATTTTCAACATAGACCACGCTTATGGTTTTGTCATAGTTGATGGCCTGAATGTGACAGATGCTCATCTTTCCAAGTTCATCGGTCGGCAAATCCACCTGGCACTTTGCACCCACTTTGAAGTTGTAGTCCCCAGTGTAGACGTTAAGGGATTTAGCCTCCCGGCGGGCAATGTTCAGCCAATGGAGCTCCACATTGCGATAAATGTAGGGATCCATAGCCTTGGCCACCGTATACGGAAACGGAACTCGTTTTTCCTTTAGAATGAGGCGCACGCAGGACAGATGATCCTCTGGAAGTCTGTTGAAGTAATTCCAAGTGCGGTAATGGAACGGGCACATACGGTAGTCGGTCAAGAGACAGCCGGTATACTCCGGGCGATCGAGTTTAAAGCTGCGTCCGTTTGAGCACAACACCCGGATTACATTCCCGTTGTTGTCCAACTCCTTTTCGATGCCATTCTCGAAGGTCTGAGGATAGAGCATGGTTTCCACGGCCAGGTTGATGTCTGGCAGGCAGAACAGCATCTTGTAGAGCAGCTTGTAGGCAATGGCCTGACTGACGGCGGCCGTGGTGATCTCTGTCAGGGTGAAGACGGAGTCGAAATGGTCTTGTCCGTCCAAGAAGATCCAGAACTTCGAACGGTAGTTCTTATTGAAGACATAGAGTCTGCCCAGTTCGAAGGGCTTGTACAAAAAGACATTATGCCTATACAAGTGGCAGAGTGCCCGCAGCTCCAGCATGGAGCCTCTTCCTCGAGACCTTTCCAAACGCGTCAAATATTTGTCAAAGTCCCCATGGACGAAAGGCTCAAAGAATCGTCTCTTGCGGAACATGAAGCGGACACACTCCTTGCGAACCTCGTAGTGGAGCATCTGGGTGTCATATAGCTGCTCCGAAACGACACGAAACAAGCTGGTGCCGTCCTTCACCGTATGCTTTCTAAAGAGCAAGTACTGTTCCAGGAATTTATCCATCGGATCCGTTGGTTCACGACTCCCAAGACTTACTCGACGTGCCATAACCTCAGACATCATCTAGTTAAAATACTTCAAAATGTCACTAAATTTTTTTTATGTTTATTAAGATGGTCAATAGTTAAACCTTTTATTTTATATAAGCCGGATATTTAATTTTTTTTATTAAGCTTCAGCTCACTTTTCAAAACGTGCCCAATCACGTGTCTCTTTTTCTTTCTAGCAAAGCCTTGCCAGAAAGTTGAAAACACAGTGTTGCCTAAAGCGATTAACAAACTTATCGTATTTCTCTGAACTTTTTAAAGTATGATATGCGTATGATACAAAATAAATGACACCAAAAGTAACAAATTTGTATCGTTCTCTTTAAATAAATGTTTTTTCAAGTCTAGAATGTTCAGAATTATGCTAAAAATTTCAATTAGCTCGAAATTCAAGACGAGGCAGAAATAATCGAGTAAATTTTAACATAATTCGATTTCGGCACGTGTGGCCATCAATTCCAACCAAAATGCCTACCATGTGTGTGACGAGAGAGCTGGAATATTAACTGAACGCTTTTCAATTATTTAGCAATCATACTATCATTCATGAGAGTAATTCCACCGAACCAACCACTTCATCATCATCAGCGGGGGCAGGAATGAAAATAAAACACGATAATGAAGTGAAGGAAAATAGACAGGCAGAAGATTTAAGCATTTCTTCCGCTGCCCATCGGGATATTGACTTGCTGATTATTTTTATTTGCCCGGCCGACGCTTCAATAGAGACATAAAACTATGCCAACACACGAGTATAAACATTTATCCACGATTAAGTGTGCTGTTTGTTTTTATGTTTGGTTTGGCGCTTCCGCCGCTGCCAGCCTCCTCCCAGCCTTCCAGGCAGTCAGGAATTCTTCGCCCCCCCAGCAGACACTGCGTATACGCATTAAATGGCCCAGAATGAGATACCAAAATAAAAATGAAACGATAATTGGCATCGGAGGGAACTCAAACATTTGGCCAGATTAAAGTGTGCCAAAAGTGTACATTTCATTTTCATTGGGGACACGTCAAACACGAATTCAATAAAAACACTGCCCATAAATCAATGAAAAACTAATCGAAAAATCAAAAGAAAATCTCTGGGGAATTGTGTTGTATAGGTTGAAATTAAATTGGCTGGCGAACAAAAACCCCATATGAGGTGTGCTCGGAATAGCTATTAAACCAAACACAAAGGGGCCAAAACGCCGCTCTATTCGAAAATTATTTAAAATGCAAATCAATTAAATTAAAAGCGCAACTTTATTTCCTTGCTTGCCATTCGAAAATTTCAATTTATGCAAATGCAGCAGAAAATCGTGGCAACCAGCCCAAGCCGCAAGCTTAAATGCTCATTAGTGCTTTCTGGACGAAAAAAGGACCTTCAAATGGGCGAGGATTGGGGGAAGCAGCGCAGTGGAGCGTATTTTGTGTCGCCTGCATTGCTTTTACAATTTCGAATTTACAGCTTGAATACGAAATTTGTATATCCCCCGAAAGTCATCGGCAGACCCTCAACGTTCAACGCAAAGCACTTGGAATCTGGGGGCTTTAACTTACCGAATTGCATACAATTAATTTGGACTTACGACAAAATCCAAAGCCATGCTTATTTATTTAAATGAAACAGAAAGACTTCTGCAGCTGCATTGTTATGCACTGTTGCGTGAGTTGATTCCCTTTTAATGATGCGCTCTAAAGGCAAAAATAATTTGTTTTTGACAGCCTTTGATCTGCCTGCCTAAGTTTTGTTCCATTGTTGTTGCACAAACGTATATCAGACAGAAATTCTTTATCAGTTTGACTTTTTTGCTTTTCCGATTTAATTGACTTCGAATGGATTTTTGCACACAATGCATTTTTCAATCGGAAAATATTCCACATACGCAGTGTTGCTTTTGAACTTGCCGGGTAAACTTTAACTAATTAAAAAGTTCCCTTTCGAGGAGGATAAAAAGTTAGTTTGGTAACCGCAAAGACTGCACTTTTTTCCAGCCTTCAAGTTTAATTTACCTCCCAAGTTTTCGGCTAACTATGTGATGACAATTTGGCATATTGCGGCTGCTTAAAGTCACTGCCACATGTAGAACAGCGGGGGAGTGTGTGACACTTTGAGCTAATTCCGAGCTTGTTGCTCTAATCCTTAAAGCGTTCGGCAGCCAGCTCAGGATATACGTGCATAGCTCTTGGCGTTATGCTAAAACATTGTCAGCACACAAACTGTGGCCACACGATAAAACGAAGACTAAACAAGCAGCCAGGAACCACAACGCACACAAGCTATGTTACTAGCGGTTTTAAGTTGCCCTCCCGGCAATTGCGGGAAAAAATGAAATAAAATAAAAAGCCATGTAGAACATTCTGCTGTTGCCCACACAGAGTCGGCCAAGGACCGTCGGATGCTGAACTTTAAAGAAAAAAAAAACACATCCACGCGACTGGTCTTTGTCCAAGAATAGTGTACTCGGAACTTAAACGGCATGTGCATTTACTATCAATAACTTTTTTATTCACTCAGTAAGTGCAGCTATCCAATTCAGTAAGCTTAAACCTATATCCTGGAGTGGTTTAAGCAGCAAAACATATCCGAATTTTTCATATTTGAAATAGTATACTAAGCCATTTGGAGATAATTTGTATTTCTCACAATTTTATGGTGAAAATCTTGGCATATCGGGTATCAAAGCGTCCAATGCCTTTGAATTGTAGCATTTATTTTTTATAATTCACTTGAGCCTTATTAAGGCTGCTATATGTGTGTGTGTGTGTTTATGTGCTACCTTATCATCACTGGAGCTCCTGCCCCAGGATCCTTCCCTTTATTTCCACACATGCAACCACTTGAATGGGCCATGGTTGTTGCTGGTTGCTGGCGTATTTGTATTTGCCATGCCATTTGTTGGAGAAATTTTTCTTGATTGCCTCGCCTTTAGCATTTTGCTTGTTTTTCGCTTATGCGTCGTCATCTTTCTTTCGCAGTTTCCTCTTCCTGTTTTCCCATTTTCCCCAGTTTGTTTTTCATTTTTACCCCGCTGCCCTGTCTGGCAGTGATTTTGACATTTCACGCGCATTTGTTTGTTATGCTTTTCTGGCCAGCATTGACAGCGAGGGAAAGGTCAACAATTCCCTTTTTTGCATATATAAATCCGTATGGCTATGTATTCATAGAAAACGGTAGTGGGGAATAATAAAAATAAAGGCTATGGCACGCAGGCTCATTAACATTTGCGAGGCACGTGGCAGGAATGACGCTACTCAGTTGGTCCCCAGTGTAGCATTCGGCTTTACCAAATTGATTTTCAGCCGGGCCAACAAAACAATCTCAAACACAGCAAAGTTTTTGACAATCTGTGGTTTTCATAATAGTTTTAATACTTTCATGAAGTAAAATTTCATAATCTATATCTAAATATATATTTTTTAAAATTTTTAATTTAATTTAAGTTTGAAAATAACCAAAACTTTTTTCTCGGTGATCCCCTCTGTAGAGTATGTAAACAAGCCTGAACACAACATTTCACTCAAAACAATTATGAATGAATGGCCAAGAGAAGGCTCAATCCCGTTACAGAGCAGCTGTTGCTGTTGAGCGTATGTTAGAGTTGATGTTGGCTAACAGCCACAGCCTCTTACAAGCACTTGCACCAGCCCCACAGTGGGATAAATCAGTTTTGTTCGTCACAAATCTTTAGGGTGTGAGCTTGTTAATAATAATAATAATATAAGAATAATAAAATATAATTTTAAAATAATCATTTATATCAACCGATTAATTAAAGCTGAATTTTATATATTTTTTTATGGCTTATAATATTCTTAAGTGATTGTCATTAAGATTAATAATTTCTCTCTATATAATAAATATGTAAATGCCACAGATGCTTACGATTTTTCTGAGGCTAGTATGCACTATATTTAAAAAGGCACATACTATATACACAAATAATATATTTCGTTTTATGGCCAAATAATCTACGATTTCACCATTGTCCGTGGCAGCGTTCAACTGCCTGTGGCAGTGGCAAGAATTCTGATTTTTAGTCCCCAAACAGACGTCGAGGCGAGAACACACGGCCCCAAAAAGGCGCGCATGTCAGGCGAGTTTCTTTCGGTCTTTCGATTCGAGCCATACACGGCGTATACGCGATGCGACCAGCTTTGAGTCAATAAAATGGTCAGTGGTCAGTGCTGCGGTTACCACGTGTGAGCTGAGCAAGAGATAATGTGTCAATAATTAAACTGGTCAATCGGCGCGGTTCGATCAGTATGTGAACAGAATTCCACATAGGAAGGAACTTCAATGTAAGAAGAATAGAATAAAAATTATATTAAAAAAACATTTATATTTTAAAATTAAAAATCAATTCCAGTAGTTGTAAAAAGATCGAAAAAAGCATAAGTTAGCCTCTAGTTTCAAATGGGCTTAAATTATATAAAGAAAGGAAACTAATATTAAATAACAACATTTAAATTCAAGTTTATTGAATAAAAATTAATTCAATAAAATACAAATGCCATTTTGCAAATACAAATGCAAATTTAAAAAAAGAGGCCAAAACACCTACATAAATGCAAATGAAATAAATTCAAATCGTATCACGAGAATAACGAATTTAAATTTTTCCAAAAGCCAACGAGAAAGACACTTTGTTCGACATTCGAGTTGTCATAAGCCGGAATTCAGTGCGGATTGCATTAGGAAAGTTATGTCTGTTACTTCTCGAATTTCCCCGGGGCTCTTGGGATGCACGTGAATGCCATGCCGATAGATTTTCCCGTTCCGGGTCGTATTTTGCCGCGTTTGTCAACGCCGTTTCCCCTCTGGAAATTCTGTTTGATTTGCATATTGCTACCTGTCTGAGTTCCAGAACACACCAATGTGCGTGAAAAGTAAACAGAGGATATAAAATATAAAACGCCCTCATCCCCAGCACCCTCGAGCGGGAGATGGCGCGCAAAACGTGATAAAATAAGCGGAAAAATAGCTGACAAGCGTCCGCTGTCCGAAAAAAATGAAAACATTCACGTCGAAAACAAAGAAAATTATCTGACCAGATGGCAGGTGCCCTCTTGGCCGTTGGCCCC
The DNA here is from genome assembly GCA_035045925.1 of Drosophila atripex. Taxonomy (NCBI): domain Eukaryota; kingdom Metazoa; phylum Arthropoda; class Insecta; order Diptera; family Drosophilidae; genus Drosophila; species Drosophila atripex. Next base: position 10,822,500 of record JAWNOP010000070.1, read on the forward strand.
TTGGGAAAAGCACGGGTCGCCACTGACAAGTGACAGTTTGTTTGTTTCCCGGCCGCGAATAACGTGGTCAGGTCCGTCTGATATGGCCGCCTAATTTGGCTGACGCTTTTATTGTTTGCCCATGGACATGGCGTCATTATCTTTGGTATTTTTATGCCTTCCTTTAGCCGCTCTTGTCTGCGTTTGTTTACACGCACTTTTAACGTGTTTATTCGGCCGTAACGCAAACTAATTGAAACACACCGGGCGTATACTTATTGTAATGCCCGGGGCGTGTCACGTTCTTGTGGCATTGCATCTCATCGCAATCAGTGGGCGCCTTGAAATCCACTCACGTGCAATTGCAGTGGCCCTGCCACGCCTCCAGCCGGTTGCCTGGCTTTCACTTTCAGCTTTAACCACGGCACTTTGAGGCTGGCCGTCTGTCGTTTGGCACTCAATGCCAGCCCTGGCATCGTCAGCTGAAACAACAGCGTACTCCTCCACCTAGCGCCGTAGTCATCACCATCCGCCGTAGTCGCGGCTCGTGAGTACGGGTTGAGTGAGTGAATGCCATGGGCGGCAACTTGTTTACCACCTGCCTGTGTTTTAATGAAATGCAAATGCAAACACAAGCCGTGAACTACCATGGGTGGGAAACCGTAAAAAGTGTCTTCAAAATTGTCAAGGTAGGCCGCAAGATCATTTAAAGCCTTTTCAAAAATATATACACCTCTTTAAAGAGTCCTTTATGTTACAATAATTTTGTTAAATTGTAAATACACAATTGTCAAAATCACGAATTTCACGCCAATAATAACATTATGTTTTACAGCTACGAGCCTGGACATAAATATACATAGAAGACCATGAGTTTGTTTATAAATATTTCATGGAACATTACCTGTACCGCCAACCCCCCCACCTCGTACAGGTAATTTTTCTTGGCCCCGTCTGCAATGGCACTTAGCCGTAATGGGGTTACTGCCAAGGAGTAGCATTCGTTTCCCCGCCATCCCTGATTTTCTACGCAAACACTTCAGTTTCCGTGACAGACGACAATTTGCCACAATTGCACATTGCAGTGCAATTAGATTTAATAAATTTTCAAATCACATTTATCTCGCGGCGTATGTCCCATTAATTTTATATTTATCATAATTTTATTCATGTTAGACTTGAGTTTGATGAGCTGGCTCACCCAGGGCGTAAATAAATTGGCAAAACATTTCTTTACGACCCAAGGCTTTGCTTCTGGGGCTCCTCCCTCAGCTCCTTACAGGGCATTAAGATGACTTTCCCATCGAGGCCATAAAAACAGATTTGAGGACAATTTCCAAAAAAAAAAAAGAATGAAAATCTACGGATTGGCCACTATTGAGCTGGCTGGAATGCGCTGGATTTTCGTTTAAAGTGTCATTTGTGCATACATTAAATTTATGACGATGCATTAAACTAAATACTCGAAGGATGTGGAAGGAATTGAAGGTGTGGCGGAGTCAATGGGACGTGACAAACTTATGAAAAGTGCTAAAACATGTTGGCCTAAGCGCCCCTTTTATGTTGCGAATCAAAAGCTGATGGTTAAGTCGTAAATGCCATCAGGACATTAAAGTCTCTGACGACGAAGTTTCCGTAAAAAGTTCATCAAAGATTGAAGGACGAGACTTTAATTATGTATTGACTGTCAATTTAGGATGCATTATTTTAGCAAGATATTATTGTTTAATCAAAGCTGAAAACTTGTTTAATTTGTTGAACTTCCGAATTAAATTTTAAGTACAACTCATTTCGGACGCAACTTCAGTATTTTCTTTGAGCTGGGAACCCATATCCTCAATTTGCTTAAGCTCGACTCTAAAAGTTGAAAACTTTTCCAATTCACTTAGTTCATTAACTTGATTCATCGGGAAGTGAGTTTGGCAACTCCACAAATGGTAATCAACTGGCATTGATTGCTCTCTTTTTTGGTCAGATCCCAAAAAACACTCTCCTTCTTGGATTTCTCGACAGCCTCAAGTTTGGCTTCGGATTGCAGTTACTCATTGACCTTGGCACAAGGAATACTTTTGACCAGCCCCAGCGACAACCAACTCTTTGGCAACATATCACTCAACGCAAGTTTTGGCCTCCACCCCGTTGCCATGAATAACTTGTGAATTTCTTTGAAAATGACTCGCTCAAACGAGGAGAAAGGAGAAAGTTTCCTTTGGCCGCGTTTGACATGCAGAAAAGGTCGCACAACACTTGAATTTAATTATAAAAGATTTTGTGCTCTAAACTTTTAAGCTGCAAAATCTGCTCGGGTTAGATGCAGTCCTTAAATATCCATTATGCGGCTTAGTCAAAATTAATTTACAAGTTTGGTCGGGCGGCAAACATAATCATAATCATTATGTGCTTACAAATATTCCACTCGATTTATGCCGATAACTCAATTCGGCTTCCCCCAATTTTTCCCCACTACGATATATTATTCCGACGCCTTGTCGCTTTTTCATTAATTTATTACGGCCAGGGGCGACTGATTTCGCTTTAATTCAATTTATTCACCCATATACATTGGATCGGGATCGGATACAAAAACACCACCATCGAGAATTCGTATTTATTTCATGCACACGGAATGCCAGGGCCGACGACAGCCCATGGGCCCAGGACATGTCAGGACAAAGTCACTTAACTGCTTATCTCCTTGGATCCATCGTCGGAACTAAGCCAAATCAGGCTTCGAAATGGAGTGGGCGTGGCAGTTGCTCTGTGTCTGTTCCTGTAACTGTGACAGTGTGTGAGTGCGTGTTGAGGCACGCATTTGAAATGTATGCACGACAAATTCATTATAATTTCGGCTCCCCCAGAATCCTCGACGACTCGAATTTGGCCGCGTGCGTGCCAAGACATACTGCAAACGAATTTCCGGCTCACTGTGGTTATATTGGTAACACACACACACACAGCCACCCATCCAGGGGCACTTGCTGATCCAATATGAAATCAGTTTAAATGCGCCCCAAAGTGTGGTTCCTGCGTTATGATTACGAGCGTTGGCGGCAGCGCCTAAGAGCTAAAGATTATCTATTTTTGGATAGAGGTTATCTTAAAATAAAATTTAATCATAAGATTTAATCATGTATTTTTCAATTAAAGAAGAAATGCAACTTTGGAACAGAATTTTATTTTTAATTGCAATATTTTTTCATGGAATTAAACATTTATTGGTTTACATATTTCATCGAATAACTAAGTCCATTTAAGTTTTTATTTGCATTTAGGATCTCACAATGACTAAGCTTTGCGTTTAAAATATTCCATTTGTAGATAATAGGAAAAATAGTCCAATAGCTGTTTTCTATTATAAAATCGATTGATTTAAAATGTGTGTTTATTTGAATAGATGAAAAACTTAAATACATATCATCGGATGCTTTTTTAAATACACACTTATATAAAAACAAGAAAAAGGTATGAAATTATGCTTTATTCAGACCACACAATGGCCTTTAGCCATGGCCAGAAAAAAATATTCCTTACTCCTTATGCAGGAGCCGAAAAATATGTATAAAATCTTGCTCGAAATTTAAGCCTGAGTTTTCTCCGTTTCTGCTTTTTTCTTCGAAGCATCCGACCCAAAAAGAAACCCAGTTGCCTGTTCATGTGTGTAAGCGGGGGAGCATGTGTGTGAGTGTGGCATTATATGCCCTGACATTTTTATGGCACTTTAACTTTATGTTAAGTAATTCCCGGCTGAAAGGCGAGAGTCAAGAGCGAGTGTAAGTGTGGCCGAGACCATGAGGTCCGTTTCTAGGGGCTCTTGAATGGGCGCCGAGGCCTTGACAGCGGCTATTGAATTTATTAATTGCTTAATCATGATCCGGTTCGCAATCGTTCACCTTTGCTCTTTATGAACAATAACTGTGGATGCAGGTGACAGCCTATTTTTTCATATTTGTAAAGAAAATGGTCGTGTTTATTTAAAAAACACTGATTAACACAGTGAAAAACTGATTAAAAGACTGACGACTTTCTTAAAATTAAAGTTTAATTTTTTGTACGCTGCCTACAAACTATTCTTTTCCAATAGTATCGCTGTCAAACTCCATATTATACTCGCGCTTAAAAATAAATTTCAAGTCCAAAAGGCCTAATCGTTCCTTCCGGTACTTGGCCAACTTAACAATACGCAGTGCGACGTCGTTAACGAAGGCATCCGCAATCTTGCCCATCATATCGTAGGCCTGATCATCCATCGAAGCACTAAAGTCGATTTTCTGCACAAACGCATGTAGGTTGGACTTGGTGATAATCTGCAACAAGGGAAAATCTGTCCAATTAATTCGACTTAATTATCAACACCTTACTCACTTCGTAGCTGCCCAGTCCCGAGAGACTATCCTCCTTGTCACTGGACAGCTCCTTGCCGATGGAACTCTCGGTGCTGGACTCGTTGGAGCTGTCCGATGATCTGTTGGAGAAGGGGCTTGACTTACAGGACGACTTGTCGCTGTCATCGGCGAGGGCCGAGGACCAAGAGTCTTGGTTCATTTCGATGCTCAAATTAATCAATTCCCAAGTAATAGTAGTGCTTGGATTTTATTTAAAGGGTGCTAGAACTAATTGAAAACTATAAAGTGAACGAATAAAAACCATGGCCTACTTTACAGGGTTTGGCGGCAGTTGAAATAAATGCGATTTAAAGAGAAATTCAATAATCATTATTGAATATAAATGTAACCCATTCTTGCCGTTTTCAATTTGATTTGCAGAAACCCAGCTGCGAGAGCCAGACTGAACTCTTCTTGCCCAGGGCTCTGCCATAAATAACCAGTTTAAGTCGCGCTCTCTGCACCTGAACGCTTGCCATTGTTTGCCGCCGCATTTCCCTTTTCAGCCCTTTTCCGCTGCGGCTTTTCCACCGTCCTCCGGGACGGCCTTCCTCCGCCATTACTACAATTTTCCTACTTCTGCTTGTGCTCGGTCTTGCGCTTTTGATTTATGTCCTCCTCCGTTCGGCTTTCGGCGTTCGGCGTTCAGCGCTCAACGCTTTTCATTTCACATGCGCTGCCTCTAAATAAATATCAAAAAGCAACAAATTGCGGCCATGCCATAAACGACCTTAGCCTAAGCCCAAGACGCGGCCAGGCGACAACGGCGTCGCCGACGCTTAATTTTATGCCAGGTGGGTCGGGGCAAGGCCACAACACGTGCCCAGGTGTCCTGCCGGCCTATTATGCCGTTTGTTCTTTTCACTTACTGCCAAGGCACAGTGGGAATAAGCCCTAAACGGACCACCGGAATATTTACTACGTTTTCGAGAGTTGGGGAACAGGCTGAACTTTAGATAATATTAAGACTTATTAGAGTCCAAGGAGTGTGGTATTAGGGCTCTGGAAACTAATTATGTTGAATGTGTTCTTTGAAAATTAAAGAGCTACTTAAGATTTATTAGCTAATCGTTCCTAAAAGTTAAATTAATTCAAAGACCTGTTTTTTACATCTTCATCCCATTATAGACAATTTTTTCATTTCAAAATTCTATGGCATTTATTTTTACTGTGTTTTGCACACTTTCGAGGTGCTCCTGGGTGTCCTCGGTGTCCTCGGCTTAATAAAGTCGGCTACTTAAAGCGAGCGACAATGACATTGTGCGTATGCTGCCAGTCAGCGGGGGGAGGTCGCCTTTTGGCCATGTGTCACACATCCGCATCCGGTGTTGGCATTGGCATTAGGATCCCTGTCCCACACTCAGTCCTCACCCCCTCGCACAGCCCACTCATTCCCATCCACTCGGTCTTTTGCCGTTTCCGGCATGCGACTCTTTTATATCGTCGCCTTTATTTGCTATGTGCACTTTTCTGGCTCGCTCATTGTTGGTCTCCTCTGCCTGATTTTTGTTTCATATTTTCCTCTGCGTTGGCAGAAAGCGTTCGCCGTTTTTCTTTAAGTGCCTCAAGTACCATAAATTTCACTTTGTCAGTGTCTTTAATCGCCCAAGCCCCAATCAGGCAAAGTTATTCTCAGAGCTGGAATAGAATTTTCTTTGCTCAGAAATGAAGACCGTGTTTAGACTGGTTGGATTGGTTGAGAGCTTAGGTATATTAGGATTACTTTTTAAGGTAAAATATAAATTTAAAACCTTCAAGTCGAGTGGATTATTCATCGTAAAAATCGACATAACAATTTTCGCAAACTTATCTCTTTTGGGAGAAGTTATCTTTAACCCCAGTCTGCATTTCACATATCATAACATTAACAATGTTTATGAACTGCTAATTTGCTGTCGCATTCACATAAAAATGACAGCCTAAGTTGCCAAAATGTTTGAATTAATCACACATTTGTCAAAATTATTCAAATGTCTTTTGCGCCGCCGAGTGAAAGTGTGGGCGAATGGGAAAGTGAATGAGGACGAAAGTATGTGAATGTGCGCCGACATGAATAGTTAATACAAATGCCTGGGCCTGCGGTTGTCTCTGTCTGTTCCGCCTACTTATGTATTTTTTTTGTGTAGTGGATGGAGGGGCAGAGGGAGCATGTGTCTGTGTAATAAAGCTAATGAGTTTCTGGCATGTCTGGCAGAGTGTCGAGACTGAGAGCCTAATTCCTAGGCATGGGGAACATGCACTCGCATTCGGTGGCACTCTCCCATTAGGAATTGTTTTATTTCACATGATTATGGCATTTTCTTGTTACGCACATCCCAGAGACACACAAGCGAAGCCTATTCTTAGATGAACTTTAGCTTCGCACTCGGTATTGCGTATACGACGCAGTGGCAGTGTCTGAAATTAAGTATACGCCGCGTATACCAAAGTTAAATTGATTTAAATCGTGGCAGACACTCGGCGCTCCATACAGACAATTAAACAGAACTTCATCTGCATCAGAATCGCGTTAATGTTTCATAAATGAAAAAAGCAATGCATTTAATTTCTTTTCCCATTTAAGTTTTTAATTACACTTAACTGGCGGGGTGTAAGGCGGCAGCAACGGCGAGAGCAACAGGAGTGGAAATGGAAATGGCGATGGTGGCGGGAATGGCAAGAGTCGAGGAAGTGAAGTCGACGCGCCATTTTGTCGCCAGGCTCTCGTCGCTTAATCCTTTCGCGGCATATTTTCCAACGCGCCGTGACTTAATGAGGCGCATTGCCATGCCGAGCACGCACCTCGTCTTTTCACGGTCGAAGCCAAACAATGAGGATCCTTCCGGGAAAAATGTGGCTCTAAGCCAACAGACACATACACACGCCTCTTATCAGTTGCATTTACGGTGGCTCAGGCCAAAACGCTGAAACACATTCGGGTTGGCTCACTTTCAGCTAATGCCCCAAAAGTTATGCGCCAGACAGCACCATCGCTCGCTAAAAATAATTCTGGCAATTTAATGTACCAACAGGAAATTAATTTCATTTCCGGCTTGAAATAATCGCATCAAGTTTGAGTTAACTCTATACAGTTTGTTTAAATAACCGAGAGATGAGGAATTTGCATTTAATTAGAATTCTTATTAATTTATTAATTTAATAATTTTGGAAAATTATTGCATTTTCTGGAACTATACGAGATATGCCTGATTCAATGAACCGTAAGAAATATATCAACGAAAAATAATTCACTTTAAATGGAATTCAGGGAATATTTATTCAAAATCCTGGCTCAAGGCTAAGTCCAGAAGCTATTCTATTTTTTGTGTATTTTGGTGAATTGAGGGACTTGGCTGACGGAAATAAAACAAGACTGCAGGCTGCATATTCATTTCTCCGCATCTCGTTCATGGCAAACAATTTACCTAGGGTCTTAGCCAGTGTTAGTTGTTTACTTTGCTTTCTCGCTGGCTTTCTGACTTTTCAGCTGCCGCTGAAGTCAGTTGTTTTCATTTTAATATAATTTCATGGCTTAATGGACAAGATGAGAGAAGTAAAGGTCAGAAATACGGCGGGAGTTGCTAGAAAAGTAAAGTTTAGCTATTGGGTTCTAACCCTTTTAAGACACCAGCAGATACCGTCTTATCTTGCATACTGCAATTGCTACAAATTTAATTTCATTTTGCTTGATCCCTCCCTCAGTTCATGTTTATTTGTTTTGGCCAAAGGGCAGTGGGTTAAGGGGCTGAGGGGTTCATGGAAACAAATTTGTGGCCACGTGAAAGCCAATCCAAGCACTCAAAGCCAAATGAAGTGTTAACACCAAAATCGCCAAGAGCGGTTGCCAACTGTCGCATCCGGTCCGATTGTTGGCCATCTGAGTGGGCTGCGTGGCAATAAAAATACGAAAACGAAAAAACAACTGGAGAGTGCCGAAACAAAATCGATGGCACTTGAACAATATGCAAGCCAAAATCCCCGCGAAGTTGGTGGGTGGAGTGACGTTCCGGAAATCGGTGGTGCCGCACCGAATTCGACGACCCGACGACGACTCACACAATCATCATCCGCATGCCGCATTGCGATTTCCCTGAGGTGCCGGAAAGGCGTGTCAACGCGTTCCGGTGTCGACCCATTTTGCATATGCAATTTGATTTCAATCCCACTCAATCTCACTCTATGCCATTTGTCTCGCCTCACTTCCGCAGGTGGTCACTCAGTCGGCAGTTCACGTGATGTGATTGGAAATAAGCAACGCTAAGTGCAACTAGCTGCCATTGCCAATTTGCGTGTTGGGCTTCAGCTTTGATGGCTCGCCTCAATTGCGATTTCGAATTGGAATCCGATTTTCATATTGACGACAAATAGTACATGCCCCGTGACCCATGAGCCATGTTCGATTGAATGCAGCGAATACAGCAACGACAACAGCAACAACTGGCATCGCAGCAACAACAGCAAGAGCAACACCAACAGCAGCAGCAACCGCAACAAGTGCAACATGTTGACCACACACCATCTCCACCACCTCCACCACCATCGAGGCAGTACGGCAGTGGAGCTGGACAAGATTACAAATCTAAACACGGTAAGTATTTAAAAATATGTAAATTTTTTTCTTATATTTTTTAAGTTTTATTATCCAAAAGACAACTTAAATGAAATAGAAGGATTTCAAACAAAAATGTTTGGCATTTTCAAAGTGAAACTTTGGGAAAATTGGAAACCAACTTAGAATGCGTCTAAGCTTTCAAACCCCCAACGATTCCAAATTGAGTTTTGCTTTGCAAAGGATTCTGAGTCTCATCGAGTTTCCGCAAGCTGCTTCCTGGCTGTGACCTTTTCAAATAGTGTGGACTAATTTGACAGCATTTAAATGCCAACTCTAATGAATTTCAATTTCGATTGCCATGTTAAATCCGACGGAAAATTGCGAGAGGAGCTTAAGTCTATGGGTAGGACTGGGGCTTTCAGAGGAGATGCACGGAGCAATTGATTGCAATGACCTTCAATTAGAAGCAGGCGGGGATATTTTTTGCAGTGCAGATGTCCAGCATCCGGTTCAGAGTTATTGTAACAAGATTAAATGGACGGCGTGCATACGAAGGAAGTTAGTTAAAAGCAGACCGCCTGCTGCATTAACAGCAGATGGAAATTATTGAAAGGATTGCATTAAGTGCAGGGCGGACAACAAAGGCCGAGGCGACCGCCCACTTCCATTTAAAACGTGGCTCTCTCTCCTCTTGACCATACACAAAAGTTGTCTAGCTGAAAAATGAAAAATGTTTCTCTAAAAAAAAAAAAACGAAAATAGAGCTGGCAGCGAAAAGGAAAATGTGAAACACGTTTATTGCCATTCATTATATTCTCGCGAGCTGTTGCGCAAAGTAATGAAGCACTTTTATACGAGGCAGCCGTTCTCTTTTTACAGTGCACGCACTCAGCCACGCCCACTGCACCAAGAGAAAAAGTATACAAGTTCTTCAGTGCTTAGATACTAACACAAAAATAAAATAAGTAAACTATTTTTCGGGAAGTGCGCCAAAGAACCGAAATACGAAAGGGCCAGTGACGGGCGTTGATGAGTCGGAGAAGCGACTTGCTGCCCACCACTTTCCGGTTCGGTTCAAGAAAAATGGCTCGCTGTCTTGGCCAAGAGGGAAAATAATAATTTGGAGTATGGCCACTGCAGCTTCTGCTATGAGACTGCTGGAAAAAGTGCGTACGAGTGAGGGAACTACAACCAATTTTCATTAAATGAGCACTCGCACTCGCACTCACAAGAGCCGCCAATACGTCTTCATTAATTTTGGAATAATGTATGGCATGTTTGTGTAGACATTTAGTCGACCCTGTCACTGAGCTTGCCTCCTGTGATGGTCCTGGTATTTTGGGGCTTGGCCACAGGACCTCAATAAAAACTGAAAACTTGTACTTAACTTTAGCGGCGAACATTTGTCTCTCCGGTGGCCGGAGTGTGGGTGAGTGTGTCGGACTTGAAGGGCAAACGAAAACGAGAAACGAATTTTCGGGGCCAGAAAGTTGCGCAATAAAAAGCCCTGCCCAAACAAAAGGATCGTGTTCAAGGTCCAAGGATTCTCTGTCTTGTGTCACTGCCAATATAGAGTCGCAAGGTATCCGTCGATTGTCAGTCAGTTTGATTGATAATGTAAACCGAGCAGCTAAACACCCACTTTCTACCCCTATGCCATCCAATCCCATCATCGTAATCGCCGGCCATTGAGACCACTATGAGCCACAAGCCCCCTCCTCGTCAAGGAGCAAATAAAAGTCCGCCGTCTCGTTCTAGGCAAGCATCTTATCGATTTTGCGGATTACAAGTTTTCGTTATCACTTACGCAAATGGCCCGAACGGTCGATGTCGAAACAGTCTCAATGGGAGTCCACCCATAAATGGTATTGGTTTGACGCCTAAGACTGCCATCAAAGTTTGTCTTAAATCTTAAATTCAAAGTTATAAACATACACATATTTTTTATTTATTTAATAATTAAAAGAATATATTTTCTAGTAGATTTCCTATAAGCTTCTTTCATTGTCTAAACTGCATATGATTTCGACCATGTAGCCAGTCCGTGCCAAATTGCTTTCCTGCCACATCTGGAGTTGAGGTCAAAGGTTGCGGGTCGGAGGGCTTTCATCACCGTAAGCCTTTACCGCAGCTGCGATTCGATGGTTGTTCTGGGCACTTCCCTTCTTTTATTGTTGCTCTTGGCCAAGTAGGTTTTTGTGGCTCACACCCGCCACATGACCCGCTCCATGCCACCATTCGATATTGGACGTGTGTGTTGCACTGCTCCGCCATTGTATTGCTGCCCCCAGTTGCAAGTTGTCTACTGAATCGGGCAGAGAGAGAAATGTTTGAAAGGATATTAATTTTAAATATTTAAAGGGTTTTAAGAAGGTTATTATGAAGCCTGAGCCTTGGTTATGGCATGTAATCTCTTTAATTTAATTACTTGTTTTTTAGTAATATATTAAGATATGTCATATGTTTTTTTTCAGTGTCCAAAGTGCTGTCCAGCAGTGCTACACTGTAACGAACCTTTGTTTAGCTTGCGGGGGGTCTTGGTGCAAGCTACTGGAGAGGGGCGTTGCCGGGGTGCAGGATTGCCTGTCGACTGTTGAATGGACAGTTGGCTAGTTGGCTGCATCCTGCCACGGCCTTCGGGACCCTCTGCCACCTACCCCCTGCCCCCTACCAGTTCGATTGTAATTATTCTACAGTTCAACTTGTTGGTTCGCTGGCTAATGCGCTTTGCCATTGCACTTTGTTAGTTTTACCCCTTGCCCTGGTAATTTTCCTTCTTCTAAGTGGGTGTAGGTTGTGTTTGTGGATGTGTGGGTGTGTGGGTGTGATGGGTGTTCAGGGTGCTTCTGGACATCAACAGATGTGAAATGGGCGCATTAGCTGCAGCGTGTTATCAAAGTTTTTGCAGCTCGTGTTGCAAATGGTGCGTGCTATTTATTAGCTAAATGGACTTGGCCCATATGCGGGGCGTGGTCCATCTGCTGGCTGTGGAAAAAACCAGAGAAGGACTCTCGTAATGCTGTGCGCATTCCCACAAAAAAGCTGAGAGTGTCGGAATATAAAAGAAATGCCAAACTTAATGTAACAGAACAATAGCACAAACAGGAATCGGAATTAATTTTTAAGGAGGATCATTGCACACTTTAATCAAATTAAGCCCCATTAGAAATCCGCATTAATTTTCAAATGGCTCCTCGCAGGGCCGCGGCTGTGACCATTGTCGTTCCATGGCCCTGGGCAAATGCATATGCAAATGTATCTGAGGCACTGTCGCCCACACAGACACTCAATTTGCAACACATCTTTGCATTACAAACGCCGTCTGTCCTTCCGTCCGTCCGTCCGTCCGTCTGTATGTCTTTGTCTTTGTTGGTTCCTCTCCTTTGTATTGCAATTTTAATTTCCGCTTTCACTTTGTCTAGATTCAGTTTTACTTGTCGTCTTCTTCTTTTGTGTTTTAGTTTCCTTCATTTCTTGGCGCACCCCTTTATCCTGCCACCAGTGCCACCACTTCTTATCTGGCACTTCTCCCCGCGGGCTGTCTTTGTCTTGGCGTTGTGGCATTTGCGTTCTTGCTGATTTACACATTTGGGCAACGAGCAGAGTTTTTCCCCACGGTCGCCACAGCACGTATGCTGATGCACTGAGAAAAATATATAACTTGTAGGGATATCTGACAACCATAATTTCTTATGTTAGCCTTGCTCCTGTGAACTGAAACCTCTTTTCAATTAATTTTTCCATCAATAAAGTCCTCAGTCAAGTATTACTTTTCTAATGGCATTATTTGCATTTTCCCTCTCTGCATGCAGCGTGTGGCACGTAGAAAGCATTCAGTTGTTAGTATTGTTGCATTGCACTCGTAGTGGGCCATCGCCGGCAGCTGTTTTTCAATTTTCCGCCTCAACTGTTAACGCAAAAGTAGTTCAAAGTGGTTGCCAGCATAAGAATAATAAAACAACATTCTCAGTCCAGTGCAGCATGAATATGGATGCCCCATAGAAAAGGGGGTTACCCTTACTGGGCTTCCCGCCCAGTAGCTCCTGCCACTGGCTTGTTATTATTCTACACGCCACACCATATGCCGGAAGACCTTTTGTACTCCGTATATGGAGCACTTTTTAGCCGGCCATGTTGTTGCCATTAAGCCCTGCTCTCATTACTGGCCAGAAACGCGCCAAAAACGCCCGGGGAATTGAATTTACCTCGGCATTATATAAATGAATTTCTTTCATACCTTTCCATATCTTTTTGGTTTGTGGTGTTTTCTTTTTGTTTTTTTTTTTTGTTTTGGTGTGGTCAGGTAATTTTCGAAATGTTCTCGGCTTTTTGTTGTTGTTTTTGCACAGGGACTTGACTCTGGTTTAGCAGTGGCTCTAACGGCTCTCTTGGCTGTCCCTTTTTATGCCAGCCCAAGGACCTTAGCCCAGGACGAAGACGACAGGCGTTTACGTTTGGGATTTGCATGTGCTGCATGAGCTTTTTGCAGTGCCCGTCCGAGTGGGCGTACCACCCACATCCCGGTACTATCCCCAATCCGCAAAAAGTCTGTTTTGTGTCTTTATCTCTGCCGAGATTTAAGCGTCATATAAAATTTATGCGTGTGGCTTTTATGAGCTTATACCTGTACCTTTGCGGCTAAAAGTATGTGCATGTGTGAGCTAGTTGTGTGTGTTTTATGGGAGTCACTGTCCTTGGCGTTGAGGTGAAATGAAAAAAAACTCAAATAATTAGTCAGTAAAGGCGACAGGAGCTTGTGACGTCCCTAGTGAGCAAGGACTTGTTAAAGAATTTCAGAAGGAAACATTGTTGAAACCCCAGGAGTATTTAATGTCTAAGCTAAAAGTAATCAAAATTACAATGTGACGATGCAGAAACCCCTAATTAGAAATACAATTTAGAAATTTAAATGCAATTAAAATCCTTGCTTTTTGTTTTGAATCCTTGTGCCTAGCCTCTTCGCAAAATGCCTTCTCCAACAGCCTTTTGTATGAGAAAGCGTTATTTGATTTCTGTTGAAAATTAATCCGCATTCCATATCGACTTACCCTATTTCCTGTCAATATCCAGCTTCCAACCGAGCCAGCAAACAAAGCCCGGCTGAAAAAACAATGAATCCAATAAATTTGGCACAGACTCGGCCAGCAACAGCTGATGGTGGAAAAGTTTTCCTAGGCCCACGCCCCATGGCCCATGCCCCAGGCTTGGGGAATGATTACAAAACCATGACCCCGCCCACTGGCACCGCCCAGCTCGGCAAAAGTTTTTGGGAAATATCGTACTCGCTGTGCTCTCAATAAGCAATTTGGCTAAGTGCCTCTCCTCTTCCGGCTGTGTCTTTAGCCCCCGCGTCTGTGGCATTGTCAAGCCAATGCCATCAATATGACTAATCATGCATATATTTCATAAAGCTGTAAATCTTCAGTCCTTTGGATCGTCTTCTTCATCCGCAGTCGCACAGCTGTCGGCCCCAAAATTGAGTCAAGCCACAAAATTCACTTTGCAATCGCTGGGGGCGTTCCAGGCGTTTCTGCCAGTTCGGGCGTTCGAGGATTATTAAAATTACGCATACGCCGCGTTTTAAATGAAGTGCTCCATGGTAGGGTGGGGGCTGGGTAGGAATGAGGTTGCCAGAGTCAACCATTAATATTTAAACCTGCCTTTGAAAGTGTATGTGTGTGAGGGATTTGTGGCATTAAGCTATATTTGTGTGAACGGAAAATTAAGCATATGACTGACTGTGAAATAAACTTGCCGGAGGTTATAAAATAAAATCAAAATTAATTAAAAATAGAGCTCCAATATTAAACTTGGCTTATTAGAATTTGGGATTATAAGTATAGGCACACTTTTAATTATAAGATACTCACTCAAGAATACAGAATCCGATCCTAGCCTCAAGAATATTAGCCAAATTATTCATGAAAAAGTTCTCTTCTTTAAAACGGGGCCATAAAATTAACTTACAGCCAAAAGCATGGAATATCGTCAATAATAATTGACTTAATATACTTTTCAGCAACAGCTTGTCTAAGCTTCCTTCCCCTGGTCCTGCCAAAAAAAGGGCTAGCCAACCCAAAAGCCATACAAAATGAGCCTCAATAATCCTTTGCATTGCAGGCATTTTAATTTTTATGAGCTCGATTCGGCCGCAGGCAACGGCAAGGCAAGGAGAAAGGAATTAGGGCTCGATTGCTCGATTCATTTGCCGCCTCCGTTGCCATTTTGGCAATGGGCCGTAAAACGAGAAGCTGCTGCTGCTTTTGCCACCTCGGTGTTATCTGGCTAGAGAATTTCCGAGAAATTTGTTGGCTGAACGGGCAGACGAGCCGGTTGGGCAAACAAATATACTTAGGATGCTGCCTGCGGTTGTTGGAGAGGGTTGTGCATAAATTAAAATACGTAATGTGCTATGTGCCGGGCCTAATAGAGCTCTCGCATAAATTAAGCATCCGCTGCTGTCGATGACCCTGATAAATATATATAAACCCGTACTAAAGATGTGCTTGTTTACCCGTCTTTCGTCTTCCAGCTCATCGTGGAGATCAACAGTCATGTGGCGCTTTTCCGCGATATGCTGATACACGTGGGCCAGGCCAAGGATTGCCCGGAACTGCGTGAGAAGATCCGCAAGTTGCGCCGCACCTGCGTGGAGGCATTCAAGCACACGGCTCAGATACTCATGCCGCAGGTCAAGAGGTAAGCAAAACACTCATAACAGGGAGAAAATGTGAAAAAATGCATACATCACTCATTTTATCTTTCATACAGAAACAATTCACTTAAGCAAGCCATTAAAAAGAGATTTAAAAATGTAATAAAAACTATACTTTTCTTGGTCTTCCAGGTTTAATAGTATTTCTTTCGGTGTACCCCCAACGAAAGGCCCAAAGGGATAGATAGCATTAACATAAACATAAACAGCAACGTGTGTGTGACATTTAGGGTATTTCCTTTATGTGCCCTTCGTCCTATCTGGATAAATGAGCGTGGGGATGGATGTTCCTTATGGAAATGTATGCAAATCTAATTGCAGTCAAATTTGGTAGAGAAGAGCGTGAGAAAGGTAGAACGTAAATAACAATTTGTTGGATTCGGATTGAACGTCCCTGGAATGCTCTCAAACTGAGTTAGTGGCAGAGTTTGGAATTCAATTTCAGAGTGCTGTATAATTTATCAGAACTCGCAGGGAGCAACCTGCCAAACAAAAGTTAATAACCTTTTTTTTATGCTTTCGAGTCGCTTCGGGGCCTTCCAGCATATTTGGTAATTTTTTCATTAAATCTCATGAATGGTATGAGAGTGTGTTCTGAATTTTGATGGACAGAGTTGCAAAAATGTTGGGTTGAAAAGCGTTTTTTTTTTGTTTGTGGCATGCTTAAGCTCCACCTGCCCATCAATATGATATAGATTTCCTCAGGAGGGCTCAGCTGGATGGCTGTCTGGCTGAAAGGCAAAAAACTTTAACATCCCGTTTGACTTTTGGGGCTTGTCTGTTTACCGAATTGAAATTATTGATTTATGCCCGGGTTGAAGGCACAGAATGCGGCCAAGATGAAATCCCATGTGGATGCCACACATGTGCCATTATCGCACCCCAAAAGCGACAACATCAACTTTTGTTTTGTTTTCTTTTTTTCGGGAACAGTCAACTTGAGAAATTCCTTTACAATACATAAAATATTTGTAATTTCAGACACACAACCAATAGAACGTGCTGCTTCAAGTCTGGGGTATCTGTCAGAATATCCCTCGTATTTATTATTTTTTGATGCGCCGGGAAGAACTTTTTAAGCACACCACGCTGGCATATGACAATGTGATTTATTATCGAGCAGACGCTTTAAATGTCATTCCGGAATGGAGAAATGTCAATATAACGAGACGAGCATTCGCATCACCATCAGCATTTTCCATATGTGTGTGTGTATTCGAATTGGCAAAAATGCACGTCGAGACCCACAAGGCAGGCAACAAAAAACAGAGAAGAAATGGGAAAGAAAGTAAGCAACTCTGGTACCCGGAGACAGTTAAATTGATGATTGGCTGGCAGCAGGCCAAAGACAACGACATCACAGAGGAGATTTCAATTAATTTTTGCTTTATTGACACAAATGAACGAGTCGACGAGCAGCATCACTCCCTCCATCTCCGGAGCAGACCGGCCTCCGGATTTTCAAATGGGCTCACATGGCGTATGAGTGTCGACAATGAATTAGCGAAGCGACAGCAAACGCAAAAAGAGGCTGCAGGCTCGACGACTCAAAGTTAAATTGAAAGTAAAAGTTCAATAAAGCAAAAAGTATGCTCGGAAAATGAACAAAACACTGGGGGAGGAGTGGGAGTGGGCTGGGAAGGTAAAGAAAAAGCCAAGGGCGGGACAGGAAAAGCGAAAACTTCGGGCGCAACTTGACAATGACAGAGCCAAACTTTCTGACGGTAGCTGGTTGTTTGTTGCTGTTTTATGTTTTGTAAACACATGCATGACCCATGTGAGACAGCCAAAGTCACAACAACTCGATAGTCGCCGGGAATGAAGTGAAAGTGGGGAAAAAGCCAAGGAAAGACAGAGGATGCCTTTCACGAGTTTTTTTTTTCCATAAAGAATATTGCATACTCTGAGGGTGGGGATGCTGGAAGACTGTCGGAGAAGCAGAACGAATTTTAGCCAGAGCGCTTAAGAAAAATTTTAATTCTGTAAGATAATAAAAAAAGGCACAACTTTTTTTGATAAAGTTTTAATGAAGCTTTAAAAAACACTTTTTTGCACTCGGGGTAGAATTTTTCTTACCTATAAATTATATAACTTTGTCTAAAATGTGAAGACGACTAAGAAGCACTTTTAATCTGCTGAAGTTATTTGATAAAGTCTCTTGCCCTTGCTATTGATTTGTTAAAAACGTATTTAACAAGTCCTTTCTATATCTATATTATTTTTAGGAACCGCAATATGACAAACAAGTTTCTGTTTCGATATAGTGTGCCCCAGTTCAGTGGCTTTCTGTTGGTTCTTCACAAAGCAAACATTTATAATGGCAGCTCAAACAGTGGCCGCTAAGTTGGCTTTCCGAATAAATAGTGCCAACATTTAGCCTCAACTTTTGTGGTTTCCTTGGCCAAACATGATGACAAAGTTGTGATACCTAGTGGGCCAACAGAATGCGAGCTTTCACCAGGAGATGGGGCATTAGGCGGCAAGAAAGAAAATCATACTTCTACACAGGAACACCTTGGGATAGACAGTTTTCCTGGAGCTTTCTTGAGTCATACCCATTTCCATTTTCTTGGCGGCAGCACTTTGCCAACTGCCTTGAGTGACTGATAGTTGTTTGCCTGTTTGTTTGCCCAGCTCGCACTTACCGACATACATACATATATATGTACGGGATACATACATAAATATATTGTAAATATAGTGTTTCCTTGGAGGCGACGTTCGGTCCATTTCGCCGTGTTTGCTCTTGTGTTCCATGTTATCTATCTATCTGTCTATTTGCCAGCGCTTACTTCGCATTTGTTCTGCTGTTTGCCTTGTAGTTATGTGCATTTGTTTGTAGTTGCTAAATTACTGCCGCCGTCCACTGTCTTTGTTTTAGCTGCCCGGCTCCTACTGTTTTGACAGCAAGTTAGTCAACAGCGTCCTCGGGGGACGGACTCGACTGGACCCCGTCCTCATTTCCAGTCGTCCACTTGCAGTTGTCATGTTGGCTTAAACGCATTTCCGCTGCAAATAATCCTCCGACCTCGGTTTCGGGATCTTCTGCCCTTCGTTGCACCCGAAAACACAATCCGACAATCGGGTGAACATACCGCAAGGATCCTGACCTCCAGGGACGTTGCCATCAAAGCCAAAGCCAATCTCATAGCCGTCGTCGATGGTGATGTTGTTTGCGGCTTAATGTGTCGGAAATTTTATGTTTCCTGCAACTGCTGCTCCAAAAAGTACAATGGGAGCAGCATGTGAATAATATGTAAATATTATTAATATTTATTTGTCAAAAATATAAACCCCTAATAATCAACATGGATTTATTGCAATTAATTTCTCAAATCGGATTGCATCCTTTTTGGTCGTTCCATCCCATTGTCCTGGCATTAATGCCCCTGCTGGTGCATTGTTTTATTACCCCTGTTGGCCATTTCGTTTATTATTTCGACACTTGATGCCTGTTCCCGGAAGCCAGGCTACAGAGGGATGCTCTGTGGCCATGTTAGTGAAAATGACAGCAAATTATTGAAGACAACGCCGACAGGGAAATAGGTCAAGTTACGCAATTAAGTAGAGCTCGTCACGTAGCTGAAGACGATTTTTTACTTTTTTTCTTCGGAATAAGGTCTAAGGAGAGGTCGTAAACTGTGGCAGTTTTAACAACTTTATACAGCTGCAGTTAATAACTTCGATTGGGCAGACAAAATGGCATCGAGATCCCGATAAAAGCTCCTTAGGAACGTGGTCCTTTTTTTCCCAATCCCCCAAATATTTTGTTCAATTTTCTCTACAACGGTATCCTGCGAGGGTCCTAGCAAGGGAATAAAAAATATTTCACTGTTATTTGCAATAAATGAATATAACGTCCGAACTGTAATCAAGACCAGCTGCTGACAATGGTCTGCCCATTTTTTGCGTCCTTCTCCCGCCTTTAGTCCTGTTTGCCCTTCGCTCTTTTTATTTCTCGGGGTTTTGGATGCTCTGCAGATTTTGTTTCGCAGCTCAAACTTATTATTGCGATTTTCTTGCTGTTGTGCTGGCGAAAATGACCCACGTTAATGTCCGCGCACCGCAGTCAGCCATCAGAATGAGATTCTGCCGCAAAAAGGAAAACAACCGGGCAGGGGCATCATTAAAACATTGCTCTCTGCCATTTACAACTTGCAGTTTTTCAGAGAAATCGCTTAGCATTAATTTGATTACGATTTAAGTGTTGGATTTGTTCCCCTTCTACATTCGTATACTGAAATATTAATGGATGAGAGTGCAGATGTTATTAAAAATAAATACGATACACCTTAAATATTATTCAACAAACATAGCATCCTTAGGGCTGCTATAAGTATCCATATTCCCTCCCCTTGTGAAAGGAACCCATATCTAAATCGCTTTAAGCTGAATCTCTTGGGGAAACTCTCAAACGCATACACAGCGCTTCAGATACACCTTGGGGAAGATTAATTTGCAATTTATTTGCTTTAATGCTCGTCGAGGACGGACGGTGGAGGGTGAAATCTTAAGACACACTTTCAGGCAACACTTTCAGGACTTCCCCCCAAAAATGTATATTTTTCATTTCCAGCTCCGTTGAGTTTGGGCAATGCAAAAGCAATTTACAAATTGAATTTATTCCCGTGTAGCTGCAAATATGTTTATGGCAATTTATATTTGTGTCCCCTGGCCGCCCCTGAAACACCCTCGTAATTGGCCCTGTCTCTGCAGCTTTTGCTGCTAAACTGAAATTAATGTCAACTAAGCAGCAATTTGCAGACCAACTCTAAACTCTGAGTGTCTCCAAAATGAATTATGCACAGCGACTGTTACTTGCCCAGAGTTACATGAGGAATGGTTCGTGCAATTACATAAATTATTTTGTAATCGTTATTTCACTTGAATTAAAATGCTAGCCTGGCGATAATTGTGGAATTAAAAATTTATTTGCAAATGTCCAAGGGCAGCTGGGTAGTTTGCTTAAGAGATTACAGAGGATATCGTTTCGTTTGAACTGAGGCACACAGTCCAAATAAAACAATTCTCACAGCAAATACATCTAGGATGACCTGTCATTGCGTTCCTATACCAGCAGCTGAACCCAAATACAACAATCGATGGAGGTCCCTGAAAGTCTGTCGGAAACGAATTAGTTTGCCGGCAGTTGATGACCCATTTCCACCCAGTCTCGATCCAAAAAATGTCATAAATTCATATAAATTTCATTTCACAATTTCCGCATGCAATTTGGCGTGCCACAAATGTGTCCCACACAATGCCGCATTCCATTCCATCTGAGTTCTATAATATCACTGACACACACACACCCCGCTCTTAGAATGGAGGGCCCGATGTTCATGTTACCTTGCACTGAAAATACTTTTATTGTTTTGTGTGTGTCTGTTTTTTTTTTGCAGTGCCATGGCCGATGGCATCCTCACCGACAACCCGCACTTGGTGCTCCTGTTCTACATGGCCCAGTTGTTCCTACGTGAACTTGTGAAGAGTTATCGTCTCATACAAGTCGTGCCAATGGATATGTCCGGCTATTATGGTAAGTTTAATTCAACGCCAACGCACGATTCGCCCGCCCCAGTTGGCAGGGAACATGTTTCAGCTGTCGCCTTGCATTTGCGGGTCATTGAAAATTTGCAGCTGCCAGCAAATGTCAAACTCAGACAAGGACTTTGCCAAATGGAGTTTGGTTTTGGTATGAGCTGCATAATTGGCTTAAACTATAATAGGTAGAGTAGGTAGATGTATGCCTTGAAAAGCTACTCTTTGGGTAACACACAGTTTTATTGAGAATTTACTTTTAAATCATGAATCCTATTTAGAGCCTTGCTGGGAAAAACACATTCAATTCGTTTTGTAAACTTTAACAATGATAACAAGCATCCAGTCAGCATTTACTGCACGTTCAACAATTGTTTGGGATTCTCTTGTTGCAGCAGTTGCATGCCAACCTTCGGCGATTGTGTGTGAGGGCTGGTTCTGATTGCCCCTCGTTTGGCATGTTTACTAGTAATGCGCACGTGCGAGTGCAAAAATATTCAGAGCCAAACTTTGTACTGATTTGTCGCCAAACTGACCATGGGAACTGCGGCCGAATACCAAATAACGCAAATGCCAAATGCCAATTGCTGATCATAAATTTTTAAATTACAACCGCTGCTGCGTTGGCAACGGTTTCTCACTGTCAACGCGTACGGACGGACATTAAAGTGGCGGAGTGGGAGGCAGGATGGCGGAGTAAATATTTACATAGCTCCTGCCAGAGTCAGGCGCTGGGCTTTCGATGTGGCTCTGTTGGTGCAGCGAATTTATGGGCCCTCTCCGCATCTGCAACAGCCCCACAAGCCATGGAAACAAACAAATTTCTGCAGTGCCATGAAAATGCCATCAACGCAGAATAAGCAATAAAAAATTCAAAAATTGAAAATGCTTTTTTTTTTGTTTTTTTCGTGTGACTGTTGTAATTTCAAACCAAAAAATACGCCAAATTGAAGGGGCAGAGCGATAGTGACTGGAACGTCGAGTTTTATACGAGACATCCTTTATGTGGACGTTTAATTATTACCATGAAAGCAAAACGCATTTCATTCCACGGCTTGAAGAGAAAAAATGTTGAAGGGTTCGACTACGAAGTGCTTACTCTTTCTATGTTAAATAGAGAGAAATGGTATATTATTTAAAAATGCTGAAGGAAGAATCCAAATGCAATATAAAATATTTATTTGGTTTAAAAAAAATATTGCAGTCAAAAATTGAAACTTTTAAAGTTTAGACTTATGACCAGTCATGAATGCCGTCCAACACCTCGTATACGCGATATGATTGTCGATTTGAAAATATTACGTATACGCCGGGTGGGATAGATTGCAATATTTCGTTGCAAATTTTTGGAAATGACAGCAGCTATAAGTAATTAATTCCTCCATGGCTGATGAAGATTGATGGCTGAATCAATCAATCAAAGGGAAAACATCAAAACAGCAATGACGCAGCGGACGTGAATATAATGCTAAAATTTGGAAATAGTTTGTCTAGGGTTTCGCTCAATAAAATATAGAATGTCTAATTAAGGGTTGTGTGAAATATAAAACTGGTTTCTGATAGAACTTTTAATTAGCTTGTGTAAAAAGCAAAGAAGCAATAGACAACTTTTCATTCAAGAAAAATTGAATGAAACCAACTTTAAAGTAGGTTGGAAATGGAATTACGCGTTCTCTCCAACCTAATGAATCAGTTCAAAATGTAGAACGGTAAAGTCAGAAGGTCTTTGTAAAAAAAATAAATAAATAAAAGCAAACTTTATCATTGCAGCACAGTCGTATCAAAGAGAATTTTTTTTATCTTCAAATGAAACAATTGCCGTGATGAGCCTTGACTGCACTTTGACTTTGTGGCAGTTTATTTCTTAATTTAAATATATCCTTCTGTTTATCCTCTAGAGAACCGCGCCGGACCCTCGAACCTGGGCAATGTCATAAGCCAGATTTTGTTGTGCAAACAAATCACGCCGGACTTCAACGAGGAGGAATTGTGCAGCATTACCAAAGACTCGCAGGACATAGCCGTCCTGCTATCCGAGATGCAGGAGTACATGCCGCAGCACGAGGCGTACTTGGGTGAGTTTCATCCAGTGCGCAGGCTCCCAGCCTGTTGGC
Source organism: Drosophila atripex (assembly GCA_035045925.1). NCBI lineage: Eukaryota > Metazoa > Arthropoda > Insecta > Diptera > Drosophilidae > Drosophila > Drosophila atripex. Next base: position 10,845,762 of record JAWNOP010000070.1, read on the forward strand.
TTCTTTGCTTCAGTGGCTCCAGAGGCTGCAGTTTCATTGCCGTGCACTTTGATATTTGGCCAAGGCCCGTCGGGCAAACAAAATTGTAAAGCATACAAAAAAGGGCAAAACCAGGCACAAAAACTGGCTGTGCTAATAGTGCTCTGTGATGTACACAGGAAATTTTTAACGCATTTTAAATACTTTAAAATACTTGAAAATATAAAAAAAAAACTCCTAATTCTGTAAAATTGTACATGCTTAACCGAAAAAGTTTTTGATTTGTTTACCATATTATCAAATACGGCTGTGTATACATCTTTTTATTGACGTGTATTGCCCTTATTTTTTTGGTAGTATTTCCTTTCAACTCATTCACTAATCGAGTCAAATGTTTACTCTTTCATCTGGTGCTTTTAGAACGAAACGCAGCACTGGACACAACCGGACCCTGGCAGGCCAAAAGGCGTCAGAACTACATCTGCAAGAATATGAGCCTTCTCTGCTGCGTCTCCAGGCCAAACTATCTCTGAGACCAGGCGGACAGTGTTTAATCCGGCCCGGATGGTCAGAAACACTCAACCCACTACTTATATCAATTACTAGAGCCTAAGTTGAGCCTACATATACCACATAGAAGAAGTCCTAGCGTTAGGCCGGGGAGGTGAACACTCGATTGGCATTGAAACATAATCAAAGCCCGATGGCAGTGCGAGGAAAGCTACGTGTTTCTTCTTCCAGAGGCATGTGTATAATCAAAGTTAATTATGCTGCATATACAATATTAATGTAAAATCAATTACGCAACTCTGATACGAATATTAATATATACTAAATGTACACCAACATAGAAGAGTTTAGCTAAGGGAGTTTGGCGATCATTTAAGACTTTTTAGGCCAGTAAACCTTAGTCACTGTATAGAGTCAAGCGAATAACACCACAGTCTGGTGTTATCTGAACCAGATATAATCCTTGAGTTAACACTAAGATTAGGCAGAGGCTGCGGGCTGGGGACTGGAGGAGGTCGGTGGGTGTTGGGAGGAAAGGAAGTCTAGTTGTAGTTCAATACAAGGGTAGCCTTCTTAATTAAGTTGAATGCCTGGCCAGGCACAGTGCTAATGAAAAGCAATAATGTAAAAGTTGTTAACTCAGACACTCACACAGAGAGACACACTCACCAAATAATAATAATTATATATGTACATGTTACCAAATAGGTTTCCGTTTGTTCATTTCACGGTTTTCAACAGTGAACTCTGCACAGTACCTAAAAACCTAACAATTAATCGAACAACAAACGAGCAACGTGTGACCAATAAAAATACAAATAAACTAAAAGTGAATCAATCTGTTTAAAAAACAATGCAATATTCCATAGCCAAATGATAATAAATAATTCAATGAATACAAAAGCAACAAAGGAATTTCTATCAGCCAACAAAATATAATATTTAAGTAATATTTATTAGTTAAAGCTCATGTTTAACCCATTAAGAGCCAGACGCGATAGATTTCATAAATGAACATGCCCTTTCCCTTCAGGCACAACGAGTTTAAAGCATTTATTTTCATTTGGCTGACACGGCGAAATATAGCCTGTAAAACGCGGCAATTGGTTACAAATTAATTTATTGCAAGGCCGTGGTAAATAATTATGTGTTCATTGTTTTCGGTTCCATTGAAATCGCATTAAAACTGTACAACCAGCGGTATTCGCAAATGGAATATACTTTTAAATAGCCGCTGAGCCTATTAAAAATTCATAAGTTTATGTTATACGTTATATAAAAAGGGAAACAAATTCTGAATATTTCATGTTCAGCGCCATTCGGTTTCGGGTATGTGGCGCATATTCAATGACGAGTAATTGAACAATGTACACTTTTTCTTTGTTATCCTGTCGGAGGGAGCGGGAGCTCATTCATTTAACATTGTAAATCAATTTGCAGTGCAAACAAGAGCGAGCTGAACTCTCGACAATTGCGGGGACCGCTGAAATGACAATGAAATTGTAAAAAATCTGTAAGGATGTCCCCCCACACAATGGGGCAAGTGCTTGGCAAATATATATATAGACACTCTTCAAGCCCAACAATGGATAATACATATAGAAGCAAATAAAGCAAAGTGCAGATATGTCTCTCTCATTAAAGCTATAGTACAGATTACTAATTTGTTAATTCGATTCTAGGCATAAATCAAACACCAAACAAATTTACACGTCTTTAGAGAAGGTAGTTCGATAGAATGTTTATAATATTAATAATTATTTACTGTATATGAATGTATATTGCTTAGATTGTTTGAATAAGTACTCCATCAAGTCGTGATTGTTATATGATATTCATATAAGAATTATCTGAATGTATTTACTAAATGTTTGTTCATGTTGTTTGCAACTAAATGCCACTGAGAAGCAACTCAAAAACTCACATACTAGCAACAAGAAACTAAAACACAGAAACGAAGTCAACACAAAAAACAAATTACCAAACTGGGTACCAATCAAATATGAATAAAGCTATTTTTAGAGAAACTAAACAAAAACCTTGTTTGCATTTCATTTCATTTCCTTTTAAAAGGCTTTAAATATTGGAAAAGGGGCCAAGAGCGTTAAATGGCGAGCCAACGTGTAACGCAAAATTTATTACACTTCATAAAAGGCGATTAATGTTTATAGATGTGATTTTATCACGAACACCCGAGCCACGATGTATATATTTTATATATACACTTGAACGAGATGGAGTAAGCTTGTGTTTCCATCCACGAAGAGTTGCTACCTCGGCAACGCACGATTTATTGTTCAACAGTACCTACCTCGATGAAGATACTCCTTAAAAAAATGTATTTATTTTCCTTTCAGGTTGAATAAATGTAAATATTTGGCATTCATGGGAGTTACGTGAGGTTTAGTACCAATATACTCTTTGGCTTACCCTTCAAGGCACTTCTGGAGGTGCCAGGACGTGCCAAGGTATTAGGGATAAGCCAATGTCTTCGACAATAGATACGTCTTAATCAATCTTAAACCGATGCCAAGTGGCAAGTTGGCAGCTTCGTAGGACCCCGACCGTCTTGTTTATTTAAAAAGCCCAGACGGCAAAAACTTGGCTTTAAAGTTGCAGCCTCGACACGGCCCGATGCAAATTGCATGGCCACGTAGGTTTTGGTGTCGAGAACTTTATGTAAATTAGTTGGAAAAGCTGCGGCAGCGATTGCCTTTTGATGTGGTATCCCCGGACCTTGGGTTAGCCGCCGAGGGAAACCTTCTGCGAGTACGTGCCGTTTTGGCCAAAATGTTTCATTTACCGCACAAACACGCACACACACACACACACCCATGAACACGCGCCCTTCGTCACCTTCCTCGATTGCATTGTGGCATTGACTGTGGTTGTGGCCCAGTATTGCCATTTCATTTGCTCTCTGACATCGACTAGAGCGGCTTATCCTTCAGTCAGACGTGAGGTGTTAATAGATTTACGTGGCGCCTGTGCGGCTAGGGACATACCTACTGGTATGAGCTACGCACTCCTTGCCACATTTGAATCGGCACTTCACGTAATACAGTGAAAAAAATGTTAAGACACTTTCCGAGTGGGAAGTGAAAGTGAATTCTTGACCAGAATAAAGTATTGCAATTCGTTTTAAGGCAAAGCACTACCCTCAACGCTGTATGAATCAGGGGCTTAATCAACTCTAATCTGCATCAAAGTCAAGGAAATTTTGAATATGCGGCAAAGACTATTATTAAATACATTTTAGCTAATATTTATGCCATACGATACGAAATTTTAGGTAACTATTATAGTAATTCAACAAATTTTAAAATTTTTCTGTCACTGTAAAAATCTAATAACAATAAGCACGCATGTCCTTGCAGCAATATCACTCTCTGCTCATTATGCTTCACAATGAACAAAAAATAAAACAAAAAATTTGCAATTCAAAATAAACAAAACAAAAAAAAAACAAAAATAAGTTAAAACAACAGGAGCTATAAAGGAGAGGCTCGCGTCAAAAGTTGGTTAAGCAGAACGGAAGTTGACATTATTTTTATTTTCTCTCGTGTTTTTTGTTGTTTGTTTCCTTTTGATGTGTTTATAGGTAGCAGGGGCGTGGAAAAGGGGGCTCAGAATGAAGTTGCGAGTCCGGCAAACAAGTTTGCTCCAAGCCCCGAGCCCCTAGAGTGAATTTATTCCTGTATGTGGCTTTGTGTGTGCGGCAAAGCCAAAATAAATACCAACAAGGATAATTCTGGGGTAATCCGATTTAGTGCGTTGCCCGCTGCTGGTGCCCCCGGATTTGAATCTGTCGACCCCCCTCCCCACCCATGCCATAGACACAAAACAAAAAACTCAAACCCTCTTGATTGTGGGGCAATGTCCCCGCACCCTCTTATTCGGGGAATATAGCCGCTGTCCCTGGTCAGTGTCCTGGGCACTTAAGTGCCAGCTGATGCTGGTTAGTTGGCTAGGAATAAGGATACAGTGGGATTGGCTATGAATAATATAATTACTAATTTCCACTTAATTATAAAGTTTCAAGTTTTAAAGCGCTGAAATTGTGAACAAAATTTACTGTTAATAAACTACTGTGAAGTTAACCGAAATAGTATATTTTTGTAAAAGCATGTTTGACTTTTTTGTTTTTGTTCCATTGTTTGTTCCGTTCGGTTTGGATTTAGCAACGCCATCCTGACTTTTTAATGGCTTTGATGCGTTTCGTGGTCGGTAAAATTTGGTTGGAATTCTGTCTGCTGTTGAATCTGACTGCCACGGGTTCCCTTTCATTGTTTTTTGGTGCTTAAAAATTAAAAACATAATTTTCATGTTGCCGTTCGCATTGTGGGTGCCTCTTTGCATAATTGAATAAGGTGGTGGGGCGGAATGACAATTTCAGGGCCAGGACAACGCAGGACTAAGGCTAACTTATCGACTGGGACTTTGGGCAGTCAGAGCCCAGTCTGCGGCTTTTGTGTGTGTCTGCTCTCCAGTCTGTCGTGGCTGGTCCTCGCCAACTGCGGTCTTTAAGACAAACGCCGAGGCTATTGTACAAATAAGCACCGTCGCAGTAGTGTCTTAAAAAAAGAATGGAAATCGTGCGCTGACCTCGTCGATTCTTTTTTTTCGGTTGCCAGTACTCATCATATGCTATCTTATCAGATGCTCTGTTTTGGAGGGCTCATAAATCGAGAGTTTGTCCTTAAAGTTCGACTCAACAATTTCTTAAACATTTAAGGACTACCCACGCACTTTTTTTTTCAAAAAAAGAAAAGCCATAAAACCTTCCGTGGGTACTTAAAGGGCACACGTGGCGTATGCGCAATTAAATGATGGCGATAGCTAATCATTAGGCGAACATTGATTACGGAGAGTCTTAAAGCCATTAATTAAATGCCACGTTTCGGGAAAAGTTAAAGAAAACATTTTAAATCGATTCAAGGATTTTTGCTTTGTTTTTCGGACTGTGAGCATCCTTTCATCTCGACGACTAAGAATCAGTTGGCAAAGCTGATGCTGCTGCTGCTGCTGAATCGCTGGTAGAAATGTTTCAGCATCGTTTTTGCTTCTTCGCTTAGAAATGCACAAAGGAATGCTTCAGAAAGTGGCACACTGGGCGGTTTTCCGGGAAGCGAGGGGGGATGGCTGTTAAAAATGCATTCGTGCTGGTACTTGTGCGAATTGCATGCGAGAAACTTTATAATTCAATTGTGGTTCCGGTCCCGTTCGTCGTATGTCGTGTCAAAGCGAAAGCACACTCTCACGGCCACACAAATACTTGCACTCGTTGCGGGTGGAGTTTGTAATTTTAAAACCGAATTAAAGCACTTGTAGCTTAACCGCAAAACCGCCAACTTAAATCAGCAGGTTAGTGGTAGGGCCAAGGGCTTTCATGGTATGTCAGTTAAGTTCGTGGAAAACTCCACGACCATCTAATTTTCCACACTCGGTCATAATAATGACTATTAGTGCAGGTGCCAGTACTCATTATTATGTCAAATATCATTAAAGCATTGAGTGTCCTTTTGCTTTTCTGTCAATCGTACGTACGTGTCCTGGTGGAAGCCTTCAAGTCAGCTTTTTGGGAGATTACTGGTAGATTTGCTTGTCACTCCTAATTTTGTAACCAATAAGAAGTTCAATCTTAAGAGGAAAAAAAAATGCAATGGCTATTATTACTATTTTTTACGAATTATAAATAACATAATTTTTTGAGGGATACATTCTATTTTGCTGTGAATTGTAATTTTCAGTTCCATTAGTGTTGATTTCTAAAATGTCTTTTATAATATATTTGCTAAAACATCCTGCGTTGTGTGAAATTCTGCTTTTGTACACCTTCAAGATCCTCAAAAGCTTTAGTTGCATTTCTTTAAAAGTAGACTTATTTTTTTTGTGCCTTTTTGACGTCAAAATCCACCCTTTTTGTCCATAGTGCAGGGGCTAAAAGGATACAATTTTTAATGTAGCGAGAAGCGACCTATAGCGGCCATTGCTCACCCATAGGACTGCTTGAAAATTGTTTGTCTGGCGCCATCTGGTAGTTGACATCATGTATATACATAGATGCCATCTGTCCGTCGGGTTTGTTAGCCAAGTTCTCAACCGAGAAAGTTTCTTGTTTTAGTAATTGTTCTTGTTTTTGTAATGTTTATTATAGATTTGTGTTTGTGGTTTTTGTATTACATTTTGTTTGTTTGTTATAATTTTTTCTTTAGTTTATATTATTGTAAATAGTGTTGTGTTGTGTATTATTGTGTATTATTCATTATTATTATGGCTAAAATGCAGCCGTCGCTGGGGGCCATATTGCCCCTCCTTGCATTTTCAGATTTGTTGAAGGGGATGCCCCAGAAAAATTGACAAAATATCGAAAAAATATTTCGATCTCAGATTTTGATGCAGAATGGTGGAGAATCGATGTAGAAATCGTTTAAGGTATTCCGCTCAAGAATCAGATAGATATTGGCTAAGATACAGCCATCGCTGGGGGCCATACTGCCCCTCCTTGCATTTTCACATTTTTTGAAGGGGATGCCCCAGAAAAATTGACAAAATATCGAAAAAATATTTCGTTCTCAGATTTTGATGCAGAGTGGTGGGGAATCGATGTAGAAATCGTTTAAGGTATTCCGCTCAAGAATCGGATAGAAATTGGCAAAAATACAGCCATCGCTGGGGGCCATATTGCCCCTCCTTGCATTTTTAGATTTTTTGATGGGGATGTTCCAGGAAAAATTGACAAAATATCGAAAAAATATTTCGATCGAAGATTTTGATGCAGAATGGTGGAGAATCGATGTAGAAATCGTTTAAGGTATTCCGCTTGAAATTCGGATAGAAATTGGCTGAAATACAGGCATCGCTTGGGGCCATATGCCCCTCCTACATTTATTCACAATTTTTTAAGGGGATGCCTAGACCCATTTAGAACAATATAAATTAAAAAACACTCAAAATATTTATATGGTAAACTGAAAATATTTATTGAAAATAGAGAAACGAAATTATTTTTTTAATAAGGTAAATATAAAGTTATAAATAATAAAATTTTTTTTTTCCAACATTTTTTATGTGGAAATTAAATTAAAATATTTGAAAAAATTTCGCACAATCTAATTCCATAATCACCAATTCTGTTTAGAGTACTTATTCAGAATGTGGACACGCTCCAGGTACATTAAATAAACAAAACTTCCAGCAGTTCAAACACCTGCTAAAGTTCAAAACATCAACGGCACCGGGAAACACAACAAGCAAACAAATGAGGGTCAAAGTACAAAAAAGGAAAATATGCTTGCCCGGTGGGCTCGACGGTGGCCCACACGGGCTCAGGCTGACTCGTACAATTCAATGCGGCACATTAACCCAAACCTGTAGAGAGCCTGAGAACCCTTTACCATACCCGTATTTCTGTTATATAAGGGCCAACGGCATTGGTCGGTCACTGGTTGAACTTTGACCATTCAACACGTCCTGTCTGCAATTGTAATGAAAGCAGAGAAGTCATAAAGGGGTTGGCCAAGAAAAAATGATTATTTCAATTGAATTCCAAACTAAGTTAAAAAAAAAAATTAAAAATTAATTAAAGGGGTAGTCCTTTGAATAAGTTTTATAATCCCCGATCTCTACGCCACTGTTCCAGCCAGTTCCATTTTTTTTTTTGCGTTGACGAGCTTATGCGACCAGGAAGTTGCTCGTAATTCTGTTTCCGCTTGATTTACAAATATTTGCATGGGCAAAACATTTTTCAACAGTTTTTGCGGGCAAGCGGGCGAAAAAAATGACTGAATAGCAAATACAAAATGAATAAAAAACAAAAACCTCTCACCAGAAATTGCAAGGAAATACGAAACTACCAAAGTTGTTGAAATGTTTCTGGCAGAAACTATTTTGTGGCTAGTTGGGCCTGTTTGGTGTGAGATGATGTCGATGGACTCATTGGGCTTTGGAGAGTTATGCTTTGGAGCCAATATTGCAAAAGTTTTTCAAAATCAAAAGAGCGGCCAAGCAACAAATTCTGAATAGTTTCTTAAAGGGTTGTAACTAAAGCAGTTGAAATGATATCGTGCTAGAAAAGTCCCAGCTGGAAGTCAATTTAGGAAAACTGGAAAAATTTTGTGGATTTATTTTCTTGGTCAACATTTGCCAAATAATCAAGGCAGAAAGGATTGTGGCTCTGTTTAAGCCTATTTGTTCTTGACCTACTGACAGATCCATTAAAAGCTACAGTTACAAACAGGTTGCCGTCAGTTTTGGGCTTTGGGTTTGCTTTTGTGCTCATCTGTCTACAAATCTTAAAATCAACAAACAGGAATGGAAGTATTTAATGTACACTTTTGAAAGAAAACTCTTGAATAATAGGGTAGATAGAGTTATATTAAAGGGATATAAACTACTATTTCTGGAGCCAACAAACTATATTTGTTTGTTAATAAACTCTGTATAAAGTTGTCTCCTGTTTAGTTTACTTTGTAGCTAGTTGTGTATATTTTTTATGACTGTAAGTGCAGCTTTGCAGAGCTGTTTGTCTATTTGTTCGGCTCCGTTCCTTTCTTCGTTCAACGCTGTCCTTGCCACTTGTTTGACTTACAGCAGTATTTCTGGTGGGTGGCAGTTTCATGAGTCATATTTATGCCTTGGTAGCTGGCAAACGATGGGCAAATTGTACTGCAAAGGTTGACGATGCAAGAAGTTAGCATGTTTTGCAATTTGCATGTCAGTCTGCCGAAAGACTTCTGAGTGCCATTAATAATCAGCTGCCTGTTGCTTCTCTGGCGCGAATTTTGGAGCCCTCTCAATGGAGTCCTTTGACAGGCGAATTGCATTTGCCAGTGAACCCTCAAACGCATTAATCAGAGACGCGAATTGGCGACGCTCGTTTGATGGTGACAAATCTTGCGCAAATTTACGCAAACAGTGGCGTCTGCCAGTTTCAGCTTCTCCGATCCGGGGTTGCTCCTTTTTTTTGGGCTGTCGAGTGAGTGGCTGCAATCTGGATGCAGCTGCTCATTATGTGCCCCAGTTGCCTCGGTTGCGGCACACAAATCTCCCTAAAGTAATTTACTGGCAACTGCGCAAAGTGCACTTTGCTATTTTTCAAATCGCCAAAGCCAGACGACAGACGCACCAGCTCCGTCCGATTCGGGCTTCACTGACTTCTGGCTTGAAGTTGAAATTGAAATTGAATTGCGATTGATATTGATTGGCTGCGTGCTTGAGCGACAACTCGGCCAAATCATGTGCAACCAGGCAGGGATTTCCCAGGCCAGCCACTCTCGGCAGCGTCTTGTAACTTTCGCTTATTGTTATTTTTCTCTCAACTCTGCCAAAAATACAAATACACGTATATGATGTATATATTCCCACACAGCTCTGAGCCCGAGCTGTGCTCCTTCTCCAGGCTTTAGTTTCCATTTCCAGCTTGAAATCGAATTTGGAGTCCCTCAGCTGAAAGCAGCAGTCTGTTGCGCCAGGATATTCGACTATAAGTTGTGTATTGTTTAGTCAAGTGCAGCTGCTCGTGCAGCTTGTTTATGTCCTGTGCAAATAGGGTTCCGGAAAGAGCTACGAGTGCCCCGTTTAAAGTGGAATTTATAAGCTAGTCTTGCACAATTTAAAATATAAAAAATGAACAACCCGGAAAAAAAGTCCTAATAAGGTTTGTGTGCAGAAATATCCTACGGAGGTTTATCGATCAGACATATACAAATACATGTAGATTCCATAAATCATAAACTATATTTCTATTGTTGAAATATTTACTAGCTCAAGAGGATTACCTAATTGCCCCCCGAGCCTGAAAGTTTCAAGGACCGTGGCTAAAGTTTACATTAATTAAACGGAGTGAATCAAACCAGTTACACTGTGGCACGTTGCCTGCGGAAGCAATCAAACAAACGCAGTAACAAGAACTCCATTAGGATGCATACAAAAGCACTCCAGGACATCGGGGAACCACAGAAGGTGCCCGGGCAAACAGGTGGCATCCGTGGCTGAGGCTAAAGATGAGGACGAGGAGCAGCACTTCTTGCTGCCACAATAAGAGTACACAAAGTGGTAAATGCAGGAGGCAAGCCAACAATGGTAGTTCCTGGCATTGCCTAGCACCGGCAATGCCATGGCGGAAATCCTGCCATGGCGACACTAAAAATATTTTCTACCAAATTTACAATGTGAAGTGGCTTGCCGGAGCGCCTGCCAAAGGTGCTTGCCTCTATATCTATAAAATATAGTTTAGTTAGTGTGTGACGCATAAACAAGCACACAACACACAGATACACGAATACATATTGAGAATGTTGCACTTCATTGCGTTGACAGAAACAAACTTAGTCCAGAGTGAGAAGCACAGATGGAGCTGTAGCCAGGATCCTGAATGTGCTGCCTCTGCTTCTTCTCCTTCGCCTTCGCATCCTGGCGGTCCTTTCCGAACTCCAGCTGTTGCTGCCGATGCTGAGTGCATTTTGAACATAATTTTCAATTTTCATGCATGTTTTGCCATTTGCTGGAGGAGTGCGAAATTGTTTCTCTGTTGCTGCTCTACACGTGACAGTTTTTGATTTGCTTAATGGTCGCAACGGGGCAGAAGCTGGTCCGAGTAAATGGAAATTTTATTCAGATAGCTCTTAGTTTAAAAACTGTTGTTGTTGAGGATTAAAGGTTGAGGACCATTGGCAGCAGATTTCAGAAATAAAATTGGTTCTATGTTCAGCACATTTTCACAGATAGAACATGTAGAATTCTTACTACCTTTAAACTTTAACATTTTCGACCATAACTATTTAATTCAATTTCGTTTCCCATAAACGGTTCCATCCGATAATGGCTATTTGCATTTAATTGGTGTTTATTGGCGAAATATCTGTGTAATTTTGTTAATTTAATTTCTCTTAATGGTTTAAGTGCCAGGATTGGCTGTTTCAGGTTGAAAATCATATAATTTTATATGCGCTTTGAGACAAAGGATAAAAGCTATTTAAAATTGAAATCCACATAGTCACACGCTGGTCCTTTGGTTAAAGTTGTAGCCCAAAAACAACACAACAATGGACCTCTTTCCTGCTTCCCGGCTTTCACCATAGAACGACTTCGTTCCGCAGGCAGCATAATTAATTGCGGTAATTAGTGTGTTGGCAACAAACAGCAAACACACGAAAAACATTCAACAACAGCAGCAGCATCAGAACCAGGCAGTAGTACCCGCAAGTGTAACAGCCAGAAAAGTGGGTGGAAAATGTGCCAGGAAAGTGCACAGGAAAAGTAGTTTACAGGTTTATAAGGTCATTAGAACTTCGCAAATCGTATACGATGTAGAGGATTTCAATGAATAATAAAGTAATACATAGGTATTCCATTAAACATGAAAATAAATACATAACTTTCAAAACATTCGGTTTTTAAACTTTTTCCACGTGTACAGTTCGCATTTACTTTGTAGAAGATTTGTGTGCCCGATTCTGGCATATTAGTTAGTTTGTGGGGCAAGTTTTATTTACGACTCCATCTGGGAGACTGAAAAGTGGGCGGCATATGCCGCAAAGCGGTGACTGCTGACTCCTGAAAGGCCCAGGGCGTTAATTTAGTTGCGCCGACCCGCCATTTCTGTGGCATCATTAGAAAGAGTAAAATGATTTTTATTGCTAGGCAAACAGAAGAGGCAGAGACAAATACGTCTGACGGAATCACGGCAGCTAATAAGGAGGGCTTGGCCAGAGCCACAGCAAAACGGAGTGCCAAGGATATGGCCTAAGGGACTGTTGCTTCAGCTTGTCGGGATAAGAAGACCCGGTCTCTGGTCTCCTCTCTCCATTCTCGGAACTAAAACAAGCTCTTGGACTCTGAGACTTCTTGCTGTTCACTTTAATTGGTCACTTGGCGCGCACAGAAGAACAATTTAATTTTCGCCATTTTCTTATTATCTCGATTTTACACTCCCAGCGCTTTTTGAAAGTATTCTTCGGACGGCAGCCCGTTTATGTAATTAAGCGTAGCATACTTTCCTGCTCTGGGGCCCAGGGGCCATGGGACTAGGGGGCGTGGCAGCGTCTGTTGTGTGTTATTACCACCACAGTCATTAAATCTTTTGTACGTAATTAAAAAATTACAATTTAATGCTTTGCGCTCATTTATTGACAAGGAGCACACGGTAGTGTGTGCAAAACACGTATCCGCCCTGTGGCCAAGCGGAAAATCGAGGAAAATCATGGCAGGAAGTGCGGAACATACGAGGGGCACACTACGAGGTGCAGATGGAACTCTTAATGGCGGAAGTCAGCCTGATTATAAACGTGTTAAGTGTGTATTTATGGTTAAATCTCTCAATTACAATCGGTTGTTAAGTTTAATTACAAATGGAAACAGAAAGGTCCTGTTCATGATGGCGTTTCAATGAAACTAGCAAAGCTCCTACCTTTTCAGAGGCTAATTGTTGAAATAACTGAAAAGAGTAATCCAGCTGTGAAAGTCTTTACACACAAAATCTCTGTTGCTGCCAAAAAAATACTCTGGCAAATTTAAAGCTTGGTGCAATGTGATCTGTGGAAAACTCTGAATTCCAAAATGCTATCGATAAGCCGCAAAAAAAAAAAATAAAGCCTAGCGACATGGAAATTGCATTGACCGAATGGACTCCAAGAGGCTTTCGATGGCGGTCGAAGCAAATAAACTGGGTCCAATCGGCGAGCTCCTCTAAAAGCCCATTCGAAATCGGCCTGAAAAACTTTATGCCATTTTTTCTGCGGTTTGGTGTGTCAGCTGTCGGTTGACTTAAAGCGTTGACATTCAGACCTGCAGGGCAAATACAATTGTGGAAAAACGAACCAAGCCTTAATAATTTTCCGCATGAAATTAGAGAGCGGAGGTATTGTTTGAACCTTTTATATTTGTCCACTGTCCATCGTAAACGTTCATTGTCCTCTTTGTGATGCAGAGAGCAAATGTCAATGGCGATATTGAGGCTGATGAGCGGCATCCATTGCTGTGCGTGTAGGCTGAAATATATGTATAAATCGCTGTCGTGCAATAAAAGTCACCCAGCACAATATGGTGTCCATGGCCGCAGACGCAGTCGCATCCGCATCCGCATCTGCATCCAAAATCCGACATTCGGAATTCATCTGATTTATGCGGCTGTCACCAGAGCGGACCCCTGCTCCCTTTTTGGTCACAGGTCGCATATGCGGGCGAACCGATGACATGGCTGATTGACAAACCGCTGTTTGCCAAAATGAACAGAATGACATGCGGTCGACTGGTCGGGTAAAATCCAAATGTTCGCATTAGGCAAAGCGTCACAAATCAAAAATGGCCTTTGTTTGACGAACATGTCAAAGGTAAAGTAAGCACACAATATTGATGCTGGGGATGATTGCATTTCAGGCAACCTCCCAGATGCAGGTAGAACAAAAGATACAACAGAGTAATGTTTTTTTTTTAAATAGAAGATATTTATCATATTAGGCTAGTTTAGAAAATTGTTATAATTTCTAAAAAGAATACTTTAAAGATTGCAGATAAAATTTATATCAAAAATATTATTGTTCTTAAAGACGTTCTTGTTCTTGAAAACTTGACGATAAGTCCGCGTAATTACCTTTATCGGAGAGGAAGCTTGCTTTACCACAAAATGTGTCGTCACTACCGGATATGGCTAGTTCGGATTTAGATTTTGGCCTAATACGCAAATTTCCCGATGAACACGTTTCGATTTTACCCTCATATCCAGTCAAGTATACATACTTCATTTGATCGAGCGGTATCCCCAAAACCCTGGCCACAAAAGACTTTCCTTTCATGTTTTTTCTTTCATCGGGAATATCGCAGCCACCGCACTGCCGTTCCGGATGATGAAACTCGAAGGTGACGCCCATGGGACAGTTTTTCGGTGGGAGGGTATTCCTCACGTCCACCACACAAAAGGTGAGAATCTTTTGGAAAACACCCAGCTTTCGGGCCTCCTCTATGCCACAATCGTTTACCAGAAAACAGCCTAAAGAACATCCTGTCCGCATGTCCCGTAGGTTCACATGGTAGATATTGTCTGCTCGCAAATATATTGACATAACCACGTCTGAGAGACACCGAGTTCCTATTGCCTCGGCCAACTCGCATCGAAAGCTGTTCATAACCGGCAATTTCAAGCCCTCACAGAACTGGCAGGTGCTCGAGGGCTTCCTCACCAGCGTGGGGCAACAGCATTCCTTTTTGTCGGCCAGTCCTTGGTTCAGGGTGTGAATTTTTCCATTGAGGCAGTCGATCAGTTGGCGAATCTCGCACATGTCCTGATTCTGTACCACATCGAATTTCTGTTTCAGGTCGCACAGCTGTAGGGATAAATCCGATATGGCCGGCATGTTGGCCTTCAGGCAGTCCAACTGATGGCGGATGTCGCCCAACTGCTCGCCCTGAAGATCTTTCAATTTGAGTTTTAGTTCGCAAAGTTCCCGTGACATTTCGTACATTGAAGGGCAAGTACAACATGGCATCGGCGGACAGCATGGCTCTGGCGGACAGCATGGCTCTGGAGGACAACATGGCTCTGGCGGACAACATGGCTCTGGCGGACAGCAAGGCGGTGGCGGACAGCAAGGTGGTGGCGGACAACATGGCTCCGGTGGACAGCAAGGCGGTGGCGGACAGCAAGGTGGTGGCGGACAGCAAGGCGGTGGCTTACTGCTCTTCTTATCCTTGGATGAAGAACGATCCTTTTTTTCCTTTTTCCCTTTAGCCTTTTGAGAAGATTTAGATTCCTTCATCGACTTCTGAGGCTTGCTCGAAGATCTGGTCTCTGGCCCCGAGGGAACCACAATCTGAGGTCTTCTACATGGACAGCATGGTTGAGTATTCTTTGGCTTTACACAATCTTTCTTTGGGGATCCTTTCGTTGCTGGTATACATAAAAAAGGAGAACAAGAAGTGCAGGGACTAGAAACCAGGCTGGGCTTACAATCCTCCTTCTGGCGAAGGGGAGGATAAAGAAAGGGAATTTCATCGGCCAGCGGCTTTTTAAAGGACACACAGCATTTGCGCTCTCCGGAATCGCAGCACGGAGGCTTAACACAGCTAGGTTCAACTTGTGGGCAACAAGGTGGTTCCGGCTGACAGCTCTTCTTCTGGCACTCGCAACAGTCGCAGGGCTTAGATGGTTTTTTGCAGCACTCCGAGTCCTGTCCACCCGAACTTCTAATGGGAAACCTGCGTTCTATAGAATCTTGCAGGCGCACCAATGTTTTCAAGTATCTCTGATATGCTCGATCGGAATCTGATCGGAATGATACATAACAAATATTATAAATTTATGACTGACCAAGTCAAACCCATTAAAACGGTTACCTTTCATCTTTCAAATCATGATATTCTTAGAAGGTTAAAATATTAGAGGCCTTTGTAATTCTCTTTTTTGTTTTATTTTGTTTTTTTTAATTCACAAAAAATTTTGCCTGCCCAATTCGGAAAATAAACAATTTTTACGAAGCCAACTGAAACGGCTTTGAAACCACTTTAATAATTTATAAATTTTGACATCGCCATGTTAGTCTACAAATGTTAAAAACAAAACCAGTTTCATTTTAATATACATATTTATTCTCATTTTGTTTGATATTTATTATATTTGGCACACGAAAACCACACAATATTTGATCTTTGGCTATGTTATTCCCTAAAAATACGAAATATATTATTTTACCTCCAATATTTTTGTCAAATGTGATTTTGTGGTCGAATCGGATGCCCAGTTGTATGTATAAGTGTTATTGTTTATTTTAAGCCCTGGAGTATACACACGAATATTTTTTGATTCTGTTTGTGGTTCATTAAAAGGATTTCATGTAAAGTTTCAAATGCTGTAGTTAAGCTCTTAATATCATTGTTTATTGCTTCGGTTGACTTTTTTTCAGATTTAAATGGCAATTTGGGTTATTTATTTGATTCTTTAAGAGCATTTTTTTAGGAAATGTCATTATAGTTTTGTCTGAAGAGTGAAATTGAGTATTTTATTTATGAATGCATATCGTCTAATTTTTTGGCAACAAAACTCCATCAATATTCGAGGCTCAAGCTTAGCTGGAGAAGGTTTAAATTCCATTTAATTATTTGACTAAAATTTTATTTGGGAAGAAAGTCAAGAAGGCAAACTCTTTAGTGTTCCCTCAATGAACCAATTCCAGAAATCATTTAATCTAATGTCGAGCCACTTTATTTAACTGCTATGAGGATTTTCTTTATATATATAAATATTTCTATGCGCTTTTAAAATAAAATCTCATCTCCCAGTCAAAATTCAAACATTAAAAGCTAAAAATTAACACATCTAAGCTTAGTTTTAGCTTCTTTTAAGGCTACATCCAAGGAATGAACATAGCTGTTAAATCAAAATCCTTATACCAAGCAAATCAGACACGGCTTAAAGCTGTACAAAGCACATGGGGTTGAGGGGTCTGCCACTATGTAATATCCTCCGCCTGCAGATTCAGATTCATCCAAAGGACACCCTCAGCATGGAGCCAAGGGTCAGCATTAGACCCAGGAGGAGGGCAGTGGGCTGGAGTATATCCGAGGCGGATCGCGGCTCTAAGGACAGGGTCTTGTACTTCTCCACCTTGGTGAAGTCACTGAATCCTGCCAGATTTCTAGAGGCAGCCCTCATCAGGTAGACGGTGTCTGGCTCCACATTCGTTATGAGGAAAGTTGCCCCTGCAAGTATATATTTTAGGCATAGTTTTCAGGCGAGGATTTAAAGACTCACCCTCTTCGAATGGGAAATCTTTGCGCTTAGCATTGGTCCACTTGCCGGCGTCCGACTTGAACTCCAATTCGGACATGTACTCGATGCGAAAGCCATTGACCTCCATGGGTCCTCGCACCTCCTGCCCCCGCGGTGCACTCACATCCACGTCAAAGGTGTTTGAGTTGTAGCCACGCAGCTGGAAGGTGATCGGTGTGGGCGGCTTCTCTCCCTGTTCCAGTCGCTTAGTCCGCTCGATGCTGCCCAGGTGATTGGCGGCCCTGCACCTGTAGTTGTCAAAGACGCTGGCATTCACCACGTGGACGGTCAGACGGGACCAGTAGCTGTCCGTTTCGATGGTGTACAGCTTCTCGTTGCTGTGCAGGCGTTTTTGTTTCCGATGCCAGGTGAAGGTGGCTGGTGGTTCGGCCTGGGCCTCGCACATTATTGAGGCGGTGCCATTGATGTAGGCGTACTGCAGGCTCACGAACTGTTTGTGCGTCCAAAAAGGTTTGTCTAAAAAAAAAAAAACCAAAAAAAAATGGATTGGTAAGAGGTAAAAAATCCCCGTATCTACGATGGAAGTGCAATATTTTTCCAATAAATCGATGTTGCAATGATTTTGCATCTTCCAGGATACCCAGATGGGTTTAAAAATGTGCATCCTGGAAATGGAAAAACCATGTACGTTAACCATAAATCAGAGCTTGGCCAAGTTAAGCCATTAGCTGCCATGTGTGCCACGCCCACTAGCCACACGTCAGCCCGCGTCAGGACTCATCAAATGCGGCTCACATGCGAGCGTAATGCCAACGTTCCCTGTTCAAAAACTATTTACCGTCCAGTGCGCAGCATACTAAGCGCCAAACACGAATTTTAGAACCAACATTGGAAAAAAGGCAAATTGTGACTCAAGTAATTTTAGGTGTCCCTTTGAAAATGGCACAGTGGGCTAGGACCATACATTTCTTCGATTCTTAGCCTACAAAATGGGATCTATTGATTGTTTTCGAACTAAACTGTTTTTTGAAATAGATCTTATCAGTTTGAAATAGTTATTTTCTAAAATTATTGCCTCTGGAAAACTAGGAATAAGGAGTATAATAAATTCAATTTAAATTTATGACTTGGATTTGCTTTTACAGTTGAACAGAAATCAACTTGAATTTACCATCTACTTGAATCCATTACTTTAAATAAATAAATAAAGTCATTTTTAAATTACTCCCCAAACAAATAGTATAAACACCAGTGTATGTTTGTAAATCGTAAATCACACTCACGTTCGATTTTCATCAAAACTGTTCGCTCCTGCATATCAGAAGCAATCGAGTTGACTTGGTATGCTCGGCACGCGTACTCGCCGGTGTCACTCTGTGTTACCTTGTTGATGAGCAAACCATCGGCCAGGATTCGGAACTTGGAGCCATCTGCCGCTGCACATGGAACGGAAAAAAGAGAGCAATGGTTCGAGTTTCAGTAATGGCAGCCGGCAGTTCGGGTAAAATGCAAAGCTCATTATCGGCACTGGGCATGGGCTTACCATCACCATTGCCCCGCCATCACCGCAATCACTCACCTTCCGCACTGATGGGCTGTCCGTTGAAATGCCAGGTGACATTCGGTTGGGGCTCGCCCTTCACCTCGCACAGGATGGTGGCCTTGTCACCCTCCTTAACGGTCATCACGGTGGCATTTTCCGTGAACGTAATTTTCTCTGTGCGTTCCGGGGCAAGAAGGAAAACAATGCAATATTAATGATTCACCTCCAACCCATGGCGATTCCAGCACTTACGATATACAATCAAATCGAAGGATTTACTATGCAGACCGCCCTCGGCAGCTTCGCAGGTCCAATTGCCCTTGTCGGCCAGTAGGATGTGGGCGAAAACGATTTTCAATTGTTCTAAACGCGACCAGGTTGGGGGTGCAGCCGGTGGAGCAGATGGAACATAAACAAGCGGACACGACAATGGTGAAAAAAAGAAATTGAAAATGGGAAATTGAGTTGAGAATACAAAGGAAAGGTTAAACGGGGCACCCAAAGGTACACAAGGTACCAGTGTATAAAAAAAGTCTATAAAAAATAGAATGCCAATGGTAGGCTTTCCAATACTCTCATAAATGTAGTTTTTAGATTTATTTTTTAAGTTATTTCCTTGTTGTCCTTTAAAATGATCTCTTTAGTAGATTTATTAATTTATTAATTTTTATTTCATTCAAATTGAAACTTCAAGCTTTCATTCATATACTTCCTAAAGCCATACCATTTTTTATCAATTTTATTTCAAAGCTGACGTTAAAGACCCCTGACCCTTGCTTCCCAATTCGATTTTTATTGTAGGTATTCAAAACAAGGAATGTGAGTAGAGAATTGCAATTAATTGCGTTTGTTGTGCTTGTGGCGATGTATACATCCGACTCGTAACCCTCATAACCTGACCCCTTGCCCCCTGCCCCTTTTGTTCTAGCTCCTTTTACGTTGGCTTGTTTTATCTATCGCATCCCATCCTTTTGCTATCCTTACCTGGCGATGTTTGTTCAATGTGAATGCGTCCTTTGTGCTCGCGTATAATTTCGCCTTTCGGCGATTTCCAATGCAGTTTCGCATCCGGATTGGGGCTCTGGCACAGGACGATGAGCGATTCATTTGTGTAGCGCACCACGCTGTGCTCTGCCGGGCTCAGGGACAGGCTCTCGTGATGATTGCCCAAGACGGCAGCTGGAATGAAAGAGCAGTACGTGCTTTCAGTAGGTTAAAGGTCTCGTTGGGTAATAGCTCGTTAATTGCAGTCACCAAGTGGCTGTGTTTCAAATGCAAACTGAGAAGTTAAGGCCAAGTTTCTACGGCAACTGCAGCGCATTTGCATAACAATGCAACTGCTCGGAGGATAATATTTAAATAGAAGCTGATGTGGTAGCTTTCAGTATTGTTTTCGTATATATATATTCCTCAAAGCTAAAAGCATCTAGCAAATAAAATAAACTGGATTTCACAGATAGAAAGATGTTTTTCGTTCCATTCTTAAATTTATTTAAAACTAAACAATTATTATTTTTTCCCCTTATATCACTCTGTCAATTAGTCTTATAATTTATTTTCTAACGATTCATATGCAAAAGTGTATGATTTTTTAACCCTACACCAAAGTGCACTTAACGGATGGATATCCTGGCCATAGCTCAGAGTGGGCGCTCCTCTGGAAAACGTTCATTGAAATTTATCACAAGAAATTGCAATTTCATTTTGCCAATTCATGTCAATCTGCAGGAAGAAAAAGAAGTTTCAGGCAGGCAGGAAAACCGTTGGCAGGACGAAGGACGTAACAGCAATGTGCATACAGCCCCCAAAACTTCAACTGAAACCGGATACCTCCACAGCCCTTGGGTATGCTGCCTCGCAATATATATATGTATATACATATATAGATGCAGAAATTTCTTGCATACTTTTTAATAAAGTTTGTTGCATGCCCCAAAACTGGCAAAAGAAGAAGTAAAAACAAAAACTAGGAAACACTAGCCATGGAAAAGTGTGGGGCACATGATTGCATCGTTCATTTCGTTGGCAAAACTTTTGCATCGCCTTTTTATGCCTTCGTAAATTTTATTGGCAACGGACATATTGGACATTTTGAAATTATAAATAGATATAAAGCTTGTTTATAGAACAAGATGCATAAAATGTCCTGGCAATTATGTTATAGATGGTATAGCTTTCATAAAACAACATCCTTTTCATGTTCTTTTAGTCGGATAAGAGATGATGTGTTTGGCTTTAAGTTTTTATTACAAATCTCGGCTGACAACAGCGGAAGTGGCCAAACAATTGAGACTCTACATTACTTTTTATAAAGCTCTTGGCTCCTTTTTCAGGACCCCTCCACCATATGGATTCAGTTATGGAAACGCAAATATTTGCATTGTTTGCCGTCACCTGCAGATGCCAGCATCACAGTTTCTACGGCTGTTGCGTTTATATGTTAAAATGCGAAAGTTGACTGCTTGTCTGGATATGAGAATACCAGAAGATGAGAGGCAGGTACAGGAGAAAAGGAACCTAACAGAACAAAACTTTAAAATTAAAAAATAATAAGACGAGAATGAAAAATTATGGCTAAACAATTTTCTTAAATGGGAATCTTCTTTCAAATAATTTTTAATAAAGTGATATCTTTTCAAACCTCGTATGAATGCTTAATTCTCTTGGTGTATTATCCTTGAAGCTGTTTTTTTAGTTTGCTTTCGGTCGCGTTGGTGATATTTGAGACAGGGACACGGCACAAGAGTCGTCATAAAATTTCATGCACAAACCAAAGTCACAGGACACGCGATCGTAATGACAGTGTCACAGAGCAAAAATAACAAAAAGGATGCAGGGAAAAGAGGAGAATAAATGTAAAGCTGTGCCAAGTGCGAGGAAAACAAACAGTTAGCGCTGGATCGGAAATGGTATTCCCGGAGCCAGCCACAAGGACGAAATGAAATTATCTGACTGGCTGTTGGCATTGTTCAGCGGCCTTTATAAATGCATTATGCCCTGCACTCGTGTGCACTGCAAGTGTAAAGAAAAATGGCAGCAGAGAATGCAGTTGGCAAATGGGAAAAGGTTGGTGAAAATGGGTGGCAGAGTCCCGGAGTGCGACAGGGTGGCAGGGATGACTGAGCTGTTGAGCGGTAACACGTGCGAGCTGCCAAAAAATGCAACCAAGCATGCAGCTCGTGGGCGACGTCCTGTGAACTGACGTGCCACGCCAACTGGTCCTGTCAGGATGAAAAAAAAGGTCCAATATAAATGCGTGTGATATAAAGTGTTAACCTGTTAATGGAATCCATTACACATCTGCATTTTAACAAATTATTGGGTCGAGCTTGTTTATGGTTTATTAATCTGAAATTGGCCATATCAGGATCAAGCTCAATCTAAAATTAGAGACATCCATTAGCAATCATTAGAAAATTCTTTTGAAGTACCCACTTTTCGTTTTAAAACCATAAAGTAGAAAGTTTCCCAAAAACTTTTTCCCAATTGGACATTTATGACTTGTGGCTGGACTACCGCTCTCATTTATTCATTTATTTTTAAATTATTCAATAGGAATTTTAATGAAATCTGTGCGCCATCTTTAAGGCGGGTCTGCAATTCAATTTCCATTAGCTCAACGGAAAACTTTTTAATTATTTTCCAATGCTTAATGGTGGGAGCTATGGGGGTTCGCAGAAATGGGAAACAGCTTTTTATTTGCTTTGAAATGCTGCAAGTTTTACTTTTTGTGCGACATTTTTTTGTTTTGCATATACTCTGGCAAAAAAGTTTGTTATTATTTTTGGATTTTTTTCTTTTTGTAGTCATGTAGTCAGTGCGCACGCATGGTCTCAACTTCAATAAAAAAGTTTTAATTTTGCATTTGTAACAGAGGGTATCAGTGGGTAGCAGCGGGCTGAGGGAAAAAATACAGCCGGTGCCAGAGCCAAACTGCAATAACATAAAAAATCCAAGCATCCATCCAGAGTGTTTGTCGGCGAGAGGGAGTGTTTTAATGTCAGCATAAACGCATACATATGAAGCGCACTTAACCTGAATTATAGGCGGCTTGGCCGGAACACGCATCAAAAGCCGGCCCAAAGGAAAATGCTAGCAAATAAAAACGCTCGACTCTCGAGCACGCAAATAATTGCAGCATTTGTGCGAGCTTAACCCATTTCTGTCAGGGTACTTTTTTTTCCCCAGATACCCATCGAGTCCAGGAAGTTTTTCGAAATGCAACAAACTTTTATGTTCTCAAAAGCCCAGCCCAGACGATTTTTATTTGCAATTTTAATTTTAACGAAAAATTAATGCTTAAATAGGAGCTCGCCCTTTGTGTGTGCTCCTCTAGAATTTCATTTCGAATGGCAGACAAAGCAGCTCCAGAGCACGTCGTAACGGCAAAACATACATAAATCATCAGCGCGTCTCCGCACAGGAATATATTTCCGCTATATAATGGACGCATCCGAATTTCCAGGTACACAGCCAGCCAAGTCGTCGTCTTCGTCTTCGTCTTGGCCTGGCCTGGTCGGCAGAATAACAGGAAGCCAGCTTGGTTCTTTGTGGTTCTGGAAAGTGCAAAAGCGGAAGTGCCGGTACAAGACGGTGCTCTACTTTCGGTTGCTATTGCACCTCCCACACCTTGAATAGTTAGTTTCTATGGCTTTTTAATAGTTTTCCATCTGACATCTTGGCCACTGGCAAATTTGGTAGTGTTTCAGTTTGGTAATTAATTTTTTTTCGTGCTGCAGCTTTCCTGCCAGGTCGGGTCAGTTCATAAATTTTCCATTATGTGAGTGTGCACCGGAAAATACATTTATGCGTTTTTAAATGCCTGCCAGCTTATAACTCTCCCAGCTCTCCTCTCTCCATCGGGAACTCGTTCTGCCCTCGGCTGGCCTTTAAGGAAGCTGCCGCATATAAATTTGAAGCTGTCGGGACGATAAGAACCCGCAGCCCAAAGGATCCAGCAACTACTGTCCAGTTCTTGGACCCGTGGACACTCCTGCTCCTGATTCCTCCTTTTCAACTCATTCATCAAGAGTGTGCGCCTTTGACTTTTGAAACAAAAGTTTGACACAACTTTGCTTTCCACTTGGCAGGAGAAACACTCGGCGGGCGCCGGATGACAGCGGAGGGTAACCGGTTTAAGCTGACGTCGTTGTTGTTAAACTCTATAAAAGTTAGAGCTACTTAAATATTTGAAACACTCGCTACATTAATCTGCGAACAGTGGATGAGTGTCCGATGGAAATGGTATTTATGTCACGAGTAAAAAAAAAAACTCAAATCACCAACAAAAGTTCGTTGTTTTTTCAACCAGGCTGTTCATTCAAATGAAATCTTTGAATTTTGTCAAGCAAAAACCACAAAATATCATAAAGTTTCATAATTGATGTCATTATTCATGGCCCATATCTAAACATTTATCATGAAAATATTTTCGTTTCTTTTGTTGTTTCACTCCACTGTCTGGGCTACCTTTAAGGAAGCGTTTGCCATTTTCACTTTTTCGTCCTCGACACACTTGAATACATTACTGTCTGTCGTCCTCCGAGAGGACTTAGATCATTTGTTAAGCAAATTTCGCGTAAAGTTGCAACACGACAGGCGTCGCATTAATCATGGCCCATCAAATTGCATTAATCGTGGCATCAAGTGTCCGGGCTAATTATCTACGCCGGATAGAGCACATGTTGACGTCATTGGTGTCGCTAAATGACAAAAACAAAAAAAATATATCCTTATTGGATTGCTTCGCCTGAGAGCGTCTCGTGAAGTTGTAATTGAAACTGTTGTGCGCACATTGCGTATACGCAGCGTGTTACGTGCCATAGGAGTCTTGATGCCCCGAGCTGTAAAAATAAAAATCAAATTCCTCCGCCGCTGGGATAAAGTTGCTGCCATGCAATTTTTAGTTAAAACTTTGTCTCATGTCGCTGCTAAAAATTAAAATCCAACTGAGGAGCAGCAATAGCAACAGCAACAGTAACAAAGGCAACAACTGTAACCGTAGAGTTTTGCAACTGAAGTTGTTGCTTTTTTCAGTCTTTTGCTAACAACTTTTCTGCTTGCACTTTGTCGTAAAAATAAAGTTTTACACACGCGTACGCGAGTTGCTTTTTCTATTGTATTACTTACTTGATGCCATTGTGCATGGGTAGGAGGGAAAGGAGCAGTTCCAGCTACGTACATGCCACATTACAGCAGTGCTGTACAAGCATGAGGCAGCTATGCCGCGCGGCACCGCCTTTACTGTCTTCATTTTTAGTGGCCCATAAGAAAAACTTGTCAGTTTCGGGATCCACTCGAATTGTTTTTGTTATGCCAACAAATTGCGGGACATTTGTGCGGACAATAAGGGATTTAACCCGGAGGTATGCCGACATAATAAGTACAAGGAAACGGAATGCCAATGCATTGTTATTTTCATGGTTGTCCTGATTCGATTGTTGAACTGTTGGCCAACACAAAGAAAAAGGCTGCCATGATGTCAGCATTTAACAATGCATTTTATTGATGCTGCACGTAATATGTTTATGGGTTTAACCACAAAATGTTGCCCATAATCAGGTAATTAAATCCGTTGCGAAACTCTCGTCCATTTTCATAACAAACGAACTTTATTTAGTTTTTGTTTACAAAACACAATTGGTTTATTTTCATCCACCCACTTGATATTTTGGTATTCAACGCTATTTAATTACGCTGACCGATTTCAATGTTTTAGGTGGCTTTAAAATTGAAACCTGATTCGCAGGTTTTCATCATTATTTTCGAGTCAATCCCGTGCAAACACTAATTTTGATGATTTCCTGGCAATTACCGCAAGCTAATCTCTCTAATTTAATTTGAATTTCAGCCAACACTTGGATCCACCCATTTCCGTTTCCTGACCACCTCCAGTTGCTTCCTCTGTATCCATTCCACTCCAAACTTGCAACGTGCATGGAGGAACGAGTTGCAGGCCAGTTGCACCTGACTTACGGACGATTAACTCGCTTAGGAAACTGAGCCGCGCCACTTGGCTGCATATTTCATTAGCATGCAAGAAGCACTTTTAATCCGGCCAGGAGTAGCAACAACAACAGATACAGCAACAGCAATAGCAAATAAAACAAAAACAAAAGCAAATACAATGATGTTGCTATAAATCCAGGTGCGTGCATGAGAAACGCAAATTGTTCTTCAAGTTTCTCCGGAATAGTTGCGGGTGCCGAGATAGCCGAGGCGGTGGAAGTCTCCAGCTGACTGGTCTTGGTGCAATTTATAACCGCGGAATCGCAGTAACTCCGGTTGCCGGCTACAATTAATGCTCTTTTAATTAAACTTAAGTGCGCGTTCGCAATTGCTAAATTTCACCTAAGTATTTTAGCTGGAAAGAAATGGTTTTAGCGGGAGAACGAGGCTTTCCCTTAAATGGGGGGTACATTTAAATAGTTTAGCCAACTTGAGCTCATTTCGGGGAATGTGGGCTTAAATCGTCTGATGGAGGCTTGAAGGAGCTTTTATTTTAATGAAATTTCTGCAACAACTAGGATTAAAATAAAATACAGCTTACCTTGCCGCAAGGCATTATAATCAAAGAGATTGAAAAATATTTATGCAAATTGAAAATAATATTGGATTATCTTTAAAGAAACTATTAACTTTGTTGTTTTTGTGAATAACACTAGCTCTCTGTATTTGTTCACTGTACTAGTTTAGCTCCTTTAATTTATGCTGCAAGCTATTAGAATCTGAAACCAAAAAACAGGATGCTGCCACTGCCTAAGCTTTTAATGGTCGTGTGCCGTGTGTGTTATGAGCATCCAAAGCCAACATAAAGAGTTGTAACAAATTGAATTTTTCATCGCAGCTCTAAAATACGCTTCCACACACACGCACAACCTCCGGGCAACCACACACTTAACAACTTTTTGTGCAGCGGTGGAAGAGTGGAAAATGAAAACGGTAGAAGCCAGAAGCCGAGACCCGGAACCATATTGAAAAATGCGACAATATTTTCCAACGGCAATGAGCTCGGGTTAGTCTCCAAAGCTCGGCTCTCGGGCTAATAGCAGGGGATAAGTGAAAATATTGTGGCGGCAGGTGGGAAAAGATTTCACCTGCTGTGAGAGTCTTTAATTTACGGTAGAGAGTCCAGAGAGTAGGGGAAAATTTCCATGATATGCACACGGATCTGTTTATATAAGAACCTTTTCTGGCCACACAATGGAAAATAAGAGAATGCCTTTTGATGGCCTTTGGGCTTTATTTGCGTAGCCCGGCACAGGAGTGGCTTGGCAGAAACCACTTAAACTGCAGCTAATTACGCCGCCATAATGAGTGCATTTATTACCAGGTGAGTGGCTTCGAATCCGGAGCGAGAGGTGGCCATTAAAAGTGATTTACTGGAAGCGCATTCCCTCAATTATGCAGAAAGGCAAAACGGAAATTTCATTTTCATTTTAATAAATATTTATCTGATGTGATTAAATTTCTGCTTACTTTCCTGATTGACAAGGGCAGTTGTTGACGTTTAAACTTTTATATTTGTCGCAGTACATTCGTCTATTAAATTTTCAATTTCTACCTCGGTAGCCTTTATAAATTCAATGAATGCCCAGGGCTTATTTATCAAGTATCCGACAACGATTGCTTTCCAACTTTTACTTGCCATTCGCCAGTCGCCATTCAGTATTCGCCTTTCGTGTAATGCAAAGTAAATGCAATGCACTCACTTTCCTCTGATTTACAGCGTCGATGGCATGACTTTGCAAATAAACTGCCACCAATTCGTCTTGATCATGGCCTCTGATTTGAAAATGCAAATGCATCCAGCACTCTCTCAATCATTCTGGGGGGAAATGATTGCAGTTGCATTAAATGCGAGTCGCTTGTCGCTTCTCGCTCATTTCAAATCGAGCAAACAAATGCACACAAATTCTCATCTCATCACCGAGCGGCACGACCTTTTCCGTGTTTTTCCCATCAGAGTCTTTGTCTGCTGTCTTTTCTTTTTGGTTTTTTTTGTTTTGTGGATTTTTTTGTTTTGCATTTCGGGAGTCCACAGGATTCTGATCCGGTTCTTTGGCCATATGTCTTGTTGTGTTCAGTGCAGTGGGCGAGGGCTTAAGTAATTCATTACTTTAGTCATGCATTGTCATGCATGTTTGCCACGCTTTCCTATCCGTTCCCTCTTCCCCCGCCACCCCCCACTTGCAGGCTCTGACTTTTATGCACGTCTGGCGTTGAATTTTTATAGAATATATCCTGGCTGTGCTTGGGTGGGCTGCATGTCAAGCTCAGGGCTGCTGCTGTTGCAATTTGTATGCAAAATTGTTTTACAAATTGAGCAAGAAAGATGGCGTAAGCAGAAGGCACACACATATCTGACAAAGGAAAATGTTTCACGTTGAAGAGGGGAGCGACGAAAAAAAGAAAAAAAAAAAAAAGGAAAAGTAAGCATGCAAACAAGCAGCACGTCAACCATAGACAGTTGCATTTCACTTTTCCGTGCCTGACTTTTCTTTACGTTTCCATACATATTTGAATTGCAACGCTTGCCACGGACGACGGGCGAGACACTTTCAGGTGAAAGCTGTTGCCGTGCCATTAAATAAGCAAAAGTTACCCACCCAGTCGGCCGACTGTAATGATAATATTTGCATAATTAAGTGAGTTTATTTTTAATTTATGCCAAACAAAAGGCAACTGATTGCGGCACGCCCATCGTCATAAATACACATATTTTTAAACGCACTGGGTGCGGAATAAGTTTCGAGCGGAAGAAGATTAATTACAGTTTAACTGAGGCCCCGGGACTTTGTTGCATTGTTTCTGCTACGCAGTCGATTATGTAATCTGCCACAGTCCACAAAAGTGAGTGTCCTTCGTCCTGACCCTGGGCTATTTTTACAAGCTTTTCCTTTCTGGGGCATGAACAAGTTTGTAAGCCTCCTCCTGCTGATCCACTCAGAACTGTAGCAGGTGTTGGCATTTAAAAGAAATCCGGACAACGGCAGCTGGTAAAAGTTTGACGAAGGTAAGCCCTGGAAAGTGTGCTGCAGTATTTTATTGTTATTTTTAAACAGCCTGCAGCGTTGTTCTGGCATCACTCATACGCCGTGTGGTCTTCCTCTGAATCCTGGGTTGAGCTTGTAATCTTTATTTATTTTTTAAGCATAAGTTTATTTATTTAAAGTGTTTGCTTAGAATAACTACCTTCCCCGCTGCCTATGAAGGCAAAACTATTCGAAATATTAGCAAAGGTATACAAACCACAGCTCTGTCGGAAGAGAGACTTTCATACTTACTTAATTTTAATTAAATTACCCATCTCAGTTACTCATAGCTTTGGATTTTGGTTAGATTTTGTGGCTAGCTTTGAGTATAATAGCTAGAATATTAATACGAACCAGAGCACACATTTATAAACTATTCTCGACTCCCCCATTTAAGTATTCAAATATAGACTTAATATTTTTGGGTGACAGGACTTGGCAACTTTTATCGGCAATGTTGCAGCAATTTGTCTGAGCCGAGATCGGGGCCACTTTTCGAATTCCAATTGTTCGGCGCTGGAGTGGAGTCCCGCATGTTCTTCATTTGTTTGTTGGACAAAGTCCACTCGACGACAACTGAGGCCCGAAGTGGAAACCAGTGGCTTGGAGTGGGAATCTCTGGTCTATTGAACGAACTTTTGCCGAAAGTGGAATTGCATTTGCTTTGCTTGAAAAACTATTATAACTTTGTCCAACGCCGCAACGCAGCTCCAGTGCTGCCCTGCCATACAAGAGTTTCAGTTCATCCAACTATGAAAGTACTTTATGTGAGCTAACAAAAATATTTCTTTTATTGAGTTTCGCCAGAGCCTCAGACCCGAAGCCGGAGTCCTCCTCGATTTTAGGCTGAGTGGCAAAAGCGGAAGCTGTGCCAGCACCAGCGGCAGCCACTTGAATGCCGTCCCAAAACTTTTGTTCTCGCACAGCAAAGCGATGTTGCAGAAGGCCAAGTCCCCAGCTTGCCACCAAGTGCCATTGTTAGCCAAGTCGAAGACAAGTTGATGTCGGCCGAGAGTCGAGTTGGCTATATGATATATGCAATTTTCGGCCGTTGTCTGCTTAAATGTTGCTCAAACAAAGTTCTATAATTTTCTCTCTGGCGCAAGAATTTATGGACTTTCCTAATCAAGCATCCTTATCGACCGCCATTCAAACTGCAATTATATCAATTGGCTTTATGACTCAGAACTGTACTGTACCATGTATAGTACATGCTGAAAACTATAAAATTTGATTTATTAAGTACACAAATTAACCGCAAGTGTCTGGTCGTAAATTGTGAAATACATTTTTAAATGCAAATCTGCCAGCTGATGCGACATAAATTGTGCAACATTTGCATTTAAAATGTCATTTTAAAATAATAACTTTAAGTTCCCTGGCACATTAGCCGGGCCGGGCAAATAAACGTGTTTAAGCCTCCCCCATTTTCGGCCGCACAAAAAGCCATCATAGTTTTTAGTACTTTCGGTGTACACATATATAAACAAATAAACAAGCCGCAGACTGTGGCATATGGTTGGCGAATGTCTATGTGCGTGTGTGTGTTACACTTTTTGCTGGCCTGGTGATGTAATATTCGGTGGCACTGTTGTTGCTTTTGCACATCCTTTTTTCTTGTGCTTTGTTGGTTATTGTTTGTTGCGCTAGTGTTGTGGTCGCGCTTTGTTTTGAAACAGACAATGGCACGGAATGCAAAAATCCTGACGAAAAAATTCTTGCTTACGCAAGACACCCACCATGGTATCCACCTTTTCGGGCTCAGATCTGCTCAGACCCGCCCACCAATTATTGCAGCGCCTGTATAGTTGCATTCTCGTGCATGCAACGTCAGCACGAGGCAAGTTTTAATTACGTAAAATATTTTTGCGTAGTCCTGCCTCACTCCCTCTAATCAACTTAAAAGCCAGCATCCGACTACCATCCTCCAAACAAAATTTTAATTCGGCAACGTGCAACGTCCGAAATGGTGCAGCTTGTCTTGCAACTCCGCAGCACTTCAAAAGAACCGAAAACCTGGTCCATGCCAGGGCTTAACAAAGTCAGACATCAGTTTCTTTTCTGAAAACTCATGCAGCTGGTTTGGTAATTGCAACATGTAACATTTTTGAGCGAAATTTGTAAAATGAGAATACAAATTATGAGTGGAGCTTGTGGAATATAATCATTTCTCTGACTTTTCTAATGAAATAGGCTTACTTAGTAAGTGAAGTGATTAACAACACTTTACAATAAGATGTATTAAAACTAGTTTAAATCGCAATACAAAAGTGTATTTGAAGGTTTGTGTCTTTTGTGGCTGAAACATGTTTCCGTTTTTGGGTTTGTTGTTATGTAATTACTTGCGGAGTGGCGTACGCAAAATGTTTGAGCCGGCAGTTGCCTAAGCGACGGCAGCAACAGGAGCACCAAAAATCACCAGAAGCAGCAGTCTGCCGGAGCAGGAGCAGCACGGCCAGGAACAACTGCAGACACGGCGCCCTAAGTGCTTTTTGACATACAGCCAACATACATACTTGTATGTGCATTTATGAATGGATGTGTTCGGTAGGTGCGAACATTTATTAACATGCATGTGGCAGAGGCGGCAGTAAAAGCAATTTAGTTTGCTGCAAATGTTGGGCTGGCGGTGCATTGTTCTGCTGCCTTCAGCATTTTAGCTGATTCATGGCTAAGCGTTCTGCGGCATACAGTGCGTATGATTGATATCGCAGGCCACCTACACTCTCTGTACCTGTGTGTTTGTGCGAAAATTGAATTCACAACTTGGTAGGTGAGCTGAAAGCCGCTTAACCTATGATACCACACGCCCACGCACACACCGGACAGCAACACGGCCAACAAAGTGGATACATCCAATAGATACTGTACTGCTGGGCAGTCTCCAGCCGGCATAAATCACAAGTCCCCTGACCGCTTGAGTTCGTGCTGATATTTTGGCTAACAATTGTTAATCAACTCCAGACATGACGGGCACAAAGTCGCCCAGCTGAGCTGTGGCCAATCCTAGGGCCAACAAGGTCCTGGGAAATGTTTGCTAATGTAAAGCGGCCAACTGACGTTTGCGTGAATGAAATTTATTATGCCGGCAATGGACCATCCGTCGATCAATACAACCTTTCGCCCGATCAGCGAAACAAAATGGATCGCATTAAATCGATTTCAATTGCCATAAATTGCAACGTTTTGTCAATGTGCATGGGAGAGTCAGGGCAATAATGTGGAATTGCATTTTATTCGATTTGATTCGGGTCTTGGCATTGATTGGATTATGCAAATGTTTCCTGTAAATGGCTAATTGAAATCGCTGACACAAAATGAAATTCCCATCCGGAACTTTCTGCGCCAGGTGCCAATCATCAAAGGCATAATTACAGTTCTCTTGATTTTTTTTCCAAGGAATCTTTCAGTTACATCCCTTAAAGGCAATCTAAAATTGAAAGATTCTTACTCAACATGCACTACTTAGGATTGGCAAATTCAATTTTCACACATTTTGGAATTTTGTGGAGTGAACTTAAAAGCATTGGCATCTCACATATTTGCTCGGTTGTTTCCCTGTGGGAACAACTCGGCTTTCTTGGAGTAGTTTTAATTAACAGATGCATTGCTTTTGAATTGCTATGCAAATGCACAAGACTTTCAAATGGGTACAATTACAGTGTCAACATGGGAAACTCGATTTAGTCCTGGGAAGATGTACTCAGGAAGTCAAGGAATTAATTATTATATACATAACCAAGCACTCAACGGTAAATTTAACTTTTAAGACTCTGGAAAACGCATTCTAACTCAATTGATGCTTGGAAAGTGTGGCTCAGTATTCGAGCAATAAACTTAATGAGTCCGTCAAGCTTTCGCCATTACCAGAATCCCATTTGATGGCAACTTTCGATGCACTTGTTCATCCAGCGGGAACAGCATTTTCGCGTTTTCATTTTCAATTAGCGATCTGTTTTGATGGCCGCATTATGCTGGCAGATAGTTTTGCATATCTGCCAAATACAATTTCGGCTGCAATTACAATTGCAATTGGGGCAGCATTCATAATCAATTGTTGGTTGTTTTCACAGCTCGCGATGGCCAGCTGATTTTTGGCATTAGTCCTGTTCTGTCATGGCATGTCCCATCTAATTGGGAAACCGCTTTCTCCATTCGCGAAATAATCAGCATGTGCTGACATTTTAAATAAATCATTCCAAATACATATACGGCTCTTTTGAGGTCTCTGTGCTGTTTGTAATTGTAAACAATGTATGCGGTGTACCGCATTCGCTAATTGAAGTGTCAGGCCGACAACGTGGCGTATGCGTAATGTTTGCTGTTGTGTGAATAATGTCGGTTAGCATAAAGGCCAATGACATTAGATTGCAAAAAGTTTGACATGTGCAAAAATTAAATTTCACCCGAAATGTTTTCAAGAATTCAAACATTTGCATTCTTGTCTAAAAAAAGAGTCTCTCCCCGGTCCGCTTTCAATAGATTTAATTCAGTCACAGTCTCGGCCAAAAGTTTCTCCTTGTGTCGGCCTAAATTGAGCATTTTCATGCACACACGAAACTAGCACTGAAAGCCAACCATTGTCACGACAACTGGCTGCTTCTAATTGCAGTTTTCTGGCAGTTATCATAATTATAGCCATTCGCATAACATCAACTTGACACATTTCTGAAAATTTTCAGTTAACTTTCCGAGCCATTTTGTGCTGCGATAAAGGAGTATGTTGAATGCGAGTCGCCTTGTAAGGATATATCCTGAACAATACACAATAAAACACTCAAAGAAAAGAAAATATCACGCCCTCTATTTCCTAATATTCAAACAATCGATCTTAAACGAAAGTAAAAATAATATTTACTTTTTATTGTTTATAGTTATGGTAATTGATTGCTCTTCATGTTTTATGTACAGACTGCATTTTTCTATTGCTTCTGGCTGATTACTAATTGGTCTTTTGCCATGTCCTTATTTATGTGTGCCTTCCTGCTAGCAATTTGTCCAGTTTATTTGAGGTTTGCTGGGCAAATACTGGCATTTCCTAGCAGGACACAAGGAAAACACCAGTAGGTTGTGGGTTGAAAATTATTTTTGAAAACTTTTCATACACTGGCAAAGTGTCGAGAGCTGCCAAGAACAGAGCCGAAACCGACATCGATACCATAACCAAAGTCCAAAGGACCAGAACCAGGGACCAGCAGGAAGGACCCAATGCGTAACACTTTGACCAAACAAAGTTGTTTACACATTTTTGGTTGCTCAATTTCTAATGTCAACACACAGGCAACGGCCAACGACAGCTCACCGCTCACATCCAGGAGCCATCCGGGCCAGGAGCAGCTAGATGTTTGTTTGGGTTGTCCTTGGGTTATCCTGTTTATGGGGCGTCCGCCACAGTTTCTTCTGATTTGGCCGCTGGTCTGCCATTTAAGTAACAAAATTCATGCCCCATCAGAAAAAGGAAAACTTTCCTTGACCGTGCCCCAAATACGCGGACTGTGATGCCGTTGCAGGATAACTCCTCCTCCTTCTGCAGCAGCTAGATCCTATGCAAATGAGCTGCCGGCACGACTTGTCGCCACTTTATGGCCCGATGCAGATGCACTTTTTTACGAGTGCGGCTGCAGTGCTAAATTACAGTCGCGCATTAAGGCTAATCCATTGCAATGATGACGTTTAGTGGCCTCGGCGACAGTTGTGCGAACTTTTATGTGCCATAAAAATGCCAGGGAACAGTGGGCAGTGTGTCGTGATTTCTAAACGTAACAAAGTCATCTAGAAACAATGTACTCTTTATAATAAAAATAATGTCTCCCAAGGCTTTGGTGTCGAAGCATCTTCTCTTCTACGTTTATTTCCCAAATAATCCATTCATCCCACTGTTACTTAAACTTTTTTCTGGCTTTGATGCCTGGCAGTCTTGTGCTAATTTCGATTTAATTTTATTTCAGCTTCAAATTTTTATGTTCCTCGACTTGGCTTGGGGTCGTGCAGGCGTTTGGCCAGGACTTGGCAGGCCAGGACCTCCACCCAGTCTGCATATGCCATGCATTTAAATGAAAATTTCCTGTGTGCGTGAGTTTTTGCTATTTCATTCAATTACTGACTCTGGTATGACCTGGTATGTCTATGCCTGGGTCGTTGCCCGGGACCTGGGAGTGTGTGAGGCTTTTATGGCCGACTGGAGCCTGTCACATTTGCTTATGCCTTGGCTTAGGTCAAATTATGTTTGACTATAAACGGCATGCGATATTTCGGACAAAGCCCAGGGCACATCAATTTTAATCAAAGCCAAAGGAACGTGCTCAGCATGAAAATGCTCTGTACAAGAGGATGGTGCTCATCGAGGCCTCATCATCATATCATTCTCATGGCATCATGGCGCAAAAGTTGTCAGCTTCTCTTCAGTTTTTCTTCCCCTTTTTTGTTTTTTTTGTTGGACAACACTCTTTAGAAGTCAAAAGCGTTGCAGTAAATCAAAGCTAAGCCCTTGGCGTTGATGACCATTTAACGTCACGAGGAAACGATTCCAAGGAGACCGGCTAGATGCATCTGTTGGCCAACTTTGAACTTGCACTGCCAAGCTTAACCCTTTAATGCCGTTATCAGCCTTCGCATTTCACTTGGCTGCCCCGGCTCGAACTTTGTTGGGTTATTTTCTCTTGTCTTTTCTAGCCTTTGGCATGGCCCCGCCTCGGCAATTGCACAATCTCTCCTTACTTTTTTTGTTTCCACTGTATTTTGGCTTAGCCTCGGGGGGTTGAGCTTAACCTGGTCACTTGACCCGCTCAAATCCTTTCCCCGAACCGGACGAAACGAGAAAGGCCTTCGAGAAAAATCAAAGTCGATTTGAATATCAGACTTTCTAAGAAAGAAGATTTAATTTAAAGCAAAAGGGGTTTCGTCGGAAATAATATTCTTACTAGTTACTTTCTTACTATCATGTAATTTATTATTAAATAAATTAAAAAGAATCCTCCTAGTTGTAACTTTGTCTGGCATAATGCAAGTAAATGACATTTCTGACTTTTGAAAATGTGCCATCACACATCAGTCATGCTCTGTGCCTTCGGTGGCAACCAAAAATGAACTACCAGCCAGCAGCCAACAAGCAACTAGCGAGACTAAGCCCTCTGTGCTTTGTGGAGTTCCTGCTCGGTCTATTACCTTACTACGACTTCCTGGCCCTGGCATCTCTGCCTGGAACAATGTGTCCCGCCTAATCCTTTTTATGCCCGACTATCATTACCAGCAGCAACATAGTTATGGTTCTGCTTGACGAACCGTCTCTGTCTCCTGGCCCGCCTTTTTGTAAGCTGCTTACGACCGGAGGGGCTACTTCCAGCCCATGCCCCCAAAGAACTTGTCTCAATTTCAGCAATTGACATTCTGCTGCTGGTGGCGACTTTAATATTTATTAGCTGAAACCCAACCGACTTCAAAGCTGAATGGTCCACATTCAAATTCCCCATCGACAGAATTCATATTTTATTTATTCACCTACTAGGGCAGTCCTAATTCTGTTTGACAGTCAAATAAGAAAGGATATTCGTCCATGGAAACTAAGAGTGCCGGCAGAAAAATCATCGCTTCAAGTTTGTCAACTTTAAGGAATTTGATTGAAGCCATTTGAGAAATTTAGAACCGAACATAACATTGGCATAGCCATTTAAGACTTACAAACTGTTTGTTTATATAACGGACGACCACAGAAACCATCGAATTTGGCAAAATGTCAGAATGCGGTTTTTGCCACTAAGTTTTACGTATTTGTGCAGCCAAGGCGAAAGTTCAAAGGGCTGCGGTGAATGGATAAGTTTGCCGTACCCTTCCCGAGCATGTTGAAAAAAAAAAAAAATAGAAAACATTGACAAGGACCCTGGGGGCGGGATGGGAGTTGGATAAGGGGCAGTCTGTCCTTCTGGTTGTGGCTGAAAAGTTGCCCCAGCCAGCATGTGTTGCAATGAGTTATAGGTTTCTTAGTACCCACCGAAAATCAATATCCCTGCTCGAGGATCTGCACCAGGAACTACCACCGCCCAAACTGTACTCGTAATTTTCGTAAAGTCCAAACCAATTGCATTTCCGTTCGACTGACAAACAGCAGCATCCGTACAAGTGTTAGTGGAGCTGGGCGAGTGTGTGTGTGTGTGTGTGTGTGTGTGTGTGTGTGTGTGTGCTAATCGTTGCATATCAGTTACGCGATGCACGTTCCGTTGGTGCCTTTTGCTGCCACCGTTCTTCCAGCGCAGGTTGCATCTGCTTATTGCCAAATAAATCAACCAATATGCCAGACAGAGCTGCATGCCAAAAAATTCTACCGCCCCTCGGTGTGCTAGTGCGGATGTGTGAGCGAGTGTCACGCCTCTGGTGCGGAACATCCGCATCCGTATCCGCAGGCGTATCCGTACGGCTGGCTAGATGGCTGGCAGGCACGTGTTTCATCTTAAATGTAATATGAGTGGCATCCTCGTTGTCCTTGGCAGCTCTCCTAGTCCGCCATGACATATGAAAATGGCTCCAACCATAAATCCAGCAAAATTGCGTCTATGACTTCATAATTTCCACGTGAAAAACAGTTTAAAGTTCAATTTGCCAATGCCATCAACCATATGGAAGACAATGACAAAGTAATTTCATTTTTTCGGCAACGATTTTAAATTGGATTTTGGGGCGACACACGTGTGCCTTGAATGTCTTGTAAATATTTATGGGCTTATACATATTTTATATGGAATTTGGCAAAAAATATCTTTCGAGATTTATTTCGAGGTGGGGGAAAAGATTTTTAACCGATTTACAAACAATATACCTTTTAGCTGTTAAAGCGAAGAAAAACATAAACAATTCTATCTACGCTGTCACAGTTGCATTTCTGACAGACAGTAGTTTCAAATAGATCAACTCGGTGTCGTCAACACGGACGTTGCTTCAGTATTTCCGGTTGTCTCGGTGACAGGGTCGCCGTAGCAACTCGTCGCCTATTTGTCGCCTGTCATAGCCACACACTAACTGGTGCACACAGACACACAACAAAACACACACAAGCAGATAGTTGCAGTTATACAAATACTGAAAATGAGATGCCAAAATAGTGGCGTTTATAGTTAACATGTTGAAGGTAAATGAGTTCTGCTCCACCACTTCATGTTTCAGTTCCAGTTTTGTTTTCAAATTCAAATTTTCGGCTTAATTGTGTGCTTTGTGTGACATTGCCAGGACATTTGCATGGAGATCCAAGTGCCATTCGCTGGTGATTAAATTTTCAGTTTTCAGTTTTACGGCTTCATTTTTCGGTTGGGGGTTGAGGAGCCCACCGCTCGGGACTAGGATGGGGGATTGGGAGTAGGGGGTCTGCGACTCACACCAGGCGACTCACTAATTGAAATTGCTTTTTCAAAAGCACTTTTGGTTGGATACAAAGATGTCGTCGTTATATTTCGCCCGCACATGGCCCACGGCATCAAATTAACTCATTATAATTTTAGGTCGGGCGAAGGATCCCACCAGGCCGCCGAACCTCTCCACCTCCGCCTCTGTGCTGTGCAGTATGTCCTGTGCCCCGAAGTCCCTAGGCAAATTTAGTTTGGAGCTCGGCAAATTGAAAATTTGTTTGGCAAAACTCGATTGCAGCATAAATAGTTTAGCCGCGCAGCTGCAGCTGTGACCCGGTAAGCATACGACCCGTTGTCCGGACGGAGCTTATTAATTACCGCAACGATGTCGATATGACCGCCCCACCCGACGGCCTCCGGCTGCCAATGGAGCATCAATCAACATATCTATAGATATATCGAGGCATCCGGCACATCGATGGCGCTTCCTTTTTGTATCTGTGCTGTGTGCATTAGATTTTAATTGCACGTAATTAAACATGACTGGCTGCCGATGCCAACTGCTCGGGACAACGTCAGCGGATTTATTACAAAGGAAATCTGATTGACGTCGAGCACTTTCCTCGAAGCAATGCGCCGCGAAATGAAAGGATTTTCCAACGCCACGTCCTCGACCGCAGCAGACATAAAACGGCCATTGACACTAAAACCATCAATAAGCGAGCTCTAGCCGTCAGTTGTTGGCCAGATAGAGCAGCTAACAAGTGCAGCCTGTAATTGTACGTACTCAGTTGAAGGGTAAGCTACCCCAATCAATTGCAATGAACTGCAGGAAAATTAACTTTGGAATGAAATCAAGCCATTAGACCTTTACAATAAATAAGAAAATGTCAGAATGCAAACTGAATTTGTCTAATTGCTTGGTTTTAGGCAGAAATCCATGAAAAGTACTATTTCCTGTTCTATTTTCCCTCCAAAAAACTCTTCCTTTAACCTTTAAATTCCATATTTCTCATCCAAATTTTAAACTCCCACTGGCAGTAAAAAAAAAAAGAAGACGGTGGCGCATAAAACTTTTCCAGGAGCTAGTCCCCCGCATAAAACCATAATGGCTGCTGCAATTTGACAGCTGTTGATGGATTCGAAAGCTGCAAAACAGAACTATAACTAGCATGTCACTGGGGCTACAACTTTAATGCCTGAAAAGGAGCCAGCCCGGCTTGGGAAATCAATATGGTTGGGCGGGGCGGTGCCGGGCGCACAACACCCGATACGGCGGCCCACTGGATTTATTCGAGGCCAAGCCGGCGAAGGAATTGCCAGTGACAAGCGTCAGAGTGGCAGGATGCTGAACGTGGCAGTGGTTGGCGGTGGCTGGCGGTGGCGCAACACCAACAATAACAACTGGTGGCGCCACGAAACTGCGACGCCATTTGTCTGCCCGAATAGGAAGCGACTCTCACCCAAAAAAAAGTGGAAGAAAAATATTAGAAAAACGAGCTGCGGGCATGACCTAGAAAAATAAAGTTGGGCGGCGCGAAATGAGGTAGTGGCAACGGCTAAGGAAGAAGACAGTTAAGAACGAGAAAAGCCATGTGCGTGAGCCCCTATAATGAATTGATTTATTGGCATTCAATTCTTCGCAGACCATAATTAGTTTTTGTTTTCGCAAATTGATTGAGTACCCGGCTGATTGCAAGCTCATTTGTTCAGGCCAAAAGGCATGGCAGGATAATGTTTATAATTTAATTAGTCTTCATTTGAGCCAATTTACATTGATATCGATGGCTTACTGCAATATGCATGGCCAGTCTTTGATTTAAGAGCAGAAAAATTCATTTTAATTAATTTCAATGAAAGGCATTTTAACGCCAGAAAAATGTTGCATCTGTGATTAAGTCGTAAATGAGCGGCCTTTAATAGGCATTAAGTGATAATACGCAGAACATCCTTTTACAGGTACATATGTTAAGGGTCTTGAATCGAAACAAGGTTCAGATTATGCATATTTAAAAGCTCTTACAAAATTTCAAACCCTTATCCCTTTCAACATTTCCTCTCAAGCCTTCATAATATTCACATTTTTTCCATCTGATATCTGGGCTTTTATCTCATTCATATTCAAATCCTCTTCCCAGCTCGGCTTTAAATGGTTTAATTTTAGCAACATGACTTCATGGCAATGATATTGATTTCCCGCTGCTTGCCAAAAATTCCTCCGCGAATGGCCAATGCCAAGAGGTTGATGTGACTGCCTTTGGAGCTTTATTGAGGGTCGACTGGCGCCGTCTGGTCGCCGGAGAGCAGTGAACAAAGTGTAACCTTAACACCCCCCTGCCGTATCTGGCGTTCCACCAACCCACCCCATCCGCTCGCAGCCAGACAATGGACAGACAGCGCCGTTTCTTACAGGAGGCGGAGCGTAGGAAAAACAAACAACTTTTCCTGGCGGCGGCGTTGGCGGTGGCGGCAATGCTGCTGATAAAGCATAAAACTATCGTCAAGGCTTTGCCAGATTTTCGTACTTGGTCCTGGAAGGGAACAGAGGTATCTGGTACTTTTGTATAATAAAGGAAAAAAGGGTCTTGATATTTTTACCAAATTATGAATTTCAGATGGGAAAATGAAAATTATTCCACATTATTCAAAATGAAAACAAATACATTACAGGGTATTACTTAAGGTCTCAACTATTCCTTCTTCCACCATCTGAAATTGAACTAAAACGAGGGCCAAGACAATTCCCGCATGTGTTTGTGCCAGTATATAGAACATGGTGGGGCGTCATAATAAGGCTAACACAATGGGCAGGATTAAGTGGGTCTAGAGTGCAATGTGCTGGCCCTTTGTTATTGCCCTTTGTCATTGCAGTTAGCGCCCAGCAGCCCTGGGGCTGTTGCTTGTTTGTTGCGCTTTTGTGTTGCCAACAACAAAGGCATCATCATCGAATTGGTAACAAAACTGGGTAAAGGAGAACAGGACGCAAACAACAGCGGAAATACGTGGGAATGTCCTTGTTTGGTCTAAGGGCTACATCGCACAGTCCTTGTACTGCCGTCGCCGCCCAACGGCAACTGGATTTATATGTATTAATGCGCTTTGCCTTGATTCCCGCCCCGATTCGCATTGCAATTGCAAAGTAAATGCCCTAATGCGCTTATCCTTTTAGCGCCAGTTGGGCATTTGCTCAGCCACCCATTTCCCGAGCCCATTTCAGCCCACCTCTCGATGGGTAGACGACCTCCATTCCAGTTTTTCCAGCAGATATTTTCTATTCACCTTTTTTTCTGAACTGTGCAAATATTGTTGCTATCACAGTCGTTTGGTTAAGAAATAATTTTAATACTAAACGACTTGCGACACAGTGGAAGTGAGAACCGAATAACACTATAAGTGGGTAACTTTCGGAACAAAGGAACAAGTTTCAAGTTGCTTTTCGTATTTGTTTATCAAGGCTTGCTTGGGGTGGTACTCTCCTAAAAACTGTTGAAAGGTAACTATGATTGTTGGTCATGAATATCTGTCGCATATATTTTTATGCTATTTTTTTGGTTAAAACGTAACAAACTTTAAGTGACCTGAATCCTAGCGCTTTTCTATGTGCAGGTCATGTTTATAAAAGTTATACTCACATATAGAGCCACCGGAATCCAGTCAATTTTCGCACTCTCACGCGTCAGTGACCGATTTTTTGTTGCGATTGAACTTTGGCTTTCTGACAGACCGGAGGTAGAAGGCAGTGAACCATTCGGCTGCCAAATATTTGCACAGTTGTTAAATTCCATCAATGGTGTGTCACAGCGAACAACTCTGACACACGTCACTGCTAACCAGTCTGGTCTCTGATATTCTTCATTTTTGTTTTTTCTGTTCTGCTATCCAAACTGATTCAATGGCTCTCCATATGGGCGGCTTACACGAGAGCCCTAACTATGCTAATTAACGAGCAATTAAGCCAGCTGAGAAAGTTTCGAAAACACAGCTGTTGCATGCACAGAGGGAATAATACGGAAAAATTCTGAAATTAAGAGGAGCCAGAGTAAAGCTAACTCTGGCATCGCAGCCACAAAATGGCGGACGGGCGGCTTCCGCTCCGAAGGAAAGGGTGGAAAAATAAGAGAAGGCTAGGACTGCGAGGGCGGCAAGCTTGCCGGCGTCGAACGCCATTGTTTATTTAAGCCAATATCCGCTATTTAAGTTGAGTTT
Source organism: Drosophila atripex (assembly GCA_035045925.1). Lineage (NCBI taxonomy): Eukaryota > Metazoa > Arthropoda > Insecta > Diptera > Drosophilidae > Drosophila > Drosophila atripex. The sequence goes on from JAWNOP010000070.1 coordinate 10,888,089, forward strand.
CCTTCCGCCAGACAATTGTTGTTGCAGTTGTCAGCTATTTGTTTGGCTTTTGTTTGAAATATTTAGCGCCGGCTTGCACCAGGCAAGTGCAAATAGCAAATAGCGCTACTATTTGGACAAAAGTTCAGCGCGGTCACAACAACTTTATTCGGCAAAGGCGGTGCACTGCAGTGGACAAAGTTCGGCCAAAGGAAGTGTGAACTTAGTTCGGCCATTATATAAAGTTTGGCGGCACTCGTGCACAGCAAGAAGCACACACAATAAATTGCCGTACAAAATCTCTGTCAAATTTGCCACGAAAAGGACTCTGTGAGAAACTTAGATTATCAAGAGAAGTAAAATTTTTGAAATCCAGTAGGCTGTGGCAATCATCTGTCTAAGGCCTCCAGTGTTTCGGCTCTACTAGCTCATTCCATTTTACATTTTACACTTTTGTAGTCACAAATATCAAAAAAGTAATTTCGATAAATTAAAAAAGGTTTTCAAAATTTGAAGTATGCCACTGCCACAATACTCGAGAATAAAAATATATCGGCCCAAGAGGAAGCCGACGACTCACCGTAGGAGGCCATCCAAGGATGGGAGACGGACCGCCCTCAAACGCTGGAATGACAACAGCAGTCTGCCGAATAGAATGATGCGGCGATGCGTCAATGCGATGTCCGTAGAAAACATTGTTAACCGCAGACGTTCCAATGCCAAGAAGATGAGTGGAGTCAAACACAAGCTTTCGAAACTCGCGAAGACAAAATCGAAATATTATAGAAGGAGATCCCGTCCGAACAAAACGCATGCGACTAGGATGGTGCTACAGCCGGAGCCACAGCCAGAGCCGGAATCGGAGCTGCAGAACTTATCTAGCTTTGAATTTCACTCTACTTGGTCCACTTCCACATTCCAACCCGATTTCGAACACAAGTCTTCCATTGATCCTTCTGTCCGCCCCAAGTGCAGGATGCGTTCTATCCCGAAGAAGACAAAGGAAGTCAAGCGCCCAGCTAGGAAGAAGATACCTACGATGAAGGCAGGTTCCTGCAAGCGAGCCAATCCACGTAGTCCCAGCCGCAAGACGACCAAAGCCACTAAGAAAGTTGTCAAGAAGAACAAAACCGGGAAGCCAAGCGCCACTCGAATCGAGGAGATCTGCTCCGGGGCCAGCCGTCGGCCCTGGTGGCGCTTCTGGAGCCGTGACGATGGCAATCAGATCCCTGACGCGGAGCATCAGTCTATTACACGGAAGACAAAAACATCGCCAAAGAAGGACAGGGGTGACAGTAGCCATGAATTCATTATACCGGATGGCTCCATAATTGATCTGACCGAAGAGCCGGTGTCCAGCGGAGCCCAGTCCAATCCGTTCCGGGTTCCCCAAGGAAGAGTAAACAAGCGAATCCAGGTGCCATCCGAACCGTAGACCTTCCGCGGAAAGCATGCAACTGAAGACGTATTTTAGGATGATGCAGGCGTACTTTGTATTCAATAATACACATTCAATGTTAGGCTCCCAAGGACAAATAATTTGGCAAGTCCTTGGGAGATCAAGTAAATAAAATTAGAAATTTAAAAGTTTTTATTTGGCCCTAATGTATCTGATCCCAGTAAACTTGGAAATGATTTCATTGAAGTAATTATATCAGACTGTTTAGAAATTAGTCCGGGCTTGCCATTAATTTCCAACCACAAAGCATCACGGCCTCAAGGAGCACTCACGGCCAAATTTTCCGTGTATTCAGCACTTTGGAAGTTCGGACAAATTGCATAATAAACACGCTGCCAGGCAGCCAACACTGCAACAAGCAACGGCCAGGTCCATTATGCACCTGCAGATGGTCGAAAAGTTTGCCGTTTCCATTATCAGTTAAGGGGCGAGGTGGAGCGGCAACATGTTCGGGCTAATTAATGTCAGATGCCATTGCAGGCTATAACTTGGCGAAGGCTGGCCCATTTTGTTTTCCACCCATACTCGGGCAATTGAAATTTAAGGCAGGAAGTTTATTGTGGCAACAATGGTGCCGGTAGCTGGCTAAGAAACGCTGACCAGAACAGCTCCGCCTGGCATTGTGCGGAACTTTTTGTTCGAAAATAAATCCCAGTGAGTATAAATGAAATGCAAACTTTTTTCCGGTAAGCTGACGTTCTAATTGTTGCCTAGCAGTCCGAGTTTCTAGCTCCTGTTGTTTCGGATTATCCGCCCAGGGCGGATATCTCCGCTGTATTCCCTCCCGTTTCCATTTTCCTCTTTAAATAATTTAACAAAACATTTGTGCTCGGGCATCTTTAAGTTGGGGTACTTAATGAGCCAACGCATTGGAAATAAAAGAATGGCGCCGGGTTACGTGCTCCTGCCAACATAATTGCGCTTAAAATCGTTTAAGTGTTTTATAATCCGCCCTCTCATTTTTTTGCCCCCAGCTCCTGTGGCCGATTTAAACGAATGTGCCATCCATTCTGGCAGAAATCTGCAAAAAAAAAAACAGAAAAAAAGGGAGAGAACACCAAAATGGCTTTTTAAAGCGTTGCCCATGAACGATCCTTTCAGGACATTTGCTTGTGCTGGTCAGTTAAGGCTCTTATGAATGCTCACACACGGACACATACGTGGCATTAAAAGCGAAGCAAATTTTTGCACGCCGTTTGCGGATTTTTGGCGATTTTCTTTATGGCCACTGGCCACCATTAAACCACCAGTGGCCAGTGGTGTGCAATTCGCCAGCGGTGCAGCAACCACGAAAGTGGGTTAATTACACCCATTTGTGTGGCGACTACAGATCCAAGAAAATTAGCTTGCAGAAAAGATATTCAATTAAGTTTTTTTTACAAATCAAGTTATTTTTGTATGAGGGCATTTTTGTGTTCCGAATAAGTGGACCAGAAATAAATATTTAAACAAATGCCGGTTTCCCTTTTCGAAAATTTGCGACTTCCTTCCGTTCGAATGCCTGTCGTTTGACTTTTTTGTCCCCATCCGACCTGAAACCTTAAAGGCCAGCCCAGAATCTATGAAATAAATGAAATTTATTCATACATTTTCAGCATATGAAAATAAACTCGGTGAACCTTTGAGCTTCCGCTCCACATTCACACACAACTTGCCGCCAATTGAGGTCACAATTGTGTGTGAGTCTAGTAGAAAAGTGAGTGTGTGTGTGTGTCTGTGGGATAAATCCGTCTGTGGACCCAAATACATTTCATCTCAAACACTTCCCTGGGCAACCACTCGACGCACCACTTGCTGGCATGCTGAAAAAAAAAGTTCCCACTTACCCGGAACTTAAGACACTCAAGTGCTGGCACACATGCACCGAGCAACAGATACATTTGTATCTGCACCAGCTGCGCCTCCGTATGCAAATGTGGCCAACAAATACAAACACAGATACATTGAATGGGGTGAGCCACTTAGGTAGTTGGATGCGGATACCTTTGGCTTTTTATGCACCGTGCCACCTACCTGAAAGAGACAAACAAACAACAAATAAACATAAGTTATAATGTCGAGATCCTGTGGCTAGTCACATGAATATGAATGTATTTCATTTTTACATATTTATTTCCTTTCTCTTTTTTACATTTTTTTTTTTTTTAGCTTGTATGTGTGTGTGCTCTTTCCTGGGGAAGTGCGCTTATTTAAATGGCAAACAAATAGACAGGACCGGAGCACATCTTTGCCCAGAGAGTTATGTAACTGAAACTGACGACAGCAGAAGTTGCCCCGTCCCGACCCTCATCCGCCCTTTTCCCGCAACTCATGTCTCATGTCCTGGGAGACGTTTGTAGAGCGCTTAAATCTTTAGAAAATATCTAAATTGTTCTCTATGGCTTTTGTGTCAGCTGTCTCGCCCAGACAATGTGTATCAATGTGTGAGTGTTCTCGGGTATCTGCTGGAGTGTGCATATGTGTGCGAGTATCTGAGCTTGTGTCATGCATTATGCTGTTTTTGACTTTGCCACAAACTACGTAAAAATGTCCTTCTCGTTTGTCCCAGTGCCTGTGAAATGAACTTCACTGTAAGCCGCTCTAGGGATTTGCTGTGACAAATGAAATTTATAGTTCTCCGATCCCCAATGCTCCCAGAACAACAAAACTGCAACGCTGCAAATCTCTGAATGCCGGAAATCTAATTCATCTTTCAAATTAGTTACGTATTTTTCTGCATATGGGATTTGCCGTAAACGGATGTCGACCCAAAAGGATGTGCACAGCTAAAAGGTTGACTCTCTCAGGCCTGGTTTTAGATTTAATAAAAGAATATTTATTGCATGAAATGGAGAAAATATTATCTAAAATATATAGTGTAATTTCTTCCTTTTAAATGCATGAGATAAATAAAATATACTAGGTATTTGGCAAGCCAAAGTCGCTTTGTGAAATATTTTGTACATTCTTTTCACATAAACCGCAACCGACAATGGTCCTTTGTGCAGATGTGACGTGCAGCCCCAAAAGTGGCATAAATAAAATTTCATAGCATACTTTTTTGCGCAGCCATAGAGAGATTCCCATGCATGTACATGTACAGATGCAACTACAGATACAGATCCAGATACATATTCCCCTGGCCAACGCTATTCATCATCTATGGCTGGACAGGGCCAACTCCGGCTAAGAGATGTTTGTGTGCATCCATCACTCCCGGAGAGCCAAAACTAAGTCATTATACTGATGGCTTGCCATCTACGGGTTTTCTAAAATATGTCAAAGGATTACGGAGCCTCTTCGCATCAAAATCAACGGGCTTCAGGCCAACTGACAGCTGTTTGTGGTCGAACAGCTCCGTGGTCACACAGCCAGCCTGTTGCATCCTTGTTACATGATATAGAAATGGAGTGACGGGGTGGTGGTGTCACCCTTTGGTAATCTAATAAGTTGGCTAACAAGCCGCAGCGATACAAAATCCAAGATCACACCATGTGTGTGTGAGTGGGTGTGCGTGCATGCGGTTGCCTTGAAAATGGCAGTGTGTGTTCTCGTACGTGTGTTCGGGGGAACTGCAAGTTGTTGCGGTTAATTTTGAGAGAGACAGCTCTGTGGGTGCGGCAAGCCCTTGTGGTTGCTTTAAGATTTAATTGCAACTGTAGTTTTGGCACACTTGACTGCCCAATAGACATGCACAAAGGATTAAGAATAAAATATTTCATTTTAAATTGAATTATTTAAGTTAAAAGTCTTGCTGAAATTCTAATTTGTAAAATTAAAGTGCATTTCAGTAGAAAACCAACTGCGGAATCCTTTTTGTTTATGTCCGGCAGTGTTATCCTTTGCAGACGAAACAAGAACCATGGGGCGCATTTTCCCCAGTCGGTCGTTTTTTATATCTAATACATATATATATATATATAGTCAGTTGTATATCTGAGTTATGCGCGGCATCTAGTGCTGATTAAGCGGAGCATCGCAGCGCTGCGGGCATCTTTTTTCGTTTTCGCAACGGAACTGCTGGTGTTTCCACGCGGAAATATGTGAACATGGTTATGTTCGAAACGAAAACTAAGCGGGAAGCCCATTAAGGATGGCAAGAGAGCTTTAAAAGTTGAGTGGCGCTGGCGAAACAAAAGAGTGGAAAGACTTGAAGCCAGACAATGGTCTCATCTAATAATTTCTCATAATGCGAAAATATTTTTATCAGAATCAAAGTATCAAACCTAATACGTGCAACTTGATTACACAAATGCTAATAACTTATGATTCGCAAACAAAGTAATTAATAATTCGAATTGCATTAACTTTTTGTGCGCAGTTCCATTTTTATTGTTTTTTATGACACTCGACTGTCCGGCTGTCAGTGTAATGCAATTAGAGAGTTTTCCGTTCACCATTTGCATATGTCAAATGCATAAACGAATCGCTCTGAACACCCCAAGAGCTTATTTAATTAACAATCTATATGGCTTAAACACACACACACACTGCACAGAGCATATCAAATTAGATTAAACAAAAAATTACACCACTTTATTGTATTTATCCGGGCAACAACCCAACACACAGATTATGGTCGTGGCTAAACATAATAAAATCTAAACAAAAAAACAATATATAAATAAATTCTGATTGGGCTTACAATGTCATTAAAAATAAACGAATCCCGTGGGAGGAGCAACTATAAATATTTAAGCTGGCTGCGAAATCCTGCTTAGTTCGTGTTTCTGTTGTTTTTGCGGCTGTTAATGTTAATTAATTTCAACTAAGCGGCTTACGCCTATAAATAGTGAATGGGAAAGCAACCGGAATGGCACAGAACAGAATGACATTGAAGCTGCGCGAAAGCCGACAAGATAATTATTAGTTATTTAAACAGCTTTTGTTGCATGTTCCATGCAAATCCATTGCAATTTATGCAACAGGACAAGCGTGAACAAATGACAACAAAATTGCAATGCCCAGAGGCTTAAATTGATTGCAGCAGATATCTGCCTCACCCCGCTTATGGCTGCTCGCAGGACAATAAATAATACCATAAATCATTTGATTGCATGACCCGATTCAATGTTGTGATAGTGAAACATTTAAAAAAAAAACGAAGACCGCCCCAACGCACACACAAAAAGACACTCCAGGAGATGCGAAACAAAAGCGACAAGGCTTTAAGCCTTCGCTTTTATCAACTCGAGATAAATCAGGGGCCAAAACCAGGGCAATAAATAATAAATCAGAGCTAACAATTTGCACAGCATGAGGCCCGCTGTTTGCGTTCTTCATTTCATTCTTTTCCCTTTCGAACGGCGGCCGCCCGCTGACATCCCACCATCCGACTCGATTTGAGGCCATTCAGCGAAATTATGCAACCAGATGAAAAATAATGAAATTAATTGCTCGGAAAACAGTCGACGATGAAAAAATGTCTGGGATAGTCAACGAGTTGAATCAAATAATGATGAACAACTGTAGGAATTTAACTTTGCAGCAAGAATTCTTTTCTATGGGAAATGAGAATTTCATTCAAGAGTTTTGAATCTGAATTTAATGAAAGCACATTTTCACTTCATAATGCTTATGCATCAGCATATAAACGTGGCCGAAATGTAATCAAATCCTCGAATGGCTACAGGCCATAATTTCGCAAAATTTCTATTGTATCGTAGCATCCTTTTGCCCTCGGCTGTTGAGTCGTTAATCAAAGTTAAAATGCGTTAAACAAGCGCAGCCAATGCAACAAAATGCACAATTCAACAGCGGCCCAACTCGAAAGGATATTCCAGACGGCAAGGGGAGGGATTGTGGGGGGGGGGAAAGGATCCGACCAACTCCCGATAGTGTGCAGTACATTCGACTTCCGCTTCCTTGGCAACAGAGCTGCCTTTCCGCTGGCGATCTCAGCTATGCATTTCCCTCGACATTCGCCTGTTTGCACAATTCAGACGGCGACGCGTTATAAACAAAGTTTATTACAAGGGCTCAGCATTTGGTTTTGGCTGTGAACTTTGGCTGCACACAAAGAAATAGTGTTGACGGAAAAAGGACAATTTTTAGCAATCAAGAAATAATGTTATAATTCTTTGGAATTGAAGCAATTATACCCAATATCATTTTCCATAATTAATGTTAAAAAATGATCGTTTTTTTCCTCATGTGTATTGGGCTTTGTTGCACATCCTCTTGAGGCGCATAACTTGTCGAAAAGTTTATGCGCGCCACGTTGCAACTGGTGAAATGGCGCCAGGGTCGACAATGTCCTCCGTTGATATGCACTTCGTGACCCCAATTACAGACACGTCCCCAAACACACTGTGCCAATGGCAAAGGCAAAGGCAAAAGGCAATTGCCTCTGGGCCTCAACCACACTCGTCGCCTGCTCAGCCAGCTATTAAACCAATCGTCTGGCAATTTGTCAAGCCCGAAGCTATGCAACTTCAATACGGAAGTGAACGACAAATCCTGCAACGCTTGCCTTGCCCCAAAAATAAATTTGAATGTTTGCGAAATCTAGATGTGTGCTGGGAAGCCAAATTAAATAAATTACATGCTTGGAAATGCAATTAAGTGCATTTATTGGTAATTTTCAGCAATTTTCTTAATGGTCAGCCGAGAAATAATTTATGTAAACCTTGTCCGGTTTATCTACTTTGATATTTGTTGTAGAATTTAATTTCATTGGCTTTTAATTAGATCTCCAAAGTTGAATCTAACTTGGGCGAATTTCCAAAGAGATTTCTTTTATCCAGAAGTTTCAATTTTATTGCCAGTTTCGAGTTTGCTGCCTTCTGCTACGAAATTTCTATTGCTCCGATCTGGAAGCAATGGGGCGGAGTCTAAAGGAACTAAAAGCCTTGATTGCGTCAAGGTTTTTCCTCTCCAGCCCGGCTTCGTTCAACTAGAATTTGATTAAACGCCGTCTATTGATTTTGCAACCCAATTCCGCCCACAAAAGTCGCATCAGAAACGAAAAAAAGGGGAACTCCGGAGGGAGAAAACTTCGATGCTACTATGTATTTTAATTACAACTTTGTAGAGAAACCTTTCGATTGATGTGGCTGTCATGGAGAACCACACGATATTTAAATTAGCATCTATCTGTTCAGTTCCTGGCTAATAGTGCGTTAATATATCAGCACTTTTCCAAAACTTTTGTCATCTATCATCGCAGGCAACCTTGCCCTCGTTTAACGAATTTAATTAAGTTGATCACTGCGGAGAATGGATAAGCATTTTTCGCATCAAACTTTAGCCTCGTATGGGACAAAGTACAAGTGTCCCATCCCGTTCAATAAACTCTTATTCAGTGCCCTTCCACTGGCTTCCATCAGCTCTGGCTCAGCTCTTCGTTAAAAGTTCCTAAAAGTTTGCTTTTTAGTGTCTGGCGTGACCGGAGAACAAACTTGCAGTACACTTGGCACATTGCCTATACCAACAACCAAACTGATTTGAACATTTTCCGGATTCTGTTTAATGAAAAATCGGAAAAATAGCTCTAATTAAAACAGCATGTATGGAGTATGGTGTGACCCAAATATAGTAAAAAAGCAATTAGACTTCGAGTGGTGACCAAATGGCACAGATCTGTGTTCTGGGATTACAAAACTTTATGATGGGTGCATCTGGCTTTGGCAAAGTTGCTGCCAAGTTTCAAAAATTAAACAATTAGTCAACCAGCAATTCGTTGCAAAAAGTATAACAAAGAAATGTGTCAACGAAGTGGTTACTTTTTATTATTTTTCAATGGCAGTTTCTTACAAACTGGTGGTATTAAAACTTAAGCTGAATTTTGTACTCTTTTTATTATTATTCAACCTAATCCACCAAGGAATCACTACCCCAAGGATGTAACCCAATTCCTTGTCAAGTCCTCGTACAAACCTCTCGGGTTTCAAGTTACGCAATTTCCTGAAGCCACAGCCAAAGCCAAAGCTGAAAACTGCAACTGCAATGCCACATCCTGATTCTGATCCTGGCCTCCTCATGCCATAAAGCAGCACAAAAGTACTATTTATGCAAAAAAAAGAAAAAGGGGCGAAAAATTTATGGCTACCCTGGCGCACTTCCTGTGCGCTGGCAGAGGAAACCGAAGAGTGGTTCCGTCTTATCAAGAACTTGGCAACCGAAACACTCTGGCACACTCACATGCCGGCATTTATATTCGATATTGAAAGCGCATTAAGCAAAACTCGGTCGCACTTAACTAAGCCGCTTCTGATATGTAGAACGAAGAGTATTGGGAGCCAGGGGCCAAGCCAATGGCACGCCTACCCCCTCAAGGGGAAGGCCAGGAAACCTAAACTCAAATTGCAATTGCAATATAGCAAAATGGCTAAACGCACTTGAGCGTAATTGCTGCCATGAAGCATCCAGCAACCAGCCAAGTGTGTCATGCCGAAATGCATTTTGCAATAAAATATGCACCCGAATTTAAATGAAAATCCAGAATTCTTTTTCAGAATTCTTCTTGCAACAATATAATTTTTGGCGCAGCCTTAAAGGGGAGACCCTGCACTTGGCAACTGCATCGAGTTGAGCAAAATTCGCTTGGGTGCATAAATCGAGCTGGCTCTTCGTCCCTCGTCCTTTGTCCTTATCTAGCTAAGGCCCCCATGTCCTGGCCTGTGAGTGTGGCCTCCAGCCTGGTAGGCGCTAAATTGCCTCGTCCAAGAGCAACAGTAAACATGGCCAGGGGCCACTTTAGCCGGGTCCAAAAATCTCAACCAACGAGCATGAGCTGCATATTGATGCTGCCATTAAATTAGTCCAATCACCATCGGTTGTTGGGCCAAAAGAGGTCTTATTACCAGTGAAGGCAAAAACTAAAAATTTATTTTAAGAAACCCCACTTTTTCCAAGGAGTTTCCATGCAACTTGTGTTTACTCACACACAAATTGATTTTAAATTCCATCCAGCCCTGGAGTTTAAGTAATTTTAAGCCACAAAATAAGAGAGCTATGATAAAATGTGATTTTTGCATATTTCATGTGCCTGTAAGCACTATGTGGGGAGTGGTGGGTTGCCCTCCTCGGCAAGTTGCCGTAAATATAAACACATTTAATTTTTTTTTAATTTTCCAAGCGAATACACATTTTTTGAGGCCGCTGCTAGCCTGGCTAGGCACATGTCCCAAGTGGCTCGGAGGTTTATTGGGTGGTGGGCATGACGGCGGTGTTGCAACCACAAACACGGCACCTACAGCAGCAGCAGCAGCAGCAACAGCAGCAGCAGGAGCAACATCCAACACAGACTCGTCGCATTGAAGGCGACATGTGTGCCAAGGTCTGGGGGAATGGGATTGTGTGCGCCGTTGAAGAAAAACATATTGTTAATGGAGTCGAGCATGTGAAACAACAAACAGGACGAACCGTTTTCATCATGGCACAGCTCTGAAAATGTTTCCCACAACAGAGCCACCGAAATCGGTTCAGGTGGTGCGCGGTGCACAATCGTAGGGTTAAATTACATGACAAAAGAGTGATCTACCCATTGTTTCTAATATTTAAATTGAATAAAATTATTTTCCAATTTATATCATTCGCTTTTTCTGTTTATTTTTAAGAATGCCTATAGCCCGCTAATCGCGAAAAAGTTTTAATTCGATTTTGTCAGAAGGTGTGTTGTCAGCGGCTGCTTATGGCTCTGTTTAAGGCTTAATAGGCATTTAATTGACGCCCCGAGTGAGGGCTCAAAAGGAAAAGTTAAGAAAAGTTCACAGCTGCGTACACACGTGCATGACCTTTAGCCCACACACAACACCACCCCGAACCCCTAACACCATTCAAAGTTGCCTTTCAAAGTTGGCTCCGAGCGTTTTTAAATACTCGTACTTTTCACATTTGATAAGCCTCTTTCGGGTTGGTTTCGCCGAAAAAAAAAGGAAAACAATAAGAATCACTCGAGAAAGTCTGACAGGCAACTGACAAGCCCTTAAATTTTAAATTTATTTGACAACCAGTGCGTATACGTAACGTGCTGTGTTTTGCATAAAGTGTGTGCTTTATTTTCATGCCACGTAAACACTTGATAAAACTCGCATAAATTTTTATCAATGCGTTTTGTGCCAAATCCGCTCGGGCCATTTGCCTGAACCCCGATTCGAGCGTAAAAATCGCGTTTAGTCAACAAACATTCTCCAAATAGAGAAAATAAAATCACAAAAATACATATTCCTTCTAAATCTCCCATAGTTTAGCCGACTAAAATGCAAAATATTTTTTTCAGTTATACCCTAACGAAAAATGAGCTACATATTTTCATAAATAAATCAGACTCCAACACCTATCTGACGAAAATTCATTCTTAAAATAATCATGAAATGAACAATTTTTGGTTTAAAATATATTGTATTTACCATGCAATTGTTGATATTTATAGTGTACACGGGATTTCATTTATCCATTTTAAAAATGCTCTTAGTTATTTGTAGTTTTCATAAGGAGAAAGCAACTTTCAAAGTGGATGTGGTGAAAATATTTTATTGCCGCTGGCAAAGTGAACACGAGTTTGTTTTATTCGTTTATTTTTCATTTTTCTTTTCAATAAACCGCCAAAGACATAAAATAGAAAAGCCCACAACACAACGACAACCAGTGTGTGATTTGCGTAGAAATTTAAACAAAATATTTTGCAGTCTAATGAATTATTTTATAGGTACGGAGGAGGAACATCGAGAATAAATTTCCGTAAGCTTATTGAACTGTATAATATTTTCAAAGGGGCCCAATATCCTGAAGTAAAAATTTATTTCCATATCCATGGGTTATCCTCTTTGCAGGCATAAATTCATTCAGGAAGTTTTCGTATGTTGAATATATATTTTTAGCCAGGATATCGAGGATGCCGCACCTGAGCCTGAGCCTAGGCTTGGTCCTGGGGCGGTTCGTGAATTTTCTGCGGCTTGTTGCCATCTATAAAAATAAATCTACCGCATTTACGCCGCCTCGTTGGCTTTTGCATATTTTATGTTCGCTGTAGAGTTGCTTTCTGTTGGCAAGTGCACAAAATATTTTGTTGTTGATTTTATTGATTTTTTGTTTTGGCCATAGTTGCTGCTGGTGTTGCGTTTTTCAGGACTTTTCCAGGCTGCAGCTTTGAGATAGGGGCCCAAAACGCATTTGTTGGCAAATGCCAAAAATGGCATGGAATGGGAACCCGATGCTAATCCACTTTGTGCCGACTCCGAAACAAGGGCCATTCCAATGGCAACTGGCGAATGCAATAAAAACGAAAGCAGTGCTCACAAACAAACCATAAAAACCGCATACAACATGCTCGGATCCGGTCCCCCAGTTCCCTTTGGGGAAGGCACACAGGCCGGGCCCCGGGGCAGTTCGCTCTGCATTATTTACCTGTACAATCAAATTTAAAATAGCTGCTGCACACGGCAAGTGGCACGTTGAGGTATTACGAGTTTAAATATTTTAGGCAATTAGCTGGCAATACACTGGTCTCGTCGCTCCAAACAATCCACTGCAGTTCTCAAGGAAAGGGAATATAGAAGAGCTGGAAGCCGGATTGTCACAAAGAATGCCAGCAATGTTTAATTTTCCTGGGAGACCCTGGCACCCCAGACTTTATGAAACTTTGCCAATATATCAGATTCTGAACAAAAAAATAAACAAAACAATCAACAAAGTGTTCATGGTTAGGGCAGCAGTGGAAGTCAAAATGATGATGAAATACTCAAAGTTTACAAAACTGTTAGGGGAAGAGAGTAGGGCTATCAGAAAGGGTTATTAGAAAGAAGATAAATAGATCTTCCAGTCATTAAGAAACTCTGAATTTTTCCTGAGGGATAACTTATTCCACAACCACTGTTCTCAGGCCAATGTAGGACTTTTGTAACTTTACCGAACACGCCTCTCCATATTGTCTCGCTCCGTTGTTGGACGCAAATGAATGGGCAACTGTTCCACCTTTGTCCTGGGCCACCGTGCGAATGCGTCTTATAAAGTACAAGTTGCTGAAGGTGTGCGCTGCGTTTTTGCGTAATTAAATGAAAATGCAAGGGGCAAATGGAAATGAAAATTAAGAGAGTGCTAAGGCGACGCATAAGCTATTAAGCGGGCGCGAAGCCATCATGTAATAGCACTAATGGCTGGCACTATAATTGAACCCCGGACTAGCGTAGGGTTAATGGTAAATGGGCCAAAAGGAACCGCACCCAGACGTCGGAACTGCACATCACGAGATAGTTCCGAGCAAACTTATGGCACTGTGTGCCCTCTCATAACCTCTGTCAGCTCATTTGCACCATTTGTTGCAGGCGACGACTGGAAATGGAAACTGTGGCCAAGTGACAGTCTGTCAAAAGGGAACGGGGGCATGGGTTAAGGGAGTGGGACACGCCATTAGCCACAGAACGACCACCGAAGTCGACAACTGAACAACAAGTTAACAAAGCGTTGCGCATACGCCCCGTATACGCCAAGTAACTATTTCCAAGCTGTTGCACACTTTCGAGCTCACTAAGCAGCGTCACCTTATTGGCCATGCCGCACCACTGCATTGAATTTCGATCTATTCGATAGATATATCTGTATTTGGTAAGGGGCTTATCTTATATTCTCACAGACTTGGCTTGCCAGGATTTTACTTCCTCACACAAATTAAGCTTTATCTTTGACAGTACTATGTATATTTTAAATATTTCCAATGCCTTTTTTGCATCCCATAACAATTGTATCAGCTTAAATCCCTATTTTATACTCACACCCTGCGGGAATCGCACTTTCTGCTAAAACCCACAGACCCAACACCCGAACAAAATGGAAAACAGTAAGCAGCTTTTGACAATTTGCTGAGTGCGTTGTCTACTTTTCTATGCTGTGCAGTCAACGCCCAACTGTTGTGGCTGCTGTTTGCATAAATACATTTAAATAGCCCGAGAGCAATATGTTACGTATACGCAGTGTTGGCCCGAAAGCTACAACCCACTGTTGTTATGCTACGTCGGGTTGTGTTGTGTTGTATGTTGTTTGCTGTGGTTGCCGCCCTGGCATGCATATTTTTAAGTTGCTCGACTTTAATAATGGTTTTTGGTCAGTTGCCCTGGCCGCAGGCTTGATGGTTTTTGTGAATGGGCACGAGTATGCCGTAGCCCGCAAACCTTTTTCCGGCTGAGCTCTTAATGAAGTGGCAGGCTGGAGTGAAAATAGCTATGAGCCCAGAGTCAGTTTTCAGGGCGGAAGTTTGGCATTACCTGCAGACTGCGGTGAGGCAAGGCTATGCACCAGTTATTTACGGCACACGAACCTGAATAAATGCCGGAGAGCCTTCGAGTTCTTTGAGTTCATTAGTGTAACTTGACGATCCAGAATCCCAGCTCATCGCAATGCAAATGGCATGCAAGATTTCCAATGCAGCGATGGCACTGCTGAAAAATGCAACTCATTTTTAATATCCTGCGGCGGCAGATGTCGGCACAGCAGGCAAAAAGACGCCGGAAATTAAAACTCAATATTCGAGTGATTGTGCCGAGTAAAGAGGAATTGTTTGAAGCATCGCCTCCGCCATTGCCACTGCCACTGCCACTGGCACAGCCAGTGCCATTGACTATTTGACTTGGACCGCACAAAAGTGCGCAATTGAGGCGGCAAATCAAATGAAATCCAACGGAACGAATCGAAACGTGCCCCTGCAACCCCTGGTATACAATCTATATACGCATCCAGGGACCAGGCACAAACCAAAACTCGATCCCGAATGCAACTCAAAGCACGCCGGTGCTGCAGACGTGCAATTTTCGCAGACGTTCTACGAAATTGTTTGATTTCGGGCAAGTGCAGCTGCGACTCTGGCATTTTGCTATCTTATACCATTGCCGTTTGCTAAATGTTAATGCCATTTCAATGGCCTTTCACCATCTCAGACCTGCTGCTGACACTTTAGCTTATTTCGCACCAGCGATACCCTCTTTGAAAAGTTAATACAATGACCAAAAACAAACAGGGATTTCACTTGAAAATTAAATTATATAGATTTAAATTTAATTTATAGATTTATAGATTTAAAATTAAATTAATAAAATTTGTAAAATAAGATATTAATGCACCTTCTTTTACCCAAATTGAATATCATTTTTATTTTAGAGGCTTTTGAAAAGCGTATATGGCATAATACTCTTGTGGGACATTTTTATATGTTTGGCAAGTGCTTTGCGGCCAGGATATTCGCCAGAAGTGGCCTGCTGGCTCCTTCCGCACTGATTTGACTTTGCCGTCCCCGTTGGGGCCATCGGTAAATTGCTTCATAATTTGCACATAACGATTTCATAATGCTCACAGTTGCCGTTTGCGGAGCCCGGCCCGATACGGATGAAGATACTCTGATAAACCCGAACCGACAGGTCAGCAACATTTCAACACATTAAACTGAACCCGAAAACCCAATGAACAAAAGTTTGGTTCTGTGGAAGGCAGATTGAATTCAATTAAGTCTGAAACGCATAATATCCTTCTAATACTTGTGTGTTAAGCATTTGAGTTAACATATTTGCTAAAAGTTAAGCCGATTGCTGGCCTTGCTTTGTTGCATCAAGGATAGATAGTTTCAGTTAGCTACTTTAATATTGATTATACGCCATGGTGGTCTTTGCAACTTCGCATCGGAGCACTTCCAGGGGGCGTATTAAAAAATGTGACTTGATTAGAATGACGGGCACGTACAGAGCCAGCGCATTGATTGATTGACTGACTAAATGGCTTGAATGGCTGATTGATTGACTCGCTCTTACCCACGTACGCACTCTAGAAAATGCCCCATAAAAGTGGTAATCATTGCATTACTCTTTCTTTTTTATTAAGACCTGAAATAATACTATCTATTTCCTTAAACAAATTTAAAGTATTGAAGTAATCTAACCACTCAAAGTTCACTGCTTTCAATCACCTCTATATTTCTTACAGCCCTTTTTTTAATTCCTGATGCCTTTGAATCCACATAAAAGGGTATTTGCTCCCATCGTAATTTTCCCGGAACCCGCAATTACTTTCCCATTGAGCTTTCATGTGGTGCGTGTGTGATTTGTTTTACGCCGAACTGCATAAAACATTCGCAATTGCGTTGCGATGGGTTGCGAGTTAAGGCTTATTTATATTCACTTCAGTCACGCCCCCAACTCCTTGCCGCCAGCCACGCCCCCTTCACGCCGCAATCCAATAATGTGCCACATAGACAGCAGCTACAAATTAGCCGACTTGTGTTCGGGATAAGTTTGCATATGCCGAGCCCTGTCCTGACGGACATCATAACCGCATTTGATTAAGGCCAGGAAGGTGGGCGCCAAGTGTGGGCTTCATGCATATCACAGAGCCCATTAAGAAGGCAGGTTATAAGCCTGGTTGTTTGCCTTGCGCAAGTGGGGCAGTCCGGATGACGACGAGGTAGAGTGTCGATGTCAGCGCCGCATAAATAAATCAGACATATTGCAGCCATCGGCGTACACAATGTCATCGTTGTGATGCATCTCCTGCTCGTGCTCTCTGAAGATATTTCCCCGTTTTATTGGCAGCCTGTCGCCCAAGGCGTTGACGGACAAAGTTGTCAATTTGGCAGGGATCTGTCAAAAATTTCAATATTTCACTATTCGTTTTCAATATTCCTTTTTTTTTTAATAAAAAAGGTTATTAAGATACCTTGTATCCTATAATAAAAATGTTTTTGTATTGTTGCTTTAGTTAGTATCCTTGAAACTCAAGTTAAACAAAGTAAAAAATTAAAAATGAACTAAAGAATAACCTCACGTATTAAGTCATATCCTGCTTGGCTGCCAGCACTGTTGGACATCAAATGGCTTCATTATTATTTACCGCTGCACTTTCGTTTGCATGTTAACATCGTGTAAATCAGCATTTCTGCAAAGGACAACCGTTTAGCTGCTGTTCCAGCCCGAGCCCCAGTTTAAACCAGCCATGGGAGTCCTGGGTCAGGACTAGAGGACGTGCTGGTGCCGATTGCTGACGCGTTGATTGCTTTGAAGGCAAATGCGATGGCAGGCAACTAATTAAAAAGTTATACGAGAACTTGCACACGCCTTTAACTTTGGCCAAAGTAATTAAAGTTCGCGAAGCGCCAAAGCCAAATGTGTGTTGCATGAACAGACGCTTCTCTGTGTGTGTATATATATATGTGTGTGTGTGTGTGTGCAGCAATTTATGTGTATTGGTGTATGGGTGTATGGTGTGTGTGGCTGGCAGTCAACCCAACTTGGGCGCATTTACATTTCACACCTGCGCGTGTAAATTTGCCACAAAAACCCAACCGCGCAAAAAGTTAACACACAGAAAGTTAAGAAAGCGCTTAACGAACAAAAAGGGAATTATAACATTTTTTATTGCATAAGGTTTCATAGTCAACTGCTTAAATAATTAAGTATTAACATAAGCTACAAAGAGCTGAAAAACGAATAAAAAATTAATTATGAGCTTGAGTAAGAAAGTCACAAAATATTTCAACAAAATATACCCAAGAGCTTCTTATTATCTGACTTTAAATAAGTGCTCATTTACGTAATCCTTTTATTGTATCCTTCGACAAAACATTCCAGTTCACCTAACAAACTTAGCCACATGGAATCCAATTAAAATGTCGTTTAGCTCTCGAACAAATTCCCATCGTTAGTCGAAATCAAAACATTATTAATAAAGCATACATAATAACAAATGCGGCTAATAATTCCAAATATGGTTTGTGGCATCCTCGAATTCATTCAGGCACAATAAAGCGTATAACTCGATGAGGAGAATGCACTTATCAATAAGACAGCTGAAGCATTTCCAGAATTTCGTCTGAATTAAGCCTTAATTCAGTTTAAGTGTAAGTTTTGTATAATGTCAGGGTAATTTTCATATCAAGGCAAGTCAGATCGGCTTAAATGTCAAAACACATCATATTGCGGAACATCTCTCCACCTCCAAAGCATTTCGGCGCTTAAACTTAATTAATTTTCAGCTAAAAACAAGTATATAAGAGGATTACTCCACGAATCAGAGAAGTTCCTCGTTCATTATCCTTTTCTCTGCTAATTGGAGTATAGAAAAACAATAAACTTCTTTGTTTAACAATTCATTTCGCCTGCCGGCTGTCTGTCTAGACTCCAGGCTCTGCGGAGCTAATGCACTGCTTAATTTGCGGTGCAGTGAACTTTGGCGGGCCACTTTCTCCGGTAATTACTGTAATCATCAGCCATGGTAATGTCATTAAGCCGGACTTTGACAGAGTTTCACCGCAGGCTGCCAGCCAAGCTGGCCAATAGAGTCTCATTAGCCGCCAACAAAATTTTGGCCCGATAACTTGCTTGCTCATCAAAGTCGCCTTCAGTCGCAGGCCAGAATAGATCTTTGTCCAGCTAAAATATAAAAGATACCTTTTGGAATTTAATCATTAGAGTTTAAGAATTTAATCTCTAAAAATTCAACAAGACCCGAATATAATGCTATTTTTCTTTGCCTAACAAAAGTAAAGATTTATTGCTTTCACCGGGGCAATAATTTCTCTGAGTGCTCTGGGCCAGACTCCGTTTGGGGCCGAGAGCTGCTCTCTGGCGGATTGGTTGGGCGCGACAGGAACCTGCAACGGTCCACACTGCGTATGATTAACAATTTAAGCGCGTACATATTTCACGCTGCACACACGCATTCGGCCAAAGTGAAAATTTCATGCATAGACAATGGCAGCCGTTGCGGACTGGAGGAGGAAATGTCCAAAGGAGGTGGCCTTAAAGCGGATAAGGCAGCGATGCTTTTAGGGCACTGTTTCGTCAGGTCCATCTCTTTCCAGCCCGATTGCGTCACAGTTGCGACACTTTTGCACAAAGCACCGGGCATTAGGCAGCCATCTGAAGCATCTGCATCTGCATCAGACCGTCGTCACAAAAAGGCGAGACATGGTGCCCAGATTGGAAACGGGTCGGACCAGGAGATTGGGAGGACTAGTGACGTAACGCAACGTGGGATTTTAAGTGAGTTGTCACCCTCTGGCTGGACAAACAACGGCCCTCGCCTAACCAATGCGAACCTGGACGGGATTCGGGACCCGCTCCAATTGTTATCCCCGAGTCCTGTTGCCTGATGAACAACATGCAGGACATGCAGAACGTGCTCACCGGTCTGCTGGACTGCAGCCTAATAGCTGGTGAATGGGGGTCCGTTCATTGTGCAACTGCTGCAACAAGCACTTCAATCAACCATGCAACACTTTACCAGCACCCGACATCCTGCGTCCAATCGAAACCCAACCAGCGTGTTCCTATTTATGGGCAGGACCTTCAGGAGGAGCAGTCCTTACAGCTGTCCATCGTTCGACACATTAATCGCATTTGCTGTCGATTTTGCCTCTGTGTTTGTGTCCTTCGGAGAGTCACTTATTGATTGAACAAGCTTTCAAATGTCCTTTGCCAACGTCAATTGCATCCGGCTTTTTCTGGCAAATGACTAAAGTTTGATCAAAATTATGAAACAAAAACACGTTTATGGAATCACACGTGAAAATGATGAATTCTCCAAAGTGAAATGGAAAGTTTAACGTTGATTTTGATGCCTTGACTTGTTTTGTGTTACAGACAGGTAGGAAAGTGGTTTACCAGAAGATAGGGTCCTGACGACACCACTTCTTAGTTTCACACTGAAAACAATAACATTTGCTTAAGCTCCAGCAGGTTGTAATCTTCGGAAGGAAATACAAAACTGTTGTCTTTGTATTCTGCCTGTTTTGGGGGGAAAACCATTAGCAGATCAAGTCCACCTCCTTGACCAAGTCGAGTGCGCTTGAGCCGGACATGGGGTCTCTTGCTAAGTAGCCAGTTCATCGGGCTCGAGCCATTGGCAAACACACACTCTGCATAATTGAAATGATTATGTGAGGCGTGGGAGCTGGCAATGCATTAGTGATCCAAACATAATGCCACTAATAGCATATCCTAGACGTCCCATGTTTGATTTAGAAAGCACCTCCGCCATCAGCAATGATTGATTTTGGAGGTGGAGTGACGCGCTATAGCCTTGACTATAACTAGTACAAGTCACGCAGCTGGGACTCATTACAAAGTCAAGATGCAAACTGGGCCAACTCGGACTTATGGGCATACGCAGGCCAAAACAAGAGCAGCAGCAGCAGCAGCAGCCGGGCAAGGCCATCGCAGCAGAGCAAAGCAACAGCAGAGCAAAAGTAATTTTATTATCAAATCCAACTTTAACAACTGCAACAATCCTTGGTCGCCTCCCCAGGAGGGACCACTGAGCCACCTTGCCATTCGGCCCAACTTGTTATTTGGCTTGTAAGTTACAAAGTCTTGTCCGTGTCCTCGGGGTAATAAAACAAAACTTTGTGCTGAAAATGAAAATGTACAGCGCACAAACGAACAAACGAGTGCAAGGAGAGGCAGTTTCGTTCCGGCCATTCGGAGACTCCGCCATCCTGTGAGTGCAAATGACAGGCGGGCCAAAGGATTAGAGCGAAATGTAAATTTCATTTGCCATCTTGGCTCTTGCCTTTCCATCCTATTTTCTTTGTGTCTTCGGGTTCTCTCTTGGCCCGTTTGCAGTTGTCTAATTACGAGCATTTCCATAACACAAGAGACAGGAAAGCTTTTAGCAAACAACCTTGACCAACCCGATTAGTTGGCCAGCAGCTCTTACCTTTTCATTTCTTTATTAAGTGTTTTGGGTAAAAACTTGCTTCCATTTCCATTTGATTTTAAATCATAAAATGCATTAGCAAACTAATATATTAGTGATGTAAAATGGTTCCTAGGTCATTACCACTTTTTTCTCCTTGATAAGTCGATTAGCTTCACTCCCTCGCCTAGTTATAATTCATAATATGTCATTCTGGGTGGCTAATAATTCATGTTACCCAGCCATAATCCTCATTCTGAGTAACACACTTTCCCAGCCCCATTTTCCTCTCATGCGAGTGTGTGGGTGTGTTTGTGGACTAGATAAGCGCATTGCCACTTTTCCAGAGCTACCTGCTCTTATCTGCCAAGCCATTTACCAGGACGTCTGCCTCCTCCCATAAGAGAGGCACTAGACTTGGGCTAAAGCATTTCCCCTTTTTCACAGCTTATTGTTATTCAACAGCCAAAAGTTTTTTTCTCCTGCCGCTACTGCCGCCACTCCTCGCAAAAGTCATAAGAAGTTTGAAAGGTTTTTCCCTCACCGAACTCGTTTTGGGCTACTGCGTCGGGAAACTCACTTCTGGGACGCCTCAATAGTTTTATGAGCTCGCAGCGAGCTGGCCTCCCTCCCAAGTTAAATGCATTTTTAAATTGCACAGAAATTGATCTTTAGTGGCTCGGGTTGCCGAGTTGGCGACGTGTAGCCATCAAAATCCGCTTTGCTTCCTAGAGCTGCTATTAAGGCAAGGACCTGCCAAGTGGCATATAAATCGAGTGCATCTATTGGTGGCGATGGCAATGGCGGTGGCTCTGTGCATGACTTCACTGAAGAAAATCTTTTACTTTGATCATGGGTTTTTATTTTTTTTTTTTTACTAAGCCTCGGGAATGTTAATCATACGCACCGTGGGTATCCATCGACAATCTACAATCGAAAGTCCACAGGCTAAAAGCGAAGAACTGCCAAATCCCCTTCCTTGGAATTTTTTTTTGTATTTCCAATTCATAGCCTGTTGTTTCCGCTTTCCTTTCAGCTCATTTCCGTTGCTCATACGCCATGTAAACACACGCCGGCAACAATAAGCCATAATGATCACGCAGGACCCCAGACAGAAGAAAAAAAACTGGAAGCATAGAGTGCTGTAATTGCAACACGCACTCTGGCAGACTTCGATGCATTTGTCATGGCATTTATTAACTGTTCACGTGCAACTAACAAATGATACTATCCGCCCCCTTCCCAGCCCATGCCCTGACAATCCACATCCATCTGGTCTGTTGTTTGCAGCATGAAGGAATTAAGCAAGCATTCAGCATTTCCTTCGTGACAGCATCTTTTTGACAAATTGAATTTGGCCAGGACGTGCTGTTGTTTCATGGCATGGCCACGCTCCATTTGCGCTGCATTGATGATGCCCCATCCTTGGCTGACTTGGATGGGGAAATTGCGGCTAAGTCAGCTAGCCAGGCAGGAGCAGGAGTGCATTCAGAGCTCCCTTCCCTGCACTGCCCTGCCCTGCCCTGCCCTGCCCTGCCTGTTGTTTGGATGCCCAGAAACTTTTCAATTACATTACGTTCTCAAGTCGATGAAACTCTTCGCCCGGATCCGTAGTCCACACAGTCCACAGTCAACGGAGGAATAGCAGCAACATGTTTGCCCAGGCGCCCGCTGACAAGTCATTAAGAGTGACAAATTGCCGGAGTGGGGGCGAGAGTGCGAGGGCAGGGCGTGGCCAAAAGTCGTTGCCAAAGTTGGTAGCACATTTAATTAGACTAAACTTCGGTCCACTCCATGGCTAATGCAATTCATTAAACATTTAATGCCCGGCCCACAACTTTGTTAGCTGCAAACAAGTGCACTCCCAGTTATGATGGCCATACCTAAGTGATTTCCTTCCTATATCCTTGCCAGTGTGGAATTTGGCAAGCTTATGCTTATCCTTATCCTTTGAGTTGCCCCTGGGGAACCTTTTTGCATATGTTATCCACACTTTGCAGGCGTTTATGTTTTTGTTCGCCCCAAAAAGGTGCAAGAACTAATATTTTCGTCCAACTTTAACATGCCTGGGCTTCAAACGAGGCACTGAAGTGGTCCCCCTTGGCCATAATTCAGCTTCGTCTTACGCAGATTTTCACATACGTGCCATTATCCTTTTTGGCCGCAGTGGCTGAAACTTTCCAAGTAATTCTTCCCTAATTGGATGAGGATACGGTAGTCAGAGTTGTTAACATTTCTTGTTTATTATATTTGGCTAAGGAGGCCTTGGCAGTTAAGCTGCTAAATCGATTGAAATTTGTCGATTAATATTTTATTTGGGATTATCCTTTTCATTTAATCGAGTTCTTAAATGGTTATCCTTAGAATGTTGCAATATATTATGCACTGTGCAGTGGCAATCTTACGGATCTGTCACTACAAGGCACCCCAGACAGTGACTGGCCCATTCTGGCGGCTTCATATTAACTGATTGATAGACTTCAGCCCAATAAATTCAATTGTCAGTGGTGGTGGTGGTGCTGCTGGCGATGCTGCGGGTGGTGCTGGTGCTGGTGTTGTCGTCCATGTGGATCCGCTCCCCAAGGATTGGGGATTTATGTCCTGCCTTCTGGTAGGCGCACTGACCGCTTTTCGATGAGCACTCTCGCAGTGAAACAAATTGGTAAGCTTCCTGACTTTCCGAGCTCGTTACACAAAGCGCACATATGACAGGCAATTTGTGTTTATTGCGTGTCCATAAAGACTTGTCATATGGAGGCGGCTTATGGCCGAAAGCGACTGTGCCGTGGAGAGTGCGGCAGCCACAATGGGAAAATCTCTTTTGGGCTTCGTTAAAAACACCATTAGACCGGAAGAGTGGAGACCCAGTCGCACATGTATGAAAATATATGTATAAACATGCCGCAAATATCCTGGTATGTCATTATAGGTAGGCAACGTTATTCTTCATAAAAAGGCTACTCCTTTTATAGTAATTTTGGGTATATAAGGAGTATTTATATAATACAAGTGGGATAAGTATATAAGTGGTTATGTATATATATATATATATCTTTTAAATTGACAAAATTATGATTAAATAGGAACATTGTTTCTAAAA
Source organism: Drosophila atripex (assembly GCA_035045925.1). NCBI lineage: Eukaryota > Metazoa > Arthropoda > Insecta > Diptera > Drosophilidae > Drosophila > Drosophila atripex. The sequence continues at coordinate 10,912,220 of JAWNOP010000070.1, forward strand.
ATGCCTATTTTATAGGATATCTTCTAGTCGAATGTCATCTGATAAACTCGTTACTTCTTCGTCCTGCCTGCCTAGGCTTGATTAATATGCAATTTCTTGATGGCAGAATCGCCATTAACGCACACACTCACACAAAAAGCAGCTAACACCGACACACACACATACACACACACGTAATATGAACCATGCAACTGTTGGCTGGCTGGTGGTGTCTGTTTTTTTTTTCTTCCAGGTCGAGACTTGAAGTCGAGCGCTTTGGCTTTTGTTTGTCGAGCGGAAAATAACACTGCGGCAAAAACAAAGGGATAATTTAAACTCCGTCATAAACTAGGTTAGCATCACTGGCACACATATAGTACTACCCACTACCCACTACCCACTACCTACTACCCACTACCACCCACAACCAGACCCACATCCACTTCCACTTCCAACAGAGCACACAACCTTATAATAACTGCCAGTCGGTTTGGAGTTTTTCTTCATCAGCTTCTGTTTCTATTTTTTTTTTTTTTTGGTTCAGCTTTTATATCCTTGGTTGGATTTTTTATTTCAGCTCCTTGTTGTCAGACAATACGCGCATTTATTTCATTCACTTTTTTTGTGGGCGTGACTCGGCCGGGTCGTGCGGCATTATGTGGTGCATTTTTTATGAGTCGCTCTGCCTTTTATCACATATGCATATACATAAGTGCGGCCTGGGTCTCAGTCGCTTTTTGTATTCATGGCGAATCGCAACCGCCACATAAATTGGCCGCAGAGTTTAAAAAGGCTTTTTTCCTGCCCCCCCCACGCCGGAAAACGCAAAGTGCCCCCCTGATGAAATAGTTTGCCGAATGATGTTTCACAAAAAACAGGTATTTGTGCAATAAATGTACAAACTATTTATGAAATAATAAAATGTATGCTCTTGCTGTCCAATTAAATGGTTAAAATCATGGCAAATACCGATATTGAAATCTCAATCGACGCAAACAGCACACAAGGCAGTCGGTAAACACTTTTTCCATGGAGGCATAGAGAGATCCAAGGGATCCCCGCAACGAATTGTGTGTTTTTTTTTTAGCAACGACCGCATTGAATTCATTTTTAAATATTGACGGAGTGAGCATGTTGCTGCAATTTGTTTATAGTTTTTCATACGCATTTCTTTTAATTTTTTCACTGTTAAATAAATAAATAAATCCGTGCCAAAGCAATTGGTAAAAAACGAGCAGAGACCAGGGAGCAATGTCAGACAGACAAAGGGCCATAAAACAGTTGACCATGCAGAACGATTAAATTGCGGATTCCGTGGACGGGTGTGGATGGGTGGTCAGTTCGGGTGGTGCAGAATTCTCTGGATGTTGCACTTTCCGTGTTGCTGTTTTTGTGCATCTCTTTTGATTGAAAGTGCACACAAATCGATTATTATTAACGATTTTTTGCCAACGCTTTTTACACACCAGCGCCATGTATCGTCGCGATTCGTTTCAATGGGCCGTACATAAACATCAATTAAATTCGCCTGAATGTCGGCATGTGTTTTATGGCACCATTTGTATATGGCCATATCTTTTGACCATTTAATTAAATTATATCACCGGCATCACTGACCACGCCCACCCTCCTGGCACAATGCCTGCTTTGAATGGTATCCCCGGGCATTTAACTTTTCCGCTCCCCTTCTGACTGCTTTTTGCAACTTATAACCCCATCGGCATCGGAGCTTGACTGACTTTGACTCACCGACCATTCATACTCCATGCATGACTCCATTGTTTGATTCTTTGCAGCTGGGGGTCAGAGGTTAATTGATGATAAATGCACGCCCCGACACAAATTGAAACATCACCGTCCGCCCCACCCCCCGTTGCGGTTACCGACGATAGCAGAAAAAGAGAAACACAATCGCCCGAAAGGCATTTAATTAATGAGCAATTGATTAAATCATAAACAAAGCAGCGCCCGAGACCGAATCCAAATTGGATGCTCGAGAGTGTCACGCTCGTTTGTTTTTCTTTGTGCCCGCTCCTTACACTCTTGCTGCCGAGCGACAAGTGCAATGATTTCTGGACATGCCACATGTACGGACGTCAAATAACTGGCAGCGTTTGACTCGGTGAATGGTAATTGCCCCAGCAATTTGTTGAAATGTCAAAGTGCTTGCCTCGCACAAAGTGATGCACTCAACATGCTTGCCCCATCGCTCTGCCCCACGAACTAAATAAAGAATGTCCGGGCTAAACATAGGAGTGACTACATTTTTTATTACTTTTTATTTTGTATAGAGCTTTGGGGTTTTTATCTTCGGGCTTAATGATTTTTTACCTTTAGTTTCTGGGGATGCTATCATAGAAAGGAGGTTAAACCCGTAATTTGTCGAGGTATTTCGTGTCAGCTTTTTCAACAGCAAGACCAAATTACCTTTAAATGGAAAATCACAGTACCTTTTATCAGAAATAACACATTTTCGATTGTTGCCCCGGAGGCCATTGTAATTATTCACTCCGTGCTGCCCGACAGATAACCAGGATGGGGGTGGTGGTGTCAGCGGTGTCGCACTCGACTGTACCATCCGACACCACCTGACAGACACTCTACGTGGAGTGCTTGTCGGATTTAAAAAATAATAATGAATACTGGGGAACCAACAAAAAAGTGACACCAAACCAACAAAAAAGAAAAACCTTGCTGGCAGCAAAAATCATGCATGCCAAATGAAAGCGAAAAAAGGAAAATTGGGAAAGCAAGACTGGCAGGACGGGGGAGAAGACCAAAAACTTGCTAGGATGACAGGACACTTTTGCAAGTGTCTGTTAAATAGAAGACACATAACACAGAGTACTTAAAAAAAAAAACCCTAAAACTACAGAACAATGGAATATATTAAATCTAGAAATAATTTCCTTAGAAAGGTCATTAGTTTTGACAAAAAAAAAGGTTAGAAATCTTCCATAATACCCCCAAAATTATAACTTATTTTTTGGCAAGTGGATAGTTGCTTGTTTTTGCGGCGGAAGCTGAAAACCCGAAAACCTAAAGGATGTCAAGGTTGATGAGTTTGCATCTCCGCCACACACAGTCCCTGCCACACACAAAAAACTTTCCCAGAAGTCAAAGTTCGGTCGCCCGGCACAAGCTGAACAAATTCAATAGACAACAATAAGGAGTGAGGCGAGACCAAGTGAGCCGAGACCGTTTTGTGGCTGCTGATGATGGAGAACTGGCTGGTGTCGCCTCCAACCGAGCACTCGCTCCACCATGATGCCACTCTCCCTGGTCCCATCAGCATTTTCACGACCCGTTGACAGCGCAAATATGCAAAGTCAAGTGGCAATTTATCATGCACTGCACTGCGCCCGCCCTTCGCCCAAAAAGCCAAAGGTGGCGGCCAAAAGGTGGGGGGGGCCCCCCACCGCATGGGGCACTCGGGGGTTAAGTGGCAAAACTAAATTGAATCGCCAGCAACGAACCATGCGTGGGCATGTTACTACAACTATCCGCCTACAACTAACACTCCGCGAGCCCCCAAACATTTTGCACACTGGAATGAAAACAATCTTCAAATAGATCCAAAAAAATTGTTGGAAAATATTCGAGATATTATGTGGTTTTTATGATTTTATGATTGTCCAAGAACCCTCTAAAAAACAACCCCAAAAATTGATGAAATATAAAACCTAATTATTCTTAATCCCTAGGACTAGTGTACGATATTTGTTTTTGTAGACTGGCTGGCATTAAAATCGATGCAACGCTGACCTTTCCCTCAATTAAAAGTGCACACACACAGAGCGGGCGGACAGCGAGCGAGCCGGGGCACAGTGGTAGCCGAAAGTAATGCGACACTTTTTCCGCAGGGGCGTTGCTTTCGACACTTTACCTCATTAGAGCCCAGAGAGGAGCTGCTGCAGCCGCCGCTTGGATAATTAATGATTGACTCCCCTGCAGGCTTCATATTGATTTTAATTTGTGGAATTTGCTGGGTAAATATGATAAATACTGGCCCGGAGGGCACTCGATTGGGACGGAGAGCAGCACTCATCTCGACCAAAGTAATTAACCAGCCCGATTGGACTCCCTGGCACCCTCTAAGTTGGCCAAATCGAGGCTGTTGGTCACTTGACAATCCCATTCCCACCCCATTGGCATCAGAGACCCTGTGGACGGAAGTGCTTGGTAACCGCAGAGCTACTGGATCCAATTCGCATAACCCCCTCGAATCCTTTTTGCTCATCCTCCTCTGGTCCTCCGGAAATGCTCCCTGCTGATGACAAGCCTCAAGAGATCCAACCAAAGACACTCGCCCCGTCAGTAAGTGACCACAGAAACAGAAACAGCACCAATGTGGAAATGGCCAGTGGGTAGTGTGATGCACAATTACTGGTGTGGGGGTTGGATGGTGTGGAAGTGGCAGGAGGAGGAGCAGTCGAAGGAGCAGTGGCAGGGGCAGGAGTAATATGCGTAATTAAACAAAACCGCAAGTGGGACGCAGAAGCAAAAATAAACGGAGTCAGTCGGATAAGGCTGCCGCAGTTGGGGATAAAAGCAACTGCAAGTGGGCCACATTAAAGATGGGAGCGGACAAATGACGAAGTTTGGATCATCTCTGTTGCAAATTTCAAAATAAATATATTACAAACTTTGGAAGGGATCCATCCAAACCCATTATCACTTTCCCCAAATATCCTCAAATCTATGCTTTAAATATTTTATATCTCTCTATGACCCAAAACCTAAATTTCCCTTCACGAAACTTCTTTTTAAAACCAACCAATGAAATATGCATAGCTCCAAATGAAAGTAATAATAGAATCGTTAGGGAAAGTGCAAACATTTACGTTTTTATCTGCAGAGTTTACACACAGTTGGCTCTACCTTTTATTGCACTACAAAGTGTGGCACAAATTGTTTATACCCTTCGGCTAGAGATGTCGCCAGGCTTAAATTAAATATTTGCAAGGACCTCGCTGGAGTGCGAAAAATGCTGGAGAAAGCAGAACGGCGAACGATGAAATCAAAGAAAGGCAAAGGACCAAAAGAGCCGAAAACGCAGTGCCACATAAATGTGGGGCATGCAGATTGAAGTGTCGGAGGCTGGAGGCCAGGGAGACCAGGGAGACCAGAGACCGGAGGACTAAAAGACTAGGACCAGGCGTTGGCCCAATGAAATGAGAGGCATGTGGCAGGCCATTGAAATGGCAGCCAAGAGGGGGCTTAACACCACACAGACAGCTTTTAGGCAGCTGAAATTGATCGAAAGACTAAGAGCAAACATCGTTGACTGACAGTCTCAAAAAGGGCTTCAGCGAAACGAATGGAACCAGCCTCGAGATGTTTTTCCATCTTTCAGATACATATTTGTGACAAAGTGCTGCCCTCCATAGGGCCAGCAATATGTGCAACAATGTCCCATCGATTTTCTATTAGCCACGAGACACTTGAGCCGCCAAACTAAATACCGAACGGAAATATTGATAAACACGTAACGACATTAGGAGACAGATAGGCAAAGACCACGCGAACACCACCGCAACCACATTATGAATAAAACTAAAAGTCGTAACTGTCCCAACGGCCGGGGAGCCAAGAACATAATAAACGGTGTCCATGAGAATAAAAATAAAACGCAGAACGTAACTCGGAAGAGCCCCTCTCCACTGCTCAGTTACCTCACCTCACTAATGATACACTGAACGCTTAAATATTTCCAAAATTATTTTAAAAAACTGCAATTTAAAGTATTTATTTATTTATGGGAATTTTTTATAAAGATTAGTTCTAAATGTTCAAGAATAGTTTAAAAGCTTAAAAACTTATCAGTTGTAAAAATTCCAATTAAAACATGCCACCAAACTGTGACATTTTTAAGATTATTTTCTTCTTTATTCTTTAAAGCATTCTCTTATTGATTTTACAATATAATATTATTTTTTAATTAAGAACGAATCTTTAATATATTTTTGTTACTGCATCAAATTTACTCACCTGTTAGGGCTGCCAAATTCAGAATAAATCCAATTAGTTTCATTTTCAAAATCCACAGCTAATATATTAAATTCCACTTGAACAATATTTTAAAAACACATCTGTCTTTTTTTAGAAAATTTCTAAACAGAAACAGCTTATTTAATTTATTTTAGTTGAGACTGTGTCAGGGGAAATTCACTTCAATTGTTTTGACTTAGTTTTTTAGTTTTATCAGATTCTTGCGATACGGATGTTGTTGTTCGTTTTTGGCTGAGCTCAACGATCCGGCAGATGAGCGGAGCCGGAGTCCGGATTCGGGATTCGGATCCCGAGCAAACGGAGAGTATTCACGACAAGCGTGGTCGGAGAGAGCGGCTCTGGAGACACGAAGTATAAGTCGCCCAACGCGCACAAATTTCTGGATGTTGCGCTACGAACCGACTGAATGAAATGAATTTGATTTTTTTTCGTATCTTCGGTTATACGAAATAACATACACCCCGCTTAAGAGGGTGAAAATGTTGCAGCAACAACCCCAGCTTAAGGGGGGAAATGTTGCTATCAGAGCTTTGAGTGAAATTGAGGGGAAAGGCTTTTGAAAAGCTTGTGGTGAAAGCGTCTGATAAGAAAACTTTTCCCAGAAAAAGTATATTATTGTTTTATAGTACATCTATAAAAATACTATATTACAGTTCCAATAAGCTATAATATAAACCAAGTTTGTTTGACTATAAAAGACTGTTCTGCTTCACACCTTGAAAAATCTTTATGGTTGGAGTTTATACCAATTTAGTTTATACCTTTAGTTGAAATGACTTTTTATACAATATTTCATTTCTTATATCAAAAGTAAGAAGACGTTACTTATTTGAAAAGGTTTTACCTTTCTTTTTTTATTTTAAGATTATAGAATTTATTTTTAATATTCTTAGTGTCATATTTAAAAATGTTGCATATTTATATTTTAATTCCAGTTAATAGAACAAATGGTTAAAAAAAAAGCTTATTTGAAAGCTTTTCCGATATTTTTACGGCAGAGTGGCAGCACTTCGATAACAACTTATCGATACTATATCGAACTATATAAGAAACTCACATATCTAATATAAACGTAAATAAAAGAAATGCCGGGAAAAAGGTAAATAAATTCCTAAACCAAACAAATCCCGATTAAAATGTTACATTCTTCTCAGGGTTAGAAGAAAGTTAACTAAGAAGAAGCAGCGCCAGTACCGTCGTCAGAAAAGGGCAAAAGAACGCGACCGACTAGAGCAAGAAGCAGATAACCAAAGACAATCCGATCCGGAGTACCAGAAATGGCAAAAACAACAGATTGAAATGGAGGAGTTCCAGCGCCTAGCCTTGGAAAGGAAACAACAGGAGGAGGAGGAAGCGTGGCTCCGTAGAGAGGCCATCGCCCAACGCCAATTTCGTTTAGATGAGGCCAGGAGGCGGCAAGAGCAGTCAGAAGCGGAACGCCTGCAGGAGGAGCAAGCCAGAGAGCTGGCAAAACGAGAAGAGGCCCAAAGAAAAGTGCGAGAAGAAAACGAACGTCAGATCGCCAAGGCAAATGCCGAATTTGAAGCAATGATGCAAAACATGCACGACTACCTCAATAACCCTCAGCTGGAGAAGCCACCAAAACACCTTCTCCGCATAATGGAAACTCATCCGGGCGAACGGGCTTGTGAACTCTATTCCCGGACCAATTGTTGCCGTTACGGACACAGTTGCACCTTCAACCACACACGACCTTTGCTTTCCCGCATCCTCCTAATTCGGCATTTCTTTAGCCATAGCCTGCTCCAGGAGCGAAGGGTTCACAAGGAGTACGCCTCCGCGGACGAGGAACTGGAACTGACTGAGCAGGATCTTCGCAGCGACTATGATGAATTCTTCGAGGATGCGATAAAGGAGCTAGAAAAGTTCGGCAGCATCGTCAATTTTCGAGCAGTGCGCAATACCCTGGAGCATCTTAGGGGTCACGTTTTTGTAGAATACGGCCACGAACGGTTTGTCTTGGAATTTGAGTTGCTTTTTGTGAACTATTTATTACAGGGAACTCAAAAAGTTACGTTCTTTGTTCTAGGTCAGCGTTGCGAGCTTTTATAAATCTGCAAGGACGCTATTACGCCTCCAGGCGCCTTAACGTGGAATTCTCAAATTTAAAAACTTGGCGTGGGGCAGTTTGCGGTACGTGAACTGCATGCCAAGAGCCGTATCCTTTGAACAAAATTTACCCAAAGAATGCTTTATTTGCCATATTTTTAAAGGTTTGTCCTTAACACGAAAATGCCCCAAAGGTAACACCTGTCTCTATCTGCACTTATTCCGCAATCCCAAGAATCTGTTCAACAGGGATCTGGAGAAGACAACACCAAGAAGCGATCGAAATTGGAATCGTACACCCTCCTCCACCCTTCAGACTCCTTCCGCCAGGTGGTGAAACATATATTTTTATTAATGAAATAATTATAATGCTCGTCAATTTTTTAGTTGGGATAGTCAAGATGAGCCTAGTCGCAACTGGCGCTGGTCGGAGAGTCCGGAACCAGATCTCGAAAACTCCAAGGATTTGAGCAACGCACGTTACAAGTCTGGAACAAGTCACTCGAAGCGATCTCCTCCATCCCAACGTTATTCCAAGTCAAAAAGTGATAGAAACTCATTTAAATCCCATCGGGACTGGAGCTCTTCAGGGTCCGGATCCACCCATAATCACAGATCTAGAAGATCATCTAGTAGTGATTCAAAACACCGGAAATAAAAGCCAAATTATTTTTGAAAATTTATCGAGTTTTAATTTTTGTTTAATATTTTGTTGAATATTTACTGTGTTAATTAAATTAACATTTATAAACATAAATATTTAGAATAATGTGATCATAGATATTTTTCCAACCATCTGGCAGCCCACTTGACGAGTGTGACCAGATCAGAGTTAGTGAAAAACGGCAGCATTCTAGAGAGTCGATTATAGCCATAGTACGCGGGCACACTTATGAAATAAGTTGAATTTTGAAGAATTCTAGAAAATTCGACTCACAAACAAACTACCACGATTCTGAATTAAACGAAAACTGCCACCGCACTGCCGGACCGGACCCGTAGCGAGCCGACATCAACTAGCATTTCACACAAACCGGACACACAAATCCCATCCAAAGAACTATGGCCAAGTGGGGTGAAGGAGATCCTCGTTGGATTGTCGAAGAGCGACCCGATGCCACCAATGTGAACAACTGGCACTGGACGGAGAAGAACGCGACGCCATGGTCCAAGGAGCGCCTGCATCAGCTCTTCAAGGACTTTAAAATAGGCAAGTAATCGATGTTGCGATTCTAAGTACGGATTCTAACCTAAAATTTGCACTTTTTTCAAGCAGAGAAGAGCGACATCGAGTGCGTGGTGGACACGGTGGACAAATGTACTGGAGAGGCCACCGTCAACAATCGCAAGGGCAAGCTTATCTTCTTCTATGAGTGGGAGCTGGTCCTAAAGTGGTCCGGCCGTATGATCAAGAACAGCAATCTGAGCCACAAGGGAAAGCTCACTATTCCCAATCTGTCCGAGGAGAACGACCTTGAGGATGTTGAGATTACTGTGACCATCGATGAGTCCAACGACGAGTCGGAGACCCTTAAGCAGTTCATGTACAATGTTGGCCGGAATCACGTGCGCCATCAGCTGGGCGCTTACATTCGTGAGCTGAAGGAAGAGTACTCCAAGAACCTGATCCTACCAAAGAAGGGAGACGAGGCAGCCGCCGGCCATGCTGAGACTAACGCCAACCTCAAGGATGCTAACAACATCAAAAATGCCGCTCAGAAGGCTGCCTCCAATACGTCGTTGGTGTCGCCCAAGTCTAGTAACACCAGTGTGGGCTGCAAGCTGGACGTACGCACCCTCTCGATGACCGAAGAGTTCCACTGCAACGCCAATGATCTTTACAATGCCCTCACAAAAGCCGAGATGGTCACTGCCTTCACAAGGGCACCCGCGAAAGTAGACGCCGTGCGAGGTGGAGAGTAAGTTGCCCATTTTCCTTAAGAATTAAGTTGGTCTGGAATATTAAACATATTCCGTCCAACTGAGTGTTATGGAATACAAAGCTTCCCTAATAGTACATCCCCATTAAACACATTTCAAATTACAGGTTCGTTCTGTACGGAGGAAACGTAGTGGGAAAGTTTGAAGAGCTTGTTCCTGAGAAAAAGATTCAGCAGAGCTGGCGTCTGAAAAACTGGTCATCTGGTCACTACTCGAACGTCGTCATAGAGCTTGAGGAAACTGTAAGTTAAATGGGATTTTAAGTTTGTAGGGAGTATAGAAATATGTTACATTAAAAAGGAAACTATTGTTGTCAGTTAAATGTATTTATTTAAGTTCCTACTGTTACCAACCACCAATAAGATTTATTGCCGTGGCAACCAAATATTTTTGTTTAGATATTTTACTAAAATATTCAATCATTACAGTCTTCAAGCACAATGATGACGCTCAAGCAGACCGGCATTCCCGCCTCCGAATACGATGCGATGAAGATCAACTGGTATCGGTACTACTGGCATAGCATTAAGCAGACCTTTGGCTTCGGCACATCGATATCTGACGCCTTATAAGTGGACGTTCCTGGTGTGGAAGCTCGGGATTGGATAGGGGCTTTGGTTAACGGCGTACCATTAAACGAGTTCCATTTGTTTTCAACTGAATGAGCTGCGAGAGTTTCATTTCCACCCTTAGCTATAATTTCTGTTAATCCTTGAAGGCTCTAATAAGAACTCTTCTACATCGTTCGATTGCAATCGAACCAAACCATTACCGGCTCGTTTACTACAGAAGCAGTAAAACCGTGCTCCATAAACGAAATTTATAAAAAGAATTCACGCTTCCGACATTATTTTCACACATTAAAATGCTGAGATAAATAAACGAAAAACCTGAAAAAGTTTTTTTAGTATTGGAATGTATATTTCGAATAAATGTTACTTTCTATTAATAGAAGTAAAAGTTTCAAATGCCTTTGAAGTTCCCTAAATTTTCATAATTTTTATTCGATTTAAAATTTTAATTTGATTCATTAAAGTCACAATGCTTTAAAAAAGATAACTCGAAAAATTTCCTATCATAATCTATGGGTATGTATTCTGCGGATTATAATGAAAAGAGCTTAATATTTAAAAATTTTGTCACATGATTCATCGAAGCATCGGTGGTTCAGTGGTAGAATGCTCGCCTGCCACGCGGGCGGCCCGGGTTCGATTCCCGGCCGATGCAGATCCCCTTTTTTAATTACTATTACTTTAAAGTAATAAAACTCCCAAGAGTAAAAAAAAGATTATAATATCTTATCAGACCTTTTGTTTTTAAAAATGTTTCCTAACTACTCTGCTATTTATTTTATTAAAACTATCACTGAGAGGACTTTTAAAATGAAAAAGTTGAACATCAAAATATTGAAAGGATATATTTAAAAGTTTTTTTGCGATTATCCACAGATTTATAGGTTTGTTGATTGCAATATATTTATGAGAATATATTTGAGAAAAATTCTATATTCGTGATCAGATTGAGCCATAATATTTTCAAACTTAAACCTAATACACTTAGCTCTTACACTTTATAAACTTAATACCTAATATTTTGAGGACTTCTCTTTGGTCCTGAGAACTTTCCTTATTAGGATTATAAACACATATGTGTTATTTAAAAACAAAATGAAAAGAATATATTTGGATTCTTAAAATAAGTATTGCCGATTCAGTTGTAGAATGATCGCTGTCACGCTTGGATTTGATGAAAACTTTTGAGAATTACTTTCATGTGAACTTAAAGTACGATAATTTTGACGAATGAAAATAAGAAGCATCGGTGGTTCAGTGGTAGAATGCTCGCCTGCCACGCGGGCGGCCCGGGTTCGATTCCCGGCCGATGCAGAAACAAACTTTTTTTTTGGATCATTTCAACATAAAACAATTTAATTAAAGCAATTGTGACAAATTAATATATATTTTATGTGCTGATTTAAAGATACCGGATTAAAGATCCGGTTTTTCGACTTGACCATAAGTTTCTTTTCAGTATATTTACAGATAAAAGTAAGGAATTATTTTTAATCAGAGTATAACTATTATTTAGAGATAAAATCTAATTTCTATTCATTGGCAAACATAATACCAATAATAATACATATTTTAAACCATTTTTAATATTGGTGTTGAGATAGAACCATATTTTCAAACCGACCTGTGTTTTTTGTTTGTTTTTGTTCACTTTATACTAAAAAGTTTTAAAGATTGTAGGCGAGGATCCCCGCATAGGTCCTGAGATGTTTCCTTGTTAGGATTATAATCATATAAGCTATATTATTAAAAAAGTTTGAAAAATAATTGTGAATCCTAAAACAAAGTATCAATGGTGTAGTTGTTCGATGATCGCTGGAACTCCTGGTTTTGACAAAACCTTTTTAGGAGAATTAAATTGATTGGAGCTTAAAGTTTGATCATTTTGACAGGAAAAAACAAGAAGCATCGGTGGTTCAGTGGTAGAATGCTCGCCTGCCACGCGGGCGGCCCGGGTTCGATTCCCGGCCGATGCATAACTACTTTTTTCTCACTAAACTATTAAAACTCCCCAGAGTAGATCGTAAGAACTTACTTGTATCTTATCAGATATTTTATTTTTAAAAATTTACCTTAGTTAATATTGTGCTATTTATTTTAATACAATTATCTCGGAGAGAACTTTAAATAGGAAAAATTTGACAGGCAAAAATAAGAAGCATCGGTGGTTCAGTGGTAGAATGCTCGCCTGCCACGCGGGCGGCCCGGGTTCGATTCCCGGCCGATGCAAACAATAATTTTATTGTTTTTTTTTTATGGGCTTTCTACAATGGTTCATAAGTGTTCTTAGTCTACTGTGTGTGTAGTTAAATGTTTCTGATAGTCCTTGTAGCTGTTGCTCTTAAATATTTCACCGGACTCCTGGTCCGCACACTTTTTGCACTCGTAGATGAACTTGCCGGGATGCTTGCCAGTCTTGACGATGTGCTTGCGTAAGTTGTCGATGGTGCTGCAGTGGAAGTCGCAGTGGGGGCACTGGTGGGGCTTCTGGCCCGAGTGGCGCAGCGAGTGCCGGCGGAGGTGGCCCTTGATGCGGGCCCTGAACTCGCACTGATCGCACGAGTACCACTCCTCGCCACCCTTCTCCGGGGCATGGGCCGACTTGAGGTGTCTGTGGAGCAGAAGAAAGACAACAGAAGAGTAGAGAGGATGCTTGAGCGAAGCCATATTTAAAATCTCAAAGCTTGATTAGGCGGTAAATTCCAGTGGCGGCTTGTCCCGCCACCGCAGTCAGAACTAATTGCTAATTTCGAATTCGAATCGCACGCTCGAAATCAAAATACGAGTAAGTTGCCAATTGGCAATTGCCTTTTGGCCAGCGGGAGAAGCTGTTCCACCACAAAACGGCAGCCTTAGCCAATCCGGGCTTGGCTTAGATGCTGATCAGTTTTTCGGTTAAGAGCGGGAAACAAATAATGGGTATTGCGATTTCTGGTTTGTTCGACTTGACTCTTAGCTTCTTTTTGGGATGTTTTTTAGATAAAAAGTAAGGAATTATTTTTTATCGGTATATAAATATGATTTATACATAATATTATTTCATAAATCTTATAAAATATAACTGAATATTCTGTATTTTTAATTCTTCTGTATCTGAAGTGTTTGAGAAAATCAACATGCCCCACCAGGAAGAAAGAGTCACTCCCCACTCACACGATTTCAGTTACGCGCCTTCAATTATGCCCACTGCTCCAGGAACTGCTCCTCCAAAGGAGCCTTCTAGGGGCTATGCTTGTGTGTGTGTGTCTGTGTGTTGTCCACTCCACTTATCAGCTACTGTCCAAACCGAAGACTCACAATTAATTGCCAATGTTTTTTTTCTTTTCTTTCTTTTTTTTTTTAGTGGGCTCGGGCCGCCAGAATCGGAATCTGTGTGAAATCTCAAGCTTCGACTGAATAAACTGAAGTCCCGAGAGTTTGGCGAAACAGACGGACGCGACTCATGCGCGACTCGGTAGGCTTAATTAGCGGCGAGTAATGGAGCTTCAAGATCGCTCCAGCCAGCCGGGAGTTGTAGGAGGCAGCCCCACAGCATATCCCGCATCTCCCACAGCATCCCCAGCATCCTCCCAATCGGTATCTCTGTGTGTCGAATGCCGACAAGTTCCCGATTCGCGAATCGAGGCCGCGAGAGGCTGCAATGCGAAACGCCTTTTTGGCCAAAAGGCTGCGCTTTGAAATTCCTGGATCAGCAGCGCAACCTTTTGATAGCTAATTGAAGATCTCGGATGCGAGTTAAGCGCATCACAACAGTTCTCTGTCTCCTGGCTGGATTTCTGGGCAAGATTTACGCAAGCCCTGATTTTTCGACTGGGGTCAACATTTTGCATTTTTAATGAGGTGAAAAGAGTCTTGTATTTATTTTTGATTTGCATGGAGTTTTTGGAGTGTATGTTAAATCCATTTTAGAACTAAATACTATACAAATTGTATTATTAAATTATTTTTATAAATTTTAATTCATGAATTTATAGGTTCCCGCTCATCCAACGCCACCCAAATAAGGCTTAAAAAAGAAACAGACGCAAAGGTTAAGGTGATCTGGGGTATTAACCATTATTATCAATCCAAGAGGTTGAAAATTCAAATCTGAATCGAGGATCCATCGAGAAACCAACGGCGGAGTACAAAAGAAGCCAAATGTCGTCCCCATCAAAGCGATCGAAGAACCAACGACGATCCTCCACGTCCAAGTCCAAAGCCACTTATAACTGAGTCTCCGAGTCGTTTTCCTTTTATTGGCAACTTTGTGTTGTTGTTGTGCTCTCCTTGCGGAGGAGATCTCTTGGGGCGGACAGCTGCACAGTGGCTGGCCAACAGTGGCACTACCATATTGCCGGCAATTTGGCCCTGAACTGATCGTCGGGATGGCCATGGGTAGCAGTTGGGGAGCAGGAGGAGTTGCATTGGAAATATTACAAGAATTCAATGCGCATATCAAAGGCGATCGATAAGTCACGATTTCGTTGGGGTACGGGCGACGACTCTGGCGACTGTCCTCCTCCAACATCTCCTTCCCCTGGCCCCTTCCTACCCCTCGGTTCTTAGCCTGGTCTACGGCTTCTTGTTGTTTTCATCAATTTATGCAATTGCCGTTCAAAGTCTGCAATTATGGATGACATTTTTGCTCTTGTTGCTCCTGTTTTTTTTTGTTTTTTTTTTTTGTTTATTCGCCATTTCTTTATTTTTCCTTGTTGGCTTTTTTATTTCTTTTTTTTTTTTTTGCAACTTGCAAGAAATTCAAATTCGTGTAGAAAATGTCGCTCGTTTATTTTGTTACCTGCAATTGTCTTGGCCTCGTCTTCTTTTATGTTTGTGTTCTTCTTTGTAAGTCCTGATTAGCATTTTGTAGATTAGTAATAGCCAGGGACATTGGCAGCATCCTGGTGGGGCACCCCACCCTTGGCCAAATGCGTTCATGGGAAATGTGTGGGAGAGGAGTGCATACCACGAGTGGGAATAATGAATTGGCAAGTAATTGTGCAAGTTAGGGTTAAAAAAAAAAAACCAGGAAGATCAGGAAACTTAATGAACTACACAGGAGTCGTTTGAGAATTATTGTTCATAAAATATTGATGTTACTGACCTCTTCAGATGCAGTTCACTCTTCCCCACATAGGCACAGTTTTCCCGGTCACATTTGTGAGTGCCTTGGGAGTGGGAGACGAGGTGGGTCTTCAGACTCTCCTGGGTCAATCCCGCATAGGAACAGCCCGGCAACTGGCATTTAAAATTCTTTTTCAATGTCTCCTTGTGACTCAGCTCATGCAGCTTTAGGCTGTACCTGAAAAAAAAAATAAGAGAATAATCAAAATTTAAGTTTAGTTGTCCCACAACACTGAAAGTCTGTCACATTTTAGCAGACTTGTCTCTGAGCTTTTTTTCGAAATTGGGAAATTTTTTAATTACATTAAATCAAGGCAAAAGTAATTCGCACCAAAGTCACGTTTCGGGGACGGAAAGGACACAAGGCACGTTCACATCCAAATCCGAGTCCGAGTGCGAGGCCGAAATCCGACCAGACCAGTTTAGGCCATGTCCACGTTCGTCCAATAGCAACAGCAGCTGTTCAGTCAAAAGGACCCGCAACATGCAAATGCAAAACTCCAGCAGGCGAAACTTTTCTGCACATCAATTACGGATGCTAATTAATCGAAGCAGCTGAGCTGAGTTGCTCCCCCCCTTTTTTGTTTTAGTAGATTTCTGTGGGAAGGTGGAGTTGGTAATAGGATAAGGGTATGGCTTTAAATGTACCAGGAACGGAGTGGTAATCAATACAAGTGCCAGGATATTGAATTTGTATAGTTTAATTATTTTGTATTATTTTTGATTTTAAAGTCAATTGACTCTAAATTGTAACTATTTCAAGAACTTTTCTGTACAGATTTTTTCATT
This sequence comes from Drosophila atripex, assembly GCA_035045925.1. Taxonomy (NCBI): domain Eukaryota; kingdom Metazoa; phylum Arthropoda; class Insecta; order Diptera; family Drosophilidae; genus Drosophila; species Drosophila atripex. The sequence goes on from JAWNOP010000070.1 coordinate 10,928,689, forward strand.
TTTTATTTAAGAGTTATTTGAGAAACCTAATTTGGCTCTTAAAGAATGGAATTCCAGTCGCTAGTCTATTAGCCCGATTTAATTCAGCTGGCCCTCGATATCTTAACAACTCCTGATTTTCCCTGAGCTTCGGTTTGGTAATTTCCCCAGCTCATTTGGCATTCAAGGAGGAAAAGATTCTTCTTAATAATGCGCGACATTAACAAAGTTTCAATCTTTAATCTAAATTCCTGTTACGAGACAAACGCCAAACAACAGCGATTGGCGGAGTGGGGGCGGCGGCGTTAAGGGCTATGGGGCGTGGCCAGTCCTGGCAAATGGCGGGGGAGAAGGCGGTGGGGGTAAGACGACATTGTCATGCATTTCTAATGATGCCATAGGAAGGACCATGGGGGACGGGGCGAGAAAGTGGGCGTCGTTGATATGTGAAATGTCACTTTGTATGGAGTTTGAATAGCAACGACAATGACAATGACAGCGCCAAAACAGGATGACTTCCAGGACGAAACAGGGAAAACCTGAGACGGGAGGAAACAGGAAGACAGGGGGAGTTAGGAGGGTGGTGGCAAGTCCACCGACAACTTGAAGATATTGCAAGACTTGACAAAAGGATGCCATTTCACCTGCAGGAGCTTGCCGTAAATTGTTCTTGTTCTTTCTGCTCCTATTGGCCAGGATAATGGGGCCAACAAAACAGGAACATAGCAACATAATGCTGAAAGAAAGCAAAGCGAATTAGACGCAACAACAGCAATATTATCTTTCGCTCGGTTCGTTCTCCCAGCTCCCAGTTGTATTTTCACCTCCAACATTAACTTTTATTTGCTCGAATGCATTTTCCAGACTCCTCCCTGGTCCTTTCTGCTGGGTTCTAGGTCCTTCGGTGTTCTCCAGCCATAACCGTCTGTCTCGCTAATACGTTTGTCTCTCGGCCCAGAGATACGAGTAGGAGTAGGAGTAGAATGTGGTCATGGGCTCCGACCAGGCCACATTATCCCTAAATTGAATTGAAGCTTTCTTCTGCTAATTTGAGGCAGGTGCCAGGATACTACAACTTCTAATTATAAATCATATTCCTGGGTAGACGCTATCTCCTTCTTTTGGGGCCTGATCTAGAACTACTATCAAGTCTTATTCGAAAATATTAACCATTCTAGACTCACATAGCAGTCACATAGCTTGGTTTAATTTCCAGAAGCTGTGAAACGCGATGAGAATTTCCCCGGGTTCCTTTCATTGACGGGCAACAAAGGAAGTGGAATGGTGGAAGTTGGCATATCCTGGCATCGCTGGGAGCCATCGTCTTTGCCGATTAGTTGACGAAAACGAAACGCCTTGCGATGGAAACTTTGCCCTTTTCAGTGGCGCGTTTTGAGTTTCCAGAGAATGGGCTACGGTTTGGCTGTCATCAACACCACCACCTCCAAAGGGATGAAGGCATAAAGGAGCAGTAGCAGGACCAGGAGCAGGAGCAGCAGCAGTAGCAGCTGCTGGCCCCGGACGAAGATGTTGGCGCTGTCCGGGTGTTGTGTCAACTTTTGCACGCCATCCATTAGAGGGATGCTCGTGCCCCCAACGGATGCTCCTCCCATCCATAACGGCTCCACTCCCTTGTCATCCCAGTTGGAAAATGCTGAGCAAACATGTCGCGGGTGCGGCAGGTGCAAAATGTATCCTGCTGCTCATTGTCAGCTGCACAAGGATGTGCAGGATGCATGCGGGCGTACTATACTCCTTGGAATGGTTTAGCCACCTCACCCCCGTATCCACCCAACCCCTCAACCATCCGGCCGCTAAGAAGGACTCCTGTCTGTGGCTGTCTTAGACAATCGCATGTGTAGTTTCGAGGAGCTGAATGTTTGTCCCGGTGCGCTCGCATTGTTGTTCCCCAAACTCGCATAAATATTTATGACAGCGTCTTTCTTGTCCTGTCGTGTCTTGTCTTTTGGGCGCAAACTTTTGTGCCGCGGGGCGTTAGTCAAGGCGGCTCCTTTCCAGACGGCTTCCGGTGTCAGTCACCAGGATATGTGAAAAGTACGAGGCAGTGCTGCCAACATCTGGGGGGGGATTTTTGACCAAAATGACTACTTATAATTATCCATACCTGTTTATATTTCTGACTGTATCTTTTTTCATTTTTTATAAAAATAAAAAAAAAAACCATTTTAAAACTTTTCTAACCGCGGCATCTCTGGCAACCCATCCCATCCACCCACTAAACAACTGCAATATCACCCAGAGCCTGGGCTCATGTAATTGGTACGTAAGTCTTGTCTTGTCTTGCCTCGTGTCCTGCGTCTCCTTGGAGTTGAGAGTTGTTCTTCGTTGGCGCGACATTAGCAGGATTTTGATGCCTTGGCCCGTGCTGCATGTGAAATTAGTTGTTGCACTAACACCCACCCACCCATGGGGGCGTGGCAACATTTATATACCATGTGTAATTAGGGAAGTGCCTGGTATACCTTCCTTTCTATTCCCTCATTTGGATGAGACTCCATGGCGCTTATCTGGGCGAACTTGAGCGAAACAAAAATCGTTGCAGGAAATTACCGTTAAATGTCACCCTTGCACTTGTCTATGCCAACACTCCTCCTGGTATCCTAGTATCCTGGTCCAGACCGCCACTTTTTAACCCCTTTTGGCGATACGTGTGTGTACTTTCTTGACTTTGTTTGGCTTGGCATTGTTATTAATGCCTGGCCGGGTCTTAACTCGAAGTTTTTAATGTTCAGCCCAGCCCGTCTATTTGGATTAGCTTTATGGCATGGGCAATGGGATTTGAATGCGACACCCACACCCACACCCACACCCACACCCACAACCACTTTCCACTCTGGAATATGGGAGCGGGATTTGTCGGTAATGAAGACGATAATTACGAGGCATGCGAAATGGTATTTGGCTTTGCTTTGGTTTGCACAGCGAAATTAAATTTCCGAATTCCGCCTCAGCTTATCTCACACTTATCGGGGCGTTAAGAAAGTTAATTATTAATAAATAATACCCCGGGAGATAATCATATTTTCAAACTCATTTAATCAACTTATTTGAAAGTCTGATATGGAGCTAGGGAGTTGACGACAGGCGACCAAATGGAAAAGGCAGCCCGGCAATTGGAAATAAAAGCACAAAACACTTGCCAATGGCCATCAACAACAAGCCAGAGTCCGGGAGTATCAAGATCGGGGAGCGGACGACTGAGACACAAGACGGAGGACTCGAACAACACGTTCCATTGCCAGCCGACCGCAAAACCGAACAATGTCCGACTCAATTTCGCAGATTCATAAAAATGAATGAATGCAATGTGGCAGCAGCAGAATCCCTAAATCGTCCGATAGAGCGGACCGGCGTCATTGGAAATGGAAAATCAAGTTTTCTGAAATTGACTCTCAAGTTCTGTGGAGCTTCAGCCGGGCGGGGGTCAGGGGCGGAGTCTCCAGTCTACGGCTAGGACGAGGACGAGGACGAGGACGACGGCGACCATTAAAATGAATTGCTCTGCACTTTGTGCCATCAACAGAATCAACTGCCGGCGAACGAATGATGCACCATAGGAATGACTTAAAATACAAAATAAAACAAGACGAAAGAAGATGGGGGGAAAAAAATAAAAGGGAAACTGGGCAGCAGGCAGCAGGAAAATGCAGAGACGGATTGGAAAAGCCACTTGCCAGAGCAAGATGGCGCGAGCGCGAGACAGGAGATGGAACCGAATCCAAATCCGAATGCGACTCCAGCTCGGAAAAGCAAAGGCAGCCAACAGAACATTGCACGCCATTTCAATAAAAGTGAATTGCCCGACGCTGCGATGGCGCTGGCGACGTCAGCGGATGCCTCAAACTTCAGCCTTGCCGGGTCCTGGTGGACCAGGAGGTGGAGGAGGCGGTAGTGGCTCCTCTCAGCGCTGGCTAAAGTATCCGCAAAGGACATCAGCCGGCGATGGGAACGTGACTAACGTGACACGTTGAATTGACTATCTTTTTGCTTTTGTTTTTTAAGGTCTTAAGATTTAGTTTTAAAATTAAAAACAGATATTTAAAGTTTCAAAATATATATGTTTAATCCAAAGAAATTTTTGGCTCTCCTAAGTTCACATCTCCATGAGAAAACCGGCTGAAAGAAGCGACCGTAAAAGTTGAGTTAGCTGGAGTCTGGAATTCCGGAAGCGTGTGTAGAGCTCCACTGTTGACATGACTGACGACGATGTCGTCGTCCTTCCTTAGCGTCCTGGGACCGAAGACCGAGGAGTCCCCGCTCTGAAAGTTTGTCTGAGCTCCACTCTTCACTTTACTCCGCCCAATCCGGCAGGCGGGTAGCTGGCCACTTGGTCTCGTTAGTCGTAAAAGCAAAGTATCTACATCAAGCGAGCACAACAATAACTTCAAATGAGCATTTTAATAAATTTTTCAAATAATCACTTGAAAAGTGGAAATATTCTCAACCCCCAGCGACGGAGTCTCTCGGTCTCAGACTCGGTTTCTGTCTCAGTTTTGAGTCTCCGTTTCCATCTCAGTCCCGATAGCAATTCAACTTAATGTTTGCTTAAGGAATTAGTTGGCAGCAGCGAACGTGAAGTTGAAAAAAGTTTTCAAGTTATGAGTAGTTATGAGGAGCAACGGAATTGGACGATGCGATTTAGATCTGCCACTGCTAATGGCTTTTCTCGGGCGGGGAATCGCAATGTTCGAACTAAAGGACTTGAGAATTCATAAGCTTGAGGGATAGTAATGATCATTATATGTGTGTGGTTGAAGAGTATTTCGAAACAGATTACTCCATTACTTCTGGAAGGATATATGCATTCAACTGAATATTTAATAACATGAGAATAAAGCTCTTTTGTAGAACCACCATATGCCAACAAATGGGTACTGCGAGCAAAAAACCGAAAAACAATTATGAACATGCCTTGGCCAAATAGCCATTCTAATAATGTTTTTTGGAGGACCCCAAAGGGAACAGGATAGAATTGGGACCGACCACAGGAGCCTGGCTTGTTGTCTTTTTCGCCTGCATCTTTGTTTATACGAATTAATGTTTATTTTTGGGTTCGGGGTCGGGGAGATTGCAGTTTTTGGTGGAATAGCCGCAGGCTTGATTTGCGAGTGCATTGCATACTTTGTGGCTGCAGTCCGCCCAGAGTCCTAGCCAGAGCCAGAGTCCCCACCACCACATGTGAGGGTGTCCTCGCGATTTTCGGCCGGAATGCCCCGCACTTAATGAGTTATATTTTGTTTTATTCTTTCGGATACACTTATGCTGCAGCTTGGAATTTTTAATTAATGCAACACACACCCGTGGCCAGCATGCATTTCATTTGCAGAAATTCTCCTTGTTGTTTATTTGAGACAAACTATTTGGGCGATTTTCGGGTATTACGAGTGGGGAAAAGCAACAATAAGTTGCATGACATTTCCATAAGAAAGTCAGTCGGTAGCTTACGGCGATTGCAACATTTTAATTAGCGGACATGGTGTTTTCTGGGAGGAGTTCCCCAAAATGGTATATTTTCCATACTCACTTTTTGGCTAGAATTTTTCCGCAGGTTCCACACTGATATTTGGCTTTGTTCTGTTCGCTTGTCTTTTTCTTGGCCACCTTGGTCGCCTCCAGATCCTCCTTCTTCCCGTGAACTGTGGCCACATGGCTCTTCAAGTTGTGTCTTCTGGCAAACTTCAGCCTGCACTCCGGGCACTCGAAGAGTCTCTCATCAGTGTGATTCCTGAGATGAGCTCTGAGGGAATGCTTCTTGAAGTGCTTAGGACAGAGTGGGCATTGGAGGAGTTCGTTTTTGCCAATACTCCCTGTACGGGTGTGGAAAAAGCGATGGTAGATAAGATCAGACTCGAATTGAGAGCGAAATGGGCATTGATCGCAGGAGTAGCTGGTACTCTTGGGATTTTCGGGTGCTGAGGATGCTGCGGATGCAGAGGAGGATGTACTGGCCTGGGGCTGACAGCTCCGAGTGTGCCTGCCCAAAGCTTGAGCGGATTGGAAGCTAAGGCCACAGCTCAGACAGACGTGATTGTCGGCAGGATGCTTTTCAGCTCGATGTTGGGCCAAGATCTGAGGAGAATCAAAGACCTCCTCGCAGTTTGCGCATTTTTTGGCCACAATTTTGGTTTTCTTTGAGGGATTGGCATTTCCGTCCGCAGGGTCATCCAGCACTTCTCGGAGCATACATTCAATTTCTTTGTCTGGATGGGCGGTGGACACTTTCGGTCTGGCCTTCAGCTTGTGTTGCAACAAGCTCCGATGGCGACGTGCGTCCAGAGGCGTCTCAAAGTCCAGCCGACAAATGGCACAGTAGTACCTGGCCACATGATGCTTGTGCTTTTCGTGGCGCTGCAGGGCCAGCCGAGATTTTTGCGGCATGCCACACAGGCCACACCGAAAGCGACACTGATAGTCATCCGCAGCACTTCCAGTGGCGGCCTGGCCAGGATGTTCGGTTGCAAAGTGCTGGCGCAGTTGGATGTTGTACAGGAATCTCAGCCCACAACAAGAGCACTGGAGATGTCGTCTCTGGGCGATGTAAATGGGAACAGACCGATTCAGAGCCATGACCACCTCCTTGTGGGAGGCATGGAGTAGATGCATCCACATCTCGTCGTTGGTGCGGCTCTCAAACTGACAGTAGCCACACCAGAAGGAGCCGCCCAGCCTCTGGGTGAGAGCCGAGTGGGTCTGGGACTGCCAATGGTCAAGGAAAGCCTCCTCCGTGTTGGCATAAAATCTGCACGGCAGGCACTGAAACGGAGATTGCCTCACAATGCTGCCCATGTGGTTAAGGATGTCCTGCAGGGACGCCTGTCTCCTTAATTGGTTTTGTTGCTGCTGCTGCAAGCGTCGGTAATGGTAGTGGGAGATCAGATGTTTCCCCATCAAGTGGCGGGCCATTGTGTGGCGGCAAAGATCGCAGCGCAGGAGATTGGCTCGCCTCTGCCTCTTTTTTGGTTCTGGTGGATCCTTCTCCTTGTCCTTCACCTCCACGGTGAACTCTTTACTCAGACTGAGCTTCCTGCCCAAGGTGGCCTGCTCCAGCTGGCACTCGGCCTCAGCCCTCTTCAAGTGGTAGCCACTTTTCAAATGTTGCTCGTAGTTCAGGCGACTCTTCAGGCGCCGGCAGCAAATGTTGCACCAATAACTGGCGCCCGGCTGCTCCAGCTTGGTGAGGTCTATGTTTTCGCGGTACTCCAACTGCTTGCTGCCGGGCACCCACTTGCCCTTGGTGTGATCCTCCGGCGGGTGGGGCAACGCCTCCTCGGGTGGCTCATCCCAGCTGGGCGAGAGGCGTTCGATGTGCGGATGCCGGAGTTGCGGGCGGTGTTCGGGCTTCCACTTGCCGCCTGTGTGGGTTGCGGGCACTGTCGGTGGCGAGTGACGCCTCACATCGTACTCTTCGTCGTCTTCCTCCGGTTCCGGGTCGAAATCATCCGGCTCGTCCTCCTCATCCTCATCCTCGCTGGCTTCTGGAGAGTGATCGTGATCGAAACTGAGTGGCTTGAAAACAGTATCGTCGTGCTCCCGCACAGCTTTCAGCAAAGGATCTCTTCCGGATGCTGGCCATGGCTCCTCCTTTGGCCGCTCCTGACGCGCCACTGACCCTGTCTTCCCGCCCGTAGAAACACTCTGCAGTTGGAGGGAGGAGAAGAACAGATCAGCTCCCAGCTCATAGGTCAGATCATAGGCTTCGGTCAGGGCTTTTGAGGTCTTTCCGCCATGACTGGCTGCTGTTTTCCGCAAATAACTACTGGGAGCTTCCGGTTCTGTGAAATGGAAGCCATCGTAGCTGTGATCTAAGTTGGTGCGGCTAATAATTGACGAGGAAACTTGGGTGGGAGTTGCTGTGGTGACGGGTCCTTCCGCTGTGGTAGTCACTGTCGGCTTTTCGGCAATGCCGGGCAAGCAACTTTGTTTCCGATGCTCAATATATTTTTCCAATCCCAGAATTATGGCATTGCATTTTATGCACAAGTGGGTGTCTTCCAAGTCGTTTGGATTCATGGTGATCTGGAAAGTAATTCAATATATCAATGTTTTGTTTGTATTCTCTATTAAAAAGCTTAATGTAAACTACAACTAACAAAAGAATCTAGCATTAAGGTTATTTTTCTAAAGGTATCTCGCGGTACATGATTTATGGAGATCCAGTCTGGCGACTAATCTCTCCCCTAAGTCGTCGCCAGAAGCTGCACAAAATGAACTGGCCCTCGACTCCGGCTGTGTCGTATTTCAAGTCCGGTTTATTCATTAGCAGGAGATCCACCCGCTCCGGTTGGCAGCTCATCCCTTGCCCGTCCAGTGCCACCGCAGTGTTGACATGGCCGTGTCCGTATTCGCGTTACGTATCCGCCCTGCTGTTACGCCCCGTTACGTATCCGCCGTGTGTGTTGCGGCCTGTCAGAAATGAAGTTTATTGCGTCTGTGTTGCGTCCGTGTTCGCGCTGGCATTCTGTCTCTGTCTCTGTCTCTGTCTCTGTATCCCTGTCCCTTTCCGTTACATTCGCGGGATGCTAAATGTAAAAGTGTCATTTCCGCCATATGTGAGCGCGATGAACGATGCGTCGAAGTCAACGTTGACGCCGGCATCTCTGATGTTCCTGGTGGCTGCCGCTACTGCTACTGCCACTACTACAACACTGCTGTGTTGTCGTCTCGGTTGTTAATAATTTCAGCGCACAATTGCAACAACAACAATGAGAACAACAACAATGAGAACAACAACAATGAGAACAAGGGCAACAAACGCCGGCAGCAGTTGGCTGGAATTTATACAAACGAGGCCCATGTCTGAGGTTAAATACGAAAAACATAACAATTCCAATGCAGAGCCTCATTCCCATATCCGCTGCCATGGATAAAATGGATCCATGTGGGCATGTGGGAATGCGGGATATGCGATACGGCTTATATGTTCCAATGGGTGTTGGGTTATGGCGAAACATCAGCGATTGCCGGCTTCATCCGTCTAACAAGGACAATATTGGCCCATTCCCATTCCCATGCCCATTCCCATTGACACCGCCACCCAGCCGTTTGGTGTGGCTGCTGTGAGTGATAAACGAACATTTGTTTAACAATTAACGTGCTGGCAACAGCACATGCACCATCTTATTTATAATCATTACGCCCCTAAAAATGTAAAGTCATCTGGAGTTGTTGTTTTAATGGCGTCAATTAGTTTCCTGAGACAACTGAGGATTAATTTATGAAGAAATCTTGAATTTAATAATTATTTTACAAGAACTATGTACTCTAGGCTCTTTTAAAAAATTAAACATTAAGTATATAACACACAATATAAATATATAAATGTTAATTTCTGGTATTTCTCTGCTCTGGAATTAAATAATAAAAGCAGTTAAAAAGCTGCAGAGTACAATTGTCCCATTATTTGCATTTGTGACAACATGCTCCAATCCGAAAACGATTGGAACCGGGGAATCCGGAGTCCGTAGTCCGCCGTCCACCGTCCGCAGTCCGGACCAGAGTCATCGTCAGCCTTTTGCGTCATCAACAACAATAAAAGCAATGGGGCAATAGCAAAACAACAAATAACATGCCAATGTTGCTGCTGTTGCTCATGTTGTTGTTATTTGAGGGCATCATCGGCAAACACCGCACAACAGAATCAGAACCACGAGGTCTGAGGTACGAGGGATGAGGTCTGCGAGGTCTGAGGAGGCGGAGGAGGCTACAATGGAGCCAACGAGAAATCCTCGTGGTTGTTTGATTCGAAAATTGAGTTTTAGCGAGACAAATAAAAATAAAACTTAGAACACCAGCAACAACCAGAGCAACAGCAACAACAGTGTGCCTGGCAAAAGCGCAGCCATTAAAAAGGAGTTATCACCCAATTTAGTACCACAAGCGCGAAATAACGCACACAAGGGGCGGGGATCTTCCTCCTGTATATGTATGGGTGTGTGTGTGTGCATGTCCTGTGCATGTGTTGGTGTATCTGTGAATGTGTTTGGGCACAGCTCGTCGACGTCAGTTGGAACAACAAATAGACATACTGTACAACATGGCGTTTAACGTCAAATCCAAACGGTCGCCATAAAAATGGTCGACTTGGCGGTAGGCTTTGAAATTGTAAAAAAAAAACAAATTCTAAGAAATGAGCTTAATCCTCCAATTTAAAATTATTTGTGGCTAAATATTTTATGGATATGTTAAATTATATAAGCCGTTCTTACGACTTCCACTTAAGCTGGGATTAACTCCATTTGGGAACTGGAAATCAACCCTTTAGAAATTCTAATTAAAAAACACTAAAAACCCCTTCAATTTGTTATATTTTTTTATGAACTTTAACATTTAAATAATTTCTGAAACCAATTTAAGTTTAAGTTTTGTTATTCCCCTAAAATCTAAAAATAAACTATCAAAACAGGTCAAATCGCCTTAAAATGCTTCATTTGATGAAGCTTAAGTGGAGTGTCATAAATATATCGAATTAATGGCTGAGGCTGCAAAAATTTCATTGCCATGCAGGCCAACCAGGCAGCTTGACAAACGTCATCAAAAAATTTTACGACTTCTCTTTTATGAACGAACCAAATAAAAAAATTATATGCCACATAAACCTGATGACCGGCCGGGGCATCTTCCAGCACTCAACAGGTAGACCTCGACCATCTCCATATCCCCGATGCCCGATCCCCGATCCCGAACCGAGCTCCATGATTCAGCTCATCCTGAGTGGCATCTGCCGCTGTTTTTCAAAACAGTGAGGGGGACACAATTTGAAATTAAACAACTAAAGATATTTGAATACAGCCGAAGTATGCATACACTCTAAGTTTTTTAATTAAAGTCAATAAGCCATATATTTTTAGATTTCTGTAAATTTTTCTGATGAGATAGTTCAGGCCATCTTTCATACGATTCTTGGCCAGCTTACTCTAAGCCAATTCGGCCAATTCTTCGTCAATCTTCTTCAAAACCTTAGAACAATATTTTTTTTAAAAAATAAATAAAACAAAAAATAATGAAACATCCATGGAAGGACAACATCCATGGATGGCCCTTAGCTTTGTCTGTATCTTGGCCAATTTCCTAACCTGAAAACTGGTAGAAGCATGGAAGGGAAGACTATATGTAAGGCCCACAGTTCCATCATACATTTTTCGTGAATTTTTCAAAGTCAATAATACCCTCTTAAAGAGTATCAAAATGCCTGGCAGCTGACGAGGAGAAATCAAGAAATGCCAATAATAATAAATTCGATGTTGTAAATTATTGGACATCGTAAATGAGAATATGCTAATCGATTTCATTAATCCGATAATGAAGGTAATTAGTTCTTTGTTTCGGAAGGAGCTCCAAAAACTTATTTAAAGACTGTCCCTAAATAAAGGCTCTAAATTGAAGAAAATGTCGAATAGCCTGATAACCGGACTAAGCTCTCTCCTTGTAAAAATGTACTAAATTAAATGTATCTAAATTAAGAAAAGTAAGCCTTTAAATATTGGTTATTAAATATTAGTTCAATCATATTCCATAACCAGAAATGTAAAATCTTTCACTTGAAAAACCACTTTAGGAGCAGCCTTGATCGACGGATCAAGCCATTAGCATTCAAAATAAAGTCAATACCGGAGAGACCGTGAAATCGAACCGAAAACGTATGACTGGGAATTAACTGCAAATCGTTAACAATAATTCAGTGAGCAGCTCAACAGTGCCACGGATATTGGTGACGGGAGGGGGGGGGGGGGGGGGGGAAACAGGCTAGTTTGCATTTAAGGCGAGGATGATCGTACATTTTAATGGGCATATTTCACGCCAGTCGCATCCTTCGTTCCCGCTCTTTTCTCTCTGATCGCATCCAGCGGATCCATGCCGATCTCAGCCAGCCGGCCCACGACGAATTCATAAAGTATCTGGCACTTTTTTTTAATGATTTCTGAGTTACAAGCTAGCCGAGTGGGATCTTTAACTCTGATTTTCCAGCATCTCCCAGCAGGTACAATGCAACAATTTGGCGGCAACTTATGACAGCGCAACCATCGCAAATAAACTCAAATGGCACCACACTATACTACAATATAATAAAAATAAAAAAAAAAACAGACAAAAATCAAGTGATCTGGGGAGCGAGCGAGAATTTATGCAGCTTTTTGCGGCCCAACAACCGTGGCGATTGGATGTGGACGAGGCGGCTTTCGTGCGCACTTAAATTATGAATATTACCAAATGGGTCAATTCGAAATAAATAAGCAACGGTCTCCTCGGCAATACCTCGGCAAGCTCTTGCAATTCTCAGTTTCTCAGCTTCTCGGCTCAGCTCCGCGGCGGAACTCTGTCGATTGGCCGAATAGAGTTGTCTCTGTCGCAATTTCTCATTGAGCTGTCGCCTGTTAGCAACGACGAGGACTTGTTTCCTGGCCAGGCCACTAGGCGACTAGGCGACTAGGAGACTAGGTGATCAGGCGGAGGCACACGCATCCACTCACCATCCACTGGCATTGGGCGGCATCTCTCTTGTAATATCGCTCATGCATCTGATAATCTATGCGCAATTAGCGGCGTACATCAGATTTAGTATTCTGATTGCTTTTGCATCTCCTCTCTATCTATGGTTAGACCTCACCTCTCTTTCACTCCACGGCCGATTATTGGTCGTAAATATGATATGGAATTTGTTGTTATTCTTTTCCTTAATCGCTGGAGTGGCTCATCCGCCAGATATTTAGGAGACAGCCAGAAAATGCATTTAATTTTTGTGGCAGTGACTTAAGCTTCATCAATAAAGTATTTTTTGATCAATAGATACAAATGACTGCAAACCCGCAAGTGAGAACACAATCTCCCCCAGCATAAAATCTCCTCAAGTCAGCATCCAATTTCCAAGCCAATAAATGGACCCCAAGAACCCATCAATGTATCCATCAATTAGAATTTGTGCAGCCCAGCCCATCTTAAAAATTTAAATCCCACTCCGGGCCTTGGGGTTTGGCGATCTTTATGACACCATAACCACTTCGTGGGCGGAGGTGATAAATCCCTGTTAAGTGGCATCCCATTAGTGCATCGGTTCTCGTGACTTTCGTCGGGGTGGAGGCGCTTCCGTTTCGCGTGGGATCGCTTCCACCCTGTCTCTTCCTTCCGATCGTAAATTTAACAGTTTGTTGAAATCGCTCAGAGTTCACCTTTGGGTTTTTGTTTTCGAGTCAACCAAAGTGTCCCATGCCATAAATGTTGATTAGTACTGTGCATCATTTGCATCAAGTGGGCGTTGTCCGTGTGGGCTTCAATCTAATTGTCAGGAGAAGTGCCCCAAAGACAACGAACTTTTCACACCCCAGAGGTCGAGAATCGTTTCATGGTTTGGCGGCCAAACAAAAAAATGTCTAATTAAATAAACAGACATTCGGGCGACCGTTGAAGTCCTCTGGCCTGTCTTAGATTTTACGATCGGATTGTTAAGACTCTCGTAAAATGCCGGATTTTACGATTCTGCTATTATTTGACAGTAAACAAGGGTAAACAATAGGGACCCGAAACGGACCGAGTCCAAGTGTTATGCGACCCCCAGAACGGGCGTGACAGATTTGTCGTTTTTGATGCTGTTGACCCGCTCTTGTCAGTTGTGTCAAAAAATTGTCGAAGATGATGGCCATTAAGCGTGGCCACTGAGGGGGAGAGTGGGCCCCGGGCCAAAGCCAAAGCCAACACGCCAAAGCCACAGCCACAGCGACAGCCACAAAAGGCGAACACAGAACATCATCAAAGTGACTTTTATTGTTCTTTAATTGTTGAACTGTGTTCCGCTGGCATCGTACGCGTTATATGTACATAAAATTAAATTTTATGTTCCAACTGCCGGCGAGAAAGCCATTTGAAATAGTCAAGTCAAGTTGAGGCAAAGTGACCCGCTGGTTTTTAGTGTGAAAATCACTTAAGCGCGTTTACCGAATTTACGACTCTAACGACTCCCGGAGTACCGAGAGATGCGAGGGAAGCGTTTCCGTTTTTACGATCTGCCATCTCTGCACAAGCTTATTAAAATGATTTAGCGGCATTTAAATGAAAATTTTATGTTAAATCGTAATGGATTTATTTAAACTTAATTTAGTTACTTGAAGAAAGAAATAATTATTAAAAAATTACTTCAAGGAAACTAGTTTAAACCGTATGCCACCCAGGTGTCTCTCAACCACAATGGCCCATAAACTCTGGCCAAGAAGCACACCTTTATGTGTTTTTAATATTCGTTTCCTGCATTTGTCAATCAGTCATAAATCAAACGTCAAATGGCGGGCCAGATGGCAAGGATACTGGGGCAGGAGGTCCATAAATCAGTCAGAGAAACGCATTATAAAGAAACTATATTTGCTTGATTGACGCCGGCTGAACATAAAAATGGAATTAAAACGACGTAAAATTTTTACACATTTATGGAGAGTCAGCACCACGCGTCCTGGTCGACCGATAAGGTCCTGCTTTAAATGTCACACACACACACAGGCACATTATCAAAGGAGCGGGGTGTGACTGCCATCATAAAAAGCATAATTACGGGCATTTGTGCTAATGTGATTTTCTGGCCTCAGGCGTTGGCGTTGGCGTTGGCAAAACATTTCTTATCATGGCGGCAGGATGTGAAGTAAACGGGGGTGAAGGGATGTGGAAAATCACGGGGGGAATTAGGGACGAGCGGTGCTGAGAAAGGAATAATGCAGGCCGGAGTTAGACGCCAAGGCAGGCTGAGCTCTCGCATAAATCACTCATTATGAGGCGTAATTAATGCGACTATATGGCGACCTAAATTTTCTATAAATCATCAGATTAAACCTAAACGCCAAGCATTCGTCGGTTCACCCAGGAACATATGATGTAAACTTGTACTATGTATTCTGGGCGTACTATGTGCAAATGTGCGTATAACCAGATTGCCCAGAATCTATTCGCAGTGTGACTGAAGCTCCGCCCTGGGCTCATCCGCATGGGCTAATGATGTCATTCGAAAGGAATCAGCTAATGGTTGTAAGGATAGTTAATTATCCTTAGCAAGCGGATCTGGCCTACAAGGAGGGGGGTATCTCAGTCGAAGTTAAATGACAACGCAACCAAATACACAAGTAATCAATTTTGATTAGAAATCATAAAGGAGTCAGACTATCAGAAGCCTATAAATTTATAATTTATAATGAGCCAAATATATTTCTTGTACGAAAAAAAATAAAAAAGATTTTTACTCCATCATTACTTATCTCCTTATGCTATCTACTATGCTATCTACAAAAACAATACTCCTCAATCAAAAAGTTGTCTATGCAAAAGGACTCGTTCCCGTAGTCATTGACTCGCTGTATGGCTCCATTTAGGACTACGCGTTGGCTTGTGTACTTTACAGCGGCCTCGAACTGACCTCCGCCTGGGAAGACCACCAGTCGCACCTTGAGCCTCGAGTGCAAGTCATCCGACGTTCGTCGCAACTTTTCGGCACGGATAACGTTCTTCAAATATAACTGCCGACAGGGCGGCTGGTGCTGGTGCAGGAGTCGGTTGATAGACCGAACTATCAGACGAGCTGCCCGCTGGACAATTCCGTCCTCAGTGGAGATCATTGTGAGCCTCTGGCAGAGACAAAACGTCAGGGGTATCTGGGCCAACGGACAGTCTCTAATCATGGGCACTGGCAGGAAGAGATCCAAGCCCCTAGAAAGATTCGTACCTAAGGACTCTAATGCTGCAGTACGCTCCTTGATTCTATCATCTTCCAAAGAGGTAAGATCGCTCATTCCGAGCAGTGTGGTATGCAAGTCATAGGCTGTGATTAGACGGTGGTTGTTGGCCCTCAAATTGTTAATGGCAAGGGGAAAGCGATCCTCAAACCAGGCGGGATACAAGATAACGCCCAGCGGCATATTCACTTCCACTTTGCCCTGAACCGACTCGGCAAATTCATCTACCTTCAAGCCATGATCGGATACTACTAACAGAAGTGTATTCCTCAGCACCTCCTTCTCAGCCACCTCACGAAACATCTCCATAATAGGTACGTCCAACCGCCGGGCGAAGTTGAATAAGTGATCTATTCCCTGAGTCCACCTGAGAAAAGTAAAAAATCGACGCCTCTTGTGGTACCGTAGTAACTTTAACAAAAAGTTCTTCAGCACAATGGCATAGGTATCATTTTCATTGCAGTGAGTGCCGTAGAAACTATCCCTGCGGGCCTTCAGCCACATTTCCATTATTGCGGGTCGGAGATAGTGGTCCGTGGGCTGCTCACCGAATCCCAGCTCTGCAAAGAGACTCTTGTCCACATTGTCTTCCCCCAGAGCCGTTTCGTAGCCCGCTTTCTCGAATTCTTTCCACAAAAAGGGACAGTCGTTGAGGTCCTTTCTCTTCATGCACAGCTCTCGGACTTCGGGGCCACTGAGTCCAGTTAGCAAAGGCATCAGGCTATCGAAGGTATCGTTTCCCACTCGATTGAACCCCTTGAGCTTGACGTGTGGCAGGGAAATCAAAAAGTTGGCCGTTCGTGCCATGCTTCTGAAAAAATGAATGCTCGACATGGAGTCCAGACACACAATCATTACCGACAAGCTGTTGGGATCAGAGTCCGGCCTAAAAGGCGGGAGGCCCAGGCTGCTGTGGCGCGCTTCGTCTGCCGGATGAGCATAGAAGTGGACACCATTATAGATGCGATCGCCATTGAGGTAACACTCTGCTCGAATAATATCCGCATGTGGCTCAATGGTCAGGTTGCCATCCTTCAGGAAAGGAAACTCCCGACTATACAAATACCGATTATCGTGATCGGTATTCCGTTCCAGGGCATGGTACTTGCACTTGAACTTCTCTGAATTTTCATCCCACAACTTTGCGCTCATCTGGTGCTTGACGACTTGCGTTCTCAGGTAGTTGTTGCCAAAACTGGTGAAGGACGAGATCGCCAGGCTGCTCCTACAACAGTCTATGCGAAACGGGCGCCAAAAGTTCATCCAGTCCCGCCCATCTGATATCAAGCTCAGCATAAGACAGCCGCTACTGTTCACATAGTGCCAGTCACCCAGGCGGTGTCCCTCAAAAAATGGATAGTCCACACCCACATCAATATATATGTATATCACTGAGAAAAATACCACGACGCATAAGAAATAGTACCGAACACCCTTGTGGCACATTATTGGTCCTATTCCTATTTTGATTTCTAAAAGTTTTCTCACCGTTTACTACGACCTATACTAAATAGAACAAGAGTTACACTCTAAAATTTCAAATATGTTTAATTTGTAATTTCAGAAACATGTTTTGTCTGTCAACGTTTGAAGCAGGCAGTCTTTTGATCTAAGATGTTCCATTCACCCGCCCCACCCCACTCTGCTTAATTTCTGGGCCACTTTTCGTAATTATTCGATTCAAGCTGGGTTCCTTTTTTTTGCCATCTCCTTTTGAAAATAACAATAAACTGAGAGGTCCACTCGTGCATAAACCATTCTCATTGGCGCTCCGAGCTCCACGGTCCACTCCAATCCTGGCCAGAGTGAAAAGCGAGCCAGGGCGGGAGGCGGCCGAGGGGCAGTGGCGTTAATTTATCACTTAACCTTCTTTAGCAGCCAAGTTTATAATTTCGATGGCGGCCATGGCAGACCCAAGCCGAGGATGACGACGAAGCTGGCAACGGCGGCACTTGAACGACGACTGCCCATCAGAGAAATGCCAGGACTCCAGGGGGAACGGGCGATAGAATCTCGGACGGAGTAACGGAGGCCGTGGAGAGGTAAAATGAGGAGGTCGGGTCATTGAGTTCCTCTTCCTTCCACAAATAAAAAAAGTGTTGCCTACTTATAGGAGAACTTCTGTTCCAGCAAAAGGGTATTGTTAAAAGTGTCTATATTTTAGTTAAAATAGATCATTTTAAAATAATTTAATATTACATACTTTTAAAAATATGTCTCTTATTTTTTTTTTAGTGTCGTTTTAACTGGAAAGCTTAAATAAAATAAAATAACAAACGACTGCCGGCGAATATATATTTTTTCCATTGTACATTTAGCCAACTGCTTCACCCTGATTCTGTCCTTCTGGCCCCGCCAAACCCACCACACCCTTCTCTCCTCCCCCCAACCCCAATGACGCCGTCGTATTTCTTTAGCTTACGCATCAGCCCCAAAGATCCCCCCCTCAATCCGCCCAACCTCCGACTCTGAGCTCGTCCTTCTCATTCCTATGGCTGTTGTCCTTTTTGTTGATGGTTTACGCCATGGCCGGGCGCTCTTTGCAAAATGAAAATGCAAAAGGAATATTCATGAGGAGATTAGAATTATTTTTCGTGCTGTCATTTTCATTTTCACTCCACCTTCTGCGCCTTTCGTCTCGGAGTTCCCTACGCCCTGGATGGGTCTTATGGCCTTAATGGGTCTTTATGGAAATACTAGGACAAAGGCTGTTTTGACCCTAAAAATCTATAAAAAAAAAATGTTTATAATAATTATATTATGATTGATATGGTAAATACATTATTTATATTTTCTTGTATAGTAAATATTTATTACTTATTAATTTGTGCGTTCCATAAAATAAAATATTTAAATAGAATTACCCCATCAAACCGCCATTTCTAGTCAGTATAACCGATTCGCACAAAATTTCAACAGCTTTCTTCCGACTTTCCAATTTCGTTTCTTTTTGTTTCAAGTATTCGCATTTGCTTTGTTTTGTTTGTTTATTTAATACATATTTTTTTTTGGCTCCTGCTTTTGCTGAGCGCGAGAAAAAATTATGATTTCTTTGTGCCAAAAGGGATTAAATTTACGCTCGTTTGTCCTGTTTATGATGAGTGCTGTTCGCTGTTGGCGTTCCTATACAGAAGTATGTACAAATATATACGCTTTCTTGCATAAAAGTTTAATGATACAAACACCCAGGCACTGACATGAATCACTGGATGGCAGGCAGACATCGCAACCCAGAAGGAAAACCCTAAAATACAAAAAAAAAACAAACAAAAAAAAAGATATATAGAACCAAGCAACCAACGTCGCCATCGCATTTAAAATATTTTTGTGAAATTATTATGAAAATGCGTAAAGGGATTTAATAAATAACTGTAACTGCTTCTTACTCACCCTCGACTACCCCTCGAATGCCCCCTTTCGGTTCATGCTCATTTGCCTTTTTCCCGCCATTGTACCGTAATTCATAATGTTTTTGTTTTTTTTCGGCGTTTTCCCATCCAGACTGTTCCTTTTTCTTGTGCATCTGTGTGGGATGTTCCTTCCTTCTACTTCCGCCTCCCATCTACCACCTCCCATCCTCCAACCGCTCTTCAGAACGCTCCTGTTGCTGTTGCTGTGTGGAATTATGTTTTATCCTGAATTATGGATTTTGTTTTGTTGTTTTCTGTCAAAATCATATTTTGTTCGCCACCACCAATCCCCCGGCTAACAACTGGCCTTCGCCCCACACCCATTTTCCCTCTGATAACCCAAGCTCGACTCATTTACATGCTTGAAATTTAGCTCTTGTTACACTGAGGACAACAGGATGTAAAAATACAATATTATATATAAATAAGTATATGTTTACAGCTTAACAACTTAAAAAAAAGACAATTATTTGTAAATACAAGATTTCTGGCACAATTTTAAAATAAAGTTTTTTGAATTATCCTTTTTTTGAAGTGCCCCATTTCTGGGTTAGCTGAGCTCTCGGTTACTGCGGCAGCCTTCTCTTAGCCATTAATGAGAATTTGTTTGTATCGACGTTAGTCGTTGGGTGCCAAGGGGGGTTGGCTCGGAGGAGGGGGCGTTGTGCTCCATAGCCTTGACTGCTCAGTTCAGTTGTGAATTTACAACAACCAGAAGCCGGAGCACAAAGTTTTTCAAATAATTTCTACTTAATGTTTAGAATTATTTTTAGCCGGAAATTAGAAATTATGAAGAATATATCACACAGGACCAAAAGGACACGAACGCCAGCCCCCGAACGGAGCTCAGAATGGAATGAATCATGCATCTTTTGCTTGTTACTAAACATATAATTGCCAACAAACTCAACAAAGTCGTAAATTGTGCACTTAACAAATTAAATTTGTTTATTTCTGTTGTGTTTTGCTTTTCAGAATTTTCGGGTTGCTCCTTAGCAAGGATAAGAATCGAATTTAGTTCAGTATTTATGCTCCAAAGCGACAAGCAATATTTAAGAATTTATAAAATATTAAATATAAGATATTTTTTATAGTAGAAATATCCTAAATTTAATTGGCTAATCTAAGATTCGATCCCATCACCTACAATACAAAGGACCTCCATTCAAGGTTTCAGCCTCAAGGCATAAACAAAATATCAGGTGAGCCCTTGTGGGTGACAAATTAATGTGAAGCTCATTAACGCACTGAATGAGGATTACGGATTTGATTGAAGGTCCTTTGGGCGCAAGGACGCACACAGTCTCAGTCGAGTTATATAAACAGATAACACACACACCGTCGCAGGCTATGTACACACGGACACAGTTCGCCCCCATTTGCAGTGCAGGAGCAGCAACACAACAACAGGAATAGTCAGCGAAAAGTGTCATTATGTGTACACATAACGGGAACCGACTCCACCTACAGCCACTACCCCCAACCTGCCACCCGGTATTCTTGCCCTGAAAATCCGGATACGAAAGCCAACAACGACAACGACAACGACAACGAAACGACGGCGCAAACAAGGAGAAAATGTGTACATAAAACAATCTCGTTATGTCGGCATTATCCTGAAGAATTCTGGTTCGTCCTCGTCACTCGCAGCGCCATAAATCACTCACACGCTTGGCACATTTTCCGCCCCAACCCCTGCAGGACCGGAGCATTCGGTCTCTCTCGCCTGGCCTATCTCTGTCCCTGTCCGACCCGGCCTGTCTATCTGCCTGTCGTTTGTTTTCTGTCGTTTTGTTTGTGTTTGGGGCGCGTGTCCTGCTCGCTGTGAGATGTCTCGCTCACACACGCTCGCATTTCCACATAGGACATCGCTTTTGTTTTTAGGGGTTTCTTTTTTTTTTGCAGTGACCGCAAGTTTTAATACACTGAAAAATATAAGGGGTGTTGAATGCGACGGAAGGGATCTTTCAAATGGGAGTATTTGTTTCAATAGTAGTAGATATGGTAGTAGACGAATTAGGAGCAGACTACTTTAAAACATTAAATGGTTATTAAAAAAATGTTTGTATTAAATATTTTAAATTTTAAACTAAAAACTTATTATGTTACTTTTATATATTTTTCTATAAATATTTTTCAAACTTGATCCTTTTTTCTCTCTTGGTTAGCCAGTAATTCACCCCGCGGTGACATTTCGGTGTGACAGACAAGACGTGTCCTTCGTCCTTTTTGCATTTTTCTCCGCTGAGTGTCTGTGTGGCAGTGTGTTGTGCCTGTGTGTGAGTGAGTGTGGCAAGTTTATCGTTTTTAATGTGGATACAAGCCTCGGTCGTGGGTCGCTGCTTGTCCTCTTCCTCGTCCTCGTCCACGTCCGCGTGGGGATAATAGGATGTTAAGTAAATATTTTAAAAAGCCACCCATACTCCGCCGCGCCATACATTGTAGGCCCCTCCAGCAATTGAGAAATTGTAGGCGACCTCTAGAGCTGGGGCGAGAAAAGTTTCCAGGCCATGTCCGCTCATTTGCGATGGGTGGAAAAAGTTGAATGGGGAATGGGGGGGGGTGGCGGATGGGGATTGGGCTTGGGGCTTTGGGCTTTTGGGAAATGAGCCGGCGCTGGCACTCTCTAATCCAGTTTTGGCCCCGACTCTTCGGCCAGGACACTTTCTGGCATAAATCATTTGCATACAAAATGAGACCAATGAGAGGAGCCTGCGAATGAGCGTCGAAGATGAATGCGACAACAATAAAAACAACAGCAGCATCATCACGGCGACCAAAAAGAAGGGGCAGGAAAAATCCTTTCAATTTTCGCACACATTCAATTTTATTAATTAAAACATTTTTTCTCCCTTTCTCTTGGCTCTTTTCTTCTGTTTGTGATTGGAGGAGCTTGGGCAATTAATTCCAAACATTCACGACGCTTTTTCTTTGTTAAGTTTCGGCATTTTTTTTTTTTTTGTGTTTTCACCCGCTATTTGTTTTGGGTGCGCAAATTATCCTTCGCTATCCTTGCGCGAAATAAAATATCACAAACAGTTACAGCCACCCATAAATAATGGGAATTTATGCCAGTCATCCACACAAATTCGAGAGGACCCCTCCTCGCAATACAAAAGCCAGAAAGCAACTTTTCTCACTGAAATTACCATTCAATCATTTTGTAATTGCCACCAACTGGCTAGGAGCAGGACACGACGGGGTCCACGGAGGAGGGTTCACCTTCTTACCTCATTTAGTTCCTGTAGCCGGTTTGGGATCATTTACTTGGCCCGAATCTTAATTCCAGCAATCTATTCTAATAAGCCTTCCATTCCATTTCATTTTGCATTCAAATTGGATCCTTTTTCATTAAGGAGTCTGAACGCTGAGATGCTGGATGCTGGAGGGTTATTAAGAGATGGTGCCTTGAAAATCCAATTTGGTATATTGATTTTAAATAGGGAATATTTTCAAAGGGTTTTGAACATTTCTAGTTTAATCTTGAGTCAAATTAACATTTTAAAAAGAACAATGAAGTAATTTAAATAGAGTTTAAAGGGTCTTGTTACTCTCAAAACTTAGAAAAGAATAGACTACTATTTTCCCTTAATTCTGCCACTCGTATTCTATTACAATACTTGTAGAAACACTAACATACTTTAAGACAAATCGTAGACATTTGTCAGACCAGATGCCCCTCACTTTACGACTGCCAAATCTCATTTGGACAATTTTGCAATTTTAATCAGCTATATCTTTTCGGGGGTTGGGCCCCAAGAGTCCACTCCCACCGTCACACCACCCTCGCACTCTCACTCGCACTCGGCGCTTTTGGTTTTTGGATACCGCTTCGGCTGCTGTCTGTCATAAATCTATCAAGTTTAATGGCCGCCTCAGCGCTGCACATAATTTTATGTATTTTATGCTGCAAATTGTTAGCCAAAGCGCACACAAACACAAATCAGCAGGAGCAACCCTCGCTGGAGAGCTGTACAATCCGCCCAGGCCCAACCACCCACCGACCCACGGCGAAGAGCCACCCCTGCCATGTGGCAGTGGCAGAGGCAGAGGCAGAGGGAGGGATATGGCGAAGGCCAAGACGAAGACGAGAACACGAATTTCCACGCACATCTCCGAAGACTCACAAATTTCATAAAGTGGCAATTCAATCAATCAATTCTGACAGGGGGTGGCCATCGGGGGGTGAACTGGCCCGGCTTTGGCCATTTTAACCGTTATGCTCACGTACACAATCACACAACTCAAACTGATTTTGTTACGGCTCTGGAGAAATGCGGGTGGAAAGCGCAAAACAAAAAAAAGTACCTTTTGAGGAGAAAAACAAAAGCCAAGCAAGACCCCTGGCATAAAAAGTATGCATAAATTTGGCCCAGAGACCCCCCCGGTTAGCCGAGCAACTTTTTCTTGAAGGCGTCAGTCCAGTCAGTCAGTCAGAAACGGGTCCAAGACCCTTACAGTTGGCAGTTTAAATATTTTTTAATTGCCCTTCGTGTGGCGCTTTCCACCACCTCCCCGGGAAAAAGTTCATCCCCCAACCCGGGCAGCCCATCGACCCACTGCCACCCCTTTCATTCAGGCATTTGTTAGGCTCGGCTTCTTTGTGCCCTCAGCTATTATCCTTATTTATTTGTGTTTCGCTTCTGTTTCATTGCCCTTCTTTTACTTTTGCTTTGGCCATTGCCATTGTCCTGGGAATTCGATAAATTTCTGACGCATAAACGGTTCTAAGAAAAATTATAGACAACTCTCTTGTCTCTGAAATTGGAAACTAGCTAGATGGGTCAGACAATAGTTAAGGATGGATGTCTTGTAAGTCTAAACTATTACAAATATTAAGGTATTTATTGATTAAAGCCATAACAAAGTTGACCTGAAATCTTAAATAAAAATATTCTCTTCAATCCCCCTTCCTTCTAACAAAATCCAATCAAATCCACCATTTCTAACAAATCTTTTCCAGCCATGTTGGCCTCTCGAGTTCGTGTGTATCTTTTCGATGCTGGCCAGATTCTGTTCCCATGTGTGTGGGTATCCGCCCGATGTTTCTACAACCCGAAGGCCAGTGAGCGTGGCCAACTTGACAGGTGATTGATTGACAGGCGAATGGAGCATCGAGTGCGAGCGAGATCGGCAATCTTCGGCCTTCTCTGTTAGCTTGTTTTCGGTTCCCAACTCTGTCTTGCGCCAAAGGTCGGAAGAATTTCAGCTCCGCCCATGCCTTGCCTTTACAATCGGGACTAGCTCGTAGAATTTGGTGAACAAAAATTTATGAATTATGCATTTTGGATTAAAATTAAAGACATGAAATTATTTAATAATATTTATTTTTGGTCTAGCTAATCCGTTTTTTTTTTTTTAATCTTTTATGCAGATGCACAATATATTTAAATACTTAATTTTAAATATTTTTAAAAAATTGTAAAACGGATTTTCTTCATCTAATATATAAAATACTACATCTTCTAAATATTCGATTTAATATTCACATTTCAAATCATTAACGGCCGAACAAATGTATCTCACTCAAAGAACTCGATTATCAAACTCACTCAAACCTCTTAGATTCTTTTAAGAACTCAAAACCAGTCTGAGTGGTTTCCTACCAAGCTCTCTTAGTCAGATTTTTTATAAACAAGCTGAAACAAAGGCGTAAGCAGTTAATCAAAGTAAAATATAATATTATATAATATAAATATAAAATATATATTTAAAAATAATTTTTTTTAATGTTATCGAATATTTTTATGTTACCTTACAACCCCTTTAGAAAAGACCTTGCTACGCCCCTGAATCAGCAGCTGATTTTGCGAAATGCGACGCTTACCTGGCCGGCAATTGATATTTTGTGTGCAATGTTTTGGAATTACATCTGCACTTTGTATGTAATAACTACTAGTGTCAAAAAAGCTAACAAATTTATTTAGATTCGAATAAATAGTATAAGTTCCAAGAAATGTCTATTTATTTACAGCGCACTTTTCACTAGCGACCATCCGCAACGCGTTGCTTTTCTCACTCAAGTTCGAAATTCGAAGTGAATGTCGAAAGTGAGAGCGCTGTTGAGTGAATCTGCTGTTGAGAGTGTTCTGAGAGAGTATACCGAGTGAGTTTTGTTTCGCGAAAGATACTTTACTCAATCTTGAGTTTATTTAGGAAATAATAAATATAATAGTAATTAAATTATTACAGTAATTAAATTATATAAGGTACTTTAGGGTAGTTACTTTAAGATACTATTGGATAAGTTACTATAAGAGATTTATGATATATTTTATCTCTTAATAATTAATGTATATTTTAATTTCTTTAGAAAATGTTTATAATCAAAATGACCCAGCTACCGTAATATTGATTAGTCTATTAATAAATATTATTTTGAAATCCTATCCTAGAATTTTATTTTAATCTAAAAAGCTTAAACGCGACTAATAACTGGTTAATGGAAATCCGTAATTATCAGGACATTAATCTGGCATAATTTCAATCTACATACGCAGCTATCTTTGGACACGATCCAAGGGGCATAATTTCGATAAGATTCTACAGATTTCCTGTGTCATTAGCCATCGGTCCTGGAGGCTCTGGAGGAGCCAACGTCCCAGCCAGAACCACTCATTTTGTTCAGCGGAATCAAAACAATTTCTCAGATGTCATTGGAATCATTTTTATTTCGGATTCTTCCTTCAATCTCTCGAGGTGAAGGTCCTCCCTGAGGAGAGGGCGAGGAGGACAGGTACTAGAGAGCAACTAATTGCGTGTTCAGTGCAAAAATCGTTTCAGTTTATCGCCTCAGGATGATTTTATACTTCACACACACACATGCATCTACATATTAATGAAGCTTGCCGAGATGTTGTTGTTGTTGTTCGGCTTGTTGGTGGATGCCTGTCTCCCGAGGAGCCCCCAAATAGGAGGCAAGGGGGAAGGTAAGGGAACAGAACGAGTGCTTGCTGATTTATACGCTTCAAT
The DNA here is from genome assembly GCA_035045925.1 of Drosophila atripex. Lineage (NCBI taxonomy): Eukaryota > Metazoa > Arthropoda > Insecta > Diptera > Drosophilidae > Drosophila > Drosophila atripex. The sequence continues at coordinate 10,954,772 of JAWNOP010000070.1, forward strand.
CCCACATTTTTATTTCTTTGGCTGCCATTTAGCTAAAATATTTCATATCTGCACTGCATCGCCATCTCTCGGGTCTCCAGGCAGGAGAGTAGACAGAGATAGAGACAGGCTCCGAGACAGGGACAGAGCCAAGGCAATGGACAGCCGCTGCCCCGTAATTATGCGATTTGTTATTCGAGATTTGAGGCGATTGTGACTGTGAATCATGTGGAAGAAGCAGAAACCGGAGGAGCAGCTCCACCGAGAGATGATTTAAAATGCGATTTCAATTCTGGCATTTCTGATTCGCCCGGTGTCTGCTCTCGGACCGATGGGGCCTCTACACACCCCCTGTCTCTGCCTCTGCCTCTGACTCTGCCTCTACCGAATATCACAGCACCCATCGCATGCTGATCCCCATCCTCACTCCAAAAAGCTCCCAGGAGGAGGCGAGGCCGGGGCCATTGCATGTGCATTGGACGGAAGGACAGAGGGAACAACATTCATTCGCTCGCATTCGCTGACTGACTGACGTACTTGGGGGCTGACTGATATGGGTGGAACCCAAATCCAGAGACCGACGGCCGCATCCCCCTTGAAGCCCTGCAGCAACAATACGGCCAAAGGAAAAAGTTAGTAGAGCTTGGAATTGAAACCCAATTATTATTATTCCATAGATCACTTTAGTGTAAAATAGACATTGACACTGGCGCGCTGGATCCCATAGCTATACCAAGTGGTGAACAGGCCGTAGTCCCCTTGGGGAAATGGCAGCACAGTTGTCAGCTGGTGGTTCATATAGAAGGTGGGCCACTTTTCCACATATACATCGTTCTGCAATAAAATGAATTCTTAGAATAAAAACCACTTGTTCACATTATTTTTACTTACATTGTAGGGACATGTGTGATTTAGGTTCGAATAGGGCCCAAAGAGGTTATAAAGAAACAGAATAACCTGATTTGAGTTTCGGTTTTTCATAAACTTGCACGCATCGAAGGTAATGTTGTAGAGAAATGGCTTATAGCCATTTAGTCGTTTGTTAAGAGCAAGTGTTACCTGAATTATGTATTCATTATGTAATTTATATCATTTAACCTAAAAGAATTATCTTACTTTTGCATTGTTGATGGGCAGTTCATAAAACTTCACTTTTATGGATCCGTATTTGTAACTCCGATTTACGGACTTCAGAAAGCAATACTCAAAAGAGGAATATGATTCGTCGAAGGAAACGCATTTTAGATTCGTAAATTCAAAATCGGAGTAACTCTTTCAATATAAAAATGTTTAAAATTTCCGAGGAAATGTAATTAAAATTTCATCTTAATATATCTTACATGATTTACGAAGAAGGTGGCTATATAGAGCCAGAAGAACAGTATAGACCGATGCATTGGACACACAAAAACCGATTATAAAAAACTTAACCAATGTACTATACTAATAAACTGAAATTTCAACCAAAAAAACGTGAACAACAAATTATATTTGACCATTTTATAAGGTAATTAGACCGTTATTACCTGCACAGTAAAAAGTGGTCGAATAAAATAATATTTAAAAACAGTTGAAAAATAATGATATATGAAGAAGAAAAGTGAATGTTAAGATGGTACTCATAGTATTCTTACATACAAATTTATGTTTCTAAAGTTATAGGTAGAAAATATTAAATTTCAAAGAAATATACCGTAAAGTGTACTTTCCTACGAGATCGAAAACGAACCGTGTTAGCCATTAAATTTGCATTAAGTTTAATAAAACAAAAGTGAAAAAAATATAAATTATAAACACTAATCAGTTAATTTACATTTTATTGATATTTTCCATACCAATATTTTTGTTTGGGGCAGGAGCCTATATGCGATCTTTAGCTGAGTGTTGGCCAGGCCTGATTGCATTGCATGAGGCCTCGAATTTGGCCTTCGTCTTTCGTATTCGTCTCGGCCGGGTCTTCATCTCCATCGTCCATCGTCCATCGTCCATCGTCCATCTTGGCAGGAACATTGTCAGTTGGGCTTGAGCTCGGGTTTTGAGGTTTGGGCTTGGGCTTGGGATTGGGATTGGGCCCGGACCATGAGATTCGTTAGCTTTGGGAGCGGGGGTTCGCGAGCATAAATCACTCTCTCGGCTTGCGGATCGCTGGGGAGCGGTGGTGGGGGATCGCGGCGGATTGGCGGTAGTCTCCACCTCCTTTGGGTGCTTCTTCTGGCATGGAGCTGGATCGGTTCATTCCGTTGATTAATAATTAATTTGCGTTGCCTGTTGCCAGTGATTGCCTGCGGTTGTCGGTCTCTCTCTCAGCTCACCTGACGACCTGACTCCTTTATAATGAACGGTTTGAGTATCTGGCCAGGCCAACACCAGTCTGCGTGCGAGTGTGCGGCAGGACATCATCGTCGTACATCATCCCGTCCCAAAAAGCGCGCCCAATGCTCGATGTTCGATGCTCGGCCTGATTGCTTTGGCTCACAGGTTGCCACTCCGGTGCATAAATTCTTTGACTGCAAAACAGGTATTTAAGGAATAACCAAAAAGAATTAACAAAAACAGCGGCAGCGGCATAAATTAAGCGAAAGGTGTTTATACACTCGACAATAAATCAATTAGCAAATTTGTAATTATTATGTTCATAAATCTTCACAACTTCGTGGCAGCCCCAATGAACCACAACCGGCAACTGGCAACTGGCAACCGGCAAAAAAAAAGGAAAGACACACGATTAAAATATTTTGATATCCCCAAACGGCACGAGAACTTCAGCCAAGATCGATGAATCGATGATCTTTCGTTGAGATTCTTTCCAGTACACTGTACAGGTATGGATAGCCTGTAGGAAATGGGCAGAGCTGGTGGGCGTGAAGCGGCTAGTTGGAATTCCTTCCACGAGACGAAAAGTTAAAAGAATTCTCATTTTTTCAAGCAACAAAAAATGGCATTGCATGGGAAACATTTTATGGTAAATACTACACAGATATATCTACTTTTTTATTGCTATTGATATGTGGTATAGACTCAATAGAGCTTGCCTTAAATTTATTTATAATTATTAAAAAATTAAGGGAAATAATGAGGCTAACAATTAGCTAATTAGCTCGAATAATCCATTAAAAATAAATTTAAATTAATCAAGATTTGTGTGAGTATATTTAAGGATAACTGGTTACATATCTCATTAAAACTCAATCCATCTTAAATTCACAATTCGGCAGCCAATTTTTAGGAGGCATAGCCTCTGGGTGAAGGCCTTGATGGCTTTACTTTCGGCCATGGCATCCGTCATTCTGTCTCAATTCTGCCAGGTGACGCCCACAATCTGGCGCGTTTATGCTCCATTATTAACACGTCATAACTTAGGACCATCGCCATCGCAAAAACACCAACACCAACGGTAATAAAGTTATCCCAGTGAGGAGCCCATCACGGCCACTTAGTCTTTGCCAAGCGCCAAAAGTTGCCATCAATCAGGGCCGGGAGTCAGTCCAAAGGATAAGCAAATGACGTGGATGCAGTGCCAGCTCCAAGGGAGCAAAGGTACCAGCCACACCGCAGGAGGGTTGGGGCACCCGCACCCTCTCCCGACCAGTCCTCCACCCCATCCCATACGGCGTTTATTTATGCATAACACGAGGCGAGGGCGAAGCCGCAAAGTGATTTTAAATGGGGGCCATGCCTCACACACATACACACCATCCTCGTGGCAGCGGAGGCCTTTAACATTTTCTGATGACGATGCCCATGAAGCGATGCTGAATTGGCGGAAAGAAGAATTTGACCAGGCTCCAGTTAGCCGAGCCATTAAAAAATGTGTGCCTGAAAGGGCAGCAAAAAAAATGCAATGCAAATTGTTTACTTTTTGGAAGGGAACGGTGACTATCGTGTAATTGAAAAGAGAGGAAAACAGGCAGGGAATGGCCTCAAAAGTAAACTGCAATGGATTTCGGAATACAGTTTTCTTTGATCACCGAAGTAATTGCAAATCCCCCTGGGAAATACATTTTTCAAGAGGATATTAACCATATTCATATGACAATTGTATGTAGAAATCGTAACATTACAAAGAACTATTGTCTGAAAAAAATTAAATATATATAGCCTTGTTTCCTTTAACAATTCAAATTCAATTCAATCGGCTAGTCCCCGATGCAGAGAGTCCTCGTCCTTTGCAACTCTCCCGTAGTCCTGCCAAGCCAATGGAATTCAATTCGCAAATATTGCAACTACACTGAGGACGAGGATGAAATTATGGTCGGAGCGTTCTGCAGCAGTTTCAGCTGCTCCATTTGGGAATTGCGTACCACCACCCTGGACTCTTTCTATCTCCAGATCCCCTTCGCCACTGGTTTCGCCATAAAACCCGGTAAAATGTTCCGTGGAGTAAATCTAATTTTGCTGGACAAGTGACTGTCATTGATTGCCGATATTTAGGAGTCCTGCAACGCCACAGTCCGTATCCTGGCCAGTCCCTATTTCCATCTCTCTCCCAGGCATGTGTGTGCGGTGGAACGCACAGGATTGTTCCAATCGTCAATCGTGTTGCAAGTTGGCCAGCATAAAAATTGTTCAGCTGCGATGCACACAATTGAGGTCTCCAACGCAGGACGATGGTATTTTGTATCTGATCTTTTGCAATATATTTCTAAAAATTATTATTCATTATACTATTTGATTAAGCTTGTCAGAATATATAGTCTATGATTAAGTTACTCCTAATTTAATTAGACCCCCTCCTAATATGATTATCTCCCACTGTATCTGAAAGCAAACCAACGTTCCCGATTAGTCGTCCTGGCCTAAAACGCATCATTTCATAGCCGATTGGACAACGGCGACGTTGGTCAACCCAACTCCCAACCCCATTCCCAACTCCAACCAATCCAATCCGATCCGATCCCATTCGGACTGCCAGCCAGGAAGAGAGCTTCTGATGTCTGGCATCCTGTGGGCGGCATGTGCCGGAATGTGCGTCTGTGTTTTTAGAAAATAAAATTGCATTTTCATGAACCTTTTGGGCTTGGAATTTATCTGGCGCACAGATTTCCCAGCGCCAGCCGAATGGGCAGGGCACGCACGATGCATAAAGCGCATAAATAGCTGCACCCGGTATGGTCTGGTCCTCGTCCTGCCCGTCCTGCCCGTCATCCTCGCCCTCAAACGACAAAAAAACACCCAACCACCCATGGAACATGGGCCTGAACATGCGTGCATATTTACGAGTCGGCTGTGGCAGCATCAGCTGCACCAAAAACTCGATTGCCCAGTCAAAGGACCTAGCCAGGTCCTGTGCGGTCCGAGGGTGATGGTTAGCTGGCTGCCTGTTAGTCTCCCATTTGGCGTCACAAAATAATTACCAGAGCCAGGGGTTTGCTCACCCAACTCGATGCCGGTGATTGAGTTGGTAAAACGTTGCACTCGATTTTGATTTTTTGGCCAGGGGAATACGGGGGCAAGGGGAGCTCCTCGGTGGCAGGGGGGAAGGCAATTTATGCATGTACCATTGGGGGGCCAGCAAAGTTGGTCGGACGGTTTTTAAGCTAATTTGGCCAGCAGCCTGGGTTTTTCGGACTTTCCACAGACACCCGACCAGCACCGAAACACATTTGAGTGAGTGAGCAAGATTTAGTGGCACACATAAATGCCAAAAACGAAATGCTCCACTACCAAATCACGGATGCACCAATGACACGCCCCCATCTCGGCACGGCCATCGTGGGCATGGCCATGACGTTGCCTAATGTCACTCCCAGACCCAGTTAGTGAGTGTGCATCGGTGTGGGCGCCGGCCTTTTGGTCTGCACCAAGTGCAGATAGGCAATTTGCTGAGGACCTAGCCCGGTTTGTGAGCAAGTTCAGCAGGGAACCTCATGATTTTCCCATAAATGCAGCAACACCAACTGGTATAAGGAAATCTACGGCTTAAACTGGAAGTATGTGTGAGGTTTGTGGCGTAATTTGATTGAGAAATGTTTAAGGAAGGAATAGGACATCCTCCTTACTAATAGTTCCCCATAGACAAGATTTTGTTTTCCGATGACTGACAGGATTTCGTTAATCCTATATCTTTGAGGTATCATTGCCAAGCTGCCACATTAGCCTCGCACCAGTCATCGTCTTCATTTACGCCATCCAATTGGCCAAGTGCATTGTGCAGCTGTTGCTGGCTTGTCTTTTGGCGATTCCCTTCGGCTGCTCCCCGGAACGCTCCGTTGATTTGTCACGTGTGTGGACTTCCCACCACATTGGCACCCCTTTCAGCCGCTGCCATTGTTCCTCGATCGACTCCTCGACCGACTCGGGGGCTCCTCAGTCGTCGATGCCAATAAATCAGTTTGATTTATTCACCTCGGCTGCTCGTTCATTTTTCGATTGTTGTCGTCGTTGTCGCTGCTTGTGGTTTCTCGGTTGATTGTTGTTGGTTGTTGGTTGTTGCATGTTGAATGTTGCTTGTCGCTGGTTGTCTCTTCACGCGCGTGCTTGCCGATCTCGAAATCTTCCATCTCCCGAAGCCAAAAGATCACCTGAATGCCTCTAATCCAATTTGGTGCTGTCCCCCGCCAGTCCTCCCGCCAACCTCATATACTGCAAATACCCATATCGTGACTTTTGATTTCAAATTAAGATTATTCCCTATGGCTAGCCGCCTGGCATGATCTAGTCACAGCCTTCGGTATGTGTTGTCTGCTTGTTTTATGCAAATTTATGGTTAATTTGTTCGGGGTCAGCATGAGCTATGGGACGCTCTCGATTTCAATTTTTAGGATCAGCCATTCCAATTTATGGCGGGAGATTCGCGTGGCGTTGCTCCCAAGTGTCGGCTAACAAATTGATCTTGTGTTTGGAAAATGGGTATAAAAGTGGTTTGGGTTTGTGAAATGTATGTTCTAATATTTATCTTTTCTTAAAAATTATTGTATTTACCATCCATCACCTACCATCTTTCATTTCCGGTAACTGTCACAGATGTTGTCGAGAAAATAATCAACTTCCTGTCGATAAAAACTATGGCCGTAATCCCAATAGATAATTCCCCCTTACAAGTTTATCCATAATCGGCTTCTTAGTCACAATTCTTGCCATCAGCATCCGCAGACGAAGAATTTGTGACTTAATTAAAAAGTGTCAGCACCGTCTAGGACTTCAATTATGGTAGACCAGGCCATTCATGAATGGGAATACCCATACGCACCGTACCCCTCGCCTATTGGGGGCTTTAATGAATTGCAACATGAATGGATGATCGGAGGGTGGGGAGACGGGGAGTTGGGGAACTGGCAACTGGCAACTGGCAACCGGCAACTGGGTCACTGTCTAGTGGCGATGGCGCTACAGAATGTGTAAATATTCAGAGGGGGGGAATGGATTATTCGAGTGGAAAAGAAAGAGCAAAAGCGATTTCAGATGGCTGAGAAGCAGACGAGCAGGCGAGCGGATTGAATGATTTATTTTTGACAGGTTTTTAACTTAAAATTAAAACGGTAAATCAACTTTTGACAGCGGAGGCTGCGACAAGGCTGCCAACAGCTCTTTTGCTAATGATGATGATGCCGCTGTGTGTGTGCCAGAGTGTGTGTTTTTGTGCTTTTCAGCTTCAGTAAGTGAGTGCTGGTGTGTCTGTGCCTTTTGAGTGGCATTTGACTGTACCCAAATCAACCCAACAACTTTTCGCCAGGCCAGATTGGAGCGACAAGGAGAGACAAGGAGCGACAAGGAGCGACATGGAGCGACCAGGAGCGGGACAAATGCCAACAGTTGGCGACAGTTGCCGTCGTTGCCGAAAAAAAAAAAATCAGCAACCAGAAAATGCTGTCGCGACAAAATGTTCCAGTCGCTAAATTGTCTCCTCTCTCAGTTTAGTAGCACTTGTCCTTGTCTCGCCAGATAGATCACATCTTGACTGATATATACTCCGCATCATATTCAGCGTGAGATGCCGATGAGATGGGGGGATAAGAGTGAACTATACCCGATATGAATATTTACATAAATGATTTTATTCTGCCCCGCATTTTTTGCCATCTTACGGCCTCCAAACAAAGCCATAAATTGTCTGTCGCTTAATTCTCTGTCAGCTGAACTGTAATAAATTAATATAAATTTCTTGTCAAGCGGCAGAGAAATGCCAAAGAATTGCAAGAATCTCCTGAAACGATTATACTGGCATCTGTAAATGAACCTTTTTTATTTTTAAGGACATCCAATGAACATCCAATGTTTCTTCTTGAAATCAATTTTTAACCTTAGCTCATGACTTTTCAAAATTATTCAATTTGAAGAATGATTTCCATTGCATCATTGCCATGTTGATTAAGATCAATTACTTGGCTAAAACTTGGTGTAACTTATTACGATCCAACCGGTTTAAATGCTTATTTTTCTCGATACCTGTTCGGCGACGGAGTCCATCAATAGTGACAACTAAAATTGAGCTCACGACTACATCATGGTATATGGGGGGAGAATTGCAAGAGAACGTTCACACGGGTCCAGCTCGAAATGATAATTGATGCATTCAAATCGGTGAGTTAGCCGTGATTGATTATGACAGGTGCGCCCAGTCATGTGGAAGCCAAAGTCGATGCCAGCGACGGCTAAACTCGATGCTGAAGCGAATTCCGATGTCTGCCAAAATGATTGGAGCTGATTGACAAGCAGGTCAAGTCAATCAGTGATCGGCATTAAGACTTCCGTTGCGAGGGGGGACTGGCGGGACTGGTAATTGGCGGGGATACAGGCACCGACTGGCGACAAATTTACGCTTGGCGCGACAGGTTCATTAATTGATGTGCACACTCTCGCCCCACGAGCTCCAAGCTACAAGCTGCAAGCTGCAAGCTCCACGCAGTTCCAGCTTTAGCCTCTGCGTTGCGTGCGGTGACCGCTTTTGGTGGATTTCTTAATCGATATCGAAATGATTTACGTTTGCCCGCCTAATGAGTTCGCACACACACACACAACACACACACCCATAGACGGAGCGCGGGTTTTCCTTTCACGCAAGCGCGGCTCTCAAGTCCCCCAGTCTACTGGAGGCTACTGGCTATCAATCTCTGACATGATGCGGCAAAACGCTGCATTTTATAATTACAGTGGAGCATCCCTAAGAGCCCTAAAATATAAAGTTGTATTTTCTTTTTCATTAAAACTATTTCTCAATCATTAAAAAATATTAAATACTATTAACTTCCATTTTATTCATTATTGAAACGAAAAATGACCTCATAGAGCCCCCACTGTAATGCTCTCATATATTTTTTATTTAACTGCCACTTGATTGGCATTTCAATTAACGAATTAGTCATTTGCATGGGGCCCCTCGGATGCTTGATTGATTTTTATAAGAGCTTCCTGGCCTTGGGAAAAATAGAGTGTTTCCTTGGTAGTATCCTGTTTGTAGGGGACAGCCATTTTGTGACGGGAACTCCATCTCTAAAATACTGAAATACATAAAAAGGGATCTCATGATTTTGTGCCATTTTGGTTTTCTCAAAATTGATGTCTAAATGACGGCAATCCATCACTCTTAAGGGGTAGTTTTATTCCATCGAGGGTGTTTTTTTTATTGCAACCCTCACAATATGATGGATAGGTGTCAGGAAATGCAAAGAGAAGGCAGTCATGTTACTTTAGAATATATATAAAATACAAATAAGTAAGACGCTAAAAAAATAAATGGGAAAAGTTTTTTTTAACCAACTAAAAAAGAAGGGAGACCTTTATGAAACTGAAACCATATTTTGACCTCCCATTCAAACCCAAATCCCAATTTATGAGGACCATATCGCCCCGCATCCAGTTCCTAATTACTGCACATGTGATTCGCCTCATTCCCCGGCACTTCCATTTGGAAAGCTTTATAATTTGCTATTGCTTTCAGACCCGACCCTGGTCCCTTTACCCTCATCTCTTGGCTGTGGTCCAACCCTGATACTACTCGGCATTTCAACGCATTTCTGGCTGGAGCTCGTCTCATGTGCGGGTGCTGTGGACATATTTATGTCGCATTTGGGAACATTTCATCCTCATAAATATTATTCATGCTCTCGTTCACTCTTTGGGGTTGTGCTCCTGCAACCCCATCCCCCAGTCACTGGCGTTTACAGCCCGACAGACCAACAACCCGACACCCCACAGGATTGCTGAGCTTTCAAAAGTGGAGAGACACGAAAAGTTCGTTACTGTTGTCGAAGGAACATGTGAGGAAAGTATCAAGGAATCCATCAGATAAGTAAGAGGCAACTACACGGATGCGATCCGCTCCCCCTCCACAACATTGGCAGTAAATTGTCAAAGTGGCAGTTCCCAGGAAGACCAAAAAAAAAAACAATATAAGAAAGAAAAATAAGGAATAAGGGTATGTATGTACGTATATACATATGACCATCACCTTCCCAGAGTCTACGGTTTGGCAATTCCTTGGGTTTGATTTAATGTTGCGTGTGATATATCACGGTCCTCACGACATTTTGCTTTTATTTCACGCTTATCGAAGTTGCTCCTTCAGCCGGGCTTGGCTGGCTCCATTTCCCCTCAAAACACTTTGCCGCATTTAATGTTTGTTTCTTTGTCATTATGTTTTCTGTATTTACAAACATATATACTTTTATTTATTTGTTTTTTTTTTTGTATTTTTTTTTTGCTGAAATGGCGTCAGTCTGACACATCTTATTCACTCGCTATTCGCCACATGTCTCTTTCATTCACTCTCGCTTCCAGGCTTCGATGTCTGTTGCCATCAACTTCAATTCATTTGCCGCAACCAATAAATCACTCATTTCATTGTATAGCTGCCTTTTCTTCTCCTACACCAGCAGAAAGTTTTTAAGGTACAGTGGCCCTCACCCACTGGGTTTCCCAATCAAATTTTTGGATATAATGTATGGTTTTATCTTCCACATACTTTTCAATCACCGGCACTTACTTTTGGCACTGATATCAATCTATTCGATTGAACAGGCCGACAATTTTGTGATAAGTATCTATCAGTTTTCTATCCCAATAATTCTACTATAGCGGTTAGATAAGATAATAATACTGACTGCAGGTTTTCTTCTATGCAATCTTTTTTCAGAAATTATTATAATTAAATACTAAAATGATTTCTAAAAAATTTTAAATAAATGAAACGGATGGTAATAGAATAAATAGAACAATATATCTATGAAATATATCTTTAAATGCATTTTTATTTAATGTTTAGCCCACTGTCACCATGTCAAAGTCACGTTGAAGCCACGTTGTCGGACCCAGTATGTCATTGGACTTCTTGAAGTTGGCCCAGCCCATCTAGAGAGTTAGTTTGTTGTTTGGGATAGGGAGCTCTGACTTTAGGTTGGGGTCTGGGTTCCGTTACAGTCCCGGGTGGCTCGCTTTGATTTCGACACTTTGGGGGCCTGTTTGGGGTGTTTCTAGTCGAGTATCGAGTGCCCTGGCTGGCACAAGTTGAGCTTTAAATTGCATTGACGTCGAGTTGGCAGGCTTCATGATTATGTATGTCCCTTTCTACACCATCGCCCCACTCCATCGACTGCTCTTCTTGGAGTCCTTCTTCTTCGACATTTTTTTGCTGCGACGCTGTCTTCTGTTTTTCTCCTTTTGGCTGCCTCTTCGCTGGCCCCAGTTGATTGTGTAAAAGTGCGAAAACGAGACGAAACACTTCTTATCTGGCGGGGCTCATCGATAGATGTCATCTCGAGTGATTTACCGTCAATTGGGGATGTTGTCTTCAATGAATTTCTATACACCCCGGCCCAGTCTCCACTCCAGCTCCAGCCCAGCTCCGGCGCAGATTTATGTTTATATTTATTTACGGTACGTTTCGCTTGAGCTCGGGTATCTTTTCCATCACACACAGGCTGTGCCGAAAGCTATTAAGAGTCGGAGTCGAGCTCTCCAGCTTGCCGCAAAGTGCGAGTGCCACGGAAATTAATCAATATTAAATGTCTGACTCCAAATTAAACTGTGGAACGAATTTCAATTCAATTCATTGAATCGACCCAAATCGGAGGGATTCGGTTTCTGCAAATTTGATTAAAAGTGTCTCTCGGTTTTGGGACTATTTCCATTCCAAATAGAAACACCAGGTAGCTCATAAATGAAATCCTGTTTATATTACCTGACCAAGAAGTACATGCAAGCTCAGTAAAATAAAGTCAATTGCCGTTATTAGCTCAGGTGTCAGTGTGTCATTGACAGGCTTCATTATTAACACGACTGAGAAATCAGCAAAAGAAACCAGTTTACAAATAATTTAGGACTTTGCCGCTATGAGAAAATATTTTGCAGTCACCGAGGAGGAGAACCCAAGTGACAAGTGAACCAGACGAAATTGCATTGGCGAAGCCTACGCACAAAGCCACCAGAGTGGAGTCCAGAGAAGAAACCCGTTTAGTGGCAGCGACAACAAACCATAAATGTCACCCGGGCCGGGCTATACTTTATTGATGGATTATAAATGTTCAAATTCACGGCCCAGCCGAGAGCGAGTGCATAAGTAAGGGCACGAGACAAATGAACACACTTCCAGACACAACAATTTCAATTCCAGAGGCAATTTACATGACGATTATTAGCATTGACATTCCGCTCAACTGCAGAACGAGACCCCAGACAATTGCAAAACAGAATCAATTAGATGAGTTTATGGCAGTTATATGCACTGTGTAGTGCCCATGTCACGGAAGGGGCAATATCCCAATAAATGTGAATAATTATTCACATTTGCGCAACCAAATAGATTTTGAGAGTCATACTTATAAATGAACATAGGTCTGGATAGGTTTTAAAATATCTTTATAAAAAGCCCCAAAACTCCAAGTTACCAAGTCACCAACAACTTGCAACATTGCAACGTCTGCTGCTTATTTGTTCTTGGGACTGCCATGATTTTTATGATGAACATGCCAAGTCCCTTCTCTCAATTCAATGAATATAAAACTTGACAATTTATGAGGTATTCTCTCCCCAGCTGCTTTGATTCTTTGCTGCCCTTATTCCCGATGAGATTGGAGAATGTTGCATGTCCGTCGATTAGCCGCCAGCAGGAGCAATATCTTCGTCTCGAACATATATACTTTTTGATTTTTTTCAGTTGTTGCTGGGCGCCCGCGCCTCGGCAATTATTCAAAATATCGTTTAAATTATTGCCAAGCACATTGCCCGGACTTTGTTGAACGTGTTGTTTTCTAGTTTGTGAGCTTGTAAATTTTTGTTCCCCTGCTGATGAGGTTGTTGTTGCAGCAGCCTCAACCCAGAAGCGTTTTAAGCGGCCACGCAGCCAACGGCTACCGCGAGGAGATCGGGACAGTGCGGGGCAAACCTCTCACATCATGGACACGCAATCGCTGTGCCGCCATCTCAACATCAGCCACATGCAACGGGCCCAGCCGCCAACCACTGGAGGCACCACATGTGGCCACATGGGCCGAGGGTCGGGCCCTGAAGAGTCGCAGCCACCGAATGAGAAGGCAAGGACATGGCGTCTACCGATCGTTTGGTGTTAATAGGCAACATTTATGAGATTTTAAAGGCAAGTTAAATCTGCCTAATCCAAGCAATCTCCAGTAACATAGATACTAATGGAATCTTTCTGACCCCAAGCTAGGTCAGAAGCAAAAATCAAGTTTATGAAAATCTCATGTTTCAGCCAATTGTCAAAGTCAGACTATGAAAGTTTTTGGCCTTTTGGAACATGACAACTGACAATCGATGAAAAATGCATTTCCTTGTATGGCAAATTTCAGTTTAGAGAAGAGAAAAGAGTCGGTGGCTGTTCGATAGTCAATTTAATGCAAAATGCAAAATGTTTGCCATCTTTTTTGATTAGCAATAAACTAATCCATTGAGCATGGTAGTGGCCGCTGCAGTTGTCGTCCGCCAGACAATCGAAGTACGAGGTGGAAGCCACTCAGTGGACGAGCTCTATCACGAGCTTGTGCATTTTTCAACACAAAATCTCATCATCGGAGCAACAACAACACAGAGCCACGCAACAACAATGATTGCCCAGTATGTGGCCAGTGGCCAGTGGCCAGTGGTCAGGATGAATCCTTTTCTATGAAAAGGGGGAAAAATACGAGTATGTTTATTTAGAATATCAAAAACCGAAAGTAATCGATTTAATAAACTGTCACCAACATGTGACCCACCAGGCAGTGGTGGATGGCATTGTGGCTTGTCTGCTGCCCTCGCTCCGGCCATCTCAAGTCACGATAATTGCAAATGTATCTCAAAGATACACACACAGACACTACCATAGTTGCGCACAAAGAACTCAACATATAGCTGACTGCATTGACGTTCACTTTGGACAACATTTCATAAAGGGTTTGCCCCCCTGCGCTTCGGTTTCTTCATTCTTTTCTACTCAGAACTGCACAGTGGGATTAACTTTTGATATCAATAAAGTGGAATTAAATACTACAGTCTTAAAGTTTCTTAAAAACCAATCATACATCTCTTAAACCATAAAACAAACACAAAAATATCAAATAAATTTCACAACAGCATGATAGTAATTGCCCCACAGTGCCTCTCCTTGGGGCAGAGTATGGGATTGTGGGTGGTTGGGTGGTCATCGTCAATGATATCTACGTGGTATCTCGTTAAGCGTTTCCATGCTAGCATCAACAGCAGAAAATTTCATATATGCTTGTGTGAAATCCTTTATGTTGATTACATTTCTGGGTTTATTTTATTAAAAATACTCTGGCATCGCATCGCATCGCATCGCAATGCAAGGATAACACATATGTATGTACAATCCCCCTCGCACAGGAGAACATTTGAGCAGAAGAAAGCAAAAAACTCTGGCTCAGTCAATATTGGCAGCGTCTGTGGCTGCCCTGTTCCACGATATCCTGGGCTTCATCCTTTTCTGGATATTGTCCGACTGCCAAATGCCCGTTGCATGTTTGGCTGCAAAAATTTGCAATGCAACCCACGGCCCGCCCCACCCCCGTGGCAGGTGGGCATCAATAAAAAGCCAGCCCTCCGACCACTCTCCACCTTGCCACGAATTGCAAGTATGATGAGTGCACTCGACAGCACGAAATGTTGCCTTGTAAGGTGGAAAATAAGGGAAATGGTTGCGATGTTGCAGAAAAGTGCGAGTGCTGGCCCATGTGGAAACAAAAAAGCCAGGAACATGTGAAACGTTTCTATTTTATCATTTATTTGACGTAATGGATCTGGGGCATGGTCACCGTTAATGGCTTAAAGTTGCTTTTTTGAATACTATTTTAAGGATATTTTCCAAAGGACTTCATTCTACATATAAACATTAAAGGCCTAAAGATAAATCACCTTGGATCAGCCCACCTGGGGATTAGCTGGCGAAAATCAATTTGAATAAAGTTTTCCTTTTGCATTTGGCCGTTTTGTGGAAAAAGTCAAGGGCGGAAAAATTCGCATGTTGGAGGGAAAAACATAAAAACAGAGCGTGGCAGCTGCCACACACTCAACACTTTCCGCATCAATTACGTCATGTTAATCCTAGTGTCCACTGCATGTCCGCAAACTGACCGACCATACATCACCCGACCGGCCACGGATGGATGGCCGGATGGATGAGTGGGTGGGCAATTGGGTGGCTGGTTAGTCTCGGGGTCAGGTTGCAACAATTTCTGTTGCAACGAGCAACCAGCTTGGAAAAAAGCCAGTGGAAACGAGCCAACATTTCAACTGCTTTGATGTCCAGGCCTCTCCCCCAGTGCAGTGGTGGTGCCGGCAAACATTTCAATCAAAGGGAGGCAGCCACTGGGTGGAGCATCTCACCGACTCACGCAAAGAGTCGCAGCGTCAGCGCTAAATGCGTTCGTGTCCGCATCCTGTCCATGCCCATGTCCCTGTCCACTGGCTACTTCTCCTCCTCTGTGCCCCACATCCCGGGCAGCCATCGGTGGCGTTTCACTCACTTTGTTTCCCCTCCTTCACTCCTTCACTCCTTCGTGCCTCATTCGCATGCAAAGGCGACGTGCACAATGAAGAGGATCCGGAGCAGCGACAGAAAGTGAAGCGTAACAGGAGTTCCAGGCAGCAGCAGAAAAAAACTCAATTCGATTTAATTAAAACCAATTTTCGACTTTGAGCTCTCTCTATTTTTTTTGTAGTGAGAGACTGAAGGGCTTCCAAATACTCTTGTTTTAAAAATATATTAGAGTTTTTTGAAGAAGGGTATTTAATATTTTTGGTAATATTAATAAATTTATTAAGCAAGAGGTAAGGTATACTTTGGGATGTGATTGTAGGAAGAGTGTTTGACATTTTCATAAAACCAGCACTAGTTTAAAATGAAGAAAAAAATTGCAATCATGTTGTTCAGGTTGAGCTGTGAATGCGTCTGGTTGCAAGTTGTCGAATTTACATTTCATTTCTTTTTCTTTTTTTTCATTTTTGAGGAAAAGTAAAATGTAACACCCTCTGCCAAAGGTTGATTTAACCAATTTTTGGGTGTGCCTTGGTATGCGAAATAACAGAAAGTATTTGGCTGCCAAACTGATTAAGTCAGGGGAACGTGATTTGAAGCTTGATCAAGGGCTTCTTTTTCATTCAATGTTAGGATGTTAATAGAGATTAAAAACCATAAAATTAAAAAAAAAAGTTAAAGAGTTAATTGCTAGAGACTCCAACGCAGACATGGATGTTGCACGTTGCATGTTTTATATGCCCGCTTTGCGTTATCGAACTTTTCGCACAATTCGCATATTATTTCACGCACTTTTCTACCATTTTCCACCCTCCTGCCCCTCGGCTGTCTCATTGCTATCGCACTTATCCTTTTTGGTGGAGGCCTATATGAGTCCTTCGTCCTTTTTGGCTGGCATGGCCACGCTGACATGGTCGGGCAGTGCATTGAAATCCACTTCATTTCATTGCGATGGCCGATCCGATTGGCAATGGCCAAAATCAGAGTCACAGAGTCCGAGCCACCGGCCGTGAAAGAGACGGGGCGCTGAACGGACGAAAGAGATGGGGCTAACGATGGAGCAGCGACAGAGAGCCTGCACACATTGAAGGGTATTAACAGTCATTATTCAATGATATCTGACTGCGGACATTGCAGGACAGGGACATCATCATTCGTGCGGAATATTCAGCTTCGCTTCTGCCACAGTAAATGGATCGATTTTCCGCCCACTGGCGCCACCCAACACCCTCGCAACAAGAGGATCAAGGGGCACTGAGGAAAATTAACTATATTATGTTAAATATTTTGTATAAATTACATGATCCTTAAATAAGATATTCTGACATAGAATAAAATATTGTACTATTGTTCTGATATTTTTTTCTTTGTGTAGAGCCTGGGGGGTTGGAGTCCCTTACACTGCATATGCATATCCTTAATTATGATTATTGTTATTTTCGACTCTGAATGTCGCATTTAATGCAAGCCCAAGCTCTGAGGCTACCGCTCCCCCACACCGTCCTTTCGGACCAACAGCCAGCCCTCCCACCAAGTCCCGCCACTCTCCCATCGTAGTATGGCTCGTTATGTTGTCATAAATTTTGCGCTTTGGTGGCAGCCAGTCTCCAAATGGCGGACCCCAAAATGACGTCTGGCCCATTAAAATATCGAACACAGTCAGTCTGCTGTCAGTGAGCTCCAGCTCCAGTCCGCCCTTTGCCCTTCGATCGTCCCACTGAATTGCATTATGACGCCATTCCAAAAATGCCATTCTTTTTTCGCACTCAGTTGCTGCTGCCATTCTGTCAGTTGTTTTTCGCAGAAAATTCCCATGTTTTACTGTTATTGATGGCAGCCATTTTGTTCGATTTGTGTTTCTGCAGCTTGGAGGAATAATACCAAAAACAACACCAGTAGCAGCACCAATTACATAAGGTTTTATATTCCAACTTAAATGGTATGTACCACTTCTTTAACTATAAATTTGAATAAAATGTTTTCTCTCTGAACTATACATATATCTAAAATTCGTATCCCTCTCCCATTTAAATTGTAACAGCTGATATCGATATGATTAAAATCAATGATGCCAAACAGTTTTCCATTCAATCCCTTTTCAACCACTTGAGTTCTCTGTACGCATATTTCTAGCACAAAAAAAAAACCCATAATCTGTTTGTACTTAGTGTAAAAGGGTTTTTGGCTCAAATAAACATTTTTATTTCGCTCAATTTATACGCACTCGTATTTCTCGCTTCCCAGTGGGGGAATTTCATGGAAAAAACAGTATTGAATGGCAAAGTAGGGCTTTGTGATCCCCGTACGATTCATTGAGCAAACATATGAAAAATCATTAGTTTTTAGTGCGGCTGGCAAACAATCAGAAAATTGCCACTCGAAAAACCCCTTTTTTCTTTTTTTTTTGGCGAAATTGTTGCTTTCTTGCTCTATTTGATATTGGTGTTATTTTTACGGTCTTTCCGGATTTTTTCACACTCTGTTCTTCTTATTTTTGCGCCTCATAACGTATTCAAAATCAAATTGGTTTCGCCATTCGGCCAACACGATACTTTCACTTTCCATTTCGTACCGAAGCCGAAAATTGAAAATAAAAAATCATTTTTCGCCCAATAAAGTACCGAACGGAACACCCCAAACCAGGAATCCTTTCTATAGTTTCGGGTCAGAGGCCTTCCCATCATAGAGGCAGAGTGGGAATTAGTTGCGCCTGAATTGGCGGACATTTGCCACGCCCCCGGATGCCTTCAACATTTGGTTTCTATACTTTGTTTATTTTATTTTTTGGCTTTTTTTTTTTTTGCACTGGCACTGGTCAATTTGAAACAATGTTTTCCCGCTTGTTTTGCGTTTGATTTTATTTGATGTGCTTCCGTTTATTTTCCCTTAAGCGACCCTTTTCCGTTTTCCCCAATTGCATTTGAGCTTTCATGACCGGCGGTAAGGGCTTTCTGTTCAATGGAACGCAAATCATTTAGAAAAAGGAACAATAGACGTATATGAATACGTATGGTTGCTACGATTTAAAGGTTTTTGGCAAAAGAAAAAATCATATAATTTTACCTAAAAAAAATTTGGATTTTAGAGGGCACTACATATGTATGTATTCCGTTCCAACATCTAATACAAGTTGACCAAAATCGTTGTAGGCTGTAGGTTGTGTTTTTTCCAGTTTTTACATCATCGGAAAAATTGGAAAAAAAATCTAATAAATATTTTCTTAGGTTTTGATGCAGATTGATGGAGAATCGATCTAAAAATCATTCAATTTATTCCTTTCATAAATCGGATGGTCGATGATTCAGATAGAGCCATAGCGTTTTAGAGCATAGAGCAACTTTTGCAAGGAGTTATTGACTCCTTGAGAGAGGGAAATAGTTAATATACTTTTGATAAATCCATTATAAATTTAAAAAAAAGAATGAAAAAAAAATTGTATTATTGTATTCGAAGGTTTTTATGCAGATTTATGGAATTACAAAAAACCTTTTAGGGCATCCCGTTCAAGAATCGGATGCAAGATGGCCCAGATTCATTGGAAAAAATATCTAAAAATAAATGTCCAGATTGATGGAGAATTGACAAATAAATCCGATATAAGAGTCCGATATAAGATGGCCAAGATAGAAATTTAATACCTTATACCTTTTACTTTCATATTTGAAAAAATATATAATATATGAATGCATTCAATAGAAGGTCATTTGAATCGAATTTAAGGCATAAACATCCAAAGACGCAACACAATCCTCTGCATTGCTAGAAGACGGTAGAGGGCCATGGGGCTCTCCATTGGCAAATCCTTGTACCTTTCGGCCGTACCCGCCATGTACTGACGTTCAACTAGATTCGCTAAAATGTCCTGCATATTTTTGTCACCTCCCTGTCGGCTGGGCATCAATACAAGATATCGCACAGTGATTACCTCTTTCGGAGGTACCTTCAGCAAAAGGTTGGATTTGACTTTCACTGGAATTTCATCCAGCGACAGACTGACTCGCAGGCGCAGTATCCACTGATTTCCATATGCTTCGAAGCCCTGAGAGAGGGAAATAGTTAATATACTTTGATTAAATCCATATTAATTAACTGTCCCACCCACCTGAGAGTCCAGAAATCGTTCGTTGTTGGTCAAAGCCCAATCGCTATTCCAAAAGAGCTCCAGATTTCTGAAAAAGATGCGTCTTTGGCTCAACTCCTTAACAAAACGGACGGCCTGTTGTAGGCTCTTCCTGTCACGGCTATCTGCCTTTTCGAGAGCTCTCTGTATTTCCTCGCCATTCATTTTCGGAAACTGGCAACCGGCCTCGTGCATAGGGCATAGCGCGTAGGCGCCCGCCCAGTCGCAGCCCAGGCAACGATACCGACAGCTCACTCTTCGTCGCTCGCAATCGTTGTCAAGGTGACTTGTCAGCCCCTTGAGCGGCACCACCTGGCCACATAGGAGACAGTTTTTGGACAACTCCCACAAGGCCTGACGGACCACGGCGTTCTGGCCCAGATCACCCCATGTCATCCGCACACGGCAGACCGGGCACTGGGCCTCCTTGTGACTGATGGCGGCATCCGCCAGAATGTGGCTCACACAATCGTCGCAGAGGATATGCCCCACACTGCACTGATAGCTCTTGTCCGGGTGAGGCACCTCGTGGCAGACGATGCACAGCATCAATTGGTTGAGGCGCTCGCCAAGATCTGGCTCCGGTGGTGTCAGTCGGGACCTCTTGGGAGGACTGGCCCCATCGGCTCCATCCCCATGATCGACTATCGACATGGTGTGGAGTTAGCTGGAGTGACGATTGTTAGCAAAAAAATGTAGCTTATGTAGAATATATTTGTATACTTTACCCTGGTTATCCTGGTTTATGAGAGTAATATTATTTTGAAATATTGTAAAGTTTGCTTGTGTATTCGATGCTAACTTGTTAAGATTTTCGAGGGTATATTTTTGCTTTTAAAACAATAATAAATAATAAGAATAGGATTGTCGAAGCGTAAAATATCAAGTAAAATCCAGTAATCAGTTATCATTTCCAGATATATACGACTATATAAGCGATATATCCTATAAACGAAAATATTTAAAAAGAAATATTTTGAAGGCCAACTCTCAGCGTTTTGGGTTCTGTCTGCTCCTGTCTGTCGTCATCTAAATTTTCATTGTCCTTCGGTGTGCGCTTTTCTTTCACATTTCCCGGCAACATTTCTTTTCTGCGTTATTTGACTAACTGCCTGACGTGTTTTCCTCACACTGGCAATAACATAAAATTTTACTATTATGCGTTTTAGCTGCTTTCCAGCATTTTAATACAATATTTGTTTTTTTTTTTTTGGATGTTGTTGTTGCCTTTCTTGTTTGTGTTGTTGCTCGTGCCCGGGGCACATAGAAAGGTCCTGGCGGAGCCTCCAGTTGGAGAGAGGGTGGATAGAATTCATGGACATGCAACGCCGTCTGAGTAAATTTACATTCAAATGTGTTTCGCTTAGATGCGAAAAGCGTCTTCTCGTCGCTGGAAAAGTACCTTAGTGCAGCCAATTCCCCCGAGCAGCATATGTTTCAAGAAAAGCGGAAAACTTTGGCCTGGCTGGCTTCTGGGGGGTTGGATGGCAAAGCCAACGGATTTTTGATGAAATTTCAAAAAAGTTCCCACTTAGCAGCAAAATGACTGACATTAAATTGATTTGCAAGCGAACGACATGACGAACGAACGGAATTGGTAAAAAAAAGGAAAATTCCTTATTGCGATGGTGGTGTGTGTATGGGCGTAGGTGGGTAGGGGCGTATTTGGCAAAAATCAAAATTCCATGCACACTTGAGCATTTCATTTAGAGAGCGAATGAGAGTTGCGAGTGGGCGGTTGGGTGGCTTACGGGGCCTCAGCCTGGATGGTGTGGGGTTGACGGTGGCTCGGGGAGTTGCCAAAAGTGGAAAATATTCAGGTTTCTTTTGTTGCCGCTCCCTCATTGGGCTCTGGGTGGTAATACAAATTTAAAGTTATGTTTTTTGCTGTGTGTGTGTGAATGCTCATTTATTCATTCCATCAGTCAGGTGGTATGATGTGCCGTGGTGTGTGCGTGTGTTTAGCTTTTGTTTTCTCTATATTTTCATAAATTGTTCCTCTTGCATTTCAAGTGGGGAAGGAGCACGGGGCACCGAAATGAGAAATGAATAAAATAAAATTTTATTTTATGTGTCCAACATGTGAAATTATTCTCATCGGCCCCAAAGTACGTTTCAAACATTTATTCAACATTTTCTGAATCATTAAATTTAACGCGACATTGGAAGGCGGTAAATAGTATTCAAAAGATACAGTACAACACATAGCTATAAACCGAAATTAGACAAAATTAAACTGTCGCACATAACGGCCGAAAGGGTTTGAGTTTAGAATGTAAAAATATATTAACATAAATATGATATACTTTGTAATTATGACAAATGAAAAACGGCGATTTATTTTCAGTTCAAGTCTGTCAAAGTGTCGACTGAAGTCTGTTGTATAGATCTAAAAATAAAATGTTTCAAAAATGAATGAAATCAAGGTATAGTTTTGGTAACTAACCATTATTGGATGTTCCTTGGACTTAATTTTGTTATCCTCGTCAAGGTGCAGACTCACAATATGCAGTTTATTCAGAAATTCTTCATAAAGCCTCTCATTCTGGTCAGTGAGATGGGACAACACCAAAATACTGACGATATGCAGAGGCATAAATATATCTACAGGATTGATAAAGTTCAAAACCAGGGAAGCTACGATATAGGCAAATGTATTGGAAATTTCGTGACTACTTCGTTGAAGTTCTACGATTGAGTTATTGATTTTCAGACAACTCATCAGTCGTTCCATTTGGATTCTTGATCGCCAGCCTTCGCTGTTGATGAATTCGGTTATAAACCTGGCCATGTCGCTCCTCCATTCGATCAGTTGCATTTGATATAGTGCCATTACCAAGTAGATTATGTTGAACAGGCTGTTGTAGTACACTATGGCGACTGGATACACAATGGGTTTCAGCTTGTTGAAGATATCAACGGTTAGACGTACAAGTGCCACGGAAATAAGGACTCCGACAGTCAATACATTATACTGAGGACAATCCTCCGAAAAGTAACAGTTGTTCAACTGATTCGATATATCCAATACTTTGTTTAGGGCCTTCATCATTTTACGCTGATAGTATCGTATGTGGGTCCAGGAAATAAGAATTACCAA
This sequence comes from Drosophila atripex, assembly GCA_035045925.1. NCBI lineage: Eukaryota > Metazoa > Arthropoda > Insecta > Diptera > Drosophilidae > Drosophila > Drosophila atripex. The sequence goes on from JAWNOP010000070.1 coordinate 10,977,896, forward strand.
AACACAGAAGCGACTTAGCCATTTAACGAGCTCCCCGGTGATAGCGATGCCCACAGTGGTCGGAATGGATATCCAACGGATGCAGGTGACCAATACTACAAATCCAACTGGTAGATCATACCACAGTAGACCAATTTTAAGGAAACCAAGAACAATTTTATATATGAAATATGTGTGCTGAACATATCGCTTCTTTTTTTCACAATATCGATAGGATGTTATTTGTAAAAGAAAACCCGTCCAGTAGAGCAGCCGACCACTCGCCTGTAGAGCCATTTTCAACTGAAGCCCACCTCATATCCAGTAATTATTTTGAGGGGTCCAATAATGTAATATCGATTCATTATTGCGCGGGTCAGTTTTCAATTAACTCTAATGTGCAATAAATGGTGTTCGAGTGAATTGAAAATTAACTATCAATCAAGAAGTAAACGTTAATTAATATTGATGTGACCCTTAAAAATTGCAGGTGCTATAACCCTTTATCGGTGGAACATTTTTAAAAATAGAAATGTTGACCAGAAATCGATACAAATGCGGTTAAGTAAATTTTGCGTTGAACTGCTATCAATCAAGTGGAAACGCCAGTTGGAACTCAACTCTCTCTTTCTCGTACTGCGATGTTTGAACTGATGGATGGCTGATTGATCGATCGGTCGTCGGTTGGCCAAATGTCGGGGCCTACGACTGATTAAGCCGCAAGCTTTTGGGGCAAAAAAGCGGGGACGGGTGGGGGGGGGGGGGAGCTCTGTAAGCTCAGCAAGTGCGCTGCGTCATCCGAGAACACGCAATGTGAACAAAAAACGAAAGAAACCAGCCAGCCAGTTAGTCAGTCAGTCAGTCAGTCAGTCAGCCTTTCATTTGGACGTCCGCCAGAGGTTTTGATTGATGGATGATGACGATTGCCGACTGGGCGCTCAGATTCAGATAGCCACCTAAAGTGGGTCGCCGCACCACTTGATCCACCTATGGTTAACGGGTTAGGGCCCACTAAAAAGCCCGCGGGCACTGCGTCAATGGCACATTTAGCGCAGTTCTGTGTGATTGATAGAGCTGCAATGTTGGCCAGCATTTGATTAAATGGAAGCCAGCAGAAATCAATACTACTAATTGGTTAAATAAATTCATTAATACACTTACACCGTTCGTAGGCAATTAATTTGTTAGCGATAAAGCTGATTCCGGACCAAGCGTATCAAGCACATTTTCTTCACACCCTCGCCCATTACCGAACACCATAAAGCAGTGTGACTTTTGAGGCCATTCAATGCCAACTTGGCTTTTACACATTCTTCAAATGCCTGTGGGTGCCCCGACTCGGTGCGATCCGTAGCAGTACCCAGGGGCTGGGCCGAGAGCGCGATGCGCGATGGCTCAGCGTTGACGCATGTATCGTCTAATACCTGATAAATCTGTCAGTTTAATGTTTAAATTGAAATCTCTCACCACGGTGCCCGCTCCGGCTTGAAGTGCCACATCCACACCGAGTTATTGTGGGAGATCTCGAAATGGCTGGAAGGGAAAGCCACGCGACGGGGAATGGAAAACTCAACGCTCTCCACTCTCTGGGCCAATCTAGAAAATAAAACCCCAAAAAAAATACTTACAATATACTATACACCAGAGAAATGGAAAATGGAGAAATGGAAAAGGGAAATCCAAGCAAATCCGAGTGGAAGGCAAACAAACAAACAAATCCACAAGATGCATTTGCTAGCTCAGATACAATTTAGATAATTTGTATCTCAACATTGTTGTCAGGCCGCGAGCGTTGACTGACAGATGTTTTGATTTGTGAGGGGGCGAATACCCATTTGCCCCATTTTGCTGCGAGTGGAGTGCGGCATGTACCAGTGCGAGGTATCCGCGATGCACAGCAGAGCCTCTTCAAATCAAAACAAATATTGAAAATAAAATGCCCAAGCATCCAATTGAACCGCCAGCCAGCGAAATCAGTGAAAGATTTATGAGCAATGCTTCTGGTATTTATGGCCGCCTCTTAAATTATTTTACAGCCCCACAAGGGAGCCAACTCTGGGCCCATTAAAAGCGCATAAAACTCGAAACTAACCAAGGAACTTAAAGCTTGTTTGTTGCATGTTTGTTTTTTTTTGGCAAGCGAGTGAAAATAAATAAATACCCGAAAGTAAGAGGCATCTCTGATCAGGAATCATTAGCCGGAAAAGATGGGATGCACGCAGAGGATATGGTTTGTGGCCCAGGATTGGGCCAATTAACGCCATCGAAATAGTGGAACACCCATTGCGATCTGTTCTGATGGCAGCCAATTGAAATTGAAAGATATTTTCTGCCAAGTGGCCAAGCAACTGTCGGAAAAGAAAATGGGAACCTCTTCAGGCTATCTCATTTTGTTTTTTAAATATAATAGCTCCAGTGGAAAACGGAAACCGCCAAACAACCCTTTAGACTAGAAAACAATGATAAATAGATTGGTTAAATACATCCGATTGCAATTGTGTTTGAATGAACCCAGGCCAATTGATCACTGCCACCACCCACTTGGAAGGCAGTGTTTATACACTCGCCCACAAATCACCGGCAGAACCTTAAAACAATAACCCATTCATACATCAGCGTCACACTGAGACAGTTTATTTGCTTAATTCGTATCTACCGCCAAATGAAATTTCATTTGCACTTGCCTCGGCCTTCTTTTGTTGAGACATCAATCAAAGTTAAGGAAATGGGTATGGGTATGGGTATGGGTATGGGGGAAGAATGAATTATTTGTTTCTTCTGGAAGACCGAAAATATCACCTGTTAATAAATAGAATAAAAAAAAAGAACGCGTGGCTCAATCAATTTTCCAACTGGGCGAAAAGTTAAGCCCGGTGAATGAAAGCCCGGTGGGGCAAGAGCGATCGCCGGTGATCCATCTATCATCCATCATAATGCGGTTTAGGCCCGAATCGAGAATTAATCCGTCAGGCCAGAGTCCCAGAGTCCCAGAGCCCAGGGCCCTGGCCTATTGCCAAATTCACAATCGATCAATGGGCCTTTGTTGGCGGTAAAGTGTGGTGGCATGGTGGCTTGTTGGTCAGCAGCGGTAGCTTTTGGCCGCCGTTTCTTTAAACCTTCCGCAAGGCTTTGGCCAGTGGTCAGTAAATCAGAGGAAATAAAATAAAATAACATGCAGGCCCGTTAAACAGAAAAAAAAAGAGGCAAATTAAGTGATTTAAGCGCTAAGACCGTTGATGGATGTGCCGGGCAGTGGAGCTCTAGGGTCTAGAAAATAATATATATAAAATACAGCTCTATATGTGCGCGGCGAACTAAGCATGGCCAGAAGTTATCAATTACAAAGAGGCAGCGCCCACAATCGGACCAATTAGCCAGTCAGGGCAGTCAGGCCAGTCAGCTGTGATCAAAGGGGTTTGCGCCGCTTTCAACTTTGAGCGATGCCGCACCACTGGCGCCCGACACCACCCATCCGATCCATCCACCCACCCACCAAGCACCCCCAAATAAAGTATCCCAACCCACACACCTTTGACACCGTAAAAAATAATATCAAAGATTGAGCCTACTGGATCTTATTGTTTTTTTTTTAACTTAAAGGATTATATCTTTGCATAATAATAAAATATTTTTTTGGCTTACCACTTAGGAATAAATATATTTTATCCATTTTTTTTACAGTGATAGTTATATTTATATTTATTTATCCGCCGTGTGCCGCTTAATCCGAACCAAAAATTTCAGCTTCCCTTTTATTTTGTTTTATTGCCGGATTTGCATCTGGCGCAATTTGCATTTTGACCAAAAGCCAAAAAAACCGCAACACCAACAACACGCAATCACCAATACACACACTCACACCACCGAACTGACGTCATAATTATGACTGTGACTGTATCGGGTCACTACTACTTCATAGTTTTTTTCCCCCATCCGTTCGCTCTCAATGCTTGTATCTTTATCGCTGTGTCGATAATTGGCGGCGCTAGGCGTTGATTTAAAATAAACAATCCGGCCACCACCCCCTCAGCTCCCCCCCAGCCACCACGCGGAGTTATTGTTGTGTTTGCGGCTGATGGTGGTGTCAAAAATGAACAACCACAAAATCAGAGTTATTATTGCCGCATACTTTTCGACAACGAGAAATGAAGTGGATTGTGAAATATTTTTGAGATCGAAGCACTGATTAAAATCAGGACAACATCTCATATGATTAATAAAACTCTCGAAAATTATAATCAAACTTGATCAATCAACTAAGATGTCTCCTTCTAATTATTTCAAAACACAGAAAAAAAAATAAATCCAATAAAGAATTTTATTTATTTTCGATAAGATCAGAATTAGTTCTGTACAAAGCCTGTAGACACTTTTATATCCAAAATATCATCAAGCAACTATAAACCAAAGTATAACTGATCAGCCCATAAAAGTTTTATGTTTGATTTGGTGCCTTTTACAACCTTAGTTTACAAGCAAAATAAACTTGAGATGATAATCACACATAACTTAAACTCGGCTGGTCGGTGGAAAAACACATCATAAAACTGAGCACTAAATAAAAACATTTCACAATTTTTGTTTCGTCTCTGACCGAGCCAAATGAACATGATCGTAAAAATCGGAGTTACATGAGGCATAGCAGGTCCGATTCTGGGGCGTTACCAGATGGGCTTTGATAAAAAGTCAAACATATTGGAGACATTTCCCGATTTTACGACCGCACTAAACACGACATCGGACAGCAGCATCAGGGGCCCGACTCAAGCCGAAAAGGGGGGAAATACTTTCTCAATACTTTCACATAAATAAACGATGGCCCATAAGGCAGGCAGGAGGCATCCACAGAATCCACAGAGATCCAGAAATTCAAAAAAAAAAACAAATCCACAGGAAGGGATCGCCGAAAGTGACGAGCGATTGCCGCCTGCAAGTGTCAATATAAAGTAACAACTTTATTGAACCTTATTTATTCGAGGGCGACCCAATAAAATGGTTAACTTTATAATGATGCACATAAATAACGCTCCGGCCCAGAACAAAGCAAACTCGGCCCAGAAAAGAAACCAACCGGCCTGACTAAGACGCGATTGACGCGGTGGCGATGACGAGGAAGAAGGCGCATGCGCGCAGCCACAAAGACAACATCTTGTCAACGACACTTGGCACGGAGGAAGTGGACCTCCAGCTCTGGATATCAAGGAGATATTTGTGATTGTTTAGAACCAATACAGACAACTACAAGAAACTGAGGAAATTGTTGAATGAAAAAGTGTTAATCTGTGTGTCCTAGTACTTATTGTTATATTTTATGACTATTTACATTTCAAATAAATATTTTTCATCATATTAACTCGGTATTCACATTTGTATAACCATATCTTAATTTGATATTTAAAAGTCCCTTAACACTTTGAACTTTCTCCCACTCCATGAATCAGCGTTACTCAGATAGATTTTGGCCATAAATTAAGCCGCTCAAAAGCTCAACAAAATTTATAAATGTGGCCGCAAGTAAGTAAACAATATTGAACCGGCTTCACATTTAGTCTGAAATCGTTTGCATTAAATTAAAATTGTTTATTGTCGTTGGCCGGGGGAAGCCATGTCTGAATCCATTGGCATTGGCCATCCAATAAACGATGCTAAAAGAATCGTAAACTTACGAGCGCGTTGCCGAAGCTCAAACTATAAAAAATCGAAGTATCCTAAATCCCTTTTCAACTCTATATTTTTTTTTGTCCATTTAAGGCTTTGTTTTTTCCCCCCATCCTTTCAATAGGGCCTGGCCGGGCTTAATTTACCGTTCAGTCTGTTAACTGATCCCGTAGAGCTTAACTTTGTGGCTCATAACTTTGCAGTTCGGTGTAAATTTTTCCACGCATCCTGGTCCTGAAAATCCCAGATATAAAATACAAATAATGAATTTGTTTGGATATCTCCATTTTTGTTTTTTACCAATCCAGAAAATTATACAAACAAACGGCGAAGAATTATCCAACCACTTAACATTTTATTTGATTTTGTCTCGATTTCATTTAAAATTTATTTCTCCTCAATTATTTAAATTTGTCATCGTGCAAGTTCTTCAAGTCCAATAAAACCCGAGACTTGGAACAAATTTCTATTTAATGATGACCATTTACGAACGTTTTTTAGTGCCAAACTGATGATCTTTCTCCCAGGGGTCTTTAGGGAATTAATGCCCCGTCCATTTAAACCGAAACACATTTCGCCGTAGTAAACTCCTACATATATATTATACGATAGACATATTTCTTTTAATGATCTTTTGTTTGGTATGCGTTATTTTGCATTAATTAATGCCACTGATCCGAAACTCGAGTCGAAACTTGGCGAAATCTTTGCAATCGTCTTCGTCATAATTTGAATAAATGTTTTACGATCTAAATTGTTTCCTTTTTTTTTTTTTTTTGTTGGCCATTAAAAGCAGAAACACTTTGATCAAGACGAACTCGGGGCCAAAAACGAAACCAGATTTCGATTTCTAGATGTCATCTGAGAGCTCCCCGGCCAATGATCAATTTGTGGAATTTTTCTAGCCGAGAGTGGCGCTATAAATTTCACATTTATAATTAACAACTTCTTAAACTTTTTATGGGTCTCTCCTTTTGTCTTCGGCCTGGTGGCCGTTTTTTTTTCATTTCTCATATTCATATCGAATGTATTTGTTGTCCGCTCTTTGTGCCATTCATTTTTATGACTTTTTGTTAATTGTAATTTATTTGATTGATTTATCGAATGAATAAATATTGATCACAAAAAATATCGCGGACGAGTTTTGCAATCAACTTGAAATTTTAGTTATTTGGCGATCGAAAATGCTTTCAAGAAGCATCCAACCCACACGTGGATCATTTTATGGATTATTATAGTATACTTCATATATTTCGCATAATTCTCTGCTCATCACAGTAATATTTCAGCTTTAGCCGACGTTTGTTGGTCGAGATTTACGTCCCATCATAATTCAAAAATGGATGGCGTCGCCTGAAAGAGTTAATCCCTCGACCCCATGAAAGCCACCATTAAAAATAAATCCGGGGAACTGCCGCAATCAAAATCTTGAGCAGAATCGTTCTATTTGACAACGCCGCTGCAAATAACTCATGCCAAGATCCCGTGGGCGCACATTGTATATCTACATATATCTTATATCGTATATCGTGAGGTACATATGTACATATATATGCAGGTCCGATCTGTTCGTTCCAATTGGGGATCTGCTTTTGTTGTCATCGCCTCAACCGGCCACCGAAATGGCAAGAAACGGAAGCGTTGACACTCGGACAATGACGAATGCCGTTCACCAAACACTTTTATAATTCGGATTATATTTTCGTTCTTTAATTTTGAATTTTTAATTTTTTCCTTATGAATTTTTGCAGACGCTTGATGAGTTTTTAAGCTTTTGATTGTCCGTGTTCGCTCATTAAATTAATTGTTTGCCATTTGAATATTTGCGTGGTGACTTTTTCGACTGAAAGATTGAAAGAAAAATTGTAGGTACCTGGAATATTTTTTCTTTTATGGAAGTATAGAAGTAAAATTTATGGAAGTTTTGAAATAAAAATTAAATTCCTTGTCTCTCTACGTCAATCCCACCAGTTGAATTCCAAGCTAATCAAAACGAAGCTCCGAAACTAGATTTGTGGGATTATAAAATATGCAGAATTCTTTTGAGAGATTCCGCGGCAGATGATGCTCGTAGATGCTTGCGTATCCAACGGATACCTTTAGCATCGAATTCTAAATAACAATTTATCAATCGAATTTTTACGATCGGACGCATAAAAAAATTATGTCTTGAAGCCGAAGGTGCGATAGAGAGAGAGCCGGGCGAAGAAGACAAAAATATTAAATAAAAAAAATTCCCAAATCAAATTATAGAATCGTAAAAGTATTTATTGCCCAAAGACCGAGAGGATTCTCTCTGATGAGGATGATGGGGCCTGACGATGATGGAGCCTCGAAAGAAATGGCTGCTCCCGCCTCAATGCCTCTCTATCACACTCGGCGTCACACTTTCCAGCCCCTGCCCCTGCCCCTGCCCATGGCCCCGGGCGTTTTGATTATTATCGGTTAATTGGTGGATCGTAAAAACTTTTACGATTCGCTCCCCGGCCTTAAGTGAGCCCGTTTTTGGGAGCAACAAGTGCAGCGAGGATGCTCCATTCTGATCAATAAAATCAGCGGCAACAGGACGGGCCAGCCGACGAGCTGTCCACCATTTTCACTCAAATGTCGCCAGGTGATGGCCTCTTTTATGGCCCCGCCGGGCATTCGTCAACGATGGCCGGCCTTAAAGTCCAGATAATGTAAGCTTTGCGACCAGAACCACTAATGGACCATAACCGCAGATACGGTCATGAAATCGAACTGGAATCCGAGACATCACTCCCCGCGGCTTAAGCCTAATTAAGTTTTGTTAAGAAAGTGGCTAAGGCTTCAAGTTGATTGAATTTTTTAATCGATACTAATACAAATATTAAATTACAAATGGTGTGAATATTTTTGGTCACTTTATTGAATGATTTGAAAAGGTTTTCCAGAAAAGCATTACTCATACGCCCCGTGGACCACTTGAATTTTTCAACCGCAGAATGAAAATGGCAATGTTATGTTGTGATTTTAAGCTTTATTTTTAAACAATTACATACATTTTCTAAATAAAACAAAATATAACAAAGTATTAAATTATTCCAGATTTCCTTTCAAAAAAAAAAAGGAACCAAGTGCTGCTAATTTAATTGTTTTCGCAGCCAGAAGCCAAGGGAGAAACACTGAAAAAGTTTCTCCGGGTGACGAAAAAAACTGCAATGACACACGCACAGGATCAACCCCCACCCTTTGGGCTGCCACCCCTGTCTCTCGCACTCACACATACACATACACATAGTTGTAGTGGCACTGCAACGAGACAAAAGAACTGAAAAAAAAAAAGGAAAACGGAGAGACTGACATGTCAAGTGAAGCGAAATCCACGAAGATGCTGCAGAGGAGCGAACAAAAGCTGACAGCAGAAGAAAGAAAGCGGGGGTTGTCACGGCAGAAGAGGAAGAGCCGTGCAAGGAGCGAGCGAGAAAAGCGCATCAAAGTGACGAGGACGAAGAGCTCCAACAAAAACTCCTGTTTATTTAGCAACAAAACAAACAAAAAAAACAGACAGAAGTGCAAAAATAACCGACAGAGACCCCCAATGCAACAAAAACAACAAAGCAACAAATTAGAACGACTCACACACACACACACGCGCGTGTGAAAGTGTGGGGGAGTAAGCGAGACAGCGCATGCGAGCCAGAAAATTTGTTTTGAACTGTCATAAATCTTAATTGCGCCGGAGTGATGGAATCGGAATCTGAATCGGAATACCCCGAACGAAACATGAAGTGGTGGTAGTGCCGGTGGAGGCGATGGTGTCAGCAGGGGAAGGGTGACGAAAAACGACTAAACAGATTTCACACATTGCGGCTATGGAGAGCGGCTCTCATTGGTCTTTCATTTCCCCTGCGCTGCTCCTGGCGTCGCTGCTGTTCCAATCCCAAACGTTCACACATAAACAATTCCAATTGGCGCGAAGGGGAAATTGAGCGATTCTGCGCATGTCTCGCGATGCTCTCTCTCTCGCGAGCTGGCCATGTGCTTTACTCGACGCGCTGCCGCAGGTTCTTCACAGTCAAAAGAAAACCGTTAACACGAACGATCATGCGAGAAAAGCTCTGCGGCGCAAGGAAAAACCACCGTTGAGTCGCCGTCGCAGTCGCGGTAATTAATTAGTCCAGGCAGCGCTGCCTGCGTTCGCGAGCTTAATCACGGCGGTTTGTGACAGCCGTCCGTCTGTGAGTGCCAGCCAGCCAGCTACCCAACCTACCACCCACCCACCCACACACATAACGAAAGTGCGCAGCCGTCGCTTAAACGCAAAATCGAATCAGAAATTGCCGTCGCCAAAACGCGCGCTTCGTGTTTGCTCGTCAAAAAAGCAGCGCAGCTTCCAATCGCGTCGCGTCGCGTCGCGCGCCTCTGCTTTGAACTTCCACTTCATTTTTTTGGTATCAATCAGTTGGCAGAGCGACGGAGCAGAGGCTGCCTGGCTGCCAGTGTTTGTGTGTGTGTGTGTGTGTTGTTGTTTGCCTGTCAGTTTGACAGCAGAGGCAGCGCAGCGACAGAGGCAGAGGAAGAGGCCAAGAAGAAGAAGCGACACGGGCCCAGTGACGACAAGGCAGCACCGACAGAATTCATTCTCTTTTCGACTCTCATCCGGTGAACACCGATGAACACGGAACACCCACACTAGTACCGCGAAGTGAGAGAGCGACGTGACGCGTGTTCCGCCAAACACAATGACAAGAAAAATCACAACAAATTGATAATAACGGGAATAATTGAATGCAAGTGTGATAAAATAAAAAAAAAATAAAATAAATAAATGCAAGTATTTTCCAAGCCGCCAATCGTCATCATATCTAGTCAGAAATTGGACGAAAGCGAGGAAACACTCAAATGTTCGATCAAGACTGAAATAAACAACAAAAACACAATGCATGGTTCAACAAAGTATACGTAAAACAACCACAAATTAGTAATATTCAACAAATATATTTATTACAAAAAAATAAACTTAAAAAACTACTATTAAAAAAAAAAACTAAGATATTTACATTTAACGGTATTTTGCTCACCAAAACAACACTTACATTACAAAAAATATGTAAAAAAAAGTTACTTAAATCAACAAAACCTAAACGAAGTATACGATTCAATGCAATTATTAAATTAAATTTAAACCCAAAATACACACAAAACATACAAATTAAAAATTACACGAAAAAGAAGGCCTCCAAACACAAAACCCAATATTTAAACGTAAATTTTTGTCTGCCATACGAAGAAAATATTTAAAAATAAAAAAATCCAAACAAAGTTATACGCAAAAAATTCTATACGACAACGTACCAAGTGCAAAATATTAAACAAAAATTAATAAGAAAACCAAAAAACAAAACAAATTTATGAATATTGTGTCAAATTAAGATTAAGTTCGAGTTAAAATAAATTCAAAAACAAAAAAAAAAACTGAACTCAGTTCCCGCTAAACGTCAAAATTCAGCAAAACTTCAAAATGTTGCACGAGGCTCTGATGCTCGAGATCTACAGACAGGCGCTGAATGCCGGGTAAGATTCGTGTTCCTAGGATGTATCTTGCAGATACTTTTCAAAAAAGTGACAACAGAAGTATAGTTTCCAGTCAGAAGGCTATGAATTCTTTTATTTTTAAAGCACACTCCCCGCCATTCATCATCCAGTCCGCAATTAGAAACTGACTTGTAGCCAGATTTTAATCGCAACACCCCCTATCCGGGCCCACACTTGATAGCCGAAACTGTTGAATGGCCCATTAAAATATTACTCTAGACGCTGCGGCCCGAATCGGCGGAATAAATAAATATATCAAGAAATTATGATTTCATAGCCGAGCGGGTCGAACATTGATGATTGGCGTCCTCGTCGCAGTCGTCGTAGTGGCACACCTGTCGTTATAAATTCCGCCCCACGCCACTAGCCCGCTAGTCCGGCCCGTATATCACACCACCCACCCACCCACTCCGAGCGCAACAGTTCCCCAAAAAATATTGATTTACAGCCGGAGGGTTCTGCCACATCCATCCGAGGAACTAGAACAAAGCCTCTAAGCAGTGATCTATCTTTGAGCTACTAATTTTGTATCTGTATCTGGATCTATGAAATTATGATTAAACAAGTTCCAGATAGATTTTTGCAAATTAGTTGCATGCTGAAAACGGGTTTGAATTATGAGATAGCGGGGGTTCCTAAGGGGGGGCGATATTATTCCTAATAAAGTGCGACAAATAGTCTCGATTTGGGATTTTATTTTTTTCCATTTTTTCAAAATCCAAGGCGATGACGTAGTGGAATGGAATAAATCATAAAAGTGAAAAAAAAAAATGAAAAAAATTTAAAAACTGAAAATGCTTTACGCTTCTCTGCCTGCCAACCCCCTTGGCCCACCGCCACCCCACTCTATAATAGCTGGCAGTTCTCTGCGCCTCTGTATGTGTGTGTGTGTGCGAGTGTGTGTGTGTGTGCCTATTACGGGAAGATTTATGTTCACAATTTGCCGCTGATTTGTGCGTGTGTGTGAGTGTGCGTGTGTGTATTTGTTACCTTAACGGATTAGTCATGCCTTAGTTTTTGTTTACCAGATACATCCGAGAGTTACACATGTAAAAGATACTTTTAAAAATGTAATTCATAGATTAACTAGAGCATAGAATGAGAATTAGTTAAAGTATCTCAACTACAGCTTTTAGTAAAAGATACTTTTTAAATGTAATTCAAAGATTAAAAAAGCAAAAAAAATAGAATTAGTTTAAGTATTTCCACTTCAGCTTCTTGTTAAAGATACTTTTTAAAATTTAATTCAAAAATTAATAAAAGCGTAGCACAGAATATTAGTTATAGTATCTAAACTGTAGCTGCTACTTGCATCTGATAGATACTCTCTCGATTATTAATGAGACACTTCAGCTTGTAATTAACTCTGGGGAGTTGCGTATAAATCATTTTGATTTAAGCTTAATCGAATAACGAGATTTCAGATTATGATATGTTGGCTAGTAGCTGCCTAGTACAGCTCTCTGCTGGGAAAACTCGTTGCCAGGTATTTCAGCTGAAAAAAAAAAACAAATAAGAATGCCTCGAATGCGGGCTTAATCGCTCCTTGCAATCTGGATGGCTAATTAGCGGTGAGCGATCGGAGCGCGTGTGTAATAAGCAACTGTGATATGCTGTCACCTGGCAGGTGACCCGCCTGTGAGTCAGATTCTCATTTGTGACGTTCCCTCAGTTCCCTAGAATCAATATCTTCGACTTTAGGCTAGACCTATTGTGGACTATCCATCACTCTGATTCGACTTAATGCCGGTTAAGAAGTGCCAGAAGTCCGCTCCTTCCATAATACCACCTGACACACTGCTGACAAGCGAATCTCTCGGCAAACAAGACCTCATACTCGTAGTTATTGATCAAGTTCAGATATTTCCGCTAAGGCTGGTCGTTAAAATCCCCCGCCAAGCACCAGCCAGTTGGCGCCCACTCGCAGCCACAAAAATATTATATAGAGCTCTGTGGCTAATCATGAACAAAATTTATATCATTCTGCTTATACTTCAAAGTCAATCAGACAATCATTCAAAATAAGCTAAACGAAAGCCGCGGAATTATGTGTCTGTGAAATATATTTTCAAAAGCAAACAAGAATCGCCTCGGCGCTATAAAAATTATAAATGGAGGCAAGGCACACACTCGAAGAAAAAAAGTCAAGGAAATGGTATATTTTTTGTGGCCATTAATTTATGCAAACTGTGTGTGGAATCTCGAAGATCGCCTCAGATCTCATCTCAGGGGCTGATTATGATCGCATTTGTTCATAACTCACGCTTTGAATCTCGAATTAAATGCCATTGTTCCAAATAGACTTTTACGACTAATTCGCTTGGCGGCCTAGGCGGGGGAGGGGTTGGGGACTAAAACACAGCTGCCGCAGAGTTTCATTTTTTTATGCCCTTAGTTTATGGCGCTCCGGAGCTGAGATTTGAATAACAAATCGAAATGTTGACATATGTTTGCCATTGTTGGCATTGTTGGGCCCCCTGGTCGGCTGACCGGAGAATGATTTAGCGCAGATTGGAGCGAAATATTATACAGTCGGGGGAGCTATAAAGATTTCCAATACTCTTGATTGCTTATCGGCCGGACAGTCTGCCATTCCGTGAACTCGTGAAAGTCCGGAGAAAGCGCCATCAGCCAGATCTCTTTGCGATTAATCGATTACTGATTGAGACCCTAATGAGTGGCTTACTAATCCATCCCTCTATTCTTTTCTCTTTGCAGCGCCCTGCCCACAGCTCGTCCGCGTTCCACAGAGTCCGCCAATTCCAGCGAACGCTGCCCCTCCCACGACTCCAACTCGTCGGACAACGGGGGAGTGGGCGGCGGCGGCAACGGCAACGGAAGCGGCGGCCAGCGAGCGGATCCTGCCGCCGGAGTGATGCCCGGCGTGCCCAACACTCTGCACTCGACATTCCCGGCGGTGCCGCAGTCCCTGCCCGCCCAGCCCCCCTCCATGGAGGCCTACCTGCACATGGTGGCAGCGGCCGCCCAGCAGTACGGCTTCCCGCTAGCAGCCGCGGCGGCAGCCGGTGCGGGGCCCCGTCTCCCCCTGCCGCTGGCCAACGAGGCGGCCCCTCCGTTCAAGCTTCCACCCCAGGCCTCGCCCACGGCGTCCAGCAACAACTCCGAGGCCTTGGACTTCCGCACCAATCTGTACTCAAGAGCCGAGTCCGCCGAGCCCCCGGCCTCTGAGGGGGAGGAGGAGGACTTCGACGACGGCGCCAACAACCCCCTTGATCTCTCAGTGGGCACCCGGAAGCGGGGCCACGAGTCGGAGCCGCAGCTGGGCCACATCCAGGTGAAGAAGATGTTCAAGTCGGAGAGCCCGCCCGCGAATTCGGTGGCCCCGCCCACTGCCAACCAGCTCCTGCCGGGAGTCAACCCCTACCTGGCTGCCGTGGCGGCGGCGAACATTTTCCGAGCGGGCCAGTTCCCGGACTGGAACGGCAAGAGCGATCTGGTGGTGGATCCCCTGGAGAAGATGTCCGACATTGTGAAGGGCGGCGCGGGCGGCATGGGGGCCAAGGAAAAGATGCACTCCTCGAAGGCCACGCCCCCGCAGTCGGCCATTCCGCCGCCCAAGAGTCCTGTCCAGTCGGCGGCACCCAACCAGAACTCCGAATCCGGCGGTGGCGGCGGCCCCAGTTCCGGGGGAGGTGGGGGCGTGACCAAGGCCCGGCACAACATCTGGCAGTCGCACTGGCAGAACAAGGGAGTGGCCAGCTCGGTGTTCAGGTGCGTGTGGTGCAAGCAGAGCTTCCCCACCCTGGAGGCCCTCACCACCCACATGAAGGACAGCAAGCACTGCGGAGTGAACGTGCCGCCGTTTGGCAATCTGCCGAGCAACAATCCCCAGGCCCAGCACCACCACCCGGCCCCGCCACCGCCGCCCCAGAGCCATAACCTGCGCAAGCAGGGCGCCGGCACGGGATCGGGGTCGAATCACTCGCCATCGGCGAACGTGAAGAACGCCTTCCAGTACCGCGGAGATCCGCCGACGCCCCTGCCAAGGAAACTGGTGCGCGGCCAGAACGTCTGGCTGGGCAAGGGCGTGGAGCAGGCGATGCAGATCCTCAAGTGCATGCGTTGCGGCGAGAGCTTCCGATCCCTGGGCGAGATGACCAAGCACATGCAGGAGACGCAGCACTACACCAACATCCTGTCCCAGGAGCAGAGCATCTCCATCAAGTCGGCCAGCGCCAACTCCAACTCCGACGCCAAGGAGAGCCAGAGCAGCCTCAGCTCCGAGGAGAGCCGCACCCTGAGCGCGGTGCTCACCTGCAAGGTGTGCGACAAGGCGTTCAGCTCCCTGGGGGATCTGAGCAACCACATGGCCAAGAACAACCACTACGCCGAGCCTCTGCTGCAGTCGGCTGGTGCCCGCAAGCGACCGGCGCCCAAGAAGCGCGAGAAGTCGCTGCCGGTGCGGAAGCTGCTGGAGATGAAGGGCGGAGCCGGGAACCAGGACGACATAGCCGCTGAGAAGTCCATGGCGCAGGGCAAGCCGGGCCTGGGACCTGGTGGTGGCGACAAGAACGACGCCGCCCTGTTTGCGGAACGGATGCGACAGTACATCACCGGGGTGAAGTCGCCCGAGGAAATGGCCAAGGTGGCGGCTGCCCAGCTGCTGGCCAAGAACAAGTCCCCCGAGCTGGTGGAGCAGAAGAACGGCAGCGGCAAGGCGCCCGGCTCCTCCTCGGTCCTGAGCGCTATCGAACAGATGTTCACCACCAGCTTCGATACGCCGCCGCGCCACGCCAGCCTGCCAGCCAGTAGTCCCTCCAACTCCTCGACCAAGAACACCTCGCCGGTGGCCTCCAGCATCCTCAAGCGGCTGGGCATCGACGAGACGGTGGACTACAACAAGCCCCTGATCGACACCAACGATCCCTACTACCAGCACTACCGGTACACCAGCAGCGAGCGGAGCGGCAGCGAGTGCAGCGCCGAAGCCAAGCCGCGCCTGGACGCCCCCACTCCCGAGAAGCAACACCCAGCGCCGGGCGGCCATGATGAGGACGCCGCTAAGCCGATTATCAAGCAGGAGAAGGATCTGGGCAGGGAGTCGGTGGAGCCCATCAAAATGGAGATCAAGTCTGAGATGGGGGACGAGGGCATCGATGCTGAGGAGTCCTCCAAAATGGAGACCACTCTGGTCAATGGCACTGCCACCAACAATAACAATAACAACAACAACAACGTGGAGAGAAGCTCCCCCAAGACACCCTCCGCGGCGGCCAGTCCCCAAGCCCGTCTGCTACCGCCCCGCAGTCCCGCCGAAAGCCAAAGATCCGTCACCCCCAAGTCGCCCGCCTCCAGTCACAAGTCCTACGACGGCAGCTCCGAGGGCAACAAGAAGTATCCCAGTGATTCGCTCAACGCCCTGTCCTCCATGTTCGATTCCCTGGGCAGCAGCAGTGGCGCCGGTGCCGCCAACACGCGGGCCAAGCTGGCAGCAGCTGCCGCCGCCGGGGTCGGAGGAGCCGAGTCGCCGGAGAATCTCAGCTCTGGCGGCAACTCGCTGGCGGCCCTGCGACAGTTCTGCGTCAAGAAGGAGAAGACCGCCTAAGTCCGCGAGCCGAGACGAAAAGCGAAACAGAATCGTTTGCCTTGTTTTCGTTGTTTCGAGCAAAACGCATTTTCAACATTTTTTGGTTTGCCAGCGCCTCGCCTCGCCTCTGTCTCCGTCTCCGTTTCCGCCTCCGCCTCGACCCTCTCGAAGACCCGGATATCCGGAAGGCTCCAGTTGCGCGAACCGAGGCTTTTTTTTGGGTATTGTGGTGGGTCGGGCCTCGTGAACCGAGATTCAGGTCAAGATGCCGCACCAATGGCCACGACACTTTGTACAAACCAGACAAAGACACTGACGTCTTGAGGGACAGATGATGCCGCCGCCGCCGAGGACTGGGCGAGACTCGGCACAGATGCAATCGTATTGAGGACTGCAGAAAGGACGAATGAGGATACAATGAGCAGCGGGGATGTTGTTATTTTGGCCCAGAACGATTCCTGCCGCGCCCTCTTCCCTGAGCCACTCGGCAAGCAGCAAGGCCATCTTTTTCAAGGTAACTATCATTAAAATGAATTAGCCTTTAAATTATTATTTTATTAAATTTATTTTTTAAAAATAAAGAGTCTAAAACAGCTTCTAAACCAATCCTTTTTTCTCTCTTTTCTTAAAGGATGCAATACCGAAATGCGCCACTTCGGAATCCTTGAAAGACTCTGGCTTGCCGGCTGATTGGAGGTGGAACGAGGCAAGACCGAACCCCCCTAACCACGATATACGACACCAGCCCTTGTCAGGGCTGCCACATGCCTCGGCAAAGAGTTACGAAATTGGAAAAGAAAACATTGTGATCAAAATAAAACAAGAACGTTTTTATGGAATTAACAAACTTGGAATCTTTAATTGGTGGGGCACCTGGCTTAGTGGGCCTTCTTCTTGGGCTTCTCGGGACTCTTCTTCGGCTCTACATCCGGGGCGGGCTGGTTGCCCGACAGGAAGGAGGACAACATGTCGCCAAAGTCCGGCATGTCGTTCATCTTCGGGAGTTGGATGTTCTCCAGCTCCTTCTTGGTCTCCGGATCGTTGATGATGCGCGGCACGATCATCATGAGTATTAGGGGCACCACCATGATCAGAAACATGGGGTTCAGGATGAGGTCCATGAAGTGCCACTGCTGACGGGTCCAGAAGTACTTGCGACGGTACAGCGCATGGAGGCGCAGTGGGTAGTGCATGTGGTGGATCAATGAGGGCTGGATGTAGCTGACCTTCCTAGCCCGGTACTTGCCCTTCCCGGTGATCTCAATCTTCACCTGGTTGAAGTGGATATCGGGGTGCTGCACCTCCAGAATGTGGCTACCATTGGGCACACCACTAATTACGAATCTTCCGTCCAGCCGCACGAATCCCTTGATCTCGCCATTGTTTATCGACAGGGTGATGTCCGACATCCAGGTGCTGTCCAGGTCGAGGCGCCTATCCGGAGCCAGAATGATTCCCTCGACTTTGTAGAACGTCGTTTCGGTCACATTGCTGGGAATGAGTAGTCCCGACGAGCCACTTGGTATGGTGGGCACTTGAACGGGCAGGACAAGCCCAAAGAGACATATTATGGAAATCACAACAATTTTAACAAAATTTTTGCCTAGCAGTTGAGCCTCAAAATCCATTTTCAGTTCTGAGTGAAAGAGCAACGAAAGGAAATCCACACTTGTATCCACAAACTGGCTCAGCCTTTTGACAGATCGATCTGTAAAGTGGTTGATCACTAAAATAGTAGCCCCTAAGTCAAAGTTTTTAAGATTAAAGTTCTTATGGCCTTATGACCAAAATCTGTATCTTCCAAAATGCCGTCGGCAAATCGTAGAGTCTCTGAAGAACTCAAACAATGACTCACATTCCTCTTCATATGAAATTCAAAAAACCCTATCCGCCCTTTCCTAGGACTCAGTCTTCGAGAATCGTGACTCAGGCGACTTTTGTTCGCCCATCATACCGTCAAGTGCCGCCAACATACGTACGAGTATGCGGCGACTTGGCCATATTTTCGTGGCAGTTAAGAGCCCAAATGCCCGGCCAAGTAGCTGCCACAAATTTGCACTTTTGATGAACGGTTGTTGGCTTCTGTGCCGCGCGAATCACGGCAAACATGTGCAATAATTTCCAATGGCAATCTGGCAAGTAGCTCCCGAGGTCTCAACAAGTGTGCTGGTTTGGTGGTGTTTCGGCGCATGCGCTAGCAATTTACCAATATAATTTGAGTTGGCCAAAATGATGCGATCGCAGGGCCCGGTGGTGTCGTCATTATGGCAATTTCGTGTTCATCGTTTGATTTAGCGCCATCGCACCGGCTCGTCTGCCTTCAGTTGTTTGTATTTAAATTTCCCTCCAGCTTGATCTTTATTTTTTTTTTTTTTGCTTCAGCTCCGATCCAGTGATCGTCGTGGTTGCCATTAAAGAGAGTTGTTGCTGCTGTTGCTGCGATGTTGCTGCTATGTTGCTGCGATGTTGCTGCGATGTTGCTGCTTCTGGCTGCGCTCAATTGACAGCGCATGCGCATGAAAATTTAAATTATGGCCGTATGGTCTGGAGCTACTGGAGCTATAGCTGATGCAGATTAAGTTGCCACCAGATACCCGGCCCAATTCGAACTGATCGCTGAATGGAAAAGAATGGCCCAAGATTGAAATGGGAATGAGTGGCGACACTCGATTAAAGTGAATAAATGGGGATTCAATTAGATACCAAATAGAGATTGATTATCGCTTGGCGTGGAGTTCTTTTAATGACCGGAATCTGTTTAACATTTTCATAAATACCACCAGCCAGATTCAGCAGAATGCGCTCGTCATTGTTAGAGCCACCTCTATACTATATATGTTCTATAAATAATAACTAATCTAATCTGGGCGAAAAAAAAAGTGAGGGAAAAAAAATATGATCAATAACGATCAAAAACAATGCGTAAATCAATCAAAGGAATTGATAGCTAATGACTGATTTACAACGAAAGACTCATGTCTGGGTCGTAAATCCCCCCAATGCAATCATCAGAATCGTCCCTATCAGGAGGAAGAGTTTGGCATGACACACCAGCCAGCTTATCCCTATCGCTAAATGCCCCCAATATTCATCGGTTCAGCTAGCTTTCCAGCCTTCTGATAATAAAACAATTTGAGCGATTGCAAGATAATCGTTTAACGACTCCGCCGGTGGAGCTCTATCACAGAGATTTACTATATAGATTGCGATCGCAGAGCGTGTTATCATCAGCCCCGGATTACATTCGACAGTAAATCACTGCGAACGTGCTAAACTCTCCAGAAGAATGCCAGCCACGAATACTCGGTTCCCTGAAGACCCTTCATAAGTGATTTGCTAGAAGACGATCTTCGTTTCTGCCTTTTTTCTGCCAAAACGATGTCCTCCGATGGCCATAAATTTTGGAGAACCTTTGTGTTTTATGCGGAAAAGGGAAACTTTTAAATATTCATGCGTGATATTTGTCGCAGCGACAGGATCGCCTTCAGATCGAACGATCGATTGTTTCTTTCCAAAACCGAATCCGAAACCGAAACCAAAACCCAAAACCAGAACAACGACAGTATCCCAGAATCGAACCGAACCGACGTCAGTCAGGCCCAAAACAATTGTTTAGGAGCCATCGAGACAATGGGTCATTTAGGCCGGACTCTGGATTCTGTGGGCCCGGCCAAAACCCAAAAAAAGAGAAAAAAACGTTGCCCATCCTGACAGCCAACAAGTATTGCACGATCCTCGAATCTGGCGACGAGGACGCCCCTCGCCGATCAGGACCAGGATCCGGGGGGTTGTCCTTGTGAGTGATTTATTTAGTTTGTGTCAAATGTTGAAATTATTGGCCCCGAGATGCAAAATCGTTTCAGTCCTGGTCGTGATGACATCTCCCTGCATATCTTAACACATTTCGGTATTCCCTGAAGGATCATTTCACGGAAGGCGGAGTCGCAATCCCAGAAACTTGAAATTTGTATGCAAATGCGCCGGGAATTTGATTTAGGTTGCGAGATATTCCTGATAGACCTTGAGGGGTATCTGAAGTCGTTCCATGTTCCGGCAGACAAGCTAATTGAAAAGTTCAATTCAATTAACTTAATTAACTAATAATTCTTTATTCTCATAAGATTGGGAATAATTTTTAGTTAAAGGAATGTCGAGCCTCCTCATATGGACGAAATGTTGACGATGATGAGGCAGCCAGCCAGGACAAGATGGAGTGGAGTGGTCTGGGCGCATTTAAAACAAGTTCAAGATGCAAACAATGGATCATTATCCCAAGACAAAAAATAAAAAAAAATAAAATAAAACAAAAAATAAGGAGAAAGACGCGAAACAGATACAATCGAGCGCAATCGCCACGGCATTCCCATAGGTTACACGGGGAGATGGGAGATGGGAGATGCCACAAGTCCAGGCCATCCCATCCTTAACCCATCCCCAGAGATACCAAGCGGCAAGTGAGACAGAGCGATAGAGAGAGAGAGAGGGAGAGAAAAGTTCCGATGGCGATGGCTCTTTTTGTTTATTGATTACACGCTTTTGGGGAATGCGCCATGCATTGGGCCGCGGTGGGTTGCAACTCGCCAGCAACTCGCGACTGGCAACTTGCAACTCGCAACTTGCGACTCTTGGCCATAATGGTGCGGATGCCAGCGGCTGCAACATGCGCCTGTCATGCGATCGCCGCCAAGAACATAACATCCATTACACAGCCATCGACCAGAGGAGCGGACCAGGCAGCCAAGGACCAGGCAGGCAAGGACCACGCGAGGAGGCTGGGGGATGGGGGCGATTGTGAATGCGATTTGGCGGCGATCGGAGCAAAGAGCGCTGGGGCTATCGCCGGGGCGAGAGCAATATGAAATTCAATGCCACATTTGCTGCATGAACTAGAAAAAAAATACAGAAATGTTAGTTGCAACCAAAAGGACTTGAACTAGTGTATACTCTATACAGAAGTAGAACTAATTTAATTTTGAAAATAGTTTATAGCAATAGTTGTTATGAATAGTTTATTTAGTAGTTTGGTTTAATAAAAACTGTCTTCAAAAAGTATCTTTTAGATACCAGCTAGTAAGTCCGTTCTATACCATTTCATAGTGCCTGGCATACTTTAAGCTTGAGCTTAGATTTTAAAGGATAAACGCTACACTGCACCATAAAGTTCTCTACTCGCTTCTGGCAGCAACCGCAGCTGCAGTTGCAGTTGCAGTTGCAGTTACTGTTTCTGTTTCTGTTGTTGTTGCTGTCTTGGGATCACCGCCTGTCTACCATGCATTTAAATACAAAATATCAAAATTAGCATTTGTAACAATGGCGAATTGGCCAGAAAATAATGGAACTGACCTGGCCAACGATGATCATGGCCATGGCCTGGCTGCTATTGGCATCGCCAGTTCTGCTCGTAAATCAGGCATTGGGCGGGGGAGTAGCACCCAGGGATCAGGGCCATTCGGGGCGTCCAGACAACAGCGACGACTGCACTAAATTCCCCACCAGTCCACCAGTGCACCAGTGCAATGATCAATACCGAATCGCAGCCGAAATCAGAAAAAATGTGTGTTGTCGTCTGTGACGATGGCGACAACCACTTGCAACGGGAGCAGCCAGAGGTCGTCCGGCGACGACAGCCGAACAGCGACAGATCTTGGCCATTGGCTACACAACTGGCTAAAGGCCAATCCGGGCCGTGACTACAACTACTGACATTCAGGCCCAGACCTGATCAGTAATCGAATATCGATACTAGCGACTGCTTTACCTTATTTGTACCGAGAGGAACATAGAATAGTACTTGAGTTCCATAAGCTAAATGTTTAATTTTTGGCTTCAAATAATTGGAGAGTTCCTGAAGGTTGAGAGCTAACTGAGATGCTAATCGAAGGGTTTCTTATATATTCCATCATTACACTAGTAGTAACTGGTACTATCTTGTAGATATAAATCAAAATATTATTTTTTTTTTCTGAAATGCAAACAGAAAGTCAAGACCCCAGCCTGGGGGAACTATTCGCGGGGAGCCGACAAGCCGAAATAGAAATCTATAAATATTGGCATTATAAGCTGGCAATTTACGATCGCCCGTCCGATGCCTTGATTTGAAGTTGAGCACATGCGAGTATGACCCCCGGGGCGGGAAAAAAATCCACCATTGCATATGGAGTAGCTGCCACAGAGCACCGTTATGATTTCCACTGGCGCTCGCCTCAGCATTTTGCACTTAATTTAATTTGTGTAGCAAACAAGTGGGGGAACTACGGACAAAAAAAGAGAAGCTGGACGAGATGGGAAATCGGTTGTTGAGGTTGTTGCGGAGGGGGCGCCACATCAAGCGCACTGGCCGCCCGGAGGGGGCGTGGCAGGCACCGCCTCTATCGCTGCCACAGTCGCAGTCGCAGCCGCAGCCGCAGCCGCTGCCACTGCCGGCTGGCCGATATCAGTTTCATGGAACTATGGTCACGATTTGGCAATAATGTTGCTTAAATACGCTAGCCATTCGGACTGTAGCTCCGGTCGTAGTCTGCGGACTTTGAATCGAGTTCGCACTGTGGGAGGACACTGTGAGAGGGGCTACAGTGGAGCCCAGCTGGCTTGGAGCACCAATTGTAAAACATTCGCCGGCAAGATTTGTTTGCAGGATAAAAATAAAATTGTTCATTTAAAGTAGCTGCTTCTGTGTTGGATTTTTTGTGTGGTGTGGGATGAATTTGTTTTTTTTTTTTGCATTTTTTTTTCGATCTGTGGCCGCCTCTAAATTGGCTTTGTTTATGGGATCGTTTGTATCGTGGAGCAGAAGGACCTGCGGGTTAATTTCTTAGCGCTACTTAATTTTCGGCTTTTTTTTCCGGTTCGATTCCGGTTCGATGCCAACTTGAGTTCCAGAGCCGAGAGCTTATCAATCGCATTTTGATTTGGCCTCCTCGATTAGATGTTTATGTTACGGCGGTAACGATATTGTTATGTGTGTTTCTGGGGGCTGAACATGGCTCGGCTCGGATGTTGTCTTTGCCGAATGTCACGATCCAATGAGTTGTCGATACGCTCGATTGGCGATCGATAGTGCAACAGAGAAAAATACATAGAGAACTGGCCGGAGAAAGGCATTTACATTCAGTACAAATTGGTGAATGTGCTCCGGGATGCCGGAGTTTGTTGTTAACACGAAGTGCACTTGTCTCCGACATGCAAACAAACAATGGCCACAGGTGAAGAGAAAATACAATTTAATAAAATCGAATACCAGGCATTTGAACACGATTTTTATTTGAAAAAATGTATATGTAGCTAATGATTGGGCGAAATACCTCTCACTCTATATCCCTAACCGGAGATTTTTGGGGGTTACTGCGACCCCATTCAGTGCAGAAATCATAAAAAACAGCCGCACACGTCTCGACTTCCGCATGGAACGTATGGAGCCTTCAAGTGTCTCAGATAGGTGGTATCTGGGTGAAAAAATAAAATGCACAAAATGAAAAATAATCGGAAAATAGAACCGAAAGGAAAGCCAAACTTCCTTTCTTCCTGCCTGCCACCTTCCAAGCGTCCTGACGACAGTCGACGGCTGAGAGCTGCCAAAAACCAATCTGAACGGGTGTGTGTGTGGCGTGGTGTGGTGTGGCTTGTGTGTGCGAGTGTATTGTTCAAGAACGGCAGGAGGCAGTTTTCCAAAACGGAAAACCATACCAGAAACGTACCAACAGCGAACCGCAGCGAAGTGAAGCGAGAGAAAAACGAATTTTTCGTCTATTTCGATGGCAATAATTCAAAATATGAAGACGGCTCGATAGTCATAAATCTGTCAAAAATCCATTTCTTTCATTTTACCCCCAAAAACAGCTTTGCCTGGCGTTTCCTTACTTCGATTGTGTGTGCGTGTGTTTGTTTGTGTGTTTGTGCTGCCTGCTTGCTAAGCGTATCTTTCAGATACATAAACTGGCACTTCAAAAACGAACTGAAAATGAAATACTGTGCCAGGCGGCTGCGCCTGTCGCCGTCTCTTTTGGGTTCTGTTTTCAAGAGATCCACTCGAATCAGCAGCCTTTTCCCAGAGCTCCTCAGCTCTTCCGCTCCTCCATCCGTCCACGTTTCCCGAAATACCATGACAAGAAGACAAGCCAATCCAATCCAATCCAACTCGAACCGAAGCGTAACTGAACCAAAAGTGAAGCAAAAGTATCTGGTAAGATGTGCTCGTTTGCTGCTCACTGCTCACTTCAATCCATAAGATACGAACCCTCCCCTGCTATTTCTCCACCCCAAAACAAGATCGGGATGATGGAAAGCAGCCATCGCACCATATTTCAGTCAATTAGAACTGTCATAATTCATTCTTCGGAGTTATTTAGTTTTTGCTGTGTTGCTGTTGGCTTCTCTTCTCCATATACAGCGTATAATTTATGGTTCGACCTCATGACGAGTTCCAGAAAATTCAACAATTTTCCATCTTGCTTAACCCCAAAATATATACGGAAATGTGTTTTAAATAGCAATACATAAGTGCTTATGAAAGATACATAAATAAGTATACAGAATGTATGCTTTTTGGGGGTTCAGTATTCCTTCCATCAAAAATGATATAGTTTTTCGATTCAATTATGATGGGTTATTATACTCTATAGAGAGTGAGCGAGTTGAAATCTCTTGTGGTTATTAACTCCATCATTCACTTCATTAAATTGTTACTCTATTTAATGTGTCACTATAATTATGCCCATAATAAGCTTATACTGCCAAGCTTAAAAACCATATGGCCCCCAAAGCTCTTAAATATCCTTTTATCCATCCCTATAAATGCCTCGATATGCCCTCCTGCTTTTCCCGCCAAAAGCAAGAACTGGCCATCGAAATTGATGCCGCCAATTAACAGGCGTTGAAAAACATTTCGACCAAATTGCATAAGCCTCAGGACGCAAAACGCTGCGAGATGGGAGATGGGAGCCATGGGCCTCCCCACATATCGAAACCAAACACATACATATCAGCACTCACAACATCCGACACAATCCAATGTTGATTACCGCATAAAAATCCAGTAGAAGGACCTAAGCGTCCTTATTCCACCACCCCAACTGTATGCCTCCCTCCGGGCCGGACCAATCCCCCCTGAGTCCTTCCTGGGTCAACAATTTTTGATTGCCTCTCGGCGAGAGTGAGCGCGAAAATTATTCCCAAAAACAAATACAAATTCATTTGAGTGGATTGCCACTCCGGCCCCCCTCCCTCCACGCAGGACTCCCACATATCCTTTTAGTCCTTTTTGCAGTGCATTTTATGCGTTGCACCAGCTAATGGCCAGCGCTCGCTCTCACTCTCACTCTCCCTCTCTCTCTCTATCGCTCTCCCTGATGATTGTCCTGCAATTTGTGTCCTGACTGAACTGGCACTGGCCAGGATTCAGTTGGTCTCCAGGATTTGCGGCCAAAAAAGGAGGGGTTGCGGGGGAGTGAAGCGGGTAGCTGTGCACTGTGCGTGCATGTTGGAAATTGTCGCTCTTATTGCCTTTTTCGAAAAATTATTTCGCGTTAATGGCAATTACCACTTATGTCCTGGCTGCTCTGCTACTGCTGCTGCTGCTGTTGTTGCTGTTGCTGTTTCAGGACTCCCGCTGCGCGTTCTGGTCGTCCTCGTCTCCTCATTGCACAAATGCAATTCGAAATTATTTTTAAAGAAATGATTTCCCGTTAATTTATGTTAAGTGTAGTTAAGTGAAAATTGTGTTTGAAAATTAGCCAAACGCGGGGCGTGGTTTATGTGGCAACTCAATTAGCTTTACTGCTCGAATGTTGCAAGTGCTTGACGATGCCAGATGCCACGAATGGGCTAATCAATGTTTAGGAGAGTTTTTCAAAATGTTTTCGAAATTAAACAAAAAAAAAAAACCTTCAAATCCGATCATCTGTTGACGTTTCGGGTTTTATCATCAAGGCTTTATCTCAACCTTGTGCCGAAACTGCAAAGGCTTCGGGCCAATGGATTTTGAATGAAATATTCAAAGTTTGCCACAACTCCCCCTTTTATGCATCATCCGAACGAAGCAACCGAAATGAAGTTTGACGTTGCAACTTGGGAGGGCGAGGCATGGGGCGAGGGAGGCGAATGTTGCGAGGTAGCCACTGAGCCAGCGGCTGCAATGGAAAAATGGGCGGGCTGGCATTTTCGGGGGCAGACAATTGGAGTGGAGTGGAGTGGAGTGGAGTGGAGTGGATTGGAGCCAGTGGCAAAGTGAAGGAGCCAGCTGAATGGCAAAGAGCAAATAAGAAGAAGAAGTAGCAGTAGCAGCAGCAGCAGCAGCAGCAGCAGCAGCAGCAGCAGCGATGAGAAAAATCGAAACAGCAACAACAATTGAAACGAAAGCAGTGAAGCTTTCAAGAAGCAGCAGCAACGAATCAACAGCAAAGAAGGAACAATGACGAGGAGGAGCAGAAGACGAAAAAGTCAACGACAACAGTAACAACAGCAACAGCAGCAACAACAGCAACAGCAGCAACAGCAACGACATCAGCAACACAAGCGAAAAAAGCCAGCAGCAACATCAAGAGTATAGATTTTTGTTGCTGCTGCTGTACAGCATCTTTTCCTCTTCTTCTTGACTCTTTTTTGATGGACAGAACAATGGGAAAAGGGGTGGAATCGTTGAACCAACTCACACAGATACTTGTATCTGTAGCTGCGTGTACGTGTTGGTGAGATATGAATTTCGATTTGCATTTTACAAGTCGGAGGATGCCGCAAGAGTGAGCGAGAGGCCACCACAAGGAGGTGGAGGAGGAGGAGGAGGGTGCACACAGCAAAACAGAATCGACAAAAATGTCGACCGGGGGCAACATAAAAATTGATGGATTCTTCTTCAACGCTTCCAGTGTGGCAAAGTGGGCAACAGGGGTGGCTGGGGTGAGGTGGGCCAGGACTAGGTGGATTGGGAGGCAGAATGTTTACTGGGTGGTTGAGTTGGTACTTTCGAAGGGTTTTGATGCCAAGTTTAAGGATAGTGGAGTGGTGGGAAGGAAGAGAAGCTCGTTTTTGTGATTCGTTTAACTTTCAGAAGAAACAGCCAAGGACAGATGAATAAAATCGGAGTTAATTCTTAACAGGTATTGCTTTATTTTTTTATGAATAGAACTATTAAAAAAACTTAAGCAATTTATATAATACTCATAAAGTTTTGCTTTGATTCTTCCTATCTCCTAGAATACAAGGATTAAAACATTTAGATCAACCGCCACATTAGAACATATTTTGTTGCCTACTTTTTCGGGCGCCCTTAGGAGTTACGCATACAATGCAGATTCTATGTAAAGTCCCCTTGCTAGGGATCCCCTTGTTAAAGTTTCTTGCTAAAGAAGCTCTTAAATTGTTCAAATTATGTTAAATCTTAAAAATATTTGGAAAATAAAGTTTTTTTTCCAACATAGCTGTCTAACCAGACACTGACCTTACCTCAGCAGGTGATCCTAAACCCTTGAACCTTATTGTTCGATTCGATGATGCTCGCACTTTGCTTTGCACTTTTGCAGTTTCTTTTTGCAGCACGCTTTGTGCTTCGGTACTATATTGGTCCTGAGCATTGGTGCTCCGTCTGCTCTCTCTCTTTTGCTGCCGCGTCCTCCGTCCTTGTCTGACTGCATTGTGAGTTTGAGTTTTGTTCGAGCGCATTGAGCTGTCAACTTCATGTCTCGGCCACATTTCGTTTTCGTTTGCCTGTTTCTGTTGCTGCTGCTGTTGTTGTTGTTGTTGATGGAATCTGGCCAAGAGAAAAGCAGTCAAGTCAACTACCAATCAGGTCGGTTGCTGCCTCTTTGGCCAAAAGGATTTCACGTGCAACTTCACACACACAAAATGGCAGACATCTTGCTCGGCTACTTGCCGGTTGCTGCTGCAACCTGTATCTGTATCTTTGAGTATCTCGGGGATCCTACACAGTCCCCTCCGATCCGACATCCCCTCTCAATACGCTCTGTGTGCTGCGCACACGAAAATGTTTTCCCTCCTTAATTGAGTCACTTGAATATGCAATTTTTCAAACTGTTCCACAAATGAAAAATCGACCACATCACAACATCGTTAAGTGGCAAGGCGGGCGGCTGCGGGGCAGTCGGGGGAGGTGCCAACTGGAGACCCAAGTCATGATATGATTTAATTAGGAGTTTCCACGCGCAATTAATCTTGCGCCTTTCTTCTCAAGCAGCCGAACTGCAGATGCAGCACTCGTGGGTCCAAAGAAAAAAAGTCTATGTCTGGGATGAGGGTCTACGTTTATGCGGAATGGGAATACAGGAAAAACAAGGTTTACAAAAAATACATGATTATACTTTAATATACTCATTTCATGTCTAAACTTTCATTACTTAAGAGTCTTGCTTATCCCCTGAATTAGAAAAAAAAAAAATGATTTCGATCATCTGCCGCATAAACGAAAATTTCATTACCTGTTTCTGGTTCATTGAATGAACCACTCAAGTGACTTTCCACCTCACTCTTTCTTTGGCTCCCACTCGCTTTCCATCCCCTTTTAGCACACATAGTTTCCTATGCCGACATCTGACATTTCAATTATTCAAAAAGAGCCAAGTGAGGAGGCCCTGAGAAGTCCTCTGCCAAACACATGTTGGATCGACCTTTTCCTTTCCTGGCTCTTCAGAGCGACATTTTGTGAGATTAATGCGCCAATTGTTCCCTTCATAATTTCCATTTCCCATTCTTCCCATTCCCTCCGGAGGACCGACCGCCCGCCCGCCCGCAACTCTCTCCGTGTCTCTCTGTCCCGCTCCACCTTTCTCCAACTCCCGCGCCCAGGATTCGATAATAATGCAATTACAATTTGAAAAATGAAGTCTGACAGTTTTGAATTTGTCATGGTATTTATCAAAGTCTCAAGACTCAGACCGCGCCATATGCAGACCCCTAAAGATGAAGATGGAGGATGTCGGCGGATGGAGGAGAAGGAACTCCGAATCGGAAAATCACGCCGGAATCTCGGTGCAACTTGCCACCTGCCGTCGCCTGCAGGGGTAAAAGAAAAAAAATGAACTTGTCACTTTCGTCGCAGGTAAATCAGTTTCTTTTATGGCTGAAGGATTTCCATTTGTATCTGGAGGTATCTCGGTATCTCGGTGCGTTTCCATCTTTCTGCTCAAGGTTAACATTTTTATTTTTTATCGAGATCCAACAAAAGACTTATTAATAGCTCTATTAATTCAGGGATAAGAGCCAGACATCTCCATCAGTTTCCAGGGCCAGCTTTTAATTCAGTTGTTAGCCCTTTATTAAGGATGGGTTCTGATGAAGTGGGTTCTCTCTTGATAAATGAAAGTGCTGGTATAGGTTTTCGTGTTTTTATTTTTTTTTTTGGATTTAAGATTAAGATTCGATGGTCCAGAGAGGGTCCAGAACAATGTTAAAGAATCAGCATTCAGTTCATACTTGTACTGTCCTTTAACATCCTCGATTGGATGTGCTTATTTTAATGTTCTCCGCCAACCCTTCCATCCATGCCATGCAAATTATTTTGATTGTAAAAATGTCAGAAAAAAGCCTCATTTTATTTACAGAACTTTGAATGACGTGAAATATGAAAATGCAGCAAATGGAATAGCAACCGGAACAAACCAAAACAATGGGCCTGGAAACATTTTCCGCACAAAAAAAAAAAATAGGAGAGAACCGACAAAAAAGATAGTCGCATCCACAACAACAGAATCATCTAAAAATCTGTGACGCAATAAAATAGAATTAATGGAACCGGAATTATGCGACCCGTTCGGGGGAGAGGCCGGCTGGCAGACAGATTAGGAACGGGATCGAGACAGGACCTGTGTCCAATGCTAAATATGTCCGTGTCTGTCGCATCTAATATTAATAAATATCTTCAATCTGATGGCAGCGAGTGCAAAATAGTTATGGCGCGATATGCAATTAAAATATAGCTAAAAACCAAATGAGAAAAAAGATGGAGCGAGCGGGGGTACCGGTGGTACCGGGGGCCAGAATGGCAGAAAGTACAAATACCCCTGACAGGTAATAAAAGTAATTTATGCGCGCTAAGGGTTGTAAATGCGACATCAGGAGGTGGTTGCAGATTGGAGTCGGAGATGAACGGGGAACAGTCACCGCTCGTTTTAATGCTGATGACGATGACACGCAGCCAGCACAGCACTAAGGACATTGATTCCCCACCCAACAAAATCCCAGCCCCGATTCCATATTTCATCCATGCTATCAAAGATCACAAATCAAATTATTATGCCATGTGATGGCCATTCCGTAGACATACTTAGCATTTGCAAATGGCATTGAAAGGCCACCCTATAGGGCTTATAAGGAAAAAAAAAACAAATAAGAAATTAGTTAAAGATTAAATAAAAATTATCAGCCTAGAGAGGCTAAAAATTAAGTTTACTTAAAGTCTATAACTTGTAAGGGTATTCATAATTTTGTTATATAAATTACTTAAATATATAGCTTAATAATAAATAAATCAAATTTTTATATTTATTTTAATTTCAGATAATCACCCCCCTCATATATTTTTTATGAATGATGATGATGAGGCACTTCCACAATCAAACTGATTAATTTAAAAATAAAAAATATTTTATGTGAGAAATAAATCAAAATAAAAGGTGTTATCTGTTTTATTGATTTGCTTATAATTCTTTAATTTAAGACTGTTAGTTTCTCATATGCCAGTTTAATTTTTACAATTTAACTAAGAACCATTCGTGAAAAATTATAATCCTTGAAAAAGTTCCCAGCAAACCATTATAGGAAACCCGCATTGTCGTTTACTTAAAAGCGTCTACAAAAAAGGAAGCTTGACGTGTGCCAAATGCTCATTTAACTGTCCGGACAAGAAAAACTGGTGAAAATTACGAGTGCGATTTGAAGCCAAAGGACCAAGAACATCAAGCTGCCAAAGCCAAATCCGAACTTCAGCCACATCGAAGGACACACGGACGACAGCCGTTGAGAGAAGAGGAAGCGCAGAACAGGATATTATTTTTATGATATCTGTGTCCAATCTCCTGATTTATTCGGCCGCACGAATCAGAATTATTTTATTCAAAGCGAACAGCCCTAAATAACTGAGCCTGTCTGACATAAACTGACTGCCAGGATTGCCAGGACTGCCATTTTGGTCCCGTGCCCTTTTTGGCTTTCGCAGTGGTGGAGTTGAGTCGAGTCGTCCTTTTTGCGTTTAATTTTATACAATTGAGTGATTTATACGTGTCACAAAATAAAAAAGAATTATGACTACCCGCCCAACCGGAGGAATAAGGGTCGTTTTCTCGAGCCCCGAAGGAAGTGTTTGCCAAAAACTCGACTTTGAATGGTGGATGAAAACCGTCAGCCAAAATGTAGGGGAGTGAGTGGGAAAGGGCAAGGAGGTGGGAGAGCGAGCGAGAGAGCAAACAGCCCGCACATGCTGCGTGGCCATTGCCCTGCACAGCCCGGCCCAGCCCCGTATCCCCTGGCCCCGTCACTTTTTCTGACTGACAGCCTGTCGCTTCTTCATCGTCATCGTCGTCGTTTCCCGTCAGTCGTCGTCGTCGTCGTCGTCGCCGTCGCCGTCGCCGTCGTCGTCGTAGTCGGCCATGATGGAATCGTCTGTGTGTTAGTGTATCTGTGTGCCCTCTCTCTCCATCTCTTTCCAGCGGCGGAAAACTCTTCAAAGTTTTCTTGGCTCTTGGCTGGGTTTTCTGGAGCGGGTTGGTTGGGGCAGGGTGGGATGGAAAAACCATTGGATGCGGGTTTTTCATTAAAAAGTTTTCTGCTGTTAATTTTGACGAAAGCAACAATGAATGAAATTCTTCCAGTCAGCGTTGGGGGCGTGGGTGATATTCGATTATCCATTCAAATGGTGTCGGATACGAAAACAAGATGGGTTCAAAATTGGTTACGCTTGAGTTCAACTTTTCGTATAATTTTAACATCTATTCTGGGACACAAGATATTATGTATATTTGTCTTAAAAAATTGGATTAAGAATGTTAAGATATTTAAAAAATGTTCATTACTGTAACTGTTTCAATTATAATATATTCCATAAAGTTTTTAAATCGATTCTGTATAAATTCCTTATAGGAAAATGTACCATAGATTATAATTTTTTCTGATATCTACGCAGTGTTAGTCGAGATCCATGTCTTGCGACTTCAGCCTAATACTACCGACCCATAATTCATCGATTATAAAGCAGTCCCTTAATATTCATTACCCACCAAAAGTTACTGCAAGAACCACATCCCCAAAAAAAAATGATAATTAATCCAAAAACCCAATAGAGAAAAAAACTGATTAAAAACCATATAATCAAATGGTTTTGGAACTGTCAGCGGCCAGCTTGAAATACCCAAAATTATTACTAATAACTTAAAATTACCAACAAATTAAACATGAACAGATGCGAGGCGTTTTAGGAAAAGTAATATACGATATATGAATGCTATAGAGCAAACTGCATGTGGGAACGATATCCATTCAAGAAAGAACAAATGCCGCTGAGAAGATCTCATGGATGGAAAACCATAAATTTGATAATTGACTTTCCACCAAATGAAAGTAGAAAGAACAGAAAGGAACCGACAGAAAACAGAAAAAAAACCCCGATTGGCTTACATAATCGAAGAAAAACATAAATCTTCGACGGGGGACCCAGAAAACCCAGTCACTCACTTCATATCGACAACTGCGAAACGGAAATGTGCATCATAAAAATATTAAAAACCGGAGAAATTCTGGCCTATTCTTTGTGGAGTGAAAGAGAAAAGTCCGCACCGTCGGAGCGTCGTTCCAGTGCATTAGGAGGGATAGTATTGGAAAATGGCAGTTCAATGGGCTGTCAAGGTCGTAAATCTGATATAGGGGCACACTTCGCTGCCCTCTCGTGTAGTTCTTGTAATTTTCATAATTTTCATATTTCCACATGGACCGGCAGCGAGCGCAGCTGCGCGCCTGCGCAAAAGTATCTGACGGATGCGGCGCGTAGAGTTCGATTTCGTTCTGCCAAATTAGCCCGGTCCGGTGATTTATGTCGTCCTTCCATATTTTGGCCTGTTTTCGTGACTCGAGCGTTGCATCAGCGCTCCTGTGGCGTCGTGTCCTGTTTCGTAAATTTGCCTAATTTACAGGGACATTCCAAAAGGAGAAAGATTGTAAGGGAAAGCGCAGCATGTGCTCGAGGGTCAAGGGTCACCTCCGACAGTGTCGCCGTCGCTGTCACAGTCACTTTCCAACTTTCTTATCTTTCACTCACGCATCACGGCCAAGCCGAGACCCGAACATATTTACGGAGCAAATTATGAACTCCTTTTATGTTTTATGTTCTATTTTCATAGGAACTCGCTCACGTAAATCACTCAATTTTTGACATTTTTCCTCGTTGGTTCTTCTTTTCGTTTTATTTTAAATTGCGTGACATTGTTTTATGGATGGATGCGGGGCGTGTGTATGCCCGTGTGTGAGTTAATTTCTCGATATGGAGGCATTTCATTAGATGAAACATCGCCACCGCTATCGCCGACCACAAGAACTACACTCAGCTGCCTCCCGAGGTGGATTTCCACTGTCAAAACTTGATTAGTTGCTTTCGATTCTGCTTTTGGCCCGTCTTCTGACTTCCCTTTTGTTCCTGCTGCCATTCCCCAAAGCAATTCCAATTCCGCCCATCATAAATCTAAACGAAGGGGTTACTTTTTGTAAGATAGTCTCTGGCATGGCCTTTAAATATATATTTTATATTCTGTCACTTAAGTGACACGCCCACAGGACTTGGTACTGCAAGATGGCGGGGGGAGTAAGCGTATATGCTTAGAGGCTCTTAAGTCTGATGTGAATTGAATTTTGAATAAATATTCTTAATATAATTTGGACTCTACATACTTCTGATCGCTCTTAAATTCAATGAATATTTAATATCGTACACCATTTTAATTATGATAAGCCCTGATTCTTCTCGTTGGTTATCAAAACTAATAACCTGCACAAAGCAGACCCAATTAGCTGATTGAGCCAGCAGTTTGGTCAAGTTGGTGCCTTTTGTTCGGGAGCACATTGATATGCTAAGCAGCCGAGGCGATGATGACCGGACAAACAAAAAGCTCTTCGGGGCGGTGCGATTAGGGGGGCAAAGAAAGCAATTAACTAAATCCAAGACGGAGGATGAAACTGGAATAGGATTTAGAGCCACCCCGAACGGACGTCGAGGACATCAGCTTGTGGTCCGGTCTTCGGGACGGCATTAAAATATAATTGCGACTATTTAATGCCATTAAAGTCACTGCAACGATTAATGACTAATGGGGGACCCACCGAGGGGTGGGTTTCTTCGTGTGGGTGAGTGGGTGTGTGGGCGTAACGGACGTTCACTCGTGCCTGGGATTGATAGAATGATTTAATGTCGCCAATAAATGGACTGACGGGCGAACAGGGACGTGCAAGACATTCCAAATGCCGGGCAACCCGCATGGCTGTGCCGGAAAAACTAAAGATGGCCGACCCATTGCATGGTCAGCTGACATTTAATGTGTCAAATAAGGGTATCTACCCCCCACCACCCAATGGAAAATGAAATACAAAAAAAAAAAAAAACAGTGGAAACCGAAAAGAAGACCGTGGCTGGGCGGAGAGGAAACCCCGTCATCATCATCATCCACTTTCTTGAGCCTTGGACATGGGCCGGGCGCAAGTTTTATGTGAAATTGATATCGCCGGCATCGACGGGTCCTTTCACTCTACATCACCCTGTTTCTCTCTCTTTCTCTCTCTCTCTTTCTATCTCTTTCGGTGACACTGTAGACTCGCCCCATTTCTCTCAGGATGTGCGTGTGTTTGTGCGTACACATAAATCTGTCAGTTGGCTTTTCTTTTTTGTCACTGCCTGACTGTCAATTCACACAAAAATTATGATCCTGAAAAGTAGATTATCCTTGATTTATCGCCGCATCATTCGAAAGTTGAAATTGCCTTTCACACACGCACAGCACACACACACACACACACCCAAGTACGCACACCAGCGTGTGAGTAAGCGGGATGTTGTATCTCTACCGGACGGACATGTATCTTTGTATCTTTTGTTGCCAGCATGTGTCGTCGCTGTGCATTTCCAACCGCCTGTCTGTCAGTCACCTCGGAGTTTCGAGGCCCACTCTTTATTTGTTGACATTTCTCTGCGCCTTCTTTCTTTTCGAGAACCTTTCTTCAATCTTGGGTTTATTTATTACCCTCAGATGTATCTCTCGGTTCGGTTCTTATGCTCACTAGATAACACTAGGACACATCAAAATCATTTTCTCCGTTTGAGTGAAAGTCGGAATAGATGGCAAGTGTGTGTTTGTTGTACTGGGCCACAGCGCTCACTCTCGCTCTGACAAAAGGATATTCCATCCCCGGCGATAATAAATAAAATTAAATGTGCTTTTGTTTGAACCAATTGAATTATGTGCGTGTGAATGCCTCGTTTCCACTGCCGTCTCCCATTTCTTTTTCCTGTTTTTCTCATTTCGATGTACAGATGTACTCTGTACTGGCTTTTAAATTTTCGATTCCTATGCCCTATACCGTCCTGATGGCCAGTCAAATTTTATTGCCTTTCCAAAAAAAAAGAAATTTCTCTTGAAATGGCTTCTATTCCATCTACCATCCATCCATCCATCCTCATGAGTTATTTTCATTTCATGTGTGACGTTTTTGTTGATGAAATTTCGCTTGTGTGGAGTGAAATTTTCTAATGAGCTGCGTAATGAATTTTTATGGCATAAATTCCCAAGAAACTTATGAAACTGAGGAATTTAATATATCCCAAGAGATGTATGAAACTTGGGAACTAATATTATAGATGGTGTAATTTTAAAATGTTATAAACCAAGATCTTCGGAAGCATAGGGCTTAACATTTTAATATAGTTTTTTTTCTCTAAATTTACTTTACTTTATTTTAGTTCTCTAAATACAGTCCTCTAAGCCCCACCGGAAACTCATGATGTCTTTAACCTAACTACCAACTCTTTAAAACCATTCAGTTGCACCTATTTAATAGCTTCCGGTTTTGAAATTATTCGCCATTTCAATCATCATCCTATTACTGTCTTCCTTGTTATTGCTCAGACGGAGAAAAAGGAGAATTATTATACGCATTTGGTAATAAATACGCTGTCAGGCCCGCACCGATTATGAACACTCTTGGATGCACTGGCACTCACAATTGCATGGAGTCCGGACTCCGGACCCCGAGAAGCACACACTACATGGGCACTGGGGATCCAGGATGATGGCGACGGCAGCTTCCAATAATGTGAGTCAATAAATCGCCAATCAAGCAATCATACACAATTTATTTCCCGTCATAATTATCGAGGAGCTGGAGGAGGGCCTGAGAGCCCCCGGTATCCCCGTATGAGTCCTCGCTAAAACCCCCCTTTAACCACTCATTTACCTTGCTCCAAAGTCGAATGCAGCCGTGTGATTATGACGCTGCTGTTGGACGCCCTGCAGCGGAACGATCTGCGACTCCAGCTGGTAGTGAGAAAGAGAGGGGATACGTTGGAGTCCAAGTTGTTGAAAGAGACGGAAGCCTGGCCAGAGACAGAAACAGACACAGACACAGTCGTCGTTCCAGTTTGCATCCTTCGTATCATTTGATTTGTGGCATAGACAGTCAAAGCTCTGCTGAGGTGAGATGATGGTCTCCACCGGTCGGAGGAATTATTTGATTCGAATTTTTTTTTTTTTTTTATACCCTTTATGAGGGACTATTATAAAATTAAATTAAATAAAGATTAAGCATACTTTAAATTAATTGAAATAATACTCAAAATTAGATCATAAACGCAACAATATTAGGAGACCTTAGGAGTTCTAACAAATGATTTCCTAGTTAGGATGATGATACGGTCATATCCTTTAGAAACTATTATATTCTTAAGTGAATTTGGAATCAATTTATACATTTTATTTTTAAAATATATGTCAGTTAAATATTATTTCTTCTCTTAGTGTCTTGGAAAGGGTATTACTCTATTGGGTTTTGTTTTAATCACTTTTATGGAGTGATACTGGTTGCGGGTTTCCATTTGACATTCCATTCGTCCATTTCGGTTCGTTTTAATCGATTTTTGGTCCTCCTCCTGCCCATCCTCGCTCTCTACCTCTTCGTCCCAGCACCATCCGCCTCCGTCTCCATCTTTCCCTTCCCCAAAAAAAAAAACAAAAAACAAAAAAAATGTTAATCTTCATGGTTCCTTAATGCCTTTCGTTTGTTTGTGTTTGGTCATTTTAATTTGAATTTCGTTTGCATTGTTCCTCTCCCTCACACCAGGCTCCACCCGTCTGGCCCTCTCTGTCGCTCCGATCTCATTTCGCCCATTTTGTCATTTTGGTCAATAAATTCGATTGATTTATGGAGTTCGTGGTAATTTAAATCCCAGACGCCTCGAGATGTGTTCGCTTCGAAAACATTTTCGTTCTCAAAAATTGATTTCAAAAAGTTTTATTTATTCCAGTTTGATGGAAACTTGAATTGTTATCGTTTGGCTCATGCCGAGATTGGTTAGTTTGTTTAATGCCCCCCCTTTGGACAACCCCTCCCATCCAGACTCCGCTGGAATCCGACAGCGAGGGGAGTTCAAGAGTTCAACGTCTTTATGAAGGCATTTTTCGAATGTTTATGGATTTATTATTCACATTTTTTGAAAGTTTTCGGCTCTGGAATTGTCTTTGGCAGGGAACTTTTCTGAATGTGGTCTGCAGGAAAAATTATTGGCTTTATTTATTGAGTTTTATGATCAGCTTAGGGAATTATTTATTGATAGTAAGAAGAGTTCGCGGTTTTTAAAATCAAGTAAACTGAAATTGCAACTCAAGCGTGTTTTTTTTTAATCAAAAATCATTTCAAAACCTTAATATTGGAGGCTGAAAGGGGCGATATATTAGTCGCTGATAGAAAGCAATTTCGATTGGCATCTCGCTGCCTTAAGAAGCTTTCACATCTTCATTAATGGCATCCATTTTTCACATCGCTCTGGCTAAGCGAAAAAGATTACAAGTCCGCGAAAGATTTCTACCATTAAGAAGCGTACAGTGAAAATAAATCAATCAATGGAATAAAATTAAACATAAAAATGCGGCGAAAAATTGCAAAATAAACAAGTTGGCATCGCGGGGAATTGTGGCTCTCACATGGTATGGGGATGGGAGTGGAGACCCGGGCCGGGGCGGCTCATCGGGGCCTAATTCCGAATAACGAATTTAACCAATTTACTCAAATGCTAATTTATGGCCGATTGATGCTCAGGTAAAGCCTTCGCTTTGGACGCTTCTTCGGGATTGGACTCCGACATGGGCACGCAATCAAAATGAGACACGGAGACGCAGAGACACTGCCGATGGTCGAGATGGAGATGGAGGTGGAGGTGGAGAATAAAGGAGCGACATGGCGGGGATCGATGGTCGCATCATCATCGTCCACTGCGGCAACATCATTATCATCATCTTTGTCTTCGCTGTCAGTGGCAGCCATAAACATGGAAGCTGCACCACACAATGCCAAAGATACAAACCATGAATTCCCCGGATTGGTGGGGGGGGGGAGGGGGCAGGCCGGAGGTGTGGGTTGGAGGTGCCCCACCATATGAATTACGACGAATCAACGCACCGCAGAGTGCGCGAATGGCGGGAAACAAGACCAACTTGACAGTTGAGCCAATGCTGCCATGATTGCCACCACTTGCCACCTTCTCGGCCAAGCAGCGCGCTGCCCCTCGCAGTTGGAGACGGACATGATGGACACGGCGCATTCCA
Organism: Drosophila atripex; assembly: GCA_035045925.1. Taxonomy (NCBI): domain Eukaryota; kingdom Metazoa; phylum Arthropoda; class Insecta; order Diptera; family Drosophilidae; genus Drosophila; species Drosophila atripex. Next base: position 11,017,433 of record JAWNOP010000070.1, read on the forward strand.
CGGGCCCTGGGCCCTGTGCTTCGGGCCGACCGGGAGAGCCCATGCGGGGATTTTGCATTGAGGCACATAAATTTCTATCACCATCGGGACTGATTGCCTGGCTGCCTCCACTTGGCTGCTTCTAGTCGATCGCCGATCTGCGATCTGCGCGAACGAAAGTCGGGTGCTGAAATAGTTGGATCAGATACGGCTGGATTTCAACATCGGATCACGGCGGGCACTTTGCTTTTATTAAGCGAACCTCAAGCTGAGAAACAAAAGTATCTTTCTGAAAGCTGCTGGGATCTATTAATCACTGAGTCAGTTCGTGTAATGCAGCAAAATTATTTCAGAAGCGGGCTATTTACAGAAGGGACTAGCTACACATTTATTTATTTTTTAAGAATATTTACGAAACTACCTTTAAATGCGAAATAATTATATATCTTGCATTATGAAAGCATAACCGAAGCCCAGCTCTTTATTTAAAGGAATTCAAAACAGCATTCGGCCGGTTCAGTGGCTGTCAATATATCATTGACAGAAAACCGATATCAGTAAGGGAAACAGAGCCCAGTTAGTTGGTGCACCCCTCCCCCATCCCTCTCGCCCCGTTGCACCTTTTAGCCATGCCACCAAAGTTGGTCAATAGCAGACAATGCAGCTGCTGTGATCCAAAACGCGAAGCGGAAGGGCTCCTCGAATGGCCGACGGCAATCGAGGAACGTCCGAAGGATGGCTTGTCGGGAGCAGGGGCAGGAGCAGCTGCTGCAATGTCGGTGAGTGTCAAAAAATGCCACAGAGGCATAGAAAACTGGCACAGCCAGCGACAGCGACTCGCCGAGTTGCAACTGCAACTGTGACGGTGACTGCGACTGTGCAACTTGTGCAACAAGTTCCAGTTCCTGTCGCTGCTTGGGCCGTTGGTGGTGCAATTTCTGTTGCCGCTGCTGCTGCTGGTGCTGGTGCTGCTGCTGCCGATGCCGATGGCTTTAATTGACAGCGACAAACGCCGCGCGGCCAATGCCACCCACCCGTACCCGGCCATCGGGGCACCCACACACCCGTTGAAATATATATTCGAGTGTTGCACCTCGACTGGAGATTATTCGTGTGCGTTTCCCACAATTGATTTGGACAATGGACAGTGCCACCAGCCCTCCTCCTTCCCCTTTCTCTGGGCCCCTCACGTCGTCACCTTGGCTTTCCCGGCCTTTTGTGGCAGGCTAAAGTGCAAATGGTTCTTTGGCGGCAGAAAGGAGACTTGGCCACCACACAAAATAGTCGAAAGTCTAAAAAAAATGATTATATTAAAGGGATTTTAAATAGTTTATATTTTCAAAAATTATTAAGTTGAAAACAATATATTTTTCAATATGAAAGTTGATGATGTATCCATTTTAAAGACTAGAAAAACATCAAATTACATTACACAGAGTACTAAATAATAGTTACTTTATTTTGTTGAATTATTTTTAAAATATTAAATTTCGCATAAACTTACATTTAAGAAGACAACATAGTCGGTCGTTTGTGTCTTTTAATGAAATGCACTTTAAAAGACATACAAACCATACACAAATGGCCGTGTGTGTGCGTTGAGCGTGCAACAGGTTGCCTTCCTATGCCATGGCCGTTGGGGTGTTGATGCCATATTTGAGTGTGAGTGCGAGTGTGTTCCGCACACAAAACTCCAGCCCCCGGGCGACCTCTTGCGTCCTCGTCCTCGGCCTGCAGAGTTCTCTGGACCAGCCGCCTTCTTGGCTGTGCTTTGATTTTATGGCGATTTTTGGAAGGCAGCCGCAGCGAGTTCAGCAGGCGCAGTTTGATGCATGTAACTTGTCGTGCATAATATTTTTCGAACATATTCAGCATTGGACGTGGAACATAATTTTGCCACAACATTCGCGGGACAGAGAGCCCGGCAACCGGAGGAGGCAACCGGCTAGCGGTTGCAAGTGCAGGGGAGTGGCCGAGGCGAGTTGGTTTATTGTTTATAGGAAAATCGAAAGAAAATCCAGCATTATGCAAATCTTATGGACAGTCAAGCCAACCCCAAATAGTGTAGCTCATAATTATGTGAGTTTTTAAAGGGGGGAGGGTGGAGGGGGGGGACTACATTCGTTATTTCCACTGTGGGAAATTGTTGGCATCCAATAATCTCTAAACAAAATACCCACTTTAGAAGCCAGACTAAACAGTGACAAATCTAAACTTAATTTTCATATCTCAAGTGCCTCGAAGTCGATTTCCAATATCGAACAAAGAACACTTGAATCGGATGGGTAGGGGTATGCTTTGAAGCACTTTTGTCGCCTCCTTTGATCTCGCCGAGAGTTATGAACGTTGGGGGAATATTTCCCAGACCTGTGATGATTACTTATGAAGTGAAACAAAATGAATGCCCAATATGTTCGCCTAATTTGTAATACATATTAAATTGTCAAGCGGAATTGAGGAAGTGCTTGCAGCAATTCTTTTGAACTCGAGAGTTAATAAATTGTGATATTTGTTTGTGAAATGAAATGCTCTCGACACTGAGCAAACACAATTTCGATGTTGGTTTTCTCCCGTTCACTGGCTGGCTCACTGGCATTTATCTACCGGATACATTTTTATCTCCAGCCCGGAGAAGAAACGCAATTATTGCGGCGGTGGCAGTGGCGGCGGCAGAACAATTAAGAAATGAACTATATCTATCGCCATGGAGGTGGATTTCAGTGGCGGAGCGGAATGTGGATCGGTTTTTGGGGCCAACCAATTAGCCAGACGGCACTGTTTGCGATCTGAGTGGGCCCTGAATAGCCTCTGAAGCCCGAGTGGTTGACTTTCTCAATGGTTTTGCAACCATTTTGGTCTCTTAATTAACTGAAAATCGGTCGGAGCGTATGTGTTTACACACTTTGGCCAGGTGGGGCTGGCGCTTTATGACCGCCTTCCGGTTGCAATATTTATACAGAGTTTAGAAAATCATAAAGCTTCCATTATGGCCCATTAAAGGCTGCCATGTGTTCGACAAAATATTTACACTCTTGGCCAAATATGTGATTCTATCAAAGGGGACCCGAGATAACCCAAATGAAATCGTAAAACGTCAGTCGGCCGATCGTGATCCTACAAACAATATTTGATCGTAGTTTTAATTAAAATGAGTTTTTAATCGTGGGTTAATTATGACATGGGTAATCGTTGGCTTGGTCTAAATATTTGTTAAAGGCCTTAGAATGTAATGTCTTCGCAGAAACTGCTTTTATTATACGAAATAGGAGAGTGGAAAAATGTTTACTAATTATTTTGATAACCATTTACTGATTTAATCGTAAAACCAACCGCTGCTGCATAATCCATCACGTTTCATTAAGTATCCGCCGAGTTGCTCTCATTAAATGAAAACCAATCAAACTCCAATTGCCAGCGTTGCCTTTTTTATCGCCAGACCTCGGCTAAATTGCACCTGTCACACAATCGAATTTCCCGGACTCACGTTTCCAGCCCAGGCCCGCCCCTCTGGTCTGCCATTGATCAGGTGTACGTACGTACAGTCCTCGTCCACATCCACGTCGACGTCGTCGTCGCAAATCATGACATGAGTTCAATTTGTGACAATTATTGTTGCAACATTTCAAATCGAAGCATTTTGCATTCGGCCTCAGGCGGCCTATGGACAGTTGTGCGATTTTTATCGTTTTTCATTCGATTTGATTTCAGTTTTTTTTCCCGTCTTTTGTATATTTTTCATTATTTTTACCGCTTGTTATATGCTTTTTATACAGCCTTTGTTGCTGCTGCTGCTGCTGTTGTTGATATTGCCGTTCTATTTAAACATGCCACATATGCAAAGCGTGGCTGAGTTGCTGCTAACATTTTTTTATTGAAAATTAATTGTTGTGCATTTTTCAAACCCATTGATTGCCATGTGTGTGTGTCGGTGTGTGCCGCGTATTAAAATTGGGCGTTGACTAATAATTGCATTTTTATTTAATTTAATTTTATTGGCGCATAAATTTTTATCATCGCGCAGTGAGCTCACTTTGAAAAATGATTATTTCTACATTAGGGCGTTTTGTATTCCACTCGGCTATATATATTTATGTTGCATAAGCATGAGTATCTGAAGAATGAAGTTATATTGAAATTAATTATTTTTAATTTGATACTTGCTTCATAATTATGGCTTTTATTCGTGTTTATATCTAATAAATAAGATATTAAAGCTCACTCAGTTTAATTTATTAAACATGCATTACAAACCACCTTTGTTTATAAATAAAGTTAATAAATTTATTGAAATATATGCACTTTATATCAAGATGCTTAAGTAGGAACCTATTTGTTTCAGATTTAAGCTTAAAAACTAACTTAACTATCTCTAATTACTTTCCAGTCACCCATCAGTAAGAGTCAGAGTTTTCTTTTAAAAATGAGTATGTTTTCCTTTCAAGTGCTTATGTTATTTACATTCTCCACTTAACCTGGTGCTTTGTAACTTTAAGTATCATCATATCGCATTACAGCGCCATACGTGGACACGACTTGTGTCGCACCTGTTTGCCAATTTGAAATGAGGTTATGAACCCAACTGTAGTTTCTCAACGTGGCCCGCAACAGCAACAATGATGGCCTGCGATGGCAAACGCATTTGGCCACCTCTTAGCCGGTTTTCTCACCGCCCTGCTCTCAGCTCCCAACTCCCAGCTCCCAGCTCCACCGCCCCTGCACCCGAGCACCCTGCCGTTTTAGCCCGAGGCTTGAACGCTTTTCCTTTTGTGGCCACCAAAGAACTCGTTAGCTCAGACCGAATGGTGGCCATGTGGCTCGGATCGGATCGGATCGGATCGGCCATATAGCCGGAGCTATAGCCGGGCCTGCAACTGGAGATTGATGTTCGCTGCCTCTGACATTTGTTTCGCGCGCGCGATCTGGCCAACTGCCCCGTCCCGCTCGCACTCACGTGATTAATCACTAAACTGGTTTTCCGTCCACATTTTTCGCCGTGTGATTTAAATGGTTTTTTCTCTCCCATTTTTTTTTTCCATTTGCCATTTTTTTTTTTCAGTTTTATTCATAATGCTTTTCAGTAGATTTACTGGATTTTCCACTAAGATGAAAAATTGCACTGCGCGATCATGTAAACAAATTCATTAACTTGCACAAATATTTTAATTATTTTACACAATTGTCTGGAAAAGCGGCGATAGTGTCAGCCAGACTTGAGCTGAATAATGCGGTTCTGTCACCGGTAGTGCGAAATAAATGATTTGATTACAGTTTTTGCATATGAATGGAGAGGAATTTAAAAAAAGGATTACTCAAAATGGGAAAATCTTATTTAAGCGGCTACGGGCGCTGCATTATAACGTACGGCGGGAGTCGCAGGGATAGATCACAGTTGATAGATGGATTATTATTCATAACTGCTCTGATACGGCCTTAGGAATGAAAGTTTTGACTTTGATCTTGGATCTGAAAATAAAAGAATATATTTGAAAATTATAAAATTAAAACAAAAAACTTCTCATGCAAATTACTTGCTGACAGCCGCCCAACTCCCCTACATTTGAAGCCATTAAAAATATGCAAGCTGCGCTATGCCAAGAATCTTTTCCCACTGAATTTTAGCGTGTGTTTAAGCTCCTGTTTTGACAGGGACATGCCCATGTGTATGTTCCATATATGGACACGAGACGTCAGCAGGAAAATGGCAACGCCAACGCACAGCAGCTGCCGGTATTCGACGTGCTTGGCTATTTCCTTTTGGCCAGAAGTTGCATCGAACACTTCGCCACATTCGGCCGCATTCAACAGGTTAATTCGCGCTCTTTGCCGCGGAGTGGTGGACCGGGCTCGGACGGGCAGCCAAATGAGCCAAAGTGTCGGCCTTTAAAGGCAGCCAGCGGTTGGAAAAGGTTTTTGTTTTCCTTTTGGTTCGATTTGGTGTGGTTTGGAAAACATACAACTTCGCACATGAAGGAAGCATTGAAATGTCCACCAAAAACAATGCGGCGGCAGCATACGGAATATGTGTATGCCGTTGTCCGGGCCACCAAATTGGCAACGTGTTGAGGCCAACTCAGTTGGCCAAGTTATGAGACTCCATTTGGGAGTGGAGAGTGTACACCGCACAGCGTGCAGCTTGCAGCGTGCAGCGTGGAAAGGTGTGGTGGTGGCGGCTTTCGGGCTAAGATTGCTGGCAGTGCACATGAAGGTGTCATTTGTTGGATACATGCATTTTCCGACTTGCCAACAAATCGCAGCGATGGCAAGAGGCAAGAGGCAACTGCAACATGCAACATCGACAGCCAACGTCTGATGCAAGTGCCTAATGATGTGGCACAGTGGCACTAAGGATAAGGATATTAACTTAATTTTGAGGAAACCGATTAGTACGATGCCCACCTAGTGTTAGTTCTCCATGTTGACCAGCCTTTTATTAAAATGTCTCTTCGCCTCCATTTGTGTGCCAATTGTTTTGATTTTGATTTTTGCCACTGCCCTTTCCTGTTATAGACTTTTCCTCTGGGTTGTCAGTTGTCCTGTCCCCGCTTTTGTTGCCAACTCTGCTGTCAGCCGCGTATAGCTTTCCTTTTTTTTTGCCGGCCGTTTTTGTTCGCATTTTATGCCGCGTTTTGTGCGATTCAGACACATTTTAACAATTTATGAAGTGCACTGATATCCCCGCACCCCATTCACCAGAACAGAGAGCCTTGACAACTAAATTCAAAGCAATTCATATATCATCAGGCGGTTCGCCTCACCGCTTACAATCCACACACACACACTTTATTAGTTCTCACCCACCGAACCACCTGGCTTTTCCACCTGTTTGGAAAAGTGCGTGTGTCAAAGTGCGTGTTCGGTGTCGGCGACATTTGTATAGGAAAATGAAAATGTATTCCTGTATATAACGGTATCCGTGTCTACGTCACTTCTCCTGGCAGTTGTCAGTTGCGCTTTGATAATTTCATTTTGTCCCACTGGCCCCATGTGCAATTCAATGGAGCGACTTTACTTTGTTTTTTTGCGGAATAGGTTGGGTTGGGTTTCGACCCAATGGGTTGGGTCGATTCCCCTTTTCCACTGGGTTGGTTTCTGACCAGACGGGGCATCGAGTGTTGAAAGTAGGGGAATAATATAATTTATCGATCAACTGCAGGAGGTCAGTAACTGTGGTTATTACTGGACTTGGAAGTCTCTTTATTTATAAAACATTTGTTAAATAAATCTTTAAATATATTTTGTAAAAAAATTCCCCATGCTAATCTTAAGTTAATTTATAATTAAAGCCCACAATATATTCTCGAACTTGAGATGGAAATAAATTCGAATACTGACTTCCATTTCCAGGTGCTCCTTGAGTCAACGACATTCCGGATCAAAGCTTCGGGGACTCAAATAAAGACTGAGATCCGAAATGAAATAAAATGAAATGCACAACAGCCGCCAAACATTCTCAGCCATCGACATTTTTTGAAGTTGTATTAGTAAGTGTACGTTTTTTCGATTTTGTCTTTGCGTTAATTTATAGTCACTGATTGGGGCGTTATTCTTATTGATCCAGGCCATAAATTAGGAGAACCCCTGACATGCCACATACATTACCGACATTTTAGCGTTTGATTTGTTATTTATCATACGAGCGACAGAGCGAGAGAGATGCCCCCCCCCAAAGGCCTCCATCGGCGGGGGTGCGAGCGAGAGGGCCCCAGACCCAATGACGATGGACGACGAATCTCGCGGCATCTGATCGGATCTCACCTCAGGCCTCAGATCCAGCCTCAGCCTCAGCAGCAGCAGCGTCAGCTTCAGCTTACCTGTAAAACTAGTTTCAATCTTTTTTTCCAACATTTTCGTTCTTCGCTTTTAGCGCTCTGTATTTTTTTGTTTCGTGTTTTATTTTCTTGATTTCTTTAATGATGAAATATACATTTTGAGTTTAATATATCAAACCGAATGGCGGGCAGGCGAATGTTAATTTGTTTCGTATTTTTTTTGAGTCGCTTTTGAGCATTTCTTACGTTTTTTATTCTTTTTTTTTTTATTCGTTTTGCTTAATTTTGATTTATTTCATTTTGAAATTAAAAATCGATTGAGTAACGAACAATCTGTCGATCTTTTTCAGATTCGCTGTTCAGCGAATTTTAATTTTCGTTTTAATATGGATTCCGACTTGGATTCGGATACCGATTTGTGTTTTTAGGTAGCCAGTGGATCGTTTAATATGCAAAGGCACCCCTGATAAGGTGGCCGAAACCCGTTTCTCGTTCCTACTCCCAGAATCTGTATCGGAGTCTTCGGCTGCGTTTGCTTTTGCTTTTGCGTGTGCGTGGATTTTTGAGTGATTAATTAAAATTATGCCCAGAAAGCAAACTAATGAGTTTAATACGACGAGATCCATTAATTAAGCACGAAGACAACAGCGGCGACCACGTTGACATCAAGGCATCATCAGCAGACCCGCCGAATCGGGCGACCTCTATAATTAAGGCTGAACCCAAGAGGGAGAGAGTGAGGCCCAAAAAGGCCGACGATCCAAGGGAAAATAAGAGCAAGGAATTAATATTAGAATAATAAATACCTAGGTTTTTTTTGAAAATATGTGGTCAAAGTTCATCAGCAGAAGATTTGAATGAAAAATGAAAATTATTAATGGAAGGGATATGATACTTTTAAAATCCTTTATAGTTGCCTAATTTGATGCCTAAAATAATTACCATAAAATAAATACCATTAAAATCTCTACTAATTTCAGTTCAGAAAATGGTTAATATTTTCTAGTTGTCTTTAGAACTCAATCCACCCTCATACCCACCAACTACTGAGTATGAAAAGAAAAACAGACGTTGGTCATCGAGGCCTCGTCTGAGCTTCATCATCGCCATCATGGATGGATCTAAAGATGGAGTGTGGATGGTTACGGGGACTCGGATGGCGATGGAAATGGGTATGGAGTATTGGGGTATGGGGTATGGGGGATTGAGAGTCTGACTGAGACACAGACCCACCAAATGAGCGTTGATGAGTTCCATTTAAATAAAATCTTGATCGGCTGGCAGGCAGGCAGACAGAGCTGCGGCATCCGTTTTCGATTCAGAGAGACCATGCTGAGGGGGACAGCGACAACAACAACAACATCAACAACAACAGCAAACAAAATTAATATCGTAAAAAGATACATCCGATAATTTATGAAACATAAATAACTAAAACAAAAATACAAATCATTTGTCCGATGACAGTTGCTGCGTCTGTTTTTCAATAGCTTTTTTCAAATTGATTCCGTTGCTCGATGGCGTTCATCGTCGATTTTCGTTTCTTGGTGTTGTTTTTTAAATTGTTTTTGGCTTTGGTCAGTCCCTCCCCCCCCCCTTTTGGACGAATCCAGCTGACATTTGCTTATTATTATTGGTCAGTCCGGACCGGGACCGTTTCATCTTGGGACTGGATCGATGAATCGTTCGTTCAATTTATGTAAATGGCGCTCTCTGAAGTAGGAAGTCACTCAGGGAGTCTTGGGGCTCGTCGTCTTGAGCCCGGGCACCCCAACGAATTATGAATTTATTGTGGCTGTCCGTAGGATTTTTGTTTTATTTTAAATCTCTCCTCCAATCTTGAGAATCTTTTCGTTTTTCGTGGGTTGTAACTTTGATTTTCGTGTTCAAGTTTTGGGGGAAATTCAAATTGGATCACAGAGAAAGGTAGCTGAATTTATTTCCAGTAGTAGTGTGTTCTAATATTAATGAAAGCACATAGAAGTATGTCATGGTTTTGAGAGTTACCTAAATAAATTACCTTTCTTCACCTTAATTGACCTCCGAATCTATGCTCCCTAATCGGATACCTTATTATTCTGTATTGGTTTCGGCCCTCAATCATCTCTGCCATCTCCCGTAGATGATTTCCAATGCAGTGTTAATTTGACCAAATTCTCGAGATCATCAGTCTAACAGCAATAAAGACGAGCTGCTCCTTATTGAGCTCTTCATGCACACCTCTGTGTAGACCGCAAGCGGTGCCTCCATGCATTTGGTTCCGCTCGGCGCAACCCACAAATCAAGGGTGAAATATATTCAGAGGGCGATAAAAATTCAGCAAGGAGGAAACACTAACCTCAAGCAAAATACGGCTAGAAAGGAGGTAGGAGATCGGGGAATTTATATACATGAAAATGAAGATGTAAATTATACAGAATGTGAAGCATTGACCAACCAAAGAGCAGCCACAAACATGGAAGACGGCTAACGAGAGCCGCAGAGCCATTTCTGAACACCAGAGGCAGGTAATGCTATCAATCTACAAGCTGTATCTAACAGATGCACGGCGCGAAAGAGGCGGCACTACAGCGCGGGAGCGAGATGCATGGCAAGGGATGGAAATGGGGGAATGGGAATGGATATGGTAGTGGAAGGGAATGACAGTCAGCGGCGAATACAGCAAGCTCGTATATAAGAAACACCCTCCCGGGCAAATGATTGATTGCTCATCATTTTTCATTCTTAATGAAAATGCACCCCGCTGGCAAGAGTTGAGTTCACTTTGGCTCACTGCTGGCTGGCTGGCTGGCTGGATGGCTGGCTCGCTAGCTAGCTTGCTTGCTGGGCCCGCTGGTTGGCTGCCTTCTAGATACATTGTGGAGTGTAGCCTTAGTTGTATCTGTATCTGTGTATGCTCATGGCACACCTGAGTCAGTCTGACAGCCTGGCAGAAAGGTGCAAAGGTGCGATTATCGCGACTGTTTGTGAGCCTGCGAGCAGATGGCGGGAAGGGAAGGGAAGGGTAAGACGCGGCATGGCAGAAACTTGGCCAAATTCCACATTGGCCGCCCAGAGGCATGAAAATGGCTGCCTGGCGAGAACATGGCTGTAGAATCCATTCACGTTCTTCGCTCTGCCCTTCTCCACATTTTCTCCCGCCTGCCAGTCAACTGTCAACTGTTCTATGCCCGTGTCATGCTATGCATCATCTTCTGGCAGTTATTAACCTTTTGTCCTCCGACACTCTCCGCCATCCACAACATCACCATTTTCCTTGAATTCACCATGTTTGTGTCTGCCCCACCCACTCTGCTGATTTAGTGGCTCTGGCTAGGTAGCAATTGCTGAAATTAAACAAACCATCCAGCTAGGTGGTTGTGTTTAAATGCTAGATGTTGAGACTTGAGCGAGTCTATCAGAGATTAGGCTAATTTTATGTTGCATTTATTTTATTTTTGTTTATTAAAAATTACTCTGCGAAATATCTTGCTTGGTGGACTTTTGGTAAATTACAAAACATTTCGGCGGGGTCAGAGTGGAAGACGACGCCATGGCTGCTCCTGACTAGGATGCTGATTTTGGTGCCCAGTACAAATCCGTTGCTGGATCTGCCTCAGCTGACTGCGGCAACGGGCATCATCATTAATCATTTTTATTTGCACGCCGCCGCATTTGGACTGGCATTCTGGGCAGCCTGAAATGGGCCCAAAAAAGTGGGCTGGCTGGCTGGCTGGTTGGCGGTGGCTGGCTGTTAATGGGCGGGTGGATCGGAGCCAGGAGACCACCCTCGTCAACTGCAAAAATCCAGCAAGTTTGTCACATTGCCCAACCACCAGAAAGTACCAGACCAAGCAGCCACCCAACCGCCAACCACCTAGCCACCGAGCCAACGAGCCATCATCATCATCAGCAGCAGCATCAGAGTAAACAACAAAACATGGACAGTAAATTGTAAACGTCATAATGTAGAGGGCGAGTGCCAGCAACAACAACATGAAATACGTTGACGGCAACTGTATAAATTATTACATTGTGTACTCTTAGCGCACATAAAAATACATTAATAAATATTATTTATGTATACTCTTATGTAGAATACATTGCGCGCCATTCTTCACAACTCCCAACTCCCACTGCTCTGGCTTGTTCATCATCGTATTCTGCCACCAGAAGCTGATGTGGAAAGATGAGTTGTTTAATACACAGAAAGATACCAGTATCTTGCGGATACAAGTGACATCCGTAGAAACAAGAAAGCCTTTTGTTGAGAATCCATTAAATTCTCGTTAGTTTTCTGATATCATAAAATGTACATATATTAAAATAAAAATCCGAATCATTTTCTCCCAGTGAACTTTCATTGAAAATTCGTACATAAAGTCTCATCTTCATTTCATATTTTTTGACATTTGTTAAATCAAATAAATGTATTCGATTTCGTTTGAATTTCATTCTACATATATAGTATTTGGTAGTAGTATTTGGGGCCCTCATATAACACATTGCTTTTTGTTTATGTATCATTTTTGCTGTTTGAATTTATTTGTTTGTTTTGCCATTCATGTGAATGCAAATTTGGTAATTGCCCCACTCTGTTTTTTTTCAAGTTTTTGCTTTATTTATTTGAGTAAAGGAATTTATTTTATGGCAAATGGGGCTTAAATCGCGAATACCCCTAAAGTGAGTTATGCATATGAGTAATGATTATTATTTTTTCTTTGGGGTAGATCATAAAGTTATTTGATATATGTTTAAATAAATTAAAATTGTATGCTAATTCGAGAGATTCTGGTGAAGAATTTTCTATCCAAAGAAAGGGGATGTTGGGGAATCTCAAGGACTATGCAGCTCTGAAGTCATTAGTTCATAAATACGGTCATGTGTGACGCAACCATCCATAATCGATATCGGGGCCAGGCATATAAATCTTTTGGACATAGCTTTGCTTTCGGCCTCGTCCATCCATCCATCCATCCATCCATCCATCCATCCGCTCGCTCGCTCGCTCCGACTGTCTATCGCAGGTCCTTTTAGCCTTTTAGGGCGATTCAATCTTTGGGGCTGTGTGGAAAGGCCATTAACTTGATATATGCACGCCGGCCGCCTAATGATTGCCGAATTTCTAATTATACGCATAAGAAATTATATCTGTCAATAAATTTGCCACTGTGTTCGAGTCTGGAGAGGAGCTACCAGGGATTGGTGGGGGCGAGAAGGTAGGTGGCAGTCGGGGGATGGAAAAAAGGACGAAAAAGAAATCGGCAGAGGCCATAATTCACTCGCACACACACACACACAAACACACAGATAGACAGGACGTCTTGCCTTGGCTAGCGTAAATCCTTCTACGCCTGACAACGGGAATGGCTAGCTCAGTGCTTATATAAATGATGAGTCCGAAACTCCGAGACCGACAACGAAACCGACACAGAAACCGAAACCGAAACCGAAACCGAGTTCAAATCCGAATCCAAGACAGGGCCCATAATGACCTAGGCAAGAGCGGAGCAGGAAATATTTGGCCGAATGACGCATAAAACAAATCCAAGGAGCCAAAAACCGGGGGACTGGCCAAGAAGACCCCAAGGGTTGCTGTTGACTTGACGGACCTGACTTGATGAAGGAGGGTGAATGGCCAAATGGTGGGATGTCTCTGGTGGCCAGGAGGAGCTTTGTCGGCTCGTCATCATTATCATCAGCGGCACTGGCACTAGCACTAGCTGTGGCAGTGGCAGTGGCAGTCATCATGGCCAAGACGAAAAGTCTTTTTCGACCAAAAGCAACGTCTTGGAATGAGAAGGAGGCCACACCAGCGTCGGCCCCATATATTTTCGCTCGTCTGACATTAACGGCTGCTATCGCAGAGTGGAGCTATGCCCAGAGCTCTGCCAAGCTGGCATCATTACTGGCACTCCACGATTTATTGACGAGCAGGCCAGAAGCATAGGAAACCATGGCAAACCAAACCAACACGAACCAAGACAGGACAGAAGCGAGCTGACTGAGCAGCCGAAAATTTAGAATCGTCTTCTTGGCTACGATGGGCTAGCATACAAAAAGGATTGCCGAGGGTCGGGACGGAGTGGAATCTGGCACCTCCTCCTCTCCAACTCTCTTCCTCACCATCGCCCCCGATGTGGGTGTCCTGGGTGTGGCCCGGGTCTTGACGACCCCCACAAAACTAAACCCCATTAGTTTCAATGGCCCATTCCGTTGACTTGACGCTTTGCCAGAGGAAGGCAGGCAGTCAACGCAAGATGACGTTGTCGCCGCTTCTTGACGGCTTCTTGAGGTTTGTTGATTCAGGCAAAAATGCCTCAATATCAAAGTTTTGTGCTTTGTTCCTAACCAAATTGCATATTAGATGGCCCTGTCCCGGGCCCTTGCTTCGCCTTAAATTGGATGTTGTAGAGGACAAAGTTTGATTTAAGAAAAGGGCTTTTTTGTTTGGCATTACAAGGATCATCATGCTTCCTCCAATATAGATGATTTTTGGTTTATTCGAAAGGTTTCAACCAGAGTTATATTATTATTAAAGAAATATACATATATACCTAATCATATGAAATTTTTAGAAGGACATCCTACTATGCCAAAAAAAAAAAAAGAAAAACATCCTCAGCTGACTCAGATGTTGCCAATTTTCATATCACGAGTAGCAAGCTGCCGCTTGCCGCTTCTGCTTGAGCTGATGATTCATATCCTAAAGTAGCTCCTCTTGCCAAACAATCCCCGTCAGTAAGCTATCTCTAATGCCAAACGATGCTGTGTGTGTGTGTGTGTGTCTGTGTCTACATCCTGCCCAGGATCTGGTCCCTCCATCCCGCCTGCCTCTGTGGAACCATTCATTTGCTTGAGAGCGCCTTCGGCATATTTTTAATTGCCTAATTTTGCGACTTGAGTGATGGGCCCACTGAACGCTCCGAGGGTTGCTGCTTCAAATGTTGTCGTTCAGCTTGATAAACGCCCGCTTGCCGCCGTTTGGCATTTTAAAATTGTCGCCAAAAAACATCCCCCGTACCCTCCACAAACTGGCAAGTGGCTTCATTTGCTGGCGCTGAAATATTTCACCATGCCACCATGCCGCCAAGCCATCCACTTCCACCCAAAGGGACCACCCACTCCCCATGAATTTGGACCCGGCATTGTCACCATCAACAGTGCTCGCGGCAAATTATGGGACAATATTTTAGGCTAATGTTAATGTTTTCCCAAAAATGTTCTCATTGTGCCAAGGAGGGTCCCACTCCCAACCGCCACCCCATTAGACACTCCTTGCCTCTGGCCAAAATCCGTTAAATTATTGAGCTGAAGGTACTTTTCAATGCGGTTCGCTGGCTTGGGTTACTCGACTTGGATGGCTGCGAACGACTACTTTCCAGACTGAGCCACCCAGAGTTTGGGGTTAAATGAGCAGCGACACTTTTGTTGTTGCCTCTCCTACGGCCGGGGGTATTCTTCTACTATATTTTTGTTGGGCACTGCAATTCCAAGTCGCTCAGGTTCTCTTGTTAAATGTTTCGGAAATGTTGCTCCCAAAATGAATGGAATGAACCCAAGGCGGAGAAAGCCTCGAGAATGAATTAGCCCACTGGAGGAATAGAAATTTCCAACAGGACTTAAATTAGAAGATCAACGCTGGGGACAGTCGAGTAAATTATTCCAACTGACAATGAATTATGTTTCGGATCAGCATATGAGTGTGATACTCAAATTGATTAATAATGTAGGTCTTCAACAGAAGACCTTAAAGTGCCAAGCTCACTTTATATTTATTTTCAACCATCTCTGGTAAGCCTTATCGAAAATGTTCCGGTCTACAATCTTTTAAACGGCAAGTCCATCTTAAACCTATCAAGCGTGTTTACCCCCACCTTTCATAAGCACTCGAAATTTTGTATCTTGAAGTTGCAACAAAGTATTGCAGTCCCTCCACCCACTCATCAGTCTTAAGTCTGACTTGGGCACACCTCACAGATAAAGAAAGCCACAGAAAACCCCCCGGAAAAAAAAAAACAAGAAAAAAATAAAAGAAATGCCCGGGAAAACCTCTAAATCTTGTTGGCTACGTTCGTCCAGGAGCGTTGGTCCTGTTGCCATTTATTTCTCCCCCAGTCGGTTTTTAGCGTTCGCCTTGTCTCGGCCACCATAAAACACTTTAATAGTTCTCTTATGCCAACCCCCAAGGATGGGCAAATACCACCCAACTGCCCACTCACTCACACCACTGGAGGAGCCTACACCTTCTGACATTTGCCAATACTTTCAGTCTTTCTTTCTTACCTTCTGCTCGCCACTTGGCCCCGATACCCGAAGAGCTCGCGATTTAAAATTATGGCAATGCTGTCACTTAAAAGGCGCCCTTACTACCAGAAACCCCACCTGCCGGCGCCTCTGGCATTTCGGCTCAATTGTTTTTGTATTTTCTCATTCTGCGACAGGCCGCTGCCTCGTTCTTTCCCCACCCCCGCTTTCTTTGTCCTTAATTTAAGGCCAGACAACTCGTTGAACTTTTTTAATGATTTCTGTTTTAAGCCTTGGGGACCAATTCCTGGGAGGACGCCGAGACTGAGAGTGAGACTGAGAGTGAGAGAGTCAGCCATATGCCCGGAGACGCAACAAATTAACCCCGTTCACCTGCAGGTCGTCGCACAACCCTTAACCCGTTCTCGCCCCAACACCCCGTGCCACTCAGCTTCTTAACCGCTTCAACACTTTGATTTGATTTTGTTTTTTTTTCCGGGATGCGTTTTTAACGCACGCTTAATCAATTGCCGTGGAATCCCTCCCAGCTGACCCACCTTCGTGCCACCGAAAGCTGCGCGAACTCGTGCGCGTGGCAGCCGCCCACAATCCACAGCCCATCCCCCTCGGCCGGCCCAGCCTCCCGACCTTGTCACATGACACCTGCAACCTTTTGCGCGTCGATTTCCGTTTCCGTTTCGCCGCCGTCGATGTTGGTAAAAGTTTTTCGGCGGGCTGGGCTTTTTTTTGTTGTTGTTTTTTGGCGTCTTTTTACTGCCAGGGGACGGTGTGTGTGTGTGTGTGTGTGTGTGTGTGTGGCAAGGTGGGTGGCAAGACTGGGCGGCATGACGGGGATTCACCTCTGCCTCTTGGCATACAACAAATTTTGATGCCTTTTGATCTTCACCTCGGCTGCTGCTGTGGACTTGGCGTGTTTTTAATTTAAATCCTGCTCCTGTCAGCGTAATACGACAAAAAATGGCTCGCCATGTTTGATGTTTAATTTTATTAAAAGGATTTTGTTTTTGTTTTTGTTTTTGCATTTTTGCTGCTCTTGTTGTTGTTGGTGCTGCTTGATGCTGGCAGTTTGGTTGGCTGGTTGGCTGGTTGGTGGCGCGATTGCTGCCGCTCATTTTTGTTGATTTTGTTTTTGTAGTCGGTGTTTTGTCAGAATCCAATTAAAATTATCCGCCGGCGATTGTTTGTCAAAAATATTTAAGACATAAAACAAAATCCCAAACAAACAAAGAGCCTGTGGAACGAAATACAAAGGTAACAACAGGTGCAAAGTGGGTGGGAAAATATGCCAGAAAATATGGTTTTAGTTTAGGGACATATCTGTACATTCTTTATTGATTAAATATTTTAAATTTTTTATGGAGATTACTTGCAATATACTCCCCCTTAAAAATGTATAATTTTTATCCTGATTTTCTATTTACAATCCCACCAACAGAATCCCTACGAAAAGAGTCTAAACAATTCTAATTACCTCCGAAAACCAACAATAGAGTTTTAAGAAATTCGTCACGGGTTAGAGGAGTTCACTTTCACTTCGGTAGCGTTTTAAACTGACATTCTATTGTCTTGACGGGAGACGTCAAGCTGGAGAATTAGCGCTTGAGTGATTTACGAGGGGAAAGCGGAAAGACTAGCCCAGAAATCGTAGCACCGATGGAAGGGCTACAGAACTGGCCCTAAATCCCGTGCGGCAGTGTGTCGGCCCGATCCCTTTTTGATGGACTGCAACTGCATCGAAAGTGAAATTGTGCAGCCCATAAATCAGGGCAGTCAGTGTCCTGGCCGGGCTCTGCGCCTTTGTTGCACATCGGATACGGGATGCAAATGTGCAACTGTTATGCCAACACACGTTTCTCGGCGGGTTGTCGGCGGGAAAATATTTGGACACCGATCCAGTTGCCGGGAAAATCGCATTTGCCAACATTACGACGTCCGTTGCTGATGGATTAGTGCGGATTACTTGGTTCTGACCAGAAGCCCGGCGAAAGTTGTGGCAGGTAGCTAGAAAGGTTTGGGTAGAACTGACAGTTCATGGTTGCAATTAGTTTGGGATTCATTGTTTGTTTGCCAGGAGGAGGCGTTTTGTTGACAAGGATTTACAGTCATTTACATTGGGATCTTGAGGGCAAGGATTTCTTGGGATAGTGAAGAAAATTCTTACCAAATCAACCTCCTCTGTTGCCTCTGGAGTGCATATCTACATTTTTATGGAGTGCCAAAGTCCAGAATGTGGTGCAAATGTATGCATAAAAAATAGTTGGATTCTCCCTCCTACATAATTTCGATGGCTAGGCGCTGCTGCTGTGGTTGTTGTTGAAATAATTTACTTTATGGCCGCTTGGCGATCGCAGTGCAAAGATTTCAAATTCAAGCGGCATGCGGCATGTGGCAGTGGCAGTGGCAGCGGCAGCCAATCGCTGACCAATGGCTGGCAATGCCATAAACAAAACGCTGACTAAACCGCATGCAAAAGCCAGCAGCGGCCAACCAACACATGCAACATTCTGCAGCAGAGCAGTGGCCACAAAAAGTGGCAGAAGAAACAAGGCACCAAAAACATTCTCAACATGAGCAGCTGATACTTCACATAAACGACATAAACACTGCGAAGAGTCCGGGGCACAGGCGATGATCGCCGACCGTCGACTTTTGCGAAGGTGTAGCGATGCAGCGGCAATTGCTGCAACTGTTGCAGTTGCTGTTGCAACAACAATCGCCAGCGGATGGACAACAAAGCAAACTGACTGGAGACGACATGGATGTGGTTGTGAATCTCGATGTGGATGTGGCAGAGGACGCCATTGCCACCACATCCAAAAGTGCAGTTGGCAAACGGAGTGGCAGAGGAGCTCGAGGAGCAAATATATCAAATGCGATCGATCGCCAGTGTCGGGAGCTGTTGTTGCCACAGACAGAAGTGAAGGAAGATATGTAGATCGTTCTGACTCTTAAATACTCTTCTTTAGGGATTCATGTTTAAGGTAAAATGATTATTAATACTTAAATGTTATTAATGTTGGCTATTTCCAAATAATATAACCATTAAAGTAAAGTAATAAAGGATATATCATTATTACAACAACTACATATATATATCATTATTGCAACTATTATTTAGTTATTATTAAAAATAGAAATAAATATGGGACAATTTATAGCCTTTGGTATAAGTACAATGTTTTAATCCTTATATAAGAACCGAAAATCCCCTTCTACCCTACAAATCGATATCGGTAGAAGTCAGCAATGTAAATCCAATTTGATCTCCGCCGAACGCTTTTTGTTCAACGCTCCGCTGATGGCCTCGAAGTGTAGGCAAAACAGTCGGACGGCAGCAAAAAGTTGCAGCTTTTTCGAGAGAGATCAGAGATCTCATCGTCGTCGTCGTCGTCGTCGTCGTCGTCTTCGTTTCCATGGCAGTTGGACTTGAAGCCGGAGATTGGAGAACTGCCCTGGTCCTGGCTGAATTTTTGGTCTGGGCTGGTTTGGTTTTGTTTCTTTGGTTTGGCTACCAGAAGAGATACCGATTGGCAGTGGCAGTGGCAGTGGCAGCGGGCCCTCAAAACTTTGAACTGTTGCGCAGACGACTGGAGGCTTGTGCCGGCTTTCAGTTTGTTTTGGCCATCAAAGGACGGACAGGGACACGGCCCGGGACAGCATGTGTATAAGCATTCGTGTTGCATGGCCCGAGGGCCGGATGAGCGACTTTTACAACTCCAAAATGGATGGCGACACTTTTTCTTGCGCTTTGTGCATTGTCCAGCGGCAGATACAGCAGGCCGATACCCAGGACGAGATGACCGCCTCCCCCCTAAATGGGAATTACAGGGCTGTATGGGGAATTGCCATAGAGCAGGCCGAGAGCAGGCAATCTCAGAACTATTTGATACCGGGGCAAATTAATAAGTTCATCACTCGATCAGCTCCATGACTAGCCAACCCGACACTGAGGCCAAGTTCAGGCCGAGTATTCTCACCAACGATGACAACGATGACGAGAGGCCTCTAACCCGGGGTCGGGCGAATTTCAAGAAGTGGCTGGGCCGCAAGATACGGGTGCAGCTCCACAACAAGCTCGTCCTGATCGGGATCTTCAGTTGCACCGATCACGACGAGAATCTGGTGCTCTCCCATTGCGGCACCTATGTCTCCGAGGCCGAGAAGCCGATATCCGTGGGGAAAGTCATGGTGCCGGGTCACCAAATAGAAACTATATCCGTGGACATGCCAACGGAAGAGGTGCGGCTCCAAAACCAAATCGGTTAAGTCATTCAATAGAATTTCGTTTAAGAACTCAAAATATTCACTCGTGCATCGGTGATATACGAAAGTATTACTAAATTGTAATTGACTTTAAATGCCATAATATAGTTATGCGATGGTTATATTAGAGGTCTCCCTTCATAATATTGTTAAGAGTTAAGTAGCTAGAGGTCCAATCGCTAAGCAAATTCCTTTCTTCAGCGCCACTAATCACATTGTCACATGACTCGGCTGACAATTCCTTTGCAGTTTTTTGTTTTTTGTTTTTTAGGCTCTTCCATTTTGTTGGCAACGGCTGTGAAACAAACTCATTACCCGCGCTGGCTGTGAGGCAAAAAGTGGCGCGATCTTTATCAGCGTTTTCCGCCAAACTCCAAGCCACTGATAAAATATTTAAAAAACCAGGTACCTGAATCGCTGACAGCAGTGCCAGTGTAGAGGCCAAGGCAGCAAAAAACTAGCAATGCGTTTTCTTCGCGAATCGATCGCATCAAGCAAGCCAATGGTACAACAATGGAAGCTCCACAGCTCCATTGCTCTCCATGGCTTGGCTCTTTCCATGGCTTGGCCAGCCAAGCGGGCCAAGAAGCCAGCCATCGAGTGACAGACAGACAGAGAACACAAGCCCAAAATTCCAGAGCAAAGACTCCAATAAATTTCGTTAAATGCGCACGCGTGCGAGGAACAGCAGGCTCGACTGGCTTCCAATCCTCATCCTCGTCCACATCCTCAGTCGCCGAGTCTCATCTCTGGCCTCTCATCCTCGTCGACGAGGATGCTGACTTTCGGCTATGCCGGGCCAGCCAGAGGAGCAGCTACTAACTCAGTTACCACCAGGCAATTGCGATGGACATCTCTCTTGCTACCTCTCGGCCTTCTGCTCCCCTTGGGTCTTTGCTCGTTTTATTTGGTCTCAATCGATCGGATTACTCAGGACTCTTGCTAGTGGTGGGCTCGTGATTTTGACTCCTAAACCTTTGAAATAAATAATTAATTTTAATAAATAAATTTAGCAGTTTCTGTTTTAATTCTAAGACCTTTAGATACCCCCCTAGTTCCAAGGGGTGGCTGATTTATTTTGAAGTTTCTATGGACTTTTTGCTTATGTATCATATATGATAGTTCACGATCCTCCAAAATTTTGTCCTCCCTATCCACAGCTGTAACATTTTGCAACTCCCTAACAAGCTGATGAGACATGAACGCGCGCGCTTAGCAAATTCCAAAATGTCAACGGAAAAATCACATTGTGCGCCATTATTTTTCTCCTTTTTGCCAATGGCATCTGGAGCAGGCAGGACGTGGTTTCAGATTTTCGCTCTGGCCTCAGCTACAGCTAAAGCTACAGCTTGAGCTCCTGATCCAGGTCCAGATCCAGCTAATGCAATGCAGTGTCGTCGTGTCTCATAAGCCATAAACATAAATAAAGGCACCTACTCCAGAACAGGAGGTAGGCGAGGAGCATCCGAAGCTCGAAGGGAATGGCTCGCCAAAAATGTCACAGCGAACAACAATGCCGGGGGAGAGCATCAATATTATAGATGGACAATCCGAAAGGGTTCCCGAAATGATGGAACAATGCACGGGCATGAGATACACACGAAAAGATCATCCCAAGTATACAATGGCCAGACCCAAGATAAATCTTTGCACTTTGGAAGACTTGGTATTGAGGTTGCAGGCTAACAAGGAAAATGCCTTGCCAGAATCCAACCAATTGGGGAATAAGACAGATAGGTGGGAGAAGAGGTTATGCAATTTTTTTTTACCAAACATTTATATCTTAACCTTTTTGTCAAGTTCTATGCAAAATATCTCGAAGAGTTCCTCAAAGTGGTACACTTCCAGTTTCCTTCTCGAAGCCCCTTACTTGCCGATTGAATTTCGAGCCCCTGAGTGTCCGACTACCGAATCGCAATCGAATAGAATGGACTCATAAGCCCAAACAAACTACCGTGCTAATCCAAATCATATCGAATTTCATACAACTTAAATTTTCTTTAGCTTCTGTTGGGCTTGGATGTGTGCATTTTGTTTTCGGACCTTTTTCTTTAGAGTTGAGGTTGGGCTTTTTGTACATTTCGAATAAAACCAAATGGAAAAAAAAGTCAGTGAACCAAATTAAGTCGAACATGTGTCTGGGAAACAAATTTGAAATGCCGCCACAGAGGCAATATAAGAGAAGAGCAACAAAAACAATAAAATTAGTAGTAAGAGTGAAAGGCAAATCGGATGATGAAGAAGAAGTTCCTTAATACCCATGAATCTTCATCTCCGGCTGGAGTCCCGGATCAACTCAACTGGAGTCGACTCTTGTCTTCCAGACGAACTGACATTCAAATTAAATTGGATTAGCAGCGTTCCCTTGTCAATCTCCCCGAAAAACAGAAGATCCAGGAACGATGAGGAGCAGCAGGCAAATTTCGACCCAAAAAACCAAAGTAGAAACTGCAGACTTTCCGGCCTCCAAAGATCCCCAAAGCACTGGAGATGGCGCAGAGCTGAATTCTGCGCAAATCTCCACTGGACTGACAGTGACATATTTTGTGACAGCTGATGGAATATGCTTTGGAGTTGGGTCCAGTCCATTCCAAGGCCCCTGATCTGATCCATCAAGCCCGCAGCGAGAACTTTGCAGTGTCAACTTTATACTGGAAGCTGATGTGTCGGCACCATTTGATCGCATCAGCAACAGCAACAGCAACAGCATCAACATCAGCATCAGCATCCCATCGCATCCGCATCCCATCGGCCTCGCACCGAACTAATCCTTTTCGCGATGACTTGACAGCAGCTGTGTTCTTGAATTTCGCGGTGCCATCAATCAAGGCGGATCGGATGCTGTATGCTGTGTGCTGGCATTCTGGATGCGGGATATCCAGCTATATTTGCTATATATATTCTGATTCCCTCTCGTCGTGCTAATTAGTCACCCGGCTATTCACTCAGCCAGTCAAGTCGAACGACTGATATCAAATTCTTGTCCGAACAGCTACCGCAAAAGCTCCGTCTCTCCGGCGAGGTCTGTACTTAGTCAGGTCCAGTGATCAATCAATGATGATTAATGCAAATGCAAGGTCAACAAATTGCACAATCTTGCGCTTTCATGCACTCTGACAAAAAAGGGAGTACCTTTTTCTTATTATTTTTAAAGCAATGCCAGAGTATGAATAGTGTTTTCAATAAATTCTTTGACCAAATCAATGTAAATAGCCTTATATTTAAATAAAAAATTTCACCCAAATTACTACCAATTTTTCCAAGTTCATTCCCATTCCAAGTTTCTTCAATATGCATCTCTTTTTTTGCAATCGCCACACACATCAATCATTCATTAGCAGCTCAAGTTGTCAGGTTTTGTCGCTCCGTGGCCGTGATGCGTGATTATGAATCGTGAGATCGCTAGTTGCTGTCGCTTCGATTGCACTTTTGATGGAGCTCAGAGCCCCGGTTCTTCAGATCCCCATCCCCAATGCCTTCAACTCTTCCCTCACCGTCAAATAATTTTTCTTTCCAATCACTTTATTCACTTGATTTGATGCCACTTCCAGGTTGAAGATCCACCGGCAGGCAAGCTGCACTGTTGCAATTGCAATTAGGTGCTCCTAGCCGACTTGACTGACTCTAAGATAGGCTTAGCTAATTAATTTGATAATTGGCTGGACAGTTTGGCGGCATCGTATGACCATATAGAGTTACAAGAGATCAAGTCAAAAGAGATTCGAAAACCTGGCCGTCAAAAAACTCAAACAAAAATAGAGGATTTTTTCATTTTTAGAAACATTTCACAAGACATTCTCAGCGTTTTGATGAATTTTCAACGCAATGCCATTTTATACGATCCTCCCCTCGATTTATGAGTTGTTTTAATTTCGACAAAAATTGTGTCGTCGCATTTATTTTTGGCGATTATTTATGGATCGAGCAACCTATGACAGAGGGAGTGTACGAAAAGAGGCGGAAATCCCAGAGCGCCAATCGAAAAAATTTAAACACTTGATGGTGACGACAATGTCAGAGACACACCACACCACCCAATCCATCTCGAAGATACAGATCTATAGGATACAACTATAGAAACTATAACTAATTGCCGAAGCCATTTGTGTAGATAGATAGTGCTGGGGAGTCGATTTTCTAGTTTGTCTCCTGCTTTCTTTCCCATAATGAAATGTTTTTCGGTCAATTTGATAATGCCGCCTTCTATAAAACAAATTTATGACAGACTCGCGGCAATAAATATGTTAAGTTTTTCGTTTTTATTTCGGTTTTCGGACCCAGAGCAGAAGACCAGGCCGAATGACGAAATCTGAGGCCGAAGACGACAATCGACAATCGACAAACGACAAACGGCGGCGACAACTCGTCGAGAGATATTTTATAAATAGTGGGTGTCTCGCTGAACCGATTCGATTGGCTTGATTGTGATTTACAGCAATTCGGATATTTATTCAAATTTTCTCCCCGCCATATACATATGAGCAATCTGTAGTCGTCCGATGGGCCGATCTGTTTATGTTCGTTTTATTATGTAAAATGCCTTTCACGGCCCATCAACGCGGGCTCATCAGCATTCAAATATGCAGCAATCAAACATCGACACGACCGCGGAGTCGGCGCCTCTGGTTTCTCTGGCTCCCTGGGCCTGTGCTCCCCCACTTCTCTACTTTTTCTCAGTTTTTCTCTCATATCTCGGCTCTAGAGACTTTCCTCCCTTGGCGTTCGATGCTGCACTAATAAAGCCATTCACGCTATTTTCCTCAATTGCATGCAAAATTAATTGCGAAGAAAGCGAAAAGAAAAACGTTTGCCCGGCTGTGTTAACAGTGGGGCAGGACTCGACATTTATAGCTAAAAAATTGATATTGCTAGTTGTATGAAAAGTTTTCAGAATAAAAACATATCAATGAATTAATATTCAAGGCATGCTCAGACGACAAGGCATGTTCTTATATTTAAGTAAGATTTAAAATTACCAGAGTTAATGGTATAAAATCCATACCATCAGTAGGACCATTCCAAAAAAAGGTCATAACTAGGGTATTTCCATTCAAGTTTTCTATATAAATAGCAGTTTCATTTCCCACAAGTTCATGGCAGCTTGGAACATTAGGAACGTTGTGCATTTTTTATTTATTTTTATTTGATTTATTTACGCTTCGGGTGGATAATTATTTTTTCTTTCTTTAACACTGGGTTCTAAACAAAATAAAAATTCAATATTTCTTTTTTATTTAGATTTTATTTTGTTATTTTTTAAGAATTGCCTTCGACCCTCATATGTATGGGCCTAGGAGGACAACTGCAATTTTATATTTTTAAGAACATATTGCAAGAAATATTAAATATATTATTTAATCTGAACTATTTAAAATTAGCCTCTTTTATTTAGACTTAAGGGGAACTTAATGGGAAGACTGATTTCTTATTCTGTATTTATTTTTATCTTTTGTTCTTTATCATTTTATACTTTTACTTGACGCCCAAGTAATAAAACTAATCGCTTAAAAATTTTTATTTTTTGCAATTTTTGTTGATTTATTTTATTTTTGATCCGTTGGGACCTTTAAAGAATACTTTTAGCAGAGATTGGGGGTGCTCAGACTCTTGCAAACATTGTATATTTTATTATTTTACTTCTGTTTCTTAGCCAGGATCGTGGGACTGTTCATTTGGTCTCTTTCCATATTTTATTATTTTGTAATTTTTTTTGTATTATTTCATTCAGGGTTTATTCACTTTTCTTCTAACCTGAGAGGATCCTTCGGGACTTATCGAGCAGACTTTTTTATTATTACATTATTATTTGAAATTTTTAAATAAAATTTTAACCTTTTTTTTTTAAATTCTTTTGATTTGTGTCCCCACTGTGTCTACATCGTTTGCATTTGTTTTATGCCTCGCCCTTGCCCATTCGGTTAGGAGCCCCCCAACTGTCGCCGCTGCAACTTGCCCCTCCTGCCAGGGCAGCCAACACGCGACACAGACAAACTCAGGCATCCGTCAGTTTTTAATATTTTCCATTTGTTTTTCACTTGTTATTTATTGGCCCACTCGGCGACAGCGGCTCTCACTCCCCGTTCCCAGCTCCCAGCTCCCCCAGATCTTTGGGAATTTAATTTTTGCCTTGGTTGCTCCTTCTAGTTGACAAGCTCTTGTCATTGACTGTGGCAAAATTAGCATATGTTCCTCCATGCCCCTACACGATCATGTTTCTGGTGTGGCTGCCGTTGCTGCTGCTGTTGCAGTTTCAGTTGCAACTTGCCGCTTCCACGGCTCCTTGGGCAACTTTATTTGCTGTGAATATTTTTTGTCGCTTGGTTGCAATTAATAAAAAGTTGGCGCTGTTGTTGCATTTTGTTGCTGTTTCATGTTGTTAATATTTTGTAAATTAATGTTCGATGCAGGAATGCGGACGTTGCACATGCCAGTGCACCCTGCAACATGTTGCTGCTTCGGCGGCGCTGGCCCAAACTGCCCGCCGTCTGCCATCAAGAAGTTTTTATTGAAGTATAACATTAAATTTGGCATTTCCATATGCAGAATTTAGCCTATAAAACTTGCAGTTTTTCCCTCACTTGCACTTCACTTTTCATTCTGAATGGAGGAAGTCTCCCGGTCTGAATCGTGTTGCAAAATGAGAAAGGGAGTTTTCACAATTATTTATTTGTTTAGTTAATAAATCAGTAGATATTTTTACTTCTTATGGGAATATTTTTGTTAAAAATCCCCCCGAGATCCACCACAGTCAGCTGTCTATCTTGGAGAACTTGTGTAGAAGCTGAACGGACTGACAGTTTAACACGCCAAGAGCATTTCCCACATAACACATGTTACCATTCCATTTGAATTTCCTTAACCAAAGCTGAAAAAAAAATCAAGGCACTAAAATAAATATTATGCCAATTTAACATAATGATTTATTAGTTTATTTATCTTCCAAATATTTTCCTCCTTAGCGTAGATCTTTCACAACACAGTGGAAAGCTGAAGCACCCACGCAGCCACCAGAAGACTAAATTGGGAGGCGGGGGAGCAAATCCGCGGTGTCAACGGGAAATGTCTTCGAACCGTATCCGAATCCAAATAAGAACCAGAAAAAGATGATGTTGATGATGCAGCTGCTGGATGCTGCGATGCCAAGATGCCACTGACTGGCGTCCAATTTATGAAGGCGAGGACAGAGATATTGACGAATGCCGTTGGACGCGAACTCGAACTCGAACCCGAACCCCAACCCGAATCCGAATCCGAAATGCGGAAATTCAAATGCGTGGGCCGGGGCCACTTCTTGGTTGCTGGATCCATTTGGCTTTCTTGGCCAAGAGTTATGTTAATTGTTGACACGTCAATTTGAATCACGACTTACACTTGTCTCCCTCGCATGCGTGGCAGTAATTTACGGCTTGTCGGGTGAAAATCGCAATTATCATTTTTTATTATGATTTAATGGCAGGTCCACCAAAAATAAAGCAACCGGAATGCTTTTCCATTTCAGATGCATATAGTCCAGAATCGTATAAATATATATTCTTTTTTTTTGTTGTTGTTGTTTAATTTTTCTTAATTTCCATGCATCATTGGCAAATATTTTATGATGATGGAAGCGTTCTTTTAACTCGTCCGTAATTGTTGTCGCTAAGAACAACAAGTTAATTAATTTGGCTAAATGAATTCTCTTAATGGGATACAAGATGTTTAATGAGATTTTCGGCGCTTTTGTCAAAAAGATCTCAACCCATCGAAAAGACAGGAGCGAGGAAAGATCAGATCAGAGAACGAAAAGTAATGTGAAATATACTCTAGTATTTAGTTAGACATATTGCATAAAAATTATTGTTAAAATATTTATACCATACCTGAAATAATACAAAGCTCATAACTTTGCATTTTTTCTTTATAGAGCATTTCAATTTCGATTCAAACTTCCAATATTTGCATCGTATCCCGTTCTACTTTCTTGCCAGAAACTGTCAAAACGACAACTGCCAAATAATTTCAGCTGCGAGCAAATGTTGAAACTCATTAAACAAAACGACCAAAAGCCAAACCAGCTACAACGGCGATGACAACGTCTAACGAAAAGTGGTCTCTAATTAGAAATAAATCGAAAATATTTGCCATTCGTATAATGTTTTGATGGCAATGCTCCTCAAACTCAACAGCCATTTCCATTTCATTTTCATTTCGGTCGATTTAGCCCCTTCTTTTCTCGTTCTCTGGCTTTTTGTTTGCTGGCAGACAATTTTCAAAATATCAAGTGTCAAATTTTTGCAATAGAATGTAACTCACATTTGCCATGACACATCCGAATATATGGCCAGAGGGTTTGGGACAAAACCGGCTGGTGGGTGGACGAGTGGATGGGCGGCATTTGGAAGGGCAGTTTAGCCTGCTATTTGCTGTGTGCTGACAATTTTTTGACACAGCTGAAAAATCTGCACAAATTTGGACTCACTTTTTTTGTGGATTATTTCTAAAATAGCAATTCCTGTGTTTGTCACTTCGAGGGGTTTTCATTTTCGGGCCACATCTCTTTGTTTCGCCATGCAGGGGGGGCGTAGCACATGTAATTACGGACGACACTTCATTCCTCTTCAAGGCTATGTGAGGGAGGAGGCTAACTGGTATTGTTGCTGAAGGATTTGCTTTTTAATTTTGACATTTCATCTGAGTTCTAGAGGGGATGCGAGATGCACAAATGTTAATTATGACTTGGGTCTAGAGAATTGGGTGGTCCAAGGGTGGGAAGTTAATACAACATATGTGAGCTATTTTATATTCATGTTCCCCAAGTTTCTGGCTTGTTCTTGTAAAAAAATGTAACATTTCTTTAGCAAATCCTTTCCTCAGCTAGCTGCTTTTCCGCTACCGATTCCAGTTACCATCCCTGCTGGAAAAACCAACCCGACCAACTTAACTGGCGAAACATTCCACTGCCTGTCGGGTCGGGTCAACTGGAGGGAGGCGGAGCACATCCTTTGGCTCCTCGGATGCTCGTAGCTCGTCAAGTGCCTGGCCCCGTTGTTTGTTTTGATGGAAGCCACCCGGTGTCCTTCCGAAGCCCAACCACCTCCCAAGTCCCTCCCCTCGTTGTTGGGGAAAAGTTTTGTGTGTGTGTGCGCACAACACCCACAAAAGTGTCCCCGATTCTCCATCTCGCTCGCCTCGGCTGTCCATTATCCTTGTGGCGCATGTTTGTCTTTCATCATTTTTTTGCTCCTCTTGTGTTTCTCTGTGTGTGTCGTCTTCTTTTTTGTGTGGAATTTATGTTTTTTACGCTTTGCTTCTCATCTATTTTTCTACATTTTCTGCTGACCACAGAGGGGCCTGGGGAATTCGGATGGCGAAACTACAACACACAGGAGCTACAACCATAGCCATCCTTGTTGTTGTCCTGTGGCCACTTTTACTACGTTCACAGCTCGGCTCCCATGTCCTCGTGACTCTGAAGTTTTCGTACCCGTCCTCAGCCATTCCCTTCTCCTGGCCATCCTCATTCCGTCTCTGTCCGTCTATCGGTTGGCGGACATTTTTCTTATTTGCAATAAATTTGGTTATGAATGTTCTCGGTCTGCCCTCGTTGCTTTTGCCCGGGAATTGTACATAATTTTCACAATTTTGATGTTAACTTGAAAATTTACGATACGTTATTTTGAAATGATGGTTGGCTCGGACCAAGCCCGGTCCAAATAGCTACCTCCTTCTCTATCATTCTGTTTATCTATTTCGGGTTTTAAGAGTATCTGCCCCGAAACTCCACATCTATTTCCTTCCATCTATCGCCCTAGTCTGCCCCGACATGGCAGGCATTAAAAATTCATTTTTACGATTTCAGTTTGCGGATTTAAACGAAACGCTTTCGGTGGGTTGGTCTGCTCTTCTGGCCGTCCTCTTGGATGGAAATCGGACTGGCAACAAAATAGGGATTATGGTTGTCGCCTAATCCGAAAGGGATTGGGATAACAAAACTAAAATCATGTTTTTTTTAGTAAATAGCAATGAAAAGTGACTTGATTTAGGATTTTCAAGGGACAGACTTTGCTTAAGAATTTATAGAATTAAGAGTAGTCTTTTTCCGTAAATTAATATACAAGAAAGTGCTGACATATCCAAGGCGATCAGCATTCTGAATCTACAATATTGTATATATCGCACATTCTTGGCCATTTATAACATTCTGTACATCATAAATATAAATATTTATGGATTTGCGATACAAGTTTCGTATCCCAAATCGTTGCAAATCGACGCAAAGTGCTCTAATTTACGTCAATTTTTGCGAAGAAGACGAAACGAAAATGTCGGGCAATTAGGAAAGAAATATGTAACTGTCTGGAAATTGGTAGCTGGACGAAGGACCCACAACCTTCCCCTTTGGTCCGAGGCTCCGCAAACGAAATAAAATTAATTTATGAAAACTATTTGTGCAGGACAACAACGATAACGACAACAGCAACCAACGACGGCAAAAACAAAAAGAAACAGTCCACCCCAATCTGGAGAAGGCATTCGTCCATTGTCCTGCTCGATGGATAGACACGCGCTCGTCATAATTCTGTATAATCTATGTACGATTTGAGTAAAAACAAAGGAAAGCCAAAGCATAAATTTCACATTTTATGTGCGCTTTCTTTCGCCCGGCCACTTTGGGCTGGGGTTCGAGTTCGGGCATGGCCACGAGCACGGGTCCGGCCCTAGGTCCTTGGTCCTTGGTCCTTGGAGACATTTTGTGCGCGCTGTCATTAGGAGAAATAAAATATGCTACTGCTTTCACTTTGCTAGTCCTCCGCTTCGGTCTTGTCCTGCGGAATGTCAAGCAAACGAGCCAACCATCAACTTTATGGGCAAATAGCACAAATTACACAAACCAAAAACAAGAGAAATTTAGGAAAATTGGGTAGAACACAAGTATATCTTGTCACATTTTTGTTAAGTAAAGGTTTAACGAATGTTTTGAGATTCCAGTTAGAGATAACTCTGATAATTTTGATACAATTTTAGGTTATTTTTTTTCTAAACACACCTTCTTAAAGAAAGAAAAATGTTCAACATGTCGGATACTTAATCTCCATTCAAGCATATCACGTATACGTAATAATTATATTTTTCAAAATAAAATTTATATTCGTTTTAGAAACTTGTAGTTTAATGAAATATATTAGATAGAATGATTCCAGAAAAATATATTTCAGATATCTAGAGGAGCGTATGTGTTCAACATGTCGGATACGTAATCTCAACTCAGGAATATCAAGTATACGTTTTTTATATTTGCTTTTTTTCTGTTAAGAAATAAACAAATTTTAAGATTCATTCACAACTTATACTAGTTCATAACACTAGTAGCTATTGTTCCCATTAAGAAAAATTATTGAAATAATTTTAGAACTCAATCAGACATGAGATAGAGTGAAACTTTTTATAGATCTACCCCATTGAGTTGAGGGTCTATTCTTGCCACCTATCTGCTGCCCATCATATTTTTCAGAAATGATTCCGCATGGGCAACTGTTGCTGTCAGTCTGGGTTATTTCGTTGGCTTCCCGCTCTCCTCGTCTTGGCATTTAGCAAATTCCTGACAGCCAGAGAACCCCACGTTGATGTAATTTTCGCCTTCCTGCCAAATGTCCAAAAATATCAAGCCAAGACCAATTATGAATAGAACAATTAATCTCTAATTATGCCTGAATATCTGTCAGGCGAATTATTAGCGAGAATGAAATGAAAATCAACGAAAAAGACACCGCTGGCGGCACCGTCTCCGTGCCCATAAAAGGGGACAGAAGGGTGATGTACCTCAGTGAGATCAGATCTTGGGTGTCTCCTCCTTCTCAGCCGTTGCTCCATGCGATCTTTTGGGGCCTTGGACCTCATGTTCGCCTGTTGATCGGATTATGACAACCAACGACACAACACTACACAAGACAACACCAGACAATCCGTGGCAAGAGGCAGCCGGCAAGAGGCAAGCGGCAAGAAGCAAGCGGCAAGAGTTTTTCATTTGGCGTTGAAAGTTTGCTGACGATGCCAACAGATGCAAACGGATGCCGCATCTTGATCGCCACTTTTGATTCGGATTAAGTGAAAATTCATTAGATAATTTCAGGCCGTGTCGCGTCTTGATGGAAACTTGTGAGGCGCACTACCGCACACTCTCGCACCGGCACAGTCGCACTTATCGCCGGCTAAGTATGCCAATTAGTTAATATTAGTAGCGATTAAAATCGGCTAGGAACCCGTCGTCGCGATCAGTGTCAGGAAGTGGATGGACGTAATCCCACCACTTGATGGAATCGCCTTCGATCGTTCCGGGCACTGTAAGCTCATTAAAAGTGCCAGATTGTTGCCAATATTTCCGTTTATTCATCGATCGTCGGTAATCTTGGTGGACAAAGGTGGGAATCTACGCCTGACCCACTTTATAAATTAATAACAGACTGGTGCACAATTTTCTTGCAGTGCAGCCAATGGCAAAATAACTGCTAGGCCGAAAGATAAATACGCTTCTGACTCAAATAAAGATGCAAATGATTCCGAGCTGGGCTGCAATAAAAAACCTCCAACCCAACGGCCAAGTGACGGACTTGGCTGCCAACACGTAGACAAACAATGCAACAAGGATGTGAGTCCAAAGGATAGACGACTGGACCTTGCTGCCGCTTTGGGCTCTGGACTCTGGTCTGTCGACTGTCGAGTCCTGTGTGATCAAGGCAGACAAGTGGAGTCCATTAAAACACTAACGTCGCCGAATGATGAATGTGGCCTAAGGACGAAGACAAGAGTGCAGGCGAAAATCGTCCAAAAACGAACGAGGCGAAAGGATAACAGATCCTGGCTAGTGCAGCGCCTGGCTAGTCCATGGATGAATACCAATCAGAGAAACAATTGGCAAGCCGTCGTCCTCTGGCAAACAGGATGTGATGGCAATTTAAGTCAGACAGTCACTCAAAATGGCTTTTTCTCTGCGTATTCCGCACGCCAGCCGTCCTGACATCCATCTGTCCATGGTGCCGTAGGGGGCGTGGTAAACGCACCGCCCCCACCTCTGCAACTGCAACATGGCCAATTGCCCTCAATGTGTGTGTGTGTGTGTGTGTGTCTGATGGTGAGTGACCGGAAGTGAGGAAGTGCGCCCCTTTTGCATCGCCATCATGAAGTCATTCACTCAATTTATCGTTTGATGAATGTCCTGGCAGATAGTCCTGGCATCCTACTGCCACTGCTGTTGCTGCTTTGGGGCGTAGCTCTTGGCTATGTTGGTACTGCTGTTGTTGCTACTGTTGCCCCACCACCGCCCCCCATACACCAGACACACGTTTAATGGCCATTTGAGCAGTTGATAAACGTTTCGCTCGTTTGCGTTGATGAAATGTTGTCGTTGTCGTTGTCGTTGTCCTTGTTTGTCCTGCGCTGCATTGTTTATTTATGCCCGGCATATGGGGCACATGCCACTGCCACATCCTTTGGATCCGTTTAGTTTTTGCGCTTATTTATAATTGTTTTTGTTTGTTTAGCTTTCGGGCTGGTTCGTCATGCGGTGCTTTTTTTGATTTATGACCCCGGAGTCCGGAACTTGTGACGCTCTTTTTTGGCAGCTCGAAAGTTGAGCCGTGCCCTCGGTGCAATTGCCCCGATGACAATGACTCTATTATGATGTCACAGTCTGACAGGCGACACACTCGTTCTGGATCCCGGGAGTGTCGGGAGTGGTTCTTCAAAGTGGTTTATAGCTCTCTCCCATCATCCAGCCAAGGACATTGTTTAGGAGTGTTTAATTCAAGTCCTTAGTAGTCCTTGCAAGTCCATGAATTTTTTTATGAATTTAAAAAGCATTTTCATAAAGCCTTTCCATCAAAACAATTAATCAAATCCCTTGTGGTGCAAATGGAAAAGCCATAATAAATATGCATATTCATAATTTAAAAAGCAACTCAAAAGGAAACAAAAACCTCACATTTAGGGCTCAACAAAAAGCCACCCAAATAGATAAACACAAATCGTGGAAAAAGAAAGCCCAACCATAAACTGTTGGCTTTAAATTTGTAATAAAAATGCATTTACACCTCGCCCCAAAAAAAAAAGCAGGCCGAACAGGAGTAACAAAGGCTGAAGCTCCAAAATAAAAATAAATAGTTTCGGGGACTGAAATATGGGAATAGAAATATGGAATGGAAAACTGAAGCCATCACCCAAAAACAAAGAACAGCAATCCGGCACTAATAATTCGCTTTTATTGAGTGTTTCTGGTGCAATAAAAAACATTTCGGCTGGATTTCCCTTCTGCTGGTCGTAAAAAATTTTTGGTTTTTATTGACCAGAGAGCCCGGCCCGGCCCGGCCCGGCTCGGCCAAAATGCAAGATCATTTCGATATGCTGCAAACGGGTTGCATCGGCCGGCGTGGCGTCCAATCTTCCCCCTCCTAACCATCCTCCGACGGGGGAGGGAGGCCTATTAAAGAAACTTAACGAGCCAACAAATTACTACACGTCATAAAAATCAAATCACAAAAATACACCAAAACACGGCGCGACTCGACGACGTGGCAAGCTAAAAATAATATTCCTGATGCGCCCTCGAAACGACTTCTTCATTTTTTCGTTCGGGGGCACCACTTGGTGGTGCCATCGAGTGTCATTATCAAAATGATTTAAAAGCACAGTTGCGGTGGCATTAAACGGATTTTCCAATGCCAATGGATGGGAGGAAGGTCTTAGCCAAAGGTGCTGAATTCAATCAGACATACATATCGTTTAGATTACAAGCAGATCCTTTTCGGAGAGTATCTGTTGGCGGGCATTTTTATTTGGGTAGATTTTTCGTCACCGTAATACCTAACAATTTCGTTGAGCAAAGACAATTTTTCACAGATATTGTGGGATGACAGACGAAGTCGGACAGGAAATGAGGAACAGGTTTGGTTCACTTCGACTGGTTGGAGGATTTTCGCGACTTTTCCCCGAACATCGGCAGACGCTCATCCTCGTCAATACTAAACACCGTGTGCACGGAAGCGGTTTCCTGCGACTTCTCGATCTTATCCTTGAGGGAATTGCTTTGGTAGCGCCGGATATTTACGTTGTTGGCCTTTAGTTGGCCAGCCTTTAAGTCCAAACGCGTTTGCTTGGGATGGCGGCGCATCCAGGTCCAGGGCTTGTGCGGATCGTACGGCTCGTGGATTAACACCGGGATCTGCTCGCCCAGATACATTCGTTCCTTCGGGCCGACCGTTCGTTTTGGCAGATTTGAGTGATTCCTTGCGTGATGGATGGGCTTCCGTCCAGCCAACATACGCCGATGGGCGGAGGATAAAGGCTTCAAGTTCCCCTTCGACGACTGGGCCTGAACTGTTTCATTGTAATTTTTGGAAAGTTCCCTAACGAAGGTCCTCTCAGCGCTAACCCTGCTGGTTTTTTTCATGTTGGGACCCTCAAGCTTGAGGGCTTTGATACCGTCCAACAAATCGTCCAAGTGCCTGGTCACCAGAGTCCTCTGATTGAGAAGATCGATCAGTGCAGTGAGCTCTTCTGCCTGCATGGCAGTGAACGCGCTCGAAATACCGTATTCATCGAGATTGAAATCGAAGTCCTCAAGAGTCATCGGCTCCACCGCCTCCCAGAAAGTGGCGCCAACATCACGATTTTTATATATCAAATCGGTCACCTCATTATATAAGAGTCTTCTGTTCTCCTGGGCTCTGAAGTTGGCTTCTCGTAGCCGGCGCCTTCCGTTCTGTCGGGCCGCCGAGGAGCTGTCTATGCCGGCCCGTTTGGCCCTTTCCGCGTCTCTGTCGCGCTGAAGGTGTGGCTCCACGAAGAAGTCGTCAATGGGCGAATGCCGGCTACGCGGCTTGTTGCTCAGCACAATCTGCATCAAGCGTATCAGCATCGCCAGCGAGTTCCTGTGGAAGGGATTCCGCACATTGCCCCGAGTGTCGAAGATGCTCATGTATTGGGTGCAGATGTTCCCGTTCGCGAACGGCACATTGCAGTAACTGGGCGGGTAGCTTCGGAAAGGCTCCAGGATATTCCTGAAGTTCTGCATGCTGAGATTATAGAGAAAGTCGAGAACGACATCCGGCGGCCGATTCAGGGTGATCGCCAACGACAGGATAATGTGCTTGTGGACGTCAAACCAGCGGGACTTGGGGTCGGTCTTGGGACAGGTACAGCCGCTATTGATCATGGTGAGCAAGTGACGTTGCTTCTCTGATATCACCATTGGCGCAGCGGTTCTTCCGAATGGCTTCTTCGAAGAGTCCTGCGGCCGGGGCGTCTGCTTGGGGCGGCAGGCACACTGCGCTATCCGCTCGAAACAGGAGCCCCTGCCAAAGAGGCTCTTGGCGAAGATACCATTCCTCAGGCTGAGCATTTCCTCCTTTTATAATTGGTATAAATGGGGATTAACTAAAAATAGAAGCCTCTTTCCCAAAATGTTTAATTCAACTGTCATAGGAATTTTCTTAAAAAATACCTCAATGATTTACTCTGAAAAAAAAAAATCAAAAGCCCAAAACACATACTACCAATTCGCCCCCAAAGGCCTAATCAGTCATCCATGGATCTCAGCTCTATTGGCGTGTCCAACTCCTTGCCAATCATATCCGCGTCGAAGTCCGAGTTGTCCTCCGTTTGTACAGAGTCCCACAGCGTGTTCCATGAGTGGCCGAAAGGATTCAGGATTTTTAGCACAATCTTTAGGGTGACGGGGCGCAGGAACTCGCCCATCATATCGAAACATCGCTGGATACGCCTCTCCATTTCCAGCACCACCGTTCGGGATCCCGTGATCCAGTGCTCCGGGATGCTGCCGAGATCGGGGAATCCGGGTTCATGTTCGTGACAGACTGGTGGACAGGCACTGTCCACTGCCGGGCGGGACTCGCCCAGCCAGTGTTTGGTCTGAAGGAACGGTTCCGCATTATTCATCGGGGCAACCCGGTGGCAATCGGCCAGGCTTGAAATCCGCTGGGAGCCCCGGCAAACGCAGGCCAACAGCTGGTAGTAACATCTGCCCGAGCGGAAGAGGCCGGTTCTCAGTGTCCTTCCCATCCTGCTAGCACGAAACGGGACTCGGAGTTGGATAAAATTACAAATTGCAAAATTTGAAACGTGTTTAATGTTTTTTGCAGAACTGTCAATTTTTTTTATATTCTTAAAATAGAAAGCCCTGCTACTCCCAGAACACAAAAAATAATGACAATTGAGAGAAAAGCAAGGTGATATTTTGAGGAAATATACAATATATTTTTCATATCTAATCCTTTTTATTTTATTATAATATATCCTTCTAAAAAGGACATTAGTGAGTGAAGCATTTGAAAACTTCTCGAGCCACCCAGGTGTCGGTGTAACTCTCACCTGACCCCGCAAATGATTTATGCCGATGGGAAGGCAAACACAATGGAGGCGAGGTGGAA
Source organism: Drosophila atripex (assembly GCA_035045925.1). Lineage (NCBI taxonomy): Eukaryota > Metazoa > Arthropoda > Insecta > Diptera > Drosophilidae > Drosophila > Drosophila atripex. The sequence goes on from JAWNOP010000070.1 coordinate 11,055,111, forward strand.
AAGGCGAACTGAAAAATAAACGTCAACTTGAAGATTGCAAAAATAATCCAAGTCGGAATATGACAATACACCGCCCCCAGGAGCCCCCCTCCCCACTAGCTGGAGCACTTTACGATGGCACCAACAACAATTAACACTCACACAGCCATTTCCACACAAACACTCAGCCACTCACACACACACACACACACTCGCACACACCCGCAATGAGGCAAAAACAAAGCAGGCGCAAAACGTTAAATAAACAAAAGAGGAAAAAAGAACAGCTAAAGCACCAACTAGCCCATTCCAATTGGATGAGGGAGCGAGACAGAATCGGCATCGGGCGGAGGGGAAGCTGGGCAGTGTGAGAGCACTGTAAGAGGGGAAAAAGCGGGGCAATGCGGAACGATGGGCCTGGAACGCCAACCACAGCTGTCTCTGCAAAAGGGGAAGCGCGAGAGAGTTCCAATTAGCAGCTCTCTCTTTTGCTCTCTCCTTCTCTGATTGGAATTGAAACAAATCTGCAGAAGAGTGTAAAATTGAGAGATTGTTGTTCTCAGCAGAGAGTGACTCTCCAACACAAACAAAGTCACACAAGCACACACACTTTGGAACTGCTCTGCACGCCGGCGGCAGAGGCAGAGGCGTCGACGCGCGACCTCCACAACACCGCCCCCACCCACCGTCGACCCCACTTTACTTTTCCCACAAAAACAACAAAACTACTAAGCTGGTTTGTAACTTGTTGGTGGGACTTGCATTAGAAATGGATATTTATTTTTAATTTTTAAAAGATTTTAGGGATATCCTTTTGACTAGATTTTGTTGGGACTTAAAATAAAAATAATATATCTTTAATATTTTTTTTTAACATTAGGATCAACTAATACCTCTTAACTTTCTCAGAAACAATAAATTCCCAATCATGTTGAACAATTATTAATTATGTGTTTTTTTTGTGCTTTGATTAAGTCTCACCAAATTAACAGAGAAAACACTTGTAAAGTATCCGACAGATACCAGAATTTGGTTCTACAACCAGAACAGATAGATCACAGTTCGTTAGCGAATAGCTCATTGGATTTTATCGGGTCAAGATTGGTCTTTGATCTCTGATCCATTTCCGAGGTGGAGATCAGCGATTCGCGGATGATTAACACCTTGGATATCCCGTTGCAAAGACGGGAGATTATGAAAGTACATTTTTTAAATGGGTGGCGGGGGGAAATGGGAAATGTGGGGAAGTGGGGGCATATCCATGGCTCTGATCCGTCAGATCACACCTGAGTTCGATAGAGGCTGCGGTTCAAAGGGATGCCGCCCGACGGCGGCACACAAACAAATAAACAAATTAGACACTCATTCGATTGTTGGAATTATGATGAGAACCAATCAGCAGCAGTGCCACCACCTATCCTCCGTTTGAAGTTCTTTTGACCCGGTCCACGGAAGCAGCCGCCTTTAATCTCCGAGCCGGCTAATGGGCCCCACAATGGGCCCAGGTGAAAGACACTTCCGCGGCGGCCTTTTTGTGGCTCGTTGTGGGTGGCAACCACCACGGCCCAAAATCGACCAGTCGCAACCACTGGCACGGCCACTTCAGATTGGCGCCTGCAAGTATTACTTATATTCATATCAGCCAATTTTTATATTTTACCGACTACCGAGTACCGACTCTGGAAAATGCCTGAAAAAATGCTTTGAACTCTCCTCGATTCGTATCTCTTGTTCGTTGTTCCAGAGCTGTGAAATTTATGTACGAAGAGAATACCTGGATCATAAATTGTTTGAAATTATGCGTAAATAAAGCAAAACCGCGTGTTCGACCCGCCGACCGTTTGATGTTGGCCGGTTCTTGGGGATGCTGGCCCGGATTAGCTGGAGGGGAGGGGGCTTATGGTGGTGGAAATCAGTGGGGTCAGAGAGGGTTTACCTAAATCATATTTGGTATTTCCTCAGGAATAGGGAAGTTGCACATACGTTACACATAACTTTTGCATTTCTAAAGAAACGGAAAACACTGAGATATTTTATTGCCAAACTGTCATTAGAAATTATATTCCTTTAACAAAACCTTTGAAATTATTTATAAAAAACGAATAGAACCTGATAAAATGAACCCATCTGCGGCTTATATGGAAAACTTTGAGCATTCCGATGGTGTCTTCCTGCCACCCTACCTCACCGTACCGATGGAGGGCTCCTACAGGCAGGACTTGCTCATCCAGGGCTTGCAGTCGCAGTATAAGCAGGATCCGGTTTTCCAGCCGGTGTTCCAGCAGACCCTAATTCAAGCCAACACATCTCCGTGCCTGCCTGAGGAGATTATCGTAATCCAAAGGGAGTCCGAGTCGAACAATACATTCTGGATTGCAGTTAGCGGCTATGAAATCGAACGAGCCTACATTGTCTATCGGTTCTTCCACGACATAGGCCTCATTGTGGGCAAGAGCCTAACCGAAACAAACATCATGTATTTAAAGTATCTCAGTGTGTTGGACTGCGAAATAGCCCTCAGCTATGATGGCCAAAGGATCGGCTATGGCGGCGACATCCGGGTGATAGTCAAGCTGGAGAATCCTGTAACCAAAAGCTACATTATTAAGGCTCTGGAGCAGTGCTGCGAACAGCAAGTTGAAGTCCCAACTCCAATCGATGCTCCCATCGATGTGGAGGACAAAAGTGAAGCCGTGGATGTGGTGTCACCAAATCAAATAGAGATTGAAAATATTTTGGAGGATCAGACTGAAGTCCAATGCAAAAGAGATGGCCTTTTGAAGTGGTTCAAGGAGAAGTTGGCTTATGTGTTCTATTTTAACTAGGATTTCTGTTTATAGTTTTGGTTAGCCATTGTGTGTTTTGGTAAATAAATTAACAAAAAAGTCTTCGTAGAACCACTATATTGGCCAAAATCCCAAGCGTTTCAGGGACTTTTTTTTAATATCTCAATACTTTTCCCCAAAGTGTACAAATTATGAATCAAGACTATAATTTTTTTTATCTCTATCGTAATCTAGCTCTAATCTGTAAACAAAAATCTAGAGAATAACAAAAATTGAATCGCTTGGCATTTCCCTTAAAGGTTAATTTGGCTAGGATTTTATGAACTTTTATAATTCTCTCAGATAGATCTAAGAATTGTTGATATTCGATCGATTTTTCAATCACTTTTAATATAATTTCTCTGGTATGCTGCATTAGATTTCGATAAAAGTACCATTTACGAATCAGGGCATCAATATCCTCCAATCTGTATAAAAATAGGAAATATATACTACAAAAATGACCGATTTTTGGGGCAAAAGTCACTTATTTGAAAGTTTATGAAAATTAAGTCAATTTATTGTTGGCTTCAGAAAGAAATGCCAATAATGAATCAGGTAATCAATTGCCTTGGATCAATATTAAAATAGCATTGAAACAGAAAAATAAAAATAGAGGAGATTTTTGGGCAAAATCGAAATGAAATCCCATTTACAATCTCCTCGAAAAGGTAACAAAACACGATTTTTGACCACAATTTTTTAAATCAATCCCCTCTTATTGGAGATCAAATTCCACTAGCATGGCCCTTCCTAATTATTTGAATACCATTGTTTAACTAATCAATGGGCACAAATCACCCAATAACAATGTTCAGTTCTGATAAAATTAAATTCGCATTGTTCGGAAATGCGTTCCTGGCATGGACCGCCAACGCGGGTGGCCATCGTGACCATTATAGAATTTTTAATTACAATAAATCAATTTAAATAAAATGTAATTTTTCAATTTTATCAAATTGTCATTATGCGTAATTAATTCCTATGCACAAATGCATTTTAGTGCGACAGCGCCCGGGCCGCCCAACTGGCGCCATCTACCGCCTCGCAGCCGAACTATTCTGCGCCCCGTGGCCGCCAGCCACTTCACTGGTTTTGGTCCTCAGGTGGTGGTGGTGTGGGAGGGCATTGCATTGTGTATGCATTTGTTTTGTCAAAAATAATGCTGCTTAATTATTATATTTGTAATTTATTTGCCCCATAGTTATCAGATCCAAATGCTAAAAAGTTTGCGCGGTACTTTAATGCCACATTAATCCCGCACAACAACAGCAACAGGAACAGCAACAGAAAAAGCAACAACGACAACTAACTATGCCGATGCCACAACAAACGCACTCAAAATGGGAATGACAGTAACAAACAACAAAAGCAATTCAAATGCAGCGCATAGAATGCATAATTAATTTTTATTTTGATGACAACGTCAACGCACCATCACCACCCAACCAGCCCCCGAACACTGCTCCACAAGCCGCCCACCACCGATGCCACCGACCATTTTTCCAAACACATCCTCTGGGGTGCTCTTTGGCATGTCCACTGCAATTATTTTGGATTGGATATATATGTACATATATGAAAATACGTGTATATAGTTATGTTAAATATCGGCACTAGTCCGGGACAGGACACGAAAATGAGCGACAGTTTCGATCGAAAGGTTGTTACGATAAGTCACAGTGGACTCGACAAATCCCCAAATAAATAAAATATTAAAAAATTGAAAACCTAAAAACTGATAAATAATACATAAAATGGATCAAAATAAAAATTTCACACTTAAATACGAATTTTTATTAATACCAAAGATACCGTGAAGGATAGAACTATATTGTTAGAGATTAAAATAGTCGTAGGAATTAGTTTAGTCGTAAAGCCTATTATCCTAACCAATTTGTAAAATGGCGCCATGTTGACGCCTCTAACTGCGCTTCCCCACACTGGTGGCTGGATGGCTGGCGAGAACCAGCAAACTGCGTTAACCCACACTTGACCGCGAAAAGAGGGCTGAGACCAAAAAGACCAGCACATGTCAGGTTAAACACAAATTAACCTCATTTGACAAAACAAAGCGGGCAACGGTAAAATGGATAATTTGTTAAATAAATTGCTCGATTTTTATGGAAAGCATTCAAATATTTGGTGCTGGTTGGTATTTGTAAACTGCTTATTTGCATACGATGATAAATAAAAACGAAATTAAAATTAAAATTCCTTTGTTATGCTTTTCCATAATCTCTTTTGTTTTGTTGTTCTGCCTTCGATAGATACAAATCCGTTTTATTTGTTTTTTGAAAATGTTGTTTAATTTTTATGCCTTCCGTTGTCCATTTTTTACCCCCTAACATCCCACCGAACCGACCAGTTGGCGGCTGTCGCCAATTATCTGCCACCAGCCCCTGTTTGGCGGTGTGGATGTAAATCCTCTAAAATTATTGCGTTCATTAAATTTTAAACAAAGGTGATTAGATTTTATAATTTAAATGGACAAACGCACATATTTACACGGCTAAGCCGGAGCGAAAAGTTTGCCACCACGCCAGGTACAGTTGTGCTCATTATTTATTTAAAACAATTGCAAAAAGTATTTTGGAATTGTATTCACTAGCTTCCTTATTTATTAGTGGCTTTATTCTATTTTCTGTTTTTATTTTCGACCTGACGCTATCGCCATGTGGGGATCAAGTAATACGTTTTGGTATTTTCTAATCATTTTTGGTCATTTTAATTAATTCCTCTTATATAGTTTAGGTAATTCATACGCTAAACAATTGTAATTTGGCACAGCTTTTGTTCGATATTATTAATTCAGTACCAGCAGAATTTTAATTATATTCAACCTAATTGAAAATTATTACAGTGCTGGGAAAGGGAGTAGGCTTTGAAAAGTGTGCTATTACTTTTTATAGAACAACTCCCCCGAATTCTCTCTCTTACTGAAGCTATCAATAAGAACTTACGGTGGCAAGATGCTGTGGTACATGAGATATTTGATGTCGCTCACCGGGGCATTTTTCCTGCTCTACTTTGGTCTGCAGCCACTGTCAGAGCTTTTTGAAGAAAATCTCCCACCCGATCAGAACCTGGAGATCACCCTGATCAACACCTCCCAATGCCATTTGGTGGGCCGCAAGAGTCCTCCACCCATCACCCGAACCCACGAGAATGTTGTCCGACTGCAATGCAACAAGGCACAGGTGCTGTTTACGGATACTAGGAGCGACGGAAACTATTTGATGCCCAGTCAAATTTTTGAGGTGTTGTGGTGCAAATACTGGCTTTATACTCCTCAGGATTGGAACATGGAGAAGTTGTTGGGAGATGGGCAGTTCAACCTAATCCCAAATGAGCAGAAGGGCTTCAAGGTTGGCAGAGGCCGGCAGACGGTTCGAGTCCTGTGCACAAGTGCTTTGAATGAAACAAAATACCATGATGTTCTCCTGTTTCTGCCACCCCCTGAGCCGGATCTGGTGCCTCACCACGAGAGTGACGACAAAATGTCGGTTCTGATTTTGGGTATCGATTCCTTATCCCATATGGTGTTTCTCCGGAACTTTCCATTCCTGAACGGCCTCTTGGATTATTTGCCGCATTCCAAAATTACGGGGTATAGTCGCGTGGGCTTGGGTGCCTATGAGAATATTATGGCACTTCTGAGTGGCCGTAGCATCGATGAACTGGATCCCGACTGGCAGAACCCAGAGAATGAAAGTGAAAGCGCCTCAAGGGGCGAAACTAAAGGTCCACATTTCCTTTGGGAGAAGTTCAAAGCCGCTGGCTACAGGACTGCCTACGGAGAGGATACGGCGCAGAGCTTTGCCGGCAGGACTGAAAGATGGAGATTTAACAGGGAGTTTCCCGAATTTAATCTGCATCCTATAATGCTGAAGATGGATCGTCACACGCGCTATAGCATAGACATCCGTGAAATGATTCACTGTACTGGGGGACGCGAATTCGGAGATGTTCTCCGAGATTTTATTAGCAGTCTAGTGCCTCATTTCAAGCAACGCTTGTTTTTCTCCTTTTTTTGGGAGTCGCAGGGCGTTAAGGAGTACTACGAGTTCTCACGGAGCCTGGATGTGGCCTACTTGATGCTTTTGAAGCGCTTAGAGGACGAGAACATCCTTAATAAGACTCTGGTGGTACTGGTTTCCGGACACGGACTGCGCAAGGGAAATTATAGGATGAGCTACCAGGGCATGCAGGAGGAGTCGCAGCCTCTGCTGATAGCCATTTACCCCGAGTGGCTAAAAGCGAAGTATCCCAGGGCCATTGCAAATCTTGAGACCAATACCAGAAGGTTGGTTACTCCATACGACTTGCACGAGACTTTACAGGATATGCTCGACTTGGACCACCAGCTGAAGGACTTCAATTTGCAGAAACGGATGAGAGACCTGGAGTCCAGGGCTGGGAAAAATATGCCCCGGGGAATAAGTCTCTTTCTGCCGATTCCGGATGCGAGAACCTGCGATATGGCGGGCATACCCTCCCTGTTCTGTTTCTGCCGCGATCTTACGGAGGTGCCCACGGACGATGGCCTGGTGGTTCGATGCAGCCGTTTCCTAGTGAAGTCCATCAACCAGTTGCTCAAACCATATCCCAAGTGCGAGGAACTGAAACTTCACATGGTGCTTCTGGCCTATTTTGTGGACTTTGGCGAGGAGTCCTTCATCTATGAACTGAAGCTGAGGGTGAAGACTTTGCCCGGGGAGGGAGTTTTCGAGGGAACAGTACGGCTCACTGACCGGATGCACCTGACCAGCCCCGTCAATCGGATCAGCCGTTACCTGAGCCGATCCACCTGCGTCCAAGAGCCGTACATCAGAACAATGTGTCATTGCCGCGAATAAGAAATTATCTGTGAATTTGTAACTTTCTTATTGTTGGCAATTTTTATAATTGTTGATTATTAAAAATGAATTTTATTTCTACTTTGTTGTTACTAAATCCTTATATTATCACTGACAATATAATAATTTTTTCATTTATTACCTGCAATAATCAACACTATCCTTTTGGGCCCATGTCGGATAATTTGCGTCAAAGTGTCAGTTGGTTTGAAGAGTCTGCTCCACTGGGTCCACGCATATGAGCGACATGCAATTGAATTAAAATTAAAATATATAAATGCCACCACGGCACAGAAATGTATGTACATAACACAAGCCAATACCAATGCAGGAGTTATAAATTTAAAAAAATAATTAAAAACCATTTGCACGGCAAGTCGCTTTCAATTATGGCAAAATGTCCTAAAATGAACGCATTTTCCACTGATTGTTGGCGATTGTTGTCCGGCCTCAGGTTGCGACAGGTCCGAAACCTCCTCCGTTGACAGCGGGACAATGGATAAATTGAAATGTGTCCTCCGCTGGACGTGATCCACTGGCACCCCATTCCAGCCCCCAGTACCACCAAAAAATTGCGTTTCTGCAGGCATAAAAAATATTAAGCTGCGAAAGCCAGCAGTCGCAACTGCCAATTGGAAAGTGCATTTTTTGAATTCGTATTGACAAATGAAAATTCAACACGTTGATTAATTCCAATGAACTGCGGAAGACCATAAATAAATGGATCAGAGAAATGATATCAGCAGATTCAGAAATGAATTCGTAAAACATAAGAGTTAAAATTTCCAATCCAATACAACCACAAGGCGATTAGAATTCCAGTCAACAGCGACAACCTTAATGTAGTTCGGTAACATAAATCTCGAATTGGTCAAACGGGTAATCACTCAAATCGCTCTGATTTGGTAAGAATTGGTTACGGCCATAAATAAACTAACGCCACGGAACTGGGTGTGGACTGATGGAAGGCGGAGAGCTCATAAATTAATTCAATCAATGTCAAAATGAAATTGATATTTTCACGTCCAGAGAACTACAGGTGATCTTATCGCTAATTAATGTGAGCGTTCCGGGCCTCGAAGAGTGAATGCCCATAATGGGGTCTGTAATCGATATGAGCTGGGGATGACACACATATAAAGGTTATAAATTTGCATGGTCTAGTTATTTTTTGTTTCCATCGAAACGAATTATTATGGGTAGAATTGTGCAGGATTAAGGGTATAGTGAGTTATGTGGAGTTATTATTAAATCATGTGCTATGGCCGAGGTGTGAAAGTATGAGGTCAGTTTTGATTACTCAGTGAGGCAGATAAATGATTATAAATTATACATAATATTTATCTACTGGATTCATGCCTTAATGCCTGTTTTGTAGTCTCAATTTCGTACACAACTGAATATGTTTCCGGAGATAGCTCAGAGATGAATTCATAGCCATCGAAGTCAATCAAACACTCATCTGTCAAGTGACAAACGATTTTAAAAATCACTTCGCCGAAGCTCCGAGTCAACTTGCAAGGAGAGTGAAGCAAAAAAAGATATTCATAGAACACGGAAAGCGGAAACAGACACTTTAAATGCTTGCGATATTGTCAATCAAAATTCAATCGAAGCCATGAATCATGCCGGGGAAGAGGCTACAAGGGGGCAATGGTTATGCTGACGGCTCCTGACTCACCGAGTTGACGGATGGATCGATGGATGGATGGCTGAATGGATGGATGAATGCAGCCACTGCTAGCTAGTGGCAGTTGGAAAAAAATAAGAGCTCGATGGGAAAAAGATGAAATGGAATCACTCAGCATGAGGATGCGTGCTGAGTGATGGCTGTGTCGGATATGTGACAAGTGGCGGAGGAGAAGCATTTAACACACTGGCATCCTGCTGCCGTCGCCAAAGGAACCCGACTGGAATGCGAATCCCTACCAGAACCCCACAACACCCATCCTGACTCCGGGCCTCTGTCATCAGTCAATGTCAGTGTGATAGTTTTGACATTTTTATGAGCAAATGATAAGTCTCACTCTGATGGCTGGCTGTCTGGGCGATGGCCAATGTTTGACACTTGCCAGCCACAAAATATTTTGCAGAGCACACATCGCATCACCATCACCCATCCACGGGCCATAAGAAATTCCAAATTCTTTTCGCCGGGTATTTATGACCCAGGGCTTGGCACTCCGGCAACAGTAACGGCTGCGGCTCCAGCACCTACTTATCGCCCCCGATGTGTGTATATTTTTTAAATTTAACACTGACAGAGTTAACAAGCGTGTGGTCCTCCTATCGTCGTCAATTCGGCAATGGCAATCAATCAAAGCGATTTCATAGCCGCCGCACGTCACACTCACCGACGGTCGTTAAAGTTTAAAATTTGCTGGATCGTTCACGTGTTTAATGACTAACTTTGACACTAGATCCATAAAACCGATAGCCAGAGTGGGACGAGCACTAAAGGGTTTACAACTGCCACACCAGACACCAGGAATATATGTATAATTTTTTATGGCTTGTCTCCAGTGATGATGGAGTTTAATAAAAGCTTTAGCCGCCCTGCCAATTGTTTGGCTTAATTCGAGCATTGCATTTATCTGCCTCAGCCCGTGGAGTCAAAGTTGGCCATAAATTTTACCCGAAATTGATTTCCTGATATCATCTATATAAATAAAATTTTAGCAAAAAAAAAAAAGGAATTGCGTATAACAATAATTTGGGGTTAGAAGAGCGCGACAGATTCTGACCATTAATAACTGTGTGCGATTTGCATTGTGAAAATTCATTTTTGCCTACTAATATTGACTTCCGTTTCCGCTCCACGGATCCAAAGTATGTTTCCGCCATTCTTTCGGCTCTCTGGTCGTCCAACAATTTTTTCCCATACACTCTCACCTACTCGCCGAATGCCGATTGCCGGCAACATTTTGTTATCGTCGCAATTACAACAAAATCAATTTTCCATGAAATGGAACAAAAGGCAACAAAAAACACACACAAACGATATTACAAATCAGACAAATAAATTTTTAAATAAATACCCATATGCAGAATATTTGACATTTATTAATTAAAAATGTGAGAAAATTTATATTAATTTTATTCAAATTGTCAACGGCAGCAAAAGGAAGCTAATTTCAATTTATTTTATTTGTACCATTCAGGTTTGTCAGCTGCATGTTTTATGCACCAAAGTCGCATAGATGAAAATGGGCTTTCTAAACCTATAAATAACATTTTATTTTATTGATAACTGCATGTGTAAAAAAATAAAATAAAACGGAACGCATATTTTTATCTGTTTTAATAACAAATTTTTGTATAACTAGTTTTTATAAAAAAAGTTAATTTGTTGTAGAAAATGTATTACAAAACTTGTGGCAACTTTTATGAAGCCTTGGAAGTCTTTCTCCTTTTTCTTTCATTCCTTAAACTGAAAACCTTACTGAAGAAAATAATACCAAAATACCATAACAAAATTATCTGCATGAGGATAGATGCTACAAGAATTAAAACTCCGATTCTCTGAAGAGGTATAATTTTATCCGATATATAGTCACCACAACCACGGGTGAGTAGTTGGGGCGCGTAGCAGTGCCTTGGAATCCTCTGGAGATATTCCAAATAATCCCTCGGTCCTTCCAGTCCACAGCAATGGATCTATTAAATTATCATGGAGAAATAAAATAGTTTTTCAATCATCACAAATATTGTACCGATTTTTCAAGTTGGGTCCAAGTAGTGTCGTTGTAATTGAAGTAATTCCACCAAATTTGATTTATATTCGTTTTAGATTCTTGAACTATTTCCCCGAGTTCCAAGTAACGTCTTTTAAAGGAGCGACATGACCAATTTATTGTAAATATCAGCAAGGGGATATACTAATCAAAATGTTAACAATAAACTCCATTTGAATAACAAATTTACGAACCGGAAAAACGGTGCGGTTCTCAGTAAGAGCAGCCATCCCAATGGTAATTGGAAATATGGTGATTATGATGGACATGGCACTTAGTACACTGAGATAAAAGCCCACGACTGACGCTGTAAGCTGCTTGGAGTAAATTTTAGTATCCTGTCCGTGAACCATTATAAAGGGTATGACACTTCGCAACGTTATGGCAATTATTAGCTGAAAATACCCGGAAGTTTAAAAGAATTTTCTACTTCAAATTCCTTTTATTCAAAACATACTCCATAGGTTGTAGCCGCCATCCTTGGAAAATGTTTGCTCATTTTTTTATTCTATTCAAATAAATCAATTAAATATAAATGCAATTGACAGAATAATCTAAGGTAACACGTTATGACCGTTTTTTGTTTGGAATAGTTGGGTTTGTAATCCCCGCGATGATTTGTTTTTGTCAAGAGCTGTATTTGTATAGAAAATAAATACAAATTTATTTGTCTTCAATTATGTATACAGATTCAGGCCTGTTTCTGTCTTTTTTTTTTTTTTTTCAATTTGCATTTTCGTATATTTTTTGTGGCTGTATTTTCATTGTTGATTTATGGGATTTGCTATTTTTGACAGTTGTTGTTGCTGCAAGGAATTTGTGTGTGCGGGATGTGTGTTTGTATAAACAGGATTTTATAATCGGCTTTCTATATTAATTTTAATTTTATTTTGGGCATTTTATTATAATTACTCTTGATATATGTAAATGGTCATCGTTAGTAGAATTATCGTTTTGTTATATTTACTGCGTTGTTGCTGCCGTTGATGTCCGCATCCATGTCCCTCAACTCGTTAGGGAATTTAGTATTCCTTTTTTTGCGGCGGGTTTGTTGCACGCCACCGCGCGATATCAAATAAAAAATAATATTATTGTGGTTGGAAATGTTTTTAATTGTCGTTGCTAGTTCGGCTTTGTTGTTTCATAATCGTATGCACTTTGTTGTTTGCCAAAAACGCGGGCGCTGCAAAAAAATATTGTAATATTTTGGCAAAATATTTATAATATTTTAATGCTAATTTCAACAAACACAAATCGCGCCTGGTGGCTGGGGGCTAGGTAGTATCTGTTTGTGATATTTTCATTTTAATGTCACATTTGATCATAAATACAGCGATTAACAAATAAAGCGGACTTCGGGCTTTCGCTATATCCCACTATGGCCCCATTAGGAATTAGGATTGTGTTCAGTTCTAAGGCCTCTTTGGCCGCGATTATACATTTTTGTAATTTAATTGCTTTTGCTTTTACCAGTTTTTTGGGAGCAACATTTTTGTCTCACAAGCTTTTTTTGTCAGCTGTTTATTATATTTTAGTCATTTGCTTCAGGCATTGTTTTACTCTCCAAAAGAAATTCGAGTTTTATCAAAATGTACGACGGAACCAAGTACTTTGCTCGGTCGCTTGATTCCTATCATCCATCTCAATCCGAGGTATCTGTCGAAACTGAACCCGATAACCCCATTAAATATGGAATGGTTTTCAACCCGACTTGTGATGAAGAATTGACCGACTCGGCAGAAACATCGGTGTTGGGAGAATCGGAAGGCACCGGGTCGCAAACAAGTAAAGAGAATGCTGAGGTTGAAAAGTCGACAAGAAAGATTCCATACGAACCCCAAATTATGATTATTTATGAAGCCGGGGATATACACAGTGCCTTGCATTGTCTCATTGACTCGGCTCAGAACCCCTTTGAGAGAAATGCCATTGCCATGGTGTTCATAGAGGAGAAAATTATCGAGGAGGTTGTCCAAAAAATCCTGAGCCAATTAAAACCGCTCTCAGACCTTGCGACACAGCACCAAAATTTCTGGGACAGTGTTGAATATATTAAGACATCAGAACTGAAGACTGTCACTGTTAGTGATGATGGTGAGAGGACTTTTCCGGTTTTTGTGTACGATGTCACCCACGATAAGCTGGGAAATGAACAAACCGGGGTCATAACCCTGCATTCATTCACCAAAAACGAGGAGGTCATCGAAAAGTACCAGATGGAAACTCTGCCCTTCAAGTCGGTATGCTTATGGAACGAGACCCTCGATGGAGTCTACGAAATTGTAGCAGCACTCAAGTGTCCACATTTCTACATCAACTGCTGCAATGCGAACTTGGACCCGATTCAGAACTCACTCAATGCTGGAAAGAATGATGTGGTCTTCGAAGACGGATTCCACTACGAAACTATAACCATATACACGCTTTTTAAGCTCATTGTTTTTCCCATTGGAGATGCAATTGTGGCCAAGCCCTCGGCTGCCGCCAAAGAGGTAGAACCCATCAGCTTCTTGGAGCCGTGACTTCGAGGCAAAAGCCACATCCATTCGGGTGACCAAAAACATTTGGCCAATAAACATTTTAAAGTTATTTTTGGATACTTTTATGGTTATTGACATTGATGATGCGAATCGAGTATGATGGCAGCTGTCAGCGGTAATAATAATATTTCTTATGAGTCGGGTATCGATTATTATGGTTTTTGTTCGGTCCCCTTAATGAATATTATGTAAATGCAGGTTGGAAAACAAGCGGACTTCGTTATGACTAATTTTAGCCCCATCCGAGACGCACCTTTTTCGGTGATGGGTCAAAAATGCATTTGAATCTTGTGAGGTATTGGGTATTTGTAGTTCTTTGATGAGTTAATCACTAAGATTACTTGATTTACTTTAAGCCATTTGTGGTTTCTGACAACAAAACGAAAAAAAACCTACCAACATGGGGGGCTAAAAAATTTACGATCGCAAAACATTCAAAAGCCGGACACACATCTGGGTAATAAAACCATCTCTTTATGGGAGGATGCTCCGAGTGTGAGTGACGCCAAGTCGTCGCTTTCTGGCACTTAAGGCCCCAGTCCAAAAATAAAGCCGCGCTCATCAATGTGATTATCAGTTTTTGTTATTTTTTGCCCCTTTCCATGGGTATTTATTTCGCATAAATCTCTGGCAAATGTCAGGCCCAATATGGGCTTATCAGGTGGCGTCTAAATGCAGTCACACCCCACCCGGCGGTGGCTGGGGAAATTCATTATAAAATGCGGTTTGAATTATTTGTCAAAATGTCTGGTCCAGGACGCAGTGACATTGATGTTGACATTGACAGACAGCCTGGGTCGAATGTCCCTGGCAGGCCGGGCCAAGCCCAGTACACTTATTCGATGCGACAAAATAAATGAAATTGTTAATGGCCGGTGAGTCACCGTGTTGGCATCAACCTCATCATCATCATCAGCAACAGTAACGTCGTCATCATCATTGACTGCATCAGTATCAATATAGTGTATCCTTTATAAAATATGAAATTTTATTGGTGCATTGGATAATCAATGAAGAGCGACAAAAGCGTAGTTGCACTTGAGGATTTAAGATAAATGAGAGTTTATATTTTTTATAAGTTTAGTCATGCGATTATTGTTCTGGGTCGTATTTGGACTATTCTTCCTTGCAACTGGATTCCATCGCCATGCAATGCAAGTCACTCGGTGCCGAGTCTCCGAGTTAACTGTCAGTTTCAATCGTGTCTGCAGAACTTGTCACTCATTCAATAGTTTTCAAAATTGCAAATGTCACTTACAACCCAACAACACGAGCTTCCAGCTACCCACATACACATCCTAGCCAAGGATGCGAGCTGAGACAATGTTGCCAGAGAAGACGGAGGTATCCGTCTCCATCTGCAAAGACAAAGTCGGTAAAGTAGAAGGGGCCGGAGAAGGTTGCCAGGAGGAAGATGACGCGGCAAGCAGACGCTGTGAATTAAAACAAGGCCAGGGAATAAAATAATAAAAGGACACAAAGACAAAAGCATAAGAAAACTTGAACGTTCCCATACTATCATTGCATTTTGTGTTTGTGTGCGGCTGACCCATAATAGAGAGGGTTCTAGGGTGTATGCACTGTGAGAAATTATTGGTGATAAAGGGGAACCAATTGATTTAGGAAGTGTAGTGGGTCGGAATGTATATGCTTAATAGCTTTATCTGATACTTTATTTTATATAGATCCAAGTAAAGTAAGAATTTTATCCACGTTTTTTTTTCTCAGTGTACTGGCAAGTGCAATATGTACCACCCAGCCTCGAATCTGAGAGCGGGACAAACATGTACGCATCAAAATCAGACTTGTAATCCAAGTGCAAGTTGCGAATCCAAAAATCCATCCATCGCTTGCAGAGCATCCTTCAGTGGGGCCTCCTTCCGAGCTTTCTGGGAAGGAAAACTTGAGCAAGCCGGCAAGCAAGCAAGCAAGCAACTAAGAAAGCAAGCAAGAATGCAAGCAAGCCAGCAAGGAAGCAAGGCGCTGGAAGGGAAGAGTTGGAAATTCGCTCGCCTGATGTCACGTAGAATAGACATACAGACATGCAAGTGACAGACAGATGGAGAGACACTGTGACACGACACATTGACTGACAGCTGCAGGGATGCTAGTGGGCGTGGGCGTGGGCGTGGGTGTGGGCTTCGGAGGCGTGGCAGGGCTGAGGTTGCAAGGATTTTGTGCAAGAAATGGCGTGTGCAAACAAAAAGCGAAAGACAAAAGCAAACCGATGGACAACATGCAGGAGACACCGGGCTAGGAGGGCTAGAAGGATTCCATCGCTGGTCAATGGAACATTTTCCTTACTCAGCATCTCCGGGGGCATTTAATTTCAAAAGGATTGTTTAACGACTGCCATAGGATAGGGTGGCGGGGGTGAGCAACTTAAAGGATCCAAGAATTTGTACTCCATTAAGTCCTCTTTACATATTCCTTGCATCCCGAAAGTATGCAACGAAAGTGAGACCAAAAAATGGTTCATGCCCGGTACGAAAATGTCGTATATGTCCTTGGGGGTCATAAAATATTTCCCATACTTCCCATCCCATCTGAAATAATTTGGTGGTTGCAGTGCTTTCCATTCTGATAAAATATTAGACGATGGCATAATAAGTGAGGCCGCGAAAAGGAAATAAGGACCGGGGAGGAGGACACTTGATGCAAAAGTGTTTTAATTTCATTTTTTTTTCACATTTAATTTTTTTGCCCTCATATTTTTTGACGAAAGTTGAAAATCATAAACCAGAGCAGGACGCGGATGCGGATGCGAATATGGACGAGACGGGGACGTGAAAAATAAATAAGAGTAATTAAATTTCGTAACAAACATGACGAGATAATGGACCGAAGCCATTAACAGAGACCTGAGACAGGACTGACGGTCAGTCAGGGTCGCGGAAGATGACGAGAAGGAACGACCATCCCCGCACGCCCCCAAAGGACAGCGCAGGACAACAAAGTGGTGGATCCAGCTGACGCCCGGCTCCAGAGGGATAGAAGGTCCTTGTAATGTCCCCTGCATTTTTCAAACAAAACGTATGCCAGCGACGACGAAAATCCTTTCTTGCTCACGAACCGAAATCCCAGAGGCAAATTTTTCTTGATTTCTCCCCAGCTTAGTGTGGCCAGGAGGACTGGCCGTCTGAAGTTTAAAAAATTATTGCATCATTTGTGGAGCCATCAGCGAGGGAGGCGTCGGGTCAGCTGGGGGGCACACGGACCTCCAAGGACAAACGTGAGACTGACACCAAACGTCTGCCGGCTCAAAGGAATCGTGATGAATGTCCAGCCATCAATAAAATCCTTTTGCCTGCCCTCAATATTCCCAAAAGGACACAACACTGAAAAGGAGAAGGATTTCGAATGCACACTTTATTGTTGGCCATTTTTTTGACACTATTTATACAGGGTACTTGGCAAAGAAAAGGGTTAATATCTGATAATTATAATAAATGGAATATAGTAGTTTTAATGTTAGTGTTTCCCAATATTTTTTGCTTGATTTAAAACTTTAAATTCCTTTTAATTTTCATCTCTGTCACATTCCGTATTTAGCCAAGAGCAAATGATTTCCGCCTCGTTTTAATCAACCACTTCTCTCTCTGGCCTTTCATCATTCCTCTTAACGAAGCATCAAACGAAATGGTCGAAAACTTTTTGCCATCAACATTTTTTCTCAAAAGGAATACAAACAAGAAAGGCCATCAGCTGTGCTGAATTGACCAAGGAATAAGTGGAAGAAGATACAGGAAAGTTTCCAATGCAAGATGACAGCTCATTCGTCAAATCACACAAAGAAAAATTTGAACTCTTCATCAGCTTTTTGGGTCGAAGCATCCTGAAACATCCTCGGATCCTTGCTTTGTCTATGTGAGCGCCATTTGGCCGCTGGCTAAGTTTGATGTTGACGTTTCAATATTGATGCAATGTGCTCCATGACCAAGTTTGTCCCTCGCCGCCGCATCGCCGCCCATCTCCGCTCCGTTCGATTTCTATATGTATGCCCAACATATTTCATCGAATATGTCCGTTGCCAATTCTATGACTGACATGAAAAATAACAAAACAACAACGGCGGTCATTGCCAAAAAGGATAACGCCCACAGGATGGCTGGATGGCTGGATGTCTAGATGGCAGGATGGCCCGGGATCGAGTAAACAGCGCGATGCGTTGTCCAACTTGATGACGATGACGCTGGTATCGCTGCACTTGCTAGTAGTCGGGGGATGCTTCCTAATCCATCGTCAAACGTCTTGGCATGTCCTTGGACTCTTCCTCATCCGCTCACTGGCCAAGGCAATCTCCTGCAGCTGTCGCCTGCAACGATGGATGGATGTGTCCGAGGTGGCTCGAGGGGTTGCATCTCAAAGAGGCGCAAGTTGGACAATATACAAGTATCCGAGCTCAATAATGTTCGATTTTTATGATGTAGGCAGACTCACTCTCTGGTATATGAAATTTTTTTCAAAGAGCTCTTCAAAAATGAAACTGTTTGGGGGCATCGTTTTGGGCCATTTAAGCTTTAAATAAAATGTGAAACTTTTTTGATTCCGTATCGGATTTTACTTCGAATCTAAATGGTATATATTAGCTCCCAGTCTTATACTCGTAATGGATTTTTAATTGGGTAAATGAATGCGGGATAAGAGTGTAATTATGTCCGATGAATAAGCTTTTCTTTTCCAGATCTATAAACAGATTTTCCCGTGTATGCCCAATGTACAAAATGTCAAATTAAATGGTTATTCAGTACGAATTTGTCATCATAAAGTTACACATCAGTGAAAAAATCTCCGCGCAATGTTAAGTATATATTATTTCTATCTTTGTACAATTTTTATCAAGGTAAACTTGATTACTTTTTATCAGCCTTATATTAATCAAAGTTGTACTTAAACTGGTCTAGAGCTCTTGGTCTGAAATTCACTTCAAATCCACAAATATTCAGTGCAATGCCAGTAAAAAGTACACTGAAAACGCAGAATGCCGTTTAAAGGCACACAGTTGGGAGGTGTCTCTTCTTCAAATGGATGTCACTCTGACTCAGCCGCTTAGTCCCATTGTAAGATTTGTACTTCTTCATTCTATCAATATTATTTTCCTATTCATACCATACCATGTTCATACCATACCATGTTCATACCAATGTTCAATAACATTTTTTTTAGGTACACTTTCAGGTTTTTCAAAAAGATTATTCAAACCGCTACCATCCATTTTTGATCAATGTCACCTTCAACTTGTGCGAAGTAATCGCAAAAAGAAATTATTTGCCATATGGAGCTGGTGTCTGGAGAACCATAAAGACATTTACCAATGCCAATCACTCTTGTCCTTTTTTTGTAAAAATCTATAGTACATTTACGTTCATAAGATTTAATTAACCTTCGTTTTTTTTTAAAGGGTCACATTTTTGCTCGTAACATGACATTGGACAAAATCCGTTGGCCCCCGACTTTTCCGCTTGGATTGTACTATGGTTACTTTAATTTTCTCCAACCATTGAAAAACAACATCTTAGAGAGTTTTGGAACTGTTAAATGGTACTGGGAAACAAGTGAAAAAAAGATAAAGACGAAAAATAAGAAGAAGAATAATTAATTATGACCTAATTTACAAACAACAAATTATAAAATTCTATGACAGCATAAAAAATTAAACATTAAAAGTATTCTTATTCGGCACGTGGAATAATAATAATAAACGTATACATACATATATAGCATTTATTCGTCACCAAAATTTATATCAGATATTTTGGGCGTGGCATGCGGGTTCGCCACCTTGTTTATTTTACCTAGTTTTATTTTTAGGTTTTATTATTTGATTCTACACTTTTCTAATTCTACATTAAATAAATATAGATTTTTTTCATGCTTACATTTAGGTTACATTAAAGTTATATATTGGTTTCTAAAATATAATCTCGTTATGAGTTTTGCAATATGATTTTTCACGATTTTATAAATCCAAGTACCATAATTATTTGGTAAGCTTCTACAGATTTTAAATTAAAATGGTAATCGGAGAATAAATTAAAATAAATAGTCTGCCCCCTTTTAAGCTTCTGGACAGGCTCAGCCAAGTGGATCCACTGAGTAGTCCAGACCCAAATCAGATCCTACCCTGGAGTCCAGTCCCATCCAGGCCAGAATCCAAAACTACACAAACCGCACAGCCAATGCCAACGCCAACGCCATTCATCGAAGCGTGGCCGGGCCATCACTTGGCTCGTTTGCTCATCGTCAAGACAAATGGAAAATAAATAAATTACGTTGGCCCGGGCCTCGCCGGAGTTCGGCCTCTTTGCAATTCCGAAACGTCACTGCATATTCTGGTCAGGCGGCCAACAACAGTTGGTCGTTGTCCAGCTTGATAGTCTTGCTTCATGGCCCAAAGGGGCATGGGGATTGGGGAGAGGGTCTGGTCATGTTTCTGGCTGCATGTTGCACGTGTGTGGATGTAGTTGCTGTTGCTGCTGCTGTTGCTGTTGCAAGAACGCCTCCTCCTTTGCTAAACTTTTAAAACGTCAATCAATTGTCCAAAGTTGTCGGAGTTGTCTGACATGTTTTAAATTAACTGACGAAGACGAACCAATGCAAACGATTTATGGGCCCATATTCAAGATGGCGCTGCCCGGTTGGCCATTTGGCCAGTTTCCTCTCAAATGGCCAAAATAACCCACACATTCAAGATGCTCATTGATGGGTATAAATTGTTGTCAGTCTTTTATTTACGAGTGGGTTAGATAAAGCTTAAAGAAAAATGTGAATTGATGGATTATACCATAAATTATAGCCTAGACAAGTTGTATTTTATTTTCTTTATATTTTTGTATTAAAATATTTATTGTTTATAGATAATAAAAAACTTTTGCCATTTAAAATTCGTTCGATTCGCCCACATGGGCGTTTTTTGTCGACGCCAGCGAATTAATGGCAGTGAGTGTGTGTCCTACGCATTGTGCTTCAAAACAATGCAAATATAAATTATATTATAATAATATTGTCAAACAATAGAAAATTAATTGCGAAACAATCAACGTTTCATTAAAACAAAATGGATTTGACATAATTCAAATGCAGTCCCTGTATTTGAGTGGCGGCGCCCTCCTCGGATGATCTGATGATTTTGTGGGTCTGTGGTATGCTCCCTCTTGTTGCTGTTCCTGTTGTTGTTGTTATAATGGGGCTACCAGCAATGGGGCACCACACCCTCTTGGGATGCTGTTGTAACGCTGAATCATTCATTTGGAAAATATTTAATTAATTTTTGCCAATTATGGTGGACAGCGCGAAAAAACACAAACGACCACAATTGCGTCCGCTGGATACTGTGAAGTTGGGAGATTGGAGGGTTTGGGGCGACTTTTGGTCATGTGATATATTAATGCCGGTGTAATGATGCCGCCAGTCGAAGTTGTCGCTCATTTAATGACCCGCCAGCGGACTAATAACCAAATATACACCATTTTATACCAGGCTCTGTTCAATAGCGATTTCCAAGGGCTTTAAGTCGAAAAATTGGATCGTCATTTTTATGGATTTTTGTTTGATAAATAAATTACGAGTGGGTTAAAAGTGGTGAAGATAATTTTTAATTGAAAACCGAACTCTGTTAAGACAGCAAAAAGTAATATTTTTTATCAAAATGTAAGCTATCTTTTGGCATTCAACCCATCAATCAAGGCTGCCCTTTCCAGTAAAATTACCGGCAACTACTGCAGAATTTGAATAGCAAAATTTTTATAATAAAAATCAATAGTGACTGCGGGTTCTCAAAGATAACAAGCCAGAGGTACCTGACAAGTGACTCGGAGTCAAGTCAAGCTCGAAGAACTTGTGACCCACAATTAAATGCATTTATATGCCTGTCATTGTCATCGGATGGTACAGTGAGAAAGAGAGAGGAAAATGTCAAATATTTATTTTATATTTCAAGTACAACGTTTTAAGGACTTTATCGGGCCAGTAAAAATGTACGTGTGTGCTATTCGGCTCACTTGAGACTGAGACACACAAATGAAATAAAATATTTTACGTGTGCCTGGTTGGCTAGCAGGGAAGTGACACAAACAAAAAAATGGGAAAAGCCTTTGCAAGTTGTCAGAGTGGCTAGACTTTTGCTCATTTCATACCACACACTTGGCCAGCCATTGATGAACATCCTGCGAAATGGGCCAAAATGAACTTCCTCTTGTGGCAGTGCCTTGGGCCAGGGTCAAAATCCATTTCTATATATTCCGGTCCATCATGTTGCTCATGTGTCTTGTGACCCCCTCACATTCAGTGTCTTCCTCTGCATTCTCTGTCATTTGTCCAAAAACTGCATCCGCCAACAGGGCTTATTGGCAGGTTTTGTTCCTCGAGAACTAAAAATACTTTCTGACATATCAACGTGTCTTGTGTACAATGCCAGTATGCTTGTTAGATGATGCAAGTGAATGAGTGAGTGAGTGAGTGAGTGAGTGGGTTGTTGCCATTTGCCATCTTAACATTTTAAAACTGAACATTGTTGGCTGTCTTGCCGACTGTCACTCAGCCAGCTAGTTTTTAGGCAAGTGTTCATTTGTCCAAGTGTCATGTCTCTTGGCTAAAATGCTAAAATGCTAAAACGCCGATACAATCTACGGTTCAAGCGATTCCAGTCAGAGACTACCTTTTTTGTTAAATGAAAAATAATGCAAAAAATTACTTAATTTTAATGGACACTTGTACTCCACTTGTGGTCCTGCACTCGTTGAATTTTAGGGCCTCCTTTGGTTTGGTACATACATTTATTTATATATACATCTGTATGTATGTATATAGTTCATACTTGTGTTTTCTGTAAAATTTTCTGCTGTCCACTTGCCACTGCTCGGAGCCGACAGCTTTCAGCCAGCATGACATATCAAAAGTATAAAATATTTTAAAAGAAATGTTTTTTCTAGGGGACAACTGAAACAAGAACGAAAGAGGGAGAGCAAAAAAGTTTTCAATTACAACATTATAAAGATCGACAAGCTGTCTGTGGCAAATATGGCCAGGACCTGAAGAGACCGACAGGGATACAGGCCCCTCATCTCCGCCCTCCCGCCTCTTAGATGCCACCCCAACCTGTTAGTTCCGGACTCAGGAGCAGCCAGAAATTATTATTTATATTCACTGCGAACGAAATTCGTGTTCGACACATGTCTCCAAGGATTAAACACGAGTGACCGCAAAATCATCATCAAGGAGTTCAGGCAAAGTGCAGAAAACTTTTTAGAGTGGGGGAGTGTGTGTGTGTCGTTAGGTACTCGAATATATTTTACATATAAGGACGAGGCAGACCTCTGCCTCAAAGGATCCCTCGCCTGAAACAGCGACAGGAAGACTGGTAAAAAATCAAACGTCAAATAAAAAAAGTCAAGAACTTTCCAGTTGTTATGTCAAAAATAAAACAAAATTCGGGGATCCGGGAGGGGGGAGTATGTCCGAGCTGTCAAAAGCCACTATAAACTTGTGACGTGTCAAGCGTCACAATACTCCCCAATGTCCCCGATCCCCGATGTAGCGGAGTGCACGTGGAACTTTTGAATTTATTTTCTTTCCTACTTACTATTTTTATTTTTTATTCGTCTTTTTTTTTAGAGCTTCCCCTAGCCAGTAAGTATGTAATTTTTTAATAACAGTAAACGGCAGCTCGTGAATGACAGCTGAGCGAGCACAGGACTGACCTCCAATGAAGGATATGGGCGCCAGGATGAGGGGTAACCGGTCGAGTACATAACTGTCAGCTTAAGTGAAAAATGTCGCACAGACGCTTCCTAGATCCTAGACATGTATTCGAAGGGAAGCCCTCTCTCCTGGCCCCTTCTAGTCGTCTTCCTGACTGACGGACAGTTTCGAACTTTTCATGCTTCAACATTATTTACCATATCCTTGTACCTCACACGGAAGGATGGGATTTTTTTTTAAAAGGGCTTTAGTTTTTAATCAATAACGGATTTTTGATTGAAGAGGTATATGTTAATTTAATAAGGAGAGGACACCAAACATGAAGCACTTCCTCAAACCTAACCATTGGCAAGCCTTACCTCAGTTTTTATTTTTTCGAAACTCATATTTTTTCATAACCCTTAACCTCTCGGATATCCCCGGTCACTCTGGTTTTCGGACGTTCGTCGGGGCTCTCCCTTGCGGTTTGTCGCCTCTCCTTTGTGCTAAATAATGATGGAAAGTAAACGTTGCCATAAAGCAAGTGGGCAACAAACTAAATATATACAATAAAAAGGATAAAAAGTGGAAATAAAAGAAAAAGGCTAACAAACTCTGGGAAAACTTTAAGCGAATGTCCTGCGTTTTATTTTTTGATGTCCTCTGAGGATATGTGAAAGTTGAAAGGCTTCAAGAGTTAAGCTAGCAGAAGATATAGAATGCAAGAAATAAAATAAAAACCTAAAGGCACGAGCAAAAATAAAGAAAAACTTTAAATAGTTCTCTCAACTTTTTCTGACATTTAGTTTCGTTGAAGCAGTCAATTTGCTGCCTTTCCAGAGTTCCATGTCCCATGTGGACGGAGCAGGAATAGACATAGAACTGGGAGTATTAGGGTAGAGGTTGATTTGAGTTGATTTCTTATTTAATTAAATTTGTCTGCAATGGCATCGCTTCTTGGTGCAACAATGTAACGTTACGTATACGCAGTGTTGCCAAAATTGCTGGGCTAGTTCTTCATGGGATATTTTTAAATATTTTCAGATTTGGTGAGACTTATTTTTGGAAAAGTGCAGTTCGTTAAAGCCTAAAAATAGTAATTTTTGGTAGTCCCTATAAGTAATAAAATGTTTTAAAAATGAATTTTGAAACCTTATTTTTTTAGAAGATATCTACTTGTATAGAGTAATGAAATATATTATAAAAATCTAATTGAAATCCCGGAATTTGTTTAAATTTGACAACATAAGTACTTACTGGGAATTGACCCCCTTCCAAGGGGCTTTGTCCTTTTGGCCCATCTGTCCATGTCGATGTCCCTGGTCTTGATGTCAAGTCTTCTATGTCCTGTTCGCTCTCTGTTCGCTTGTCCAGTGTCCTTATTAAAGTCCTGGCGGTGCCTGCATCAACTTGGTCAGCCCTTCTTGTTGTTGCATTTGCTGTTGCTGTTGTTGTTGTTGTTGTTGTTGGCTATGTCAGTGCTCCTGTTGACGTAGTTGCTGTAGCCCCACTTATCATCCCCGGTGACACTTTATAATTTCTTTACTTTTAGTGATGTCACTATTTATTTCATTTTTCCATTAAAACTTTTAAGTTTTACAATAAATTTTCAGAGGAAATACAAATAGAGTGTCCAGCAGCTCGCACACACTCACATACTCCTGGCTGTGGTTGCTCTGATATATATATACATATATATTTTTATATATATGTCGTATATATCCTGGCCATGCAGCGAAGAATAAAATGGAATGGTTGGAGGTGGACGGACGACTTCCATTTTGTAAGTGATGTCCATGTCACTGTCAGAGTTGCCTCGTGCTCATGGCTTCTTTGGCTTTCATTGTTGTTATTGGTACTGCCGTTTTTGTTGTTGCCACTGCTGACACTGTTTTCCTTCGCTTTTTTCCTTTTCGTTTCCTAGCTTCTGTCCACTTTGCTCAGTGTCCAGCGGCTTGACATTCTTGGCATTGACTAAATCAGAGTAATACCTCTTTGTAATATTATGATTTTTTAACGGTGGAATTTTGCAATCAAGTTGTTGAGGATGGATATCATAATCTTGGCATAGAATTGTACATGATTTTAGTGGTCAATCCCTTGGAAATGAAGGCATTATTCAATCAAACCGGAACAAATTTCCATTTTACAAATTGCGTTATGCCTCAGATCCTTTGGCAGGCTCTGTTAGCTTTTCATGAGTGTCATGGCACAGATCTCAGTGAAACGCTTACTAATTGTAATTTATCCGACTTTCAACTCGGACATTGTCCATCCCAGTGTGTACATTGCATTACAGAAGCTGGACGACAATTTAAACTTGCCATAAAAATACACAAAGACCGGCGAGCAAATATTTGAAATAAAAAGCGGATTTAAGCAGAGACCGAGAAAGGATTAACCTAAATAAATACAAAACAATTGTGAAAATTGTGCCAGGACGCCAAAGAAAATATAAAAAAAAAAAAAGCTGAGTGCTATCCCAAAAGGAATGTCATATTGAATAAGAAATTCCTGGCCGCCGAGACTGGAGGCTCCGAGCCTCAGAGGAGTTCATCCGACCGCAATGATCTATTGCCGCCAAGAGTGAAGAATAAAAAATATAAAAAATTGTAAAAAAGTGAGGAGAATGAAAATGAAGCCACCAGATACCAGATGGATGGAAAAGGCAAAACGATACAATAAAGGCAAACAAAGAGTAAAAGGAAACGAGAAGCGTAAAGGGATATTGTGGCTAAATGCAGTGGATGATGATGATGGTGTCGGGATCTCGGATGGCGGCCACTTCATTATGCCGGCAAATGCATGAAGTGTTGAAAAATGACTCCCTCAGCTGCAAAAGCAAAAGCAAAGGCAAAGGCAAAGCAAAATCACCATCGCCGTCACCATCGCCAACAAGCAACCAAACTCGCCATCATTGAAGGCGGCGGCCGTGGCAAGTGCATTTGACTTTTATGCTTTTTGCGGAACTCCCTTAGGCGACGTTTCGCAGGCGTTGAAACGAGTCCGACTTTTCACACAAAGCACCGCAGGATTTTCAACCAAATACATAGTTTCGAAATGCGAATAACAGCGCAGATACGCCATGGAAAGTGGAAACTGGAAAAGTGTTTTGGGTGCTAAGTGCGATGGACACAACCAGCTGCTCCACAGTGGCACTCGCACTCGCAGTCGCAGTTCTTGGTCGTCTTCATCATCAGTGGCATCAGTTCGCTCTGGCCTCATCCTGGTCCATCCTGGCGCCATCCCCGTTGGCAACGTCATCATCAGCGCTGTCGTAAATTGTTTACAGGATGCCCCCGGAAAACTTCAACTTCAAACAAAGTCATGTGGACACTGGCAAGTGGCTGGAGGGGGAGCACGCCGGCCAAGTGTTTTGGGGCTGCCTTACTCGTCCGTAATGTGAGTTCTTTAAAAGTTTTATAAATGCACATTGGACGTCAGACGGAACACCTTAAGGTTTCTTTAAACTGTGCTTAAGGTCTGCACTTGCAGTAAATATTCCGATAAGAAAATGTTGGTGAGCAATTCAACAGAAAAACCTACAAAGTAGGTGAATAGAAGAACACAAATACGATTCGGTTACCTATAATTCTGATTCACTTACCTTGAACAAAGCCAGGAGCTCGAACAGCGAAATAATAAATATTTTCCTTTCAACTGTTTGCCATAATTTAGCCAATGTGCCATTACAAAGACTAATTTATGAAATGGACAAAGGAATACCGCAAATCTTAGCACAATAATCAGCGAAAACAGACAACAGGCATACATAGATAGACCTTCATTGCATTTTGCATTTTTGGACCCATAATTTTATCAACCGTTCAGAAGAACAAAAACGAGGAATATTTCTTGAAAATTATATTCACTGAAGAAGGCAGTGAGGAAGGCCCCTGGCGGGGCATGTAATCAGTCGAAATAAACACTTGCGCCTCTAAAATAGATAAAAATATCCACACTTCAATAAACATGAAAATCATCGGCCGGACTGAGAAGCAGCGCAAAATGTGTTGAAAATTGCACTGGCAATGCGATCATAAAGCATTCGCCATTAATGACACCAGCCCGACAGATACATCCCATTGTCAATAACTTTTACGCCGCGCAGATTGCCAACCCGTCGACCCCCGGCGTTCCTTCTCTCGCCCCGCTATAGCGCCCCCCTTCGCCCTCACTGGGCGCCCCCTTCGTGGCGCCCTTCCCCCCATTACAAAATCAAATTCAAATTTCCCAAACGAGCAACCGCATGCAGAATGCAGCCGAGATGATGATGACGATGTCGATGCAACTCGCCCAAGGGGAAGTGAAGGGTACTTTCTGGTGCATGGTGGTACAGGATAGAAGGTTTTTGCGATAAATCTTACCTACAATTTATACTTCTTTATTCATCTTATACCATACTTATTTTTAAACAATAAAAAATACTTCAAATTTTTACTCGAATATATAAAATAAAACATTGTACACTTAAGTTTACTTAAAAATCTAAAATACAAAAATCCTTATCATAGAATTTCATTTTATGTATTTGGAACCACTGGAACCACTGTGCTGCGAGGCGCCTGGCAATCGCGAATCGCGAGTGATGGCATCCGCCATCCGCCAAGAGCGCGACGCACAAGACACTCGCACATCCGCAAATTTATCGACAAACATTTGGACAGGCGACGGAACAAGGCAGCTAGGCGGTTGGTTGGTGGGAAGGCTGGAGAGTCAAGGAGGGGGATGGGAGTTCGGGCCCAGACAAACTACAAACTACAAGATACGCGTTAGCGGCAACCGAACGAGCGGCCTGGCAGATCGTTGCTTCCTTTTCAATTATTAAGTGCGCCAATGGGCGATAAAAAAAGCAAGCTATTGAGGCGCATGTGTGAAGTTGCTCAGCGGGCGGGGAAAACTCATAATTCGCTACATGATATCGCTTTTCCCCAGCAGTCCCCCACGCCTGGCACCCCTCCGTCTCATGTGGCACAGGCCACGACTACAGGACTACGTCGTCAATCTTGTAAAACGCATCTGCAACTGCAGTCGTGTTTAGCTATTTATCTCAAATTGGCTGGCAGGTAACTGCCAAATGGTATTCCTTTTAATTTTCTCCATTGGCGCCTCATTCACTGTTCAATTGGAAAAAGAGAATGATGATTTTTTTACCAGAAAATAATAGAATAGAAAGTTTAGTTAGCATATGCCTATAAGGGGGAACTGTAGTTGAACATTTTGGCAGCCCAACTCCAAGTATGCATTTCCATTATTATTACATCCTTTGGCCTCATAAAAAGGAATACAAAGATACAGCATAACTTCTTGTTTAAATATAATGTTTATTGCACAATTTGAATTTCACATTTTCTGTTTTCGTTCCGCCACTTTGGCATATTTACCTTCCTGAATGGATTAAAAGTCGAGGCACACATCATCATCATCACGGCCATGCCACTGGCCCATGTCCCATGCCCCATGCCCACCGCCTCGGATTCATCCATTTACGGTTTGCATATTGCCAGACATTTATTTACCGTAATTTACCCACACCAGCGTCTAATTAAATTTACCGGCGATTAACCAACTTGGCTCGGCTAAAACTCAAAACTCCCCCCTTGAGGTCCAAGCGAGCGGCACATGCGAGAGCGGAGGGGATGCTGAGACGACAGTAATTCGTTTATAATGCGTAGGACATGTCGACAATGCCACAGGACATTCGTAATGAGGAGGCGGGCTGAGGGGTAAAGAGCACTGGGCGGTGGGCGGTGGTTGGAGGTCATATGGGCATCAAAAGAGAAGAAACTTCCCGGCTTTTCGCAACTTGAAAGCACTTATAGCGACTTTGACGAACAAGGTGGATGGGTGGTTGGGTGGTTGGGTGGTTGGGTGACTGGGTGATTGGGTGGATGCGTGATGATTGTCCTCGAACCGGAGGGGCGGTGGGAAAGAATTGCTGGTCAGACGGGGGTCGCCATCCGGTTGTCTCCTGTTGGCTTGATGCTTCAAAGGCTCGCTGCTTCTGCTACTGATTCTGTTCCTCCTTCTGCCGCCGATGCGGCTACTGCTGATGCTGCTTCTGCTGCCTGTCCTGACACATGTAAATGTGGTTGAAGTAATGACGAAATGGGCACTACACTCAGTGCCCATCTACCACCGCACACCCGCCCCCTTTCGCCCGCACCCGACCCTCCTCGGGCCCACAATCCTTTGACGTCGCCGGAGTCGTCTGTTGTTGATGTTTGCCCTCATTATTGTTGTTGTTGTCATTGCGGTTGACATCGTTTTGTTTGCCTACAGGACAGCACTGCAAAAAATAAAGGGGTTGAAGTAACAGACAATATTAAGACAGTTTTAAGTACATTTTGTAGGCATACTAAAATAGTTTATGTATTAATGGAAGTTATTTTTAAGATGTAAAAATAAATTGATTGTAGAAAGATTCAGTTACTCAATTATTTCTGTTGAATTTTTATTCAAGAAATTCCTAAACATTTCTTCGAGTGGCAGGCACGAAGCTCATGGGCGGCAGGTGCCTCTACCTCCACCTCTGCGACTGTCCACGCTACACGTTCCTTCCGCTCACAGACGCTTTGGTACGGCGTATTTGTCAACCGCGCATAAACCCTTAAATCCGGCTTCCGGGGTTCCTGGGTTCCCGGGTTTTCCCTCGCTACCCCCTGTTTCCCGTCGCCCTCGCCCTCGCCCTCGCCGTCGCCGTCGCGTTAATCCCTGATGTGTCTGTGACATTCGCACTGACAGTGACAACACTTTGATGGGTGCGACGGTCTGCTCCTGCCCCCCCCTTCCCTTTGCTCCTGCCCCACCCTCAGTTGGCCAAGTCAGATCCTGAGTCGCCCCGAATAGAGATTGCGATGTGGAGTGGACAGAGTTTAGAGCCGCCAGCAATGACGACAATGACAATGACTGTGATGCGAAATTTCCATGCTGCCTTGCCTTGCCGGCTGCCCTGGGGTTGCTTTGTGACTGCTCCTTCAGCCTCTGTTATCCTCGATGTTGTCATTGTGGTTGCCTTGCCCCGAAGGGATGGACCGGCTGCTGCTGCTGCTGCTGCTTATTAGAAGCTTTTTAAGTGGCATTTCTCTACCGAAAACGATTTCAATCATTCGAGTTAATTGACTCACAGCCAACAGTGTGAACTTGATTAAAAAGTTGTTCTTTCGGCTTGTCCTCCGGCTCTCAAAAGACAAAGGTGGTGGGTTTTCCCAAAAAACATTTATAAAATTGGCTTTTCTTTGTTCCACAAAGATACTATCTATCTGGAGCTTTCTTAATTTTATAAATTATATTTTTAAACTATTAAACGATTAATTAAATAAAGGAAAGAGTACAACATAATTTTTTGATTCAGTGAGCTCCTAGGATTGTACCTTCCAGATCCGTTCGACTTCTAATATAGATATATATCACCCACTCAGTGTTGTCTTTCGCTTACCAACATGACAGCCACCAAATTTGTTAACAATTTCACAAAAAAAAAACAAAAAAAAATACAAGCTACGAATTGCTGTTGCTACTTCGACTTCCATTCGAACAGCACTTGTACCGGTGGCAGGAATCGGTGGCATTGCAACGCCTACATTGCAGCATGTCTCCCCGCATTCATTGTCGAGTTGCAGAAACAAAAACAAGCGAATGCGGGTGACAAAAGTTTTGTTGTACAAAGTGCTCGAACAAAACCTTGTGGTAGGTGAGCGCAGAGCTCAGAGCTCAGAGCTCAGACTGAGAAAGATACTCTGACAAGCCTTTTGCCTCGAAAAGATCTCTCAATACGATGGCGAGATAACTTCCAGGCGAGTGTCCCCGGCAGTTCAGTGTTTAGGCCTGGCCTGGAGAGCGTGGGATAGTTTTCGAGTTTAACCTTTCGAATTGTACAGATCCTTCAGCAAGTACGTTTTAGAGGTCTATCTATCAAGTCTATCAATACCATATATCAACTTTTATACCATTCACTTTTAGAATCTTCTTATTCGTTAATCCCTAACTGTCATGGTTTTTTTGGGGACATTGACAGGCAAGCTAATAAAATTCAAATGTGTGGCGCGGATGTGTCCGCAGCCTGATCTCGCAAATTGTCAAAGCGGGCGAAATGGGAAAAAACGCTGAGCAAAAGGGCCAAACAATATAAGACAAAGTGAGGACGGAGCTGTCGAGGCGATAGAAGTGCCACAGAAAACATGCAAAAATCAAGAGTCGGTCCGGAGATGGGTTGCTCCATGAAACATTAGGGGGCGCAAAATAGCCCACATATCGTTCTGTTCTCCCCACCAACTCGGACTTCGAACTGAGCTCTGTTTCTATATTCATTCTGTCTTCTATTTTTTTTTGTTGTTTTTGTATTTTTACGAGTAGTTTGCGTTGGCTGTGACATCTTGGCCACATATTTTGCTTGTCGCAGAGGACACAATACTGTCAACCGATGGAATTCCCGCACATTCATTTTGCGCCCCATTCCCCCTGCCCAGCGCGCTGCCACTGCGCTGATTCGATTGACCGAAATAGAGCATAGAGATTCTCCATAGCCCGGGGCATCATTTATCAGTTGCAAGTTATTGCCAACTCGTCCAGATTTTTGCATACCACGCGACAAGCTGAATAGCCCCAGACCCAGTCCTTCGACAATCCCAGTCAAATGGCAAGCGAAATGTGTCACACTGCTTGTTTCGGAATTAGAAGTCTCTGACTGTGACCAGTGCCATCCTCCCCACCCACTTCATCATGCTTCCTTGTCGGGCTGCAATTTGTTATCCATCAACTGGGTTTTTTGTTGTTGGCTCCTGTGATGGGCCAATTGCCTGGAAATAGTTCGCAGTTAAAGGAGTTGATTGAGAGCAAGGACTCGAATAAATTACAACTAGTACTTATATATTTTTTTTTTTTTATAATCAGGGGTCTATACACTTTAGTATCAGTTGAAACTTCCTCCTTCCATCCGCAGCAAAGCCCCTGCCCAAGCCCCGAAAGCAACTGTGTCGTGTCTCCATGTTTTTGGGGTTTGTGTGGATTTAGGACCACATGCGGTGCTATTTATGACACGCTTCCGTCAAAATACTCGCAATTTGCGAGGCTCAGTGAGGAAAAAGCCGCGTCGCAACATTGACACTTGGTGCAATCACTCGTGAAAATCCAGCGACTCCAGTGTGCGAGGAGCTCACCGCCACCACCGACCCGCCAAGAAAAGGGCTCGGAGCGGAGTCAACCGAGCGAGGTCTAAATGCCGAGCACTTGAAACTTCAAAGGAAATGCCTATCGCTGTCAGGGACATAAATTGCGCTGACAGCGAAAAATGTGAAAAGCCACATTTGTGCATTTCGCGTTGACGATGCAAAACCCTTGGCCTCTCCGGGCCTCCCTCAATACTGGATAGCCCATCCCCGTTTTCAAGTCTTGGCCATACTTGGGCGTTGAAATGTATGCAGCAAAATATTTTTGCAATTGCACTGAGCCGAGACATCAATAAAATAAATAACAATAATTTTGCAAAATGCCCATAAATCCAGCGAGCGTTGTCATAACTTTCGTTTTTATGACTCCAACTAGACAGAGTGACGCGAAGCGGACCCCCTCATGGACACCCCCGGCAACTCGTTTGACCCTCAAGGGTTGGCCTGAGGTGAGGTGGCTCCACCTGCGTGTGCGGCAGTCGTCAGTCGAGTGAGGCAAAAAAAATCTAGAAATTTAAATATAAAGTGAACAGAGTATTTTATTTTCTTAAAAAATATAAAATATATCTGGAATAGTTCCAGTAAAGAGTTTTATTTTGATAGCCCTTACTTTCAAAATAATGAAACGAAAAATTGGCCATAAATATATCAATTTCAAGTAGCCATAAAACAGCTAAAAGTACAGCACTTGGAGAGGCCCTACACGTGAGCCAGGGCCACGTCAGTCAGCAATAAATAAATGCAAGCTGGCAGTCATTTGGTCGTCACACGGCCAGACAGCCGGACGACTTTCGGTGGAGGGGAATGGAATGGCGAGGCAATAAAGTGGAAAGGTCCTGCAGGGTTTCGAATCAGGATCGGGATCGGTACGGTGTCCTGTTGTGGCCCGCGGAAAATTGCAGTTGAAATTATTGCATTTAAACAGGACATTATCACACACACACACACACACTTCAAAACGATATAGACACTGGACACGAAGTGTGAGAGAATGGGGTCCTGGACATGGTAGCGAAAATTGCAGCAGTTGCTTTTTGCATTTGTTGTTGCTGCATTGTCATTGCCGGCGCTTTCGTTTTTGTTGCTGCTGCGGCTCATAAATTAAGTCCTCATAACGGTAAAGTTATTGAAGTAATAAAATTTTACACTGACATTTGACAATCGATACGTCGCCATCGCGCCATCAACTTCAATTCAGTTGAAATGGAAATGCGGCACGTAGTCCTGCGATAATAAAAATCAGTAATACTTGAAATTTAAGATTATTTTTTCAGAATCTTTTCCACTTTTCGTCTCAGTTTTTCCATCAACTTAATGATGACGAAATCATATCAATATGCTCGAATCCCAAACGATCAGATCACGCACTGAAAGCGTAAATTCCTGGCCAAAATGCTAATGGGTCGCGGCCAACTGACGCGCCGAGATTTCATTCACCATGGCAGTTGATTTGAGGGACCCCGAGTCTGGCTCCACTGGCCATTAGCACGTGCACACATTTCCCAAAGATGGGAGCCAACTGTAAGCCAACTCACTGGCAGTGGCAGTGCCAGTGGTAGTGGCAGTAGCAGTAAAGGCAGCAGAAGCATTGGCAACACATAATTTGCACAAATTACCGCCGACGCTGTGCCGCATTTTTCCCGGGCAATGATGCCGCCGGGTCTCCTGACTTTGCCTCACTTTATATGAGGCTGGGGGCATAGAGCAGGATGATTGCTGGCCCGCAAACGACAGGTGCGAAACAAGCAGGACCAAGTCGAGGCGAAGGACAAACGTTTATCAGAGGAGCCCTCAACCCGAAAGTTACCTCGACATTTCGGTGCATGCCGGCGCACGAACTGCACAAATCATTTCTGGATTGCACGACCAAAGTTTGTCTCCGAGCAGCAGCTTCCACAGGACTGAGGGACTAAAGGAGCTCAAGGACCCTGGGACAGGACATAAGCTGCGCTCATAACTTTGCCTTGTTTATGTTTGCGGGATGTGATGTGTGCATCGCGGATTCCCCGAGTACCTAATCCAATGGAGCCACTTTCGGATTTGGGCATAAATCAGGAGGCGGGAGTGGCCAAGGAAGTTTAGGGGCGGTTGACTGAAACGTATATGAAATTTACAAATTGAGATGTGAACTTTGTCTGCCATTTCTGTGAGTGTACAATATGACAGTCATTTTCATAAATAATCCCCCAAAATTACTGCACGCATCAAAAATCAGTCCAAGCACAAGATGCTTTCTCCACAGGATTGTCAATTACCGATTTTGGACAAGCACCACTCCAGGATAGACAAAAAACTAATCAAATGTCACTGGGCCGGGAACAGATGAGTCCTGGGCTCCGGAGCACGTCTCTGTCCCCGCTCCCCGGCTTCGTGTATATGAAACATTCATTTGACGCCTGCGACATGACACGTCAGTCCCGGAGTAGCGAGGCGGTACGAGTACTCCGTATTATTGTATATTGGTGTGCGTGACGTTGCATCACGAGTGGAGAGACCGGTGTGATGGAAGCGCGTCGAGCATAACAAGAGCCGGGCCAACGGAATCTGGGCCTGAGACCCTCCTCCAATGGCTATGATGCAGCAGCCATCGGAATCACATCTTACAGTTGGCGAAAATGCTTCCACATCTCCATGCCCGGCTGACAACATTTGGCCAGGCAATTCACACGTAGCGCCCATATACATATAGCTGGCAGCTCCCCTCAAGAAATTTTAGGCGGTTGGCTGGAGTGGCTGCCAGCAATCCGCATTGGACAGATAGCTGATGTGGGCCAAGATGCTGTCCTCAGCTGAAAGCGATGGAGTGAAATGAACCTTGGGTCTTTGCCCACAAAATAAACCAAGCTACAGGCAATATAAGAAGTAATCAAAATGGTGGTAGGGTGATACTAGGCGTATGAGTGATATTTGGCAGCCATTATCAAAAAATACGCATACGACTAGTATAGCATATAGTACTTCAGATATTCTTATGTCTCTCAAAAGGCAGTGCTTAAATAATTTTTCTATTAAATTTATATTTCAACTTCAACCTTTAAGCCATCAAAAAAGTAGAAACCTCTCCAGAAGCCATTTGGAATATAATTCTCCCAGATAGTTCTTCCTTGGCAAACCAATTTTCGCAGCTATATTTTTTGGCCGGCCATAATGGAGGCGAACGCTTCGATTTGGGACGAAAAGTTTTTGAAACAGTTATTGGCATCATCAATTGAAGTGTAAGTAAACAACATTAAAAATAATTGCAACTAAATCCAAGCGATTGCGCCGCCGTCACATTTTAGCGATGAAATGGCCCAGGCACAGGATCCCAGGCCAGGACACAGAATGGTAGGAGCTCAGTCAGGGAGTCAGGAGCCAGTCGGCAGGAGCCGGCTCTATGCAATGGAGCCAAAGCTTTCTCAATTGCATAAATCTGTCCATGGAATTTCCTCTCGCCCGGTCTGTTTCTTTGCCCGCCAAGTCATTTTATGATTATGCGAGAGATTTCTCCAACAAAACTTGCAACTTGCAACATACACTTTTGTATGTATGGGTGTGTGTGTGTATAGAAGAAATGTTTGTGTGAATCGGTATAATGCAATAGTAAATTTTAAGCGCTCAAATCGTGGCTAGAAATGCAGTGGATGGCACATCGATGTCTGTTCCGACTCCAAAGTGTCCTCCAATAATAGCCACATTTCGGGAGAATTATTTGATTTCAGTTTTTATTTTGAGACTAAAGTTTTCAGTTCAAGGCGTTGAGAGTTTTTAAATCAGAAGTGAGTGGTTTTTCTAAACCATAAAATATTGAAACACCATTGTCATCAAAATTCGTAAAAAAGTTCTTGGTAAAAACTCTATAAATAATACCTTTATTTGGCGAGTTTAAATATACTCCCTTTTTCGATCCAAATATATATGTTTTTGGTGAAAATTAAACATACTTGAAATTCTGAGAAACATCATCTTAGAGCCAACTATTTTCCACTCTAGACACCACTCCGCTAGAGAATCCATTCAAGGTGTTCGACGCCATCGTACATGCAATTTATTCATAAATATTGTTGCCCACAGTGGGGGCACATGCTCCGATGCCTGGCCGCCTTGACGCAGATGAATTCATCTGTGATAGATGATGGATGTGCCGGCTGCAGCGGCAGCCGAACATAAGTCACCAAAGACCTGCCCCGAATCCCTGGCTGCCCTGCCTACCCTGGCTACCCTGGCTACCCCCGGGTGCCTTGGATCCACAGATTCCGGACCCGGCCAGCGGTCGCATGCCACGATGCCGTGGCGTTAGTTCGGTTTAGTTCCCTTCGCATTGGGGCAAGGAGTTTTCGTGACGTCTGAGAAATGTGCAACAACGACAACGACGAGCGAACGACAACGTGCCACTCTGTCTTGCCTCCCTGCCACTGCCACTGCCCCTGCCCCGGGCCCTTTACTTCCATCCGTGGTGCATGTCTGGGGCATATGAGTGGAATCAACGACATCGGCATCAGCATCGGCTATCAATGATATATTTGCGCGGCTATATGCGACAATAACGTGAAATAATGACGCAGGTGTTTCTGCAAGGCGACGGCCACGCTGAGCTCGAAAGGGTTTAGATTACTCCGTTTCAGCGGAAAATCAATCATCGAAGAAATGGCACTGATGGGCAATGACTTTGGATAAAACAAAAGATTGTGCTGGACCGGAGGAGAGGTGAGATTGTTGAGAGTAATGCCCCGGCATATAATTGGGCACTTGACAAAGTTTAAGTGATGATGCCATCGCCTCCGTGCTGATAATAGTCCAAGTTTATGGAAAGTACTTGAAACACGACCAACCCCAAAGTCTTCTTCTCCAAACCTATCGATAGCCTCGCCTTGGAGCTAAAAGTTTCTTCTTTCTCACGATCTGTTTGAAGCAGTCCATGTCAAAGACTGATCAGTTCTCAGGATCAGTTGGTCTACAATCAAGCCACAATCGCCACCGCCGAGATGCCAGCCAAGACATACTACATACTATGCAACAGAAAGGAACCAGGGACCGGGGGCAGGCAGACAGAGAGACAGACAGGCTGGCATTCCCCGTGGGGCAGCTGGGACATTGTTGCATGCCCCTGGCAGTTGCCTGGTCTCTGGTTTCCGTTAAGTCCAATTAAACCTGGCCCTATCTACGATCGGCCACAATTCGCTGGGGTCTCTCTAAGCCACTCCAGCCAGCCAGGCAGTCAGCCAGTCAGCTAGTCAGCCACAACCTGTGGCAGCAACAGCACCAGCCCCAGCACCAGCACCAGCACCAGCAGCAGCGGCAGCTCCAGCAACAAATTAAGTGACAAAATGTCAAATACAAACAAGTTGCAAACGTCCGAAATAGACTAGTGGTGTGGGGGATAGCTGGGCATAAAGTGTTGCCAAAGTGATCGGAATAAAATTTATAAACGCCGGCCAACTTGACACATTGGGACGAGAGTGTGCACAAAATTTGCCCAACAAACCGCTGTGAGGCAGTCAGATCATTCAGAGATCGGGAAACGATCGCCGAGGCAGTCGACGACGAGGCAGGCGACAAGAAAAATCAATTAGTGAGCGACATGTGACGATAATAATGCCAACAATAAAAATTGTACCGAGCCAAGCACTGGAGGAGTCACACACCGAAAATAAAGCTTACAGATATCTATCAATATTTTTTAAAACATAATTTTATAGAAAGAAATTTTATCTACATACTCTTTTATTTTTAACATATTTGCGACTAAGTTTATTATTATATAGTTATTATATGGATAGTTTTTTTTTTAGTGTAGTACTTGCAAGGATCAGGAGGTGGTCGGCTTCGCCTGTCACGAGAAGAAAGATAACCGGGCGTCTTCGGGCCTTGAATGTGTTCTTGTCGAATCCACTGACTTTGATCGCTTGCCTCGCCATCGATCCGCCTTCACTCCTGTGAGCAAATTTCAATTTCCGCACAAGCACAAAAAATAAAAGCAACATATAATTCGACTCTGGGAACTGAATATCGAAACTCTCCGGCGGCAATGTCAAGAAGTTGATTTGAGGTCTTGCACTGGCCTGGCAAATAAACAAAATAAAATATGGCAATCGAGGCGGAAAAATGTAAGTGGAGGCCAACGAAGTCAACCTGCGATCGTTCGACGACTGGAGAACAGCGTGGAAATTGATTTTTAATTGTAAATTGAATTTGTGTTATGGTATTCAGATCCATATTTAATTTTTTTCAATCAAGAGTTGTGGGATGTTGCCATAAATAATGTAAAGCTTAAGTTTCCATCCAATCTCTCTCGCTTCAAACTATACCCTTACCAATCAATAATTCTGTTCTCGAGTTAGAATAAATTGGAAAAATAAATTGAAAATATGAAATATCGTAGGTTGACATCGTGCTCGTGAACACTTTCTTTCCAACCAGGGAGCGGTCATCAATGATTTATCCTTGCCGATTTATATACCCTATATATGTATGTGCGGGCTTCCGCTGGATGTCCGCCACTTCCATTGTCCTCCCACCCAGGATGGATGGGGTAAAAGGTGATTTCATCATCTGCCAGACCAAACAACAATATCTTCCTTCACATCATCATCGTCATCAAAGGAAAAATGAGACTGTGAGCTTTTCGTTTTGATTGAAGGTTCTCCTGATGTTTGACAGATTCGATTGAAAATCCTTCGAGACTCCGGCGTTCCTCCTTGACGGACACTGACCAGAGGCCATCCGGCAGATGGATGTTTGCCGATTGTGACAGTGGCGAAAGGGTAAATAGGGGAAGCGGTTGGCTGCGTGGTTGGCATTGGCAAGAAAATAAATTGAAAGTGCTGCGAACGATATTGACGAGCTGCCAACGAACTTTCAATGGGTTGATGGAACTTATTTGCATAAAATAGCCCATCGGAAGGCGGAGAACCAAAGCAGCTTTAATTTTCCAACTGCCAAGGTAAAATGAAAATGGAGTTTCCTTTTTATATTTTTGAGATGAATAGACAATTGCCCCGTTGGAGGAAACAAACACATCTGTTCTTAGAGAATCCTCATTCCGGCAATTGTTTTTTCCCAGACAGACGACGGGCACAGGGAATGAAAAGCAAGGGAGCGATTCTGTCAACAGAAAAGTTCAATCAGAAATTAAGAAAACAGCCGCCGACGACGATGACAATGCCAAAAAATGGTTGTAAAGAAGGCGCGAAAAAGTCCCCCATTCAAAGGAAAATTGGCCATAGACAATGATGGAAAAGAAACTGCAGTCTTCGGAGCCAAGTGTCGGGGATGAGATGCAGCCGGAACATTACATCGCGTGTCGCAGACACATTTGAAGGCATCGACAAGGCTTCGAGACTTCCGTCGTGTCTTGGCCCCCTGCCACTTGTCGTTAAAAATTCGTGAATAATAAAGAAAAGCAATAATTGAAGCTGCAGAGTTTTTCCACAAAAGACGAATCAATTTTATGGTAAGCTCTTGATGAAAGAAAAAAATAGAAAGTATGATTAAGTAACTAAGGATTACTTGAAAACGACTAATAGTCCACTTGTTCCCATCACTTTAATTAAAAATGTGCAATCAGCATACATCCCCCCACCTTTTTAGCCACCTCCTGTAGTCTTGGCCAAGAAGTAGAGCAACCTTGGAGGCATAAGCTCGAGGAGGCACATCAAAGTTAAGCGAATGTTGCTCTGCCGTTGACGAAGCTGTCATCAGGGTGTCGGGGACAGAGGACAACGCTCGGACTCAAGAGTCCATTTTTCCCGTCTTCAGGCTGAGGGAGTTCTTTATTCCTGCCGCCTTCATACGCCACTTGCTTTTCATTTATCACAAATCCTTTATCTTTATCTATCCACTCGGCGACATCAGCTTGCACATCTTCGTACGCCGCTCGTAGCCGGCGACTTCGTCAAACCAAACCGTTGTCCCTTCGTCCGGGCGTCCTGACGTCCTGTCGACCGGGAAAAACATACCCGCCCGTATGTGCATTGGAGCGGATAACAAAGATCCTTCAACGGATTGACAACTGGAGGCGAGTGAGCGAGTAACTTTGAAATTTCTCATGCCTCAGAGGGAGTCCAACAGCCTTAAGACCTTTTCCAATTTCATGTTCTTAAGCAGTGAACCCTTTATATAAAAGGATATCATTAATTGTTATATATTTTTTTTATATTTTTATATTTAAAATTAAAATTTAAGGCCTTTCGACTCGAAAACTTTTAAGAGAACTCAAAGATTCGTTACAGTATCCTTTATTTTGATTTCTTCAGTCAGCAATGCAGCTTGATTCTGTTCATCAGAGAACTATATAACTTCTATATGTACCTTATATATATTCCATTTGAATTGCCCTTGTAGTGGTGTGCATGTGGCTGAGGTCCTTTGTGTTTGGAAAAGGTCCTTCATTAGAAATATTTTCAACTTGTCATCTCGCTCGTCATCAACTCAACTCAATCTCAAGTCAAGCCAACTGCTGTTGCCTTTGCCTGTCGCTTTGGATCTCGTCAGGATGTCGGGACCCCTTTTTAGCCCGCCTCCCACCCCCTGCGGACTCCTTCGTTAGCCTTTGAGAAAAACGGAGGTGGGGGAGGACTTGTCCAATATTGTCCTTTTTCCTTATGCTTTTCATTTGTCCATCTTGTGCTTGTACTTCGTCAGCATATCCTTCCACCCGACGACACATCCTTTCCCATTCCATTTTCATTCCGCCGTGGCCTCCTGGCTTCTGTGTACATTTCGTCCTGCGTCTCCGGATTCCTTAAATTCTTCCTTGTTCCTGTGATGAAGGGTGGACAGAGTTCGTCACTTTTGAGTTTTTGGTTTGACGAACTTGGTCGTCTGCTTTCCAGAGAAGCAGAATTTGTCTAGCTGCAAGTTTCATTCAAGTCTAAAATCACAAAAAAGTTTATAAATTTTCACTTAATTGAAATGTTTTATTTTTGAAATGCGGGTCGAACGAGTGACGTAAATTAAAACGAAGGACATAAGAGGGTTTGTGGCTGTATAGATTGGCTATTTCAGATATACCATATTTTCTTAAATTTCGAAAAAATTATCCTATCCAGGTTAGTGAAATCTCAAGTCCTTTTTTATGCCACATCCTTACGTATAGTACGTGGGTGTGTGTGTCTTAGAAAAGAGGAGTGTGTCTGCATTTATTGGACATGGTTGACATTTTGTCCAGTTGCTGGACATTAACTGTACCGTTACTTTTATATTACGTGTCAGTGTCAACAGCATCATCCTGGAAACGAGAAAGAAAAGGAAAAGTCTACAGCATTCAATCTTTCAGTCATTCCATCGGCGGGGGAAGTAGATAAGTGTAAGGGCCGAGGGGAGGAATTGACCGGGCCAACGTAGCCTGGCAGGAGGACCACACCACCCGCTGCCACCCCCCTTTGGCCCGACTGTCTGGCAAGTGAATCGACGGCGTCTGCAACACAACTAAATACACTTCAAAAGAATAAGTTGACAGCTGACGATGACTTGTCAGAGACAGGTTTCTATCCTTTCACACACACCCACGCACACATACTCCGGCCGTACCCATACACACATCCACACACTAGAAAACTCATATGTCCAACAGTTGACGGACACTGGACAAAGGACATAGGACAACGGGCCATGAACTTTTCACTCCCACACACGGACACTCCCACACACGCACACACACAGAGAGACACACGCCCCGTGTTACCTTCGGGATAATGATTTTTCAGTCAAGTGAAAATAATTTTTAAAGTAAACAGACAATTTCAACTCTTTGTTGCCGGCGTCGTCCCCCCCGCCCACTTCGGGCAGTTGCATAAATTTTCCACAGGACTCGTCGTCTTTTGAAATTGACAATGAGGGGTGATGGTGTTGCCATAAACTGTTTTGGGTTCTTTCAAGTCAACCAAATAATTGCTGCTCTTAGAAAATATTTGGTGGATGGCCAAACACACGGACAAGTGCGTTTTGGGGGAGGATTAAAGGATCAAGAGCCAAGTGAAGGATAGCCTTTTATTTCAAGTCTTGCTAAGAGGCTAAGAATCTTAAGAAAATAATACATTTCTATTTTTTTTTTTTAACAGGAAATCAATCAAAATAAAACTATTCATTAGAGTATGTTTTCAATTCAAAATCAAAATGTGAATTCAATTACTACTGGCTCCTGGTTAGTGGCTCGAAACATCCTCTACCTGTCATGGAAAGTTTACCAATTCCAGCTTAAAATTCAATTATTCCAACGAACCCACTACCTCCACAAAATCCCAAAAGGCCCACCCAAGAAATGGGATTGAACTTATTAAACTTGAATTCCTCGTCCTTGGCCATTTAATGCAATGCAACATGCCAATCGAGGGTCCCTGTTCCGGCTTCTGGACTCAAGTTCAAGCACTAAATAGATGGGCGTCTGAGTGGTGCCGGGGCGAGAGTACGTCAATCCGTCCAACTCATTCACTCATTTGGCCAGACAGGATGTCAGCCGTCACTCACTCACTCGATTCGGAGTCAACGCTTGAGCCAGAGCCATGGAGGACCGAGGCATTCGAGGCGAGTCCCAAACCATCATTCCGTTTTATTCTGCCCGGTTACGATTTAGTTTCAGTTTCGGACGAGTCGCTGTCAATTTAAAATAGAAAATTTATAGAGCAGACAAAATGATGGACAGCCATCGGTAGTTACGCCAAAGCACAATTTCTATCCAGGAGCTTGGATGTCCTCCTGGCTCCTGGCTACGGCTACGGCCAGGCGATTGGGCGTGGCTGGGAGGTGGGAAGTGGGCGAGTGAGTGACTGACTGACTGGCAAATTGATGGACAGATTGATGGACAGATGAGATTAAATAACTTGTAGAATTATACGAGTATACGGTATGTATGTCCTGGCGTGGCCCCCGACGAGGACAACAACCGCACGTACAAAACGAATCCTTCCAGGAGGAGCTGGCTGTGGGGACAACTGCGTGCGAAATGCATTGCAAAAAGTTCCTTTACCCCGGCCTTCTATCCAGCGATTTGTCAGGACCAGGACGAACTTAGTTTAGCGACTTGTGCCTTTGTTCGTTCGCCTGTTTCGTCAATCAAAATTACGTGACGTACCGCATTCCTTATGACGGATAAATGCGATGGTGCCAGGACATTTCCGTTGCTGTTGCTCTCCCTGGTCCCTGGTCCCTGGTCCCTGGTCCCTGGTCTTTGGGACAACCCATCCCCAATGCGTAACAGATGGCATAGGCACGTGTTTCTGACCACCAAACGGTTTCCTGCCGTCGAAAGACAAAAGTTTCGAATTAAACACAAAGTTCAGATGAGAAGCCGAACTCGCTTTCAGTTGACAAATGTCGGCCATTAGAAAGGGAGTTTTTGGGCCCAATGTGTAACTGACTATTTGTTCTGTAAGCCCAACAAACTACAATGTACATATATGTAGCACAAACTACTAGAAAAATGCCAAATTTAACTCGAGGAAGAGGGCCTCGAAATGTGATTGATTTGTCGCAGACTCTTGAAAGAAATCCAAGCGAACGGAAGTGGCACTTGATCTTTAGGTGATGCATAGTTATTCAATGTCATTTTTGCTTTTTGCCAACACCAAGCCCCGGATTGGGTGAGGTGAGGTGGCCACCACCACCACCACTTGTCCGATGATATATCACTGACAATGTGGAAAATATGAAAAACTAAACCGTCAGAGTGGCGTCGCCCTATACACGGACACATATTCGTATAGGTAGTGGCCCGAAACAAATGAAGCAATAAATTTCGCTGACAAAAAACAAGCAAAACAGCGAAATGAGTGACTGTGCAGAGCAGAACGGAAAGTTGGCCCCAAAAA
Organism: Drosophila atripex; assembly: GCA_035045925.1. Taxonomy (NCBI): domain Eukaryota; kingdom Metazoa; phylum Arthropoda; class Insecta; order Diptera; family Drosophilidae; genus Drosophila; species Drosophila atripex. The sequence continues at coordinate 11,099,679 of JAWNOP010000070.1, forward strand.
CCGAGCATGTACATCGCCGCTAAGTACGCCAGAAATCCGACTAAGTGCCCGGCTCGCGGATGGGGATATGGATAATGTTCAACTGGCGGCATCTCAGCATCTCGGCATCTCGGCATCCCAAGATCTCAACATTCGGGCCGATGGTCCGTGTGTGTTTATATATCACTCACATGCATGTCAGATGACAAACAACTGACAAGTGACAAGCTTCAGCATCTCAGCATCGTCGTCTTCGTCGTCGCTTCGATGTCGTCTTGGTCGACTTTAGCCGGTGGATGATGAGTGGCCGAGGCGATGCTAGCTACAGTGGAACGCAATTAATATTGGTAAGAGGACATGTCCCAGGACAAGAGATTCCCTCCAAAACCACAGCACCATGAAGTCCTTGGAGAACCTTTGGTGTTTAAGACTAAATGGTATCTTAAAATTATTATATATCTATAGAAATAAATTGCCTTTAAGCTCAACACTTTAAACATATTTTGTGTTAAAAATTCTATTAGTATTTTCCCCAAATAAGAGCTCACAACTCACTGTTCTCACAGTCTTTTCGGTAAAGAATTATATGTTTCTGTTGGTACATTTGGCTGGTTGGCGGCTTTGGCAGCGAATTATGATGATTATGATGATGAACGCGTGGTTGTCCGATACGCTCAGTCGCCTCTTGCCAATTGCGGCGGCCCCGGCCTGTCAGCGTTCCGAGGACCGGCGGGAGGGAAGTTCCGAGGAATTTCATCCTCCGTACCTCCTCCCGCCGGAGCCATCCGGCCCCCAGGGGCAATTGTCTGCTCTGCTTCCCGAGGCGTTCACTAAATCCGAGAGTGTCAGAAAATTAAGAAGCCCAATTAGATGCTTCCACCTGTCAGCAGTTCGTCATTTCCATCCGAGAATATGACATTCATTCATACGCCACAGTGACGAAGTAGCCGAAACGCATCAACGGACGGGTTGTTCTACTTGTTATTTGTTTGACTATTTTGTTGCTGCTTTTTATTCTGGCCGACTGTTCATTGAGTTTAATCGCAAACAGTGGAGGCCTAATGTGGCGGGGATTAGGTGAAAAAAGTGTTTAATTATAGCACTTGTTTTCTTTTATTTTCTCATACTTTCTTGCCGAGCATTAAGTTGCAAAAATACGAGCCTGCTGGCCCAATTTTAAAAATAATCATAAATCTTTGAAAAATGAAATTAGAAATTGTTGTAGAGAGACAGTGCCTGTATCTATGAAAACAAACCAAATTAAATCTCTAAAATACAGAGTCCACACGAGAGTTATTCAGAGGGTGACACGGAGCGATGGAAGCCCATTCCCTGCGAGTATGTGATATGTGTCGTTGCTGATTCCGTATTAGCATCTGAATCTGGAGCTGGATGATGAGATGAGACTGCCAGAGAGCATGAAAGCCAACAGCCAAGGCAAGACATCCATGAGGAGAAAAAACTTATAATCTAGAAATAATTATTATTTAACAAATATTTTAATAACAAATGTATTAATTCATCAACCTGGCAGCGAGGTTATTTGTCCACACAACTCTAATTAATTTCAAAAACCCTACCTTATTTCTCCAAGTACATTCGATTCAAAGTGTGGGGAAAGGGAATCTTGGCACATGCCTTCGCTGGTGACAATCTGGCATCGCGAAGGGAGCCTGAAACTGATGAGGTTAACAACGAAGCGCCCTGGCAGATGATGAGCCGTATTATGTTACTCTGGTCTGGAGCCATGGAGCTATGGAGCTCCTTAGCTCCTCAGTGTCGTGTCATAAATGTCGCACGCCGCATTTACTGATAGTTGTGATTATGTGAGGACCTCCTGCACCTTTTTTCCCGCCCCATCCCGCGCCAAAATATAATGTTTGTGTAATCCGTTGCGCTCGGTGGCTACAGGAAATTTGCATGCCCACGAAGGCGTCATCGAAAATGCATCATTAGCGTCTGGGAATTGGCCAAACAAGTCTATTTGTCGCCTCACCCAGGCAAACACGAATCACGTTGCGATATGCAAAAGACTTTGGGCACCCACGACTCCAACAGGAGGCTCATCCACCGGAGGAGGCAGGGGCCACCGAAAGGGTAGGAGGTCTGGGATTTAGCAGCAGGAAACACTTGTTGCCAGCGTGTGGCTCTGATCACCATGTCCAGGGTCCTGAACAACATTTTGCAAGCAATTCAAATGCAAATTTCAAATCGTGGGGATTAGTTTCTTTTTTTCTTTTTAGCCTAAAAGGCGTAATGTAGTCGTAACAGATCGCATGGAACTTGATCAAGGTGTTAATTTTGGAGTTAGATTAAAGGCTTATCTCCATAATTATTTTTTAGCCATTGTCTCCTGCTCAAACTATTACTGTTTTGGTTATATAATAGTGTTATGAACCCCCATAACTTATTTTAATAGAGACAGAAATTAAATAAACTCGGAATGCCGAGATTTTTGTTCGTTTATTTTGGCCAAGATTAAGTGCCAGCCCTGGCCTTTCTTCATTAACCCTGATGAGGCGCATATTTTCCGTGTGTTTGTCTCAAGGCTTCTGCCGGCTCTTCTCTGGAGAATCTTTTTGTGGAAATTGCAAGAGGCCCCAATTTGTCAGCAGTTGACAAAAGACGGTTTGTTGCCTTGCCTTGCTGTGGCTGCCTTTTTGGCCGCGTTCTTGCCCCATGCCGCCTGCCACTTCCAGTCTGCGGTGCGGCTGGCTGAGTGAAAAAACATTTCCGGATGAGCAACCCATCAGTCAGCGAGCCAGCGGCGGATAGATGGGGAGCTGTTGACACCACTTTGGGGGCCACGGGACTCATCATGATGGCGGCGATGCAAAAGTTGCCAAGTGATTTAGCAGTGCAACAAGTGCGCAGTAAATTTCGCCAGAGGGCGGAGGATTGGGGGGCGGGAGCGGCTGGATATGACTGGAGACTGGGAGGCTGGAGAGGACAGGATGGGATGGCAATCCGGTGCGTGATTGAAAACTGATGGCGTTTGCCTGGCGTTTACATTCGAAATGCATTGGCATTAAATAAACAGAAATTGTGCATTTCTCACGCGAAAACATCTCACGGATACCCGAGCACGCCTGCCATATACAGATGCCATATCTGTATCTGTATCTGTATCTGTATCTGAATCGAAGAATCAGCATCTGCATCTGCAACGGCCTGTCGTCGAGCATCTCCATCTCCATCTCCATTCTGACTGAGTGCGAATTCGGATCCCCAAACAGCGTTTCGCGTCACCCACTTAATTTGCCAGCATCTCCTACGGCCGGATGCGCAAATGGCAATGAGATTCAAATGGAGCGACAGATACGGATACAGATACAAATAGTGATTCGAATGCGGGCACCGATACCGCCTCCTTGCTAGTCTCGCTGCCCTGACAAAATGTATCTGTTTGCAATTAAATGTCAACGGCTGACTAACGTTGACAATCTGCCAAATTCCATAGCATATTCCAGTGCAATATTATCCAACAGATCTGACTAGATGTCAGCGATATACTTTCTAAAAGGCATTTCAACACTTCGAGGCACTTGTAATCGAATTGTATGCATGCGTGGTACTCCAAAGGTTGCATTTTAAAAATAAAACCACCTCTTCCCTTTTAGCGAACTAAGAACTACCTGAATTATCGTTGTTTGCCAGCTGCCCCTGATCAGGTTGCTTACTTATGGCAATTCAAACAATTACCATAAATGACGATAAATGGTCGGGTTTTAATCAGAGGACCCTGGGAAGCGGATCGGTCCACGACGCAGGCGCAACCCCGTTTTGTTGCTAAGACGGGGAAAAAAAACTGAAAAAAAATAGCGGATTTGCGAGACTTTTGTGCGGCGCGTCAAACGTCAAGGGGAAGAGCTGGTGACTCGAGTGGGACATTGGCCGAGAGGAGACTGGCGACCGGCAATCGGCGCGCGACTTTCCCAGCCAGCCATGGCACCCATTTGCCATGAAATATAACCTCAATCAACATTCGCTCATTACCTTTGCCTGAGACCGAGATGGAGGCTGCGACGGAGCCCGAGACGGTGCCGGGGCCCTGGCTTTGGATGCGGCGTCGGTGCAGTCAGGATGACATTTTATTTATGAATACCAAATTGTAAATTATTAACATGTTTCACGCAAGTTATGGCCTGAGCCATGAGTGTCCGACAGAGGAGTTGCGCAGATGCCCGGAATGGATTGCCGGCTAGTCTCCCCGGACACTGGACCGACACGTGGTCAGGAGGGGGTGATATCAGAGACCTCGTCTTGGTCTTCTGTCGGTATTGGAGGGGGGAGCAGCATCATTTTGCTCAATGCTAACTTTGAACGCTGGCTAAATGAAAAGTTAATGGCCCGCCCGAACATACAAATGAGGTTATTAGCGCTTGATTATGGCCTTCATTTGGAAATGTCTGAGCCGCGAGGAGTTTAGCAGGAAATGAAAAATATTAACAAAAGTACATGGAGATAAATATGCCTGAAAACTAAGTAACATTAAACTTTATTTTTATCTCTCAAGGTGCACTTTCATCAGTTATTTTTAATTACCAGACACCTGTGGATTTGGGCCATTATAAATCATAAGTTCCAGATCACAATCGCGAAATGAATACCACTTAACCCATTTAATAAACATACATTATCCTGGCAATCAGAGTACCATCTCAGGCCGAAAGAACCGAAAACTACAAATCAAGTGGCCTTTAAAGGCGAAAGAGAGACATTTCAATAATTTACTTGACCGGCGAAATTCACCAGCCAGAAGGTGACGAATGAAAGCAGACGATGCCGTCGACAGGAGTAAAAGTTTCGCTGTGGAAATTGGCCAACAACTGATTGCAAATTTGGTCAACATCCTCCAGATGCCAGATGCTGCCGCTGCTGGTGCTGGTGCTGCTGCTGCTGCCCCGGCGACGTCGTCAATTTATCTTTCTCATATTTTTCTGCAGATAAACACGAAAAGTAGACGGACTGCAAACAAATCATGCGACTGACTGCATAAATCACACAACACATTTGACACTTTTGGGATGCCATTGCCACTGTGCCCCCGCCGTGTCCTTCACCTTCCCATCATCCCGGCATCCCAGCAGTTTCCTCCCCCTGGAGTCCAGTCCCCTCCAGCATTACCATGTCAACTGGCCAACGAGGATCCCAGATCCCGGCGATGGTGGACAAACTTTCTGCAGTTAAACAAACGCAACCCGTCGCCATTGATGGCTATTGAATTGGACAAGATGGCCAGGGGCCAGGGCAGGGTGGTTGGTCGGGGATTTGGGTGCTGGAGACGAGTTGCCCGGGGTCAACTGTGAGCTGATTGAAAGTGGAAATCGTCGGATGTCTCTATGCTCTATATGGTGGGAAGATGTTAATAAAGAGTTATTTTCTTGTCAAGAATTTAGGAGACTCTGGGAACATGTAGTTCCTCAGATTGTTAATCTACTTCCTACTTATATTTTGGCTTAAAGATTAGGTTTTAAAAATACTCAGTAATTTTAGGGCAAACCATATTCGATTTAACCCTGAATACCAATCTGATTGGCTACTTTTTTTTTTTTTACTTTTGAGAAATTTCAGCTGCTTAATGAGGGCAAGGAGTTAGGGAGTCTGGCATGGTGGAGGAGGCACAAGGCAATGAGGCATGGGGCATGGGGCATGGGGCAAGAAGCATGGGGCTGGATGGTGGATGGCAAAGTTAGTCGTGAATCGCGAGCCATCACATGCCACCCATAAAGAGACCGGGTCTCTTGGCCAACGAAACCGCTTCCACTGCCACTTCCACGCTCGACACCAAGTTGATTACACTGATGGCGTTGCCGTGTAGCTGTCAGCAAAGCTGCTGATGATGACGATGATGAGAGCACCAGGATGCCGTAGTTGCTGTTGCTGTTGCTGCTTCTGCGATGTTGCTGTTGCTGTTTCTGCCGCTGTGATGTTGCCTGGCGTATCTGTTTGTTGTCAAAGCGGCCTCATTGGAGGTGCCTCCAGTTCGGTTCGGTTTAACAGCGGCCAGAGGTTGCCTCCGACTCGTTGTGTAATAAATCTGTCAGTAGGTGATTTTTATGGCCACGCTCGACACTCGCCGCTGCTTGCTGCTCGCTGCTGTTTATAATCAAATAATAAATGCGCTTCAAGCTAAGCCAGTTCGCGTTCCCAGTTCCTGCTACACCGAAAGCTACAGCTACATTTCCAGCTACCCTCCTCCCCTGTTTCCATTGCCATTTTTTGATCCCCGGACACGGACACGGACAACGGACAACGGACAGGGTCTCTCCACAGCTGAACCCAACAAATGTGAGCTGAGCCGGGCTGAACTGAGCTAAGCTGCGTGGGCGTTGGATTTATGGCGGTTATCCGAGTAGAGGCGAGTTGCTTATCATAATGCAGACACATATTTTAGAGAGTATTTAGGTAAACAATACAAATTCCAGTCTAGCACAGATGCAGTCGATGATCGAGCATGGAAGGGGGAGAACTTGGAAATAGACTAACTTTAAAATCGAAATCCTTTACTTCAAAAGTATTTAAAATCACCTTCATGAAGTCCTCCTCATCTACCCTGTTCCGCTGATTGTCAGAGACCAGAGCAGAATTTCCATAATTAAAGTCCTTGCTGCGGAAGGCAGTTTCTATCCGCGCATCTATATTCATATATTGATAAAGTTGTAAAAGTTGAAAGTTGCGCAAAACAATAAAAATAAATTCTAATGAAGATGGCCGGCCAGCATGGCGCATCAGAGAGGACTCAGGACTCGGGACTAAGGACTTTAGACTGAGTCTTAGACTGAGACTGAGTCTGAGTCTGAGGCTGGGCGCCATTTGTGCCAGCAATTTTCTCTTCTTACATAAGCAGGACCAGATGGGACAAGGACGACAAGGACGACCGGGGAATGAGATGAAATGGAATGGGCAGATGACTTCTGGTGCTGCACTTCCGTAATTTCGGCGAGGAAAAGCGAGAAAAACAATCGAATAAACTGTCGGAGCATCAAAATTCAAACGTCAAAACGAACGGCAGAAGTAGAGGACCTCGAACCACCAACCTCCAACCTCCAACCTCGAACCCCACTGACAGCTATCCAGTGAAGCGTCAAAGTTCCTAATGCACACAACAAATTTCTTACATAAGGATGGGAAGGGATGGGCAAGGATGAGGTGACTGAGGAGACTGTGCAGCTGGTCACTGACGAAGTGAATGGGCCGGCAGTACGAAGCTGGCAGGACGAAGGACGGAGACCGAAGACCAAAGACCGACGGGGACGCATCAGGCAGAAATGTCGTGGACAAAATGACGTTGTCACGAAAATTGCAGAATATAAAATTCCTAGTTCCGGCGACGCCAACTACGTCCAATAACAACGCTCTGAAGTGAACCCAAACCACATGGAACATCCTGCCTGGCCAGGCTTCGATTTTGTGTCCAAGGACAAGGCAGAATAGGATACACTATAAAAATATGGGATGGGCTTTAAAACAAATAAGGATGCCGGCGTGATGGGCCAATGGAAATTATTTAAAAATACCCATAGAACCTTGCAGACAATTTTAATATTTTTTTTTAGGTTTTTATTTTTGCCTCCCTGTTATAGATATTTTCTATCATTGGAGAAACATTGAATCCTTTCAAGTCCTGGATCGGCAATATTATCCCCAGTGCATTTACTGGTGGCCTCCACCCGGACTACGGGGACGGGGCAGGTAGGGCAAAGTAAGAAACTTTTCAAAAATTATTGAAATGTCACGTAGCAACTTCTCAAATTGCAAAAATCCTGACGCTGTCGTTCAATGCGCTCTGCGGATTGATAGAGCGAGTCGTGAACCAAGGAAACTCACAGCCAGAGGCAGGCCATCCGGCTGGCGCGAAGGGGGACTACGGCGGGGGTAAAGGATGGGTGGTGTGTGGAGGGGCTCTGCACTTGTCGCCTGCAGTCGAAGGAGGCGGAAACAGGGGCGAGTGAGAGTGTGTGTGTGTGAAAGGGAGAAGCAGTCACGGCTCGGCCGCTGACACTAAGACGCCAGCCCAGCCCAATCCCCAAGTCAGTCGGCACCAAGCCAGCAGCAAATCCAATACACAGGACCAGTGGCTGGCCCGGGGTCCGATCCGGGAGCCACCCAGCACCAGGCCACCCACTCTATCCCGGAGTCCGGACCCACTCCGATTCCCGACCGCAATTCAACGTGCGAACGACAGTTTGACCCAAGACGGAGGTTTCTTTTTCTCTGTTTTTTATTTTATACATTTTTTTTTGGTTTCAAAACATCATCAGGAAATCAGGAGCGGATTGGCTATGAAAGGATATTTAGAGGAGGAATATTTTCTTGATGAGTCTTCGCATAAATTTTTATATATGTAATAATTTTAACTCTGTTTTTAGATTTAAATTAAATTAAATTAAATATTGCCCCTCTCATTGCGCTCCTGTGGTTCTTGGCTATTCCAATGTCCTGGTCATAGTCCTGGCCATTACCACTACGCAGAGAGGAACTTGCCAACAAGAACAACAACAACAGCAACGGCTAGGAGTGACAGGGAGAGCAGCAGGATGTGCCAGGAGGCGAAAGGATGGGACAACGTCTTCGACTTCCTCGTCAATCGTCAAATGTCGCCGACGTCGCTGTCAAATGCAAGCGAAATTGAGGACATCCCGGACCGGAGTTGGGGGGCTAGATGGGCGAAATCCTTGCCCTAGCCATGTTGTCGCAGGCATTAGGCAACTAACTCCCCTACCTCCACCTACCCTACCAGATTCGCTCTAGTCCTTCCCCCCTGGCCGCCATCTCAAGAAATCTGCGAGGAGCGCAGAAAGTTTTCATGACTTTTCTTTTATTGCACATTTCAACAAAACGATTGATGGCTTCCATGACAGAAATGGGCGGAGCTGGTAGCTCCAAGTCCTGCACAATATTCACAAGATTTTTGTTCTGGTCCAAGTATAAGCTGGGATGGGTTGAATGGGACACTGGGAGGGAGTCTGGGCGGACGAGGAGCTTCCAGACGATGCTGTAATATGATGGCTCAAGGATTAGTCTGACGTGGCGCGTTCGCCTCGTACGTTTCTCAGCTCTTTTTGTTCGACATTTTGTTTAATGTTGAGATGTACGAAGTTCCATCTTCACAGCCACTACAAGGCGTTCTATTGACAAGTCGCTCATGAATGCTGTTGCAGTCAAAGGGACAGTGTATGGCGTTGTTCAAAGGATTCTAAACACTTTATGATGGAAAGTTACACATTTATTTCGATTTAGGTCAGTGGTGAAGTTTCTAAAGATATTTAAAGAATATTCTTATTAAAAAATTTTGGGAACATAAAAGTAGAAAGTAGGTAGAGTATTCCAAGGTTTGTACAATCTAACGAAGCCAAGGCCCTGGGTCATCTTGAAGTTTCTCTATTCAACTGGCACTTCCTCACCTTTCCACACCCTGTATCCTGTATCCTTCATTTTTTCTGGCCCCAATGCACTGCCCTTTGCCTGGACGTGGCACGTCTCCCGATGACAGGCAAAAACAGTTTTGACTGATGCGCTATTTGTTGTGCGTCCGAATCCTTGGGTCGGAGCTACCATTCTATAGTATATAGTATAGATGGCGCCAGCGGGGGACGGGGCTAGTTCACGTCCAACTTTGGAAAGTTTCTGGCGACGGGTTGAGGTTTGAACTATGCTCTGCTCCTGACGAGGAGCGACAAGACGCCAGAGCATTTCTTTACAGCAGCAGGCACTCATCTTCGGCACTATGTATATTTCATTAGATGTCTGTGCATTGATTGATGAAGATATGAAGTGCCGCCAAAGTGCAGGGAATGCGCTGAAAACTTCCTGGGGGCTCTGTATTGGGAGAATATTATTGGGTTGGCCGGAAAGCCGGCGAGAAAATTGCTTCTTCTCTGGAATTCCCTTTCACAGACCCGGCAGCACCAAGACAGCTTCATCAGCCGGCAAGAAAGTAATCCAAAATTGTACATGAAACAGCAAATAAGCCCCAACACATCCAGTCCATCCAGTGAGACAAGTATTGTCCATTTCAAAGAAATTTGCTTAGAAGTTGTCAGAGAAACATGCAAAATCCTTTTTGTAGAATGGGGAGGGAAAAAAAAGTGGAAACGGAGACGAACTGAATGCTACGACGAGATCCAAGGAGTTTTGTCGCCAAAATGCAATAAAGACTCGACTGGTTTCATTGTTTTTGTTGTTGTCGCTTCCCGACATTGTCAGCCCAGAGAGTGCCCTCCAACTAAGCCACCCACCGCCTACGCGCCCACTGTTTGAATGACTGACTGACTGACTGACAGAGTGACAGAGTGACTGACGAAATGACCAGCAGCTCTCTACCCGAGATGCCGGTTGCCTGAGCCAATAGAACACGGAGAGAAAAGAGGTCCTTAAGCTTAAGCTAGTGCAGGAGCTGCAAGTCAATAGTTTAGAAACAATCAGGATATTTTTTGAAATCACTTTTTAAAGTATACTTCAAGGGGTCAATGTATCCAATAGACTTTCCTTTTCTTTATAAAATAAAACTCTTCAAGTCTTTTTAGGAGACAATCTTAAACAGCATAACATTTTCTGCCAGTGTACGTTATGCAACCCAAGGGAGGCAATGGCTAGGAAGTGAGACCGGGCCAAGACAGGCCAAGAGACAGAGATAGACACACATCTGTCGGCTGACGCTTCCTGCCATATATACTTAAGGATTAGAAATTTACTGAAATGCTTTTCTTTCTGCTTATGCGAGCAAGTGAGACAGTCCGGGGAGCGAAAGGATAGGGACAGGGACAGGGTAAGGGTAAGGGACAGGGCAGAGCCGAGAAAAGTTGGAGCACACATACTCGTAAAATGCAACGACTGCAAAAGAAAAGTCAATGCGCAGTCGAAGAGAAACTTGTCAGTTGCCGTCAATCAGCAGAAGGCGGACAATCGGACGGACAACCTGCCACCCAAGTAGAAATAACACTGGGACAGTGAGGCAACATTAGGTGCATAGTGGGTGGCTTAGATGGCTTGGATGGGTTGGATGGCAGGAGTAGCAGGCATCCTGAGCAGTAGTGGCCAGAGTGGGTGGCCTTCTGTGCTTCGACCATTGCAACTTTTGCTCGTCAGCAACAAAAATTGATGTGCTGCAGATGAAACGCCAAAAAAGTTCGCCCTCAGCTAGGAAGCGCAATGGAATGGCTAAGAAAGAAAGAATACCCAGCATCGGGGAAAACCAGAAGCCGGAGCCAAAATATTAAAGAAGGAAAAACGGAAAATGTGCTGGAGAAAAAAAAAAAAAAACATTGGAAAGGACACAGAACAGAGCAGAGCGGATGGTACGTGGAGGAGGTCAGAGGTCAGGAAGCGGAGCTGAGCTGAACTAAACTGAACAGAACAGAGCAGACAAAGACGAAAGAAACGAGGTCGTCCCCCGAAGGGTTGGCCAAAATATTTTACTGATTGTGTGCAAACTTCGATACAAAGTTGATGCTGACGACGACGTGGGTGACGGTGACGGTGACGACGAGGTTGACATTCTCCGGCAATATTTGGTGATTGCACAAGATGCAAAGTGTCAACTGATGGGTTCGAATAGCCCCAAATGAAGCACCCAGCCAGGCCCAGGCTGCCTCCAAAAAGTGTAAAAGAGTTCAAAGTTGAGAACTCGGAAAAGCAAAAGACAAGATCCAGTGGCCATTGATGATGATTTCTTGGCTTAAAAAAAAGGTAATGAAATCTCAATGGATAGAGACTCGTCTATACAATCATATCCTATTAACTCCTCCAAATTCATTACACATCTCCTTGATAATCCTTTAATAATTAAGTTTTCTAAGGACGACCTCAGAGCCAACTATCAATTTTTGGGATTGATTGCCATTAATGATTAAACCAATCGAAAATTCATGTATGTACGCGAACACACATAAATATGACATTTGAAAAAGCATAAGAGACACGTTGCATGCAACTCGGCAGTGCCACAATGTACACATACACACATACACATATACATATAGTATGTTGGCAGTCGCCGTCGATTGTCAATTGCCGATGACCGTCGCGTCGGGCATGTCAAATAAATTAATTTGTGCAACGAGAAACGTCAAAACTAATTACGATATCGCTGCACGTCAATTGAGCCTGGCCGGAACGTTGAGGTTATTTTGGCCCAAGTGGGCGTGGTGGGAGGACGACTGGTAGCCGATAGCCGATAGCCGGCAGCCGGCAGCTATAGGGCCGACAAAATATATTAATGACGTGTCAAAATTAACATTTCATTATGTTGGTATTTGTTTTGGATTGAATGGCGAGCGAGTGCATCGGAGCTGCGGTGCATTCCAAATGCATCTCGGATATCCGGGGGACTGTGCTTGGGCAAAGCACATCCTTGATCGGGGAGCGCCATCAATCTTGGGGCTCAGGCTTGCCAATATGTCGCCCGTCAATCAATCAACATCCGCCATCGGGCGATACGCCCTTTTGTCGACTGACCGCCGTTTCCAATTGATTTCGTCAATTGATTTTAACACCCATCAGACATCAATGTCCAAAAAAGGAAGCAAAAACAAAATGGCGGACCCATAGATTACGGGCTTTTCTCTCTGTGACTGTGTGTGTGTGTCGATGTGTGTGTGTGTGTAACTATGCTTGTGTGTGTTGTGTGTCATCGTCAGCGTCAGTGACACGTCAATATTTTATTAAATGACATTAAACTGTCTCTATCGGCTTAATTAATTTATTGTTGCTGTATTGTCGACTTACACACACACAGTCGCACAGACCCATACGGTCACGTACTCTGTGCATGTGTGTGACATTTTTATTATGCAAAATCAATAAAACAATCTCTCACTCATTCACTTACTCACTCGCCGCCGGAGTAGCCGCTGGTCGCCAAATGTTCGGTCATGTCCTTTTTGACACTGATAGGCGATGTCCACTAGCCTAACGGCCAGCAGTTCACCGCCGAAAGCAGCTACAAAAAAATGCCTTTAAATTGTTCAATTAATTTTGCATTTTTTTTCTCTTTTATTTCTGTTGTTTTTGTTTTTTTGTCTTTTATCCGCTGGTGTATTGCATTGCAACCCCACATGCCCCCCCCCCCCCCCCCAACTCCAGCCCAGGAGGGGCGACACAGGCCACAGCGAAACCAGCAAAATGCATTCCCTGACAGTTTGTCAATCGCACTTCGGTGCGGTGCGACAAATGAGTTGGATCCGGAGTCCACAATCCGTAGTCCGTAGTCCGGGTAGTCCGGGTAGTCCGATGTCCACCGTCCGGACCCGTTGAGACCCGTGACCCCAGCGGAATCCGGACCGAACACCGGACATATGCATTGCAGTCGGCAATGTTTTCAGAGTTCATTAAAGAGGCAGTTGAATTTTTTCAGGCCGTCCACTTTGAGAGGTTAGTCTTGATTGATTTTGAAGATAAAATGTGCAAAAAGGCTATGGATTCTTCCAGTTTTCAGTTTTATGAATATAAATATACTTTTAGGAACTCTTATCCGAAGATTCTACTGAAATCCCCCTAGGCACTCCTCCACCTTCACACATGCCCCACCATATACCAATCGAATTGGAATCCTGGATCCTGTCATTGTTCTGTCGGTACTGTTCTTGTGGCTGTTGATGAAATTTCTATTAAGGATTAATATGTCAACGTTTTTGTATTGACGGCAGGTGCAAAACTTTGTGCGGCACGGCCAGCCAGCAGATCCGCAATCGACATGACAAAACTTTTGATGCGTTTGATATGACGGACGAGAGTGCTGGCACACACAACCCACACACACACATAGTGTGTATGATGATGGCCCTTCGCCCCAAAACCCGTCCATATCGAAAATGGACATTGGAGTGGACATGACATGTCTTACACTTGAAGCCTCAATGGTCGCTGACAGACAGACCGCAGTGTTGATGAGGGATACGCATTTGGGGCAGTCGAGAGTCAGTGCCTCCTGGACCGCCAAGCCAGTGTGTGCGGAATTTTTATTGTCATCGGAAATGAAATATGAAATGACGCACATTTCATCTGGCATCCTCCGGTATTTGAATAACAATGCCAAGTCGAAGCCATCACATCTATTTACACTCCACGCCCACGAATCACAAGAAATCATTCATAAGTTTCGAGTCATGTAATTAGTTTCGGGTGTGGAGTGAACTGGTCCTTTCCAAATTATTGATTCATATGTCAATCACAGGGCTCTTGCGGCAGATGAAGGACAAGATGTATTATTTTTATTGGGGTGGTGTCTACACTGGAAACAAATATGTTGCAATATAACACATATTTGGATATATCTTTTTTTTTTTAACTTATTAATTTGAGACTGAAATTCTTCATTGAGTTCGCCTTTGGCCATTTAAGACAAGTCTTTATCGGCAAATATCCTCTCCCTACACAGAACATCAACACCCACTATATATATGTATATCATTCTAATATATATGTGGTCACATAAAGCCATAATAAGGCTGTCAACTGATGACGTTGACATTGTCAACTCACTTGTCAAAGGCGCACATCAAAGGCAGACGACAGATATGGAGAAGTATCCCCCGATCCTTGATCCCCGCCCCGTGATTGCTTAGCGAGTGCGTGCGAAGGTCCATTGTTGTTGGGCTCCTGGATGTCCTGGGATGTGCTTTCAGTGTCATTGTTGTGGACAGCAGACGCTGCTGATGACGTCCCGATAACAATGTCGAATGTTTGGGCGCGCTGATTAATTCGTCTCAAGTTTTCGGCGGGCCGCAAAACAAAAGGTTTCCTTTTGGTTTTAAGTAATTAAAATTGATAGGCGACTGGGAGTTTAAAATGGCTATTAAATTACTCTGTACACATTGTAGATGTTGAATTTAAACAACGGAGTAGCATGTGCCTCATTTGCCCGATTCGCACGTGCGATTCCAGGAGCTCCTAAGTTGATATGCAAACCGACAATGAATCAATTGCCGGCTAAGACCGGACGCATTTGCATTCGAGGAGGGAGCCGGGCACTGGAGTGGACCAAAGCGCACTCCAACTCATAATTAGCTGCTCATGTGTCACGCAGCTGCAGCTGAGACGACAGCGATGGGCGGTAAAGGATGGGCAGGATGGGCCGGATGGGCTGGATGGGCTGGATGGGCTGGATGGGCGCGATGGCAGCTGGCCGGCAGTGAAGGTCCTCTTCGGAGTGGGCGAAGGATGGAAAACTGAGAATGTGAGATTTGGCGTCAACAGCCAATTTGGGGCATTAGCGAAAACCGTTGGGCAATTACTGTCAGAATGCGTCGTTGCCAAGGGGTTTTGGCCATTGGGGCTGCACGGCGGATTACCCACCCGAAATTGGCTAATCAAAACTCAGCTCAGAGAGCATGGGCAATGGAAAAGCAATTGACGGTTGATTAGAATGGGGAGATGGTCCTTGAAAGCATATGACACACTCTCGAGAGTCATCTTAATAACCCAAGGATTCAGTAAATACTTGATGTTCCTCGCCGAGCTTTAAGTCTTAACCCAAATTGAAAGTATTGGCCAAAACGGCACACATTTTTTATCGAGAGTTCACAAACTGAAAATTCAACAGTGGAGTTCAGTCAGACGGGGACTTCCCTACAGCCAAGGACCTGGGGGCATCCAGACACAGGATCAGACACAGGGGGCTGCAAGGAGTGCGATTTGGAAATACGCAAACAAAACAAATTTGGAACAAAGTGCGTCCTTCGCCAAAACGACAGAAAGGAAAAATGTTAAAGGAATAAAAAGAGGAAAGCCGGGCGTTCAGCAAAAGGGCGGATTTATTACAAGGAGTCGTCAGTCGACTTCGGGGCAAGGACAATGAACTTGTCGCTTTCATCGTCGCCGTACTCGTCAGCCTGGAAGTCAAATGTCAGTCAAGACGACGAACACGATGATGAAGACGGAAGAACATTTTGGGAGGCAAGCCCGTAGCCTGGAGGCAACCAGACTGTCACTCACGCAGCGACAGGAGCAGAGGGTCCTGCCTGGCAGAAAGGATGATGGATGAATTTGTGATTTGTGCAGGTTAAATAAATATGTCTGGGCAGGGCCACCAAGCTCCTGTTCCTCCGGCCCCAGCTCCGATTCCGACTCCAGCCCCCTTGCTAATGAAGTGATTAGTGCAACGCCTCTCCATGCAATATTCCTTATTAGGGGGGGGAACACTGGTCCCCGGTCCCCGGACCTCAGGTCTAATAAATAGCCCCAGACTTCGACTTGAGCCCTGAGTTATACTCGCTCGCCTTTTTCCCCCACGACCGGAATAAAACAAAGCACTTTCCATCGATCACAAATATTAAGCACATTTGTTATTAACGCCCTCGCCCAACTATTTCTCCGGAAAAGTTTTCGGCGCTGAGGAAAAGCCACATATGCCATAGATGCAGATAAATTTGGAAAACGTGCATTCGCCGAGCAGTGGGTCCTGGAGAGGGTCGACGATGGATTTCTTGTGGGCTGTGGGCTCTGGGCTGGCGGACTCTGCGAATCTAATCAATTCCAATTAGCAGGCCAGGCCTCTGATGTATTTGCCGAAATTATTATTTATCATTTGGCTATTTGTTATATACATTCGAGTCATAATTTCCGTAAGCTGTATTAGTTCCTCTGTTTGGACATTGGACACTCGAATAGTTTGACCGATCAAGGAAATACTTGAACAAAAAATTAAATATTATTTAAATATTTCTTATTTCTTTACATAGTCAGTGTTAGTATGTCACTGCCACAAACTAACTAATAACTAATGCCTCTCGAAAGGGAAGCAATTGACAGGTTGCGAGGCGTGAATGCCACCAGGATACCCCCAAGGACTCGTCATTCGGAGGCTTCGAAGCGAGAAGCCGGCAGGGGGCAGGGGGCAGGGGCCATGGGGCAGGCTTCTTATGTTTGTTGGTAAGTTGTTGATGTGGCTATTAATTAATGCGTCATGAAATGACACAACCGACGCAGGCGAGCAAATTTATGAAGATGTATATGTGAAGATATCGCACTCTATACATATATATGTATATATATATCTGAGATGGGTAAGAGCATATTTATGGATTATGAGGGCATAAATCTCAGTTGAGTTTTATCAGAGCCGAAGAGCCAAAGTCCAGGAGAGCAGAATGATGATGGAATATGCGTATTTTTTTAATTAGCAGCATTTCCACAGATTTATGAGTGTCCTGGATGTGTGGGTGTGTGTGTGTGTGAGTGTTTGGGTAAGAGTGGACACACACACACACATACACACACTCACATACGTACGTCGCATACATTTTCGCACTCTAATGCCCATCGATTGTGCGATTCCGATGGATCGGAGTTAGGGGGACATTTGGGAATTATCTGCAGACGTGCCGGGTCCAATGATTTATGCATTCGTTTAATTGAGAAGTTCGAGGAGACTTTGATGGCACAAATCCTCAAAAGCTTTGATTATAATCGCACCTGAGGAAAAAAGTAATTAGACCGAGCCAAGCCGGAAAGCAGCATGGGATGGGCAAAAATGTATGGAAATCGAAAAATAAATAATTGAGATGATAATTCCACATAATTAGCAAAATCTCGAGTGATGATTTTCAATTATTATTGGCATTGGATTGGACTTGGTCTTAAGGGTGAGATTTCCGAACTCATTCAGTTTTCCGATTCTATTTTTGTTTTATTTTTTCGTCGCAGAAAACTTTGGGGACTCTGGGACGGCGCATCTTAATTAATTCCTGTTTGATGAAAAACACTTTTGCAAATTGACGGAGCTGCGAAAAAAAGAGGAAAACTTTTACCTGTCGGACATCCACCACTTCACCCATCCCCCCCCTCCACGGATGCCTGTCAGCCCCAATGACCTCGCGCCATGAGCTTTTTTGAAATCCATTTTGTCAACTTTTTACAACCAACTTCTGCTGTGCGGAGTGAATTCAATTTTTTCTCATAATTTTTATGGAGAATGTGCTTGTTTGTGTTTGTGCCGGACAGCCGCACGCATACACATTCAATTCGTCCTTTCAATCAGGGAGGCCAGGACTTCTTGCAACAATCGCACGTCCACATCCGCGTTCAACTGTCAGTCAAGTGGCCGACGCCTTCACCCACACGTCACTGCCAGTGCCACTGGCACTGCCACCGCCAGTGCCACAACCAATGCCACACCCACTTTCCACCGTCATCTTCACTTCCCACCAACACCCACCGACACCGACCGCCTCCCGTCTTCTGTCTGTCACTTCAGAACTTTACTTGCCAGGCTCTCATCCGCCTGCTCCTCCGTATCCTGAATCCGCATTCAGAGTCCTCCAGACTACGGGTCTCCAGTGCCAGTCCAACTTGAACTGAAAGTCGAAGTCAACTCGCCTGAGAGACATTGATTGACTTTCTTAATAGACTTTACGTCTTGTCAAAATTAAGGAGCAGCTCTACTTCGGAGCTCTTGATTTTCCCATTCTCGGCCCCCAAGTCTGAATAGTTTTATTTTAGCCTTTTACTTTTACAGGACTGCTGACAGACGAAATAAATAGGAGAGATAATAAAGTGTTTCTAGTTTATGATTTAAGAAACTATTAAGAGGTTTAGTTTAGTCCTAGATGGAAAATTTGTGTATTTAATACCCAAAAGTGATAGACCTTCCTAATGTCGAAAAACAAAAAATTCCCATGGCTGGCATTCTTCAAAGCCGCCAACTAAATCCTTGTTAGTTGCCCAATGTTCGATTTCCCACCATGATAGAGGGGTCTCTGTGTCTGCCGACACATTTGCGAAACAGAAAATGTATATTATTTATGCGCCTTGTTGGTGGATTCGCGTTTGCATCGACAAATCAAATTATCCGCAGCGTGAGACATTCGTCATGTCTAGAGTTTGGACATGGCCAAGGTTGGCCAAGGTGCCCCCCCACTTGTCCGTCCTGGCCCGTTCGAGCCAAGTCCGTGTCGGCCACAGTCACAGCCATCCGTCATGAGCGGTGACGTCGGCGTCCTCGTCGCCAGTCATCGTTCAATGCATGAAATCGAGTGCACTGGCATCGGATTTGAACAGTTTGATGGATCAACTTGCGCACGTCCTCGTCATAACTCACAACACTTTCCTCTCCCAGATACCCTGTTGGCCTTCCATCCATCTGTCCATCTGTCCGTCTGTCTGTCCGTTGGCCAAGGCCTCCACCATTTGACGTTTGACGTGAGAGCACGTTTGATGGAAGATCTGTCAGGACGGGCATTGAGCCTTGTTCCAATTCGCTTGCAGCTTTAGCCTGTCTGTTTCAATGTTGGCCAATTTGCAAGCTGAATGATTGTCGGTGGCTTTTGTTCTCGGTCCTATTCACGTTCACGTTCCATGTGCGAGCTGAGTAGGAATTTCTTCATTTTCCGATATAGCCCTATAGCCGAGCTGATTTATTGGCAATTAATAAAATTGAAGTGTCATAATTCACAAGGCGGCCCTTGTAAGTCTCAGCTTTGTTGTGTGGCTGGGAATTTTCTGGAGAATTAAACTGGAATGTAAGTGAAAAGTGTGAGAATATTAAGTAATGTCTGAAAAAAGGTTATAGTATTGCTTATTAGGCTACATACTGAAACTATACTATTAGGTATTCATCTTACTGCTTTTTATTGCCAAACACATTTTATTACATCAACTGAGTGAGCCGCAATGCAGCAAGTCCTCGAAAAGGAACTCAAATCCGTTTGATGGAATCCAGAGGGGGAATTCCTGATGCCAATGACGATGATGATGATGACGAAGATAAGTGCGCCGCCCCTTGACTGGTCGGTTCGTCGGGGCCACAGGGCGTATGAGAGTCGGAGGGTCGCGAGGATGCCTTTTGATTGATTGATGACGAATCAAGCATCGTAATTCACGTTGAGAGGCAAACAATTTGCGTCCCCGCCAGCTAGAAGGTGAGAAAAGGAAGCCTTCGGTTCCTCCTCGCTTGTTGCTCATCTTGTATGGATGGTGGGAAATATTTCGAAAAATGCCTACACACTTGCCGGGTCCTTCGATTCCGAGACACACACACACACACTCCACACTCCAACAAACACACAGACACAGTCATAGTCGCAGTGACAGAGAAGTGGGACTAGGACAAGGCCGCAGCAGAATCAAGGAATTATATCGTAATAGTCTGCCGTGTGGCAAAGGCCACCAGCCACCTCCCACCACCCGACAACCACCACCCCCAACCGCCTAGCAACAACAAAGAAAGAGCAGCAAGAGTATAAAAAAAATAGAAGAAAAAAAGTTTGTGGAAAAATTGTTTTTCCCGCACAGTTCGGTTTCGGTTGGAGTTGAATTTCCTTGGCGAGGCACAAAAACCTCCGAATAGCGATTTTTTCACGTTTTAATGTTGCCCCCCCCCCCCCCCCCCCCCCCCCACACACACACACACACATACCCCCTCAAATATGCCACCTTCTTTTGGCCTGAATGTGTGCGTGTGAGCCTTGGCAGCGAGTCGAGCGTCTGCCTGCCGTCTGCTTCAGCTTTTTCTTTTGGCCAGGCCCAGAGTTCAAGTTCCCTCAGTCCCAGCCAGCCCCCTGCCCCTGACCGGCCCGGCTCTGCCCAAGTTCCATTCATCGAACCCCGAACGGCAACTTGTTGATTTTTGTATGAAATTCACATGCAAAAACCAAACCAATTTCGCCCTTCATTGGCGCTCACCAGTCGGCATTCGCTTTCTTTTTAGCTTTTTTTATATTTCTTTTATTTTTTGTTTCGGGTCTCCTCTATATCTCCCTCTCTGTTTCGTTGTGTTTGTTTTGCATGGCTTTTATTCAGCTTTTTTTCAGCCATACTTTTTCCGCAATCTAGGCTGCTCCAACAGCGCCAAAAAGGAAATCAATAATCGATTTTCCTGTAATGCCATGCTGGCCCCCTTTTATTTCATTAAAGTATCCTTTCAATGCAGGAAGTTTAGGGTCCTGTTGGAGGATTTAATAAGGAGTGTGGCTGCCTTACAATATCTTCCTTTAGAGCACCACAACTTAAACACAAATTAATTAATTAATTTATAAAATCATAAAAAAAATTACTGACTACGCTGCCACATGACTTAGACCGCGTCATTTGCACATTTGCGGCCAAAATCCTTTGGCTAAAAATGAAACACGATCCCCCAGGCCAAAACCCACAACCACATGCCACAATTTACGGCTCGTTCATCAATTGTGACAACGGCTCGAGTAATTTCCTCGGACATTTCACGCCAAACTGAACGCAGACGACACCCAATCAAAAGGAGTTGCCTCTTCGAATGCACACAGAACGGGCATAAAAAATATAAAAAAAAAATATATATATATATATAGAAGAAAATAATACCAATTAAGAGAAATCGAAAACGTCGGGGCAAAAGTGAAGTTTTCGAATAAAAGGCAAGGGGCTGACATTTATTCATTTTCGATTAGCGACATGGAATTTCGGTGCTACCGAAAATATTTTGCGAAAAGACTGTTTCGGTAGCCGCTCGGAACGATCAGTGTGCTTAGCGGTTTTAAATTACCTTTACATTTTTTTTTCATATTTTTTGTTAAAGAGACTTTCGTCTTCTAATGCCGCCTGACACTTGCCGCCAAGTGTAAACGACGCCACTTCCCGGCCTGTGGCTCCCCCTCTGTCTCAATGCCCCTCCACTCACTGATTTATGGCCATTGTGTTCATAAATCAAGAAAAGGTTTCCTCTTGGCCTGATCTAAATACGGCTTAAAAGCGTCCATCAGCCAGAAAGTATCGGGCTAACAGGCTGATCGCTTAATCGAACCACGATCAAGGCAATGGCAATGGTCCAATACAATTAACCCCAGGGGGCTTCGCCACAACGAGCATGTAATCATAAGACAGACACCCACGCATTCCACTTGGTGCAATTGCAAGTTGCAAGTTGCAGGTTTCTGGTTGCTGGTTGCACTTTGCCTTTGTGGCAGGCAGACTGCTAAGTGTGTAATTGGATTGTCAAAATGTTAACGAAATCACGACTCTAAATGAAGGGGAAACAGTAGCAATTGAAAGAGTTCCGTTTTTGGAGGAAAAGGCTCAACTTATTTTGGGAGTCTATGATTGAATAACATCCATACCACTTTAAAAATTTGACAAGTTGCATCATGATGGGGCAGGACCTTTGCCCAGTAATCCGGGATTGTAAATACCTTCGTTTGGCATTTAATTTTTCTGTGGTTCTTCACAAAAACGACGAAAAAGAGGAACCTGTCCCCACAAATGCAGAGGACCAAGTGACAGATTGCCAGTATTTCTGGGAATGCAGTGGGCGGGCGGGGTCCGGCCAGCAACTCCTCCTGCTGCTGCTCCTCCTACGGCTGTGGGTCATAATTCATCCGGATAACAACGGCGGAGGTCCTGTTTTCTGTTTGCAGTTTTACTGCTGAAGGGCTGAACCGCCGTTGGTGACGTTTTGACACCGTTTTCGGTGCGGCGATGATATGGCATTCATCTTGACAGCCATAACTGCCTCCGATGCCTGCCTGCGTGTGTGGATGTCCTTTCGTGCCCCCAATCATGATGATGATGATGATGATGATGATGATGACGATGATTTACTCTGTCCCTCTGAATGTCCTTTCTTTCTCTGTATGTAGGTGGGTGCGGGTGGTAGAGTGTTGTGTTCGTGATGCATTTACGTCACTTACTTGAATGTTGCAACGCATTTTCGGTCACCCAAAGCACACAAACACACACACACACACACACATACCCACACAGACGCAAGGACACATGACAAACATTACACCACCCACTGATGGCGGGGCAAGGACATGCCGGCAGTAGAGGCAGCGAGCACCAGAGACTGAAACATGTTGTGTCGTTGGCAGCAAAACCAAAAAATGTCCTTGACACTTAATTCACGCCGCATTAATGTGAACTGAAACTGAATGAAGTTGTTCGTCGTTGTGCCTTGGGCACAGTGGTTTACGATGGCTACTTTTTATTTCTCTCAAAAAATAAATCGTTTTTGATTTGAATCTGATCTCTCCGATCCTATAAAATTGGAAATATACGAGGCTCTCAAGCCATAACCATGCAATTTTATTATTTTCGTCACAATTTTATTTATGAAAGTCTGCCAGAGTAGGTAATTAAATATAATTTTAGCGTAATTCTATCAACTTACCATTTTCAGAGCGGTATACAGTCCTTCACGGGCTTGATGAGCTTCACCATTCGGACTATGCTAACTCCCTGACTTCCATTCTTGACCAAAAGCGATTTAACGATAGTGCTGCGGACTATTACTACCTTGGCGCTTCCCATATTCAAAAATATTGATAGAAAAAACGGAGCAAATTTTGTTATGTCTTTATCGCAGTGACTATTTTGAATGTTATTGAAAGACTATTGAAATGACACATTAGACTTGAAAAGCAATGAATTTATGAAGCTATTTAGGAAGTGTAACTATTTTGACTCACTGTCGGGCAGCTCATTCTCGGGCATGCTCCAAAAATAGTGTACTGAAAAGTTCAACCTCAAAAACACTTTTCCGGCAATGATCTCTCTATATGGCCCACCCAACCGTTCTCCTGGCGGGTCTTCCACCAACCCTAACCCATGTTTTCACAACACTTTTCATGGCACTGCCCACTCCCCTAGCCCCTAACCCTCATCATCATGTGACCAAAGTGAAATGCAAGCAACACATTGCATTCCCATTCCTGTGGACATGCCGAAAAATGCTCGTAAATTACTGGACAATGTGGAGTGGCGAACGTTGCAGATTGCAGTTGAAAGAGGGTACACGGAGGGGGGTACTTGGCAAATATAAACATCAGCAACTACGAACCGGCAACAACTAGAACGGCAACAGCAACAGTAACAGCAGAAACAGCAACAGCAACACCAACAACACTCATCGCTCATGTTGGTGATGATGCATTTTGCGGTCTGTCACACCAAATGCAATTTGACGGAGCTGTGCAAAAACTGTTTTTCGAGCTATCAACCAATTTGGCCACGGCTGCACGCCAGGCCACACATTGTCCACAGGTCTACGTCCGGCATCCCCAAATAGCTCTTTCCGTACAGAGTCATCCATCCCGGGCACGGCCATCCTCCGTTGTGTCTCATCCCCTGAATGCCGTATCATGACTGGGGTCCATCCTCTGACGCATCCTAGATGCTTTTGCCGCCGCTGGCTGTTGATGTTGCTCCTGTAACTGTTGCTGATGCTGTTGCCACTGTGATGGTGCTGCTGCAGTTTGTCCACGCACCACAGAAACTGTTTATGGACGAGTTCTGGGTATGCCTTGTTGATGAGGCTTTTGGATTTAGTTTTTTATTTTCTATCATTTGGGAGATCATCAATTATAAATGGGAGAAAAATTAAATATTTGTTTTAATTATACATCCGGAATTAGTGACATTCAAAGACTACTCTACCCTGTGATTGGAACTCAAATCTCATCTTAGCAAGGGTATCCTAGTCCTTTTATCCTTGCTGTTATCATGTTGAATTTTTTTAGCCTTACAAGGCCGCCTTCCGTTCGTTAGTTGTCCTTTTTGGTTTTTATGTTTTTTTTAGATTTTTTCTCGCCAGTCCTCAGTCCACTCTAATATTTCGTATGTGTGTTTTAGTGCGTTCATGTGGCCGGGATGATGTCCTGGTTGTGTCCTGGCCTGAGTGTGTTTATGTTGGCGGATTCATGTCGTCACTGCGTGAAATGTGTGTGGCAGACGGAGGGCAGAGAGGAGGCCCCACAGGCTCCGTTCTGGCTAGTTTCGAAATTTATGTAGCACTGGTGAGTTGGTTTTATTTTTCTCGCTTATTTTTTTTTTTTAGACTCCCCCCACTGCCGTTTGTTATCTGTGCAGATGAAGCTGGAGCTGTAGCTGGAGTTGGAGCGTCATGACCATTAACTGCCATTGTCCGTGCCCAGTACCCAGTGTCCTGCGTCCTGAGTCCTCTGTCCAGCTTCCACATGTCAGAGACAAGTCCAGCACTCCACCGTCGTCGCATGGTCGTAAATGTCAGAGGCGCGTGTTCACCAGGACAGTAAATGTCTTCAACTGCAATTATTTGGCCTCCTTTTAGGACTTCCCGCCAGCACACCCACACTTTTCTAACTCGCAAAATTTGTGGCGCATCCCCAGCTCATAAATCATGCATTGTAATTAAAGTTGGTTGCGTTTATTTATTCATTGGGCTGTTTCCCTTTGTCGATCGTCTTTTACAAATTGTACAATAATGGGGCACTGCAGCTAACCGATTTATTTGCTGAGGTGCCCAGGCCCATCAGTCAAGGATTTCGCTTTTAGCTGACTCAGTTCCCATTCAATCTGGCCAGCAATTTATTGCCGATCATCATGCGACGCGCCAAGTGGATAAATATGGGGGATTCGAGTATATTGTATGGGAAATGGCAAGGGCGTCTCCTCAAACAAATCATCTCTTGTCACAATATTGACGTTTACCTGGCTGGTCTATGGTCTATGAGAAGCCCTACAATTTTTGCTGCACTGCAACAACTGCCAGATATTTTCTGCTTTTAAGGATTTATTTTGCAACGGATCGAACCAGTTAACTGGAAAAGTACTGGGAAAAGACAGGTCAATATTTTTAATTTATACATTACCAGGAACCATCAAAAAGTTAAAATAGAACCTGAGTTGTTCAACCAAAGCCAAGCATCTTGGTTCTCTTTATTAAGCCTCCTGTCCGGAACAGACATTGCTGGGCTATCGTCCTGAGTCCTGGCTAGGAGTCTCCATGATTGGGTGGAACAACCACTCTTCAGGGACTTCATGGAGATACATCTGAGGACCGAGAGGCGGGGCATTAGCTGTTGGGCTTGTAATAGCAAACGGATATGTTACGGTTACTTCCTTCTTTTTTCTGCAGGGGGGGAGAAATTATCCAATTTTGTTCACTTGATTGACTGCACTTTTGATGCCGCTGCCATGGCCACAAAACCTCAATGCAGATGCAGCGCCCCCGTGCAACATCCTCCACCCTCCCGTCTACAGTGTAGTATGTGGCAAGCACCTCGTCCAGTTTCGACGTCGTCGTCGTCGTCCAGAGTCCCTTAATGGACTTTCGCAATCAGCTGTCAATGCCTCGCCCAGCATCGCTTCGGTTATTTATTTTTGCCTCAGTGCCAAGTGTCACCGACTTTGCAGCGATTCCATCAATCAATCGCTCCGAATTATAAATAACCAAAACCACCTCGGGGCCACCATCCGATTGCCAGATTGTGAGAGTGCACTGGAAGAAACAAGGAGAAAGTTACTACAACTACAATTATTTAAAGGAAATTTACAAGGACCCTAGAACTATCTTATGTTTCGTCCATCTTTACTTACCTCCAATGTCAGTAAGACTAACACATAGTATGGTACTAATATGGTAAGTTTCCTTAGCCATCCCTTATTTTTTTTCAGTGCCATTTGAGTGAATGGCTGACCCGGGGCGTGCCTGTCCGGCAGCGGCGAGATGGTGACGATTTTGAAAAATTGCCAATCAAAGAAAAACCGCAAAGAGTTCCAAGTCACGTTGCAGTTGACATCCCGGGCACTTCGCTCCGTGGGCCAAAAACAAAGGAAATGTGTTTCTGGTTGTGCCACTTTTTTCGACGATTCCCTTACCCCTCCGGCTGCTGCTGTATATCCTTCTGACTGAATACTTCTGACGAATTACTCACACAGATAGCGAATGCATTTGGCGATTGTCGAATGGCGTCGACAATATGGCAAATTGTTTTTCGGGATGTTCGCTTAATTGCTTCAATTGTGATGGACAATTTGATTCTATTGTGCACTTCAGATGCCATTAAATGTGCCAATTTTTCCGGTATTCGAAACTATTTGCTTAGACCAATATTATTGTTATTTATCTTTGTTAGATATGGGACAAGGATATTTATTTTTTCGTTAAGAATATTCCAGATGAACGTAGGTAGTAGGATTGTGATGTTTCGAGGGTTGTTGATATGGTAATTTTTATTGTTAATTACAAATTATATAAAAATCTTCCACTGGCCTTTCCCCCCGTTTGACTTTCACTTCCCTGATCTGTTTTGGGAGACACTTACAAGCATATGTCAAGTGCATCGAATCAATCAAAGCCCGTTCCCCAACAAGCCTGATGAATGGGCCAAGAGTGCCTGCCCCTCTCCGAATGTATCGCATGTCTAATGATGAGAAAACAATAGCAGGGGATTGAGCAGAAGAGGCCTCAAGTGCCTCGAAGATAGCATTGCGCATTGGCACTTGCGCATTTATCGCTTACATGAAGAAAACTGTGTGCAGACAAATTTTCAAGTGACTCGATAATGTCAATATCATCGCCGTACACCTTGGGATGGGGGCCTGACTGGATTCCAATATCCAACAACCAATTCCATCGAACTGGGCCCGATTTCACCGGATTGACAGGCATCAGGCAGCTCGGATATATTCAAAATCAAAAATCCGCGCAAACAACAATCGAATGCATTCGCACTCGAGATCATATTCGAGATTGTGATCGAGTTGGAGTTGTGGGGCAGAGGAGCTCTGTACCCCTGCTTACCAACACAGTCGCTCAGGCCAACTCGATGCCATCAATGTCATTATCAATATCAACAACATGATTGGACACAAAAACTGAAAACTGAAAATTGAATAGTGGAAACTGGAAACTGAGAAACAGAAAACAGAAAACGAAACTCTGGGCAATGAATATGAATCGAATCGATCTCTCGATCATCGTCGTCGTCTACAATGTGTAAACACAGACGCACTAACTGCACTCAATCAAAAATTTGATTATTTTGATATGCACGATGCTTGAGATCCGTGGTGCCCCTCGCTACCACCACCCTCCCGGTCGAAGTGGCAAAGGGGAAAGGGGAAAAAATAACACCAGCAACCAACAGCAATATAAACACACGCACCCTCACCACCGGATCGGAGCAGCCCAAGTGTCGAGGGCCTATATCAACAAACGGGCCTAGAACCACACAGTCTTGGCCACAATTGCAGCTGCAGCCTGGAAATCATCGGAATCAGTATGGGACCTGAATCGAAATGGGAATCAGAATCAAAATCAACCACAGACCATCCAGCCAGCCAGCCAGCCTCGGCATCTGCATCTCAATCTGCTTGTCAGCGTATCCATATCCATGATATTCGTGGAAATTCCACTTGAGCGCCTCAATTGTAAAAGAATACGAATTTAATTGCAGAACACAAACACCTAAGCCCTCCAGGAGAAGACCTCGATGGCTGTGGGATGCGTAAATAAAGGGGTAAGAAAATATCGGGGGCCTATGCGGTAAGGTGTGAAAGATCACCACTGTGACCCAATGTGCCATTGAGGTTTTCCGGCGAACCAGCCAGCCCAGCCCAGCCAGCCACAATTTTGCTCTTCATTTCAAAAGCTTACAATGTTCTAAGTAAATATATTCCAGTTTGAAGAGGCCAGGCTTGCACTAATTTTCGATAAAATATGTAACCTGGTTTCAAATACACTGGCAGAGAAGTTTTAAAGGTGTTCGATCGACTATTTAATAAAAAATATTTCATTGCCAAAATATATTTGATTCTTTATCAATTTATATAATCCTACAATTCCCTAACCCTATAAATCTCAATAATTCTACATCAAAATTAATAAAGAGTTTTTGAATTATTTGCAAATTTCTTTAAAAAATACAAATTTGGCACTCTGCGAAGACTATATAATTGCAGAGAAGCATTCGATTTTTAAGCTGCACCTCTTAAGCGATTTAAATATCGATTTCCCATCAATCTGAAATCTAAACCAGAATTTAAGAAAAAAATATTTTTTAAAATCTTTATTGACCAATCTCTCCAAAAATGTATAAATATGCCTGGAATTGCAGTATGACCCACTATATCTTTGTCAATTTTGATCCTATCCCCATCATTCTGCTTAAAATTCTAAGAACAAAATATTTTAAAGAATTTTTCTAAAATTTTCCCTTGGCTATATCTTTGCCAATAATCGTTCGATTGTTTAGCGGATTACTTTTAACTATATGTAGGTCGATTTTCTACCAATCGGCATTAGAACCTATAAGAACAATAGTAGATTTTTTCCCAATTTTCTGATCCCAATTCCTTAGGAAAATTGGTTTAAAAATATACATTTTTAGAACACTAAAAATCCTTGGGCAACTATTATGGACATCATGACGGCCAATTCACTACATTTCACTTTGAATAAAAATAGAAAAATGAGAGTAGAAAAAAGCTCATTAACCTTTATTTGTGTGCTCAACTATTCGTGGACTCGAGACGCTCTTTAAATAAAGAAACCAATGAATATTATTAAGCAGAAAAGAAACCAAAGCAAGCCGAGCCAAGAGAGACCTTCTCAAGAGGCTAAAATGGATTGGAAACTATAAAGAATCGATCCGTTTGAACCGATGATATGTCATATATGTGCACCATTGTGCCGGTTGGACTCGATTCCGTAGCAGCCACTCAAGACTCGAAGCAATTCGAGTTCGGATTCGGGTTTGACATGTTTGATTTGTTGCCTTGATTGATTGATTGCTGCGACTCGCGTTTACTCGGGCACTTCAAGTAATGATTTTCGATTTTGCGCAGCCCAGACGAACCAAACCAAAACCAAAACCAAAACCAAAACCGAACCAAGCCAAGCCGAACCAGGCCGCATGATACAAGAAATTCTCCTCTGGATTGGTTCCCACAAATAATGACATGGCGACTTTGGCGAAACGGACAAGATTGAAGGGGCCGTGTCTGCGGATCGGTAACTCTGATTGACAACTTCACTGTGTATCTTTATGTATATCCCATACTATATGCCAGTGGGGGAGGGTGAGGAGAGGGAGTTGAGTGCGGTGCGGTGCGTGCGTGACTCTGTTGCAACCAGGTGAAATGTAACCTAAATATACCCCAGGCCCGGACTCAGGCGCTCCCGACTAATCAACAATGCATCGATATCGCAACTTGAAGTTTTCAGCAACGGCTATGGTTTCAGTTGCACTCGAAACAAAATACTTAAACTTCAACTCGAACGGATAACGCGGTAGTACCTCTACACCATTTACCATTTAGTGGTAATTATTTTGCGAAGTGGACCTGACTTTGTTGCCGTTCCCGTGAACTGCCATCACCATCGCTTGCCGATATCTGTTTTAAAATAATCCACGCAAAGTCGGCTCTGGGGCGTCTTCGTCCGCAGCATCGTCTGGCGCTATATCTTTAGCATCTGGGGCCATAAATAAGCCGAGGACAGTAGAATGTTTCGATGCCGAAGCCCCCGCCTTGGAGAGCCTCATCTGCCCTTCTGACACACGAGTAACTAAAGTAGGCAATCCAAGCCGAATCCAAAGAACTTTTTGTCTTTTTTCGTTTGGGTCACGTGTAGTAATCTTCTTTATTTGAAAGTTAGGGCATTGCCAAGAATCGGTATATAAAAAACAAAAACTATAAAGTCCTTTTGGCAAAAAAACGACGGCACTTTCTAATAAATGATTCCAACTATGTATAAGAGGTTGCGATGTGATGTATTTTTTAAACCATTTTTGTTTGGACAAAGTCCATAGAAATAGTATTAAAATGCTATATATTCAAATAATATTCAATATGTTTTGCTATGATTTTTTAAATTCTTAATAATTTAAGTGAGAAAAAAAAGATTCCAAAACAAAGAAGCAAAAAAAAATGGAGAATTTAAAGCCATTCCACCCAACACCCCATTTAAATTGATTGCAATTAAAGTAACCAATACCGAAAATGTTATCCACTGGGCCTAATGCAAATAACAAAGCCAATTAGACAACTGGCTAACTGATTCGACAACTTCGCCGGGCTCCGTTTGGCTCAATCCCCGCCAAATCTCAGCTCAGATGCCGAACCGTGAAACTCGTGAACTGTCAGCATCAGCATCAGGCTTGGCCAAAATAAAACAGATGGGGAGAAACAGCCTTGCGTGTATGTCGCGCACTTTCATATCAGTCAAGACGAATCTTGGCCAACGCCGTACAAGCCTGACAAGACCCTGCTGGCCGAAAGTGAGAAGCCGCAGCAAAGAGATTTTAATTACATCTACCTGGCATACTGCTCGGATATATGCGACTGAGCTGGTGACTTTACGACTGGGCCTCGTCCGACTGGCTGGCAATTATTTACATTAACACGATCACAACTCAGAGACACTGCACATGCATCATCGTGTTGCGATGTCGATCGAGATCTGCAAACGGCAAAACTTCGGAGTCTGGAGTCTGGAGTCCAGAGTCCGGACTCCAGATTGCAGGCACCAAGATGCAGAGTCGCGGATCGAAAGCCAGACAACAGCCGACGACGATGTCTGTGGATGCCTGCCATGTATGCATATTAATTTATTGGAATCATGTTAGTGAGTCGATATTGATACAAATCCATTTTCGATCGCGTCGCCCCGATACCGAAAACCGAGAGGGATCTGGCAGACCCATGCTGGGACCCTGAAGTTGGCAGCCGACATTACACAACGCTACCAAAACGCTGCAATGTCAGTGGGCAGAAGCTGCCGCGGTCTCTGTTTGCCTCTGGCAGCTTCTGTCTGTTCTGTGTTGCCACTGCCCCTTGTCCCCTTGTCCCCTCGCCCCATGCCCCATGCCCTTGCCCCCGGGTGCCCGCCCCTTCCACCAGACCCCTTCCTACCCCCGCACATCGCATGCTCAGCGACCGTATTGAGCGTTAATCGCTCGACTATCATGCGATTACGAAAACAGGCAACTGCGGAACTCAGAATGGAAGTATCTCCACCTTGACAGGCTTCGATGTTCGGGTGTTTTTTTTATTTATTTTTTTTTCTAATTAAATTCAATTGATTAAACATTTGATTTACGACAGCCAGAGATGTTTGCCCATCGTCCCAGGCATGATCAGCGCTTATCTTGATCGCACTAGACAGTAATTAAAAGTTAAAGGTCCTCGAAAGGCTATCCAAAATAACTGATATGTATTTTAGAATAATGTTCTTATGACTGACATTTCAACCCGTTTTCTATTTGCTTTGCCAACATCTGGAAACAGCGTCCATGACTGTTAAATTTGTAAGTGAAACCTCTTCAGAGATTGACGCAATCAACTTCCAGGGTTTTTCGCAGAAAAGTGATTATATCGGTGGCCTCCTTGATGCGCATTTTAGTTGGCTTTCCGGCCCCATGTCCTGCCTTTGTGTAGACCCTCAACAGAATGGGATTGACTTGATACTCCGAGTGCCGAGCAGCTTCCTGCAGGGCAGCCGTAAACTTCAGGGAGTGCAGGGGACTGACACGATCGTCGTGATCGCCCGTCAGGATCAGGGTGGAGGGATACTCCTGAGTGGGATTCAGGGGGATCTGGACATTGTGCAAGGGGGAGTACTTGTAGAGATAGGCGAAGGCCTGTTTCTCGCCCGGATTGCCGTAGTCGGTTTGCCAGGCATGGCCTATGGTGAATTTGTTGAATCGCAGCATATCCATGACCCCCACTTGGGCAATGGCCGCCCCAAACAGATCCGGTCGCTGGTTGATGCAGGCACCCACCAAGAGGCCGCCGTTCGAGGCGCCCTGTATGGCCAGGCGCTCCTTGGTTGTATACTTTTGTTTGGTCAGATATTCGGCGGCAGCCTGGAAGTCGTCAAAACAATTCTGTTTGTTCAGCAGCCGACCCCCGTTGTGCCACTCGATGCCGTATTCGCCACCGCCCCGTATATTGGGATAGGCCAGGACCCCGTCGAAGGTGTCCATAAACATGATACCTGTATTGCTCAGCACCGGCATCAGGCTATAGTTAAATCCGCCATATCCGTACATCAAACATGGTCGCGGGCTGACAGCATCCTCGGACCTCTTCCTCTGGATGATGAACATGGGGATTCGGGTGTCATCCTTGCTCTCGTAGAACACCTGATCCACACTATAATCGTCCCGGTTGAAGCCCTCCAAATTGAGATGCGTTTCCCGCAGGATCTTCGGCTTCAGCACCGGCTTGGCAAAGTCATAGTGGTATATGATTCCGGGCGTTAGGAACGAGGTGAAGCTGTAGAAGATCTCCGAGTATTTTCTTTTGCCGGAAATCCCATTTATCGTGCCAATATCTAGACCAAACTGTCCGGTCATTTTTCCAGAGTGCAGCTCATAGGACTGGAGGACATTCTTGACGTCGCTGTTGTAGCAGAGTACCAACTTATTTTGGTGAACGCACATGGCCCACTCCAGGACATCCTTCCCGTGTTCCGGAATCACAGTCGTCCAATTATCCTCGGCGGGGCTGGCAAAGTCAATGATAACCACCCGATAGTTTGGAGCGCCTTTGTTGGTGTGGAAGTACATTTTGGAACCCTCGTTCGTGATATACTCGTAGTCGGCATCCAGTTTATCAACAATTGGCTTAACCTCCAGCTTGTCGGTTATATCCTTCCCCGGCTCCAGATCGGCGTAGAATATCATATTATCCCGAGTTGTGGGACTTACGGACAGAATGAGGTACTTTCCACAGTCAGAGACGTCGCTTGCAATGCGCCACGAGGGATTCTCGGGGAATTCGGCGACTAAAGTATCGTTCTCTTGACTTTTCCCCACCCGATGGTAGTACAATTTTTGGAACTCGTTCTGCTTCGTCTCCGAGCCATCGGTTTTCCCCTCTTGATTCGGATAGCGACCGTAGAAGAAGCCCCTGTTGTCCTTCGTCCACGACATGTTGGAGAACTTGACCTTTTCGAGGACCTCTGGAAAATCAGTGCCATCGGCGGCCTTGCGTATCCGGATTTTGATCCAATCGGATCCTTGTTCGCTCAGCCCATACGCCATGTAGGCGCCGTTCTCGGAAAAGGACTTTTGAGTCAAGGCTGTGGTTCCATCGGCTGCCAAGGTATTGGGATCAAGGAACACCGACTCCGGGCCATCCAACGTCTCCTGTTGCATTAGGACGCTTTGGTTCTGGAGGCCCGTGTTTTTGAAGTAATAATAAAACTTTCCGTGCCGCGAGGGACAACCATATTTCGGGTAATCCCAGAGCTTTGTCATCTTGTCGTGAATGGCTTTCCACTCCTGGGTATTCTCCAGAAAGGGTATACTGATGGCGTTCTGGGCATTTATAAATCGTTGTGTCTCCGCGGAGTCTGGATTTTCCAACCATCGGTAGACGTCCCTTATCCGGTAGTCGTGAATCATCTCCTCCATCGAAACATCCCTCCTTGCCGCGGGATACTGGGGAATCTGGGGAAGCTCCGAGGCATTCACGGGATTGAAGTTGGGGGGACGATCGACTTTTGTGCCGAACATGTTGTCCATTTTGGATACTAGATGTCTCTGGACTTTTTGGAAACGCTGCTTCTTGCCAATCAATCGAATAATAAGTTTTCGCATTTGATAGAAAAGTGAGAATAGGATAGTTTCGAATTTTGAATTTAAATGTGAGTAGTTAGAAATATATTGACATTTTCCAGCAGCCCGCTCCCCTTTGTCGATCGACCTTCATTCTGTGAAAAATGTAGCTGAACTTCCTGACTTGTCCAACATCCATCATCGCTGGACCAACTTTCCTTTTCGGGGCGCATTTCTTTCTTTTTGGACAGCCGACTTTAATCAGCGCCATGTCGCACTAATTGCACCAATTAATTGTCCGACAAAAAAAAATGTTCATGGCCAGAAACGTGATGAGTACAACGTTCAGCTGCGAATTGATGAAACCAAGCTGGAAGGAGGGGAGGGATTAATCTAGTGGTCTGGGAGTCCACATCGAATTATTGAAATTCCAGGACTATGTGTATCCGAGGCGGAGTACTTTCTGACCCAAAAGTAAGGCCAATACCGCGACATATTGACATCTCGGAGACGCTCCGGCTTTGGTGGTGTTTGCTGCCAAAAGATCTGGAGTCGTTGCTGCTGGACCGGCTGTAAGCCTAAGCATGCTGAGCATGTCAACAAGCCGGGTCTACACACATCCAGGACATGGGGAGGGCTGCAGGCTGGGCTACAGGGTAGCAGGGGCAACAAGTCAAACGCGCTGACAGCCAACATGAGCGCAACAGCAGCGGAGAGCAGCAGTAACAAGGGCTGCACTGGAAGAAAAATATTTAAAATTATTAGCAAAAAATATAGGGGATATATGAGTTATAGGGACTTTACTAATCATTTTTTTAAGGAGTTGAATATTACTAAAGGTTTTGAACACACTGAATTCCGCTTAAAAAAAATTACATAAAAATAAATAATAAAAATGTATATCATAACATAACTGTTGATTTCCTTTTCGAAAGTTTTATTAGCACTTTTCTCTCAGTGCACGAATTGGTAGCCAGAGATCGTTCCACACTGTTGCATCGATTGGATGCTGAGCTCGATGATCGTCATTGGGGATTTGTGGCTCGATCGAAATCGAGATTCTCAACTTTTGCTCATCTTCATCTCTGCTGCGATCAGAGGCACGCACACCACAGCCACACACACATGCACACACACACACTCTGGCATACGCACACACTTTTGGGGTCCTGTGCAGTACGCTGAGTATGGAGATGAAACCGCGTGTGTTTTTGTCGCAAATCGCCAAGATTGCGATCTCATTAAAGCGAATTATTTGTGTTGCTGACTATGTTCTGGCCCGTTGCATCTCTCACTGCGTTGTCCCTATCGCTTCTCTCGTTCTCCGTTTCACTGGAGAATCGGTATCGATGCTCCTGTAGCTGCTCCTGCATTCACGATTCTTATCGCTCGAACAAAGTTGTTGTGCCCCGGGGCGTTGCGAGGGCTGGAGGTAGCCTCCAGTCAGCGATTTGCCAAACGTTTAGGTTCAGGCCTGGCCCAGTCCCATTCCGGCCACTGAAATGTGCGATTAACGCTCTGCCACTGGCCATAATTTATGCCCAGGGCTCTGTCAATAGGTTTCAGACTTTTGTCACACGATCGCCCAAATGAATGCTAATTTAGTTGGTGAGTCTTCAAGGAAAGATACTTAAAGGGATAAACAAGAGGGTGCATTTAATTATTTTAAAATTTAAGCCCCTTATTAAGAGAGTCCCAATAATGCCCTTTCAAATCCCATCAAAAGTCACACTCTCACTAATTTTGATGGATTGAAAGTCCTAATTAACCTTCCTCAATCCAACTCGCTTGCTTAGCAACACGATTCGCCTCCATTTATATTCCTCTATTTCCATTTAAGCAGAATCACTGCGGACATATGCCCGGCCGTATATATATCACTTTCGCTGCTCAGGTTTTGCTATTTAGAGGAAGCCGCAGAGCTCATCAATCTGAGAACCGCCAGTCTCCCTTCCGCCAGTCCCCTGGAAAGTGTATCTCTCAGATACGCAGCCACAACAGATGGGAATGGCTTTCGCACTGTGTAGTAGACGTGGATGTGGATGTGGATGTGGATGTGAGTGTCCCACGAGTCTAATCAGGCTGTAATTTGAAGGACAAGGCGGCGACCAGCCATCAAACTGCTTGAGTTCTGCCTCTGACTTATTGCAGGTGACTCTTTTTTACGACTTTTGCCGGCAACTAAACCCCTTTTCCCGGGGCTTTTGATCCATTTGGGTTTTTTGTTCTCGGACCGGACATTTGGCAAATGAATGGCCAGTGATTTGGATTTGGATTTGGTGTGGCTGGGTGGCAAATGAATGAATTAGTTCCTTGGAGACGAGTCCCCCAGTTGATTGATGTTCCCGGCCAAAGTCCACAGTCCACAGTCCACAGTCCAGAGTCCAGAAACATTTTGCCTTATTGATAATAAATTGTATTTGGTTAAAAATACCCCTTTAAATATTTATTTTAATTCGGAATTGATATATCGCGTTGCGTTGGCCGTTGAGAGATTTATGCGTTTGCATCAAACTGTGAGATATATGGCCGACACCCCAGAATCGAGAACGCATAATGGGAAAAATCGGGCCAAATGTTTACCTTACAGACTCAAGCCACGAGATAAATACCGATGTATAGAGTTTCCTCCAGCATTGCGTAGCTCTCCAGCCCGGAATCTTAATGAGGTTGAGGGATTGGGATTGGGATTTGGATTTGGCAATTTGCTTCCATCCAAAAGTCCAAAAGCTGGTCCAACTGGAGTGACCAAAATGGCCTGGCCAAAAGAGACACGTGGCCCCCAAAAACCTGCTCATGCGTGGGGATCGTATCGGAACGGCTTTTGGCTAGTTTTCTATTAATTACACTGATTTATGTGCTCATTGTCCATTGTATTGTGAGCTGGCTATGTTGTGGCACTGGGACGCTCTGGGAGCTCTGGCAGTGAGCTCTCCTTGCCTCCTCCTTGACTTTATGATGGTTAACTCGTTTTAATGGCAGCCGGCGCGAGGGAGTGGAAAGCACTCTTTGCACTCCATTGTTATAGTTTTTGGCCAAAAGAAAGTTGATTACGGTTCTCGAGATTAGCTGGCTGCTGTGGGAGATGCCAAGAGATAAATATGGAAGTTGGCCGAAATCTATTGTTGACCAATTTAAGAACACATTAGCCGCAACTTTGAATTGCAACTGCAGTTGGCCGGCCGGATCATTGAATAAACATTTCACTTCCCGGCTTGCCAGACTCAATTTGCAAGTCCCGAACCCAAACTAAAGAAACTAGAAATATGCCAGAGGATTTGAAACGGATGTTGCAGCCAGATGCAGATTCAGATGCACCATCAGATGCAGATACAAATCCAGTTGCAGATACACATACGCAATCTTTTAGTACGTTGTCTGTCTCTGTCAAAATAAATTTGAGGCATGAAACGAGCACAGACTGGGCGAATAAATCAGTCCGTAAACATAAATAAAACAACACAGATCATTATAGTTTTTTTCCCTTTTCTTTTTTTTTTTCGATGCAGATATCATGCATGGAAAATCTCATCGCCATCGCCTTCGTCATCTCTGACAATAGGCCAGCCAAAATTGTATCTAAATTATGGATCCAGGCACCAAAAGCAAAAACATTAACGAGTTGTAAATAATAATTTTTACGATGTTGGCTACAACTAATAAATATGGCCAGATGCACATTTTTGCAACAAGGTGGAGCATTTCAGCAGGAAATTTATCCAAAAATCTAAAAGCTATATAAGTATAATTTTAGGCAAAGACTTGTCATCCACGGAAGCCAATCTCCACTCCCGCTTACTGATTCTACACTTGAAACAAACAAATAAACATCGAATGCACTCCCTTCCACCGCCCTTAAACGGATAGCTGTTCACTTTTGTGTATCTTTTGGATGCGGACAAGCCGCGATTTGTGGCATTTTGATTCCGCTGCTGCCTGGTGTCGGGAGTGTTTGTCGATATTTGAATTATTTCCATCGCCACTCGGCCCAACAGGGGGCTGGAGTGGGTCTGGGATGTCGATGATGGGTCTGTGATTCTGTTGTGGGCCACTTTTTGGCCACAATCGTGTGGCCCAGCTTTGCATCCAGCAACCCCGTCCGACCCGATCCGATGGTCGCCCCTTGTTGTAAATCAATTGGACGCTGAGTGCCCTAATGTGCTGGCGATGGGTTTACAATCCGTCAAAACAGTTGCCATGGACACTGGGCACACGGGCTGCGAGTGCATCATTGCCACCAGCGACCTATTAGCCATAGCTCCAAAATAAACAATCAATCTGGAGAGGGCTTAAATGCCTTCTAGGAAGCCACTTCAGAATGCATAGCGGGCGGTAGTCAAAAATTAAACATTTAATGGACTCTTTGGAAATAGTTCTTGGAGAGAATAATATATTATTTTTAAAGCAAAATAAGTGAGTCTGTGGGCTAAGATCAACTTGGCAATCAGTGGCCTCAAAACTGAAGCTTACCACTTCGAGGTAGCTTCAAACCTGTCAGGTAGCTTTTTTCAAGAAGTCAGAAAGGTAAAAAAAAGCAACAAAATTGTAACAATGGCAGCAACAGCAGCAAAACGATCAAGAGTTACACAGACCGGCAATGTATCAATGTCAGAGTATCAGAGGTCCGAGGAATGGTTAATGGGTAATGGGATCCACCTTCCATGGGGGGACATGGGGTACGAGAACCTCCCATTGGCGGAGGAGCTGGCCCGGAGGAGCTGTGCTGTGATCCCATTGTCTTCCTGGGTTTCGGGGGCCAGCCCAGATGTCAACTTTTTGAGATGCTCCCACTGGGCCCGGCTCGTCTTATTGGTGGATTCGCTTGCCCGTGTTGGCCATTGTTTATCCGGCCGATTCTCCTCCGGCTCGCCCCGATCTCCGCTCTATATGGACTTGCCTGGTTGTCGCTGTCGTCGCCGTGTCAAAAGCTGGCAAAAAAAAAAACAACAAGAAACATAGACAGAGCGAGGAAGAAATGTAATCGCATGCCAAACAAAAACACTCCATAAGAAATAATAAACAAATCATTTCGCCAACACCCGCCCAGACAGTTGGCCGTAGAATTTCTTGGGGCACCGGGATTGGGGATTGGGGATCGGGCCACCCGCATCCGAGGCGATATTGATTTGATCGCAAGGCTGTCAAGCCCGTTGCGAGGTGGGTTAGCCCCCACCCATGCCCTGGCCACCATCAACGCACCCACCGCCTCCACTCCCTCCCATTCCTATCCCATTTCCAGCTGTGAGCTGTCGAGGCACTTGATTTGAGTTTTCATAATTGCATGTCTCTGGTGGGAGCTGGTGCGTTGGGAGTTCGAAGGCTATAGTGGAGTGGAGTGTGGTGGAACACATACACTACTATCTACCAGTGTCCAGATAGATGCACTTTCTGCAGCTGATCTCAAATTCCACATAGGCATAGTAACAGAATTAAATAAGATGTAACTTTCTTTTTCATTCCAACTTAAATATTTTTTCTTTGAATATGATCCTATCGCAATGTCTCGTACTGTCCGAACATCTATCAGGAGATGCCTGCTAAGAATGCCAACTGCTGGGGGGCAGCCTGCCATTGATTCTGGATCGCAAGGGGCTGGGTGGAAAAGCGGGAAAAGCGGCAAGGCGGTCGGCTCTGGAAGCTCATGTGAGCCTGTTGATTGCCTGAGTGGAATTGAGTATCGCAGCTGCTGGATCCGAGATCGTCTGCTTATTTTAGTTCGGCAAACTGTCAAAGATATCCCAGCTTGTGGCCCGGACTCCCACTACTCCGCGGATGCTTGCCGCGATCGCCAGATTGATGATTTGTTTGTTTTGATATACGCCAAAAGGGGCTGGGACTGGATGGGGCGAAGGCATCTCTTCGCACCCCCAAGGGGAAATAAATTATGCCAATATTTGTGCGAGTCTGGTATATTTGGAGCAACGCCACCCCAGAGCGAGAGTGCGAACGGTATTGTTTTTTAATTTATGAATTATAATTTATTCGGCCCGATTGGCAACCACATTTCAACTGCTCAATGAATTTCGCCACAGTTCTTGTATATCACAAGTGCAATTCAAAATTTCTATTTCTATTCCTGACCTCTCAAGTGTATTAATCACTGAGTATTCGCATCAATAGTGCTGATGGATAACCAGCGGATGTTAGAAAAAATATTGAAAAATATTGAACAATACACTTGGCTCTTTAAAAAATACGCCATTCACTATTTTTCAATAATTTTCACGATTGAAAAAACTGACTCGCCGTGCCAGCTAATCCGAAAAAGAAATGAAACCCAAGGAGCCACTTCTCCTGCAGCCCCCCGACACTAATTGCTCGGGACACATTTCTTATGCCTGCCGCTGACACTGACGCCTTCTGGGCTGCTCCTTGGTCCTGGGCCTCTGTCGCCCTTAGCCGTTAGCTGTTATCAGTGGAATTTTAAAGCGCATCTCGACGTAAAAAAACACAAAAAAAAAAAGAAAATCAGCAAGAGGAGAGGAATGTGAGCCAGCTTGGACATGGACGGTTCATACCTCTGTCCCTGCGGAGCTCCTTTTGCGGCTGCCTGGCTTGCTAATTCGCTGGCATTTTCTTTATTTTAGCCAAATGCGTTGTGTCGCCGCTTCGGCCCAACTCTTCCAGTGATGACCGTTGTCGTCTTGTGGCCATCCTCTTCCCACTTCCAGCTCCCACCTTCAATTGCCGCCTCCGCCAAGAAATGAAATTCTTGATATCTTTTGTTTGTCCTCACGCTGCGGCTGTCCTAACGCATCTTTGTCTGTCCTTTCGCTTCTCTAATTAAAAAACAAAAAAAAAAAGCAAAGAGGAGAAACCCCAAACGAGCCGAGTGACCGCACTAATTAGCCTCAAAGCCACATTTGGTATGCTTTTGATTTGTAAAAGATTTGCGCCCGACTCCTTAAAACCAAAGCCAAAATAAAGGAGAAACGGGGAACGTTTCTCGCAATAATTACAAAGTCCTGTGCAACTGCTGGTGGATGCTACAATTTCTTCACTTGCCGTTGTCAGCAATGAAACAATTCAGTAAACATGTCACATGCAACCGAATCAATTTTCCCATCAATTCGTGGCCATTGTGTGAAATGAAATGCCATGTCCAGGAGCCAAGCTCAGTTCCGTTTTCTTAGATTGTTTTC
Source organism: Drosophila atripex (assembly GCA_035045925.1). Classification (NCBI taxonomy): domain Eukaryota; kingdom Metazoa; phylum Arthropoda; class Insecta; order Diptera; family Drosophilidae; genus Drosophila; species Drosophila atripex. Next base: position 11,141,041 of record JAWNOP010000070.1, read on the forward strand.
CCTGGACAAGAAGCTACACATAGTTTTCGGGGGAATTCCGGAACGAGAACGAGTAAAGCATTTGAAAGTAACCACTAACCAGTGGAGATTCCTCGCCCTTCGATTCCCATCAAAAGTCAACGAAAAAGACAAAGATTGCATTGGTAGCGAAATTGAAAATATATATGATTTTAGTTGTTTACAATGGAACAGTGGAGGGTTCCTTAAAGGGGGGCCTATCTTTTGAGCTAGCAGCTCTCTTTATAGCTTACATTTTAAAATAAATTGTAGAATATATTCTCATTTAGTTACAGTAGCCGTTGAAACCCCTTTTCCCTACCCCTGACCTGCTTAGAACCACACTGACTCCTGTAGCCTGTCTCTCCAGTTGGTGGTTCTACTTCTGCTGATGATGCAACGAATGACGCTGATGCCTTCGACTGCGACTCCCTCCCAGCGACTTGGCCAATGCGATTGGAGCTGTTGTCGAGTGTAATTAAAAGCAGTGCTGAGGGAAGGAACATGCTGCCCCAGAGATCGGTATGACAGAAGGAGGGGACTTGCACTTGTTTGCACACATCGAAAATGGCTCAGACACTTGATGACAATTCCAGTTAAAAGAAAAACTTGTGGCCAACACATTCTTTCGGCCAAATGGATTGGGGGAGTTGCTGGACAAGCGGAATGGTGCGGAGACAGCCAGTCATCCAGTCATCCAGTCATCCAGCCAGCCAGCCAGACAGCCAGCCAGCCAAGTCGAGAACATTTTAATCAATGAACAATCCCTAAGACGAATAACTTTTGACCGGTATCGGTTTGCTGTGTCTGCGTCTTTGCGTCGAAATTAGCAATAGAATGGAATCAGTGGCCTTATATATCAGCGGGAAGGGGGGCAAGGGAAAAAAAGCTAAGAGAATCGACGATAGACAAGGACAAATAATGACAAGCCAAAGGTCCTGCTAACGTTGGCTATTCCCCCGCTGTAATGACGGCGGGAACGTGTGAATAGAATAGCGCCAAACGAATCGAAATCAATTAGCCAATTGCACTTGAAGATGGCCAAAGGCCAGGGCAGCCAGCGGCTTAGTAGCACTCGCCCCACCGCCCAGTATCCTGTGACCCAACAGGACCCTTCCAAGACCCCGAAACAATACCAATTGTTATGCGACCGACCTGTCTGGCACTTTGAACTGGCCGGCTTCCCCTGATTTTTTTTTTTATTTTTGTGCCTTGGACGTGATGCGAAGACTGGCGGCCATTACAATTAGGTCTACAAACAGATCTATCTCGAGAGCTTCACTTATTAAATTATTTTAAATGAAACAAACACTTAAAGCTCACAAATTTTCATCCACATCCATGAGAAGCAATTTAGATTCCATTTGAAGAAGGGTAACATGGAAATGGCAATAAACCAAAAGGAATGGAGTTGATGAACTGAAGCTGGCTGCCCCAAATACCAATTTCCATCCACAACTTGATGCAATTTTTATGCAGAGCCGAGTAGAACAACAACAATTACAAACAACGGGTGCAAAAGTGTGTTTAAATTATTGATGAATACGTCCCAGATGGATCGACGCCAGCTGAAATCACTCATTGCCCGGAATGCAAGGACAAAGAAAAACAAGACCGAGAGCCCGAAAAGGATTTGGGAGCAAAACCAAAAACAAAAACTAAAACCTCCTTTGAGGTCCTCAGTTTGAATGGATAATGTATTGCACATCATCATGAACAATGATTTCATGATTTGGCCTCGACCAACCCACCAGCTCACCCGACAGCCACTCCAGTCAAGGGTTGTTCGATTCTTTTGGGCATTCGCCCACTAATGGGTCAAGCGTCACCCGGACGGACGTCAAAGTGTCTGTAAATCACCCACAGAGCACAACAAAAACAAAACTAGTCAATGTTTGGTGGTAGTGGTGGTGCTGGTGGCGGAGGAGGCGGAGGAGGCCCTGGAGTCACAGGAGGTAATAGACATCGACATGGACATTTGAGGTGAGGCTGGCTGACTGGCCAGCAAATACATCATGAAATGCTGAACCAAGTCCAGACAAAAGGGGTTTCCACCCCAACCCACTGCCAGATCCCTTCTGTTTTTTGTTCTCCCCTCTATTTTTTTGGGGCCATCACTCCACACTGGACTGGACTGGACTGTATATACGATATAATAAAGAAGGAAAGCAACGTAAATTACTCTCAACGGTATAATTTAGTTGCTTACTTCACGTTCTCGGCGCTGTGTGGGTTATCCCATTGCATCAAAGCCAGAGACATGCAAGCCCTTCTACAAAGTTTGCCTTTTGTGTCTGTAATTTGAACCTTTAGTTTGGACCCGGGATTCGTCAGATCCATCCACCAATTTAGATTGCCAGCCAAGGATACATATGTTGGGTGTATATTCAAGAGCGAATGCCCATTTGCATACAATTATTGCCATACTTCGCTAAAATATCCAATAACCGACTCTGCTCTAAGCCCAAATTCCTAGTTATCATTTATACGAAGTGCCAATAAAGTCCTAGGTCCTTGGGTTTCGGGCGTTTAGTTAATCCGCCGCATAGGCATCAACTTACTGCCTTCGGACCTTTTCGCATTGCCAACAAATATTAAAAGCCAAAAGCAATATTCATTAAAAATGGCCATAAAAAGAGAGCCAGGCTTAATGAGACGTCTTGCTTTTTTTTGTCTCTACAAATTCATCGTTCGTCAAAAAGGGTTTGGGCCAAAAGGTGGGTGGCCCAAGGTGGCCCAAGGTGGCCGGAGGTGGCCTGGGTGGGGCGCCAGGTCGAGCCTCGTAATCCTGTCGTTGGCAAAGCAATCGCGTTGAGCTCTGCACTGTGTGAGCATTTCATTTTAATGCGACTACTAGCCATGTGAGAAGTGGGTCGGGTGGTGCAGACCCAAAGGTGGTGCTACTCCCTACTGCCCGTTGCCCGTTCCCCCTGCCCGCTCCCGGCTCGCTTCTTCATATTTCGTACTTGAAACGTAATTACTTTAGAAAATAATCGTTAAAAGTAATGGTCTGTATCAAATATATTAAAATATAACGCAACGACGGCGACGACGTTCCAGAAACAAGGACCAGAACTCAAACTTGGCCAACGTCAGTGGCAGAAATGGTCGGCAAGGGGGGCGGGGCAGTGGAGCGATAGTGGGCCTCGGGGTCGGATGGGGCAAGAAGCCGTCTGGCACTGGGCATTCACACTCGTCATGTCAGGAGTCGTCAAAGTATTCGCCGGCATTCGTACGTCAGGCGAAAGGAGTCCACGCTCCATTGGCGAGCGCAGGAACAGTGGTTCATAAATAAAAAAATATTTAGAGAATTATTAAAAAAAAAAATTAATAACATAATAATTTAATTATACAACTATTTATCTTAGACTGGAATTAAATTGAAATCCATCCTCTTAAAGATGTAAGTTTAAGATTGGATATAGGATATTCAATAGCTTCTGCTTTAATATCAACATTAATCTTAATAACATTTAACATTGACACTGTTCTAAACTAAAAGTAAAAAAAATAAAAATCTGAAAAATAATGCAGTTGGTAAAGGGCATTCGGGCTGGGACTCTTGGGCCATCATTTGAAATGAGTTTTTATCATCGTCTGTCTGCCGGGGCTATCATCAGTGGCATCTGTTTTTTCCTGTTTTGGGTCGGGGGGCTGTTGGGGCTCATTGTGGGGGGAGACCCGGGCACATTAGTGAGCAAAAATTTTATTGCACCTCTGGTGCTGTTACTGTTGCTGCCCCGCTCCTATTTCATTCATAATATAATTCGCAATGTCTCCCTGCACTCGGGGTTGACATTAAAAAAGCAATTCGCGTTCGGCACTTCATCTGCAGAAATAGTTTTTCTTTGGACCAACATTTTGCTCCCCCCGCCCTTGTAAGAGTCCTTATTCATAATGCATAAGGCGCCAGCCTCTGGGCAGGACTAGGAGGCCATACCAAGCATCCACATCCACATCCACATCCACATCCATTTCCCATTCCCATTCCAAAAGCCATTCTACGTTTTCATCTCAAGGCATTCCCATTCCCATTGCCATTCCCATTCCTAGTCCTGAAGTTCCTTTGTATGTTAAATTTAATTTCTTTTGTTTCGTTACTCGCACGTCATTTGCAAAATGAAATTATTACAAAATGTTTTCCTCTTGCCCGAATGCCGGTTTGCTGGCTCATTTGCCATTTGGTTTGGGCCCTATCCGCTTTTGGCTTTTTGCATTTTTCCTCCCCAGCCACCGCTGCGGCGGCTCCTTTTCCTTTTCTTGGACTCGTCTTCATCTTCCCAAGTAGCAACAATTCCCGCGGGCATATCATCTGCTCCATCACTGGCTTGGAATTGGTTTTGGCCAAAACCTCACCTCCTCCTCACCTCCCTTTTCGTTTGGTTTTTATGTTCACTTCCCCTTCGGAGACGCTTTCGACCATTTTCCGTTCGTTTTCGTTCTTTTTCCCCATTTCTTAATCATTTTTGAGTGTCTTAATTTAAGCTGTACGCTCTGGTTTTCATTCCGACCCCTAACTGGCCCTGATAGTATCATTAGCATTTCTGAAACCTCCAATTGCATTAAATATTCCACAACTTCTAGCTTAGAGCTGCGGAAAGTGAAAGGCTAAAAGTTAAAACTTTAAAGGATATTACCTTCTTGGAATCTGTATTTATAGCCATGGCCCAATGTTTATCTCTGGCTGGCATCGTGATGGCCTCATCATATTCTGTCTTGGCTTATTTTTCGCCGCAACATTTTTCAACACCACAATGCGAGGATCGTTTATCAAGCGGGAGGCATGGAGGCATAAGCGAGTCCGGCCCGAAAGGATCAATGATGGCCAAGGGCGGAGAGAGAGATGGCCGCAAAGGTGCGAATAAATTACGCACATCTGTCAACTTTTGAATTAGCCATTAAGGCGCAAAATGTGCAACATTAATAACTGACACCCGGAGGCTTGATTTGATTCGCAGACCAGGACCCACTCCCGTCCCGCCGTTGTCCGTGTGCTATGTCAATGTCAGCGGCGGACAAAAGTGGACAGTCGGTAGCCGGTGGACGATCCTCTGTTGAGCAAAAGCAGTTGCGCCTGCGCAGAGTCCTAATTGAAAGAAATTACTTTGAGTCGGCCATGTCATTTGTCACCTTTTTGTGTGCTGCGCTTGGCTCTTGGCCCGATGTTGTTCTCTTAACATTTTTCCCATTTTGGTCGGTGTTCTTATGATTGAAATTAATACCCAACAGGCATCAGTGGGAGGCGTAGTGGGTGGTTAGCTGCGACTATTAGATTATGGAGTCCTCTAAGGCCTTAAGGGGCATGCAATGCAAATCAATCAATCACAAAACAATTAATTGCGACTCTGCTATCAAACCGACATTGCTCAAAGTTGACAAATCAAACGACATTCGAGCTGGGAATCGGCAAAAACAGTGACCAGACGGGCGAGTGGCGATGACAACACGGCAACAGCAATCACATGGCTGGCGGCAGTCGGCTCATTGCGGTTTGCGAAACGGCCAGCAGCCAGTGGCCGCAAAGCAAATGGCTCAGACCACCTGACCAGGTATCAGGTGCCTGATGGGTGTTAACCGGTGGCATTGAAGGATTCACGACGTGACAATGTCCCAGTGACGCCCCTCAACCCCCGCCCCAGGACATGGGGCCATAATGTGGCTCTCCAGCTAAACGACAAGCCAACAAACAGAGACAACACACGGACAAAAATAAAAACTAAAACTGTTGCTGTCAGCAACAAGGATGGCGACAGCAACAACATCCAGCCATAAACTTGAAGTTGACAATTGTAAAAAGTCCAAGGCACATGTGAAATGATAGCTACCAGGAGCTACCAACAGCAACAGCAACAGCAATAGAAGCAACAAAAAGTAGAAAAAACAACAAAAACAAACAAACAAGAGGCAATCATAAAATCAACAACTATGAAATTCATCACCGCTCGGTGAAAAGCCTCGCCTCGTTGACACTTCCGCCTCGCTTTGGAGTTTGGACGAGTGTATAAAGACTCAACTGGATTTGGATCGGCTGACATACACCGACAACAAGTTGTTGTTGTTATTGTTGTTGCTGTGGCATCAACACTAGACAGGAGGCCCATCCAGCAGCAACGGCAGCAACATCATCACTCACGGACCCCACCAGCAGCAGCAGCATCAGTATGACGGGTAAGTGAAATTAATTGCATTGTTTTTGGCCAATGAATTCCTAGTTGGCAGTTTTTGTTTTCGGCTTAAACGCCTTGACGCCTTTTTGCCAAAACAACTACAGGAACAACAACAATAAAAAGGCAAACAACACGAGGAGGAGCACAGCACAGGGCCATCACACAGCGGCCACAACGCGTTCCTGCCCCTCCGTTCCACTGCCCCAGCCAGCCATGCCTGCCGCTTTGTGACACTTTGCAGTTCATCACATGTGATTGCCGCAGTATGTTGCACAAAACATTCACAGGGCACAGTGGTTATGGATCATGAAACTCCATATACGGATAATATTTTCCAATTTAATCTCATAAGAGTTGTCTAGAGTGGAGAGTGAGATATTCAATATTCAAATTATTTTCCAAAATTTTTATTAAAAATTTATTCGTTTATGAAGTGCAGTGCCACTGTGCCCCCTTGGTTGGTGTTCCCATTGGCTTTATCGCGCCTCGACCCGACTCCGGCCTCCAGCGGCAGTTTCAGTGCCACAACCCAGGCCCGTATCCAGACCCATACCCCTTACCCCTTACCCTTACCCTATTCCAAATCCAAATCCGTAACCATCTCTGGGCCAACTCCCACTTCTAGCCGGCAGTATCTCCTCATCCAGTCTCCTCCTGCCCTAGTTAGTTGCCATCATCAACATGTTGACATGTCTATGACTGCATGCATATGTGTGTGTGTGACGCTGACATACTGTTTGTGACAGTGTGTGTGCCTTGGTGTCCTGGCTGGTTGTGTACTTGTGCATTGCAATGCGCTAACCAAGCTCAACAGCGTTTATCACTCATGCTTATGGTCTTGTTTTTGCGGTGATATATCACACTTGACACTCATTCATTCAGTTTCGGAGTTTAGTGTTTTGGGCTCGTTATGTGCCACACCCGCCACATGCTGCATGCCCCATGCCCCATGCCCCATACCCCATGCCATGGCGCCTCTATTTGAATTTCATCACATTCTGAGGCAGCAATGCGAACGAACATAAACTTTCTCTTTCCCCTCGAAAATGCGGCTCATTGTTTTTTGGCAATGGCAATTGCATAGTTAACGGTCACACAAATACCGTTAGTAGTACACTGTAAAAAATATAAATAAATTTAATCCAAAATATACTATTAAAGAGTTGGCAAATAAATTTATATAAATTATTGTTGCATGATTATTTCCGTTTATGTTCCAAGGACACCCCCACCTTTCTTGCAGTGTTGGATCCCACAATGTCACTGCCACATTTTAGGTGGCTTGATGAATGTTATCCTTCGCCCCCCAACCTTGGAGCCGTGCAACTGTGTCCTCAACTCCTTTGGAGCCATCACGTGGCTGATGTTGTTGTTGATTCCCAGTGTCTCTGCTAATTTGCTCGCATGCCAGTGTGGGAAGTGGCTGGATGCAAAAGGCACGGGAGCTATACGGCTATCCATCTACTCTGGATCACTCACATTCAGTTTAGAATCCAGTTTTGGGTTTATTTTTTTTTTATTCATTTTGTGGGTTATTTGTCTTGCTGCTGGTTCTGTTTGTTTTTCAATTGCTCCACAAATGTTTATGCAGATGAATTGTATTTTGAGTTGTGTTTTTGTCTGCTCCGTTGCCAGACAGTTCTCGAGAGAGAGATGGATGGATGACGCGGGAAAGAGTCAACACACTCGTTAAGGACACACTCGTCCTTGCTGGAACATTTCTGCTTCGCTGTAGATAATTACATTTTAAGTAGAGGTTGGTTTTTAAAGGTCAGACATTAAAAATGTTTAATTTTTAACATTAAGAGTACTCTACATTCCGATGCCCGTCTCAAAAGTCTCGTTGCATGAGAATTAATTGAAATCTCCAACCAAACTAGGAAATAACCACCTGAGGCTGTCCGAAAATACATCGAAAAATTTGCCAAAAATTTCTGACAGATACCCTTAACCCGAAACCCGTAAACATTTTTGCCAAAACCATAATTTGTTGGATAGATTCCATTTAACTTTTGGCTTCACCCGCTCGCCCAGGTAGCTGCTGCCATTCAAATCTATGGACTTTTCGGATTTTGTTATTGCCGCTGAACGCTGGCTATCCGAGAGTTGTGCGAAATGTATCTGCATCTGCATCTGTATCTGTGCCTGTAATTGCGAATGAGATGGCGTCTAAATTTAAAGGCAATGGGAAATGCAATTTTCTGGAAGGGTGTGGTGGTGTGGCCCGCTGTGGGGGTGACCGAAGGGGGTGGGTGGTGCAGAAAGAACTGGCGCCTGGATTTTTATGGCGTTTTGGCGACGTCGGTGTCGGTGTCGTTGTCGTTGTCGTTCTGGTTGCCGTTGTGGTTGTCGTCTGGACGCGTCCGTCACCGCGCCAGAAAAGGTGTCAGGAAATTTTTTGCATTCTGCATTTTTTGACAGATGGACGGGATGGAGGGGCTACGGGAGGGAGGGCAGGAGGTGCATGGGTAGGCAGGCTGAAAATGAATCCGGGGGGAGTCGCGGAGGAAGTTGCAACTTGTGATAAAAATCGTGTGTCAATTCGATTTGTGACGTTAACCGCTGCCTAAACAACAACAACAATGGCGACATTTTGAGAATTTCATAAACGGGGGTATGGGGCTAGGGGGAGACAGGGCGGACAGGCTGGAAAATGTTTCTGTTGCAATAGAAAAACGGACGCGTTACATGACATTTGTGGCAGCGAATTGGCAGCTTCCCCAGCCTGCCCCGATCCACGTAATCGCCGAAGCCTGGCCGACGGTTAGCACTTTTTGAGGAGAGTGGCGTGGAGGATGAAAAGTCATTAGCGGAAATCCAATAAGGGAGATATTGGCGGCAGATCTTTAAGTTTATTTCCATCACATGTAATATGTAAGTCTCTGTGAATTTTATGTTTGAAGAAAAAATACGAATTCGTTTAATATGAAAATTCAACGTAATAGTGTGCCAGCTAAGCGTATCCGCTTCGATGGCCGCCATCTCAGCTACCGCCAGATTCCTGGCCAGCCTTTCGCCAGGAGGCAGCGATCCCTTCTGGTCGACGACGAGGAGCAGTCCAGGGCAAGAAAAGTATTTGATTTTTTCAAAATGGTCATCCTCGTTATCCTGTGGTGCCTATTCACCTATGTGATCTTGACCAATCCATCGTCTGAGCCCAAGATCAGGACCATCGCAGTGATGCCCAATGAAAGCTTTGTGGCCGTTCTGAAGCCCACATGGAGGATGGTGAAGGTCACCGTACGGGGCGCCATAAACCCGAGGTTCGCCAAGAACGTGCCGGAGAATGGCGAAATGGGACTTCGACTGCAGTGGCGCGACTCCGACCTGAACGAGACTTATTACCAGACGGCAATGTGGTGGATCAGCATGGCCGTTTCTAACGAGAAGTTCGATTCGGATACCGCACATTTCAAAATGCCGCTCTCGCCGGCGAAGGGCGCCAAGGTGGTGATGAGCATTGAGAACAGGAGGGATATGCCATCATCCATAAAGATGGAATTAAACTCCTTTCCCATCATTATCGAGTGGGGCATCGTATGCGCCATTGTCATGCTCCTGACCCTGCAGATCCTTATCATCTGGGAGCTCATCGACCGCGCCTTTGCTGCCCTTCTGTTGGCCTCCACAGCCGTGGGAGTCCTCACGCTGATGGCCAACCGACCATCCCTAAATGTGATGATGTCCTGGATCAATTTCGAGGCTTTGATGCTGCTCTTTGGACTGAACCTGGTGGTGTCCATAATGACCGAGGCCGGAGTCTTTGAATATGTGGCTATGATGGCGTACAAGAAGTCCCGGGGTCAGCCGTGGCCCTTCGTTTTCATCCTCTGCTCGTTCACAGCGATACTGGCCGCCGCCCTGAACTGCGATCTCGTCGTCTTCGTGATGAGTCCCCTTGCGATTCAGTTGTGCGAAATGATGGGCATCAATGCCCAGCTTGTCATGATGATCCTGGTGATGTCCGCCAATCTGGGCGGAACCCTGACGCCCATCGGCCAGCCACCCAACATCATCGTGGCCTGCAACTATGACGTCCAAGCCGCTGGCATTGTCTTTTTCAATTATGTACTTCACATGATGGCCGGAGTGGTAGTGGCCATCATCGTATTCTTCCTACTGGTCCGCCTCATCTATCGAAACAAGCTCTTCGAACTGACCGAAGAACAGAACGCGCTCGAGCTCCCAGCCATCACGAATGAAATACAGACATCGGCTGCCATACTTAGGGACAAGGACAACAGCAAGTCGCCGTTTAAGACGGCGGACAACTTCTACGAAATCTTGGCCATGATGCAGGAGAATTTCGTAGTTCAGAAGAAGTGGCTCTTCATCAAGTGCATGATAGCCCTGGCCTTCGCCTTCCTCCTCTACATACTGAACTCGATTGCGGGCTTGGCCCCAGGAGCCTCGCTGGGCTGGGCCACTATTATGGCCTCGTTTCTGCTACTGATCCTGGCCAGCTCCATCAGCTTCCTGCACATGATGGACCGGGTTCAGTTCTCGCTCCTGCTGTTCCTCGCCGGCCTCTTCGTCCTGGTTGCCGCCGCCGACGAAATGGGCTTGTTCGGCTGGCTCGAGAGAATAATCATTGGCCAACTCGAGGAGTATAAAGAGAATTACCGGATCGGGTTGGCCACGCTGGCCTTTCTCGTGTCGAGCGCCATGTTCACCATCTTCATTGACAATTCCTGCGTCACCATATTCATGATGAGGCTCCTCTACCACATAAACGTACATGGATCTAAGCAATTTCCACTGAGGCCTCTGATCTGGGGCGTGGCGTTTGGTGCCTGTTTCGGCGGCAATGGATCCCTGATAGGCGCCTCCTCCAATGGCATCACTGAGCTCATTGCCCGCGCCAATGGCTACAGGATAACGTTCTGTAGCTTCTTCGTCTTCGCTTTCCCTCTGATGATCGTCACGCTGGTGATCGCCACTATTTACCTGTCGATCTGTCACCTGTTATTTACTTGGCACTAGCTCTCATGGGGTCTGGATTATAATCTTATTACTTTCTATTAAATTCCTGTGTGTTGACCAAAAAAAATATTAACCATCATCACCATGGCAGCTGCAACATTGCAACAGCCGGCAAGGGGGTTTCCAATCTCAGGCCCACATACCACTGCGTCACTTTTCTAGTCCACCAACCCAAAAAAAAGACAGAAATCCCCCAAACGCACCCAAGAGCCCACAGAGCATGTCCAAGTTTTGATGGCTGACAGCGTTTGGCGCTGCATTTTGGCCACAATTGTCAGGTGTCGCGATATTCGAGCGCCTGTCAATCCAATTTCATTCCAACATATGTACATTCATATTCCATTGATTTCGGAAATCCAGGAGGGGCGGGGTCACCATTCCAATAATGAGAAAAATACAAATCAATAGAAGCTGCGTAGTCCCACACTGCGTATACTTGATGCGTGATTTGTAATGATTTAACTTGTAAGGATAAAGTTTAATCAATGTTTAAAAATGTGGATTCGTTTTTTTTTTAATAAAATCAAAAAATATAATAAAAAATACTGTAATACATCAAGTATTTTTTTTGTTGTTGTTTTTTTGCCGAAGACGAAGCACAAAACTAATAAAGATGCGTAATGGCCGTCTGCGCACAAATATTGGAAAATAATTACCCAGGCGAAAGCTTTGGCAGAAAGCGAGTAGAAAAAATCAAGAAGACAAAGGACATGATGAAAGGACATACTGAAAAGCTCAAGAATCCACAGAGGAGAGTTCAGTTCATTAAGCGGATCCTGTGAATTCTTCAATCTGACTACTTTCCTGCCCTCAATGGCAGTGCCACCACCCAACCGACACCCAACAGACTCACACTGCCGTTATCCTTTGCGGTCGCCGAAAGCAGCGCAGCGCATGCAACAATTGTTCCCTGGGTCACGCATGCCAGTCGGGGGAGTGGTGGGGAGGGGAGGGGAGGGTGGCGACGACGGGGCTAGCCTCTACGCAAATAAAGAAAAAATATGTGTATCAGCAGCGCAGAATTAACGCTCTCGAAGCACTGCAAACTCTTTAACATTTCTCTCTTTCCCTTGATTCCGCCCGCTCCGCCCCCTGAATGCCACCCACTACTCCCCGCCCGCCCTGCTTCATTTTCAATTACAATAAATAACCTTGATTTAAGCGGCAGCGGCGTCGCCAGCGCAGCCAGCGTCAGCTTTTGACCAGCTGCAATACAAACACAGCAGGGGTGCCTTCCCCACCCACCCACTCACACATTCACACAGACGGCTGGCAGACCGGCCCCCATGCACTCACACACACTCACACACACACACATACGAGCACCTGTCATGGCTCTCAGTGCAGCTTTTTGGCTCTTTCCGCTCTCCCATGACACTGCAGTTGTTTCAGCACAGGCTTCGTTCCGTTCCGGTTTCGTTTCGTTTCGTTTGAAGCGCAGCTTTGGTCCCCTTTTCCTCGGCAGCTGCGACTCATAAATCAAAACAAAACTGCACACTGCAATCATGGCGCAGGCGTCGCTCCGCTCTCCGGCTACCTCTCTGTTGCGCTCACTGCCGCTCAGCCGGCATATATCAATTTAATGGGGAAACTGTCCGACGCTCTCCTGCTTTCTCGTCAAAAAGATGTGTGTCTCACCCGACATGGCAGCGGCAGAGACAGCGGCAGCGGCAGCAAAGTCACGACTGAAGCAGGGCTATTTGGGGTAGTATTGGTGAGAGCGGGAGAGAGTGACAGAGAGCAAGAGGCAGCGTGAGAGTGGAACGTCGGCAGAGGGCTCCACCAAGTGTCGTTTAAAAGCATCAACAACTCAAAAATGTTTTTTTTCGAAAAAAGTCTTTCGACGGGAAAGGACTGTCGCTCGGCGTCGCAAAATGGCAAAATTACATAGATACTAGACGGAACGAAATCATGTCGCACGTTGCCATTGCCATTGTTGTTGAGTTTCCGGTCAGGAGTGGAAGGCAGCAGCAGCGCCATCAGCTCAGTAATCAAAATCAAAATTTCGATTCAAAAACTGAAATTCTCTAGTCTCGTCAAAGAACAGCGTGCAGAATAAACAAAAAAAAAAAAAAGGAAAATAATAAAGAAAAATAAATAAATAATAATCGTAAATCGTAAATTTTTGTGGCAAGCCGTCAGTAAATCATTAAATTAATAGCCTCACCAACACACGCACACACACACACACACAGATACAGCTAACACACAGCTGTTGTGCGGACAGAAAGTGGAGAAAGAAGAAGAAGGAAGTGAAATTGGCGGCAGTTTGACCGCAAAAACAACAACAATAACAACAAACACTCTTGCAACAAACAAACAAACACACGCTCATTGATTCGCGTTCGTCATCAGTCGTCGGTTGTGCCTTCCCTACGCCCCCCCCATCCGCCACCCGCGACTCAGCCACCCTACCCTGCTGGCCCTCCCTTGGCATTGTGACATTTGATTTATTTGACGTGTGTGTTTTTGATAGAAGCTCAACACGAAACTGACACGCATCCACACACACACACACACACACACACAACTAATACACGAATGGCTCAAGAATTTATTTGTTGAACAAAATCGAAAAAAAAAAAAATTAGAACGAAAACGAAAATAAAATCGAAATCTTTTCACTCGTTAAGTGCGTTTGTCGCCTCGCGTCCGTATTGTATGTTTGATGTGAAAAGTGACAGCCAGCGGGAATAGAAAACAAAACCAGAAACAAGTCCATCGCTATCAATGGCCAGCCAAAATTAATTGCCAAACAGCAGCCAGCCACAAGCACTAATCTACACCACGAGTCCGGGACCCCCGAAAATAATCTCAAACAAAATGATGCTGCACGAGGCCGTCATGCTGGAGATCTACCGCCAGGCACTGAGTGCAAGGTGAGTGATTACTTCCCCCGCCCACCATCGGCCCAACCTTGCCACAGATTTTTTATTATTTCCATTTTATTTCTAAATTGCTTTTATTTTTCATTTCGCTGGAAAGAGTCAAAGGGGTGGCCTTTCGAACGAATTTCTTCGAGTTTGAGGTTCTTCTTCACGCAAGGATATTCGGGAGTCCTTTTAAAGGAGGAGCTACTTTCCTCCTTAGACTAAACTTAAATTCATTGATTTTTAAACTAAACTAACTTGCAACTCCAATGTTTTTATTTTTGAGAATAAAAGTCAAGAATCAAAAAAATCTTCTGCATTAAATATTTAATATTTTTTTTGATAATTTAAACAAAGTTTTCAAATTCAACAAACTAATCTGTCTTTTAAAACATATTCAAAAGTATTCACTTTATTAGTAATTCTATTTATTTTCCAAATTAATCTTAATATTATTTAAATTTTCAAAAAATAATGCTTACAATTTCTGAATATATCGTTCTAACCCTAGGTCCCTTGTTTCCCCAAATTTCAGTGAGCTGGCCAGCCCGCGATGCCAATCCCGGGAGTCGAATGCCTCGGCCGGGGCCGGGGTCCTTCCCAGCGACGTCCGCTGTCCCTCGAACGAGTCCCACTGCTCGGCCAACGACTGCCTGACACCGGCCCCCACCCCCACTCCCACGGCCACGCCCACCTCCCCGCATCCCGTGGGCCTGCCTCTGACGGCGACACTTCCCCCCGCCGCTGCAGCCGCCCTGCTGCCGCCGCAGTCCGCGGCAATGGCTGCCTACCTGGCGGCCGCCCAGCAGAATCATCTGCTGCTCACGAATCCTCTGGCGGCGGCCGCCTCTCTGGTCCAGCAGGCCACCCAGCAGGCAGGCGAGTCCCCGCCAGCCCTGGACTTTAGCAGGAAGCGTGCCAGCAGTGAGGGCGACGACGAGGAGGAGGAGGAGGAGCCAGAGCAGGGCCACCACCCAGAGGCCGAGCAGGATGTCCAGGGAGACACTGGCCCGCTGGACCTGTCGGTGAGCACCCGGAAGAGGCAGGGGCCAGAAGATTCTCCGCCAGCCAGGAAAGTTCCGCGAAGCATCTCGGCGGACTACAAGTCCCCCCTGCCCCCCGGCAGCTGGGTGCCGCCCATCAACCCCTACTTGGCAGCCGTGGCGGCCAAAACGGGAGGACTGGGCAACCCGAAACTAGTGCCAAGTGAGGCGAGCAAGGCTCTGGAGAAAATGAGCGAAATGAGCCGACTGGAGACGCCGCCACCAGGTGGCCACCGGAACTCAGCGGGAGTCCCCAACTCATCATCGTCGTCGTCCGGTGGATCCGGGGGATCGGCGGCCGGCGGAGGCACCAGTTCCGGTGGCCGACACAGTGCCTGGCAGTCCCACTGGCTGAACAAAGGAGCCGACACGGCCAAGGACGTGTTCAAGTGCGTCTGGTGCAAGCAGAGCTTCGCCACCCTGGCCAGCCTGACCACCCACATGAAGGAGACGCAGCACTGCGGCGTCCAGATTCCATCGCCCTCCTCCTCGGGAGCGGGTGGCGCCGCGAGTGCTCCTCCCGCCTCGCGCCTGCCCGCCTCCACCTCGAACTCGGCCTGCTCCAGCAGCAGCAGCTCCACCTCCAGCTCCTCTAACTCCTCCAAGTCCGAGCTGAACATGCTGATCAAGGAGACCATGCCGCTGCCCAGGAAGCTGGTGCGCGGCCAGGACGTTTGGCTGGGCAAGGGGGCGGAGCAGACCCGCCAGATCCTCAAGTGCATGTGGTGCGGCCAGAGCTTCCGCTCGCTGGCCGAGATGACCAGCCACATGCAGGAGACCCAGCACTACACGAACATCATCTCCCAGGAGCAGATCATCTCCTGGAAGTCGGGCGATGACCGGGAGCGGCCGTCCAACGGCAGCCAAGGCCCCGGAGGAGCTCCATCGGCAGCTGCCTCGGCCGCTCCTGCCGCCTCCAGTGCCACAGCCGCCTCGGTGAGCGCCGTGCTCACCTGCAAGGTGTGCGATCAGGCCTTCGGCACCCTCAAGGAGCTCAGCAGCCACATGGCCCAGCAGTCGCACTACAAGGAGTCGCCCTCCTCGTCCGTCTCCCCACCGGCACCGGGCTCGGGCAACTCCAAGAGGGCCCGCCAGAATCGCAACGAGAAGCGCAAGAAATCCCTTCCGGTGCGGAAGCTCCTCGAACTGGAGCGCTCCAGCTCGAACTCCAGCCTGGACTCGGCCCTGAAGCCGCTGAGGGACTTCGCCGCCGCCACGAAGATCACCTGCGAGAAGTGCGGCAGCAAGATAGAGACGGCCCTGTTCGTGGAGCACATCCGGAAGTGCCTGGGCGAGAGCATACCCATCCCGCCCAGGAGGCCGGCGCAGGACCGCATGCCGAGTCCCAGCTCTGGACTAGGCGGGGAGAAGCCGCCGTCTGTGCTGAACGCCCTCGAGCAGCTCATCGAGAAGAGCTTCGAGTCGCGGGGCGGAGGACGCAGTCTGGGCACTCCTGGCGGATACTCCGAAACCGGAACTCCGCTGGGTGCCAGCATCCTTAAGCGCTTGGGCATCGACGACAGCAGCGACTACACCAAGCCGCTGATGGACGCCCAGGCGATGCACATTATGCGCTCCTCCTACGCCACCCGGGACCGCAGTGCCAGCGAATCGAGCTCCGCCAGCCGGGTGGAGTCATCCTACACCCCGGACAGGCAGCAGGCCACGCCCCGCCGGACTCCGGACACGCCAGCGCCGCCACCTCCGCCACCGCCACCGCCCACCACGATCAAGGCGGAGCCCATGGAGGCGGAGCAGCAGGCGGGCTCCGAGGAGCGAGAGGGCGGCAGTCCCCGGCAGCACATCCAGGTGAAGAAGGAGTTCTCCATGGAGGCGAGTCGGGAGAGTCCTCGGTCGGCCAGTGAGTCGCCGGCGGCACAGACGGTGGCCGCCACAGGCGCGGACAGTGGCAGCCTCCTGGCCCTCAACTCCATGTTCGATCAGCTGAGCGGGGCGGAGACCAACAACAACAACAACAACACAGGTGGGTTCAAAAGTTCAACTTTTTGCTAAAAAAAATGGTAATAATGAAAGTAAAAAATATAATAAAAAATAGTTGCGCTTTTTCCTTAATTTGTAATCTAAAAAAAATAATATTTACAATATTTTGTTTTCCTTTCAGGACACTGCTACAACAACAACAACAACTCGACCAATATCTCCTCGAAGAAGCCCAAGGCCCATCCTCTGGCCGCTCTCCAAAAGCTGTGCGAGACCACGGACCCCCCCGCCTCGAACACTCGCAGTGCCTCCTCGACAGGATCAGGACCGGCATCAGCGGCGGTCGCCTCCTCGAACGGCAGCGACCTGGTGGCCTTCAGCTGGGCCTGCAACGAGGCGGTCCTGAGCGCCCAGAGCAGCGGCGCTGGCGGGGACGCCTCCATCATCAAGTGCTCCTTCTGTGATACGCCGTTCGGGTCGAAGGGCGCCTACCGCCACCACCTCTCCAAGGTGCACTTCGTGAAGGACGCTGGCGAGGACTCGCCACGCCTCAAGTCCCCGGCCGCCCAGAGCCCCAAGTCCCTGCCCATGGCCTCGCCCAAGAGATCCGCCTCGCGGAGTCCTGCGACAGCCATGCAGCAACCGCCTCCATCGCCCACCATCAATCCCTACGACGAGAGTCCGCAGTCCAAGTTCCTCAAGTACACGGAGCTGGCCAAGCAACTGTCCTCGAAGAACGCCTAAGGATCTGGGGCAGATTGGGGGGAAGTATTTTTGGTTTAACTGCAAGGACATCTTTTAAAAATTATTCATTTTCTGAAGAAACATTACAAGTGACTTGAAAGGACATTTATTATGATTCCCAACCAAAAAGTTAACTGAGATTCGAGGACTCTCTGCACTGATTTCTGATCGTTGAGAGTCTGAGAGATTTGTTGCCAATTCGCACTCTCGAGCGCCACATGGCGACTCGCTCTCATGGCCTCCAATCTCTTGCAGTCGCTCTCTGTGGCGCTCACTCAGTGGGATTTCCCCTCTTTGCTGAATTGCCAAGCATTTCCCCTCATGTTCCCCACGATGTGACGTCACCTCGGAGTGCTGGTCCGTTTTTATTGTTTCCCAATCGGACATCGTGCCGTCGCACTCACAGTGCAAGCGAGAGGCAACGAGTGGAATTCAATTACCACCGTTTGACGAACTGCTGTCGGCGTGCTGCTGAGACGGCTATATAGACTAGCAGTTTGACGAAAGGCGACGACACGAGTTCGTCAAAGTTGGATTGGATGGAGGCGAAGGCCTCCCTTCATCCCCATCCCCATCCCCATCCCCATCCCCATCCCCATTCCCAGGCCGAGTGGTTGGGGAAAGAGCCGGATAGTGAGTGAGCGAAACTATTGAGCGGAAACTGGTTTTCGAGTGCGAATTGGACTCGAGTGCGACCGATTGTGAGTCGAAGACGATAAAAAGATTATTAATTAATTATGCGGCAGTTCCTGGTCAAAAGAATCGAATAGAAAGCGTGCCAAAAAAATGCAAAATATTTAATTATAATGCTAAAACAATTAAATCACTAAATTTAAGCAATTACAAACGAACGAAACGCAGTATACGTAAACAGAAATTAAAAATGTTAACCTCATGGACGATTGCATTTTCCGTTGGCAAGAATCTTTTAACCCTAAACGCGATAATGCATCAGATAAATGTAAATATTTAGCTAATAGCACTTTCCTTCCATATGTCTAAAGATTATCAATATATATATATACACAAAGAAGATATAGAAAGTCGAAATCAAAAGGTAGCCACAGCAACGCATGTATACGCAACAAATTATAGAGAAACAATTTTAAAAATTATATATACTCGAACATATGAATCTATATATAAATATATATATATATATATATACACCCATGTATACCAGCAACTCCAATCTCAACAATAACTAAGATGTATACCTACGAGAATCTTAATAATCTAACCTAAGATGTAAACCTAAGAAAGGCAAAAACATTGCAGAATGTAAAACATTTCATTAGTATCAACAATCATTATCATCGTAATCAATTGTCGGGATTCGTTTACGATAACTATGTATACGACTTGTATTTGAGTTTTTGTGATATTATTTTTAAATCGAAACCGTTCGCTTCCTTTTTGCCACGCCCCCAGTCCTCTTGCCCCTCGACACTACCCCACACCTCTTGTATCCTGCAACACCTCCCACACCCCCACCCCGTCTGGACCGTAAGTGTAAGTTATATAAATGCAATAAAGGCGCAGCATTCAAAATACAATTTTAAGTTGTTTTCTTATCTGGGAAACTAAGAGGGATCTCTTCTGAAAAAATTTAAATATTTAATTTTAAAAATGTTTAATAGCTTGGGGCTGTGGCCTAATCGGCAATTAGCCTGGCTTCGCTATTGCTCCCCAAGTCCCGCCAAAATCTACAGCAGACCCCCAAAAACATGGCACATCAAATTGTAAACTAATATTTGCTAATAAACACGCAGAGTTAATTAAACCTGAATTATGGGGCACATGGTTGTGTTAACTCCACGGGGTGGTTCCCTGGCTGGGGGTGTGCGTGTGTATGTGTGTGTGTGTGTGTATGTGTATGGCAGGAGGAAAAGGATGATGCAGGAACAGGAACATGCGCGAAATTTGAACGCGATTCGCTGATTTATGGCCAACAAAGGATTAAGACAACGACATCCAGATACTGATATGAACTTCATACGCACACAAATGCGTCCCGTCTCTTTCTCCGGGCGGAGTGCTCTCTCTTTCTGGCCGCACGCTGATGACGATCCGACGCCAACAAAAATCTCCTCGAAAACTTCAATTGCCAAAGGATTCATTTTCACTTAAAATTTATGATGTGTGCGCATTGTGGGCAGGCTGAGGGTTTGGGGCGTGGCCAGATTCTACACTAAACGAAAAATATAATATCTTCCAATTAATAAGACAACATGAAACGCTATAAATAAATATTTGATTGAATAATATTTTATATATTATCCATTTTTTTTTAATCTTGGAACTAGGAAATACATTTTTCTCAGTGCACAATATACATAAGTATATGAGATGCCTCCGGGGAATGGGCGGATGTGGGGAACATGTGCTGGGTGTCACATTTGTGTTAAGAGATAATTTTTGGAAAATGTTTCAAACAACTTTGCTGGCCCGCCTCAGTTTTCAGTTTTGCTTCATTGATGGCTACGCTTTTTTTGGGGGTAGGGTGGTGTAGGGTGGGGGGCGGCAGTGACTTAAGCGGGGGCAGGGGGCGCGAGGGTTCTTCTTGCCTCCAAAAGTTGTGCATGGGACACCTTTTGGGCTGACCCCCGCTCCGCCAGCTGCTGCTGCTGCTCCTTCGCTTAATGAGATACAAACACATAAATTCTGAAAAGTGTCATGCATCGCACATAACGGTTTACTTTTTTGCTCTTTGATAAGCCAACAAAACTGCCGACACTGACAATGTCTCCTCTTCTATGTGAGTGTGTGTGTGTGGCAGTGTGGCGGTGTGGGTGATATCCTGCGATGTGTGGGAAAGTAAATTCCTGGGCCCTAAGGCTATAGACAAGGAAATCAAATTTATATGGCAAAATGTCAAGATCACAAGATGAAGGACAATATGGGAAAATATATATATAAAATATAGTGCTGTAGAAGGACCATTGTTTTAAATAGATTTTAAAGGAACTGATAGAGGTTATCTCATAATAAAGGTAGATATATTTATTGTGAAATACAAACAACCATTTTTCTAAATTAAAAAATTAATTTAAATAGAAATATTTGTTAAATAGTATTTTACCTTTAAACACATCCCTAAGTATCCCTACGTTGTCAATCCGTGTGATAATTCCACCCGAACCCAGCGATCCGCCCGCCAAAAAGGACGAAACCCACTAAATGAGCTTGCGAAAATCTCAGCAGATATACGCTGGTGTGTGTGTGTGTGTGTACTGGTATGTGTGCAAGTCCTGGGTGTTTGTGCGCTCATCAGTGAGCCATACGCTTGCCATATATCCTGTGGCATGCATAAAGAAAAGTGTAATAAAATTTGATTTATTGTAGACAAGATTCGAGTTGGATATGTTTTCCCTCTGCTCGTGTGTGAGTATATATATATAGGCGTATGTGTGTATGTATGTATGTATATGTGTGTGTTTTTGTAAGCTTGTGTGCATTTCGCATGCTCATTCGCTGCTGCTTCCACGCCTGCGTCTCGCTTACGAGCCAGCTTTTATATGGCTGCTGGCAGCTTCTTCCGCCCCCCCTAGATGGCCCCCATTTTTCGGAATTTGCCACCAACCCAGAACACCCGGCACACCATCCGCCCCCAAGGCGACTCATGCATCACTCGTCTAGATATCATTCATCTCGCTTGCTGCCGTTTACCTCGGCACATTACCCCTACCACTCCCACCACTCGGGGACCACCCACTCTGGCACCCACACAATCGCATTCACATTTTCTGACACTTTTGCAAAACTTTTGCACTGCAGGCGTTTGTCCTGTGTCCTGCGTCCTACGCCGTTCGTCCTGTGCCAGTCTCATTAGTCCTGGCCGGGCTTTTGGCTTCTGTTCTCGGCTTCTTCATCGCCATCGTCATCATCATCGCATTCGTCGCATGGATCTGAATTCGTATCTTTTTTGTTTGCTGTTTGGTGGTGGATGGGCGTTACTTGGAGCTGTCTGCCAGGCTTTTCCATTTTTTTTTTGTTTGTTTGCCTTGGGAAATGGTGAAAAATCTTGGGATTTGGAAGGCGGAAAGACAGATGGAGAAAGTCTGTTTCTGTAATTGCAATTTTGTAATTATTTAACTTGCGAATGGGTTGACGATTTCCCTTATAAGAGTACAGATTATCTAGGTGGTGAGATTCCGGACAGAGAAATAAATCCATCCAGACTTCACACTCGTAGAAATTTATAAGATAGCTCTAAAATAAAAAGAGTTCAAAAAATATCAAGTATACGCATAGTTGGATAAAGTTAAAACCTGCTTTGGAAATCGAAGAAACTATTTTTTGATCAATCAACACTTTTTAAATAATTATTTAATATTGTATTTGTTTTAACAATAAATAATTTTACCATTAAAATTCAAACATGTTCGTATAAAATATTACGTATACGAACCATTTCCCCTTAAAAACTTAATCAAAAATGTTTTTTGTTTTGTTTTTAGTTTTTATAATAAGAGAAGAGTAAAATGCCAATTAGAAAGAGGAAGCCATCAACAGAGGTACAAAAAATCATTAAGAACAAAATATCACGCATACGCCTAGTTGCCAAACAACTCTAACATTGTTCTGAAAAATCATAATATATTTTTAATACGGGGTACTAATTGGCTAAAAAGATGTTTTTAATTATTAAAACAATTGATTAACTATAATCTGATATGAATCAAATATTACGTATACGAGTAGATGTAAACTGAAAATATAAAAGTGAAATTTTACTAAATAGTTTTCAAAAGGTTTATCATATTATATTTTGTATTTTATAGGTATATCTTTTTAGGTGTGTGTATTTGAGAACTTTTGCATTATGGTCGGTGGAGACATAAATCAAAATACCATTACGCCCGAAAGGTCCGCCCATATCAGGAGACAACCCATGCTGTGATTTATTAGAAAAACTGCAAGCGAAAAAGCCCGAGCAAAAGGAAAACAGAGCTCTGGCAAAAGCAGGAGCCATAGCAGTAGTAACGCGTTTCTTTTGATAAAAATTTTGAACTAAATCAAAACTTCATTTCACATCGGTGCCATTTCTTGCAGCCAGTTCAGTTTTCAGTTGAGTTGAGCGAAAACTCCGCCCATTTTCCCCCCCGATCGCCCCCCTGCTCTATGCTCTAATAGCAAAAAAGCGAATGCACAACATCGAAACAAGAAATGGCGGCAAAACTAGAAAGTGTAGCCAGGAAAAGTGGGTGTTGTGTGTGGTGGGGTGCGATGTAGCAGAGTGTATGTAGGTTCTGGTGCTCAAAAGGATGCCTCGTCCTTTTTCTCAACGGTGTCGCATTCAGCAAACGACGCTGCCGCATCGTTGTCCTGCGACTTGACTCGACAAAATTCACTGCTGGCTGTCAGTTCAATAAATCATTTGCGTTTTGACACGTCGCACCACCTCTCCTCCATCCCCTCGAAGCCCAGTAACTTGCTGCTGCGCCAATGAAAATCCATAAATACAAAAACAAAGCAAAAACCAAGGCAGCACAGCCAACAACAAGAGGCGGCGAAAAAAGAAGGTATAGAAAAATCCAGAGACGCGGCACCGAGACACCGAGAAACAGCCCCAAAAGCCCGGCTTCCAAGCTCCATGTGGGATGCACATAAATTCCAAGCTGTAGCACTGCTCTTGCCCCAGAAGAGGACAACTCTGGATGCTGTGAGTTGAGACAGCGGAAAAGGACGATGTCGACCTGGGAGAGCCGAGTTGAGACAGCGGAAAAGGACGAAGGTCCTGACGACCGTCATCCAGCGGGTCGAACACGAAAACGTTGCCACTGCCAAAGTCTATAGATCAAAGTCCACTCCAGGGGTGGTTACACCGAGATGATAGCGATGATGATGAAGATGGGGGATGATGCCGTTGTCCTGGCAAGGACACTTCAGGATGCACGCACACTCAGAAGTCAAGATGCACAAAACAGAATGGATGGGCAATATATTGCACCTGGAAAGCAGTATCTATTGCCTTATTCTCAATTTTTTTTTAATAAATAGAAGGTAATTTATACGGATGATGTTCATGTAAATAATAATTTAAGCTTCTATTATTTTAAAAACCAAATAATTAAAAATAAATATGGTTTAGTGAATGGATAACGCTTTCACTAGATTAAAAAACAATTTATTTTAATATTTTATGTCATTAGTCACAGATATAAATTGCGAACTAACTGATATGCGAGGGTTAAAGTATTTCGCCTTAGAGTCTAAGGCTTAGACTTAGATGAATATAAAAATGATTATTATTTTATGTCTGCAGGACTTAGGTTTACGAACTTTGCCTTAAACCGCACAGTATATGTTAAAAATAAATATATTTCCAAATATTTAGGAACAATAATTTTGAATGCAAATTTTTAAGATTCGATCCCTTCAAATAAGAATTGCAATTAATGATTGTGTCATAAACCATTCTAAAATTCGTAGCATCAAAATTTTTTAAAATTATTACTAAATGCCTCACGATGCATAAAATAATTTAAATCGTGAGTTTTTTGACGGTTAATGATGTTAAAATTTGTATTTAATAACATGACACATACCACTTTCTGCGTTGATCTAATGTTAGTTGATGACTTTTTAATATAAAAATATGTATTTAACCATTTTTCGAATCATTCTGCCAGTGACTGTGTCGCCATGAAGATCGCATTTATTGGTCTTCTGGCATTGTCGTTCATAGCCACAGTTTCTGGTGAAATAAAAACTCGTCACACGAACCTGAAGTGCGACTACCCGGACTCATCATACCTGGAAGTAAAATTATGCCGTCTGAAGGTTTTGGGGCGTGGCAAAATAGGAGCGTCGGTCTATCTGAAAATTTTTAAGCTACCTGTTGAAGAAATAAGCATTAATTTTTCGGTTTTTAAAAAACTTTCCGGCTTCCATCCATTTTTGATCAACGTAACCGTGGATGTTTGTCACTTCTTGAAACATCCGAATCGCTTCCACGTCTTCTATTATTTTTATGGAGCCATGAAGCCATTCTTAAATTTTAACCATAGTTGTCCATTAAACGTAAGTATACATTGAAATTTTCTGATTTCTCTTCTATCTATCTTTTTCGGCATAAAGGAAGACTTCATCCTGAAGGACTTTATTCTGAGTGATCAAATGTTTTCTAAGTTCCCAGTCCCAGTTGGCAGCTACATGTTTTTAATAACAACTATTACGGAAAAAGTTCGAAGAGGAACCATAACTTCGTACATGGATTTAAACGTAGATAACTAGTATAAAGGAATAAATAAAATCTGTGTTTAACCTTAACCCTGAACTTATCAGACTTCAACCCAGAGCCGGCAGAAAAACAAGGGGTTCAGCCGCATTTATTTGCCGTCAAGAATTTGCAGCATTAAACGCAAAAGTTTGTGTTATAAATCAAACCCCTTTCGGACATTTATGATCGTAAAGTTGAAAGTAACAAAATAGCATAAAGATGAACAGCAGTTAATGCGTCCCCGTAATAAATTCATTCAAGCCGAGAGAAGTCGATTCGCTTCGGGTTTCCCCTTATCTTGTATCCTTAATGTTACGAGAAACCAGAAATTCGAATCTGCAGCCTCAATAATCATTCACAAAGAGTTCATTATATATGTACATGCACAGCATATATATTTTTTTCTGCCCGGTCTCTGTTAAAATAAATGATATAATGAAAATATTGAGGTCGCTGAGGAAACGCAATGCAAGTGAATTACAAAAATGATTTAAGGACCCGTTGCTGGAACGTTGCTGTGGGTGTCTGCTGTAAATCATTCGATTAATTTTATTCCTCATATAGTTTTTTGTACTGCCTTTCCGTTGAGATAATCACATTGTTCTTAAAAGTCCAGCAAAAGAGCAATCAACTTGAATGGAATATGTTAAACCTGGCGTAAGCGAAAATAAGGGAATCATCTAAACCAGCCAACAAACAAACAAACAAACAAACAGAGCGACAAACAAACAGACTGAAATGCGCCAAGCGACAATTTCTAATTACAAATTCGCCACAACATTTAACCCGTTTTTGCCGGACACATATCCATGTGTATGGCAGTACCTGTGTTAAGCAAGCATACGAGGATAATTTTCACACCAACATACACCTCCTGGCCGAAAGCAAACAGAGTGAGAAAAATGTGGCCAGGAAAAATAGCAGCAGCGGGGATTGATCGAATAATAAGTTACCTGTTTATAAAACAAATAATAAATAACTAATGGGGCTTCCAACCATGACATTATATCTCGGTATTAGCTACAAAATTTCAAAAAACTTATTGTACCAGAAATTTAAATCAAAGTAATAAACCTTACTTGTATTTCTTTCATCATAGTATTTCCCAAAAATAAAGAAATGTTTTAAACAAAATTCCTCTTTCCTAAAAATATTCCTATTCAGTGGTAAATGTTATTTATTTTTACATCCATATTCCTTTATACCATTTACACCCTACAATTACCGCTGTATTCTACAAAAAAAGCTCAGCTTGCAACATTTTATGCTGATCCCTGTCAGGCAACAAAACACACATAATCTGCAAAAAGGAAAACAACTGCAAGGGGACTAGGGGGTCTGGTCTGGATGGGGGAAAAAGAAAAACGCCAGAGAACTAGGGAAGGATGAACAAACAAAATATTTATGTCTCCAACCCACCTAACTTGCAACACGCTGCCGGGCGATAAACGCGCACCAAGCCCAAAGGATACAAGAAAGGATACGATGTGGCAGGGATACTAGAGGGTTTTTTTTTGTCTAGCTATATGCAAAGTGCAGAGCAACAAACATCAACCAATAATGCAGACGCGATTATGTCCAACCAGGAGCAAAAATAGTTACGGTTACCAGAAGGACAACTCCGGTTCCGAATGTGAAGTTGACGCCAGAAAAGAAGGACACTCGCACACACAGGACTAGAATGCATCCCACAGATATACAAATCGTTGCTGGAGAACTCACTGTCTTCTATATACACCCACACATACAAAAAGTATGGAGCCGAAAAATTAAAAACAAACAAAACACGATGGAAACGACAAATGGGACGAGGGGACAAAAAGGATCCAAACGGAAAAAAGGAAACCTGAGGAGCTACAAAAAAACGAAAGTGTTGCACAATGGGCGTTGCTTCAAGTCTGCTGCACACAAGCTTTTACACACTCACAAGAGGGGGACATTCACCAACACTATTCTGTGATTTATGTCACTGACGAGCACTGTGCAGAATGCTCACTGAAAAAAAATACTCCTTGAAAAGATTTCGTTTTAATGGTTCTTTCCTATTTTTTTCATCCTATTTTTTATATTTAAACTTAAAATTATTAGCTGAAAAATATATATTATTAATAATTATTTTTATCATAATCATTTCCAAAGTGATAAGCGAAAACTTACGATGACGACACCGACGACGACAAAGACAACATCTAGAGTTGAACTTGCAGCCAACAGGAGTGACCGAAAGAGCACCAACAACAAATTCAGAACGGACATGGACGAGGCAAAAAGGACCTGCAACGATGATGCCACTGACGAGCTGGAAGAGAAATCGGAGGCAGGACACCTAAAAGCAGCCCTTTCTCGCCAGAGGATCCTTCACAATTTAGGGGGTGGCAGTGGAGACGATGCCATTCGCTTGCCACCGAGTGTCCTGTCTGGGTGTCCTGCCTGTCCTGCGCTGGGAAGTACATACATACATTTACAGAATGGGTGTGTGCACTCAGGATTTCTTTTGTTTCCTCGGCTGCCATTTCGTTCACTCGCTGGACAGCCAGTCAGCGGCGTCAGCGCCAAGTCTTCTGCTCTTCGCTTGGCGCTGTTGTTGTTTTGCTCGCCCCGTCGAAGGACATTCTGCAGGCACTGTGTGCGAGAGGTCCTTCTAACAAAATTTAATACTTATTGTGCTCCGTTTGGCGTTCGCTTTGTTGCCGGCTGCCTGCCCGGCTGCATAAAGAAACGCAAACAGAATTTATGTTGTGACATTTTAAATTGCGCAATTTTTATGAAATCCTTTTGCTGAGCCTCCCCAGCACATCCTTACGAAACTTACAATAACAACACTGGACTGCAAGAGAAACTCTGCGTTTGCGTTCGCTTTCCCACCACTTCGATGCGAATTTTTGTGTGCAGCACTCCAAAATGAAAAAAAAGGACGGAAAAATATAACGATTCGAATAGGAGTCCTTGTCCAAGTGCGAGGTCCTGCGCGAAGCTGCTGTCAGCCTGGCGTTTTATTTATTTTTATGTTTAGACTCGACCAGCGTCCGAGAAAACCGAAAATGTCCGAGCCATCGCCCAGCTAGACGGCCCAGAGAAAGCAGAAAGCCCCACCATGATTTACGATGATGATGTGTCCTGGAACGCGAGCGCATCTCCACCGAAGGACTCCGCGCCACACTTCACACAACAACACACAACAGGCCAGGGGTGCTGCAAGATGTCGAGCATCCCATTCCACATTGCGGCAACTTTACATATTTTGGCAAAAGGAATTCGCCAGCTGAACCTCTGGAATGCTTTGGATTCGTTGGTTTGGATTTCGAAAACCACTCCTAGAACCTGGGGCTGAGTTCACAAAGTTGAAGGAGTGTTTTACGACTTGGCGAACTTTGCTGCTGATCAGATCCGATGTATAATGATTTTAAAGAAATATATAGTTGGTGGATTGATTTGGGGATCTGTAGACTATAGTTCTGTGGTAAAACTCTCCAAACAGAAACCCTTTCGTCATCAATCTGGATAGAAATCTAAGAACAAATTATTTTTTTTTTATTTATTGTCAAGTTTTCTAGGGGATCCACTTCAAAACTGTAGGAAAATGCATGCAAGCAAATTATGATCCACAGCAATTGAAATATATTTGCAAATAGGTATTACTGATCAATCTGCATAAAAATCTAGAACCAAATTATTTAAAGAATTTCTCAAATATTATGGGATTGCCTTAAAATTTTTATACAATTTTTTTTAGGACTCTCACAAAAATGTACAAAAAACCAGGGCGGCAAAACATAGAATTCACTGGAGGTTACATCTTCCTATTTTTGAGTGGAATACCTTCAACGATTTGTAGATCGATTCTCCATCAATCTGTATCAAAATCTAAAAACAAAATTTTTTTTTGATTTTTTGTTAAAATTTCTGGGGTGTCCCCTTAAAAAATTAAGAAAATTGCATATAGGGACAATCTGGCTCCCAGCGATGACTATATCTTGGCCAATTTCCATCCGATTCTTCAGCGGAATGCCTTAAACGATTTGTAGATCGATTCTCCATCAATCTGTATCAAAATCTAAAAACAAAATTTTTTTTTGATTTTTTTTGAAAATTTCTGGGGTGTCCCCTTAAAAAATTCATAAAATTGCAAATAGGGACAATCTGGCCCCCAGCGATGACTATATCTTGGCCAATTTCCATCCGATTCTTCAGCGGAATGCCTTAAACGATTTGTAGATCGATTCTCCATCAATCTGTATCAAAATCTAAAAACAAAATTTTTTTTTGAAAATTTCTGGGGTGTCCCCTTCAAAAGTGCAGAAAATTGAATATAGGGACAATCTGGCCCCCAGCGATGACTATATCTTGGCCAATTTCCATCCGATTATTCAACAGAATACCTTAAACGATTTGTTGATAGTTTTTCCATCAATCTGTATCAAAATCTATAAACAAAATTTTTTCAGATTTTTTGTGAAATTTTCTGGAGGAGATGGGTGGGAGGATGGGCCCCTCCGATGGCTATATATTTACCAATTTCCTTGCGATTCTTGAGAGGAATACCTTTAATGATTTGTAAATAGAATCTCCATCATTCTGCATCAAAATATAGAAACAAAATATTTTTACGATTGTTTGTCGAATCGACGTACTAATCTTTTTTTATCATGGTTTGTTAATTTTTCTTTTGTGTCGCCTTAAAAAATAAATGACTGAACAATTGCTGGTCAAATTGGTCATGCCAGCTCAATTATTTTCTATCTATTCAAGGCAACAAATCCTTAAAAAAAAAACAAAAATTTAATACTCATCAGTTCTTGTTTTGGCCAATTGTATTAAAATGCTTTGTGTGATTGTTTAAAATCATATGGGAAAAAACTGATTAATCACTTCCTCAACAACAATCATCACAATGGGGTTCTGTATAAAAATGTATTTTATTTTTTTTCTATATTTTATGGTAATCCAAACAACTGCCGCCAAAAACAAGACTGAATGTGGATAAGTAAGAGTGGATCCATAATTGTGATTACTTTTTGTCCAGATATTTGTTGGCAAATGCAGTTTTGTTCTTGTTGTGGTTTCCGTTACTGTTTTTGGGCTAGCCGTTGTTGTTAATAAAAATTTACGATTATTGTTTTCACATTTTTCACGTTTGTCAATATTAAAAACATTATTTTTCACACGAATTGGCGTCAATGGATGGATACGCACATATCGCGATTCCCGTTCGACGGACGAAGGATGTGTCTTCGAAATTTTATTGAAATTCGCTGATGGAATCCTACCAAAAAAAAATACGTTGAAAAAAAAGAATAGTGAAAAATATGGGAAAAACAGTCGAATTGCAGTGGAAAATCGCATTCAATCGGTCGCCAGCAGCACTCACCACTCATAACTCAGCTCGTTTCGGCGCCAGGACATAACCAAGCCGGGGACACGGACATGGACACAAATCCATTGGCGCTGCTCGGATGGGCGATGTACTATGGGCATCGTCGCTGGCATTCCCATTGTGTTGTGCGGCGCTGGAGGATTCGGGACAATTGTCAGGCAATAAATCGATGTGTGTAGGGCTGTAAATTTTTGGCGGATGGCCGATGAAAAAGTGCATATTATGCAATTCGACAATACGCCAAACATGTCGACCTACGCACAGCCACCACTGCCCGAAGCTCGCCTCCACCCACCGACCATCCCGTCATCCCACCCACTCGACCCTTTGGCAATGCAACGGAAACGGAAACGCGCACACAAGTTCTTCTCTTCTCCCTTCTTCATCTTTGGCCTGCAACAGCGCTTTGCATATCAATGAAAATGCATAAATTTTTATTCGCCCTCAATTTCGTTGGTTCCTTTTTTTCTCCCTGTGCACAGTGTACAGTGTACAGTACAGTGTGGGTGTGTATGTGTGTGACTGCACTCGTTGCATCCTTTTGCCCATTGCCCAATCCTGTCGTCCATCAAGAGGCATAAATCAGTTTCGAGGTAGCGGCCGAAAGCAGGCGAAAAAAAAAAGATTTACCAACACGCGTAGCTCCGGAAGCTCCTGGTAAAAAATGGCATCCCACTTCATCCCACCGGCCTGGCAGATCAGTTCTTTGGGGGAGCCATTGACGAAACGTAATCCTTGTCGGAAAAACTGCACCAAAGCAAAAACACTGAAAATCCATAAAAATGCATCATAATTTCCCGGACACTCGTGCAGCCCGAACTGGAACTGGAACTGGATCACCATTCGGTAGTATCATCACAGCATACAGCATCCCAAATGGCCAACAAAGCCATTTCAAAGGGAAGACAGAGTCCGAATTCAAGCAAGTCTAAGGGGAAAATTAGCATTAGGGTTACTCACTTTATGGATTGAATATATTTAATTCCTGATATTATTTAAAAATAACTCAAGGTTTCTGTAACACTGTAAAATATTGATATTTTTCTTTATCAGTAATATTTTTAAATTTTATTCCCTAACACTGACTAACCCTGATGGGTGTTATTTACATGCAACATGCCTCACACTCGAGGCCTCGTGAAAGTATAAGCCCTCTCGGTGGCTGCACTGAATGGCCCCATCAAAACCGACGAAAATCGGCGGAAAAAAATGGCAGTGCAGCCTGCCTGCAAGGGAGGAATATCCTTTGGAAACGCGTTAATAGATTTGCAGTGCCTCAGTACCTGTGTCCTGTGGCCCCAACCCATCACAACCGATTGCATATAATCGCAGGACACTCGACATTCTGGCGAGGGATCTCTTTGTTGTTCTTTTACTTGGCCAAAAAGTGGCCGTAAATTTTACTTCATTCATGCGGGCAGGTCTCCACCTAACTGCCACAAAGGACCCCAGTTTTGAGTGCATCCGATGCGATATGTTGGCGGCCTGTCCAGGTGTCATCCTTGCATTTATTTATTGAATTATGACTCTTGCACGGCGACTCTAAAAAATAAAAGCGAAAAGTCAAAGGTGAAGGGAAAATAAAGGGCTCTTTGGCCTTTGAAGGTGCTTTAATTTAATTGGGGCAGAAATATTTTTGGTAAGAGCTAACAAAATACAGCTTCTTAGAATAATTTCCGCTATAACCTTAGTTCTAACAACTTCGTGGCCCCAACTACCTCCAGATTTCGTCATAATCGTCCCCCCAGCGGATCTCAATTTGGTTCACGCGTTGTTTGTCTTCTGCGTCGCACAAAGTCAACACGGCGAGCTAGATGAAAGAACAGCAGCTGGCTTCTTGAGATTTAACACAATTGGCAAATATTTGAGTCTGGCAAATGTCGGTGCTGTCTTTTTAATTGTTTCTAATTTCTAATGTTGACACGGCCGGTGGTGTTCGAAAGACACACACTCCCGCTACCCACACAAGACATCTGTCCTAGGAAGCTGCTTCCATGTTGCCGACATCTAACGCTATCGCCTGTTGACACAAAACCCACCTACGCTCCGTAGGCGATGAGGTTCAGTTAACTAAAAATATTCTTTATTGTTGATTTTGGGTGCTATTAACGCTTTACGTTTCAGGACAGAGAGACACATTTTAATTAACCAAGCAAAGAGGTTTAGTTTCTCTTTAAGAAACGCCGCCATGAGATTTGAAGCTTAACTTGTTGACTTGCCACGCGATGGGGTAAATATCATATCACTTTTGTTTTAGGACATTCGTAAATAGCTTTTGATCTTTTTATAAGGCGGTGCTAAGGTTTCTTAATATAATTCGCTTTGATTTGCCGCAACTAGTAGGTAACTTATTATTCTTATAGATCTTAAAACATTATAAATGTGTAACCATTTTAGGGTCATATGCATGAACTTTGTAATAGACTCTATACTATGTAGAAAAAATAAAAACATTGTGGTGTTTGAACTTTGAAACGCTTCATGCTAGTTCAGAATCGTTATACGCTTCGAATGTTAGATAAAATCTCAAAATCGATCCAATAGCTAAGCTCTGATGACCACACTCCAAAGCATCAGTGTCAGTTCGGTTGTCAAAGCGCTAAAAACAATGGAAAACTCGCGGGTGCTGAGGTGTACGAATGTGGTTCTATTACTAACCGGTTACCAAATATATTGGTTCGATATCAAGTCTCAGAGATTCGTGTTGTCCTTGCCAGGAGCTGTTCACATCTTTGTACTGGGCTGTGTCTATGCCGGATGTTTTTCACAGCATTTCAATCCAAAATCCTCGCTGTTGAAAGTCCTCCACGATGTATCGCCATTCCTTTTTGGATTGACCAGGATGCAGCTGCTCTTGGGAGTGAAGGCATTGGCCTACGCCGTTTTCTCCTCGTTTAAGGCCATTGGCGCGATCAACTCTCTCGTCGAATCGCTTCCTCGCAATAATAATGGAATTAGTAAAGATGAGGTCATAGCCTACGCAATGCTGAGTTCTACATTTGGTGTCCTTAGCTGCTTCGCGTTCTACATTGGCTACGAAATGAAGTTCGAGCTGCCTCCGCTCCAGGACGCCATGATCGGAGTGGCCCTTTTTATGCCCCATTGGATATTGGCGGGATCTGTGAGATTGTATACCATTTTGGCCTGGTTAACTCGTGGGCAGATGGAGCATCTGCAGAAGAATATAGAAGAAGTGTTAAGTACTAATCTGACTAAAGAGGAACCCAACTTGGCATCCACCTCGTTCACAGTTTCTGCGAGTAATACAAGTCTGGATTACCTGGAAAGCCTCCGGAGAAGATTGGAGATACTTGGCGCCAGATTTAATTACATTTTCAAGGCCCTACAGCACTCACTGATTTTCCTATTCGGTCTAAACTTTAACTGCCTTTTGGGTGGTATATATTCCTTTATTTACTACCGGAATACTTGGCACGTCCTCTTTGAGGAACGCAAACAAAGAGTATTCTATGCTGCTAATGCTTCCATCTATGCCTGCATAGCCTGTGATTATATATGCCTATTGTTTGTTCAGTTTATGATGGAAAATAAGGTAAACTCAATACATTTAACTTCCTATTTTTATTTATTTATTTTTTAAATAAATAAATTCACTTCAGCGTCTAAGCTTTATGAAATCTTTGGACATGACTTTGTCCCAGCGGAGTGCCTTGCCAAAGAAAATGCGTTCTTTTGTAAAGGACATCAAAATGATACTTTTCAAAAAATTCCAATCAAAGTTTCATTCAATTTGCCGTTTTGATATCACCCACTTTAGTCTGGTATGTTTTTATTATTTTAATTAATATCGTTTTTTATAGTTTATGTTGCATTTCAGCTTGTCTTCCTTCAAATGATGATTATATCCTTGATTGTGGTGTTCCTCTATTTGAATGATGAAATTAATTTGCTGAGAGAAGAAATAAATAGTAAAGGCGATGAATAATTATTTAATTTAATGATAAACCATACTTATAAATACATATAAATACATATTTTCTACATAATTCTAATATTCAATATATATTATTAAATTGTTCAATATCTAAAGCTACTTCAATAAATCTTTGATTAAATTAAATAAATATAAGCCTTACTTTGTTTTAAATTATAAATAAATGTGTATAAGCTATGTTACCAACTGGAGACAATTCCTATACTATTATACTATTCCATACTAGTTTTTCATAAACTTCCAGACAAGGAAGAAACTCTCCTTGAGGCACTGTGGAGCAACAACACGCAAAATGTCGGCAAATGAACATAATTCGAGTTAGGAAATCTACATAATATTTACTGTGATGCCAGCCGGCAACCACCCACTCTTCGGTGCGCCGCGTCCACCCACTCACCCCCAAAACACTCGTATCCTGGGCGGTGCACAGGCCATGGCCATGCATGCAGGTCTGCGGAGATGCTGATGAGCAGATAAATTCATTAGGCAAAACCATGTAATTGTTCCACCAGGGCGGCGACGAGGCACAGTCGAGGGCAGGGTGGGCGAGGATGTGGCGGACAGTTGGCTCAGCTGGCAGAGGAGGCGGCAAAGGCAAGCCAGACGACCGCAGATCTTAAGTTTTCCCCCGGAGGATGGTGAAGCGGCAGTGGCGAAGTTGGGAATCACGTAGTCGGAGTTGGCTGGCGAAGCGTTACTAAATACAAATTAAACAAATCCATAAATAATGTTTAATAATATTAACAAGGATATTAGCAGAGACTGCACACAAACACATACCCATTTATGTGCACACTCACCCTGCTGGGGCTCTAGATGCGTTACCACTGCATCCACTTGCTCATGCTTTTTGTGAGCCCAGACTTGGTGTGCATTCTATCGGGCGTGGTCCTGGTGGTTTATGACTATGCCTCCGCAGTCACCTGGCTGTTTACCTCGCTCGGATGTAGCTACATGGGTGTTTACAAGAACAGAGTTGATCAATTCAAAGAGCGTTACTCTTGCGGACTATAATTGGATCTCAGAAGTAAGTCACCACACCAAGAAGTTTATAAATGTTAGACGTTTATATATGTTTATTTTTTCAAATATATGAATCAATGTGCCATATGGTAATAAAGGTAAATAAAAAGTAAATCAATTAATTAAAAAAAAACAAAATCTAACGATATGAAACTTGTAAAAAGAACGATTCTTAAAATAAATTTTGGTAGCGTCTATTTTTGACTTGATTTCAATGTGCGGTTCTGCTCTTTTTTCTTTGCAATTTGCTTCTCAACTTTCAGAAGCTTCATTAGCAAATACTCCTGCCGACTTTGCTTCTTTTTGGCACTGTCGGACTTTTCATCCTCCAGGCGCGATTTCTTCGGAGCACCAGGTGTGGCCCTTTTCGATGAAGTGTGGACTGGAGTCCGAGAACGATGCCTTTCACGATGACGCGAAGTGGAGTTATTGGATCGTCTCTTTCTTGAATCCTTAGAATTTGCTTCCCTTGAAGTGTTGGAGCTACCAGAATCGGATGTGGTACTCGAACTCGAGGAGCTAGTACTGAGGCGGCGTCTTTTTGGCTCCGGGCGAATGTTGCGACGATACGGCGAGGGTTTTCGAATAACACTGGGCCGCCTTGTCGAATGCAAGTAACGAGGCGGTGAAACCAGGAGAGAGCTACTGCTCGTGGGCGATTCCTGCAGAGTGGTTGAAGATGGCGAACTGCTGCTGTGTCGGCTTTCCCAAACCACCGGCCTCGGTTTGGGCGGTGGCGGTGGAGGCGGTGGTGGCGGTGCTGGCTCTCTTCGAATAGACCGCTCCATTTCAACAGGATAGTGAAGAATCTTTTGCGGTGGAGCGACATAAGTAAAAGTAGGTGTTGGCAGAAGAGGAGCTCGTTCGTGGACTTCTATTTGATTGTGTGAGTAATAGGGATCCGTATCCATATCATTGAGGCAGTACGGGGATGGAGTGGTTTGCCGTGGCCTTGCCAATCTCTCTGGCTGGTAAGGGTCCACACTTGGCGGTATAAACCCCGACCAAGCTAAAAGTAAAACATCGACACTAAACCAAAAATGCATACGT
This sequence comes from Drosophila atripex, assembly GCA_035045925.1. Classification (NCBI taxonomy): domain Eukaryota; kingdom Metazoa; phylum Arthropoda; class Insecta; order Diptera; family Drosophilidae; genus Drosophila; species Drosophila atripex. The sequence continues at coordinate 11,177,413 of JAWNOP010000070.1, forward strand.
TTTTTTTAAGAAACTCACTTGGTGGCGGAGGAGCTGTGGCGACAGGCAGCACTTTATTTTCAAACATCTGATATTTGCCCTTAGGAGAGGGTTCCGGATGACGAAAACGACAATTTCTGCCCCAAGTACAGGCACTGCGTACGTAGAACCGACAAATCGGCACATCGGCTTGAAATACATCAGTGGGATTGGACTTAACATCATCATCTTCGCCGGAAACTTCGCCATCCTCCAGGTCCGACCCCTTTGAAGCTGGTTTTGTTCTATCAAGCAGTTGTCCAGGTTCCAAGGTGGAATCTGCCAGCTCACCAGATTCGAGGAATTCGTTCTTTTCAGCTTTTACAATGCTTTGCTCAAACTTATCCACTGTTTCTTCGGGAGTTAAGTTAGTGTCTGCAATTTCAGTTTCCTTCACGTTCAAAATTGTAGAACTAAGAAGGTCCTTAGAGAAGGCAGCTTCATCAAGCGACTCATTTAGCAATTCGTCTGTTTTAGTAAGCAAGCATTCAGGGTTTGAAATGTCAGCTTTCTTTTTATTCTCTCCAGGTCGAGTTTCACGTTTCTCATTAAAAGAAAGCTTTGGTCCCAGGAGGTCTGCAGTGTCAGTTTCCTTCTCTTTGCTGCTTTCTTCAGGCTGAAGATCGGGGTTTTCTGGGGTTACGGCATAATTCTTCGATGAAAGCTCTGCTTCTGGGGTTTCTGCAATGTCAGCTTCGTTTTCGTTCATAGTTGCAGAACTAATGCAGATCGCCTCTTCGACTATTCCGATAACTAACCTTTTGGCGGTTTCGTCTTCGGGAAGCGGAATTGCATCATTTTTATGCTCTGGGGAGGAAGCTTCCAGAGCGCTGAAATCCGTCAAACCATGTAAAGTGTGCTCAAATGGTTTGTATGCAAAAACTGATGATTGTTTGAAAATTTCATTGGAGTCCTCCGTAGACGGAGAGTTTTCAATTGAATTTAGACTACGTTAGTAATATAATATAGTAATATTTTAGTATTTTACCCATTTTAACTGAATCTAACAACATACACACCTTGGACAGTCCTCTACGCGGCAAACGAGGCTAAAGGACTCGTCATTAGCTTGATTTTCCTCCATTAATCCTAATTTTTTTGCGCACACAAGACAAAAACAAGAGAAAATTCTTTAAACTTTTTTATCGAAGCTCGATAACTTACTGCTGTTGCCAGACTTTTTCTGAAAGAGACTAGTGTTGTTGAATGACAAAAAAAAAATTGTCACTACTGACACAGTTTTCAAAACTATTCTTTGTACAAATTTTACTTGATTAACGATTTCTTTGTTTAATAATATAAAGATTAACATTGAAACTGTTTTTGAACTTCCCTTCAAATTGGAGATCTTGCTTATTTATTGTCTTTCCTCTTAAATTATCTCATTACCTGGCAAAAATTAATGTCTTTCAAAACAAAATAAAAGAAAACTTCACTTAATGGGTTTTAAAATGCATGTTTTTTGCATGAAAATTAGACAAAGACAATTCCCACAGGCCATGGTCAAAAGAATGGAGCAACAGCATCAATTTCCACAAAATTGCGTCACTAAATTACCATAACGGTTGGGGCAATCTGCAGTCCCCCATTCCCACCTAGAAAAAACCCCAAAAACTAACGGAAACATATTACGGGAACTTGAGAAACCAAACAGAACAGCGAGTGGAGACAAGTGGGAGACGAGACGAGAGAGACAAATGCTGAAGCCGCAAACAAAGAAAGTGGAAAACAGCGCGAAAAACGCAAACATCAGCGCAATGCGGCAATGGAGTTACCTGGCGGCAGCAGGCGGATTGTCAAAGGGGGAGGGGCCTGTCCCACAGGACTTGTAAATAGCAACATGGCAAACAAGTTAAAAAGTTTTCCTCTTGTTCTTTGGCATTTCTTTATGCCCGGGTCGCGGGCCCAAACATAATCGTTTCTCATTTCAATGCAGGAAGAGGTCCCCTCAATACCAGTACCCCCCACTGGATACACTGAGAATATTCTGGGAAATGCAAAACCTCACATCGAATTTAGAAAATATCTATTAATATTTCAAGAAAAACTATACTAGACATTTGGGAAAAGGTTATAATTGAAAGATATCTTTTATATTATTTAATAAATTGGTTCTCTGAGTGTAACAGTCGCCTCCTGGTTACATTCGCTCACCTTTTCCTTTGGCCCCTGCCCGCAATTTAGTTTTGAGCGTAATTTCTTTTAATAGCACCAGCCGACAGATAAAATTCCGCTAAGGTAGAGCCCCGAGAACCCGGAGACTATGTCCCATCCTGACACTGACATTGTTGTCTTCTCGCGCCCAGTTGCCCCAGCAGAATGGCCCCTGCATCCAACTCCATTTCGGGTCAAAGGGGCGGCGGTCTCTTCGCTGGCGGATATCGCAAGTAAATTGCTTAATTTTGGCCATGTCTCCGGGTCTGGGGTTAGGCGTCTCTTCGGTTTGTTTTATTGGAGGCAAGGACTTTCCGGTGGTGGGGTTGGGGAACAGAGAGCGGCCTCCCCTAAGGCCGCTCAGGTTGACGTTTTCCGGGCCATGACGATTTCATTTGCATTTTATGATAATTGAACTTCATAAATATGTCACGGCAGCATCTTAAAAGTGCCAGAGGTAAGCACACATAACAGACAAAGCATCCAGGGAAAGCTTTCCGGGGAAAGGTCCAATCCTCTTCCTGTTTTGTGGGTGCCATGTGCTTCATAATTATTTTGAAGTGTCGCCATTAATTTGAAATACTTATGGTCGTGTGGGGCTGGACGATAAACTCCCGAACAAAAGTGGATAACAACGGTGGTAATTTAAATATGTTAAATACATTTAATGTAAAAGGTACGACAAGGATCGTTAAGATGTTGATACATATCGGGGAGGAAATATCCGGAGAAGACATCAACTATGGAGCTTAGGAAGTAGTTTTTGTCAACAACCATAGGGAAGAGTATGACTGCTAAATATAATCCCTGTAGGAACTCTCGAAACCCTTTCAAAACCCACTTCCTGAGATTTCTAACCAATTATTTACCCACTCAACACCTCAACCTGTGTTTACCCTTTTGTGATTCGAAGAAAAAAGTAACATTTAACGCCTCATTAGAATCAGGACATCGAGCCATCCACCATCCATCTTGAGAGTGGGCCAGCCAAACAACAACAACAAGGGAGCAACAGTCAGGACGGCAACGAAGGCAATGAATAAACTCCGGCATAAACAGGATATATGGCCACAAAATCCCAGAAGCGCCTTGCAACAGCAGCGGCAATGAATATTAATGAGATGTCATCAGTCTTTCGTCAAATTAAAACGCACAGCTACGAGATCCCTGAATCCGGGGACCTGACAGGAGCAGACAACACTCCTTCTTGGGTGTTGTGTGCGCACATCCTGCGGTAACTTTTCTAATTGTTGCCAACACAACGCGAATAAATCAGCAGCGGCCCCGAAAAGGGAGCAACAACTATACAACTAGCTGAAGGCCGTGAGGAATTTCGGCAATTTGTTTTCCACTAGTTGAGTATTCCGAGAAAGGGGTGGAAAGGCACTGGGGTAACGGGTGGTGGATGGGGTGGCAAGAATGTCCGGATAGGTAAGTCAGCATCACCAGCCCTTAACCCTTTTGGGCGATGCGTCGTCGGCAGTCAGCATCATCGTCACACGTCAGCGCACTATCATCACGCTTGTTTACACGCATAATTATGTGTGCCGGATTTCGGGGAAATCATCTCCTCCTTATGTAGGAGGTATATCCTTCGGTATATCCTCCGCCACCGCCTCCGCTTCCGCCTCCCATCGCCAGCGCTCCTTCCGTTATCCTTGCGGCTTTTGGGGTCTGCCGCGGCAGACGATTTAATGCCTCGTGACAGATTTCTCACTTGAACCTAAGATGACGGGCGGCGTCACAATTTGATGCTGATAATATGCTAATGAGGTTTGTTTATTTGATTTATATTCCCCTTGTCAGGCTGTTGCCGTGGAGAAGGTGTCGAAGCCGCTGGGCAAACAGTGGGATCACGACCTCGTCCTGGCGCTCACTCAAATCAAAGTCAAGTGGAAGTTAATCGCCTGTCGAGGGGGGATTTCTCGCAGCTCACTTGTACAAATTCGAGGAAGGCGCTTGCGGTCAATAATACTGTCAGATCCTTCACTTTCCATCACTTTATTTAAATTGGGAAAGTAATAACATAATGTTTGACTGAAGAGGTCCTCAGATTGTAATACAGATTATTTGCTTAATGTTTCTTTATTTGAATGTCTTAGAATAAATTCATTATTTGAGGTTTTCGATTGTTTACATTAATATATTAACGAACTACATGATGGGCAGGACATTAAAATGAAACGAGAGTTCATAGCTGGATCGCCGACGACGGCTATGAGGATATTTTCCTAACAATAATCGGTATGAATCGAATCAGGGCACAAGTCACGGCGAAAACCACAAGATTGGCCCGGACCTCTTCCTTGGAGCGGTCCTCGATTTTGTTCGGCTCGATGGACAGTGTGCGAAACATATTTACTGCAGCTGTTCATTATTTATTAGAAGGTATTGGCAAGCACAATCCTTATATAACTTACTCACGTTGCAGGGATAATTTGGAAGACTTGCGGTAAACTTGATTGTTTTTTTAGTTGTGGCCGGCCAGCCTGGAACGAGTTGGTGAATAGGTTCGTAAATGAAATCCAATAGTTTGACACTTTAACCAAACACTGACAGCTGAGGCAATGATAGAGTTATTCAAAATATATTCCCAAAGGAAGAGTTTTTAATAATGTGTTCAATAATGAGTTATTTAATGAGGAATTTATATAAACCTGTAGACAATGAGTTCATCAATCCCCGCTATATTCTTCTATGAATATCAGCAGATGCAGTTTTTGTTAGCCTACTTTTTTGGGCCATTTTGCAGTGGACTGGGCCTAAGTCAAATACCATGTTGTGCGGCCATTAGTCCTTGCAGATTCCGGTGCACATTATTTCTGGGCCCGGCACGTGTTTGAACCGCAAACAGATGAATTTCTGCAGTGGCAACCTCTGTACCTCCAATGAGGACAACGAATTATGAGCAGGCGGCAGCCACTCAGGGCAGTTGCGCATTCCAAGTCTCGTTTCAGGACCAGGAGCTGGTGTTGGGCCATTGCAATTCGTCCTCGGGGTCTTTTTTGTGTTAATAATAAATAAACGGACGGGCAGGAGTCCCTGGCCCAAAGGCTGCTGCTGTTGCTACTGGTACTGGTAGTGTTTTGGACACACCGGAGCGCATTTTAATGGACGAATGCAGCAGCAGCAGCAGCAGAAGCAGCAGTGGCGGCGGAGGTGAAGTGGACCCAAAACCCATAACCAGGAGCCAGGACCTAGAACACACCTTTTCCCCGGGTGCATGTGTGACACCCAGCCACCCCGAACCACCCCACCACCCGGCTTGAAATACGGCATTTGCTCGTCCATCTTTTGATTTAGCACCGACATAAAAATGATTTATCAGTGACATTAAAATAATGCACACTGTGGCGCATTTTATGTGCGAATGGATTTTCGCGCCTTTTTGTTCTCGTTGGCATAAAGGGTGGTGGTGGTGGTGCTGGTGGTGGTGGTGGTGCAGTCGCATTTACCCCTCTGGCGGTGGAGAAACGACCCGAATCTGAACACGAACATCCAAACCGAGCCTCCCCCCATAAGGGGTCCTCTCAAAGAGCTGTCCGCTTGTCCGCATGTCCGTTCCCCTGTCCGTCCGTTGGTCTCCGTCAGTCTTTGTGTGCTGCCGTCAGCCGAATGTTTTACGGCCGAGGTGTTTGTGACTGAGTCTCTTGGAATCCTGCAGCTGCAGCAGCAATGGCCGAGTGTTTGTAAGAGGGGGCCACGAGTGTCGGCGGGGGAAATGGGGGTGTTGGGTGCACCTATCCGAACCTAGAATTGCACCCGGGCTGCTGTGGCATCATAAATGTAAACTTTTATGCGATTATCGCGCTCTCTCTCTAGCTGCCACACATTTCTCGAGTGCTAGTTGCCAGATTCCACAAGAAAAAAATATTATTTCAATAATTCTGAAAAAAAAATTTAAACACTTACGCAAAAATAATAAGTTTTTCAGGACTTCTGCTCATTGCGCAGGCGCACAATCTTAATCCAAGTATATGATCATTTTTTGCTCATTTTTTCTGGCAGTGTACTTTGGTGCTATTTGAAATGTGCCATAATTTGCACCCAGATGTGTGACACAGCAATCCGAGTGTGAGAGAGACGAGCAGGGAGCCTCTGGGTTGGTCCTACTGCTGGTGGCTATCAACTGGAACGCGGCTAGGATGTGCCCTGCCACCGAAATGGACGACAACATATGCCCCCGTGCGGGTCCTGGAACTCATTAGAGTGGGTCGTGTGTGTGATTGTGTGTGCGAGTGTTTAATGAGGACACAAGTGGAGGTGCAAGGAGCGCAGGCGCTGCACACGGATACGGGAAGATAGAGGAGCTGAAGATGGGCCCAGATAGGAAGGACATGGAACGTGGACATGGGCATGCACATCTGCCGACGTCGCTGATTGCCCGGGTCCAATCTCAGTGGCAGTACCATTCCCAAACCCAATCCCAATCCCAAGCCCATGGCCAGTTGGCAGCGTCAGCATAATTTCCTGATGCTAAATGCCAAACGCAGGACGAACCGGAGCGGGCCAGCCGAGCACTTAAGCCCATCCGCCATCGACTGACCGACTGCCAGCCAGTGCACGAGGCTGCAAAATGGCACTGCCACTGGCTTTGGGATTGGGATTCTGGGAAGCTGGCGGGTGCCCGGAGGGACGGGAGCCGGAGCAGCCCGAATGGGAACAGGACTGCAGGATAGCAGAGTGGCAGAGTGATAGCCTGTTGTAGTTGTAGTTGTGGCTCTGTGTCATTGTCTCGCATGGGGACAGGGACAGGAACGGGAGCCGGAGCTGATGCTGATGCTGGGGAGGAGCATCAGAAGCAGGACCGGCATCACCATCGGGGCAATTTAGAGAAGCGCACACACACAGTGACACACCTGTTTTTGGGTAATTTATCTCGAAGAATTATTATTTCAAATATTTCGAGGGGCCGGGGAACACTGAAAGAAATGGGTTGACTTCAAATCATAAATTAGAAGAAAATTAATCTTATACTTCTTTACTGTTTTTAGTTTAATATTTCACAAAAAATATGCATTACAGGTAAACTAACTAATTGATTATAACATTTATTGTTTAGGACATTATCTTTCAGATCATATAATGGTTATTTTATTTTTCTTCATTACTAGTATTATAACTATTTTAATCTTTAGCAATTTTTCCAAGTGTAAAAGAAGCAGGCGAGATGGAAGCCATGGCACACAGAGACAGGGCGACGCACCGAAATAAAAGGATTTTAAAATGGTCATTTGATATGAATTATGCGCGTTGGTGCAATTACAGAATGCTCCCACCCCCGCCCCTCCACCGAAAGCACTTGGCCAAACTCAAACCTGAAACCCTTACACATCCCCAACCTGCACATCCCCACCCAGTTCCCGGCCGGACTGTGATGCCTTTGTCTGACTGTGATGCGGTTGTCTCGGCGCTTAGAAGAGGCGGATCCGGCTGCTGTTCGGCTTGTTTACGGCCATCCCGGTCCCGGTCCCAGTGCCAGTCCCAGTCCCGGTCCCGGTCCTGGTCTCGGTTGGTGGTCCCCAACCCTTTATTGTGGAGCACTTTTGCTGGCCGCGACTTGGACTTCATCGTTAAATAATTAAATCAGCTGCCAGACTAATATATTTCTCTTAATTGCGAGTAACTCATGGTTAGCGCGGACGCAAAGTGTCCGGGCCATTTGGCCCCCATTTCTGATTTATGCGCCGTATAAATAGCCTTGCACCAATAGCTAATATCACTGATGGGCTGCATATGCGGGACGTAATGGATTGTCGAGTGTGATAAATAGCTCCGCGAGACTAAGACCTCTTAAAATGAGCTGGACACTGTAGTCCAGTATAAAATTTGTCTATAAGATCATTGGAATTTTTATTGAAATATTAAATTGAATTAGTATCTCTATCTATATACAAATTCAATTTTAAATAGAGTTTTCCTACTGTGACTTTCATAGTTTGCCAAAAATGTCCTCGTTAAAGGAAACATTGAATAATCAATGGAAAATCAACAAAAATGTTAAAAATAATTGCCGCGACACCAGGAACACTTTCCCACCTCAACACCAGTGCCTTCCAAGCCCAAAAGGGGTGGCAGCCAAAAGGAAAAAATTGAAAAAAGAAATGTAAAAATAATCGGCAATAAATTTAGCAAAAGTGTCGAAAACGGCACACACCCAGTTGGCAAGGGAAGGGCCGAGAAGGCGGAGGTTAGAGTCAAACATGGCAGGAATTCGGCCACGCCAAGAACTCATAGTTCAATGTCCTGAGCAGGCGATGCCAGGCCCAGGACCGTAAGGCCAAGGGGGGAGCCGGGAAAGGTCGAGGGGTGGGCCCGGCAAGGTTCGTGGCAACCGCATTTATAATAAATTGAATTGCAATAACTCAACTTCAATCAAAAATCATAATTCATGGAATTCGACAGCCCAGAACCAGGACCAGAGTTGAGTCGCGGCGACTGCAACCCCAGTTTGAGTTGCATCTTTGGGCTTTTGGGCGCAAAGGATTCTGTTTTTGGACACATTTTATTCTAAAACTTTGAATATTCTGTAAAATAAGTATACAATTTAAATTTATTAATTAAATCTATTAATTAAACCAATTCAAATAGTGTCGAATATTTTATTAAAATGCCATCATTACTTAAAAACCTATATAATGAAAATCCTCTACATTTTCTTAATTAATTTATGTTGAAAATATAGAAAGTGCCAGGTATCGTATAGTCCAATGCCAAGACCTGAACTGAATTCTCACTTGTTTCTTTCGATTTTTTATGTGCTGCCTGAAAGTTGCATTGGCGACGCAGCCGAAAATTATAAATCTACGATTTGACATGAAGACGCGCATTTGTGTGCGAGTGTTGGAGTGTCTGTGTGTGTGTGTGTGTGCTAGAGCTTCAAAGACATGGATTTATAGACGAAGACATAAATACAAGTGGCAATGGGGGCTGAAGTGGGGCGGGGCAGCGAATCGACTGGCCAAAGACACTCGCAAAAACATTGAAAGTGCACCACCGCCCACGGCAAAGGCGGAACACGCTCAAAGCCCATAAATATCCTGCCAGTTAGCTATGTGTGTGTGAGGTGGAAATGCAACTGGCGGGAAGGAGATCCTTGGAAGGCAAGACGGCAACGCATTTTAGGTGAAAATAATCACCGCTTCACATGAAATCATTCTGGCCGAAATGCCGAATGCCAAAAGGAAATGCAAGCGGCGCCAAAATGGGATACTCGCAAGGACCCCTACTTGAAACATTCGAAAAAAGGAAGCGCCCAGCGAAATAAATTCAAAGTTCGCCTCCATATCAAGGGCAAACAAATCAAAAGTGACAATTTATGTGGGACGTTGCTGTGGGGGTAAAACCGTTTAAATGATTTTTAGCCTTGATTTGTGGCAGCGGGGAGAACACAAGAAGGACGACATTTTAATGTTAGCTATCCGAACAGTTTAATGTTTCCAAAGATTGCTCAACAAACAATTTATGATATTGGAAATGGTGGTAAATGAAATGCGAGTTTTGATTTCCACTCCAGTCATAAACTTTTCCATTCATGCAATTTCTATAAACATGACAAAAGTTCTTACAAAAGCTGGAATATATTTAAGGATAATACACAAGGAAAAGAAAGACAAATTTTTATAGGTTTCCGTATTGGTCAAGATACAAATTATCAGGTTTAACGAATATTGAATACTTTAATTTAATTTAATTTTATTTAAAAAAAAATGGATATCCAAGATAAAGATTTATTTTAGACCCTTATTTTTGAACCCTAATAATTAAATCTTTGTTTGTGGTGAGGGTTAAAAATTAATGGGAAAGTTAGACAATTTTGTTTAAAAAAAAGGAAACTCAAATTACCTACCTATTAAATTCACAAAATATTTAATATTTTGCTGTTTAATTTTCTTAAAAATACTTCTTAAAAATAATTCGTAGATTTCAAGTTAATTCAATAATTTATAAATTTTCAATATCTATTAACAGGTAAACCATTTTCGGAAGACATTGCGCAGGTATTTGGAATTTTTTGTTGTCCGGCGCCAAAGTATTTTAATGTTTATTTATATGTAGATTTTTTCTATGGTATTGCTAAAAAGGACAAGACCCCAAAGGACCTCACCGAAAAGGCGGCGGATGTTCGTCGCCGGATTTCTGAATATTTTTTTCTAGTGTCATAAAAAGGTCCCGGACAATGTAGCCAGCAAGTACGCAACACCTTTGCTCCTGGACAAACATGCACACTAATACACCCAGAAAAAGGACATTCAACAAAAGAAGTGGGAGGTAGGCGGAAGTAATTTACAATTTGGTAGAAGAAATGAAAATCAGACATAAAAGCAAACAGAAATTGCAGGATCAGGATGTGTCTGGCCGCGACGTAAATTGACAAGATTTATTTTCAATTAAAACGGGCACTGCGCATTATCCTTTTTGCAGGATACACGACGTAGCCGTCGCACCCAACACTTTTATTGGCAGCATCGTTTTATGTTTCATCTCAATTGACAATAAATCAAAAGCGGTCGACGCATTTTAACATTTTGCACATTTCCACATTTTGGGTTCCTTTTTGTTTTTTGCCTTTTTTTTTTTGTTTTTGGGGAAGAAAACTGTTAGTGCAAGCGGCAAGGACGAAGACTGCATGTGCCACCCCTAAGCCGCAACCGCATACAACGTTGATGAATGACGAAGGACATGCACATGCAGTATATATGTGTCTCCATACGAATGTGAGTCCGTTTATATGGCGTGGCAAGGACACGCACACCGATTGGCTGCACGTCGACGTGCAATAATTTCATGTGTCCTGGCGAGGAGCAACAAGAAAAAAGTCTATATTCGCTTGTCACACTCGACAGGACATTACTCCTTAAGGAAAAAGTATATTTTGACGAAAATTCATTTAAAAATCTTAAATTATAAGTAAAAATAAATATTTTCTTTTTTCAATTTTATTAAAATAAATAAAGTAGGCTGTGCTTGGAATACATAATATACCCTTTGCTGACCTCAATTAAATGGTAACCAAATAAAAGGAAAAAATAATAAAGAGGGGAAACAAGAAGTGAGCTCTGAGGTGGATGCAGTGCAGCCGCCTCATTGTTGTCCTGGTTATTTATTGCCCATTAAGGCAAGCGGCAATTGCACATGTGTTCTTCACACTGACAATCTTCCAGCTCCCAGCCAGCACCACCACCCCCTCGCTCACTGACACACTCGTACACGGACACACCCAAACACACACACTCTGGTTTTATGTGTGTCAGAGTCCTTCTTGTTCTTTGATTCGAGTTGCTTTCGCTTTTAATTGTTTTGCCGGCACAAATGTTGATAATTACACCTTCTTACAATCCGAGTGCAGTGAATGATTCGCCACGTACACACACATGCATATGCACAGAGGATCAGGGATGTCCTTTTGTCTAATAACCATAAGATATAATTCATTCTGAATCGTGTACCTCCAGTGGAATTTATGACACTTCATCCACATCCACAACCGTTCACGCACGCAAAAAACAATTATGTGCCTTGGCAACCTCCTGGATTATCCTGTGCCAACCATTTTTATTCAGTGCCCCCATTCCGGAGGAATATTTAATTGCCTTTGGCCAAAGGATTCGAATGGAGACATTAGAAAAATCTGTCGCCGTCGACAGGACACACGTCGTTCAGCTTCAGTCGAGGGTCGTTAAAATGTGAGAATTACAAGGATGAGGGCGGGAGCACTAACTATAGGACCAAGGATGTGTGAAACGATCGTGCTTGTACAAATCCTTAAGCCCACATGTGCCTTATGGACTTATTAAACTTGACGAGAACAATTTCAAATTGGAAATAAACTTCAAGTTTTTCTTGAAGTTTTATTTACTTTTTTTCCACCAATCACAGTCCAGGGCCACAACGGAATCCTTTGAATCCAGTGATGCACAACAGCAAAAATGTCGGAATCATTGCAAAGTGACAGAATAAATAACACAGTAAATAAATTTGACCCGTCACCCTCAGGAACAAAGACAGGACCAACTAGGACATAAGCTACTGCGGCTTCTGACTGCTCCTCGGGTACAATATGTCCTGGCTTGGTCACAAATTTATGCGGGATGCCAAGTGCGGAGCAAGCTGCGTTTGACTGCTCTTCTGAGTAGAAGAGCCAGGACAGCGAGCTGTCCAATGCATTATCCTTGAGTAGTGGTCGAGTAACAAGATGGGCTCCACTTAAAGGAGCTGGAAAGGATCTATGACTAAGAGTATTGCGGAAAAGAAAATGGGAAACACGTTTAATACTGATATACGCATTTACTATTTAATACGTTAACATTCTGAATTTCATAGTCTCATCGAATCACCGCAAATATAGGGAGTTATCTGTTTTCCAAAAAAGACCAGGATTCAAGCGATTGAGTCGCAGCACTTCCAGTTCCAACATACTCGGCCTTCTTCGAGAGGGTTTCGTTTCCTTTCTCGGTAAAACTTCACTAATAATTTGTAGAATGTTGCAATGCCCGACAGTGATCTTCAGGACCAAAATCATAAAAGCTATGGCAACAATCGCAGTACAGACCTCCGCGCAAAAGCTTTGGACAGCCTCGCTAAACACTCCAACCATCAATATATAATGGACCATATAGACGATCATATTTTCGACGGGTAGCCACAGGAGGGACATGGCGAACTCGCCCATCAACAGCGCGAATAATGTCTCCAGAATGAGAAGGCCCCAGCACGGCACAGTTTTCCAGTGATTGGGTATGAGCTTGCGATGCCATAGCTTCCCCAAAACCGTCAAATAGAAAATGACACTACCTAGTACGGGCTTATTTTCAAAAGTTTCCGGATCGAGTTTGACAAAAAGGGCTGTATTGAGGAAAACATTGAGAATAGTCGCTACACAATAACAAATTACTCTCTTCATCTACTGGGGATAGAAATTAATAAGGGTCACTTGATTATCGTACTTGAAACCACTTACCTATTATATTCTGTTATTGATAATAAAAGGAAAAAGTCTAAATTTTGTAAAATAATTGACCCAAAACTTTTCACTCTGCAATTCAGTTCCGTATAGAAATTATTACGTACTACTTGTACAAAACTATGAAACAAACTGATGAATAATGAACTGACAATGATAACAAGTACTATGTTTATTTTCACAGCATACTATTCCTTATTTTCTATTTTATGTTAAATAGATTAATTCTCTTTAGAGAAAATATCCTTGTATTCTTTACCTAATTGGTATGTCCCTCTGGAAAAGCATTGGTGTCAAGTCTGCCCTTCTGGTTGCTGAATCCCCGTGATGCTGAATCTTTAATCCGGCCAGCTGAAAAATGCATAAATACCATTTTAATTAGAAAATTAGCTGAAAATATGCAGCTCACGTTAATCGCATGACGTTGTCGGTGTCGCCGTTGTTGTTTTAAGCTTTTATTGTTGCTGCTGGAGAATGGAGCTGACTGGATGGCAAATGGAAATTGGGATGGAGGGGAAACTGAACTCATGCAATATCCAAGAGATGCGACACTGTTGGTGTCCTCGGCACACTCGTCGTATTCGCAATATCATTCAGCAGCCTCGTTCGCGTCCTGCAGCCGCCCTTTGTCCTGACACTGGAAATCATTGCCTTTTTACTCCGATTCGAGATCCTGGCTTGTTGCAAAGGTTGCAGAGGAGTGTTGCGACAAATGCCGTTATAATTATTTATACCGTAAGCACATTTTATGGTGTCGCAATTTTAAAATGCAATTAGAAGCGCGCTAACTCTCACTTGCCATTCGAAGGACGAACCCCACCAGAATACCAAACACGGCTAAAAAGGAATTGGAAATGCAATAAAGGAACACAATGAATATAATCGTAACAAAACAAATGTATTTCTTAATGGAATTTTGTCATTTCAAACAAAAAAGCACATTTAATATTATGCAAGCATCACCGGAAGTTGTTTCCTTTTTCCAACTCCGTCACCTGTGTTTTTGGGGACTCAGACCATCACCTGAAATTGGGTTTCCTTTTGTGCCTTATTGAACAGCCGCCACCGCGGATAACAATATGCAAACTCATCTCAGTGTCAGGCGAAGCGAATCGAAATGAGGAAACTCACAACAGCTGCAGCGATTCAAAGAGATTTCCTTTTATTAGAAAATATGAGAGCAAAATTTTCATATTTAGTGGAACTTTTGCACTACTAAATTATTTGGATAAGCAATATGGGGCCGTATGGGCTTCGGTTGAACTAAATTTTTCAATAAGTTTAGTACATGTGGTGATTTTATTGTCTTTCATGTTGAATCTCTTATTCATTGAAAGATTAGATATTTTTGTAAAGCCTTTATCTTAAAAATTACACCCTAAGCATGTATATTTTTCTGGGATATTCCAGTCCCATAGGTAAATAAAATTTCTTTGTCCTGAAATAGAACCGAATTCCTGCATTTATCGACTGCGGTCGTAAACCATTTGCAGCAATTATCTGCGCTAAGTTCGCCCGACGCCTTGGGCGAAATATGCGGCAAATTAATATGGCCCAGGACGACTGCAGAAGTTCTCGAGACTGGAGACCAACTTGCCTCGACCCGGCCAGGCTCCACGCGAAGTGGCCGGGAATAAAACCCTTTTTAGCCCGCACTGCCAATGAGTTTTTAAGCGCAAGTTTTGCTTAATTTATAACGAGGATTACAATAAACAAACTAATCTAAGGCAATAAACACTAAAAATCCCCCAAAAAGTGCTGGAAGACGCTGCATTCCCAGTCGCTGGACGACAGAGGAGGAGCTCGTCCAGGGGTGGTGGTGGTGGGCCAGGAGATGAGATTTCGCCACTATTAAGGGGGTAGAGTCCCCCCAGGGGGAGTGAATCCGCTTCGTCGATTTTATAAGTTAAATCGCAGGAATCCTTTGGCCTTTTAAATATGCCATTTCCGTTGTGAGATTATTTTTCGATATCACTTGATACGAGGATGTTTACGAGTGTCCAGTGTCCACAGGGTTTTGGACTGGACCAGATAGGCATCGTTAACCCATCGAACCCCCTCAAGAAAACAGTCGGGAATTGTCAGTAGACCAGGCATCTGATAAAGGGGGTGGATGGGGTTAATGTGCGTGCCTCATCCGTTCGATCCCTTTTTCTATTAACAATAAATTTGTACGATTTTTATTTTGACCACAACTGGCTTGGTCAAGATGTGTAGACAGAACTGTTGAAGGAATGTGGGAGAAGCTAAAGGATTCACACAAATATAGTTAAAGGATTCGAATGAAAAAAATATTAATAAATAATGTTTAAATACTACCTTTCTTATGAGTAAAATGATTTTCTCCCGCCACAAAAATCATGTCTAATTATCCAAATGTGCACCGACCCAAGAATTTGAAAGTAAAGCTCGCCGGCACTGGTATCTCTTTATTCCATCATAGATACAGTAAACCCCATGACCAATGGACCGTGGATGTGGATGTGGATATGGGACCGGAGGTAGAAAGACAAAACAAATCGGCAAAACGGGATGCGCGTGATGCCCAAAAGGATGCCATTAAGGCCAACGGTTACAATCGTTAGTGAAGCCATTAGTTTTCAGCTCCAATATGCGAAAATCACATACACATGTGGGCCTGCAACCCCACCTAACAACTCAACCAACCACCCAACTGCCCAGCCACCCAATCACCTAACATTGCCACAGAGTAAGTGTATAATTGCAAGTGGAACAGCTTTTGGAAAAAGCGAGATATAACATGTAATAACTTTCGCCAGAGAGACCCACAGCTCCAAAGTGTCCATCTTCCACTAATGTGTCCTGGCTGGGATTGGACGCGGATTGCCGGAGACCCAAAAACAATGAGAGTCACGAAGTTGCCACACAACAACCAACAACCAACGACCAACGACACAACGAAACAATAACAATAAAACAAAGGCCAAGTCCAGAACGGGCTGAAAATAATTTCAGGGATATTATCGCCACCGTCGGCAGATGTCCCAAGTGCGATATGTGCCGAGCCCAATGGAGCTGACCAGGATCTCAGTTGGACATCAACATAATGTCTACTTTACAATGTGGATAAACTCGCAAAGAAAACGAAATCACATCCATATCGAGAGAGACAAAGATACCACCCACACCTGATCTGGAAACATCCAATTGTCTGATGGTCAGATTCTCTACGACAGTGATGCGAAAGTTGGCTTTATTTATCGTAACTGAAATATACATTATATAAATATTTAATACTAAGATTAGACACTAATATTTTTTATAAATATTTTTGTTACAAAAATCCTTTTACCTTTTGGATTGTTGTTACCATAGTCCGTCCCTCATCACTACCCTTTGGAGGATTCGCTGGCCACTCGCACGCTACGATGCAATAAGTAACCGGCTGCTCGGACCATTACAACAACGTCGTCGTGGCAAATGGTAGTCCGTGGAGCGACCTGGCACAGCCGGAGACAAATCCGAAATCCATACTCGTAAACAAATGCAACTAATCGCCGTTCATGTTGAACGTGTTCACGGCTAGGCAAACGTGAAATTGTGGTCAGCCGCACGGAGTCCTCTTCCCCATCCGAATCCACCTTCATATCCGTATCCTCCGGGCTGCAGTGTTCATTTTGTACGGGCTTATGGCCCCGAGTTTGATGGCATTTTGGACAGAAAATGGAGCTTAAGCAGCAAATGAATTATGACTAATATTAAAGAAAAATTGAAGAAGGCATTAAAAAAGATTTTAAATTGATATTAAAAATATGATTTAAAGATAATGAAGTCCAAGTCATTGCCTTTTTTAGTTATATAATTGATTTAAATTGAATATACACAACTTGTATTGCTACTTTATATTCCAGGCTAACTCCAAAGGTGAAAACAACCTACTGAGTTTCAAAAGAAAGTAAAACATTTTTCTTCATCAAGTATGCCTTGGAGCATTTTGGGTTTGATTCGAAGAGTACCTAAGGGCTTGGGCCTCAGCAAAAATCATTCCGTTTCCAGATTTCGTAGCGAGAAGTACTATTGGTAGGAATACAAAAAATAATTAATTGACGAAGGAAGTATTCTGAAATAAAGTTGTAAAAAAAATTTGTGGAAAAAAAACTTAGCGAGAGATATTGGTATTTTGTTGAAAAAAGTTGTCCAAAACTCCAGTTTTGATTAGCGTTTCTTGAAGAACATTTCTTTTCAATAGTAAGTGAAAGGGACTTTGCAAGGAAGCCAAATTTTTGCTTATAGTATGGTTAGTTAATGATTAGAAAATTAGCTAAAAATTGTATAATTTTAATTGGCATGGGTTTTTTTCATCAACTTAGATGTTCAACTCGCCAAAACGCACTCGCAAACGCCTCTTGTCTCCGGCCGAGGACTTGGAAGACGGAGAAATAGCAGAAGTGTTAGAAGCCGTGAAAATCCCTGAGGTAGAGCCTTTTAATGATGGCTACGATGATCAGTTCATGGGCGATGCGGAGGACCGCGCCCGCCTCCAGGGCATGAACGAACTGGAGAGGGAGACGGAACTCTACCAGAGGAGCCTGCGACGCGAAGACATGCAGCGCAAGTGGGACATACGCTGCCAACTAGCTAAGGAGCGAGAAGTAGCTGTTGGTGCTGAGGAGGATGCTGGTATGAAGGAGCGCTCGCTCATCCGTCGTCACATACTCGATGCCCAGCGTGCTGGAAATAAAAGAGCAAACGCTTTTGAACGCTTGATGGCGATTAGAAACAACAAGATGACCAAGGAGAAGTGGACAGACCCCGTTGTCGATCAACTGGAACAGTCTGTGCCGTTAAAGAAGATGACCAAAGTGAAGCTAAAGGCCACTGATATCTATTCGGACGACTCATCTAGTAGTATGAGTGATGCCAGGTCCAGGACGATTGAGCTGACCCCGGTCGTCAGTACCAACAGCCTTGACCAGTCCGTGGTCACCATGCGGGAGCAGCTATGCCGGGCAATCTTGACCCGCATTCAGCTGGAAAGCCTTCTGGACAAGCCTGTCTTTGAGAAGACGGTTGTCGATTGCTTTGTGCGTGTCTGCATCGGTTCCGAGGGTTCGGCCAACGCCAGCCGCATCTACCAGATAATCGGTCTGCAGCAGGACAACAAGGACTACCAGTTGGGTGGCAAACGCACCAATATCGTCTTACGTTTGCGCTACGGCGTCCAGGAGCGCCTTTCTTTAATGGACGTGGTGTCCAATCAGCCGGTTACCCAGTACGAGTTTTACATGTGGAGTGGAACCTGGCAACGAGATCTGAAGGCCTTGCCCCTGCTCTCCCAGATAGCCAAGAAGCAGGAGGACATCGCCAATGCCATGGAGTACTCCTACACCGAGGGCGATGTGGAGAAGATCATCCAGTCCAAGCGCCAAGCCGCCCCGAAGCGTGTGTCTTCGGCCTATAAGAAAGTGTGTCTGATCATGGAACGTGACCAGGCTATGGGTCTGAACGACATGGAAAAGGTGAAACGGCTCGAGCAACAGATCGAGGAGCTCGACGGCCCATCAGGTGGGCAGTTGGATAGCGCCAAAGAGCCTCAGTCGCAGTCGCAGTCGCAGCCGCCGCTAGCCAGGATTAACGCCCACGTACCTCCCATTTACTCTGCTCTCCCCGTCTCCAAGAGATGCCATGCCGACCGACCTCCCAAAGCTGACGACTTCCAATTAGAGCAGTATATGCGTCGTAAGTACAAGAAAAGCTCCGTAGTGAGCCGGAGTCGTGTGGAGGTCGAGGCGGAGGACTGGGGCGGGGAGCAGGAGGAGGAGGACGAGGAGGAGCCAATGGTGCCCGATCATCAGCCAGCTGCGGCTGCCCCTGTGACTGCGACACCAGAAGAGCTCATGGACGTGAAGGAGGTGATGCCAAAGGTGGATCTGCGTGATCTGCATAATTTCAAGGTGAATCTTAATACGTCATCGTTGGGTGAGTTTCTTAAAATTTGTAAAGTGAATATTATAAAATTGTCATTTTCTTCTAGTCCCTTTCAGTGCGATCTTTAAAGATCCCAAGTTTGGCATTAAATAACTTTAAAAAACAATGCCTTCGAGTAAGTGTTATTATTTAGTTTGAAAACATATTTCAAGTGTTATATTTTTTTGTTGTTTTAGACGTTTTGGTTTTTTATTTGGATGATGAACTATTAAGCTGTGAAGATAAAGACATTATGTGGAATCAATCTTATTTGATTGATTTTAAAAAACAATATCTATGCAAAAATCTTCCTTTGTAACCTTATGCATACTACCGGAACACCTCCTACTTTTTACGACATTAAGACCCACTGTCATACATTATTTTACGATACAGAGGTGGATTTAATAAACATATTTTAAAGTAAAGTACTAACTCTCAGTTCTTCCATAGAAACATAAGAATAAGACACCCTCTTCATAATTTCTTATTTTCCACATCACCCAACACTTCAGAAAGGACTTTGAGTAGGTAATATGGATGGTTAGAATTTCATGTTTTTAAATAAAATAATATTAATTTCAATAACTTTTTTACCAACCTCAAGGTTTTAGCTTTAAACAAGAAAGGATTTAGGTAGGTTTTACTTAATTAAATTTAAATATTTTAAGTCGAAATTTCATTTATTTTCTTTATTAGCATCTCGAACAGAGGACACTAGCTATTCCATAATCAGATACTTTTGTATCTAAACAATACCAAGGGATTGGTAGGTTACATTCTGTTTTTTAAAAGAAGTCTTACCATTTTAAATTCTTCTTTTAGGACTCTGGCGGACGTTGAAACACAAATATTGCACATTGTAATTTTTTAATAAATTTTGAAAGAACATATCTTGTTTTATTAGAAACAATTTCATTTTAATTTAAAGATTTTCAGAGAACAGGTTACCCCATCTAAGCTTCAGCCAGTTGACCAAAACAAACAATTGCAGTAATCACCCGTACCATTGAAATAGGCAGAAAATCAGTGGTTGTCAGCAGTCCTGAGGAAGGGAATGGGAGCAGGATGCGATTGATACGGATTTGAAAGAGGAAAAGCTGCAGAGCCTGGCCAACACCAACCACATCTGGGGGAAACAAACATCAACAAATTGTGCACCGCCAAAAGCCTGTTCTAATCCAATCAAATTTTGAGTGCGGTTGTCGGCCAGTTCAAGGGGACTTGGACAATGGGACTCCAGGACTATGGGCATTATTAGTAGAATTTTCAAATAAATTTCATTATTTTGAGAATGAAAATGTATTTGAAAAAATTCAGAATTTTTCCTGAAAAAAAGTGGTTGCAATAGTTAATTTTGTAAAGATAAAGATATTAAGTATTGAAACCTATTGGATTTTTAAACGTTTTTTTTTTATCCATAACATTTATATTTCGGTAAAAATATGGCAAAAACATATTCGTCATACTTTGACATCTCAGGCACATGTCTCCACATGTATTTTTAAAGAGCTTTCCTTGAATTCCATTTATATTAAAAAGGATTAGTGATGCACTTAGCACCAGTCACGTGCTGTACCCCAATCACTCATTTATACATTTTTTCTTGAACCAGGAACGAGAGGTGAAGTTTCTTGTGATAGCCACACCTTGTGACCGACCAAAGAAATCATTAATAATACAAATAGAAACTCATTCATAGTCCGGACATCAAGTGGAATTGGAATCATCATCAGGTTAGAGGCTGGAGGCTGGTGACCTGGCTGGGTCATAATTGAAGATGTGGTGGCCAGAAAGCTAAAATGCCAGCCAGAGCAAAAGGTGACAAAGGACGCTCGACTGGCAATAAAATAAATGCCATTTACTGATGAGTCATCAGCATAATTTTTACGATTTTCGCCCCCATTCGATGAATAAACAAATAAACCAACTGGAACTGGCCGAGGTAACGAAACCCGATTCCTATTCCGATTCTGAATCCGAATCCGATTCTGGGACTAGTTTGAGCGTGTCACGAAAACATTTCGCATGCATTGACTTTTTATGGCGGGCAACGAGCCGGATCCGAAGAAGCCGCAAAGACTGGAATCGACAAATAATGCAAAATCATTTAGTGGAACTCCTAGACCCAACACTTTGGGTCCCCACCCTCGCTCCTTCCAGTCAGAGTCATAAAATCCAGCACCGAATGAAATTCTCATCAAGTCGCAAGTTGGCACAATTTCACTTTGCCGCTAAGCAACTGAAGGAGGAAGCTGGCGGAAGGGGGTGGACTCACTGGCTCTCTGGCCAGGACCTGGCCAGGACCTCCCTCGGCAATCGCGCGTGACTAACGTAATCAGCTCACGTAACTCCGGAACGAGATGAGATGAAATCAGCATACACTCCTCTGGGCTGCCGACTGCATAAATGTCGAATTTATACGAAAATGAAGAGGCTCACTCAGGAAACGGTACCGGACCAGATGCCATAGCCTGTGGGGCATCATTCACGGCTACCAGTGTTCTGGCCAAGTCCAGGCCGAGCCCCGGGCAGGCTGTTTTGTAGATCTTTGACACGCGATATAGTCGCATTGCAACGTTTTCCATTCATTGGTTAATTTGAAATCAAATGTCCGGGCTAAATCTGGTTTCAATAAATCGAACAATGTAGCACATTTTGTGGGAAAGAGTCCTGATCCTGCCCGGGAGTCTAATCATGTTCACATTAAACAAATTTTTAAATATATTGGGATTTTGGTAAAACAGTTAATTTTAATTAATTAACATAGTACAATAAATTATATTACATTTGAAATAAATTAATCTAACCCGCCCACATAAGTAGGTGCAATGCTGCCCCAAGTCTTCACTGAGTGCGTTAATCCCAAATAATAAAATGGTAAATACAAATATGCCAACTGCATTAGAATGGTCATAAAAGTCAACCTGAGTGCTATGGGTGGTGGCCATTCCAGTGGATTCCATTTAAATGTAAAACCTATCATTAGTAATGCGACCAAGTGACCCCGAGCATAAAAACGTAGAGAAAGGCTAACAAAAATCCAATGAGACCATCGGCCCAAAACATCACGCATAAGTTTCATTTTATTTTGATTTTTACGACTGGACCACGGCCTGTGACAGTCCTGTCCAGTTCTGTTGGCAGTCCTGTGGCAGTCCCACCTGGATCACTTGCTAAATAACCAACCGAATGAAACGGAGCAACAAAAATCATGGGTTGGGCGGCAAAAAAAATGTACAAGAGCCTCCGAAATAGTCACCAGTTGTGCAAGGGGGGTGGATTCAGGATGGTTGGGTGGCTGGGTGGTTGGGTTGCTGGTTGGGAGATGATGTGTCCATGAGAACTAAAGCAGGGAAAATGCCTATTTACGAGCTTGCATGCTGCCGGACACATGGTAATCATATATTTTGGTCATATCTGTGGACCATAAAACCAGTGTCCTTATGTGCCTGTCAATGAGTTGTTTCATGACATTTATTTCGCTTGTTCCAACCCTGTTTCGGGTCTTCTCCTGTCTCTCCTTACTTTTTTTTTTTCTTTGGTAAAGGCCTTGCGTGCAGATGGAAAATATTTTAGTGTCCATTTAATGTCCAATCTAAGATGAGCTCGTAACTTTTGATCGAATAAACGGCACCATCGCCCCATCTCCTTTGGTCCATTTGGGTCAAAGGGCAATGGGAAGACGGCAAACCGGGAAGGGTTTCTCCTTTTTTCCGAATTGGACACGCAACCTGCGTCTGCCAGTCTCTGGGGATAATTCTCTAATTTTCTCACCGCTTCCCGGCACATCTCTGACTGATAAGCAGAAGTTATTTGCCACAATATTTGCTTATTTTATTAGTGGATTTTCGGTCCCCGGCTCTTACATTATCTTCAATCCCCTGATTGCCGCGGCATCGGTGCTCCCTTGGAGTCATAAATATTTAATTAAAATCAAAATTAGTTTTTCGTCGGCTTTTCATTTTGTTAGCCTCGGTGATTCCGTCAAGCCCACGCTTTGGAAAATGTCAACTCACCTGGCTTGTTAAAAATTAAAATCGCACATGTTGCTCTCCCCGAAGAAAATAATAAAAATTCGTGTTCAATTCCTGTAGAGTTTTGTGGTTTTTGGCGGCGATTTAGGTCCTGGGCACACGCAATTCTCAACGCTTGCATAACTTTCCCTGCCACTTTCTCCATAAAGTAGATTTGCATGCGACGCCCCAGGGACTCCGGCACAAGAAAGCGATTTTCTCCACCTGACTGTGTTTTTTTGGCGCAAAATGCTTGTAGGGAAAAGCGGCCGAAAACAGTTTACATTTTTATTTTTAATAAAACAAAAACACATGCCGAATGTATGGTGTTCAAAATGTATAATCTTTATTGGTAAATCTTGCCCAATTCATGGCTTGGCGGAGTGAACGTGTAGTGTATATTTCTTTGATAGGTATGTTCCGCTCTATGCACCAAGCTACAGTAATTCTTGGGTCAAGAAATTGAAACGTGTGATTTAATATCTGTTTTTGTCTGTCTGTACGGAGTGTGTTAGAGCGTCTGTTAGTGGAAACATTCGAGTTTGAATGGGAAATGGGAAGAATTCTTCTGGAACGAATCGAATAAACGGAACTAGTTTCGGAATTGCCTTGAGAATTGAGGCGTCTTTGCATGATCCTAATCCGTTGGGCACTCGAACTCATATTCAGCGATGAATGTAAATAGCTCAGAGATTTTCCATCTTTTTGATTGAAGTAATTGTAAATTTTGTTCACAACTTGTTGATAGTGTTTCAGGTGATCTTTCAGTGGCTTGTTAGGGGGAAATTTTTTCAAATTATTCTGTAAAAATGTACAGGCGTTGTATATCCAAAAAATGTTAGGAGTTAATCCATCCATTAGGCTTTCTAAATACTGGAAGAAGTCATCTGGAGAGAGTTCTTCAAACACTTGAAAACTGGCATCTTTATCATCTAAAAAGTCGTTTAGATTTCTTAAGATTTCTGGGTGCACCATAAAACTCTTCTTGAAATGCTCATTTTGTAATTTAAACTTATTTCTTGCTCTTGTGCCATATTCAGTCTGCACGAGATCCTTCACACGCAAATCGCAAACAGAAGCTGTTTTTGGATCATCTTCAGACTCTGAAAAGACTTGGAAGCCCAGACGATCGATGAAGTAAAGGGCCACGGCTCTTTGGCGTTCGAAGCAACTCTCTGAATTCCAATCTTGACGGGATAGACTGCGGATGTTTCTAATCCGAGTTTGAAGTCTTCGGGCTGTGTCCACATCTTTTCGGCGACAAGTTACTATATTTCCAATCTTTGTCCCACGCGCATAATGGATCCGGCCCGATATGCCATCCGTCCAGGACCACAACCAATCAACACTGCGATCGTGTATTTCACTTTTCCAAGTGTGGCCACCGGGAGCCCGTGGTGCTCCATTTTCTTGTGAATTAATAATAACATCCTCGGGCTGAACTCGAGGCTTCACCATCCCGTATTTGGGCCCTCTTCGACTGTATATACTTGGTCCCTCGAACGTAAATTGTGAGACTCTGTGCCTTTTACCATCAATTGTGCAGTAGCCGTAGTAGTCCCTCATCATAGGTGTCATCAATTTTCTCCGGATTCTCTCCTGTCCCTGAATATAGCAACGAATCCTTGTAAAATCGCAAAGCTCAAATGAAAGAATGCGTCTTCGTAGGCCTCGAGTCAAGTGCCTTTGAAAATCTTTGAAGAAGTTCTCATTGAATGTATCAGTTATGGCCAAAGGCGAGATCATGAACTTGGCATACAAAGTGGCTAACTCCTCGGCCGATGGATTGAGCTTCAAGGGTAAGTCTTCATAGCAGAAAGCAACCTCCTTGGGGAGAGCTCGATAGGGGTCTCCAAAAAATGGTCCATTATGGGAAAGGGTTGTCCATTTCAAATTAGGCGCCGCCATTAAATCCTGCGGTGATGGTAATGATACGGACATTATGAAGTCCAAAGGATTCCCCATGTTAACTCGGGATCTGCGGCAAGCACTGCGCCTGGTCATCGGATGGGGCACAAATTTGTAGGCTTTCTTTTGAATATTCATATTGAGCTTGAATTCTGTACAATACTTCTGACTGGTTTGACTGAAGCTATGCCTTGGAATGACAAACGTCGACCTACAGACTTTGACATAATAATGATAGGTAGTATTGGCCCAAAAAACTCAAATCGTTTCAGGAAAAAATATATGATTTTTTGTAAAAAAAAAACTTGTAAAAATATAAACAACTCAATAAATTAGAACCGCAATACAAGCCATATTACTGATTTTTTGGTGATCCTGCGCCTATTTTTAAATAGTGATTTTTAAAGGACATCATAATGAAAATGATTTAACACAAAATTTATCTGGAATTTATTAACCATCTTAATTATTTTTCACAAACACATAATGAGATTGCTTTTGGTCTTATTTTCTAAAAGTTCCCTATACCGAGGTGTAAATATGTGATCAGGAGCTTCGAAAGGAGCGTCCCATCAGACTGAGAGTCCACTGCCTCTGATTCCTATTGCTAACCCTGCTGTCCTCGTTCTCCTGATGTTGCTCTTGTAGCCGTCGCTGGTTATCCTTGAACTGTTCGATGGGATCATCGAACTGGCGATAGTACTGAAGGACCTCCCGCACATCCGTCACCTGATGCTCGGCCACCAACTGAAGGAAGGCTGTGAGATCGAAAAGCTGGACATCATCGTCATTCCCCAGCCACTGTGTCATCAGAAATATGTTGTCGGGATGCAGGGGCGTGGCATTTGGATCGCAATCCACCACAATCACCCGGCTGAGATCCCTGTTCAGGTAATCCAGGTTCTTAATGTGCTGCCCCTCCACCACCTCAGTGGCCCCCCGGACAAGGCGGTACTTGATATAGCCGTAAGGATCAAGGGCATCCAGCAGGGGAAAGGCCGTCATTCCCTGCTCTGAAGTATAGACCACGATCTCAAAGTTGCGGCTGCACTGCTGCAGAAAGTAATCAACGCCAGGACGCTTCTTGAATCGCCAGCCCGTTTGATAGGTCCAGTCCGGATGCACCAGCACATCCTTGATCTCCAGGACGAGGGAATATGGCGGTTGTATGTACGGCGCCGGCAGGACATCGGGCAGGAGCTTCTCGTGTAGCGGCTCTTCAACCATCTTCTGGTAGTACTGCAGTGAGTGCCACATCCTCAATACGTACTGTCTCAGCCAGGGCAGTTGGCTAAACTCATCTTCGAGAGGACCCCGATGGTCCTCGTCCGGTTTTCCCAACTCGTACACGGCCCACAGCATGGCACTGAGGAAGGTACCGAGGATAATGGTGCATCCGTAGAATTTTTTGCTCCTCAGAAGTCCGGGTGGAATGGGCCTCTGCGTCGTCTGATCCACCCGATTGGGCCGGGGCGACTCCTTTTTGCTACCGTAACATCGCGATTGGTTGAGAAGTCCTTTCCACCGAGTCAGTCCCCGAATCCATGGGTTCAACATGTCAAACGTGTCGGCTTTGTTTAATTATCTGGTTACCAACAATTTTAATCATTTCAAAAGATTTTTTTTGATTAAAAAAACTAAGGAATAAGCAGAAATTTTTTTTAAGAAGATGGTCCTTGTTTTTAGCTGCAAAAAATATATTTTTTATCTTTTTAAAAAGTAAGGCCAAAGCAATTTCGAAACCGATCGAAAATGCCTTTTAAATATTGAATTTAAAACATACCTATGTGAGCTTAATTTCACAAATTGCATTGGGCCGCTGCCATCAAAAGGAGTGGGCAGGACACGGATGTTTCTGGACACGGGGCTTTCAGGTGGTCATCATCATTTAAATGCCGTATTATCAGTGGCCAGCAGCGGGCTGGCCAGTCAGCTCGTCGAATTGTCATAAACAATCAAAATCCATTTAAAATTGTACATGCAATTTGGCCAGGACACTGGCCAGGACGGTGGCATGGCGAAGATGTTGCAGGAGCGAGAGGAGCCAGAGCGGCAGAAGGACGAACTGCCAGATGCCGACACCATCAACGCCTCGTCAAGAGTGTGTGTGTGGGCGATGGGCGGCTCGGGTTGGTTCATTGGTTGGCCCAAAGCTCCCTCCTGGCCCCCCACCAGCCCATGACTGCCTGCCACTTGTCAGCCAATGTGCCATGTCCTGGCTTGTCCTGCGTTTCGAGTGTGTGTGCATGTGTGCGGCCATTTCCCGTGTCCTGGGCCTGTGTATCGTTGATATGATAATTGGCATGAGGTAATAATCCACTTGGATACGTTGACAATCGTTTATATCGCAATCAGTGTCATGCCGTCTGCTTCTGTTTGGCTCTGCTTCCATATCCTGCAATCCAGTGTCCTGGCTGCATAAAGTATAATTTCACAGCCGTGTTCTCGTTTCGTTTCGTTCCGTTTCGTTTCAGCTCCTGATACTACAACTCCTGATTCCTCCACTCGTCCTACCGACGATATTAAATAACAATGAACTGCAATTGCCCAACGAGTCTCGTAATTCGTTTGTAATGCGTGCAGACGCACAGATTTTGAGTAGTCGCAGTCAGTGTCCTTACATGGCTCCATCCTTCCATCTCTCCATCCTTTCGTCCATTCATGCTTTCCGCATCCTGTCGCTGGCAACGCCTTCTGCTTCTTCTCCTGCTCCTCCTGCTGCAGATGCTGCTACTGCAGCCTCTCCCCGCATCTTTGGCCGCTGTTTTGTTTTATGTCCTCCACTGGCAATTGTCCTTCGCATTGCATATAATTTCTGATTTCCGAGTTTAACTCGTTGCCTGTTAAATTTAATCACTTTTTGAAATCGGTCGGTCCAGCCTGATGGAGTACGGGAATGGCATCGAACGGAGTAGCTCCAAGTCCAAATGGAAATGAAAATGGACACGGCCATGGCAACCAACCGAGACAAAGTCAATTTTGTGAAAATGACAAACCAAATCGGTAAACTCCAATAAAGGGGGATTAAGTTCACCAAATATTATGGTAACTATTGAGATATTTGTTTCAAATAAAAAGGTTCAAATATAAGGAAAAAAATTTTGAAAAGTTAAATGATAGGTAAGTATATAAGTACAGTTCTGTAAAAAAATATATTTATATATATATTTATTTTATAGTTAATAAAAAGATTTTTAAGAGAGAGCTATATCCATCCAATTTTTTTTCCGATCAGAATCTTTTATTTCCTCTTCATACCTGAAGCAGTTTACTTCCAACGCTTATTATTTTTTAGAACAGCCATCAATGGCCATAAACCCTTGTCTATTTATCTGATTAAAAAAATCATTTTTATTTAATTATTATCGAAAAGCTTGCCTGTCATGCAACCATAGATTTTATGAGACCGGCAACTGGTGGAGGAAACCATATTAGATGCCACACATGGATGACCGGGCGATCCCCGCCTGGTAGCCTCCATTTTCGAGGACACTTTGCGATGCAAAAAGGCGAAAATTTATGCGCGTTGCAAGTTGCAAGGGGGGAGGAAGCGGGGAATGGGGAATGGGGGGCAGGTGGTTTTTGGGGAAATGGTTTGGAGTCAGATGGACATCCGGTAGCGGCACTTTCATGCTTGACCTCACTCACAGCGGCCTGCTTAGCCTCTTGACCAAAGCAGCTAACTTGGCCGGGATGCGATGCTACCGAGGATACCACGGATGGCCAGGATGTGTGCGCTTGTATCCGCCAGGGAGGAGCAACGCGGCAGCGTGTGTGGGCCAATGGCGGTGCGTTGTCCTTTTTTTTATGGCATCTCCTCTCCGCCACTACGACCACCAGGACCAGCACTTGCAATGAAAGCATTTCCGCATCCGCCAGCGTAGCTTGCGAGCATCCAAACCCAAAGCCAAGGAGCAGCATGGAGTCCACTTTAATTTTTGTTTTGTTTATAATTTACGCGACACAACATCAATTAAGTGCTTGGCCGGAAAAGCGCATACCTGCAGCTGAAAAAAGCAGTCATAAATTCTCGCCCTAAAGTGTTGGCGAGTGTTGGGAGCAACTCCCTATCCTACACCAAAGGATACATATATATATATATATATATATTTTATATATATCCGCCATACTTCCAGGATCCCCCTAGGGTCCGAAAAGGGGCGTTAGGGGGCGTGGCGCTTCAGCAGACCAGCTGCAATGTGCTGGAGCATAAATAGCCAACGCCATTTCGGTATGCGTACTTTTTTATGTATCACACAAATCATTTTATTGAATACACACTGTACAGTATACACGATGTACTGCATGCAACTTATTTAAGCCATGAAAATTATTTCAGACCAGTAATGAAGACCACACCAGGCAGTTTCCAAACAATTTCAATTTATTTATTAAGTTTAAGTATTTATAATTATGAAATATACAAATATATGACCACGAGAGGATTAATGACTTTATCACAAAATTATTAAGTTATGTTTTCCTTTAAACTATGTATTAAAATCAATAATATATTTAAAAAAAAAACATTAAAAATAGTTATGTTTTTTTAGAGGGCGCTATTGTTTCCAACTTAACAATTATCAAATAAATGCTTTGCCTAACAATCCTTTTTTGTTTCAGTTTTTAAAATCATATATCTTTTTTAACAAATCCTTATGCACTGCAGTCTATATAAATTCCAATTCTCTCAATGAAAATCAATTGGCAACTTTGCAACAAAAATATGACTGCAAAACATGCACTCTGCCGCCCATGGAGACGAAGATGGCTAATTGGAATTAACAAACACGATTTATTGGCCAAGTTGGTGTGATTTGTTGGAGTGACATTACGATGCGGTAAACGAGCTGGGTCGCAGGCAATCAGGACGAGGAAGCCGGGCCTCGGTTAACGAATGGAAAGTAACTCGAACTAAGGAAAAGAAGGAAAGGTCCTCGGACCAGATTGTGTGTCTAAATAGGGCATGGGGCATGTGCAGGCACTTGCAGACGCAATTTGTTACAATGCTGCAACAAAAAAGGGTCCAAAGAGTCATTAAACAGTATAAACAAAATTCCAGACGGGTCCTTGGCTAGACCCGCCAAGGAACACTATCCAAGTACAAAGAAGTGTCAGATGACACTGGAAACAAGAAGTCACTTAAAGCTCATTTTGATAATTAAAAGGTTTTGTTAATTGAATCATTGCTAAATTGGTTGCTAAATTTGCCTAAAATTAAAATTGAATTTCAAATTGTTCCTTTCTGGAGTAGGAAACCAAAGTAAATTTATTTACTAGACTCCGGTGTGCAGTTGGCCGCCGCCCCCGCCGGATGCGACATTCAAATAATGAAACGAATGTTTTGCTGCACTCATCCATTTATTCACGCACCATAAACTAGGGACGAATTTATTTCAAGGGACATCCGAAAGTACAATAATAAAAATAATAAAATTAATGGGGGCACAAAAAGGCAGCACCGGACTTGTTGGCTCGATCTACTTTTATGCCAATTTCAATTCGAGATGGAGGTTCATTTTCAGACCAGGTACCCAAAAACTGTTGGCGAATTAAATATGCATTCCATTTCAAATTGGTTGGTGGAGGCTTTGGCGGATGGTGCCAAAGTATGGGAGTTGGAGTTGGAGGAGTGGACGACCGCGACCAAAATTATTTCAACCATTTGCCAGATTTTGAATGCAGCTGGCCCTGCATTTTGGCATTGCCAATGCATTGTAATTTACGCGACAATTGCAATAAACATTAGTTCATTTGTTACGCAATGTACTGCACCCAAGTACCCACTGCAGTTCGACTGCAGCCGTTCCATAACCCCAATTTGGGAACCGTTTTAACCCCCATTTTCGACCCACTTTAACCCCCTTACGGCCGCCACGTTGTTTGTGGGTTTGCGGCTGGCACATTAAATTAATTACTCATGTTATTATTTTGGCCGAAATGAAGTACGCAACAATTTATAATCGCGGCTACATGAGATTAGAAGTACCTGCGGTGTCTGTGTCCCCACCACGCCCCCTTCTGCATGTAGGAGGGTGTGCCGCCCTTTCCGGCCATCAGTTGGGATTGCAAACGCTTTTGCTTTATTAGTCAGAATGCAGCCGGAAAATGTATTCGAAAATCAAAATTCTACAATTTTCCCGCGAATGCTTCTGTTTGCAATTAACGCTAATTTATGATCAACTAATTTCCAAAATGTTGTTACCAAAAAGTGTTGGCCTAAAACGGCCATTATCATTTAAGAGTGGATGCTTTTAAGCTAGAGTATTTTGTGGGATAAGTTTCTTCTCTCAAGTGAAAATAAAAATGTTTAAAGTTGTGATAAGTTCATTAATCCATCGCCTTAGTACTTCTCATTTATGAATTACCTAATTAGGCCCGATTAAGCCTTCGAAATCCGAGACAAGCTAACAACGGCATTACATTTAAGCCGGAATGCAACTAAATTTGGCCAGAAATTTATGGCAATTGCTCAAGCAAAACATTAATTCCATTTAAATTACCGCCTTATGAATCAACAGGCGGTTGGAACAAGCAACACAATCACATCCTAATGCATCCGCCAATGCAGTGCCACGCCTCCCCCGGGTACCACCATCGAGGAAGGATGGCCGACTGGCCGGAAGTGTTGTTGTCCAACCACTCCCCTCCTTCTCACCCGAGCCCGTCTTCGGTAGCCTTACTGTTTTTGGGCCTAATGTATGATTATGTTCCGAAACACAAAGCATACGCCAAGGCGACAAGGACAACAACGACAAGGACAGGAAGGAGCTGGGTACCCGGAATCCTGGGATTGGTCAACGAGCACCATGGCACCACCGCCCCATTTATTTGCACCGCAAAATTTGCACATGTTCAAATCGAGATTTACGATGCCGAGTGACATCATTAATCAAGCGCCTGATTGGTGATCCTGTTCCTGTTAATTAATACAATAATGGATTGCGTGTGGAGACTTTTGCCATAGCTTCTATATCCCGATAGATGTATGTAGCTCCCCCCGGAGGCCCCAAGACGAAGGACACTGCAATTTACGGCCCACAAGAAGCCGCAAGGATAAGCTAGACGCCATTCTATTGGAGAAAAAAGACACGTAGTCCTGGCTGCAACATTGATTTAAAATTTACAACGCTCGTGGCAAAGGTTGCTGCAACATTGCCATATGTTGCATTGATTTATCATTGCCAGTCGATGTGGCAGCCAAAATGGAAATCTTTTCCAGCTGCTGCAACAAGCCAGGACATTAGATACGTTTTAGCCTTGATGAGGTGGGCTGGCTCTTCACACACACATACACTACCCACACAAATTTCAATTAACAATTTTACCCTTAATTTGGCCAAGAGCTAGCAACCACACAAAAATCAGGCAAAGTCAACAGGGGAAGTGCTAGGGGTGTGGCTGGGCCGAGTGGGTTTAGGCCAACAAACTAAATTACAATTTGGTTTGGCCAAAAAAAGCCCCCTCCCCGCCATTCCCCTTCCATCCTGATTTCGGCCAAGGCTCGAGCATCAATTATGATTATCGTCACGTTTTATGAGACGCTCGCTCGACAACTTTATGACTTGGGCCACGCTTGTCAAGCGCCCGAAAGTATGCACTCGTATAATGAATATTGACAAAGGATACTGCGGATAGTGGCGGCTGTGCAGGCGGCTAGTTAACCTGGCAGGTGGCATTTGTGTGCTGTCCTCATATATTCATTAGAGGAGTACATTTGTTAGACGAGGCCCGAAATAAGTCCGGATAAAAATCTAAGATTTTGGCCAAGATGTGATTTCTTTCTTGGTCGGTAAGAGGGTATCGGATGGATATTTTATTCTTTTCTAACTATAGTTTCAAATCTAATTCTTTCATTTTCAGAGTAAACCTCTGTAAATAAACCAAACCAAACATTCCTTAATTCCTTATTTCTTTGAAAAACCTCTATGATAGCTGCACTTACTGCTTGTAGACACGAATCCGTGCACAGTTGCTTCTAATTGTCCTAAACCAAAAATATTAATAAGCAAATATTACAGAGAGGGGAAAAGGGAAAGAAAAAAAACCCAAGCCCCAAGCCAAAACACAAGACAATTAAAGCCCTAAACGAAATTTCAATTAGCGGCACTTAACGTCAGCTGCCAAAAAGCCAAGAAAAAAAAAGGAAGAAAAGGATAAAACCCCAAAAATGAAAAAAAAATCAAGGAATATCTAATAACAACTAAAGGATATTAGAGGCGAAATTAGCCAGAATAAAGTGAAAGAGTCAAGAAATTGAATGGCAAAAACCGCAGTCGAAGAACACTCTCGGTGGCAGTTTAGCAAAAACAATTTTCATTTGCAAATTGCGTATGCTGTTTGTTGCTTGTTGTATAGTATGTTGTATGCAACATTTCCATTGGATTTTTACATTTGCCAGCTTCAAATCGTTTTTTGACGCAATTTGGCTTAGTGATTTCTTTTGCATTTGGTAATTGCCAGAGCGCTGCTCTGTTTTGGATTTAATTAAAATTGCAAATATGCAATTCGAATGGCAGAAAGTGCCAGAGCGTAGTTCCGTGCCGACAAACTTATAAAAATTATCTAATAATTGCACTCCATAACAACGTTATCATTTCAATTAAGTTGAAAGCATGGGGTTTTATGTTAAATTTAGGCTTTAAAAACCATAAAAAGTAGTCATCTCGACCTCAACCCTTTTTTTTTTTTAAACAATAAACTTTTAGGTGAACATCAAAACATTCCATGCCATTACACAAATCCAAAGTATCCTTTATGAAAGCTTCCTGTACTGCACTGGACGCAGGTCCTGTCCCCCATCCCTCGCTCCCCACAAACCAAATGTTGGCCGAGTATTTTGGATGATTGTCGAGCATGTAAAACTTCTTGAAGATAATAATAATTTAGTGCTGTTGAAATGACTTTTGACCATCACACACAATTGATACGATCCAGGCTCCCACACGTGTTCTTCCAGCAGCAGCCGCACCTACACACCACCCCGGCCACCCCACGCATCCTTATTTTTGCACCACCAAGCTCGATTTGCCTTGGAATGCAACTGGAGAGTAGAGTCGAGTCGAGTCGAGTCGAGTCGAGTAGTTTGCACAATCAAAGCTGGAGAATCGAGGCAGGGGTGGGCCGACTGGAGGACATTTGTTCGCTGCCGCATCTCAAAGAAATAAACAAAAAGGGCATGCCGCCAAAATGCCGGAAAATCCACACATCCTGCAGGCTGTGGATGTTGCAGCCACTTTGCATGCAGTGCAAGTTAGTTTTGCCTTCAGGATATTTTTTGTTTTTTTTTTTTTTGTGTTTGCGCTGTCTGCGAGGAGATTCCTTTAGCGGGCTTGGGCTAAAGTGGAAAATGAATTTGTAAAAATTCACTTGTAATAATTTCTCGATTTTTGGTAAATTATTTGATTACACACACGTGTGGAACTGACTCCACCACCAGCATTCTCTTCTGGCTGATGCAATGTCTGGCTAGCTGGCTGGCTGGCTGGCTGGGTGGTTGGCTGGCAACAGGACTCCCATATCCTTCTTGGCTGGAGCGCCAGGACCATAAAATAAACTTCATCTTCGGTTCGTGCTGTTGCTGCTGCTTTGCACTTGGCGTTTGTCTTCTTTTTTGGGGCCTGGAGTGTGGGATTCTTCTCATCCGCCAGAAATGCGCATTCATTCGCAAAATTCACAAAACAAATAAAATAGTTTCTGGATGTGTTTTCCTCGGAATTGGGGACGATTATAGACGATGTGATTTGCGGTAACAATGGCTAAGGATTCTGATTGTCTAGAAGATTTCCATCCAGAAGGTTTAAAAAACTTTTCATTTTTTGCTAAGATTATTTATTTCTAATAGAAATTTTCTATATAATCATCTTATGTTATTTAAAATATAACCCAACTGCCCTAAAATGATATTCCTCTGCATGTTTCTCCAAGATTATCAACCCAGCTTTTTATGAAGTCATTTAATGTCAGCCCAAAATAAACTTCCACTGCCCAAAAAATTCCCGAAAAAATATATATTTAAATACATTTTCTTGAGGCTGAGAGGGCGAAAGGAAATTTCTTGTCTCGTCGGAATTAAGCCAAGTTTTGACCGTAAATTTGTGTATTTAAAGATTGCTCGGGATCGGGACCGAGTCGAGTTCTGGTCCAGGCAGGAAATAGATTAAACTGAGCAACACTTGCGCTATTTTGGTTTCCTTTTCCTGCCGCTTGTTAAATATTCAGAGGACGACGTGGAAGGGGGTGCAGCTGGAGGTGGGGAACGTGGGGGTTACCCTCTTGGCGAATCACACGCAGGTCGTCGAGGGTACTCCCCTTTCGGCTTCATCTTCCACCGCGTCGTGACAGCCAACGGCATAAACTTTTCGAATCTTATTTGTAGGATGGAGAAAAAAGAATATGGGCACCATAACAACAACGAGCGGTTGCGGCGGCAATAACTGTGCTGCCCGTTGTGGTTGCCATTTTCCCGGCCCTGTGGCATCGTGTAACAATTTCCGCCGGCAGCCCCACAGACCAAGTCCTGCCATTCTGGCCCCAGTGGCTCTCGTCTCCGACCTTTTGCCTTAAATAACTTTCAATTTGAGCCAAGAACTCGCGGTTGCGCCTATTAACCGTATGCCAGCGGATAGCCTCCCCGCCACCCAGAGTCACTTCACCTTTGCGCTCCTGACCACCTACGGCCAGGGGTGGCGCAGAAGCCGACAATTTGTTGACTCGGGTTCCGGTGTGTTTATTAGTTCATTCTGGACTTGCAAATGCAAATTACATGCTTACCAATGGCTACTTTTTTATGGACAAATTTTGATCCACTCATTTTGTTTCTTAACTTGTATTTAACAACAAATTTATTAAATAATAATATTAAATCATTTAAATGACATTATTGTTTATTAATTCGACTTCAAACACGATTGTTATAATTATGGTTTTCTGGTTTACGTGTCTTTGGAAGAGAACTCCACCGCGCTGCTGTAGCTCCTGGTACATTGAGGCGTATCCAGAGGTGGGTATCCTTGAAGTTTGTAGGGGATACTGAAACCGAGTTAGTTCAAATCACAAAGTCAACTGTTTCAAAGCTTCGTTTTTGAAAACGAACCATTCCAATTCACATTACTCTCTTATTAGCTAACAGATAACGATCTTCCCGACCTCAGATCTTCGTGTACTATTAATATTCGCAATAATCTTGAACACTTACGTCTGATCCGATATTCAAAAAAAAAGATTGAAAGCAATTGGAATTCTGTATCGTAAATGGTATTCATTTTCCAAAACAACACTAAAAAAATGTTGATTTTACGACTATGGTAGAACATTCATGCCAAGGGCATGAATTTATTTCAGGTAAAATGACATATTGTTTCTAAAAAATGTATTTTACCTTCTTGATCTTAGATCTTCGAGTACCTTGGATTTTCTGAAAAAACTATCCATGTGAATGATAAACTTTCATTTTCGATAATTCCACGTTAATTTGATTCACAGAATTATCCATAAATTTGCTAATATCTGACAGATCAATGAATGTTATATCTGATCCATAAGATAAGATCTTCAAGTATCGTTCCCCATTAAAACCTGGCAATCTAAAATCTGGCATAATTTACGAAAATTTTCACAAATCAATAAAGATTGATGCTCTGATTCGTAAATGGCTGGAAATGGGATGCAGTATGCCTGAGATATTGGCTTCAAAGTAATATCGTCAAAAAATGTGTCCTTACAGACAGTTTTTCCATTTATTACACAAAAATATTTTTAAATGCAATGTATATTTCAACACACTGTATAAAATCCTTCCCCCTAATGATCATTCAGCAAGCCAAAGTTATATTTTAACCATAAAATTGCTTGGTTTTGGTGACAGGTTTTCCATCTTTTCGAACTAATTCTTATCCTGGCAAAAGGATTCAGCAAAGAAAAAAGTGGACAACGACATTGTGAGGGTCCTCAAGCAATTGTAAAGATGAGCCGAGAGCCGTGTCCCTTGAACGCCAGAAGTCGGGAGCAGCCACAATGGCTAGATATCCTGTTTAAGGACGACCCATTCGCTCATATTTAGCTTGTCGCCTCGTATAGAAAGCGGCGGCGGTGTCATAAATTAAAACTTAAACTTTTGGAAATGTCAAGTATAAAACGGTAAATCTCCGCACACCCTCACACACACACACACTTGCCTGCTGGAAATGAATTGCAGCGGAAGATTGGCCAGAGAAGGGTTGGGTGGGGCGGTGAAGGTGGGCGGGGAAAGTAGAGAAAGGAGAGGCGAACGGCTTCCCCCATTGAATGCGCATGTTTTAGTGGCGGGCGGCGTTTTTCACTTGCTGGCAGAGATAGTGGGGAGAGCAGGGGGACTATCGGTGGAAAAACTATATAGAGCGAGCACCCAAGAAAAGGCACAACAACAACAATACATATATAGAGGAAAAACCCCACCCAGTTTCCCATAAATTTGGGCGAAACGCAAACTTACAGATTATCCGCATTTAGTTGTAAAGGTTTCCCCACAAAATGTGTTGTATTTCATTTTCGGGCTCCGCCAAAGACGAAAGTTTGTCCGGCTCCTTGCCATTCTGTCGATGATTTACATTTGATTTACTTTCTCTGGACAGAGCGTCCTTTTCGTTCGCCATTCAGGACATCCTGGAGCCTCCCTAAGATTCCCACTAATTTACAATAAATTCTCATCGCTGGCTCTAAATTTCTAATTTCTAATCATCATAAAATCTGATTATCATTATCGTAACTCTCGAAAAGATAGCCACCGAAAAACTTGACACATTAAGCAGCCATAAGAACGAATTTACTATGCTCGAGAACGGAACAATTTTTAAGTAAAATTTATGAAAATTAAAAATCTGTGAACAACTTTCCTTTGGTCATTTGAGAAATTTAATTGATCGCATAAATTCCTGGCAGTTTCAGCCTGCCAAGGGGGATGTACAAGAATTTATGCGAGGTAAGGGTGTCCTGAATTTGGGGTGGCAAGGTGGCAAGGTGGCAAGGTGGCACGCTGGCACTGTGGCAAAAAGACATCACGACGAATGAAGTGTAACCGCGAACATAATCAAATTTTGTTTGGCCACCAAGCAAAACACAAGTTTACCTGCCACCTTCACCAAGTTTATTTTTATTTCTTGTCTTGGGAAAATTGCCATCTTAATTTAAAAACAATTTTGTAACTTGCCGGTGTCGTGTCTTGACTTCTTTTTCGGGACACATTTTTCACGCAATTTTAATTTAACGCATAAACATTCATTTCCCAAGGGATGCCTTAGTTTTTTTCCTTAAAGAGAACAAAAATATATTTACGTTAAAAAATTGTATTTATCAATTAATCGTTTTAGACAGACTCTTGTCTGAAAAGTAGAAGAACCAAAAGTTATATACCTCTTAACTAATTTTTCAATTTACTAATAAAGTCAACGAAAAAGTGACAACTCCTTCCAGAAAGGATAAATCCTCTGGCAGGGTCCTCTACCCACAAATCCCACATTCAATGCCAACACAAAGATGATGAATTTGGACATTTTGTGTGCGTTGTAAAGTCACTTGCTCAAAAGTTATTAAGGATTAAAGAGTCGAGGCAAATGCGCCAGCGGATTCTGCTTCATTAGAGAGAAGGGCTAAGGATTCGGACCCAGAGTCATATGTGGTGAGACAGGACTACCAGGTGTAGTCACTACCAAGTGTATGTGCGTGGGTCTGTGAGTGTATGTGTGTGTCTGGATGAGGGCGATGTTTACTTACCTTTGGTGAAAGTTTTTGAAAATCCTAAAAGGAAATCACTTTAGACGCGTCCAAAGAGATCCAGTAAAGTTTCGTTAAACCATCTGGCCGGGCCCCCCTTTACCAGTTCCATCACCACAAAACCAAAGTTACCAGCAGAGGAAGTGTGAACGATTATGAAGAGCTGATAGAGGGAATTCGAAAGGAGTTGCCGAAACCTATTTTAGAGTCTTTTCCTCGGATGATGTTTTAATGTTGCCCGCTGGAACTTTTGAGACATCTTAATTCCTCTCGAGATAAATCAGAAAATTTCTAGCTGGCTGGGAGGTAACTTGAATTATTGGCTAGCAGGGGCTAACGAAGAATTTGTATTTTTATTTATACAATTTTTTGGAACTTATGCATTTTTATGAGTTCGCCGCTACTCTCACAACTCACTGTGTTGGGGTGTGTGTGTGTGTGTGTGTGTGCTGGGTTTATCCTTTCATAAATGGGTCCAACGGCCAACTGATTTATGCCACCGCAAGCTGAAGCTGTAGTTGTTCTTGGTCCTGCAGCAGAAGCAGCGGCAGGACCTGCAACTGTTCCACACCGGGGCATCCTGATGTCGACGGTGACGGTGGCGGTGGCGGTGGCAGCGCTGGGCGGTGGCAACAAAATAACAAAGCAACAAAACCGAAATTCCAGAAAACAACATAAAACCGATTGATTTATTTTGACAATGCTACCATGCAGTGTCGACCCGGCTTCCCTCACCTTCCCGCCCCACCTCTCCTCTCTTGGCATACGACCATGAAAAACTCAAACCAAAGCCAACCACCCCGCCACCCACTGATACCACGATCCCTGAGCGGTGCAAGTCCAAGCTTCAGTCTGGTTGCCATTGTTTGTTGTAGTCCGTCTCTGTGTCTTCCTGTCCCCGTCTCTGTATCTGTCCGTGTCCCTGTCTCTGACTCTGTCCCACTCCACATCGACATGTTCCGTTCGCATTTCGGACCCCATCACACCCACAGTCCCTGCCCACCCCCGCATACCCTGGAAACCACCAGCAATCCTGGACAAAAAGTTGTCCTCGTTGTCCGCTTTGTAAAATATTTTATTTGCACATCTTTCTTATTTTAATCCTTCATTGCATTTTGTTTGGCTTGGGTGACTTGAGCCAACCACCCCCCACTCGCACCATTCCGTCGCTCTCCTCTTGATTTTCCAAAGGACATACAGGGTGGGCCAGGACAGGTTGAGTTGGTTCCATACAATGGCCAATGGCCATAAAATAAACGTTAATTACCCACAAGGAATGGAAGTAATATCTATTCCTTCGGGTAATATATGCAGAACTGATCATTTCGAATAATATATCCTGCGACTTGATCGAAAACTTCTACATATAATATACCCCATAGTCATATAATTTATTAATAAAGATAATAAAAATTCAAATCCTTTAGTATCTATTTTTTCGCATAGGATTTAACAAATCGGAACACACTAAAAGAAAAACAACGACCAGAAAAATATTAAATGTAAGAAAAGGCGTATCTTCACCAAAATGAATGCCTGCGCTGGTGCTGCACCCTTCCATTATAATCTACGGATTAAATTTTTGATTATTTTTTTCGAGTAATGCAAACTACTTTCTTTACTAACCAGTGGCATAATTGGGAAAGTAACTCGAATCTCCTCCGCTGTTGTGGCTGCAAGAAGCATCCATCGGTGAACTATGAAAATTAACCCTTAATGGTTAATTCCTAAATTAATAAATATATATTTTTTAAAGACTTACTACAACCCATTACGTGACATCATTTCTTTGGCTCGCCTCTTTCCTCGTGCCATGCAACGATACTCCGAAGGACTCTGATAGCTAACAGGATTGTAGGGATTGGCACGGAAACCATCAGACATATTGTCCGTAGGCCCCGGCTGCTTCTGGTAATACTTATCGAAGTACCCATGTTGCATGGACATTGGTGGGGCCTGAGGATTCTGATAGTTCCGTGGCATTTCCAAATCCATAGCAGGAAGACGACAATCACCAAAACGTTGCTCCATGGAAGAAGCTTGATGCTGCACCCCACTAGACAACTGATCCCAGCCACGTAAGTTATTTGATTTTATGGTAGATATTTAGGGTTTTGGGATAGTTACCTCGGGATAGAACTCTTCAGGAGTAGGCATGTAAGGAATTCCAGAGAGTTGAGCGTACATTGCAAAATCAATGT
The DNA here is from genome assembly GCA_035045925.1 of Drosophila atripex. NCBI lineage: Eukaryota > Metazoa > Arthropoda > Insecta > Diptera > Drosophilidae > Drosophila > Drosophila atripex. Next base: position 11,218,350 of record JAWNOP010000070.1, read on the forward strand.
CCATTTTAATGGGTCAGTTTTTCTTTTGATTTGATTTTGAACGAAATTATACTATAAATTTTAAGGAAATTTTTTTGAACTTATTTTCTGGTTGTAATTTGGCCACAAATAAAATTCGAATGAAATTAGACCAAAGGAATTTCAAACTTGTTCGACATCGTGAAAGCAAACGTTACTAGATTGCTTATATTTTTCAAGGTTTAGAAAATTTAAACAAAAGCTTACTCGGATTGGACATATACATATATGGACATTTCCAAGGTCGCGATGGGTACATTCGTACAAGTAAAAGTAGTTATTTCGTAAAGTGATACAAATTACAAAAATTACTATATTCTGAAGATATTTTTTGTACCAATTGATATCTTCAAGAACTTTTTGTTTTGAAACGGCTTGTTTACCTTCTGCGTGAAAATCGCGAAACTCTGTGAAATTTGGCGAATAAGTTAATATAATCAAATAGAAAAGTGCCTTTAAATGGCTTAACTCATTTAACAATTTAACAATATAATCAAATAGAAAAGTGCCTTTAAATCGCTTACCTCATTTTACAATACACAGGGCAATATTTTCGAGAAAATAACTACAATGAACTATGAAATGAAAGCAATACGTAGTCTGACATCTGGTTTTTATTTATCCTCTGGTTAGGATTACCCAAATATTTTCTAATTAACCAACCCTTTAAATAAACTAGTCAATATTTAAAAAAATATAATATTTAATGTTTAGTTATAGGCAAACACGTTTCAATTTTAAACCATAATATAAATATCGAGTGAGTGCACATCTTTGACTAAAAGTAAGAGTTTTGATTGCTGTTGCCGTTTCCACGGTTTCCACGATATATTTGGCCCTCGGCGCCACCGATTCCGGGCAAGGAGCTATAGTAATCGCCCTGTCCTCCGCCACGCTGTTGGTCCATGGGGGAGCTAGGGAGAATTTTTTTTTAAATTTATATAAAGGTGGGAAGATATGTCGACTTACTAGAGCCCGTTGCGCGAGTTCATCTCCCGCATGATCTTCTGATAACGTAGCGGACTGCGATATCCGGGGCCACCGAGCGCAGCGGCACCACTTTGCATGCTCCTGGATTCTTGTCCAAAGCCACCAGCAGGTTGGCCGAATCCCTGGCTGGTGCCCATTTGGTCATAGTTCATTTCATAGCCCTATATATTTAAAATAAAAAAAACGAAGAATTGATTTTAATCGAGAAAAATTAGGTACTCACCTCGCCGCCCTGGCCATAGCCACCAAATTGCATACCATTACCGTACTCCATTATAATTTTTTTTTATCGAAAGTTTTTACTAAAAATTTAGATTCCAGAAAAACTTTTTTTGGTTTTTTGTTTTTAGTTTTTAGAGATCTTTACAGTCCGAAACCAGAAATAGAAATGATTTGTCTCCGAATATTCATGACCAGCTCGACATTTTCATTGACACAAATTCGTCATGGATTGCTTGAATCGGAAATCTGGGAGAGTTTAAAATAAGAGTAAAAATATAGAACTACAAAAATTTGTATTGTGATATCATAGTGTGCCTTTCGTTATCGTTTACAATAGAAGATATCGTTCCAATCACAGTTTACACTTAAATAAAGACAATAAAATCGATAAGTGGGTACTTACATATATTTCCTAAAGGATGTCTGCCGAAATTGAGGAGATATTGAAACGCTACCAGAGTTATCCCAATGTTGCTGGCATTATAATTTTGGATCCTTTCGCCATTCCTATTAAGACGACTATGGACTATACCTTGACGGTGCACTATGCCGCCGTGGTCCACACTTTGGCGGCCAAGGCGGCCAAGATGGTGTCCAGTCTGGATGCAAACAATGAGCTGATGACCATACGCTTGCGCACCAAACAGCACGAGGTCATTATAGTACCGTCGGAGAGCTACATCATTATTGTGGTGCAAAACCCTGGCGATTGATTCGCCAAAAAAAAAAAATGTAATATCCAATAAAAATACATTTGTGTTGGGGCCCCTATGCAATTGCCTTTTTATCTAGTTTTAATTAAAGTTAGAAGTGTCTGGGCCAATGGCGCATCTTTGGCCGTTTGAAATATGAGAGTTGGCCCTGGCGTGGCGGCGTTAATTGCCGCAGATAAATACACGCCGCGTCGCCATAATTACGACAGACAGATTACGGGCCACACTTAATTGTCCGCCGTAAACTGTTTGCCGGGTATCTCTAATCCGGCCAAGGAGAGGAACTTGCCATTGCCATCGTCTTGGCAAAAAATGTTCTCCTGCTCGATTTTAATTATTCGGCGACTTTCTCACACTTTGCCGCTTGCATATTCATTGGTTTTGCTTCACTCCCTCTGAAAAGGACCATCTGGGGGCATGCAACGCTTTGATTTCCATTACGGCCATTCTGCAAATTTTTCTTACCGTTTCAGTCTGCAACTTCTGAAAGTTACGTTGCAATATGGCTTCGAAGATAAGCTAGTTGAAGTGGTTATACAAATGGCCGGCTAGATGGGGAAAAACCAAGATTAAAGCTGACTTCAAGATATTTTTTAGTTCAAGATATTATTTTTTTAATTATCATTAAATTTATTTTAATAATATATATAGTTTTTATATTGAAATCACATTTGAGGCACTTATTCAAAAAACTCTAAACCTAATTAGTCGACTGCCTGCCAAGTGCAAAGGGATCACTCGACGAGGTCCTCACGTAGAAGATTCCCTCTTTGTGGAGGGATGGTTCTCCGGCCATCTGGACGGTTTGTCTCCGGCTCTGATCGCACTTCCACTTGCCCTCCTCCCGGACACATGGAGTGCCCCAGAATCCAAGCGGCGAGTTAATGGATTCGGCGAACATCTGATAGGACCGGATGTGGGAGCAGCCCAGGTAGTAGCAACTGCGCTGGTAGGCTCCGTAATTCGGATAGAAGGTGGCACTACCTGTGGGTCGACGGAAGCCAAAGTTGGCACTGGTGTGCATGGACTCCACATACTTGGCATCGGTGGGGTCGATCCGGAACTCAGCGGTGCGGTGACGGAACTTTGGTCCGGCAGGATCCAGAGCAAAGATAGTGTTGACCTGGTCCGGCTTCAGCCGCTTTCCGGCGGCTCCAGCTATCTGGGCTCCCAACGAGTGACCAATCAAGTACATGCTATCGAAGTCGGCATCAAACTCGCGATGGAGGCTTCTCACAAACTGGGCCAACTGAGCGCCAAAGGTCTCGATGAGAGTGACGACCGAGAAGTAGTTTATATTTGCGGAACTGGCACTCCAATCGGCCACGATCACGTTGTACTCCCCCTTCTTCAAATAGGCATCCTTAATGTCCCGGTTGAAGGAGCCACGCGACTGACTCATCCAGCCATGGACCATCAGCCTGGTGGGCAGTGAGGCATTAAAACCGGAACGCTTCCATTTTCGCTCATTGGAGAAGTCCAGCTCCCTGCCGCATTGGGGGAACTCCCGCTTGAAGAGGTAGAACTGCATTCTCAGCTTCTTGCTGGAGAATGGATTCAGATTGCTGGCTATTTTCTTGACGAAGGCCAGATCCAAAAACTTGCCAATACCCCGCGACTCGCTGAGATCCTTGTCGCACTGATTCCACTTTTCAAGCTTGGCACCCTCGTACTCATCGTCAAGATTTTGGAGAATGTCATCCGCCTCGGGTTGGGTGGAAATGTCAGATCTGGCGCCCAAACCAGTGGGTATGTCATCCAGATTAGTAAGGGTACTCATAAACTCGTCCATCTCGGCATCGTAATTGCCCTCGACTTCAATTATACTCGGCTTGCCTTGGGCTAAATTAAAAAGTAATATTTATACTATTAGCTATTTATTGTTTATTATTTTGTTTAAAGAAAACTAACCTACTGTGGCCACCAACAAGAGAACTGCACAAAGTTGAGTCCACATCTTTGGTCGATTTATTAGATCAGCTGCAGCTAGAGAAGCTATCCGTTCTACTGGCAATTGCACTCTGTTGATCTGTTCGATCCAGCTACCTGGTTTTATATACCTGGGGCATTATAGACTCACTAGACGCACTCTGTGACTCGGCACGTCACAGCCTGGCATTTTCACGGCATTAATTTGCACTGATCAAGCGATTCAATTGATAGTCGGTTGACTCCAGGGCTGTGGCTGAAGAGGGGTTTTATAATTCAAAGTCATAGATTATAATCCTGTCTAAATTTTAATTTTTTGTGCTTTTTTTTTTTATTGAACACTAGTATTTTATAGAACACTTTTAAACCGATAAGACCTTAAACATTATTTCTTTTGATTTGGTATGGTTTTTTTTTTCCATATTCAATATGAAACCTCTTAAACCTAATGTCAAAAAAACTTCATATGTATATACGACCTATCTCACTGCAAATGATCAATTTTCCCACATTGTCGATGTTTTTAGAAGCTGCTAGGACCCATGGACCGAAGATATATTCAGAGAATAATAAACCCCTTTTAAGACAGCCCCTGATCACTATATACCCAGCTGATATGAGGCATTGCCCGCTTTTTTTGTAGAGGCACGCGTTTCTTCCCACAGAAACAAGTCCAGCATTACCGGTTCCCCAGGCATTCTATGACGTAGCAGTGACTAGACCAAGTCGGACAACCAAGTCGCGTGTCTGGGAAATTCAGAATGAAAGCTTCAATAGACGGCAAAAAAAAGTGGGCAAAAGCTAAGTTAGTCAAACGCGATTACAATTATCAACTGGGCGTTTTGCGGCTATAGATTATGGAATACGATTAGCCGACCAACCTCAACGACTCTAATCGTAATCGTTTTCATGGGTCATCTAATCGACTTTTTGCGGTTTTCTATGGGAAATATCAATTGAAGAGTTTAATAAAGATTATTTTGTTAAATGGCACAGTTGACGTGATTGCATTTTAAACATTTTATTGGTAGAAACAATACTCACTGGGAAATCTTTTATTCCCAACATTTTCATTCTTTACTTCTTCTGTATTGCCTTGAATATAAATTGCCCTATACCTTTCCATTGATTAATAAGAAAACTACGATTAAAACTCAAATTAATAAGTATAAATTATAAATACAGATTTTCATGTAGAATGATTTCAAAATATCTAAAGGCACAGGAAAAACTTCCGCAAGGCCAGGGGACGCTACAGGGCAATAGGGTTCTTCTTGAGGATCTCAAGAACCGCCAAATCCTCTCCAAATATGCTCATATTCTTTAAAAGATCCCGACAGAAACCAGACAGCATCTAAACTGAAGAGAGATCTCGTCCTTGGGAAAAATACGCAGATGATTGATCGTTGCTTCTCAGGATCGAAGGTCTGAAAGGAAAGCTCATTTTACCTTCACTTTACCCATTTTACATTTTAGCTTACCTTAAGTTATAGAATTCACTCTGTTCTGGTCCGCCTAGTATCTCAACCAATAGCACCAAGAGATTCCGCTGGCCAGTCTATTCGCATCATAGGCATTGACATTGGAAGCTCACCTGGGGCCGCTCGCAGTCGCTCCCCCGGATCAGCGACAGTTTCTTTAGCGCCATGAGCCGACTCCAAAGCGAAGAATTCCTTACCATTGTAATTTTCACCAAAAATTGGACAGCGCAGAGCAAATAGCTTTTATGTGGAATGGGCTTCTCTTGAAACACCATGCAGAGCATCATAAGATTCAGAAGCAGCAAAATCATCAAAAGTTTAATACAAGTTTTTAATTTTGGAATTTTATTTGATCTTAAACCTTTTTTTTTTTTTTGTTTTTTTGGAGTTTTGTTACCGTTCCGTGTGATAAATATTGTAGACTGAATACTTTGTTCCTCGGGCTCCGCTTTTATATTAAAATTATGCTTCATTTGCAAAGCCTCCTAGGTGACAATTATTAAATTTATTTTTGTCAATTTCGAACGTTTAGCAACATTTCTGGCAGGTAAGTCTTTGATGGCAACATTATTATTTTGAAGGTGTCCACTTCGAAATGCGGAAAATGCTTAGGGATGATAGTTTTTCCTCTTACGAAAATGCAGGAAATGTATGGGGATGATAGTTTTCCTCTTACGAAAGCCATATCTTAGCCAATATTTATCCGATTCTTGAGCATTCTCCAGCAGTCTGCATAAAAATCTGGAAACAAAATATTTTTTCGATTTTTTCTTCAATTTTCTGGAGTGTCCCCTTCGAAATGCGGAAAATGCATGGGGATGATAGTTTTTCCTCTTACGAGAGCCATATCTTAGCTAATATTTATCCGATTCTTAAGCAGAATGCTTTAAACAATTTGTAGATCGATTCTCCAGCAGTCTGCATAAAAATCTGGATACAAAATATTTTTTCGATTTTTTCTTCAATTTTTTGGAGTGTCCCCTTCGAAATGCGGAAAATGCATGGGGATGATAGTTTTTCCTCTAAGGAAAGCCATATCTTAGCCAATATTTATCCGATTCTTGAGCAGAATACCTTAAACGATTTGTAGATCGATTCTCCAGCAATCTACATAAAAATCTGGAAACAAAATATTTTTCCGATTTTTTCTTCAATTTTCTGGGTTGTTCCCTTCGAAATGCGGGAAATATATGGGGATGATATTTGATCCTCTTAGGAAAGCCATATCTCAGCCAATACTTATCCGATTCTTGAGCAGAATACCTTTAACGATTTGTAGATCGATTCTCCAGCAATCTACATCAAAATCTGGATACAAAATATTTTTTCGATATTTTCTTCATTTTTCGGGGGTGTCCCCTTCGAAATGCGGGAAATGTATGGGGATCATAGTTTTTCCTCTAACGAAAGCCATATCTTAGCCAATATTTATCCGATTCTTGAGCAGAATACCTTAAACGATTTGTAGATCGATTCTCCAGCAATCTACATAAAAATCTGGAAACAAAATATTTTTCCGATTTTTTCTTCAATTTTCTGGGTTGTTCCCTTCGAAATGCGGGAAATATATGGGGATGATATTTGATCCTCTTAGGAAAGCCATATCTCAGCCAATACTTATCCGATTCTTGAGCAGAATACCTTTAACGATTTGTAGATCGATTCTCCAGCAATCTACATCAAAATCTGGATACAAAATATTTTTTCGATATTTTCTTCATTTTTCGGGGGTGTCCCCTTCGAAATGCGGGAAATGTATGGGGATCATAGTTTTTCCTCTAACGAAAGCCATATCTTAGCCAATATTTATCCGATTTTTGAGCAGAATACCTTAAACGATTTGTAGATCGATTCTCCAGCAGTCTGCATAAAAATCTGGATACAAAATATTTTTTCGATTTTTTCTTCAATTTTCTGGAGTGTCCCCTTCGAAATGCGGAAAATGCATGGGGATGATAGTTTTTCCTCTAAGGAAAGCCATATCTTAGCCAATATTTATCCGATTCTTGAGCAGAATACCTTTAACGATTTGTAGATCGATTCTCCAGCAGTCTGCATAAAAATCTGGATACAAAATATTTTTTCGATTTTTTCTTCAATTTTCTGGGTTGTTCCCTTCGAAATGCGGAAAATGCATGGGGATGATAGTTTTTCCTCTAAGGAAAGCCATATCTTAGCCAATATTTATCCGATTCTTGAGCAGAATACCTTTAACGATTTGTAGATCGATTCTCCAGCAGTCTGCATAAAAATCTGGATACAAAATATTTTTTCGATTTTTTCTTCAATTTTCTGGGTTGTTCCCTTCGAAATGCGGAAAATGCATGGGGATGATAGTTTTTCCTCTAACGAAAGCCATATCTTAGCTAATATTTATCCGATTCTTGAGCAGAATACCTTAAACAATTTGTAGATCGATTCTCCAGCAATCTACATCAAAATCTGGAAACAAAATATTTTTCAGATTTTTCTTAAATTTTCTGGGGTGTCCCCTTCGAAATAAGGAAAATGCATGTGGATGATACTTGATCCTCTTAGGAAAGCCATATCTTAGCCAATATTTATCCGATTCTTGAACAGAATACCTTTAACGATTTGTAGATCGATTCTCCAGCAATCTACATCAAAATCTGGATACAAAATATTTTTTCGATTTTTTCTTCAATTTTCGGGGTTGTCCCCTTCGAAATGCGGGAAATGTATGGGGATGATAGTTTTTCCTCTAACGAAAGCCATATCTTTGCCAATATTTATCCGATTCTTGAGCAGAATACCTTAAACGATTTGTAGATCGATTCTCCAGCAGTCTGCATAAAAATCTGGAAACAAAATATTTTTTCGATTTTTTCTTCAATTTTCTGGAGTGTCCCCTTCGAAATGCGGAAAATGCATGGAGATGATAGTTTTTCCTCTAACGAAAGCCATATCTTAGCCAATATTTATCCGATTCTTGAGCAGAATGCTTTAAACAATTTGTAGATCGATTCTCCAGCAATCTTCATCAAAATTTGGAAACAAATTATTTTTCAGATTTTTTCTTCAATTTTCGGGGGTGTCCCCTTCGAAATGCGGAAAATGCATGGGGATGATAGTTTTTCCTCTAACGAAAGCCATATCTTAGCCAATATTTATCCGATTCTTGAGCAGAATGCTTTAAACAATTTGTAGATCGATTCTCCAGCAATCTTCATCAAAATTTGGAAACAAATTATTTTTCAGATTTTTTCTTAAATTTTCTGGGGTGTCCCCTTCGAAATAAGGAAAATGCATGTGGATGATATTTGATCCTCTTAGGAAAGCCATATCTTTGCCAATATTTATCCGATTCTTGAGCAGAATACCTTTAACGATTTGTAGATCGATTCTCCAGCAATCTACATCAAAATCTGGATACAAAATATTTTTTCGATATTTTCTTCATTTTTCGGGGGTGTCCCCTTCGAAATGCGGGAAATGTATGGGGATCATAGTTTTTCCTCTAACGAAAGCCATATCTTAGCCAATATTTATCCGATTCTTGAGCAGAATACCTTAAACGATTTGTAGATCGATTCTCCAGCAATCTACATAAAAATCTGGAAACAAAATATTTTTCCGATTTTTTCTTCAATTTTCTGGGTTGTTCCCTTCGAAATGCGGGAAATATATGGGGATGATATTTGATCCTCTTAGGAAAGCCATATCTCAGCCAATACTTATCCGATTCTTGAGCAGAATACCTTTAACGATTTGTAGATCGATTCTCCAGCAATCTACATCAAAATCTGGATACAAAATATTTTTTCGATATTTTCTTCATTTTTCGGGGGTGTCCCCTTCGAAATGCGGGAAATGTATGGGGATCATAGTTTTTCCTCTAACGAAAGCCATATCTTAGCCAATATTTATCCGATTCTTGAGCAGAATACCTTTAACGATTTGTAGATCGATTCTCCAGCAGTCTGCATAAAAATCTGGATACAAAATATTTTTTCGATTTTTTCTTCAATTTTCTGGGTTGTTCCCTTCGAAATGCGGAAAATGCATGGGGATGATAGTTTTTCCTCTAAGGAAAGCCATATCTTAGCCAATATTTATCCGATTCTTGAGCAGAATACCTTTAACGATTTGTAGATCGATTCTCCAGCAGTCTGCATAAAAATCTGGATACAAAATATTTTTTCGATTTTTTCTTCAATTTTCTGGGTTGTTCCCTTCGAAATGCGGAAAATGCATGGGGATGATAGTTTTTCCTCTAACGAAAGCCATATCTTAGCTAATATTTATCCGATTCTTGAGCAGAATACCTTAAACAATTTGTAGATCGATTCTCCAGCAATCTACATCAAAATCTGGAAACAAAATATTTTTCAGATTTTTTCTTAAATTTTCTGGGGTGTCCCCTTCGAAATAAGGAAAATGCATGTGGATGATACTTGATCCTCTTAGGAAAGCCATATCTTAGCCAATATTTATCCGATTCTTGAACAGAATACCTTTAACGATTTGTAGATCGATTCTCCAGCAATCTACATCAAAATCTGGATACAAAATATTTTTTCGATTTTTTCTTCAATTTTCGGGGTTGTCCCCTTCGAAATGCGGGAAATGTATGGGGATGATAGTTTTTCCTCTAACGAAAGCCATATCTTTGCCAATATTTATCCGATTCTTGAGCAGAATACCTTAAACGATTTGTAGATCGATTCTCCAGCAGTCTGCATAAAAATCTGGAAACAAAATATTTTTTCGATTTTTTCTTCAATTTTCTGGAGTGTCCCCTTCGAAATGCGGAAAATGCATGGAGATGATAGTTTTTCCTCTAACGAAAGCCATATCTTAGCCAATATTTATCCGATTCTTGAGCAGAATGCTTTAAACAATTTGTAGATCGATTCTCCAGCAATCTTCATCAAAATTTGGAAACAAATTATTTTTCAGATTTTTTCTTCAATTTTCGGGGGTGTCCCCTTCGAAATGCGGAAAATGCATGGGGATGATAGTTTTTCCTCTAACGAAAGCCATATCTTAGCCAATATTTATCCGATTCTTGAGCAGAATGCTTTAAACAATTTGTAGATCGATTCTCCAGCAATCTTCATCAAAATTTGGAAACAAATTATTTTTCAGATTTTTTCTTAAATTTTCTGGGGTGTCCCCTTCGAAATAAGGAAAATGCATGTGGATGATATTTGATCCTCTTAGGAAAGCCATATCTTTGCCAATATTTATCCGATTCTTGAGCAGAATACCTTAAACGATTTGTAGCTCGATTCTCCAGCAGTCTGCATAAAAATCTGGAAACAAAATATTTTTTCGATTTTTTCTTCAATTTTCTGGAGTGTCCCCTTCGAAATGCGGAAAATGCATGGAGATGATAGTTTTTCCTCTAACGAAAGCCATATCTTAGCCAATATTTATCCGATTCTTGAGCAGAATGCTTTAAACAATTTGTAGATCGATTCTCCAGCAATCTTCATCAAAATTTGGAAACAAATTATTTTTCAGATTTTTTCTTCAATTTTCGGGGGTGTCCCCTTCGAAATGCGGAAAATGCATGGGGATGATAGTTTTTCTTCTAACGAAAGCCATATCTTAGCCAATATTTATCCGATTCTTGAGCAGAATGCTTTAAACAATTTGTAGATCGATTCTCCAGCAATCTTCATCAAAATTTGGAAAAAAATTATTTTTCAGATTTTTTCTTAAATTTTCTGGGGTGTCCCCTTCGAAATAAGGAAAATGCATGTGGATGATATTTGATCCTCTTAGGAAAGCCATATCTCAGCCAATACTTATCCGATTCTTGAGCAGAATACCTTTAACGATTTGTAGATCGATTCTCCAGCAATCTGCATCAAAATCTGGAAACAAAATATTTTTTCGATTTTTTCTTCAATTTTCTGGAGTGTCCCCTTCGAAATGCGGAAAATGCATGGGGATGATATTTGTTCCTCTTACGAAAACCATATCTTAGCCAATATTTATCCGATTCTTGAGCAAAATACCTTAAACGATTAAGTTATAAAAAAAAACTAAATACAAGCATTTAAATACACTTATTATTATACTTATTTTAATCAGAATTGAAGCAAAGTCGAACATAATTTACAGGTAAGAACTTCGTAGCCAAGTCCACAACCAACATGTTATTATTTACATTACATGTTATTACAATTCTGTTAATAACAGAGAAATGGAACACGAATGGTGGATTTAAACAAAATCCGCTATGGCCTCACTATTATCCTAAAAAAGAACAACAAAGGCGGCCGCAAAGGCGGCTGGCAAATCAATAGCAATAGAAAGAAACAATAACAATAACAATGAGCATCGACGACGTCATCTACGTAATCTGTCTACTGGCCTGCATCGGCGCTGGAAGCTATGTGAAGAAGATCAGCGATGAGGGGCAGCGGAAACTGGTGTCCACCGCCCTGGGGGTGATTGTTGTTGTGATTGTTTCCGGTCTCCATAGTCTTCACTGCTTTGCATCCTTGGCCTTGGGCACGGTCAGTGTGCTCCTCGTGCATCCTAGGTGAGAATTGGGAGCTTTAAATTGGTTGACATACTTTTGCTCGCCACCAACTCATTCTCCTCCTGCTCCAGCAAATGCCATCTGGTTACGTTTTTTGTAATGTTTGGCTACTTGGTGTTCTTCCGACTCTTCGATTTTTACCTGGGAATTCCTGGCCACACGAACATGATACAAATGATACTCACCCTGAAGGTTAGTTGCATAATCGACTCCAATTGCCACTAATTGGTTTAAAACGATTTTATTTCAGGTGTCTGGAATTGCTTTTGAGAAAACGGCAGCATGGAAGAAAATAAAGGCCCGGGATGAGCAGGAAAAGAAAGAGGACAGAGATGTCCACTCAGAGAGTCTCGTAGAGATTACGGACTATGATGTGGAGCTGCAGACACTGGGAGCGGCAGAAATTGTCCACTATAGCTTCAACTATATAGGAGTTCTGACAGGTGACGATTAGTTGGATCAAGACAAGTGGTTATAGTCTACGGGGTGCAAAGTTCAACCGCTTTAATTACAGATAATAATTCTGTATATTCTTTCCAATAAGCGCTGCCCGCTATATGATTTTCTTTTGCAGGTCCCTACTATCGCTACCGTACATACAGAGACTACTTCGAGATGCCCTTTAAGACTCATGCGCCCAGCATTGAGGCCACGCTCGAGAAGCTTAAGTATGCCGTGTTCTACTGTGCCCTGTACCTAACCACAAACTATCTGTGGCCCTTAGATGTGAGACTTTCCCTATGGGGAATTTCGTTCCAATATTTATATTTCCTTCCCTATTATGATGTTCTTTCAGTATGCGCTGAGTGATGAGTTCTACAATGATCGCTCCTTTGTCTATCGGCTGCTGTATGTGTGGCCCACATTCTTTACATTCCGTGCCCGCATTTACACGGGCCTGACCCTAAGTGAGTGCGTTTGCACGATGGCCGGCTTCGGAGCCTATCCGGATGAGTCTGATCCCAATAACGGCGAGGGTCCTCGCAAGCGCTACCAGCACTTGAAACGTGATGCCGAAAAACACAAGTACAATTTCACAACGATTGTAAATACCAGAGTACTGGATGTGGAACGATGCTGGACCTTCAGGGAGGGCATGAAGCACTGGAATGTCTGTGTCCAGTATTGGCTAGCCGTAAATGTTTACAAGCTCTTCCCCAGCAAGAAGTACAGGTCAGTAAAGGGCCTCTTAGTATTTATGTGTTAACTATGAGACTATGAAATAACATATATTGGTAAGCACCTGAAAACTCCTTTGTCTTAAAAGTATTTCATAGAATCCTAGCTATGTATTGTAATTATGCTTGCCTTTGGTATATTGCTCTTGTTGTTGTTCTTTCCTTATGCCACTGCTCGCAGGGTTGGCAGGTATTCCTAGTAGTTAATTGTGTTTAAGAATTTTTGTAAATCTTCTAGACTGATATGATTTTAAACATTTTAGAACCGGGGCCACCTTGCTGTGCTCTGCCTACTGGCACGGTTTCCGGCCGGGACACTACTTCTGCATCATGGGAGCCCCTTTTTATGTTTCCCTGGAGGATATGTGGCACAAACTGGTGCGCAAGGATGCTACTGGGACCAGGCGCAATGTGATCGATGTTCTGTTCTGGATTTTCAAGTGGTTTGCCTTCAGTTACCTGGGAGAGGCGTTCCTACTCTCCTCGTTTGGAAACATTTGGCGATTCTACAGCTCTGTCTACCACATCGGATACATCAGCTGGGCGGCAATGATTGCCTTGGGACTATATCTGACCAGTCAGAAAAAGGCTGCCGAAAGGCGGAAGAAACGGGCAGAGGAGAAGGCCGCCGGGGGAGACGCAGCCTCCTCTCTGTTAGACAAAGAAAAGTCGCAGTAATGGCTCTTTTAATCAAATCGCCTATCGGTTCAATTTATGGACAACTTCCTGTAAGTTTTCCAGTAGATATCGGAAAGTCTGCCATTTACTTGGTTATAAATACCCTTTCAAATCTAGTTCCAATCTATTGTAAAAAGAGAAGCTACTCCAAAGCTAATTAGTTTCCAATTCGTTAATCAATGCAAAACACCAATTAAAATATGTACAAAATCCTTCAAAATCAGTTACCATCCATATGTTATCGGGGAAAATGATATTTTTATTTATAACGAGTAGATTCTAGGCATCTATAAAGTTACCAAAATTATACACATCTTATTATTAGTTTTAATTGAAAATAGTATCGAAAAGTGTATATTCCTAAATGAATTTAAATACCCAAAATATAGATATTCGAAAAATTAAACGTCGTTTTCAAGTTCACTTAGTTTTATTGAAAATATTGTAAATTTGTAACGGTGTTGTGAGATTTGAAGGTATTTTTTTTTTTTTTTTTTTCAAAAATTAAGTTTTATGAAAAAAATTGAGAGTACCATTAATTGATTTTGAAAAATAGAAAACATAAAAATTCGAGTGCTTTTTGTTGCAATATTAAAAACTGAACTAAAGGCGGGGAGTACAGAAACTTTTTAAGATTTGCATATAATATTCAAGATTCAATTATTTAAAAGGCCTATCACAATATATTCAATCTATTTAGTTTCTGCAAATCAATAATATTGTTTGTAAGTCCTTAGAGGCTTCAAAACTCCACCCATGTGTTTAAGGAGCCTTTTGCTTAGCGGTTTCTTTGTTTCATATTCGATACCAGCTCGAATTTGGTCTAAATTCAATGCGTTTCGACTTCAGTTGTGTTGTGTTTCCGAAAACAATTTAGTTTCTTCAAATATGTGGGGAGCATGGCAAGAGATTTCCTGTTGCAGTTCCTGATGCTGGCTTGGATGTGAATGTGAATGTTGATACTGATGTTGAGGGAGGCTGGGGGCATCACGCCGAGGAGGCTTCATCTGTGACCAGGGACAAGCGACGCTTTACGTCCTGCGTGGTGTTGTAGGCGCCGCAGTACACGCACTTGAGTCCAATGAAATGGAATTTGGTTTTGGAAGTCTGTAAAATAATAATTAATATATGAAGAATGAAATCATTTAATTGTAAATTATATACTCACCTTGTGACAATCGTTGCAAAATATATGAATGCGCTGATTTTCGTATTTCAGTGGCACTGGCAAACGGAGTGCCTGGTCGTCGAGGTATTCCCAAAGCGCCGTCATGTCTATCAGCGAGGTCTGGCAGGTGGGACAAGTATAGTGGCCGGAGGCCAGCAGCTGGTCGAAGCACATCTTGTGCAGCAGGTGTCCACAGTCGGGAATATGGCAGGGAATACGCGAAGTGTGGATGTCTCCCAGGCAAACCGGACAATGGGATCGAGAGATATTCTCCACACACTGCAAAAGAACGGAGTAAATTTCATTAGAAGGGGCTTGGCTATATCTTATTTTCAGATCCATCTCAGATTTGGGTGCCTGTTACGGATCTGCACAGCATCTCGAAATGTTGACCAATTAATTAAGCTATTCCTCGAACCGTTTTGACATTCATATCCACTCAACTGGATCGCAGATCGCGACCAGCTACAAAAAGCAATTAGGCAACCGGTTTCAACAATGAATTGACGAAATTAATATGCAAACTGTCTGGCTGTGTCTTTGATTTGCT
Organism: Drosophila atripex; assembly: GCA_035045925.1. Lineage (NCBI taxonomy): Eukaryota > Metazoa > Arthropoda > Insecta > Diptera > Drosophilidae > Drosophila > Drosophila atripex. The sequence continues at coordinate 11,233,794 of JAWNOP010000070.1, forward strand.
TTCGATATACTGAGGTCAGTCCGTACTTACAACGAAATCTTTTCAAAGTGGACAATCGTGTGGTCTAATGGCGCACTGAAAATGGAACCCAACTCACCCGATGGCCATCGATCTTCAGCTGGATGGGTAAGCACATGTTGCACACCTCGCAGTGGAAGAAGTTTTCGGCGCCGCCAATCCTACAGATGCCACAGCCATAGCAGTGGTACTGCTGCTTGTCCGCATCATCGAAGAGGTTGCAAATGAGGCAAGTGTACTGAAATAGTTGGATAAATTAGGCTTTTTATCTTTAATCAATATCTATATAGCTTTTTTGGCGTGATCAATTAATTATTTCTCCAATTAGTATGATCAATCTCAATCTCAATCTTGACAATCTTCAACCAAAAATCCCCCTTATGTGTGTCTCAAGGCATTGGGAGACACGACAATCGAACAATTTCTAAACATACAAATATTTATAAGCTCTTTTAATGATTTTAAGCGCATCTAGCAAGTAAATAAACAAATATTTGTTTTATTTATACACATTTTTATCAAGCTAATAAAAAATTTGAATTCTCTTTGGATAAATGACATTTTGAAACCACTTCTCCATTAAAGATCCGGTATGCAAATTTATAAACTTGCTGGGCACATTGCAGCAAGGTGTAATGTAATAAAAATTTAACAAATTAAAATCAAATAATTAGCACTTAAAAATTTAAAAAAGATGGCTTCGCCATTACTAACTAGTTTTCTATGGTTATTTGTGTGTAATAGATTGGTGTTTCGGAAAATGCACTTACCTTTCCAAAGCGTACTCCACAATTTTCGCACTGTTCCCGGACCGTCTGCCGGGTATTGCACTCGGAGCAGATCAATTCCGTGAGTGTCTTGCGATCGAAGTGGTGCGTCTCGTTCTCATCATGACAGAATCTACACTTGTAGAACTTGTTGCAGCAGGGTGTCTGCGGGAGAAGTCAACAAATTAGTCATAGATATACAAAAAACATTCCTCAAAAAAAAATTCCATCTAAAATAAAGCCAAGATTCCACTCCTGCTCCCCCCTGCTCCACAACTCCCCAAGCCAAGGACTACCCAGACTACCCAGCATAATTCATTAGCATTCCCCGATGATGCGGCCCCTAATTTTCAAATTAAGTTGCTAATTAACGAACTCTGCTTGGAAACCGTCAAGTAAGACTTAAAATGACGCACTTGGCCCCCAAAATAACAAATATTTTGGAGTAAGTTAGCATTATCGTAAACATTGCACTCTGAATTCGAGCGAGATTTATGAGCTACGAAACCGAATCCCAATCAAATCATTTGGGGAAACTAAATCCGTTTTAAAGATGGATAAAGAAACTCGTGTCGATTCATTATATTGTTGCTAATTGCCTCAACATTTTGTTATAAATCTGACGGGTAGAAATCTGGTTCTTGCAGACACATTAAACAAATTTATGATAAACTTGATAAAATTTATCTTAAGTGTTTGCTTTTTGTAACTTACGCAATAAAAAACCCCCTAAGTTGTGACACCCTTTGAATGTGTCTTCCACTATCTTCAAGAATTATTTATAACTTAACAACAGTTTTTTTTTTTGTTTTTGTATTTGTATTAATTGTACTTCAACTCTGCTGGGATGATAACACTCGAACTGCAGAAGAGGAGTAGAAGCCTGTTTGAATCCGGTTTCTTTGTGTTTCCCCCTTCAATTAAGTGCTGTTCTTCATTAATGATCATATTATTTCATTTTTGTTCTTGTACCTGACGCCCCAGACTCATTTATTCAACCAAAACAAAGAACAAAGTTAAACACAATTAAAATACAAGGTTCTACGACAAATTGATACAAGATGTGCCTGGAACAGACGATATTAATATAATCGCGGGCATTGCTCCACTTGGTATTGCACACATCGTTTTTGACATTGGGGGGGCTGAGTCCACAGGTACTATGTGCATAAATTAATTTCACGCATTGTGCGACTTACAGACACTCGTTTATTAATGCAAATACAAATATTTGTGATTAAAATACGCCACCTGATTCAACAATTATAGCGAGCTTTAAATACTCGTTATGGTAAAATCTTGCCGAATTTTTAGCAGTGTAATAATTGAACTGGCGAAAGCGAAATCGCTAGGAACACCTCTCGGATTATCGAAAATGTAGGACAGAATGGGCGTGAACGGGCTTACGTGACATTTTTGTAAAATAAATTTTGGGGCTACATGGGGCTATTATTAATTCATATCGCGGCATGGAAATTGCTAAGCTTTGCGGTTACTTTGTTGTGTGTTATTCAAATTAGTTTTCTTACTCCGTTCGAGTGCATCCTAATCTGGGTTTAGTCATGCTAATAATAACTACCAATACACTAGATATTTTAGGCAAATAGAGGGCTCACAATTTTCCGACTTGCGCATCTCTACTTTCCCTTGAAGACAGTCACTATTCTCTCACCCTATAATTTTATTATCTGACGCTATATGCCTTACTTATCACCTCTCGATAATTATGACGGCTTCCTCCTAATGGTCTGAGTAAAGATCTGGATATAGCCGAGGAACGACTGCTTTATGAGTGCCACAATTTTCAGTTTACTCATAATCTCTTATTCAAACTGAACCGTAAAATGGAGGTGTTAACTGGCCACTCGCCTCCGGGGCGGACGGCCGTAAAAAATTCCTGCCTTGTGAATCGGAACCAGAGCACAAGTTTCCGGACACCATGAGGTTGTCTGTGTGCAATTGCCTGGCAAAAAGTAATTCCATTCAATTGAAATAAAATTACAGAACCAACAAAAGAACCATTGGCAAAGGTGTCTGGTTAGACTTTAGACACTTTATTTCATTTGTTTGTTTAGAAATGAATAAATAAACCTTAAATGGCCTATTCGAGGCAGCCGGAATGAATAAATCGAAAGGAAAATGGGCAGAAAGCGAAAATTCTTTGGGGCGCCACTATAACTTTCATTTAAGAAGAACTTTCCCATTTATGATTAAAAAAATATTTGGAAAAATATGTTGCCCGCATGTTGAATTAATTGAAGATAGGGTTGATGTTCTGCCTCAATTGAAGAAAATGTTTCTTCATAACAATTTTTCCAAGCAATTGAATTGCATCAAAGTACAATTAGGGTCAAAACCAATTCCAGGATGATCCATCAAAATTATACGAAATATTGAAATTAATATCTTTAAGATATCAAAGAAACTGTCATAAATAACACATCCCCCTTCCTTCTTATTGTTTGATGTTTAGAATCTTTTGAAAACTCCTTTCAAACTTAATACTGATTTTTAAATATTTAATAATTATTTTTTTATTCAAACTTTATATTAACACTTACCACAAACATGGCCCGTCGCTTATAGTGAGCGCAACCAAAACGCAATGACTCCGGTGTCGTTGGCGGGGTGTTGCTGGTGATGCATGAAAATTGTTCATGTTGCAGGGTTTTCTTAGCCTCTGTGGCAGATTTCCCGGGATGCGTTGATGGGCGATGACATGTGGGGAGATCCTCCGCCATCGGCTGGCTGAGACTTGGCGTCGATTTGGATTTTCGCAGCTTGGCGTGAAATGGAAAAGCGCCCGTCATGATTGTGGGCGGCCTAATCAGTTGTTGTTGCTGCTGCGGTGGAGCGGCTATCTGAGCGGCTGGTGGCGAGACGGGATGAGCAGCCTCCGCTGAGGTCGACGTTTCTGTAGTTGCCAGCAGCTTTGACGATGAATTTAAATTGACTTGATTGGGTTCTTTTGTATTGGTAAATATTTGTACATCGATGTTGCTGCCGCTGGCCATGTGTTTGTTGTGGTTTTCATTTAGCGATATTCGGCGGGTTCGCTGACGATTCTTCATTCTGCTGCAGGAGCTGTCCAGTCCACTCCACTCCACTCCGGCCAAGTGTGCCTCTCAGTGTACGGTGTGGTGTGGCTACGGTTTTCCGCTGCTTCTTTCGTTATCGTGCTGCAGTTGTCTTTGTTAATTGTTGCCTCTCCAATTGCCGCCTGCGGAGCATTTAAATTATTTCTTGATGTTGCTATTGTGACATAGACTTTGTATCCGTCTGTTGACGTGACCAATCCTAAATTATAAACTTAACCCTGCTTCCCCCTGCCCAGCCCTAAATCGAACTCCTAATTTCCCCTTTTTTTTTTAACTATATGGGTAGTAACTTTCATTTATGCAACACTTCCTTATGTATTCATAGGCTGTCGTTGGGCCACAAGTATGACACTGGGCTGGAAGCTATTAAAAAGTGTGGGAAAGTGATAAGAACCTGGGACGGGGCCATTGTTCAAACAGAGATCGATCAAGTTAGTGATATGGTAAACCCCCCCCCCATTAAAGTGTTTGCGACAAACAATCAACCGTGGGCAGTCCATTTGCATTTCAATGATTCCCACTCTCGCCGGGCCGTGAAAGGCCATCTAAAATAGATAACTGCTATCTTGATTTTTAGTCGGGTTTCTTCGACTAATCGCAGTGCATTGAAGTGGGAGGACCTTGTGCCATGCGAACGTGTGCATTTAAATAGCCTACTTATCCCCATGGGTCACAGTTTCGCGAACAAGACATTCACTGGTTTACTGATTCGCAGTGCCTTGACACACAGTGCGCTAAAATAAAAACAAAAATAACAAAAAAATAAAAATAAAGAGACAACAACCCACACTTGTTAACATAACCGGCGTGCGAATCGGCAAAACTTTCGCTCATCGATTGTTGCTGCTGCTGCTGCTGCTGCTGCTGCTGTGGCTGGAATTACAAGTTGCTGCCGTCGTGCAGTTGGGTTGTCTCTTGCCACCGCAGGAGGAATTACCAGAAATAACCAGCAACAGCAGATGAGTGTTTGGCCCGGGTGGCTGGGAGGCTGTCTGGCTGGGGTTTATGCTCGCCTCTGTGTTGTCATTATCGTTATTTTGTTATTTTGTGGTTATTCTTATTTGCATAGAGCTGCCAGCAGAAAAATCGTTGCTGAATCTTGTTTATTCAGTTTGTTTTTTTCGCAATTATCAGAAGGAGAGCACAGTAGAGCGGCATCAGCCACTGTTCCACCACCGACAACAAATATTGAAAGTGTGCTAAAATTACAGAAACCCAAGGCGATAAAATAGCGTCATAGGAGAACCAGTCGCCGAAAAGAACGCAGTCCGAGTTGAAACTTGATTTCGGTTTTCAATTATTAAACATTCAAGCTTACGCAGGCACGCACTCACTCACACTCAGATACAAATTGCAGTCAATCAGTCAGCCAAATGCATTAAATAATGTCACGATCTGTGTAATTGGTTTCTAAAAGTTTCCAATCCAAAATCCAAACAGCCTTCGGCTTGAAGTTTGGCTATGCATCTGTATCTGTATGTACATTTACACGCATTCAATTTTATAAAAATTTGTATTTAAAAAAATATATATGTACATATGCACATTAACTTATTTAGGTTTTTTAAACCAATTTCTTGCTTAACGTGTTTGGGTTTTGCTTTTGGCTTTGCATATTTATACTTTTTGCTCAGCGACTGGCTTAATCTTCTTCGCTTTTATTATCGGTCTCGTTGTGAGCGTCGCTGAAGTTCAGCCTTTAATTATAATTTTGCCCATTCGTTAATTATAATTTATTAGCAATAAACCGTATACTTGAAAGTAATATAACACACACACACCAGCCGCTCCGAGGAGATCGCACAACTCGCAGCCCGAAAAAGTCAATTGAATTAAAAACGACTACGGAGACAATTTCAAAAACCGCGTTTATCTCGCGGATGCGTATCCCGCAGATTCGTGCGGCGCGAGCTTCGATTCCCAAGTGAGCATAGCGTCCGGACTTCAGAGATATTCCACTTGTTGCTGTCGAAGCTTTCTCTCCCCGAAGCTTAAAGCTGCTTCCAGTCGTTGTTACTTCAGTTGTTGGGGTTAGATGCATTTAAATCCTTATAAATTAAGTATTTTTTTTTAGAATATATGTAGATATTTTCCTAGATTCTTTGAAAATGTAAACAAAAAAATTTGGACAAAGTTATGGGTTATTGATTGAAGAAATAAATGGAAAAACAAAAAATTTGTAACTATTTTTCGTACGAATATTTTATCCAAAAACAATTCATTTTTCAACCCTGCGTCTGTCTAAAACCCCTTAAAATTAAAGTTCCTCTCGAAGTAGTAAACTCCAACCAAAATAGTTGTTTCCTCGGGGATTGGTAAAGTAATAAAACATGAGCGATTTAAGTATTCTTTTATATATATATATTTAATATATATTAAGTGAGAGCCTCTGGGCAGCTTGCGGTCGTGAGGTTATAAATCAAATCACAGCTAAATGCGTAGGCATGGTAATTGGTAATTGCATTATCGAAGTCATATCGGCAGTGCTGGTTAAAACAAATCTCGCCTAGACTTTTTCAATCTGGACGAATCTCTCGCGTTTATACTGGTCATTATAGCTGGCTATGAACTTGAGGCGACCCTCATACTTCAGATTCATGATGGTCTTCACCATGGGCGGATGCTCGTTGCCCAACTCCAGCCAGAGCTTGCCACCGGGATGCAAGTGCCGGCAGGCGAGCTCAAAGACTAAGCGAGCCACTCGTAGGCCATCGGAACCGCCATCCAGGGCGTTGAGGTTTTCGTAGCTGAAAAAAATCAGTTATCAGTTTAAGAATATGACACCAAATCCAAAAGCAACTTACACAACCACTTCGGGGTGCAGATACTGAAACTCCTCCGTCTTAACATATGGCGGATTGGAAATAATTAAGTCGTACTTCTTATCCTTTAGCTCCTCCGGCATATACTTGTCCTCCTCCATGGTGTGGTTATGGACAGTAAACCGATCCTGCAGGTTGAGCAGCTTGGCGTTCTCCGCAGCCAGAACAGTGGCCGCCTTGCTTCTTTCGATGGCGGTGGACACCACCTGGGGCAGGGAGTGCAACATGGCCAGAGACATGGCACCGGAACCACAGCCCACTTCCAGCAGATTCACATGCTTCTCATTCTTGTAGTTCTCGATCACAAGTCGGACAAACTCCTCCGTCTCAGGACGGGGTATAAACACAGTCGGTGCCGTTTTCAGGGTGATGTCCATGAAGTCCCACTCGCCGATGATGTGTTGCAGGGGCATCCGAGCGCATCGTGCCTCCAGGAAACGCTCAAAATCGGCCAACTGACTGGAATTGAACTGAAGCTTTTCAAACGAATCCGGAACGGTGTTCTAAAAAGCAGAACAAGTTAATTAGGGTCAAAACGGAGATTTATGACAGAAACATTACGAATTTCTTGTTGAGGACATGGGATATGATGCACTTAAGGTTGAATTTAGTGTCCTCAATACCAGCGGCCTTGAGCTTTTCCGCCCAGCCCACCAGGGCCTGGGTCACCGGAATCTGTCCAGCCGTGGAATCTGTGCCATAGTTGAAATGCGTGAATGCGCGCGAGGTCAGGCGCAGTGACCGTGTCAGTTGTCTAAGCATAATTTCACTTATTATCTAATTGCTATTGATTAACAAAAAATTTTTTACGCCGACCAGCTGCCCGTTCCAATTTGACGCAGTGTGGCCAAGTTTCAGAGGCGGATTCAAATTGGACCTAGTGCTGCCACCTGTTAGTGTTGAAATTTACGATAAATTGGGCGGGAAATTTACAATTTCCGAAGCTTTTAAACCTTAATCAGAGATTCACTTCGCTCTATATGAATCTCGAACCTTTTCGGTTGCAAAGGTTATAATTACACAATGAAATATGATAACTAGCCTTCTTAGTCTTTCAGCTGTGTGTTCTATGGAACAAAATCCATCCGCCAGTACCAGGTTATATTTCGCTCAAATATAAACATATATGAACTAATATCGACTAAAAAGCCTTGTAAATAGACATTGGCACCTGTTCACATATGGGATTGGTTTTTATTTACCTTGGCATTGTATCTTTGATTAAAAAGAAATGAAAAACAATTTGCTTGATTATACTTATAATTTTGTATTTTACAACATATTAAAATATTTATATTATTCTATATATATTGTATATATTCACATTATGATTGCACAATTATTGCCAAAAACGAAAAAAAACAACGGACACAATACGTAACAAATTTTTACAAGTCTCCTTTAAGTACTGAAATCAATGGAATTTCCGTGCTCTACCTATGGTGTGGGAATCGTAACATTCAAAACGGAAAACGTAAATTTACAAATAACCAAATCAACTATTATCCGTCCATCAGTCTATGTGGCGGCACTGCATCCTACACTATTAAAGGTGCCCGTGCAGGGGATCCCGGGTGTCCCGAAGGTAGACGGGACTGGTGAACGACTTGCCCTCGACCTGCGAGGCGAGATTCTCGCCGGCATAGGTGACGAACGGAGAGATTTCGCAGACGTCCCCATGCACAATACCGCCGGCACTTTCAATATACTTCTTATGCAGCCTATGAAGGTCCTGCCGAGCTGTACTGGGGCAATCCTTTCCAGCGGTATCAGCGTTTTTCAGAGCACTAAACTCTTCGTCGCGTGGCACCTCCATGGCCACGAACTTCTGTGCGAACTCGAATACGTCGAACACGAACTTCTCAATTTTGATGCCGTTTGGCTTTTCGGGCGTCAAACGCTTGCCGGCATTGTCGACAAAAGGAATCTTCTTCTTGGCCACGTGCAGCTTCAGTTCCTGCTCGAAAGTGTTACCGATCTTCTGAAGGAAGTTGGCGCTAAAGAAGTGGTTACAAATGTTTCCGGCACTAAAGGTCAACCGTCCATCGGAGTTGCGCATCTCGGCAGTCTTGGCCGATATTTCGCTATACTCCACCACCTGGTACTTGCCGTCTACGATGGCCACTACTCCCACGGCCTCATTGGGCGATGCCTTCTCCACCACCTTGGCAGCGCAATCGGCCTTCTCCTGCACACAGTAACCGATGAAGACCGGATCCGCCACCTTGATCAGGATATTGTCCACGCTGTGAGCGTGTAGGTAAAGTATACCACGCTTCTGCATGTCGTCCAGTATGCCCTGGCGCTTCATCGCCCGGTAGATACCTCCGTTGCCGTCTGGTGCACGCGCCACACGGTGCTTCTCGTCCAAAATGATGCGTCCATCGTATTCGAAGCACGGCAGCGATCCCTGTTCAAACAGCAGCACGTTCTCAGCCTTCAGGCCGAAGTAGTTGTTGGCAACGAAGTAGTCTTCCGTAGGTTGTACGGTGTGCTCCGACGTCATGATGTACCAGGTGATGTGGCCACGTTGTCCGGTGGCATGGTGAGCCAGCTCCTCCAGCCTAAGGATGCGCTCGGCCTGGATGCGGAACAGGGTCTTTTTCGACTGTAGTCCCACGTCGTACATGCCCTTTGGATGATCGAAACCAAGTCGTGTGCCTGCAAATGAAAAGACTTTTAGTATACTCTCTTTTCAAAAAATTAGTTATCTTGAAATGAATACTCTACCCGCATGTCTAAAACGATTAATCATTCATTAACAAGAACTGCAACATTTTCGATATCCCACCCTGTTGGCCTTAAAAACATGTTTCTTTTTCGACCATTGTTCCGCTCTTACGTATTTCGGCTTGTGTCCGCGCCCATTTAAACATTCATAAGCGGCTTGGCTTAAGGTCGGACCTACTACCGGTTTTTAATTATCAGTATTGGGTTGAGCTAAATAAAGCGCTTATCGGCTTGGAAGACAATCGCCCACTCTAAACGGAGAGTTCTTAGAAATTGTGCCACTATCTAAGTACCCTCTGGAACCTAAACGTGATTGAAATACACCTCAAATAGAGAGATTTTATTGCCCTGCCCCAACTTACATATGTGTTGTCTTTTATTCCGTTAAGGCAATTACGTGAGTGGACTGCACCCACCAATCTAGTCTGTGGTTGGCGTGGAGCGGCAAGGAAATGTCAAATGCCGACTCAAAGATCACTGGCCAGGCAGGCAGCGAAAGGCAACGCCTGCCCATAAGAATGGCTCAAAATTGCTGCTACTGGCTTGGCGGGTTTTATTTATTTATTGTATCTTTTTCTCTTTTGTTTTGTCTTGCACACGGAATTACAATTACAATTACAATTGCAGTGCAGCTGCATGAGTGGGCAGCAGATTGAGATGGTTTGTGTGGTTGGGAGCTCGATGGAGCATTTTTATATCAAGTTAATTAGCTTTTTTGAAAAACACACACACACAAAACCACATCAAATGATTTGCTGAAGTTGTGTTGCTTCATTTCAGTTTACATTTTGTTTATTGCACATCAAGGCAAAATGTAGTGAGTGGGCGACTGATTGTCGAATGATAAAAAAATATCTCACTTTATATGAAAGCAAACCGATAGGGTACAAACCAAATACGGATGGATACACACATGTACCCCAAGTACGAACACAAAAGTGCACAAAAACAGCCCGTAAACATGCAGAAAAGGTTGAATTTTGTATTTCAAAACAGAAATACCCTTGAAAATGAATCATTTTCTTGTAAAAAAATGCGCTTTAAAGAGCTACTCTAGGGACCTACTATTTTCTATGAAAACTTTTTGCTAAACAAACACAAGTGTGGCTTTGACATTTGCGGATTTCCTCAAAATGTTAGATGAAATTATACAACATACCTTGTCCACCTGCCATAAGCAGCACAGCGACATGGCCCTGGCTGATCTGCTTAAGTCCCTCATCCCTATAGGCAGATAGCTTCTCCTCCGGGGATCGGGCAATGGAAATCAGCTTGCCCTCCGGCAGCGGCTGCAGGCGATCATCCAACTTGATGCCATTCTCATTTATTGAGACGGTGGCCCGGTCGAAGTACTTCTTGATCTCGTCCAGATTCAGCTCCTCGATATCCTGCACCAGCTCGATGCGTTCGTCGTTCGAGAGCTCCGGCCAGAACTTGAGCAGATGCTCCTGGCCCACCTGGGCGAGGCGCGAGTGCAGAGTCAGGTAGTCCGTCATAGTTGGCGAAGGCTTTATTGCTATTGGTGACTTGGTGGATGTGGCACCGCCAGCTGAAAGGTTGAAAGAACAAAGTGTGAATTGTTTACTTTAGCTAATGGAGTTCCCCTCCAGCCTCCCAGGTGGGTATGTACTTTTCTCAACCGCTGACTGACTGATATTTGGCGAGCGCGATAAAATGACAACGTTTTTATTTGATTGCGAACCGTTATACGTGGTTACCAAAGCTCAACTGAGCGCCAGCGATCGCCCTCAGTGGTTTTTCTTGCTCGAAGTGGAGCTGCTGTAGCTGTCGCTGTCTTCGCCTCCATCTGTCTCTGTCCGTCCGCCTGCCTGTCCGTCTGTCCGCCAGTCCGTCTGTCCGTCGTGGAATGGCAGTCGCTCGTGCGCTGGTTATATGAGTTTGTTTCGGTTGCAAGTGTGTGTTTGAGTGTGTTTCTCTTAACGTATTTTGCAGGCGCATTTTAACATGGCCATGTCAGTTGTTTGGGGATACCCTAACCAAGAGGCAGCTATGGAGGTGGCTATGAACAGCACAAAAGTGGGGGCCTATTTTACAGGAAAATCATGATGAACCTTAGACTTTTTCTAATTAATTTTAAAACATTTAATAGTTCATGCTCCTGACTCACTTGATAATGATTTTTAGCGATAATTGATATGGGGAAGTAATATATATTAGGGGACTATTCGGGACGCTTATCAGTTAAAAGGCATGCTCATTAATAGCTTTCCAATACAATAGATAGGCCTTAAGGGTATCACCAAGTCGAGTCCTATAAGTGCGCCGCTTGGTTGCTCGACTTTGTTGTGGACGCTACTGGACTGGGGTGCTGCAGCAATAGCCATCGCCGTTCAGCTGCGGGGCATATTTGCGTGTTGCAAATGCAAAGCAAAATATCGAAACCGAAACCGAATCCAAACGACCCTGAGACTTGGTTTTGTGAAAGTAAGCGGTGCTCCACATAGTCCCAGAAACAAGGAAACACTTAAGGGCGGTCCCTCCTTGGTTAGCTTGTACGAATGTACAGGTATTTGTTATATATTGTATTATATATAATTTTAGTCCAGTTCCTGATAAACGAGTTCCCGTTGGGCTTACAAACTAGTTAAGTGGGTTACGGGTGGTGGTTGTTGGAAAGGTTATGGCATTTAAATACGCCAAGAATTGACGAAAAGGCAAAAGATATATAAAAATTCCATGCTAGGCCGGTTTGTTTGGTTTTTGTTTTTGCCACGAAGCTGCAAATGTTAGAAAATGGAAGCAAAACAGCAAAAAGCAGAGCCAAAAACGGAACGAAACTGCGATAATAAATAAATTGTTTACATACACTGGCGCATATGTGTGTGCGCTTTTTTGTGTGTTTGTGCTTTTCCGCTGCCACTCCTTATCGCATCCATTTGCCTCTTTTTCTTATCACTGTTAGCGGATGGGTTTTTGCTATTGGAGGTTTTCGGTTAAAGCACTACTAACCATTTCGGTGGCGCCGCACATTCGTCTGCTGATGGGAATTGTAATTGTGGCGACCCATATCGGCAGAGACACCCTGTAGCCGTCTCCTGATCAAGTTTTTCTTTTGTCAGTTCCCTCTTTTCTACTATCTATGGCAGCATCGTTTGTGCCCTTACGGCCTAAGTTAGTGCAGTACACGTGGCTTAAATTTAGATCAAATCAAGCTGGCAGTCGGTAAACAAACTAAACAAAATAATACACTGCACAATCAATAACACGACGCAGTGCGACCAGAGGGTAGTAGGTCTTGGCTTATGTCTAACGCGTTTGGCTTTATGTTCCATTGTGACGTTTTTGAACACTTAAAATAACTGTTAGACAATATTTTGAATTTAAATGTATTTTTTATTAACTTTGATGCTTTTTTTTTACACAGGCTGACAATTTCCAATTGTTTTTTTCTCCACGCATAATTTCAACTGCTCCACTGAACCAAAGTCCAGAACGAAAAGAAATTCCATCACCTACAATTTCCGCGGTACACCTAAGAGCAGAAATTTATCAAATTTTACTATATATTGAATTATGTAGGCCATGTAATTCCGCTGACCATCATTGTTGTTAAAAAATATCGTTTTAGAAATGTTTGTTTACCAACTAAAACTAAAAAAATCCATATAGCAGTTACCATATCTTTGGAATACTCATTCAAAGTTAAAATCTCCGATTTTATACATTTATTTTTGTGCTTCTATGACTTTTCCCCAAAAATTTTTCATGGAACAGTTTTTTTAGTGATATCAGGTGATCATATCATGTTTAAATTGTGGAATTAAGGAAAATCTATAAATAATTTAATTTAATTTATTATAATTAGTTAAACAATATTTTCGTCAATTAAATAAGAGTTTTTAATCTCCTATTTTCAAAAAGTCCTATAGTATGGAGCATGTGAAATTATGCATGAAGATTTTTCAGCCTGTGTTATCAGAGCCAGTTATTTGTTTAATATCAACACTGCCTAACTGGTTTTTCAATTCATTCCCGCAATCGGTGCAATCACCCCGGAATAAAATATTTCCTGGATCATCCGGCAAAATATAAAACCCTAACGATGCACTCCAGGGGCATCAGTATTCTTAAGCATAGGCTCCAGAATGAAGTGTCAGCTTATCCTGTTTTCTATAATCCTAAGCTGTGTGCTGGTAAAAAGCCAAGTCCTCATTCCGGGTCTTCGAGTACGACAGATTCCCGTGCTAACCAATGGCCAAATACAACCGGTTCCATACCTGGAACAGGCCTCTACAGTTACGCCAGATTCTGTAAGAGAGCAGTTCAGCCGACGGGGAATGACACTGGCCAAACCTTTAGTTAGTGGAACTCCGGCCCAAAGTAATCTTCCAAATTGGCCAAATTAAATAGGATAATTTTTATAAAATAAATAAATAATAATATGTTCACTATTCACCAAAATAATTCTTTTTTTGGTAAATGTTTACTTTAAAAAAATGGTTTGTCCACCTTGGGGTCCTTCGGTTACCTCATCCAGGGCTGTGGCTCCCCTTACTTCGCCCACTAGACCGCTAACAATTAAATTTCTAACATTTTATTCTAGCACGTTTTATACATTTCACAACACTAAAACTCCCACTATCGACTTTTACAAAGTATTCGATAAGTCCTGCATCAGCTGATCCGCTGCTATCCAACACTGACAAAACAATAACAATCCATGGTTTTTATTTGTCCCCAAAAGTTAAGTAATTTTAATTAAAAAGTGCCCTTGAGATAAATGCAGGTAGCTCGTCGAAACGTATTTTTGCCTTTGAGGCAATCTGTTTTGGGAGCCAGGCGTCAGTACCCCAATGCGTCTCAATCAACGTCTGCCGGTACTCAGACCAATGTGGAGCAACTGCCTCCTCCTGCCGCGAAATGCGATGGAAAAATGAGAGGGTGGCAGCTGCACAGCTATGGTGACATCGACGAGCTGCAGCTATCAGATAAACTAAAGATTCCTTCGATTCGAAGCTCCAACGAGTGTTTGGTCCGAGTTAGGACAACTACGGTGAATCCCATCGATGTAGCCATGCTCCGAGGATATGGCTCCACAGTTTTAAATAAGATGCGTTGCCTTCCCAGCGATGGTATCGAATTCCCGCTAATCCTTGGCCGTGAGTTTTGCGGCGAGCTGGTGCACAAAGGTATGGGGGTGTCGGAATCCCTTCCCCTCGGAACACGCGTCTGGGGGGTAGTTCCTCTGCAGGCCAGTGCCGGAGCTCATGCAGAGTACGTAGCCGTACCATCATACTGTGTATGTAGAATGCAAAACTTTTCAAGCCCTCACTAATTTTCATTAAAACCTTTCAGATCTCCAAAGCTCCGGAACCGTTGGATGACTGTGAGGCAGCAAGCGTGCTATACGCTGGATTAACGGCTTGGTCTGGCCTTTACGTCACTGGCGGACTTGGTGGACCATGTGGAGCCACCACCTCCTCTGGCGGCGGAGCCCACAAGCGTGTCTTGGTCCTGGGCGGATCCGGAGGAGTGGGAACTCTGGCCGTGCAGATACTCAAGTCACAAAAGGTCCAGGTTTTGGCAACGTGCAGCGCAAGAAATGTCGAAATGGTGCGCAATTTGGGGGCCGACCTTGTGGTGGACTACAACAATTGCGAGGCCATGGAGGAGCTTTGCAAATACGCGCCTTACGACATAGTTTTGGACTGCGCCGGCCAAGGAGCCCAAAAGGCAGAGGAATTAAAGTACGATTACCGGCAGTATATTACCTTTTCATCTCCGATGCTGACCAACATAGACCAACAAGGCTTGGTCTTTGGAGCCATCAAAAACGTTGGGGACCTGGTCCAAACCAATTTCAAATCCTTCGTCCAGAGAGGCGGTCTAGTCAAGTGGGGCTTCTTCAGCCCCGCCCCGCATGGCATTGAGTTCCTAAAGAAGCTTGTCGAATCGCGAAAGGTGTGTATGCATAAATATTCAAGTCTAATAATCTGCTAATCTCCCGCTTTGTGGTTTCAGCTGATTCCGCAAATCGACTGCAGTTTTGATTTCGGTGAGCTGCCAAAGGCCTTTGAACGTCTAAAAAGTGGGCACATGCAGGGCAAGGCGGTGGTGAAGCTTTGAGTGTATATAGACGACTTTTTCAGAGTATATAGTGGGCAATAGAAGGGTATAACCACTTTAAGCGCCAACATATTAAGAATCAACATAATAAGAATATAGGTGGTTTTTAAACGTTTTAATTTAAATGTAAATAAATAAATGTTGCGCTGTGCGTAGCATATTTTGCTCAAGTTATTGTTTACTCTGTAAGTAAAAACTTTCCAGTGGAGCTTCCCTTAAAGCGCTTTGCAAACTAGTATGCGTATTCTCAAAACTTTGACCATTGGCCGAAGCAGTGACGCAGTTTGCAGCGGTATTCAACCGCTGCATTGCATCACAGCCGATTGCCCGCGGTTCAACGACTGTAAATCCACGAACGGCCACTGACGCATATTAATATTTGTTATATAAACTAAATGCTGATCTGCGCGATTAAGCACGGCCGGCGTCCAACAACGACAAGGATCACCTTTAAGTCACCGTGAAAAGCCTTGCTATCATCGTTGGATCTGAACAGCAGCGTCCAGACTGAAGGGCAATCGGTGGCATTTGACTCGATCCAGGTAGCTTCCCGCTATCAATGATTCAACCTTTAGATCTCACATTTTAGCACAATCATCCACGGCTAGTACTGCTAGCATTATAAAACTATTCTGGCAGCCGTCCCGGTGGACACACTCCACGGCGGTGCGTAACTTTCCGCGCTTTAAATTATATGCCATCGAGACTAGCCAGCCTGACTAGTCAGCCGGGTAGAATACCAAAAAAAACCTTATCGTACGTTGAGTGGCCAGTCGGGCGATTCCGCAGCACGCGGCGGGCCTAGTCTAATCACATCGTTCTCATGCGATCACAACGCTCCAGAGCATCGGAACATTAGTTGTTCTATATGTATGGGTCGCTATCGGCTTCCAAAAAACATGACAAAAAAAAAAATATACTTTCCATCATTGCTATCATGCGGCGTAGCCGGCAAAGAAAGCGAAGACTGCACGCGTCTCTGTTTTTGTTTTGGTATTTATTAATAGCTCTCAATTTGTTACCGAGGCTAGTGGCTCTTGATATGCCCGGAATAGCCTCTAATAGGATTTTGGTGACAAGGAAATGCTCTTAATAGTATTTTTCAAAATATTTTATAGGACAAATTCTTAATTTATTGACCCCTCTTTTTTTGTAACATAATACATCATCCTAAATTAAATGTTTTATAATTCGATAACTTAAGTGAAGAAATATTCAATGTACATTAAATTGGATAGAGTAATCTGCTAAGGGAAAATTTTATGTCTGAGCTTTCTGAAGACCTTGAATTCCCAGTGCTTATCTTCTGTCTGAATAAAATTAGCTCCTATTGGGAAAAATTGTCAAGGCAAGAACCTCTTAGGTACTTAATTTTCAATGGGCTGTGCATGGTATATGTTGGGGTAGTTAGGCAAATAAAATAATTAAATATTCTTCGAAAAATACAAAATTAAATGCTTGGTAAATAAACAAATGGAAAATAATGATTTAATGGTCACAATATCGGGGACAAAAGTAATACTACTAATCCCCTTCGAACTGGGGCATTCGGAGTTTAATGACATTTTTTGTTTTTTGGAAACGATTTGCATCTGATTAGGAGGAAATGGGTCTCGTACATATGCAAGTGTTTTATCTAAAGGCCCGAATGTAATTAATTTGATTTAATTAGCTTGCTAAACAATCGATTTCGAGAGTGAAATGAACATAGTAGTCTGGTCTCAAAATATTACCAAACAAAGTAGTCTGGGAAATGAATTTTCGACGTACTACCAACTTCATGTAACTTTCTACCTCAGTATAACTCTCGATTCGAACAAAACAACTTCTAATTTTTAGCTCCTGTACAACGAAAATTATTTAATAATTTTTTAAGCAATATTTTTTTCTAAATTTTATAATGGATAAGTGTACCTCCACATTGTTGCCGTATGTTTTGGAAATGCTAAGTCGCGAATCTAAGCTACGTAAGTATAAATTATGCTACCCATGGTCAATAGCCCTCCAAATAACTTTTTCCATTAAAAGGTGTCGACACGGATTATATCAAGGCGAATATCAGAGATGCAGTGATGAACGAGCATGTGTCTCCTTTCGGTACGCTAAAGCACGCCGTCGACTTCGCCATCGAAGTTGGCCATAATCTTGGAATACTGAACATTGTCAACGAGGAAGTCCAGATTCCATTGAGCTTTAGGCGACGCATCAGCAGTGAAGGGTCCGTGCCTCCCGAAGCAAGCATCACTCCGGCTCAGGCCCGTAAATTGATCAAGCAGCGGATGCCAAAGGCACAGCCTGCCGTAGCTCGTAAACCGAAAAAGAATAATACTATTCGCTATCCGGTGGGTTCTAAGGGTCCAAAGGGTGCGCCCAAGGCTAACCCAAAGCGACGTAGCTAAAGCCAACTGTGCTCCCAATTCACACCCAAATCTGGAGCTCGTTATTGAAATAATGTTATTGGACTACTTAGCCATTACCAGAGCATGGAAATAATGGAATGAAAATAAAACACACGAGCAGGCCTGTCCTGCTCAGTCGCAATTTCTATTTGGTTTGGTTAGAGGCGATTTTTGCATGAGAATGAATTATTCAGTGGTTGGCATAATAGGATCGCCTGGGTTTCGGTATAATCCGTGGTTACGGGGATAATTAGAAATGCGACATTCGGTGGCCATCGATCCCCCGTGGCCCCGCGGGCCGAATGCATATAAAGAATTCGGCGGGTGCAGCCCTTGTTCAGTCTGTCAGCGGAATAAGTCGGATCTATACGCGCCCAAAAAAGGATATATCGTAGTTAAACAATCGAAAAAGGATATCTTTATCCATTGCCATTATCCTTTGGATTCGAACTAAGTTTTAAAAGTATACGCGGTTGGTGATAAGTTAGTGACTTAAAAAAAATATATAAAGTGAGTCCAGTGGGAAGCAGTTATATTTGCAAATATTTTGCAAAAATATATTTGAAAAAAGTTTTTCAAAAATAGTGAAATTGTTGAAAAAAAAAACAGTTGTGCTATAAACTCAGAATAAAAGTCGAGTTTTTATTTTTGTGGAGCTGTCAAATATTCTCATAATATACATATAGGGTAGACTACTTTGATTTTCCAAAAGAATGTTTTGTGACCCGAATTATTCATTAAGGTTGCATGGAAATGTTCGACTTCGGATATCTAATCCATATTCAATTGCTAAAGACATTATGTTCGGAGCTAAAACAACGAAAAATCTAATAATTTTATAAATATATTTTTTTGCAATTAAGTACATTTTTCAGGCGCCTCCAGACAACTTTCTTGTTTTGTTTTTTCATTATTTTTTGGGATCTTTGAACCCATCAGGCAATTCAATGAGCGAAGCTTATTATGCTCCGTGTTTGTGTTCTGGCACGTGCCCCATTTGCTTATTCGAGTGTTTAGGAAATATTCTATCGGAGCTTATCGGGACTGTTCTCCCGCCACAGCCATCCGCTCCAGGTGCAGTCCACGCAGTGGCGAGGTGTCTGGGCTATCTCGATAGCCTTCTCCCATAACCTGGCAACAAGAAATCAAAAGATCCGTATCGGGCCTCCCTCCTATAATTCGAAAAATGTCGAATTGGCGAATCGTACGATTGGTGCATATAGCTCTGATGGAGGCTAGGGGAGGAGACAAGGTGACTGCTGCTGCAGCAGAAATCTTATCAGCTTTCCAGGGCGACAATATTCATTAGATCTTGACGCATGCTTGGGTCATTTCTGGAGTGATTACTATTACTCATGATTTGGCACTTTGAAAACCTGCTGTGCTTATCTGGCCATCTAAGATTAAACCGATTTCCAAACAATTCAAACACCTTATTTAATTAGAATAAAAAAAAAATGATACAAAACTACCATGTTACACTTTAATTTTGCAAAACAATCGAGATATGTTCTTATAAATCAGTTCTATAGAAAAAAGTGAAAAATAAGCCTATAGTTAGTTAAATAAATATTCTTTATTCTTAATATTTAAATAAAAAATGTAAATGTAGATTACAAATGTAGAGACAGCTGAAATCAAGCTTTTTTAATTTTAAATCCTTTAAAGAAACCTGAAGGTTAAATTAATATTATTTTTTTCTAATCCGATTTGATTTTATTTTCATTAATGAGATTATACCTATTACTCTTTACAATTTGTTCTCTTTATCAAGCTTTTCCATAATCTAAATGTTAGATTTAAAAAATAACCTATTTTATGGAAAAAAAGTATATATTTTCTACACATTTACACATATGTATATATTAGCTACACATTTTCTTAAGTATTAATTGCCATTTTTTAAATATGTATATTAAAATAGGCATTTAACCAAGAATGATTTATTTTTAATTTTTAATCTAATTGCTCTAATATATTTAAATAAATACTACAAAATTAACGACAACTATGCGTTTGTTTTAAACAGTTTTCCGTTCAATTGGAACCTCACACAGACTGACCTGCCTCCCATCCTGATCTGAACATAGCCCCCAGGATGCCCAATAAAAAGAAAGCACAGGCGGAGAGCGCGGCAGGCAAAGACGGAGATATTGTGATCTCGGGACTATCTGGAAAATTACCAGAGAGTAGTAACATAGAGGAGTTCAAGTATAATTTACTCAATGGAATCGATATGGTCACAGATGATCCTCGTCGCTGGGAAGCTGGTTAGTACTCTAATAGAATTGTCATTCAAAAGTTTAAGTCTAATAAATTCACAAAGAATCATCCCTCCCATTTCGCACAAAGCTTTTCAATACCACTACCGCAACCTTATCCGGTCTCCCCTAGCTTGAATATCATTCTCCCCTAAGGCTCTTCATAATTCCCAATCGGTTCTAGACACCATTCATGTAGGGGGCCATTCGGTTCAACGACAAACCGACTCCAAACTCCTCTCGTCAGTTTGTGGAACACCCATTCCGCATTGATGTTGAGGACTGAGTATATCCGAGGCAATTTTTTTAGTACCCGGCCTTCACCGGGTCGTAATGAATAAATTATAAACTGGTTTATAAGCTTCTTGTGATTCAAATTGTCAAGTTTTTGGGAATCCTATTTTTTTAACCGAAATTAGGGTGCATGAATCTTGACCCTATTAAGACGATGCCTTTTTTTGCATTGTCTGTCTATTACGTAACCAAAGTCCCCGAGAAATAAATGTGAAAGAAAATCCATGTCTGATTATTTTGATTAGGGATTTATGGTCTTCCCGAGCGCATGGCCAAAATGAAGGACACCGATCTGGAGAAATTCGACGACAAATTCTTCAGCGTTCACCAAAAGCAGGCGGAACTTATGGACCCCTGCATGCGAATGCTTCTCGAGCTGACCCACGAGGCAATCATCGATGCGGGCATCAATCCCGCCCAGCTCCGTGGCAGTCGAACCGGCGTCTACATAGGCCTGTCCTTTGTGGAAACCGAGCACGAGATCCCCAACATGGAGCCCAGCAGCATAAATGGGTATTGCTTGACGGGATGTGCGAGGGCCATGTTCGCCAACCGGATCTCCTACACCTTTGACTTTAAGGGTCCCAGCTTTATTGTGGACACCGCGTGCTCCAGCTCGCTGGTGGCACTGAATCACGCCTTCGCGGATATGCGGGCGGGTCGCAGCGACTATGCCGTTGTGGCGGGAGTGAATCTCATCCTGAAGCCAATCTTTGCCCTGCAGTTTCTCAGGCTGGGGATTGTGAGTCACGACGGTTCGTGCAAGACCTTCGATGCGGCGGCCAATGGCTACGCCCGGGCAGACACCTGTGCCGTCGTCCTCCTCCAGCGCCGGAAAGAAGCCAAAAGGGTGTACGCCAGCATCCTCAACGTGCGCACAAATACAGACGGGTTCAAGGAGCAGGGCGTTACCTTTCCCGACGGCCGGATGCAGCAGGCCCTGTTGGAGGAGACCTACAGCGAGATCGGCTTGAATCCGGATGAGGTGGTGTACGTGGAAGCCCATGGCAGTGGTACACCCGTAGGCGATGACCAGGAGGCCAACATGCTGAGCAACTTCTTCTGCCGTCCCTCGCGATCGAGTCCTCTGCTAATAGGATCCGTCAAGTCCAACATGGGGCATGCAGAACCGGCATCGGGTGTCAGTGCTCTTGCCAAGATGATCATTGCCATGGAGGAGGGCGTCATTCCGCGGAACCTGCACTATCGCACTCCCAATCCAGCTGTGCCGGCTTTGGTTGAGGGCCGACTCAAGGTGGTGGATAGAAACCTCCCCTGGCAGGGCGGAATTGTGGGCTTGAACTCCTTCGGCTTCGGAGGCGCCAATGCCCATGTGGTGCTCAAGTCCCATACGAAATCCAAAGCTCCCAAATCATTAGGCAACGGGCTGGAGCAGAAGCAATCCTTGCGACTGGTGGTCTGCTCCGGGCGCACGGAGGAGGCAGTGCAGCAGCTCCTGAAAGTGGCCACTGAGCAGTCAAATGATCGGGAGCTACTCACCCTCATTAATGACATCCACTCGCACACGATACCCCTGCATCCGTTCAGGGGCTATGCAGTCCTGGACTCCAATGGCGCCGTCAAAGAGGAGGTGCTGCCCTTCGAGGAGGAGCAGAGACCCATCTGGTTCGTGTACGCTGGCATGGGCAGCCAATGGGCCAGCATGGCAAAGGATCTCATGCAGCTGGATGTGTTCCGCAAGTCGATCGAATCCTGTGCAGAGGTAAGAACCCACCCCTAAAATAAGTAATGTCTTTAAGATTTTAAAAATAATTTTTTACCTGAGAAGATAACCTAATTTAGGGTGCATCCTGCCGTTATTATTTTTTTTTGAGGCTATAATTCCCAAACGGTTTTAGCAAAGGCATACCTTAGAGCCTCTGGAGTGGTTGAGGATGGTACTCTGGCTTCTCTTCAGTTGTCGAATAAATCTTTCGCCTTTTACTAAAGATTTCCGTGGAGAGGAGCACTCTAATGAGTCTAATTTAATTTTTGGTCGTGCCCTAGAGGAGTATTCCTTGGGGGCCATAATAAATAAATTTTAAAACTAAAAACTAAAACCCTCACATGAATTATGAGAGCTAATCTTCGATTGGCTTTCCGCAGGTACTCGCCAAAGTGGACTTCGATCTAATAGACGTACTAACTCGGTCCACAGAGCGTACTTTCGACAACATGCTGTATTCCTTCGTGTCCGTTTCCGCAGTCCAGGTGGCTCTGACGGATCTACTCAAGACTTTGGACATTCGTCCAGACGGAATCATTGGCCACTCTGCCGGTGAACTGGGAGCTGCCTACATGGACGGCTGTCTGACGGCAGAGCAGACTGTGTTGGCTGCCTACTGGCGTGGGAGGAGCGTCCTGGACACGCCGGACTTACCTCGCGGGAAGATGGCAGCCGTGGGTCTAGGCTGGGACGAAATTGCTGCCCATCTCCCGAAGGATTGCTATCCCGTGTGCCATAACAGCGACGACAACTGCACGGTATCTGGGCCGACGGCCTCCATGGATGCTGCCATCAAGAGTCTGGCCGCGGAGGGTGTATTCGTGAGGGAAGTGGGATCAGGAGGCTATGCTTTCCACAGTCCATACATCGAGGGAGCAGCTCCCATGCTGCGCCGAAATCTGGAGAAGCTGATAAAGGAACCAAAGAAGAAGAGTCCAAAGTGGCTGAGCACCAGCGTCCATGAAGCGGAGTGGGGCTCGGAGAAGAATAATCTGGCGTCCGCTGGATACTTTATCAACAATTTGATCTCGCCGGTGCTCTTCCACCAGGCCGTGAAGAAGATTCCCAGTAACGCTGTCATCGTGGAAATAGCACCACACGGGCTCTTCCGGGCCATTCTCCGATCTCTGAGTCCGCAAATCAGCTACGTGAGTCTCATGCAACGCGGCCATGCCAAAAACTTCGAGTTCCTCCTGAGCCAGCTTGGCAGGCTGTACGCTGCCGGGGGTCAGCCCCAAATCCTGAAGATCTCTCCATCCGTTGCCTACCCGGTATCACGAGGCACGCCCATGCTGGGCTCATTGGTTGGGTGGGACCACTCCCAGAAGTGGAACTACCCCAAGTTCAAGGGCGGACGGCAGGCTGGTCAACTGAGTGTGGAGCTGGACCTGGCCAAGGAGGAGAACAGCTTTCTGGCGGGACACACTATCGATGGGCGAATACTCTTCCCTGCCACTGGCTATATGACTCTGGCCTGGATGAGTCTTGCCCAGCAGCAGGGCTTGGACTATCTGCGCACTCCGGTTCTGTTCGAGGATGTGGTCTTCCACCGCGCCACCATCCTAGGAGTGGGGACCGTCGTCAAGTTGACTCTTAACTTCTTCCCGGGAAGCAGCAGCTTCGAAATCTGCGAGGGCAGCAGCCTGGTAGCCTCAGGAAAAATCCGTCTGGTTACTAACGTCCATAAGGAGCGACTGCAGCTACCGCCGCTTCCGGGGATCGCTGGCTCAAACAAACTCAGTACCAAGGACATCTACAAGGAGTTAAGGCTAAGAGGATACGACTACAGTGGTGCTTTTCAGGTAAGATTACACAATAATCTTTCTTCCGTTAAAATCCCTATTTGTTGTCATCCATTTCTGTCGTTTCAGGGAATTTTAGAGTCAGATATCGCCGCCGTGACTGGCAGACTGCAGTGGATGGACAACTGGATCAGCTTCATGGACACCATGCTGCAGTTCCGCATCTTGAGCAACGACATCCGGGAACTGTATGTGCCCACTGGCATTGAAAGAGCCCTGATCGATCCCCTGAAACATCTGGAGCTGGCGAAGAAGCACCAGCAGAAGCTGCGCGTCAACTGGCACAGCAACATTTCGGTGGTCAAGTGCGGTGGCGTGGAAATCCACAAGATGAAAACGGCTCAGACGCAGAGGCGATCGGGGGGCCAATCTGCTCCCAGCCTGGAACGTTATAGGTACGTTCCATACGTCCAACACTTGGGGCAGCGCGAGGATCAGCAAAAGTCCAGGGGCACAGCTCTGGCGGTGGCTCTCCAAACCATAATCGAAAACAGCGGCGGAGCACTGAAGCTCAAGGGCGTGGAACTGGCGGGTACCCGCTCCAGTTTGGATACCCTGAGTGCTGTGCAGCTACTGGAACTAATTGAAAGGGAGCCCATTTTGGTGGGAGATCTGGCAGTGGTGACCAGCTCCTCCAACGAGTCAGAGTTGGGTGAGCAATTGAAGGAGCATGGCATTCGAGTTCTCGCAAAGGATCTGTCAGCCGGACCAGTGGAGCAGCAGTGCCACTTTGTCTATGGTCTGGATCTGCTGTCGAAAAACACTCCAAAGGATATTCAGAACTGTGTGGACAGCCTGAAGTCCGATGCGGGCTTCCTGCTCCTGGAGGAAATAGCTACCAATTACACCCACATTGGAAAGGAAATTCTAGGCAAGCTACAATTGGTGCCTCTTTTGGAGCAGTTCTACGGAGTGGATCGGGTGCTTGTTCTGGCCAAAAAGGCCATAAACATTAAGACCATTCCATCCTCAACCCTTCATCTGACGAATGAGCACTTTAAATGGGTCACTGATCTAAAGAGTGCCATGCTGAGGTCCCAGGCCGAGCAGAGAAATCTTTACTTGGTGGCCCAAGGCGAGGCCAATTCCGGGGCTTTGGGATTGATGAACTGCCTGAAGAGGGAACCGGGTGGAAACTTCGTCCGTCTCTATCTCATCCTGGATGAGGGCTTACCTGCCTTCTCCTTGGAGGAACCTTTCTTTGCCGATCAGCTGGCCAAGGATCTGTCCATCAATGTGTACAGAAATGGCAGCTGGGGCAGCTTCCGCCACCTCAAAATGGAATCTCAATCCCCTCTACTCCCCGTGGAGCATGCTTATGTGAATACTCTGGTAAAGGGAGATCTCTCGTCGCTTCGCTGGATAGAGAGTCCTCGCGCCAACCCGAATCAGTCCCACTTGGAGCCATGTACCGTCTACTATGCCCCGTTGAACTTCCGGGATGTGATGCTGGCCTCGGGCAAACTGGGCGTTGATGCCCTGCCAGGAGACCTGGCCTATCAGGATTGTGTCCTGGGACTGGAGTTTGCTGGCCGGGACTCCCGTGGTCGGCGCATCATGGCCATGGTCACTGCCAAGTCGCTGGCCACCAACTGCCTAGCCAACAAAAATCTGATGTGGGAAATTCCCAAGGACTGGACCATGGAGGAGGCCTCCACAGTGCCTTGTGTTTACGCCACAGTCTACTACGCCTTGGTGGTGCGCGGCCAAATGAAGAAGGGCGAACGGATCCTCATCCACGCCGGATCCGGAGGCGTGGGTCAGGCTGCTATCTCAGTGGCCCTGGCCCATGGACTCACGGTGTTCACCACTGTGGGCAGCAAGGAGAAGCGGGAGTTCCTCCTGAGACGCTTCCCCCAGCTGCAGGCTCGCAATATTGGCAACTCCCGCGACACCTCCTTCGAGCAGCTCATCATGAGCGAAACCCACGGAGAAGGAGTGGAACTCGTACTGAATTCCTTGTCGGAGGAGAAGCTACAGGCCTCCATCCGGTGTCTGGCACTCAATGGGCGGTTCCTGGAGATCGGCAAGTTCGATTTGAGCAACAATACGCCCCTAGGAATGGCCGTGTTCTTAAAGAACACATCCTTCCACGGCATCCTGCTCGACAGCATAATGGAAGGCGAGGAGGAGATGCAGCTGATGGTGGCCAAACTGGTGGCGGAGGGCATCAAAAAGGGAGCCGTACGGCCTCTGCCCACCACTGTTTTCGCGGATCAGGAAATTGAGAAGGCCTTCCGATTCATGGCCTCTGGCAAGCACATCGGAAAGGTGGTGATCAAGGTTCGCCTGGAGGAGGAGCAAAAGTCTGCTCTGCCGCGTCTTCGCCAGATCCAGGCCATTCCCCGTTCGTATATGCATCCGGAGAAGAGTTACATTTTGGTGGGCGGACTGGGCGGATTTGGTCTGGAGCTGGCCAACTGGCTGGTGTCCCGTGGAGCTCGATTCCTGGTCCTGAGTTCCCGATCCGGAGTGAAGAGCGGCTACCAAGCCCTGATGATCCGTCGTTGGCACGAGCGCGGTGTCCAGGTGCTGATCGACACCAATGACGTGACCACCGCAGCCGGATGCCAGAAACTCCTTGAGGTGAGCAACAAGCTGGCTTTGGTGGGAGGCATCTTCAATCTGGCGGCGGTGCTAAGGGACGGACTAATCGAGGATCAGACCACAAAGAACTTTGAGTTGGTGACCGCGCCCAAGCTGCTGGCCACTCAGCACCTGGACAGGATCTCCCGAAGCTTGTGTCTGGCCCTGGAGTACTTTGTTTGCTTCTCGAGCTTGGCTTGTGGCAGGGGAAACCTGGGACAGACCAACTATGGACTGGCCAACTCGACGATGGAACGGATCTGCGAACAGCGGCAGGCAGATGGATACCCGGGAACTGCCATCCAGTGGGGAGCCATTGGAGATACGGGTCTCATCATCGAGCACATGGGAAACAACGACACTGTGGTGGGAGGCACCCTGCCCCAGCGGATGAACAGTTGCCTGGAGACCCTGGACCTATTCCTGCAACAGCCTCATCCCGTGATGGCCTCCATGGTGCTCGCAGAGAAACGCAAAACGGAGCAGACCAACCGATTGAGTCTGATCGCCACCATAGCCAACATCATGGGCCTCAGGGATGTGAAGAGCGTCTCCGACAAGACCACCCTGTTCGATCTGGGCATGGACTCGCTGATGAGTACGGAGATCAAGCAGACGCTGGAGCGGCACTTCGATTTGGTTCTGAGTGCCCAGGAGATCCGCCAGTTGACCTTCAGCGCCCTTCGGCAAATCGATGCCCAGGAGCCGGTGACGCAGCCAGCCTCGGCTGCCACTTCCGCGACGGCTTCCTCGCCGGAAGCCAAGGAGCAAGAGAAGGTGGCCAATAGGCAGCAGCAGAGCGACGAAACGCGCAAGGTATTCGCCAAGGAAGTATTACCCCAGGAGGTGCTGGTGCGCCTCCGATCGAAGGCTCCCGTGGCCAGCGAGGAGCCGGCGGTGTTCTTCCTAGCTCCGATCGAGGGCTTCACAATAGCCGTCGAGGCACTGGCCTCATCCCTCACCTGTCCCGCCTACGGCCTCCAGTGCACCGAGCAGGTGCCCCTGGACTCGATCGAGGCCTGCGCCGCCTACTACCTGCGCCAAATTCAAAAGCTACAGCCCCGAGGTCCCTACAACATCGTCGGCTACTCCTTTGGCTGCCTGCTGGCCCACGCCATTGGGGTGGCTCTGGAGCAGCGCCGGTTCGGGGTGAAGGTCATCATGCTGGACGGAGCTCCCACCATAGCCAGTGGCTATGTCCAGGAGGCCAAAAAGCAGACGGACGACCTGAATCGCCAGCAATCGATGACCCTCGCCTACTTCGGAGCCCTGCTCGCCGACGTGGACTATAACCAGGTGGGATTTTAGAATTATTCTATCAGAGATCCTTTATAAGATATATATTTTTATATCATAGCTGTTGCAACTCTTGGATGGAGTGAAGACATGGCCATCTAAGCTGGACAAACTCGCCGACACTCTGGCCAGGCACACGCAACAAACCAAGGAAGTGGTGAGTTGATAGATTAAAATTGTATATTTTTGAGTCAATTTATAGAAAAAATTCTAATCGTAATTTGAATCTTAAATTAGTTACTTAAGTTTAAAAAGCAAACATTTAAATCAGCTACAATTTATCAAAAAAATCTTACATATTCCTAGGCTTTTGTTTAAATATAATATACATACTAATAAAAAACCTTTAGTAGGCATACTTTAATTGATAATTGAAACTATAACAATCCAGTTAACAATTAGAGAATTTTTAATGAAAAGAATTACATTTAAAGTGCCAACAATAACAAATAGAGTGAGGGCTTTATTGGAGGTTTTTATCACCAGAACAAATGTGAAAAAATCGTAATATTTGACGGTACTTAACTTTATTATATACTTTAACTTTATTTTTTTATAATCCGCAGATCAAGAAAGCTGCCTGCATGTTCAAACAGAAGCTTTTGCTTTCGGAGAGCTATAAGGGAGCCAAGCAGCTCCACAGCGACGTGGTCCTGATCAAGTCGGCTGAGCACAATGCCATTATGGCCCAGGATTATGGCCTGAAAGAGGTAACCCCTTTCTATTTCAACCCAGTTATCACTTAAATAGTGAATTAAAATCCCTTGAATCCTTTTCAGATTTGCAGCGCCCAGATCGACATGCACGTGGTGGAGGGCACCCATCGCACCTTCCTCAAGGAACCGCACACCCTACAGATCATCGAACGCGTTCTAAGGAAGCAGCCCTAGTGGAACAGATACATATAGTTTTTAATAGCTCTATTTGTACGATAATATTCATGATTTATGCTATAGATATTAATGTTACCCCTATTCGTAAAAATATACGTAGCAATCTCCTTGGGATTGTTTAAGGAAAAGACCCTCTAATCTTTCGTGTCGATTAGGAATAGCCTGGTGGATTTTATTGGCAATTGAAAGTCGCGTGGCACTCGCATGATCGACGCCGATGATTCACAACAGTACGATCTGTTTCGGGCTTTATTGACCCGCTCAAGCAGACCTCTCCGCCTTGTGTACCTTTCCATAATTGATAATGATTCCCACGCTATCGCGCCTGTGATCTGCCAGACGATTAATACTCGCAGGAAAAAAGTGGTCCGACTGTGGCGGCAAAATAAAAATTTGAACATCTCTGTCACGCACACAACAGCTGACGCGGCTTACAGCAAAAACAATAACAGCGGCCTGCGACGCTGCGAAAGGTTAACAGAGAGCCAAAGAGCGAGAACTTTCAAAGCCGCCCCCTATCTCTCTTCGCAGCCACGCACAGTGGTCCCAGTTAGCCGAATTATAAAGCTTTTTAATAAAAAAATATGATTTTATAGCTGAAATTATGGTTTCAATTTGAAGAAAAATGTATTAATAAAACCCTTATTTAGTTAAAAGTACTAATTTAAAAGAATTAAATACTATAAAGATCTATTTAGTTTAAAGCCCATTAAAACATGCCATACGTCTACTAGCTGATGCGCAATCTTTGAAATACATCATGTAGAGCAGTGTGCTCTGCTCTCCAGGGCAGCGCTGCGGCGTAAAGCTCAAAGCTCTGCCGGCGTCTGCGGGCGTCGTATAAAAGCCGGCGCTCACCTGATGCCTGGAAATTATTGTTTCAATATTCCGCTCGGGAATCGCCGTTGTCGTTCTGCGAATTGAACCGCTACGCTTTCAAAAAGCAGTGCCTGCGTGTGGCTAGGAAATTTGAAAAAAGTCAAAAATCCGCTAACGGTAACCCCAGAACACTCGCTTCTTTCAAAAGCCCGAGTGTATTCGGAGTAATTCGCGTCGAAGTAGCAAAAGCTCACGGTTTCGGAAGTCAGTAAGGACCAACTGCCCCAAGGAGCCGCCTTTCCGCTACCACCCCGTGACCGTGCCCTTCAAATCGAACAAAAACAGCTGTCGAGGAGGAATCGCCTGATTTCTAGGTATGTATGCTGAGCTGAAGCGGAAATACGAACTTTAGTTGCTGGGCCGCCATAGAACGGAATTAATCGTGAAAAATTTTGTGTAAAAAAAGTGTTCATAAAAAAATAATAGAAAAAAAATAATAAAAAAAAATGGTTAGTTTGAAAACTGCAGTGTGATCTTCGATTTGCGTTCCCCTTCCCAGACATCTAAAAATACAAATTACTTAATGGAGAGAATTTCGCCTTTGCTCCGTTCGCACTTGGCTTGAATCGGTTGTGACCTTTAGGACCTTTGGGCCGGAGCAAGCCCAAAAGTGTTATTTCCTAGCCACCCTGCCCACATGTTCCCAAACACTTTGAACAATCTCTATACGGAGACAGCAAATTACAATCGCTAATTGCTAATAATACGGCGATTGGCAGACTGGCAGATTGGCAGATGGGAGGGTCAAATTCTGTCTTCCAAGACACAGTCGCCACCTAAAAGGCTTCTCGATAGGGTTTCGCCCCTTAATTGCCGCCCAGAAGCAGCAAAAGTTCGATTTCTATGATTTCCTTGGGGCGATAGCTTTATGCCAAAAAAAAATGTATAAGTTTTTTATAATAATTAAATATTATATTTCATAGAGGAACTTAAAATATTCCTATAACTAGGAACGAATTCAAATCTATTTTTCTAATTTTTGAAGACCCTAACAAATTGTCGCCAATCATTTAAACTCGAATGTTTTTCCTGTTTGCGTGAGAAGGATCGTTTAAATTTTTGCTCAACCATTCTAAGTAAATAGCCCTTAAAAACCTAATAAATCAATTTGAATAGAAATAGTCAAATTACGTTATATAATAGTCGAAGTATTTAAATTCTTACAAAATGTAAACAAATAAACACGTAAAAAATGAATAAATTACAATAAAGTAGAAGGTTACGAAATAAGGAGATAGTTAGTAACGACAGTTTTAGTTAATATGTATACTAAATCTCAGAAAGAAAGAAATCTTTGAAAATATTCCTCCAAGCAATCTCCAAGCAAACACTTTGCATATAAACCAGCCCACCCAAAACCATAAAAGAGTCTGTCCCACACACCCAACAAAAACAAGCCCCAATCCCAATCGTCTGATTGGAAAATTTCGAGTGTCTGGGCTAATCTTTATCGCCAAATAATGGCTGGTGCTTCCTGATGTACACGCGTCCACTGGCGATCAAACATTTCCGATCCAGGTGCACGCTCGTATGAGTTGGCACCGCCTTATCAGCTTATCAGTGGGTTTTGGAATCACCCCATGGCCCAGTCCCCAGTCCTCCGAGCGGCAAACTCTTATCAACTTGTTCGTGAACTTGAATCGTCACCGACACGGATTGGAGGATTGATGCGAGACGAGAGCCTGCAGTGGAGGGTCCACGTGTACTTAAGAGGTGTCCACAATCGATAGCTGCGAAAATAGAACCCCGTGCATAAATAAACATTGTAAAGTGCCATCTAGAATAGGGACGGGGGAGCGCTTTGTTTACAATGTGTTTGCTTATCCAATGACGCAATTTTCGCAATATGGCCTGATGATGATGGGTCGGTTGACATATATATGTACCCCAATAAATCAATATCACTTGTCGTGTAATTACGGTAAAAGGATATCTCGCCATGTCCGATTACGGGTTAATCAAATCCTCCAGTACACTAGGGGGCTAGGAGGTAAATTGAGGAAACCAAGCGGGCCAAACTATGAAAATAATACTTCAATGAACTTGAGAAATCACGCCACCTTATCTCACTAAACAAATGGTACACGCGTTGAGCTCGTGTGAGTGTGTGTGTGGCGGTGACTGTTTGTGGGTGTAAAAGTGTGTGTGTTTTGGTGTGCCGGTGGCGTGCAAATCTTACCGCCTCTCACTTTTTTCCGCTCCCCCCTCCGATTAGAATAGCAAAACATAAACATAGATTCCAGACGCCGATTCTATTGCCGAGCAACGGCCTTTTGATTATGTATGTATATACCTGGATAGGTTCACCGGTGTCTCGACCGATTTTGGCAGGTAGCAGCTGATGTACTGAAAAAAATAACCTTTATTTTCTCATACTTTCTCTTAAAACAACGATTGTAGTTTGAGTGAAAAAGTAAACAATGCCAAGCAGACATAAGTTTTATCTTTCGACTGTTTTTTGGAGAAAAATGTTTCACTTCCCTTTAAAGCTTAGATAAGAGGTTTTTGAATGTAAATAATAATCCATAATAATAAAGCTCTTTACTTCTACCCGTTTTATTCTCTGTGTACTTTTCATCATCTAACCCGTTTTATTCTCTGTGTACTTTTAGCGTTCTTTTTTATTTTATTTTGTTAGCATGTTGCCGGCCGCTCTTGTTCTCTTCTTCTTCTTCTAATGACGCTTTCGGCTTCCCTAGATTTCAGCTTTGCCAGCTTTGGCCCGCTTCCACTTCTTTTTTCTTTCCCTGCTTTTGTTGAATCATTCTGCAAAATCGTACGAGTTTCTCGGCGAATAAGAAAGCAGCAAGCCGCATGTGCTGTTTGTGTGTCTGTGTGCGTTTGTGGCAACCTATGTTAACATAAATGGTGTTGCACTGTTAGTTGGCCCCCTTCCCCTCCCTAAAGTCGGGCCGATTAACTGTAAAGTTGTCATCGTAAAGCTTTCCGGCATCATATCACCTGATTTGCAATTACTATACCCTGACTTTCCACGCAGCTTCCATCTGTCTGGTGTCTGTCTACATATGTGACTGTAAAATTTACTCAGTCGTGGAGAATTTTACATGTATATGTACATTTTAATTTCAGTTCGCATTTGGCGCGATTTTGAGCGACTGACAAACTTTTTAGTTTAAGACTTTATTGCTTCATATTAAAAATAAATACTTAAGGCTTTTTTTATTGAAAAATTTGTGAAATTCTGTTCATTTCGTTGGTACGAGGGCCAACAAACCTTGTTCGAGTTCGTTTGCAACCAGTCTCTGGTTTGTTGCGCTGTTATCAGTGTTTAACAGAGGCTAGAGCTTTTATGTTAGTTTAACAGTGGAGGGTGTAATACTAGTTTGGCCATGACTGTATCAAGGGCGGGAAAACAATGTTTTTTGAATAATTACTTGGCAGCGTAAATAACATCAAAGAATTTGTCCAGATTACCGAAAACTGAAATATGTTGTTCAATTTTTATCTAAATTTTGAGTTAAATTGTTAATTATATTTAATTAACTGACAATTTTAATTAAAAATTTCCCTGTTTCGGTTCCAGTCCCTAAAACTAAACCTGTTGCAAGCCGTGGACCACCAGCAACCTGTTGCATTCAAGTCCAACCATTGCAGCTCCCAGAATCATCATTCACCCGGCACCCAGAATAACAGTAAAAGTGCACGCGCCAATCGTCGTCGTCGCCGTCGTCGCAACAAGCAGCAGCAAAATTCGCAACAACCTGACGCCTTCCAGGATCGAGACGCGCAGCTAACACCGAGCACCTCCTCATCCACCCCGCACTCGGCACCCAACGATAGCCAGGACCTCACTGCCTACTCCAATTCCAATTCCAATTCCCATTCCAACTCTTTAAACCAAAACCAAGTCACGATGCCCGCCCGTTTCGCCGAGGAAGTTATCACCGCGGAGCCCGCTCAGCGTGCTGCCCCCCAATTGGA
This sequence comes from Drosophila atripex, assembly GCA_035045925.1. Lineage (NCBI taxonomy): Eukaryota > Metazoa > Arthropoda > Insecta > Diptera > Drosophilidae > Drosophila > Drosophila atripex. Next base: position 11,267,394 of record JAWNOP010000070.1, read on the forward strand.
CCTGGGTGGCGGCCACTATGCGCCCCGTCAACAACAGCAGCTAAACGATGAGATCGCCATCACCGGATTCTCTGGTCGTCTGCCGGAGAGCTCCACCATTGAGGAGTTCAAGCAGAATCTCTTCAATGGCGTCGACATGGTCAACGATGATCCTCGTCGCTGGGAGCGCGGTAAGTCCGCTTAAAAATTATCTATCCTCGCGATCTTACTAATCCTTTCCCTTTGCAGGACTCTATGGTCTCCCCGACAGGATTGGCAAGATCAAGGATGAGGATCTGGAGAACTTTGACCAGCAATTCTTCGGCGTCCACCAGAAGCAGGCCGAGTGCATGGATCCCTTGCTGCGTATGCTCCTGGAGCTGACCCACGAGGCGATCATTGATGCCGGCTTGAACCCCAGCGATCTGCGTGGATCCCGTACTGGTGTCTACATCGGTGTCTCCACTTCGGAGACGGAGCAGCATTGGTGCAGCGATCCAGACCGTGTGAATGGATACGGCTTGACTGGATGTGCCCGTGCCATGTTCGCCAACCGCATCTCCTTCACGTTCGACTTCAAGGGACCCAGTTACAGCATTGACACCGCCTGCTCCAGCTCTCTGTACGCCCTGGAACAGGCGTTCTCGGACATGCGCCAGGGCAAGATCGACAATGCCCTGGTGGCCGGAGCTGGTCTCATTCTCAAGCCCACCATGTCCCTGCAGTTCAAGCGGTTGAACATGTTGAGCCAGGACGGAAGCTGCAAGGCCTTCGACGAGTCCGGCAACGGATACGTCCGTTCCGATGGTTGTGTGGTTCTGCTTCTGCAGCGTACCTCTGCCGCCCGTCGTGTCTACGCCTCCATCCTGAACGTGCGCACCAACACGGATGGTTTCAAGGAGCAGGGCATCACCTACCCCATCGGCAAGATGCAGAACCGTCTGATCCGCGAGACCTACGAGGAGATCGGTCTGAACCCCAACGAGGTGGTGTACGTGGAGGCCCACGGAACCGGTACCAAGGTGGGTGATCCCCAGGAGGTCAACTCCATTACCGACTTCTTCTGCAAGAACCGCTCCAGTCCGCTGCTGATCGGTTCCGTCAAGTCCAACATGGGTCACTCGGAGCCCGCCTCTGGTGTCTGCTCGGTGGCCAAGATCCTGATCGCCATGGAGGAGGGCGTCATTCCCGGCAACCTGCACTTCAACAAGCCCAATCCCGATCTCTACGGCCTGTTGGACGGTCGCCTCAAGGTGGTGGACAAGAATCTGCCCTGGAACGGCGGCATCATTGGCCTGAATTCCTTCGGCTTTGGCGGTGCCAACGCCCACGTGATCCTCAAGTCGAACCCCAAGCCCAAGGCCCTGACCCCCAAGGACGGCGCTGCCAAGGTGGTTGTCGCCTCCGGCCGTACTTTCGAGGCCGTGGAGCAGCTGCTCGAGTCGGCCGCCAACCATGCCGACGACGATGAGTACCTGCAGTTGATCAACGACATCCACTCGAAGACCATCCCGAACCACTACTTCCGCGGCTACGGCGTTGTGAGCAGCAAGGGCACCCACCAGCGCGAGGTGCTGGAGTTCTCCGACGAGAAGCGCCCGATCTGGTACATCTACTCCGGCATGGGCAGCCAGTGGGCCAGCATGGCCAAGGATCTGATGCAAATCGAGGTGTTTGCCAAGAGCATCCAGCGCTGTGCCGATATCCTCAAGCCCGAGGGCGTCGATCTCATCGACGTGCTCACCCGCTCCACGGACAAGAGCTTCGAGAACATCCTGAACTCCTTCATCTCGATCGCCGCCATGCAGGTGGCCCTGACGGACCTGCTCAGCTCCCTGGGCATCACTCCCGACGGCATCGTGGGTCACTCCGTGGGTGAGCTGGGCTGTGCCTACGCCGACGGATGCTTCACCCCGGAGCAGACCGTGCTGGCCGCCTACTGGCGTGGCAAGAGCATCCTGGACACCCAGCTGGCCAAGGGCAAGATGGCCGCCGTCGGCCTGAGCTGGGAAGACGCCCACCAACGTGTGCCCGCCGACTGCTTCCCCGTCTGCCACAACAGCGAGGACAACTGCACCATCTCCGGCCCGGAGGCCTCCATTGAGGCGCTGGTAGCCAAGCTGAACGCCGAGGGTGTCTTCGCCAAGGCTGTCAACTCGTCTGGATATGCCTTCCACAGCAAGTACATCGCCGAAGCTGGACCCAAGCTCCGCAAGAGCCTGGAGAAGATCATCCCGAACGCCAAGAACCGCACCCCCCGCTGGATCAGCACCAGCATCCCTGAGTCCGCTTGGAACTCGCCGGTGGCCAAGCAGTCCTCGGCCGCCTACCACGTCAACAACCTTCTCTCGCCCGTCCTCTTCCACGAGGCCCTCCAGCACGTGCCCAAGAACGCCATCTCCGTGGAGATTGCCCCGCACGGTCTGCTCCAGGCCATCCTCAAGCGCGCCCTGGGTCCGGACGCCACCAACCTGAGCTTGGTGAAGCGCGGCCACGAGAACAACGTGGAGTTCTTCCTGACCAATGTCGGCAAGCTGTACGCTGCCGGTGCCCAGCCCCAGGTCCTCAACCTGGTGCGTCCCATCTCTTACCCGGTGGGCCGTGGCACCCCCATGTTGAACTCCAAGGTCGGCTGGGACCACACCCAGAAGTGGCTGGTGGCCAAGTTCGGCAAGGAGACCTCGTCCGGCGAAACTATTGTCGAGGTGGATCTGTCCAAGGAGGACGACGCCTTCCTGGCTGGCCACACCATCGATGGTAGGATCCTGTTCCCGGCCACCGGTTACATGACTCTTGCCTGGCAGACCTTCGCCAAGATGCGTGGCAGCGAGTTCCACAAGACCCCCGTAGTGATGGAGAACCTGGTCTTCCACCGAGCCACAATCCTGAACAAGAACGCGGTGGTCAAGTTCGGCATTAACTTCTTCGACGGCACTGGCGCCTTTGAGATCTGCGAGAGCGGCAGCTTGGCCGTGTCCGGCAAGATTACCATTCCGGAGTCTATTGAGAACGAGGAGCTGCCCCTGGAGCCCCAGACGCCCAGCACTGTGGCCAAGGAGCTCGTCACCGGGGATGTCTACAAGGAGTTGCGCCTGCGTGGCTACGACTATGCCGGAATCTTCCGCGGCATCGTGCGCTCTGACACCGTGGCCTCCACTGGTACCTTGCAGTGGGTGGACAACTGGATCAGCTTCATGGACACCATGCTCCAGTTCAGCATCTTGAGCAAGAACCTGCGTGAGCTCTACCTGCCCACTCGCATCGAGAGGGCTGTCATCAATCCTCTGAAGCACCTGGAGCTGCTCAACGGTCTCACCAAGGAGCAGCAGATCGAGACCGGAGTGCCAGTGCAATGGTACAGCGACATCAACGTGATCAAGAGCGGTGGCGTTGAGCTGCGTGGTCTTAAGGCCAATCTCGCCCAGCGTCGTCCCGGCACCCAGGCGCCGCCCACTCTGGAACGCTACCAGTTCGTGCCAAACATCAATACCACCGATCTGAACGAGAACTCGGAGAAGGCTCGCCTCCACGCTCTGGACGTAGCCATCCAGCTGATCATCGAGAACTCCAGCGGCGCTGTGAAGCTCAAGGGTGTGGAACTCGCTAACGGCAGGAATCCCGATGTTCTGGTGGCCAACCGCCTGCTGCAGATCATCGAGGGTGAGCCCGTCCTCACTGGAGACGTCGCCGTTGTCACCTCGAACAACAATGAGGAGACCATCACTGCCGCTCTGGGAGATTCCGGAGTGCGCGTTGTGTCCAAGGATGTGCTGAAGGAACCGGTTGAGCAGAACTGTCACTTCGTCTTCGGCATCGATGTGCTGTCCCGTCCAGACACCAAGACCCTGGAGAACTCTATCGCCACCATTCGCGAGAATGGCTTCCTGATCTTCGAGGAATCGGTATCCACCTACACCAAGACAGGCCGTGCTCTGTTGGCCAAGTTTGGATTTGTGGCTGTCCAGGAGCAGAGCTTGGGCGCCTCCCGTGTCCTTGTGCTGGCCCGCAAGACCCTCGACTTGAAGACGCGCAAGTCCGTTGTAGTGGTGGCCACCGAGCAGAACTTCACCTGGGTGGATGACCTCAAGGCCGCCCTGGCCGCTGCTCAGACCGAGGAACAGTATGTCTACGTGGTGTGCCAAGGAGAGGAGCTGTTCGGCGCCGTCGGTCTGATGACCTGCATCAAGAACGAGAACGGCGGCAAGCTGGCCCGCCTGGTCTTCGTCCAGGACGCCAAGGCCGAGAAGTTCTCCCTGACCTCGGCCCTCTACCGCCAGCAGCTGGAGAAGGACCTCATCTCGAACGTGCTGAAGAACGGTGCCTGGGGCACCTTCCGTCACCTGAAGCTGGAGACCCAGCAGGCCACCCTCCAGGTGGAGCATGCCTATGTGAACGCCCTTGTCAAGGGTGATCTGGCCTCGCTCAAGTGGATCGAGGCTGCCCAGGCGCAGATCGGCGTGTCCGCCAACAAGGATCTGGAGACCTGCACTGTGTACTCCGCCCCCATTAACTTCCGTGATGTGATGCTCACCTCCGGAAAGTTGGCCGCCGATGCTCTGCCCGGAGATCTGGCCGAGCAGGATTGCGTGCTCGGACTGGAGTTCGCCGGCCGAGACTCGCAGGGCCGTCGTGTTATGGCCATGGTACCGGCCAAGTCCCTGGCCACCACCTGCGTGGCCAGCAAGCGCATGATGTGGCAGATCCCCGATAAGTGGAGCATGGAGGAGGCCTCCACGGTGCCCTGCGTCTACTCCACCGTTTACTACGCCCTGGTGGTGCGCGGCCAAATGAAGAAGGGTGAGAAGATCCTGATCCACGCCGGTTCCGGTGGAGTTGGCCAGGCTGCCATTTCGGTGGCTCTGGCCCATGGACTCACCGTCTTCACGACCGTGGGTAGCAAGGAGAAGCGCGAGTTCCTGCTGAAGCGGTTCCCCAAGCTGCAGGAGCGCAACATTGGCAACTCCCGAGACACCTCCTTCGAGCAGCTGGTCATGCGCGAGACTAAGGGACGCGGTGTCGACCTGGTGCTGAACTCCCTGTCCGAGGAGAAGCTGCAGGCCTCCATCCGCTGCCTGGGCCTCAACGGACGCTTCTTGGAGATCGGCAAGTTCGATCTGAGCAACAACAGCCCCCTGGGCATGTCCGTGTTCCTCAAGAACACCTCCTTCCACGGCATCCTGCTCGACAGTGTGATGGAAGGAGAGGAGGAGATGCAGAACCAGGTCGTCTCTCTGGTTGCCGAGGGCATCAAGACCGGCGCCGTCGTGCCCCTGCCCACATCCGTTTTCAACGACCAGCAGGTGGAGCAGGCCTTCCGTTTCATGGCCTCCGGCAAGCACATCGGCAAGGTGGTTATTAAGGTCCGCGATGAGGAGCCGGGCAAGAAGGCTCTGCAGCCAAAGTCCCGCCTCATCAACGCCATCCCGCGCACCTACATGCACCCGGAGAAGAGCTACATCCTGGTGGGAGGCCTTGGAGGATTCGGTCTCGAGCTCACCAACTGGTTGGTTTCGCGCGGAGCCCGCTTCATTGTCCTCACCTCTCGTTCTGGTGTGAAGACCGGCTACCAGGGTCTGATGATCCGACGCTGGCAGGAGCGTGGCGTCAAGGTGGTGATCGACACCAGCGATGTGACCACCGCCGCCGGAGCCAAGAAGCTGCTGGAGAACAGCAACAAGTTGGCCCTCGTCGGAGGCATCTTCAACTTGGCCGCCGTCCTGCGCGATGCCCTCATTGAGGACCAGACCGCCAAGGACTTCAAGACAGTCGCTGATCCCAAGGTGACGGCCACCAAATACCTGGACCAGTACTCGCGAACCATCTGCACGGAACTGGACTACTTCATCTGCTTCTCCAGCGTGTCCTGCGGCCGCGGCAACATCGGCCAGACCAATTACGGCTTGGCCAACTCCGCTATGGAGCGCATCTGCGAACAGCGCCAGGTGAGCGGATTCCCCGGCACGGCCATCCAGTGGGGAGCCATCGGAGATACCGGCCTGGTCCTGGAGAACCTCGGTGACAACGACACTGTGATCGGAGGAACCCTGCCCCAGAGGATGCCCTCGTGCCTGCAGACCATCGACCTGTTCCTGCAGCAGCCCCATCCCGTGGTGGCTTCCATGGTTGTGGCTGAGAAGCGCAAGTCTGACCAGTCGGGCGGCGTCAGTCTGATCGCCACCATTGCCAACATTCTGGGTCTGCGCGACACCAAGAACATCCAGGACGGAGCATCCCTGGCGGATCTGGGCATGGACTCTCTGATGAGTGCTGAGATTAAGCAGACGCTGGAGCGCAACTTTGACATTGTGCTCTCGGCCCAGGAGATCCGCGGACTGACCTTCGGAGCCCTCAAGGCGATGGACGGTGGAGCAGTTCCAACCGCAGCTACCGCTCCAGCAGCCAGCGCACCGCCTACGGCCGGAACTGGAGCCACCACGGAAGTGAGCATCACCTCCGGTGGATCTTCGCGCACGGCTAGCCCTCTGGGCGATGGTACCCAGGTGGTGTTCATCAAAGAACTCATTCCCACCCAGACGATCGTCCAACTGACCACAAAGGCCGCCGCCACCAGCAAGAAGACTCCCATCTTCTTCGTGTCGCCTATTGAGGGCTTCGCTTCCGCCCTTGAGCCTCTGGCCAAGCGCCTGGAAGTGCCCGCCTATGGCCTCCAGTTCACCGAAGCCGTACCTCTGGACTCTGTAGACTCGGCTGCCAGGTTCTTCATCAAGCAACTGCGCACCGTTCAGCCAAAGGGTCCCTACAAGCTGGCCGGTTACTCCTTCGGTTGCCTGCTCACCTACGTGATGGCCGCCATTCTCGAGGAGACCAACGAGGTGGCCAATGTGATCATGTTGGACGGTGCCCCGACCTACGTGAACTGGTACACCAGCAGCTTCAAGCAGCGCTACACCGCCGACGACGACAACAACAACCAGAGTTACGGCTTGGCCTACTTTGGCATCGTCCTGGCCAACATTGACTACAAGGCGGTAAGTTTTCTCTGCTTTCGGCTCCCGTACACAATATACTAAGAGTATGATTTCCCTTTATAGCTGGTACGATTGCTATTGGTGATTCCCACTTGGGAGGAGAAGCTGGAGAGGTTCGCTGAGTTGATGAGCAATGAGATCACCCAGCCCGAGGAAACGGTAAGGACATTCTGAAATCTAAAACCAGACGTTCTTATTAATTTATTTTATATTTCTCTTACAGATCAAGAAATCAGCCACTCTGTTCTACAAGAAACTGGAGCTGGCCGACAGCTACAAACCCACGTTGAAACTGAAGTCCATTGTGTCCCTGGTGAAGCCCACAGACAACTCTGCCAAGCTGGACGAGGACTATCGCCTCAAGGAGGTGAGTTTTCCTAACTGAAATGTACCGATAACATAGAATTCATAAATAATTTTCCCTAACAGGTCTGCACAAAGCCCGTGGAAGTTCACACTGTTGAGGGCAACCACCGCACCTTCCTCATTGAGGATCAGTCCCTGACCACCATCCAGAGCATACTGAAGCGTCTGTTCAACTAGGCTACAACATAAGCATAGTCGTCGTGGATGTGGGCATCACAGCATCATCTCTCACCCCGCGCACACATCCAATACTCGTGACACCTAGTTAGCGTTAATTAGCGAATGAATTTACGTTGTTGAGCTGCAAGGAACCGGTCGCTCTCATCCCAGTTAAACGCACAGCTTCAAGGATCCGCCCATCTCCCATTAACTGCCGTCTTGCAGCGTCTGTGGACGTGGTCCAAATTTGTCTTCAGCCGCTGCGATTCCAGGCAGTTGCAAGTGATACGGACTCCCCAAATACATCACATCTGCACTTTGTGCACTGCACCCAAGACATTCCTTGAGAGCCAGACGGCACTAGACGTCCCAACTTACCAAAAATATATCTTATACGCTCTACCTATAACGTATGTGTATAATTCGTCGCATATTCTAGTTTAATTGCCTAGTTGTAAGCCTAAAGTTTGTAGTCGCGCACGAAATGAATTTCATTCCTCGAAATTACCCAACCAAGTCAAGAATTTACAAACATTGTTTAGCTCTCTCTTGATGTATGTATAAAATAATCGCCCAAAATGATCACTCACGAATATTGTGGATATTAAATTACACCATAAAAAAGTTTAATGGATAAAAGTAAAGTCTTTTTATTTGTTAATTAAAAGGTGGTCCAAATATGTTTTACAAAATATTTTTTCCATTTATCCTGCAGGGAAAACGAGGACATCCCCCATCTGGCCCACGGGAATGGGCTATATCTTCTCCAATTTTGATCCGATTCTCAAGCGGAGTACCTTGAACGATTTCTAGATAGATTCCCCGCCAAAATGCATCAAAATCCTGAAACTAAATATTTTTTAAATTTTTTTCAATTTTTCCTGGTGGCATCCCTTGAAAACGAGGACTTCCCCCATCTGGCCCACAGCAATTTCTATATCTTCTCCAATTTTGATCCGATTCTCAAGCGGAGTACCTTAAACGATTTCTAGATCGATTCCCCGTCAAACTGCATCAAAATCTTGAAAATAAATATTTTTTAAATTTTTTCTCATTTTTCCTGATGAGATCCCTTGAAAACGAGGACATCCCCCATCTGGCCCACAACAATGTCTATATCTTCTCCAATTTTGATCCGATTCTCAAGCGGAGTACCTTAAACGATTTTTAGATCGATTCCCCGCCAAACTTCATCAAAATCCTGAAACAAAATATTTTTAACATATTTTCCCCTTTTTACTGATGGGATCCCTTGAAAATGAGGACATTCCCCATCTGGCCCACAGCAATGTCTATATCTTCTCCAATTTTGATTCGATTCTCAAGCGGAATCCCTTAAACGATTTCTAGATCGATTCCCCGTCAAATTGGATCAAAATCCTGCAACAAAATATTTTTTCAATTTTTTCTCATTTGAAAACTCATCCCTTGAAAACGAGGACTTCCCCCATATGGCCCACGGAATTGGCTATTTCTTATCCAATTTTTATCTGATTCAAAATGGAGTAACTTAAACGATCTCTTATGTCGATTACCCATTTTTCGGATCTATTATATTTTCCTAATTTTTTGTTTAATATTGAGTTCAATTTTTTTAAAAACTTTATTGAAAATAAAACTATTCGACTTTCCACCGATAAGAATCGAGATAACAATAAATGTATTTGGATAAAAAATTTGCCGGAACTAATCTGCGGAAATAAAGTCAATTGTACTGACTAATTTTCTGTTTTTTTCCCAATATAACCGCATTAACATCCACGCCAACCGAAGCCACTTTCATTCTTGTTTGCCACCAATCGAAAGTGGTGGCTTGTGGCGCTTTGACACCACCATTTGCACCTGTGTGGGTGCTTATGTATGCCACCACCTCAATCGGTTGCCGCTAGACAGATCACTGCCATTGATAGCCGGGAGCTCTACTTTAAATAGCAACCGATTTTGGGGGCCGGAACCCAGTTAACACAAAACGTTAGAAGTACTTGGGACATGAGGTTGACGGCGTGGCTTAGTCTTTTCGGTAAGCGACACTTTTCGGTGCTATAATTGTTCGCATTTTCAAAAAATTGGATATCCTTCGATAGCGTTAGTTTGCTGGGTGGAATGCAATCCCCTACTCGGACTAATAGATCCCCAATGCAAGGTTGTGCAAGGGGAGTGTCCCCATGCAGACGTCAAGTTCTGGCTATACTCCAAGTAAGTTTTATAAAAAAAAAATAATATTAATTCCCACGGAAACTAACATCCTCAGTCATTTGCTTCAGTGAAACCCGGAATAATCCTGTGCTATTGAAGCCTGATGATCTCAATCCGTGGGACTTTCAGCCGCCACGTCCTCTTAAAATCCTAATCCATGGCTATACAGGATATCGGGACTTTGCTCCAAATTCTTTTATACGTCCCGTATTGCTGGATCACGAAGACGTCTATGTGATCTCCCTTGACTATGGGCCTCTGGTCAGTTATCCTTGCTATATCCAAGCGGTGCAGAATCTTCCTCTGGTCAGCAAGTGTCTGGCCCAGTTGATCAATAATCTGGTGGACCGAGGAATAGTCAAGAACGATCAGATCCACTTAATTGGCTTTAGTTTGGGCGGTCAGGTGGCGGGCCAGACGTCCAACTACGTCAAGCGTAAGCTGAAAAGGATTACCGGTCTGGATCCTGCCAAGCCACTTTTTGTCCTGGCCGGCGATAACAAACGTCTGGACGCCGGTGATGCCGAGTTTGTCGATGTCATTCATACTGATGTTTTTGGTCGTGGAATGCTGCGGTCCATGGGACATGTGGATTTTTATCCAAACTTTGGACCCCAGCAGCCCGGTTGCATGGAGGAGAACCCCAAAGATCCGGGCAGCTGCAATCATGAGAGGGCGCCTCGCTTCTATGCCGAGTCCATTAATTCCACAGTTGGATTCTGGGGACGGCAATGCTCCAGTTGGTTAGTCCACCTCATCGGATTGTGCCCCACGAGCGGACGACAAGCTCGCATGGGCTATCACCTGTCGCAGGAGATGATGGGCTCTTATTTCCTGCAAACCAGGAACACAACTCCATTCGCCATAGGTAAAGTGGAGGACGTGGATAACAGTGATGTGCTGGCTAAGTTTAGGCTGGCGACGGAGAATAACGAAATCGAAAATGATTATGAACCGCAGCTGCTGGAGGCCTTCCTGGAGGATTTCCCAGACGTTGAAAAATCTGAAGATGCAGATTTGGACAATAAATTGAACTGGCACGAGGAAGCGGAAGATGAGCCATTAAAAAAAAGTTAATTTTTTAAAAATATAATGTTAGAAGAGTATATATTTATATTAATAATAAATTTGTAAATAAAATGTATAACCTGATATATTATTTTCAAATGCATTGATTGATTTCTTTCGAAACAAAGAATCAATAAGTGATACAGGAAATATAGTTAGTTTAGTTAGAAAACTATATGAAAATCTTATCTTATTATTAGTAATACGACCTTAAAACTGTTTAAATATTTCCGTTTCTTTCGATGAATTTCGAATATATTATTTCTGCATTTGCTCAGAGTGACCTTCATCTTGAAAATACAATTTCTCATACTGTTTTCCATACTGATTTCATTATTCTCAGTGTCAGTTGCGACCGTTCTAATGCCAAACCCCTACCCACAGCGACCTTGACCCACTACCACGCTCCTCACCTCCCTTCCGCTGGCAACCTTGACTCTTTATCACCTGGCGGTGTTTTTTATATGGGCCCTCATTTTCCATGCAATTTTCAATGTTATGCCGTGCAAATTTAATAGATTTTGCGTTAGAACGCGAGCTTAGACCCGTTCAGACTTTAGTCATGAGCAATTATCGCGTTGTTTGTTTGATCCTCCCCGCAATCCTGATCTTGAACTTCTCGGGATGTTCGAAAGGAGACAAACAGCTTCGTGGCTGGCTGCCGGAGTTTTGTGTTTTCGGGGAGCATCAGTGTCCGAATTCGCGAGTTTCTTTTTGGCTTTACACTAAGTGAGTTGGGGAAGTAACTTCATTCGTGGAATAGAACTAACTCCAGAGTACTTATAGCCAAACTCGAGATAATCCAGTGCAACTGGATCCCATTAATCCACAAGCGGAGCTTTTCCAGCCTCGACTTCCTTTGAAAATACTCATACACGGCTTTGTGGGAAACAGGAACTTGACACCCAACCTGGAGGTACGGGACGTTCTTCTCCAGACCCAGCCAGTGAATGTGATCTCTGTAGATTATGGGACATTGGTGCGATGGCCTTGCTACTTTCCATGGTCGGTGTCGAATGCCCCCATTGTGTCAGAGTGCCTGGCCCAGATGATAAACAATTTGGTCTCTGCCGGCATCTACAAACGGCAGGACATCCATTTAATTGGATTCAGTTTAGGTGCCCAGGTCGCCGGCATGGTAGCCAATTATGTGACAGAGCCATTGGCCAGGATAACGGGCTTAGATCCAGCTGGACCTGGTTTTATGACGCAGTCTTCGTTACAGCAAAAGTTGGATCCCAGCGATGCAGATTTCGTGGACATTATCCATACCGATCCCTTCTTTTTCTCCATGCTTCCGCCAATGGGTCATGCGGATTTTTACCCAAATCTCGACCAGCTTAACCAGCGAGGATGCAGTTACATCAGTAATTGGAGGTTCTTCAACTGCAATCACTACAGGGCAGCCGTATACTACGGGGAATCGATCACTTCAGAGCGGGGATTCTGGGCCCAACAATGTGGTGGTTGGCTGGATTTCTTTTCTCAGCGCTGCAATCACTATTCGAACATGCCCAATACCCAAATGGGATACTTTGTTTCCAAAGAGTAAGTAATATTATTTTCAGTTTTTGGATATATTTCAAAAGTATATCTTTCCCTTCTTTAGTGCCTCGGGTTCCTACTTTCTTTCAACACATGAAGTGGCTCCCTTTGCCAAAGGACCTCTTGTTGATATCGAAGTAGAAGTTGCCGAAAAATGAACGACCTAAGTCCAGGTTAACTTTATTTGAACTGAAGTTCAAAACTCTATTTTTCAGTTTTTGATATTAAATTTGATGTGTAGAAATAGAAGTTAAAAAGTTACATAGTTTTAAAAAAGTGTTAAGTGGTTTTAACTGTTAGTATAAGTTTCTATTGACCAAAAATTTTTGATTTAAATAGAAATATTTTCACAATTATTTTTTTAAAAAACAAAGGTCGTATTTTTTCAGTGTCTCACCTTGGAGTACACTTGTAAAGACAGTATAGGAAAAATACCAAAACAAAACGAAAGCTTTCCATCAATAGTGAGCTTTTGTTTGCCGGTGCAAACTTTTCGAGTGACTTGAGAAACGAAAGACTTAAGACCCGAACTCGAGAGTCACTTGCTCCCCAGAGCGCAATCGAAACGCACGCGTCCGCGAATTTCCAGACTCCTCTTCGAAAAGCCCGCGCGTGCCCGAAAAATACAAGAAGTGTGGTAAAAACCGAATCAATTTCTGCTGGAGGCAGCCGGAATTATGCCTCGCCAACGTCGCCGTCGTCTTGCTCTGCACTGAAATCGAAATCGAGTCCAATGACCAGCTCTCGAGCTGGTGCCTAAGAAAGAGTTTTGCACTTTTAGCCAGCCGTCGCCGGTCAACAAGCAGGCCTTGACCCACAGTCCAAAAAACCCAGACTCGAGTGCTCAAATATTCCGCATTCGGGCTGCGTATAATTATACAACAGTTGTAATTACAGCTTATAATTAGCGGTAGTGTAAATTGGCTTAAGGAAACCCAACCAGCAACCAAACAAACAAAAAATTACAATGTGGCTTAAGTGTGTGGAGAATCAGAAAAGTGCATTTTTGGGTGTTCGAGAAACTTTTTTGCTGCAGCTACTTTTTGTAGGACTGACTCTCTCCCGCCTGGAATTCGCCGGTTTGTATTTTTTGTGCTAAATAAAAACACATTAACCACAGAGAAGAAAATAAAACGAATTGGAGACGCAGTGGCCCAAAAAAAAGAGAGAGATTGATAATAATTTAAGTTAAACTTTTACTTTCGCCCTGGCTGGGAGACTGGCACCTGGCACCTTTATTTTTTGGCCATACCTTTCTTTCGGGCCCTGTCACGGTGGCTTTTGGTGCTCTTTTCTGTTGACATTTCAAATTTGCGTCAGCCGGCTAAGCAGTCGGCATAAATTTCAATTTTAACTGGTTGCACAATATTTGCTATGTATATGGTTTTCTTTTCCCTTTCTGTGTAGTCACTCAATTGGGTGACCTTGCCTCATTTATTGGTCAATAAAAACAGAAATAACTCCATGAACTCATCTCTGTTTTACTGGTTTTGTCGCACGTTCAAGTGTATCACTGATGTTTTGGTAGTAGCGGCTCATCCTACGCAAATTACACAAAAATGTTGCCTTGTCATGGTGCCCCTTTTGCAATCTCTCGGCTCATAAATTAATTAATTGACCCGGCTACCGTTTAATCTATTTGGCAGCCAGCTCATAATTCAAAATATTTATATGCCCCTGTGCCTTGACACTTTTTTGTATAGCTTTTGCAATATTAACTGGAGCCCAGCGCATCGGCAGGCGGGCTAATGGGGCGTATGCGCGTTTTCGGGGTGCGTGTCATTGCCAAGTTTAGGTGTCCGATTCAGAGGGCCAGGGGCACGTTCAAGGATTTTTTTGTATCAGAATTGCAGGTTGAAAGCTGTCATTAGTCGAGCTTGTGGAGGGTTAATGAACTCAGCGCGTAGCTAGCAATTAAGGTTCAGAAAAGTGGGTCAAGAAATTGCACTTTGCCAGTAGAAGCCAAAACGAAGCAATTAACGAAGAATTTTTGAAACAAAGCACCACTCTAAAGCCGTGAGGTTATGACACACAAATCTTGATATCGATCCGGGTGTCCAATTGGCCAATAATCTCCGCCTTCAAATCTGAGCCAAACAATGCCCGTGACTCATGCCAAACAATCCCAGCCATAAACAAAACACAAAAACCCATAAACAACACCAGAAAAAGCCAACCAACCCAAAATCATCTCTCACTTAGCAGTCAGTGTCTTTTTCGTGTTATTTGTTGCTTTTCATTTTCATTTTGTTGTGGTCAGCTGTCTTATTTTGTTTTTTGCCTTCCGCATTCGATGGTTTCCGTTTCGGGCCTGATTTGTGTTAGTTGGACAGAGTTTTTCCGGCCACCCACTCTCCAAATGGTATTTTCCCCAAATTTTCCCGCTCTCGAAAATGAAAAAGAAAACAATGAACTGTAAATAAAGCCAAAAAAAAAAAAGACATTTAATTGGCATGCGTAATGCTCGAAAGAAATTGTTATAAATAGTAAAGGGGTGAGTGGGGAGGCTTTTTATGTTTTCGGCTTACATAAGACGGCAAAAAGCAGCTCACGAAGCCCCAGCTAAACGATTGTGAAAAACAAATGAAAACAGAAAAGCTAAAGACAATTGAGGCATGACCACGACCACGGCCCATTGCTAATTGAAGAGTGGCGAGTGGAGATGGGGGGGCAAATGCATATTATCCATGTCATATCGGTGGGTGGGATCAGTCGAAATTATGTTGGATCTCTGATGTAAAATAACCGCCAGCTGCATGCCTAATTTCAGCCAGCTGCCGCTCTTTTTTTATTTGACTGACAACATGTCAACTGCAATCGAAAGTGAAATGTTCACAACTAGTTGCCCGTTTACTGTGTCGATGGGTTATACATATGATGTACCCTATAAGGCCGCAGCTACATATCTTGGGGTATTTCCAGTGCCCACCCAACCGGCAAGAGTCTGCATCTGCAACCGTTTCCCAGACCGGTTGCAAGACTCCGGCTGCGGTTATCATCTGAAAAGTACTCCAACCGCCAAGTGGGCCAATTGCTGGTTGCCAGCTAACAGTTGGCGCCACTTGCCGTCTTAGCCAACAGTTCCCCTCGAAGGCCGATTCTCATGTGTCCGCTTTGGTTAGACTTTTAATTTGGCCATTTGAATTCACGGCACCCAGCTACGGCTTCTTACGCATTCGCTGAGCTCGACATCGATGCGAATTATTTGATTTTCAATTGGAACTAGTTCGGGACTCGGGAAATAAAATTCAATTAACTTCGCATTTACTCTGGACTTCAGTATTTTGTGTCTTTGGTTCATGTTTTTTTAATGGGTTTGACGAATGGGAATAAATTAATTTTGCAATCATAGTTCGAATGTAGCTAAGAGATTCTATTTTTTCAAATTTTTATTAATGGATTTTTTGAAATAAATTTTTAACTTACCACATTCCATTCCATTTATATAGGTTCAAAAAACATTTTAATAATTTTCGATTTTTGCCAATTATAAATGTTAAAAAACCTTTTTTAATCAACTTTAAGAGCCAAAGAAAATAGTGTCCAAAATAGTCATGGAGAGCTTAGTTACAAAACTTTTTGAAATACTATAAATTTATTTAGTAATAGTAGGCGTTGTAATTTTTGGGAGCATTTCCTATTCATGAGGTACCAAATTTCTTGGCATTCGGTCTCTGGCCGTTTACCAGCAAACATCTCCACTACTCGGAGCTGGCAGTTTTTCATTATTTGATTATATTATTTTATACTTTAGAAAATATAAGTATTAAAGAACTTTAAATATTTACTTTAATAAAATATAAGTATTAAAGAACTTTAAATATTTATATTTTCTATATTTTTATTATTTTATTTTTTTTGCCGAAAACCGCTATTTTATATCCTGAATTCATTTTTACGAGACTTGGCACTTCATTTTTCAATTTTCATTTAATTTTCATTCTGAAAAGCCAAATTCAACCTTTAATCTTTTTATTTATTTAATCTTTTTATTTCTATTATGAGTGGGACTTTACCGAGCATTAGGTCCCCCGTTCTGAGGTTCTCCGACATATTTTGGCTTTATTTTCATATTTTTCTTTAAAACTTTTTTTTAATTGATCGGCACTTATTAAAAATTTGTTGTTTTTAAGACTTTGATCAATAACTTAAAAACATGTCATCGGTTGATTTATTTAAATTTTATTTATTTGTTCATTTGAAAAATTGTTAAAAATATATAGCCCTTATAAAGTTACATAGTATTTTAAATTATTAAGAAAATATTTATTTAATTGCGAACCACTTGGCGCATCTCTGTGCCCACAAGCAACAAGCCAAATTGTCAGATAAGCCGATCTCAAATGCGTTTTCCTTACGAGCAGGCCGTGAATCAGCGAATAAATTACGCATATTCATTCGGTATCCAGTTGCCAGCTCTAGTTATATCATGAGCAGCACGTTTTGTCAAAATAAAACCCAGCCAGAGCGAAAAAAGTAAACAAAGAGCCAGGCCATCGTCACTTCCGTTTTTGGCCGACTTGGCCTGCCAAGCAGACTTTTACTTTCTGCAACAGTTTTCTGTTGTGCTGTGTTGCAACTTGCGATTGTGGTTGCAACTGCAACTGGAGCCGCAATCGCATGACATTTGCGGCGTGCCAAATTGCAAACATTCAATGTCGCTGCCAGCGGCTTCGGGTTATGTAATTAAATGTAATATCAAAGCCGAGCAAGTCAGCGAGCGCAAACTTGTTTGTCAACTTCAACTATGTTCGTGACTCCCATCTGCAATACCCAAACTGACCAATCCTCCTCCATCTCACATCCTCGCAGCTGGCCAAAATGCCGGAGTGGTGGCCGCGGCAGTGGCTGCTGGCCAAAACCAAACCCAGGTCTATGTGACAGAATCTTGCCTGCAGAAGCCCTACCGCTGTCCCCACCCCAAGATCCAGTTCTACCTGTACACCCGACGCACCCAGGAGCAGCCCGAGTTTATCGATGTCCTGGACGCAAACGCCCTCTACTACACGCACTTCAATCCCCGCCACCCCACCAAGATCATCATCCACGGCTTCGGCGGCGGAAGGACTCTCAGTCCGAGTCCGGACCTGCGGGAGGCCTACTTCAGTGTGGGCGAGTACAATATCATCATCGTGGACTACAGTGACGCAGTGAAGGAGCCCTGCCTCAGCCAGATGGAATGGGCCCCGCGGTTCGGCAGTCTGTGCATCTCCCAGCTGGTCAAGTACCTGGCCCGGCATCCTCGCGGCGTCCAGCCGGACGACCTGCACTTCATCGGCTACAGTGTGGGCGCCCATATCGCTGGACTGGTGGCCAACTACCTGAAGCCCGAGGAGGGCAAGCTGGGCAGGATTACAGCCCTGGATCCAACGATATTCTTTTATGCGGGGGCGAACAACTCCAGAGACTTGGACACCACGGACGCCCATTTCGTGGATGTTCTACACACAGGAGCTGGGATTCTGGGACAGTGGCACTCCAGTGGCCATGCGGATTTCTATGTCAACGGCGGAACCCGGCAGCCTGCTTGTGTGGGCTCCGCCACTCTGTTTCGTGAGTACCTACACGTATTATTTAATATTTTATTGCATGGGTTCATTTATGGGTGGAAATTAGAGTACAATGATCTCATAACCATGAAAACAGTTTATAAAATAATATTAAACTTTGTTTAATCTCCAGAGACCCTGGCCTGTGATCATACCAAAGTCACTCCGTACTTCATCGAATCCATAACCACAACGAGGGGCTTCTATGCAGGACCATGTCCCAATCTCTTCACGTATCTGATAGGCTGGTGCGAGCCCAAGGACTCTGATTACGTGCTAATGGGAGAACATTGCTCTCACAAGTGAGTAGAAATATACATGAATGAAACTCAAATAATCCACTATTTCGAAACTGTTGCAGGGCTCGCGGGAACTACTATGTGACCACCAATGCCAAGGCGCCCTTTGCCCGAGGATTTCCTGGCAAGGGGCGTTCGAATGGGGAATACCAGGGAGTCCGAAGATAATAGTACATCGTGTTTACATCGATTCTGCACCCGCCTGAATTTCTCACATCCTTTCCATCGTAGCACTCATGTGATTTTAGCTTGTTTCCTAATTAATTGATACATGTATTTATTTGACATTTTTGTTATTAGTTCTAACTATCGCCATTTATGTTGAGAGTTGGGATCCGATCGAGTCGCAGTCTTAATGCTTTCGGGACTTGTGAAAATCTAATCATTAAGTTGTAGGCTGAAAATTGAATGAATAAAAAACGAAAATAGTAATTAATTTTTAACATGTTCGTTTTATTGAATTCCAAATACATTTGTTTAGTTATAATTTTGTTGCTGCTTTTCATGATCTTTAAATATGGGATTTGTTATAGGCATTTCGGGACTCGAACCCTTGTAAGTAACATCATCTTCCAAATTTTTTCAACGAATATGATTTTATATTGCCAATTAAATATTTAATTATGTATATTGGTAAATAAATTGCTGTCTATTGAACTGGAGTCTTTCGTATTTGTGTTTACCGAGTATATTTTTGGTTTTGTAATGAGTACACTGAAATATATACGTATATATTATAATTTAGGTTAACTACCATTCAAATTATACAACATGGGCGGGTGTTGCCAGAAAAGGGATCTCATATATTTAATTTTGATTTAATACTTATTAATTTGTATACAGTACTCTCCCGGTAAACACAAAGAAGATATTTGGTTTCTAAATATTTACACAGTTTAAAGTTTAAACGATTAATTTTGTATATATTACGGGTAAAGACAATTCCTACGGCTGGCCGAAGACATTGATTTTGAATGGATTGAACGCCTATATCTTATTCATACTGGTTGTGTATATTTGTCCGGTGTATAATGTTCTTGTGCGCCTAATATTCTGTTTCAATGAAAGTATATGCTGTTATTTGTATGGATAGCTCTGCTCGGCGTTGTTAACATTTTAATAGTTCGGCTAAAATACGCTAGATTGGGAGTAGTTGTCGTTTATAGTTTAACTTTATTATGCTCATATAGTGGTTGGCTTTCATTTCATTTTTGTTTCACTTTATGTACACTTAAGTTACTCACAAAAGCATTTACTGATGGCTACTTCGGCTACGAGTTACATAAATATATTCTTATTTACAAACTTTCCTTTTATGGTAAATAGTGTGTGAGTATTATATAATATATTAGCAAGCAAATGTTTTAACCGTGGCTTTTGGGTTAACATATCTAATGTTATTATTGTCCACACAGCCCCGAGAGCTTCGAGTATCTCTCAAAAACGAAAACGGAAATCAACTCTAAACAGGCGAGTCCAACGAGGACCCTCGTATCCTGCTATCCTTTCGATTTTAAAAGTACACATATGGATAAGTAAATTGCTATGACCTTATGTACAAAATGGAGTTTGAACTAGACTAATATTACACATACGCCCCGTGGCCAAAATTCTGCTTTTACAGCCGTCTAGAAGCTCTCAAAACTTTCGCCTATAATCGAAACAATATGACTTGAATGTAAATAAACATTAATTAAATATATATAGTTTTTATTAACTAAGCTTATTCATTAGGTATTGTCGCTTTCACAAGCAGTATTATTGCTAACATGTATCATAGGGAAAATTCAACTGGAAGGTCCTTCCAAGGGATCCCCGCCTACGATACTATCTGTTAAAATTTGAATATATAAGCGCTATTTTTAAGTAGCTATGAGTATGAATATTTGTTTGAATATTTATTCGCTGCTCTGTACAAATTACGGGTAAGAATTGACTCTTTTAGTTAGAAAATTTTCACACTTTTAATACATAGTGATTTAATTGTGAATAATTTGAGTTATCTTTAAGTAGTTATTCATAATTTTATCTAGTATAATACCTTTAGGATAATGTACACACGATACAAATAAGTTCTGAAGAGTTTTATGTTCAAAAGAACACCAGAGTTCATATTTGGCAGTAATGTAATGCATATTATATGAAAAAAAAAATAAATAAATAAAAATAATAGTTTTAATTGTGCATTTATAAAAAACTAAATTAAATAAAATTCAAGGGTGCGATTTTAAGTGAAATTTGTGCTCTTAAATAAATTTTGGTGCATAACTGAAATAAAAACTGAAAAAGATTAACTACAAATTTGCTAAATTTATGTACAATACAATCCACTAAGTACTTTAAATTTTATAAATTTAATTGTTTAGAGAGATTTAATATTTTTTAATTATCAATATAATGTTTAGCTATTTATTGGATTCACATTTGGGAAATTATATTGTGGAAAAGTCTTAATCCTGTAACTAAAAATAGGTTTAAGGGGAAAAGAGAGGTCAGAGGTTATCTAATCCTTTGTCGTATGGTTTATGAGCTTTTGAAGACCAAGTCTGAGGTTATAGGCTCCTACCACTATCTACCTATTGTATTGATTTCTGCCCTAATGCTTTCGTCGTTTAACTGAAGATAAGTTATTTGTAGAATACTTTTAGGTATACTCGATTAGCTAGTTTCGCTTTTATGGTTATCATTCGTGCCGAACATCAACAATTGCTTAGATTTGATTAAAATTTCCTCTCGCTCGGAAATATCAGCCAGTTGCGGCCGATCCTTGCGCAAAGGATATAATATCGTCAACGGTAATAAAACAGTTTGCCCTCCCACTGGCCGCTTCGTAGTTAATAGTTAACAACAATTATTATTAGTTAGCTAAATATATATATATATATATATATGTATATATGTGTATGTATATTTCGGTATATATTTTATATACGTACGAGTATATGTTGATTCAAATATAATTATAGTTTTCATTTTGGATCTGGATTATGTGGCTTGTGATATACAATTATTTCATATTCCAGTTAATTCCCTTACTTGTGATCTTCCTATTGCTTTGCAATTTGTTTTATTTATTGGAGCTTGTAAATAGAAATTCGCGTTAGCCATGGCTTAAATGTATAGTATATGATTTCGGCCAGTTTCTCTATCTGTATGTGTGTGGGTGTGTGTGTGCTAAATGCGGACTAACATGCGGATACATATGTAGTTTCTCTGTTAGGTACATAGTTTCATTGTGTTAGTGTGGCGTGTTGAGTTTATTCGCTGAAAATTCGATAGAACATTATACTCTGTTGTTTCAGTTATGGTTTCATCTATTTTTTATATAATAGCCTTAGTATCCTTTCAGCTAGACAGGGAGGCAGGGAGACATGTGGGAGGGGAGGGTGCATGGGTGGGTGAGAGGGTAAGAGGAGGTGAACTTTAACGACACACCAAGAACAAACAATAAACGTCAAACAATTTCAACTACAACTAAATGCTATGATATATGTATTTATGACCCATTACTGCTGTTGTTGCTGCTGCTGGTAGGATTGCGGATCGTAGGACGGCATCTGACCCGTCTGCGGCTGTTGTCCTTGCGTGTAGCCATACGTGTTGGCCACGTCCCCGTACGACGGTGGGGCATCCGCCTCGGCGATGGGAGCACTGGCGGCGGCCATGGCGAAGGGATTGTTGGCCACGTGTCCGGTGGCGCCATAGCTAATGGCACCCGATTGCTGCATTTGGCTCTGCTCGTTGTACTCGGGTGCACCCTACCATGTGGAATTATCAAGGGATTCGATCAAGGGATAGAAGGAATCGTTATTAATTGTTATTACTTTTATTCTAATAGCAGAGTCCGATTGAAAATCAAGTCAATAATATTACGAGAAACCCAGAACAATCTACATTAAAATGTTTTTAAATAAAACAAAACAGCATTTAAAAATGTATTTTATTTTATATACAAATTTAAACAATAGTTTTTAAATAAACTAAAACGAATACAAATATGTAAAAAATTATACAATAAATAAAAAAGTA
Organism: Drosophila atripex; assembly: GCA_035045925.1. Taxonomy (NCBI): domain Eukaryota; kingdom Metazoa; phylum Arthropoda; class Insecta; order Diptera; family Drosophilidae; genus Drosophila; species Drosophila atripex. The sequence continues at coordinate 11,289,573 of JAWNOP010000070.1, forward strand.
AAAATAACTAGACTTTCTGACTTTTTCACTCACAAATGAAGTCTCCTTCATGTAATTGCCGACCATGCCCGCCTGGCTGGGATCGGAGTTGGTAATGGCTCCCGCTGGTGGTGCCCACACCTGCTGCTCCTCCGGTGGTGGCTCTGCCCATGGCTGCAGCTCTCCGGAAGCAAAGATTCCGTAGAAAGTGCAGCCAATCAGATGAACACAGGCGGCCAAAGTGAAGACGGTGGTCCAGCAGCCGGTGGGCTAAGATTAATTTGTAAAAATTAAGAAAAGTGATTTTTGAAAAAGATTTTGAGGCACTTACATTAGCTTGAATGAGACCATCCAGAGCATAGGGAACTATGATTCCAGCCAAGGTGCCAATGCCGTTGGAGAGACCCATCAAAATACTGGCATACCGAGGAGCAATGTCCAGGTGATTGACGTTGTAGCCGGAAATGGCAAAGCCACTGAAGGCCACGCCACAGGTCAAGGCGAACATGGCACCCGTCTGAAAGGATAACAATTTTTTTTAGATGCTTTATAGGAATAGAAGAATATATATTATTGACCCACCGCCGTTGAGGAATGTGCCACAAAGAGGAAAAACAGACCCTCCATGCCAAAGCCGCCGCAGTTGAACAACTTCCTCACATTCGTGGTGGAGAGGATTCCGTTCTTGCGTAGATGATCCGCCAGCATGCCACCGAATGGCACTATCGTCGTCATAATCAAATGGGGCAGCGACCCCACGAAGCCGGCTTCCTCCACCTTGAAGCCGAACTTGTGCTTGAGGAACGATGACTGGAACAGCACCAGCAGATAGAAGTTCCAGGAGCGACAGAAGTTGGCCACAATGATGGCGTACACCGGCATGGAACGCATCATCTCCCGCCAGGGCGTTGTCTTCAGTGACGGCATCGTGGGATGAGCGGACTCGCCCAGCGACTTCTCAATGTACTTGAGCTCTGGAATGCTAATCGCCGGATGCTTGCGCGGGTTCTCGAAGCACAACCAAATCCAGAACATGTACCAAATGATGCCGAACACTCCGTAGGCATAGAATGGCGCCTGATACCCGACGGCATCGGCCAGGAGTCCGGAGAGGGGCAGTCCCACCACCACGCCGGCATAGGAGCCGGAAAAGGCCAAGGTGGCTAGTCGGGAACGTTCCATGGGCGGTGCCCAGAAGCGCCAGATGCCGTGGCAAGCCGGATACGTAACGCCCTTTAATAGAATATAAACGGGTTTTTTAATAGTAAGAAAATATCTTAAAATTTTGTATGAAATATATTTTGTAACCATCTCCCCCACTGAGCAGCAAAGAAATGACAATCTCCCCAATAACACAAAGAAATCGCATTAAAATAAATGCTTTTGTTATTTTTTCCTTGCCGAGTGGGGATGTCCTCCTCCCCTTGCTCACAAGGGCTTAGGACATGTTTCCATTTCACATATTTGCTTTATCATAAAGAAAAATCTGGTCCCCCGACCCCTACTCAGAAGCTTCCCCTTTTATTTTTTCGCAACATCACGCAGCCGTAATCCCGGGCTTTGATCTGTGGCGAAATCGAATTTGGTTAGCCGGTTAGCTGGGATGTCCTTACCTCGAAAAGTCCTTGCAGCACGCGCACACATATCACCACATGACCGTGCATCAGCGTCATGGCGAAGGGCACGAACAGATGCAACGTGGCGGAGCTGACGATGGACAGGCCGAATATCTTGTTGGCCGGGAACTTGGAGGCGATGAAGCCGCCGGGAATCTGCGTCACCAGATAGCCCCAGAAGAAGGACGAGTCCACATGGCTCTCCACGGCAACGGTCCAGTTCATAAACACGGTCTGAAAATACATCCGGGGTTAGTGACTTTGAATGGCAGCTCTCAGAAATCATTAAAAACAGCTCCAGGCATTTATTAACGAGCTCTGGCTCTGCATTTCAAATTGCGATGAGATGTGTACTGTGTGTGGGCGTGGTCGTTTGTGTGTGTGTGTGACTTTTGTATGATATCCTGGCACACACCCTAATTGACAACGGCTTCCCGCCAAACGAGACAAATTTGTTGGCTCTAACTTTGGATGCTCATTTAATTTTGTCAATCTTGTCAGTTGCGACAGATGTGAAAGAAATTTAATGAGTGTAATATAATTTTAGAAAACTTTAAGATAAATACAGAACCATCGCACATTTTTCACAGGATAGCTATTGTTTCTGGAGGTTTCCTTAATGCTATTGCTTTAAAAATATGTGTTATATTCACTCACTCCATTATGCTCTCCTTTGAGCTTGGCGGCCGACATGTTGCAACGCATTCCAAAGGCAATCATGAAGCCCACACAGGCCATGGTGGCGATGGTGTACCGGGCCGGCATACAAGGACACTCCGCCTTGCAGTACTTGTCGATCTTCCGCAGTGGCGGCCGTTCGATCTCCTCGAAGGAGGCGGGCGAATCCGGCCGGTCGTCATCGTCATCGTAGGCGTGGCCGCCACCTGGACCTCGGCCCTCCCGATCGCCCCCCTCCATCTCCTCATAGCCGCCGTGACCGCCATGGTAGCTCTGCGAGATCTCGAACTTCTCCATGGTCGGTTTCAGGCTAAAATATTAGGAAATCCATACAAATTAATAAGTATATTAAAAAATATAATTTAATATTGGTAACCTACTTAAGTGACTTAATTAGATTTAAAATTACACACAATCTCGCCTCACCTTCCCTCATCCTGAACACATTTTTGTTCATTTTCGAAACACAAATCACTATTGCGGGAGACACTTTCCAAATTATTCTTATTATCCATATTAAGGTTTGCAGAATTGTCTTAAATTGTAAACCATTCGTTTTGAATAAAATTGAAATTAAAATCTCTTTAGCACATTTTTGCCACAAGAGCATCAATGTGACTAAAATTTATAGAAAAAAGTTTGATTTTAAGAGCACGTGAAGTCTTCAATTGTTTTTGGCAATTAAACGGTGATAATTGCTTTTCTTGAAGTCTCTTGAATACGGGCACATCCAGTTTATAATTTACATAAATTAATATATTTTTATATTAAATAATCCCACTGAGAGTTTATAAAAGAACACAATTCGCAAAACAAAGGTAAAAACACAACCGTTCCCAGAGACGCATTCTTATCTATGGGTTCTTTTCAATTTTATTTTTAAAATTCAAATATTTTAGTACCTATATAAAATCAACACTTGTTAACACAATAATGAAGATTCCTTTGAAAAAATATATATTTTTAATGTAATCTTTAATATATTCTAACATTTTGATAAATGTAAATAAAAAATCTATTTATTATTTTAAATACTATAGAGGTGCGAATATTTGTTCAATATGTTCTTTTATTGAATGAATTTTGCAAAATAGTGTTATTTTCGAAGAGTAAAGGTCCAGTTTTTGGCAAAGAAGAGAAGAAATATATATTAGTCCGAATAGATTATTCTTCCAAAAACTAAAGAGATTAAAGCCGAAGAGCGCTCCGCTCAATTCTCATATAGCCTCTCATACAGGGCCGGGTCATAATTCTTGCCAATTAGGGCTGCTTGAAAGCCAAATCAACAGGTCAACGAGTGGGCGTGAAAACACACAAATATTTCAGGCTTGTTAACAACAACAGCTGCCTTCCCCCACACCTAGCCATAAAATCCAAGGTGGTTGTTGTTTTTCGCCAAGGTCCCAAAGGAATTGCGGTGACTAAGGGGAGGAATGGCTGGGAGAACTTCCCTTTTTTGTTGTGTTGTGGAATAGAATTCAATTTTATTAAGTGCTGATAGCTTTGCTTTCGGGTATTTAAAGTTGATTGAACCAGGTGACAGTCTAAAATCGCATTTCCAGATTTGATTTCAGAGGTAAACAGTGAAAAGAACTTGTCAGCCACTGATTGATGGATGGAATGGATGTGGGTTAGCTGCGATGTGAGGTGGGGTGACCTAACCAGTCCTATCCAGAGCCCTGCACAGCCATTTACCCAGGATAAGTGACACATCAGGACTGAGATAACTTTCATTTCATTCCACTCGCCCTCAGTCATTTTTCTTCATAAATATCCGGGAACAACGACGGGATAAGTAAGCAATACAAACTAATAAGGAGCCACCAGCCGAAAACAAGCCACTACAGTGGATAACTTTGTCGTCGAAGTCGCCGACTGTCACATAACTCAAGCGTCTGCCGTCTGACGCCAAAGCTACCCTTGTCTGGTCACGCAGGACTCCGCAGGATCAAGAGCAGAGAAAAATTCCCAAAAAAAAGGTCTTCTGCCTTGACCGACTTTAAGGCCGACGCCAATTTTGTGCGCCCTTCAAGACATGGAGCCTGGCCTCATATCCATCACTGGATTGGTCTGTTGCCATAAATATTTTTATAATTTGTAATTATCAAGCAACTAAAAATATTATTTTCAGTTTCTCGTCTCAATAGACCAAAGTACAAAGGATTCTAAGTTGCAGGACTGTTTAGGATAGATCAGTTATAGATCAGAAATCGTAACTAATATTTTTAAAAACTGGTGAGAGCATTCTGACTGTGTCTGTTCAATAATTTTTATTGTTCCCCCACTAGTTGTTTTTTTTTCTGTTATTGAAGTCTCGCCAAACTATCTAAGGCGCTGAAGTTTCGCCTTGGCTTTTATTCGGCTGTCTTGATAGTCAGTAAAAATGTTGCAGACTTTTTGGCGCCGCCTAGATTACAGCTAACTGGCGCCATAGGACGAAGGATTTGCAGCAGCTCCTCTTCGCCTTTAACACTGCCACAAAACGCGTCCATTAAATGTAAATGGGGCACAGCCGCAGATATATATGCTAGCGTTTTTATTATGAAGTGTATTAGTTTGTTTGCCTTGACATCGGAGATGCTTGGTGGTGGCTGCTTGTCAGCTACACGACCGCGTCTTCAATGACAATTCTAATTTCATTTTCACTGGCTCTGGCAAGGATAAAGGAACTCCTTCAACTTGCTCCAGCTTCCTTGCCGGGATGAGGCATTTCAATTTCTTTGCGCCAAGTGGCACTCGAGAACTTCAGCGGCAGAGCCGAGCCGAGCCGCCCACGCAACTGGCTCGTAAAAATCAATTTCATTTGCGTGGGCCACCGCTGCAGCCCTTCGTTGGTATGCAACACATTCCTTAATGAAAGCGATGTGCCACCTATTGTTCCAATTTCTAATTTACGCCCAAGGTCCTTCAGATATCAGTTAAACGCCGGAGTGTTGCATGCCCCAGCTACGTTCAATATGTGTGCACATTTCAGAACCTTTATTGTGTTCGAGTGTGCCGACTTTCGAATCCGAAGTGCCGGAGTTAAAGCTTCCGTGTGGACACGTGCTGGCTACGGCAACGTGCCCGGAATTCCTGAGGCATCGGTGAGCTTCGTTGGCATGCCAACGCGTCTATTGTCACCGGCACTGGAACTCCTGGAAGGTCCTGCCACCCCCTTGTCCTACAGTCTACGTCTTTAATGACTTGTTAAGCATGCCAATAATTTTACAACTTTCCGGGCAACGCCACGTGCCAAAGTTTGGCGACGCCGGCTACTCCGGACTTTGCACATCATCATTCTAAATAAAAATATTCACTGCATTCCCGCTGGCCAGCTTGGTCCAGTTCAATCAACCTGGTGGGTTGATCAGCCTAGCGTTAAATTAAAATTTTTGTGTCCTCACTGAAGTCCATTTCATTTGATTGCTACCATATTTCATTCACGGCTTATGGGGTTTCATTTATTGGCTAGATGGGGTATAATCTAGAGAGGGCTTAAATACAATTTATAAATTAAAAAGTGTAAAATATACGTAACTTTGTTTAAAGCATAAAATAGGTAGCCTACTACTAAGTAGTAGTTACTTAGTAGGGTTATTTTTCCATGTTATCATGACAATAAATATTCAAATTTCAATATTTTTCATTCATTATTTTAGCAATCATGAATATAATCATGAGTTGATATTCATTATTCTGTCAAAAACATTCGAATCGCTTTTCAAACTCACCCGCCAAACACGCCCGTGGCCTTCTCCTTAAACGCCGTCAATCCCTTCATGCTGCTGCTGTCCTAGAACCTTCTCCTAGCCGGATTTTTCTCCCTGAGCTCGTCCTCCCCTCGGGATCTGGATCGCTGAGTCCACCGCCTAAGTCAGCGTCTGTCGTGCTTCGATGGCTTTTCCGCTGTTATCACTTGTGCGCATAAATATATACGGATTTTTGTTGCCAACTTCACGGCGGATTGCCGTGTATATAAGCGTGGCGAATCGGCGGCGGTTAATTTCCGTGAAGCCGGCACAAATTTGATGGCTCTATTTTCGGGTTGGTTCGTTTCGCTCAGCGGGGTCTCAGTTGGCCGCCATTTAATTTTGATTTTGAGTTTGTCCTTCGTTACTTTTGCCGCCGGTAAGTTGTTACATTTTCATTCACAGTGCCTGCAATAGAGATGAGTACCAGTTATTAATGTGAGTCCACCAATTTGTGTTCCCCGGCTGATAAGGAAAAGCCTGGCATAATTTCAGCATTTTGCACATTTCAGTGTAAGCGGCTTATGTTCATAAATTTGCTGGGCAGGCGAAAGGAGATGAATGGGGATATGGAATCTGGGAACAGGACATGGTGAGCCGGGAAAGCGTTTTGTAAATATTTCTGGCTTTGTTAGCAACTTTGATTGCCTTTTATGCTTTATTATTGTAGATGAGTGTCTGAAATTCGAGACCGTCAAGTTTCAATGAAAAGAGTTGAGTTTTATTCTTCTGAGAATATTCTTAGATTATTAGTCTCTCTTCAAAAAAAGTTCATATTTATTTTAAAAACTCTAGATTATTTAATTTATTCTGTGTTCCTAAATGGCTTATTAAAACACTAGCACATATCTTATAACTTTAGCAAGAAACTAAAACTTGTTGCATAATTTTCAAGAACATAAATGTACAATGTATGCATTTGATAAATTTTTAATTCCAAGAATAATAAAATATCAATATAAATTCTATAAGCTGTTAGAAATCTTTTTAACAAAATATGTGGAAATTATTTATAAGTCTTATGCCTAATTATCTTATAATTGAATTTATTATTCACAAAATAATTGTCAAATTTTGTCACTCACTAAACTAAATTCCACAAGCATTGCCAAGTCTTTCCCCAAAAGCGTTTGTACTTTTGACCTTACTTACATGCTGCCCAAGTGTTGCGTAATCCATTTCGACGTTTTGCTCGATTATGTAAGCGTCTTTCCGTTGAATCTTAGCACACTTGTTGTTAGTTATTATGGCTTAAATTATTTTTCGTATTAGGCAACAAAATTTCAAGTAATATATTTTGTTGTTGTTGGTTAGGATATCACAAATAAGGTACACAGATAACAGATATAGCTTGATTATTATGCACTACGCGATACGCTGCAATGGAAATCGATATTAGACATATATATTTGGGATGAAAGTCTGTTTATTTCTTTAATTGAAGATCCTTCTCACATTTTCTGAGCAACACACGCCCCGCAAAAAAAAAATAAAAACCAGAAACGGAAGCAAAAACTTTGGATAAACTAATTAAAAACTTAGAATGTGGGGACGACAACATTCAGACAGAGCTGGACCACGAGACCGACGGCAGGACGACGACCAGACCAGGACCCCGACGAGGACGAGGACGAGGACGATGGCGATCCGAATCGAACTCTGTCTGAAGACTGTGTGACAGCCAGGTCACATTCAGCCGCGTTCTGGACCTCAATCGCAGAGGATCGCGTCGAAGGCCAGGTGGCCGTGGATACATAAGTCGCCATCTCTGCTGAGACCTCGACTGGAAAACTATATATACATTGTATATAATGGGTAGAGGGGGAGGGGGAGGATGGAGCAACCCACGCCCCATCCCTCCGTCAAGGGGCAGAGTATATACACTGGAAATTTTCGAGCCCTGGAACACGTGAGCCCTTCTGCCCTTCTAGACACAAAAAATGACTGAAAACTGGATTTTCTGAAGGATTTGCACTTGTTTTCGAACGATTTTTAGATTCGTAGTATTATTTAGTTATTTTTAATTATGTATTTGAATTTATTTTAAATAATTTAGATATATTTCATAGCTATATACCCGTAACACCAGGCTCGCCTTTGGCCTCAGCAGGACAACGCACGAAGTGAAACTAACAGCGCTCGCATTCGCCTTTCTTGTCTGCCCGGATAGATAGTCCTGCCAAAGGACATTCGCATCCCCTCTCGCTCGAACCCAGTGTCGGCTGGGTGTGGTGAAAAGCATTCCACGGACAGAGCTGCGCAGGTGCAGGAGTCCGGATCAGGCAGTGCCGGAATTTCGTCTCCGGCATTGGTCGAGGGTGGATGGCAACAGTAGCAAAGCGAGGCCTTTGGGTAGTCGGGGCACTTTGAACCACCTGGCTGGCAAGGACCAATCGGATTCCGGGAAAGTTCTCCTCTCCGGTAAATGGGTGGGCTAGCTGCCCGTGAATCTCAGTCGTGCGTTAAATGCTGTTAGAATGTTGCCAGGATATTTTCCTTTGTTTTTCGCCAGGACCACGCTCACAGTCTCACATTCTCCTCGATTTCGGCCATTTTGAATTTTTGCTCTGCCGGATTTTGAGGGGCCTGAAAATTCTTCAAACTGGAACTAACTACGATTTATGGTTGATGTGCCAAAAATCATGTGTCCTTTAGTCTTTGATCGATTTTATTTCTACGTGATTCTTTTTTAATGGTCAGAATTGGATGCTAGTTTCATGGAAATTAATTATTTTCCATCGCTTTAAGGATACAATAATTTAGAGACGATTTTTCATAGTTTCAGTGCTGATTTTCACAATATAATGTTTAATTAGTATCATGAAACATCAATTCAGCGAGTGGGGCTCCAAAAAAGCTCTAAAAGGTTCAATGAATAGCTTATTAAAAGATTTCCATAACAATCATTAATTCACAGTTCAAATAACAACATAATGATTCCATTTTCATACAGATATTTTATATAACGATATTACGGATATATATTATTTTAGAATGTAATTATCCGAAAATACATAGTAAATTATTGGAAAAATGCAAGAAACTATTTTGAAATCGAACAATAATGTTTTTGTTAGGCCAACTAATTGAATCAATGCTACTTATCTTCCCATTTTGTTGTTCATATTGGAAACAGTTCCTTATAATTTTTTATTTTAAGTTATACGACTGAAAGTAATATTTGGAAATAGGCCTTTCGGCTTCAATTTTAATAAAGATTTTATAGTTACGGGCCCAATTTTTCCAAAAAAAAAAATACATTTTAAATTACTGAAATTTATAAATTAAGGTTAAGAAAACCAACATGAACTTGCTCCAAAATCCTTTTAATCGTAAAAACTATAAAAACTTTAAGAGCTACCCAGTCTGCCGAGCCTTTTAATAATTTCCCCATAACCTCTGAATAGCCAAGTAAATCTTTGAGGTGGTCCTTGAAACATCTAAGACGCTTATATTACCAAAGAATACACATATATGTAGACTCTCCTAGGATAAGTATAGATGGTATTGTGTTTTGCCACTTTGGCAGCCAATAATCTCGGTCAAGAGTGTGAGCAACTGCTGGGATTCCCACACTCCTCCATTCAAACTGGCCAATTCATAATCTCACTGGGAGGACTGCAACTTCCGCTCCGGCTCAAATGTCCTGGCAACATTGCTAATACGACGCATGGGCCTAACCCTCATAAGCATACGGCAAACAGAGGCAACTCAGCCAAAAGCTATAATAAAGTTGCGGAAGCGAACAGCAAAGCGAAATAAACAAGAGTCAGGACGAAAAAACGAAAACCCGAGCTGGGAGATGAAATGAAAATCAACAGAATAGGAATAGCATAGCCACAACGGATTTTCGAAAAGGATACACGAAGTGGCAGACTGTGGGGCAGACATTTTCGCAGACAAGACGGCGGCAGGCCCAATAACAAACAAAAAATAAATAAAAATAATAACAAAAACCGTAACAGTAGCGGCAGCTACAAGAACAACCTCATCTACGATATTAAATTTCGGAAAATTCCCGCTTTTGGCATTGTTTTATTATTTAAACAAAGCGATTAAGGGTGCGTGGCCAGGCTCTAGCCTCTAAGAGCCGCATCCTCATTGATTGACGTAAATGAAGAATAATCGAATTGCGCTCATAAAACTCTAAACTAAGTGGCAGCGTTGTCAGGCGGCTCGAGTGTCATCCCGTGATCCACAATGCACAGTGGGTCACAGTGGGGAATAAATATTATATAAGTGTTCCGCTATAAAGGCGGAAAATGACAGTTTCTATCTTAATAATTTATTTCTATATTTTTTAATATTTTTCAAAATATTTTAGATTTTGTATTTATAAGAGATCCTGATCCTGATCCTTCAGGTCCTTGGGATCCTAATCTATTGAAAATAGCTATCTAGTATGGCTATCTGTCCGTTAGATTAATAAAAATGTTGTTTCAAATTTTAAATCCAATTGACTACTTATGATATACATTTCCAAAAAAATATGCCCTTAATTATTTAACACACTCTAAGGACCTTCAAGATCCCACCCACTTTTAAACCCACTGTAAACACCAATGAGTGTGTATCCCTTATGGGCGTGCTCATAAATTGTCAGCAAAAAGTGTCAAACTTGAGTTGACAGCCCCAGCTAGAGATTCTCATCCTGATCCAGGAATCGGGAGTGCTGTCCTGGCCGTAGCTTCGCCTCCCTCCTAACCCGCCGGGAAACGCGTCAGCGGTAATTAGTGCAGCGTCGGCCGAAAGTCGTCTTCAATTTCATTGCGCCAGCGTAATCATCATTATCCTGTTGGGCTTGTTGTTGTGCTGGTGCTGCTACTGTGTCCTTTTCGCCCAAACCGTCGACTGGTGATGTCGCTGCCTTTTGCACTAATTACAAAATAACTTTTGCAGCTTTTTGCTTTGCTAGAGCCGTGTCATCTTTGTGTATTTTTGTTCGGGGGATTCCCCACGGTGTCTATGATGTATGGCTTTTCGTTGTCTGATTTATGGCTGGATTGTGGGCGGGGGCACCAAAGGATTACCGCAGAATAAAGGGTTTCCCAGAGTTTTTAATTACCAACTCGGAATACCCGAAAATAGGACAGACTTTAAAAGCTGAAACCCTACTCGGATTAGACTCCGCAATCGTACACCGCAGAGGCATTCCCACAGGTTGACGAAAGAAATCCAGAGAAGGGTGGGAAATGATGAGCTTCTGTGGATCCGGCAGACTCACGCTGTCAATCCACATGTCCACCCACTCAATCACGAAACTAAACGCTGTGTGCTCGTCGATAAGCGTGCCACATAGTACGAGTAATAAAATAAATCCAAAGAAACCAGGAGTGGGCTGCCCCCGGGGTTGAGGCTGAGGGGTGTCTCCGGTGCAAAGCGATTTCGCTTTCGTCAGTCTGAGATTTAATATTTATTTTTGTTTGTGTGCAAATAGCTGGAAGCGTGAGAGATATGACTGAACGAAGCTCCGGACGGAGGCGATGAGACCCGGAACCAGATTTGGGGGTACTCGGGGTGTCTTTGAGGGATTTCTCTTTAAAAGCATGGATTCACATGAATTTCATCTATTAAGTTTTTCACTAAATTTGATAACAATATTTATTAACACGAAGGGGCACCTTCGTTTGGAATATTTTTAGGTTATTTAAACTCTGATTTTAATTGTCCTATAAGCAAGTTTTTAATTGCCTTCCCGATATTAGGTTTTCGTTTACTATCAATTTATCAACGAAACTGACCAACTAAAATCTGGCTTTATTTTCGAAAATTTTCAAAAGATTCTTTCATCATGATTTTGGCCAAAAACCGATCCAAAATGTTACTTATCGACTTCCATCGATGCATTTTAATGCAGATTGAAGTCATTTAGAACCATGAATCGTAAACGGTATTCGTCATAAATATTCCCTAAAATGTGTCGCAAAATTGATATTTTATCCACTGTGGTCCCGGCTTGGTCATTAAGGCTCTGGACATGAATTTTTTGAAGGGAAATTGCCATATTTTTGCTGCCGATCCACGTATGTTATGCCTTCTCTTTCTTAGATCTTCGAGTAGAATAATTCTGCATCAAAACCTGGCCAACTAAAGTCCGACCCCATTTTCGAAAATTTTCAAAGGGGTAACATCATGATTTTTGCCAAAAATCGATCAAAAATTTTATTTATCGATTTTCGGGACATTTTAATGCAGATTGAAGGCATTTAGAATCCTGAATCGTAAACTGTATTCGTTTCCCAAATAGGACACCAAATGATTAAATATTGGCTAAAATGTGTCAGGAAAGTTGATATTTTATCCACTGTGGTCCTGACTTGGTCAACAAGGCCCTGGCAATCAATTTTTTGAAGGAAAATTTCCATATTTTTGCTAAAAATGGTCCGATCCACGAATGTTATGCCTTCCTTTTCTTAGATCTTCGAGTAGAATAATTCGGCATCAAAACCTAGCCAACTAAAATCGCACCCCAAAAACATTAGCAAAAATGTGTCTTGAAAGTGTTCAAGAAAAATATATTAATAATATCGTGAATTTTTGCCTTGAAATTAGCATTTCTGACTCCATTTAGAAATAACTCTTTGAAAGACGTACCATAACAGCAACAATAAAATCCATTAGGGTCATAGACGAAATATTTATTCATTCGAAATATGTGTATTATTCTCTCCGCCTGCCTCGCAACAATGAAAGCTAAACACAAAAGGCGAAAAGCGTCCGCCAGTCAGTCAGTGCAACTTTATTTCAAGCTAGAATGCACAGGACTCCTCCGCCCACTTGCCACCCACAAAACACAACCCCACCCTCCGGCCCGACGGGCGGCATACCGGAAGCAAATGCTTTTGTCGCCTGGCGTGTGTCGGTTTTTTGTGTTTTACCCTCAAAATGCATAAATATAAATGTGTATCTGAATCTTTTTCAGAATGTCTTGATTAATGTTGGCGTACGTTGGCTTTTACCCCTACCAGGTTGTCACTAGGGTGAGCGGGGAAGGGCAATAAAAATGTTGTCACACATCATTTAGCATCAGGAGGCAGTTCCAGCTATCAGACCCTACTGGACTTTTTTACGCGACTTTAAATTTATTAAAAACGGATGGAGTATTTAAGTTGTGTATTGGACACCTGATACCTCTCTTCATTTCAAAGTCGTCGCCCAAACAGGCCGTTGCCATTGCCTGCCGGGCATCATAATGAATCTAATCACTTACGCTCGAGTGCATCAATTATGCTTCCATCAAGCATCATCAGAGCCCACAGGATGGGGCGGACGGATGACAAAATGACTCCGGGCCGGAGAATAACTCCCGGCGCCTGAATGACAGCCGTGGTGGACTCCCTGGCGGAACAGAAGCGACGACAGGCCTATTGTTAGCTGCGAAATTTGTTTGCAACGTCATCGCAACAACAAGCCCATCAAAGGCTGATAACTTTATGATGAGCATGAGAAGTATTCCCATACATACATACACACCGTTTATTATACACCCCAAAAAGTGGCCAGAGAAACTGAAAAATTCTAGCATTCGAGGGGTTGGAATATTAAAAACCAACTTATAATCCTTTAGCCTTCATAATAAAACAAGAAATACTTTTATTTTAATTAAAAGGGATGTAAGATATACGACAAAATACGAATTTGCAAATTAAGCTATAACTCTATTAATCAAGAAATATTTTATAACAAGAAGAGTCAGGAAGTACCAGGTATCCATAAATCAAGAAACTAGAATTTTTTATTTATCTAAATTGAGAAGCTACTAGTAGGTAGTTCTTTCAAGATTATCTTTAAATGTTTGTATTGAAATGTCTTTGTCTTAAAGTCCTCTTCAACCTTACCTTCAAATCCGTCGAACCTTTTGGTCAACTGTGTGATGAAACCACAAAATGTGTTTGCCTTTATTAGAAAAATATTAAATTTCATGTGGCCGAGTACCAGGTATACGGACGGATGGCATAGGACTTTAATTGCTGTGAATGCGAAAACTTAAAAGTGGTTGCCTTTTATGCGGTTGCCGTCAAAGCGAAACTCAATTAAGCTGCACCACCCCTCTCCGCTCCTGGTGGCAGCGTGCCACCCCCGATTAAATTTGCTGATACGGCAGTTGACTACGGCAACAAGGACATCAATGAGGTTTTGTCATGGTTGCCTGGCCAGCCTGCAAATGCCTTTTCAAAAGGCATTTTTAATTGAAATTATCCGGTTCTACCGTCTTTGCCGCAGATGAAATTTGCGTTTTTCTGCTTTGTTACCTTGATGTCCTGCGTGTGACATGTGAGCTGTTCGCCACTGTTCTTCCTTGAAAGTTTTCCCCTCAGTCTTTTCCATCTTTCCCATCTTGTTTACATCTTTGTGCGCTAATAGCGGCCTTAAGACGCCGAACGATACGCCATAAATCCCTGTTAATAACGCCGTCTTAAAGGGGGATGCTCTGCTGTCTCAATCTAGGATGGATACTACACTGACAGAAATAATTAAGGGTATTACACAAATATAAGTTATTTTTTCAAACAAAAGACTATGATAAAGAGTTGCTGGAAAAGTCAAAATACAGACTTGGAAATGTTTTTATTCTTATTAAAAATAAAACATAAATTGACCACCTTTTAAGGTTATTTTTTTAAGAGTTTCTGATAGGAAAGATTTTAAACTTAAAGACTTAAGTAGATTAAACGACTTTTATGTTGTGTCGCCGTTCGTTGGGACATCAACTCAAATAAACGACGACAGTAAAACAATTCACAAGGCACGCCCGGTGCTCGGGACTTGAGAGCAGGGATGTGCTGGGCCAACGACAGGATATAAAGCCAGCAATATGCCTTGGCTTGCCAGTTGCCACTCTAAATATGCAAATATAGTCCTTCTGAAGGGGCGTGGCAGCAGGGGCATTGCAGTAGCAGTGGCAGCAGCCGAAGCAGCAGCATCAGCAGCAAACAATGAAAGTAAATGCCAAAACATTTTATTGATTATCAGGCGGAAAGGAAGCTTTGACTGCCAAAAGGACAGTGGTTGGATGGTGCTTTTTCAAAAGAAAAATAATTGTATGTCATATTTGAATTTTTAATATCGCTTTTCGTAAACTGTATTCGTTTCCCAAATTCGACACCAAATGACTTAAATATTGGCTAAAATGTGTCGCAAAAGTTGATATTTTATCCACTGTGGTCCTGACTTGGTCAACAAGGCCTGGCCATCAATTTTTTGAAGGGAAATTGCCATATTTTTGTTAAAAATAGTCCGATCCACGAATGTTATGCCTTCCCATTCTTAGATCTTATAGTAGAATAATTCTGCATCAAAACCTGGCCGACTAAAATCCGACCCCATTTTCGAAAAATTTCAAAGGGGTAACATCATGATTTTGGCCAAAAATCGACCAAAAATTTTATTTATCGATTTTCGGGAAATTTTAATGCAGATTGAAGGCATTTAGAATCCTGAATCGTAAACGGTATTCGTTTCCCAAATACGACACGAAATGACTTAAATATTGGCTAAAATGTGTCAGGAAAGTTGATATTTTATCCACTGTGGTCCTGACTTGGTCAACAAGGTCTGGCCATCAATTTTTTGAACGGAAATTGCCATATTTTTGTTAAAAATAGTCCAATCCACAAATGTTATGCCTTCCCATTCTTAGATCTTCGAGTAGAATAATTCTGCATCAAAACCTAGCCAACTAAAATCCGACCCCATTTTCGAAAAATTTCAAAGGGGTAACATCATGATTTTGGCAAAAAAATCTGTCAAACATTTATTTTCTCCATTTTTACATTATTTTGTGTTTGGTCGAATGATGTTGATGTCCTGAATCATAAATGGTATTCCGTTTCCGGATTGGTTTCGAAATGCTTAAGATATTGCCTAAAATGTATGTTAAATGTTTAAATTGTGACTATTTTCCATCTCCCACGTTCGCGTATAAGAATTGACCATTAATCCCATATATTTGCCTTATATATCTATTTAAACCATTTATTTTGACTGTTTACCCCACTGTACTTTCGCTACTTCAGTTGCCATTAGACGGCGCCGACAAGTGTGCTACACTTTTTTCGCAGTTTTCTGATGACAAAGGGAACCGGAGCCGCAGTCGGAGTTGGAGCAGGAGTCCGTGCCTGAAAACAGGAGTATCTCTGTACTGGTATGGGTAAGAGCATTGAGCATTTTAATAACCGCAGCAGAGAGGCGGGAAAGCAAGGGCGGAGAACCAAGAGGGACAGGGGAAGCGTTGGGCGGCCATAAATTATGCCACCCACCGACTGGAAAAAGGCAAAGCATCGGCTGTCGTCCTTCGAGGGCCGCCCGTTGAGCGATTTGTAATACACAACTCCCTTTCTGCCGATTGCGCTTTTCGGCGAGGCGTGGCCCAAAGGACCGCCCCTCGTTTGACAAACGGGCGCAACTTTAAACTTGAAAAAGCAAAAGGGGGAGCTCGCATCCTTAGAGCCCTTCGAGTGGTCAGTATGGCGTCATAATGCAATTGTACAATTTTCTTAAAAGCTCACTGTCGCCAACAATAAAATGTAACATTCGCCCATGATGATTATGATGCCACCACATCTCGAGTGCACTCTGGACCATTGAAAGATCGCAAAAGGCATTACAGAAATTAAAAATGCCCCCAAATGGGCAATGAACCCCAAAAACACACATTTGGTCACCGAAAACAATCAGGCAAATGGTGTGAACACAGGACATTTTAGCTAATTGAAATGTGTTCGCAATGCAAATACGAGAAAACTACATGGGGGCTTACGCCCAGATCCCAGTGTTTTTCCAAAAAGCAAATAAATAGAAAATAAAAGTGCAAATCCTCAAGCGCTCCTGGGAGTCACGTTTCCGCCAGTGGATTAGCCCAAAAGCCCCGCTTCGCTCCATCGCAGGACCACCTGTGGCTGCTGCTCGCCAGGTGCCGCAATCACGTCTCAGGTGCGAAATGAAGATTTATAAAATGGCAAATTGATTTAACGTGCCAAGTGGTTCTTGATTCCACACCCAGTCGCTGACTTGATAAAATTTTAATGTCCTCCTCAGGGACCGACAGTGAAATAAAACCAAACCCTCCCTCATGTGGTTCAATTTCACCCCAGAGGCCTCGTAATTGAGGGTTAAACTAGTATTTCGGTTCATCAACAGGTAATTCCAGGCCGGATTTTTATGACAACTTGCGGCTTGTTAGTTCGAATAAATAATGCATGAGCCAACTTTAACCTAACAAGCTCGGTAGCTCGGTAGTCGTCCATGTAATATTCTCCCACTCTAGACCGAAATTTGAATACTTTGCGGCATCACGTTTTCCGACTTTTCTTGCCGTTTCCTTTTTTTATTGCCAATTGCGTCGCGCATTTTTGATTATTTTTCCGCTTTTCATCTTATTGGTAATACAATACATCCAATTGTGTTTTTGGCTTTTCTTAAGCAAACAGAGGGGGGAAAAAAATTCAATTAAATGTAATCGCATCTACTTCCTTCTGAGCCCATGATTGTTCTAAGGGAGATGCTTGGAAAAAAGTGAAATTAAAATTGAATAAATAGCCAAATAAACACGCTCTTTGAAAATAAATGCTAATTTCGCGCTTTTTCTCAAGTATCCACTACAGAATATTGAGGAGCACTTCCGTTTTTTATTTCTCATCACCCGACTTGAGTGAGTCGGCACGTGCCGGCGGATATCCTTTTAATGTGTCGCCAAAGTTGGAAAACTCGACTTGGGGATGAACGGATAACAAAATTGGGGTTTGAATTTTTTATACAATTTTTCAGGTTTCATATATTCTGATTTAATTTATAAGAGAAACTATAACTATAAATAAATCGTAACACTTTGAGACCACAGACTCGACACAAAGTGCATTTCCGTGTTTGTATTCCTATTTGTAGATAATTGAGTTATGACTTAAAAGTGAATTAACTTGCTGGCAAATGTTCCAATTAAAATCAGATGCAATTAATAACAATGCCTTTATGGAGCCTTGCCCACATTTAGCCATTCGCTTCCACTAACCAGCTTAAATGGGGAAAAAACGTTTTCAATTTAGCGAGGAGGCAAAGAAATTCAATTAACCTCAAGTGGATGCCACAATGATGAAGGCATAAAACAAAGGCCGATGCTGTGGTGGCATTCACACCTCGTCAAAGTCAAAAGGAGCAGACTGAATGGGACACGGAGGAGGATGTGGGCTCCAGAACATCCCCTGGCCCAGACCGTTTAGCTTCCAACCGATATTGCTGCCCGAGGTTATCGATGCCATATTAAGCTTTCAGGGCCCTCGGGTTCTGAGTCAGAATCGGAGTTTGGCCCATGGAAAGTGCTCAGAACTCGGTCTGATTAAGAGCTGAGCAAACAAATCACGAACCAGCCAGCTTGTTTGCTTAGCCAGTGTCTAAACATCGCTCTCGACTGTTTTTTAAACTGTTTGCGAAGCCTATCCGAGGCGGGGAACTCGCACCAACCCCCAGGACCTGCTCCGTTTCGACTCAGCGTGTAATTAACATTTCAATTTTGTTCATCTGCCAAATGTATCTCTTGTGCTCCAATGCGCTTTAACCTCTACTCCGCCCTGTAGCCTTTAGAAATTTCGGTTCGGGCCAATTGTTGCTACTGTTCGGGGTTTAGTGTTGACATATGCAAATTTTTCACCGCCCCGTTGCCGTTTACAAAGTTTTTTGATTACTTTTAAGCATCCCGAAGGGAGCTGAAATGCGCCCTGTTATTTGCCAACTTGGTGCTGGACTTTGTGGATGCTTCAATCTCATCGATTGTTTGTTTTTTCCTGGTTTTATTACTTTCTTGTTTAAATGCGTAGGACGAAGACCACTATCCATTAATCATTTTGATTTACACACGGTATAAATTAACCGCTGATGTGAAACGAAGTTTGATTTATGTTATGAAATGGGCAGAAATATATTTTCCACCCATTTTTTTTTCGAAAATTTCGACTATAAGACTATATATAAATTAGAATAATGCACAAAAAATTTCAATACTTACTTATTTTTAAATGGAAAAGTATTATAATTAAAACGAGAGTATATAAAAAATATATAAACACAAAAGATCCACTCTTACATTTTGTAAACATATATTTAAATAATATACAACATTTTCTATTTTCGTAAAAAAATAATAAAAATTCGATATCCATAAATATTACTACTGAAAAAGTCACTCTCCCTTCATATAAAAAATAACTGTGAAACTTTTCTTTTAAGATTTGATTTATTAAGTCATTTATTTTATTTAGTTAAAATCACATTTTGTTTTCCTTTCAAATACATAACAAAAATCAGAATACAAACAATTGGCTTATCATAGGGTTTAATCGATATGGGTTGATATGATGTTGCTATGATATTCTTTAGGTTCATTGAAAGAGATATGGTTTAGAATCTAAACTCTAGATCCTAGACTATGGCATCCTTTGATAGCGGCTCCAAGCAATTGAGAGCTGAGGTCGCTGGCTGCCACCGCTACGGCCACATCCACATCTCTGCCAGCTCCGACGGCAGTGTTGCCAAAGAGAACGGGGTCCTTGCCAAGGCATAACAAAAGGATTTCGTTTTTTTTCCTGCTCCTGTTCGAGTTCCTTTTTATTTGTTTTTGTCTCTCCCTTTGAACGTCTGCTCCCGGTCGGTGGATTGTGGTTTGTGTTTGGCGCCAGTGACTGGGCCGGGGTTTTTATAGCTGCCGCCACACGGACGGAGCTTTCCGTCCGGAATGGAACTCACCCTGCCGGAGTGGAGCGGCGAAACTTTCGTGTTGAGTTTCGTGAGCGACTCGACGAGTGTTGAGTTTCCCGCAAGGCAAATGGCAACAATTGTAGCTGCCTAATTGGGTGTATCTACCAACATACTTTTATATATGTACTTGTTCGCGGGGCGTTTATGTAAACAGCTTTCCTGTATGCGACTGTGTGGGTGGGCGTCCGTGTGACCTTATACACACAAGGACACCCACGCAATAGGAGGAGCTAAAGCCAGAGACAGCCAGGAATTCTAATCGCAATGGCCGTCACTTGAAAATTTTGCCCATCTTGGCAATTTCCATACAATTAAATGGAATTTAAAATATGCCCATTGCCCAGTTCCCAGTGTCTGGGCCTAAGCCTTCCATGCCTGTGAGTAAGTGATTAAAGCCATTAACGCAATTATCAGAGATTATAAAGATTTGTTCGCATTGGGATGCACAGGCAGGAGCTCGCAGCGGGTGTCCCGGGCATCTCCGGCTGAAAGACAATGCGATTCTCCGTAATCCAGGGGCTTCAATTAATGGAGTGTCGACGTGGGTTGCTCGCAAAAAAAAGGGTTGATACCCCGCCCCCGAAGTCAACCAGCCAAGGGATGTTTTCAGACCTGTTATTTTAATTTAACTTAATTTTTTTTTATGATTTTAAGTTATTTATAGTTTTTTCCATTTCCGATGACGTCAATAGCCCACATTCCTGTGTATCTACATATAGTTTCATAACTAAGGGCGAAGCTCGTGTATTTTTTGAGTGGGCTGTACTGTGATAGTCCAGAAAAATACACACATTGTTTGTACAAAAAGGTCAAAAATTTCAAAACATATAAAAACGTATACAAATAATACCAGTTATCAGTAGGCCATAAAACAAAAAACCATGGAAAAAATGTAAAAATAAAATGAACAAAAAAAAATATATGCAAAAATGATGTCAACATGAAATAAAGATCACATCAAGACATGGAGGTTCCAAAACCAGATCCAAATGGGACAGTCCCTCGAGATATAAGGGGAAACTTTGATGGATCAGAAAGACCTTCAACCAGTACCGGGGATGCCAAAATGAAAATTATAAAAGAATTAAAGAAAACAAAAGAGTTTTTCCTTAAGAACAAAATATATTCATTGCACTCTATGATAGCGCCAAAGAAAGAGGGGACACCGGCCACCACCCAGACAGAAACTCTTAAAATCGAAAATGAATCAACATCGGATTCAGAGGACTCTGGAGCTGCTTATATTGATGGAGATTCCGACGCTGATTTCAACTGCAATCTTGAAAACAACATTATATCTTTCGATTCCGAATGGGATTCTGATTTTAGTAATGATCTCGAAAATAATAATCTTACGATTGAAAGGAAAAAGAAAACTCCTCAAACGCCTAACGAGGATGTGAGTGAAAAGTTTCGTGCCCATTTTCTTCAAACTTTTCAAAACCTGCCCAGATTATCACAGATATCTTTAGATCAAAATCAAAGTCCAACAAGTAAAACGGAAAACAAAATTTTGAAATCGGAGCAGCTTGAAGAGACAACTTCGCAGGCTTCTGAGCTTAATAATGTCATTAATTATCTGGCAGAGAGTTCAAATGATGCAACTGCACACGAAGTCAAAAATGTTTCTGAACTTTTTCAGGAAAATTCTGAAATCTCACCAAAATTAGAGAATGATATAGTGGTTGAAAATGAAAACATTGAAGAGAGCTCTGTTTTAAATAACACAAAACCAGTCAGTCCAAAGGATGAAGATATAGATCAAAATGAAAATATTAAAAAACCTTCCATAACTGAAAATTAAGATTAAAATTAAAATGCTTTTCTAAGAAATTTCTACTAAATTATTTATATGAGTTTTAAATATAAAGTTGAACATTTTTAAATGATTTTTTATGCCAAGTTTTTGCAGTTTTTTTTTTTCATAAAAACACCCACTATAAATGGAAATCTTTCCCTCTTGTTTGTGACCCAACAGGAGTAGCCACTTCAAAGTATGATCATCACCCGGGAAACCAAAAGGGAGAGACCCTGCCAAAGAAGAAAAATGTTCGGCCAACTTCATGACGCTAAATTAACTAGCAGACATTTCTATTAGCTGTTCGGAATGAATGCCAAGGCAATTTATGCTTAATATATGCATGATGCTGTCCGCTTGATAAAACTCGAAGAATGCGATGCTTTTCGGTGGGTGATGGGTGGTGGGAGGGTTGCCGGGCTTTCCAGGTTGTTCGGACAACGGGTCCTCCCTTGTCGAGTTATCTCGATTTTTCCTAGGCACGTGGAAATGTTTAGTTCTATTAACTTTTCCCGGCTGGCTCTTAATGAATTTGATGGCATGGAAGTGGCTGACAAGCGATTAGAATTTTAAATTGAAATCGTGGGGTAACCTTTTCGTAAAGACAGGTTACATATCATTCTTTATAACGAAATCAGGCCGACGTAATGGAAACATATTTAATTAGACCAGGGCTTACCAAACTTTAAAATAACATTATTTTAAAAGACTGCCATCCCATCAATACCGAATCGAAAAGTTATCAAAATAATCGGCAAAAATCATTGTTATCCCTTGGGAAGGTAATTTGTTTGCTGGTATTTTGGATACGCACCCCAAACGAATCGAAAGGGTATCTGTATCCTCTTTGGAAAGTGCAACAGCCCAAAAGTCCTGGGAGGCCTGTGGGTTCTGCGGGTCCTGGGGAAACCGATTGCCAGTGAGCTGTCTGAGGGAACTCCCAAAGTACCTTTTCACACATGAGCGCGCCAGTCGCAGGATGAAAACAACAACAGCAAGAAAGCCAAAGGCAGGACATCAGACATGGAGTTGTGGGGGTTGCGAGGATATAGAACCCTCGTCCTCCCGTCCTTTGCTGTTGTTGTAAATCACAAAGTGAAACCGAAACCGTTAACGTGTTGCGGTTACGCTTCTGACTTTGCTCTGGGCCGCAAAAAAAAAAAGTAAAAAGGGAGAACTGAGGCAAGTCATTCCATTTGTGAGACTTTATTAAATGGAACTGAGTTGGGGCAATGTCCTGTCTCGGATTTTTTATTGCGATTTCTTTTTTTTGCAATGTTTTGCGGGCTTTGTGTGAGTTTATCAAACTCCTTACATTTGTTTTCGTGCAAAACGGAGGCTGTTTTTTCCCCAGCAAACTTTTCTTATTTAATGATTGCTTTTAGAGAGCAGATTCGATTGGGGGAGCCATGAGATGGTTTCGCATTTCAGCTTGAGAAATGTGAAATTGTTCCAAGTTCCT
Organism: Drosophila atripex; assembly: GCA_035045925.1. NCBI lineage: Eukaryota > Metazoa > Arthropoda > Insecta > Diptera > Drosophilidae > Drosophila > Drosophila atripex. The sequence continues at coordinate 11,312,583 of JAWNOP010000070.1, forward strand.
TGTAGATTTGTCAAATCTTTGACACAATGATGCATAACGTTATCTGAGATTTGGGAAACACAAAAAAAATCCCAACAAAACAAGCGACTTTACGAATTAATCTTCTTAATGTTCTGGGCCTGGGTACTTTGAGCCCAAAATCACTTAATGCGATTGCCAAAAAAAGAGTTCGGGGTAGCTGCTAATTGGTCTGCCCTCGCAGGAAGATGCACCTTGAAAATGCTCGTATCCATAGGATACTCGGACTCGGTGCACTTTAGATGGATATAATCATATCACTTTCCGCACGATTTAACAGCAACGCAATTTTGACGAGACTCCGTCCAGAAGAAGACTGTTAGCATGGCAACCGCATTGCCTGCCCCAGCATGTCCTTCCATTTCTCTATTTTTGCACTGAAATTTTTAAATCGGAAAGTTGTTGTGTGATGTGATGTTTAACTTTAAAGTTTATTTTTTGGTTAGAAATAAAATCTATGCTTGGAATATTAATTTATTTAAAATTACCTATTTTATTTCCCATTCAATTTATTTTCCCTGTATTCCATTTATGTTAGTTCAATACTTTTTTTTGGCTTCGCATTGATTGCTCCGCAATTGCGCAATTTCGCCCACTGAAAGCATTCCGCCCACCGCCCAAATATTGCACAATATGCGGGGGAGTATCGGGGGTGGCTGGGAATATGACTGAAGTCGGGGCTCTTGTACCGCTGCCATGACGCATAAGCTGCGATAAAAACTGTTGTTCGATAAGCATTTTGTTTGCCTCTGCCGGGAGTTGTTATGGAGTCTGTGCCTCAACAAAAGTCATGAACTTTTGTGGTAATTCTCGGCAGAGGGGAATCCAAGGAAGGAAACATCAGCGAGGAAGCCATAACGAATCAGTATTTTATGTAGAACTTTCTAAACTTCTTTGAAAATGTTAAAAACTGTAAGGAATCTCAGTTGGAGGAAGTTAGTCATATACAGATATGTATTTATAAAATTATTGTGACTAAAATTTGATCAATCATTGAACTTTTTATTTATTCATAGGGTCGCTGAAATGTATGCTATAATGTATGTTCCTACACTGCCCTTGACTTTAAAACCCACTTCCTGGGTCCCCTACCAGAAAACCTGCCATAGGTAGGCATAATATTCATTATGAACGGCTTATGCGATTTCCCCCGGGGTCCGTACTAAGCCTCTTCACAGTGATTGTGTGCCTCCCACACCCAAATACCATCCACACACATCGAGACACTCATGCATATGCACAGATATATACTTCCAGTTGTATTCATTTCGTTTTATGAAAGCCCTTCTGAATGAAATCCGATTTGCCGAACAGATTCGTCAGCAAATTGGCATCTCACATAAAAAAGAACGTCGAGGATTTTTTCAAACTCCCTAGAATTTGTTAGCCAGCAAGAAACCGAAAATAAAAAATAAATACATTTGCAAAGAAATTAATGATAGAATGTCCCTGCCAATGGTCATTATTATGAATTCTAAATGTTTTAAGCCAAACCAGCCACCCCATACAGGTGCTCACGTGATTTCTCACTGATTTAAAGGACACGCCCCTTGATATCCATCAGCCAAACATAAATTGGGGGCGTATGGCTGCCAAGTTGGAAGGGTTGACGGAAATTGCATTTGCGCTGACCCAAATCAGATAAGATTCAGCGCCGACTTTCCCGACCTCTTCCTTGCCCCGGATATGACATTAAAAGCGCATCAATGTCGAAGAAAAAAACCGGAGGGCTACGCATCCGTATCCCCACACAGTCGCACCATCAACGGAAACTGCTGCCGTAATTACATTCGAGACAAAAAGAGGTGGAGGACATTAAATATTTTTTAACTCAAATGGTTGATACTCTAACAGAAATTTTACTTTTCAAAAAGGTATTTAGTAGATAGAGAGTTTTTTTAACTTAAAATTTTTAACTGTATCTATTTTAAATCTCTGTATACATTCTGAGATTAAATAAAATCTAAAAAATAGGTCTATCGTTTAAGTTTATAAAAAATCTTTTACTAAGCTGAAGCTTGAATTAGTCTCATAATTTTTATACCATTTATTGCCTTAAGCAGCATGTAGCCAAACCACCCCTAATACCCTTTCATTATCCGCTAAGGAGCTCATTGCTGGTCATTTGCGCTCCACTTTAACCTTGATCCGGCCCCGGTGGCTTAGCTTTGATTTTCCCTTTGTTTGCGCCATTAAATTAAATATCCTCGCCCAGTCTCTCGACCTCTGACTGAGAGTCCGCATCTTCGATGGCCGGGAACAATGCCGGCAATTCCTCTCATTTCCTTAATAGAAATCTTATCTTTTGTGACGCTTTCGTCTAGCTCTGAAAAAAGTAGTCGTGTGCCTAAGCCGGATATCACACCTTTGACATCTGCCTGGACGGAGCAACTCGGTGCTGGGCTTTCACACAAAATCATACATCCGGTCAGAGCGTTTGGAAAAAAAAAACGGAGAAAAATTGCTAGATTTATTTAAACGGACAATAAAGGTCTATTAACCATGAGTCACCGCCGTGGATCTGTGATGGAAGGCTTCTGCTCTCAGAAGGGAAAGGAGACCTTGGCGCCCAAAACGGCCACCGTCAATTATGACTCCAGAGAACGCTACCCAAAACGCGTTCCTGTGCCAGTATCTAGTGTTACTATTTCCAAAAGAGGCCCCCTGTCCTGGCGCCAACTTCAACGCTGTTTACGTCCGGCAAAGGATACTAATGTGCCTAAGAAAAGCGGCCCATCCAAGTCAAAGGGCAAAAAGGACATTTCAAAGGTGCAGATCCCAAGCAAGGACACTTTAAAGTCTGACGATTCAGCGTCACCACTGAACAAGTACCTATGGACCCGCTTAGTTTGCTCCAAGGATGGATACAAGAAATATGAGGTCTACAAGGAGGACAGCGCAGAGAACTTGCCCATCTCAAAACAGACTCCGGTTATTGTCTTTCTGGTGCTACCTAACGCATTTTTGATGCCCTTTGTGGCTATGCCAGTCGCAAAGAAAAGGGCAAACATGTTACAATAATTTATATTACCAATAACTGTTTGTAGTTTCGTGTGTCTCCCATAAAATGTTATCATATGTTATAATGTGTGTATTTATTAATTTCAAAAGTGTGAAACTTACTTGAGGAATCGACTCCATGTAGAGATTATATTTTAAAGTTGGGGCAGTACCCAATTTTTTCTTTTATTCCTTATTATTATTGAGATTCAGATATTTTTCTAAAGTTAAGGATTACGTAGCAAGGCAGTGGGATGCGATTTATAACTAGTGCTTCTTCAAGCCACGTCTTGAAAGTTGGTTGGTATGTGTCCTAAATCTCATTAGTGTCTTAAATAAAACACATGAATTCAAATTTAAATTCAAAAGTTGAGACATAGTTTTTCTCCCAACATAACTATATACTAAATAAGTATAATCCTTTGAACTCTTCACGTTACACACAGTTAAAAATAAATATAAAAAAACAAATCACTATATCCGTGTTATTTCTGTTTTAGACGTTTAAGACTTTTCCTAACAATGTCACTCAATTCTTAACCTTCACACAATACAATCGTCCGGTCAGGCTTTTAGAAATTTTTTTTTGTACTTCAATTATTACTGGTAGAAGCAATAACCACTTTTTAGCATGGATACCAGCAGTGTGGCGCAGTCGGGGTGCAGCTGTAACTCTAACCTAGGTATCAGCTTCAAACGGAAGCCGCGTACTGTTTTCGGAGATTTGATCGGTCCTTATCCGGATGAGGTCATCATGACGGTTCTAGATCGTATACTCTACCTAGCGGGTGCCACCAAGATCATACGAGCCATTGCCACGGAGAACTTCCTAGATCCTTTAAAGGCTGGAAATGGTAAGTTTGTTTCCAATCGGACAAAAAAACACATTCTTCAAAGACGTTTTTCAGACATTGCAAAGGTGCAGCACAAGGCGAGTTGCACTCCAGTGCCCTCATGTCCATCGAACAGCTGCACCTCAACCTACAGCATTTTGCCTCCAAAAACCTCCTCAACCAGAACTTGCTGTAGCAGCCGTCGGGAGGAGTCTGTTCGTACTTGTCCGGGTCCATGCATTAAATCTCCCTCCAAAATTGGCGCTGCTGCCTGTTCTCCACGCCAACGCGCTGCCCGGGTGGACTTTGCTAATCCTGTGGATGGCGATAAACGAAAAATCGCCGGCGCCTCCAATATGAAGGAACGGATGAAACGGTCCATTTCTATCTGCTCCATGGCCTGTCAGCAATTAAAACAAAAGCTGACCACTTCAGATTCGCCGCCACACAAAAAGCAGAAGTGGCTATGGACCCGATTGATTCGCTCCAAAGACGGCTGCAAAGTATACGAGGTATTCAAAAATTCCAATGTGGACAAAGCTCCCTCCAGTATCGGCGCCAATGCCCCAGTCATTATATTCCTGGTCATGCAAAATGGTTATATAATGCCCTTCGAATCGGTCTCATCTTAACGAAGCGCATAAATTGTAAAATTTTTGCGTTTTATACTCTTATAGTAGTTGCCTAGATCCTGGTCAATGTATTGTGCTGAGTTTTATACACAAAAAAGAATCATTTTTATATAATGGACTTTACCTCTTGGTGTCTAAATTCGTACCTTATGTAATGGACATATAGATAAGCATTCGTTAATATAGTAAGAATATTTTAATAAAATATATAACAATTATTACATTTGGACAGCTTGTTATTGGAATCATTTACACATTATTTTGGGTCTATGGGTAAATTTTAAAAATACTAAAGTGTACAAAAGGTTTAACAAGCTAAGCTAATCTTATGCCCATTCTTAACATTAGAAACACTACTCCAGAGCAGATCAACATGTACAAAGACAATATAAAAATACAATCAAAACCATTCCGTTTGCCCGGATTCAGTGTCATGTTGACAACACCCGTAAGGAAGTTGGAGAGCATAAAGTGAGTTAGACCATTCATGTTCAGACTTTCTACAAAGGTGGGTAGTGAGTGCGTGGTACTCTTAAGCTTCGAGCCATCTCCCACTGAGTTTTGCTTCTTTGTAGCTAAGTTAACCAGCTTCAGCTCAAAGATGAAAGCATATATAAGAATGAGACTGATGGCGACAGCGAAGATCCAAGTTACGTAGCCAAAGTTGAAGGTCACCCGCGCAACACCCGTGATATATGCACTTGTAAAAACTAATCCCCAGCAGACTGTAACCATCAGAAACATCTTTCCTAACTTGCTCATTAACTGATGGTAATTAAGGTAATCTTGGGAGGTGTACCACTTGGCAAAGTAAATGCTGAGCAAATAGAGAGCCACGCAGCCATGTAGCGAACTTAGTCCTTCCCGATTAGCAGTAAAGAATCCATCACGTGAGTCTGAATCCATCACAAAGGAAGAGACACCCAGTTGTAGGACGACTTCGTGGACGAGCAGCAACCCTTAAAAAAAAAATCATGGAAAAAGGTGATAATGATGTTTATTTCAATTACTTACCGAGAGCGAGACCAAGGAGTTGCTCATCCGAACTCACCAACAAACTGTACAAGCTCCCTAAGAGCTTGGTGAATCCTAGGATGAAGAAGGCATTCAAATGCTTTCCGTACTCCGAATCGTCTTGATGATAGTCGATCATGGTTATTACCAAAGTGCGCGCCAGACCCAGGACCAGCAGAGGTACTACAGATTTTGGCAACTTCCTGAGGTCTGCTAAGCTCTTGGCCCTTTGCGAAACCAAGCCCATGTTAACCACAAACAGACCAATCCCCATGTCCATGGCCGATGCCCCAAACGTTCGACTCTTGCGGTAGTCATGGGGGTAAGAGGGAAAGTCGACAGCTAGGATAGCGACACAGGTTCCACTGTATGCCGTTGCTCTTAGCAATGTAAACACCATAGGACGTTTTCCAACCACATATTTAAAGTCTTTTCCGGGATGATAATGATTTCCGTATAGATAGCCCATGATGGCTATGGAGCCCACCAAAGAATAGGTGTAGCTGTATGCATGTCCCACTGTGACCAAAATCACAGAGGGCAATCCAATCAACAGGAACTCAAACAGAAAACGCCTGGTAGAGGTCAGCGACAGGTGTCCACAAAGGATTCGGGAAAGGATGAAACCCAGGAGCGTAGGTATTATCACCAGAAAACTATCCACACTCTCCGAAACGGAGCGCCAAGATTTCAAGTCCAAAATAAATTGGTCTTTGGCGATAGGTTCGATGACTTCTAGGCCCATTGTTCATGCTTTTTTGGATTACCAAAGATATAATCGGAGTTCCAACCTTTTCGACCACCCGGCTTATCAATAAAAATGTAAACAAAATCGGAGAGTGATGGGAGTATTTCGATAACAAACCTTTTGCTTTGGGCAAACTTCGTATGGTTTGGTCATACTTTCGTTAAAATTTGAAATAAAATTTACAACTTAAAAATATTTATTTTCCACGAAACTTTCATGTCTTTGTTTAATGTTTCAATTAAGTAGATAATACCATTTTATTTTGGGTCTAGCAAGTAAAGTAAATGCATTAAATCACAATTGGGGCAAGCTACAGCTCGGTGTGCTGCGTTTTATGAGGATTTTCAGGCTCTTCCTGAGGATACTCCTTGTGTGTTCGTACATCCTTGGCTGCTTCAGCAACGAGATGGACAAACTCTTCGACATCAAAGCTATAGTTCGTAAACTTGGCATGAGCCCCACCCTCCGGGTGATGGCCCTCGTCCTGGGGATACACCAGCTCCCGCTGCTCCCAAGTCCTGTATCGTACTCCACGCAGTCGCGCCAAGTCCTTGTAACAGTTGGGATCCTCGCAGTTATAAAGCTCGAATAGACAAGCCCAGTTAGGTAGGAAGAGCAAATGCGTCAGGCCAGCGCCATGCATGCCAATGAGTATGTCCGTATTTCGGGTTATGGCCAATTGGTCGGGGAACGAGAGCCTTTATAGAAATAGATTAGTATGAAAAATATATATATATTTATCCGCCATAGAAACTTACCTCTCGTAGGAGGCGCGTTGCACAGAGTAATCCTTGTTAGCCTCCAGTCTGGCCAGCAGCTCCTCTTCGTTGAGCACCTTTCGGTACTTTGTGCGGCGCGAAAGGTAAGTGATGCGAAGTTTTCGTCGTGGTGGCTCGTAAGGGATTTGGAGGCGGTGCAGAATAAACTCGGAAAATGCACGGAAGAGACCACTATTCGAACAGCCTTGAATCTACAAAAGAAAAAGTTAAAATCAAATAGAATAATGATATTGGGCTTCTTACAATTGGTGTATTGTAAAACAATCCAAAAATCATCCTGGGCAGCAGGGGAAGCACAACATTCCTGAAGCACACCCGCTTTCCTTCCACATCGCTCAATGTCCATACAGGTCGCTGCGAGAATGCCTTAAACGTGTCCCGGAACGGAGAGTCATACGGATAGGTTTCCCAAATCAGTATCTGCACGTCCGTGTTAAAGGCTGCTGGATGTGATTGGTTCACAAAAAGCGAGGCGTACAGGTTGAAGAAGTCGCAGAAGTGATGGTACATGTTGTACGTGGCATCGATTTTCATAATGAAAGTGGGCGTATTCACCACCACATCGCAGAGGCCGCTCTCCAGTATGGGGTGAGGTAATACATCAAAGTTTCGTAGTTCGGGACCCCAGGACTGCAGCGCCGATCCTATGTGATCCATTTCGGCCGCCATTCTAGTGCGATTCAGTTCACAATGGCCCAGAAGTTGCCCAGGACTGAGCACATCCATGTGGTAACGTATACGCTCTGAACGCTTTGTCAGATCCCTCAAATCGAAGAGCAGATTTCGGCCACGGCAAAAACGGAGATAGTGGGTGCACTCCAGCGAAGAATCTCCCAGATACGTGGGAACACACTGTGGTGTCAACTCCGCCAGCTGCTCCTGGATGTAGCCGAAGTCTGCCTGCTGATAGAAAGTGTTGATCTGAGCCTCTTTGCTCCTGGCCCAGCCAGTGTGGTCTCCGGGACATTGGGGCGTCTGGAAGCGGGCATCTGCAGAACAGCCACGCTCGTGTCCCCAGCAAGCAGTTGATATGTTCTTTGTCCCATTGGTTGGCAATTGCTTTTTCAGCTTGGGAAACGTGTTGAGATACCGGATGAGGTGCTCGGATGGCAGGTTGGGCAAGGTCAGCTTGGATGCCAGGTGTTTGGCGTCTTCGTGATGATGCTCCATTCCCAAGGTCAGGGTTATAATCCCCGTGAGTATCAGCAGGATTGGCATTTTGTTTTGGTTGTAAATTAAGTACTTCGTTGCAGTCGATTTCTCGCCGATTTCCCACGCTTTCACGGCAGCATCTTCAGGTGCATTTCACGGCCAGCGAAGATGATGATCTCACCTGGCCTTAAGCGGCGGAGATGATGATTATGAGCGGCTTAATGTTAATGGTCCATGTTAATTGTTAGCCGAAGTGATCCGGGAAAAAAACCTGTCCACCAGTGTGACCAGCAGGGTGAATGCTAATAACAACAAATCCAAAACAAACTAATTACCTTAATATTTTTAAGTTTTTAGTTATGGTAGATCAATTTTTTCAAAATAAAACCGATGAAATCAAACTCTGCATTGAGAAATATTTAAAATATTTACCACTTTTTAAATTTTTCTGCAAACGGACGTTAATTTATCGAGTAATCGAGTAGTGCAATCGCGAAAAGCTACTATCAGAAAACAGCTGTTAGAAGATATTTGACTTTTTTTTGACTTTGATACATTTTTCTTAGCGCACAAATAAAGCGCAAAAAATACGCGATGCGTAATGTGCCGAAATCGTAAGTTAAATCAAAAATATAAACTATTCTGTAACTAGACAACCAATTTTCCTTTTACTAGACTCGGTCTCTCGGTCACAACGCCTGGAGGCAGTACTGGGGCTCCGGATGGACGCCACAACAGCCTGGAAGACATCAACTTGGACCAGTTTTTAAAGACTTCCAATTACGAGGACACCGTCAAGCAGTTGGACATTTACTATGGCATCGGTAAGAAGCGGAGACTTTAATTTATATAACCTTGGACCCTCAATTGGGGCATCAATTGCGGGCGATACGCGAATGCGGCGTTTATTAATATATTCCCCCCTGCATCGCGCAAACTGTTGACGCCCCGGGTTATTTGTAAACAGATTCGTTTGTTTATGTGCACAGCTAATCAATAATCGAGAGATAATCGACAATTCTCACACTTTCACCCTTAGTCAAACGACAACTGCTGCGGTATCAGAGTCCGATCACAGGATTGTTTCCGGTGATGAGCACCGATCAGGTCGTTGGATCCGTGCGGGACAGTGTCTACTGTGCGGCCGCTGTGTGGAGCTTGTATCAGGCCTATAGGCGCATCGATGACGATCGTGGCAAGTCCTACGAGCTGGGCCAGAGCACAGTCAAGTGCATGCGCGGTATCCTTGAGTGCTGGGTGAAGCAGGCTTCCCGCGTGGAGCTATTCAAGCAGCGTCAGTCCAACCAACATGCGCTGCACAGCAAGTTCCAGCTGCACACAGGCGAGAAGATCTACCCGGACGAGTTCTACAATCATTTACAGATTGATTGCGTGAGTATGGCGGCTTTGGATGAACATTTTATTGTCTAATGCAATAATTAATCCTCTTCAGGTTTCGCTGTATCTGCTGTTCCTCGTCCAGATGATAACCTCCGGCCTGCAGATCATCTACACCCACGACGAGGTGGCCTTTGTTCAGAATCTCGTGTACTATGTGGAGCGTGCCTATCGCACCCCTGACTTTGGAATGTGGGAGCGTGGCTCCAAGTACAATAATGGAACTCCCGAGATCCATGCCTCATCCATTGGCATGGCCAAGTCGGCTTTGGAGGCCATCAACGGCTGCAACTTGTTTGGAGAGAAGGGAGCTTCCTGGAGCGTGGTGTATGTGGACATTGATGCCCACAACCGCAATCGTAGTATTTTCGAAACTATGCTGCCAAGGGAGTCGAGCTCAAAGGTTTCTTTTGAATTCTTACCTATTTTCTTATTTATTTGAACCTTTATTTTTCAGGGTGTTGATGCCTCTTTGCTGCTCACCCTCTCGTTCCCAGCCTTTGCCTCGCATGAGGATCGCTTGGTGGAACAGACCAAGCAGAACGTGGTAAACCGTTTGCGCAGCAAAATGGGCTTTAAACGCTTCACACGGGATGGTTTCCTCAGCAAAAATGAAGACAAAACCCGCCGTTACTATCATTCTGGGGAATTGAAAGAGTTCGAAGGCCTCGAGTGCGAGTGGCCATTGTTTTTCATAGCCATGATTATCGATGGTGTTTTCAAAAACAACAACGAGCAGATTGAAGAGTTCCAAAACGATCTGCGTCGCTGCCTGCGCACAGATGCCAACGGCGATCCGGTTGTGACTATGTATTATGCTCCCGACGGAGACGGTTCCTATATGCGTGCTCCCTCGCAGTCTCTGTTCCTCTGGGGTCAGTCGTTCTTCATTATTGCTCAACTGCTGACTGCTGGTCTACTCCATATCAACGAATTGGATCCGATTCGTCGCTATTTGCCAAGCTACAATCGTCCTAGGCGGGCAGGTCGCTACTCTGCTTTCCAGGTAAGTTGGAATCACAGGGAATAGGTGGGGTACAACGCTATGAAATGATCATTTAAATTATAAAACATGCTTAGTTTTCATTAAATCTATCTCTTTTCGAAAGGGAAGTTAAAATTTGTATAAAGTAAATTATGATTTAAATTGGAAAACTTTGCATGTAGTTTCAAGTTATTTCGAATTACGAAATATCTTGAACGTTTATTGGACATCCATTTCAAAGCGTAGGGTTTATGGGATTTCCGATTTGCTCAATTGGGGGTCTCCGCTGCTGCCACCGCCGCCGCTGCCGCTGATGAGTTTTGTGTGTCTGCCGTGTGTGTGTCTGCGTTCGCTCCCAATTGGAATCTCCTATTACACATAAGTGTTCTGTTTCCTTAGTAATTTGTATGGGTTAAGTGAATAATTGGCTCCGATATTTAATTCTATCTACATTCTATCCATTTTCTACTACCAACTACAAACCACTACCACATACTACCGCTACCTACCACCACCCATCTATACCATATACAAAAAACAATCGAAACAAAATCAAACTGTCCATAAAATCCCCAAAATTGTATACATATTAATTGGTTTCGTAATAACAGGGCAAAGCTATTGACGAAAAACACAAAGTAAGTAGATGTTCTGCTATGCAATCGATATAATTGATATCCAAAATTCAAAATTATATAGACCTTAAACTGTGCTATTTATTTATACCTATGTGTACCAAATTGAAGTATGCTTTTTAGATCAAAGACACTGTCGCACCAAAGATCACCTTGTTTATTTGGCTTCTTAGAGTTCGGCAAGACACACTGATCGAAAAGACATGATTATGACACACTAAACGATCAAAACACACGACACATTATTGAAATAATTATTTGCTTACTTTAATAGTATTTATGATTTCTGTATATCTGTTTTAAATGTATATAGTAAATCGAATTTATTTTTGGTATCTAAATCAAAAGTTTTCTCTTTACTCTTTTCGGTTTCTTTCCACTCTCTATATACCTATCAATATAAACCGCATATTTTGTTAAAAAAAATCAAATAAAATAAAACATCAACCTATACACACACGCTCTATAGGCTAAACCGGGCACTGTAAGTAATTTACCACCAGAAGTTTGGGTTTCTTTAAGTAGTTTGCAGTTGCTAACTTGTTGTACTTAACCCTGAACGAACGATGCCGCTTAATTTGGCCCAATTCCACTATAAAAGTGTTAACATTGAATGATTTAATTGGCTTTAAATAAAAACCCGCTATCGTTCCTCTATTCTTTTAATGTTTTTGCGGGAGCGCTTGAAATTAAAATGCCAATATGACAGCAGCTTTGCTTGAGCCCTTCTAAATCAACTACTACTTATTAACCGACATTGCTAAAAAAAAATATATATCCATATGTGTTTCTCCAACAATAACCAAAGAAACCACGCATTCCTCTTATATTGGATCACAAGAAGGTAATTTGTGGTTACAACTTGGACCTTGGCCGAGTCTTTCATATTCTTTAGGGACAAGAATTGGCATAGATTATAAATAATTGGATATTTCTTAAAAAAAAAAAGAGAGAGAGCTATGATAATTGCACCTAATCTCGAAATCTTGAACTGATCTTTATAAATATTTTCCAAATTCGTTTGTAATTTACTTCCAACTTTTTCATGGGCAATGTTTGTGTGTCCCATCTAATCTATGTTTGGCATGCTAAAATCTTAAATACCTTTAACTTATCTTAAATATTCCCCCCACTCCTCCAGCTCCAGTATTGCCCATCTGCTAGTATCCCGATTCCTATTCCTTCCCCAGTTCCCTTTGTGTGTTTTTGCATTTTGGCATTTGGCTAGTGAAAATTTTCTTGTCACGTGATTAAAATCCAAGAATCTTGAATTGGCCTCATGCATCCTAACATTTTTAATCCCGCCATCAAAGAGGCTTACATCACTTCTAATAATTTCTGGGTGATCCTTACAGGGCACTGCCACAGATCTTGTGGTGCAGATCGTCCTGATTGCAGAGTCCATGCGCCTGCAGGCCATGATGGCCACCTATGGCATTCAAACCCAGACGCCCCACGAGGTGAGTCAATAATTGTAACTTGCTAACCGATTTCTATAATCGTTCCATTGGCCAGGTGGAACCTGTGCAAATCTGGAGCTCCACGGAGCTCATTAAGGTCTATCAACATCTGGGCGTCAACAACAAGGTTGGGCTCTCTGGTCGTCCCTCCAGACCCGTGGGTTCCTTGGGCACCAGCAAGGTGTATCGCATCTGCGGAATGACTGTACTCTGCTATCCGCTGATCTTTGAGGTCTCTGACTTTTATTTGTATCGGGACATGGCCCTTCTGATTGACGATATCAAGACGGAACTGCAGTTCGTGGGCAAGTACTGGCGGTTATCCGGCCGGCCCACCGTCTGCCTGCTCATCCGGGAGGAGCACATGCGTGATCCGCAGTTCAAGGAGATGCTCGATCTGCTGGCCATGCTCAAGAAGGGCTACTGCGACGGCATGAAGGTGCGCATCGGTCGTCTGCAGAATTTAATAAGCAGCTCGTGTATAGAACATCTGGACTTCATGAACCAGAGCGATTTGACGGACAATGAGAACGCATTCTCGCAGATTAACCACGAATACATTGGCTACCAGTCCCTGACAGATGTGCCCAAGGCTTTGACGTACGTGGAAGAGAAGATCTCCGTGGCGGTAAATGAACTGAATCATATAGTTGAATATCTATAACATTTGTTTTCAAATTCCAGCAGCACTTTGACAAGAAACCAACTCCTGACATAATCAACGCTCTTCGCAATACGGATTCTATTTATTGTCTCTGCCAGCTCTGGGGTATCCTGTTGAACCGCGAAGGTCCCCACTTCGAGGTGAATGGCTTGAATGTGAATACGGCTCTTACGCAGCTCTACCATCGAGCAGGATCTTTGCGTTACTGGCGGGCCGTAAGATATTGCTCCTCTCTTCTCCACCACATAGTGGACTCCATCAGCCCTTTCATCACTACTGTCCTGGTAAACGGCAAGGAACTGACTGTTGGCATCATTGGCCAAAAGGAGACGGTGTTCGACAAGCCCATGACTCCTGCGGAGATCCAGAACGTGATGTACACTAGCGTTCAGCCATACGATGTCATCCAGGCGGTGTTGCAACAGGAGGTTGTCCTGTACTGTGGCCGTTTGATAGCCACCAACCCGTCTATGTTCAGGGGAATACTTAAGATCCGTATTGGCTGGGTACTGGAGGCCATGAGGATATACCTTCAAATCTCCGGACAGCAAAGCATCGACGTTGATAATCTCTCGCCCTTCCAAGTTCGTATTTTGTTGCAGAAAGTCTTAACCGTCAGCGAATGGGCAACGGAAGAAAAGTGAGTCTCCATTATGAGAATCTATGATGATTTTTTCAACAAACAATGTGTGTTTTTAGGCTCACCACCTTGCAGCGACGTCAACTTGAGGGCTGTTTGTGCCGCGTGCCAAAACATTTCTATAACAAGATCTGGGAAATCCTCCAGCGCACTCCTCAAGGTATTTTGACCCAGGGTCACCATCTACCAGCCACACCTACTCTGACGAACATGAGTCGCGGAGAACTGACCTTTAATCTGCTAGTCGAGGAGACTCTGATCTGCATAGATCGGCCGGAGAGGCGCCAAATAACTGTGGAGCTACTGTGCATTGTGGCTACCATACTCAATCGGTATGAAAAATCTTTAAATTGTTTATGTTTCCATTGCTAAATGATTGCTGTTTTAAATAGCAATCCGGAACTGCACTTTAAACAAGTGCTGGATTTGGATGGCATCTTGGCAGAAGCCTTCTCCATGTACTGCAAGGACAACAATATCCAGCATCAGCCGCAGCCGCAACAGTCTCAGACCGAGGATCTCAAGGCCTTCTACTCGCTGCCGTACTCAGAGACCACCGGCTACTTGGCCCGCGCCGCCGTCAACAAGGTGCTACAGGGCGGCGTTTTCTCAACCGCCGAGGATGATGTCCAGCTCGATGGCGACCATCTGCACGACGACAACTGCAAGGTGTCATAAGCTGTGGCGGATCCATAATCATTGACTATGCTAATGTAGATAGCATAGTTTTGCATATCTGACCCACCACTAGCTCGAATTTTGTGGCAATTTTATTCTGTTATTCTTATTTAACCTGTGTCCTTCTCCCGCCCGTTCGCCTAGTTCTTAATTAAATGTTATGTATATTTTGTTGCAATAATCGAAGGTGTTGCATGGGCCGAGTGTTTGATTAGTTAATAGGTCAATAGCACAGAGGGGTGGAAACTGAGAAAGCCAAGAAACTGAGGTTTCAGCCTTGCCTCCAAGCCATATCGATTGCCCCACTACTTATGTCACCCTCCAAGCAAGGTTGGCTATAAAAGCACTTGGCCGAACTGACACTCGGTTTACTTGGCCACAATGCGCGCCCCCGAGTGGATGAGCAACGAGATATCGCGGTTCACCTCGAAACTGGAACGCTACAAGCCAACGGGCAGTGGCTATAACCGTATCCAGTCGATTCGCTTATCGAAGAGCGTTACGCAAATGCTGAACAATCCCATGCCGGCGGCACAAAAGGATCAGGAGAGCTCCTTCACGACACCTCGCCGGCGTGGCGTCCTCAGTCGGAGCGAATCGGAGTGGGAGGAGGTGTATCCGGCCGTAAAGTTTGTCCGCCAACAGAGCAGCGAGAGTGCCAGCAGCGGAGACAGTGAGATCCGCTTCACACACTATCGGAATTGTGCCACTCGAATTCCCTAATAGGGGATGGATGTATATTTTGCAATATTTGTGAAAATTGTATCTCTTTTAAGTATTAAATAAAATATAATTCTAAAAAAACAATTTAATAGACAGAAGCAGTTTGTATTTATTTTAGTACCATAGATTTCGATTCTTTATTTTAGTTCGTAAGTATTCCAGTTAAGCTTATGATGGAAAATTAAACACTAAAAAATAGATACACTTTCTATATTTACGTTTAAGTTGTTATTTCTTGGTACAAAAATCGTTTATTGTGATCCTTATATAAATCGATGTTAGTTAGTTTCGTTATATGTATATAAAATAGCACATACAGAGTTAGTTAGCGCGATGTAACGATGTGTAAGAGATTGCCTATTGGAGATATTTTTGTTGTGATCAGTTTCGATTTGAAGCCTACGCTCTGAAGAAGCATTTAAATAGATCCTACATTTAAATTTTGATATGAATTCGGCCTATGGTCGCTCAAGCAAATGATATTTGCATCCGATACAAAAATATGCTATGTGATATGCCTAAAATAATGTCAACGCTGTATATATATGCAAAATATTCGCTCTCCATCCTTCCGATCTAGGTCTATAACAAACAGTTTTAACATATCTTTACATAATATCTTTAATCCGATCTATAAAGGGCACACTGAGGCATATTGCAGCTTGGATAAATGTACGCGATTCGAAGCCATATATCAGTTAATATACACACATGATATTATTGATTCGTAAAAATATAAAACATTCATTATCTATCCATTAGTTTACCTACTTACTTAACTCGGATGCCTCGATTAGGTTATTCGTTTAAACTTACGGTTTCTGTAAAATGCTAAATTCCCTGAAAATGAGTTTTCATCATTATTATTTATAATATAGTTAGTACCTCCAGCTTCATCTTCATATTTTACACTTAAATACGATTATTTTTAATAAATAATTTTTGATCTGCCTAAGCAATTCACTATTAATCATTCGTTTTTAGACTAACATACAGCAACACTCTGCTTACTTAAAGTCTAAATAGATTGGCTTACAAACTAGGCACACATATTACATATATAGTTGGGTATATATGCAAAATAGTTGGTGTATAATTTTCGACTCCTACAGTTTCACAGACGGGCAGTACTCTTGACAAAAAATCGAACGACTGTGAACTGTGTAAATGGGCGATGTGTGTTCATTTGTGTTTCGATTTGTGTGGCTTTCCGTTTATAAAAATGTTTAAAAAGACTATGAAACCTACGATAACGCAATACGTACTAAATACGTAAAAAAACTCTAGATTATTTAAGCGTTTGGGTTAGACCTATGTTATTGTGGCTGCTGCAGTTGCTCCGGCCGGCGCACACTCATCCGACTGGGAATCGAGTCCGTGTCGCCGTCATCGTCCACGTACTCCTCCTTGGGACGGGTCCACTTGATCAGCGTCTCTGGCGATCGGTAGAGGAAGAGTAATTTGGCAAACAGGTCCTCCTCCAGCGCAAACTCCAGGGCTTCGCGTACAAGATAGATGTCCAGGCACAGTTGCAGCACTCGATCCACATAGGGCAGATCCTCGAACATGATCTTTCGGTTTTGTCCGCCGATGAAGGACTTCATGAAGCGCGAGGCCAATAACACAAAGGTGGTGTACAGTCCAATGATGCTACAGATAAACAAATTTCACATCAAATTTCGATAAACGACAATAATATTTTAGAACTAACCCGCCGGCTGTGAGAAAACTGAATGTCGATGGGAACTTCTTGTCGTTGAATGTGTACATCACGATGCCAGACGTGCAATTGCTGTAAGCAAACTTGGACAGGGTATCGGTGTAGAAGGCATCCTCGCAATAGTCCCGAATCTCCCACCACAGCCCGTTGGTCTCGTTGTCGCGATGCATTTTGATAACCAGCGGGCGGTAGTCATTATTCTTCTTGTTCAGCACACTGACCACTGCCGCATCGCCCGAGTTCAGAACCTTGATGAACTTGGGAATCATTCCAGGTATCACCACGATGTCTTCGGCAGGTGGCAATACTTTTGGGATGGTTGCATTTGTTGCATTAGTTCCATTTACGGTATTATTATCCACAATTGGGGTTTGTTCCAGTTCGTGGGTCTCGCTCAGCATTCTAATAAGTGCCGCCCGGCCCTCAAATGATTCATCCAGTGAAATGGCATGCTCATCACCCACATTCTCCTTCAGCCCCTTGGCAGGAGCTTTGCGGGTGAGGGAGTACGAGAAGCGTGCCTTCAGGGTGTGATCTGCAATAAAAAAAAACATGCTATTCAAATACTCCAAAAGAAAATAATTGCTGATCTTACTGTTTTTCAAATCATTTAGCAGCCTTTGCCTGTCTGGCGGAGCTATATTCCACAGGGACGGCGAATTGCCCGCCAGCTTCACTGCCGCCACATCCGTCGGATCGTATCCTGTAATAAAGGTCAGTGCCTGTTTGTCCGAAATATAGGCATTCGTCATTTCAGAGTACATCGTTTGGTTGATCTCGAAGATGCTGTCATAATTATTGGTGGTATAGATGGGGTCATACGGGCCGATCCGAATCGATAATGACACATGATACGGGACATTCGAGGTGCCCACGGCATTGCCCAGGGCAAAGAGACACAGTGGTCCCCAGATGCAAATCACAATCAGCAGGACTACCGTGCCGCCCATCAGCAGCTTCGACAGCGATGCCTTTTTCTGAGCACGCATTGCCGGGAAATCTGTCTCCGATTGTCTGGTGCAGCGGATGAGATAGATATTCGAGAAGATGTCCTCCATTTTCAGCCAATCAAAAATGGTCATTGTGCTGTCTATGCACACCCAATCCAGAATAGTGCGGAGCTCGTAGAGGAATGGAATCTGCATGTAGACCTTGAAGGCAATCATGTTGACCATCGAGAAGCCCTTCGTGAAGAAGTTGCCCAGAATGCGCTTGGGATAGCCGGACTTGATTTGGTACGAGCTGAGGAGCATGTAGAAGCATTTGATCACATAGAAGATTATTGGCGGAGCCAAGGAGTTGAAGGTTCTTTCCGTAACAGCCGGCACCACAAAGAACATCCAGATATGTATTCCAATCACCGAAAAGAAGTGGAAGATGATCTTGTTGACCAAGGCTTTCCGCAAATAGAGGGCGCGGTCAATGACAATCAGCAGGAACTGGACCAGCAACATGATCAGGAACGGAATGGGCACCTTGTTCTCGGCCAAATACGTTTGGACGCCTTCGTCGCTTTCCGTTTGTTGGGTCTGGAAAGAAAATACCCCATTTATTGGTTTCTAGACAGGATTTCAAGGAGATTCCTTACTCCAAAAGCGGTGAAGCCGAAGAGCAGTACGAAGAAGTTTACAAAATCGCAGAGGAACATCAGGGCATACACATCAGTGGCCAGACGGGATTTGTGGACCAGACTAAAGAAGAACTTGTGCAACGAAGAAGTGTACTTCGTACGTCTGTAATTAAAATATATCGATTAGAATTGACATTTAATAAAATATGTTTAAAAAAACTCACTCTAACGGATTGATTCCCGTCTTGCTGTACTCCGGCGAACCTGGCAGAGAAGCCTGGCTAACTTGGAGGCTCATCTTCTGTGCCGCATCTTCATTCAATTGGCGGGAGTCGGGTTGCGAGAGATTATCGCTATCCTCGCGATCGTCACTGAAAATACGAATACTTAGCGATAAGTCTCCTAAAATAGTTAATTTACTTACATGCTGGCGGTGGGTTTGGTAAACTGGTTATCCGTATCCTTGTAGCCAGACTTCCACAGGCCCTGGGACTTCAGGAGGTAACGATGCAGGAATAGTACCAGTAGCAGTACCAGGTCGTAGATCGCATAATGCGCCTTCTCCTCCACCCCGAAGATCTTAGCCGTGGATAGGGGTTTGTTGGGCAGCTGTTGGTAGTTGGCCCAGATGAGCTTGAACTGGAAGATGCACTTTATCAGCACGATGGCCTGGGTGTAGGCGATCAGGGTAACCCAGAAGGTCTTCGTGGGCCGCGGAAGGGACAATGTGCCCCATAAGAAGACCATAAGAGGCAGCGGCAGCGAGATGAGACTGGCATTAACGACCTGAAAATCAAAAGGATCGTTGGTAATGGTAGGATCTCCATGTCCAAAATACTCTTACCTGATTAATGAAAACCACAATGTAACAGATCAGATCCGTGTTGGCCAACAGAGCATACCACGAGGAGATTAGCACCTCCACGATGATGTGATGATCCCGCTGGGCAAAGTTTTCCTCCTCCAGATTAAACTCACCCGCGCTGAAAGTTCACCGAGAAAACTAGTTAGTACATGGAGCTCTTCAAGATGCTTCCTGGAATCTATCAACTTGACATGCGGGTGCTGTTGTGTTTTTTTTTTAAGGAATGTGTGCGCTGCATGCTCCACAGACTACATGCCAGTGCATCGGTGTGGAGAACTCGGTGGAGGACACAAAATAAATTCAAATAAAACTAGATTAAAACTAATCGAAGATTAATCGAAGCCAAACACCGGTACATACTAGCAAAGAACGCATAGCGATAGATTTAAATCATAGCAGCGAATACAACTTTGTGGAGAGGCAGAGTTACGGATACAGATACAGATACAGATACAGAATACAAAATACAGAAACAGATGCAGTTTAAGTTACCAAAGAAAACAGAGGGAAGATACAGAGTCATGATAGATGTTAGAACCATGACGATGAAGATGAGATTGAGCTTGAAAGATATGTAGATAGAATCTTGGATGGATGGATTTATAGAAGGGCAAAAAGGTATTTCTTTTTAGGAAAGATTAATTAAGACTATTAATTATTATTTTCTTTATAAAATTCCCTTCTTTAAATCAAACCATCTGAAAAGTTAGAGAGCGTTACGAACACAAACCGAACGACACCAACACATTAATGGGTACATCAAGGACTAAAGGATAGTGGGGGGCGATAGGCATAGTTAGGGGGCGGGGCCAGTACCTGTCCACCTGCTCGTAGGACCAGTGCTTGCTCAATGATCCCGAGCCGCCGCCACCGGCACTGTGAAGATTATAGTAATAGTGCGCTCCCCGATCGACCGAGGGCGCTTTGACGCGGATCTCGGGCAGACCACTGTCCGATTTTCGACTGAACATCGTGCTATATATACGATTCAGATGGCGATTATTGCGCAGCGCATGGATGGTGGATGGCGGTAGGAATGGAATGGTGTGAAATGGAAATGGAAATGGAAAGTAGGTGTCAAAATGCAGTACATATAGTATAGTAGAGTAGAGAGAAAATTGCTCAAGTATTATCAGAGATTGTTGTAGAGTCTTTTAGGGAGTCTGAGTCTCGTGTGGTTAGTTGCAGATTTATGTAAATCCGATCGCGGTTTTAGTCTTAAATTGTAGATTGTAGAATGCTTCCATTTACTTACCCCTTGGCTGGCGGCGATGATGTGATCGATTGTTTTCTAATAAAACAAAAATATTTTCGGATGATCGTAATGCACGCAGAAAAATGTAAATGTAAGAAAAAGAAATTAGTAAGGATTTTGTTCATATCAGATATATGGTTTCTTTTTGGCATGTACATAAAAATATTCAATTTATATTTGGACCAATAATAAGATTTCAGATTTACTTTTAAGATTTGAGAAAATAAATGTGTGGAAAGTGATCAAGTTTGAATATTAAATAAGGACATATTTTGAATTAGAAATGGGTGCAAATGCATTTTTTAAACAACTAGCCAATGGTTTAAGGAAAATTTCAAATCAAATAGAAAGAAATGAAACTGTGCAGTGAAGGTTTCTTGAGGTCGTGATCCAAGACAGTTACACTTAAAAAAAAAAAAAAGATGGTCTCTGGTGGATTTGTTACCTAGAGGTGGCTGCATCAACGGTATCTACAGGCAATTCGATGATTTCGTCGGCAGCGCGATTATGCTGATGGTGTTGCTGTGGTGTACTGGTTGTTGTTGGTGGTTGCAGTGGTTCGGGTGGTGATAGCGGTGTGGTTGTCGTGTTCGTGTTCAGTGGAGTGCTGGTGTTTGTGTGCTCTGGAGCATTGGCATTCGGCGGAACAACAACCACCCGCCGTGGTGTGGATGAGGAGGCGGGCTGGCCGCTGTCATCGCTTCAATAATATCAACATCAACATCAGCATCGAGATCGAGATCGCGATCGAGATTGGTGGCACAAATGAGGTTGAGGTGAGTTTGGTGAGACATTGTTGCAGGTGTTTTGTTGTAGAATGTTGTGGAAGCAGGAACAGGTACACGAAACACAAAATTAAAACGGATATGCAAATAAAGTAAAAACGAAAAGAATACGAAATCAATAATGGATCAAGAACCGAACACAACTCTTAAAAAGTCAACGCTTCGAAGCGCGACCAGAACTCGCTACTCTAAGGACACACGGGTGGGTTTCCAGTTCCCAAAAATCAAAACTTTATTTTTAAACTTAACGCAAGCGGCGCACACTGGACCTTGCCTGGCTACCAGAAACGCTCTCTAACAATACCTTTCGAGGTTGGATTTCAGGAAGTGGAACATGGCGGCGGCACTCGACAGTCCCAAGCGATTCAAGGAACTGGATTCCTGCAGAAAAATAATCACTCATTAGCCTATTCCTTAAAGTAGTTTAGCAATAGTTATGTTTTCACCTTAAGGGTCTTCTTCTCGCCTGCCAGGATCCGATTCACAAAGCGATAGTTGCGCGAGAAGCGGTTCAGTCTTATGGTCAGGGTCACCAAGAAGCCCTCCAGGAGTCGGATGATGGGATTGGTGTCAAAGTCCTCGTCTGAATCCTTGGCCGTCACTTCACCGCTGTCGATTTCCATCTTGGACTTGCTATCCGAGGTCTCCTTCGAAGTGGCCTCGCGACCCAGTCCCGATGTGGACTGCGTGGTAATGATGGGTGGCGGAATCACCGGCAGATCAGCCACATCTCGTGTGGGCGCCGGACTGGCGCTGCTGGCCGCATCCCGCTCCTTGGAAATGCCCTTGCTGGTAGAGGGGAAATCAGCGGTTGGGGCATCCTTGGATTTCTATTTTAAAATAAAACAAAAATAGAAGAGAGCCAGTTAGAACACTGATCTCCACAAGGTGCTCCAACATTTATACAATTTAACGAAATAACAAGCTTTGAATATGCATATTGGATACAATAGATTGTAATTGGGTATTTCTGTACAGTTTGAGGTGAGTGCGCCCATCTGCTGGTCGGCAGGACTCGTGAGCAAACAAAAGTGGGTGCCAATCAAAACGGGTATACAATTCTGGAGGGGACTCCAGGTCAATCCAGTTCAGACTCACAACCTCGAGCAGCGTCTGGCTGCGACGCCCAAAGTCTAGTGGCTCCGACAGCGTCGAGGTGCGTATGCCGAGGTCACACTCGATGGTGTCATCGTCCTCCTCGTCGTCGGTGGTTAGTCCCAGCTCGTGGCTAACCTTCGCCTTCTCGTCCTCCAATTTCAGGGCAATACGTGACCCCGGCTCGGAGGCATATGATCGTTCTCGCATGTAGAAATGCCGACGATACTCGGCATCGTTCAGGTCCTTCCAAACCTTTTAGTTCATAGGTGGGGGCAATTTTGGAAGGAATTTGTTTGGTTTTTGGAGGAATTTACAAGAATTTAAATGGGATAAAGGGTACCATGCCGTATCGATGTATCGATCAATTATGTCTCAGAAAGGAGAAAAATCGAATAGTAACTCACATCGTATAGGGTCTTGCGGCGCTGCATCTTCATTTCGCTCTCGGTGATGTTCTCCTCCTCTAGGAAGTCGATCTCGTCGTGGATTAAGTCCAATTCGAACTTGTCGTCCATCTCCTCGAACATGTAGTAGTCACCAGCTCGTGTAGCTTTAAGGGTTGCACCACAAAACATTATTAGTTATTATTTTAAACATAAAACTAAGTTACAATATTGAACAACATTTAGATGGTTTTAAGTAAATAGTAGGTACTATGTTGTGGGTTTCAAGTTTTTCTTTTGGCATTCATTTACAGGGTAGCAGCACACAGAACTTCGGCATGCACAATATTTGTATATACATTGGAATGGGGGCCAGTTTATATAGCATAATAATGGCTTTTCATAACGAATATCGAACAAATAAGGCACAACAAACAAAAACTTTACCATGTGGATGTAATTTAATTTCCTTCCTTCTGCGTACTGTGGGTGCAGGAAGTGGATAACCATGTTCTAAAGAAATAAATCAAAAATCAAATCAAGATAAATGAAAATTTTAAGTAAATAAAGAACACATATAAAGTTGTTTGTTTTTAATAAATAATAGATAAATAAATAAATCTATCAACGGCCAGCCGATGTTCAAAAACTTAGTATGTCTGAACCCATCCCAGGGCATTCAGTATGCGTATTATTAGTGGTAGCGAAAGTAAAAGATTCGAATAGATTCCATATCATTTTGAGGAAAAGGAAAAAATAATTTTAGATTAGCATTTAGAGAATCTGGCAATTGTCTTTCGGTTTGGTCATGCAGATCGTCGAAAAGCATAATGAACCGCCTTCGAGATCTTCAAAAAATCACATTTAGAATTTGGGAGAGATTTTTATTTTACACTTGTAGAAGCGCCAAGGACTCTTTTCGCGCATCCTTCATTCACCAAATAGAAGAAGTAATTTAGAGTAAAGTCGATAAAAAAATCTGTTGTGTTATTTACAAGGTCAAACCCAGAAAGGCAGTTTCTTGGGGTCACATAACACACGACCCCAACCGGTTTTATTTAGTTGCATAGCACATCGAACAAGTGGATTTTTGTACAGAGTTTCTTCGGAGATTAGCCAAAAAAAAATGTTGTATATTTTATTTATTTAGTAGAGCAAAGATTCATCCAATACATGGTCCATGCAGCAGTGCGGGCTCATAGAAGGCACACATCAGCGACTCCATATAGTAGACCGTACCCACGGGTCCCCAGCTGTGCGGTCGCTGGGCGGATCGCAGAGCAGCCTCGTCCCTGGCTCCGGATAAGTTGCTCGAGAGCCGCTTCCTGAAGCTCTGGGACTGGGCCGCCTCGTCCAGCGAGTAGCTGGCATTTCCCATGCTCTGGTGGCGGCGATGCAGCGCCTTGTTCCGCATGATCACCACCTCCTCCCGACTGTCCGCCGACTGATGTTCATGCATTGGGGGAGAGTCTGGTAAGTGTTTCAGTCTTTGGTTATGGGTGACATTCCCAACATTACCATTTGCTTCTTCAAGGGCGATCGCTTGATGGACACGGTTTCGTTCCAGGACACCGCAGCATTGGTCGACGACTGGCGGCGATGTTCCCGTCGCAGGTTCGGAGTCAGAGTGGAGGACAGCACAGAGCTGGCAGCACTCGAGGCCATTGCAGTAGCGTAGGCGGCCAGCGGAGGCGCTAGAGTCTGTATGTTGGCCGGAGCACTGACCTCCGATGGAGCCAGACCCAGGGAGATCCGCTTCGGCTCCAGAAATCCCTCGGTCAAGAGGGTCGACAAAGCCTCCGTGCTGGGAGTAGTGGGCTTCGAATCCACTGCTGCCACAGCCATTGGCAGATTCTGGGTGGGCAATGCCACCGTGGCGTCCTCTTCACTAACCGAGTGTACATCCACATAGTCCCCGATCTCCTCGCACTCCATCACGTTGATTTCCGGTTCGATTACAACCGCCGCATCCGCACTGTCCACGCTATCCACACTGCCACTGTGGCTGCTCGAAAGGAATGATGCTCTAGCTGGCGAGGAATTGCTGGGCGAGCTGGCGGTGCTCTGTTCGTCGGGGGTCAGATACCCGGAACCCTGGCACGAGGTGAAACTGCTGGTGTGGGCCAAGGGGGCCACCTCTCGGGCGGACACCTCGGGCGTTGGTTGCCCTTCGGAGTTTAAAAATTGAATACAGATTCACTCGCGATACAATTTCCGACAGAAAAAAATTCAAAAATGGGAAATTGCAATAAACGCGACGCGATATTCGAATGCAAAAAGTTGGCGGTGGGGAGAAAAATGGAGTTGGGAGCTAACTTACCATCGAAGTGGGTCTGCTTGTCCAGCGGACGGAGCATCTTCTGTTGAGTAGCCCGGATGCGCTCCATTTTCCTTTTGATCTTGTGGAGCACCTGCTTTTCGTGGTCGTGGCGATGGGTGATCTGCTTCTGCCGCAGGCTCTCAATAATGTCAGCTCCTCTGTGGGATGTCAATGAGTGTCGTTTAAATCAGTTACCCAATGGAGAGTGCCATGGACCTACCTCGAAGCCAATATGTTGTTGGCCTTTGTGTCCGTTATGATGTGACAGAAGTAGTGCGACTTGAAGATGCGCAGCTGGAAGATGATGAAGGCAAAGCAAATGGTGTCCCAGAGGAGGACGACTTGGTGGGTGATCTTGGGGCACTCGCCCGGCGGATAGGGCTCGTCGGAGACCTCAGAGACGATCGCGGGCACGTTGCTTGTGCAGGTGATGCCCAGCATGTGGACCAGCCAGCAGCAGTGCGTCGTCAGCGGGGTCATAAACAGGCAGCCGGCCATTTGGAAGCTCGTCTTGATCAGGATGTTTGTCACATTGAAGGCCAGTAGCCACTTCCAGCGACTAATGATGGTGTGGATGGGCCGCAGATAGAAATCAGATCCCTGCCACAGGAAGACAAACGCTCCGATCAGATAGCCCAGGGCCAGTAGATCCGCAATGTTTGTGCCTGCCAGGAACACCACCGCCAGGGTGAACCAGTAGAAGCCGCACAGCACTCCGTTCTTCAGTATATCCGAGTAGTTGCGGATGTAGGAGCAGAAGTCGTGGGTGGGATTATCGAAGGGCACACGTCCCAGCTGGGCAATGTCCGCAATGACACTGCGGTTGCTGCCTCCGGGATAATCATCATTGCTGGCGTATCGCTGCTCTATGCAGAAGATGCTCTTCTGGCGGTTGAGGATAACCAACACCATGAAATCAAATATCAGCTTGGGCACGTGGTTGAAGTGCAGAGCTCCAGGCAGCATTGTCCAGCGTTGTATGCTCTCGCCAAAGGCGTCCTTATCCCAAGGATAGACTGAAAAATAGGCATCATCAAAGGAATTTCATGAAACTATCATCGCCTTCTTACCCATACAAAAGCTCGGGGGCAGACCCACCAGCACAATGTACTGCGTCAATATGGAGATGGCAAAGAAGGCCTGGAACACGCCCCAGATCTTGGCGCACTGAGAGCGCCGGAGCAGCAGGAGCACCACCAGCCACAGGGCATACACTACGGCTACGATGTCCTGGCGATACGTGATGGTGGAGACCAGGGCGATCAGCGATATCTCGATGCCAAATTTGTAGAAGCCAAAATTTAAGAGATACTTGACCAGACCCACCAAGTCCTTCTCCGCATCGGCTCGAACGATGTTGGGGAAGAGGAGTTTGGTAGGCGGGGCATTCAGGGCTCCGATCTTTACTCGCATTTGCAGCTGACGCAAGGTGATTACCGCGTGGAGGGTCACGATCACCATGTAGATGATGTAGGTGCGGAGTAAGCTCATCAGGCCACCCTCCAGCTTGTCAGCCTTGGTGAGACCCACCCACTCGGCGTTGTTGGCGGTGCGGTTGTCCGACTGTTGGGGAATAAAACAAAGCTATAAACTGATATTGTTTCTAAAAAAAATGGTGTCACTCACGCAAACCACATTGTACTGGGAGTGACTGAGGTACTCGATCTGGTAGATCATCTTCGACAACACTATGATGGTGACAATGAACGAGATGAGGCGGCTGATCACCACCTGGATGGCCTTGCGCGACGTGGCGCCCAGCACGCAGAAGCCCACGAAGACAATGTGCAGGACACACACCTCGCTGACACTGCAGACAAAGGCGGCTATGTAGACGGCCTTCATGATGTGCAGCTCCAGGAAGCGCCAAAAGACATCCTTGAAGTTCTTGAATATGTACTCGGACTTGTTCTTGATCTTGCGGAACGAAATGCGCACCAAATCCCGCACAGAGGTCTCGAAGTCAGTGGTGGCACCGGGAGGAGCTGCCTCGGCAGAAGCTCCTTGCGAGCGTCGCAACGAATTGGCACTGCCCCGCCGTTTTGACGGAGCTGGTTCCAGGGCAGTTGTCTCCGTGGGTCTCTGCGCGGACGAGCCGCCAGCTGTCGGCTGCTGTTGCAGCGAGGCGATGAAACGCTTGTGGAAGTAGTGCACCTGAATGACGGTCAGGATCACGATTATTGTGGGCGAGACCAGGTGTAGGAACAGGTCCTTAGTCTGATATCGCTTGAGGCCAATATCGTTTTGTCTGAAATGGGCAAGTAAGGCATTATTCTCAAGATCTATAATCCTTTAAGGGAAAAACTTACAGCGTCTTGGAGACGTTAAGATAGTCGTACCAATACGTATCGAACTTATCGAACTGATATGTGTAGATCAATATTAGGATGGACATGGCGTAGAAGATCAGGAACAGCCAGAAGCCGTACATGATCTTCACCCAGGCCTTGGACGATGATTGAAAGACCAGCAAGAAGAATAGGAACAGGGCCATGTAGCAGATGCGGAAGCCCGTCATATTCTCGCCGGTGATCGCACACAAAAAGATCACGAGCACCAGCAGCCAAATCCAGAGCCGGACCAACAGGTTCTTGATCACATCGCCGGCCTTCTTTAGGAACTTTGAGGTCTTCTTGCCGTCGTTAATGAGGTAACTGGATCCGGCTGATCCCACGGTGATCTGCAGCGGTGCAATTATGTCCGCCAGTGTGCTGTCCCGCCGACGATCGCGTTTCTCCTTGAAGAACTGACGCGACGTCACCCAGAACATCAGAACGAAGGCAGTTTTCACGATGAGCGGCACACACGGACGCATCTGGTTCTCCTTGGGCCGCTCGAATCCAATCTGCTGCAGGTTAATGCCCGCCGTCTGCAGAGAGATGATTAAATTAATTTCAATTAATTTCAAACTGATCTGCACTTACGGAAACCTTCGTGGGCAGCTCGCTGTTCTCTAGATCCATGCCGTAGATGTACTGGGCAACCAGCAGTACTTCGGCATAGAGCACGATGAAGGGACTGGACCGCATCATGGCCTTGCGCTGATTGGGGATCATCCAGAGGACATTGGCCCACAGAAGCAGCACAAATGTCAGCCAACTGTGGTAGACAATGGACCAGGCCTGGATTGGGAGAGCGATGAGTGCAATTTATATATTATGTTGCGGGAAACCTCTAGAACTACTTACCATCATCAGAATGTTGGTGAATATGTAACTGTTCTGGTAGATGAAGCCACCCACGCTGACAAATCCGTACGATATCTGATCCAGAATGGAGGTGGTGGTGTTCTCCTGCTCGGATCGCTGCTCCATGGAGTCCATCTGGATGTCATTGCCCCGCTGCGTCGAGCTGGCGGGCACTGATGATCCGCTCTCCAGCGGCTGAGGGGTGCGGGACTTCCGAGTGCTCTGGCGTACCAACTGAGGGAGTGGTTGGATCCCATTAATTATCATCATTATAAGGATAATAAAAACAGACAGAGAATGGGAAAGATTGACTCTCTAATTTGGATATTTACATACAAGAAGGTCTACAAGAGTTCTAGGGCATCTACGGGTGTTTTTGGTTTTAAACGTTGACGTTGGGTTACTATCCGGGTGAGAGTGGCTAACTAGTTGGGATCGCTTATTGCGGTGCTTAATGGCCCAGAACACGAAACACATTCACACTTACGCACTTACGGTTGGTTAGTATTACAATTGGTTAGGATGTCGAATGACTGGCAGGAGACTACTAGCGGGATTAGTACTCTAGATCGGAATGGATGTTAGACAAGAACACACGTTTACATCGACAAATGACACAGATTGGTAACAAAAGATAGATAGATAAATAGATAGATAGATAGAGGCGTTCAGACACAGCTAGAGCTCTATTCTAATGTTAGGTTGGGCATAAGAGGTATGTATCTGGAGGATCGGGGCGCAAAGTGGAGTTAGTTTACGTACAGGCGTCGTCTCAGTCGGTTCATTCAACGTAGCACGCTGATCACGGCGCAAAGAAACCTAAAGCGGAAGTAATAAAAGAGAGAGCATAAACAAAAATCAAAAGAAAACCAAACAAAGGTAAACTAAGGAGTCGGGAAAGCGCAAATCAGGATTATAGATATCGGCAGAGACGGCTAAAAACGGCCAGAGCTTCGGGGTTAAGAGTTAAAGCACAGACAAACACTTGGTTAGGTTTTAGTTGATGTCACTAATTGCATTTAGTGTTTGGGATAAACCATTCTGAACCTCCCAAAGCTAAGCTTAACTATACACTATTAACTATGCTTCCCAGTTCTCAGATATTCCTCCTGAAATATCCAACTATAATCCCGAATCTTAATGAAAAGAAACCTCTTTTAAGAATAAGTATGTGCCTGACATCCTTTCTCATTCAATAAATATTATAATAATTCCCTAGATCTATAGATTAAACCTTTTTTTTTCTATAAAAATAAGCCCCAAAAATTAAATTGGCAAATTAAAACACTTCCATGCTGCAGGATCAGGTAAGTTTTGAGGCTTAAAGCCTTTTCCATTTGGTGTCCCCGTCCAAGCTCCTATCTCTGATTGGTTTAGTAGCTTTTCGCTCATAAACAAAAGCTGGCTTTGCGGGATTTCGGACATTGTCCAGCTCCCAAATACTAATCCTCTTAAAGCATTCACACACCACACCCGACTGGCGGACAGAACCTAATCTCCGCCCGCTCGCTTACACTCAAGCGCTGATTTCGAATGGTGGTCGCGGAGGTGGCTGTGGCTGTTGTGGTGGTGGTGGTGGTAGTGGCACCTCCCCCGGTGAAGGAGCCGTCCCGTCGGCCGCGGGTCGTCTGCGAGGTTAGCAGCGATAGCTGGCGGTTGACTTTGTTGCCGGTGTTGTTGCCGGTGATGCTGCTGCTGTTGCAATCTAGCTGCTGGCCAAATGCGGTGGCGGGCCTCGCTTCCAGCTGCCCATGCGGTGGATCAGTGGTTCAGTGGGTCGTGTATTCGAGTGTACGAGTGTGGTGTTAGTGACGAGTTGTTGTTAGATTTAAAAAGTGTTTAGTTTTTAGTGGTTTGTTTTGTCGGCGTGCGGCAATGTCGTGTTAAAAGTTGAAAATTGAAATTTAGTAATTTTTTTCCCAATTCGAGAGGCAGCAGAAGGAAATCAAAAAAATATAGAGCGAATAAGATAAGTCATACGACTAGTCTGATATTATTTTTAAAGACTGAAAACTATAGTTATTAATCACGAAATTTAAGAAACCCCAAGAGCTACAAATAGATCATTTAATATTAAGATACACCCGATTTCAGTTTTATAATTATGATATCCCTATATTTATTTTGAAACTAGCTTTCAGTCTTCTAAACTTTATAGCTGTGACTTGGAAAATAAAGTTCCAATAAGTATTTAAATCAATATTTTAAAGAGCCCAAAGATATCGCCGTCAGAGGACTCACCCGTGGCTTAATGAGATGCTTGGTGGTCAGGGCCAGGGCAAAGTAGGCGAAGAACAGAGCAAAGGGATTGAGGTACGAGTCCAGATACAACGTGTTGTTGTAGAACATAACTCGAATATCCGATGCACAGTAGGACTCAATGAGCGGCTCCAGTCCAATCAACCTGTCCAGCAGTGAATGGGACAAAAGGAATCAATGACACGGAGTGCAGGGGAGGCAGCACCTCATTGAACTTACCGAGCCGTCAGTTTGGTGTGATTGAGGTGGACCTGCATCCAGGGTGTCTGATAGGACACGATGGAGAGCGAGTGCAGCACCAGGACGACCATCACGAAGCGCAGCAGCAACGCAAAGCCCCTGTATCGAAAGGTGTGAGAAAAAATGAATGAAAGAGTCAGAAAGACCGAAATTGATTGCGCTGATGGGGCACGCACCGTTGCAAGGTTTGGCAGGTTGCCCAGTAAGTGCCAGCCAGCAGGAAAATGAGAAAATAGAACCCGCCAGGGACCGAAGGACGCAGCACCGCGGCAAAGAAGAGCGTGGCCAGGCAGAAGAGGGGGGCTGTCGATGGAGAGAAAATTGAAAAAGCATTTCATTAATGGATTACCATTGAAGGGCTGGCTAATCCAAAAGGTAGTTATCTGTTTACAGAGCCAGGAATGTCCTACTACCCTCTTTACTCTTTACTCACAGATCTTAATCAGTCCCTCGAAGTGGATGTGCTGGCTGATCATGGACACGCGCTTCCTGAGCTGTTGCTGCTGCTGTTGCAGTGGCGTGGTGGCCGTCGCCTGCTGGACATCTCCGCCGCCATTGGCATCTGTGGTGGGCGCCTGACTCGCCTGAGCATTCTCCGCCGGCCCCTCGGTGACCTCTCCGTTCTCCAGCTGCTCGGAGCTGACGGTCTGAGAGGCCACCCGCTTCACCGTCAGATAGGAACCCAGGGACGTGGCGAATACCAGGACCTCCGGAGCCAGCCACTCGATAATGGCCACGGGCCTAGAAAATAAATATAAGATTTACAAAATTTCTAAAACTATAAACCATTCAGATGAACCTACTTCAGATCTATGAAGCTGACGAAGCCGATGTGCCTCAGCAGGCGTTCGCTGAAGGAACAGTTGTAGATGGGCAGGGTGACACTGACCGCCAGTATCTGGAGGGTTATGTGGCCCAGCAGGACCAGGGTGCTCAGTGCCAGCAGGATGAGGAAGAAGGCGGTGACGGATCCCTTGAAGTTGCGGCGAGTGGCCAGCGGCACGAATGGTGATATGAAGAACATCAGCATGTACACGAAGGATATGCCCACCGGTCGCATCAAGGCAGCTGGATTTTAAGGAGAAATGAATAAGAAGATTAAATTGATCCTTTTTTTAAGGCAAGCTCAGAATAAGTTGCAATAAAAGTTTATTTTTAGTTTTGAAAAGTTGTTTGTTATTTGTTCGATTGATGGGGACTCGACAGTTAGGGAACGTGGCTTGTTAGAGCCTTCTTCACTCACCCAGGACGAGCACCGCCGGCACGACGACGCGCTGCAGCACCAGGCACGCATAGCTGAAGGCCATTTTGTGGGGGATTCCAGTCTCCGTTACCGACTCCCGCTCAGCCTCGGTCTGGGCCTCAGTCTCCGGAGCTCACGTTGCTTCCCCGGACTCAGACTCCCGCCCGGACGCAGAAGCATTCATAAGAGCCTCAGCTTCGAGTGCAATTTGTTGCCACAAGCAGCGCAGAGCGGCTGTAAGAATAGAGAAATAAATTGCAATTAGATTTCTGTCGAGGAGCTCCTGTTGCGCCGCCAGCCAGCCGCTTAAAGGCTTTCGCTCTGATGGCGCTTAATTAAGCGGACTATCTAACAAGAGGAAAATAAAGGACCCCCATCCCCCGCTAATTTATGGATATAAACATTGACACACTTTTAATTAAGACTGGCGAGGCGGTAAAAAAAAGCCAGAAAGTGAAATAAAATCAAGCGGAGGCCAAAAGGTGGGCGTGTAAGTCGCTGGTCGCACGCTATCCTGCCTTGGGTTGGGTTAGTTTCAATTTTCCTTTTCCGCTTTTCACATTTTCCCAAGCCATTTTCCAGGAGTGAGGAGTGGCGGCCGGCGCCCTTCAAGGCGCCCAGCGACTACAGGACCACCCGGAAAAAAGGGGCAGGTCCACCAAGCAGGACACTCTCGGGCTAGTGTGTAATTGACATTCAATGGCCCATAATGTGGCGTTTATTTGAATTCCGTTTAAACTAATGGTGCAGAAGCCATTGCCAGAAGGAAATAAATCCGTGTTAATGCCAAAGATGAGGATTTAAACACACAGAAACGCCTGAAGACCCTGAATACCTAAGCTTCTTAATAAGCTCTCTAGTGATTCATTCTTCATAATTCACCCTCACTTGTGAAATTCTATTTGGCATCGTATTAGCACATCTGCTTTATATTTTTATACCCGGTACTAGTAATTCAAAGGGGTATCTTAGACCTCATAAAGTATACAATTTCTTGGTCATCGGTCTGTTGGCTTTTTATTTATTTTTCGTAACAATCCTTGTCGCTTTTCCTTGCTTTCCTGCTGTCTTGTTCCGTAGCACCCAAAAATATACGACAAAATGTTGTTTTCAGAATCTATCTCTTAGGCTTTGGAACTATAGGGAACAGTACCAGGTATGATATAGTCGAGAAACCTAGCAATAGCCGTCCTTACTTGTTTTCAATGAAGTAGCTCCCGCTTGGAATTCGTTTACAGACTCATTCAAATGGAGAGCTAATAACCAAATGCTGACACGATGCCACAAATACCATTCAGCGGCACAAGTAATGCCGAAAAACATGGCTAATTTTTGCACAAAGCAGACAACGAGCCATGACGTAATGTGGCATGTGCAAACTTTTTAATTCTTCATCTTTTTTTTGGCTCGGTTAACCAGAAACAACAATGAAACACAGCACAAATGGCAGCCGGAGAATTCGCCAGAGAATGTACTATACGGAGAAGAGCAAGCGAAATGACGCCGCCAACGCCTCCAACGCAAATATATCCGACATAATGTGGGCTAATAAGAGAGGCGAGAACATGGCCGAGGGGGGCTGTTAAGGGGACGATGGGCTCATAGCCCGTAGCCCGTAGCTCGTAGCCGGCATGACGGGCCGACAAACCTCAAGTGGGGCCACACCTAAGCCCCAAACACCCCACTCCACCCCACCCCAGCCGCTGGGCAAACAAACAGATTCTGCTAGACTGAAAAAATGTATACATCCGACCACAACAACGAGTCCGCAGAACCCCCCAATGGCGATAAAAAATATGAATAGTGGTAGGCATGAAAACAGTAAAAAGTACTCTATTTCAGCCAAATAAATGCGGGCTGATGGGCATACTTGTCCCAGTCTATGTCGATGTCTGAACAGATGTCTAATGGCACAATAATGCTGATGGCAATGCGTCTATCTGTAGGGCAGTTTAATGTACAATCACAGACAAAACAGTAGGAAAATGTTTGTTGATAAAACAAGGAAGTAGGTTTAGAATAGGAGGATAGTAATAGTAATAGGAGTTAAATAACTATAGACTATGGCGTCTCTTAGGTTAGTAGTCTAGAGAGTATCTTTTTTAAAGGAACTACAGTCTATACAAGTTAAAGAACCAAACACTAAAGTATCTATTGGGTTAAATCACAACTTTTTCTGTCACTGTTGTACCCCATCCCCTAGAACCGCCAAAATCGGAATAAAACAAAAATCAAAGCCATTTCCCAGCCACGTCGCAGCGTTCCATCAAAATCAAATGAGACACGTGTTGCTCCTATGCTTCTCCACGGACTCCAGTTTGGGGAACATCTCCCCCAGCTATGAATACGAAATGCCGGAATGGGGCAAGTCCGCGTGCCATTCGCCACTAATTCTCTTTTTGGCATTATGTTAGAATATGATTCCAGCATTATTATATTTGAATGTGAGGATACATGGGGGAGCTATGGCTATGGGTTCTATCAAGAAGACAGCAGCTGTTGCCAGTTGGCCTGTTGCTGTTCGAATTTCAATTCGATTTCTATTTCGATTTCGATTTGATCGAAATGTTTATTGTTCTTTCTATTCAGATACAAGGCATACGAGGCATTTGCATGTGCGTTCAATGGGTTAACTTGGCACACTTGCTCGTCTCTTGAAATGGACACTTCAATGTCGCCATGATGTTCCCAAGGCGGCCCTCGTTGCCATGGCCGTCAATGCATATGAAATGCATGTTCTCTGACACTTGCAAACAAACATTACTTTTGATAAGGTCTATGCGGCGTATACGTGATATTAAATGGAATTAGCTAGTATTTGAGAGTGTTTTGCAATAACCATCTATCAGGGGTGTATCTCTAAAAATTGTTTAATTAATATTACCATACTTATCAGTCTGAATAAGCAAAGTATGTATTTGTATCCCAATCTGCTTACAGGAATAACTAATTCAAGCTACCTGGGAAGAACTCAATTGCAAGTCTGATAGCAGGGCGACCTTCTTGTTGGCTTCCCCCCCTTGGCATTCATTAGTGCAGCTTCATTGCCAAGTCTGCCAGCCACTTGAACTTTGTCTGGGCGTTGGCATCCCCAGTCGCTGGCAATAATGTTGCCATTTTATTTTCTTGGAGTCCAAGCGGGGAAAGCGTTGACAAAGTCACCTAATCCCTGACCAGTTGGTACTTTTTTTTTGTTACTACTCTCAGAATAGTGTTCTTCTCTAGTGCCCCTCCCTGGCCGCGTGTCTTGGGGTCATTAATTCAACATTAATTACAAATGTCCAGCGTCCTCTATTTTTAGTCGTTTCTCTGTTTTATTTTAGGGGTTTTTGGGGTCGTAATCTGAGATTTGTGGGGGTGGACCTGGAGTAGCTGCAATTGCTACGAAAAACCCATGACACTTAGTAGTGCCCTATGACGTCACTTTTTTTCTGATGACAGTCAATGTCAATACTGGGACAATTATTAACCCCTTGTTGCCAAGCTGACAAAAGCTTAAAAATAAAAAAGAAAAATGAAAACCGCGAATCGAAACATAATTACTTAAAAACACGCAATACTCGTTTAAAATAAGAGGGAGTACGGGAAATAATGGAACAGAATTTCATTTGACATTCCTCGTGTGCGTTTTTGACAAGAAAGCTCGGCCATAAAAAGCGCCAAAGGCGAAAAGCGGAAAATTTCACATGCAATTTCACATTCTCCCCCGGAATTAAGTTGCCAAGAAAACTGTGACACGACAAAGAAATCTGAACTAAAAATTGCTTGCCCTTTAATTTTTTCTTTTTATTATCATGTTTGTTTTTTTTTCGAATTATTTCCGTTTAAATAGAAGAAGTTTATGATTCAGACTCAAAAGTATGTAGATAAGGATTGTAAAAGATTGTTAAACTTCATATTTATTTATTTTATTCGAAAATAATGGAAATCTAGCCCGCATTTATCAAAAAGGGTTAATTAAATAACACAATTAAGGGTGAACTTGCAATTAATCCAAATTATATTAATTTCATATGCAGCGGGAGGGGATTCCTCCACATCTTGACTCCACATTTGGGTCACTTGCAGTTGCCCTCTTCTCCTCCGACCACCGGCACTTGGTGTAATCTTTTATGCAGACCGAGGGGCAGGCCAGGGCAATTCTTACAACAGCGTGTACGTAAATTTCACAAGGGAAATTAATTTCAAAGTGGTTGCGACCCCTCGCCCGGCTGCCCATGGAGTGCAAGGGAGACGGCGATGGTCGATGGTCGATGGCCGGTGGCCGGTGGCGAAGGAGGGAGAGAGCTAATGGCCCCACAAGCTGTGGCCAACGCCTTCGTTTCACTCAAAGTGACAGGGGGGGCGGCAACGGGGCGGGAGAACCAAAATGCATATTCGTCTCTGGTCTTGGCCTACATTTGTCTTTGTGACCGAGCCCCCGAAAAGCGCCCGCCGAGAACAACCATGGAAATTCTATAATTTTTTAATTGTTTTACCAAAACAGGGGTTTCTTCAAGGGGTTGATCTTCTAAAGTTTAGAGTCTAAAGGAAAAAACAAAGGAAAATATGACATTAAGGCTACATCTAAAAAAGACTATTTATAGTTAGTTATATTGTTCGTTCATAGTACCTTCAACCATAGGGATATTTTTCAAAATATAATATTATATTTTCAACTAATCATTAAAGTATACGTTAAAATTTATCCCCCCTAGACTAGAAGCTGAAACCCCTAAAACCTACCAACATTTTTAAAGAAAAAGAATGAAAATAAAAAGCAGCTCATTTTATTTATACTCATTCACTTAATTTGTCTCTATTTAAACTAGAAACAAATTAGGAACGGCAATTGTTATTGCCCATCCAGTTAAACTCGGGCTCTAACACGGCCCATATAATTTAAGCAGGCGTTAAGCGATTTTGGCCCATGGTAGTGCACCAGCTGTGCACACGAGCATCGACAACAAAGTGGCAGAAGCCAAGGGGGAGTCATGGGGGGCAGTGGTGGTCAGTGGGCGGATGGGTGGTGCGGCCTGTGGATTCTCCACAGCGAACAAATATCATAAAATGTGCAGTGGGCGTTTGGTCTGTTTGGCCTGTCAGAGCATATTACACATCCGCCATGTGTGCCGAGTATCTAAAACGTATCTGGCAGGAGTGAAAGGAGCGAAAGGAAGACAGCTCCTGCTATGCTCCTGCTGTCCATTAACAAACAATTTTGCTGATGCATTCGGCCCAAAGAACCGAAACAGTTAGTTAAGCGATATTGTTAGCCTTTTATCCTTTTTTTGTTGCCTTTTTGTTTTATATATTTTTCTTTTTTAATTTATTTGAAAGGCACGTAGTGCGGACGGACGCTCCTCTTGACAGCCATAGAGACACATGTGGTATATATTTTTGTGCAATTACTCCGCCCAGAAAACTGTAGCGGCCAGCAAACGAGACATTAATAGTGACAAATGTAGCGAAATGGCAAAGGACATGACTGTCCCGGTCACGAATTCATCCTTCAGCTGGCCCATTTTCACTTTCCATTTCATTTGCTTCGTCCATAAAAAGGACTTTTTTATAGGGTTTATGACATTTGGCTTTCCTTGGACCGCTTCACTTGCTAATTTCATTACCATCTCCCAGCCATTCATCGAAAAAAGCCCGCGGAATGTCATATTTCTCGTTTCATTCATCATGATAGTATAATGGAATAGAGTACTGAGACAGCACGCAACAGTTTTTTGTTGATTTCTTGGGGAATTGGGCGGGGGATAGCCAGTGTGTCCTGGCAGGAGGTCCTTAGGATGACGACCTGACATTAACATGCCTGCAAATAGTTGACGCAACTTGGCTTGATGGATGTGGTTGAGTCAACAGGTTGAGTCAACCAGTAAGACCGCAGTAGGACTACTACTTGTTTTTAAATATATGATATTTTCATATATTT
Organism: Drosophila atripex; assembly: GCA_035045925.1. NCBI lineage: Eukaryota > Metazoa > Arthropoda > Insecta > Diptera > Drosophilidae > Drosophila > Drosophila atripex. Next base: position 11,350,788 of record JAWNOP010000070.1, read on the forward strand.
TATATCTTAAATTTAGAACCTAAACATGATGCCCTACATGAAGAATAGTTCTAGATTCTACAAATTCCTGGGAAGCAACGAAGCACATCCACAGGCAGCCAAACGCGTCATTGCACACTTTGTAATGAAGTATTTAATATCGAGCAGGGAATAATAGTTTCAAAGATTTAAGAAGCAAAAGGTTTCAGGCTCTGGCTTGTTCTCACGCCCCTGAGAATCAGCGGAAAAAATAGCAAACATTTACGCATGAGAAGTCAAGCAGGCAACCATTCGTGCTACTTATTGTTAGAAATAGTCGGCTATATATCCATATATATATTATATATATTATACTCGTATCTAAATGCGATGCGCTACCACTGGCGGGTTTATATTATTATTTATTTTTTGTTTTGATTTCAGGCTCCCCCGCACCCACCGAACGCCGATAAGCCGGCCAAGGGGACTGCCAATGCGAGGTAATACTAATTTCTTCTCTGATAGAAATAAAACTGTCGGCGATAAAACTAAAATTTAATTAAACCATTTAGAAGCGGTGACAGCAGAATTCAAGAGGAAATTCATATATAAATAAAATGTTGATTGTGTTGGTATTTGTGCGATATGAGCGCTGAAATAAAATGGAAACAAGTTCTCTAAAATTTCAAAGCCAGACTCAGACAGTGTCGGAGTTGTGTTTTATGGCTCCCCGAGATATACGAGTCTACATATGTATGTACTGCTCTCTACAAGGGGTTCTATATACAGATACTTTTCCGTGTGCGATGACGCAACAACGCACAAATTGTTGAGGAATTCGTTTGTTTTATACTGTGTTTTCTGTTTTTTTCTAGTTCGCCTCTGGCGGCTGAAATATTTTAGTTCAAAAAAGGCCACGACAAGGCAAAGGCCAAGGAGCAGGTAGGAGAGGAAACTGAAACAATACCATCTGCTGCCTGGCTATCCACCGATTGCATCCTCTTACCTGTCCAGGGCCCAGGGGAACCAGGTGCCAAGCCTTTAAGTTGACTTGTGTGTAGGTTTTGTGGTAAAAATTAAGTCTATTAGGGCTGCCTTAGTCAGCAACTCGAATGTGCATCCTCCATATGGCATTTCAATATATGGATTCTAGGAGCATTTTTCAGGGCAAGTTCTGGCCCAAAAATCGAAAATCAAATATGTTAACAGGACCGGAGAGATTGGGGAGTGGCATGGGGCATGTGGCATGCAGCATGAGGCAGGGGCAGGCGCAGAAATAAAGGAAGACAAAAGAAAAATTGCAGTGGCATCGTCGAGCGACAAACAAAACAAGCTGAAAAATAACTGCAGCTGTTGCAGTTTTACAAATGCGGTTGGCATGGCCCCAAAAAACCACCCAACCTATCCTATCAGGGCATATATATCTATATAAACTATATAGTAGTATAGCGGGGGCAAATGTGGCTGTTCTGTGTCGCTTGGCTGGCTGCCTCTGTTCGCTCTCCACAATAAAAGTGAAATTTTCTCGTGCCAAAATTTTGTTGACGGCGCTTGGCTAGGTGGGTGGGTGGTTGGTTGGTTGTTGGTTGTTAGTTGACGGTGGCTAGTGGGAGGCGGTAAACGACTTTTAGGCACTGACAGTGAAACAGTTTTTCGGAGAACTTTCCCGAGGTTGCACAAGGCATGGCAGCATAAACTAATTGCCACAACATTTCCGTTTCTTGGCCAGCCAAGAAGTAATCACAAAAGATGCTCTGCTAAACGAAATGGAAACTAATGATGAAGAATTTCCAATTAATCAGCAACCTTCCATCATTTGTTTATAAGTCAGTGCATCCATCGCGTTATATTTTACTGGATTTTGCACAAAAATTACCCAAAAATTACCAGAAACCAACTCAAAGGCGAATAGCCGCAAATCAAAACAATGTTTCGTGTTCAGATTTAATGTTGCAATCAAGAATACTTTGATCCGAACAACAATCAATTATAATAAAAATGATTCAAGACGGAAAATCGATGGAATATATAGTAGGTGAGGGTTTAAAAATACTTATGAAGTCATCAAGTGATTTTATTTTTTATTGTTTCATTAAAAAACAAACACTCATGAGTGTATATAGGTTCCCATGCCATGATAATGTCGGGAATCTAATATACATATATAGCACCCGGCAGACAGGGGGCGTCGGTCGTGGCACCAAAATAAAATGCGTCATTTATTGATTGCAAATATTGCGAAAGCAACAAGCGACACAAAGGCCTAAAACAAAAGTCAAATTGGATGAAATGCGGGAAAGTAAATGGCAAATTACCAGATTAAAGGGTTTCCAACTAAAAGGCTCTATTTTGAAACCTCCAATGACCTGCCGGGGAAGTTACAGAGCCTCTCTTTCAAATAAAACTATTCCTGCAGACTGTTTAGTGACTATCCATGTGTTTTTCTTTGCCAAACACCCCACCCCCTGTGTCACCTGACTGCCTTCTTAATGCCAAAAGTGTAAATAATAAACAAGGGCCTCAAACCTCAAACAACAAACAGCCAACAGCCGACCGTGGACTCCAGCCATATGTGTCTGAAAGTGCGAGTGCAGCGCAAAGAAAAGCTGATAAGACCCGGCCTCTTGTTTGCATCTGCACCCTACCTACAACTGCAATTATAGCAATTATATTTAAATTATTCAAAAGTCTAGAATAAAACTAGACATAAGTCAATTCTTTTTCTTTTGCTTTTACTTAATATGATATTTTTAGAAATTTAATCTTAGAAACTTTAGATTGTCTATTGTAGGATATATATCGGATACATATTGGAAGATATATATCAACAAATACCAGAAACTGTTTGGCGATCTTTATGAAAATTTGAATATCGGAACATTTTAGTTGTTATAGTGGTATTAATATTATAAATTTAAAAAAAAAAAGACACACTTCCACCTTAAAAAATCTATGAGATTTTCGATCGTTCTGTTATATGGGAGTAAAATTTTCTTGTTTATTTATTTTTTAATTTTTATTGGAATTTATTAAATAAAAACATAAAAGCCCTCTCGTAACTAAGCTAATGTATCTTATTGTAAAACAAAATAAAGCTACAATAAAAAAATTATTCATATTTTTATGACCGGAACTGCAGTTGCTCCTCCGTTGCCTCCACTACTTGACCGTGGCTTATCTTGGAGAGCTTCTGAGCCAGAGTTCTGTCCCCTGTTATCGCAGCAATTTGAAGTGCATCGTCCATCAGTGAAGGGGATACTACTTCGCTTATCGCCGCACTTGTAAACACACAATTGAAAGTTATTTACACAGATTTTCCATCCGTAGCCGCATCTTGTGCTAATTCACAAAACTAATTGACACAGTTAACCGAGAACGTGCTCGATGTGATCTAAAAAAAAACCTGCAGTTCGTTAATGAAATTAAAAATAGATCAACAGCTGAAAATACACGCTATAGAGGGAGACAGTTCGTTGCAGCGGCGATTACAAGTAGCCAGAATGTTGAAAGAGGCCAGGCCGGCAACGAAAAACACAAAATAGAACAAATGGGGCGACTATCGAAAGGAGCGGAAATAGAACATGGGGAATCCGTAGGGCAAATCAAATGTTGTTTGTTTGCATTTGGGTGTCGATTTAATTCTTGTTTGCTCTTCACACCTGCTCTTCACCGCTTGTAAAGCGTGGATTTGACACTCAAAGGTATACCCGATTAGGCGCCCGTTCCTAGCTCCAGTTGCTAGGCAGAGGTGCTAGTCTGAAGGCGAGCCAAACAAAAGAAATTTGTAAGTTTTATAATATCCACATACCACATTTGCATAAGCTCTGGCGGTGGACACAACAAAAACAGAGCCAACCAAATGATTTCTGGCCGAATCAAGTCAACAACAACACTCCCTCCACTCACTAGCACACACACGAACGCACTGGGAGCTCTTTGGCACTTTCGCTGCGGAATTCGTTTCTTTTTTTTCCAATTATTTTGGAGCTCAATCTTCAATTTGAAAAACTGCACCTCTTGCACCTTTGTTTACCCCGGGGGTGTAATATTTATATTTTTATTCGGATAGCACGGCTTAGCACGGCTAGCGCAACTGTTGTTGTCTTGGCTCTGCTTCGATTTTTACAGGCTGACACCGCGGCATCCGACACGCGTGTATCCGAACCTTTGAATTTCAAAAAGAAAAAAACGAATGGTCCGCGTCGTCGAATAATAACAACAACGAAGCGACTTCGAAACAGCTGTTGTCGATGTCGAAAATAGGGTTGTTGATAATACATACAGATATCAATATATCGATAGGTCGATAAGAAGTATCGAAATGGTATTTTTACAAATTGTTTAGTATTTTATTTAAACTGAACTTAAATTTATATTTCTATTTTTAAAAATTGTTCTTTACATAATCGGGAAACAAAATATTTTCATGGTTTTTTTGTGATATTTCCTGGGGGGTCTCCTTCAAAATTCGTTTTAGATTTCTTGTGAAATTTCCTGGGGGGTTCCCTTCAAAATTCTGAAAAACACGTTGAAGGACACTATGGCGCCCAGCGATGGCTGTATCTTGGCCAATTTCAGTTCGATTCTTGAGCGGAATACCTTAAAAGATTTGTAGTTCGATTCTGCATCATTCTGCATCCAAATCTCATATCGAAATATTTTTTAGATTTTTTGTGAAATTTCCTGGGGGGTTCCCTTCAAAATTCTAAAAAACACGTTGAAGGACACTATGGCGCCCAGCGATGGCTGTATCTTGGCCAATTTCAGTTGGATTCTGGAGAGGAATACCTCAAAAGATTTGTAGATCGATTCTCCACCATTCTGCATCCAAATCTCAGAACGAAATATTTTTTAGATTTTTTGTGAAATTTCCTGGGGAGTTCCCTTCAAAATTCTGAAAAACACGTTGAAGGACACTATGGCGCCCAGCGATGGCTGTATCTTGGCCAATTTCAGTTGGATTCTGGAGAGGAATACCTCAAAAGATTTGTAGATCGATTCTCCACCATTCTGTATCCAAATCTCAGAACGAAATATATTTTAGATTTTTTGTGAAATTTCCTGGGGGGTTCCCTTCAAAATTCTGAAAAACACGTTGAAGGACACTATGGCGCCCAGCGATGGCCTGGATTCTCCACCATTCTGCATCCAAATCTCAGAACGAAATATTTTTTAGATTTTTTGTGAAATTTCCTGGGGAGTTCCCTTCAAAATTCTGAAAAACACGTTGAAGGACACTTGGCGACCAGCGATGGCTGTATCTTGGCCAATTTCAGTTGGATTCTTGAGCGGAATACCTTGAAAGATTTGTAGATCGATTCTGCATCATTCTGCATCCAAATCTCAGAACGAAATATTTTTTAGATTTTTTGTGAAATTTCCTGGGGAGTTCCCTTCAAAATTCTGAAAAACACGTTGAAGGACACTATGGCGCCCAGCGATGGCTGTATCTTGGCCAATTTCAGTTGGATTCTTGAGCGGAATACCTTAAAAGATTTGTAGATCGATTCTGCATCATTCTGCATCCAAATCTCAGAACGAAATATTTTTTAGATTTTTTGTGAAATTTCCTGGGGAGTTCCCTTCAAAATTCTGAAAAACACGTTGAAGGACACTATGGCGCCCAGCGATGGCTGTATCTTGGCCAATTTCAGTTGGATTCTGGAGAGGAATACCTCAAAAGATTTGTAGATCGATTCTCCACCATTCTGCATCCAAATCTCATATCGAAATATTTTTTAGATTTTTTGTGATATTTCCTGGGGAGTTCCCTTCAAAATTCTGAAAAACACGTTGAAGGACACTATGGCGCCCAGCGATGGCTGTATCTTGGCCAATTTCAGTTGGATTCTTGAGCGGAATACCTTAAAAGATTTGTAGATCGATTCTCCACCATTCTGCATCCAAATCTCAGAACGAAATATATTTTAGATTTTTTGTGAAATTTCCTGGGGGGTTCCCTTCAAAATTCTGAAAAACACGTTGAAGGACACTATGGCGCCCAGCGATGGCCTGGATTCTCCACCATTCTGCATCCAAATCTCAGAACGAAATATTTTTTAGATTTTTTGTGAAATTTCCTGGGGGGTTCCCTTCAAAATTCTGAAAAACACGTTGAAGGACACTTGGCGACCAGCGATGGCTGTATCTTGGCCAATTTCAGTTGGATTCTTGAGCGGAATACCTTGAAAGATTTGTAGATCGATTCTGCATCATTCTGCATCCAAATCTCAGAACGAAATATTTTTTAGATTTTTTGTGAAATTTCCTGGGGAGTTCCCTTCAAAATTCTGAAAAACACGTTGAAGGACACTATGGCGCCCAGCGATGGCTGTATCTTGGCCAATTTCAGTTGGATTCTTGAGCGGAATACCTTAAAAGATTTGTAGATCGATTCTGCATCATTCTGCATCCAAATCTCAGAACGAAATATTTTTTAGATTTTTTGTGAAATTTCCTGGGGAGTTCCCTTCAAAATTCTGAAAAACACGTTGAAGGACACTATGGCGCCCAGCGATGGCTGTATCTTGGCCAATTTCAGTTGGATTCTTGAGCGGAATACCTTAAAAGACTTGTAGATCGATTCTCCACCATTCTGCATCCAAATCTCAGAACGAAATATTTTTTAGATTTTTTGTGAAATTTCCTGGGGAGTTCCCTTCAAAATTCTGAAAAACACGTTGAAGGACACTATGGCGCCCAGCGATGGCTGTATCTTGGCCAATTTCAGTTGGATTCTGGAGAGGAATACCTCAAAAGATTTGTAGATCGATTCTCCACCATTCTGCATCCAAATCTCAGAACGAAATATATTTTAGATTTTTTGTGAAATTTCCTGGGGGGTTCCCTTCAAAATTCTGAAAAACACGTTGAAGGACACTATGGCGCCAAGCACTATGGCTGTATCTTGGCCAATTTCAGTTGGATTCTGGAGAGGAATACCTCAAAAGATTTGTAGATCGATTCTCCACCATTCTGCATCCAAATCTCAGAACGAAATATTTTTTAGATTTTTTGTGAAATTTCCTGGGGAGTTCCCTTCAAAATTCTGAAAAACACGTTGAAGGACACTATGGCGCCCAGCGATGGCTGTATCTTGGCCAATTTCAGTTGGATTCTGGAGAGGAATACCTCAAAAGATTTGTAGATCGATTCTCCACCATTCTGCATCCAAATCTCAGAACGAAATATTTTTTAGATTTTTTGTGAAATTTCCTGGGGAGTTCCCTTCAAAATTCTGAAAAACACGTTGAAGGACACTATGGCGCCCAGCGATGGCTGTATCTTGGCCAATTTCAGTTGGATTCTGGAGAGGAATACCTCAAAAGATTTGTAGATCGATTCTCCACCATTCTGCATCCAAATCTCAGAACGAAATATTTTTTAGATTTTTTGTGAAATTTCCTGGGGAGTTCCCTTCAAAATTCTGAAAAACACGTTGAAGGACACTATGGCGCCCAGCGATGGCTGTATCTTGGCCAATTTCAGTTGGATTCTTGAGCGGAATACCTTAAAAGATTTGTAGATCGATTCTCCACCATTCTGCATCCAAATCTCAGAACGAAATATTTTTTAGATTTTTTGTGAAATTTCCTGGGGGGTTCCCTTCAAAATTCTAAAAAACACGTTGAAGGACACTATGGCGCCCAGCGATGGCTGTATCTTGGCCAATTTCAGTTGGATTCTGGAGAGGAATACCTCAAAAGATTTGTAGATCGATTCTCCACCATTCTGCATCCAAATCTCATATCGAAATATTTTTTAGATTTTTTGTGATATTTCCTGGGGAGTTCCCTTCAAAATTCTGAAAAACACGTTGAAGGACACTATGGCGCCCAGCGATGGCTGTATCTTGGCCAATTTCAGTTGGATTCTTGAGCGGAATACCTTAAAAGATTTGTAGATCGATTCTCCACCATTCTGCATCCAAATCTCAGAACGAAATATTTTTTAGATTTCTTGTGAAATTTCCTGGGGGGTTCCCTTCAAAATTCTGAAAAACACGTTGAAGGACACTTGGCGACCAGCGATGGCTGTATCTTGGCCAATTTCAGTTCGATTCTTGAGCGGAATACCTTAAAAGATTTGTAGATCGATTCTCCACCATTCTGCATCCAAATCTCAGAACGAAATATTTTTTAGATTTTTTGTGAAATTTCCTGGGGGGTTCCCTTCAAAATTCTAAAAAACACGTTGAAGGACACTATGGCGCCCAGCGATGGCTGTATCTTGGCCAATTTCAGTTGGATTCTGGAGAGGAATACCTCAAAAGATTTGTAGATCGATTCTCCACCATTCTGCATCCAAATCTCAGAACGAAATATTTTTTAGATTTCTTGTGAAATTTCCTGGGGGGTTCCCTTCAAAATTCTGAAAAACACGTTGAAGGACACTTGGCGACCAGCGATGGCTGTATCTTGGCCAATTTCAGTTCGATTCTTGAGCGGAATACCTTAAAAGATTTGTAGATCGATTCTCCACCATTCTGCATCCAAATCTCAGAACGAAATATTTTTTAGATTTTTTGTGAAATTTCCTGGGGGGTTCCCTTCAAAATTCTAAAAAACACGTTGAAGGACACTATGGCGCCCAGCGATGGCTGTATCTTGGCCAATTTCAGTTGGATTCTGGAGAGGAATACCTCAAAAGATTTGTAGATCGATTCTCCACCATTCTGCATCCAAATCTCATATCGAAATATTTTTTAGATTTTTTGTGATATTTCCTGGGGAGTTCCCTTCAAAATTCTGAAAAACACGTTGATGGGCCATAGTGTCCTTCGATGGCTGTATCTTGGCCAATTTCAGTTGGATTCTGGAGAGGAATACCTCAAAAGATTTGTAGATCGATTCTCCACCATTCTGCATCCAAATCTCAGAACGAAAAATTTTTTAGATTTTTTGTGAAATTTCCTGGGGGGTTCCCTTCAAAATTCTGAAAAACACGTTGAAGGACACTTGGCGACCAGCGATGGCTGTATCTTGGCCAATTTCAGTTGGATTCTGGAGAGGAATACCTCAAAAGATTTGTAGATCGATTCTCCACCATTCTGCATCCAAATCTCATATCGAAATATTTTTTAGATTTTTTGTGATATTTCCTGGGGAGTTCCCTTCAAAATTCTGAAAAACACGTTGATGGGCCATAGTGTCCTTCGATGGCTGTATCTTGGCCAATTTCAGTTGGATTCTTGAGCGGAATACCTTAAAAGATTTGTAGATCGATTCTGCATCATTCTGCATCCAAATCTCAGAACGAAATATTTTTTAGATTTTTTGTGAAATTTCCTGGGGAGTTCCCTTCAAAATTCTGAAAAACACGTTGAAGGACACTATGGCGCGATGGCTGTATCTTGGTGTTAAAAGTTGCCTAATTTGAATTAAACAATCGGATGAACCTTTTTGTGGCAGACAAGAGTGATAACCTGAGAATACCCAAAGTAGTTCTTATCACAAAAGTTTTCGTGCCATTCGATTTAGTCCGAGCTCGACTTAGTTGCTATTCAACCGCAGTGGAACTCGCAATGAAACCGGACGTTATAGCAAGTATTCTGTCAGTTTTATTTCTGACAGGTTCAACATTTGCCTGGGAAGAATCAGATGAAAATGCGGTTCCACAAAATATTATCCAAGTGATCGAGTGTAGTGGAAGTTGTTTTGAAATTGTTAAGCCAATATTGGATCATTTTCGGGAAGTAAAAACGGCCGCAGATGAAAGTATGCATTTAAAAAATCAGTTAAAGGATGCTCAAAATGAAATACAGATATTAAAAAATAAAATTCAAGGTAAAGACTATCTGTTAGAGTCCCAAAGTAAACACCTAAGGGACAAAGATTACCTACTAGAATTAAAAGAATACCAAATATATACGAGAAGTGTAAATGAAAGTAATTATATAAATTTTTTGAATTCTAAATTACAAAGTGATTTGGATAACATAAATAAAAAGTATGAAGAATTACAGGAGCAGACTAATCAGGCAAAGAGCAAGGATGATCAAAATAGAGAGTTAACCAATCAAGTATATATTTTAGCACAAAACTTGAGTAAAGCAAATGAAAAACTTTCAAAATGTGACAAATCAAACTACTGTCCCCACTTTGGCAAAGGCATTTATCATATAAAGCTTCCGGAAGAGAAAGCATTTAAGGCTCCTTGCCATGGATCTGGGAGGATGGTAATTCAAAGAAGGATGGACGGGACCGTGAACTTTAACCGCAGTTGGAGGGAATACAAAGATGGGTTCGGCAATTTGACAGGAGAATTTTTCATAGGACTGGAAAAGTTGCATTTAATAACTCAATCAAGGCCACACGAACTGGTTATCCATCTGGGAAAAGTTGACGGATCCACTAGTTCCGTCAAATATGATGATTTCAAGATTGGCAGTGAGGTGAATTCCTATCCATTGGAATCGATTGGAAATTCGACTGGAAATGCAGGTGATTCCCTAAAATTAAATGAAAACATGAAATTCTCAACGTATGACAGGGATAATGACATTTCTACAAACAATTGCGCCAATATATGTAGTGGTGGCTGGTGGTTTTCAAAATGTGGATACAGGTAAGAAGTTAAACGGTAATTAATTAATATTTTATATATATTAATAGCAATTTCTTTATTTCATAGCTCCCTAAACGGAATGTTCTACGAAGATGGTATAACAGGAGATGAATCGTATGGAATTTATTGGGGGAGTTGGCAAGACAATACTGATACCTCACTTACCTTTGTAGAAATGATTATTAAACCAAAACCCTTTTAAAACTTGTTAAAATGTATTTATTATATAAAATTAACAGACATTGTAATCTGTTATAAAAATAAATAACCGAATAATTTCCTTAATATGAATGCATCTATTATTTCTAAATTTCAGAATTTTCTTTTTAGCCCAATAAATAATTTATTAATTAAAGCCGTACTCGGTTAGTATTAATTATTCGTAGCGATCCATTTTATTCGTAGCGCGCCAAAAATAAACTTTCGATATTTATATATCTATGTATATCGCAGATATCACGATAGATACCACATTTATATAAAGAATATCGATAAGCTATCATTATATATTTATCAACAGCACTAGTGCTTTTTTTTTACCAAATTTAGTCAAATTTTTAAGCAAATACCGGTTTTTAAAGCCACGGCAAACATGTCACAGGTTAAATACGACCAAAAACCATTTAATAACTTATTTAAGCTTAATATTTAATTAAAAGGAATTCAACAAAGCTGCGGAGGATGTTAAAAATTTGAACACCACGCCCTCCGATAATGATCTGCTGGAACTTTATAGTCTTTACAAGCAGGCAACCGTGGGAGACTGCAATACAGGTGGATGTCGAACCAAATACGTTGCAGGAATGCGAAACCTAACCAACTTATATTCCAGATAAACCCGGATTCTTGGACTTCAAAGGAAAGGCCAAGTGGGAGGCCTGGAACAACCGCAAGGGAATGACCCAAAATGACGCCGAGGCTGCTTACGTCGCCAAGGCCCAGGCTCTGGTAGCTGCTGTGGGTCTCAAAGCCTAGATATTATTACCCAGACCGGTATTTTCCACATACATCCGTACATCCGTTGCATTTGCAATCTCAGTGGTCGTCAACCGCACAAAGTTTTTTTAATTTTCTAGCTTTTGCACCAAATATACACCGTCTTAACGAAATGCATTCATATAATTTGTCAAGCAGGAATGGTTATATATACAACTAGATATGATACTGATCAGGCTTCGGAGGGAGAGGCGGGAAAGCTGCCCTGCGACTGGCGTTGTCTCTCGTACACTTCGCGTTGAAGCTCGCGCAGATTGAGTTCCAGGGTCTCCACCACCTCAAAGTTCATGTCCTGGCGCGCCTGCTTAATGTAGCCTTTGATGATGTTGATTTGCTCGATCAGAGGGTCGTCCAAGCTGACCTTGGTGGCGGCCTGTGGCGCCGACCAATTGTTTAAAGACTGTAGATCCGTCTGCGTAAAAAAGAAATGGCATTTTGAGATAACTGGATAAAACAAAACCTTTGAAAAACACACCCCTTGGGCAAAGGATCCACTCTCGGGTCCAGGTGCACTTTCTCCCGCCATCTTCGCTGCCTGGTTCCTTCGCTCAAAGGCTTCCATGGCCATGCGCTGCTCAGTGAGGATGCGTTGTTCGGTCTCCATGCGACGACGCTCCTGCATCTGGCGGATGTGCTCCTCATCCGGCAGTGGTGGCAATGTTAGCATACGATCCTTAATGGTTTTAATACATCCCAGGCGAATGGCCTTTTTGAGAGCTTCTTCGCGACTGCCGGGTTCGCAGAAGATCGTCAAGATGCGTTTACTCCGCAAGTCCATGGCCTCCGCAACCTTGCCAATCTTTCCCTTAAGAGCACCCGCATCCGCCAGCGTAAAAATGGTGTCGCCATCGTTCAAGCTGTTGATGATCTTAAGGTACATGTCCAGGTCAGGGGTAACCTCCTTTTGAAGCTGCCTGATTTGTTCATAGACCTGCATGAGCAATGGCCGGCATGTCCGACTCTCGTGCATGTCCCGTCGAGTGTCGAGCAGCCAAAGGCAGTGTTCGCAGAGCCGGATGGCACGTTCATTTTGATGTAGCTGCTGTAGAGGTTCGCTACGCGTGGTAGAAAGGCTGGCCAGTTGCACTGCAAATGAAACATTTAATTAGAAGAGCTCTACCAGACCTAGCCCGATCACCTACTGGCATCCTCTAAAGGTAGGAATTTGGAGCAGTCGTTACACATAATCCCTCCACACAGGCGACAATGATGCTGCCTCCTGGCTATGTGAAAACTCTTGGCGCAGCTTGGGCACAACTTCACGGAACTGCCGTCCAGCCAGGCAACGGTTTGCTGCTCGTGCTGCCGCCGCTGCACAGAATCCGTGGGCATATCCTTGAGCAGTCGGTGTAGCCTGATAATCAGTTTGTTCGTCTCACTGGCGTATCGCTCCAAACGGGGATTGCGTACAGACTGAAAGTACTCAAAATGCGAGCACTCGGCTCCCGGCTGCTGCTTGCTCATGTGGTTGAAGACATTCATGCGAGAACGGGCGTTACTCGGCCCCTTCTGGTCTCCGTTACCGTTCTTTGAAGCTGCCGACGCAGCAGTGGCTCCGGACGGAGCAGCCCCACCTGCTACTCGCTCGTCTTCGAAGTTGTTCAGGATCTTCTTCTTGGCCTTCACGAATATGTCCTTGAAGGTCTTCAGGGTGGCCTCCTCCTCAGCGTGCTGCCTCGCGAAATGGTCCGTAAGCATGTCAATGGACTTGAGGTCCGCCCGGCAGATGGGACAGAGGAACCCCTCGAGGATCTCCCCACTGGCCGCACTCTCGTCATCGTCGCTATCGAAAGGATTACCCGACATCCTGGCGATGAGTAATCACTTGTTTTCCTGATTTTTTGGTGGGTGTGTTTTAGAGTGTCCACCCCGCAAAACAAGAGCTTCACAGCGCCTCACTTCGCTCAATGCAGTGACATGGCAGAGGAATAACCTAGCTAACAGTGAAAAGAGTAATTTTAAATTAAATTAGTTGAATAAACAATTAGCGAATATTTCTTTTATAAAAATCTGCTTACTCTACTTCTTTGGAGCTGCCACTTACCACGAAACGCGTGCACTCCAAACCAAAAGCTCGTTCGCTGTGAGTGGCACTGGCAAGAAGCAGCAGCAAGTTGCCTGCCTGGAAGTTTTCTCTGGTTTTTCATTTTTACAAAGCCGTGGGTGTACTATTTTAATCCAAAACCAAGTTAAATACCAAGTCGAGTTCTTGGACCATCCAACTCTAGTAAGCAAAGCCGGGAGAGTGCCGAAAATCGCCCGCTAACATGTCGGAAAGATCGAAAGGTGACGTGTCCGCTCGCGTAAACAACAATCCAAATCCAAACGCGACGCGTGTCGTGAAAAATCCGCTACTGAGCGCCTCGGTTACCGGTTTGAGTTTCGACGACTTTCCCAACAAGCCGCAGCTCCTGCCCGCCGCACCGCCCGTGGTCCACGCCCCGCCACCCGCCCCGGCCCCCGTTTTGATTGCTGGCATCCTAAACCGCGGTAAGTGGGTCAGGGTTGGACGGATTGCTGTCGAGTGGCAGGGGGTGACCTGTTGCACGTTCAGCCGCTGATAAGGTGCTGATAAGATGTCAGCCCTGGTCCAAGACTACTCCAGTTTGCCAAAATAAATGGTCCTATTTGACAGAAGAGTATTAGAGGAACCTCTAGTATTAAGAATTCTGGAACCCTCGACTGTTTGTTTAAATATTTATGTTTATTTGACCGAGTCGAGTCTGATAAGGAAATATAAATAAAAAATCTTACATCAGAGTACTACAGCTTTAGAGTAGGTTTCCCCGATTAGTGATATCTGCAGAGTGGCAGCTTTTTAAGTTTAAAAATAAGTTTCCAGCAACGCAAGCATTAACAGAAAAACTCTTCATTCAATGGCATTTTTATTTGGCTCCTTTCCTCTAATCTGGCACTCTGGCACAATAACAAAACAACAAGCTACTCCATGCTCCTGGTGGAGTGCGACCTGTAGGTGGGCAGCTCCATGATCACCTTCCTGCGGCGGCAACACCACACTATGCCCCAGATAATGGCGACAATCAGGAGGAGCAGCAGAATGGCTCCCAGACATATCGCTGCGATGGCGGCCTCCGTCAAGTACACATCCCTTACGTCTATGGTGAGGCTCCTCTGGTTGCCGGCCGCATCGTAGGCCACGAACGACACTTTCGGTTCGCAACAGGAGGCCATGTAGGTGGCTTTTAGCGGCTCTGTGGTGCCTGCTGTGTAGTAGTTCCGGTAGAATAGACCTTCGGGGGGTGTCGCCTGCAGGCGCAGCATGCCGGATTGCCAGTCCTGGGCGGTGACATCCAGTGTCCAGAAGCGTTCGCCACAGTTCAGGGATTCGGGCGTAAGATAGTCACAGCGACTGCCAAACTCCCAGGATAAGGTGGGGCCAGTGGTGTCCTAAAAGTAGTTGAATTATAGAAGAGACTTCGATGTTACTTGTACTTCCCACCAACCTGTGCATCTATGCTGGAAACCACTTTAAGATTCACCGCCATGGTGGTGGTCTCGCGCCCGTAATGCGTAAAAGTGATCCGGTCCGTGGTGCCCTGGGATGTGCCAGTGGGAACTAAGACTGTCAGACGCACAGTGCCCGTCTCCTGAGCTCGGAGATTCAATCTAAAAAATAGGAATATTGTTTTAGGCTTTAATCCCAAGAGGAATCTGATTGTGTCTACCTGGTGGGATTCAACTGAACCAGAAAACGCCGCTCATCGGTTACTTGGATGGTGGAATAAACGGCTTCGGAGCGCGTATTAGTGACCTCGAAGAGCAGAGTGGCCATCTGCCCCGCCGTAACCTGAATCTGGGACTGGGTACTCAGTTCGATCTTAGTGCCGCAGCGCTGGAGGAGCATGGCGTTCAGGGTGCTCCTGGACTGACCAGTGGGGGAAGCCAGTAGCGTTTGATTGAGACTGGGAGCCCGCTGGATCTCCTTTTCCGAGAACGTTTCAATCTCATTCTTCGGCGAGTCAACATCCTCCTCCAGTTTCTCGGTGTCCTTTTCCTTGTCGGGGAACTGAATCCTGGCGAGGCGGGCCTTTGTCGGACCATTTTTGTAGAAGCTGTCGATGCGTTTAATGATGTCGCCTGTCGGAAAGTACGGGAAAGCATTAGGAAAACAGCTGGGGACACGTGTTGACACATCCCAGTGGGATGATGGCGTCAGCTCTGACGCGCGCTCCTCGGCCAACCTGACACTGGTTATCAGTGCGCCTTCGTTCGTTCCAATTTTGTGGCCCCGAGGCCCTTATCTCTCGACTCAAAACCGAGCCCAAAGCAATCACATAATAGTCAGTGCAGTGCGGCCGTCAATATAACAAGGTTGTTCAACAATTTCTTTCAATAATTACCCAAAAAAACATCCGCTTTCCTTTCGGCGCGTACGAATACATTGTAACTCTGGTTAACCGACTCCGGATATAGTTTCAATTTGAAGGTTGCTGTGCGCCGCAGCTTGTTAAGTGGTACGTAAGCATCCAATTCAAAGGGGCTCGAGGTTCTGGTGGCGTTTACCACACCAAATTTCACCAGTTTTTTCAAGTTAATTTCTACAAAAGGGGGATATACGAAAAAAGCGTAAACAAATGTTCGATCAGCTGTTTGCCATTCACAGAGCAACGCGGTCAGCTGTTACAGGTGTTAGTGCTGACGTTGCCACCTGCTTGCACTTTTTTTCGGTTTTATTTAAATCAGTTTAATTAGGACAATCGATTTAAAAGTGTCTTTTTTGGTTAATTAAGTGTCATTTAGAGCGGCAGTGTGTCTAATATTTAGTAACTCTCCGTTTAAATAACAAGTCAGAGCGAATTGCAAAACTTGGCAACCCTATCTCAGCAGCTGCGCCTTAGTTGTTGTGGAAAAAAAAAAAAAGAAAACACGTCCCCAAAACGTCGCGATATAAAAACAATTGTTTTTCCCTGTAAAGCCATCGAATTATGAACAATTAAATACCACTAAAGTGTTGACAAATACCTATTCCAACCGCCGGCTGGAGTCGGGGAAGGCGACATGCGTCTATGGCTTCAAAATTAACGAAAATCGCTCGGACATCAGGCCACTTTTTGAACTTGGCCCTGGCAGTGATGTGGATTGTCTAATTTTGTGGCCAAAAGCGTATGTATTTGTGCAACCATTTTGCCTTAGCCATATTGCCAAATATCAACTGAATGTTGTGGCTCTGTGTTTCAGTGCCATTTCGGCCCAGTTTCGCGACGGAATCTACCTTGAAAAGGGTAATCATTTTTTTGGAGTTAAGGCAGGCGGACGAAAAACTTCCCCAAATAATTGATTTGTTCAGGAAACTTCCGGACATTATCTTCCGGATCTGTTTATAAACGAAAGTGATAGCAGTAGGACTATAAAAAATCGTTCAATCGGACAATACTTTTGTGGATTATTTTCGATTCGGTTTCTTGCGATAAGACTCGGCTTTCGGCTACCCTCCTCCATCACATCTTGAGTCATAATTGTTTTTTGTCTGACCCGGCGGGCAATCTCTATACTATAATTTTTACATACTATATATGGTTGGACTTTGTCCGGTTGCTCAACGTGGCGTATGATTAATATGCGAGGGGATCGCTTGTTACTTTTGATCCACTCTCTCCCGGTTAACCATTTACCAACTTTTGTAGTTAGTCGACAATTACGATTGGTGCCGGACAGTTGAAAGTGCTCGCGTGTTAGAATCAAGGACTAAAACAGGACGATACTCACCTGGCGGGACAAAACACACACATAGAGCTTAAGAGAGAGACACAGAGGTGCGCTGAGGAAGAGTTAAGGTGAACACCATACTTGGTAATAATTCTAAAGCATTGTTATTTTTTTCGTTTTTGTTAAATCGAATTGCTTTTCTTTGATTTCCGTTTATTTGTGGACCCTTAGGAAGCTAGGACATTTATTAATTAATCGGTAATGGTAAAACAGTAAACATATATAGTAAATATATAGTATAGATATATGAAAATTCCTTTGTACTACAGTTAAGGGTTAAGTGTTTCGTTTCTTGAGCATTATTATTCTAGAGCGTTTTGGTTAAGGAAAGCGTTGGGGCTCCAACTAAACTATGTACAAGTGGTCAGCCGGAGCTGACGTGGGATTAGGATTACGGTTTTGGGTATCATCGTGTTAGTCATAGAGCTTACGGAGCTAGGGGGACAAATATAAATTACACAGTAGTACGCTTTCTGTCTGGAGTTTGTTTCTTTTTTTTGTTCTAGGTTGTGCCATTGTGTCATTGGGGGATGGAGGGATTAAGGGATTGAGGGATTGAGGGATGGGGACTTAGGTTCTAAAAGTTGGCTTGGCACACAGACATCTCCCACACTCTCTCTAAGTCGCTAAAACACTAAATTACAACCCTGCGTTAGTAGGTGCAGAAGAGCAACCACTCGAACTCATCACCACTCGAACTAACCACCGTTCGGCGTCTCCATTGTGGCGCGTCTCATATTCGCATCGATGCGGACATGGAGGCTGGACAGTGTCGTGTCCACCGGCAGCTCCAGCTCCTGGACGCCCTCATATGCGTCCGACACGAGAGTGAGCTGGAATGGAGACCAAAAATAATACGAAATTATTAACATTTTAAGATTTACAAAAAAAAAGTCTAGAATGTAAAGCCCCCCTCAGCGAGGCTCCTTTCTATCAACAACTTTGCCCTTCACTTTTCTTTCCATAACCTAGTTTTGCAGTAGCAGCAGCAACAACAACAATAACAATAACAACAAAAGATGCAACATCATCAAGCTGCCACCTGCCGCCGCCTGGCCAAGAGGCCTCCGTAATCCAAGTGGCTTCGTCTCAGTTGGCTGCTTGGGCAACACTTGGCTCTGGTTGCTGCTTGCTGGTTGCCTCTTGTTGTTGTTGGTTGCTTGTGGATGCTAGCTGTTGCCACTTTCAGTTTTCAACACTAAGGCCGCCCCCTTGCCACCTGCCACTCCGGCACTCCGCCACTCTGGCCAGTCTGGCGTTGGCACACGATTTAATTACCCCAATTGCGGGTCAGGTTGGCTCGTTATCATTGCGATCATATCTCACCGTATTGCCCGCTATGTGCTGTCCATGCTCGGTGCTCACAATGTGTATGATCTCGCCCCCCGACCGGGTGGCCACCTCGCCCAGGATGCCTCCCACAGCGTCCTCGGTCTCATTTTCGCTGCCCGATCGCTCGCCAAACCACAACAGGAATAACTGAAAAATAAATAATAGAAATCTCATTCTGGAGAAGGGTATCTCTCTCTCATGGACTCACCCTGATCCTCTTCTTCAGCAGAGTAATGGCCGCGTCCTGGACCAGCTCTGTGTGCGGTGGAATGGCGGCTGTGGAGATGAAGACGGCACTGTCGTAGGGCACCAGCTCGGCGGCATGCAAGACGCCCACAAACGAGTTGCCGCCCTCGTGCGCCTTGGTGCTGTTCAGGCCGGCTATGAACTCCCGGGTGTTGTTGAAGCTGAAGGTGGAGGGGGCTCCTGGAAAGGATTATGTCACGAAATCGAACTATAGAACTTTATGATCCACCATACCCGCTCCGTTTAAGGTGACAAGGACGATCCTGATGTCAATGTTCTTGTCCTGCAGGGCGTCGATGTAGAGCCGCTTGGCCTGCTCCAGGGAGGCCGAGGAGGGATCCACAATCACGGCCAGCGGCATGCGGATGTACACGTCCTTGATGTAGTTCCTCAGCTGATCCGCCGGCAACAGTTCCGGCTTGACGCCCCCGGGCACATGGATGTGCTTGGCCTGTTTCCGGGGACTGGTCGTCGTTGGGGTTGTAGTGCTCGCGGGGGAGGAGGTGGCGGGCGCTGTCACCGGGCCTGGTGCCTGGGTGGAGGAGGGCCATGGGAAACCGCCGAAGCGAGCCCTTAGCACTGGCAGAGGCTCTGGGGACGTGGCTGCGGTGGGATGGGCCTTCACCTCCGCCTGATCGTCGTAGTACTCGTCCTCGGTGGAGTACTTGAAGGACTGCGGCTTGCTGGGACTGGGCAGCAGCTGGACCTGGGCCTGGGGCACCGGCTGGTGCTGCTCCACCTGGTAGGTGACGTCGATGGGGTGCTCCTCTTCCGTCGACTTTGTGGCCTCCTCCTCCGAGACGTACTCCGAGATGTCGTGCTCCTGGTGCTCCCTTTGCGGGAACCGCTCCGCCTTGGCCTGGCGCACATACTCGGGGATCAGAGTGGTAGCCACCCGAGCCGTGGTGCTGGCCATCAGCTCATCCTCCGAGGTGTCGTAGTAGTAGTCCTTCGACTGGCCGGCCGCCACGTCCACCTTGCTGATGCGCTTCTGTGTGGGCGCGTCCTCCATCATCTCGGCCGCCGTGTTCTCCTCCGAGTACGGAGCCATGGTGTTCAGTCGGCTCTCCAGCGGCCTAATGGTGCTCATCATGTCCTGCTCCATGGCGTAGCTGCCCTCGGTGTGCTCCTCGTCCAGGGTGTTCCGATGCTGTTGCATCTCCGTCTCCACCTCGATCTCTAGCTGGGTGGGATCGTAGATGTCATCGGAGCTGCCAGCACTGACACTGCCCATGTCACCGCCGTAGTCCTCGTCCTGGGCGAGCACTCTCCTCGGGCAGATCACTAGTCCCATTAGGAGCACCACGCCCATCCAATGCTGTGTTCTCAGTATCATATTTTTTGTTTTTTTTTTTGGGAGATTTCTTGCCTCTAACAGTGTCCACTTGCCACCATCCAAGTCTGCGCAAAAAAAAAGACAAAAAATTATACATTTTTTGAAAGCTATTGGCGGGATGAATGATTGATTGATTGATTGATGATTGGCTGACTTCTTTCGCTTACTTAATTGACGCAATTATTTATTATTATTCAGAGTTCACTTTTGCCGAGCCGTTATTTTTAGTTTTTCTACCCAATTAGTGGAGGTCTGATGGTCTCTTTCTTCCCCGATCTGTCGGCCGCTGTTGGGTTTTCGACACTTTCGCAATGAAAAAGTGAAATGTTTTGACTGCCTCGTTTTGTGATTATCATTGGGTTTGTTATTAAAATCATTTTAAATAATTGCCGACAGGCCGACAGATCGACTGATTGCCAGATCGCCAGAGAAGAGGAAACCAATTAAGAGTGATGTGATAGATTCCAGGAAATTTCCATTTCTAGACTTTCCTTTCCAGACTGGCTTCAAAAACATACAACTAAACTGCAAGCCAAGAAATAAACATTTTGCAAAAGTCATGTTCACGGTCAATGGTGGGGAAAAAAAAATTGGAGGCAAGCCCAACATGATGAACGACACTCATCAAAAAATATTAAAATGTAAACAAACAAAAACGATGAGTAAACAAGGCAGTTCGTGTGCTATGAAAAGTTGGCTAAAACAACGTACTACCGAATGTCTTAATGGCCAATAGCTTGCCGGGGCAGGGTATTAAAGACATTTATTCAACGAGATGGTCAAGGTTTTCCTAAACCTGCTGCAGGTGAGGCAAATACAAGACACAGAAAACTAAACACGTTGACAATAAAGTTCATAAAAAAAATATATACATATATACATGTATTTTATAAAAAAAAAATAAAATAAAAATGAAATTATTTAAAGTTAATTAAAACTGGCGGGAAACACGCCAACTCTGAGCTTCGATTTGCTCAATTTATTTGATATTTAATTAAGCAAATTGCAATTAACACTTCATGGCAGTGCCTTTGTTATATTTTGCATTGTTTGAATAACAAATTGCCAGCAAATCCGTTTAAATGATTGATTTCTTGGCCGAGACTCGCCCGTTGGCAAGCTCCTCGTAATGTGGAGCTCCCAGGAGGCGTTTATTCCTCCATCGGACTGCCATTAATTAACAAAAATGCAAAACACACAGAAAATAAAATATATATTCAAGTTGAAATTCAAAATGTATCGCATTGATGCGTAAAATGGAAATAAATTTAAGCTAAAATATTCTGCCTTCGTGTTTCTCGTTTGGCAGCTGCCCGAGTCGAGTCGACTTGACTTGAAATTTGTACATTTTTGTGCGTTGCAAGGTCAATACCGAGTGGAAGGAGGGGACTGGGGGGGTGGGGGAATATTGCAACCTGATAGCTTGAAGCTTGGGCCTCCCTTGACTTGGCGCCTTTCCGTCTGCATTTTCTCTTTTTTTTTTCTCTCACAAAAGACTGGAAGAGCACGTTCGTGAGGGCCTTAATCGGACTAAGACCGTTGCACAATCCTCCATTCAGCAGAGTTTCTTGGGGAGATCGGGTCACGTAATTCTCGAGAAGATAGCACCGGAACTAGGTCTGTGATTTTTCAGGAAAGAAAGTTTTCTTCAAAATATTAGACCATAAATGGTTTAAAGTAATTGTTTTAAGAACAATTAGCCAGATAAGATTAAAAACAAATCTGAGCTCCTAACCCAATTCCCTATAGCCCGATAAGTGGGTTCTTTCGATAAGATTATACAAGACAGGAAGTAAAGCTCAACTAGTTTGTTCTTTTTCTTTACAATCTACACCTCTTCATTATTAATAGGCTCTTCAATAAAATAAATTTTATAATTAAGGTTCCAATAAACCAAAACAAAAGGCGAGCGGCCAGTTCATCAATCAGCTGCTCATTCGCGGCGGTTCATAAAAAATCAACTCGACAACAAAAAGGTTCTATAAACAAATTAGAGAGGCAAGCACGTTGTCGGTTTTGGTTTTTTTTTTTTTTCATTTCATTATTTACATATTTGTTTTTTTTTTTATTGTAGTTTTTTGTTGCCTTTGCAATTACGGCGAGTGCTTAACAGACGCGTAAGCATTTATTTTCGCTATGATTTTTATATCACTCGCTGTCGTTTTTATGGCCCCAACAAATTAATGAAAAATAATTGCGAAAATTATAAATTCAAATTGCGTTCGGCTGGCATCCTCAGTGTGTCTTAGTATAGTCCCCTTCGTGTCAGTTGAATCGAATCGAAATGCACTCTAATTGTGGCAGCTTTATTTTGCCCTTTGGGAGAACCCACGCGCTATAGATTGTTGATTTTTGTTTCTTGACATTGAAAAGACAATTACAGCGTGTTGTAAATCAAAATCTTTAAAGGGATTTAATGGGCAATGAGGGAAACTCATTAACAATCGACACAAAAAAAAAGTGACGACTTTGGGCGGAAAAGTTGTTAAAACTCAAAGGTATTGCTTCTGAAACTGACTTATTGCGGGCTTGTCGGTCTTGGCCCTTAAAATATACATATTTATCACCTCTAGTATTATTTAATTAATTATTTCACTTGCCTTTGGAGGAACTTCTTGTCGACGTGGCTTCTTGTCAGACTTTTCTTGTTTTTAGATTTTTGTTGATATGTTTTTTTTTTTTTAATTAATTTTTCAAAGAAATTAAAAACAAATAACTTAGGCAACAAACTTGTTTTCTCCTTGCGGAGCACGAAATACAAATCTCAATGAATTTTAATTACACTCTACGCGCTGCACTTTATTTATGAGTTTTGCCCACTTCTCTGCATTGTTTATTAACTTGGCAGATTATGCAAATCGCGGCAACACCACTACCACGTTACTACCAAACACGGCACAGCAATTCACTCTTGCAGCCCAAAAAACAAAAAAATGTAATGCTCGGCAAATTGCAAGCCAGAGGCCGAAAAGCCAACAAAACAAACATATAATATTTAAGAGCGTTCGATTAACGATTTTTGGCGTTCGCCGTTCGGCGATCGGCGTAGTGTGTTGGATTAACCCGTTTAACAAAAAATATATAAAATATTTCTCATGCGCGACTTGTGGTTGTGCGAGTACGGGGACCGCTTTTATTAACTTGGCAGCTGCTGGCTGACTGGCTAACTGGCTTGGCTTGCTGGTTGTGCTGGCGAACGCGTCGACTCGACGTCTCAAATGAAACTGAAAGCAGAAAACACCAGCTACGGACCTGCGGAGCAATCCAACTCGGCTTAGATCTGCTCTGTTGCTGCTGCTACTCAGCTCTGCTACTACTCTGCTGTGGCTTGCTGCTCTCTTTCTTTTCTTGGCCAAAAGCTACAAAGCCACATCAGCTGAAGCTGAAGCTGAAGCCGAAGCCGAAGCGAAGCTGTAGCAGCACCAGGTTGGAATCTAGAAGAGCGTGCCACTGATAAACTCTGAAAGCGAAACAACGTGCTGGAGGAGCAGAGCCGAGATAGTGCCACAATTGGATATGTTCATGACACGATTGTTTATTGGCCAGCCCGGTGGCAATATCTTTTAGGGCAGTTAGCCTGTTGTGCAACCAATTTGGCGCATCTACCCGATCACAAACTGATAATGGAAATGTGGATCAAGATTTTATCATCGAAGCTGATTGATTTTAAAGTAAATAGTGGATCTAAGAAACTGAATCAATGTTTGTTATTTTATGAAATGTATAGAAACTAATAAAATCAATTTATAAACAATTATTTTCCATCTTGGATATCTGATCGGCCAAGTTATTCCGCTTAACCCGGTCGGTCTCCTTCTCAAAGTTATCCAGTAGCTGGAACAGCTGCGTCTCCTGAGCCAGCATGTCCTCATCTAGCTCTTCTTTCAGGTGATTACCGCCCTTGATGATCCGCTTTTCCAGTTCGGGAAACTCGCAGAAGGCGCTGGAAACAAATCCCAGGATAGTGCGACCGAGCATGGGCGGGGCATGCATGCAGGACTCCAGGGACTTTGAGGTCAGATTAAAGTTAGTGGGAAAGCCGGCGAGAAAGTCCTGTTGGTCCTCGATAGAGCTCCTGGAACTAATCGATTTTCCGCGATCCAGATAATCCTTTAGAATCCTAATCTGAGGCTGGAGGCCCTCGCAGGTGGACAGGTCGTTGATCATTTCCGTCACCACCGACTTAGTGGAATGTATCGCGGCGCTGTAGGCATTGCGTTGAAAAGTAGCCACATCGTTCAGAAAGTTGCAGATTAAATTTCTATACGATCCTGGGTAGGCACTGCCACTAGTCTGTCATTCGGGGATTATTCGAGAATTAGGAATAGGATTGAAGTCTTTTTTCAAAAGTTACCATCAGCACCAGGCCAACAAATAGGAGGAGAGCACGCATCTTGAAGTGTTTTGAAATAAAACTGAGAAGGCTCCCCGAAGGCTCAATGGCTTTTATAGGCTTTTTTGAATATAGATCTTCCAGAATATAGAGCTTATCACCTACTGGCTCTGTTTACAAAACCCAAGAAAGTGAACTCCAGGGAAATAGAGTGAAGAGACTGCATACTTATAGATGGAAATGTGTTTATTAATCAAACAGTTTATGGAATTTCAGGCACACTGATGCTGGTCTCTGAGGGCTAGAATGGAAGACCCAATGGCTTCCGTCTGCTCCCCGCTCTTTGTCGGATAATGGTCCAAGAGTCTGAAAAGATCCGGCTTATCGGACTTGGTTTCTGGGCTGACTTTCAGCCGTAGTTCCTCTATGGCAGATACTATTTTAGATTGAAAAGGCACATAGGCGGCCATCATCTTCAGCTCATAGTCCTGGAAAGGCTTGTAGATCCTTCTACCCTTTTCGGAGGTAAAGTCTATGGCTGGATTGGGATAAAGGGAACTACAACCCTGTAGATATTCTATCTTTTTCTTGAGAGAACTGGATTCTGTAACTGCCACTCCTCGTTCGAGATAGTCCTGAAGATTGGTCATGGTTTCCCTGTATTCGGGATAGGGTTTCATGGCTGAGACTGACTCCTCCAGCACAGTCTTGAAATTATGGAACTTTTCTTCCCAAAGTTCGTTTTGGAAGGACTGGACATTTTCAAAAAACTTGCATATCGCCAACTGATCATTTACGAGAGGACTACTGCTGGCTATAGTCTGTAATTTTGAATATTATATTTGATTTAAGTATTTTAAATCTATTTCTGGGGGAATCTTCTTACCAACAATGCAAAACCTAAGAGAAAGGCCTTCATTTCTGTTTGTTACTCAGTGCACTGCCTTTTAAATGGCTTTGCTTCAGTGCTTTTATAGGATTTGATAAGTCATCAGTGAATCAATGAATCAATGAATATATGTTTTATTTTTAAATAAATTCCATATCAGTTCATTAAACCAAACTTAAGAGATTAAATCGAGTTCAATGCAAGTTGAAGAGAGAAACAAACATACATATAATATTATAAAAATCTTAAAACATAAACCTAGAAACTTGAAGCTAGAAACTTTCATAGAAATCCCCGTAATGCTGGTCAGTAATACAAATTCGCTTCAAGTTCAAAGTTATTAAGTTTTTGCCAAGTTTTTGTTTTATGAATAGTTCTTTGTCTGTTGACCTTTTTTGGGAAAATAAAAAAAATAAAAAAACGCATATGGCATATGAAGTGAATAAGTAATAAGATCGACTGTGAACTTTTTGTAGGAAGTTCGTCGACTACCCGAGACGCATTAAAGTGGAGCGTGAAATGAATTTAATATGACAAGTCGGAGGAGTTGGCCGGCACTGATAGCATCAATAAAATCATAATAAATATACGTAGTCGGCATAAATAAATGATCGTGTGCGCCTATATATTCGTGTCTGTAAATATTGTATGCGGAAATGCTGAGATACTGTTGGCGGGATTGGCAATAAAGGGTTAATCTGAATTTTATTTTTTGTTTAAATCCTTAACACTAAGCTTAGGGCTTGGGAATTTGTCACTTGTACCGATAATAGAAACCTCAAACTGAGCCATTTCGTTTATTTGACTGTGAATAATGTTTCCAAACCTTTTTATTTTACCTTTTTTTGTTTTTTATTATTTTTTTTTTTGAACCGCAAGAACACATTTTTGCGGTTTTGTAAAACCCCTACACTCGAGTACAATGGTTCTTTTTTTCTGGTTTCTGCTTCACTTGTATGACAAATTGTTGTGCGTGTTGAGCTTTACTTGACGGATTTTCCCCACCAAAATCGTGCCCATCTTGACCTACGTGCGTCTGTCGAAAACTTCCTAATGTCGGGGGTACTCTACAAGAAACTATTGAACCACTCTGTCCTCGACTTTGAACCGCTGCACTTTGTCAAGTATTTATTTTGGTGGTTTATAAAATGGGTAAGAATATGTCTGTCTCTGTAAGGAAAAGTGCTTAAAGTATAAACAATATTGGCAATAGAGTATAGTTGTGTCGTAAGCCACCACTAAAGGAGTTCCCCAAACATTTTGAAAACAAATTTATTGCAACGAGAATTTATGCAGATCACGCAATTTTCACTTTGCCGTTTTTTTTCTGCGGCTGTTGCTGGTTTTTTGTTAATAATTATGCAATCAGTTTGGTTGCTCGCCTTCTTTTAAAGCTGCTCCTTGTGCTCTCCGTTCAATTAACAACTTTCCGCACTGGAGTGCAAAAAGAAAAACCCTTTCAATAAAACAAATTAAATATTTGGCAATCGTTTTGTGTTGATTTCAGGCCTGGCTCGCCGGCCTGCCTGGTCTGTTTGTGTTAACATTTTGATGCCGAGGCTGGTTTAATTTTATGATGAATATATAAACACGTACGCATGTCCCAAGAGTGTTAATCAAAAATTACCAACTTGTTTTCGCAGCCAGTAGTAGCGGCAGCCAAACGAGCCGCTCGAAGAACCAACTGGTGCAAGGCGGTGTCAGTTTCAGTCACTTTTTATTCCGATTTTTAGCACACTTAGCACCTTTAAGGCATTAAGGGCACTTATATTCTTAATTCACGTGTATCCTTAGTCCTTTGGAGACTATAGCACTTCCACTGACACTGACACTTGTGGCGAAAAAAACACGAAACTGGATTGTGGCACGAGTGTCGAGCAACTAAAACACACTCCACTAATTACTGACCTTTTTGTACTTGTCGCCCTCGCAATTGTGTTGGTTTTGTGTGTGTGTGTTTTTTTTGTGGGCTCATAAATTGTTTAAATATTGAACAATTGGTTGCAAATGGATGGATAGATAAACGCTGAAAAGCAACGCCACACCTCGTACAGTCGGATCGATAAGATAGAGTCGCAGGAATCCGCAATCGGAATTACCGGGAGGGAAGCGAGATTGTCCCAGATGCGTCACGGAGGGGCGACATGTGGGTGTGGCGGTGGGTGGCTGACATAATTAGCATAGCATAGTACCTATGCTAGGGGAAAAACCCCGAAAATACCTCTCCCGAGCACATGTCGCACCCGTCACCTTTTTCACGAGAAGTCGCAGCTACCTGAGTTTGCTGCCTAAGTCTTTTGTTTGTCATTCGTCCTGGAAAGGATTTTGAGTCCAGGTAGTTATCTAAACATTTCTATATAAACGCCTGACACTTTTCCTGGGCATATCAGTTCTGTCAGAGTCTTGGAAACATGCGTTGGTTCTGGATAGTCCTCTCGTTAAATATTCTGGTAAGGAATTAATAGTTTCTGAAGGACTAAAAGTTATAATTGGGTTTAATTTCTGAAACAGTGCCTTGCTGCTACCTTTCCCACAAGCTCAAGCAACGATTTCGATGAAGATGGTTCCTGGGTCAATATAGTAGGAAGAATTGCCAAGAAAGTAGATGATATCATACGCCCAGAGTCCATGGAGGACTCCGATAATATCCCCAAAAAATTATCCCACTGGCTCGACAACACGTTGGATTTATTGTTCAGCCTTTAGGACAAATAGACTGATAGTTGTACATTATACTTTTATATAAATGTAATTTCTTCAACAATAAAGAACAAAAACAAACTGATAAGTCCTGAACTATATATGTATTATCCGCAATCGGAGTTCTATAAAGCCACACCAGAGACTCAACAACTGCCCAGTTTACTAGAAACAATTGCGAAATGCAGTGCACAGTAATACTCGTTGTTTTCATGAGTTCTCTGGTAATAAATTAAGAACCAAATAATAGTATTTGCCAATTAATTAAATCTGTAATAAATCACAGACCCTAGCGAGAGGTTCTGCCCAGAGCCCAGCGAACGAGAACTTTTGCGAGTTTCTCACTCATTTTGAAACCTATCGCGGGCAGGTCTGGACGAGATTTGTGGAGATATTGAAGGCAACTCTGACCAGAATAGTCGGCAGTGTGCCAGACTGCCCCGATTGCAGACAGTATGTGGCCTTTCTTCAAGACTATATAAGCAGAGGCGATGCTATCACATCGTCGAGCTCCACTGATCAGAAAATAGAGTATGCCAAGGGATTCGCCGAAGCTGTGGACAGGAGATCCTCCCTAGATCTCAGTTCCTACAACAACGAAGCGGTCCTCAACATAACCATGGACTATGCCACCCAGTTGTTCGCCGAGTTCTCCAAATTCCAGGAGAAACTGATGGCCGCGGAGAGTGAATTGAGGAGAAAAGTGGGCCAGGATGTTGTCTCAAGGGAGGTGGAATTTTTCGAACTTTTAAGGACCTATGGAGTAGGTACTAGTTCCTTTCGGATAACTGGGACTAGACGCGAGGTGGTTGCCAATCGAATCTTGTCATTCAAGCAGCAGTATCTATGTGTCTGAGTTTATACATTTATTTAAAAGTGGGAGATGGATGAAATAAAAATATACCCTGGCGATAGGGTATTCGAGTTTATTTTTATTATTTCGCCGCTGGCGGACGCAGACAGGCCGTCGTCTCGAGCAGCTTCTTCAGCATCTCTTGGGTCGCGCCATTTCCCAAAAAGCACGCATTTTATTGAAGTTTATTTTGATTTTGAACTCTTTTTTTTGTCTGTTCTTTTTTTTTTGCCTGCGGGTTCAATGCCAACAATTTAAACCGTCTTTGGAATTTTTTTCACCTTTTTTTTCCACGTTTTCGGTTTTCTTTCTGTTTCGAACCGCGATTTTGGCATGCGACCTGCACGAGCCTGGACCTGGGACGGCCAGCGTTTAAATTCCCAAAAAATGATGGCAATCTTATGGAGGCATTGTTTGTCGTTGGATGGAGCCGGTTGATGCTTTGCAGTATCCTGCAAATGATTTCATCGTGCTTGACGTGCTTATGTGGGCCTTAATTGTTTTATTTGAGTGCCATTATGTGCAGGCAGGCAGACAGGCAGGCAGCCACTTTGGCCCAGGCCGCAGAGTCTCTCCAGGGGCCTGAAGATTTCTGTTCATCGCCTCAAGTGGCCACTGAATCTGGTTATGATGTCATGCCCAAAACAACAACATTCTTCCACCTTTTTATGTTCTCTGTTTTAGAGTTTTTTTTTTTTTGTTTTGTTTTTTGTTAGAGAGGCAATTGGAATGAAATATGCTGTTCTACTTTTTTCCCCCCCAAATTTGTGGTTAGACGGAGCGGAGCGTCTTTTATTTATTTTAACACATTTGACGCAATGCGTCATTGTCATTGCGGGCATTTGTAAATACTGGCGTATGAAAGGCTGACTGGAACTGGAAATGTATGTATTTTGTCACTGCTAGTCGTCAATGTTTTCCAAGTCGGAGTCAAAGTCTCGGCCCGGCCCGGCCCGGCCCCACCTCGGCCAAAATAGCTAATCTTTGCTTAGCCGTTACAAGCGACGATCCTAACTGCGACGGCGAACAAATCCACGACAATGTCAACAGAACAAAATACGAAATAATATTATAATTTCTTCCTTAAAGTTATGCCTGTTTCATAATTTCCCTTATCCATCCAAGGCCAAGCTAATATTTGGGGGCTACAAGGTACTTTATTTTGGAAAACGAAACTAAAAGTTTGGTTACTCTTCTGACTCAGCTTACATTTTTACAAATGACTGTTCAATAATTACTTACAATAACTATAATTAAGTATTTTTAACTAGAATCAATAAACTTTATTATCTGAAATAGAATTACCATATAAATAGGCTTTAATAGAAAACCTCCAACAGGTGATTAATAAACTTGATCTGTAACTAATCCAAAGATGCATCCGACCTGTTCCATCGGCCCAGAACTTATCTAATTCATGGGTCGGTCACATTCGAATCCCATTCAGAATTGTTTGCCAAGCAATGCCAGATCTGGTTATGCACCTGCGGTGAGCTTGGAGTGGAGAATTCCAAACTCGCGCTTGAAAATGTGAAAAATGCAGTTCTTTAAATAGTCTCTAGGGGGTCTTCGGGGCGTGAAAACCTTTCGGCCAGCCAGCGAGACACTTTACTCACTTCGTGGCTTCCAAATCACGTTTTCAAGATCGAGGTAAATTCTTTGACGTATTCGCTGGCGAAATGGCATGGAATCTGGCACGTCTGGCATGGAATGGCATGGCATGGGATGGGATGGCATGGTTGGTGCGACTAAATAATACTTTCATTCCACATCGACCAGATCTCGGCCGACTTGGATGAGCCTCCTCCTTCTCAAATGCCATGACATTTGGTGTCCGTCGTCGCCAGCGGGCTAATGTCAAGATTTGGCTTTTTATGACACCCTCGCCGCGACTGCACGCCACAAACAAAAACAAACTGACAAAAATATATAAAAACCCGATTTGGACTTAAAGCGTGGCTCTGAAACGTTAGCTGACCTGTTTGTTTCCCGGCCAGCTCGCCGTAGTGGATTGTAGTGGTTGTTAATTATGGGTTAATCAAATGGTTGAACCATAAAAGCAATATGTTGGAATTGAAGTCGGGGGAAGTGAGTCTACAGTCTACAGAGAGAGAGAGAGGAAGTAATATAGCCTACATCTACATCTAGATATATCTAACATCTAACATAGATATCTATGTTAGTCACAGCATTATTCCACCAAAGTCATAGATCTTTGAAGCTTGAGGTTATTTCTTTGGGTAGACTCTATTATAATATTTAAGTTACATTTATTTGATTGAAAAACATATATTTAAATGATTACTATTAGAAATATAAATTAGAAATAGAAAAGTAATATGCCCTGATCTCCTAAGCTTAAGGTTCTATTTTTAAGTCACTTATGGTGTAATGTATAAGATCCATTGATCCATTTTTATCTGGAAAACTATATCTATAGAAGTAATATACTCTATATATGTAAAATTGTACTTCACCAAAGACATAGAACTCCTAAGTTATATATATGTATGTATATATAAGTTCCATTTATTTGATCTGGAAATATGCATATATCTGTCGGTTTACTAGATTTGACCAAATTTATTTTAAAGACTGAAAACTAATAGCTAAGAAAGAGAGAACTAATATACTCCCCTATATGGATCCAATCCATACTTCATCTATGTCATAGATTCCATCTAGATTCTAGACCGTAGATCTCCTAAGCTTGTGGTTGTGGTGATTGTGGTTAAGTAAGGTGATAATAATACCTTTAGTCCTTCTGGACCAAGTTTAAATGAAAGGAATACTACTATGTACCACTACACCCACTAGACCTTCAAAGATAATAATAATACAATCTAAATACATAAAAATACTGAAAATAAATGATAGTAACTGCCAGCTGGCCTAGTCCGATTGTACGTCTCCACTGATTCTACTGATT
This sequence comes from Drosophila atripex, assembly GCA_035045925.1. Classification (NCBI taxonomy): domain Eukaryota; kingdom Metazoa; phylum Arthropoda; class Insecta; order Diptera; family Drosophilidae; genus Drosophila; species Drosophila atripex. Next base: position 11,382,653 of record JAWNOP010000070.1, read on the forward strand.
CCACTGCCATCTCCATCTCACCTAGCCCAAGTACGGACTCGTCGCAAACCAGTTTAAGGCGATTCCGTTGCTAATTGTGTTTGTCCGCCGGTCGATTTCAATTTGCATTCATTACAGGCCAAGCCATTTGGATATTTGTTGTCTTTTTTGGGCGGAGAACGAGAAGTGAGCGAGGCGGTGGTCCCGCCCATCCAACCACTTCCGAGTTGACGCCTCAACTCCACGAACTAATCTCGATCTTATGTTTCTTCCGCAGAACCGAAGACACTAGTGACGGTGGGCCAGCCCTCGAGCATAGACGACAGCGAGGCTCTCGACGAGATCAACTTGAACACCAGCAGCGAGGATTCCGCGATCTTAGGTGGATCAAGTCCCTACCGCGGACCAGGCCCCGATCCGAACGCTAATCCCTTGCTGGAACCGCCGCCAGGAGTGGGCAACGACTCGCTGCTGAGCCAGGCGGCCTCCTCCTTCACCGCCCTGCCCTCGGTGGCCTCCAATGTGTTCTCGAGCTTCTCGAAACGGATCTACGCCGGCGGCAGTCGAGAACAATCGGAGGAGCCCAGGTTGGACATCCAGCCAGCCTACATTCAGCAATTCAGCAACGGACCACCACCACCCGAGGCCGTAGCTCCCGTGCCGGCTCCCTTCTACGCCGGTCCCCCACCAGCAGCCAACGAGGTGGTTGCACCCGAGCCGCCCAAGTTCTACGCTCCCACTGAGGTTCCCAGCTCCAATCCGGGAGCAGCTGCCCCTCCACCCACTGCGGGAAATCCCAATTCTTATCGGTTCACGGCTCGGAAGAAGCTATACGCTCCCATTCCTGGACTCTCCGAGCAGCAGGCGGCACAGGCTCCACAGGTTCAGGCTCAGCCCCTGCCCTTCCAGACACCACCATATCCGCCGCAGCCAACGCAGGTTGCCACTCCCAATCCGCCTCCCTTTGACATATCAGCACAGCCCGCTCCCAATCCCGTAGAGGAGCGCCAGTCCGGCCGCGGACTCTTCTCCCTGACCAGCCTAGTGCCCCAGGGCGTCCTGCAGAACATCTCCGGACTGGTTCAGTCTGTCACTGGCAACCAGGACAACCAGCCGGCGAATAACCAGCCCAGCAGCTCAGGCGGCTACTTTGACATTGCCAGTGGAGGGCAACCAGCTCCGGCGACCAACTTCTTCGAAGGACCCACGCCCGCCCCTCCGCCGGCGAGTAACTACTTCACTCCCGGAGGAGCTTCCGAATCAGTGGCAGCTCCGCCTGTGGGAGGATTCTTCGCGCCACCCGCTAGTGTACCGGGACCACTTGAGGGCAACCCATTGCTACCTGCAGCACCAATACCAGGGCCAGTAGGACTATTCACGCCTGGAGCAGCTCCCCAAGCCGTAGGACAAGTATTTAGTCCTCCATCCTCCATCCCAGGAGCTCCACCCACTAGTGCAGCAGGCTTCTTCAATCCAGGATTAGCTCCGCCAGCTGTTGCCACTCCACCGTTGGCCCCTCCTTCAGCAGGACCGCCTCCAAGCCATCCTCCGGCATCAGTGCCCGGAAATTTCTTCACTCCCGGAGTTGTCCCAGCTGTAGCTCCAACTGCAACACCTCCACCAGCGGCAGGAGGATTTCTGCCAACTAATCCGAGTCCCCTGCCGAGTGGACCTCCAGTAGCAGCTGCTGCTCCACCGCCGGCTGCTGGTCAGGCTTCCTATCGCCTCCAGAAGGGCACGCGTCTCTACAAGAGTCCGCTGACGGCTCAGGAAACTGCAGCTCCTTCGGGCTTTTCGGCACCTTTGGCCCCGACCGCTGCGCCGGCTGCTATCTTTAATCCCTTTGGAGCTCCGGCCCCAGGAGCTGTTAATCCGGTAGCCGACAACAGCCAGGGAGTTGCGCTCTTCCCACCATCAGCTGCGGTTGTTGCTCCTCCTCCAAGTGTAGCCAACGCTCCGCCATCAGGGGGACTTGCAAGTGTTCCTCTTTTTGCTGCACCGCTAACACCTTCGGGGATTCCGTTCTTCAATCCTCAGCCATCGGCAGAAGTCAAACAGGAAGATCCACAGGCTCAGGTGGCAGAAGGAACTCCTCAGGTTCAGGAACCACCAGTGGGACTTACAAGTGTTCCACTGTTTGATGCTCCACCAACAGGATCATCGGCGATTCAATTTTTCAATCCTCAGCCGCCGACAGAAGTACGGCAGGAAGTTCCGCCCGTTCAGGTGACAGAAGAAGCTCCTCAGCCTCCTGCCCAGGCACTGTTTGCTAATCCGGAGATAGGCCAAGGGGTGACCAGTGCTGTTATCCCTCCACCACCAGGCGAAGCTTATCCTCCACCAACTGGACCTCCTCTCTTTGCTGCTCCACCAACAGGGGCATCGGCGATTCCCTTCTTCAATCCCCAGCCAACGGCTGAAGTTCCACCTGGCCAAGGGATCGAAGGACAAGCTGTTCAGGACCAGCCATCGACCCAAGGAACTCCTTTCTTTGCGCCACCACCGGCGGCTACTTCGGGAGTGGCTCTTTTCACTCCTCAACCCACTCACCAGTTGGGAGAAGAAAAGGACCAGGGCTTAGGTCTCTTTGCACCGCCACCACCACCAAGTCAGCCCGGGGTAGAACCTCCGCAGGAAGCTACAAAGAGTGTTCCATTGTTTGGTGCTGCCCTTCCGGCGGACAACCCCCTCTTTGCTCCCCTATTTGTCCCAGGAGTAATCGAACCCGTTATCGAGGATACACCTCCACCGAGTGCATCGCTCTTTGCTCCCGTGAGTGAGCCAGACCAAGGAGCTGCTCAAGCATCAGCTGGGGCTCCCTCTAACCAGGATCCTCCCCTGTTTGTGCCCGTGCCAGCGCCAGCGGACCAAAGTCCGGGAGTGCCCTTGTATCCGCCAGTTGCAAGTGAAGTCGCGCCGCCTCCACCAGCATCTTCAACCACAGCACCTTTCGCTCCGGATCTTATAAGCAAATGTGCCCCGGATCTTGTGGCTTCGAGCCTCGTTCCTCCAGCAACCGCAAACGTCCTGTTCTCTCCTCCGGATACTATAGCTTCAAGTGCTTCTCTATTTGCTGCGACAATACCAACTGAATCCCAGCCGGAAATCGAAGCAACTCCAGTGGTTGAGCCACCCACTGCTCCTCCGGCAATTGGCTTCTTTGGAGCTCCAGAAGCGACTACAGCGAGTCTGTTCACAGGCGGTTCCGGAACCCAAACGGTCTTCAGTCCACTAGCACAAACTATAACCACTCCCCAGGTTCAGGAGACCGGACAGGACTTGGTGCCACCACCAATAGGATTCGTGTCACCAGGCACAGAAGGAGAGGTTGTAGCTCAACCACCACCTGCTCCCTCGCCCCTGCACAGCTTCTTCGGCGCTCCTGCCGCTGGAGCCAGTGCCAGTGCCGAGGAGTTCAACTTCTTTGCCAATCCGACACCAGGAGGCGTCTTTCCGGACTTGCCGGTCCAGCAGGGAATTGCTCCGCCACCGCTGGCCCAAGAGCCACCGCCGGCAGCCAAAGGCGCCACTCCGGTCGCCTCCTTGGGTTTCGATAGTCTGCTAACCCAATCCCAGCAAGCGCCACGGCAAACACCAAATTCGATTGAAAACTCGTATCCAAATTCAAGTGCTAACAGTTTTGAGTTCTTTGGAGGCGCTGGTGCACCTCCTCTGACATCAGCAGTCGACTCACCCCCAGCTGCAGTGCCCCTTGCCGATCCGGGCAACTTCTTCGACCAGGTGCCACCGGAGCAGGAGCAGCCGGGCAACGAGGATCAGCGGATCCAGAACTTCTTCAACAACCCACCGCTTCAGGAACAGCCCGCGGGCCCCGGTGAGCTCAAGTACGACATTGTGCACAGCGGATTGGCGGTGAAGGAGCTGCAGGAACGGTCACAGACTCCTGTTTCCAATCTTGTCGAGCCGCCCTCGTCGGCCTGCTCCGAGTTCTCGACACTCGCACCCGCTCGCCAAACAGGCGAGGATCTGATCCAGCAGCATCTCGGGGAGTTGCCCGAGGAGATCCTGAAGCAGCTTAGGATGGCCTCCGCCAGTGGGAGCAGCGACAAGGGCCAGGTGTCCGCACCGCCGCCAGTGGCAATAGTAAGTTTTCTGGTAGTTCCGTCTCTGTTCCTGAACTAACTATGGTTCTCCTCGTCAGGCTTATACCCCGGCCCTGGTGCATTGGTTCTACAAGCGCAGTGTGGACACCAAATTCATCTGGACGCCATTCAGTCACTATGATTCCGCTCTGCTGGAAACGAGCTTGAACAGTGGTAGGTCCAAAAGGACATTCAAAGTATTTCCCTCGATCTTAGAACTCCATCTCTTTGCAGACGACTCCACCCTGATTGTGCCGGTGGAGGGAGGACGGTATGACGTCAACATCAAGGAACGGACAAAGACTCCGGTTTACTGGGAGGGCAAGGCCATCGAAGTGCGCCGCTGTTCCTGGTTCTACAAGGGCGTTGACTCCAAGTACGTGCCCTACACCGAGGATACGGCTGCCCTTTTGGAATCGGAATACCAGCGTTCGGCGGAAACCGGCGAGTGGCATCAAAAGATCATGCTGGCCAATGGCGAACAGGTGGTCTTCCACGGGCCCACCGTCATTGTCCACTTTCTGCCCCAACAGAATGGCGACACCTGGGGAGCCAGCACCCAGGGCTCCATGCGCCCGAGGGTGGTGAAGAGGGATCTGGACGACTTTACCATCGAGCAGGGCGAATCTCAGAGAGTCGATCACCTGCTCTTCATGGTCCATGGTATTGGGTCGGCATGCGATCTGAAAATGCGACCAGTGGAGGAAGTGGGTGAGTGTTTAGGGTTTAATGAACCAAGTTGTGGAACCAGACACTTACTGATCTTCCATTGCAGTTGACGACTTCCGGATTATTGCCCAGCAACTGGTCCAGTCGCACTACAAAAACTCCACGGACATGGGTCTCGTGGGACGCGTAGAGGTCCTGCCCATCTCCTGGCACAGCCACCTGCACTCCGAAGAACTGGGCATCGACGAGAAGCTCAAGTCCATTACCTTGGAGTCGATACCACGGCTAAGAAACTTCACCAACGACACCCTGCTCGACGTGCTCTTCTACACCAGTCCCAAGTACTGCCAGAAGATCATGAACACGGTGGCAGATGCCCTCAACGAAGTGTACTTGAAGTACAGGATGCGGCATCCGGAATTCAATGGAGGTGTATCCCTGTCGGGGCACAGTCTTGGCTCCCTGATTCTGTTCGATTTGCTTTGCCATCAGGAGCCGCTCAAGGAGAGCGAGGAGGAGAACAAGGTGAGCAGCTTACTTTCAAGTCAATTCTAAATTTTAAAACAAATATTAATTCATTAAGGAGAATCCGGATCAGCTGCCGCTCAAGGCCCAGAAGGTACAATTGCCGAACAACGATCTGCTGCCCAAGGAGGTTAGCTATACGATGGGCCCGGCCGGCACTGGCCAGCCGGTCATCAACTACACCCAGCTGATCTTCCATCCCAAGAAGTTCTTTGCTTTGGGATCGCCCATCGGCATGTTCGTGACCATCCGGGGCATCGACAAGCTCGGACTGGACTTCAGTCTGCCGACGTGTCCCGGTTTCTACAACATATTCCATCCCTTCGATCCGGTGGCCTATCGAATCGAAGCTCTGGTCAATCCCGACATGAACGGGATACGACCTGTGCTGATTCCCCACCACAAGGGCCGCAAGAGGATGCACCTGGAATTGAAGGAGACCATGACACGAGTGGGGGCGGATATCAAGCAGCGCTTCATGGACACATTCAAGACCACACTGGACAGCGTCAACTTCCTGACAGCCGTAACGAAGGTGAAGAAAGAAGCCGAAGAGTCGTTGGAGAAGGAGAAGAAGGACAAGGTGGGTGGACACTAGGATTCTTCAACAGTTTCTAATTCTATTTTCACTGAAGGGCTCCACGCAGTCTCTTCAAAAGCAAGCGGAAGACCAGGACGACAACTCGGTGGCTAGCTCGAGCTTTAAACTGCGCACCCGCTCCGATTCCAACTCGACCACCGCCTCCGATCCCGAGTTCGTGGAACTGGACTTCCCGCTGGGCAAGCTCAACGACTCGAAGCGGGTGGACTACGTGCTGCAGGAGGCACCACTCGAGTTCATCAACGAGTATATCTTTGCCCTCAGCAGTCATGTGTGCTACTGGTGAGAGAGTGGAGAGGTTGCTCCTTTAACTCTATTTCTCTAAAATGTTATTTTTGACAGGGGCTCCGAGGACACGATACTGTTCGTGATGAAGGAGATCTACGCCAGCCTGGGCATCAGCACCGACAGCCAGGTGCCGCAGTCATCGATGACAATCGAGCGACCCGTCTCGCACGAGAGCGGCATTAACCAGGCGTTGCTGCCGATGTGAGTCCACTGTCCACCAGTTGCCACCAACAACTCACACCGATCCGACAGCCCACACGCCACACCAACCACAAATATTTAGAAACAATTTATTTAGATACGTTATTTGTTAGCCAAATCATACAAAGATTTATCCATTTGTGCAACTCTAACTTGGTTAATGGTATTATCAAAGTAAGAAGTCTTGTGTCGTCCGAGTAATGACTAATCCGCTGGCAGAAACGAGGCCACAAACTATATTCAATCGATATGCTGATGGGCACCATTCAGTGCAATTTGTTATTTTTGTAATATTGAGTGTATTTGAATTTGTAAAATTTATGCTAAACATAAAGTGTATGTCTAACTAAAACCGATAATAAATCACCATAACAAAGAGTATTATGTTTTTTTTTGAATATGATGCCCATTTTCCCAGGGAAATACTACAATTGTCTGTGCAATTGGACCAATTTAATACTTTCAAGTTGGCTTTACAAAACATGGTTACTTTGATCTCGCATATGTACATAAGAGCATAAAATATATTGCAAAAATACATATGTATACATGGTATGTGTGTCCTACAATCTAGTCTTCTCCGTAATCTGTTAATTAGAATAATTGTTTACATCTGAACACTTAAATTCCACTTTGTCCTAATCTTTACACTTTAAAACTAAAACATATCTTGAGTTGTTTTTTTTTTTTTGTTTGTAGAGTCCGTGTGTGTGCTTTAAATGTAAATCTGTTCAAAACTTATGCATTGTTCGTTAAAAAATTGCTTTAAAAATATAAATATCGATAATTTAACAAGTAAAATGAAATAATTTCGTTAGAATAGCTGGATAAAAGAAAACAGGAGCCAACAAATCCGTAAATAAGGTATACTACACATGTCATCTGTCAGAGCGACTGTTCGGTGACCAGCACGACACTCTGCTCCTGGGCGATGGCCGCCAGCTCCTTGAGCCACTCGTCCAGCAGCACAGCGCACAGGGCCAGGTCGCGTGATCGCTCTGTCCCACTTGTGCTGGCAATGATGCCCATCGAGGCAACCGAATCGAGGGACACCGGCTCGGAATTGAAACTGGGCGGACCACCGTCCAGGCCGTGCAAGGTGCTCGACGAGTGGGTGGTGGCATTGGAGTGGGCGGAGAGCGTTTGGGAGGATCCGCCAATGCTGCTGTTGCTGCTGCTGCCGGAAGCTCCAGCTCCAGTTACCGGAGCTCCAGCGAGGCGTGGCGGCTGCGTACTTAGGCTGGTCTCACATGTCCCCGACGACTGCTGCTGTCCCCGGCTCTCTGCGACCGGATTGTTTCCCACCAGCGTCGAGGCAGCTCCTAAAAATTACAATCCACATTAGCACACATTTTAATTTAGGCTTGTTTGTTTTTTTTAGTTAATTTCAACAGCAACGACAAACAAATACATCAAACAATGAGATAACACAAATGATTGTCTTCCATTACGGGGATTAGTAGAAGGCATAATTTACAAAGCTCTACGGGATTAAATAAGAAGTAAGATATTTTAGGAGGAGGACTATGTCGAGTTAGGATTAATTTAATATTTAAATAGTTAAATACTTTATCAAGCGTGACATATTTACCGGTGAAGAATGCGTATATTTGTGATAAGCCAGATGAAGCTAAGAATTGGTTTTTGTTTGGTTTTTTTTTTATCAATAAAAAATAAATAAAAAGAAATGAATTAATTGGAAGCAAATACTTTTGCGAGAGACTTTTTTCTTTTTTTTTACATAGATGTGTGATGGCCTAATAGAGCCCTGAATGAGGTCTCAGATCACTCATTTAGGGCTTTAGAGTGTCAAGTGAAGTGAAATTATTTTGGACCCAAAACCAACTTGTTTCCAACATCCAACGCTGCTGTTTTGTAACCCGTTGGTGATTTCTATTTTGTTTGCTTGGTTCTTGTTTTATTTTTTGTTTGTTTGTAGAAATAAAGAAATGTGCCATAGTGTGCCAGAAAGGAATCTGTGTCATCTACTTACCGGAAGATCCATTCGCTGGCGCTGCCGAGGAGGCGGCTGTGGGGGCAGATTTTCTGCTGAACAATGTGGTGATCGACTTGCTGATGCTCCGCCTCTTGTTGTCGCTGCGCCTAAACGGATCATACGCACTGGTGGGCGTTGCCTGCACAGGAGTTGCGGCCGAAAGGGTAGCGTAGGCCGACCGTTGTTGTCCCTGGTGCTGGGCGGGATTCGAAGCCTGTTGTTGCTGCAGACTGTGATGCGATGGGGAGCCCTCGTTGCCTTTCCGGGTGTTCACTAAACGGAACTCCCGGTCGATGAGCGAGGAACGCGCCACATCGATGATCTCCAGGGAGTCTTCAGTTACAGGCAGCTCGGCATCGATCTGCTGCTTGAGAATGCGCAACACCTGGTGGAAGGACGGTGTGTCCGAGGTGATGACGATGTCGGAGCGAAGCAGCAGCGAGTGGATCAGGGGTAGGGGGTACCAGGCTAGTCGGGTGATAAGGCCGGTCAGGTGAAGGTTGACGTACAACGAGTTGCTGGTGAAGGTCTGCAGCTTGCCCCAGATGGCGTTGAGAAAGGGACCTGAAGTTAAGTCACCAGAATTAGTGATAATCTTGATTAAAATGAAATTAGACCCTACCTAAGCTCACGGTGCCCTGAGCAAACAGATCCTCCGAGAAGTCCAGATCCGTCAGCACCAACTCATTGCGATTGTTGTGCGAAATGCGCCACGGCTCTCGCCTGCCCGATGCAGCCAGCCCACTGCTGATGCTACTGCTGTTGTGCTCCAGTTCCACCTCGCTGGCCGTCGTGGCCAGAGTAGTCTCTGTGGCTTCGCTCTCCTCGTCCGCCGGCCGCCACTTGAACGACTCATAGCCGCTGGACTCGCCAATGGACTGCAAGCTGTCCAATTGCTTCTCCCCTGACTCCCCACTGGCCACCACCGGGCCACTGCCTCCATACTCGCTGAAAAACTGCCTGGCCAGGTCGAGGGCGTGGGCTTGGACCCGACCCTGGCCGTGCCGAGGCCACTTCTGATAGCGATAGCTATTCGCCCACTTGAGGCAGTCCCTCTGGCACAGGCCGATCCTCCAGTGGGCCTCGAACAAGTATGCCTGGATATTGGCATACAAGCTATCCCCCGTATGCACTCCGTAGTAGTTCCAGTTCGCGCCAATAGTCTTGCTCATTACGGGCGAGGGGATGTCCCCCACCACCGAGTGCTCTGGGATGGGCTTCGGCTTGGCCAGGTCCCTGGCTCGCTTCATCACGTCCGGCGATAGCTCCAGGAAGAACTCGCTGCTGCTCAGATAGGGATCGATCTTGTTGATCTTGTGGCGATGCGAGAGGGGCACGTGCTTGCCCGGCAGCATGAACTTCAGGAGCAGTTCCAGCATCAGGTCCTCGCAGTGCAATCCCAGCAGGGTGTCGAACAGGGCCAGGGTCACCATGCAGAGATTGGCGTCGGGTGAGTTGAGTCGCTCCACCAGAGCATCCAGTATCCGCTCGCCGTCGAACTTCTCGTTGTCCAGCAGGAAACGGACGAAGGCTCTCAGCAGGCCCGGTTCGGTGATGGAGCGCAGGATCAGATCCAGGTAGGACATGGCCGAAATTTGGGAGTCGATGTTCGTCTGAAAATGTTTGCCCTTCAGTGTCTGCGAAAATGGAGCGTAAAAAGTTGTTTCGAGATTTCGAGGTGTGTGTCTGGTTAGCTACGGGATTAGGAACAGGGAACAGGAAACACAAAAGAAACAAAAGCTTAGGCAGTGCACAGTCCTAAAGGATAATACGATTTGACAGAAAAAAAACTCAGAGCTGAAAAAAAATAGTAATCAAGGGTTATAAGGCCAATAGATGCCTTTTTGAAAGCAATTTCAATAAATTTTATGAAGAAATTAATTATTTTTTCCTAATTTGGATTATAATTATTTAAAAAAAGAATACAAAAAATAAATTATTAAAAAGCAAATAACTTTATAATTATTATCAGAATCCGAATTTTTTATAAAATAATACAAACTGAGTCGCAGCAAAAAGGCAACTCTTAAATATTTAAATATTTATTATGAATAAAATAAGAAAACAAGTTTCAAAGGCAGTGTGTAATTTTTATAAACTTAAAAAATAAATAAAATAGATCACAGATCAGGACATAATGTATAAGATTCTTGCAACCAACACCACAGAAATGCATCGAAGACAAATTTTCACGTGAGGAGACCGAGACGAGGACGAGACAGAAGCAGAGCCAGGGGACTCACCTGCAGGATTGCTGGACCCAGGACGGGCACTATGAAGCCCTGGTACATAAAGTCCAGCAGCTGCTGTTTGATCATCTCGTGGGCCACCTGCACCACGGCGTTGCAGAACTCGAGGGCATTCATAAAGAGTGTCAGCTCGGGGATCTCCGTGACATCGTCCGGCGTAATTCTGTGCCAGTCAATGGCGCTTATCTCGATGCTGTTGGGCAGGCGCGAATAGAGGCCACCCAGTCCGGTGACCAGAAGCGGACATATCGATGAGTACTGGGCTATGTAGGTGCCGATATTGGAGTTCTTTTGGGAGAGCGCCATACACAGGAGTAGGGCGTCGCGCGCTTGGTGTCCCAGACTGCCCTCGCGATGAACATAGGGGATCAGGAGCGAGAAGATTATGAAGCTACAGAAATTTAATCACAAATTTATTAATTGATCTCCAAAAGCGACTTAATTTCTAGTTACTTGGTGGTGGTGCCACTTTTGGGAGGCGGCACACTGCCGTTTTGAATCTGCTCCTGCACCTGGGTCTGGGCGGAAAAGAAGAACAAGTCCAGCAGGTGAACATTCTGCATGAGAACCACGCACAGCTGGTTCAGCAGGATGACCAAGCGCTTCTCCAAGTCGGGGGGAAAAATTTCGCCCTGGCTGGACGCCAGGATCTTGAGCAGCGGTCGTAGGAAGGGTTCGTGGCAGAGTAGCTGGTGGCGCGAGTGGCTCACCAGCAGCTCGTACAGCTTCAGTTGCTCCAGCCGCACAGCGTTCGCATAGCGGCCGGTGGCGCAGGACCACTCATACAGCTTGTCTAGCAGATTCTCACTGAGCAAGTACTCCAGGCACGGCGCCGCTGGTGGGCCACTGGCATCCGTGGTCGGCAAAGTCACTTTATTGCAATGATGGAGCTCGACGAGCAGCAGCGTCACCATATAGTCCAGATGCGATACCACGCCCAGGACGTCGTCGTGCGAGGGCGGAGCACTGTGCTGGATGATCTCGTAGGCTTGTTGCCAGTGCTTGCAGAAGCTGTCGTAGCAGGCGCGCGGATCGCAGTCCGTGGCAGCATCGATGGGCCGCTGGCGGATGTTGCCGGAGTGTCCGGCGGAGGCAACGCCCCCACTGCTGCCCTGGCGCAGCCAGCTCATGGTGTATTTGAGTATTTCACTGATAGCAGCTCCCGGAGGTACTCGCTGTGCGTTTAATTTGGCATGTACTGGTGTTGCTTATCGCAGTTTTTGTGCTTTTGTCTCCGACTCTCCGTCTATGCTAGTATGCGGGTGCTGAGTATTCCGATGCAGGAGGTCGGTCTGGTCTCTAAACTTTTACAAGCTAGAAAAAAAAAAAAGGCAAAGCGTTAGCTGAATATCCGCTCGACTAAACCAAAACGGGCAGAAAAACAACAAGTGCATGCCGTGACACAATTTCCACACACACACAGACACACACATGCACAAGTGCACACGCGGTCATAAAAATAGAAACCAAAACTAAGTGACACAATTCTTTCTTTCTTTATTATGAGCTCTACAAGTGATCTTTAAAAAAAACTATAAATTTTCTTAATATTTTTAAAATGTTAAATTATTATGATTCCTATATTTTTGACAGCAGGTCTGCATATACACACACACACACACAAGTATATATGTAAGTGTCTGCTAACAAATTTGGGCAATCGTTGTTGTTGCTGCTGCTCGCTCACCTGATGAATTCGTATTTGTTCTCTGGCGTCTTCGTCATTTTCTTCGCCACCCACCGCTCATCACTCCTGGCTGGTTCCATTACGAGCCTTGCTCTATTTATTTCTATTATCTGACAGCATTTGCTGATATTTTTTGGCACTTGGGCGAATACAATTACAATTACAATTAAGAGTACGTCCTAACACGGAGGCAGCAGGTTTGCTGGTTGATTTTCGAGCCTGCGAAGTTTTCTTTTGGCTTCAAAACACGTTGGCACTTCTTGCCGCACCTCAATGTCCCGTTTTAGTTTGTTTTTTCCATATTTGGGGAGCTATTTCGCGTAAATATTTACAAATTTTCTGCGCACGGAAATAGAAAGTAATAATGAATGAAAACTGCAGCACTTCTCAGCACTGAATCGAATGACTTGCAGCACTGGCTTATCGATAGTTCGATATAGTATCGATATTTTCCATGCAACACCAGCTGATAATAACATAAGAATTGTGAAATCCCTTTTGATAATAACTGCGACACGCTAATTAGAATATCCGAAAAGATGCAGAAAGTGCTGGGCCGCATACAGGCGCACATCCTGCGCACACGCTCTCAAAATGCCACTGTTTCTATGGTCAGGCAAGACTCCACAAAACCGGCTGCCACTTCAAAAGGTAACTTTTCAAATATAGGCATGGATGGAATTATTTAATTTGGAAACCCCACAGAATTTCGTGAGCGCCAGGTGCGTTTCAACATTAAAAATGAACAGACAGAAGGGCGTCCTCTGTATTTGGATGCCCAAGCTACCACACCGATGGACCCCAGAGTGCTGGACTCCATGCTCCCCTTCCTAACTAACTACTACGGAAATCCACATTCGCGCACCCATGCGTATGGCTGGGAGACAGAGCAGGCGGTGGAGAAGGCGCGCGAACAGGTAGCCACTTTAATCGGCGCCGATCCCAAGGAGATCATCTTTACCTCGGGCGCCACGGAATCGAACAACATTGCCGTCAAGGGGGTGGCCCGCTTTTATGGAGCCAAGAAGCGGCATGTTATCACCACGCAGACGGAGCACAAGTGCGTTCTGGACTCCTGCCGGGCGCTGGAGAACGAGGGTTTCAAAGTCACCTACTTGCCGGTGCAGGTCAACGGCATCATAGACATGAAACAGTTGGAGCAGACCATAACACCGGAAACATCGCTGGTCTCCATTATGACGGTGAACAATGAGATCGGTGTAAAGCAGCCCATCAACGAGATTGGCCAACTTTGCCGCTCCCGCAAAGTTTTCTTTCACACGGACGCCGCACAGGCGGTCGGAAAGATCCCGCTCGATGTGAACGCCATGAACATAGACCTGATGTCCATTTCCGGGCACAAAATCTATGGCCCCAAGGGCGTGGGTGCCTTATACGTGCGTCGCAGGCCTCGCGTTCGTTTGGAGCCCATCCAGAGCGGTGGTGGACAGGAGCGTGGCTTGCGCAGCGGCACTGTTCCCGCTCCACTGGCTGTTGGACTAGGAGCAGCTGCCGAACTGGCTCTACAGGAAATGGATTACGACAAGAAATGGGTGGACTTTTTGTCGAAACGCCTGCTGGACAGGATATCAAGTGCCTTGCCACATGTGATCAGGAATGGAGACCCCGACGCCACCTACAACGGTTGCTTGAACTTGTCGTTCGCCTACGTGGAAGGCGAATCTCTTCTGATGGCCCTAAAGGATGTGGCGCTGAGTAGTGGCTCCGCCTGCACTTCTGCCTCCCTGGAGCCCTCCTATGTGCTGAGAGCCATTGGCACCGATGAGGATCTGGCCCACAGCTCCATTCGTTTCGGCATTGGCCGCTTCACAACCATCGAGGAAGTCGACTACACGGCCGACAAGTGCATCAAGCATGTGGAGCGGTTGCGTGAAATGTCGCCCCTGTGGGAGATGGTCCAGGAGGGCATCGACCTTAAGACCATTCAATGGTCCCAGCACTAAATACGTTAGTCGTTACTGTTATTATGAAAGCGAAATAAATTAGTCCGAAGAGTACCACTTCCAGGTTTAATTTAGATGTTTGAAAAATATTAAAATTTAATTATTTAAAAAAAAAATTAACTATTGTGTTAAATATTGTAGAGAAGCAAAACAAATTTGTTTAAACATTATCTAGTTTATTTGTACACAAAACCACTTATAGCTAAGCTTAGTCCGAACGAATGTGCTTGTGTAAGAGGTGAGGCAAGAGAGACCCCAAATGCGAACGTAGCTCCAAAGGCCAAAGATATGCAAATGATGCAATATATAATTTGCATCCGCCGATTTTACTGACAATCGGTCAAGGTTCACATTCAGTTGGCCTTCTTTTTGGGGGCAGCAGCTCCTCCACCCAGGATCTTGCGGCGCTGGGCGAACATGTGCAGATACAGTTGCGGGAAGATGGGAATGTAGCCCAGCATGACTATCCACAGGAACCCAAAATAGGAGAAGGTCGCGTTCCACTTGTTTGGCATCACAACGCTCCAGACGCTGTTTTCCCGAGCATAGCTCTGTGCCCACCAGAAGCACAGCAGCTCACCGGTCACTCCGATGGGATACAGTACAATGAAGGTGGTGTAACGCAGGAAGACCACAAAATGGGGCACCACCTTGATTATGTTCAGTGCATAGTAGCCATAGCGGATGATCTCGGTGATGGCCCAAGCGAGCAGGGCAATTGGCAGACCCGGAGAGACTTTGCCCGTGGGCGTGGCCATCACAACGCCAACAACCACCATCATGCGGCTGAATACCTGGAACCCAGTGACCACAGGGTTCGACTTCACCAGGCCGAAGGAGGCGTTCAGGATCTCCACGAAGGCGGCGTTCTGGAAGATGATTACCGCCAGACGTGTGAAGTCCCACAGCGTAACCTGCTCCCGATACTCAGGTGTCCTCAGAATGTAGTAGTCCACCAGTTGCCACAGGATGTAGCTCCAGCCGACCACCTGCCCGGCATTGTAAGCGAACAGGTAGAGCTTGGTCAGCGTCGATGGCTCCTTGGAAGCTGGTTTGTTGGTCTTGACTGCCTTCGACGACATAGTGGGACTACGCGAACTTTCACCTCTGCGGTCGTTGCTGATTAACTAATCAATGTCGTTAAACTTATCGCTGAAGGGAGATATTGTTTCGAGGTGGCTTTCACCTGTTCGTCGGTGTGACCATAGAGACTGATAGCAAAAATCTAAAAAGCCCTAGAATTTGGTCACTCTAAATTATTTTTTTGGGCGCCACTTTTGAAACATACAATAACATTTTTAACTCTGGATTTTTTGTAATTACAAAGTGCGAATATTTTTTAATTATCAGGTACATAAGAAAACTGGTACCTCTAAGTCGAAAGTTCATTGCAAATGACATGGTTTTCGAGTTAATTTTGTGTGTGAGATGTTATCATAGATTTTTAATAACTGCCACTCCTAGTGAGCCACGCCTTTATTGATACAAGTATATAATTAAAAATTAAATAAATACGGATTTTATTTCAATAAGGCAAACCTCTAACGGCAAAAAGGCAAACCTTTATAAAAATATTATATGCATAGCTAGGTATCTGTCAGGTATCAGGTATCAGATCTCATCTAGCCTCTACATTAAAAAGATAATTCCAAATTCGAGATATTTTCTTTGGATTTCAGTCCACTGTACACGGCAGCTGGCGTTTGTTAGCTTCCTACGGCTGGTTTGCGCAATGAACCGGAATACCAGCTACCAATTATGATCGCCTAGTGGAAACCGAACCGAAAACCGAACGTGTCTGAAAAAGTCCGCCACCACCACGGGGCCGGTGCACGTCCCCACCTGCAAGTGCGCGTGCTGGTGGGGCAGCGATTCCGTTCCCCAGCCGTCGTCGAGCGAGCGATTCGTCTGCCTCTGCTTTATACGGTCTGCTGCCGTTGTCGAATCCATTGTGAATCGCAATTGGAATTGGAACTTTTGTTCCGAATCGACGGCACGTGTTGCTTTTGCCCGACGAGCCATGTGGGCGGAGGCCTGCAACCACGCCTACCGTGAATTAATTTGCTGCAAAGGCAAAATTACCAAGTACTCCCCTAAAAGCCGACCAGCCGCTTCGGACGGAAAGCAATCCAGTTAGCCAGCCAGGAAGGGGGGCGGGCCGGGGGCACCTTATCAGCCGGCTGCCTTATCAGCAATCATCGTGCGGACTCGTTGGACGGGCGGAGCGGCAATTTCAGACAGCAGCGCCCACAAAGGCCGATTGGACAAACCAGGAAAAACGAGACCCCGCCAAAAGTGAATTCCCTCTTTTTCAGCAGGCGAACAGAAATGTCAGCCCAACGAAATGGCGACGCATTCGAACGGCGTTGGAGAAGTGAGTGCCGGGTGCGCCATTTACATGGGAGTGAGCGAGACGGACAGAGTGTCATGGCAGCAGGGGTTTTTAACGTGACTGGTCGCCGGTGTGTGTGTGTGAGCGTTGGCCCGTACATGTGGGCTGGCAAAGAAATTCGCAAAGCTGACAAATTGCGGCAGTTTAAGGCCACAACTAGTGATTATTAAAAGTCTTTAAGTCGAGCAAACACCAGTATTCGCTCTTTCTCGCTCACTCGCTGGGTTGCTCTTTTATTTTTGGCTAGCAAAAGAGGGAAAAAAGCAAGAGCACTGCTCTTGGCCAAAAGGGCAATAAAATCAAAGTGTAGTAAGTGTGGTGACTGGCCAACAGGTGGCGCCATCATAAAAAAAAAGCCGAAGGAAAAGCAACAAAATTCAAACTATGCTACACGCCCACAAACGCGGGCCCTGCGCACCACCGCCCCTTTTACGGGCACCACCACCAACTACGGCGTACTATGCAACATAAAAATTAAATAGTATATATAAATAATAAACTAAGAAAACAGGAGAAATCTTTGTTTGTTTGAACGGGAATTTCTAATGCAAACACACTCGCGCCCCTTGCAAGCAGCACTCGAACATTTTGCTCAATTTTGAGCAGTCATTTTGTTTGCTCACATCACAGGCCAACAGAAAACAGAAAATTACCCGCAACGTCCCGCCATATAGCCACATTGTGTATACTCGTAGCTAATAGCCGCAGGCACAAGCAGCAGGTGCTGCGGTTGGGGCTAGAAACTGCATGATATCAGACCGACCCCATGTATACCGCCATCGGCGGAAGTTGTGGGCGCCCACTCCGGCCGGACATTTTGTTTTGTGCCCGTCATTTTGCTTATTGCACAAAATAGTACTGGGCCACCAGCAAAATCCACAAAGTTCGCAACGTGATTTAAAAAACTATCGCCTAATACCGCCGATTAACTAACCGCGGAGGCAAAGACGCAAGCAAAAACGTCCATTATTGTGGGCGTTCAACGTTTTCCCACATGCAACCTAACAGGCAACCAGCAGCCGGCGACAATGAGCTGCTCTGCCACTGCCATTGCCACTGAATGAGCAATGAAATAAAAACAAAAACAAAAAAAAAACTGATAAAAATGAGCCCCAACTGGCTCGAGGGGCCCGGAAACCAGTTTGCGTGCGTGTGTTGGCGTCGAGCCAAGAGTCTTCCGTGGATGGCTAGTGAGTGGTGGTCAGATTTTGATGTTTGCCTTGCCTTTTTTTACGGCGAGCAACCCTACTATTTTAATGAGAAGCTGCTTAACAGGCGCAAATTAAATGGGGAGCTGAGAAAAAAAAAATATTTTTTAATTGAAAACGGCATTTGTTTTACTTTCAAGCAAGAAAATTAAATTAATTAAAAAATAATATTTATTTAGTTATTAAATTAATAATTTATGAATAATCTATTATATATTTATTTTTATTTGTAATAAATTTAAACATTAAACAATCATAACTCAATGTACTCTCCATGCCCTTCAGATATAGATACATAGCTCATCGCCTTGAACTTCATCCAGATACAAAATGTTATTCCCGTTCATGGCCTATTTTACTTCAATCCCGGTCATTTTGGCTCTGTGCCAAGCTTGGAGTCGGCATGGAGCGCCATCCTCCCTCGCCACCCAACACTGACGTAGCCATCACTCCCCTTTGGATCCACTGGCCAGTCGACGGCAGACCACGCCCTGGCCGAGCGCACCAACAGTGTTGTGTGTGCCAAGTGGGCAGAGGGCAGCAACGACGCTTCTGATTTGCGCCGCTGCTGGCAGTGACGCCAATGCCAGGGCGGCGTCCACTTGTTGCTCGGTTGTGCGCGCCTGTTCCCAAAACTGGATTTTGGGGCCTGACTGACCGCACTATCGAGTACCGGGACGGACAAGCGAAGCGTTGACACTTGTGCCAATGTACCGCCAATCAACCATCGAACCGCCGCTGAACGAACCACCGACCATGCCACTCCCAGTCCCAGCTAGTGCCGCCCATGATGGTGGTTGCATTGACTGTGGTTAGTTACCGTTACGTTGTGTGCGGGCCAATTAGCGAATAACCTTAACCTTAGCTTCCAAAAAAGCTCAAATCACAACCTGTGCTATGAGGCGCCCAAAAATGTCTAGCGCGTGGCCACTCAACGTTGAGGAAAATCCCCAGCCCGCCGCCACGCATCGCGTGAATATGAATATCTGTACCCCCCTACCCTGATCCCCCACTGGTTACCCCAAAAAACAGCGGGGAACTTGTTTCGGCGCATCTCAATGCCACTTGGAGATTGTACGAGTTGGCTATGTCATCGACATCGACATTCCCCCACATACATACTTCCTCCCTCCACCTGATCACAAACTGGCACTCCAACAAGAGCCAAAAAGTTTGCCAAAATTCGCGCTGACCTACTGAGTGGCGAAACAGTTTGCGAAATTCGCAAAATCCTTGAGTTTCAAGGTGCGTCCTTCACTTGGCAATGGGGCCGTGAAATTACGGTCAAGGCGTTTCAGCCAGTCGAAGGTTAGCGGAGAGCGAGAACGACAAGGCTGTGTGTCAGTAGAGGTCTCGTTCTAACATACCCTAAGCACGAAGAGTATATTTGTTAAGAGGGATATTATTGTTCCCTTGGATGTTTCAGAGGGAAATGTTCAAAAATTCTGTTAAGAAAATATATAAATATCATTTTTATACATTAACAAAAACCTATTGTCAAAGCCCACCACTTTATTCGTAATTCTATTAATACTGAATAATGAAAATTATTTACGAAAGGGTGTCTAAATTCAATCATCCCCCAAAAACATTTCAATATTTGCCCCGCAATACGAAAATGAATTCCGCCTCGCAACAAAGGCGGAGCAAATCAACCTTTTCTTGTTGGCCTTGTTTTTTTGTGTTTTTGTTTTTGTTGCTTGTTTACCCCGCATATGTATTTTGTGGGACTGTTGTGTTTCTGTTCTGTTGTCGGTGGTGTTCTTGTCGTTATATGTACGATATTTTCTGGCCGCCTAATGAAAATGTTGCTGTTTTTGTTTTTTGTTGTTGATATAATAAAACACCGTCGCCGCCACCGTTCTGTTTGTTGTACAAACAGTGCCGGGGGAGCACCGACAACCGCTGGCACAATAATAACAACAACAGAAATCAGTTGGAAGTCGCGCGAGGCGACGCGACGCGACGCGTTTTCTGCCGTCGCTGTCAGTCGTGAAGGTGGGTCATTGTGAAATGACAGCGCCGAACCAACCAGGTGAGCAGAACTTGCAACAAGCTGATTACATCCATATGTCTCTGTCTCAGCCAGAGCGTGATGGCTGCAGCCGCCATGTTGTTTTCCACCATAGTGTCGTCCCGCTCGGCGCGCTGCCATCGATTGCTGGGAGCCGGTGCGTATTTTTGCGTCTGAAAGAAACAGGTCGAAGGCGGCTAAAGACCCGCGGAAACGGAGATTAATGTGAATGTACTCAGACCGGGGCTACGCCCGAGGCGAATGGCGAAATCCACCTGCTGCTCCGATCTGGGTACCCGTACCTCGATGTCGGAAAATGTCGTGCAAGTGTTCGCTCGCACTTGCGTCAGAATGTGGAATGCTCGTCGAGCTGTAAAATGCAAATGGGTGCAGTGTAAATGTCATGTAAATGATGGAACAAAGTCACCTTTTCGCAATAGACGTAATCAAATCGTTAAATTAAGAATCCTATTCTTATCTTCCTATCTTTCTATAAGAATAAATTAAGAATACTATTGTATTTAAGGGCCACAAATCAAGTTGAAAAGTAAAGAATATCTTCACCGATTTGAAATATCCTAGTTCATGCCATAGCTATAAATTAAATAAAATAGAAAAATAGATTTTTTGAAACCGAAAATGGGGGAATACCATAAGTCCACCCTTGTAGTATATTTTATTTATTTCTTTAAGATTTCTATGTATCTGCTTAATAAAGTTCTGATTACATTCAATTAAAGACCTTATTGTCACTTTTGAGCTCGCTTTCTGTCGGCATTTAAATAGGACTTGACGTAAAAATTGCTAAACAACACCAGAAAGGATAATGTTAAGCATCCTGATATGTATACCACGGGTCGCGGGACATTGCAGTTGGGCTGCGACAAGGTGTAGGCTATGATGGACAATATTATTCCGAACTGCACCATCTGGACCATTGTGATGTACTTTTTCCACCACAGACTCGACTGCACCGCTCTGCTGACCGAGGACAGGTAGTAGTAGGTATACATCAGCACATGAACAGCCACGTTCAGCACGCAATAAAGGATAACGGCGGCAAAGCCCTGAAGTCTTATGAACGCATATACCGCCAAGGGCATACTGACGTGGTGGAAGACGTGCAGGACGGATATCTGTCTGTTTTTCTTCCGGAGAACAAAGAATATCGTTTCCGTGAGGTCGGCAAACTTGTTGACCAAATAAAGGGTGCCGAAATAGCTCTCTCGGTGCTTGTGTTCATGGTCGAGGGGAAGACTCGTCATGCATCCCAAGTCGTACAGCCGCAAAATGAACAAAAAGTGTATGGCCTGGAAGAATAATGATTTTGTTTTTGGACACGACACTTCATATAGGTGGCCAACTCACGTATCCGAGCATCCAAACGTTGTACACTATCTGGAAGATGTTATAGCCCTTGATAATGCTCCGCAAATCGAAGGCCACTCGGTTCTCCATGAACTTTGGACCCACTTTCAGGACGAAGAGCAAATAGCCCAGAAGTACGATAATGACAGGATCCAGCGGAGAAAGCATGTTGTAGTCGGTTATGTCACTTTTAGGAATGGCGTGCAACTGCTGGACTACCTAATAAGGGAATCGAATGCATTCGAAATTCAATTGCTTTTCAAATTATTCAATCACTATACATAACATGCAAATAGACTTTAATCATTGACGCAGTCCATAAATGCCTAAATACGAAAAAACTAATTTTTTAAAATCTAAAATAGGTTTACGATTATTATCATTAAGCCTCGAATTTATTTATTTAAATATGTTAACCAAGAATAACCATTTGAATTGATGTTATTGTCCCAAATGTAAATTTTACTTACAAGATAGTTTTTATATCTATTAGTATCTTTCAGAACAAAACTTATAAGATTGGTATATCTTTTATCATCTAGTTTCCAAAAATTCCTAAAATTTTCCAAACAATACGAAAAAGGACAATATAGGCTACGGACCCCGGAACTTGGCAGTTGGGGTGGGATAAGGTGTATGCGAGGAGGACTAGAACGATCCCGAATTGCACCATCTGGGCCATTGTGATGTACTTTTACCACCACAGGCTCTCCTGCGCACCCCTTCTTACCGAGGACAAGTAGGAGTAGGTGTACATCCCAGGTCATAGGCCCTCAAAACAGGAAGTAACAGATAGCTCCGCTGAAAATCGGCGTCGTGCCAGGATCCACCAGGGAGAGCATTGCTAAGTCCTGCTATGGATATTACGAACAACTGCTAGAGTTTATTGAAAAGTTAGTCGATTGCATTAGACATTTCGCGGAGACGTAAACTGTTCCATTTGTATGCATATATGCTAATTCAGTTAATTTCAAATACTGCATAACTGCACTCTCACCAAAAAGGTTCCTACAAATCAGCTTTGTGACATAACTAGACTTTAATTAATCAAGAATTTATGGAAAAAGATCTTCCGGGTACTGGGTTAAATTCGTTTTAGGCAGATAGTCCATAAATACGCATAAAAACAATGCGATTTTGAAACCAGACCTCCGATGTCTCGATTTTGAAAATGAAAATATGCAAAATATGCAAATAAGAAGACAAGTTTCCACTTTAAAAATTATATAATTTCTGAAGTTTGAAACTCGACTATTCTTAGGAAAAAACACCCCTAATTTTAATATATCTTATAAATGAAACATCTTTAATACTGATCCCTTATTTTAAATATCTATATTTGCTTCCAAAAGACTTACAACATTTTCACAACCATATGTACAATGCATAGTAGTTGGCTAATCACGACGTTTGCGATCCGCAAGGACATAAGTCCTCACGTAAAAGTTAGTGAACAGCATCAGGAAGGTGAAGGATAGGGTCCCAGTGAAATATACTGTCACTTTTGGGACAGTGCAGTCGGGCTGGAATAAGGTGTACGTCATACAGGCTAGAATGATCGTGAATTGGACCATTTGGGAGATGGTGATGTACTTCTTCCACCACAGGCTCTTCTGGACAGCTTCGCTCACAGACGACAGGTAGTAGTAGGTGTACATCAGGATGTGAATAAGAACGTTCATTAGGCAATAGGAAGTAGCTATGCCGCCGTATCCAGTAAATATTAAGCCAATGTAGATCGCAAGGGGCATGCTGACGTGATGGAAGACATGCAGGACGGATATCTGACGGTCCTTCTTCCGCAGAACGAAGAACACAGTTTCAATCAAGTCGACGAATTTGTTAATCAAATAGAGGTTGCTGAAGTAGCGCTCTCTGTCCTTGTGCTCGTGGTCCAGGGGTAGACTGGTCATGCATCCCAGGTCATAGGCCCTCAAAACAAACAGAAAATGAATGGTCTACAAATAAAATTAAAATTAAAAAAATAATCCTTTTTTATATTTGGTTGTCAACTCACGTATAGAAACATCCAACTATTGTACACGATTTGAAATATATTGTAGACCTTAATTACTCCACGCAGATCAAAGGGCTGCCGGTTCTTCATGAGTCTGGGACCCACTTTCAGGACGAAGAGCAAATAGCTCGCAAGGACTATAAACGTTGGCCAGGGACATCTAAAGATTGGTAGCAAAACTGGATCCACTGGGGTGAACATGTTGGAATAGGTTTTGTGTGTCGGAGAAATAGCGAGCTACTGCTTCGATACCTATATAAGTGAACGGATTTCATTGAAAATTTAATCCAAATGTAATCGATTCAATTTAAATACATTATGCATATGAAGGGCCATTTGAACAGAAATGTACTAGTCGATAAAAAGGTATTTTTTTGCCATTAAAAGTGTAGAAATTAGGAAGTAAACACCTAGGATTTACTTCCATACAACCAAACATACAACCGAAGTTCATTTTTCTACGAAACACGTCACCTCCATTTGGTTGTAGTCTAAACAATTCCACGAACTGTGTCTATATCTTTTTTGTCTGACATCGGCGGAGGCAATGCGAGAAGCTCGAAAATGTCTTAAGCCGCGGATAAGACGTTGGGATTATCCTCCTGAGGTATGCACACGCACCACGCGATGACACTGGCACCTCCTAATCCACTTTAATTAGATTCTTTGGCCCGACTATAAAAGCATCTTGACAGCAATTGCCCCAGGTCAGCCTTAGGCGAGGCGAGTCTTCGGAAAACATGTCGCGTTCCATGGGAAACTAATCCGTGAAGTGGCTTCAATAGGATGTACCTCAACGGCCCCACTGGGCCCCAGGCTCTCGTCAACAGTAGTTCCGGCGATGGAGGCGTCTTTCCCATGGGACATGGCTATCCTGCGGAATACCAGCACATGGTCCATGCCCATTGGCGGGGATTCCGGGAGGCGCCAATCTATTATCATGCCGGTTTTTATATAGCCTATGTGGTACTTATGCTGTCGAATATTTTTGGAAATGGCTTGGTCATCTGGATTTTTTCAACGTAAGCCTAATTTGAATGAAAAAAGTCAAGTTTTTAAATCGAAATATGTAACGTATTTTACAGCTCCAAGTCCCTTCGAACTCCGTCCAACTTACTGATCCTGAATCTGGCCATTTTCGATCTATTCATGTGCAGCAATATGCCGCATTATTTGATTAATGCGAGTGTTGGCTATATCGTGGGAGGGGATCTCGGCTGCGACATTTACGCTTTAAACGGAGGAATCTCTGGAATGGGAGCTTCCATAACCAATGCCTTCATAGCCTTCGACCGCTACAAGACCATATCGAATCCCATTGACGGGAGATTGAGCTACGGCCAGATAGTCCTCTTGATCATATTCACCTGGTTGTGGGCCACCCCGTTTTCGGTGCTACCTTTATTCCAAATTTGGGGACGTTATCAGCCTGGTAAGATGCGAGTATTGCGTTAATTTGATGTGCCTGTATGTCGAAGCATACTTTTAGGCATACAAGAGTGCATTGATGCATTTCTTACAACTTCCTTGATTATCCTGTTTTCTTAATACGGATATATTTTCTCCAATTACAGAGGGCTATCTGACCACCTGCACGTTCGACTACCTAACGAACACGGACGAAAATCGCCTCTTTGTGCGTACGATCTTCGTCTGGTCCTATGTTATCCCAATGTCCACGATCCTGGTGTCCTACTACAAACTCTTCACCCATGTCCGCACCCACGAACAAATGCTGGCGGAACAGGCCAAAAAGATGAACGTCAAGTCCCTGTCGGCCAACTCCAATGCGGATAGCATGAGCGTAGAGCTCCGGATCGCCAAGGCGGCTCTCATCATATACATGCTGTTTATTTTGGCCTGGACTCCGTACTCCGTGGTGGCTCTAATCGGATGCTTTGGCGAGCAACAGCTCATCACACCCTTCGTTTCCATGCTGCCGTGTCTGGCCTGCAAATCGGTGTCCTGCTTAGATCCTTGGGTGTATGCCACCAGCCATCCAAAGTACCGACTGGAACTGGAGCGCCGTCTTCCTTGGCTGGGTATCCGTGAGAAACAGGCCACCTCGGGCTCATCCGGGGGCCAGGAGAGTGTAGCGAGCGTCAGCGGTGATACTTTAGCGATGAGTGTCCAAAACTGAGGATAACAAAAAGTTAACGATTATGGCTTGAAAATGTTAAACGAGTTGATTAGTTTTAAGAAGCAATGAACTTGAAGAGTTCCAAAAAATAAACACCAAAAAAAGTTGGCATTGAAAAGGAAATTTTTTTAAAGATTATTTTAAAATTTATTAATATAATAATATAATTATTTTTATTTTATTTTATATGGAAGGAACATCTTCAAATTCTCCCAACAGATGAGCTCTGATGCAACCGTTGCAACATACACGCGAGAGGAGTACAGACAACATCCTGTCTACTGTTGCCCTCGCCACTCTCCAAATTGTATCTCCACGGAAAACTACGTCCACTCCTATCTAAGTATGTATCTGTCTACACATTTAAAGCGCAATCGCACGAAACAAAATCAAAAACAGCAATGGCAGTGGCAGTGGCGGGGGTCCAACCACCGATGAGGTTGAAGAAGTTGTGCTTCTTTGTTGCTTGCGCACATCCAACCAATCCGTGGCCGAAAGTGGCGTTTCAATTCAGCGAATGTTCCACACGACACCAGGCGAACAGGAGTCGCAGCAGCGGTTTACAACATTTGCACGCGGTCGTTGAAAGTGTGATTGGCTGTCGCACTGCCTCTGACTGTGGGGCCATGGGCGAGTGGATCGTCATGGGGTGGGGTGTGGTGGTGTGGTGTGTTGGCAGGTCAGGCGCCCTCTGATGATGAGACATCGAATCGGGAGCGAGGAGCGTAGCAACAATGTTGCAATTGTGCCCTCACCACCCGATGGGGGGAATAGACCAAGTGGATATGTGTGTGAGCGAGCGATTCGCTGGCTGGGGCTTCTTCTTGCTCTTTAAGAAACAACAAACATTTTTACTAGGTCTCCATGAGATTTAGCAGCATGCTGGTGGGCCGCAAGCGATTAGATTTTCAATGGAAACTCAATAGAAAGGTTGTTAGAAGCCATTGGCCGCAGGTGCGACAGGGATGAGTATACAGGGGGCCCGGCCGGGATTAGAGAGATAGACAGATGCGATGGGGGGTGGCGCATTCAGCTTTGCAGCTACGGGCTACAGGCTACACCAACACCAATACACCCCACCCATATTATTCTCCGGATAATCCAATTTGTGCACTGAACTGAAGTGCCTTCGCCCGCAGCCATTCGGATTCAGATTCACATTCGAATTCGTTTATTTGCGCCCGGCGGGAGGATTGTGTGTCGTTTTCGACATTCCTCTTATTGTCTGCCCGACGACTTGTTGCATGTAATAATAATAATAACGAACGAAACGGTATCTCGTAGCTGTTTAGTGGATGATTAAACTGAATTTAATCGTTTGCGAACAGGCGCTCAGCGGAACTGGGTTCGTCGTCGGGCCATTATTGTCGTTGCTATGTATCTTGTACTGAAATCCATATGAGTTTAAATTGCCAGCAGAACGGGCAGTCATGTGTAGATACAAACGCTATAGCCGTCTCGCTTTCACACTTGTTTTTCTGGCTTACATCCCTGTTGGCAATTTGCTGCAGAGAATCGTTCTGAAAGATACAATATCTTAGAAAGGAAATATATACTTTATATAAAAAAAAAAATATTTTTGTAGTTAAATTTTAATTTTAAGGCCACCTTACATACATTTTCTGAAGACTTGAACTCAAAAAAAAATTTTATATTTTTTAATCTTACAATGCCATTATTGTTTAAAACACATTATAAAGGTTAAATGTATAATTCATTGTAACATATGTTTTTTCTCGTGGTTATCAACATCGTTTGTCTTATCAAGGTATCTGCCAATTTTCCATCAGGTAGGCAGGCCGACTATTCTGATACGGACATCCCACTCGCTCCCGCAGGGACAAGGCCACCGCAAGCAGCTTGCCATCACTGTCTCTTGGCATTAATCGTCTTTCTATGAATTTGGCAATCCTAATAATGCCAATTCGTGGGGTGGGCGCCTGTTAACTAGCAGCAGGCTTACAGCATTACCATGTCAGAAATCAATAAAAAGAGGTTGACGGAAAGTGAGCCCAGCACCCACTACCGGTGGTGGGTGTTCCGCTGCTGCTGCAATTTCCTGTCAGTGCTGGGACTCTGTTAACATTTGAACGTTAAAAATTCGATTTTATAGAATTCCAGCAACGCCCACCGACAGGGAGGCACAACGAAGGCAGACAACGACACAAAAAAAGACACTGTTTGTCTGATAATTATACAAACCAACTGGGGGCCCCAATGATGTTGCTATTGCTGTTGCTGCTGCTTTCGTTTTGGCCTGGCTACGCATTCTGCGCGCCTCTTAGTTATTATGTCAGATCTGCAATGTGCGACTATAAAATACGTATGCGGCCGCCGAGAATTTATTGACTCGTCGCCCCAGGCCGGGGGTGTGAGTTATAAAATTGATGGTATAAACTGTCTTGAATTTATAAATCCATCCGTAATTTTCTCGCGCCGTCCTGCCATGTACCACCGACCGTTTTCTTCCTGGGCGCCTAATGCCTTTTTCGAGTGTATGGTAACATTTGTATTCATATTAAGCTCGCTTCCACCGCCTGCTTTTTTGGGGGGATTCAGGGCCGGTCATGGCGACGGTTGTGCCACTTCTTGGCGCCTGTTGAAATTTTTCGATTGTATGTTGGTAACATTTTGTGGTCCCAAAATGTTTGACGCTCACAGCTCTGGCAACGCTTCTCGCCCCATCTCGCTCCCACTCGCACGAATTCCGAGTGGCATTCCCGACCGCATATTTCAAATCTCAAAGTGTCGAGTAGCATTCCGTGCAGCCATCGAGCGGCGCACGAGAGGGTTGTCAGAGCACCGGACGGGGCGGGAAGCAACAAGTGGTTGCCGGATGAATGGCCGCCTGACAACCCTGGTCGAGCGTTCCACGGACGGGTGGCATTCCAAGCATAACAATGCCGTCTGCTTTTTACGCTGCTTGCCTGTTCGGGCAACTGTGTGAAATTTCATGCAACGCGCATCTCGCAAATTTCGAATTCCCCGCATATTTCTGTGGCGTGCCACTGGCCTTTGTTTGTTCCTCTCTCTCTCTACCCGGTTCCTCATGTTGCCGGAGAGAGCTATCGTGATTGGTAGGGTGACTTCCAAGCGTAATGCCCACGATCGGAAATGACGGTCGCGACTCACTCCCCATCTGCGTAAAACCTTCCCCCCCGGCTCTGTGAAAATGATATGAAAGACTCACGTTTAATAAAAAAAAATGTCCCTTGCATTGCTTTAGATTTTTGTTTTTGCTGCCCATGCCGATTGATTTTTACTTAATACGAAATTCGTTATTTGTCATTATTTAACTTTAACTTAACTTAAAAAGCAACAACTAAAACAGCAAAGATAAAAAGCAATGAACAAAAGCTGAACAAAAATTTAAAAAATTAAAATTATTTAAAATTTACTAATGAAAGTATTAATTGAGACGTCCAAATTTCTAGTACAGCTAGAACTGAAAATATTTGTTTAATAAAATAATGTTTGCTCATCATTACTAAATTAATAAAAAAAAATCACCCTCTCATATATCCTAAAAACTATGACAAAACGCAAACTAATTACGCGGGATTTTTATACCCTTTTTATCGACACAGGAGGTCATCCTCATCAAGAATATATATACTTTATAGTGTCGGAGATGTTTCCTTCACTGCGTTGCCCACTTTTGACCAAAATTAGAGTACCTTCTGCAAGGATATAAATAAATATTCCCTGCTGCAATCCAATGGGTTCTGAGGGAAAAAATTTTTTTTTTTCAACTAAAACTCCGCGTGGCCTACCATCCAAGACACGAGAAGAGTCCAACTTGTTTTAAATCAAGGGAGAGCATGAATCGAAGGCGGGGAGGGTGGAAGCAGAGCCCCTTTGAACACCTCATCGATCCCTTGGAGCACTCATGCCCAGAGTTTACGCACTCTAGCAACTCCTAAAACTCAAGGTGACTTAAAAGGCGAGGTGGACTCAAAAACGGAATCTGAATCCCGTCCAGGTCGCTGAGAGTGCAACTCCGAATAATGAAGAGTGGGTGGTGCTGGGGGGCTGGAGCTGGAGCCGGTGCCGAAGTTAGACGCACTATTGTCCTCTGTAAATCCTCATTGTAACAAGAGCCCAGAATCATCGCCTTACGCACACGTCGCCCTGACTCCAGACTTCGGAAAGTGCAGCGACAAAGGCACCAACACTGCCAATGCAAAAAAGTTGCCATAAAGAGACGACAAAATCCCCATCTCCACTTGGCTGGCATCGCCCAAAAATAAATGCAACGCCTCCGAATGGACGATCATCTCCCATATACTCGCACTCGCACTCGCACTGGCACTCATTCCTTCATCGCTCCCTTTCTCCCTCTTGGGAGATCGAGATCCCCCAACCCGTCGGATGCACCGTCCATTGCTTCTGTTGCTGTTGCTGTTGCTGCTGTTGCTCCCAGCAAGTTCATTGGCCCGGCTCACGGCAAGGCAAGGCAAGGCGAGCGGTGTACAAAAGCAAATCAAGAGAACACAGTGAGAAAAGTAACTGGGGAATAATTCTGATTGTTTTAAACTCGATCGGTTCCATAATGGTAGCAGATAGAGAAGAAGCTCTTGAAAATAAGCTTTCAACTAGGATTTATGCTCCTGACAGTCATAGTTTTATGGGAAAGAGGACAGACTCTTTTTTAAACTCTTTTTGTTTTTTAACTACGATGGCCACGTAGTTTCCAAGTGCCATTAAAGGCAATGTGCTATTTTTAATAATATAATTCATTTAAATTAATCTAAATAGAACATTTGAGATCTAATAAAAAATAATCATAAAAATTTTGAATGGGGTTTTGTACCAAAAAATTGGATTTATAGTTGAAAAAATTGAATTCTAGGAATTGAATTCCTAGTCTATTGAATTTATTGTTTTATTATTGTCTGGTCACTGAGATCACTACAACTTTGCTACACACGAATTTTTGATTCAGATAAGACACTTGAGGGCAGATTGTCTTTGCAAAAGCCCTAGGCATCAGACTTCATTGGAACTTTCTTAAATTTAGAATCTAAATCGAATTTACATCTGTCAAAGTAGTGCCTTTTATGGAATTTAAAGAATTATAGCGACTCGAGCATTTTGTCGAACTCGATCCATGTAGAACTCGATGAATTCCAAAACCTAGGACAATCGCTTAGCTTTTGGCCGAGGTTAAAAATTTAGTCGGATAATGATAAGAAAGCTCTTGAAAACAAGCTTCCATAGGTTACGCGGGAATTAAAAAATCAGCCTTCAAACAGTCAAAATGTGTGAGGCGAACAGTCAAGAAACCAAAATGAGATTTGAAATTTTTATAGTTCTAATATTAATTATAGTTTTGTCATCATCAACATCCTTGGGGACATACGTAAGGACAAAGCGTGCGGTATGTGGATTTTACTACAGATATTTTTTTTGAAAGGATTTGATTCAAGTAATGTTTCTTTAACCCCAGCCTGAGTCCCAGGCCCAGGCCCACGCCCAGCCCCAAGACCAGACACAAGACCAGACCCAAGAACAGCCCCAAGACCAGCTCCAGCCCCATGGCCAGCTCCCGCCCAAGTCCCAAGATCACCCCGATCCACCGCCACGCATATGTGGAGGAAATTTTACAGCAATTGGCTCCAAGTGCTACTATATTGAAGAGGATAATCCACAACAGTGGATTGGTGCTATATTTCAATGCAGCTGATTGGGTGGTCGCCTAGCAACAATTAATAGTCGGCAGGAGCTCAATAACATCAGCAAAGAACTAAAGTCCAACGCGGAATACTTTGTTGAAACGATACGGATACCAAAAGAAAGGACGAATCATACATATATAAAGCAAAAAGATTACGTAGAACCAACGCGCAGCAGCGAGAATAATGTATTCGCCGTCATCAACTCTTTTGGTCAATATGGTGCGAGAGTCGGCTACTGCAATAAGTTATTTGTTTGTGAGAAGAGCGAACTCACCCAGGAGCAAAAACAGAATATAAAAAAAATTTTTTAAAAAATTGGCAAAAAGTACTACTTTATACAAAAAGAATTCAAAGGCCGGAGAACATGGTATTCCGCATTCCGTTTTTGTGACAATTTAGGTGGCTATTTGGCTTCTCCGAGCAACGAACTGGAATTCACTAACCTCTCAAAAGAACTTGAGCCCGGCCTAAATTATTTAATCGACCTTAATGATTACCTAGAAAAAGGTCAGTTTGTGCCTACAACTTCAGGCTCAGCAAATAATTACACTTCCTGGGCAGCTGGCGAACCAAATATGACATTTGGAGTGGGAAATGTTGTCATCGAAAAAACTGAATTGGGTTCTTATATGCGACGTGTTTACCCAGGCAAGAATTATTTTATTTGTGAAGCATCTGTATAGATTGCTTAAATTTTGTAAACTTCCATTAATAAAGATTTTTTAAATTGTAAATTAAATTATTGTACTTCGTTTTTCTCTTTCCTCCCAAAGTGAATATAAATAAATGTTTTTTTTTAGTAGTCTGCTGGGTTATTTCCTTCATTAATGATTATCAGTGGTTCTCCCAGACAATCCGGGGCTTCGACTTCTATGAGGAATTTTGCCAGCTATTCGTCACTGATAAGAAATATAATGTCTTGGAACCATACCTTGAAAACTTGTATATATGTTTCTGGGGAATATATTTTAATGGTCGCGAACTAAGCCCAGCATTGGTATTTTAATCAGTTAGTCAATCAGCTATCAAACAATTATATGACAGCAATGGGATATATTTGACCGATATTGATATAGTAGAAACAAGGATGTGTGCAGAGACATGCGTATATAGCCTCAGGAGGTGATCCTGACCGAGAATATGTATTCTTCACTACATGGCACGTTTTTGACAAAAATTAGAATACCCCCTGCAAGGATCTCTAGATAAATAAGAAATGTAAAATCAATTAAAGTTTATTGCATTTAATGTATTTGTATAAATATTTCGACCTCTTTCCAGCTTATTTTGTAAATACAAATTGGGCTTCTTTTGTACTCCCTAATATATCTATATCTATATCTATACATACACTCTGTATCTGGAATGCTTACATTATCTTTTATTATTATTTCGAGTATATGAATAATTTTCCTTGTATTGTGTGAAGGATCCTGCAAAAAAAAAAGAAAACTTTCACCGAATGTCTGTGCAAGTTGTGCGATTTAAGACAATTATCTGCCAACATAACATAATGTGGTCCAAGCACTATTGCGATAAATTCATGGTCTCAAAAGTCAAACAGTTTGCAGGCAATCACCCGCCTGTGTCATCTCATTTATAATAAATATTTGGTGCCATTTCAATAAACTAAAGAATAAAGTTTAAAATACAATATCATTAGCCAACTCTTCCGTTTCTAACAAAGCAGTGCAATATTTCCGCTTTCGTTACCGGCCAGGAAGGCTCGGTTCAGGGGCAAGACGGCCAGGGAGGTGAGCACGCCGCGGAATGTCTCCGAGCGCAGCTTGGTGATCGAGTTGAAGCCATGTGAGTGGGCCACATCGGCATGGACGCCCACACGGTTGCCAGTGGTGGCATAGACCAGCGAAGAGCCCACGCTCTGCAGGAAGTGGGCCGGTTCCGGAGGAGGCCTATTAAATATAAAAATATTTATAATAAAAAAAAAAAATATTAATAATATGAAAAATATAAATAATATAAACATAAAAAAATATTAAAAATATATATCTTCCATCACTCACTTCAGTTGGTAGTGCATAATGCCGTCCAGGGCATGCCAAACGGCCAGGGAATGATCCAGGGCAGAGCTCACCAGGAACTGATCACTCGGCGCCGCCAACTGCAACAAATCACACTCCATCGGTCGCCAGGAGTTGATCACCATGCCCGTGCGCGTGTCCAGCTGGACAATGCAGCCGGAGGAGAGTCCGGCCGCCAGCCAATTTCCGGAAGGGGCCACCGCCAAGCAGCGCACCGTGGCATTGGGCAGTGTTGCGTTGCACACCCGCCACTCGTTCACGTACTCCATGCTGCGGGCATCGATCATCTTGACACTGGACTCCGCCGTGCCGGCAATCACCAGCGGGGAGTGTGAGGGCAAACACTTGACCACTGTCACGGCACTGTGTCGTGGCGCATCCAGTATGCCAAGAGGTCTGCCTATAAAGGGATCCCACAAGTGCACACCCGAATCGCAAGACACCACATAGCGCAATGACTCAAGGAAGCCTAGGGAGTTGATGGATTTCTTGTGCGCCGTGTAGGTAAACTGACAGGGTGTGGACTTCCGGCCATCTCCTTCGCTCCGAAGGGACCACAGCTTCACAGTCTTGTCCTTGGAGGCCGACACGAAGCTGTTTTCATTGTCCAGCGCATAAATAGCTCGTACAGAGTTGGTATGACCCACGAAGGATTGCAGACGAATCTGTTTCAGGTTCAATGCCTGGTTATCCTTTTCGCTTCGCGTTGTCTCATGCCGCCAGTAGGCCAGCCAATTCCCCTCAAGGTGTCGCGTACTGGGCATCTGGTCCAACTTATAAGCCACCATATCCAGTAGCTCCACATTGCCCCGCACCACTTGAAGTCGGTTTCCCACGATCTGGGTGCCGAAACTGTTGGCGGCCAGCTGGCAGGAGGCATCTACAGAGTCCTCATCTTGGCTGGAACTGATGCTCGTGGCCAGCTGGGCTTTCTTCGGCCCACTGCCACTGGGTTGCTCGTGCTCGTGGCACAGAGTGAGCACAAATTCCAGGTTGCTCAGCGTCCTCTTCATGATGGCCTCGTCCAAGAACCGCAAAAAGGTCAGATAGGCAGTGTGCGCCAGCTCCGGTCCAAAGACGTCTCTTAGCTCCTCCAGGGCGCGTTCCTTCTGGCTCACTCCGCCCGTTAGCGAGAGATTGGCCAGATCGCAGGCAAAGTCGTTCGGCAGGCCGAAGGCTTTGTTAAAGATCAAGAAGAACGGGCATATAATCGACTGACAGAGGTGCTCGCGGGTCATGTCCGATCCCAGGCGAACGCTGAGCGCATAGATGGCGTCCAGGAACTTGCGGGCCAGCAGCGAACGGCCCAAGTAGCTACTGGGCATGAGGAGATTAGTGGAGCTCAGCAGGCGCAAAATGGGCAGCAGGATGGCGTCAAGCAGAATGTGATGGAGGTTATCCATGAGGCTAGAATCGGTCAGGCATGGAATCATGTACTTGAGCAGCTGGAGAGAGCTAATTATGGCGCCCTCGAGACTGCCAGTGATCCTCTTGGAGCAGAGAGCGATCAACTCACTGATATGCGGGAAATACTGCAGTAGGAGGAAGTTTTCGCCGTAGAGAGCTGGAGGGGAGGAGACAGTTTGGAGGACGTATCCAATGAAGAGAGAATGATTCACTTACCCGCAATGGACATGAGACATTCCAGGACGCGGGCCGCACTTCGGTCCCCCACTACCCTGGCATTGGCGATGCTGAAGTAGTTCAGGTTAGCCGCATCAGGGGAGGAACTGGCTCCAGCATCATCCACCTCGGGCAGAAGGTTCTCCTGGCCCACGTAGCAGAGCGACAGGAGCTTCAGAAGATTCCTAGTTATGTATCGGGAGGTTAGCACTGGTCCTAGTCGATGCGAGAGCCACACCAGACTCTCGGCGCTCATTTCGCTGATGCGATTGTTCTGCACAGCCTTGGCCTCCGACAACCGTGAGATGACCGACGCCTGCAGGGAGTCCATGCCCTCCGCCTCGGTCTCTACCGCCGCAGCTGAAGGTAATTGTTCCACCGCCTGGCTTATCAGCTCGAAGCTGTCAACGCTCTTGCGGGAGCCGATGTCGCAGTCGATGGCGCTCAGCTGGAAGCTGCGTCGGATGCCACCGGCACTGGGGTGCACCGGAATTTCGATGGTGGGTGAACGCGGTCCAAGGGGTGGGGCAGCAAAGGTGGGCAGCGTTTCGCCATCGCGGAGCGATAGCTTGTCCGGCGAAATCCTGGCGCCATAAATGAGTTCGTTGATGACTTGTTTGTCGGGCGATCCGTCCGATTCCCTCGCTTCCTCTGCACTGGCGGCACTCGTATTCGGTCGCATGTCGAAGGAATCCACGGACTTGCTCTCCTGGCTGGAAACTCTGTCCTGGTCCTCCTCGAACGTAAAGAGCTCCTCAATGTCGGGTTTGGTTTCTGGTTCTCTTTGATGATGGATTTCCTCACCAGCTGCCAGGCTGAGATTTTTGCTGGTTCTTCGACTCCCACCGCTGTGATAGTGATAGCCATTGCCCTGCTCGGGCTCCTTGTAGCCACCGACAGCCTCGATAAGCGGAGCTATAAAGTGCTGAAGGAAGCAGCGGAGCCCAAATCGAACAATCAAGCGGAGCAGGAAACTGTGGTGGTATAGCTTCACGGACTTTCGGGACTTGAACGAACTGCTGGCGGAGAACCGCAGGTGGCCACCACTGTTGTTGGAGCCTGCATCCTCAGGCGAACTAACACCCTCCACATCGTACAACTTAAGGAGCGGCTGGAGCAAGTGCTGTTGGGTTTGGGGCACTCCCAAGGCCTGAGCAATAGGGTCGAAAAGATTCCAGGCGGTCAAGATGGAGGTGCGTTCGTCCCGCAGCAGATCGATGACATGGGGCAGCAAGAGCTCCACTGGAGTGAACTGCTCATAGGCAAAGGCCACTGGCTCAAGGAGCCGCTTCACATGGGCACAGCACGACATGACCTTGCACTCAGCAATTTTCCGCTCGAAGAGCACTCTCTGCCGATCCATCTCCGTGTACTGGGCACACTCCCTGCCGCCCTTGCAGCTGAAGTGGGTGTGCAGCTCCAGAAGCACGGTGTTGGCCTCGAAGGCGTGCAGGGATCTCACCAGCGCATAGACTGCCATGTAGTGGCTGGGAAACGGGAGGAAATTGTTAGCAAACATTGGTTCCACCAGTTGCGCCGGGCTCGGCGGATGGGGCAAGCCCTGGTCATCTTTGGTGCCATCCTCCAGATGCAGGAGCAAAAGCACCACCCGACGCACTGGTTTTGGCAACTCTTGGCGGTACATTTGGGCAACCGTTCGACAGGCGGCGAGCCGAGCCTCAAACGAAGCAGTCAGGCCATTTCCCATCAGCAGGGGACGCAATCGTTGCAGAGCAAACAGCTCCACCATGAGGCAGCCGAGCACCTGCAAGTCCCGCTCTCTCTTGGCGGCCAGGAGGTGCTGCAGGCAGCTCTTTCTCTCCCTCAGCAGGTTCTTCGACTTGGTGGGGATGTCTCCACCGCTAGCAAAGAGCTGATTGGTGAACGAGTGGTCGGCAGAGTTCTGCTCGAACATGAGATCGCTGCTGATCATCTTCTCCTCGGGGTTGGCAGATGCACTCTGTTGAGGAAAGGTACGCGCATAAAACGACTCCAGTGTCTCCAGATTTTGTAAAAGCAACGTCGGGTTGTAGTTCTCCGGAAGTTCAATGAAGTTGGTAATAGCATAGAAGTTGGAGGCCGAAGCGGAACTGCTGGACCCATCATCTGCAGGTCGCAAGGAGAGGCGGGGTGAGCCGGATGCCATGTCCGTGTGCAGGTTCTCCGTGCTCTTGGCTAGGCGCTTTGTGGGACTGGCGTATACCTGGCTTAGTCGGGGGGCGGTTTTATTGAACCAGGGCGTGGTGTAGCGTCGGGGAGGATGCGCCTGAGCGAACAGTTGGACGATGCCGCGCTGGGTGAGATTCCTGTGCTGATCCACCAGGGTGAGGCAGACATTCTTGGACTTAACTGCCGCCTTTCCGCTTAGTTTGTAACTGAAACAAAAAGGATATTAGAAAATATGTAACAAGGATCTATGCCATTAAGAAACTCACCCAAAATTGAGATCAATCCAATGATGCAACCGTTCACTGACATACTGGGATTCGAGAGCCTCGCGGTGCTTGCAGATAAAGTCCTCAGGACACGTGGCCCAGGCAGGCAGCTCTAAGTCGGGCAAGTCCTCGTGAATACTTTTAAAGATCATTGGATCCGAATAGAACTCTGGAATGCATTCGTCCGGCGTCCACTCTTGCAGTCTCTGTATGGACACAGGGTACTCTGCTGGGACCCAGATGGGGCGTACATGGGCGCAAAGAATGGCCTGCGGCGTTCTCCTGGCCATGTACACAAAGTAAGTAATCTCGGAAAGAAAGTCGGATACGTGGTGAGGCGCTTGATCACCAATCGGTGGATAATTGGCATCTCCCGTCCCGTGCTGACTCGCCTGGGCGTACATAAGATCCAGATGAACATCGCCCTTGTTTAGTCGGTACTTGCTCTTGGTCAAGTCCCGCCAGTTGGCCCCGTTGCGGCCACTGAAATCGGTCACCCAGGGCATGATGTGGTGATGCGCCGCATTTGTGAGACTCCTCCCGCACGCATTGTTCAGGATGGTTAGGTAATCGAAGTTGGACAGCTGACCGTTGCACCACATTTCGGCATACTCCCGGAGATTGAAGTGGGCGGGGTCGTAGGCAAGGCGCAGGTCAAAAATGGTACTGCTGGAGGGCAGCCGATGCGTCTGGTGGTCAACGTGGTCCCCCAACTCCTCGCTGGCCAGTGGCGTCATGGGTGAAATGTCGTCCACCGCGGGATCCCCCTCCAAAAGGTTGCACTGCAGCTGGGGAAGGACCTGGAGCCAGAGATTCTCACGAAGTACGATGTGTTGCAGCCGGAGATCGCCGAGGAAGAGCCCCTGGGCCTGCAAGTGCCTCGTCAGCTGCAGGATTTGGTAGATCACAAAGAGCGTTTTATTGTAACCCTTCCCCAGCAGAGCTGGCGTGAAAGTAATGCAATCGTAGAGGCTGCACTCCAGCGCTGGGGGATAGAAGAAGACACTGAAGTGCGTGGAGGTCTCGATGGCCACCAGGGCAGGCAGGATGTTGGCGTGACATTCGGACATCGTAACGTCGGACATTGCCGAGGGGCCATCGCCAATCCGCTCTCGATCCACTTGACAATGGAGCACTGGGCAGTGGTAGACGCGTTGGATTAGCTCTTTTAAGACCGCATCATGGGGTTGGAGTTGCCCATGGCCAGAAGATGGCTTTGTGGTGCTGGCCGATGGAGCTCCTCGGCACAGTTTAATGTGGGCGCCGCTATACTTCCTGTAGGCCTCCTCCCACAACTGTTTGAAGTTGCTGTTGGCCACAAACGACACCGCCTGCGAGTAGGAGAGGGGCAGTTCTGTAGAGGATCCATCTCCGTGGATCTTGGGCAACGGGTACACCTTGCGCTGCGGCTGTTTGCGGTACGTCTGCACTAGGATGCGTGTCCACGGGTGCTCCAGTTGGCCAGTGGGGTGTGCTCTTCGGTCCAGGAGGGGCCAGCTGGTGAAATGAGTCAGCTTCCGATGCTTCTCTAGGGACTGCAGCCAGGACTTGTCGCAGACCAGCTGGTAGCGTCCCTCGACGCCAGTTTCGCACACATGCTGCAGATCCACTCCAATCTCTGGCCATATCAGATCGCTTTCGCCCATTTTTTGTGTGCGCCGCGGAAAAGGGGTTGTCCACTGGAAACTCAATGAAGCTGCTTTTCTGCTTCGCGGTTAGTGCTCTGCTAGTGCCGTTCACATTTTAATACTGGGCGTGCCTCGATGTGTCTCTGCCATAAGTGCTTTGTTTAAATCTCACTGATTAGAAAGCACTTTTAAGGGTTTTCTGTTATCTTATCAAAAAAACACTGCCTGTTTTTTCGCAAATCAGCTGTTTCTTATCGATATCAAGTTAGTGTCACTGAAATAGCCTTTTAGTGGCTTTAATCGACAAAGCTATGAAGCCAGGTTGATCAAATTCCTTTTTAATTTCCACATTATACTTTTCTAAAATCATTCTAGGATACAGGTTTTTTTATAAAAACTTTAAAATTTCAAAAATAAGATGAAAAAATGATTAGTTTATTTTTACGCTCGTCTATAAATTGGGCTTGGCATCTCTAGTATGTAAAATAAATTTGTGTAAGATACGTGGGTTATGTAAACAACCTATAGATGGCGCCAGATAACCACTATCGAAATAAAAAGTTGAAATTAAAATTAAATATTTATTATATATTTTAAGAAAATACTAAAAATAAAAAAAAAACAAAAAAAAAATAAAATATATGAAAAATATGTAAAGCAGATGAAAGATTCCACTTCCTTACAGAAAATGCAAAAAAAAACTTTTATTTTTCTAAAGGTTTGCAATTAATATTATTTTATTATCTTCCAGTTCCACAGAAAGTAGGAGGCACACAAAGTTATTTTTGTATTTGCCACTGCTGAGCAAACACTTTCAACCGATGTCAACACCTTCCGACAGGCCATAAACCAATGGCATGCGACTCATGTGGGATACACTTGACCGATAATGATCTTGATTATAATAAACATATTTCAGAACGTTTTGGGAATTTGGGGAATCAGACAAGCCAATTCTGCAAGAAAATATGTACAATGTACATTCTTATTAAGTCTACAGTAAAGCTATCTGATTTCAAAACAAACAAAGCGAAACCCTAAGCATATGGAGCTTATTATAAGCCTTTTTAAATAAATTTTATAGATATTGTTTCAATTTTCTTTTTCTCACAAATCAGTTCAGTATACAGAAGTTCAGTAGTTTTTTAAATATAAATACATACAAAATATAAATTTTTTGTTAAGTAAAAAATTTTATCAACTTTTTTCTCTGTTCTTTCACTTCCCATGTATACTGCCATCGTGGAAGTTCCCACGCTCCTCTTTCCCTGTTCATATCTAAGCCCGTCCGAAATCCTAATCTTATCAACGAGGTAGCCAGGTTTGTAATGTGCCGCCTTCTTCTTTAATTTTTTAATGTTTGCGGTCGGCATTTGAAAGAAACTAGAAGCAGCATCCGAGCCGAGGCACTTGTTGCCACGGTCTAGAGGTCAAGGTGAGGCCCATTATCGCAAGGTTTTCTTTTTTATTTCTCATATGTATCTGTGATTGTTGAGGCATGAAATTTATTACAGTTTAAACGCTTCAACCCGCGGATGAGAAACTGTAGCAGTTTTGTAAGAAACTGGTTTTAAGTGTCCTAAACGGCGAACCTTTCGCAACTCGAGACACTTGGCTTCACTTCCGTTTTGCACAAATTAGCGGGCTTAAGCATCAGGTGTATAAATACAAAAAAAAATCACGTGTCAAAGGCTTGTCACCGGTTTCCAGGTTCACTTGTCCACCAGGCAGTCGATCGCCAGATGTTGTTAGGAAATTCGGATGAAGTTAATATTTGCAAAGTGCCACTGGGCATTAAATGTTTTTTAACATTCTGCGGCGGAGGGAGGCGGCCAAGAGGCACACACTTATTTGCCCGCTAAAAGTTCTTACCACTTTTCACACATCCGATGAGCTGTGCACACAAAATAAAATGTATACTTACTTATTACATGCGAATTAAACTGGAACTCAGTATTGGCTGGCAGTAGAATGGGATTGTGGAATTTATCAAATTACTTCGAAAATACCCCACATCCGATCGATGCCTCCCTCGCCGCCTCGATTATCGATTGGTGGTCCATAAAGCGGCGCACACGACCGCTCGGAGTTCGGAGTACCTGAAAATATGGCCAATTAAGTTATTAAACACCTTGGCTGATGACGCACCCTAAAAACGAACCCCAGTTGGTCGGACGCCCGCCTTCCATAAATCAGTATCAATGGGACTCGCTTGCCACGATATAAATATATATTTGAGAATGTGCAATATAGGCGGAATTTTTGAAAAAGAAAAACAGCAAATCACATGCCTAAGATTTGACAGCTCTGTTTGTTCATAGTTGGAGCGGAGATTCCCGCCTGTCCTCCCCGGGACAATCTTATCATATCAGCCGGAACCTTGGTACAAAAGTCGCACTATAAAGACCAAGTCGGCTATAAAGATTAAAACCGATATTATGGTTAATAGCATTGTAAAAGGCATATTTTAGATAGCTAACTTTACGAATTCCGTTCCGCAGTTTATTTGTTTTTATGGCAATATTGCTCCGAGACGCAAGAAAAAAAAACCCAAAGCTCACATAACCCCGTGACCCAAAGTTGATCGGCCTTGGATCAGTTAACCCGCCGTCCATATCGCACCAAATTAACCAATCCAATCCACTCCAATTGAGCCAAGTACTGCGAGTCTCGTGATTATTTTTATGCCATGCTCGAGTATTTTCTTGTCATCTTCGATGACCCTCGAATAGTCAATTGCTCCGGCAGTTTCCCCCTCTCGGCGACTCTACATGTTAAACTATTTTAATTACTTAAGTGTTTGCTTACTGCATTTAACTATTTTACTTGAACTAACATATTCTCGCCTGTTAACCTGTTAAGATTTTGCCTGATTGATTTATTGTGGCTGAAATTGAGCGAAACTCGTTAGAGGCATGTGTCTAAAAACGTACGCGGCTAACAATAGTTTCTCCCCAAAAACGCCGGCACATTGAAAACGGCTTCTTTCGAAAACAATTAGCTCTTGCCCCGGATCCGTATGTGACTATTCATATTTGGCATTTATAGATCATCTCATAACGCTATATCTTATCTTGACAGATATAGCGAGTCATAATTCCTTAAAATATTTTTAGCTTATATGATCGTAGCGTAAAGATTGCATCTGGTAATAATCTCTATTTTACTTTTTCTTAAAAACAATCTTACTGCATGGACATATAATGTTTTACGTATTTTTCAATTTATATAGTTTTATTATTTTCATTATTTGATTTAACGCCTTTCCTATTCTCAGAAGACTTATGTCCTTTTATAGAAATTGTCTTTGAATCCAGAGCAAAATTGTGCCACTTGACTTTGGCCGTTTAATTGGCTCTTGGGTTCTTTTTAATATGCTGAGTGCCCATGGAATTAAAGGTCTTTGCAGTTATTTGACTCAAAAATTAAGTACTTGAAGAGGTCGAATTGGCAATGTACTCGTTTGGATTCAAATGGAATTAAAGTATTTTCCATATAAATATTACAATGGGAATCGAATTATGATTTGAGCCTTGCTTTTCTGTATAATATTGGACTTAAGTTAAAGTCATTATAAATGTAATACATAAAATTCACACTTTAAATTTCTTTTAAAATATATTAAAATAATATTACAATTCCTACAATTTCATCTGGCAAGCTAACCCTTTAACAGAGTATTTTGTTATTTTGATATAAATATTTTTGGCGCCCGCCACATCCCATTAATGGACATCAAATATAAAAGACTTTCAGGCCGCTTCAATTAATTTGCCGTATAGTATTCATATAAAACGCAGAATATTTCGGTATGCGAGTTAAATATTGAGTCTCCGCCCCGTACACCCGCCTCCGTCTGACTCCTCATATTGTCCATTTACCAGTTCGAGCTGGTAACGTTTTTTGGTCATGGACGTTGGAGCCAGTTTTAGCTAGATTTAGACATCAAAAATATTTACATTTCAAATGATATGTTCAGAATTTTCACATATTTATTTAGACAAACATTTCAATTGCAGACTTGTTGCATGGTTCGCTGGCTCGGTAAACTCATGTCGAGATGACAAAGCGAATAAACGGGTTTGA
This sequence comes from Drosophila atripex, assembly GCA_035045925.1. NCBI lineage: Eukaryota > Metazoa > Arthropoda > Insecta > Diptera > Drosophilidae > Drosophila > Drosophila atripex. The sequence goes on from JAWNOP010000070.1 coordinate 11,425,546, forward strand.
GGATCATCCGGATCGGTTAGTTTCGCATATATATGGCATCCCATCCGATGGCATGGATGATGGTCTGCAACTGATATGGGGATCATATGTGCGTGTTTATAATTGATGGGGGGTGCGCCCATTAATTAAAGATTGTCGCTTTTCATTAACCAAGAGATGGACGTCTCTCTGTTTGTCCATTTGCTCGTGGAATATTTTAAAGAACTGAATTATCTAACCATTACTTACAAGCACTTTCCCCGTGATGATCTCAAGTCTGGACAAAGTGTGCCATCGATAAGAAGGAAACGTGTGGACTGATAAACGCGGCCATACTTCTCAGGGATTTCGCAAGAAGGGCTCTTGGCAATGGATTAGATTTCCAGTGATAGTGGTTGTCCATATTGCAATAGTCACCTTTGAAACGGATGTGCCAAAATCCCCTGTCTGGGCACTTGTACAACTATACTTTAAGGCAACTTTAGGGCCCTCTATTGATTTAATATTTCCGAAAAAACCAAGTGACAATGACCGGCCATTAAATGCTCTCGTTAAGCAAATTATAATGGGGTTGTATTCAAAAATATACGCAAATATGGAATGTATATTTAAACCGCAACTAAGCTGCATTGAACCGCATCTGTAACTGGTTAAGTCAGACAACCAAGTAATGAATATTTTCAGAAAAAAACATACAAATTCGCGCAAATTAAGGCTGAAACTGAAATCGAAACTGAATCTGAAATGGCATTCGAGTGGTCTGGTATGAATACTGATCGTACAATAGAAGTGTCAGGGCGGTTCGAGGTGGTTCACCCGACTAAGTCGATAAGCACTCCCTAGTCGCGCGCCGCCAGCTTCCCGCCTCCCATCTGCCACCTGGATTTCGCCTTCAGTTATTTTAGTTGATTTACATTGCATAAAGTCGAAACCCGCCTCTAACCGGTAAACGACGCTGACTAACTATGTGCAACTACTATTCCGAATACCCTACACAACTCGCCAACAGGGTATATGCGATCTGTGTGCGCCGCCAATATCTGTGTCAACGTGCTATAGTCACTCAATGTCCACTGCTTCTCACATATTCCACGGAAGGGTAAACACAGATATTTCTTCTTTAACGAGGTCTTTGATATAATCTAGTCAACTTAAGTGTATTAAAGTATATATATTTAGTTTCCACAATATATACCGAGTATAAAAAACATGCCCGCGTGCGTATAAAAATGTAAATGTTCTTGAAATTTGAGGTATTTTTAAAAAAATGTATATATATCAAAGATTATTTGCGATAGTATCTTATTGTTTAAATAAGATCGTAAGAACCACATTTTAGATTCTATATGGATTTTATATAAAACAAAAAAAAAACATATATTATAACATCATATGTATTATTAAAATAGCTGGTTAAAATTATTGGGTTCTTATCGTTATTTATTGCTGTGATAAGGTTTTTATTGGGGTTCAGTCTAAAACTCAATTTGTCTGCATCTTTAATAAATTATTGCTGATACCAGGTAGTTCCTTTGCCAATAAAGGCAAAAGCATGTTCGCCGACCATAATTCAATTTCCCAACTTTCATTTTCAAAAAGTGTCGTCCGATGGATGATATTGACCGAATTTTTCTCCGGGTGCAGCGGTGAATGGAGTTTCCATCTGGTTGGACCAACTTTGGCACATTCAGGTTTCGCTAGTTCTAATTTGGAGCAGGGTGCATTGTATTCCACATACTTTGGCACATAGTCAGTCTGGTCAGTTCGACTTTTTTTCTATATCTATTTTTCTTTTTTTTTTAAATTTATTTTTTTTTGTGTTTTTTGGCCGTTTATAGCGAGACATAAAGTGAGCGCGTGCAGGTGAGACTGATGGCGACTGAGGTGGAAAACCGTTAGTATTCAGCACAGAATCGATTAATACTACTTGGACACTGATACCAGCTGAAATCGAAATCGGGCCTCAAACGGGCAAATAAAACAAAGTTCCTTGGGTCACAAAGTACTGTTGTATTGTCGGAATCGAATGCTCCACGCATGCGGGGACTCGATGGCCGATCGGCCAAGATAGCGACAGTTTTTATGAGGTGCTACAAACATACATCCATTAGTGCAGTTAGAGAAAATATATGTGTACTATTTCGTTAGTTTTATATTACTTCAATAGAGATTAGGGTTTACCATGGGAAGTATAATTATTAACAAATTATTGCCAAGATATATGTATATACATGTATGTGTTTCATACTATCTAAAAAGTAAAAATTATAATTGTGCTCTGAATGGAACTGCCATGACTAACAACTAACCCATCTAATTACAATATAATGATGGTTTTTTAAAAAGCTCTCTTGAGATTTTCTCGCTGTGCTGGCTCTATTGCGGTCCGTACATTCGGACAAGTGTAACGATCGATTCCTTGTCGATATACCCGATCGTTGACTGACCGAACCCGATGGACTGGGGCGGTAGGTACCAGGCGGCGGGGCTAATAAAAACTCCAGCAAAAGCAGCGCCGGAGCAGCCGGGGCCGAGCAGAGCGCCGCTTATCTGCTCTCATATAAACTAAAGTCGGCGGGAATAATTTCTCATTTGTAATTTGGCAGGCGACGTGCGCGGATCGGATCGTATCGGAACAGAACTGAACTGAAAAGAATTAAGAGATCGAGATCGGGATCGGGCGATCATTATTTGCTTTACAGTTGCTTTAGTGGGTAGAAATAGAGTGAAAAGTTGAGCCCCCCACGAAACCCCAGTGATCAAAACTCATTCTCGTTTCCGCGTTCTCCAAGTGCTAATTGCCAACAAATCGACAGCCATCGAACTAAAAACCAGAAGAGTGCGCGATCAATAAGATTTAAAGGATCTGCCGTTGTCCTTTAACCCGCAACCGTGGCGAAAGAACTGGCCAATTTGTTAACTCAACAGAATAACAATCCCAAGATGACTCAACAACCGCAATGGGGCATAAGCTTCTCCAAGTGTAAGTGTCCAAGACATCAAGAACAGAATATGATAATCCTCGCCAGGTGGTGATGGCCCACGAGGAAGTCCGTGCTGGTGCAGATCGTTGAACTTGTCGATCGACATGGGTGGTGTTTGAGGTGTTTAGACCATATTTATTCTATTGGTTAACCGACATTGACCGACAGCTGCTATTCTACTAAGTCGAAAATACGTAGGTGTCTGGCTGTATAATGCATTAATGAAAACAATGACAAAACGTTTTCGCCACTTCCGATTCAGTTATGCTTGTTTTTTTTTTTTAGGTTTTTTGGCTTTTTCGAGTTTTGTGTCTCGCATTTTAAGTTTGTCGCGTTTTCTGGGGTTTGTTTCGTTTGCGGCTCATCACTTTGGGCTCGAATTCTTGATATTCCCGGCATGTGCGAAGCATAATTGTTAAATATTTTGCATACAATTTGCATGCGAATCAGTCGGATATCAGCCGCGTCTATAGGGTATTCGATCTGCAGGGTATTCGAGTTGGTCTGCCAAGCGATTACGATCGTTAAAAAGCGTTAACAGTTATTATGGACTGGCCGGGCCATCCGTTTATGGCTCCACCCGTTTCCTCGCCCCATCTCGCTCTGTTCTTTTTTGGGCAAGGTCAATGCAATAAAGAATTCCGACTGCTTCTCTTTTATTTTTATTTATTTATTTCTTTTTTTTTTGGATTGGGCAACGAGCATTTCTTTTGTAAGAACGTTGAATAAAAAAAAAACCAAAATACAAATTTGAAGTTTATTTATGGACGTCCATAAGCGGGGACATGAGTTCGTTTTTTTTCAATGCAACCTGCTATAATTTTGAATAAAAACTCTTAATTTGGTTAAATAATTAATTAAGAAACGTATCAACAGCTGTAGCTGCCATGTATATATTTAATTTATTTTGTTTAACGATTACGTAGAAGTGCAATTTGTTGAAATTACTGTCATATTTTTGAGAAACTTGGAAAACGACTTTAGATATTGGTCTCAGTCTAATGAACTTAAAAAAAAAAAAATACAAAAGTATTGCCATAAATCACCGGTGGGGAATAGTTCGTTAGTTCGTCTAATCGTCTGGTTCTCGGTGCCCGGCGCCCCAGTTGCTCAAAAACTCATTATCATATAGAAAGGGCCTCCACTCGCCCGCAGGCCTATGTACATACGTAGTATGCCTATCTCGTATTCCTCAATCATACATTACACTTGAGGCCCGGCGACCCGGTCCGATCCCCCCAACCATTGACATAATTTTCGCAAGAGCACGGAAATGCAAGCAAGCAGAAGAAATGGTGTTTATTCGTGGCGTGCTATCGCCGAGCAGGGCCCTGGACACTGGCCAGAGATTGCCGGACAAAGAGCCCCAGATATGTCATCGAACGGACAGAAGAAATTGTTTTTATTTTCTCATTATTGTCGCGGATACGAGCAGCATATTGGATGGGGGAATTAAAAGAACAGTCCCTGTTTAAAATGATATTACAAACATCAGAGCTTATTTCTGAAGAGATAAGCCGCTTTCAATATGGCAAGGAGTGGCAGAAGAATGTGTTATCTAAACACAAAATATTTAAGCGATAATTAAACAGAGCTTCCGTCGATTGTCTGTTTTGATCTGTTGTGTAAAACAATTAATGGTTGTGCCTGAAACTGGCTTGGAACCCAGTTGTTTGGTTTTACTTTTCTATCAAAAGTCTGATCATTACATTCAGTTTTGTTATGGCCTGTATGTAGTATAACTATCTAAACTATAGATACTAAAAAAATATATTAAAAAAATTCAAAATGTCCAAGTCACAATTGCTTTTTTAATTTATTATCAAAGTTTAATGCTAGTTTTTAACACCTTTTTGTTTTTTTTTTTTTTGTCAAAATTCTTGTACTGACAACTGATTATGACGAATTGGTGTTGAAGGCGATTAAGCGACTTTTTTTGAAAATACATTTTTCCTGCCTCTTGAAGTTCTGTCCAGATAAGGGCGTGTTACCATATTTTGATTAAATCTTAACCGGCTTATCGAATGATGGATCTTAACTGGAGTGCGATCGTATATTAACGCCACTAAACGTGATTGGTCGAGTGATATATTGCCTCACTTGGCCGGTCGACGATATGATTAGCACCCATTTACATATAGAGAGCTCCCTCTTGATATGGTCGATGGATGGATGGATGGATTATGGCCTTATCAACTTATCAACTTATCACTTTGCAATCATATTAGGCGACTTGTATTTCGATTTTCATTTGACACTCGCGCCACGAATCGAATGAATTCTCCCCCAGTTGAATAACTTGTCAAATATTGACATATTGTTAATTTTATCAGCTTCGGTTCCTGACTTTCTGCAGATTTCTGCCAACAACTGAGAAATATTTATGCAAATTTTAGTGTTAATTTATTGGTAAATAAACTTGCCAGCCGGTGACGTAGGTCGATTGGGCCTTTTGCGAAATGGGCCTGAGGAGTTTCTCGTTCCATTAAAAAGACAAACATTTAATTTTTTATTTCGGCTTCTATTAGAGCCGAGTGGCTGGGATGTGAGTTTGAACTTGACGTAGGTGGACTCGTGGCTAAATGTCAACAAAAACAACTGCCGCTAGTGGGGAACGGGTGGGCGATCTAATAATATTGTCATGAATTGGATTCTGATTGTGTATTTACCCAAGAAGCCGAGCTATTTGCCTGGGATTATTAGCAAAACTTGTTTGCTTGCCGATTCGGTTAGAACATTTTTGGATGAAATGGGTCAATGTTAAGCTAGAGTGTGTTTCTGGAAAACTTGATCATTTCAGCCTTCGGGCCCTAAAGGCCTTAATTGATGATCAGACCGACAGACAGACAGACAGACTTTAGACCGAGGAAAACGCAATCGACCTCACGCCCACCTCACGCCAATGGTTTACTGGGCTGCGGACCCCGTTTCTCCGCTCCATGTACTTGAGATTGCGTGAACTGCAATCCAAGTGTTTATCGCAGATCTACCACACTTCTGGCTTATCTTGACGCAATTCCGCTTAACAATTTAATGGCGATATGGCCATCATATAAGCAGCCCCAGTCGATCCGTCGTGGACAGGACGGGGGTGCCTGGTGATTGATAGTGGGCTCCCATGTGACGACAAGTGTATAGCGCCGCTAATATAGTCACTAATCATGCGGTATATAGGGTGCTCGAACCAAACACGGGCCATAAACTCACCGAATTCTCACAGGAAGTTGGCACGAGTGCGGTGCCCTAATCTTAAGAATTCTCCAAATGCCATTGAAAGACTTCGAAAACAATTAAATAATTTATTATTAAAGATCACGAATGAGGCCCAAATAAATTTCGATTAAATATATTAGAGGCACCAGGCAGTTTAAAGATTTAGAAGTAATTCATTGATTGTAAATTATCTGCACTTTAGAGTAAATTTTGATTAGAAAGTCAAGGGGGGAGCCTATAAATTGTTTATGAATAGGACATGGACCCTGGTAACCGTATTTCTTTTGAAACTAATACATATTAATGGGTATAGGACCGATTTAAATCGATGGCCCTATAAATGATTTTAAAATATTTGAAATGGAAACGGGTTTTGAGCCGAATCAGACCCTAAAAATACTCATGAGTCATTAGAAATACATATGTGATCAAATCGGAGCCGAAATTATTCTCAGAACAGAGGGAGAAAATAATAATAAATAATCTCCAACTTAGTCTAGTCTAAACTATCTAGCCTAAACCTTAAGGACTTATTATAACATTAAAACACAAATAGAGCTATTTTGGGGGAGATTTCCAGCCGGAATTCACTTCACTGAGTCCTCTAATTGATATAGTGCCAGGCAATCAACTACAATTTGAAGTTTATCAGCGCAAATTGATTTGTACCCAATTGACCGACATGAAGAGCCAACCGGCAACCGGCAACCGGCAACCGTCAACCGTCAAACTATTTATTCGCACGCTAACCAAATTAAATGAGTAAATTGTTTAAAAACAGTTTGTGAGACGCAAATCCATTCCGGCTATTAAAACCGCTTGACGCAGTTTGCTCGACAAATGTGGCCCGACGAGTTAATTGGTGCTTCTGAAGATCCACAGACACCCACAATTACGTCACTCACCTGCCTTCCATATTCTCCATTGCAGATTTCATACTCCCGCAGCGAGTGATACTGTCCATAATGGGCTTCCTGGCCATCCTGAACGCCTACACGATGCGCGTCTGCCTCTCGCAGGCCATCACGGTGATGGTCATCAAGAAGAACTCCACGGACGACGGCGAGGACAATGCCATCTGTGAGCCGGACGATCTGGACAGCGGTTCGACCGTAAGACACATCCATCAATGATCCATATCCGTACTAAACAGTGTATAATTCTTCAGGACGGAGGCGAATTCGAGTGGTCCGAGGAGTTGCAGGGCCTGATCTTGTCTTCCTTCTACATCGGTTACATCGTCACGCATATTCCCGGTGGCATTCTGGCCGAGAAATTCGGCGGCAAATGGACCCTGGCCATTGGCATCCTCTCCACCGCCGTGTTCACCATGCTGACTCCCCTGGCCATCGACCTGGGAGGCTCCGACTGGCTGATCGTGACTCGCGTCCTTATGGGCCTGGGTGAAGGTACCACCTTCCCCGCCCTCAGTGTCCTTCTGGCCGCCTGGGTCCCGGCAAACGAGCGTGGTAAACTGGGTGCTTTGGTGCTGGGTGGTGGTCAGGTGGGCACCATCATGGGTAACCTTCTGTCGGGTGTGCTGATTGATGCCTACAGCTGGCACTTTGTGTTCTACTTCTTCGGCGGCCTTGGAGTCGTTTGGTTCGTGATCTTCGTAAGTAATCTTGAATGGCCTATATGGAAATCTTATCTAACATACTCACTTTGGCAGGCCTTCCTGTGCTACAGCGAGCCCACGACGCATCCCTTCATCAAGCCAAGCGAGCGCGAGTACCTTATCAAGGAGATCGGACCCATCAGCCGCAACAAGGACTTGCCACCTACTCCCTGGAAGGCCATCCTCACCAACCTGCCCATGATCGCACTGGTCTGCGCCCAGATTGGCCACGATTGGGGCTTCTATATCATGGTTACTGATCTGCCCAAGTACATGTCCGATGTCCTGCAGTTCTCGATCAAGGCCAACGGCCTGTACTCCTCCCTGCCGTACGTGATGATGTGGATCGTGTCTGTGGGCAGTGGCTTCGTGGCCGATTGGATGATCCGTCGCAATATCATGAACACGACCAACACCCGTAAGGTGATGACGGGTATTGCTGCCTTTGGTCCGGCCATTTTCATGGTGGGCGCCTCCTATGCCGGCTGCGATCGTGTCCTTGTCGTCGTCCTCTTCACAATCTGCATGGGTCTTATGGGTGCCTTCTATGCTGGCATGAAACTAAGTCCTCTGGACATGAGTCCCAACTATGCGGGCACTTTGATGGCCATCACCAACGGCATTGGAGCAATCACGGGAGTGATCACGCCATACCTGGTGGGAGTGATGACACCAGATGTAAGTTTTACATGAAAATATGTCTTCTATCGAATTGAATTAATTAATTAAATCTTTTTAGGCCTCACTGCTTCAATGGCGCACTGTGTTCTGGGTGGCATTTGGTGTGCTCTTCGTCACCGCCGTCATTTACTCCATCTGGGCCTCCGGCGAGGTCCAGCCGTTCAACAACGCCCCCATCCAGCCGCGCACCGTGGACTTTGAGGCGCAGGAGCGCAAGCCCGAGGGCGAGAAAGCCAGATCTGCTCTGGAGCAGAGCTCTTAAGGAGGATCGCCAACGAAAGTGCCATACAAACTGTACCCTAGTTACTATGCCGTCGTAGTCCGGAAGACCGTATATAATGTATACTCCATGGCTGCTGTTCAGATTGCTAGTTTTATAGTATTCCCGATCTGGTCGATCCATCGGGCGTCTGGCAGAGACGCCAACTAACTAATATAAGCGAATTTACTTACACTCCTCCGAGCGTGCGTCGTGTCCTTCAGTGTGTATTCATCTTAATAGCTACTAGCTAGGATAACGAATTCCCCTCTTCTGCGTCCCTTTCTCCTATTATCCCCAATCGCCAAGCACGCAAGGTACTCTCTTAATTATTATTTAGTATTTAAATGAAGCGATTTCACGTTTAAGATTTAGTGTACATGGAGCTCGTGGTGCCACATCGTAAATCCAATGAGGAGATAATTTGTACATTTTAGATTGTTGATCAATGTGTAAAGTGAAATGTTTTTTAAATTGTGCCGTTAAGACATTACTGTTTTTATGACGTTAGTCAAATAAAGTGTATAAAGCAATTTAACAAAATGACATGATTTTTATGCGATTTCCAATACGAGGGTCAATGTGGGCTCCAAGTGATGGCTGTATCTTGCAATTTCCATCCGATTCTTGAACAGAATACCTTAAACGATTTCTACATCGATTCTCCACAATTTTGCATCAAAATCTAAGATCGAAATATTTTTTCGATATTTTGTCAAATTTTCTGGGGCATCCCCTTAAAAATACATCCCCGCGGCGATGGCTGTATTTTGGCCAATTTCGATCCGATTCTTAAGCGGAATACCTTAAACGATTTCTACATCGATTTTCCACAATTCTGCATCAAAATCTAAGATCGAAATATTTTTTCGTTTTTTTGTGAAATTTTCTGGGGCATCCCCTTCAAAAATTCAGAAAAATGCATGGAGGGGCAATATGGCCACAGCGATGGCTGTATTTTGGCCAATTTCCATCCGATTCTTAAGCGGAATACCTTAAACGATTTCTACATCGATTCTCCACAATTCTGCATCAAAATCTAAGATCGAAATATTTTTTCGATATTTTGTCAAATTTTCTGGGGCATCCCCTTCAAAAATTCTGAAAAATGCATGGAGGGGCAATATGGCCACAGCGATGGCTGTATTTTGGCCAATTTCCATCCGATTCTTAAGCGGAATACCTTAAACGATTTCTCCATCGATTCTCCACAATTCTGCATCAAAATCTAAGATCGAAATATTTATTCGATATTTTGTCATATTTTCTGGGGCATCCCCTTCAAAAATTCTGAAAAATGCATGGAGGGGCAATATGGCCACAGCGATGGCTGTATTTTGGCCAATTTCCATCCGATTCTTAAGCGGAATACCTTAAACGATTTCTACTTTGGTTCTCCACAATTGTGTATCAAAATCCGAGATCGAAATATTTGTTCGATATTTTGTCAAATTGTCTGGGGCATCCCCTTCAAAAATTCTGAAAAATGCATGGAGGGGCAATATGGCCACAGCGATGGCTGTATTTTGGCCAATTTATATCCGATTCTTAAGCGGAATACCTTAAACGATTTCTACATCGATTCTCCACAATTCTGCATCAAAATCTAAGATCGAAATATTTTTTCGATATTTTGTCAAATTTTCTGGGGCATCCCCTTAAAAATACATCCCCGCGGCGATGGCTGTATTTTGGCCAATTTCTATCCGATTCTTAAGCGGAATACCTTAAACGATTTCTACATCGATTCTCCACAATTCTGCATCAAAATCTAAGATCGAAATATTTTTTCGATATTTTGTCAAATTTTCTGGGGCATCCCCTTAAAAATACATCCCCGCGGCGATGGCTGTATTTTGGCCAATTTCCATCCGATTCTTAAGCGGAATACCTTAAACGATTTCTACGTCGAATCTCCACAATTCTGCATCAAAATCCGAGATCGAAATATTTTTTCGATATTTTGTTACATTTTCTGGGGCATCCCCTTAAAAAATCAGAAAAATGCATGTAGGGGCAATATGGCCCCCAGCGATGGCTTTATTTTAGCCAATTTTCATCAGATTTTTAAGCGGAATACCTTTAACAATTTGCGAATTTTCTTCTTCAAAGTCTACGATCCAATTATTTTTATTTAGATTTCTATTAATTTTTTTTAAGGATCCCCACGTTACGTCCCTTACCTGCAGGGCCTGATTCCGTCTTCCTTCTGCATCGATTAGTTCGTCACGACGATTTCCGGCGGTATGCTGGTCGATAAATGTGGGGGTAATGACATCTTCTCCATCGCCATGTTCACCATGCTGGCTCCCCTGATCATCGACCTGGGAGGCTCCGACTGGCTCGTCGTGACTCGTGTCCTCATGGATCTTCTGGCCTGGGTCCCGGCAAACGAGTGCCGTAAAGTGGTTGTTGGGTGGTGGTCCGGTGCGCAGCATCATGGGTAACCTTCAGTCGGGTCTGCTTGTTCGGAGGAGTCACCTAGGGGTCAATTCGAGATCTTGGTAATACTTTTCAAGGCAATTTGTAGATATCTTCTATATAACTTACTTATTTCTTGCAGGCATTCCAGTACTACGGCTTGTCCTCCTCGCACTTCTTTTCCGGGCATTTTTATGGTGCCTCCTATGCCGGCGGTGATCGGGTCCTTCGTCTTCCCTTTTCCCTTTACCATCCGTCTTATAGATGCTTCTATTCCGGCAAGAGACTAAGTCGTTTGGACAAAACAACAAAAATTACAACAAAAAAATAACAACAAAAAAAATACAACAAAAAAATTACAACAATAACTTAAAACAAACTATTTTGAAAAATTACAAAAACAACAACCACTAATAAAGCTCCAATAAAGCTTACAAAAACAAGAAGAAGAAAGGGAAAAGCATACAACAAAATTTACGCCGAATAAAAACAATTAATTCTAGTTTTCGGGCTTGCTTAGGTGCAACCTTTGAAAATCGAGGAGGAGGGCGCTGTTTTTTTTATTAAGTTTAATTTTAATTTTAAATTTTATTTATTGAATAGCTACCAAAAAATACGAACATAAGCAATGTTATTATATCCAAAATAACGCTAAAATTTTACTCTTCATTGCTAATCGACTACAGTGTGCCCTTAAAAGTAGGCAACTGAATTATTAGTGTTTCAAATTTTCAGATTTATACTTTGTAAAAAACAAGGTTTTTCCTTCAAATTTATAGAAATATTAAGTTTTTTTTACAATATTTGTAAGCTTATACACCTTGGCAACTATATGTCAGATTATTTTTTAAAGTTATAAGGCTTATATAATAAATTAAAAATAAAAAAACATTATCCCAACAAAAGTCACAGATTCTATTATGTTAAAAGTATCCATAGTCCAATTAAACCAACTAAACAGAGACATATTTTATTTATAATTTCACCATTAAGTGTTAGCAAATAGGTCCTTAAATTACTAAAAATTAATAGTACTATAAATGCCTTATATTCGTAGCTGTCAAATAAATAGTTAAATAAGATTTAGTTATTAAAATAAGCTTGCTGAGATTTATGAAAATTTATCGACAACCGAGTGACCAAAATGCTACCCGCTGTTCAGCAAAAATTGAGTAATTTATTTCTTTGTAAGTAACCATAATGCCAGGACATAGCCGATGGTTCTTAAGCTGTTATCCCAGATCTCGAGGTGAAGCAGCGTGTGGTGCTCTGCTGCTTCACACTTCTGGCCATTATTAATGCCTATACGATGCGATTGTGCCTGGATTTTTCCCTCAACCGCATTGTCCTGGAATGCGGGGGTGTCCAGATGGAACAGGGAGTCCCCATTATCGCGCCCAAAAGCCTGCCCAACTGGCGAACGGAACTAGCTATGATGACCAAGCAAACGGATTTTAATGCAAAGAGTCGTCTGAAAGCTGGACAGGAACCAAGGAAACGGGTGCGCCGGAGGACGAGGGGAGGCCATGAAAAACCAGCAAGGCCGTTGAGCAAGCCCGAATCGGAGATCTCCCTGGAAAAGGTTACCTGTGCAGAAATGTGGTCCCGACAAACTCAATCTCTGGTTGTGGTGGCATTCTACATCGGTTATATAATCACCCATGTCCCGGGTGGACGTCTGGCGGAACAATATGGAGGAAAGTGGGTCCTCGGAGTGGCCATCCTCACTTCAGCGGTACTGACTCTTCTTACACCTGCTGCAGTGCGTCGGGGTGGTCCCTTTATCCTGCTCTGTGTCCGTCTTTGTATAGGACTTTGTGAAGGTCCCTGTTTTCCGGCGGTGTGCGCTCTCCTGGCTCAGTGGGTTCCCGAACAGGAGCGCGGATTCCTGGCCACTTGTGTCCTCAGCGGTGGCGAGATTGGAATAATCATGGTGCAGTTGGTCAGTGGACTGGTGCTGGCCGAGCAGGACTGGCCGGTAGCCTTCTATGTAGTTGGTAGCGGGGCTGTTCTTTGGTTCGTGGGCTTCGTAAGTTGATTAAACTTTTCAAAATAGAAATTTAAATCAAATTCCATATTGTGATCATACTTTATTTCACAAACAGGCTCTTGTCTGCTATAGTAAGCCAGACACATGTCCTTTTATCCAGGACGATGAACGAGAATACATAAAATCACATACAAGTGCCGACCTTCTAGTGACAGCCAATAGAGAAGCACCAAGCGGAGAAGACATACTCCTGGAATCCCCAAGGAATGGAGACACTGACCCTGCAGCGCCATGGCGCAGCATACTGACGAGTGGACCGTTATGGGCGCTGGTCTCCGCCTCCTTGCAGCACGACTGGAATAGTCAGAAGCTGCCTCAGGAGCTGCAGCAGGCCCTCGATGAAGTAAAGCGCCATGGCAGTGACATGTGGAGCGATCTTTCCGCCACAATTACCGTTGCCGCCCCGCATATCGGGACCTGGATAGCTTCTCTAAGCAGCGGTCGCCTCAGCGACTTTCTTATCTCCCAGCGCATCCTAAGTCGTACCCAGACTCGACGTCTTATGTCCTGGCTGGTCTTTGTCTGCGGCTCCATGAACATGCTGCAGGACAACGTAAAGGGATCACGTATTTGGAGCGTTCTGGCCATGGCCGCTTATTACGCGGGAATAAAGCTACTGCCACTGGACATGAGTCCAAACTACGCCGGCACTGTTATGGGAATATCCGGAGGGTTAGCCGCACTTCCGGACATGCTAATGCCCTATTTTCAGGAACTGGAAGCGAACAACCCCATAGTGGGCAGCGTGAGAGCTGCCCTCTGGATTATCGGCGCCAGCTATATCTCCGGCGATGTGCAGGACTTTAATCAACCCGAACCAGAAGAGCAATAAGAACACATTTTTGTTCTTAGTTTAATCTTACACTTAAACATAAGCTAGAGGTTTTCTTAGGCAACAGATTCTAGTTTACATATGTATCATAATACATTGCGATTTCTATGCTATTATCTAGGAGCATAAACGAAAACAAGCTTTATATATATATATATATATATATATAAATAACAGGTATGATGGTCGTATTAGCTTAGTTGGGTCAGGGTAGCCAGTAATGGTTGTCGTCGGTGTGGTGTGGTGTGACTCTGGTAGTGTTTGTGTATTTAAATGCTCCCAATTTCGATCCTGATCCCATTTCCACACTCTACATGCCTTGGGGCATTGCACCGGAATGGACCATCGCCGAAACGGAGCTCATATCGATACCCAGCTTCTTAGTAACGTTGATCTGCGCAACCGCCGCGTTATGAAGGGAATACACATGCACCAGCTCCGCCTGACTCTTGGCATAGAGCAGAGCCTTCTCGAAAAGCTCCACCGCCTTCTTCAAATTCGCCCGTTGCACCTCCACCGTTCCTAAGGTTTCGTAAGCCAACTCGCACTTTGGATCCACCTCGATGGCCTTGTTGAGAAGCTTAACGGCCACTTCAATGTCTCCGCGCCACTGCAGCATCATGATCGCCTGATGGACGATCAACGCCGGATTGTTCGGCGCCAACTTCATAGCCTTCTGGTAGTACTGCTGTGCCTGGGGGAACTGTTGCTGATCAGCTAGCACCTGTGCCATTAGGCTGTAGCATTCTACACAGTCGGGGAACCTCTCAATCGCCTGTTCGAAGGCGTGCATCACAGCCTCCAACCGCCGCTGATCGCCGACCAACAGGGATAGTCGGTACTCGGCGTAGCACTGCTGGACGAGCGCGATGGCGTGGTTGGGCGCAAGACGAACCGCCTTGCTGAACTCGACCAGCGCTGGCTCGATCTGCTCGAGCAGCAATAATATTTGGGCACGCTGATGGTATACATCGGCGTTGTCTGGCTTCAGTCGCTCGGCCTCTTCGAAGTCAGCCAGGCCCTTTTCGCGCTCGTCCAATTGTATGAACAGGGCAGCCCGCTTCATGTACGCATAAGCTCGCAGTGTAGGATCGGCATCAGCTGAAAAGGCATTATTATTTTAGAGAAGTTTTATATTAATTAATAAAGCAATCCTTACCATTGCTGAGAATAGCATCAAAGTCCTGCTTGCTCTCCGTGTAGGAGCCGCACAGGAGGTGGAAAGTGCCACGCATGAGCAGGGCCTCCACCTTATATTGCGCCTCCGCCTCGGAGGACTCGATTTCTTCAGTGCAGGCAGGAATAATATCATCGAACTGCTCGTTGATGAAACATTGTCTAGCCCGAAGGAATCCCTTTAGAGGGGCATCGGACTCCGATTTGGACGGAAGTTGGATGCTCTGCAGCGGATCCGCGATGAAAGAACGCATGTACGTATTAACAAAGCACGCCGAAGGCACCACAGGCACTCTGGTGCGCATACCCTTCTCGGCGGCAACGCGACCTGTTTCCTTGAGCACCCGATCGGCAAACATGATGGTATTATTGTTTTGGAACATTTCCAGGATGCAAGTAGCGGTAACATCGTCCAAGCACTCGAGCATATTCTTTGTGGCATCGTGGGCACGAGCGCGACGGTAGTAGGCCTTCGCATACCGCGGATTGTACTCGAGGGCCGCCGTACAATCGTCTTTCACGTTAGACCATTTCTTGAGAACTTCGTAGGCTGCGGCACGGTTCTGGTAGAAGATAGCCATATCTGTTCGGTGCTCCTTGGGACATTTTTCGATGGCCTTGTCGTAGAAGATGATTGCCTCGTCATACTTTCCATTTCTATAGCAATTGTTTCCCTCCGTCTTGTAATTGTTTGCCTCCTTGAGAGGTGACAGCTGCTCGCCCAGCTCCGCTGATTTCTTATTCTTCTCCAACTCACTATCCGGCGCAGTGCCATCGATCGACAAAGCCTGCTTCTCGATCTTCCCCTTCCCCCGCTTTTGATCGATTTGTTTTTTGGCTCCGTCGGTTTCTTTTCCGCCCGGTGCCGATGTCCACCTCTTTATGGCGTACGTTCCGAGTCCAATGGCCAGGGGAGTGCCAACGATGAGCGCCAATTGCCATTTGTTCAGTTTGAGAGAGCCAATGTTGAGGGTCATCGCCATAGTGCCGTGCCGGTTTCCTCGACTTCTATGTGGTGTGGACTGCAAGGAGAGAAGAGTGGGTCATTAAAAGCTAAACATAAATTGTGTAATACTCCTCAGGCTTATCGCACGGTGCCATTGGAGCTGCTAAATGCCGGGCGGGGGCACCTAACCCCACATTCCCATTGATTTTTCACACCCCCATCATCGTGGGAGGCAGCCCATCCCCTTCGGCGATCATAACTTACACTTTTTTTTACTTAACACTGCTGTGAATTTAGCAAATATGAAACGTTGTTTGGCCTATTTTCAGTTAAAACTTCGGAAACTTATATTCTATTGTACATCAGCCTGCTGATAGTGTTTTCACAAAAGGTCTGGCAGCACATCATACCGAACCCCGAAAAGGTGTGGCAACGAGTGGAATAGTGTGACCGCAGTGTGAACCGACATAAGAACCCAAATGAGAGCTTTTTACAAAACGGCTCAAGACACTAGCACCAAACTAAAAATATATTATACACTTTATCTACCTCTGTTTCAAATATAGAAATGTTTGCCAAATAAAAACTACGATATTTTAAAAATTAAATTTATTTTTAAAATTAATTCACTACAATTGGAATACAAGGGTGCCTAGGAACGAATCTCTTCCTCCAGACTGGCCGTTCGTCCTTTCGTGGGCAGGGTCGGAGCTGGAGTGGCTGGCGATTCATTACCACTAACAAGGACCTTATTTAGGTTCTCGGACTTGACCAGACCGTGGGAGTCAGCGTAATGCATAAGATCACAGATAGTAGGCGACTCCACCACGAGGATATACTGACAAGTTTTTGGCTCAAGCAAATACATGGAAACTGCCGTGCCACTTGTTGTGACTGGTGTGCAGGTCAACTTTACATCTACTTCTCGGGGCAGTCCAGTGCGATCACAGTGCGTACCCTTTCCATAATGATGCCAGATGGAGGAGGAAAAGCCTGGTCGGCGCGCCCCTTTTTCGGGATTCGAGGTGGCCCACTGGCGGTGAGCATCTTCGGAAAAGTAGCCCAAGAACAGCTCCACCTCGCTATTTTTGTCCTTGTGAAATTGGCGGACATGTCTGCCATAGCAGAACTCGTACTTCCACCAACCGTTGCCCTGGAAAAATATTATATTATAGAAGCCTTAAATTGTTGAATGGCTATAACCTTACCCCAGTTAAACAATTCTTCCCAGAGATGAATTCATGGATGGGCGTCAGATCAGTTATAGGCGTGGGTATGGATCCAGAGGCCGCACGGGACAACAGTAGCTGGTGCAAATCACTGTCTACCTCTATCTCTCCGTTGCTCATCAGCTCGAGTATGATTTTATCCACATCCCCACTGTATTTAAAGGTGACCATGTCGCCATCTGCCTTGGGCCACAATTTCTGGGAGGATTTGGTGTCCTTTTCCTTGGAGACCAACAGATCCGACTCGGACTCGGCCCACTCGCTTAGCTCTGAGCGCAATAAGCTCAGTGGCTTATGCGGTTCCGTTTCAGAGTTGAAGCATTTTATGGATAGTTCCTTAGATTCCTCGGCATGAAAGCCGGGAATGACACAAAGCGCAGACGTAAGAATAATGGCCTCGTAGTTGCAAGAAGAAATCTCCTTGAAGGAGTAGATATCGTCCTTGCCGTGGGGATAGCACACATAACGAACCATTGTTGTACGCGGAGCATCAATTATTTCGCACATTGTGCCATCGTTGAACTCCATCTCGAAGTAGGGATACCGGGTATTGTCGATTTTCAGGGTCTTGTATTTGGGCTTGATTCCCTCCTTTACATTTGCCTCCCAAGCCTTGGTAAGCAGCGCTGTCTTGTCGTCACCCCACTTTCCCAAATAGTACTCTTGAAATTTGACGTTCTTGCCCTCGCGTTCCTCATGATACTGGCGCACATGATGTCCGTGGCAAATCTCGTAGGACCAGTAGGCTTCAATGCGATACGAGCAGGTTAGAGCTGAGAAAATGGGTTGCAGCAGGCTAATGGGAGCTACAAAACGAGAGATAAGAATGTCTTTTTATGTGAAGTATTTGCAAACTTACACAATTCCGGCTTGTCGGACTTCGACTCCTCTTTGGGGCGCTCCAAGCTTGGTATCAAGCATTCGTACTTCTCCTTGTCTGAAGTGTAAAATGTCCTCAGCTGGTTTCCCAGGTCCTAATTGATATGACAGTGTAGTATTTGTAAAAGTTGAATTTAGGTTCTTCACTCACTGGTTGTCCAATCAGTTCCGGCACCTCAAAATCAATCTTGTACAAAATCGAGTCGTCAAAATCCTTGGCCTCATGAGACACCACTGCTGCTATTACACCCAGCAGAAGCATTACTTCTGCCACGCCTAAATTGAAGCTCTTCATTTTCCTCGATCTTTGTTGAAAACCTTTTACTCGTTTATTTTCATGACAATCAAGGAAAATATAATGAAGTCAATGAGCTACGTGTTGTTTTCTTCTAAAAATATTAAACATATGTTTAGTGTGGCCGTCGCACTGCGAATTACTTAGAGATAGAAGAAGAACTAAACTATTGTGAATGAAGAAAGAAGATAATTTGAAATTTAAGCGGTCGAAAAGTAAATATTTTAAATATATAATTTTAGCTGATTTTAGCAGGAAAGTAAACATAATATAATATATATTTAACTGCATATAATATCTACAGTAGGTTTGAAAGATAATTGTCGTGTTAATAACAGTCTACTAACAGTCATTTTAATTTCCCCTAAAAATACCCCCTTCACTTAAAAACCAAAAAAAAAACCAAATTTTAATTTTTTTCAATTTTTTATTAAAAAATGTTAAACAGTCCCCTATCTCATTGCCGTTTCTGCTTCTGTTTTCCCCGACGACCAGCCCGGCTCGTTGTCCTTGTCCTGATCCTGTGGCATTTTGTCGATCGCATCTAGGATGAACTTGATCGATTGCGTCGTCTTAGGAATCCACTCCATTATGCGGGATGTGGTGGAAACTGGTGGTACTACTGCATCGACATCATCGACGAAATCGGCATCGCCACCGGACAGAGAACG
Source organism: Drosophila atripex (assembly GCA_035045925.1). Lineage (NCBI taxonomy): Eukaryota > Metazoa > Arthropoda > Insecta > Diptera > Drosophilidae > Drosophila > Drosophila atripex. The sequence continues at coordinate 11,444,779 of JAWNOP010000070.1, forward strand.
CACTCCACCCAAGTAATCCGTGTAGTCGTAGTCACTGGTCAACGGATTCACCTTGGAGTAGTAAATGGCAGCGAATGTCGAGTAGATAATCAGAAGAGCGGTGCCCACCTGTTGATTTTGAGATAAAGGAGAGAATTGAATTTAAATTCGTATAAAATTATAATATTTTCATACCTGGAAAACAGCCCAAAACTTGTAGGAACCCTCTGTGATGACGAAATCGTAGTATCCCTTGAGAGGATCACCCTTGATGTAGCGGCCTTCGCCCACGTCCGTGTCAGCTTTTTCCTCGGCCTCAGCATCGCGTCTCTGGCGCAATCCCCGCACAGATCTTAGACTGCCCTTTTCCCCCTTGCGGGCCACCACTGCTGTGGATGGCGTCACCTTCTCCACATTCTCTTCCGTCTCCTCCTCAGAGCTTTCTGAAGAAGATGTGGTCGTGGAAGTGGTTGTGGACTTGGTTGTCGTCGTTGTGGTCTTTTTGTTTTGATTCTTCTTGTCGCCCTCCATTCGTGGCGGTTTCTTTGAGTTGATCCGCGTCTTCTGCTGTTGCTGCTGACGCAGTCGCTCCTTCTCGGCCTGCTTCTCCGCCTGTTCCTTTCGGAACTTCTCGGTGCTCTGCTGATGGCGTTCACTAACCGCATTCCAGGCACTCATCAAAGCCTGATACAGATCCCATATTTGTTTCAGGCTCTTCAACACGGTTACCAGTGTGGATTCTGTCTGAACTGTGGCCACTGCATTTTCGGTTACGGGTTCGGCCTGCTTGGCCATTGAAGCTCCCACGTGTGGGCGTGGCTGGAAGCCCATGGGGTAGTCGTAAACATCATCATAAGCCGGATAAGGAGATCTATTGGGGGAAAAAATCATACATTAATTGTATGAATAGTTGGAGATACTATGAGAAGTAGTATGCAATGATACTTTATTTTTAACTCAAAAATAGATCCTTGACAGTACCTGTTTGGGGCAGATTGGAGCTTCCTGTTGTCTCCCTCAGCAGCGGGATGTGTGGCCACAGGAGCTGGCTTTTGAGGACGCGACCAAGGGGCGTAATAGGAGTCATACGGGTGACCATGAGACGCTCTTCCCTGATCTGTGTCCGTCGAGGAATCGTCCTTATCATAGAACTGCTCCTCCTCTGCTGGCTGTTGGCGGAACTCTGGATACGGGTATTGCCCTGGTCCGTAATCATCTGCTGCATCGTAGTAGGGATCCTGTTCGTACGAATCCTCCCTGCTCTGAGGCGGGCCGTACGCACTCTGTCGTTGGCTCATCGGTGTGTCCATTCGCTCCTCATTTACCACCACGGCCTGTTGCTCCTCGTAGTAGCCCCTGCTCTCGCGAGCTGAAGAACCTGTGTTGTTGGCCTCCCTGGCAATGCGTTCCACGGTGGCCACTTCCGTATCATTCTCAGCCCCTCCACGGAAGTGGCTCCACATACGTTTAAGAATCACAAGGTCACTTTCCCCGCTGGAATGGCTTTGTTCTCGTCCAGCTTCGATCAGAGCCACCGCCGTTAGGGTGGTCACAAATAGAAGCAGTGTGAGAACCAGAAACCAGATAGGAGACAGACGTCGTGGCGTCTTGGCTGACATATCCACATAGGGCGACATTATTCGTTATTGTAATCCTGTTTTCTTTTAGTATTAATCCTTTTTCTTGCAAAGACCTTTCGGCCAATCGGGTCGGAGTTAAGCCGTCAACTAAGCGAAGAGTTCCAGTGCTGAACCAGAAAAACCTTGTCTGAAGATGGTGCTAATGGTGACTATCTAGAACATCGTCGTAGAAGCAGTGGCTCTTGGAAAGGTGCTAATATGTGGGCCGCGTGCATTATTATTGGGCCACTGCTCCAGTTTCGATTTAACGGTTCATCATACGCCGAATGCCCCGGCAATTAGCACCACCACCCATTCTGCCCAGTACTTGGACTCCACTGCCGATCCATCACCATTCATTTATGCATATGATTCCCCATTTTGTTGTTTACCACACATTCGTTTTTTTTTTTGCGGTGAAAGTGTGCAATATGGTTCTCTTCTGGGAGGAACTTCGGAAGTCGTAATTTTATCGGTATTTTGGAATAGGTATCTAAGGAGTGGCCGCCATCGTGGTCGTGTGCCACGCGAACCTCACGACTAGACACCACCATACATATTTACAACATATATGTACATTCTCGCAGATCGGATCGGAACGCGCGTGTGGTTTTCATTATGGTCCATAAAAGAAAACCATTTCCACAATTAAGATATATTTTTTTAACCACTTAGGGGCGTTAAGAGATAGGTGATGTCGCTGACGATTCAAGGAAGAATCAAAATACATTATGGCTATTTTAAATTCTGTTTAAGTTATAACTCTTTTTATAACTGTGTTTTATATTACGTTATGTTCACATTTCTTTACGATATAGTGAAATTTTCACCATTTTAAGCCCTCCAGATTGATATCAAATATACTATATAATAATAGTTCTATAAATAATTTTCAATCTGTAGAAAGCTAAATTTTAACTATTTAAAATAAATATTTATAGTGATTTAATAAGGAGCAAAGTCCAGAGTAGGGCATAAGAGCCGGTCTTGGGAATCAAAAGTTAAAATGTTAGAACCCAAAAGATTTTTATGTTTATTGTTTAAAATTTAAACTCAATTTTAAATTATGTTAATGTTTATTTCAATATCTATAAAGAGTAAACAAAACCTCCAGTAACCAAAAATATAAGAAGGGGCAACAAAAGAAGTCACAAAATTTTAAACTTTCGTCCTTTAACTTATATTTTAAACTTTAGTTCTAAAAAGTACAACTATATATATATTTTTTTAGTACACAGGGTGTTTGGGGCAAACAAAGCCACGACGAAAGTATACAACAAATCGATATAAGTTATCGTTATCAAACGGTCACCCTAAAAATTTGCTAGAAATTGGTAAGCTTTTATGTCTCAAAAATTATTCTGAATCTAATTAAACGGCTCAAATCATACCCTCATACTAGCCTGGAATGTGGCTCCGTGTGTTAACGCCCAGACAACTAGTATAGGTCGCTGGAAAAGTGTGGGCCATCCGCCAAGTGCAGCATCGGGCGCAGCGCAGCCAACGCGTAGTTTCATCTTTCGGTCGACTGTGCCCCATGCCACTCAAAACCAAAATATTACCCAATTTCGCCGAGTGCTATAATCAACGTGCCCCTATTAATATAAAGTTGGTAATAAATAGTTAGACCCCAACGAGGGTCAACCATACCAGGAATATCTGTCGTCAAACGCCCAAAAAATTCGGCCGCCGTTTTTGTTGCTATTCTCGACATATGATTCAATAGGAGGAACAAGTGAGAACGATCGCTCATGCCTCTCCCCCTCTCTTTTGCTCCTCTAGTTTTTTGTAATAATTCTAAAAGTTGTTGCTGCTGCCTGTGGTTGTAAGTGATATTTAAAAAAAAATCTGTGGTGCATGGAGCGAAAGTCTGACTAAACCAAAAGCACCACCACCAACAACAACAACAACACTCACCATTAGTAGCAGCCGTCGCACAAATGGTCTTCCGTTTGTTGTTCCCATTTATGCAAACTGTTTTCATTATTTATTTATTTCTTTTTGGAATTCTGTTCGCAATTATCGACACCAATTGTGTTACGTTACTGACTGGAGTGACTCAATGGGTTAAGCCTCCGGCATATACAGAGTCCACTAAACTATAGATAAATCTCCACTGTGTTATCAGGCGAACCCGCTTATCAAAGGAGAACATCATTAGGTCTCAAGATATCCACTTCGTTGCGTCGCAATATTCAAATATAAACTTTTAAATTTCTAGCCAGAAACAAGGTCAAAGTAGATGCTAATCTTTTGTCATTTTGTTTAGTTTCTTAAGGGCCTGAAAATGTATTTAAATTTCAATACTAGAAGTTCTACGTTTAAATAAGGATCTTCAGCTCTGATTAATCTGAAATTTTGCTTTCATTGCAGGGGGAGGTGCAGAAAAACGCTTTAACGATTTCTTTTCACCAGTTTTTCAAACTCATCTAAACGAACGAACCAATAACCATACACCAGCTGATCTCTGCGCATCGGAATAGGACGACAGGCGAAACCCTATCACAACAGAGACAGAATCGAGTCCAGACGAATCCCTTCGAGAAAATGGCTCACACACATCTGGGACGCGCCGTGAAAAACATTGAGGCGCCACGCCCACTAAAGACACAGTCGCGCTCGTCGCTAAAAAATAGCTACCTGGTGATTGAGGAGCTGATTCAGTTGATTGACAATGTCACCGTGGGTCTGCAGTCGTGCAACACCACACCGGACTCGATAACGCTGCTCCTGCACAACCTCAGGGTTCATGGGCCGCAGCTAGAGGCCTTGTCCAAGGATACGCTTGATCGGGCCTTCGTCGTGTTTCGCAATGCTTCGCAGGACGAACGCCTTAACATAACGACGCGCCTTAAACTCCTCGAGCTAATTGAGCTGCGTGCCAAGAGCTGGGAGCATGACGACACAATTGCCTACTACAAGTCCAAGCAGCAAGTCGCTAACGTAGAGGTGGGTCGGTCTATCTTATTATTGTTCTATTTTTTGTAAAAAAAATGCTTCCATATTATAGCTTCCATCGGAACCGTATCCGTACGATGCCGGCGGACAGCCTGGCGGATTTCTAAGCACCTCCCCCACATTCGGCGTCAGCGGCGGTGTTGGCGGAGTTAACGTTGGTGCCGCCGCCGCTGCCGCCGCATTCAATGCTGCCTCAGCAGCCGCCGCCGCCCAGGCAGCGGCCATTGCAGCCGTCGGCACACCCAATCAGCAGCATCTGCTGCTGCCACCCGGTGAGGTCATTCGCAACTCTGGCAAGTTCCTCAAGCCGACCAAGATCCCCGGCAAGACATATTGCAAGGACGAAGTAGTGATCCGCAATGCGGACTCTGGCAAGGGTAAGTAGTCCGGACTGAGACCCCAAGAGCACTGATCTTAAAAAGTATATTCCAAAAAACCCCGTGGCCAACAAAAGTCATGGGTATCAAGGGTCGCCGCGTGCACATGATCGAGGAACTTAGCGAAACAATAATATCGTTTCAAAGAGGTAACCCACCGAATGTCGGTTTCAGATTAAGCCCACTGCATCCAAACCCATTTGGCACGCTTGAATCAATCGTTGGCTCCTTGCACTGAAATTACTAAACCGAAATTCGCATGTTTCACCAGTTTTGGCCATAAAAATTGCACATAACCAAGTTCCCCTAATCAACAATGAGTTTTCATTGCTTTCATGCATTATTCGTTTATAAATTCACAAATCAATACAGTTTACAATACATGTTAAGAAAGTGACGATCTATTTATATTTGGGTTTTTGTTAGATGTCGAATTAGCGCCCAATTAGTCGCAAATATTAATCTATTTCTTATCGTTTAGTTAACCCCGGCGCCAAGGAGCGATTGGTGCAGATCACTGGCCCAGCTGAAGATAAAATAAAGTGAGTAATATAATTCACGAATTGGGATTCACTTTTAAACGGAATTGGGAAACGATAACCAATTGGCAACGATAGTTAGAAACATCTGTTAGCACGCAACTGCATCCGATTATCTGAATTCGCGGCCATTACACACATTGGAATTCGAAAAGCACATGTTTTGCATATAACACACGAATTATCCTTTTTTTTTTTTAGCTACGCCAAACAACTGATGGAGGATACTATTAGACGAAATGCTTCCCCGGTGCGTCTGGAACCTGCTCCAGCTGCCGGAGGATCTTGCTCCTCACTGAACTCTTCCAACTCTGATGACGCCGTCGTGCAGCCGAGAACTCCGGGAGGCAGCGGATTGGCCAACCGGCTAAGCTTTAACTCGGCACAGAATTTTATGACCGCAACGGCTGCTGCACAGCAGATCTCGCAGCACCACCAACAGCAACAGCAGCAGCAGGTGGCCGCGGTGGCCGCCGCAGCGGCAGCAGCAGCGGCTCAGGCGCAGGCGACGGCTGCTGCCGGTAAAGTTTTGCGACCAAATCAGCAGCTGTTAATGCACTCATATTCCACAAACGATGCTTCCGTAGGTGAATACAAGTTCACGGTCAACGTGGGCCAGCACCTGATCAAGATAACCGGAGACTGCTGTGAGCTAGTGCGAGTAGGTGTTGCAATTCCTTGGTTTTTTGAATGATTGAAAATTCTATTATTGTGCTTTCAGGTCGCCAAGCTCGTCCTGGATGACTATTTCAGCAGCTCGGAGTTTTTGGCTTCCATCGAGGCTGGCGCTGCCTTCGATGGAACTTCATTGGTTAGCCCGGTAACTACCCCATCGACTCCGCTTCCCGGCGCTGGGCCGCCGCAATTTATGCTCCCCCTGGCAGATAGTGGCATTGGACTGAACTACGCCGCCTCGTCCAACAACAATGGTGACGTTGAGGACGAAGTGTTCGAGCCCAACAATAGCGGCACATCGTCGGCTAGCAATGGGCTGGCCAGGTCGCGCCGCAGCCACTTTTCGCGCAAGGAGTCCACGCCAGAGACGAAGACAGCTCGCGAAAAGTTTGAGGTCGAGGAGCTCGCCGTAAATAATCCACTGAAGACAAACTCATGTAAGATTTTGTGGACTTGACATTGGGATAGTTAGAAACATTACCTGGGTACTAAATATTTTCTAAAATCTTTCATTTCGGGCAGCACGCGTTACTTATGATATTGAACACTTGATCTACTTCTCGAAAAGTCCTCATGCATGGGCCCTGCCCACCGACTGGCAGAGAATGCTGGAAAAAACTCCGTCTATTCTCCGTAATAAGGTAATTCGAGCGGCGGCTGTTGAGCCTGAGCATTCCGTTGCTTCATCGAACCCCTTCGAATCCATTACCACCATTGCACCCAACTCATCAGTAATAACAATTCCCGCTGCGCCAACAGCAGACAGTATTTGTAACACTTCCACAACCACCACTTCCACCATCACCGCCGCTGGAAGTGATGTTATTATCGACCTAACCGTAACTAACAAACTACCAAAGGGGATCATCGATCGGGACGTCCGTCGCATTCCCAAGCCATCGGCCATGTCCGATCGGAATCTGTACAATAAGCAGTTGCAAATCATAACCAATACCATGGGAGGGTCGCTAGTTGCCCAGGGCAAGAGTCGTCAGCAGTCGCAAGTGAAAGCCATCTTTCAGCGCTACACCGAAGACGATGAGTTCGCCTTGGCGCTGTGCGATGGTCTGCCAGAGCTGAACAACAATAGAGCTTATGTCTAAGTTTTCCTTTAACATTATTACCATTTTAAGCTAAAAGAAGGCTGACAAATATTTTTGTTTTATTTTTGTTGTTTTTAAGTTTTAAGAAATACTCGTATACCTTATTTTTTGTTTAACTTACTGCTAGTGCAGTATTATTCTTAATCAACCTTATCTCATTATTCTAAACCTTATCTTAAAGCCTGCCAGTGTTGCAGTATTACTTAATATTTTATTTTATCCTCAAGGACCTGCCATCGATGCTTGCGAAACTGAAACCAAAATGTAGCTTTTAGACTAAAGCTAAACAATTTCAAGATATATCATAATCAATATCATCCAGTCATTTAGTTATAGATACGCCAACGACACAATAACAAAGAAGCGAAACCATTTGCTAGTCTTAGACACGTAAATGATTAAAAAAAAATTTAAAAAGAAAAAACCGAAATGGATAATCTGTGTTTTGGCTGTGAAACAGATTTAAGTTTTTCATAGAAATTAACCGAGCCGCGTTTAAGCTGTTCCATTATAATACTTACTAACTAAAACCACACAAACACACTCGAATTCACAACCACATTTTCGAATCTGTAATTAATTCTTTAATAAGACTTGTAACAACTGTAATAATACAAGCAATATCTGGGAAGAATGTAACAAACTTAGTTTTAAGCGTTTTACTCCCCCTAATACTCAATTCGATTTACATACGATTCCAATAAACGTGAGGACTTTGAAAGTCCGAAACAAAGCTTGGCTGGGTTTAACTGACATTGCATTGTAAATTGTGTTTAAATAACCACCGACTATCCATAATATTGAATTGCTTACTCACCCCGAGCACGCTCATTTAATGCCAGCTTAGGCATTAAACTGTCTCACATGTACATATGTTATGTTTCTCCTCCAAGGTAAGCTAGATAACTTTTAAGTTATAACTATTAATTCTAAAGAGTTTATTAAAACATGTACTTCTTTGTTTGCCACCAGGATCTGCAGGATGAGAGTCAACGCTTTGATGGTGACAAGTATTTGGCTAGCATTAAGACTGCTACCAAGCGAGACATTGTGGCAGCTGACGATGCTGAGACCCTGGATGAGTAACTGAGCCCGATAGGTCCAGTCTTTCCACACTGACAATATAGATAGATATCAATGTTCGGCATAAGGAGACTCAGTTCATCCATCCTTCAATGCTTTCAGCACCAGCTTCACCTAACAAACGCTAAAAAACAAAACGACCAAAAAAAAATCAAAATAATTAAATTTATTGAAAAAAAAAAAGTTGAGTAAACTCAATGGCAAACTAACCCTAGAGATTAGAAACGACAAACAATCAAATCTTTCAAAATAACTAGAAAATTCAACGAAGATCTTAGTTAAGTTCAAGCGAAATGGGAACGAAGTTTTCCAATATTTACTAATTTTTATACAAAAATGCAGCTATCTGAACAGGCTCGAAGCAATCGTTGCGAAGCGGCCAATTCCGAAATGGCCTGAATTAAATGAAATGCATTTTTAGTGACTCAGTAGAGATTGAAACATTTTTTATTTGAAATTAGTTTCTCATGTTTCCTACAAACAAATCTTTGTTTCGCCCAAAAACCAAACGACCAAACAATTCTCAAAACGTAAAAGAAAATGTATTAATTCATGTGTGTTTTTATTATTTAGATTTCTTTTTAAAACTTGCTCTGAATATCATTTTCAAGATTTTCAATTGTATTTTTTTGTTTTCTCTAGTCTATGTATGCATCATACTATTTTTAATAAAATTCTATTTCGATTCAATGTGAGAGGTTAACAAACGAAAACAACACCAAAATTCTTTGAATTTCTGTTTATGATTTAGTTAATTTATTTAATTTATTTTGTAAAAAATACAAATCATATATTCTTCAAAAATATATTCGCAAGGAATAATAAAATGGAATCAAGATCAAAAATTGCGTATTTTTTTTTTTAGTTTCCCTCGTCCCCAAACACAATCGAAAATCGTTTTTATTTAGTTTGGTGAATGTACGTTTAGAACAATATATTCAACATATACAACAAATTAACCGTAAAGACAACATTAATTAAAGACTTGATATGTATATTAGAATATTGGCTAGGGAGTTAACCGATGGAACCACGACCACGACGAATGTGCGACTAGAAGTATGTGCTCCAAGTTGAATAACAAGTCAAGTTCAAAGAGATGGCCTTAACATCACAATCGGTAAATAGTTTCGGATTGGTTATTTTTTTCAGTGTACTTGGCTGCCCAAAAGAGGCCGTCGGTCCACGAATGGGCTCTGCATTGAGCTTTTGCGTTTGGAAAGAGAATGATAATTAGTCAGTTACTGATGACAGAGTCTCCGCCACATGCAAACGGACAGGAATGGGGATAAATACACACAACACCAAGACATCAATAATAGCATGCTCGAGCAGATCAACTTGACTCAATATTCACATACATCGAGGTGTGATATGTGGATCGCTGGGCGGGGGACATGTTCAGGTTGCCCTGGTGCTTCCGGTTGTAGGCCCAAATGGCGCACGTTGCCAGCAAAGAAACTAAAACCAAATATTAGTTAATTTAAATGAAGACTACTTGTATAAGGCTCTTACTCAGCAGGAAGAACATGAAGAAGATCTGCAGCCAGAAGTGACTGCCTCCGCTGCTGTCCACTATCATTCCGGCCACAACGGTGACCACAGCTAGTCCCAAATTCTGCACGGACTGGCAACTGAAATGGAAATCATTTAAAAATCGTCCAAAACTCAAATCTTCATGCCACTCACAAGCCATAGGCCGTGCCCAGTTGGTATTCGGGCACAATGAGCGACACCAGAGGCCACAGACTTGCTGCCAGCATCGAGTAGGAAAGTCCCATGATGCTCATCCCGATGTAGGGGTCCAGGTGTGTAAAGGTCAGCAAGAAGTGGGCCAGCAGCGTGGATATGGTGGCGCAGAACACCCAGGTCACATTCCGGCCCACCTTGTCGATCACAAAACCAAACAGTGGAGATGCTATTGCCGAAATCAGGTAGACTATCGAGTTGACGGTGTTGGCTTCGTCCGGGGTCATGTGGAAGTGATTGACGAAGAACGACTGCCCCAGTGCCACAAATGGAAATATGGCCACGTAATAGGCAACGCAAACCACCGAGACCATCCAGAAGTCCAGCTTAAAAGTTACAATGTCACTCAGCTTGGCGATCTCTCCGCCAGGATTGTTGTTCCGCTTCAGAATACGTTCTGCTCGTTTGTCCATCCAGCCTGGGGAAAAAAAGGATTAAAAGGATTACAATAATAGTTATAGTAATAGCTTAATGACTCCTACCTAGGATCAGAGTGCACAGCAACGACATAACACAAGTGGATGAGGCCAGGAACAGAGCTACTCCCAGTCCAGTATAGCCAGAGTATGATTTCGAGACGTAGCCATAGAGAGGTTGCATTATCCAGAAGTTGACGGTACTGCCGAAGCGCGCCACCGACAACTGGAGTCCAAAGACCATGTTGAGCTCCTTGCCCTTGAACCACAGCACCGCATAGCTGTTTTGGGCCACAGCCAGCGACTCAGCCCCAATGCCGAACACAAAGCGCCCCACGATCATCAGCCAGAAGTGGCCCAGCACTCCGCCGGTGGCAAAGATGAGCTGGCCAACCAACACGATCAGCATGTAGATGATGGTGCCCAGGCGGATGCCGAAGACCCGATCGATCAGGAAGCCCCCCACAAAGCACAGCACGATGTTGGGCCATGAATAGATGGAGTAGATGAGAGTGAACTCGGTGGAATTCAGGTCCAGTTCCTTCTGAAATACATCCTGCAAGGCGCCAGGATTGTCGTAGCAAAAATAGGAACCTAAAAATATGGATTATTTATCTTATTTCGTTGTAGGAATCAGTGGACGTAAATATTTTGGCCCTTATCTATAAATTCGAGCATAGGCATTTCCATTTTTTCCTTATCTTATCTCGGAAAAAAGGATTTCATTTGTTTAATATATAGAGTCCAGAATATTCATTTTTGTAGAAAACAATAAGGGTTTCTGTATAAAGTTTATACTATAAACTCATATCTGTATAATTCAAGTCTTTAGTGCCAATTTCGTAAAATATTTAGTATACAATGCCTTCTTAAATAATTTTTAATTTTATTATCTTAAATATAAATGTTGGTTATGTTTATAAGAAATATCCTTCATTATTTCTCTCCACCATATAACAGAATTCAAAAATTTTTTTTGAAAACTTCATGATTAAAAACAGGAATTTAAAGAATCTTAGTTTATGGAAACTCACCGAATCCCAGGAGGCACATAAACAGCAACGCCAGAAAGCGATGCGGAGTGCTGGAGGGGTCGCAGCATCCTGGATCCTTGGGTGGACACGCTAGCTCCGTGTCCTTGGCACTGCGACGTCGCACCACGGGATGCACCTCCTCGTCGCCGCTGCTGCAGCTACTGCTGTTGGAGGTGTCGACAATGGGTTTGCGTTCTTCGCGTGACATAGCTCGTCCGGTGGCAAGGTGACAGGAATGACAGGAAATTTGAGTTTGTGGGATGGTAATTGCTTTTTTTTACTCGTTCCCTGGAATACTTCTCCTCCGGTTGCTGAGGGCGATGGGCGGTGGGCGATGGTCGACGGATAGGGTGCTGGGCTGTGGCCCTACTGTTGTTGCTTATCACTAGACCACACCATATCGCAGTTGTTGTTGTTGTTGCTGTCGCTGGAGCTGCTGTATGTATGTGGGTATTGATTATTCCCACAGATGGAGACGATGGATGGTCGGTTGGGTGGGGGAGGTTGATGGTTATCTGCAATAAAGCTACGTTTTAAAATTGCATTCCGCAAATTATCTTCACGCATACACCCACACACTGCTAGGATATTTCAGGTAGGGGATGGTGTTATGTATGCATGTGTTTTTGTATCTTTGGAAACATTTTAGATCTTGTTGCTCATTTGTTTACTAACGGTAAATAGTTAATCAATTAAGCGCATGCAGTGTGTTTCGGCCTTAACGTGGCCTGACACCTGATTTAGGGCTTATTTACGTTGTTTGCTTATTGATACACACACATAGGCGAATCAACAATTTCTATGTAAGTGCTGTATGCAAAACGAGCGTATTAAATCGGCTAGAAATCAAATACCCCACTCTTATCATAGGTAACAGTTAACGTCATTCTAATTAATCACTAGTCCATGGTCTTATTTTGCATTATTTATACTTGACTTTTCAACGAATACTTGTGACGGAGGTCGCTTACAAATCGGTAAAATGATTCATTTCTTTATTTATTTAATTCCGTTATTTAATTAAAAAACAAGGAATTATTTTTTAAAACTTAGTATATAATAAAGAAAGCGGCTGGTTTAGTATTTAAAAAAACAGTTGGAACTCACGGTATATTTCCGTCTCCGGTCAGGAGAAGAATGTTCGATTTGTAACTGACAATTACTGCAGGGCTGAAGAATAAAAATATACTGTTATCGATATACAAAACTTGTAATCTAGCCCTAGCCTCTTTTTAATTCCATAAAATTTTATTATTTTAAACCATTTAATCTTCAATTAGTTTTCAAATATAAATTTTCAATTTTAGTACCAAACTTGTATGTCATCTTAAAAACCCATCCTAAAAGTAATTTTAGGACATATTGAAATCAAGAAGATATAGATAATATATTAAAATGTAAGCAATATCATCAAGTATTTTCGTTTTTTAAGCCTTATTGCTTAATTTAGAAGAAAATAAAACAGATAAAAACAAAAGTTTTTGAATTTCCATTCCCGCTCTATCGCGAATTTCTTTATATTCGATAGATTCGAGCAGTGCTGGTAAACGCCGCCTTAGCATCAGGTGGCAACCGTATCATTCATCAGCCTGTTTACACCATCAAAACAATTCGTATTATTATTTAAAGCAGCCCAAAGTTCAATGTTATTTAGATCTGCGCGGAGGAAACTGGATCAACAGCTGGGGGCACAGCAATAAGTATGTAAGTGGGAGTTCCAGGGCACTGTCTATGCCATATCTGCTCCCAGAAGGGATTGTGGGCGGTGTAAACGCGCCCAAAATCAGTTGTTTCCAACAATGTTGTCTCCGCACAACGCAAATTTATTCATAGACTTTCTGATAAATTTTAATGCGACTTAGTGTAGCTAAACACGTTTTATATGCTTCCATGTACATATTTCGTGATGACAACAAAAGGAATTAGTGACTAGCGACCCGAGATGGCGGCGATAAAGGTAAGTACCTGCTGAGAGAACAACAACAATGACTTAATGCGTTGTAATGTGATCGCAGAACATCACCCTGGGCATTATGTATGGCCTGTGGGACAGTATACGTGGCATGACTCTGGTCCTGCACATAGACGACGAGGTCAACCGACAGAATGCTGAGTTGGAACTGCGTCAGAAGGATCGCTATGAGAGGGCCAAGAGATCACCGTCGCCTGTGCCCAGCTCGGCGGCTGCCATGATCAGGGAGGAATACGCCAAGCGAGCAGAGGAGAACTCCGACGAGCGCAGTCTGCAGAAGATGCTCAACAAGAAACCCGCTGTCAAGGAGCAGCACCCACAGGGGTATGTGTCCAATAACATGGGATTACTAAACTCTAACCAATTTTACGCACTTGTTGCAGCGAAAAGAAGATAGCCAAGAAGCTGTTCAAGTGCTGCATGCTGAACGGCGGCTTCACCTGGCTGAGCATAGTCCTGTTTGAGTCAGCCCTGCTGCCCGCTCTCAAGTTCTGTCTCACCATTTTCTACGGCGCCCAGTCGGAAACCCTGCCTGTGGTTTGGGGCTGGCTTCATCCTATTCTGTCGCTGCTCTTCGGCATGATGTGGGTACTGCCCATCTTTATGCTGTCGAAGATTGTCAGCTCACTGTGGTTCGCAGACATCGCCAATGCCGCCTATCGGGTTCGCAAGGGACGTCCGCAGCTCATACCCGGGATCAGCAAGCTGGTGGCAGACTTCCTTTTCAGCATGGTAGTGCAAGTACTGTTCCTGGTGCAGAGTATGCTGGTTAACCTGGTGCCAGTTAGATATGTGGGTTCCTCGCTCTGCTTCGTCCACCTGTGCCTTCTCTACTCGCTGTACTCCTTTGAGTACAAGTGGTTTAACATGGGTTGGGAGCTTCACCGCCGGCTCACCTATATTGAAAAGAACTGGCCGTATTTCTTCGGGTTCGGCATCCCGCTGACAGTTCTCACAAACCTATCCAGCTCGGTGATTGTCAGCAGCTGCATCTTCTCCATTTTCTTTCCTCTATTCATACTCAGCGGCAATGAGGCAAAGCCCATTGTGGACACCACGTAAGTGTTTTGTTTATGTAAGGCAGTCTGCCTTCTCTAAATAGAATTATTGTGTCGGCAAAGATTTTATTATCTTTAAAATATTTATTTTGAAATATTGAATGTTACATATGCTCATCAGAAGAATACTATTTTAAAACTAATGTTTTTTCTTTTATTTTTACTATACCAATACTTTGTTAATGAAATTTCTTTGTTTCGACTTAAAGCTATTCTACTGTACTCTAAGCTATAAATAACTGACCATTTCTTTTCGCCCAGTGAGGTCTCGCTGCGTCTCTTCTCCCCGGTGGTCTTCATATCGAACCTTTGCTTCGGTGGCAATCCGTGGAGCAAGGCCAATCGCTTGAGTGCAATGCAACGGCAGCAATATGAGCTGCAGCAACGTCAGCGACAGCTTCAGAAGGAGGAGCAGCTGTTGAAGCAGCGTAAACAGCAATATCTCCAGCAGCAGCGCATGCAGCAGGAGCAACAAATGCGACGGGATAGGTCCCACTCAAGATCGCATACTCCCCAGCTGGGTTCACATCGATATGCCCAGGCGCCCGTATTCGATGCGGGTCGGGTTCGCGATTCCTCCGCTTCATCAACACATAGCTCAACCTCGCCGAGCATCAGCAGCCATCGGCCGCCGCCTTACTATGGGAACTCCTTGCGCGGAGCCGCACCGCTGGTGCCCACACCTGTGCCTGGAGCACCCAAAGCGCCCCTAACTCCGCCGGTGATACGGCAGGAGTCGGGGCCAGACGACTGGAATTTGTGAGATTTGTGCTTATACACTCAACGTAGGCTCTAGCTATATATCTACATATATATATGTAATTCGATCGTGTTATGTACGTATCATTTACCTTTCTAACCATCGTGAACTGTGTAAGTTAAAGATAACTCTAGGTCTACGCATAATGACAATGTTCGCTAGTCGACACCGCCACCGCCACGACTATATATACTAAGAAACGTATATGTTCAAATGCGGCTCGCGCAACAGCTGCATAATCGTTTAGATGTTTATTTTAGGCGGCGTTTTTCTCTTTGATTTTTTGCTCGTAGGGCTTATACTCTACATTTAAATTGCGTCGGGCGTAAAGTTCATTAAGTGTATAATTAATTAATCAAAATAAAAATAGTTTTGTACTTTCGTCTAACAGTGTTGTTATTTATTTATTTATAAACTGATCCATGAATCGTTATCTATAATTGGTCTGGGGCTGATTAAAGTGGGTGTGAGTCAGAATTAATCAGATAAGAAACTTTAATAAACTAAGTTGACGTCTCTATGACCATACGAGATTATAACTCCTCTTTTAAGACTAACTAATAATCCAACTAAATCGAAGAGTATTAAATCTTCGAATCCTTAAATACAGTTACTAAATCAGGTGTCCACTCTTAACCAAAATTAGCCAAATTATTACACATTACATACCCTCCTCTCGTTAGCTTCAGCCGGTCCCAATAATCATGTTTATGTGACAATATAAAGAGGTCTTCAATACCTCATAACATAATAACTCCCATAACCCACTAACCACTCACCCCATCCATAACCCAGAACCAACATCAATTAGCGCTCACGTTCCGTCACGAACAATCGAAGCAGGATATGTGGTCAGGTTAGATGGGTTTCCTTATGGGGGGAGAGGGTCTGTTGGCACCACGCACAGAGTGGGTTTGTGGACGGTTTCCCACCAAATTGATTATCACCAAGGTTACCCACATATGTCCACACATAGTCCGTGTTGAAAGTGAAATTGACAGTGGAGTTGTGGGCGGTTTGCATTTGAAACCGTAGTTCCAGCTCAGTCGCAATTTATTGTTCGTGGAGTGCAGTAACGTGACCTTCTAACATCCGGAAAAGTTTCCCATATGTGCTATCCATAATGCGCAGTCCCTGCCAAAAGACGTGCTACTATATCTGCTTGATTGGATTCGTTTGGATACTGAGCGGCTTCAATTTAGAGATCGCCGCTCAAACTACTCAGAATATTAATGTTTGTAAGTGACAGAAAGATTATCCGGAATAGTATTCAATACAAGGAGAATACATTTTTTAACTTAAACTTTAATTTTCTTCATTAGACTCTTGTTATAATTCACATTTGAACTCTTAAGGACTATCGTTTTAACTACTCAACAATAGAGATTAATAAAATAATCACATATAGTCCAATCTCTCTATCAAAATCCACTTTCTTAATTGCAAGTTTTTGAATTCAGTTTTTCAATCGATCGTTTTAAGGTTTAGCTTTCCTAGACTGCACTTTATGTAAACTAATCAAGTAAAAACTGTCAATAGGGCTGATGGTCACTTAGATTAGACGAGGGACCTAAGTCGTAATGAGCACTCGTTCAAGTACAAGTAAACAAAAGTTCCGCCACGTAATGCCTTCGTCCTTTTTCATGGGTTCTGACCAAAACAATTCTATGGTACAGTGTTTATCAACGAAGTGGATAATGAGCCGGCGGCCAAGGCGGTGGATGTGGCGCTCACGTATTTGAAGAAAAATATACGGTATGGACTTTCAGTACAGTTGGACTCTATAGAAACCAACAAAACGGATGCCAAGGTCCTGCTGGAAACTAGTGAGTTACCTGGGAGTGCTCTTTCTTAAGCCTTTTCATTAAATCCATCATTCCGTTTAAAGTTTGCAATAAGTATGCCGCTAGTATTGAAATGAAACAGACACCTCACTTGATCCTGGACACTACGAAAACCGGTGTGGCCTCGGAGACGGTCAAGAGCTTCACCCAGGCTCTGGGACTGCCCACCATTAGTGCCTCGTACGGACAGGAAGGTGACTTGAGGCAGTGGCGAGATTTGGACGAATCCAAACAAAAATACCTCCTCCAGGTGATGCCGCCAGGAGATATAATCCCTGAAGTGATTCGTAGCATTGTGAGGCGTCTAAACATCACAAACGGTAAGGAAGGTTTGAAAATAATGCTTAAGATTTAAAAATAAATGAAGGTCCTACTGTGTACCAAATGAATAGAGTTTAAAATTTCTTGTTCCTTTAAACAATTTCCCCCTCAGCTGCTATTCTGTATGACGAAACCTTCGTGATGGATCACAAGTACAAGTCCCTGCTTCAAAACATCCAAACCCGCCACGTTATCACTGCCATTGCCAAGGAGGGAAAGCGAGAGCGGGAGGAGCAAATCGAGAAGCTGCGCAACTTGGACATCAACAACTTCTTCATCCTGGGCAACCTACAGTCCATTCGCTCCGTCCTGGAGTCCGTGAAGCCGGCTTACTTTGAGCGCAACTTTGCATGGCACGCGATCACCCAGAACGAGGGCGAGGTGAGCAGTCAGAGGGACAATGCCACCATAATGTTCCTGAAGCCCATGGCGTATACGCAATATCGAGACCGACTGGGACTTTTGCGGACCACCTATAATCTCAATGAGGAGCCACAGCTAGCGTCAGCCTTCTACTTCGATCTGGCTTTAAGAAGTTTTCTCACCATTAAGTAAGTTTTCGTATTAAGTAAACTAGTACGTTCTTTTAATTATTCCTTTTGTTGCCAGAGAAATGTTACAATCTGGCGCCTGGCCTAAGGATATGGAGTACTTGAACTGTGACGACTTCCAGGGCGGCAACACACCCCAAAGAAACCTGGATCTCCGGGAATACTTTACAAAGGTTTTTCCCCTATTTGCTTTCCATTTGTGGTCAAATTATGGTTGATGACTCAAAACTTGGGTATTTTCTTGTATTTCTATTGACAGGCTACCGAGCCGACATCCTACGGAACCTTTGACCTAGTCACGCAACCGAAGCAGCCATTCAACGGCTATAGCTACATGAAATTTGAAATGGATATCAATGTGCTCCAGATTCGAGGCGGCAGTTCCGTGAACAGCAAATCGATTGGCTCCTGGACAGCTGGGCTGGACTCGCCCCTCATTGTCAAGGATGAGGAGGAGATGAAGAATCTCACTGCGGACACGGTCTATCGGATTTTTACTGTTGTGGTAGGATGATATGGTTTTAGGTCTTCCTAAACTTTATTCTTTTCATCATACAGCAAGCTCCTTTTATAATGCGCGATGAAACGGCACCTAAAGGATACAAAGGATATTGCATAGATCTCATAAATGAAATTGCTGCCATTGTTCACTTCGATTACACCATTGAGGAAGTGGAGGACAAAAAGTTTGGCAACATGGACGAAAAGGGCGAATGGAACGGCATTGTCAAGAAACTGATTGACAAACAAGCGGACATTGGACTGGGCAGCATGTCCGTAATGGCCGAGCGGGAGATTGTCATTGATTTCACGGTCCCGTATTACGATCTGGTGGGGATTACCATCATGATGCAGCGCCCCAGCTCGCCCAGTTCGCTGTTCAAGTTCCTCACTGTCCTGGAGACGAATGTGTGGCTTTGCATTCTGGCTGCCTACTTCTTCACCAGCTTTCTGATGTGGGTCTTTGATCGCTGGAGTCCCTATAGCTACCAAAACAATCGTGAAAAGTACAAGGACGATGAGGAGAAAAGGGAATTCAACCTCAAGGAGTGTCTTTGGTTCTGCATGACCTCATTGACCCCTCAAGGAGGCGGCGAGGCCCCAAAAAATCTCTCAGGACGTTTGGTGGCCGCCACTTGGTGGCTTTTTGGGTAAGTCTGGAACTTCTGGATCTACAATCTCACCTTATGTGGTATTTAATAGAATTTGTTCTCCAGATTCATCATCATTGCCTCGTACACTGCCAATTTGGCTGCCTTCTTGACCGTTTCCCGTTTGGACACACCCGTGGAGAGCTTAGATGATTTGGCCAAACAGTACAAGATCCTCTATGCTCCTCTCAACGGCTCATCGGCGATGACCTATTTTGAGAGGATGGCGAATATCGAACAGATGTTCTACGAGATCTGGAAAGATTTATCCCTAAACGATTCACTAACCCCACTAGAGCGCTCCAAGCTTGCCGTGTGGGATTATCCGGTTAGTGACAAGTACACAAAGATGTGGCAGGCCATGCAGGAGGCTGCGTTGCCCGCTACTCTCGAAGAGGCAGTGGCTCGAGTGAGGAACTCGACCGCTGCCACCGGATTCGCCTTTTTGGGGGATGCCACGGATATTCGGTACCTTCAGCTGACCAACTGCGATCTCCAAGTGGTAGGTGAGGAGTTCTCAAGGAAACCGTATGCTATTGCTGTTCAGCAGGGCTCTCATCTCAAGGATCAGTTTAATAATGCGTGAGTTTAAGCATAAAAAATATTCTTTGGCCAATTTCATCAATTGAACCTCTGGAATCTTTTCAAGTATCCTCACTTTGCTCAATAAACGCCAACTAGAGAAGCTTAAGGAGAAGTGGTGGAAGAACGACGAGGCCCAGGCCAAGTGTGAGAAGCCCGAGGATCAATCAGATGGCATATCTATCCAGAATATTGGTGGCGTGTTTATTGTAATCTTCGTGGGAATCGGAATGGCTTGCATCACGCTGGTCTTTGAGTATTGGTGGTATAGATACCGCAAGAATCCAAGAATCATTGACGTGGCCGAAGCCAATGGGGATCGTGGAAATATCAAGGATCAGCCTGGCAAACTCATCGATGGCGTCATCCTGGGAAACTCTGGCGAGAAGTTCGAAAAATCGAATGCTGCACTGCGTCCCCGATTCAATCAGTATCCGGCCACGTTTAAGCCACGCTTTTAAACGAACTCTGTTCGCACCAACCAGTTAATTGTATTAGATTGTGCACTGGGATGCCTACGTCTAGTAATTAAGGAATTAATTAACAATTTCAGAAACTTTGTGCACTTTTATTCAAGTCGAAATAAATGTTTTAGCAAAGATATTGACATTGAATTTTGAATCTGGATTTTACATTATTATTTTTATCCGTTTTTTGTTAAAATATTCCCAAAGTAGTCCTTTCTTTGGCTGCCCTTTAGACAATTAATATTAATCAAATTAAAACAACGTTCCCATTTATTTAATGCAAAATGAATTGTTAATTGTAAAAGAATTAATAAATTGTCATCGTTCATTATATATTATACTTATTCATTAATACTCTCAATCTTGATTATATGGCAACAAATTTAGACTAAACCTCATGTTTATCCCTTAAATTTAATCTATTCTGATTAAAGAATTTGAAATTTAATTTAAACAACCGCGAACTTTCCAAAGCTCTTTATTGAACACTGGCTCTATTGTCACAAATTTTTACATACGAACTGGCCACACTAATGAAGTGACTGATAAAAAGCACTGCCCGTTGCGTTCCGCAGAATTAAGCGTTCTCATCCGCCAGCACAATAGTTTAAAGTCATGGGAGACAGCTCGGACGAGGAGTACCTGGGCGCAGACTGGCTGCCCTACAACGAACGCCCCGAGTGGAAAGACGTGGAGCCTCTGGCCCAGGATGACGGCGCTAACCCGGTGGTTGCCATTGCTTACAGTCAGAAGTGTGAGTAACACAGTGTTTTTTATCTGCCAATCTTATTTATCCATGTGTGGTTTGCAGTCCGTGAGGTTTTCGACTACATGCGAGCCATAATCGCCAGGGGGGAGAAGAGCCAGCGGGCCCTGGACCTTACCACGGATGCACTTCGCCTGAATCCTGCCAACTACACCGTCTGGCAGTACCGCCGCGACGTCCTTCGGGAACTCAAGGCCGATCTGAATGATGAGTTGGAGTATCTCAGTGAAGTGATTGGGCAGAACTCCAAGAACTATCAGGTGTGGCACCACCGTCGCGTCATTGTCGAAATGCTAAACGACCCCAGCAACGAGCTTGAGCTTACGGAGAACGCTTTGGTGAACGACGGCGATGCCAAGAATTACCATGCCTGGCAGCACCGTCAGTGGGCCATTCGAAGCTTCAAGTGAGTTAAGAAATCCTTGACATTTACTTATATTTTCTAATAAAATCCATTGTTTCAGCCTGTACGACAACGAACTTGACTTTGTGGACCGTCTGATTAGCGAGGACCAACGAAACAATTCTGCCTGGAACCAGCGCTTCTTTGTGATCAAGCACTTGGGCTTCACCCCGGAGGTTATACGCCAGGAACTGGACTACACCCTGAACCGTATCCGGATAATCAAGAACAACGAGAGTGCCTGGAACTATTTAGTTGGGGTGATGCGACAGGGCGATAGTGGAAGTGCACAATTGAACAGCTATCCCGAGGAGGTGGCAGTCGTGGAGGAGCTCTATCAGGCTGGCAATCGGTCGCCCTATCTTGTGGCCTTCCTAATCGATGTGTACCAGGAGCAGGCCCTGCATTTAAAGGCCTCCCCAGACGACCAGTTGGCTAGGAAGGTGTACGGCCTGTGCGAGGACATGGCCGTCAAGCACGATGTTATCCGTCGCAAGTACTGGCAGTACGTGGCCACTCACTTGAAGAACCAGTTAAGCAAAGCCACCGGGGGAGAGCAGTAGTCCAGTGCAGCATTTTTTGATTAGTTTTAAACACCCAATCAACTAACATAGGCCTTCTTTTTACACAAAATAAAATTAAATCTATCTGTCGAAAAAGATATTATCTCTTTAACCCTTCCTCATGTCAACGTTGCAAGGGCAACACAGGCATTGCCACATGACGTCTAGATGTCTTTGTGTTTGCCGCATCTGTCCCAGTATGTTTATCTAAGCGCGGCGGTGTGTTTGTACACGTAAATTTCATTAACAATGGAAAGATAATTTTAGCGCAGTGTGCACTTCAACTGAGGCTACCCAGAAGATGGGAGGTTCCATCGTAAATTATGGAAATAATTTAATGCTTTGGAAGGCTTGGTATTTATGTGCAAATGAGTGTGGGAAAGAGAGTCATACTGCTGAAATAATATCTCCATGAAAGCCTCGGTAAAAATAATATAAAAAGGTTATTCATAATAGTAATAAATAAAATGATAAAAAAGATTGTAACTACTGTATCTTATTGCTAGTTTGTCAGAGACCGGAAGAAACCTTTAGATTTGCTGTCTCAATATAGTTATTTATTTAAATTTGCTTCTTTCAGTTTTTTTTGCGTTTTCTCATTTTTTTGTTCGAGTACATACAATATAGCAGATGTAATACATAACTTTTTAATTTGATTTTCTTGCATATATTTGGAGATTCGTTTTGCATTCGTAATAGAAAATAGAAAATCAATCGCGGGAAAGTTTGGGTTGGGGGAGTATGTACTTAAAATGAAGCAGAAGACATCTTTGGCGTGTTTCATTTTGTTGTTTCATTTTCCTTTTTATTTTTAGGTCAGCTAAATAGGAGCAAAATCATTGAGTACTCGTTTGCGTAGTTTAATAAAATTTCGTAATAATAAAATATATATTTATCTTTATATTCTTGTTTTGTCGCACTCCTTTTTGCGTCATCTTCACATAGATGCTTTTCATGGGTATTTCCGAATAATCATGCTAAAAATTGAAAAATATTTGAAAAAATATACTCGTATATGTTTATTCAGAAACGGGTTCATTTAAAAGGAGAGGGGAAAAATGTGCAAAGCTCTGTTTCATGGCCCAAGCGAGTAATTTGTTTGTTTCTGGTACCAAAAACCATTTTTTTTTCGAAAAATTATCCTGTTTTCAGAGATTTTGCGTGGAGAGCCAGAATAGAGAGAAATATTATAGTTTGTGTGTGTTGTTTAGTTTGTTTAACAATTCGATATATAGAGTTAATATATAATAGTTTTAATAAATTGATGCGCTCCTTGGCTTTGCTTTGAGCCTTTTACTATGTTGTGTTTTATGTTTGTTTCTTCGTTCATTGAGTTCATTTTTGTAAAAGCATTTTTAGCAAAAAATTAAAAATTTCTCTCTGTGTTCGGTTCCCGTTTAAAATTTCTGGCTTCAGCGCTTCCACGTTCGATTTAGGCCCCCCAGTTATTGTGTAGTTCTTGACATTGAATCGTTATCAATACCCTTATAAAATAAATCCCTTGATTCCGGCCAAAATTTACATTCTCCGATCGACGCCAACGCCGACGACGAGGACGACGACGACGACGGCGCATCGTTCTGTGTGAGGAAGCTTCATATACCATCTATAAATATACTCGTACAGTTTCTTGGTTTTCCCGTTAATATAATTGTTTAAAAAATCAACGCCACTTGTTGTGCCATGTCCTGTCTTTCCTAAAGAGTCCTAAGAGGTGCTTACAGCTTTAAGCATAAGTTTAGCGCAGGTGCAGCGCTCCGATCGATTGATGTATATCTTGTATAGCATGACATTTATCCTGTTCCCATCCTGGCCTACTTGTCCTCGCCGATTCCCTCGTCGGTCGTGGTCTTGCGCTCCCTTGCCTCGTCGCTGCTGATATCACATTTTTCAGCCAACATGTCCTCGATGCCCTCGTCCACGGTTTGGCTCTCGCCAGGCACATGCTTACGCGGCAGCTTGGTCACCACCACGCACTCGCCCTGCGGCAGCGGCGGGAATTTGGCGTAGGACGAGTTGGCGATGGTGCCTACAGTGCTGTCCTCGTAGCAGTCCGGCGTCATCCGCACCCGGCACGTCTCGAAAGCCTTCTCATAGCCCAGCTTGGTGTACAGATTTCGGGAAGCATCATTCCCGGGACGAATCACGACGAAGGGCGTGTAGCCGCGCTCGATCACCAGCTGGGTCAGCGACTTGGCCAAACGAATGCCATACCTGTGGATGAAATTGATTAGTTACGTTATTTTCCAAATAAATTTTAAGTAAGTTTTGATGCGAATTGATGGGGATTACAAATCGATGAAGGCATTTCGCTGGAGGATCGGATGGAAATTGGCAAAGATACAGACATGGTTCTGGGCCTAAAATGAAAATCCAGGATTCTGCAGGGCACAAAAAAGGAAAAATATCGATCGAAAATTTTGTTCTTGGGTTTTGATGTAGACTCATAGGGAAGCAGCCAACAAATCGATTGAGGTATTCCGCTTATGGATCAGATGGAAATTGGCAAAGATACAGACATGGTTCTGGGCTTAAAATGGAAATCAAGAATCCCCACAAAAAGGAAAAATATCGATCGAAAATTTTGTTCTTGGGTTTTGATGCAGATTGATGGGGAATCCATCGCCAAATCGATTAAGGTATTCCGCTGAAGGATCGGATGGAAATGGACAAAGATACAGACATGGTTCTGGGCCTAAAATGGAAATCCAGGATTCTGCAGGGGAGTCCCCACAAAAAAGGAAAAATATCGATCGAAAATTTTGTTCTTGGGTTTTGATGCAGATTGATGGGGAATCCATCGCCAAATCGATTAAGGTATTCCGCTGAAGGATCGGATGGAAATGGACAAAGATACAGACATGGTTCTGGGCCTAAAATGGAAATCCAGGATTCTGCAGGGGAGTCCCCACAAAAAAGGAAAAATATCGATCGAAAATTTTGTTCTTGGGTTTTGATGCAGATTGGTGGGGAATCGATATACAAATCGATTAAGGTATTCCGCAAAGATGCAAAGATACAGACATGGTTCTGGTTCTTCTAATATAAAAATCCAGGTTTTTGGATGGAGAGCCCTTATCGTTATGATTCAGGTTCAAGTATTCTTACCCCATGCGCCTAAAGTCTGGACGTGTTTGCATTGAGAACATAGCACCGTAGTAGGAGTGAACCATCCAGGCTGCCAGCTCCCCGGTGTCCTTACGGAAGATGCCCAGACCCGGAAGCTTTCGGACGAGGATGTCAAACAGTTGAACGCACTCAATTTCGTTAGCAGGATACAAGTCGTGGATGCCATGCACGTTGTCGAGGTTCAGTAGACGCATCTCCGCATCCTCCGGCAGCGGATCCAGTTCGAGGTCGGTATTCAGCTTGTTGCACACATAGATATCACCACTGAGTCGCTCCATCACTCCGAACTTCGAATAGAAGTCATCCAGGCGATTCATGATGGCGATGTGCGTAAAGTTCAGGTACATAGGCTTCCGCCAATCTATAAGTACATCTTCGGTGCGCATCAAATCGACATGCTCGATGTGTGCGGATGGACAAAATATGCCAAGAGTTTGGTATATATTGTTGTGCGGCTATATATTGGATATTTTCAGAAATTAATTTTATAAATTATTTGTCCGAAAGAATATATATTATATATTATACATACCGCAAGCGTGCATCCTGGAAAGTGAAGAATTATCGGTTTGTCGGGCCAATCTTTAGCAACATAAAACTTAAAGTCCCAAATACGATCATTCAGGTACGTTTTTATGGTTTGATGAAACTGAAAAAATAATGCAAGAAAGTTATTAATTAAACTAAATTGGTTTTGAAATTATCCTGCTTATATTCTGGTAAATTGGGGCAATTATAAATAGTTTAACACAAAAGTATTCCCTTAGCCGTTGGCATTGCATTCTATAAGCAGTTGGTAACCGCCCTGGAATAAAAGTTTCTCGCTAAAAATCGAAACTTTAAGCAACTTCAATGGTGGCCAAATCCTTGACGCCGTTGCTGGTGCCGGTGCCAAGCCAAAAAATAAAAATACCTCTCTCTCTCTATGGAGAGCTATAGATATCGCCGCGGGCGCTGGCTTCAACAAAAGCACAAAAGCACGTGATGTTCGGGGCGGAGTGGCATTAAAAATTGAACAAAAATACAAGTGTAAACAGTGAAAACAGGTCAACAGAAAGAAATAACTAGGGGCCCGATTCGAGGGTTTGAGATTGCATGACTTGTGGTCTCGGCAACGCCTACTGATTTCTCCACAGCCCCCTCACAGGCCCATGGATGAGGCAACTGCAGGTAATTGTTGGTAAATTATTTGAGAAATGGGCGTGGCATCTGGGGAATATTTCGGGTGTCAAGCCAAGCGTATAACTGAAGATGAAAATAATAATTTATAAACTCAAAGATCGGTATACACACCTTTAATGATTCCGGCAGATAACGTTCTAAAGTTACCAAAATTTCTGGAAGCTCTGATTCATGCACCAAACGAAAGTGTTTACCTTCAGGAATGATTTCCATTTCTGTAACGAAAGTAAAGTAATTTGAAACTTTTGCTTATTTTTCAATACCGCTGGTTTTTATTTTGAATTGCTAAACGTTCCTATACGTATCAAGGTCTCACGTTTGGCCTCTTTCAAGGACATCGCCATGCCCCAAATGCCCCACAAAGAAAAATATAACGCTGGAAAATCGAGAGTCTCACTTAAAAAGCACACGTCCGGATGTTTAGGATGTTCTGCCGCAAGTGGCTCAATGGACACAATGGAATGTGTCAATTTGCTTCCTATATCCATATCCCAACTACTTGGCCATGCAAATTGGCTGTGTCTGAGAAGGACATCGGCAATTGAGCCAAATTATAAGCAGTGTGCAATGGCGAAACAGGTAGTCCAACTAATCAATTTGGTTCAATTAACTGAATTTCGGATCAATTACTGTCTTGTGATGATGACATGATTGGACTCTAGTTAATTATTTTGGCAAGGTTTGAAGGACATTTGCAGTCTAGGTTTTAATTGGATTTTAAATCTAAGAAATTGTTTTTAATGTGAAATTTGAGTTCGGAGCACCCGTATACATAGGTTATACTTAAAGCTAATCTTTTACTTGTTATATGCGATAATTTTTTGTATATATTCCAGGATATTTACAACTTAATTTGTGTTTTCTTGTATTTTCGCTTGTTTTGATTGATGACCGTTGTGATTGATTGGTGAATGCGCCAAATACCATTATCCTTCACTCATTCAAGGCATGTGCCTGCCCTGTGCCGCCTCTCCCCTTCATCCAACTATCTGGCCTCTAGAACCCCCTCCTGGGGTTACTATGACTATTTATTGCAGTTATTTGTGTGCCCCAAACGAACGTAATGATGGCGCACATGCTGGCTGGAATTAGTATTAGTCATGTTGTACATACACCCAAGGTGTGATCGGGTGTGGGGGTGAAATCGAATAGAGACTAGACCTAGACTAGTTGTCCAAGATATGCCACGTATCTCATCACGTCTGCCACGACTCAGACAGGGCTTCGGCGTCATACTTGTATTTTTGTTGGGAGGACAAAATCAATATTACGATTGAGAATTGGCTCGTTTGTTAACAAATGTATTCTTGGTCTACAGAGAAAAATTAATTAGATCCTATAGATCTTATATAATTTTTTTTTAAATTTAATAGATGTTTCTTTGAAATTAACATGAATAGGAAATATTTTGTACTTCCCACATCTAGATAGATGATACCAAGAATGATACTGATACCAAGAATCCTTGAACTTAATTTTTCCATATATTTTTTCTCCTTGCATGTAGTAGTTTTTTTCACAAGAATGTGAGCCGTGGGTGCCAGTTGTCTGAAGGCGAGTCCTGATATTACAATTTTGTTTGGTTAATGGATAAAAATACCGTTGACATTTCGCAGTGCGACACCCCAAGGGGCCGAGAAGTAGACGCGACACCGCAGGTGCCGACATCGCCCAGCGAAAGTCCCAGTCCGGTCGCTTTCACTTTCCCAGTCCCGCTCCGGTGTCCCGCCATATATGTACCTCCGCCTAATCCCACCCACTTTTCTCCCTTTTGGTCCTCTTTACCTGTGGCATGCTATCGCACTTGTCAGCCAATTTATTTTGGTTAGGTTTGCTCTTTTTTTTTTTTGCCTAATTATTGAGTTGCCATATGGCTGCGATGCGTTCAATTTTAATACCCTGACCGGCAAGGCACCATGAATTTGCCATGAGCGTGTTTCTCCTAATTCTGAATAGGATCTGGACAGGGTGAGCACCATTTTGGCAATATTCCAGGAATAAGGAATTCGCAGGCAAAAGGCGAACAAAAGATACACGAAAAACTCAGATTAAATACAAGGGATTTACGTGGGAGGATAAAAGGAAACTCGAGGAGGGCAAACATGAAAAAAAGAAGCAAGGAAAAGATCAATTAAAGTTTAAGGACAAGTCCTAAAAGGATAAAGTGGAATAAGATTAGAGGAAACCTAATCGTTTTGCCGCAGATATAAAAGATTTGTCATTATTATGAGTGTAAATAAAATAAAAAGATTCTCTAGAAAATTACCCTTATACCATTAAACCTTGTACTGTTGTATGAAAAATTTCGCACTATCTCGAAGGGTGTTTAGCACATCGAACGTACAATTTTCAGGGGCCTCGGCCACTGATTGCAGATGCGAGTTCTTGAGGCGCATCCACTAATTGACATGCACATGTGCATCTTCGGTATTGGGAATGGCGCGCAGAAAAGTTAGCGACGGTTTCTCAATTAAATCGAGAGACTCAAATCCCAATCCCAATCCCAGAAAAGAATCAGATGGCTAGGCACTTACAAAAAATATTAATTCCGTTGACCTTGGGTGAATTGGTGGCTGCCTCGGCTGCGATCGGCTGTTGTTTTTGCTTTTGCGGTTTTCGAATTTATCCTCGAGGCGCGTCAAGTTTGCGTGTTTTCTCTTATTTACATAAATATATAAATATATTTTATTTGTTTTTACGCTCGCCGAATTGTATGTGATTATTTTTCTTTTTTATCAAATTGTTATTAGTTATTCAATTTTTAGATTTTCTTTTTTTTTTTGTTGAAAAAGTGCAATATGAAAATAATTTGTCTTGTTATTTGTTTATGTTATTTTTTTTTTATATGATAATCACAGATGCCTTTATTAGAAAATTTAGTTATTATTTGGATTTGGATTTTATATTTTGGAGTTTATAGTTGTTGTTTGTTATTTTCTGGAATTTTAGTTTATTTGCTTTGCTGCATTGGTTAGGCCCTTTTCGAATGGAGATGTCGGCAGGCTGAAACTGATTCCGCAATTGATTTATCCTTGAATGGTTTTCAGCTTCTGGATGGGCCTGATTCGATGGACGCGACTGTTCTGACTGTTGGTTCTTCTGGAAACAACTGTATTCTCTGTATGTCGTTTACAACTCCTTCGGATTGTGATTCTGATTCAGATTCAGAATCGGACTGTGATTCAGATACTCCTCCCGCTTATTCTTCTCGCGCTCCCCTTTGTGTTCTGGGCCCCCGTTGCACCTCCACACAGATGGCCTAACCAGGCGGCGTCTGTACGCTTTCTACCGTTGCTCGGCGGATGCTGATGCCGCGCGCGTGTGTGTGAGTGCGTAGTGTGTGTGCTAGTGTGTGTGCTAGTCCAACATAATGGCGACCGCGAGTTGGGAGGGGGGGAAGTTCTGCAGTCGATTATTATTCTCGCTGGTTCGGTTTCGTTTTCGAATTTGCGAGACGCCTCCTTTTGTTGCAGTTTGTGTATTTTAGCAGAAAATTGATTTTCTGATGCGACCAGGCCTGATTTATACCGCTACGGTTCCTGTTCCCACACAATTCTGCTTCTGCTTCTGCTGCTGCTGATTCCTCTTGTTCCTAGCTGTACATATGCTTCAACCGCCTTTGAATTCGCATTCAGTTTGATTCACTTCAGTTTTCGGCCAGCCAGCCAAGGACACTCACGCACACACACACACAAACACAGTCACACGCACCCACACAGCACGGGCAGTACACGCACAGTGGAATTTGTGAAATCGAGTTTGAGTTGTTCAGCTAATTCGATTGCGGTTGCTAGTTGCTGTTCGCTGGTCGCTGGTCCGAGAACTTTTTGCATCAACTGTGCCTCCTGGATTTGTTGCTTTTGCTCCAATTCGCTGCGGTCGCTGTTGCTGTTGTTGCCTTTCGCCTTGGGATGGTTTTTCCTTGGGTGGTGGTGGTGGCTGCTGGTCTCCACTGCAAAAACCGAACTGAACTGACTGACTGACGACAACGAACTGAATTTGTTTCCAAGGAGCAGCAGCAATGAAAGCACAGCAGCAGCAGCAGCAGCAGCAGTAGCAGCAAGCAGCAAGCAGCAGCAGCAGCAGATGTTGCTGTTTTTACTACATTCAGCCGAACTGCAACGTGGCAGCAAAAAGTGACGGATTTTTCGCCTTCGTGGTTCACATTGGCCTCTCTTGCTCTCAGGCCACCATCCCTCACCTTTTGCAATTCTCACAGGCTCGTTCTCTTGATGCACTTTTAAAAATAAAGTTCAACAAGAAAACAGTTGCTCATTATTGATAGCAAGTATTTGAAATCAGTAGAGAAATTATTTCATACCTAGTTAAGTTTGATAATTAAAAACAAGTAATTTGCTTAGAAATTGCAATGAAATTCTTTAATTTTCCCCTTCATTGAATATACCGGATGTAGCTAATCGAGTTGGGATGGAATTACATCACTTGTTTTGATAAAAATAAGCAAGTTACGCTTGCCCTTAGAAAATACTTAAGTTACTAAAGTTAACTTTAAAAAGCTACAAACTAATAAAACGAATAAATTGTCTAAAATAATGCTATGTACTTTGTAGAAAAATTAAACTATTTTATTTTGCTTCGAAGGACTTTAATTCTAAGAAACTAAAAACAAAACTTCAACTCCAGCCACATATAGGCTTCAATAGAGGATCGGTACGCCGCAAAGTATGCTATAAATTTTGACTTTTCTTGTTATTCCACCTTTAGACTCTCTGTATGCCAAGGTAGATCCTTTTTAGCAGTGTTTCCTCTCTTTGTTTTCGTCCTCTTTCTGTTTACCTCCCACCGCCCCGCAATCGTTTTCATGCTCGTGCGCATTTAGGATGCGAGAGTGAGCGAGAGCCCACGGCTGGCGGAGTCCGGAGTTCGCCTTTTGTTTTGCACGTTGCCCAGCGTAACGTAACTGTACACCGGAGCAGGATAAGAAGTAGCAGCAGAGGATTGGGATGCGTTTTTGAAACCCATTAGCCAGGCTATGTTCGCCACAACAACTCAAAACAAATGGAAAATGGCCACAGCGTCAGCGCAATACGTATACGCCACGTAGCGCCGACACCTTTTGGAGCACGTGTTACTCAATTTCTCTCTCTCAGCCTGTTGTTTTTGTTTTGTTTACGCCGCTCAGCTGTAAGGATGGATGCGGTATCCGTACTTGCCGAAAAAATCCATTTTAATCGCCATAATTTCGACAGTTATGTATGTACAGACCATCCTAGTGTGGCTCCTTTTCCGATTGCACCTCCTGTTGACTTGACCGGAAAGCGTTCCGTGGCATTCCGGAAGTCCAAGGTCGCTCGACTACATGTGTGTGCAATTGACATTTTTATTGGCATTAAGTGGTGCAGGGACTAGTTCCAGTTCCAGTAATTAAAGCAGACATGAAGACGCGCCAAACGAAAAAAAATAAAATAAAAAAGTACCAAACTAGGGGTGTCCGGATTGTTGGAGTTGCTGTTGCATTCTAGTTGCCATCATGAATCACGCAAATTCGAGGCACGCAAGACAATGACGCCAGCCCCAGCCCCCGTCCCCGTCCCGCTACTATCCCTTCTCCGGGGAGCGTCCTTTTTCGCACCACTTGCTTGGTGTCGAGGACGCATAACTGTTGGGCTTGTAATCGTCGTCATCGGCAAACTATAGCCATAACAGATACAACGTTTACCGACTCCCTCCCTTCCGTTACATCCCATCCAAGTCCATGAGCGGCGCATTTCCAAGGAAACTTGCCTCGTAAAAGTCAGAATAACAGTTAGGTCTCACATAGGCCCGTATCGGGGTCTATGGCATTTAGTCAGGTGCCTGAGAATCGGAGAATGGGAAATTGGATGGAGAGGCGGTGAAGTGCCGACAACCGTTTGACAGTAAAACTTTGTCCTTGAGGGAATTTATTAAAATTTATATTCAACCAAACCGGGAACTGGACGGAACCCCCAGCCAAATGAACACTTGACGAAATGTCATATAATATATTACTATTGAATTGATAATAGTATTTTGTAGAAACATCTCATCATTCATATGAAAAGGCTTTGTTTGTGACATTTTATAGGAGATAACTACGGATATACTTATAGATAATGATTTTTTTCAGTGCGTCACAGATTTTGAGGCCTCGAGGGTCCGTGTTGACAAACTGCTCGTAGAGTTTTTGGCTTCGACCGATTTGCTTTCGTTTCGGCTTTGGCGACTTGGCGCCTCGTCCTTGGCATGAAGTTCGGCGTTGGCCTTTAATTAGCTTTTCTCGGATTACTCATACGCCTGGAGGTCTGGGGCAAAAATATAAGGACGAAAAACTAAAGGAGGGCTATTGTTTCAGCACTGGCATGCGGATGTGGTTGGTCAAACGTGCATGTCTGGCACGTGTTCGGGTTAAAGTTAAAGCGAGCGGTCCTAATGTCAGGGTCAATGCAGAGTGCCGTGCATGTAGGGCCACCAATTTGTTGAATTCTCCCCCCATTATTTGAGGAATATGCATACACATATATTATACACTGGCGTTGCATAAATCAAAATACAAAAGAGGAGAAACAAAAGTTGGGTTTACGTTGTTTGTTGTGTCGTTCGAGAGATACAATATTTATTCAAAAGCAATTGGCCAGGCGCTTCTGTCGGCGACAGCTGCACCCTCTTGGGACACTTTTGACACTCGCACGTGGCGGTCAAAATGGCATACCATGCATGCATATAACATGGTAGATGTAATAAATGTACATATATATTTAATGCACGGAATACAAGCGACCTTGCCACCGCAATTAGAGTTAATTTCTATTTGGTTGGAGAGCCACATATTTGTACTGCCGTGGTCATATGTTTTGGTCATAACTCTGCAAGCAAAGCAGATGTAAACTTTTATGCATTTTTCGGTAAAGTGATGATCTTACTTAAGCCAAAATTTAAAATGTAACGTAAAACTTTCATATCTTATAAATTTGGTCACATCGACTTTTTGAAAAAAGACAAGTGTCGCCACCTGTCGGGACGATAACGATAACTTTAAAATGTCTAATTCTGGCAATAAAAGAGCTAACATACCATCACTGTAGCCGGTTTCTCAATTGTAAACAATTTCATACATTTCTTAAATATAACTTGAAATGGCTACATTTAAACCAAAATTTCTGAAGCCAGAGACAGACGATGCGATTGAAGACAGCAGGACCAGCGAGCAGCAAGACTCAGCCTTTGTTTTCAATGCAAACCACAATCTGGGCATAATTGAACAGGTAAGACACATCTTCTAGTTGTTTTTCGTTAATTAATTAAATATTTCTTATTTATTTAGCGAGAACGTTTGCCTATACGAAAATACAGGGACCAAATACTATACTGCTTGGAGAATTATCAAGTAGTTATATTGGTGGGCGAAACCGGCAGGTGAGAAAGGAATTCAACAACAAATAACCTTGTTTTCATATTTTTTTTTACCATTTTTTAGTGGCAAGAGCACCCAAGTTCCTCAGTATCTGTACGAATATGGATGGCATTCCAAGGGCCTCATTGGCATCACCGAACCCCGACGAGTTTCTACCGTAATTATGATTTCACAACTTAATAAAATGTATTTTCAAAATAACATTGTTACAGATAACTCTGGCCAACCGCGTGGCTCAGGAACGAGGAGAACTGGTAGGCGACACAGTCGGTTATGTGGTTCGCTTCCAGGAGAGGATTACTCCAGAGACTAAAATCAAATTCATGACCGAGGGAATTCTGCTGCGGGAACTCCTGGCCGACCCTCTGCTTACCCAGTACGGGGTTATCATTGTGGACGAGGCTCACGAGCGTAACATGCTCACCGACATGGTTCTGGGATTGCTAAAAAAGATTTTAAAGAAACGGAGCAATCTTAAGATCATCATATCCTCGGCCACCATTGACGCGAGTTTCTTCAGCGAGTTCTTCAGCTGGCCAGGGTCTGGAGAGGTTAGCGTGAAACTGAGCATCGAAGGACGCATGCATGCGGTGACTAATTTCTACCTGAATGAGCCGTGTGCCGACTACGTGAAGGAGACGGTGGAAACTGTTTGGAAGCTACACCAGAAGGAGCCTCCAGGCGATATTCTGGCCTTTTTAACCGGGCAGGATGAAGTACTTGAGGCATTGGATCTGCTGCGCGAATATATTCGTAGTTCAGAGGTGGAGAACCTAAAAGTACTTCCCATGTACGGCAGCATGTCGAGCACCGATCAGTTGGCTGTGTTCTTCACCCCACCAAAGGGCGTGCGAAAGGTAGTGCTGGCCACAAACATTGCCGAGACTTCCATCACTATACCGGGCATCGTTTACGTGATAGACTGTGGGTTCGTGAAGGTCAAGTGGTACAATCCGCGAACTTGCAGCGACAGTTTGGTGGTTGTGCCCGTAAGCAAGGCGTCGGCAGTTCAAAGAGCAGGTCGAGCGGGTCGCGTAAGGCCTGGAAAAGTATACCACTTGTACACCAAGGCAGACTACGATTCCCTGGTTCCAAGACAGCCTCCCGAAATGCGACGCAGCGAAATGAGTGGAGCGGTGCTCCAATTGAAAGCACTGGGCATAGGAAACATCTTGCGCTTCGATTTTCCCTCGCCGCCCCCGGCTCAAAATCTACTATCAGCACTGGAAACTCTCTTTGCTCTAGACGGCATCGATGAACAGGGAAATCTCACCAAGCCAGTGGGTTATCTGCTTGCCGAACTTCCTTTTGGGGCCATGCTCTCGAAGATGCTGTACGTCTCGGGAAAGATGGGATGCTCCGAAGAGATCATCACCATTATAGCTATGCTTCAAGTGCAATCCGTCTTCTCGCGTCCAGTTTCTGCGGTCGCCCAACAGAGTGGACGGATCGCTCACCGGCATTTCGAGGTGGCCGAAGGCGATTTCATCACACTTTTGAATATTTACACCGCCTTTGTGGAGGAGGGCAGGACGAAGGAGTTCTGCGGCCAGTACTACCTCATCTATCGAAATCTAAAGCGCGCATACGAGTTGAGGGAGCAGCTGATTACGTTGGCCAGCAAAAAGTACGGCATACCGATCTTCTCCTGCAAAGGCGATGTGATGACGATATGCAAATGCATCACCGCCGGCTTCTTCACCCAAGTGGCTTACTTGCATCACTCTGGAGTTTACAGGCAGATAAGCAGCGGAACCGAGCTGGCCATCCATCCCGACTCCACGCTGTATACTTTGCCCCAAGCTCAGTACGTGGTCTATGGCGAGCTGCTTCAGACCACCAAGCTGTTCATGAATCACGTTACTGTGATCCGGCGGGAATGGTTGACAGAGTTGGCGCCACATTACTACCAACAAACGACGGTTCGGGAATAGCCGGGAGTCGAGTCTACAGCATAAGAGTAAGTTGAAATAAATGAAAGAATGATCATTAATTTGAACGTTTGTTTAATTTAGTATAACTATATATAATCGCCTCTTTAAAACAACTTAGACTAAAGGATTTCCACTATATAACTGCAATTCTCTCCTTGAACTTTAACCAGATGCAACACGTCCTCGTCCTTGGAACATCATCATGGATTCTGGACCGCGAATGACTCTGTACATTAGCTCCCAACACATCTTGGCGGGCAACAGACTGCAGAAACAATATAGTTTAAGAAAAACCGAAAATTCATAGCTGGAAGAAAACACTCACCATTTCAAGGGCGTCAGCATGCGGATGGAGTTGGGTAGGACGCACCACACCTCGTTGCAACGAACCGCGTTTTCGATACGATCCGCTACATACTGCGGCTCCAGCATAGGCTGCATCCGAGGCTTAACCCCCGAGAACATGCCAGTATTAATGTAGTACGGGCAGATCAGACTCATGTGGATCTGATCGTAGCCATGGGCTTTCAGATCCGTCAGAAGACTCTCGTGAAAACCGATGCAGGCGTATTTGGTGGCCGCATAATCACTGCATCCGTAAGTGCCCAACATTCCGGTGACAGAACCCACAGTAACAATGTGGCCACGATTATGGCGCATCATGTGGGGAAGGAACGCCTTGACGGTCCAGTAGTGGGAGATGATGTTGATGTTGTATGTGTTCTGGATGACCCGATCATGCAACTCCCAGAAGGGCTTGCAGCAAACGATACCAGCATTGTTGATCAGTATGTCCACGGGTCCTACTTCCTCGGTCACCTGACTGGCCCGCTGATAGACCTGTTCCCGGTCCGAGATATCCACCACATAGCCCTTGCAATCGTGGAAGCCATGTTTGGCCAACAAATCCACCGTAGTCTTGATGGCTGCACGGAAAATTATAGTCAAACATTGTTCGCTTCAGCTAATCGAATTGTAAATGTAGCAGCTTTCACTAGCTGCCGGGTTTCTTGACCCGCTACCCACTGAAGCGGTGACCAGGCAATTAGCACCCTGGTGCGAAGACCCACCTTCTTGATTGATATCCCAGATGACAATGCGGGCCTGAAGTCGAGCAAAGTTGAGAGCTATAAGTCGGCCGACGCCGCCACCCCCTCCTGTGATAAGGACCACCTGACCGGAGATGTCCTGCGAGAGATTAAGAATAAGTCAGAGATTAAGAATAGAAATATCTAAGTTAAAGCAAACTAATAAGCTAAAAACTTTGTAAAGTTATAACTTTTGTTTTACATTAAATTTAAAAGTTTACAAATTTAAATTTATTGCTCAAAGCCGCTTTTTAATTTTATTATTTTTCAGTATTTATCAGTTTTGCAATGTTTTTGTCTCATTTGCATTTTTTCCGTCATCAACCGTCAGACATAAAGGTATTATATTTATGTATTTCCACTTAGCATACGAAAAGGTGCGACGGATGTTGGATGATGGGGCATTAAATGTGACGCCAACAACTTGCATAAATTACAACTTTTATTTTTGGCAAACGTTTGCAACATGTACTTGAACTAAAACAGGGGAAGTGTGTTGCAAACATCTTGGTAGGAACACTGACCAAGTTTAGTATACCCTATCCACCTGGCATTGCGGTCTTCCCAAAGAAAACTCTTTCTTGTCGCTGGCTAGGCATGTCACATTTTCTTTTCGGTTGGCTTGTAATTTATATGTATTTTTTGCGATTTTTTGGTGTATGCGTGGAGTGCACAATCAGCAATAGATGCAGCAACAAAAGTAAGTAAGGAAAAGGCATTGTGCAGTACCAGGTGGTAGTTTCGGACGGATGAGGAAAAACTTGTCGTCATACTAAGCCTGGTTGTGCTGCTGCTTATTGGACTGTCAAGTCACGAAAATATATATTTTCTTGAGATGCGCTTTTTTGAAAGCCTAACCAATATTTATCTTAAAACAACAAATAGCTTAAGTTCAATGTCACCCTTGGTCTTCGGATAATTGAAACCAAAGTTCCGTAGTAAAGGCTAAAAACAAAGACGGGAGACTAATATTTGCACAAATATTTTAAGTGATCGAGTCGGTAGCTTGGCGGGCACTCGAAACCCCATCACAGGTGACGACTTCCGATTCGAATCCCCAAAAAAAGTCAATTGGTAAATAGACAGCGGTTCATTCACAAGTAATCAGCAAAGCGTGTGAACAAAATTGTTTGCCATCGAAGCGGATCAAAACAAAGGTAGATATTTGTTCCAAAGAGATATTCAGCTTCGCCCATACCAGGAAAAGCGCAAGAAGGGGTATCATTAATTCGGATATTGGTTTCTTTTTAAAGCGAATATGATTTGTTTTTATTACCAGAAAGCTGCGCGTGGCTCATTAAAGTTTGTGAAATTGCCAAAACTGACTGAAAAACAAGAGAAATGGCTTTGGAGGTAGCTCTATGGAACTTTGATTGACTTCAAGTGGCGAACTTGAGGTTTTTCGGCAAAACAATATTTTTTTAATTCCCCCTTTTTTTGGTGGGTGTTTGTGGTTAGGCAATCAACTGCCGTCCAGGGTCAACAGAGGAAACGAAAGTCTATCAAATTACGTTTAAATTATGCACAACGACATTTGGGCCTGTTACCTTTAACTTTCTAAATCGCTGGGGCAATAGGGTATAGTATAGTGACTCCAGTATGTAAAACACAGATTTTATGGTGAATATAATCAAGTCGAGGAAAAACTGATAGAAAGCTTTGACCGGATGATCCATGTGTAATAGACCAGGTGAGGCTGACATTATGATGGTTTTTAGAGTTTTAAAAACCTTCAAAAGTTTTTTTTATTTTTATTTATTATGGAACACACGTGCGGGGGAGTTTTGACGGAATTGTGATTGCTTATGCCTTGCGCATGCGCGACTGGAATTGCCAGATTAAGGTCCGCGGAATGCACAATCTGATCACTTTTATGGAGGCTCAGTCGTGCATGATAATGATCCCGTACAAATGCAAAATGAAAATTTGCATGAATTTCTCTACCCCTCGATTCGGACTATTAAACGAACTTTATCCACGTCCGCATAGGCTGAAGTCACAATTACGACTGAAAGCCGTCTGGCAAAATCTTGAAGCTTGGGGCCAAGACTGGCGCTGTTTCTATTTTGTTGCCTTTTTCCATTATTCCCCTGGCTGCCCAATTCAAGATTCACATTCACAGCTGCGATGGCGGCGATAGAAGAAACGGTCGGTCAGCAACATAAACAAACCAACACTTTCTTAATTTGGCTTTTGCTCTTTCCTAGCGTAGACCAGTTTTTTTTGACCCATTGTTTTGTTTAAGATTTGGTTTATGTTAGCTACGCTTGATTGTGGCGTTTAATTAGATACATAGTTACATTTAAAGCCAGATCTTTTTTCGA
Source organism: Drosophila atripex (assembly GCA_035045925.1). Lineage (NCBI taxonomy): Eukaryota > Metazoa > Arthropoda > Insecta > Diptera > Drosophilidae > Drosophila > Drosophila atripex. The sequence goes on from JAWNOP010000070.1 coordinate 11,483,799, forward strand.
ATTTGCATATACTAAAGATTTGATAGTCTTTTTTCGTTTATTTTTTCTTTTTTTTTAATGAAAATATAATAAAAACTTGTTTCAAATGATACTAGCTATGAATAATAGCTTTTATACGTTTTTAGGAGTCATTTTAAACATCCAATCGAACATTAGTTTAAATTACGCGCGCCATATTCGATAAACGTTAAATGTGACCAGTAGAGATCGAAAAGTAATCGAGTGTCGTAAAAGTGCTGAAAGGAAACTAATTTGAAAAGAAAGTAGTTTGCTTCCCTTGTCTTTTTTCTCTGAGTGGAGAAATGTGTAAGGATGAAATTATTTCGTTGGTTTTAAAAAACCAAATAAACTTTCCGTGGGGAAATTATTTAAATTCAATTTTGGATTACATCCCATTACATAGATCGATACGGATTCCAATCAATGGCGGCGATGTCACGCGGCAAATCGTCACGCGGCCAAGAAAACTACCGATATTTCAGCCAGGTGAACAGAAACGGGCAGATAGTAGAGCGACACACCACCGAGAACCAGCGGTGGTGCGAGCAATCCAACGGATACACACAACTCACAGATACACACCAACACCAGCCAACGATTCGGATGCGAGTGCTGGCTTCTGCCTCTTTTATTCGTCGCAGCTATGGTTGGCTATGTTCGGTTTGATTCGATTCCTGCACTTCGGAGGTGGAGGTGGAAATGGAAGTGGAAGTGGAAGTAGCAGTCTCTGTGCCTGTGAATGAGATGGGCCATCCATGTGAATGTAGATGTGCTATGGTGCTGCTACAGTTTATTGGTCGGCAAGCGTCGCCCAGTGCCTGAATGCGGAACGTTTAAAATTTTGTGTTGGTCGAATGACACAAACCGGTCAGCAGGCGCGCAGAGCCTGGAAGATGGTGTTTGCCCTCATATAGTTGGATGGCAGCTCTTATTGGCTGCCGTCACGCCGTCACAGCTGCTGCCGCTGCCGGTATAAGCACACACACAGAGCCAGATTATGGACACACCGATTCACCGATTCGACAGGGCATTGTTTTTAAACGATAGCAGACCAACCGAAGTGCTTTAAACCGAAATAAGACCCATTACTGGCCAGGCCAGTACTCACGGTTCCTGGCCAAACGCAAAAGCCAATAAAGCAATCAGGCAAACACACTAAAGCACAAATAAACAAACCGAAAAACAAGAACCAGCCAAAGAAACTGCAGAAACGATCGCCCTCCATTCTGCACTGCAAAAGCCGCACTTTAAACAGAAACAGGTTTTCATTCCTGTTTCCGGATGCCCCCGCTGGAAAGGTTAAGGGAAACCCAATTATGTGGGTGGAGTTCATGTGGCATTGGCCATTGTTTGGTCACTGCAATCGATGATAGGTTCGGGCCTATTGCATATCACATCTGTAATTGGCTTCTTGTCTGATTGAGGCTTCCCCCAGCATCTCCTCCGTCCATGCCCATCCGCCCATCCTTTTAAAGCACGATTTTATTGCAGGACTCAACAGGTGTCTCCATCTCCCCAAATGGGGGGCGCTGTTAGAAAAAAAAGTGGCTAAAAGAAATGCTGCCAGCCGACAAACAATCTCACTCTGGAGCGGCGACACACACGCTCGCATCTCGTTGGCTGCTACTTTTTTCCGCCTCAAATTTGTGCAATACGATTTGTTGTATCGCGCGTCATTTACCAGGCGAACAGCAAAAGCAGCTAGCTGGTTTACGGAAATATTGTAGTCGCACGTCTCATCTAAAAGTATACACAGATGTATGTATGCAAAGAAATGTGTAGGTATATATGTAGATAAGAAAGTATAGCCAGATAATGCATATATATGTTTGTAAATAAATGTTCAAGCTTATCAGTGTTGTACAATTTTTTGGGTATGGAGTCGGAGGTAAAGGTTTGTGTCTTGAATTTATAGATATTTTCAAGTGTTGGAAAGCGATCGCATTTTTAAAAACATCAACGAGGCGGGCAGACGTAGGATGTGAACTTAATTCCCGCTCAATTGACATATAAATGATAAAAAAGCACAAAATACTAACATTTATACAAACTTTTCTCGGACCTTCTTTCTGTTTCTCCACCAGGCTAGGATAATCAACTGCCAACTCGTTGACTCTCAGTTACAACTGTCATTATTGAGACTAAATTTTAAAAGTAAAAAAAATTAAATATAAAGTTTATGTGTCACGTTGTACAACGTAAATAAGTTCCAAGTTTTTTCCAGCCCTTCTTTACACACATATTCCCGCCTATATTTTAAATTTCATAAATTTTAAACATAAGCATTGGTCAAGCCGCTGTGAGGCCACGCTTATTTACAACTGCAAATATTTAACGCATCTCCAGTTTAATTAAACAAAACTTATAAATTGAAGCATAGACCGAGCCATATTTATTGAATGTGTTAAGGTCAGGCGGCGCAGATGATAAATGGATCCATTAGCTTTGTTTTGGAATTTTTCAGATAGCCAAACATATAGATGCTTATATGGAAATCCCAACAAAGTCTCTTGGGCACGTGCGAGCAGGTGGCTCTTCCACAGAATTTCGTTTCGAATCTCATGTAGTTTCCAAATTTATCTTTTGCTAATGTTAATAGAAATACTTAAATAAATATAGTGCTTAAAAATAGCAGCAAATATGTATAACAGACGAAACCGAATGAATATTTAAAATATTGCATCGGTTTTCTATAAATATTAATTGATTATATATTATACATTTTTTCAAAACAGACAGCAAAAAATCGACTCTTCAAAAATTCAAAGTGTGGAATTAATTTGATTTAAATGAGATTAATACTGTGGCTTTGCATTGCCTTTGCATGCGATTACATATATTTTCGGGTTCAGTATTATAAATATTAATGAATAATCGCATGCGATATGCTTGATTCACTTTTGTCGAGTGTCTGAAACATAACCCGACCGCTGATGTTGGTTTTGTGTTCCAACCAGTTCTGAATTTTTACACGAGACCAAAATCAAAAAGTTAAATTTGGTAAGACATGTATAATGAATAATAATGAAATATGTCAGTCATAATATGGTCAAAAGGTGCAATGAACTGAGTCAATAGAATATACACTGTTTTTTTTTTATTAGATGAATATTCTAAATTTGATATTTTTGTGATGGTTCGTGATTGATTGAGACATTAAGCTTGTAGTTTTTTTTGAAGAATTTGGGATTCGTTTTTGTTCAAAATTAATGTATGTTTATTTTTTTTAATTAGCTCCAAGCTGTGATTAATTATGGGAATTGGTTAAGAATGTTAAGTTTTTTTTTAACAAATATCATAAATTCTCATGAATGATTCATTTTAGTATACCTTTATTCTTCAAAATTCAATTTTTGACTTTTTTTGGTATACTGCAACAAAATAGCTTACAAATTAGTAATCCCCTGGCAATATATCATCTTCAATTTGTTTCAAGTGCTATTTAAATATTTTTTGATATATTTTCCGTATTATACCATCCACTTGTTGAGCGATTTGACTTCTGATTATGACTGGCTGGCTTTTTGGGTTCGCAGCGGAACCAGTCACATGCGGCTTAATGGTTCTGTCACGTACCAGACCGGCCGAATATCTTCTTCGGCAGATTCACAACGTCATCAAGTGGCAATACATTCACTTTTTCGCATCCGCGTTATCGCCGGCCAAAAACAAAAATAAAAATTAAGAAACCAACAGCAACAACAGTAGCGAGGAGCAACAAAGTCGCCGAGACTCAAGAAGTGCTCTTCATGGTACTGGTAACTCGGATCTGGTACCTCGTATCACTCGTACTGGGTACGCAAATGTTGTTGTCGCTCGGCTCAAGGTTGAGGCAAACTGGTATCATCATCTCATCCACGTCCACATGATTGTTGGCTGGTTTTTGTTTTCTCAGTTTTCAGCCAGAGCCGCTAAACTGATGCTAGATTGTGTCTCAATGTGGTCTCCGCTTGGCACGAGTCTTGGTGGATTAATTAATATCCATGTCCATTTAATCGCCATAGATGTGTTCTTGAGCCCTCGCAAAAAATTCAACTTAAAACTAGAAGCCTTTCGCTTGTCACATAAATTTGCCTTTGCCCTTGAACTGATGCCAAAAAAAAAAAAAAAAGATATGGAATTAAATGGAATAATACGAAATCGGACAGATCAAAAACCACACGATGAATTCTGTGGCGTAAATATGGCCTGCGTAAATGATTGTAAACAATAAAAATATTGTTAATGACTTGGCGGAATGCACTTAGCACTTCTTGAACGTTTTACATTTTTTTAATATTTCAAACTGGCTCGTTTCTCGGTCTCCCATCGGTGTTTATGATTTATGAACAATTTCTAAAGTGCACTTGTTTGACCGCAGACTAACAACAAGTTGGACAGGTTGTTGTTAATTTTTGCCTCTTCGTTGTTTTTTTGTTTTTCAAAATGTAATAACAATTTGACTCGACTTGGCACGCATCTCAAAAATCCAAGCAGCGAGCTGGGGGGCTGGGGAGTGGGGCTGGAATTGCGTTGGCAGACATGTGACAAGATCTGACAAACGGCTGCGATCCTCTGCGGTTGTGGCTGCCACCGCCGATGTTGCTTCTAATTCTGCTGACAGATGAGGTCGCCCCCAACGCAGTTGCGGCCAGTGTGTTGATGACTAAAGAGAAAAAAAAACTAGCCAACCCTGAAACTCTTAGGCGAAATGCAGCCAAAAGCACAGCAGCAGCAACATTGGCAACATGAGCCATAAAATAGCCGGCGACCCATGAACTTTACACAACGCAACTTGCTTTTTGGGTCTGGCAAGCGGTGGGGTGCGGTAGATCTGGTGGCTGCAACGAATTGCTTGCACCAGACATAGTCGAACAAAAAAATTAGTTTCATCTACTTCGAGATTACATTTTGGGCGGTCAGTTGGGGTTAAAATAGGGCAGGCAGTCAATTAAAAATAAAGACAAGATTTGTAATTATTTAAGCCTTTACACCTTAAAGTATTAAAAAAATACGAAATCCCAAGCCAAACCAACACGTTCAATACATCTACAAAACAATCCTAACTAAACCCTGGAATCACTATAAAAGAATTCAAAACAAAGCACAAATACTTGAAACTTAATAAAAAAAATCAACTTAAACGGTAACCCAAAATCCATTTAAAACCTAAAGAGGCAATAATCGGCTTAGGGCGTCAGTAAATGGCTTAGAAAACACAACAATAGAATCGTTAAATTGATGAAACATTTGGGAATGTAATCATGTGATTGGTAAACTAGTTTACTGTTTCAAAGTGAGTCGATAAAAGAATCAGATCATGTCGTAGTTTAGCACACAATGGCCATGATGCAGAGCATAACTAATTTTCGGGTGGCGAGAGAGAAAAGTTCGCGTTCGTTGCCTAATTCTTTTGTTTGGCGGCCATCAGTTCTCATCTTTATTTTCAGCGGCCAAGCTGCGGAAAAGCGTCTGACTAAGCGCTTCTGATTTATGACTACTACGATATGCGCTGGCACTGCTCGGAACATATGTTCAATTGATTTCATAAGCATGACACCTCGGCTGGCGAACAAAAATTAACTTTTGCCTTATAAATATGCAACTTCCTCCACGACTACCAACTGCTAAACTGCTAACGGACGTACGGATGGATGGATGGATGGATGATGATGTAAAAATTACAACAACAACAAATATGAAGAAAAACCAAATGTAAAACACACACACAAATTATGCAAAGCTAAGCTATTGCATATTCACTCTGGGCCTGGGATGCGATGAGATGGGGTGGCTTGAAATTCTATGGAATCAGACATCCGCATCTGCCCCCGACTGTCTGGCCGAGCATGAGAGCTGCACAATTCCGCACACACCCTCTTTTCAGCGTTTATATAATTTGTCAGATTTATGGCGTTGATTAGACAAATGGCGATTCTAAACGAACCATCGCAAGAGACTCCCTCTTATGCAATTAGCCCGCTGGTTGTTGTTTATGTTGCATTGTCTTCGGCGCAGTCGTATTTAATATTGCTGCACACTGTAAAAATTGGGTAAAACACTATTTAATTGGAGATCTCAAGGATATGGTATCAATACATTTAAAAAGATTTGTTAATTGAAGGTTAATTGAAGGGGATTTCAATTATTTCTTAATTATTATTAATGCCAAAAGTGGTTGCTGAAATTCCAAGGAACTATACAATTTTAAATGATTATAAATTGATTGTTTAAACTTTAAACTATTGTCAATTAATGTGTTTTAAGCGTGTTTTAATGAATGAATCTATTTATAGTTATGAAACTAAGTTAGGAAAAATAAATCTTTGCACATCGTTGACCTTATATGTTATTGGTATCCCAATGCTTATATTGATGGAATTACTTAGATTGGATTAGTTTAAATATTTAATATATAATATTTATATAATATGTTGCTTGTTAAAAAAGAGAAATAAAAGCGCAAATCATTAAACACATTTTTTGAAGTGAAATTTGGTAAAAAAGATTAAAAATAGCCCTTTTTTCTCTGTGCATATGTGGGCGGTTGGGCAAAGGCCTGGTGGTGGGGGCCGGGTCGGGGACTCATTCATAAGCAGCTTGGCATCTCGGATACGGAGATTCTTGGCTGTGTGCGCGAAATGTGTGTCAAAGTTTGCTGTACTGTGAATTTTCGCAATCATCTCTCTGGCCGCTGTTGTTTCTTTACGTTTCGTATCGTATCGTTTCGTTTGTTTGCAGTTGTTTAAGGTTTTATAATTTTTTTTTTGTTTTTCGCATATGGAAAATTTTTGTCACGTTTTCCGTGACGAATTTAAAATGCGCCCGGGCACTTAATTCTTTTGTGTCACAACGAACAGACCGTTTTTCGTCTTCACATTTTACACAGATGCGCTAAATTGCAGACATCAATCATTTTGATATTTTTTATGATTCGCTCGTTGCGTAATCCGCTGGATAGACTTTTCAGCCACCAACACCAGCGGTGGGTAATGATGCTATGGATATCGGCATGGGTTCTTCTTCTCGACTTCACACTTAGCGCCTGAATAAAAGGTTTCACTCGCCGCCGATTGTTGATGCTGCGATGCTCGAGACGAGCAAGGTCTTGATTAATTTGTTGCCAATCACTTTTTGTGGTGGTGCGACAAAAGCCACTCGCACTCGGACTTGGAGTCGGACTCCGATTTGGACAAACGGCCAACGCAAACACACAAACACGTCCCCAGACAGAGCATTTAAATTTCAACTAATGTGTAAATGAACAGGCGACGGCCTCTTGGGGTCAAATTTGGCAACATTTCTCATCTGCCGATCGGGCAAAACCATTTAAAAATTATAGTATTTTTTTTTTCCAATAATTTTTTGTTTTCTTGGCCGTAAAACAAGTTGCAATTACGCCTGGCAGCCTTCACGCATTCCCCAGATGAGCTGAGCCGTGCTTTTGACCCATTCAATGTTAATGATAGAAATTCTATACGGCCAATCAATGCTGGCCAAAAAAAAAGGAAAAAATGAAACCGCAGGAAAACTCTAAGTGAGCCAAAGTTCAATTCAACTCCGTCTTCAATCCAATCAAATCCCATAATTCGAGCTAAGGTCAGCCGCAGGCTATTCTTTGTATCTGTATCTGTTGTTTAAATAGATTGATTATTTTTGTTGCTATTTGAGATGGCTGTGCTATTGTTGTTCCAGCATTTGCATCTTGATTGTGTGAGCTGTTCGTCTGTGTTTTATACAATTTTTTTTTCTTCATTTTTTGCTCGGAACGCATCGCATTGAAGCGGAAGCTGCGATGAATCTGCTTCAGATTCAAAATCTAAAAATCTGCTCGAGCTGTCGACGGGTGCTTCCGTGCTCAGGGCGATCTGATCTTGTTTTAAATCAGCCTTTTTCACTGTTTTATTTTTCACTGACGGCTTTTTGGGTTTTTATTTTGATTTGGCTCCAACATCTTGTGATTTGTTTTTATTTATCGATGGCTTTGATTATGGAAATGCGGCAGGCAACATCTGCGCAGAGCGCGAGTGGCCACTCGCCAGCCCATTGTAGTTGCAAAAGGTTTTGTGTTTCAGCTCACCCACCGAAGGCCGAACATCGCATAAAACTGTCAATCAGTTGGACGGGCTCACGCTGCGTATTAGTAATCTGGGTAAACAACGCCCCAGTTGGCCAGAATCATCTTCTCGGCCGATGATTAAGACTATTTTAGCCAGAACAGTCGCTTAAGGTCACTAGCTCTATTTTCCACGTCCGGCGGTTTTTGAACTCAGTGGCTTCAAGGTCGTACAGTGGCTGGAAGATTCGCAGGAAGTGCAGATCGTTGGAGAAAAAACCCGAAATCAAAACCCGATTCAAGGGCAATAATGTGCAACAACATCCAGTTCCAGTTGCAAAAACATCAACAAAACGGATGCGGCAGAAAAACAACTGCGGATGTTGCAAGTACAGAGAAGCGTTAAGAACAAGAAATACAAGTCTTTAAAATTCTCATCAAAGAAGTGTTAATTAATTTAAAAATAAAACAATTTACTTCTTAGTGTTTTATCATCATTTCTTAGATAGTAACAAGGATTTGTCGTCTTTATTAGACTAATCTTTTCCTGTTTCTGCTCTTAATTTATTTCACCAATTAAGTCATTTAATGAGCTCTTAAAACAAACAACAACTAACAATAACTGCCAAGCTTACATTTTAGTAAAAACTTGAACTGTCAACTTTAAAAAATTAAGCTATTTATCCTATTTAATTATTTTTCCCACTTATAACAGTCTCATAAGTGTATTATATTAATTGATTTTAAGTCACATGACATTTAAATTACTTTCTTGAGTAACAAAGTTATTTTATTCGATCGTAAAACTAATTAAATAGCACGTAAAGCCCGTGTGACTAAAAAGAGCGACCTGTTTGTGAGTTCCACCGAATATCGCCTGCGGCTCAGCCACTTCCTTAACTTTTACATCCTTGATCTCCGCGGCAAGTCAGCCTTCGTGCAAGTCGGTAACCAAAAGTTTCCCAATCAGATAGGTATTTGTATGTTTCTTTTTTTGCAACTTGAACTTAACACTCGCCAGCTAAATATGTAATTAATTTGATGTTAGTGTTAATCTGTTGGGCCAACACAATTCACGGCTCTTCGGGTCCGAACCTTTTGCACATGGCCCCCCAAGGCAAGTGACTGCGGCTCTATTAATATGGCTAATTAAAATATGCAAAAGGGGAATCGCGACGGGGGAAGACCCATGGGGCGAGACAGAAGCTGGGATTGGGATTGGAATTGGAGCTTGGCCACGCCTTTTGTGCTACGCCATCGGCATTCGGATCCGCTTTCAAAATTAGTTCGCTATTAAACAGACCGACCAATAAATAGCAAACAAAAAAGTGCCACCCAAACAACGCGCCAAACAAAAAAATCATCTTCATGGTCAATTAGCAGTCAACAGACATATGACAGAAATAAAAGTAACAAAACGACAAAATATGTTACAAAAAAAAAAAATAAAAATAAAAATAAAATGAAACTAACATTCGAGTCAACAGAGTTGTGAGGTTAAACATTTGAGCTATCCAAGAGTCACGGGTTCACATCCAGTCCAAATGTCAAGTTGATGACGACAATTAAACAGGATTAGCGACTTGAACTTGCCCCGCTAATGACGCATTGCGAGAGATTTTCTTGCCTTTTTTTGTTTTTTTATTATTTTTGGGATTCACAATCACTCGCACACGCACACACCATCTCGAAAAAAAATCACACTAAATAAATTACATAATCAAGAAATCAATTTGCATATATTTATAAGCGAAAATAAAAAGCAAGCATAAAACCTTTTCAGAACAATCTCCCAAATCCAGATCCGGCTGGCACCGCCAAGCACCCCACATCAGAATAGGGGTGCGGGTGCGATGAGCTATGGATCCCACACGATCCCCCAATCGATTTTGTTCGATCCTTTCCCCCTGCCAGTTCATTCACATGGCAATTAAAAACAGCAACAGAAACAGAAGAGTTGGTGTTGTTAATGACAGAAGACGAAACCCATCGAACCGCTTTTGGCAATTCAACGCGTGCGTGGGGCTGAGCGCGGAAGCCGCAAAAGAAGCCAAATCATCGGCTCTTTAATGGCATTTCGAAAGGCTTTTCAAGATCAAGGCCTACGATGAAGAAAACAAAACAACAAAAACAAACAAACGAAATACCAAAAACAACACAATCACAAACACTCGAACAAAATTGATATATGAAGCATGCCGGAGATGGATGCCAGCGAGGCGATCCAAAGTGTTTGCATAAATACATTTCGAAATATCACAAAATCTTGGAGCTCGAGTTTCTAGTGCCTGGCACTCGACCAACAACTACTTAATGGATCTGTGGCTATAAAAATTATCAAACTACAGTTTTAGCCCGAACAATAGCCCGCTCGAGAAGTTGCTTTAAATAAAAAGTAAATAAATAAAATAAAAAAAAAAACAAAATAAAAAAAAAAACGTTAAAAAAAGAACGAGGCTCACATAAATATTTATAGACAAAAGTTGTCGTTGTCTAAAGATGTTCTGAGCAACTCATCTTGGCTAAGATAGTTGTTTCTGTTGTTGTTTGTATCTTTTGCTGGCAAAGCTTCGGCTGCAGCCTCTGTTGCTGCCGCAGTCGACGCCGGCAGTGGCGGTCGACGTCGCAGCTTTTCAAAGCTGCACGAGAAGTTGTTGCTGGGCGGCCAGCACGGCTTCGACTATAAAACAGTTTGCGGCTGCCAATTGACTTTTGTTTTCGTTTGCGTCTGGTCTCGTCTGGTTGTCTGGTTGGACAATTCGGCGACTACAGTCTAAAAACCGTGCTGTGCAGTGTGATTCCAAAAAGCAAGCAAAGGTAAGCAGCAGAGCCGCGTCCAAGGATATACAGTGCTATACTATACGAGCATATATAAGCGGATAAACCGATACCGTCACCGTATGTGTCGACAATCGAAGGACTACAAGTGATATCTCTCAAGTGCGCAACAAAAATAATAGTTATTTAAAAAAAATAATAATCTAGTGCTGTGAGCAATGGAAAGTTTGTCCTTTAGATCGGTCGATCAATCCAATACGGAATCTATAACTTTTCAAAAATAAAATAAAAGAAACTTGCAAGACCAGAATCCAGAAGAGAACAGAAAACGAGTTCGTTGTCCAAGTCATTTGACGAAAAGTTCGTCGCCTAAGTCTTTTGTTCAAATTTACATAAAACACCAAGAATTTCCATTTAGAGCTTAAATATTTCAAAACTTTCAACATATTCCCACCAAAAACAGTTTGCGCAAGCTGCACACGAATTTTTCCATCATCCAACCAAAAAAAAAAATGCTTAAAAAAAAACTTAAGAGCCATAAAGAGAAACAGGCGATAATGCATAAAGCCCACTTGGCATGTAATTTGCCCACTGGCACTAAAGGGCACTGAGCTCTCTGTAAAACCATAATTAAATGCATCATCAGCTCGTCGGCTGATTGATTAACATGCATGAAACAAGAAACGGACAAAGCGCTGATGGACAAATTACAAAACGCAACAAAAATAAAAAAAAAAACAAATCAAACAAAGTAACCAAAAACAGATATTGAAATGCATATTTCCCAATGAAGGCTGGTTGGCAGGCGTTGCGTTGCTTTGCGTTTGAACTCTTCACTCTTCGAAAATGTCGCTGTCGAAAATGAAATCAATAATTATAAGCATCCAACACGCTCTGAAGACCACTTTTCACAATATATTGTTTCCGAAATTAGGCACCGGACCGATTGAATTCGATTCGAACGCTGATAACCGGCATCATTAATGATTTATGGTTGCCAAATCAGCGGGCAGCAGGCAATCAAATAAATACTGGCGATAAATATCACAGACACGCAATCGCCGCCGAATCGAATCCAATTAATATGCAACAGTTCCAAGCAGCATAAGAAGGAAGGAAACTGGGTGTTTTTTGGCGATTTAAATGCTTCCAACGACTAGCTGGCCGACTGGCTGGCTGGCATACGTGGAAGGTTCTAGCCAAGAGACACGCAACGGTTGAAAAGCAACGGCGATAAAAAGTCAATAAAACCAGTTAAGGTCAGACCCGCTAGCGCTTGTGTAATCAACATGTTTGCTGTGTTGCAGATGCTAAATGAATTTTTATTTATGAATAATGTGAGATGTGCTGAAGCCGATGCTAAAACTGATGCTGAAGCTGATCCACTGGCCGATGCTGTTGCCTGCTACATGCTGATCACGTTGCCACGCCACAATGAAAATAAAAATGGAAAATAATAAAGTTTCAAGTGTCGTCGTTTGGTAGTCACTGTGGCACTGTGTCAGTGGCCGCCGGCGCCAACCGGTTGCGCATCCTTGACATAAAAAGCGATCTCGATCTTCGGATCGCCAGCGAGTTGGAAATTTATACGAAATTGCGTATACGCAATGGCTTAAGGTGGCGAACAAAAGGGCGCGGCGCCTCTTTATCGCCCGATAATCGTGTACAAATTTATGTTAATGACAACGTGTTAACAATTTGCATATCTGTAGCTCCGCTCGTACATTCGTAACTTGTATCTGTAACTGTCTGCCTATCTGTGACATCGGCCAAATCGGCCAATCAAGTCCCGGACTTTGATTTGTTATACATTTTTTAATAAATGTTTTTCCCTTCTTTTCCAGATGAAAGTCACCCTCGCGTTAGCGACTTTCTGCGTGGTGGCAGCCTGCGCCAATGCGGCCAGAACCACCACAACCACAGCGACCAAGCCGGGTCGCTTCCTCTCACTGCCCGTGCCCGCCAAGTGCGCCAGCCGTAAGTATAAATTATATATCCCCGATTCATTCCCGCCGATTTCCATCATCCATTCGCACAATAGCGAAAAGTAAAAGTGACAAACGCGCCGAGAATTTTAAGCGGTTGGGGCGAACGCTTTGGTTGCCAAGTTTGCACTTGAAATTGTTTGGCAATGCGACGTGTGGGTGTAACCACAACAACGGGCGGGTATGGCTTACCATACCTGAAGGTCGCTGACGTGAGCATTGGGCCTAATAGTGGCTCATAGTTGGTATTCACTTTCTTTGCCCGCCTTTTTTTGGTTGTGAGTTTTGTTCAAAAATTCCAATCAAAAACGATTATAGATTTTTTCTCTCTCTGTAACTTCTGATACAAACTTTAAAATGTCCGCTTAAAGGGGGTTAACTGGTAAATGGTTTCGACTGAAGTGGGTTTTCCTCATTTATTCTACTGGTGATTGCTGGTGCAAGTCATCGCCTGAGATTGCAAAGATTGAATCAGGGCCCAGAGTTCGGGCCAAAACGGGTGAAACGTCTGAACAATAGCATCATCGCTGCATATCCGGTACACTAATGAACACTTTGCAGTTATTGCTAATTAGACAAACCCTAACACACACACTCACAAACAACACACTCACAAATACTGGAATAAAAAGGGGAGAAAAAATATACAAAAAACGGGCCGTTAAGCATGCAACTTAATTTTCGGGGCGTCACCAAGTTGCATATCCAGTTTTTGAGCCGTTCGGTGGCTGAGATTTAGATCTTTCATCTCTAAGAAATTTCCAGTTATACAAGCGCAACTTTTTTAGGTCTTCGAATAGTTAAATCACCTGATTAACTATTCCGACTTAATTACCTTTTGTAGACAACTCTCCCAGGCGTGCAGTCGTCAGTCAGTCAGTCAGTCAGTAAGTTGCTCGATAATTAACATTCGAAAACGTTTCGAGTTCGGGTTTTCTAAGTCACTGGTCGGGGCTCCTCCAGTCATTATGCAAGTGTATATAGATTGTTAGGAAAATAAGCGATCAAGATGGGCTTTGGCCCGAGCACATATTATATATATATTTTGTTATTGCCTTGACCTGCACACAAAGGGCCAGAAATGTGAGGAAATTGCAAGCGACAGCCAGCAAAGTAAATAATAATGTGCAAACAATGGCAAATAAGGCCATTATGTTGGACTTAAGCTGATTTGACGCGACGCCCGAGGGGCGACGGGACTCGAGGGGCGGCCTGGTAGTTGCAAAAGTGTCTTAAAGCGCGGCTAATGACGCGTGCCAGCTGTGGCAACAAGTCAACTCTTTTTTTTCCTTGTATTTTGTGTTTATTTTGGCCTCTTCGGGGCGTGGCCAAGGGGCGGACATATCGCACATAGCGAAGACTACCAGCTAATCAAATGGAAGCTGGCTGCCAGCTCCCGCGCGCTCAAGTGAAACAAGTTCGAGGATGGAGCTGCCAGGCGGGGGTTCCCATTGTTGCTTCGCGGACAAACAAAACAAGATAAAAACCTTTTGACGCCAACCCAGCCAAACGGACGGACAAAAGGAAAGCTACAGCAGGACAGGAGATGCTCGGCGGTTCGGTGGGGCAGAAACTAAAAAAAAAAAAAGAAGCATGCTGCATAAATTGCGAGGCGCGGTTGCGTAACCCGCCACCGCCACCGGGGAAGTTGTGTAAGGCCCGGGGCAAAGTTTTTATTTTTCTTGACTGCTGGCTTTCGGTTTCGTTGGCATTTGCCTTTTGTTTCTGTTTTTGCCCCGCCAATGATGGGGCAGGCCCCAAGACATTGCACTGCCACTGGGACAAAGACGACATCGATGATGAGACTGCAGTCGAGGGCAAACCGGTTTCCGGGGACCACACCCACTCAGGCCAAAATGCATTAGGTTACTTAAAGCATTTCAAACTTATTTACACTTCGAAGTATATAATATTTCTCTCAGTGCAAGTTAAACACACTAATCAATGATTTTTCTTAATTTCTTTCCCGTCCAGGTCCCAAGGAGTTCTCCTACCGCGGCAAAAACATGTTCCTAACCACCCACGTGCCCGCTCTGGCCAACAAGAAGGTCGACTGGCTCGATGGCCGTAACCTGTGCCGCGAATACTGCATGGACCTGGTCGCCTTGGAGACCCAAGAGAAGAACAACCTGATCTTCCGTGTCATCCAGCAGAACGATGTGCCCTACATCTGGACCGCTGGTCGCATCTGCGATTTCGCTGGCTGCGAGAACCGTCCCGATCTGGAGCCCAAGAACGTTTACGGATGGTTCTGGTCCGCAACCCGCGAGAAGATCCAGGCCACCAACCGCATTCCTCAGGGATGGGGCTACAACCCCTGGTCCCAGACCGGACACAAGAAGCGCCCGCAGCCCGACAACGCTGAATACGACATCAACCAGACCAAGGAGCAGTGCCTGTCCGTCCTGAACAACGTGTACAACGATGGCATCGCCTGGCACGACGTTGCCTGCTACCACGAGAAGCCCGTCATCTGCGAGGACAACGAGGAGCTGCTGCGCTACGTGGCGGCCACGAATCCCGGAATCCGTCTATAAGCGGCTCACGGGGCGTTCGCTGTTTGCCTAATTTTAAAGCTACTTATTATAATATTCCTTAAACGAGTTTTTGTATAATTTTTGTTTGTATGTGTACGACGAAAACGGAAGAAAGCAAGACAAATAGACTTTAGAATTTACAAATCCCCGATCTTACCTTATCACCTATAATACTGATCACTGATCACTGATACTGTCACATCACACTACACACCCCCCAGCACCCAGCCACACCTCCTCTATCTCTATCTTGAAACTGCCAATTTTACGCGTAGAATTTCATTCCGTTGTAATCAATTGAGTCGTTTCCCGACAACAACTTGGATATTTATAAGCAATCTTCAATTGCAACAAATTCGGAGAATCTCTTTAGTATTTTGTTTGAGACACTCACGTTTTTCCCACAAAGAGATTGAATAAAACTTTTATAAAGATACCATAAAAAAATCAATATAAAATTGTTTTTATTGGAGGTTTTTTTAATTTAAATGATGAAGAATTTGAAATGATGTTTGGATGCTAATTTCAACAATATCTTTAAATAGAAGACCTAGTCATTGAGTTCTTATGGAGGCTATTTGTTTTTCAAATGTTTTTAGCAGATTTTTAGTTTTCAGATATAGGATATATATTTTTTTAAGCACATAAATTGACGTGTCTCTATAAGTCACGGAGAAGGGAAAAAATCTGCAACATTTGCATATAAGTGAACAATTTGATATGCAAATTTAAGGCACAAGGTTGACATTATTCAAAATTATCTTATTATATACTAATTAAGTATTAAAATAAAATAATTTAATAATTGTAAGGGATTCCCAGACAAACCGTTTGCGTGTGATTATCAAAAAAATTTTACCCCTTAGACGCGGGTCGTAAGTTTTAGCTAAATTAAAAAAAAAAAAACCCAATATTCAAACTATACTTACTAAGAGAAGCAATAATACAGTTTTCTGATTTCCATTCATTACCAATTTGCAAATCCCGCCAATTGTCCCATGTTGCCAGTTGGGTGGACTCTAAATTATATCGATAATTTCCCTCAATGAAGTTTTCCCGCTGTCCTGTAGATGGCGCTGCGAATGCTATCGAAGCATCGATAAATAATCTATCGTTGAGGTCTACCATCACTATGGAAGGAAAATGGCGATAGAATTTTTGGAATTTTTTGTTTATTAAAATCTCGCTAGTGATTGTTCAATGAAAGCGCCCGTAAATTAGGAAACTTTTGGCGTGTAATGTGTAACTAGATTGTGCGCCGTGCCCGCGTTAGTGTGAGCAGTGTGAACAGTGGCCGCCACAATGATTAGCGCGATGGACAATTTCGACAACAGATCGTATGGAGCCATTTCCAAGGGGCGCAGTGAATTCTCCATGCCAGGTAAACAAGGCGTGAAAATTCGGGAATAGAGTTCATACCAGTTCAGGCAAAATGCCAACAACTGTTTAACTTAAGCCAGCTGATGAATAACTAAAATGGGCGAGTCCCAAACAAAAGTTTGGCGAAGCAACAAGCAAACTTTGTAAAGGTGTTTCTCTGTTCCATATGTGTGTGTGCGTGTGTGTGTGTGTGTGTGTTCTCATTTGCTGGCCTTCAATCGAATTTAATTTAATCCGCAGTGCCGAATTAGAGCTAATAAGTCAATTTGCCTCCCATTGTGCGTGGCCAGCAGAACAGTACAGAACAGCGAGCGAGCAAGCGAAGAAGCAGAAATAAACGTAAATTATTTATTGATTAAGCGACGCCTCTGGCTACGTCACAAACAGCTGCCTTCTCGTTCCAGCGCATGCATCTTATGCAGGTTTCTGTCTATATGTGTGTGTGTGCGCCTGTGTCTGTGTGTGGGTGTGTTTACATGCTGGAATGTTGTTGTTGCTGCTGCTGCTGCTGCTGCTGTTGTGTTCCAATTACCAAAACGGGGAAAAACAATAAATAAAATCAGCAAAAGAAAAAAGAGATCAGACTCCAACAATTATTATTATTGTTTCTCGTCTCTCTCGCTTTTCCAGAATTGACGCCGGAGCAGCAGAAGTTGCTGATCGACCTGCGCCGCAAGAAGCAGGAACTTTTACTCGAAATACAGGTGAGTGACCAGGTGGCACACTGCCGCCTAAAAAGCCAACAACAAGCCACTGTTATCATAGAATGGGAGATAAAAAGCAGACGACTCCAACAGGGCTTTTACAGTTGACATAATGGGCTCCAGCCCGAAGCCGTTAATGCTCGAAGAAACCCCATTACCTCCAGAAAGGTCAGAGATGTAGATGAGGTTCTATAGCAGAGATATAGAGGTTTTTTTTTTTTTAATACATTTATTAATAAAGAAATATGTAATAAGAAATACCAAGTAGTTGCCTAATTACAGGAATAGCCTTACCAGAAACCACTAATTATGCTTCTCAGTTACGACCCATTAAGTTCAATCCATAAATCCTATTATATGTGCCATTAAACTAAAACAAACAAAACTTATTTTAAAACTTAAAGAAGAATGAGGTGCAATTGTGGTGCTCCGATGCTGATTCAGACCCGGGGCCTTCACCTCTTCCATGCAAAATGTCATCGCCTGGCACCTGCCCGAGCCTCTTCACCACCCAGACACCAGTGTCTTGTCGTTGTTCTGGAGCCTAATTAGTTTGTTCACATTCCGCTTCGACCAATATGCTCAGAGGCCATTGTCTCCGATGGCTTTTGTCGCCTCTTGTTGTCGGTTTTTTGAGTGATTGGCCATTTCCCCATTGATATTCCCAGCGGGCTCATCGGAAATCAAACAAAAGTATGCTTAATGCTTAATGAAATGTGTAATAAAAAAAATACAGTTATTGTGGAGAGTCGCCTAACCAGCTCATCGTTGAACTTTGGAGTTGACATTTGTGTCGTCGCTCTTTGCTATTTCGGTTTATTTTTTTGCTTCCAGCGTGGGAGCTTCGCGAAGTCCCCCAACCTGAGAATAAGTAACTGTAAATCGTATATATCTCTCGAAAGAGAGGATTTGAAGTCTTCATAATCTTGCTAATATTTCATAAAAAAAAATAATATTTTTAAAACACATGTACAGATGTTTTAAAATCCTAAACGACTTATCGCGAGTGGCGTTTGTTTTTCCATTTGGTCCTAAACCATCAGTCCTACCTGAGTTCGCTCCTGTTTTCTGAGCACATGCTGGACATTCTATTTCCTTTCTATGATATCTCTAATATTTTTCCGCGGGCCCTCCTCGCGTTTAGTCATTTGTGACGTTTCGCGGGAGTAGGAATTCGAGTTCCACTACAGTCCTCGGTCGTCCGGTCGTTAATTTTGTTGATTTTTGTTGTTATATTGTTATATTTTTGTTTGCGGAACCTCTTTATTATTGTTATTTTTGGTTCGGCTCGTGCGTTTGCCAATAAACGTGATTGAAGGCAGAAAGATTGTAGGCTATTCTGCGATAGTACGATATAAAGTGTTATAGGTACTATGTACAAGTTCCTATTCCGTAAGATTGTAAACAAAACTAAACCCAAGGTGAGTATCAGGCCGGAATGTGAATCACCAAGCGATAACACAACGTTTTGTGAATGAAAACGTGCGAAATAATCTAGAAATTTTTGAGTAGGTTAGGAGGCACAGCTATTGGCTTATCGCTTTGATAAAGGAAGTCCGCCAAGCCGATGGGTTTTAATTATTTGATAAGTTTTAAGTGGGTCTAGGCATGTGATTACTATTTGGTAGAGATGTAGTCGTACCTCTGCGAAAAACCACTTATCCTTTGCACAATAAACTGCTCCTGTACCGCGCACCTCTCTCCCTTTTCCACAAAATTTTGGCTTATTTCGCAAAATTTGAGCCGCGGCTTATTACGCATAATTTGGGTTGCATTTCTGGCTGGCTTCCCTCACTCTGACCCATTTCAGTTTATTATTTCTACCTGGCGGGGCAATTGACACCTAGGTCTCTGCCCGCTTCTGTTCCCGCTGCCCTACCTGGCTGCCCTTTACCGCAATGCATAAATTACCAAACCTCTTCCCTCTTTATTCGCTCCTGGCTCCTGGCACCCGGGTTTTGGTTTCAATTTTTCGGCAATTAGCTGAGTTCAGCGTTTGGGTTAAGTTGGGTTAAGCTATTTTTCGGTGTTGAGTTCGCATTGTTTGCAACGGCAATAAATTTTAAGTGAAATGACTGGAAAACAAATATATTTCCCTAGATTTGGCTATAAAATGGCTAAAACATCACCCCTCACCATTGGCTCTGCCCAAAAGTATGCTTTAAATTATTTCACACTTGTTCCAGCCAAACAACAGTGGTGGCTTGCTTTATGAGCACACATACCAAAGCAGAATATAAATATTGGAATAAAGTATCTATAAAGTTATCTGATTATTTCTTAGAATCTGTATTGGATCTTAAAAATACTTAAGCAGACTGAAGAGATTGGTAATAGCCTAGTTGTATGCGAGTCACTGGCATAAATAGTTCCAGTTATCTGAAATAGTAATGCCACTATCTGCGAGTGGGCCCCTTCCTGTGTAATTTCTCGAGAATATCTCAACAATTAGCCATCCGGCATGCCTACAGCAAATACTAAATATTTTTATTGATGTGCATGAATCATGCCTGACGTAGTCGCAGTTATCAATGTACATATGTTTGTAGGTATTTCCCACCCTGGTGCCCTGAAAACAACAACTGCGATTGGTTGCGCCTGCATATTTCGGCGAGTGGCTTGTATCTGTAATCTATATCCGTTCGCTTCGCATTGCTGATAAGATTCAGCTCTGCTTTTGCAAATCACGCCTTGTTAGGATGAGCAGCTGGGCTGGAGCGTCTTCGCCCTCTTGCTTTATAAGATTGTGCGAATGGTTAGTCATCAGATGCTCCTGCTTTTTAAAATGCTAATAGAAAAGTTTTGTTATTTGCTTTGTTCCGTTTATTAAGTTGTTTGGAATAGTCTGCACTTTGCCGCTTTAAATGATGATTTATGAAGGCAAAATGAGCAACATAAACAACAACTTGGCACAACAACAGCGTTGTCCCAAGGAGCAAACTTATTGAAAGCGCACTTGAAGTGCAAATTTGTTCTTTGATTTACGATGTCTGCTTTGAGGTTGCGGACAAACAGGACGAACAGGACGACACGGGCCAGGGTTGGGGACTAACAATGGCCACTGAACTGGCCATTACTGCTGGTCGTCCTTTGCCATCCGATGCTTTTATTATTTCTCCACCAGTCGCCCCAAAACAATGGCGAGGGAAACTAATCGAAGTCAGCCAGCAAACGCAAATGGAACTGGTGTGGAGTGAGTGGCCGGGAATAATAGTGGGTGGCATGAGGCATAAGGGGGCTGGGGAAACCAGTGCAGTTTATGGCGTCTGCATGCAAATGGCTTCGCTCAGCTCTCACGTGTTTCAGCTTCATGTGTTTTATGCAAAAACAGAAGCCGACAAATGATAATGACTTCCTGCCAGGACAATGTTTCATTGCAACATTTGCGACAAGTTTAATGAAAAGCGTTATACATTATAAGCATTTTACTAAAAAGCTACCTAGTCTTCTAACCATAAAATTAAATACAATACTAGTTGCTTCCAAACTAGTAGTGGAAAGGTTGCTGCCATGTTGCAAGAGTTGCAATCGACATGTACTTGCAATATGTTGCGTGTCGATCAACCTGAAGCAAGCTGCAATTAATCCCCTATAATGATAAAACCTGATACACCTGGCTGTGACTACATAAATGGCTCAAAGTTCAAGCTTCAAATTCAAAAAGCAACGACCCTTCAACTGCCAAGAGTATGGCTAAGAGAAAGGCGCTCTCTTAAAGCCACTTGTTGGGCAAAGGCAATCAGCTGTTCGCCCTGTTCGTGTCTCTCTCGGCTGCCGAGAGCGCTCTTCGGATACTCGGTGTGGTATTTTTCGGTATTTGTATCTTTCAGTGCGAGTATCTTTCAGTTTGAATCGGAGAACCCAAACATGAGGTGACGGATACGCGGATACGGACTATTCGGAGCGGCATTTTAAAACTGAAAACCAAATAAAATTTTTGGCGTTTGTGTGTTTCGTTCGCATTCTTCCCGCTTCTTCGAGTGCCAAAAATTAAACAAAAATACAAAAAGTGAAATGGCATGTTTGTTTATTTTTGTGGCTAGAAAATAACTGCAAAATAGAGAGATTTCAAATATATTTATAAATCAGTTGAGTTTGCTTTGTTTATGCTGGCCATGTGCAAAGATTAAGTCGGCCCGCTTGATATAAAAAAAATCCGCAGAATTGCGCTGATAAGGTGTCGGCTTATCAATTAAACCAGTGAGCTAGTGTGGGTTGATAGTGCCAAACTAGTAGAGGAAATTTTAAGCAGAAACCGCAAGGAAGCCCAGCCAGCTGAGAGGAAATCAGCCATTTGATTCATCGGAATATTCCATGTAAATATTAATATTAATTTTGATTGTTCCCGGTCCACATCTACATCTTGTGTCAAGCAATTTACAAGTACGACCTGCGTCATTTTTTATCCAGAATGAAACTCACAAATAGACATTCTCAGGTCCACTCAGGTTACTAATAGTCAGCGTTGAATAATGAATTTATTTTTTACTCTCCCCGGTACTGATAAAAAAGTTACTGCAATCCGTGACGTCAGCCACCTATTTACCTTTATCAATATTTTTCAGACTTTGCTTAAATGATCAATATGTGGGCATTGTTTGTTTTGTTGTCCGCTCTGACGCCAGCCGGTTTCTCGCCTTTCGAATTCCTTCCAGTTTCTTATTTGTTTAAATGGCCATATGAGTAATAAAAAATAAACATTTATGGACACGCTTGTCGTGTTTTTTTTTTTTTAGAAGATTGCACTGTTTCCAATTGGCAGAGGAATACTTTTTTTTTATGAGCTGACTGTTGATTGTTTTGAGAAAATAATTAATGAAAGTGTGTTTGTTTTATTGATTTGCATGATTTGTGGCAGTTTGGAAGCAAGCAGGTGGAAAAAATACTGAATAATCCAATCAAGAATTGTTTTTTAGGGCTTTATTATTTATTGAAAATAGCTGCAACCATTTATTTTTTATCTTTTTTTTTTGGGTGACAGATTACCCAACCAATATACCCTTCTACTCTCCTCTGCAAACCCCATCTAATAATCGTTTAGCTTTGAGAAACAATCAACTTTTTGCCATAAATAAAGCAAATAGTAGATAAATTTGATGCCCCGGCGAGGCCAACAACATCCCGCTGCTGTATTTGCCAAAAAAAAAGAAAAAATAGAAAAGGATGAAACATTTTCGATAGAAATCATGCCGTGGGTCGAGAAAAAGGGTCGAGCCACAGCTGGGTGAGCATTCAGACAGAGCATGTCCGACCAATTCTAACCTTCAGACCACCGCATGTGGCAGCCACTAAACTGCTTTTTGGGCCTCTGTAATTCGGAAGCACCAAAGTTCAGTTTGAAATAAATTTGAACCGAGTTTACTGCGTCAGAACGAGGAGGAAAAAAAGGAGAACGTTGGCACGCCATTGCAGCACTTTGACAACTTTCTGCTCCCGATTCCAGGTCCTTTTCCTGTTGCCATTATTTGCCGCTTGCGGTGGCTTGGCGGTGGAATTTTTTATCAGACCAAGACGAAAGAACAATAAACACAACAGCCGCAATTGCCATACGAAAGCAATTGAAAAATGGGTGTGTAGTAACTCACTTAACGCGACTCTGACTCCGACTCCGACTCCACTTTGTTCTGAAATAGCGCCCCGTCCACCTGCTGCGCGACGCGGCGCGACTTTTTCTGCATATTTTAAGCAGCGCGCCTGCCAATGAAACATGCCAAAAACACACAGAACTACAAGTCAACTAGGGAAGCGGAACTGGTCGAAGGGGCTATCAGGGAGGGGGCTGGGAGGATGTGGATGAGGATGAAAGGCCAGGCGAGTGTTGCCAACAATTCTCCTTCTTCTCGCGGTGATGATGGTGCCAAGAATGCAAATGGCGCGCGCTGCCAGTTCGTTGCTGTTTTGGGCCACTCTACAGTGTTCACTTTGCACAGGTGCACTGGCAAAAATAATACACATCATTGCTTAATCGTATTAGCTCTTTTTGTAATCCATTTTTTGGCGTGTACTGAGAGTCAATTCCATAGCACACTTGGCCCCAAAGTGGCCACGAATGGCGGTGCATTGTACAACAGAGAGTGTATTTT
Organism: Drosophila atripex; assembly: GCA_035045925.1. NCBI lineage: Eukaryota > Metazoa > Arthropoda > Insecta > Diptera > Drosophilidae > Drosophila > Drosophila atripex. The sequence continues at coordinate 11,507,301 of JAWNOP010000070.1, forward strand.
TGAGTTTCGCCAAATAAAAGACGAACAAAAATCAATACTTGCCACTGCCACTTGGCAGTTGACACTGGAATTATGCGTTTCGTTTGCTCTTTTATTGCTTTCACTCCGCCGCCGATGTGTTGGGTGACAAGTTTGGGGCTCTTTGTGGCCTGGAGAGCCACTCGAAATGTTATTTGATTAAAACTGACTCGGAATTGGTATTCGTTCTTAAAGTCCTTTGTATTCCAAGAAGTCCTTAGACAACAATTGTCAGCCCGAACTTTGCCAGACTTTGACAATTTAATCTATAGACTTAAATGGGAAATAAAAAGATTATCTCGGTATCTAATCTACTGGAATGTGCAAAATTGAAACCAGCCAAGGAATGCGGCAGTCAAAGCGTTAGAAGTAGATCCACATCTAGTTGTAATTCTGATTGGCCGTTCAGAAATGGTTAGAAATGGCTGGAAAACCGAAATCAGCCGTCTCCAAAGATTTGGCCAAGGGAAAGTCCGATTGTTGGCGACTCTATGGAGTCGGCCAGGCATCAGACACAAGATATTGCAACAAGCTTGGTGATGCAAACAATGAAAAATAAAGAAAAGCAGCAGCAATTGCGGTTAATCAGGGGATAATAACCTCTGGCAGAGATGGGGGAATGGAAAGGGGAAAGGGAGTACCAAAGAAGCCACTAAAACAACATCAAAGTGCCACCCGGACCAACCGCGCGAGACTACACCCATAATCAAGTCGGATGCTCGTCGACGATGGCGGCGATGATGATTATGATGATGATGATGGAGGGGCAGCCACAGCCACAGCAGCCAGAACAGAATATTTCAGAAGAGTTCAGTGCATCGGAGGGCAACTGCATGATTGGAATATATACATTTTTTGTTGTGTCGCCACAGCGGATGCGTTCATTTAAGTTGCTGACCCCACTGTGGGGCTAACCTGAGCAGCCAAGAATTTCCCTCCGAGTGCTGACTGACCATTCGACCGAAGTCGAGTTTTTATAGTTTTTCGGCTTGAAACCTACATACATATGTATCTCGGGGACCCGCCAAATGCATTCGCTTTAGCGGGCTTGTCAGAGTTATGCGGAAATTAATGCGAAATGGGCTCAGACAAACCGCACGGCCCAGGCCATTTTTAGACTGGCCACCGCCCTGCTACAGATAGTATATGCATGCCCCAGCATATTTGTATAAATAGGTGTGTGGAAACTGCAGCCGGACGCAAGGAAAACCTGCATTAATTGTCAACAAACATGCGCAACGCGTGCCGGGTCGTTGAGTGGCTTGCATGTGCGAAAATAATTGCATTTTGCTATTAACATTTAATGCAAATGCCCGGCAGTCAGTCGCAGTTGCAGTTGCAGTCCCAGGACCCCACCCTGTGGCCTCTTTTTCTAAAATGTCCATTAGCCGGGCCAGTGTTGGCCACGTGTGGTTAGACGCCAGTCACCTTGGCCAAATCGACGTAAAAGCGCGGAACTTAATCATCGGCAGGTGCGAAAAGGGCAGCGATGATTGGTAACCGCAGCACTTCCTGTCCAGACTAAATGGTTTTGTTAAAGTTTAAACCTAAAGTGAGGGTTTAGACTAGAATGAAACCTAAGATGGTCATTTGTTAGCCCTGTTATGAGTTATCCATACTGGTAATTAAACCCAAACCCATACTTCCTCGTCTTATTTTGGAAGACATTGCGAATGTGAAACCCATGCCACTGAGATGTAATTCAAACAGACTTTGTCTTCGAGGCCCGTCGGACAAGTGATATAATTTTTGCAAAAGCCAGCAACTTTTTGAAGGAAATTTAATAGTTTCTCTTGGCAATTACTCCAAAGGCTGTTTGTCTGAGACTGAACCTCCAAAAAGTCACGACACACATTGTATTTAGAACGCAGGTCTCGTGTGTAATTTGATTGTTTTTCCAGTTTTTTGTTTCATAAGTTCTGCCATTCTGCCTGAAAATGAAACCCTGTACTGTGTGAACTTGGCCACTCACTTGCTAGTGGGCCGCCAAAACTGGCATCAAAACAAAAATCAATTCACAGCAGAAGGCGTCAAAATGTGTTCGATTTCCCTTCACAGATGCTGCGCAATATAGATTTTCGAATCTCCCCACCGAATGAGATTGCATTGATGATTGCACTTTGGTTGTGGGGAGAGACTACTGCCACTACTCGAGTGCGCCACAAACACGAATTAAACGAGTGTAAATAGAGCAGTTTGCGCCCCGTCCGATAGTGCACGCTCCCCAGAACACAAACACACCAAATGCATTCAAGATAGACAATTAGCAAACGTGTAAATATCAGCAATTATTTGATTACCCGGAACAAGTATAGAACGCATTGCAAACCCCATCAGCAGGGGCTTTATGGCACACCTTTTCGAATTAATGTCTTCTTGAGTTATGAAGTATTTTTCAGGCGAATTATGGCGATAATAAGGGCCTAGACCCTGTTTGTGGTTACTTCGCCATAAAAACAATTAAACAAAGAAGTAACTAGGGCCTATCTGGTAGGGCCTCCTCGTTTCATAAATCTATGAAAAATAGAAAAAAGCCAGCAGAAGCCATTAAAACGGCATAATTAATTTAATAGCCCCCGGACACGGCACGTAACCGAGTCCGTCCTGTTTACCTTCAATCCCCCAAGAGCCGGGCACCCTCTTTCCATTCAAATGCATGACTTTGGGAATACGCACAGATATACATATGTACATATGTATACTTTGTATCATATACACTTTATATATGCACTTATGCCTCGACTTGGCCAGACAATAAAAGTGCGCCATGTAACACTACTCTCCCTATTTTGAAGGGCAGATCCCAGGCTAATTGCCTTGTCTGCCAGCCAAGCAGTGGGTAGTGGGTGGTGGTGGTGGTGGTGGTGCACTATCTGAAAATTAAATGCAACTGCCGAACATAAAATTCAGAAAATATAATGTTGTAATAAAGGGAGGGAAGCACTATCGATGTAATATTCCAAGTTGGAGGGAGGCCATGACTCATATTAGTTAGAGTGGGTATTGGTTTTAAAGTGTCTGGCATTTTAACTACGAATCTCATTTGATATTTAGTATAATTTAAAGAAAATCCAGACTACCACCATATGGGCCTAAGGGTTTCGATCGGAGGCCCTGGCCCACCTCCCCCGCTTTCAGACAGCTGCTGGCAGGCGGTGGAAAATGGTAATTATTCCAAAAACCGATAGCGCAAGCAATTTTATTACATTCGAGTCGACTTCCTTTCGCGTGCCACACCACACAGCCAAAGGTTGGCGGCGAGGGGGCTATGGAAAACCCATTCCGTTTGAATATTTTGCATGCATATGGCGCTGGCAAGGGTTCGAATTTCAAATGCTCATATGAGGAATGCCGGAGAACCATAAAATAAATAGAAACCGAAACAGGAACCAATGTAAACACAAATACCAGCGTTCGGCTGTAACCCTTTGACCGACCACACTCGTCCTTCTGATGTCTTAGTTCTCATCTTGGAATGCTGGGCGTGTCACGACATGTCTGTCAAGTGTGACCAACGAAGATCATAGTCTGCCAGAGTGGCAGTGAAAATTTAAACAGACGGCCTGAAACTTTGTCCCTGGGTAGTCGCCTTTGTTAGCAATTAAGTCAGCTTCTGCTGGTCTTGTTGTGACAGTTGCTATTTGTTGTTGGGTTTCTGGCTGTTGCGACCGCTTGTTTTCGGTGCCATTAAATAAATTTATTGCAATTTTTTGTTGTTTTTTTCCCCCCAACACAAACACACCCATTAGGTATGTATTTTTTGCCATTTTTTTGTGGCTGTTTTCAACGCTTGTTGTGCTTAACATTGTTTGGTTTTTTTTTATTCCTCTAGCGTTGAAGTGTTTGTTGAATTGACAAAAATTGAATAAAGCAATTAAGGTACTTTATTGGCGAATAACAATTCCTAATTCCTAAATCGAAGTTCGAGTAGTTCAGCCAAAGGTCAAGCGAGGGCCAAGGAAAGGCTTAAGTCGTAGCGTTTAGAGACTCACTTGGCAGCCCCTCTGCGATTACAACGAACGGCCTCTGTTCCAGTCACTCCTCTCGGCAGTAAGTGCTGGCACTGTGTCAACTTCCGCCCATGTCGTAATCCCAGTGCTCTGCGAGTACCCCAGTTTATGGCACTTTAAGAACCGCTAATATCTCGACATGCAGCTCTCACTTATCGTCGCCGGATTGGATTGGATGTTTGTCTGTTCGGATTGCGGTCGGTGTTTGAGCTGCGACTGCCACTCCGTCCGCATAAATGTAGTTGCAATTTTCGTTATCTACTTTCTGATTTATGCAGACAAGGCGGGGCACTTTCGGGGCTCCTGTGGCCGGAGCGTCCGTTCCAGTGACTGCGTGTGTCATAAACACGAGGCCAAAGCCAAACATGAGTCACATGAGGAGTAAGTTGCGAATGCTATGTATCTTGGGCCTGTCTAGGCCTATCTAGGCAATTTCATCTAAGCTGCAGTGCGCCAGAGAGTGGCTGGGCGGCTCTGCAGATGCAAATGGGCCACCAGGAAGACAATGACTGGCACTTAGACTGGGAACAGGGGGGGACAGCTGGGCGATAGAGATGACGAATAGACCCAGTACCTTTAAATCTGCTAGTTAAGTGCCATCTTTTCTTCCAGTGCCTTTGTAGCAACAAGTTGTTTGCTTAACTGCATCGTTTCTTCGTTTGATTTTCTCATTTGCAGCCTTTTATTCTTCGCTTCTCCGGCCGGTCATCTGCCTGGAAATAATGCAGAAACACTTCCTACAGACACTCGACCCAACTTTTGGACTAGCCCGCGTAATTAGCTTTTGCCTGGAACTTGTTTTGTGGGCTCTGCCCCTTGAAAGTCTCTGGTTTCGTTGACCCCATTGCTTGATTATGCAGTTCTCGCCGTTCAATTGTATAAATATTTTATTCGTCGTTGCCTTTGTCTTTGGTCTTTGAGTTACATATAGTATTTGGACTGAACCCTTGGCAGTGCCAGCACGTATAGTTGCTTCGTCCCATTAGTGGTGCACGTATGAATCATTTCAATTGTTGATTCACCCGAACGAACTAGTGCTGCTGCTGCAATACAAATGTTTAGCGAAAAGAGAAACTATGCATTGGGAGGTTGATGAAACTGGCGAAACTGGAGCAGTTGGAGGAGGCTTTTAGTCCCCGCCCGCTTCTTTTGCTTCTTTCGCGCGGTTTGTGTGTCAAGGGTTTGCTGAAGGACTTTTATGGCCTCCGCTAAACACTAAGCTCTTCGTTCAGCAAGTCCTCGATTTTTAAGTATCGCTATAAATGGTTTGCCATTAAGGCTCAGAGGAAAGTGCAGCTATTGTGATCGGGGCGAAGAACTCTCAAATCACAGGGACTCTTCGGATGTCAGACTCTCAAACCTAAAAACCCTTTTATCCCCCCGACAATAATTACCACTGTCCCTGGGTTCGAGCCAGAAATAGATGAGAATCTCTTGCCAAATCCAATTCCCATTTCGGTATGCAAATAATAACAAAGAAGCAAGAGTGCAAAGTGCTTTTTACGGGCCAGACCCAGACCCAGAACCCCAGGTAACTAAGACAGACATCCTCAAATGGCAACTCAATTTAAAACACAAATATGCATTAGGTTGCTCGCCAATGCGATGAGATGTGTAGTTCGGGCCCAGGACCACTGCCAGATATCTCTTTTTAGAATTTCACTCTTTGTCTGCTCGCTTCTTTAGTAAAAATAGAGCCAACCTGGGCGAATAAAATTTAATTTAGAGAAATGGTGAGCCCGAGATGCCCTGGTGCTGGGATGCCTCTTGTTATTTATGTCCCAGCCGCTGTTAAGTGGCATTAATCCAGTGGATGCTTAAGTATCTGCACCTCTGCCAACCGCAGATATACCTACACATTCGGACAAAAAACTCATTCATGTAAAACGCATAAATTAGAGCCTCAAAAAGCCGGCCCCCAAACCGGCCGTTCTATGACCCGTCCGAGGCACTTTAGTGGGGCCTGTGAGTGCTACGAGGGTGTGTATTTAATTTTAACCCCTCGAAAGAGGCCTCCAAACTGTCCGAAAAAGTCAGAACTCGGTGAAAATTTGATAATTTGATTCGTCGAGCACGTGGGAACTTTTTGCGCGTAAATGACTTTGTGCTACTTTGTTGCCTCGCTATACACTTTGCATTGCCCACTCTTGATTCCCACATGCGGTTTTAGTGGCTATCTCGCCCCAATTATAATCATTTATTATTCTAACCAAGAGTTTACATTTGCGAAACGCACTGTACTTGGCCGCCACGCTGATCAGCCCATCTTGGAATGTGGACTCTTCAGTGGGCGTACAAATTAAAAGCATATTTTAAGCCCAACAGCCGCCAAAGTAAATGTTTTTGCAACATTTCGAGCTGGCGGTAGATCATTTTTATTTATTTACGTTTTTTCGAGGCACATGGAGAGATCTTTGGCACGAGTTAGTTCGCTTTTGTCAAACAAATGGAATAAACAAACGAATGTGAAAAGGCGAGGAGCAAACATTAGATAAATAATGAGAAATAGCCGACGAAAAATTAACAATATTTGTGTTCATTAAGGCAGAGTGAGATTATTTGATGTTTCTACTGGCAGTGTTTTTTGAAAATCAAAAAGAAATTGAGGGAAAAATATGAATATTAATCAAGAGACGGGAGTTGAACAGTGTCTGGGGCCAAGACATTGGTATTTCACTTCAGGGCATGACTCACTTTTGAAATATTTTGCTAGACAAATGGCTAAATGTTGCAAATATTCCACTGGCCTGGCCTTCGGGCAAATATTTATTTTTGGCTTGGCAGTGGCAGTGCCAGTGCCAGTGGCCATATATCAAGGCAGTTCCTCAATACTCGTATGTTCGGGGTGTTCTAGTGGCCCAATCGATATTATTATCGGGGCGATAAGATATTAAGGAATCGGGGTGGAACCAGACCAACTGGCAACTGGCTATAGTCGGTCCTGCCATTTTCTTCTATCTGGTGCTAGGCTCATCATAATACTCACTGACACACTGAATGGGTTTTCAAATCCAAAACACATGTCAGCCGAGTGTTCAAAAATATCTCAAGTTGAGGGCGCTGTCAGGAGATACATCGACATAAGGGGGGATGCATAAACAAAGATACAAAAGTATCTGCTGCGACGTAATTGGGAAAAACAACTTAGGAATGCATTTCAGTTATTAACACGCCTGGAAGACATGAAGTACAAGAGGAAAACCTACATAGATGTCGTGTCGACAGCTACTTTCAAGGACCTGCAGGGCCACAGAGTCCATGCATATGTTGACTCTCTGAGAAAGCCAATGGACTTTCGGTTTCGTGTTGTGGGTTTGCCCAGCCAAGCTGCCATAAAATTTTCAATTTATAAACAAGCCGGGGCCGTGGCACAAAAGTAAGCAAAGGAAAAGATGCCCGCGTGTGTCTCTATCTGAGCCAAAAAAACAGACATTTTCAGGGAAGCAACAGACAACTGCCGGCACAGACAGCGGGTCTCAGACAAAAGAACCAAGAATAGACTGACGGTTCAGTGGCGGTACGATTTCAGCCAAAAAATTGAGAAAGGGAACTACTAATGTCAGAGTGACAAAGGGAGACAACGGAAACAGAAACCCAGTGCGGATATATTTTGCGCTTTCGAATCACGTCGGCGGGTAGCAGCATTCGCAGACAGGACACGTCTTGGCCAGGATGGCCTGAGATGGGTGGGGCATGAGGGGCAGACCCAGACTGCGATTATGCGGTCCTCGCTCTCTGCACAGCCATCACTTTCAAACGGAAAAAATGGAAAGTGTTTGCCCGAAAATAACCACAGAGTTGCGCGTTTTTGGGAAGCCATCCAAAGGGCTGCTCTTCATATGCAGCTCCGGTGATTGAACATTGGGTGCATACTTGATGTTTATTTAAAAATAAAAGTTAAACTAAGGGAATAAAGAAGTCAAGGCCCTTAAACCACAGTTGATATTTTATTTTTTAAACAATTACTCCCAAGGGTAATCAACAAACATTCCATTTTAATTATTTAATTCCCATTGGTTTTATCTTCAATTTCTGAATAATAACATACAACTGCCAGGGTTTTCCAAATGTTGTCGCTGATATGCGAGTCTCCAGCTCGATAAAACGCAAATAACAAAGCCCATATCCGCTGGAATTATTTGAGGGGTTTTTGCATTTTTATCGGGCTTCTTCTTAATGCGTTGTAATTTTGTTCTTTTTAACTTTCGGAGTGGCTTGGTAGCTACGACCTTTGAATAAAATATAATTAGATTGCTTTTAAGAGCCCTTCTTCAAAACAATCTAAAGCAGAGAGTCAGATAGCATGCTGTTTTTGTCTAAGGAATTCATAAAAAGATAAATTATTTAACTGGTTTTGATCCGTGGCATTTGGTTTCAATATCATTTTGAATGTTAAACACGTCAACACCCTTTTCAGCGATCAGATCGGGAGGGAACCGGTTGATCGAATCATTTAGGCCTAATGGAGTGCCGTGTGGGCTTAGTTTTTAGCTTCAAGTGCTCCTCCAAGTTCATTTGCTAATTAGCTTGGTATGCAGACGACGACGAAAACTTTTCCACCAACTGCCAAAAACTTGTTGGCCAAAAAGGGCAAAAAAGTAAAAGTTTTAGAAGAGAGAGAGAGGGAGAGAGAGCAGAAAAGTTAAAAATTCCATTTCGCAACCTGCCAGAGTTGAAAACTTTGAATGTTCCAAAGACAGATACAAATCAAAAATATATTTTCCATAAATTCCGGAGATGTCTTCTCGCAATAGGCCTTGTTTGATGTAACGCCTTGTCGCCCCGTCAGAATCCGTCAATCCGTCAATCAATCACATTGCCAGGCCATATCCATTGCACAGGCATCGACCTCTCCGGCTACCTTGACCCAAAATACGATCTCCCCATTGCAGAACGAAAGGAAAAAGTAGCTAGAACGTATGTATCTAGCAGATACAACAATTAGTTGGCTAAACAACAATTGAGGCCGAAAGCGAAATGCACAATTAGCAAAGTGACGCCAGTGGACAGAAGCGGAAAACCCAATCAATAAACATCAGTAAAATACGAGGTTGTTGTTTGGGGGCTGCCATAAAAGTAGGTGCACCTGTTGCTACCTCGCAGATAGATACACAATGTATCTGTGTGGCTGGTGTGGCTGGTGCTTGGTATTTAGTATGCAAAACGCGTGTAACTAGCATTTATGTAAACAACTGAAATTCCTTTCGAAGTGTGTGAGCAAAGTATAAATTTCTTCACAATAGAACCGCACAATGTCTCTCTAATTACACTGAAAAATACACGATCGCATTCTTGTCCCTCGCCAAACGGCATTCTAATGAGCTGTGGGAACTGTGGGCCTGGTCTGCCAAAAAAGAGCATTTTACTAAAAAGGGGCACCCGGCACGTAATAGTTGTGGGAGTGGAAGCAGATTCAGGTATCTCGGCTGGAGATTCTAGGCTCGAAAATCCAGAGACACGTACCCGTATCTCGATTTTCTATTCTGTCCAGACTCACCTTTTGTCCATCGTTCTGACGGCTCTGACTAGAAACAAAAGGCATTTAATTAAAAACACATTTATTTTAGACATTCTGGTGGCGGACATTGTTGATTGTGTGCTCCGGCCGCCGAAGTGGGCCAACGAACTTGCGTTTATAATGGTTCACCGGGCAGTATAGCGGAAGAATGAGATTTATGGTGAAAATATAGGAGGGATATATAGGGGGAGATGGGAGCTTGGAGGGGCTAGCGGCCTTGGGTATCTGGTCCATCATTCTGCCTATTTATATGAATTTTATTTTAATCAATAGATATGGTTGAATTTCTCCAATAATCTATCATTCTCAAGATTACCATTCTAAACCTACAGTGGCTTAAGGTTGAATAAGTGATTTTTTTGAAAAGAAAACTAAAATGGAAATGGAATATAAATCATTCCTCAGACGAGCAAGGGCAGGCGAAATCTTTCGCCATATGTGCTGTGAAGCTCTGTGAAGCATAAAAAATGACCAAATGCCATTTAACATATTATAAACAAATGCCAAAATATAAATAAAATATAGAAATGGGAAGAGTCCAGCTGCCAGGGGACGCCAACTAGGCGGCGCTAGACACTCGCTCTACACCAGCAGTAGAGTATCTGTATCTGTATCCGTATCATTGCTCATTACGTTTATGGATGCCAAGGCGGCCCAGACCAGACGCCTCTGTTTATTATTATCTATTTGTTTTCCATTTGTTTTTTGCCTCATTTTGTTTAGTTTTGTTTCTGGGCAAGCAAACCTGCCTCTATATCCTTATGCTCCCAATTTCAGCTGCCGGCTGGCTGGCAAAAAACTAATGCCACGTCTGATGGCCACAAATTTGCATCTTTCTCGATTTAGACAAATGACGCAACTAAGCGAAACTGAGTCTACAACACAAACAAAAAGATTATATATCCTACATATGGCGAGGTTATGAACAGCCTCATCATCTCATGGCTATTGTAAAATGGATTTTTTGTTTTATATGGCAGTTTTTAGATTTCTTTTTAGTTGGTTTTTGTTTTTAACGAGCGACTAAGTTGGACAAGTTTTGATCATTAGCGAGGTAGTTTCTGCTCTGAAAATGGAAATAGAAACACTTTCAAAGGTTTCCCCTCTCAGAAAGTGAAGTCATATCCCCCAAAATATTATTCTCATTTCGATTTTCTAAGGCTCTTAGTTGAAAAAGCCTCTTAGCATTTTTCAAAACAGACAATCAATAGCAATTGCAGTCCAAGAGTTCACACTTTCCATCATTGTGAGAGCCATTGACCCGAAACCGAAACAGAGACTGAGATACATAGATACAAATATATATAGATACAGAAGAAAAAGAAGGGAAAACTGTCGCAAATGTGAGAGCGAGAGATGAAAGCTTGCGTTTAATTGCATTTTGCAGACTGAAAGTAAAAGTCACTTATGGGAAAACTCAGATCCAGCCAGCCAGACACGGCTTACCCCTCGCATTTCTCCAGATGGGACTTGCGAGCTTGTTTCTCGGTCTGGGCCATTGTTTATGTGTCTGATTTTCTAATTGGTTTTCCTCACAAAAGAGCACAAAACTCTGTTGCTTTTGGTGTTGCTGTTGCCAATCCATAGACAAAAGGGTTAGTCGAGCGAGTTGGCCAAGAAAAGGCGTTCGCCAGCGGTTTTCAATTGTTTCGGCTGCCAAGTGTAAAGTGTAGATTAAATTGTCAAGATAAATGGTGCAAGACACGCCCCGTTTTGTGGCTACTGTGCTTTTTTTCTTTGGCCATTCATCATGGGTTAAGACTATTGGGAAAAGTTGCAGCCAAGGGTTAAGCTATACACGCTATTAGGTTTTCAGAGTCAAAGCGCATTTCCTGTTCTCAACACAGGTAGGAATGGCTATCGCAATCACAATCACAGCTTTGATGGGCCACTTCAGGCTGTCTATCTTCGGGTTGTATCGGTATCTGTATCTTTTTCTGTTTCTGTTACTGTGGGATCTCGTTTTATATCTTTTTTGGTTAGAGGAGTGTGTGCTCGTGAGTGTGTATTCAACTCATTTGACTTGGCTGCGGTGTGTGTGTGTGTCTGCGAGTGTCGGCTTCATTCGGTTTGATTGATAGTTTGTTTACAAATTTAATTTCATTTTAGTTTACTTATTTCTCAGTCTTTTTCTTTTCTGTTTTGTTGCCTCCTTGTGCCATTCACCTGTGTGTTCTCCGGTCTCTGGTCCCCTTGGTCTTCAAGAGCCACTGTCCTCCTTCTACCTTCTACCTGTGTGTTTGTCTTTCAACTTGGTCACCGCCGCTGGCCGCGCCTTTTATGTGCTGTTTGCCTTCTATCTTTGGCTATTTTATATAAGGATTGTGTTTATACGAGCCCATCTACATGGACGGGAGTCTTATTAAATGCAATCCATTTGAATGTTCGCTCATTTGTGCAATCCAATCACGTAGGCACCGTAAAAAGGATGCCAAAACTCTTTCAAAGACTTTATTTGGCCTCCGCCTGAATGGGTGTGGCCAGTGGGCGTGGCAAGGCCAAAACTCAGGCAATTGTTGCTGAACTCCCGACGGGTGACTTTGTCATTTACTCGACTCCCTGGATCCCCCGGTTCCAGGTTCCATCTCCCAGCTCCCAGGTCCCAGATGGGACATTAGAGAGCGCACGCTTCATTTACAAGCTGGGGGCCCGAAACAATTTAACATTGATTAAAGTAAATATTTTTTCAGCAACTTTCCAGGCCTATTTACTAACAAAATCAAAGTGAATTGTTGAGTCTTTATACCCCTTAGTTGGGAGTATTTTTTAGACTAATTTTGTGAGGGCTAAGTGGGTGGCTTACATCCCTTTCGATTACCTTCACCCTCGTCTTGTTAACACTAAAAGGCATGGAGTTGACAGCCATTTAATGTGACATATTTTCAATTCAAATTCAATTACTTTCCGATCTTTCTTTTTTAATAAATTGTATCTGGATGGCAGGAATCATCAGACGCATTTGCTTTTAGTTCTCACCCCCGAACCGATTATATCTTGGGTGGAAAGAATGTCATAAATTGTCGGAAATCTTCGTCTGGCTAAACTTTTGCATATGGTTCACTGAATTTTCCATGTTTGCCAGAGCCCTGAACACAGAATTCAAAATTCCTACCCCAATTAGAGTTCTGTCGCCTGTTTTACCGAAAAAACAATTCCCGAGCTTTATCGTGCTCACTTCCTTCCTGCTACCAGGCCTGGCCAGACCCAGGCCCCATCTGAAAATAATGCACAAAGCAAACATTAGACACCAAGTGCAAAGAAGCCCGAAAAAATAAAGGAAATGAAAAAAAAATAAAATCCTAATAAATCACAAGACAAAGGAATGGTTGTGCGGTCCCATTCCCAGATCCTGATCCCGAACCCAACTCGGGGGCAGCCCGTGTTTGGATTTGTTGATTCAACGCTTTAAGCCGCAAGTCGACAAATCACACACGGCAGAGGAAGTGTCCTTTTCGTCTTTGGCGCAGTGGTAGTAGTAGCGTCTGCATGTCCTGGGATTTGGGAACGCCATCACCTTGTTAACCTGCAGGCCATTAGCGTAATTCGTTTTGTGTCTCGGCTCCTTCGCGTCGGGTAGTGTGTGGGAAACCTGAAAAATGTTGCGACGCCAGGCGACAGAATTCAATTTTGAGGTTATGCTGTCCCGACACTTCCTGTTTCTTTGTAGGGCTTCGCTCCGGAGAAATTCCTAATTAGTTAATTCGTTTATGAGTTTGCGGAGAAGACGCCGGGGAAGTACTTGTAAATTGCACGGCACAAGAGGTTGCGATCCTCCTCCAAGAGTCGTAATCCTCGCCTAAACTAAGACCTCTTTTCAGCTCTGCCACACCATGGAGGGGCGCACACACAATTGATAGCCCAATTGAGAGGCGAGAAACTTGTTCCCCAGGAAGTGAGCAATTCAGGAGGATGGCCTCCCTTCAGCAGAAGCGCCCCAGCATCAGCAACTGGTTTTCCTCGCTGCGGCGTCAGCCCAAAAATAAGAAGAACCCTATCTTGGGCGGCAGTGGCAGCTTCGGCAGCAAACAGCAGTTGCAGCGGAGCTGCATCGACCTCTCCTCCAACGTGGTGGCCAGTGGGGGAGTGGGAGTGGGCGTGGGCATTGGCTTCTCGGTGGCCGGCTCCCCGGGCAGTCGGCGGAGCAATAGCACCTTTTACATCAATCCCTTACATGCCTCCGTGGCGGACACCAAGGAGGACCGACGCCGCCTCGTGGAGGATGCCAGCAGCAGCGGGAGCAGCCTTAGCAGCGTGTGCACCCGATGCTTCTGCAACCTGCTGCCCGGCAAGAGCGAGTCCAGCAAAACGCCCACCCCCCTGGCCACGCCCAAGGTCGCTGTCAAGCCGCCCGCCAAGCCCCGGTCGCCCTCCCTAGCGCCCTACACCAGCGTGGCCACCTACAAGATCACCAACCTCTCCCCGGACAGCCCCCCGCCCGCCAGCCCCACGCTCAGCACCGAGACAGTCAGCTGCAGCGATGTCAGACACAAGGTCATCGACGTCCAGCGCCAGCCCTGCGCCGATGAGCCCAACGCCGAGCTGGTGACCAAGAGGATAGAGTACACCAACACCACCACCACCACGACGACAAGGACGATGATAGTGTCCCGGCCGGTGGAGCTGCTCCTCAACGAGAAGGGGGAGATCATTGCGAAGAGGCCACCGCGCACGACGCGCTCCAACTCCCTCGGCTGCATGCTGGACGTGGATACCCCCGAGGGGGTGGACAACCATGGCCTGCAACTGGAAACGGATCCCAGCTCGGGGTTCAGCTCCCCGCTGACACCCGATGCCGGCGATCTCCGCTTCATCGACGACAGCTCCAATTCGCAGAGCGAGTCCGAGCGTAACTCGATCACTCACAACAACAACAACAACAATGATGACAAGAACAGGAATGGGAAGCGGAACGGCAGCCAGCAAGCGAATCTGTGCGAGAGCTGTCGCACGCTCCTGGAGAGAAACCGCAGCAATGCGGAGCAGAGCGGCAATGTGGTGATCCTCCGGCGACCCGGAAAGGTATGCCTCGGGAAGGGGGTTTCTAGCTGCATTCCACAGATTCCCAACCAGATGTTGGAGTAAAGATTGAGATATCTTTAAGAAGCCACTTTTGGAAAGGAATTCTCATAAAATCCCCCTAAAAATAATGTCACTTCACTGAGATTTCCCCAAAACAGTTTCCGCGAAACAAGTTAACTCAATTTCCGATGAAACCGCAAAAGATTTGATTGAATTTTGCACCTTATTTTTGCTTTCAATCCGATTGTTTTTAATTTCCTTGCCATTCAGAGAATTCGTTGGGAGAAACCTGTTCCAGTGCTCCCCCAACACACGACACTTGTTGATGCTTCTGTGCCTCGTTGTGGGACTTCCTCGCATTCTCACACTTCCCACCAGCGAGTCACTCTTACCTGTCCGGCTGTATCTCAAAGATGCCAAGCCTCGGGTCGAGTTTATTTTTAAGTTTTGACGCTCATTAGCCCTGTCTGTCCCGCCAAAGCGGCTCTTTCTTTGGCCGACCAGCCGCGTCCACTTTTAGCTTTTTAATCAACATCGTCCAGAACCTGTTCCCCCGCCTCTGAAAGATTTCCCTTTGTTTTATGTAATTTTCTATGGTTTTTATGGGGTGTAGCATGGCAGCCTGGTAGCCCAGGGCTCTACTGTTTTCTTGATCACTGATACTGGGTATCGATTGGAAAATTTGAATATTTAAATCATTTTTGGTTGGCTATTACGAAAGTTTAGTGAAGGATAGCTGTGGGAATTAAAGGGACAGCGGATATCGGTAATGAAAATAAATTGTTGCTAGCCTGGGAAAATTGATGTTGGAAAATGAAGACATAAATTTTAAAATATTAATATCTTGTCTTGCTTTTTACGACACATTCTGATTGCTGCTGATCATCAATCCATAAAAATAAACTCTTACGGATTATGTTTTTATATAATCCATTGTCTGGCCATACGACTATTCCTCGTGACACGCTTCGAGAATTAAAATTCCTTGAAGTCATTCGAAAGAGTCAATGAAATTTTAAACTTGGCAGGGATGAGTCCGATGAGTATTTTGACAAGTCAGCCCGGACTGACGGAGCGAATTAATTGTGCCAGCGACTGCGAGAGTTTTAATCGAAGGTTTCTCTCCGTCTGTGATCTCATCGAGAATCTCGAGAATCAACAATCTTCACGACGCGACACTGCAACAATGTGCGAAGAATCATTTGCATATGTGCGTCGGTAGGCTCTGTATTCCAGTAGTTCTCAAACAATTTGTCAATTGTACTTTATGGGCTCTAATTGACATCGCTCCCTTCGCTCCGGAGGCCGGCCTGGCATGCTCGTCCAATGAGTCAGAAGGTCACTCCACGCGAGTGATTGTGGGGGGCAATTGATATGTTCCGGTCTCGTGGATCTCTCATCATTCATGCGTCAACTCGACGGCGTGTAGTACGTAGTAGTATCTCACAGATACCAGATACTTTCCGCCTCTTTAGGCCCGGCACTAAATTGGCATTTCATTCTTTCAGAATGACCCTTAACCTACATATGTGCGTACATATATGTGAAATAAGGGACGCCCTCTCCTTGGAGAATGGCAGCCATGCGCGATGTCTCCGGTTCAGTGTCAGGTAGTTTTTTAATTCAATTAAATTATACTTTGTATTTGACTTTATTGCTCTGCTCTATTTTCCACCTCCTCCTCCTAGTAGAGTATTTTTAGCGTTAGATTCTAGACTCTAGAGAGCCGACTAGTTTGAAAATTGTTTCGAGTTGATGTCGTCGTTCGCCCAGTTTGTTGTTTATTTGGCGCCAGTCGACAGGCGACACGGCACTGAGACACTGATACTCTGAGGAAATGCAAATTATTCCACTTTCAACTGTGTGTGCTTAGAATTTATGGTCAGTTTCGTGTGTGTGTTTTTTTTTTTGTAGATTCAACACGCAGTTTAGCCACTTGAAGTGAACTGTTTCATTAACTGGGAATTGTAGAGTGCAATCTGTATTTACATTTTTATTTATAGAAACACTTGTTGCTGGCTGGCATTTCCTCAATTTATTTTTAACAAAACTGACGATTAACTCATACCTTTTTCCTCATATTGCAGCAAATCAAAGATGAATTGTGCGAGGTCGTCTCGGAAATGGAGGCACTCGATGTCCCCGAAGACTGCAAGCATTCCAACAAGGACAAGCAGATGTCCATTGGCCGGAAAAAGTTCAACATGGACCCGAAAAAAGGTAAGCAATTGATACAAAAATGTATTCATTATTGGCTGGCAGTCGGGAAGTTCCCTCGAAACCCTCAACAAATTATTGTTAAATTGTGAGTTTAATTTCCTGGTGATTCACTCAGAATCAATATGCAAATGCGTGTGCCGCCAGAAACCAGTGCAATCGACAAGGGTTCTTCCCATATAATCTGTGGGGATTATTTGGCAATCAAGATGGGAGTGTCGCTCCGTGTCGGGAAAGTAAACTTTGGTGCGACGATTTAAATGATTTTTCGAATGACAGTCGAGCGACAGACAACACACCAGAGCCCCGACAATGGAGTCTGACAAAATGCCTTATAATTGAGCTGATGAGTGAGGGGCAGACATGGCTGGGCGGCTAGTGGCATGAAGCCACAGAGCGTGCCCCGGCGCCAAAAGGCGAAATTACCATGCAGAATCAAGGAGATCAAGGGGTTGACTGGAGAGGAACGTGCGAACACGTCCGCCAATGATAATTTCAACGCTAATTTAATAACGTAATGAGCCCCAAATGGAACGCTGCAGTATGACTTTCTGCGGGTGTCGCTCACTATCTTAAAATTCCGACAAATTTGACAGTTCGTTGACATCTGAAGAGCGTACTCGTACGTGTGGCTGTCCTCCCTCCGCCTTGGATGGAGGCACACCCCTGGAATACTCTAGTGTTTCATTTAATGGAAATGTCAATGTCGCAATAATACCAAGAACTTGCCCAAGAGGCGAGGATGCCCCGCTGCAAGGACGCTCTGGGGTGACTCGTCTGAAGTGTATATATATCTCAGATATTTACGAGATAAAGACACAAATGGGTGAGGATATGTGTGCACATCATTAAAAATATTAGAACATCTGAAGCCAAATGGGGATCAGTAATTATTTTCATGTTCAAGGCGATCGGACTCATGCTGTTTCCAAGAATTAGATCACTTTGGAGGAATTATATTTTTAAAGGCATTAATCATTTCTTGACTTTGGTAACTGTTGCTTTTAGCGTTTATCTAGTTTTCTTTGTAGATAGCTTTTAGATTCATTAAAAATGTACCCCTTCTTATCCTTTCTTTTTCTTGATGTATTAGCAAAGTTCTCAATAAATTTCAATTTTTGTTTTTCTGCCAACAACTTTACGTTCTGATGGCACTTTAGAGCACCTACATGGGGTGACCCACATGTCAGCATGTTTGCCTTAACATCTCCATTCCTCCGCCGTATCTAAGCACATTCCACCAGACACCACTCCACCACCCGCACCACTCGTTTAAAGCCAATCAAATATTTACGTCAACCTCTCTTGGCCATAAATTAACGTCGACAAGTCGAAATTAGGCCACGCAGCTTACAGCTTCCCGCTTCCAGGGACAGACGGAACAGCACAGCACACACATCCTGCCCAGAATTCCGGATATCTATAGGGAGCACAATAAAAATGCTAATCCAAAGTGGGAGGCTCGGGTGGTAGGTGTTTGTGTGTGGCATAGCATCCGATTTAGGATGGTTTGGATCGGTCGGTGGTGGAGCGAATAACAAAAGCCAAATCGAATCCCGGCCAGAGAAGAGACGTCGCTTATTAAAAAACTTCCACACGTCGTGGTGGCAGAGGCGGCAGCAGTGGCAGAGGTGGTGTCATCGTCATTTGTCGCTTTATCGCCCGATTATCAGAGATATACACGCAAACAAACCCATACTGTATACTCTTGAAATAATAGCACACAAATGCGCCATCCATAACGCACAAATGATGCCTGGAGGGTGAGTGGGAGGGCCAGTAGGGGGCCCACTACCGACTTGGCGCGGCAATGTTAATCGCGCGTGATGCTTCCGAAGTCACGCAAAACTTTCTGTTTACCCACATTGGTAGCCAACTTCTGTTCTACAAGGAGCGGTTATCCCTGAAATCCTGGCAGGAGGATGGCAGAAACTTTTCCACATCCTGCGGCAGAGTCGGTCGTCATTATCGACGTCATTTGTGTTATTGGAGTTCGGCGATGTCATTGTTGACTTCAATCAGAGAATCCAATCTCTGGAACGGCGTCACCTGGCGAATTTCTTTTCATTTATTTGGAACCATTTCTGTTTGCGTTTAATAATTCTATGTAAGATGGTGGATGGGCCTCCTCCTTGATACGAATATAATGAAATCGTTATTATTGAGGGGGCACTCCCTCAGTATTCCCCCGTTTGGTCTTCTTTATGGAGATTGCTGTGGTTTATGTTGCGGGTCGTTGCTTTCGAGTGCCGGCATATATGGGTACATTATGTGATTTGATTTGCTTCTGCCGCTGGCTCTGGCTGTGACTCTTCTTTGTTGCGACGCTCTTCCGGGTGCTTTCTTATCGATTACAAAGTCATGAAACTATACATTATTGGACTACATTTCTTTCTTCATTGTTCCATTCCAGGCATTGAGTATCTCGTGGAGAACAGACTGCTGCGTCACGATCCCCAGGATGTGGCGCATTTCCTCTACAAGGGCGAGGGCCTAAACAAAACGGCCATAGGTAAGTCGTTAAGCTGACCTTGCTTTAATGGCCTGCTCCAAATAAGCACAAAACAAAAAAAAATTAAACAAAAAATCAATTATACGCATTGCCAACATAAATTTTAATGGTCCTTGTCCATTCCAGGCGATTACCTTGGCGAAAAGAACGACTTCAACGAGGATGTGCTCAAGGCCTTTGTGGCGCTCCACGATTTCACCAATCTCATTCTAGTGCAAGCCCTCAGGTAGGTGTTCCACAAGCCCCTCCCAATTACCATTATCGCTAATGGCCCACCTTTCTCCACCTATCCACCCATTCCTTCCGCAGACAATTTCTTTGGTCGTTTCGACTGCCCGGCGAGGCGCAAAAGATCGATCGCATGATGGAGTGCTTCGCCCAGCGCTATTGCCAACTTAATCCGGATATATTCACCAACACGGATACCTGCTATGTGCTTAGCTTCGCCATTATAATGCTCAATACTTCCCTGCACAATCCATCGGTGAGTAAAAAGTCAGAAATCATAGATAGTTATCAGTTAATAAATGAATAGCATCTAATCAAAATGTAATTAGCCCTACTTGGCTAACGAAAAGTACACAAAGACTGTTGCTTAAATTAATTATTTGGCATCAACTCGGTGAACTCTGGCTCACTCCCCACCATTCCCAACCGGATGTTCTCGGGGCAGCAGTCAGGAAATTGTGGCTTTTGCCAAAAACCAAAAAAAGTACGAAAAAAAAAAGGAGAACTGGCTGTGTAATTGAATTCTTATTCGCTAGTTGTCAGCCCGCAATTATCGGCAGCAGAACAGCAATTTACTTCCGCGTTTAGCGTTTGCATTCGCGTTGCCGCCGAGTGACAGGGCGTGCGTCCGCCCGGTCGTTGGGGCAATTACTAAACGCTATAGGGGCTATAAATAGGTCAAGTGGAGAGGCATCTAACGCAAGCACTATTGCATTTTACCAGCCACTTCAGAGGCAAAGGGAAACCGCTTATTAAAAATAATTTTCTTATATATGCACGCACATATTCCGCATGCCAGGCCAATTAGAGTTATGTTAGGCAAGGTTACGGTTAGATTTCTTGAATAACTTTTAACCCTTTATGTTTAATTGATTGCAGGTTAAAGACAAACCCACCGTTGAACAATTCATCTCGATGAATCGTGGCATCAACAACGGCGGTGATTTGCCCCGGGGCCTACTGGAGTCCCTGTACGAGTCCATACGAACGGAGCCTTTCAAGATACCCCAGGATGATGGCAATGATCTAATGCACACCTTCTTCAATCCCGACAAGGAGGGCTGGCTGTGGAAGCAAGGCGGCAGGTGAGCTAAATCGAAATATACTCTTCTAATTACTAAACTAATACTATAATTGTATTATTTGTTTAGATACAAATCGTGGAAACGACGTTGGTTCATATTGAACGACAATTGCCTGTACTATTTCGAATACACCACCGATAAGGAGCCGCGTGGCATTATACCGCTGGAGAATATATCGGTGCGCGAGATTCATGATCGCAGCAAACCGCATTGCTTTGAACTCTTCGCAACTGGCGGTGCTGATATCATAAAGGCATGCAAAACCGACTCCGAGGGCAAGGTTGGAACTTTATTTATTTTCTCAATCGAAGCTTGTTATTAATATGATATCTTATTTCCTTTCATTAGGTGGTCGAGGGCAAGCATACTGTGTACCGCATGTCCGCCGCCACGGAGGAGGATCAACAGGAGTGGATCAAGCGCCTGACGCAGTCCATCAGCCACAACCCGTTCTACGATATCCTAGTACAAAGAAAGAAAAAGGCGCTCAGCAAGAGTTAGTATTAAAACGGAGCTCGGCGCAACTTTTGTCTTGGATCTCAGTGAAACTCTGCTACGCGTGTGTGGCTGCTCCCCCAACTACCCAACAACAAAACACATATTCATAAACAAATACCTAATCATACTTAAATGTAACTTTCTGTGTGTATGTTGAACCAATGCCCGTAAATAATATTTGTTCGCCTTGTGGTTTGTTCCAATTCCCATACGATGATGTCTTTGTATTCAGTTTTGATAGACTCGACACGAAAACAAGCCAGCACACACGCCGATGCACCTTTGAACCACAAACTTTGTCTCTATTGTTGTGATATAATTTATTTACATTAAGCATTAACAATATGAATCGATATGAAAACATGAAAATGCATCATTTAGAAATACACATTTATACACATTTTGATTAGTGCAAATAATTGTTTAGTTTCATTGAATATGTCTTCTAATTAGCTCCTAGCACCTAAGTTGTCCCACCCCACTCCATTATATTATCCTTATCCTTAGTACTATGATAAAACATATCCCAACCGCCAAGTGTTGTTGGAGTGCTCTAGTTTATGATTGTGTTTCTTTGATGCAAACGAAAACAGCTCATTAATGTTGCTTGGCAATTATTGTAAAATAAAATTATAAAAAAATAGGCGAACGCTATAAAATGCCTTCTTGAGAACCTTGAGAAACTCATGCAAAAGTGAAATTTAAAATTTGTAGAAAATGTAACAAATTATCGAATGCCACACGAAAAAGCATTTAGAGCTGATTGGTAAAGGCCGAGTTAGGTGTAATATAGTTGACCAAAGATCTGATTTAAACTATCACTACAAACAGCCCAATTCCAATTATCTTTAATACCTAATGTGTCATTTAAAAATATTTTGTAAATGCATCATGTGTGGATTTTGTTAGTTTAGAGGGTAAGAAACAAGCCAACCGCAAAGTGTTCCAGTAAATAGCAAGTTTTGGTTGCTAAAGTCTGTAACTAATAAGTTAAACACAATTCTGTAAATAGGGAATAAAAACGGCTCCAATATTCGATGTCACTGAACTCCGTTGCCGGCATAACTCATATGATAGCCACTAGATGCTGTTGTATGTAAAACTAAAGCTTATGTTGGACTTGTGATAAGCATACATGAGAATAGAGCTCTTTTCCTCCCATACAGTATTTTGTGCGTCTAGACTGAGTTCAAAACTTCTTCGCATCACATTTTTATGTCATACCCTCCTTGCCTTGTTTACCATTATTTGAATTTTCCCTTTGGACTGACCTATAAGATGTATTTCAACTAAGGGTCCCAATTGTTTTTGCAATATTATAAATAATTTAGCTAGCGATATACGCCCATTAACACTTTCCTCTTTATTACCCTCATGTGAGTAGCATGGATGAAGTGTCAATGTAATCGAATGTAAATACGGATATAAGTAATACAATTCAACCCATTTGTGAATACTTGCGTTTTAGCATAACAAACTAAATTCATAACTTGTATATAATATATGTTAACAAAATGTTTAATGTATAAGTATGCCAGTAAATAATAGTTAGTAGCTGTAGCATTTTGTATTGCTCTAGAAGATACATGAACAGATAAATATATAAAATTATATATAAAGATAATAAAAATATATAAAGTTTATTAAACAAATAACCAATGAGTATTTATTTACGAAATGTTGAAAATGTGCTCTTATATATTCGTTTCTTTAAATCAACGCCTATCTCCTGACGTATCCCAGCCAGGATATCCTATTTTGCAAAAAAATATATCAACTTTTGCGAATATTTAAGCCATTTCGTGTTTTTTTTTGTTTTGGGACACATTTTAGCGAATATTTAAGCTATTTCCTATCGTATTTGAGAAAGGGATGCCGTTTACGATTCAGGGTTCTAATTACCTTCAATCTGCATTAAAATATCGCGAATATCGAGAAATACTATTTTTGATCGATCAGGACTGCAATATCCTTCAAACTGCATCCCACTATTTTGAAAATAAAGCAACTAAATTTCGACTCGACTTTCGTGATTCAGGATATTTTGCTAAAATCGGCGAAAATTTGATGGTTTAATTTTTAAAATCTTTTGATGCAGATAGAAGGATAATGATTTCCTGGTTACAAAATGACATCCCTTTTGAAAATCCGATCTGAAATGGACGAGATATGAGCTTGGAAAGAAACGCCTTGGCGGCCAAAACGCGGCTCAAATTTCTTAAAAATCGTATGGCAGAAAATCTGAAGTACCAGGCGAACAGAAACCAGCAGAAGGTGGCGGAGTGACGTCAAAGCAAGCAGTGCACAGATTTTTTGTTCTGAGGAAGGGAGATAGCATTAGTCTATGGCAGTATTTTGCCTTCCTTTCCCTCTAATGGTAAATATTCTCTTGCTGAAAATTAAAAAAACGGTACCCTAATCCATGATGGCTGACATATCGCCAATCCCTGCATCCCAATTTCCAGTCCAGAACGGTAATCTTCCCCTAATGATGAAAACTAAAACGACACACGTTGTTTTTCTGCGCGTGTCACGATTTGGGGCCAGCGTGAGTGAATGTGCATAGGATCCCATGGGCACGGCGCATCGTGCTGAGGTGGCGTACCAAAAGTCGTGCAAAATCACTCCGGCTTTCCCATCACTACAGCAGCTTAATTTGTGTACCTGTCCCTCTCGATCGCTTCATCTCGTTCCCGTCAACGGAGTATAATGCTGTGATCCCCATCCCATAAGGTTGAATGGGGGTGGTAGAGTGCCGCCATAGCCCACCTTCCTCCCTTTCTCACACCTGGCGAACTCAGAAAAAATTGCTGTTGCCTGCTTGTACTGCTTTCTCTCCGCGACCTCCTGCTGATTTCTGTTCGCCTGGTACTTTAAATCTGGCCACGGGCAAAATTCACTGAAATCGAAGAAAAATTTGGGAGCGTTGGCAAGAATTTTATGGAGAGGCATTTTAAAAATGATTTAAAAATGTTAATTGGAATAGTTTAAATAATAAAATTATATATTTTCGTTAAATATAAAATTTAAATTATTTTATTTTTTAGAGTTTTTAAATCGATTTCCAAATGGTGAAATATGGACTTAAAGAGTGCGATATTCCGGCGCCGAAAATGTTGCGTCGAAAATTGCTCGAAATTCGTATGGCAGAAAATCTGAAGTACTAGGCGAACAGAAATCAGCAGAAGGTGGATTTCCACCACCCCCTCACCCTCACTTTGCCAGACAAATAACTCGATTATCCCTTGACTGGCACAATGGGCTTAACGTTGCCAGTCATTTTTCACAGGCAAAGATTAATTATTGCGACAATAAATAGGCACCCAAAGATTTCCTAATTATTAAATATGCATTTCTATTTCCGTTCTATTTCATTGAATGATCATTTATTCCCTCTAACTAGATTAATTGTATATAATATAAAATAAATTTAGAAAAAATAATATCAAAGCCAAGTGAAGGGTTAACAGAAGTATTCTGGCATAAAATGAAAAACAACGGTACTGAAATGCATAATGGCCGACAGTTCGCCAATCCCTGCATCCGATTTTCCAGTCCAGAACGGTAATCTGCACCTAATGATGGCAAAATTAAAACGACACACGTTGATTTTCTGCGCGTGTCACGATTTGGGGCTAGCGTGAGTGAAAATGCAATGTTTTGTATGGGGGCTCGTACTGCGTGCCAAGAAGTCGTGACAACCGTGGCGCCGAAACACTCAGCACTGCCATCCCCAAGAGAGCCTTCTTTGTCTTCCTGTCTCCCTCTTAGTGCATTGTCCCATTCCCCCCCATGAAGCCAAATTTGGAGCTTCTAGTGCATTAGGGCGAAAGGGAGGGGAAGCGTGTCCGTTACATATTTAGATCAGTTTTTCTCTTTCCCTCCTTATAAGCCGAAAATAATAAATGGTCTGACGTCACTGCACTGCTTGCACTGCTTGATTTTGGCCACCTTCTGCTGGGTTCTGTTCGCCTGGTACTTCAGATTTTCTGCCATACGATTTTTAAGAAATTTTCGCCGCGTTTTGGCCGCCAAGGCGTTTCTTTCCAAGCTCATATCTCGTCCATTTCGGATCCGATTTACAAAAAGGATGTCATTTTGCAACCAGGACATCAATATCCTTCGATCTGCATCAAAAGATTTTTTAAATAGAACAATAAAATGTTCGGCCCTTGTTTTGCAAAAAAATTTTTGCTAAATCGCGAAAATCGGGTCCAAATTTAGTTGCATTATTTTTAAAATCTTCGGATGCATTTCGAAGTATATTGTAGACGTGAATGCCAAATGGTATTTCTATTCCAAATACGTTTCGTTTTTACGGAGATATTAGATAACAACTTAAAGAATTATTTCCATCAATCTTCTTAAACTAATGTCAAAAACAATATAAAGACATTCTAGGATCTGCGCCGAATTGAACGAAATGTATTTATGAAAATAAATATGAAAATTTGAGAAAAAATATATATATTCTGCTGCTTTTATTTGCAATAACATCAAGAATTAAATTTTGTCAGTTTTTGAATTTTTAGAGGGCTGGCCGGGTTCTGAACCAAAAAATACGATATTGATAGCAGGTATCGATATTTACGATATTCGAGCCATTTCCCATCAGATCTGACAGAACAATGACATTTTGGCATCAGGATTACTACATCCTTGGAACTTGGAATCATTAGACATTTAAAAATCGGAAAATTTAATTTCGACACGATTTTTGCAATTTAGGACATTGTTTAAACTTTAATTTAAGTTAAGCTTTTGGGACACATTTTAGCGAATATTTAAGCTATTTCTTATCGTATTTGAGAAAGGGATGCCGTTTACGATTCAGGGTTCTAATTACCTTCAATCTGCATTAAAATAACGCGAATATCGAGAAATACAATTTTTGATCGATTTTTAGCCAAAATCATGATGTTACCCCTTTGAAAAATTTCGAAAATGGGGTCAGATTTTAGTTGGCCAGGTTTTGATGCAGAATTTTTCTACTCGAAGATCTAAGAACGGGAAGGCATAACATTCGTTAATCAGACAATTTTTAGCCAAAATATGAAAGTTTCCTTCAATAAATTGATGTCCAAAGCGTTGTTGACCAAGTTAACATTTTTTTTGTTTTGGGCCACATTTTAGCGAATATTTAAGCTATTTCCTATCGTATTTGAGAAAGGGATGCCGTTTACAATTCAGGGTTCTAATTACCTTCAATCTGCATTAAAATATCGCGAATATCGAGAAATACTATTTTTGATCGATCAGGACTGCAATATCCTTCAAACTGCATCCCACTATTTTGAAAATAAAGCAACTAAATTTCGACTCGACTTTCGTGATTCAGGATATTTTGCTAAAATCGGCGAAAATTTGATGGTTTAATTTTTAAAATCTTTTGATGCCGATAGAAGGATAATGATGTCCTGGTTACAAAATGACATCCCTTTTGAAAATCCGATCTGAAATGGACGATATATGAGCTTGGAAAGAAACGCCTTGGCGGCCAAAACGCGGCTCAAATTTCTTAAAAATCGTATGGCAGAAAATCTGAAGTACCAGGCGAACAGAAACCAGCAGAAGGTGGCGGAGTGACGTCAAAGCAAGCAGTGCACAGATTTTTTGTTCTGAGGAAGGGAGATAGCATTAGTCTATGGCAGTATTTTGCCTTCCTTTCCCTCTAATGGTAAATATTCTCTTGCTGAAAATTAAAAAAACGGTACCCTAATCCATGATGGCTGACATATCGCCAATCCCTGCATCCCAATTTCCAGTCCAGAACGGTAATCTTCCCCTAATGATGACAAAACTAAAACGACACACGTTGTTTTTCTGCGCGTGTCACGATTTGGGGCCAGCGTGAGTGAATGTGCATAGGATCCCATGGGCACGGCGCATCGTGCTGAGGTGGCGTACCAAAAGTCGTGCAAAATCACTCCGGCTTTCCCATCACTACAGCAGCTTAATTTGTGTACCTGTCCCTCTCGATCGCTTCATCTCGTTCCCGTCAACGGAGTATAATGCTGTGATCCCCATCCCATAAGGTTGAATGGGGGTGGTAGAGTGCCGCCATAGCCCACCTTCCTCCCTTTCTCACACCTGGCGAACTCAGAAAAAATTGCTGTTGCCTGCTTGTACTGCTTTCTCTCCGCGACCTCCTGCTGATTTCTGTTCGCCTGGTACTTTAAATCTGGCCACGGGCAAAATTCACTGAAATCGAAGAAAAATTTGGGAGCGTTGGCAAGAATTTTATGGAGAGGCATTTTAAAAATGATTTAAAAATGTTAATTGGAATAGTTTAAATAATAAAATTATATATTTTCGTTAAATATAAAATTTAAATTATTTTATTTTTTAGAGTTTTTAAATCGATTTCCAAATGGTGAAATATGGACTTAAAGAGTGCGATATTCCGGCGCCGAAAATGTTGCGTCGAAAATTGCTCGAAATTCGTATGGCAGAAAATCTGAAGTACTAGGCGAACAGAAATCAGCAGAAGGTGGATTTCCACCACCCCCTCACCCTCACTTTGCCAGACAAATAACTCGATTATCCCTTGACTGGCACAATGGGCTTAACGTTGCCAGTCATTTTTCACAGGCAAAGATTAATTATTGCGACAATAAATAGGCACCCAAAGATTTCCTAATTATTAAATATGCATTTCTATTTCCGTTCTATTTCATTGAATGATCATTTATTCCCTCTAACTAGATTAATTGTATATAATATAAAATAAATTTAGAAAAAATAATATCAAAGCCAAGTGAAGGGTTAACAGAAGTATTCTGGCATAAAATGAAAAACAACGGTACTGAAATGCATAATGGCCGACAGTTCGCCAATCCCTGCATCCGATTTTCCAGTCCAGAACGGTAATCTGCACCTAATGATGGCAAAATTAAAACGACACACGTTGATTTTCTGCGCGTGTCACGATTTGGGGCTAGCGTGAGTGAAAATGCAATGTTTTGTATGGGGGCTCGTACTGCGTGCCAAGAAGTCGTGACAACCGTGGCGCCGAAACACTCAGCACTGCCATCCCCAAGAGAGCCTTCTTTGTCTTCCTGTCTCCCTCTTAGTGCATTGTCCCATTCCCCCCCATGAAGCCAAATTTGGAGCTTCTAGTGCATTAGGGCGAAAGGGAGGGGAAGCGTGTCCGTTACATATTTAGATCAGTTTTTCTCTTTCCCTCCTTATAAGCCGAAAATAATAAATGGTCTGACGTCACTGCACTGCTTGCACTGCTTGATTTTGGCCACCTTCTGCTGGGTTCTGTTCGCCTGGTACTTCAGATTTTCTGCCATACGATTTTTAAGAAATTTTCGCCGCGTTTTGGCCGCCAAGGCGTTTCTTTCCAAGCTCATATCTCGTCCATTTCGGATCCGATTTACAAAAAGGATGTCATTTTGCAACCAGGACATCAATATCCTTCGATCTGCATCAAAAGATTTTTTAAATAGAACAATAAAATGTTCGGCCCTTGTTTTGCAAAAAATTTTTGCTAAATCGCGAAAATCGGGTCCAAATTTAGTTGCATTATTTTTAAAATCTTCGGATGCATTTCGAAGTATATTGTAGACGTGAATGCCAAATGGTATTTCTATTCCAAATACGTTTCGTTTTTACGGAGATATTAGATAACAACTTAAAGAATTATTTCCATCAATCTTCTTAAACTAATGTCAAAAACAATATAAAGACATTCTAGGATCTGCGCCGAATTGAACGAAATGTATTTATGAAAATAAATATGAAAATTTGAGAAAAAATATATATATTCTGCTGCTTTTATTTGCAATAACATCAAGAATTAAATTTTGTCAGTTTTTGAATTTTTAGAGGGCTGGCCGGGTTCTGAACCAAAAAATACGATATTGATAGCAGGTATCGATATTTACGATATTCGAGCCATTTCCCATCAGATCTGACAGAACAATGACATTTTGGCATCAGGATTACTACATCCTTGGAACTTGGAATCATTAGACATTTAAAAATCGGAAAATTTAATTTCGACACGATTTTTGCAATTTAGGACATTGTTTAAACTTTAATTTAAGTTAAGCTTTTGGGACACATTTTAGCGAATATTTAAGCTATTTCTTATCGTATTTGAGAAAGGGATGCCGTTTACGATTCAGGGTTCTAATTACCTTCAATCTGCATTAAAATAACGCGAATATCGAGAAATACAATTTTTGATCGATTTTTAGCCAAAATCATGATGTTACCCCTTTGAAAAATTTCGAAAATGGGGTCAGATTTTAGTTGGCCAGGTTTTGATGCAGAATTTTTCTACTCAAAGATCTAAGAACGGGAAGGCATAACATTCGTTAATCAGACAATTTTTAGCCAAAATATGAAAGTTTCCTTCAATAAATTGATGTCCAAAGCGTTGTTGACCAAGTTAACATTTTTTTTGTTTTGGGCCACATTTTAGCGAATATTTAAGCTATTTCCTATCGTATTTGAGAAAGGGATGCCGTTTACAATTCAGGGTTCTAATTACCTTCAATCTGCATTAAAATATCGCGAATATCGAGAAATACTATTTTTGATCGATCAGGACTGCAATATCCTTCAAACTGCATCCCACTATTTTGAAAATAAAGCAACTAAATTTCGACTCGACTTTCGTGATTCAGGATATTTTGCTAAAATCGGCGAAAATTTGATGGTTTAATTTTTAAAATCTTTTGATGCCGATAGAAGGATAATGATGTCCTGGTTACAAAATGACATCCCTTTTGAAAATCCGATCTGAAATGGACGATATATGAGCTTGGAAAGAAACGCCTTGGCGGCCAAAACGCGGCTCAAATTTCTTAAAAATCGTATGGCAGAAAATCTGAAGTACCAGGCGAACAGAAACCAGCAGAAGGTGGCGGAGTGACGTCAAAGCAAGCAGTGCACAGATTTTTTGTTCTGAGGAAGGGAGATAGCATTAGTCTATGGCAGTATTTTGCCTTCCTTTCCCTCTAATGGTAAATATTCTCTTGCTGAAAATTAAAAAAACGGTACCCTAATCCATGATGGCTGACATATCGCCAATCCCTGCATCCCAATTTCCAGTCCAGAACGGTAATCTTCCCCTAATGATGACAAAACTAAAACGACACACGTTGTTTTTCTGCGCGTGTCACGATTTGGGGCCAGCGTGAGTGAATGTGCATAGGATCCCATGGGCACGGCGCATCGTGCTGAGGTGGCGTACCAAAAGTCGTGCAAAATCACTCCGGCTTTCCCATCACTACAGCAGCTTAATTTGTGTACCTGTCCCTCTCGATCGCTTCATCTCGTTCCCGTCAACGGAGTATAATGCTGTGATCCCCATCCCATAAGGTTGAATGGGGGTGGTAGAGTGCCGCCATAGCCCACCTTCCTCCCTTTCTCACACCTGGCGAACTCAGAAAAAATTGCTGTTGCCTGCTTGTACTGCTTTCTCTCCGCGACCTCCTGCTGATTTCTGTTCGCCTGGTACTTTAAATCTGGCCACGGGCAAAATTCACTGAAATCGAAGAAAAATTTGGGAGCGTTGGCAAGAATTTTATGGAGAGGCATTTTAAAAATGATTTAAAAATGTTAATTGGAATAGTTTAAATAATAAAATTATATATTTTCGTTAAATATAAAATTTAAATTATTTTATTTTTTAGAGTTTTTAAATCGATTTCCAAATGGTGAAATATGGACTTAAAGAGTGCGATATTCCGGCGCCGAAAATGTTGCGTCGAAAATTGCTCGAAATTCGTATGGCAGAAAATCTGAAGTACTAGGCGAACAGAAATCAGCAGAAGGTGGATTTCCACCACCCCCTCACCCTCACTTTGCCAGACAAATAACTCGATTATCCCTTGACTGGCACAATGGGCTTAACGTTGCCAGTCATTTTTCACAGGCAAAGATTAATTATTGCGACAATAAATAGGCACCCAAAGATTTCCTAATTATTAAATATGCATTTCTATTTCCGTTCTATTTCATTGAATGATCATTTATTCCCTCTAACTAGATTAATTGTATATAATATAAAATAAATTTAGAAAAAATAATATCAAAGCCAAGTGAAGGGTTAACAGAAGTATTCTGGCATAAAATGAAAAACAACGGTACTGAAATGCATAATGGCCGACAGTTCGCCAATCCCTGCATCCGATTTTCCAGTCCAGAACGGTAATCTGCACCTAATGATGGCAAAATTAAAACGACACACGTTGATTTTCTGCGCGTGTCACGATTTGGGGCTAGCGTGAGTGAAAATGCAATGTTTTGTATGGGGGCTCGTACTGCGTGCCAAGAAGTCGTGACAACCGTGGCGCCGAAACACTCAGCACTGCCATCCCCAAGAGAGCCTTCTTTGTCTTCCTGTCTCCCTCTTAGTGCATTGTCCCATTCCCCCCATGAAGCCAAATTTGGAGCTTCTAGTGCATTAGGGCGAAAGGGAGGGGAAGCGTGTCCGTTACATATTTAGATCAGTTTTTCTCTTTCCCTCCTTATAAGCCGAAAATAATAAATGGTCTGACGTCACTGCACTGCTTGCACTGCTTGATTTTGGCCACCTTCTGCTGGGTTCTGTTCGCCTGGTACTTCAGATTTTCTGCCATACGATTTTTAAGAAATTTTCGCCGCGTTTTGGCCGCCAAGGCGTTTCTTTCCAAGCTCATATCTCGTCCATTTCGGATCCGATTTACAAAAAGGATGTCATTTTGCAACCAGGACATCAATATCCTTCGATCTGCATCAAAAGATTTTTTAAATAGAACAATAAAATGTTCGGCCCTTGTTTTGCAAAAAAATTTTTGCTAAATCGCGAAAATCGGGTCCAAATTTAGTTGCATTATTTTTAAAATCTTCGGATGCATTTCGAAGTATATTGTAGACGTGAATGCCAAATGGTATTTCTATTCCAAATACGTTTCGTTTTTACGGAGATATTAGATAACAACTTAAAGAATTATTTCCATCAATCTTCTTAAACTAATGTCAAAAACAATATAAAGACATTCTAGGATCTGCGCCGAATTGAACGAAATGTATTTATGAAAATAAATATGAAAATTTGAGAAAAAATATATATATTCTGCTGCTTTTATTTGCAATAACATCAAGAATTAAATTTTGTCAGTTTTTGAATTTTTAGAGGGCTGGCCGGGTTCTGAACCAAAAAATACGATATTGATAGCAGGTATCGATATTTACGATATTCGAGCCATTTCCCATCAGATCTGACAGAACAATGACATTTTGGCATCAGGATTACTACATCCTTGGAACTTGGAATCATTAGACATTTAAAAATCGGAAAATTTAATTTCGACACGATTTTTGCAATTTAGGACATTGTTTAAACTTTAATTTAAGTTAAGCTTTTGGGACACATTTTAGCGAATATTTAAGCTATTTCTTATCGTATTTGAGAAAGGGATGCCGTTTACGATTCAGGGTTCTAATTACCTTCAATCTGCATTAAAATAACGCGAATATCGAGAAATACAATTTTTGATCGATTTTTAGCCAAAATCATGATGTTACCCCTTTGAAAAATTTCGAAAATGGGGTCAGATTTTAGTTGGCCAGGTGTTGATGCAGAATTTTTCTACTCGAAAATCTAAGAACAGAAAAGCATAAAATTTGTCTATCGGACAATTTTTAGCATCAATATGAAAGTTTCCTTCAATAAATTGATGCCCAAAGACTTGTTGACCAAGTTAACCATTAGTGGCTAAAATATCCACTTTTGGGACACATTTTAGCGAATATTTAAGCTATTTCCTATCGTATTTGAGAAAGGGATGCCGTTTACGATTCAGGGTTCTAATTACCTTCAATCTGCATTAAAATAACGCGAATATCGAGAAATACAATTTTTGATCGATTTTTGGCCAAAATCATGATGTTACCCCTTTGAAAAATTTCGAAAATGGGGTCAGATTTTAGTTGGCCAGGTGTTGATGCAGAATTTTTCTACTCGAAAATCTAAGAACAGAAAAGCATAAAATTTGTCTATCGGACAATTTTTAGCATCAATATGAAAGTTTCCTTCAATAAATTGATGCCCAAAGACTTGTTGACCAAGTTAACCATTAGTGGCTAAAATATCCACTTTTGGGACACATTTTAGCGAATATTTAAGCTATTTCCTATCGTATTTGAGAAAGGGATGCCGTTTACGATTCAGGGTTCTAATTACCTTCAATCTGCATTAAAATAACGCGAATATCGAGATATACTATTTTCGATCGATTTTTGGCCAAAATCATGATGTTACCCCTTTGAAAATTTTCGAAAATGGGGTCAGATTTTAGTTGGCCAGCTTTTGATGTAGGATTATTGTACTCGAAGATCTAAGAACGGGAAGGCATAACATTCGTTGCTCGGACAATTTTTAGCAAAAATATGAAAGCTTTCCTTCAATAAATTGATGCCCAGAGCCTTTTTGACCAAGTTAAGACCATAGTGGCTAAAATATCAACTTTTGGGACACATTTTAGCGAACATTGGCTGATTCTTTGATCTAACATCAGGACGGTGTGGTATTTATTGATCTGGCAACTATAAACAAAGTTATCGATATTTCCCCGAAATTAATCATCACTTTATTCAAGTTACAAGCCTCTAAGATCCCATTTTTTCCGTTAAAGATTTAATTTCATTCGAAGTTTATTTCTTAACTTATGTCTTATAATCTTGTTAATGAATATATGTAAATATGTTAGGCCTTCGCAGTCATTTGCGGTACAGATATGACCGCTATTTGGATATGAACTACGCCATGTTGTAATCATTCTCAATTCTTCAAGGACATCCCTTTCAGAATAACACTGGACTGAATAATCAAGGACGTGAATTCTAATCTCAGCAAGGTGTTTATCTATAAATAATAGCATCAACAATTAAATATGTTGTAAAAGGGATTTTATGTGTGTTTAATTTAGAGGAGTGAGAAAACGGTCAAATAAATTCGAAAAAAATAGATTTTTATCTTCAAATTTTCTTACAATCTTCCATTTTCTTACTTTCATCGACTTATATTTTCTGGTACTATCTGGAATAAAATATCAAGGAAGAAATCCTGTCGAAAATATTTTTCTCCAAGAAACTAAATTTTGTCAATATTTATTATTTATTCCAGTTTTGTTTTAATTTCTTACAATAGTTTGCAGCTTCCATTGTGTTATGTTAATCGTTATCTTGTCATAATACGCATCCTTCATATCCTTGCAGAATGCTGTATTTTATAAGTTTTTGTTTTTGTTTATTTTTTCGGTTAGTGTTTAAATGTACCTTTGTGTGTTTATGTGTATAACATTGGTTACGTTTGCATTGAGTTTTGTATGATAATTATTAATAACTCTCACTTAACAGCTTACATTTTTATTTACGCTTTAACATTCACTGTATTTATGCCATGATTTGGTTTTAATTCATATATTTAAACTATAGTTCGCAGCTAGTGCGCCGCCATTTTATTTACTTTTATAGATTTATGTTAATATTTATAAAACAATCTCTTCATAAAAAACTAATTACAAATACGCATATATACCATATAATTTATCGTTTTTTCTTTTAAATTACAAGGTAAGCCTTCAAATGAGTTGCTGATTTGGATTCGAATTCGATTTATTTACAATATCCATAGTTGCGAATTGTTTAATGCAGAACCGAAGAACAGTGACGCAAATTGACGATGCATTAGTTGAAGGTGCATATCGATATCGACAGGACGACTGTCTCCACTTTTCTATATTTACATTTTTTGTTTTTTAAGTTCACAATAGGTAACAGTGCGAAATTTTTGTTGTCATCCTGCTGCTCTTAAAAAATCAAGGCAAGGTCTGGGGCTTAGTGAAGTTGGCTGATTAATTTACGTTTAATGCTAGTCAGAGATATTTGCTAAAACATTTCAACTACTTTTTGTGGGCCGCGTGAATCAGCAATAGACTTCGATCATAATCGATGATCACTCTTTACGTAGTATATCTTTGTCTAAACATTTCATTCTTTCTTGTAGCGCCCATCCAATATTTCATTACTTTTCGACATGGACTGCACATGAATATTTTGTTGAATAGTGAAATTTAACCTAATCCCCACAGTTCACCGCTCACATCCGCTAGTTTTTAGCACGGTCGAGTCATTAATATTTAAATTTTTTAATTGCTTAAAGCAAAGCTTCTGCCATTGACCTGTTCGCCCAATCAAATCATTTGATTTCCTCGTTCGGCAAATGATTCGATTGAGCGATCCTGCCGAGGGCAAATCTAACATTACTTATGCTTATTTTTAGTTGCAAATGCCATGTTACATTGTTCAGGTTTGTTACTTTTAGGGGACTTCAAATAAATTAAATATTTTTGTTTAACAAATTATGAATTGGATATACTATGTGGATAAATCTAACTAAATGTTCTCTCACTTCAATACAAAATCAAACTGGGATCGTGTTTGTTTTGCGTAGTTGGGGTAGTAGCTGGTAAACGTACATATGGATAAGTTTAACTTTATATCTTGCTATCGTATTTAGATTTACGGTACTTAGAGTAATTGCTTGCAGAATTCGTAAATTGCTCGCTCAGTTGGCAGGCCGCAGCGGAGCTAATGGAATATATATTGATTGGGCTGCTGCTGGCAGGATCCGCAGCACTTCTCCTTGTAGCGATGCAGGCGACACAAGCCCATGGCACGGGCATTCCGGCAATAGCGCGACGAGTCGCGGCAGTGTTGCGAGGAAGCCGACGATGGTGACACTAAAATAAAGCAAAAAATTATACTTTTATAGAACTTTCTGTAGGAATAAATAGTAACACTATAACTTACACTTGGCCTGGCATGGCGGGCTCTTGCAGACCTTCATGACCGCCGGACGAGGCTGGTGCTTGCAAACATTGCCCGCCGGACGACGACTGCCGTACCAGACGCACTGTAGGATGCGATACTTGATGCCCTGGCGGCCACACGGAGCATTGCACTGGAAAAGGCAAAAAAAAAAAAAGGGGACAGATTAATATTCAGCACGAAGCACAGAACACGACCCCCTGGGGACACCTACCTCGGA
This sequence comes from Drosophila atripex, assembly GCA_035045925.1. Lineage (NCBI taxonomy): Eukaryota > Metazoa > Arthropoda > Insecta > Diptera > Drosophilidae > Drosophila > Drosophila atripex. Next base: position 11,543,458 of record JAWNOP010000070.1, read on the forward strand.
CCAGGGCTCCACGCGCCACACGCCCTTGCAGCGCTCGTTGTAGCAGTCCTGTCGCATCGGAGGCTTCTCGTAGTCATCGCAGGCACTGCCCGCTGTCCCGTTCTCGTAGCGACATGCCACCTCGCGGCGTTGCACGGCCGTGTTCCTGCCGTGGCAGCGGGACTGGTGGCACAGCGACCACTCGCCCTTGGTCCACTGCGGACAGGCCTCGTTGCCGCAGCTCTGGAACGTGTCGGGCATCTCCAGGCCGTGGGCGGTGCACTCTGAATTATCCACGACATCGAATCCTTTGCTGCTGTTGCTACTGGAACTGGTGGAGTTGCTAGTGCTACTGGAACCTTTGGACTTTGCCTCTCGATGGCAGCTCAACGAACGCCGCTGGGGAATAAAAAAATAAGAAAAATTAAATTTCCTTTGTTTTTTCCCAACGAAACATAAAATAAGCAGCATTAAGACTGAGGAGCGGCGCCTTTGACTGCTAAAATATTTAATAGTGTTTCTGATTCTATGGAGCCACTGTGGCAGGACTAAAAGGAAGCCCAGAGGCCTGTGCATTTGGCTAATTATTGCATAAATGTCGCCTACTGCCTTGGGTCACATTTCTCGTTCCATTTTATGGCGCTTTCTCTGCTTTTGGATGCAAAAAGGCGGCACTGAAGGTTTTGATTCCCGAAATTGGCTAGAAATAAATATTTAATAATCGGAAAATGGAAGTAAATGGGTTGGTGCTAAGAAAGGTCCTTTAGAGCTTGTGGAGTGAAGCTATGGAAGGGGTTATTAGTCTTTTAAAATACATATTGAATTTTCAATAAATTGGCATTGAGTCTTTGTAGTTCCTTTCACGGAACTGAATGCGCTTAATCGTTCCCTATTAATCAGAGTATATCCTCCCTACAACTTGCAATGCACTCACCTGCAAACCACTGCCAGCTGCTCCGCATTCCTGAGAGCACTTGGACCATTCACCAAGCTGCCATGTGTAGATGAATCCATCGCTTTCCAAACTGGGAACCGGCGTTGTCGTGGCAACTGCTGCAGTTTCCCACCGAGCGTGTGGCATGTGAGGCGGGATGTCCTCAGCTTGTCCTTTCGTATCCGAGTCGATGTCCGTCCGTATAGGGCCCGCTTCAGTGTGGAGCTCTTTGGTCCGAGTGCCCATCGGCTCGTCCTGTTCGTAGTGCTTGGGCTCTAGATCCATGCCGTACTTGAGAGCCTCTTCGTGGAGCATGTGCTGGCCCTTGGAGTCCTTGAAGCGCTGCAGCGGCCAGAGGAACTGAATGGGCGAAAGAAGGGTTAACTTTGCCATTGGATTCAAATCGCATTTCCCCCTCTCTAAAAACAGTCAGGAGTTGGTGTTTGTTGTTCGATATGCCAGGCTAAACTTTGCTGCTCAACGGCCGTCGCGTTTCCGTTTCCGCTTCGTAACGACCATCGATCTGCTGTCCTGTATGTGTTCGTATGGACGGATGTGTGCCATCGAGGTGGTGGCGAAATGAGGTGGGATAGGTGGGATGTTTCATGCATGCACACTTGAATTACCCTCATCAATTGCTTCACGTTGACTGACTACGAAACTGCGAAATCCGATTAGTCATGGAACCTGCGGCCTCGACGTAACCCAGCTCTCCTATCCCTATCCTACCACAACCCGATATCCGCTCCCTAATTTCCCCTCAAAAATTTGACTACCAAATACAGGCGTTGGTATTTCGTTTCGAAAAATTCTCTTTCGTTCCGACAAGTCGTTTTGTGCGACCATTTTGAGTTTAGTTTTCCAGGACAATATCTATGAATTACAAAGTTTTTAAGTAGAAATTTCAAGGCCAGAAAGAGGCGATGTCAAGCATACAGATATTTTAGCAAAATATCAGAGAAATATTCCACGAAAATCTGTATTTTGCAAACGACATATGGTACTAATAATCTTTGAACTTCCCGCATTGTAAACTTAAGCTGTGGAATATGGTAGAGTCCCATAACTTTGTGTATGGGAACATCTACGACCTGTAATCCAAAAATTGTCCTCTGCCCTGGGTCGACCCACACCCAGCCTGGGAACTTATTGTCAAACACCATGGTCTTGCCAGCGTCAACGTCATTGCTCTGGTCGTTTGCATTTACAGCTGCCCAGATCCGATGCTGCAGTAGATTTGTTTTTCGGCTCCTGCAACGGTTGAGGGGGGCCGTGTGGCAAGATTGGACCCGGTGGCTGGGGGGTTGGGCCGAGTCGGAGGCACACAAAGATGATTTCCCAAGTGCCACTTGAAACCGACAAATGCGCTTGCATAGTTTCTGTTGTTGTTGCCTCTGATGTTGCTGCTGTTGTTTGTCATTGCCATTGTTGTTGCAGTTGGCAGAATCTGCTGCGCTTTTATGTGCAACCTCCCTTCTCTTCCCTGTCGCACCCCCCTCATTCTCATTTGTTGGCCAACAAGCGAGAGGAAGGACGAGAGCCGAGCGACAATGACAATGACGCCTCCACAGACAACGCCCCCAAATGCCTTTTATTGTTGTCACCGCAATCGAAATCGGAATCGGAATCGTTCCCCCTTTTTGCTTGGCTCTTGTCAATATTGCAGCATTTTGGCCAAAAAGCATCAGGACATCGGTGGGGGGAGAATTCGCCTCCTTTCCTCTTGAATGCATTCCGCCTTTGCAATTGTAATTAGCCCAAAGTTCTTGCTCTCATTTTCGGCCCAACAAAGTTCACAGATTATTGTTTCAAAATTTAATGGCAATTCGGTTTGTTGCTGGCCCGGAATCCCGCAAGCCCGGAAGTTTACTCCCAAAACATTTACGGCCACATTTTCCACTTGCTGCGTTAGCAGAAGTCTTTGCGGATCAGGGGCATTCAACCCCGACATATGTAGGCTTTTAGGTTCATTATACAGAATGGGTTCGTAGTCGATTGGATTAGAACGTTGTTTGTGCTAATTTCAGTAATGTATGTTGGTGCCAGCATGTAATTGGAATAATCTTGGTATAAGGGAAGCATCGGAAGCGTGTTTCATTTATCATTAGTTGTGATAGATTGTTAGTTAGATTGATATGGGAATCTCTTCCTTAAATATTAAAAATATAGGGGATTTGGGGGGATGGTTCAATTCCACCTCTGACTTGGTTTGTTAATTAAGCCAAAGTTTCATCAACTCTCAGCCACCCCATTTTGTCAGACTTAACTGCATTCAATACATGTTCATCACAGACTCATTAGCAACTTTAGTCGATTCACAAAGCCGGGCACATCGTTAAATTCTCACGCCTGACAGGCGGAAACTCAGTCCTGCCGGAGACAGGACCCTAACCAAACCGAGGAACCGAGAACCATGGCAAGCCAAACCGACAACCCAAACGAAATTGCAGCAAGCTGGAATGTATGTCATTTCATTTAATTTAAGTTTAAATGCAATGCGTTATATGCGGCACTTGCAAATAAATAAAAATAAGAGCAACCAGGGCGGGAAATGAAACAAATGCAGCGAAATTGCAGAATATGGCATGGAGTTTAAGTGGAGCGAGGCTAAAATGCCTCCGAGGCATCTGCAACAGCAACGGCAACGGCATCTGAATCCTGCATCCTTCATGCTACATCCTGCTGCCTGCATCCTGCAGTTTGCCATTAATAAATAGTTGCAATCAAAATTAAAAGCCAGCAAATGCTAGCCCGTTTCGCTTGTTTTAAATCATTTACGTCCGACATGACGAATATGTGGTAACGGAACGGGGGCGGGCGGGGCTTGGGCGCAGGATGCACTCAGACTCCAGGTCCTGGGGAAATTTATTAACGCGGTTTGGCGCGTCTGGGGCCAAACAAATTCAAACCAAATCCAAACCAAATCCCACCAAATTTGATGTTTCCGAGGAACAAACTAAAAAATGGGGATTGAAGTGGGGCTTGGAGTGGTGTTAGCGTTATATAATTAATAGGCCAAATGTCGGGTCATAAATTGCGGCTGACAAAGGACGAGGCCAGCCTGCCCTTACTTAGCTAATTAGGAATGCCCAGGACCAAGCCAGGCGAACCAATACAAGCCAAACCGAGATGAACTGACCCGAAGGATGGTTATGATATGCTAATGAGCGTTTCAAGGCAATAATTTGTATTCCAAAAGCTAATCAATGAAATCATTGAGGTGGCAGCTCAGGAGGAAGTACTTCAAAATGGTGGAATATTGGCTTTATAAACACATCTATTAATGAGAAGCTTAAGCAAACTGAATGTGAGTCTGAATTCCACAGGCAACAATGCAATTAAACTTGAAATGGCCAGGATTTGCATTCACAGAATGGCATGGAAGCGGATGCCCGGTCTATAAAAGACAGAATTATTGAATCAAATTGACGTTTATGGGCCAATAAAATTGAAAACTCTTTGCTTTGCCAAAGTGCTTAAATGATGGACTTTACTTATGGGCTCCTCATCATTCTTTTAATTAGTCAGTAAACAGAATATTTTTCCTAAGCTTTACATTTGCGAAAATTGTGGTATTTAAGCTTTTAAGACGACATTCAATCAAGTCATTAAAGTCATAAATATTTCAATTAAAAGCAATTGAAACTAAAAACAATTGCCTTTTCCCACATTTATAATGTGAAATTTTAATATAGTTCTGCAGGCAGTGAATTAAATGCAAATATGTTAAAGTTTTAACAATTATAATAAATTATTATTATGAGAAGCCAAGCGAAAAAAGAAAGAGACCGAGGAGGCCACAAAGAGTTAATCAATGCGCCGCAAACTTTCAACCCAAATGGTTTTATTGTCACCCGTATACAATTATAAATTGCATATAAATGGCAGAATCTGACAAATGGCATATTCGCTTGCGGGTGGCCTTTAAAATTATTGAATATTTTTAGCGGCTCACCACTGAAACTTGCAACGTAAATTGTCACAAAATTAGTTATAATCGCATTGTCTATTTTCTTGATTTGTATCAGTCTGCAAATATATGTATGCAGATACAATTTTCCGGTAACTAGCTCTGATAAATGCTGCTTGAAAGTGTCGCCGTTAAACTCCCACAAAAAAGAAAAAATAATAGAAAGGGAGACAAAAGCCCCAAAATCCCCGCAACATCCGTACAACTGCACATAAAGTTGTCGGTTCCGTTTGGTTTGGACCAGCAGTCTGCAGGATCTGGATCCTGCCACTCGCCTGGCTGGGCATCATAAATTATTTTTGCCTAATCTGCATACGGCGATGCTAACGTCTACTCAACTTTACCAGCAAACTGAACTTTCAGTCGGTTTGTGTGGTAATATTATTTTTTTTTAGACAATTTTCTCCCTATTTTATTTTTTGCATTTTTAAAGGTTTGTTTGCCGGATGAAGTATCCCAGAATTGCACAAACGCAATGAACAGAGGGAGTATTTATAGGGTATCATAATTTTTGTCCATAAGTGTTGAAGCCAAAATTTGGGGAATTAAAGCCAATTAAACATAAAATAACGTTCGATGCTCTCTCCTTTCCTTAAGAAATTAGCTACGGGGCGTATAAGTAATTATTGAATCACGTATACGCCGCATTGGCATTAAGTGAACTCCCTTTTAATTTCTATATTCCCTGACTAGACTTTAATTTTATGTAGATTAACCCTTTCCGCCAAAAACTCTTTCCAAAGGCTTAACTTTTTTCATGTTCCATCACTCTGCCTGTCTCAATGGTTTAATTTATTTTCTATTGCATTATAAATTTTGGCTAAAAAACCACCCGGCCCGTGTAAGAGTCTGCCAGAAACACACGAGTACATATATACGCGGAAAATGTCTGTCGGCAGGTGAAATGGCGGCTATGACGTTGACTGAAAGCTTATTTCCCAAGCCAAAATTGGTTGTTTGCCATTATTTACATAACTTTTATGTGGCGAAAAGTGAGAGAGGCAAAGTTAGTGGGTACCGGAGAAAACTTTTCAATTAATAAATTAGGTAAATGGAAAAACAAATTGTTTGAATTTGTTCTTTTCGCATAAAAATTTATAGATATAGATATATGTATATATGAGAGTATACACGACGAGAACGGCACTTACCCAGCCGGCATATCGAACATTATCCAAACAACACTAATCCTGCTATTAATTAGTAACCAATATTTTAGAATTTAAATACAACTATTAGGAAAAAATTTGTATAATTTTACAAAATGAGTTTCTATCATGCAGGAAGCAATAATGATAAATGATATCAACTAACACATGCGTTCATCTAAGTTGTAGAAAAAATTGCATAAGTTAACAATAAAAAATATATTCTAAAGGCTAAAAACCCAAGGGACTATAAATAATGATATTTTTAAACGAATAATTGGATTTATTCATGTGTCAAGGATTTTAAGACCCTTTTCAAAACAAATCAATAAAAGCTCCACAGAACTGAAAGTGTTTATTTGCAATTATAATTAAATGTTTGCAAAACTGTGATTTTATTTAATTTATGTTATGTTTGCTTGGGCTTTGTTATAGATTTTTTTTAAGTATTTGCATAAGTTAATTGCCGCATAAAGAAGACCAGTTGATAGAAATTTAGGTCAATGTTTTAGTAATTTGGTGTACAATCCTAGTAAATTGTTTATTTTCACAGACCAATTAAAAGCAACAATATGTATTTTTTATGAATAATTAAAAGAGTGTATATCATGCCAAGCTGATGCAAAAAGTTGCGAATAGAAGCAGGCAGAATTTTGATGCTCATATTTTTGTTTGCGAAAAATATTTGCTTTGTGCGTTCTCTGCCAATTTTCCAGCTTTTCACTTGGCAGCATGCAGCCTTTTTTCATCATTTTTTTTTTTGTTTTTTTTGGGAGTATGCCTCCACTTTGGTAAGTTGGAGGGGGGCTGAACCGAAGCTTCTTTTTACCCATTATGCCAATTGTTTGCTCATTTCACAATGCACAAAATGCAGCAGAAAATGTCTTTGGCGGCAGGCGCATAAAAAGTTACCCGACAGCGGCTATAAGTTGGAAAATAAGGCCAATTTTGAATGCAATATATTTTTAATTAAATATTCGGCTTTATCATTATTTTCATTGCCCTGGGGGGCTGAGGCTGCTGGGAGTGCGTCGGGGAAACTTGTTACGCTCTCTATTTTTGCCTGCCAAGAGGTAAGTGAAAAGTGTTTAATGTATAATGGATGGAGGTATATTGTGTAATATTTATTGAAAAGTTTTACCTACATTTGCGTATATTTGAGTTCAAAATTGTAGCTCATTTCGGTATTTTGTTTATGTTGTTTGGTGTTGAAGGGATATACAGATAAGTATTTCAGTGGGCCCCCAAAAAAGAAAATTATTTGAAAAGAAAGACATAGATTGTGTTGGTAAATCAATGTCAATAGTGGACGAAAGTGTTATTAACATGCAGTAATAAAACATAAATATTTTGATTGCTAAAACTAAAGGCTCTGATTCTATTAAACGAATTATATGCCAACAAATTGAAGCTAAGCCATCGCAAACAAAACAATCAAATTAAACAAGAAGACATGCCTGAAACCAAATACAAACCATAAAGCCGAAGAATCCTCGAAACAAGGCGCCTAGCTTGGCAGTTTCCTCGGCTTTTGGCACTGCCGTTCGACAAATTGCAAAGGCCCAATCAGACTGAAGACAAATACGCACACGTTGTGCAATTTATATGCAGCACTTTGGCAATTTGCAACGTACACGCCCTCCCATCCGCCCCATTTGAAGTGCACTAATTACACGCATGCAACGCAAAGTTCGTGGATGGTACGAGTGCCTGGAGTGCCTCCAGGAAAATTAATGAAAATAAAACAAACCGAAAATGATTGAAATCAGTGAATCGTAGTACGAGCAATTTTTTTTTGTTTCGGCGAGGCCCACAAAGTAAGAAATGAATAAATTGAAGCCAAAAAAAATGAAAATAACAATTGCAAACAGAATGTATGTTTTGCTATGATGGAACAATAAAAACGGCAACACAGCAAATGCAGAACGAAAAGGATGAAATCGAACGGGTACCGATGGAGGCATAAAGGATGCTTCTCACCTGGAGATTGCTGAGCAGTGCCTGGAAATATGGCATCGCCAGGAGAGCTCTGGTGCGACTGCCGCCGCTACTGGCGCTCGCTGGCTGTGGGATTCTGTCCTGCGATTGCACTAATTGCGAATGCTGTAGATACACACACACACACACAGGAGGATGCCAGGATTTTTCACAGATACAGGTACAGACGCGAACGAATGGCGGATTGCAGAAGAAATATGGGGGAAAATAGTTATTAAGTGTGACGTTATTTATTAGCAATATGTTTGGACATTAAGTTATGGTTATTCCGATGAAGATATGAGTGTGATGTATGGCTTGGAAGAGTATGAGATTGGGTTTTAATTTGAATATCTAATTAAAAAGTATTTATGAAATAGTTTTTCTTTCTTTGTTTAAGGTTTGGATCTCTTATTAAGAAATCCCTTTTTTTCACAATCAAAATTCCATTTCCACAAACACAATTTCTTCTTCCATTGAGAAGAAACTCAATCAAGGCATTTACGCTAATTTTTGGCCTGCCAATTTTCAACTGGACGACGGGCCAACCGCAATGGATTCGACCCAAAAAATAGGAGAATGGAAAAAGAAACACAACACCCAGAATCGTTTGCGAGGCAAACAACAATTTGGCCAGGTAGTGTTGGCCCCGGGCACACCGATGTGCAGGATTCGTATCCTTATTACATCCCCAGCCTAAGCCAAGGACAATGGCAGACACTCGGCCGGCCTGGGTAAATGCCTCATCTATTTTTGTTTTCGAAGGGAAAGGAATTGTAAAATCTTGTTGGTTTATTTCCACTCTACTCCGTTCGGCTTAGCTGTGCTCCTCTTCTCTCCGTCTCTCCGTCTCTCCGCCTATCTCTCTGGCCACACTACGTATACGTAATTTCATTCCATAGCACATTATATGTTTGGCGAAAGTCGAAAAAGACAGGACCAGTGGCGGGTGAGTGAGAGGGCTGGATACAAATCTAAACTGCCAACTGTTTGCACAGATATTTATTCTGCTGATATGGAGCAACCCGAAAGAAATAGGGAAAGCCATGTGGAAAAGTATCAAATTACGTAGATGTTGACACAGCAAGGAGAGCTCCTATATAAGAAAGAAAGTGTACATATACATACAATATCCAAAGGGAGCAACGGAAACCACAAATCTAATACACAACGAAATTGTGTAAACTGCGAAAGGACAACATCGGACCAAGACATTCGCACGTTTCCGGAGCATATTTAAAATGTAAAGCCCGGAATGACGTTGATCGAGTGAAACAATCATAACCGTGCCCCCAACCAACTACTCACATCGTCCTCCATAATGCTGCTGTCCGCATGCTGGATTCCGTCCGACTTGGGTCTCCGGCTTCGCTCCCGCTCCCTGCCGTTCTGCAAACGCTCCGACTGCTGCCGGCGACGGGTGCCCTGCTGCTGATTCGTAGACCTGCAAAAATTGCAAAGAAAAATATACATACGCTGGATGTATGCTGGATGTGTGTGTGTGTTGGAGGAAAACATTAAAAACAAACATCTAAGGCTAGGCCTGGACCTGACCAGTAACAGAAAGCCTGTTCGGTTCCGCTCCTGGCAAAAATGTCAAGTGCAGATCCCCAGACTCCCGCACCGGCAAGTCGAGTGGCATTTCTGAGGTGCCCTTCTCGGACCCTACGCCACCTTTGGCCATAACAAATTCTGGTTTTGTGAGCGTGTTACATTCTTGCACTCTTCGAGAGGGGGGAGCTGTTGGCCAGTTTGTCGTGCCTTTGAACCAACTGCAATATGAAATCGCTTTTCGAGCCTGCTCATGCATATTGCAGCCTCATTGGCAGCCCGTCAGTTGACCGAACAAAATCAGTTTAAAAGTTCGAAGCCAAGGCAACTTTAAGTGGCTTTTGCTGTGGCAAAAACTATTGATGAAAATATGGTACAATTTAACAAAAGCTTAGAAATCTGACTTTAAGAGTAATACAATTATATAACTAATAATTAATAATTTCACTTTATCAAGTTAAAGTACTTTTAGTCTGCCAAAAAAAAGGTGGGGGAGTACCTTTCTATTTTTCCAAATTATTATTTATGAGTAAGCTGTCAAGAAATTTCAAATAAACTTTCTACCTACTTCAAATTGAAATATTTATGAAGCTGCTACTGCTCTTTCTTTAACACGGATGATTTATATTTGTGATGATGTGCCATAAATAAAACTTAAAAAAATGTTTAATATCTATACCTGTCAGAGCCACAAATCCTCTCATTTTTGAATTTCCTCCGCCCTCTACAAATATTAGCATATGTGTTTTTAAGCCCACTGACAAAATCATCTTTGAATTTTCGGCGTTCCAAAAAAAATATGATAGACCACATTGAAATTTTGAATAAACAAACATAGGAAAGCCCCTCGATCCGGCTTTGAGATACATTTTGGTATTTTGTTTTTAGATATAAATTGCCAAAAGTTGTGTTACACTTTGCGTGACCAACGACAACACTGATGATGCATTCGGAAACCAAAAATATCGCCGCATATTCGTGTGTTTTTCCGAGGGGCGGTGAATGGGGAAAGCGGGAAAGTTGGTTGAAGAGCTTGTGGCTTTGCCAAAATGCATTTTGCTGTTGGCTGTTTGCTTTTAACCATTTGCGTTAAGCAGGTGGAGTGCGGCAAGCGGCAAGTGGAACAGGGTAGGGGAGTGCAACGCGATCGCAAACATATGCAATTGTCCTTACACACACATTTGTGTATACATATATTTAGCACATCTATATATGCCGGTATCTCTGTAATTTTTGGCATGTTAAGCTCCTAGTCACAACCCAAACACGTAACCTAAATTGCGAAATAAACCGCACACACGTCTGCCTGAATATGCAATTTTTTGGAAAACGGGTTTATTGTGGCAGGGGGCAGGAGGTAGGCGGGTTTCGGTGGAGGATTTGTTGGCTGCATTTGTATGGGGGCAGGTGCTCAATAGACTTAAACGTTCAGGAGCTTTACAGAAAGGTACGCGGCATTCAAGCCAGCCACCCAGGTAACATTTAAGAGCTCTCAACTCAAAAATAAATAGAGTCTGGTTGGCAGCAAGGATAATCGAATGCTGAATGCCCTTAATTGGCCCAGAAAGAACTGTGCACACTATTACGGAGTCAGCACTCTAAAGACATCCTTGAATCCTTCAGAAAGTGTTCAGTGAACATAAACTGTCATGACAAACTTTTGTTAGCGGTAACGCCCTGAATGTGGGTGGATATAACAAGCGGTGAGTCAAGTAAGTATCCATGAAATTTACTTAGAGTTTGTTTTGTTTTCTTCGCTTGCGCTTTCCCGGCCCCCTTTTTTTTTTTTGTTATTTTGGTGTTTAAGCGCATAAAACTTTAATGCAAAGGATGAGTAAATACAAACAGAAGAACGCGCAGGAAAGGTGGGCCGGATGTAACACTCCGACGGCGCGAAATGACGATAACACGCATACGCAGCGTAGGCCAAGGAAGCAAGGTGCAGAACGAAGGAAAGAACAACACGACTGCAATGATTCGAACGGAAGGGACAGCTCTTGATAAAGACAAGTCGGGAGGAAAGTACAAGTGGCTGCACAGGCACTAAGCGTTTACTTCTTAACTGTGGCACTCAAGGCGTGAAAATTGTATACGGGAAAGCTATTTTAGAGCAGAAATAATCAGATATGGACTAAATGACACCTGGTACTTACTTGAACACATGCAAGGTTAATCTATCTCTCATATTCTTGAAGACTACCTCTACTCGACTTCTTAGAACGATTATATATTAATTTATCTGTTATTTAATAAATGAATATAGGGTATAGAACGAGTCTCCATTGCTTTAAATGAAAGCAAAACTGTAATAACTGCTCAGAAAATGGCGTTTGCAAACTACAAGGACTGTAGACTGTCCGGAATAAACGACTGCCAAAGGAGAGTTGAGTCAGAGATTAGTTTAGATCAAGGATGTGGCTAAAGTGGCTGCTGCAGACCAGAGAAAAGTGCAAAATGGCCAAGAAAAAATGGCCAATTGCTGCAAGCAAAGGATAAATAAGGAAATCTCTAGCTTTTTTCCTCTTTACTGCTAACTTAAGGAAAGAACGTCAATAAACAAATTTTGCTCAGGAAATGCAATTACTTTAATAATTTGTTGGCTTCCTTTGCGTCCATACGTATATTTTGACCTGGCTAACTAACCAAAATGTATTTTCAACCAACAACGCACTTAGTCCCATCGAGACAGGAACACTAGCCACGCCTCCTCGCACTCAACCCGCCCACTCTGGTCCGGCTTCAAGATTTTCCCCGAAGGTCACACGGCAGAAAGCCTGCTACTTACCCATTAGCGGGCCAATCGGTTCCAGCGGCAGCTCCTGGCCCGCCCACCGAGGTCATGTCAGCGGAAGTGAGTGCCTCCGTGCCACTTCGTTCACGCACCAAGCGATCTGAGGAAAAGACAAGGATGAAGGAAAGTTTGGTTAGAGAAACAGGCACGTTAGGAGTACTCCCGAATGATAACCCACCTGCCTCCTGGCGCTCCAAGTCCTCGGCCTGCTGGCCTGGCTTAGCCTTCACCTCGATGGCAATCTCCGCCGAACTGAGTCCGGCGTGACAGGAGTAGACTCCGGCGTCGCGGAACATGATGTCGAGGATGCGCAGGGCACCCTTCTTGGACACCTTGAACTTGCGGGAACGTTGCAGGGGCTTGTGGTCCTTGCTCCACTTGATTTTGGTGCGATTATATCGCTTCACCGGACACTTGATCTTCACTTGGGTGCCGAAGAACACGATACCGGCTCCTCCAACTTTAAGCGTAATCTTAGTCTTCTTGGGATCGTGTTGAATGTGCGTGGAGTTGTTGATTTGGATGACTGGCTTGGGATCCTCGGGTGGACAGGGTTTCACGTTGCACGGCTTTTTGTCCGTTGGCTTGGCGCTGGGACACATTGATTCCGGCCTCTCGATCTTGTGCTCCTGGGCCATGATCTGTTTGCACTCGACCTTGCGATCCTTGAAGCCATAGCCGCAGGTGTGCGAACACTTGGACCACTCGCCCACCTCCCAACGCACAGGACAGTCCAGGACATTGCAGTACTGCCGGTCGGCGGGCGGAGGCTGGGGGCACATGCTATTGGGCACCACCATGGTGTTCTCCCCACCGCGAGTAACCTCATGGATGCACTGCACCTCTCGGGTCTTGATGCCGATGCCGCAGCTCTTGGAACAGGGCGTGTAATCGGAGTAGTTCCACCTCGGGGGGCAGGGTCGGTCGTTGCAAGTGCGCACCCTGGCCTCCGGCTTGGATTCGGGGGCACAGAGGAAGGGCGACACCACCCTGCCATTATCCTCTCGCACGCAGTTGATAATCAGCTCCTCCACGCCGCCCAGACAGGAGGCACTGCAAGAGGTGTAGCCCTGCTCCCGCCACACGTACGTCTTTCCCGGCTCTGAGACCCCCACCTTTATGGAGTCCCTGGGGTACTGGTCATCGAATCCGTGGGAGGGCAACACACAGGGATCCTCCTCGCAGCGCTCGACATCGTCGTGGGGCTTGGATCCCTCGCAGAGGCTGTCATTTACGGTGGCCACCGTCCTGGAGTACTCCAGGTATATCTTGCACTTGTAGACCCTTCGCCGAATGCCCTCGCCGCAGGTAACACTGCAAGGCGACCATTCCGTGTCCTTGATATAACTACAAATAAAATAAAATAGCAAGAGTTATGGGGATATAAAATACCAGAAAAATTCAAAGGAAAGAAAGGCTTCCAGTACAAAAATATTTGTGAAATATAGCTCCCTGTCGAAAGTAAAGTAATATCCTTTGGAAACCAGACTGCCTTGATAAAAGTACATCCATTTAGCTAGAAAAACATTTATCAAATTTTACGCCTGACAACCGAAGCATTCACATGTCCGCCACTCATCAAAGGACAAACAAAGGACCGTGCCTTTGCACACATCCTAGCACACACACACACATACGTACGCACGTGAAATCGAATCAACTAAAACGTGTGCCAACGCACCACCCATGGCCCTGCACTCGAGTTCACTCACAGGCCCCCTCTCCTCTCACAAAGAGCTAAACAAATTCCATGCAACAATAGAGCTTACCACGTTTTACACATTGCATTTCATTCGATGCCAGGACACACATTTATTGACCCTTCCCCGCCACGACCTTCTCCCACAGAGGGTGTCCAGCGCAAAAAAGTATGCTATGCGAATGAAACGTTGGTGGTCACTGGAGTAATTGTCCTTTCGTGGCCTACAAACTGTGTTATTTGGACACGGACAAAAAACTAAAAGGGCTATAAAGGCCTGACAAATAAATTCTAAAACTTAGTAAAAAATGTTGTTTTCTTATCCAATTCAGTCAGTTACTCAAACAAAATCAACTTCTGCATTTTTTTTTTTTAACTATCCCATGTTTCTCTGTGTAACTATATTAGGGGAATTTAACGCCCAGTCATTGTTTTGTGGCCTGAAGTGGCTTTTATGGGCGGGTTGACAGTCCACTGAAGTGGAGTGGAGGCCGCAGCTAAAATGCGGCTGCTGGCCATGCGAGTTCTACTCTTTATTGATTTGTAGTCAAATCGTAGATGTGAGAGTGGCATTAAAGCGGCGCCAAATGGCCGCAAACATCTTAGCCCGGCTCCCAAAGTAGGTCAGCACATTTCAGCATTGGCTTTTAGTTCGGCAGCTGATTTCATAACCAGTGCGTTGCGTTGCTCATTCGCCGCGTAGGCCAGGCGCGTGTTCACAACTTTGTTTACTCTCTTCCCTCGAAAGTTGTTGCTTGTTTAGTATCTCCTCTCCTTTATTATTCCTTGTTTTCTTTGTTGTGTGTATTGTGTGCCTGCCATGTGCCTGGCTAGATGGCTGGCGTACTGCCATTTGCCAATCTCTCTTAACATTACGGGCCTTTACCAGTATATTGTTGCCGCATCGGCATCGGAGGCCAAGGTTTTGGTGGCGGCGTCAAGGCGCGACTTTATGGCGGCGCCAGGCTCGAATAGTTTCAGTTTAGTGGGCATCGGGCAACAACAGAGCCATCGAGAAAAAAATGTAAAGAAAAGATAACTTGTCTGCCATTTTAGAGAAATAAAAAGAGGAGGCAGTTTGTTGGTATTCGGTCAACGGTCCATTAAGTCCGAAAGATATAGTTTTGTTGAAGCATTTATCCTTTTTTTTCTCCATATTCTTAGGCTTAGGTCATTGCTCGAAAAATTGGCCAAGAAGTTATTGCTTATTTCTAAGATAGAATTAAGATTTGTTTGAAGTTATAACAACGCCGAACGACGAATTAGAATTTCTCTGAAATAAATGACTTCCTGTGAATTTAACGATTAGGGGATTAGCTTCCATTCCACGCCCACTTAATATCAGAGATCTTAAATACACGATGTAAGGAAATGCCCAACATTTGCCCAGGTCCCACTTTCCACTTCGGCCAAGTGGATTGGGCAGTAATTTATTATTTGGTGTAAGTATTCCCCGTGCACCAATTATCCGATAAAAGCCCTTGGATTTGGCCACTCTGCTCTAATGATTTCATTTAGATTCATTTCGTTTGTTTCGCGAGGTCGCCGGCTAATTAAAGTGTGTACACCAAGGGACAGCTTATCGGGGGAACTTTTTTTTTGCGTTGTTTATCGTTTTCCAATAACAATGAAGTGGACACGTCAAAGCACCACTTTAATTGTCATTAGGCGCACTTCACTGTACTTACAATCTACTCCAACTCCAAGTCGATACTTGGCTATCCTGCGAACAGGATGTGAGTGTGCGTTTGTCTAATAGCCTTAATTTTAGGTGTCGACACCGCTCAAGGACATTATGATGAGTCACAGAGTGGGGCATGCGGTGTTAGTGGCGTCAGTGATGTGTTGGCCAAGTACTCGAGCCCAGTCAAGTGGAGTGGCACGCCGCCTCACCAAAGTTAAAATATGTCAAGTGCCGGCTTTGGGCCAAGATAAGTCGAGGAAAAGTTGAATATGCCGGAGTCGGAGGAGATGTACTAGCCTATCATCAAGATAGAAAAGCCTCGTGTCTCAAGTCTCAGGGGACACGCCTAACTACACCGAGGCGTGACATCAATTAGGCCCTGACAATAATTATTGAAATATACGACAAGCTATAAGGGATTTTCACTTGATTCCTTATGCAGAAGAAAAACACAGTAGCTTGGAAACAAAAGTTGAAGGACAACCTAATTAAGGTTATCTAAAAGCTAAAACTGAAGGTCTAAAAAACTCAATTTATTTATTTGTAAATTCGAGCAAACATGAGAGGACGCCCACTGCGAGGGCTATATCTTGGCCAACTTATATCCGATACTTGAAGGGAATACCTTAAGAGATTCTCAGATCGATTTTCCACCAATCTGCATCAAAAGTTACAAGCAAAATATTTTGTTAATTTTTCCGATGGCTCTTCTTCCGAAAATATTTAAAAGCAGGGAAAGGACTCATGTGGGCTACTGCGATGGCTATATCGTGAACTACCCACATCCGATTCTTGAACGGAATACCTTAAAAGATTTGTAGATAGGTTATCTATTAATCTGCATCAAAATCCATGAGCAAACAATTTTTTTTGAATATTTTTCAGTTTTCCATAACTCTAACAAAAACTACGTTGCGTAATACAACAAGAAAATAAGGCTAGCGTACTTTGTGGCTCAGATTCAGTTATCAGTTGCCACTTTTTACACTTTCTACTTACGTGGGATCCAAAGAGGGTACAACAGTTCCTCCTCTATTGTAATTACTGTTCGAATTTCCGCCCATGAGTCGCATCGTTCGGGGCTCATCTTGGTCATCGTGGTGCAACCTGCTCTGGGTGTGGTGGGCATAGCGCAAGGGCTGATCGCCATAGGAGACGCCCTCGCCGTCATCGGTGTCCTGACCCGATTCCAAGTCATCAATGTTTTCGGCCTCATCGTCCATATCCTCGTCATCGTCCTCGTCATCCATGTCGGAGCTGTCCATCTGGCGGTCCGACCGCTGGATTGGAAAATTAAGTTGAAATTGCAGTTGGAATGGAAAAATTGCGTATCCTTCTACCTCGTTCTGTGACCGACTGCTGCCCACAATGATGGTGCCACCGGACTTGCTCTGTGATCCGCCTCCTCCTCCGCAATGGATGCCAGTGGAGCACTGTTGGACGCTGCCGGGCTTTGTGAGTGGATCACACTTGGCACTCAGGCTGCCGTCCGTCGATTTGCATTCCACACCTCGCATCTGAATGCCCTGGCCGCAGGAAACCGAGCACTAAGTGGCAGAGTTAAAATATCCGTAAGCATTATAAATTAATTCAATAAAAAATGAATTTATTTGCACAATAGATGAACCATAAAACGGGAAAGAAAATCAAAATTTCGCCCGTCCTAGGCGAGGTCTAAATACTCTTTGAAAAAGGTAGTTCTTAGTTTCTTCTATAATTTTAGTACTATTTGTATTAATAAATAATTATGATTTCTAACCACTAATTTATTTAATGAGTAGAAGTTGTATACCCTCCTTAAGGGTATAATAACTAAGTGCCCCATCAAGCCGAGACTTCTTTGCAAATGTTTCAAGTGCTGAGGCTAAAAAAAAGGCAAAGAGAGTCACCCCCGTGACTCTACAAGCTTTCACACACAGACGTACAGACACACACACTCTCACACATTGAACCCCATCGTGTACGCGCTCACGCATACAAATGAAAATTCTCATATTGTTTGCATTTTGCTGTGCCACGGGGCGTATGTGTAACGTCCTCAGCTCCATTCCCATTGTTTATTTGCACAAATCCCACTCCAGCACTTTCAGTCGCTCACCCGCTTTAATGGCGCTTAATTTTGTGGCATATATTTTATTAATGGACATAAACGTTAACGTTGTTTTTTAATAGGCTCTCTCTCTCTCTGGCCAGACTTTCACTTTTTCATTTTGCATTTCATCTCATAACCATTATGGGAATTTATTTAAAACGCGGAGATGATTCTGTTGAAAGGTTTTTGCCGCTTCCTTTTCATACAAAAAGTTTGCAAACAAAAAGTATGGAAAAGGTACTAAGGATTATTTTATTCGAAAAGTTCATTAAACAGAAAATTAACTGGCATTAAGTAGTTTCTACTGTTATTTGGAAAAAGTAAAACAGGTACTTTTTAATTATTTTGTAAAATTTTAAAGCGTCGAACTTGTTCATAACTTTTTCCTCCTTTCTCTTAAAGCTCTTCAATGCTAACCCTAATCTTGGATATTAAAAAAGAGTCGTTTAAGCCACCCCCAAAACATTAAGTAACAGCCAGACGGAGAAACTTAAGACAATTCAATTAAGCAACACATAAACTTGACACCCCCCAGGCAGGCGTCTTAAGTCGCCGCACAAACACACACCACCCCCAACATGTACAATTTGTGATATGCAGAGGGTTTTGGGGGGTTTAGGGGGGGCCATTAATAAAGTTGCAGTTTAAATGAACAGCACAACCACCAATGCGAAGTGGTGTTTGCCGGGAAAGGAGTTCAGGTGGTGCGGGAAATTGCGGCCAGACGAACTTAGGCACAAATGCCGTCGACGACGTGGCCACCGAGTTGATTAAGTTGTATGACCACCGTTTTGGGTGGAGAGGGGAGAAAGTGAGACTCTCACCCGCCCTCTCTGTTGCAACTACAGTCGACTTCTCAGGCTCAGTGCCGTCTAGCGGCTAGCAGCTTATTACGAGCCACCAAGCAAAGTAACTAGAAATGCATGAAAAACCTAACACGTTTAGGCTATTCGAATTTTAGATGCTCAGTTGCGGTTTAAAATAAACAAAAATATAAACAAGTCTCATGTAATTTATACAGAAAAAAAAGGAAAAACATTATTAAGATTTTTCATAAGAAGAATAATAAAAAAGAAACATTTTTAAAGATCTATTAAAATTATATTTTAATTTATTCTTTATAAAAAGGTCATGCTTAAATGTTGCCAAGTTATCCTGATTTCTGCCAAGTTAAGAAGAAAGCTTACTTATCCTAATACTATATAACACCTCTACACTGAATACAATTCCAAGATATCCTTATGCCCTGACTTCCTTGTGCATTTTTTTAGGACCCTCTAGAGTCTAGACTTCAGACTCAAAGAGGATAATATAGGGACTATACCCATGACCACTGCCAGGGGCATTCAATTCAGCAGCAGCAGCAACCCAGACATTTAGCTAAGTACACACAAAGGGCCCAGACATGGCCTCGTCAACGTGCATCGTGAAACGTGCAACTTGCAACGTCTTTGTCTGCCAGTCTGGCAGTACCCACTTTATTCTTGTTTTTGTATTTTTTTTTTTTTTACTTTTCTGGCTGCAGCACAGAAAGTGCATGATTATTACACGACTTGTTGGGAAACGGTGGGTGGGTCTGTGGCAAAGTACTTACACCGGTCCAGTCCTCGACCTCCCAATGCGGACACTCCTCGATAATGCAGGTCTCTTGTGTTGGCGGTTTCGGTGTGCGGCACATGATATCAGCAACCTGTTGGAGGAAGAGAGACGGGAAGCGGCAGAGTGAGAGGGAAGTGTGAGAAAACATGGCAATAATGTGTTGGGTTCGGCCCCCTTTTTTCCGCATGCAAAATCAGCAACACTTAAAGTGGGTTTTTTGCTCTTTTTTTTTTTTTTTTGGTATTCCCAAAGTCTTGTACTTACCCTCGTTTTGATGGCGTTGGACTCCTCGGCACAGACTACCATCCGCTCCCGGTAGCCGTGGCCACAGAGCCGGCTGCAAGTGCTCCAATCGTCAGTTATCCAGCTGTTTGGATTGCAACAAAGATTAAATGGAAGTGGTCAGTGGGCGTTCTTGCTGAATTAGCCGGCAGGCAGGCAGCAGCAGACCGAGGGGAAAATAAATACCATAAATAGTTGCCAGAAGCTGTGCTGTACTATATATGTTTTATTTTTCCTGGTGGAGGGGGATAGGCAGGGTGAAAAGCCAATTCGCACGCCCTACAAATGCATGCGGCTTTCGGTGGGAAAATGTGAGTGAAATTTTTCCTGAAAGTCGAGGTCTACAAAGGAGTCCGACTGTTATTGCCTGTTAAATAGTTCAGTGGCGGTAAATCGCTGGCATTTCTCTGGGGAGATGCAGCTGAAGGTGCGATCAAATAAAACGAGAGAATTTTCTGTTAATTAATTGCGTGGAAGTAAAGTGAACATTAAATATATTTGTTCATTTTACAGGCAGTTAGAGGAGAAGCCATTCAAGAAGTAGAGTTTAGTGGGACTTTAATTATACTACATACTGAAAAAATCTTCAATAGTCTTCCCTAAGAGCTCTCTTGAAGAAACTCTGACAATGGTTCTCTGTTAGATTAGAATTATTGATTTCGTTATATCCTATCGAAAAAAAACCTCAATTTACCCAATATTTGGCCATTCTTTCTTCAATTCATCATCCAAATGCACGCTCCTAGAGCCTCAATGGAAAAAAAAATGTTGGCCAAACAAAGAAAAGCTCGTAGCCGGGAAATAAAAACCCCAAGACAGACAAAATCAAAAACCTAATTGATGTCTATGCCTGGAGGCGAAGTTGGAAAGCCACGAACAGCAATAAACCAAGATCGGTGGGGGGAACGGAAACTGGAACAGTGAGAGAGTGGGAGGATTGGACGGAAAACAAGAACAGGACCCACCAGAACGAACGGAGATTAGAATTCTGGGTGGAGGCATCGCAGGGAGGCATTCGCCAAATTGGCGAAAACTTTTGGTTCACTTCGGTTTCGGTTTTGGGTTTGGGTTTGGTTTGCAAAATGTCACCAAACGATAAATAAGTGTGAGTGCGCCATCAGTGTGGCAGGCAACACCGAACAAAAAAAAAAGAAAAATTTTTCCATGGGAGATGGAAAATGGGAATAAACTGGAGGTGGAGTTGGAGTTGGAGGACCAGACAGACGACAGTCCTCCCAAACGACTGGAGACAACGTCCGCGTGCGAATTCCGGGCGATAATAGTGGGCCTGGGATGGCAATCAAAACGTGCGCACGATAACCGACGCCATTTAAATTGATAGCCAGCCAGGTGGGACACGAAAGCTTAATATTCACTGAGAAAAAAATTCTTTAGTTGGCAGGCTTACATATTATTTACTACACAGAGTACATTGGAACCACAGGTCGTATGAGTAATATTTAAAATGTTTTATTCCAACCTTTAAAATGCAAACATCCCAATAATAATTTATCTCAGTGTTGTTGTGGTGGTTTAGGTTCCTGGGGGATGTATGTATGTATATATTATGTTGGGGTTTTGGGTTTCGAGGCTGGGGGTTGAGGTTCGGTTGGACCGCAGGGTGGCTTAGGGAACTGTGGTGGCTGCCGGCTGTCATCCAGACTCTTGCTTGGATACGGGAGGGTAGAGTACTTACCGCGGCGGACAGCTGTGTGTACTACATTGCTCCACGGCCGCCTCCGGGCGATTAGTAAGGCTGCAGAGCGTATCATCGACATCGGCGTTGGTTAGACGATTCCTGCATATAGGACGAGACATTTTGTAACCTAAGGCGGCCAAACGCCAACCGGAAGAAAAGAGGGAAGAGAAGAACAATGGAGAAAAGAATGTAAGTAAAGGGCGAAATTGGAAATCGCATTCAACTGCCAGACGATGGCAAAATTGTCTTTCTTTTGTTTCATTTCAGGCTTTTAGTTTTCGTCCTTTTTCCTGCTGCACTTTAAAATCAATAAAAGTCAGAAGCTATTGGGAAGGAATTTGTAGCAGGCGGGTGCCAGGAGGCACGGATGGCTGCTCGTGCAACTTTAATGTCACTTAAGGTCCTCGAGACAGGGGCAGCATTAAAAACTGTCTCTCTGCCGTCTTAACCCATTAAGGAAAACGTTTTAAAAGGGTAGGGTAGTTTATATTTAATGCAGGTAAAAAAATATTATGCAGTAAAAATAGTAAAAATTGTAAGTCCAATGTTAGAGCGATTAACCAACTGGTCTTTGCTAATTTTTACTTATTTAACGCACAAGTTTTCCTTAAAAAATAATCCCCCTAGTCCACAGGTTAAGCCAATAAAAGGCGAAAGAAACTGCCAAATCAATTTATCGGATTTAATGGGTTGAATGTCAGCCACCAGCTGTGAAAAAGCGAGCATACATCCGATGGGGGGAGCGGGAGGAGCAAGGCTTCCGAAAGCATTGCAGGAAATTGGCAGATGGCAGAATGCAGCCAACGGAGGATGAGGACGAAAGTGGGTGTGGGTTAACAGGGTCGGGGAGCAAGGGACGAGAGCAAGGGCGGCGGATGCATAACGTCATAACGATCTGTCAGTTTGAAAAATCGCTAGAAGCATCTAACCCTCGAATACCCTCGTCCTGGGTATCCTTGCCCTCGGTTTCGTTATAAATACTCCCATGGCGAGCAGCTGTGACGTTGATTTCGCAGCTATTGAATTTCGCTTATAAGCGAGAGTATACATGGATAATGTGTATATGTAGAAGCCAAGGCGGAATCGTCGTCATAGTATTCCCCCTATATCCCTCCACCGCCCGCCGACTGGCTATTCATGGCACAATTGGCTTAAGGCAATTGGTAATATCCTCTCATGGCATTTATGTCAATTGTCGTAACCCAAAGAGAAGTCATCTCCAGCATCAATCCTGCAGCATGCTTTTGGCGGCAAGCAACTCGGCTTCCCAGCAGAAACAGGATGCGAACAATGAGCATACCAAGGACCCAGTGGATTTACTCGGCTGACAGAGCCCAGCAGGTTGTTGGTTTTGAGCTTCTAAGAGCTCGAAAGAATCCGTAGCAATCTTCATTATCTGCACTTTGGATTTTATACTCTGAGTCTGTACTGAAAATTATGGAGAAACGGAAGTGCCAACCTTTAATTTTATTTGTGAGTTTGCAAAAGTATTTCCGGAGTTTTTTCTTTTAAGTTTTTCAAATTCTAGAAATTTACATTCTGCTCTTTATCTAGTCGGTAAAAAAATCTCCTAAAAACCCTCTTCGTGGAACTAAAAGAAAGTGTTAAAAAAATAAAATAATTTGGCTTTAAGTGAAAGCAGGAAAAGAAAAACGAATCGATGCAACCACTTAATACTCCTGTCACGTACATTAGAACTGCAGTTGGCCGGACAACTGCGAAGCTACCCAACCAAATGTGTATAATTAAGCATAATTGATTTCGTGAAATGTTCGCAATTATATGCCCCAGGAGAGGGCCACTAAATAACAGACATGAGTAAAAGCAATTCAATGTCCAATTCTAAAAACCCCACCATTAAATGGTTTCTGGTCTGGGTCGGACATGGAACCACCGCTTAGGTGACCATTAATTTTGGGCCATGGGGTGGACGGAGCAGACCCGCAGAGAATCCCCAAAGAGCATTGCACTGCACTTGACATTTAACTGACATCTAAAAACGAAATACAGGCAGATAGACAAACACATTGAAATGTAATTACGGACTGGGCGGGTCAAGCCGGCATTGAGTGGGTCACTGGGGTTAAAGACAACGCCCTAGGCGATACTGCAATTAAAACAAAAGGAAGCACTAGAAATTGTCACTTTTAAGTCCAAGCACAAATGCCTCTTGGCCCGGAAGCACTCCAGCACAATATCCAGCTAGATCCGAGTTATCCTTGACAGGCTAATGGGCGGGAAAAGAGTCGAAGCAAATAATGATTAAAAATTTATGGGGATACCTCAAAGTCGAAAGGAATGGAGGTAATGAGGAGTGGCTAGGGGTTCTTCTGCTTGGATGTTATTTGATTTTATGATTAAATTTTCACAAACTTTGGATTATAAAGTTGAAACCTTTCTTCAACTGCAATTAGTGACACACAGCATTGACAAAATGAAACCCCTGGGCGGATGGGAATAACTTTTGATGAATTACCTTAACCCTTTTTGAAAACCAAACTTTATATTTAAAACACCAAGTTTCATTAGTCTATGTTGCATAGTTTGGCGAAACGCGGGAACAAAACTTACAACCAGAATAAGGTAAGCTGGCAGCCGAATTTATGGCCTTAATCGTAACATGAAACTCAACCTAAGGATTAGGACTTGAGTCTAATCGACAAACTTTAGTTTGAAATATGTGGTATCCCCAGACTATTAATCATATAACAGGTATACATAGCAACAATGGCAACATAGTTTTCAACAGCCATTTCAGCCGGAAAGCGAGTGTGGGAATGTGGTTGGGGATT
Organism: Drosophila atripex; assembly: GCA_035045925.1. NCBI lineage: Eukaryota > Metazoa > Arthropoda > Insecta > Diptera > Drosophilidae > Drosophila > Drosophila atripex. Next base: position 11,567,655 of record JAWNOP010000070.1, read on the forward strand.
TGCTAGCTACTGCCACTCGATTACCATGCAAACATTCAATCGAAACAAATTCCAATTCAATGAAAATAAATGAGCACGACAAATAGCTGACTCCCATACACGTACAGTGCCTGGGAAAAGAAATTTGACAGAATTCTTGGCTGGAGATGGGAGAAAAAAATACAGGAGTGGGATTACAAACGACAGACTGGCACGCCAAGAGCTCCTCGGGCCTCCAATTCGAATGTTCTTGACATATTCCACTTGTTTATTTACACTAAGGATAGCAAAGATACCAGGTCGGTTTCTACACTGAGGAAAGTAAATCCAAATAAAATAAATCAATGAGATGATGTTGATTACAAACTAGTTTTTCGGAAATTATATTCAATAATTCTTGATAATGTCACACAAACCCCACTTACATTTCTTTCTAAAACTGGTTTCAGTGTATTACAGTAGCAAGGACTACAGGACAAAACTTACCTCCGCCGCAGGTGACTGAACACTGCGACATCGGTGCCATCTCCCAGTAATAGAGCGGTTGGGAGCACGAGTTTCCATCGCCGCCGCACACGCCGCAGCCGTCGATTTTCTTCGTCGAGCCGATTTTCAAATCGCAGCCAACGCGCTGGAAAGAGACAGTAAGCCGCCGGTGTTAGACAGAGATGGGCTTAATCAAAGGCAAACGGTAAATAAAAATGGCTGCGTAAATAAAGTGTAAATCAACTGTTAGCGGTATCAATAGCATAACACACAAAAACAACGCCAGTCGTAAATAAAATATGGAAATCAATGGTAACGAATCCGTTGCATAAGCTCAAGGTATACGACACATATGTATGTATAGCAGACTTGACAGGAGCTATCAAGGATAGCGTCCTTTGCCATCGTATTATTTTCCTTGTTTACTTTCGATTTGTTTTTGTTATCAAAGTTCGCGGTTTTGTGTGCTTTTGGGTCATTACACGGAAGATTGTTAGACATCTGAAGGTCATGCAGTCTAGTTGTTTGCACAAGGTTACCCCTTTTGACGTTTCATATTTTTTCCAATGGACATTTATTTGAAGCTTTAAAATTGTTTTCATAAAATGTAACCAAAAATATTACTCATCCGCCCTGTTGTCTCCATGCTAAAGGTATCCCATAAAATAAAAGCACTTTATTAAAATTTTATTAAAAATATTTCTACTTCTAATTTGTCATTCAATTCTTAATCCCCTTGGAAATTCTAATGCTAAAGACGTTTCAAAATCCCGGCCTAAACCAACATATCTACCAACAGAGCTATTTATAATTTATTCCATCGAAAATCCTGCCAATTGCCAACAAGGAACTTGGAATACTGAAACCCTATCTCTCGCAAAGCCAATGTAAGGATCTTATGCAAGTCGCCACATTTTGGAAGCGTTGAGTTTTACTTTTGTTTTTAGGATATATTGTTTGTCGACAGGCTGGTGTGTGTAAACCGCAAGACAAACAGGCAAAGTCAAAGCCCGCGGCATCGGGCTATTTGATTTATTTATAACAGATATATATAATACCTATATACGAGTCTGGTTACGTACATACATATATGTGGAATGCCTCTGGCAGCTGCCAAACATTGTGGCTGCTACTCTGTTTGGCGACAAATAAAACACAACGTAAACCGCATGACATATTGGCGTTTATTACAACAAATTGGGGTGACGATTTGGCGGCATTACAGCGCAGCCGGAGTCTAGGCGAAACTTGGATAAGATGTCATCATCCCACACCAGGACAATACACACACATGTGCTGGGTACACCTGCGGTGGAAATGTTAGCTTTTACAGGAAGTTCTAAGGACAAATTCGTATAAACTTAGACTACTAACTTGGAACAGTTTTTTTTTTAAATTTGGAGTTCAAATAAAATCTAAAATTTAAAGAATTATAAATCTGACCAGCACTGTATGGGCCTTTGAATCTGAAACTGAACTGAAACTCAAACACCAAGTCCAGGATTTTGAGGGGGAGAGACGGACAGAGGGGGGCAGCCTGAGGCTGAGGCCCAAACTGCTGTTTCTGTTTTCGCCAACTTCGTTTGACATTATTGTAGTTGTAAGCCTGCCAAGCCGTGGCTGGCTCTTTTGACACTCCATAGAGACGAGGGTGGCCTCGAAAAAATGATCTAGTCTCCAAATGAATTTTACTTATTTTTTCTTGCTTGATTAAATACTTTTGGTAATCTCAAAAAAAAAAACAATTATTACTTTTTTTTTTATAAAAAACATTAGATTGCATTTGTATAAAGTATTATTCCACCCCTCGCTGACAAGTTTCGGTCCACCCTTCGGCACCGTCACCCATGTCAGCGTATCGTAGCATACTTTGCAGCGCATTTCATGGCGAATTCCCTGGCAGCACTTTTTGCTGGCGCTTCTGGTGGCTCCTGTTGCCCTGGGGCACGCTTTATTGGCATTTCAATAGTTGACTTTTGACGCTGCCAGCAACCGGGACCGAGACCGAGACCGAGACCGGGACGGAGAACAACCTGAATGGCACACCCACCCCATCCGTTGGTGCGCCCACTTTATGATTTATTTATGCGCCTGAGCATAATGATACAAAGGCGCTTGTGTTATGCAATCTCCATACATATACATATGCTTAACGGGCGCCCGAGCAAGAGTAGCTCCTGTTTTTGCCTCTTTTGGGCTTTCGGGCCTATAATAAGACCCACAACCACCCAGGGCCACCCACACTGTCGACGTAATTTATCATATTGCGACCCGAAGCCCCGATGGAAAGCAGTTGAAGTGGAAGGGCCAAACCGAACCGGAAGGAATTTGGGCAGGGAAGCCGCCATCCCCAGTTTTGTGAAGTGTTTGCTTCGCCCACCGCAATAGACCCACTAGGCCCAGTGGCCCAGCCCCCCAAGTCCCCCAAAAGTTTAACCAAATTGCACTTACCTGACATTTGCCTTGGATGCACATATCCAGGCTGCCGGAACGACATCGAGTCCCATCCTGCACCCGGGCCGACAGTTGCACAATGACGCTCTGCTCGTCGTAGTGCTCCGCATCCTCGGGATTACCGCCTCCGGCCGACTCCCGGGATATGTCCTCGACTAGATGCGCTGGATGGCCCCTGCGGATATAGAACATATTTTCCATGCGGATTATTCATGAATCTAATCCAGCAGACTGCCTCTGCTGGCTGCACTTGATTTCATCTTTGATTTGGGTGAAGGCTGACGATAAAGATGATGCTTTTGGGAAAATAAAACTAACAGAAGTACTACTGCAGTTTACCTTGGTATTCTTTATAGAAGTTCTTCCTTACAATGATCCTTCCCCTATAAATTGCTTTTTTTACAAAATTTCCTTTACATCCTAATAGGGTACATTTAAAGCTTAGACAATGATTTATTTAACCCGCATATGTGTGGAAAAATAATCCAAGCGAATTGCCACAAAGGAAAAAAAAACAAAACTAAAGCAAAAACGGATTAACCGCAGAACCTCAAAACCGCAGCAGTAACCGAATCCCAAACACAGCCACCACTAATTTGAACCGCAACCAAGAAAAAACGGCTCAGACCAAGGAAAAAAGTGCAAAAAAAGATGTGCAAACAGCTTTTTTTATTGTCACTGGGCACAGGACGAGAATGGGTATTCGGAGTCCCGACCACTGACACAACGGGGCGTAAATGGAAGCCTCTTGGAGCAACACCGACTGACTGGACAAACGGAAACCATGATGAATAATGAGTGCACATCCAACTGGAACAGCTGGACCATAGGCCGATTAGGTGCGGCCACATTTTCACTATCCATTATCTTCTACCGAGTGTGTAACAGGACACTTGGAAAAATAATTATTCTTTGAATACTAAAATGTATGTCCTTTGAATAATAAGAAAATAATAGTTTTTTGTAGTCTCACATAAGTTATTTTCAGTGTAGTTATAAGCACAAACTCACCTGCATGTAAGAGCACACGGCTCGACATAATCGTAATGCGGCGTCCACTTGTACAGGGTCCCATCGTAGGGCACATCATTGTAGGCGGCGCACTGGCTGGAGCGGAAGTCCTGTTGCTCCGGACACGGTTGCATGTTGCATATGCGATAGCGGACACTCTCGCCGCGGCAACTGCCGGGGCTGCTGCACCGACGCATCTGTTGCATAATGCCGCCGTCGCAGGTGCGCGAGCATGTCGACCAGTCCGACCAACTCGACCATTGGCCAGGTCCACCGCCAGTGGAGGTGCCTGCACCTCCGTTTTGGCCCTTTGCCCGCTTCTGTTGCTGCAAATTGGCAGTGGCATTTGTAGGCTTATTGCTCCATTGTGGCCCGAATGAAAAGCCATGGCTACTTACTTCCAATTCATTTTCTAAATCCGATGCTGTGTTCCATGTGTCGTCGAATGCTTGGCTCGCATTCAGTTTCTTGGCCCAAACGGTTTGAGTGCTTAACAGGCAGAGGGTGGTCTGAAATTGGCAAATGGCACAGCGGGGAATTAATCACTTATGTTCGTGAAAATCAATCATGTTCAGGGGAAATTAAATGGACTAAAAGGACAATAATGGCAGGTTAATAACTTTAAGTTAATTGTAAATAATTGAGTTGGTTTTACTTAAACAGCTCATTTACTGTTTCAGCCTTAAAATATATACAGAGCCAGAAAGGCTTTTGGAAAAACTTTATTTTTTCATAAATGTTTTGACACGATTCACATTTATATTAACCATCTTTTCTTGCCCCAATCACCCCAATGAAAATATACATCAGAATTCACATATTAACTCCTCACCCACTTAGAAAATCTAGTTCATGGATGTAATACCAACTTGAGCCCAATAACGCGGCCCAAAGTATGTCACATATTTGACATTTGGGGTTCAAGCAATTGAGCCAGGATCTCGTATTGATATAAATTGTTTTCTTTCGCACGCGCCGCTTCTGTTAGTCACGTTAACAATTTGCATTTTGGCTTCCTGACTTTGGTTTCCAAGTTTTTCATATCGAAGTGACATTAACCCAAGAACACGCATCACGTCGCTCTATATATACTGTATATATGTACAGGCAGGCAGGAGTAGAAAGCCATCTCCTTCAAGGGTTCCGGAAAATGGAAGAAATCTGGAAGGAGGGAAAAATCACTCATACCACCCGTTGGCTGCCTCTACTGCTGCCTCCACTACTTTATGGCGTGTCGCGGCATGTCCACGTGCTTCAATTTACCAAAAACTACTCACATATATATAGACCTACTTGTAGTCCGGGCAACTACACGCAATCATGGCCCAAATGGTGGCAGCTTAACGAGGTTGTAAGTGTTTATCACAGGAAGAAACCATTTGAAGTTTATAAGTATTTCAACACATGAACTTGGGGAAAGTTTTGAGGGGTTTTCTTTCTGTTTTGCCAATAATGGTTATTGAATTTCAAAGATAAGGTGATAGTTCAACTCTCCCTCAAAATCATTTTTAAATTCACACTAGAGAACTCTTCTTCTCTTATCGTTGTTACGGAAATTTTCTAGGGTTAGGTATCTAAGACCTTCAGGCCACAATATCCTACCAAACATCCTAACTCCCCAAGGTAACCGAGTCCATTAAGTGAACCAAAGTTATTATCGGTCTACGTCTAATCGCTGAAACACATCTGCCATATCTTGTGTCGGCTGGAAGGCAAAAACACAAGACCCCAACACCCAGCACTGCACAAGTGGCTAACAACTAGTCGGCTTAACAACTTTCTGTCTAAGCCAAGGTCTAAGCCCCCTGAACTCCTCCGTGCCCTTCCGGCGTGTAACAATACACCGTAAACATTAAAATGGACGGAGGGGGCTATCTTAAAGGCAAATCAGCGCCAAATGGACCAGAGCCAATGCAGAAACAAATCAACAGCCACAAACAAATCCCAACGAATGGGCCATGGAGCTGGGTAAACCTTCCGGAACGGAAACTCATACCATATAGATTGTCTCCTGCATGAAACATGACCTGGCCCAAAGAATTCGCCACCATACCACCAGGCTGCCATGCCATGCCACACTTGCCACATTTGATTGCAGTTTGGAGAGAATGGATATGGGATATGGGATATGTAAAGCCAACAAGATGAAATGTCCGATAAAGCAAGTGTAGAGCAATAAAAGTCTGCAAAAAAATAAATAAAAGAACCAAGCCGGGCCAGAGAAGGGAACACTCTTAACAAAATCGGCGTAAAATCTTATATGGCCATCCATGCGGTTAGGAAAAGCTACTAAATTACTATTTAAGTATCTATTACCACGTTCAAGTGTTGCCACTGGTCAGAACCCTCAGTGGGTAAACATACAATGGAGAGCATGACATTAGAAACAAATTACCAAACTAAGTATATATGGTTGTAGTACTATTAGGAATATGACTAGGGTTATATGATGTACAATTTAGGGAAAAAACTAAAAGATAGTAAAAATATCTAATTTAAAAATAGTTCATTTTATTTTCACCTTGGGTGTAGAATACATGGACGTGTCTGTTTGTTCCCCTAATGGAAATGTTGAAGCCTAGTAGGCCCTAGACCTCTGTATAAACATTAGAAAAACAAATAACGAGTCCAAGCTTAACCCAAGCCACCTTTTCCATGACGACACTCGTATACCCTCTATTATTTCAGAAAACCCAGTGTATTTGATAGTGCGGGGGATAAATTTATGGAACCTGATGGAAACCCTGACTCGTGAAGGGAAAAACATTAGGAAAACAACATTGGACAAGGTAAACTCATTTTATGCCCAGGCATTTTGCGATTCCGGTAATTATTTATTTATGAGTTGAAACAGTTTCAATAACTCACTTTGGCCATTCATGCCCCTCCATCCGTCCTGTGGCAAACGTCAAAAGTCGAGTCCTGGCGGCTTTCACGACTGTATGCTTGTATATGTGTGCCAGGAAGTCATTGTAGGTAGTTAGTTAATGTGCACAGTGGTGCGAAAATGATGAATTTATGGCTCTTTGAGGAAATGAGGTAGGGGACTAACATTTAAGCTTTTGTTTGGCGACAAAGTTGAAGTGGCAGCCCAGTAAATTTGAACTAGTTGGTAAGCTTTTTAAAATATATACTACTATTGTGAAAGGGTTCTTTAGTACAATAGCCAGTATTTTCTGAAAAACTGAATATAGATTTTTGCAATCACAATTATATCATTTATGTCAAATAATTAAGAACTGTAACCTTGCGAAAAGGATATTTTGTTGATAAATCTGTTTAAAAATCAAAAGGCCAACCAAACAAAGGGGTTACTAGTCCCAGGATCATATCCACTGTGCCAGGCATATGTCAGGATGGCAGGCCAACAGACATTCAAGTCTATTTCCAAAGACAGAGTCGGAGACAGAACAGTACATCAGACAGACCAAGGGGGCTCCTGGAAACGAGGATGGAGCTGGAGGGGCTTTCTGGGACTCCACTGGCAATGCGGCAGGCAATTTTTGCATAAACACTGGAGCATGGTTGGTTAGGTCGGGGTTGAAGCTACAGAAGGTGGCTGCCAAAAGGGAGGACGTCCGCCAGGAGGCTGCTCTGCCGAACACCGAAAGCGTGAGCGAGTCCAACAGACGATTAGACTGTCAAAGATGTTGACGGATGTGGAGTGGGAAACTGGAACGGAGAGTGGAAATGAAGATGGCTCCTTGTTCAGGTAAACGGCTGATTGTATTGTTGCCGGGAGCACAGGGGATGAAGTGCGAGTGTGTGTATGTATGGGCTTGTGGGTAGAAAGGTATAGGTTAGGGATAATGTGTCTGTTGCGGCACGTCAGTTATTTATTCAAAGCGACAGCGACAGACGGCGCAAAACGTCAATGAGCTAAAATTTCCGTATGCGAAGGTTGCACAGGTTGCTGCCACAGAACCAGAAACATAAACAGAAACCCCCCCACTGGAAGGATCAGAGAGGTCGGATAACTCGAATATAATGGCTAGAACGAGGTTGAGCAGAGTGTCGCTATGGCCACAGTAGCAGGAACAACGATGACATGACAAGGGATGGATAGATGGATGGCAGAGTGGCAGGATGCTTCCCTAGAATTGGGTTTTGGGCTTTTGGGTCTCTGGAATTGATGGTTATACTCCGGTTTGCTTCCACTCTCCTCTATGGCCAACTCTGTCGACTTTTTCCGACTTTGAGAGCCTGTCTAACCTGTCCGATTGCCTCGGCCTGTCTATCCATTTGACTGACATTACTTTGTCATTAATTTTCGAAGGCAGCACTTAACGCATGTGGTGGCAAAGGTCAAGTCTACCAGTCCGTAGCCCTCCAAAAATAAAACTTCAAACTTGGGAAAAGACAAATCCTTCCCAATGACGTCAGCATCAACGCTACCCGATGCTCTGTCACGCTCTGTAATGCCATTTAACGGTTTTAAGTGGCCAAAAGGCTTAGCCGTTGTTAACTGTTTCCGGTTTTATATTCAGGCCGTCTCGTCGAGTCCGTCACGGACTCCATATGGCTTCTTTGTGACCTCCAACTTGGCCACCCAAGCCGGCTTTGTTTCAATAGGTTTCAACCCATTCTATCTCCGAGAAAAAAATGGTCAGCAATTTGAATTTTAGACTTTAATATTAGGGTACCTATCTGAAAATAGTTTAATTTAAACTTGTATACAATTTTATAAAGAATTTCGAAATGGCACAGGTATCTAGGGTAGGATGAATATTGGTAAAGAAATGTCCAAATGACCATATAAGAAAAGCAGTTTCCTGGCATTTTTGATATTTATTAAAAAAACATCGCTAAAATAGCTCGTTAAAAATATTATATGGTTTTCATTCAGTACCATATCTTATATTTGGTATTTTTGATTTATTTATTACCTACAAATGCCAATATCTGATGACCAAAAGTTAATCCATAAAGAAAAGTATTGAAACCAAAAACTTTTGTTGACTGAAGCCAAAAAACATTTGGTAAGCCCAAATAAAAGCGGGAATAAAAAGCAAAGCAAATAAATAAAAACGAAAAACAAAAATATTGATATGTGCCAAAAACTTTGTCAATAAATATCATCGATGGCTTGATGGTTCATAGAATCCATACATATGAATAAGTATACATAGGTATGCTTGTAGTAAGTACATCGAGTTTATCCAGTTGGGAGTATGTGGGGTTGTCCCGCTGGAGGAACTTTTGTTTTTTGCAGATCCTTTGACGCTTTGCATGTCGGGAAGTCATTAACTCAAAAATGGAATCGAAATGAAATTGAAATAAAATGCACGACATGCCGACTGGGATGGGGGCAAATTTTGGTGAGACTTGGAGGCAGGGCGGCGATAGAGTTGAAAAACAAAGTGCCGGGGCGACGAGTGGTGTCGCCAGATAGCCAAAAGCAGGGCCAGGCCAAGAACCAGGCCCAGACAGAAACTGAAACTGAAACTGGAACTGAAACAGAACCAGAACCAGAGGCCGGCAAACGGATTACATGGGAGTGTTACAAATTTTTATGCCTGCCCTACACGTACAAACAGTGCGATAAAGTGAGAGCAATGGATGGTATCGGGTAGTGTCGAAAGAGACGGGAACAAAGCCATAGAAAGAGACAGAATCTGAGCTGGAGCCGGAGCCGGAGCCGGAGCTGGAGCTGTTGTCAGAAAAACTTAAACAGAATGCCGGAGTATAGTTTTTTCTCTACTGGAGCTGGTACGTGATATTTACACAAAAGGCGGGCATTTCAAGTGGCAAATGGTATTGCCACCCCCCGGCCAACCCCCCTCAGCAGAACCTCCCCGTCGGAAAATTGAGTTTTCATGTAGACTATTTCAATTTATTAATTGCTGGCCAAAAAGCCAAAGGAGGAAAGTATTGTTGAGCCAGCTCAGTGCCGAAATGTATCATGAACGAAATGGGAAAAAGGTTTATACTTTTTTTAATTTAATGTTTCAAAGTGATTTATACTCTCACAGTTGTTCTGAAAAAAAAACCATAATATATTTATTGTACAGAGACATGTCTTAAATATCCAAAACCCCTTAATGTATAGATTTCACAACTTCTGGTATTTTTCTGCCACAATATTGACCCGAATAAAAGCTTTTTTCCGAATCAACCATAGAAGGGGTTCAGCCTCCTTCCCCCTCAACCACTCAGCCTTCCCATTAATCATCTCCACAAATGGTACAGCTCCAGCTTCGACTTAGCAACTTCTTGGAGTACCCTTGGCAAAACACTCACCACAAAAACTTGTCAACTACGCCTTGGCCATTAACACGCCCTCGCTGGCAACAGGACAGGACAGACATGCCAACAGCCAGGAACTCACTAACCAACAAATAACCAACAAATAAACAAACAAACATATACAAACAGACAAATGGTGGCGACTGGCAGAGACTTAAGGTGCACGCACTACCCGATACCTTGGGCCTAAAGTCAAATTGCAAAGGAGCTGAATGCTTTGGGAAAATGAGCGAGAAAAAGATACACCTCTTCCTACTGAGTATAACAGAAATAACAAGAAACTATGCAAAAATGAAAGCAAAATATTTACTACACGTAACAATAAATCCACTCGAGGAGTCGTCACACAAAGGGGAAGAACTGCAGGAATGGGAACGAGGCTGAAAGAATCTGATTCCATTCACGACAAGAAAAAAGCGAGCCTTTCATGTCACTCCCGCTGAAGAATCCTTTTCCAAGTAAGTGGAAACCTCGCAAGAGGGATAGCTTTTATTTTGTACTTAGTACACTTCGACAAATTGATTCAAAGATTATATTGCTGGAAGATGGAATGAAACGGCAAAAATAGAAAGCAAAGCCAAGTCATACGGGCACTGTCCTTTTCGGCAGTGATTAAAGTCGCCATAAATTATAAATGAGCTCTCTCTGGCTTAAACAGGCACAGCTGCAGGTGTTTTGGGTCACAGACCTGAAACTAATTACCCGCCCGGGCAGCCAGCACACCGCTCGTGTCAAAATAAGCCAGCCAGGACAATGTCCAAAAAGAGTTCTCCGTGGCTCCAGCTCCAGCTCCAGCTCTGGCTCTGGCTCGCTCTTCGTCTAAAATTGGATAGTTGCCATTTCTAATTTCAATTCCGGGGCTGTGGTTGCTTAGTTATTTTTTTTTTTTTTGTTGCCTATTGTTGCCACCCACCCACTATTGTTGCCTTTGGAATGGCGTGGCCTGCCGTGGGTTGCCATTGAGGCATCCGCACAAATGTGACGCCAAATGTCCATCGACATCGTTTTCTGGTTTTCTCCGAAATTGGCAGCGTTGCCCCAGCAACATTAAAATTAATTACCACAAATGGACAACTCTCATTACTGATATTTCGTTCTCGGCCCCAAGTCGGCTTCATTTTTATATAAAATGAATATATATTTATATATATAGGTAGGAGTCATGACTATTGTTATTATAAAGCGGGAAATGCTGAAAGGAATTGGATTTCCAGGCGAAATGGCAAGAGGGTCACGGCACGGTCCTCAAAACAAGTCACAAAAGTGAATCATTCATTTTCTACCATTTTAGCTTGTCACCAATCACAAAAGTTGTGATTTTTTAAGAGAACAATTCCAGTACATTGGCATGTTAATTAATTTGAAAAGTTTTGTAGTTCTGATGGTCGTTATATCTTAAATTCCAATCTTAAATATCTAAGGAGGAGCAACAAACCCTAACATCAAACTGAACTTGGCTGAAAACGAACAAAGAAGAGTAAGTATGGTAGAAAACTGAACAGAACAGAATGAATAAAAAAGGACACGACTCAGCTAAAACCTTCAGAAAGAATCGAAAGAAAAGCTAAGAAACGAAGTTGCTGGGAGCAGCCAAGTTTGGGGCACAAGTCGGAGTAAAACTAGCTGAAAATCATGAAATATTTCGTACATTAGCAATTGTTATATGGAGTTCAACGCCGTCAGCCCCCGGGCTTCCGCCCCTGGAGCATGCCAATAATAGTTGCATTTGACTTTGTTGCCATTCAAGAGTCTGCAAGTTGGCGGAATGGCAAACGAAGATGAAATAGAAAAGTCAGCGTCTTATGTATTCCATTATGACTTCTGTCCATTTCTTTTGGCATCCCACCACCCCACCATCCTTGCTCCGGAATCTTATTTTCTTTTCAATGGCGCCCCTCCACTTTCTGGCTCAATTACTCAAAGTTTTTGTGCTCCAACCAAATGAGTAAACAAAGGAATTCAACTATGCATTTCAATTTCAGCTACAATGGTTCCAAATTAATTTATCATTTCTGCACAGAACTATACGTTTCTTTCCTTAGCCAACTGGCAGGATTAAAAGGACATGGCGCTTTGTTTTTTTTTATAAGATTTTTATAAGAAATATATATTAAAGTCCTTAGCTTGTGAGTCTCCCAATCCAAGCAATGAAAATGTCAAAGATCAAAAGTTCTTCTCCACCTTGAAAACTTTAACTTCTTTCATAACTTTCCCTCAATAAGCATATTGACCTTCTGACCCACCCATTTGCCACTGGAAGACATCATCAATTGCAAAGTTTCTAGCAACTTTTTGGCCTTGTCCTCAAAACCATAAACCTCGGGCAAAACGGTAGCACAAATTTGTGATTATAAACTTTTTAACAGCTACTCACGCGTGCCCACTTAAATATGCAACAATTTCCACATAATTTCATACACACCATTCCAGCGAGCCCCAGGATCTCTCTCACTTCTCCCTACCCCTACCCCTACCCCTACCCCTCGCCGGGGTAGCCCCACCTAACGCCGACAGGTGAGGCTAATCACGTGACATTCCAGCACGAACTTAGCGTATGGACGAGTGAGAACCCGGAGCCTTTGGCCAAACAATTATTACGGCCCAGCAGGCACACACACGCTCCCACGCTCCTCACGCTTGAGCAAACAGACAGGACACACATTTGGCCGCCCGTGTGGCTGACAGGATTTGCGGCTTGTGCGGGCCGTCCGACGATGATTAATACCAAACAATTTCCACCACCCCATCTGGGTGGGTGCGTGAAAATGTCATGTGATTTTCATGGCTATGCGGCCACTAACTGTTGAGCCATAAAGAAAATTCGATCTGCAATGCTATCCCAAATCATCAAAACGCAACTGCCACAGAATGCATTTGATAAGCCAGCTTCGAAACAATAATCTACTTAATTTTTGTGGCAAAAAACGGGAGAAGGCTATATGATACACGGTACTTGTCAGTTGGATTTGTCAGTTTGTTCACTCTCCTCCGACAATTATCGTTTCATTCAATTAAAAAAGTTGATAAAACATTATTTTTCACATATTTAAATATTTACAACCTCTTTACAAACTCTGCCGCCAGCCCACATGCCGTCGAAAAGAAGAGCCCATTGACTTTTTCAGTCAATTTAAAAAATGTTCAATTCCCTCCACATGCCATAGGTATACCAGACATAAATTATGTACGTGTGTCAATAAAAAATAAAGCCAAAAACAATTTGCTTACACACTCTGGCGCACAATCACTTCGAAATCGAAATATATACATATATACAGATAGACATTTTAAAACAATTATATTGGGCAGGAATTTTTGCGGGCAGGGGGTAGCAACAAAAATCAATGCATTTATTCAAATGAGGGGCTAAGTGGTCGGGATAGGGGATTTTCCGAAATATATCTCCCACAATGTATAGAGCAATTGTTTACATATTTAATGAACTGACCAGTGCCAGTGCCAGTGCCAGTACCAGTGCCAGGGGAAAAACTCCACTAAATTCGATAAGCCAATGTGCGGAAATCAATCGAAAGCTATTGGACGGATATTCCACATTTAAAGAGATTCAGGGCATTTGTGCGGCATGACAAGGATAATAGGGATTACAAGGATTTCTCCATATTGAGGGGCTTAACTTTAAATTGAACATCGTAAATATTTGACGAGATGAAATGTGTCGTCTCACTTAAGCCAATATACTAAAAGGTAGCTTAGCTTTAAGTTAGTAATTAATTATTACTTATTCAAACAGGATTTGAAATGAGGGCATTAGCTTACATGTTCGATGATAAAAAAGATTGTGTTTTTGCTGTCAAAAGTGTACATTATCTCAGCAATTATCCAGAACTTGCACTTGTTAGCGTCAGTGGCTTAATAACTGTCATCAATTAATTGGTTTCGATTGGCGGCCGTCATTACAATTCGACCTGGAACTCATCAGGCGACTATTCATATTAAATGGCCATTAACCCCACCAATAATGTTCGCCAAACACTCGCCTGTAAGGTTTATTTACACGTCAAAACCAACTCAAACATAGCCCGCATTCCCCCGAGGACAATATTCACATATATGTATACTCGAACAAGTAATTTCCATTTACATAAGTAAATGGAAAGGCATCCAAGACAGACTAACCGAAGGAGCGAACAAAAGCTTTGCATGAAATATTTATAAATATTACGTATACGTAATCGAATTGATTGATTTTGCAATTTCACGCAAGCAGAAACAAAATGCCAGGACCAGCGGGACAAACAACCAAAGGTCGTGGCAGACACAGATACAGAAACACGAAAAAAAAAACACACATCCAAGGTTATACCAGTCGATTTGGCTCACAGACCTTGGATTATTGGGGGCGGTTAGACAACGACAAGCTTCTTAAGTGATTTCAAAGAGTTCGGGCCAGATAAGATAAAACACATTATGGTAATGTGCACACAGTAACAAGTTAAGGACACGCCTCCTCGTTCAACAGCATTAAGATATCCCACAGCACACTCACACACACACACACACACAAGTAATCCTTTATGGCCAAAAAGCCAATGACTCCACGCTTGACCATCGACTTGAATTACAAATGGTTGCCATCGGCCTGGTTGGGTTGTTGCCGGCAGCATCGGATCCATCACTCGGCCAAATATCCGCAATCACACAGCGGCACGTGTTGCTGTCAGGGAAGGGCCTCGAATCGGATCTCTCCCCCAATCCTTTATTCCTTGCGGCCCTCTCCTGTTCCGGGAAAAGGTTTACTGCCAGCGAGGACCGAAAAATGATTGGTAATTTGATTCTTTATTAGATTTTTCAAAGCCAAGTGCCGTTGGCTACTTTAAAATTTATGAAATTTTCCCGCCATTTGACAAGCCGTGAAAATAGCTTGAGGTTGGAATCAGGTTAAGCTTATAATTGGCACAGAGTTTGATTTGAAAAGGATTCTATTAAGCTAGGTTTTTTTGTTTTATAAAATGAATGAGGAATAAAGAGTATATAAAAATACTTACCACAAACAAAACTGCCCAAGTTTGCTGAGACTTCCAATTAATGTTCGCCGACATTTTTATCTGCATTTTCTCGTAATCATGGTTTCATGCTGCAATGAGAAGAGTAGACTCTACCTTTAATTTAATAAAACATTTAATAAAAACAAACTTAAATAAAATATAAAAAAAATATACAAGCCAAGACTTCTTTAATATAGCAACGGGATAGCAACGCCAAGCAATTAATAAGCCAAAATTCCAGCTGATGACGCCCCAAGATGTCGAGAAATATTGCCAAAGATATATGAGAGGGTTTCTCCCCGAAAAAGTAGTAGGAAAGTAGAGCTGAATTCCCTCGACACCCAAACGAACATAATAAATACGTTTCTGGCATTGGAGCATTTGTCATTCAAATTAAGTACAAACGACATTACTCATTTGAAACTCCGAGGCAAGCGGAATATTTACCAGAAAGAAAGGAAGGGAAATTACATAAATTTAGTCATTATTTTTCGTTGCCTTGAAAGAAGATGTGCTCTTTAAGGGGTATATTTTAAAACCTTTCACAACTTAAGATCAATATCAAAATAAACTTTCATCCAAAAGATGTATAAATATTAATGTCTTGAATAAAAAATAAATAAACAAATTTAGTTCCACACTTAGCCATCTGGCCACCCATTTAAATACACTCTGGGGCACACTTCAAGCTGGCCCAGATTCAAATTGGAAATTGGAAAAATCCCATCGATAGCAAGCTGTGAAAATTAATCTAATATGCAGCTGATGAAAATTGTACAAATTCCATATTATTTTGGTTGCATTTCCCCATCAGCATCCTCTCTCGAAAATGAGTTCGTGGCAACAGTTGTCAACATTGCTGGGCCCCCGGGAGGACAGCTCTAAATCCAAACTATTCCATCAAATACCCACGCCAAAGGTCATAAATTAAAATAATTTACAGCAGGGATCCAATGGAAGGAGTTTCGTAGCCCGTTCCCCATTTTTGGATGTATATTCCCCGGAGTGGAGACTGCGCGTGGGCGTTGTTCCGTAAAAACTCACGCAGGTGATTTTATGTGGTTTTTATGTGCGGTTTCTGGCTTTGGCCGCATTGCTTGTGGAATCCTACTGCCAAGGATGGGGACATATTTTTTGGGGTCGGAGAGTAATGTAATTAGATTGTCGGGTCAAAAGAGTCTGGCTCCAGTAGTTCATTTCAGATTTATTTACTTTAAATCTTGTATGAATGGTTTTTGGTGGCATGAAACGTGATTATACCTAAGAATAAAATTATAGGAAATTGTCAATAATTAAATTCCTATTTTAACAAAGTCATTGTTAAAATCTAATACAGAAAAATATAAAAAATCAACTCTTATTTGGCAAATGACTTTTTTAAAAACAAGCCTTCAAAAAGCGAATGTATATATAAAATAACCCTTAACTTATTCCAAATGACAGATATCGGAGTTTTCGTCATTTCCTGTTTTTTCCCTCAATTTGCATATTGGTCGTGCAATTAATTAAAAAATTAAAAACTCGATTGCGCACAATGGATTCAGAGAAAGGAGCCCGAGCCACCGACAAAAGAGGGTCGGGAAACAGAATACAAGAATGCTTGAAAAAGTAAATTAACTATGCTCTTTTCCACAGCCCACCACCACTGTCAGTCGACCCAGTCCACCAGCCACCTAGTCCTCCGCCCCACGTTGTCATTGTCAATGCTCATTGTTGTCATTGGCGTTGTTGTCTTCAGTGGAAATGTTGCGCATTGAACTTTTAATTAGCATACAGAAGGCGCACCGAAAGCGGGGTGCTGAGAGGCAGACACAGAATGTGGCAGGTGTTTGCAGAGGCAGAGGGTGGGGGAAAAAAAGGGGGTGCTGAAGGGGTGCATCCGCCTGAATCCTCAAAAAATATCGGGGCCACACAACAAAGTGAAATTCATTTCTATGTACAGATTGTTTGTTTTCAAGGAAGAAGACTGGAGTTCCATCATAAATTAACTATTATATTCAAATATTTTAGTAGGCAAAATAATAAAAAACAGATTCTAGGAGGCCATTTAGAATATTTTTCTGTCGAGCCAGTTATCCGATCAAAATTTGAACCGCTAGTATTTTGGATATTTCCACAGATTTCTAGTCCCTCGGAACAGCGAGACGCCATGTCGGACAGTTATGACAATTGGAGAACCTTGAAGAAAGAAGACATGACTACTCAGCCCAAAACTCCCATTCGAAAAGAATTGTTCAAGGTGCCAACCACAAGGTTCCCGAAAGATTCAAACAAACCTGGAAATAATTAAGAAAAATTGAAAACACAAAAGGAAACAATACGAATAGTTTTGCGTACGAAGTTTGAGTGTAAGTGCATTCAAACTCAAAATATAAATAGATCTTAGTAGGCCAGTTGAAATATGTTAGTTAAACCTTCTACTCCTGGCGAGTCAGATCAAAATTCAATTCCATAGTATTATGATTTTGGATATGTCCTCCGATTTGTAGTCCCTTGAAGAGGCAGAGACCATGCCGGGCAAACCACTTGTGCCTAAAATAACTTCTAATCGAAAACTATCATTCAAGGCGCCAATCGTAATGTTCCTGCAGGAGCTAAAACAACAGGATTGGGAAAAAAATTAAAAAAAAACCGAAAACACGCTACTAGCACTGTTGGGGTTTGGAAAAGAACAAAACGATCAGTTTCGTGAACGAAATCTCAGTGTAAGTTGGCAATTATTTCAGGTTTCTTTGAAGAATATCTTTTAAAGAAGGACATCGAATGATTTCCTTCCTTTCCAACCATTTGCCAGTCGGATGATATCCTTAATCTGGCCGTGACCGGCTGGTTTCGGCACTCGATGAATGACATGTCCCTGCGGCACTCCAACGATCAAACCATGTTGCCCCAATACTCCCAAGAGCAGCAGCAACAGCAGATGCTACAGCAACAGCAGTACCATGCGGATCCAGCAACACCATCTCTTTCCATGACGTGTCCCTTGAGGCACCATCAAAAGCATTATAATTTGGTATCTTCACCTATGACGTGTCCTTTAAGGAATCAACAGCAAAAACATGAGGGTCAAAATCAAGAGCAGCAACATCAGCTGCAACACAACCAGATGCAGCAGCAAAAACAACATCAACATCAACAGCAGCAGCAACCAATCCAGCAACAACAATATTATAATAGCCAATCTCAGATGAATCATCAACACAACTCTCATCCTTGGTACTACAACTATGGAAATTATGGCTACAACTATTGGTACAATCCGCCCCAGCCGATGAATAATATGGAAGCACAATCGGGGATAGCACCACAATCCTACTATCAACCAAGACAGGTAGTTGGAATTGATATTTGCATGAACTCGATTTTCGAATATAATTTTCAGTTTCAGGATGGTTCGCAAATTGCCAGCTACTCCGGATCTCAGGATGTGCCAGGACAACATAGAGCTGATGATGCCCAATCGCCCATGAAATATTTCAACCGTATCGATAGCTACACCAATGTCCACGGCAATAAAGGACAACGGTATCGTGGGTCCGAACAGGATTTGGCAAAATACCTGAAAATTGCATCGCGAACATTGCCATCAGACGCTCCAATGGAGTGGTTCCAAAAGCAGACTTATAAAAAACGAACAAAGCGCAAGAAGGTCCCTAGAAAGGTGGCCGATTCAAGCCTGCGTGTCATATCCAGTAGTTTTCTCCAAAAACTAGGACTATTTATGTGGTTTCGCAAAAATGGAAAGCAAAAGCATATAAAAAATGGCGATATGACTAGCCAAGAATCAAACTCCGATTGGAAACCGAAGAAAAAGGGCTTCTTCCGTCGAGTTTTCGGTGAACTGCCGAGTCATCCCTCCAGGGGTATCTATTCGTTTTCAGATCTCCAAAGCAAATACCAACAAACGAATCCGCCGATTACACAAAACAGTTATGATCAGGACGAAGTGCGTGAGTTCGAGAACTTTCGAAAGATGCAAGAGAATCAATTCTCCAAACAGTCGAGGAAACGTGTAGCCTACAAGGACGAATGTCGCATGCCAGGGGGACCATACACATAGATTATAGCCAAATTCTAAATTCACACTTATAGTTCAACCAATAAAGTCGGCAAACAGCAAAGAAACTGGAACAGTTTCAATTATCTCACACCTCACCAAATCAAACACAAAGTACATCATCCCGATTGTTAACCCATTGAGACCACCCAGTCGATCCGTTCGTTTACACGAAGCGGTTCCATTTGATGACGCCAAACCCTCGAAATCGATTTCGAAATGGATGATGAAGGCAACTCATTAAACGGCCATCAAGGCTTATTAATTTTGACATTTCAATGGCCACTGGCCACACATCATTATCAGTCAGCGGACCATCAACGGACCATCAATTCGGCGGTCGTTTACAGCATCAGCCCGAAAGAAGCCCCGACATACTCGAACGGTGAATAAAAATCGAACAGACTTGCGCAGATTGCGCAGTTAACAGCTAATAAACTCGTTACCAACTAAGTACACAGGCCCCCCTACCCACCCCCACACCAAAATAAATTCGACACCAAATCTGCCGAAAATCTATGCCACTGGAATTTTTGAAAAGGTTTGTTGAAATGTATAAAAATGTGGCACGCTGAGGGTGAATAGCACAGTTTTTCGTCATTTGATTAGCTTTTTTTAGTTTTAGTTTTTAAAAATTTATTTTTGCGCTTTTAATTGCATTCATTTAGAAAACCGGAAATGTTATCAGCAATTTGTGGTATGACTCACAAATTTAAGTGAACAAATTTAAAAAAGGAATTCGTTATATGCGATTGTGATGAATTTATATACCGCTTCGACAATTTATAGTCGGCAAGAGCTCAATAACATCAGCAAAGAACTAAAGTCCAACTTGGAATACTTTGTTAAAGGTGTATGGATAGGTGGCGATTGGGCGGATCGTCCATTCATAGAGCAAAAAGATTACGTAAAATCAAAGCCCGGCAGCTGGAGTGTGCATTTTAGATTTACCGCCATCAACTCTTTTGGTCAATATGGTACGAGAGTCGGCTACTGCAATAAGTTATTTTTTTGTGAGAAGATCGAACTCAACCAGAAGCAGAAGCAGGATATAAAAAAAAATTTTAAAAAAATTGGCGAAAAGTACTACTACATAGCAGAAGAGAGCGACGAACCGAGATCATGGTATTTCGCCTTCAGTTTATGCGACGAAATTGGTGGCTATTTGGCTTCTCCGAGCAACGAACTGGAATTCACCAACCTCTCAAAAGAACTTCAGCACAGCCTAAAATATTTAATCGACCTTAATGATTACCTAGAAGAAGGTCAGTTTGTGTCTACAACTTCAGGCTCAGCAAATAATTACACTTCCTGGGCAGCTGGCGAACCAAATTGGAATTTGGAAATTGTAAATTCGGAAATGTTGTCATCGAAAAAACTGAATTGGGTTCTTATATGCGACATGTTTCCCCAAAACCTCTATATTATTTTATTCGCGAAGCATCATTATAAAATATTGTCTGCTTCATATTATAATGGCCTAATAAAATATTATACCAAAAATTAAATCAGTATTTGGTTTTGAGAGCCGTGTTGATGGTCGACTTAAGCGGATTATGCATTTCGCAGCCAGCTTCATCTCTGATATGAAATTCCCTCGTTGAGAGAAATAGCTTAAGATAAGCTTAATTTGTATAAACGCGTATACTAGAGTTCAACCGGACGTAATTAGGCATATAATATATAAATATAATACGTATTGTATAGTTTATGAAATTGTAAATTGGATAACTTTTATATCTCCCCATTATAGGCATAAATAGTCACTCCCCTTGCCACACTTCCATGGGTCTCCCTTTGTTTGGCTATCGGAACTTGTTTTCCCTGATATGTTGTTTTTTCCACTGATTTTTGAGGGAATTGCAAGAGGGCGTGTCCATTCTGTTTGCCTGTCATTAGTGACGGCCCAGTGCCGGAGGTGCATCGGCGGCCAATTGAAGGTGCAACGCTTGATTGGAGCCCACGCACAGGTAACCATTGAAAGCCGAAGCCTCGGATGCATCTACTTATCTTTTGGTTGAGTCAACAAAAAAAAAACAAAAAAACTCAACCAAAACGAAATATGCGGAAAGTTAACAAGCAACCAGGGAAACGGAAATATAGGAAATGGGAGCAATGGAAAACTTGTTCAGTCGAATCGAATTTGCAGCCATCTAAATAGAAAAATACCAGAAAATGGTAGATCCCCAAAAACACACCCCCGTCCACCCCATCTGGTGGCCTGTTATCCTCCCAGTGGCAGTGGCATTAACTCCCCTCCCGTCAGTTACTTGGCCATCTTCCCCACTTTACGATGTTGCGATGACAGGCGAGCGAGCAATAAGTTTCAAATAGTGCCGACAGTTCCCTCGAACTTGTCGCTCATGTCAAACGGCATCCAAAAACCCTAGCGGGATGGAGGGGCAGGCATTCATACATATACCAGGTGGCACTGTAAATGCAAAAGGGAACAGGACCAGGAGGAGGAGTGCAGGAGCAGTAATGGAAACGTCTTCATCTTCACGAACATCAACATCACTCGATTGAAAGCTACTGAAGGTTTCGATTTCAATGAATTTCATTCAAATTTATTTGACAAATATCCAGAATTTCTCTAGAAATGGGTGAGAAAATAACTAAAAAATTATCAAAATAATAAAGGTAGCAGAATAATTTCTAAAAAGTAGAATTCTTAAGTTAGAAACCAATGTCTTTTTATAAAAATATAAAAAGTCATATTTAGGGCAATTTTCTTAAACAGCTATCGTAAAATAATAATCCTGTCTAGAAATCTACAAAAAAAATATAAATCTCATATTTAGGAGCCATCTATTTAGCCATCTTTGGGGCAGTTTTGTTAAACAGATATCGTAAAACAAAAATCACTGCCACTAAAAAATGTAATCAGAAAAGCTAAATGATTCTGCAAATTCCAAAAACCAGGCCGGATATAGCCGGATGGAGTAATACTTGGGCACTTACAAACCGCCTAGCCGCAGACAAGTCGAAAGCATTTTGAGGAAAAGCAAAGAAAGTGCTCCTCCAGCCAATAAATTATTTAGAATGTATAAATCAAGGCTGGCACGCAGTTTGGAAACATGTTAAAGCCATTCTAAGATTTATTTCTGGAGCAGCTAGGACTCGGGGGAGCGAGGGCACTGGATGTAAGCGAGTGCGGAACTCCATTTCGCCGGAGATGTGTTACCACTTTTATTTTATTTTAATTTCCCCACGAATATGTGTCAGGGATTGGGGGTAAAGGTGGACGGGCATCCAGGTGCCCCCTGCCATCACAACCACTCGACTACCCAAACAACTTGCGCAAAACTTCATCGTCGAGCTACGAGGAGGCACTCGAGGTGGGTCCCATTCGAATGTCTGGAGGTCTGGCGGTCTGGCGGTCTGAGAGTCTGCTCTTTGATTTCGTGGCAGATTTCAAGTGTTTAACTTTGCGGGAATTGCAGAATGGCATGGGTATCTGGATGCAGTTTCATAATTTACTGCCTCCCCGGGAGCTGCGAACTCGGATTCACCATTAAGCAGTTACATTGAAACCAGCCCGCATTTTAACACCGCCGGCAAGCCCCGGCTCATCTAAAATGTTTCTTGAATCGGCTTTTCCGATATAAATCTTAAGCAGTATTTAAATTGCTCTTACAGCACATTTAAAGCTTTATATATAGATAATCCCAGAATCTGAATTTTAAATATTAGATTAGTAACTAAGTCTGTATTTAATGTTTAGGGTGCAGATTAAGTGAACCTGAGGACCCTTCTGAGAAGTATTCTTCTGTCTTTTGTTTTAAAACAGACCCTCAAATATTATTTTTTATTGCACTCCTCTAATAATTAAAAAACTTTAGCTATAGCCTAGAATATAGTTAAACTTTTGAAAGACTTTTGAACGGCACCAATCCTCGTAAATTTAAAAACAAAAAAAAAAAACGGAAACTAAAAATAGTTATGAACTCTACGCCTTGCCAATGTAATAGAAGAAACCCTTAAAATTGGAAGGATGAGGAGGCTGGATGACTGGTTGGAACAATGAAAAGACAGTTGCCAAAGTGCCAAAAGGAGTATCTGTGTGTATGCAGGCAGGACTTGAAACCGGTAGACACATTCACTCTCGACATTCTCCACATTGTCTGAATATCCTTTCGTACCTTGGCTTTCCCAACAGTCCCCCTCTAAACGAAAAAAACAGCCTCTCCAGTCTGTCTGGTCGCCTTTTTTAACTGTCGTTGACTTTTTGCATACTTTTTCAGCTTTATTTGCTTTATTTTACTTTACAGACTCCTCGGCTCCCTTTCAACATTCATTCAAAGAAAAGGTATATGAATATGTGGAATGAAAACATTTCTGAATGCGTTATAATTTACTTAAAAAGTACGTCGACATCTCCGCCATAATGCCCATTGTGTGGATGGTTTAGCCAGTCTGTCGGACTCTGTCTGGAACATTTTTAGGCATTTGTATCTTTTGAAAGAGCTCTCGTATGTATCTTTCAGATGCCGCTGTGTGTGCTTCAGATTAGCAGGCTTATTAAGCTCTTGGCTGTGTACGTGAGCGTCTACTTTATGGCGATTTAGATTGGAACTGGAACTTGAGCATCTGCCATATTTATGATCAGGTTATTGGGGTCAAGCGGATATTAAGCGGCCTGGGTTCTCTTAAAACCTTAACATCCCAATTGATGTGTGCCATAAACCATTTTAGGAAATAAAAAATGCAGTTCAATAAAGAGATATAATATAATGGAAGTGCTATATAAGACACTTGCAATGATTTACAATCCAATCCCATTTATAATAATCTTCTGTTAAATGAAAAAAAAAATTAGAGTCACTAAGTTGTAGGAACCATTGTTTTCTAATGCCACATCCAGCCTTTTGTGGGAAAAAAATGCAATTAAAAATAAATTATTCTGCAGTGCTGGTGGCCAGGACTGCCTAATTAATTAAAAATTAGGCTAGTGGTAGGAAATGAGTTTGTGGCAACGCATAAAGGTGGGGCATGCTCGAATATTGCAACTTACGGCAAGCAAAAGATGAAAGACTTGGCGCGCTCAAAATAAATTCCAAGAGCGGTGGGTGGGTGCTGGGTGGTTGGCTGATTCGCTGGCACAAGGACGGGTCTTCCGGTAATCCACTTTAGTAATTCTTCTGCTGTGCCACACTAACACTGATTGTTACACACTAAAATCGAATTAAACTTGCCGTTGCATTCGCTATTTCTTGTTGTTCTTGTCGTTGTTCGCCGCACTTGCCACACGTTGCACAACAACTTTCGCTGTAACTTTTACTTTGTTTGCCGCCGCCCTGCAGCAGGAGCGGCAAAAAAAAACACAAAAGGACCTTCAAGACGTGCAAAAGTCTCAACTTTTTCCCAGCGATTCCTTTTTTTTGTGTTCTTTTATTTTTATTTTTGTTGGTCAGGAAGCTGAACGCGTAAAAAGGATTTTCCTTTAGAGACACAGGACGCGACAAAAGTTATCCTTTGGCAGGAATTATCCGTTGCGGGCTTAGGCCACACCGCCTCCTCCGGCATATATATAATATAATTAATAATTTTTATTGTTTCAGGATCAGGACTTTGTATAAAAGAAAAACTCCAAAAAGATGTGGTCGAAAAGAATTTATTTTTAATCGTTTTAGTCGTCCGGTTTAGTCTTGCTTTAAATTTTATTAGTTTTATTTAGTTCTTTTGAGGTAAATTTAAAAGACATTTATTTGATTATTTAAACATGATTGATTATATTTTATTTGAAATTTTTTTATAAATAAAAAATTATATAGAAGAATAGAAGTATAGTAGATGTCTTTACAAACAAAAACATTAAAATAATTTTAAAAAATAATTTAAATTATAATAAGTACAAATCCGAAATTCAGATGTTTTTTTTTATCTTTTCACAGAAAATCATGATCATTAATCTACAATATAAATTTATCATCATTTGTTGAATTCGATTTCAAAACTCATTTAATATTTTTAAAACTAAAGTTTCGGATGTGAAGAAAATTTGTTTCGTATTTTTACCCGAAAAATACTAAATGTTTTTGGCACTGACTTTATGTTTTATTTTTGGAATTTTTGGATTATTTGAAATTGTTGCATTCGCACTACAACAACCGCGACGGAAAAGCTGAGTCCAATCGGAAAAGCAATCCGTACTCGAGGAAAACTGAAAACGAAAGAAAACTTCGGCCGCCTTCACATCGTTCGCCGGCCGCTGTTGCCAGCAATATGTTTCGCAAGATTGTTGCAGCAACATTCTGCTCGAGCTTACTGGGTAGTTACGAGTGAAACTCAAACGCAGTCCGAGTGTTAGTGCAGTTGATGAGTGATATTGCGGTAGGGGTGTGGTGAATTTGACAGTTGGAGGGGTAAATGGTCTCTCAACATGTTGCAGTTTTACATTGTCAAACATGTGGCTGGACTCCAGGTTGACGAAAATATGTTGCCTGCAACATACTCGACGAAAAAAATGTCGAAAATTAAAAGAAATAACGTTAAAAAATGTCTAGAAGCTAACCAAATTTTAATAAAACAAAAAGAATAAATTGACAAAAAAAATATCCACACAATAAATATGGAGGCATTATAGGACGTAATAGGATGTGGGATAAAACATTTTATTGTCGAACAATATGGGGCTGAATGTGAATATTGATAAGCTAGTAATTTAGCGGTCTTCAATGGGAAATAATTCTTATGTGCGACTATTCCGGGATCTTCAATTAACTAATGTTAAAGTATGAATAAATATTTGTAATGCCCAAAATTCGGAACGGATCAGGTTCCAACAATTCAAAAATTCCCGCTAGATGGCCTTCATTGTGAACAGCTAATGGTCCCCCCTTTTAGTGAGACCAGTTTGACACACTACATGTTGAACATTGTGCGAGCGAGACGGAACCTTAGTGACCTTAGTGTGACCAAGCAAAAACTATCGGGCAAAATATATATTTTCATCATCCCTTTCGATGTTTTGATGAGACCCTGCGAACTCTGCCCATCTCTACCTTCTTTTCAACCTCAAGTTTCGTCCGGTGCAGGCGTGTAGTGTTTTTTGGTCCGCGAGAAAATCTGCAACATCCAAAATGGTAGGTAACACTTATGGAAAATAACTGGTTGGGGCGGTGCAGGATGACCGGACCGAGGTGTCCACGCTGATATTTGCAGAGTCCGGGCTTTCCAAAGAGTTGGATGAAAAAAGTGTAGACGTGACAGCGGTTACCTGTCGAAATAATATACCTGGCGTATATATGTGTGTACGAGCACCCATGTAGTGCAGGCATGCTTGTGTGCGTGTGGTAGGTCCCGTTGTGAAATGCAAGACAAAGAAGATCTATTGGCGCAAGTGCCTTGAGTGACGTATGCAGTTTGCTATTGAAATTTCACAAGAACTGGCACATGTATTGGTGAAAGTTGTGAAATGCGACGGCCCTGAGGGCCAGCCGCCTCTAAATATATACATTCCGATGCTGTTGTGTGAGTGTGTGGGTGAGGCTGATAGAATTTTTCGGTGAATAGTGGCGACGCAAGTGGTTCTCGGTTCTTATCTAACCTCAAAGTCCATCATGGCATGACTTTAAAATGCGCATATGTTTGTGTGTGAGGACGCCATTTTTAATAATCACATATACAGATGCAGTCGGGAACGAGTTCTAGTACATAATACCCCCAACAATACACATAGTATATACTTACCCATGGTCTCTTTCTTTTTAGGTCAACTTCACCGTCGACGAAATCCGTGGCCTCATGGACAAGAAGCGGAACATCCGCAACATGTCCGTGATTGCTCACGTAGACCACGGCAAGTCCACCCTGACCGATTCTCTCGTGTCCAAGGCCGGTATCATTGCCGGAGCCAAGGCTGGTGAGACCCGTTTCACCGACACTCGCAAGGATGAGCAGGAGCGCTGCATCACCATCAAGTCGACGTAAGGTCCACTACATCCTCATTCTGTATCCTCATACTTATGACCTTATTTTACCCCGATTACAGTGCCATCTCTATGTACTTCGAGGTGGAGGACAAGGATCTGGTGTTCATCACCCATCCCGATCAGCGTGAGAAGGAGTGCAAGGGTTTCTTGATCAATCTGATCGATTCCCCCGGTCACGTTGATTTCTCCTCTGAGGTGACTGCTGCTCTCCGTGTCACCGACGGTGCCCTCGTCGTTGTGGATTGTGTGTCCGGTGTGTGCGTGCAGACCGAGACTGTGCTGCGTCAGGCTATCGCTGAGCGTATCAAGCCCATTCTGTTCATGAACAAGATGGACCGTGCTCTTCTGGAGCTGCAATTGGACGCCGAGGAGTTGTACCAGACTTTCCAGCGTATCGTTGAGAACGTCAACGTCATCATTGCCACCTACAACGATGACGGCGGCCCGATGGGTGAGGTGCGCGTTGATCCCTCCAAGGGATCCGTGGGCTTCGGTTCCGGTCTGCACGGCTGGGCCTTCACCCTCAAGCAGTTCTCTGAGATGTACTCCGAGAAGTTCAAGATCGATGTCGTCAAGCTAATGAACCGGTAAGGTCAACATATTGTTAAGGTTCTGTTCCCCCATCAACGCTTCTAGCACAAAACGTGTGACGCTGAGCGTGCGGCATCTTGGAGAGATCTTTAGAGTCGCGCGTGCTGAGGGCGCCACAAGTGCTACAAAAATAGAAGCAGAGCAATCGGCAGGAAGCTGTTGAAACGCTGCCTCGGGACCTCTTTCCTAATGTCCCAACGAGTCATGCTAAGGCAGTGCCCTCACAATTATTTCACCTTCCAGTATTGGCTAGCAATTAGTCCGAATCAAGTATCGACCACTAACTATCTCCATTCTTATCCATTTACAGTCTGTGGGGTGAGAACTTCTTCAACGCCAAGACCAAGAAGTGGCAGAAGCAGAAGGAGGCCGACAACAAGCGGTCCTTCTGCATGTACATCCTGGATCCCATCTACAAGGTGTTCGATGCCATCATGAACTACAAGAAGGAGGAGATCGGTGTCCTCCTGGAGAAGATCGGTGTGACCTTGAAGCACGAGGACAAGGACAAGGACGGCAAGGCTCTGCTGAAGACCGTTATGCGCACCTGGCTGCCAGCCGGTGAGGCTCTCCTTCAGATGATTGCCATTCATCTGCCATCCCCAGTCGTTGCCCAGAAGTACCGTATGGAGATGTTGTACGAGGGTCCCCACGACGATGAGGCCGCCGTTGCCGTGAAGAACTGCGATCCCGATGGTCCTCTGATGATGTACATCTCCAAGATGGTACCGACCTCCGACAAGGGACGTTTCTACGCCTTCGGTCGTGTGTTCGCCGGCAAGGTTGCCACCGGACAGAAGTGCCGCATCATGGGCCCCAACTACACTCCCGGCAAGAAGGAGGATCTGTACGAGAAGGCCATCCAGCGTACCATCCTGATGATGGGTCGTTACGTCGAGGCCATCGAGGATGTGCCCTCTGGCAACATTTGCGGTCTGGTCGGTGTCGATCAGTTCCTGGTCAAGACCGGTACCATCACCACCTTCAAGGATGCCCACAACATGAAGGTTATGAAGTTCTCCGTGTCGCCTGTCGTGCGTGTGGCTGTTGAGCCCAAGAATCCTGCTGATCTGCCCAAGCTGGTGGAGGGTCTGAAGCGTCTGGCCAAGTCCGATCCTATGGTGCAGTGTATCATTGAGGAGTCCGGTGAGCACATCATTGCCGGTGCCGGTGAGCTGCATTTGGAAATCTGTCTGAAGGATCTGGAGGAAGATCACGCCTGCATCCCCCTGAAGAAGTCTGACCCTGTGGTGTCGTACCGTGAAACCGTGTCGGAGGAGTCCGACCAGATGTGTCTGTCCAAGTCGCCCAACAAGCACAACCGTCTGCAGATGAAGGCCTTGCCCATGCCCGACGGTCTGCCCGAGGACATTGACAACGGTGAAGTTACCGCCAAGGACGAGTTCAAGGCCCGTGCCCGTTACCTGTCCGAGAAGTACGACTACGATGTCACCGAGGCCCGTAAGATTTGGTGTTTCGGTCCCGACGGTACCGGACCCAACTTCGTCCTCGACTGCACCAAGTCCGTGCAGTACCTCAACGAAATCAAGGACTCTGTGGTTGCTGGCTTCCAGTGGGCCTCCAAGGAGGGTATCCTGGCCGATGAGAACTTGCGTGGTGTCCGCTTCAACATCTATGATGTGACCCTGCACGCTGATGCCATCCATCGTGGTGGCGGCCAGATCATTCCAACCACCCGTCGTTGCCTGTACGCTTCTGCCATTACCGCCAAGCCTCGCCTTATGGAGCCCGTCTACCTGTGCGAGATCCAGTGTCCCGAGGTTGCCGTCGGTGGCATCTACGGTGTGCTGAACAGGCGTCGTGGCCATGTGTTCGAGGAGAACCAGGTTGTGGGCACCCCCATGTTCGTTGTTAAGGCTTACCTGCCCGTCAACGAGTCGTTCGGCTTCACCGCCGATCTCCGCTCCAACACCGGTGGACAGGCCTTCCCTCAGTGCGTGTTCGATCACTGGCAGGTACTGCCCGGCGATCCGTGCGAGCCATCCAGCAAGCCCTATGCCATCGTGCAGGACACCCGCAAGCGCAAGGGTCTCAAGGAGGGTCTGCCCGATCTCTCCCAGTACTTGGACAAGTTGTAAGCGACCATCTTTACCGCCGCCACCACCACCACGACAACTACTACTACTCGCCACCCAACCCCCCACACAACAACAACAAGAAGAAACACCATGTGCAGCAGGCTGAGAGGGAGGAGAAAAATAGAACAAAGTGGAGCGCCAGGAAACAACATCCAGCAACTGATCCAGCACGGCACCTAAAGCAACACCTACGGCCGCTGGTAGTGTTTTAATCAAATGAAAACACAAACCATTAAAGAAATTTTGATTATTAATTGTATAACATTAAAACACAACCACAAAATAAATCAACTAAATGATTATACGCTTAAGTTTATATAAAAAAAAAAACAATTACACTTGATGTGTGGTCGATATGAGTTTAAAGAACGGGTAGGTCCTTCCGCGCAAGGTTTGTCCATTTTAGTTACGAGTTGTGGCAAAATTTTATTTTTAGACGTACAAAATATGACAATAAGTACTTCCATATAATGACAAAATTGAGGATCACGGATAACTCACAAGAAATACGTGAAAATTTAGAAAAAAGATACCAAAAGGATAAAAGTTTTTGGGAAATGTTCGTGAAACAGGAGTAATGGTTTAGAAAACATCCGCCAGCTTGACCAGCTCCACCAGAGATGGTTTCATGTTCTGAACTGACTTGTTGGGGCTCTTGAAAGTACGACATTTATCCAACACACGATCGAATTCTGGCAAGCCAAAGTCCTGACACCCGGATCCAACCGGCTGCAAATGAATCCCTTCCAGCTCCCACTGAGGACGCCTTGGCTCCGGCTGATCGGCGTCTGCATAAATGGTTGCCACTGCGGCGCCAGCTCCCTCCAGCATGGCGAGGAGCAAACAGCCCGTGAAGGCACCATTGGCCATTGACATAACTCCTTTCCGAGCGGCTGAAATACCACCCGTAACTGCTCCGCTCACAATGGAGTTCCAGGAATCATCGCGCTGACGAATTTGGGACAGGGCACAGTCCACCGTGCTGAAGGTGGCGCCCCAGAGGGCAAAGCTTCCGGCGATTCCCGGAGTTCCAATTTTAACCGATTCCAATCCGTAGTACAGACCCCGCACCACTCCAGACGGCGAGTTCCGGAATCCCTTCAGATACTGATACATCGCTCCTCCAATCGACCCAATCATATAGCCGCATCCGCAATCCTCAACAATCCTAATCGGACATGGCTGTCGTGTGAACTCCATAATAATTAGTAAGCGATTTCGTCGATAAATTCCAAGGATATATGGCAAGTATTTAGTTGCGAGATAAAAATATCCTTGTTCTTCACTCGGCCTGATTCGCCTGTGTTTTTTATTTTCCGGGCAGGAAGTTAAAAGTGTGTGCCTTCGGTAACGTCTTTTGAATAATACAGCTTGAAAGTTGTTAGCATATGACATATTATTCTTGTTTTCAATTCAAAAAATTTTAACATTTTAAACAAAA
Organism: Drosophila atripex; assembly: GCA_035045925.1. NCBI lineage: Eukaryota > Metazoa > Arthropoda > Insecta > Diptera > Drosophilidae > Drosophila > Drosophila atripex. The sequence goes on from JAWNOP010000070.1 coordinate 11,598,959, forward strand.
CTCTTGGGCTTTAAACAATGCTAAATGGTTTCTGTCTTTGCTGTATGTACATAAGCCGCAATAGCGATGGTACTTTTAAGTGGCTTAAATAATCGATAAAATAGAGGTGGGCTAAAACTAAGGCTTATTCTAATTGGATTTTAAAACCTAATTTATTTCTTAAGATTTTATCTTAAGTTAAACTGTATAACCTTTTCTCTGTGCTTAATTAGGATTAATATTTCAATTTTATTATTAAGCTTAAATTGAATGATACTTTTTCATTGCAAATTGTCTAAAAAATAATACAACTTGAAAATTTTAAATTTAAAAACTAGCACACATTTCTAGATTGATTCACTTTGACATCGCTAGATTTCACCCCGAAATTCGCTGTTCACCTTATAAACAAATCGTTCGTTGACTGAGAGTTGTAATGTTGTAACCAGCGGACGAAGCAACGGGAATGTGCGCGTAGGTACGCATGTGTGAGTTCCTCGGCCTGTTTGTGTGTTGTTCTGTGCAAATTGCAAAATGCGAACATTCTCGGAAATTGCCCCCGCGTCTGTTTTTGTCATTCGGTTCAAAAGGCAGGCCGCCAGCCGTTTGTCGCCGCTGCTGCTACTTGCTGACGCCGCTGTTACCTCTGTTACCGTTGTTTTAGAGTCGCCGCGGCGTCTGTCATTACGATTGCCAGCCACCCCCTTGCAGTCCATTCTCTGATTGGGATTAGTCTATTTTTAGCACCGCTTCCAATTGGAAGACTCTTGATTTGACCTTTTGGCAGGGGCAAACGCGAAAGCTTTCAGCTGTAATTATTAGCCGAAAAAAAAATCACTTTGCCTTTGAATGTGTGTCTGTGCGTTGGCGTTTGTGGGCTTGGATGTGTGTTTTGTTGGCTGTGTCAGTCGTCTGCATGTGAAAAAATCGATTCCAGACTCCCTGCAGAAACTTCATTCAGTAAAGGAAAGCAAAGCAAAGGACAGGAAAGGAAACAGAAGCATAAGCAGAAGAGAGGCAGCGACGCCGACGTAGCCGCAGCAGTAAATTTTACAGCTAGACAAAGTTGTCCCTCTCTCCTTCGCGCTATATATATGTGTATGTGTATTTGTGTGTGTTTAGGTGGGTGGCTGGAAGCCGATAACACCGGAAATGAATTGTGCCCGTATTAGAAACTTTAAAATTGCAAACTTTTATTTCAATCGCTTGTGCATCCGTTCAGTTCCCATTTTTTTTTAGGCCAACCCAGTTGCAAATGCAAAAATAAAAAAAAGAGACAAAAAAAAAACGTGTTTATATATAGCCCCTCACAAAGAGTGTGCAAAAGAGTGTAGTAGTAGTGTGTGTGTGTGTGTGTCTCGCAGGAGGTGGGTGGGATTTGTGTGTGAATGCGCCTGACTCTCAAACTCCTCTCAGCGGGACCCCAAAGTGTATAGAAAATATGAATGAAGATAAGGAGAAGCGAATAGTGTGTGTTCTCCCACACTTTCTCACTTGTTGTTTTTGCTGCTGTTGATTTTTCGCACCTCCACCCACCCACCTACCCACCTTCCTTCCAGTCCTGGTCTGAAATCTCACAATGTGAAAAATCAATGCACAAAAAAAATCTCTGGTTGAACAGTTTTTAATTGCCCGGATTGCGCGTGTGTGTTTACTGTTTTTTGTGTAAATGATGCGAAATTAATGTAAGCGATTTTTAAATAAGAACAAAGAGCGAGACGAATGGGAAAATAAAACTCCAACAGTGCCAAGGATTTTTTTTCGGTAGATACAAAAATTCCATGCCCCAAAATGACCACATGTGCTAGCCAGTAATGATTAAAAAAATATCTATGTATATAATTTTCTTTATAAATAAATTGTTGAAGAATAGTCATAACTCCCTTTTATTATGGGTTTCTAGGGCACACTCTTTATAATGACTGCCTTTGCCATATAACATAAATATCCCGTCACGAACAAAGGTCAACTTTGACAGGCTAGGAGCAGGAAGCCTGTGGCACGATTTCCATACCCATACCCACACCCATAGCTTATCCTGCCAAAGTCAATTTTAATTTCCGCATACACGACTTCCACGACTTTCCATCTAATCGGAAAATATCAATATCTACTGTTGGCATTAAGGGGGCGAGCCGGCTGGCTTCAAAATCGCACGCCAAGCTAATAGCTCCTAATTGGGAATCACGCCAACGAAATCAATATTAATTATTTATTAATAGAGCCGATGGCGGGGCGGCTTACAAACCGAATATCTCTCACCTGTACCTGTACACCCCCTCTTCTCACCCACAGCATCGTCGGCATTTCGATGACGAATTTAATGACCTGAAAACGGTGGCCAGAGGACGAAGAGTGATACAAAACGACATAAAATAATAAAGGAGAGAAAAAAAAAGAAAAAGCATCGCGAATCACTTTAACACACTGCATAGATGAAAATTGAAACAGCCGACAACAAAGCAACGTCGACAGCGACGCTGACGCTGACTGAGGCAGAGGCAGAAGCAGTGGGCGCATTGATTTCATTTTCATAATCAACGAAATATCAAAAAAAAAAATATATAAAAAATAATACAATAAAAGCAAACCGCAGAGAAGGTCCCCCCGTCGATGGTTTCAATGAAAATCGCATAATGGCAACGGCATCGGAATCGTGTGGAGCACGCGATTCAAACGACACGGAGACCGAGGAGGCGGTTCACCTGGAGGCGGGGCAGTCCGGGGCAGCTGCTGGTCCAGCGGCGATGGCAGATTCCCAGCCCGCATTGGACGCCAATTCTCTGGAGGCGGAGGCAGCGTTGGAAGCGGAGGCGGAGGCGGAGGCAGAGCCAGAGGTGGAGGCTGATTCCGAGTCCAAAACCCGTGCAACTGGAGATGGGGATACTGCTGCTGATGCCGCTGGAAGTGACCAACAAAGGGAAAAGTATGTCGCAGCTTTTAACTGAAATTGAATCAAATTGTTAATCCCCATTAGCATAGTCCTCAGATGGCAACGACACTGAGAAAAAAAGCTTTAATCTAAAATATATAAGACTAGGAGTAAGAGAAAAATATGTCAAAAAAAAAATCAAAATATTATTTCTGTATTTTTTAAATTCTAAATTATTGTATACTAATATTTTGTGTCTAGCCATTAAATTAAATAAGACTTTGACTTTATATAGGAATTTAAACAATTAATTTTATTAACTTTTAATATAATTTTTGTTGAAAATCAAATGGAGCTAGAATTATTAATATCCTCGAATTCCTGGAGTATTCCACGACCAGTAGAACAAGTGTAAATTTCAATTAAAATGATAAAATTAATAAAATATAACTACTGCTACCATTGTATCTTTTTCTCCTGTAGGGGCGATCAACTGGAATTGCAGTTGCAATGCTCGCAGGAGCCCATTTCCATGGATGACATACCTGAGCCCATTAAAGTCCTCGACGACATCATTTCGGAGTTCGAGGAGGCAGCAACGAAACCAGTGGCCTTGCATAACAACAGTGGCGAGAATCAGTCCGAGGACGACGGCTATATGAGTCTCAGCCGCAAAAAGTAAGTATTTAAATCATTCTTAATGCCACTTGCTAAGATTTATTGCCTCATTTTGACCCAATTGACAGCAGATTGCCAGATAATATCCCTGTTAAGTAGTTTTTTTTTATAGGAAGGGATTATTAAGATAATTACATAAATCTACAAAGGATGGGACTTTCTGTTTAATTATGGTTGTATGTTTATGGCAAGTTTTGGCAGCTTATGTTTATGGTTATGGCTATATGGTGGTGTCTATAGAGATATGTTTTATCCTTTTATTTTATAGAAAGATATCTCAAACGAGCCCTTTTTGGTTGAAAATCATTGAAAGATCTTTTAAAAAAGATATTTAAAAATCTTCTTTAAATTTAAATATCAATTAATTAAAATAAAAATGTATATCCCTCGATTTTTAAATTAAATTTTATTAATCTCTCCACCCAATACTCGTGTGAACTAATCAATTTCGAACCTTGAATCTGCAGCATGTCCAAAAAGGATTCCGAGGACGTGCCACAGACACCCAGCACCGACACCGTGCCCGAGGGCAGTTTCAACGAGGTGGATGGCACGGCCGAGAACTTAACCAAATTATCTGAGGTGGAGCACGGCCAGGAAACGACGACGCCACTCATACAGACGACGCTGGTGAGTATCGGGATGGGGATGGAGATGGGGATGATGCGTCGGCTAATGGAAAACCAATTAACCCAACGCCATCAACTGTCTCGTTTTCGACCGAACCCACAGCCAAAGGCACGGAGCGCCAACTCGACTCCGGCCACCAACTCGAACTACTCAAGTTTGCCGTGCTGCGGGGCCAGGGCGTCCAACTTGGGCGGAGCTTCCGTTGGCCATTCCTCAAGTGGATTGGCAGCCATCCGGCACCCGGGCAGCTGCAACGGCGAGCGCAATGCACTGGGCATCGACATCAGTGCCGTGCACAATGCAGTGCTTAGGGGGAACCTGGCCAAATTGCCGGAGCCCATCGTCAATGAACATCCGGTGACCATCTATCCGGGTCCCTCGTCCAAGGCGGGTGGCGGGGGCGAGGGGAACCGTGGCAAGCGACTGCTCAGTTCGGTGGAGAAGCACAAAGAGGTGTGCCACATGCTCAACCCACAATCGAGTAGCTCGCCGAGCTCCTCATCCGGATCACAGCACACTTCCAGTGGCGAGGCATCACCAGCTGCCTCCCATGTCAATGTGGCCACTTCCAAGTCGATTGGCAGGCAGGAGGACTTCTCTGAGGATTCACTGGAGGAGGAGTCAACCATCTCCACGGATCTCACGCCCGTCAAGCAGAACGGCGTCGCCTGGGAGATTCACTTCAAGAGCAACAAAAAGAAGTCCGGAGGCTCGAAGAAGGCCACAGGTGCTGCCTCTAAAAAGGTAAGAGTATTTGGGATTTTAAATGGAGCTTCTTTGAAAAGCAAACCATCTTATGGCCCACCTTTTGACGCAGCAGCAATCACGTACCGGAAATTTGGACGACTTCAACAATAGCTTTGTGTACAACGAGCAAAGCATGCTGGGCAAGGGAACCTTCATAATCCGTCGTTCCACCGCCAAGAAGCCGCCGCGTGCCGCCGATGTGTTCAGCATACCGAAGCCACCGCGTCCGTCGCTGGGCGATAGATCTTTGCCTGGATCGGGCATAGTTGGAGGAGCGGGAGCGATAAGCAATGAGTTCTATACCAGCGACAGCGAGCAGAGCGATGCCGCTCCAGTCCCAGTTAACCTTCCACCACCACCCGCTCCTGTCGAGATGAACTTCGTCTACAAGGAGTGTGAGGCGAATGCCTTGCACACACGCCGGGGCTTGGAGATGGCCGCCGCCCAGCGAGCTGCTCTCTCCTTGGACATTGCCGAGGCACCAGACCAACTGGGTCTCGGCAAGCCGGTAAAGAGCAAAACGGCTATGCTCACCGAGAAGCGACTCAGTGCCGAGTCTATGCCGGACAATACATCCAGCAGTGAGGAGTTTGACGAGGCGCGTCTGAATGGGAACGGGAGCTACGACCTGTATACCTACAATGGTAATGGTAGGTGTTCTAAAGGATTGGAAAAATTAAGATTGATCTCTGATATCTTTCAGATCTGCGGGTTTCCAACGCCACTACTCCTCACACAGATCTGGCTCCCACTCTCGAAGAGGACGAGGAGTCCGACTTCAGCTACGGGTGTGCTCCGCTCAAGCAGATCGAGCACAACATCAGCGCCTTGTTGCGTGGAGACATTCCCATTGTCGGCCAACCGCCGTGCAGTAATGGAGCTATTGCAGCAGCTGGGGCTGTTGCTGCTCCGGGATCTGCTTCAGCAGCTGCCACAGCTGCCGAGTTACATGCCAAACGGGTGCTGGAGTTTCGCCCCGGTGTCCACAAGTCGGAAAGCGCCAAGGAAATGTTGCTGTCCCAGATGCCAAGCTTTGGGCCGTTGCCTCCATCGCCTCCCAGCTCCAATCCGGATCTGTTCGACTATGATGCTCCGCTTCCGCCATCGCCGGTGGAGCCTCGCAAGCAGCTGGAACTGCCGGCCAATGCCCCGCCGCCGAACCGCGGAACCACCGTGGTGGAGGTGCATGCCACCGCCTCGGGAGCGGCTGTTCATAGCAGCAACAGCCATACACGTCGCAGTCGCGACAACGTGGCTGCTGTGAGGCACTTTAACGACGAGCTGCCGCCACCGCCGGCTCCAACCCACCAGTCGGCCAGCTTTGCGGAGGGATTACCCGGTCCACCAGTAGTTCCGCCACATCGGGCGACTGGCGGTCACTCGGCCAATACCATGAAGTCCTGGAGCATCGATTCGCAGTACCGCAAGCGATCGCCCAAACTGTTTGGCCACTATAGTAGCGGTGGTGGCAGCGGGATCACCACACCCACTGGCCTGGGACCCATGCCGCCACTACCCCCGCCTCCCGTCGATGGAATGGCCTGTGGATCCGGGTCGTACCAGCGGCGTTACATCAATTACGGCACCAAGCGCAGCCTGAAGCAGTCGCCGCGCGAGGAGCACCGCCTGCAAACCTCATGTAGTCTTCCTGAAACGCCAATTTTTGCCAGAGGGTACATATATATATACACATTCTGAATGTCTAAAAAACAATTCTTATTTTATGTATTTCTTTATTTAGCTGTGACATACCACGTACGCCATATCGACGCCAGAACGAACCGCTGCCTGTGGTTAGCGGTGTGCGCACAGCGCCCAGGTCGAGCACATCGAATAGCATCAATATGGGCACTTCCATTTTGGGTATAGGAGGTGAGTCAGTTAATGGCAGAAATGGCCATAAGACATTTTATGTAAATTCATTCTGTGTTGTATACCCTTCCTGAGGGTAATTTTAGTTCAAAGTGTACCGCTGTGATAGGCATATTTTTTTTTATCAGGATCACCTCCTGAGTCGATATACCCATGTCCTTTTTTGCCTAAAAGCAATAGCTTAAAAGCATTGTAGATCGATTCTCCATCAATCTGCATCAAAATCTAAGAACTAAATATTTTTACGATATTTTCTCAAACTTTCTGGGGCATCCCCTTCAAAAATTTAGAAAAATGCATGTGGGGACAATTTGGCCCCCAGCGATGGCTATATCTTGACCAATTTCCATCCGATTTTTGACCAGAATAGCTTAAAAGCTTTGTAAATCGATTCTCCATCAATCTGCATCAATATCTAAAAACAAAATATTTTTTAGATTTTTTGTGAAAATTTCTGGGGTGTCCCTTTAAAAAACACAGAAAAATGCATGTTGGGAGAATATGACCCCCAGCGATGGCCATATCTTGGGCAATTTTTATCCGATTCTTGAGCGGAGTACCTTAAACGATTTGTGGGTCGATTCTCCACCATTCTGCATTAAAATCAGACAACAAAATATTTTTTAGATTTTTTGTGAAATTTTCTGGGGGATCCCCTTCAAAAATGGTGAAAAATGCATGGAAGGACAATATGGCCCCCAGCGATGGCTATATCTTGGCCAATTTCCATCCGATTTTTGATCAGAATAGCTTAAAAGCTTTGTAAATCGATTCTCCATCAATCTGCATCAATATCTAAAAACAAAATATTTTTTAGATTTTTTGTGAAAATTTCTGGGGTGTCCCTTTAAAAAACACAGAAAAATGCATGGAAGGACAATATGGCCCACAGCGATGGCCATATCTTGGGCAATTTTTATCCGATTCTTGAGCGGAGTACCTTAAACGATTTGTGGATCGATTCTCCACCATTCTGCATTAAAATCAGAGAACAAAATATTTTTTCGATTTTTTGTGAAATTTTCTGGGGGATCCCCTTCAAAAATGGTGAAAAATGCATGGAAGGACAATATGGCCCCCAGCGATGGCTATATCTTGGCCAATTTCCATCCGATTTTTGATCAGAATAGCTTAAAAGCTTTGTAAATCGATTCTCCATCAATCTGCATCAATATCTAAAAACATAATATTTTTTAGATTTTTTGTGAAAATTTCTGGGGTGTCCCTTTAAAAAACACAGAAAAATGCATGTTGGGAGAATATGGCCCCCAGCGATGGCCATATCTTGGGCAATTTTTATCCGATTCTTGAGCGGAGTACCTTAAACGATTTGTGGATCGATTCTCCACCATTCTGCATTAAAATCAGAGAACAAAATATTTTTTCGATTTTTTGTGAAATTTTCTGGGGGATCCCCTTCAAAATGGTGAGAAATGCATGGAAGGACAATATGGCCCACAGCGATGGCCATATCTTGGGCAATTTTTATCCGATTCTTGAGCGGAGTACCTTAAACGATTTGTGGATCGATTCTCCACCATTCTGCATTAAAATCAGAGAACAAAATATTTTTTCGATTTTTTGTGAAATTTTCTGGGGGATCCCCTTCAAAAATGGTGAAAAATGCATGGAAGGACAATATGGCCCCCAGCGATGGCTATATCTTGGCCAATTTCCATCCGATTCTTGTGAGGAATAGCTTAAAAGATTTGTAAATCGATTCTCCACCAATCTGCATCAAAATCTAAGAACGAAATATTTTTACGATATTTTCTCAAATTTTCTGGGGCATCCACCTTCAAAAATTTAGAAAAATGCATGTGGGGACAATATGGCTCCCAGCAATGGCTATATCTTGGACAATTTCCATCCGATTATTGAGCGCAATATCTTAAAATATTTGTAGATCGATTCTCCACCAATCTGCATAAAAATCTAAAAACAAAATATTTTTTCGATTGTTTGTGAAAATTTCTGGGGTGTCCCCTTAAAAAACACAGAAAAATGCATGTTGGGAGAATATGGCCCCCAGCGATGGCTATATCTTGGCCAATTTCCATCCGATTTTTGAGCGCAATATCTTAAAATATTTGTAGATCGATTCCCCATCAAACTGCATCAAAATCTACGAACGAAATATTTTTTAGATTTTTTGTGAAAATTTCTGGGGTGTCCCTTTAAAAAACACAGAAATATGCATGTAGGGACAATATGGCCCCCATATAAAAAACATTGTTTCGCATTTTAAGCTAGTTTTCCTTTCTTCTTTATTAATTTTATAGTTGATCTTAGTGATTTGTTATAATTTTATGCTAGGAGGTACTGATGGTAATTGTTTCCTTATAGCTGGAAACTATGGAACTGCCCAAATCTGTCGCCAGCGGTCGATCAACCATGCCTTGGCCTCCAACGAAATGCTACGGATGACCGGAGCCCCTGCTCGTGGCTGGTATCCCAAACAGAGGGGAATGCGTCCGGCTTCCACCGAGAACATCGATAGATTGGCTTCCGTTCGAGTGTGGGACAATCCGGCGGGCATGTCCGGCACAGGACAATCCCGTAAGCCGCTTACATTGCCGCCAAATCTCACGCCTTCCTTTTTAAATAAGTCACCTCGAGAGGCACTGCGTCGAGTAACCAGTCTACTGATCACCAAGAAAAGTAAGTTATTGAAAAAAAATACAAAATATGTTAAAAATACAAAAATTTAATTTTTAATCAGAGAACAACAAGGAGCGAAAGCACAAGGCCTATTGCGATCAATCCATGGATGACAGTAACAGCAAGCATGCCTACGAATTCGAAACAGGTAGAAAATTACGCTTAAATAAATATGAATATTTGGAATTTTAATCTGTCATTGTCTCCTTAAAGGATCCACCAAGCGAAAGGATAGCAATCGCAAGGATAATGGAGCCTCTGGCGGAACCACCGCCACCACCACCACTAAAACCAAAAAGAAGGGTCTCTTCAAGTCCTTCTGGAAACGCACGAAAACCGCCTCGCTGGATCAATAGAGAAACTTCGTATGGCGAGCCAAAGCACTGCCCCATTTTTACGTTCACCAAACGAGCATATGGATAGCATCGAAAATGATAATAACCCAAGCACATTAAACACAACACACACACACCCTACAACTTAATTATCGGGTCGCAAGTTGAGAGTTTATCGTTGCACCCACCCACCCACTCACTCACCTGCTCATCCGATCAGCAAGTCTTTCTCACGCTTGTGTTCGTTTGTTCGTTCACCTTGGAACACAATTGAAGCAATTTTGTAAACACATCGTATCGTATATCGGTCATATAGTAAATGAGTAAAACTGAATAATTCAAATGCACAAAAGCCGTGAATCGTAAAGACTGAAAATGAATAAATAAAAAAAACAAAAAATAAAAATAAAACGCGTAAAACAAAGGAAAATGTTAACGTAAACGAAAATATTATGGAAATAATGAAATTTAAATTGAAACATATGCAAACGGTATTTCGCATTCACAAGCAGCTAGATGGATCGCGCGGCTATATATTTATACGATTACACCCCATACCCATACCTTGATCTTGCCAAAATCGAAAATAAATTCAAATATTACAATGGCCGTAAAACCAGAAACAATTAACAGAAAAATACAACAACCCGAATAAGCACGCAACGATGGGCTAAGGAAGAAATTTACAATTTATACAAGCACTGAATTTATATATACGTATATGGGTATGAGCGCTATATACATAGTTTGGACTATAACTGAGCCGATAGGGTTCTAGACACCATTACTTACTTTACGACAATGACGTTTGATACTTTGAGCTCTTTTTTGTGAGAAATTACTAAAGATATGTTATTGAAATCAGTTTGGCAGGCTATTTGGAGTTTGGATTAGCAGGTGTACGGGCAGGTTGCAATTACAGAGGGGGATTTTTCCGATCCAGATTGGATTCCATTGGCCCAGCCTGCCAACCATCCAACAAGTTATACATTCGAGACACAATAAGGAAGAAGATACTTAAAATCATGAGATACATCAAGTATAATACGCATTTAATTTCCAAAAAAAAATAAAAAATAAAAATAAAACTGAAAAAGAATGAAGTTAAGCCCTCCACGTTTCAAAGAATGTTTGATAATAATAACGAAAAACCAAGCATAATATTAAAACACAAGATCAGTGCTCAAGACGACTTTTACCAGAGAAAGCATTTCTCAGATTTTGAGCAAAACAATTTTTTGGCTAGTTTGGAAGAGAAAACTGCAATAAGTGACAACAAGAAACAAAACCGTAAACGTTTACTAGTCATTAAATATTAAAAATAAACTGAAAACTTATATATAGATATATATATATGGGAGATGACATATTTTTTATTAACAATCTCACTGAGAAGCCAACGATGAGATGAATGAATGAAGTTTGGCAGCATTTTATGAACAGGAGCTGGCCCCCCTCCCAGAGCAAGTTGAAAGTATTATTAACGAATTATATTATATGCTATAGCAAGTTGGTATTTATTATAATTATGATATATGTACATTTATTTGAATTAACATTACTGAATATATTTTTTAGAAAAGTAGCTTGAAACGGAATAAAATGATTAAAAAAAAACAAAACCAGATATAATCCATGGCCCTTGTGTACTTTTTATATAGATATATCTATAATATTTAGATCTTTTGGCGAAGGAATAGCCTAAATGGTGGCAGAACACAAAATTATCTAAAAAAAAAATACATAATAACTGGGAGTCGTAAAAGTATACAAAATATATTTATTTTTTAACATTCGAGAAGTGAGAGTAAAGTATTTCCCATAAAGGCCAATGAAGCTAGTAACTACTCAACTATAATCTGTTTCTCACCTATCTAAAAAAGCCAAAAACTCGCGCAATTTCGGAAAATAAATTCCCAGTAAACGATTTTTGGAGTATCGTAATTAAAATTATTCCAAATCAAATGACAAATTACAATAACAATGAAGACAGATAAACGAAAAACGAAATTAAATATAAAAGTCACATCATAGCAAACACACGCAACTGCAAAATGGAAAACAGTATAATTTTTTAAAATAAAGAAAAAAAGGAAACTAAATCATAATTTTTAATATTGAAATTTAACAATTGTATATGAGGGTAAATGAAATGAAATAAAAAGAATAGCATTGAATTCATTTTGAAAAATATAAAAACAACTTTTTATTATAAGAACTATGATCCTTATTAGGAAAAAATAAATTACCATTTGGGCTATCCATCTTTTCAACCAACCATCGTGTTTAGAAGGAAACAGATTAGAATTTACATTGGTAAGAATTCTTTCGCAGAATATTTGCTATTTGTGTTTATTATACATTCTCCAGCGATTCTGCTTTGTGCGTGTGCGCATAAAACCAGATAAATATACATTACACAAAAGGAATATATCTAAAAATATAATGGACGCACGCATTAAATCAAAACGGGGAAACTAACTAAACTAAATTAAAAGTATCAGTAACAGCGTTCGTTCGACACACATCTTTCATTACAAATCATAAAGCGAGAAACTAATCAGAACTAAAATTCTTTTGTTTATCTTCAGTTTTTGTTGCTTTTAAGGATATTTTTGTTTAGTTTTAACACTCAGATTTTAATATTGTTTTTGTTTAAATCCTGTCTATGTATGAGTTGCTTTAAAAAGATAATAAGCCGCATTGATTAACAATTATTCTTTGTATTTATGGGTTTCTTTTTGTGGTCTGGGGGGGATTTCATTCATTTTTAGATTAAATAATCTCTGCCGCAGTCTAAGCCATGTAGCTGTATTCATCGCCGGAATTCGCAGTTCGCTCTATATATTGTTTGTCAATTAACGATTCCACGCATTTCTTGATCATTGCTATATTGGGCGTAAAGCTAACCTTTGATAATGAGAGGACCTACGGAAGAAAACATTATATTACATATATGCTTGCCAATTACGTCTTTTATCGTATCTCTTACCTCCTGTATTAGAGCATTGTGCTTCAAGACCTTTCGCGCCTTCATTATTCTTACTATAGCAGCCTGAAGGAACAATTTCCGATCTTCGTCCACAGAGTTGATGGTGTGCTCCACCTCCTGCGGTGTCTCCTTTTGCAGGGCCGAGCTAATTTTAAACTTTGTACGCTTATTTGTGTAATCCAAATTCAATTCAATTCGAGTCTCCCCGGCGAGATTCTCTGAGCTGGCATTCAACAGCTTGGACTCGATCATGGGCTGCATGTGCTTCTGAAACGTTTCGTCGTTCAGCTGTAGCGTATTCTGGATTTCCCGACAACTCAGGCTGTCACATGTTTCGAATAGCAGAATTATCGCCATCTGGTATGTTTGCATCGTAACGATGTATGACTTTTTCAAATGACTCAGCTTCAGCTCGCCGTGGCACATGTGATGCAACCAGGTTAGCTTCCGGCCACTAAACAATTTATGGTAATAGTCCTCAAACTAAAGATACATATAAGATAATTAATATTTCAGACAGTTAAGTATATCAGTTACCTACCATTTTAATCGATTTCTCGAACTCTTGGGGCACAGCGAATGGTATAACTTGCGTTGATCCCAAGGGCCAAGCCCCCGCTTGAAGTACCTTAATCGAAAGATTGATGCCTACGGGAATAAATAAATAATTTCTTTAATATATTTCTTGGAATATGAATGATTTTTTTAAACTCACCCAAATCCACATTGTTGTCCTTTAAGTGAGTATTAAACTTGTTGTTCAAATCTGTAGATACCGAAATGTCCGTGAACATGCGATGCAGTTTGTTGGTAAATTCGTAGCCACAGGCTTGCTGCGAAAAGATACGATTAGAAAATCAGCAATTTTAAATAATAAAGGGAATAGGTCTTCGTTGATAAACAGCAGTTATCAGAAGAGCCTAATGAAATACTAATTTCAAGTATAAATCACATTTGGCTATCAAAGTCAAATGTTTATTAGGCCAATTAGGAAAGGTCAGTGTTCTCAGTTATCAAGTTCATTATGAAATAGATTATTTTATCTGCATGGGATTATCTTTCATATGAACTAGTTCTCCTTGTTCATTTCCAGCCCACTACTTACCTTTAAGCGATTGATCATACCCTCTTCCGCGTCCATGCTCTGGCTCTGTTCGTGAATCAGTCGCTTTGCCAGCAAACGACTATAGAACTTCTGGTACACGTCCTTGTCCTCTATGTACTTGAAGATGGTTATGTTGTTGGTTAGCTTCTGGTCGATTTCCGCCTCGCATGTCTTCGACTTCTTCAGAAGCGTATCACAGTACTTGGCTACGTATTCGGCACTGCGACACGGCTGCCGTTCGGTGGGGCGGCGGTTGATCACGCTGGCGCAGGCCTTGTCCAGTGCGCTGAGGAAGAGCGAGTCGTTCTCGAAGACGTCGGCGATGAGCTCCTGGTATTTGTGATGCACCTTCAACATGTTCTCGACGAAAGCAATGTGGATATTTTCACCCTTGAGCGAGGATACGGTGGCCAAGCCCTCGCTCTTGATGTGCTCCAGGAACGTGGTGATGAGCTCGCTCTTTAGGGTGTCGGGTATGGGCTTGAGCACGATGTACATGTTTCGGAGATCCTGGCGTCGCTCCTGCGACACCATTTCGCTGCATTCTGAGTAGATGAAGCCCAGGCGGTCATTAATGAACTTCTCCTCACACTGTTTTCTCAACTTTGGCAGGGAACTGACATGCAGAAACTTTTGGGCCCGCCGACTTTCGTATTCCAATATTCGGATCACCTCCTGCATGTACTCCGAAACGGAGCAGCGCTGTAACAGTTTATTGGCCTCGTCGGTGTAGTATGCGCCGCTCGCCTCCAGCATGGGACCCTCGAAGAGCTCCTGGTAGAGTTTTAGCGAGCCCGTCTTCTTATAGTCCTGAACCTCTACGAAGCTATGGATCACTCCGTTGATGATTTGCACGCGATGGTGGTCCAGGCTTCCGTTGCTGGCTCTATCGGCGGCGATGCCCTCGAGAATATGGCGGACCAGTTCGCTGGCAAGATACTCGACCATGTACAGCCGCCAGATATCAAGGCCCAGCTCGCCGATCTCCATCTGCTCGGCGGCGTCGCTCGAAAGGTTGCCGTAGAAGGACTCTGTGTCGGTGATCTTTTGCTTCTTAATGTGTTGCTGGTTCAGATAGCTGAAGTACAGAATGATAACATATTAATTAAGGTGTCTGAATAATTAGTTGGACTACTTACATGTACAACTGATGTAGGTACTTGATGCCCTGGCTGTACTCCATCCAGGTGGTGTAGTACCTTTGGAGAAGGTCCGGCCTGCCGTCCTCGTCGGTAAGGACCTTCTTTGTCAACATCTCCTGGACGTGCTGCTCGAGGAAGTGCTTTGTTTCGCTGTAGAGCCGGTCGGCCATAGGTTCCGGCTGCGCCACGCACAGCGTGTAAACATCGCTGTTTTTGGTAAATGATTGGGAACGTCATTGTGTTAGTGCGTGTTTTTTTTTTTTTAGCAATTTCGATTTTGGCAACTCACGCTGCACACAGACATACATAAATACGAATGAACAGCAGCGGCGGAAATTATAGCAGAGTCAATTTTATAAATGCTTTGAAACAAAGTGTAGTATGGGGCATCTAGTATAGTTTGTTTTTATTATTCTATATTCTGGGAAAGCCTAAGAAGCATTGCAGTTATCTAGATGATTTGAAAAATACTCGGTAATCAAAAAGCCAACATGTATTACCTATCAATAGAGATTATCTGTACTTATAGTATGCATAGAGATTACAATATTTCTGCAACTCATTGATGACTTTTTATGTAGCTAATATTATGACGGCTGCTGCACGACATTCTTTTTATTATAGTGAGACAATAAAGGGTATTTTTTTGTTCTATTAAATAATTATGATTAGTAATAACTGCTTGATGATCCTCCCTGCCTTTTCTTTAAAAATCACAATCAAATTTGATCTGGTCACGTGACTCGGCCTAGTGAGGTGCTATCACTTCCACCGCTGCTGTGAAGCAGCTGGACACCTTCTGTGACATATTCACCTGAAGCTTGTGTTCCACACTGACCGCTCCACTTTGGTTAGCGTTATCACCGACTCCGCAATGCAGCGCAGGCGCGGCCAGACGTCCACAAACTCCACTATTTTCGGTTTGAGCGACATCTCGACTGGGTCTGGGGTCCTGGGTCCGTCTGGAGTGGATGTGGTTGTGGGCGGCTAGTTGGTCGAACAGATGTGTCCGAGAACGATCAGGATTAACGTTTGGTTAATTAGCGAAATGACAACAACAATAACGACGGCAATGTTAACAGGCAAACGACCCTCAACGTCGACAGAGGTGCCTGCTTTTTTGGTTTTTGGCATAATCGAGTAGCTCGCTCGCTCACTTTTTTGCGTGGGGGCCGCAGCTCGATGGCCTTGCCCTCGGCCGATTTCACAGCTGACCAGTTGCATGACAAGGGGGGGTTTGTGGCGCTAATCGAGGCTACTCACCTTATGCTTAACTACGCTATTTACTTATTAATTACGCCGAGAATTTAGATTTTTGCAGTTTTTTTTTTTTTTTTGCTATCGAAAAATGGGTCGACGATAACGATAAGCGCTGCCAGGGCTGCAAGACTACTGAATTTGTGTTTCCACTTCTCTCACCAGCTGTTCAGGCTAAAAATATTATTACTTGCTGTAATTAAATAGTGTTTTATGGGTTTTTTGAGTTGAGACGCCCTTAGTTTATTAGTGAGGTTTATATTTGCTTTTATTTACTAAAATTTCCGTCGACTTGCTCACACATGCGATACCTTGCTCATAAATGCGTTCGGTGCAACTCCAGTTTGGCGCCAAGATTTGAATCTTGATTTGTTCAACATTCCCAACTAGAACTACTTATTAGGATTAATTAAACCCTAATGTATCGTAAATCCAACCAAAATTATTCAAAAAACTATTTTTTATTATTGATTTATTTATTTTACTATAATTTGCTAATTGTTTGGTATGTTGGTTTTCATTTAGTTTTGTTTTTGGCTTAAATTAATTTTTTAGAAATTATAGAAAATTGCAAATGCTTAATGTATTTTATGGCCATAGCTTAAAACACAACATCTAACAGGTATAGACAAAAATTTAAAGCATTTCCCTAAAATTCTTGAATAAAATAATGTTAGTAAAAATTGTTAAGTGTGTTTTAGTTAACCAGTGGATGGTAATAGGAAGTTTTTCAAGCTAACCCAATCATTGATTCAGTTTTTCTCGTCTTGATTGTCATGCTTTTAGCCATCAGAAAAATATGGGAAACTTGTCGAGGGAAGAGACAGGTGGTATACGCATAAATACCGATTTTAGATAGATTTTCTTTTTAATCATTTATAGTTTCTATGTAAGTTCGTTTGTTGTTTGCTAATTCGTTGAAATTTTCTAATAAGCATGCGATGCAGTATATATATGACTATATATTGTTTACATCTATAGATTCTATATAATATATTTATATAAAGGTGTACATATATTTCTAGACCATACCCAGGATATTCAATTATTTTAGTTTCTGACATCTATTGCATTGAATATATTTCGATATTTAATTTAACTAATTTTTGTTATAGTTAGTTTTGTTTGCTTTTTGGACTTGCTTGTGGGCTGCATTTATTTTGTGGTGGGATTCGGATTCGGATTCTCAACTGATGTTCTATGTAACCGTGTTCTTCAGGACTTAGCATTATTTTATAAATATTCTCTAAATTATGCGCATATTCATATTTTACACATTCAGATGCAAAATGGTTGATTCAGTTGTCCTACTCGACTACACACCGATTATTTGTTAAAGCAAAGTGGTTCTCTTATATATTACAGTTCATGGAAAAGGATAACAATTTTGTTTAAAACAAAAACCGATTTCACAATAATTAAAATACTTAATCGTAGTCGAATATACTTTAAAGTTAAATATATTTCTTCATCTTAGGTACACAGTTTACAAAACTTTTGGAAAGCAAATATTTTAAGATTAACTAAATTTGAATTTTGGTTTTTTTTCTTCTTGTTTTAGAAATTGCTGCACATGGCATATAGAATATCACACGAATACTGAGGCAAACCCAAATATATAGCAAGTATAACAGCAACAGTTAACTTTTGTTCCACTAACTCAAAACACTCATCCAACACTCACTCACCCATCCACTCTCTCAGGCCGAATCAAAGTGGCATTCTCACAGTAACTCAGAAGCTAATTAAAAGCAAAATTTCGCAAATTACTCTAGCAAGGATTGGGATTCCCCCACTTGGCCGGCACTGCCATTGCCCAGACTCGACTCCTGTGCGATTCCCTCGCTCTCCGCGGACGCTTCCTGCGCCTTCACCTTCAGCAGCGGCGTCTTGATGTCGGAGGCCTCCAGTTCGGTGGTGGATTCTAGAGTCGTCGATTCCGGGCCATGCAGCTCAATTGAAGTCGGCGCAGCAGGTTCTGCGTTTGGCTGGGACTTACCCTGCAAGAGATCGATTTGTAATCCTTGCGATTCAGGAATAATAAAGTAAGGCATACTAACCTGCAAGTAGTAGGTCATCAACTGGCCTTTTCCTTTGACAGCCACTAGACCGCGTTGCTGGAAGGTGTAGCCGAACTCTTGCAGAATGTTGCATGTCTCCTCGGTGACCTGGATGGCTCCTGCCTTGCCGGTGCTCTCCATGCGCGAAGCTACGTTGACGGTGTTACCCCAGATGTCGTAGTGCGGCTTTCGGGCGCCAATAACGCCCGCCGTTATCGGGCCATGATTGATGCCCATCTTGAGGACGAAGTGATTGAACGACTGCTCGTTAATGCCCTGCAGGGCGTGCTTCAGTTCCAGGGCGAACTCCACTAGGACGGCCAGGTGAGACCAGCGTTCTGTAATGGGAGCGTCAGTTCGGAGGTTACGCTGCAAATTAATGCCACTGGCGGCCATGTAGGTAGAGCCAATTGTCTTAATTTTGATAATGTCCTGGAACTGAGGGAGCTCCAGCAACTATAACAACGAATTAAATTAATAAACAATATTATAATTGAAAAATAGACTGCTTACTGCGTCAAAATCGGAGATAACTTCATTCAGAAACCGCAGGCACTCCAGACCTTGATTGTTAACTGTCTCCTCCGAATAAAAGTCTGCAAATTAAATGAAAATAATTAAGCATTTAAAGCAAAAAAATATATTTGATCAAATTACCCGAAAAGTTTGGCATGCTGGCGAATAGAACTCCCACCTCGGCATAGCTCTGGGAATAGAGGTCGTCGTGGGAGCGTTTGGTGTTCTTCATGAAGTGCTCCGCCACATGAACGGGCAGGACATTGTAGACCAAGGCCTCATTCCTCTGTCGCATGTCGTTGGCAGTCTCCTTCTGCTCGGCCACCTCGGTCTTCCATTTGAAAATCACCCGATCTTCGTGATCCATCTGGGAATATGTATTTTTAAGGATAAGTCTTAAGGATAAATAAAATATTATGCTAACATGTCTGGCTAAAGTGCTTAGCGCCAAAGCAGCCACCAATAAGAGTCCAGAAGTGCAGTAACGTGTTGATATGAGGCTGAGAAATAATTAAAAATGAATTAATAAACAAATCTTTAAACATCGAACTTCTTCCCTTACGGTTGGTGTGACAAATCATCTTCCAAGGAGTATAGGTCCTGCATAATGAATATATTGAAGTAGCAATGCAGAGCTTTAAGAAGAAAGAATATAGCATTAGAATACCTAGAAGTTGTCTATTATTTAAGAAAACTCACCTGCAATGGATAGCAGCAACAAAATCTTTGTAAGATGCGTGAGCTGGGCAATTACCGCAATCGCAATCAATATAAGGACTCCGAAATTACTCAAGTAGGACGGATATAGGACACGTTCTGTTGGCACTGCCTCGCGCATTTGCTCCACAAACGATGCGGGCAGCAGGTGCTCGGCTGTGACCACCCCTGAGTCCTCCACGTCCTCCATGTCGCCCTCCAGGCCGGCCGTGGCATTGAATTCGCTTTCGCTCACAATGTGCTCGGTGCGCACGAAGGTGACGAAGAAGAACTGTCAAGGAAATGGAGGGAAATCAATGGCAGGACTTGAGCACGTCCCTGTCACACTTAAAATTCAAATCGCACCAAAGTCTGTCAAAATATTTGGAAAGCACGCAATGGAAGGCAATTCTATTCTATTCTAAAAAAAATATGAATGAATGTGAATTTTTTTCCTGTGTGCTTAACCAATTTTGACAAGAACCCTAACCTACCATGTCGACAACGTTGCTTAGACCAATGGTGAGTGCTATGATTATGGCGGCCAGCTCCCGGACGAAGGTAATGTCATTGAATCGCTTGCTCACGTCGACAAAGAACTTGGGAAGCATTCCGCTAAAGCTCTCGGCTATGCTGATGACCACTAGCATTGCGATTGGAACTAGGGGTGCTGCGATATTGATGAAGTGGAGCGTGGATCGGGGAAGCACCAGATAGGAGTACAGAACATCAATGCACTGGACCAGAAGAGCGGCCAGCAACGGCAGGGAACTGTACGGCTCCCGGTAAACGGCATACGACTGCTCCAGTTGGGGATTCTTGAAGCGTAGGAATACATTGGTGTCCTTGATGAGGTTCCTTTAACATAGGAATTCAGTGAGCATTACAATATTTAATCTTTAGTGGTTAATACTCACTCATGTCCATCACGAGTCACGAGTTCGTCTTTCAATCGTTGCTTAAAGTTCTCGAGCTTGACCTGCTCCTCTTCGTCCTCCTCGCCGGGTGTTTGATGGCCGTTGGACACGACAGTCTGGGCCAGAAGCTCCTCATCGTCCAGGGCGTCGTTGTCGTCCGCGCCGGTTATGGCTTCGTTGGTTGAACCATTGGGACTGGTATGGAGGTTATCCGCTTGAGTTTCGTTGATTTTCTTGGCACACGGCGAGGCGAACTGGTAAAGGATAATAGTGTTCATAAAATTGGGCCAAATTTTTCCTTCCAAAAACAATAACTAGTTGAACTGAATTTCCATAAAGACAAATGGCTGTCCATAAACACTTTTTAGTTTCTTTCTTATGACCCGATTAATTTGCCGCCAACCCGAAAACGAACTTTTGTTTGCGACCCACTTGGCTTACCGGCTTCACCACCTTGGTGATGAAATAGGTCTTCAGTCCGGCGATCCGTAGCAGCTCCTCCCGCTTCTCCCCGAAGGCGGGCTCCACCTCGAACTCGCCGTTGAGGAAGGCCAGCGTTTTGTCCGAAATGTGGACGCGTCTAAGTAAATCAAAACAAAATAGGAATATGCATAAGTACATGTGTATGTGAAGACATAAATATTTGAAAAATCTGGGAAGCGACTGCCTCAGAGGCTCCTGCCAAATGCCCCCGTGGGTGGAAAGATAAAGACCGGAGTGCAAACACCAAGCCAGGCCATAAATTTGCATGCCAAAGTGACAAAGTCAAATCATAATAAGCACTTGCCACCAACCGACCACTGACAACGATGGCCGTTATCAATTATGCAACAGTGGGAGTAACGTGACAGTCGTTAAAACCCACACACTCACTCACTCACCCAGCCTTGCCGCTCGATTCCATTTTATTAGCCAACTCGACGTCCTTGGAGTAGACGTCAAACTGCCACTGCCTCTGGCCGAGAATGCCGGCGAGCACAGCTCCCGTGTGTATGCCCACACGCATATCAACAGGTGAGTTGGCCTTCTGCTGCACATACCTGTGAGGAGGGGAAGAGGCATTAGAGAGAGGAGGACGGTTGGCACGCAACACCAGGCCAGGTTAGTGGCGCCTGAAAGTATGCTCGGCAAGCTAAAGGACTGTTCGACCAAGGAGCCAACGGAGCCAACGGAGCCAGCGCGTGGTTAAGTGCAATTATTATTAATTGAACAAACGTTGATTTGACGCCGCCTGTCGCCTCTTGACTCTCTACTGTCGACTGTCCTGGGTCGCTTTAGCCCTTCGCCTGTCGAGCTGTTGTCCTTTGGGAACTACTGGGCTTAAACGCTACTCACTTGATGGCCTTCACCATGGAGAGTCCCATGTGCACGCACATGACGGCGTGATCCGGTCGCTCGTCGGGGGCACCGCTAATGCAATAATAGCAATCGCCAAGAATCTTGATGCGCAATTGTTGATATTTCTGAAGGGGGGAGAACAAATTTGATTTAGTTCTCAACTTAATCAAGGCAAACAATTGCAGTTATTTGAAAAATAAAATACACAGCTATACAAGAGTACAAAATAGTATTTGTGACGAAAGAAACTATAATTTCTGAAAAATACTAAATAGTTTCAAACGAAATAGTTTCTCCTTGTCCTGTCTTACGTCTTAAAACCAAAATCATTACATTAATGGATATACTATTTAACAAATAAACCCTATAAGTAACGCTCAGGTAGTTATTGAGGTTAGCGTGATGATCGATTAAAATGACTTACAAAAAAATGTGTCATAAATAAACAAACTTGACCAACTTAAGACAGGCCCCGAAACACAGCCCCAAAAAAATCATCATTCACTTTCCATTCCACCCACAAAAGCAAACAAATGAAGTGAAAAAACAATAACCCCTCCTTGGAAAAATCGGTGAAAGGATAAGGACACACATCCCATGCTACCAAGCCCCAGTCCCAATCACAGGCAAATTAACTGAAACCCAAAAATAAACCACGAAACCTACTTCTGCTCCACTCAAAATAACTGCTGAAAATTTTCGCTCGAAAAGGAAAAAATCAACTCGAAACATTATATACGCCTGACTGGACATAACTTTTGTTGGTCATTCGCCCTGGAGCACCACCCCAGGGAACCCACCCGCACAAACCACATACCAAATGGATAAAATAAAATAAAAAAAACTTAAACCTGAAAAGAAAAAAACAGAAATGAAAAGAAAAACGAAAAAGAAAAAGAAAAATTCAAATTAAAGTGGAAAGACACTCGAGAAGAGGAAATGAAAAACTCTAGATGGGGGTATATCTTAAACATCATAATCATCATTAAGAGAAAATTCTACGGCCTGTCTGCCACACACCCTGCCACCCGAACAGGTGAATGAACAGATGGATTAAAACCAACAAAAAAATATAAAAAAATAAAAAAATAAGAAACAATGAAAAATACACCAAGAGAGAGAAAAACACGAGAAAATGTTACCTCGGCGAGCCTATCGAAGCGTGCGAAGAGCTCGTTAAGCATTTTAACCAAATCTTGGGCGCTATATGTCGAGGAGATGGCAGTGAAGCCAACGATATCCGCATAGAGAATGCTTGTTTTCACGAAAAAGAAATTGAGGAAATTCCGGTACAATACAATTTTATTTAAATATTAACACCTAGAAATATGCAGGATTAAATGGAAACAACAAGGAAGGACTCGAATATGGTAATCAGGAAAAGTTCAGAATACTATCACAACTAAAGGGTGAAAACTTTTATGATTATTCGAAGTTATAAAGGACATACCTCACATTTTCGTGGCGGCTCATGTAGATCTTCTTGAAAGCCTCGGAACTTGAAGAGCCCAAGTCTTCTCGCATTTTTATGGCCACATGCTTCGGCAGCACCGACAACAGCAAACGCTCCTATTTATAATAATTTTTGGATAATTATTTAAAAAAAAATGTTTTAATAATTCCATTAATTATTCACCTGCTCGGCAGACTGTTCCTCGATAACCATTTTCACCTCAAGGCTCTTTTTGGCCTCCAGGAAGGCCCGCTTCTGCTTGGCCTCGCCCATAAAGTAGTACAGGAGTCCGATAAGCGCGGCGGTGGCTATGAGGACAGCATTGGCCGCCACCTGATTGGAGAGCATCGGATCCTGGCGAGAGTACGCCACGGGCAGGCTGAGGCATATTAAATAAGAGCAGCACCCTATCGACAGCCCGAGGAATATCAGAGGCAGCGGCAGGGTCACATAGACCAAGAAGTTGAGAAGAATAGCCCAGCCAAGGACATCTCTGAAAGCAAAAGGATTCATTCACAGTCATGGTTCAATTATATGAAGCGCTATTTTCAAACTCACCTAGGCGAGAAGCTTGGCTGCAGGATGACATATGCCACAAAGTGCAGAACGCTAAGTAGCCACAGGGCCCGAGGAATTATCGTCAGGAGTATCTCATGGAGTCGTTTTAATGTTGGCTTCTCCGAGCCACGTCCGATGTGAAGCAGCGCCGTTAGAGCCAAATAAGCCAGCAGCATGCAACAGTTTACCACTAAAATATTTTCAAAAAATTATTCAAATTATTATTATTATTATTGGTTAAATTATTTTAGGTCCTTGATTATTTTAGCTTAGGTCTATGGGCTATGACATATTTATTTATGCCCAGTACAAGTTTCTAATTCTGGTTTAAAACAGATTATCACTCTCTATCTCATCTATTGAAACAAAAATTCGATGTCTTTATATTCAATTTATGACAACGACTACTGGAGTTTAATGCCACCACAGAAGTGGTTGTGTGTTTGTTCATAAGCCATTAAATGGAAATTGTTGTCTTATCACCGCAAAGCCATCAAAATCAATTAATACCTCTAATGGAATTTTGTTTTTTATATATAGCGTTGATGTACATTATTTCCTGTCATAAAATAAAAAAAATAACTCCAAGGGGTTCCAGTCTAGCAGTCTATATTACGTATACGTATATGATATCATATATTTTACTTCAAATACCTTCAAATAATTCGATATAAAATTATTTATTTATTTCACTCCAACTCACCTCTTGTGGCCATTGCTTGATCCCAGGGAATTATAATAGTCCAGATGTTGAACAGGACGGCCGCAAACAGGAACCACTTGAGGCCGCTGCGTCGCTGCTTGATGGAGTAGTTGTGGTATAGTTCGTTGAGGACATGCTGGGGCAGGATCACGACTCCGCCGCCTGTGATACCCACACCACCGGCCACCACATCGCTGTCATTGGGCCGTCTGCGGGCGGGCGGTGTCTTCTGGCGTTGGGGTTTTGTTTTTGTGGGCGTTGAGTTGGACGCCGCCTGGCCATTCTCCAAGCTGGTGCCCTTTTCCTCCGGCATGATTCCAGGCTAGTGCTGGTATTTCGGCTGGCTCCTTGTTCGCTTCGTTGGGGTTCCTTGGGATTCTGTTTAATTATTCGTTGATCGGCGACCTCTGGCAGGCCTGGTCTGGTTTATGAATGAAGCGAAGCCATTTCCTTGCCTTATTTATTTATGATGTCGAGGGCCTGGAAACTGGGAGACGACGACGCTTGGGTAAATAGAGGCAATGCAAAGCACAAACTCAAACACAAGAAACACAACCAGAAGCAAGTGAAAACACAAACTCGCGTTAACGCTAAATTTGAGACTTAGCGCTGCCTCGTGGCGCCCCATCCCATCCCTGTTTCCCCATCAAAGCAAGGCGGAAGCGTCCTTGCGCGAGAGCCGTGAGAGTGGCTCTGCATTTGTGATTGTGTGTGTGTGTGTGTGTTTATCTGTTGGTGGATACCGTACAGTGGTCTCACTTTGAAATTAATATGAAAAAAATATATATATAACTCACGAATAAAATGAAATACTATACGGACTGGGTCAACTAATCTATTTCCCGCGATAAGGTCGGAATCACATTTTATTCGAATTCCCTGGTCGAGCACAAAAAGTATTAAGATAAGAGATGCCTGAAAAGTGCCCACCTTCTTATCATTGCCACACTTTGTTAATAAGTACATATATATATATATATATATATTTAAAATAATTCCCGTGGGGCTAGGCCCATCGATAACCAAGGTATTTTAATTATTTGATTAAATATTTTTTATGTTTGTAACTCAAATATTATTCTATTTAAGCTAACACATAAACCAAAATATTATTTCTACTAAAAGAGAGAAAACTTAAAAGTCCCTACCCCAATTTCCTGGCCCCGAAAGCCCCAATATCCTGTATGCAATATTCGCCTCTTCCGCCTAACGAATGTAGAGAGCCAATTTCCGTTTAATGTTAATTAGGCCAAATTGGGTTTTCTATTTTCAGGCCAAATTGAAATTGACTTGTCAAAATTTCATGCGGGCATCCTTTACTTCAACCCCTCTCCCTACCCCCCTGAATGTCTGAATAAATTATGAATATTTTCTACCGCATTTGACACCCCCACAGACCACGGTACTCGATGAATCTCTCCCGCTCTCTCTCACTCTCTCTCGGGTGGAGCCTCCCCCCTATCTGCCGCCCACCGTCCTGCTTCCTCCTTATTTGACTGTCGTGTTCCCCATTGCCGAATATTCTACTGACGGACTGTGTAACATAGCGTTGCTTCTTACTTTTTCCTTACAAAAAAAAAAATCCTTTTTACGTCTAGGTATGCGCGTACATGTGTTGGCCGTGTTTGTACGGGTAAGGTTGATTTGCCCAAGGTTCGTTTTAATGCGTTCTGATTTTGTTTGTATAGCTGAACGCGGGTGTGTATGTGTACACTTTTAATACTGCACTGCAGACGGGTTTCGATTTTAATTTTAATCCGAATAATTGACGCCTCCTTCGGGGGATATACAATGCCCGAAACCCTCTTCCCAAATAACCCTCCCGTTATTTGGTCCTTTTTTCTTTTTTTCGGCTGGGGAGGCTGCGATAACCGTTAGGCACGTACAGTTGCTCTTTTTCCGCATCCTGCCATGTTCAGTTCACTATTTTTCACACTTTTATGGTAAACTTTGGTTTTAATGAACATACTTTTGTTCTAAAGCCAGTTATCCTTTTTCGTTGTGTCCTGCTGTACGGCTGCTGCTGCTGCTGCTACTGCTTCTTCAGCTGCCTGGCGATGTTCCACGCTTGGCGCGGCGCGATTTTCTTCGAACTAAACTAAGGCGCCCGATAAACTTGACTGATTGTTAAGTGAAAATTTTCGACAGTCAACAAGCCCCAGCAGCAGCACCAGCAAGGACTTCCGCTAGTTCGCGCGAGCGAAGGCTCTCAGCGGGAGCGAGCTTTACGAAAAGGAAGAAAGCTTGAGAGAGCGCATGTCCGCCGCTGATAACGGTACAGCTGGGCAGAATGATAACGCGCCATGCATTTATGTATGTCCCCCCCCCTGCATAATCACTCGAATATTGCCGCAAGCGCATAAAGTTAATTAGACAGCCGCATTAATGCCTCTTGCTAAATGGCAATCAAATGGAAAAACAAGAACAAGACTCATCGGACGTTGCAGCTGGCCTTGGGTTGGCATTGAAAAAGGTGCAGCTGCCTAGGTCGCCAATGTGTGATATGTATGTCCCTGTGTTTCTTCTGTGTGTGCGTGAGTGTGTGGCGTCGACTACAGATGTAAAGGAAATGCACAATAAAACGGAAGATGTTTTGTTTCCTTAGAGTGGGGGTGATGCCAAGACAGGAGCAACCGGAGAAAGTAGTTCCTGAAATTATGTGGAACCATTGTAATTTATTTGAGTTCATATAGAGGGGGAAAATTTGAATATAAAACAAAATAAAAAACAAGCGTAGTTTTAGAAAAGGTTTTAAAATAAAATGATGTACAGACTATCAAAAATGTCTTTTGTTTCATAGAATACTCTTTCCCTTTCAAAAAATTTGTCGAAAATTTACAAAACATTAGAAGACAGAGGGAGGGTTGATAAAATCTGAGCCCGTGATATCAACCCCTCGATATTGCTAGTTTTTTGGATTATATGTGACAAGACGGGACATAACAAAGTCCGATTTCACTGATTTTAATAAAATAAAAATTTAATAATAAATAAAAACTATTTTTCAACAGTTTTATGTTTTTAAAATGTAGTACTTACATCAGCTGGCAAAGGACAGCTGCATTCCCCTGCTGACATGTGCACCAAATTCACAGCGAGACAATGAAATATCCCGGCAGCTGCCTACTAGTGCATTTTATTTCTCTCTGGTACTAAACTGGGTATCCTGAACCCGGACAAGGCTGTTCCTGGCTACCTGGAAAAAGGTTGCGAGTATAGCCCGCCTTCCATATGCCCTTCCAATTGATTGATTGTCGGGTAGATTGTCGTCATAGCTTACGAAATGGTGCGATTACATTAGCTATCCCTGATCTATGTTGCCTACGCTTTGTAGGGAGTCGCTAAAAGATTTAAATTTAAATTTTTTATCAATGTATTTTGTATATGAACTTACGTATCAATGAACAGAAAACATCTGTCCTTTATTTTATTTTTTTTCTAAAGGAAAGTAATCCCTTAACGAACATAATGGCACGTGAAACTGCCTAATCCACTGAGGTTGGTAAATTCCTACCTAAAAATTGTTTTTGTTTCTCCAGGTGCAAGGATCTTAAGGATGGAAAATAAATGCATCTGCCTCTTGAGATTTTGCAAATGTTGGATATTAGAAAATAATATAAAATCAAGAAAAATATTTTAAAATTTATTAAATATTTCAGTGAAATTTTATAAAAGTCAGGAACTGGTTCAAAAGATAAAGTAATCGTTGGCGCTTTGGAGCTCCAAAATCAAGCGCTGTCCAATACTTTGGGGACAAATACAAGAGCTTCCTAACACTATTCCTTCTTCCATGAAAAAGCTACTACTTGGTGTTGATGAACACTTCTTGAAGAGGAAAACTTGTTTTCGCGGTTTGATTTTCTGGAGAAAATTCGGGTTCTGTGGAACTTAATATTCAGCAACCAGCAAAGATGGCAAACTTCATGAAGATGTAATTTTTCCGAACAGGTGTCCCTATGCTTTTTGTGGCTTGTAGCTGGGTTAAGTGCTAACGGATCGCGATTAGCACCTTTTTTCCAGACAATACAGAGGCAGATTCAAAACCAATCATGAAAATAAGTCATTTTTAATTTAGAGTTTTAAATCTATCGCAGATTCAAAAAAAATTGTTTCTCAAAGGTGAGAGAGCGAAAAAGCCGCCGACGCTCAAAGAGAGTAATTTGAGAGAGCGGGATTTTTCCATAGTGGTGGTAGACCTTTGGTAGCTCTTTCGATACATCGATTGTTTAAAAAAACCAGGATAATATTAAACATTAATAACCTAATAGCTACACATTATTCAAAAATAAAAACTAGTTTTTTTTTTTTTCATCTTTCTGCAAATTATTGCGTTGATTTTATCAATCTGTTTAAAATAATTAAGGAGATTAGCGGAGCATTGACGTCGTGGCAAATAGAATTCTTAAGGTATTATTATTACCATCATATGGTGAAATTTTAAGATCACTCCCTTGACATTTTAACACCCAAGAAGCTCACGATATTGCCTTTCAGTTCCCTAAATTAAATAAAAATACGAGTATTAACACGTATATTGAAACAAAAGATCGATGATCGCACTCCAGCGCATTAGCAACTATCGATAGTGCCATCGCTTATTAATCGACCAATAAGGTATATAAGGCGGGCCGCCGCTCGCTGGCTCTCTCATTCTCGAAAAAAACCTACCGAAGGTAACTCTGTGGTTTGAACGGCAACCGAAATCCAACGGCCAGCGACTTTCCCAGCAAAGCTACAAGAAGCAGTTTGCACAAATTTACTAAATTGCCAGTTTGCTAAAACTCTGTGTTGATCTTCGACTCGTGTTTTGCGCTGCTCAAAACCCAAAATCTAAACGTGCTTTCGCGCTTCGCTTTTGAAAAGTAAATCCAGTAAATCAAAATGGCTGATGTGGCTGAGCAAAAGAAGTGAGTAATATTTGAATTGTTCTATGTGGGTGTATTTGTGTGTGCCTGTGCATTTGTTTAAACAATTGTCTGGATCTGGATCTGCTGGTGCCAAAAGTTGCACCCAATTTCGCGAATACACCTTTTTTGATGTTCGCCGCAACGGTTTGGAAAAAATTTTCTTTTTGAATTCTGTGTCTATATACGCAAACCGCTTGGCGGCACACAGCAGTTGTCTTTCTCCAACCAATGGCCGGCAAATGTGCGCGCAAAAAACGACGCCGTTGAATTTGGCGCGGCGTCATAGTGCCTTCTCTCTCACTCTCCGGCCGGCAAACCAACGGCAATGTGAACCGACTTGTCTGTGTACGTATGCACGGCGGTGGCGGGCAGAAGCAAAGAAGTAGCTTTAAGTGTGTGCGTGCGCCAAGCGAAGTGCGCAAAAATATAGGAGCGTGTGTATGTCTAGCATTCAAGTTGCCGCTCTTTTTTCTCGAGCTGATTTCAGCTGTCGTTTGCCTGGCTCTGTTTGCTTTGCTTTTGCTTCTGTTCCCCGTCCGACCATTAATTTTTGTCGGTTTTGCTCCACACGTTTTGGTTGTCTAAAGCTCAAAGCTTGGCATTAAATTAGCAGCTCTCCTCTTCTCGCCCTCCTAATGAGCTGCTTCTCAAGTTCTTTTCATGTCAGGTATTTTGTCACTGCCTAAAATAATCTCACTTGCCGGCTAACCGGCAGCCGCATTCTTGTCTGGCTTAGGTGGCCTCGCTAGTCACCCCCTGCCCCATTGGGCGAACTTATAGAGAAGTGGTGGAAAACCGTTACAACTTTTGTCTGTTGTCTTAGGTTGTGCCGGTTTTTTTTCGAATAAGGGGGAAAGAGCCGGGGAGCAGGATAGTGGGTGATTTTTACTTGTATGTGTTTGAGCTTTTTGACCGTTATTTTGTCGCTTCCTTTGCCGTTGCACATTTTAAATGCCTCCCTTTCACTCGCACTGGATACCACCCTCTCTGTTACACCAAGTGCGTGTGCAAGCGAGACGACTATTGGGGGTTATGTAGCCGCATAAAAACCAGTTTTTTCTCTTCGCTCGGGTTCGTTTTATTTCAAACAAGTCGCGCTTTTTACTTTTTGCAAGTCTGCAAGCATCTCTTTTAT
Source organism: Drosophila atripex (assembly GCA_035045925.1). Classification (NCBI taxonomy): domain Eukaryota; kingdom Metazoa; phylum Arthropoda; class Insecta; order Diptera; family Drosophilidae; genus Drosophila; species Drosophila atripex. The sequence goes on from JAWNOP010000070.1 coordinate 11,629,512, forward strand.
GCTACCCACATTTCACATGCCTGAGTGTATGTACAATATATAAAAGCACGAAATAAAGAATATACACATGCATGAGGGGAGGGTATATATATACATATATATATTTAATATGGAAAAGAGCACGCTGCCTCCGTTTCTGCCAAATGCCGCTCACCTTTCCTCGTTTCTTTTTGCGTCGCAGTTTGCACGAGTTGTTGCTCCCATTTATCATTACCGGCAGCGCCGCCGGCGTCGGCGTTGGCAGATGTTACAATGCTTTGTGTTGTTAGTGGTCGTCCTGGGGCGGCGGTGGTGGTGGTGGTTGTTCGAAAGATGCGGAAGCACAGGCACAAAAAAAGTGTGGCGGGGAAAAGGGAAAAGCTTTGCCGGCCGCACTAGCGTTTGAATGGAAAATTTTCAATAATTTCATGAATGTTTGAAATATGCAGCGTGGGGTCATTAAAATAGCGACAAAGAAACCTTGTACCAAAAATGTAATATGCAAATGTACTCAATTTTGAGTTCTTTTTATTAAATTTAATAAAAATTAACCAATTTTTGTTTCCCTCCTCACCCAATCTACAGTGAGACCCCCGTCGTCGAGAAGGTCGCAGCTGAGGAAGTCGATGCTGTGAAGAAGGATGCCGTTGCCGCCGAGGAGGCAGCAGCTGAGAAGCCATCCACCACAGAGAACGGTGCCGCCGAAGAGGAGAGCACCAAGGAGAACGGAGCAGCCGCCGATAGCGCTGCCCCCGCCGCCGATGCCGTCGATGGTGAAAAGGCCGAGGCTGCCCCCGCTGCCGAAGAGAAGGAGGAGGCTGGTGAGGAGGCCAAGAAGGACAGCAGCGAGGCCGCTCCTGCTGTTGCCGAGAACGGTGCCGAGGAAGCATCCAACGGTGACTCAACAGGTGTGTAAATCAAACACGATATCGAAACCAGACATTTTCTAATAATTTATTTCCACCGTTATAGACGCCCCCGCTGCTGAAGCCGTGAAGCGGAAGGTGGACGAGGCCGCCGCCAAGGCTGATGAGGCCGTTGCCACGCCGGAGAAGAAGGCGAAGCTGGACGAGGCCAGCACAAAGGATGAGGTGCAAAACGGTGCCGAGGCCAGCGAAGTGGCTGCCTAAGGAACGCCCGGCTCAGCAGCACACTCAGTACTCTTACATATAAAATACTAACACACAAAAACCAATAAGAAAATCACACAAAATAAGGTTCAACCCAGCAGCAGCGTGCAGCTTTCCGGGCTGCCTGCATGTCTGTGTGGGGATGGGCGGGCGCAATTATGTCTAATAACAATCCTGAAATGGGAGCGTAGTCTTAAAGCGTACCGATTACCGATTATCTCTGTCTCTCTACTAACAAACAACCAACCAACAACCACAAAAAACAAAAAAAAAAAAAACAAAAACAAGAAACAAAATCCATTATCATTTAAAACCTTACTTAAAAACTTAACTTTAAAGAAAGTATATGTAAAGCAAAAGATTAAGTGAAAAAACAAGCGAAAGTAAGATGCGAGACCCTCTATGTTTTAAGATAAAAAGTTGTAAACAAAAAGCGTCAAATTTAATAATTGTAATAAATACGAAGCGATGAAAAAAAATTGCAAACAAAATCCCTAAATAAGCAAAACAATAAGAAAGTAAACGACAAAAATGAGAAAATACTGCATTATGCATTTTTTTTTGTGTCAACTTGAATATTTTTTAATTTAAAAAACTTTGATCCTATATTGTGTATGAGTATTTATATAAATATATATACCAAGCAAAACTTTAGAATCGGCACAATATAACAAAATGCTGCCAACAACAACACAAGATCAGTTTTTGTTAGCTGACCACAAAGCAAATCATACCACATAGAAACAATAAAAACAAAACTATAAGAAATCCAATTTTTATATATAAATTAAAAGAAATCCATTCATTTAAGACACGGGCTGCAAATTGTGCTTAAACTGTCTAAAAATGTACAATATACTGAACCGGATAATTCTAATGGTTTTCTTGGCAATTTTTCGTTTTGTTTGCATTAAATTTGTCCGGTGCGTAATAATTCATTTATTACTTGCTAATTTGAAAGTTATTGCGCCGATTTATTCCAGAAATATAAATTCAGTTAGGGGCCCAGAGCAGAAATGGCCGAAAAACAGGCATTCATCAAAACCAACATTTAAAAATAAACGAAAGGAAATTATACAAATTTTGTTAATTATTTAAGGTTATGGGCGAAGGTTTCTAGTAATTTCTAGAAAAAGCTCTTGCGGATATTGTTGGACACGACTGTACTTCCGTGGCAACCGTTTTGGTGAAAAATGTAACCACCGGGGATCTCTGGAAACTTTGAGAAAAAGCTTTCTGGGCTGTGCTAAAATAGCAATGATCGAATTGGGGATCTGGAGCGTGAATCATTTATATGGGACTAATTTTGTTGTAAAAAGCTCCTATTTAGTAAGCCAACAAAATAAATTTTGATGATTCATACTGGCCAATTTTGAATTTTCTAGCGGCATCTAGTGGCGATTGACAGAGCCTTGTGACATCGCAACCCTAGGACTAGTGCTGGGTAACGACTTCGAACGTATCGGTGTGCTGCCACATCTTTGAACTACTTTTTGCATTTTTTTGGCTGCCAGAAATTCCCATTCCGTTTTTAAAATTTGTCTTTTTTTACGTCCGTCACGATTATCTGTACCGGAATTCAAAGTTAATTTCTATTGCGTTTCTTTTTCTTGTTTTATTATCTAGCTCTCGTCCTGCGAACATGCCATAATTGCCTGTGAAATATTTATGGGTTTGTGTCTAGGGTATTATAGCATGACACATTATGTGTTCGTAGTATTCAGTATTTTGAATCTGTTTCGGTTTATTTAAAATGTGTTCGTGCAACAAGTCACGGATACGTCCGGGCAAAACCTTCAAAAAAGCTTTGGAAAAATACTTTTGAAACGCAATTGAGCGTCTTTGACCTAGAAAAAGGCCAAAAACATAAATAGAATCGAACTTTGTGCAAACAAAAACAGGTTATAGTTGCGCCGCAAAATGTAATTAATGAAAAGAAATTATGTATGAGTCGGGTTAAGCTTAGTATATTCAAAGTTTTTTGGCAGATCATTTCGGACATCACAAAATTCCAAATTTTTGAATTTTATTTCAAAGACAAAAGCCGGTTTTCTTTGGTATTTTTCTGGACGCTACGACAAGCTACTTGCAAAAAAAAAAAAAAACGAAGCTGATAATACGAAAACGATCCCCAGAGAAAACCTCTAGAAATCCTCTCGCTTTCGCTGTTGCTCGCATGAAAAAAAAGCTTTTTGGACTTGGAGCTGATCAAAGGCGGCGAGTGTAGTTCAGACTCAATCGTTCTCGCGCGCTGAAACCGTTAAGACTTATTAACAAATAGTGTTGTTGCAACTAACTTTTAATAAAAGAGACGAAGGAGAAAAAAATTATAAAAAAAAAAAACAATCGCAATTCGTTCAAGTGCCTTTACGCCTCGTGCCATCATTTCACCCATATTTCTGGTATCTGTCGTATGTGTATTTGTTTACTGTGTCAGTCCTACAAAGAGCCAAAGAGGAAGACGATGTCCAACAACCTGCAAAAGGTGAGTTGAGGGCGTCACTTTAAAAGTTTTCTCCCATTCGAGTCTGTAGTTTTTATTTAGCCAACAATTTCCACGATTGCACGCAAAACTTTAGTTTTGAGGGTCTCGGAGCTTTTTGCGTTTTCAGATCTGCGATATTTTATTTTCCGAAAAAATTTTATATACGTCAATATTGATAATTTAAGCAAAGAGGAGTGATAAAAATAATATATAAATTTTTTTTTGGTTTTTCTAGAATTTCCTTGTTTTACAAGCCATTTCCAGATTGCCTTACTGGCTTGCGAAATCCTTCAAGGTTCATTGACTGTTTTATACGACCTGTCTGTTTGTTTTCTTTATTGCTTTATGAAGAGATCTTATCTTTGATTTGTCTCACATTCCAGTTTTTTGCGATTCCTAGCCGATTCGTAAACTCCTTATAAAAGTGCCTCTTATCGTCTTATCGCTACTCGTGGATCATTTTTTCGTATATTGGCGCTATTGCCCTCCATTATTTTCTGTTATCAAATTTTAGACGTATGAGTATTTTTTTTTTTTTTTTTTTTTTTTATTTATTCTTTTTCCCGGTGATCAAAACTGAGTTCTGACCGGATGGATTCTACAACATTGTTGTGGTTTACGAGTCATTGCTTGAACTCACGTGTTTTTTTGCCTCGATGCGCAGTTAAAAACTTAGATGAAATTAGATTAATCACACATTTGTATTATTATTTTTTTTATCTAAGTGCTATAATTCTGAAAATATCTGAAATTGTGTGTTTTTACAATTACTGTTCAGGTAATTCCCAAGCTTAAATTGAACTTTGCCTGCCCCTGATACTGAATAAATAATTTCGCTCTACACGAGACTGTATTTTATAAATATGCAAACACATGCCTGCCAATGGGTTATTAATCTCATTAGCACTCAAATCAGAAAATGATTAAAATCGAAATCGATTTTTTTTTTTGTTTACTTTTATTTCATATATGGGAATAAATTGTCATAATACGAAATAGGATGTTTCTTCGACGAATGATTCGGGATTAAAGGGTTGATTTTCTCCTCGGGTCATTTCAAGGAACACATAATCATTTTTAAGAAACACCTGCTGCCGATTAATGCGTTATCTTCGTAATACTCTATAATACTCACCATATCAGATAAGACTCTCAATAAAACTAAGCAAATTTACGTCAAATCATCAATTCACGTGCTATTCTATGAAATAAGTACAATGTATGAGAGACTGGGATGTTTTTGGGGCATTTTTTTGTTGCCAGGAAGTCCGTAGATGACGTAAGAGGTTCGAATCTCGAGTAAAGTTTGCAAAATCTAATCAAAAAACATTCGCTTTTTTTCGGCGATTTGGTTTATCAACCCAAAAATGACCTATATAGTTGCTAATGGCATTAAACGCTTTATGAATGTTTGATAAGAAAATAAATTATAAGAAAATAAATTCAAATAATTAATCATTTATGGCAAAAAAGTGAGAAAAATCTGTCTTGCATATAGGTAGATTATTTTAATTATTGCGAAATTTTCTTAAAGGGATATAAGCATTTTTAAAGATTAATTTACTATGAGGATGTCAAACTCTAAAATTTATTATTCTCGAAAAACCACTTGTCACACCCAATTTATTGTAGTTCGTTTCGGTTGACTATTTGAATGACTTTATATAATACATAGTTAGCTGATAACTACGCAACTATGTATGCTTTAGATAAGGCCTCGAAAGGCCTATCAAAATCTGTTTTTCTTGATATTTTATTTACAATGGGCCTTGTTCAATTTCGTTGGTAATTTGGCGCTTGCGAATTATCGTTTATACTTTTATTCCATGAGCTCGTGGCTGGGGAATTTGACACATTTACGACTGAAATGGTTGCCCAAATACTAATTAATTAGGATTGCAAATGAGGTATTTGATTAAGATTTTCAATGAAATTGTAAACAACAAAGAATTATTAAAACTGACCGGACGTGATAAGAGATCGTGTGTCAAACGTTGTGTTGTTGTAAGTGGCGGCAAATGGAAGATTTTCTTGTGGGCGATGCTTGCGTGGAAAATTCCATAGATCTAATGGAAAATTATATGGGTTTTGCGGAGTAAATTTAATGAGAAAATAATCAAACTTAATTTGAATTCACGTTTGTCAAAAAATGCGAATTAAATCGCAGCAATTACATGCACTTGACCATGTCTACCCCACCGGAGTTTTAATATTTATAGCCGGAGATTACCTGGAAGTGCGTAGTAAAATACTCTTTATCTTATCTCTTAACCGCCAATAAAAGCTTGTTGGCCAAGAATTACAAGGCAAATTATACTTGGCAAGTGTGAAATGAAAACCTTCCATCCGAATTCCCAACCGTTTACTATTATTTTTACCTGTCGTCACCAAATGAAACATCTGTTGGAAATCTCATGAAAGAAATTCCTTTTTTTTTTTAGGTAGGATAACTCGAGAATCCATGAGACCTTTTGGGGGTGGCGCCTCTATTGTTCTTCTTGTTCAGCAAAAGAGAGCAAGAGAGAGAGTGAAAGAGAGAGAGAGAGAGTGAGAGAAAGCGGGCCGGAGAGAGTAAAGAAAGTGGACTACCCCTTGGACCGCCACGGTCTTGCCACGATGAGTCAGTCTGCTTTAGACCGACCACCTGCGAACATCTAATCGAGTCGAGAGATTTGTCTTGTAGAGTGCCTTCCGACACATAGATTTATATAATAAAAGTGTAGTATAATTATATAGTATTGGGACTTTTCAAAAACAATACTCGTAGTATGAGACAGCGCAATCTTGGGAACAACAACGCCCTGAAACGCCATCGTCAGCAGCAGCAAATAGACCGGAATTGTTGTTTAAGTAAACGTTGTAACTATGATAATATCTGGCAGCATTTTAACCGCAATGTAAGCCTATTAATTCTTATCTATTGTTGGCATATTTTTTGTAAAACACTATTTTGAAAATGAATTATCCTTGCTGAAAATTGCGAAATTTCCCTATTATATTCCCATGGAATTGAATCAATATGTTTTTGTTTTGCCGTCTACACCTCTAATTGCATTTGCATTTTCCAACCTGCAATGTTTTTGTTATTTTTAGTTGCCGCAAAGTCCCAGGGCCAATTGTTTTGTCGATTCGCCTAGCACGCAATCTTTATCGCTCACTCTCTATATACTCTGAATATACTCTCTCTGTAGTTGGCGCTCACTGCCAACGGTGAAACCACCCATTCAACCACCCATTCAACCACCCACTCAACCACCCTCATTTCCTCCATTGACAGGCCACCCTCGAGGAAATTCGTTACGCGGCCGCACGCATCTGCCGGGACCATTTAAACGGACGCTGGAAAACGGTGGCTCCTGAAGATTTGATTGTGAAACGGGTCAGGTAATTAAACATAAATTTTATATAATTTTTATCCAATTAGTTAATAAATCATTATTGTTTTGTAGTGGCGGACTATCAAACTTTTTATATTACATAAGTTTGCCCGCATTCAATGAATATGAAGAGGAGGAGGAGGAGCAGCAGTTGCTGCTACAGAAACAGCAGCGAGTCGAGGGAAGTGTCAACGGCAAAGGCGTCACAGCTACTGGCGAGTCGGGTAATAGCCCAGTTTATGCACGCGACGATGAGGTCGAGACCAAGTCGGTGGGCGTGATGGCTGGGAGCACCATATTGGCTCACACCGATGATGATGACGACGCAGCCACGAGCGACAAACAGGCCCCAAAACGTCAGCGATTCGATAGCGATAGCGTCACCTCGACCTATTTGAAACGAATGCAGCCCCCCAAACAGGAACCACGTGAGGTAGGTCATCCAAAAGCACGCATCCCCCGTCGCCATTCCTCCTAATTTCTAATCCTCTAATCCCAATTGTACAGGTCCTGTTGCGCATCTATGGCCAGACCCACGGTGATCAAATGATGGAGAACATGATCACCGAGTCGGTGGTTTTTGCCCTGCTCAGTGAGCGCAACTTTGGGCCTAAGTTATACGGAATCTTTCCGGGTGGACGCATCGAACAGTTTCTACCAGTAAGTGGCAGGATTTCGTAATTAAGAATCAATATTTTTAAATTATTATATTTGGAAATAGGCGCGTTCATTGGCTACCGCGGAATTGGGTGAGCAACGGATATCGATGAAGGTGGCCGAGAAACTGGGCGATATCCACAGCTTGAGTATACCCATGTCGAAGGAGCCTGACTGGATTTGGACCTGCATGAATCGCTGGGTCACCAGCTTCGAGAGCACTATGAAGGGCAAGTGCCTATCAAAAGCAAAGAACTCACCGGTGTTGAAGAAACAAATGGAGCTGCTGCGTACCATAAACTATGAAGAGGAGATCGCCTGGTTGAAATCGGTGATTGAAGCCGGCGATTATCCGGTTGTCTTCTGCCACAATGACCTGCAGGAGGGCAACATATTGATGCGCCAGACGCAGCAGGAGCGCACTCCCCGAGTGTCGATAAGTAGCTTGAGGTTAGTTAGCCTATAAGTTAGCCTATAAGTTGGTAATTGTCATAAATGCAATTATTTTATATTCAACCAAGTAGATCCAACTTCGATGAGACCCTGGGCGATAGTCTGGATGGAAATAGCAACAGCAACATCTCCGAGCCGGAGAGAAAGTAAGTATACAGATCCTCGATCAGCCGCTAACCCGTTATTTTGTTGTGGCCTGCTAACCAGTAACTACTACATACTTGCCATTGGCCTCCTCCCCCCCACCCTCTCATTATTTTTAAGCCTCTGCTCGCCAGACCCATATATAAAACTACCCCTACAATTTTAGATGGCCCCAATTTGCTGCGGTCGTGGCTTGAGTATTAAATTGTTGTGCGCTGGTCAGATACAATTAAATGTTGGCCAAATGCAAAACAAAATACAGGTTATCCATGACATTCCCCATATGCGATGTACACGAAATGCTAATGGTTATGTTTCTCCAAACTCTAACGATTATATAGCAGTAGCAAGGTGCACAGCACAGTATCGTCGCCCCCCTGCCCGGAGTTGGACACTACGGACGATTCGGCACTGGACTCTAGCTTCACCATAGATACTGAGCCGGATCTCATTATCATTGACTTTGAGTACTGCGCCTACAACTATCGGGGCTACGATCTGGCGAATCATTTTATCGAGTGGACCTTCGACTACACCAATCCCCAGTACCCGTACTTCTATCACAACAAGAGCAACTATGCCACTGGCCAGCAGCGCCGGGACTTTATAGTCCAATATCTGAAATCGTATCACGACGACGAGAACTACAGTCCCACGGTCATGGAGCTGGAGAAGGTGGATGAGGAGATTCGCTTTTTTACATTGCTGTCGCATCTATACTGGAGTCTCTGGTCGATTATTAACTTAACGTCGGCAATTGAGTTCGGTTACTGGGTGAGTATCGCTAACAGAGTTTTCGTTAAATTTTTTCCAAAAAAAAAAACTAACTGGTATCTTGCTTTCAGGAATATGCCATCGCTCGAATTTTGGAATATCAAAAGCTCAAGTCCGACTATCTAAATGAAATTGAGAGAATGGGCGAAAATGAATCGAGGATCAAGCACCATAAGTCATCACTTAAATCGAATCACAACCGTACTTAAGTGGCCTTAATCATTAAAGTCCTTGTGCTCCCCGCCCATCATTGTCCTCGTCTTGGAGTTAGTCCCGTGTAGTACTGTAGTTTTATTTTTCTAGTTGGTTAACAACGACAGAGTAATCACACTACTTCAATATGCCGCGCGGGAAATGGGAAAGAGATCAGAACCATTCAGAAAGACTAACTTATTTTTGTATAGAACAATTAGTACATAGAATTGAAAACAAAAACAACAAAAACAAACAAAAAATGCTGAAACGAAAAGTGAGGAAACTGACTTTAGCTGTGATTATTGCGTGAGACAGATGACAGATAAAAAGATGAGAACAACTATACCTTGCTTCAATTGTTGCTCCTGTTGAGGACCATGAACTCCCAACGTTTTTGATCGAAAGTATTACCCAGGCAGCACCCAAGCACCAGCACCAAATTATTATAATCTGCGCAGGCTCATTCTAAAACTAAATCTATTTTACTATTCTCCACATTCATTTCGAATTTATTCAATATTCGAATTTTTTCTTAGTTTTCCAATCTTAAAAATTACTTTCGCATCTAAGTATTATTTTGCATTCTACTCTCACGGGTCTAGGCAATTCGTTACTCTTTCTATACGCAAATAAAAAAAAAAGGATTAGTTGAATTTTTGAAAATTTTTTGCTTGTTAAAGGATCAACTTGCTAGATCTTTTGCGATCCTGAAATCGACAACAACCAAGAAAAATGTGTTTTTTATGTACCTACTACCTATCCCCATATTCCTTAATAGAACTTAGTTTTATGTTTTTAGATTGTAACTATTTTTTGCGTATATATTTTTAATAAATAAATTAATAATATTTTAGAAAATGTTTTTCAATTTTTGTTGTAATTGTACTGGTGCTAGTAACTTGGCAGCATCATGTAATTAAAGGAAGCAGGACATGCACTTGTGCCAATCAGTTGCCTATGAACAGAATGCCTTCTGCCTAATTTTGACATTAATTCAAAACACAATGAACTGGAGGATCCAATCTGAAGGAAACTTAACCAACCGACAATGGCACGCACCTTTAATTAATGCAACAGCAGCAGGACCACCAGTTAAATGCCTGACTGGCCTGGGAGGTCCTTTCCCCCATTTCTTCTGCCTCCGTCCACCATCTGATTACCAGGTCCCCCGAATGTCCGTGTCTTGGCTTGTGGTTATATATACTGCTCTTGAAAACATTCACAGCTAACTTGGCCGTCCTTTATACATACATATATTGTATTGCAATGTACGCCTGGATAAGCAAAAGCAATCCAAGGATATTGTCTGCGGGCGGGGCATGACGAAGTTAAGGATACTGGTCTTGTCAGGGAACGACTATTGTTTAAATAGGATGGGACGGCAAACACTGTGTTTGCACTCGGGAATGCAAAAGAGGAATTGGTTTTTGGACTGCATCACCCCATGTCCTTCGATATCCAGGTCAAGTTACGTGATGACTACCGGGCACTGACCATAACCAGGTTAAGGGTCCTTTGTTCTTACAAATCAAGCCTCTGACCACAATCCGAGAAATCTCAAATTAACAGAGGAGTCGCCTTTAACACACTTAATTGTTAGATGTCTGTTTGATATTAACAATAATTAGTATAATTTAATAAAATTTGTATTAGATATAGTACAACTCGAAAGTACAAAATTCAAGTTTTTTAATACAAACTCAAAATTGTCCATGTTGCACAGTTTATGGAACATGTATCTCGCAACATTGAGTCTCAATATGGTTTTTAGTTGCTAAGACAAAATTCACCACAGTTTAATTTCCCCTTCAAGTTTGAGTGAAATTTGTTCCCCATGTTGCGAGGTGTGGTGAGATACATTGAAACATCTTAACTGACAAAGATACTTTGTTGGCAGTAAAAGAGTATTTTTTTTTTGTATTTTTTAATGCGCTTAACATTTTGGTTAAGATACCATGGAAGCAGCAATGTTGGGGGTCGAGTGAGCGATAAAAATATATTTGTCAACGCTTTCACTTCTCAATACATTCAAATTCAAATACATTTTACACATTTATACGATTATTTTTTTTTCATGTTAATCTCATTAGAGATAAAAAGTCATATTTACCCAATAAATGGCTTTATTTTGACCCAATTCTTAAGCGGAATACCTTAAACGATTTGTAGATCTATTTTCCATCATTCTGCATAAAAATCTAGGACATAATTTTTGGATTTTTTTTTAAATGTGGGGACCACCCCCACCTCCCCCGTATCACGGAGGTTTTTAGTTCTCTATTTTACTTAGAAAGTGAAACAGAAAAACAAAGTATTATAATTTACAATTTAAGTAATCTTTATAAATGATCATTCGAAAAATGTAAGCTATTTAAATGGATGCTTCACAAATAAAATGCTGTGATTCATATGAGCTACTATGTTCCATATAAGCATCATTTTTAGTTTTTTTAATGACAACAGCATCCAGATCATGGAACATTTTTGGTTCGCCCTCCGCCCAGTTTAAGTAATTATTTTTTGAGCCAGAAGTTATAGAAAGAAATTGACCTGGCTCTAGCTTATCATAAAGGTCAATAAAATAAAGTGAGCCAGGGTGAAGTTCATTTGAAATGTTGTCAAATTCTTGGGCGTCCATCGGAGTAGCCAAATGCCCACCCAATTCTTGGCATCTATGAAATGAGTCTAACCAACTTCGCGTATCTTCATGTTCAAAATAGTAGAACTTATTGCCAATTTTTTTAAAATTTTTTTCTATCTTCTTTTTCTGCTCCTGGGTGGTTTCCTCGTGCTGCTCGCAAACAAATAACTTATTGGAGTAACAAAATGAAACAATCATTTGAGCCAATCGGTTGATGACAGCGCATCTCTTAAACACAATAAAGCTGTTGTCCAGATTTTTGTGTTTAAAACTTGGCTCCACGCCTGTTGTTGAAGATATAAAATCATGACGGTCAACTAATTGTTCGTTTAAATCAATAAAGTATTCCGAGTTGGGCTTTAGTTCTTTGCTGATGGCATCGAGCTCGTCCTGACTTTGAATACTTGCTAGGTGGCCGCCCAATCGGCTGCATTCAAAAAGAGCACTGATCCAGTACTGGGCATTATCGTGTTCAATATAGTAGCACTTGGAGCCAATGGCTTTAAATTTTCCTCCACATATGCGAGGCTCATGCTGGGGATAATGAAAGGTTACTAGAAATAAATTAATTGTATTTCAGTGTTAAATCCACATACCTTACGCTGGATCCATAGGTATGTCCCCAAGGATGCTGACAATGCAATAAAAGTAATTATTAAAATGCCAATTGCCATTTTGGTCGCCTCCTCATTTGCCTCACAAAACTTGACTGAATGGAAGCTAATTCCCGCGTAACCTATTCCACATAGGAAGCGCGTGTTGATTCCACAGATGGCTTATCAAAAACAAAAATCCCAAATATTGTTGACCTCAATGGAAGATCAAAGATTGTCATAGTTCTAATGTTCCTCTACGTCATTCTTACTCGATGCTAAGGCGATGATGTTGCTATGTGGTGTTATTTAATGCGGAAAATGCTGATTTTTCACAAATAATGATAATATTTTTGGTACACCGAAATATTAAAAGTGTATGAATTAAATTCTAATTCTTCAAGCCCTCCAAGCCCTAATAAATTTAATTAAAATTATTTACATGTTTTGTTACAAAATAAAGCCATAACCTTGATTATAATTTATTTTCTGCTTAAACAAGCTTAAAGCTATTTCGATTTTTATGTTTATATAATTTCTGCGCAACTTTTTATTCACGCTTGATAGTCGCCACTCTCGGCCGGGTTCTCTGCAATTCAATTTCATGGCTCCCTGCGCTGGACCATCTGCCCACTGTGCAAGTGCTAAATAGTTGACTGAATTGTATTCCACCCACACTCAGATGCATCCGAATTCCGGGCCCAGGCGAGGTCAGTCGTGGATACACACATACACAAATGAATGAACTGAAGCGTCGATAGCTTCTGTTTCATGGATCCCGGATTCAGGACCCATAGCAGGCATGTAAGTTCTTCGGAAAATAATGAAAACTTTTCGATCGAATGCACACTCGGCCCGCCAACCAGGCTCTGTTTGTTAACTGTTTTTTATTGCCACCTACAAACATATAATCGTCCAAATAGTTCCAGGATGGGAAGCTATAAGTGGAACAATGATTAAGCGAGCAGTACATACCATAATCAGTAATAACTGCAAGTTGTTTAAAGTGCTATTCTAATTATCCTCATTCTGTATAAATTCAAAAATGCCTAACACCCCCGCTTACATGATGAGTAGCCAGAAATCATTAAAAACCTCTTCATTATAATATTTACATGAAAGCATGCGACCAATCGAGCAATGCTGGCCAACGACCAATTACCAATTTTCTACCTGACCACAAGAATATGGTTAATGCCTAGTCAAGCCCAACAATCTTTCAAGTCAACACGTTTCGGCTTCTAACCCTAGGACCCCCCAGCGTTGGATGGGCGGTAGACGCATCTATTTCCTTATCACCTTAAAACAAAAAAAACTTGGTCTCAAAGAGTGAAAATGCTCGTTCCAATTTGTAGCAATTATCCCATTTTTAATCGAGAATTGTTTGCCCAGACAATTAAAATTTAGATATGCATGCACGAGTTGGCCCAAAGAAAAGGCCAGCTGTAGGGTTCATTTGGTTGGGGGAAACCGGTTTGGGCAGCTCGTTTCAAGGAAAATAGAATAAAATGTGTTTGGGAATTATTTTTTCTTTGGTCTGCATATTAAATGAAGCGAAAATATATAGCCTGAAATTTGACTAATTGCCCTGAGCCGGAGATTTTGTTGTTTTCCCGCCTGTCAGTTCTCCATAGGCAGAGGGAAGTATCTAAAATCAGTTCATATGCAGGCAGCTACAAGAGAACTGCATTAAGCCTCATCCACAGATTTAAAAGTTCATGTTAAATGGAAATTATTTTACCAATATGTTTTACCAAGATGCTCTCCTGTGAGGTAATTAAAACAAAGAAAACAATATCTTGTTTATATGGGTAGCGCCAAAGGTCAAAACCGATTTTATTTGTGTTTGTATTTATGGCTTTCTTTTGATAATTAATTGGGGATTGGATGACAAGTCATGTTATTCTCACTCACTTTTTAAATTTAATAATAAAATGTAAAGGTTTGTTGTCTAAAGCTCTAAAGTTCTCTAAATGTATCATACAATAGTTGATTATAGATTATGTTTTTTTTGCCCAGACGTGTCTGGTTCCATGATGTTTCCTCTTAGAATTTAACAATATTATCCCTGCACCACTAATCCATTAAACAATTTATCCCAATGTTCGTGGCCAAACATTTGCCCAATCTGGAAAATAAATCTCACTTTAGTGGACAACAAAAATTTCTTGGGAACATGTTTCGTGCTTTACTACCAATGACTTCTCTAATCAAATATAATTTTTAACTATTTACGAGAACATTGCCGCACATTTCCCACATATATTATTGACAATAATGCCCGGCACGGGGCACAGCCTAATGCAAAAAAAAACAAAGTGGGAGGGTCACTGTCATTGGAGGGGGAACTGGGCTAAGAAACCCAAAAACCAAAACAAAAAAAAAACTGGCATAAATAATACGAGGCCCATAAGCGAAATGAATGAGTCCCCCCCTTTGTTTCCGCAACGCCCACAGTAATTGAGTGATCATAAATATGTGAACATCGGCTTTTCCATTGCGGGAGGGACGAAAAACAGACCTTGTTCGCCCCCATTTTCCATGACTGCCCCGGGGAAAAGATTAGCTGCGGCCTGATGGGCCATTTTCCCAGCAGTGCAGACAGCTCTCCATACAAATGAGGGCTTGACTAATCCCAGATATTAGTGGGCGTAACCTTTGCCGGGGGCGATCTAAAGTTTCTGAGACCCCAAAGGCGTAACAGTCAACCAAGCTTGGCTTATAAATATTTGAAGCCCCAAGATGATAGGACACTTTTCTTGTACTTTTTATTGTCTCTGGGATTTAATTGGCAAGATTGGTTTGGTTTTATTAGGAGAAGTGCAATTCTTATTCATTTTATACCATCCTGGGGCTTAGTACCTTACCTCTCAATCATTAGAATAGCAGAATATGAAAATTAAAAAACATATTTAAATCCATAATTAGTTGGTCCATCATGAACAAAATGAAAAGCATTTTAAAGGCAGAAACACAAGAGTGGCTTGGTCGATCAAATGCGTCAAGCGTCTTCCATCTGGGCCCAACTCATTTCCTAATCAATTAAATATTCCAATTTCTATGGCCAGAGCCTGGATGAATGAATGAAATTGAACGAGAAGGGTAAACGGAGGATTTGAGTGTAACCAGGAGATCCATTCTGCATCCTTTTGTGATTTCGTAATTACATCTAATGAATTCAGCGAAATGAAATTGAAAGACCATTGCAGACATTTCTAAGGAAACTCTTCTCTGGCCTCGCCATTGCTCCGTTTTATATCCTTTTTTCCCTTCACTCTCCTCAGGCAGCTGCAATCTAGGCTTTTGTCCGTCCACCTTCCAGTTTTCCGATGCCATGGCTATGCAAATTAAAGTTTGGACATTTTTGTGGACGGTGAGTCCGGTGTATGTTTATGTGTGAGGTCGTACAAAGCCAATTAAACACTTTAGGCTATCGATTTTGTATTGTCCTCAGATCCTGTCATGAACTGCTCCGCATCCTGGAGAGCCTTTTCACCGGCTGCCTTCTTCTCCGGCGTTGCTAGTGTTTTAAGCACTTTTTGGGTAATTGACATTTTGACATCAATTACCGCACTTTTAGGACGAACACTTGTTGTTGTTTGCCGACTAAAGTTGAGTGTCCTTAAAGCGGGGAAGGATAGAGAGGTCCACTTGCAAAATCAAGCCTTTGGAAAGGCTTAAGGATTTGAGAAGAGGTGTCGGTTCTTAAATGCTTTGAAATGCAACGTTCTTTCTTCCAAAATGAGTGGCATGGTAGAAAGTTTTCGATTTATTTTCTATTTTTACCAAGAAATTAGTATTAAAAAATGTTCAAAATAATACCCAAACATTAATTTATGAATTTAAAATTAAATACTAAAAATTTTAAGGAAAACGACAAAGAAAACTGTGCAATATGCTAAAATACTTTTCAGCTTTAAAATGCATCTAATCAAGCTTTCAGATAAAAAATCTTTTTGGCCCGCTTTCAGATGCGATTCCCCCCGAGACTGGGCCCGGCGTCCAAGTGGCGCCTCTTGATGCTGCCGTTGCATCTACATACGTTCGCACATATAGCTCCTTTGGCTACCAGATATCTGAGCTGTCAGTGCGAACTGAATGGCACCCAGACTGTCAGGCTGCCAAAATACAAAAGAGGGCCAAAAGGCAGCCAAACATACTATATCGAAATCGCAGCTCCACAGAGCATTGGTGCAACAACTCTACAAACTCGCTAAAAAATGGATGGAAATGTCATTGAATTTTTACACCAAAAGGAGGGCAGGAACCCATCTGAGAATGCGCAAAATAATAAAATAAAGACAAGAATTCAATGCTCTTTGCTTTTCTCTTGTTTCACTCAGCTTGTAAGCATTTTCAAGTCATTTTCGTAATGGAATGACTTTTGAATACTTGAAGAGCTCTTCCGTCCCACTGCAACTCTTTCTATCTAAAAAAATGGCATCTTCCCGCTATTCCACTACTGCGGCAACTAACTTGCAACTTTTCACATGCTGCAGATTTCGTTGCAACTTCAACATGGGCTGCATCTTCAAAGGAGTTGCAAAAGCTTTGAGATTTTCATGAACTGTGTCGACAATTTGGTTTTTCTTTTCCTAACATTTTATTTTATTCTTTTTTGGCCTTATAGTTTCAATTTGTTTGAATAATAATTCAAATATCTTTTGTTTTTTTTTTTTTTAAGAAGACAACTTTAAGAGCAGTACAACGTTCTTCAAACAAACCGATTGAAATATCTTAAGATCCGATTGCAAATTTAATTTTTTTGGAATGCCAAGCTTGCCACAGAAGTGTCAACCAGTTTCGTATTAAATTGTCAATGTATTGCTGCCACATTTTGACCAATAAAAACAACAATCAACTGTCCAACCTACAAACGACAACACACAAAAAAAGTAAGAGAAAAAATTGGAATATTATATAAATAAAATTCTCATCATATTTTTATAACCACGTAGACATAAAGATTCGTATCGCCACACATCTAGGGAAACACGGCAAGAGGTCATGGCTTTCCATGGTCATTTCTTAGCCCTGTTAGTCCTGCCACTCCTGTCGGCTGTAATCTTTTTTTTTGTTTGTTCGTTATGTGACCAATAAAGTAGGCGGCTGTTGGCCCTCAAGGCGATGGCTGGCCAAATAAAAACGCAGCCACATCGGATCAGATTGGCCCGAAATGGGAGGGCGTGACCAGGGTGGCTGAAGGGATGGAGCGGAACGAAATTGGTACGTAAACCCTGGTATAAGCCAAATGTGCAATAAAAGGATTTGTGTGAGAAATTGCATGAGTACGCATTTTAAATCTACATTAAGTATGTATGACCATAGAGGGAATACAGGCCAAAAAAAAGGGAAACACAAAACTCAACTGGAGCCAGAGAAATGAAAAAAATGACCACAAAATAAAATAAAAATGAAAGTAAATATTTAACAAAAATCAGTCAAGATGGAAAGTCGACGAGAAATGTTCAAACGGCACTTTGTCAGTCCATGCAAAGTGCGTGTTGGAAATTATTTTTGATTATTTTAATTGGGAGTCATGTATTGTATTGAGTATCTCTGTTAGTGCCAAGCTTTTTGTCTAATAGATTACCATTAGGAAAAAGACGCTGCCAAACCACTCATTATTGGCAATTTCAATAAAGAAAACAAACCATCTCCATTGAAAATCTTCCTAAAGCCAAAGTTCAACTGGGCCAATAGCAATTATGAAGTCTTTGGCCAGAGGCTTCGTCTCACAAAAGAGTTGCTTCAGGCCCTCCACTCCCAGTAGAATAGCATTCAGGCGGACAACTCTGTCTTCGTGTGTGTCTTACCAATAAATCACGTCTGGTTTCTGCCTTCTTCGTTTGGCCTCAACGCCGTTGTTCTGCGATGGTCCATTGCATTCGATCTGCAATCAGCGAGTGGCTGCGAATGATTATGGTTGTTGTAAAAATGGCATTTTAAATTAATATAAATTAATAATGGATCAAGGATCAGAGAGGAATAGCTGAAAAAATCCTCATAGCGGTGGAAGCCTCGGACTGTCTGGATATTCAAACAATCATTGTATTTGTTAAGTCATGTGCATTTATTATTAAGACACAAGAACACAAATATACACACAACAAAAAACACAAGTACTATATGTACTAATATTAGGTCATAGCCTACATAAAGAACGATTAACATTAAAAACCAAACCTTTCAGAAACAACAAACTGAACGTCAGCAAGAACTGCTGACAGTACAAGTCAATGCAACGGACAAAATAGTCCAGAATATTACATTTTGAAATTGTTAGTTTACCATTTTTATGTTTTTGCTATATTTCCATTAATTTACCACCCAAGCAATATCCATGTATCAAATTAGCTATAAATATTGAACTTTTATACTATTAAAGTCAGTCTCAGACAAACCCAATCTGAACTCAATTTTGTCTCCACGTCCAATTTGTTCAAGTGGAAGTTGCGGCAACGAACCAGCAATCGGTTCATGTACCCTTTGCTCAAAACATTTATTACAGATTAACAGTATTTGTATTTATTTTGGGATGATGAAAAAGAAGTATAATAAATTACTATACAATTTAAGAAACCTTTATTAATGAAAATTTACAAAATTTAAGCATCTAAATAGATGCTTCGCAAATAAACGGAAGATATATGTTTCGGGGAACATGCCGCATATAGGAACCCAATTCAGTTTTTTCGATGACAACATTTCCCACTCCAAATTTCATATTTGGTTCGCCAGCTGCCCAGGAAGTGTAATTATTTGCTAAGCCTGAAGTTGTAGACACAAACTGACCTTCTTCTAGGTAATCATTAAGGTCGATCAAATATTGTAAGCCGGGCTGAAGTTCTTTTGAGAGGTTGGTGAATTCCAGTTCGTTGTTCGGAGAAGCCAAATAGCCACCAATTTCGTTGCAAAAATTGAAGGCGGAATTCCATTCTCTTGGTTCGCCGCTATGTTCTATGTAGTAGTACTTTTCGCCAATTTTTTTAAAATTTTCTTTTATATCCTGCTTCTGCTTCTGGTTGAGTTCGATCTTCTCACAAACAAATAACTTATTGCAGTAGCCGACTCTCGTACCATATTGACCAAAAGAGTTGATGGCGTGGAATATATAATTCACACTCCAGCTGCCGGGCTTTGGTTCTACGTAATCTTTTTGCTCTATGTATGGACGATCCGCCAACTCGCCACCTATCCATACATTTTTAACAAAGTATTCCGAGTTGGACTTTAATTCTTTGCTGATGTTATTGAGCTCCTGCTGACCAATAATTGTTGCTAGGCGACCACCCAATCGGCTGCATTGATGTATAGCACCCATCCACTCTTGTGGATTATCCTCTTCAATATAGTAGCACTTGGAGCCAATGGCTGTAAACTTTTCTCCACATATACGTGGCGCTGGCTGGGGCTGAAGAAAGGTTACTTGAATTAAATCCTTAAAAAAATATCTGTATTAAAATCCACCTACCGCACGTTTTGTCCTTAGGTATGTCCCCAAGGATGTTGACGACGACAAAACTATAATTAAGATTAGAACTAAAAAAATTTCAAATCTCATTTTGGTTTCTTGACTGTTCGCCTCACACAACTTGACTGTTTGGAGGCTGATTTTTTAATTCCCGCGTAACCTATGGAAGCTTGTTTTCAAGAGCTTTCTTATCATTAACCGACTAAATTTCTAACCTCGGCCAGAAGCTTAGAGATTGTCCTAGGTTTTGGAATTGATCGAGTTCTACAAAATGCTCCAGTCACGATAATTCTTAAAAAAGCTTTAACTTCCATGAAAGGCACTACTTTGACAGATTTAGATTCTAAATTTAAGAAAGTTTCAATGAAGTCTGATGCCTAGTGCTTTTCCGAAGACAAGTGTCTCAAGTGCCCTCAAGTGACTTATCTGAAACAAAAAATTTGTGTATAGAAAAGTTGTAGTGACCTCAGTGATAAGACTGGGAATTCATTGATTTTTTTTGGTACAAACACATTCTAAATTTATGATTATGATGTTTCCCACGCGCCGCTTTATTTTGTTCATTTTTTATTCGAACATAAATGTTATATTTAGATTAATTTAAATGAATTATATTATTAAAAATAGCAAATTGCCTCTAATGGCACTTGGAAACTAGTTGGCAGTCGTAGTTTTAAAGGAAGGGGACTGAAAAGACGTAGACTTTGGCTTTGGTTTATTGGCAGGGTGACAGACCAACACTGTCAGGAGCATAAATCCTAGTTGAAAACTTGGCACCAGGCACTCCTGCACCACCAGGACTCCTTTCCCGGCAATCATTCATTGCGTCAATCAAGGTGGCAGCCAGGCAACCTCAACCGTTTCGCTTCATCTGCACTCTAGCATTTCAATTTAAATTAAAACTTTGCTTGAACTTTAAATACAGTTTACGCAGATCTCTTCCGCATTCAATTCTAGTTGAATGATTTCTATTGTTTTTTCCTCGTATGCAATTGCAATTGCAATTGCCATGAGGTTGTATGTACCGGCACTTAGCAGAGTTCCAGAACTCGGCTATAAAAAAAAAACTAAAAATCTACCGCTTGGTTGGCCACCGAAGAAGGCGTAAGTAAGTGAGTAAGTAAGTTGTAACTCGGTTGAACTTCTCTCCACCATGCCATCCCACATGTACATTTCTGTTTTTTTTTTTTTTTCAGTTAATACCCGATAAAGTTTATGCTATTCCCTGATACACATTTAAAACAATTTATTCTGACCAAACGAGCAATCCTCTGGCAATCCTGAGCTTGCACTCAATTTATCTGTTCATTCGCTGGCTTTGATTTCATCAACGGCAAAGTGGAAAAGCGGAAGACTGGAGACCGGGGAAGCACACGGCGGAAAAAGGTCAAATTCCAGACACGTTCCACGTCTATCTGAGACTAAACCGCAATACGAAGAGTACATCTAAATTGCCAAATCGACTAGGTTTTCTGTTTAACTCAGTCAGGGGTCATTCCTCCGGCATTCCATTCCAGTGGTTGGATTCTCCACGGAATTTTGTTGGTCATATTCAATTAGTGTTTCTCATATCATTGTCTGAAAACGATTGCTTCGGCAAATAATGAAAATATTTTAATTAAAGAAGTCTTTTACAAGAATTAAACTGATTCTTTTTAAGTCTTAGCTCGGCAATTACTGTTTCCAATTTAATTGTTTCAATATTTGCTACTGATAATATAATTATTTTGAACGATTAGATTTCGATTAATTTCTGAAAAAATATTTGGCTCTCATAACCGATTGTACCCTTGGTAAGTGTATAAAATCCGGGCTAGAATTGTGTCAGGCTTGTCTTCTGTCCAATAAGTGTCAGTTACAATCAATTTGCGAAAGTTTTAAGTCTGGCTTACCGTGTTTGCACTGTCTAGGTAGAATTTATTTCTTGATTTGTATATATTCTGTGGTGCTGTGACCTTTTCTTTAACCTTTAGTCGCAACACACTGCGTATACGCAATTTTTATATCATTACATTATAAAGTCGTCTCATTTTTCCAAGCTGATTGACAGATGAAATTAAATTCCAAATAAGCTAAGAAATACAAGCAGAAAGCCAAAGACAAACTCTTGGAATATTTTGCTGATCAAAACTGAGGCATTTCGCCTTTGTTTTATGCATGGCCCAGAAAATCCCCAGGCAATATGATTGATTGATGATTAGCCAAGCCGAGACCGCTTCAACGCAGCTTGCTCCAGTTTTAAACTGGGAAAGCTGTGGGAAACTGGCGAAAACTCAAATAGAAAACTCATAGAAAGTCAGCGGTCTGGCTATCCTTCTGCCAGGCATTATGGCGAATCAATCATTTTCATCTTCAACTGCACATTGTGCTCAACATTACTCAGTTCGTGTTGTTCCCTGGCCTGGTCCTTTGCAAATCAATCTTCACTCTGTGCCACTACGAAATTTCAATCAACAGTCTAATAATACAAATTGTTGACAAATCGTTAACCATTAAAAGCCAGAATTCCGATTGCGTCTTATTTCCCAATAGAAAACACCTTAGCTATCGAGGTTTGGCTTTTAAAAGGTGTCTCCTTCTATGTTAATTTTGTTTGCGAGCAACGTACATTTTTAACCCATTATCACTCTTAACGTGACACCCAGAACTGTGTGTATAAATTTATCGTCAGTTCATATTTCTTATATGTACCTACCCGAAGGAATGGAAACCTCAGGCTTTCAATTGCTAATTAATTCATATGGCGCGGTGTCAAAAAGTTGATGTTGCCTGTAATTAAAAATGTGTGTGTCTGAGCCCTGTTGTTGTGTCTTGGCGTCATCCCACAGAATCTAATTTGCACATTTTAGCACTTAATTGTGAGGAGCTGGGAGCCTATGTCATACATATGTGGCGTATACGTAATGTCAGCGAAAAAACCACACAAAATGGCGGCTAATATCATTTAATTTATTCAGTTGTCTCTCGCAAAGGCATTAATTTCGTCGCCGACTTTTTAACTTAACCGTTGTGTCTCATGCGGTTTTCTAACTTAATTATTGACTAGAGACTTTTAAGGAAAACAATTAATATTGTTAATAAATTTATACCAAGAAATACCTACAATGCCTACCAAAACAAAGACGCATACCAGACTTTAATATTTTTAAATGCCAACGCCACTTTCGCGGCACCAGCATACATTTTATGCTTTTATATGCTTACCAAGTGATAACATAACATGTAATCAACACATCCTAGTTTATGAACCGCATCATGTAATTTTGCACAGGACATAAAACAAGTCCAGACCAACACCAGCACCGAAACCGAAACCAAAACCGGAACCACAAAGGTAAAACATGTAAAGGGCTTAAATGGGTTGCCATGTCTGATGCCGGTGATATGAGAAGTTATGTTCCTGGCACAATATGCAGGATCCAGCCAAACATACAGGGTTTTTAGCAGGATGAACAAAATATGAAAATCAACTAGATTTAGTAGGCCTTGGAATCGTATTCCATTCCTCTACCTGGGAAACATTACAATAAAATTTCAGTTGAACATCGATATTCATACCGTTCGGGGCTGTTGGACAAGTCGAATTTTCTTTCGATACAAAAATTTTCCTATTTTCGTGTTGAGCGATTTAAGTATGTTTAAATTCCAACATAGAAAGTACAAATTATATTTTTTTTAATTCTAGACTAGACCAGTTCAAAATGTGCTGCAGTTATCCTTGCTGTCCCTATGCTGCCCTCTGCCCTTGCGGTGGCTTGGGACCCAGTGGGTTCTACGACCCCTGCTTTGGATCTTTCCTCGGTCCGTGTAATACCTGGTGCGGTCCCAGTGGTCCTGGGTTTTGGGGCGGACGCTGTTGTTGACCTGCAGGATCCTGATCTTCAAAGGCCGTCGTTCAGCTGGTCTTGTTCTAGACGCCTCCAGAAGAAAATAAGGAAAACTACTTATGATTTTGTCCCATCTCTTTCAACAGACCCCATTCCGAAATTCAAGAGTATTGTATATTATAATAGTGCGCCATCATCTCTACAATAAAATTTGTATTTATTATATTTGTATTTTGTTACCTTTAGTACAATATATTTTGGGGATTCGGTCTCTGGATTTAAGACCTGTCGGTTTAATTTCCAAAAAAAAGTGGAATAGATCTGAGTGATCCGAGATGCATTTTTTTTAGAATCTTGAAATTTTCAGTATTAATATTCTTTTAAAATTTCTGTAATGACTTTCTCTTGACAAAATAATTATCTCCCAAATATTACATCTTTATTTACAAAATAGGAATTCTTTTTGTATTACCCTTATTTCGATTTGTCTAAATATACTAAAATTAATAAAACTATACTACAATTATACTATACTACAATTCGTTCGGCTTCGATTCCCAATCCTCCCAGGACTGTACAAATAAAATATTTACAATATTTTACAAGAAAAGAAATATACTTTTATAAAAACAAATTTATTTTATAAAAATTCAAATCTTCGACTGTAACATAATTTTAAGTTTTCGTCTCCATCTCAGCAGGTGGCTTGTGTAGGGCTATAATAGGTATTAAATATTATTGAGAAAAATGTAAAAAAAAAAGAAACTTACATGATTTCCAAATATATTGTTGTATTTTAGACCAATTTTAGGGCCTTGAGTTAATGGGCATAGCCGAAAGCAGCCCAAGAACCTGGGTGATTAGCAGCAACGACCTCCCCAGTAGCCGGGACCACTTACCCCACACCAGGAGTTGAAGGGACCGTTATAGGCTCCAAAGCATGGATCGTAGAATCCACTTGGTCCACTTCCACCGCAAGGGCACAGGGCGGCGCAGGGATAGCAAGGAAAGCTGCACATGTTGCCTAGTCCTTTAACGAATAAACAATTTAGTTAATCAGAAAAAATAATTCTTTCTTAGAACGAAAAAAATGTTGATGAAAAATATCCAAAAACTTACAAGAAAATTTAAAGAATAAATTTGGATATTTATTACGTACAGTCCGAAGAGTTTGAACTTCTATTTGTGAATGAGGTTCACAGCATTTGGTCCCCAGCACCCAAAATTTTGTGAGACTATAAGAAAATCACAGCCTACTTGTTTAAACCGAACATTTTACCACTTGTGGGAGGAAAGTGTGGTACAGTTTTTTGAAATCGTAGGAGCCTTGGCCTTTTGTTTAGATTTGAGGCATTGGATGTAGAGCCGACATATCGTCAGTCATAAACAGGCTCCCGTTCGGTCAACAACATTTGAGCTGAAAAAAATTATATAACGAAATTCAAAATTGATTTTGTAAATCCTAATTTCAATAATGGCTAAAACGTACGAATTTTTAATAATATTTTAATATTTAATACTAAATAACTTATTTCGAATTATAGACGGACAAACCGATGGGAAAGCTTGCTTGCACTCAGACGTGAAGGCAATAATTGGAATAGTGATTAATTGCATAAACGTATACATACTTCTTGTACACTAAATATACACTAAGTATTTACAGTTGATACATATATAATAGTGTATATGTATCAAAGGATTGGTAAGTGTACACCTGTTTCCTATAAATGGTGGCTCATCCAACTTTCTTCCTCAGAATTAGCCAGGTATTGGAATTAGGGTAAAGCACCGAGTTGCTTGAAGTCCCAACTATAAAATGTTGCGCTGTTTATGGTAAGTATTTTAAATATTTATAAGATTTCATTGTTTCATTGCAGACTGGAATGTTTCCTCTGCGTGGAATCTATAACTTAATACATCTTCTTGTTTTACACAGGCCATGTCCATAATGAATTCCTCCCAGAAAGCACAAAATGTTTAAATGTAATGCAAATAACTTTATTAGGGTTTTACAATCATATATCGTCATTTAGTCATATACCATATACCAATAGCATATAATGGAGTTAATTTTATAGTACGTTGAATATAGCAATTTCAAAAAATGAATGGATAACTTTTTATTGGTTCTTGGGAGGGTATTTGGTTGATGGGGTATTGGGTACTATGGTGCTCTTGTGGTTTTTGTTGGCCGATTTTTCTGTTTCTGTTCGTCAGTGTACCTATTTGTACCTGTAGTTGGAGTAAATACTTGGCACGTTAAATGATATAATTTTCATGATCAATACTTAAAAAAAGGTGTGTTTTTTATTAGACGTGATGACGCCCAGGTTAAGACTCCTATAAAATGGAAAAATATAAAGAACCATAGTAGGCATGGGCCATAAATGTCATGTTTTATTATAATCATATAAAATCAAGTCAGTCTGCTTCCGTTATTCCAAGAAAAAACTCCAAATTACAAAAAAAAAAAATGTCAAAATAATACAAAAAAAAAATTGTTTTTCGTGTGTAAAAAAGTAAAAAAAAATTTTACCTAATTGTCACCTGATTCTGTGGAGAATTACAAGTCATCCAGGATGTGTTCACCGTGCTGCAGTCCTTGCTGCAGTCCCTGCTGCTCTCCCTGCTGCGCCCCTTGCTGTTCACCTTGCTGCAGTCCTTGCTGTTCACCTTGCTGCGCTCCTTGCTGCGCCCCTTGCTGCTCACCCTGCTGTTCGCCTTGCTGCTCTCCCTGCTGCTATCCTTGCTGCTGCTATCCATGTTGTGGTTCCTGCTGCGGCGGCTGCTGTTAAATGATCCTGCGATGAGCTATATCCTCCAGAAAGAAGTTCAGGTGTCTATGGGTAACACAAAAAAAATTCAAATAGCAGAGTTGAAATAGTTTTAAATACAATAAAAAGTTCACGAAATTCATGAGAGGTTCTTTTTATTTTCCTATTTCGTCGGTACTTGGCTGTTCAATTTCCCTTTGGTGCTTAGTCAGCTTTCAGCCTGGCTTATTCCTTCGCCCAATCCTTTTTCCTTCCTGTATGTAACTTGCATTCAAAGTACAGCAGCCCCTGCTCTGGGTTTGTTTGCTCTGGGTGGCCTGGCTTCTGTCTAATGGTGCATGGCCAATTTCTTCCCCTCTGACCCATTTCTCAGTCTCCATTGAGAGTCTGCATTTTTCCAATTCAACAGTTAATAAATCCCAAGGATGCATATCTGGGCGGAGTGCAGACCAAATTGAAGTTGTCTCGACCACTTCTAACCCTATGCAGTTTAACCCATTGTTGCTGATTGGAATGAGTTTAGACATATTTTAAAATCATAATAAATGGTATAAGATTTCAATTATTACTTTTATGAAAATTATTGTTTTAAATTCCTAGACATTTATGACCGTAATACATTTTTTGTTGAACTTATTGGGTTAATTTATGGTCAATTTTGTTGCAAAAATAAATAAAAAAACATGAAGTGTAGTGCCAGACATATTTTAAGGAGTTGGATGGGGGCTTTTTTGCAAAATCAGCAAATTTGTTTAAAAGAAAATACTTAAGCAAGCACTTAACAATTACGTATACGCCCAGTTAGATGCTTCTAGAGTGTTCTACTGTTAAAAAGCGTTAGGTTCTCTCAAGTAAAATAGAATTTAATATTATTCTGAGGAAAAATTAATATTAGGAAGCTAAAATGGCAGAAAAACTTTATAAAATTGTCTCTTCTAAGGCCTTTTAAAAGGTGTTTATCGAAATGACTTTCAACCAGAGACAATTAATCTCAATTATTATCACAGAATTATGTATGCAGGTCGGGTGAAGAGCTTTCCGTCCATTTTTTTTTTGTTTGGGCTTCGAGAATTAGGACTCTGCTTTGATGGGGTCTGTTTAGAATGTTCAAGGATTGTCAGCAAATCAGGTGCAAAACGTGATGTGCTTTCGATAAAGTGCACATAAAATAAGGAATACACAACAAGGATGGCCAGCAACGCTGGAAAAGGTGGAAAAAAGTTTTAATGCGCTTAGGCTACGGGCGATACACGGACGCTGAATGGGAAAATGCTATATAAAGTGCTATATAAAGTGGTATATAAAGAGAACAACATTAAAACAAAACCAAAGGCAGGCCAAAAGGACAGTTCAGTGCTTAAAATCAACCAGTAGCCTCGTTTTTGTTTTTATTTCTTTATCCAAAAAGGACGAACCAATGCGTTAGTAATTTTTGTTAACGAGATACGAAAAAGCACGTCTGCGATTCGATGATGATGGTAATGGTTGGTTAAATATTGTTCAGGACCAGTTTACCAGCCAGGACCTCTTTACTGGCTGCTGCGTTGGACTTAACCGAAATCCATCTAAATGCCCATTTTAATGAAGCATAACCAAGTAGTCGTCGCAAAAATTAAAAAGTTTGAAACAAGTTGCCTTTGAGTTTGCGGGCAGCTGTTATTTATACATTCATTCAGTGCCCAACTACATCCAAATTCTGAACGCAAAATTTAGTGCTAGTAAATTTTTTTAAAATGGCTTTAAATAAAATTGATGGTGTTACAAATATTTCCAAAAACTTGAACAACTGGCGCAATGGTAATCGAAAAGTTTTCAAAAATCTAAAAATTCTATCGACCTAAATAAATTCTTTTTTGGCAGTTGTTGTGTTGATTTGTCAGAAATCTCGAAGTGCCCATAACTTGCCGCAGAAAAAATTTGCCGAAGAAGGTGCTGTTGGAAGCGATGCCGCGAAAAAAACTCTAAAGACGTCGTCCTTTTCAAAGAACTCACCGGTTAGCTTGTATTTCGAGACTGCTTTAAAGCCGGCGCATGACAGGACTATCGAACTGAAGAAAGCTGCCGCCCAGCTAAGTCGCAGCAATGATACCCTCAGAGCCCACTACTTAAACAACCGAAATGCCTTGAAGTTGGTAAAGGATGCGCAGGAACCGCAGCCACAGAAAAATTCAAAGCTTGTCGATCTTCTGGCCCAGAATATCTCTATCGCGGAGACCATTCCACAGACACCGACCAAAAAAAACTACAACGAGGAAATGGTATCCACCAGCTATGTAGATTTTAAGCCGCAAAATAACCATAAGGTGTATTGGGAAACCAAGCTTTCGAAAAAGGGCTCGAGTGCCAAGATCGAGAGGAATATGCGCCTGGAGTGCCCCAAGAGCCCAGTGGATAATGATGACACACCCACTATACCATCACCTCAACCGGAAAATCCGCAAGGCAAAAACATTAAAGTTTCCGAAAGCCTGATCAACTTGCAAATGGGTAAGAAAAAAATTGTAAAATAATAATCATATATGGTATATATATATTTCGCCTTAAGGTGAAGATGAACAATACCAAGGGACGACTAACTTGTATTCAGGAACTTATAAATCAGAGAGTTTCATCAGTACAAGTAATCCATGGAAAATTGGTATTAAACCTTATTCAAATATATATCTTATTATAAACTAATTAACTGCTTTTACAGGTTCAGTGTCCATACCCCGATTAAATGTTTAGGTTTTTATCCCATCCATAACTAACATTTTTTATATCTGGATTAACTCAAAGGCTATTTTGGTAAAATTTTATTTTAAATCAGTATGTGGAAACCCGGAACTCAATTCGTTAAAGAGGTCAGAATTGTGTTGAACATTGGAAGGGGGTGCAGAATTTTAAATTTTAAGAAAATCGAGTGGATTGAGTCCGAATGTGACAAAAACTGTAAATCAGTGGAATTTTATACGTATTTCTTTTTTGCAATTTTGAACCTTTTAAGTTGTATCAAACGTAGTGGAATAAATGTATGGCACCGACCCTAAAATTATTTGTAAAATTAATTCTATGGGGAGGGCGGGCTATAAGCAATGTTGAAGGAAGCTCTTCAATTTCGATTTTCCTTGTAAAGTCATTAATAATTTTACTGCGGCTGACTTTGCAAGGTTTGAAAGAGGGATAAGTTGACCCATTTTATGCTAATTTTTGTGACATAAACTTTAAACAATAAAAACTTAAGTATATCGATGTGTTATGACGTACTCTTCTTTCATGTAACCACTTAATGAAACAAAGTGCTTAGACATCGCCTATATGTATCTATTCCTACCAGCTCTTGTCTAGCATGGGGGAGGAAAATTAATTAAAACTTACCTCAATGAACTGACAGTCAATTAAAGTTTACGCAAGCAAGGACAACAAGTCAACAGCAAAGACGAGATACCAGGGAGAACCATGTGGAGGATGTCCTCCTCATGGAGTTGGAAGGACAATGACGACCGAATGAAATGTTAAACGCGCCATTAAACGCGACCGAGTATGAGAACTTTCGCAGAGATGGCTCGTTTATTGGCCAAAAACAAACAAGGGCCGAAACAGCGGAGAGCAAATGCCAAATGTGGCAGAAAAAACTCCTGCCAGGCAAAAACAAAGAGCCAACTCGGAGGCTGGCAAATAATATGAAATAAACTGAAGAGGACCCTCCACCGGTCCGCCGGTCCAGTCATGTTTGTCTTGGACTTGAGGAGAGGCCACCACAGGACGTGGAGCAGGATCTGGAGCAACAGCCAGCAGTAGCAAAACAATTAACAATCTCCGTTTGTCGTAATTGACTCAAATGAGCGCAAACAATAAATAAAACAGTAACTGTGGCAGTAGCAACAGTAGGGGAGCTGCCAGTAAAGCGACCAAAGCCGTTGACAAGTCAGCAAAATTGTTTTTTCTTGGCCACAGATGACAGCCAGATTAAATATGGCGAAAAATAATAGACCCTTAAAAGGCATTACACAACAAACCAAGGAACAATCTGTACCCGGTACTTGTCAAAAGTCTTGTATTTCAGAAACAATTTTTTGTTGCCTATTTATACGGGCCAGTATAATTTTTTGCTAATATATTTGAAGATAATTAGAGATCTTGAAAATATATCCTTTAGTCCTTATATATCCCGTATTATTGAGTTGTTTGATCTTGTCAAGTAGCTATTATCTCAGACCACTTTCCCCTGTCTTTCATCACAGAAGTAGGAGTCTCTATAGTTTGTTTTTGGCTTAACCCATAAGCACTCGCAGTCCTGCACACATCCTTCCGCCTTCCTGTACACAATTGCTCCCAGCAAAATCAGGACTCTCGACCCAAACGGGATGCATTCTTTTTGCTCTCTCACATTCCTTGTCGCTTTCCTCCTGTTGGCGTTGGCATGTCCTTCTATTCCAATTGTTTGTTCAACTTGTCAGCAGTCCAGCAGGGTCAGGATGTGCTGTGTCCTTTGAGCAACCCCTTGCCCTCAAAGTGGCCATCTTTCTCCAGGCGCCCAAGGAGCATCATGCAAACTTCCACACAACTGTATGTGACGCGAATATCCCGCTTTTTGGCCAGATGCTTGCACTTCAATATTGTATTTTTAATTATTCAAGCTTTCAAGTGGACCGACTCCGGCTGGCATTGTGTTCCCAGACAAGTCCAAAATGATACGAGTTTAATGTAGGGTCCTTGGCTCGGTCAGTTTTCGAGTGGACAATGACAAATGTCACAAACATGGCAGCATTTGAAGTGGAACAGAGCAAGAGTGGTCTGAATAAACGAGTTGAAATAACTATTGTTTAAATCTTTTTGTTTTAAACTCCAGTCGTTAGTAATGATTTCCACTTATTTTTAGTTTGAAACTTTTTTTTAAGTGACATATCATATAAGTTCAAATAGTAGTAATTTTACCGAACTCCCAAAACGAGATTCTTTTGACAGGAAAAACCCTTTTCCGACCCGCGGAAAATTCATCAGTCACCGCGTTGTCAAAGTTCGCGTCTGAAATTGAGAAAATTTTAGCTGCAAGTCTGACGATGTCAGGACGCCAGGCCAACTCCACAAAGAGCGTGCAGTGTGATGGCTCTTACTACTTGGTGCCCTCGCCATGTCCTGGCTATGTCCTGAATGTGTCCTGCCGCAGCCGCCTGCATAAGTGCCAGGGCGAAAGTGTGTTTGCCGCAAATAAATTTGATTTGCATGTGCAAATGAACGTGGAATTGAATTTTCTTATGCATGAAATGTGCGCATAATTGGTCCTTTACCCCCTCTAAGGAGCAACTGCCAGTCATATCCTTTATGCAGCCGTTCACGCCTAGCAAAGTGCTCCAGAAACTGTCACTTTTGTAATTGCTCACACATAAAATATGAATTAATCAATCGAAACAATGTGAACATTATTTTAAAATATCTAGTCAACATTTCAAAAAGGTTTCGCAAACTTTTAAGCTATATAGTATCGATGGGCTAGAAATAAAGATCGAAAACCATTAGCGATGTCCTTCAGGTAAAAAATATTTAAAAGCATTTTGTGGTTTCAATGCCGTGGACTTCCACTTCCTTACCTGCGCTTGGCCAATACCCGGACTTGGGCAATCATTAGCATTTCTTGGCGGAACAAAAAGGGCAAAAGGCAACTTCGTAGATGCTGGCTACCTTAAGTGCCTTACCCCAAAAGTGTCGACCGGATTTTCTTTGCAAACATATTTTAGTGTCAGCTCGCTGGTGGCCCACGAACTTCCGCCGGCGGGCTAATGTGATTTTTATTGGATCTATGTATAAACTTGAGTGTCAACTTCCGGACTTGCCAGCCACTTCTGGTGGTTGCTTTCGAATTTGCATATTTTTTTGTTTGCTGGATAACAAAATTTAAGTCACGTTAAATTTTCAGTGGAAATAGTTAGATCTTCCAGCAAGGCTTACATTGTGCTCACAAACTGGCGCAGTTTTTTGTAAAAGTTTTCAACATTTTATCAAAGTTGTAAATAAATTCCCGTACAATGTGATTCATTTTGTTGCAGTGACGGACACATTTTATTTGTTCGACTTAAAAATGTCCTTTTAAATGGAGTAATTTAATTTATTTTTTAAATTTAAAGAATTTAAAGAAATTGAAAAATTAATTGTTTAAATGACGATACCTGTGGCGGATCTCCTTCGTTTTTTTTTCTTTGTAAGCAAACATGTTTGAATAAATGTGACGTGCCACATGCGTCGTTTGGAAATGCTCTCATGGTTTCGTTGTACAAATACCAACGCATGCAAAAAGTCAAAAGGATTTTTTTAGTTCTTTCGTTTTGAACGGGTTTGGTCTCTGGGAACTTTTGTCATTTGTAGCACTCTAAATTAATTACGCTAATTGAAGAGGAAAAAACTGGGGGTCTAAAGAAAAGTGTCTAAAAAACCGTAAAAATACGGTTTCAATAGTAACAGACCTAGATTCATATCCTGTAGTGGCACACAGAATTAAAAATGCAATAAACCAAGATGGCTTTAACCGAGTTAAAGGCAACTCTAATTAATTTTATGAAGGCATTCAGCGGGCTGTGCATTATAAGATCGTTTAGACCCTGGAAATCCTTAACCAATGCAAAAAAAACCATTACTAATTATAGTTGTATAATATTTAGTAAACAAATATTCCTAGCTGGAATTTTTCGCAATCAGAAATTCACAAGCATATTCTCCCGGTGCCACTTCAAGAAAAAATAACTTTCGGGCAAGATAAAAGCTAAGGAACTAATGATGACATATCGATTTCTTCATCCAAGGATACTGCCCGGCTTCTCCCATAATTTTTGGACACTTTGAGGACTACTGTAAGAGAATTTAATGACTGGCCATGGAATAAAGATGAAGATACGACTTTTGCTGACTTCAGCAATGGCGATTTGTTTTCATTTGCCAAACTGCCTCAACTGAATGTATACTATTGCAAGCGGAAATCATTAAAAATTTCCGGCATATTTGGCAGCATCAGTGATTGTTACGTCTCCCCCTGAGTTCGTCGGTCCCTCCCCAGGATCCGTAGTGAAAAGAAAATGAATTGTAAGAAAAATGGAGAGACGAAAAAAATTGCAATAACCACAAAAGCTTTTTGGAGTTTTCAGTTTCACCAACTTCTTTTCGGCACAAAGTTTTTTCGGCTACGCGCCCACAGACCAAATCGGTTTTAGCTCTTAGCCAAGTTAGGAAGCGTTGCTAGCCGTCAATTCTTTTATCCCCATTGTGGCCGATGCTGTTGCTCTTTGGCCTTATTCTTTTTTTTCTCCGCCACCCTTGTTTCGCCCTTTGCGCGTTAACCCGGTTAACAAAAGGACGCTGAATATTCCCACAGCTCAATCGAATTTCGCCCCAACCAATTTGTACGCAAATCATTTTATCGGCCACAACAGGAGCCAAAGCGTCGGAGTCATCGCCACCTTCATAAATTTAAATTCGTTGTGGTGTCGGATACTCTATAAAATGGTATATATTTTATGAATTTTTTTTGAACACAAAGAAGAATCTTCAAGACTCAAATAAGGTTAATTAAGGAGCAACATAGTTAGGTTAAGATTTCTTAAAAATAGATCCTGGGTTTTTTCCAACTATCTAACACCTAAAATTCAAAAATTTAAAAAAAAATACTCAACTTTAAAAAAAGTGTATATTTCCATTTTAGTCTACCATACGATTTCCGTCCATCAAAGGCTGCGAATGAGTTGAAGTCCGAGGTCCTGTGGGTTTCCTTGCTGTCTGGCATTTTGCATTTTCCATAAAAATATGATTGTTGTGTTTTCTTTTATTATTTTGCCTTCGTCCGTCTTGCCTTCTTGGCTTCGAAAGCTTATTTATTTATTTTGCTTTGCTTTTTCCTCTGCCATTATAGAAGAACTCGGAAAAAAGGGACACGAATGTTGACATGGCCAAGGGGAATTCACAATTTATCATTTATGATTATGAAGATGATTCTGGCGATGCATTCGGGAACTTTCGGGCCACAGACCTCTTGGGCTATTCTGGGGCCACTCTGCCCTCCAAAGTTTTCCACTAATCTCGACCATTTCGTAAAAAGTCTCTTTCTTTTGATAGGGCTCTGCAATTTGCATATTTATTTAAATTCTTTCTTGGAAAAAACAGAGACTTTGGGAAAGCATTGTTTGGTGCGAACATGCTTTATTGGTCATTGAATTTAAGGCAAATTAATGCTTGTTTTTGCGAAAGTAGAAAGGTTAAAATTTTGTAAAAATTTGTCTAGTAATTCCCTAAGTGATGCCATATTTCTCATAGGCGAGGGTTCATTTATCAAGCCACTTTTTGGCCACCTGGACCTTTCTTCGGCGGTAATTGCCACACGCCAACTTTGCAGCAGACCACCCTATGACCTGTATTGGTG
The DNA here is from genome assembly GCA_035045925.1 of Drosophila atripex. Taxonomy (NCBI): domain Eukaryota; kingdom Metazoa; phylum Arthropoda; class Insecta; order Diptera; family Drosophilidae; genus Drosophila; species Drosophila atripex. Next base: position 11,664,401 of record JAWNOP010000070.1, read on the forward strand.
GGAGGGAATCGAAATGGATGAAGGATATATATACGATATGTGCTTTATTCCAGCACAATGACAAACAATCGAAAACTTTCCAATCTGAGCGACCAGAGAGACGACGGCATCCCGATCCCATTCCAACTTTGATGACTGTGCGGTGGCGCATAAACTACAAGGCAAAGTACAATATTGAGTGCCATCACACCCACACTCACATACGAAAAGAAAGGCAGAGAAATGCGAAGGGCTGAGGAGCTGAGCGGGGAAAAAGCGGGACAACTTTCGGCCATCTCTTGTAAAACTTCACACGCTCAGTGGACCCCGTCGAGGCAGAAAACTTGAACTTTTAATTTGTTCTAAAGTAAATTTTAGCCAAAAACTTTAAGTCATATTGGTAGTATGTTGGTTTGGCAGCTAGAACTCCCTCTTCTCCGATACCCGTACGTGGTGTTTTCCGTCGCGCCAAGCTCACATGGGATGAGCCTGAGACAGGATTTTTGAGAGGCTTTTTGACCAAAATTTCTTCACGACCACAATGGATTCCAAAGAAGACCAAACACTTACATCACATTTTTTTCTAAAAACTTTTTTAATTAGATTTACATTTAAAATAAATCGGAAATGTTACTTACATAGTTTTTGAAATTTCTAACAAGTATAAGGGGCGTATGAGTAATATTTCTTACCAATGATCTGCTTAGGATTATGCTTAGGACTATGTTGTCTAAAATATAATACATTTATACATTAATATAATTACCTAGCTTTAAACCATGATCCGGAATTGGCAAAAAATCAAAAAAAATGTTGAAAACATTAGCCAGATTAAAGCAGACATAATCAATCTAGGCAATTGGCTTACTGACTGACTCCCTGACTGACTGACTCAATGACTGTCGTCCAAGATGTGGAAGGAAAGCAATAGACAGCAACACCTGGAAGTAGGCTAGGCAAGAATCGCGCTGACACAAAGACCAACGTTTGATTAAGCAAAATGCCTTTGGCAGGCAACATGACGTGGCAGCACCTCCTCCTACTCCTCCTACTTCTTCTCTTTTCATTCGAAGCCACCTCATTCCCTTTGTGCCGCTGCCAAATGCAATCAGATTACACTTCGTTTGGTGCCAGGGTGTCCCCCCTTTTTTTTTTTTCTATTTCTACTCCAGCTAAATTGTCAGCGATAACACGAGGCAAGTAAAACGGAGAGGTCCTGGCTCGGATGAGAAGCGGGCAAATATTATCCAGAGTTCCCTGTTAAGCATCAAGTATACGACGAGGTCAGAGCGCATCTTTTCGTCGTGGAATGGCCAACAGCCAGGGTGAGACGGTGAAATACATTCCATATCTCCGGCACAACCATATTATAATTTGTTACACCTCGGGCAGTCCGGCATAGTTACAAAGTAGCGTCGTAAAAACGTCAGAAACGATAGTGTGGGTAATCCCCGCAAGGATGCCGCCCATATAGTCGGATGTGTGTTTATCATTATATTCCTACGTTTTCGGCTTCCAACTTTTTCGTTTTCCAGTGCGGGAATCTCCTGCTCCAGGCGACTTTCATTATCAAGGCTTCAACCATCAAATCAATTGTTTCATTTTTCATTTTAAACACAAAACATTGTCAAGATCATAATTCAAAAGTGACTTACTATATTTGGCGTGTCTTCACAGTGTTTTTCTACTTATATTGATAAAAAAAAAATTAAAAGATTTTTAAATAAAACTAAGCTGGAAGGACCTTCGTGATTAATGTTTTAATGCAATTTCACTTTTGCACTCTGTTGGGAAATTTTACATTTGGAAACTTACATATTACATATTACATTTACATTACAAGACTTTTGAAGCGCCATCTAGGAGTCACATTAGAAGAACCATTTTGATTTTATTAAAAAAATATTTTAATATTGAACCTTTTGTATAAATTTAAATATTCTAAAATATTTTTTTTTTGTTTTGTTACAAATTAGCATTTTTTAGTTTGTTTTTTAAGCTAAAGCAGCAGGTGTCGGTGTTCAGCTACATAGCTATGTTCAGGATCTCCAAGGCGACCGTCACGGACGACCAAAACAAATGCCAACCCCCAGTCGGTCACAAAGAAAACAAAAGGTTTAAAGGAAAATTTTATACAAAAAATTAAGAAAAAATGACCACAAATGAGCAGCAAGCTCCAGAGCAAAAATCCGAAACGGATGCAGTTCCTCCGCCGCCACCAACTGCGGCTGGCAGACCCAGACCCCCCACATCGCAGCTTTTTTCAGTGAGTTCTATATTTTTCAATTTCTAAACATTTTATTTAAATTTTATATTATTTAGCGAGGAAATCTAATCAGTAGTCGGGCTGGAGGGGACAAAACTGCCTTGGCTAGACCTTCGACTGCAGTGAGGGCCGTGGGCTACGCGGCCAATAACAGCGGCTCTGCTGGCCAAAGGTTCGACCAATTTTTCCTAGAAAAAGCCAAACAACAAACACTTTCGTCGGCCAACGCAGCAGTAGATGCAGCCAAGGAAGTCAAGTAAGTAAAAATTACTAAAATTCACTTTAAAATGTATTTAAAATTTTATATCTATTTTAGTCCCCAAATCAAATACAAGAATCTGGAAGCCAAGATTGTAAAGCTTCTGGAATCCTCCATTGTGTTATCCTGGCAAAGTACTGCCACTCGATCAGGTGGTGATGTTAATCCTGATTCGAAGTCCTCGCTCACTGAGGCTTTAAACAAAGCCAAGGAAGCGTTCTCCTTGGATCGAACATTGCACAGATTTCGGGACCAACAGGGAGAGAATGTTTACCACAACTTTGATTTAACCTATGCGGCAAGATAGTTATTTAAATTATATTTAATTTATTAACCGACTCTTTCATTTTTAGGTATTTTTCAATTTGGCCGAGCAATACGAACGCAACGACCTGCACATCGAGGCCCTCAACACGTACAGCATTATGACCAAAAACAAAATGTTTCCGCAGGTCAACCAACTGAAGATCAACATGGGAAACATTTACTATAAGATGGGGATCTACCAAAAGGCAGTCAAGATGTATCGCATGGCCCTAGATTCGGTGCCGAAGACATTGAGTCAATTGCGCTTGAAGATCACCGAAAATATCGGAGTCCTGTTCGTCCGCATGGGCTCCTATTCGGATGCCGCCTCCAGCTTTGAGTTCATCATGTCGGAGCGGGGTGACATCAAGAGTGGCATCCATCTGGTGCTCTGCTACTATGCTCTGGGAGATGTGGAGAAGATTAAGACGGCCTTTCGCAGCCTGTGCGATGTCCAGGCGGGGGAAACGGACACCGATCTGGACAGTGAAAGCCAAATCCTTAAACTGCAACAGCAGGCTGGAAATGCGGCTGGGGTTCAGGATCTGCATAAGTCCCTGGATCGGGAGGATAATGGTGGCGCTGATGTGGCAGTTATCGATGCCGAGGGTGGGGGCACCTATGAGAAGGTCCAGGAGACCGTCAAGACCTCGGCCAAGGAGAAACAGCGGTTCGTACTCCAAGCTATCAAGACGGACGAACTGGCCTTGTACACCAAAAATCGAAGGAACGCAGAGAAAAGATCCATTACGATGATTGTTGATTTGATTTCTCCGATAATCGAGGAGAACTATAATGATGGTTAGTATTTTAAGATAGTCTAAGACTGCTTTATAAGATTCAACCCCCAAGACCTACAACCTATGTACAAGACTAAACCCCCTTCTAGGTTACAATTGGTGCATTGAGATTATCAAGACTTCGAATCTGGCCTGGTTGGCCAATGAATTGGAGCTCAACAAGGCCCTGGTCTACCTGCGACAAAACGATGTGACCCAGGCCATCGAAACTCTGCAGATGTACGATCGCAAAAGCGAAGGATCTATGACAGCCAGTGCCCTGACCAACCTTAGTTTCATCTACATAAGTGTGAGTTTTCAAATACTACAAGAAACTTTTGATATTTTTCATGCGCCCGTCATTCTCTTTTAGTTGGGCAACTTGGAGATGGCCACTCATTGCCTCAACCAGCTGCAGGAAATCGGAGCCCTGGAGACGAGTCCAATGGCTCTGATCAACGCCAGCATTGTGGATTTGAAGAAACAGAATCTCAGCTCTGCCCGAGATCGATTGGAGCGGGCCTTGGAGCTCCAACCGACCAACTTTGAAGCCAACTACAATCTAGGCTTGGTGGCTCTAGCCCAGCAGGACTTCGAACTAGCCGAGGAGCGATTTGAACTGCTTAAGGCGCAGTTGATGGTGCCACATTCCGTGCAACATAGCCATGTGTTTTATCAGCTGGCTAAGTTGCAAGAACGTCGCCTAGGCGCGGGATTCAAGGTATCTTTTGTTTTGTTTTCAATACGGGAGTATGACCAAATCGTTCTTTTTAGGCAAGCGCCTCTCCAGGAGCCGCCCTTCAAGCCTACCTCCAGGTTCTGGGCATATCCGCCTCGGATATCGATTCGCGGCTTTTCGAAAAGGTCGGATCCCTGTACGAACAAATCCAGGATCACCAGGAGGCCAATCAATACTACAATGAGGCGTATCGCATCAACATGAGCGACATTAGCATTGCCAGCTCCATTGGCTCCTACTACATAAAGCTCCAGGCCACGGAGAAGGCGCTCTACTACTACGAGCGAGCGGTATTGGCCGATCCCAATGACCCGAACCTGATGTTACGCATCGCCAGTTGTTTCCGGAACTCGTATTTGCCACCCAAGCAGTATCTGGGAATGTTCCAGAAAATATACGCCCGGTTTCCGGAGAATCTCACCTGTGTGCGGGCCCTGATGCAGGTGACCAAGTCCCTGGGCCTAACCGATCTCCACGAGCGGTATGCCAATGACTATGCCCGTCTCCACAAGCAACAGCAGGAACGGCAGAACGAGCAGCGTTATCAGCAGCAGCGCCTCTCCTCAGCCACATCCTCCAGCAGCCGGATGAGAGGTATCACTATCTCTTTTAATAAACTAAAATATTGTATTTTTCTGACCGTGAGATACCATGAAGTGATTGGATAGAGTTAGGTTATCATCTAAAACATTTAAAACAATATTATTTCCACTTATTCCATTCAAAATTTCCACACTTTCGGTTGGGGTCAGTGGGCCTGAGAACCATTCAATTCCATTTATGAATTATTTGACAGATAAGAAGTGATGTGAAGTGGTAGATTGATAAGAGAAAAAGAGGTTACAAATGTATAGTTTTATACTTTTAAACATATATGTTAAAATTAATACAATTTATAAACTATAATTTTTTAGCACTTCGTCCATCGAATGAGGAACGGTTCCAGGAGAACAGCGACTTGTCGAAGAGCATGACATATACGCAAAGTCCTGCAACGTATTCTGGTATACCGGGTCTTCTAAGCTATTGAAGGCTTTCCTTAATGTTTTTGTAATCCATAGTTCAGCAGTTTGATCCCTTGGGACCTCCGGCGGAGCGCCCTCGAACAGGCATGTATCGAGGTCAAAAGAGCAGAGACGACTCGGACGATGATGCCGAAATGAACGCAGAGAGCTTGTTGCCCATCTAGAATCTAAAGTTATTGAAATGATATGATTAAACTAAAAAAATTGAGAAACTATTTGTTTTTAATGTTATCTTTATTACGCTTTTAAGGCCAATAATACATAAATCGTTTTTCTTCTGATATAATTAGGTTTGAAATTTAAAATGATGACCGTTCTATTGAAAATTTGACCCTTCGTATAGTCAATATTTGCTTAAAGTACGTAATTAACCATCCTTATCAGCCAAAGCGTCGAGTTTCTCGCCCGTTTTCACCTTTCTCGAATGACACGCTAATTACATTACGTGATTGATTTATTTGAGTAAAATATTATGTGCTTCTATTACATGTTTAAAATTTGGGCTCCGCATTGGTAAATTTTAAGAGAAAGGTTTCGGAGTGACAGACACGACGGAGTAATCTAATTTCAATGTACAGTACAGAGTTTCAGACAGTTACAAATACATAAAACGTTTCAGATCATACTTCTTGATATATCATCGCCTATTTAGACCCCGCCCCTTTTTAGACCTGCTCTTTCCAGCGCATTTTCTGCCGATACATAAGACAACGAACAATAACTCCTACAAATCAAATGATACAAAACAAAATGGATCGTTTCTCATACTCACAGACTGCTTCCAATTATCAAAATCAATCTTAATTTTCTCTCTAACGCTTTACTTTCCATTTCTCTCCTATCCACTTCATATCCATCTTTCCCCAAAATAAAAACGGCCGATGCGCTTCCCTTAGAAGCTCATGTAGCCGCTCGCGTTAGAACGGCGTCTGGCACACAGATACGAGATGAGAACAACCAGAATCAGGCCGGCCAGAGCGATACCGACAGCAATTGGCACAACGTCCGATGTCTCGGAGCTATCGCAATCGTGCACAGTTGAGAATCCGATAGCCTTCTCCGAAAGGAACGCCTCCACCTGAACCTGGCTAACACTGATCCACCCAATCTCCTTCTTCGAGTCCACAGTCTCGGTCATGTTCAACTTTTGGGCCCGAGTGCAGTGGTAGGACATCTTTTCGGGGGTCTTGAACTCCCCAGTGCTGTTATGGAACAGCTGAATAGTCTGGCCCTCTGGAATGATTTAAAAAATACATATAAGATAAGCCTTAAACCCTTCAAGAGCGATTTGTCCTACCCTTGGCATCTGGATAGTCGTCGACGGGCACAGTGAAATGAATCAGGATCTGGGACATCACAACGCTATCATTTTTCTTGGAGAACTGAAGGGTGATCGATTCCACCGAAGTGTTGGAGCCCCATGTCAGTTCGATGGACTGAATAGTCTTGCTATCGCAAACATGGTCGCCGATCGTGGCGTTGCTTGGAATATTGATCAGTCCATAGGAATAGTTTCCATCTGAAATAATAAACATATTAAATATTTAATTAATATTTTATAGAAAAAGCTTTTCGTGTTCTCACCCTTGGTCTCATACGTAAAGTTGAACTGAGCAGCCATCTTGAGGAGAATGCACGTGGCGTTCCATGTGCCCACGGATGGCTCTGGGCGCGGTTGAGGGGCATGGGTCGTGGTTGGTACCGGAGCGGGTGTGGTGGTCGTTACTGGTGCTGCTGTGGATGTCGTCTTTTGAGTGGTTGTGGTGGTGTCCGGAGTAGGCGGCTTGGTGGTAGTTGTGGTGGTCGTCGTCGTTTGCTTTGTGGTTGTTGTAGAAGTCGTTGTGGTAGTCTCTGGTGGTGGGTGTTCCTCCCCGATCTTAGCATCCTTCAACGATAATAAACTCTGAGAGAGTACTGGAAGATAAAAGTGAAAAATATTGTATTATTCTATTTGTTTAAAAGATAGGCAAGAAAACTAAAGGCTAATGAACTGGAATTGGATCCTCAACCTGTAATATTCAAATAAGAGATAACAACTAGCCTCGACTTTGTACCTCTTTGTTTTGCTTTTATCCAGACCTTTAGAAGTCGCTAAATGGTGTGAGTCACTCTTGATTCGATGATTCACTTTTAGTGATAATGGATTAATAAAATAACTTCATTCAGATCATTTTAACATTAATTTAATAAAGAGAAGCATACAGTTGTGACATTTCCTGTTTTGCGATTGCCAATCCCCAAGCATGTCAGCAATTTTATCTGGGCTTCTGCCCCCCAGCACTCTCCATTCCCTACGGAGAAGTCATGTGTTTTCACGATTTCAGGCAGCAGTGCAACGAAATGAAAACAAATACTCTGGCGTTGTTTTCCTCAACTAAGTGAATCATCGATGTAGCTTAGTGGAATATTTCTGCTCATAAACAGTAATTTAATATTAATTTCTTTTGTGCGACATCCGCTATTGGACGCTGTGTACGTGAATGCGGCCTAAGTCACCAGCCATCCGACCATCCAACTATCCAACCATCCCACCACCCACCCACCCACCTTCTGCACTCGTTCTAGTTCAATGCCATTCCGTAATGCAGTCCAGAGAGATGACCTTTAAATGCAAGTTAAGCAAGCAGACAAACAGAAAGGCAGACAGACGGGAGGAAAGAGGGCGTGTCGCGCCTTAGACATGTAATACAATTTTCTGGCGAAGAGAGGAAAATGCTGGGAAAATGAATGGTTTGTGGTAATAAGATTTATTTGCCACAGCCATGCAAGAGGTGAGCAACAGTAGGTAGAAACAATATATGGCGTTAAATTATTTAAACCACATAGATAACAGAAATATTCTACTTGCTTTATTTCCTATATAGTGAATAAGAAAAATATGTTTGTATATTTTCGTTATAGTTTTCTGCGGTGCCCTGAATCGAAATTCTTATCGGCAGAATACTACCAGTTGAGACACTCGCTCTGTAACTTTTCCATTCCATCAGCCAATAAACTATAGTGTGTGCCACATTTTGTTGTGAAATCGAATGCAAATATGTGCGCCTGCATGCCGAGATTAACACAATGGAAAATTAGCCGACAGACCGCAAGAAACCGGAGACTGCAAGTGACAAAAACTGAAACGCGGGGTATATGTAGTACCGCCCCGTACCACTCAGTGGTAGTAATTACGAGGGCGATAAGCGGGGTATAGAAGTTAGTTAAATAAATATCAATTTAGAAGTAAATCAAAGATAATTGCGGGCCAGGCCAGAGATGGGGAAACTGAATAGGCTTCGGAATAGGGGAAGCCGGAATAAATCCAGACAGTAGTTGATTCTGGGGGGGGGAAAGTGTTTTTCAGGATGTCGATTCCCCATACTCCTCCCCCTTTTTGGGGGCGCCCCTGTTTCTAGGGGGCGTCAACTGCAACGGCACCTAGCCACCATTTTGTTAGAACTGCCAGGCAATAGATAAATGATGATAAATCTGGATAATTACCGAACAGGCTGAAATTATTCTCTTCACCTTTGTTCGTCGCTGCTAAAATCCCCGAAACAACGACAGACAACCCTTTTAATCGCCCGTGCTTTGTTATTTTTTTCGCAGATAAAAAGCACAACAGCTGGTTACGTGAGCGTAAGCGAGATGGCACACGAAAAATAAAATAATTTGCGATGAATAAGCAAATTGAACAAAGGCCTCCAGTGCGACGCAGTTTATTTAAGGGGGGGCAGGGGTCGTGTAGTTTCTCGTTTTATTTTTTTCTTTTCATAACTCACCTGATCCACTCAGCATTAAAAGTGCCGTGCATATCACCAACTTGCTGGCAAACATTTTGACGGGGCCTCTGATCTCCGGTTTTCCTCAGGTTTGCTGTTCGGTTAACTTTGACTCCTTCGCTTCTTGCTCTGCGTTTTGGGGTTCTTCTCCGTCTGCACCGTCCAATTTAGTTTTCTTCTCTTGTTTCTTTTTCTTCTATTTTCTGGACTGGCTGTTGGTGTGACCGCTTACCGGCTGGCTCTGCACTTTAAATCCGCTGAACCTAGCGCGAAATAAAATACCGCAGGGCGTAGAAAAAATACTCGAAAATACTATGGCGATCAGCTGGAAGCGAGGGAACGGTTTCAGAATTCAAATATATATTTTCAAAGTGGCAATAAAATCAGTGCAGTACATACTACTCCAGTTAATAATAAAAAATTAACGTAGTAAAAATATACTTTTCACACCATCTCCATTTTATTAATTTATGTTTATAAATTATTAAGTACAAACTTAGCTAAATTCCTTCACAAGGCATAATATTAGCATTATCTAATACACTCTTACTGTGCCAAATACGTGTCCTATCAAAAATACACTGATGCCGAGGGCTTGATTCGAGTAATTAATATCTAAAGCTTCACCTTTACAGTTACAGTTTCATTGTCTGCAGTATTTGGTCAATGGACTCCTGCTCATGCTCATTATCGTTGGCCACCACCACGTCGAACCCATCAAAGTCGTCCAGATCACACTCCGACGGCACATCATCAATGCCCGCCGTGAAGACCCATCCACGGGAACTGCGGGTCTCTGGACGGGAGGTGAGCCGCACAGTCAGTACCTTGTCGGAGCCATAGGTTTCCCGGAACCACCGGATGTCATTTTTGCGCCTCACATCACTGACCAAAATGTAAGGTGTGGGTCGACGGGCCAAAGCCTCCTCCATGGCCACTCGGCAGAAGTATCCGTAGTCCCGAGCACGAACCTCATCGCTCCACACAATCATGTCTCGGCGGTATTGCTCCTTGTAAGGACCATCGCTAAGCAGGGCAGCCAAATCCAGCTGTAGCTTGCGGGCCCATTCCGACTTTATGGGCTCCGAGATGCGAACAATCTGTGCCCGATCAGCCAACCTGAGAAGTAAAAAAGAAACCTTTTTTAATAGGATTCATCAAAAATACTTTAAACAGATAGGCATGTTGGCATGTAACTTGATCTTTGCCCTTTCAAAATGGTTTGTTGAATGAGACTTACTTCTTATGGAGCCTCTCGGAGATGTAATCCTTTCCGCACTTGCGCTTTCCACTGATCAGCACAATTTTCATCATTTTTCTTCTGGCCGACTTTCACTTTTGGTGGCAGCGCAATTTTTAGCCCTGCCCTCGTCACAGTGGATGCCTCGGAGAGTTCATCAGATTTCCAGCTTGCCAGCGCTCTAGACCACGCCTCTGACACCGGAGTGTCACTCTTTTTGTATTTATGCTAATGTTTCATTCAACAATTTGACGAGGCGCTGGATTTGTTTACTGTTTGCATTTCAGCTGACTTGAAAAAAATTAGTTATCGGTGCAATAGGATTATCGATAGCTTGATAGTTGGGCGGGATTTTCAATCAACTTTAAAAACTCTCATCAATCACTTTTAAAAATTCTTTTTATTGATCCTTTACTTAAAATTACAATCTTAACTAATAGCCGCGCCTGTGTAAAAAGCTACACCCTTGGGCTTAGGGTCTGTCCCTTATCTGTAGTATTGCGATTGTTGCCAAGATCCGCCCACTCCCGATTCGGCGCAGCCACCGACTCCCGATCCGCCCCCACCACCACCAGCACTGCTAGACATTGGACCAGACGCAATGGAGCCTCCCACCGCTGCTGCTGTACTGCCAAAAGAGGCGAGCACGCTGCTGTAGTAGGAGGCATCCGCCACCGACTCGGAATGGTGAGGCTGACCCTTCTTCAAAGTCTGGTGTAGCGAGGCCTTGCCCTGGTGACAGTCCTGGGCATTGGCGTTGTTGATCCTCGCCAGGTTGGCCAGCGTCAGAGTTGAATGGTTGCCGTGGATGGCGTTTTGGGTGGCAATGATTCCCGGCGGCGGTATGCTACCGATGGGAGGTGGGGGGCGCGTTAGAGGGCGGACGTTGGAGTTGGGAATTGACGATTGAACAGACGACTCGGAGAGCTGCAAGGGGCAAGCATTTTTATAGACAGGACAGCTTAGTTTAGGAGCCATAGCTAACACTCGCCTTGCGCTGCTTGTGCAACTCCAGGGGCTGTTCCACCTGCGGCAGAGGCTGTAGCGGTTGAAGCGGCTGTAACTGCACATGTCTGTGGTTGATGTGCGCCTGTAAGTCACGTTGCGAGAGGTAGGTTCTCCGGCAGCCAGTGCTGCCGTAGCGGCTACCTCCATGTGTACACATGAAAACAGTTCCCAGGCCGCTCTGTTCCACGCGGAGCACTTTGTCGTTGCAACGGGGACAACTTTTGATCGGTTCTGCTCGGGCGCACTTGAGGCAGAAGACATGCTTGCAGGGAATCATCCGTCCGTAAACGAGAATCGGCTTGTCGCACTGGTCGCAGCAGTGAATCATCGGGTTGAGGACCTTCTCTCCGATCAGGCTCACCTTGTGACTCCACTTGAGGCGCAGCATAGGCTCTGGGGGACCGCGCGACAGTGTGGTAAAGGTGGGAGCTTCCAGCTGCGATATGTCCGCCTCCATGTCAACTGTTCAAAAAAGCAACTAATAAAATAAATATTCTATTTGAATTTATTGCCACTTACTTGTTTGGCTTAGAACAGGTGGAACCGCCTGCTGTTGAAGTTGTGGTGGCACTTGCGGCTGTGGAATTGTCATCTCAACAGCGCCACCCACAGGTTGGGGGGGTTCTTCTGGAACGGGGGCTACCTCCATTTCCGCATCCTTGTCCAAGTCCTGCATGGCTGCATCTTCGGAGTGCTCCACTCCACCGGGACTGTCCTCCAAGGCGGCACTGGCCGCCAGGGCTGCCAGGGCTGCTGCGGCATCAGCGGCTACGCTCTCGTCAATTTTCTTGCCACGACCACGACCGCGTCCTCGCCCACGTCCCCGCGCTCTTGTGCCGCGTCCACGTCCACGGCTCCTTTTAACTTCCTCGGTATCCATCAGATCGCCGTCAATGCCTTTTTTCTTGGCAATTTTTGTATTTTTCTGCTTTGTTTAGCTCCGCATTTGCGCCTGTCCAGGGCTGTCAACTTGGTTCTGCTATAAAAATAGCGCTGCCAACTTATCACGGTTTATTCTCGGTGTGACCAAAAAAGTAACTTTTTCAACAACTTGAAAATTAAGTTGAAAATTGAATTTTTATAACATTATTTAACATAGAGATTTGATAAAAATTCTTTGTCTAATATCAAAACCTAAAGTAATATACCATATTGGGCCTTCCATGCATTCTTCAGCATTTTTGAAGGGGACGAAATAGTTGATGAAATATATAAAAAATAAAAATTTTCTCAGATTTTAATGCAAAATGTTCAAGAATCGATCTCAAAATCGTTTAAGGTATTCCGCTCAAGAATCGGATACAAATTGGCCAAGATATGGTCATCGCTGGGGGCCATATTGTCCTTCCACGCATTTCTCAACATTTTTGAAGGGGATCCCCCAGGAAATTTCACAAAAAATCGAAAAAATATTTTGTTCTCAGATTTTAATGCAGAATGGTGGAGAATCGATCCACAAATCGTTTAAGGTACTCCGCTCAAGAATCGGATGAAAATTGGCCAAGATATGGTCATCGCTGGGGGCCATATTGTCCTTCCATGCATTTCTCACCATTTTTGAAGGGGATCCCACAGGAAATTTCACAAAAAATCGAAAAAATATTTTGTTGTCTGATTTTAATGCAGAATGGTGGAGAATCGATCCACAAATCGTTTAAGGTACTCCGCTCAAGAATCGGATGAAAATTGGCCAAGATATGGCCATCGCTGGGGGCCATATCGTCCTTCCATGCATTTCTCACCATTTTTGAAGGGGATCCCCCAGAAAATTTCACAAAAAATCGAAAAAATATTTTGTTGTCTGATTTTAATGCAGAATGGTGGAGAATCGATCCACAAATCGTTTAAGGTACTCCGCTCAAGAATCGGATGAAAATTGGCCAAGATATGGCCATCGCTGGGGGCCATATCGTCCTTCCATGCATTTCTCACCATTTTTGAAGGGGATCCCCCGGAAAATTTCCCCCGGATCCCCCGGAAAATTTCACAAAAAATCGAAAAAATATTTTGTTGTCTGATTTTAATGCAGAATGGTGAAGAATCGATCCACAAATCGTTTAAGGTACTCCTCTCAAGAATCGGATAAAAATTGGCCAAGATACGGCCATCGCTGGGGGCCATATTGTCCTTCCATGCATTTCTCACCATTTTTGAAGGGGATCCCCCGGAAAATTTTACAAAAAATCGAAAAAATATTTTGTTGTCTGATTTTAATGCAGAATGGTGGAGAATCAATCTACAAATTGTTTAAGGTATTCCGCTCAAGAATCGGATACAAATTGGCCAAGATATGGTCATCGCTGGGGGCCATATTGTCCTTCCACGCATTTCTCAACATTTTTGAAGGGGATCCCACAGGAAATTTCACAAAAAATCGAAAAAATATGTTGTTCTCAGATTTTAATGCAGAATGGTGGAGAATCGATCCACAAATCGTTTAAGGTACTCCTCTCAAGAATCGAATAAAAATTGGCCAAGATATGGCCATCGCTGGGGGCCATATTGTCCTTCCACGCATTTCTCAACATTTTTGAAGGGGATCCCCCGGAAAATTTCACAAAAAATCGAGATATGGCCATCGCTGGGGGCCATATCGTCCTTCCATGCATTTCTCACCATTTTTGAAGGGGATCCCCCGGAAAATTTCACAAAAAATCGAAAAAATATTTTGTTGTCTGATTTTAATGCAGAATGGTGGAGAATCAATCTACAAATTGTTTAAGGTATTCCGCTCAAGAATCGGATACAAATTTGCAGAATGGTGGAGAATCGATCCACAAATCGTTTAAGGTACTCCTCTCAAGAATCGGATAAAAATTGGCCAAGATATGGCCATCGCTGGGGGCCATATCGTCCTTCCATGCATTTCTCACCATTTTTGAAGGGGATCCCCCAGAAAATTTCACAAAAAATCGAAAAAATATTTTGTTGTCTGATTTTAATGCAGAATGGTGGAGAATCGATCCACAAATCGTTTAAGGTACTCTGCTCAAGAATCGGATAAAAATTGGCCAAGATATGGTCATCGCTGGGGGCCATATCGTCCTTCCATGCATTTCTCACCATTTTTGAAGGGGATCCCCCGGAAAATTTCACAAAAAATCGAGATATGGCCATCGCTGGGGGCCATATCGTCCTTCCATGCATTTCTCACCATTTTTGAAGGGGATCCCCCGGAAAATTTCACAAAAAATCGAAAAAATATTTTGTTGTCTGATTTTAATGCAGAATGGTGGAGAATCAATCTACAAATTGTTTAAGGTATTCCGCTCAAGAATCGGATAAAAATTGGCCAAGATATGGTCATCGCTGGGGGCCATATTGTCCTTCCACGCATTTCTCAACATTTTTGAAGGGGATCCCCCAGGAAATTTCACACAAAATCGAAAAAATATTTTGTTCTCAGATTTTAATGCAGAATGGTGGAGAATCGATCCACAAATCGTTTAAGGTACTCCTCTCAAGAATCTGATAAAAATTGGCCAAGATATGGCCATCGCTGGGGGCCATATTGTCCTTCCACGCATTTCTGAACATTTTTTAAGGGGATCCTCGAGGAAATTTCACAAAAAATCGAAAAAATATTTTGTTCTCAGATTTGAGTGCAGAATGGTGGAGAATCGATCCACAAATCGTTTAAGGTACTCCGCTCAAGAATCGGATAAAAATTGGCCAAGATATGGTCATCGCTGGGGGCCATATTGTCCTTCCACGCATTTCTCAACATTTTTGAAGGGGATCCCCCAGGAAATTTCACAAAAAATCGAAAAAATATTTTGTTCTCAGATTTTAATGCAGAATGGTGGAGAATCGATCCACAAATCGTTTAAGGTATTCCGCTCAAGAATCGGATGAAAATTGGCCAAGATATGGTCATCGCTGGGGGCCATATTGTCCTTCCACGCATTTCTCAACATTTTTGAAGGGGATCCCACAGGAAATTTCAAAAAAAATCGAAAAAATATTTTGTTCTCAGATTTTAATGCAGAATGGTGGAGAATCGATCCACAAATCGTTTAAGGTACTCCTCTCAAGAATCGGATAAAAATTGGCCAAGATATGGCCATCGCTGGGGGCCATATTGTCCTTCCATGCATTTCTCACCATTTTTGAAGGGGATCCGATCCCCCAGAAAATTTCACAAAAAATCGAATAAATATTTTGTTGTCTGATTTTAATGCAGAATGGTGGAGAATCAATCTACAAGTTGTTTAAGGTATTCCGCTCAAGAATCGGATGAAAATTGGCCAAGATATGGCCATCGCTGGGGGCCATATTGTCCTTCCATGCATTTCTCACCATTATTGAAGGGGATCCCCCAGAAAATTTCACAAAAAATCGAAAAAATATTTTGTTGTCTGATTTTAATGCAGAATGGTGGAGAATCGATCCACAAATCGTTTAAGGTACTCCGCTCAAGAATCGGATGAAAATTGGCCAAGATTTGGTCATCGCTGGGGGGCCATATTGTCCTTCCACGCATTTCTCAACATTTTTTAAGGGGATCCCCCAGGAAATTTCACACAAAATCGAAAAAATATTTTGTTCTCAGATTTTAATGCAGAATGGTGGAGAATCAATCTACAAATTGTTTAAGGTATTCCGCTCAAGAATCGGATGAAAAGTGGCTAAGATATGGCCATCGCTGGGGGCCATATTGTCCTTCCACGCATTTCTCAACATTTTTGAAGGGGATCCCCCAGGAAATTTCACAAAAAATCGAAAAAATATTTTGTTCTCAGATTTTAATGCAGAATGGTGGAGAATCGACCCACAAATTGTTTAAGATACTCCGCTCAAGAATCGGATGAAAATTGGCCAAGATATGGCCATCGTTGGGGGCCTTCCATGCATTCTTCATCATTTCGAAGATCTCCAAAAAAAATTTACAAAAAATGTTAATATTCCTAACTTATATGTATTTGTTTTAATTTTTATTTTGTTATAAACAGATAAAGCTTGTATAAATGGTAAAAAAATATTGCACTTGATGTCAGTCAATTACTTATACATCGGCGTCATCCACTTTGGGAGCTAGGTAATAACGAATGTAACCATAATCTTCGATGGCATACTCCACCAGCAGTGGAACCTCGGCGGATAGGCAAATCTTCACACGCTCCGTGAGAGGCGTGGCCTTGGTGAATGTGTTCAGATACCTTCCAGCAAAGGTCTGCGTTAGGGGGTCGTCCACTTCGATTGTTACGTCCCCCTTGCTGCTCTCACTCAGCTTTATATTGGCCGACCCCAAGTCGCCGTTGGCCGAAAACTTAATGCCTTGTTTAGAGCACGCAATCGTGACCGACTCGCTGAACATGCTCATGTCCCGGCAGATGCGGGCAAACTCCATGGATGGCATATGAATAGTGCAGCAGTATTCGGTGTCAGGTATTCCCAGATGATCTTCGTCCAGATTTAATAGCTTAAGTTCATAGTCCGCGGTACGCTCTTTTTCGCCGGACTCAAAGCTGAGGAGCAGCTTGTCCGGTTTGTCGCTGGCGCTGAGGGTGACAGTGTCGTCGCTGTTGGCGCACTTAAGAACTTTGGCCAGGGATTTGAGGTCAAGCCCAAGAGACACATTCCTATCGCAGCGGAGTTTCTCGAAACAATCGCTTGTCAGACTCAGAGCCACTAGTGAGACATGCGAGTTGTCCATAGATTGAAGCTGTAATTTAAAGATTTAAATAATTTTAATAATGAAGAAAAGCTTTTGTATTTTTTACCTCACCTGTAGGCCAGAATCACTGCAGTCCAGTGTGCCCTGAGAGATTATCTCCTTTAGTGCCTCCACGATCTTTTTCAGAAGAAGGGTCTGGCCTAATCGTGCCTCCAACATTTTTCAAAAAGTAACTATAAAAGTCCCGTTA
Organism: Drosophila atripex; assembly: GCA_035045925.1. Classification (NCBI taxonomy): domain Eukaryota; kingdom Metazoa; phylum Arthropoda; class Insecta; order Diptera; family Drosophilidae; genus Drosophila; species Drosophila atripex. Next base: position 11,681,633 of record JAWNOP010000070.1, read on the forward strand.
ATTTCACAATAGGAAATAAACAAAATATGTTGGGGGCCCAGCTGTTAGTATGACCGGAGGAGGAATTTGAAATAAGAGCTACCAGATGCGGTGGCTATTTTCTAATCATTGATATAATCATATGAATAATATTAAAGGTAATATAAAGTTTAAGCTTTTTATTAGCTTTACTATTCATTTATTTTAAATAGTTCAATAAAATATTAAAAGATTTATAAGTTGCTTAGCAATATCTGGCAACTTTGCCCGGAACGAAACCCCCCAGTTCTAGTTCCGGTTCCATTAAAGTTCCAGCCTTCGTCCAATATGTTTACGCTGCACAAGAATTTATTTATAACTGATTGCTGAGCTCTGCGATGGCCTCCGACCTGCTGGAGGAGCAAGTTACCCCAACGGCAGCCAGCGACTGGCGGCTGTGGTGCCGTCTCTGCGCCAAGGACGATGTTCAGGGCAACATGAACGTGTTTCTCAAGAACGAGAACTCCGGAGACGGGCCCTCCGGCGATCTTTCATTGGCCACCGCCATTGGAAAGTATTTTTGGGTAAATGTGAGTCAGAATCCACACCCTACTTCTATTAGAGAAATCATAGGCCTTAACCCATTCAATTTTAGATTTCCCGCGGCGAGGATTTGCCGGAAGTGATATGCAGCGAATGCCTCACGTTGGTCACATCCTTGGTAAACTTTTCGGACCGAATCACCCGAGTGCAGAAGCTCTATTGTATCCTCCAAAGTACTGGGGGGCGAGATGACTTGAATCTGCAGGAACTACGCTCCCGATTTGGTCTGCTAGAGGAAGCGGAGGTGCATTATGTGGACGAGAAGCCAAAACTTGACATGCGGGAGGGATTGCTGCCTGAGGAGTCAACTTTTGAGTTGGAAAATCCACTAACCACTGTTGAAACTGATGGTGGTGATGAGGTGGACGGGGAGGAGGTGGATTTGGAGCTGCCAGTGCCAGAGCATGAGGAGGAGCTGGATCAGGTGATAGATGAGACGGAGGAAGATCGCCAACAGGCGGAGCAGGATGAAGAAGCAGTTCTGTTGAAACTCTGCGATGCTTATGGAATCAGTGAGCAAGAGCAAGACTCAGCCAGCGAGCATTCGCCGAAAAAGGGAGAGAAATCCGAAAAGGAGCACCAATGCAGCGAGTGCTCTCGAACTTATACCCATGCTCGTACGCTGCACAGACATTTGAGGCAGGATCACGGAAAGATAGAAAGCTTAGACTCGCTTACTTGCATTGAGTGCTCTAAGAAGTTTCGTACGCGCTTTGGCTTGGAGCGTCACATCCAGCAAGGACACTTGCCCCTTCCAGACCGCAAGCAGTTCTCCTGTCATCGCTGCGATAAGAAGTTCACGAGCAGTGCGTCCGCCCAATATCATTCGCAGTACATGCACCTGGACGAGCGACCCCGCCCTGTGATTTGTGAGCAATGCGGCGTGGGTGTTCACTCAATTAGTGCCCTCAAGGAACACGTATTGAAGCACACGGACTACGCACCCTTTGAGTGCGAGGTGTGCCGCAAGTGTTTCAAATCCGCCACCCGCCTGAAGCATCATAAGGAGACGCACGATCCGCACAAGTACATTTGTCCCGAGTGTGGTATGCAGCTGAACTCCCGTCCGACCCTTAACCGCCACCGGCTGGTCCACACCGATCAAATGCAGCATAAGTGCGACTACTGCGGCAGGGAGTTCAAAAGGGCTAAGGCCCTGAAAAACCACCTAATCCTGCATACGGGCCTGAAGCCGTACTCCTGTGATTTCTGTGACCGGACCTTTGCCAACGGCTCCAACTGCCGCACGCATAAAAAGAAGGCACATCCCGAGGAGCTAGCCGCCCAAGAGGCGGCGGGCGGGGCAAAAAGCTACAACCGAAACATACCCAAGCTGGAGGCCCTAAAGGCGTTGTAAGTATATATATTAGGCTTTTTCTACAAGCTTATATTTTTTTTTTACAATTTATTAAATATATTTTGTTATTTTTTAGCACCAAAAACAAGGATAATCTATCGCCTGTGGCTACAAAGCAAAGTGGTTGCTTCGCTTTTGGAAAAAAACCCAAAACTCCAGTCAAGGAGGATGTTACGTTGGAACCGAGTGCAGCTGTAAATCAGGAATCCGAACAGCCACCTGATCGCGCAGATCCTGTTGATCCCGCAGACGAAACAGAACCCACGGCCGAAGCCCCATCCACCGCCATACCCACGATAGACAACATTTACCATCAGATCATGATTAACTATCGTTAAACGAAATCACAAAGATTGTAAATTTATATCTCAAAATAAAATTCATAAAAATAGCAATGTGAAGAACTAGACTCAAAACTAAACCTATTTTTAATGTCAAAATAATATTTATAATACAATATATACAAATATTTTGTTCATTTCAATGAAAATAAATGTATAATGTTTGTAGATAAATTTAATAAAACAATGGTACTATATTTTACAATAACTGAATCCTACAAGATTATGAAAAAAAGGTTAATTTTAGAAAGTATCTATTTATAAACCATATTGATAGGGCGGGAAGTCCTGTTTAAACGGATCTGGTACCGCGCATGTCCTCTGGATGACACTAAACCGGAGTCGGAGAAAAGTCACCCCCGTAAAGAGTCTATCCTGGTATAAAGGAATTTAGTTCAGTTGACAGCGTGCGCTTTCCTCGTGTCCTGCTCTCCGACGAAATTTTTTAAACTTTTTGGCCAAATCCAGTGAATTAACCGATAGATTAGCTTCAGAAAAGAAAGGCCTTTTCCCAGGTCCAACCATGGCCAGTTCTGGCCATAATAAACCCTTCAATTAAACGTTGTGAGAATAACTTCAATCCTGCGAGTGAGCCGAAAAATCAAAAAAATCGATTTATCCCCCAATAAAAACAAAGTGCATTAAATGGCCCTAAATGCCCGAAGCATATCAAATAACCTAAATGTGCTTTAAAGCTTAATGATAGTGATTTAAAACTCTTAAAAATAAAACCGAAAAATAATTGTTACATTAAATATTTATTCAATAACAATTATAGTGCATATGTATATCGTAAAGAGCAGACAGGGAAAAGCGGCAAGAATAAACTCAAGCTGTTGCAATTTCTAGTCCTAAAAAAAATTGTAAGTAAAATTAGGTAAATGGTTAAAGTGAATTAAATATTAATAACGGATTTGTGGGTTAAATAAATTTAAACAATTTAGAAGTGTGTCCCTGGTTTTTCGCAGTTACAGCTGTTTCGCGTGGTCCACCCTAAATTTTATTTCGCCGTCAGTACGGTCTCTCTCTTATCGAACCGGTTGATCCAGACAGTATGAAATAGTTCTCTATGGCTAAAATGAGGAATTACACATTATAATGCTTAAGTGATGCTTGTACAATCCTAGAAATAAACCACTGATTCTTAATTTTGGATTAAAATAAAAAATAAATTCAAATCTTCGAACCGGTTTAGCAGCTGACTGTAAGTGAGACCGTTGCTGCTTTCATCAAAAACCTCCAATCCAAGACTCCGTTTGTTTTGAAGACTTTGAAGATACAAATACAAAGATACAATCATCAAAGTCGGTGCAAAATCTCGCTAGCTGCGCGAAATAATCCGAAAAACCATTGTTTCTTCCAAAAGCGATATGTGAATAAAGACTCTATCAGCGAAGCCAGTGTTTTCTGTACATTTCTCGAGTGATTGTTTTAATATAGACGCTGGGGTTATACTGTTTTCGAAGTATTTTGTCGGCGTTTTTCACTTGTTTTTTGTTTGTTTTACGCACACACTACGAGCTCGTGTAGCGGCCTGAGCGTGTGTTAGAGCGTGCGTGTGGATAAAAAAATCGATTCGATTGTAAGTTTTTGTCATTAATTACTCGGCAACATATTAAAGTAATTTAAACTCCAGCCCCCCCGAGCTGTGGGAACAGTTGCGCCGTGGTGTGTGAGTGTCTGTGAGATGAAAATCCATCCATAGTTGCTATAAACCAATAAAAAAAATCTAGTTGCGGCCAAAAACGGGTCCGGGGAGTTGCGTGGGCGGACTTGATATCGCCCCGATTTACAATCAAGAAAACAACATCTGAAAGTTACATGATACATATTTGTTGGCCGAAGCAACAGTGCATTCCAAAATCGTAGCAGTTGCACCATCCGTCCGCCCAAAAACTTTATGCCAAATATGTGGCCCAGGAAGGAGACGAAAAACAAAAGTTTCCGGGTGCCAAGAAGAAGCCGCGAACCGCATTATCTTCTCGGCTTGACCCAAATTGCAACTGCAACCTCTAGTCCCTGGGCCCTGGGCCGTGGACTCCCTTTATATTTAGTCTTTTGTGCCAACTTCATCGTGCCTTTGTGTCGTGAGTTTTTCCTACCCATTGCCACCCTATATTACCCCCCGCCCATTCATTTTATTTTTTTTTTTTATCATTTAATGTGCGCCAAGTTAATTGCCGAAAGAACTTTCCGAGCTGTTGCTGCTGTCGCCTTTTATCAGTGGCAAGTTTTAAAGTATCTCCGCCCATCCACTCTTCAGTTCTGCCCCTGCTCTGAGAGGCGAAATTAAAAACTTGCCCGCCAGCCTCATTAGTTGGCAATTATGAGCCATTGGGCCCCGGCCAAATAGCTTGTCAAACTAAGAATTTCCTTATTGAAATTGTTTGAAGTTTAAGTATAGGAGACCGCGTGGGAGCCCCTTCTTGAAGTCCCAGAACGTAGACCCTAAAGCAATCAATAGACTCGCTCGCAATCCATTTTTGCTGCAAATACTCATTTCCTTGCGCTCAAATGACTTTTCATTTCTATTTGACCGAGGCGGCATTTTAATTAGACGTTTTAGTTGAAAGCGCACGAGGACAGTTGGGACATCCGATACTCCCTACTGTGTGTGTGTGGAAATTCCTGGCCTTCCACTGGGGTTGATGCAGTCCCCTGGCCAGTCTAGGCATCCCTCTAATCCCGTCGCCGCGGGGGTTGGCACTAGAACGTTTTCCAATTGGATTCTTATATTGTATTGCAACTCCACATGTCCTGAATTGCTCCTGCCTGATTCGCAAAGCAATAAATAATTTCACCCCAGTTGGCATTTAGTTCTAATGGGGTTCTCGCAACTCTAGATTTGTTTTCCAACCACTTTAATATTTATTTTGCCATTTGGCAATATCCAATTCAGTATCTGATTTTAAACCATTTTTTTTTAGACTTCCGATTTCATGAATTTAATTTCTTCAATCAGTATTTTCAAACTCTTTTGGAGCTAATGAACTCTGGAAGCGAGAAATGTGTGTCTAATGTTTACACAAGTTCTCAATGCAACTTCATATTAATAACCGATCAATCAGTCTCCGGCAAACACCACACCTTTGATAAAATGGTAATTTGATTTAGTTGTTAGCATAACAAACTTATCGAATGGGGCCACTTATCGCTGTCTGTGTAGTTAATGAATACGTTTTTTACGTAATTTTTTTCAAATAGATTTGTCGCTAACATAAGTCGGTACATTTTTATATAAAATGTATAACAATTTTCATTATCTTTGAGGCACTATTACTTACTAGTTACTAGTCTTCAATGCCACAACTATTTACTCAATGGATCATGATTGCGTATCTTATCGCAATTTAATGTTTAAAAAAATAAGTATTAAATGTTAGTTGGCTTGAGGTAGTCCTTGGCACTTGTAGGATATAAAAACAGTTGCCAAACATTGCTGGCCAACATAGCTCCATAAATTGGCCGTTAGTCAGTTGTTTTATTTATTTTATCTATTGTTTTATATATCGATGGCATACTTGGCTGCTGAAGAGCTCCTACGCAATTGCGTAAATATAATAAAATGCCTAAGAAAAAATCACAAATATGTAACAAATCATATGAAGGTCTAATCGACACGAGCCATAGTCATCTGAGGTCAAAGACCTTTCGCTCGTTCATTGATAACTTTTGGTCTTGCTTCTAAATATGGATTAGTTTTTAATGTGTTTCCGTGCCCCAATTTAATTATGTTATTACAAAGATTATTCTTCTGTTTAAGTTCCTATATGTTTGAGTTGTATAAGTTCGATATTGCGGCATTTCATGTTAAAATAATTCATTTATTTGTTGTTAATACCAAAACCCGTATTTATCGACTATATTTTGCATAAAAATATTTATTTTGTTTGTATAAATACTTACTTAACATCTTAAGTTGTTAAACTCATCCAGACTCTACATTTTACATTCCCATTTTTCAGATTCTATGTTTTTCTTTGCTATAAAAGCTTACATGAAAGCGAAACATGAAAGCCCATTTCGTCTTTGAAAGCTTTTACATTTTTTGTAGAGTTCTATAATCCTGTAATCCTGTAGACCATAAGCCTTATTGAGTAATATATTTGTCGTAAACTTTTAGCACACTTTATGCTTGTAACTTTTGTGCTTCTGTACTACTGTGATAACCATTTATAACTGTTTTTATAGCAAGCTTCATATAAATGTTCTTTGTATAACAGAAGGACAATTACATTATTCTGTGCTAAAAGGAAGGACGAAGTATTGTGTACCGGTACCTTGATGTCCTTTTTACTATAAATGGTTTATAGCTGAAATAAGTTCTCAACCCCTTAGATTTCTGTTCTACCAACAACCCTGACTCGGCAGGACTCAAAGAAAAGCTTACTTGCTTCTCTATAAAGTGCTCAGTCGTCTGCGAATCTAATGAATGGATGAACGGTGCCATGTACCCCTATTTGAATGCCCCAGAGACCCCGGTCGAGTGAGTTGCTTGGCGTTGGTTTTCGCAAAATGAAAAACTAGTGGCACGCATATAAATTGCACGTTATTACCCGGTGCAACTGTAACTGCAGCCATCGGACAGACATCGCATCCCCTGACGGTCACATTTTTTTCCAAGTTTTTGCATTTCGCACTAACAGAAAAATAACGAACCCAAAGAGATGCAGAAAATGAGTAAAAAAGCAAAGCTTTTACTTTAATTAAATGCGTGCGTGTTGGGCAAGACCCAATTTAGATTTCCTCTGACTTTGTTCTATATCCCCCAGATGTTGGTTTCTTGATTAACGGCAGCCAGCTTCGCGCTTCCTGCCTCCTGATCCTCCTCCTCCTGGCTTGCGGCCCCCGATGACTCTGCATAGCATACTTTTATGCTGATTGAGTGCGGCTTATCTGCATTGCCATGTGCCTTGCGCCCGGTGTCCTATGTCCTGTGTGTCCTATGTCCTCTACAATATTGTCGGTATGTGTGTGTGTGTGTGTGAGTGGGCGGAGGGAAGTACGGTAAGCTGGCCTGAGTTATGACATAACTCATCCGATGGTCGTTTATGTCAATTGTAAGCAAATCAGCGCTGGCCCATAATCCATAAAAAAATGGCTACCGGATGTAAGAAAGTAACCGCTGCGAAACCGAGACAAATGTCATTATTAAAATGGGCATAAAAGTAACATATGAATAATCTGGTGAAATATAGTGCGAGGGGCGATTCGAGAGTATGAATGAATCTTTTTTTGTTGGATATTTAGGAGGAAGAAAATATATATGTATATATGGAAGCCTTCAAGCTGGAGGAAACTATAAGAATTTGAATGAATCCAAAGAGGATATGCTATTTTGATAACGTCCCTCGTATGTTGATGGCCAGACGCATCCTTTGAGCAATAAAATACGAAGCTAAAAGCCCTTCAAAATGACACAGAGAGTCGTTCTTTGTTATTGTTGGTGGTACTGGGGGCTACTGGTGATGCCGATGCTGCTACTGTTTCGAGCAAGTGCTATAAATTTGAAGTATTAAAACAGATATCGAATGGATTATTTTTAATATATGACCAAGAACATATATATTCGTATAAACCCAGACCCGCAAAGCTGGCCACCGAAAAACTGCAGCTTTTGGCAGGCAGGCAGGCAGGAGGCAGGATGGGAAAGCCCATTGATGCTGGTGAGCAAAGGCGGCGAAGGCGAAGTGAAGCACAATTAGCCTGCTGCAAGTGCTTCCCTCGCACAGTGAGACACAGAGAGCCGTCCTCCTACCACGCCCGTTCCAATAAGCTCGGCCCACGGCCCTATCCACACCCACATATCCTTATCCTAGTCGAGTGTTGCTACAAATTGCCTTCAGCAGCATCCTCGGTCGTACACTCCGTATCCCTCCCCCTCACTACCGCCCACCCACATCCTTATCCGCATCCGCATTAGCATTGCCAACTCTCGAAGCATCACAGCTGGCATTTTCCGCTGCGTAATCCTTTTATTAATCCCCTTGGCTTGGTCTAAAATCCTTTACACTGCTGTTGGCACTTTTGCAAATCATGAAAAAGAAACCGCAAGCTTAAGAAAAATATGTACTACAAGTGCAGCCCGAGGTCTTGACTATTTTCTAAGCGAGGATATATTAAAATATATGATTATTGAAAAAAAAAATTAATATTATTGAATGAAATAGTTATACCTATAAATTGTTTTATTAGGAATACAATTATATATACTTTTCATCGAGTAATTCTAGTCATTTAAAGTTCAATCATGATACCCTGTAATACTTATAATAAGTAGAACATAAACCCACCACTGTGAACCCGCTTGTTTTTGGCTAAATTGCTTGGTTCTTAAAAATTTGCTGCAATGTTTAGCGTATATTAAAAATTAATTGGCCAAGGGTATATATCTTTTTCCCCCAACAGCCATCCAGCCATCCAGCCAGCCAGCCAACCATTCCCCAATCTCAATTCAAGTCCCAGTCTCAGTCCCATTCCATTTCCCAGGGAGCCTTACCCCTTTCCCAGGACACCCCAGCTTGGAATATTTATGCCCGCCGTGTAATTTGTGTTGATTATTTTGCCTTGTTTGTTGTTACTGCTGAGTGGAGCAGCTGCTGGTCTCGGCCAAGTGCTAAAAAGTATTACGCATTTCTTGGCGTATGGTTTTTTAATAAAGCGAATTAATCAGGACCTCTACAGGCTACACCCAACACCGAGAGACTGAGACGTCGAGTTTCGCTTTTTGAGTGGCCCTCCTCCTGCGCTGAGCATTAAAAATTCAAAATGCACTTAACGAAGCATAGCGAATAAACCAATAGCCAGGATAGCCGGGGACAGCGTGAAAGGACGAGCTGATAGGGACGACGCCAGCCAGACGCACAAGATGGGTGTTGTCCTGGGCGCGACCGTTGCGTTAAAAACCCTTTTTAATGCTATTCACCAAAGGAGCTACGTGAGCAACTTTTTCGAGGCATTTCGGTTGGCATAAGTCGGATGCGATGGCTGAGATTACCCCAAAAAGCGAAAATTTGCAGAAAATGTTTCACTTTCTTTAATTAATTTTAAGCCTGAAATAGAGAGGTCCCAATCTTAAATATTAATTAATTTTTTTAAGGTTATAAAAACGTCATAATGAGGATCAACTTAAGTCCTTAACTAAGGATATCTTTATCAGTAAAATAAAAAAAATATTTTATATAATTAATTGAAGAGGACTATTTTTAGAGAATTCCGTTCTTCGATCAAATCAAATTCTATCCATCATCCATCTCCATCCATCCTGGGAGCTCATTTTTGTCAAAAATAATGCAAAATCTTTTTTCGAGTTGGCGGCACTTTATCAACATTAGCGCATCTTTTATGTCCGACGTTGTTGCAAAGTCTGTGGCTGTTGCGAGCTGATGTTATTTTTGCGCTGCCACTTTTTTTCACGCACCACGCGCAACGGGTTTGGACCGGGCTAATTCAATTAGCTTGACTTTGCCACTTAAGCTTTGCCTTTTAATAATAAGCAGACGGTTAAGTACTTTGCCAGGCAACAGGCAGGAGCCAGGAGGCAAGGGGCAAAAGGCATCCCGACAACTGACAGCATGGTTGTGTGGCAAGGAGGTCTTTATAATTTGAAATTCTAGAATAAGGGCAGAACCGAACACAGAACACAGAAGGTAGAATGGGAGAATGGAGCAAGCAAGCTAAAACTTTGAACCTATTAGGCAATCAAGTGCTCAGTCATAAATCATTGGCGAAAAGAAACGAAACACGACGTGGATGATAGCAGTGTGTTAAATGTCAATAAAAGGAAGCATTCGCTCCTCCTTCCTCCTTCGCTCCTGTGATCCTGCGCTCCTACCGCTTGCCGCATTCCGCATCCTGCTGGCGAATAAACTCCTGCTGCGTATAAATGTCAGAGTCAACATGCCGTATGCGTAATGAATGTCATTAGTTTATGTGCCTGTGTGCATGGGCGTGGGCGTGGGAGGAATAACATACATATATCGTATAGCATTTGCTTGTGCAATTGCACATAAATCAAATAAACAACTCAATTGAAATGTTAGAGAACTAATTTCATAATTATATTGTCATAGCCATTATCCTTTCCACATCCATACACTCATACCGAGGGGTATTAGGTGTCTTTTGTGGAAAGTGGAAAGTGCCCAGGAGAGAGTGGGTTAACAAACAAAGGCACTTGCATACTTTTCTGGCATCCTTCGCCATCAGAGTCCTGGTGTCAGTGCGTCCGTCCGTCCAGCACGTTTCAACCTTTAGCTTAACGAGTAAATCGTAAACTAATTGCTAGATAATTAATTTTAATTATTTGTGTATTTTACTCGGATTCTCCTTTGGCCCGCAACGACCCGCAACGACATAATCAGACAGAGCCAAAAAACGGAACCAACGGAACCATTAAAAGCACATTAGCTTGTTAAGCGACGGTTCAACCCCGGGTTCACCTCTTTTGCCGCCCGCCCCGGTAACCCCACGCGGAATTACGTACGTACGCCTCTATATAGGCAGACCGGGAATAAACAGAACCAACACACGTCCAACTTTCTCCACTGCTTTGTTGTCTTTACTCTGTTCATACATCATTATCATTAAAGCGTTAAATTATTTTGTTGTCTTAGTATACCTTGTATATGTACATATTATGTACATATATGTGTATTGCCTTGGTTAGCAGCAGAAGAGAGTGTTTAGTTGGAATTTTTGGCAGGTTCCACGTTCAACCAACAATTTCATAATTCAGTTTCCTGGGCACTTATAATTGTAGGATTAGTGGATTGTATCGTGTTTCTAATAGAGTGCCAGGGGAATTTGTGGCTGATGATGGTTTCTGATTATGGTTTTTGTCTGGTTGCGTTATAATTATGATGAGTGAGCTACTGTTGAGTATAGATTTGGGGCTTGAGTTCAACCTGATGGGTTAGAAAATTGTAAACTTTAATCAGGAAGCTAGTTACCTAGTAATACATAGTATAAAGCCTAGTTTACTTATCCTAAAAACGGCCAAGACTTCAGCCATTAAAATGTCCTCCTCAAGGCCAAGAAAAAAGAGAAATTAGGCTTCATAAAAAAAAAAGAAATACGAAGAATAGCAAAAGAAAAAAACTTTCTTGTTACATTTGTAATTTTTCTTGTCATTCGCTTTCGCTTTTCCTCCCTTCAGATGTTGTTGATGTACCGTTACAAGTTTTCGTATATATGCGCCATACTTTGTACATGTCAGCATTAAATATTCATGATGCAGTCGGTGGGATTGGGCCAGAAACAGGAACAGGACCAAGACCAGGGGCAGGGACAGGGAAAGGGACAGGAGTGAGTGATAGAGTGGGATGAGTGAACATAACGGTACATCTTCATACGCAGCAAAGTCTGCTACACTTTTACGCCTAAAACATTTCGTCTCCAGAATGTTGGTATTAGTTTATTTACCGTTACACGCCCAGTTACGGTACCAAAACAGAATGGGAGTCGGGGCTGTGGGAGTGAGATAGAGTCATTTGGCACTGCCATTAATGTAGCCGCTAAGTGGCAATGTCATGCTAGGCTGCTCTAACTGTGCCCCATTCCTTAAAACAAAAAAAAAAAAACGGAGAGTATTGGAGGCTAGCTTCGGGAGAAGACGAAGTCTTAATACCCTTAAAGATCCTTATAGAACTGAGCGAAAAAATGTTGTAGAATATGACTTTTAGGCCCTGATCTTCTTACCAAGTTCTAGACATAAATGTCAATTCTCCTTTGGATAGAGTATTAAAAGCTAACCGCAAACGGCAAACAAGATGGCGCAAAAGATTTTCGGACGAAAAGGGTGCGTGTCTTCTGCAGACTGGAGAAATGGCAACCGAGTGGGTGGTCTATGCATATTTCATAAGCAATTACTAAGCAAGCCCAGCGAAAGCGCGTTGGCGGCTTTTAGTAATTTGTCGTTGTGTTGAGCTACCAGAGAAAAAAAGAAAAAATTACTGACAAAAAGCACAAAAAATTAAATCGCCACTCGTCCAACCGAATTGGCCCACATGACAAGAAGCGCTCAAAAACGGGCCACATTATTTATGATTTCATTTTATGAAGGGAGACGCACACACGCAACCTCACACCACACCCACCAACACATCCTTGATGTCGCTTTGTTTTTACTTTTCGTTGGCATCCCATGCTCTCCTGGCTTAGCCTTTTTTAAGTCATTGCTTTCTATTATTTTGTTATCAAATTACAGCCAATTGCCCTGGCGAGAGCAACCTTCTCGGGCATGTCGAGCGGCCAAAGTTCAAAGCGACTGACAGGCGGCTCTCGAACTCGCCCAGCTTCTGCCACCGATGGGACGATTCCATTAAAAGCTGATTTCGTCTTATTAAATTTGTAATGTCATAAGCGATGTGATGATTTTTGATTAATTTTCTGTGGGTTTCATATATGTATATATATGTATATATATTTCTTGGCAATATCTCAATTTCTTTAAAATTTTAAAATGTACCATAGAGCTTAAAGGCTAATCTGCTTGTGTTTTTGTTAATTTAAAGCTAAAATTTAGCATGTGTCGAATTATTGTTTCCATAAACTGAGGTTGAGGTTGTGGGTCTTGAAGTAGAGTCCGAAACATCAGCTGCACAGGAGGCCTAGCAAACATATTGCCAAATTGCGGGTTGATTATCTGGCATGCCCATCGCTACAAACAAAAGCCAACAATTATCTTAATGCCAGGTGCAAGAAATTAATGTCCTGTAAGCACATTTCAACACAATATAACTAACGAAGACTGGGACTATGACTATGACTGTGACTATGAGTATAACGATGTCATCGCACTTAATCTCCGATAAAGGCGTGCGTCCTTTGTCCCGTCCTGCGAATCGGGTCCGGCAACTGAACAACAAAATATAGATTAGAGAAAAGGTACAGACAAATCGCTGTCTGCCGGTGAACAGGGCCACCAACACTCCGTATGCCTCAAACCCATTATAGTAGAAACTTGGCGAGAACCTTTTTTGTTGCCTTTTTGCCGTTGCCGGTCTGTTGTCGTTGGGTGTCATCTATTTGTATTTTTATGTGCTTACTGTCAACGAAATAATTGACTATTGTGTGTGCCGCCAGGGGGGTTACCCGTGAATGCCAAGGATCCAAGGTACCAGGGCAGGTGGGTGTCTGTTGACATCTTAAGTGAAAGCAAGAGTAAGTGCCAGGAAAGCGGAAATGTCTCAACTTATTTTCCATGGGAAGGAACTATAAGAGTCTATGTAAAGTAAATCAAGTTAATGGTCAGATGGCATTAGGCCCTTAACAAGTTAAGAGATTTATTAGATATAGTAATGCATATAGATTCTAGAAACTAGAACCATGTACTATCCACTATAAGCTTTCTAAACTTACCTCTACAAAAATGGCAAATAGGCCTTTACTTTGGCATTCCTATTTTATTATAATCTTTGATACACAATATTTCTTTTAGTTTTTTATGGCCTAAACGCAGGCATACCTCTGGGCTTTATGTCTTTCCAATGCATTGAGCCGCAGCAATATAGAACAGAAATCGGTGAAACTTTTACGATCTTACCAGTGAAGTCCACCTGTTCAGCATACACAACTAGGATGAAGTGCTTGGAGCCACCAGTTCCACCCATCCCCCAGTCCAGGCCCAACCATATCATATACATATCCATACGACATAGAGTTTTTCGGTGCGTGGGAAAACCAATTTCCCTGGCGTAGCACTTACTGCCATTTTGGTAATATGACCATTTTATGGCTCACGCATGTGTAAGCGAGTGGGAGCGCGGAGGTGCTAAAGCTAAACACGTACTAGGCGGAGTTGGCAGATGAAATATGTGCCCAGCAGCAGCAGCACCTGCTTTTTTTTTAATGAAACAATCTCTGCAAATATGATATTTTGTATGCAAACATGCAAAATATTGTCGAGTCCCCGCCAAACAACAAACAACAAAAAAAATAAAAGAAAAAAGGTTGGAAAAGCGCACTCGTCGTAAAATGAAATAAGGCAGAGCCCATGCTGGGCCAAGTTCCTTTCGGGGGGTAGGATGTGGAGTGGCTAAGTGGGTGGTGGGAAAGGCCTACCTTCGTCTTACGTCAAAAGATAAATAAACAAATATTTGCGTTGACAATAAGCTGAGCCAGGACGGAAAAATTGACTGTACCTAGCATGTGTTCCAGATCCAGGTCCTTCCACGGAAATTGCAAAGATTAAAAAGGTTTTAGGTTGAAGTGCCCATAAATATATCAGCTCATATTTATTTTATAGCCAAAACATGCATTAAAAAATTAATAAAACCAATTGTCACATAAATTTTATATAAAATGTAAGAGGATATGTGTCTTATAAATAAATATATATTTTTGTGTATTTACTTACAACAAACTCCCCAAAAAAAAACTTGACCTTTTATGTTGGAGTCAACACTCCATGCTCGTTTGAGATATTGTATATCAATAATTCAATATTTGTTTTCATTTTTGTCACAATTTTCGGTTTCTTATTTTCAAACTGAGAGCCGTAACGAGGAAATATAATCTTTTTTCTTGTTACCTTTTTTGGGTGTGAGTCTTCTTCGCTGCTGGCATTTTACTTCCTTGTGATTTCCCGCCATGCCAGGCATTCGCCAATTTATTTTTTGACGAAAGATCCGAAAACCCAATTAGTTGACGTTGACGACATTGATGTTGGTGTCCTGACATCACAGCGAAATAACTGACGTACCCCCACACTACATCACTGCAGCCAAGAATTGTAAATTGAACACCAAATTGTATTTATAAAAAAAATAATAATAAAATAAATTTCAAAAATGTATATATATTTGATTGTCTTGGGTTTCCTTTTGTTAACTTGATCAGGAATTAAATCAGAGGATAAAAGATAAAAGTATATTTTTAGTATTTTAAGCGAGAATCTGTGCCTTCCTGGATGTGTTTATGTCTCGGGCTATCTTCCGGCCTGAAATCTATACGAAATGTCGAAGGATGTAGGATGGCTGGCTCACCCCTCTAATTACAATTTTGTGCCCTGATATTTCTCCGGCTTTTCTCTGTGGTCATTTGCACATTTTACAAGGCTCCGTCTTGTAGTCCCAATGGAGACCGACATTTGTCTGGTTGTCCACCAATGTGTCCTGCAGCCATATCATACCGTCCAACGTTTCCGTTTTGCGGCGCCACCTCCTTGCTGTGGCCCCCTTCTCCGATCCACCGGCAAAGCTGTCAACAAATTAACTGTGACGCTTATGGGGGGGTGGGTGGTAGGAGCAACGGCAAACGGACATGGGAGGCGGTCGGCCAGTGAGACAGAGCTGGTTGAGACTATTCAGGCGATTGGGCTCGACATGCTTGGCATGTTTTGTTGCCCAGTTTTAGGCGGGAATATGTGTCGTAAATTCACCCCCACACATGACCCACGGGGGCTGCACGGGCCACAGTGCGCCAGCAGCTGCTTCTGGCCACAAATATTGAACAATTAGCTCCGCTCATACCAGGCGTTTACTGGTGATTTACATTTTTCGCCCCACTCCCGCTGGGGACTATTTAAAATGCATCTCAATGAATGAGAAATTCCCAAATAAACCAACATTTTCGCTTAAAGGACATTCGTTTATTTAAATGTCCTTATTTAGACGTATTTCTCTTTATTCTTTTTTTTCTGTACTAGAATTGCTGGCCTTATAAACGATATATATTTTTTGTATAAATAATTCTGGTACGTGCGGTAATGATGCCGACACATGACAAGGCGACAAGACAGAAGGTAAAGGAGGCGACAGGATTCTGGAGGGATTTGGAGAAATGGGGCGGGGGACGGGGGAGCGGCGGCAGCAGACAGAGCGTAAAGTAGACAAAAGGCGCTGAAACCAGATATATTTTTGGGAATATTTATTATGGCAGCCGGCAAGGTGTATAAATTTGCATGAGAAACTGCCGCAAAGAAAAGGAACTCAGCCTCGCATAGGACGGGGAGTGTGTGGGTGTTTAGAGTGTGTACAGTAAAGGACATGAGCAGGAGAAAAGCACTGCATAAGCAAATAAACAAACAATACATAAATTTGAGACCAACATGAAATGTCGGAGGGCACCTTATGCGGGGCACGTTTCTCCTTCACAGTTTTTCATACCTTGGCTTGGCTTTTTGCCGTTCTTCCCTGCAGCTCTTTGACAATTGTTCTTGGCTTCGTTTTTGCTCTCGACATTGACTTTGATAACAATAATAATCATAATAATAAGAGCATATAATAACAATCATTTCGTTTCCCATAAACGTTGCCCACCTCACCTCATACATCTGCAAAGACCCCCAATGTCCATCATTACAAAACACAATGCGGTGTACTTTTTATAGACTGTATCTTTTTATTTTCTCTGTTCTATAAAATTGGTTTATTTATGACAGTTTTTATATTTATCACAATATTGATGGAGCCACAGGACACACTTCATCAGCTCGGGTGTAATTGCTGCAAAGAGAATAAAATAAAAATAAATGTAAATTTATTGTATATGTTTATTTCCACACAATAACATATATTCTTTATTTATTTTTTTACAGCTGTCGTCAATAAAACGTAAACTACAGATGCGAGGGCTTATCAAAAACGGAAAAATGGAACATTTTCAAAACGTAAGTATATTTGTGCCAAGTCGAAGTATGAAGAACCTCTTCCAGAAAGTGAATATATCATTTATACAACTAAAAGATATGCAGTTCTATTCCAAAATCTATCAACCTAATATTAAAATTCTATGGCTACGAAATATGATGAATGGATTCGTCGACTCCTGGATGATTGAATCATTTTAATTATTTACTTTTCTAACAGCAATTTTTTGTGGCACAAAGCGATTGCTTTGGCATATTGGTTGTAGCAAGTTTTTCTCGGCCAGCACATTTCATCTGCTGCTCATTTGTCAGGACTTGTCAGATCCCTGAAACTCGTTTTTTTGTGGCTCTCAGTCCTCCATTTCCGATTATCAATTCGCATACGTGCCGAGGCAAGCTTAAGAAAGCTTTTCAAGTGTCTAGACTTTGGACAACTATGGAATGAATGCGGTAAACAGTGGTGTGCGAATATTTGCTTTCACTCAAAGAATCTGAGGGCGGGATGGGTGTGATTTGGATCGTTTTCGTATGGAGTGGATGAGGGATTCTGTACCCAGGCTTAATTACTGCTTTTCGTATATGGGGGATAGGCCCCCAATCGAACTGATTCGTTTGTGGGAGGGAGCTCGTTTAATGCAATATTCCCATAAAGAAGACTTTTCGAGTGTGCTAGTGTGGGTGTGTATGGAATGGGGGGCAAAAAGAACGTGTGTGTGAATGCGGGTCCTTTCAAAAACTTTGTAAACTGGTCAGGCATATCCTTGTCATACAGCACACACACAAAAGCAACAAATTAAACTGTTCCTATTTGCAAATGAATTGTGCGTGGCGTAATTTCGCCGGAAACTTTCTTGGGGATAAGGCACAAGGATAGATGGTTGGGATGGTTTGCACAAGGCACAACGTACACACACTCACACCCAACCACCCACACATACTCACGTTCGTGTTCCTTACGCTTGAAATAAAATAAGTAGTATAATACAGAAGGCAACTGGCATCGAAATTGAAATGAAAGAAAAGGATTCTTCAGCACAAAACAAAACAAAACCAGAAGAAAAAAATAAAGAAAAGTTGTCCTCTTTTCTTTGTATCTTCCTTTGGTATCTTTTGGGTGTATGTATATGTATATGTGTGTGTGAGTGTCGTGTCCTGGCCGGCTGGGGAAACTTTTTGTGAGGGCCCAGGTCCTTTCTGGCATTTCATACGCTCAATTGCTGGTGGTTAGCCAAGCCCGGCTGCGTGTTCTGGTCGACAGTCAATTGAAAATGAAATTGGTAAAAGTTAGCAGAAACCGAACAGAGCTGAGTGCTGAGCATAGCGGAGCAATGCAGAAAGCTCTTCTTTCGCCTCGCCGTGTTGGTTTCTGTGTGTGTGTGTAGGTGTGGGCGTGGGTGTGGGAGTGGGTGTTGATATAGCGGGTGTGGGCATCTCAAAAGGATAAAGGGGTGGTACGTGCGGACAAGCATGCATAATGAGTAGCAGCAGGCAGCCCAAAGCACCAGGACTCTGAGCAACGAGCACCACGATCCTTTTACCATCTAACCGACGGTGCGTCCTCGATGCGGGCTACCTTTGCAAATTAATACTAAAGAGACGCGTAAAAGTATGCAACACCAAGCGGCAAACAGCTACGTGCCTGCTTCAGAATGTCCCCGCATGCCTTCCAGCAGCCCTTCCGTCCAGCCAGGACCCTTCGTCCTCCCAATCTGACTCCTTCTTGTTTTATGAATACTTTTCGCTACTTTACTCTTTGATCATAAACAAAAAAAAAACAAAAAAAGATGTGTACGAAAAGTTGCTGCGTTTGGCGAATGTTTTATCATTGGACACGTCGTGTTGTTGGACTTTTTATAGATTCCGTTTTGAGTGCATTTGCTTGTTGCTTGCTGCGTTGACTACGCAACATTCCCCCTCTATTCTGTTTGCTCTGGCATTTTTTTACGATTTATCAGGGAACGCTTTACCAGACTAACGACAAACACCATCAAAAAAAAGCAAGAACAACCCAAAATCCACACCCCCTCGACAGGACTTCTTGTGACAGATTGTTGGAGATTAAGTTTGGTGGAGTGAAGACTCAAGTGTTTTGTTGCCGGAAGGGATTAATAAGGATGTGGTGGCGTAGAGTATACAAGTTTTTGCGGTTCGCACTATGCCAGGGATTATTGACGAGCGATTAAAATAAGATTATAAGTCAAAAAGCTCCAAAAGGATGAAAGTGAGTGAGCCTTAATAGACTGTAATGTTCTTATAGAATGAAAATTAAACAAAGCCCGAGAGGGGAAACTGCTGGCAGCTGATTTAAAATATTTTTATTCTGTTAGCTACCTTTTTTAATGCAAAGTTTAAAAATAAATCTTTCTAAAATCGCTAAATAATTTTTAAATAAATATTTGATTGCAAATAAATATTATTTTACTCACTTATTAAAAATTCAATGAATATCTATGAAGTTCCTCTTGATTATAAATAATCTGTTTTACCCGCACATCATTTGGCTCGAACCTGAAAACAACAAATACCATTATTAAGTAAATAATTCAATGCGCATAAGTGGGGTTTTAATTACAAGCAAATATAATTTAACCGTATTTTTCATAGTTTTTTCCTTTTGTTTGCTAACGTTTTTTGTCGTGGATTCCTGTTATAAATTGATGTCAAAGCTAATGCTGTTTGCTCTTCCATTTGCCTAATTTTGTTTGCCAATGATATTGGAGACATTTTTTCGAATTTGCAATTTAAACTTTTTAGAGAAAATTGAACACAAATGGAATTCAGTTTTTTCACAAATTCATGCAAATTAATTTTATGCTGATCATGTTTCTATAAAAATTAATGAAAGTAAGAATTTTTTTCTAAATTCCAGTTGAATTTAATAACAAATATAAACCAATTTTATTTCAACTTTTTATTGGAAATTTAAACTTTAGAAACTCAAGTTTCAATTTCGGCATATTTTTTATTTAATAGTTCCCTTATGTATCTATGAACTATATTTTTTTTTTAAGAAGGAACGATTTTTTGCATAAAAATATCACATTATTAAATAGATTACACTTTGATTTTCTCTTCAGCACTTTCAAATAAATATTAATACAACTCTTTTGTTAGTCATAGTTTTTTTAAACCATCATATCTAATGATGGTAATTTTTACCATCATATCTAATGAATAAATAAAATGAAACACAACTCATATAAACATCAAACCTAACGAAACCCTCGTATCTCGTATTTTATTAATTCGGATGAGCACCAATTTTACTGCACTTATGGAAATTAATCAGATTGATACTTATTTTTACGACTCTCGGTCTCCGCCCACGCTCTAATTGCATTTATTGGGCTGGAGGAATTTAACGGACTGTGCCCCTAAGCTTCTTGGCATTATTAGCAGAGTCACACGCATACAAAAGAAATCGCTCATAAAATTTTAGTGTGCCACGCCCACCACTCCAACACCTCCCCGATGCTTACACGTTAAAGCCAAAATAAAAATAAATAAAATTTAGGGACCGCGGCAACCGGAAATAATTTCTTTATTTTGGGATACTCACATAAGCAACAAATGCAGTTCTGTGGGCGATGTGTCCTGATTCTTCCGATTCTCCTGGCCATTCTTTTATTTCACCACTGAAGGCTGGTCTCCTTTTATTTTATTTTTTCTTTTGTTTGTGCTTTTGTGTGTGAATTTTTGGAGTTTTTCCCACGGCGACTGTGTCGTTTACATATCGTTTGGGCCCCTTTCCCTTTTTTTTTTGGTGGCTCCACGTTTCGCCGTCTAAACGATTTACGACACTTTTGCCAACTGCTTGGCGCACACATTTGCAATATTGGATGCTTGTTGGTTGGTGTGTCTGGTCCAGGACATCTATCTGAGTGCTGGTGTGTGTGTGTGTGTGTGCGAGCGTGTCTGTAATATTAGCATTAAACAAACCCGCCGCACACACACGCCGCCACGCCGCGAGATACTGTTAACTTGGCAAAGGCAACACAAAAATGCCGCACACGTTCGTTTTTATTATGTTAAATGTCTCCCGGGGCCTCGCACATCCAGTATCTGCAAAGGCACAACTTGTTTCCATTTCCATTTCCATCTGGTTGGCCATTTTCAGTGTTTTTCTCTGTTTTTGTTCATGGTTTTTTGGTTAACAACTGTCACCCGGCGTGTTTGTCACATTTCACATTCACTTGGTCTGCAGCGCGCCAAAAAAGTATGCTACCCAGCACAGAATTAGCACAGGCTACTGGCGAATTTTCGTTAATTTTTGTGTGGCTCGGTCTGGTTGGCCCTCAGGACTCGGTGCTGTGCGTCCTTTTAGATCCTTCCAGCTTACCAGTCGCCTCTCCAGTCGAGACTGACGACGGTCAAAGTCAATGGCGGGCTTTCGTGGCAGCGATTCTCACCTTCGTCGGTTGGGGTTCGCGAATTCCCGAACTCTGAGCCGACGACTTCCCGAGTCCTTTACCCGAACGGTTGGGTCTTTAAAGCTTGCTCTCGTATTCGGGGGATACTCTTTCTGTGGGATTTATCTCATTTCGGGTAAGGTCTCTTTTGGGTAGTTGAGTTTTATGAGATTCGAGTGCTAGATGGTGAGCTGAGCTTGATTTTTTAGCTCTATTCTCTTTTGTTGGCCTGGGGCCAAAAGTGAGTCGGGTTTAACATTCGAGTCAGATCCTTCTAAAGAGTAGATTACTCTACTCATACTTGACATACTCTGCAGAGATTCTGCAAACAGCCTCTCAACTATGTTACTTTTGAGAACATTTTAAATGTTTTTATTAAATAAATATGTACAACGATTTGGGAAAAGAATAATTTATAATTTGTTAGTGAACAACAATAAATATTATTATTATTTATTATTTATGTATTTGTTTGGCTTAGAACTCGGGGAATATTATGTATATTATTATATTATTATACGCTCGGATACTGAGTCCTTTTGGTAAGTCTCCTTATCAAGTCTCAACATGAGTATTTTGGAACTATTCCGTTTGAGTTTTCTGTAAAACGCTATCTTAACATTACTTAAACCTGAGTGCTATGTAGTTTACTTGCTATTTGAGTTACATTTTATAGACAAACGTCCGAAATATTCTCTTGAGTTGCACAACTGCCTTGCAAGGACCTAACATTTGAGTGTACATTCATGTTGAGCTTCATTTTTTGGCCGAATTGAAGAGTTTTCCAGATGATTTCTGTTTTTTTAACACCACTCCAATTGTGAGTTTTCTATTATAACCCAATCTCTTAAAAATAGTCCGGAGTTTTTCTCGTCAAACTCACATTGGAGTCTAAGACTTTGGAACAAATTTCTCTTCGTAGCGCTGGGTCCTTCGTCGGATAAGCTTTCCGATGTCGGTCACTCTCTCCGGCAAACTCACCACAACCGACTCCGGCCGGACGGGCTCGGGTTCGCCGGGCACTCTTCGGGTCGGTAGACGGAACACAAACGCACACACTGGACTCGAGGAAAAACACGAGCAGGCTTGCTCCTAGCCTTAGCCAATCGTAAAAGTTTTGTACGTATTTAGTACAATTTCGGGATTTGGCAGGATGTAACGAGCGTGTAAGAAACAGAGCGCGTCGTTCCCATTGCGAGCGATATTAATTAACAACAACAAGCGTGACAACAACAGAAAATATAGAAAAAAACCCGTAGAAAAATCTAATAATTCTTTGGAATAATTTAAAAATTTTTAAAGTGCAGTAGAAGTCCATAATTCTGCTAAAATATTAACAAAGAAGTAAAATAAATCAAGAAACGAGTTGAGATCCCGGCAAAGTGAGATTTTATTCGTAATCCGCCAAGTTAAGAAAAACCATATCGTCGAAGTCCTCGGCTTGCCTCGGTTCTAAAGCGCCCCCGCCCCGTCCCCGCCCACGCGTCCCGTGCGCCTCGTATGTGTTACTTGTTTATGTGAGCGTGTTTTTAGCCGCAAGCCGGTTAACGGTTAACGACGGTTCTCTGCAGCTTTAAAATGTTTCACAATTAAACTTGCCAGAACTTGGTGCCCCCCATCAGCCGCAGTTTCCATTGCAGGCATCCAGAAATAGAATAATGGTAAAGTCTTTAGATAAAAATATTGAAGGAGCACCTTTGGGTGTGTGTATGTGTGTGTGTTTTTGGCTGTGACCTGGAAAATCGTTGACATACTTTGGCCAACAATTTTGCTTTCTTTTCCTTATGAATAAAAATAAATTTTACATCGTTTCCTGCAGCAGCTAATAAGAGGGCCAATCGTTTGCCTTTTGAGATGGAGATTGAAACGATTGCTAACCGAAATCAGTTTTTTTCCTTTGAGTAGTTGGCTGTTGACTCCTCCGCAGCGTCGTCCTTCCGCAGTAATAGTGTCGTTTCCTTTATTTGTCCTTTTATGTTTACCTTTTTTTTTTTTTTATTTTGGATGGCATCCCCTTGTTTCGTCGTGGTTTGGTTTAGTTCGCTCTCGCACACACAATTGAAAATTCAATTGATTTACAAAATGAAGTTGCCGGTCGGGACTGGGACAGGAGATACTTTTTATCTATTTTCATTTGCAGTTTTACGCGCGGCTACAATTTCCCACCACCCTCCTCCAACCCCCGGTTTCCTTTTCTTTTTTTTTTTGATCTTCGAGTTGACTAGTTGGTTTTGGCTTAAAGCGAAACCTTTGGCAATTTTTCACACAGTTCTTTTAACGGATTCGGGAATCGGGCCTGGGGCCTGGGGCCTGGAGCCAGAAGGGGTCTCGAATCTGGAATTTGGTGCGAAACTAACACCGCGTCCTTCAATGATTGTTGTTGCTGATGGTTTTCCTGGTTTCCGATTCGTGTGTTTTTTCGGCTCTTTGTATGTGTACGTTTGCCTGTGTCCCTCTGTGTCTTTGTGTGTGTGAGCCAGTTTGCAAGTGTCTGTGTGTTTTGTGATTGGAGCGGCCTAAAATCGTTTTAGGAGCAGCTGCGAAGTGATTTTCCAGCAAAAGAAAAAAAATGCCTGCAGTGTGTGCGGCGAAAGAGTTCCGCAGATTGACATAGTTATGTTCGAGGCAAGTAATGGCAAATCCTTCTCAAGAATTCTCAAGGATATATAGGTTTTTGTAGCAGATTTATAGCTAATCTAGTTTTACAGGGATTTCTGTTTTACTTTTTCTGAGGAACAAAAGAAATTCAACTTTTTTGAAGAAAAGTAAAAGGATTCATAAAACGATAAAATATTAAAAGATATCTCAGTCATGATAAGGTAAAAAATCTCGCCATTTTCTCTATGAATAAAATGAAAAGAAAACACAACTCATAAAAATCATTCTCATTCAACTAATTATGTTCATTCCTCCGTGCAATTATAATCACATTCAAGCAGTATTCCTTTAATTGAATCTTATTCGCCAACGATTTGCCTCATTTAATTTTTCTTTTTAAATATGAGAGATATTTATTAAACATTCTATACACACTGTATAGGATTTCATTCATTCCGAAACTTCCTTAGGCACTTAAAGGGGAACTTCAAGCTCGACAAGAGCCCCATGAAACATGACGCAACCCAGAATGCCTTTCACTTTTTTGCTTTAAGGAACTGCTTCCGTTTTGGTGTCAAGTGTTTTTATTAGAACCCAAAAGCGGTAAGAAGAAAAACTGCAGTCACTAGGACGACACAAGGGTGTTGGTGTACAGATTTTCTTACTCTCTGGAATTTTTGCCTCAACTAAAATGTGAATTGAATTGAAGATGGCTGTGGCAGAGACTGAGATCGAATAACACGCATACGCCGCGTGTGCCGAACATGAAAACAGATGCACAGATATTTTATATACAGAACATAAAAAAAATAGCTTTATAGGCAGGCTGGCGGCAATCGCTGGCTCATTGTCTGACAACAAGTTCATTATTGTAGCCATAACATAATTAATTGCATTAGCCTAATTGAAATTTTTTCAGGTCCTACCTGGAATGGTGCTTGGTAATAATATACATGAAATTTGAGGTCTATTTTGGATCTTATTAGAAAGTAATAGGCAGGAATTGGTAGATTTGGGCTTAGTGATTCTAGAGTTTATAGATACATTTAATTAATTGTCTTCTCGGGAAGTAATTAGTTCCTAAAAGCAGTATGGTTTTGGGTTTATACATACTGATTCCACAACAAGAAGCTCTGCTTAAATAAAAGTGGAAGTTGTGTGCATAATATTCCCTCTTATTTGCATTCTTTAAGCTGAAAGAAATCCGCCAAGCCCGGCCCACCACGCCCCCTTCGAGTGAAGCACTTGAACATAGCTCCCCCTTGGACTGCTGCGCTCCTTTCTGCCTGTTCAAATAGCGTTTTACGAAGCGTTCGTCATGGCGTGGCCAGGCTATATAGGCGGCTGATCGACCACACCCACACAGTTAAACCAGTCCATATCCCCCAGTGCCTGTTCTTGTTGGTCCTGTTCTTGTTGTTGTTGTTGTTGTTGTTGTTGTTGTTGTTGTTGTTGTTGCTGTTGACGTTTACAATTTGGTGTTGAAAACTTCAGCTGGAAATTGGGTAATACTCACGATGATGGCGATGACGATGACTGCAGCAATCCTGCATTAAGTACGCCCTCGCCCCTTTTTTGTGGGTGTATCTGAATCGTCTGCATACATACACATGTATGAATATGAGTATAAGTATAAATGTGTGTGTGTGTGTATGACAGTCTGTGCAAGGGGGTTGCAACAAAGAAATTTTAATTTATATAGAATGAGCTGGAGGCGGGAAGTGAGTACCTAGAGTGGCTTCCAGGACCTCCAATCTCCAATCCGTTCCGATCCGATCCCTCGGCAGTCGTCAACATTCCAACGTTCGTGCTGTGCTTACAATTTTGCCCCAACCCATCCCAACCCATCCCATCCCATCACATCTCTCTCCATTCGCCACTCGGCACATACACACCGAAAAAATCCAATTATTTTAAAACTTTTGACAACTGCAACAACAACGACAGCATTGTTGCAAGGCTATGAAAACAATAAGAAAACTGACTGCTACTGCCGGCCGAGGGCAACAAAAACAACAGTGCTGCGATGTGCTGTGCTGCCTGCCTGGCGATATAAGAGAAAGTCCACAAAAAAATGAAAATCAAGTAGAAAGCATGGCGGGTAGAAAGGGTTCTCCGGCCATTATAACTTCACTTGAAAAGTTTAATTGATTTTTACAAGTGCATGCATACATATAGCCCGAGTGTACGGATAGGGATTGATGGTAGTAGCCTACCTACCTGCAGTTACTGTTCCGCTTTTTTTCCCAGCCTGCTAAGTGGGTCTATAACTTGATGTAAACAAAGCAGATGCCAAAAGGGTTTATGTGTGTGTGAAAGAGGTGAAAAGGTCGGAATCGGTAACAGAAAAATCAAAAATAGCCATGCTCTTTCCATTATAGCCAAATTGTTGGCCTGTCGCAATTGGATTTGGCTTTTTTGGCTTTGGCAAGTAAGCTGATTATTTAATTGCTGCTGAATGTGCTCCTGTTACTGTAATTATTCAGTTTGCTTTGAGAATTTTCTTTTGGGCGATTGGCTCAGAGGGGGCTTCACTTCAGGCAATGGTGGAACGATTTTAACACATTACATTGTGGCTTAGTGATTTTCTCTCTTATTAATAGTTGGCAGATTACCTTCTTATTAGCAGTTGATCTATAATCCTGTGACCTCTCGAAAAGTCATTGTTCAAATTCCTTTGTCATGAGAAATAATTGAATACACAATTGAACAATTGAATATTTTTCATCCGAATCGAAAAACTAATTTTATTTATAAGACTGCCAAAAACGCTTTGAGTTTCTCCGGTTTTTGTTGATTCTGTCTGGAATTTAGCAAGCAAAACGAGTCAAACGGATTTTCACTTTTCCTCGTCCTGGCCACAAAACCACATGCAAAGGTCTCCGACAATTTAAGCCAGGCTGACTGACTTTTATCCTTAACATTTGCTCTCTCTCTCCCGTGCTATCTTCTTTGCAGAAACCGGCATCGAATCACAATAAAAACATATAAATCAATAAGTCAAAGGAATAAACTGCATATCTCAGATTTTATTTTAGATATAAATGATATACGCATAAGAGTTCTTTAAGTATTTAAGTTGCGACTTAGGCAGGTAAATGTATTTGATTAGATAAGTAACAACAGCTTCCCTCCACATGGTGACCATATAATGGCGGCGATATCATCGGCGCTGCAACCAAACCAACAATAAACTGGACGATTTCTGGCCCAAAAAATGTCGACAACAATCAATATGTGTGATCAACGATACCAACAACTTGCCCGACATCTAAAACTAATTGTACGATTAACTGCAACGTGACGACAACAATTGCAAACACTTGTAACAAATACGACATGTTGCTATCATGCCAATAATGATGATGACATCGCATTTACTGACACGTCTTGTAATATCCGATGACTTTCGGCTTGCGAAAATGTACTTGACAAACGATTAAATCACTTTGCAACATTCCTGATACTTATATTGCAAATATACGAAACACAAAAACCTAAAACCTAAAACCTACAACCTACAATCTATAAACAAAAACAAACATAATCAACAACAATTAACACAAACGCATTCCTCACAAAACAAAAACCAAACCCTGCTTCTCCTTTCCCCAAAATCCCACATCGATACAAATTGTTTCTGTTGCCACTGCAACTTCCATTGCAACTGCACTTGCACTTGCACTTATAGCCCAAGTTGCAGTGCGATCCAGCGAGTGAGTGAGGCAGGCCGGAGCTTAAGGTCGTCAGCCGAAGAATAAGTCTGACAGAGACATCGCCCGTGTAAATAAAAGCATTTAGAACTATTAACCATTGTTGTTGTGGCCCACTGTCGACTTCTGAATCGAAAAGCTCTGCGATAAACACACTCACACCTCCAATACCAAACACATACCATAGATATAGCGAAATAATGGGTCTGCAGATGGCAGTATCCAGTCTTGTTGCAGCATCCAGCCTATTAGTGTTGCTGTTGCTCACCTGGACGCCCCAAATCGTCGATGCAGTCCGTGAGTACAAACTAAATTCTCTTATATATATAAGTCCTACAAACATTATCCTTGAGGACTAGTTTTACGTATTTTAGTTTCATATTTATGCCGCCACTTTACACGCAAGTTAAGCCAAGTTTACGTTAAGTTTGCTCTTAATTTTGAACTTTAGTGGGAACATTCTTGTTGCCAGTAAGCCCAACTTTGAAGTGGAGTTGAGTTTTACTTGGATTTCAGCTGAAGTTCACTTCAAGTGTTGAAATTAACTGGGAAGTGGAGGCGTACTATTTATTAAGCTCAAGCATTCGAACAGAAAAGAATTTTTAATCAGTTGAAGCTCAAATTGGCGAACATTTCTGGCCAACTTGGCATAATTTCTAGGCTAAGACAACTAATTAAACTAATATTATAATGCTACTAAGTATTTTCTACCTTTCAGGTTTTTATTTAAAGTGCTCCTACTACTTTTAAATTAAACCATAATTGAATCTCCTTTCTGGAGGCCCTTTTCCTTTTCTTCTGATGGTATGCCCCCTTTTTTTGCGTTTTGTATTCAATTAGCAATGCCACCTAAATCAAGTCCGCCCCCTTCGAGGCACTTTTGTCACTTAAACGAAAGGAAAACAAATAACAATCAAAGTGTTGACATTTCAGAATTGCAGTCAAATGTGGCTCATATTTTTCGCCAAGGCCTTTTAGGGAAGTGGAAGTGGATGTGGATGTGGAAATGGAAGTGTCGAGGCTGCAACCATATGACTTTTGCCCCGGGCATTCCGCTCTCTATGCCACTTACCTTTCATAGACGCTTCATTTCATTCAGAGAGTTGGTAGCAGGGCGGCCTAGGGGTGCCAGTGGCAGAGGGGCTGTACCGGTTGTACCGATAAACAAGCTGCAGGGGACAGAGTCAGAGAAACAGGCAACACAAACATTGCACATCCTGATGTATTTTGCTGTTTTTGTTACCATTTTTATTTGTTGTTGTTTTTAGTGGCGGTGCCCGGTGCCCTGTTCCCGGTTAGCCTGCAGTTTGCAGTCTGCAGTCTGCAGCTTGCAGTTTGCATTTTGTCGCACCTCTTTTTGTGTATGTGGCATTAAATTGAAATTTATGCGGCACTTTGCCGCGTGAAATGTTTGTACAACTCGTTGCGGGTTGCGGCTGCCTCTGTGTTGATATATTTTTTGTTTTTTCCCCATTTTTCGCTGCTTTGTTTTTGCATTTTGCTTCCTTTTTTGTTTTTTTCCGAAGCTCTTCGGGCTTCGGGCGTTGACAGACCGACAAACTGTTGGACAGGCTGCCTAGCGCCGGGGAAAGTATCTAAAAACATATGCAAAACTGTTTGCTGTTTGCCATGTAAATGGTTTTTGGGGCACGCCCCACACACCGACCACAATGCCACGGCTCGCCTCGGTCCGGCCCTTCCGTCCGACCAGTTTTAGCCGGCTAATTTGTCGTTTGTTCAAAATTATGACACAAAAGCCCCTCCTCGCTCGACAATTGCCGATTCGACTACTGCAGTAGGCACTGGGTAGGTACTCCTACTTGCCACTCGACACTAGACTGGGATCGACTTTTGTCCAGCTACGAAATATTTTACGCAAAGGGAACTCATTTCACTTTTGGTTTTTGCAACAAGTTTTAATTAATTTGCGCAACTCCAGGCCTCCGCCCATCATCTCTCTCTCTCCACTAAGCTACACTCCATTCCACTCATCAGTGGGAAAAAAGGCCAGGAAGAAAAAAAGTTGATGCCACGATAATTTGAAAAGTTTTCGTTTAGACAGCGAGAACGCGGGCCAGGCCAGAAAAAAAATGAAACTATGGGATTGTGGAGTTGTCGGGGGAAAAATCGCTACCTAAACTAGGAGCGAACGGCACTAAACTATATGTGGATATAGCCCACGCATATGCCATATTAAGCCGCAAATAAATGCCGAGCCATAATTAACATATAGCAAAAGTTTTCCAGCTCCGGTGGAGCAAGCAAGCCACGGGTGTGGGCAGGAACTGGGTGTCTAGGAGTCTAGGAGTCTAGGAGCCAGGAGCCAGGCAGGAACGTGTCAGGATGAAATATGGCTAAAGTCGAATCTCGTTTTTGTTTGTTTTCGTGGATAAAACTAATCCGAAATTGATAACTTTCAGTTTGATAGAGTTTGTTAAGCGAAAGGTAATTAAACAGAAGAGGGAGTCCAATCACAAATCAATTGAAAGTTTCTGGCAAATCAAATATATTTGAAATAGGGGTTTTATTTTTTTTTGAAAGGTTATTGCATATACATGGAAAATACATATACATGGAAAAAGATGAAGTCTCTGCTAAGCTAAGTGATACAAAAAACTAGTTAAAGACCCAAAAAACAGAGAGGACTCGGTCAACAAATCGCTGCCTTTTGGCAAATGACCAACGCAAATGCGTATGCACTTTGTTAATGCCGCATATCATTATGTTAGCCAACATATATCCGAGTGGTCCGGCAATAATAATGCCCGGACATTTATCAGAATGTGCTCTTTTTTTTGCTGCTCGCCGACGGACGCCGAGTGACCAGCTAAAGTGGCTCTAAAATTTCAGTGGCCAAAATGAGTGGAGAAAAGAAGGCACTGCCCCGCCCCCTTCACTTAGTGGGTTACAGCCAAAAAAAAGAGCAACAGAAGAAAAGACGGAATGAAAGAAAGATAAATAAATGTTGGCAACAACAAAGAGCCAAACGCCATAAATCTAAATAACAAATTTTTACGAGAAACGAGACCATAAATAAGATGTTTGTTGCGGCCTAGCAAAAAAAATAATAGTGTGGACCGGGGGAGAGAGGGCTTTCGGGCCACCACTCCACAGCTTCCCCATTTCCCAAAGGTTGTCTCTGGCCAAGCGGCAACAATTCATGAGAGTTCTGTTAATTTAATATTATTACTTTTCATTACAAGGCCGCCGAGTGGGTGGTTTCCTCTTATACTCCCCCATTAAAATGGCTGCTCTTAGTTTTTTTTGTTATTATTCTTATTTATTTGTTTGGGCCAAGGGCAGAGGTAGGGACTATGGCCCAAAAATGTCAACACATTAATGGGCGAAGAGACGGACGCCTTGAGATAAATCAACATTTATCTGCGGCCATTGCTGACAATTGAAAATGGCCGTCTATATCTTTCCGCTAATTGCGGTCCATTAAATGCGTTGAATGTATTTTTGGCTAAAAGCCTATATTTGTCATGGCCCGAAACGGAATTTTATATTTTCAAATTTCTGTACCACCTTTAACAACCTTAAAGTCCATAACATTTTATGCAAATCTCTGCCTTTTACTTTTATAACTTGACCACTTTTGCTGGCCACTTTAATTAGAAAAATGTTAATTTAATGCTTGGCTGCCTTCGCTCCTGACTGGCCTGGGTGTTTGGTGAATTTGTCACTTGACTATTTGTTTTTAGTGTCCGAACATCCTGGCGAAAGTATGCCACACACAGCCATGAATACTCATACAGATAGTAACACTCACAACACGATGACAATTGTTTGCCCATATGTCCCAGTCATATTTTCGACAAGCCACAAAAAAAAAAAAAAACAAAAAACCGAGAAAAACTGTCCGAAAGCGGTGAAAAACTGAACATTTTCCCGCCAACACTTTTCATGTAAATGGCAAAAAAAAAAAAAAACGGAGTGAAAAAAGTTTGCCGGCCGAGTGTGTGCTAAATGATTCATGAGTCATGTGTGGACCGCGCGGAGATTGAAGACCAAAGACTGTGTGTGCCGGAGAGTGTGTGTGGCAGTGTTTGAATGTTTGCCATGGGCAGAAAGTGCTTAACTCGTAATTTCTGCTAGCCCGACGTGCAAATAAGGCCACTGAGACCGTCTGCTGCTGCTGCCGCGGTATTCTCATGCTCCTTTTCTCCATGGCTTCAGTTTTCTACACGATTCTCCGCTTTCTACGCTCCTCACTTTCCCAGGATTCTCCTATTCTCCCACAGCAACAATTTTGAGTGCATTTTATTGTACTTGTATGTGTGTGTGTGTGTGTGTGTCGTGGCTTTGCATGAATATTGCAGCTGATGAGCCCCTGAGCAACGGCAAAAGGGTCAAAACTTTTAATTAATGTTTATGGCTGCACTGCGGTACCCAGTGACTCGCAGCCTTTTAAGTTGAATTTATAAAACCATTTTTCCTGCCATTTTTTTTTGCTCCTTCTTGGCCCAAGATTGGCTTCCGTACACTTTGTTAAACAAAAATTATTTTTTTTCTTTTATTTTTGATAGCTGTTATTATTACTGCATGCCTCGAACCCATTTTAATCAATTACAAAAGTTTCGGGGTGAGGATATACAATATCTATTGCCTACTTTTCAGGGTGTTTAAAAGGACATGTGGTTCATTATTTGTATTATTGATTTTTTTCACGGAGGGTGTAATTACTTAAAAGTTTTCTCAAGTTTTTCTATTTTAAAATTTATAAGTGTGGGACTAAAAAGAATTATTATCGTTTTTAGACAGATTATCGTATTTTTTTTTTTATTAAAGACTTCTTAAGTGAGACCTCATATATTTGAAAAGAAATTAATTAAATTTAAACACCAAACATCCTTCATTTTGTAGGTAAGCAATCGTTCCACTTACAATCCCAACTCATCTCTTCACTTTTCCATACTTGGCCCAGACATGCGTGCATTTGGCTCAATTTGTGTTGTTCTTTTTTGGACTTTCCCCTTGGCACGCAGGGGAATAATTACAAAATTTATGAGCACGACAGGGGGCGTGGTCGGTCTAATAATTGTCAATGTGGTGGTAAAGGGCTAAAGGCTAAGGACTAAAGGGGCACGGAGATGATGGTTCGGGGGAGCGCTCGAGCGTTGGGTGAGGTTGGAGCTCATAAAACTGAAGTAGTTGTAGTTATGGTTGTTATTGTTGCTGCTTGTTGCCTGATTTGCATGTTGTTCGTTTCATTTCGGGGTTTGGTTGAATGTATTCTTTATATTTTGTTGGTTTTTTTTTTGTATATGGGGCACACGCCAAGGGGTTAAACCGGCACGCGCTGGAAAATCTAGAATTTTGTTTGTATTTGTATTTGGGTGTTTTTTGTTTTCCTTTTCTCGGTTTTAATATAATGGGAATTTTAATGTCATTATTTCTGTTTGGCTTAAAGGTGGAAAAAATAGGTATTAAAGCCATGAAAATGCAAATTGTTCATATGTCCGTGTGTGTGTGTGGAAAACCAAAACAAATTATAGTCAAACAAAAAAAAAAAGAGTTAAAGGCAAAGGCGAACCGTTGACAATGTTGGGGGAGAAGTGAGCTATTCTTGTATGGTCCATAAAAACGGCAACAACAAGGGCACACAGCAACAGCTAAAGCCACTGCCACCTTGCGCACTCACTTTCTCACTTTTTGTTGTGTTTTTTTTTTTTTTTGCTTTTTTGCTCTCACTCAGTCAGACAAAGCAACAGTATTGTCGCTTTTGTGTTGCATAGTTGACATTGTTGGATTTCTACAAAAGGTGTAGCCAAGTCAGGCATGCCAAGGTGCATGGGGTGCTGCTGGATTGGATGGATGGTCGAGGATACCACAAAGCACACACAGACAAACACTCGCACACCGGGCTTTACATTTGATTTGGTTTCGCCTTAGTGCGATATTTGTTTTACGTTTCACACAAACACATAGAGCACCGAGCACAGAGCACAGAGCACTCAAGAGGCAGTCCCACAAAAATACACCAAGGCAAGAAGATGTCCTGTGTCCTGCTGTCTGTCAACCCACTGTCAGGTGCGTAGTCCTGGGAATTTGCATTCCCAAAGGGGATACTCGCTTTTCTCGAATTAGTTTTTTTCCGCTTTTGTTTGGATTGAATTTTGTTTTGGGGGATCTTTTGAGAAATGGGAATTTTAATCTCTTAAAATAAGAGTTCCTATGATTGCTTTTTTGATAAAAAATAATATATTTAATAGAAGGTACTTCCAAGAAGCCCTGACTAAGCCACTGTTTTTGGCTATATGTATGTGGCAGTGGCAACAACAAAGCCGTTAGACAATTGCGACAGTTCATCTTCACACCTCATTGCTCTGGCAAGGTGGCTCCAAAGACCCGAATACGAGAATGAAAGCACGACAGGACGAAAAAAAAAAAAGAATCACTGGGGGAAGGACTTACCTCTTTCTTGGCCACTTTCAGAGCACATAAAAAAAGCTTGAATAGTTTGTTTTTAGTGGCGTTTTCCTTCATTCCGCTTTCCTCTGTGCGTTGTCCTTTGGAGAGAAGCTAAACCTTTAAACTTAATAGGGTTTTTGGCAATTTAAAAGATAAACACTTTAACTGAACCGTATACTGAGCTTTAAAGCCACTAGAATAATGATCTGCGATAAGGATGGGAATTTGTATTGCATTGTTGCAAATTTTTGATAAACGATTCGCTGAGCAGGCAGGTCCAACTTTTTATCACATTTTTCAAGTCCCGAAATCTTAAACTTTTTCATCATTCATACGACCACTTGACACCCATCCGAGTACTGCTCCTCGGTTGACACTTTTCACACTTAAAGCGCTAACTACTTGCTGGGGGAAGCGCACTTTAGTTTATTTTTTGTCGAATATATAGAGATATTTTTTTTTTTTTTGTAGCACTGCTCAAGCCATGCGAACTTTTCAATTGTTAAAACTTTGCAGTTGAGCGATTTTTGTGTAGCATATTTTTTGGCATATTTGCGCGCTTGTATGTGCCGAGCACTTTGCAAAGAAAACTTTTCAATGCGGTAAACATGGGCCGTGGCTGGAGGAGTGAGAAAAGATACACGCACCACACATGCAAAACTATTAAAAGCCAACAGCGCCAGCCGAGAGTAAAATGCATAAATAATGTAGACAAGAGTGAAGAAATAAGAGAAAAACCCAAACCCCATACCCCCTCAAAGTAAAGGAAAATATTTATTTTTTAGAGAAAAAAGAAACCGAATAGAACTCTGGTCTTGAGGCTAAAATGTAACAATTTGTTACAGGTTCATGATGATTTTATTAATTTATGTTTTTACTCTTAAAGTATTACGAACTTTGTCCCTCCTAACCTCTTAGTATTGAAAGTATTGTAGACTAAAATTTATAAAATTTAAATCTCACTTCTTTATGAACAAATTTAAATACAAATCTTAGGAAAGCCCTGCCTTAAAATTCTGCGACTAAAATTCCTCGTCGGACGGTTTTTTTTATGATTTTCTTTTTTCTAAGTTTTTTCCACACATTATGACAAAGTTTCTTCTAGCGCCCGATGATAAAGGTAGAAAGAAAATATATATATAGATTTAGGGTATTTTTTTTTCTTGTATATGTGCGCGAGGCAGTGTATGTTCTTCGAACTCAACACTAACAAGCGCCGGTCGAGAAGAGTACTTTAGGCAAATGGCGTGGCAGTGGGGCCTTTTACGGGCGTGGGTGCGGTGGTGCGGGATGGCGAGTAAATGGAGAGTGGTTGGGGGGTTGGGGCTAGTGGGTCGGGGTGTGGGTGCGTGTTTGCTGCGCGTTTTGAGTTACCTTTTGGCCAAGTTGTTCGCTGTCATGTTACGGCAATTTTACGCCCTTGCCATTTCAGGGGCAGGAAAGAGACAGACGGCCTGGGGATTGGTCGGTCGGAGACACAGTCAGTGACAGAGGCAGAGAAAGTCTGAAAAAAGAGACGGAAAGTTGGAGCGAAATGTCAAAGCATTAGGAACATTTTTCATATTTCAGGACCAGCGAGTCAGCGCCTTAACTTATGCAGCAAAAGTTTAAATTCAGGTCCAGGATCCAGGATCCAAGATCCGTCCATCGCTGCATTTTACAGCTGTCCCCAGTAACCCTTCGTCCTCTCCTCTAAATCATTCTCGCTTTGTTGAAATTTCCTAGCTGCATTTGCAAAAATTGATGCTCTTTTTAGGGTTTTTTTTCTTTTTTTTTGGTAGTCCAGCCACTACCGATGGCCAACACGAATTTCATTCACTCACCCCCGCCGTTCATGTTGCGAATGAAATTGGTGGCCGGCGTAAGCATTTTTGCATTTTTAGCTGAAGCAGCTGGTAGTTGGTAGCTGGTAGCTGGTAGCTGGTAGCTGGTGAGGTAGGCCCAGCGTTTAGCCCCTCAACCCGATTGGCCGCCGTCCTGGGTAAATATGCAGGCCGAAAATGTTGGAAAAGTAGAGAAACCATGGCCATTGAGTGCACTAATTTCGAATTATGCCGAGGTAGGCAGATATGCGCACTTCCAGCGAGGTGTGGGTGTTGGGGTGAGTGAGCGAATGAATTGGTTTCGACTCCTTCGCCAGGAAGCAATTTTAAAGAGTTGAACGCTTTCCGCAATTTCAGTATGATTTTCGAAGCAATCAAGTGTACATAATTGTAATAAAATGGAGGCATCCGTTCAATTTTCATTTAATAATTTCCATCATCAACTAGAAAATTAAACCTCAACGTGTGTTCCGGGAGAAGCCTTTAGCCGTAATTGCCCTAATCAGGACTTTGCAAAGAGCGTCTTTCAATTAAAAATGGAAAACGCAAGACGGAGAGCAACTTAAAAGGCATCGTTGCATTTGGCCAAGTGTCAATAGCAAAAAGTGGCTCAAACCGAGTTGACTAATTACAGGGCTTGTCAGCGCAAAAGAGCGAGACCGAAAAGGATTTCAATGTGGATGTAGAGGAGTAATAGGGAGAAAGAAGGCGCCAACAATGCGAGTCAATTAAAGGCGTTGTCAATGGCAAAGTGCAGGATGAAAAACTGGCAAGAGATGCCCGTTAAATGGTTAAAAGATTTAATCCATGGCGGCTTTAAAAATTAACAACTTAAAGATTGAAGAACAATGGTCGAAAGGAATGGGACCCGGGGCAGATGGAAAAACGTTGAAATCAGAGCTAGAGGCAGCCGGCAAGATGGCAGAATGGCAGTCGGAGGAACAGAAACAGTTACAACTGTCAGCTAAAATGTAGCCACGTTAAGTAAAACGGACTTAAAGTTTTAACAAGCTCTCATCCAAGTGCCCGGGACGATGAAGGGTGGCCTTCATGCCATACCTAAAATCCTTCGGATGGAGAACCGAGAACCAAGAACGGAGAATGGAGAACCGAGCAACGCCTCCTGCCTAAGCCCCTTTTGTGCAATGGAAGCAACAGCAAGAAAAGGAGACGAAGTGTTGCTTCTTGCTATTTACTTATTTTGTTTGCATTTACTTAAATCGGATGAAGGGATTTGCTGCTTAGAGCGCGACAAACTTCTCATTCCCATCCCTGCTCCCAGCTCCTTGCTCTTACTCAGGTCCCTTGGTCCTCTGTCCTTCAGTCTATCTATCCATTCACATACCGCCAAGTATGCTTCGCTTTTGAAATGAACTCCAGCACTTATTTTTTTTTCCTCATCCGCCGATGAGTGAA
This sequence comes from Drosophila atripex, assembly GCA_035045925.1. NCBI lineage: Eukaryota > Metazoa > Arthropoda > Insecta > Diptera > Drosophilidae > Drosophila > Drosophila atripex. The sequence goes on from JAWNOP010000070.1 coordinate 11,718,855, forward strand.
ACGTGCGGAATTGTGAAATCCGTGTATTTTCAGTGTGCCTGCCAGAAGCTACTCCTGATTTTGTTCGATTTGTGATCAATGACCATTGTCATTTACGGGCATAACAGATAAATCCAATAAACCAAGTATGCCAAAGCATCAGCCCATCTGTCGCCAGGCAACTTTTTTGGGTAGAAAATCGGATCACTCACCCGCTTAAAATAACAAAAGAAACGAATCACCAAACAACAAATCACCATCACCAAGGCCGAGTCAACTCAAAGTACATTGTCCCTTTCTCTTCTCGCCCGGCACCCTTATTTGTCAAATCCTTTTTATGTAAATAAATTCTCAAGTCCATTTTCAACATATTTATGCGCCATTTTACACACTACGTCAATGACCCAAGAAAAAAGCCAGCCCCGAAAAGAAATGGAGGAGGATCCCATCCACATCCACATCCACACACAAAGCATCTGTGTAGACATTCCGTTTTGTAAATCCCATTAAGAAAAATTTCGTTTCAAAATAAGAAAAATGAGCTTTCGCCGCATTAGAAAAGAAAATAATCAAAGGCCAAACAACAACCGAGGGGACAAACTGGCCAAAAAAAAGGGAAAACTCGAAGGTGAATTTACTGTTGACATTTCATTTTGTTCATGGAATTTGTATTTGGATTTTTTTACCCTATACTACCCCACTCTACTGGGCTTAGGATGAGGACGAGCAAAAAATTAACTTCGTCCGTTACGGTTTTCTGTTGTTTCGAAGGCCCGAAATGAAGTGTTTCTTGGGTCAAAAGACAACAGTTGGGTGTTTAGAATCAGGACCCTAACAAGATGCAATAATCTGGAATTGAAACCGTTTTTTGGCTTTTGATAGTCAAGAGTAAGATACCAAGCAACCTCTAGCTGTATAGTTTTTATAATTCCTAAAGAATATAATCCCTAAATCAATAAATAACGCCCATTGAGAACTTGAAAACTTTTCATCTCATTCCGCATTCCCCATTTCAACTATCCGACTAATTTATGAGTGTGGCAGCCCCTTCGGGCTAAAAACTGAACCCTTTTTTCCGCTATTTATAATACTTCTTGGCCGCGTCGGCTAATTGAAAGCTCTCTCCACTCGACCCTGGGCTACATCAGACGCTGACCTTTTGGCTTCCACAAAACAAACTTTAGCTCTTATCAGTTACGAAATGGAAATTAATATTTAATGTCCTCACATTTTCCCCTTTTCGCTTCTGTATTTTTTTTTTTTATATTTTGTGCCCTGATGCGGTTCCGGTTACATTTTCTATCCGCAGGATAGAATACAGTTCGCTTTGAAACGTTAGACGCTTCTTAAGCCTCATTAATAAATAATGCAGCGAGTATTTAGAGATGAATACCAAAGTCCTGGAGGACCGACAGGAGGAAGCGTTTCCGTTTCTGTACAACCAGCACTGGCGGGCCAAAGCTGGTTTTTCAATAAAAATTTTGCTGATCAATGTGAAAGCATTGATAAGCCCGAAGAAAGTTTTGCCAGAGCAGGAGAAAGCACAGAATTTGTTTTTTAACCGAAAACTTTCCTCTGGTTGCGCTTAAACGCAGACAGGAAAACTTTTGTGGCCACAAAAAAAAATATATATATATAGAAGAGTAAGAAAAAAACTTTCAACTGGTTAACACTAAGAGAAATAGATGAAATGTTTGTTAATTTGAATAATAGAATTTTAATAAATAATATGCAATTATGTCTTACAAATATAAAAATATAATAGTTTATTTATTAGAAGAATACTTTTACCTATTTAATTAGGCTAGAAACTATAAAATATTTAAAACTATTTTTCACCAAGTATCTTACTTGTTGCCCCTTTGGATGCTAAATGTGGCATGGTGCGGGGAATAAGCGGCAGCATCTGCTAAGACAAACATAAATTAGAAGCCATTGTCCAATGGAATCAGTTAGGGGCCGTGGGTCGTGGGCCTGCAAGCCGCAAACTTTGCCCCTCTAATGATGCCACATTCAGACATTGGCGGTGGCGGCGCGGCGATGGCGTTGGTGGCATAAATTAGCCAAAAAGCCATTTCCCGCTAGGTGGCGCTTCAACTCAAATTAAATGTTAATTTCATGCCATCATAATCACCAGTGCCGTCGCCGTCGCCGTCGCCGTCTCCATCTCCGTCGCAGTTGTCCTTGTCGTTGTCGTGGTTGTCCTAGTGGTCCTAGTCGTCCTGATCGTCCTCAGTCGTCCTGTCGTGGTCGACACACATGACCTCATTAAGGCCAAACCGTTGAGCAGCATTGTTGCCGTCGCATATATATGTATATGTATAATAAAAGGGCAGACCGGCTAAAGTCCAAAACCACATCCACAGCCCACAAATATACAACCGATTGGGTGGGGCAGGAGCGTCGGCGGTCGCAAGGTTCGCGTCGCGTTTCCACGCTCTGCAAATAAACTGTAAAAATGTTTACCGACAATTTTCTACACAATTTTATATCCCGCAAGACTTGGACCGACTCTGGACTCCCACCTCCCCAGCTCTCGGCACTCGGTTTCGTCTCATTCTCGGACTTTTTGTTTTCGTTTGGAATTTCAGCAAATTAGGGTGCGCATGAGGTCATATTAATGTGGTTAATTACAATAATTAGAAATTTAATTAAGGTGTGTGTGTGTTTGTACTGTGGGGGAGCTGTGAGTTCTGTCGGTAGACCCAAACAGCCTGCCTCCGTGTCCAGTGAAATCGAATTTACATGTTAAAGCGCTGTAAAAATGTGGAAAAAAGCCAAGAAAAATTATACACCATATATAAGCCATATAAATACTAAATAATTGCGTTTTTTGCTGTTGTTTCCCGATTTTTTTGAGGGGAAGTAAACATCCAAAAAGGCTAACTACCGAGTGCTTTCTGGCATAACACACTAACTGAGTTGTTGTGGTAAACGAATTATTACCGAAAGAAGGTATTATAGCATTATGCAAATGAAGTGAAATGAATGATACGCATTAGTTTTAGATGTTTTCAGTTTATTGTTCTAGGCTCTGGGGAGTTGAATTCATTCCATGAGGGAAATCTTTTTCGGTGAAAATATGTTTAAATAATGTTGGTAAATCAAATACCCACTTATATGTAGTCCTTTTCCCCCCTTTCTGTGGGACCTAGTCTAAATACAGTCATAGATCATATAGCAGGTTTTCTAACCTTCAATTATTTGTGGCCTAAAAGGCACATGTTGTTCGGCTACCAGAACTCGGGCAAGGAAGCCGGAAGGAAGGAAATGGTCTGGTGTTTATGGGGTAGAGCCCAGTTTATGGCCCATGGCCGGCCCCCCAAAGCAACCAAAATTGAAGCTAGCGCGGCAAAAATGTGCGTTTAATTAGAGTTTTTACATGTCATTGATTTCCCACATAGTCCGCCACTAAAATTTATATATATCCTTTATGTGAGCTCGCTTCTTGGGAATGTGGAAAATTCCTATTTGGAGGAGGAATTAAAGGAACACTTTGGCTTGTTGCTTTTTCTTAATACCCCTCAGAGGATATATAATTTGTTCATAAGTATGCTCGAAAATGCAGGGAAGGACAATATGGCCCCGATGGACGATGGCCATATCTTGGCCAATTCCCATCTGATTCTTGAGCGGAATACCTTAATCGATTTGTGGATCGATTCTCCACGATTATACATTAAAATCTGAAAACCAAATATTTTGTCGATTTTTTGTGAAATTTTCTGGGCGGTCCCCTTCTAAAATGGTGAGAAATGCATTGAAGGACAATGTGGCCCACAGAGTTGGCTATATCTTGGTCAATTGCCATCTGATTCTTGGACGGAATATCTTAAACGATTTGTGGATCGATTCTCCACCATTCTGCATCATAATCTGAAAACAAAATATTTTGTCGATTTTTTGTGAAATTTTCTGGGCGATACCTTTCAAAAATGGCGAGAAATGCATGGAAGGACAATATGGCCCCCAGCGGTGACCATATCTTGTCCAATTTTCATCCGATTCTTGAGCGGAATACCTTAATCGATTTGTGGATCGATTCTCCACCATTCTGCATTAAAATCTGAGAACAAAATATTTTTTCGATTTTTTGTGAAATTTTCTGGGCGGTCCCCTTCTAAAATGGTGAGAAATGCATGGAAGGACAATATGGCCCACAGAGATGGCTATATCTTGGCCAATTGCCATCTGATTCTTGAGCGGAATATCTTAAACGATTTGTGGATCGATTCTCCACCATTCTGCATTAAAATCTGAGAACAAAATATTTTTTCGATTTTTTGTGAAATTTTCTGGGGGATCCCCTTCTAAAATGGTGAGAAATGCATGGAAGGACAATATGGCCCCCAGCGGTGACCATATCTTGTCCAATTTTCATCCGATTCTTGAGCGGAATACCTTAATCGATTTGTGGATCGATTCTCCACCATTCTGCATTAAAATCTGAGCACAAAATATTTTTTCGATTTTTTGTGAAATTTTCTGGGGGATCCCCTTCTAAAATGGTGAGAAATGCATGGAAGGACAATATGGCCCCCAGCGGTGACCATATCTTGTCCAATTTTCATCCGATTCTTGAGCGGAATACCTTAATCGATTTGTGGATCGATTCTCCACCATTCTGCATTAAAATCTGAGAACAAAATATTTTGTAGATTTTTTGTGAAATTTTCTGGGGGATCCCCTTCTAAAATGGTGAGAAATGCATGGAAGGACAATATGGCCCACAGAGATGGCTATATCTTGGCCAATTGCCATCTGATTCTTGAGCGGAATATCTTAAACGATTTGTGGATCGATTCTCCACCATTCTGCATTAAAATCTGAGAACAAAATATTTTTTCGATTTTTTGTGAAATTTTCTGGGCGATACCCTTCAAAAATTGCGAGAAATGCATGGAAGGACAATATGGCCCCCAGCGGTGACCATATCTTGTCCAATTTTCATCCGATTCTTGAGCGGAATACCTTAATCGATTTGTGGATCGATTCTCCACCATTCTGCATTAAAATCTGAGAACAAAATATTTTGTAGATTTTTTGTGAAATTTTCTGGCCGGTCCCCTTCTAAAATGGTGAGAAATGCATGGAAGGACAATATGGCCCACAGAGATGGCTATATCTTGGCCAATTGCCATCTGATTCTTGAGCGGAATATCTTAAACGATTTGTGGATCGATTCTCCACCATTCTGCATTAAAATCTGAGAACAAAATATTTTTTCGATTTTTTGTGAAATTTTCTGGGCGATACCCTTCAAAAATTGCGAGAAATGCATGGAAGGACAATATGGCCCCCAGCGGTGACCATATCTTGTCCAATTTTCATCCGATTCTTGAGCGGAATACCTTAATCGATTTGTGGATCGATTCTCCACCATTCTGCATTAAAATCTGAGAACAAAATATTTTGTAGATTTTTTGTGAAATTTTCTGGGGGATCCCCTTCTAAAATGGTGAGAAATGCATGGAAGGACAATATGGCCCCCAGCGGTGACCATATCTTGTCCAATTTTCATCCGATTCTTGAGCGGAATACCTTAATCGATTTGTGGATCGATTCTCCACCATTCTGCATTAAAATCTGAGAACAAAATATTTTTTCGATTTTTTGTGAAATTTTCTGGGCGATACCCTTCAAAAATTGCGAGAAATGCATGGAAGGACAATATGGCCCCCAGCGGTGACCATATCTTGTCCAATTTTCATCCGATTCTTGAGCGGAATACCTTAATCGATTTGTGGATCGATTCTCCACCATTCTGCATTAAAATCTGAGAACAAAATATTTTTTCGATTTTTTGTGAAATTTTCTGGGGGATCCCCTTCTAAAATGGTGAGAAATGTATGGAAGGACAATATGGCCCACAGAGATGGCTTTATCTTGGCCAATTTTGATCCGATTCTTGAGCGGAATACCTTAATCGACTTGTGGATCGATTCTCCACCATTATACATTAAAATCTGAAAACAAAATATTTTGTAGATTTTTTGTGAAATTTTCTGGGGGATCCCCTTCTAAAATGGTGAGAAATGCATGGAAGGACAATATGGCCCACAGAGATGGCTATATCTTGGTCAATTGCCATCTGATTTTTGAGCGGAATACCTCAAACGCTTTATGGATCGATTCTCCACCATTCTGCATTAAAATCTGAGAACAAACTGTATATTAGATTTTTTTTTTGGGAAAAATGTAATATATTTTTAGTGTCTTTGATCAAATATCTGGTTCCTAAATTCGACCTCAATTCGACTCTATGTTGCCACTTACATCAGGTTAAGCCGTTTTGTTTATTAACGTACTTTTCATTTGAGTGCCGAGTGTACTCCTTGACTTCAGAAAATCTCGGGCTGAGCCGGATTCCCACATTTTATTTAGTTTATTATGTAATGAATATTTGCAAATCTCGCCAAGTGCAGCTCGGAAATCCAGAAAAGCCGTGAAAGGGCGCGGCCTGGCGGGGCGGCAAGGAGGAGGAGAAGTGAGGAGGGTGGGCTAGAGGGACGCGTTCATAGCTACAGACTTGAAGTAGATTTAATTTGCGTATGAAAAATTCCTTTTGCTGTGGCGGCAGTAGTAGTTGCAGAAGCAGTAGTAGCAGCAGCAGCAATTCCCCAAACGAGTTAGCTGCAGCTCCAGAGTTCCTGGCTGCTCCTCTCTGCCTCTACGTCTCCCTGTCTTGTTCTCCCTTCATCTGGGTGTGTGTATGACTATGTTTGTGTGTGTGTGTGTGTGTCTCTTTTTCTCTGTGCGCGCAGTTGTTTAGAGGATATGCATAAGAATGCCTTGCATTTCCGTTTCAGTTTAATGCGAGTGTGTTGGTGAGCTTTATTTTCAGCGCTTGTTTTTCGCAAACAGTGATTTCCTATTTGCCTCATACCTCTTCCCTTGCCCCTCTCCCTTTCATCCTGATTCCTATTCACATACCCAACCCAATGCCAATCCCACTCCAATCCAATCCTTCACCCTTTTGGGCCAACCAGCCACCCAGCCAGCTAGCCATCCAGCTCCTGCCGGCAAAAGTGGAATTGCTCCGAGTTTATTTTATGCTTTGAGCAAAGTTTCGTTGCATATTTTAAGGCAGTTTTGCCGGCTGCAGTTATGTATGTACTAGATGCAAAAGAACGGAAAGAAAAAAGCAACCATAACAAAAACAATCAACTGCGATTTGTTGTGGAGAAATTGCAGAATTATGCAAAAGTCAGAGGGCTGGTGGCTTGAGGGGATTGGGTCGGCCTAACCAACTACCTTTCACCCCCAATGTACTTTAGAAAGCATATTTTCCGTGCTCGGCGGGCGTTTGTCAGGCGGACAGACGGACAAACGGGCGGACAAACAAGATAGTTCAGGCATTTGAAATAATTTGATGTTTTCATATTTATTAAATTTCACCCCCGCTGCCCCCATGACCGACCTTTGGCAAACAACAAAGTGCCAGCAAATCAATTACAAAGCACACTCCACTCGACAATCCCAGCCAGGAGGACTTTACATTGTTCAGGCATATGTATAAATGAACACTCCACCACACATACTCAGACTCACACTCATCGGTAGTCCTTTAGAGTTCGTTGTCCGTTGTGTTCGGTTCCGTTCCGTTTGCATGTTTGATGCCTATCTTTAATTAGAACGGCGCTAGAATTGATGACGGGCCAAGTCAGCGGCTCGTTTTGTTGAATGGCGAGAGCCTGCCTCTATCACCGGGTAATTACCTGACAGGAAATGCAAATCTAGCCAAAGGATACGATTATTTTTCTTCAACATCTACTCGATCTACTGCTTTCCTGTCGAAAGAAGGCGTGTCTCTATGTCTGCCTGCCAGCCTGTTCTGCCTATATATGTGTGTGGTGTGTGTCTGTTCGGAATACCCATTTTAAATAAAAGTTTCGACAGCTTGGCACAAATTTGTAACGAAAAAGGGATTCTACGAACGGCCCGTCTCGGTCTCATCATAATCAGTGATGGCTGTCGAGCAGCTGCTACTGCTACTCCTTCCGCTGCTGCTCACTTCACTTCTTTGGGTCACATAAACGGCAACATGTCAACCTCAAAAACCGCAAAACTTGGCAAATAAGTTTTTTTCGCTTTTTCGGGAGGGTTTTCTGTTACTGCCGGGGGTATGGGCGGATAAGACCGGAAAAGCGACCCCTTGATTCTTGGTTCGATTGAAAATCAACTTTCACACGCACGCCCAGATTCACACATTTTGTGTGTGTGAGTGTGGGTATGAGTGTGTTGTGCCTATATGGTTGTGGCAAATGAAGATGTACAGTGGGTAGGATATAGTCCTTGGATACAATGACAAATAAAAGGGAAATAATATTTCTTTATTTATTAAAAACCCACAAAATAAAACTAAATTATAACTCAAATAATGTATTATTTTTTAATATACACATTCTAAAATGTATATTTTTTTGTTTAAAAACCACTGTATTCTGAGTTTAATCCCAACATATATTGTGTGTTTTCCCCTCGCTTCATGGGGATTGTGTAGCTTGGCGTTATTTTCAATTTAGCTGTTGATAAGCATAAAAATCACTGAGTTTTCCTTTAAATTTTTATGTAAACAAGACACATGCGCACACCTCAGCCTCTCCCCCACCCATCCGGCAGGGTTTTCCGCTTTTCCGGCTGCTCACTATTGAAGCAGTCACTTCAATGTCAAGCCTCAGCGAGTTCCGTTCCTCCTGCCAGAGAGCAGCAGGACCTCTCTCACTCATCAGCATATCAATGGCAAAGTCAAAAGTGTGCTATGATTTTTTTCCCATTTTAATTACGCCGAGAGTCTGTCGCCGGAGCAGCATTTCTAATTTTACGCTACAGGAGTTTTATATGACTGAATTATGTTGTATGAGCCATGGCCAAGCGAACTGTCCGTTAATAATTGGCAGGGCAACAACAACAGCAACAACAATACCGAAAAAAAGTGAATAAAAATAATAGAAAACAAGATAAAGGAAAACTTTAAACGCTCCTGGTCGGGATTCGGTTTTTTAATTAAGCCGACCGGCCGGGGCTTTAAACGCTGGTCCCCAAATCAAAGTTGTCTGCAGCAGTTCCTTCAAGTGCCATCAGCTCAGCACCACTTGCATACCAAAACAGACATCCCCGAAATTATGCTAAGCATATGCTTTCCACGGGGAAAGGACGAAGGACGAGGTGGTGCAAAAGGACGTGGGCCGTCCTGGTAATGACAAGGGCTCACTCTCCGTCTGGCGAGGGAACGCACGGATACGCAGCCATCTAAAAAGGACAACAAGCTTTATTAATGTTTTATGTGTATTGTGTGCCGCATACTAAGTAGCGATTCCCCAGCACCAGCCCAAAAAAAGAATGTATAGAGAGGAAGCGAGAAAACGTTCCGCCATTGACAATGTCAATTGAAAAATCTCATCCACCGACTGGCCACGAAAAACTGAGCCACCAGAATGGGGCGGTGGGGTGGCGACAGTCAATAAGCAGGCGAAGGCAAACTAATTAGTTCCAATGAGCAAACAAAATGGGAAGCATTCAGTACTAATAGTCGGTAACAGAGGGGTGTTTCGGGGTATACTAAACAGTGACAAATTTACCTTAAATAAGGGTATTTAAATTAGTCAAGAATTGGTCTAAAATGGCTAGAAAAAACTGCAATCTAAGGTGTCGAATATTGATTTCTCAATACTATTTAAATGAGTATCTATTTTGGGCATTTCTAGTGGCAGCTTGCATTTATTTTTTGCGAGGAAGCACCTGGTGGGAACCACAATGAAAATGCAACCCGTAAACCGCTGTGAAGAAGCGGAGAGATAGCGAGAAAGTGCTACCGCCAAGCATTTTTAATTAAACAGCCGCGTGGCGATGAAGAAGCCAGCGAAAATGGAAAAGGAACCAAGACACAAGCACAGTGCCGACCATAAAATAAATCCACGCCAAAAGTATGCAGCAAAAGTTTGCAATTAAAATTCAAATAACATGCAAGACGGGGGTAACCAAGCACAGGAGTAAGAGTACGAAAGAGAAAGAGATGGAGAAAGAGAAAGAGAAGGAGCATAAATTAGAAAGAGAGGGGTGAAGGCCCACAAACAACTCAATGTGTTGAAAAGCGGCAGACAATTCTAAGAAAACCGCCAATCTTATTCTCACACACACAGACACACACACATGTATACATATGCCAGGACATATGTGCCATGAATCACACACGAAATGTAATAAAGCTTTGCTATGTTATGTTGTCTTCCCCCTCACTCCTGCTTCCTGCGCACCCCCCTTCCCCCCTTTGCTTACGCAATCCCGCACCCAAAGTTGTGCACTTTGCGGAGTTTGAAGAAGACTGGGGGTAAAAATCGAGGACTTGCCGCGTGGCAAACATCATCATATTCATTATTATGACAGTTGTTGTCACAATTAAAACAATAACAAAAACAAAAGTCGTAAGTTTACATGGTAATTAAATATTTTAATATGCCTGCGTGCAGCAATGGTGCTGTGGAGGGCTCTCCCGCCATCCCCAATCGCGCCATTTGGCGCACTCCCCCCATTGGAGACTTCGCAGTTTCGGGTTTAGGTCTCGGTTTCTCGGTTTTGGTGGCAAGCGTTTTGTGGCACGGTGTGGTGTGGTGCGGCGGTGCTGGCGGAAATGAAGAGATAGCTCTGCCGGCGGTTGAAATTGCCAGCAGCTTGCCAAGTCTGCGAAACGCAACAAATTGTCAGCCATTGTGCCTTTCCGCGTGTGTAACGTATTTTCGGAAGATTCTACACTCGAATAAAGTATAAAGAGGTTGTTTTTTTTGTTTTTTGGGGAAAAATTGAAAAATGTTGGCGGTAATCACCTACCTGATTTTGGCTTCCTAGAAGTGAGATATTAATTTGGCTTTTGTTTCTTTAGATTTCCAAGTATTTTATAAATGGGTTTTCCTTTTTTTGATGTTAGCAAGGGGCTGTATTTTCTTTTACAATTTTACAAGGAATTTAAAAGAAAAAGCATATAATTTTAAAGAAATGAACACGTGCCGTATACGTAATATTTAAATGACTAATTAGTCCGCATGGCGTATACGTAATTTTTCGTTTGAATCGAATTACATCCGATTTATTCGTATCCGATTTATTTGATTTGAACTAAAATGTTAAAATTAAGTATACGATCCGTAAGAGAGGTTTTAAAATATATAACACATCTGCCCTGTGAAAAAATGTACTCTACTTTAAATATTTCTATTAATATAAATGAAATAGAAACATTTTTTGTTTTCGGTTTTTATACATGAATACATGACGTATACGTAATATGAATTTAAAAATTGCGTATACGACATGTGAACTTCTTTGTAAATAAACATTACTTATACGAGCCGTGACCATTTTTGCAGAATAATTAATTGTTTTCATATGTAAAAACTCAGATTTTGTTTTCCCTGTGTATTTTTAATTTTCTAATTGTGCAAGTTGTGCGTTTGTTCCCACACACATCGCACACACCCATCCTGGCACAGGACCGGCTCACTCCCATAACCACTCCAGCACTCATCATCCTTTCGCTTCGGTTGTCAGCGTATGAGTGATTTTCATTGTGGCCCAACTGTTGCTCGAGTTTATTGCTGGTGAACGAGTGTTTGGAATGCGGCACTTCGCTATGCATTTAATTACAACTTTATTTAAATATTTTCTGCGCCATGTCGTGGCGTCAACATTTCGCTGACTTTGCTTTCGAATACGCTCCGCTTGGAAGGCCTGGTCTGGCAACAGCTTAAACTTAATTTCCTTCTCCTTTTCATCGGTTTGGCATTAATTAATTCAATTGAATGCTGCGTCTGTCATTTCCGCTGGATCCGTTCTGATTCCCATTGCCACTCCCGTTCTCGTTTCGGTTATTATCGTCCTTGTCGCCGGAGTTTGAGTCGGAGCTGGAGTCTTCGTTTTAATCTGATTTGGGCACGCACTTTGGCTTTATTGAATTTAAAAAAAAAACTTATACAATATTGCTTATTTCGGTTAAATAAGACAATTCATTCAATTTGTGGCCACTAAATCAACCATAATAATAACCACAACAAATGGTCGGTCCCACATAACCGAAACGAACAGTAGAAACGACGGAAAAGCTGAGGCGAAATAAAGAAAGGCGATGGCCTGGCCAGAGATGGTCGGATGGAAGGAGAAGGAAAACCAAGCCGCAAATTCAACGCCCAATTTGTGCCGCGCTGCTGCTTCCGTTGTCAATAACAATTTACGGGATAAGAAACAGGACGATGCGAAGGACAATAATCGAAAACAGCAGTAGCAGCAGCAGGAGAGCAGTAGCAGCCGGTCAGTAGAAAATATATTTCCTTTTTTTGTGCTGTGCTCCTCTAATATTAATAATCCGGCATACGCAACGGGGCCAGAGACCTTTGAGGACTCGATGGCAAACCATTCTCTCGGCCCAAAAGCGATCAGCCATCTAGTCGGGACAACAAATGAGTTCGGACAACGATGGTGGGGGCCGGATGGAGGCTGGGACGGAGGAGGTGCTCCTAATATGTCACTGTTGGTGCCAATAACAATAATAAGCAGCAAAACAAAGCCTAAAAGCTGCCAACCATAAATTCGCCTGGCAGGCGTGGCAAGACGTTGACAATGTCAGGATGCCCGGCTGGAGGAAAGGATCCGGACTCCGGATAGCCTTAGCCTCCGTTGTATACCCAACCCAACTTTCGGTCAATTTGTGCTGAAAATTTATGAAAAGTTCAATTTATTGTGCTACATTATTTCAGCACATAGTTGGCTCTCAGCCGGATGGTTTCCCCTCTTTTCTGGCCAATGGGCCTGGCTATTAATTTAAAATGCATCAACCATGAGGGCGAGAGGAATTTCATTTCTAATTGAAGAAAATTTCACGCTGAAATATGGGTTTATTTATTATTTCTTTTATCCCAAGATCAATCACTTCACAAAGTAAGTTGGGAGTCAACAAATTCCTGACTTTCCGCCTGTATTCTTAGCACTCGAGTTATATTTTATTTAAAAACTTTCTGCATTTTACTTGTGAATTACTCACACATGAAAGAAATGTTGGCATATCAATTTTTATGCCATACGCATATGTATTATTTTAACATTTACATATGGGTGTGTGTGCGGGCGAAGGGGGATGTCCTTCGAGTGTGTGTATGTGTGTGTTAGGTAACATATGCCATAAATTGCCTGAAGTGCTCTACCGACTTTGTCTGCTTCCTCATATTTTTTTCGCCCTTCCATCCTTCAAGTTGGGAACAAATGCTTTAGCATTATTGAAATTTCTTGATGTTTTTTTCTCATGTGCTGTGTTTTGTTTTTACTTTATACTTTTTTGTTGTGTTTTGTTTATGCGGGCCAGACAATAACCCACTCTGCGTCGCATCAATTTTACATCAATCCATATCGAAATGTATGGCTCGCATGCCCACATTCATGCTTTTTGTTGCTTGCCTGCCATCGGAGTAAGTTGATTTGCATATTTTCGGTATTTTTACTCTGTTTGTTCTCGATTCTTTCACAACATTAGCAAACGCATCTTGACTTACGCTCTCCTGCCCTCTTGACTCTTCTGTGGCGGAAACTGCAGATGAAAAACTCGAATTCTTCGAAATTTATGGCCCAGTTTGTCTTCCATAACTTGAATGTCGGGGGTGGCTTTTTTTTTTTTGACAATTTTAAGTAATTTGAATAATTTTTAAAAAATTTACTTTCGATGATAGCTTTTCTTGTATCATATTTTTTATTAGCCTATTCTTACCTGTTTTGTTACAAAAAGAATTCCTATATTCTTATAAATTCTAATGATTCCAGCAGCCCAGGCAACAAATTAATTAGTTAAGCTTTGTTGTCATATTGTAGCTTCATTAATTAAAACCAAGGCAACGCAAAATCCAAACGCCAACCGAAAACCTTGATCCCCAGATTTGCTCTAGGCATAGATAATGAATAATGAAAGCCTGAAAGTCATGACGATGTGGTGGCTGGGTTGGCGGGCCATGGGATAGATGGACCAGGACCAGACCTAGGGGGCAGAAGAACTTTTTTGCCCCGCCATGGGCATGGGAGGGGGGCATTTAGTCAAAAAGTTAAGTTGTGCATTTTTCTGGCCAATAAGGAAATTATTTTGCATGATTCAGCATTAAAAAAAATGTGAAAGTAATTACAGGCCAAAGCAGCACTATCATCGTGCGAGCGGATAGAGAGTCATCACACGGATAAGCGAAAGGGAGGTGATTCGCTATCTGTCCAGGAGAGCCATTAAAAGGATCTCCAAGGATATTAATTGATGATTGCTGTACATGATGTGTGATTGGGCACATTGCTGGGAATGATACTGTTGATTTTCCATTGCAATTTCCAAGGTACTAACTCTATTTGGTACAGAGGACTATTATAATACAGATAGTTACCAGTTTCAGTCAAAGTTTAAGGACGACCCTCCAAGGAGATGGGTGACAAGTTTTGAGCTATTGATTTACCAATTTAGCTGGCTCTTGTCCACTGCGTTTGCTGCCATCGTATCGGCAACTTGTGTCCCTGTTACCTGGTTGCGCTTTTAGCTGTCGCTGGGGGCTCCACCGCCTTCAGCTCCTGGCATGCCGTCATTGTCCAGGTTTACTTTGGCCTGGCCAACTCCCCTGTGGTTAGATAAGCGCCAACTGCGAGGAGGCGGGTGCAAGTCTGTGACAATGCGCGCACATGACCCCTTTTGCTTGACCTCACTTATCTTACTTAGTGGTTTAGTGCGCTCTCGCCTGGTCTGGTTTCTGGTCTCCAGTCTACGGTCTACGGTCTACGGTGTATGGTCTATGGTCTCTGGTCTGGACTCTGGACTCGATGTTGGCTCGAAAAGACAAAGGCCGAAGCACCCACTCACGGCCCCCTGGCTGCCCCCGCACTTTTTGATATTTATGTCGCCAGCTGTTAGCATTAGTGGACTGGCTTTTAAGGCGGGCAAATGTTGTGTGCTTGTAGCTGTGTGGCCAAATGTGTGCTGTTGTAGCTGTTGGCGCATTAGGCTTCAGGCCACAAAAGCTTAGGCTTTCGCCCTCCGTCCACTCTGGAAGAGTTTTTGCGGCTGGCCAATATCCATTCCAACCCATCCCATCCCATTTCCCATTCCCCATTCCAGACTGATGTGTGTGCGGGCAATAAACTTGTCGCTTGTTATTATCGTCTTAATCGTCTCCGACTTGCTTTTTTTTTTGGTACATTAATGTATATGTACAATAAATATATTTTTTTCGGCTCTTTTATGTAGTACTCCCGCCCCCTCATAATTGCCTGTCGTTGCAACAGTTGGGAAAAGCCTGTAAATTGATGAAACTTTCAGTAAGAGCTCGGCCTGAACTTCTGACTTTTTGGACGACCTGCGGCGCAGGTTTCACTTCCATGAATTTGCATAAACCCTGGTACTAGAGAACATTTATCAACCTTTAAATAGTAGGGTATCAGGAATCATTTCAAAGTCTCATTAAATTATACAAAAATATGAAAAAGAAAATGTTTTTATGCATAGATTTACTCTTCGATTCCTTCCTGAGTTTTAATTTAAATATTTTTATAAAAAAAAAATACCTACCCTTTAAAAGAGTATCCCCCCTTCGTATCCCACCTTGGATTTCTTTCTTTACTAGACATGTTTATTTTTTTTAAATAATGCGTTCAAGTCCACGTGACAAAGTTCTGAAAGAAGAACGCCTATACCATCGACTCCCTCCTGTATCTCAGTCCATAATCTCGACGCGTCGCGACATTTGCTGCATAATAATAAACAAAGGAAAGCCGGAGAAAGACCTTCTCCTAGACGGGCAGGCAAAAAAGTCAGCGACAGGCAGCGATTTGAGAAACAATAAAACAAAGACTAGCCGGCGTGGCAGGGGCGTGGAGTGGGTATGGAAAAGGGGGTTGGTGCGGCCCATAGATTGGCAATGGCGATGCATACTGTACGGCTATATGACTGTAGGCTTAGCGACAAAACATTTATGCTTTGTTGGATTTTGTAAAAGAAGCCGAGAACTTGGTGGGAGTTCGAGACCCGGGATTCGGGATCCGGGATCCTGACGTGATTGTCTCCGTCTGGTAGTTTATCCAACTTTAGCTAGGCCAGGCCAAGCCGGGTATGAGGCGACATATTAATATTCACCAGCCCAGCCCAGCTCAAAGGTTAAGGTGAGATGAAGGCAGAACAGTGGGATTGGGAACCAGCAGGGTATTAAGTTTATAAATGGGTCTAGGAAATGGGCAGACTCGCCCGAGTTATGCAGATGAATTGTACAGATATTGTCTAAAGTTCTTTAATTGGTTTCAGATAACGACAGTGCGTTTATTTGACGTGTGAGTAGGCTTGCATTTCGAAATTAAAGTGCTGACTTACAGCATTTTATGAATTCTCGGCTCGTTGGCTGGTGGGCTTTGCTGGGAAACGTGAGAGCATCATATTGAAATACATGGAATTCATTTTAGTTCTTCAACTTGACACCGGCTTAGTGCGTGCTTTCGCAGAACTTTTGCCAAGTGGCAGGCAGCAAGCGGCCGGAGTCTTTCCGAGAGTAATTTCTGCTATTTATCAAGGTATGACAATGCGGATTTTGTTGGCATTTAAAATGCCAGCAAATCTCAAACTTCAGATTTGCCCTGGCTGGTACTTTGCCATCACCAACCTGGCCACGTGTAGAGAGTCCTTAAATGGCAACGCCCCTCGACTTCGCCCTAAAAGTGCTAGATAGGGAGGTGGAGTCTGAGACTGAGCCTTACCTTGGGCTTACTTTTCATTGTTTTCATTGGGAGCCGACTTAAGTGTTGCCTGTTTACTTTTGTGCACATTTAGCTGGCAGCCATTGCTGCTACTTTTTGTCTGCCACTTTCTTGGGGGCTCAGGCTATGGCGCTGGCTATGGCGCTGGCTATGGCTCTGGCTCCGTCTCCGGCTTAATGCGTGTGTTGAACTGAAGAAACATCAAGTGCTAGACAAGTTTTTCGACTTGGCTCTTTTTCGGCCTGACCACCATCTGCCGGAGGCTTTTTTTGGCAGCTTATAAATAACGCAAATTAAACAAAACAGCAAAAATGAAAAAGAAACTTTGCGGCTAAGGCTGAGAGGCCGAGGCCGAGCAGGAAACTTTTTCGTCCATCATGATCATCATCAATATGTATGTGCGTGTCGGCTGCCAGTGGCTCCGTATAGTATATACTCAATATAATTTCTGTCAAAAGTTGAAACTAATGAAAGCCAAAAGCCATGCTAATAATAATAAAACTTTGTCCTGCACTCCTCTCAAAAAACTTTTTGCATTGTCGTTGTCCTTCTCACCTCGCCACTCAGACTCTGAAGCACACTGACACTCTGAAACATTTGCCTGACACTTGGGCTTTAGTTCGGTTTTGTGATTGCCCCAATATATTCTATAAAGTGTATCTATACTTTATATGCGTCTAATACATTTCATAAATATTGTGACAAGCTCAATAAAATATCAAAGCATGCTTACTAGAGCATAAACGGGCTTGAAATAAGTGTGGAGCCGAGAATACACTAGAAACTATTTAATATTTTTTAAATCATTTTTGAATTTGATTTTATTGTGTCACTGAGGAAGGATATTTTTTGGAGAGAGTATGTAATTCATAAACTCAAGGCAAACCGCCTCACATAGCGTAGAGACCCACACTCTGAACCCTAAAAAATCTCCTTCAATTTGGGGATCTATTTAGGCTTTGGTTTTTCTCCTGGCAATTTGGCAAGTGCCCGGACAGTTTATGAAATTGCCAGGTTGTCCGCAGAAAATTCCTTTTTGTGTCATCATGATTGTCCTGCTTCGTGTTGTTGTTATCCGCCTGGTCGCTACCAATCATAAATTGCTAAGGCCTACTCGCCGAGGCTATCACAGGATAATACAACAAAGACTAAGGGAGTGGGACTAGACCAGGAGTAGGAGCAGGACCTAAACCCAGACCACACGTGTGTTGTGTCTCATAAAGTTTGCAGCATTTTAAGCTGGCCGGGCTTACTATGTAATCCCACCAAGAAATAATGAGTGTTGCCATGGCCAAATGTCTTCGACTTGCTTTCCTTTAAACAAAAAGTACAAGGCAGGAAACTTACAGATAGATTGGTGGGCCAAAAAACAACAAATCCCCATTTAATAGAGAGTAGGCGTGCGAGGCCGTTGGGAAATTCCCCCATCAAATATGCTGCGGCTCGAATAGTTTCCCTTCATCCAGTTAAACCGCAGGCCAGTCAGGACAACTTGTCCATGTCCTGGTGTGTGCCAGTCCTTGAGGCGACCGGCACCCATCTCCATCCCCCGTTCGACCCTCTTCGCACGTGTTGACAATTTTTTGGCCACAACTTTACATTAGGCTAGAAGCAAAAACTAATTATATTAAAATGTCATGGAAAATTGTTCGTACTCGTTTAGTTTTTTCCCATTTTGGGCTTAGTTTGTGTTGGCACTGGCCGAAAATGTTTGCCGGGATTTTGAGTTTCGCCTCAGCAGTTGGTTGGTTTATTCGGTTTAAAAATGTGTTGCGTTCATGTGAGTGTGTCCTGCGATGTCTGAGGGCATTTAATGCAGAGTTTGCAAAGTCATTTTTGGCACAGGAACTGAAATGTGGCTACGAGTTATGGACTGAAAGTTTGCCGGCCGGCCAGCCAGCCAAAGTTTGCTAAGCCTTTTAATGGATATTTAAATGGGAACCTAAGTGGGTCAGTTCGGGGAAATATTGAAAATCAAATCGACACGGTTCTTAGCCAGTTAGCCGTTGAAGTGAATGACGGTTCTCTAATTGGTCAATAATAAATATTTGATAAATTCGGCCAATTGACAGTTAACATCTCAGAGTCCTTCCTTCCTTGAAGGAAGGATCTTGCGGCTAAGTGAATAGATAATTCAGTTGAAATTGTCCCTGACAGCCAGATGCCCTAATTGATTCCCATAACATATTCCATCGAAAAAGGCAACACTTTGAAAACTTTGTAGTTAAATGTATACCTTTACTGTGACTGTACTGACCAAGTTACACGGTTTTAATTTTGATTAATGGCATCCATGTCGACATTTTGGCCCGCATCATTTATATGCCTGACTGAACTCTCGACGAGTTAGTGTTCGGTTTAGGCCCTTCTATGGGATTCATCCCGAAAAGTTTTCCATTTTTTTTTTTCTGTTTGTTATCGATTCAATGATGAATTGCTCGATGCGATTCGGTTGACACTTTGTCGAGTCGAGTCGCAATCAGAGTTGTTTTGAAGAGCGAATGAAATACGTTTACTTTGGCAATTTAATTAAAATTTTCCACTGCTGCGCTGCATACTTGGCAAAGGAGTTTCTCATAATCACTGGATGCCTTTTCTGCTTTGGTGTTTCTCAACTGTTGTAAACTTTATTTTTATTGCTCTTTCAAGTAACATTAAAATTTAGTTGCATACGCAACAGCATCAGAGGGTGGAGGGCGGCGATGGCTATAAAAATCCTCCAGTGTAAACTATGCTGCGCTTTTATAAGTATTTTATTTGTAGCTGCTACGAGGATTGCAGGCTACACAGTGAACAATTTTAGAGAAGTTTAGAAGCATTTACATTAGATTTTACAACTACTTCATTCTCAAATCATAAATAGCCTGCGTAATCATGAAATTATTTAAATAGAACCTTCTCTTTCCCCATTAATTAGCTTCTAAATAAAATAAATTTTTTTTGTTTTTTTGTGTATATTGGTCCAGGGACCAGGGTTCGAGGCATTCTGTTTCTTAGACTCAGCAGATTTAGCAATGCTTTGCCAAAGTTGCCGCATTAAAAATACAACATGCGACCGGGCGGGGTGGCAAGGAGTCGAAAGGTTGTGCCACCACCGCCCAGGAACCCCTCTGCACTTCCCGGACACAGAGTTGCAATTTGGCCAGACCATCAGGGTTGTTGGAGAAGCGACGGGGTAAATGCAATGAATCGTTAAATTTAGCATCGTATTTCAATGCAATTCAGTTCAGAGAACGAAACGGAACGAAACGAAAACGCTTCTGATGCTGACAGGTGAATTGCAGCTGTCAGTCAGAGAAAACGAGCTACCCGCTCGGCTCGTCTTCTCTTCCGGGTCCTGTTCCTGTTCCTCTTGGAAAATGATTTGTCGCCAGGACACACGCACACAGATACCCAAATACACATAGACACATAGATGCACGAATAGACAGACACTCCAATACTCATAGAAGCAGCTTAGCAGCTTATCCTTCCTGGTTGTGCAGCATCTTATGACTATTTGCAGCTGAAGCATTTCCATTACACTTAGCCCACAACTCAGGCCGGGACAGCCTTCTAAACCCAAACCCATTGCCCATAAAATGTTGCCCTCGCACTTTGCACTTATTAAAAAGCCGTACACTTGATATGCTCCCGGTTAGGTGAAAGTATGGGCCAAATTCTGGCTTCGGGCATAAATTGTTGCCTGAACTGAACAGGCCTAAGTTTGAAGTTGTTTCCTAACTGGGGACCATAAAAACCAGCTGCATACTTTACGACTCTCTTTCTCTTCTCTTTGGCATATGCTGATTTTATATATTCGCATATACGGATGAAGATATATACTTTTACATGCCCGAGCTGGCTAGCGTAGAGATTCGGCCACATTCTCCCCTTTTTCCTCTCTGAATGCCACACGGGGTCAATTTTTATGAGCATTTTGGCATATTGGAAAATGGGGCCAAAAGTTATGGGTATAATTTCAAGGGGTTACTAAAAGCAAAAAAAAAAAGGGCAAAGGATATCATATATTCCCTCTAATGTAGTCGTTTCTGTATGGCATTTCATGCAAGTTAAAGTTTCTGGGGGATGCTGGCCAATTTGAGCTTCAATTTGAATTCAAATTAGATGCTACCAATATTTAATTAAATATTTGTTTTAGAAATAAAATTGTCACAGACCATAAGCATATAATTATTTATTATTTGTTTTAGTTTTGAAAAGTATCTTCATCCTCTTGTGGTTCGCTATTATCGGTTTCATTTTTCCAATTTCTGATATCCTTCCACTTTTTTGCAATCCCCGACTGGAAAAAAAGCATATAGAATATTATTTCATAAAATCAATTTGAATTTCCTATTTTAAGTGTGTTGTTTTTTATCCCTGTACCTTTTTTATGCGGGTAGCTATAGTAAAAATGTTAGTATTAATTTCCATATAAATTGCTTGAATGCGCGTATTGGTATTTGCACCCAAGTGGGTGGTTGTGGGTGTGTGGGAGTTATGGGGCTCAGTTCTCTGTTGCCGTGGCTCTCAGGGGTTAGAAGTAGGGGGTGTCTGTATCTATAACTGCACATTTCAAACGTTCAAATCAATTTGCACATATCAACAACGAAATTGTTTGCTCAATGTAGACTGCGTTATGCCCGTCTCGTCCTTTATCCTTTTTATTTCCTTCGCTGGCAGCCAAACGTGCGAAATGAAAAATCAGCAAAAAGTTGCACGCGAACCAAAACTTGGCTGCAGTTCAGATTCGCGACCCCTTCTCAGAGCCAAATACCACGCCCATGCCCCAGGGCCCAGGGGGAATTGTGTATCGACGCCATCTACAAATTTCATTCGCTATGCCTTTAATCTTTGAAGAACAAGCCGAGGAAATGAAGCCGCCACGAGAACACAAACATAATTAAATTTATTTAAATTTTATCTCTGTATTTTTGGCTAAAACCAACAAACGAGCGGCGCTGGCAATCCGGCAAATAAACAGAAATCCCTGTTTTATGGCCTTAATGATACGCTTTTTATGACTCGACACGAAAGTGTCTTGAATGTGGTCTGTGTCTGTTCTGTTTTTTTTTTCTCGTGTACCTCTGCCATTGCCATGCCATCAAATTGTTTAAGCAAACATAAAACTTTACAAATGCGAGAAAAAAAATATATATATACTTGCCAAGAATTTGCGTTTGCTCTGAAGCGTTCTCTGAGCTCATTACAGCCACAAAAACCAATATGCTTATTTCTGATTCTCTGGCATCTCCAGCTCCTCTGGCTCATGCTTCTTTTCCTTCGGAAGCCCCCCGGTTGTGGCTATAAAAACTGTGAACGTAAGCGTAAAATGCTTTCAAGTGCTTTGCAAATCTAGCAAACCTACTAACGCCGGCAAATCATCTTCATCGGAAGCTGTGAAAAGCATTTTCAAACATCTTCCTTTGCTTTTAATGAGCAAAAGCAACAATTGTAGGTGGCTAACTGGGTTTACGATGAAAAGCGGAAATTAACCAACGGAAATGATTGGTTTTTACAAAAATATATCTACATAATTGCAAGATATACACTTTAGAGTAGAACTCTTGTATCAACACTGGGGTAAATGGCTTTCAACATATTTTCCTACAAAAGAGAAATAAACTTGTCTGACCAAAAGTTGAGCCCAGAAAACTTTTCCCAATGATACAGACTCGACTATACCGCAACAACAACAAATTTTCATCCATTATGGCCAAAACGAAAATAGCCAAGCCACAAAGCAGCAGACAGAGAATGTGCTTTTCTTGTGGCCCAAACTTTAAATTATTTACAAAACTACTCGTACAATGTACAATGTAGTGGAAGCTCAATGCGCTTAAGTTCTCCAACAATGTAATTTCATCAATTTTTTGTTGAATTTTTTAGTTAAATAGGACAAGTTTAAGTATTTAAATTATGTTAGTAAAGTACTCTTAAGCAAATAGTAAGTTAGGTAAGTAAGTTATGTATTAAATCAAAATCTAAGCAAACTTCAATCAACTATTCAAAAAATAACTACAAACCGCGTTCAACGTTCAAAACTAAATGCAATCGCGCGTCGCATAATCATTACTAACCATGATGCCCGTTCCAGATGCAAATTATTCGGATATTCCGTACATTCAATATCTCACACGTAAGTCAGGCTCCGGCCTTAGGTACTACTCTGTTGCCCAGAATTTTTAAATGTCGCGAAATATTTAATTTCAATCATAAATGGATGAAAAAAATGAGAAATGAGAATACTGGTTGGGGGGGGGGGAAAAAATCATAAATCGAATTGATATGTTGGGTAAACTACTTTCTGTTCTGGTCCTGTTCGGCAGGAGCGAGCGAGTCCCGACAGAAGCCAGGACACGGGATCTGCTAGTGCAGCATGCAACATGCACATGACAATATTTTTGCTGGTTGTTTAACGTTCCGTGATTTTTGCCAGATTTTTAATGCCACGCATCTGTTTCCCTGAAGCCGCCGCCCGGCTTCCCTATTCCGCACTCGTCTGGTATCCTTTTGCTCGCATGTGTGTGTGTTCGGGGCACGTACTCGCCTCGAATATGTGTGTGTGTGTGTTGGCAAACAACATGCAACGTTGTATTGACAGCATATTGTGACAAATATGTAAAAAGAATACACGAAAACACCCGCTCCACACACACACAAACACACACACATCAAAATCAACAAAAATGGCGAAATGAAATTGGTATTCATGGATTCACAAGCAGCTTTAAAAATTACTTTTGCCTACTTAGGAGGGCTTTTTCTGACTTTAATAATGAAAGCCCAACACATGCGTGGCATTAGAAAACTAAACACGAAACTTTAAATGCAAAAGGCACAAAATATATCCATTATAAGCCATGTTAATAACCAGTTTTGGCCATGTTCTTTTACGACCCTCCACAGATCCGCCGGAGATCATCAAAAAGCCGCAGAACCAGGGCGTGCGAGTGGGCGGCGTGGCAAGCTTCTATTGTGCGGCTCGCGGTGATCCGCCGCCATCGATAGTTTGGCGCAAGAACGGCAAAAAAGTTTCGGGTAAGTTGCTCCAACGAGCTCTCCATCCAATGGCTGGCTTCCTAAGCCCACTTAACTGGTGTTTGTGTGTGCGCTCTTTGCAGGAACGCAATCTCGTTACACGGTGCTGGAGCAGCCCGGCGGGATTTCCATACTACGGATTGAGCCTGTACGGGCGGGCCGGGACGATGCCCCCTACGAGTGTGTGGCTGAGAACGGTGTGGGCGATGCCGTTCACGCAGATGCAACTTTAACCATCTATGAAGGTAAGTGCCATGCGATTCTTTTTAGGGGACGGGCTGGGACCCGGGCACTAAGCCGTCATCGGCATCAACGTGTGCAGTTATTTATGGCTCTTGGAGTGCTGCTTCCTAATTGAACTCCACTCCACCACGGTGGTTGGATGCACTGAGGGAAAGCGTAGAGCTTCCAAATTTAATATAACAACCGGGTATTAATGTCAAGAATAGGATCGGATCCTTGAAAAATTACTATATTTCTCGATGTGGAGCCCAACATCCGGGGAGTCCCTATGATATAGCGACACAAAAAGTTTCGTTTAGTATGCGTCGCAATGTAAACTAAGTTCATACATTGATTTTGAATTAAAACTGGGTAAAGAAGTTGGCGTAAATGGTAAACTTTGGGAGTGAGCCCAAACCACCAGTATTCCCCCGGGATGGGGCATGGCAAGCAGTAGTGGTGCTGTGGTGGTGGCTCTGGAGCTGGGATGGTAATGGTGATGGTGGAAAGTTATTTGCCAGCTTGTTTGTGTGGCTTAAATTACTTGCCAAAATTTACTTTTGCTTATTTACAACTGTGCAAAGGATAAAGTTTTTGCTCTCTAAGCCTAATCAAGTCTTTGCGGGGTGGATGGGCTTGGATAGCCTGGCAATTGAACTAATTTGCTTAAACTGAGACCAGGCCAAGTATTTATAAATTTTCTCATCGTTTGTACGTTCCGAGCAGGGTCCGGGTCTCTCTCAGACCCTCAAATTATAAACAGCAAAAAGTTCAATAACAAAAATTTTCCCTCCCAAAGGGGCCTGGAGCTGGCGGTGGGTGGCCGGATGGATAAAGGCAGAAAAAGTTATAACTTTTAATGAGATTAAAGAAGCAAATTATTTGGTAAATCAACTCCAATACAAAATGCATATTGATCGATGGTCAAGGATGGCTAAGTTCATTTAAACTGAAATTGCCAAGTTATTAGGTACGAGTAGTAATTAAAATTTTAATCAAGAGAAATTAAGAGAGCTACTACATCGAAGAATACTTTATAGTTGACACACATATCTTGTATCGATTATTTAAACATGTCTTTATGCTTTTGTTCGGTTAACGGCTAACGAGGCTGGCAAATTACGTTACCTTGGCCTGCCTTTGGACTCTGGCGCGAAACTTTTACCTTCATTCGCGTGTGGCTGTTAGTCCTTGCTAAACTACACTAATTACTTCCCCTCGCAAAGGGATCTGGCCCCTCACTTTTGAGTCTATCAGCGAGCGTTACAACCTGCCACAAATCAAATGCACACCAATTACGTGGCGCCAGAGTGCACAGAGAGCATAATCAACTCGCATAATTAACAACTAAAAATGCAAACTCTTTGCCACAGGCCGCATAAAAAAGCCAGGTGAGCCAGAGGGCCCCAGAAAGGGATGGGGCATTTAGGCCCTTTTGGAGTGTATCAGCAAAAATATGTTCCTTTTTTTTCCTAGGCTAGTACCTTCTACCTACCTTGTCCGCCTGGCCGCTGTGCAATTTTCACACATTTTGCGGTTCGCTTTGGCGGCCTCATAAACAACCAACAAACAACTGGCTAACGCCAGACCAAAAACAACAACCGAAAACAACAATAAACAAGCTAAAATAGCTGGCAGACAGTAGTAAATTATAAGTTGGAGCTGTAACTCCGACTCCAGCTCCCCGAGTCCGGGATAAAGTAGTGCACATTACTCATACGCCGCGTACATAAATTTTCCACCCTTTTCCAGCCTTTGGGTACGTAATTATTTTCCGTTTACAAAATGTCTGCCAAACACCTGGAAGTCATCAGCTAGTCAGAGAGTGGTCGGGGGCGTGGGCCATGGCTGAAAATATGGAATATGGAAATAATAAAATACAATTTCTACGAAGAAAATCTGCTCTCCGAAAATTACATTGAAAATGTAAAACTTCTTCAAATTAAACCGAAATTTATTACATCAAATGCTAGAGAGTAACCCTCTTCTCTGTTTTGGGGTTGCAGCCCCTTTTCTTTTGCCACTTAATTAAAATACTGCAGTTCATCATGGAAAAAATGGAGCTGTGGGGGGAATTGGCAGAGATTCTGCCAAAAAACATGACCGCCATCCAACACAGATAGCAAAGTCACACAGCCATGAGCCGGGCCAAAAGGAAAGTATCCTTTGCGATGGGGGAATCCTAAAACGGTAGTAAGGGTAATGCGTAAATAGGAAAATAATAATGCAGCCGGCAAATGGAAGACAGCATTATAATAAATAAACTAATGCCAAAGCTAAACCGGAGAACAAAAAAAATTATCGCATGCAATAAATTTAGTCGGAGCGTGCAGAGAACAGAAGCAATCAGCCAACAAATTGTAAACACTAAATTTTAGCCAGCTCTGTGGAGGGGGGCGGTTCGGGCCACATTAGCACTAAATCGCTACGGCTAACGCAGTCAGTTGGTTAAGCGTTTGCAGCATAAATACACAGGACACACTGGAATATACCAAAAGGGGACGCAGGGCAGGATGAGGCAGCAGTAAGAAGGATGTGGAGGAGTCACGCCTCCGGTGGGAAAATTTATCCGCTCTACGCAGCAGTCCTCTATATCAGACTCCTCCCACCAACAAAACTAATCTTTATTTCGATATTTGCATAAAAAGCAAACATGTCAAAAAGTGTACATATAACCGGGGAATCCGCTTCACGGGTTTTTGTTTTAATTTTTTTTGTTTCCCTTCCCCCCAAAGGGATTTTATTTTTGGAGGGGTTAGTCCATGAAACTGTAAAGGCAAAAAGGGGATTTACTGCATTTACCACGCCTCCAGCTTCAGCTCCAGCTTCAGCTTCAGTCAAGATATTGCTCGGCAGGTGAGGAGACAGAGTCACGTTACTTGCAGGTGTTGCAGGTGCAATCTATCCAGGGCTGGTGTTTTTGGGGGGTGTGTCAGTCGGCTTTTGCGGCAAGGAGCACCTGGAGTTGCAAAACCTATGCATCCTGAACCACCTACACCCACACACAGTTTCATCTTTGTGGCAAGTGTTTTTGATCTCGCGCTGCTTTAGCCTGTTGAGAATTTTGATTAAAAATGCTTTCACGTGAAACTCAAACGTGCCTGCGCTGGGCTGGGCGTTGCTCCTCTGCATATGTGGGACCCTTTATTGGCATTCGGGGGTGGCGTTTATTTTTCCACGCTTTTCTGTGTGTGTGAAAATTTTTACATTGAGATTTATAGCGAAAAAAACGTCAACAAAAAAAGTGCAAAAATAGTAAGAGTAACGAGGTAAACGGCAACCGTGCGAAAGGTGAAACAAAGGTAGCAGGTGAGGCAGGAAAGGATTAAAAAAATGTATCAGCTGTCCATATGGTGTGGGTGTTTGTTTTTAAGCGTGGAAATTAATTACCAAAGTGTGGGTGCTGCCGTAATAATTGCATTTCATTATATCACATATTATCTCGAATTAAATTCGATATTATGTTTCTATAATCTGGGGATTAAAGTAACTCTTTTAGTTTCTTAAATACAAATATTTCTTTTCCATAGCTCTCTTTAAATTGTATATATTTTTTGGCCTTTTCTAAACTGTTAATAATTCAGCCGCTTAATTATTTTTTGGCTTCCATAAATTTTGAGGAATATTTGTAGCTTCCCCGTAGTGCTGTCTAGACGGCAAAGGGCTAATGAAAACCTTTTCATTATCCAACCGCATTTTCTGTTCTGTTGGCTAGATGGCTGGTTGGCTGCAAATTGCAATAAAATCATCTGGAAGCCAATCTACATCGCCGCAGAGAACACACGAACACGGACCCGAAACAATTTGCTTTTAAATTTGCCTGCCAAAAACCATTTTAGCACCTCAAAAAGCTCTCCCAATCTCGCCCATTTCGGTTTGGTTTCCCTCGAATCCCTTGAATCCTTGGCAAAAACAATATGCTCGCTGTGGAGGCGCAAATAAATTTCATTAATTGCCAGCCGAAAAAAGGAGATGCGGCGATGGCATCTCCCCCCCCGAGCGCTGGCCGTCCCAGCGATTTGGAGTGGGAGGAGCTGGCGTAGCATTCATTAATCTCACTTTATAGTAATAAGCGGCTTTACTGGTTACGGTTTGCCTCGTTTTTTGTTGTATTTTCTATTTTATTTTTTTCGTGGCTTACCGGCAGGCAACCGACTCGAACCCGAGAGCGGTGGACCATTAGTTGGGCTTGATTAAAACGGCGAACTGGACTGGCCTGGCAAAGTAGCTCTTGCCTCTGCACTTGTTGCAAAGTCAAATGGCATATCCTGGAGCTTAGGGTCCTGGGCGCTTGGGCGCTTGGTCGGTGGGTTGGAAAAGTTCATCCTTGGCTCGCACAAGCAAGCCTGTCCGCCCGCTGTGCTCACATAGACAAACATTGACAATACACTGGGCGCATTTAACTGGCCAACGGCATTGGCGCAGCCAACAGGAGTTGGACCAGAAGGACCAGGACCTGGGCCACTCCTCCGAGTAGTCCTGTGTTCTTGGCCCCAGCACCGTTTTGCGGTCTGCCTAAAAAGTCATATTAATAATGAAAATTCTACAGTAGCGAAAAGATTAAATGGGCGAAATTTGCTGCGGAGTATCCCTCCTTCTGATGCTGATGCTGCTGCTGATGTTGCTGCCTCTCATAGCCCTGCAGCAATGCAGCTGTGGCGCCACGCTGTGTGCCTGGCATAAGGATACCGGTATCCTTGCCGTACTATAAAGAGTGTATGTGTGTGTGTGTGTGTTGGAAAGTTATTGGGCTTATAGTTGTTTATATTTAATGCACGACAAAATGCAGAACTTAAAGTAAAAACTGCCCAAGGTGATGGTTAGCAGAAATAGGCCGATCATTGTTGAGGAACCTCCTTTAAAGACTTGTTTTGAGTGAACTGTTTCAAGTCTACCATCGTGATTGCCATAATTTAACTTTACAGCCACTAACTTGCCAATAAATTATGCCATAATAGTCGAACTTAACTCGGCTCGCCGCTCTTCCTACTTGTATTTAAACCAATTAAATGTTCAGACCACACATTCCCTCGCTCGCTCGCATTTCACTTAATATGATTTGTGCTGCCAAAAAGCCATAAAGTGCCGGGCTAAATTGCAAAAATATTTCAAAAACTAGCCATCCTATTATATACATATATGTATGTAGTATATGTGGAGTTGTATAACATATATATTTCTGGGGAATGGCAGAGTTGCGTGCGAGGAAACCGCACACGTAAATATCAAACGTCGTCGGCGACTTAAATTGAGTAACTTGGTGGCGGTGGCGGCCGTTCAAACAGTCGGAGAATGCAGCAGAAAATTTCATCAATGTATATTGATAAATTGATGGGAAAAGGACTGGGAATAAGGATCAGAAATGTAAGGCTTAGCAGGCAGTCAGGCGAAATTGCATTTGGAGATTAGCCAACTTAATTTAAATATATATCCAAACTATATATATACTATAGGAATAAATCTAAGCGGCGTATTCCCCATATATACTCTTTCTGGCTGCCTAATATACACATTTTATTATGCTGGAACTGCATTTGGTATTCATCAAAAGGCAAGAGAGGTAGAAAGAAACCCAGAACCTCACATGACAGTCTGCTTTCCCACCATACCCCACCATATCAACCTACATTTATTTTTCGCCTTTTTTTTTTTGTCGATTCCCAGCAAGTGCAAGTCAGTAGTAGCTCTCGTCTAGCTTTTTCGATGGTATTAAAGTTTCAACTGTAATGACGTTAAATAAAATTGGAAGCGACTTAAAAAATTGAACTTTTATTGGCTTCCCAAAGAAAAACGAAAAGCGAGAATAAATATGAAAAGTGAAATTGCTTTTTTGCCGTTAGCACGTAAGGAGTACTTTACATGCAATATAGATATAATATATATGGTTAAATTCATTCTTGCTCCTCCTTCTACAGCTTACTTTTTGGTATATTAGATGGCTAAGAAGATCATAATAATAGCCATACGCTGCCACTATTCTTGACGCATTGCAGTGGCTTCAAGGGCTGTGCGAAAAATTTAATGGAACATAAATTTAAAATGTGACAAGGAAGCAGCAGCTGAAGTTGATATAATTTATATTCAGATTAGAGTTCCACAAGGTGTTGAATGAATAACTTGAAAAGCCAGTCATAAATCAATGAGTGGCAACAAATATGTTGAGTGTCGAAAGGTTGTCAAGCTTATCTTGGTTCAAAATCCACTAAAGTTTTCCACAAATTAACACTATCTTTGTGCTCGTCCTGTGTGTCACTGGCTCTCAACGGGGAATTCCTTGGTGCAACTTGAATGTGCCACATAACAAACACACAGCTCTCACAATTCCTCTATTTTCGCTAAGCCATACATATTTAATTTCAGTTCCCATAAGCAGGCAATGTTTGTTTATTATTCTGCCACCGCCCCCCATCCCGACGCTAAACCAAAAAATAAGG
This sequence comes from Drosophila atripex, assembly GCA_035045925.1. NCBI lineage: Eukaryota > Metazoa > Arthropoda > Insecta > Diptera > Drosophilidae > Drosophila > Drosophila atripex. The sequence continues at coordinate 11,749,259 of JAWNOP010000070.1, forward strand.
AAAATGGAGAATATTTCTTAAAGCAGCGCGCTTTTGTTTGAATGTTGGCTTTTTGGCTCTTTGGCTTTTTGTTTAGCAAGTGCATCGCATGGCGCTTTGTTGTGCAACGGAACGGAGAGCCAAACAATGCCGGAGATGATGTCGAGCGGTCTGTGGTTATATTTCGGGGGCTCTTAAATAATAAATGCATTTCCCCTCACGACACTCGCACATTTCCGGTGAACTCCAAAATGGCTTTCAATGGAAATGGAATATTCCACTGGCTCTCTCTCGCTCGGTGTTCTTCGCTTGAAATATATTTTTCACTTTAGCGGTGAAATGCCTACAACTTAATCAAACATATTTCACGATGTCTCGCTGCCTGAAGCAACCAAATTAGATGGCAAAGGGTGTATGGGAGGGGTCTCGTTTTTGTGGCAGGGGCAGGCCACATACCTTGACGTGTTCCTGACACGACTTGACATACGATGCCACTTACGATATGTCTTTGTTTCCTTTAGGTTTTCGTTACGTTTGCTTTGTTTTCTCACGTTGTGTTTTTTTGCTGTTTGTCTCCTTTTTGATGCCCTTTCTGAGGATACTATGATTTTTTCAATTTTATTTTAATTTTAGTTATGTCCGTTTTGTCTAGTAGTCTTCTATCTCTTTTCATGATATCTATTTCGAACTATATCCCATAGAACTATATATTTTGAAGAATAGTAACTGAACTGGAGAACTAGAAGTGTCATCTGTTAGGGTATATATCCTTCGGTTTCCTCCCTTTTCCACTTGTTTTGCTTATTTGTTGGCTCTTGTTTGTTTTGCCTTTTGCTATCTCAACTTTTGGCGCGTGGCTTTGGCGACACTTAGCGCATTGTAAATCGAGGCAATCGTGTGCCTTTCGCTGTGTGTGCCTGTGTGCGGCATGCGGCAAGCTCTTATCGGTGGCACCAACTGACAAGGACCTTCGACTTGTCACGGGGTATCACAACGCCTCTCCAATCCCATGTTTATTTATTTATTTTTTTCATTACATGTGTAGCAAAGTTTTGCATTTGCTTTGAGCTTGTCACACATTAAAAAAAAAAAACAAAAAGTCTAAAAAATGCTGCCAGCTTGCCGCCTTCTCCACTCTCACTTGGATTTGGTCTCCCATTTCTGGTTGATGTTTGTTTTCGTTTCTTGTTTTTTGTTTTGTTTTTTCCAGCCAGAAATACGCAAAAAGTTTCACTTATCTGTCATGTGGAGTTGGGTTCCAGGGGAGGTTGAGGGACTGGGTCATCCTTTGTCAGGCATTTGACATGTGGCATAAATCGCGTAAAACAATTGCAAACCGAGTACAAAGTGGAAGTGTGAGTGGGTGGCTGAATGGCTGGGTTTCCGCCGAAAAATTGCAAAAGCCTGAATGAAAAATTATTTCAGCTTGTCAGAATGTTAAAGATCCGGCAATAAGTCAGGGAAAAGTCAAAGAGATACATTATCTATGCATATGCGCTTTCAAATATAATATGTACATGTTCCTTGCCTTTTAATCTAAAGCCATCAGTCTGGAAGTCATATACCCAATTAATAATTGGTTTCAGCCCGAAAATGTGACGCAAATGCAAATCATATTTCTTGCTTTGGGTTGTGGTTCCGGGGAAAGGAACCCCCACATCTAAAATAATATCTTGCTTATCGTTTGTAAGCCATTTTATCTCGCAACCCTCCCAACAGCAACCATCCCGGCTTTCGCCACAGTCAATAAACATTGTGTTTAAGTTAATACCAGAAAATTTCTTATTTGACACTTTTTTCGGACATTTCATCTCATAGTTTATCACTTACTCCTGCCGGTCTAGTAATTTTAGCTTAGCTCGACCCTTTTTTGTCGCCAGTCCAAACTGTTCAATGAGCCATGCAAAAAGGCGTCGACTGACCTTTGACAAAGGGGTGAGTCCCTCCTCCGTCCTCTTGGAAATGTCACTCGCTTATCACATATGAAATATCACATAAACTAACGCAAAATGTCAGCCCAGAAGGGTTAAGGTCTGCCCCGACTTGTATGATTTACGATGGCCTATCAGAATGGCAAGGCGCAAAAGTATTCCAATGCTCTCAATTTTTTACCTATTTTTTTTTTTTTTTAATGCAAAACCAGTTGTTAAAAGTTAATCAGTTACTGCTGAAGACGGAGGGGTGTCTGGGATGAAAAATGGTCTCGCCAAGTGACTGACATTTCATTAAAAATGAAGCCAGGGGGTAGGGGAACTTAGAGAGAGGTATGCCGACACTTATACACTCAATTGCACAAATCTGGCCAAGTTCGTTCTAGCCGGGCCGCGATTATAATTTAATCTAGTGTGGTATGTGAAAGAAACTCCGAGACTCTGCGACTCTGTGACTCGGCGACGTGACGTGAACACATTACCATTTTTCACAACATTTTCCCAACCAGCCAGCAAGCCATCCAGCTAGCCATCCTGCCGGCAGGAGCATCTGTTTTCCTCGCCCACGTCGACGAGACAAAAAGTATGCGAAATAGAAGTGTCTGTCATTTTTATAAATAACATTTTTTGGGTGGTCGGAGGGGCTGGAAAACAAAGTATGTGACAACATAAATGCCAGCAATTTTGTTGGATCATAACACTGCATACTTTTGGCTATTTGAGCAAATATTTTTGCCATTCTCCAGCCGATAAATCTGCCCTTTACGCAATTAAAGTAATTGCAAATGGAATTTCTCCTGGTGTCGCTGCTGCTGCTCCTGAAGGCGCCGATTAAGCCATTTATGCCAAGGCAGCGGAAAAATGTTAAGCACTTGCCACGGCAAGGGCACTGAACTTGAATTTATGTGAGCTCCAGGGTCCGGAGTTGGTATTCCTCACACCGTAGTTGGCATTCCGTATTCCGGACTAATTAAAGCATTTCGGTTAAGGGTAAACATCAGTAAACGGAAATACGTAGTGGAATTTTGCCGCTCAGCCGCAAATTATGATGTTGGGGGGAGGTTTTCCTTCTAAAAAGGAGGTCTACAAGCCGAGTCAGCAAAGCTACATGTGAATTGTGGCCAAAAGAGGCTTTTCTTGGGTCTCCGAAATGGAAATTGAGCTTAAACATGAAAATGCAATCAGAAATATGCAGACTTGAAGTTTCCGAAGGTCTTAATGGTGTCTTTAATGGCAAAACATCTTTAACAATTTCGTTTCCTAGTTAGGTGTGTTGTGTTGGCCTTATTGTTGGCCTCATTGGAAGAACAAGTTCCCCAATTTAAACTTTTGACATTGTATGGATTTCGAGTGGTTGAGGACTAACCTTTGACCTGAAAGTACAGGGTATTATATAAACGATAATGCCGTTTAAAATCTTTCCGCTCATTATGAAATGCAGTCCAGAACATTAACCGCATCTGCCGGCTAGTGCTAGTGGTTCTGGGGCATGTGTGGCAGGACCTCAACCCACTCCGCCCCAGCCATCATGCTTTTCATAATTTTCCGCACACAATGAACCTTGCTAGCCCAGAGCCACACCTCGTGTGGATGGATGCATTTGCCTTTGGATGGTGGGGTCGGTTGGACAAGAGGTTCGTGCCGGAGTCACCAGAACCTTCAGTATTATCCGGAGCCCCAACCATCTTTTGCTTACAATTAACCTCAAAAATGAGTTTCCATTAAAAATGCCCCAGAGTCATCGATGGCTCTGGATGGCCATGTGTGTGTGTCTGCGGTGCATTGTTGCTTTTGCAACGACCGTTCCAAGCCAACCCTTGTGTCCTTTTTGCCACTTCCCCCAGTGCCCCATGAACTGTATGGCTGCCACACAGCCCCAGAAAACTTTACGACAACGCCACGTGACGTATGTTGAGCTGTCAGTTGTGTTTAATGTTCTGCATAGTTTTTGTTTCGTTTCTACTTATCCGCCAATCCTTCTTGTTCTATCTTTTCTGGATTTCTTTTAGAAACTTTTGTTGCTCGATATTGATTTTGGATTGGAAGGGTATTTGATGTCAATTATATATACTATATAGAGTTCAAGTTTTAGATGTCTAGAAGACCAGTTAACTAAAGGTCTTCGTGGAAATTCTATTCTTTAGAAACTGTCTCGCACAACAAATGTCCAACACATTAATAATTAAATCCTCATTTGATTCGAGGGGGACTTGGGTGCAAAAACAATTAGACACTTGATCGCACTAATTGCTGAAGCATTAATACGAATAGTATTGATTCCATTCCATTTGCCACCCACTGCATTGGGGGTCTGTAGGACTGGAGGACGTGATGCGATTGTAATGGTCTCGAGTGACCACGTTTTATGGCAAAAAAACAAAGACTTGACCACTTTGAAATTGAATTTTAAATTAATAAACGTTGCGGTTGCATCAAGAATTACAAATTTATATGCATCGTCCTTCTTCGTTGTTCTCGCTCGAGAGAGTTCCTGCCGCGTTCCAGGCATTGTGGCCAAATCTATGCACATTTTTTGTTAGTCGACGCCTCGTCCCTGCTCCCCGCCAGGGCTGTTGCCTCATTTTTTTCCATCTTGATTTTGTTGCCTTTTGTGGAGGGAAATACCCTGTAACCGCAGGTGGGCATGTATTCCAAACAATTCCAGGAACGCCCAGATGAATGATTAAATAATCTAGAAGCTAGGTATTTAAATAACAGGATAATGGTTGCTTTTGTTTGGATAAAGTTGTGTTAATTGTTAATTACCATTAATGTGTTAATTACCAGTCTTTAGATTTATCCTTTATATTAATAGATAATAGATAGGAAGGGTATCCCTTTAGCCAACAAGGAACTTCACATCAACTGCTTTTTTTCTGCATATAAATCTTGGTTTAGCCGACTGTTCTTTCTTTGCATCCAGGACTCCTCCTCCTAACCTCCTCCCTATTTTTTTTTTTTTGCCTTTAGTTTGTGCATCAGGACCTGCCTTTGGGTGAGCTGCTTGTATTTTTTATATCGTTTAGTTCTCTTTTACTGTTTCATTCCTTTGGTCCTGCCACTGCCACTTTTTTGTTGGCCTTTTTGTTGGCGTGTTTTGCTTTTGTGGTTTTAATTCTATTTTCGCTATAAATTGTTTCGGTACGCTAACATTTTACAAGGCGCCAAGCGTCGAGAGCGCCGTGTGGCGTTTCACAGTTGGCTGCTGTCCGTATCCTGTGTATATCCTGTGTGCTCGCAGTCCGTGGCTGCATCCGTGTCCGTGTCCGTGTCCTGCAACTAATTACATTTGCATATCTATGACAGACCAAGAAATGCGGCTCACCGATACATATTTCTGGCCTAAAATCTAGCCCACAATGGCGATAGTATAGTACGATGGTTTTATCCCCAAAAACTTTACTCTCTGGCCATCGGGAAGCATCAACGCCACTGTCTCCGCAATCAGCATAATTATAAAGTTCTTTGCGGAGTTTTACGCATTTGCTTTATGAGTAAATAATAAGCCCAACAAAATGCAATTCCATCCAGAACAAAAAACTTGTAAAGTTCCTTTCTGCGAAAGCCATTAAGAATGCACTTGTTGTTGATGATTATAATTAACAAGATGATGATGATAATGATGCACTGGCTCGAACTCATCATCGTCAGCATCTGCCTCTCCCTCTGCATCGGACACGCCCACATGCACGAGTGCCTTTTGCTTTTGCAGCTACTTCAGAGTTAATTAGTTCATAATTAATAAGAGAACCCTCTGCGTTTGATTATTTATCTTTCCCGGCAACGAGTGTTTTTCCTAATTGCATGTTTGCATTTCCAAGGATAGTTCGTGTTCAGTGTGCAGTGTTCAGTCCTGGAGCTCCTCGACAAATCAAACAGTTTTTCTATTACTATGTAGAGTAGGATTTCTTATTATCATTTCTGATAGAAAAGCTAAACAGTCTTGGGAGTATCTGTCAGTGAGGCCAACATTTTGGCCATCAGATCAGATAAGATGAGCTGGGAAAAAAAATCATTAACATTATCAAGATCTATTATTTGTAATTAATTTACCTTGGTTGCCCTTCCAACCGTCAACGACTGCTGGTAAATTGATTAAACGAGCGGCACACATGCGTTCAGGTACACACCAACTGATACCCCGCCAGGCAAACATATGCATATACATATGTGGGTGTATCCCATACATATATAATTAATAAACAAACGAAACCACACATAGCTGGCATACATATGTTGTCAGCTGGCAAACAGGAAGTGGACCCATTTACGTACCAAAACGTGAACTCGGTATTCGGTAGGCATTTCCCCTGACATATGCAACCGAAAGCGGCACAAAATTAATAAAGCTAAAAGCATGCTACCAATAATGTTTATAAATTTAATTATGTAAATGCCTGGCCATAAAAACGCACACACACAAAAAACCAAACAAGGTGTAGAAAAAACGAATCGTACAGGGCAAGGGTAAACGTAAAGGTTCCGGCAGCAACAGAAAAATGTTAATAGATGTCAAACACAAATTGAAATGCGAATGAGACAAAATAAAAATCACCATACACCATGTATGCATAAAGGATAAAAAATTCAGAATATACATACATATATTAAATGAAGCGCTGGGTTAACTTACGGAAAATGAAGAGGATAAAACCGAAAAAAGGAGTGTAGGACTCCTGATAAGAACCAAAAGACCTACAGAATCCGGGACGCAGCTGAAAATGTTTGACTCGCATATGAAATTAATTAAATTTCCTTTTTTCAGCTGTCGGTGAAACATTAAATGTCCTTTGCTTTATGGTCGTTACCTTCGCGCTATAGTGCCAGATTCCCGCCATATATTTTGTTTGGCACATGCACCTCTCTCCATCGTTAAAGTTTTTATGCTCCTGTATTTCATATATGGCCCTATTTTTTGTATTTTTTTTTTAAATTCATGCATGCATTTTTGCATTTCCGGTTGGTTATTAGTTTTTGTAAGGCATTTCCGACACTTTTATGTTCCATATGCGGCGGTGCTCTCGCTCCGTATTTTTTGTGGCTGTGTGTGCCCGAAAGTCAAGGCTCGGATTTGGTTGCCATTGTTTGCTGGCAACTGCTATTATTGTTATGACATTACTGTCTTCATTTATGTGGAAGCGGTTAATTAAGCCAAATGGCAAGCCAAATATAGTTGCTGGTCAGATGGGAAAAGTATTCAAATCCTCCCAGGCGGTTCTATGACTGATTTGGGTATAGCATATTGCCTTTTCTTGTTCAAAATCCCCCTATGGGCTGGGTATTATCACAGGATAAAAGAGCAAACATTTCATGGTTTACCCTCATCCCGTACCCCAGTGCGTTGTAATAATTTTTTATGCAAAGTGTCAGTAAGAGAGCGGTATGCAATGCACAGCTTGCAGGGCTGCTGCATCTCTTGTCATATGTCAAAGTGCAAAAGGTAGTTGCCATTATTTTTACCTCAGACGCCATTCCAATTCGCAGACCCTTTTTTTCCGTTTCCCCCATTATACCACTGGATGGCTGGCAGTCCTCAGTATGGAGTACCAGAGTACATTGTGCTTTTTATGGGTATATTTGCAATAAATAATATATGTATAGTATATATGCCGACGGATGCCAAGCCATCCGAGTGCCATCCAAATGGGACATGAAAGGATGCGAGGATGGGTTTGGGCCTGAATGGAGGCCACTCAATTATATGGTGCGGTGTCCAACGTTTATTGCGAAATGTAATTATGCAACTTAATGCAAGTTCATTTCAATGTTTAACATTCCATTTACATATGAAAGATTTAAGGCCGGGGTGGCCAAAACAAAAATGCCAATGAATTGAAATTACATTGCAAACACATTTGCGAGAAAAGTGAGACGGGGGCAGGGGCAGCGGGCAGCGGGCAGCGGACAACTACTGTAACAAAGAGCCAATTAAAGGGCTAACAATGTTGGGAGGGGCGGCATGTGGCAGCCGGTAGAAAAGAAAAGTTTTTTAATTATAAGTTTAAATTCAAAAAACATTTAAGCTGCGTGTACGTGTGTGTGTATGTGTGTGTGGCGCTGCGAATGCGAATAAAAGTCTGTTTGTTGGCCCATAAAAGTATGCTATAAAATGTTGAACACACGGACTTGCAGTTGTAGCTGTATTTTCTGGTCATAGTTGTATTTGTAGTTGTAGTTGCGCTTAATGGCCGGCATTGTTAATTGCGTACCATAAATCTGTGCAGCAGTCGTCGCACATCTTGTTTCCCATATACTTTATATACATTTTATAACTCTCGCTCATACCACACACACAGATAGACACTCATACTATAACACTGCCAATTGAGCGGCCACCTTTGACAACAATAAAATGGATTCCATTTCTGTTGCTCTCATTTCCTCCACTGTCATTTTTTTCCCTACTTTGTTTCCACAATAAACAAACTCAAATATAGCAGACAGTTGGACAAATGCATGAGGGAACCAGTAGCATGTTACATGTAATTAATTTCAAATTATTTATACATGAACGCCAAGCCAGCATCAGCATTAAGTTACAAAACAAAAAAAGAGAAAAACAATAAAAAGAGGCAACATAAAGAAAACAAATTTTTGTTGCACAGCCTGCGGTGCTTATGCCACACATTGTGTTCCGACGAGTCTCTCTATTAAATGGCCACTTTTAAATAGCAAATAAAAGACTAAAAACGCTGAAAGAGAAACTATTTTAAATTAAACTATTTAAATGAGAAAATGTATATCCGTTTTAAAGCTAATCAACTCGGTGTTATTTCCCGACCTATAAAGAAAACCTTTCAAAACTTTAACTTGCAATAATCCTCAGATAATATCTGTCTAATAATAGACTCCTGCCATGGCCAAAGTCCATGTTCCCTTTGTTCTAATTCGATGTCAATATTCTGCACCTGACTGGCGGCTAATATGCCTCTCTGCCCAAAGGACATTAGGCCGCCCACAACTTGGTCAATAAAGCGCGATTCCTTTCTGGTGTGGTCCCTGGTATTTATTTGTTAACTGGTTTAATGACGCCTCAGTGGCTTGGCCAACTTCCACTACCACCCACATCTCACCACCCCCCATTGCTCATAAAATGCCGGCCACGCACTTTAAGCCTCAATTGTTATTCTGCCAAATGGCGAGTGTGTGTGTTTGTGTTTGTTTATGTCCATGTGTGTGCGTGTGGGTGTAAATCATAGCCTTTTGGCTTTAACCGTTAAACCGGGCAGCATTAACTGCTGGCCGGAAGCGTGAATGGCCAGCCCTTCCTCCTCCCCAAGCCACCTCTCTTCCATTCACTCAGGTACCTCCCTCAGGTATCCGGCAGCGGCAGCATTTGGCAGCAGCTGCGTTTCAATAAGCACATAATTGAATTCTGATCATAAATTTGCATTATGGCCAGAGCTTCTCTGCTTCTCTGGGTTTCTGGCGGCTTTCAGTTTCGGTTTTGGTTTTCCGCTTGATTTTTATATTTTACCATCAGCACGAGCCAGAGTCAGAGCCAGAGCCAGCGCCAGAGCCAACCAGAGTTACAGCCTTTTGGTATGGATACGGTAGCATGTGGCTTATGTTATAATTTTCCCCAAAACGCACATTTGCCAATTTCCCGAGGCCGAAGATAGTCGTAAAAGCAGGCCGTATGTAAATATTTGAGAAATGGCCTCTAAATGAGATGAAAATGTCGAGAGGTAAACATTTTGAAAAGGCCTTAAATGATTCATTAAAGAGTTTCGGACTTGAGGCATTAGGATACTAATGTTTTGTCATTTTCCATTCTCCATGGTTATGCAATCGAAATATGCATAAAATATTTAACCATTGTACGAGGCGTCGTTAATTTTTAATTTATAATTGAATAAATACTTAAAACTCAAGCCCCACTCCAGGCCAGCCCAGTATTGGTTGTCAGTGTTGACCTCGATAGGTAGTCGATTGCGATTGATATGCAAAATATTTATTTATTTGCTTGCCACAGCTGCTGCGTTCTCAATAAGCAAACAATCTTGAGCAATACACTTGAGGTTTGTGGAATACTTTTGTTTAAGCTCACTAATTGCTGGCCGGGCTGGCCTGGGCCTCCTTGATGGCTCCTAGTTGGAGTGTGAGAGGTCCTTGGGGGAGGCGTGTCGTAGATTGGGCATTGATTGTTTTCAATACCGAAACAACAAATGCGCCTGTCAAAAATTAATCACTTACACTTAGTACACATCCACACAGCCGACAGACTTATAGACAATGCCTGCTACACGCATTTATAATTGAATTTGGCTTTTGTTTTTCCCTCGGCCTTTGTTTTTGCTCTTGTTTTGACGCTGTCTGTGTGTCTGTCCGACTTGGCATGTTGGCAATCGATGGCCAACCGCCCACCGAACCACCCAACCATCTAGCCAACAGCCAGGAGTTGCGCCTTCCAGGCAGGCACGCAATTTATTTTCATTTCTCTAATAGACTTATTTAGACATGGTGGGAAAATCGAGGAACGAACCGAACTGCCAATACATCTCTCGGTGTGTGCGCGAATCGTGATAAATTATTTGTAATTTATTAATTTATTTATTAATTTCGCCGTCTGTTTTATGGCTGTTTACTTGCCTCCCGATGTTTACTGGTACGCTCCATGTCGGTATGTGGGTCACAAGGTGTATTAGGGAACTCACACAGTCCGAAGTATCTCACTCAGCAGCTGAACAATAAATCGAAGAATAGACTGCACTCTAAAATAGCATAGCGTTCCGTGCCAATTTCTGTATTTCCATTCCAATTTTATGACACTGGTCGTCGTGGGGATACCATTTTCTCAGTAGACTAATTCTGCAGCTACCAGCACATTCTTGATTTGTTTCATGATCTCATTAAAGCATTCCACTCTCATGTCCTTGCCCACTCCCATTCCGAATCGGATTCCTTGGACGAAAATCATTAGCGAGAAGGTGTTTATGTGTCTCGCTGTCTAAATATAACAGCTTTTCTTGTCAGTCGTTTTTTATTGCATACCAGTTGGCGTTTAATGGTCAACACGCATGCAAGCCAAAGCGTTTCGAATTCGTATTCGTTTTCGTATTCGTATTCGTTTCGGTTGTCAACTTGTGTTGACAATACAAATGGATTTCCAATGATTTATTATCGCATTAAAACGCATTAGGACTGGCCAAAGGGGCAGTCGCCATAGACAAGTGCAGTTGCCTCGAATCCTTGCCGTCTTCCTTCAGGCATTTCTCAATCTTTTCATCCTTCTTGAATTTGTCCTTTCCGGTTTCGTGGCCCTCTTTGTCTTGCCAGTCGCAGTCTCGCTGCGCATTCTGTGGAAATGCATAAAAATGAAGCCATAAGTTTAAAAATTTATAAAATGCGCCAGCCCATAACTGAGCCAAAGGACCTCCGCAATAGTAACTGTAAAGTGGGCGTGGCCCGGCGGAAGGCGGGGCTGCATTATCAAACGTCTACGAAGAGAAAAATTAAATTAAATTGTAGAAACTCAGCCAGCGAAAGAGACAGTACCATTCCGGGACGAGGGATAGGGAAAACGTATGTTAAAATAGACTTCGACAGTCATGGCCTGGACAGAGAAATTGAAACTCTGGCTCACTTCAATCCACTCCGTTCTGCATCCTTCTCATCATTGGACACTGGCAAAAAATAGATATCATAGATAAGTAGAAACTCTATTTTAGTTTCAGTTTTAAAGGCAAAATGCAAATTAAAAGAGGCCTACTTATGAAATAAAATCAGTCTCTGTGGAAAGCAGCCTTTAGCTTCCAAAATCCTTCCAGTGTAGACCATCTTAGAAATTGAGTCGACTCGAATCGGCCATCTGCACGGCCATCCGATGGTCGAAGGACGAGGGACCAAGGACCAAGGACCAGGGACCAGGGACAGCAAGGACACAAGCACCTAGCTCCGAGTACAACATCGTAATGCAAACTTAATAAGATGTACGCTGTGCATGTCGTCTGTCAGTAGATACACATGCAGCTATCAGACTGCACTGACAGTTAGACAAACAGACAAGCCATCCAAGTCCGTCAGTTTGTCAGACCGACGGAGAAAAGGACATTGCATCCTTTTTCCGTTTGCCTCTCTCTCTCTCTTTTTCTCTGGGCTGGACCAGTAGTTGCGGCAAATGGTGTCGTGCAGTTTCCACTTCTTATATACATTATTCGCATATGTGGCGGTAATCAGTAAACATTTTATGTTTAAAACTTGCGCCCAGACGGAGGAGATACATACATATATAATATGCTTGCTGGTTTATCGGAGGTGTGAAAAAAACTTTATGGATGTTGTCCCATAAATATGATTCGAAATGCATAAAAACCGGAAAATATGTTGAAAATAAAATAATAATTTCTTCATCGAATGGCAACTGATTTTATTCTGCATATAAATTTTATTGCCAACCAAAAAGCGATTGGAAAAAGATGGAAAGTTTTTTGAAACTTTATTTAATGTACTCTCCTATTTGCACTATCTATTTTGTAGGCTTAAAGCCTTGTTTAAATACATTTTCAATGCATCTCTAAAATCATTATGATGAGATTTCCAGACTGCGGAATATAATTTAAATGAAATGGGCCTCCCATCATCTCATTGTTGCTTGTGCGCCTCCCTGCCTGCCTGAGTTGGTTGGCTGTCGGCCATCAGTTCGTCAACTCCTTGGGCGGGTCCTTCGCTGCGTGCTATTATCTATTAACTGCCATCATGGCTGCCAGCTCGAAGGACCCTCGAGCCCCCAAGCCTACTTAGAGCTCATCCGCATCGTCTTCTCTTCTGAGGCGTGACTGGTTGTGAAGTCGGAAGACCCGACCACCGACCAACCAACGACTACTGCCGACTACCAACCAAACCGCACCATCCGTAAACGTATCCAGATCCTTTGTAAGTGGGCCTAGGAGCGACAGCAATTAGGGAAACGTCGGCCCCTTCATTACGCTGATCAATGGGCATCTTGATGTTACTTATAGACAGTCCAAGGAGCACACATACACATACACACACACGCATATATACACTGTCACTGGCACTTGTATACTCGCAGGACACATGCGACACACTGGAAGCAGGAAGTGTTGACTGGCCACAAATTTGCCGACGTCTTGCGGATGAAACTTCCTCTTGTTGCTCTGGGATTCAGTTTTCCTCCATTTTTTTTTGTTATTTTCTACTTTAAGCCGCCGGCACTTGCGGCTTTATTGTTGGCATTGTCTAACATCTTTAGCCAGTTGTCTTTTTTCCGGCCTGCCACTAAAAAACGGTTATTTACTCTGCCCGGAGCTCTTCAGCTTTGGCTCGGCTTGTCGCACACTTTTCACATTCACTTCTCTCCTCGGGGCTTTGGATGGATGTTGGATGTGTCGCTGCATCCTTCTTAAACCACTCTGCCCTCGTCCTGTCATCCTGTGTGTGTGTGTGTGTGTGTGTGTGTGTGTGTCTACTTAACACAATAAACACTCAATTTTCGAGCATGTTTTGTTTGGGATTTTCCTTCAACTATGGCTCACCGTCTCACAGTGGGGCTGTGTGGATTTTAAAACTTTACTAAGTTTGCTTTTCTTCGGCTCTGCCGGCCTATAAATGTATTTGAAGATTGCCAATTGTTGACTGCTGCCACCGCGTCTTCCTGGCTTTTTTGATTTGTTCTCAATTGCTTGGCCACTCCGGCGAGGAGGAGAAAACTTTGTCGAGAATAATAACTTGACACCAAGTTTGATTTGATTTTGGGCTTCTTGATGCGGCTTCTGTCTTTTGCTTTTCAGACGGAAAGTTGTCGTGAAACGACAATGAAAATTGATAATTAAAGTTTAGTTACATTTTAGGTATATTGTTTAAAGAATCAAGCCACGATTTAATCATATTTTCAACTCGTTCCTGTCAGTTTCACACTTTGTGCCGTTTAGTGCTACGGTTGGGGTCTAAAATATTGCGCATCTACTGGCTTGCTATGCTGACCAACCGTATTTTGAAGTTGCCGGTGGCATAAAGGCCACACAGTCACCCTCCCAGCCTGGCCACAACATTTCTTATCAATCTTAAAAATGCATGAATAATTAAAATATGCAAATTTATGCTTTGTGGTCAGTGGACGGTCCTTCGGTCTGTCAGCCCGCTGGCCCGTTGGCCGGTTGCCGCTGAGGGACTTTCTGGCGGCGACTTTAAAGCCAAACTGTAGACTTTGCTTAAAGCACTTTCGGGCGAGAGATGTTTGCCGAACACCAAACGTCTCCTTAGAGTGACATTCGTGCAGCCGTCCAACCCCCGATTTGTTGCGTAAGTCACCAGCCCAGTGGTCCACCACGCCCGACTCCCCCTGTAAACAACATATTTTCCATCTCTTTGACTTTAGACAAGAGCGTGTAAAAAAGGTGAAAAAAAATGAAAGAAAGGAATCGCTTTGAATGGGCAAAAGCACGGCGTGAAAATGCGCCTTTTGAAATGGACTCGATAAGGCAAACACCTGAGATTCCAGATCCTTGCTGTAGGAATCCATTTAGCCTGGCGGGGGGTCAGTGGCACCTAACGGCAGACAAGATGCAAATAAAGCCCTTTGTACCGCTGAGCCTTTGTGCCAGCTAATGATGTTTATCGTTACAAGACACACACACACACTCGGATCAACACACTCGCATACACTTCATATGAATGAGTCCTGGGGACAGGGCTTCCTTCTTTTATTAGCTAATTCATTAAAAGCTGTCCGGGAGATCAACAAGGTGGCGTCTGGTCTTCAACTTCAGATCCAGATTGTGACTCTGATTCACCAGCTCCCAGCTCCCAACTCTCGGCTCTTGGCTTTGTTCACACATTTAGCCATGCATGATTTTCGCACCCAGACGGCAGCTTAATTGAAATGCATAAAATTGTCGAATGAATTTGGCAGTCGACGACAGGCGACAGCCAGGCTCCTGGCAGGAGGTGCCTGGTGCTGCTGGCTTTATTATAAATGCACTCCCACTCGCACCCAAACACTTTTCGTCCTTTTTGGGCCGCTACTACGCACTGCTAGCCATACCATGAGTTTAACATTTTTGTTTTTTGATATCCTTGAAATCGGAGAGGAGATGGGGATATTAGTTTCTTCTATAAACTAGGTATTAATAATGGGACATGAGGCTAAAAAGGATGTGCATTTCATGACAACAATAGTCATCGTTTTGACTTCTTTTTCAAAAGTACCGGGTATCTTACAGTCCAGTTACTATTATTTCTGCTGAAAAGGATGGTCCATGGCATCTTTTCCTACACATTTTTCCCTCTAATGCTGTAAATGAAGTGTTGGCCAGCTTTTCCATTGCATTTTCACAAAATTTCAGTTCGCACATGGCACATGCAACAGCAACACCAGCAGCCAGCAGCCATCGCCAAGTCTAGTGTTTAGTGTGAACCGTTGTTGTGGAAATTTCGGTTGGCACTTGTCGGCAAACCCGAGAACAGGCTGTGCCATTTTTGTCACATAATGAAAGGATTTCAGAGTGGGCATTTGGAGCACCGAAAGTGCATTATAACCTGTCACAGCCATGATGCTATCTATACCGATTTTGACGAGTGTGCTAATCACAGGGAAGGGTAATGTGGTTCGAGCGCTTAATTTTTAACCAAAAGTCTCCGTTTAATAACTGATTTCATAAAGGATCTGGATTTGTTTATAAATATATGCCGAAGCCCTTTAGACTTCTGGGCTGGGCTGGCAAACAATCAGGGTATTGCAGTGAAAATGGCAAACTGAACTGTTTCAAAAGTGGAATTATCCCTTGAGCCGCCGACTCCTCGCTGCTCCCTTTAGTGTTTCACGCTTAGTCGGAGTTTTTGTCGCTATTTGCACTCATGCATATTTGTTAGTCAAACAGAATGCACTTTTCTACATTGTTTGATAAAAATGTTGCAGTTTTATTTGTTAATTTTGGCACAGTTTTCATTATTTTCCCGGCTTTTTGTGTGTCCTGTGTGTCTCTGTGTGTGTGTGTTTTTTTTAATGCTTTTTTTACTTGCAACTGTTTTGCCTCGAATGCCTGCCCTTCTGTTTGTTTCGTTATGCATTTGTGAGGAAGTGACACTGCAATAATAAATAAGGCAACGAAACAGACAACAGAGACGATGGAACGCAAAAGGGTATGGGTTCAGTAGTGGGTCGGTGGTGAAAATGACTGAAAATGGCAACAGACAATATGGAATAAGGGGATAAAAGGATAGAGGAGCGAATATGGTGAAGTGGGTAGGGTCGACAGGACAGGACATCCACGATGTGTGGAGGATGATGATGATGATGACGATGATGATGGCAACGTCAAATGTCAACATCAATGCTGCCGTTGTTTATTCTTTTTGCCACTGTAGTTTTGCACTTTATGTGTATGCCAGTGTATGTGTGTGTGTATAATCATGAATATACATATTCGCATGCAACCGCATTTTTTGTCTCTTCTCTGTGTTAAAATTTTAATTTCACGCTGAAAACACAGACACAGCCTCAGCCTCACAAGCGGCGGTACGATATCCAAAATCAGGAGCCAACTGTGGGGCAAGACATTTTTCCCTGGTAGCCCTGGAAGTGGGAGGGGCTATGGGGGTCCTTCGCAGGACTCGACACCAGTTAACAACGAAAGGGCAGAGGAGAGAAAAAAGAATATAAAATAGAATATAAGCAACTGCAACTAACTTTTGTGTGCCCGTTTATTGTGGATTTTGTCGTTGCTAAATGTTTTAGTAAATGCCCCAAAAATGCATCTCCAAAAGGATAAAGGGTAGTCCCAGTACTATATTTTCGAACCTTTGATATATTTAATAAAATTAAAAAAAAAAATATACCCAATAAGGATCTCATAATACCTCCTACAAACTACAATTCCTGAGCCGACAGATGGCATGAAAGGACAACAGCTGCCGGAGACGGTGGCAACTGGCATCATCCACATCCACATCCACATCCGTGAGCTCCTCCACTGTATCTCCTTCATCCTCTGCCCGTATCCTCATCTCCATACTCCATTTCATCCCCATCCCCCATCCCCATTGGCACCTCCCTTTTGCGCTCCGTTTTTGTGCCAATTGCCATGGCCGCCGACGGATTTAATTGGAAAATGTAAATGAGCTTTGTTCATTTGAAAGATGCAGTTGAGAGAAGCGGCAGCAGGATGGCAGCTGCAGCCGGGGCCACTTGACAGCCACCGCGAGAGTTTTCTTTAAGCTTGTCGCAGAAATCAACAAAAAAGCAGAAAAAATAATAATGGGCCATGGAGCTGGGGAGCCTGGAGGAATGGAAGAAGGAACCCAGGGGTCTGGGCAGGAGTAGGAAACAACAAAACTGAAAATTCCCTCAAAGCTGGGTAGGGAAGGGGTAAATGCTGACCTCACACAGATACAATTGTGTGAGTGGATGTGTGTGGGAACGCCATTGTTTGACTTACAAAATGGCGTAGAAAATGCCAACAAAAGCGACACACACACACGCTTAAAAAACAAAAAGGAAGAAAACGGCAACTTCCGTATATAAAAGAGTCGTGTAAAACAATACTTTGCGTGAGTGTGTGTGTGTGTGTGTGTGTTGGCCACAACGCCATATTGTTTGTCCAAAACTCCTAGCCTTGCAACCCCTCCCTCGATCCCCTCCATTGTCCCCGGCATATGAACATTTTTCGCTTGCTACTTGCATTTCGCAACATAATAATTTTTAACCCTTTGTTGTTTGCGACTTTCTCTCCATTGCAGGCGATAAAACACCCGCAGGCTTTCCGGTTATAACGCAGAGTCCAGGCACCCGCGTCATCGAAGTGGGTCACACCGTCCTCATGACATGCAAAGCCATCGGCAATCCGACGCCAAACATTTACTGGATTAAGAATCAGACAAAGGTTGATATGAGCAATCCGCGCTACTCGCTTAAAGATGGTAAGTACAATTATTCGAGCGGCAGCTTACTTTGTTGGGGTTATAAAATAAAAGTGGGACTTAAGGGATTTCTTTTATTTTCTACGAGATTCAATGAGGAATCAACACATTTACTCTACTCTCATCCCTTACCATTATAGTTCTTAAATTCAAAGGACCTTTAAGAGCACTTTTCTTCTGCTTTATGGCTACAAACATGTGCCCAAAACCCAGTCATCCGGGGCACTGACTGATACCTTGTGTCCGCTCGAAACGACTTCATTTATTAAAATTCTAGTCCCAGACTTTACCTTTTCGAGCGGGTTCCATCTTCCTTTTTATTTTAGGTGCTGTTTTCTGCTTACGCTCATTTGAATTTCTTAGGAGTTTACTTACGGTTCGGTGCATTTTGTGTCGCAAGTTTTTGGGCGCTTAGTTAACGTTTGACTTTTGTCAGGCAGCTTCCCGGCGCTGGTCCGGTCTCTGGTCCTCTCACCTGGCCCAAAGTTTGTCCTTTGAGACGGCGGCGAGATGGGGCAACCTTTCTGGTGCTGGCAGAAACTTTCAAAATGTCAACATAATGTCACTGGGACGAGGCCTTTAATCAAGCATCCCGGCACTCGCAGCATTTGATAATTATATGTTCAATGTCAGGTCGCATCGTTAGCGTTTCAGCGCCGATCTGTGTCACATCAAACGGCTGGAACGGCTGGAGAAACTAACACAAAAGCTGCCAGCAGCAGAGGCCACTACCTTTGGTCATTAGGGGCTCAAATATTGACATTAATATTGACATTAATATGCATTAAAGAGTGCCTTTTAAAATGACATCAATAGCGGTAGCGTTGACAACCGTAAAGGTGCTGTCAGAGGGGAGTCGGATGGGAAACATGGGCGCTGGAAAACAAGGAGGGGCCAGGACTCGGCCGAGGGGTAGAAATTATTTCAACCGAGGAGGACAAATGTTTTCATGACAGGCCTCCCACCTAGCCGGACTGTAACAATTGGAACGTGTTGGCCAGGACATGCAAAAGCAACGATAAAAAAAGAACGTTATATCCTGGCTGATGGGGCCACTGAATTTTGATCCAGCCTCTGTTGATGGGCCAGCAACGCTAATGAAATGGTCGCTTACGCGTAATGACAGCTTGCCAAACAATTGAGTGGCTGCCATTAAGGTGTTCCTGGATTCAGTGATTCCCCATGACTTTCAAATACCCTAAATAAAGTCTTTTTTTTTTTAGTATTACATTGTTTAAATCATTTAGTTTAAATCCATCTGCCACTTCCTCGACTGCATAGCCCTCCAAACTATCCGTCGTTTGTTTTGGCCAAGAGCAATGTAAATTAAAAACGGTTACATGTATTTCCCCAAGGTAAAATTATTTCCACCTTCTAGCTTCTAGGATGGGAGCCGGCTTCATGCAAACATAGTCGAGGCATATTTGTTGGATTCTGGTACTTTTTTGTTCGCCTTTCACAGAAGGATGTAAATGGGAGGTCGACTAATTTAGCGCAACACGAACCGAAAGTGGCCATGTTGGCTTGTGGATTTAAAGGAGCGATCTGGCGGTGGAGGACCGGTAGTGGCAGAAGAAGGTGTTGTGGGTTAAATTAGTTTTACGTGGGCCGAGTAACTTTTTTTACCGCAAAAAAAAAACGCTAAAGGAAGTCCCTCCCAGACTGGCACCATCTTTGGCGCGTTAAACGAAACGTAAAAATATTTCCGCCAGCTAAATATCCTTTTGGGGGCCCTAAACCGTCTCCGCCCGGTCACCACCTTCCTGTTGTCCTCCCTCAGCTGCCCAGCTGCCCTGCTGCCCTTAAAGCGTGCTTTAAATTTATGAAAATAAATATTTTGCCCGAGGTGAGGAGCCAACCTCCGGATGGGTATGGCTGTTTCTATTGTAGAGATCCGAGTCCTTTCGGTCCTTGGGTCCTTGCATTGCCAATGACGCCAAACCGAGTGGCGAGAATATATTTCTCATAATAAGTTATGCAAGTCATGTGCCGTTTTATTCAATTAGCACTTTATGGTCCTTTATTGTGCGCCCCCGCCCACGTCCCTTCCTTTTGCGCGTTGATTTTTCGGTTATACGGCCGCCGCCTGCTAATTAGAGCCTGCCCGGGGGGAGGTGCGTGGCGGCCCGGGAAGTCCTGTAAAGGTCCTAGGGAAAATGGACTCAAGGGGGGGTACGTGAGTTATCAAATGAAAAGTAACTCGGCAGTCGTACTTCATTTTGTTCGCGCCATAATTAAATTAGAACTTTATTATTTTAATAAAACCGTCTCAAGAGAAAGCCCCAAGGACCCAATTCGAATGCCTTTGCCTCACTCCTCAAAGTCCTTTGTCGCGTTGCGAACAAGGATGTATATTTTTATGTGATTATTATACACTGTCCTAGGGTTAATCAGGATCGGACAAAGACATCTCCAGTTTTCAGAGATTTTTCATAAAAAATAGTTTCATAATTTGTGAATTATAGAGTCGAATATTTGCTTTCAAAATTACTGAAATTATGGCTATACTCCGATCGGGGAATACATGATTGGCCCCAACAGTTCATGACGCAGCCAAATGACAGAGGTCGCACTTGAATGCACAAATACATTTCTAAATAATTTATTTAAAATTACTTCATGGAGCCTTTGAAGGTCTCTGCGGCAGTTGGAGGTTAATTTAGTCCTTTCAGCCGCGACGAGTCAAGGGTTGACTTCCCATAGACCGACCCCCGACCACCGACCACCGGGGCCGGGTAACGACCAGCGACAATAATATTGAGTATTATACCTTTATTTTTTTTTCGCCAAATAGTCCCACTGGGCCTTTGTTCAATAAAAAGCATAGCAGAGGGAGCAAAAAAGCCTTTGGAGTAGTGACCATGGTTGTTTTTTTTCCTTTAGAAAGGTCCTAACATTGCGTCTGGGGAAATTACTTTCACTGGGTCGACACTCTTATTGGCAAAATGGGGGCGAAAAAATATAAAATGAAAGGAGTAGCAACAGAAAAACCTTTGGGCTTCCTCAAATATCATAATTTGGCTTTTAAGCAAAAGCGGCTTATCAGAAATTGGTTTCGCCTGAGCCAATTGTCTTAATGGCTTGTGGATGTGCTGGAGTGTGAGTGCCGGGCAGATGAACTCAACTGAATTGGAGTGTCAGCCAAGGGTCTATCGGGGAGCAATCGACTTAGCTAATGGCGCCCATTGTCTGAGCAGGTGCAACACACAACACAAAATTTTATTTCAATTTTCCGCCCAAGTTTCATAGAATCTCTTAATGTTTAAAGAGAAGAAAACTTTGTTGACAAGTCCTGTGAGTAATAAACTCAAGAAAAGTAATCCCTTGGTTAACAAGGATATTTTCTATTAGGAGTCCTGTGCAGTATAAGCAAAACATCATAATAAAATACCAGTTTAAATTAAACACAACGCTCTCAAGTGGATACTCAAGTTTTAACTAGCTGAATATTGAGTCGGATTGCTCGGTGGATTGCCGGAACATGAACCCACGAATAGAGGCCATATAACTCAGCAGGTTAACCTTTATGCGGAAAACTTAAAAACAACTTGGAGCACAGCTTGGCTTGAAAATACAAAACGACGAGGAAGCCCAGCTTGCTTGCAACATCGTCTTATTTTTTATATGACATTTTTATGCCTTCCTTTGTTCGAAACTTACACGTGGCAACACTTTCTGCCACCCAGCCACCCAACCACCCATCCTGCCCATCCAGCCCCCATTTCGAAAAAGGGGCAGCAGCTGTGTGCCGGCGACCCCGCGACCTGGACTCCAACTCTTTAATTGCTCGGCTCCATCATTACAATCGCGTTGCCACTTGACGTGACCAACCTGTGAGGAGGCGAGAGGTCTTCGGGGCGGATGGCGGGTGCTGGGTGGTTGGGCTGATGGTGTGGCAGGAGCTCTGCACGCAATTATTTACTTGAGCCGTAAAACTGTAGTTAAGCCAAGTCAACTTGAAAGCATTTTGAGAAAAGTTTAATGCTTAAATTATGAGCTTCTCCTTGTCACTCCTTCGCCGTCCCTGCCCCACCGAAAGAGTTGACAGTCACTTTTGTTGAAAATGAGACAGTAATTGCCAAAATGTGCATGACTAGAACGGCTTTTTCCCAACGGGGTGGCTCAAGGTCCCCCCAGCCAAGCCATGGCTCCACCCTGCCGCCCTGCCGTCCTTCAGTTCTGGCAAGCGGGTCAGTTAAGTTTCTTTCGGTTTCGGTTTTTTGACGATAAGTCGTCGTCACTTGCATTACCAAAATTGAAACTTTGCACACTTTTATGTGGCTGAACAAGGAGCGAGGAGCGTGTGGAGGGCGGCCCATAAATGTCACTTTGTAGGGACGACAACGGCAACGACAACGGCAACGACGACTACTTAAATTAAAGCATAATTAAATTAATAATCCCATTTGGGCGTGCAGCCAAGCCAGGCCAAAAGCGGTTCAAGTTGTCGCTGAAGCCGTCGCAGGAATCCTTGGCAACGCCAAACGAAACGAAAGTCCCAGCCCTGGCTGGGTGTATGTGTGTGCAGCGGAAGTTGCTGAATATGAAAATGACTGCGCTAGCGGAAGTGCAGTTGTGTGGCATGCCACATATGCGCCACGTCCAAACTAACCCACATGGCACAGCAATTGTCTTGCCACAAATAGGGTGAGCCTCTGATCAAAGGCAGCTTATGGAAAAAATAAGGAAATTAATGACGAAATACTCATTACATTACCCCACTTAAAACTAAAGATTTAAATATTCAACAGAACTTCAACTTGTTCTTAACACAAAACCCTGACCCAGCCCGTTTCCTTGAAACGCTTACCTGTTTGCCGGCAGAACTCCTCTGCTAGTCTGTCCATTTGTTTATATTTCTTTTTTATGGCGCTTGAAAGAATTTTTAATTTTCATAAGAGGAACACACGCATACACAGGCACCTGGCCCGGCAGCCGGGCGGGCACACGTAGAATCACTTACATTTGAGCCGGAGACGAGCGCCCAGATGTATGCTAGCTTAATTTTTATTGCTACAGCCAAGCCGCACGCAAAGTGCTTGCTGTTAGCCCTTTCTCCCAGACTGTGTGTGTGTGTGTGTGGTGGCTTATGTTAATGTTTTTTCGGAAGAAGGTTGCCCGAGAGTTTTAATGAAACTCACCTTCATAAATTTTAATCAACATTTTCACAGTCTCACAGTAACTGTCTTTTTGGCTATTTTCGGCGCTTTAACTTAAATAATTCGTTGATGAATGAATGCATAAAAAAGTTTAATTCTGTGAACTGAGCCCGGCCAAATGAAGGTTGCCGATTATTTAAAACTGTTTCAACATTTAATGGTCGTATGAATGGTTGAGCGATTCCTAAACAATAGGCCAGACCGGCTAGATGGCAGACTGGCGGCTGCACAGGAAGTGCAACAAGCGTAATAAATGTTCAGCAATCCAGGCCGAATAGTATGCAATAAATTTCCCAACAATCAACTTTGATGCATGTTGTAGGTGAGTGGCGGTAGCACTGGAAATAAAAGCCTCCGAAAGCCGGAGCTCCCTTTGCCCAGAACAATCCCCAAAACATCACTTCGCCCATTCCGCTTCCAAATGGCTATGCACTAAAAAACCGCGTGCCAATCCTCCCAGCATACATCATTTTTTAGTGGCTTTGTTTTTTATTTATCCCTCTCCTCACCGTTTTTTTTATGTATAGGTAAATAAATACAATAAACATGGTTTCTATAGAGCAAAAAGCTATTTTTTCTCCACTTAGCCGTGTTCTATTTATTGGCTATTCCAAAAAATAGACCAGCGTAGTCAATGATCCTGAATAATAATCATTTCCAATATTATATTCAAAGTTTGAAAGAAATGTAGAACTATATTTAAAAGACTGAGTAGTCATTTAAAAATAGACTTGTCGAGAATCAATTTCCTTTATCATAAGGTTATTATTTTATGACATTTGATGGTGTTTGCATAAATACTGCATATTAAATATCTTGAAAACGCTTTAAACCAAATAAAAGTTTGTAATTTAAGCTTTCAGCTTAAACCTGATCAATATTCATTGCTTTTATATGCACAAAACGGGGCAATAAATAATTAAACGATAATATTGCATATGAAAAACTCTTGTTTCGCAAATTAATTGTCATATTTCATGCAGATTTTAAATTTGCTTACCTATGTCCACACCGACCGACCAGCATCCTTAAATATTTGTGTGCGTACATATTGAATTGGGGTTTTTGATTAATTGTATGAGAGAGAAAATTGAATATCGAACTGAATCTGATTAATTTCGGACACAAGCACAAACACTCAGTCAGGGACAGAAACGCTTAGAAATTCAGTCTCTGTTAACGAGTCTCTCAGGCTTCATTAAAAATGATCAAATAATTCTGCAACCAAAAATATGAAACCAATTTCCAATATAAGTGATTGCATTTAATTTTAATACAAACCAAGCCAACCAATCGTGGCCATAGCCGTGCATAATATTTGAAAAATCAATTATAGGCTAATTAAAAAGTGCAGTTTCATACATATTCGCATTATGGCTTTATGGTTTCCACGTAAGCCCCCAATGCCAGAGGCTATTAAACAAATTGTGAGCCTGAACTGTTGCTTTAAAAGCTTTGGGGCTTGAACGCAAAAAAAATGGTGGATATGGAGGTGAAATGTACTTTGTTTACGTAAATTTCATATTGTCTACTCATCGCTGTCTCGTGTATTGTTTATTAGTCGTATAAATATAATGCCAACGTGGAGTCGGTTTATGGCTCACCCCCCGCTCCGAAAAGGACCTTCCCGTCACTCACATTAGCGTAATATGCCGGAAAAGCGAGCCTCGTCTCGATATTTAATAGATGCGTGTGTGACTCCCCACACACCCCAACGAGAGACTGCAACATTTTGGGGCAACAGACTTGTCGTAAAATTTATATGGCTTTTAAAATCATATAAAAAGTGTTAATTTTCCATGTGTTGCTTCGCCATCGCCACCGCCAGCGCCGTCATCCTAAAGTGGAGTGGTTGGATTCCGCATCCGCACATAAAAGGAAGGTGAATTGAGAACATTTTTATGGGCAATGAGGATAATGTGGGTTGCCTATTAAAGTGATGCGAGATAAACAAACATCATTTGACTTTCAAATTTATTGATAAATCTAAGATCTTACGACTCTCTTACGACTAAACCCATGCCCCATATAACCCAGCGACGTCATAAAAGGCTCCAATAAGTAAAGCAAGCTTAACTTTGTAAACCACGAAATGCAAATGAGCCAGGAGTATAAAAAAAATATTTTCCTTTAAAGTTTTTCGATCTATAGATTCTCGATTAAATCTCCATAGATCCGATTCTGCACAAAGTTCTAAAAATTCATAGAAGGACAATATGGCTATATGGCGATGGCTATATCAGGGCCAATTTCCATCCGATTTCTGAGCGGAATACCTTAAAAGATTTGTGGATCGATCCTCCACATATCTGCATCAAAATCTGAAAACAAAATATTTTTTAGATTTTTTGTGAAATTTCCTAGGGGATCCCCTTCAAAAATGCTGAAGAATGCGTGGATGCCCAATATGGCCCCCCGCGATGGCCATATAATGGCCAATTTCCATCCGATTACTGAGCGGAATACCTTAAAAGATTTGTGGATCAATTCTCTATCAATCTGCATCAAAATCTGAAAACAAAATATTTTTTGGTTTTTTTGTGGAATTTCCTGGAGGATCCCCTTAAAAAATGCTGAAGAATGCGTGGATGCCCAATATGGCCCCCGCGATGGCCATATAATGGCCAATTTCCATCCGATTACTGAGCGGAATACCTTAAAAGATTTGTGGATCAATTCTCTATCAATCTGCATCAAAATCTGAAAACAAAATATTTTTTGGTTTTTTTGTGGAATTTCCTGGAGGATCCCCTTAAAAAATGCTGAAGAATGCGTGGATGCCCAATATGGCCCCCCGCGATGGCCATATAATGGCCAATTTCCATCCGATTACTGAGCGGAATACCTTAAAAGATTTGTGGATCAATTCTCTATCAATCTGCATCAAAATCTGAAAACAAAATATTTTTTGGTTTTTTTGTTAAATTTCCTGGGGCATTTTAAAAATGAAATAGAGTAAATAAATGAATAGAGTAGAGCAATATGGCCGCCTAGGAATGGCTATGTCTTGGCCAATTTCCATTTTCGCCTCTTCCCAAAGATAGTTTGTCGTTTTTTCTGTTTAATATTGATTTTATTGGAACTTAAATATTAGTTTTTACAACCTATAGTTACAATACACTTATCTAATATATACATTTAAAGCTGAGAGAGTAATTCAATGACATCCACACTCCTTGGCCACTGACTTTTGGTATTTGGTGAGGTCAATAATGTCTTCGTTGAGGTACCGAAGGATTGTAATGGCCCCCAGTACCGTGGGCACACAGCAGGGCTTGGGCAGGTGGGGCTGCTTCAGGTGCATCAGAGTCTGGACGATGGCATGGTTGGTGGCATTCATTTTGGTGCCCAGCGGGAAGTTGCAACCGCCGCCGCAGAAGTAAGCCTCAAACTTTTTGGGGGCTATCACCCAGTTGTGCATCTGCAGCTCCTTAAAGTCCACAGTGAAGTTGAGTCGCTCGCAGGACTGTGGCGGCTTGTACAAATCCACGGGTGGTGGGGGATGGATGTGTGGGTTGGCTGGCTGGATATTGGCCCGGCGCTTCTGCAGGTCCCTCTTGAAGCGAAGCTTTTGAATTTTCACCAGCAGCTCGGGTCCATTGAAGTAGCCCACAATGAAGGGCTCCAGACTGGAGCGACTGGCCTGGGGAGCCACCAGGCCGGCGGCAAATATGCTCAGCTGGGAGTCGCCAATTGAAATCCGTAGCTCATTTCGTTTGAGAAAATTCTTGCTGAGCAGCCAGGTCTGCAGGACTGGCGTCAAATTGAATTCCAGCCAGCCGCGGTAACTGGACGTAGTGTTGACGGAGCCCAGGATGCGGTGTGAGAAGTCCTGCCGATCGCCCAGCCTCTTGTAAATCGACACCGTGAAATTCTCCCTCCTCTGCACTAAACTGGGCTGCTTGTAAACCCGCAGCATCGCCTGAACTAGAGTCAAGTCCATGGGCACGTCGTTTGTGTTGAAGGTTATGTGCAGGTCTAGTTCGTTATTCGCCTCCTCGGGCTTGATGCGACTCGAGAAGGTAAGGATGCTATTGCAATTGGCAATCTCTTCGCGATCTTCCTTGGATATCAGTATGTCGTCGTCCAGTGAACGCCTGTGGCGCTGGTGAAGGACCTCCTTGGGTTCCTGGTCCTCGTTGATCTCGTTGTAGACTTCTAGCAGGAATTTGGAAGCCGAGTTGTCCAGATTTGGGTTCAATTGTCTCTTGGGCCTGTCGCCCAAGTCCAGGATATCAATCATCTCCATTTGTTCACTCTGCGGCCGTTTATGATAAATTGGCATTTCAGCCTGATTATTGGTGGTGACATAAGTGGTGCCAACCACAAAATATATAGAACTTGTTAACAAAATTAGAAGGAACATTGTGTGATGTGTTCAGAGAAGCGATTGAATCAAACTGAATGGTATCCTGCTGGATATGTCCTTTATATAGGAAAGTAGGTAGAGCAAAGAGCTAAGAAAAGGTTGTTCTACCTGTTATCCTTACCTAACCAATTGAGCAAAACACTAATCTGGGGGAAACACAAATCCTTTAGGTAACAAACTGATGAAAGTACCTATTCGAATTGCTAATCAATAAGCATCCTCAAAAATATACCTTCCTTGCTTTTCAGGATTTCTGCAAATCGAAAACAGCCGGGAGGAGGATCAAGGCAAATACGAATGTGTGGCCGAGAATTCCATGGGAACTGAGCACTCCAAGGCCACCAACTTGTATGTGAAAGTCCGTCGTGTTCCGCCCACATTTTCCCGCCCACCAGAGCCCATCAATGAGGTGATGTTGGGCTCCAATCTGAATTTATCCTGCATCGCCGTCGGCTCACCCATGCCACACGTCAAGTGGATGAAGGGTAGGAAACCTCCCAAGGACCTCCTCTGTAATCTATAATTATTCTCGCATTATCATTTCAGGCTCCGAGGATCTAACACCCGAGAATGAGATGCCAATCGGCCGGAATGTCCTGCAACTGATTAATATTCAGGAGAGCGCCAACTACACTTGCATTGCCGCCTCAACTCTGGGCCAAATCGATTTCGTTTCGGTGGTTAAAGTGCAATGTAAGTATAGATACTATAAGCCACTTAGACAATAACTTAATTGGTATATTCTTCCACTCCCATTCCATCTAACAGCACTTCCCACCGCACCCACCGATGTGCAAATATCCGAGGTGACCGCCACTTCGGTGCGTCTGGAGTGGTCGTACAAGGGTCCCGAGGACTTGCAGTATTATGTGATCCAGTACAAGCCGAAGAACGCCAACCAGGCCTTCAGCGAGATTAGCGGAATCATCACCATGTACTATGTGGTCCGGGCATTGAGTCCCTACACGGAGTACGAGTTCTACGTGATAGCCGTGAACAATATCGGACGTGGACCGCCATCGGCGCCGGCGACTTGTACCACTGGTGAGACACGTAAGTATCACATCGACATGTCCTTGGTCCTTGGAGGACATTTAACTAACTGCCTTTCTCTTTGGTGTCTTTTACATGCTGCACAAAAGGATTTTTAACCAATTTCGTTTTGAATTTAGACTCTGTGCTTAGTTCCGTTTTTATTTGCCATTTCTATGGTCCATTATGTTTCTGCAATGTGGTACTAACCCTTCTCAAAAATGTCCATTTTCTTTCTCTTTCTCTTAACCTTTCTCTCTCTCGCTCACCGTCTGATGCTCAGGCGATTTCTCATTCGGTGGCACAAGTAAGTATCCTTGGCAAACAAAATTTTATGGTTGGCCAAAAAATTGCCAAAACAATTTCAATAACAATTGTTGAGCAGCAGAAAATCCGACCCAAAAAATGTTAAGTAAAAAAAAAGTAAAAAACTGAATAACAAGTAGCTAGATAGAATCAAAGGTAAATGCAATGTTAAAAAATCGTTGCATACGCAGCTGCGTCTTACCAACACAAGCTCAGGCCATATCCTGACGTATTTTTGTGTGTGTGAGGGAGTGGATGTGGGTGTGGGTGTGGGAGTGGGTGGATGTGTCGGGGCTTCAAAACAGGCAGCCCAGCAAACCCCATTCTTTCCTCAGGCAACGCATAAAGTTTGCATTTGGTTGCGAATTGCTGTGTATGTGCCTGTGTATTGGTGTGTTTGTGGGTGTCTGTATACGTGTGTGTTACGCTGTTTTAGTCCTGGCAATTGCGCGTAAGCGTGCGCTTGTCTGACATGCTTTTCCGCCTGCTCCTGGAGCCTTTCTGTGCCCTTCTAGAGAGTCCTTCTGGATCTCTAAGACAAAAAAAAATTATTATAATCGAAAAGGATAGCTATATTTTAAGGCACATGGTTTTAAGGCTTTTTAAATAATTTTAATAAAAATATAAAAAACTTAAAAATGTAAAATCTTTCAAAAGAATTTCAAATAATAGTTAAAAAGTGGAAGCTATGAAAATCCAATTTAAATATCATTCACATCAAACTACACATTTTTGGAATAATGCGAAGAATCCCTCTATATTCCAAGCTATTTTAGATTCCCATTAAAAAGGATATTTGAATCTCGGCGTACGACTTCAAGATGTTTGTTCCCCCTTTTCCACAATTTTTTTTTGCAACAGCAGCTGTTGCAGTTGCAGTTGCTGCGGCAGTTGCAATGGCAGTGTGTGTCGTACAAAAGTTGAAAACTTTTATTGCTGCAATTATGCTTATCGCTTGCCCAATATCGTTTCGAAATAATATTTCGATGGCAACGTTTATGGGTGGTGCCGAGGCGGAGGCAGCCAACCAGCCAGCCAGCCAGTCGACTATAGTTAGCCAGTTGGAGGGCCAACTGTCCAACCCAGCCAGCAGATTGGCAACATCAGGTCAACTCAACGCTTAACACGTGTCATTGGCTTAGGTAGCAGCTGGGCAAGTGGATAATCTGCAGTTTACTTTATGACCTGTAACCATTCTCCTCCGGGATGGCCAAGTACATTAACGGAAAAGGACTGAAGCACCTGCGTCTGAAAGCCACTTAATGAAGTCAACAGAGTTTGAAGAGAATCAAATAATACTGGCAATTTGGCCATTAATTAACTAAAAATATGTTAGTTTATTGATCAAATATATTTCTTAGCAACATTATCCACGCGTGGATGCATTGAAGCCACTTTAGCAATCAAAACTCACCTTTAAACCGGGTGATGGAATATCCTTTCGTCATGTAATCAGATATATGGCCTGCACATGCTCCTCCGCCTGTCTGAATTTGGAGGCGGAGGCCCACAATTTAGTGCTAAGAGTGCCCGAGAAGAAGGAGTAGGCAGGCAGGCTGGCTGCCTGGCAGGCTGGAAGGCTGGCAAGGGTTACATATTAATGGAGCGTATCCGTATGTAATGTATATGCCCTTAAATGCAGCTTACGTGATGCTCCTGCAATTGCACACACACTCACACCCAGGCATACATCCGACAGCTAAGAGGGAATTTTTGCCAGAATCTATCGGTTAGTGTGCACGGAGTGTGTGTGTGTGAGCTGCATGCAAATCTTGGCTATAACAAGCAATGGACCAAACCAACGATGGCAAGGCAAAGCCAAAGTACACAGCCACATTCTGGGTAGCACTTGTGTAACAGATGAGATGACTGCGATATAAATTGTGGATAAAACTGCTGCACCGTTTGTGGATATTGCAGTAAAATTGTGAGAAATTGGAATTTATTGATTGCCCATTAACCAATCTGGTATCGAATGAAACATATACACAAACACCATGTCATGCTACCCACATGCATCTAGATGGGTAGATATGTTGGCATATGGAAAGTAGGGAATGCTCCTGATGGGAAGTGATGGAGAGACGCTCCACTAATTGCCATTCATGTGTGGGGGATTGGAATTTTTCAGGGCAATGCCATCAACCCATCTACCCAGCTAGCCATCTGGCAGCGATGTTGCTGATGATTTTGTGGCTGCCAATGCAGTTGACTGACAAATTTTTGGCCGTGCAAATGCATTGCACAAAATTGCATGACGACTAGAATCTAGTTGGAGGCGAACAATACACCCACTACCCACCCAACACACTGACACACACAAAAATCAGTTTATAAATGCTAAAATTCTCACTATAACAGCCGCCAGGCAACAACGAGCCGCCATAACAATTTCCTCAAATTTCCCGGCTCTAACCTGCTCCGTTCCAAAAAACGACATGGAATACGCATCTCCAGCAGAAGCTAAAACAACAACGGACCATTCATTGGAAAAACAAATTGTGATGGATGGAGAATAGTTTGCTTTGCAAAACATTTGCGCTGCCCTAATGCCCCGCCAACCCCCGAAACCCCCCGAAAAACCCCCGCTTTCCTCCATCATCCTTTCCAGAATATAATACCCCCAATTTTATCGTTCGCTTGGCTTCTCTAGTTTCTCGATAATGGCATTTGTTTGTCGTGGTATTCGTTGCTCGTCCCAAAAATCATTTAACAAAATTGCATATTTATGAATTTGGTTGGGATTGGAGGGGAAGGAGGAATTTTCGGAAATAGGAAGCCAATTCGGGGCGATACATTCTAATCACATTTTATATTGTTATTCGCTGGATATTTTAATTGAATAAGCAATAAACCCCAACGATAAAATAGCTCATTAGTTGAACTTTAAATCTGTTAAAATAAAGTAAAGGTTGGAAGGACTCTTCTAGGCATTCTCTGAGGAAATTAGGAAGTGCGGTCAACTCACTCAACTGCCCTCATTCCTGGCCATAGTAATGCTAATATTCTTTTTACATTTTTCTCTCATTCTCTGCCCGTAGAAATGGAAAGTGCCCCACGTAATGTTCAAGTGCGCACGCTGAGCTCGTCCACCATGGTTATTACTTGGGAGCCACCAGAGACGCCCAATGGACAAGTGACCGTAAGTACCTGGCATCAAGTGTGCATATTAAACGATAAGATCCGGAAACCGGCACAACGAGACTCGAATCCCCGTACCTAGGCTCAGACCCGGGCTTGGTCCCCCTCCCTGAGCCCAAGGACAACGCACTTTGTCACATCGATGGCCTGGCCAAAGGGGCTGGTGCAAGAAAATTGGCAAAATGCCGTTGGCCGTGTTTTAGGGGACAGCAATGGCAGGCACAATGGCAACCGAACGTTTGCCTACAAATCCTAGACACCTGTACACAGGTAACCCATTCCCAAATAGCAATTTCTGTGGTGTCCTGGAACTTATAGGTTCACAAATCTCTGACCACTGGCCATATATCATTTTCGGCTTATCAGTTAATGAAAGGTGAAAATCGGATTTGGATTTCAGACTTGGACTTGGACTTGGACTTGAGATTGTTTAGCTTGAGTTAGTTTCCAATTTAAAAGCTTGGGATCTAGTTTCCATTTAAAGGTGAATGAAAGAGCCAAACAGAAAGTGAATAAACTGGAAATATGGTTAAACTCATAACTGAATCTCTTTCGATAGAAACCCCTAATTATCATGTTTATGAATTCTCAAATAACGCATTCAATTTCTCGGAAACAGGGCTATAAGGTGTACTACACGACCAATTCGAACCAACCAGAAGCCTCTTGGAACTCCCAGATGGTGGACAACAGCGAACTGACCACAGTGTCGGAGCTCACTCCGCACGCCATCTATACGGTCCGGGTTCAGGCGTACACCTCAATGGGGGCCGGTCCCATGTCCACACCGGTCCAGGTGAAGGCGCAGCAAGGTAAGTGGATCCAAATTAATTGGGCAATCGGCTTCAATTAGGCACCTGACACAAAAACACACACGCACAGGAGGCGCACATACATCTGGCACGGCTACTACTGCATTCGGAATAGAGTGCATTTTGCAATTTAATTGCTCGACTCAATCGGGCCACATAGATCACACCAATTATTTAATTATAATGCAAAATGTCAGGCGAAACGTGTGTCCGTTCAATGAAATATTTATCTCTGTATGTCCGCACACAACAACACCGACCAAGAACCCAGCCAAGAAGACCCAACCAGCCTCTGTGTGTTGTGTATTAACTAAATGAAATCTTAGGACTTAGGGGCGTGGCCGTTGTATCTAACTTATGGCTAGTTGTGGGCATCTTAAGCCGCTTTAACTGCCAACAATAACTAACATCTTTTGGAATTAAACTTTGAACTGCTTAGAGTTATTACTTGGGGTTATGTAAATTGGAAAACAACCCGTTCTTGGCTCTCCGGGCAAAGTCAAAATCAATAAACAAGGCCTGACAATCGACAAAAGTATACTCTTGTTTAATGTATTAAACCGAAAAACTACAGAGCGTTGACAGTTTCTTGTTTTGTGTTTTCGGGCCACCCCGGGGAGTAGAAATAATTTGAAAATTGATAATCATTCTCTCTACGGGTTTTTCCCAGCTGGTATGGTTTTTGCGGCGAACGCTGAAATATTCATTCGTACATAAATTGGGGGCTGGATGAGATGGATGGGTGGGAGTGATGGACATATCTCAATCAATTCCATGCCAAAAACCAATATATGAACGAATTCAAAATGCTGATGCAGCGAGATTGCTGGTGTGCGGTTGCTGTTGTGTCACCTCATCATCAGAGTTTTGATTTTGGAATCCCTGAATCCGAATCTGAATCGGTATCGAAATCATCAGCATACAAATAAATGCCCACATTGATTTGTTTGTATTTTATTTAATTTCCGTAATTTCCGGTTCATTATTACCAAACCAAAACCCATGCCAAACACCAAACACCAAACACCAAATGCAATACCAATACGTTGCCCGCTCCTCGTTGTACCTCGTGGGACGGACGGATGTGTCTACAAAAGGTGTGCCATCACAACCGAGCAATTTCCGGGCCACCGATATCGGCGAGACCGCAGTCACATTGCAATGGTCGAAGCCGACGCATTCCAGCGAGAATATCGTACACTACGAGCTCTACTGGAATGACACATACGCCAATCAGGCCCATCACAAGTGAGTTCTAGAGTCCCAGTCAACCATAACCCAAAACCAAACACTGAACTCTCCATTTTGTGTCTTTGTTCAGGCGGATTTCCAACTCGGAGGCATACACTCTGGACGGCCTGTATCCCGATACCCTTTACTACATCTGGCTGGCGGCAAGGTCACAGCGGGGCGAGGGGGCCACCACACCCCCGATTCCGGTTCGCACCAAGCAATATGGTAAGTTGGCCACAACCAGGACATTCACTCTGTTCTTTAAGTTAGGTCGTGCCGACGTAGTCGTACAAAATTCCATAGGCTTAAGTCCAACATTGAATACCGAAATATATATGTCCGCATTTATATGATATTTGAACAATGATACATAATACCATAAACATGTAGTTGATCATCAAAAACTTATAAACAATATATACCCGCTACTACTATGATTGAGTGTGAATCGAACTTAGTTGAGTTTTGCTTTCGTGGAAACAGGTAAAGCGTGAATGAATGAATAAAATCGAGTGTAAAAGAGTTTTAATAATTTGCAGGGTTTTTATTATATATGCACTTATATTATATATTTTATATTAATTATAAATAATTATTGGATATATAACTATATATATGTATACTGTTTGATATGCGACTGTTCTCGTTCCTTGCAAGTTAGCGATAAGTTTTTAGTTCTATTCCAAACACTCAACACTACTTAGAATAAACATTATTAGTTAGACTATACAAAGACACATGAACATTTATAAATAGCTTACACATAATACATAATTATAAGACACTTAGCATTACACCAGAATAGAATACCAAACATCAGAGTTGAATGTCTGGCAGGAAATAATTTATTAAAATTTCACAAACATAATTTCGCGATTTTCTGCCATTTATTCAACTAAACTTGTTCCGTGAACCGATTGAACAATAGCTACTACTAGTTCACACCACACCACAGCATAGAAGCCCATAACAACCCATTATGAAACGCCAACCAAACCACCCACCAACAACCACCGAACCACCAACATTTCAAATCAATAACACCTTTTCGGTTAGAGTTTAAAATCAAATTGCATGAAAATGTAATGCAAACTAGATGGCCCCAAATCCGTTGGGCGAATAAAAAAATCTGAATGAAATCAAACATCTATTATGGTATGCATATTTGAGTTTGTGTGTGTTTTTTGCTATGCCCGATTATATTCCATTTATCATTTGTGGCTCTGTGAGTGTTAAATCATGTAAATTATGCCAAAACAATTTTCAACTTTGGACCACTATTTAAGTGCTCAAATTCCTAATGTACATTGCACATTGCAATTGCACAATGCACTCTGCACCAAAAGCACTAAGCACTGAGCACTGAGACCACAAAACCAAAACCAAAAATGACTTAACTTCTCTCACTCCTGTTTCTGCATCAGTGTCTAGAAAATTGATTTTGAATGATATTTTAATAGACCGACGCGAAGGCGAATGCCGAAATGCCAGAATGCCGGAAGTACAAAGTTCCAGGGGCAGTGGCAAAAATATCACTATGGTTTCCGTATTTGCACGTTTTGCATATTCGCATAATTAAAACCTAAATGCTTGTCTCTGACAGACACTTTCAATGAAGACGAGCCTCAAACTTATTCTGAAAGTTGTCCTCTTCTCGTTTAGAGTTTGAGTTAATAGTTTGTTTAAGTTTATTGCCTGCTCAAAATTATATAGGATACTCTTTCTCATCTTAATGCACTTAAACTGTTGTGTTTTATATTAGATACGTTTGCTTGTTCTATAGATATTTTATCTTTATAACTTTTTGCACTTTAAATGTACATTTATCAAATATTTAGTAGCTTATCAAATATGTTTTTAAGTATTCCAAATTCCCATGGTTTATGCAAATGTGTATGTAAATGTTGTATACTTGTCGAGTTTATTTCCTTATTTCTAATCGTTTTCATAGGCCATAAGCATGCTTCTCTATGTAGCTAGTTGGATAGAAATTTTCAGCTCAAAAAGTCGTTACCAAAAAATATGCACAAAAAGACAACAACAAAAAACTAAAGGGAGTCAACATTGTTTGCATAAACCATTGGATCTATGTCTTGAAATTTTGATTTATTTTGATATTACTATGCCTATATAAACCATATTATTCCGATATGATTTTAATATTATTTCGCTTTACGGCTCTTTCGTTTCATGTTACTCATTATTTTGGTTTGTCATTTATTTTGTAATCTCTGCGCTAATTGCTGAATTGCTCAACTTTCATAACCAAACGAACCAACCCTGGCTATGCATCAACCATAAAAACAATGAATAAATAAAATGATCCAAAACCAAAACCAATACCAAATCAAATGCACACACAAATACGTTCCGTTCCCATCTATGTAATTAGTACCAGGTGCACCGCCCCGTAATATCACCGCCGCGGCCGCCAGCTCCACTACGATCTCCCTGAACTGGCTACCGCCGCCCGCCGAAAGGTCCAACGGCCGGATCATTTACTATAAGGTATTCTTCGTGGAGGTGGGCCGCGAAGACGACGAGGCCACCACGTTGACCCTCAATAGGACCAGCATTCTGCTGGACGAGCTCAAGCGCTGGACGGAGTACAAGATCTGGGTCCTGGCCGGCACCTCCGTCGGCGACGGTCCCCGGTCACATCCGATCATATTGCGCACCCAAGAGGATGGTATGTATGGAACAGAAATTCTTACCTATGCGTAAGTCCTACCGATATCTGTTTTTATTTTCATTATGGTTTTTCCACCCTCTTGTTTTAAGCTCTGTTTAAGTTTTATCTTCCTTAAGTTCCATTTTTAGTTAAACATTTCATATATCCATAATACCATTGATTTTCCCTTGGAAAAAAAATATCAACCCAAAATCTAACCCAAAGTATTTTGTACAATTTTTGAATTTTGATATCGAGAGCATTCACCACAGGAGCGGCTAAGCACTATGGAGCGTTAACTGATATATATCGAGATATCCATAAACGAAAAGTTTTTTGTTTTTTACATTTTTTAAATATAAATCATATAATCAAGGAGCTGTTAATCATCTTTTGAAAGCAGCTCTAAAATATTATTTGTAGCTCACTTAAATGTTTCTTTCTTTGGTAAACCAAATATTTATTTATTTCAAATAAAAGAAACCACTAAAAAATCATATCATATACTTTCGAATCTGGTCTGATTCATACATCTCACATCTTTTATGGATTCCTAGAGATCTATTTTTTTATATACTCGTATAGAGAATATATATTTACGTTATTATCCAACATCATTTATCTATATTGTATCATATATTATTTTAATTTTACATTTCTTTAAAAGAACAAATTTTTTAGTTCAAAGGACTAATGAAAACGTCTACCAAAAATTTTCCTATTGGCACTATAAAATTGCATATTTTTTGGCGCAATTTTTGACTACTTTTTTGCACTTATCTCTATAAAAAAAACAAAAACAAAATCTTTTAGAAGAACTCCTATGTATTGTGTACTATATGCAAGCTACATAATTTTTGTTCTATTTCTATTTACTTGACTCGCAATCGTCTCGAGAAATGCACAAAATCAAAATGTAACTTTGATTATATACAAACTAAAAAAACAAAAACGATGAAAATAACTTTAAAAGTATATATTTTTGAATATAATGCATCAACTGTTTGTGGTAATTTGTATAGCACCAGAAACGCCATGAACTCTATGTAATCTTTTTGTATTTTTGGCATAATCATATAGTTTTTGTAAGCACACAGCCCACTGCAGATTATCCTCATGCCCCAGAAACCAAAACACAAATTTGATTTTAGGTTGTTTGCGTTAAATGTTTTATTTAATTGTTTGCATAATTAAATTTATGCAATTATAAATGTAAACATTCGAAGGACCCAGATCCTAAATAGGGGTTATGCAACCCATAATGGCCCACTCCCCGCCACCTAAATATATCCCAATTCATACTTATTTTATTTCATATGTTTACCCAGCGCAAATAGCGCAAAATGTTCCGCTCTATTTATTTATTGTTTTTTCTCAGTTGCATTCACACCAGCCTCCTGCAACCCAACCAGCACACATTCCATACACATATCCCATATGCGTGATATTTGCATAAACGCCTACATATTTAATAACCTGTACAAAGCTCGGTGTACTATAATTTTGAGCCCTTTCTTTCAGCTCCCCCCGATACCCAGTCGTATCTGTTTGGTTTTTGGCACACGATTTTTGCACTTTTGTCACAAGTGCAACTCCAAAACCCCAAACTCAACCCCGACCCTTAAACCCCCCATGCCCGAATGTCGCACGTTTTAAATGGATTTTTGTTTTTTGCTTATTGCTATGCAAATAACGCACTCGGCACTGAAAAGCGACAAATCCTTAAATTGATTTCTGCACAAAATTAACCGATTTTTATTTGCGTACATAATTTTATATATTTTATGTTGTTGACCAATTTTATTAAGTTTTATTTGCAATCACCTGCATGTTTGCACATTTAACACATTTGCGTATTTGTGTTCGGCATTATTTCCACACCCTTGGGGTATTTATATATTTTTTGTTTCCTCAATTTAAAGTGGATGTGGTATCACGTCTGCCCTGCTAGTTTATCACAGTTTTTCCCCTGCACAGACTTAACTTTTTCATCAAGTACTATCTGGGAAAATATTTTAAATTTTTTTTTATCTCAAGGGTGCAGATGTGGTACTGAAAAGATTCCAAATATTTGCAGAATTCTTTTTAAAATTCTTTTAAGTGGATTTTTAGTTTACAGGATGATCTCTTGAGGATTATCGACTAATTTTTAATGTTTAATGCCACTGATTAAAATAATTTTCCATTACTCAAATCTATAATTTTAGGAATTATATTTTTGCTTGTTAGCTGTTAACTTGCTTGTTCAATAATGAAAAAAAAATGTTTTTTATTATTAAATACCTCCTGAACTATTGTGTTTTAAACCACCTCTTAGTGGTGATCCATTCATTTTGTTTGGTTTCGAATAAGCACCTTAAATTAAATGTACTTAGAACTAAGCACCTTAGTCTACGTCTCACGCTCTCTGTCATTGCCTTTGTCACACGCTATTGGTAAAGCTAAAGGTTATAATAGGCTTAGTTTTAAGTAATAAGCTCACTCTGCACCATCGATTCAGCACAAGGCACTCAAGCACCCGCAATGCAATGGCGGAATACCACTAACATGGTTGCATACTGGTGGAAAATAAAAATGGCAATATAATTTTAATTTACACAGTATTTGTCTTATGGGAAAAATGTAATATTGTATAAGGGCTCTTATTTTCTGCGATAAAGCGTAATGTATAAAATATTTATTTCTCTCCGCACCACTCTATATTAAATGATACCACAGAAATATTTAATTCCATGAAATATTTTTCGGTTTATTCTGACGAGCGTTGCACCAGAAAAAAAGCACAAAAGCACCGCACGGGCACTGGCACCGACACTGTGAGAGACTGGAATTTTATTTTAATTGTACTCAATTTGGTATACCCAAGGGCAAGACGTACCCTCGTTCCGACATTACCCTCTGTGTCCTTCCCTCCTTTTGATCCTGTCACACATTTAGCCAGCGGCTCACAAGCTGCAATTGAGATGTATCTGCGGCAGCATTAAAGGGTCAGTCCATAGATACAAAGATACGTAGATACTATAAGCCATCTATGTATCTGTATCTGTCATATTCATTTTCCCACTAATTTTTGTGTTTTTCGTATGTCGGGAACGTATTTCGTTATGATGTGATGCGCTTGTTAGCTGCCAGAGCACAAATGCAAATGCATTCCACCTGTCTAAAGCTGGGCACTTGCTTTTCATTTTCCACCTGCTCCACCCTCCACCCTCCACCCTGCACTCCCACTAACCTCTCACACCCCATACCCTGGCACTCCATCCAACCCATTTTCCATTTTCCGACTGCGAATTTCGTAAAGCAAGCAGATTCTCTTTTGTGCAACCAGACAGTCGCACGTATGCACCGAAAAAAATATATATATATGTATGTTTGAATAGAAAAAATGAGCACCTCGAGCATTGGAAGCTTAGCACGAGCTCCTTGCTTCGTTTGTTCCATTCAGCACAGAAAAGGACTCAGGAAAGAAACACTTTTAACGGTGGCATTTTAATTATTTTATATTTTTAGTGTGCCGGTGTGAATATGAGATTGTGTGTTTTTTGAATGAATGTAAAGTGACAAAAAAAAATTATATAAAACTAAATATATATAGAGATACATACATATATAATCCAGATGACCCCTTCCAACTTCCCGGGAAAGCAACAGAAGTTAAGCACAAGAGCTGCCAGAACACTAATGAAGCATAATTTAACATTTTTGTGCCCGTCAGTTGCATTTGAATAATTTGTATTATGCATTTGTTGAACATTTTTAATGAACCCGAATGCCACGCCGATTGGGGGCAAGGAACCGTCTGACAGTAAACCTTTCTATTTCTGTAAATAATGAATATGTGGCAAAAAATTACTCAGCTCTCAAAATAATTTGAAACTTTTTAACAGATACTATATAAATTAAGAACTATAAGGTAGTATATAATTCAAAAACAGTGTGTTATTTTAAGTTAATATATACTTAGGTTAGGGTAAGTAAGTTAATAACTAATAGATTTAAAAAAGGTGTTTCAAATCTACAAAATACCACATCCTACATATGTTTTTCATAATTTCCAATACTTCTCTGTACAGTATCAAAGGGATGTGCCAACAAATATGTAGATTTTGTAACAATATTTTGCCTTTTTTCCGTTGTACACCCCTTCCTTTTGTGACTTTCCCTCCAACTTTTGCACCAGTAATCCATTTTTGGGACTGTATAATGTAAACTAAAATCCTATATTTTATATCTTTTTCATATACTATAAAAAAAAAACAAATCAAATAACTTTGCTTGGCCAATCGCACCTTGCACTACTTGCTCTGTTTCGTGCACCTTTTTTTGAATGCAAATCAAAATGGAAAACACAATACCAAAAACTAAAATCTTTTTGAAACTTTTTGATGTGAATACGAAATTTTATGCGAAATTTGATTTTTGAACGCAACCTTTAATGGATGGTGG
The DNA here is from genome assembly GCA_035045925.1 of Drosophila atripex. Classification (NCBI taxonomy): domain Eukaryota; kingdom Metazoa; phylum Arthropoda; class Insecta; order Diptera; family Drosophilidae; genus Drosophila; species Drosophila atripex. Next base: position 11,790,217 of record JAWNOP010000070.1, read on the forward strand.
TTAAATATATATAAATAAACTATTTTAAAACTATTTAGAGAAAAAGAGTGAGTATACTTAATGGTTGACTATGTATTATGTTTAAGAATGCCCACTATAGCAACTACATATACCATATACAACTCTCTTTCCATATCTTTTTTATACATTTTTTCCCCTATTGTATATTTTTTGAAATTGGTCCAGAAACTGTTGACCGATAACTGAAAAAGAAATGAAATCTATTTTGTTTTTTGATGTTTCTCTATTTCGACTTTTTTGAAACTCGTAACGAGCCGCAAATAAAGGCCGGCCAGGATCTAAAGTGCTACTAAAAAAAGGCACCATTTTTAGCGAATATATATAAAATAAATTACTTCATTTTTTTACCACCATACTACGTTTTTGCACTGAACCGAGTAAAAACTTTTGAATGCTTACATGTTTGTTTTTGCCAAGTGAATCAAGTTGGTTATCAAAGCCGAATCGATTTTGATAGCCAGCGTTTTGTGTACATTTTTTGACATACTCTCTCTATAAGTAATGGTCCATATTAAACCATATTACTATAGCAAGGTATAAACTGCACCTCCTATTGACTTTTGAGCACCTATTCCTATTGAGCAACCCCTAATACTATATACCTAGCACCTAAGAAGCACTCTTTGTGATTTACTTCCTCCAGTTCCCTCTTCAATTTTAAGTTACATCGTTTTTGTCTGTGATGTGGTGATGACGTTTACTTGGAACTAAGTTTGTTCTGGTTCTGTACTACCAGCATATATTTCTGTTTATATCTTGGTCTTAGTATCTAAGAACTTAGCTTTAGACTTTTAGCAGTTTATCTCCATTAAATGTAAACAATTATATTCTGTAAAGGGTTAAGTAAGTTAATTATACATCATCATAGCTATAAGTGAAGCTAACTTTAAGAGTGCTACTTTATGAGTTGTTTTCGCCGCTGTAAGTTCTTTGATCTAACGAGCCTTTCTTCGCCGTCGACTGTAGTGCCCGGAGATCCGCAGGATGTTAAGGCCACCCCCTTGAACTCCACATCAATCCATGTCAGTTGGAAGCCACCACTCGAAAAGGACCGTAATGGCATCATTCGTGGCTATCATATACACGCCCAGGAGCTACGAGATGAGGTTTGATTTGATGTTTTTTTATTTCGATTCTTCCAACCTAATCCCCTATTCTCCCCGTAACCAAGGGCAAGGGCTTCCTCAACGAACCCTTCAAGTTCGATGTGGTGGACACTCTGGAGTTCAATGTGACTGGCCTGCAACCGGACACCAAGTACTCCATCCAAGTGGCCGCCTTGACCCGAAAGGGCGACGGGGACCGCAGCGCAGCAATTGTGGTAAAGACGCCCGGAGGAGTTCCAGTTCGGCCCACGGTGAGTCTGAAGATTATGGAGCGTGATCCAACGGTCTCCATCGAGCTGGAGTGGGAGCGACCGGCACAGACCTACGGTGAACTGAGGGGCTACCGCCTGCGCTGGGGTGTCAAGGATCAGGCTCTGAAGGAGGAGATGCTATCGGGACCCCAGATGACCAAGCGGCGATTCGATGATCTGGAACGTGGTGTGGAGTACGAGTTCCGCGTAGCAGGCAGCAATCACATCGGCATTGGCCAGGAGACGGTCAAGATATTCCAGACACCCGAGGGAACCCCAGGCGGACCACCGTCGAACATTACCATCCGCTTCCAGACACCGGATGTTGTGTGCGTTACCTGGGATCCGCCTACAAGGGAGCACCGGAATGGTCTGATCACCCGCTACGACGTCCAGTTCCACAAGAAGATCGACCATGGCCTCGGCTCCGAGCGAAACATGACCCTGCGCAAGGCGGTTTTCACCAACCTGGAGGAGAACACCGAGTACATTTTCCGGGTGAGGGCCTACACCAAACAAGGAGCCGGTCCCTTCAGCGAGAAACTGATCGTGGAGACGGAGCGTGACATGGGCCGAGCACCGATGTCCGTGCAGGCGGAGGCCACGTCCGAGCAGACGGCGGAGATCTGGTGGGAGCCAGTGCCCAGTCGTGGTAAGTTGCTGGGCTACAAGATTTTCTACACGATGACGGCTGTGGAGGATCTGGATGACTGGCAGACGAAGACCGTGGGACTGACGGAGTCCGCCGATTTGGTGAATCTGGAAAAGTTTGCCCAGTATGCTGTGGCCATTGCGGCGCGCTTTAAGAATGGCTTGGGACGGCTGAGCGAGAAGGTAACCGTTCGCATCAAGCCGGAGGATGTGCCTCTGAATCTACGTGCCCACGACGTTAGCACCCACTCGATGACCCTCAGCTGGTCGCCTCCTATTCGGCTAACCCCAGTCAACTACAAGATCAGCTTCGACGCCATGAAGGTGTTCGTCGACTCGCAAGGTTTCTCCCAGACCCAGGTGGTTCAGAAGCGAGAGATCATACTGAAGCACTTCGTGAAGACGCACACGATCAACGAGCTGAGCCCCTTCACCACCTACAACGTGAACGTGAGCGCCATACCATCGGACTACTCTTACCGCCCGCCCACCAAGATCACCGTCACCACCCAGATGGCCGCCCCCCAACCGATGGTCAAGCCGGACTTCTACGGCGTGGTCAACGGCGAGGAGATACTGGTGATTCTGCCGCAGGCTTCCGAAGAGTACGGCCCCATCTCGCACTACTACTTGGTGGTGGTGCCTGAGGACAAATCCAATCTGCACAAAATCCCCGACCAGTTCCTCACCAACGAGCTGCTCCCCGGCTGGAACAAGCCGGAGCGTTCCAACGCCCCCTACATAGCCGCCAAGTTCCCGCAGCGCTCCATTCCGTTCACCTTCCATTTGGGTTCCGGCGACGACTACCACAACTACACCAACCGAAAGCTGGAACGGGAGAAGCGCTACCGAATCTTTGTCCGAGCGGTGGTAGACACGCCCCAGAAACACCTTTACACCTCGAGTCCGTTCTCGGAGTTCCTCTCCCTGGACATGCGGGAGGCCCCGCCGGGCGAACGGCCTCACCGGCCAGATCCCAACTCTCCCTCAGAGCCGGAGGTGTCGGTGAACCGAAACAAGGATGAACCGGAGATCCTGTGGGTGGTGCTGCCGCTGATGGTGTCCACCTTTATTGTGTCCACCGCGTTGATAGTGCTCTGTGTCGTGAAGCGGCGCCGCCAGCCGTGCAAGACCCCGGATCAGGCGGCAGTAACCCGACCGCTGATGGCCGCCGACCTGGGAGCCGGACCCACGCCCAGCGATCCCGTGGACATGCGACGGTTGAACTTCCAAACACCCGGCATGATCTCTCATCCGCCCATTCCGATCTCGGAATTCGCCAACCACATCGAGCGCCTCAAGTCCAACGACAATCAGAAGTTCTCGCAGGAATATGAGAGCATTGAGCCGGGCCAGCAGTTCACCTGGGACAACTCCAACCTGGAGCACAACAAGTCCAAGAATCGCTATGCCAACGTGACCGCCTACGACCATTCCCGTGTCCAGCTGCCGGCAACGGAGGGTGTGTCCGGGTCGGACTACATAAACGCCAACTACTGCGATGGCTATCGGAAGCACAATGCCTATGTGGCCACGCAGGGTCCCCTCCAGGAGACCTTCATCGACTTTTGGCGCATGTGCTGGGAGCTGAAGACGGCCACCATTGTGATGATGACGCGCTTGGAGGAGCGGACCCGGATCAAGTGCGACCAGTACTGGCCGTCACGCGGCACAGAGACCTATGGCCAAATTTTCGTGACGATTACGGAAACCCAGGAACTGGCTACGTACAGCATTCGGACCTTCCAACTCTGTCGGCAGGGCTTCAACGATCGTCGGGAGATCAAGCAGCTGCAGTTCACCGCCTGGCCCGACCACGGAGTGCCCGATCATCCCGCCCCGTTCCTGCAATTCCTGCGACGCTGCCGCGCTCTCACGCCACCGGAGTCCGGACCCGTAGTTGTCCACTGTTCGGCTGGAGTAGGTCGTACCGGATGCTACATTGTAATCGACTCGATGCTGGAGCGGATGAAGCACGAAAAGATCATCGACATTTACGGGCATGTGACGTGCCTGCGAGCGCAGCGTAACTACATGGTGCAGACCGAGGACCAGTACATCTTCATACACGACGCCATCTTGGAGGCCATCGTCTGTGGGCTGACGGAGGTGCCCGCCCGCAACCTGCACACTCACCTGCAGAAACTCCTGACCACGGAACCCGGCGAGAGCATCTCTGGCATGGAGGTGGAGTTCAAGAAGCTCTCAAACGTGAAGATGGATTCGTCCAAGTTCGTGACCGCAAATCTGCCGTGCAATAAGCACAAGAACCGCCTGGTCCACATCCTGCCGTACGAGTCCAGCCGCGTCTACCTGACACCCATCCACGGCATTGAGGGAAGCGATTACGTCAACGCCAGCTTCATCGATGGCTATCGCTACCGCTCTGCCTACATCGCCGCCCAGGGACCTGTGCAGGACACCGCCGAGGACTTTTGGCGAATGCTCTGGGAGCATAACTCCACCATTGTGGTGATGCTCACCAAGCTCAAGGAAATGGGCAGGGTAAGTGGTGACCGAAATAGAAACCAATCTTTCATCATCACATTTATTAAAATTGTCTTCGAATTAAATTCTATGACTTTCAAGTTCAAAAATTTAATTTAAAATAATTGATAATGTTTTAAAATTAGAGGTCTGTAGTATATACTAATTATGTGATTTATATTTGTTTAGGAGAAATGCTTCCAGTACTGGCCCCACGAGCGATCCGTGCGCTATCAGTACTATGTTGTGGACCCCATTGCTGAATACAACATGCCCCAGTACAAGTTGCGCGAGTTCAAGGTTAGTTAATCTAAATACTTAAGTGAATATTTTAGATTAATACTTCCGCTATTTCCGCAGGTGACCGATGCTCGCGACGGCTCTTCGCGCACCGTCCGACAATTCCAGTTCATCGACTGGCCAGAGCAGGGAGTGCCCAAGTCGGGTGAGGGATTCATCGACTTTATCGGACAGGTGCACAAGACCAAGGAGCAGTTCGGCCAGGATGGACCCATCACTGTGCACTGTTCCGCTGGTGTGGGTCGGACGGGTGTGTTTATCACTCTCAGCATTGTCCTCGAGCGGATGCAGTACGAGGGCGTCCTGGATGTCTTCCAGACAGTGCGCATCCTGCGCTCCCAGCGACCGGCAATGGTGCAAACCGAGGTGGGTTATTATATTTTAATTAACTTGGAGCTGAATTAATGTATTTTTCAATATTTAGGATCAATATCACTTTTGCTATCGCGCTGCATTGGAGTACTTGGGCTCATTCGACAACTATGCCAACTGAATCAACAGCGACACTGATCGTCCTGGCCATAGAACAAATTTGTGAACATTCGAGATTCGAAAACTACGCATAATACGCATTTACGATACATCGGATATAATAACTAAAGTATTATAGCCAGCTACTGCCCACACACGTACTTACACCTATAACTATATACGTGGATATGTTTTAGTTTGTAAGCGCACCTCTCCCCAGCCCCACAGATTGCGTTACAAACACCATTCTTTCGGGGCATCGGTCTTTTGCTGCGTTTTATTTTTATTGATAATGTGAACTAAAAAAGACTGTTACACGTTTAATTATCAGTAATTTTTATATCAGCCCATATATGTAAACTTCTCATATATATGTGTGCGTCAAGTGTTGCTTGAACTATTTGGAGGAAGTCAATCATCTTGTAGTTCGTGGAGCTGCCGCCCAAATGGCTAGGAACGGATGGGCGGGCGGGCACTCCACCGGAAATCGATACATATTTCAACTAAGGACTTGGTAGCTGTTAGTCTTACCGCCTAAAGCGAATCTCAAACAAATGGATAGGATGTAAAAGCCATTGAAAGATCAGTCAAAGGGAAAATAATCCAATAAACCTTACAATCTAGTGTATGGGTACTACAATCAATCAAATACTAATATGTTAATCAGTTTTAATATCTAGGTTCTATTATAAAGCATTATAAACACTCCGTGCAATTAGTCAAATGGTCTTGCATAGTTCATATTTTCTAGGCTGCTAGTTTCTAAAATAATTTGTATCGAATCGGACCCACGTTTTGATCTCCCAAAAATAACAAAACAAAAAGGTAAATAATCTAAATTGACTGGTAGAAACAAAATCTTGGTTGACTAAATTAAAATATGTGCTACTCCCCCCCCCAGGAGACTTACACAAATACTTCCAGCTGAGAAGCTAATCACAAATTTAACCTCATTCCCGATTCTTCTGCTTAGTTTTCCAAAACATTCCTGTACATACCAGAGTAAAACCCAAGCTAGCCACGTATGTGTAATTTAGATCCGAAAGCTAAACGATTATTGTACCTAAAGTGTATGAGGGCATAGAGGGTAACCCGTGCGAACAGATTAGATCGATAACTGTAGATATGTACTGTAGCATACAATTTTTACAATAAACATAAACAAAAGCGGCACCCACACACAAAATAGGCAATGCGTGAAATTGGCAATAGCACGTAGGACACTGAATAATGTATATAACTGATAAGATGTTTTGCAGATCGTTTGAATTCGGCCTCGTATTTATACATAATATATAGAAAGACGTTAGCAAGCAAATGCTTAAAAGCAAACTCTAAATTATTAGCTGAAAAAAACACATGTTAAACAACAATAGTCATATGTAAACTAAATATTTATACGAAATACCGATATTTGTTATAACTACATAACGTAGCACGTTGCCCCGCCAACAGGATCGAAGGTGTTAGCCATTAGTAAATCTTGCTGAGGTTTTTCGGCGGCCGGGCATATTTGGAATAATATGAAAAATAAATAATTAAACTATAGCGTTAGCAGCAATAGATGTCTAGGTAAAGATAACCCTGCAGAATGTTGCAATCGGATTAAATATACCACATAAATAAATTGAAGTGTACGAGCGTATGTATATTATAACTAAAAATTTGTCGGCTTGTCGAATTTTGTTAAATTATAAATTGTTTCATATGTTTTACCAGACAGACGAATATAAGATGTTTTAGTGGTAACATAGTACACAAGAAAGCATAAATTTAAATGATTATACTAATCAATGACAAGACAAGCGTATGTATTTCGCGAAAAATTATGAATAAGAGATAATATTATGTTTAAAAATACAATATAAATGATGTATCATTTTCAAAAAAACGCAGAACCCAATGGCAAATAATAAAAATACAAAAACCTATAAAATTCTTCGATTTATTTTAAAGGCCCTTTTTAAATGATATTTATTTCCCTAATGCGATCAAAATCTCCATAAATATTGGTATGAATTTTGCCACCAGTGTTTTCAGAAAAAAGGACGTGGACGCCCTTAGGATGCAGATCCTAAAGGTAAAGAGCTTGTGGGAGATAATGACACAGCGACTAACACTATTCAGACTCCAGCAGCAGTCGTCGAGCAGTTTGAAAGTGCTCAGGAGCTAATGTCTAGTATCCAGATGGTGCCTTAAACAACCCTGAGAAAATTTACTTTTTAAATTTATTACTCCCGGTTTTTCGAAATTCATGACATTCTTTTAAGCAAATATCTCCGTAAAAACGAAACCGATTTGGAAAAGGAATACCATTTCGTAATCAGGACTCCAATGTCCATCAAACTGCATCCCAAGATTTAAAAAATAAAGCCATTAAATATCGACCCAATTTTCGCAATTTAGAATTTTTTACAAAAATCGGCGAAAATTTTATTGTCCGATTTTAAAAATCTTTTGATGCAGATCGAAGGATAATGATGTCCTGGATGCAAAATGACATCCTTTTTGAAAATCCGATCCGAAATGATCGAGATATGAGCTTGGAAAGAAACGCCTTGGCGGCCAAAACGCGGCTCAAATTTCTTAAAAATCGTATGGCAGAAAATCTGAAGTACCAGGCGAACAGAAACCAGCAGAAGGCGGCCGAAATCAAGCAGTGCAAGCAGTGCAGTGACGTCAGAGCAATTATTATTTTCTGCTCTTAAGGGGGGAAAGGGACAAACTGATCTAACTATGTAACGGATCCGCTCCCCCTCCTTTTCCCCCTAATGCACTAGAAGCTCCAAATGTGGTTTCATGGGGGGAATGGGACAATGCACTAAGAGGGAGACAGAAAGACAAAGAAGGCTCTCTTGGGGATGGCAGTGCTGAGTGTTTCGGCGCCACGGTTGTCACGACTTCTTGGCACGCAGTAATAGCCCCCATACAAATCAATGCATTTTCACTCACGCTGGCCCCATATCGTGACACGCGCAAAAAATCAACGTGTGTCGTTTTAATTTTGCCATCATTAGGTGCAAATTACCGTTCTGGACTGGAAAATCGGATGCAGGGATTGGCGAACTGTCGGCCATCATGAATTTCAGTACCGTTGTTTTTCATTTTATGCCAGAACACTTCTGTTAACCCTTCACTTGGCTTTGAAATTATTTTGTTTTCATATATTTTATATTATAAATAATTTTACTAGTTAGAGGGAATAAATGTTCATTTAATACAATAGAATGTATTGAAAATGCAAATTAAATAATAAAGACAGCTTTGGGAGCCTACTTATTGTCGCACTAATTAATCTTTGCCTGTGAAAAATGACTGGCAACGTTAAGCCCATTGTGCCAGTCAAGGGATAATCGAGTTATTTTTCTGGCAAAGTGAGGGTGAGGGGGTGGGGGAAATCCACCTTCTGCTGATTTCTGTTCGCCTGGTACTTCAGATTTTCTGCCATACAAATTTCGAGCAATTGACGCAACATTTTCGTCGGCGGAATATCGCACTTTTCAAGTCCATAATTTCGCCATTTGGAAATCGATTTAAAAACTCTAAAAAATAAAATAATATAGTATTTATATTTAACAAAAAATAATTATTTATTTTAAAATTTAAAGTATTTCATTTAACATTTTTTAAATAATTTTTTAAATGCCTCTCTATAAAATTCATGCCAGCGGCTCCAAAATTTTTCATCGATTTTAGTGAATTTTGCCCGTGGCCAGATTTGAAGTACCAGGCGAACAGAAACCAGCAGGAGGTCGCGGAGAGAAAGCAGTACAATCAGTTCAAGCAGGCTGCAGCAATTTTTTCTGAGTTCGCCAGGTGTGAGAAAGGGAGGAGGGTGGGCTATGGTGGCACTCTACCACCCCCATTGCACCTTATGGGATGTGGATCACAGCACTATTCTCCGTTGACGGGAACGAGATGAAGCGATCGAGAGGGACAGGTACACAAATTAAGCTGCTGTAGTGATGGGAAAGCGGGAGTGATTTTGCACGACTTTTGGCACGCCACCTCAGCACGATGCGCCGTGCCCATGGGATTCACTCACGCTGGCCCCAAATCGTGACACGCGCAGAAAAACAACGTGTGTCGTTTTAGTTTTGCCATCATTAAGGGAAGACTACCGTTCTGGACTGGAAATTGGGATGCAGGGATTGGCGATATGTCAGCCATCATGGATTAGGGTACCGTTTTTTGAATTTTCAGCAAGAGAATATTTACCATTAGAGGGAAAGGAAGGCAAAATACCCCCATAGACTAATACTGTCTCCCTTCCTCACAACAGAAAAATCGGTGCACTGCTTGCTTTGACGTCACTCCGCCACCTTCTGCTGGTTTCTGTTCGCCTGGTACTTCAGATTTTCTGCCATACGATTTTTAAGAAATTTGAGCCGCGTTTTGGCCGCCAGGGCGTTTCTTTCCAAGCTCATATCTCGTCCATTTCGGATCGGATTTTCAAAAAGGATGTCATTTTGCAACCAGGACATCATTATCCTTCGATCTGCATCAAAAGATTTTTAAAATCGAACCATCAAATTTTCGTCGATTTTAGCAAAAAATCCTGAATTGCGAAAGTCGAGTCGAAGTTTAGTTGCTTTATTTTCAAAATCGTGGGATGCAGTTTGAAGGATATTGCAGTCCTGATCGCGAACTGGTATTCCGTTTCCCAACGTTTTCGTATTTACGGCGTTATTTCCTTAAAGTTTAAGTTTAAGTCTTAGATCTTCAAGTACTACAATCCTACATCAAAACCTGGCCAACTAAAATCTGACCCCAATTTCGAAATTTTTCAAAGGGGTAACGTCATGATTTTGGCCAAAAACCGATCAAAAATTTTATTCTTCAATTTAGGCGATATTTTAATGCAGATTGAAGGCAAATAGAACCATGAATCGGAAAATTTATTTATTTTCCAAATGCGACACGAAATGGCTAAATATTCGCTAAAATGTGTCTTAAAAGTTAATATTTTAGCCTTGTTCAATTTTGAAATTTGTATTGAAACGCATATGTGAATTATATTTGCTTGATCGCTGAAAATATACCTTTCTGAGCTCATGAAGTGATCCCTATGCAATAGCATAATAACAATATTTGAGAATTAGCGATAAGACTTTTTGGAGAGAGTCATGGGTATATAAACCCGGCCTGAGTTAAAAATTTATTGAATCAAATAAATGATTATGACGATGCGTCTGCTTTGGATAATCACCCTGGCTGTTCTGGTAGGTGTATACATTTCTTTTGAAATACCTACGTTTGCCACAACGATCTTAATTCGCAGAGCCTCGCAAACGGAGCACCTCCTAGAACCGAAAATGAAATCATCGCCCAGTTTTTTGGTTACGTCGACACAATCCGTGACATTCAGTTTAACAACATGCTGACTGTGACCCTCAATTTCGTCAGTCAAATAGTAGAAAGTATCCCTGCTGGCGAACGCGGAGTGGCAACTTCCACGCTACAGGCCTATATCGATCGTGGGAGTGTCGTGAAACAGAGAGGCACAAGGAAGCAAAAGTTAGACTACTCCAAGGATTTGCAGGATTTGTTTCCAACTGTAGGGGGCCAAATGCAACCCAACTCAGTCGAGTCCCAGGTAATCGGAATAAGTATATTGGGACTTTTAGGCGTGGCGTCTGAGTTTGCCGAAGAGGACACAAAGTTCTACAACAAGTTCGCCCAAGGAGCTACGCAAATGAAGGAAAAGTTGACACCATCCACAATATCCCGCGAAAACGAACTGTTCCAAGCCATCGACGACTATATAAACTCCAAGGAAGTTCAAACCCACGAACCCCTTATTGAGCGAGTCCTCTCATTTAAGAATAGGTACTAGCCTTGTCAAATAAAATTAAGAAGTAAAGCCTGTTTAAAATAAAGTATGCAAGCAAAAACAAAACAATTTTAGATTTCATAAGTAATAAAAAATATGCTATAATAATAACAAACCGCAGCATTGGAAGCAATGTCATCGCTTTTTCTTATCGACAACTTTTATTTTTTTGAAAAGGAAGAGAAACAAACAAAGAAAGTACCATATCAGGTGAATCTTGAGATTATGTACTCTGGCTCAAAACATAAAGTCTCTATCATCACAGATACTTCTTCAAGATGTGAATATATTTATAATACTATAACTATTAAACACTCTTGTTTCAGAGGAGATTGCAATCATACGTATACGTAATATAAGAGAAAAGATATGAAATAAGTTCTTTTTATAGCCCGTTTTATATTTTATATTAATTTGAATTAAATTGAAGCTCAGCAGATCCTTGTGGAGCGTATTTTGCCAATTTTAAGATACCTTCTGCAAGGGTATAATAACAAATAATATTAGAGAATTAGCGATAAGGTTCTTTGAGAGAGTCGAGGCTATATAAACACGGCCAGCGCAAAAATTTCATTCAATCCAAAACATAATATTGAAGATGCGTTACCTGTGCATAATTGCCGTAGCTGCTTTAGTAAGTGTCCAAGCTTTATTTTTAAAAAAAGGTTCGTGTAGATTATTTTCATTCCCAGAGTTTTGCCAACGCAGCACCGTCACAAACGCAAAATGAAATTATCAGTCAGTTTTTTGGCTACGTGGAGACAATACAAGCGGTTGAGTATCACAACTTTCTAAGCTTGACTCTCGGTTTCGTGGATAAAATAGTGAAGAGTGTCCCGGCCGGAGAACGCGGGCCAGCAACTGCCTCTATGCAGGCCTATGTCGATCGCGGCCGAGTCGTGCAACAAAGGGGCACGAGGCAGCAGAAGTCCGAATACGGGGACAAAATGCAGGAGTTGTTGGAAACTGTGAAAACCCAAATGACACCAGGCTCAACCGAATCTCAGGCTATCGGAATGGGTTTATTGGGTCTACTAGGTGTGGCGTCTGAGATTAGCGAAGAGGATGAAAAATTTCACTATATGTTTTCCGAGGGAGCAACGAAAATGAAGGCGAAGTTGACGCCATCCACCATTTCTCGTGAAAGCGAGCTGTTCCAAGCGATCAACGACTATATCAACTCGAAGGATATTCGCGAACAGGAATCCCTTATTGAGCGTGTCCTGTCATTTAAGAATAGGTACTAGCATTGTCAAAACCTACAAACTAATGTTCAATAAACTAGAAATGCCTAAACGAAAGTTTTATTACAAAATCATTTTGATAAAGTCCATTGAGGATAAATTATTATGCATTTCAGAAACCTCCAAATCATAATTCATGAAATAATGTTTGGAAATTAATTTCTTAAATTATATACATATTTCAATCTTGAACCGCACCCGAAAATAACTTTCAATACGTATCAGTGTTTGTGGTCAGAGTGAGTATAACAAAGTTAAAGGTTTTCTTTTAAATTCATATTTATTTGATAAGAAACATTGCCATTTTAAAAGTGATTAAGTTGAAAAAAAAAGATTTTGCTTCAATACACGCAATTATAAAACTAAAATGTAAACATTTTCTTTATCTATTGAAGCAAAAGTGTATAACATAATTTTTCAAAACTTTTACAATTTCGTTGAAATTTTAAGAAAATCTTAACAGTTCATATACAATTTTTAATGTTTTTTAAAACACGAAGTATTTTATAACACTTTTATTCTAGGCGTTGGAAAACAAAAATTCAAAAACGTTCACATTGTGCAATCACTTTTCATCCTCTGTAATATCATGAGAACTTAAATCAACTTGGCTTCGCTCCGACAGTATGTTAAGTGGATCCTCGCTCCGCAGATAACCATTGTGCTCCGGGTGAGATTCAAACACTACCTCTCCTTTGATGACTCGCACCCGGGGTCCATGAGCTCGAGCCGTAAACTTTACCTTGCCGCAAGTGTCCGGCCGGATGCGGCGATGAGCCCGCAAGCCGCTGACAACAACGAAGTTTTTGTCGCATCCATAACACTTGTATCGTTTCATACCAATGTGGCGAGATATATGAGAAATTAGGGTTTCCCGGTGAGTAAATTCCAGCGAACAGAACTGAAAAGATGCAAACCATAAAATAAAATAAGTTTTTTTCACAAACATTTGCATTCTGCCGGTTAATTCAAACGAGGTAATTGTGGATCATAATATGTACCTTGCATTTAAAAGGTTTTTCGCCAGTATGACGGCGATGATGAACCCGCACCTGACCAGGAGTGCGGAAACGTTTGTCACAAAAGTCGCACTTATATGGCAGCTCCCCCGTGTGGATGGTTTTGTGAATGCGCAGGGCTCCATGTGTAGTAAACACTTTTGAGCATTCCGAGCACTGATAACTTGTTATCCTTTCTTTAGGTGTCGTTGGTTTATCCTTCTTTTTCTTTATTGACTCAATTTGAACCGTCGGAGAGATGGCAGTTTCCACATCTTCGATGGAAGGACTTGGCTCTTTTTTTGTTGGAATCTCTGCGAAATTTTTAGATGGTACCGATGCTTTTGGTTGCGATTGAAGCATTTTTGTGGATGGCACTGGTACGTTTAAAACGTTTGTTTGGCGACATACTGAAAGGTAATAAAAATATCATTATTTTAATCGATTTTTAGACTAATAGTTGTTTACTTACAATCGTATGGCTTTATGGAAACGTTGAGCTTGTTTAATAACTCCGGTTTCAGTTGATGTTCATTAATTAAATGTGTGCGAAATGCACGATTCTTTTCATAAGCCCATGGGCATATCGGACAACTCCAGAGGAAACTGAAATTGGGAAACTTTTCACGAAGCTCCTTCATTACAAAAGACGATAATGAGTCTAGGACCACATCGACAGGTTTTGGGCCATCCTTGCGGAATGGAGACTGCAGCACTGTTCCAGGAAGTGGCAACGTCTTCTCAATGGATAGAATCTTATTACGGATATCTGAAATCATCTTCATAGACTCTGGCTTGCTCTTCAAGTTATCGTACGAATCTAAGATTTCGAAAGGGTTGCGGTTCTGCAGTTGCTTTGGTAGTGTCCATTTTAGCGGTGGCTCCGGCGCCGCAGGGACAACTGGCGTGGGAATTAATTTACTCTTTTCCACCGTCTGTACTTTACCAGTTGAGATAGATTTTGGGTGACGAATGGTTCCAGATGACTCTTCTACATTTCTTTCGCCGAGAGTACTTGATTCAATTATCTTCGTTTCGATTTTCCGAATTTTTGTGCTCGATGGGAGCGTGACAGACATGCAGTTAGTGGGCAAAGATTTCAATATATTCATTGCAATCGGTTTCTTTTGAGTTTGGTCTGTGGTCTGCTGTATACTATTCATATTATCAATAGATATTTTGGTGGATAGTTTAGCTCGACTCTCAGCTGAAAAGAAATTACAAATTATGCCGAAAATAATATAATTTTTATTATCAAGTCTTACCAGGTAGAGCTGGTAGGCGCAGCTTGCCCCTGAGACAAACTGGCAAGTTCGACCAGATACTTTTCGTCGGTTCCGATGGTTCGGTCTCCTGTTTAATATCAATCTGTGACATTTCCTCATCATCTGGTTCCGTTTTTACAACTATGGGAGGACATGCCTCCCATTCCTGAGTATATTGTGGTTCTGATTTCACCATAAAATTGTTCCGAACCCGTGGAAAAACTCGTTTACTGCTGGCCACCAACTCAGCCCTGGTGTGCGTGAACTGCACCCGCCCACAGATTGAATTACTGACTTTGCGGTGTATCCTAAGGTCCTGGGACGACTCAAAATGGCGCCGACATAAGGAGCAGACAAAACGATAAACACTGGAATGGTTTTCCATATGCTTGGCCAGTTTGTCGGCACTTTGGGCCGAAAAATCACAGATCTAACAAGAAACAAGTCATATTTATTGGAAAAAGTTTTAGTTGGAATATATTGATTTCGCTTACTCTGCAGTTGAGGTCACTTCCTGGCTGAGAATGATAGCGGTACTCGTGTTCTAGGATCTTTTCAAGGGAGTTCACCCAAACTCCGCACATATAGAGGCAAAAATAAAGGTTCTTTTGATGATTAGAAAGATGGTCGGAATTCTCCCGTTCGGTATAGGACGGAAAGTGACATATGTGGCACTCAAATGTCTTTTCATCTTCTGCTGCGGAAGCTTGGAATAACTACAGGAAGAACGAGGATTATAATTATATATTTATAAGCTAAAAATTATAATGAATTATAATTATAAGCTTAAAAACGCATATACTGATAGAGTGGATTTTCAAATACTATTTTATATATTTTTCTTTAATAAATTACAAATAAATAAAGGCTATTGGTTCTTGGTTCTTGGTTCTGGGCAACTCTAAAATCTGCTGATAAATACTCTCCGTCCAGCGTAGTAGAATCGCAGAATATCAAGCATATTTCGTAAGACCCACATTTGTTTACAATTGTTAATTTTGCAAGAGGCTGAACCTGATGATAACAACACAAAACTATGATAATCTGAATCTGACTTAAAATTTAAATACAGAATGGACAGTCTAGCATAGCTTTTTAAGAATTAAATGAGAATTTTAGGTTATTCAACCCCCTACGTACCTGTTGCGCATTGAGGATTAAGCGGCGCTCGTCCTCCGTCTCGTTATCCCTGACAGGAACTGTTATCATGTGGGAGCTTTCTTCGATTATTTTCATGGATTCGTCAGCTTCATGTTTGGGGAAATGATTAAAAATAATTAAATGTTTAACGGTATAGTGCGTAATAAGACGACGATGCTCACACACACAAACACATGCTTTTGCGGCACACGCGTATGTGTAAAAAGCATTACTGAGAGCTTACCGTTGGATATCTCCATGCCACTATCCGCTAAATCATTGTCCTCCACATCATCTGGCTCCATCTTGATCCTGGTGTCGCATATATCCACCACATCTCGGATTGCTCCAAATCCCACGTCCATTTTTGACCGAAATCGAGGATCCGAAAGAGCAATGAAACTATACCGCTGCGATCAGTGATGGACGCTTTCGTTTAGCGGGAACTGCGTGAGTAGCGTGAGCCAAGTCATGTGCGGCCCAACCTAGGTGTTATCGATAGGCGTGTTAGCACATCACTAGTGCAAAAGAGTAACCACTGTAAACAAAACACAAAATTCTTTTCAAAATCCATTTTTAACAAGTTTAGAAATAAAACAATCATTTTACCGTGGAAGAAAGTTAACAGAGATAATTAATAACAAAGCGATTAAACAGGAAAGGTAAGATGAAAATGGTATAAACATAAAAATCATCTAAACATTGCATGCTTATTTTAGTGTTTCTCATTTAAGGACCTGTACAGAAATTAGTCTTAAAAAAAAATAAGGACAATGAGCAATAGCGAGGATTCGCAGCAATATGTCAAGGAGGAGGACGAGGCTTCTGGAGGTAAGTAAGCCTGGCGGTAACCAAAGTTCATATTTTAAAGCCACCCCCTTTTTCTCCCCATAGACGAGTCGGATAAACAGGATGGTGGGATTATGCTGCGCGAACAGGACCGCTTCCTGCCCATCTGCAACATAATCAAGATCATGAAAGTGCCAGTGCCGCAAAATGGAAAAATAGCCAAAGACGCCCGCGAGTGCATCCAGGAATGCGTCTCCGAGTTCATCTCCTTCATCAGCAGCGAAGCTATCGAGCGCAGCGTGGCCGAGAACCGCAAGACGGTGAACGGCGACGACCTTCTTGTTGCATTCAGCAACCTCGGCTTCGACAACTACGTGGAGCCGCTGTCCATCTACCTGCAAAAGTATAGAGAGGTAAGTCCTTTTGCGAAACACTGTTTCACGCTAATCTTTTATCCTTGCAGTCGAACAAATCGGATAGAAATCTCTTTTTGGACTCGGGCTACGCCCAAAATGAAGATGCCGGATCCACGCACGATGGGAAGCAGTAGTCTCTAGTTTACCAATAGATTCTAGGTGAAAAGATAACCACAAACTAATTATAATTCATTATACCTCTTGTATTTCATTTGTTTTTAACTTATCGGCGGTGTGAACAGATTAAACCTTTTTTGTCGGCTACTCCAGGTTTTCCAGCTTAGATTAGAACTTGTTTTAAGTTAAATTGTGTTTTTTTTTTCACCAAAGCCACCATGCAACCAGTCAGCTTATTAGTTTATAAATTGTATGTTTCAAGGAGTATATTTATTGGGTCTTTGGGATATATATCTTCTTCTGGTTAGATTTATAGTTTTAATCCTTAGTCCAGTTAATTTTTAATTTGCAAAGATCCGCCTAAAAGGATTAAACCCTTTTTCCGATAAAGTATAACAATTCCAAAACGTTTGTATATTTTAGTAAAACACCAATAAATATTGGGGTCATCTACAAGTTACACATATACGAGGATATTCCATAATATGCGTATATTTTTATTGTTCACATACAATCTATGTATATATGTATCTGGGGAACTGAAACACATTTTACTCGCACAATAGGGGCACAGTAGTTCGTAAATGTATAAAAACTAAAAACAATAACTTAAGGAACATTGTGTGTTGTTTCTTTGTATGGCATCTCCTTCTCACGCCGCTTAAGAATTAATAACGCATTCAAATCACTGGTAGAGACTACAAGGTAAAACTAGAAGACGATGTGGCTGGGGTACAGTGAATGTACAAAATGTCTATAAAATGGTTCTGCTAACTCTAGGTTAAAATGATTCCGTGTGGGGGACTAGACTAGACCAGGAGCGTCTCGTCGCCGTCCATGGGCTCGTCCTTGATCTGACTACCCGCATTGGAGGTCGTCGGATCGGTGGCGTAGTCGCTGAGGAATATGTTTGTGTCGTTGTGGTTCAAAGCCACTGTTGGGGTCGCTCCTGGACGAAGTTCACCCGGCCGGGCAAAGCAGTGTGCCTCAAAGTGCCGGCAGCAGATGTGCTTGGAGCGATCCCACTTGGGTATGGTCTCGATTTTCAGGTTGTAGCACCATTTGGCCCGCTGGTTGCGGTTCTCTGGAAAGTCCAGCATCGGTAGCTGAACGTCATCTACCCCGCAGACGATGCAGCTAACTGTCATATTGGTGGGCAGGTGGGCTGAACAGATATACTTGCCGCGATAACGTTGTGTATCCGTGAGTCTGAGAGCCTGGCACCACTGCCTCAGGTGTGTGGAGTCTGTTTTGAAGGACAAGATATCTTGAGTACTAGAATACTGGATGGAAAACTGTATCACTCACCGCTGGGGAATTTATGGAGCTTCGCATTTCCGTTGTGATGACAATCCGCCATGCAGCAGGTGGGCATGGAGGAAGGGGTATCCTTGGGCTTGGCCGGCGATATCTTTTTCTCCTTGGCTGGAACCGCCTGGGGATTCAGATGCAGAGTGGGAATAGCGTTGCGCATGAGACGACGGACGCCGATAAGCTCCGGGTCAAAGTGTCGACTGCAAATGAGTCGTGTGTTCCGCTGCGACTCTTTGAACACCATGCCCGTGGCCAGCTCCCAGTTGCGAATGGAGGATCGGTTGTTGGGGAGCCGGAAGAGCTTAATGCCATCTCCTCGGAAGGCACGACAGTAGGGAAGGCAGCACTGCTTCACCTTCCATGGCGGGACCTGACCTGCAGGATATGGATCCAGCTTCGAACGCCGTTCCTTCTTAATGCGGACATTACAGTCTTGTCCTTCTTCCTCCACCGCCTCCTCCTCCCCATCGTCGTCTTCTTCCAGCCCATCCTCCTCATCGCTGTCCGCCTCGCTGCGATCGCTGGGCTGTTCCACCTCCAGTTCCTGGCACTGCTCGTTGGTGAAGATTTTCTCCGGCACGTTCGTGCCCAGCTCCAGCGTGGGAACTGCCCAGGGACGCAGCTTTCTAAGGCTGATGCAGTGGGGCTCGAAGTGGACGCTGCAGATCATGAAGCGCCAGGGACGGCGCTCATCGTAGCGAATGCGGAGGTTGTGCATCCACCGCTCCTGTTGGCGCTGCGACCTGGGAAACTTGTAGATGTGGACGCCGTGCAGAGATCTTTGGCGCTGGCAGTGGGCCAGCGAGCACTTGTCGTAGCCAGATTTGATCTGGTTGAAGGATATCTTCTCCTGCTTCACAGGTTTCCAGCTAGGCACCTCCATTTGATCCTCGTGCAGCTCGTCCTCCATGTCCACACGTTCCTGTTTTATCTCTGCCGCCGATCTCTTGTCCAGGCGCTGGTTGATGGCCTCAAAATCGTTGTCGAAGAGCTCCGCCGGAGCTTTGGGTCCGAGCTTCAGGGTGGGCACACTGCCGTGGAGCAGGCGCAAGTTGGCCAAGCACACGGGCTCAAAGTGGGCGGTACAGATCCTGTACCGCCAGCGATGATTCGGATCGAATGGAACTTGAGTGTTGTGCTGCCATCGGATGCACATGTCCTCAGAGTGGGGAAACTTGTGGAGGGTTATGTTCTCGCTGGTCAGATGATTCGAGCAGCCTTCGATTTGGCAGAACTTGCTAGACTTTCGCGGCGCAGCCGGCGGCGGAAGGCAGAGATTGGTAACGTCGGGAGCAGTCCGCTCTGTCACACTGGCCTGAGAAATCTCGACCGGCAGAGGCGACTCCTCCGCTTCCGGCTGCGAGGCGAACTCATTCTCGTAAAGTTCATCCGGTCGCCGAGGTCCCAAGAGCAGCGTGGGCATTGCTCCTTTCCGGATTCTGGAGCCCTGAAAGCATTCCTGGTGGAAGTGATAGCTGCAAATGCGATAGCGCCACCAGAACTTCTCCTCCATGTCCACCTGGGTGTTGTGCATCCACTTCTGGGCGGCGTCCGCAGAGGCGGGAAACTTGTGCAGCCTGATGGTGCCGTCTACGTCCTCGGCTGTGACCTCACATCCCTCCACGGCGCATCGGTTGGCGTTGTATTGACTTCGATTGGATTTGTATATGACGTGCTCCGGGTAGGCGATGGGGGATTTGTCTATCTTCTCATAGCTGTCCAGCCGCTCCACGTGTCCCACCTCCAGCAGCACCTCCAACGCCTGCATCTGTGAGTCGTCCTCCTCGGAGTCCATATGTTCCATCTTCACAATAGGCTCCAGTAGAGAGTTTTCCGTTTCCATCTCTGTCTGCGTCTCTAGTGGTTCCTCCTTAATCTCTGGCTCTTCCCTATCCTTCTTAATGGCCAGCCATTCTTCTTTGCTGGGGCTCTGGTGGATGGTCTCGCCGGGAAGATGCAGAGTAGGAACACTCCAGGAGGTGAGCCGCCGTTCCTCGACGAAGCAACTTGGTTCAAAGTGCCGGTGGCACACCTTGAGCATGTACCGTTGCTGTTCGGAGAAGTCTATCTGTCCGTTGTCCAGCCACATCTGCAAGATGTCCTTGAAGATGGGCATTCCGTGCAGCATCACTCCATCTCTAGGCTTCACCATACTGCAGCCCTTGATGGCGCAACTGACGATCTTCACGCGCCGACTGCCGCGGGCGTTTCGGTAGTTCTCCTCCATTAACTGGTCTGGAGTGTGCTCCGGAAACGCCTTGGCACTGTGCTCATATACAATCACATAATGGAGGGGACAGAGTTGTGGGCCATTACCATGTGGCTCCTTGATTTCCAAATGATCCAACCAAGCATTGCGCAGCTCTGCCGCGTCGGGAAAATCCATCAACTGGATCCTGGAGGAATCAGTACAATTCGGATAACAGCAAGCCACCTCCGCAAGGGACTTTTTGTGACTCTGAAAGCTCCTGGCCTGTTGGGTGGTTAGGAAAATGCCTTCGGAGGAGTGCCCCAGCTGCTTGGTGGGCACGGCTTCTGGCAGGAGTCCATCGTTTCCACGCACTTCCGCGTCAAAGTGCGCCGGGCACACCCTAAGTTTGTTTAGCTGATCCTTGCTCGACTTTTCCAGGCGGAGGTTGTGCAGCCACTTCCTGGCCAAAGGCCAAAGCTTCGGGAAGCTGTGGAAGGGGATGTCATCTGGCTGGCGGACTTCTCCGCAGCCTGGTACACAACATCTCTCCTGCGTGCCCAGCCGCAACTTCTCGGGATTAGGAAGCAGCTCCACCTCCTCCTCGTGGCCCAGGGACAATGTGGGTAAAGCTCCCTGGCGCAGGCCCCGGCTGGGTCCGAAGCAGTACGCCTCGAAGTGGCGCTCGCAGATGCGCTGGTCTCCTTGCATCAGTTCGGTGGGCGGAATTTTCAGATTGTTGCTCCACGCCTGGAGCTGGTCAGCGATCTTGGGCAGCTTATAGAATCGCAAGCGATGACCCGACTCGTCCCTCTCACATCCCCGCACCAAGCAGTGTCTCTCGATGTCGTCTCGGCTGAGTTCCAGTGTGGGTATGGACCCTTCTAGCAGATCTCCAGTAGCGGGATGAAAACACTCGGCAGCAAAGTGCGCCTGACACACCCGGAGTCCATGGCTCCTGGCGTGCATGGAACGATGTTTGCAGGCCACTGCCCACTTTCGAATCATAGACATGTCCTCGGGGTACTCGAAGAGCCGAACCTGCTCTCCTCCGGGCTGAAAGCAACTCAGCACCGAACAGTAGCGCTCCCGGATGAACTTAGTGGCCTCCTCGATATCCAAGACATCGGCGGTGTTTCCGTTGTGCCTGGAATTCGGAAAGACATGCCCGTCATGGCCAAGATTTAGGGTTGGCAACGCCCAGCTGCGAAGATGCTTCTTGTAGATGGCGTCGGCTTCAAAGTGTGCCTGGCACACGTAGAGCTCCATGGGATCCACGAGCCGGGGCTGCTGCTGCGTGTTGATCAGCCACTGGAGGAGGAACTGCTCCTCGCTGGGAAAGCGATACAGTCGCACCTGGCTATTGCCAAACTGGCCGCAGGTGGGGATGCAGCAAATCCGGATCTTACCCCTCGGACTGGGACTGGCGCTCACGCTGGGGCTGCTTACGGAAGCCAATTCCGTCTTGATTCTGAGAGGCGTCAGCCAGGGATTGCCGTTGGAGGTTCCGTTAAGAGCCTCAGGAGCCTGATTCTGCTCGGGGTTCAGGTGGATCTCGTCCTCGTGGCCCAGGTTCAGAGTAGGCACTGCCCAGCTCTGTGGAAAGTCCTCTTCCAGGCAGCTGGGGTCAAAGTGGAGCAGGCAGATCCGATAGCTACCGTGTCGGGAATAGTCATAAGTGATCTTTGTGTTGTGCAGCCACTTGGACAGTTCCTCCTCGTTGTGGGGTAACTGGACCAGCTGGACAGGAATCTCGCGGGCGTTCTTTGACTCGCAACCGGGCACAGCGCACTGCAGTTCATCGACAGTGCGTTCCAGCTCCTCCAGATCCTGGACGGGTAAGTCCTCCGGCAAGTCCACCTGCTCGTACAGTTCTACGAAGTGGTTGCCACATAGAAGTCCTTCGCTCGGGAATGGATGTTGAAGGTAGGAGAGCCAGGCCCTTCTCATAACTGGATTCACGGGCAGACCCACGAAACTAGATACATCGGAGCCAGAACTAGGACAACTGGGAACCAAGCAAGTGGCGTTGTTTTGGTAGAGATTGCCACTGTTGTGGCCCAGCTTCAGTGTGGGCACTGCCCTGTCCAGGGGCTTTCCAAATTGCACCAGAGACTCTTCGAAGTGGTCCAGGCACAAGCCAAGACTGGGATCCGTCGACACTGGCAGCTTAAGATTGTGCTGCCACCGGCGGAGAAGGCTGCGCTCATCCGGCATGGTTACCAGCTTTTTGGCGTCCTCGCTTCCGCAGCTGATGACGCAGCATCTTTTTGGCTTAATCTTCACCGGCGTCTGTGGAGGAGTGCTCATCACTATGTCGGTCTCCATCGTCATTTCCATCTCCATCTCCATCTCCCTCTGCTTCTGCATATGCATCTTCAGCTCCTTCCAGTGGCTGGGGCGAATGTCCGGCGGATCCGGGAGCTTCCTCTTGCGGCAGTGTTTCAGGCTCCAAAGCCGAAAAACCGAGTGCTGCGGCTGGCCATGCTCCAAGTCCGCATCTAGCTCCACGCCATGGCAGGAGTACCGCAACGGATCGTCGTGGCCCAAGTTCACGGTGGGCACTGCATTTTGTTTCAGCTTCCGAGTGCCGAGGACCTCCGGCTCGAAGTGCTCGATGCAGACCCGGCCGACGATGTCATCCGGGTGCAGGTGGAGATTGTCGCACCACTTCAGTAGAAGCTTACGGTCCTTGGGAAAGCCGAAGGTGCTCAGCAGATGGAAGGCCGTGCGCTCCTTGCGACAGTGCTTCAGACAGCAAATGGGGGTCACATTATTGGCGGGTTTCTCGCGACGCTGGGGCACAGGTGGCGGTGTGGGAGGCAGGTCGGGCAGGAGCTCCTCTGCCTCCTCCTCATCCGCCTCATCGGGATCATTTTGCTCCTCCGTTTCGTGGTCTTCCGCCTCGTCGTCGCTGGCCCGCTCTGCGAATGTTTCCACCAGTTCCAAAGGATCAAAGTAACTGTCGTCCTTGTCGTCGTCATCCTCGTTGACAGCGGGAACACCTTCCCGCGACTCCTCTCCTTCGCCCTCCTCCTCCTCGTCCATGATCTCCTGCTTGCAGGCGACCTCCTCCTCCTCCGCCATGCCAGCCTTGATTGCCTCGTTATCGTAGATCAGTCCCTCGTCGTGGCCGAGCTTCAAAGTGGGCACCGCTCCGGTTTTCAGTTTCAACTTGCCGCGCACCATAGGCTCGAAATGATCGGCACAGATACGACCGCGGCACTGATCCGGAGTCAGGCGAAGATTCGCCCGCCACTTTTCCAGGAGGTCTTCCGTCCGGGGGTACCGATATGTCCTCAAGTCGTTGTCGATACTCCTTCTCTGGCGGCAGTGGCTCAGGGCACAGGTGGGTGTGAAGAAGCCCGGTATGTTCTTCGGGTTCTCGTAGATCGGCTGTTCCCGATGCCCCAGCTGGAGTGTGGGCATGGCCCAGCTCCTCAGCTGCTTCCCGTCTATGCAGCGGCGATTAAAGTGAGCGCTGCACACCCGGGTGGTCCTATCCACGTCCTCGGGCTCCAGGCGGAGATTGTGGCGCCACTTAAGGTGCTGCTGCTTGCCCGTGGGAAAGGCAAACAGACGAGCTCCATGCTGCAGCCGGCTCCTTCCGCAACTTCGGACGCAGCACTTCAGATTCCCCACAGTTCCTTTCTTGGCCTTCACCTGGAAAAACGAGAAATTATAAATGAGTTATCAGAAATGTCATTATCGGATGGGTAATCACCTGTCTGGGTCTGGGTATTAGTATTTGTCTTATATCCGGTTTTAGGTCCTCGGGCTCGGAGTCACCATCCCCATCCGGCAGCTCCTGCTTGACCACCACCTCCCCGGATTCCGTTTCGTCAAGCAGCCGCCGTTGACGGCCGAACAAGTTGCTCTGCAACTCCGCGGGATTGACTTGGAACAGGTCATCCGTCTCATCATGTCCCAGCTCCAGAGTGGGTATCGAGCCGATATTCAGGCGGGTCTTGCCAATGCAGACGTCCTCGAAGTGGGCGTTGCAGATCTTGTAGCGTTCCCGCTCGTGGAAGTGCAGATGGTCCAAGCGGAGGTTGTGTCGCCACCGCTGGAAGAGCTCCGGGTCCTTGGGGAAGCTGTTCATCTGGACTTCGTCGAAACGCCGCGTCTTGCCGCAGGTGGGAACCACGCACTTAAACACCGGATCGACGTACCGATCCTCCGGCTTCGGGTTCGGAATGAGTTCTATCTGGGCGTCGTCGTGGCCCAGCTCCTGGGTGGGAATGGCCCACTTAAATAGGTGCTTCGGTCCGATGCAGTCCGCTTCGAAATGCTTGTTGCAGATGCGCACGCCCGTGCAGTCGGCGGGGTTCATCTTGAGGTTGTTGCACCACTTCCACAACATGTCATCGTCGTCCGTGGGGAAGCGGAATAGTCGCACTTCCGGCTGTTCTTTGGACGCCCCACATCCCTCCACGGCACAGTGCTCGTCCACAAAAGCCTGTGCCTCATTGGGGTAGATGTCATCGTCGTCGTGGCCCAGCTCCAGCGTGGGAATGGCTCCTGCACTGAGCCTTCGCCCGTTGAACGAGTGCGTCTCAAAGTGGCGGGAACAGATCCGGTATTGCGATCGCATGGAGCCCCGTGGACGTGTCCGGATGTTGTGCATCCACTTCCGCAGCTGGGATGGATTGTGCGGGAGCCGGAAGAGTTGCACGCCTTGTGCCCGGGTCTTGCGGCAACTCTCCACGATGCACACGCGCTGCAGGCACAGCTTGCTAGCCCTCAGCTTGGCCGGATTCTGGTACACCATATGCCCGGCCGGAGCGTTCAGGTCCAAGGTGGGCACCGCCAACGGGACCGGACACTTTTTGCTCAGCACATGAGGCTCGAAATGAGCCGAGCAGACCCGGCGTTGGGCACTGCCCACCATGGGCACCTGCAGGTTGTGGGCCCACTTGGCCAGCGTGGAGCGGTTGTGCTTGGGGAAGCGGTAGAGCTGGACATTGTGGAGGGCGCGCACCTTGCGGCAATGTGGTAGGCAGCACCGCGGCACCCAGGTGGGTTTCGCAGAGGCAGACAGTTTCGCCTTCGTGTGCATCCGCCGTTTGTAGAGCATCGAGGGCTCCGGGTTCTCGTAGAGATTCTCAATGTTGCCGGCCAGGTTGAGGGTGGGTATGGCCCATGGCCGCATTCGCTTGCCGATGCAGTGGGCCTCGAAGTGCAGGTTGCAGATGCGCTGGCTTACCAGCTGGGCGGCCTCTGTCTGCAGGTTGTGTGCCCACTTGGCTAGCACGGACGCCTCCTCCGGAGGGCGGTATAGCTTAATGTCGTCCACGCTGGGGTTTCGCTTGCAGGTCTCAACGCAGCACTCGCCCTGTTCCTCGCCATTGTTGGGCGCCGAGGGCCGGGAGTGGAACTCGGCCACCTGCTCCGGCGTGGGCAGAGGATAGGCAATGTCTTCGTGGCCCAGGGTCAGGGTAGGCACAGCCCACTTCTCCAGGCGCTTGTTCCGCAGACAGCGGTCCTCGAAGTGCACCTCGCAAATGGCGTCGTTGAAGAGCTTGCTGCCGTCCGGCACGGGGCGCTGGAGATTGGCACACCACTTGGTCAGCAGAGCCACGTTGCTGGGGAAGCGGTGCAGGTTGGCATGGTCCCTGTCCCGGTTCCGCTTGCACACAGCTACGCAGCAGGTTTCACGGATGTTTAGCTTCTTTATTACGTCCGGATTCCGGTGAATGTCCTCGTCGTCGTGACCCAGGTGCAGGGTGGGCACTGCGAACGGACGCATGCACCCGCCGATGCAGTAGGGCTCGAAGTGCCGGCTGCAGATCCGCATACCCTTGTGCATCTTGTCCTCGGGTATCTTCAGGTTGTGGCACCACTTGCGCATCTGCTCGGGACGTCGGGGGATCGTGTGGAAGGTGATGTTTTCGGAGTTGTGCCGCTTGCTCTCGCAGCTGGGCACACAGCAGACATCCATGCTGTCGCTGGCGTTCACCGAGGATCCGCCCACCGCCAGGTAGGAGGCACTCACCTCCGGATCCACGTAGTGCGAGGTGGAGCTGGCCGAGGATGAGGTGGATGCGGCCGAGTGCCGTTGATAGGATTTGCTCTGTCCAATATGCAGCTGCTGCTGGAGCGGATGGTGCGAGGGGATATGTTGCTGGTGTTGCAAGTGCACCTGGCCACTGCCGTGGCTGGTGGAGGGAGTCGGCGGCGGCCACAGCTCGTTTTCGTAGATGTTGAAGGTGTCGTTGTGGCCCAAATGCAAAGTAGGCACCGCTCCTGGAACGGTAAGAGGCAGATTATAATGTGGAATGTAACCGGGACTTCTGAATGACTCACCAGGTGATAGCTTCCGCAAGCCCAGCGCTTCCTTTATGAAGTGGGCACTGCATATTTTGTGATTCTTGCCGCGATAAACACCGGGATCCAGGCGAAGATTGTAGCACCAACGGCGGAGGAGCACCTCGTCTCTGGGAAAACGATATAGCGACATATTGAAGTCGGAGGACCTGCTCCTGCGACAGAAGTTGAGGCAACAACGCTTCTCCTCCACATACAGGTTCTTGGGATTGTCGTGGATTTTCCCGTACTGAGCGCCCAGATGAAGAGTGGGCACAGCCCAGGGCTTGAGGCGGAACTTGCCAATACACCGCTCCTCGAAGTGGCGGCTGCAGAAGTGCCGCGGCTCCTTGGCCTGGACGGGCAGACGGGCGTTCTGACACCACTTGATCAGGCTCTTGATGTCCTTGGGAAAGTTGTAGAACTTGAGATTGCTCTCGCCCCGCTGGCTGGTGCAGTGGGGCATGCTGCACCTGGCCACTTCGCCGACGGTGAACGTGTTGGTGAGCTCGCGGTTCTGGTAGAGATTGGCCACGTCGTCGTGGCCCAGGTTGAAGGTCGGAACGGCCCAATAGCACAGCGAGTAGCGGTTAATGCAGCGCTTGGGGAAGTGCATGCTGCAGATGCGGAAGCTGGCGTAGCTGGAGGCCGGCACGTGGAACATCTTGAGGTTGTGCAGCCACTGGTTGAGGTATTTCTCGTCTTTGGGGAACGTGAAGAACTGCAGCGTAGGGCTGGTGCTCTTGCGCACCCCGCACAATGGCACACAGCACAGCGCATCTTCGGAGTCGTCCAGCGTCGAGGAGTTGGCCTGTGGTCCGGCTATCGCACCACTGTGCATTGCTGTTTCTCCTGCAAACGAGTTGTTGTAGCCGCCGTCCTGTACTCCGTACGATGATTCACTGGTCGAGTTGCTGTAGCTCCGCTCCAGCTTGACGTTCATCTCCGCCTTGACGGCCGAGGCAGCGAACATGGCAGCTCCATCGGCATTCGCTTGCCGCTGCTGCAGCAAGGAACTCAGAGCCGCAGTAGCCGGCAAGGTGGAGGTGGTGGAGGAATTTGGCTTGTGTTGAGATGTATTGGGCACTGGTGTGGCAAATAGAAAACATATATTATAGCATACTTTGCAGAAAAAAGGATTAAATATTTTTTTACAAACTTTATGAAGAAAAAACTCGACTCCTAACGCAAGAAAGCAAGATTTTTTTAGCTTCCACTTTAGCTTTTAAATGCTAATATTTGAATATAAAATGCAGACTTCTACCCAATTTTTGAAGGATCAAAGTCTACAGACATGCTTAAAAAAGCCTGCTTAGAAAAAAAATAGGATTTGGAATATTTGTATTTAATTTGTAAATAATAATGACAGCTGAACTTTTTTAATGAAAATAATAATGGCTTCTGATTGCCCAACAAAAGAACCAAAAATCAAAGAATTTATTGTGCCAATTTTGAAACAGATCTTGTACAAATACCGTGTTGTCCCTAAACTAATTTCTACAGTACTTCTATCTCTTAAACATATTGCAATTATTCGCAAGTGACACCTACTCTCCATGGTGGCCATGTGGCAATCCTGTAGCTTGTAGTTTGTCTGGCTCTGATGGTGGTGTTGCTGCTGAGGTGCCGCCGTGTTCAGCCCGGCCCCGTAGTACTTTCCGCAGTAATAGGGCTCCGCTATCCGATGCTCGTGCAGCTGTAGGGCGGTCTGGTACCACAGACGGCATATGGGACAGTCGAAGCGCTGCTGAAACTTGTGCTGCGGCAGGTGGGAGTAGAGCTGATCCCTGGTCGCAAAAGTGGCCGAGCACATCTAGAAAAGGGAGACGCAATGAGACAATATCATCTATGGACACCACTGAGTGTATCTTACGTTGCAGACGAAGCTGTCGTACTCATGCTGCATGTACTCGTGCGCTTCACACTCGGCGATCGATTCGAAGTGCTTGCCGCAGTACTTGTGGCAGAAGAATCGGTCGGCCCGGTGATGGTTTTTGTGCTGCTGCAGCTCATCGGCGCTCACGAAGGACATGGGGCAGATGTTGCACTTGAAGTCATACTCCTGGATGGTGCAGCTGCTCTCGGCAACGTGGCGCAAGTAGGTCTGCTTCTTGAAGAACACCTCCTTGCAGCGCTGGCAGACAGGCAGGCTTTCATTACCGGCGGGGCGATCATTGAGTGGCTTGCGGCGAGGAAAACTATTATGGTTCTGAAAGGGGAAGAAAAATAATGAAATGGTGGTACTTGAATGGCGTTCATGCTCACTTACCTTGCCGTAGGACTCATCCTTGACGGTGAGCTCCACTTTGGGACTCAGCATGTCCTCGCTGAACTCGTTGAATTTGCTGAAGTCCGCAAACGGGGTGTTGTCATCTATGTAGTTGGACTTGTAGGCCTGTTCGTCCATAGGTTCCGCTTCAGGAATAGACAAAAGAGTGGATAGTTCAGATACTTGATCCTTGAATACCCATTAATTTCTAATCGACAGCCGCTAAATAATTAAACTAAATAATTTAAACCCTCGGTCACCGTATAAATTAAAAATAAATACAAAAACTGCGCGAACTCTGTGCAGATGAAACAAGAATGTGTACCTTGTGTTTGTCGCTATGGTTTCGTATTTGCAATGCATATTGTTTTGATAAGAAAGTGATGTACACATAATGAATTAAAAGATAACCAAAGTAACACATATATGCGCTCTATTTCATGCCACACTTTTAATATTTAATTGGAGGAACTAATAACCCATCTCTTGGGGACTAAAACTGTATAAAATAATAAAACATCTCAACGAACTCAAAGGTATTTTCCACATCCTTAAGATACGCCCCGCCCTTTTGCCTCTTGAAGCAGATATAGGGGGAGGAACACCATATAAGTAGGTTAGTTTATGGGACCGAGTTACATAAGATGCCTCTCCAAAGACAATCCCAACAGCCCATAAAAAAAAAAGAGAAATGAGTATTAGAAAAAAATCGTATAATAGATGGCCGGGTTGATGGGATATGGAATGGTATGCGTTGCAATCGAACTGGCCTAGGTTACGCCGGTTGTATAGGGCATCTATCCGAGTATACATTTGCCAAGTGGATACATACAAACGGCCGTACTTTCGCACACAAATCGAGCGACAAAAAAAATAGAATAAAACACGGAACAGAACCGAACAGACCAGAGAGATATGTACGAGACCAACCGAACGAATCGGGCGCCAAACCTCAGCGAAACTGGGCATACGTTTTATTGATTCGACGGCAAAAACGGAGCTGAACTACGCTACCTATACGGCGTATAGGGAAACGGCCCCAAGTAACTGACTGCGACTGTGTGCTTGCTTGTGTTGGTATCTGTATCTATAGGAAAATGGATTTTGCGCTTAAGTTTTCCGACTTCCCAGCGCCCATTAATCGCTTTAAAGTTGATTCTCAGTTCTTCCATTGGGCGGCAAAGCGTTGTACGCCAACTATGCTTACATTTTATGATCATTTCCTGGGCCGGAGGCAGGGGCGGCGGTGGAGCCATGGGGTTTGGCGGCTGCTGGAAGGCCTCCATGGGTTCGCTCTTGATGTACGGATAGCTGCCGGCCATGATATCGTGGCCCATGTAGGAGGACCGCTGGCCCAAGTGGGACTGATGCGATTGTTGCTCCTGCTGCTGGTGGTGTTGCTGATACTGTAGCAGCTGGTTGTGGGCATAGGCCACTGTGTTGGCCCCAAGGCCATAAGTCGAACCTACTGCACCTCCTCCGCCAACGGCACCGCCACCGCCACCGCCCCCACCCACTCCAACACCAACTCCGCCGCTGACATTGCCGTAATAGCCATGCGTGACACCACCACCCCCTCCGTAGGCGCCCATGATGGAGTTGTTGTTGGTGCTGCTGTTGCTGGCGGCCTTGCAGGGGAGTGAGGGGTTGAAGGCCGTATGGGAGGGTGGGTAGGAAGCAACATGTGAGTACCAACTGCTGGCATGTTGCTGCTGCTGCTGCTGCTGCTGAAGCTGTTGTTGATGATGTTGCTGTTGCTGCTGTTGCTGCTGCTGCTGCTGTTGCTGATGTTGCTGTTGCAGGGGCAGCGAAAGAGAGGCGTGGTGGTAAGGATAGTGCGGATGCGGGGGAACTTGGTGGGGTTGGTTATGTTGTGACATCACGGACGGGTGAGTATTTATTTATCCCAATTCGAATTTGCAGGCGCGCGCGTTTCCTCTCTTTTTCGCACGCTCTGTCTTTTTTCGTTGGCGTCTTTTATATACCAGTTTTTCGATTGCTTCCGTCTGTGTGTATGTATCGCAATGTCATTTTTGTTTCTGACCACTGCAGGTCCTTTGGCTGCATTTTACACCACCCAAACTTCACACTCGGCACTCTGTGGCTGCACTTGCGACTGCAGTCCAATTGGAATTCTCAATATTTATCATTTTTCGCTTCGCACAGCTTCGAAGGAGGCAACAACAAACTATGATCTAGTGTGGCCAAGCGGTACATTCCGGAAATCCTTTTCCAGGGTCGTTATCGGACTAATACTAAAAACAAATTTTAAAAATTATAAAACATTATTCTGACTTTATATTCAACTTTCTCGACAAAGCTTGTGTTGGAAATTCGTAGAATATTTTTTAAAACTTCTTTGAACTTAGTGTTGGAAACGTTATGAAAGCAATCGTTTACCAGCACTTTCAAGAAATAACGATATTTGAATTCCGTTTGTTTTTGAAAAATGTATTGCAACTATGTATTTACAAATTAAATATTATTAAATATTAGGTAGTTTATTAAGCTATGTAACTTTTGGGCCCACCACGCCTACACGCTGCTGCAGCTTCTCTTTGACCTCTTCACCGTCCACCACGAACTGCTTCTCTGCTAGACGAATTAGCGTTCGCCGCAACTGCGACTTAACCTGGACAACTTTCGTAGAGTTCATGGCGGATATAGGCACTACACTTTCGAACTTAAGCACCTGCTTGGGTCGAAGTTCCTCAGGACATTGCTCCAGTCCGCTGGCCAGGTCGTCGATAATCGGCTTAACTTTGGTTAGAATCTCGTGGGCGCCTTCCTTGTCCATCTTGTTTAGCAGCAGCACACTGGGCTTCTCCAACAGCGATGGGTCGTAGAGTTCTAGCTCCCTATTCAGTGCGTATATGTTGGCCAAACAGTCTCGGTGCGGATGTCGTGGACTCAGCTGGAAGCCGAATATGTCGACCATGAAGACCATGAGGCGTGTGCGTTCTATGTGCTTCAGAAACTTGTGTCCCATGCCGAAATTGGCGTGGGCGCCCTCGATGAGCCCGGGCAAATCTGCCACGGTGATAGAGCGCAGGTCCTTGTACTCGATGGTGCCAATTTGAGGTCGAATCGTGGTAACTGAATAGTAAAATAAGTATTCAAATGGTAATTTAAATTAAACACTCTTTTACTTACAGGGATATGCTGCAATCTTGGGCTTTGCATTGGAGACCGCCTTAAGGAGTGTGCTTTTGCCAGCGTTAGGAAAGCCGACGAGTCCAACGTCTGCTATGAGCTTTAAATCCAGATTGACAATTCGATTTTCGCCGGGACGTCCTATGAAGTTTGTGCCAGTGCATCCGCCCACCCCTCCTCCGGCGACAATGCACTGGGCGTCATTCTCATTGAGGTCCGCAATTAGATTCTGTCGCTCGTCATACACTTGGACGCCCACTGGCACCTCAATGCGTTGGTCAACTCCTCGTCGCCCAAAGATACTCGCCTTGCTGCTGTCTTCGCCGCTGGAGGCGACCACTCGCTTATCTTTTAAGCTCTGGACCACCTTACGAAGCGTCAGGCCTTCTTTGGCCACAAAATAAACACAGCCGCCCTGGCCACCGACTCCTCCGTACTTGGGTATCCCGTTGCCGCCATGTCCGCCTCGAACCGCCAAGCGCAGGCTGTCCAGAAAGGTGGGCCGAAAGTGGGATCTAGCCGGCTGCAAGGAAAGGATTATTTTTCACATAAATCTGAAAATAAATCACTTTCCCACCGCTCTTGTTGATTTTAAAAGAAATTTAAACAACTGCACCATCGTATCGCATTATACAACAGAGATGAGCAGAGGACTATCGATATTTCAGTCCATTTTACTGAAAATAAGAACTTACAAAAAATTTGCCGATAATATAGAACTATAATTGGCAATCTATTTAATATAAATACATGAGCAACGTAAAATGGTTAAAAAGGGTTCGATTGCAAAACAATTGTAGTGGATTGCAACTTTCTATCGATAGGTCATGGAGCTAGCTCAGCTGATCGATAAAGAAAACAAAGACTACCAGCACGTGCGATTTGTTTATTGTGAGACATGGAGGCGGGCATTTGCTATATAAAGCCAGAGTAAGTAAATTATTGGGAAAATAAAGCAGATTCTCACACATTACGTATCTTGAAGATACCAAGTAGCTGAAGCCAACCCTGGCAAGGAGGTAACAACGGCAGACAACGGCGAAAGCAGCAAGAGAAAGCATGAGGATGGAGATTCAAATGAAGCCGGTGAAAGAAAAAAGTGGAACAAGAAGGAGCGTAAGCGAGGTCAGAACAAGGTAAGCAATGAATACTACAATAGTTGAAATGGAGTAATAATATAATCATATAACCACAGAATCGCCCAGTTTTCAAGGATGAGAGGTACTCCCATCTCTGCCACTCTCTGATGGAGGGTAGTGGCGGAGAACCATGTTCCTTGGCTAACTGTCGCTACGTGCACGAACTGGATGAATATTTGGCGGCAAAGGGAGAAGATCTAGGCACGGAATGCTATGTGTTCACCACAAAAGGGTATTGTCCCAGGGGGGTCAGCTGCCGCTTTGCCAAGGCTCACACGGATGATAAAGGAAGGAATATAAAAAAGGATGATTATGATGAAGATTCTAGCCAGACAACTTTCAATGGCATAAGTTCAGGTGGGTTGTAAATGTTATATGTATATGTAAAAAGATACATTAACTTTTCTATACATCATACATCATCTATACATCAGAACTCCAGGTTCGACTTCGCAAGCACGACTACGACTTTAGTCGAAGCAAAGGACTGATTAAACAGGCAGAGAAGCTCCGCGACGAACGAAAACAACAGATCCAATCAGACAAAGACAAACAAGAAGTACCTGGAGAAGGGAAAGGGTCGGAGGAAGAGTCTCAGGATAAGAATAAGCTACCAGAATCTAATGATGAGCCGTCTGTGGCTAATAACAACCCAACTGGTTGCGTTATCGATGATTCTCCTACTGGTAGAGATGCTTCCCGCAAGCCTGCTGTCGATTTTAGAGAGAAACTTGTCCTGTCCCCCCTGACCACTGTTGGCAATCTGCCATTCCGACGCATCTGCAAAGAGTTCGGTGCGGACATCACCTGTGGCGAAATGGCCTGTGCCCTGCCCCTGCTAAAAGGAATGGGTCAGGAATGGGCTTTGACTAAACGCCACCAAAGCGAGGATGTGTTCGGGGTGCAACTCTGCGGCAATAATCCGAATACCATTGCCCAGGCAGCTCAGTTGATTGAGGAAACGGCGAAAGTGGACTATATAGATTTAAATATTGGCTGTCCCATCGACCTGATCTATCAGCAGGGCGGGGGCAGTGCTCTCATGCGACGCACCAACATCCTGGAGCTAACTGTGCGCAGCTGCTCGGCTATGTCGGAACGGCTGCCGTTCACTGTTAAGATGCGCACCGGGATTTACGCGGACAAGAGCGTGGCGCATGAGCTGCTACCGCTGGTTGAGGAGTGGGGCGCATCCGCTGTAACGCTGCACGGCCGCTCAAGGGAACAGCGGTACACAAAGCATGCGAATTGGAGCTACATCGAGGAGTGCGCTGCTAAAGCCAAGCGGATGCCAGTGATTGGCAATGGTGATATTCTCAGCTACGAGGACTACCTGGA
This sequence comes from Drosophila atripex, assembly GCA_035045925.1. Lineage (NCBI taxonomy): Eukaryota > Metazoa > Arthropoda > Insecta > Diptera > Drosophilidae > Drosophila > Drosophila atripex. The sequence continues at coordinate 11,825,013 of JAWNOP010000070.1, forward strand.
GCGCCGAACCCTGGCCCCACATGTCAGCTCCGTCATGATCGGGCGCGGGGCGCTCATCAAACCATGGATCTTCCAAGAGATCAAGGAGCAGAAGGCTTGGGCTCCGTCTTCTAGTCAACGATTCGAACTGATGCGCAAGTTCTGCAACTATGGACTAGAACACTGGGGCTCTGATACCAAGGGTGTGGAGACAACGCGACGTTTTCTTTTGGAATGGCAGTCATTCCTGTACCGATACATACCCGAGGAACTCCAGCAGGCGCCGCCCCAAAAGATTAATGCTCGTCCGCAGAAGTACCGCGGCCGTGACGAAATGGAGACGCTGATGAGTTCCGGCAATGCGTCCGATTGGGTGAAGCTCAGCGAATCCCTACTGGGTCCTGTTCCCGAGGGCTTCACTTTTGTGCCTAAGCACAAGGCGAATGCCTTCTAAACATCACCCGTTTGTAAAAAGTTTAGTACGAAAACTTTGTAAGCGAACTTATAGCTGATTCAGAAGCAATAACAATTTATCAGACATTTAACTTTTGTTAAATAACTTGTATGTTTTCAAAATATATAGTTACTTTGTATCTTTAAATTGGAGGATTGAATTATTACAAGAAAGAATGCTTTCGGAAAACTATTTTTAAAAAAGAATGAGATGATACTCAGACTTAATGTCTAGTTCTAAGCTTAGCAAGTATTATAAATTTTTGTATTTATTTATTGTGTGGGCCAAAACCCCGGCGGTACTGCAGTACCGGGTCGACCCGTGACAGAGGTGGAGCAAGCCCCTACCCTCCGTCTGCTATCAAAAATCTGTTTAACATTGCTTGTCCTCCAATGGAGAAACTATCAGATGTTAAGCTGATAAGAACAGATACTACACTTTGATCTTAGCCATAAGGCCGAGAAGCGATAACCTGGCCTATGAGAAGCCCAGATCTAATGGCAGAACAAGCTAGAATAGGTTGGGAATTATTCAGATATCCACAAAACCATATTTCGTTTTATGCAGTCTGGGATTCATATTTAAAAAAAAAAAGGCCCAAAGATGTAAATAAGTATCCTGTTTCTTGATTAAACAACTTATTATTGGTTACTCATTTAAAATACAAAAATCACTTCAAATAGCCAAGGACTTCCTCTACGTCCGCCTTGGATCCAAGGAATATGGGGCTGCGTTCATGAATCTTTTTGGGAACAATATCTAGGATGCTGATCTTTCCGTCGCTGGCCAGTCCGCCGGCCAGGATCATGAGGTAGGCCATCGGGTTGCACTCGTAGAGCAGTCGCAGTTTTCCGTTGGGGGCCGATTTGGTCGCCGGGTATATGAAAATTCCGCCGTACTTGATGGTACGGTGGACATCGGCCACCATGGAGCCCACGTAGCGGGCTCCGTACGGTTTTCCCTTTGCCGGATCCTTCTTGGCAGAGATGTAGTTGAGCACACCGGCTTCCCAGTCGCTGGCGTAGCCCTCGTTGATCGAATAGATCTTTCCCTTCTCGGGCACTCGCATGTTGGGATCGGTCAGGATGAACTCACCAATGGCCGGATCATAGGTGAAGCCGTTCACTCCTGAGCCCAGTCCCAGGACAATGGCGGTGGCAGAGCCGTATAGGGCATATCCTGCGGCCACCAACTGATTGCCGGGCTGGAGGGCGTCCTGAACGGTTGGTGGACCATCACTCTTCTTGCGATAGATGGCGAAGATCGAACCAATCGACACCAAGCAGTCTATGTTGGAGGAGCCGTCCAGCGGATCGAAGCAAACAATGTATTTACCCTAAAAGCCGTATCGGAAAAGGTATGTTTTAAAAATTATTATTAATTAAAATCCCTTAGGGGCTCCTATTTTGCACTTTTGTTAAAAAATCCTCACCTGACGTTCCACTTCCACTTCAATAACATTCTCGTTCTCCTCGGACACCATCAGGCAGGTAGTGTAGGATGACTTGAGCATGTTGATGAACAACTCGTTGGAAAGGACGTCCAGTTTCTTCACCTCCTCGCCCTGGACGTTCACGTCCCCAGCGATGCCGTGGAGCTTGGCGATTCCCGCCTTCCGCACCGCCGAGGCAGTGGCCTTGATCGCCGTCTGGATGCAGTTAAGCAGCTGTGACAGGTCGCCGGTGGCGTCCTTGAATTTCCGCTGCTCCTGAAGGACGAAACGCGTCAGCGTCATCGCGTTGGAGTCGAAGGCTGGACCCTGTTGGCTCATTTTGGCTAGATAATAGGGGAATTTATTTGATTTAAAATTTATTTAGTTAAGAGTTGATAAATTCAAAAATAAATAAAATTGATAAATTATAAAAATGAAAAAGGGATTGGAGCTCATTGGGCGGGCAAAATGGCAGGCGGAAATTGCTTGGGAAAATGGCGGCTTGGAAGGGTCAGCAGGACTAGGCAACAGGAAGCAGGAGGCAAGAGGAAGCTAGTTCACTTACAATTACCGTTACTCGCCGCCATTATCGGGTAAATTTAAGTTTGCTCTCTAAATGATGCGGTTCCTGTGGGGATCCATAAAAATAAAAACAATTACTTGCATGAAGGTCAAAGCAGCAGCCCCCTTGACTTTCCCATGGACGAGTATTCTATTATTTGGTTTTTTGGGGGCTTGTTGCATAAAACCACTATCAAAAACTTGTCACTCTGAGTATGCGTGCTTGTTTTCTGCGGTTGTGGTGTCTTGTTTTTGTTTTTTCTAGCTGATAACCAGTTTTCTATGCAGGAGAATCGAATATGTATCAAGTAAAATTGGAAAAAAACCGGAACCAAAATATGCTACTTTTTTCTGGCCAATTTTTATATACCGACACGTGCCCCCTTATTTATTTTTGGAACATCTCCGGCAGACTCTCGATTAGCTATATATACTTAACGTTCACATATAGCACCACATTATCTATAGAAATCTTAAATATGCGTGCATGTGTATCATTCATCCACAATCCAGAAATGAATTGAATGACTTTCAGACTTGTCCTTAACCACTGCTGTGACCCCAGGGACTTGTGGAGCTTCCGAGAACGAAGAAACCGAAATGCACTTTCACTTACAACAACACAGGGGGAAGACTGGCAAAATAATGAACCGCTCTCTACGGCTGCACTCGAAAAACTGGCAGTTGGCTTTAATCCATGGCAACGACAGCAGTGGGAAGAAACCTGTGGATACGTCACTGCTGCCTTATCATTTTCGAGAGTATCTTCACTTTTATTAAAAACTTTTATTATTAAAAAATAATCAAAAGAAATAGATGTATAATTTTGGAATTTCCAGAAACTTAGAATAATATTATGATTATTAAAAGAAGTTTTAACATTAATTAAATATGTGGTTTCTTCAATAGTATTTAAATAATAATTTCCTCAAAACATACGATTTATTTAATATTTAAGTGTAAATTAGGAAAAGGGTATTCGGAAGTCTGTTTAGTTATATTATTTTTCCCATTTTGTTTTGTTTTCTAGGGTATGCCTCCGACAACGTACGACTGATAGCATGTAAATAAAATACATACGAACATAAGTATATAAAAGAGAGTCCCCAGACCTGAAAAGAGAGTTGATGGGGAGCATAAGCGGCGGGAGCCCAGTGCCAAAAATATGAGAAGAGAGTGGGAGCCTGTTTGCAGAAAATGGAGCTATAAAAAGTTCATACGGTCTTTGTTAATTTAATATTCATTTAACTTCCTCACTCATAAATAAACATAGTATCTATAAAGAAATCTTGAGAGTGTTTAAATACTTAATACTTGTAGCATGTTAAGTGGCATGTGTGATTTTTATGACCTACCGGTTCTATTGGAAAGAGGCTCGTCCCAGACTGTTTGTTTTCACCTAAACCCTATCAAAAATATGATAAGCCCAAGTCTTTTATATATGTATTAAAACCTATTTATTTAGTTGTTGTTTTTTGTTAAATGCCAGAGGTTTAGACGACAGTGCCTTGTCATTGCTTCGACCTCAGAACGTATTTTTTGATTATCTCTCGATTTTTCGGTAATTTGCGTCCGATTAGAGTGTTTCTATAAATTAGAACGTATTTATAACATAACACGATTTTGAAATTAAAGCGTGTCGGAAAGTCTAGAAGCTCAATCTAGAAATAAATATATATTTTAACAAAATATAATCATTAAAAAACACAGCCAAGTTCAAAGTCCAAAAAATCTTTCCGTTTTCCATCTTACTTATACTTACTTTTTTAAAACCAATTTACTATCTTTCTGTTATTAAGTAGATAGCATATTTTCATATGTTTGAAATACCATTTACATTTTCCCTTTACTGGGAATTCCTTTTAACCCATGATTATCAAACAATTTGAAACATTTAACTTTCGCCTCCTCCGTGCAGAATAAAATGGCTGGCGGAAACCCGCAATTATTTTGCCATTGTTAAGAGCCACCCCAATTCAATCGATGCTCGCCCACTTCCCGCCCACCCACAGGAACTTGGCCATGCGCAAGGCGTGGCTGGCACTCAACCCCATACCCAGATGGCTCGTCTTTAACCATATTAGTTGCTACTTTTTGTTGCCATTCAATTGGGTTTGATTGCCTCCCAGGGAGTCGGGGAATGGGTAGCTGGCAATATTCATTTTTGTCCATTTATTGTAAGCACTAAGCTATGGGTAACACGTCAAGGGCTAGGGAACGGTATGATCTTAAAATGGAAGTACTCGAATATAATCACTAAAATGGATTAGATTTAAGGATATTACTTGCTTAGTCGTAACTCTGACTAGAATGTTGCTCATTCAAGATATGAATATTTACAAATTGGTGTCCTACAACGAATCTCTATAAAACTAAAAGTTAAATTCATAAAATAGAATAAAGAACTGTTAAATTAAAGGTACAATTTATGGATAAGTTGGGTAATAAATTCTTTGGTGCTTCTGTTAAGTTAAAAATATTAAAATAAATAGATAACATTTTGTATTTCTTCTAAATAAAACATAAACATACAAAAGATCGATCCACTTCCGATTCAAAAATCTATGTTAACTGGTAGAGCTTGGAGTCACCGACAATATCCACGTCACTGGAATTGTCTTCGTCCTCGCTGTCCGCCTCCAAGTCGGAGTAGTCGTCCGTGGAGTAACCCTGCTGCATCAGGCACATCTGTAGCTGCTGCTGTTCGCTCGTGGGCTGGGCGGACGCGCCCCCCGATCCGGGGGTCAGTTTGGGGTGCTTGGGATCCGAGGAGGAGGCTTCGGACGGATGCTTTCCCAGTTCGGTGCGTGAGAAGTCAACGGGCTCTGCGGCATCCAAAAGTCAAAGAAAATGTCCAAAAATTTTACAACTTTGATTAATTTGATTTGAAATGCAACTTGAAGGAAACTTTTCGGCAACCCAAGGAGACATCTAAAAGCCAAAAAGCTAATTGAAAGGCCAAAAGTTTCTCAAAGAAACAAGCAGCACTCAAGGAACTATTTTGAAGTTATTTTGCTAAAGTTAGTTTTGCCATCAAATCGAATTAGTTAGTAATATTTTTTAAGTTTTCTTCGCAAAATTCAAACTATTTCATGTATTTTAATTATAGGATTGAAAAAACAAAGCTAGAGGATTTTTGTTTATAATAAAATGATTTGGAAAGTGCTATCAAATGTGATTTTAAATATTATCACTCATACGCAGTGTTGTCCCCTCTTAGGTTAAGGCAATGACTCACCATTGGCATTATCCCGTCGCCGCAGCTGCTTTTTGTGCTTCATCCGTCGGTTCTGGAACCAGGTCTTCACTTGCGTTTCGCTCAGTCCCAGCGCCGTGGCCAGCTCCACACGCTCCGGCGTCGATAGGTACCGCTGCGCCTCGAACCGTTTCTCCAGGCCGGATAGCTGCGGGTCACTGAACACTGTGCGGGCCTTCCTTCGACGGCAGTGCCGCAACGCATTCACTCCCATCCCCAGGCCGAGGGCCAATTCTGGCACGCAACCGGGCGCCCCAAAGAAGGGCGCTCCTCCGAACAGGCTGGCTGCAAGGACCAACAAGAAATTTCGTTAACTCCATTGTAGTTTTGACAAAGAGAAACTTTCGGTGTTGATGGCCATTGACGCCGGATGGCGATGCAAAGGTCTATGCGAACTTCACACAAATAGGGAGTTATGGCAGGAACTCACAACCTTTATTTCATTAAACAATAATTTCACAATTCCATTCCCCAGCCTCCTGAATTTCATGATTAAGTTTTATTTTTTAAATTCTACACGTACCTTGGGAAAGAAAATAGGGATCCACCGACTTGTAGGTCCCCGACGATGGTGACAGATAGCCGAGGGTCATCTGAAGAAACCCATGATCGGTGTAGGGCGCATTTGGGTAGAGGACACCATTCGGGCCACCCGCTCCTCCGTTTGGCGGCGGAGGAGGTGGCGGAGCTACGGGCACTGATGGTGGTGGCGGATGCTGCCCAGACACAGATCCTTGCTGAGCCGTCGGGTCAGAGGAGTACGCAGAGGAGCCAGAACGTGGATGATGACTACCACTACATAACAAAGAAATTCAAAGACATACAATTTAAAAGTGTTTCTTAAAAAAAACTATTTTTTTGTGTAACTATACTTGCTAATAATTCTAAAACTTTAGCTATTATATATTATATTATATTATTATTATATTATATTATTTTCAGACGAAAGGAGAACGGTATATAACTATATATATCTGAAATCGTATTATCCTGTCCATATTTTTAAAATTAAAGCACAAAACAAAATTATTTATATCCTTTCTGCCTATGATCTATAGAACCTATTACTTCAATAATATTTTTTTCCAATTTGAATCGGATAATCACATTGCCACAATTAAATATTTCATGGAAAATCTCCCGATGTACATTATCCACTCTTGGACTAACCGTGATGGGGTGTGCAAGGACTTGGAGTAATCCTCGCTGCCGTATGCCGCCGCTCCTTGGCCTCCGCGAGCAGTTGCCGTCGCTGCCGCCACTGCGGATGCCGATGGAGATGTGGATGCAGCGACGGCCGGATGAGATGGCATAAAATGCGAGGAATGCTTCTGTAAATTATTGTCGTGGATGAAGCTGCTCTTAGCTATGGCACTGGCACTGGCACTTTTCACTGCATTCTTGCTGTTCTTTTGACCGGAAACATAATTATTGGTATTGGCGCTGTTGTTGTTTAACGCGATATTGCTACTGTTACTATTGGCACTATTTAAGTTGGGAAACAGTATGTGCTCGATGGAGAACGGGGTTTTGGTTGCCAGCATTGTGGTGACACTGACGCCCGCTGCCTTGCTGTGCGTGGGTGCGGCTGCAGTGGGTCCGTGTGCATCCACGGGACTCAAGCTGGCCTCATTAAGCATCGCTATCGGCTGGGAGTGGAACTGGAGGTGGAAGTGGGTGGAAGTCGGAGTGGTAGGGCGACCCGTCTGCCGTGCACCGAGAATATCGTATATCGTATATGTCCTATGTCCTTGGGCTGCGCGCTTATGTTGTTTGCTCGTTGACGGTCGCGTTGAGTTTGCGGCAATCACCGCACATCAACCAGCAAATTGCTCCAAACGAGCAGCAGCACCAGCAGCATCCTGCAGGAGTGTGCGAGCGAATGAGCCGCAGCAGCGGCTGGTGCGAGTGAGAGAAGTGCAAAAGGATGCCACCCCCCTGCCATTCTCCGTCAACGATTCGATGCACTTGGTATTTTGTGGTGGCCGCTTAGAGATCCCGGCCCGGAAAAGGGGGTGCACCGAATTTCCGGCGTAATCTCCTGCTAGCATAGAACACACCCCCAATTTGCATGTGCATACGGTCGTCTCACTCGCGCATAAATTTTAACTCCCATTTTTGCATCTCTGCTGGCATCCATCCTCTGGTCGTCCGATTAGCCAGTTCCTTTGGTCCTTATGCGCTAAAAGCACTATTTAATTGACCCATGATAACCGCAAATCATTGGCACAACTATGCCACGCCGACGTCGACAGCGGCAGCCCGGAAGTACGGCTGACGCCATTTTGAAAGGCATTCAATTGCCCACAGGCCCCCCCTCCGAACTACCGTTGCGAATAATTCACGTGTCATGGCCGCCATGTCTGTTGTCTGATGTGCATGCATTAAATTCATTAAATGCCGCAATTATTATAATTGAATTAAACAAACGTTTTCGTGGGGCGCAAATTGGATCGTCAGGACATTTTCTCTGCCAATAAATGTGTGCGTGGGTGTGTGTGCGTCGATGTGGGCCGCCATAGAGCTAACGCAACTGTACTTAATGAGCGGGGAGCCCTTTGTCTGATAAAATACGCTCTCTGCCTTTACAATTATTAATTTATTGCTCGTTTTTGAACAAAAATATGTGCTTGCCAGTAATTCAATCAGGCCCCAACATAGCCGTACACCACCCCCTGCGGGGGCATGCCAACCACTCAACCACCCAACCCATTACCACCCAAATACTTGGGGCGTGGCCTTCATCCCACTAGCGACCAATAAGAGAATCGACTTTACAGGGTTGTTTGCTCAATATCGTTGTCCTTTTTCGACGCAAAGGATGTGAGGACATTTTTCAGCAAGACTTGATAGAGACCTCCGGGGCACTGGGGACTGTCTGTGAAAACAATGGCGGGGCATCCGGGGGGGAGAGCGAGCATGCTGACGATGCGACCAAAAAGCAAGACAAATTTGCTCGTTTTATTAATAAAATAAGTCACGCAAAGTAAGTCGAACATCATTATTAGGTTAAAGCCCTAAAACGGGCGCATTAGGTTGGAGTTCGTATGATCGTGGGTGTAGGACATCTCCCAGTGGAAAGGGTCAAAATGCCACTGCTCTCATTTAGGGACATGGAATCCGTTTATTTGACTTAATACCTAATTGCCAACGACCTTTTGTAAGGTTGGATGTGTTTACTATTCATATAGTTTGAGAAAACTATCTACAATACATCAAATACAATCTATAGGATTGAAATAATATTCTCTGAAGATCTAAAACGGTAGATATATATATTGATAAATATTTATTAACCTACATATGTATAATTATAATTATTATTTTGTAGTAAAGCACATTTTTAAAAATGCATAAAACTTGGTAAATATTTTTCACAATTTCTTAGTTCTTAATTGCTCAGCTTTGACACTCAAAATGTGCAAAGGACAATGGGGCCCTGTCTACCAGTAGATGAAGACTCCTCCACTCATTTCACCTGGATAAAAGCACTTAACTTATTTCCCCAACAGCCTCCATGGGCAACCTCCATCCACGTCTCCGGTTAGCTCCGTTGTCATCCATTGTTATCCAGTTGACATGAACGTGCGGAAGAGCGTGTGTCTGTCTCTACCTCTAGATGCTGAGATTTTAAAATCGATTTTTTCCCGGCAATCCTGGAGTCTGGTAGTTTTTTAAAACACAAATTCCCATGCCCATGTTGGCAGATTATATTCACGTGAAACCATTTAGTCCGCTTAATTTGCGTGTGCAACTTCCAACTTCTAGCAGTGGTGCACGTGTCCTGTCAGCCGGGCTAAGCCAAATTTTTATAATGATAAAAATGTAGCCTCTATTGGGCATCGAATTGCACAGCCACTTTGCGGTTTCTCCGAATAGGGTGTTCCGTCCCAGGGCAATTACAACATTTTGTGTCAGTTTGCCTGGAAAATCCTTTGTATTGTCGACAAAGAAGTCCTCTTCTTTTTCCCGGGCTTACTTTAGCATAATTCCCTGAAATCAAAGCTGAAGTGTGTCACCGATCAGGTTACATAAGCCAAAGGCCGTGCTCAGACGCAGGATTGGGGTCGTCGTTGTCTTAAAGCGGCATAACTTCTCAGATCCTTTTTCCGCATTTAAGTTTGATTCTCGGTAAATTAACTTTTGATCCAAAGCAACACAAACTTGAACATCCTTGCGGGTCCTTTGTTACTGCTGCGGGGACTCTCACAGGGAACATAAGTGGCTACATCCTTAAAGAGGGTCACCAATAGCAAGTGCCACTTCCTCTGCATGTATCCTTTTATTTCGGGGAATAAAAAATATAGTTTGTGAATGGAAATTGCTTAGTATTATTAACTTAATGTATCTGTATGTCTTTTTTATAGAATAATTGAACAAATATAAATTATTTTCAGCTTTGGCTCAGAAGTAGTGGCTCTGTAGTTTTTATATACTAGTAATATTCTATTTCGGCTACATTTAAATGAGAAATATGTCTAAAAATTGAAGCGTTACCGCCCACTTAACAGAAAGGCCAAATCCGAGGGTTAGGATTCAAAGCGATCCGACATTTTTGGGCTGTGCCGCAGTAAAGTGCAATTTAGGACAATTACACGAGGTAAATTGAATTAATTAGGAAACTACATGACTGTAGAAGCCAACGAATGTGTATCAAAATATCAGCTACGGCCGTGTAGCAGCACCCCCTCTGATAAAATCGGAAAATGCCAGCAAATTACAAACTGCCCCTTCGACAAATCATCGTGTGCACATATTTCGATGTAATTTAATATGTGGCACGCGTTCCGGAAACTTTCCTCTGTGTTGTGTGGCTCTGCTTTTTCTACTTCGCACGTATTTTTATTTTTATTATTATTTTTTTTTTTTTTTCAATTTTGTTGTTTGTCGGCTGGGAAAGGACTCTGCGAACTTGTGACTCCTCATGGTCCTAGATTCATCTGCAATTGTTGCCAATGAGAGCAATTGTGTGCTGCAAGGGGTGAGTGGAGGAATGGCCATAGAGTGGAAGGAGGTCTTTGGATAATTGCATTTGTTAGGACTCTAATTGTCTGGGCGGACTGGGGCGGGGGCAGGGTGAAAAGGTTACTGTGCCTAGGATCACAACAAGAGGCTTTTAATAAGCAACCAGAGGAGTCTACCGCCCCCAAAACCCATACTCCGGAAACTGGTCGTATCCGAATCCGTTTGAAGCCGAAAAAGTGGGTGTTTTAACGATCCTAAATCCTTGATATAGAAAGTGTATTAGCCGACAATTACTTTGACATTATTATAGGTATTGTGATTAAAAGAATATCAAAGTTAATTTATAGTTGATCTGTGAATGAAAAAAATCGATCAAATATTTGTTAGCTATTTCCCCAACATGAAGTCTAAAATCATCAAAGAACACATCATTTATCCGAATCCAAGCCAAAGTACTTGTGACGAAAGTCGGGTGGGGTAGAAGTCATCTGCTGATTTGGACCCATGAAGAGGCTTGTTATGTTTATTCTAAAATAATTGCCAACACGTGCCCTATCAGCGTCAATCAACGCAAACAGAGAGCCCGAGAGAACTCTTGGCAAAAAGTGAAAAATCAGAGACCAGCTTCGTCCCGGGCAGAAGCAAAACGTTTTCGCACTTATGCACATCATTTAGTGCATTCAGTGCTGTGAGCCCGCATTGAAGGATGTTCGTCCTTTGGTGGTTGCTCAGCTTCCGCGGTAAGTAGCCGGCTAACAATAACAGAAGCTGATTTGGCGATAAGACACAGGACGCCGGCAAGCCCCTCCTGCCACACTTCTGACCCGCTGCGCGTTTCTATGGCGATTTAATCAAATTAATTTTCTCACGTGTTCTTTTCACTTTCGCCCAGCAGGTTTGAAAACAAGCGCTAAAGGAACAAATCTAACAGCTAATAAAATTGCGGGCATATGACATTGCCGTGGGGGGTGCCACGCCTCCCGCCTTTCCATAACTGCATTTTATTAGCCAGCCAATAAAGAAATAAAAGATCAGTGGGAGGCTAGGAACTCTTTTCACTGAACGCGGGATTACTCCATCATAGAAAATTTAAAAAATTTGCTTCGAAAACTGTGCGCAGATTGATGAGGAATCCAAATACACATCTAGCTCTCAAACTATCCTATATATATAAAGATATAGCCATCGCAGTGGGCATCGCGAAGGGAATCGGTCCGCAAATCGTTTAAGGTATTCCGCTCAAGAATCGGATGGAAATTGGCCATTATATGGCCATCGCGGGGGGCCATATTGTGCCTCCATGCATTTTTCCACATTTTGAAGGAGAAATTTGAGAAAAAATCGAAAAAATAATTTGTTCCTAGATTTTGATGCAAATTGGAAGGGAATAGAACTGGAAATCGTTTAAGGTATTCCGCTCAAGAATCGGATAGATATTAGCCAAGATATAGCCATGGCAGTGGGCCACATTGTGGATCCATGCCTTTTTCCATTTTTTGAAGGGGACCCCCAGAAAATTTCATAAAAAATCTAAAAAAAAATTCGTTTCTAGATATTGATGTACATTTAAAGGAAATACATCCCCAAGTCGTTTAAGGTATTCCGCTCAAGAATCGGATGAAAATTGGCCAAGATATGGCCATAGCTGGAGGCCATATTGTGGATCCATGCATTTTGTCTATTTTTTGAAGGGGACCTCAGAAAGTTTCACAAAAAATTTAATCCCCAAATCCTTTAAGGTTTTCAGTATAAAGTATTAGGTATTGAAACGGGTAAGAGTACAGCCTAGGGATATGGGTAGTATGGGACTATCATAACTTTTTAGTTTAGTTCATAAATTAAAATGGCTTGTGGTTATTTGCAAAGTGTTTGTTGAACTGCTGAAATTCCAATAAAAAACTTATATTAAGAGATGGTAGAAAAACCATTGTCGGCAGTCTGCGGTTAAGTCAATGCCATAATTTATGATTTGCGGCCCAAGACAAAAAAAAAACATTTGTTTATCGGTATATTTTAATATGCTTTGTTTTATTTAAATGCGTTAAGTTAGTGTTCTTCTTGTCAATGCATGTAGTATGTTAGGGCTTATAAAAGTGTTAATGCAGTTTGTTTATTTGTTCCATGCCTCTTCGCCTTATAATGCTCTTCGTCGTTTATTGATTGATTTATGCTGCTCTAGTCAGTATCTTTAGTTTGTATGAAATACATAAATGGTCTTTTGTTTGTAAATGTTGTTGCAAGCGACACTCGTTATCATTCTTCAGTCGTTATGAAGTACAATTGTTTTTAACTACAATGTGAGTTAATTTTCTTTTATCAAAATATATCAAATGCTAACTTATGTTTTAAAGCTTTCTATTTTATTTAGTTATTGTATTACAATTCTGTTCATTTCAGTTGTCCTCTCACTTTGTGTTATATTTGTTTTGTTGTCTTTAACAATCGTTATAGGTTCGAGATGTAAAAAGTTTGGCAGCTGCTCTGGATTTATTAAAAAGATTATTATCTGATTAAATTTTGTAAAGGGGAAATTAGTTTTTGATTAATTTGAAATTTATCTATAAGTCAGATCTAAGCACTAGCCACAATTAAAATTCCTTTAGTTAGCTCTTTTAGTATTTTTGGTCAGAATACATGCATAAGTGAATAAATTGTTAATATACGGAGTCTGTGTACGCGCTTAGTGAAATAAATAGGTAGTTTCCAAGAATTAAGCATCTTAAACGTAAAATTGTCAATAGAGTTAAATAAAAAATGTTGGTTATTAAGTTTACAACCATTGACTAATTCATTCAGCAGATTTCCAGCACTGTTAGCATATACCATTTATATTTTAAAGGTAAAAAAGCAAACAAGACACGTTCTTATTCAAAACCTTTCTAGCGAACTGATACCAGTTTATAAATTATTCGTCGGGACAACCATTAAGTTTAGTTAGTTGTACTACTTTTTAGATCAAAATATACTTTATCTAGAATAGTTAGTTTTCCATCTAATAGTTTTCTTACTTTCTAGCCCATTTTTTTTAAAGCATATAATCGAAAAAAAAGTAAGATTTAATAAAAGACTAATTATTCCTGGAAATCAAGTTTTCAATTAATTATTTTCACAAGCCACGTACACAGACTTTTCGATTGTACTGTAGATAAATCCCTAGTTTTCTTTAAGTTTCCATAAACATGGTTTTGAAGCAAAGCCAAATACAAATATGTACAAGATGTTGTCGAAGAAGGAGAGATTAAATGACAATGCAATAGAGTTTTATTAAGTGTAAAAATAAGTATAAATTAATCGTATAATAATTAACTTAGTCCAACTTGCACAGAGTTGTTGCAAATGCTTTAATTTGTGTGTTGAATAAAAAATAAACATCCGGTACACTCGCGTCACAATTTAGTCGATATAAACAAGTAGATAAAAACATTCGAGAAACAAATCACGCGTCAAACAAACCAAAACTGAATCCAATCCTAATGAATTCGATCGATCTTCGTTTCCATTATGAATAAACGAATGAAACTTAACAACTACGTAAGAAACGCCTACAATGCAATAACAATTTGCACGGCTTCGGGTACAGGGGGTCTGGTCTTTCGGGTTCTGATTGGGGATGGTCTTTTTAAATTTAAACTCTCTTCATGCTCTTCAACACAAAATTGAATTTTGCATATATGATTCGGGGCGCAAAGCGTCGTCATTATGATTATCATGATCAGTATTCAGTATTCAGTATTCAATGTTAAATGTGTTGCTATGGGCACGGCATTAATCGTATAAATCTGAATGTCTTTGGAGCCGCTTCTGCCAAATACAGCAAACAGTTTCGAGAATTTCAATGCGCTTAAAAGATTTTTTAAAAACTAAATAAAATATATATATATATATACGCCGATATAGCCAAACATGCTCGCTTGTATATCGCGCTAAAAATATATATAGCGCTGCTGCTCCGGTACTGTGATTATATGTAGGTAGCGGTCTCATTATTTCGATGTAATTAGTTGCTAAAGTTGGCCTAGCCTATTGGTTTTGTGAACGAGATTCGAACATCGCTGTCACGTCGCGTATTGAGAATTGTGGTGAGATCTTTTCTCTGTTGCTGCAAAATAAAAGTCAGTTAGTGGCTGGGATTTCAAAAGGAATAAACTCTGTCCTTACTTGGAGCCCGCATTGCTCTCGGCCAAAGAATTCCGCTGTAATCGCTCCCGGGGCATTGGCTGGCCACGCTCGAATTTGTTCGTCGGCACCTTGGCAGTGGTGCTTCCGTACTTCTGGGCAGCCGTCCTCACGCTGAGCAGCGATGTGGCGGATACCCCGCTACTGGTATCACAATTTTGATTCTTCTCGTCCGAAATCCGTCGCACGCGCTGCAGGCCCAGTTCTTGGGCCATGTGCAACGTGCTCTCCGATCCACCGCCAGCCACTCGAGACATCTGCTTCAGATTCATGTCCATATCCTTTTGCAGAGCGTGCATGTCGCCTCGGGACTTGGACTTGATGCGCAGAGACTCCGCGGCCTGGAAGTTATTTTCCTCGGCGTTGAGTTCGGTTCGGGAGCGTGACTTCAGGGTGTCGCCGTGATACTTCTGCGTCAGCTGTTGCCGCCGCTCCTCCTTGATCTTGTCGATCCGTTCGCGGTCGAGCACCACACCGGTGAGTACGCTCTTGCGGCCAGCTGGCGGCAGGAACGGTTGCTCTTTGGGCACATTGTTCTGCTGGATAAGGGAAATGCGATTCTCGGTGGTGGGTGTAATGGGCTCCTTGTGACAGATCTCCTCGGTGATGCTCATACCAGGCAAGCGCTTCGGCGGATTCAGGGTCTTTGGCCGTGTAAAATCGAAGCTCTTGCGGCGACTGTTCACCTCCGACAAGACCTCCGGCAACTTGGTCGAGGCGTACAGGTCCTGCAGCTGCTTACCACCAAACTCTCGCACGAAAGCGTTCTCGTCCAGCGATCTGGTAATTTTCTGGCCAACGCTGTTCAGTTTCTTGAGCGGCACGGGCGCCGGCATCGCTTTGGGCACGCTCAGTTCGTTGGGCTTCTTCATCGAGCCGCCTCGCACCGCGAAATCAAAGCTCGGCAACTGCTCCACTGGGGAGCTCTCGAACTTGTTGGCCAGCTCCTTGACGCTGAAGGAGGGCGACTTGCTGGGCGAGTGCTGTTGATCCCGTTCCGGCTCCATATTGTCCGGCAAACTGTCTAGGCTGTCGAGTTCGATTCTGTCACTGCTCGGCTTTTCTTCCGTGTTGAGTTTCATCTCCTCGCCACGTAGATTTTCGTAAACAGTTTTCGGCTTTCGCAGCTCGATATTCTCGTAGAGAAGTTGCGACTGCTCGTCCTCCTCCGCATCCTCCTCCACCTGCTGATGCTGGTCCGGCTCCAATTGAAGAAGTTGCTGTGTCATCTCCGCCGCCTTGTAGGCTTCTCCGTCCTGCTGATGCTCCTCCTCGTCGATCTGCTTCAGGCTCGACCTCTCGTGAAGCATCTGGTTGACCTCCGTGACCGAATTGCGAAACAGCTTAACCTGCTCGTAGACAATGTTCTCATCAAAGTTAGTCTCCAGCAGCGCCGGGGCCTTCTTCTCCTTCTCCGGCGACTTGTATGTGATGCTGATGGTGGACCTGATGGGGCTGGTGGGCACCATTTTGACGGGCGTCTGCTCGAAGTCTTCGTACACCGGGGAGCTGTCTTCGGTGGCCAGCAGAGAGTGCATGCTCAGCTGCCGCTGCAAATGCTGGTACCCAAACTCACTGGGTGTCACCGATTGGCTGGTGTTGTCCGTGAAGTTCGAGTTGTTCGGGGAGGAGCACATGGCCGCCGCTGCCGCTGCCTGCAGTTGCTCTTTCACCGGCAACGTGGCTGCCCTGTTCGCCGGCTGTGGCAGTCTCTGTTGCACCGGCTGAAGGTCCAAGGATAGTTCCCGCTTCAAAGCGTTCATATCCCGATGCTCCTGGACATTATTGAACTTTAAGAATAAAAACTATTAGTATAATTTGTGGCATAAATACATCCAAAACGCTCACGTTTTGTCCGAGGCTCTCGTGGGAGCTGCCCAGATAACTGCTGGCCGCATCCAGGCCGAGGAGCAGCTGCTGCTGCATGTTGGAGGACACCCCGGACACTCCAGACATGGCGGAGGCCATCATTAGGGGTTCCATGTCGTACTGGGGAGTGTTCACAGCAGAGCTGTTCTCGGAGCTCTCGGTATCGCACAGAAGCAGAGAATAACGTGGGCTGCGAGATGGAGTCGTGGGCGTTCCCACGGTCAGCTTGCCATGGCCGTCTTCGCTCGGATCCACTCTGGGCTTCCTCAAGGGAACAGTGTTGGTGTTGTTGGCACTAAAAGAGAGGATTATGTATCAAGGGGACTCGGTTGCCATAGGTGTGTCTACTTACTGCACAGTCCGGAGACCGGGCGCCTCCTGCTTCGGAACTGAATGCGTAAATGTTCCCTGGTAGCTGAACCGCTCCTTGGCGGCCTGCTGATCCTTGCGTTTGGCACCCAGCTGCACCGACGGATAACTGTAGCGGGTAGACGAGGAGGAACCTGAACCCGAACCCGAGCCCGAACCAGATCCCGAGGCGGCTGTCGAAGGTGAGGCCAGCGGGGAGTGGCTAGCTCGTGCCGGTTTGGGCGGCGGGTGAACCTCAACGCTGGCGAACTGTTGCTGCGTGCTGGGCACCGTCTCGGGTGTTCCACAGTCAATGAACTGGATGTCGCACAACTGGTCCTCCAACTTATAGCGCTTGCAGCAGTTTTCCGCGCCGGCGGGCTCGTGGCCGCAGGATGACTGCGGGACAGTGGCCGGTGGAGGTGGCGGTGGCATCGTCCTGGCCGAGCTGGGTGACAGGAGATTGAGGCGCGGCTGCTTCTTGGGACTGGGATTCACGCTGTTCGTCTGGCTGGAGAAGTCCTCGGGCCGGGCGCGCATGATGCGGCGAGTGGCGCAGCCAGACGAGGGCGGAACATTCTCCTTGCCAACGCGCGGCGAGCTCACCAACGACTCGCTCTCTGAGAAGATGCGCATTTCCGGCTCCTCGCGGTCAAAGTTCAGACCCAGCTCGGAGAGCTCGCGCGAGGGGCAGGTGGTCATGTGGCCACGTTGTGGCGATTGCAACAGGTCGAAGTACGAGTCGTGCGAGACGCTGCGCGAGTGGCCGACGGTCCGCAGGCTGTCGATCGAGTTGGACCGGATGCACAGATCCATGGGCTTCGGTTCCCGCTCGTGGCTCGTGGTTTCCAGCAACTCGATGGACTTCGGCTTGTCGTGCTTGGTCAGCTCCTTGCTGGCATGGGCATGTGCCGCCTGGACGAAGCTCACCCGCGACGCAACCGAATCCTTGGCGTCGGTGCTGGCCTTCGGTCCGGCCTCAGGGTTACCCTGGCGTTGGCTGCGCGTGAAAATGGACTTCCAGGAGGGCGTCTTATCGGGCTTATGCTTCTGCCGGCTCCGCGGCGCCGACAGCACCGTGTGGTACTTGTCCGGCAGGCTAGACGGCCCCCCGCCCACCTCTATGTAGGAGCCAATGTTGGAAGCGGCGTTGCTGCTCGCGCTGGTCAGCATGCTGATGGGCAAGGACTGCTTCAGGTCGCCACCCTCGATGCGCGAGTGTCGCTCCTGGGCCTCCTCCAGGCTGATCAGCTTGGCGCCGCCCGTGCTCAGGCTCTTCGGGCGCTCTACCAGGCCCAGGGACTGGTCCTGCTCCCTCTGCTCCACCAGCAGGCTCTCGCAGTCGGTCAGCGACTCCAGCCGCAGCTCTCCCCCCTGCGCACTGGCCACCATGTTTTGGCGCGCCGTCTGATCCTCCAGGGCGTCGAAGATGTTGTGGCAGTTGCGTATCAGGTACTCGGTGACCACTGCCTGCACGCCCACGCCACGCAGCGCCGCCACGCCCCCGGACTCGAGGGCGGGCGATCGCAGTAGGTTGGGTGCCCACACAATGGCCAGGTTCTTGTCCGTCATGCCGGTGCGTTCGTGGTGCTGCGACACCTTGTACAGGTGCTCCGCCAGATATTTAAGAGTTCTGCGAACGGAAAGGTGTTGGTTACTTCACTGGAACAGGTTATCTAGGTGTCAGGTGCTTAAAATATTACCTGTAGTGGGGCGGCGGCAGCTTCAGCACCGTCTCCTTCATGAGACGCAGGCGCTCGTCCGCCTCGTCGGCCTTCACCTGGATGGCCTCCACGAAGTTGTCGTACAGCTGGTAGGTGCAGAGCGGATTGGGGAGCTCCCGGAAGTACATCTTAAGGAGCGAGCTCACCGCATGAATGTCCTTTTTCATTTCCGGATTGCCCAGATCCGGCACACGCTCCTCGTCAAAGGAGCGCCTCAGCCGCTGGATGTTCGAGGTGATGCCGGAGAGCCGGTAGATGCCGTCAATGACTCCGTAGTTCTCGATGAACTCCGCGCAGGAGCGCAGCACCATGGGGATGTCCTGGCCGCTGTTCAGCAGGTGCTCGGACAAGTCGCAGTTGAAGACGCGCTCTCGGTAGATGCCACTCTGCTTGAGCCTTCGGCGGGATGGCCGCGAGAGGATGAACGACCGGAAGAAGGCGATCAGCTTGCCGTGCTTGCGGAGCACCGGCTTGGTAGGTGAGGCGTCCAGGTGGCCCACGAGGGGAGCCGGCATGGGAAAGTTCCGGGGGACCTTGTCGCCGATGGTGGCCACACAGGATTGCGGGAAGAAGCCCACCTCGTAGAGGGACTTCTGCAGGTGCGATTTCTTGCCGCGCCACCAAATCGACTCCGCCGGACTGGGCATATCGATCACGGAGATCATGTCGCCTACTTCGATGTTGATCTCGTCGGGAGCCTGCGCCTGATACCGTCTTACGCCGTAGGCGGCCCCCACCGCCGGTGTGTTGATCGTCCTTTGGGTCTCCCCGTCGGCGAGGGGCAGCCGCCGGCCCTTGTTGTCCAACTGGAGCCAGGTGAGGATGGTGCCGCACGTCAGCGAGTCGGAGGCGATCATCGAGAAGCGCTCCAGGTACTTGGCCACCGCGTACTCCACGTCCGGCTCGCTGGGCAGCTCCGCCGCCAGCTCGGCCATGTTGCGCAGGCCGCTGATCTTGCGATCGTAGACGCAGCGGTGCAGCATCTCGTCCAGCAACTGCATGTTCTCGAAGCTGCGCTTGATTAGGAACGGCTCGCAGCGCTGCGGGCACACCCGGATGATGAACCAGCAGCTCTCCGGTGAGAAGCTCCGCAGCGAGCTGTGCGGCAGATCGCCGCCGATCGACTGCGAGGCAATGCTGCTGCCCAGGTGCTCCGACTTGTCGTCCAACAGCTGCACCGACAGCGGTCCCAGCTGGACGCGTTCGTAGTGGAAGTGGGCGCACTCCTCCAGCTTGGGAAAGCGGCACGATTTCTACGGATGGGGAAAGGCCAGCTACGATTAGGTTGCTGCAAAAATGGGATACACGGAATACTTACGCTGTTCAGCGGCTGTACGGCCATGTGGCGGCTTGGCTTCGGGGGCGGTACTCCGCCCTGGGTGGGCGGGCTGCAGCTGGACTCCGTGGAGGCATTCGATATTTGAGACGAGTTCATCGAGGAGAACATGTCCTGGTGGCTCAGCCCGGGCAGGCTGTCGGCCGGCACGATCTTGAAGTTCAAGTGGGCACTGATCGCCGCCGCCGGCGCGTCCATCTCGAACTGGAGCGGCGGCTGGGCCGAGCCGGCATGGCAGGCACTGGCAGGACCGCCTGCTGCTGCTGCTGCGGTGGCCTCAGCCTGGGAGGCCAGGGCATGAGAGTGCAACTGGGCCGCCAGGGAGGTGCTCACCTTTTCCGACATGGTGGACGCACGAACACTCTACGCCTGTTGCAACATCTGTAAGAGAACAAGGGAGTGAGTTGGCGAAGCTGCTCATAATTCTTGGCTGGCACTCGAGGTCATTGGGCGCCGAAGAACCCCTCGCCCGAACAATGGCGAGGTAAGTTTCCCACAAACCCCCTCCACTGCACAACAATGGCTAGTTTTTATTTATGATTCTGTTCTCAGGCCTTTCGATTTCTTTTAAACAATGGGTGGGTTGGTGGTTGCAATTGCAAGTCAAGGATTTCTGATTAAAAGCTTAGGGACATGGAGATCCAGTTGGTTTAATGGAGACTCCTGTCCAGCTATTTCTGCTTCCAAGCCAAAGAATGCGGATTCAAGGCACAGTCTAGTCGCTGGCAAACTTAAGAATTCAGACCTCGTCCATGGCTGATGGCTGCGCGTTTACTTTCTAATGGCACGCACGACGACTCTTCGTTAGAGCCGGGGTCCCCCGCCAGGCCAAAACGTTCTACTTTCGGAGCTCCAAGAGCTCGGCGGCACTCTCTCTGTCGCGGATCTTGGACAGAGTTGGCTGGAACGGCAATAAATATGGAACAACGGAGTCAGCTAGTGGCAGGATGTGGCACACGATGTGGCAAATATTTATTGAGTTTAAACATTAAACCAGTTGGGATTCGGATTCGGAATGGATGCTGGAGTTGCTGGAGTGGCGGAGATGTTACCTGAAGGATGACGATGCCTAGCGGTAGTTCTGATTTACAGCGACACGAACTGCCATCGCCGGCAGGCAGGCAGGCTGGCTGGCTTTAAACTTTCATAAATAAAAGAGACTGTCGGCAGTCGGGAGTCGGGAGAGAGACCACTCTGGCCAATGGACGCAGCGAAATCATAGTGCTGGCTGTGGGAAAACGGGTTTTTCCACTTGCCCAGAAGAGCGATCGCCTGGCGATCGGGGAAGTGCTCTGGGGCCGTTCGTCAACTCCAGTCGGAGTCACAACCAAAGCCAAACTATTCAAAATTGTTAACGCTAACGGTTCCAAAATGCATCCACACGAAGAGTCGCATCCGAGTAGCGCCAAATGTGCCCATAAAGTCGGGTAACGACCTGGGAAAGCCACAACAATAGATGGAGATGCCATCAATGCCACTTAATAGATCGCCACAATCACCGACTGCCCAACAATGGATGAATGGATGGATCTATTTCAGTATTCTAATGGGGTTACGATCATATTCCTATTGTTCTTCAACGACTTGTTGACAGATTCTAAACGGCAGGTTCTTGGTTTGGAAGACAAAGAGAGTGCAGTTAGAAGGGTTTATTGTTCAGTTTTTTACAAATAATACTAAATATTATGTGTTATATCTTAGATAAGCATAATATTATTAACCTTTTCGCATTACTTTTATGACACATTACATAAAGACGACTTTTCTATTGGTTCCCATAAGCATTAAGTCCGAAAAAAAAAACAGTGGCCTATGAAGACATTTTCCCATCGACTCGGCCTGCTCACTTTCTCCAATCAATTAGACACCACATTGTCCATGTTCCGGCCAGTGGAGGCTGATTCGGAGCTATGAAATAACTTAATATTGGACAATAGTTAATGGCCTTTTAATGCCCGGCTGCAAGCTCTGTTTTCCCAACACGCCGCTGACCCAATTGGCTCCGCAGCGAGAAACCGAAAGCCAAACCTGACAATGATCCACAAAAGACTGGAGGAGTAAGTGCGTGAGTCTAACTAGACGGGTCTCTTCGATACACGTCGCTAACAAGTGGAGTGGGAAATAAAAAGTGGCCCGGGCTGTCTAGGCTAGGCCCCTCTTGTCTGTGCTAATTTATGGCCCGAAGTGGGTCACTCGCTCGCCAGTTTCTAGAGCGGACAATTGCACCCAACTAAATGATGTCGGTGGTTGTCGGCCATAAAAGACTCACGAGGCTGCAAATGCATGCATAATGTGCTTAAGCCCGGTTGCCGGAGGCACTTACTCGCCATTCATTCATTCATCCATGCAGTCACTCACTCACTCAGTCAGTCACTCAGGCAGTCCAGCAAGTGCTAAGCGATGCTGGTGCTGGTGCTGGTGTGCATCTAAATGAGACGGATACGCCGAGGGGCAATTAAATAGATCTTGGGTGGGGGAGTGCTTGGGAGAAGACAGCTAGTCACAGATATGATTCACTTAACCCTTTTAGAATGGGCCTGCCACCAGTGACTCACTTGCAACTGTCACTGGGTAGCTATTGAGTGGCCTTGGTGGAAGTCCATGATATAATCTAATGCCACTGTTTGAACTAAAACGAAAGCCACTACTCTCTCCCTCCGCCGGAGTGACTAATGAGCCGCCATGAAGTCATTAAACTGGCCAATTGATGCCAGCAAGCCTGCCCTCCCCGAACCAATTGCCGCCCAAGGCCAATCCGGTTGCTATAGTTTTTTTTTTATTAATTTTTTTTTGCTCCTAAACTGTTGAACAGCAGCGTATCAGTCTGCGCCCCAGTTGACTGCCCGCCGTGGCACTTGTGCCTTTTTTTTGGCTGCCGCTTGAAAATCTGATCAGTTCTGCTCCCACTCTGACTCATGTGGCAGATTTGTTTACCAGCCAGGCGCATCTCTAGGCCCTTTGGGGGGGCCCAAATCGATATTCAACTCCAACTCTGACTCATAATAAAAATTGTTGCCCCAGCAAGTGAGTTAGCGGGGAAGTGCAATTATTCTAACCGGCATATTAGTCAACTTTTTGTAATCCGGGCTGGCCAAGTCCGTTTTATTGTATTTTTTAGCTGGGCATTGGTCTCTAGTCACTGGTTAGTGGTTAGTGGGCAACCACTTTACACTCCCATGGCCGGCTTAATTGTTGAGCTTTCAACTTCCGTTCACACAATTATGCATACACGGGGATATGCATACTCTGAGCCCCAGAGTTCCAAAGACCCTATGCCTCCACACCTCATACCAGGTGCCATAGAAAAGAGAAAACTAGCAGAGGTTTGGATCCGACTAAGTAGATTGTTAAGGGGTTACATGGGTGTCATGTTCTTTTTTTAACTTTACTTTGTATTTATTTTTTCATTAAACATCTCTAGAATGCTGTCTTAAAATTTTAACTCAATCAAAGCAATACTTTCTGGAAACTTCAAACGGATTTTTCCCAAAAATCTATGTTTCTCGAAAACTACTCTACCGATATTGATGAAATTTTAAATATAGTTTCGAGATACATAAAAATACGGAACGAAAGGAGTATTAAAAAAATAATTATTGAAATATTTATATTTTTTGCCAAGAAACCCCTTTAAAAAAAATAAATTGAATTAATTTTTTTTAAGCTAGAAATATGTATATTTTTAAGATTTAAGTGTCTAATATAGGGTCTAATCTAAGCAACTAAGCTAATCTGATTCTTTTGAAAGATTATTAGAATTTCCAACTAAATCTGATTACAATTTAATTGCATAATTTTAGAAAAAGCAACTGCTCTTCCATTTGTAAATTGCTAGAAAAAAAAAATACTTAAAAAACCAGCCATTAAAAATCCATTGTTAGGGCATTAGTTCATCAGATTAAAAAATAAAAAAATCACAAAAAAAGTAAGCATATAAAAGAAAGAAAAGAAAAGCGAAATCGTTCAATTCCACTGGCCATGTAGATTTCTGTCGACTGACATTTGTGCAGAATTTCGCCTCCACTCTGGCCCCCCGGCCCCAGCCCCTACTGCCTCGGCGAACCATAAAACCTAGCCTAATGTCATCTAACGTTGTCGGCAAAACAGGTACAAATAAAAAATACAAAAAAAAAATAAACACACACAGTCACACACTCACTCTTTATATTTTTAATGGAAGTGAAAGTTTCAAAAAAATACAAAAAAAAAACTAAAGCCAAATACATGCGGCTGAATCGAAATATTGTTTCTGCAGGTCGGTGTTGATGTTGTTGGGATTGTGGCGCCGGCATGCCAAAATGTTTCTTAAAAAAAAAAAATAAATAAAAAGATTTTGAAATAAAAAATCACATTAACAAATATGCGAGGCAGCTGCCGGTGGAAAGAAGAAAGAAAGCAATATCATTTAATTATTATTCATTTCTGGCCAAGACTAGACTGGCATACGAAGCGTCGAATAAAGTGTTGAATTTCAATTCGAAACAAATGGGGGCAATTGGCACTAGCGCTGAAATCCATAAACAAATACTGCTCCAGAGACTTGTTTCTGTTCCCATAGCACTTCTATTAGCGAGTGAGGTTGATCCGCACCGGCTGCTTTGCTGCTGAATCCTTCAGAGGAATGTGCTCTTTCGAGAAGCTATCTTTAGATGTCTATTTCGGCATTAAAGATTTCAAGAAAGAAGCCAAGAGATTAGATGGACAATGTACCAGAGGGTCTAATAGCAGAGCTATTTTTGAGGAGATGGCATTTCATTAAGGGGAGATGCTAGAATAGATTATCTTCTATAGAATAGATCATTATAATGGCACCTGCCTTATAGATCTGAGTGGGATGTGGGAGGAAGTGACAGACAAGCCTGGCCTAAAGGAGAGTCAACATTCCAAATCTGTAGCTTCCTCTTAAGGCGTGTCATTTAAAAGCCCACCTTTTTTTTTAATAATTCTTAGGAGAGTTCTATGGATCTTATAGATCTCTAGACATTTTTTCCAAACCAACCTTTTGACCCGAAAACTGCGCATTCTTTCTCTAGAGAATTCTCTAACATCCAGAAGCCCTGTTGAAACTTTTTGATGGTTTTTATGGCTTTTGTTTCATTCGACTTGGCACAGCGGCCGCTGTTGTCGGTCGTCTGTCAGTTCTAATTGAAATCAATTGAGCTCAATTATGTGATACGCATATGAGGCACAACTGTGGGGTTTGGCTGTGTGGGTTTGGGGGCTGGCCACAGCTGAGCAAGAGCCAAATATGGAGCGTTTTAAAGAATTCTTTACATGAGAATGTAAACAACAAAAATTAAATAAAAATGAAAATAAAAACAAAGCTATGCGGCGTCATGAACAGGTGTAAACAGCAATAAGAGCCAAGGCGAAGCATGAGACACCGCGAGTGGCAGTTTCTTTGTGCCATTTGAGACGGAGGCACTGGCCAGCAAAGTTGGGGAGCCAAAAAGACTACATATTATTAGTTAACAGCTGAGCAAGTAGCTCTCCTTGTCTTGCCTTGCAGACTAGTGTCTCCCCTCCTTTCCAAACAGATGTTTCTAGCCGAGTAACCCTAGCTCTGGTCTTTCAACAAAAAAAAAGGGGTTTTTTCAAAGGTGCCTCTATGAGGAAGGGGTTGTCACTCGATGCCCAAGCCGACAGCAGATGTGGCGGCAACGTGTAATGACCAGAAAGGTAAACGCTCGCTCGCTTGGTGTTGGCGGGACTGCCAGATCTGGTCTCTCGTTCGAGCGGATGTTTGAGTTGAGTGAACAGCTACCGAGGCGCAACGAAATTAATCGAACTGGAGACCAGGTTGTGCTCTTGCACATGGACTTGGCGGCATGGAAGGGCGGCAAAACGATCTCCTCCCTCCCCCTGCCTCTGCGTAGTATCAGCCCAACTTGACACGTTTTCTGCAACAAGCCGCAACGGAGGAGCCAGCGCAGTCAACTCTGCTCTCGTCACTCTCCAAATGTGCCATAATCGTGCGCAGTCGCGCCATGCCGCACCGCTCCGCGAATCTTTTCACCAAAGACGTGAGCCACATAATAACAAAAGAAAGAAACAGCAGGGTGGTGCATTGTGCCGCCATATAAGCCCGATACATATAGTCATGCATATCGGGTAATAACGAACCAGCCAACTCTGAGAACTAGAGAGATCTTTTGGGATTGAATACATGCCATGATAGATGATATAACATCTCCCTAGTACCATTTTTTTTTAAACTGCTTTCGAAAACGAGAAAAATGAAAGGCCAGGAGTTGGCGCTTTTTTTTTTTTTGGAAAGTAACACAGCCAGACCGACGACCAGGGGCGGAGGACCAGCAGCCAGGAGAGAGAGCGAGAGTTCAATGTCAACTGTGTGGGCACGGCCACGAAGACTTTTACGGCCGCTTCCGCTTCGGGAAGCACACACTGGCACAACTGGACGAGTGTAAGCCGTAAGCCCGCAACTACAGCACGACGGACGACCACACCTCGGCATTAAAAAGCAGGGCGGCGGGAACTGTTTCCTTTTTTGCGCGGCCAGTGGGGAACAGCGGTGGCCAAGACACTAGATGGGGTTCAGACACGGCTTCAGTTATGATACTATCCTCCACACAAGTATGGAATGAAGAGCGCCGCACCCCTATCATCATCCCCTCGCTTCGAAGGAATGTTTTCCGATGGCGTGCTACCATTTTGGCCACAGCTGTACGCCGCGCAGAGATACCCAGTGCCAATGGGGTGGAATGTGTTGAAGAAAAACAGACAAGCAGACAGTCAGGCAGTCGGGCAGGCATATGGTGGAGTCTTCTCAGGTGAGTGTGTGTGTGTGTTTGTGTGTGTGCTGGGTGACAAAATGTAGTGTGAAACGAATCACATATTCTTGGCGGCTCTACATACCAACTATTCCAATAGCCAGACATGGTGCGTGGGCCGGAGAGAGACTGCAAGCGAGCGAAAGGGAGAGAGAGAGAGAGAGAGATGGCCAGCCTCCAAGACTCGCCAAAAACACAAGAAAAGACTGAAAAATAGGCGATAGAAAAATGGGGCGTTGTTGTTGGCTGGCAGACTGGCAAACTGACTGTTATTCGGCACCGAACGCGTCTTTAAACTTCTTCAGCGATGATGGGAAAAATGGTAGAAACAATGGCATAATTAAGAGACCAGCGACGAGCGCCAAACGGTTTTTCAGACACACCACAGCGGCGCTATTATTTATTATTTTTGCTTCTGCTCCGACCGCACAATACACTGACACACATTTTTAAATAGAGAAGAGATACTTTTCCTCATCCGCTGCGCTGCTTCTTCAGCTTTTCTGCCTCAGCATATCTTTTCACGCACACGCACACACACCCGCACACTCCCAGACACAGCGCTGGGCTATCCTCGGCCAGCCAGCGGGACAAGCGGGACTCTGTACACACCTTATGAAGGATTTGATCACCTGGCCGAGCAGTTGCAGCAGTTTACAAGTTACAACATTTTTCCAACTTTCGACGGTACAAATAAACGGGGTGCGCGTCGCTTAGAGGTGGAGATACAGCGATGGAATAAGCGATGTCAGAGGTGGTCAACCATCGATGAGTGCATCGATTTCGATACATCGATATTTGACAGGGAAACATCGATATATTCAAATCTTAAAATAAGCTTAAATATATGCAAATCTAAATATTAAAATAAAACAGAGGTGCGTTTTTAGGCGACTTGAAACTGTATATTTTTGTATCTATTCCATCTTTTCTTATACTATTTCTATCGATAGAATTAAGGGCTGAAAAAAACACAGTGTTGATAAAGTTCAGTAAACAGTGCCAAAAAAAAGTCGACCCTCAAGTAAATAAACGAAAACATAAACAAAACCATGAATCCTCTGACGAACATGAAAAATGTGCTCAAGCTGAGCGAACACGAGCTGCAGCATGGAGGCAAGAAGAGCTGGCATGATATGTACCGGGACTCGGCTTGGATCTTCGTTGCAGGATTCCCCTACACGCTCACAGAGGGCGATTTGATCTGCGTCTTTTCCCAGTACGGCGAGGTGGTCAACATCAACCTGGTGCGGGACTCCAAAACGGGAAAGTCCAAGGTGAACACTATATTCTACAAGTAAATACATTTATTAACCTATTTTTCATAGGGTTTCTGCTTCCTGTGTTATGAGGACCAGCGCTCAACGGTTCTGGCGGTTGACAACCTGAACGGAATTAAGATCATCGACAGGACTCTGAGAGTTGACCATGTGGCTGACTACAAACCGCCAAAGGAGAACGAAAAGATGGACGAGGAGACACTCCGCCTCTACATGGAAGGATGCGCGCCAAAACCACAACTTCAACATATCAAGTCTGAGAAAACGGAATCCAAAAAGAAGCACAGATGATAATCAATAGTTTTAGATAGTTTTTTTCTCTTTTTAAATTAAGAAACTTTTAGAATAAAATATTCAAATCAAGAAAAAATGTTTAATAAAATAAAAATTTTTAAAGATCTGTATTTAAAGTTTTCTTGAACTACTTTATTTTCTTGATAAATACTAACATTTTAATTCACAGTTTTCTGCATTATTTCTAAGGAAAACAGTTTTTAAAAATCTATTCTCCATTGACTGAGACATCTTCGGCACTCCCAAAGGAATCATCATCATCATCATCGTCATCGTCTTCTTGACCCTCCAGTTCCTTTAGGATGCGGCGCTTATACCGCTCATAGGCACTACCGCGTTCACGGTCTACATTGTAAAAATCCACATCGTCCACAAAACCACTGGCTTCGGTGTCGATGCTGTGGACATAAGGATCGTGGTAGGTGACATGGTCTTCATCATCACTGGAGCTACCAAACTCATCCTCGTCATCATCTAAAGAGATCAGATATTATTTACAGTATAGAAGGTCATTTAAAAACAATCGTAAGCCTAATTACCAATCATAAACTTGTTGATTCGCTGACATAACTCATCTTCGGAGCCCATGGCGCCTACATCATCATCATCTGGATAATCGTTTGTGTAGTAGTTCTCCTGGTTCGAGTCCTCCGAGTCGTACTCCTCGTCCTGGTCGTTGTAGCAGTCCTCCAGGACAATCTCACCCACAGGAATCACCCTGCGGAATATGCAAAATGTCTTCAATTAGTCTTTGGCGGGCTCGACGGATAATTTAAAATAGAAACACAGCAGACATCTCAATGTATTTGAATCGATTTCTTTATTTATTCATATACGATTTCGGGCAACGCTAGACCCCAAACAAAGTCGAAAACTATTCTAAAACTATGCGTGTATATCATCGACCTTAGCACTATTCGTTTGTGTTTTTTGGAATGAAAACAATACAAGACAACTGGCAAACCGAATTTAAAACAACACAAAGGAACAGTTGCGTAAAATATTGGGCTGGAGTGTGCGTGTGAGTCCAAAACATAGAAATCTAATAGCTAATTAATCTAGACTTATGGTAATATGACATTTGCATTAAATTCTGTCGAAAGAACGGAATAATTACGCCAGGCAAAAGTCTGGTTTACAATTAATTGTAAAAGGTTACACAAAACTTTTATTTCAAATGCTTACACTTAGAAAAGGTTATTCTTGTTCATATTTGGCACATTTAAACGTAAGACCTAAATGTTAAATGATTCTATACGTAAACATTCTAAAAATATTCATTTACACTTTAAGGAATTTACAAAGAAATTCTTTTCTCTTTTTTTTAAACTCTATACATCTAATAGGAAAGTGATTGGGCACCGTTTCTCTGACATTTAATTATTAACAAAGCATACATGTTTAAACGAATGGATTTGCAGAATTTGAAGCATTTGTCAGATGCACATATTAGTAAAATAATAGTAATGTGAGTTGCCGGTTGCAGTCCATTTATTATTGTCGGGTTGAGGTGCTGGGCAGCGTCACACATATTTTATAGATCGGGATCTTTGCCTCCCTCGTTCTCTCTCTCTCTCTCTCTCTGTGTCTTTTTGCCTATTGTCGCTGTCAATGTTTACCAGTAGCAGGTGTTGTAGTAATTAAACGGATAATACAACCTTATGGAGAACGAATCGAATTATTGAGCTATACGTAGTTAAGATTAGAGGTCTATGTGTGGATTAAAAATGAAAGAAATGAAACTTGGCCCGCGGAGTGAAACACAAGCACACGCACTCCCAAAACTACAAAAACAAATACCAATGCATACCGCAAACACAGATACTCTTACATATAGTAATTGGTTAAACTAAACGTTTGCTGTGGCTCAATGTGTATGACGAACCTTAGATAGTTGTCGTCCATCATGTCCACATAGGCGGCCTGCATCTCGTTCTCTGGCACATACAGATCGTAAACATAGCCAACATCCGAGTCAGCCGGTTGCTGTTGATCCAGGTTAGACTCTGCATCCCGCTGCAGATCTACAGAGCCATCTCCAGTACCAGTGGACTGCTGCTGCTGCTGCTGCTGGGATTCAATGTCCACAATGGTGATGTGACCTTTGCCGGTCTGGGAGTCTTGATTCTGGTTAAGGCCAGCACCATCTTCCGTGGGCTGATCCTCGAGAGTGGTGCGGAGGCAGTTTACCACCCGGAAGCGCTGTTCGCGCGCATTTTGCTGCGCCTCCTGGCGCTGGCGATCGCGTCGAAGGGCACTGGCAATGGCTGCATCATTGGAGCGCTGTTGTTGAACCAACTCTTTGGCAGTGGCTTTGTTCAGTCTGGCCGCTGCAAATTGCCGGGTAGCGCAATCGTCCTGAAAGAAAGCAAAATATCTGACATCAGAAACTGCAAACTTGAAATTAATCAATAAATTATATTTTCTTGGCCAAAAAATATCCAAGATCCGAGAGATGGGCACCCTCATTAATAATTAGAAGACTTAAATCCCTCCTCACCTGTTTTTCTAGCGTGCCGGCAAACTTCAAGACTGTGGTCAGCTCGTCTTTGTCTGAAACTGATGCTGACGCCCCTGTAGCCTCTCCCAAGTCGTCCGGAGCATTTTCGTCGTTTTGAAGGCGTCGCCGCTTTCCATTCAGCACAAAGGCCGTGTGCGGTTCCTCGTCGATGCGACGCTTAATTCGCACCACCGCAGGCATATTAGCTTTCTTCGATAAACCCTAAAATCAACTTTAAAACAAATTTGCTCCAAATAAGCGTGCTACTGCGGTTTTAATTTTTGCTTCAGTGCGACCAGTTCCAACTTCCCTCTAAATACGTTATATGAAAAGCCCTCTTATCTTTATCACCTTGGCAAAAACGGTCACACAGAAGTAATTTATAAATTCTTAACCGTTTCGCAGAACCGTTAATTCAAAAGCTAAATAGAAATAATTAGTTGTCATATTAAATAGGAGTTAATTTAAATATAGTTACATGTTAGTTCCAGCTTATATATATTTCATTTTTAAGTAAATATAATGGAAACAGAACAGATGATATAAACGGAAATAAAATAATATACAAAGTCAAAAGACACAATCCGTGTTTCCCCGATCTGAATTAAATGTCTATGAATATTATTCATTATCAGAAAAGTACAGATTGCCTTATCAATGATTGGGTTTTTTTCATCTGCCTCCATAAACAGTTTGCTGAATCTTTATAAATATTTCTTCATTCAGTCTTATTGCAAAAATCGAAAAATGAAGATCGATTCAAATACATCTAAGTTTTAAAATGCGCTTCTTACTAATATTTGTTATTTTTTTATTCGTCAAAAGTTGCTTCTCTTCTTGTGACGTAAGTTGTATACAACTGATTTTTTAAAAACACTCCATAATTAATTATTTAATGTTTACGTAGGTGGGTGAATCCCCTCCTGAGTGTGCAGCATATTGCTTCAGAGTTGTGAAACCATGCCTATCATACCTGGATGTTCTCCAAAACAAGGTAAACGCCTACGAGTCGACTGTACCAAGTGATATTCTGGCTAGGGTATCCCTCACTGACACGAAAATGGACATTCTGGGGAGGCAAATGGCGATCCTGCAGGCAAAGGAGGACGACTACCAAAAAAAGATTATTAAGTTGGAAGACAGACTGGCAAAGGGAGTGCCAAGTCACTTTGCCGAGTTTCAAAAACTCGGTCAAAAATATTACTATGTGGAAAAAGAATTAAGAGAAACCTGGCATGGAGCTGTAAAAAAATGTCATGAGATGGGTGGATTCCTGGCCAGCCTGCAAAGCCAGAAGGAGATCGACGCTATTAGCGGAAAGCTGAAGGAATACTCAGGATATTGGATAGATGTCACTGATCAGTTCAAGGAGGGGATGTACGTGTCCATTAGTACTGGATTAAGCGCAACTTTTCTAAACTGGGATCAGAATGAGCCAACCCAAAGGGGCGAACAGTGCGTCGAGCTCCACACCTACAAGGAACCCCCCGTCATGAATGATAATGTGTGCACCAATAAAAAGTATTTCATTTGCGAATCGTCTGCCGAAGTCGACGATAATTAATAATTATTTGATTATTAATAATAATAAAGTGATTTTATAAAAAAATTTCTCATTATTTTAATTTTTCAGAGAGAAGTTAGTCAGGAAATTAGATCAAGAATATATTAACCTGGGTTTGTTCACTAATACACTAAATATTATATATACTTATCAGTCAACTAAAGATTGCCTGATCAGCGACGGCATTAACATCAATAAATTATAAGCTTATTTTTCACTTATAGCTTCAGTCCTATTTTGAAAATCGGATTAGAAAGATCACCATTTAAAAGATGCGCTTTGATGGAATATTTATATGTGTGATATTGGTGTACATCAAGGGTTGCCTCTCTGTTTGTGACGTAAGTCTAAATAAGTTTATTTCAATGGGGATTAATGGGTTTTTTATTCTCTCAGGAAGATGACACTCCACCGGGTTGCTCAGGGTTTTGTTTCAGAGCTGTTAAGCCATGTTTGTCATACCTAGATGCTCTACAGAATCGGGCGAATGCCTACGAGGCGTCTGTACCAAGTGACATTCTGGCCAGAGAGTCCCTCATAGACTCTAGGCTGGAGGTTCTGGGAATGCAGGTGGCGATTCTACAGGAAAAGGAGGAGGACTCCCAAAAAAAGATTACTCAACTGGAGGATAAGTTGTCGAAGAGCGGGTCCAGTAGCGCCGGCGACATTGGTAATTTCAAAAAACTAGGCGAAAAGTATTATTACATCGAAAAAGAGTCAAGGGAAACCTGGCACGGAGCTGTGAGGAAGTGCCATCAGATGGGTGGATACTTGTCCAGTCCGCAAGGTCCCCACGAGCTTAATGCTATTAGTGACAAACTCACCAAATGGACGGGATATTGGATAGATATCACGGACCAATTTAGTGAGGGCGTCTACTGGTCTTTAAGTACTGGAATGAGGGCCTGGTTTTTGAAGTGGGAGGAGAATGAGCCAAACCATAACGGAGAACAATGTGTCGAGCTGCACACATTCAAAGAAACTCCCTCCATGAATGATAACTTGTGCTCGAGGAAAAAGTTATTCATTTGTGAATCAGCTGGGAGAAAATGAGCAAATTTATACATATTCATTCATAAAAGAAATAAACACTTATTCATTTACAAATGACTTTTTATTATACAACGAGTTTAAATTAATATTTAACAATTTTTAAATCTGTGTGGGCATAGTTTATTATTTAATAAATTATTCAGCTTTTAACACGAGTGCTATTTGATAAGAAGTTGCATACAGTCATCGGATAATCTCTGATTCTTAGGAAGAGCATTTAAAATTATGATCTGTGTTATCAGTAAAGAGGCAAGATCTTTGCAAAAGTTAAAGTTGATTCAGATATTCTTCGCTTGGATGGCCGACAAGTTCATTTAATGGGAATATGAGTACTTATATTATTTTTTCAATATTATTTTTGTTTCTTAAAACCTCATTCGCTGCACCGCCAAAGGTAAGTAGAAACCAATCAATAGAATAATATTTCATGAACTTCGAAAATTATTTAGGAAGATGCATTTCCCGTTGAGTGCAAAGCTGTTTGCTTCAATGCCGTCAAGCCCTTCTTGTCCTACCTGGACATTCTGCAAAAGAGGGTCGAGGTCTGTGAGGTGACGGTCGCCGGTGATACACTGACACAAATAGCAGTGTTAAATGGAACCTTGGAAATCCTTGGAAAAAAACTGGCGATTCAGGAAGAAAGGGAGAAGGACTCTGAGGCTAAAATAACGCATTTGGAACAACTTTTAACTTCGGGTGCAAAGAATATACCCAATACTAAGAGTGAACCATTCCAAAAAATTGGTACCAAGTATTATTATATCGAAGAAAAGCTAAGACAAACCTGGCACGGATCTTTACAAATTTGCCATAAGCTGGGAGGCCACTTGGTTAGCCTACAAAATCAGGAGGAGATCGAAGCTATTAGCGGACGGTTGAAGGAATACTCGGGTTACTGGATCGACGTGACCGATCAGTTCAAGGATGGAGTATATGTTTCCATATCGACTGGCTGGAACGCGAGTTTTCTTAACTGGGCTAGGAATGAGCCGTCCCATGGCCAAGAGCACTGCGTCGAGCTGCATACCTATGAAGGACCTGCTGTGATGAACGACAACCTATGTTCCGCCAAAAAGTTTTTCATTTGCGAATCAACTTCTTTGGGAGAGGAAAAATAATATGTATATATTTTCATTTTAAAAACCACTATTGAAAGTTGCAAATTGTTAAATATATTTCTCAAATGATATAAAAATAGAATCTTTGACTTTCTCTAGGAGAAAACAGCGCGCCAAATTCAAAAACTTTCCACCCTCATGTCCGATAGCCAGCTCTCCCCCAAAAAACAGCTGAGCGGAGCTCACAACCCCCAGCTGCAGAGCAACTCCCCAAACAGGACATCAGTATTTGCTCTTAGCCGGCGGTGTGCGGTCGTCGAAGCGGGTGGTTTCTGTGCCCGAGGTCCTGATACAAAGTTACCGCTAGCTCCGGTCGGAATTACGTACTCGGGGATACACGGCTGTGCCTGTGTGGGTGTCGGAGTTTTGTGTTTTTAATCAACGCACAAGTGCAATAATATTAAAGTGCGCCTCAGATTGAATTGAAGCCATTAAACAACGGTAAATGTCGCCGCAGCATCACAGAATTGCTCATATATGCGTGTGTGTTTTGGATGTGTGCGTATAAGTGCTGATATCCTTTCGTCCTGTATTTGCCCGCGCTTTTTGCAATTTGCCTTCGCTATTTGTCAGCATTTATGTGCCGCAATTTTTGTCCTGCCACCGGAAACAGAAGAGGCTCGAGAATGATTTAATGCCCGATTGCTATCAGCGAACGCCGCAATTATGTTTTAATTGGCGCTAAATGGTTCATTCGCACACACACACACACGAACCCCATTGAAAGGATTAGCAGCAGGATTCGAAAATTGGGCAAAAGGTTGGTATTTCCCGATTCCTGTTGGCCGTAATCCTGATGTCGAAATACCAAACGTTGTTGATATCGGTTAATTGCAATTTTATTGCCAAAGCCCACAAAAAGAATATGAAATTTTTGGATTCTATTTTATTCGGTTTATCACTAATTAAATAATATTTATTTTTGTCATTTTTCTTCCAACTTTTTCGATTATTTTATATATTTTGATATATATATTTTCGTTTTTTGAAATGTAAAGTGGACTTGGAATTAGGATATAAAACCTAATACAGGTTTTCATTTATTTTTAATAATCTGAAACGATTTTAAGGGTTTAATCTTTTTAAGTACCTTTGGAAAAATTCTCAAGTTCCTAAAGTTACAAAAAATAACATAAAAAGGCCTTTAAAATGTGTTCTTTCGTGCCAACTATTTCATGAAATAAAATTTACCAAGCTTTTTTACAAAAATGATAACAAAATAAGTGAAAAATATTTGATTTCACAGAACACCTGTCTGTATGAACTCTTGGCACTTTGTTCGTTCGCAGCGGAAACCGTAGTGCCTATAAAAATATTTACGAGTAAATATTACAGCCTCTGACCCGGGCCCTTTGACCCGGGGACTATCCAAACATATGTCTGAGCTCCCCGGGCCGTCTGTTTTATTTATGTGGCGGGCGTCAAAAAATTTGCCAGCGCATGAATCATCCTCCAACCTGCCACCGCGGCAGCCTCGGCGGAAAAGCCTCCACGGCACACAGCGCATGTAATATGAGCCAGCCCACGTGCATTGGGGCTGAAGGGAGAGATCTTGATGCGTTTGGCATAATAATGAAATAATAATGTCGCCTTTTGTTCGGCTAGAGGTGTCTCAATGTCTCTGGCAATAAATTAATGGGATCCGCACATAAAAACATAAAAAGCACCCTGCAGGTTGTGTTTTCCTCAATTTTTGATTATGTGACACGCAGCTTCCTCATGTGGCAGTACTTGCCAACCAGTCAGCTTAAAGGGAGTGAGCTGGCCTAGGAAGGGATGGGCGGGTCCTTGGCACAGGGGGAGGAATTCCTGCAACATTGTCAGCTGTTGCCGCATCTTGGCAAAAACTAAATTACCATAAAGATGCTCAAATGCTTGTCCTAAGACACGGCATGATGAGGAAAAGGAGCCCCTGATAAAATGCTAATCATGGCAACAATGTTGGCTTCCACTTGCCACTTACAACCAAAAAAAAAAAAATGGAACCATCCAAGTTTGTTACTCTTTTGTTGCTGATTTTCGGTGGTTGTTGGTTGTTCTGAAAAAAAACTTTCAAAGAACTTTTGCACTTTCGCTTTAGTTCTCTATTTTTTTTCTTGATCGGGTAAAAAAACTTTATTGGCAGTTTTAAAAGTATCTGCAAATCGGAAAACTGAACTTTCTCTGACCCGACAGCCATAACAAACATTCAATAACTTTTCGTCATTTATAAATGTAAATAAATAAATATACAATACAAATAATGTCATGTTTACAAACCATTTTATTTCAATAGATATTTTGTACCCTTTCAAAGGTTGTTTTAAAGTGTTTCTTATGTTTGAAAATCATATTAGTTTATTCCTTAATATCGATGGGGATATGTATACTATTTGGTGCATTTGATCACTGATAATGTTATAGTTATCTCAATGTATAGAAATTATTATATTCCATATTCCATATTATATTCCACCTGACTAGATCGACATCTCGAGAACTTTATTAGATTCGAAATAGATTAGAATTGCTTCCTTATCTCATCTGAATTATAATTATTGTTTATTATCACAATGTATAGCTATTAGAATATTAATAAAAATATTTATAAGAAAGTGTATCATCAGTTCGTGGTCCAAACTCCCCAGATTTCCTTCTTCCGCTCTTTTGTAAAACATTTTTGATTAGCTTCAAGTTCAGACAAGGCCGGGCCGAGGGAGGGAGAGCCTCTGACTCTGAGTTGGGGATGGTAGGTGTTTTAATTTTTGTTTAAACTTGGGAAAAACACCTTCGGGCATCTGCTCGGGTCGAGTGTCTCTTTGTGGCTTTGACAGCCTTTGTTTCTGGGTGGGTTTGTCTGTTCGAAGCAACAGACAGCATCATCATCATCACCATATATCCTTGTTAATTTGACTAGGGGGTTGATTTTTTGGCCAGGGGTTCTGGCCCATAAATCATTATAATGCATTTTGTTTGGGACAAGTTGTAACGGTCAAGTGCTGTGGTCATTTCAATAACATATTCATCATCTTCATTATGGGAATTAAATGGGAAATGACTAATGAAGGAGTGATAGCGGAGAGATACTTACACTTCAAGGAATACGCAATGACTTATTTAATGATATTAAATTAATATAAAACAGAAAATTTCCAAAAATCAATAAAAATACTTCTTTTTATATAAACGATGCTATTAAATATTTATTCACATGGGAAATGGATTAAATTTGATAAAATGTTGCCCCATGCTGCCCTCAGCCAAATATAGAAATAAAATGGTGAAAATTTCACGTATCAAACATTTTTCATTTTTATTTGTTGGAAGTTGTGTGCTCAATTATTCATTAAAGTCGATGACTGTGCGCTGCCCTCGAAGGGGAGTGCTACAGGGGCTACAGATTGGGATCGGTCCCTGGCCCAGCGCGCCAATTACAAGAGTAAATAGAAATCTGCTCCCACCCAAACAAAAACCCACCGAACACCAGTCCATGGCCATAGCTTTATGCCTTCGCTCCTGCCCGATAATACAGTCGTTTCACCCTTCGACACAAATCACATTAAATTTGCTCGTGCTCATTACGGACGAGCAGCTCGGCTTGACTGGTGCCGGACGCACTTTCTACTTGCCACATGCCACATGCCACATACCACTTGCTACTTGCCACTTTCACTCTGCCGCCCAGCCAGGGGGCCAACCCCCCTGGTGCAACGGAAAATCCACCCCCGTCAATGCCGCCGCTCTAATATCATTTTGCAATTTGCACTTGGCAAATAAAGGAGTGAATGCTGTGGCAGATAAAAACGATTCTCTCCTTTGTTCTAGCCCCGGGCCGCAAATGTTTCCCAGCCATTGGAAAAGTTCGCAAACCCAAACGCAGCTTGTAGCCGTTTACATTTCAATGGACATAAGATCCAGCTCCAGCCAGGACTTCGACTAGGGTGCTGCCCCATTCCCCCAAAACACGCATGCCACACATTGTTAAATAAATTATCGCCCACGTTATGGAAAGCCATTGATGAAATCGCAACCATTGAGACTTATTCTTTGGATACCCCTTAAGAGGATGGTTACTTACAGGATGCTGATAGGAACACTTCTAAGGATGCTTTTTAAAAAAATATAATTTACTGTCTCTAAACATACTAATTCGTGACTATTTTAGGCCTAAATGGCTGTCCTCTTTAGGGTTTATACTTTCAACCTAAAGAGTTTAGTGAAGTTATTATTTGTTTTACATAATATATCCTTTATAATAAAACTACATCATCTATCATCTTTAATGGGTACTCTAGTAGTCGCTACAATACGATCCAAATATGATATCCACAACATGATTTTGAAACTGGTCTGCTTGGGGTCTTTTCCATTTCTCGATAGAATCCCCCTTTTGGCTGGACGAGTGGCACAAGAAGGGTGGTGCAACCGAACCCGTGGGTGCCAGTGGTTGCTTGTGGCCTGATTGACATGCCCCTCACACACAAGTGGATCCCAAGCCCAGCCGCACACCCCTGGACACATCGCCAGTCACCCGATCCGCTTTGTGACAAACAGCTGATTGCGTGCTCATCCTGTCTGATGTCCTGTATGTTCGTCCCGGGCATGATTTATGTTTGCAATTGAATTTCTTGACTTTTCTTTGGAGATGTAGGAAAGGCAGAGTCAGGGGATCCGGATTCACACGTGGCCAGGGGAGTTGGCCAAAAGGAACGCAGTACAAATTAGCTTATTTTCCGCTACGCTTGGCTCACGTGCTCGTTAGCATCCTGCCAAAGGAGCTGTAGTTCATTGACCTTTGCCCAGCATCCTGGGGCTCCTTAGATTTGGCCTCGGGTGGGGCTATTGGGCAGCAGATGTTTGCATTTTGTACTCCTTGACTTTGGAGTTCTTTT
The DNA here is from genome assembly GCA_035045925.1 of Drosophila atripex. NCBI lineage: Eukaryota > Metazoa > Arthropoda > Insecta > Diptera > Drosophilidae > Drosophila > Drosophila atripex. The sequence continues at coordinate 11,864,584 of JAWNOP010000070.1, forward strand.
ATAAATACACTGAAAGGAATCGAGTTGACTAGGAGGTGGCTTTGTATTTCAAAACTATTCTTATCTAGGAAAGGGTGATGGATTTCATTATGGAACTTTCAAGGTGATAGAATAAACTCTCGAAAGAAGTGGTTTAATGTGGGATTATATTCAATTAAATTCCTAGAGTGTAGGTGTACTAGCCGTAGTCATTGTGGCTAGAACCCTGTCACGTACTCCTGCCAGCTGATTGCCTCAAATTGTTTTCGCCCATTTTTTCGAACACATTTGACAGCCGTTTAGCTGTGACAGGAGGTTGGGCAACTACCAACCAGAAAGAGAATACAGACTACCAAAGAATACAGAGTTTTCTTTTCTCTAGTTTAATACCCAGCTAATACGAAACAAAGTTCTCTGGCGAAATATTGCGAAAAAGTTCTTAAGGATTGCTCTCAATGGCTGGGGGACCTTTCCACACGTTTTCGAATGAGTTTTGTTACATTTTGTGTATTTTTTTGGTTGCCTAGGAGTTTATCTGCTTGTTGACAGCTGCCCAAAGGGAATTAGTTATCAAAAGACGCATAAATCCATTTCCATTTTACAGAACACACAGTCTGGGCTCCATGCCAACCCACTTTCCAGACATGAATTAAATATGAGTACAATAGAAATTCGAGTACCATAAAAGTACTATTAAATTAAATACAATTCTAAACTTGCTTTAATTTTGTGGAATTTTTTGATTATTTGGTTGGAAGCGAACTAGCCATCCTGACCTTTTTTGTTGGTAACTTATTAGCACATATCTAATAAGGCCACAAGAGAGCGTCCATCCGTTGCTCGGGCGACTTTTATGGTCGGCTTGTTAATGCAAATAGCATGCCAAGTGTAATAAAATTATTTCCGGTAGTCCTTTGGCTTTGCTTAGAGCCCCATCTATCCGAATTAGCGTCCCAACAGCCTGCTTTCATTGGCACGCGACGTGGAAGAAACGCTCCTGATTTACCTGCCCCGAGATAAGTTTTTCGTCTTTGTTTGGCTTTCTCCGGTGTTTTGATTTTTGGCCTGAACGCAAAACATGATAAACATAAATTGAGCCAAACCGGAGGACCTGGCAGCTGTACAGGACTCTGGCCACAGGTCTGGGGCATGGACACGTGTTCCGAGCACTCTGGAATGTAAAGCTATTCCACGGTTCCCCGATTCGACGAGCCCCTTGGACCTGTGTCGACCCTGGTCCCTTGTTTCTGTATCGAGTATGTTTGCATTTTAAAATCCACCCTCGAAAAATCGTTTGCCAACTTCAATTTCAACCGCTGTCATTTGAAGCGAATGGCCCTCCTCGTTTTATTCCCAAGAGCTGTGGGTAACAGTGGGTGAGGGATACATTTTAAAGATACTTTTAAGCTACTTTTAAGTATTTATATGATTTAGAATAGATTTCGTATAAGAAAGACAAGTTGAAAAAGATGAAACTCTTTATACTCTACGTATCTAGACTCTATGCCTTTTCTATATAGAATAATTTTTTTAAAATTTGTTTTTATTCCCATTGTGCAAAGGCTGGAGTTGGTGGCCCTCATGGGAATTGGCAACGGTTGTGTTTTTGTAACCCCATTTGGCCTCCATTTTGCGCGCATTTTGATTTTGGATTTTCCTGCTGCACATTCCAATGGACAGGGACGGGAGCTCGGTGTTGGACATGGAGTGGTGGAGGTGAAGGACTGTCCACTTGTCCACCTGGCCATGGATAACAGCCAAGCGGGCCACACTTGTGTCGGGATCGGTTTATTTCGGTTTCGGTAATTTTTTTATACAGCTTTCGTCTGCCGAGTGGCAGAGAGTGTTTATAATTTTTTTTTCCTGCGGCAGATTGTTGCTTTTCTTCCCCATTTCACTCTTCCCTAGGAAAACGGCGAAAAAATTCAATCAAAACACTACAAGCGTAAACAAGTGGGGTAACATTGGGCTCGCATCCTTGTGTATCCTTGTACACCAGCACTTCAATTTAGAGTGCTTTCTTTTCTATCTGAATTTTGGCTCCTTTCTACCTTTTTCAACCCGGAATGTAAACTTTGTGAGCTTGGATTTTGCGCTTTTTCAATTTTGTTTGTTTTGTTAAAACATCTGGTACCTTTTCAGGGGGTTCCTTTAATATTTCTTATTAAAAAAAATATAATATTAATAATTTTTTTTAATTTTTGCGAATATTGTACAGAAATGTTATCCTAAATTTTCAACTCTGCTGTAAACTTGTTACATGTATTTTTTGGGAAACGTGTATCTTTCTTCACCTTATGTATATAAATATTTTGAATATATTAAAAATCGTTTCAATAGAGTAATCCACCTTCGTCTTATCCCTTATTTACAATCTTTTCACCTTTGCCCTTCTTGAATTAAAAATCGCAGATGGCTCTTGATGGGCTTGCCAAGTTTAAACTGCCGACTTGGCAGCTTTCCTTCTGTGGGGCCACCCCCAACTTCTTGTACATGCTCCCCGTATCATCTGCCTTATTTTGTCGGAAGAGCAGCCTGAATCACCTAACAGCCGCGCTAAGTCCTGGCAGGATTAGGCTAAACGCCCGCTCCTTCCTGCCAAAGTATTTGCACGCGCTTCTGCGGCCTAAATGTGCGCTAAGCCAAAATTACTTGCCAGGAAAAAAAGTTGTGGAGGCAAAAAGAATTCAGTCCTTGTTATCTTTTGATTTCCGTGAATGTTGTTGAAATTTTTCAATCTTGTTTATTTTCATTTAAAGTGTAAATATTAGTGATTTCGAAAGGTTGCCTTGGCTTTGATAAAAATGAAATTATTGATTGACTAAAAAAATCTCCTATTCTGACTAACTGATATCTTTAATACCGATTTTTTATTGACCAAATATTTACAAGGTATTCATTTCTTCCAGTATTTTTTCTTGGCTTTTATTGCTGATTGTTTCACTTCCTTTTTGGGATAACAATAAATTTTTATTGGTGTTTCGGCCGCCTTTTGGGTTTCCTGGCTTGTTTTTGTTTGTTCAAGTATTTTTCGATTCGTTTCTGTCTGCTTGCCACATTCAGTTATTGATTTTTGTGTAAATTTTCGAATTCCTACGCTTCGGTTGTTTGGGTTTTATTTTTTTGGATTTTTTTTTTGGCAATACTTGCGGCAATAACTGTGGCTGACAAATGATCTGAACTTGGTCTGAAAGTTTTTTCCTGGCACCAGTTCAGCTCCAAAACTTTATTTAATTTAATTAAATTGCTTCAGAGCCAACAGTAAAGTTCATTAAGTTTTTCGTTCTTGTTGGTTTTTCTTTTGGCCAGGATCCGTTTGTCAAATTTTCCGACTCCGTCTGCAGCGGCGAACGGGCCAAGTTAATGTCCCAGAACAGCAGTAAAGGGTAATGGGCGGGGTGTTGTAAGCCGAGTTGTGTAAATTGTCATAACTGTGGGGACTTTTTGCAATTAACATCAGCGTCTGCCACTGCCTCTCAACCTGTTGGCCCTTCTCCAGTTGCCTGGCAATCTGTTGCCAGTTTTTGTTTCTTTATATACAGTTTCCCGGGTATTATAGTTGTGGCTGTAAGTGAAACAATTCCAACTAGGACGTGAACTTTGTAACTTGTTGAGGAAACAAATGTGGCCAGACAGATAATTTAGTTATTGTTCTGCTTTTCACATTCCCGTCAAGTGGGATTCAAAGTTTCCAAAGGGCTGTGAAAAACTTATGACATTTTAATCAGCTTTTATTTCCATATCATCCCCTATTCGGGCTAATTATGAGGGCCATAAAAATGAGTCTAAAAATGGAGTAACCATTTGACACCTTCACCATCAACGCATTTAAATGCCATAATCCGATTAGTTCAGAAAATTGCATCGCAGTTTAAAACCTTAATAGGATTATTTTAGAGTGTTACAAGTTTACATCGTTTGGATGGGTTGTTTAAAATTAAATTATTTTTTAAGAGGGATAAAATGTTTTTAATAACTATAGGTTTCCCTTATTGTTCTCTTTTATAATTTAATATATATTTATTTGTCATTTTTCTAACGAAAATTTAAGCTTTAAGGTATAACTTAGAAATCCTTTTAGTTAGTATGGCTTAGTGTGGCTTTTAATTGAAACTTTTGTACTGCATTCTTTATAATATTCCTCTACAACTTACAGCTCCTCTGGGTCCTCTCTTACCACAACTTGGGGCACATTCAACCCGTTGTGCTGGCGTGTGGGGGTGGAGGAGGCTCTTCCTGCTACAACTCTTTTACACTACTTTGTCATAATTTGCAACTGCTGCACTGCATCGTTGCCACACTTGCTTGGCAGGCCCCCCGCACAAGTTGTTCTTATTAACTGCTCAGCCATTTTCAGTTTTCCAGAGGAGTTAATAGACCGTGAATAGAGGGAGGAGTGTGGGGGAGAGGAAGGACTGTCCTAGAATAGGGACGCCGTCAGTGGCAACTTGACTATGCAGTTGCATATCCCTGTTGTCGGTGCCATGTCCTGGCCTGTTGTCCTTTGACTATGTCGCTGCATAATTTATGACTGCTTACTGGCTGGCTGGCACTCAAGCTGTTTTTTGTTAGCCAACACAGGACGATACTGACGGCAGCAGGACCTCAAAGGCTCTGGCCTTAAATCAGTTGCGAATCGATTGATATATGGCCAGGACATTTGCACAAGTCCGACTGCTTTAAGCACTCTGGGGCATTTTCTCAACAAACTCAATTATTGAACAATTTAATTTGGCTGCACTGCTTGACGTTGAGGGGCCTGGGACTGCCTAGACTTCCTGTTGCTCCTGGCCACCAGACTGCTTCGAGATTAACGTGTTCTCAACACATTTACGTACCTTCCCACACACTTTCATGATATATGTATACATTTCTATCCCATAAGCAGCTAATAAATTCTGGTCGTGCAGCATATGGACAGGAATTTCAGTTCCGTTCGGTTCTACTCGCGATGTCCTGGCCAGGACGACCCCCGCCGCGGGCCAAATATTGATGTTGTTCTTGGCGATGTTGTTGTTTCAATGCGTAATTAGTGAAATGACTGGAAACACAAACTCCTGCCACAGTTTATGATCCGGACTGGGATCGCTTTCTGGGCGGCCAATAAAATGCATCATTAATTTTAAAGCTCTCTGAGAGTTGGCGATGAAATATGGACCGTATGTTCCATTTTTCTTTTCCAATTTTGTTGTTTAAAGTTTGTAGTCTTTAAATTCTTTCATAAAAGGTGGCCTAACTTTATCTACTAGTTCATTTTTCGCTTAATATCCTTTCTCAACAGTCTTTTTGGTACGCCAGCTTAACATTAACTTTACGATACCATTTCTTATGGTTTATATTGGTTGTAAAATTGCCTGTCTATCCATAAAACTTAATAGGCATTTCAAAATTACAGCTGTTGCTCAACCTTTGGCCTTCGTTGGCCTTCATTTCGTGTTTTTACATTTATGGCAGCAACAAAAGTCAATTAGCCATGTTAAAGCGGTAACAGCGGGTTTTAAGGGATCGGAAATGGATGGATTTGTTTTCGAAGTGCAGTCTAATTAGTTACTTGAAGCGACTAAGCCCTGATGATGAAGCCCTGAGACACAAAGGGAAATGACATTTCGGTGAAAAAGGAGGATTCCGGTGGCTGGTGGATTGTGTACAGCTTAGTGGAAAGTTTGTTCAAGACAAACTTTGAATATTTATCTGCTGCTAGATGGCAGACATAGCTTCCAGATACATTTTGAAAGATTTGAATACATTTGAGGAAAGTATAAGATTGACAATAGTCATCTAACAGCTTTGTGTTTAGACATTTTTGCATAAAAGTAGTAGATGATGTTTTTCAACTCCATCAGGGTAAGCTGTATCATATGATTCCCAGAAATCAATATATCCTGTACCTTTTAGCCATCATAACCGCTCCTAATTGCATGAATCCAACTGTATTCGAATATCCTCTAAATGTACATATTTGCGTGTGCGTGCGTATTTGTTTCTGCCAGTGCCTCTGGGCCCTGCCTCGGTTCTTTGTGCGATTTGGGCTTATAAATTTAGTCAGAGCACGTAGCGTAAACTTGGCAATAAATCCGTAAGGCCAACCGTCCATGGCACGCCCCTCCGTCTCCGGATCAGCCTCCTGCCCCTGACTTACACGCATCCCGCTGTGGAACACGTGGCGTATTAACAATATCGACATGAGTAAACAAATGCCCAAGGGGGATCTGGGGAGGATTGCTAAAAGTAATTTACACTTTTCCAACTTGAACTTTATAAACTTCTGCTCTCTCTCGTCCTTGCAGGAAAAGCAGCCAGGAAGTCAGGAGCTCAGGAAAAAAGGCAAAACATGGACCGGGAAAAAAGTGGAACGACAACAGAAATTAACACAAATGCTTCATAAACTGACATATCTTGATGAACAGGAAGGGCAATGCAAACGGGAACCGGAAGTGCGGCAAACGGCGGGAGACACGTGTTAAGTAGCCTTATCCATAGTCATTATCAGTGAACTGTAAGCAAACATGCCGAACCTCCATCACGTCGACTACAATCGAAAGTATTCCGCCACGGAAACGATTCAGGTGAGTTTCTCTTTTTTCCTCAAACGACTATACTTTGTGCATTCAAGTCGAATCGCCTGCCAATGGGCATTAAAAAATGCTACTTGAGTGCGATAATTAAAAATAAAACGAACAATTTACGAACCAAGAACATGGCACGCGACCAAAGTTGTGGGCGTTACCATTTGTATCTATCCCGGCGATTTTTCACACCCCACGAGACGGTGTCTCGGGGTCAGGGGGTCAGGGTCCGTTCGAATGGAGACTTCACCTCTGGCTCGCTCCATCGACTTGATGGATGTGCTCAGTCGCTGGGTTGTTTGAGCAGAGCTCAACAAATTAATTGAAGAGTTTTCGTGAATTTTTTTAGCTTAAGAGGGGGCAGGAAAGCAACTTGGAGCAACCCCCAGGACACGCCTACTGTCCCGCTAATTGCTGTCATAAATTTTGAACTCAACTCGCTGGGAAACATTCCTTTTGCCAAATTGTTGAACTCTCTAGTTTGGGAAAATGGGATAAAAGGGGTAGATTCACTTGTTTAATTACAATTTAATATAGAATCTAAGTAGAGTGTTTATAAAAATGGTATAGGGCCTAGACTCTAGGCTATTAATGTTTCCTCGTCCAAAAATGAAAACGGAAATGATTGGTCATCAATAAACATTAATGTTTCGAACAGGACTCCTAACATTAAATGTCAATTAAGGAAAAATCTGTTCAATTTTATAAAGAAATTTGACTTTATTTAAAGTTCGATTCAAAATATTATTATAAATACAGGCCGTACATGGAAAACATTTGCAGACCTAAAATGAATAAGTATTTAATTTCCCGAGAGCATATTTTATTCGGATTGGTAATACTCCACCTTAATTTGTTTTGGTTTGAATGTTGTCTCAGCTTCGGCTGTTCCCGTGTCCACTTTCCACTTTTCCCCCAAAAAGGAGAGGCGCTCAAAAAACACCGTCGGGAAACTCGGTCCTGGCTTCTGTTGCTTTTTATTCCTGGGTGGCTTTTGTTTTGTTTTTGGCTTTATACGTGGCTTCCGGATTCCTTTACTTGCTCCGCCGGAGTGAGATGGCTAGACCAGGGCAGAGATAGTCGGCGGGAAGGAGATGGAGAGGCCTCGTCTCTGAAACTTGATTAAGTAGTTTCCGCGTGTTTTTATTTGCACAATAAAAGCATGACGTCCCTGCTTCCTCCCCTGGAGTTGCAACTCTGCCATTAAAGCATAGCCCTGCAAAAAGCGCCAGAGCAAAATGTGTGAAGTGGCATTCTCCCTGTGTGTGAACCTCCGGTCCTTCAGTGCTGCAGCCCTCCACCCCAATCTCCGATTGCCACGCTAGACATTCTGGTTGTTGCTATTTAAGCCGCTATTTTTATGGCTTGCGCGTTGGAATGATAACGTTATGACTCCATTGTGACAAGTCGCGAACGTGGCTTAGTTAGAATGTCTGGTCCTGCGGGTTTCTATAGAAAGGGAGGACTTTGTCCTAGCACTTTATTCAGCAAATGAAGAGAACTGAATGCGAGGATTTATTATTTATTATTTCATCTGGCCCAGTTTTTGAAAAAGAATTTTTATTAAATTGGAAATTATATTCGAAGAATTAATGTTAGATTGTCAGAGGATTAAAGATAAGTCCGATTCAAGCAGGATCATGGAGGTTTTTAGCTCTTAATAAAAAAATATATTTAAATCATAATCATCTTTAGACTTTATTAAATGAATCTTGAGTTTAAAACGAATACAAATCATTGCTAATCCTGAAACCTCGAGCCTTTAATACCCTAAACATCTTACCAATATCGCCTAATGGCCAAGTATCTATTCGGGCCGGGATGGTGTTGCAAATAGCCACCATATGCCGCGCTATACACCCGCAGACGACGCGGCCCATTAAAAATGATTACAGAAATGCCTTCGCACTCTCCCGCCCGCAAAAGTAATTTCACTTTTCGCCGCATATGCTGCCCGTTCGGCACGGCGTTTTGCTCATTTTTTCTGTTTTTGGCAAAACAAACAACATAAATATGGATTTCTCATTAAAATGCCAAAGTTATGCCGGCACGTAGTCTCCAGCGATTCCTTCGAGTCCTGTGAGAACCGCGTCTGCGCTTTCAGTTTGTTGTGCTTTCGCCAATGTCAATGTCGCTCTCTGACAGGACTCTCTTTGGCATCGGGGTGCTTTCTCTTTTTCCTGCTTTCTTTATATTCCGGCCGAGTCACGTGCTGCCATTGAAGGAATTTCATTGCCGGCTGGGCCGTAAACGAGGAGGTTAGTCGGAGCTGGGGAGGCGCCAGCAGGCTAGGGCGCTTCTCTTAACACTCAGCCAGGACAATGTGACGCATTTGTCATGAAACGGATTTCCGGTATTGTCGTCGCTGTCTTTGCCCTCCTAGATCCCAATCCCAATCCCAAGCCCAGGACCATGCCCCCACGCTCTTGACTTTCCCTTTGGAGAGCTTGTTCAATTTTTTATGACAAAGCCGGGGCGAAGCTAGAAGGAACCGAAGCGAAAGACGCAAAAAATAAAGTTTGCCGTGCCCGGCCGCAAAAGTGGCTATTTAGCATTTTAGAGTAGGCGAACATGACCTCAAGGAACCTTGCTCGGGCGCCTTCGAGTCGGGAGTCCAGAGGCCTTTGAATTTTTCATTAATTGCATTTCGAATGGGGGCGCAAAAAACGAGAACAAATAGAAATTTTAATGAGAGAAATTCGACAATGATGGGGGCTAATGATGATAGCCCTAAAAGGGGGTTAATATTTTAAATTGAGGGTTAAACTTGAACTGGAAACAATTCAATTCAAAGTAGAGGAATAAACCTGAATTGCATAGAATGCATCCAAGTGCAACCCCTGTGATGCATCTAACGCCTTCTAGGATATAATGGTTACCCCTCAGGTAGATGATACCCAAAAGTATGCTGCACTTATTGCAAAATATAAACCCCTATAATTCCCAAACAGTTCTGGCAGCCGCCGACTGTAAAGCCGGTTAGTTTCCAATGAAAAGTTATCTTTGCGCAGCGGCAATATCGTAACCAATGAAGTCCTACTGAGGTGCGATTATTGCTAGTTGAAAACTTTAACCAATACCCCGCCATGGGGACGTGAAATACCGTCCACTACGGCAATTTTTGGGAGCCCGAGAGGGCCAATTAATAATAAATTTCAAATATTCAGAGCTCATCAAAGTGTGTTTATGGCACGACATAAAACCGAAATCCTGATGAGTCATAAGCGTTTAATGGGTCCATAACTAAGATACTTTGGGCGGCATTACGACGTCCTTTCTAAGGAGGTTAACCAAACAAACGCACGAATGGAAAATCATCCTGGGAAACTATTTTCTGCCTCCTCAGCCATTAGTTTCCGGCTCAAGCCAGTCAACAAGAGCGCCCCGAGGAAAGGGTTCGTGGGCATTAGACAAATTAAACTTAATGCTAACTCCCATTTAGCCCGCTCCAGCCACATCGGAATCCCACTCCTGGCTAAATTACAATAACCGCTCTGTGAATACAAATGTCTATTTGGGGGCAAGTCCCCAAACCGAGTCGAACCGTTCCTGACCGAAAATTACTGCCGCAATTTATGTTTATGTGACTCGGAACTTTTTTGCGAGAAAGATTCTTGGTTTTTTTTATAGTTAAAGTTCGACAGGGGGGCAGGCGAGAGTCTGGAGCCTTTAACTTGTATGTAAATTTACTGCTTGTTAGTTTTGTTCGGCTTTGGATAAACTTCAGTCGAGCCTTTTTTGTGGCAGGCAGAGAAGCTAATTCAGAGACGCACAGAAAAAAAGGTAGGATTTCTTGGAGCGGAACGTTGGTCAAACTCTGGAGACTGTCAGCTGGCTCGTTTGCCTTTTTATGAACTAAGCAAATGCGATTCCGAACCGACCCATGACCCCGAACATATTTCATTTTTTACGCTTAGCCTACTTTTTGTCAATGCCGAGCATGTAGCACTGATTTGGTCTGTTTTCGGGCCTTTTCCTTGGTCTTTTCCCAATTTATGCGTTATTTATGCAAAACAATCCGGCATTGATGAAGATGCTCTCGAACAAAGCCAGGGAGACTGGGAGGAAGTGTCCTGGGAGAGCCCAGATAAAATAATTCAATTAAAATTTATTGGAAGAGGTGTTGGGAAAAAATCTTTGAAATCCGTCCCTAAGAGACTTCAATCGGGAAGGACTTGGGGGCTGTGTTCAATTCAGAACAGACATGCTCCGAATTAAAGAAACTTCTTTCAAAAAAATAGATGGCAATAGAAACTACTAGTTAAAATATATTTATTATCGGGCCCCGCAAGCAGCAGGGCCCTATCCAAAAATTGAGTCTAGACTCATTAGTGTGTCCCTCTCCACGGAAATCTTTAGTAAAAGGCGAAAGATTTATTCGACAACTGAAGAGAAACCAGAGTAATGACATACAAAAACTTTCAATCCCTAAGGTTCCTGATAGTCATAACTAGTTGGGAATTATAACCGAAACTCCAGGTAATACAACCCCTTAGATAGGCAATACCTTTTCCTACCTGAGTTTTTCTTGAACTGCAATATGCATAAGGGATGAAGGTAAGGACAATGCTTCTATTCATGACTCTAGAGATCTCAGTGTAATGCCTGTTATTATTTTCCTCAAATCTAAACGATAAAAAAGAAATGTTCAATATCTTTTTAAAATCAGTTGAAGTGTTAGAAGTTCCACCTTCGCCATGTCTTGGCCCAATATTTCAGCCCACCTGATTGATAAATTTTCCACTCTATTTGAGCCCTCCCAGTCATTGAGTTGTCAAAAGCCTCTGTATTTGGCCACTCCTCAGGTCTGCCATTGTGGGGCAATTTTTGTAAAACATGCAAATTCAATGACAGCAGACTGATGTCCTGGCAGGAGTAGGAAAAAAGCCACTGCTGACGTTGCAAGAGAGCTCTTGCTCCGGATTTTGATTCGATTGGGCGGGGACGATTTGCTTTCTACATAGTTCTGCCAAATTGTTTTGGGTTGCCTTGTTGGCTCCATTCCATTGTCAAGTCGCTTGGAAAATTGAAATGATTAATTGTTTGTTGGCACTTGTCGCTGGGTGTCTGGCTTAACTGAATTGATGGCCCCACAAGCTCAAAGTTGGAAAATCAAAATACGTTTCATTGACAGCCGTGGATTTGATTTCATTCGGTTCTTTCCTTGAGCGACAAGTATTTGTCAGAATTATCAAAGGAGATGGATACTGAAATTGTTCCGGATTTGCATCGAATTCATCAATGAAAGTTCCCATTTTTTATTGTTTTTTTGAAGCGTGGAAAGTGAATCAATTTTTTCCGGGATTAAAGTTTTATACATTATGTTCTGGCCCAAAATTTAAATATTTATTAAATATTATTTTTATAGATCTCTTACCTAATGTTCTCGCTTAAAAGGTATAAAAGAGATTGCCAGCTTTAAATAAGTATGATTATGAAATAATTCTTAAATTCTCATAATTATTTTTTTTTTTAAATAATCTTGTTTCGTTATTAATAAATTATAATTTGGAATAAGTTGTCTTACTTTGAACTTATTCCAATATTGTATGAAAACTTTGTTGACAAGCGCAGCTTTTTGGCTCCAAAACCTTTGGTTTGTGTCTCAGATATTCAACGGAAAGTCCTTTGACTTTGAAAGGACGTTTGCCACTATTTTACTTGTCTATTCCCATAAAGCAGGGATTTTATTTGCAAGGACTTATACCTATTCATGATTGGGATATTTTCTGCACAAGGACATTGGGAAAATTCGTATTGGTTTAAAAGTTTGAAAAATGTATTACTAAGAATGTAAAATGTAACTACAAGTTTATCTTGGCTGTATATTTTGAAAGTAAGTTTATTAACTTGAAATTATTTACTACAGAACAATATGTAAGTCAAATGTTTAATAAATTCTGAAGGCCATAAAACCAAGATTTCTGAGGTCTTTAAACATTAAAGAACTAACAATTATACGAATCCTGAAACATGTTAATAGTTGAGCATTTGAAATGGTGTTTTTAAAGGCACAATCATATAAAACTTTAATTATATGGAAATAGAAAAGGTCTTTAGCATTAGCCTTCCTTTACAATAAAGTAAAATACCATTTATTTGAACCTTTTTAAAAAAATAGTCGTAAATAGAAAGTTTTGGCTTTTACCTTGTTTTATCTATGTCCATTTTCAATGTCTTTCATCGTTTCCGGATTTCCACTTTTTTGAGCCAGTCTTTTCATTCGAAAAGCTTTCTATCTACGCTTTGCATAAATTTTCACTTTGTTTTTATCAAAGTCCGTCCTTAATTCTTCTTCCGCGTGTTTTTTTTGGAGTCGCCATTGCTTTGTTTTGCCCATGTGCCCGAGATTTTTCTATTGAGATAATATTTTGTTGTCGCTGTTGCCTTGTTTTTTAATCCTTTACCCAATGACTGCGACAACGGAGGGTCCCTTTTTTCCTCGGTACGATGTCCTGCGTCCTGGTTGACTGCATGCACGCGACACGACGCGACTCGACGCGACGGACATTTTATAGTTATTGCTCCCAAAATTCCCTAGATGGTTTCAGCCATTTTCTATGCCATTGGGGTTTTATTTTGTTTTGAGCGAATGTGCAGGTCCGTACCATGAAAATTACAGCTCTATTGTTTTATAGTCGCAGCGGGGAGTTATCAATGCATAGAAATAGACACACGATGAACAAGTTATGAGGTCTATGAGGCTGAGGAGGATGTTATTTACATGGGCTTTCTTGGTTTATTGCAGGGGCTATAATTGTATACAGTGTCAGTCTAGTCAGTCCAAAAAAACGGCTTAAAGTTTTGATAAACGAATAATGATCAAGTGTGGGGCAGATCCAAAAGGATGGATAACGGATAGACGGTCTATGATGGACGTACTTATATGAAGTAGTGTTCTGTTCTAAATAAATTATTTCAAAAATTTGGAGAAATGGGAATTAGAAATGGGAAAAAATAATATCCATGAATAATATTTAAACAAGACATTAGAGCTCGAAAATATTTTTAAAATATTAATCCACAAGCCAGATCCTGTATCCTGTATATTAGCCTGTTCAATATTGCGTATTCCTTTCTTTTAAAATACTTATTAATTATTAACTCCAAAGATGAAAGAAAGCCCTTAAGTGTTTTAATTTTTAATCAGGTATTATTGTACTCAATAATCAAAAATTGTTTTTCCTCACACGTTCCAAGAATATCCTTTATTTGAGTAAAATTCCCTTGGTCCTGGAAAATATCCTTCAGGTTGGCTCTCCCCTTACTAGTAGTGACGTCACGAACCAACCTGTTAAACCTGTCCCATTCAGTGTGAAACAGAGCAAGGACCTACTCCAAGGATAAACAAATTCCAAGCATGCAAAGGAGAACACTTCCACGAAAGGGGAAAAAGTCCTTCAACCCTCGGCCTGGTGGTGCATTGAACCGAAGCCGGCAGGCGGAAATCCTCGAAGGCTAAGGTCAAATGCATTCGGCGGGGGAGGATATACCGGCTAGGGCTTCCAGTGGGCGGCGAAAAGTCCTTGGGAAATTCCCTCGTCCTTTTTGGCCGCTGTTGCTGCTGTTTTGGCTTTTGGTAGTCAGTGCTTATTTGACGGTGGTGGCGCGCACTTCGTTACCGCGTTCGCCATGATAATTTTTAGATTGTGTTGATTCGGGTTCGTCATTTTTTACGTCTTTTCGTGAGTGACTCGCGGGTCCTGGCCAAAAGAAACCCCACATTCTTTACCAACAGTGGATTATCATAAAGAATGCTATCATTTTTCTGATCGCCAGAGACTTGCTAAAAAGTGATTTTTGTAAAAATATTTATATTCATATGTACATGCGTGAAGTTGCCAGTGAATTTGTTATGCAAACAGTGCAAGGAGTTCGCGACATGAACCACACTTTATGCATAGAGAATTAGCCCCCTCCGGAAGCCAACCAGGCCGCCATTAACCCTCTCCACGAAAAAAAAAAACGTGAAAAAGAAATGCGAAAAGCGAGTGGCACAAAAAATCATAAATGCCAGAACACATTCGCAAGGATAAACACGAGTCAAAATAATCATAACCGCCACCACACAGGACATTGTCTATGAATGTCGGTTTGCTGTTTTGGCACCGCCGTGACTTCCGTTTCCTGTTTTAATGTTTACTTTATGCCAGGACGAAAACACACATTCCCCTCTCTGTCTCTCTCACTCGCTCTCTCAGCCTTTCTCACTCTTTCACATACATGTGCGAGGATTTTTTAGCTAATGTAGTGGCATTTTAGGCGCCAAGATATAATAGATAATAAAACGTAATGTCGTCTTTTTGGCTTAGTACCCGGAACGGGAATGTTACGTTTTAAGGAAGTACCCCTAGGCCGTTTCAGTGCGTGTCCTGGCTCGATTATTGCGCTTGTGTGCGTAATAAAAATCATTCGAAGAAAATCTCTCGCACGCCCCCAAAAGAATGTATCAAGAAACAACAAGCCATCGTCATGTCTTGAATTAGATTGGATGATGTGCCATAATGAGGATCTCGAAGGGCGTTCCAGTGGGCGTGGGATTTGGGAAGAAGGATATGGCTGCCAAGTATATTAATTTGTACAATATAGGAATGTGCTTTTTGGGTTAGAGGATTGAGAAAGGCTTAAGTTGATATCAGGGCTTTAGCATTATATTTTTATAACTTTATTTTGAACATTTTGACGTTTGTTCTGATAATATTTCTGCGCACTATCTCTCATTTTAAATGACTGTTATTTATGCTGTGCATTTATCATTCCACTATTTAATTATGCAAGCCAAAATCGAATTCAATTGTTGATTAGTTAATTGAATGCATTACACTAGGCTTCAGAGCTTTTAGGCTTACGAGTGTCTGCAGTTGTGATTAGATATTACATATCATAAATAGCGAATGTGTGTTCAATACATGTTGATTTGTTTAGCTTCATGTTTATTTAAAATTTCAAACAGTTTGTCTGAATTGAATACAATCGATAAAAAATTCCCCTGCTTTTATAAACCAGAGATGCTTTTCGCTTAAATTCACATAATTTTTTCCTTGGTTATCCGACGGAATTTATTTATTCGCGTGTGTTTGTCTTACTTATTATGCGGCAAATGTTGTGTGGCTGCCGTCAGTGGAAGAACAAGCACAAGAATAAAACGTGTTTGTCTAATTTTCTGGGAGGCAAACTTTTATGGACGTGTTGAGCAGCACAAAATCTTCTTAAAGTTTATACCACAAGAATATGTTTTCACACAATCCAAGGAAATCCTTAGAAATTGCACAACGGGGACTTTTAAGCTTGATTATCTCTTAAAATTTGGATAAATTTTTGAAGTAAAATTTCACCCAGACAATTGTTAGCTCTAAGCTTTGAAAATCTACTAAAAATAAAAAGTAATAGTTTCAATGAAAACTTGACTAATTCTTCGCATGAAACGTCCCAAAACTAGATCCCCAGTCGACACACATTTGCCAAGCTTTCCGGATAATTTAATCATAAAGCCCGTACTATAAAGTTCCCCAAGCTTATGGAACGCAATCTCCTTACATATACGAGAGAGACAAGCGAGTACAATTCAATATTCCACTCGTAACAATTAAAGACCTCATCCTATCGTATGGTCGCCCCCAACTCCCCCCCCGGGATATGCGTTGTGTCCCACTGTTCCTGATACTCCTCTCACTTCCGGCGTAACCGGAAGTACTCAAGCAAGCATGTAAGGGAAAAAAAGACCAAACAAATCCAAAATAAACAAAAATGTTGCCAACAAAAAGAGAGCGAGAGGAGCAAAAGGACCAAAAGGACCCAAAAAAAGAAGAAACAAGCTGTGTGTGAAAAAGAAATGCTTACGGAGCGGAAATTAAGACCCACTCCAGTGAAACGTGCCACGCCCCCCAAAACAAAGCTGCCAAAAGTTCGTAAACAAACACATGTCTCGACTGTCTACTCGCCCCCTCAGCCCCCCCTGACCTGTACAGTGTGTGTGTGTAAACAATCCCAAACATATCACATTTTAATCCGATGTAGTGGAAAATTGCGCCATGCGAAACAGGAGCAGGAGCGGCCGGAGTAGGAGCAGACGGGGAAAATTGTTTTCCTCGCACTGTGAAATCCTAAGAATTGATTGTACGCAATTTTTCGTCCTTAGCGGATTAGTGAAGACACGTAATAAGTTGGGGAGAATGTCTTCTCCGCTTACGTAATTAAAAACACGCCGGATGGAAAGTTCAATGGGAGTTTGTTGTTATATCCTTGTTAGCAGCTTTCAAGCTTTCAAGCCATTTATGTTAATGGCTTTCGTGCACCTGGCAAATCCTTACAAATGTCCTGCTCGTCCTCCTTATTCTCCTATTCTCAAATTGAATAGTCCTCGTTGCGTCCGTGAGTCCGTGGTCCGTGTGGTGCTAATTTATGAGCTTGAGGCGTGACCATATGGTTGCACATCCGTCTGAAAGGACACTTCCCCCTGACTATTTTACTGAATTTATGAAGTTGGAAATATGCTTTTGGTGTCCAGGACGACAATGAGTTGGAAAATTGTCGACGACTCCCGGGGACTAGAGGTAGATTTAAACTAAGTGTAAATGGTATGCGACTTGCCTTATTAATATGCAAAGTCAATTGTTGTTTTTGGGGAGTGAGTTCCTGGGCACTTTGTTAATGAAGAAACGATTTCTCAGAAGGCAAAGGTATGCCAGATCTTAAGATCCTGCAATAATATATATAAATATTCATATATATTTTCCACCTTTATTAGGCTTGCGGCCACAGCTTGTTAATATGTTTTTAATAAATATTTATATTTCATGCTTGGCTTTATTCGGTATCATTAAAATTTCCAATTTCTCTGCCTAGAGCATTTTTCTGGAAAATCGTTTTTATTTTGCTAAAATTGTTTTTTTTTTTTGTGGCGGCTCTTTTTTTGGTTGCCCTTCGTTCTTCTCATAAATTGTCTATTGCTGTCATACTTTTAGGCATTTAATAAATTTTATGACTCAGTCGGCGGATGAGAGGTGGGGAGGTTGTTTTAAGGTTGCTTTGCTTTCTTTTTTAATAACATTCGACGTAGTCCCCGCTGCTTTTTCGCATTTTCCTCATCTTGTTCGCCGTTGTCCGCCTGGGGATATCCTCCGCCTCCTCCGGAATCCTGTCTCCTGTCTCAGGACTCGCGTTCTTGGTTTTTCTCCCCCTAGTTACTGCTCTTCGAATTGCAAATATGGGTATTTATACCGCTCATCCCCCGCGCCATGTTTTCGGCTCCGGCTCCCCCAAGTATGCAACAATCTTTTATATGAGTTTATTATGTATGCTTTCACTTGAAACACACAATTTCCTCAAGCGATTTCCGTTTTCCCCGCTTGATGGCCCTTATTAAATTGTGCAACTCCCACGCCCCGCCTATAGTGGCACGCCCAATCTGGCCCTTCATTATCCCGCCCACTGCCGCACAGTCGGCTCGTTAAGTAACGAAAATATGATGACTGCTTGCAAATTGCGCTTTAATTGAATTGCACATAGATTCTACTTTCCTTATTCTTTTTTTTTTTGTTCCCCCTTAGTTTGGGCAGAAGTTGTGTGGCTTTGCCACGCCTACCGCAACTTGCAGCATAACTCAAAAGTCTTTAGAAGTGTTTCAAACTGTCGTATGCATTGTAGTTGTCTCTTTTCCAACAAATTCTTTTTGCCACTTTATTTCAGACTGGCGGAGACCAGAGTCCTGGCATGAAGTGCGAATTTTTTGGTTACGGAATGCTTTTTTTAGAGTTAATTATGTTTTGGGTATACTTATTCCCAGGGGAAACTTTCTTTTGAAAAGGAAATTAAACTTGTTTTGTTTTCAAGTTGATTTATAGAAATGGAATTTATTAGTATATTACATTTTACATTTATATTAGAGCCATTATTTTATTATTATATTTGTTTTTATATTTAATTTCTTAGTTATTAAATAATTATTATTAAAGAGTATTTTATTTTAAAGCTCCCTTGAAGAGCATTTGCAAGTCTTGCTAATCCTAACATTTTTTACGATTTCTGAATCTCTGTGTAATATGCTTTTTTGTTTGAATAACATTTTAGGTTCGGTTGGTCGTTTTTTTGTTGGAATAAAAGCTGCTGAAAGAGAGAAAGAAAGCCGTGCACTTTTCTAAGTGGGTTTGTGTGAGAAGTGAATCGAGAAAAGTGGGGAAAGCGGGCCAGAAGGGGGCTGGGGGGTGGTCAACTTACCAGCAAATCAAAAGCATTTCTAACCAAGTTGGCAGTGAAGTTTGCACAGCGTGCCGAGCGCAGAAAGCGCCACGAAGGGAGCTGAGATTGAGTGCAAATAAAATGATGTCATGAAGTGGGTGGCTGGGATGGTTTTTCCCGAAGGTTTTCTCTTTTTTTTGGATGGAGTGGAGAGGAGGGGTGGTGGAGCTAAAAGCGCCGCAATGCATGCTCCACTTTATTTCAGCTATCAACTCGTAAAGTTTGCGGCTTCATAGCCGCCAGAAAAAAGCAGGGCGTCCTTGTGGGTGGCGACTCCCTCATAGAATTTTTTCTCTAAACTGAACTGGAAGAGACCACAGCAGCAGGCAAAGCTGCAATTACAAGTTGGCAACTGAGTTGGGTGAGTGTGGCACAACTCAATGCACAAATCTTGACAAGTATTTTGTCAACTTTGACTGCCGGAGCAGCAGAGACCAGAATCAGATGAAGTGGCAGAAACTTCAACCTCAAAGCAAAAGTGTTGAACTTTAAGTCCTGCTCGGTGTCTAACTCCTTGATATTTTCTTCTATTTTTGCTCCTCTCTCTTTGTGTGAGTAGTCATAGAAACCGAAAGTGCCAAGGATTAGGTGATGTTTGACGAAGTGCATTGACTTACTGCGGCTTTGAGGTGACTTAAAGGCTCAAGAGGCTAATGCGTTTTTGCTTTATTTATGATTTCATGAATCAGGATCAAAATGAAGAGGCGGCAGAAAATGCATAGATACGTAAACTTTTTTTTTGTCAAGAAGGCTGCAAGGGAAAAACATTGCAAACATATCGAAAAAGAAATTAGTGAATAGATGTTGATGCAGATTGCCGGGGATTCGATCCATAAATCGTTTAAGGTATTCCTCTCACGAATCGGATTATTATTGCCAGAGATATGGCCATCGATTGGGGCCATATAGTGGCTCCATGCAGTTTTCAACTTTTTGAAGGGGGTCCTCCAGAAAATTTTAGAAAAAATACAAAAAATAATATTTTTTTAGATTTTGATGCAGATTGACGGGGAATCCATCCACAAATCGTTTAAGATATGGCGCTCAAGAATCCGATGATTATTGCCAGAGTTATGGCCATCGATTGGGCCCATATAGTGCCTCCATGCAGATTTCAACTTTTTGAAGGGGATCCCCCTGAAAATTGCACAAAAAATGGAAAAAATATTTTGTTCTCTGATTTTAATGCAGAATGGTGGAGAATCGATCCACAAATCGTTTAAGGTATTCCGCTCAAGAATCGGATAAAAATTGGCCAAGATATGGTCATCGCTGGGGGCCATATTGTCCTTCCATGCATTTCTCACCATTTTTGAAGGGGATCCCCCTGAAAATTTCACAAAAAATCGAAAAAATATTTTGTTGTCTGATTTTAATGCAGAAAGGTGGAGAATCGATCCACAAATCGTTTAAGGTACTCCGCTCAAGAATCGGATAAAAATTGGCCAAGATATGGCCATCGATTGGGGCCATATAGTGGCTCCATGCAGTTTTCAACTTTTTGAAGGGGGTCCTCCAGAAAATTTTAGAAAAAATATATAAAATAATATTTTTCTAGATTTTGATGCAGATTGACGGGGAATCCATCCACAAATCGTTTAAGATTTTCCGCTCAAAAATCCGATAATTATTGCCAGAGTTATGGCCATCGATTGGGCCCATATAGTGCCTCCATGCAGATTTCAACTTTTTGAAGGGGATCCCCCTGAAAATTGCACAAAAAATGGAAAAAATATTTTGTTCTCTGATTTTAATGCAGAAAGGTGGAGAATCGATCCACAAATCGTTTAAGGTATTCCGCTCAAGAATCGGATAAAAATTGGCCAAGATATGGTCATCGCTGGGGGCCATATTGTCCTTCCATGCATTTCTCACCATTTTTGAAGGGGATCCCCCTGAAAATTTCACAAAAAATCGAAAAAATATTTTGTTGTCTGATTTTAATGCAGAAAGGTGGAGAATCGATCCACAAATCGTTTAAGGTACTCCGCTCAAGAATCGGATAAAAATTGGCCAAGATATGGCCATCGATTGGGGCCATATAGTGGCTCCATGCAGTTTTCAACTTTTTGAAGGGGGTCCTCCAGAAAATTTTAGAAAAAATATATAAAATAATATTTTTCTAGATTTTGATGCAGATTGACGGGGAATCCATCCACAAATCGTTTAAGATTTTCCGCTCAAAAATCCGATAATTATTGCCAGAGTTATGGCCATCGATTGGGCCCATATAGTGCCTCCATGCAGATTTCAACTTTTTGAAGGGGATCCCCCTGAAAATTGCACAAAAAATGGAAAAAATATTTTGTTCTCTGATTTTAATGCAGAAAGGTGGAGAATCGATCCACAAATCGTTTAAGGTATTCCGCTCAAGAATCGGATAAAAATTGGCCAAGATATGGTCATCGCTGGGGGCCATATTGTCCTTCCATGCATTTCTCACCATTTTTGAAGGGGATCCCCCTGAAAATTTCACAAAAAATCGAAAAAATATTTTGTTGTCTGATTTTAATGCAGAAAGGTGGAGAATCGATCCACAAATCGTTTAAAGTACTCCGCTCAAGAATCGGATAAAAATTGGCCAAGATATGGCCATCGATTGGGGCCATATAGTGGCTCCATGCAGTTTTCAACTTTTTGAAGGGGGTCCTCCAGAAAATTTTAGAAAAAATATATAAAATAATATTTTTCTAGATTTTGATGCAGATTGACGGGGAATCCATCCACAAATCGTTTAAGATATTCCGCCCAAGAATCCGATGATTATTGCCAGAGATATGGCCATCGATTGGGGCCATATAGTGGCTCCATGCAGTTTTCAATTTTTTGAAGGGGATCCTCAAGAAAATTTGAGAAAAAATTAAAAAAAGAATTTGTTTGTAGATTTTTATGCATACTGACGGAGAATAGATCCACAAATCGTTTAAGGTATTCCGCCCAAGAATCCGATGATTATTGCCAGAGTTATGGCCCCATCGATTGGGGCTTCCATGCAGTTTTCAAGATTTTGAAGGTCCTCAAAAATCCTGCAGTAATTTTGAGAAATAATTTGAGAGAGTGTATCCTTAAATCCGATGATTATCGGATGATTAATGGCAAAGATATAGGGTTGGATAGGTGCCATGTAGTTTTTGCATATAAAAATGGTTTTTGGAATGGTTTTTATTGCAAAAAAGGTATTTCTCCCATTTTTATCTGATGCCTCACCCTGTCATAGCTAAGCTGAATAATCAACCTTGGATATCGACTCAAACGTACGCATTTTTTGCCACCCTTGTGGGTGTCGCCTCTTTGGAACTGGCACTAATTAACTTGATTCAGTATTCGAGGCTGCCATTGCCTACTGGCATCTGCAATTCAATTAAAAATTAACATTTTAATTGCAAATTACTTTATGTACACTTTATGGGCCAACGTACACAGGCATTGGGCAGAAAACTCCACTTAAGTGGAGTAACTTCTTTCTTCTGCCACCTGCAACCGATTCCAAACAAGAAGAGCACAAAGAAAAAGAAGAAGTAGAACCGGAAGTGGCTGAAAGAAGAAGAGCTGAACAGGAGCTGTAGGAGCAGCAGCAGCTCATTTCATGGCATTTAATTTTATCATGCGCCAACAATTATGCAACTTGTTGGTTCACTGGTTTCCATTCCAGGTCCAAGTCCAGGCCGTTTTCAATTTGTTGCCAATAAAACTTTTTCCATTTCGGTTTTCCTCGCAGTTGTTGTCCAAATTGTTCTTTCCTCTGCCTCGTCATAGTTTTGTGAGTGGCCAGAAAAATAAAATAAATTAAAGTTTTATACTAAAGCCTAGAGTCAGGGTGAGATAATCACATTTTTGGCAAACAAATGGAATTCTTTTATTTAAGTTGTATGCCAAGTTACTAAGCATTTTTAGCTTGAAGATTTTCCATTATTCTTACTTGAATTCCAGATCTGTGCAAATAAAGTGAACCATTTCCTTTGTTCATTTCAATTTCCACTTAATAAATTCCTGGGACCATTTGCTGTCAATTTGTTATTGATATCTACGTTATGTCTGCCATTTCTTGTGCAATTGTTGCACATTTTTCCATCCGAATGCCGGAGCGGGGGAAAATTGGAAGGAAAACTGAGCTTAATCAAATGTGAAACTTTAGTGAGCACTTGATATGCATTTACGTATTGGATTTCTTTTTCACATTCTGGCGCATACACCCACATTTTTCCACCTGAACAAAAAATAAAATTTAAATGCAAGTTTTGCAAGTGTACCTGCGGCTGCCTGCAGTTCGAGTTTTTGGAATGTGTTTAAAGGAATTTATTTTATTTCCGATTTATCCAGCCGAAGAGAGATCAATATATTTCATTTCCCGCCTCTGGCTTCTGGAACCACTTCATGCTTTAAAAGAATTTACACTTTAATTTGGCATTTTTTGCCTACGCCTCTTCATAACCCTTGAAATTGCGGCTCTCCTGTTAATTGCTTTTGCAGACAAATTATAAAAACCTCGACTTTGGCATTGTTTTGGGATGCGGCACCCCGAAGCACTTCAAAAACAGACAAAACCACGACGTAACCATGACCATGACTTTGCCCGCAAAAACAACAAACCGACAAAAGGAACTTTTTGCTTTCTTTTTTTCGTGTTTTTTTTTTTGTGTTTGCGACGCGATGGGTCAGTTTTAATTTAACTTTGACATGCATCAGCTCAAAAATCCAATTACAACACAAATGTACACAGAGGGAGTGAGTGAAGGTCCTTTTTTGCGGAGAGGTCTTTTCGGTGGAGAGACTAGAAAACCCATTAACGCCTTTTTCCCTTCATAAAGATGAAGATTTATGAAACCATTAATTTGGCCAAAACGCTGAAAAAATGTTGTGAAACATCCAGAGTGAGAAAGAAGTGCTAAGACCTTTGAAACAGTGATGAAATCCTAAAATGTCCAGACCAGATCGCAATGCCAACGAGGAAAACCATCTGGGCGCTAAGCCCAAGGCCCAGACCTCGGCTCAAAGGATACTCCAGGACAACTACATGGAGCTGGAGTTTGTCGCTCAAGAGCCGTCCACCAGGTACCCGGATCTTCCGGTTAGCTATGCCACCAGCTTGGTGGTGGGGCCACCACCCTACCGCGACCCACCCCCACCGACTCCGCCTCCCTTGTCCCAGATGCCCTCACGCCTGCTCCACTCGGCCCCGAACACTCCTAGTCGGGGCAAGGTCGTACTTAGCAAAAAGGAGCGCAAGGAGCTGGGCAAGCAGCTGGGCATAGACGAGGCCTCCATCCTGGGCACCAGTGTCCAGTCGAGTCCCTACAAGGGTCGGGTGAGCGAGCTCAAGAACTGCATTGCCCGGGGACTCTTTGCCACACTGCACCGCGGCTCCCAGAAGTCCTTGCCGCAGGCGGAGGAGCGAGTGATCAGTTATGAGATCTCTCCACCGCCTCCTGCTCCTGAGTCGGCCAATAACAATGAAGATGCCGCCGACTACTCCGAGAAATTAAAGAACCTTCCGGTGCGGCAACGGAAGGTGGCCACCTCGCATATGGAGAACTACTGCCTCTTTGATCCCGTGGACTTCATCAACGAGAAGGCAATGCGGTATCCCAGCTCGAGCAACCACGGCCTGAGGGATCCCCTGTTCAGTTCCAGACAGCACTTGGTTTGCGAAGACGAGGACGAGCTAGTGCCGGAGGTCATATACGACAACGAGGAACTGGAGCTGGAGGAGACCATCATCATAGAGACCTCGGCTCTGCCGGAAGCGGAAACAGAGGCCGATCCAGGCGCAGATAGCTCCAGAATCCTGGCCAGCTTCGATCATCACAATTACTTTGTAATCGAACCGGGTGGTGAGCTAAGCATGGACATTGGCATTCCCAATCCTTACACCAACGAGCAGCTGGTGAACGCCAAGCTGGAGCAGCAGAATCTGGAGAAGCTCTTCAGCGAGCTGGAGAATACCAGCACCAGCATGTCCAACAGCCAGGAGTCGAAGGACACAGAGACCACATCCACTGCCCTGGTGGAGTCATCCACTTCCACCAACTCCAACAGTTCCGCCGGTAGCTGCTCTTTGGCCAATCCCGGCCAGCAATCGGTTAAAAAGAAGCTGACCTTTCTGAATCTCTCGCCCTTTCGGAGTGGCAAGAAGAGCGGTGGCAAGTGTGGCCCCTCCGACCAGCAGCGTGCCATCTCTGAGCTGGTCAGCACGGATCACATGCTGCACTTGCAACAACTGCTGCTGGAACAGCGCAAGGACCAGCGATCGCACACGGTGCCTGCGGAGTCCAACTATGTTCTGTTCAATCCCGGTCCGGTGCCCAGTCGCCATGTCCAGTACAAGATCCGGAAGCCGCGGCCCTTGTCCACGCACAGCGATGCCGACAGTGGCTTCCTGTCTCCCTGCTCGCCGGACGAGCTGAAGGCCAATCCGGCCATTCTGGTGCTGCAGCAGTGCGACAGTGTTCAAGGATATATGGAGGTGAGTTGTCTAACGTTTGCAAGTTTAATTAAAATTTTCTAGCATTTTAAGGTTACACATTTTGTTAGGAAGAGTAAATCCTGGCAATTTCCATTAAAAACATCCCACAAAAAATCCAACAAATGTTACGAATCCACTGGCCACCCCTTATGGCTTATTTTTGGGGTCTTTATGACCTTCATAATATTCCCAGAGTACTAAAACTAAGAGTCATATCATTTTTCCTTTGGTTAGAAATAATCTTAATGCAAATCCTGGCATTAACCAGGACGCAGAAGGCCACATAAGCGTTATCTATGTGTATAATTTCCTATATCTTAAGCCGGTAATCATTGCGGGCTGTTTCCGATGTCGCACTTGTCGCCATTTGCCGGCTCACTTATCTTAACGAGCGAGCAACTTAACAAGTCTTATTATGCATCTTGAAGCACCCCAGGGGAGGTGTTAGCTCAACCCCTCGGCAGCCCAAAAACCACCCTCCCACCCACACCCAGCGCAAGGACGCCCAGGACGAATGTCAGCATCGTACTCGGTTTCGATTCGTTGGGTACGAGTATAAATTACCGAAAAACACCCACGAAAGTGCAGTTCCAAAACAGTGCATTGCGAATTACTCTCTGAAATTTTTGTTATCCGTCGGGGGTTGAGGATTTTCCGAGGGCCTGCCCATGCTATCCTTTAGCTTCTGTGTGAGTCGCAGCTTCTGTGTTTCGAGTTGCCTCTGGGGAGCAATCAATCGTCGCGTATTCACTGCTCGCTTCATTAGTTCCTCTCCTGCCGAACATTAGTTTGATTGTGTGCAGGTCGAGAAAGACACCGGAGAAGCCCGGGGAAAGCCGAGGAAAGCCGGGAAAGGCGGGAGAAGGTGGAGAAAGCCGAAAACAACAGCACCAAACCACACACACCAGCTGTGCTTGCATCTTAGCGACTTTTAATGGAATTGAATTAAAATTGTTGCCATGGTACTCCTGAGCACTCTTCACACGAAGTGTAGTGAATTTTTGGGTGGAACTCCCCCCAGTTGGCTGGCCGCAGGCATTTTCTATCATTTGCAAATTGAAAATGTTCGCTGTAAATTCTTGCTTTGAGGCAAGTTGCCGAAAAAGCAAAAACAGAAAAAAAACCCTGAACAACTAGAGAGTGGTGGAAAGAAACCGCCTTTCCAGCGCATTTCCTCTTCGGGCAATTTTTTGCTGTCTGGGCCATCTAATGAAACGACGACAGGGCATCAAGTGAAGCCCACTTTTTGGCCCACTGGAGTGGCCTGCAAAGTGTCAAGTGCATTGCTTTTCATATCGTTATGGGATCGGAGAGGCGGAGGTGGCTGGAATGGATGGAGTGGATGGATGGACTGGGCTGGCAGTGAAGGCTCCACCACCCACCCTTGAAACGAGGAGTGACAGGGTGGCGTTGTAGATGCAAATCTCCGCCAGCAAATGGGATGTAAATTGATATACACGGGGGGCAACAAAGGCTCCTCTAGTGGGCTTAAAGGTAAAGGTTCTCGCAGCGGGCGATGGTAGTAGTTCTGACCAAGGAAATTAGTTCTATAAGAGGTTGATATACAGGGATATGAAGGACACAGATTGGAAAACAGGACATCATATACATGGCCCTATACATATGTATATAGCAGGAAAAACTGACTTTTAGAACCAGGATAATAGAACCAACTTGAGTCAAAAATGGGAAATAAACGAAACATTACAAACAGCTGCAGCTTCAAAAGTCAAGTGCCTGAATTGCCTTTGAACTTGTATTTACGAAGTTTAACCAAACAGTTTTCCACTTCACATATTCCACCCCTTGATTGGTGAAATGTCCAGCCAAGTCCGTGTGCCAGCCGCTCCGACTCCCAAAAACGCCTTTCCCAGAACTTTCCATCAAAGTCAAAGCAAACGAAAACATTTTTGGAATGTATGCAAACGGCGGCTGGTGGTTGCATAACCATAAATTACCGACCCCGTGCCTCTCCGTTTGCTTGGGAATGGTCAACGGTTTTTGGACCAGGCTATAAAGTGTCCACCCCCTGGCACCCCCGCACAACAAACCTTGAGCGAAAAGTCTCAATTGCAAATTACAAACAGCACTGAGGCATGCAATTTGGGTTTTCTGACACAACCCCCGCCCGGACTCCTTTTATTCCGGAACGCCGGATGCGAGCGTTTTGCCGGAGTTTTCCCCGGCGAACTTGTCGCGAGGCGCTAAGCTGTCAACTGTCAGGCGTAGTTTGGTGTCCTTGCCACAGCGGCCGGCGTCGGCTGCTGCAACCCACCCATGTTGCATCCAAAAATTTGTTAGCCTCTCTGGGGCGAGTTCTCCCTTGCCGTGGCACTGGCAGGGTGCCATCCCTTGTGCAAGTCGCGTGTCGTGCGGCTACTTTATGGACACCCCCCACCCAGCCACCCAGCCACCCAGCCACCCTGCCGCACTGCCTGCCGCATGGGCTCTTTGCCACTCTGCCACTCCTTTACCGACTTTGATTAGTCCAATAAGTTGTAAAAAGTGTCGCTACTGCTGCTGCTGCTGCTGCATTCCCTTGGTGATTATCAGATGTTCAAGCTGGCAGCGGAGGGTTGGGATTTTATTGCGATAACTTTTTGATTTATGACTGGCAATAAATGTTCAATGCACTTTATAATTATGTTGGGCCTGCCGCTACAAATGAACGCAAAATGCCACCGCCATATGTGCAAACTTGTACATAATTTCGAATTGGATTTTTATATATATTTTGCAGAAAAAAATGAAACATTGAATGAATAACAGAAGTGGTCTGTAGGAAATTTATTTTAATTTCAAGAGTAGACTCCATTTCTGGCCATGATTATTCTAGATTTTCTCTATAGTTTCCAGTGAAAAAATTACGTGTTACTTGAAAAATAATTTTATTTATGACAGTGCTTAAAATTTTTATGATTAAAGGGTAGTTGGTATTTGGTAATGAAATCTTCTCAACTTAAGTTCATTAAAATATTGAACTCACCTACATTCATTTGGCTTTATTGTTTTTTATTCTACGGAGAATTGAAAAAACAATAGTATCCGGAAAAAAAATATATTTCATTTCCACTCAATAATTATGCATGCAGAAATTCCATCGATAAGGAAGTGCAACTGCCAGTGTCAATATTGTAAAGGCTTCCACTCGCTGTCCTCTCGGGAGCAGCTCCCACACACAAAACAGAAACAGATTAAGCAGCAATTTATAGAGAAAATATTTGTTTCATTCATAATTACATCGCGGGGGAGGGAGGGACATTGTTGGGTTGAAAATAATAATTTTAATTTTTCTGCGTTAATTTTATGGCCAGACGCTTTTCGAGTCTGGTGAGTGGGGAAAAGGAAAGAATCCGTTCTAATGGACGTTGGCATTATTAATTCCACAGTTGCAGCACATGTGATGACGACAGCCCGGGCTGTCCTGGCCAGGACAACGACTCCTTTCTGTTTTCTTCTTCGCAGTCCCCAGATGCCTCGCTTAAATGCACATTTCATATTTTTCCGGCACACTTAAAGTTTTCAATTTTCCGCACTATAAGCCTTGGGAATGGGGGGCACATTCCAGGGGACTCCGGTCTCCTCTCCAGGCCTTTGGTTTTTGGATCCATTTTATTTACATGGACGGAGGCTTCGTTGACGTCACTTAGTGGCCGCATGCGGGACATTAAAGGCAGTCAGCCAAGATATCCTGCCGGCATATCCCAGCCCCCGTGCCTTCTCCCTTTCGTCCGTGGTCCTTGGGCACTCTGCACTGGAAAATGCAGCCATGACAGCTAAATGCGTTGCACTTATGCTTGAAACATGTCAGACTGTCCAGACAGCACTCAAACCGACAGAGAAAGAATTTCCACCAGCCGGGCCAGAATTGCATGCGAGTCCTGTTGCATTTCTTATTCCTCTCTCATTTTAAATGATTGTTAGAGTAATAGAGCGACAGAATGTGGAGCAGGATCCAAAGATTAGGTTCCCAGGAGTCGTGGTAGCCCACCAACGGGGTTAAATGTTTGTCATATATTAAAAAAAAGTAATTTAAAAGAGGCATTTAAATGGAACCAAAGTCTAATGGGACATTTCGAGACTATTCAGGATACAATAAATATAAGGAAACTCATTAGACTAGGTTTCGGGCCAAGAATTTTACTATTATTTGTATCTGAGATGGAAGACAACTGGTAGATTGCAATGGTAACACTTTGGAAAGATTTGTCTTTTATAATTAATTTTAATAGTATCTAAGTGACAGGTCTCAAATAGTTCTTACCTGCAGGTGTTATTATAAAATTATAGTAAGTAAAAGTAATTCTTTTGATCAACACCTTAACCAAAAACCTTAAAAAATAAACGAATCATTTTGAAATGTAAATTTACAATTTATAGAGCTCTTAGCATGAAAATTTTCAGCATCTCCTTGGGCGTTTCGGTTGCTGAGCCAACAAAACATCAAGTCCCATGCATTATTTAACAATAATAGTGACAGATTTACAATGTCCCTAGTTCCTGTTTTCCTTCCTGGTTCCTGGTTCTATTCCTATTCCAAAAATGCATCAGACCAGCAACGTTAAAAAGGAAAAAGTTTCGAATGTTTTTTTTTTTTATATTTTTTTGCTCCTAGGATAATCGCCAGAGCGGTGGAGTTAGGCAACTTTTCTGGCTGCTCTTTCCTGCCAGCTCCTTGCTTCATTCTGGAAGCTGTGAAAAATTATAGCCATAATTTTTGGCCACTAACCAGGCTGGCCAGGCTGAGAAGGCTGAGCAGGCAGGCCGTGCTTCCACGGAGGCTGCACTCAGCACTTTGTTGGCTCTTTTCGACTCCAGTCTACTTTTCGCCGCTTAATGCATATTTTAAACTGCTTTGCCAGGGAGTTGCAGTGGGTAACTGAAATTGCGCATTTTTGGCTTATTGGGAAATTTATTTATTAAATTTTAGTTGCCGCCAGAGGCTGTTGTTGCTATTGTTTGTGCAACTAATTAAAAAGTTTCCGCCTTTTTTTTGTGTTGTGTTGGCCTTTTGGCGTTTTAGCCCAGCAAAGGATCTAGAAGCTTCCAGCTCCCAATGCAATCTGGTCTTCGAAAATATGCAATTAATTCAACAATCTTGTGCTCACAAGTCAATGCAGTCAAGTATGCAGAAGCACATAAAATAATTGCATTGTTTCTGGCATTTCTTGGCCAAACAAAAAGCAGATTTTCTTTCGCAATTATTTACATTTCTTTTAGCGCAAAATGCTTTCCATCTCCATGTTCTACCTTTCTCTTTGTGCATTTGAAAGGTAAGAGAACATGGAAAATAAATCAGAGCAAAATGCGGTAGAAGGGGATTGGAGGGGCTTATTTTCCTTTTCTGTTTTTTTAAGCCCGGTTCCTAGAAAATGGAGAGAAAGTTGCCCCTGCAAAAATGCGCAGATGCCACAGTTTTAATAAATGGAAATTCTAGCAAAAAAGCAATAGTACTAAAATACTCTTTTTTCAATCAAGAGACATACAAAAGTTGTTATTTAATTTAAAATTGACATTTTCCATTGAAATTCTTATATACCCGTTGCCAAAAAATAGTTTCCCAGAAATTATTTGCATAACTTGGAAGGTAAACTGGCAACCTAATGCTTTCTCCATTTTCTCTTTCCGAGAAAACGAGATGCCTTGCCGGTTTCCTTCACTTTTTGTTTATTTGTGAAGATGGCTTTTGGCCAAGGATTTGCAAGTTTTTGCGGAAACCTTAATAGCATTAAATATTTATCATAGTGAGCTGTCAAAAAGCTACGCAACAAGAAATGCCAGAGATTTGTTGCTAATTAGAAGAGACTACTGCTCAGCCAATTGGCAAGATGGATGACCATCGGCGTAACCTAGTGATAAGCGCCATAACAAGCTAACAAACAGCTGCAGTCGGAGAAGGGGAAACACACATATCCAGGGGGTGCCCATGGAAATTTATGATGTGCCCCCAAAATTTAGGCAGCCCGTACAACTAGGGAGCTATCAATAACGATTTTTCCGCTGGCTCTCGCTGTTGTTTTTGTGCGACTTTGGGGTTGCGACATAAATGCCATAAAACTAATGCCCAAATGTGTCACATTGCAGAATCATTATGGGGTAAAAATAAAAAAAGGATCCAGTCAAGTTAGGCAGAAGTCTAAATGCCCTAAAGGTATTACTAAAATAAATACATATTATTATTTGAAATAAAAATAATACAGAGCTAAGCTCACGACTTAAATACAATTTTAAATTATAATTACAACCCTGTTTTTGAGAAAATGCTTTACTGAATTTTGTTGAAAATCGATATACCCTTTCCCATGCCATTGGGATACATTCGTGGGAGGACCTTTTGTGAGAAATTAATAACCTGGTTTACTGTATTTCTTTTTTTTCTGCCGTTTGCCGTTTGTTTTGCCGTTTGCTGATCCTGTCCTTTTTGTTCTGGGGTCCTGGGGAGGATTTATTTGCCGGAAATAAATATTAGCCGCAGTCAAACACACTTAAGCCTACGCAGGCGACATCGGCGAGTCCTGTGTGCCATTTATAGTTTTACACAGGCTTAGAACTTGCTTTACACGCACGTCCGTATCGAAGGACCTCCATGATATATGGAAGCCCTGTGTGTGTGTGTGCTGAGGAGTGTGTTCACAGGCGCGCTGATTCCCATAATTGATTTTGTATTGGCTTCCGTTCGAGACGGGGATGTTGGGCCAACATTGGACCCAAGTAAACTGCATATTGAATTTCAAAGAGTTTTCCCAATACACCAAGAAAAAGGGAAAAAGAAAATACCCCCTCACATCAATCACGACCATTAGAAAGGGGGTTTCCGAGCGAGAAAAGGGTGTTGAAATAAATTCACAACTAAGATTGCACTCATCGGCTAAACGTCAGCTACAGTGCGGGTACCATATGAAAAATCCAATATGTGCTTCTGTCATAATCAAATTGAACTAAATTCGTTTTAAAAACTTCAACAGAAACGAGACGAGAAAGTAACCCTCCTGAGGTCCTGTGTTTGTGTGTTGTATCCACCTGTAATGGACCAGTAGTAGACAAACCCCCTTCGGAGTACATTTCCGCCAGTCTAAGCTCAAAGATTATGCGGGGGGTTAGCAACCAGAAGCTTCAGAGGGATGCTCGAAGGATGCCTCGGATCATAACTTATTCAGGAGAAAACATTTAGAACATATTGAACAGATTTGATAGAAGTGGAAAAACATTTATAGGGATTATTTACATAATTTCTTAAACTTAAAAAGTATATAATGGAAAACAATAAATGGTCTCAGATAGTAAAGAAGTAAGGGCGTTTTTTTATTGATGTTTTATCAGAAATATTACATCTTCAAATGTTTAGATAAGAATCTATCAGAGGCAGGCCATGCTTGATAAAGTTTCAAATTCATTTGGATTATTAAAGGTATTGAGCATAATCCATCATGAGATCAGTCATCCTGTGACTTCTATGGCAACCCTCGCCCTCGCCTTTGGTAGCAACCACCGAAAAACCCACCGCAAAATAAAGGGGGTTGGCGAAACAACAAAGAGCAGTCCGCAGAAATAGAGTTTGAGCATCGTAGACACGGAGACGGGGTCGATGGGTGGAAAGACAGAAGCAGCCTCACCTAGGGCAGCAACAAAATGTTGCACAGGTTGCCCTTGCCAACAGAATCGGACGGAAATATCAACGATGTCTGTTGCAGTTACCCTGGAGTTCATACCGAGCCCACTCCTCTGGCTCATCCAGGGCTTATGGAGTGTGGAATCATTTGTTTTTATGTATGGTACCCGGAACTCATCCCTTGTGCCAGAGTCTCAACTTTCCCAGACGACAAACTAAACTATGCAGGGTTGTGGGTGTTACGAAACGAAAGGAACGGAAAGGTCACCCAGGAAAGGGTCCCCTTTAAGGCTCGACTTGATATGGAAAGTATAACAAATATTTATGCTCTGAGCTGTGTTATTAGATTTTAATTTCTTGCACCCATGAAAATGATTGCCCACCCTTGTCGCACATCGAACGCAGAGTTTAAACCCCGGATCTCCTCCGGATGAAGCGTGCGAATGTTTCTGGGTTGTATTTGCATTTGACGTGGGTGTGGATGGCTCAATCCCCCCGGGGCAACACCCCTCTACAGCGCGCGGCCCTCATTGTTGTGAGGTGTCATGGCCAGTAATTGAGTTTGAGTTCGGAAACCGTCTGTCTCTCTGCTCATTTCGGCATTTTCTGATGCAACTTGCAAATATTTGGCTAACAGCCTTCGTTAGACAACATTTTTTCGCTCCACTTTGTGCTTGCCAATGCAAATTTCTCTAGCGGCACGTGATGAGAGTTTGTCAGAAGGGGTTGGGGGCGAAAGAAAGTTGCCAAACAACCCCCGAGGGTTGCGCTTCCAAATGACGTTTACCAAATTACATTATTAGAAATTGATGGTTCAGTTTTTTGTGTTGTTTGTTGGAGTTTCGAGGAAAAAGGGGAGGATGGATCAGCACTTTGCGAGCAGTCACTTTGAAAATGTTTCAAATCGCTTAACCAGTGACGAAAGGTGTCAGCATCACTCGAGGGCGCCGAATAATGAGCAGGTTTCCTTTCCAACACCTTTCAGAACAAGAATTTTTAATAACATCCCGAAGCCAACCAACCGCATTTCAGCATAGCTCACCGCTCCATTATTCCTGCCCCACTTCCAACTTGCCACACTTCAACTGTGCAGCCGGCAACCTCGTTTGAAATGTTTCTGGTGGTCTGGGGTCGATTTACTAGCTTTTCCAGCTTAACCATCCAAATGCAAGTTTTCTGCTTTCGAGCTACATTGAAAAATGCATTCGCTTCTTGTGCGTTTTGTTAATCGTACGAAGCCCTCGAAAACTTTTGGTCTTTAGCTCCCCAACCTCCTCGAGGCTAATGCGTTTGCATACATTTGGAGAGTACTTGCAGGATAACCTTTGAGTGCAAGTTAATCGCGGTAATATACCCCCTTTATGAAAAATAAATGTAGAGCAAGTTATTCTTACAATATAAAGTCAAAAAGTGATTTTTGATATTATTTAAGAAGCATAATTTACACCCTGAGTCTCTATATATTTCTCAATTTTAATATCTCTAGCAGTTTGGGCAAACTTCCCCAGCAGGCTTTAGCTTAGATCGCTTCAAAATTGGCAATGCAATCCCGGAAAGACATTTAACATTTTTTTGCAGACTTTCCACTCGTCTTTTATGGCATAAATGTTGCTGCATTTGGCATAGATTTGCATCGCAATGAGGAGGAAGAGCCGGACGGATGGATAGTGGCACGGATATATGCATATAATGGGAGAAGGAGAAGTGGCCCCATTGACTAGCGACATATTGCAAAAACGGACCTCGACTGCGGCATTTGGTATCCTTTCGCGTTCCGGTTTCGTTTCCGAGTTCGGCATACAGTTCGAATTTTTTCCTCCTGACAGTGACAATAAAAACGAGCGATCCAAGCAAAACGCCCGGAAGTTGAACTATTTGCATCCAGTCGGTCCGTGTCTGTGTCTGTTTGATAACTCAAAGTGGCAGGCAGCATGGGGGACGGAGTGCTGGATATTTTTCACATTCAATAGCCCAATGCCCAACGACAAACGCCCCAAAAATACTGAGCGGGTACAGGTGACAGTGGGTACGGGTACTGGGTACTGGGTACTGGGTACTGGGTACTGGCCTGGCCCATTCCGTTTGTTTGGGTTAATTGTTTGCTTTTTCCTCCATTTATCTGACGGGGACAGGCGGGCTGACGGAGAGATTTCGAACTGCCTGCCACTTGCGCACTATTAATCAAGTAGATTGGCCTTTCCTAAAACTCCCAGAGGATGCGGCCGGGCAGGAGCCTGGCTTGTTTATAATTAATGTGATGTGTGTACTATGCTATGCAAATTCCCCAGACGCGACATCCTCTCGGCAGCTTTTTGCCGCCTGTTAATGAAACGTCGTCAAGTTTTGATGGCAGCCTCGGTTTGGCTTCGTTAGCTCCTTTGGCTCCTTTATGGCGGAAAGGCCAATCTAACTTGCAGCTAAACTTAATAAACACTTTCGGGGAAAATTGCAAAGTGCACCGATAAACTTTTTCATTAATCTCTTGCCCCTCAGCGTGTTTGAAGTTTAATCTGATTCTGAATTTTGGAATTCTCCCAGCTCCACGTCATTTACACTGCCTTCGTCGCCACAATTAAATTGAATAAAACGGTGGT
This sequence comes from Drosophila atripex, assembly GCA_035045925.1. NCBI lineage: Eukaryota > Metazoa > Arthropoda > Insecta > Diptera > Drosophilidae > Drosophila > Drosophila atripex. The sequence goes on from JAWNOP010000070.1 coordinate 11,900,032, forward strand.
TGTCCCTTCCCCCACGTTTGGAGCTGGCGGAAAGGGCCACCTGAGTCTCTGCATTTCTTCAGAGCAGTTGGAGTCGGAGGAGCTTGCCGCTTGTCAAATTGATATTTGATTCATGACCAGCGCATTTGTCAAGTCATTCATCTTTCTCCCAGACTTGACTCAAGTTTTTCGTCCTGACTCATTCTTTGCCACGGTTCCTCACAGTTTTTGCTCCACAGTTTCCCAGTGATGAATGGACAGTGTTAACGGTTAGGGCAGCCATTGAATTGAGCTCGTTCTGGCCGTGATTTCTGGCCAACTGAGTATTATTTTATGGTGCTATCCTTGATATTACTTGTGATGAGTCTATTAGCTAAGTTTCGCACTTTGTTTTGAACCTTAGATAGTAAATAAGATATTCGTAGTATACTAATATATAATTTTAAATAATCGGTATAAAACAATATTGAATTCCCTTTTTTATTTTCAATCACATTTTCTGGTCCCGTTTAAATATGGGAAAGACCGTGGGGTCCTACAATATGGCCTGCTGCATATACATATATGGCTTAAAGATGGCTTTTGGCTAATATACATCCGATTCTTCAGCCACAAATCTGCATCAAAATATTGAGACTCAATTTTCTTTCCATTTTCAATCTAATTTTCTGGGGTATCCTCTTTAAAAATGAGGAAGACCGTGGAGAGCGACAATATGGCATACTGCGAAGGCCATATCTTGGTCGATATTCATCCGATTCTTGAGCGGAATACATTAAATTCATTGTGAAACGATTCTCCAGAAATCTGCATCAAAATATTGAGACTCGATTTTTTTCGATTTTCAATCAAATTTTTTGGGGGCGTCCCCTTCAAAAATGGGGAAGACCGTGGAGAGCAACAATATGGCACCCTTTGAAGGCCATATCTTGGCCGATATTCATCCGATTCTTGAGCGGAATACATTAAATTCATTGTGAAACGATTCGCCACGATTCTGAAACAAAATATTGAGACTCAATTTTTTTTCGATTTTCCATCAAATTTCCTGGGCATCCTCTTCAAAAATAGGGAAGACCCCGGTGAGCGACAATATGGCATACTGCGAAGGCCATATCTTGGCCGATATTCATCCGAATCTTGAGCGGAATACATTAAATTCATTGTGAAACGATTCTCCAGAAATCTGCATCAAAATATTGAGACTCGATTTTTTTCGATTTTCAATCAAATTTTTTGGGGGCGTCCCCTTCAAAAATGGGGAAGACCGTGGAGAGCAACAATATGGCACCCTTTGAAGGCCATATCTTGGCCGATATTCATCCGATTCTTGAGCGGAATACATTAAATTCATTGTGAAACGATTCGCCACGATTCTGAAACAAAATATTGAGACTCAATTTTTTTTCGATTTTCCATCAAATTTCCTGGGCATCCTCTTCAAAAATAGGGAAGACCCCGGTGAGCGACAATATGGCATACTGCGAAGGCCATATCTTGGCCGATATTCATCCGAATCTTGAGCGGAATACATTAAATTCATTGTGAAACGATTCTCCAGAAATCTGCATCAAAATATTGAGACTCGATTTTTTTCGATTTTCAATCAAATTTTTTGGGGGCGTCCCCTTCAAAAATGGGGAAGACCGTGGAGAGCAACAATATGGCACCCTTTGAAGGCCATATCTTGGTCGATATTCATCCGATTCTTGAGCGGAATACATTAAATTCATTGTGAAACGATTCTCCACGATTCTGAAACAAAATATTGAGACTCAATTTTTTTCGATTTTCCATCAAATTTCCTGGGCATCCTCTTCAAAAATAGGGAAGACCCCGGTGAGCGACAATATGGCATACTGCGAAGGCCATATCTTGGCCGATATTCATCCGAATCTTGAGCGGAATACATTAAATTCATTGTGAAACGATTCTCCAGAAATCTGCATCAAAATATTGAGACTCGATTTTTTTCGATTTTCAATCAAATTTTTTGGGGGCGTCCCCTTCAAAAATGGGGAAGACCGTGGAGAGCAACAATATGGCACCCTTTGAAGGCCATATCTTGGTCGATATTCATCCGATTCTTGAGCGGAATACATTAAATTCATTGTGAAACGATTCTCCACGATTCTGAAACAAAATATTGAGACTCAATTTTTTTTCGATTTTCCATCAAATTTCCTGGGCATCCTCTTCAAAATTAGGGAAGACCCCGGTGAGAGACAATATGGCATACTGCGAATGCCATATCTTGGAAAATATTCATCCGATTCTTAACCGGAATACATTATATTAATTGTGAATCGATTCTCCACAAATCTGCATCAAAATATTGAGACTCAATTTTTTTCGATTTTCAATCAAATTTTCTTGGGCATCCCCCATGGTGGGAGGTCTAGAAAAGCATTGAGACTTATTTTTTTCCATTTTTAATTAATCAATTTATCCAATCAACCCAAAAATCTAAGAATGCCATTGTTAAATGTAGAGTATCTTTCGAGTGGGCCACTGCATTGAATTGCTTATGATTTCTTACTTTAGATAAATGGATATTTCTCGTTGATTTTTTTTAAGCCCCGGCCACAGGGCCCAGGACATATTAGGCTGCCCTCAGGACTCCCTGGAGCCGGATCAACGGTTGTGCCTCCTCATCACCATCAGCGTCCTGGGCGGGTCCTGTGACGGTTCCGTGTTTGGTAACACGCTCACGTAATAAGCGAAAAAAGGAAGCAAGCAAGAAATGAGAGAAAAGGGCATGAATATAAAGAAATATAAGAAAAAACGAAAAAAGTTTCGGTTTTTTTCGGTATGTAAAGGTTTACATTTCATTCCTGCACGATTTGTCAAGTCAGCGGAAATCGTGCAGGCCTATCAGCGTGGCACAAAATTGAAAAATTACTTTGCGTGTGGCCGAACTTATGAAGAAAGTCATAAAATTATTCTCCAACTTTTGCCTTGATTTGTGGTTGCGTTAAACGCAAACTTACCTAGGCAACTGTAACAACTTGGTCAACTAGCCGCAGGTGCTGGCCAAAAACGAATTTCAAAAGCCCCTAGAGAACCGAGGACATTTACCAAGTGGACAAGGGCTGGGGCTGAGGTTGAGGCTGGCGGGGGGCATGGCCAGGACTGCTGGCAAATTGTCGTGCAAATATTTTCGTTACTTTCCGCACTGCCACTCGAAATTGTTTGGGGTTAATTAAGGACGTTACGTTTTCGGTGCTAAAGTAAACAGCCATGGCAGCATAGCTCCTCCTTCTAAAAACCGCCTGGCAATGGAAATTCAAATAAACTTGTTTCCGATGATTCTGCTGGTAGTGTTTAGATTGTTGTTTTGCTTGTGTTTTATTTATTTTTGGCTTAAAGCAACAGTCGCCTGCATTTGGAATGAGTTTGTAATTCAACTACTTGTTGGTTCTTAAATTACTTCAAATGCACTGGAGGGCGAATGTAATAGAGATATCGTATTTTGTAATAGTTGGGAATTAGTGTCAGGTAGCAGTTACAAAAGGAAGTTTATATATAATTAGGCCCTGTGGTCAAAGGTGGATAAAGTTTCTTTGAAATTTATATCATGGTTTGGTTTTGGATTTCTTAGAATTTCTTGTTTTCTTGTTTAACGTCGAACAAGAATTTTCTCTTAATTTATATTTAAAAGAAGATGTATACCTATCAAAACATCCTAAAGTATATTCACCAAAGACCTATAATGAATATAATATCCGAAAACCTCAAACCTCCACGACCGGCATTTGTAATATTTAAACAGTTACTTTAAATGTGTGTTTCGTCCCAAGTGCTTCGCCGAAAATGTGTCCTTAGTCGTTGTGGTGCGTGTTAAAAAATAATTTCCCTAGATAATTTGACAGGACGCGTTGGCCAGTGTCCTGGTCCTGGGGTGGAGAACTTATCCTCCCCTTCGGGCTCCGTGGATGTTGTTTTAGCTAATAGCAGGCAAAGTTTGAGTCTGCCAAAGTTTTGTCGAAAACTTTCTTTCGCTAGATTGTTATTGTTTATTTTTTTTTCTTTTTTGGCATATAAAACTTTGCGTGTTGTTGGTGTTTTTTGTTCGTTGGCAGAACTTGTTTTGATTTCATTGTTTATTTATTTAGATGTGAATGCCAGTCGTGTGTTGATTTAATTGAGCCAAATGTGTTATGGGGCCATCAAGTTAATTGAGGGGTGTGAGTGGATCCTTTTCTCGTTTAGTTAATTATTTATTTTCCTGGGAAACTGTGAGGGGGAAAAGCGGAAAAAGCGGCTTATGAACTGTATAAATACGTCACCCCAAAAGTATGCAGCGACAGAATTGCCAATTGACTGCGGATGCCGAACGCAAAAAACACCAAACAGGGGAAGCTGAGTATTAATTTTACATTTTGCGGCAGACACACAGAAATAATAAACAAAAATATTGTATTGTATCGTTTAAATTGTTTGTGCAACTCTGGAATATTTTTGTTATTTTCCCCGAATTCCCGAAACCAGTACTTTTTGGTAGGCTTAAGCCCAAAAACGTGACCTGGACAGGCGGCACATTGTTTGCTTAACTGTTGTTATTATTCCCTTTCAATATTTGCCAATGTGAGTGCTGGGGCTGGGGGCGGGGTCTGACCCAAAGCTACGTCCGGCTCGGCCCACAGGCGTGTCCTTTGTTCTTACTGTGTGCTGTGGCAGCAGAAAATAAACAGCAACACACAATGGCAACAGGAAAAAATTGAAAATTTCGTTAAGCCCCAGTGATGGGTAGGAAATATTTCTATTTTCGGTGGATGGGCCCAAAGCCCAGCCAACTCTCGACTCCAGCGCCTACTCGTATTTGTGTAAACAAGTGAAAGTGATTTATGCATAACAGTCCGTCCCGCCCATATCCGTTCAACCTGTCAGTGGAATAATTCCCCCCAAAACACCACCCCAATAGCCGAAAACCCCCCAATTCCGAGGATTCAAAGCTCGAACTTTACGTCGTTGTTGACTCAGCCGAATGATTGTTTCAGAGTGTCTGGATTTGTGTCCTTTTTGGGGCATAAGTAATATACAAATACCTCGAAAATGTTGGATGGGGTTTAATGGAATCGTCTGAAAATGTGAGATGATTCTTGAAAAAATAAGGCTTCTCTGAAAATTTTCTCTGAAATGGCTAATTTTTTTTTGGCTGTTTTAAATTGTAAAACAAGAAGGAAATTCTACCCTTTTAGTTATATCGTAGGAGACAAGCGCCTTTATAAAGCTAAAAAAGCGTATGCTCTGTCAATTAAATAAATTAATATGATCAGTTAAATCGCATAATAACAAATATTAAAATTAAAAATAAATTCCAAGAGTTTGCAAATATGTGTTTTAATAACTTTGCTTACTCTATGAAAATAAAAAAAATTTGTTGTCAGAGTTTAAGCCATCAAAAAAAAAAATAAAAAAATAAAATAAAAACCCGACAATTACGCCGATATAAGTGAATTTAAAATATAATAAATGGCTTATCCGACCTGTTAAAGTGGTTCCCTCAGAGACTCCAATGGTAATCAAGTAAATTAACAATATCAGAAAGATATATATGGAATTCTAAAAAAAAGTTTAAAAACTTCGTGTTGGAAAACAGAATATAGAAAAAAAAAAAAACATAATTGAATTGAATACATATTGTATATACTTATGAAATGAAAACTTATGGAAAAGATCCATCATCCCATTTTGGTTGGAGTTTCAGTCATTAAATAAAAAAAAAAATAAGAACTTAAATTACGCAACTATAAGCGGATAGAAAAATATAATAAATTGGCTAACCAGATCTGTTGAAGTAATTCCCTCAGAGATACCAATGGTAATCAAATAAATTAAGAAAATCAGAACTCATTATCACGGTGGTCATGTGGTGGCTCATGTATAAAATAATTAAATTGAATAAAACATAAAAAAAAATGTATATAAAACGATTAGACGAGGACAGCATATTCAGTCAAGATCCCAAAGGTTAATAAACTTCCGAAAAAAAATAAATTTAAGAAATAAAAAAAAAAGAATAACCATTGGTTTACGAGACCTGTGGAGGTAATTCCCTCAGAGAAAAATGGTAATCAAATAAATTAAGAAAATCATGAAACTGAATAAATAATATAAAATAATATACAAGAAAATGAGATTAAATAATAATACTACCCGACGGGGACAGCATGTTCAGTCAAGATTCCAATGGTTAATAAATTTCTCAAAAAATAAAAATAAATTTAGGAAATAAAAATTAAAAGAATAACCATTGGTTTACGAGACCTGTGAAAGTAATTTCCTCAGAGACACATGGTATTCAAATAAATTCAGAACCCTTTATCAAGGTGCTCATGTGGTGTCACATGTAAGAATTTATGAAAATGAATAAATAAAATATAAGAAAATGAGCATAAATAATAATACCACCTGACGGGGACAGCATTTTCAGTCCAGATCCCAAAGTTAAATTATTTAAAGTTAAATTAAAATAAAATAAAATATTAAATCGAAAAAATAGAAACCAGTCCGATGGGGCTTCAAATCAGACTAAGGATTACTCGCACGAGCTCGCCTTATATACATATTTTAATTTATTTCAGTGTTGACTAATTTTCATAAAATAAAATATTTAGGATTGCCACAAAAAACAGGATTCCCAGGTATTTCGATAATCGTTCTAATTTCTACGCATTTTAAACACATTAAATAATAATAAACTACCAGGCGATTAAGGCGGAACCATATATATTGACTCGGAAAGCGACCGTATTCAAGAATATATATATTTTATGTCTCCTTCTCTACATTGGCCATTTTTGGGACTTTGCAATTTTCAAAAGACCTTCTTAAAAATCTCCCATTATGTTATTTTTTCTATTATTTACACAATATTCCATTGAACTTTCTATTTATTCTTATTGAAATCTTATAAAAAAAGTATTCCTTTATGTCCTGACTTATTGAATGGCCATATATGTATATCCTTTTTGTAAAGAATGTGAGGTTATTAGCCAATAAGGGACCTTAATGACCCGTTTAAGCCAGACACAAAGCCACTCATCCAAAGACCATATCAAAGGCGGGTGTAAGCGCTCATTTAAAGCCAAACCACATCACAAACTCCAACTGGCACTCAACTCACACATGCCGGCAGCCGGCCCCAGGACCCCATATTATGAAGGACCGTTGTAATGTAATCAAGTGTCCACTCCGCAGACGTTGGAGCTGGTCAAACAGAATTACGTTGACCAAAGCCAGCCGACATAGCCCCCCAAATTAATTTAATACAAGCAAAAAAAAAAAGAAAAAACACAAAAAAAGGAAGGGAGGGGAATGAGTCGCCAAAGCCGGGAAACATTATAATAAAATTAATCTCCATTTGTTTGATGGGGTGGACGACGGACCAGACTGGCTTGGATCCCCGGCTTTATTAGCATCCAACGAGCTACTGGAGCCAAAAAGTGGCAATTATTCATTTTATGAGCTCTCGCTGGAAAGCATGTGAACCATAAAAATTAAAAATTAGCCTCTGGCAGCTCTAAGGGGATTATGTAACACGCATTTGATGCAGTCAACCCGGCGAGGGGTGTGCTGAGGTGGGACTTTCCACACAAAAGGGTGGCCTGGCGGAGCAGTCACCCTTTCAGCAACGTTAAAGTCAAGAAAATGAATATTTATGCGACATTGGGGAGGACACAGGGCCCCGATTACCTTACCACTCCAGCCCACTTTCGACCATTGTTATATGGCAAGCACATGTCAAAATTTTCACAGCTCAAAATGGAAAACTGCTGCCGGCCAAAAACAGGCTCCCATTGAGCCTGGTATATCCTGACGGAGGAGGGCTCTGGGCTAGGTGACTGGAATTTTAATGGGTTTTGTTTTCGCCCCGGTTTATGCCCTGGTCCAGTCCCATTCGGTGTATAGACACCGAATAGTCAAAAATTAAATCCAATTATCAGTTTAAAGACACTCGTTTGCTCCGGGGATTTGCCAGCTCATATGCCAAGCTACCAGCTACAAGCTACAATTGTAAGAGTGTGGTTGCCCCAAAATCCCAGAGACTGGCAAGTTTTCATAATGCAACTAACTTTCATTTTAATGAGAAACTTTTGTTTGGACCGCATTCCCTTGTGCAGGATATGGTTTCCGTCATGTTTGCAGTTCCCCGAAAGATGCAAATTTTCGGAGCTCGGTTTGAACTTTCAAAACTGAATTTGAAAGGTTACAGAGCTTGGGTTCTTAACTGGAATTTGAAGGGTTTCTTATGACGAGGTCCTAACTAGTATTTAAAAGGTCATGGGGCTGCGCTTTAAATGCGAGTTGGAGTGTTTCGGAAAGGTTAATTTTCTAGTTTGAATTCCAGAGAACTTTCAAAGTAGCAAAAGGTGAAATTTATGGGGTCTCCTGCAGCAACTCCTGTCAATGCGAGCATTAAATTTATTTATTTGGTGTGTTAGAAATAAACTCTGGCCATTATCGATGGGATTTTGCACCCTTAACTGTGAGTGGAATAGCTTTGCCCTGACTGATTTGTAGCTTTGGCCTGTCAGGAACTGATACCGACAAGGATCTCTTTAAGGTGGCAAATAACTGAAAGATTTGTGCTAAGCCCGAAAGTAGGCAATACCTCTTGCGGGCCTAAAAGCCCTGGCCAAAAGGATTTGCAATTTGTCTGCCCTCTGGAATATATTCAACAATTTGTGAACAGAAATACTTTTCTTGCCCTGACCCTTGAGCAAAAAATATTAGCATAAATGTCCTAACTTGAGGGCATGGCCCCGAATCTCTAGGCAGGTTAAAAATTCTAGAAATGTAAATAAAATCAACTGCGGAAGTCCAACAACTGCTCCAAAAAAAGGACAATGGCAGGAAAAATATCATTCTGAAAAGCTTGACAGCCACTTACACATGTCAAATGCAACAACAGAAAAGTGGATAAGACGAAAAAGAGAAGAAAAAATACACAAAGAAAAGGGATAACGAGTAAAACGGATATTAGAGTATTAGACAGGATGCTGGGTGACATGGTTGCCCCCCTCGGGTGCCTCCATTCCATGACATCCTTTCCCGAGTGCTTGCCAGATGGTCAGTGGACAAAGTTGCCCACTTTTTGCTGCCTCTATTTCTATTTTTTTTTGGCCAACCAGAGGAATTTTTCTGGTATTAACTACACTTGAAGCGTAAAATGAAGCCACGAATCTCTTGGATAATGCAAGGAATTTCCTAATATTTACCAAACCAGAACTGGAAGGTTAAAGGGAATTTGAAATATTTTAAGCTTCGCCTCCTAATTGCTGTTGATATTTTGGCCTAAAGCCATGGGCCACGTTCGTAACCTAATCTGTTCGCGCTAATTAGCTTTTTGTGTTCATTTTCATATTTAAATGAACTTTAATTGGGTTTCCTCATTATAATTCTAATTTACGTCGTCTTTTCTTTCGTTTCAGGTAAGCCGATTTCGCGATTTTGTTTGTTCCACGTGGTAAGTGGATTAGCACTTGGAAGTTTGCATTATTAAAACATAATTATGCCCGAGTGTCTAATCGAATTTGGGTAACTCAATTATTATTGGCATCTGAACAAATTATTTAAAAGTTGTTAAAGGTAAATGGAAAGTAAGCTCTTTAAGGTACAGACTTTATGTAAATTATTAATATTTAAATTTTAAGCCCTCTCCAGTATGTAAGCCATTAAAATAGCATCCCTCGTTAGCCTACCTGTAACCATCGCCCAATATTAATCTCGATTTCATCACTTGCATCCGATTAACCGACATCGTAATCCCATCATGCACCTGAGCTACAAGCCGATTTCGAGGCTCTTTGTGAACTGAACGTTACCCGCTCATTAAGCTCCACTGGCGTTCTCATTAAATTTATACACAATTAATTGACTTTATGACCAGACATGGCCACAAAAGCCGAAGGCAAACGCCTCCTGCAGTGGCCTCTGTCAGTGGCTTGCAGGATGCCATTCCACCGTTCTACCCTAGTTAGCGCATCATAAAAAAGCTTGCAAATATTTCCCTCCATAAACACTGGCATATAGAGAGGCGTTCGGGTGTACGTACCACGTATGTATGGACATATTACAGTTCCCATGCTCACGCATCAGGGCTTAAATAATAAAGCCAGCTGCCTCAGACGCGTGCTTCATGTTCATAATTATGTGACATCCGACGAGTTGCCACATGAAAGTTTAAAAATACTGAGAGTAAAAAGGAAAAGACAGGGCAAAATTAACAACAAATTTATGATAGTTTGCTTTCAATATATGGAACAGAAAGTACCTAGTAAGGGGAATATTGTCTTATAAAATAGAATTAAGTTATTGTTAAGATATAAAATAAATAGTAAAATTAAAATTGGTCCTTATCTAGTTAGTCTATTGACTTGAACGTCTTTAAATATGTCCTAATAGTAGAGAGATTGGATAGAATTGAGTTGAAACTACTATTACGTTATATTTTCTAAAAAAAAGGGTTGAAAGTTTTAGTATAGCCTTTTGGTTCTGAGTTTTTACGATAGCTTTATCTGCTATTAATAGTTTCGACTTTAAATATAAGACAAATAACCTAATACACCCACAATTTTCAAAATTAATGGGTATTTTGAGAACCGACCTGCCAGAAAATGTCAACACATTGGCCCGTGTCTGGCAACATTGTTGCCAAGCAACATGCAAATGTTCCTCGATGGCCGTAAAGTTGGGATGGGAAAATTGTGAGGGGGTCTGGGGGCTATGGGTCCAAGGGGCCGAGGGGACAGGGTGCATGGCTTTTACTTGTTCTTGTCCTCCTTCTTTATGTTTTATTGATGTTCTCGGAATGGTTTAATATGCTATAATAATGTGTGATTTGTGGTTTATTCGTAATTTACGATGCCAACCCAAAAAGGGTGAGTAGTTCTTAAAGAGGCTTTAAATCGCCGGCAGTTCCATAAACTTGTTTCGCAACGAACCATTTTGAAATCTCAGGGTATTACCTTTAAATTCATTATTTTATGATTATGGCGGAGAACCTAGTGACAAAATTAATTATAGTTCGTTGTCACAACTTTGTAAGCCTTCCTGGTTATGAAAAATTATGAAATTGTAACAACTCCTAATGAGTTACCATAAATTATGGTGCCGTGAACTCAGCTGCTAGAAAATCCCCCTCACACGTCACAGTGACTTTTTTTCCGCTTTTCTTCCTTCCGCATGTGATCAGTCAAAAGTTTTTCCAACTCCGTACATTTATTTTTGTCTGATGCTCACGCACGCGCTGTTTTCTCTAATAACGAAGGAAGTTGCCCCAGACGCTGCAGTATTGCAATTAATTATGAGGCACGTTGACAGTTTTTTTTTTCATTTTTTGGTTTTGAGGCAGTTCACAGCTTGACGCTGTTTAACGCTGTTCGTATTTTATAATTTTATTTTTAGTAGCGGGTTTCCCTATTTTGACTTCGACATTTGGCGGCGTTGAACTTGGCGCAATTCATTTTGTCAAAGATGCAGCGCCAGAGGCCACAGACACGCCTAGTTGGGACTGTGGCACATGTTCTGCCTGCTGCCTGCCCCTCCCAGGCTGCTGTTACTTGTGTTATTTCTATAAATACATAAAGCAAAAAGAACATGCACCTTATCTGCCTCTGGGGAATACCTAGCCATTGACTCAGAACCCATATATTTTTCAAGCAAATAACTTAATAAAATATGTTTCTGTTTGTAGACAGATTGTTGTTGAGAGAGAATCTAATATTTTTAAAGTTAAAATAAAACCGACCTCCTAAATCCTTATATTTTCCATTCAACTCTTTGGACCTTGAAATCTCTATAAAGCAACTAATTTGTTTCTAAAGCAATCTGCCCATTCTGAAGTTTGTTGACTTTCCCCTCAAATCTCTGGCCCTGTTTGCTGTTATTGGAAGAATTTTGGTTTTGAAGTGGCTCTTGTCATCGTCCTATAAATAGCCGACTCCTCTGATACCCCGAAATACGACTTAGCGCGCCTTGCCTTTTGTTTGCCTTTTGTGTTAACTAACATGAGTAGTTTACTTAATTAGGCGTAAACTCTTTGACTTCTCACTTTTTGTTTATGTCTGCATGTGCGTGTCGGAAAATCGGAGTTGCAACCATAGGTTCTCAACTTGCCACACTTTAAGGCCGATAGATGACGCCGTTTTCACGCCACATTAACGGCAATTAGTCTTCATCAGTGCCATGGCCAAGAGCAGGGCCGGGAGTCGTCGAAAAATTTGTTCTATTGACTTTGGCCGCAGAAAAACACTGGAATACTTGCCAAACCAAAAAGGGAAATTTGCACACAACAACTAACAAGATGGAGTACAACCAGGCACTTTGGAGGGGCCACTTAGTTGCCATGTTGTTGGGACCCCAGGAGTTCCTGGATCCATCTCCCTAGAGCCCCCCTCCATCCATGGAGTCAGGAGTCCAGAGTCCGGAGTTCCTGTTCCCGAGTCCCGGCTCCCGGTTCCGTGTTGCGGTTCAATGTCGTGTACTTCATCCTAGACGGCTCTCGTTGTTGTGGCTCGATGCTTGTCAACTGGCAAAATTGTTTGTAAAAATAGCGTGTGGCAGTGGCATAAACTTGGCTAAGGGGGCACGTTGGGGGCTAAACGAGTGGACACGCTGCATATATTTAGATATTGTTGATGCATTGTCTGGGCTCAGTGGCGCTGACTGGAGGGGGTCCTTGCTGCTTGACAATTGCTTTTGATGCAGACGAAGTGCTGTCAAGGTGGCAACAGTGCGGGGAATGGGTGCAATATAGTCTCTGCAGTCACGAGTGGCTCCCCATTAAATGGAACCCATCGATAAACTTCAGGCTGGGTTAATCAGAAGTGGTTGGCTGCGGGATATTGTCAAGAGGAGGTTGTTGTTAAAGCTAAACTATTCATTCTAAACCAAGATGAAAAATTGTATCCTTTAACTAATAGTTTTAATTTAATATCTCCTCCGCTTGGCAGTGACTTTGCATGTTTTAGGGACCAACATAAAAAAAGGAAAGCTTGTTGCATGACTGGCACTCAACTTGTAGTTTTTCATTCTAATGGTTACAACGCTAATTTTCCACTTGCTTGACAGTTGACTAAACATAAAATTAAATGCGGATGTTTAAGTTGGAAAACTTTTAAAGTGCTTCTACTTGAGAACAGGAAAGAAAGGAGCTAGCGTCCTTTTGTGACTTTCCGTCCTGGCTCTCACGTCCTGGCTTTTGTCCGCCCTATCAATTTACCGTTCGAAACATCCCCAGAAAGTATGCAAAAGGATTTTTTTCCTTTGTATATAATTTTTTGGGTTTTTTCTTCGTTTTTTGTTTAACCATTTGCCTGAGTCAACATGTTGTTGCAAGGTCTGTTGTTGTAAAATGTAAATTAATTTCGACTTGACTTATTTGCATTGGCTGCCACCTTTTGCCGCAACCCTAGTCCTGCCACTGAAACAGAAAACTTTCCATCTTGAGTGATATTGTATTACAGGAACTTTTCCTCCTCGAAGTACACTTTTCCCTGGTTTTCCTGCCTCATGAATATTTTCATTTCATTGTTACGAGCTGCTGCATTCGGCTGCTTTCCCTTTACTCACTTTTTGTCCAAAATCTAATTGTTTATTTTGTAATTTAAATTTGAGATTCCGCCTGAGTATGAGTAATTGAATATTGAGTGAGTGTGCTCGGATTTTTCTATGATCGCTTAATCCAGTCGGCAGAAACATTTCCGTTTTACAAGAATTTATTTTCGTATGTTTCGAGGCGATGTTGCCGGCAAGCTCGAAAATGTTGCTGGCATTTTACCAAAAATAGACTTTCCCCAACAGCGAGAGGGGCAAGATGTTCTCTATATCTCTATATATCTCCTCGATTCTCTCAGTTCGTTGGAGATCGCGTCGGGCTTCGGTCGGTAAAAGTTTTTAGCTCCGTCCGGAATTGGATTGAAAAGCGCGTCTAGAGTTTCCCCCGTATTTTGGCCTCCATCTAATGAATTAATTGCCCCCTCTTGCGCGTTTCGTTTCGTCTCGTTTTTTTGTTTAAATGCATTTCTTGAAAATAGTGCACCAAATGGTTTAATCAAGTGAAATTTATGTGCTCCGGAAAATGCAGTTAATTAAGTGTAAATAAAAAAAGACTAACCAGGCGAGGGTGGAAAACGCATCTTTCCCGCCCAATTGTCGCCGTCACATCAAGGGGAAATTATCGAATGAAATTTATGTTCGGTTAAATGATAATGCGACCAATAATAAATCATTTTATGGATGGCCCGAGTGTTTTTCTTTTTTATCAAATTAACAAACAGTTTAATTGAATTTCCCATAAAATGAATAAAATGAAAAGTGGGCGGTCAGTGCTGCGGTTAATAAAGTTTCCCCCCTTAATAGTTTTAAGCCACCGCGGATGTCAATTAATAAAACAGAGTGGCCTCTTGAAAAGAGTTTAAAACATTTTAGCGAACAATAGAATCAAATCATATAAATAAATAAAGTGAGAGTGCAAATCATGATGTCAAAATTTGTGGTTTTACATTTTTTTAAACTCATTATTCAATTGTAAACCCAATTATTTGTATTTTTCATGGGGCCTTGAATAATGCGTTGGCAAAATGGCACATTACTGGCTCCAGTTAACTTGGCTGAGAGCTCGAAACCCTTTCACCCTCACACCGATGAAGCCATTAGGCAACAATTTCCTTTAACCCACTCCCGGAGTCCTTTCATACTTCCGAGTCCTTTGATTTCTCTCCTGCCAAGCTGCTTTAAATTCGAACGTAAAAACAAGCTGTTAAAAAGGAGGCGCCCCCCATTCCAGCATAATTTTTTCCGTTGTTGTTGTTGCTGCCTGCGGCAAACTTTGATTGTTTTCCACCCCGAGCAACTTTCCACCTTATTGTGCCTTCATTAGGCAACGGTTTTCGGGTGGAACGTTGCGTATGCGTAATATAATCCCGGAGCTTCTCGGAGAAGGGGTTTGGCGCGAGTACATCCTCCATCCCCTTGACGTCAATTGCAGGTGACTCATGGCTGTTAACTTGGCCCGGGCACGCCATCCATCCTGGCTTTAACAGCTGTTAACACGGCCCTGCCATTCGTGTGGCATAATAATAAGCAGTTAAGCCCATTTCTGTCCCCCAATCCACATTTTAGAGGTAATTAAATTAACCCGAAAAACTTTTTCTTTTCTTATGGTTTTTTTTCTGTTGGCTCGGTTTGGTTAGAGGCGCCAACAATGTGCTCTGGCATAATTAATTGAAAACATAATTAAAAAGGTTTTTTTATCCCTGGGGCAGGCAAGTGCAACTTATGGGTCAGCATTTTGGGCCATTATGAAATTGAATTTTTAGGGTACTTTCTTGGTCTATTTTTAGGCATCTCCTGAATATCGATTTAGGGTCAGCTCAGGGGTGGGCGCAGATGCTCTGAAATATTTTATACTCGAAGCTGGTGGGTTGTCAAAACACTCACGTGTCACTCACACTCGTTCGGGCCAAACAACACACATCTGTGCCCAATTGCCCGTATAGCCATTGACTTTGCCGCAGATGCCGGCTTTTAGTGCCGGCTTCGGTATCCTGTGCGTCCTGTGTGTGTATCCTGCGGTCGACTGTGTGGTCATTGCGGCCTCCAGAGCTCGGCTTTCCATTCCCACCCGGTGGTCAACCATTCGGATTTTTCTTCGTTCTGTGCAAATTTTATGCAAAATTAGGCAGGCAACTGATGCATCAAGCAATTAGTTTAATGTCTGTATAAAGCAGCTTTCATTGGATTTTTGTTTAGGTGATGGTGCAAGTGTTATTGTGGGGGAAAATGGCCAGGAAAATGTCCTATTAATGCTAAGAGAGTTT
Source organism: Drosophila atripex (assembly GCA_035045925.1). Lineage (NCBI taxonomy): Eukaryota > Metazoa > Arthropoda > Insecta > Diptera > Drosophilidae > Drosophila > Drosophila atripex. Next base: position 11,915,838 of record JAWNOP010000070.1, read on the forward strand.
CTGTGTGAACCTCGATAATAGCCACAACTAAATGGGGCACTAAACGCGTTAGTTGCTAATGAGTGTTTGTTGAGATATATAGGCAGTAGGATTTAGAGTAGGATTTATGATTCGAGCCAAAAGTTTATACAAATAATTTAATGAACAGATAATGGAGAAAAATGTGCCCCTGCCTGCTCTTTAATTTCATCAAACATAATCACATTAACAGGATCATAAAACACTTATTATTAATCAATACCAATTTCGATTTTCCATGTTCTGGCTGTGGTACATTTTTTACCAATTGTCTGGCCCATAACACTTCAGCAGACAGTGAGACCATTTAGGAATAACGCCCCCCAACCCGAAACCCCCCGTGCATCGCTAATTTGGGCACTTAGCTTTCCCGCAGCTGGGAACTCCCCATCAAACGCTAAGGACTAAGGGCTAAGGACCTTATCCAATTGCCATAAAAGTGCCGCCAGCACTTTAGCACAGTCGCAGCAAGCGCATGAAAAAGTTTGGCCAACTTGTCGGATGTGGGATGATAAATATTTTTTATACATTTCATTTTTTCAGCTCTCTGTTTTATTTTTTTGTGTAAAAGTTGTTCCTTTATTTTTGGCATCTTTTAGTTTTGTTGATTCGTTTTCGGGCCAACTGGGTCATATACATTTTTGATGAGTTGTCATTATTAAAAGCGAGAACTCACCCCCCGGCAGGAAGGAATATATATTTTATTTTTGTGACAGTTGGCAAGCTAGAATTTCAGTCTCTACTTTTACTTTTCACTTTTTTATTTCCTATTGTTGTTTTTTGGCCATCAGCAAAAATGTTTATTCCCCACCTAGTCACCCGGAGACTTTTATTATTTATTTGGACATGCCTTTGCAACTTTTGTTTCTCGTAATTTGTTTTGCCTTGAGTTTTCCTCGTCTAGTTCTTGTGGCTATAAAAGAATTGAGGCAACTGAGCTGTCCATTAATTGTGACACGAATTGTTATCAATTAATGAATGAATGAAAAGCCAAAATAGAGAGCTCAACTAGTACGAGTGCTTCTCTTTCCGAGTGCTTTCTGGCCTGCGTGGGTGGTGGAAATTGGCCATAATCATTTCTGGTATATTTTATTCACTCGACACACCTACGCAAATGGCTTTCATTGTGTGGACAAGGGTGTAGTTTATTGGCCTTTATGTGTGATGGAAAAAATATGGGAAACGTGTCAATGGAACGCGAATGAAACCATTTAGGTGGACTTGATATACTTAAATATATTAAAGTATATAGGCATTGAAGTTTATAACTTCTGCATCGAAAACATTTTCAATTAAAGGCCCTTCTATTGTCGTTTAAAGGAACGTCTTTTAAGCATTTATTTTATCTGATAATCGCTTAAAGACACTTTTATGACTTTTTTATTTGCTTGACCTCTCCCAAATGATGTAATATTTTGTGCACTCACTCCTCGAATCCTGGCTGTGTCAACAAACTTGGCTTTGATATGAAACTCAGTTGATTGGGCACATCAGCACATTGGTCCAATCAGTTCACTTCCCTTCAATGTCTACCATATTCCCAGCCCCTCCAGCCATCGCTCCTTGCCATGAAAATCAAAGTCGCCGGGCAAAAGGTGTCCGAGATTGTTTTGACATTACTTTCAAATGTCAATCGCCTGTGATTTGATTTCTTCTTTGAGGCTTTCATCGACTTTGCCAAATTGAGTTTCAGGTGGCAGTGGGAGCTGGCAGGGAGGCGGGCCCTCAGTTGGGTCAAATGCGATAAAAGTAGATAATACAATCCAATTTAATGAGGTTAGACTGTGAATGGGGCGAGTGGGGTGAGCAAAGTCATATCTTGGGGTGGATTTTCCCCCCAGGCCTCAAGGCAGAGTGCACCAGGGGTGGCAAGTAGGGATTTGGGGGCTCCATTTTCAAAGGGACTGACAACAGGTTGTCATTGGTTTCCAATGAGCCTATCGATCTGGCAGGGACGACAAATTCGAGATACTTAATATTGAATGCCCATTTACACAACGTTTCATGCCAATAAGGTGGTTGGAATAATGCTTCGTTAGAAGATTTGCTTTAAATTTCTATGGTTTTTGGATATTGACAACCCAACTCTCCAGTTTGGTGAGCATGTATTTATGAAACGCACTGTTTTCCGTAAATTATTTTCCAATCCAGCTTTTGTTCGAATCCTTCTCAGTGCTTACACACCTGACTTCATTTTGCGAAATCCTTAAAGCAGCTTAAAGCGCCTGCTAACTGCCAGATAAAATAAATACACAAAGGGCCTCGGGACACACGTCGTTGGAGTTATTTAACAGCCAGCAGACAACATTTACAAACGTTCGATTTAACATAAATTTGACGCCAATTCCCTGCCACAACCCCTGGCACATGCCGATTGCCCCGCCTGCCACCTGTCGGTGCTGGCTGTTTCTGCTCCTGTCATGCAAATTCCAATAAACTAAAGTACCAAAGTAGCGACTTTTTTGATAAAGAACAGACCGAGCAGCGAAAGCGACAGCAACCCCTCGAGGGCGGTTATATTTTGTATTTCATTTTTTTTTTTCTCTCACTTTTCTGACAAGCTATAAAATTTTTATCAGCATTACTTTTATTTTGACATCTCAGTGACATCTCGCAGAAAGTAACGCAAAGTACTCGAGGCCAAAGTTCAACCACTTCCCCCAACGTGCAACCCCCCCTAAGAAGAGCTTCACACACTCGATAAGAACGCCTTCGGAATGGGCGCGGCTTTCCTTTGAGCTTTCTGGCTGCTTTTTCATTTCGTAAATGGCTGTTTGACCTTTTTCATACTCCAACGAAATTGATTTCCTGGACGATTTGTCAACCCCTTTTTGGCCCAAACTAAAATTTATCAGGCCAACAAAATTGCTTGGCCTACACAAATCTGAATTGCCGCTGACAAGGGTGTCAGTCCCAATTATGCATAAGTCCACCCCCTTTGTATTTTGGGGGCTTTGCCAGAGAACTGGGGTCCCAGAACCCATTTCCTGTCCAGGACCAACCTGTTGTTGATGGCGGTCCTGGCGCTGCCTCTGTCGGTGGCACTTTCATTTTCAATTAGTTTGCCCAAGTGGGCGTGTGATTTTCAACACGCTTCTTAAAAAAAAAAACAAGAATAATAAAGCAAGTATGAAAGGGAATTCTTAACGAATTTTGAATACTCATTAATTTACTTAGTTTATTAATTTAGATTAATTTTTAGGGAACTATTTTTAATGAATGGCTATGAAGGGCTTTACAGAGAATCCCTACTCTGATTTCCGTCAATATATTTTTTATTAAAAAATTATTAAAGCCCTTTCAATCTAAAGCAAAGTAAACTTGATTTTAAAATAATATCCTGAAATATTTATCAAGATTTTCCATTAAAATTTCATTTAAAATGTATGACTAACTTACAGTGCAGAAAGTACACAACACACCCGTGAAATTTCTAATATTAACGAGTACAACCTGAAGATGGGAAGTGGTTTTGAAAAGGGTGAAAGTAAGGACCTTGCCTAATGTTTTTTATTATTATTATTATTGCCGAGTCCTGGGTCCTTTCTGGCCCCGCTGATAAGCCTTAATGTGTTTGGCGCGCGGTGTTTCAATAAAACTTTATCATAATTGACATTTTAATGGGGCTGGCAAAAAAATAAAAACACATTTTATCCACAAAGACTACAGCAGACATCCTTGCCGGCAAGTGTTGAAAGTAATTTTATATTTATGAAACGGTTTGGTTTTTGTGAAAGTAAAGGGCGTTGAAAGGACTCTCCTCGTAAATTGTACTGCGGCTGAAAGGTGCATAATGTGTGATAAGTTCACTGGAATAATGGATGAGTTGGGTTGCCTTTTCCTAATGCCACTAAATGTTTATATTTATAGACAGATGTGCATTGTTTTTACACGATGCTAGCTTAAAGAATAAAACAGAAATGATTGAATTGTTGAAAAAATAAAACTGAAAGCCCGTTTTCCATTCCGTTTGATGAATGACTTTGTGCAAATTCAAACAAAATGTGTGAAAAAGAGTGAAAATAAAATATTCATCAGCTCCATCAATCAGTGAACCTTTCCAGCCAACAAAAAGCAAATAAAAATGCTGGCTCGCTGTGTGAGCTACCAAGGATCCTGCGATAATATCAACGGCATCCTGACGCGTGACTATGCAAAGGTTCGTATAAAATATCAAGGAACAAGACTTCTAATGGAACTAAATTAATTAGTCGATGGAAAAGGGTAACGTTCTGTGCTCAATATGGCAAACTAAATTGAAGTGACACTGCGGAATGGAAAATGTTGCTGCTCCATAAACAAAAGCATCGCATATCCAGACAGACTCGGACTCGGACTCGGACTCGGAGGGGAGTCCGTTCAGAAGAATGGGTGATTGCAGTCTATGAAAGTACCATAAGCCAGAGTTGCCACAGTTGCCAGTGACAGTGACATTCGCCCGGCTATTTTCCACTAACAAGTTTTCAGTTTATTGTGGAAAATCCAATGCCAAAGCCAAACCGAAAGCCAAAGCCAAATCCCGAGCCTAAAGCAAAAAAAGTCTGGGGGAAAGTTGCATAAGAGACCTCAAAGTCCTGGGCCAAGTCCATTGTTGTTCTCTGTTGTGTGTGTGTATGTCTGGGCCCTTTGAGATGTAAAGCTGGCTCGTAACTTGGCCGTGGCAACAAATGGAATATGGCTAAACAGTCGGAGACCAGAACACAGAACACATGGACAATAATAGAATGGGAGCTAGACAAACAGAAGTCGCTTGAATGGCAGAAGGCTGGCAAAAGATAGCAAAAGTACAATGCAAGATATTTTTATTGCCAAGCAAGGCGAACATAAAATGTGTCGCATGCATATGCAGGAGGACAGGACAGCGGCCAGGAGGGGGCTGCCACATTAGGATTACCACTGGCAGGGGTTATAATAAAACTATATAAGGATGTGGCCAACGATGTGAGGGCAGCAAAAGTCTGCAAAGCTAATAAAGCCTCGGCCAAAAAACAACATGTGTCTATGACAAAGTTCAAATACTCTAAAGAATAAGTTACATAAAGTTATGGAAACTTTTTCAGGCTAAGAAAAAAGGCGACTGCACAAGGTGGTTGAAATAAAAATAATTTAGAATTATTTCCCAGACCTTCGTAATAATTAAATTTAAGAAATCACAATTTTCCAGACAGACATGAGATAAAAACTTGAAGGACATCCCGAAAAGTAAGAGGGCATGAATAGATAGCTAAGGATAAGGCCAGAGAGACTGCCAAACAAATATAAAAAGGATTTTTCGTTTTAGCCAAAATGTTGCACAGATTTTCTTAACGACTTCCAAAGGGCTCTTTGGGAAAACTGTCTTCAATTTTAATTTGTTTGCCCAACGCCTGGTGGTGCATATGTTGCTTCTCCCAGGATGGCTAATGATTTCCTGATAACCAAATTGTGTAAAAGATTGCAACTTTTGCTGTGCCTCACAACTGGGTTCTTAATTACGGCATGAATGGCCCATTAGGCACTCGTTTAGCCAACATTTAAATTCATATATTTTGATTACTTTTCCAGATCTACACGGACTGGGCCAACTACTACTTGGAACGTGCCAAATCAAAAAGGAAAGTCACAGACCTCTCGGCCGACTGTCGGGATGGCCTCCTCCTGGCGGAAGTCATCGAGGCGGTTACCACCTTCAAGGTGCCCGATCTGGTCAAGAAGCCAAAGAGTCAACAGCAAATGGTGAGTAGACTACTTTTATTCCATCATACTCGAAGAACAGAAAGAGATCCCAACAAGATGAGTAATTTGAATTAAAGTGAAAAAAATCCTCCATTAGACAGTGACTAGCTGAAATCCTTTTGGCATTTTCGCATTTTATCCTTGAAAACGTGAAAAAATCTAAGCGTTAATTACTTCACCCAAAAGCTCCATGAGTCAGTCTCCTTTTTTCGCTTTAATTGTTTTTGTACACGACAAATAGAGAAGTCGGAAAAAATGGGAAAAACAGTGCAAAGGCGGCTAAAGCCCGAGCCATTATACGGCATATGCAAATGCAGGATTCAGGAGGCACAACGTGGAAATATTCACCCACTCACACACACACACACGTTCGCATGTGGTGTGGATTTGAAAGGTAGATCCGTCATTGGGCTGTTGCCCGCACCACCGCGGTACCACGGTCGCAGCGTACCACGGGGCGTATGACAAACTTTTTCATCCGTGCTGCGGCGGCTCGGAATTCAGTTACGAGTTGGAAAATGATGATTTCCGCCGCACTAAGCAATCTGGCAGCAGGTGGCAACTGACTGGTGGCGTCTCTGATTGAATTGGAATGACGATGATGATTTGGGAACAGCAGCGGTTGCTGCACTTCACTGCATTTATGAAATTAAAATTAAAACTGCAAACTCGGAAACACGGAGAGGTTTCGAAAAAGGATTTTTCCCAAGTCGATTTTCTGTGTTATTTTTTTTTCTTTTATTTTATTTTTTTTTTTGTCTGGTACGTGAGATGATTGCCCAAAATGCTTTCGCTAGGCTCTTTCGCGCTTAGAACCAAAAGGCTCCCCAAGGTTCTTGCCACTTCTGCCTTGGCATATATCCTTTTTTCTTTTTTTTTTTTCTTTTTGGTTAGCTTTGAATCTGCGGCAAGTTCATTGCCGATATATAAACAGAACAGAGAACAGCGAACTGCGAACTGCGAGAAAGCAAAGGCAGAGGCGACTAAAAGCGGGTCCATGAAATAAAAATTTATTTCAACTTTGTCAGTTTTTGGTTAGTTGACGTTTTGCATATTAAATAGCCAAGAGGGACTGCTCGAAAGAGACGGGGCTAGGCCCAACAAGTGAGATGGCAATAGACAAAGTCTTTGAGAAAATGATAAGCTCAGCTAAACGTGCGCCGTTGTGGCACGTGATGCAGCAAATAAAAGGCGAAAAAAAACAGAAACGAAAAACAAAAAACCAAAAACGTGAAAAAAATAGCTGACAAATTGCCAACAGCGAACTTGCCTCCAAAAAGTGGGCGTGTCTGTGTCGCGTTGACGTATGTGACATGGGCGCCAAATTGGGTTTATTCGAGTTGAAGAAGCTCCGGAGCCATCCCGTGCAGAGCAATGCATTTCACATTTTTCTATATATATCATTGACGAGCTGGTGCCTGGTCTAACAAACTCAATTTGCCAATTTGGCTGACAAATATAGACGGGAAAAATAAAGCCAAAATTAGTTGGTAGCATGCGAGATGATAGTGATTGTAGGTGGTAGCGAGGTAGCTAGGTACCTGGGTGGAGACTGTAGTTGCATATTTATGCTTCTATGAATCGAAAACGACCTGATCATTTTCACGGCAAATGGAGTAGAGGCATTCAAATATGTACTTAGGCGCTGAAATGAAAATTAAACATCAATGTTTGCTGGAAAAATACAAATTTGGAAAATCTGCTCACCTTTCAATAATTTGTATTAGTTTTTCCTGGAAAAGTACTAGCTTTTTCAGTGTTATGAACCCATCATTTGACCTTTAAGTTTAAGTATTCCAGGCTCATAGATCTGAGTCCTTGTTGTCCATCCTTTATACACATCCTGACTCATAACAATGGCCATATTCTTTCTCTTTCGATCTCTGCCTTCGTGTTTTCCATTTCAAAGCAAGCAAACAAAGGCATTTGGAAAATTTTCCCATTTACAGGGCGGTGCTTTTTGTTGCAAGCCGGAAACTGCTTTCCACACAGCCCTCCCGCGAAACTCCCCTTTCATTTCCCATTTGTTTTTCATATTTGCATGGAAAATGAAAAATCTGCGCCATATCCGAGACACGAACCAAACGGAGCTCGCTTAAAAATGAAAACGAAAAGTGGCCAAGAAAAAAACTGCAAATAAAAAACCTGTGGCCAAGACACATTGTAACAAATTCAATAAAAACAAATAACACCGTGCTGAGTGCATTGAGTGTAGACTAAAGTAAATTTTATCAACTTTTAAATCAAATATTAAACTTTAGCTAGCTTTCTCCTTTTCTTTCGAGCGTGTTTCAGTCCAAACTTTGTAATAAACTTTTCTTAGTCTTTCTTCCCCCTAGAACACTCCCCACCCAGCACAGAGCACTGTGTTTTTTCTGGCCACTTTTTGCAATTGCAAACTTTACATGAGGGTTTTCCATTCCACTTTTTTTCTGCCCTGCAACACGTAGTGCACATTTTTTTTTCGACTTTCCAGCGTTTTTCTAATGAGTGACGACGAACCAAAAGAGCCGAAGGACTCGGGCCAGAGTCAAATGTGGCCAGAACCGCACAGAGCGTCAGAAGGCAGCCAGGCAGTGGGAGAAAAAAGTGAGAAAAAATGGAAAACAAAACTCTTGAAAAATCAGCGAAACGTAAAAGTGTTCAAAGTCAACTTTAGCGACGGCTCCGACTCCAACTCCGACGCCGACTCCTGGCAACGGCAAGTCAAAGTCGAAGCAGTCCAAATTAAAGGCCACGAAAATAGTCTTTAAGCCGAATCACCTTAAATGCTTGTTTCGGGCCAAAAGTTTTCCCAACTAACAACAGAACGAGTTGTACGAAACTTGAATTAACCATGAAGGGTTGAGATGGAGTCGTTAAAACAGTTTTATGAAATCGTTAGCGACATTCTCCACCATACTGTGGTTTTGAATGCGAAACTATATAATGACTTTGTTGGCATTGCACTCGAAACAAAGTTGAATGGGAAGCAAATTTGATTTTAAATCTTATTGAAAAACTCTGTTTGGAAATCCTTTTTCCCACAGAAACTAATTTAAATATATAACTTTAAATTGATTTCCCTTATTCTCGGGCTTTAAAGACCCAGTCGTTGCCGTAACAAAGAGCAATTTGTGCAAATTTACTCAAATGAATTTTACTTCGCTACTAATTTGATTTCCACTCTGGAGCTAAACAAAGGGAGCGTATGGAAGCTCTAAGCCAAAAAGGTAAAATGGCCAGCTCTTCCACCTTACACACACATCCCCACTTGAAGATTTTCCCAATCAAGTATGTAAATAACGCAAATGTATGTGCTTGCCGAGTCTTAAATGGGAAATTAAATCAAAATAAGCACATGCTGTGTCTAATATAATTGCCAGTCTAGCTCCTTTGTCCGAGCAGCATCCTTCCTTCCTGTCTTTTGCAGGCAACCTCCGACAACCGAGAACGCCTTTTGTAGCCAATTTCTTCCTGCATTGATTGGGCTTTGTTGTTTTTACCGGTATTTTCCATAAGCTGCTTTCGGTTATTAGCAGGAGACAAACATTCATAACAGCAACAAACAACAAACAGGCCAATTATTATGTAATTAAACTAAAACAATAGCCCAGGCTATAATGCGCTTGACTGATTTGTCAGTCCTTTTTACAGAGAAGTCCTTGTTCTTGTCTTGGCCATTGTTGTTTTGGCTTCAAGTTTGTTTTCAGTATTCAGGTTTGAATTAGCTTGCAAAATCTACTGCCATAAATGGATGCTTTTAAAATGCAAACAACCATAATTCTTCCCTTTCCCAATCGGCTTAACGAATTAATAAAATGTTGAAAGAAGACTTTAACATTGTTTGATAAAAAATTCATGGAATTATTTGTGTAATGCAACTATTTTCTTGTTTGATGATACTTCAATTTATTTAAACTTTGAAGCCCACTTACGGCCAGGGAGAATGCATAAAAAAATTCCCTGAAAAATCCTGAACAAGCTTATTCCATCTATTTTCCCTGGCCAAGTCCTCACCTGTCGGGCTATCTGAGGGCTCGATGTTCAATGGAAAAGCTTACGTCTGCCGTATCTAAAATGAAATCTGCTTAGGTGGCACGGCGTTGGGTGAAATGGGAGAGTCTTACCTGGTCCTGGGGACTCGGTACGGGTTGCATGCAGCATCTGGCCTCAAATTGAAGTTCATTAATGCAGCACGACTTTGATTTATTTTTAGGGAAATTCCTCGCATAGCCCACATAGCAGCTCAACTGCCCGGATCGCATTCTTTTTTTCCTGCACCGTTTCCTTGGTAAACAACAATGCACTCTTTTTATGGCCAACATTAACGTTTACAATCCCACAATTGCTGGTCGGGGGCTAAGCTTTTCCCCATGTTTACTTCAATTGGCTAAATTTAGTCGACTTCGGCTTGCCCAATCTCCTTGCGGGCCGCAACAAAAAGGCAACTTTACGAGTTAAACAAACAAAATAAAAATTTTCTCTGCATTTTTCTATGTTTTGCAATTCACAATTGCGTGGCATGGGAAGAAAAAAACAAAAAAAAAGTTTTGTAACCACAAATCAGGCGGAAAAAACTTTTTGGACTACCCACCAGGCCAGGAGGCCCTTCTTGCACGTGCAGCATCCATAAATTCCAGAAAATTAAGTTGTACCAGGACAGGGAAATTGGGAGGTGCAAGTGGGCGGGGCGACCAATCAATGGCTGCGCCTTCTGTGTTGCATAAATTAGTCACGGCACGTGATCCGGCCAAGCCCGGTTTCCGGGCAAACTTTCAAGTACAGTTGGCGCACTAAACTTTAGTTACCGACACCCACACCTCATCCCACCTAATATGCCGATTCTTTTCAATTATAAGTATAGCAACTCTAAGCCTTGTTTAGGGCTCGTACAAGCCAATGTTGGAGGGTCATAGTGGCAAGTGCACTTGACGTAATTTTATTGCTCATACGCCCTGTATGTCAGGGGATTGGGCCACTCTGAGACCTTCAACAACTTTCCGGCTACAATATTACTTTTCTTTATTTGATTGTTTCTTTTGAAGTGGTGGAGGGTAAAAGCAAACAAAGAATATTTAATGACATATAAATTGTTTATGAGTGTTTGTCAACTAAGTGCACGAAATTCACGAATTTCAGGCAGGATTTCAGGTTGAACAAAGTTACAAAATTTATAATAAAATAATGTTAGTGATGCAGACTCTAATCTCCATTGCATTCATTTAGCATGGCATGTTTAACATTAGCTCTCCTAATTTTAGAGTATCTATAATAGCACCAGAATTCGGATCCTGTTCTCTGGATAGTCCAAGTTCATTACGAGGGATTTTGTGTTTTCGTTTCTGGCTACTCATTCGTCAAAGTTTCGCCAAAGCTTTCTAATTACAAATGTAAATCCCCCTTCAGTCGTGTGTGTTTCTGTGTTTTCGGAACTTTGTTTAGCTTTTCCACAAGCCCTCGGACTGGCGGGGTGTTTTCGGTGAACGGGTGGAAGGGATGGAGGGGGGTAAAATGCTCTGTCTGGTACTTAGCTGTGGTCATACTACGATAATTGTCATTGAGGGCTGGGGCTGGAGCACCAGAATCAGACATAGCTAGTCCGGCATTAGCCAAACCGATAACTGGCCCTTGGACAGATGTTTGCAGTTGTCGCCTGCTGGGCTGGGCCAAGTTGACATGGACATGGTACCCTTGTCCGTCTGGATTTCTGGATTTTGTTTTCAGTGCGGTTATGGTCTCGGTTCTGGGATGACGGGATGACTGGGATTCTGAGGTTCTGGTTCTGGTTTTTTGGCTGTTTGCTGGTAAAACAAACAAAAGCGGAAGTGAATTACACTTCAATTGCCTGGCTAAGCTCCTCGAACTTTGGACCGTGTCCAAAATGTGAAATGTGTTGAAATACATTTCTATTTCGGGTCTGTTTTTTCTTCAACCAACTCTTGCCAAGATTCACGCACTTAATTAGACACGGGGCCTCCTCACTGCGGTTATGGATGCTGTGCTGATGATGCCGATTCTCCTCTAATTGCATGGGATTCAGCCTCCTCGAAACGACTTCAAACGACGGAGCATAGCGGCGACCTCATTTCGAGAACTCTACAAGATGTAGCATCTAAATTTAGATGCAGATGCAGACTTCCATACACACGCCGTTCGTGTGGCCACAGGTTGACCCAGCCGGCATATATCTTTACCGCCCGATTTCATCCTCCTCCTCGTCTTCCTTGACTGCTTTGCGTTCTGAATTTATGGCCAGAGAACTTCTTGTTGACATCATTTTTGGAGGCCACAACGAGAAGTTCATTGCAATTTATCATCGATTTGCTTTTTTGTGCCAAAAGCCACCCACATGATTTAAGTTTGGAATCGTCAGGGTTATTGCAACTTGGTGTAAGGCGCTCCACGATTCACGAATCTCCGATCTCGAATCCCAGCATGTGGCAATCTCCTGATGATCTTATGAATGAGTATTACTTATTCTTTTAAATAGTGATATTTTTAAGAAACATATTTTTTTGTACTTACTGCCATTAAAACGTTGTCATTAAAGAGCAGTTTGAAAACAGCTTTTGAAAGCCTGTTTTTTTCGTTCCCGTCGATGTATTTTTTTGGAGCTTGCTTATTCGTGATCATCATATAGATTTATCGATTTCTGCCACTCATTTGAGCCTGGCTGTGGTTTTGGTGGTTTTGGCCTGTCTTTAATTGTCTGTTGACTGCGAGTTTGTTCTGCCTTGTAAATCACTGCCCATCGGAAGACAAACTGCAGAACTTGGCCTACTTTTTATACCGCAACGCAAATTGGTTTCGTTATTCGCTACCGCCTGTCCTGCACGTTTCTGCAATTAAAATTTATGAAACTATTGAACTCCCGCCATTGTAAATGAATGAATTCCGCTCGGGGACTGTTCTGGTCGAGAGTTTATAGAGAAGCGTGTGCCATGGCTGGCAGGGAGGGTACAGAGGCGGTGTTTATGAGTCCATTCAAGGGAACAATAACAAGAAAAGATCCATCAACACGAAGACAATGAGATGCTGGATGCCTGGGATTGCCTGGGACTGCGTACCTCTTTGATGACTTATTGAAAATTCCATTTAAAATTTGTTTACTCATTGCGAGCAGAGCGAAATAGCAGACAGGCAGCATTTCGTACACCCACAGCTCTGTCAGAGAACAAAAATCGAAATTGAAGAACCAAAATGTGTTTATGTCTGGGCTTGGGGAACAACAACAAACACTGGGGCGTCCAGATAATAAAATGTTATTTCAGCAACATGTTGCCCAAAGTATTGGGGGAATACTACGATGGATTATTTTTGTTTACACAAACTTTTCAATTTATTCAATAGACTTTAAATGGTGCAATATGTTAATAAAGAGGTAGCAGTTTTGTAATTAAAATTTAAAGAAGATCAGGAATTAAAAAGCACCTTTGTTAACATACTTAGAATGTATAGTTTGTGATAAGAAACCCTTTCAGTAATAATGGTATTAGGTTTTGGAATCTTTAGGCAAAGTTATACCCTAAAATAATTCTCAAAAAAACCGCCAAACTGTCATCACTTGGGTAAACAATTTTGGAGTCTAGCAATATTTCCCAGCGATCGTCGTCTGGCAACAAATTAAAACCCGTCTGGGGCACTACGAGCTACAGCAACATGTTGCAGGGTATACAGCTGGCCGATCGATGGACAAACAAAACAAAAACAAATCCAGATGATACTTGCCCCAGTACAACAAAAAACCGGAGTCGAACCCGATACCGAAGTGGAAGCCAAAGCCGAAGTCGACCGAAGAATCAATGATCAATGATCGTGGTTGGTCGGTTGCCGGCTTGACAATTCACTTCAAAACCAACTGTTGCTGCCATCGGACGTGTTTTCGACAGCAATTCCCAAGCGGTTCTGTATCCACTATTTTTACGCGCTTTTATTGGTTTTGGGCCAATAAATGTCACATTTAACCAAGCGAATTAATGGCTAATTAAAAACCACTAATTAAGTGTGAATTAAGTGTCCATAAATAATCCCAACTGGAGAGAATGTGATCGAGTTTTGTGCCAGTGTACTTGCTGATTTCATGCAAATTTCATCGATGATTTCTCAGGCCCGAGAAAACTTTATTTGTTTAATTGCTAACGTTGATTGCCTTAAATTTCCAGGCTCATAAAAATGTGTGGTTGTGTGCAAATTCCGCAATAGATTATACCAATTAAAAAATTTCAAGAGTCTATTTGCCTTGCTCCAATTGTGTCTTTAAACTCAACGAAAATATAATAAAAACCCCCCCAAAAAAAAAGAGAAACGAAAAACAATTCGTGCCATCAACGTATGCAGGTCAAGTAACCTCAAGTAGCAGCCAAAAATAAAAAGTTGAAGAGGTAAATGAATTTGTTTTGACCCATCCGTCCACTCCGACCACTCCATTTCCCCATAACTGGTATGTGCTGGTGGTGGGCCTCTCGTTTTCCCAGATATTTATCAATTTTACGTTAAATTAACATCAAATCAACATAAACAATGCCGAGAGGAAGCCTATAAAAGCCAAGTCGACACCCCCGACAGCCCAAAACTAATTATCATGACACAACTGTCAAAAGGAGGGGAGGCGCGACTGCCACGCCCCTTGTTAGCCTATCGCCCCGATCTGCCGTCCTAGCCTTCTCTATTGCCTTCCGTGTCCTGTTAGCCTCGTCACTTTTATGACTTTCACTCACGACCCTTGCCCTCGACCCCGGCCCCTGCCCCCTGTATTCCCTATTGTGCACCTTTTTCCATGTGTGCCTCCTTCTGGCTCACCTTTTCACCTACATCCATCCACACGGCGCACACATCGATAATTTTTGGCCTTTTGTGGCAAGGCGTGTGCGGCCAAACTTCGGTTACGTGCCCATCTATTCCGGCTAAAATCGGGCCACAGCTGCGCCAGAACAGTGGCGTAGTCTCGGCCAACGGGGGGTCTCAGCATATTCTCCCTGCCATCCCTGTGAATAAAGGTAGCTGGAAAAAGGTAGAGCACAATGAATAAAGAAAGGCATTCAGCTCAATGGATCAATTAGGATTTCATGGCTATTTACTTTTGGCACAAAGTATCGGGTATTAGCCATTCTAGGTATCACTTTCGCAGAGAAATTATATACTCTGTTTAGTCTGGCTTTAATAAACATTTTCTAAATCTTTTCAAATCGGAGTTTAATCATTAATCACGTTCAGAAACACTTCATTCAAGTTCTTTATAAATGAAAGTTTATTCTTATTCTTCTCATACATATGTAAGATTGTCAATAACTTCAAAATATATACCGCCTAAGCCCCCTTTATAATCCCCCTCTATAATAAAAACACCTACGCTACTTCTACCCACAAAACACTTTCCATACACATTGAATTTCCTTTTCATTCTCTTGGTATGGCCCAGTATTGTTGGCCAAGTTTATTGTCGTTCTATAGCCACTCTTATTGTCGCTCGATCTTTCGTGGATGACAATAAAGTGTTCATTTTAACTACAAATTACATAATTATAGCCATTGACCTTTGTTATCGCCGGGGCTCATTCAATTTCTGTGAACTTGGGTGGCTTTTGGCCAGATTTTGTGTTTAGTTAACGTCATTTTATGGAGCTCCCCGCGGAGCTTTGCTGGAAACCGAAAAGTCAATGCCTGGCTATCTGTCAAGATTCTCTGATTGTTTTTTGTGGGAGCCCGCCAGGGCTTCTGGGGGAGTTGGCGGGGCAGATGACCAGAAAGTTTGGGGACAACTAATGAGCTTTTATTTATCACTGACACTGCCAGCCAGCTCGGGTCAGAGCTGGCGATTCATCATCCGCGGAAAGCCAGGCTTAGAGTCTCTAAGCTTAAGCCGCCAAATTGAGCGTTAAATCGAGCCTGACTCGCCATTGCGCTAAACTGTCAAAAGGCTTCGTCTTCAGCTTTGGCTATGCTCGTTTATTAATTTAACAAGATTTGGGCGGGCAGGGGTAGACTTAACGTAAATTAAATTTAATTTTCTTTGGTCGTCATCGTTGGTCCCGGAATCGGATCTCCGGATTCGTCGCTATCGCCGTGTAGGGGGCAGGGGAGCACATGAGCTTGAGCCTGGGCTCCGTGACTCCGCACAGCTGTCAGCTGTTTGGGCAGACAGAATTAGGCTTTTTGTTGGTCTCTTGTCTAGCCAGATAAATGTTGAAGCCACAACGCCAGCAGCACCAGAAGCAGCAACACCACGACAAACGGCTGTTGCAACGGTTTGTGGACTTTGGCCCGCCGGCGAATGAAGTTGCACTGTGGCAAAGTTGAAGTTGCTCTCGCACCGCCACCGATCTGATGATGAGTCATGCTGGGGTGCGTCATGTGGCAGGTTTCAACTTGGGCAGGGGAATTGGATTAATTGAGACTTCCAAAATATAACAAACAAGTGTGATCCGGCATAAGAGAACTCGATTATGAACTTGTATGTGTTTGGAAGCTTGTTGGAAACAAGTTTTGTGACTAACACATTACATTCCCCATAAAAAGCCTACCAATTGTTCCAAGTTTGTAAAATTAGGTATCCCTTGTTCCATGTCTAACCATCCTAGAAAAAGAGAAACCTACAAAAAGAAAGACAACAGACATTGTCTGGCTAATCACCCAAGCACATTGTCAAGTTAGTTACCAATTAATGCCAAAACACGAAACACGGTCATGGCTGTTGGTTGAGACGGACTCCGAATTACTACTCAGTGGAATGGCAAATGGTATTCTGTGTCTCGTAGCTGCCACCACTTCCCTCTAAATTTCTCCGCTCCTGTCCATGGGCTGGTTCTTTAACAACTTCCGCAACACATTTGTCCAATTTGCACATGGCCAACATTGCTCTGAGCCCGATTGTTCCCAATTATTGCTGGCAAGCAAAAGGTGTGGAAAGTGTTTTTCGATGCCATAAATTCTGTTCGCCAATTAGGCAGAAATACCTTAGACTCTAATTGTGGGTGTGGGTCAGTGGGGTAGGCTAATGTAGATTTTGTGTCAAAGAAGTCGAAATGTAAAGCATAAAGGAATTTCAACAAATACTTTTCATCTGAAATCTCAAATAAAGTCAACCATAAATTCCTTCGCTTTGTCCTCGGCATTCTATATAGACTTTTGACTTAATATCTTATTAGGGCTATAATGCTCGTCCCATATTTCATGGAGATTTCTGGGTGATATTCCCGGAACATTCGTTTAATATCTCATCATTAAAACAGGCCATTAGTTCTGTCAACTCTTTGTGAGTTACCCCGAAATAAATTTCAAAAACGGCACGCGTTACTCGACAATCGGCCGCATTAAACACAAAATAAATTCATCAACGAATTTAGACCGGAAGGTTCAAAGAACCTTTTGCCGTCCCGACCAAATGCTAAATGGTAAACCGGTTTTTAACACCTCCGCCTCCGGAGTGAGTCAGTTGCTGGCCTGGCGCAGTGGTTGTCCACCGGGTGGGTCAAGCCAACCACTCAGTTCCCGATGCAGTCAAGGTCGCTGGTTTATTTGCGGTTTGTGTACTTTGTCCGCCAAGTATCCATGGTTAAAGGGCGTTAAGCTTTGTTTACGACGGACACCGGACGGCGGACAGCGGCGGGCTTTGCGGCATGCTAATTGTGGGGCATCAATAAAGGCAAACAGCCATGGACCGCACACCGCGAATCGACTCAAACGGCTGCCATGCCTCCGCCCTCAAAACCGCAGCAGAAGGATCCGATCCCCAGAGGACCCGCCGAAACATAAAGAACGGAAATGGGCGCTACAAATTAGCACGATTCCGCAGTTCTCAGGGCAGTGTGTGAACCAAAATGGGATATACCCCTGAAAATAAGGGTCATCCAGGCAAGGGGGTATACATTCGTTAGATTATTTATCTGTCACTAAAAAAAAATACATAAAAGATATAAATATCGATCAACTGCTACACTACTTCCACCAGAATCTGAGCCATTTTCCAGGTCATCATTAATTCGATCACTCCCATTAATTGCCCAGTGGTCTCGTTTCCCCTGTGTGGCCACAACAAATTTCTTGACAAAAGTAAACAAATTATTTGATTTCATTTATTGGTGCTTGTGGTTATATTGCTTTTAGTTTTTTTTTGTATATTTTTTGCTGCTTGTTAGAGGGCCCGTCGATGGTCGGCAAACTTCAGTCAACAACTTTTTTTTCTGTATTTTGTGTTCGCCCTCGGGTGGAACATTGGCCAACTTTGTGGGCGAAATCCACATTAATTATATAGGACTCTGGCGAGGAAGTCACTTCTAAGGTAGCTCCGCTAACCGGCAATCAAAATAAAATTATTGAAAACTATGAAGAATGAAATAATGGCTGAAATGACATTGGATGTTGGTCATAAGAGAGAATAATCTCTACTTTCCATCTTGTTATACCTCTTATTGTACTATCCATTACCTTTAATTAAAGAAAGAGCTCTTTCTCTCTTGTTTGTCGTTGATTTTCAAAGCTCAATCGCAGCTTAATAGAACCTAATGGCCTAATTAATTGCACGTGAACGATTCTGGATGCTGCAAAACCCTTGAAATCTCGCTGAGCTCAATAGATTGCTGTCCACTCCATCAGGGCGAGACGGAAAATTGGTGCAGCAACTGCGGATCGTCATTTCCCTGCTAGGCGCTGCCACATCCACTCAAAGCCAAGTGGAATCGAGTCCCATTCATTAGGCTCCACTGACTGGGGCCTGGCCAGAGCAGCTTCAACCTCAACTTCAACTTCAACTTCAACTTCAACTGCAATTTGCAGTGTGCAAGCTGAAGTCCGGCTGCAATCAGAACGACGACGTGCCTTATCATTTATCGCCTTGACTGGCTCTTTATTGTGTGCCATTTTAGTTCACATTGTCGCTGGACAACAGTGTTGATGGTTTTGTGTATCTTTTCGCTTCGTTTTTAATACGTGAATATTTTTTGTATTTTATTTTTTTGTTAATTTTCGCGCGTTGTCTTTTGATTGAAGAAGCAGCAGCAACAACAGCAGCGGAAATGTCAGGCTGCAGCATAAACACAAACATAAATCTCAATGACAATGATGATCGTGCCACAGATTACAATACCATTGCTGTTGCTTTTGATGACGACGATGATGATGATGACGATGACGTTGCGACAGAGTAAACCCACCCACATATGCGCCACACCGCCTCCGGTTGCATTCCCATTCCCATTCCCATCTGCATCTGCATTCGGATTCAGATCCCCCGTTGCAGCTGCACTGCGGTTTCAGTTTTCGCCTGTTTAGCATAAAATATTCGCCAGAGATTTGACAAAATCCATGTGGCCACCTACGCAAGTGGGAGTTCAGTTTTCTCGATTCTATGCGCGAATAGCGTGACACATTTTGCAATTCTCGGAATACTGAATTAGGTGGAACCGACTAATTAGAAATGCTACGGAATGGGTCGGATAACTTGGCGTTATTCCAAATGAATTCAATTAAAAGCAACGAAAGTAAACGGGAAATTATGAAAAACATCTGAAGAAATAGGTATAGCCATTACATCAACATCCTGCAGCTGGTGTTACGTATTGTACCAGCTTTATTATTGGTAATTGATACATTTCCTACAGACTTTCTAAATTGCAATCCTTAAACGCAGATTAATTTGCTCAAATTCGAATGGCAACTGGCGAGAATCGGGCTTTCTTTCTCCTGTCTCGGTTTGCGTGGAAAATGAATTGCATGCAATCAAAATATTGATTGAACACATTTTTAACACGAGAAGTCTTATTCCGCATGAAATTAACAAGGAAGAAAGGTGGCACACAGAGCATGCGTGCCCCATGCCCCGAGTTCCATGTCCCCCCCCCCATTCCCGTTCCCCCCTGGCTTGGGGCATATGCCACTCCTTATTTTCCCGCCAGTTGGTCACGCATTGTGCGACCATAAATCTTGGTTCAAAGCCGTTGAAAAATCGTATGCAACGAATATGGTAAAAACGGCCACGGCATCAACGGGCAACAGTTGGGAATGGGCTTTAAGCTGCGCCCTGGAAACGGCCAAAAAGGCGCCTTCTTGCCATTGTTAAGTCAGGTTTAAGTTTTCGCCGCTTTGCATAGGCTGCAATCTCGTTTACGACTTCATTAGTAGTCGACAAGTTTTCACTTTGAAGACCTCAAGTGCCTGGCAATTAGCCACGCTTCACTGGCCGACAAATCAGTTTTTCTGTTATGGTTATTACTCGACTGTTCGAACATTATTCGAACTATGTATCCATAAATGAATGCGTGTATGTAGTTCAGTCGTAGACATTTATTAAGACTGACAGGAAATCATGAGACTATAATTTAAGGCAGGCCGCGATTGTTCAGGCTAATTGAATACGCATATGCACATTTAAAATTGGCAATTGGATTCTCATTGATTCTCCCGAAATGGCCTTAGTACATACTCCACCCATGGATGAAACCCTATCTCGAAATGAACATCTGTTTGACAGCATTGACACCCTGACAGTCTCTCTGGTATTGTTGCCATTTATTTTAATGAAAACTAGTTGACTGCATTAGTCAACAATTTCATTACTCTTCCGCAACACGCCTGCCACCTGCCACCTGCCACCTGCCACCTGCCACCTGGCCCTCCCTCTCGATAAAATCTAATTAAATTCGCAATTGCTGAGTAGTTGCTTGCTTGGATTTTGGTAAATATTTGTCACTTTGGCAGGCTGACAGCGGTAACACAAAACCACAAAACACAGAATACGAAACGCAGCAGCAGCAACCGAAGGCACAGATACGGTAAATTATGTTTCAGCTTCGAGTTGCAAGTTGCATATCCTACATCGTATATGTAGCATCCATATATATATATATATATATACGCATGATGCCTCCCCTGGATATACGACGTTTATATTGACATGACAAATAAATTGGCCCGGTTGGGAGTGAGTGAGTGACTGACTGACTGATGGGAAGGGGGACTGGCTACTGATGCTGCTCCTGCATGCGGTTTGCCTGCCAGGCAAACAAACCTCAAAATAGTTTGGCAAAATTATGCATTAATGTCGGCCAGGTCCACTGCTTTTCCGCTCGGGGGCTGGGACGTGCAAATAATGCAGTAAATTTCAGACCAAATGCAGACTCGCACAGTACCCGAGAGAGCGGCAGCTCAATCCCGGGCCAAATGCATTGGCTAATTTCTGCAAAACGTCTGAGAGCAACTATGCAAAATTTTCGACAACAGCCAGGTTGATGCCGACAGGTGCCAAAGGGCATTCATTTGTGTGCCGTTCTAACGGCGCAGTTGTCTCTCCGGCTCTGTTTGTTCATGACATCCGCCGCCCCAGGGTCAGTGGCGTAGTCTCGATTTGATTGCGAGGGGCGAGGCTTCCAGCCAGACCGTGAAACACGGACCGGCTTTGATATGAGCGCCGTGGAAAAGTCAAAAATAAAAGTTAAATACCTGAACTTATCCATTATCCTGTTTCACATTTATTCCTTCATATGTTCATATGTTGATCCCCTCTGCCCTTTGCCACCGCCTTTGCCGGCAGGACGTGCCAATGCATAATCATACACGAGCGTGTGTTCCTGGGAACTGTGTTGACAACTACCGGGCACAATTGTTAATTGCATTTCGGCAGTTGTCGAACATGACCAGGAAAACGCGTGTACAATGATTTTTTCATGCCCCGGGGTGCTTTGAAGAGCTTTGATGCCTGTTAAATGGCGTATTAGGCTACACAAGCCAAATGCCACCGACAATTTCCGCTTCCAACCGGCCATCCGGCACTTCAAGTCTTTAAATTGAATTGCCAACGTTATCCGATTGTTGGTGGGATGCTGGACAAAAAAAACAATATATATAAAAACAGAAAATAAATCATGCAGTCTGAGAACCATCACTCAATTTGCGGATGCTGGGGATGTTGTAAAAAGTTGTTCAAATCAAACTATATTTTTGGAAAAGTACAGAAGAGGAAATACTCTAGATTGAAATTAAATTGAGAATAAAATGGTCTCTGAATGGTCTTACCTTTTATAAATAATGACGCCTACGCAACAACTGAGGTTGCAACAGCAGAAGCATCAACCTAGAAGCAATCCACGTAGAATTGCAAAGTATATCGTCTGTATCTGCTATTGTCCATGTCTTTATACATATGTGGATGATTGCTACCAGTATATATATACAATATATATGGATTCGCCGTTGCCACAACGCATGACACTGACAATTGCACGTTGCGTGCTCAAGAGGAATGCCCCAGCCCAGTGTCGCTGGACGCAGATCCAGACTCGAGCTCCAAGACCGAATGGTTGCACGGACACTCGGACTGACGGACAGGCAAACAGACAGGCGGACAGAAGCAACAACAACTACATACGAAGAGTTGGACATGTTAACAGGAGCGAGAGCAAAAGCAACAGCAACATCACAATAGCAACTGCAAAGTGTCAAAGTCAAATATGCAAAAAACCAAAGGGAGCCAGTGGGGGCAAGCGGTCCAAGTTAAACAGTTGACAGCTGAGAAATGTAAGCTTCAAGGATATGGCCAGGGCCTGGCCTGGGAATTTTCGAGCCACCTTGTTGGCCTAGTCAAGAGTTTTCAGGTATTGCCTGGGAGAGGTGCCTGTGCGTGACGTTCTGAACGGTGGTCCAACGACTTCCTGGAAAATGGTTTCATAAACAACACAGGAGGAGATTGCAAATTTATCAATAAAATTGGTAAAGGAAGCTAGGATTAGGTAGATTAAATAAGACAGGCATTCCAACTAAGCAATAGTGTAATGTTAGAGGCAGAAAACCACATTTCACAGGTATTTCTAAGGAACTCCGAAGATAAATGATAATAGTTATCGGAAAAATATAGTAATAACTTTTAGTTTATCTTTCAGTTTAAGGCTTAAACCTTAAATAGAAGAAATAAAATATTAATTATGCAAGCTTTTCAGAACTGATTAGCTGCTAATTAGTCAGTTTAGGCCACTTTCGGCATTAATTCCGGATAGATGTGTTGGCTGATATGCCGTAACAATAATTATACCTGAGCCTGCAATACATAATTAAATTGTCAACAAAAACATACACTTATAGCTATAAATGACTGAATTATGAAAATTGCATTCATAATAATTTTTTACACGCAAACGTATGGCATTTTTTTACTATTTGTTGTCAACAGAATTTAAAATTCTATCAAGCAGAATGAAATTTTGAGCGTTTGTGTTGCGTGGAAAATTTTATTAATTTTGCATGCGTAAGTTCATTATGCATAACAGGCAGCAACAACAAGGGGAGGCGTGTTAAATGTAGCCTATAATTAAATACTGTGCTCGGCAAGGCAGATATGATATAGTACAGAGATGGGAGGTGGGAGTTATGGGGGCTTTAAAGTATACGCCTAACGCACTTTGACAGCGCAATTATTTAAACGCCGACGCTGACGTCTCGTGGAGTGTTCAAATGTCATATTTCTGGCTGCTGCAAAGTACAATAGGTGGGTACATTTTGGGTGCGACACACCTAGTATCCATACCAGTATCTGTATCTGTATCTGTGTCTGGCTCACTTTGCTATCCGAGCTGTAAATGCAAAATTACAAACGCCTTGGCTCAGCCAACTCGGGCGTCCTATAATTGTCTTGACTGTTTGCTGAGGTTGTTATGGCAGCCTTTGATTGCTCAGCGTTTATGAAAAACTTTGACCCAGATTAATCAGCAATTTGTTCTTGATTATTGCTTTTGGTTAATCAAATGGGAGAAAATCAAACTTCCCAACACTTTGTGTCCACACGGCAGCCGTTTAATAAGCAACTTTCGTTTGCCGTCTAATTGGCTTTAATTGGCCAGTAGTTGTTGATTTGTGGCTGCAGTTGTCGTCCAATTTGTCAAGCCTATTTACCTAATTAACCATAATTATCCGCGTTCCCATCTCGCTTAAAACGAAACGTTTTCTCCCACCATAAGCCACAATTTGAGCTTCCCAAATCACGACTTCCGGCAGCGTTTGGTCTGTCATTAGCATGGCCCGGACGACGCAACCCATCAAAGAAACATTTCAAGTAATATCGGGCCTATTTGGTTGGGGCTCTCTAACGGTTAGCCAAGTGGCAAGTGTCAAGTTCATGGCCAAAAAGGGAACGAACAAAAGGCCAAGCCACCGACAACAATTGATACAAAAGTGAGCGGTTCAATTGTTGTTTGATTTTTGCGTTCCCAAATTGTTTTGGACTGGGGGACCGACAGCCGGCCACCTGCAAAACACAAAAGGTAAAGGTGAAAAGCAAATAAAAAATTCAGGAGGGTACGAGAAGCGTAAATGAAATGCAAATAATACCTACCAATGGGAAACGGGAACCGGCAACTGAGACCTTCAAACGATGACGTTGACACCTGTTCCAGGTTGTTTAGTTTCAATATTTCATTTGCTTGCACAGTCCATTTGTTTATTTACATTTTGTTGGCCGCGTCGCGAAAATATATACAATTTTTGTGTCCCAGAGACTCCGAACCTCGAATTTACGCTCTACTGCAGTTTGGCAAACCGAGAACCGGGGAGCGGATGTGCGATGCGAGATGTGACTATGGTGACATCGCAGTAGCCAAATATCATTTAATGAAAATATCAAATTTTGTTTGGATAATCCCCACACCCCATTCTATACCTGTTCGCTGGGTATATTTTTCGGGGCTCCTACGTGAGCGGTAACAAAATTTGAATTTTGATAAAATTTTATGCCCAACACGTTTTCACATTTCTCATTGGCCAAAGGCAAGAGACATTTCTTCATTTGCCTTTTTTCCCCCACCGGTTGTGCCATTTTATTTATGGGCCTCATAAATATATCTTTTGCCTGAGCAAAAGATACAATTTGAAGTTGCCCGGAGTTGATTATCATGTACAAGTACACTGCCTGCCTCGGTCATGTCACATGCTAATCAAATGACTGTAAGCCTGACAAATGGCACGTGTTCTGTCTTAGAAGAGTTCTCGGGAAGGCTTCTCTCTAGACTTTCCATGAAGATGTTAGCTTCTGGCAAGGCCACTCACAGGTAGGATAATAGGCAATTTATTTGTGAGGTAGCCGAGGCCAATAAACCCACACATCACTGGGCAGATTTAATCTTTTGAATGCAATATAATTCCAGCAAATAAAATATCTCTCAAAGCCAATATTTTTTCATGCTCGAAGCCCTAAGCCCATGGCCCATTTTACTAATTGCCAGCAGTGAGCATTGAGCAGTCAGCAGCCAGTTTTTTGCCGGCAGCCGATAGAATAGAGACAAAAAGTCAGTTGCAATTCCATTTTCGAGCCTGCAGCATATGAAATCAAAGCTGCAGCATCTAATGCTGAAGCGCAATGAAAATTGCAATGTGTGCATGTGTCGATGGCGAATGTGGGATTTTCGTGTGCGACTTAAACAATACCCCTCGCATAAATAACTACAAAAAACTAGCAAATCTCCAAACAAAGTCTCATGTAAATAACATAGCAAAAAGTGCTGGGGGAACGTATCTAACAGATACACGCGCCATAAACTTTGAAAATCGTATGCTACATGCCACCTCCCCCTGATGCCTCTGACCCCCTTTCGATTCTCCCATTTCTCTGCAGATGAGGATGGCCATAAAATATCAATTTCGTTTTACAACAAGCGCCAAAATCGAACATAAACTTATGAGTCTCTTTTCGTGTGTAAAAAGACCAGTACACTGGATGAAATATTGAAATAAAATGTGAACAAAGCAAAAAAAAACATGAATGAAAAATGCATTGCAGTAAAAATGAAACAAAATATACATATTTTCCAATATATATTCATGTATTTTTCTGCACTTTCCATACAAGATATTTGGAATGTGTAAGGAAAACCACCGGCGGCAAAGTTGAATATGTAATACAAGCAATTTAGCAAAAACTCGGGGACAATAGTGTGATTCGACTAGAAATTGCATTTGTTTGATTGATGGCGGAATTGGGAGTATCGCACAATACATTTGAATAAAATAGTAAAAACTTTACTGGCATTACTTTTTTGTCAGCTGCACTGTCTGTACTTTGTTGCCTTGTACTTTTCAAATTAAAATCCCATTCAATTGGCATTAATAAAATAAATAAAAACCGACAGCACCCTCTGTGACAGCATATCCTCGTTAGTATTTCAATGGTTGTCACGATTTATCATCAATATGGATACAGCTCACGCTCTCAGTATTCCATATTTTTTTCCAAATATTTTTTCCATTGTCAATTGGTATGCTTTTGCAAATAATTTAAGCTTTAAGCCTCAAACTGAAAACGATGCACATTCTGTCTCTGTGCAGGTGAGTTTGCTTGATGATGTTTCACGGACCGCCACGGTGTTTATGTTTGTATTGATTTTGTACATTTTTGTAAATTTTTAAAACAAACGGATGTTTGACAATTATGCAAACAATGCACGAACTGTGAATTCGAACAATTTCGAATTTAAACAGCACTCCTGGAGAGTCAAAAGTGGGAAACGAAAGCGAGCAACACAACAAATGACTGGTTATTAATTATTTGATTTTTGTTTGCTTTTTCATAAATAGGTATATACGAATTTATGGGCATATTTTGTGCTCACTGATTACGCCAGCCAATTAGTGAGTTTTGAAAATTGCTGCGACCTGGGCAAATATTTTCATACGCATCCATAGACGCAATCGGGCATGAAACAAACTCTGGCCGCATATTGATATTTCTAATTAATTTTACAAATTTTGTTCGCTGAACCTTGGCAGGACGTTGAAGCCAATTTGGCTTTAGTGTTTCAGATGTGGAATTTCGCTTCAATCCTTCGTCCCTCATAAAATTAGCTTGCATTCCATGTCAGGCGGCGTAAATATTTTGATGCAACATGCAATTTCTCCCAATCTAAACATTCGCATCGCATCGCATCGCGAAGGATAAAAATGAAAACAGCTTAGAGCAGCATTCGTGTTGTATGTTGGCTGATGGGTGATGGGTGATGGGTGGGTGGCTCTTGGGCGTTAAATGGGTGGCCGGACATGGAAGTGCAAGTGCTGGGAGGTAGGTAGGTGGCATTAGTGGTAGGGGCCAGGCAAAGACGGAAGGCTAAACTCGCACAGCATAACTTAAGGCGTAGCTAAGGCGATGGCGTTGCGAACCGACAACCCAGAAAAAACAGAATGCACCCAATTGTGTGCCAATGGCAAAACGAATACAGTACAAAGCGCTTAAAACACTGAGAGAAAAAGAAGAGGATGCCCAGCCATCCAACCATCCCATCTAAAATGATCAACCAATCCAATATTTCTTGTGCATCTATCCATTATCTTGTGCAATTCCCCCTCTATTTATTTTGTGTCTCCCAAGTATTTGCAAAAGTGTAATCGCCAAACACGTTCACTGCGAATGCTCTTAGCCCCGGCTGGCACTTTCTTCAGGCGCCTATTGAGAGCAGTCGGAGCGGAGCGGCACCTTGGCATATCTCCAAGGCTAATCTTGGCTAGGAGGCTTCGGACCAGGGACCAGGGACCAGGGACCAGAGACCAGGGAACAGCATTTCCAGGCAACGGAAGCGTGCGGCTTGGGGACTTGCGTGTGCAATTTGCTTGCTTATGCTTTCCCCACTTACCAAGCCAAGCTAGTACTGCCTCCCTCAGTAACCTTACCTGCCCCGGCCCCCAGCTTATCATCATCTCGAGTTCAACTCCTTTTTATGCACATTTTATTTTTATTTATTTTTTTTGCCGTATTTTTATTTAACCTGCGCTGGCAGTAAATAATCATAATACATATTTAAATTGTGACCGTGTGTGCGAACTATTTGCGCTCACCTCCGCTTTTCTTCAATTTTCCTCAGCGTTTCCTTTTAACTTTCATGGCAATTCCTCCACCAGCGATAGTGTATTTTTAATAAAAGCAACTTCCAATCTTCTGCCCCGGACTTATCAATAATTTCTCGTTTTCTCAAGCAACGATGTATAAAAAAAAGAAGCCATAGCCATAGTGGAGTGGGCGGGAAACTCCAAATTGGCCGCGCCTCGTCTTGGAGAGATTTTATGGCAATCAATTTAATGCGCCGGAGCACACGCACTTTGCCAAAGGTCGCTCTGGCAACCACTCTTCAGCGGAGAAGTGGAGAAGCCCTGAAAGCGATTCTGTTTGCCTGCTGAAAAGTTGCTACAATTGTGCGAACACGCAGAAATCTTACTAAATATTTCAGCACAAACGAGAAGTAACGATGTGGTAAGGGGCAGCCACTCCAGAGCTGTGGTGGTGTAATTTAAGAAGGTCTCTAAAATGCTTAAAAAGCCATACAAGTTTATTTCAAATGGTATACATAAATAAGTAGTTAGGTTGAGGTAATAATTTAAGAACTTCTTGCTTATGGTTTGTAATAATTTAAGATTTATATACTCTTAAAATTTCTGTAAAAAGTCCTTAAGCCCTTTGTTTTGGCGGCAAACTTTTCCAAATCTAGATTGCCGGATAGAACTATTTCAACTTCCTCATTGATGGCCCTTTTGACTTTCACTCGAATGCACTTGCCAAATTAAAGTGGCTATAGCCACGCCCCTGCTTTGCCACGCCCTTAGATCCCTGTCTCCTGCACTCACATATGTCCGACAATTTCAATTACATTTCTTCACTTCAATCAAATCGCATTTGGCTCCAGCTCTTGGCCTTTGCCCGTCGTCGTCTCAGGCTATTGGCCGAAAAAATTGTTTGTGCAGTACGCGTGTTGCACTTCCAGTCATTCGTAAATTGAATTTACAGTTCAGTCTTAGCCAGTTTAGATGGTCCTTCAACTACCCCCATCCCCTCTGAGATTTGGCAATTTCATTTGATTTTTATTTTTATTTTATTTCCCAATTTCTTATCGCTCCACGGTACTCGTGACTTTGGCGACAATTGTCCGAAATCGTTCTCGAAACTATGTGGGTGAGTGACTTCTGTCGGCCACGAAGGACACTTGAAATTATTGAAATTGTTTTGCCATTTTGCGATGGCATACGACGGCATACCCGAGTCCCTTCAATCGAGGTATTAGTATTTGGCTGCAATCCTCTGACTCTCTGTCTGCTCACCATTGTCATGGAATTTTCTCGTTTTGAGCGATTCTGGGAATTTGTGTGGATTTTGGTTATTGATTTCGAAATGCCAAGGAGTCGTAGCCAGCTCCGTCAGCCCGGGATCTCGAGTCCTCGGTATGAGTGTGTGATTTTGAGATTTTAATTAGTTGCTAATTGGTTTGAAGGAGCTAAAATTACTCGAGACTATAAGGAGATTAAAGTGGCAGGGAACAATGGGTGTGTAGTGGGATGCTTTGTGGTTTCGAAAGTTAAGACTCCTTCTTTTGTTCCTTAATCCCGTTTGCGTTAAAAAATGTTGCCATAATTACAACTCTTTTGCATTTAAATGATTCGCGATTTCACGATCCATTTAACCATGGCCACACATTTTAAAATCTGGATTCCGGTTACGTTAAGTCAGTAATTTAATTGGCGCATTTCCTCCCCCCAAATAGTAGTTAACCCATACAGAGTAAATAACTCAATTTTCGACCAAACCGACCCACCTGCCAGACGAACAGATAAAGCCATATTGGTTCTGTGTTCGAAATCACAGACGAAAATACAAAAAAATAAAAATAAAACACACATGCATCTGAATAATGTTTTTTTTTTATTTTGTATAATACCTTTTGCCGGCGGTTAATTAAAAAAATAGGCTTGGCCGGCGGGTTTTTGGGAAAGAGAGATGGCCAACAGACGCCTACCTTGATTTATAGCCCATCGCTTTAAGGTATAAATCAGGCGAAATGAAATTTTATATACACATGTTTGTATATAATATAAAGTGTCATGCCACATGGGTGGGGGCATAAGTTGACTTCAGTGGTGGCCCGGCGCATCCTGCGTTGGCCCGGTCAACTCTTTAGCACCATTAACAAAGGATTATGCCCCTCCACGGCCCCGAACAGTTCGATTCCTTTGCCCGAATTCCCCCCAGTTTGCCTTTTCATTTACGTCGTCTTTGTTGACCACTCTTAATCCTTTGGCCGATGAAAGGAGCGAAGGAGCAGCGTTGCATTGCATTTTGCGATAAATTCGCATTAAGTGAGTGAAACGGAGAAGGATGAATCGGAGCGGGGCGGCATCACTGGCCACCAGCAATGCGTCGAGTGCGATTCTGGAATTCCCTGCGCTTGGCACACAAACGCAAGATAGAAAAATCGAATCGAAGAATGTCAATAAAGACTGCTGCAGTTTCTGGCTCCTTTCGTCCTTCGTCCTTCGTCCTTTTCCCCCTCACAATCTCCCACAATCATTTTTTGGCCCAAGGCTTCGCTTTAATGACGCGTCCAGTGACAATGAGCCTCGTCCGGTCAGTGTGTTGTCTTCATTTTTGTGCGAACAGGAGGCCAGTCGAGTGGTTCCATTATTTAAAATGGAGTTTAAAATTACACTGAAAAAATGATAAATATTTACTAGTAAGACTAGAGTTTATAACTTCTAATTATAATAGTTCTGGTTTATTAACTTTCTTGTCCCAAATGTATTTAAAAACCTCTTGATTTCCCCTTTCAATAAAATAAAACAAAGTTTTCAAAAATGTATTCCCGAGTCACTGTTCCATTCCATTCAAAAGGAAGAGGTCCTTGATAAGAGAGGTCCTCGCTCTCGACTGCAATTGACAACTTCAATGTGAA
Organism: Drosophila atripex; assembly: GCA_035045925.1. NCBI lineage: Eukaryota > Metazoa > Arthropoda > Insecta > Diptera > Drosophilidae > Drosophila > Drosophila atripex. The sequence goes on from JAWNOP010000070.1 coordinate 11,946,230, forward strand.
CAATATTATTTGCATTTATTTTCTGGCCCTTTTTTTTTGGGGCAACCGGAGAGTGTGGCCGAAAGCAGAGACTCTTTGTGGGGGCACGAGTAGTCGAGTTGCACTTCCCATTACACAGCATTTTGTTGCTGCCCCATGTTGCTGGCTGTGTCTGTAAATTCGAGCGAGGCTCCTTGCTTGGGGTATCGCTATTTCGCTGCATTCAACTTGCGGTTTTCTGTCTTCTTTTGAGAGGCAACAGCTGCCGCATATTGTTGCATCTTGTGCTGACTTGCTTGCATGTGCCACAGCCCCACTCCTCGGGCACCCATCTATTGTGGTTTATTTGACTTTTGTTGCACGTTACGTAAGCCGGGATCTTCAATGCACTTTGCTTACACCAGCGATTCAATGGGCTTTAACTGTGCCACACACAGGGGCACATCGTACTTCGTACATCGCCCAGTATCGACTAGTATCTGCTGCGGCTTCTGTGGGCGGCGTGCAGCGTGGAATTGTGGGGCATAAATAAGTGCACCGCTCTGTTTGACACTTGCAGCTGTCAACGCGGCGCGTGATTGATCGGCCGATAGCACCCTGGGTACTGCACCCCGCCTGGCAATCGTTGGTAAGAAATGATGTTGTCAAGTGAGCTAATGGAGGGCTGGCACCATTAACTTGGCCCTAACAAATGGTCCGATCGGTCGATGTAAGCACCAAAGTAAATTATGCAAAACCAATAAGAATTTGATGATGCAATCATTGCATTAACACGCCACTAGTTATCATTTTTAAGAAATAATAACTCTCTTGTTTCATCCCAAAAGTTCAGATTCGCTACATGTCCCTTGGTCTTGGACAAAATTTCCTTGGACAAAGCAGAGAACAAGAAAATTAATGTAAATTTATTGCCACAATTTATAATGCAACAAATTGAGCAAGCCCAGGGGCTAAGCGAAAAATCTCAAAAAATTAATGTTAAGCGAAGACAAAGTATCTGGATACAGATAATGGCGCGGCATTGAACTTGAACCTATCTGCGATTGGAGTTTTTCAATTGTTTGCCAAAGTCATTGGGCGAAAAGTTGCTCCTATTCTGTCTGTCGGAAAGTTATTATAAAGTTTGCCATATAAGTTTGGCAGCAGCCTTTTAAAGTTTCGTCTGCTGTCAACTCGTTAGATAACTTTAGATTCTGCATCGACGTCTTCTTGTGGACCAGGCCGGGCTGGGCCGGGCTGGGCCGGGCCGGCAAATTGAGTGCACACTGCCGGCAGACGTTTGTCATTTGTCTGCTGTCATGTCAGTTGTCAGGTTTGATTTTCGACATTCGCTCCCAGTTCTATTATTCTGTGTATATTTTTTGTTAAATTGTTACAACCGCCATGACAATGTGGCGAGTCCAAAAAATATGAAACGAAACAAAAGACAAATTTGTGCAGCTTTTCGGAAGCGTGTTGACACTATTTTGTTAAATCTTTCCTCTGGAAAAAGTTGGAATGTGAGTGGGGGCTAAAGTGTTTAATCGTGTTGCATGACAATGGATCCATGTTGCATAGATTGCAACTTCAAGTTTTACATTAATTGTTAAGGGCTTAAAAAACAAGGTTTCATTAAGATTTAAGAAAAATTGACAAGATTTGTATCTTAAATTTTGAAAGAAAACCAAGCTTCTTACATTACTGTTTAGACATTGATGACACCATTCCACTTATGTATGGTAAAATTTTTTGAAGTTTATACATTTTAAAAGAACCTTTGATAAAACACTTCAAAGAGCATCTCGCAGTCGTATCGTGACCTGTCACTCATTGTTTTCCCGGTGTTGACAAATGAGAATTCCAGGGGTTGAGGGGCTGGGGTCGAGGTGGCGGACAGCAATTCCCCAGCAGTTGATGTCTGAACACTTTATCTTAATGTCAATTTTTTGTTTCGTTTCGGCTTTCCGAAGGGTTTTTCTGGCCCAGTCGTGTGCGTGAAGCAGTTAAAAACGTTCAGGCAAATTAGCTATAAAAAACGCATTTATACACCAGGCTTTTGGGAGCCTCATTTGGGAGTCATGTCAAAATCACGACTCTGACGGCGCCAAAGGAGGCCGGCTCGGCGATAAAGTAGCTCGAGGATTTACATTTATATTAGGCAGCTCAAAGAGCTTCTACGATGAATCATCATTGCAGCTAGACAGTTGGATCTATTTGGAGAATAAATCTCTTCCAATCCAATATAAATTTTATTGAACGAAAAAAGGAAAGCCCGTCGTGACAGTTAGGCTTCCTGAGATGTTTCTCGAGATTTCAGAAAACATTGTTAGTAAAAGTTAAGCAGCCTCTCAGGCCCATTTATTATTCATATATTTTGTGTTTAATTAAAATTTGGATACTATGCAACCTCTGATTTAATCGTAGTATCTCCTCTAGAGTCTAAGATAGATGGCCACTTGCCAAGACCATGTTCTGACTAAATACTAATCCGCTTTTCCCCTCTTTTTTTGTTTTTGGCAGTTTGACAACGTCAACTCGTGTTTGCATGTGCTGCGAAGTCAGTCGGTTGGCGGCTTGGAGAACATCACCACGAATGACATCTGTGCCGGTCGTCTGAAGGCGGTCCTGGCCCTGTTCTTCGCCCTCAGCCGGTTCAAGCAGCAGGCCAAGCAGACGAAATCGATTGGCGTCGGTTGTGGCGGCGGCGGCGGCGGAGGAGTTGGATCCTCGACGGCTCTATCGGGCGGTTCGGTTCTGGGAATCGGCCTGGGCGGCAGCTTGAGGCCTCCAGGCGCCAATCTTCACCTGGCTGATAAAAACCAGCAAGAGCAGCAACAGCAAACCCCACAACAGTTGGCCGCCCAGTCTTTGGAAAACGGCAATGAAATGGTGAACCGGTGAGTACCTTTTCTGAAATTCAAAAAACCTTTTATGTTTCTATAGCACTCAGCTTTGGTCTGGCTGTGACATGTTAAGTTGGTGAGTTGGTAGATTGTGTCTTTGCTAAGGAGTCGGGGTTATTCACCACGGTCTCTTCTAGACAGGAACCGGATGCCTTGGGAAGTGTGTGTCTTTACTAAACATATTTTTACATGAGAGTTGGAGTTTTTTACATAGGTTTTTATTAAAATTTTAAAAAATTAAAGAGAACTGGAAGTTTCTTTACCCTAACTTTATTAGGGAGTCCCTAACAATTAGTAGTTCAATTTTTGAGAAATTTAAGTCAAAAAATTTGTCTAAAAATATTTTGCTATAATATTTTAAACTTTACTTGAAGGCCAATCATTAAAATTTAATTTAAAATTTATTAAAATTCCACCCAAAACATGCCAAGTGATCCCCTACTTATCATAATTACATTTCAATTCCTCAGTCTCCATTATTTTCTCGCTCAAAAATTGGCCCACGTGTTGGCTGCATCATTATTTGAAGTCAGACGCCTGACAACTCCAACCAGGATAAGCTACCGACTCCCAAATATTATATTTTTTACAAAAACTCCCCCGGTAATGCCAAGTCCTGGCCAGCCCTCCCCCTCATTCCAAACATTGCATATCCCATGTCAGAGATTTCCTTTGAATTTCGCTTAGACCGTCATAAGATATCCGGTGGGGCACTTTTTCTACGCTTCTCCAGGATTCCTACTAAGTTTAATATGATTTATTGGTTTGTTTGCCGGAAATTACAGGCAGTTGGGTCCTGGCTAAGCTTTATTTCTTTCCATTTTTTTTATGTGGTTCCGCCTCACACCTCGGTCAACAGATGTCATCGGAAAAACGGGAGGAAAAACTCCAGAAAAGCAAACAAAATTGGCATACTACAAGTTTAAAGAGAGGAAAATCTTGGCATTTCTTGCCTTCGAGGGGGGAAAACTCCGTAAAGTGCTCTCCGAAAAATTCAAAGCATGAAGATGGCAAAATTAGAAAACTTTATTTGCCAAATGTCTGCAGGGAGGTCTGCCTTGGTTTTGACTCCCCCTCCGTTCTGGGGTCTGTGTTTGCAACCCTCGGGGATATCCTTGGAGCTGCAGACAGGAAACGGAAGCTTTTGTGTGTCTCCCCCTCGATTTACCCCGCCTACCGGCTACCGCCTCCGCGCCGATGTGTTGATGACTTTCACTGACTATGAAATTTAAATGCGTTACGGAAATGTTTTGCGTTCGCTTTTTTGGTCGAGCAGACATATAAATTACAAAGGATTTTTATGGTCGTCCTTGCGCCTAGTTTGTGGTAGGGCGGACGAGGACACGCAGCAGGTTTGTTTTAAGTTGCGCCATAAAACTTTCACTAGTGCGACCAGAGGGAACCTCCAGAGCATTGTTTATAATGTCTGCGGTCTGTCGACCTAGACCCGGGCAGCATGGGGGTTGCCCCGACCCCAATCCGGATCCGGGCCCGGATGGGGTCGCCGGAGTGGTGACAAAATTGCAACCCCCAAAAATACACGAAAACAAAACCATTTTAAATCGAACTTTTAGCTTTGTTGCCTCAAGATATTTTCTAATTTTTTTCTTGTAGCTTTAAGTAAATACAAATAATGCCTTTTGATGTGTTGATATTTTTTTTTCCGTGCACCATTAGCGACAGTCGTGGCTGCTAGCTTGTCCAATACAAAATTCAAAAGCATTTTAGCGGCAGCAGCTGCGGAGTTTTTCTTTCTTGGTTGGAGTTAAGTTTCGGGAGAATTCCAAATTCATGGCACTTGCCAAGTTCTCTATTTTTTTAACAGACTGGCGGTGATTTGTTGGCGACAACCTGCTGGCAGGAGCAACATGTTGCTCTGACGCACATAATTAAAATCAAAAGGACATGCCAGGAATTTACTTTAATATGCTAGACATTTCAAAAAACAGCTGATGACGAGCTGCCACCCCAAATCCGAAAACGTAGCAGCATTTATAGCTCCGAATTACTTTGCAATATGTTGTTCCCACAAGAACGTATTTACGGCATTTGCAGTGGGGATTTCCTCCTTAAATTGGCTTCAAAGTAACCCCCAAACGAGGTTGCCTTTAATGGGGAGGAAATTCCCATGCAAGAAGGTCGAGGAAAGGGCCCCAAAGCACGCACCCCCTTCGATTTGGAAAGGACAAATCCCCCCACGTGCGTCAGCTTCATGGGATCTCTAATTCGCATGCATTTATGCGTGTCCATGAACAAGAACAGCTCCTGTTACCCCTGTTCCTGGTGGTCCTGGTGGTCCTACTGTTCCTCCTGTTTCATTCTTCCTCCAAACAATGCACTCGTCCTGGCTGTGGCCACTCTCCAACGACAAGTTGTCAAGTCCTCTGGGCAAGCATCCTCGTGGTCCTCGTTGTCCTGTCTGTCCTCAGCCTAGTCTGGCTTAACTTCTGCTGTCCTGCGGGCTTGGTTTTTTCCACATGGTCTGCTCCTCTGTGTTGAATTTATAATTCCATTTGTGGTTTTAATTTGGTAAATGTGAGATTAATTTTATTCAATTTGTATGGAGAGCAAGACCTAGTCTGGTTGCCCAGGACCTGGGGTTGGGTTACGCTTCATTGACTGTCAATTGTTGGCAATCGAAGCAAAAATAAATGGAAAAGGAAATTAGGAATGGAAAAACAGCTACGGAGAATGTAAATTCAGGATCAAAAGGATATTTGTCTATTAACAGAAGGAAACTGCTAGTTAAAATTACTTTCCAAGTCATTGTCCAACATTCCACCAGAAAATTTCACAAAAAATTTGAAAAATATTTTGTTTTAGATTTTGTTACAGAATGAAGGAGAATTTATTCACAAATCGTTTAAGGTATTCTGCTCAAGAATCGGATGAAAATTGGTCAACATATGGCCATCGCTGGGGGCCATATTGTCCGTACTCTCATTTCTTAACATTTTTGAAGGGGATCCCCCAGGAAATTTCACAAAAAATCGACAAAATATTTTGTTCTCTGATTTTAATGCAGAATGGTGAAGAATCGATCCACAAATCGTTTAAGGTATTCTGCTCAAGAATCGGATGAAAATTGGTCAAGATATGGCCATCGCTTGGAGCCACATTGTCCTTTTATGCATTTTTTCGATTTTTCAAGAGGACCCCCCAGAAAATTTCACAAAAAATCTCAAAAATATTTTGTTCTTAGATTTCAATACGGAATGGTAGCAAATCGACTAACAAATCGTTCAAGGTATTTTGTTCAAGAATCGGATGGAAATGGGCCAAAATATAGCCATCGGTGGGGCCCATATTGTGGCTTCATGCATTTTTCATCATTTTGAAGGGGATCCCCCAGAAAATTTGAGAAATAATTAACAACATTTTTTAACAACATTTAATCCAAGATTTTTATGCAAAATGAATGGGAATCCATATACAATTCGTTTAAGATATTCCTCTCAAGAATCGGGTGGAAATTGACCAAGATATAGCTATCGCTGGAACCCATATTGTGGCTCCATTCATTATTCACAACTTTCAATGGGGAGCCCACCAAAAAATTTTACAAAAAATATAGAAAAAAATTCCTATTTTTTTTTTATGGAAATGGAAAAAGATTCGATTTAGAATTAGCTTAATCAAACTTCTTTTCCGACGATTCTTTTATACCGGATTCGGATTCGTCCATCATCTTCTCCAGATCTTTTTCCGCTTTTGGGTGCAAACTGGTTATGAATATGTCCCGAGTGGCTCTGAACTTTCCGCAATTGTTCAGATGCTCGTTTTCAAGACGCAGCAGATTCCAAATGAGTCGCCGAAAGATCTCCAAGAAGAGCAAAAGGGATTTTCCACTGAAGGCCTTTAAAATACCCAAGTAGACAAGAGTAAATTCCAAAATCCACGCAAATCGCAGCAACACGTTTTCAACTATGGCGCAGTAATAAAAGCTCTGCAAATTTATTTAATTTATTTATTTTACATTTAAGGATTCGGCTTTCAAAACTCACCTTGGGATAGACTAGACTTTCGCGTAGAAATATATTCTCACCCTTCCATAGTCTGAAAAGACCAAAGTCCATCAATAAATCCCAAGATAGAGAGTAAGTGGAGTTTATTAGCGACATTATCAAATATGCCCAGGTCCAGGGGTTCTGAAACAAGTGTTCATAATTGTCTACCAACAGGATCCATTAAATAGGATCCAGTTCTTACTGAATAACTTTGTACTCACGATTTGTATTCATTTGAACGGTAGAGAAAATAACATTTGTCATGGTCAGGACATACTTGATTGCATTCAATAGATACTCGATGTTAAAGGCTTTGCTGTCCATATATCTTCGAATGCACTGAGCAAAGCGGCACCAGGAGGGCAAGCACCGGATCACTGCCACGGCATAGTCCGGTGCAAAGTCATAGGCATTCTCGCTACCCAAGAAATACCGGAAATAAAACCGGAATTGATAGTAGAGGTCCACGGTGCAGATAATGAGCGAGTTCCACTGGTCGGCTATCCAAAAGTCAACGAATTTCACCTCATAAAACGGCGCCAATATAACTCGCCCAAAGGTACGAATCAGCCAAAATCTGGCCGATGAGAAGAGAATGGGTATGGGATTGAGGAGCAGAGCAAAACCTATTATTGAATTGGCCAGTGGGATGAGGTACGGGTCTTTTATATGAAAGTCCGGGCTAAACAAATAGAGCAGGATCCCCAAGGTACAGATGTACCCCAGGCTGCTGACTATCAGCAATCCTTTAACGGAGCCCAAGGCATTCCGGCGTTCCACCTCGAAGATCAGGACGTGATTGACCCCCACCTTCTGCCAGATGTGCACATCGATGACCAGGATGAAGCCAAAAAGCACTCCGCCCACTAGGCCTCTATACAAGCTGAAGAACATAAACCGGAACTCCTCCGCCAAGTTAAGGGAAAGAACTGGATGGCAAGACCACAAATTAGAGATCTCTATATGTCTCACCATTGGCGAATAGCTTACGTGACAGAATGCAAATCGTAGCTGACACAAGGAAGAGTCCCAGGAAGAAGGCGGCAAAGAACACCTCGACTGGTGGAGTGGGCTGACCAAGGGGCGGAACTCGTAGCCTGGCCATGGCCTTGGATCGGTCCCCGTTGGTCAGATACTCGGTGTAGAGTTCCTCTACGGCTGTAATCATCTCGACCAGCACTGAGGTCTTCACGAATGGCGCCTGTAGTACAGTTCCCTCGTACCATCTAGCTGCAGCAGATGTCTTTATGTTCTTGTCATACTTTTTGCAAATTTTCCGGAAAGCCGTATGATTCAGGGCCTGATAGTTCTGCAGCATGACTAAGCTAAGGTAGCGAAGCAAGTGTACCGATCTTTTGTGGTCTCCCACCTCATTCACTTACCCACTTACCTCAAATAGAACTCGCTCATGGCCAGGGGTAGATTGCGCCGCTTGGCCCGGGATATATGAGCATCATCGATATTCACCTTGGAGCCCCTCGGTCCCTGCTGGCCATGACCACGGCTGACAGTCAGTTCGTACTTCAATGTGGCCAGTTTGCGTTGCGCCTCCGCTTGCTTGTGGGAGAAGAAGTTGTTGACCCTGATCAGCTCCTTCTCACAGGTGTGGAAGAAACGAGTCTCGAATTCTGTATAGTACGTATCGATTTGAGTACTGCTCGCCTCGGTTGGATCAGGGGCCTGCTCCACTGCTTGCATGATCATTGCTTTCAGTTCCTGTTTTTGGATAGGTTGATGATATTAGAGTCCTTGTTTTTAAATCACTTGGAGTTTACATTGTATCTTATATACTGCTGGCGCCATTCAGCGGTCAGAAGACTTTCAAACGTCTTGCCAAACTTCATTTTTAAAATTCTTTTCACCCATTTATATTATTTCAGTTATTTCGTTAAAATAATAAGACATTTAAAGCTAAGAAAGGGATAGCTTTTATGTTTGAATTTAAAAAATTGACACTTTTATAATTATAAGTTTATTGAGAGTAGATTCCCAGGACCCAGTGTCCCTTGAATGTTACCTTGGGATGAGGATTATCCTTTTCATCTCCTGGACATAATGTACCCTCAGGTTTCCCAGATTCGCCATTGTCCGCAAATTTCGACATGCGTTTCCCTTTCCATTTTGGAAAAAGTTGACATTTTCGCTTTTGTTTTAGCGGACGATGTCCGCAGAACTCTGCGGCTACGCCCACGTCTCCTCCTCCAAGTTGTCTGGCTTTTCATGTTCAAGCAGGCTTTAATATATTCCCGGTTTTTTCGAGTTTTCCGCCTGTTTGAAGAGATATCATTAAAAATTGCTCGAAACGAGGGTGACTCAGGACTGGTCTTCGAGGGGCGCAACTCTTTGGCCCTTCGATCGACACCCACAATTCGATTTCAGCTGCCAGCCATTAGTCATAAGAAAAGAAAATTGGGGAGCAGAAAAATGTCGTCCACAGGCATCCCCAGTCATGATGAGTGGGTGGCCCAAAAGGACTCCCATCTCACCTCGGTCGTCATCATCAAAGCCAGCATTCATCTCCTCCCGGCTGCCAACCCCCACACAATGTGAAAAATGTGAAACAATTGCAACGATGATTACTTTTTCCAACAGTTTCCCCTCTAACCGTTGTTGTTGTTGTTGTTTGGTAGTAAAGGAAAATTGAATTGGCAGTGGGTGGGCCATGAAGTTTGTCCTGCCCCCAAGGGACCGTTTCCAGGAGGCTTGAATGGGAAAAGGACGGACCCGGACAGGGGAAGATGAATACAGGTGAACCCCATAATTATATGCTAAATACTACAGTAATTAACTCCCCCGGGAGCATTAACTATTTGATGAAGATGATTAAGTTGAAGGAAGCCTCTAGAAATTATACTGGTTTATCCTGGAAAGCGGAAAACTAACCAACCCTGTTTGAAAGTGGCAACATTTGCAAAATTTTAAGCCCTACATCAGTGGCTATTTGAGAAGCTGTCAGCAGTTTGGATGCCCTTGAATAAGGGTTTTAAAGGGTATATTAGTACTTCGATATGCGCTGATATTATAATAAATATTTTTTGATTGGATATTTTTTGAGTGTGTAGTTAAACTAGACAGAGATTTAAATCATTATCTTTCTTAATATTTTTCACGATCTCAATTGTCCTTAAAATTGTCGACAGCATCGCTATTCCATTTTTTATGGATGCCCCTAGCTGGACAACAATAACCGAAAGGCAAATAAAAATATTTGCATAGACGTACCGTTGAACAATTGGATAGACTGGCAAGTGAACAATGCCGGAGGGTTATCCGAGGGAACGGATCCGGGGACAGACTATATAAAATGAAAAGTAAACATTGCAGTGTCCGCCGTTTGCCATTGAAATGATAAAGTGCCCCGGATCCGTCCGTTTCGCTTCGAACTCCCCCGCCGCCTTGAAAAAAAGGCAATAAAATGCATGCTTAGTGTTTTTAGAGCAGGGGCTTAATGGCATTACCGGGGAGGGGGCTTAAGGGGGTCGGTCGCCGGAGCAGTCCGTCTGGAGTTACATCTGGTCCGGTTAGCCGTATGTGCTGTGTGTTTGTTTGTGGCAACTCGGGCGAAAGGCTTTCATGCTTTTTGGATTTGTCTAAACAAAGATTTATTGGGTCTAGTTTTTGTGTTCTTTTCTTTTCTACAAATATCTTTCTATTCTTTTTAGTTTGTAACAAGTTAAAGAGTCTTAAAAAACTCATACCTTGAGGTGTAGTTGTCTCTAATTCTAACAACTTCTATTTCATTAGCTGCTAGGTTTTTCCGTTCAGAAAATAAACCATTTAAGTGAGTTTTTTAAGTTGTAAGCCTGTCTCTTAATGCCAACTTGGGAAAAACACACAAAACAATAAAATCAATTTACTTTTCAACTAGCCTCAAGTAAAATCCAATCATTACAAGTCGTTGTAAAAAAGGCTAAAAGCTTAATCGCAGACATCCACTTTCTTTCCGCCCACTCGGAGTGAAAAAATCCCCACCCCTGTTCAATTATAGCGCCACTTTCAATCGCAACTAGTTTGGTCATTCAATCATCGCGATTTTGGCGCTACATCGCACATGCCAGTAATTGCAATCATATTTTCGACACGCTGCCCAACATGCATTGGCCATAAACTTCAAGCCAGGCAAACAGTTTTTATTTATAAATTGTCAATGGTTGTGGGTCTAGTCATCTTACTTTTAAATACCCTTTCAAAGATATACATAATTGTTATTAGAAATGTTAAATAAAAAATGTGGAATAATATATTATCGAAGATTTGAAGCTTAATCTTGTCTTGTTTAATTATTTTTATGAATGTGAAATGAAATATAAATATTTATCAAACAGAAACAGATTATTTTATATAAATAGCTGTTAGTTTTTTCTTAATTTTAATTATTTTTTATTTTTATTTATTTGTTTTAAGCTAAAACTCCCATTGAAAGTGTATAAAATTGACCACTCCAGTCGTCTCTTTTAAACTGGACCGAACGAGTTGCGAGTTTGCCTGATCGGCTTATTGTCAAACGAGTTTTCCGATTGAAATTAAGCTGAATGATTAAACAATTTTACTTTCTGCCTATTGGCAGACCCCCCATACCCCCTCCCCCCTTGCAAGTTGCGACAGTTTATGGGACTCGAAACTATTTGCCATAATTGCTTACTTTGTTAAATTGCGACGATTTGTTTGCCGGCCAGCAATAACTTGGAGCGGCTTAATTGCTCTTGTTTGCCATTAAGTTGACCCCCAACAGCTGGGGCATGAGCATTGAACTTTCGAGGAGACCCCCTCCGGCCGGAGGCTCCCCAATCGCATGTGGCAAGTGCAGTGTATATTTTTAGACCAGACAAATGCAACAAGCCAAGCCAAACAACACGATTGCCCCAAAACAAATCAACCACCCCAATTGCAACAATTGCACTGAAAAATGATTTCTTTTATTTAAGAAGTTGCACATTGAAAATCTTTTTAGCTAACTTTGAAGAGCTTATTAATATTTTTTTAACGGTTTACACAAATTCATATAATCTAAAATAAATTTTTTAAAGTGCAACATCGAACTCAAACATGCTGTAGTGCTGGGATACGAGTTTCTTCTGTTCCTTCATGGAGATTCTAAAGTTTCTTTGCAATTTTTATAGATTTTAAAAATAATCAACCAATTATCCGTATTGCCTTATTTAACACAAGGTAAACAGAAACCTTTTTAATCTAAATCAGTATTATTTCATAAACAAAGCACAAACTTCAGAATAACTAAATTTAGCTCCTCTAAAACATAAATAAATATTTATTTTAATAATATTTTTTATTTCCTTTCTTATCATTCTGAACAAGTTTTATATTCCCTCCCTCACACGTCCAATATTATTTTTTGAGTGTAGTATGCAACTCGAACATGTTGTGAGCCTGATGTAGCAGCTTAGCCGGTTCTTCGATTCGAACCATTTCCAACTTACCGTTGCGTCGAGTCGGACGTGTAACGGTCTCTTTTCGTTTGTGTTCCGGCGGAAACTACGACGCGTGCCGCTCGCGAAAATAAATGGCGGCAAACCTCGTCGTGTGTGTGTGTGTGTGTGTGTGTGTGAAGGATGATTAACGAGCTATAATTATTCAAGAGTGCCAAACAAAGCCAAAGTGATACATATTCGGGGAATATACTCGGGATTATATACAACTTTTAAAAAGTTTGTTTCCAAAGATTTTCAACAGGCTGTTGCATACTTTATGGCTTTAAGGTCCCTGTGTCAGCGTTATTCTCACTCCACATAGGACGCAGTATAATTAACGCCTTATCGCAATGCCCACAAATTAAAAGGCTTAAGGCAGACAAACAAACAGGACCCAAAAAAGTATATATATGGCCAGACCAGACGACCAGACCGTGTCCCCATGGGCCGCCAGACAAAAAGCGCTGAACACATCCTAGATTAAAGTCCAGCGTTATTTATTCGAAGTTGGGGTTAAATGTTTCAAAATTGTATCGTTTATTTCAATCTCTCATTAGATATGGTTACAACTACGTATCTTTGGGATTAGAAGCCAAAGTTTTGGTCAATAAATGGTAATATTTATTCAGATTGTTATCAACCTCTTCCACCCCAACCACCACCACCACCTTTCTACATGACTGCCTCGAAAGTTCTCAGATGGCTTAAACTCACTTCTGACTTGGCTTTAATTTAGAGCCGAAGGGTAATTAGTCGCAGACAATAGATAGAAAGAACAAAACCAAAAAGTGGGCTCCCAAAGGGGTGCTAATCTTCGGTTTCATCGGATGGGATCGCAGATGCAGGCCTGAGATGTCTGATGACTGGTTGTTAACCGGTTTTTCTTTTCGGGTCTCAAGACGGCGCGTGTCTTCAATTAATCACCGTCTCGAATCGGCTTGCCTCCTTAGTGCTGCTCGGATTTCTAATTTAATTTTATTCAAGTGGCAGCTGGCATCCAAAGGATGAAGCATCCCGTACTTGGAAATCAAGCTAATTATGGTTAGCAAGAGTTGGGCAAACATGGCCAGAGATGCAGCTGACTTGGGGATTTTCAATTTTCAAACTCCGTTCTGGCTTTGACATCTGACAAACTGACAATCTGACAAGCGGGTAACAGGCGCTGTCAAAATCCTTTGGCGGGGGGGGCATTGAACCCGATGTATTGCCAGTTGCCGGCAGCAACCCTCATAGAACAACAGAAGCTGGAATGAAAATCGAACTCAAAAGCCCCGCCAGAAATCCGAGATATCAGAAAGCGAGCTGTCAAATTATCAAGCGAAATCAATTGTGTTGGGAACTCCTCCGAGGTACTCCCCTGAAAACGTGGACTAAAGATAGGGGCCGAGTGTCTTCGGGCTAAGCGTGTGAATGGGACGCGGTAGCTGGTAGCCGGTTGAGGGAGAAATGTTTATTATTGGTTGATGGCCGCCGCTCGCTAATGATTTAATTATGGTAATGATAATGGCCCGGAGTAAGTGAGTTGGGTGTTTGCCGGAGCTGGCTAAATTCCTGATGGTTATGTCGACAATTATGCGAGCTTCTGGCCTTGCATTGGATGGCATAATGGATGATGAAGTTGTTTCAGAAGTAATTACTTGAATGAAAAACTCTTTCTTATCCAACACATATAGCCCTTATTTATAAAAGGCAGAGACCACCCAAACTGATTTACATTATAATTCCTATTGATTGTCTTTACTATCGCCTGTCGCCTTGTCAATAAACAAGAATCTCCGGAAATGTCAATTGCAAACGACAATCGAAAAGACAATCAAACAATTATGAAATATGTTTTTACTGATTTATATGCAAGATGTGGGCCACACCTTCGGAGCGGCCCTTTGAAATAATTAATTGGCCGACTGGCAAGTTGGAAAGGGCCAAGTTGCCGGGGAACAAATGGGCCTTGGAGTTGCCCAAAAAAAGAAATATAAATCTGTTGCACCCCACCTTACTTTGCCCTGTTTCCCCGTCACTTTTCTGGCAGCCATTCAGTGCAAAATGCCGTGACAAATTGTTGATTTGCTTTGACATATAAAACGGAGAATACTTTTGTCTGTCGGGTTGCCTTTTACCCAGCAGATACCCAGCAGAAAGACACAACTTTTATTTCGCTCCATAAAGTATGAAAAGAACCAGGAAACGCCAATACCATATTTTAATAATCTTACTATCTCTTTTTTAGTGGTTGCCCCAAGCAAATTGCAATGTAAGGTAAACACTGCATTTAATTTTCTTTTACCTTACTTCGACGGCAATAAATAAGATTTATTTTCCTGCCTCGAAAGCGCACTGATCATAAAAACAAAGCGACGAGGGTATCTCCAAGTTGTGACACTCAATAATCTCCTGCGACGTTGTCCCACTCGCTTTGTCTTTCGTTCGTTTTTCCACTTTGTATATTTAAGCGGAAGCTAAAAGACTCTTTCAAGTTGATTTCTGCTCCATAAACTTGTCTATTTTTGTTTTGGTCCCCGCTGCTCGCTGGAGCGAATAAGGCAACACCCCACCGCCCCTCCTCTTGGCCCATCTTTTGTCCCTCCCCCGTCCGGCAACCACCCACTTGCCCCCTCGTATGTGGCGTTTTCAAAATTTGGAGCAGCACGTGCATTTGCACGTTTTTTAAATTTGTTTCCCGCTCCCGGCTCGGCAAGGCACAGCCCCTTCATTTTATATGCCTTTTGTTTATATTTAGATGGAAGTATTTTTTTATGTCAGTTAAGAGGGGGATTGCGCCGGCTTGGGGGAGGGCTTTTTGCCCATAAATCTCGTTGAGAATTTATTTGTTAAAGCCAAAGTCGAGGCACGGCTTGATATGCATTGCATGTGCCAAGAGCGCCAGGCCGGAGTTTCTCACAAAAAAAAACCCCAAGAACTAGGAGGGAGTTCCACTCCGGTGTCCCGAGTCCAGAGTGATTGAACGTTTGCATTGTTAGATTTATGGTCAGAGTCTGTCCAAGACAAAGCCGAGCTATCAGTAACAACAAAGGTTTTCGGGGGCCCCATTAATTTTCTGTATGAATTTCCTTTCAAAAACTGCATTCTGTCAAAAACTGAGCCCCCAATTACCACCCCAACTTTCGGCTAAACTTGTGTTCGTGACGATAACACCTCCTATGCCCATACACTCCACGAAAAGCTCCAGTCCCCAGGAATATCTAATAAAAAGTATATCGCTTTGTAAGACTATGCATTTCTTTCAGTGGCCTAAAACTAACCACCGATGTGTGCGTGCCTTTCAACAAGTTTCTGCCACTTCTTTGCCGCATATTAAATAATTTTCCTGGCCAACTTGGGGGCCGTATTGTACGTGACTAAACGTCAATTTCCAGTTCCATCCTGGCCCATACTATACCATGCCATGCAAAATGCATTTTCAAAAACCAATTTTAATAATTCCCTTGAGCGACCCTCGGGGCCTTTTATGCGGCGGCAAAGATAAGACTCGGTTAAACGACTTTGCCACTTTTTATGCAATGTGCGAAAAGTGCAACGCTCTGATAAGAACATCGTTGTGTCCTTCCACTCGAAAGTTTCCTCAACTGTCGCCCGTCGGCATTTTAAGTGTGTCAAAAAGTTGCGGTTCAAGTTTTGTACGTGATACTGTTGGAATCTAACGATTAGTTATCGATGGTAATGGGAAGTGGAGTGTGGCTGGCATTATATAATGGGAGGACAATTAAAGAGGATTATGCCACCAAGACTAGTTTAGGTAGCAATATTTCCGCATACCGCAAACCCCACAGACTCCATGTCATCTTGGGTCAAAATTCTCGCAAGCACCTCATCCAATATTCAAGAAATTTATTCCAGTCAGTCCAGTACAATGCCGTACGGATTTCAATGGATGTCAGTCGAGTTTCCTGTTCCAGCCTCGCCTGTCGAACACTTCTTGCAGCCTTGTGTCGAACAATTTGCAACAATTTATGGAAATTATGCAGCCAGCCGTGATGGAGTCGAGTGCTTCTCAGTCTGGCCTAGTCCGGGGTCTTGATTGAAGCAATTGTTGTTGCTGTGACAGCGAGATTACGCAACCGCTGCAAACTTTCAATAAATCAGACAAAAAACGTAGTACCCATAAGTCAAAGATGGAAGAAGGAACGAACTTGACAATCCCCCGCCGACACACGTGTCGAACCCCTCGTTACATTTATCGAATCGCATCCAGCCCTTTCTGGCCATTACATTTTACGACAAATTGATTAAGCATGAACTTCGCACCCTTAGCTTCGGGGGTGCTATAAAATATGACCACTTTGCGAGCATTTAGCAGGCACTTGAAAAATTCCAAAAAAAAGGAAGGCACAACTTTCTCCCAGTGGGTGGGAACTGCAGCCGCCACCCGCTCACGTGTCACGCACACGTGCGTATTATTTACACGCAATATTTTTTTTTGTTCTACCATGCCGGCTTTCCATCCTCGTAATTGAAGTTATTGATTTTTATGTCCAGGCACCGGCAAAAAGAACACAATCCCTTGCCCACAAATGCGACTTGAATAGTCTTCCCTCACAGGTCTTCGGTCTCGTCTCGATTAGCCGCATCGGCAGTCATACATCAAAAACAAATGTCGGCCGGCCTGGATTCCCCCGTCTTGCACGGAAGTTGCAAATATGTTCACTTAATTGCATTAAATTCGGGGGCCCCCCAGCAACCCCGGTTGGTATTTTGGGTTGAGATCAAAGTGCTGGGCAAACATTCCGTTTTGGACATCCCAAAATGGATTATTTTTTCCCTTTTTGTCGATGGATTTGACTCGAGGGCGTTGCGTCCAGAACTTCGTTTGTCCAACGCCATTTGTCCTTGTATCCCAGCATCCCCGAATCCCACTTAATTGCAAACTAATTACACAAAGTAAACAGGACATCTGAGATTATAATTAATGTGAAAATGGAATGTTTGTGTAATTAAATCGGGGGAATGAAAAGCTATAGCTTCTGCAGGAAGTTAATTTCTTTCAAAGCTGACACTCTGCTAAGAGCTCTCATAAACTTAGAAAGCCATAAAGTATGCCGCGGGGAAACTAAAGATATGCAGTAAAAAATCTCTTGAAAATTTATGATGGTCTCACAACTTAAAAGGCATTAAATTAATTTCTTTATCTGTCTTTGAAGTTAGAAAGGAAAGAGCCAAAAATATTTTTATGAACTTTTTACGCATAACAAAATGTAAGCAATTATTAAATCAAATCGCTAAGTAAATCAAGTGTCCAAGTGAAGAGTGTTGAGTGCCAAAGCAACAGCTAAATGCCAAATTTAAAATAGTGTCTCGATAATCATCGTTTAACCTTTAAAAATGGGTAATACATCATCAGCATCCTCATCGGGAAACGGCGGGAAAAGTTCACGGAAATGCCGCAGCCTACCCAACTCACCGGATGTCAGAAGGTAACCGACTAGCCAAAGGGCATTTATAAATTATAGATCTTCCTCGAAAAATGTCAGTCCACATTTCTGGCCACTAATGAGTGTCATCATGCGCGCAGAAACCATTTGAATTGAGCCAAGTGTCAGCACAATAAATCAAGTCAATCAACTTCTCGACTCCCCGAAATGAAAACAGAGTTCCACAAAATTTACGATAATATCTCAAGCTAAAAGAATATATTTATAGAAGCTACATGGCTGACAGAGGAGGGCCCCGAGGGTACAGATCTTGTGGCGGCTAATGGAAATGACAATCTGTGGTTCCCAAGATGTATTCGAGCAAGTGCAAATTTTCCCAGCTCTCTCCAGATTCATAATTAATGTCTGAAAGTCTGTTCCGACTTGGTCTATATCTCGTATGGTTTCTTTCCGACATACACATGTCTGGAGGTGCCGAAAGCGACACAGAAGATGACACGCGATCATCGGAGAGCCGAGTGCACTTGGATCAGAACCTCAACGGACTCTCGAATGGACTTTTGTTGGCTGCCAGCCAGACGGCTGCTAAATTCTGTTGCTGGAGTCCTCAGTTTGTTGCCCTCTCCCCCGAAAGATATCCGAGTTACATAATCCAGCGATCGTCAGAGTTCAGCTGCCACGGCTCACTCTACCAAAATAGAAATATTATTCAAATGTATCAAAGCGCATTTTTGATAGACGCACTCTGCTGGGTGTCCCAGCAGCAGGCCACCCCTGGAAAATTCTTCAAAAGTGGCGCAGTTCGAAAACCAACCACCATATCGAAAAACCTTTCAGTTATGATGGAAATGGTGTGACACTGTCTCGCCCATTCTGTTTCAAAGTCAATAAATAATACATTTGCCAAAGTTGCATAATTGAAGGAGAGCCAAGACCGAAGACCGAGGCAAATGTTTCGGGTTTCGGGAATCTCGGAGTGCGTAACGCCTCGCTACTCAACAGAAGGCCCGATGCAACCCCTGATACAAAATCCTATTTGTTCTGCCATCCCCTATGGTATGTGGCATGTGTGGCACTCGTCAAACACAAATAAAAAACACACAAAATGTTGTCAGCTGCAGTTGCTGTGGGTGTTAGAATATAATGTGATGTTTTGAGTTGCACAACTATCCATTCACATTGTCTGAAATGTCCAGAAAGTCTGGTTAGCTTGGTCCAAGTTCTAAGAAACTTCATGGACACCCTTACCCCAAAACTATACATATCCCTACGCACTTCCATCACAAATATTTGCACCCACCTAGACTACATTCTGCAGGAGAGTCAAACACAAAAAGAAAATGTGGAAGTTGGCACTTGAGTTGGCCAAGTGGGTAAGCTTGCGACTCCCTTTCGCCCCTTTTGGGCCACTCGAGGCGGCTGCTTTTTTTTGTTGCCACTGTTTGCCCGGCCACTCGCCCGTTGCGGTTCCTGCCACTGCGGCTTGTTTACAGCTTTGCGGCTGCCCTGCCCCAGTGTGGGCCCATAAGCCAACCTGCTGCATATTTAAAGATGTCAACCAGCCAACAAAAGGTGGCAGTCCAATGACGAAGGCGACAGCCATTAGCAAGTGAGTTGCTGAGAGAAACATCTTTGAGTTTGCCGTCCGCCCTCCCCCCAGCCACCTCCCTGGGTGTATCTGTATCCGAGGGATTGCCAACGGAGGGAGTGGTGGACGGAGGGGGTCGTAGCAGACGCTATTAATTGTTTCTTGTGGCAGCAACAGCAACAGCAATAGCAACAGCAGCAGCTGCTGCAGCTGAGAAAATGCGTCTCCAAAGCCACACAAACAAGAGAAGTTTCGCTCCGTCTAATAACTGAAAATCGTGACTTTATGTCTGCACTTGAAAAAGAAGCTACAGAACGCTGAACACAATACTGGTATCCAAAGCTCTCTAGTTATCCAGCGGATTCCCAAAGGGCTGGCTACACGACTTTTCAGAATGAACACGTTCTCCGGCGTATCGCGTTACCAGCGTTTCTAATGGCGGGCGACATTTTGACATGGCTTTTAGTTATGAACAAAGCCGGTGTTGATTATGGTCTAAATGGAGGGGCGAGGAAGCCCAAAAGACTTTCCACCAGTCGCACCAAAGAGTTCTCGTTTCTTCAATGTCTCTATGAAAAGTTTACTTTACTCAGAACTTTTTTCAAAGATGAGTATTGCCAAGCGATTGTTTACCTTCAATAAACTGTTTCTGATTTATAAACAAAGCAATTATCGAGGAATATTCCCCTTATTGAGGTAGCTATTGAAGTGCATTTTGTGGAAAAGTGCATTGCCGGAGATTGTTTGTTGAGTTCTTAGAGGAAAAACGATATAAACATGTGGAATCGATTTTCATTTAGCCCTGACAGAGAAACCTAGAAGGCATAAACATTCGCCATCGACTCCGCCAACACGATGTGTCGGTGAATATGTTTCTGATTCGACTTTGGCACTGTGTTGGTTCTCCACTCCTTGGCCATCTCAATGGCATATAATTATGCTTATTACCAAGCATTCAACACCCACTCGAAAACATCAAGGCAGAGTGAAGTAAAAAGTAAGAAGGCTATAAGATATTAGACTGTAAGATACCTGGTACTTTAAGGTTTACCTTGATGGTTATTAAGGTTATCTTTCTTTTAATAAATGAATGTAATGCTGGGTATTTAAATAATACACTCTTCAGAAGCATCAACTCATTCTCGAGTGCCTGGCAGCATCTCGGCCAAGTCAACTCTCGTAAATCTAGCACAAGCCTCAGATTTGGGTTGGCTGGCTATCTGAGAGATACATTATGTGTCTGCTGGATGCGGTTTGGCGTTGAATAGCCAGTTTCTTCGACGGATTCAGAAGCCTACCGAATAGCTGTGGCGAATTTATGAAAATTCTCTGCACTTAACGGCTTGTTAGGACTGGGGGGATAGTCCAAGAGGTCTTTGGGTCGAGATGAAAATTATATGACCTCCTGCAACATGATGGGTCTTTAGAGGAGAATAAAGTGTGGCTAACGGAGAGGCATGCAGCATCTCGGTCCTTTTTTTGGTAAATAACTCAAATGCCAAAGGGCCAAGCCTGATTGCAACTTCTAACCATAAACGGAGAAACTCCAGCCTGGCTGGCAATAATAAAAGCGAAAGATGTTGCATAAAAGGCAACTGGCAAATGCCCAAAATGGTCACAGCCGGTAGAGCCTTCTCCATGTCCATAAACACTACCTGGTTCCAAGCTGCACTGAGAAAAGAAAGCACTACAATGCTTTCTGAATATCTGTCCAAATGTATAGAGATTTTAGAAATATTTATTTTTCGTAGTGTTCTTGTAGACTCCCCTTCAGAGGCAGGCTTTCAAAAGCTGTTGCCATGACAAATGCAACTCAAGTGATACATTGTACACACGGCAGGCACAGTAGCAGCGGAAAAATGCAATGCAAACTAATGGTCGGTCGAAGGGAGGGCTGGGGCCAGATGCAGATGCAGGACTTGCCCACTGCATTACATATATTTGTACAGATGCCATCCACATTTCCCCTCGCCGTCATACGGAAATGTTTTGAGACTGGTCCAAAACTGCGTGGGCTGCTGGACCGGAGAAGGTGGCAGGGAAGCGGGGCACACAGGTGAATGCCACCAAGGCAATGGAGAAATCAGCCATCCACAGTGGCAGCTATTATGAGCAGCGCACACATAGCACAGCTCATTCAGTCTGCCACCAAAGGTCAAAGACATTTGGCAGCTGTTGGTGCCGATTCTGGTTCTGGTTCTGCATCTCTGCGAATCTCTGCATCTCCCGGCAACAAATCAAAAATGCGTACTAAAGATGTAAATTCAATTTGCGCAATGGGGGCCAACGAGGGGGAATGGAGTAAATAAAGAGACGTCGGAGGCGCCGCTTTTGACATGCGACACCTGAGACAGATGAGATGCCAGCCAAAGATACGGATGCCATTTCCGACCCATAACAAGTTCAACAGTAGTTCTTTTTTTTATTTTTGTGAAAAGATACAGTTGAAAAGAAGATGGAAACAAAGAGATACCATAATTATGTATTGTATTTAATTAAATATTTATTTTTTACTAATCTTAAAGTGTTCTTAAATCGCATCCACCTATGAGGCCCCAAAAATAGAAACATTGTCAAAACTCATTTCGACAAAGACCAACTTTTCAGACATTTTGAACAATAAAATGCAAATATCATAATACGAAAGTAATTTGGAATTTTTTCCTTCAACCTTTGTATGTTGCTTTCCCGAGCAATGGCTGGGAAAAGTGTCTTGACGAAAGAAAGGAGCGACTGCCATCCTGAGACATCCTTCTCGAGTCTGGCATGCGTATTTAATTTGCAGTAGGAAGCCCAGCAACTTCATTTGTCTGTCAGCTTTGTTTTTATTGTCCTTTTTTTATTCATTTAATACAATTGTTGCTCGTTCTCCGCCTTTTCCTGGCTGACTTATTAATGGCCAAGAGCAACAACTGTGCGTCGGCATCCGCAAGATACATTTGTAACGCGGAGCTTTGTCTGTGGGCCGGGTCCCCCGTTCAGCAGTTTATGGTAGGACTTATTAAAAGTTAGTGCCAGTCCTTGTGTTTTTTGTATATATATATTTTAATACTTCTCTCTTAATTTGGCTCCTTAATCAGTCTTATGACTAATTGCGCCAACTTAAATGGAAAAATGTTTGCTTTTCGGGCTGGTCTTAAGGAGGCTTTCATTTAATTATTTTAAGCCTGGATATTATTCTTTTACTTTGTATTTTCTTTGTAAAATAAAATGTTTATGTGATTGTAGGACATAAATAGACTCAACTTCACTGTTTACAGCCCAGACTGGTACTCGCCAAACAAAAGTATCTTTGTTGTACAAAGATACTCGCAATCATATGCAAATTTATGGGCACGAATCGTAAAAAATTTACTGCAATCACCAAGTTTTTAAGTTGTTGTTTTTTCTCTTCTTGCGTTTATTTTTTATGTTTTTTATTGCACCAAGGGGCTTGGCGACATGTTCATTAATTTATAAGCGTACAACCATTTCGAAAAGTATCTTGCCAATCACGCCTCCGGTTAGCGGAGCCAGGAGGCCGTAAAATCCATAAATAATTATTTCTATAAAATATATATCCAATTCATATCATTGTTTATGCACTTTTTAATAACTCCTCGCTCTCCCCTCCATTGCAGGCAAATAGCTCCCGCCTACACAAAGGTCAATGGCGGCACCGCCATCCCCCTGCCAGCCACCGTGATGGTGCAACGTCGCTGTCCGCCGGACAAAGTGCGTCCGCTCCCGCCCACGCCAAACCATACGCCATGTGAGTACCTCCCCTCCATCCCTCCCGCGGGGGGTGTGGGAAATTTATTAAAAAATATTTTAAGCCCTCAACCACCCGGCTTTCTGTGAATGTGGGCGGGTGTGTGCCGAAGGGAGCCGTTGTTTACGGGCGGTAAACAAATTTTGGTCCCGGGATACGGCAAACAACCCCCAACGATCCGGAAAAGCCGGGACTAGCTGCACTTAGTCGCCCACCTCCCCGCCGTGAAACGGAGCTCAGCCCTTTCGAATACGCTGCCCGGGTGGGACCGGGATGACCGAGATTTTGTCACTGGATGGGAGCAGGGACTCCTTTTTTTTTTTGTATTTCCTCTGCTATTCCCCGTAATCAAAGCTCCCCTGGGATACATTTGGGGTTAGAACTCCATGTAGGACTGCCATTTTTTACATGCCGTTGATTTGTGGAGACGGTAACTGAATTCTTCATTTAATTAGGGAGCTGGGGAATACTTGAGTTGAGGTATTGAAATCTTTAATTAAAGGAGAGAAAGAGATTAAAATGTATAATAGATTATTTTGCAGAAGGCTTTCAGGGAGGAATCTCAATACAATATTAAGTTGCATTGACTTTAAATCATTCTGTTTTGGTTGATTCATTCAGTCGTTATTTATAGATCGCTTTCTCCTCCAGAATGATTTATTTTTCAAATATTTGGATGGTGTCTGCGCAGACATAAATCTGGAAACTGGGTACTGGGTACTGGGAATTGGTTTTCGGGACGCCTCCCAATCTGTTATCAGCCTCACTGGAGGCAATTAATTAGCCTTAATGTCCGCATTGCCCTTTCGCATTGATTTATAGGCTGTGCCATACTGACTTTGTGTTGTTCCACCTTTTCAGCGATTCCGGGCCTGGGGAAGAGCGGAGGCGATTTCCATTCAAGCCGTCCAAACAGTCCGCCCATCAGCAATCACACAATCCAGAGCCTCAAAAGCGGCAACAACAATAGGTGAGACTCCCGATAAATATATTATTTTATGTTTAAACAATGTTAATACTTGCATTTGTAGCCTGCGTCCGCCGAGCGTGAAGAGCAACCACCAGAGCGGGATTCCCTCGCCGAGCAGTCCGCAGACCGCTCCTGTCCAGAAGCACTCCATGCTGGACAAACTGAAGCTGTTCAACAAGGAGAAGCAGCAGAATGCCGCCAACGCCGCCTCTGTGGTCAGCAAGTCGCAGATCCAGTCGAAGCGGACCTCCTCCTCCTCGGGCTTCAGCTCGGCCCGTTCGGAGCGCTCCGACTCCAGCCTGAGCCTGAACGATGGCAGCCACGGCAACTCCCAGCTGAAGCCCCCCAGCATCAGTGTGGGTGCCCAGAAGGCTCCGCCGCCCAAGACCAAGCAGTCCAAGCTGCTGGCTGCCCAGCAGAAGAAGGATCAGACCAACAACAAGGCCAGGCTGGACAAGAAGGAGAAGAGCCCGGCGAGGTCCTTGAACAAGGACAAGGACGAGTCGGGAAACGAGTCTCGCAGCTCCACTATGGGAAGAACAAGCAAGAGCTCCGGCCTGGCCCGGGGAATCGGAGGGGTGGAGAAGAACACCCCCAAGACGGCCTCCAAGTCGTCGCTGCACTCCAAGTCCGACTCGAGGAGCTCCTTGAAGGCACCCCAGCTTCTGCAAAGTCCCAGTGGCACGGGCTTGCCCAAGCCCATTGCGGCCATCAAGGGCACCAGCAAGTTGCCACAATTGGGGGCAAGTCCAGCACTGCCAACCCCCGTCACAGAGCCGCCTCCTTCAATGCAGCCGCAAATGTTGAAGCGCGAAAACAGCAACATATCAGAGAACATATCCCAACCGGGAATGGGTGAACCACCCGTCACACATATCCTCAAGGCGGCGGCACAACCGCCACCCCCGCAGCCCTTCTATGCCAACAGTCAGGGCGGCTATCTAAGTGAGCCCAGCACTCCGCAGCACAGCTCCGGAATCTACGGCAGCAGTCGCCTCCCACCGCCCAAGTCAGCCTTGGGTGCCCCACGGAAACTGGAGTACAATGCCGGACCCCACATACTGGCTCGACCTCCGGGGATGCAGCGACCTCTGGTCAACTCTGCCCCAAACACCCCCACCGCCTCGCCAAATAAGTTCCACACCATACCCTCCAAGATCGTGGGCACCATCTACGAAACCAAGGAGGAACAGCTGTCACAGCTGCCCCATCAGGAGCAGCAAACTTCTGTGCTGCCAATGAGACCGCTGCTCCGGGGCTACAACTCGCATGTGACTCTGCCCACAAGGGGAGCTCGCGGTGGCCACCACCCCCACCAGTCCTACCTGGACTTCTGCGAATCGGACATTGGCCAGGGCTACTGCAGCGACGGCGATGCCCTGCGCGTGGGCAGCTCCTCCGCGGGCGGCCGCTTTCAGGACATCGACAACGGATACCTCTCGGAGGGCAGCAGCGGCCTGCACGGGCCAACCTCGTCCGGCGGAGGCATCTCCCACGGCAAGCACTTCCTCAGCATGATGCGGGCACGCACTCAACTGCCCACAACCATCGAAGAAAGGTGAGTGGATTAAAACAAGATACATATATATTTTAAATCAAAAATTGTACGTATATTTTGCCAAAAACATTAATTTTATTTGCCGGCTTGGCCTTCCTTACTAAATTTTTTGTCAGTTCTTTTGCTTATCGGTTGCTTTCGCGGCTGGTGCCATGACTCATCCGAAGTGCACAGTTCCTCCATTCATCCACTGATTTGGTCGATGTGCCACTAATGTTGCCTTCACTGACACCAATGAGTCAACGAGCAATACCGTTTCTCAAGTGTCGCCTTGGCCTCTTCCAAGAAGATTGTCGCCTGAAATGTGGCGTGTTCGGGCGCAATAAAGCGGAATTTGAATAAAAGAAGTGCCTGGTCGATTGCGACTTTGACTTTAGGCCTCAGTGAACTTGTTATGGTTTTTGGGTGTCATTTGACAGTGTTCTTATATGTATGTTGTTCTTCCCGCATTCTCTTCCTTTTTTTGATGCCCCACTTTTGGTGTCAGGGCCACCAGCACCAGCTCGTCGAGTGGCACTCATCATCCTGTGAAGCAGTTAATTGCGATGGCAGTCACTTGACTACCTTAACAACTTCCTGCAGGATACCCAAGGGTATCCACTTCAGAAATCCAAGCCCGGGTCCCCATCTCGTATTGCCAATTTGCATAAAATCCACTCGATGTCGGCTCCCAGGTCACAGGGGCAAACTCGTGTTGCGGCATGTCAGATGTCATTTACAAATTGTCAACAGCAGACGGCTTGACAATCGACAATGCTCACCTGTCAACAGGAAATGTTCGGCACAGAATTGATTCACAAACAGGCTCTATCCCATCGGTTCTATGGCAACCACATCGAGTCTGTGCTTTGGCCGAAATACTGGAATGTGCTTTGCTAACAAGAGGCTTATGTGCTATCAGGTTGCTAGCCACGAAGGGAATGGGGCTAAATCTTTTGTTTGGGTTTTCCATTTAAAAAATTTTTTTTCATCTAAATTAAAACTTGCAATCTCTAACTAAAAAATTTAGTTTCTAAAAACGAAATAAAATCTTGGAATTAAAATCTCCCTGGGTATTTCCGGATTGATCTTTCTTGCAAATCGGAAACATGCATAGAAAATGGCCTCCAACAATATCTTGGCCAACTTTTATCTGCTTCTTGGGAGGAATACAAACCTTGGGAGGAAAATATTTTTGAGATTTTTCGTGAAATTTTCTGGGGAGTCCTCTTGAAAAATCGGAAAAATGCATTGAGGGACAACATGACTTCCACTGATGGCTATATCTTGGCCAATTTTTATCCGATTTTTGAGCGGAATACCTTAAACGATTCGTGGATAAATTCTACTTCATTCTGCATCAAAATCTAGGAACATAATATTTTTGAGATTTTTCGTGAAATTTTCTGGGGGGTCCTCTTGAAAAATCGGAAAAATGCATTGACGGGCTATATCTTGACCAATTTTCATCCGATTCTTGAGTGGAATACCTCAAACGGTTTGTAGATAGGTTTTTCGTCCTTCTGCATCAAAATCTTAGAAAAAAAATATTATTCAGATGTTTTGTAAAATTCTCTTGGGTGTTCCCTTTTCCTCTTTTGTTTTTAATTTGTCTACGAAGCATGTTGGAAGCTCAACGAATTTCATTAAAAAACGCTTATATACACTGGGTGGGGAAAAGCGTGGAAATGGATCTGTCGGGGGCTTTCACATTTTCATTAGCTTGCGGTTCCGTCAGCGCGTTTGATCTGGGAAATTAATGCAACACCATGGTCAGAACAGACTGAGCTCTTTATAAATAGGAACAGCTGTTGACGCCAGCGCTTAGTTCAAAGGCATCGACCCTTGGAAACAGGGGTGGGGTGAACCAGGGTCGACTTTTGAGCCTTGGTCACGTAGTGCAGTTGGAAAATATTTTGTAATTGAATTTTAATGCACGGTCCTGGCTGTGGGCAACCTGTCGCATTAGTGTCAGAGCCTGAGCTGGGAGTCCGAGTCTCAGGGGCAGGAGCTAATCAGTTGCGGCCCAGACACCTGCAGGACATAATTTCTGAAGCCCAACAAGTGAGCCGGATCCTTGCCGGACTTACGACGCCTCAACATGCGCCAGGCGGTGTCTGGCCATGAAAGTAAATCAAAATGCAGCAGGGTGCAAAAATATTTAAGTGGGGAAAGCCGGAAGCTCTGCAGAGAACAGGATGCAGGCAGTTAGGTGCATACCCAGACAGGATATTTGGTGGAGGGAGGTGCGTCCACATATGGCGGTATCCCCTCCACCCTGACCAGGCTCCCTTGGCTTGGCTGACCGTGGAAATCCCAGCTACCTCCATTTTATTTAATAAAGCATTTTTCAATTCATTTGATTTATGGCATGAGCGTGAGATACAAGCATTTCCATTACAAAGGATGCCCTAGGTTTTTGTACTTTTTTAAAGCCAAGTTAAAAGAGCTTTAAAGATAGATAGGGTTTTCCATGTAAAAATTGGACATATTCTCGTTTCATATTAGTGATTTCAACAAAACCACATTGAAACCGGGAAATTGAAAATAAATTCCGGACTAAAATTCTCGCCAATACGCTTCGCCACATAATAATGTGTGCAAATTGTTTTTATTAATGAAATCCGAAGCTCAGTGAACCAAAACCCGTGGGCCAAAAATGTTTTTTCGATCGTGACTGGCCGACCACCTGTATCCCACCCCGTGTGTCGTGTCCACTCGAGTGTTCAAAGGCAAGGTTGAACCCCTGGTATCCTCGTTTGATATGGTTTATTTGTGCCCAACTTTTTTTCTATATATTTTTTTCTACATATTACCACTAACCATACAGCATATAGACTACTCATTTCATACAACGAAAATGGACGCAAAAATTTCTTGCGACAGGCCCCAGCAGGCCCCAGAGAAAATCTTACTCTCATTCTTACGCTCTTTCTTAAGCTCATATTCTCAAAAAATTTTTTTGGTTCTTCAGTCGCGGAGAGGCCCTTCATCAAGATGGTTGATCCGCGGTTAAATTCATCTTTATATGTATGCGTGCTCACATATTCACATACACGGTTTCATGTGTGTGTGTTCTTTTTCGTTTTGAATCGAACCAAAATTTTAGATTTTTGTAACTTTTCAGGCTTGCTACCCTAAAAATGGGGGCAACTCATTGTTGGGTTCATGACGAAAAAATTTTATTATGTTATATTATATTTTTAAATATTTCAGCATTCATTTTATAAATGTTTAGAAAAACGATTAAGTGGTAGCAGAAAAATTTTTATATATAAAATATTTAAAAAATAATGGAAATCCTTTTACTATGATTGGAACAGGGTATCTTTCAGTCGGTTTTGCTTAAAACCCAATTTTTTTTCTATGTTGATATTTTTCAAACGGATGGTGCTTGCATACCCTACTGATGCCCACACAAACTAAAAATCAGCTGTTGTTTATGCTCACTCCCTTAAAAATCATTTATCAAAAGGGTATGCTAGCACTATCCGCTTGCAGAAAATAAAACAACTTAAATTAAATCGGGGTTTTAAGTGATACCGACTCAAATGTACCCTCTATCTACCATAGTATAAAGATTTTTATTCATTCGTAATAATTATATATAAAAATCATTTTACAAATCATCATCAAATCTACCACTGTATCGTATTCCCAAACAAAAAAAACCATTTATTCTGAAATATTAATAAATAAAATATATATTCTTTCATCATCATTAACTCAATAATGCATACCCCAATTTTCTTAGGGTATCAAGCCTGAAAAGTTACAAAAATCTAAAATTTTGGTTCGATTCAAAACGAAAAAGAACGCACACACATGAAACCGTGTATGTGAATATGTGAGCACGCATACATATAAAGATGAATTTAACCGCGGATCAACCATCTTGATGAAGGGCCTCTCCGCGACTGAAGAACCAAAAAAATTGTTTGAGAATATGAGCGTAAGAAAGAGCGTAAGAATGAGAGTAAGATTTTCTCTGGGGCCTGCTGGGGCCTGTCGCAAGAAATTTTTGCGTCCATTTTCGTTGTATGAAATGAGTAGTCTATATGCTGTATGGTTAGTGATATTACCTTTTGGTGATGTGCTGTCGAGTTTGGTTAAATTAAGCGAACATTTTGGGATATTCAATTGGTTTGAACGTCCTTACACATTAGGGCTCGTGTGGCGCGTTGAAAGCATATTCTATTTTTTTTAGGTTCGGAAATGAAGTGATGGTGATGCTTTAAGATTGATTTCGTTTTAAATCGCTTAAAATGGTATATTCGATAAGATAAAGATGCCATATTTGTATCATAAATTATTATAAACAATTTTTGTGATTTGTGTATTATACAGTTTTATGTTTTTTGTTTTTAACAGCATATTTTAATCTTCATTAAGGAATAAAGAAAAAATTTATGTTTGAAAAGATAGGACCTTTACCAGCTCATACTAAAAGTGCCATGCTATAAAACCCAAGACACAAACCTACAAAGATGGCCACACACATACAATTATGGCAAGCTTGAGTTCCTAAGACACAAACCAGTTCTAGCCGTAAAAAATTTACAGAAAAACGAGAAGCTGAATCGTAAATAAAATCGAGTTTTAAGTGGAAAAACGTGTAGGGAGTAAAAACGCCAATATATGTTTAAGCCGGGATGGGAATTTATGGCAACGCCAAAAATGAGAATAAGCCGTAGTTCAAAGATGTGGCAGCACAAGAAAACTTTCGAGTCTGGCAGCATCTGTAAAATTTAAATTTGTAGCCAAATTAAAAAAACGAGAAATTTGAGTAATATTTGAAAATAATAATAAATATTTCTTATTTAAAGTACTTTTAATAATTTTTAATAATACTGCTATTAAAAAAGATATGAAGTTTGCATTCACAAATCGATAAATAAATTGCAACAGTTGTCAGGCTTAGCAAACAAAAACCAGTTGCAGTTGCGTTTTCCATATGCCAAATTCAAAGAGATAACATTGTGGTATCCACACCCCCTTTTCCTGCCATCTCCTCGCTTTTTGGTCAACTATTTTTCCGCTCACACCCACCCACGTCATGAGAGGCAAACAATTAAAAGAAACTCAAAGCGTGTGCAAAGCGTTAGTAAGCCTTTAAGCCATGACTGACCTTTCCACATGCCACAAACCGAACAAAGTGTGGCGTGTGTGTGTTTGGTTGACTCGGACATGGCCAGCAGCGTTAGAGTCTTGGATTTTGGCTTAATCGTTTCCCAATAACGTTGGCATATCCGTTTCTTGGTAATTATTACGCTGGCAAATGGAATTTTCTATCATTTTCTGGGAATGCGATTGATTGATTTGAATGGAATTCGGAGAATAAAACTTTTATATTTCTTATTTTATTTTCCCAACTCTCAGTCAACCAGCTGTGATCTTATTTATGATTTCCGCCTGAGTCAATCGACGATTTGCTGATTGATGGACCTTTTTCCGTTTAATAATATTCGCCAACGATTTCATAAGATTAATGAGTACAGATCTGAATAATGAAAAGCAATGAAAAGTTCCAAGTGTGCACATGGTGCTTGATTTCTATCTTGGACCAACAAGTTTTTTAGCCAATCAATTGCTGCTTTAAATCAAGTTTCGCTTTTCATTCAGCAAACACTTTACTGGTTTTTCTGTTTTTTTTTTGGCAGCAGAACCAGCCCGCCCTTGGCTTAATTATTTTTAGAGTAAAGGCCCAGCTGGCAACAAAAACAAAAACTTTAAAAAATGTATCTTTTGAATTTCTATTAAACAAAAATGGACACAAAAAAGGACACTAAAGTAAGAGAGTTTTTATGGCGTTAAGAGAACTATCTACCGCTAGCAGAGTATAACAGTCGTATAACAGACACGCGAAAGAGAAAACTACTGCTTAACAGAAGCCCAACAGACACTGTAGAACAAATCGTGTTTCTGAACAACTTCGCAGGAGCAGGGGTCCTGACATAAGAAATTCCCTTGCTCCCGGCTGAGCATGATTCATACCATTTGCCAGGACTCAGGACGAAGAGGGAGAAGCCATTGTAAGCTGAAAGACTGTGAGAGGGTCCTTTTTTTCGTATTCAAGAACGACGGGACCATAAACTTGGATAACTGTTGCACAAAGAGAAAGAGAATGTATAATATGAGTAAATAGTTCATATCCTTTTGATAAACGATTCCTTTTTAAAATATAACCAAGCTAATTTTGAAAAGTAAAGCTCTTTCTTTAAATGAAATGTTTACTATATATTCTTTTCAACTGCCATCGTAACTTTAACATCGATACCAGCTCAATAAATTTCAATTTCATGATGACAACTTCCAGAAACATTTCGCAAAACTTTGCCTCAAATTTTCGTGCGTGGCTGGCCGAAAAGACAAGAAGAGATAATAAAAACTCCCAAAGTTCAGAATGTGTAGATAAATTAGGGTGAACCTTTTCCATGTTACACAAATAAACCATGGAGAGCGAATACCTGTTACTTACATTACTCATACGACAAGTTAGCCAAGTCGAATAAGTATTTTATTTTCATATTTTGAGCAGCAAGGCATATATTTCAATATGAATTACGAAGAGTCCACCCTAAGGAACTTATACAAAGGTGGCAATCAGGTGGGCAGGTGTCGCAAAACTTCGCTTGCGACTGGCGTTGCATGTCAGAAAACCTTTTACTTTCAACACAAGCCGCCGACCGTTCTCTTAGGAGGCACGACGCTCTCTTCATTCGACTGACTGTTCGTATTTCCAGCTCTTCGT
Organism: Drosophila atripex; assembly: GCA_035045925.1. Taxonomy (NCBI): domain Eukaryota; kingdom Metazoa; phylum Arthropoda; class Insecta; order Diptera; family Drosophilidae; genus Drosophila; species Drosophila atripex. The sequence goes on from JAWNOP010000070.1 coordinate 11,978,511, forward strand.
GGCAACCCCAGAAAATGTATGTAAAAACTCAACCATTTTCATTCAACCATCGGGCGCAACGGTTCTCATGAAAATGCTGTCGGAAAAACCTGAAAATCCAAGGCGCGTGATTCGATACTGAATGAATAAATTGGGAAATAAAGTAACAAATATTGTGCAACAGATTATTCATTTTAAGCAATCCCTTAAAATAATAAAAATAATACAAATAATATATATATATGTTAGAAGCTTAAATGCAAAAGATCAAGTGACGTCAAGTGCCGGGTTAAAATAATATAAAATATAATAACTAGGCCTGACCTACAGCCTCCCTCAGATGTTTGGTTGCCTACTTTGCGGCCTGCGTGGATTTAAACTTTTTTAATATTTTCCCAGCTCATAAAAACATAAAGGTAAACTTGTCTAATTAAAATGCAACAAATCCAGATCCAACCTTTGGCAGAAAATGGAAGAGCAGTGTCAATGACTGCCCCGGGGCATTAAACCCGGGACTCGGACTGACATTGACTCCTCTTCCTGCACCTTTGTTTACCCCTTCCCAGGACTCTGGATTTTTTTCTGTTTGTGTTTGTGTTTGTCCAGCCCATCCTTCGGCTTGTGAAAGTTGTATTTAAAGAGGGATATAAAAAGCAGGGGTCCCTGGCAAGGTAAACAAACACGTCCCGAAGCACGGGCTTGCTCACATTTTCCCACATGTACCTCCAATCAATTCGCTTGTGGGATCGGTCCTGTCTATCAATTTCAACAATTACTTCAAATGTCTGACATTTCATTTCATCCCGTCCAGAGGCCATAAATCTTAAAAGGGCCAAGCCGGGCAAGACACCGGGACGTAGGCCACAACAGCAACAGGCGAATAGCCTGAATATTTCCCGAGGAGAGCACTCCTGCCATATTTTCCACTTTCCATCCGTCAGCCCTCCACCTCCTGCCCGGAGTATGGCTTAGCCAAATTGTTCTTCGTTCGGTATTAGCTGGAATTTACAATGAGCTGAGCGGCTTTGGCACACGTCTAGATGGAAATCTGGGATGGGGTGCAGGAGGCACTTCACATCTACAGAGGGTTATGCGGGAGAGGGGTTAGTCCTGCCAGGCACCATGTGGAGCTCGGAGGTACGGCATCTCCAGCGTGGTTATGAAACAAAAAAGAGTAAAAGCTTGGCTTTAACAAAATGAAAAAGAAAATCAACAAAATAAAGTTACTTCTTCATTAATATCATACAATCAGTTCTAGATCGCTCCCTTCTGTTTTGGGCTTCATTAAAGTGCAATGAACCTTTCCTTCCATTGGGGTTCGCCCATTGGGTCGTTTCAACCCTCGTGCTAGGTGAAATGGCACTTAATTTAATGTTAAATTTATGTAAGACAGTCCGAGGCTAATAAAAACGCCTCAAATACCTAACTGACACACATAGCACTCCATAGCCATCGAGTCCAGGATTCACACCAAGGACTCCCGAAAGGCGAATGGTGAACCGGGAACAGGGAATGCCAGGATAGCTGAATGGCACCATAAAATGGGTTAAACGGACTGGCCTAAAAACGCCAGAACTTTGCCGCAGTGGAAACTGTCAAGTGGCAAGGCAGCAACAATACCGCAACGTAAACACACTTTGCATGATTTAGGGCCATAGGGAAAATTGCAATATACTTCAGCAGGACGAAAGCTATCGCGCCGGGGCACCCCAGGAGCTCTCACTGTCGTCTGCTCATCCTCATTACCCTGGCCGAGAGCTTGTGAGTCAGCCGACACATATTCGGCCTGTCAATTATGTGGCTGAGGAGGTGTGTCTACTCTAGTATGGAAAATCGATGTATAAATGTGATTAGCTACGCCAAATTCATGCCCAGGCGGAGGCCGATCGAAGGGGGCGTGCACTCTGCGTGCCGGCAGCCCAACAAACAGGCCAACTTAACAAATTAGTTTATTAATGAGAAAACTAAACAGTTCCTTGAGTGGTTCGGCCATGGAGGTTTCTCTCTCTGGGGGCATTTGGATGTATCCCTAATGAGGTAGTTCCACACACCACCTTTAAAATGAAAGAAAAGCTGACTTTTATGACAATTTATGTGGCAACTATTTTAAGGTATTGTCAGCTTTGATTTCGGGAGTTCTGTTTTGCAAATTATCCTTTTCTATTTATCCTTGTCTTTTGTATTCTTTTGTTTAACTTCACTCCAATGTTTATCCAGGATGGGGAGCTGGAGCTAGAGTTTCTGTCTCTCTAATTTCCTGTTTTTATCGTGTTTCTACCCGTCTTGTTGGTCCTCTGTAATTTGCAGCTTTTTTAATTAAAATGTGCAACCAGAACCCCAGCCCCTGTCGCACCATTGGACCCGGTGGAGATGAGTCCCCAATCCAAGGCCGTCCGATTGGCCGGTATAAAGGACAAGGTATAAAGTTTTGTTAGCATATTAACAAAGTTTTGTGCTTAATTTAATTTGCATTTGTTTGTCGCTTCTTTGCGAAGAATTCCTCCGGCTTCAAAGTTCCTGTCTAGGAATTTTTGCTTTTCGAGAGAAACACAGAGACGAGTATGAGTTGCTCAAGGCCTTAACTGGATGTTGGGTCCACTCGAAGGCTATTTCGCCTGCTCACTTTCTTTGCTGCCAGAATTTATGGCCCAACGACGGTTGAGTATCGTAAAAGGCAAACAATTGCTTGGGGAAGAAAGAGATCCCAGCCGGTTGCATAATTGATGCGAGCTTGCCCAAAAAAAAAAATGGCACTGTGGTTTTTATTTTCTGCTACCCTCTATAGAAGGATTATGAGGTAAGGTTGAAAAAATATATGAAAATATAAAAGGTTCATTTAGTTAACTTGGAAATCAAGGAGCACATATACTATAATATATACTATACCCCAAATAAAACTTTCCTTTAATGGGAAGAAATCTGTCTTATAATCACCATTGTATCCTTGGCCCAGTCCATAATTTTGCCTGCTGAAGTGCTGCCTGCTTTTAGGCGCTTTTTTTTTGCCCGTTGTTTGTTGCCATTTACAAGGCCATCGCGAAACAGAAACAGAAACTCGTAGGAACTTGGTTGAAGGTTGCGTGCGAACTCATCTCGGATATGGTGGCACCACCCACTACTGCTCCCAGCCACTGTCCCCATCCAACTGGCTTTGCCCCATTCCGGGCCGCATGTTCGACACTTTTATTAATGCGCTTGTAACGCCCATAAAGCTGTCAGAATTCCATTCATAGAATGTTATCGGATCCGGGAAAAGGAAAACCCACTCGGGGAGGAGGACTATATCATTGTTCGCCGGTTCCTAGCCTGATAAGTCGCTTGTTGCTCGGCCTGCTGACAGTTTTAATAATAAAGAGTCGACAGGACATACAAAGAGGCTGCCGATTTGCAAGGCCAGGGCGTTAGTTTGCTTAACTATTTCTTTCAACAGAATATTTCATGGGGATTTATAAAAACAAATTCCAGGTAATAACGCTTAACCAGGCTAAGCTTTTCATCATCATTACTCACTTTCCCATAAACACACGTAGCCAGTGTAATGGCTCCGTGAATTAGGGTCACTAATTTTTGTCAAAGACCCAAATAGCGCGCCTAATTATCCTGGCTTCTGGCCTGGCTCCCTGTCAATTAGAAGCTCCAATTACACGAATGTGTTGCCACCTCTGGCCACCCAGCCAGCTGGCGGCTTTCTCATTTAAATTGAACACGTGCTTTTGGCCAGGGAATAAATTAGCGCGACTAAATTAAAAATTACACGAACACAAGTGCCGAATTTAAATAGCCAGGCACTAAAGCGCAGAGCCAACCGAACATCCGAACAACCGACCAACCGCTTGTTTATGGCCTTTCACTTTGTCTCTCACTCAGAGCCATGCAAATTACATTTTCTGCTCGAAATTAGTTGCCCTGAAAAAGGAAACTCCAACGAAATAAAATGGCCGAAAAATGCTAACAGCCATGGAACAAGTCCTGTGCAGACATGCATGGAATTTCATTTTTGCACTCCCGCCTGGGGAAGCAATTTTTTTTTTCGTTATTTTGTTGTTTTTTTGGCAATATATATTTTCTGTGTTTTCATGTGCGGGACTCAAAAACTAAAGCACACGCTTTAGGGTCCGTCCGCGCACTGACATCGATACAAAAGCAAACAAACGGCAGGACCATGTATCCTTGCAATTTTCAATATGGAACCAGAACCATAGCCATTTAGATGGGGGTTTTGGGAGACTCCTGACTTATTTTTTAGACATTAGTGGCAGAAATCCAACGAGGAATTTAATATTTTGTACAAAGCTAATGATGTCTGGAACAGAGAAAATATACTATTTCTGGTTAATTCTTTCTCCGTTTTTCAATAGATTTATTTTCGTTCTTCCTCCATTTCACATAATGGCTATAAATCCGCTTTCAACTTGCTCCTTTTCGGGGTTTCTGCTTATGACGTCTGTTTGTGAAGCGTTTTGCGTCATTGGCCTTTTTTTCAGATCCTTTTTTTCACTTGCCACAAGAATGTATGAGATATTTTTGCCCAAAAGCTTAAAAACAGTGAAAAAGCATACATTCAATTGAGTTTGCGCTTAAAAATTCAGAATATCTGCCTGCGCTCCCCATTCGAATCCTTAATTCTGTTGAATAATTTGTTGAAAAATCCTTGTTTTTGGCAGCCAACAACAAATGTTGAAATGAAACTACTCTTTTAATTTTAATGCAATTTTTACTGGCTGAACGACAATGGCATACAGGACAATAAAGTTATTGAAAGCAGTGGGAAAATTAAAAACAATTCAATTTGCGGTTGTCAGCACATGGTCTCAGAAGCACAGAAGCCAGTAGTCAGGTGGAATATCGATTTCACCCACATACCGGGCCTCAGGTCGCTGGCTAGCTGCACACCGATATGGCAATCATTATTGATTTCAGGCCCCCTCTGTTTGGAAAACATTTGCCCTTTTTTTCTAGTTATTCTCTCCCCACATATATGCCGTCGGTAGAACGTACATATATGCATATTGAGTGCGCGACAATTTATGAGCTTTATGTGTCACTTCTGATGCCACTTTCACTGGCACTTCCACCCGGAGACAGTCACGCGTTCGGCGACGACCCCTTCGGAACCCTCGTAGACCCCAAAATGGACGTCTCGGTTACAGAAGAAAATGTTTTTGTTTTTTCTCCCCCTAGTCGTATCGGCCAGGGCATATCTAAACGGTAATTGCTTGCCAGGGTGTAGTTGGATTTTATGACCCAGACAGCTGTTTTTTGTTTCAGCTTGGGTTTCTTTAACAAAAGTTTAACCAAGGGATTAAATCGCAGAAGAAATTTTAGTATTTCAGCACTTTGGCAGCCCGAGCTGCCAGGACTGCAACACAACACCAATTAGTTAATTTATTGGCCCTCCACGCGCCCAACTCTCCCGCCCCCTTGTTGAAAAATAAAACTGCGTTTAAATCTTATCTGATCTGGTAGCTGATAGTTAAATCGAGCAAAATATTTGTATTTCCATCTCTGATTAATGGGCATACCAATTAATTCAATTTATAAATATTTCATTTATCGTTTAAATAAAAAATATGTATTTGAATAATGAGAATGGCTAATGACTTAACTTTGATAAATGCCTGATATAGATTTTTAATCAAAAATAAAATATATATTGTATCAGCTGTGGGTTTCAGTGACGCATGAAACTCGAAATATTTTTATTGGAATTGTCCCAACTTTTGTTTGCCGAAAACTGGTATATCTGTTGCCTTAATTATCTTGGAGAAGCTACCGAAACCTGTTAATTACCAGCCACAAGATCATGACATGCTTTGCAATCGGCTTGCCAACTCGTTTTCACTGAAACCGAAAACCGACCAATTAAAGACGCATATTAAGACGTACAATTGTCTACTTATGTATATTTTTGAAGACCATTACGAACTTATCCCACCAATGGCTCAAAAGTAATCGGGTCAAGGAGGACCTGGGGAACCTCGTACGTATCCGCTGCCGTATCCGGAGCCTCTGCGTTCTGGTCGCAGGGAAGTCCCAACGAAATACTCCTGAGGCAGTCGTCGCTGAGGGGCTTCCCCGTTACGGCCAACAATCCAAGAAGCAGAAAAACCAACTGGGCCAAGAACCTCATCGCGCCGCTTGCCAATGATTTATGATTGACTTCGAGCCTTATTTATACGAACAGTTGAGTTTCGACTAGCTTTTGCATTAAGAACAGTGGCAGAATTGTCACTTTTGGTGCCGGATTCAGTAACAGGCTGGAAATTACCATTGGATTGCTAATTTCTTAGACCGGTTGATGATTGGCGGTCCAACTCGTCCTTGATCCAAGTTTGATTTGTCATTCTTTAAAGCCCCAGAAAGGGAAGACTAAACAATCAATCCACAGTCATTTTTATTCAACTATCACAATAACTACTTGAACTAATCCATTTGTAAACAATTATCCTGCAAGAGGTTGAAAAGAGATCGAGTCGAGGCGAACTTCAGGAACATCGTACGTATCCACTGCGGTTTCTGGAGCAACTTGGCTGGTATCACAATTGTTATATCCGTTGAGGCAGTCCGCGAATTGGGGAGTCGCATTGGCGGCCGAGACCAGACCGAGAAACAAAATAGCGATCAGAGCAAAGAACCTCATCTTGGGAATTGTCAACGCCTTGTGATTGCGAGGCAGTCGCTTTTATACCCGATTTTTTATGTTTAATCCAACAAAGTAACCAAATTGATTTTGAATAATAAATTCGTATATATGCGTATGCGCTGCGAGAAATTGAATTCGTTTACTGAAAACTAGTTTAGTTAAGGGAGCATTCATTTTAACTCTGAACATCGAAAAACATAAAATGCCACTTCGAGGCTAACAGATTGATTCATTAAAGAGTATCTTGTTTAATATCAGCGTATTTTGTACTCCTTTATTCCTTTTAGTTTTTAGTCAAGGGTTATTCAGGGTCTTGGCGCCTCAAGCTACCATCCCTCAGCTGTCCACATAAGTAAATATCATTATTTATTGTGGCACTCGGACACGCCCAATTAGTTTTGATATATGTGTTTAAATAAAAGTACCATACCGGCGGAAAGGCGACTTGACAAAGCAGCTTAGACATGCAATTTTCCGGCTGACTCTTGACTGCTAGACACCCTCTGGTCCCGACCAGAATATCTTTTGTCATTTTAATTGAAAATTGCAGCCACTTCTTGGAGGAAAAGGGACTCTAGCCCCCTGCCCTCGGACTAGTCTTAGCCCTTTATGTTCGCCACTTGCCAATTGTGTTTGAGGATTGTCTGTCAGCCATTCAGTTCGGGTCTATTGTTCGCCTTTGTCTGCCTCGGAATTCCTCACTTTCTTCGTTTGAATCGCAATTGTTTGCCTGCTGATTTGGCGATTGTCTGACAAGTCTACTTCGACCCATCACTTTCCCTCCACACTTCAATGGTCATTGGGTATATACTAAAGAAGGTTTAGATGCAAATCGTGGTAAAAATATAGAGCATACTGCTGGCTAATTATATCCTGAAAATAAATCATTTTCATTAACTTATTATCCTTTTTCATCCATTTTACAGAATTCGCAACAGTCGAGGCTCTTTGGACAGCATCGGAACCGCCGCGAACGGCAGCTCTGCTGCCAGCCAGGCCAGCTCCAGCGGCGGCTCCACCACCACCCACAGCCACGCCCACTCCCATAGCAGCAACAACAACAATAACAATAACAACAATAACGGAGGAGGCGGTAAAATGGATGGGAGTCCCCATCATAGGCCAGGATCTAGAAATGGACGCGATAACTGGAGCAAGATGCCCGAGCCGCTCAATGGGCACAAGTCGGAGAAGTCCTCGCCGTCTCGCCGCAGCATGGGCGGTGGGAGTGGCGGCTCCTCCAAGCAGGGCTCCCCCTCCTCCTCGCGCACAAAGGGCGTACCGCCCAGTTTCGGGTACGTGAAGCGTGCCAACGGAAGCATCGCCTCCACAGCCGAGCAGCAGAACATCGCCATGCTAATGGCTGGTGCAGGAGGAGGCGGTGGCGGGGCAGCACCCAATGGTCTGCCCTGTGGACGTACCGCCCACGTCTCGGCGGTTCCGAGGACGGCAGGTGGACGCAAAATCGCTGGCGGAACTCAAACCCTGCCCAACGATATGAACAGTAAGTGGAGGGAATTTTTTAAGCCAGAGGGGTGGTTTATTAATTTTAATGCTTCCTGCAGAACTGCCACCAAATACTCAGCACCGTAGCTTCTCCTTGACGGGACCAACGGCCACCCAGTTGAGCCAGTCCATAAGGGAGCGCCTGGCCACAGGATCGCACAGTCTGCCCAAGCCCGGCAGTGATCTGCATGTCTTTCAGCACAGGTGAGGTTAACAACTCTATGTTACCGAACATGGAAGAATATCTTACTTTCTTTTTCAAGAATTTCCAATCGCCCTGGAACCCGACATGATGGTTCCCTGTCGGACACCCAGACCTACTCGGAGGTCAAGCCGGAGTACAGTTCATATGCCATGTGGCTGAAACACAGCAACACGGCCGGAAGTCGCCTGTCTGACGGAGAGTCCATCGAGCAGCTGCAGATCGGGTCGCCCGCCATGACCCGACATGGCCACAAGATGATCCACAATCGGTCCGGACCGGGGGCAGGGCAAATGCCGCTTTCGGGCAACGAGTCTCCGTACGTCCAAAGTCCCCGGATGAACCGCAGTAACAGCATAAGGTAAGTGCTATTATAATCTATTGAATGTTTTCCTTTTTCCCGCATGAATCTCTCCAACTGTGTCGATTTTTTCTCTCTATTTTCCTTTTTTCAAACAAAAACTCTGGTTATCCTTGAAAAGCTACTTGAAAGAACGGACATATCCAAGGTGACCAAAAAGTTCCAGCACAACTTGTTCATGCTTTTTGTTTGGGTTTCATATGCCACGCCCACACGCCAAGCAATCAGCCTTAGTTTTTGCCACATCTCCGTCAGCAATTTGCATTTTACATGTTGCAAGCTTTTTACAGCCACGATTTGCATATGTGTTTAAGTTTCGTCCCTGTGTGTGTATGACACTTTTCGTAGACGTCTCGGTATTGAACAAAGTGCATTCATTATGCACTTTCGCGATTGAGAAATGGAATGGGAAGCTCAGGAACATTTCAGGGTTTTAAAAGGTTCTCTTTAACAGAGTTTTTAGGGATAAAACATCGAGATTAAGAGAGCTGTATCTTGAAAGTTATTCAAACTACTCCATATCATGTTTATTTGATAGGACTATTATCATTATTATTTTATAATATTCAAACATTTTCTGCACTTGCCCAACTCACTCAACACACAAGTGGCGTTTCTTGTATGTTCTCCTTTAAGTATGCAAACAGTTTTCGGCATTTCCCTCCTTTTTCGTTATCCTGTTAAAAGCCAAGGGAGAAGTCACCTTTTCCCAGTCGCAGAGCCATATGTCGACCTGCCCATGTGCCGTCGTGCATATTTTAAAGATTCACTTAAAACCGAAAAAGCCGGCAAGGCGACACGCCCTCATGGTTAAAGTTCAAACTTTTCACCCGTCCTGGAGCTTCATCGGCTTTCGCCTGCAGACAATGCCAAAGTTCTGGGGGGGAAAGCCATCAACGAAAATGCCAAAACCAAAAACACAGCCCAAACACCAAATGGAAAATATAAAAAAACATAGGGTGGCCCCGAGGAGCACGGAGGTGTTGTGAATGGCCAGATTATTATTTGACATGTCAATAGGTTTGTGAACCTTTGACTTGGCAAGAGCGCAGATGAAGTGGAGCTCCTTTTTTCTGTTTTTGGTCTGGTTGCCACGTCAGCGACTTTTCCGCCTGCAGTCAGGTGTCGACCTCCAAGTGGTTCATTAAAAACGGTTCCACTGAGAAAAAGTGGAAGGGGAAAGAGCTTATTAAATTATGATATAGGTGCATGCCGGAGAAAAACAAATAACTCAGAGAGTCCTTTAATAAATAAAAAACAATTGAAAAATGGGTCAAACGTTTAACTTCCATTTGAAATATTAATATTTGGTCGTCCATAAAAATATTTACAATACCCATGTTGGCAAATTTCACTTTTAAATTGCATAAATATGGTCTTGGTTCTGGTTCTGCCGAAACTAATCTGTATTTTCTGCCATCCTGGACCAAATGCTTTCCCCATCAATTATGCAGAAGGAAGTGTCGAAGGCTGAGTGGCCGGAAGTCGGCCAGGGGGAGCCCCACAAAAACCAGTTCGGTGGCTTGTTATCGAATTTTACAGCACCGAGCACACACCCGAAACTTGGTGGCAAACGGCTCCAGGGAAAACCGACGACTCTCACCACGAGATGCAAACAAAGCATCGGACTGATGGCAGCGTACACATGACGTATACGTAATATTAGATTTGCATGCAAAATGCCATTAATGTCACAGTTATCAGAGCGAGGCAACTGGACAGGGTCGTCCTTTGCTGGAAACCTACACACATCCCACACCCTTTATCCTTTATCCTGGCCAATGTGGTCATTGTGTGCGAGCTTCTGTAAATCTCTGCAGTTTATGACAATTTGTCTGGGGTCCTTCACCCATCCTGCTCCTTATCACTCTGCTACACAATGGCCACACATGCATATCCAATTTGTAGCTGGAATAGAGTGAGATGTGTGGAGCACCAGGCACCGAAATGTAGTCAATTTTAAGGGAGAGATTGGCCTAATAAACTAGACAGCCGCAACGGAAATTTGAAAGTGTCTGGGTGTCTATTAGCTCTCCAAAAAGGGGGGAATTATTCAACGTTCCTTTTGATATTTAAATTGCATCTGTTTTGCACTGTTTTGAATTTCGATGTTTGTTTCAATTGATTCCAAGTAAAGAGCTTCATTTTGCCATTTATTGCATTCTAATTATAATAATTGTACAAATAAACCAATGACTATCATGATACACTAACATGCATGTTGCAGAATTAGTTGCTTTCCATTCATTCGTACTAATAATGCATAATTGAGCAAATAAATATCTGCAAGCACTGTCAGTTTGTGTTGTTTTGGAAAAGCCACCCGAGACTAATGAGTTTCCATTCCAGATCCACGAAATCAGAGAAAATGTATCCCTCGATGCTGAGTCGTGGCGGCGACGTGGAAATCGAGCCGTACTACTGCCTGCCGGTGGGCACCAACGGCGTCCTCAGCGCCCAAATGGCAGCTGCCGTGGCGGCCCAGTCCCAGGCAGCCGCTCAGGGCAATCCGGGTGGCTCGGTAGGTGGTGTGGCCTGGAGTCAGCCAACCTCACCCACGCCTCTCGCCCGAGGTCCCTTTGCGTCGGCGGCTGCTGCTGCCGCTGCCGCCGCCGCCGGAGTGCTCTCCCCCACCCATGGAGCCACCGCTGCGGCAGGAATGGTAGGTGGTGCAGGAGGTGGAGGGACAATCGTCGGACATAGGCTCACATATCCCAAGAAAAATGACGAAGGTAAGAGATTCAATGTCATCTATTTTAACAAGAAAATATATTTTTAAAGCACCTTAAAAGGAAAACCAAATACTTTTCCAGTGCTTGCACCGAATACAGATTAATGCAATTCTCACCGCCCCATTTCCTTTTCCGTTGCCATTTCAGTTCACGGCAGTGCCGCCTCGCTGCTGTCCGGAGGCAGCTCCCTGTACGGCAACGCGGAGGAGCGACAGGCGCACGAGATCCGGAGACTGAAGCGCGAACTGCAGGATGCCCGGGATCAGGTGCTCAGTCTGAGCAGCCAGCTGTCAACCAACGTGAGTACTCCGTCCTGCAAACAGTTTAGGTTCGGGTGAATTATGAGGGCAGTCGAATCGTTTTGCTTGGGCGGGTATCCTTGCTAAAAAAGGGAACTTTTACGCTGCCACATGGCCAAAATGATTTAGAATCTGATAAAATCAAGCATTTATCGTGGGTGGCTTGGGAGCAGAGCACTACCGACAGGCATTCGAAAGGACTTTTATGGAACTCATCTGCATAAATTTGAATGCAAAAAGATATTCATTTAACCTTACATTTATTCGCAACTCAACTGGCTGGATCTCTTAGAGGAAAACTCATAATTAACCCAATTAAGTTTGAGGCTCGCTCCACCAAATCCAATTCAACCTTATTGCCATGGAAACCCGAAAAGCAGGCTATGCATTTCGTTTGAATGCACTTGCGGTTGGCCAATGCAACAAAAAGCCTTCCTGAGAATACCAAATGAATGCCAGGCAATTAAGCTTCACCTGAATAATTCCGAATTGCGATCTGATCCGGCAACATCTTTTATAGTCCAAGCACCTCGTCCGCATTGTGCTTGGCCATTAATTCAAGTGGTTATGCCGCGTACTTTGGGGTACAATTTATTTGCTACCCGCAGCTGCTGCAGCATTTTGCGGATTTTACTTGCCCACTGTCGGGGCGAGGCTTAAAAATGTGGCAAGTGCAGCGAATGGCAAGCAACTTCACTTCTCGCCTCGCCAAATGGTGTGCCAAAAGCTTGGTTGCTTTGAAAGATTCATCCGCTTCGCTTATCAGAGAGTCAGCTAGTGCTCGGCTTTTTAACTTTTTTCTTGCCTCTGTCATATTGCCTTCAAGAAGATAGATGCACTGAGAGAAGGTTAGAGTACTTTGGTCTATCTAACAAATACTTTTGGACAGTTTTTAAACTTTTTTTGAATAGTTACAAATACATTCAAGATTATCTCTAAAAGTTTGTTTCAAATTACCCTAAATCTTCATAATGCCTAGTATTTTTTTACACTGTAATCTTTCTAACTATGTCTACCGTTGCTTGTGTGCGTGCTGTCAACAAAAGTCACGCAAAGTCTGATAAACTTCCGTGGCAGACAAATGTACTCGAAGCCAAGGAGAACAACTTTTGCCTACTTTTGGGCGACATTTTTTTATGTACTCACTCTGACCCCCAAGTTGGTTCATGTGGGGCCAGCTAGGACAGGCCAGGCCAGGCCAGAGTTGATTTCATTTACAAATTTACTTGCAAACAATTTTCATCACGAAATAAAACAAAGTTTAAATTGCATTCCATTGGGGGTGGAGCCTCAAGGAGCCGTTGTGTATTTTATGGGTGTCTACATTGTCGAATGCAATAAAGTATTTTATGGCCATTCCTTGGGAACCACCTCCAAATACCCACCCACACCTTTCGCCATCAAATTTATCGAGGCCAGACAGGCAGACAACATAAATCTTTTATTTTTTCGCCTTTTTTTCTCAAGATACTTGTGGGCGGTGTGGGAAAGTGTGGTGCCAAGGTCAAGGCATACGTGTAAATTGCCAGAAATCGACTTGATGGATTCGATGGCAACTTGATGGACAGAAACTTAAAGCTGCAACTTTTACCAATTCCCCTGTCCACTCGCCAAGTCCGAGTCATGTCATTTGAACACTTGGCTCAAATCGAATGAATGGACACAAGTTTCCAGCCAGCCGTCCAGCTGCCATAAAAGTGCAAACAATGCCGAGTGGCAGAATAATTGCGATGAAGTTATGCCTGCCACTGGTGCCTATCTCCGAATGATATGGAGCAGTGTGGTCTGGCTGGGTAAGTGGATTAGGTGGCTGGATTCATAGCTGGAATGTGGGTAGTCGGGAAAATGGGTCGTCTTGAGCTTGATTTATCTGTGAGTGGGTTGAACATGCGGACCACATTTCCCACAATGCATAGGCTTGAACTGGAGTTTCGTGTCCCAATTATTATGATTACTCCTTAGATACCCAAAAAGTAAATTGCACTTCTATCTATCTATTGAGAGGAAAAAACAAATTTATTTGTGTCTGGAGCTGAGCTTTTTCCTTTTTCCTCGATTCAATTAAGTCAACAAATACTTCAATATATGTGAGGTTGGCAGAAAAGTTCCAAAGCGCTTTACAAATTCAACTTTTTGGATTTTTAACTACTGTTTGGCAACATCCCATTGTCTTCCTCCCTACTTTTGTGGATTAAAACTTTTTAATTGCCCATTGACTTTGATGTCGGCTTCCTTGGCTCCCCCTGCTCAGTTTTTTCTTGGCCAAAGTTTTCTGCGTTAATTAAATTTCTTCCATGGGTTATAATGACATAAATGTCGATATATCGCTCCCTTCCACCTCCAGTGTCCGCATGTCCGTTTGTCCGCTTCTCCGCCAGTGTATCGGTCTTCTCGTTTCGTGCCAGTCTGTCAGCAGTTTTGCCGCATATTATTTGCTATTGGCTCTTTTTATTACGAGTATTTTTTTATTGACAGACGCCAGTTGTGGAGGCTTCAAAGTCATGAAATTTCACTTTGCGGTAGTTGGGAAAATTGATGCATCCACACACTGGCAGTCGGTTTAGTTTTCCGTTCGCAGTCGCGTTCGTTCGCTGGAAACGTGGCACTGCTGGAGGGAGTTGCGAGACTGACAATACAGTTAGTAAACTTTTTGAAATTCTCCTCAGATATGAATAGGTTCGAGTGTAGGCGGTCCCCGGAGGATTTACTATACACATGCACTTTTGTTTTGCTCTTTAATTTGAAAACATTTATGTCGCTGTGGGGATACAGAGGATATGTGTAGTTGGAACAGATACAAAGGCAGTTCTTTAATTAAGTTTAAATTCGGGGTAGACTCGAAATCCCATGTATACATTTGATTATATTTTGTACATATTTCTTTTGAAAATAAATCCCCTCAATCGTGATTTTTGGCTCTAGCATTCGCACTATTTTTGCTCAACTTTAAGCCCCGAGGCGCCCATCCTCGACAGTTTTCATCCTTTTTGCCGTGCCCCGCCGTTTTTGCTTTTTATCAGACTAAGCTTTATGGTAGTTTATAATATTCTTCGTACAAACGCGCACATAAACCCCAAGCAGCTTATAAAACTTCCAACCTACATCAACTTTAAACAGCTTTCGGCTGAGTCGAGCTCCATTCAGTTGGTGCCCCCCGAGAAAACCCCCGATTGGGCAATCTTATCATTGACCATAAATATTAAACCACAACAAAAACACATCGCCAACTACTGGGAAAGAGTGAGAGCTAGTGGGGCATGGGGAGAGACAGCAATAGGGACCAAGATAGAGACAGAGACACAGAGCCATAAGCCACGCAACGCGCCCATTTATCACGCACTCGAAATTGACCCAAGTGACCGAAGGCGAGACAGTCGCACACAGACACACAAAGAATCGACTTCATGCATGAAAACGTAATAACATTAAAAGCGTGAGTCCCCATCAACCCCTCGAACTAGTTTCCCCCGATAAGACAAAGGAGCATAACTATAAAACATTAAAGTGATCGCCTCGAGCGCCAAAATACACGCGCCAAATCGCAGAGCAATTCCAGATGACTATATCTGGCTGAGTGGGGCTGAGATACAGAACTATTTCTGTGTATATTTAAGATAGAGCAGAAGGCAAGGTATACAAAAGGCCCCTGCCCATAAGCACAAAAATCGGAGGGAGCACATTTCAATTTTCTTTAAAATTGTATTATAAGCAATCACTTGAATCGAGTCAAAGATGAGCTGGTTGTAGGTGCACGTGGGACTCTCCAATAGAAAATGGCTTATAAATTACAAGACTCAAATTTTATTGTTATATCTTGGGATGGTAGGATGCCCCTAAACCTTTAAACGACCCTAAATTGCAAAGTGAGCAATCAACTAAATTTCTTGGAAGAGTAAGCCTGCAAAACGATACGATTGCCTCGAGTATACGAGTAAAATAAAAAGCTAGTCATTGAGTTAAGTCTAATAAAATGTGTTTTTTGCTCTTTTTTCTTTTAGGTAAGTGATCTTAACTACACATATTATAAGCCTAACTATTAAATAACTTAAGGATTGGTATGTACAAAACACAATTATAATCTAGGTCGACTTATTTGCATTTCAAATACAACAGCAATACCCATTACTTTCCAAATCATCAGTCATTTATGCTTATGGCTACTGTCGCCACTGATGCGTGAAATCAATTCTTAGCCCTGTTAACTAATAACCCATTTCGGCGTTATGCCAAAGCAGTTAAACTAACGCCAAGTCTAGATTTTATGCTAGTCTAAGCCAGAACTGCAAATGCCAATAACCTAGCCCCATCCCGATCCCGGGTAATCAATCATTTTTTAGCTGTCCCCCAACTAGACTCGTAAAACAAGCCACCCAAAAAGTTTTGCACAACTTTATTATGGCCCAGTCCTTAGAACTTGGCCCCCAAAGTAGACAGCCTTTTTTTGTGGCGCCACGGAGTCTCGCGCCAAAAATAAACGACGTCGAGCACAAGGAGGCTGCCGAGTGTCCCCACCGTGACACTGTCCTTCACTTTGGCCTTACGACCGACTACAAAACACAAATTTGCAATTTTTTCCACTCTGTTGTCGTCGTCGTCGTCCTGGCCGCACAGGAAGCTGCGTCTGTAATTTTTTTCGTTCTGCATAGTTTTGCGCACATCTAAATAAGGAGTCATCGATGGGGCAGACGACAGACGGGGCTGTGACTGCGAATACATATGTACGAGCGGCGGCAGAGGCGCCACACTGGCGCCTGTCTTTAGTCTGTGGCAATCCTGCAGGATATTTGGAGCTGAGCCAGACCGACACTGGAAATCCCCTGCAGATTAATTTCTTTGAGACTTTGATTTTTGCTTTCGAGTTGTTTGCTTGTCTTACTTATCCAACCGTTTTATTTCTTTAAGAAAAATAAACATCCTGTAATCTGATGATTAAAAAGTGGAAATTGTAAGGATTTCTCATCTTTCTTGGTCCCTTGTTATGTGCATTTTAATAAATAATTTAATTATATAGATCCGCACTTACCATAATTTTAAAGAGATATAATTATAGTTACATAACATTTTCACACGGTAGGACCCTGTGTTCCCAAAGGACCTGGGCTTCCGGATCGCGTGATAGCCTACTTCCTGTGGCGCCCCTCCGAAAAATCTAAAAACCGAATGACCCGGTGCTGCCCAGCCTCTGGAGCATTCACCCCCTTGCCCTCGGCGTTTTGTTCTCCGCCTTGATTCTGTTATTTGTTTTGTCGCCGTTGCTGCCGCCGTCAAGTCGCGTCATCGCAGCTGCTGCTGCCGCGCCGCTAACGACGCTGTGGCAGCGGCCAGTGGTTGCCAAAGGATTTCGGAGTCGAGTGTGTCATATTCAGTTCCGCATCTGAAGTCAAGCCACGCACATCCCGTTGAAGTATCAAAAGGAATTAGCATCCATCAGTCAGCAACATGAGTCGGCCTCTGTTAGCTAGCAGAATGTTGCAGCAGCAACAGCAACATGTTGCTGGCGATCGTTAGGTGATGGTGGAACGGCTCTGCCGCTCGTGAAACGTGTTGAGTTTGAATCGGACTGTTCGCTGCCGCGCACACGACCGCATGTATCTGTATCTCAAGCCGAGCGGCGGCAATGTATCTGTATCTGGTAGTGCGCGATCGCCAAAGTCTGTTTGTTGCTGTTTACCCAACTGATTACTGAAGTGTTGCGTGAAGTGAAGATTTGTATGAAATCCGTAAGGTTCATTGAGCAGATTTGAAAAAGCTATAAATAAATTAAATTTTAAAGCCATAGGCCTTGGGGCCAAGGGGCTTTGGCAAATGAGAAACGTGTTTGTGACGTGCTAAAAAATGAATGAATAAACGAAAAAAACAAAATAAATATATAAATCATGTGTTCCAAACCGGTCAGCAAAGTTTTCTGGGTTCTGGGTTCTCTCCGGAGGGCATCCAGACCCAGAGCCCCGCAATAAAAATCTGTTAAAAGTTTTTCAACCCACAAAACTGCTGACACAGAAAGATAACAAAAAAGTTCACCTACAACTGCTTAAATTAACAGCCAGCCAACGAGATAAAAATTGATAAATAAACAAATAAACAAACACGTTGCCGAAACAATTAACATTGCGGAAGCTGTGCGAACCTAAAGGGGCCACGCCCCCAAATAAGGGGCAACCAGCCAACCAGCCAGCTAGCCAAACAACCAACCAACCAACCATATTGTTCATTGCTAGGGTATCCCATTCCCCATACAACCAGGCACCATTCTCCATTCCCATGGAGACACTGTAACGCCACTAAAGTTACTCGTCACTCGAGTCGCGAAATAATTGCAAAATCAGCAGATGGGCAGACGGGGAAATCTGCCATATCAACTGCCACTCTCCCCATGGCCCCCTCAGACTGTTTGTTTTCTTTTCTCCACCAAAATAGCTACAAATTAAACTGGCATCGGGCAGACACATTTCCATAGGTGCAGGGAGATGTGCAACAATGGCAAAATCGTTTAATGGAGCATGTCGAAATGAGTTGGGCAAATTACTCAGTTCGGTTCTGTACACAATATAGTATGGGGAAGTGATGAAAAGGTTGTATGTCCCACTCGAATGGAAGCAGAGGTGCAGGCTTTATGATTACTTCATTGGATATTTCCCATCATTTGCATGTTTTCCGGCCATAAAACTTCCTTTAGCTAACCACCCTCTAAAACACTGTTAGTACAAGCAATATCACTTTATGATCCCGCAACCTGATCGTAAATCAACCCCATTTTCAACGTCCATGTCGCAACAGTAGCCTACACACAAATTGCACAAACATGTCAAAAAGGGGAAACCGAAAACCAGGGGCACAATAAAAGACATTGTCGACTGCATTGTGGAGTTGCAGCAGCGTTGCAAGAACTGACTTTTTTGTTTCGCCAATGAATCGCAGTCTCTTAAAACTCACACAAAACGATATCGCTTTTGTTTTTATTGATTTCCGCTAATGACTTTGGTTCATCATATCCCAAACAAAAGGAATTTCAGCGATGACTGTACTAATGGCACACGTTTCCCATAACTCAGTCTAATCCAGATGAAAATCCCGAATCTCCCTCGCACATATGGGTCCTGTGTTTGCGCGGCAGCTGCCCTACAATCGAGGCACATGGAGCGGTGTCACCCTCGCTTTATTTCCCGGTTGCACGGTTGCGTGTATGGGAAGCGATCAATTGAAATCGAGGAAAATTAGGGACGGAAAATGCCACGGTTCCCAGCATTCCAACCCACCCTCCCCACATCCCATATCCCATATCCTGCATTATTTTCCACATAAATTCTTATCAGAATTGACAGTTTCGGGAACAATGTACGAGGCATCACATCACCTTTTTGAAAACAACAAACGGGCCGTGGGTTGTGCCCTCTTCAAGTATTTTAATTGAAAGAATATTGCAATTAATTATGCACTTTTTTACAAGCGAACTTTTGCCATCATCCTTAATGAAGATTGATTTCTCCCCTACGCCCCAGAGCTCCTCACACCTCCCCAAAGTTCCTGTGATGCATTAAAAAATTTTCATGCGCCGCTAATCAAAATTGGCCATGCCTGAAAATCGCAGGGGCCCGATGATTTTGGGCGGAGCTGGCGGAGGTGGGGAGGGCAAAAGAAAATTAGTTTTTAATTTGTAATTTTTCGCACAGGCAACACACAGGCATTAGAGCCAACACAGGCGTCAACTTTGAAGTTGTTTTTGATTTCTAATGGCCGTTTCTCTTTGAACTGCTCTCAGTCGGCTCGAGAAAGTGTGAAAAGTGGCGAAGGAAAACTGTTCAGTTTTCCAGTTCAATTAGCCGCCATGGATCGCTGGATCGCGCAAAAGTCCATAACAATTTCCGGCCAACGTTCGATGGGCAGTCGGAGATACACATGTTTTCCGATATCACAAATAGTATCACAAACAGTATCCCAAGATGTGCCGCAGCCTTTCCCTGTCTCTGGCTATGGGTCTGTCTCTGGTCTGACTTCCTCCTCGATTTAAAGGCTGCAATTTTCGCCTCACTTTTCATCGATTCGTTTGCCTTTCTTGTAGTTAGTTGTCTACTCCAATTTTGCTTGGCGAGAGTTGAGGAAGAGGAAAATGATGTCAAATACTTTGAACGCCGCCAAGCAGTCTCCCTCCGCCCTCGACGGAGAGTGTTTTGCATTCCGGTGTGTTTGATGAAAATGCCATGTAAATATTTGATCAGCCCTAGCACCCCGGCAAACATACATCCATATGTACTCTTCACAAACAAAAAACAAGCCCAGCACAACTTTGGGAAATGGAAAAACTGAGAGCCCGGCTTGGGCTTCGTTCGGGGTACTTAATTAATGGGCAAATTATATGAGACCCGCATCGATTTGCCTGCTACTGTGCCAGTCCCTAGGTTCTCGGGCTAACGACCCACGAAATCCCAGATACCGAGTCCCAAGGCGCATGTCTGGCATACTTAAATAAAGTCCCGTCGAGGCGCTACCTGTTCTACCCATCGACTGTAAAGGGTTAAGGGTCGGTTAAGGGCCCTTTCATTGTCTTGGCTTTCCTTGCATAATGACGGTACAATATCCGAGGTTCACTGCCAAGTCGGAGAAATGATAATTAAAGAAACAGAAAACATTTTGGTGAGGAAATGGTTTGGGAAAAGTATAATTGTCATGGGAAAACGAGATAAAATGGAGGTGAAAATTGGATGAATGACAGTCCAAAAAGTTACAAATAAATGGTGAACAAATTATAGTATACCCAAAGAAGTTAAAACAAAGAAAATAATATTAACAAATATATACTCCAAAGAAGCCGAGAAACAGATGCTTTATTAAGTAAAGCTATGGAGACTTTAGACATGATGGCCCCATAATTTCTTCTTCCCATTTGCCAAGTTCAATTGCCAACAAGATCCTGGCTAATATAATAATTACATAAATGGTTTCCCAACCCCGCTTATTCCGAAAATTACCGGTCAGTCCAGACTGTCCCTACGACTGTTTACCCTATCGTTGCACCTTTCCAGGAGCGTGTGTTTGCTGCCTAATTGGTGCTGCACCTTTGGCAACATGTTGCCGTGGCAGCTGGCAGCAGGCAGCAGGCACACGAGCAGCCGTCCTTGTGGCAGGCTGGCAGTCAATAAACAACTATTAAGGCCGCCTTTGTCTATTTTTTGTTCGAATGCGCGAGAGGAGTGGCACCTTTTGAGACCGAGATCGGGGAATGCGCTTCAATCATTAATCAGCTGCAACTAATATTGTGGCAGCTGCCAGATGCAGTGCAGTGCAGTTGCCCCTCGCGTTGTCCCAGACACGTTTCCACTTTTCTAATTGCAGTTGACAAACACAGAAAGCATTCAGTGGGCATCCAACTGCTCCACTTCAAGATGATTCTTGGAAGGGCCGGCTCTTATCTTGGGCTTCCATTTAGTGCTTGAGTTTCCACAGAAGACGCTCCCCTTTTTTCTGAAAGATTTAATTATCATTATGCCAGAATTATACTTGTAGCCCAGCTCTTCTCCCTTCTTGTCTGTGTTTCCTCTTGGATCAATTTAGTAAATTGTTTGGAGCGTTCGCTGGGGTGGAGCATGATTTATTTTTGAAGGGAGTACTGAGAGCTAACAAGGTACTGCCGGGAAGCTTAATTGACTTTCCTCGCTTGATTTACCGATTCAGCTATCGTTTGGATGGGAAATGGGATAAGCGTACGGCAAGTAGATGCTAGATTACCCAAAGACATTCATCAATATGTCCGGCCTTGCTAATCGCAAAGAAAGCATCGCCCAGACACTCGACTTCCACTTCGCTTTCAAACGAAACTGGAAAATTTGCATAAGACTCCAAAAAGAGAAAGAAAACACCAGCAAGAGTGTGGATATCTAATCAAAACGATGGCCAGTTGAAAATCGGAATCGTCTTTCTAGTATACAAATCACGTCAGCCAACAATTTATCAAAGGCCTTGGTCAGTGCTCGGATCTGAATGCCCAAAGCTAATGAAATGCAATGGGATATTTATTGGTTTGCATTCTGATAAGGCTCTACTGGAACCGAACTTTCAGTCCTCCGGAGCCGGGGTTCCACTTGAGTGGTCCGGAATTACAATCGACTCCGCGGAGGGTAAGGGGTAGCGGTAGAGACGGTGGCAGAGGCAGAACCATAGGCAGTGGAGCCCCTCCATTCACATCTGTGTCCAGCCATCCACTTGACGGACTGCCACAATAAGAGTAACTCAAATTATTGTATACAGGGCTTACACAAAAACAGAAACAATGACGACAACTGCACATCAGTCTGTCAGTTTGTAGTCATGCTGGGAGTCGTGTGCATGTTGCATGCAACATTTGCCGCCCTTTTCCCTTGTTGATTATGCTGATGAGTTTTTGGGGCCCCCCTTCAGCTGTGCCCCTTGTATCTAAAGCCCCCATCTTCATCGCTAATAATAATAATAATGAAAAAGTTTTTCTCTCTCTCGTAATTTTTGGGCTTTGCATTTTTCAAGTAATGGGTTTCGGGGTTAAGGGGGTCGACTTTGTTTATGCCCGGCTAACATGCAGCCCAATGGACAGAAATACAAAGGCCGAAACTGCTCCCGGGGCGAGATTCTATAGAAGTGCCAGAGGACCCATTGTATAATTTGGCAGAGACCCCGAAATAGAGATGAAAGATATCAGTGAGAGTGGAAATGAAATTGTTTAAATGGGGAATATGTATTTTCCAAATAAAATATATAAGATAGAAGAAATATTATCTTCAAATAGCTAGGAATATTTACCAGATATGACTGAAAAGTCCGCAGAATCTTAAGCTTGAGAATATTTTCGCTAACGTTCCATAAGAGACCAAGTTAAATATTATCCGATGCGGTTATCGTCTGGGCAGCTCCTTAAGCCTCACAAATCCGATTAAAAGTGACTTGGTAAACACTTTTTAAGAAACAGACTTATCATCTCGTTAAACAGACATTATCTTTAGACAGTCTGCTCTTCTATCTTGTTTTTCAAACATTTTTCAGAAAGCCATCATCGGATTACTGCGAGTTCCATTTGGATTAATGAAATTGAGGCCCAGGCCCTGGCCCATTCATCAAATTGACCTTCGTTTTGCATTGGGTGGCGAGTCCACCCGCTTTTCCATTGGCAATTGCAGCATCTCGCATCTCGCGCCTCAAGCAACTCTTAATGAAATGCATTAAGCGTATTTTCATATACAAGTTCCTCTGACGCAAAAACCCATTTCCCCCCGTTGAACAATCCTCTCGTGTTACACGGCTAATGTTGTTATATAGTCCACTATGTAGACGACGAAAAAGAAAACTTAAATTAGCCTCAATTGTTTATTATTTCCACAAAAGTGCTTATGCGGTTGTCAAGTGCCTTGAGTGAGGAAGTGGAGAGCCACCAGCCATCCAGCCAGCCAGCAAGATGATCGTGTTGCCTTCGGTCCTCCGACTTAATAAGAAACTTAAGTTTCGAAACCAGTTTTGCTGCAAAATCACCCGCTAAAAGATCCCCAACGGAAAAGACAGATGGCCCAGACTGCAGGGAGAGAAATGCCTAATCAAAAACTAAAGAATTTCTTTGAGGTTTTCTGGCATTTTTTTAAGTGTATAAGTTGCTGTTTTTAACGGTTGCTTAGCCCCTTCTTCTGACCCTCTCACACAGCAGGTTTCGTGCCTAATTAATGCAGGCCGATATAAACGTCAGAGCAAAAAACTTTTATTTTCTTAGATCGGTGGCGCTCCCTTTTCAAAAACAGTTTTTATACTATTTTTTTGCCTTTTGCATATATACATAAATTTATAAGTTTTACGATCGGAGCTCGCCCGAGGCGATAACATTGAATTGATAAGCCCGAGGCGGTCCAAATTTCGGCGGAAAACACTTTGGCAACTTTGTTTTGTGGCGCCGCTGTCAACGGAAATATTTTTCTAACACTAATTTCTATAAATCTGAAATACGATCCATAAAGCTCTTTAATGGCTTGGCATGAAATTATTGTTGAAATTTTACCATTTTATTTTGTGCTATTTGTTGTCACGTTTTGTTACCGCAACACACCTTGAATGATCTAATGGAGAACTTCTTGATCAGCCAAATGAAGGCAAATAAAAGCTTTCAATCTCAAGCTGGCCAAAATAATTTAATTGAACGCTCCACAGTCACCCACTACAGATCTCAACCTGTCAAAATTACCGCCCAAACATTTATTTTTTGTTCGCATTTTTTTATTTTAGCTACTTATCTATGCAGTTGACAGCCTCCGTCAGATTGGGATTTTTTCGCATTTTTACTTTGTTTTGGTTTTTGTTCAACCAGTTTGCGGCATTGAACGCTCAGAATATTTCGGATACTACGTGCCTGACACAATTAGCCAACGAGTTTTGGCCCGCCAATTGCGTAGCTGGAAATCCTCGATCAATGAAGTGACTTCGTGATCATCATCAGTAAAAATAGTTTCTCGAGCGGCCTCCAGAACATATGTTGACTTGAGCTCCGATGGGGGCCATGATGGGGGCTTTAATCGTCAGCATTTTATTTTGCAAATAGCTTGTTTCATTTCCGAAACACATTAATCAAATTAACCCCTCGGTCTCATAGTTGTCATTCGGCTGCTCACTTAAAGCGCAGATTATTTTCTTCTATTATATATGTATACCATTTTTTGGTGTCATGAAACTCGAAGCAATTTCCTCATGAGATTTCAGCCGGCTGATAAGACATTGGTGGCAGCCTCGTTGTCTAGACAGGGCAGTGGTTCCCTTGCTGGAAAAAATGGGAGCCTGCCCACAGGAAAAGCGGGAAAATCTAGACAGACTGGGGCGATAAGTCTGAATGCTTTCCCAGCCGCGTTTTGCATTTCGGCGAAAGTTGTCAATGCTGTCAAAGGTGCGTTTCCAGATAAACCGAAAATAAAAAAACGCCTCCGCACAGGAAACCAGTCTGGGTCTCGAGTCTCTAGTCTGAACCCTTGCCATTTCAGTCGCAAAGTTCAGTTTGTGTATTTATTTTTGACATAACAATAGATAGCAAATGAACTATTAAATGCCAATGCAAGCTGCAATTGCATAAATTTCAATAGACAATGCTAGTGCTACCCAGAGAGTTAAGACTCGCACAAAAATGCAAACAATTAGACGCCCACATGACCCACAAAAGTCAAATTGCAAAATACTGTGCCGGCGGGGTGAAAAAATTCGCGAACAATTTCTTGATGCCCTGTGGGGGCTTGGAGTTATTGAATTTTGACAAAAATTTGATTTATATTCGCTTTATTCGAAATAATTTGCACGAATCGTGCCGGGCTCTGATTGAATCCATTGACTTGGTCCCTGACTGAGTTGCATCCACAACTGCGATCAGTCCCCCTAAAACTTCACCCTTAGGGTGACTCAGAAATGGCTTTTTTCCGCGTTTTCCACTCTTACTTGGTTTTTTGCATAAGTCATAAATTTTATAGATTGCCGCAGTGCCAAAGTGGCTGCCACTGCAACGTGGCCAGTGTACTGGCATCTGGTGATTCACCCTGTCATCTGAGATCTGAACTGAAAGCCCCGATTGATTGCATTCATGCTCGCCAGGCGCATTGGAGATATTCGAAGTCAATTTGCTGATATGAGGAAAATAGTCTTCTTTGTATGGGCTGGGGGCTTTATTAGGTCGAAGACACTGAAGGTCTCTCTATTTTCAAGAAATCCTGGCTCCTCAAAGAATTAAATTTAGTTTGGTGGGAAAATAAACTGAAAATCATTATAGGCTTTGGCAAAGATATAGACATACTTCAAGATATCTACAAATATTTCAAAATCCATCTCCAACAATTCCTCCAGTCTTGAGTCAGTTGATCTTTAATTCCCGTTTCTAACACCATCTATATTAGCCGAAGAACGTTAATTTTCGCTTAATTACTTCATCCAAGTGGACAATTTCAAAATGTTATACATTCCGTCGCATCGCCACTCCAATCCTGCAATTAAACTTTAATTATTAGGGGCTAGCGGCAGAGTGGGATGGCGAATTATAAAACACCATGAACTGCAATCAAAACAATTACAGCCAATTCACGCAGCAGCGCTAAAAACAGCAACCAGACCAGAGTCACAGTTCTTACTTCGCAGTCACTTCCCAGTCGAGTCACAGCTGCAAAATGAAAAATAAAAAAAAAAAACTAGAATTGTATGAAAAAATCAACAACAATAAAGTAAAAACATCGAAACGTCCGTCGTTCGTATGTTGATGACATTAGAAAATTGTTGTTTATTGCATTTCCTTGTTATTGTTGCTGTTGAGTGTCAGAAGTAGAAGCGTCATTCTGCTAACCAGACTCTGGGCTAGAACATGACCGTAAAGAGGGGTCTTAACTATCTTTGATACTTTTATTAAAAATATTCTGGCCGTCTGTCTTTAATTTCCTAAACTCTGTTAAATTAGACATAAAACGGGTAGTTTCTTAATGAACCAGACTTAGCAGTAGCATCTCAACCATATAGAAGCCCCCTCTGATAAGTCACCATGACTACGTCCATGGACCAGAGTCCGGCAGTCAGTTAGTTGTACAATGTCTCCCCACAAGGAACCAGAACTCCTTCGTCGCCTGCGAGTGTCAACGAACCGACAAACCAATTGACAGGCAGCCACAGAAACAGCATTAGGAATCGGAGTTTCAAAGAGGAGGGGTGCTGCGAATGGGGATGGGGACTGGGGACTCGAATGGGTATGGGAATGGCAACAGCAACGGATCTCGGTGTGGCACATGCTTATAGATATGTTTAAGTGCCCGTTTGTGTCGGGCAAATGATAAAACCCATAAAATAAAACTGAAATAGAGGGTCCAGAATGTACAGTATGTGTTGTGGATTTTTCAAGCAAAGTATGGCTTTGGGTTTTATTTCAGAATTGAGATAAAATCTTTCAATATAAAAGGACAATACAAAAATATATGGTTATGTTGATATTATTCATGAAAATTCATATTTGAACCCTTTTAAACTTCAAGGAGAGCTTAGAACTTCCTTGTTCCTCCTCCCCCAGAGACTTCCATCTTGACTTTGTCAAAACCATTAGGCCGCCCTTCACTTCCATAAAATCTATTAAGCTGAACTAAGGTGCGAACTGTGGCCTTTTTCTAAACTCTTTGTTCAACCTGTCAATCACAACAGCCAACGCAACGCCAGTCATGTGGAAAAGATGCTAATTATGCGTTAATAAGACAACTTGGCCTTAAAAATAGACCAGATTCGGGGGAACAAACACGATTGCCATGCCAACTGTGACCGGAAAATGAGAGTTAGGGGGATCTGGGGGAGTGGCAGGTTGGGTTCGTTGGACGAACTCGGCTTCAATTTATGAATCCCGGCTTCAATTAAAAATGATTGATGCTGGTTTATCTTTAAAGTTACCAAAAGGGGGGCTAGGGAATAGGCAGCATCCCAGCAATGATCAATTTCGTTGATTATAAATGATAAACCTCAATTTGAATGCCGCAGCAATTAATCAATGTTTAAAGTGAACCAGAGCCAACATGGAAACCCTGTGAGGGATTGAGAAAGAGTTGTGGAAAAATCAGAAAATAAAACGATTCAAAAGTTCAAAAATAATGTCCGCGGCCAGTGCCAGCAATAGGCCGCCCCCCTCCCCGATCACCGTTCCCATTTACGATGGCTATGCCACGATCCGGGCGCGTGGCCTGACCCGTTCCCGGTCGATCCGGGTGGCCGCCGAGGCGGAGGCAGCCGCAGCCGGGGTGCCTCCTCCGGCTCCCATCCTCCAGAAGCCCCGTCGACAGCGCACCGTTTCACTGAGAAGCAACTACAGTCTGCCAGGCGGAAGCCAGCCGGAGGAGATCTACGCGAGAGCTAAGCCGGTGCGCACGCCGACCATCGGGGATCTGGAGCCCATCTACACGAACCCCTCCGGCTTCCGGCCTCTGTCGGATGCCTCCAGTTCCTCCGGAGGCGGCAGCATGCCTTGCGACTACCAGAGCGTGAAAAAGAACTCCCGCTTCTCGCTGGACTCCCTGCAGAGCAGTGCCACTCCAAAGACCCCGGACTACAACACCGCCGGAGAGGAGGAGCCCATTTTCCTGTACACGGCACCGGAAAGCCCGAAACGGAGATTGGACAGCGGCATCCGCAGCTCCTACGACAGTTCAGATCGTGGTTGCTACTCACCGGTTCCGCGATTGAGCTTCGACATGCAGGAGAGGGACTCCCCGCGCCTGAGACCTCCGACCCTGCGGCACAACTCCGTGGGTGGCCAGCCCACGGTGATGAGGAGGCCCGCTACCCTCTCGCTGAGCGAGACTCCGCGCTCCCCCACTGGTCTGCCGCCGCCTGCGCCTGTCCGCCGGGAGAGCCTATACGCCAAGCCAAAGATCTATGCCACGCCCACAAGGCCCCCGACCAGCACACGGCTCAATCTCTACGAGCTGCCGGTCATCACCCAAAGGAGCAGCAGTGTCGAGCTGCTGGAGAGATCCTACACCAGCCAGAGCCTGGCCACCATCGACCAGGACGAGCTCCTGGTCATGCCCAGTGCCATGCCAATGCTGCCCAATGCCGTGGACCGGCGTTACCACACCCTGGGCCACATGAGGGTCAAGAGCATGGGCGCAGGCCTCCATCGAAGCCTGGATGTGCCCATGGGCTCCATGCTGGACATGGCCAGAGGAGGAGTTGTCGGCTGGCATCGGGGAGGCAACAAGTCCGCGGGGAACATTTACGCCTCCGCCGAGGCAGCCGTCAGTGATCTGAACAGGATGGCTCCGGAGTACATGGATCCGCTAGACTTTAAGATCGGATGCCAGACGACGCTTAGGAGTAAGCCACTGATTCCCTGGTACGAGCTGGCCATTCGCCGGGACTTCAAGCGGCAGTCCTGTCCGCCAATGAGCGGAAACGGAATGGGAGTGGGGCCATCCCTGACACTGGCCACTTCGCCCGAGGAGGACCTGGAAGAGGTGATGTATACCACAAAAAAAAACTAACTTAAATTAGTAAATAAATCTGTGAAATATTAAAAATGGTGGTGGTGGTGGCTGTCTTCCACACACCTGCCAAACCAGGAATTTAAAATGCAACATACATCTTCTGCGGTTGTGGTCTACTGTTATAAATCTTGTGTTGTGCCTGGCTTATTCCCTGTGATGTCTTCACCTGGCATTCCTCATCCGGCTTTGGCATTACGAATGCAGTCCGCCGAACATGGGCGAGCTATGCCACACTTGACCAGCGATGCGCCAGCAAATTGCAACTAAAGTTGCCACAGAAACCAGCAAAGCCAGAGCCAGAGTCAGAGCCAGAGCCCGAGGCCATTTCCAAGTTCCATTCAGAGGCATTCAGCATTCAGAGATACAACTGTCAGTCGCCGTTAGATGCTTTGCGCACTGATTGATTTAATCAAAGTTGCATGGGGAGTCCGACTGCAAAGCAAAGCAAAGCAAAGGCTTCTGGCATATTAAATAAACCAGGCAGACAAAGTCTTTCCCATTAAGTACACGTCCCATGGATTACTTACAGTTTGAACAGCGCTGCTCTAGAGGCACAACAAACATCTGTTGTTGTTTCTGCTGCTGATGACCAAAACCGATGACCTGATTTCGCAGAACATGCAATTGATATGTCCACGAAGAAACCAGTCACAGACTGCCAGTCTCTCTGACTGACTATGCCCTGTTTGAAGAAGGGAACTCGAACCGATCCGATAATGCCACAAACTCGAAAACTATATAGCTTACTACTCTAGTGGGAGAAGTCATTGGCCTTTAATTGTTTACTATTTCACTG
Source organism: Drosophila atripex (assembly GCA_035045925.1). NCBI lineage: Eukaryota > Metazoa > Arthropoda > Insecta > Diptera > Drosophilidae > Drosophila > Drosophila atripex. The sequence continues at coordinate 12,008,008 of JAWNOP010000070.1, forward strand.
GAACATTAATATTTTTAAGAGATCAAGTTCCCAAGAATGCGAAGTATATATATCCTCATATGTGGGTTCTGGTTACTTTTTTAATGTAAATATTTGTAGAAAAGGTCTTTCCCCTGTGAGCTTACATTTCATTTTTATAACGAATTATTATACTCAAGCTAAGCATCCATAAAAACCATATACCAGTCCATACAGATCCAATACCCTAGGCCTTACTAAGTTAAGTCAACTAAAGACTTCGTCGCCAATTGCGGGACCAATCAATGTCAACTTTCAAAACAAATAAAGTTGCCATTAATGCTGCCTGCTGAGTACGTTTGTTTTTGTTCGGTTTATTTTCCTCGGCAATATTTTTTGTTTTAGTATTTAGTTTTTGCCCATTCGATTTGGCGCGTTTTTAAAGCGGTTTTTAAGCTCCGCCGCGGACGTTTTTTAAGGCGTTTTTCGTGTACATTTCATGTTTATTTATGAGCAGCTCTAACAGCTGCCAGCCCCGATGCCGATGGCAGTGGTAACCTGAGCCGGCCAAGAAGCCAGGTTTGAAAAGTGAAATTGTCAGATGGCGTGTGAACAGGCGCCGCTGACAGTTTGGCCAGCTTGGGTCCCCCTTTTTGGTCAAAGGTGATATCAGAATTTTTATTGGCTGACACGACGATCCGAAAGGTTCAGTGAGTTGATTGCTTTTAATTGATTTAATTCAGATCGGTGTTTTGTTATTATTCTCCATCAATTTACATATTTGGCAATTGGCAGCGAAATGAGTTCATTGTTATCACAAATGTTATTTTGGAGGGAACTGGACTGTAACATGATTGATGGGATTTTGATTATTTGATTGGGAAAGGGTTCAGTTACAATTGTGGTTCAATTGCCTATTAATTATGTTAGCCCACCTGACAGGCTATGATTGTGTAATGAGGAAATCGTACTATATTGTAGAGTATATCATTCTAAGCCATCATTCTTCTAGGAGTATATCATTCTTCTGGAACCGGTTTCAGGCCTTCGTTATTTGGCAAGGACAGTTCGTCAGCCGTTTGTGCCACTTTCAAGAATCGCCTCGCTGTGCCGAGCATAATTAATAAATCTTTCGGCTGACAAAACGCCAACAAATTGCCAACCGAAGCCCGGCCTTAAATAACTTGTTGGTTTTTATCTATCGGGGATCGCTTATTAAAACAGTTGCTCTGTGATAAACGAGATGGCAACAGGCGATTGTGGTGAGTGGCTGAATGCACACATGCAATATCTTTATATCTCCCAGATAATAATTGCAACGGCGGCTCCGAGCCAACAAAGAAACTGGTTGACTTACCAACCAACCGACTGAGTTCGAATCTGAATCCAGCCGAGTGTCTTTCCCAATTGGCGGCCAGTTAGTTAGTATCTCCGCTCTGTGTATTCCCAAATGGGCGTTTTTTACACTGCGCTCACTCCGCTCAATTTGTAATTAAATTATAAATATTTATTTCACTATGCAAGTCAGCTGAATTATAGCCAGCTAGGCACGTGTTTTGTATTCCGCAGCTTGTTCGATTGTTCGTGTGTTTTGTTTGGGTTCCCGACCTGTCACAGGTGGCTGAGCCGCCATCGAAACCAGTTTTGTAGTTCTTTGGCAGGGTTCCCAAAAGACCAACGAACAAAAAACCAAAACCCAGAACTCGTTTCCGACCACAAGACAAGCTGGAAAAGTAACCGGGGTACAGACACAAAGACGTGACCATGATGAAGCTGTTGAGCCAAAGGACGAGTAGTGTCAGTCGGTAGTGTCCTCCCCTTCCAGCCGGCAACCACTATATATAACTGCCCGTCTCCCCAAGGAAATCAGCGACTGGCAAAGCAAACTCAAGACTCAGGCCCAGAATCAAAACAAACAACAATGGTCATCCAACCAGATACTAAAAACTCAGAGACTTTGGTAACAAAGACTGGGGAAATGCAAACAAACACAACTTTTTCGCTGCCCCGAACTGAGATGTTGATTTGAATGCCCCGCTCAAATATTATATTATTATTATCGTCGTCATCGTTGCATCTTCATTGTCTCTTGTTGTCTTGTTGTCTGTCTTCTGAACGTGCCCTTAGCGGCTTCCGGTCTTGAAAGAAATCAATAAAACACGAGACACAGAAATCCGTGAAAATAAAAGGGGAACGAAACCCACTCAACTGGCCACTGATCGGGGGGCATTGTTAGTTTTCTGTAAGAGGAGAGTATTTTGACACAACAACTGTCCAATAAATCAAGATATTATATTCGAATCCTAAACGTCTTCTTTGTTAAAAGAGAGCTATATAAATGGTTTAATTCGAAGGTTTTACAATTCTTTTTGTACCATACCAGTCTGGAAAGAATATAGTTGATAGTATTGTATATTGTATTCCATAATTTACACCCCAAACTAATTTTATATTTTCTTTCTCTTTACAGGTAAGTTCCATATTCAAATATGCAATTCCACCAAACTCCCCAAACGGTTTGCGTAAGTTTATTGTGAAGACCATTAGCCAAATGGCATATTTACCCGGATAACATCAATTTTTCGGAGCGGCAGCGATTCAGCAATTGTACAAATAATGGACACTGCAATCTTGATCTTTCACCAGCCACTGGGACAGAGAGCTCCATTCTGGGAGAAAAAATACATCCAAGTTGCAGCGACTCCAAGTCGGCGGATCAAAGGCGATCCACTCGGACTTGGCTGTGGGTTTGTGGCCTCGTCCCCGGACCGATCTCGTCCCTGGCTTTTAATGATGATTTGCTATTTTTCTGTGCCCGCTGTGAGAGCCCGCGGCTTTCAGCCGCCTCACCCAGGACGTGGATGCTCATGTCTCTGTTTTTTTAGCCATTGGCTTCGAAAGAGGCGAGTGCGGGCCGCAAACAATCAGAACGGATTAGTTTGTTAATCATTTTATTATGTGGCAGACCTCTAGATTCGATTTGAGAACACATTATTTTCGGCCAGGCACCGAACCCAAAGAAGAGAAGATCCCAATGAGAAATCGACTAAAGATACGAATCTGATGGGGGCATATGGTGAAAAGGAATCCCAAACAGGAAATCAAAACTGATTAAGGAACACACAGGTTCGCTGGGTATACAAATGCCTGGATCAGTTCTTCTTGTTTCACTCTGGTTTCAGTGTTTAAAAATAGTTTCTTTTAAGCACACGCTATCTTATCTAGCTGGAGTGGCTAATTCTCTCCTGATACGGCCAATCAACATTTTCCAGCCTTAATCAGCCGCCAAGCAACGGGGGCTTTTCAATCATGGCAGAGTCACACGGGTTACCATCTGGCACTTCCATCTTCGTTAATTTTCCGCTATCTGCAAAATCAATCAGTCTTGCGGAAAATTTATCCATGATTCGGCAAGGTCAAAGTCATCAGACCTGGCCGAAAACTCCCGTTGAAGTGCGGCAGAGATGCAACTGACACCTGACCTTGGGAGGCCTTCCTCAATTAGTCATTAGTGACGTTGCAGCATCCACCCACACAACCCACTCCGCCCACTCTGCCCACGTCCTGGGAAACTTTCACTCTCCCGCTCGCTCGAAGGCCAAGCGAAGGAAATGTTTAATCAATCATCGAAAATTCCAATGCAAATAAGAAGGAGATCAAGTCGCCTCTGCCCCCGCATAATAAATCAGGAGACCATGTGACAACTGCCACAGTTTCTTTTGCTTCTTTTATGTAAATCGAAAAAATGTCAAGTGTTGCAGTTGCATATTGCTGCTTGCTGGTTACTGTTTCGGGGGCATAAATCATTGAAAAGGTCAAAGGGCGCACGCCTACAGCATGCCGCTGACACCAACACACACCCAACTACAAGAGCCAACACATGGTCGCCCGATGTCTGCAACAATTGTCAAGTGGGTAGCAACATTCGTGGCTGTTGCAGCATGATTTATGCTCTACACTTTCGGTGGCTGGCTGAATTTATTGTATTTATCGCGCAGGGCATGCGACCTACTTCTTTTCCTAATCGAAGGTTAGGTCTTTTTTTAGTAATTGCTTATCAGGTGAATACTATTATCAGTTGCTTATCAGGAGAGTGCTTTACTTTATGTCAACTGGTTAAACGCTGGTGTTTTAACAAGTTTCCGGCGAGGGTAAAAGCGAAATAAACCTTTTTGTTGGCTGCCATTGAACTTGAACTTTGTTTTCTGTCTGCCGCACAAAGTGCCAGCGATAAATTTTGCAATGCATCAGCGGCAACAGCGGCAGCATTGACAGTCAAATTAAAGTTGGCTGTTTTGTTGCTCTTTTTGGTTGAACAGCGTCTGCATATCCGTTTAGCATATGGCCCCTTGGAGTGGCATCACTCCCCTTCCGGCCCCTCTATTTTTTATCCCCCCCTCACTGCGTGTCGCTCGCAGCTGATGCATAACCGTTTTACGCTTCGTTGCCTCCAAAGTGCAAATGAACTGCAACAACAGCAACAGGAGCAACCAGCAACCAGCAACATAGCAACATGGAGTCTCCCACATCCACAGTTTGAGGCAAACTGTAGAATAACTGAAGAAAAAACGTTGTTTGAGAATGAGATTCCTCCTTTTTCATTTGAAAGCTATTTTTTCAGAGTATAGCGTTGCCTCCTTGATTATCAGTTTTTTCTGCAAGCCATCTTAAATGTTTGACTTTTAATGTTTGGCGCAAGTCTCCCTTCGAAACGTCTTTTATAAAAGTCATTTTGTTGTCCATTAAAATGTTTTTCTTTTTTGTCATTAGGGGGCTCTATGGTTAATAGATAAATAAAAGTTGTCACTTTTGAAAGATTTAATTTCATTAAACTAATTGTTTGGCTTTCAAGATATTTGTCTTCTTAATGCATCATCCCCTCACAATGATCTAATAATTTTTCCACCAGCAGATGGTGACTTCATACCATTTTTAATTGAATATTTAAGCCAAATTGATACAAAAATCTAATACACGAGAGTGGGTGGCCAACAACTCTGGTCTGTAATCTTAGATCGCCTTATATCTCAACAATTCGATTCCATATACCATATAAGAATATGGCTCCCGAAAGCTATGGCGTGTATAATTATATCGAATTAAATGCTCCTCGTATCGGCTACTGGCCCGGCAAATTGAACTGCGTTTAATGCCGCCAAACTAGCATTAGCACTGGTATGCGGCTAGTTAATTCTACTGGACATACGAATGACCTCATCGAAGCCACTAGTTACCGGCATCCATACCCCCAATTATTAAATGGAATACAAATAGGAGACTTTGCACGGAGACTGTTTGTCATTTCCAACGCCAATGTAAATTTTCAGGCGCTGTTTAGCTTTTCGATAAAAATCTAGCACGTTTCGCTGTTTAATTTGCTTCCCATTTATGCAAATTTGGTTGGCACGCTTTAAAGGTGTACGATGCTGCTATTTCTGAATAGAAATCCGTCATCACTAGATTATTCTCTCCGCATCTGAAAAAGTAATTGAAAAGTTCAAGGCCAGTTCACCGCAGAAGCCGTAAAAAAAGCTGACTTAATGGCCGGCTTTTAAATATAATCATTTTGCACTGGTTGTGGAAATGCCTCGTTAATACGGTTTAATTGCTGGGGCTGTGGCACACAAAAGGATGAGCAGGATAAGCTGGATGAGGAGGATGGACCGAGGACGAGTTTATCCTGCAAGTGCCCGCTTATCATCCTCTGTGTCACGTTACTCATACGCACCGTAATCAATTTTTATGCTTGCCGCTTACGTGAGTTGGCAGCAAAACAAAGTCGATTTTCCGGAGAACCAAAGACCGTTCTTCCGATATGCAGATGCGGAGAAAGTTGAAAGGGTTGTGAGTTCGCCTCGCCAGGGCTGTGGGGGTGATGGGTTGGAGCCGGGTACGTGGATTTTTAATGCGAGACGTGTTGATTGTAATTCGCTGGTGCCGTGTGCGTACGGGGTTAGTACTTGTTGTGATCACGTTTGCAAATTCATAATTTAATTAGTCTGGTGCCGTTGAAATTCCCGGCATGTCTCCCAATTTCTTGATAATAAAAATGCTAAAAAGCTCGGTCTAACCATTTAACGAGTGAAGGAGAGTATTCTGATTTAATAGGTGAATGGGTTGATGTTACTTCCTCGGATTGAACTGCTTCCTTGGCAATTGCACCTTCCGTTCTGAGTCACCACCAATTGTTCCCCGAGTGAGTCCCTAGTGGCGCTCATTTCTCGGCTGCAGTTAACTATTTTTTCTCCCGAGTTCTATCCCCCTCTTAGTGGCCAGTCACGTCGGCCCATAAAAAATAACCAACGATGCAAGAGTGCTGGGACAACAGAGTTCAGGTCAAATGGCCCAAGGGCTCGCTCATACAGGTTCTAATGCACACACTGTCGAAAATAGTTGTCCTTTGTCTACCGGATCTCACCGGTAGACAATTGTTAACCTTTTCCATCTAGAATTAAACTTATTTTTCTCAGTGCTCATGCCTTTGAAAAGTTCTAAAGCCCGGCTTTGAGTCCCTGATCCCGGTGTCCGTGAGTCATGCCACCGAGGTGCGTTGCAAGTGGCTGGTGCAACGCCTTGCATGCCAAACAGCAACTCCTCGCCGGCTCTTTCGAATGCGAAACACGGACAAGATGTGCTCAAAACGGGCGGCAAGGGCTATGATAAATTGCCAAGACTGTAGACCTGGCCTAAACCGCTCTTTCTGTTTCTTCTATTCTCTTTGCAGGCCCATGTGGTCACCGCCTTCGAGCAGTCCCTGTCGAACATGACCAACCGGCTGCAGCAGCTGACGGCGACGGCGGAGCGCAAGGACGGGGAGCTGACGGACATGCGCCAGACCATCGAGCTGCTACGCAAGCAGTCCATCCAGGCCGGTCTGACCACGGCCCACATGCAGAGCATGGGGGTGCAGACCCAGGGTCAGGGTCAGCCAGGATCGGACCAGAAGCTGCCCCCCTCAGGGGCCCTGCGTCCGACCAACGGAAACGGGACAGTGGGTGTGGCCATGCAGCGGCAGCACAGCACAGACTCCATGTGCTCCCTGAACTCCATCAGTTCTGGTTGCTCGGCGGCCCAGGACAAGAACAAGGCCAACAAGAAGAAGGGCTGGCTGAGGAGCAGCTTCACCAAGGCCTTCTCGCGCAATGCCAAGATCTCAAAGACCAGTCGCCATGTGGGGCATCACCATCAGCACCACCAAAATCACGCCCAGTCCCAGGATCAGCCGACGCTCGGCAAACTGTCTAATGGCGTCCATGGAGAGCCTCTGGGCCTGGCTGCTCTGGCCACTCAGCCACCACCTCCTCTTCCAAACAGCAAACAGGGTAGTCCGGCCAAGACGGTCACCCTGATCGACAACGCCAAGCCCATTGACGCCATCGACCAGGAGGATCAGCAGGTGGTCGAGGACCTAAAGAAGCAGCTGCGCGAAAAGGACCTGGTCCTCACCGACATTCGCCTGGAGGCCCTGAGCTCGGCTTCCCAGCTGGAGAGCCTCAAGGAGATGATGAACAAGATGCGGGCCGAGATGAATTCCCTGAAGCAAAACAACGAGCGCCTCCAGAAGCTGGTCACTACCCGCTCCCTGGCTGGATCGGAGGCAAGCCTGGGCCAGGCCATCAGTCCCAATGGATCGGTGGCCGGCAGCTCCGAGGTTTCCAGGCGCTATTCTCTGGCAGATAGCAGCAATCGCCCACCCATGGAGCTTCCAGCTCGCCTCAGCGAGGAACTGGAGCTGGAGGAGGACTGCCTGCCCCCGGCACCAGCACCAGAGCCACCACCACCACCAGCACCGAACGGAAACGGCGGTGTGGCCCCCTTGAGTCCAAGCACTCACATCGATCTGACTCCACCGCCACCTGCTCTGGAGGCTGCTCCTCTGGCAAGTCCTGTTCACATCCCCAGCACCACCGAAGAGCTGACGGATGTGTGCGACGGCAAGAAGATCGCCATTTCCTGCTACCTGGGCCAGCCAGAGGCCTTCACCAAATACTGCGAGGAGCTGCAGGAGCTGGACGGATTCTATGCCAACGGGCACGACCTGGACGCTCAGTCCCAGTCAGAGCGGAAGGCCAACTTCGCCGCCGCCAGCTGCAACGAGTTCGTGATCGCTTGCACCTACATCTCCGGCAAGACCACCTGGCAGAACCTGGACTACGTGGTGCGCAAAACCTTCAAGGACTATGTCGCTCGCATCGATCCAGGCACCAACCTGGGCCTGAACACCGATTCCATCACCTCGTACCACCTGGGAGAGGCGAAGCGCGGTCCGGAGATGGGCTTCCCGGAGCTGCTGCCCTGCGGCTACATCGTGGGCAGTGTTCGCACTCTGTACATCTGCCTCCAGGGCGTGGGCAGCCTGGCTTTCGATAGCCTCATTCCCAGGAGCATCGTGCATCGCTACATCAGTCTGCTCACAGAGCACCGTCGCCTGATCCTGTGCGGCCCAAGCGGCACTGGAAAGTCCTACCTGGCTCGCCGTCTGGCCGAGTTCTTGGTAGCACGGGCAGGTCGTGGAAATCCCTCGGAAGCCATAGCCACATTCAAGTAAGTTCTGAAACAATCACAGAGTTTAACAAAGACTAAGCATCATCATCTTTATGATTTTTCAGTGTTGACCACAAATCCTCAAAGGATCTGCGTCAGTATTTGGGCCACATTGCCGAGCAGGCAGCCATAGCCAACGGCGCCTCAGAACTCCCCTCTGTGATCATTCTGGACAACCTGCACCATGCTTCCGCCTTGGGCGATGTCTTCTCCTGTCTGCTCAGTGCTGGGCCAGCTACCAAGCTGCCCTGCATCATTGGCACCATGTCGCAGGCCACCTGCAACACCACCAATCTGCAACTGCACCACAACTTCCGATGGGTAAGAGAACACTTGAAAAAATTCACAAAGGAGGGTAAATAATTGAAATACCATTTTAAGGTTCTAACTGCAAACCACATGGAGCCCGTCAAGGGATTCCTGGGTCGGTTTTTGCGCCGCCGTCTCTTCCAACTGGAACTGCAGACACAGCATCCCCAGCCCGAATTGGCGACTGTCCTGGCCTGGTTGCCCACCGTGTGGCAGCACATTAACCGCTTCCTAGAGGTACACAGCTCCAGCGACGTGACTATTGGTCCCCGACTCTTCCTCGCCTGTCCACTCGATCTGAAGGACTCCCAGGTGTGGTTTACCGACATCTGGAACTACCACCTGTCGCCCTACTTGGTGGAAGCTGTCCGCGAAGGTGTGCAGCTCTACGGACGTAGGGGAGGAGCCTGGAATGACCCGTCGGCCTTTATCAGGAACTCGTATCCCTGGCCGTACGGCCCGGATTCGGTGCCACCTCTACGCCAAATCAATGCCGAGGATGTGGGCCTCGAAGGAGTGGCCCTGGTCAACGGCGAACAGCAGGATCCTTTGGTAAGAGCTCTTTTCTTTTTATAGACTTCGTGAACTAATTTTGATCCTGATCCGACAGCTCAATATGCTGATGCGCCTGCAAGAGGCAGCCAACTACTCGGAGGCTCAGGACCAGGAGTCCGATTGCGCTAGCCTGGACTCCAATGTAACGCCCGACAGTTCGGCGGGCGCCGAGTAAACAGCAATCACTTCGTACATGCCAAATTTAGAAGGACTAACTACCGGATCCGCCGACCAGGGGCCACGACTATCTGCACCATCCTGATCCACCCATCCGCACAAATGAGATTTCTTGCACTACTTTCGCAGCCAAGCAGTCACAAGAGGTTTCCATTTGCACCCATGCCCATCCTCGCCCCACAATCCTCGCCGTCATCCTGTCATCTAGCGTAAATTGCACTTTTTAGCGCACTTGTTAAAAATGCAAATTGTCCAAGCCCAGAACCAAAAAATGAAAGCACAACCATCACTAAAAAACACATGGTCCTGGCCCCGGCTGCGCTTCCAAGCCCCCAAAACTAAATAGAAACTTGAGAGAAAATTCTTAACCCAACATGAAATGTTAAACAAATTGAGAAAATGAAATTATAGGTTTTGTAAATAGGAACTACCAAAATCCCCTAAGCTTAAGTGAGAAACTGTTCGGCGGTATTGACTTTTTATAGCCTTTACCCTTTACTAGCCCTACCCCGGCAGATCGTATATTATATAAACGGCAACTAACATAATATCTAATTGTATTGTAAATGTAGCCGTAAGTTTTTGCTACTACCAATTTACAAAGTGTATATTTGAAGGAAAAGCTTTCACTTTAGTTTAATTATTTGCGTAATTATCATTAAATATTGTTACAAACATATTGCATATTTATAAAAATAAACCCAATGAAGCAAATACCATTTAAATATTTATTATGCCAAGACGCGCTTGAACACAGGAATATGCGAAAGTGAATACGTAATGGACCCCTTCCTCCATAAAATAGCTAAATTAACAACACACCCAACTCCCAATCAGAAGATATACACATATACTACCAATAGAATCAGTAAACTATATGATAAACTGCAATTTATGTGTCTCTGTCTAATTTAAATGTGTGCATTTATGAGATATGACATCAAATCAAAATAAAATATAATATCAAACACGTATTTCTCTTTCTAAATTGGCGGATGTAGAATACTTTATAACGGGATCTTTTAAAAATAAGTGAAAATCTCTCTTATGACGTTAACATTCTCACAAAAAAACTGGATGCAAAGAAACCTTAAAATTAAAAAAAAAAAAAAAAGTATCTATTACAATGGATACTTCTCCATTTTTGACTTAATGTATAGAGGAAAAATTACCGAAAACTGAATTTCTAAATACTATTAGCTTTTTAGATTAATATGACATCACTGGCAAATCCACTCCGGTCCCAATCTCCCTGGTTTTTCCACGCCGAGGATGACTGCATTTTTTGGACTTGATTCCAAGGTTCCTGCTCAGTGTCTGAATAATCAAAAGGTTCAAAATTTTTGAAACTCTTGAAAAAGTTTTCGAAGTCTCCATTGAATGAATCATCGCTAAAATCGTCGAATCCTGTATCTGGATTGTACGCGTAGGTATTATGCCAGCCTTCTTCAATTTGCTCCTCCGGATCTGGCTGCTTTTCATCATTTACGATTTTAAAGAATTTTTCCCATTTTTTCTTCTTCGAGCTTCGACAACTGGGAAGCAATGTGATTTCTATTACAATGGATTCTATTACTTCACCATTTTTGACTTAATTTATAGAGGAAAAATTACCGAAAACAGAATTTCTAAATACTATTAGCTTTTTAGAATAATATGACATCACTGGCAAATCCACTCCGGTCCCAATCTCCCTGGTTTTTCCATGCCGAGGATGACTGCATTTCTTGGACTTGATTCCAAGGTTCCTGCTCAGTGTCTGAATAATCAAAAGGTTCAAAATTTTTGAAACTCTTGAAAAAGTTTTCGAAGTCTCCATTGAATGAATCATCGCTATAATCGTCGAATCCTGTATCTGGATTGTACGCGTAGGTATTATGCCAGCCTTCTTCAATTTGCTCCTCCGGATCTGACTGGTTTTCATCATTTACGATTTTAAAGAATTTTTCCCATTTATACTTCTTCGAGCTTCGACGACTGGGAAGCAATGTGATTTCGCCAAAAGAAAAAGACAGCCTGTAGTCCAAGCGCCTCACCTGAGCGGCTGATTGGAGGTCCAGGGCAATGGCCATCAGCAACCCGGCAGGTCCCTTCGGTTTTCGACCATAAACCCGCCAGTCGGATACACGGAGACCTTCGTTTTGGCCGTCGAGAAGGGAAAGGATGACGTCCGGATTGTCGCCGCACTGTGAGATTGGAAAATAACCAACAAATACCTCGTTCCTCGGAATCACAGAGGCAGGTACAGTTAGCAGATCGATGTCCGGCTTAACCTTTAGGCTTGAAACGTCGTCCTTGAGCCACTCGGCCGTGATAATATTCCTGCAGGTTACCACTAACCAGCCCCCATAGATCTTGGATCCACCAAAAAGTGGCTTTACTTTTCCGTTCCTCTGCACCACAATCGATTGCAGTATGGCTGTTTCAATGTCTTCAAGCTGCTGGGTGGTCAGTAGCACTTGTGGAAATCCCACGGGAATAATAGCCAACTTAATGACTCCTTCGGTAGACCACAGATTATTTCGATGTGATCGTGAAATGTTGGATTTCGTTGAATTACAATGCTGAAGCTGTTCCCTGGATTCTTTCAAACTAAATTCTTGATTCCGAAGATTTTTCAACTGCCTTTTAGCAGCACGAGATCGTTTCTTCATCTTGCTCTTTAATTTTGTGACGAACGAATAAATCCCTCCAATTCTTTGAATTCTTTGGCGTCTGTCGTCCCGTTACTCTAGCGAGGAAACTTATTTCAACAAAAAGCTTCGATAAGCACTCTCACAAATGCATATTTGGGCCTATCTACACGTTTCGTTTCAAAAGTAATTTTTAGAAAGGATATTCTGATATAAAAATACAAAAATACAACAGAACATTTGAACATATAAAATACAGATATATTGTTGTTCTTTTATTTGACAACTTTGAAATACAGTTAAGTTTCCCGGCCAATATATTTGCAGTTATCGATGAATCCTCAAAGTTTACTTTCTTTCCAACACTGAATCAGCTAAATGCTCACCTCAGACAGTGAACCGGTAAAATAAGTGAGACCATGCTATTATTAGGAAATTATTTATTTATTTACAGTTTTATTGTTATGCTAGCTTATATTTCATTTTCCATTTCCGAGCGAGCTGCGTTTATGGTCTTTTTTAAAAGGTACAGCTTCCAGGTGTCCGTCATTATCCACGAATCGGGTGTGCATTCCAGCGGCAATAAATCGCTTCGTTGCGGGCATATTCAGTCTTGGGGCTGCTAGGGAGGCGTCGATTTCCTTGTCACGGGCCATAATTTCCCTGGCTCGAGACAAGTCGTGAAGTACACCATGCTTAGATACGTCTTCTCCTTGCAATTTCAGTTGTATCCAAAACAGGGTACTGCACAAATATGCCAGATAGCTGTCAAGTTTAATTTTATCGTTGGTAGTCAGATGGCGTGACTTTTGCGCTACAAGTGCTTTTTGTATATCTGCTTCCAAATTCTCAATGCATGAATGCAAGTCCTTCACCATTCCTTCCAGCTTAGTATCGTCTTGGAGATTTGCATCTTTGAAGTATGAGGATGCCATTGTAACAAATTTTAACTATTTTAAATAATTTTAACCAAAACAACGTTTCTGTTTCTCAAGATGTGATGAATATTTGTAGGCTATGTTTATTTTTTACTTGTGCTGGTCACACTGGCTTTTTGAATACTGTGTGTTCAAGTTGGTTTCAATTTTTACATATTTGTGATTTATATATGGAAATGTTTAGTTATTATTATAGCTTGCTTAATTTTTATTTTTATCTCAATTTAAATAGATAATTTATTCATTTTTTTATTGTCAGTATTTTATGTATAGTAGGACCATTCTGTACCGTTATCGATTTTCGATAATCGCGATTGCAGCTCTTCATTATTTTGCAGCGAGTCCAAGTAGGTAAAAGTGTTTAGAAAAATAATAAAATTGTAAAATAAGGCAAAACCTGCCAGCAAAGACAGCTTTTGTTCAAAAATGTGGGTGTAAAATGGACCCTAGAATGGAGAAAACCCGGTGACACTGCTACTGCTACGTAGGATATTGGTTACTAGACGCCCATCGATTACACAACAGCTGTAGAAGCGGTGAAAAATGGGAAAATTATACGGATGAAGGGCACGAATCCAGGAAAATATACAAGATAAATTTATACAGATGGGGATGTTGCGCTAGAGGCTATGCAAATGGGATATAGTGATTATCACGTACTACTCCTGCTGTTACATAACCTCCATACGTCATGTCCATTAATTGCAATCACGTCTTCCTTATTGTTGCAGAAACTACAAACATGGCTCTCAGACTAATCAACAACGCTGTGCTCCGCCAGCTGGTCGCCCAGCTGCCCAAGACCGCCCAGGTGGGCAGTGTTGCTGGTATCCACACTCTGGACAAGATCGGCAAGCGAGAGATCGTCGGCTTCGGCTGGAACGGCACCGCCTGCTACGCCGACCGCGTTGATTACCCTCTGCCCGCTGTCCGCTTCAGGGAGGCCAACAATGAGATCAACGCTCTGCGCACCAAGGAGCAGGGTGACTGGAAGAAGCTCAGCCCCCAGGAGATCAAGGCCCTGTACCGCGCCAGCTTCTGCCAGACCATCGCCGAGGTCCAGGCTGGAACCGGAGAGTGGAAGATGCACTTGGGCATCGGCCTGCTGTTCACCGCCGCCGCCATCTGGGTGGCCGTTCTGATGAACCTGTTCGGTGAGCAGCTGAGTGAGCTTGGCTAGTGCCTGAAGTAACCAATTCCTTTCCAGTGTACGACGAGCTGCCAGTGACCTTCGATGAGGAGCACCAGAAGGCCCAGCTGAAGCGTATGATCGATCTTGAAATCAACCCCGTCACTGGATTGACCTCCAAGTGGGATTACGAGAACAACAAGTGGAAGAACTAAGTCCGCTATTCCATCAAGGCCGTTGTGTGTGAGCGAGCGTATTTAAGCAAACAGTTAGCCGACGTCTTATTTGTATTAAGTGGAAACAAGATAGTCGAAATTAAAGTTATGGCTTCTGCCGCCTAAACCAAAAGGTATTAATTTTTGGATTTGGAAAGGTAAACAGAACAAAAAGGAATGTGGAAAGTGTCATTTAAGTTACTACCAGTACTAGAAATTTCCGCTAAGCTCCCACAAATCTCCTAACATTTTCCAGTTTCAAAATTGTTTTCAGTGCTTTGAAAACTCTGCCTTAGCCAAGGGAAGTCAAGTTAATGTAATTCGTTTAAGCAATTACTCTTAATCGGAAAGTATAAAATGAACAATTAATCAGTGATCAAGAGATATATGTAGGTGAACAAGGTTTCTATTACCCATTGTGTTCAGTGAGAAATGTTAAGATTATATACTATAACGGCAAACAGAGATCGCGTGCAGTTCCGCCCTTGCAACCGATCAGCCAATATGATTCAGATGATGCGCCTTCACACGATTTGGCCAGTTCTTCCATCGAGTTTCCTTTTCAATATCATGGAATCCATCGTGACCCCTCGCGTGACGTAATTTTCCAACAACATGTATAGCTGCCAACTGGAAGCTAAGAAAATATATCTACGAAAATAATCTTTGGGAATTTTGTATTCTTTAGAGGAATAATGACTTTTACCCAGAAGTAGATAACCACTCGCATCATGGATACAACCACAATAGTGTGTAGCCCAACCACAATTCTACTGACTTTTTGCCATCTAATTAGATTTGTCATGCCTTGGGCTTGGAGTATAGGGTGCCATTTTATAATGCGCTTCTGTTGAACCCAAGCCATCAATTGAAAGTTTATTTAGAAGTTTAAAATTTAAAAATGTAAAAGTTTGAGCAACCAACAAGGTCTTTTTATCCTTCTATTTAGGATCTACATTTTTAGTACATCTAACATTACTACATCTACTATTTAGAAGCTACCCTTTTTGAAAGATATAGCACCTAATGGACATTTTAGCTTAGGGATTCAAAGGCACTCAATTTGTGATCTTCTCGAGAGCGGCGGTTGTGAAGGCATCATTCCAAGTGGCCCAGTGTTTCTCATTTTTAAGATTGTGAAAGCCATCATGTGCTCTCACATGACGTGGTCCTGGTCTGTGTTTTCCTGGACTGACATAAGGATCACCCCCATTATCGGGGGGAGTCGCCTGATTTGAGTCTTCGTGGGAGGCGGTTGAGGTGGCATTCCCATCTGCTGTACTTGTTGGAGCAGATGTCCCTCCACTAACTCCTGTCACATTTCCAGTTAGCCTTCCCGCGGCTGTGGTTGCTTCTGCTCCAGCTGTTGCGTTTCCAGCTTCAGTTGTTCCAGCAAGGGCTGCTGTGGTTGCTGCTGCAGGGGGATCCTGGGCTTTCACTGAACCCGCAAATAAAAGAACCAAGCCGACCTAATGGCATAGTCCATTCCTATATGTGAGCGTGCAAAAAGTGGAAATGCCCTTACCAGTAGCAGTCTGAATCCCACCATGTCAACGTCACAGGCGTCAAATACTGAAATGAGCTGAAACCAGAAGCAACGACTGGGCAAAGCCACCTTTTATAGCTCTGTCGCAGGTTAAATTGATTAGAGCAGCCGCATCAATCGAAATTGATTGGAGGAGTCGCTGGTATTTTGCAGGCAGAGCGAATCGATGACGGTTCTTCATACCATTTGGCATAATTACGAACGCAGATGGGGAATTCCGGGCCGACGCACTGAGCACCTGATGCGGTTAAGCCTGGCGTCGGGTTTTTCGAATCAGAGAGAGCCACCGTGAGCCGATTGCTCTGGGCTAGGTTTAATTGTGGGCTTAACGATTTCCATAATTGTGGGCGATGCAGCCGGCTATATAAGCCAGCCCTCGACCAACTTGCTCCCAACAGTTCTCGATCAGCACTTGCCAGATACAGTTTGATCCCCAAGATGATCATCAAGGTCTTGTTAATTAGCCAGGTGGGTGTTTCGTATTGGCCACTGACACACAATAAATCACTAAAGGCTTCCTTCTCCACATTTAGTTGGTGGCCCTCAGTTACGCGGGATTGTCGTTGGAGGAGGCGAAGAGGCAAATTGATGCTTCGGTTTTTAGCGATGAGGAAACAGGCGACGACATCCACCAGCCAGAGCCACACCATCCACCGCTGTACCATCCCCATAAGAAGACCACCACTCCCGAACCGGAAACAACTACAGCTCCGCCGGAGGTTGAGCAAAGCAGCGAGGCTAGTCTTGTCCCGAGTGATGGCCTAAATCAGTTAGACGATGGGCTGCTTCAGGCCAATGACGGAGCAGCAGTGCCAATCTCTACAACCCCTGAGCCGGAGCCGGAGACTACTACTACTACTACTACTACTACCACAACTACCACCACGACAACGCCAAAGCCACACAAATATGAGCCGCATCCGCATCCCCATCCGTACCCACACCCGCATCCTTATCCACATGTGCACCAGTTTCCTTCTCCTCCGTATTTCCCTTCAGGATCCTATCCTGGACTTACTTTTACCCCGCCGGGTCCAAAACCTGGCCCTGGTGCTAAAAGCCCCAAAGAAAGTGAGAACGAGTCTCCCGAACTAAGTGGATATTCGCCCTATCCAGGCTTCAGACCCAGGCCATTCTCCCCCTACCAGCCTCCAGTTCTGCATCACTCCCCGAATTGGGCCAACATCCATGGATTTGGCCCGGGACCCAGTTTTGGTCATCCCCATGAGGAAGATTCCGGGGAGGAGGAGAAGGAAAAAGGAAGCACGGAAAAGGATAAGTCGGGAGAAGCAGGAGATGCCGAACAGGATGTGCCCTTAAAGCCACCAGGTTTTGGTTACCCTCAAGTTTACCTGATTCCCCAACGCCCTGTCATCAGAGTACCCAGCTTTCCCGCACCAAGTGGTGGCTATGGATCACCCTACGGCTATGGGCGTTACTAATACTTAATACGGAATGCTAATCAAAACAGCTTAGATAGAATCTCATTTCTGTATTTAAGAATGCTTTATTAACATATAATATACAAAGTAATAATGTAATTAAACTTGATACAAAAAAAATGAAAATGTTTTGATTTTTTGAAAAAAATATAGGAAATGTAACTAACAAAAAAAAATTTTTCTCATAATGTATAAAAAATATATTAACCTTTGTTTGATGTTTGGAAAATTATTGAGTGTTTTTGCGCATTTTTGCAAATTATTGATTTCTGATTTCTCCGTCGTGTTTTCCCCGGGCTGATAACCCCGGAGCCCGGTTCTCTCACCTCGCCAACTTCCCGCCAAACGGGTTGAGAGCATCGATGCAATTTAATTGCATCACATTCCGCACAAAGTACTCATAGTTCTGTCGGTCGTCGGGAAGTAGAGACGTTTAAGCTGCCAAGTTCTGCAACATGCGGTTCCACTTAGAACTATCTATAATTCTACTCTGCTTTCTTTTCGTTTTCCAAGGGGTAAGTTCAATTAATAAACGCTACAAAATAAAAGTAACATTCTTCAACAAAATTGCAGTTCTGTCACACGTTGCCGGACAAAAAGGTAAGTGTATAAGCATATTTTGAAATGTTTTGAAAGTTTGATATTTAATTAATTATTACTTACGAACTACCCGCGACACAATCAATATACCGACTCACTTGTTCAAGCCATTGGGGGAGATTGCTGAAGATGAAGATAACTCCAACAACACGTTGCCGGCCGAAAAGGTAAGAGTATAAGCATATTTTGAATATTTTGAAAGTTTGATATTTAATTAATTATTAGATACGAACTACCCGCGACACAATCAATATTCCGACTCACTTGTTCAAACCATTGGGGGAGATTTCTGAAGATGAAGATAACTCCAACAGAAATGGCAATGGAACCATTCCCGAACCATTGCCTGTTGACAACGTTAAGCTTCTAGAGGTGAGCTAAGAAATATGAACTTATATTCCATTTAATATTATTTTAATTACTATTTTAGAGATCTAGCGGAGGTGTGGAGACAATTTCACAAGAAGATGAGGAGGAAGAAGACGACGATCGTTTTAGTTA
The DNA here is from genome assembly GCA_035045925.1 of Drosophila atripex. Classification (NCBI taxonomy): domain Eukaryota; kingdom Metazoa; phylum Arthropoda; class Insecta; order Diptera; family Drosophilidae; genus Drosophila; species Drosophila atripex. Next base: position 12,026,555 of record JAWNOP010000070.1, read on the forward strand.
TATACCTCCCCTCCAGCGATTTCCGCCAAATTCGCGATTGAACACCGGATTTCCAAGTCAAGATTTTCTCTCGAGACCCAGAATCAATCACGACACCGGGACTCAATTCTCCCCGCGTCCCGTTTTTGGTAGCAACTCCTGGCCCCCGAATAATGAGATACCCAGACCGGTTAGTTAGGGAGTCTGTTCAGCAGTGGATTATTTTCTTAAGTAAACTGATCTTTCCAGATACGCCCTGCAATCCCAAGTTCCCTAACTCCCTTGTATGCTGGTGGCCAAAATGAAGGTCCTTCCGGGGGTTTCTTCGGATCGTCAAACATTCCACGAGGAAGCACATTTTACAGATCGAATAATCCCCAAGGAGGTTCTTTTTACCCGCCGAATGGCCCTGGAGGAGGCTCCTTATCTTCGTCGATGGGTCCGTTGAGCTCTTCGAATAATTTCTTCCGCTCGGAGTCTTACAGTTACACCTCTGATGGCAATGGACCACCGCAAGTCGAGCGGAATGTCTATGATTCGCGAAACGGCAATGGCTTTGGATCGTCAGTGAGGCGTAACTTTTAGACTTTGAATATAATTTCAGCGCATCTTCCTTACCTAGTGTGCACATGTATATTTATTACTTTATAATAAAGTCCATTCAGCTTAGAGCTCTCAGCTGATAACTTCCAATAACCCTCAATCATCTATCTGAGTTCCAGTCTAACTGGAAATCGTACGAGTGAGTCATAGAGTTTTTTTCTTACCGGAAGTGGTTGCCTCAACAATTTTTTGTTATTGCGTTAAATATTTGCATTATAATTCATAAACAACAGTAGAATGCCTTCTACAGAATTTAAAACATGAATCTTATTTAATCAAATACACTTTCAAGCAAACAAATACTTTTGACTAAAAAACATTTCAATCTTTTCACCAATGTCACTTTCGTTTTTGAAATCATTGTACCATTCGATGAAGTCCGCTTTCCTGGTCGCCTTACTGTCAGACATTCCCATTATATATTTTTCGATCCTCTGTTCGATTTTGTGCATCGTTTTGTCAAATTTGGCTACCAGCTTCTGTTCGAAGACCTCAATTCCATGCTCCTCAAGAATACGAACCACAATCTGATCCGTTTCGGACAGATCCGTATAGTCGGATGGATCAAAAATATTTGCTTTGCCGATGAGGTCAAACATTTCACCGATTTCATCGAGTTCCTCAGAGTTTTCGTCCAGTTTCCCGATAAGGCTGACCAGATTTTTTATTTCCGTTAAGAGAAAACTGCTTGCGTCTGGAGGGAAGGTCCTCTCGGCTTCGTCAATTACTGGCTGAAGGAATCTGGCAATCTCCTCCAGAGTGCTCGAAAGCATTTGGACCATCTCGTTGGCCACATACAAATCCAACTGAATATTGGCCATTATGGGAGCTGCACCCTAGGAGATTATGCAAGACACTTTGTTTTCGAAATGCTAAGGATCAAAGGACCTTACCGACGACTGCAAAGCAACCAGGGCGACTAGGAGGGAGCACAGTACTCGATTCGCCATTGTATCCACATTGTATTCAACTCTCGACCTGAAGCTCCTCTTATATTCTCAAACATCTTACGTGATTGTTGTTTAAAAGGCTAAACAAAAACAAGACCGCCCCTGTAATAATCAGTCAGTGATCGTGAGACTGCTCGCAAGCTGTAATCAATCCTCAGACTGGCGACGAGCGTGATTGGAACGTTTTATTCAAATGCAACCTCCTGGAATCTTTGTCTTTGTTCTGCTGGCAGTGACGGTTAGTAGCCCCCATTCACCAAGAGCTGTTCTGTCCGATAGCTTCCTCTTTCAGTTGGCATGTGCCTCGCCTCGGGGCGACAGCCTCCGCGAATTACGAAAGCTGATGCGGCAGCAGGATGCGGATTCCCTACAACAGTTCGATCAGGACGTGAACGAGTGGGCCCGGAACCTGGTCGATTTGGGGCAGCAGATGGCAGAGTTTGTTGAACGGTGCCGCCAGCCAGAGAGTCATTGCCAGAAGCGAGGTGTCTTGAGGCAGCTTAGAAACCTCCGGCGCAGTTACACGGAATTCAGGGCCCGTCTCGAGGCCCTCGAGGTAAACTTCTTTGGAAGAGTGAGGGATACGCAAAAGATGGAGTCATCTCTACAGATGTGTAAGGACGTACTCCGCCAGTACGATGAGACCTTCACACTGATCAATAATGAGGTAGAACAACTTGTGGATCAGTAGCTTCATTTTCGGATAAAATATTCTGTTTATTGTGTTTTTGTTATTTCTTACTCATTAGAAGTTTCATCCACAAAACGTGTTTTATTCAATTCCTAATCTTCGATGAGAAGGGAAACCTTCCTAACTAACCACTCCAAATGCCTGTGGCTATGCCCTCTAATATGGACTTTGCTAGTTTGGTATAATCCATTAACTGCAGTTCTGGGAGCTGGGACTGCAGGTTGTGGGGGAATCTCAGGTAGGATTCGATCAGGACGTTATCCGTTTCACCGGCCAAGCGAGTGACATTGGCGATAAACTCCGACCTGTTCTGGTGGCTTACTTGGAGATACTTCACTAAGTGAACCTTGACCCTGGCAAAGAAGTTTCTGATGAGCACCTTTTCACCCGGCAGAATTTCCTCCAGCAGTCTGTCCGGAGGCTGGTGGGCCATCAGCTGGCTGTTGATCCAGGCAAAGATGTAGTAGGCCGTGCTGTAGTAGTCCTCGTTTCCGGTGATCGTGTCCAGATTGTCGAAGTACTGCTGGTCGATGGCGTCGCTGTCATTCAGGTGCTGCCGTTGCAGGCGGGCATCCTCGATGGTGGCGTCCAGAACTTTATTGAATTGCCTCTCTACCGCCTCTACGGTGAAGTGAGACTGAGACAGAGACCTTCCGGGAATCTGCGCTGAATCAGTCAGGGTCTGCGAGGCGGAATGCTAATAGTATCGCTTATTTAATCTACAAAACACAAACACGCACCAAGCTGATTAGCAAGCCACCAAGACTCCAGAGTAGGCTGATAACAAGCATCGGACGCTCTGATCTCGCCATGCTTCCGCGATTGCAGTTCAATGGAAACTGACAAATCGGGCTACTCGGGACTCCTACTACCCTAATCTGCTGACACGATCTATCATGGTTTAGAGCGACATCGGCAATGAGCTCCGCACTCTCTTTCCTTGTATCTTGTAAATGACTCTCCAAGTATTATAAACTTTCTATTTTTTCCTTTTCGCCGGGCAGAATCTTCTGATCCAGGCCAACTAGTAATTGGCTTTGCAGTTATAGTCTTCGTTTCCGGTGATAGTGTCGAGCTCCTTCTGCATTGTGGCATCCTGCGAACTCCGACGGCGGGCCTCTGCGATGATGAAGTCCAGGACTTGGTTGAAAAATCATTGTATCGATTCGACGCTATTTATTATAAGCGATAGGGGATGTTCCGGAGATATTTTGCGAGACATAGGGTAATAGTATAATTGATTCGAATTAGAAATCTAGAAATAAGCTCGCCCCAAGCCGATAAGACTGATTGATTGTCCCATAACCCCGACCAGCCAAAATACTAAATCTGCGTATAAGTATAGCTTTTTTTTTTATTAAGCACAAGTAGAAAATATCGCAAGTTCAAACTTTTAGAGTAAGCGAATCAACGGACAAAGATGGTGTTTCGTTAAACGTAATCTTACGCTATACACTCCGAGTTACTGATTAAACATATGCCTAAACTAAACACTTGCTACTTAGGTTCAATTTGACAAAAAGGGGCAATACATTTTATTTTCAGCATTGGTATTTTGGCTTACAATTCAATGAGCTTTGAAAGATTGTATTTTCTGGATTTATCAATAATTGAGTTTTGTTTATGGTGTTAGTTTTTCCCTTAAGTCTATAAACAGTTCAAGAATTTGAAAAGGACAACGCACAATTCTTTTCCCAAACACGATTGACAAGTAATTGATCTTATTTACGATAATCTTAATGCTCTTAGGGTTACCCTATATTTAACGTTTACTATATTTTTATTCAGAATTACACGCTTTAGCTTTGAGAGTTTGCATTTGCAACAATCTCTTTAAAATACATAAATTAATATTCAAAATTGACTCAAGAGCTTCTTACTACCTAAAGTTATGCAGCTGCTTATGTTGCTAGTTTAATTAAGAGTTTGAGAAATGTGGTTTCCAAAAATTTTACTCTGGGTCGGGTAGTACATTTAAATAACACATGTAAGTAGGTACATTTTGTTGCTGTAGGACATCCACTGAAACACCGAGTTACACATTGAAAGCGCGTTTATATTTATTTCCGATTAATTAACTCTGTAATATACAGCTTTTGAGCATTGTACTTGTTTGGTTTCGGTTGAAAAATGATTTTTGCCTAGTTGAGACCTGATAGCAGCCATTGTCAGAGTTTACACTTACGCACATTAAGATACAATTCATTAAGCTATGTTTATTGTATTCAAGCAGAACATTTGTTGTTCTCTTTAAAAATACGTTTACGATTTCTCAAGGTACATTTGACATTTAAGACTTTGGAGTCGCAGGGACTCCAATAGTCCATAACAGGTAACAAAATAATTTTCACAAATAGCAAAATAAAATACGTTTTACTTTACTTACTCTAATTACGATTATGTTATGTTATGCATTAAATACTTTAAAAATAGTCAGTTATAGTAAGTAAGAAAATATATATATGTATATATACTTTTATTTCCGAGAATAAATTCTGTTATCTAGAAGACAGTCTATGAAGTAGAGCTTACAAACTAGGTCGAATATCCCCTGGAAAGGTACTGACTTTGCGAAGATACTGATCTTTCAGAAATGGAAATTTGGAAAGTTATACTCAATAAATTTTGTTTTATCTCTAGTAATACGACGGGTAAATTTGTATTATTCATATATTCAAAAATTCAATCTAACCTACTTTCACCCACTGCAGAGGGTCCTTATCGGAGCTACTCACCCATTTGCTCTAGTTTCTCGGATATGAAAATATTGTCCTCGAAAACGTCTTTTTTTCTGTCACAGACTCTTTGCCGGTTTTTGCGAAATTTTTCATACGCATTTTGTAAAGTTTAAAATGGAAATCATAAACACGAAGGATGAGTTTGTGGTAAAATGATTTATTTGTTTGTGAAATTAAATGTAAAATTATTTCAAAATGCAGTTCTGTTTGTAAAATTAAAACTAAAATCTAGGGTAAATGCAAAGTTTGGAGAACTAAGCTGAGGAAACAAATGTTGCAAAAGAGAATCATGTTAAAGCAACTGAAACAGACAGTACAAATCGAGAATCATACAAGTACAAGGAAGGAAATGGTTTTACTTTTTATCACAATTGCGTATGAAAAATTTCTTTAATTGCTAGAAGCTGCCACGCCCTCCGCTGGCACCGCCCCCGCTGTTGCTGCCACTGGAGCTGCCCAAACCGGCCGTGGACTGGCGAGGCACCAGTATCCGGGGCAAGGTGAGCGATCTCTTCGGGAAGCCGTGTCTGCCAGTCTCTGCCACCGGAGGCGGAGGATGCAGTTGCTCCGGACTGTCCTTTCCCGTGGTCGGCCCAGCCTCGGCCCGCGGACCCACCTCCTGCACCCCATCGGTTGGCTTGACGTCATTTTCTGGCTGCTGCCAATGTCACGCATACGACTGTGCGGCCTGCGGCATCATTCCACCGGAGTAACCGCCTTCGAGACCAGGAGGCCGTTCCACCAGGTTCTTGAGACGCCCCCTCAGCTCCTCCAGACTCTTGGACTTGGCCTTGTTGATGCGTTTGTACTTGACGTCCTTGGGCTTGGTCACCGATCGGTGGTTGGACATCACACGGTTGTAATTGGTTACCTGGGATGTGAAAAAAATGTTAGAAAATTCTAGGTTGTCGTCCAATGACACCCATGGTTACCTGTGTCTTCCCATGGGGCGGCTCCGGTGTAACTGAGGCCACGGGCGGAGGTGGCGATGGTGGCTGCAACTGAGGAACCTTAACGCTGAGAGTAGTGCAGGGCGCGTCGTGGCTGGGCGATCGTTTTAAGGCGCCGAGCTGGCGGCGAGGAATGGCGACGCCACCCTCGACGGGCGACGAATCTTTGGCTTTATCTGCGGCACCGACGGCGGCGGAGGAGCCGGAGGGACTGGGGGCATCTATTTGACCCTCTGTGGAACTGGAGCTGAGCGCTTTGTCCGAACGGTTCTTAAACTTGTCGCGCTTCTCGGCCACGTCCGATGTGGGTTCGGGATCCTCCTCCACGGAGTATACCGTCTCCAGGATGTCCGGACGTCGCAGAAAGCAGTTGTTCCGTCTGGCCGCCCCATACTTGTTCAGATTCGTTTCGATCGCATCGGAAATGGAGCGTACGATGGTGATGCCATCGCTGCCCAACATACCACCACCTGCTCCGCTGCTCTTCCTCCGGGTGCCCAGGGTCATCGGCCCGTCGGAGTCGATCTCCTCCAGCACCACCGCCGAATCGGAATCGTTCAAGGAGTCCAGCTCGTTGGCGTAGCTGGCCTCGATCGTCTCCAGGCCGTGATCCACCAGACGGGAGGAGAGAGTGTCGATGACCTTCTGCTGTCGCTGGATGGTCAGTTCTCGGTGATTGAGCAAGCTGGCGATCTGCTTCTGTTTCCGCTTCAGGCGCGATTCCAGCAGCAAGAGCTGGGAGGTGAGCGAGTTCATCTGGTCGGACTTTTCCTTCTGGTAGCGGTAGTGTTGCTGGACCTTAAAAGGGAAAAGAATATTTTAAAAAATAAATAAATTCAGAAGCCTATCATTAAGTCTATAAAAAACTTATTTATTTTTTCATTTGAATTAAAAAACGCCATTAGCGATCGCGTGTTTTTATTTTAATGGTTTCGTGGGAATCTATAATTGGTATAATACGATGGATTTAAGTATAATTTGCAAACAAAATTGTTAATAAAATGTCAAAAGTAAATATAGATTAGAAATTTACTTATCAAATATTATTTATCTATCTTTATCTTACCTGCATGGCATAAGCCTTCCTCCACTTCATGATGTGCTCCGTTTGGAACCGCACCTTGGAACGCAGCTCCTCGATGATGGCCCTGGCTGTGTGCAGATCCTTGGGATCCTGGTTCATCATGTTGAGGCGCAGATTGCTGGTGTAACTGGAAACGGGTACCGGCGGAGGCCATTGGAATTCCAACGGAGGCTGGTTCACATCAGTGGGAAGGGAGCCCCTCGGCTGGGCGGTTTTGGTGGTTTTCGGAGTGGAGGGTACAGTGCCGGCTCCACTAGAGCCAGATCCAGATGCCACAGGCCCACTGCCAATGCCACCCCCGCCTCCGGCTGTGTTTCCGGACACGGCACTGGCCGCCGGCGGTTGGGTAGGATGCTTCTGAATGCTGCACGCCATGCTGCTGATGGTTTTGGCAAATTGTGTCGCTCGCCCGGCATACATTTGGCTGATATATACGGTGTTGCTTTATCCGATGTGTGCCCCGCTGGTCGAGAGCATGCAAGGATGTGCAGTGGTCCGAAGCCCGAGAACGTGCTCCCTGGAAAAGAACACAAGAGTGGCGCATGTTTTATTAATAGCCAATATTTGCCAAGCGGTAGGAAGATGAAAAACTGTAGCAACAATTTATAGTGGCACAACACCTTCTCCACGCTTGGCCATGCCACCGAAGTCCTGTCCCAGATTTTTCAGCAACAATTTATCTCAGCGTGTATGCATTACACATATTTGCGGCAATAATTTCGCTGGCTCTCGTTTGGGACACTCTTTTCGAGGAATCCGTCAACAAGCCCGGGGCATGTTAAACTGAAATTACACATACGCCTCGTGGTCCCGCGACAGATGGGTATATGCAAATTCCATTAAAATTCCAGTGAAACAAGTAAAGTGTGTATAAAATTATGAAAACAAAAAATTACATTTAAATCGAATTAAAATGAAATTCTTCAGCCATTCCGAGCCGCGCATTTTACACTACTTTGGGCAATTATAATTATTATTTTTATTAAGCCAGACTTCGGTAGCTGTTTTTTCGTTTCATTCGCAGATAAGGGACAGCACTTCTTTTTATTATAATCCACAATTAGAGCAGCTGACGTAAGGTGGAAATTTATGAGCTCATGACTATTGTAGTATAATCAGATAATGTGATTAGTCAGACGGAATTGGGGTTTCCCGTACTTTCCTGCTTTGGGTCTCATTTAAATGGGAGTTTTAATTTATGTTATTACCGCCAATCAAAGTTGCAATTTTGACAACAATCCAGCAATTATCCATGATCTACTGGCCCTTTAATTTAATTACCTAAATGCAATTTGTTCATGCTTGAAAACAAATTTAATTTATTAGCAGATTATTATAGAATTATCTTGAGATCTAGTCACAAGTGTGAGGAGAGACTGGTAGTTTTTGATTTTTTTCTTCCAGCATAATCAGACTTAAGCTTTTGAGACTAAACGTGTTTCGTTGAGGAAGAGTGGCTATAGAACTTCCGTTTTCACGCGAATCGTGGAATGCATCTGGGGAAGAACAAGCTTTTTAAAACAATTAACAAATAAGCCAGACGTGGCATGCAACCCGAGTCCCTGGGAGTCGTGATGGATGGTGGCAACCTGGTGGCATTGCAACTCATTCACGCATGTAGCCTCGTCAGCCTCGTCATTTCAGCTGCAACTGCCCCTGTGCTTCATCCATCACTCTTAATTATGACAATTGCCCACTGGGGCAGGATGGGAGTACACAGAGTTCTCACCTTATGGCCGGCTCAGAATTGATTGGTGCTCATGTGGCCATTAGCATTTAATGGGAATTACCTGCCTGCCGGGCCAAAGGTCGCTCTCCATTTGAGCCTTGAATTTACTGCCTCTTAGGTAAGCTGATCGCCAAATTCCTCTTGATTCCACTTCAATTGGACGCAAGGGCTTAATTAAGACGCAACAGGGTTTCTCAGCTTGACCTTTACAATGATTAATAATGCATGTCCTGACGGTTTAAGCTTGTAAACTGAAATGTATGGGCTGTACAGTACAAAATATATGCGTTTAAGTCACTAAATTTCATATGAGTTCAAAGAATACACAAGAGTCAGTAAAATATTTTTCCAGCCTACTTATTTTCAAGCCAACTTTTATTCCATGGACGTGATTTTGACACCATTTTCAGATTCTGTCCCGACAGCCAGACAAATGGTCCAAAGTCAGCCAAAAAAAAGTGCAAAAAACATGTCAGGAAACCACATGGGAGGCTTTCGTTCGTGGCCTTGAAAAGTTCAGTGTTCTTGGACTGTTTATTTTGCCTTGACCACGAAAGGACATCGTTAATGACGTTTAACGTCAATGCAATCCTTGTTATTTTTTCACCCACTTTTGTGTTTGTAAGACAAACAATGAAGTCTGTGTATTTAAGGCCCTAGTTTAAAAATATACAAAAATATATGTAAAACTTCTTCGTTCCAGGCATTCTTTGAATTTATCCTCTATTTTTTCCGCTTCTAATGAATCCAATCGATTTCCATACCATTTTCCAAAAACATCGTTTAATTTTAGGGCATCCAAAGGACTATGAGAACTTTCCCAACAACTATCTGCTTTTATAGGCGGAACGTGACCGAAACAAGCCATTTCACACGCAAATTGTTTCATTCCCCCCACTTTTCACCAAAATGGTTCTCCTGGTGAGCTTGCATTAAATATTTATCCAATCAATAAAGCATATTTTTCTGCGCTTTCTTCCCCCATTTATTTCCCTCTTTCCATGTACAAATTGCCAGCAAGAGTTTCAAGACGACTGACAATAAGGTCCTGTTTTTTTTCATTATTATTGGCAATCTGAAAGTTTTCGCTGGCTGCTTGCTTTATATAAATGTTATTATACTTTTTGTTTGGCACACACTTTTCCCGCTGCCTTATCGCTTATCGACGGAATTTGGTTTGAGTTAACATGCCTGCCACGCACTTTTCACACGCACTTTCCACATGTTGCGTATCTGTAAGGTACTGTATCTGTAGGGTTGTGTATCTGCCATGTTGTCATTGTTTGGTGGGCTTTGTTTGTTTGCTGTTCAAAATATGCGTGGGTAGCACACATTTTTTATGTAGTGCCACTTAAGGTTTGGGCTCAAATTTGTATGTCCTGTAGAACAGCAGTTAAATTAATTAAAAATGTAGCTTTACTTTAACCCCGAGGGTTTAGAAGGTACCCTTGGACCCAGCTAAGATATTTTTAATTTAATCCATATAATTGAATAAAAGAATGTAGTGTGAGTAATTTTTAAAAAGAAAGATATAAAAATTTGATAATCTCGTAACTTGATTTCCTTTGATTGCATCAACTTCCTCCTTTTTAGTTTTGGAACTAACAACGCAATTCGTAAACAGTCACTTTTTTAAATGGGCATCTAAATCGGAATAAATTATTTGTGCAACCTTCAACTAACTGACATGCGCATCGAACTGTGATGAGATCTATGCTGATCTCATTTATTTTGCGGACAAGCTAAATAAATTTTAGTAAAATACACGTCAGTGCGCTTGGGAATTCTGCCCAACTTAGTCGAGCAATGATTTTTTTCATTAGCCATTGGGAGCCATTCAAAAAAGCTACACGGAAGTTAGATTGGATTGATTTATGTACATATTGGTAGCAAAACAGTTGAAAAAACATTTGCTATAATCATTGGGGAAAATCTGTTTTTTTGTATACATATTGGCAAGAGTTTCATTTCCCTCTTTAGTATTTTAAATTCCACTGTTAATCTTATATAATCAAAATTGCCCTTGCACTTTGCCACGTGTCTATTAAAAATGCCACTGAAAATGGTCCATCTTGGGAAAGGTAAATGAATACAAAAGGACATGAAATGAGGTGTGACCTTCGGGGTTGCATAGAAGGTCAGTGCGGAGGTGGGTGGCTGTTGGCTGTCGGCCAACAAACGGCATGCAAAACCAGACATTTATCTCTCTATAAAAAATAGCCGAGAACGGGGCCAAAATGGCAGCAGGACACACAGAAGCAACACGGAAACAAATAAAAATCAACAGGATTAAATATGCAAGTCCGACTGTCTCTTTCCCACAAAGCTGGCCCTCTTTTCCAGCTATGAACGAGCTTTGCCCGGGGTTCAGCCTTGTGTCTTGCCTTGGCTCTGGAGTCTGGGGCCAATCTGCTACGTTTGTCGAGGATTCCTCGCCGGTCCAACTCAGACCAATCCACCCTCTCATCTTTTCAGTTTCCTACCCCCCGGCTCGGGTGTCCTTCGCACGTTTTGCGTTTTACTTTCAGGCAGGACACTGGGCCGTAAATATGGCTGCTGAGCCAGGCTCTCCAGTGGATTCAACAAGTTTAAGGGTAATTGGAGTGCTCTCGCCATGGTGTTACTTCTTACCAGGGTAACTTCTATAAAAACTATTTATATTTGTATATAAAAACTATGTACATATGTTTTTAAAAATATAGGATTTTTATTTATAATATGACTGGTTTGAAATTATAATCAACTAAATAAATGTATGAACTAAATTCCATCTTTTTGGGCAAATTTTTGTGAATATCTCGGCCATTTCGTGTCGTATTTAAGAAAGAAATGCCGTTTCCGATTGAGGGATCTAATTGCCTTTAAACTGCATGAAAATATCGCGAAAATCGAGGAATAAAATTTTTGATCGATTTTTGGCCAAAATAATGATGTTACCCCTTTAAAAATTTTCGAAAATGGGGTCAAATTTTGGTTGGTCAGGTTTTGATGCAGAATTATTCTACTCGATAACCTGAGTCCGGGAAGGCATAACATTCTTGTATCCGACAGTTTTTAGCAAAGATATGGATATTTTCCTTTATCAGATTGATGTCCAGAGCCTTTTTGACCAAGTTTTGACCATAGTGGCTAAAATACCAACTTTTGAGACACATTTTAGCGAATATTTAAGTAATTTCGTGTCGTATTTGGGCATGAAATACCGTCCCCGATTCAAGGATCTAATTACCTTCAATCTGCATGAAAATATCGCGAAAATTAAGGAATACAATTTTTGATCGATTTTTGGCCAAAGTTATGATGTTACCCCTTTAAAAATTTTCGAAAATGGGGTCAAATTTTAGATGGTCAGGTTTTGATGCAGAATTATTCTACTCGAATACCTGAGTCCGGGAAGGCATAACATTCTTGTATCGGACAGAATTTAGCAGAAATATGGAAATTTTAGTGAAAATAAAGGATACGGGCAGCCTTGTTGAGCAGCTCTGGGTTATGGCGTAGCTTGAGCTGAACTAAAATTTCCGTCACACGTCTTATTTAAAAATCGAAAATAGAACTGTTGCGAGCCACTCTGCTGCATAATTGAACTTTTTTCTGGGGTCGCCCCCTCTCAGTTGAAGGGATTCCTGCCAAGGTTAAAGAACCATCTCCGAATAGAGCAACTTTACCAGTCAGCCACGTAAGTGAATTATGCATTCTATGCACTCGCTCTCGTACATACATGGCGTATGAGTGATAACTTGGCTAAAACGAAAAAGGGAAAACCGAACATTGAGTCGGTAAATTGCATTTGCTGAATCGCAGTGGGGAAATTGAAAACTATGTTGCTACAGCACCAAAGTTAATTAAATGATATGGGAGTAGCAGGGAGCTTGAAATATTGAATACCAAATGGACTGAAGCTGAAGTAAATTGCTTACTTCCTTTTGATGAATTACAGAAAGTTACTATTCCCTTGGATTTTCCAACCATTTAGGAATTTAAGGCACCAGAATGAATTGCGGAAAATTGCGCCTTTGGTGCGGTTTCGGGTAATTTAACACCTTAGCCGCGCATTAGTCTAACGAAACCGCAGGCCAGAATACTTCGAATATCAATCATACGCCCCGTTGGCCAACAGCAGGAACCGTTCAACGTGGCTGAACTCTGACCGGCCCGGTTGCCTGCCCAAGGCCCGTTTCCAGATCCCTAAGGCCATTTCCGCTGACGCTGACAGCTTAATTTACAGTTTTCAGCGACTTAATCGGAAAATGTGTAAAATGCTCTCGGCTACTTACAGATTCAATTTATTTTCAGTTAGTCCTCGGCAAAGGATAAATGCCTGCAAGCAAAACAATATTAAAAATAAATTAATTTAAGTCGAATTTAAGCGTACAGATTTCAAGCTAAATTTGATTGTTAAATGGGTTTATTTAATTTATGAAATGTGAATACTTTTTCAGTACTAACTCTTGGCAACTAGTCTTCCCTAAATTTTCATAAAAAGAGTTGTGCATTTGGTTGGTTCTGCCTGCGTAGCCAACTTTTTGTTCAACTGACAAAACTAATCAAGATGCACATGGAGTTGGGAAATCGAATGAAAGGATTCTTTTCTCTCAAAAGTAAGGGGAGGTGATAAAATTGAGAACAATAAGCGACTGAAATCCTAAAAATGAAATGGAACTACAAAAGCACATGGTTTTTTGCAACTGAGCTGAAATTTCTATTAGAAGTAGGAATTGTAAAATTCCTTTGGAATCTAGAATTCTTTTTTCAGACCTTACAGAACTATCTTTAAAAGAGCCTCATGGATATTACACGGATGCAAATGTCTGGTTCATTTCGGCTCTGCTCCCCGCAAATAGAAACAATAGACAAGCCAACAAGGACAATGGCAGGCTTAAGGGCATTTGAGGGCTGCCACTGACGAAGGCAGCGAGGCTGTTGCATTGATGCATTAAATAAGGAGGCAGTTGCAAGGCAGTCGCTTGAATGGCAAGGTCATATTCCCGTCACCACAAAGTTCGAAAAAGGAAAGTGTTGAAACAAAAGTGTTGCAATATGTATGGATAGCCATGAAAAGGCGGATGCGGACTTGCAGGATACGCCAAGGAACACTAAACAGACAATTCGCGGCATCATGTTGACTTTAAAATTTAAGAGATCAGAAAAAATGCATGGTAGTTCACCATAACGTTGTTTATTTTGTCTAAAGTCGCAGATCCATCAAAATATAATTGGTGGGAAAGCGCAACTATTACTCAACTATTGTTGGGCAAACTTATTCATTTGCCATTGTCACCAACAGAATTCCAAACTCACAGCAGGAGATTGGCCAACTTCTAGACTGTGGGAACTATTTTTGAATTAAAAGTAATTATGAAAATTCAATCAAAAAATTATGAGAAAAGTGTACTAGGCGCTACGTTTTGTAATTAAATTCTCAGGCAAGACTGAGGCAGTAATGGCGCCTCACTCATCATCATCACCATCATCATTATTAGCCAACCATTCGGGCATATTAACAAGCCTGGCCAACAAGCCCCGTTTTGTGGCTGTGTGGGAATGTGGCAAGGAGAAGGAATACAGGAATTCCTGTGTAGCAATCAGCAGATTGTGTGCCAGCCTGCCGTTCATTTCCCTATTTATTCAACAAGTTCCGCTGTGTGGCCCCGAAACTTGCGACAGGATTGGACATGACAGGCCAAAGGACTCGGTCTACGGACACTTTTATGCACATATAATCACATATTTCTGCTCTCGCAGGACATCGATTTGTTTGGAATTTGTTGCATGCCGCGAGGATACCCAAGAAGTTCCATTTCGGCTGCCTTCTGATCCCTTATTTTAGTGCCATTTATTTTGTCACACGTGTTTACGGTTGTGTGCGGCTAGCAAAGTCCTGAAAGCCCGTAAGTGCGTGTTTATTTGATAGAGTCCTGCCCCCAAAGTCATGCCTCCTTCTTCGACCTTGAGTTGCTTCCCTTACTGACTGCTTTTTTGGGGGACCGACTGCCTTAAAGGTATTTGTGCCGTTGTGGCACGTTATCGAAAGCATGCAGGCTGGAAATGGAATCCCAGGCATCCTTGTAATTGGGGCAAGGGTTTCTTGCCACAACTGCGATAGTATGAGAGTGTCTCGGTGTGTGTGTTACGTGTTTGTGTGTGTATTATGATAGCCGTAAACTCATTTCATATTTATTAAATTTGCCGCGCTACGGTTTTATTTTCATTTGGCACGTACCAGAAGTAAAATAAACATCCGAGCAAGTTTTCCTTTGTTTTTGATACACTCTCCTGGTCTGACTTCGACTCCCACTCCGTACTGCCATATTGTACCAATATTGTGCAAACAATGTACAAATATTTCTGTGGCTCTCAAGCATTTTCTAATTAAGCAGAAAAATCATTTTTCTCATTTTGGGTTTCCTAATATCTGTGCTACCTTCAAAAGACTCCCTCAGAGCATGTGAATTTTATGGCCGGGGAATTGGAGCTCCCAGCTTGGGTTCATTTTTTGTGGCTTAACTGCTTGAATTGTGGCCATAACTCCTGACATTCCCCTTCCATCCTCTTTTTCCGCCACAAACGGAACTATGTAATTAAAAAGTTTTGCAGAGAGATTTCCGAGCTACAAAAAAGTGAGGGGAAAAAAGCTTGTTTGCATATTTCTGCGTCAGCCAGAAACAATAATTAAAAACAAACCCACATAGCGACCGCCGTACCACGTCCACTGGCTGGGTTTAACGTATGGTTTTAAAATCATTTATTGTTTGATTATTTTGGTTTATTTTTGACTAGATACGAAATCAAAAGCCGATAGTATAAAAATTGTTTGATAAAGATACAAGCGAATTGTCACGAGATGTTTTGTTTTAATTCTACATCTTTGTTGGCAAGCGGATTAAGGAATTGAAAATTGAATAAATATTGGAATTCCTAAAGGAAAACTAAAAATAATGTCGCTGTCAGATTGTGGCTTTTTTAAGGGCTTTATTGTGTATAGTAAGTCGTAAATCAAAACTTTTGTAACATTTCCGCTATGTATTTGTTTGGAAGCACTATGGTAAAGCCCAATATTTGCATTCGAATAAACAAAGTCGAGTTCCAGCCAAACCAGTGAAACGAAACCAACCAGAACCAGAACCCAAACTCAAACCCAAACCAGAAGCAGATGTATATATATTTGACTTTGGCAGTAGAACGAACACAACCGGGCCAAAACAAGTGCAACAGGCAATCCGGGCCAGAAGCTGCTGCTTTGTGTTTATTCTCCGAATGTCAAAAAGAGCAAACATAAAAGCCACAATAAACTTTAAACCTGCACTAAGAAATTCTATTTCAAAAATCTTTTGACTGCTGTAACCATTTTTATTTGATACTATTTACCTTTCTTTGACAGAGTTTATGCCATTTTAAGGCCAAGATCAAAAAGTTAAGATGTATAAAAGCAACGGTTCGGTTGCTCAACCACTTAATTTCAACTGCAATCCGGAGGAAATGGGGCCACTAGTAGCAAGTTTCTGTCAGAGCTTCTGGTGGGAACAGGTGCCACACCGGTGGACTGGCAGGGAAAATGTGGCAGGGGAGCCCTCGGCTCCAGCTCAACAAACTCACAGACAACAGCTTAAAATAATAAAAGTAGTCAAATTCTGTTTTTATGAAGCATTAGACAGCAGGAGTCAAGAGTGCAGCACGATACTGTTTTGTTGGAGAAAGATGGGAGTCGGTCTTGGAGTCATATACCCGTAGGAAATTGGGTTAATTATTTGTGTTTTTGCACATCTTGGTAACATGATTCTTCAATAAAGTAATATTTTATTTTCAAGCCCCTTTTGGTCGTTGAAACCCCTTCTTAAGATGTTGCTCCTCAAGAGTAAAGCTCCAAAGCTACTCGTTGACAATCGGATTATTTGTGATGCTATAATCCGAGTTGTTCGCAGTTTTGCTTTGCATGTCAACAAATTTGTCAACTAATTAGAGCAGTTGGTAGCTTGTCGTTCTGCCAGCTGGAAGTTTTTGCAATACATGGCCAAAATGTACTGGGAAAACTGAGACGACAACACTCGGTGATCAAACAAATACAAGAGACGTATGCTCTGGCTTGCACAACTCTGGGGCACGATGTGTTGCATAATCGAGACCACAGTTGCAGAGACAAAAGTCAGAGCAGCAGTAACAATAAATCCTACAATACACCCACAAGGCAGCAACCGGTTTTCAATCTGCTACCGCTCTCAGATGGCCAAAAAAACACGAAAGAAATATCTGCACCATAAACGCATAACGCAAACTTCAATTGTGCCTCTAACTTTGGCTTAACCCACTGCCCTCGGACGGTTTGTTTTTATTATTCCGCTTTTTTCCCATGCTGCTTACCTGAACTTCGGCCATAATTATGCCATTTTGATACACTCAACGGGAATTGGTGTTACGAAGACGCCAAGACATTTTAGCCAAGTTAAATATTTCATATTGATAATAAAATAATAAATGCAATATTTCTCTTTTTTTTATGTGCCTTCCAATATAGAACCTGTGATAAGACCATGAGTTCTCTTTGATTTTCAATTGAAGCACTTACTAGAATACACCTAGTGTATTAAATATTCGGTGTAAATTTGACTAGTTTCCCTCTGGTTTCTCACGAATATCGTGCTGTTGTCTTGCGTTACACTTAACTTTGCCTTCGAGAAAAACTCGTTTGGGGCCTGCAAGTTTTTTGCACTTTTTGCCGCCGAGGCGAGTGCGTGTGCCGGTAATCAGCAATCCGGCCAACAAGAACCCAGGGGCAATTCTGCGGTTTGTTTTTTGTTTTGTTACCAACTATCAGCTGGCCGGAAAATTTGAAATGAGAGATGGAAGATGGCAGAAGATGGTGGTGGTTGTGTCTTGGCTTATTCCGGGACTAAAACTTTTCCAACTTTCACAATTTGCGCTAAGTGCGTTTTGTGATTTGTGCGGGAAACGGGACAATGGGTTATCTAGCCGGGCTAACTAAAAGTTTTCCGCAAGACTGCGGCTTAAACACTTTGGAGCACTCTCAATTAGGCTGGCTGATAGGAAACCAAGTCTAGCAATTAAAATATTAGATTTCAGTGTTACGATTTCCCGAGAGCACAACCCATTTCCCAGGTCATCTCAATTGGGTAATCCAAATCTTAAATGGCAATGGAAGAAATGCTTCCTCCGAATTTCATTGAGAGTGGCCAATAGTCCAAGCACTCTTAATTGCCGGCAATAAAAAGCGTAATTAGAACGAGAGAAAAACTCATTTTGTTTCATGGGGGACAATTACTTTTTACTATGTTGCATATATCTAAAAAAGTGCATTAGAAAGGCGTCTTCATTTCTTTTTGCGTTATAATGACCCAGACCAGTCAGTTGGGCTTTTTTCTTGATGGCCCAATCAAAACTTGGGGAAGTTACAACTTTGTGCGCTAACTGCCAAGGAAAATAAAAGTCAAGCGTGTGTATAAACAATCACAATAGCCTAAAGTTTTTATTGTCCCATCATTATTGGGTCTTTTCCTGAAAAGAACCACCATAGACTTCGGCTTAGAAGCCGTTAAAATAGTGAAGAAATAACATGGAGGCCCTGGCATTATAGTTTGAAAAATAAATACTCTTGTATGCAAATTTTCCATTTATATTTATTTATTTTTACTGCAATTAACCTTTCGCTAAAGAGGGGAATATTTTTGGCTAATTGTGGGTGGTTTGAAGGTCGATTTTGCGCAACTTTTTGGCTGATATTTAAGCGGCTTACTCTTCATAAATGTACCTCGTACTTTAGATACCGCATATTTTTGGCCAACTGCAATTAGTGAAAATGGGGTATAGACTATTTCAAAATATATTTTTTGTTCAGCGTAACAATGTACGATTTTTTACGCCACCTATTTTACGCAAGATTATCTTGGCAGTGGGTTTTGCCGCTCATTTACGATTGCAATAATATATTTGCAAATTGTTACCCAAAACTCTGACTGGTAATGATATTTTAACGAGCATTTATATCTTTTGAAGGGTACTCTCTATTAGGGTTTTTCAAAAAATGTTTCGGTAGCTGTGACCACTGTGCACCGGATGTCACTTGTCACTTGGCTTTGGCCTTGTCTGCATAATAATTTTTAGCCAACAGTAGCGTGTCTGACCAAGTGTCCGGATAAGTTTTGCTCGTTGACACTTTCATAAATTCTAATTACCAGCCACAAAGAGTGTCATTTGCAGGGATTTTTCAATGGGCATTCAAAATGAACTTGGTCCTTAGAAAGTTAAAAATAAAGCTAAAAATAATCTAGACTGTTTAACAATTTCAATTTTGGCTTAATGCCTTTACGAATAAATTTATATACGCAAGTATTGTTGAATTATATAAAATATTTTTTAATAATATTAGTTTATTGGTTTTTTATTAGACTTTTGTGCTTTGTTTTGATCATGAGACTGGCGTCCGCCAATAAAACTTGACCTCGCTTACTATCCGCCAAAAACCGGCTTTGAAGTTCGACCCTGGACTAGATATGTTAGGCAAAATACTATATACAAAAAAGGCAACATAATAACACAAAGACATAGTTGAATTCTTAATGCTAATTTTATTTTACATCTTCTATCAGATATGTAATAGGTATTCTATACAAGACGGATTTCAAAGAATTCCTAGAGAAAATGTTATATGACTCCAAGACTCTTGATTAGACTTTCGGGTTAACGATCTGGGCGTTTGTGGTCTAAGGACGGGCTCAAAATCACGACTGTGTTAGACGGCACGTTTTAATTTAATGCTTGCAACTTGCACTTACCTAAATCCCATCCAATAAATTGCTGGCTTTCGATTCCAGCATGGCGATTTCTACCAAAAAACACAACAAAACATGAAGATGAAAGGAACGATTTCTAACAGGCCCGTCCACTTGGCCGTGCTCTTCGATTATTGGGTCAACAGGCCCGGGGCAAGCACGAACAATTGCCCCAGAAATATTCGGATGGCTGCGGTTGCATGCGTGCGGATGAACGCAATCACTCTCGAGTTGATCGAGATGATAGGCCTTAAATTAATTATCGTGTTTGCCTAGTTTTGGTAGTACACTGGAAGCCAATATTTGTTTGCCCCTCCGCGCTGTGCCGCTCAGTTTCAAGCCATTAATTAATTGAGACTTGCAGAAGTGGCAGTTAAGTTGGCAAATTAAAAACATTTGGCTCTGTCAGCTCACATTTGGGAAAATTTAACCAAAGATGGTTGAATCGGAAAACGAGAAGGCCAACTGGCTTGGTCCTCAAAGTGCCAGCTCCCGATGGCTTTTTGCGGCAAACAATTTTTGGCAGTCACTGTGGCGACAAAGTTAGCCCCACGACGATAACTGTGGGAAAAGTCTGGCAATGGGTGTGTGGCGGTGGCAGTTGCGGTTGCTGTGGGTGCGTGTATACGTATCTTTCAGACAGACTGTGAGAAAAACGCAAAAGCCCCGCTCCGCAAAACGATATCAGAAATTACTTCTGTCGCCTCCAACATCCGCATTCAAATTGGCCAAATTAATGGGCGAGCATGAACCAGAACTTGAAAACACGACAAAATATTTGCTGAAAGACTGAGTGCTGAGTGAATTTAATTGCTTTAACATTTTAGGTCAAAACGAGACGATAAGTCTGTTTGTTTGAGAAGTGTTTTTCAAATAATGAGACATATTCTTTCGCAAGGCCTGAGGCTGGGATAATTCCTTTTAGCAACTCGGATAGAGGTCGTCTGAGCCAACGGAAAAGGAAAACTGAAGTAATATTATGAAATGTACTTGGTTAACTTTAACCACAATGACAATATTATTTTCATTTGTTCTTTGAAATATTTCCAGCTGCTCTGCTCCAGGCCGGTTTCTTCAAGGGCTTGTCGAGTAATTTCAAAGTTGGAGCTTAAATTGAAGCAGCTGGCCGAAAGAAACCACAAAACTGAAACCAAAGGAGCAGAACCCAAACAATGGCCTCGAGACCCGTAGGTTGGGTCCGCCGATGTGCATAATGAAATCGTGGCACAGTTACTTCGCATTCAAATTGCAGTTGCTGGTGGAAGTTGGACCGAAAAAATAGCCCCCCACCTTCCTATCTAAAAAAGAAAGTCCACCGGATGCCGATGATGCTGCAGGGCAGAAGTAGAACCTGAGAAAATGATGATGCAAGTGGCAGCCTTCGTTGCACAGATGGCACTGCGCCGTGACGCGACAAAAGTGAAGGAATCTTCGATTGACTTGCTGACTTACTGACAGAATAACAACCTGACCGACTAGCTGACTGGCTGACTGACTTGGGGCACAATTGGGGAACCGGAGAGTATGCAAAACAGGGCAGCCATGCTCCGTAAACCAGTCTAACCATTTTCCACACCAATTTTCCAGCAATTTTCCGCCTTTTTTTCGCACATTTAGGCTACAGCTGTTTTCACGTTTTCCATGCTCTATTTTATATCCAAAGGCTAAAAAGAAAATTTCGGTGTTCGGAGGCCGGACCATAATTCATAATTAGTTGGGTGTTGTCAGGTCACTTTGGAATCCCATTTTGAAAAAACGGTTCTCTAGCAATTTATTTTAATTAAAAATCTAAACCAAAATTGACCTACGACGTCTGAACAAAACAAAGGGAAACTAAAAGGTTTACAACATTGCAGTTTAAAAACCCTTTTAAAGTTTTATTCTGAGGAAACTCAATTTACGTAATTACTTGCAAAAGAATCAAAAATTATATTTCGTAATAAAAAAATAAAACCTTTTTTTTTATTACATTTTTATGGCTGCTTGGGTATATTTTTAGTGCGAATGCGGCTATTGTTTCATTTTCATTCAACAAAAGAGCCCTGTTCGTGTTTGTGTTCATGTTTCTGGCCACAGCGGCCGTTTCATGCCTGCAATTAATCATAAAAATTGTTTGCACCTTGCCGTGGACTAACCGCAGGCCAGCATTTCGTTAAGGTCCGGGGCACGTATGGCATTACACACTTCCGTTTCCGCTCTGTCTCGCCCATTTTCGGGCCATAGAGGGGATTTGCGATTGGGACGGGGGGAGTGCTCACAACTCACCGCTCACCGTCGCACAAGCAAATAAAAAGATCAAAAAATCAAAAAGTTTTTTATTGCATTCTGGGTTTTGAATGTCTGGCTTCCGTTCTTTTTATATATTTTGCACGCGCCAAATATATTTTGTGATTTATGGAGCGCAAAATCCATAAGAAACATGAAGAGGGCGACAAACTCTGGTGTGTTGGGGAATATCTGACCAGGTCATCGGGTCGACCAGGTCCAAGAATTAAAAATTTAACTTTAAGCCCAGTTTTATTTTGAGGCTCTCGAAAATCCCCCAATAAATAAAATATTTATTGTCATCCATCGCATAATTGTCACTTTGGGACTCTTAACCAACTTTTAATTAATAAAGTCTTTTGGCGGTTGTTTCGCACTTTATGCGTTTTTAATGGCTTTTATTATTTAAAACTTTTTGGCATGTCAACAAGCTGTCGACCGTCGCCCGCCAATTGCCATTGATGTGAAGGCACTTTTTCTTACTTACTTTCCCCAGAGGATTTTCAGTTTTATCTGGTGCGACACTTTGAATACAAACAACACATATGTACATCTCCACTGCCCTATGTAATTGGATTGGGTTTTTTCGTTTGGGCTTTGATCGACACTTGGGTGGGTAATTATCATACACGGTATTGCTGCTCATTTGGTATTATGGTAATGACGGACCTTCTGCATTCCCCAAACCAATTATGCCGAGGTGTTGAGCCGTCAACACATACCCGGCCCCGTCCCCAGTCCCGGTCCCTCGTACTCTCTCTCGTCAGCAAACAGCTCAAATCCGAACGCAAAACCAAAGCCAAATAAAATAAAAACCCCGGAGACTCAAAGCCAAATCGCAGGGACAAACAATAAAGTGGGAATTTGTGCGTCTGCCTTAGTGTTTGCTCAGTCAGCAAGTGACATGCAATTATTTATACATTAGCGCTGGAGCGGAGTGTAAATATTTGCCGCAAACTTTTTTGTTTTCTGCCAGGAGGGAGATACATTGCGTATACGCAGTGTAGGAAGTGTGGCCATCACGGTACAGCGTTTGAAATACATTATCTGGTTGCGATGATGAAAGGGTTTTTGTTTCTGTTTTTTGGCCAAATAATTATTCACTGGGATTTACAGGAATTTCATCTTGGCATCACTACTGGGCATTTGTCTAATAAATTATTTTGTTGATAAAATATTCCGGGCCTACGGCAGTCACGCCCTCCATCATTGAGCCAGTCAATCAGAAGGCCAAACAAATCGATTGCCAGCGACAGGCAGGAACACTGATAAGGAAATCAGTTCACCGCCCGCCTGTACTGCCTACTTGTTGCTGATACACATTTTTTCAAACCGGATGCGGATGCGAGGATACCCGAGGCCTTCTTAAAAGCGAAAAAAGTATGTGTAACCCAAGAAAACGCCGCAAAAAAATGCTGTCATAAAATCTCTTAAGTGAATTTTCCCGCACACGTTCCTTTACGCCAAATTTCAATATTTTTTTTTTACACATTAAAGGATGTTTATGCTGAGGCTTTGAGGAAGAATAATGGCTACCTTATGCCTGAGTTCAAAGTGATTGGAATGGGTTGAGAGTGTAATGGGAAACCCTAAAATGGTGGGCTCTGACATTGTCAGGAGTAACGCCAAAAGGCTTAAAATAATTGCAGGTTTACCCTTACAGGTTTCAAACTTCAAACTCACCTCTTTATCTTGGAAGTATCGACTCGAAAATCATAAGCTGCAAAGAAAGAGATGAGAATATTAGTAAGTAATTATTTCAAGTCTATAATGTATTTTGTAGATTGCCAGATGCTTCTCTATATTGTCAAGCCTAGCAGCCAGCTTTCTTTTGAACCTTTTCCATGTCTCAATATCAATGCCGATACTTTACCCAATGCTTTTACGGATCATTCACTTAATTCGCACTCGAAAGTTGTCAGTGAAAATGAAACAAGTTGGAAAACGTTTTCGGCTTTTCGTCTCTTTTGTTTATCGCCCAAACTGGCGAGCAAGTCGTGCAGTTCAGGGCCTTAGTCAGTCCATGGATTTTTAATTGGCTCCGAAGGCCAGGGCAGCGGTGGGGACAGGTGTGGGAGGTCCCCAGAAGGGAAACCCAATGACTACAGTAAATGAACGACAAAAAAAAAGGTCATGCCAGGTAGGCCAACCGAAAAGCAACCGAGAGACAGCTGCGTTGCAACGGCTTTTGGCCGTAGCCGTAACTGGAACTGCGATTTGGAACTGAGCCGACTGGGAACTCACCCAGCTGGGAGTTCAGTCAGTCGTGAGCGAAAATCGGCTGGCACACAGTCCGAGGGGACAAGAGGCGGGGCAGGTGCGGAGGAGGGGGATAGGGGGATGCTAACTTGATTAAAGATTTCACACTTGATTAAACACAAAGGCCGGTTTCATTGCTGTGGCATCTGCAATTTGCAGCGGATAGTTTGTTGCAATGCTAACAGATCCATTAGATGAGGAAAGAACTAAATAATGTTAATGTTTTATTTAAGTTAGACAAGTAGTTATTATAGATAGCTCAAAAAACATTGATTTATGAATAAAAGTATGAAACTTTGAGCATAAAACTATTCTTAAAGCTTATCTTTTTATTGATTGTTTTGAAAAGAAAATTTGTAATAATATCATAGTAGTAACATTATGTATAACAGTTGTTATCAACCATTATTTTTGCTGCCAAAACACTCTCTCTAAAAATTTCATTTCGCTCCTAAAACAATAGAAAACAATCTTGGCCATTTATCTGGGCGATTTGAAGTCAATACCGAATGCCTATAAAAGCAAAAGGCCACAGAAAACTACAATTAAAATGGAAAAGAGGGAGAGAAATAAAAATGGTGTTGAAATAATACCCTGAATCGTGATCCATAACTGGGTCAAATCCCAGATGAGGGCGGATCCAGTGATTTGAATGGAAATCGCTCACTAAGCTGTGGGAGCGGAGATCTTTTTTAATGGAAATGGAAATGTGTCGGGAAACTTTTCTGGCGGCCTGGCTTCATGCATGCAGAATTGCAAGGTTGAGAGCAAAGTTTTAATCATATACCGGGTGTGGTCGGTAAAAGTTCATTAATTTGCCGGAAACTTTTATGAAGCACTTGACTTGGCCTGGCTTGGCTTGCAATAAATGCCATTACAGTAAGCCGCCATCCAACCGGAGGGGCCAGAAGTGTGACCGGAGAGAACAAGAAAAGTCGTGCTGGACCATGGAAGCCCAACGAGGCAGGCGCATAAATAAATAATGGAAAAAAATGGAACCGCAGCCGTTGCACATTTTATGCAAATATATTGGCAAGCTGAAGAAAAACTTTCGTTCACCCTAAGCGTTAATACAGTCCTAAAGGGGTGCGACAAGGATGCGACGGGGTGGCGGGACTACGTTGGATTGGGCCAGCGAACGTGAGGAGTGCAGGCCGGGCCACATGACCGCACATGGCAAGGGGGTCCAATCTTCCTCCACCAAATACCCCTACAGTTTTTGATACGCCCTCTGGCTAATATAAACCGAGAGAAAAATGTTGAAACTTTTATTCACTTTTCTTAGTTTCTCGACCTTGAACACCAGTAGTTGTTAACTAAAAAATGGCATTTATTTTCCCAGTGTAGTTCCTACATTTCCATATATACATATTCCACCAGCAGCAATGAAAATGTTAGGAGCCCATGAGCAAAATGCATAACTTCTGTGCTATATTCATTGTTTTCCGCGTTTTCCTGCTTTTCAAAGCGTTTTGTGTCTGTGGTTATGCATTTTGCACATTTTCTTTACTTTATGATGAAGCTGAAATGGATTTTTCTAAATATTAAATGGAAAAACATTAAAAGGTTTAAGGAATAGATGCCCTGCAGTTGAATTTTATTCAAGAAACGAATTCAATTTATTGGAACTTCCAAAAAAAATAGAGTAACAATTACATTGTCTCTATTACCATTAATTCATGGGGAAAAGCAAACCAAATTCCGTAAATAAAAACCAAATCCATGATGCCACAATACAATCGATGACCCTTGCATAAATGTATCTTTGTATCTCGGAGATACTCCTCGGATGCCGGCGGATATAGACGTGTTTTTTTTCGGTCTCTCTTATGCAAATTGCTTGCAAATACACAACTAACTTGCTTCGCTTTTTATGCATTTATGCGATGACGATGCCGATGACTATTACTCTGGGTACGACTGTGACTCTTGCCGATTTGCATGACTGGAAGCGTAACGCGCACGCGTTCGTCTTTAAACTGGAGCGTTAAATGCGGGTGCATTGCTCGCCGAGTTAGTCAAGCAGTCAATCAAACCCGCCATCCATCCATCCATCCATCCATCCATCCATCCGACCATCCATTCATTGGCAGAGACCGCAGCTGAAGCCGTAGATTTGGTCGTTTGCCATCATCCGAGTGGCATCTTTGATGTTGGCTCTCCATCCCCAACGCCCCATCAGAACCGCAGTCCAGAACAGCCAACTCACTAATAGCTAGCCAGCCAGCCCGTCCCGTCTAGTCCTCAGCAA
The DNA here is from genome assembly GCA_035045925.1 of Drosophila atripex. Lineage (NCBI taxonomy): Eukaryota > Metazoa > Arthropoda > Insecta > Diptera > Drosophilidae > Drosophila > Drosophila atripex. Next base: position 12,052,838 of record JAWNOP010000070.1, read on the forward strand.
ACCTCAAAAAGCAATTCAATTGCTTGATTATTCAATTCCAATGGATGGCTTCCCTCCTAGGTATTGTTTAGAACATGATACTCTGAGTTACTTAGGAAGTGAGACCCTATTGTAGATGGTTAAGGGAGTATTAGATTCTAATTTAATCAATTTTCCTCTTTTTTTCTTAAAAATTATGTAGTACCATGACCTAACTAGACCTTTTCAATGAGATGGTTGATTACTCTACAAATCAATTAATATCAATTCAATTAGACCCCATTCCAAGGCATTATTATTTGTGGCCCCATTTCGGATTTAAGCCCTAACTGTAATTGTCATGTGTTACTCAACTTTTCGACATCGTATCTGTATCCGTATCTGACCGGGTAGCTGGGAATGTATCTGTTCGTTGCATGGCTCGTAAAAAGCTCATTAAACCAAATGCCGCTGACAGGGTGACTGACTGTCCGCAGAATTGAAGGCGAGGGAAGAAGAGGCTTTACTTTTTTTGAAATCCTCGTCATTGTAAAAAGACACAAACAACAAAAAAAAAAAATCAAAAAATAAGAAGAAAAACCAGCATATCAAGCCGAGAACCCAGCGGATTGTAACAGTAAACCTTGGATTTTCGAATGCAAACGATATAGAAGAAAGAACAACAAAGGCCGTAGGAACGGTACATGTTGTCAAAATAATTACAAAGCCCCGAAATTGTAGCGACATGTAATTAACGTAAAATGCGTGCCCGAATCTGCTGCCGTGCTTTTTGATATCTGGGCAGAGCAAATGTTGCGTTCGTAATGAGCCGAGAGTACGCGGCGCATGTGAAATTCGTATCTAAAAGATACATGTATGTGAGTACACAGGTGCTTAATGGGCCACTGTCATTTGTTTTCCCCGCCTTCCTCTTTTTTTTTTTTTTTATTTTGTACTTTTTTGAGGTATGAAAGAAGGTAAAAAACGCGGCCAAATTTGATTAACCCAAATAAGGCACAGCCAGTTTCCAGCAACTTGTCATATCTCTCTGCCCTCTTTTCACGTTGATGTCATTTTCATTCATTATTTTCGTTAGACTTTCATTTAATTGATATATCCATAAAGTGATTACTTTTCATATCTTTTATTATAAAGAGAACATGGCTGGCTAATCCATTAAGTGGTTACAAAAAAAAAAAGAGACACCGTTTCCGAATCAAATCCCCATTTTAATGTACTGTCTGTTTTATCGGAAATGTGTAAATTAATTTCCATTTCTGGTTTATGATACATTAAGCCGGCATTGAATAGTCTACGTACCAGCAGGTAGAGCTCTACTCCCTCTGGGGCTTTGCTTCATTACCAATTGAACCTGTGCACTTGAAATCGTTCCATTTTCCCATTTATTGATATAACAAAACTGAAATGTGACACACGAATAATTAAAAGCTGTTCGCCCACATGGGGGTGGTGGTGTTTGGTGGGGTGAAACGCCAGCCAAGCGCAAACTGAACATAATTAGTATGTAGAATGTGTGTGTGTGCGTGTTTAGAACCCCACCGGTGCAGTGGTGCACGGGTGACCAGTGAGCACCAGTGAAAGATACAAATGTATCTATGTATCCATGCATGTGCATGTCGCTTGCAGGCACCAAACTGAACAAAAAAAATGGCTGAAAAACAATTGTAACCAAACATTGTAGGCAACATGTTGTAGCCACGACAACAGCAACAGAAACAGAACTAGACACAGAAACAAAAACAGAAACAACAGCAAACAGAAGTAGCAACATCCACCGACAACCCGAAACAAGGCATAATGCGACACAAGGTTCCGCTAGAATGCCCAGGCCCATGGCCCATTCTCATGCCCCTGCCCCGTGCAGTTAGTTTCACCTGCCCCGCCCCGTGCCCTACGCCCTGTCCTGTCCTGTCCTGTCCTGTCCACCCTTCCCCGCCACCCCAGTCACGATTCTTGCCACTGCCGTTGCACTTCAATCTTTCTGGGGGAGAAAGGTTCGGTTTGTTGGGTAATTGTTTGGCTGTTTGGCTGTTTGTTGCCTAACGGAAAGTAGCAAGCATCGAGAATGCCAACTTTTGGCCAAATGAACTGCAAGTGCTGGCTCTTAACTTTGTCAGAAACTTGATTCACGAGTTTGGCCAACATCCACCCAACGACACTCTACGACACAGAATGATTTAATAGTTTTTTCGAGAAAATCCGTAATGAACAAATAGGCTCCAGCCCTTCACTTCTTTCTACTTCTAGGCCATGTTATAGATTGTAATTTAAGAATCTCTTTGGGGACTTATATAACCCGGAAAGCTAATTTTTTATGAAAAGAGAGCTAAATAGATGAAGCATGACAAGGAAACTGACAATAACAAAACTTTTGGCTCCGATTGCCTTTTGTTTGATTGTGAGCCTTTTGTTTGAGTTTCAGTTTAAGGGGGGAGGCATCCCCAGCAGCAACAGCAGCAGCAGCAAAAAGTTGTAAGGAAAACAGGGATCGGCCAACAGATTCGGCCCTTGGCCCAACTCGGCCCTTAGTGGGCATTCAATCCCTTTTATGGAAACCAAACTGTTGCTTTCGGACATAAGGAATATTTATGGCTTATCAATTTGCGGGGCACGTGCGAAAGGTCGGCAACCTTCGAATGGGAGAGCTTTCGGGCCTCGAGCTGGGAAAAATTCAATTAGGCTCCTCTCTAAAGAGATGTAATACGTTTTAATTGCTCATAATTGGCAAAAAATTGCGCATATTACAATTTCTGTTGCTTAGTTTGTTCATCGACAGCTAAGCGCCTTTGTGAGCAACATTTTAATTAAATTGCTAAGCTGGCGTTTGTTTTAGTTCGCTGTTGTCCTTCTGCCAACTCTGTCCGTCAACGGTTCTGGCTGTCCGGCTTTTGGCCAAAAAACAGACAAAGCAGTTGCCGACGAGCAGCAGGTGGGAAAAAGCATCCTGCCGTGCCGGGACAGGTTGTTTGTCTTGCTAATTAAAGTTGCGTAAAAGCAATGCTTTTGTAGTTGAATCCAACAGATACTTTGTGTAAATCAAAGTAAGGACTTGGCGCGAGGAAAATGGAGCGAGTAACATTGTTTACCCAGCTGTAGGACAAGGTAAAGGAGATTCTGGGTGCAGGGCTTGGAACAATACAATACCTTCCCTAATAATGGTAATTGCCAACGCTGCCTGTGACAAGTTTCTCCTAATAGATTAGTGGCGGATAATTACCAAACATTTGGGTGAATAAAGCAGAATAATCTATTTGGTAGCAATTACCCCACCAGATTAAGCAGATATCTGCTTACCAGATAAGCCATTACGATTTACTCAAGCTAATTAATTTCGAATTGCCGGGCATTAAGTGAAAAACAAACTAATAATACCTAGTCCAAGCAGTTTCTATATTTTCAGAATTTATATGCTAAGCATTCACTCTTTCAGAGGCGGATGAAAAGGGAAATCGAAGAAATTTATAAAGGTAATTTCCCCGGCGGCCATGGCGGAAACGAAAGCCAAATCGAATCGAACTATCAATGCGCATCGATGTCTGCGTATACGTAATTTTCGAGTTGACAATCGCCCGACTCTTGCTTCCTGACTCTTTCGCTTTCCGATTGCCAGCCACTATTTATAGCCAACTGCGGCCGGATTGTTGGCCCGTCTGAAAGCCTTGAGACTCTCCGCTTGTTGCTGTCACTCTTCTTTATTGTCGCTCAACAATTTACAGCCATTATTTAAAAGGCCCAGATGGAGGATGGCCGTATGGCAGTAGCAAGAGGAGCAGCTGGGTAGTGTGGGTGACTTTGTCGGAGGATGAGGCCCAACTTCGTGAGGCTCTCATAAATGCCGCATCAATATCTTTGGATTTAAGTTTCCATCCTTAAAAATAAAAAAGAAGTCGCAGCTGCCAAAAGTTTACCTAAAACGGACAGCAATTCGCTTCATATTGGGATCATGGTTATTTCTGATGCTTGGGGAAGTGTGGGAGAGTCTTGGAAATATTCACTTTTTTAAACTTTTTGAAAGGCTAATAAATTGTTGCTTTATCTTTTATTTTAGTTGATTATTAACTTTTAATGAAATCTTGATCAGCTTGCCTAAAGACTTTGGATCTAAATTGAATTAATTTTTAAAGTCCTATTTTCTTATCATATTTGAAAGTGAAATGCCATTTTTTAGAAGGCAAAAAAAATAAAACATAGATCGCAGACTAGGAAAGTCTGCTCTGTGAGCACTTTCGTCCGAGACCCCTTGAGTGGCCTACTTGAAGTCAGCTCCATGCAAATGGAATCGGTCCCATCCCGGACCTGGCCCAAGTGCTGGTCTTTGTCTGCAGCCAAGTTCCTTATCTGCCGCGCCCATCTGCGCCTGCCACACGACGCCAACGTCGCCCTCGTCTGGAGTCCGATTCCCAAAGCTGGATTTTCGAGGAGGCGGCCAGGAGCGGAGGTGGCGCGGAGGCCAGGATGGAGCGGATGTGATGCTGGAACTGAAGCGTCGGTGCATGTCTGCCACGTTTTGGCTTAACAAGTGATAAACTTGTCGCTTGTCCGCTCCGCGTTGTCGTCGCCTTTTTGCCAGGTCCTTGGCGGGAATGGGCAGCCGACGCCTTTGCAAAGTGCCCGGAAAGCTACTCTTCCCCCTCCCCGCTCGTAGCCGCGCTCACTAACTTGGCCAAAGACTGAGGGCGCTGTAAATAGTTAAGTACAAATTGCATGGCTAATTTGAGCCGTTGCATAAGGCTTAAGGAGCAGATGACAACTTGACCGTGGACTCGGCTTAGAGGAGGTGCCAAGTTGATTTGGCATGAGTAATGGCCGTCGAGAGCTCTTCCCATAAAGTAGACAACTTTATTAGTAACTGTCTGAAAATAATTTCAGCATGCAATGGAATATAATAGAACAAAGATTGCAGTCAATGAACTAAAGGCCCATAAAAACAGCAGAGACTTAGAACAAACTTCAGAAGCATGTTTCTTGGAAATATTATGACCTGTGTGATACGGGGCTTACTTGTCCGGTCTGTTGGCGCAATTTAAAAGTACCCGACAAAAAAAATATCAGCTTTCGCCTCCTTTCACTTCTTTGAGGAGAGGAACTTTTCGAGACTTGTTTTCTAGCGAATCAAAAGTAAATATTTTTGAAGGTAACAAGCAAACAAATGCTCTTCTCTTTCTTAATTTTTCAAAGAGAAATTCGAGCTAAGAATTCGTTAAACATTTTCCCAGTCTAAGGCTGCTAATGCCATAAATCTACATACAGTCTGGGCCTCAATTATCTTTATTGGAAGATAAACAATCTCGCTCTAATAGGCTGCACAAATAGAGGAAAATTAGTAGTTTCCCACAGATCTCGCATTAACCCAATTTGGAGTGTAAACCGGATCTAATTATGATTTATTCCTCTTTGGGACAGACCCTGTAACTCTACCAGAATTTAGGTTCTTACCCAAATTTTATTTATTTTATTCACTGCTCCATTTGTATGCGCCCCGGAATCAAAATTAATTTCGTTTTAATGGTCACATTTATCCACATCGTTGGCTGATGTTGTTTCACGATTTTTCAGCACAATCACTACACTTGCGGAAAAATATTTTCAAATAATTTTTCAAAATATCTAGCCAATTTCCATAAATTATATGTATGATTACGAATTATTTCACACTTTTGCTTTGCATAACACAAATTTTAGCATTTGTTTAATGGAGCGCAATGGGGGCTCTTTCGTTTTGTTTTGTTTTTATTAGTAGGCCAGGCCAGCTAATCACTGGAGCAGCTGTAGTTAGCGGAACGAGTATAGTGTCTACCAATTAGTACTGACTGTTTTTTGAATTTGTTTTTCGAGCGAGGCACCAACCGCACGCAGCGAAACCCGTTTTTTGATTGAAAGAAGCTTTAAGTTCGTGGCTGGTTCGTGGCTCATGTTCGAATCAAACATGTTGCATGTTGTGTGTTGCCTTAACTTGGCTAAAACGGTTTATTCAAATGATAATAAATACAAAAATATTTTTTAAGTTATTTAAAATATTTAATTATTAACAAAAAGGTATACATAAAAGTTAAAAATTTAGTTATGAATCTAGACGATTATATAGAGTTTTCCTCTCCAAATGTAGGTATTTTTCTGGTAAACAGGTTCATAAATAGGTTCTTTAGGAGTCAAGACTAAAAAACAATGCCCCTAGGTAATAGGGTATTTTATAATTTTTTCAAGAAAATCTTAGCTCCATATAGTCTGAAAACTGTTCCATAGATCCTTTAGGACACTGCATTGACCAGAACCCGTTTATTGAAGCTTTAAGTTGGCAACAGCGAATCCAACATGTTGTGAGCCATGTGTAGGTGTCGGCCAACAGTTGTCTCTGAAAGTTGCTGCTGCTGGTGGGCCCTGTTGCTGTTGCATTTGCCACACTTTAATTGCAGCACTTTCCAGTTGAATTAAGCCCATTTATGCCGCAAATAAACATAAACGAATTTTGGTTGTGGCAACAAATTTCAAAACTGTGGTATGTTCTGGCAATATATTTCAATCTAAATTAAAACGATATTTTTGCAACTAAATGGGGAATTGTTTGAGAACATGACAGAGGTCTAACGAACAGTCTTAAAACCTCTTACATTAGTGTTATTTTGGCCCAAACAATCCTCTCAAATCTTTTCCGTTTGCGGCTCACTAAGTGCTTGCTTGGCAAACCTGTAATTTCCATTAGAGAGATCTGTTCGCGATCTCTACTTGCCTCAATATTTACATTCTAAATGACTTCATTGCAAAGTCAAACAGATTAAATCGCTTTTGGTTTTTAAATGAGCTTCCCCGACGGCGGCGGCTAGCGTCGGTCGATAGACCCCCACGACCCGATCTTGGCCGATCTCGACCCCTGACCCCAAGGCAATTTTTGGGCACGCCACTCCACTGATGACGACGCATTGTTCCTCAGCTGTTTTAGACCTTTTTTTGTAGTATTCCTTGTGGGGTGCTGATGACTTAATCGCTGATCGGAGCTCGGGCCTGTGGTGGGCGTAATAATGATTTATTATACCGATTGACCACGCACTATAAAACATACTCTAAAGAAAACTAAATTGGCGGGGAAATTAATATCGTAGTTCTCATAAAATATTAATACTCCTAAAAAACGTCCATGATTTAATGCATTCTCCTGGGAAATACATTTTTTTCCTTAGATGCAAACAATATACCAGGAACACCAGGACAACAAGGAGGAGGTATAAAAAAAGTTATTTAAGCCCTTGGACCAGTGCTTTGCATTTCCTCCAGAATACTGAGTAGGTGGTAAAGGGGGTGGCCGCAAGGCGACAGGACATTGTCAAGTGTCCTTGCTGGCAGGATGATATATCACAAGCGCAGGCGAGCGGCAGGTGTACGCCTTTTCGCACTCGCCATCATCTTTCTCATTAAGATCTGGTTGGAGGAGAAGCAGCCAGCCGTTTATTTATGCACTTGATTTACGCAGAGCCTTGGGCGACCTATGGAAACAAGGCGTGGCAGTCGCCTGGCCATAAAGGGTAGACAGGACCCTTTGAGCTCAGTTTTAAAGTTGGCTTTAAACGGCCATTTCAATTCTTTTTTTAGACTAGGTCACACAACCCACCTCCAGAGAACTCATCATTAAGAGAGGTGTTGAAAAAATTAACCAGTAATAAGAATGGGTAAATCGATCCAAAAATATTTCTTTCAGCCACTTGACGGATGAGACACACATTAATTATGTTAATTGAAGCGAAGAGCTCTGTGGGAGAAATGGCAGGGGAGATTCTTCCACTAAGGGAAGAAATTGAGCCATCCTTGAAGACTCTCAGACGCATAACTCATAAAGCCCTTTACTCAGGGCATCAGTCAGTTTTCATTTTAGTCTTCATTAAACCGTCTCCCTGGAAGTGGTTACTCTTCTGGACTGGCCAGGGAGTATTTCAGGACCTGGTTAAGACAAACTGCACTCCTGCCTAATGACCACAAAAATAGACAAATGCACTTAATTTATTATCCGCCTTGAAGGAGTGGGCACTGACAGAATTTTTTACAATTTATTAACTTGAGCCAGTAAGACTCAGCTCGATTGCTGAAATTTGCTCACCAAACAAGTTAAAATATTGCCTAGTTACCACTCACTTTCCTTTACTCGGTATTGGCTTGTGGAATACCATTTCAAATCAAATTAGCAATCGGTTTAATTACATAAAGTCGTAGAAATGCAGCTTTCAGCGGATTTTTGTATCTTCATTAGACAAAAGCACAGATTAGGCCACTTTGGACATAAAACAAGGTCGCCTCAAGGCTAACTGAAATCAGAGAAATAAATCAATCAAAAGCCGCACAAAAGTGCAGAAAACAAGGGCGAGGGAGAATATGGCCCTATACCCATTACCTTTATTCCCCCAACAGACTGGAATTGTCGTCGGGCCAACAATGCATAATTACTGATAATGATTTAGTGTATTGTTGAGGTCGGAAGGTCTGCTGAAAGGGTCTGGGTCTATTGTTCTGCAAGGTGGATGCCAAGGGACGATGATTGCCCACCTTACTTAGTTGAGAGATAGATTCTAGGGATTTGCGGCAGCATGATTCCGGCAAAAAGAGAATCTCGCCTCCGACGCAAGATTTTATAAGCGGCTTAAGCAGGCGTCGATGATGATAAAATAATAAAAATTGATTTGCACGTCATGTTTCGGCGATAAAATTTTACAACAGCGCTCACAGGCCCCCAATAGCATCATGCGAAATTATCATTATCGATGTATGGGGTAAAGGGAGTCGCCACAGCAGGAGCCAAAGTGGCACGTAACAAGGCCCGGCCTGTTGGACGGACTGAAAATCATAGTTAACGATGACCCCATCCTGCCCCAACTTCAGATGCGTTTTCAATTAATCCCGCTCCCATGTAATTTTTCACACCTTCCTACGATCTCTCGATTTCCTCGACTGGCTGTTGATTTTATCGGTCTTCGGGGGTTTTGGCTAATTGAGCCGTCAAGTTATGGTCGTTACCTTGATGTATTTAAATGATATGCATCGGGTCTTAAGTGGTTTTTTTTTCTTATGTTTTGGTTGTGTGGCATGGAGTGTCTATTGTGGGTTACGGTTGAGCGATAAAATCGAAGTGGGTGTTAACGGTTGAACAGACTGTGTCTGTAATTGTACCATAATTAATTCATACTTTTGTAAGACATATACCGTTTATGTACGTGCTTATATAAAAACAAGTCATAAAACCGAAGTCTTTAGTTTCTCTTACTAGTTCAACTTATTTAAATTGTATCTTAAGCCATTCGGAGCTGAGTGCTCACTGATTTAATGAATTTCGTGGAAGTAATTTCACTTACTGCGTTTCTTTACCTTGCCAACTTTAATTATCTGTAGAATCCGTTCTTCATCTTGGCCAAGAACAATTGCAGCCAAGAAAACGAAAAGACAATGCCAACAAAAGAAAAGGCAAGAAAACAAATAAAAGAATTAAGAAATGTCTTCAGAACGGACAACATTTTTAAGATTTTCATTTGAAAAGTTTTCAGCTCTAAATTATTGCAATTCATCAGCTGAAAGTTGGAAATGAGGTAGTGGAATTTAAAATTACCCATCTTGGTCGAAGGAAGAGTGACTTGAGAACTTCCGATGGTAAGAAGTTGGGGCATGCAACAAGCTGAACAAATTCCAGACTTGCAACACGCCATTCCAGCCGGGGTTTTGAAAATGAACCGCATGACTTTTGATGAATGGAGTTTTTCACTCAGACTGGCATTCCTGACAGCCGCAACTTGTAGCTCTATATCCGGCTTACAAGTTTTCTGTCAATTATGACAATTGCCGACAGACTGATTAAATACTTAGTTCTCACATTAGTTTTCACAATTAGTGTTTTCACAATAATTTAACTGTCATTATTCTTACTCTACAACTAATTGCCTATGATACATGTCCTCAGAGTCATACTCCCTCCTGTTAATTACGATAATGCATTACTGTTTCGTTTTTCATTTGCATTTCAATTCAAAGAGGCCCAGTGCACCAATCTTATTTTGATTTGAAATTGGTTTGCCACAAAAGGATTGGATTGACAGCCGCCAGGAGCACATTGTGCTAATTACATTCGGATTCAAAGAATTTTGGGTAGTTGTTCGATTTGCGGAATTCCAAAGTCCAACCACAAAGACATGGGTATTTTGAAAATGCCTATCAACGGGGTTTTATGGAGAAACAGTCGGGGGCATCTGTTTGCAAAGGATTGGTAATTAATTATGAAAGCCCCAGGGCAAGGTTAACTATCGAGTGGATGGGTGGGTGGCTTCCTTTGTCTCCGTTTGCAAATGTGCGTAATGTGAAGGCATTCGCATTTATGTGGAAAACGTGATTTTTACACAGTTTTCACATTTCGTCCTGGGGACTGCAAATAAAGTGGCCCAGCGTTGACCAGAGTAAATAGCCAGCCCCACATCCCACAATTGCACACACTTTCCACCAACATGCCAGGCAATTTAACAAGCACATGGAAGGTTTTTGTTCAGGGCCATGAAAGGTTGTCTGCTCTTGGCCTGTTTGTTTTCCCTTGACCACGACCATCAAAACATGAAAGGACATTGTTAATGATGTTAAACATCAGCTCAGCTCCTTTCCATTTCCACCTACCCCAATTTCGAGATGGAAAGAAGCCACTCTATCCACCTTGGCTATTTATCACGGACGGTTACCTGACCAACATAAAAAGTAGATGCCCCAAAAGTTGTACAACATTGCCAAACCTATTGACGGAGTACTTTCATAATAGTTTAGCGCGTTGTACAAATTGCTAACAAACTTTATGGAAGGATATGTTGGTTGGCTAATAAACTAAAACTATATATAGACTATCTATAAGATTCTTATACTGTCTCTCTTCTTTTTACTTTAAGTTTTAAGCAAAACTTTAAGTATTCTGTATTCTTTTCATTACCTTGCCACTTTACAGGAAAATGTTTCTGAATGCATAAAAAAAAAGCTGCAAGAAAATAAAAGAAGGTTTATTAAATATTTATAAAATCAATAAACCATATTTCACAGTGCCTTTTTTAAGTTTGTACTTTCAGCTTTCATATTTTTCCCCCATTACCTGAACAAAAAAAAATGTTTGTAAAAATTCTCCTGCAATTTCCCTTCATTATTTGCATTCCCAAACGTTTTTGTGGCTTCTGGTTTTCTTTAAGATTTTTGTGTATCCCTTTACAAAGACTTAAAGCCCCTGCATAAAAAAGGGAGCTTCTGAATAATTGAATGCACACATGTTCCACACACTCCAAATATTCGTATTTTATATTTTTTTGTTTCATTTAAGTTGAGTCCTTGTACGTTTTCATTTGTCCTTTGTTTATTTATACTTGTTTAACCATTTGTGAATAGCTAAATCCGTTTTATTCACATGAATACCTTATGGAATGTTGGTTCGGCATGCTTTTGTTGCATTTCAGTCAATTTAAAGAGTTTCCAACTCATTTGAATTTTAGTTAAAGCAATTACTGTACTGGTTAGCGTAAATTCACGCATTTTCAGCGGCTCTTGTGACTATAATTTCTGCATAATCGTAGTTAATACTTGACATTAATTAAGTAGCATCAAGCTAAAAGTACTCAGAACGCCAGACAGTATTTTCGTACTTAGAAATTAAAAAATTTGTTAATTTCCAATAATGCTTCATGTACCCATAAGCCCTGTTACAAAATTATGAGCACAAAGTTGGTAGAAGCTTGTTAACTGGCTTAAAGCCGTAGAGTTGCATAAAATTTCAAGGTGGGCGTTTTCAGGTGAAGCTTTTCAACTGGAAGGCGAGAGAAATATATTGTTGTCAAGCTGTGCACCATGTTGGCTTGAATTCCCCTAGCTCTCCGGCTCTCTATGGCGCTCAGTGTCCTTTGTGACTCCTTTTCCGCCACTTCCTTTGGTTTATGTGCCTCCACATGCTACTCAGATAGCCACGTAGCCTGGACATTACATTGATTGAGGTTGCAGATGCAGGGATGCAAGTATTGATTATCACTTTTCCAGCTGTGTCAAGAGCTGTTTTTTTTTCTTTTCTCCATCAGGAAAAAAGTATTTACCTAGAGACAAAGTTTCTTCTCATATTGTCCTTTACATTCTGTCGAGCCAACTAAAGGTTAATTGCTTGAAACACTTTTCCATTCCTTCTCTCTCTTCTTATTGGTAAAAAGAGTTAATTTTATAAACTTGGCTAAATTGCTTCATAAAAGCCTAGTGCTTTCAATTTTTTTGTTTTTCTTGTATTTCTCGCCTTTTAATGGAAGCTTTTTCTCCTCACAATCTAAGGAATATTTTGCATTCCACTTACATTTTTCTGTAGTCTACTTCGGGGCGTGTTAAGGCTTAAGGACATGAGGGGCCATTGGTAATGGTCCATGTGGCATGCCGCACACGTAACCATCTAAGTACAATGATTTTTTTCTGAGCCATCTGCTTCTCTGGCCAAAGGGTGCCTAAGATCTTAAGTAATTGGGGCTCTATTTAGGGATAAACTTTGATTAGTCCATTGTTGGAAGTATGAAAAAAAGACTTGGTTAACAGTGTGTTTGTTAACCATAAGATACCCGAAAAAGTTAAGCCTCTTTCCCCAGTGAATGACTATTTGATTTCAGCCAAGTCAAAGGCCATTGACACCAGAATTCTTGCTACATTTTTCGAGTGTGTGAAATATGAATTAAATACATTTTAGCAGCTCTGCGATGACACCCAGTCTGGCTAATGGACTGCCAACATAATGTTGGGCAAAATTTTGTTTCCAAGTTTCAAGCTTTGGACTCAATTATGGCTCAAAAATCAAGCGCTCGTCATGCTGAGGGCGATGTTGGCTACGCTTTCGACTGATTAAGAACAAATTTGATATAAACAAGTGGCGCAAAAACAACTCGGCACAATTTTAACGCTTTGTTGCGGTCAAGTAACTTTAGAATTCCAGTGAGTGAGCAAATCCGAACAAAATAAGAAAAGAAAATGAATGAAAACAAGTGTACACTACCCTGTACCCAGTACAGTAATGAAAGAAAAAGCATGAAGACGCGCCAACATGAAAGCGAATTCTTCAGCGGGCTTTTGTAAGCCGATTTCATTTTGCGGTGGAAGTGGGAACCACAAAATGCTATAATAATTTCCAAGCTAATTTGTTGTTTTGCCCAAAATATCTGAGCTAGCAAACGGTATTTTATACACACCGGGTATGGAGAGGAGGGGATGATGATTATCATCCGAGTTCGATGTGGGCAGTTGATTCACCCTCGGCTTCATTTTCATCTCAAAAGCCAAGCTGTGATCTGCTGTCTGCTGCCTGCGGTTAGACAGCGAATTTAATAAGAAGAGAAACCATTTTCCCGAACAACTTTGTGGCTCACTGCACTTCGGGCGGAGCTCCAAGCACATTCCCGGCTAATACCAATATTTTACTCAACGTCTTCCAGCGCCTTCAAGCGAAGAAACTGCCAGCAATGTCAAGGAAGCCACTTAGGATTATGACAACTTCTTGCAGATTATACTTTTTGGCAACGAAAGTGACTTTGTATTTTCTCAATGAAGTGAATATTTAAGATAGATTCAAAAAAAAAAAAAAAAAAAAGATATATGTCTAATATTATACCATTTCAATAAACCAAATTCCCTCTAACATTCCACCATGAATACTTCATAGCCATTGTCCCAGTCATTAAATTCACGTGGAGTTTATTAAAGCCAACTCGAGCTGATATCTTGTTAGTGCAACTTTCACACCTCACTCCGGGTGGCAAGTGAATCAATCAAAATCGAGCGTGCCACCAATAACTGACATACGGTTTGATTGATTGAATGAAGGCACGCGCTTTAATTGACGATGTGTTTAACCCGCTGAGACTGCCAAGTTATTCGGCAAACTTGTTTTTATTACTTAACCCATCGACCGTTTTAACTTCCGTTGTTACTTTGCGGGAATTTGGTTTTTAATGAGGTGGCCGCAATGCAGTTGGAACTGGAGTTGAGCCAAGCGTTTAATTTATACAAAGTGCCCGCATTTAGATTGATATTCAAATTGTGACTTTTTTAATTATTTTGGACCTTGAACAATCTATGTATTCTACATGTTCAGCAAACCGTGTTGCGATCTCATTTCTACTTAGATTAAAATTTAAACAAATTTTCAAACCTGGAAGGACTTTTTTTAGTGGCGGATATTTCTCCTAGATACGGACACAGACCAAACCGAATAGCAACAGTATTAAATATGCATGTATAGCTTTCTCTTCTGTTAGCCTTCTCTATGAGCTTTCGTATGGTTTTAGCCTTGAGCCTGGCCTTGGCTATGGAGTCGGCAGGCAATCTGTTACATTGGGGCCTGGATTCCACGCAACGACTTTTTTGCACAACCTTCCTCTAATTCCCTCACCAAGTGCCCTCCGCAGCTTTTTACCTTCGTCTGGGGCACTGGGCCATAAATGTGGCAACTCTCATGATTCTTGATTCTCTGACGGGCTTAAGGTGGACTCAACAAGTAGAGCCTGGTCTGGTGTTTATAAGGCTGTACTTTGTTGGCCCTAATATTTTTCCAGAAATTTTATTGGTTACTCCGCTTGTGCTTATACAATGCAGATTGGTTTTCAAATTATGGAATAATTAATATATTTGTAATTCCACAGTACTTCTAGTGCTTTTCATTCAAGGCCGTACTTAGAGTAGTTTTTCCCACCAACAAGAATAATTTAAAAAGCAACAGCCTTCTCTTCAAATACAAGAAATGAATGTTTTTTCTGCTCTGAGGTACGATGAAAAATTTATTTACAAACAAGTGAGGGAAAAAGTGAGAATATGTTGCAGGTGCCAAGTGTAACGCGGAAATGGGAGATTTTAAGGTTGAGGATTTCATTTTGCAACACATCCTTACACATATTTTATTTTTTAGAAAATTCAACATCAAATATTTGCTCCTCACATTCGTTTTGGTACCACATGGCGTATGAGTGACACGTTTGCCAATAAAATCAGGTAAGGAAATTGTGTATATTAAGACGGAAAAGTGCATTTGCTCAGAGGCGATTGCAGCACAAATTTTAAAATTTAATCAATTTACTATCTCTTTCCAAGAGTTAATTAATTTCTATTCATATGCTACAAATGCATATTTGGCTAATCAAGCAATTTTCTGTTGCAACAAGGCAATGAAGATATTTACTTATTAACATTCGGTTAACAAAGCTTTCATAATTAAACTTAATTGGTTTTATGAGAGAGAAATTATACTTGCCACATGTCTTAAAAGTATTTTGCTGAAATGGCTCAGGAGATGTAAAATGCATTTACTAAAACTGAAGATGAACTTGTTCCTTTGTTAACATGTCTTTTGTTGTTCTGAACTATGAATATTGGTGTTAAACTACTAAAAAAAAGAGGCTATACAACAAAAGCCTGAAAATTGCAATTAGGGTAATTATTAGGTTCAATATTAATTAATTCAAGTTAATTGGAAAATTATCAATTCGGTTAACTTAGATCTAAATGCAATTGCAATAGATTTATGATTTATTACGCGATTATTTAGATTCAAGGTATTCTGCTCATGGATGAGATGGGTCAGATGAAAATGAATAAAGAGATAGCTATAGGTAGGGGTAAAGGTAATTTAAAAAACTACGTATGTATATATCTTCTACCCCCCGGGTGTAACAAGTCGACGCCCATCGCCTTTACCCACACAAGCTTTAAGCCATGTAATTAAAGTTTTAAAAACATACTGCCAAGCTTAAATGAAATAAGAAAAAACCTGTTTTGCATAATTCTGCCTCAGCCAGATATAATAATAAAAGAGAATGTATTTTACGAGCTATTGCTAAATATTGTTGTTAAAACAATGTATTGTTTAATTATTTGCAATTGACAGCTGTTGATTTGGGGAAAGCACCAGACTTTTCGTTTTCATAGGCTTTATTTATTTAGCCTGTTACTCTTGATTGTAAGTACATCCAAGTTGGCAGCTAAAAATATACCTTTTTGTAAATGAATACTTCACATTTCTCATTGTGTGTCATGTAGTCAGCCCAAAAATTTGCATTCAACAAGACAGGCCCCAGAAAAACAAGAGAAATGAAGCCAACTGGAACCGCAACCAAAAACCAAATCAGAATCAGACACAAAATCACAACCCGAACGGGTACAAGCGGGTAAAAGCAGGTGCAAAAGACAGCAAGTATGTAATTTGGCTCAAAAACAGCTGCTTGTTTTTTACCACCAGACAAAAAGAATCTCCACACCAACTTTAATATTCAAGAAAACAACAGCCGCAATAGGTGCAAACTTGTTGCACCCATTCAAGAATCAGTTTGGCGAAGAGAGCATCTTTCGATGCTGAAAATAATACATAAAAGATATTCGAGTTTTTAAACAGAAGGCATTAGCGCAAGCTTGGCTATTTTATAGTAGCAATAATTTCATAAAAAAAACAATCATAATATTATTACGATAATATCAAAGAATTTATTCTTCCTGTGTAGCTACGCACTCTTGGCAAATTCAACTGTTGCCGTTGTGCAACAAGTTGGATGGCTTGGGATGTTTTTTTAAGACCAAGACCAAAAAGCCCAACAACATGGGAACATGGGAACAACGGTTTAGTCTGCTGGTTATTGTTGCTTAACCACTTGACTTCTAATGCAGCCAAAAGGAAATGGGGACAAGACTGGCAACCGGCTTAGAAAAGTTGGGAACAGGTGCCAGAGTACAGAACCATAACTTAGGAAAGTAAACAGAAAAGACGGAAGTTAGATATTACTTATACGGAGATTTCCGTTCTGGTTGTGAAAACAACATTAGGTTAAAAAATGTCTTATTTGATTCCTCAATTTTTCTTTCTAACCCAAAAGTGGGAATTGCCCTACTGTCTGAGGTTTATGACAGTACTCTTTCAGCTTACTTTATGCGATTTTGTCTCTTGATTAAAGTACACTTTTAAAAGAGACTTGCCCGAATACATCCCGAAGAACCCACACAGATACATTAAATCTACTGAAAACAATATAATTTTTTTTTTAAATTACAAGAGCCGGCTGTGCGGCTTGCACAACTTATTGTGCTCGCAGCGGCAACACTGAAATGTTGCATAATCGAGACCGTAGTTGCAGAGACAAAAGCCGGAGCTACAATAATATTAAATACTACTCTATACACCCACCAAGTGGCAACCGGTTTGCAATAACAGCTTCTCCCGATTTGCGAAAAGGCTTAAACTTCAACTGTGTGAGTGAAAAACATATATATACTTTTTTTTATAAAACAATGTCTTACCATAACCAAATACTTTACCCTTATTATTTAAAAATTTGTTGGCCAAGACCTTGTAACCTTCAAAGAAATTAAATAATCAATCAATATTTATTGCGAATGCGTATTACAAATTATTCGACTTGTGTAATAAAAACATACTCTTTAAAAAATAAAGACGTGAAAAATATGTTTGTTTGCTAATATACTTTTATTTAAAATATAGTTTATACTTAATTCAATTAATTAATAAAGCTCTCTAAAAACAAGCTCATTATCTTTTATTTTTGTCTTTATTTTGGAGTCACACTTTTGCCCAAAAGTTTGGATCTTCCGACCCGTCAGTTTCATGTCCAGGTGGCGTCCGTAAAAGTTTTTCCCTGTTGCGACCGCCATAAATTCTAATTACATATCAAAGAAAATTTAATTTCAGTGGACATGCAAAATAAATGAGTTGGACGAGATGGCGGGCCAAACAAGGCATACAATTAAAATGTATTATTTAATTTATCACATTCCCCTCGGATATTATTCTATCTAATGTTCCAAAAAACGAGGAGCTAACGCCACAGAGTGCGATGCGATTACGCAAAAAGTTTTTTGTTCTCTGGACAAGCTGCCTTTTATGGGTCGGCAGAATGAGCGATTAACATAATTTTTCTATATTATTTCATATGATGATTATTATGACTACCATTATTGTGTTTTTGTGAATCTTGACCCCGCAAATGAAGAACCCAGAAACCGGTTCTGCCTCTTGGCCCTGGGCTACAAGCATTTTTTGTGGCCAAAACAATAGAAAGACAAGACTAGACGCCTTTTTGTTGTTATTTCTAATCTAATAATTTCTAAGAGAGTGTTAACGACCAGAAATAAGATACTCGAGTAATGCGATATCTAAAGAAGCTAGAAACAGAATGTATCCAATTTTAGATTTCACGCAATTATTGGCTTAAAGCTTGAATAGGAATGTTGGATAAATTTTGAGGCTATTTGTTAATTATACTTTGATTCTTTCCGAGACTTAGATATACTTTCGAAAACCCCCTTCTGTATGCAACCTTTAGAATATCATTAGGCAACATAAACATGTTTTCTGGTTTGCCATTTCCATGAATATAATGAGCTCTATTATGCAAGCTCCCTCTGGAAACTGAAAAGCTTCGTATAATATTTTGCATGTGCACTAATTTTCAGTTGAAAGCAGCTTAAATGTAGAAGCAAATGACAGCTTGTATTTATAGAAACCACAAAATGAGCGAAAAAAGCGTGAGTGAGGGGAGTCTGGAGAATTTTCCCCCGCTATGATAAAATGAAACGTGTCAGTAATTAGTATGATAATCAAGTTAGTGGGTGAATTCAGCGAAACAATCTTTTCCATTACCGCCCATTTTTTCCTTCCCCTGTAAAAGGAAGACCTATATATATGACTTAACTTAACTTCTGGCCTAACTAGCTGGGCGTCAGCGGGATAAAAGTGCTCCCACAAAATCACGACTCTGTTGGCTAGCACGTTTCTTTTTAATGCCTGCAACTTGCACTTACTCAAATCCAATCCAATAAATTGCCAGCTATTCATCTCAACATAACAATTTCTCCAAGAAAAAAAAAAAAAATAGAGAAGAAACGAATGATCACGCGCCCATTTTCTACGAATATTGGGTCAAGTGCCCCAGGGCGATCCCAAACAATTACCCCAGAAATATTCGGGGCTGCAATCAGTGTCAAGTTGATCAAGATGATGGTCTTCAATTAATTATCATGTTTGTTCAATACAGGTAAAATAAAATAACTATCCAATACGGATTTCAAAAAATTAAAATTAGCTCATCACTAATTGAGGATTTCTGAAAAACCAACATGAAGATTTGACAATTTACAGGAAATCCATAAAATGGCCTCGTTAATGTTTCATAGCTTCCTGTGACAACTATTGACAGTCACTGTGGCGACACCGTGGGCATACAAAGTCTGTGGATGATGTTGCTGTCTGGTTTATTACTTTTGTGTCTGTGTTGACCTCCAAGTCAGTATCTTTGCAAATCGTCATCGGAGAAGAAATAAGAAATTTCATTTATTCGGACCGCCAGCCACTTCCGTTCTTGAATTGGCCAAATTAATAAGTGAGCTTGACGGAACCAAGGCCATGGCCCGAAGTTCAAAAACAGGACAAAATACTCGCCACTCAAAACGTGGCGTTAATTGCCGGAATCCTTCGCAAAAACAGAGGGCAAGGGAAATGAACCCACTTGAAAAAGTTTTACGTTTCGCAAATTAATTAAACAACCAAAATAAGATGAACGTGCCCAGATACTCTTAATGGATACAAATAATATATATAATTTGCTGCAAAAATGAGTAGTGGTTATCTGCTGAAGCCATTGGTTGGTCTAAAATTTAATTTCCATACGACGAAATGAAGCATATAGCATCTCAGACTATATGTTGCGTATATATTCAAAATTAAATGAAATCCGCCAGCATATACAAATATTAAAACAGCTATTTAATTGAACGATCGGGAGTGTCACGACTTCCCTGGGAAAAAATGGCACCCAGTGATAGCTATATATTGTCCAATTTCCATCCGATTCTTGAGTGAAGCGCCTTAAACGATTTGAAGATGGATTCTCCTTCATTCTGCATCCAAACCAAAAAAAAACAAAATATTTTTTAAATTTTTTTCTCAAATTCTCTGGGGCATCCCTTCGAAAATAGTGAAACAGGCATGGAAGGACAATATGGCTCCCAACGATGACCATATCTTGGCCAATTTCCACCGGATTCTCAAGCGGAATGCCTTAAACGATTTGTAACCCGATTCTCCTTCAATCTGCATCAAAATCAAGGAAGAAAATATTTTTTAAATTTTTTCTCAAATTCTCTGGGGGATCCCCTTCAAAAGTAGTGTAAAAGGCATGGAAGGATAATATGGCTCCCAACGATGACCATATCTTGGCCAATTTCCACTGGATTTTTAAGCGGAATGCCTTAATCGATTTGTAACCCGATTCTCCTTCAATCTGCATCAAAATCACGGAACAAAATATTTTTTAATTTTTTTCTCAAATTCTCTGGGGGATCCCCTTCAAAAATAGTGAAAAAGGCATGGAAGGACAATATGGCTCCCAACGATGACCATACCTTGGCCAATTTCCACCGGATTCTCAAGCGGAATGCCTTAAACGATTTGTAACCCGATTCTCCTTCAATCTGCATCAAAATCAAAGAAGAAAATATTTTTTAAATTTTTTCTCAAATTCTCGGGGGGATCCCCTTCAAAAATAGTGAAAAGGCATGGAAGGACAATATGGCTCCCAACGATGACCATATCTTGGCCAATTTCCACTGGATTTTTAAGCGGAATGCCTTAATCGATTTGTAACCCGATTCTCCTTCAATCTGCATCAAAATCAAGGAAGAAAATATTTTTTAAATTTTTTCTCAAATTCTCTGGGGGATCCCCTTCAAAAATAGTGTAAAAGGCATGGAAGGATAATATGGCTCCCAACGATGACCATATCTTGGCCAATTTCCACTGGATTTTTAAGCGGAATGCCTTAATCGATTTGTAACCCGATTCTCCTTCAATCTGCATCAAAATCAAGGAAGAAAATATTTTATAAATTTTTTCTCAAATTCTTTGGGGGATCCCCTTCAAAAATAGTGTAAAAGGCATGGAAGGACTCCCAACGATGTGGCTCCCAACGATGACCATATCTTGGCCAATTTCCACCGGATTCTTAAGCGGAATGCCTTAATCGATTTGTAACCCGATTCTCCTTCAATCTGCATCAAAATCAAGGAACAAAATATTTTTTAAATTTTTTCTCAATTTCTCTGCGGGATCTCCTTTAAAAATAGTGAAAAAGGTATGGAAGGACTATATGGTTCCCAGCGATGGCCATATCTTGGCCAATTTTCACCGAATTCTCAAGCATAATACCTTAATCGATTTGTATTTCGATTCGCCTCTATTGTGCATCAAAATGTAAGAACAAAATATATATGTTAATTTTTGTTTTTTTTATCCCCTTCAAAACGTGTGAGACGGCATGGAATTTTTATCCGATTCTTACAGTGAGCCAGTTGAATTTTGTAGACCACACAAATTTTTTCAACCTTTGACAACAAGGGATAATTTTGTTTAACCGTCGATGCAAAAACAAATATCATCTCAAAAATATCAAGAAAGTTTTAATGGCATTTTGGCTGAATGTGTCTTTTCAAATTTTGTTTAGTGATTTATGAGGCTCAGTAAGAAGATAAAACTCCTAAAAATTTTGAGAACAGACTTCGTTGGCTAATATTTAGACAGCCCTTTCCAATCAATAAAATGAATAAACAAATAAATATATTCTGTTTATTATTGCTGATTCAAATCGGCAAATTAATATATAGACTACTAAAGAATATGGGTAAATATTTTCAATATGTAGGGCCCAGAATATTACGTATACGCGCTGTTGCAACCAAAAGTTTTATTGATGTTAATGGCTTATCACTTAAATATTATTTCCTTAACAGATTTGAGGAAAGATTTAAAAAAGGGACTAGGTTATCGTGTATTCAGGCCCTTCTTTATAAATTATTTGACGTAAAGTTTCCCTTAATGCGGTCTCTTAAATTATTAAAGTCCTAAACCATTTTGGGGCAGTCATTTTTTCCTTGCTAAAGTAGTCAATATGTCAATAAAAGGAAAACCGTCGAAAGGCTGGCGGAAATATATATCTCTGTTGTCTACTTGTTGCTAAAAACGTTCATTTTACTTGTTCACCAGGTTTTTGTTGATTTATAAAATGCCGCTGGCATTCGTAAAGAGTTTATGGAAACCCACAAGTTGCGGTTCACGTATCGCTGATTTGGAAAACATTTGAATGGCTCCATAAAATCACTTAAGTGTTTTGCACAACACGTTCACTGCGCCCATTTCAATATTTTTGTGGCATATTTACGGGCGCTGACGTACAGGACTTTAGTGGCAAGGCAAGGCATCTCCTTCGACGCACTGCTCATTTTCCAAGGAACCTTGTTGGAGGATGAAAACTGAAATGGTTTTTAGATGTGGGCTGCTTGGGGTGAATTCGGAAACCAAAGCATATGTGTAGGCCCTGAAGCCCTTGGTGTTTGGTATCCGATTTTCCGATGGGAATTCCGCGCCACTTTCCCGCTCGATTCCGAAACAACCATATTAAATTTGTTATAAATTAAGATTGATGGCGATGTGTCCTTAGGGTCTCTCGCACAACACACATTTCTATATTAAGGCCTGATGTGTTGGGTTAAACAAGTAGTTTCCATAGCCTTTATATTTCCACTTACCTAGTTTGCCCCGAAACTTTAGCCGCAGTGCAAATAGAAAGATTGAAAATGCTTATTAACTGGAATTACTTTTTTGGCTAGATATGAATAATGATATGTAATTAAAACAATTTTAGTAAAATGCTTTGATTTGAATATTTTGTAGAGCTTTAAAGCAATACATCCTAACAAACCTATAAATTCTAAATGAATTTTTTCAAGAGACTTGTCTCAACCAACATCACTGAAGAAAAACAAAAACCTTCCATCGACATTAAATGAAATTCCGTCAAGACAGCTGAAATACATTGGTTTTGGCCATTATTGGATCTTTTGGGATTGAGTTGTCGGCTGTTAAAAATTCATTCATTCGTAAAAAGAAAATGGAGTGATTGGGGACGGAAGTCAGGTGACTAAATTGATTAAGGATTTCACACTTGATTAATTGCGGTGGCTAGTTGCATTATACGAATTTTGTAAAATGAATTCTCTTCTCTTGAAAGTGAAAGAGTGAACTTTTTAACCACATCATGCATGCAAAATTTCGAGGTTAATTTAAAGTTTTAACTTATTCCCTGGCAGGAGAGGTAAAATTTCGTCATTGTGACCATGAAACTTTTATGAAAGACTCGCTTTTTTAGTATGATGAAATAACTGACATTACAGAGTGTTTTTCATTAAAAAAAGGTGAGCCAAGAAATGTGAAAATATTATAATATTCATTTATCCCGATAGATTTTAAAATCCCGTAAGATTTTAAAATAAAGTTTGACAATGCACCCTTCCTTAAGAAATTAAATTGTGTCTGCTCTCAACAATATTATCTTTAAAATAAAAATGTTAATTTCAACAGTTGAAAGCCACAAGAAAATATAAAAATATCACCCTCAATTCCTATAAGAATGTTTTTCAAAAAAAGTCATGCTTATAAATTATATTTCATTCAAAACATGAACATGATTATAATCTAAAATATTGTTGTTGGTCTTTTCCAACTCACCCTAAATATCCTTTATAAATTTTTAAATATACGTTGGGATGAGCTCAGTTGGTATTTTAGCTTATCATTCTCCTAATATTTTACATCCTTTGCAGAATCATAATTTAAAGCAAGAAACCTGACAGGTAGGTTGTCAATTGATGTGCGAAAAGCATTTATTATTAAAAAGAGTTCATAAAAGAATTTTACAGATTTAAAAAAAAAGTTAAGAACTTAAATGAATAAGCAAGCGACTGAAAAAATTCTTTGCTGAAAAATGTTAAATGAGGTCTGACAAGGTCTCAAAAACCACAAATATTTTATTCATTGTTATGATTCTTTGTTAGATCTTTGGAAAAGTAACCTAAGAAAGGTTCAAAGGGTTAAAAGGATGAACCCCGTCTATTCCGAACACATCCCAATAATATTTATCGACACATTAATGGATTATCAATTTTCCGAGCACGTGCATAGATAAAATAAAACTGCCATCATCCATTAGCTCATAAAAATTGAAATCTGACTGGGAGCTAAAACTATTAAGGACCGTTTAGTGGAGTTGACATTTTAATTTAGGCCAATAGAGCAAAAATTACGCATTCGCAATGAATGCCATTAGCAATATTCAAATGCTTATTATTGTAATAGTAGGTAATTGGCTTAATTGTTTAAAACTATTGCGTCGGATTTATCTAAAAAATAGTTTCGAAATGTAATTGGCTTTAATTCAAATACTTTTTTATAATAAAATTAGTGTTCCTCATTGATTATCTAAATTTAAAAACGTACATGTTTTGTTTTGCAAACGTACGTACACATTTTCTTTATATTTATCCAACTGGGAGTGATTACTTTTTATTTATTTACTTTTCAAATAACAATACCCGTAATGCACATTAATTTATATCGGCTTGGTAGTATTTTTTGGTAATTTTTAAATTAAGAAATTATTTTTTTAAGTTATGATTCGTTTTATTGATTGCAACGAGTGCTTTTATGGCTCCATTACTGTAGGTGTGGACCAAAGAATTCTTGGCTGTTGTACAACAGGTAAATTTCTGTCCGATTTTCAGCGAAGCGACTCCCGCTTACGTTAAGCCCCGTTAACCAAGTGAAGCTTTTAGTTTGTTGGAAGTTGCCGGTGGAGCCAACGAGTTCGAATCAAACATGCCACCAGCGCTAAAGTCTGTTACCCGGAAAATAAATAAATAGATGATATAAAGAATTGAGAAACTTTTCTTTAGTTATTTAGACTAATAAAGCTAATCTTTTACTTATTTGAAAAATAAAACGATTGAGCTGAAATAGTTCGTTCAAAGCCCTTTGATTAACACCTTTTTTTATTATTTTATTATTTTTTGTTTATTTTAGACACAAGATTAAGCAATCGTTAATCTTCGGGCTTACGCCTAAAATTTCACGTCGACAACTGCCACCTTGAAGCAGGTTCCCTGTGACTATTAATAAGTGTACTCTGGCTTGCCTACATTAACTACTTGAATTACCCACTGATTTTCATTCAACTAATGCCATTTTCTCCATTCAAGAGGTACATGCTCCACGAGAGCTGGTAAAAAGTGCAAATATGAAAAATATTGAGATTTTGGGTGGGTATTGAGGCAGGAATGTATAACGAAACAGGTGTTTAAAAGAGAGGCAGCAAATTCGATATAGAAACTTAATCCTTTTGATTAAGGGGATGGGAAATTTAATTACATATTGGTTCTGATTGAAAATGTTTGCGGTTAAATTTCAATATTCCAGGTGTGAGAAAAGGGTAAACATATTAAAGAAAAAACTGACGTCTTTAATAATCCATGTTAAGGGCTCAAATTATATTATTAAATACTAATTACACACATAAAAGTCTCAAGGCAAAGAACCTACTGAATAATTCACTATTTAGTTTAAACAGCTAACAAAATGAGTATGAAATCTGATTAGTCAATAAACTGGATTAATTTGCTAGAAGTTCGTAGACTAATATATTCATTCTCTTTGCTAACATCCTGAGCTTACTTCTACACTAATATATCTAATAGATACGCGCTACAATTCCAACAATGCAATGAATCTGACAGTGAGGAGCAGAAATGGAAACCAGTTGAATGAGTACGTGATTCTATCTTATTCTGTTGCTTCACATTTCCCCCTGAACGTTAAAGATGAGTGGGTGACTGGGTGGCCATGTGGGTGAACCACAAGGTGACATGGCGTTGGTGTCCTTGCCTCTTTTCCGGCAGACGGATGATATATCACAGACATAGCCGAGCGGCAGGTGTACGCCACTTCACGCTCATCATCGCCTTTCTCATTAAGAACAGGTGAGCCTTTTATTCATGCACTTGACTTTCAGAGCGCTCTGGGCAACATATAATAAGGTCGACTGTTTTTAACCCTTTTGTCTTTTTTATAGATACTACTTAAAAACGATTTTAAAAGTTAAGAAGTATTAAATAAGTCGAAGTGTTATGAAGCTATAACAAACGAACAATATTTTAAGGACTTATTTTGTGGCATTCAAAAGATCTTTCTGTTTGCAGAATTTTCTGAGTGCACTTGGCGGCCATCCAAAAAGATGAAACATAAACGGACAAATGGCCCAGGTAAAGGGGATTATTAAGCCTTTAGCCACGTGTCGTCCTCAGAAGTCATTTAACATCACCCTACGACGGATAAATGTGCGATGAGCGCCTTTTAAAAGCTTTCATAAAACTTGTCAAGTACCTGGATATAAAACTTTCTAATATCCACACATTAGCTATATTCTCTAGGACGAAGGATAAAACGTTTGCCAAGAGAAACATAATGATGTTTTAATATTTTTTAAGTAGTTCTTCCTCTCAAATTTAAGCGAAATATAGCAACTACCAGGTACTCGCATTAATTATGTTAATTGAACTGTGGCACTGTACCGGAAAACGCCGGAGGGGCTGTGTCCTCGGAAGGAGGAATCATATTGAGACGTCCTCCGCAGAACCACAGACACATAACTCATAATGAAATGAGAGTCTGTTGAGGCGAAGCCAGGTATACCACCACAATACCCCCTGTAGACATGTAGGCGAGTCATCATTAAAACTTGTGGCAGGTTGCGGCCTGCAACGTGGCACGTTTCCTCAAAACTGGTCAAGTTCGAATCAGTGAGAGAAAAATTACACATACTTTAATTCTTTGCAATAAATCAATTTAAATAATTTTTATTCAAAAACTTTTTCTAAATAAAATTTCTGTCTTGAACGCTTGTTGAAAGCGAACTAAGAATGAGTCTAAAAATAAAAGCAAAATCTCAATGGCTGAAAGGATTGGTCTATCTATAAATAGAACAAGGCCAACTCATGGCCAAGGCCAAAAGCAATCAGCGAAATCAATCAACGCAAAAAGCACAACAATAAAAAATGAAAAGCACAAAATAATAAAAAATGGACAGAAAAAATCTGTCTGAAAGGATACCCACACCTTTTTCCTTCTCTTGCATTGTGAGGCAAACAATGCATAATTACTTATAATGATTTTGCTTTTTTTGTGGACCTGAAGGAACTATTCCAGACTTCTTTTCTAGGAAACTTAATTCAAAGATTTATTCACGGGATTCCAATTTATCTAAAAGCAGCTTATACTGATTTCAATGATTATAAAATAATACAAATTGATTTGCCCAACATGCTTCGGCTATTAAATTTTACAACGTGGCACTCGAGATAAGCTGAACATAATCTTTGAGCGCATAAGTGGCACGTAGCAAGGATTTATCTGCGGCACGAGCTGCAAATAAGTGCCCATACTATGATGCACCTTCATTGAGGTTAATTTTCACATCTTTATAAATGACTTAATGCTAATGATTCCTAATTATTTATTTTTTTGAAATAAATTTATTGTAAAGACAAAATGTGGGCAGGGAGGTCCCCTGAGATTCCTTTCTTTACTTTCACTCGCTCTCACTTTCTCTGTCTGCGCTTATAGCCAAAACGTGACAGTCTACTAAGCCATTTCACACGCAAATTTTCCCCTCCTGTCCAGTGTCCAATGTCCCCAAAGTGCTTGTTCGGGTAAACTGCGAAAATGCATTAAATATTTAATAAATCAATGTACAATATAATCAATGTATTTAACAAATCAAAAACTTGTACCTAAAAATTTGTTTAGCTAAATTTGTTTCTAAATTTATTTATTTTTTATCTATAAAATCACTGCCTACTTCTAAGTATTTCTTAAACAATTTAAGTCAACACATCCCACATGTTGCTACT
The DNA here is from genome assembly GCA_035045925.1 of Drosophila atripex. NCBI lineage: Eukaryota > Metazoa > Arthropoda > Insecta > Diptera > Drosophilidae > Drosophila > Drosophila atripex. The sequence goes on from JAWNOP010000070.1 coordinate 12,080,612, forward strand.
GCAACTTTGCCAAAAAAGTTTTGGTTAACTTTCTTCGAGTATCAGACTTACAGAATTTAACTAACTTGTACAAAGTTTTAAGTCTTAACATGCTATATATTCAGGCCTAAAGCCTCTGCACGGATCTCAATTTGCGTTCAATTTAACACTTGTGAAGCTGGTTTTACTTAAGCACTTCCCACTAAATTGTTTCTACTTTGTAAAAGATCTACATTTTGGCTTAAAGTCTTAGGATCAACGTCACTTTTTACCCTAAGCATGTTTAAACTATCCCGCCAGCTGCCAAGTGCCATTTATTTCTGACAAGCTTTGCAGTACAGTGGTTTACATTCGCCAAACAAACTCTATCCTTTCCTCAGGAATCTTTGCTCTCCTGATGGCCACGTAGTCCAGGACTTTTGATGTCTACGCCCTGAGAGAGTCAGAGTAACACTATCGTTGTTTGTTTGAATTCCACTAAGACCGTCCAGCCACTTGGGAGTTGTCTCACGTAAACATATTCCCCTGGATGACAATATTGGTGTTGTGTACTAAAACGCTCATTCCTAATTAAGTAAAGGGTGTTTCACAAGTGGAGCATTCTCGGTATAGTAATTATGAAAAAATATATCTTAAAGTTATTAAACAAATTGTAGAATGAACGAAATCAAATAGAAAATTCATTAGTTCAGCCTATTAGCTTTCTTTTTTTTTTTTTAATGAAAACTTGACAATATTTTAAGTTATTTATTAACGCTATGACTGTCTTTGCCTTAAGATTACATTTAATTACTCTTCTTGGATGTATAATCTATAATTTAGTCTGCGGGGATAAAGCCCCTTCGAATAAGTCGCCAGGTCACCGACCCGTTCATCGTCGGTCCCATAATCTTCACAGGGCGCCGTATAAAGGATACGATTGGTACAGAACGTAAGTATTCACTTATTTTTTACAAATTTATAACTTTTGATTTTAATCTCTTTCTTACAGCTATGAGCTTAATCTTGAACCTATACGAAAGAAGTCACAAAGGAAGACCTCACTGGAGGATGATTAACTATAGAATAGCGACAATTATTGGATGGAATGATTTTTAAAACGACAAAAATCTTTCAAATTATTAAAAATGATACCTTTATATGCTAAGTATAAGCTTTTAAACTTTAATAAACTATGCACATGTGCGAGGTGTATCCTTCTTTCATTCCGATAATCTTAAACATTATTCAAAGCACTTTGTGATAACTCTCCAAGACACCTTAGTTAGTCTGTTTTCAGCAAAATGATAATTTCATTTACTCGAGCTAATTACTTTATGAAAGCTTAGCGTTTTTCATATTCCAGAATTCTCATGGTACTTTGTGCTGCTGGATACACCCATTTGACCCACATTCTAGCTACATCTTGCCAACCTTCTTGGTTTTCTTTCAGAGTTGTATCCTTCTTTCCTTTCAGAGTGTTATCCTGACCGCAATTGAAACAAGATTTCCTTGGCAAGTGACACTTGAGCAGCGAGCATTCTTTAATTTTGTATAGTCAAAAGGATTAAGGGCCAGGATAAGGGAGCGATTGAGCCTGTCCGGCACGTAATGCCGTATCCTGGCAGCAGGTGAACAGCGGCGAAACGAGTGGCATGCCAAGCACGTATCCTGCGGCGCGGCAAGGATAAGGTTTCTCTTGCTTGTCCTGTTATTGTTACGCTTGCTGAATGTTATTCCTTGCCGCTCCACTCAACAATCTGCCTCTGATGGTCAATGAATTTTATCAGTGAGTGCACTGGACAAGCTAAGCAATTGAGTCTTTTGTATAGGGTATTCTCTACAACACATTGATCCGTCTGTTTTGTTTAGTTATCAGACCCTTTATGGTCCATTTACTTTCATTTGCAATCAAGCAATTGATGCATATCAGGGATCCTGGAATTTTACTTTATAAACTACTAGAAATTCTTAGAATTTGAACTCCCAGCAGCCCTCAATTTAAATTCTGTTTAGCTTTTGGGAATATAACACCTTTCAAGCACTCTAATTAACGATAACGGCCTACGGCCACAATGAAATATAAATACCACCAAAGTTAAATGTTAGTTTCTATTCCTACGTTGTATAGCAGCATACCATAAAATATAGCATAAAATATAGCAGCCTTATTCTAATAGGATTTTTATTTAACCGATTTCGTGGCCTATTTGGGAAAGGAATACCGTGTACGAGTTTCGGTAATCTAAAAAACTTTTTATGAGCTCAAACAGATCAAGTTCATTATGTTGTTATCAGAGCCGGAACTAGAGGTCAATATTGGCCGCACATGTTGGCCCTACTTAATCAAAAAACTTTAAGCATCTAATGTTGTTTTTGAACAATTTTGAATGAGTCATCAAGTAACTAGACTGTGCCATAAAAGACCTTCTGTAAATACTTAAAAATTGATTTGATAGAGAAGTCAAAACAGTTAGTCAAAGACATTTATTATGTATCTAAGCATTCAAACAGCTTTTATCATCATTTCTGAAAAGGTGACGGATCGGGAAAAGTCCCTTTTCCAGAGCCACATTACTCCTCCGTCCCTCGGACTTTTTCCATATTCATCGTATGGGCCATTAAGGGCACTGTAATGTAATGTACATTTTTATCAAAACTATTACATATTTAAGAGCGAGAATTTTTCCTTACCTTTTATAACATGATTTAAACCACCATCCATTGAGACTCTTTGCGCAATTATATTGTTCTTTGTCATTGTCCCGATCAATGGTAGAGAATTTCATATTTTTGTTTTCAGCTAAGTAGTTGTCAGCTGTTCCTGAATATCCCTCGATATATTTTAGCTCGTAAGACTCTTCCTCGTTGCCGATTTCGAAGTGAGTGTAGTAAGCATAGGCGGAGTCCCCGTCGAAGTCCGCAATCCTAACACAAAGCTGATGTTGTGCCGATGTAGTCATCAAGTGCAGTCGATCCAGCCCCATGAAAAACTCTCCTTGAATATTGCCAAATCCTTCCTTGTACTCATTCCAGGTGCGGTTAAAGTCCACACTTCCATCGAATCGCCTTTGAACTAGTATCCAACCGGGACCAGAAGCGCAGGGTCCATCGAAGTGGGTCATTCCACGAAGTTTCATTTTGTATATTTCTTTCGGATTGTAAGGTGGAACATTCGAATCCTTTCCTTTGGCCTTACACTGTAGAAGCTGATTGGACAGCCATTGCTCGGCATACTTAAGTCCTTTTATGTCCTTTATTGTTTTTCTTAGCTTATCCAGCTCACTTTCAAACGCATATATATAAAAATGAACACCTTCTAAAGATAATTTTAAGTAACTGTTGTCGTAATAACAAAACTCTTCGCAATTTTGGAATTCACTTGTATCTGTTACATTTTCAGCTGTGTCTACAAAAATGAAGTGTGTGTTTTGGACCAATAAAATATACAAAATCACTACTAAGCCACTCGCTTTCATTTTGAGCCACAGCCTATCTGTATCACCGCCGAGATGGAACTATTCCAAGTAAAAAAAAATTTTTTTGGTTTTCTGACTATTTCATTATCTCTAAAGCTCTATAAGATCTCTATAAGAGCGTAAATATGTAGGAGCTATTTTTCATTAAAAGAGTCTAAAGTAAAAAATTCTTATTTTAAATACATACATAAGTATATTTCAATAAAAATATTGTGCTGCATTTAAATGGATTATTGAAAAAATATTTCAGTAGAGTATTTTGTAGAACAGAAATTGCTTGATTATCATAGACAATATTTGAAAGTCTTGTCTCGAAGTTTTCCCTTCATCCTTTTATCGATTCAGCAAAAGGTAAGGAAATACAATAATCTGCCTTTCCACTGTAAAAGCTGATTGAATAGCTATCGTTTAGCACACATTAATCCATTTACATCCTTAAATATAAATTTTCTGTTTATACTTCACCTTTTCGAACTCATTATTATTGTATATCCATAACATTTTCAGCGGTATCTGACAAAGTGTGTGTTTTGGTGCAATTTGGAAACATCATTGCAAAAATTCTCGATTTCCTTTTGAGAACTGCCCTTCTGTCCCACCTCCTTCTTGGAACTATTCAAAGCTTTCTTGAGAATCTCCAACCTCTTTAGTAACTTCATAAGAACTCAAGTAAAAATAACTGCTTAAAAATAACTGCTTTTAAGACATGCAAATACAACTTAAGTATAAACAATAATAAACCGAAAACTCTCAGTTTATTGTCAACTTTGGATGGTTGGGGTATATGCAGTCAGATTTCCGCTTTTTAAATTGCCAGCAACAGAAATCTTAAAAAGGAGAAAAAGATAAAAACTTACAACACTTTCTTGCACACGCAACTTCATTAAAACTTCATTAAAACATGCCAGTTATAAGAAAAAATGCAAAAATAAAAGTTTTACACGTTTTAAACTATGTGATCTTCATTGAAATTGAATGTTGTTGATTATTGTTTTGTAATATTGCAGTTGGTCAATAAGCCGCTTACGGCTTGCAAATAATTTATTTCCATGCTTATTTTAAAACTGCACGTAATTATATTACATTTTATATATTAAGCCAAATTTTTTCTATTGTATCTTTGATTTTGCATTATGCTTTTTGTCTTTTGTAATTAAAACAAATTTTCTATATAAATAGAATAAAAATACATTTTGTTAAGCGAAAATCGTACGCCCACGCATATCTTAATGGCATAAAAAATTTAACGTTTAACAGAAGGATAAACTCTCTTATAGGATAAACTCTTATAAATCCTATAAGAGTTGTATTAATTGCATTCGAAACTACTTTGTAATATATATGCTTCCTGAGAATGAATACCTGCCAAATCCTAAATAGAAATCAGACGGAAATTTAAGTTTCTATTGTACAAGTAATCTTTTAATTTTATAGTTTGCAGTGAAAAACATGAAGTCAAAAATAATCTCAAAATTTAAAAAAGGTAATCAAGTCATTCTGGTATAAGTTTTGCGGATTTAGGTCGCACCATCATTTCAGCAAATGCAAGTGATGCGGTAAATTGTTTCTTCCATAACCACTTAACTCCAAGTCCAGTATCATCATTAAATAAGGGTCTATATGGTCCATTTAGTGCACTGAAAAATTAAAAAAAAAAGACAATTAAATGACAGTTAAATTTAAGAACGTCATTGAAACATACCTGCGCCAACATGAATTGTACCACCATCCACCGTTCAAAATTGCGCAATGTCCCTTAAAGTTGTCATTGTCCCGATCGATTGTCGAAAATTTCATGTTTCTGTTGACTTTAAGGTTGTCACCAGCTGTTCCAGAATATTTTCCAAGGGATTTTAGCTCGTAGGATTCTTTCTCGCTGCCTACTTGGAAATCTTCATAGTGCGCGTAGGCGGAATCTCCACCGCCATCTCCAATCCTTACACAAAGTTCATACTTTGTTGTGTTGGTCAGCAAATGTAGAGTCTCTAATCCTATGAAAAACTCTCCTTCGATGGTGCCAAATCCTTCCTTGTACTCATTCCAGATGCGATTGAAGTCAACACTTCCATCGAATCGTCTCTGAATTACTATCCACCCAGAGGACGATGCACAGCGCCCTTCAAACGCCTTCAATTTCTTTAGTTTCTCATGATATGTTTTATTTCGATTGTTTGACGGATCAGTTGGGAAATTCCTTTTCCTTTTACAATTTGAGAGGTCCTCAGACAGCCTTCTATAAGCAGCCTTAAGCCTTCCAATATCCTTGGATAGTCTATGAATTTCAGCCTTTGTATTCGTATGATTGCGTTCATAGTGTTCTTTGGAATACTCCAAATATTTCCACATGCTGTGCCAATACGGACTGCAAAATTCCTTACAATTCTCTTCTTGGGCATCTTTATCTGTATCCGACTCGGTTCGAACAACAGATACTTTATGACATACTGCGACACACAGAACTATTAGGTAAAAACTAAAATTCATTTCAAACGTGTGATCTGACTCGTGGTAGACTTTGAAATGTTCCAACACAAAAATATTTTGGTGTCCGTTGGGTTTCGGTAATCACAAAAACTTTTATGAGCTCATTCATTATATTGTTATCAGAGCCGGAACTAGAGGTCAATATTGGCCGCACATGTTGGCCCTACTTAATCAAAAAACTTTAAGCATCTAATGTTGTTTTTGAACAATTTTGAACAAGTCATCAAGTAACTAGACATTAGTCAAAGACATTTATTATGTATCTAAGCATTCAAACACCTTTTATCATCATTTCTGAAAAGGTGACGGATCGGGAAAAGTCCCTTTTCCAGAGCCACATTACTCCTCCGTTCCTCGGACTTTTTCCATATTCATCGTATGGGCCATTAAGGGCACTGTAATGTAATGTACATTTTTATCAAAACTATTACATATTTAAGAGCGAGAATTTTTCCTTACCTTTTATAACATGATTTAAACCACCATCCATTGAGACTCTTTACGCAATTATATTGTTCTTTGTCATTGTCCCGATCAATGGTAGAGAATTTCATATTTTTGTTTTCAGCTAAGTAGTTGCCAGCTGTTCCTGAATATCCCTCGATATATTTTAGCTCGTAAGACTCTTCCTCGTTGCCAATTTCGAAGTGAGTGTAGTAAGCATAGGCGGAGTCCCCGTCGAAGTCCGCAACCCTAACACAAAGCTGATGTTGTGCCGATGTAGTCATCAAGTGCAGTCGATCCAGCCCCATGAAAAACTCTCCTTGGATGTTGCCAAATCCTTCCTTGTACTCATTCCAGGTGCGGTTAAAGTCCACACTTCCATCGAATCGCCTTTGAACTAGTATCCAACCGGGACCAGAAGCGCAGGGTCCATCGAAGGGGGTCATTCCACGAAGTTTCATTTTGTATATTTCTTTCGGATTGTAAGGTGAAACATTAGAAACCTTTCCCGTGGCCTTACACTGTAAAAGCTGATTGGACAGCCATCGCTTGGCATATGTAAAGCCTTTTAAATCCTCTAATTTATTTCTTAGGTCGTACTGCTGACTTTTTAATTTATATTCATAATCTTTATCATGACCTTCAAAAAAGATTTTTAAGTATTCGTTTTTGGAATAACAAAACTGTTCGCAATTTTCGAATTCATTTGTATCTGTTACATTTTCAGCTGCGTCTGCCAAAATGAAGTGTATGTTTTGGTGCAATAAAATATATAAAATCACTACAAAACCACTCGCTTTCATTTTGAGAACGGGCTATCTGTCTCACCGCCGAATTCGAACTATTTAAAGCAAAAAATATATTTTGTATTCTCTGGTCTTTTCATTATCTCTAAAGCACAAATTATATAGACGCCTCTTTTTTAATAAAAAGAGATTTATAAAAAGAGATTAAAAAGATTATTACTGTCTTAAATATATGCATGAGTACATTTTAATAAAATTATTTATTTTGGTTTTGGTATTAACTGATTGGGAGGCATCAAGAAATATTAAAGTTTGATATTTCTGAAAACTTTTGATTTGTTTAAATATGTTGGAATATTTTTGAAAGTTGTCTAAATTGTTCCATCTAGAGTTGCTAAGAAAATTGTATGCAGTAATTACCAAAACAAATTTAACTTATGTGTGCATATAAACAATAAAACAAAGAAAACTCTTATTATTGTTATAATTGGGACCTCGCTTTCGGCTTTCAGTTCATTGTCAACCTCCCACTTTGGTTGGGTGGAGTATATGTTGTCACATTTCCGCTTATTAAACTGCTAGCAATATAAATCACAAAAAACTAAGCAAACTTTCAACACGCATTGAACACGCATATAACTTCATTAAAACATGCCAGTCATAAAAAAGCGAAAATAAAAGTTTTATTGTAACTTTGTTATCTTCATTGGAATTGAATGTTGTAGATTATTGTTTAGTAAACTTTTTCAGTTGGTCAATGAGCTGCTTATGACTGGCTCGATTGCGTAAAATTTTACACTTTTTGGTAAATACTTTGGTAAATTCGAACTTATTGTCAAAAAAGCCCCCTCCCATCTAAAAGTGAGATTGACTCTTTATTTAACTCAATAATTAGCAAATATTATGTATATTTGATGTGCTAAATATTTAATTATTATTGTTGTGCCCCTTATTTGTCTCTTGTTATATTATTTATGAGTGAGCTCAATGACCGGTAACCAAAAACCTTAAAGACTCCTATATGGACTCAAACATATAGTCATTTTGGCTAATAGGTTTTAAAACAAATCAAAAACTTGAAGAAATTAAGCCAGAGGAAGAATATAATTAAAAAGTAGAGAGTAGCTGTGAACTTAGCCCTTAGAGCCAAATTCCTTTGATAATATCGACAATGCCGCTGACGAAAAGTAGAACCTGGGAAATTTACACTCGCCAGTGGCGAAAATTTTCCCTGTGACGCGACAAAAGTGCTAGCAACGACGATTGAATTGCTGACTTACTGACAGAATAACCACCTGACTGACGGACTAACTGACTGACTGAGGAAACTGGCTAGCAGGCCGTGTGAATAATTGGCAAACTACAGCTGAGGCCGCCAGCTCTCTTATGCAAATCAGCACGACGATGGCCATGGTCTAGGTCCAGACAATTTCGCCCGCAATTTTCCAGCAATTTTCGCACATTCGCCAACAGCTGCTTTCACATTTGCCAGGACACAATCCATTTCCAGGGGCGGAATGGCAAGGACCACCCACGAACTATTACCTCATGTTGGGCCTGACTGCTAATTAAGTAGGCGTTGCTTGTCTCTGTTTGCCTCCAAAATAATTTAAATGGAGAAAATCAAAGAAAAAACTGGAAAATTACAGATTACACAATACTTTTAATAAACAGTTCTAATTTCTATAATCGCTGGGACCTTTTCGTTTCCCGCTTTGAAGTCGATTTCGAGGCTGCAAAACCTTTTGATTAGTATACTAGTATCAATTACATAGGTAAATAGATTAAATTACTTCTTACACACTAATAAATCATAAATTCTGAATTCGTATTTGAAGTCAAATTCATGTTGAGCTCGGGTCATTGATTTTTGAGAAATAACTGAAAAGTGCATATGCACATTCATATTCAAACTTCAGACATTTACTTGATTTTATTATTTATTTTATTATAATGGGTTCAATAAAACTACGAGTGGCTGTGATACGAAGAATCCGTATAGTACACAAAGAACAACGTGAGTCAAGATTCCGCTAGAATGCCTATAGTCCATGGCCCACTAGGTGGTTCTTGTTGGATATTTGTTAGACTGTTGCCAAAAATTCAAATAACGGCAGACAGCAAACATCAATAATGCCAACTTTTAGCCAAATGAACAGCAAGTGCCGGCCCTCAAGTTGGCCAAGACGAGCCGTCGACAACCTAAAAGTTTGGTTAACAATTCAAAAGGTTGCATAAAAGGTTTTGGGCGATTTAAGGAATTTGGCAGGAGGAAAGTGGGGTCTGAGTCTTAAACTATTAATCGTAGCTATTGCGCCAGAGGTTTGTTTAATGGACATATAAAAAATGTATTCAAAATCTGCCAACACTCGCTTAAATTCAACTCATGGTTTGTTAATGCCATTCAGTCGAAACAATATTTGTTGTTGCGACCCAAAGCACTTGTGATTTACAAGAGTAAATTGTGTGGCATGTTGCATTGATGCAAAATAAATATAGCAGGGAAATAATAACTGGCTGAAAATATTACAACGATTATTCTGAAAAAGAGTATAATATCAATAAGCAAATAGTTCATAATAAATGCAAAAAATTGAGAGGCAGAGTTGTGTAAAATTTATATAAATAATAATTTAATTTTTTATTAAGCCGAATTAGTTTCATTTAAAATTTACATTCAATTTAAATGAAACCCAATATAATACATTAAAATTAACATTGAATAAACTGTAGATTTCGAACACCCGATAAAAATTACCTTCTTAGCCAAATTCTAAACTGGTAATAAGAAAACTCGCCTGTTGCCGGCGGTGAGAAAGCTCCAAGTTTAAAGCTGAAAGTTTTCAGAACGTGCAACATGAGTTTGAGTCGAACATGTTGCAGTGGCTGTCGTGTGGGTGGCAAGCTGTTGCTGCTGTTGCATGTGCCTCATATTAATTGCAACGTTTACCAGCTCGGCTCGCCGCCGCCGCCCACATATGTATGCCATGCGAATAAATCCAATGGCACCAAGTTGTGGCCACAATTTTCTTATATTTTTTCTCCATGCCGCCTACCCAGAAAATCTGGCTGAATTCAGGCAGCATATAAAACGGGGCAGCCCGTCCAGTTAGACAAGCACTAGTCACCTTGTTAGACCCCAAAAGTTTTTGAGGTGGGCGGGCCCACGGGGGTCCTACTCGCGCCTCTTGCCTCTAGCCTCTCACCTGCATTTGCATTTTATTTGCATTTCAGATGGGGCATGATTAAGCAATAAATTCACACCAACCCAAGACAAACAGAACTTCGGCAACTACTTCATGCAACTGCAACTTTTTGCGTAAAATCCCCGGGAGTGTTGTTAACGGTATTACTTTATTCAACAATCAGTTTACTTAACAACCTTTTTCTATTTATACATGCCATTGATTTGCATTTGAATAATGTTGTTTCCCTCATTGAAGAGCGGAAACCACCAGAGCAGAGGGAGAAAGGTGTAAATATTATGAAAAAAAGTAAATACACAATATTATATGTTGGTGTGTGCACAACAGGTGCCTCGGGCAGACGATATTGATAGGCGGAAATTCAATAAGGCAACTTAATTTACTGCACACCAAAGTAAGGTATAGTTGCAGTTTCTGCCAGACAACCAGAATTAAATAAGAGGGGAAACTAACGGGTCATTGTGGGTGCACCATGTGGCAACTCAAAGACAATGACTTCTACAATCTTTATCGTAGGAAAAATATCTTTAACAACCAAAAACTTTAATAAAATTTATTCAATAAGTAAATAGTACACTTTTCAGTAGCCCTAAGAAATAGATAATAAATTCATAAATCATTAACGTGTTTACCTATTTCATGCCTAAATGTGTCAAAGTTTATCCACCTATTCCATCCAACACCCAACTTTGTAATGTATGCCCCATGATTGACTTTGATTCGCTGGCTCATAAACATTTAACCAAGCTTTGTGTGGGTGGAAAGATGGCATAGATCCACATAGTAAAGGGACACTGTAAAGTGTCCTTGTGGCAAGGGGCTAATATATCACAAACGCAGACGTGCGGCGTGTGCAACCCGCTCCAACCCTTACCATTTTATTTCTCATTACGGGCAGCATGACGGGGAAAAGTAGCCAACCGTTTATTTATGCACTTGACTTTTAGCCTTTGTTATTTCATTCCATTTAACCCACCTCCCTGAAGAGATTTTTCTCCAGTCCACACATTCAAGAGCTTAATTTTCGAACATAAATATTAGGCACCTAGAACTATCGACAAAATTTACCAACATTTAAAAACAAGGAGGAATACTTGTGGTGCCAGGTACTTGTGTAAACTGCTTTATCAAATTCCACTATAGATAATTGGGAAGATTCTCCTTCCAGAAATAAATAGTCTGGAGTCCCTTTGATTCTTATCTCATCTATGTCCTGACGCTAAAACCCTAACTAGTTTTAAATAATGGCTACCATCCTACAGAATGCGCTACTCATGGTTTTAAAGCTTAAAAAGTCAATATCAAAGTCAAAACCCCCTGGAGTCCAAACAAAAAGCTCCCCAAAAAAGCATGTAGATAAGTTTAGACCAAGTTAAGTTCAAGTACCATGTAAAAAGTTTTCAAATACTTCATAATTAGGAAAAAGAATTAAAAGAATATTTGATCTTTCAAAATTAACAATAAAATAAAATCAATAAAATCTAAGTTTACATGTATTGGTAAGAAAATGATTTTAAAAAAGTAGTATAATAATTGTTTACGATGGAGTGATAAAATCATCATCTATTTAAATATATATAATTTTTAAATGTATAAATAATAATATAAATATTCATCAAATTTTTACAAAATAAAAATGCTCACAACTTACGACTGTATTTAGTTATATAGATATAGTAATTAGCTTAATAGCTTCAAGCATATATTATGAAATATAAAAATCTCAAATATTTCCTTTACGATATGGGTACTTCTTGTTACTCATACGCAGTGTTGTCTTTACTTAGATTTTTTTATTACCATTGCCATTATATCCACTTCTAGGGTCGTTTCATCTTATACTTGAATACTTTTTAGCGTTTACTTTAATCTGGCAATTATAATTTCATTTTAAAAATAATAACTATAGTAACTAAAATGTACCCAAGATAAAAAATATAAGAAATTCCAGCTTCTTAAGTTAGTTTTTTTTACGAGTTTTGTTATAAAATTGCGGAGAATGAAAAAGAACTGCACAGTCTTTATTTTTTAATAATTTTGAGATCAACCCCATTAGGGGAACAAATAATATTCCAATATTAGTACAGGAGTATATTAGGGAGTACATTCTCACTCCTCTATTAAACAGCACTTAAACATGACCATTTTGCAATAAGCCGTATTGTTTTTCATTTTAAGCGATGTCATTGCTCATTAAGAAAAACTGAATGTCAAAGATGAAAAGTAAATACAGCTGCAAAAATGTAATATGATCCCAAAATGGGGGGATTTGGACCCAAAACTATGGATTTGCGAATGAATTTTAGGATTTGGTTGACTATTTCACTATTTTGGCTATCTGATTTTAGTTTTTTGCAGCCCCCGCGGGTCCTGTTGGAGCTGGAGGTACCGCAGCGTAGGCGCCGCCTACCGATATGCGTGCGTAGGTGACCGGCAGGGCAACAACACAACTCGCATCCCAGGAACTTTCCCCATTTTGATTCCAGCGAATGGCAGGCAGCTAATACAGCTTTAAATCAAAGCGACCCCGCTCCATTGACGTCATTGCAACAACAACAGGATGCAGCATTAAATTAGTGGGCGGACTGAAGCTTGCCCCATAGCCGAGACACAAACCGCGTGGAGGCCGGCTACTGGGGGGCAAGCTTTCGATTGAAGAAGCAACAGGAGCAACCAGTTGAAGTTGAAACGATATGCCGACTCCATCGACTTCGGGCCGATTCGTTTGGGTTTCGGTTTTGGCGGGTTGGTATAAAACAAGTCTTTGGTCTCGTGGCCGTTGCATTCGTTCGTCGCGCTTCGAAAGTAAAATATCCAACAACTGACAGCCAACCAACAACCACAAACCGTATAACCAATGTAACGGTTAAACAATTTTAAAAAATCAACTAAAAAAACTCAGTATTAAACTCGTTTTTGTGTAATATTTTAACAATTTTCGATTTAAATTCCAGTTAATTGAGTAGAGAAAAAGTGTAGCACACATTTGTGCGCTATCATTGATTCCCATTTGAACAGAATTCCCAGTTTAATTGAAAAACTTTTTAACTGACTTTGTACTTGAAATTCCGCGAGAAGGTTGATTTTAAGTGAAAAAGGCAAAAACTTGAGTTGCATCAGTGGTTGCGATCGAAACATTTTAATTTAAAGAAATTGTTCGAAACAAATAGATTTTGTGAAAAAAACTTACAAGTTTATTTCAGGTGAGTTTATATTTCAATCCAAAGTAATTATTTCAACAGAAATAAAATAGTAAAAAGTGTTCTTTAGAAAGTTATTTTTAAAACAAAAAGATTCGTTTCAACGTAGGCATTGCTTAAGCTCCGGTGAGACATTGAGAGTAAAAGGGAATTCAACTTCATTCAAAGAATTTTCACTTTTTCTGAAATTGGGGGTGGTCGAAATGGTAGCATTAAAGTCATAAGACCCTTATCAAAAAAACATTAGCGTCTTTGCCAAAACAAAACTCATAAAATATCCATAATTGTCTATCAATTCTTTTCGCGATGTTTTTCTAGTCGAGTCAAAAGAATAACGTCAACCCTTTAAAATAATAAAGGGCTTGCAAGGACAAAAGACTTTCAGGCTTTGTGTTCAAAAGATTTTAACATAATTTTCTTGTTTCTATTTTTAGAATATTTTAAAGTTTGGCTGCTAAAATATGTACATTAATAGGTATATATTTAAAACATTTTTAGCATTTTATTTTGTTTTAAAAGGAATAACTTGAAATCTATCTAGTTATTTATTTAACAGAAACTTCCATATTTTAATCCTTATAGTTTAACTAACCAAATAAATTTAAAAAAAAACGGTTTGAATTCATTTTCTCTGTGTCTCTTATTTAAAAGTATCCTTAAAGTATAATCGCAAAATAAGCCAAACCATATCATTAACCAACCAAAAAGAACCGAAACGTAACGAAAATAAAGATTTCTTTCGTTTGATAAAACGAAGTTATAGAACTTGTGGGCGTGTCGGTGAAACTCGGAAATCGGGTGTTAACTTAAATGACACATGGAATATAAAAAAAACAGGAAACATAAGTGGGACAAGTAGATGGAATCACAGATATGAGACAAGTAATTTAAACAACATTCCGTTTACCAGATTGGACACGCTTCTTGTAGATGACAATCAGCTTCAAAGGTTCAAGTTGAGTCAAGAAATTACCTTTTTTTGGTTTCTGAATGTAAGTTAATAAGTATTTCGTGGGAAACACTTTCTTGTATTAATAAAAAATGGTTTTAATTTGAAATAAATACTAACTACAAAAATTCTTTGTCGTTCTTGACAGAATTATCTTTAACGATCCTCTTTTTGTTTTACTTGTAATGCATATTATTATGTAGGCGGTTAGTGTTTATTTCTAGTGAATAGAACATTTTTAGAAAAACTCTTTATATAAGTTAGGATGAGTGCAACCAATTCTAAATTCAAGAGTTCAACAGAGGCATTTTTGAAAAGTTCTTTCTCATTTATAATGCAGAGCTGGTTTCAGTGTTTTTCCGTGTTCCTGCGGACAAAGTTGAGACCATTCTGTCGGTCTGTGTAGTTCAGTATTTGTATTTAAATATTTTATTCTTTCGTGGGATATTTACGAATCTGCACTCGCACAGTAGCTTTGTGACGTCAAGGGACTGACAACTCTTCTTAGAAGCAAAAGAAAAGTTATTAGGACATTTATCATCTGTTTCCGCCTATCATTCACATCCGTTGCCAACATTACCCTGTGCCCTGTCGATTTGCATAAATAATTCCGACAGGTGGGGCACGAAACCTAAGCTAAGCAGGCCACAATAAAGCATCGGAAATTGCATTAATTAAGCCAATGTGTATAAATTTTAGAATTAATTTTGACACATTTGCCACGTTTAAGCATAATACATTATGTAGGCGGTTGAAAACTTAATTGTGTCAATGAAATATTTAAGTATTGAAGAGCATTAAATTGCTCAACATTTTAAGGCCAATATCATCGGGCGACAATGTATAGAGGTCCTGTCAGAAAGTTTAAATCGAAAGAAGACTAATTTATTCAAATTTTATTGCCAGAACACATGTGCACAACCAATATTGATTTCAGTGGATAACTTAACAATAAAATGGGGGCTCGGACTGTGGCTTCAAACTGATTTACAAATGCCAGACAGAAGTGTCGAGCGGGACAGAAGCCGTCGGCAAATGTTTTTCCTTGGCTTCCGGCGAAAGTCAATGCCACAATTTGGGGCACACACACACACCCACATGCCTGCACAAACAAGCGATAGGAACAACAAAACCAGATATTAGCAACAACAAGCAAACAAACGAAAACAATCAAATGAAAAAAAAAATTGGAAGAAATTTCGAATGTTTAGGGGGAGGGCATTCGTGACAGCCACCTGCCGGTCAAATAATTTATCCTGTCTGTCCTGCAACCTAATTAGCTGCCTCGTGCAATTTTCCACAACATTAAACCGACAGAAAAGGGCCTAAGGACACAAACCCAAGCCGAAGATAATGAAATTAATTCCAGAAACAAAATAGTTGCACCTACATAACAAAGATTATATAATTAAGCCCCGGATAGAGTTGTTCTATTTAATTGTTAAGCCTGTTAAGACAGCAAATCCAGACATTGTTTCCCCGGTAAACCGAATATGATAAAATATGCAAAGATGACAGGTGAGCAATCAACAGGTGCCAGCCGCTTACCTTTGAACTATTCACCGCCCCAAACAGGTGACAACAGCTCCACCTCGGAGACGGCTTCGCAGTGAGGCTGGCACTCCTGGAAAGGTGTCATAAATCGTAAGTCCTTTATTACATATTTTCAACTGGCTTCCAGCTGTCAGGATCCGAGTCGACTGGGAAAAGGGTAAACGAACGGCAAGCCCAGCCAGGAGTAGACTTAGGAGTGAATTATTCAGACGGATAGTGTGCAAACATGTGTAATGGATGGCCGAGACAGGCCAGATCTGAATCCTTCGGCTTACTCTATTGAAAATGGTAAAAACAAATAATTTTTTGGTCTGATGGCGATGCGAAAATGAGGTTTTAAATAATGTTATTTTTGTGTGCTCTTGGTTTTCGAGTTGGGTATGATTTTTAAATTTAATACCGGATATATCAAAGAAAAAATATTGTTTCATGAATATTATGAAACTGAAGAACATAAATTTAAGAGGAATACCTTTTTTCTCAGCAAATGATATTTATATATTAAAGGATTAAATTTAAAAAAGAACAAATGGATTAAAAAATAATCCTCTCAGACTATGTTCAAATTCTCGTAGTTGCCACAAGCTTCTAATTTATTTTTTAAAAATAGCCTGTTTTCGGACTAAGGATATTGCCAGTTATTTATTAACTGCACAATACACCGCAAATTGGCTTAGACCAAGTCTAGTCAACTCCAAGCCTGAAATTAACCACTTTGCGAGCAGGCCAAGTAATTTGATTCCCCTTAGTTGCTTTTTTCCGCCCCGAATGCTTTCATTTCCGCCAGATGCCATACAATTTCTTTGTGGCCCACTCTGGTCTTCTGTGCAATTTGAATGTGATAAGCAAACATAGTTCGAAATTGACCACAGTTTGTGTGGGGCCCTATATGTGGGAGGAAAATAACTTGAATCTGTCATCGGGGTACATGGCGGGATGTCGGGTATGCTGCCTTGAACTTCATTCAGAGCTCGGTAAGAGTAATTGCATAGTCAGACCACTTTGGTCACTAAGACCTCCCATAATTGTTATAATTGCTTAGTTAGTAAACTATTTTAATTGCTGTTACGTGGCCGGTCACTGGCTCCTGTCACGCATCCTTGTCACACGGCCATTAAATCAGTTTGATGAGCTGCCAATGAGCTGGGTCCCGTGTCCTTGCTCCGCGCGTTCATTTGAAAAAAACGCCCTCACACTAATAAGCTTTCGTCAACATGGCGTATTCACGATGTGCAGTCTGCCGGCGACAAAATCAAAACCAAACAACGCGAACGGGCAATGTGTTTCTATTTGCCATTTTATGGCCACCAACTAACACTGATTTATTGGTAGCAGCCTCTTTAGTTGGCCCGTGGTCTGCCCTAAATGCGATTCATGGTCGCAATGAATAAATTCGAGGCCTACTTTCGTTTTAAAATAATATTTTGACAGATTAAAAACCAACGACAAAGAGGGAAAAGCTTTGAAATAATGTCATGTTTATTTTGATGAATTAAGGATTCCAATAACTTATGCCAAAAGTGGTTGCGTAATCCATTTTGTGACTTTAAAACCCTAGAATTCCTAGTAAGATTAAATAATATGTCCCATCATGTCCCCTCGCTAATGAGCCAACTAGGATTCATAATTATTTCAAGCCTTCGCCTGCACAAGGACCAGACACTTTAAGTGTGTACGGCATTTAAATTCTTGAGCTTTGTTAGCATAATTACTCAACACGTTTACAAATGTGGCCCAAGGGCAAGGCAAGTTGGTTCTTAAAGGCTTGCCTACGGGAAATGTAATTGCCATTTGATGAAAATACGAAAAATGCGTTCCAGGAACTTTGGCGCCAAAAACGAAAAAAAAAAAATGTAAAGTGTCAACAAGTTGTGCGGCCAAAGGTTTCGGGCACTCAAATATAATTTCATTAGCTAATTAATTGCCAAGCTCGTTACGTTTCGAATGAGGAATTACCAAAGGGCAAAAGTATTTATAAACTGCTAACTGGGAACTGCGAACAGCGAACTCAAATAAGCGAGAAGGACCCTCATAAATTGTTTTAGACAATTAGGCTGGCGAGAGAATTAGCTGCGACAACCAAACGGATTGGCAAATTAATCTCCAAGCTTTTCTTATTATTCCTTTCAATTATTCAAATTGAAATCAGCGAGTTGACATTTGAGGAAGCATAAAAAATGAATCCAATTAAGCGGGAAAAGTGGCGGGGAAATCGTATTTTCCAGCAGCATCTGCAAATGCTGTCGAGCTCGAGACTTCATCATAAATTTTCAATTAAGCTTTTGTGATTTCAGGCAAGGCCAAACAAAAGAGCTAGAAACTCCGAAACGGTCAGGGATAATCAATAAAAAACATATAAGATATATTTCAATGTTTTGAAAAATAACAAGTGCTTCCAACCTTTAACAGATCGAAGCTAAAAGTTTGTTAAAAAAGGCATCTAAGATGCATTATTTTTGGCATGCCCCAAAACTATAAACATTCGTATAGTACTTGTGCCTCTCTGCCGCAGTACTATTAACAAATCGCAACTAACGAGTTTGCCAAAAAGTTTCATTTGATTTTCAACAAAGAAACAAGTCTGGTTAACGACTTCTTTCAAATCCTTCAAGAGCGAACCAAAGCCAAGGCCAAAAATCAATTTGACTTTTTCGAAGCAAAAGTGAACAATTTATCACACATTTCTCCATCGGAACTTAATTATGTGAATCCATGTGCAGTATAGCACTTGCCAGCAAAGTGGCGGTGGAAACGCCCAGAGTTATGCAACGGATTCCCGAGTAGAATCAGAGGTCGAGCCGTCTGGCAGTGGCAAGCACTATATGGCTGGTCTGCAACTTGCAACACCTTCGGGCTTCCATCACCAGTCGGAAGGACATAGCTGTAAATCAATCAGGCACACCGGCATTTTTCAATATGGTACCCAACCATGTTCTTTTCCTGCCCGACGTTGAATGCTAGTTTTCCGGGTCAATGAAAAAAAAAATGAAAGAAAAGAAAAAAAACAATAAAATGAAGCATGGTACTGTCCTTCTGACCATATCCATATGCATTGCTTTGTGGGAATGAGTAGTGTGGATGAGTGACCCCAAAGTGGATACAGCTTCATCGCAGTCCATCAAGCGGGGAAAAATATTGAAAATGTATTAAGTAAATACCAATCAAATTTGCAACATTGTTCCACTGACATATTGCGTATTGAGATTTTTATTTTTCTAACGCAGTGTATATTTTCTACATTCTAACCAATTCAAATGAAAACGTGTAAATTCTATTAGACTTTGTAATATTCAAACAATGTGCTATACAAATAAATAGGAATGTAAATTGGATTAATAACACACAGTTGATTGATGTTACAATGTTTATTTATTTTAAGCTTGTAGCTGCATTTAAGCAATTTAGCCAAAAAAAGAGGCAAGTTCGTTGACCATTTGCTAAATAAATTAAATCACTGACATCACGTGCCTCCAAATCCCCAACAAAATTAAGTCGCAACTCGCCATTTAGATGATACATATATGAAAGGGAACCGAGTCGGGCAAATAAGTAGCTTCCTATCTAATCCAAAATGATTATCTCGAATGACCCGATAAAGTAGCGATTATTACGTGTTTTATGCGCCACTCACTGCCCTTCTACGAGGGAGTAATTTATATATAGATACGAACCGAATTCTCATATTGAAATGTTCTGACTAACTCGGATGTGGGAGATATCTGCAAAATATACATCGAGTACATGAAGCTTATCGCAACAATGACGTATTTGGCCAACAAGTGCAAACTAGGGCGTCTAAGCCAAACCAATTAACTTTTAATTATTTCCAAATATTCGCTTGCAGCCTATGAACAAAGTCTATCCTAGTAGGATAACTTTATTTTACCCAAAATGCACTCTCAGCCCTCCAGGCAGAAACTGTTTCAATTACATTCCCATTAACTTTCAGCTTGAAATCCCAAGAGAAGGATATTTTCAGTATTTCTTGGGGCATTTTTACATCGGCTGGTCTAAATCAACGGACAGCAAATATTTACTTAAAATTTCCGTTTGATTGAAGAGCTCATTAGGTCCCGGACAAAAGTAAAGTGAAGTATTAAAGGGAGAGCCCCAAAGGGTTGATTTGTTTCAACTTTTTTTTCTGGCTTACGAGGGACTTTAAGTCTTATCTGCTCAAGTATTTGATCAACAACTCATTGCATTATACTGGTTTACTTTACCTTATATATTGATTGTACAATTATTTTTTTAATTACAAGCAAATGCGCTTTTCAGCAATTTAATCACACACAACTAGACGGAAATACTTTTTTCTAATTTGAAAGCGTCTGACGCACCCCTCAAAGGAAAAATATAATAATTTTTGTTTAAATTTAATTGAAGCAGGGAGAAAAATTATAAGTACGAGGTGGAGAAATGCATAAATCAAGCTGGGACTGACGAGACCCGGCTTCGTGTTCATTCAGACAGAATGCCACACAAAATGGAAACGATGTATAAATCAAATAACGCACCATTCACCGACTTGTATAGTATTCCGGCCCGAAACAATTTTACAGACACTTAACGAGACTCCGAGCAAACCCCTCCAAAAGTCCCCCAAAAATTTAACAACGACTTAAGGCGTGGCCAGTCTCGCAATCAAATAATTATTCTCAGTCATATTAATTGCTTTGAGGGCTGGACAACACAGCCTACGCCTTATTTTATCTTCCCAAGGCAATTTCATGGCATACGCTGCGTATACGCGATATTTACATCACCATTTATCCGTTATGGAGCTTGAAGATGCCAATCATATGGGCACTTTCCTGCTGGCTTCCCGGTCGGCACTTGCCTCCATTTTTATGTTAAGCGTTCACATATCCTCTGTTTGCAGCATGATTGAAAGCAAACAATGAACAAGGACAAGAAACATTTATTTACTCTTAATTCGAGGGAGTCGCATATCCTTCGTTCCCTGCGCCATGGGCCACCATCGTCTTGTGGCAGCAAGACAATTTCCCCTATTGTTGTGCACTTGTTGATGGACTCCTGGCGGCGTAAAAATGTTCATTTTAATTCTGTAAATATGCTTTGGCATTACGCTGAGCCAGAGGCCCGAAATTCCATTTACATTTGCATTTGCCCAACACATCCTATATGCCATGTTGCCATGTCGGCTTGTCTAAGCAGAGTCAGGTCATATTAATTGTCAATATTTTTTCTGGAATATGGTAATACAAAGCTGTATAATGGATATGTTGTGACAATTTTAAATAGTTTATCAAACGTCCGATATAATTAAGTGGCGGAATCAATTACTGCAATTGTGCATGAAAATTAATAAAGCTTTTCATGGATTTTTAATTAATTTTGACTAAGTGACTGTAGTTTACGAGATACAAAGTAAATAATATACGTGATTGATATATTTTTTTTTTTTTTTGTCTCATCAAACCTATTAGAATAGGCAGGATATCAGGATAACCCCATAAATCTCTACCCACAATCTTTATAGAAAAAATCCTACAACCTTATTCCATCCAGTTTTTACTAAAAGATTAAGAGCCACTTTGGAGAAGCGGAATAAATAAAAAAGAAACCAGAAACGGAATTTAAAGCCCATTGCACACTTAGCCATAAACAAGTGTATGACATGACTATTCATGAATGGCTTTGCGTGTCACATAAAATGGCGTAAAGTGGCCATCAAAAAATTGGCAGAACATAGCACAAGTGGCCGGGACCAGGGAGGGATTGCGGGAATAACCCAACATTTCGCCGGAGAGCAAAGGCATTAAAATTGAAAATTGAGAAAAACACATTTTGCGCATTCTGCACCATTGGGCCACCATTTGATGCCACATTATAATATTTTACCGTACATTAAATGTCATTGCGAATTAATGTTTTTTGGAAAATAAATACACAAATGCTGTGAAGTGGGTGCAGTCTCTAGGGAGGTGTCCCTTAAATGAGCTCATTTTCAATTACAAAATGTTATGTGATTGTTGACATTGTTGGTATTTCAAAGCCAAAATAAGCATAATGTCCAACCATATATTGGACAAATTGATTTGGCCATGGCATATTTAATATGTATTAATTGTGTTGTGTGCTTAGTTTGGTTTTGGCTTTGACAATTATTCCTGTGGTTGAGCTTCATTGTGCCTGCTCTGTTCTCCCTCCAACCGGAACTGAATGCAACTCATTAAACACATCCGTGCTGGCCCGAGACATCCATTTTGGCCAAGGAAATGATGGGCCGACGTCATAGCCGCAAACCGAGTGGCTGCCAACATATTGGCCAAGACTCAGTATTGCATTGTAAATACATTAGCCAAACCGCAAAATGAGGCCGCAAGGACATCGCTTGGCCGCAAAACGAATTGCTCTTTAAAGCCAATATTGCGACACGTCGGTGGGACTCAATTCAGAATCGATATGTCTTTTGCAAGCCGACTCCTCTTGCCCTTATTGATTGGCCTCATTTTCCATTTATCATTCCAGACCCGACAAATCGTGCAATTAATTGACGACCCTAACTGTTTTGTTTTGAATGAATTCTTTATGAGTTCAATTTCCACAACGTACTTGAGTCTCGAGCCCCAAGCAGGGTTGAAGTGTTTTCCCACAAGCCAAGCCACAGCTCCTAGGTAATTACCTGGAAAGGTTAATGTAATCAAAGGC
The DNA here is from genome assembly GCA_035045925.1 of Drosophila atripex. NCBI lineage: Eukaryota > Metazoa > Arthropoda > Insecta > Diptera > Drosophilidae > Drosophila > Drosophila atripex. Next base: position 12,103,304 of record JAWNOP010000070.1, read on the forward strand.
ATTTATATCTCGTGTTCGCCGCAAAGGGACAGCGATTACCAGGAATCACCTACGAGCATTACTTATAGTTGGCTTTATAAATATGAGTGGGAAATCAAAGACAAAGGTTAACTTTTTGTTGAACAACCAGTGGGCTGATAGTCATATTGATTTGCAGAACATTAGGGGGTTCTTTGTGGCTCATACATATGTATTTGAATTTTCTTAGAAATTATTGAAACAGCTAGCTAAAGTTTTTTAGTGACTTACACTAGTTTAGTTCATGTTTTTAAACGAAATATTTAGCAAGTCCCTCAGCATCCTAGAGTCATAATTACAAAATCCTCCACTAATAAAGTCCTCGAAGCCAATTGATATTCTCTTTGCGATTCTGTGCAAGTCAAAAGTGTAAATTTTCCACCCGACTCTAAGCTTTTCAATATGCAACATGCAACAGCTGTGCCACTTTAAATTTCCGCCTGCCTTGTCCCCATTGCAGAGTCAGGTCCTTTGGCTTACTGCCGCCGCCACCCATTAGAGTTGGTCCACTTTTTTCTGGTACGAAAGAGGCCTTAAAACCAAAAATCGTTGCATAACCGCCTCGAAAGGCTTTCAATGGCGGAATTTTCCGGCAGACAAACGGCCTGAGTGGCATATGGACTTCAATCAGCCTTGCTGCTAATTGGCTGTCGAGTTCAACGCTGCAGCTGAATTAATATTTGTTTTTTATCCTCAGAGCCCCTGACTTCCAAGAATTTATTGATTCAGGGCCTTGACGCAGACATTTCAAAGGCCTTATTGTCTCAACTTGTATGCAACTTACTAATAGGATTACAATAAACTGTCATTTACTGAAATAATGAGTCGCTTCGGGGAAAATGGCTGCGAGGCCTGCCATTTTGTCACTTTGATGGAACTGAAATTTAATTTTGGTAATTAGTATTGCATCACCAGTGCATCTTGATTGATCAATTTGACGTGTTATTGTGGGCATGTCATCTGAAGTAAATTGGACTGATGAAACACAAACTCGAAGTAAGCAGTTGCCTGTTTGTATTGCGAAGAAAATTACCCGAGGGTATTTGAACAAGGGTTTTCCTCGTGTTTTCATCTCCATGGCGATTGCCAGGAAGGCGCGACATAAACGGAATGTTTTTCTGGGTCAGCCCCCGTTGTCCTTTTGGCGTTCTCCCAGCGACAGATTCCTCGTCCTCATTGTGTGCATCCAGCCCCTGACAAGCCCTCACAACAATTGTCTGTGTTTTGGTTCTCATCTCGGAGTGGGCGGTACTTAACGGGCATATTAGCACTTGCCGGAGACTTGCGAAACTCAAGAAGCTCGCAAGTGGATTCTTCTGCTCGGCGGGAAATCAAAAACTGGGAAAAGAAATGGGACAAAAAACAAAAGTTTCAGGAAATGGAATAGTTGCCGGAAGACAAAAGGAAAAACTGAGTGATTTATTAAAAAAAAATGCTAAAAAGCTAGAATATTTTCTATGCCAAATAATAACAAGACATTTTTTAAAGCTTGCTATTTAATAGATGTTCTTAAATAATTCTTAAAAAATATATTTTAAATTCTAGCATCAAAATCGAACCATATTAGAAATTCATTCATGCGAATTCATTATAACTTTTCTATGAAGAATAAAAAATTAAATATTATTATTTCTAAGAATTCTTTACAACCAGTTGGAAGCCATTAACATTTTCTCGATTTACCATTATTAAATTTCAGAGAATTCTTTCCAGTAGGAAATATATTTTGAAATAAATGTGCCCTGAATATAATACCATACCATTCATATAGTATTTTATAAGTTTTCTCATAGTTTCTTTGTATTATTCTTGTAATGGAATCCCGAAATGAGTTGCTATATTCAGTCATATTTGGCCAACAGATCCCCCTGCTTTGTTGGCCGTATTTATAATAATGCCACACAGGAAGCGTCACAAGCGCGTGTGTAATCTTTCAGCCAGCTTTGCTCATCCGTCTATCTCCGCTACCTGGGCTAGAATGTCGTGGGCCAAGACAATTGCCATTGTTAACGTGTTGCGCTTGCTAAAGAACGTGCCAGTGGTGAGGAAACTGGGAGCGGGATCTAGAGCGGGGGTGTGGGCCACATTTTATTATTATGACGAGTGCAGAGCGTGTCAACAAACATGCAACGGCGAACACAGTAGAGTACAGTAGAGCATAGTACAGTGCCACTTGGCACCCGCATTCCTCCTGTGGCACCCACTCGCATGGCTTGCTTCATAACGGTAATTCATTCGCATCACCAACAGCTGCCGCCAACAAAGAGCGGCCGGAGTGGGTTGGGTGTGCGGGGTTTGGACCAGGTCAGGCGAATGTGTCAGCAGTTTTAACTAACTGCATATGTAATTTTAGACACATCCAATGGCCTGTCATCAGTTCAAGTCAACCATGGCGTATGTGTAATTCGTTGGGGATAAGCCAACCAACCTGCCAGCCAGGAACTCTGAAAACAGCTTGACACTTAATGACCTTGCACCGCCCCCAAAAGCCTCAAAACCCTGAAGCGAACTTAATCATAGTTGACACTAATTTATAGGCTTGCCAGCCGAAAATACTTGTTGCACACTTTTTACCAACTGGCAAAATTGAGAGAAGACTCCAATCAAAGGCGTGTGCTCCTGCGGGTGCCGTTCGGCAATTTTAAAGCAAACACGTACATATTTTTAGCTTTAACCTTACACATTTGCCTGGAATCACATTTCCATGGCTCCATCCAGGGGAGCGAGAGTGTGGTCGCATTTTGAGGACTTTAAGTGAGCAAATATTGACCAGGACATGGCCAATGAAACAGGATACTGGACCCAGAATCCTGCGGCAAAGGTGGAGCAGCTGGTGAACAGCATTTTGACTAATTGACCTGCGGCCACCGGCAGTGATGGCACTGATAATCCCTCCCGAGTGCGAGTAGTTCCATGCGGACGTATCTCCCCCAAGGCAACCTATTAATAAAGCCAGAGAAATTCTCACGCTTAATTAAGCTATCGATTTGTGGCTCAAAAAAAGTACAAAATCAAAGAAGAAAATAAACGAATTGAAGTCTGCTGGAGATTTGAAAGCGAAAACCCGAAGATACACTCCGGGGAGTGTGGAAACAAATGAGCAGCTATCGATGGCGATTTGTAATTGAAGATTAAGTTTTCCAAATGGCTAATTACTGCAACTTTATAAAAAGAGGACAGTTTAAGGGAGATGTAACTTATTTTTACACAAGAGACAATGAATTAAATGAAAGCAAATACCTTTTTATTAGAGGGATTATACAACCACTTTGTATACATTAAATGGCAAGCTTTCCATTCATGAAGAGCCAACAAATAAAGTTGGCTATCCTTTGAACCGAATATGAGAATAGAACTTGGCCAAATGCATTTCCACTCCTGTCTAGACACTTTCCGAAGCTCGAGTGCCGCTCTTAACCGTTTAGAATAAAAAACAAAACCCACACCACAAACAGAATGACAATTTTGATCCACTTACGATAGAGATGGCAATGGACTTTTGTTTGTGAAGCCAACTGAAGGTATTGTCCATCCACCTGTCACACTATCCCCGCCCCCTTTCTTGTCACTTGACCCGCCCGAGGAGCGGACAAAAATGTGGCAAGTAATGGCTTGACTAGTGAACCGTACTTGGAATGCCAATGACATTAGCTATTCAAACGCTATTCTAAGTTTAGATACTTTTGTCTGTGACAAAACTTTCGACTATAAATGCAGATGGATGGAGACACACTACTCCCTGGATGTGTGCTTATGTAAATGCCAAGTAAAAGCTGAACGTATCTTTACGTAATTCTAGGGCAACCTGGCATGCACATCTCAGAACGCTTATACAATTTATGGGCCACCGGCAAAGACAATTCCATTTCATTTGATATTCCCGACTCGCTTTGAGAGCGTATTGCAATTTGTTAATGAAACGCCTTCGGAACGCATTCGACTGGATTATTAATTACATATATCGAATGGCGGGAGAGTGCCGATCGATCAAAACGCTGCGAAATTAATTTAATTTATGCGATTGCCTTTCAGGCATTCACCTCTCGGGGCGTCTAACTTTTGGCTCAGGTGGACTCGGATTGTTTCGGAAATGTTTCGTGTGGTTTCGAATTAAGTGCAGAGTGTCTTGAAGAGCTCTGACTGAGGCCAATTTAGAGACACTTCCATGGTAAGGATATGTGTATATCTGAGATTCTCCTGCTCCCACTCACTGACTAAGAACTGCCCATCATTCAAATTGTTGGATTAATTTCACTTAATGAAATCCAGGTTGAGGCAAATACACATTCCTTTCAGTTTCTATTTCTGTCAGCATTGGGTACTGCATTAGCTTGAAACTGATAGAACTTCATCGGATAGCACACATTAGCAGGATTTTCTTTCCAAAAGAAACCCTTTGATGTCCTTGTGCTACGGGGTTCTGGCTACTTCATTCAAAGCCTAGATTAATTGGTAATGCAACTGCAGTGCAAACTGAGCTGGAAAGGTCTTACATAACTGAAAACTGAGGAACAACAGTCTCAGTTTTCAGTTTGCAGAACGGAAACATAGACCAAGACTCGAAGTGGCCTACTTCTGAGAGCTTAGTGTGAAATTTGCTCAAGTGAAGTAGCAAACACTATGTGTTGGCAGGAAAACACCAATGGAAGCACACTGAAAAATATAATTGTTAATAAAAGTGGTAGCTCTCTGAAATGTGGTAAGTACTTCAGGCAAACAACTTTACAACTTTTATTGTTGAACAAACTGTAGTCAAGAGAAGATTAGAACTCTGATCTTTTTTCGAGTGCAGTTTAAGCTCAAGCCATTCACCTCTTAAGTCCGACTGCAAGCCGCATTACTCTGTTTACAATTCAGCCGTGTGACGCTACCGATTGGCCAACCCATTCCACCAATTTTTGAACCAACTAGTTGCCCGGCTTGCCCGGGTTGGGATACCTACCTCCTCCGTCGGGAGCAGACATCTGAGTTCTGAGTGGCCCGAAATCCCCAGCAATTTGTCGCAACAACTCGCATTACATTACAGAACGATGTGCAAATAGAAACGGCTGCAAGAACGACAAACTAAAGGGATTTGCCATAATGGTTGCCCCAAAGTATCCTTGGGGTTTTGGCTTGGGTTTTGCTTTTTGCTACTTTGCCGCAGGCATTCCGCCATTCCCTCCCGCAGTTCCTCTATTAAATAACGCGCAAAACCGAGAGGATAACAAAAGGGAAAGTGTCGGGAAAGTGTCGGTTACGGACTTAGTTTGGTTTTAGTTGGCTGTCCTTGCTTTCATACTATTTAGCAGAGCGTGAAGCAACGAGTATATATTGTAATTTTAGTCGCTTCCTGTCCGCCGGCCTTTTCTATTGACCATGTTATGACACGTCCCCGGACATTGTCCCCCAGTTGGCATTGTCAAATTGAGTTTTTCCATATATGGAGGTAGTTTTACAATGGTTTTCACTGCAATCGTGTTTAATTAATGACCGGAATGGAAAAATTGGGACATGGTAATGACTATTGTAACTGCATCGGGTTTCGGTTATAAAAACAAAAAGGTTTCAAGTTTAAAAGAACCCTTAGCTTAATAACCACTAAATTGGATGCTGTTTCGATTGCAGAAAAACTTTATTTATTAAATGGAATTCTTTTTTATTTAAAGAAGAATTTGAAGTTGGAGGATATATATTCTTTATCCTTTATATCTAACATATAAATCTTTAAGATTCTTCTCTGACTACTTGCCTAAAAATATTTACGATGGTCTCTAATATGCTAATATAGAAAAGCCAACTGACAAAACAATAAACGTTTGGAAATAGCCTCGTGTGCTTAGAAATATTTTATGACTGCAACATGTAACCTCGGTGGGTCGTCAAGGCCATTTTCATGTCTCAGAAGCGAACTTAAATATCCCCGGATTTAAATGCAACTGGCTTTTGCAACATAAATTGATTAGCCACGAAAATGGTTGCTAAGCTGGCCATTAGCATCATTTTGGAGACAATAGCAAATCATAGGGCAAAAAAAAACGAACAAAAAATGGCAGACACCTCGTGGCACTTTTGGGACTCGGGACTCCCAAAAAAAAAACAAAAAAAAGCGCATGTTAGTCAACATAAAAAATACATTTGTTGGAACGAAATGCTAAAAATGTGTACATTGCGTGTTGCAAGATGTTTTTTGTGTTTGGGCACGTTCTGTACTTTTGTAGGATATTTCGCCCCCTCTTTGGAAGTCCTTTGGGAGCTGTTCCATTTCCGATGAGCCCTTCAAGCAGCCAAACAAGCCTGGAAAAATGCAAGGATTTTCATTTATAATTCAGAAATTTGAATTAAAGTTTGAGCAGAAAAACGGAAACGGAAATCGCTCACTGGCGACAGCTGCTCCACGCTCCTCTATCTTCATTTCTGTCGCTCAATTGCGAAATTATTTATGATTGTCCGGAGTCCGGATATGAAATGAATTGAAAGAGTTCATGCTAATTAACCGGGGCATCAGAAAGTATAGTTTAGTGTTGGAAGCCCGCTCTTTGCAAAATGAATAACGATGAGTATCTTTTGTTTACAGCTTAAAACTTGTTTACCTGTTGCCGAAGAAAAGTTACCCCGAACTACAATCAAAGTTTCTTCACAGACAATCATATTTGATTGAAACTTTATACCATTTATAACAATATTTGAATCAAACAACTTTAATTCTATGGTATATTAGGTATTCTGTTCTAAATGCTGCTGGTCAGCTCTCGAAAACTGTTGTCTCACCGAAAAGTTTTGTGCCAGCTCTTGAACTCCTTGGGGCGATGATAAAAAAAGTTTTGATTTACTGGCATTTTATTGTTTTGTTCATGCAAATTGTTGACGACACTTAATTTTGTTTGCAAATACTTGCGCATATTTTTGGGCCTTTCGAAAAACAGCAAGTGGATTCAGCAACGTTAAGGCCAAATTGTTTAACAAGTTTAGACTGGATTCAAAAAGGGGTTTTAGGAATTTTAATAAAAATAAATCAAGTTTTTCGAGGGAAATATTGTGATAATATAAGAAAATTTTGTTGGGTTTCAAACTTAAAAAGATTTAAATTAAAAAATAAAAATGTATAAAAAGCCCAAAATTTTCCTCAAATAGTTACTTGATTAATTATTTTTTGTACGTTATCCTTCCCCACGACCATAATTTGCCTTATCGCTTTAGGAGAAAACACTCAACGAGTCCTTTGGTTTGGAGCGGAGTTATTTAATTAATTAACACAAACTGTCGCCTGTTTCACGCTTCACCGTGCAAACGATGTTAATGGGCTTTCAATTATGCGGGGGAATCCCCGTTGGAGGTGACGCCTAACAGTATGCAAAGCCGAAACCAACTACTATGGAATAGCTGTGGCCTTTGTTCCCAGGACCCTTGACGTACTCCCTCAGTCCTCGGAAGAACGTCCTCGTCTGCCAGTCAGCGAACAAGAAATAAAAACAACTTTTCACAAACTGTCACAGGGATTTTGTCCATTTGATTGCGTGTGTAATTACAGTGGCACGCCCACTTGTCCGACGTCTCTCACTCACTCCCACCATGTTCTCTGCCCCGCAGTAGTCAGTTCAATTTCAAGTTTTTGTCCAGCCATAAAAAGGAAAAAGGTCAAAGGCAAGCCGGGGCCAAATGAAGGAAGGAAGGTACAGGCATTAAGCTGGTCCAGCAAAGTGATTTGGAGTTTCACTTCGAATTTGGAATTGAAACAGCGAATTCGGACATTGTCAAGTAGGATGGCCTCCAAGGACGCAACTGCCAAATTGAAAAGGACTCGTTCTGGAATGATTAAAGTCAAAGGACTTGACAGAAGTAGAACGGTTTTTAAAAGCGCCACAATCAATAACCTGTTGCCTATACTTGTAATAAGTAATTTAATAAAAGATAAATGTTACAATTGACAGAATACCTGTAAATAAATTTTAAGATATTATAGGACTACCTGTCTATCTTAAAAATATTTATCCTTGTTTAAATATAAAGCAGATTGTTTTCTGGCAAATTTGTAAAATCTTGTTTCCCTTGAGTTCTTAATAATTTACAAGAGTTCCTACTCTCATTAGCTAAGCTCCGAAAAAACTCCAGCCACTAAGCTGATGCTTAGGCGATGGGGAAAAAACACTTGACTTGAGGAAAGCATTAGCGTCACAAGCCGCTTACACAATAATGAAAGCCTACAGTTTTTGGCATTCATTTGTAATTAGAGCATAAATTTCAATTTCACGCTTGCCACCGCCGCAAAGTGGCGAACAGTTTTCCGGGACATCCCATTCATTGTGTGCCAACATTTAGAATTTAATACTGAGAAGAGTAGCACGTGCCCAGACATTATGTTAATGCCAAATGAACAAACAACGGAGGCAGAGGCGCCACCAGGAGGGGTCGCTGGATGCTGCTTTATCTACGCTTTCAATAAGTTGTCAACGGCGATTTATGACCATATTTTATGGCGACTTTACAGCCAAAAAACAGTCTGCACATGCTCGATACGTGCAGGTGGCCACAAATTACAGGCCAATATTCATTATATTACTTATCTAAAAATTAACAACCAATCGACAATAATTTACTACCTAAAATGAAAATTAAATTTGACTAAGCATTCAGATATCAGCCATGTCTTTAATAAATAATCTTAAAATCACACGGGTGTTGAAATATACTAACTATTTCATTCATCCTTGGACGGTATAAGTCGTTTATTTATAAACAAAACCCATCAATGCCATTATGGCCATCATAAGCCAGTGGCATTTGTCCTTTAGCCGCCTCGTGTCCTGAACCTTGACAACGAATGCACACTGTTGCAGTTTAATTCCCGTCTAGGGCCGATATCAATGTCGTTATTGGCACATTGGCTGCACTTTGTGATCTCCCCCATGGACATTGGATTGAATGGCCAACCTGGGCTTCAAAGCCTTTGAAAATGATGGATGATCAGGCCAGATTAAACGCAACCGCTTTGCAATGCATTCCATTTTAAATTGAGTTTTTTTCCTCCAGCATACATCCGAGTAGAGGTAATTATTTTTAAGCCCTTCATAGTATTTATAGCTGAGAGACAATCAATAGCCATTAGCCATCGATAAACTAAGCCTTAAATAAAAACCATGCTTACAAACTTTTTGCCAAAACTTTGAACTTTTTTAACTCTAATACTAGAGAATCATCCATAAACCTCCATTTAAGAAGCTCAACAATTTAAAGGACATTTTTGTTTTGGCGCGACATTGAAGGGAAAGTAAACTTTCTTTTCCGCAACTTACGCTTACTGTCAAAAAGTTCGAGTCCAGATATTATCAAATGAAGATTACGGGAACACAGAGGCAATAAGTTTGCAATTTTTACGCTTTGATAATGACTAAAAAAAAAATAAATTCAAGCTCATAACGCAGGGTTAATCTGATTTAATCCACACACCTCCACACACATACGTCGCCCACAAAATATGTTTTTATTTTTAAAGCTTTAAAAACGTTTTCCGCTTCAAAAAGTTATTAGACAGGGGGTCGAAAAAAGACATCAATTGCTGTGTAATCTTAGACATTCCTTGACTCCAAAGGCAAGAAAAAACACGCAGCAGGAGGAAAATGAATCTGTATATACAGCGTGTAATACATTTTGTAAGATTTTTCATAAGCCTCCATGGCTGGAAGGCTGGAACCATGGCCCATATATATTTGCCATTCTCTGGGCAGACATTTTGAAGAGGATATTGATGAATTTATATTGGATTTGGGCATCGGTTGGGGTTTGTTCTTTGGCAGGCTCTTTATATTTCAGCTTAAGTGCTTATTTGTTGTTATTTGTAATTTGAGTTTTCCCATTTGTTGTCTTTCGGTTGCCCAAAATGCAGAAATTGATGACCCATGTGGTCTGTCGACTTTAACTCTGGTCATGGCTATTAATTTTTGGCCCATGTTCCCAGCTCACCTGTTCCGGCCTAGAAGAAGCGGCTCGAGACCTAATCTCGACACGTGTCCCTCTCTGCAGGGATTATGCTAAACATTTTAAATCAGAAGACCTAAAACTTAAACGCCTCATTAAGTACAAATACTAACAAATTTATCAGAGTGCCCCTTTTTTTTTGGGTTTGCCACTAAAAGCTGATAAAGCTGCTTATGTAAATGATTTCAAATGAATGGACTAACAAAGGACTTTCCCAGAGGACTTTTAAGCAAAGTCACTTTGTCGCGGATTTTCTCTGTTTTAAACAGTGGCTTTTAATCAAAATAAAAAAAATATAAAATGGGTTTTTAATTTGAACATTGCCTGTGGCAAGAAAAGGCACAATATTTTTTTCCATAACTATTTATTGAAATTATTAAAAGGCCAACTACTAGTCGTTACCCTAAAATATACTCTCAATTCCATATACTCGTACTTATTTGATTTGGGTTTTTGAAAACCTATCGTTCCTTTTTCGCAACCCAAATGCCCATACAAAATGAACAAACAAATTGTGGGTATCCACCGACCCTCATCCCTTTTTATCGGGTTTTCACTGTGCCACCAATAATATGAACTTCCAACACCAAATTTAAGCCCCAACGGGCGGGACTCTTTGTACTTTTTTTTGTCACCCTGCTGGTTTTCTTGGATGCCTTTGTTATATCCAGGCTCCTGTCAGTGGGACAGACGAGCAGATCGCAGCCAATCAATCAATGCAAAAGCTTTGTCCATTCTTAAAGTTGGTTTTTTAATCAAATTTAAAGTTATTTCCCTTGAAGGCATAACTTCAGGTACCATTAAAATGTCACACCCAAGCCAATGAACGAATGTCGAAAAAATATATACAAACATACCTCCCCTGGGGTCACAAAACGATTTGGGAAAAGTGCAAAAGCGTAAACAAAAGGCCGAAACAACAATCGACGGCAAACCGTGAAAACAAACCAAAAATTACATTTGTTTCCTGCTTCCGAAATCACGTAGCCGCAGCATAGTCGCCAAGGCCGCAGGCTTCCTGTCTATGTGTTCGGGTGTATTACAGTGTCTGTGAGTGTTTACCTAATTTTGGTCAAATTACCAACATCCTGTACCAAGGGGGTCCTGTTTGCAGAAATGGCAGATGCCCAAGGATGGAGTAAATGTAAACTTAATGCGAGAGGTTACATGGGAAATAAGCTTTATAGGGTATAGTTTCAATGTTGTTAGACCAAAAAGGCTTTCGATAAATATTGTTTTATATTTTAGATTATAATGCAGCTACAGTGCGCGAAAAAAGCTTCGAGTCCATTCGAAATACGAAAGTTGCCTAAAACATGAAAAGAGAACAGAACTGCATCGAGCCTTAAAATGGCAACTATAACTTTGCTATAACATTGGCAGTATTCTTGCATTTTTATATCCATTGGATTTGTATATCCATTCCCTTTTAATCGGCATCAAAATATAGAAACAATTTTTTTTTTAGAATTTTCGTCAAAAAATCTGGAGGATCCCCTTTAAGATCCTGGGAGCCTCAATATGGCCCCCAGCAATGCTTATATCTTTGCCAATAATCATCCGATTCATGAGCGGAATACCTTAAACGATTTGTACATCGATTCCCTTCCAATCTGCATCAAAATATGGAAACAATTTTTTTTTTAGATTTTTTGTCAAAAAATCTGGAGGATCCCCTTTAAGATCCTGAAAAATGCATGGTGCCTCAATATGGTCCCCAGCAATGCATATATCTTTGCCAATAATCATCCGATTCATGAGCGGAATACCTTAAACGATTTGTACATCGATTCCCTTCCAATCTGCATCAAAATATGGAAACAATTTTTTTTTTAGATTTTTTGTCAAGAAATCTGGGGGATCCCCTTTAAGATCCTGGGAGCCTCAATATGGTCCCCAGCAATGCTTATATCCTTGCCAATAATCATCCGATTCTTGAGCGGAATACCTTAAACGATTTCTACATCCCTTCCAATCTGCATCAAAATATAGAAACAATTTTTTTTTTTAGATTTTTTGTCAAAAAATCTGGAGAATCCCCTTTAAGATCCTGAAAAATGCATGGTGCCTCAATATGGTCCCCAGCAATGCATATATCTGTGCCAATAATCATCCGATTCATGAGCGGAATACCTTAAACGATTTGTACATCGATTCCCTTCCAATCTTCATCAAAATATAGAAACAATTTTTTTTTTAGATTTTTTGTTAAAAAATCTGGAGGATCCCCTTTAAGATCCTGAAAAATGCATGGAGCCTCAATATGGTCCCCAGCAATGCTTATATCCTTGCCAATAATCATCCGATTCTTGAACGGAATACCTTAAACGATTTGTACATCGATTCCCTTCTAATCTGCATGAAAATATAGAAATAATTTTTTTATCAATATCTTGAAAATAAAATGGAGCTTAAATTTGTATCCCAGCGATGCCTTGCCAATAATCATCCGATTTTACCTTAATATATCCCAATATATTCTGTTTTAATTCTATCAGTTAGAAACAAACTAAATAAATTTACTTCTGGCAAAGTTTTTAGGACAATTTCATTCCAGACGTGCAGCAAACAAGTTAATTCTCTTGACAAAACGTGATAGTGCCAGGCAATGTGTTTACTTTTGGGGATTCACCTAAGTTTATCTCAAGTTATGGTTTATCCCGTAAATAATACATATACATATACATATATGTATACATTTTATTATCGAAACAGCACTTCCCACATACATTAAAAAAACGAAATAGTGCAAAAAAATGTGTAATCAACATGACTTTTTCTCTTGTGTTTTTGCTTTTTGGACAAACACCCACATAAAATGGCTTTTCCACAAAGAAGTGCGAATATAAACTATGAAGTGGGTGGAACATCTGTAAAAGGCAGCAGGTGGAACTCGGTTTAATTGGTTTCTCTTCAAAATATTACTCTTTCAGAGTGTGAAAAAAATTCCTTGAAAATATTTGCTTTAAGAAACGGGTTAAACTATTTCGTTACTAAAAATTAAATTGTTTTACATTTGATAATCAACCATGAGCCATATTATGGCTAACCAAATAGACAGGCAAAGTTTATTCAATTTAATTTCATTAGTTGGTAATATTTTTAGGCGATCGTGGCTTGAGGGTTGTAAAAATAAAACTAACCACACTGCTGGTCGAGCATAAAAAAATTTTGGCAACAACAGGGCGTATGATTAACGCCCGAAAGCCACAAAGTAGGCAACACAAAGCCCCCAAAATGTCAGGAAAAAGCAAAAACAACATGGAAACCAGAGGCAAAGTCTCATCAAATATGTTGATAAAACACAAAAGATTACATCCAGGGTAAAAGGGTCGCAGGAGCAGCATCAGACCACGACCAAGGCCAGGACCAAGGCATCTAATGTGTTTGTCAAATCGTTTTAATGCCCTGGCCAGGGACTGGGGTCCCATAAACCTAGCCTCGATATCCTTTTTTTGGATGGAGGTGAATAGTGAAGGGACAGAGAACGGTTGGGGACCGACTGACCAGCCGCAGATGACCTTTTTCGCACAAATAAAAATTGTTAAATAAAAGGCAAATAAAATTTGTGTGTCACACATGTATGAGAGTGAAAAAGAGCCTCGTCAAAGTCTCGACATGGGTAAAAAACAACCTGTTGTATGGGTGTGTGTGTGTGTGTTTTGGGGGCCTTCAATGTATTAGTTGGGCTAAGGCTAGCCCCCAAAGGCTATTTAAACGTCGTCAATGTGTTTTTCACGCTTCGATTCCGAATCGAATGTGGACGGAATCACACTACTCAACAAAGTAAAGGACTCGTTGTTGGCTGGCATTTTGGTTCTTTATACTTCAGGTATATTAATCTAAAAGTTTCTTGAAAATTCTTCACATTTTGTATAAACTTGAATCAAGTCTGAGCATTAGTAAGAAATTTGTACTTGAATATCCTTATAGTCTCTTGTCCTATTTGGTCTGATCCTTTGTTAACCAGTGTCTAAGGATAAACTGTTCAATGAGGCATTTAGCCGGCCACTCGATGCTCAACAATGTGTTAATGGGATTGCTTATTATGTGTCAATCAAGCACATTACTCCAACCAATTCCACCGAAAAGTCTGAAAATATTCTCCTTGTCATGTACAATTTATTCGTTGACACATTGTTTTTTAAAGCCTGTTCTAGCAGGGAATAAATGTACGCACATTCGTACATAAATAGCATCATTATCTGGAAAATATCGCACAACTCATTCGTCATTCGTCAAGAGCCAACAAGAAGGCGTCTCGGAGAACGATGATAAATCACTTTCAATTTTGACAAACGTCCCAAATGCCGTGCAGTCTAGGGGCGCATTTCATCACCAGGACGCCCACTGCCGTTGGCCAGTCAGATACCAAAATTTTGCATACCAAGTCCTGGGAGTCAGCCAGGCAATTGGCCAACGTTTCCGCCAACAAATCACTCTGGCTGGACATTTTCGAGATATCATTGACCAAAAGGGGGGCGCACGGCTGACAAGAGGAAAACGAAAGTCAATTCGATTAAGGTCGGAAGAGCCCCTTAAAAAATGAAAAGCCATGATAGATTAAGACCAAAAGCTACGAAATGGCTTAAATCAGATCTATGAACTAAAAAAGATATAGATTTTTTTATCTCATAAATATGAGAAGTGGTTTTAAAAGTTATTTTTAATTTTTTTTATTTGCAAAAAATATGTTTCGTGTTTCCCATTATTTATACTCCTAAATATTTATTTTAAAATTTATTTATTTAATTGAGGCCAGCGTCCTCAAGGCGACATCGTTTCGAGGAACGTGTCTCTGCTTTAACTACATTTCAATTTCCGGCTCAACTCACTGACATCACGTATACGCAGGCTATCACGTATACGCCGAGTTGCATCGCAAGTCGCCCATAGCCAGATCCTAACAAAATATTTCGCCAGCACTTAACGCCCCAAGGATGGCAAAGGCTTAACTTTCAACTTCCGCTTGCAGCAGGCAGCGGCAAGAACAAAAAACTTGCAATTTCAACCCCTTTTCGGGGCAAGTGCCTCCTGTTGTCTGTTGCCGACTACTGTGCTTCATGTTGCATACTCATTTCAAGCTATTGTTCAGGCACTTTTCATCATAAGAACTCCACTCCACGAATTTCTCACTTCGCCTTGGGTGACGCCCTTGAGGTAAGCCATCCATCAGACGCCCTACCTCCTGCTCCACCTCCACCTCGAACTGCATTTCTATTTTATCTTTAACCCTTGTCCCTGTGCGCTTCCTAATAAATAATTCAATTGCCATTCGCCTCGCCTTATGCGTCGTGTTAAAAATGAACATGTGACGTCTGAAATGAATTCCAATGAACTCTGAATATTTTGCATAGGATATGAAATGCATTGGAGAGGTTCAACCATTACGCCTGCAGTGTCTACACCCTGTCTAGAATAGAATATAAAAACTTCATATCATCGATTTTTTTTGTTAGGCAAAAACTAGAAATTAAATTTTTAATAATGGGAAATCCTTTGCCATCGACCATTAGGCAAACCATTAGCCATGACATCATTTGTCGCCGTATATAAAAATTGTTTCGAAAAGGTTGCACTTAATGGCGCCGATGGCAGCAGCTGTGTATTTCACTTCCCTAACCTTTCGGTGGCTTTAACAATTTGCAAAAATATGGGTGAGAAAAAAATCGCATTGCATCGGCTCAAATATGAAGTGCCATTCAGGTGCAGTCATGAATAATTTTCGTTCAGAAAATGCTCTGCACTCTAAATACACTTTTGTGTTCGAATATCATTACATAAGCCTTTCATTTAAACCTTCATGGCAGACAGATTTCGATTTTTATGGCAAAAATCGAAAATATCAGATATTTGAAGCGACTCTTCGAGACTCCTATTGACTTTTTAAGAGGCTTGTGAAGTCCTATTTTTATTTAAAAACTATGAACTTTATCGCACAGCTATCACTGTAGCTTCTCAAATGTGTCTCATTTTTCATCTCGACTTTCTTTTTGGCTTTCAGCTTGACATAACCACAAGGCAGAAGAGAAAAGTAGAAATGTTTAATTTGAAACCTCAACTGAGCCAAGGCTGGGCCTTGGCCCTCATCTGCCTGGTGTATCTCCAGATGCAACAGCCCGCCGACGCCGAGCTGCCCCCAGTTCAAGGTGACAAGCCCACCCAGTCGGCAGTCGGTCAACAAATCATTAACGACTCCTTTGCAGGCGCTTCCCTAAACAATCTATATGATAATCTGCTCCAGCGAGAGTACGCCGGGCCCGTGGTCTTTCCCAACCACCAAGTAGAGCGGAAGGCCCAGCGCTCTCCCTCGCTGCGTCTCCGGTTTGGACGCAGTGATCCGGACATGCTGAACAACATCGTGGAGAAGCGTTGGTTCGGCGACGTCAACCAGAAGCCCATCCGGTCGCCGTCCCTGCGACTGCGCTTCGGCAGGCGGGATCCCAACATGCCCCAGATGCGTCGCACCGCTTATGATGATCTTCTCGAACGGGAACTGACCCTTAACAACCAGCAACAACAGCTGCAGGAGCAGTTGGGATCTGCAGGTGACTCCGACTTGGACGCCGACTACGATGATCTCTACAAGCGGGTGGTGCGCAAGCCGCAGCGTCTCCGTTGGGGCAGGAGTGTGCCCCAGTTTGATGATAATGACCGTGATGATTTCCGTAAACAGGTAGGTGTTGGGAGCATCCTTAGACATATATCCGTTAAACATTCTTCTACCATCTTCTCACATTTTGTAGCTTGTCGCTGAAAAGATTCATAACCTCCTAATGGCTCTGCAGCAGTACGAATCCCCCAGTGCCAGGCCCAACGAGGACGAGGTAGATCTGGAAGAAGACTCATCGGAGTTCCAACGCGAGGTCCGCAAGCCGATGCGTCTACGATGGGGCCGGAGCACTGGCAAAGGACCCTCCGATCAAAAGGTGGGTTTAAATTAGAGTTGAAATGGATGTAGCTGACAAAATAAATTGTAGAACGCCCCGGAGGAAACCTCATCGATTGCTCCCAAGACCCAGAACTAAATTGTTTAAAATCAACCAAGGCAAGACGCTCCACGAGAATGGCAACCAATGATGGGAATCCTAAGAAAGCTACACGGTCAATATCCAATGCCAAATAAGATACAAACAAAAAAAGAAATTTACAGAACCCTAGGCAGAGACAGTTTTTGAAAGCATTTTTGCGAGAGGCAGGGAGGCATGGGCTGAGAAATAAATAATTATAAACTTATAAATTATATATACACGCGTATGATTAACCATTATTGTGTATTTTGGCTTTGAGCAACTAGAAGAATAAACCAAAACCTACACATGTACACATTTGTCCTTTAACTTTAACAATGCGCAGGTAAGACAAGGTAAACAAAGAAACTGGAACTCTATTCTTTCAAGGAAGCGTTAAATAAATGTTTTAGTTGTAATTTATAGAAATATTTCGATGATTATCATTTATTTAAATACCCATTTCATCCCAGTTACAAACCTCTATGCTCAATTAAAAAATATTTACAAAATTTCTATTGCCCCAAGAATGTTTATCCTCGATGTATATAAAACAAAGATTTATAAAACCTTCTTAACGTAGAGAGAATTTGTTATAAAAATGCTAGAAAGCTATAAAATATTATTCGAATAACCGAAACCTGTTTGTTTTTAAACTTTTTAAGCGAAATTCAATTTAATGTTATGATTAAAGTGTTTAAAAAACATTTTGAAGGCCCCCGGAAGCTGTATTACTGTAACACTTGTTATATTCTGTGTGCTACAAATAAAAAAAATATATATATATATGTATATCAACTATTATACTATACTACATATACATATAATATATGAGCATTATCTAATTAAATTTTATTGATGTCTGTATTTTATTAGCAGGAAAACCGATTACAAGGCGAACAAAACATTAAGCTGAATGTTGTTAGAACACTTATGTATATTTAATTTACACCATCATTGAAATTATTGTTTACCAAAGAAATATAACCAGAAACCAAAGAAATATAATTGTGGTAAAAGTCATATCCCGCTGAATGCAATTTTCGACTGAAAATAGCGAAAGAGAAACCGTTTCCCCCGAAATATATACTATATTATATTATATATCAAGTCTTTTAATGAATGTAATATCATGAATGTAAATAAAACAGCAGGAATAATTGAAAGCGAACATATTTTACTCGATCTATGCAACATATATGATATATATATATAATAAATATTACATTTATGGTGAAACTCAGATGGAGAAAAAAATTACTTTGTGACCTTTTTGGAAGTGGGGGCAACTTTTACGCAAATATAATTTTAATTGCATTTTTTATTAGCATGTGGTGTAACCATCTAATCATAAAAGTTTAACTTCTCTCCATTTCCCCGACAATTATGGATCCTACCAAAGTTTTTCAAATCGCTTGCATTGCCCTCTGAACTTATCCAGGATATTTTCCAGGAAAGTGCCAACAATTATCAGCTTGGACACCCGTGGCGCCTGCTAACGGTTGCCTACATTAGAATTAAGCAACAAATGTGAGAAAATTAAACCCAATCCAAACAAGACACAAAAACCCTGATGAGAATAGCAGCTGGGAATGTGCTCCGGAATTATTATGGCCAAAGACAAACAGCCAGGAAGGAGCGCAGAGGCAAGGACATTCTACCTCCTACATGTTGTGGCCCAGAACTTCACCTGTGCAATGACAGCCATTAACTTTAGCACCCTTTGTTGATGTTTGTTTTCATAATTAACTTTTCAACTCCTAATGTAGGGGAATTTTGTGTGGGTGAGCTGAAATTGTTCTGCTCCGCATGTAAAGCATAATTTTTTGGTTAATTGCATGCAGCATTCAAAGTTCGACACGGAAGTGCACTTACAATAATATCATATTCTGGTGGATTTTGGTAATAAGGTTGAACTAATTAATGTGCTCTTAGCTTTACTTTAAATTACACCCAACGAAAAATTCGATTTGAAGACTAAGAAAAGCTCTCGCCAATGAAACATTAATTAACGTCGAACCGAAAGTCTTATCATGACTGGCTCTCTAATTATGTGATTCTTGACATTTTCGTGCTCATGATGATAAACTGAACACCATTTGGTAGCCAGAAGCGATTACATATTTCCTTACGAACAATACGAACTTGGCAAGGAACATTTTTGTATAATATTTTAATATTTTAATTTTGGTAACTGATAGAATCAAACTGATGAACTGTAAGAGCCGGACAGCGGTGTTGTATACCCTCTGTTTGTGGATTCCGATCGCTAAAATAATGAAATTGAATTTAAATATCTGGGGTAGTCGATCAGCCAAAAAATAGGTCGATTGCTGAACTGGAATCTGGAATCTCCGGTGATAAGACCGCCCCAACAATTACAATGACAAGCGAATGTGCGTTTCGCTGTTTTGTCAAACTGAAATAATTTCTACTCAGCTTTTAAAAGTAGACAATATTAACCCTATAATCTATTTTTCTATTTTTTTAACTTCCAAACTTTTAAATAATTCTAAAAACATTTTCTTTGTTGTAGATTTTTAATGAGAATTATTAAAAATTGTACTCATATTAGTTTTAAGCACTGTGTTTCTTGGTAACTTCGGGCTCATTGGGGCACCTAAAGGTAACCTGGATGCCATTTGGTAGCCAGGATCGATTCCATATGTCCACTTTGCACACCTTCTTAAGGTCATTTTCGTCGATCAACTCCACTGTGTATTTGTATGCGGTTCCAGCAACCACCTGGGACGTAGCATCCAGGACTTGTACGATGCTAAAAACAAAAAAAAATGTAATTATTTTTATATAAATTTAATAGATTTTAAGAATTTTGGTTTTATTATCTACTGAGTTTGTTGTAATATATTTAAATAAATATTTTAATTATACATTTTGGCTTACCGGTAGTGGGGACCATCTCCGGCGTCTAACTTAACCAAAGAGTTACGCAATTCCTGTTGGGCATCTATCAGCTGCTGGCCCTCCAATTTCTCAGGAGCTCCAAATCCTCCAAATCCTTGAGGCTTGCCCATAACAAGGACACAGGCGGTACACAGAAGCAGAATCTTAGCGAGAAACATTTTTCTGAATTTTTTTGTCAACGATTTGACTTTCCGGACTGATGAATTCAAACTGATGAACTCATGAGGCCGGACGGAGGTGTTTTATACCCGAGGTTTGGCTGTTCCTATCGCTAAACTAATGACATTGAACTTGCATCTCTGGGGGTTCGCGATCATCCATATATGGGCCGTTGGCTGGACTGAAATCTGTTATCTCCGTTGATCACAGAGATCAACACAGATCAACAATTACAATTTCAAGGGAAAGTGCGTTTCGCTGTTTCTTTTAATTGAAATAGTTTCTTATCAGCCGATTAAAAATAAATGGATGGCAATATTAACCCGATGATCTATTTTCCTGTAAACAGGAAACATTTCAAGCCTAATTGAAGAAAATATGTGCCGTATTTGATTTTTAAACTCTGGTTTCTGTGATATTTTCTAATCCCAAAACTTTGATGGAAATCCCCTTAAAGTGATCTGAGTTGGTGTTGTTGGTTTTTTGTGTACAGAGTGTAATCAGTATGACGCCCGACGTTACTTAGTACTTGGCAAATATTTATGCAAATAATATGCAATTACACACATGCACACATAAGCAGAGACACACACACAGGCAAGCGACGGCGCCTAAAAGCGCTCTGTAAACACCGAACTTTTCCAACAAACACAAACACATGCAAAACAAATGTGTCACCCCCACAAATGGGCGTGTATGGGGAAAACCTCTTCAGGCGGAGGCTGAAAGCCGAAGGAAGTTTCGACTAAAAACGCCAGCGAATCGCCTTGCCAGGTCCTTTCTTTAGCCTCTGTGATACGAGTTTGCAAATGAAAGAGCAACAGCCACGGCAAACAATGTTAACAACTGCTTCCGTTTTTGTCTGCGCCGCCAGCAGAACATAAACAGCCGAAACTAATGCAGAAGTTTTAATTCTTTCGACTGAAAAAAATTCAGCCAAGGCACACATGTGCATAGTTTATATGGCAAAAGAAAAAATAAAATAAATCAGTTTAAAGTCTAGCCATTTAAATACTCGCATAATATTTTCACAAAACAAACTCTGGAGCTTTTCAGCCAGATAGCAGAAGTTGAAAATTTTATTAAAAACAAAGTTACATTATTTTTTGGATTAAAACCCCATCTTTATTAGTACTTATTAGTTAAGCTTAGTTGTTATTAGAATTATGTTATGTTATTTTTTCAATAGTTTATTTGATCATTAAAACCATAAATCAGAGTCCGGTAAATGAAAATGTCATACATGGGCACAAAATACTGATATACATTAAGGATTTTTGGTGGTATGGAATTAAGGTAAAGTGACATTCAAAACATTGAGAATTCAACACATGCGAAAGTTAGTTACTTAAATAAAAAAAAACTTGAAAGATATAGAACCTAATCCAAGACCTGTCGGATTTTAAAATCTTCTAAATCTTCCTGAGGAATAAGCCGCAGCTTCATATCGTTTGCCAAGTGCAGGACTGCATAGAAAGCCACTGACGTGGAGAGTGAATCTGACATTTTTGTGGTCAGCAGGGTGGGTAGCTTGCAGTAAACATCCTGAAAACTTGCAACGCCCTTCGAGTACTGCTCCTTTTTCGGTCTTGGGTGCGAGGGTATCGTCTCCTCGGGCACAGCGCTCAGCATTTGCTTCTGAATCAGAGAGTTGCAGCTCTTTTTGAGATTTTTCATATCTATCACTTTAGCCCGCTTGGCGAATGGAACAATCACTTTGGTAACCTATTTAAAAAAAAATACCTTTTAGACATGTTCAAAAAATAATAATTAATTCAAACTTACCTGAGATGGAGCGCCCTCAAACTCGGTTCCAATTTCGAGAACTGTATTATTGCATGGGTCCCTCATGGACACGTTGGTGAGGCCAAGGGTTGCATCCCTGGCGTCCATATCCAGGCCATCAGCTCCTCCTGCGCCCTCCACCGGCAGCATAATGCTAACATTGGCGGGAACGGCGGCCGTGAAGTGTTCATTACCCAAGAGGTCGAGGTCGTTTTCGACATCCCCGTGATCAGAACCAGCGTCCAAGTCCAGCCCAAGGTCGTCAGCATCATCCGAATCTGGCTCCCCAGCACGACGAGTCAGCTTTATACTTGGCGCCGAATCGTATTTGAAGAAGTAGTCCGAATCGAAGTTGAACTTTGTGGGCAAACTCAGTTTTCGGGAGTCCCACTTCTTTTGGAAATTGACCTTTCGCTGTTTAACGCTGGCGTCCAGCGGCTGGAAGTAGTCCTGTGTCACTTTGCCGTACGCTATCAGCTTATTTTTTCGCTTGGCGGCTTGCTGCGCCGACTTCTTCGGCCGCTGGGTGGAACCCACCTGGGTGTCCGTCTGTCCATTGGACTGAAACAGGGTGCTGCGACCCCGATTTTTTTTAAACTTCCAATGCGACGGCCCCGCCCAGAACTGGGAGATCTGTTCCATCGGCCGGTAAGAGTATTCCAGCTTCGATGATCCATCAACGGGACGCAGATCGTCAATGACAGTAGCCTGCTTTCGCAACCGCCTACAATTGTGGATCACCAACTGTTCCTCCATAGTGAGCTCCTGCAGGTCATCCCCACCCACTTCTAAAACCTGCGGCGGTGCTCCATCCAAGTCGGGCATCGGCGCTACATCAGCTTCGACGTCAAAGGCCATAGAAATCTCATTGATATTCGCACACATATCATCGGCATTATCGACTCCATCGTCCTCATCGTCTGGCGGCGTCTCCGCTTTGGGTTCCGTGGGCTTTTCGGTCGAGGGCTTGGGATTTGGGGCACTTGTGATGATGTACCCAGTGTGCATGGGTCGGAGATTCAATTTGTCCACCTGGGGCAGCAGTTTCCGGAGCCAGTCGGCACTAACAAGCGACTCTGCCGGCCACTGCTGCTTTTCCGCAGACAACGTTGTGTGGTCCTGAATGTCCTCAGACACCTCTTCATCGTCCCAAAACTTGTAGTTAGTGCGCAACCGAAGCTCCGAGTCCCGACTGGGCAGAATGTTGTGCATCAAACGATTCGAAGCATTGATGGAACCCACCGTCGAGTTAAGCTGCCCAAATACTGGATCCTGCAGCGGTGTCGTGTCCAGGCGAGCGTTGAGGGTCTCCTTGTTCTTTGTAACTGTCGACACGTTCTTCTTCTGTCTTTTGGGCTTGGGTGCAGCCACTTTCTGATTGGCAGCGGCAGCTGAATCCTCACCCTCGCCGCCTGCCTGGGAAGGTTCTGTTCCATCGTCGTTGTCCGCGGCATTTATCTGCTTGTCGGTGAGCGTGCGGGCACTCAGCCCGGCTGAAATACGCATTGCGTCCAGGTAGATGGAGTCCACACGCAGCCCATACACTTTGGATGAAGCCTCCAACGAAGAACCCGCCATCTTAAGGAAAAGTGAAGTGGAATATTCTCTGTTATTCTGTTTTAAATTCTGTGCAAATTAGTATAGAAAATGATCGCAAATCTTTATGGACACTTATATTTATTGCCCTAGCATTACTTTCCATACAAGAACCATGTTTTTAACATATTTGTTTAAGGGACACCCACCTTGAAGTTGCTCATCCGCTTATGATGGTGATCGAGGAGATTGGCCAGCGAGTCGATCAGTGACACGCTCCAGGCATTGTCCTTGCTCAGCTTGTTGCCATTATAGATCTCCAGGCAGCTGCGAATGGCCTCGTTGTCCTCGATGGACTCCAAAGTGCTTTGGCGCGGTTGCATCATGGTGCGACGCCGGGCTTCCTGACGCTCCGCCTCATCATCATTAACCACGGTCGTGTTGCGGGCCATGCCCTCGCGGTAGCTCCCCACCGCCGAGCGGCGCAGGGGAGTCTCTGATCGTGGTAGCGTCATTGCTACTCCTGGGAAACTGGGAGATGGCTAACCACGGGGACGCTAGTGACCTGATGCGCGGGCTTCTTGACAACACTGGCAGCTCAAACAGTTGCCGCTCTTGGAGTTTCTCAAAGGAGTCACCTGGCAGTTCACTCCTGGAGCTAGTCGTTTTCTATTTCTATTTTTCTAATTACGTTTTGTGCGTTTTTTTCGTGGCGATTATTTTCTCTTGTTTGTGTTGGTAATAGTTTACAGTTTTATTCAAACGACGCCATCCACAGTGTTGGAAAATTGGGTCAACGACCAGGGATGCTAAAATCCAAAAACCGTTGATATTTGAAAAAGGCAAAGTTGAAATCTTTTTGAAAACTAGGTTTATTATAGAGAATTTTTACTATTTCATATATTCAAACGAAATAAAACTCTCTTCATTAACAGGAAATGACTTTATTTTTATTTCTTAATACTTTTGGCAACAATAAGCGCAACAATATATGGATATATATGGATGACTATCTAGTACAACAATATTGTACAGCATCAAATACATTTCGTAATAATTCTCCTTAAAACAACAGGTATAATTAAAAAAAATACGATAATTTTTTCCTGATATCGAAATCGGTAAGAATTAGGCAACACTGTATTCCCATAAGGCGGCAAACTAACACTTGGGCAAAAACAATCACAGATCGCAGTTCACTTAAGTGTCGTGTTTGTTGTTACTTTTCGTTGTTTTCGTATGAGAAACCGTGTCAGTTTGTTAGACTGCGTTGCGCGACCACCTCGATGTGAACGTCTACAGCCCAGGAGACCATCACTTGACCGAATTAAGATCGGGGGAACTTTGGCAAAGTCCTCTTCCGCCTCACAAAGATAGCGCCTGTGTGTGTTTGGATGTTTGTGTTGGTACCCGAATAACTGGACATTCCCATTTTGCGCAGTTTCCGCTAAAACTGTTAGGATTCTAAAGAAGCGGTGAATCTCAGTACGAGGCACAACATGGCACGCGACACCCAGGGAACCCAGGGCACCCAGAGCCAAGCATCCAATATCTGGACACAAGTGGAGAGCCAGCCGATGGAGAAGATCGTCTGGGGGCGCTTGTACGGCAAGAACATCAAAATCAAGTCGCTGGGTACGAGTTCCAAATACCGCATAGTTTATACTGAATCGTCCTTTTCTGTTGGTAACATAACATTTCATGTTTGTTTCTTTAAACTCTAATTTATACCCCAATTTAATTTAAGTACTCTCTTGTATCCTTTTCAGATCTTAACAATGACGAATTTTCGGCAGGACGTGGGGAGGCGAATGATCTGATCCTGACCCTCAACGACCTGCCAGAGAAAATATTGACGCGCATCTCCAAAGTTCATTTTGTCATAAAGCGAGCCAATTGTGACTTGACCAATCCAGTTTATATACAGGTACAGATCCAAGAAATATAATGGTAGAAACTAATGCCAAATATAGGTCACACCTGTCATTTAGTTTTTGATCCTCTAACCTTTGTTCGTCTATGTACACTTTCCAGGACCTCTCACGCAATGGGACATTTGTGAACAATGAAAAAATTGGAATAAACAAAATGCGCATTTTGAAAAATGACGACGTTATTTCCCTGTCCCACCCAACCTACAAAGGTAAGTGTTTCTGGAGCAGGTATAGAAGGAAGAGATATTCATTTAATTCGATATCCGACACCTGCCCCTTGCAGCCTTTGTGTTCAAGGATCTGAGCCCGAATGAGGCGATCGGCCTGCCAGAGGAGATTACCAAAACGTATTATGTCAATCGCAAGCTGGGATCAGGAGCCTACGGATTGGTGCGCCTAGTTTACGACACACGAACTTGCCAGCAGTTCGCCATGAAAATAGTGAAGAAGAACATGCTCTCGGGTGCGCGGCCCAGCACCAATTTCAGTGATCCCGAACGGGTGCTGAATGAGGCCAAAATCATGAAGAATCTGTCCCATCCGTGTGTGGTTCGCATGCACGACATAGTGGACAAGCCGGACTCCGTGTACATGGTGCTGGAGTTCATGCGCGGGGGTGATTTGCTGAATCGCATTATTAGCAAGAAGTTGTTGAACGAAGACACCTCCAAGCTATACTTTTATCAAATGTGCCATGCAGTGAAGTATCTTCACGACAGGGGTAGGGTATTTGGTGGCCATTAACTTTGTTCGGCTTGCTTACATTTATTCTTCCATTCTTAGGCATCACTCACCGCGACTTGAAGCCAGATAACGTCCTGCTCGAGACGAACGACGAGGAGACCTTGTTAAAGGTCTCTGATTTCGGGCTCAGCAAATTCGTTCAGAAGGACTCGGTGATGCGTACCCTGTGCGGTACCCCGCTCTATGTTGCCCCTGAGGTTTTAATAACTGGTGGTCGAGAGGCTTACACCCGCAAGGTAGACATCTGGAGCTTGGGAGTTGTGCTCTTCACCTGGTAACAGAACTCCATATCATATTTATGAACAATTTTGTCAATAAACACTTTTCGCAGCCTAAGTGGAACCCTGCCGTTTTCGGATGAATACGGCACCTCGGCCGCCGATCAAATCAAGAAGGGCAGGTTCGCGTACAGACATCCGGCTTGGAAGGGTGTCTCGCAGCGAGCCAAGCTGCTGATCAATCAAATGCTCATTGTGGATCCCGAGCGGCGACCCTCAATCGACGATGTATTGCAATGCAACTGGCTGCGGGATGGACAAATGCTGCAGAATGCCAAGAGACTTATGAAGCTGGAGGGCATGGAGATTGAGGACGAAGACGAGAACAACTTCCTTGAGCCGCCCACCAAGAGGTCGCGACGCTAAGATTGCATCCGCTCTGTCGCAGGTTGCGCGAAAAAGTTTTAATTTTCTGGAAAAATTAAGCGGAAATATTTTTCTGCAACCACTGTCGCCGTTGCACTCAACTGTTACAAAGTATTTTTTTGCGGTTGTTTATATTTTTACGTGTTTTTAGTGTAGTTGTTCCACTCGCGCCAGCACCCTCCGGGTGAACTGCATTTAACCATTCGATGGCTTGTTTTCATTACCATTTTAAGTGCTTTCTCTCCGAGAAAATGTCATTCCATTCGACTATTACGATACGTTGCCGTTAATTGTTTAGTAACTAAACTAATTTATGTAAGAATTCAATTTGACTTTTCAGCAAAACCACTGAGCTTTTTGAAGTAAAGCAATAATTTGTAACGAAATGTATTTCATTTGGGGATTATGTTTTTGTACAGATGTCTTGAATATTTTTAATGCCTCTTCCTAATAAAAAATACTCGAGCAACAAAGCCGACTTGTCTGTATTGAATATAGATGTCTGTACATATCATCCTGATCCTCTAAACATCTATGTCGAATTATTAAAAAAAAAAAAAAAAAAAAAATGGTGTTACATTAAAAGCTTATAACACGTCAGTCAGGCAAATCAATCAATTCAGTTCATCGTTAAATTTGTTCATTAAATATAATGCATTTTGCGCACAAGCTTGCAAATAACAAGAAATAGCTGCTAAATTACTTTAAAGAATGGGTAACTAGTTTACGGCCGTGCCCGATGGTCAAGAGCGTACTCTCATCCGTCCAGATGCCATCCGTCAGACGGGAATGGGTGTTCTCGTGCGTATAAATGACCTTATGGCCCGAGTTCACATTGCTTACTTTCACAGAGGCGGGCAGATTGCTCATAGCAGCCAGATGGGGCCTAAAATAAAGAATAAATTAATAAACCAAGCAGGCATTATGAATCTAAAACCATACCCGTTAATTAGTAGCAGGGAGACGTGTCCTTTGTCAAAATATTCGGTAGTTTCCGCCAGTTTTCGGGGCACACGAATATCCACGGTGTGAACTTTACCGTCAAAGTCACCAAGGTAAACGTAGTTATCGCCCTGAAGCTCCGTCGGAGCTGCCCAGGCGCCGCAAGTGAAGCTCAGAAGGTGAGTGGAATCATCAAAGAGGCAAGAGGATGATGGAGCTGCTGCCCGAATATCCCAGAGACGGACACAACCGCCGCGATCACAGGTCACGAATTGTTCGGCCGAGGCAGAGGGCGTCATCAGTCCAGTCAGCTTATCCAGGTGGGAGCTACGGGTGTGATAGCAGCTACTCAGGTCAGCAGAAGATAGATCCCAGACCTAAATAAGCAAACTAATGGCTAGGAAGGCGTTGAAAGGAAATCTTTGGCTGTTTACATACATTCAGTGTTCCATCCGCAGACGCTGAGACAGCCCTTTGTTGATTTGCTTTGAAAACACTTAGTTGACTAATGGGAGATGGATGGACGGAGGCCTCCCCCACCAGGAAGAGGCAGTACGGCTGATTGTGATTGCGCACTTTGGAATAGGTGGACCAGGCTTGGAGACGCGTGTCGCCAAGGGCGACCAGAAGCACGTTGTTTTCGGCGTACCGCAAAATATTAACCGTGTGCTCCGCCTGTAGCTTGAAGTCCGCGCTGTCCACAGACATGTGGTTCACCTGGCTGCCTGCGTACCCGAAGAACATGCCCCACCATTGGCGGCCTTCGCGCCTGTTGGTGGCCAGGGCGATGTGTTGCTGTTCATTGATTGCAATGCTGTCCCAGCAGTCGTGAAGGCGCGGAGAAAGGTTCTCCAGACGCGCATTCAGATCAGCGACATTGAGATTCGGGTACTCCAGGTTTTCAGCCAGCTCTAGAGCCGGTGGTGGCTGATGGGTCTGTGGCACGCGGTAAACCTGGGAACTGCGCTGCGGAAACATTATTACCAATCCAATATTCACCGATTTCAGGAAAAAAAAGGGAAAAACAAAAAAAGGTGCAAGGGTAAACAGCGTGCCGGCTAGAGAGGAGCAATTGCAAGAACGATAAGTCGATTGCAGGTTGAGTTTTTATCGAAACTTAAGAATTACATTCCATAATCTTTTTTTTTTTTATACTTGCTTCAGGAAAATACATTTTTCCATTCAATCCTTTTAACAAATTCTGCTTTCTTAAATATCCCAATATTTTTACGTTTCTTTTCCTTTAAAACTACACCATTTTCTTGAGTAATATATATAAATATTTTATTCAAATTAAACACGCCAATAACATTCCATTTAATTAGAAACGCCTTTGCTACACTATAAAGAAGCTAATTGTAGACCAAAATTTAAATTTTTCAATATATTTTGCAATATGTTTTCTTTTTAGACATATTTTTTCTTGAAACTTTCTTTTATGACCAACCCATGATCTTTTTAAGCTTGCAATTCCAATGTAATACGCCACAATCTTTCTGCACCATTGTCTCGTCCTTAATTGATCGTTCAAAGATGGGTCTCAGGACTTCGATAAGAGCTTTTGGTACTGAACTCAAATGTATTAGCGTTTGGCCAATGTTTTCAACTGTTAAAAGGATTCCATTTAAAAGAACTGGCTTAGCTTTAAGAGCTCTTCCCAGGCGCTCTTTCATGTCATCAGGTAGAAAAAACGATGTTGCAATATGGGGCCCTGATAAAAACAAATTTTATTAAAAATTACTTTAACATTAAGGGAAAACTTACCGTTTATATATAGCAAAAAAATTGCTAGCATTGACCACCTTGCTGGAGTCATAACTAAATTTAGACTATGCTTTAAATGTGAGTTCCAGCTGAAGATTT
Organism: Drosophila atripex; assembly: GCA_035045925.1. Classification (NCBI taxonomy): domain Eukaryota; kingdom Metazoa; phylum Arthropoda; class Insecta; order Diptera; family Drosophilidae; genus Drosophila; species Drosophila atripex. The sequence continues at coordinate 12,132,818 of JAWNOP010000070.1, forward strand.
GTCTCGCTTATTATAGATTTGTTTTCTGTTGATTATTTAGCTAACACCGTGACCAACAGTTGAAATGCTTTTCTAGGGGTTGTTAAATAAAAAAAATAATGAAAAGATAAGCGTTTTAGTTGTTAAATATTCATTTGTCATAAACTATATTTAATTTTAAACTTAAAAATACCGTTACCAACGGAAATAGTGCTTATATTCGATAAAAAGAGGAGTTGGCATGTCTCTTCAGGAGAAGTAGTGTGACCAACTATCGTTGCGGTTGCAAATCTAGCAATAACGGTTCACAGATGATATATATGTATATATATAAGTTTGATATTTGTTGTTTTCCCCTGCTTTCCACGTCGGACGTTACTTAGCGGACGGTTCGAATACGGTTCTTCGTAGCTCCGCATTACCATAAATTTCACAATAGAACTTGTGCCTGGCCACCGGTAGTGGCTTACATAACTGAAACTAATTTTGAAAGGTTTAGAAACTGGTCCCGAAAGTGGTTTTAGCCGAAAAACCCTGACAAAGAACTACTGCGCTATTATGCAAAGTGCAAGAAAAACAAACACAAAAGCACTGCAACTACCCTGAACTAACACAACAAAGCCGACTAACAAACAAACAAGTGTTTAAATCCTTTAGCTTCTAAAAAATAAAAAAATAAATTTAAAAAAAGAAAGAAGCTAGAATCGTTAATCAAAAATCCGAAGCGCGCCAAGTGATTGGCGAGTTCTTTGTTTGTTTTGTCCACAAAGTAAGGGGACATGGGTGGGGTGGGGATGGGTGGTGGACTGCTGGACATCTACGCCATGGCCTGGGAGCATCTGAGACCCGGAAGCTCGCCCGTCGATTGGTGCGAGGGCAATTACTTAATTTCGTCAAATATAGCAGAGTTCGTGAACACGGTGCGTATGTGCAATTTATTTTTAATAAACCGATATGTTCTAGTTCTAGCTCTAGTTATAATAGCCCGGCAGCTGCAGTTTTTTTTTCCTCCTCCTCCTTACAACCACCCACTGGGCTAGGCCTTGACCTTTTCGGCTTGCCTGTTAGAGCGAGACCGGTGGCGTGTAAACAAGAGATGCTGTAAGCGTGAAAGGGAGAGGTGTTGTTACCTTCTACTACTTTTTTTTTTCCTTTTTTGCAAAATTATAAATTGCAATTTCGCATTGCAGCACTCCACGGCCGCAATTTCTTATCGACTAGAAACGTGCGACGACACTATTTCATTTCCTACGAAACCAGGCAAGGTTCAGTCTTTCATTGAAATGCAATGTGATATTACAATATACTCCCATTAAGCAAATAACTATTTGAAGCTCACAAATAAAAAAAGTAATTTTTATTAATTCTTTAATTAAAACTGAAATAGTAAAGATTAGTTGTAAATCTGAGGGACTAAAGGTTATCAATTGCTTAGTTTCTGTCACGAAAACATAATCTACTGTTCCACTTTATTTTACTGCTTCTAATAATACTAAAAATGGGCATTTTTTAATTGGTTTTTTTTTCAGTTTCATGACTAATGAGTTGGAGGCCTGCAAGGCGTAATTTGTTTGAAACGCATTTTCCGCTTTGTTTCCAACTGGGTTTGCTCAACAAAAACTTTTTCAAGTGGAGTGAATGACCCCGCTCTTGACACTCCAACAAAATAATAAAAAAAAATATTAAATGTAAATGGGATTTATTATCCCAAGTCCATTACGAAAGATATCAGGAAGCCTAGCCCCATTTTTTTATCGTATTCTTGGGAGGAATAGAAACATCACCCTATAGAAGTGATAACTGACCCACTTCTCACTTCGTTTGCACAAAGAAAAATAAATACATCTTAACTTATTTCAATATAATCAGCGATTTCCGTGATTAAGTGCAAATTGCTGAAATTGCAGGTCGAGAAAGAAAAAGTAAATATTGGGATAACAATTTACAATCCATTTTAGCCTCATTTTTTAGAGAATTATTCCAATTATTTCTTAATTACTTCTTGTTCTTAATTATTTCTTGCCCCACAGTTCAGCAACTTCCTCTTCATCCTACTGCCCCCGGTGCTGATCATGCTTTTCAAGGAGTACGGACGCTTCGTTACCCCCGGAATCCACGTGATCTGGGTTCTGCTGATCGTGGTTGGCCTGAGTTCGATGTACTTTCATGCCACGCTCAGTCTAATTGGCCAGCTGCTGGACGAACTGGCCATTCTCTGGGTCTTCATGGCCGCCTTCTCGCTCTTCTATCCCAAGCGCTATTATCCCAAGTTTGTGAAAAACGATCGGTAAGTGTGTGGTTGAGTAAAATTCCAGGGTATCTAGATCCCGTATCTATAATCCCCGACTTTCGGCCTCCTTTGTTCCAGCAAAACCTTCAGCTGGCTCATGCTGCTATCGGCGATCGCCGCCACTTTTCTGTCTTGGTGGAAGCCGATCGTTAATGCCTTTGTTCTGATGTTCATGAGTGTCCCGACAATGGTAATGCTCTACCGGGAGCTCCAGAGGTGAGTTAATAAATTTTTTGGGGGTTTTCTGATAAACTATCAGAGCAGGCCCAGCTCTGATTTCCCCCCTCGGGAGGGTGACCCGAACCGAACTAAGCCCATAAATCATGTATCTACCATCAGTCATCCACCTTATCGGTTATGCTTCTGCGATTGTGTTTTATCGTTTGGGAACAAGTGCTCCGAATGCATGCCTTGTGAAATTATTTAAACCTTATCGCACTGTTTGCTCTATTCTATTTATTTTTGTCCCAATATAGTTGTGGGACGATGTGTGCCAAAGGTCAGCCCTAAAGGTGTTTCCCGGCCCGGCAGATGGCAGTCGAGGGGGAGAGTTTCGGCCTATCAATCAATTATATCAATGGAACTACTCAGTGTGTACTGGGTCGTTTAGATAAGACTCTCGCATCAGGGGTAGGAGGCTACCAGGCCTCCAGAAATCCCTCTGGGATTAAAGACATTACTCATATTTCGAGTGATTGACGGATGTGGGTTACTTCATTGATAAAATTACACATTGATACTCTTGGGAAAGGCAATTAATGTATATTTTTCTATTATATGGGGAGCCTGGCAGTCTATTCCGGTGCTTCCTGGCCTTCGCCACTTTCCTCATTAACGCTATCCTTGCAAATACAATACTTCTTGGCCGTCTTGTCGTTCATGCAGTCTGCATCCTTGTTGTAGGAGTTTAGGCGACTAATGTCATCCACGTCCATGCTTAGCAGGTCCTGGGTGCGATTGTTCCAGCGGACAGTGGCCTCGAATTCGGGAGCATTAGGTCGCGTCTTGAACTGGACTATGTAGACATGCTCGTCGTTATCGACGGGCTTCAGACCCGTGGCCAGAATCGACTTCCGGTCCACTCTGTCGATCTCCTTGAGAGTGTAATTGTGACACAAATTATCAAAGTTTCGCTCCACCAAGTGCCAGTTCATCCGCTCGACCATAGCATCGATGAGATTTTGTATGTCTGAGGTGATGGCGATAGTCTCCGAGGGCTGGCAGCAGCACCACTTCTCCTCGATCCCGGCCATCGCACAGGTGCGACTGAAGGGAACCTCGAAGAACAGGGACTGACATCCCTGGCACTGCTTGGCCCTGTACTCATCCGGGAAGTCAGCCATGGACTTGCTGTGCAGCTGCAGCATGTGGTGGAGGGTCATGTGGACGTCGTAGTTGGAGGTCAAGCGATTGCGATTCTTGCGCAGATTTGCCACAAATTGCGGGTACTTCTTCCTGAACCACGGTGGCACATAGATGAACATCATGGGCATGCGCTCCTCCATGTATCCGGAGGACGCCCGGCGCAGGGTATTGAACCGATAGCCGTGATCGCTCATGAGGATGACAATGGAGCGCTTGAAGAGGCCGATTTCCTCAAAGGACTTCAGGTACCTGCGGAAGAGCTTGTCCAGGGCAGTGGCACCTTCGAAGAAGTCATGGGTGAAACTGTTGCTCCACAGGAAGCCAAAAAACGGCGACCGGCCCAAGAACCGATCGATCAACTGCTGCCCAAACTCCCAGATATACCTGAAGCTCAAGTGCCTGCCCACGCAGTAGGCATAGCCCAAGTCCTTGGACACAGGAAACTGATCCTCGCTGGCCAGAAGCAGCGGCCGGAGGTAGTAGTCCGTTGGCTGCTTCAAAAATCCCGGCTTCAGGTAGTTGAAGGTGCTGATCGACTTGCAGTCCTCGGCAAAGGCCGTGGTGTAGTTGGCCTCCTTGAATCGCTTCCAGATGAAGGGCAGTGAGTCCAGGCAGCCCAGCTCCCGGACATCGCAGACATTATTTACTCCCGACTCCGAGTATCCTGTCAGCACAGCGATTAGATTTGGGAATGTGTTGTCGCCGACCTTGTTGTATCCTTGCATTTCGAACCATCCTGGCCGCTTCACATACTCATATAGCAAGGGCATGGCTCGTCGCAGATTTATCCTCGATGTGGAATCGAGTCCCATGATCAGGACACTGGGCTTGGGGTCCACCTTCTGCTTTCGCACAAAGTCCCTCACCTTCGCCTCATTGGTCAGAGGATCCTGTATGAAGGACATGGAGTCTGACTGAATTATATTCCGCGTTTCGTTGCTGGTCCTCACATAGCACTTGGTGATGATGTAGTCCGTGTTGTTTGGCACCACATCGTGGTTAGTTATAGGATGCATTTTGGATTCTCTGTGGAGGAATGAAATATATATATTTCAAAATACATTTTCTTCCATCTAATTCTTCCCGACAAAGTTCTAATATTACGAAAGAGACAACCCGAAATCTTATCGACAAAGTAATTTGTTGGGTTTCTTGCTATTTGTTTTTAAATTATTTAGATTTCAACTATCTGTAATCACTGATTAGAAAAGTATTCTTGTGACACCTTTCTACTGTTTTGGGACTCACTCGTAATTGTCGTCCGGATACCGGGATGAAGTTTGACGCGATATGTTTGAATATTCGCATTCCAGAGTGGCGTTTCCATTGGTTTCGAGGAAGGGCCTAGCCAGATGCTCGTGGATGTGCAGTCGGTACTGGTGGGTGTGGAAGTCGAACTCGGGTGTCACCAAATCACTGTCATTTTGGCACTCCTTCATCTTTTTTCTATGAAAGTCGCGCATGGTATCCCATGTGAAGGGATTCACGTAGGGCATTTTGCACACCGGACTGTTCACATAATACCCACTAGTTTTCTTGCTGTTGGCTCCACTCGAAAGCCAGACTGCCAGAAGAGCTAGAAAACCAAGAACCTTCTTCACCCGATTCATGGCTGTCACTAAATCTAATTTTCAATACTTCAGGCTGTAAGGGTTTCGGTTGGTAATTGGATTATAATTAAAGAGAAAAAGAAACTATTAACTCATTATATTCCTTTCCATCCAAAACAGAGTCAGCGACCAGAGGGTCTATCGCTTGGGCATCCGATCGACCACCGTCTGGGCCGTGGCGGTCTTCTGCTGGATCAACGACAGGGTCTTCTGCGAGGCCTGGTCCTCCATCAACTTCCCCTACCTGCACGGCTTCTGGCACATTTTCATCTTCATTGCCGCCTATACGGTGCTGGTGCTGTTCGCCTACTTCTATGTGGAGTCGGAGCTGCCCCAGCGCCAGCCCCTGCTCAAGTACTGGCCGAAGAACGAGTTCGAGTTCGGGATACCCTTCATATCGATCAGGAATCCAGGTAAGGCGTTGCGCAACACCATCTGAGGTGGCGATGCTGGAGCGTAGAGTGGAAGGTGGAATGTGGAATGTGGAGAGACAACTAATATGACCATGACCAAGAGTAAAAAATGCGTATAAAGTAAAATTTAATTAGAGAATTGTAATTTTAGCGCACACTTTTGATATATTTGGTAGTTGAGACGTTTTATTAGCCATATAGAAGTATTTAATTAGCAAATGAATTCGGATCGCGGTTGTATCGGAGGAGACAAGTCTGTTAAAGAATTAAGATTCGTTACAAATCGTAGAGCTTTACTTGACTGCTCACAGTAGCCTAAAAAGACATATCCAAAGGACATAGTTATACCAAAAAAAACAAAAAAAAAAAAAATACAAAGAAAAACCAAAGCTTAGCCTTTCTTAGATGAGTTCAGTTAAAGTCTTCGACATGTTTTCAATGTGTATCTGCAATACCATCAGACTGTGATATGTTATTAACAAATTCATCCCATGACTTCCAGAGCAACAAGTTCCTATGCTTTCCCAAAGAGAAGAGAAAAACTTAAGTTTAGATGAGTTGAGACACCTGAGTTGTCAGTACCTGAATGTTATGTTGTTTCGAGGTTACTGTTCTCTGTTATCTTCACAACCTTACGACCTAACACTAACCACTAACCTGGGCCTGGGCTACTAACCAAGAGTAGACTAACAAACCCACAGATGAACTAACCAAAGTAGATCTTTGCTCAAAGTATAATGCAATTTCAAGTGATCGAAATCGCTACCTTGCTGATCCCACAGATTCGAAAGATTGGCTCGTCTACTGCAGCCTGTACATGCAAGACTACGACCACAAGCACCGGAAGAACTGATGCCAGTTCTTTCTGTGAAGCTTTTTCCAAACATAGACATACACAGCGTGATATAAATTAGTATTGGAGGAGTGCCGAAATTAAATATACAATCCTTAGCGTTTAATTAGCTTGCTGCTCAACACAGACACCGATCAGTAACCGGAAGTAGATCGAAGTGTATAGCTGCCATATAGAGCGTTACTTTAAGAGAAATACAATTATGTTGATTGAAACAAATGTCAAACTATGTACTGAGTTAATATTCGATTTAGTTATGCCACAACAAATAATGTTTTGAAATAAAGTCCAAAAACGAATCGAGTCTTTGCTTCATTTTGATATTTTTATTCAGTATTATGTTCAAGAAACATACAGCAGGAGGTCTTATATCTATATACTTTGTAATTCGTATATCTTTTCATTCCTTCTTACCAGGTAACTAAATGTCTTTTCCTAATCGTGTGTGTGTGAGTGGGGGTGGTGGTGGGGGTGTTGGTATTGGTCCAATAAAATTCGTCAATTTTCATTCAGTTTTCATTCCGAAAACCGAAAGCATTTTAATCCGAGTCTGAGGATATGTTGGTGCACGAATCGTGGGGAATGCGCTTGTTGATGGTATTGTAGATCCCGTTCCAGGGATATGGACCACGGTAGGTAATAATATTCTTTGGTGTCTCATGGATTTTCACTTCGTACAGCAGCTCGGGTTTCTTGAGCTGCAACCGGATATTATCCCAGATGTATACTGCCAGATTTTCGGTGGTACTTGGCTGCGAAACAGAAAGTAATTGGTGAGTAAGGTAAGTGCTATGGAGTGCAATGGGCAACGTACAGTTTTGGAAAAGTATTCAACATCCTTGTCGAGATTTTTGTGATCCAAACGCTTCATGATCACCGTTTCAATAGCATCCTTGAGTTCGGTGATGTTCAGCACCATTCCAGTGCGCTGATCAATTGGTCCTCGGACAGTAATCTCAACTGATGAAAAAAGTTAATGAATAAATGAATAATATTATTAAAAACTAAATCAATAATTTGCTTTGCTGTTTTTAGAACCCAATGTCGCCAAAATATTTTCCACTTATGTATGTTATTCACTATGATCCCTTTGATCTCTACATGTTCATTATCAAGTCTCGGTCGCCAGTCTAATAATACAGCTTTTATTACCTATGAGCGTTGAACTTGAATATGGTTTTGATAAGCGAGCTTGTCGGCCAAGGTTTTGTTATGGTTATGGTTAAGCATTTTTCAGTCTCACATTTCCAATTGCTCTGGGTTGGACTCTAACGCATCTGGTTACACGACACTGATGCCGTTTTGCAACTAATCAGGCATTTAAATGATGGATTTGTGTTCTGTCTCTGATAGAGTATTATTATTGCAAATGTTTTAAGCACATTAAGCTCATAAAAAATATGAAAAACATATGTATTATCTTTAAGGCAGTCTTTTCTTTTTGAATCATTATACTTTTTAGAAACAATACAGATCTCTAATCGAAGAACTAAACCCAACAATCCACTAAAGTGTATTGAAATACATTCTAGAGAAATGTCTACCTGTATAATTGTGTCCATGGCCGTGAAAGTTATTGCACTTCCCGAAGACTTCCAGGTTCTCGGCATCACTTAGCTGGGGGCTGAAAATCAAGTGGAAATGTCAACGCAAATTGAACTATTTACTTGGCGAAATTGAATGAAGCAATTGAATTCTATTCGATTAATACCTATGGAGGCGATGGCAGGCGCTGAAAGTTTCGCGTCGGGTGAGGAAGGCAACAGGTTGTTGAGACATGTTGTTAATTTAAATCTTTAAATTTGTTCTTGCTGGTAAAGCACCTGGACGATTGTTGGGCTAGGGGGAGTTAGCTGCACGCCTGAGCACTGTTTTGCAATGAATGCAAAACCTGCTTTTGATCCGCGCGTATTTATATAGATGCCAAAAGCGAGAACAAGGAAATTGTTAGCAACAAATGCGTTGCAGGTGGCGGCAGAGATATCAATCTGGTCGGAACTAGTTGTGATGAGCGACTCGGATTTCCTTTAACTTAGCTGATTAAAAATGTTTAATCTTTCTGAAATATAATTGTCTCAGTATGCGCTCTCTAAAATGAAAAGAGAGGAGACTAAGTAAGCCATGGTTAGTGATTCCGAAACAATTGCTTTTACCTCTAAGGTTTAAATCGAATTTTCAATAATATTTACTTTTGACTACGTAGCTCAGAACAGCTGCCAATTGTTGTATCGGTTATCGGTTAGAGATGCACAGGTTTCACAGTTTATTATCAGCTTAGCACCGATTTCAAACTGGGATTTACAAAAATAAAATACTATGCTCATATTATGTTATTTGTAATAAGAGTCCTGTAGAAAATAATTTTACTAAGTCTAAAATTTTCTAAACTATAAAAATAATATTCCATCTAAGATTTATAAACCTTATTTAATAATATTCTAGAAGATGCAATAAAAAAATGAATTATATATATAAAAAAAATTTTAGTTTAAAAGATAATTCAATGAATTACGCATTTTAAAACATTTCTGAAATTTAAAAAACAAAAAGACCGCCAAGAATTATATTTCGATAAAAATCAATCGATAATGACGGCGCTGCCAGACTTATTTGCCTTCTCCACATGTTAATTGCCAAACAACCCTGTTTTGTTATCGGCCGAGACACGTCACTAGCAACGAAAATTTATCAACAAACGACGCCGCGCAATAATTCGAAACTTTTCAAAACAACTGAATTTTATTACTGAAAATATCAAAGAGATTTTATTAAAATATGAGCAACAAGAGCACGCCAGTGCGTCAACGCATTCAGCAGTTCCAGACCCGCGGAAAGTCGACGCCGGCGTCGGACGCTAAAGGACTCAGGAAAAAGGTGCTGACGCGGACGCCGCGGCAAAGCGTAGAGCACCGCTCGGAGCAGCTCCTGAACACGGCCTTTACAGGCTCCACACCCAATTTGCAGCCCAAGCAGAGGCCCACCGCCCTGAATGCCTGCTATACGCCCTCGTCCCTCTACAGGCTTACAAACACAAACACTCCCAGCCGGTCTAAAACTCCGAGTGCCAAGGCCAAGGACAAGGATGCGCTCATGGAGTCCTTTCACAGTGTATCCGAGGAGAGCAACATGATCGTGGCGGTGCGCGTGCGCCCGCTAAATGCCCTGGAGTGCACCCGTGGCCAAGTGACGAACGTCGTCCAGGTGAACGGCAACAATAATGAGCTCACGGTTCAGGCCGGTAGCAGCGCCGACGCATCGGCTGGAGTAACGCATTTCTTCAGCTATGACCAGGTCTACTACTCCTGCGACCCCGAAAGCAGAAATTTTGCCTGCCAGGCCAAGGTATTCGACGGAACAGCACGTCCGCTAATCGACACCGCCTTCGAGGGCTACAACGCCTGCCTGTTCGCCTACGGACAGACTGGTTCCGGAAAATCCTACAGCATGATGGGTATCGAGGCCCTCGATGATGCTGCCCTGGACGGTGGACCTCCCCACGACGAGGCAGGCATCATTCCCCGCTTCTGCCATGAGCTATTTCGGAGGATCGAGGCCGTCAAGGCTCAGCAGCAGTTGCAGGTGGAGGTGGAGGTCAGCTACTTTGAAATATACAACGAAAAAATACACGACCTGTTGAGTGTCCAACATGCAGCTGCCGGTAGCTCGGAGTCCACGCCCGTGCAGCAACAGCAGCGGCCAGCTCTAAAGGTCCGGGAGCACCCCATCTTCGGGCCCTACGTGGTGGATCTAAGTGCCCACTCAGTGGACTCGTACTCGGCACTCCGCAACTGGCTGGCGGTGGGAAACTCCCAACGGGCTACCGCCTCCACTGCCATGAACGACAAGAGCTCGCGCTCGCACTCCATCTTCAACATCGTTCTAAACCTAACAGACCTAACCAGCGATGATGGACTCTCCTCTGATACGGACTCCAGTACTATATCCTCGTTGAGGCAAACACGGCGCAGCAAAATCAGCTTAGTGGATCTAGCGGGAAGCGAGCGGATCAGTGTCTCTGGTTCGAATGGGGAGCGCATCCGGGAGGGTGTCAGTATCAACAAGAGCCTCCTGACTCTCGGCAAGGTGATTGCCGCCTTGGCAGAAGCCCGCAAGGCTAGTGGTCCCTTGGGATCTGGAACCCCCAGCGCCTTCGTTCCCTACCGGGAGAGTGTCCTAACCTGGCTATTGAGGGTGAGTGTTACCAAATCCAAACAACTATTATCAATTAGGTCACTGTACTGGTTTACTTTCGGTTAGTAAAGATTTTTGATAAAAAATTGCGAAACTAATCAAAAATTGGTTATTCTATTTTAAGAAAACAATAAAATATTTAGAGACAAACAAGTACAGTTATTATTTTATTAAAAACATTTTTAATTTTATTTTAAAATAAATATTGTAGGCGATAGTTGCCTCACTCTTACCATCGCCACTGACCGGCTATCAGTAAAGTCGTTTCGATTAGCCAATGGCCCGTGGAATGAGGTTTCCCACAATCGCTGATTACTTGGAAAGTAATCAGAGCCGTATAGAGAGTGCACCCACTTCGACCTCTGCGGAAATGCACCCAAAAGTTTCCAAACTGTTCCCCTTTACCCAAACATCGCTGACAATCTCAATATGCTTTGTTTCCAGGTCCATTGTCTTCACAGATTCGATCTCGTGCTACACCTTTATGAGTGCTGTGCTCTGGGGATTAGGTCTCATGACAAATATATGTTTACTTTTTCAATCACAATGTATACTAATTTAATTTATTATAGGCACCGTTCACTAAAGCCAGAAATTGGGGAAAAAGTTTGTTACTGATTAGATAATGGCTATCAAGTATGCACAATATTTTGGCATAAAATAAATTCGGACTGAATTCAATTTATGCATAAAATTAAGAGCCAAGTTTCTTATCAAGTTCAATTATTAAGCTTTTTATCTTGGCATTTGGGGTGAATCGAAGACCTCCCCGTGTCCCAGGCAATTGAGTGATTAAGGCCTCTCCTTCATTCCTTATCATATCTTTTTACTATTTAAATTTTCTTTTTTTTTTTTGTTTCTTTCAAAGTTTATGACCTGATACAAAGAGGCACGTGTGTTCTAGACATTTGTTTTAAGAAAAGTGAGTGGGAGGCCATGCGTAACTTTTTATTTGTTTTGCCGAAAGATTTTATTGTTGGAGAAAAATATGACAAAGGGAAGCCTTCCTATATCTAGCTTCCATATATCTTTATCGCACAATATATTCTTTACAAAACTTTTTATCACTTAAATATTAAAAGAGTCATGAGGCATAGTAGTAAATATTTTCCTTTCCAATGGCTTTTATTTAAGGAATCGTTACAAAACATGATTCATGCCAGTTTAATATTTTACTTTTGTTGGAAAATTGTTATTTGCTTGGAAATCGCATATATTACTTAAATCATTGTCGCTATGGTGGGTAATAAATTGCTAATGCAAATGATCTAATTTTAAATACCTGTGAGGTCACAGGGAATGCCTTGAAATTGCATCACACAAAAGCCCCCAGAGAAGTTGAACATTTCAATTGACAAGTAGGGCTTATTGATTAATAACTTACCTTTCAAAATCCCTCCTTCAACTTTATATAAATCAATCTGTGCTCTAAAAAAAGCCACACTTGTCGTTTTACGACGTAATTTATAGCCAATCCTGATGAGTAATTAAAGTACGTCGAGTGAAAGGCTCCAGAGGGGATTACAAAGTCCGCCCTCTTGTCTATTTTCCGAGTAAACGAAACCAGTTCCCTCGAGGGCTATTTGCTGTCCAACCACTTTAATTAGAGTTGCGGTAGTTCGAGGCCCTAGAGAACATCGCACATGTTTCCGTCTATTTTACGGGCCGGCCTTGTCATTAAAAATTAAGACAAATATTTGCTCAAGTGGCGTCTATTGTAGGACCCTCTGGGACCATCTCAATTTAAGGCGACATATTGTTGGGCAACCAGGTTGGATCATCGACCTTGTCCGCGTCCATCTTTGATTGTATTTTTAATTTTCCTCCGTTCCAAAGACTGTCGGCTATCTTGCAAGTACTTTTCCTATCTTCGCATAATAAACTCAAGTGCTACATACATTTTCTCCCCGATTTAAAAATACTTTGTAGATAATATACTCTTATTGTGTTTTATTCGTTTTTTTTTTTTTTTTTGCTCGTTGTATACTAAAACAATATAACACTTGATAACTTATCGCGGCTCTGAAGTTGCGACAACAAAAGTTTCATTTGTTGCTGCTGCTGCCGCCTTCTGCCACATTTACAGGCCACTGGATCGCATTTGCAATTACCACCCTTGCCCAACTTTTTTCCATCCTTAGGCCCTGCAATAAAAGTTTGACAGATATATTAGATAGCTTTATAAATGGCTTAGACTCTAAACTTTAGAATGATGTAAAATGTAGTTAGTCAGAGAAGTTTATGCAAGAAACTAGCAATCCAGGATTTTATTGTCTGTTATTTTGCTTTACAACTGCTATTCAAACGAATAAAAGTAATATCTTAATGCGTATTATAATTTAGTGTGGTATATAATGGGGTCTAGACTCTAGAGTGAAGAGTATAATTGGTGTTTAAGGGGTCCTATATATGTTTAATTGCCTCGTGTTAGAAGTATGAATTTAAACCTAGCTTGAACTTCGAAATTAGCCCTGAAAACTCTCTCTATTCATCAGGTTATTATAAAAATTCCCTTTAATTTTGTTAATTTATAATATTGTTTACTAATTCTGTGTTTAAATTATTCACCTGTTGATTTCCCTCCTGAGGGAGTTCTTAGTTTGTTTAGAAGACGCTTTATCATTTTTATAAGTGAGGTTTAGCCTTTTTTTTTTTTGTAAGATTTTAAACCAAATTCCTTTTTTTTTAGTATTTTAAATTCTTTCTTGTAACCTTCACATGGCTGGAATAATTTTGAGACTGAAATGTTGAATGCAAACTGACTTTCTAAGTGAACTCTCAATGAATATTTTCATTAGCTCTTTTTTAAGCCTTAGAAACCGCATTTATAATCAAAGTCTTTCGTACTCACTTCGGAAAACCACAAAAATTATATAGATTAAGGCAGAGCTCTCTTTGGAGAGAACGTACACAATTCTAGAAGCGTCTACTATATCTTAAAATATAAAATAAAGAAAATTGGGACTTTAAATTATAAATTTTTCATTCAAAAAGCATGCTTTTTCGTATAAATTCAAGCATTCAAAAGCCTTAGTTTCAAAATTAACACATATTAACTAACCAAAATAATGTGGCAATATACTAATGTCTGAAAAGCGTTTGACAGTTTTATTTATAAACTAATAGAACAAAAGATAATTATAGTTCACGGGAGGCTGGTCTACCACTTAAAAAAAAAAAAAAACAAAACAAATATTTCAACGTATTTCTCTAAGGTTTGTATAAAAAAAGCTAAATTTGAACTTTATTCACGTTCGCTTGAGATAATAGTGTTAGAACGTGCTAGTTTGGTTCCAGTTCCCACATAACAACAATTGTAATTTAATCCAGCGTATAATAATAATTTCACCCTTTCACCCCCATGGCTGGTTCCGATCCCTGAGCAAACTGGTTAACATTGAATTTAAAATGAATAGAACTCATTGTATAAACAGAATTGCATTTATGGCTTCCCTCCATGCGTTGTTTTTTTCGCGAATCCCTCACACGCTCATGGGGGTACTACCCATACCTGTGCACGCCGACCCACAATACCCACTATACATACATAGATATGGCGTGCTGGGCAATTCACAATTTGATCACCCGGTCGAGGCCCCAGGAAAAGAGTCATTTAAATATGCCAGCAATCTTGAAGTGCGGTCAAAGCTTTTGAGCAATTTTATAATCAAAGCAAAAAAGCTGATCTCATCCACGCGCCTCGCGTCTGGAATCTTTGAAATTCAAATAGCAGAGAATTTCAGTAAGGTTGTCTTTGAGGAGACTATCTAGGAAACTCTCTTCTTTCACAGGGTCAAGGTGCCAGATAGCAAGGTCCCAGATGGGGATTCAAGGAGACACTTTGTGGGTCACATTAGTGCTTCATTTAGTTCTCAGGCAATCACTTGAAAACTGACCTTAGCCATAATATTTTTTTGTTATATATTTTTCGAGTATTCAAGCTGGGGAATTTTTCTTAATTTGATCGGTAAAAGTCTTATTAACTTCAATTAGCAAAGTGGTGCGAGACGGAAAGGTTTCCGTAAAGATTAAAGGAATTTTTCGAAAAAACTAAACCAGTTTAAGGCTGTTTTAAAAACTGACCCACCTTAATGCAATTTTATTTTTCCCTTTGAATTCAATAAAATATAATTTTTAAATTTTGTTAATTTTATTGTTTTCAATATATAATTTAAATTAAACTTTATAATATAATATATATGATATATAACATTGTATAAATTGAAAATTTTCTCGGTACCTGCAAGCAAATTTTTCACAAATCAATACATTTTTTGATCAATTACTTAACAACTATTACAATTGTTTTTTTTTTTTTTTTTTTTTTTACATTTTTTTGTGTTTTTTGTTGCACAGTTGGGGCTTAACACCAAATAATCTTTATTTATTTATATAATTTTGTTTTTTAATTTTAAAAGATTGAAAAGAGTAACTTGGCATAAACTTTTGAAAAATTTCAACCATTTCATTTAACAATATTTCGATTTTTTGACATTTGCTCGAACTGTGCAATGCTCAGTTGGTATTACAATAAATATAAAGGAATGTCTAATATAGACAAAGATACAATAAAAATCGGGGTCCAAAGTATACATAGCTACACATATATCGAAAAAAAATAATAATTCTAAACCTTGATCGCCAATGAAGCATTTTCTTTGTTTTTTCTTCATTTATATATATATTTTTTTTTTCGATTATATATTCCTGTAACTCATCCAATTATGTCGAAAAAAAGAACAAATTTAGCTTAGGCTTTTTTCTACTGCAGTTTACTCAGTCTCGTATGCAAAATAGAAAATTTAATTCTTCTGCTATTTTTGCTTCCCTTGTTATTTTTGTATTATTATTATTCATTTTCTCTATTTTTCTGGTGTGTTTCGCTTTTCACTTTGTCTAAGGTCAAAAAATGCGTTGGTCAAGCGGACAAGATTGTTTTTCTCACTGTGCACTATTGACTTGTAGAAGTAGAAAAAAAAATATGGAAGATACTTTAGTGTGGTTGTAAGAGTATAGGGGCTTTGTAAATTGGTATCAACAGGATTTTGTAAATGGTAGTGTATTCGCGATGCGGAAATGCTTCGGCAACCGTTTAAAAGGTACAGTCGCGTTGGATTATTGTAGCTGCAGTTGTTGTCTCGCTCTCTCACTTGCTTGTCGCCGTTTTTGTGTCAGCTTTTTCTTTCTTTTTTTTTTTTGTTACTTTTCAGGTATTTTTTTGTTTTTTTTTTTTCTTTCTGCTTTTTTTTTTAACATTTATATGGCATTTAAGAATCGCTGAATATTTTTTTATTTTTTCTTTGTCCATCCCAACTTACACCTTGCAGCTCTGTTGGGTGGCAAGGACGGAGGAGAGCGCTGGGGCTGGCTGCTGCACCACCTCGTGGCCGTGGGAGTGGTTGTGCTCGTGCTCGTGCATCTCCTCCTCGTCCTCGCAGATGCTGTCATGGTGCTTGCGCTGCTCCCTCTTGCGCATGTAGTTGATAAGCGGCCGCTTCTTGTGCTCCTTGCAGAAGGGGCAGTCCTTGCGCATCTGCTTCTCAGACTTTATTTGCTTGCATTTCTCTGGACGTGACAAAAAATGAACAAAAAAATTTAAAGGTTAGCTAAGGTCAGTTTAGTTTTTTTTTCGAGTATATCAGTAACAGCTGTTGGTTACATAACCTTATCAAATTATAGAAGCCTAAAAGACTATTTCGAGAAGGTCGCACTTATTTTTGACTCACTTTTCGGGCCTACGTGCGTCTGCCCAGCTGCCCGCCCTGCTGGGTCGTCGCCGCTCAGCTGATTGGAGGCCGTGACGTAGCTACGCTCTCGACGTCACGTCGTCACCCGCTTCTCCCCCGCCCCCCCGCATCTGTCAGGTACTGCCCGACACGGTGACCCTGTGACAGTGGCTCTGCCTCTGTTGATTAAACTTTTGCTTTGATTGCTCAATTTAGCGTGTTAACTGGTAAACGGTTCTATTGATTAAAGCCCCGCCGATCCATGTGGAAATGGTCTATATACATATATAGCTTTGATAAGCGACCTTGCATAATCTCTATATATCTCTATGATATTGCAGTAATTAGTCATATGCGCTTTTTTTTAGGCGAGACTGATAAACGTGCACCTGACACTTCAAATTGCGCCTTAGTTTTGGCGCTATTTGGTCAGTGTTCCCTAAAAAAAAAAATCAATAAACAAGGAACCATTGTTTAAACACCTGGCTGACTCAGAAGATCATTCTTTGGCTTTTCAATTAACATTAAGTTTTCGAAAGCAGAGTGCCTTGTTTGTGGACTCGGAATGCCTGACCTCCATTAGGCAGCCCCTTTTGGACTACCCATAAAAAATAATAAAATAAAAGATTTCAGTTTTATTTTTTTTTACGATTTTTCACGGCTTACGATATCTTAATTGCGTTTTAAGTTTTAGCTTTGAAATGCCGGAAATTTTAACGAACCTGTCTACGTGTGAGTGGAGCGGGAATACATATGTACATGTATTTGTGGGAAAGGCACGTGGATTTAAGCCACATTTCTGTTGGCTTGGCTAAAACGTAAACAGAGCAGCAAAGAGGCGAGATAGAGAAGTTGGGGGTTATCAGACCAAGTGCGCTCCACGACCCAAGACACCCTGTGTTTATGCGCAAAAAAAAAATAAGGCGTGTTCGCTCCACACAACCACAATGTGTGTATGTACATACATATGTATGTATGAATGCAAAAAAACATACGCGAAATCAGGCTGGCTATTTATAAATTCTTGCAAAAACAACAATAATACACGCAATTCACAACTGGGGTGGTGATGGTGGTGGGGGCACACACACACACATTCACTCACGGAATGCCAAACATGTTTTTTAACCCAATAATGCATTATGGCGACTGACTGACTGAAAGCTGGCGGCTAAGACACGGGCATTGGATGCGATGGTCGCCACCGAGGCAGAGTCTCTTCCGGAGATAATTACCTTGGACGCGGCTATAGCAGTCCTTGACCGCATAGGGCGAGGTGGTGGACTCCAGTGTCCCGTACGGGAACTGCTCGTAGTCGCGGTAATAGCTATTCCGCATAGATCCGCCATATGCCATCGTGGAGTCGCTGGCACAGAATCCCCAAACATCCATGTCTGTGGCTTAGATTTTCTCTTTCTCTCCGTGAAGCCCTGGTGCAGTGCTGCTGATGCAGTGGGTGTGTTTTATTTTTTTCGCTCTTTTTTGCGCGCGTTGGGGGAGGTCGTTTCACTTTGTCTCTCCACTCTCGGGCGTCCAATGAACTCTGTTTGAATCACTTTGAAGTGTCGCTCTGTGCTTTTGTTGTTGAATGTCTCTTGTTTATTCACTTTTTTTTTATTTTGCTTATTTGGGTTTACGCGTGGACTACAGATTCAAGGTATCTCTCTGGGTGTTGCATTGAACTCTTAGTGCAAGGATTTCCTCGAAAATTCACCGGAATTCGGATGTCTCTTCTGGGGGAAGTCTCGTATGAAACTGAAAGCCGAGTGTTAGAATTACAGCATTTTTGTAGCTCTCGGGACGACTCGGTTGCCTCGGCACTTGTTTTTCTGCCTCGGCTCTTGTTATTCTGCTTCGGCTCTCGTGCGTAAAGTTGTTTTTGTTCCCCATATTTACTTTTCTCTATGTGCCTACGTGTGAGTGTGCGGCACACCTGAGGGAAATAATTAGGACGTATTTTTATTCAAATTAATAAAAAAAAATTATTTATTTTTTACCTGAACCAACTTATACCTGAATAAAATATGTAATATTTTATTCTTTAAATATTTAATTTTTGGTACTATTCCACTAAACATAGCTGTAAATAAATAAATATATATACATATATGCATGTATGTATAGTATTGTTTTTTGTTGTGTTTTCGCATCTCGTGCTTTTGTATAAGCCCCAAACCCCAACACCGGCCCCCTCTCGACTCTGGTTACAGCTCTCACATGAGACACAGTGGAACTCATTCCATTTACTCTGCTCTGTTTTACAAGCACCTATTTTCCCAGTGATTCAGCCCCCGTGTTTAATTGGCATTTTTTAATAAGTGTTAATTGGTCGAGGGCATGAAAAATAATGCTGTTGGAAGTTTTTCTTATTAGCGACAAATTGCTAACATCCAAAAAGCCACCAAAAGACAGTTGTCTAGAGAGTGATTTCATGTTCATCTGGAGGTGGTACTGACTGATCTTGGTGGTCTACCTTTATAAGGTTTGCTAATCACAGTCTAGACTGCAGGTCCCATTTAGCCAAAAAAATGTTGTTACCAAGTGGATTTTTAACCGGATTTGTAAAGGCGACTTGAAAGATTTCTTTACTGATACCAGATGGGGGTTTGGAGTGCTGAAAATTTCTCAAAACTCAGCCTAAATGCCATTAGTTTATATCAGAGGTTAAACGTTTTCGTGCATTTTCGTAAATTTGCGTAAACCTAGTGTTAATATGTGGTCTACGTCATTTTAACCGGGTTGGGATCAAGGCTTTAATTGTTTCTCTGGATCGTACGAACCGCTCTTATTAGCATGTTTTTGTGGCTTAAGTTTTTTAAACACGAGTTTTCATTATTACTGGGAGATCGTGACGAATTTCTAAAGGTGGGCGGCCCGAATGCTATTTTTGGACAAAAATGTGGTTATATGGTACGATTTGGTACGTGAATGACTAACCGCGATTCCCAATATTCATTGATTGATTTTGCGGTTAAATGGACCCAGTTTCGGGCTCTTACAGATCAGCCGGACGGGCCTCCAACAAACACTGTAAAGAGATCCATCCGAAATGGCCCACTGTGCAGTCTCAATTAGCTACGCCCACGCCGCTGCTGCTGCGCAGTTTAGCAAACATCCACTCGCCGGTCTCTCTGCTCCTCGGCCCACTGTGCTGACCTGCCAAATCAAACAAGTGTCTTACCCACAATACGTACACCGCCCAAAGTGGTCGTATGTGTGCTAAATACCTAGTACGTATATTAGTAGGTGCGTGTGTTGTTTAGTTGGCACAAAAACTTAGCGCTTGCCTTCTCGATTCCCACTATGCACTATACTACATTATTAGTAAATGCACTTGGGTACGACCCGATAATGATCATCAACGTACACCTAGTAGTCTCCCATTCCCGCTGCCATCCACCTTATCAGGAGAGTCCTTATCACTCATGGGGCCCACATTCGAAAACGTACTCGAAGGTTTGGTTTGTCTATTTTTCGTTCCTTGAGAACACGAGTGCTTTGATTGCTTACAGTTGCCCTGAGCTTATTGTTTACTTTTGTTATCAACATACCCCCACAACTATATTGGGGGGTGTATTACCTGACATAAATCTATAGAAAAGATAAGTTTTTTTTTAAATATTGGGGGCTACAAATTGATTAAGGTTATAGCGAAAAAAGACTATAATTTTAGGCAGATTGTTTTATTTTTTTTATTTTAAATTTAAAATCATTTACTTTTCATCCTTTTCTTTTAATGAGCCCCAGATCATGTCACATTCTTATCATTTTTAATTCAAATGAAGCATTTTCAACAACAATTCCATCAAGGAAGTTCAATAATTGCCAATTAAACAAAAGAATGATTATATAGTTGATTTAAACAACAATGGCTTGGAACCTTTTTTTTGCTTTAATTCCATTTAAATAAAAAATCAGTACAGACAACATACACAAGTATTTATTGTCATTGAAGTCTTTACATAAACATACCTACTACTATGGCTGCCTTTGCCTTTTCGTTCCAGGAAAACTTGGGCGGTAACTCCAAGACTGTGATGCTGGCCACCATCTCTCCGGCCAGCCTCCATGCGGACGAGACCCTGGCTACGCTCCGGTATGCCTGCAAGGCTCGGTCCATCGTCAACCGGGTGAAGGTGAACGAATCCCCACACGACAAGATTATCCGGGACCTGCGGGCCGAGGTGGATCGCCTCAAGTCCCTGAGGAACGAGTACGAGAGGCAACGTCGTCTCTCCGGCAACAACAATAATCCTGTGCCCAGGAAGATCATCATTGAGACGTCGGTGGATGATACAGAGGTGGAGGGACTGCGCCAGCAGCTCGCCGAGAGGGAGCGGGAGCTGAGCAGAGCGCAAAAATCGTGGATGGAGAAGCTTAAAGAGGCGGAGGATCAGCGTAAGTCCGAGATGCGTCTTTTGAAACGACGGGGATTAGCATTGGAACTGACTGCGGAACAGAAGCAGGCTTGTCTGGTGAATCTCACGGCAGATCCCATACTGAGCGGTACCCTGTTCTACCTTCTGCCGCCGGGGCTGGTGCGGATTGGACGAGGACGTTTACCCGGAAGCTCAAATTCCCAGCCGGACATTGTGCTGGATGGTCCGCTCGTGGCTCTGCAGCACTGCAGCATCGAGCACGAACGTGGAGGAAAACTCTACGTTGTCCCCGGCAGCGAGGACTTCGAGACGTATGTGAACGGAGAACTTCTTCAGGAGCGACGTCAGTTGTTCCACGGCGACCGTCTGGTCATCGGCGGCTCCCACTACTTCCGTATTTCGAATCCGTTTTGCTCGCAAAGGGGAAAGGTCGATCAGCTGGTGGATTTCCAGTTGGCCCACCAGGAGGTCCTGCAAAAGCAGGAGCAGCAACTGCGCTCGGAACTCGAAGCGGAAAAGCGGGCTGCATTGACGCGCATCGAGCAGGAGCGCGTCCAGCACGCCAAAGATTTCGAGGAGAGGCTGCAGTGCCTGGAACTGGAACAGTTCAAGTACAAGTGCAACAGCGAAATGCTGGAAACGGAGCGTCAGGCCCTGGCCCTGGCACAGCAGGAGCAGCAGACTCCCTTGAAGGAGGATGCCGAGGCATCGACGCCAGCTCAGAAGTCCACCCTTCTGGAGGACATTCAGCGCATTATGCTGAATCCTTCGGAGGAGAGCCTGCACAAGACCCAGCTGATGGTGAAGGAGGCAACCCAACGGTGCCGGCAGCTAGGTCTGCAGCTGGAGTTCCGCCAAACCCAGGCCCCCGATGAGTTTGGACTGTTGCGCACGGTGATCCTAATTGTGGACAAGCAGCAAGGTCTGAAGGCTGAATGGCCAACAGCTCGCCTGGGCGTTTGGTTGGACATGGTCAGGGACAGTGCCGAGCAGCAGGAAAAGTTGAGTGCCAGGACCCTCTTCCAAAGCGTTGAAGTCGATTGGGAGCCTCTGGATGCGGATCTGAACGAAACCCTAAGTGAAACCCACAACTCTAGTCGAATAGCGTTGAACCTAAGCGCCATGAAGGAGGTTCTCCTCAACAAGCCCCTGAAACGGCTCCTAAACGTATCCAGCAGCAGCAGCAGCCGCAACACACCGAGGCAGACTTCGACGCCGTCAAGCAAAACACCGGTCAGTCCTTCTCCCAGCAGCAAGCTGGTGCAATACACGAAGCGGCTGCTAACCTATGATCCCGAGGAGACTCCCGGCTCCGGCAGCAATTTCAATAGTCTAGTCCAGCAGGAGCTAAATATGATGCAGCGGGCTGCCCAGCGACTACAGCGCCACTGCGAAAGTGCCCTGGCAGAGCGAGAGAACTTGCAGGATAGCGGTGTCCTGGCGATTAGCCTGCAGGAGGCTCTTAGTCGACTGGACGGCTTGCTCAATGGCATGCGCAGTTCTCTGGCTCAGGCGGAGGCTGCTGGAGGATCCACCTCACCATCCAAAACACAAAAGGCTGTGCGCTTTCTTATCGACTGACGACACTTAGTTCCATCCTTGGACTATATTTGATGCTGCAATGTGCTTACGTTTGTTTTTTTATGTTTTTTAAATATATGTATATTTTTATATTGGTTTGTGAAAATACAATATTAATAGTACCAAGTGGAAATCGTTTTTGTGCGTTATTTCTGGGTTAATATACAAAAAGCACAATATAAAAGACATGGTTTTCACAGTATAGCTACAAACAATTGCTTGAAAATTTCGTTCAAATAATAAATATCACCACAGAAAGAAACCCATCAATTTCATGATTCTACTTCCATATCTAGTTCCTTCAATTGTATGTGTAGTTTGCTGTTCAGCTCCAGGACTAAGTTACAGAATTGTCCGTCCTTAAGGTTGACGAAATCGGCAAGAAATACATTTACGCGGGGCGTTTCCTTGGGCTCAAAGGGTCCCGGAACTTGCTCCACTATCCATGGTTCTAGCTTCTTGTCCACTTTCTTAGCCGTCGACTTGAGGGTTAGGAAGAAGCGAAAGGCTATGTATCGTCCTGTGGGTGTAATAAGGCACTGGGAGACATATCCCTGATGTGGCTGACGGGATAGAAGGGAGTCCTCGAGGAAGGATTGCAGTTTCTTAACGCTTGCCTTGTTCGGCCAGGGCGTGGGCCACGCATAGCTGGGCCAGAAGCGCAAGGGCAGCGGAATGGGACATCGACGGTAGATGATCACCACCTGGCGTCGCAGCTGCAAGCATCGGTTTAAGGAGCAATCATTGAGCGGTCCATCGGCAGTGGAGTAGAGAAGATGACCAAAAAACTGGATCAGCTCCTTCTGCAATTGCTGATGATGCGCCACGGTCAGAGCGTAAAAATGCTGCAAGTCCAGGATGACCACCTCTTCGGGATGGCTTTCCAGAAACTGTGTGAGCTCTAGCAGCGGCTCAAACACTTCCATGGAGAACACCCCGTGGCAGTAATAGAATTTGCCATCCTCCTGGGCTATTCGCAGGTCAAAGTAGCGCACGCCCTCCTGAAGTTGTTCCAGTACTCCGTAGGCCTGGGTCTTGCACCAACGTCGCACTATGCACGGAAAGAATCGATGCCATCGCCGGATAGCTGGCTCCGCATCCGGAGCAATCTTCGACTTTCTGCTAATGCCATATGTCATGGAATTGTGGGAGCCTATACTAGATGTGCGTCGCATTAATTAATTCCATTGGAGAGATGACCTCATGCATACCGGGAATGGCCAAGTTGATGATTGACATATCTCGCAGCTCCGGCGCCAGGTCCCGCATCCAGTGCTCATTGCTCATTGTTGCTTTGCGAGTGGCCGGGCAGCCCCAGTTTAAGCTCGACCTATAGTCCAGATAGCCACAAATTGGGGCCGTGATAAGCAAGGTAAACAAACAACAATCGCTGTTATAGTGTGGCCAGTCGGTGAAGTCAATAATACCCCGATTTTGCCGAAGCATGGAAATAGTTTTCAAATAAAAGTGTTTTGAAAAATTTAACTTTTAGTTCATTATTAATTTTATTTATAGTAAAATTTTTCTTCTTTTAAACGAAGTCAAACAAAAACTTGTACCAGTATAATCGGAGTAATTTTTTTGCGCTTAGTGGTACAAATTCCGAATCAAAATGCTATCATGGATTTGAAATCTTCACAATTTTGGAAAATTCAAAAGCTGGGTTATCTTTTCCGGACTCAGGTCTCTTGAGTATATTTCAAATTCCTCAATATCGTATAAAGTATGATAAAATGACAATCTTAGAGATTGCGGGGTAGTTTTCACAGATTTCTTCTAATAACTCTGAATTCAAAAAAAAAAAAGTTTAGAACATAGGTTCATATATTGCATACGGCTTAACTTTATTTATTTATCGAGTACGGGTTCTTATTGTATTGATAACTGATTTATATGTTTCTATTATACCGCTTGAATATTCTCCTTATTTTCGCTTCCGAGATCCTCATCGAAAAGTTGTTTGTGCGAACACTGAGCCAGCAGCTGTTCCGATTCATTGAATACTCTGATGTTTGTCGAGCAATTGTTAAACTTGCAATTTCCCAAAAGATTATCTTCGTTGTAACTAAAAATAAATAATTATTTTTTAAAAACTATATCCATTATAATATATACCATTTCATACCACTGGAGTTCACTAAATTTCTTTAGGATTAGCGACTTCTCCGATTTTCCCTCCCCGAGTGGTAAGCCGTCTGCCATGATTCCTAGCTTACAGTTATCCAGAGCGCACTTGCTGCCCTGCATATTCAACGAGGCAGTCTTTTCAAGGAGCTCCAATCCTGTAATACAGCTTTTCACTTGGACATTGCCCAACTCGGCGCTGGATCGTGGGCGAAGTGAAATTCCCACTGCAAAGTTCTCGACGATGCAGCTCTTCAGTTCCACACTTGCACCTGGCATGCATACGATGCCCTCCTGCGTGCTGGAGTTACCATCGCCCATCAGACGACATCCACGCATGGTCAAGGTGCCATTCCGCAGAAGAATTCCCCGACGGACGTGCCGGCAGTCCAAAACCAGCTGGGACAGAGTGTAATCCCCACTGATGACCAGCAAAGTGCTATCCTCATCGCTGGAGCATACCACAGGCAGATTGGTCAGCTCGATTGTGGGTGCCAGAATATCATCAGGTCTAATTAGGCCATTGAGGCTGCCGTTGTCATTAAGGTGTTCCAAGAACTTAATAGTATGTTTGCCGGGAGACAAAAAAATATCGTCATTGCTCTGACAAATGCCGAGTACATCCTGGAGTGTGTTGGCAAGCTGGACGTGTCTATCTGATTTAACCTGCTCCTTGGCCAAAAGCAGCAGATCGAGTTGCTGCTGCAGTTTGGCCGGCACTGTTACTACGTGACAAATCGGAGAACGTTCTAACAAAGAGTCTTCCGGGTTCCGCAACTTTCCCGAGCTTCGTTGCACCATGTGTCGCTTTAGTGTGTTTGATTGCAGCTCGCTGTATGCCCTCCTCATTTCGGGGTTTTCGAGGATTTCGAACTCACTCCGTATTATAGCCATACGCAGGTGAAGGCACATGAGATCCGTTACCGGCAAGGTGGAAGCGTTCAGGCTGGCATTCGCGTTTCCCGTTTTTGGCTGCTTTCTAGCCGGTTCGGGGGCATTGTCGTTCAACTCAACCGCTTCGTCGTCGCTCTCTGCCTCAACGTCACTTAGGTCGAGTTCTAGGTACTCAAGGCGCTGCTGTATGTACCTGGCTTCTTCCAGCAGGTTGCGCATGTGTAGGGCCAACGGGCGAGACAGCTTGTTCTTGCTCAGGTCGCAGGCCAGCTGAATGCGGGCTTGCAGATGCATTTGAACCCAGTCCCGGTCATCGTCATAGTCCTTGTCCCAGGGCATCCACACGTGCGAATAGAAGAACCTCAAGCAGTCGATGCACTCCGCCGTGGTGTCCACGTTCAAGGCGGAGTTCTCTTGTTCAATTGTTGGCCACAGCTCTACCAGGGACACCTCGTTGGTCTCCGGCAGGTGAACATCGCTGTCCTGCACGGCTGTCACCACGAAGACAGCCTTCAGCTCGTCAAATATTACCTGGTCCACATATCCATAGACTATAGTGGGATAGCGCAGCTTCAGATCCTCGCAGATGACGCGCGGTATCTTCCAAATAGCCTGCCAGCCTGTGTGTATTTGTGAGTTCGTCTTTGTTAGCCCATTTGTTAGCATGTGTTGGTGGCTTACCTGCAGGCTCGATCTTTAACTCCACGTAGGACTTCCATTCGGATCGCACCTGGGAGGCCGGCATCACAGCACCCTCCCACGAAAGCACCGCCTCCGCTTCCTTAAGACGCTCCAAAAAAGATTTCTCAAAGGTAAAAACTTCCATTTTCACTTTTCGCGGCCACAAATGAGAACGTTTAAAATTTTTTGAAAGAGCGTGGCTTCGATAACGATTACCGATAAATCAGAAATGCAAGCATGCGATAGTTTAGCACTTGAAAAATGTAGTGTACTTTGGCAGCTCTGCCAACAGCTGTTTTCATTCTTATTTTGGCCAAACAATTTTTATAAACAATTATCTGAAAATTTTTAAGTAAAATGGCGTCAAACAATCTTCCGGAAGAAAATTTTGAGGGCGGAGATGTAAGAAAAATGTGCGGCATTAGTCAAATGCTAAAGAATAACATTGAGCCCAACTTTTCAGTTCAATTTTGACGATGATGGGGATGATGACCAACTGGTGGCAACAAACGCCGGACGAAAGCGCTTGTTCAGCAAAGTATGCACTGCTCACATCTTGAAAACCACACTTATTAATCTCTGTATAATTGCCAGGAACTGCGTTGCATGATGTTTGGGTTCGGAGACGACAAAAACCCCTACACGGAAACTGTTGATCTTCTGGAAGATTTGGTCATCGAATACATTGCCGAAACAACTCATAGGGCTATGGAGATCGGTCGAACTGGTCGTGTGCAGGTGGAAGATATTATATTCCTGGTGCGCAAAGATCCACGCAAATATGCTCGAGTCAAGGACTTGCTAACGATGAACGAAGAACTGAAAAAGGCACGCAAGGCCTTCGACGAGATCAAGTATGTCGGTGAGTATCTATTTATTTAATAAAAAGGGACCCTCCCAAGCTTAAAGCATATAAGCAAAGAAAAAGACTCTAATCTAATGCTTAACATTCAGGCAACGAGGGAAAGCTCAAATGACAGCGGTCCAAAAAAGCGCAATCAAATCAACCGCCAACCCAACCATAGGAATAGGATATATTTGTGTTTAGAATGTCTTTAATACTCTAAGGTTATCCGTAATAAATTAATCAAAATAGTCTTCAATGTCAATGTCGGGATTGAGTATATCATCGCCATATGGTTCCAGGTCTATACCATTCAGAATGAGGTTCTCGCAGGTCTCGGCCAAGTCGGTGTCTCCAATCAATATGGCTCCCCTCAATTTTCCGTTTTGGAGTACAAACTTGATGTATTCCTTGTGCCGAGTGCATCGCACTAGTATTTCGTAGTCCTGACCCAGATCTTGGCCGTTAAAACGTCCTAGAAGTACGACTGGGAATCCAAAAAGCTGCGTGACATGTCCGAAAAGCTCGAAACAGAAATCCTGGTACACTGTTTCTCCCTCGCTCTTGGCCGCCATGCTCCGTCCAGCCATGGAGCCCATTTGGCGGGCCTGTGTCCAAAGACGCATTTGGAACCAGTGCGGCGCAGGTGACCAGGACGCAGTGCACACGTCTCCCGCCGCATAGACGTCTGGCAGATTCGTTCGCATCATTTCATCAACGGCAAAGCCACCGTCGATTGCCAACGTTATTGCCGTGTCAGAGGTATATTCATGGCGGGGTTGAACTCCGGTGGCAGATACAATGAAATCACAGACTAACTCTTCGGAAGAACCGTCGTCATGGCCCAGTTTAATGGAAAGCCCCCGTTCGGGAAGTTCCTGGTAGTCTAGTATGTGAGACTTGTAGTAAATTTTTGGCAAAACTTTATCTCCCATCCTAGCAGCGCCACTCAAGTCGAAGGTCCGATGCCAATCGGGACCCAGAGCAGCGCCATGATTATTTTGCTGCTGTTCCTTCGGCATCATTTCTCCATAGCGCATCCGCTTAATGGCTGTTTTTGGAAGAGCGTCCTTCTCCGGCACCTCACTCCTGGCCAACTGAAAGAACTCTGCTGCTCCCGGATCTACAAAGGTAGCTGAAATATGGCTGTCTTTCACCACCCAGTGCACATTTACGTCCTTTAGTTCGTAGGCCAGTTCACTGGCTATGCCTCCGTTTCCCAGAATCAGGACGTCCTTGGCCGCCTCCAGTCGCCGCTGCAATTCCAGAACTGAGTCTGTGTCCCTGATTCCAATTATACGTGACTTTTCCTGGCGTAAGTTGAACAGTTTTGGTGCTCCACCCGTGCAAAGACACAAATAGTGATAGCGGATAACCAGACCTCCTTTGGTGCGAATGCAGTGCTCGCTGCTGTTGATGTGCTCCAGCTGGTCCACCAGCGTCTCTATGGTGACTCCCATTTCGGATACATCTTGCTCTCGAACGTCAAACTTGTGCAGATAGCGGGCGATGGGCACCAGATTTGTGACGCTCTTTACGATGCTGGATTCCGTGAGCAGAAGAATAGAGGCACTGGGCCGACAGATGGCCAATGTCTCAGCACAACTCACACCTGCGATGCCGCCTCCCACTACCAGAAAATCACACTCGCGTGACATTATTCAACGAAACAAAAAATATTAATGGCAGTACTCTTGTCAGTAATGTTTTGTTTTCGCAAAGGTATGAAATTCGTTTCTGAAAATCAGCTGGGCTGCCGGCACAGCTGACTACAGTAGAATCTCAATAGGATGAACCGCCACAGAGTCTTTAACTCGAAAAAGTGTATAATTGTGATTAAGATTTAATTAAGATTTCCCGGCGAATTACATTATTAAATTAATAATAGTGAGTTTAAATATTTATAGCTCTTTAATAAACAATAAAAAAAGGAAATAAATTGGAAATGCTCCTAATTGGTATCTTTCTTTTTCTGCTCCTGGCCGTAGTACTCGCTGTAATCGTACTCCCTAAAAGGCACATCATAGGTAAGGAACCCAGAATCCCGAGCTTGCTGCACAGCGACCCTAAGGCGGAGGTGGCTTTTCTGGCACAGGCCTGTCTTTGAGTAGCTTAGCACGTCGCCACTGTGGGGAGATATGAACTGCTCCAATAACTCCGTGTTGCGGTAATCCAGCACCAGGTACTCGTCCCGGCAGATGGGACAGGGGTTGCCGGTGGAGATCCTTCCTTGGCGGATGCAGGTTTTACGTGTTTTGCGTGGCGCATACATTCCTTTGTGGTTGCGGCTATTAAATAAATAATAAAACACAAACAGTTTCAAGAAAATCAACATTTTTTTGAGGATGAAAATGAGTCTACCGATATTGCGTCCACACGAAGTCATTTCCGTAGGTTTGTTTATATGCGGCGCTTTTTAGATAACGCATTGACGTCTCTACGGGTATGATCTTGCTGCGATCCTTGGGATCTGGTCCTGAAGAGCTGCTTTGGTTCTCCTCGCCGCCTCCTTCGCCTTCAGTGGTCTCCGCATCCTTTTCTTCCGCCGTTTCTGGAGCTTTACATCTTAGGGAACTGGCTGTGTGAAGGGCTCCGCGACTGCTACGTGTTATATTGGCCAGGCCAGAGTATATTCCGCGAGCAATTGGTAGCATTTTAATAGAATAAAATGAAATTTGTTTGCAATTCCAAGCGAGCGTCGACGTAACAACCATATGCGTGCCGGTGAAACAGCTGTTCAGAAGGCCCGCGTTGCCAACTAACGTTATTTATTTTTGTATTATATTTTTAATAAATATTGTACAAATATAAATAATCTTCACCCTAACAATCTATTCATCTCATGTATATCACAAAAAATCTAAGAATTTGTGTAAAAAATGTCTGTTAGCGAAGAAGCGAGATTAATATTTTTACTTTCCCCTTAAAGTTATCGATATTTCACGATGGCGGTGAATTTAAAAATTGTGAAAATCGCCTTGCCTTTGTTTTAGTGTCAAAATGAAAGATTTTTTCGTTCAATGAGGAAGACGAACCGGACACCAGAACTGCTGGAAGCGCCGGATTGAAATCGAAGCGTGAGTAAAACAAACAGGGACACCCACAAGAGGCGCACACACGCGAAGAACTGGGCATGAATGAATCGAATCGTTTCGTTCCTTTTAGTTTCGGTTTAGTTTGTTTCGGAATTTACTGGTGCAAAGGAGCGGTAGTTACTGCAGCGGAAGCGCGTGTGGAGTTGCCGACGCCCTGGTTCGTTGTAATTCATTCGGTGTAACGAAAGAAAAAAAAGCTCCCCTTGCGTGCATGCATAAGTTTTTGGTTCTAATCAATATTTGGCAGACGGTCATTTAATTTTAATTGTTTCGAAGCCGCGCCACCAAAAACTAGGCCCAAACAATAGCCACCAATTGTGCCCCTGCCCTCCCACAACAAACCGAACAGCACCTGCGAAAAGGTGAGTCAATCGGCGGTGAGCGAGAGCTCTGTTTCGCTTGTTTTTATAAATAGAGCCAGAGCCACATGCAAGTCGCACTGAAATCTGTTATCAATTGCAAAAAAAAGACCCTCAACAATAAACAGGGCTATAAATACCGCTATGCCAACTACAAATACTAAATAGAAAGAGCGCAACGGCGGTTCT
This sequence comes from Drosophila atripex, assembly GCA_035045925.1. NCBI lineage: Eukaryota > Metazoa > Arthropoda > Insecta > Diptera > Drosophilidae > Drosophila > Drosophila atripex. Next base: position 12,163,391 of record JAWNOP010000070.1, read on the forward strand.
GTCAAACAAATAAACAAAAAAAAATAGTATAATTTCAAGGTAGGGGTGGCACACTCTCGCATACTTTCAACACTCTCCTGAATTTCCACGGACAAACTTTGCCTTTTGGAGTGTCTATTCGCGCACTTCGTGTAATAAATTGTTATATTCCTTTGGCGCCACAACGAAATTCGTCGTAACGTTGTGCCAAATTAATACCTGTTGGCTGTGCGCCCCGTTTATGCCTTTTGCTAGCAAACAAACAAATAATGAGTCAGGTGCGTTGTCTCGCGAGTCTTTGTACTCAGTGCCGCCAATAGCAAATATAATGAGAAAGTAAATATACATTTTTAAAATAGTTTTTTAAATAATTTGTATTTTTGAACATGAATATCCGGTACTTTTTCTACTGTTGCCTACTTTTGTGGATCGTAGCTACGCCACTTTGTTGTGAAATATGTTTGCTAAATCCCTTTATATTAATTAGAAATAGCATACAGCGATTCCAGGGTATCAGGCCATTGTGGGGCGACTCTTAAAACATCGCCAAAGAATTTAGTTGTCCACGTTTTCACATTAATTTGGCTTTCCCGACTCCCGAACTCCCACACAACTCCACCAGCCCGCATTTATTTTAGAAATTTGAATCAGCGCTCCGCTGGTGGGCCGTGGATCCTTCTTGTGGGGCTTGTTTATCCTGCCCCAGGGCACGTCACGCGGAAATGTTTGTGTTTGGCTTCGAGGGCGTTATAAGCCCAACCGCCAGATTACGGGTTCCGATGTCGTGTCCTTCGCCGCTCTGGGCTTCGGAAACATTAGTGAATGCGCCCACGCGTGCCTGTGCAGGCCGCCAGTCGAAATTCTTGTCGTGAACCCGTCGGTGGTGCTTTATCAATACGTTGTTACTAGTTTTGATTAATGTCCTCTCTGGGGCACTGGGAGAGTTAATTTGCCTAATATTTCCTATTCTAAATGGACAAATTAATGAAATGTAATGTTGAAACATTTATTTGGTTCGTTTTCCAAATTGTACTTATTTAGATGATAATTACAAGACCTATTGGAAGCTCCATATTGATTAATTATCGATTGAAATTAAGGTAATTATGTCCCGAAGCTACTGAACATTAAATTCTTACAAGTATAGGAGAAGTTTTGAGATTTTCCTAGGCTATTCCTTATCAAGATCGGGTTGAATGGCACGACGTAGATTTTGGGATTGTTTACACTTTGAAACATTGTTTTTTTTTTGGGGCCTGAATGAGTGTTATTTTGTGGCACACTCTCCCGCCCACCTTTCGTGTTAAGGCTCATTTATCACAAAGTAATACCCCATCGAATATAAAGAACCGAATAACAAAGAAACAAATAACCTGCTAAAAATATAATCCTTTCGCCCGTCGTTTCCAACCTACCCCAAAATGGAGATAGCGTTCACAACAATTTAAATACCAATTTGCCTAATTAAGGCACCTCTAGACCGCGCCTCCGCCACTGACAACTCATTCGGTGAGCCGTGTTCCCTCCGGACTCTATAAGTCCTCCGTAAGTCCAAAATATTGCGTGACACGTCGCCGGGGCTGAGAGGGTTTTGGGTGGGCAGCCGTCGTTGTTGCCACTAACTGCAATGACATCAACGCCACAACGTGCCGGGGATCCCACAGCAGAGGTCATTGGTTTGGTGCTCCACGCCAGTGGTGGTTGTTCGTCCTTCGGCTGTGGTCATATTTAAGTTACAGAAAAGTTACAGAACATTTAAATATACTTTTTATAAATGTGCAACCAGCAACACCTGTCCCGGCAGCTGCACCTACCCCTGATTCTATTCTTTAATTATGTAGGGTGGCGCGATGTCGGGTCCAGGTGGCAGTCTTCTCAGGACACCGGTGTCCATTGACATTGAATCCAGGCACTCCGTTGTCCGCCAGTCAGGGACGGACAGTCTTCAAGGCCTCAGGTTCTTTATTTCGCTTTCTGATACCCGCTTCTCTATTTCTCCACAGACGATGACGGGAAAGAGTGATAGCGAAATTCTGGCCAACTCGATGTTTGAGGATGACCCCAATGGTAACTCAGCGCCCGCCACCACGGAGGATCAAAGTTCCAAAGTGACCGACCATCCCACGAAGTCGGCAACGGTAGCCGCCACAACTGCCACGTCGCCACGCTGGGGTCCCCAGAATAAAGGTGCCCAGGAGCTGGCCTCTCTGTACAGTCCAGGTAAGTTCAGAACAAGTATATAAGAACCGAAATCAGCTAACATTGTTTTCAGGAAAACGTGCCCAGGAGATCATTTGCGTCTACACCTGTATCTGCCTCATGATTATCAACCTGGCCCTGATTGTGAGGCACATGCGCCTGGACAGGATCAGTGTGGCTTTCGTGTCGGCTATCTGTGGAATCATTACCGCAGACTTTGCCTCCGGATTGGTGCATTGGGCGGCAGATACGTGGGGTTCTGTGGACTTGCCACTGATTGGCAAGGTATGTGCCAGTTCTCGTATCCAAACTTTTTAAAACAAGTCGTCCCTTTTTAGAACTTCCTCCGTCCATTTCGGGAGCATCACTTGGATCCAACGTCGATTACGCGCCATGATTTCATTGAAACGAACGGAGACAACTTCATGGTTGGCATACCGATCCTGGGCTATTTGGCACACTACTTCTACATCAGGTCGCCGAGTGAGATTCAACAGCATTTTGGCTGGATAGCCTACGTGTTTCTCTGCTCCATATTCGTGGCCATGACCAACCAGGTTTGGCTTAAATCCGTTTCGCTTCTCTGTTAATTATCCTTAAGTTCTTCGGCAGATTCACAAGTGGTCGCACACGTACTGGGGTTTGCCGAGATGGGTGCTGTTGCTCCAAAGCTGTCACATCATCCTGCCTCGCAAGCATCACCGCATCCACCATGTGGCGCCGCATGAGACGTACTTCTGTATAACCACCGGCTGGCTGAACTGGCCTCTGGAACGCATAAGGTTGGCTCCAACTGCACATCGGACTATCACTATAATCGGTTTTTTATCCAAACAGATTCTGGTCAACCATCGAGCTTCTCATCGAGCACTTCACGGGCCTGAAGCCACGCGACGATGACATGAAATGGGCCAAGAAACTCACATAGGATCGCTGCCCAACGACTGTAAATAGAAACCTTGGACCAAGCAGCCTTACCTTAGTGGAAGTCAACTTCAACTGTTATTATTTAATTGAAATGTTTTGCACACTGACGTAGCTTTAAGCGAGAGCTGATCACATACGAAGAATTCTATACAAAAAGTGTTTGTTATGGATAGTTGATGATGTTGATGGTTAATTAGGTGGAGTGGACACAACCTCTTGCAATATCAATCGCGTATATATTACATTCATTGATCTCGTCCCAGATTAATCGTACTACGAGTGAGCCTTACGTATACCTAAAAAATAAGAAATCGAACAAACTGAATCCAGCACAAGCTTGTCGGATAACTTTTTAAAACTTTACACAAAAGCAAACTTAACTACTTGAGATATTAGCTTAAATGGCAACTGATTTTTGTACCCAATAGAGAAATTTGTTAAGAATTTTCAATAACGCTGCTTTACAATAGCTAAAAACGAAGGAAACAAATTTATTTACATATATATGTATATATATATATATATACAGAGTCTTATTAAATAGGGGCTAAATGCAATCAATACCGTGACTTGACAAATTCGCCTTAAAAACATACATATGTGTATATATAAACACGATTTTGGAATAAGATAAATTATATATAATTTTTACATAGAACGCACAATTTTAGTGGAATATATGTGTAATGACAAAGGAACAATTTACGTATTTTTATAATTTGTTAACCAATCAAGTTTGTTACGTAGTTTACTATCAGTTTAGGAAATTTTAATAATTTAAGACTTTTGTGGAGAGCTAATTGCTTGTATCATTAGCCAGTTGTTGCACAACAAAACTTAAAAGACAGCAATATAAATTGTGATCTTATTAAAAAAAAGCCATACTGCTAATTTAAGCAATGTGTTTTATTTAAAAAAAATATATATTTCAGTTTAACTCATTGTGGAATTTATTTTGCGGCTCGTCTAGCATTCTTTTTCTCCGATTTTTTCTGTTTCTTGAGGGTATGCTTTTCCCGGGCCTTAGCCCACAATGCGATCTTCTCGTTGGTGAGTTCGTTGTGAATAGCCTCTGCCCTGTGGCTTTTCTCCTTCTGCTTCCTCAACTGGGCTTCACTGTGCACAAAAAGGGGCCGGCAGTGCCCTCGCAACCACGTCTTGAAGTTTTTCACCTTTTTCTTCGACAGTATGGGAAATATTTCAGGAGAAGGATCGGATTCATCGTCGGATACATTCTCCACAATTGAAGCATCGATCCCAGATTTGATTTGATTTTCCCTAATCTGCTTGAGTGTCAAGCGGCACAGAAGCACCAGGGTGACCACGATGAGAAAAGTGCCCAGGCTGAGGGCAAGAATTTCAATCACTAACTGACCATTACTCTCCTTGTGCTCCATTCGTCGGGCCAGTCCCCGCTTCAGTTTTCGGCAGTCTAGCACTGTCATGGACTCCAAATTCTCCTTGTAAATGGCTGGCGTTATGTCGAACCACCAATAGGACATCCTTCTGGGTGCCTCGCGGCTGAAAAGGTCTTTGCATCTGGTGTACACATCGACCATCCATTTTTGGCACTCTGGCCTGCTGATATCGACATTGCAAATGGGATTCATCACCGAAAGAGGCTGTATATGCGTTATTTCAATAGAAAATAAACTCAAAGTCTACTAGATTATTCTAATCTGGAATAGTCGCCTCTGCTGGCCATTAGAGTTTTCAAAATTCGAGGATCAAACACCATCAGTCATAACTTAAATTGAATCATGGTCATCCGGAAGCAAGTAGCTTGCCACGAATATTCACTGGCGGACAAGGCCGTTAAAATGACTAAAATTAAAAATTAAAAAAGAAAAATAAAAATAAAAATTTCAAATTCAATATGTTGATTCAACATATTGATTCAATATGTTGCAAAGTTTATGGAACATGCATCTCAGCAACATTGACGCTCAATATGGTTTTCAGTTGCTGAGACGAAATTCACCAGAATTTCATTTCCCCTTCAAGTTTGAGTGAAAATTGTTCCCAGGTGTGGTGAGATTACAGCCAGATTGTTGCCAGCAACATTTGCTGATGACATTTTCCCACCACTCAAGGCCCGCTCACTCAATCCAGTATGCAACATGTTTGATGGAATTTTCACTCAGACACCAACTTTAATGCTGCCAGCAACATGTTGCGGGCTGGTGTCCACGTGCGCATGTGAAACGAAGTCCTGTTTGGAAATCATCGTATTTGGCTGCAATTGGATGAAATAGTCGTCTCGCATCAGCTTTTAGCTAAGGTTGGATGCTGAATCATTGATGGGAGTTCTATTCCGAATTTGGCCAACTGATGACGCGTCAAAACCCAGCAGAAATGTTAATTAGCTACATTTGTTTGCCTGTTTCCTGGCCATTCCATCCTTTTGCCATCCTTCATGTAGCTCCTTAATTAGATATTCATATTGTATTCCACTTGCCGGCTAAATCAACTGTGCAAACAATTGTTTATTTTTTGTTTTGTAAATATCTATAAAGGAATTTTAAATTAGTATTTTAAATACAAGTATTTTAGCATATGCACTAAAAATTCCTTCTAAATAATACATGAGTATTTTTTAGATTTTCAAAGATTTATCTCTCTTATGTTTTGGAATGAGCCACAAGAGCTGTAACTCTTGTTTCGTCAGTTTTTTGGTCCCTGTGGCCTTCAATGTTGAATATTATCATCACAGGACCCTCTCTCACCGCAAGTCCTTTTTCTGGTCCTGGCGCCATTTATCTGACTGGGAACAAGAAAAAAGTCTGACATCCAGGGAGAAAAATTGGGTTATGCTGCGTTCAAGAAAAGTGAAATTAGCATAACGTTTTTTTCTCGTTTTCCCGAAACTCTTGGATACTTTTTTTCCTACTTATGTATGTGTTTCTTAGGCTTTATTTCTTTCTTTTTTTTGTTGGTTAATTAGTCTTAATATTTATAGTAATTATAATTAAATTTTTTTTAATTAGTGGAAAAAAGCCATGCCAATAACAGAATTAATGTGCTTTATAATGTTGGGCTTTAAAATGAAAATTCAATGGGAATTGTTAATGGCACACTCCGATGCAGAAACACTCAAACAGATGTGCGGACACACAATCAAAATTATTGCATGTAATTTATTAAATGCCGTGTGTGGCACAATTTGTTTCATGAAGCATGTAAAATGGATTTTACGCCCCTGATGTGTCCAAAGGATAATGGTGCAAGGATATGCCAGGCGACAGTTGACTGGACAGCAACAAGCGCAAGCATAAGGTTTAACAATATTCGTTGCACTAGTGTCCACTAGTGTCCACAAGCTTGTCCGAAAGATTTAAGCCATCCTGTAACATATTGGCTTTATTAGCTCCAATAAATTAATATATCACCAAAATAGAGATTTTAAGAGATTTTATTCTGTTCCCCATGGACTTAATTTGTTTATTTGTAACACGGTTTAACTTTTAGCATGTTTATGGGAGTTTGAATTGTGAAAATCATGGGTCAGTCGGCCATCAATCAACACTAATTGATCCGGGACACTTTCGTAAACGGCTCACGTTCTATTTCAATTAATACATCCAGAACGTATCAAAATTTAATTGAGCACACACACCCAACAGATTGGCCGGACAAACAACAGGACTCTGTCGTACGGGCAATGTCGTATGCATTAATTATTAATTGGTCATTTTTGTGCCCTGAAGTCGACCACTGCGAAGACCCGTGAACTCCAAGCTAATATTGAAATGGATTCAGTCCCAACTGCCCCTTGCCTCCCAGTCGCCCCTGTGGATGGGGCAGTTGAAGGACCCAGATCTCAAGCCAATTGCCAAGTTAAATTCTAAATAAATTTAATTGAAAAACTTTGCCAGTCCTTTCCATTGGTAAGATTTTGACCAGGCCCAGAGTAGCCCACAAGGCTACAAGTGCATGTGCACTACTTGCAGTTTGTAGTTTCTGTTATTATTTTTTTATTTTATTTTTGTGTTGTTGTTAGTTTTGGTTTGTTTGTCGCGATACACTTGAGACCCGTTTAGCATTTAGTCCTGGCTCCTCGGCGAGTTGCATTTGGTAGCTGAGCATCTCGTTCCCTTGGCAAATTTTTTTCTTATTTAATTATTTGCTAGATGTTTCGGCCAAGAGTCACCAACGAGCTGCAAAAACTTTTCAGTTGTTGCCGAAATTGAAATTATAACTTTGACTACTTTCTGTTGCTTTGTGGCCCGCAACAGACTCAAGGACTCCCAGAGTTTCGGTTTAGTTTGCTTGGGGTTGCAAGAATCCTGGCTTGGCCAATTGACCCCAACATTATGCCCTTTTCACTTAAAGTATTAGTAGTTGAAACTGTTCCAGAGTTTGTCACCATTGCGATAAAAAAAATATCAACTTAATTGGCTTGTTAAATGGTCCTACAACAGATTCTAAGATATAGGATTTAAAAATATGTATTTCTAAGATTCTAGTCAAGTTTTCTGTTTTCCTTTCCCTCAAAACTCAAGGGAAGTTTTTGTAGAAAAATAAATATTCTTTTGAGATACAATTTCTACTCATCGCATTCTTGCTTTCAACCTTCGCTATTATTGTGATTGTATGCAAATATGTATCTTATAAATCGCATCTAGCCAACTACAAACTGGCTTTCAACTTTTCTAGCCTTCTTTCGATTTAAAAAATATACGCATCTGTGTGTACGTTTGTCCTTTTTAATATTCTATGGATTTATAAGCAGACTTAAGGATCAACTGACTGACTGCTCCTGCTGCTGCTGCTCCTGCTACTTCCTCTTACAAGTATCTGCAGTAGTGTGTCCTTGTGTGAGTGTGTGTATCTGTGTGGAGCATGACATTCAATGGCAGCAAGTGGCTTCTTCTGTGGCAAGCGGAAAACTTGCTTACGCATTGCAACCAAGCTGTTGACTACCAAGATATGTCCTTGCTGTAAAACACATTCATGTACATAAGTATATCACTACAGTGAAGACTATTTGTATGATATTTATTTATTTCCGAACACATTTTAAAATGATATTTCCAAAGGTACACTTTAATGAGATGCACTTCTAAAGCTTATGAAGTGCAAAGGACCTGAGTGTGAACTATTACTATTATGTTATGAAGAATATTTTCTTTAACCATCATCTTTTTAATAATATTTTATTATGTAAGAACTATGAGTTCTTTATTTTTGAAAATTCAACTGTAACTCATATGAAATATGTGTCTGTTCCGCGTGCTTCAGAAATACACATGTGCCCATTACTTTTTACGTTTTATTTTAATTTGCACTTGTGAGTGTTGACTCGAATTTCTGTGTTGACTCGAATATATATATATCCCTATATATATAGTATATCCCAACCATGTTCAGGCATCTCAGTTTCTGAAGGAAGTGAAAAATGCACATCGGTCTCAGTTTCGGTCGGAGTCCTCTGTCTGTCTCATTGTCTATATCTGTGCTCGTCCTTTGCGCCCTGGGACCCTGATGCTGTTTTTGGAGTCGCATCCTTTCGGTTTTTTTTATTGGACCTATGCCCCACTTTGTCTCTGACTTGCAACTTTTCGTTTTTGTTCCAAGATTCGTCTTTGGCTCCTGCTGTCCTTTTTACACTTTGTCGCATTGTGCGGAAGTGTGCGGCACTTGAGAACTACTTTTACTTTTGTGTATATGCAACACTGTAAGCTGCAGCTGCAGATAGAGCTCCACCCCTGCTCCGCACAAGTTTTGCCTTTCACCTCTCATATATCGGTATTCTTCTACGTGAAGCACCTTGAAGCCAAGTTTTGTTTGTCATCAGACATCGTCCTTATTTTCCTTTGGAGACCTACATTTGCCTTTCAAGTCTGCGCGACTCTGAAATGGGGCGAACATTCGATTAAGCAATCGATCCAAATAAGCAATTGTTTGCAGTTTTTGAGGCACAATTGATAGCCCTGTGCGAAGGTCTCAAGTACCTGACCAACTAGAAAGGATAAGCTCCTAGAGAACGAAACTCCAAAGCAAGAAACTTTCCATAAACAAGGAAATAAAAAGTCAGGTGTGCCGCGAAGGAGACATTATTAACACGTGCCTGCAAAAATGTAATAGCCCATTTTCCAAAGAGAACAAGCCGTTCTCTAGTCGTTTCATGGACTGGGTGCGTCCCAGTCGTAATACCCATTATAATGTCACCGATGATAATGAAGCTATAACCATAAAGTTGTCCAGACAGAAATATTTATAATCTGGGTGGAGGATAGCAAGCAGAGTGAAAGTATGGCGTTGGGAAATGTCCGCAATCTAAAAACAAACAATAAAAAGCGGAATATTGCTTATTTTTGCTTTTTAAGAATTTTTAACGCCCTTTTGGTCGGCTGTTTGGTCTAATAATAATAAAAAAAACCGAAACATTTATAGCCTAAATATTCGAGATATACCTTTTTGTATCTTAAAAATGATTTTGATTCCTCAATGGCTTCGAACACAAACTGTGCAATTTTGTGTAAACTTTTAAGTCACTGGGAGAAAACACCGTCTAAGCCCCAAATCGGATTTGTCAACTAATTTTCTCACACTCTGCGACTTGGATAACCGCGAATCTGGGCTAATCGAGAACAAAAATGGAAAACTTCGCTCCTCCGGCTAGCTATTCCTCTTTAACCAGTAATCGGATACCAGAACACATGCAGAATAGTGGGGATCCGGAGGAGAAAGTGAAACCGAAAAGGAAAGTATTCCGCAATAGGTCAACACGCGAAGGGGGAGAGCTCAAATGGAAAATCTCCGAAACATCGGCAAATTCGCGTGATGAGTGTGTTTCAGACTGAAAAATGACAACAAATGTTGGTGGACCTGGGTTCCCTTCCGTTTGGCATTCTTCTTTTTTTTTATGGCTATTTAAGCTGGACAAGTCGAATGACCCAGACGACGGCCAACAGTCGACATGCGATGAGCGGTCGAGAAAACACTTTACTTAACGCGCTTCAAAGCTGCCACCAGACACGGATTTAAACGGCTCCCCGGCCCAAGCATCGGACACCTTATCAAGGTTTAAAGTGCCCAATAAAAAAAGGTGGCGGTTTAACGGCGGAAGGGACCAGTTTGTCAATGTGCCGGACTTGGTATACAAGCGGGCATAAATATTTTAGTGCCCGAATAAAGAACATCTGAATGATTTGGATGCTTGGCGCCTCCTCAAAAATCAATTAACACTATCGGGGAATAGTATTTGGAATACTGGAAGAAGGTTAAGTGTTTGTACAAGGGATATCATTCCTATTTATGAGCTTCTTGAGTAGTTTCATCAATATATTTAGATCCTGTTTCAGAATACAGAAGAAGACAGTCCCTGTTCGGCATAGAAGGGCATCTAATTAAGGATCACACTATACAGAGGTCACCGGAACCCGAAAACAAAACCAAAATGTTGTCTCTCTTGCCACCTCGGTGCTTTTAATTAAATTGCATCGCTTTTTTTTGGGGTAGAACCTTTTTGGCCAGGTCTATTCGGTCCTGGCCTGGCTTGGACTTTGTGGTAAAATTTACTATGTAATTTCCGCACAGGGGACACACCGAAGAATCCACACTTACTAGCGCTGGGCTGCGGCGCACTTGAATTTTAATAGAAGCTCCTGCAGCAACCGGGTCAGGAGACATAGGAGTCTGAGGGAAGGGGGGAGAAATTGGGTTTAAACGGAAACGGTGTGTGTTGCCATTATATCATAACTCATGGCTGGGCCTGCAGGTATGCAACGATGTGCAGTTTTTTGTCGTTAAAAAATAATAAACCATAAGAAATGGTGTTGTAAAAAGGTTGAAAAAAAAACTAAAGTATTAACCCCTTATTGGTGAAGCAGATATTTTCCTCAAACATTGCCCTTTTCATGGAGGTATTACTGAGGTTATTTTATTTGAATCATTGTATTGACTATCCCCTTCAAAAGATGTTCACCCTTCTGGGGTTAAGAAACAGGAAATGATTCCAACAAGTTACAAATTTTGGGAGTACGTGCCAGTTGTGGCCTGGTCCGGCCCATATTGTTATGTTTGTCGCGTAGATCTGATCAATGACCTGGCAATTGGCAATCCTCCCACCACCTCGTTATTGAGCTGGGTGGACCATTAGGTTTTCAATAGCTTCGGGGCTTCGGAGCGCTTTCTCGACAGTTTTCTTTTTCAATGCACTCCATCGGAAATTGTGATAAATTGATTGAACTAAATGGTAAAAATATCAGGCATCAAATTGCCTGTGACAATGGTGGTGGGGGGGCTGGACTGAAAGATGGGCTACGTAGCCGGGATGGACATGTCTGCCTCGGTGATTCTTGGCTAACAAGTTGCAGGCTGCCACACCAAGAGACTTGAGACTGGAGCTAGACTTGTTTTATATGTCAGTCTCAAGTGCCTCTGCCAGACGACAACAGACACACAGCCTACAATGTGGCATACACTCAGGCGGTATGTCCTTGCGATGCATATTGAAGTAAAAATTCAAACAGGACTCTGGGAAAGTTAAAGTTGTGGCCTAAGTCCTTCAATTAAAAGATAAACCTTGATACCAATGATGTCCCTAACTTTAACTTCTAACACCCAAAAAAAAAAAAAAAAGAAAAAAAGGATAAGTCCCAAATCAAATACAAAAGTCAGGAAACTTGTCGCGACGAAGATTGATTCGACTTGTGGACAGCCAGGACCACTCCGAAAATGCATTTCCATTCGTCATTCACTTTAATCGCAATTAATCAAAGGACAAAGTACGCTGTGTTTCTGTGGCCTCTATTCAAATTGATTAATTGATTTTCGTTGGCAATGCAATTAGTTAATAAATTACTTAGGGACCTTGTCGATTTGCCAGTGAAGTGGCAAGTGATTTGTAATTGATAGGAAACGGAAACTCCACCAACTAGGACTTTAAAGGATTTTTTTGTCGTTGTTATTGTTGTTGTAGCCTTGATTCCCGGTCAATAGGCTATTGGTCAGGAGTTTCCGTTCAGGCCAAAGAGTAAACCTTTGGCAATAATTCAGTTAACCAAAACCGAAACAAACTCAGATCCTGCAGAGTTCTCCTCTTTTTTGTGTTCGATTTGGGGTTTTCCCTGGAGTGGATTTATTGTTTCGAGTGGCAAATACAAATATCCATAGCCCTCGTCCGCATCGGATCCTGGGACAAGTTGTGGCCTCCTGTCAGGCACAATGTTCTCCTTGTTAACAATATTCTTGAATGTAGCCACGTCCTGAGGATTTGGGGTAATAGGAATGGCTCAGGTTCTGAAAGGCCGCCACCGACGCCACAAACTTTGTCACTTCAATTCCGATAGCTTGAGATATTTGTTATTGTTGCCCCCGGTACTGCGGCTGTTGTTAATGTTTGTGCTGACATGGTCAAAACCGAGTATGAATCGAAAACCAGAACGGTGCCAGTTTTTTCTCCCATTTCATCTCCCATTTTTTCTTGGCAGGCCACCAGAAGACAATATGTGTGGCACATGCTTTTGTCTTTAACTTGGTCCTTTTTCGAGGAAATACTTCTCGTTTTTTGTGCTTTATTGTTATCCCACGAATCGACTTCAGACCTTATTCTATGGGCAATAGATTCTTTGTTTGCGGATTACAGAGCTAAGACAAATGGAATGGTGTTGAGTCCTTAATCTATGTATAGTTGGCATACATACGATTTTTGAAATTTGAAAAAGAAAATAGAACTCCTTTGGGAGACAAATAACCCTATATATTAACTACAATTTCTTTTTTTTCCAAGATACTTTGCCAAGAGACAGTTAAGCCTTTTAAGAATTTGATAATTTGTCTTGTCATTCCATGAACTCCTCCTAATTTCATTTCCAAGCAACTGCAATGCAGCAATGAAGGCCATTTGTGTCACTCGTAAATTTCCAATGCCGGCAACAAGCCGCCAGCGTTCGCATTCGCATTTCAGTTTTATACTCCACTTGCCTTTATTTTCAAATATCCTTTTTGTTGCCTTTTTTTTTGCAATTCCTCAGAACTCAATTCAGCATGCTGGATGCTGCCAAGTGGCAGTCATTGGCTTTTGCAGTTCGGATTGTGCTTAACAATTTGCAAAATTTAGTGCTACCAAAAACTAGAGCCCAGAAACCGCACGCATCAGAGAATTTATGTGTCTCTCGGAACTTGACTTTTTCCGGAGGACTCTGTGGCGCCGTTGCCAAGGACATCGAGACCAGAGTCGTCATTTTTGTCTCTGACTGTGCATAATGACTGGAGAGAATCCTGGAATGGTGAAACCGGGTCTTTTAAAAGGACAAGAGTTGCTTTCTTTAACTGGATTCGCAATGGAATTTTCACGATTTGTTTCATTCACTAATTAAAAAGTAATATTTTATAATGCAATGAGAAACTGATGTTGATTCGTGTGCTAGGTAAACTCATAATTTATCAGTCAAGGCCAAAGGACTAAAAGGACCTCTCCGGTGTGTTATAAAATGCGATGATTAACTGGGCGCCGCATTTTCCACTGAAGCTTCAATTATGCAAGTTAATTTTCAGACGCCCGGAAATGATGACAAGAAATTTCCACACAGACAGATACACACAAACATACAGTGCACACAAGGCAGGACCTCGACGGGACCTGGACAGGACCTCGGCAGGACGAACAGGCAGTCTAACAAGAATTATTTCCCACCGTCCGGAAGTGAAGTCACCATAAATTGTGGTTAGAGCCAGTCTGGCCATCGTTCTCCTTCCACTCAAGCCAAGTCGGTTATTTAATAAATTCCGACAGCCATTAAAATGTGGAATGGGTGAGAAATACGCTGATTGATATTGTTGATGGGTCTAGTTAAAAAGTTAAAGTTTAGGGAGGGAACTTGTAGGTAAGTTTACATTATAAGCTTTTTTTTTGTCAAATGTAACCAATTTGTGATTGTAATCTGTGAGTTAATAGAGTAATAGAGTAAATAATAAGTGAAATTACTATACTATTTCATGTTTGTTTGTTTAATTTTTAGTTTTCTATTCAAGTTGTACCTCTGCATCGAAACATTCCAACTACAAATAGCATGAGGGAAAAGGCCAACTTGTCATGTTTTGTGTTATTTGTATGTGGTAGCTTTCATTTCATTTACAGTTTGCAGTTCAAGTGTCAGAACGAGGCCTGGATGTGAGCGCTTGCAGCCTGATTTCCCCAGGTGCCATATATGGTGGCCTTAGCAGCCCGCTCTACCAAACCCAAGCTCACATGGGAGGCCTGTATATCGTGTTATTTCATATTTTGCCTGGCCATTTGGTCTTGTCTTTGGGTTCTTTGCCAAAACCCGCACATCGCCCGCACATCACCCTCAACACCTACTCTGAAAAATTCTATTATTCTGTCGAGTAGGAGATGTGTTTACAACAATCTTTTGGTCGTAGTTTATGATACTATTTTCTGGTTTTCCATACCGGTTAAGGATCCGATTTGGAAAAACGCCTGAAAAGGACAATATAACCTCCCTGCATATAGAATAAAAATATTAGTTATGGATTCCCTTTCAATCTGCATAAAAATCTAGGGAAAAATTATTTTTTCGATTTTTCGTTAAAATTTCTGAAGGATCCCCTTATAGATTTGGAAAAATGCATACAGCCTCAATTTGGCCCCTTGCGATGGCTATATCTTTGCCAATTGTCATCCGATTCTTGAGCGGAATACCTTAAACGATTTGTACATCGATTCCTTTCAAATCTGCATCAAAATCTAGGGACAAATTATTTTTTCGATTTTTCGTTAAAATTTCTGGAGGATCCCCTTATAGATTTGGAAAAATGCATACAGCCTCAATTTGGCCCCTTGTGATGGCTATATCTTTGCCAATTATCATCCGATCCTTGAGCGGAATACCTTAAACGATTTGTACATCGATTCCTTTCAAATCTGCATCAAAATCTAGGGACAAATTATTTTTTCGATTTTTTGTTAAAATTTCTGGAGGATCCCCTTATAGATTTGGAAAAATGCATACAGCCTCAATTTGGCCCCTTGTGATGGCTATATCTTTGCCAATTATCATCCGATCCTTGAGCGGAATACCTTAAACGATTTGTACATCGATTCCTTTCAAATCTGCATCAAAATCTAGGGACAAATTATTTTTTCGATTTTTTGTTAAAATTTCTGGAGGATCCCCTTATAGATTTGGAAAAATGCATACAGCCTCAATTTGGCCCCTTGCGATGGCTATATCTTTGCCAATTGTCATCCGATTCTTGAGCGGAATACCTTAAACGATTTGTACATCGATTCCTTTCAAATCTGCATCAAAATCTAGGGACAAATTATTTTTTCGATTTTTCGTTAAAATTTCTTGATGATTGTATTTCTGTTGGAGGTATTTTTTCCATCTATGTATCATTTCTCTTCTATTCATCTTCTTCTATTGGAATTGGTGGATTTTCTGGAATCGGAGGCAACGTCCAATCCAGGAAATCATTTCCGTAGGGCGGAATGGTTGGATTTGTGCTTGGCAATTCGGAGGAGTCCCCGCAGAGCTTCATAGGCTCCCGTGCGGAGCAGAGATTTGTGTAAACATCGTGTGTTCCGGTCTCACAGGCCTCGCCTGCCTTTTTATTTGTGTTCTCGTAAACAGGATTAAGCTCCTCATGGCAAGGAGTCACTCCGCAGTTGTAGACGCACTTGAGCAGTTGATGGACGAGAGCTGGTCGAATATATTCCACCAGGGCGCAGCCTACTCGATTAGCTCGATCTCTCAATGCCTGATAGTAGTAAATTGAATGATCTCTATAATGAATAAATGTAAAATTAAATAAAAAAAAAACACTTCAGTGCAGTGTTGGACTTACAAATTTTTAGTGTTTCCAGTAAAATATAGATTGGGGGCCTTATCCAGGTGATTTAATGGATCGAACCATGTATTCAGTTGTTTCTTGAGGGCGGCCTTCTTCGTAGTCATACAATAATACTTTTCTAAAGCAAAACTGACTTCCGCAGAATGATACATTTCGGAAGCTGCACATTTGTCCCTTGAGGGCTGACATCGTCGCACCAAACTGTCGGCAATTGCGGCAAGTTCATCATCCCATTGGATAACAGGCATTCTGGCTGCTTTCGTATTATTTGCCAGTCCCCCGGCGAACCTATTTCTATAATCGTTATGTTTATCCACAATAATATCTTTAAAGTCAGGATGCATTTTTATCATGGCCGTGGCATATGAGGGACAAGTTCGATGAATTTGCTTGGAAATAAGCATGTCGTATTTATAAAATATATTATTTTTTTTTATTAATTATAGTATATTTTTAGAGCAATATTACCCCATGATCACGGCATAGTGTGTGTTTGCCGTTGCATAAATTTTTGGAACACCACTTATTGGCATGAGTGGCATGCCACAAGGCGATTATGGCCAACAAGCAGCTCCAGATCATTGCGGTTTTGGCCTGGTTCAGGTCTAAGCTGTTACTGCCGAATCGTAAAAATTTAGTAACCGCTTTCAATTTTAACGCCACATAAGGCCAAAATTGATTATTTGGAACAAATTAAATGGTAAGAAAAAATACAAAAAGAGCTTGTTTTGCTTAAAATAAATTTAGTTTTGTTTGTTCTCCTTCTTGTGGGGATAGGAGTTTCAATTAAGTAAGAAGTTGAAAGTAGTTTCTTCCAATCTTGAGTTTAATTAAAATTTTTCTAAAATTAGCATAATTTATTAAGAAACCAAAGAATAAAGAGGTCAGTCAGCCTTTCGCGGAAACGATTTAAGTGCCGGACAGAGTTGTGCATTTTCTCTTAATGAGGAAATTAAAAGAAAAAAGAACCCATAATTGTCTTCTTTTGTGATGACAAAAATTGTCTCGTGAACTTTAAGCTTTAATATTTTGTTCGAAGAAGTATTATATCTTTATAGATAGATGTATAAAATGTATGACGATTTATAAAATAAATATTAGTCTATCAAGTATCAATATATCGTTAGGCTGCTAAAATTGGTTCAAATTTTAAATGCTAGTTTACAAAAATGGAATTTTTCAATGCCAGCAATCAAAGCGCTATATTTTTGCCATACAATATCACTACAATGTTTCTACTTCCCCAGAGCTTTTACCTTCCAATTAGTTACTGAAAATGGATGCACCAAATTGTCATATCGATTGCCATATTCACATATTTGACGGCTGATGGCTCACATATTCCCATACCGCCTCAATGCTGGAATCGGAATTAATTACGCAGCCCCCGCACCAAAAATCCAATGGGGAAATCAGCAACACAAATTGTTGCAGGAAAAGGTAATGAAAACCATGACAGAAGGGAAAAAAGAAATTGAATTTCGGGTGCTGCTGCCGCAAAAATGCTTTTAATGCGAAACGAATGCGATGAAGTATACGACATGAGGGCCCAAAAGAAATTGAGTCATCGAGCGTATATCATAATTAATGTTAATTGCCTGACTTAATGGCGAGGCCTGAATGCCGACGACAATCCCCTTATCCAGCTATATTGCAACTTCACTTAACTGCCATTCTTTGGCGTTGGTTTTCATGTGAAATCGGCAGACTGACAGCCTTCATTTTGTCCCATTTGCAGATGCTCTGTCATGGCTCCAATTTCATTAAAACATACAGTATGCATTTCTGTTGAAAACCTTATATTTTTGTCTCTTAAGATTTAAAATCAAAGATCTATCGATGTTTTTTTTTACAAAACAAAATGGCCACTTTCATCAACATGTTTGCTTAAAGATCTTAAGTTTTTTCTATTTAAGTTTAGACCCTGCTTAGAAGGTCGCTGCTCCTTACGAGGAGCAAACATGTAAAATTCTAGGAAAAGACATAATGTTTGGCACGTATAAGAGATAAGGTAAGCATCATTAGGCTAAAACAAAAGGCTTGAACCCAAACTGCACTCTAACCAGGCCATTAAATGGGGTGTGATGGTGGGGATGAACGATCGCAAAGAGTATGGAGAATGTTTGACATGTCAGTGCACCTGCACTATGTGCTAATTACTTATTTATATCGCTCAAATTACACGGCCCAGCCAGGGAGCTCTGGCAAAGTGTAAACTCGCTGCATACTTTGCGGCGACCCTGCGGCATAGCAGTTTCCAAGTGCGGCAAGGACTCCGAGACAGGATAAGAACGTACACATCTACATATATGTATATCTTACATATATAAAAGGAGTCTGCTGTATGTTGCATTTTTACCTGTTCAGCAGACAGCAATCAATCTGGTCTAGCAACTACATACTTCAATGGTTCAGGCCCAATCAGTTTTCAATTGGCCGTGTAATAGGGCTGGCTTCTCCTTTTATTTCCTGTACTTTTGGTTAGTTTGCTCAGAAAGTGGTTTATCCTGAGCACGTATCAGTGTTTAAACACGATTTTCTGCCATTTAAAGCTAAAGAATGGAGAGTTGTTCGAAAATAAAATATATAATATTTCGGTTCAGGTGCAGATTATGCAATTAAATCTTAGTGGATACTTTAAGCCAAGGAAAGCAAGGCTAAGAATTCTTTGACACTTTTTTGGCAAAGCAAACTGTCAGTCTGGTTAAGCTTGGCTTGCCACTTGCACAACATCCAGGTGTGAAAATGCATTCCATTCTTTCGCCTGTTTTTTTTTGTATCCCCCACATCCTCCCTGGGTGGCTGTCGCTTTCGGTGTCTGGCATATCAGGAACCGCAGGCAAGTTTTTGTGTGCACTCTTGTTGTGCCAATGACATTAAAGCACACCATATTTCATACACTCTGCGAATGCCACTGACAACTGCCACTGATGATGGTGTTGCTGATGTTTTGTTTGTCTTTTGCTTTTATCCTAGTTAACCGACAAATTCAATTTGTTTGGAGAAATTCGTTTAAATACTACCTGGTTTTAATTTAAATAGAAAATTGAAGAGATAGTTTATGGTCAAATAGGTAGAAGAGATAACCGGCTTCTATTTTCTTTCGATTAACTATCAATACTTTACGAAAGTAAGACCAAAACGTTGAGGACTTCCGTGAAAATCAAACTACATGCTTGATGATCGCTGGGTTTCTCTGGCAGTGCAATGCCCCATAGGAATGCCACCATCGGATTCTCTATCAATGTGGCTTGTCATGTGAAATATTTACCCAAGCATTGAATCACCCGGCATGCATGCTGGTGTTTTCTAGCCCCAGGAATTTCACTTTCACAGCACACACTCTGACTCTGATGTTGGCTGCGGTACTGATTTCGACTCCGGTAATCCTGCCCAGCCCAACTAGTGTATTGTATTCCCCATACTGGGAATGGTTTGGAAGAATTGCACCCACCATAGGGTGCAAAAATTGCATTGCACAACAGCTAGTAGGATGGAGGCCAAAAACAGCGGCGCTGTAAGACCCAAGACCCAGTGAATTTATTGCCTCCGCCGCCGAAGTGAAACATAAAACGACGTCATTAAGTTATGTCGGTGCTTCGTCCTTTGGCAACAAGGAAAATAAAGGAGTGTAAAAAGCAGCGAATCAGTTTCTTGCTTTTTATTAAAGTTTCAACCTTACTATATTTTTTAAGCTTATTTTTTTATTAGTGAAAGCATTTCCCACTAAGGGTAACGCAACTTGAGTTGATGGACAAGAGACATTTGGTAAAAACAACTAAATGCTAACTATTTAAAGTTCTTTTGAAGGTAAATTCATTAAAGACCATTGTATTGCACCATACTGTTCAATATTTGTGATGTTCATAACATATTTTTATTTTATTGATGTAGAAATAAAGAAACAAAAACAGTCCTTTGTATCTGAAATTTGTTGTTTATGAAGGCTAACAATTTGGCATGGTAAAAAATATTTGCATATTATATAAAAATCCAAACTTAAATTAAGAATAAAAAAGAATAAACTCGAATCGATGGTTGCTCCAGGGCAGCTGAGAGTCTGTGAATAGAAAATGTGGAGGTTATAATGGAATTCTACTTGTTTTTTGCAGACATTAAAAATGCAATTGTTAAAAAGAGCTGCCGGCCAGGTATACACAGTGTTAAGGATAACAGACCTCGGATATGGCCTCATTGTGTCAATGTGACAAAATTTTGTAGAGTGCAAATGAGGAGTGAGGGGTTGCCACTTGCAACTTGCAACTTCTACCCTCCCCCATGTCCACTAGTCGCCGTGGGCTGATGTGGTCATTTGAAAAGTCAAATGTCGGCTGCAGTTCCATTGGGGTAAACTTTTATGCCAATCAACAACAAAAAAAAAACAACAATAAAAAAAAAAACAGAAACCAGAAATACAAAACGGAGTAAAAAAAAAAACGAAAATAGTGAAATTCTAAAAGCCGAAAAATGGTTCGGTTGCCATTGTTTCTGGTCGATGGGGACCGGGTATCGTTGTGGAAATAATGAATGAACCGGAATGCTTTTATCGCAGGCGTTTCGTTCAATTGCCCAAAAATCAGCGACGTGATTTTGTGACAGTTCGCCGCAGACATATATCCAGAACATATATTTTCATTTAGTTTTTTTTTTAGTGTTTGCCTGTACGCTCTCTGACTTTTCGGGGCTGCGTTCTGTATGTGTTAATTGTTGTAACATTTTCTGGCACTTGGCAACAGATGTTGTTGCAAGCGCCAAAAAATAGCAACAAAAAATCATATGGCTTTAATTTTAACAATTTTCTGAAAACTTACATCCCATATTTAAGGAGACAATCCAGATACATTTACTTTGATTATCTTGTCCAATATTAAACATGAAACTGTAATAAGCTGGCTAATATCCCTTCAATGGACCAGTCTACCTCTACCCGCCACCAGACCCTCCTGAAAATACCAAAAAAATAATGGAACAAAATAGAATCGCCTCGTAAACTGTCTTCGTGAGCTTAGGTTATGGAATTTATGATTAAACAAGCTGTCAATATGCTGGGCCAACTATTTGCCGTCCAAATCCCGGAGTGCTAGTGGAGCTGGAGATTCAGATAAACGGTTAGATAGCCCCTGGCTTGGGCTTTAGAAGCCAAAATCGATTTGTAGGGGATATACATAAGTGCGAAGGGGGTGTCGGGTGGTCGGTGTTGTTGGCAATTTACGCGCTCGAAAACTTTCTAAGCCAGAAATTATGTGGCATGGTCAGAGGAGTCGGGGCAAATGGAATATAAAAGTTTGGCGACGTCTTCCCTAGTTTCAGTCGGGGCTTGTATTCGTTTTCGTTTGGCCGAGAATTGCATTTCTATGCAAATGCCATACAGTCAATGACTTTGTCACGAGTTCGTAAGTAGTTTGGTTCACAAAAAAAAAAAAAAATGGAAGCCAGGAAAGAGATTTGTGAGTGCTTGACAAACTTGGCTGGTGATCAACAGTTAGGCCAAAGTTGCAGCCGTTAACGTGGTTCTCTGCCCCTTCCCCGGTCCCACCATAAGGCATAAAGCCAATCACCATTAGTGTAATCGCCTTTGGTATTATGTATTATCAAGACCCCCCATGTCTTGCTCTCAAATTCCATCTAAGCCACTTCAAGCTCATCTTTTTTTTGTCGTTTGTTTGAACGCATAAATTAAAGAAGGTCAACGGAAGTGTTGTCTGTATTTTAAGAGAGAATTGAGATTTAAATCTTTAAGAAATGGTTTAGAGGTCTATTTATCTCTATAAGTGTAACTATCTTTCTGGCAGATTGTTAAATTTTTCGGATTGACAATTTCACTGCCATGGATTGGCATTTTACATTTTAATGATGTGATGGGATGTGGACCCCATCACCTCAGGCACAGACAGGCATTCACCTCAGACCAAACCACGCTCCTGTTACGATATCTGTAGTGAGTGACATTTGTCAATTTAAATGCAAGTAGTTGACGGGAAAAACCTCGACAAACTGCGCGTCTGACAGTTTTTAGTTTTGCATTTGCGGCGATAAAGTTGAAATTGAATTTTAAAACTAATTTGATTGCTTAATGTGAACAAACCTCTATTTTATTGCGTCATGTTCAGTGGCGATCTGAAAATTTATCTTTATATCTAGATATACATATATATTTGTATGAATTCAATTGGAAAACTTTCCCTCTCTTGGCGGCCATCCTTTGATGTGTTTCCAATTTCTTTGTGGGGCGGTTGGCAAAAGTCAACAAGAAATGATTTTAGTGAAAAGTTCGTCCTGGTTTTATTTTGGTAGGATTTTCAATTTTTCAATTCTGCACAGTTCTCCCAATTGCCTTGGGTCATTTTTCCAGGCACTCTGTTGTTTTTTAAACCATCAATGGAAAGCACAGAGCATCCATGATTGAAAGGGGATGGATGTGGAATTTATTTAGCTTGCAGATTTGTTTGCCTATTTGTTTGATTGGCTTGAATTGTCTGATGAAAGCCTTTTGCATTTGGGGATTCAATTTCTTTAAAATGTATCCCAAGGGTAATTGATTTCAAAATTCTATTTTTGTATGCAGAGGAGGTTAAAATTATAGTATTTAGGCATTTAGAGCTCTTTATTTAATTGATAAACAAACACAACTCTTTATATTTTAAAACCTATAACCGGCCTTAAATTTTTTGCTAGTGTTTTTTCTTAAATCCTATAAATTCTTGCCAAGGTAGGAAAGAAAGGCGTCTGGCATTCAATTAAGTAAAGTGCATTGCCCTTTTTTTATTGAAAAAAAAAAAAAATAAAACATTTATTTATCCATTGAGACTTTAAAGCAGAAACTGCTGTTCAGAAAACCAGGCTAACAGGCGCAGCCCAGTAAAAAGTTGTCAGCCAAAAATTAGGCACGAATCGTGGCCAATTTGTCGTGTTCTAGACTCGACCCCGCCGCCCTCCTCATGTGTGGGAGCAAATATTTCAAGTTGGCTGAATCGTTTGGGGTCATTGTGGGGCTTGCCAGGGCCAGGTGCTGAGAGGGACTGAGGAGGAGGGTGGTGGGTAGGGAACATTGGCTAATTGTTGCAGTGCTGGCGGGCGTTTTTTTTTTTATCCTTAGCCAGTGCCATTTTCCAACTGTCAGCGTGGCTTTCTTTTAATTTTTTCTTGTATGTTTGCCTCAGCACAGCGTCGCCTACTCCAAACCATCCCCCCCCCCCTGTCTGGCTCTGGTTTTCTTCTTAGTCCTGTTTTTAATTGCCAGGATTTCTGCAGTGTGCAGTTTTTGGCTTGAAGTTAACTTGCAATTTTAGCTCCAGTTGGACGGCATTAGTTTTCCCTCGCTTGCATTTGAATGCGTTAGAAATGTGTTCAGACTTGGTGGCAAGTTTCGCAAAACCCGCTCTCTGCCAGCCATAAATGCCTCTTCCTGCAAAGCCGCGACTGTGTAATCGACTTCTAATTACTTAAGCCAGTTGTGTGCTTAACTATGCAGTTTAATGTTTGCAAAGCCCCGGCCAATGCAGCTGGAGTTATTAAAATCCAAAGGCATAACTAATTAGGCATGATTAAACTGCAGAAGAGAGATTTTTCAAGATTTTTCAATGTGATTTTTAAGAAAATATATTAAATATAGTTTCGATTGGCGTACCATTTAAAAGTAAGTAAAAAATACATCATAATAGTGCCTTTCATACTGAGCCTATTTACCATAGAACCACCATAGAAGCATGTTTACAGCCTCTTTTTCGGCCATGGCTGTGTGTATTGGCCTGTTGCCAAGCCCGTTTCGAAGGACTGCTTTTTCCTTTCACCCGCAGAAAGCCAACTCGACTGGCAACATCCTTATTATTGAGACAGGACGAGGCAAGGCTACGCGGAGATGAAAGAAATTGCATGCATACCTGCTAATAAAACGCTATAAACTGATGTCCTTTGGAACATCTTTAGTCGCTTTTAGCCTTCTCTCTTTACCAAAAAAAGAAGAACACACAACAAACATTTAATCTGTACAAAAAAAACAACATTTTCTTATTTCAGCAGCCAAGGAAGTGGATATAAAAATGAAGCATAGAAGGCGGAATTAGGGGAAAAGGGGTCTTTTGTAGAAATGATGCGGCATTGCTGCCAAGGAGAGTACACACGGCGTATGATTATGAGATCACTTTGTGTGTGACGTGCTGGGAAAGCAAAGCGCGGCCACGCCTTCTACGCCCCTAAAAGATTTTTGTTGCTCGACTTACCAGTCGCTCAGTCTTTTTTTCCGGGTTGCTTTAATAAAAATAAATGTTACTTGTAACAATTTCTTACACGTCTTCTGCAATTTACCTCATCGCTTGCTGCCTGCCTGCCCGGCTTTTCCTTCGGCGTCTTTGTCTTTGTTTCATTTTGTGTATTTAACGTGTGTTTACGCTTAGAGGGGCGAACAGGTGGCTGGAAGGGAAAGTCCCCGAACCAAGCCTCCCAGCCACCCACGACCAGCCCATTTCCCGGACCATTCACCGCTTGTCTGTCGCTTACTTCCTGTCTGCTCCATTGTGCTGATGAGACGTCTGACTTCCCCGAGGGCGGCCGAAGGTGTGGGAGTCCTGCCGGTGTGACAGGGATCTTGGCTCCTGGAAAGGAAGAGTGCATAAAATATTAATAATTGCACGCGTGGTGGTAATGAAAATACATACAGGAACATAATGCATACATTTTGGGTTAATAATGTGCCGGCGAAAGGAGGAGGATATTATGATGCTTGAGGGAAACGCTGATGATGGCATCTCCTCTTCCTTTTTTGTTGGTTTATGATGATTGAAAGCCAATCGACAAAAGTCAAGTGGTGCCAGTGAACTTCATGCTTGGTATTTATCTCACTTGAAAAAGAGTTATGTGTGTTTTTCTAAGGAGTACTGGGTATCATTTCGTCCAAAGCCAGACTTTACCTTTTTGAAAGTAGAGAACGACTATAATCTGATTAAATATTGTTTAAATATTATTTTAAGATTACCAAAAGATTCTTTAATTATTGTTTTTTAATCTTCAATGATTATTTACACCTTGAAATATAAATCAGATTAAAAAGCGCTTATTTCAGATCTCAGTTTGAGTTAAAGCCCTCAAATTGAAAGCGAAAGCCTGTTTAAATCAGATCTAAAAATAAGGGAAAATCATAAATGAAAATTTCCGTTCATCTGGTTTACAAAAATAGAAACGCCAATAAAACTCATCTCAGTCAGATGCCACCTACACCAAGACAGTCAATTGGGAGATGTTGTACCAGGGGAGGGTTATACATACGTCAATGGTCTGGGAAAAAAAATAAGATAAAATAAAATGAAAGGCGACAAGGCCAGACAGGGTGTTTATTTTAAAGTCCTGTCAGATGTTATTACCAAGAAAATTACGGCTAAAACAAGTAAATTAATGGAGACTTTGACGGAAATTGTGTACCAAGCCGCAAAGCTGCGGCTGCTGATATTGTTTTTGTGAGCTAGTTGGTCGATTTTAGGACAAAAATGTTTCCAAAAAGCTAACAGTAATTGACACTTATTGGATAGACCGTCGCCAGATGGCGCCAAATGATGGGCCTTTGAACATTAATCAAAATCGTCGCGAGAAAATGTCAACAGATGCGCCTAATTAATATAGCGGGACGAACGGATACTGTAGCCACTGACCTATGATACTAACTAATTATTAGGAGCACTGTCACATAACCAGCAATAAGACCCTTTTTCGTCGATGATAATGATGGCGACCCGACCTTGAACTTTCCGACGCCATTGCGTCGCCCATAAGCGTCAACAATAACAAAAACGTGCCGAAACTTTTCCTCTGTTGTCAGTTTCACTTTTCGTGTTAGTACATAGTTTTCCTTCTCCATATATATTTTCCTTACTTGTTTTTGCCGTTCAGTTGCACTTTCTGTGCAATTGCAATTCAAATTAAAGTGTTCTGGCCCTTTTGGGTCGCCCCAAACTGGAAACTATAAAAACAACAATTCGGGCAATGAAAACTTTTGCACTCTCGACCTTTTTTGTTTTTGTTATTTTTAAGTTTTTTTTTTTTGTTGCTTTTTAACAGAAACTTCCCTTAGAAATAAAGTTTTTTATTTTTGTATTGTCTTTTAAATTTTACAATTCACAGTCTACAATAAAACATTTCAATTCACCAAAAATATATGAAAGAAACACACAACTACATGCAGATGAGTAAAATATTTGTTCAATTTCCAAGCTGTTAGGAATGTTAATATTCCTAAAGAAAAAGAGTATTGAAAGCTTGAAAGCTTTCATTTTTAAGCTTTAAAGGTTCCTGCATTATTTGAAGGACATTTTGAACGGTACTTTGTATCACAAAACTTACTCAACCCAAGCTTGGGTTTGTAAAAAAATTGAAAAGTTTTAAAGGGTAAGGTTTTTAGATAAACTTTTTTTAACAAGATTTATTTAAAATTTAAAAAAATATGAATATTTTATATTTTTAAAATTTTAGAATTGTATCACTGTGGTTTTCAACTGGTTTTCAGTTATTGAAACCCAGATCTTCAATTTTTGAGTCAATAGAGTTACTAAATATTTTGACAAAACGTATTTAAAAAATATTACATAAATTTTTTCATTTCCAACCACTTTGTAGTAATTTCCATTGAAACTTGAAAGCCAAGCATGCTTTTAATAATTTGTGGAAAAGGATTACAAATTGCTTAACTGTTTGTGCAGGATTGAGGCACTTTCATTGTGAACTCAAAACAATAAGCATTCAACCAGTTCAGTGGAGCTATGCCGACCCAGTAATTTAATGCTGTTTGCATGCCATCAATTAATCCTTCAAGTGTGCACATATGCAAAAGGACCTCTGTAACACTTTGATATATTTATAAATGCATATTTATGCTAGATTTGTTCATTGCAGCAGAAGTATTAAATTAATACATGCACAAGTTTATGTTCTATATTAAAACAATAGGGGTTAATATGAGGTTTTCCGGATTACGAGTACTTTGGAGGTTTGCAATCTCAAACAAAACGGGAATATAGGTATATGAGAATTTATTGGGAAGGAAAAGAAAAGAACATTCGTTACATTTCTCATTAAATGTAAGATTTAGTTATAATGTTTTATTTTTTTTAAGTAATCCAGAACATTTCCAGCTCAGGTCCTTGGCAGGAATTATGCGCAGTTGCGTGCATTTTGTTGTTCTAGTTCTAGGACTCCAAGGAGTAAAATGAAATAACGGCACATTAACCTGGCCAAGATGCGAGCCGGCCCGGCTAAAACAGTTAACTTTAGCCTGGCCCACAACCCAAATAGTGACACGCACACCCAGCTAGTAAATACAAATCCGTTTAATAATTTCCACTAGAGTTTTATGAGAAAATCTAAAAAGAAATTCAATGGGAGTGGCAAGCGAGTAGGAGCACAAAGCAGCACTAGCGGCACTTGCCAGTTAAATAACAAGGACCTGGCTGGGTGACGGATATGGCGACGGAAGTGAAATCAGGGCAAATGTCGCCGGGCCGACAAGGACATTGAGTGCATGCTGTCGGGATCACAAACAACCAACCCACCGT
This sequence comes from Drosophila atripex, assembly GCA_035045925.1. Classification (NCBI taxonomy): domain Eukaryota; kingdom Metazoa; phylum Arthropoda; class Insecta; order Diptera; family Drosophilidae; genus Drosophila; species Drosophila atripex. Next base: position 12,190,837 of record JAWNOP010000070.1, read on the forward strand.
ACTTGTGGAGTCAGTGGTGCATTCGACGGCAGCTGTGGGTTAATCTCCTTCAATTAAGTTCATTTATTTGAATTTAATTGCTTTCCCCGTCGACGGTGCAATATCCCCTGTAACGAGCCACCAGAAAACAGGAGCTGGCTTGAGCTCTTTGAGCCACTGCCTGAATTTGGTTCCATGGAGCTGTGTTGGTATTCTTCGCCTTCTGCTTCTCTTTCTGGGCTGTCATTTGCCTGCTCTGATTGCAGTTGAGCGTTATGGCCAAGGACCTCCACCTAGACTGTGTTTTTGACTCTGTCTATCCTGTGCCAGGACTGTTGTTATTAATACGCCACGACAGGGTCTGAGAGCGTTCACAAAGCGTCCTTTGTCCTCTTGGGGGAGAGTGGGGTTACAAAACATTCGAAGCTCTGAAGATGAAAAATATGAATTAACTTAACAGGAAAAGAAAGTTAAAATAAATATAAGAAGTCTATATCTTATAAAATTTAAATTTATCTACATCATTTTCGTCACCAATTTACTTGGTGTTTTGAGTAATATCTGCGTCCCGATCCCCCGTTCGTGGCAGCACTCCGCCCATGTGACTCCCAGCCAAACGCCAAGTCCTCCCTTTACAGAGTCTCTGTGTCATTTTCCGGGCGCTTAAATCTCGGCGTGTGTCTGTGTATGTGTATGTGTGGCACGTGTTTGGGTTAGTGTGGGTGAGCTTTGATAGTATTAGGCGTAACAAGGACCTTCGGCGCTGGATTTTCAGCTTGTTTAAAGCCAGACATTCATAGTGATTATTTGAATATATATATATTGATTATTTCTTTTGATTCAAGTTAAATACTTTTTCTCTCCACACAATACTTAAATAATCCACGGAATTCTATATATTATTTATACATATGAAAGTATTAGTATTAATATTATAGGATCTTATCCTTACTCAAGCATTCAACAGTAAGTTAGTAATATGTAGGTGGACTTTGTAAATATTCCTTTCCATATAGGTAGAAGTTTTAATAATACTTCTTATTAGAGTTAAAAAAAATTTCACTATTATAAAAATAATCTAAATTGTATTCCTCTAGCTTTTATTTCATCTGTAATTGCAGCTAATTTCTCTTTCAGCACTACTTTATTTCAGTGTATTTTCAGTATAGAGCTCATTCGGTCGCCCATTTGTTTTGGAGGACTTTTTGCCCATTCGGCCGTACTTGTTCCGGTCTGCATAATTACATGGACGTGAGAGCTTTAAACTTCATACACTTTCTGGGGTACATGCATGTGCTGCGAGAACAAAATCCTTTCACTATCACTTTCATGCACGACAGCTAAATGAGATGGCGGAAGAGGGCGGCGAACAAAGTGTTTATGGCGGTGCCTTTTCATTAGAAACTGGGGAATTCGTGCCACCCATTTGTAGACCAGCTTCGACCCACACCAAATATGCGTTTCATGGAAATGTTTTCGGAGTGTACATTAGCTTGTCCAGACGGCAGTCAGCTGGGCCAACCCGTACTCCGTTACCCGTACCCGGTTTCATTGTTTCAGATTACGCTGCGTATACGTGATGCGGGTACAGTGTGTCACAATAGTTATTGTTTATGTTTTGGGTCACCATCCTGCCACACGGTAGGAGAGGCACAACTTCCTTGGCCCTTTCGACCCACTGTGGCATTGTTTGGCGCTTTTCCATTGCTTACATTAAATTACAAAGTGTTTCCTTTATGGCGATGGCCATTTAAGTCGTTTGCGGTTTTGCGTACGGATGGTATTTTGCTGGCAGCTAAATAAACTATTACGCGTAATTAGACTGACTTTTGTGGCTGGGCTTAGTTTTATTGTGGTGGTCGTGACAAAAGGATTAACGCAAATTGAATGGAAATCGCTGCGGGCTTTATTTCCAGGTGATATCCTTGGGCGGGCTTAAGCCCGCGAAATCAATTTCGAAAATTAAAGAGCAAAGGACTTTGCTCTTTCCAGAAAATGATTAAAGCAGTAATGATTTATTAAGGACATAATGTCATATTTAAATTACTTTTCTCTGGCTTTGAGATTCTCTTTGCATGTTGCCGGTTGCCAGTTGCTAGTTGCCAGTTGCCTGTTGCCTTCTGGTAGCATGCAGCTTAATCCTTTAACCCAAAAACCCCGAACTGCAGCCCAGAACTGAAACTGTAGCTTGAGCTGAAATGTAATTATATTCGCATCTCCTTGCACAATCCTTGCTAGTATTTTGCTAAAGGTGGTTATAATCCCACAGACTCTCCAAAAAGCATTTTAAGCAGGGACTTATACAAAATGCATGAAGGCAACTTTCGCCCTCTCATACTCATATACGTAGTTCGTCCTTGCAAATGGGTTACTGCCGTTCAACCATTCTGCCAGGATGGAAAGATCCTGTACACATGCAGGAAATGGACTTCAAATTAAGATTTTGCAGTTGGTTTGCTTTCCTTTCTCAGTTGGACTCACAAACTTTGTCTTCCCTTTGACACATTTCGGTCTGTCTCGAAGAGTTAATAATCATGTTTGCAGCTCTCAAATCCAGGGAGATCCTTGTAAAATGTTTAATCATCGGCAGGGCAGCTGGGAGCAGCCGCATAGGCCCATCCGCATTTGAGGAGCCGTCATACTTTGTAGCTGTGTGTATAGTTTGTGGTTTATGCAAGAAAGCCTGGCATTCTGTTCCGATGTGCGCGAAAGTGAGTGAACATTACACGCAAGTCAAATAAAATTTTGTGCTACACAAGCACGCACACACACTGATACAAGGACACACTTGCTGCCGGCACTCACTCTCACAAAATGGCGAAAAGGCAAAAAGGCGGGCATAAAAAGCGTCTTTAAAATGCGCTCGGAAATTGTTGCATGTGACATTTTGTTGTACTGCCAAAGAGAGGGTTCTTGGGTTTCCTCAAGGCTTTTAAAAAAGCATTCTTTTTTATCCAAATTATATAGCTAAAATAAATTTAAAAACTAATAATAATACGATTTGAATAGTGTAAATAGTATATTAAAGATTATGATTATGAAATTTGTAAATACCCGAAAATTAATTGAAAAACTAGATTCGTTGGTTTCATATTTCGTTTTTAAGCTGCTGCTTCAGTTGCAGTTCAGGTTTTGGCATTTGCCTTTGTGGGGGGAGTGTGTGCACGTGCGGTTTTTGCAGTTGACACACTAACACAAACACAAACTGCACACAGGCACACACACATGTGACATGCTCACAACTCACGACTTCAGCAGCGGCACGCAAAACACATTTCATTTACGTTGAATTTTCTACATCGCGCCACGCCTTTCTTCCCAGCCACCCTCCTCTACCTCCTCCCATTCGGATGGAAAAGGCCACTCCGTTCGACCGAGGGGATGCAACGCCAGAGGGAAGGGACTGTTTATAAACTGTTTCCTGCGGCTTTCTCAAATACCTAGCATCAATGTTGTAAACTCTGAAAAACAAAACAAAGAATTACACACATTTTACTCGCACATTGTTGTATTTGATGTTGCCATTTTGGGGGCCTGATTCACGGCCTGTTCATTTAAGCGTAAAATTTCGTTTAGTTCTCAACCGAGCCACCAATGCCCATAAAAACGGTACAAAAAATGCATAAACATGCCGCCAAAAAAGAAAGCTGCAAAAGGCCATTCGAGGGAGCAAAAAATGTGAAAAGTGTCACTTAAAATGCCAAAGCAAAATATTTGTAAAATTATTTTTTCCCAATTTTTATTTTTTCCTTTTTATGGCGATTGGTTATATAAACTAGTGTGTTGTTAGCTATGTTGTGGATATGCTACAAATAGGCTTAAAACTAACCGTTGGCCTTAGTGAAAGTTCGTTGCAGGATATTTGTTAAAGGATCCTAGTTTTCAATGCAAAATAATTGAGAAACACATACTATGCGAGTTTACCATTTAAATATGTAAAAATAGGAGCAACTTTAAGCCTTAAATGTTCTTAAATTTTTTTGTTAAATACATAAAGTTTACCATCCACTAATTCCCATGGCCTGCGCTCTTTTGAATAAGTTTTTTATTTCATATTTCCTAGACCAATATTTTTTTAACATGTTTGGTTGGATTTCCGTAACTATATATACATATATTTTGTAGCGCTGTTTGGGCCTATTTGAAACAATTTTTTGGTTGGTTTCTTTGCCTTTTTTATAGTTGTAGTTTCAGTTTATACGATGGTACATGTATCTATATATATTTGTTTTTTATTTGTTGGTATTTTTACTGCTGCACCGGGAGGATATTTGTCTGTGCCCAATTGATTGTGCTTTACTTGTGTGCTGAGCGGGCAGGGACCGGATGGAAAGTTTTTTTTAATTAAATTTCACTGGATTTTAAAAGGCAGTTATTGTTATGCTTTGTTTGTATTCGGGGAATAGTTAGCTCCTTCCTATTCCCCCCATATGTGCTGTGAGACTTTGATTTAATTAATTTGTACAAAACGAAAAATGTGTGTCAAGTGAAAATTGCATTAATTTTTCACTCAATAGTCTGACTTTGGCATTAAAAGTGTCTCAATTCAATAAACTGCGTTCATTTTATTCCAGCAAGTGAATCGATTTATTTCGCATTTATTTCCTAATCAAATATGGCCATCGCCCAATCTCTGATTAGACATGAAATTTGTAAATGTAAATGCAATTATGCATGTAAACGACTTTAATGAGAATTTTCGATTGCCATTTAGGTTTCAATTACATATTAATTGTCGGCTAATTAATAAGTAATTATCCTCTAATAATGATATCTATAGTTGTTTTATGAGTTTTTATAAATAGAAGAAGTCTTAAATAATATTTAGAGTGTTTATTGTATATAGAATATAGAGTGTTTTTTTTTCGAGAAAAAGATATTTATTTTAAGAATACATTTAGCATAAATACAAAAAATGTATTTAAGCTTAATAATTGATATACCATGTATGTAAAATATTGTATTTTAACTATCATACATGCTATAAAAATGTATGAGAAACATCGAAGACTTCGAAGCTGACACATTTTGTAGAGTTTGTGGAGCTGTTATACCAAAAGCTTTTACTAAACTTTTAGACTCCTGAAGATTAAAAAAAAATTATTTCCTAAAAATATAACACAAATATTTCCCATTTGTAGTAGAAAAGTTTGTTCTATTTTTGAGGAAACTATGGGTACCTGTACAATAGATACAGGTACAAAAATTCTTTCGAACGAAGAAAGTATAACAGTTGCTATAAAACCCATAAAATAGTATGCCAAAGCTTTTCCTACAAAACCTACTACGAAAGTAAATTCATTTTCATATTTGAGGGGAAGGAAATGATTCATTATTCAGTTGAGTTATTTTCGCACTCATCGTTTCCTTTTTCCCTTTTTTTCCAAAGAAGAACGAATTTTTTGTGGAATTTAATTTAGTTGACTTTCATTTGCAGCGAAACCCAGAAAGGGAATGGCAGGATAATAGATAGTTTGATTTGAATTGCTCAAGCTCAGTTTGTGTTTTTTCCTTTGGAATTACTGTTTCCTAAATAATGACTGTGTTCTTTGCATTTTAGTTGAAAAACGGGCTAGGACAAATAAATTGATGGAGTGATATATTATTTTAGCAGTTGGATAAGAGATTGTAATTGAATCTACTCAGGGGAATTAAAAAATGCATTCCTATGTCTTTATGTTCTTTGGCAATGAATAGTATTTTTATTTAAATTTTTTTTTTTTTGAGAGAGTGAAAAAAGATAGTTTAAAAACACTTAAAATATGTCAAAACTTTAATTAAACTTTTTTCTAGACAATGAATATTTTTCGATTTAATTGCCGTATCAGACTGAAAAGTTTAACTATGGCTTTGTGGCAAAAAGGAATAGCTGTGACTGTCTGCTCTGCGGCTGGTAACATTTCACCACAAACTCCAGGCAAAAAAATGTAAATCCACTGACCAGGATTGTTGATTGGAAAAACTTAACACGCACATTATCACGAAATGTGAAAAAATACAAATTTCGCCAGTGAAGCGGGAAATTAATGAAATAAAACTTAACCTCAAATTTCATAATAAATGCCAAGCAATTTTCGCTCTATGGCGGCTGTGTGTAAAAGAGGAAGTGTGATGGCCACACACACACTCGCACAAGCCAGTGGGTTTTCCGGTCTGTGTTCACCATTTCTTTTTTCTCCCATTTTGTTTTTGTTTTTGTACCCACCTAGACCAGAGTCAACTTTATTAAAAATCACTTAAAAATAACCGAAAATAGCTGGCAGAGCCACTGCTACGGCAAAAGGCAAACGGCCACAAATGATGACAATGATGGTGGCATGGCATGGCAGCTAATGATGAAGTTGCGGCATCGAAGGATGTCGATTATGATGTTGCTGTTTGGTTCTTTTACTGTTCCTGCTGATGATGTTGTTTGTTCGGGTCTCCCTTTTGGCGGCTGTGGGCGTAAATTTAGCATAATTCAGGCAACAGCTGTTGCCACAAACGATAAAGGCCATGAATGGGAATACGGCAGAATACGGCAAAAGCATCAGGGCAGTAGCAGAATCAGGCAATCTTCTTGGCTCTGTTCCCCATCGGTCCTCCGCAAGGACGATGATGGCCAGAAGCTTACCGAAAACCAAACCAAACCATAACCACCCTTTGGCATTCTTCGCCACCCAACTTTCATCATCAGCTGGGGGATGGAAAGTATATGGCAAATAAAGCTATTGGAATGTTTATAAACACACAAAAATTTTAGCACGACTTCATTTTTCAAATTCCGAGTTTACCATCCAAAAGCGCAAAGCGGGTCAGGAGAAGAGAGGGTAAAAGCAGCACCAAGGTGCTTGGCCAACTTGGAGGAGGGTGAACATGGCAAAAAAAGAAAAAAAATTTGCCGTTGAAAAGTCAGAGCCAAAGCCAAGTCGTCGCTGGCAGGTGTTGCATTGAATTAATGGTGCAAATGGCATTTCTATTGCCTGCGAAATTGAGTTGCAATAAATATTTATGCAGTAAAGTGAAAAATTGGCAAAGCAAGAGACAGCCAGAAAGAGACGCACAAACACATACACATTGGAAAGAGGGTTAGATATCCTTGGAAAGGATGTGTGTGTCTGAAAGTGTAAAATCAAAGTTTGTTCGTCCTGGCGCCTTTCTGCAAAATGAATATTCCCCATTATTTAGCTCCATTTTTCAATCGCCTTTGGCCTAGCTTAGTCTGATTTTAGTCCGGTCTGGGTCTGGGCTTGGGTGTCGGTCTGGCCCTGGTTCTGGCCCTGTCTGATGCATCATTTCGAATGCGCTCCATATGGCCCAGGGAGTCTATTAATATTCATATATCGGCTCCCTGCCAAAAGCCGACAAATCAACTGCAGCAGGCGCCAAATGCAAATTAGGCTGTTGATGTTGGGACTAGACAAACAACTGTGTGTGCCTTTTGTAATATTCGATAGATCTAACCATTTCAGAGATCTAACGACTCCGTAATAGCCATCAAATACATTCCAATTTCACTATTGTTTTATTTTGATTTTGTATGACAAAGGAAAGGCTTTCACTTTCTCTTTAGTAATAAAAATACAATCATCTTATAGTTTTTTTTTATAAATATTTTTAAGGTTTTTTTTTTTTCACTGTGAATCCGTTAATGGTTTTTCCCGTCTCGGCCTTTTTGGACAGTCAGGATCCAAGCGATTCCATTGTTTCAGCCTTTAGTTTGCATATGATTGGCAGGGCGGGTCAGAAAATCGTTAAGGCGGTTTCCCTTTCTCTGAAGGCGGGTCAAATTAGACTCTTCCAACTGAAGGCAACGATGTCGTTACCATTTTGTCTGCCATTACGTTGGAAAAAATCTGTCAATTACAAGCAGGGAAAGCGCAAAAGCATGTCTATCACACCGTCCACTCCGGTTCGGCTGGAGGGCAGACCCGTCTAGTTTGGAAGGCCGGACGACCGGCTGAAGAAATCAGGCAAACAAACAAACAAATGCCATCGAAATGGTCATAAAATGGTGGCCAAGAGGATGGAGGAACCGGAACACCGGAAGGTATGGGCCAGGTGGCGAACGGAAACGCTGGAAACACGACAGGGGCTTGACCGCGGCAGGTTGCATGTCCAATTCTTTCATGCCCCTTATGTCCTTCCTCTACCACCATAATATATTCACTTTTCCGATTCTATTTTTGCCAGGATTAGGTTAAGATCGTTATAAATTAAATTATATCGGATAAAATATCTTGGCACTGCGATTTTAAAAATTTTATAACTGATATTATAATTTTATAACTGAACTGCAAAAAGAATGTCAGGGAAGCAGTTCAACTAGTTTTCCTCTAATATCCATTTCCCTGGCAACAGCGGGTGGCTATTGCAGAGAAAAGACAATGAAAACACCATAAAAAAAGGAAGGATATTCCTCGTCTTCCAATAACGAATATTTTATACTCCTCTTTAGCTTACAAGAAACTTATAATCACAGAAATACTAATACAAATGTCCTTTATTTTAAACGCCTTCAAAACTATTCTCTCTTTCAGAAAGCTAAGGCTAAAGTTATATTTGTTGAAAATAGCAAAATAGTATTACCCGGAAAGGGTATAAAATGAAGAAACCGTGAAATCATAGAAGAAAATAAAGAAGTGTCCACCCACTTGGGTAGTCAACGGAATAACGCAGAACAGAATTTTCACTATTTTACACTTTTTCCTTTCAATGGAGGAGAAACTAGAAGTTGGCAGGCTCGGTTTGTTTTTCAGCAAAAGTCTGACAAACCTGTCACGTGATTGCTCAACTGAAGCTTTCCCCAGGATTCGCAAGTTACAGAACATGGAGGTAGAATGAGTCCATATGGTGGGGGGTGCAAAATGTTATATAATTGATTTATGCGCTTAATGGTCATAGAAGCTAAAGGATTGTGACTTTATATTAAATATGAATGAGTTTATCCTAATTTAATGGCAAGTGTCTTAACTAATAGTGTTTAGAATTATGTTCAAAAAATATTAACCTTTTTCAGTCATCAGATTCAGAATGATCCTTGCGATATTTTGAAGCCTACGTCCATGTTTTTGGACTGAACTCGCAGTGTTAGGCCGTTGTTGGCCAGCAATAATGACATGGCCCCTCCAACTCCGGGGCTTCCCATTCTCCATTTGCCACTTTTGCGGCGCTTAGTCACTCTGGCTCTGTCATCGCTGTTGTAGGGTTGGGAAAACAAATAAAAAAAAAATGGGGAAAGGAAAAAGAAAGGCAGGAAACCCAGTACGAAATCCTTTTGGCTCATCCCCCCACGCAAGTCCCAGGACCGGCTGGCTGCTATACCTATGTCATAGTCATAGCCATGGCGACGATATTTTTCTAGTGGCTGAAGCTTTTAATTGAATTTTCCGCTATTTACGGCCAGTAGGAGGCTCGGGCAGAAGGAGCAACGGAAAGGCGCAGAGTGAATGGGGAAGACCCAGTTGATAGGAGCAGGCAGTGACAGGATGCTTGGCTCAAAAATATGGCGCTAAAAGTTGAAGAAAAGCAAGAGTTCTCCCGCACATACACTAACAGAATGAAAATTGTGTAGATAATTCAGCGCTGGTAAGTTCTTTCTCCGATTTAGCTTATACCTTCACCGAAGGCAAGGACTTCTCTTCAGGGGATCCTATTTTTACGTTTTATTGCCATTCAAAGACAACAAAAAAAATTTGAAAATATTTGAATGAAGTATAGAAGCGGTGGGCGAGAGAGACAATCATTTTCAGCTCGGCACTTTTGTTGAGTAATTAAGGTACAAAGTTTCATTTCCCGCAAGGACTTGGGAATCGTTCTGGGATGGAACTGGTTGCCTGGGGAATAAAATCGAAAGAATGCCCACAAAATTTGACAGAAAACAAGTCTTATATCGCAATAGAAAATTTAGGTTAATTATTACACTTGAGTTGTTTCCAGCTCCAGTTCCAGTTCCAATTTTCAAATATAATTTATGGTTTTTGTTGAATGACAAGACAGTTTATAAATGTGAATTGTCACCTAACCTCGTCCCACAAAGCCTATGTCCCAGAGGTCTAAGCTCAGAGTTCAAAGTTCAGTGTTTGATATGAAACTATATTTTTTAATTTCCGAGCAATGGCTTGGCTTGGCCCAAACACAAAGGTGACCACGTACGCATATATCACTTAATAATAATCAAATGTACTCGTCGAGCATATATCTTAATTTTTGCCAATTGGGCTTAGACCACAAAAGCATTCAGAGCCAAGGAGTCGGGCAGAGGCAATCGGAGTCATTTTATGTATTTATTTCAAGAGACGAGCTTCCTGATGTATACTCTTCCGAAAATATGGAATGTAATTCCAGGACTATTGAGCTCATATAGTATTCTGGAATAATTTGAAACTCGGCATAAACACTAATGGAAAAACTTTCAAGAGAAATAATTTCGAATATAAAGCATACTTTCGACTTTCTCGGGCTTGGTTTACTTTTTTAACAGTTGTTAACATTACCTTTGTGTTTATTTATTTTTGGGCCCTGAAGTTGGGCAGAATTATTTGTGGGTGAATACTAAACATTCGGCTGTCATCTCGTCTGCAGTTTCGTTTGTTTGGAATTGTGCAAGTGCTTGCACTTTGTTTATCAGTTTTCGGAGCTGAGTCCCAGCTTGTGAAGTGCTGAGACTGGAGCCGGTGGCCCTGTCCTGGTTGTTGCTACCAAAGTACACGTAATTGGGCTAATGGATATTTCGGTACTAACACAATTTTGCTAATAAAGTTCGCAAACACACACAGAGAGACGTCGTCGTGGCGGCGCCAGTTTCTCCAAAAGTGTGGCAATGTCCAAAGGAATGGAATGGAAAGGAAAGGCAAGGCAACCAGGCGGACAAAGGACACTGGACTCTGGACACTGAACAACGGACACGAGACGGTAAGGACTTCTCGGACTGGTGCCTGGGTCCTTTCACAGGATACCAGCTGTATCTGGCTGTCTGCACTTTTTGTTTAGCCTCCTACAGCTGCAACAGCACATCAGCTACATTTTTGGCTATAACGGGCTATACGGGCCCATAAGTGCGTCTCTATGTTTTTGTTGACAACTCCTTACTGGCCACACACACACACAAACACAGTCATCTGGACACTCAAATACCAACACTCCCTTCCTGCTGGATAGTTGGGGAGCTGCACTCTGATTTACATAGCCATGGAGCTGGGATAGACCGGATGCCTGGAAGCCATAGATTTAGTTTTGCCGGCATCCGGGCATCCACAGGCAGGCCGAAAAGTAATGGGGCAGTGCTGCGGCATGCATCGGAATCAATGTCCTCAGGAATTTTCGAACTGATAAGTTTAATTAAAATAAAATGCCCACCAGGTGGTATAGTAAATAGTTTTTGCCTTCAATGCTAAACGTCTCGAGTGCCGATTGAGCAGCGCAATCAAAACACTGCTGTAATCAAGCCGAAAATCAATAATCATATGATGGTGAGTGAAAACGTCGATACAAAATCTCCAGAACCTCAAACAATTTGCCACTTTCTAATTGCACTTGCCAATTGTGGATTTGATTTGGAGTCACAGAAAATTAGTTGCAGTTCCGAAAAGCGAATACCATCGAATGGCTGGCTGGGCTATAAGGCAGGTCCTGCCCGTCCTTGCCGCCTTCGTGATGGCGTCTGTCGTTTGCTTTTCACCACAGACTGTTTCTGGTAACCGCAATCGCAGGATATCCCTTCCACCACCCCCGCCCAATGGGGTTAGATGGTGCGTGAGGAGTTTGCACTCTGCCCAAGTTTGTTTTGCAGATGAGTGCATGTGTGTGTGCTTGGGGGGGGCTGAGTGTTCTCTCAACCTCAATGGCAATTGCCAAAAATTTCAGTGCAATATACTCTGGTAGGATAGGTAGATGCATGTCCTTCACTTGGCTTTGACTCTCAACTGGGTTTCCCTTGGCTTGGCTTGGGTTGGCTTGGCTTCTCCCTCAACCACAAACAAAACCCATCCGAGCAGCTAAACTCACTCCTCCATTGCCGATGCCATCTCCCATTTTGCAGTAGTTAAACTCAATTATTATGCAAAGTCAACAATGTCTATTTGTGCCACCAAAAAGGTGAAGTCGACTAGGATACCCGGCTACGAACAGGAGTAGGAACAGAAGCCAGAGCCTGAGCAGGTGCAGGAGCTAGAGCTGGAGCTGTAGTTGGAGCCACAGAGGCAGTTGGATGCTGTATACCCATCACGACCAAATGCATTTAAATACATTTTGATTTGCAGTTAAAGTGAAAACTTGAAACGTGTTCAGAGCTACGTGGTGTGGTTATCTCCAGTCCCTTGTTCTCTCACCCAGACAAGTGGTAGCTCGAGAGCTGGCATCTCTCTATCCCCACTTTCTTTTTTTTGTCCTAGCTCCCCCACCCTGAAAAGAAAAACCCAAACACCCACTCTCAGATGACAAATAATTTGTGCAGTTTTATTGAAAATGTTTGACTTTCGTTGTCGGCTTCTGCAATTTGCCAGAAAAACTTGTCGCGATCCGCTTGACTTGTATAGAATATTGTTTGGGAAGGAAAGTTATTTTTTTTTAAAGTTATTATCTGTTAAGAGGTTTATAATATAAGGTTTTTAACAGATACTTACCAGTACCAGATTTTATGCATTAGAAAATTTTTACATCGTAATCTTTTATATTAATATTTTTGATACTTTCTTAGTTAAAACCTATCGTGGGTTAATGATTTTTTTAAGAATAATGATTTTTCATTTAGGCTTTTAGAGCAATCGAAGTTCGGAGTCCGAAATCGAAACCTAAAAGACATTTTTAGACTCACTCCTTGGATTTCTCGGCCGTTTGTCCGTACTTTTGCTAACAATAAGTTTTTAAGTAGTTTGACATTTGAACTTGCATATACTTTTTGAGCGCAATAAAAATGCGCAGCTATCCGGAAATAAGAGACGCAACAAAACAAATAAGCAAAAGGCACAAAATGGTGCCTGCTTTCTCTGCCACTTCCGTTTCCCTCTCCCACTACTCCAACTGCCCTCCTCTGAGGACCTCTATAGAGCCTTCATGGTTGGGTGTGCGTGTGTTGGTGTGTCTTTATAGTGGAAAGGGCAAAACTTTGTCAGCGAAAAATTGCGGCGCAGTTTATTGCAAAAGTTCATTACAGTGCAAATGTTGCCAGTCTTGGTTAACAGGGAAGAAAGGCGATGGAGAAGGAGTGCAAGAAGAGAGTGCATGAAGAAGGAGGGTGGGGAGGGGTTGAGAAAGCCGAGAGCCAGGCCAGGCACTTCCTTTAAGTCCTCTTTGTCTTTTGAGTTGTTTAATTATAAAGTGCGAAAAATGTTTGCATACTTTTCGGCTGTCTGTGACACTGATGAAGAGCAGGTGATGCAGCCTCACCCCCACCATTAACCGCTCCCCACAATGAAGTTTTGACTCTTTTTTTTTTTTTTGTTATTTACTTCATGAGCAACGGGCTGTGGCAAAGTTGGTAACTAATTTGCATTTTCTCATCAACGCAGTCCCGCCTGCATAACTAATATGAGGCAAGGAGATTAATGTGGTGCAGGGGGCGTCGTTTTAGGGCCAGGCTTAAAATATTATAAATAGTTTGGATGCGATTTTGCATAGTTATGCTGGGAGTAGGAGTGACTCCTGGACGGAAAACAGAGACAGCCAGTCAGCCAGCCAGCCGTAAGCCGTAAGCCGGGGGCTGGGCATTAGAGCTCACGTCAATCATACGACATGTGGTACAGGGCCGATGCCGGGCAATTTATCATTTAATGTGTTCCAGCGGCCCCGTAGATTTCACACACTTGATAAATGAAGTTCTCACCGAATTTCTGTGGGCAATTTCCACAGATTTTTCTGGTTTTTTTTCTGCCTGGTTGTCCTGGTTTTGGTTTCGGTTTCGATTTCGATTTTGGCCTCGGTTTTGTTTTATGGTCGCTTTATGCAAATGAGACAGAGAGATTTTTACGTTTTTAGTTTCCGGTTGGGATCTACTTTTTTTTGCCTTTTCCGTTGACTAATAGAATGTCACCCTCGCTTCGAATGGAATAAAGGTATTTTCCGGAAGCAAAAAGGTGCTGATTAATGACAAATTCAATGACCATCCTCTTAGTGATTGAGATGCCTTAGACAACAAATTAATTTACCAGATTACCAAAACGACTTAAGTAAAAAAATTGAGCATCCTTGGAGAATGAAATTAATTAAAATTTGATTGTGTACTCAAGATCTATTAAATGATTTGATCAATGGCATGTCAATTTAAAATTCTGTGAGCGAAAATTTTATTGGCATTATTCAGCTTTTAATTCCAGTGGGTTTTTATATTCAATAATAGTCCATAGTTTATCACCTCTGGTATCTGTCATTGCGGATGAAAATATCAATTTTATTCTATCAACTCAATCCCTTCGCTGTCAACTTAAATCTTTATTAAATGTATATTTTTTCACAAATTGATAAAGCCAGTTCATGCGATTGTCACAATAATAAACTTTTACGCGCTCAAAACGAAAAAATGAAAATTATTCAAAAACAATTTTCCACTAACAATGGGAAACTTTTTTTCCCTTTTTTAATTGGTATCCTATTTTTTCGACAGACTTCTCATTTGGATTGCTTTCGTTTTGGCCTCGTCGAAATGAAATATTCATTTCTCTTAGACCGATTTCAATTTAACGGTTCACGTTTATAAACTCATAACTTTTATGGACTAATTTGGGTCTGGGCCTGGGCCTGGATTTGTACCCAACTCCGGCTAAGTGGTCCAACCTGCCAAAGTAAATAAATGTGACCCTAAAAAGTTTACGATTTATACGCGACTGTCGACTGGCAATTACTTTTACCGAAAGTATTTTAACGCTAATTAAATTTCCAAAAACCAAATCATCTTCGACGGCAATAAGTCATGCATACAAAATGAGAATTTTCATCTCATCTTGTCCTGGCCCCCCGGCCTATTTTGTTTTTCTTTTATTTATTAATAATTTTCGAAGCTTCCATCAATTGTTTTTATTTAATTTATTTCGCTTTATGCTCGATTGGCCCTGTCGGGAAAGAAAGTCAGATGCCAGACAACCACCAAATAAAAAAGGTCTAAAAACAACAGGTGTCTTAGGTAGTGGGCTGCCAGGCAATCAAAATGCCATGGCATACACTAATCAGCTTGAGGATATGCGGCCAAATTTCTAAGTAAGCAGGCCAAAGTCTATTTAATCAAGGACTACGACTGTTGCTACCTCTTCTTCCTATGACTTGACATTAAAATAGTATAACTTTAAACGTTGCATTTCAATTAAATACAATCATGTTGCTCTTTGATTATGTAATTATTTACAAAACCCCGTTTTTCGTGTATGACTTCCATCATACCCTGAACCTAAAAAAACAGAGGGTGGCAAGTGTAACAATGAAGTGGAGTAGACACTCGAGGCAAGCACTTGTAGAGAGCGAGAACATTGGCATAAGTACCGCTCAAGGCGGTTACAAGTAAGGTGGAATACCATGCCACCACCCCCAGATCCTTTCCCTTTGGCCATATCTTTCACACGCTGTTTATATTTGCATATATTTATCCTGCGGCCTAGCCAAGTATGTATATATGTGTACGTGAGTAAATGTTTCTCTCGGTGATGTTGTTACTGCGCGATTGAGCAAAGATTTGTTTTAAGACCCTTGTTGTTTTTATCCATCTAGATAATAAATATAAATACTCGTATATACTAATATGTGGCTTCAATACAAATTATGGATAATGACTTAGATTTTATAGTTTGTAACACTCGATTCCCATCCCCATATAATCCCCATCCCATAATAATATTAATAAATAATACACACCAATGATTTAATTATTAATTTTAATTCGTTTTAGTTATGGTCCTTTTATTGTAAATGAACATACCTTGTACATAATTTATTTCAAGTTAAAATTAGATATTTTATAATAATTTCGATTGGTTTAATTTTGATTGACGATGACGAGGAACATCAACGTGTTTAATTATTTAAAGAAAACTCAATTTTTTGCATATCAGTTATAAAGCGTGTTTAAAATAAGTCGCAATAATATTTATGTGAATTGGGAAAGACTGGGTGCTAGGGGATTATAATTTATGTATCAAACTTAGTTCTGGATCGTTAGCATGGATCTACAAGTGGAGCTGTGGAGGTCAATGACTGTGGAGCAATGTGGAGGTCTACTAGCTCCTGGTTCTGATTATATAATGTTCTTCTTTGCCTCGCCGCCTCCGGCTCCTGTGAGGTTGATAAAATGGTTGATCATATCCGTGCCAGTTGTTGTATTTTGTGCACTGATCTGTCAGATTCTTTAGGATGGTAACATAACTACTTCTTATTATCGCAACATCAGCTGTTAATAGAGATTGGCTCTGAAAGTACCGATAAATCGATAAAATTCGAAAGTTAAACAATAAGTATTCCGTTTTAAGTAAGTTAACAAAATAGTTGGTATAAAATGCGCAGATAAGCTTAAACACCTTTTTCAAAACAATATCACTTATAAAGATTATTTTCTTTTATACCATCAATGATTTTGTTTTCTTTAAAAACTTACCGAATCGGCAGCTTCAATTCTTCCCTTAAGTTGATGTAAGTTCGTTTTATCTTCTTCCAAGGCGCTGTTGATTTCCGTAACTATACTATTAGCCTCTGCAATTTTTTCTTTTAATATCTCGAAGGTATGCATAATTATGGCCAATTTCTGCTCATACGTTTTCTCCTCATTCCACATTTGTTCAGATCTTATATTGTAATGCTCAATTAGTGATGGCAATAAAACTGCACCAAAGATTCCAAATGCCAATGAACCGATTGTGGTGAAGATAGTTCCGATCAATAAATATTTTTGACGTGTGTGTAAGTCCTGTATCTGATTGTTTACAGTTGTGTTCAGTTTTCCGTAGTAGCCGTTAGGCGCGAAATCGTTGGTTACGTTATGGTTAGTTTGATTAAAAACATTCGAAAGCTCATTAGTTATCTGGTGCACTTCATATAGCAGATTTATGGATGTTTCGGCTTTTGTCAGACCGGCACTAATTGTATCTGAAACCATTTTCAGTAATACTTTCTTGTCGGAGACGGACAGGTCGCTTATGTTCCCTATGAAGGGAATGACCACGTTGAAGGTACTAGAACTGGAGATGCACCACTCGAACATGGGCTTCACACACATCCCGTATTTGAGACGCGCTTTGGAGCTTAAGTTTCGAATGTCATCCAATCTGTCCTTGGCTGATCCCATATAGCCCATCATTGCGGAGTCAATTGCCAGGATGACATTTTGTAACTCCTGAAACTTCACTTTTCTGTCAAATTTACTTTCATATTCCACCATTATATTTGATATACTTTGAGTCGCCTTTTCAAAAACACTCATTTCTTCGGCTGATCCTGCTTGGCACTTCATAACTAATACCAATGCCACTGCGAATACTGCAATTTCACAATTTTTTCTCATGACGGAAACGATTTTAATTCATGAAAATCTTTTCAAAAAATGACTGGCTGCGGTCATGGAGAGACTACTTTTATACACTCGAGTCTATATGAAAATGGTTTTATTTCTTAGAATTACTTGATTATACTCAACTTACACACGTAGATAAGCATATACTGATAATGTACAAATCAGATCATCTTTATAAGAATGAGTATATATATTATTTGTATTTATGTTTGATTAAAGACTTACATCAAATATATATAATATATGTTAATATTACCATAGTCGTTGTTTTTATCTTGAAGGAATATATTATTTTTATAAATCGAACCTTTTATAAATAAGTTTTTTTTAACGTCTTCTTCATCCCTGGTTCTGCATCAAATCAACTTAAGGTTATCGTTAAAATTGTTAATACGTACAGTATTAATTTATACAAGTGAAGCCGATTAAGTTCTCAGAAAAAAACAGACTTCTATTTGTGGGATCTACATTGCATTATAGGTGATCTCCTATTACCCTAAGGTCTATATGTACATGCATATGTATGTATGTATGTATGTATGTATGTATGTATGTATGTATGTATGTATGTATGTATGTATGTTCTGGGTAATTAACACACAAACTCAGTTTGATAACATTGATTGATATATAGATTTGTATTCTGTAAGATTCCCTCCTTACATAATTGAAATACGAAATGTACCCGCATATTTAAAAAATTAAATTTATTATACAAAAGCAATGTTTTCAGGTGCATTAATCAAACAATTTAAATTTAGACTAAGGATGTTAAAAATATTTCTCCAATTTACCAAATCTATTGATTCCCATTATACATGGATTAAATAACAAATAGTTTTCCATCTAGTTACAAGACTTTATTTAAATTATTATTATTTCATTTTTTATAAGGTAAAAGTTGTAAGAAAAAGAACTTGTTAAATTATTTTTGTTGACAATAAATTGAATTTAGAATCATATTCTCTTGACATCTTTTATAAAACGTGTTTAAAAAAAGTTGCAACCATATGTATGTTGGATGGAAGCGTCGAGGATTGGGGAGAGTCCATTTTAGGAGAATTGACTTCATCTTCGGAAACATGCATGACTTGTTTTGGGTCTTCCACTTGCTCCAGTTCTGAGACGAGTACTGTTTGGGGCTTATCGACAATATGTATGTTGGATGGAACCGTTGATGATTGGGGAGACTCAATTTTAGAAGAATTGCCTTCATCTTCGGGAAAATGCCTGACTTGTTTTGGGTCTTCCACTTGCTCCAGTTCTGAGCCGAGTACAGTTTGGGGTGAATTGTCCAGGTGCCCCATGAGGGAAACCATATGTAGATTTGTGGAGAAGAGTGACACTCGGCGGGTTCCCATAGAATTGTTGTCGTAAACAGATTTATTATATCCATGCCAGGTGATGTACTTGATGCACTCATCAGCCACATTTGTTAAAGAAGGAATAAATAGAGCTTGCATAGCGGGTGATTCGAAATTCAAAAGATATTTGTTCTAAACGTACAGATAAGAGAATAAAAAAATATTATAAAAAGACAATTTCAAATTGTTTTTAATGAAATGCCATAATCACAGTGGACGACAGTCCGCGTGATGGCAACATTAATTTATATCCATACTTACAATATTGGCAGAACTTAGTTTTCCTCTAAGAGCATGTAAGTTAGTTTTGTCCTCCTCCAGGGCGCTATTAATGTTTTCGACTATTCCGGTGGCATTACGAATTCTTTCCTGTAGAATCTGGAATAAATTGTCAATTTGCTTCACTTGATCTTCATATTTTAACGTTTGGGTCCATAGGTCAAAAGTGTCTTTTCCAGATGTAGCCTGAATCGCTGCTGCTAAGCCAAGTGACACGCCAATGGGTGAAAAAATGACAGCCCCGATTGCAAGAAAGATAGTTTTAATGGTCCGCTTCGTCTTTTCCTTTTCAATCATATCCAACTTTTCCATTTTTCTTATTCCGTAGTAGCCATTCACGCCGAAATCATAGCTTACATCGTGCATTATGGACTTAAATAGATCTCTCAGATCGGAAGTGTGTTTGATTACATCATTAAGAAGAATAAGCGAATTTTCGGTGTGATTTAGTCCCATATCGATTGCCTTTATTGCTATGCTAAATATTCCATCTCTGTCGTGCTTCGGCAGTGTATCGGAACCTATGAAGGGAATGATGGAATGGAAGGTTAGATTGGTGGCGATGCACCACTCGAACACAGGTTTGACACAGTTCGAATAGGAGTTACGGGCTCGTGCATTAAACTTGCGCACTGAACTCATTCGCCAGACCGCGGTTCCCATATAGCCCAGCATTGCCTCGTCAATTGCATCGATGGCCTCTTGTAACTCCTTAAATTGCACTCTTCTGTCAAATTCATTTTGATATTTAATCATGGTTTTCGATAAACTTTCGATTCCCTTTTTAAGAATGTCGACGTCTTCGTTTGCATAGCACACCGAAAAAATAGCCAATGCCATTGGAAAAATCGCAAGATAATAACTTTTCGCCATAACTAATTCGATTTTAGGTGTTTTGCATTAACCCGGTTTTAGATTCGTACTGGCGAAGCTCAGGCTGAAAATCTATTTATATACCTTGAGTCTATATAATAGATTTATAAACTATAAGTAGTCTATATAACAATTTCCTCGTATTTATACTATGTATAATGTATAGAAAAAATATGCATTATCTCTTCCAGAAACTATACGTTATTTTTTGCACTCTTCTGTTTGGCGAATCCCGTTTAAAAATTCACTCAAAAAACTGGAATGAACCAAAGTCAAAAGAAAAATATAAAAAAATGTTTAAATATATAGTTAAGTGCTTCTAAATTAAAGATTTTTTAAGCTCAAGGCTCTTATAAACAAGAAAAGAAAAATAAAAAATGTAATACTCTTAGACACGCTAAAATGAACTTATTTAACTTTTAATCTAATCGAACTCAATTAAGTGATGTCATGAAGCTTATCAGTTATTATACTAAAAAAAAATTAAAAAACGACCTCATCATATTATTGATTTACTGGAAAAACCAAACCAACAAAAAAATAAAAAACAAAAAAAAATTAAAATGTATAATAATTTTTTCTTTTTTTTAATTAAATAATCATTTTTACATTTTAGAGGCATTAAGACGCATCTTAGGTATTGTTGTTTCTTTGGAATAAGTTATCGATACCGTAGGCTTCAATTTTTGTAAAGCCTTTCTATTTTAAAGTTCATAAAGGTCAAATAAGGTATCACCTGATAGATCAATTCTATCAAGGATATAAAATAAATTGAAATTTCTTGATTTATACATCTAATTTAAACTCTATTTGGCAAAATAACAAATTTAACTTATATTATCTATAAACATAACGCTACCCCTGAGTCTGTTGCAGACGCGAAAAATCAAGTACATACACACAAGGACCTGCCCATGGCAGAAACAGAGAAATTGGATTGGGATCAGGACATTTATCATAACCCGTCAGGTCGAGGGCACTTTCTCGCTTACTCTTACTGGAGGAAATGCTGTCATTTTTTGGCCTTGTGGTAAAAGAAAATATTTACACAATCAATTGAATTTTATTGTAAAATTTATTTTTATGAATTATTAATGACTTTTACCTGGCCCCGCTGGCCGGGAAATCGGAGTCTCAGTCGTTTCTGTATCCATTCATCTGAATATTTACCATAACAACCGCATTTATTTCAAGAATTATAGGAATTTCGCAAATTTCAGTCGACAAACAATAAATGGCCAAAAGGTGGCTAAAATATTTCAAGTTTGTGCGTAAATATTTTTGCCATTTGTGGTGACATACCTTCACCAATTCTTATGTGTTATCACTCCTTTGTTCACATCAATTTTATAGTTCGAATTATTTGCAAGATAAAGTTGCTGCTAAAAATTGGTTCATCTTCTGGGGCTTTGTGTTCTTTAAATAGAACAAGAAAGAAGTCCTAACTAACCCACTTAGTTGCCAAATGATTGTATTTAACCAGCCAAGAACGGGAATGTAGATTTTGGTTACTTTAAGTGGTAATTATTCACAGGTAATTATACTCATTCATTATTAAACCTTAATACTCACGAATATAACACAGAATAGACTTTTTAATCTCATTTATTAATTTTTTCATTTGATGCTTAAATGTATATTATAGACATAATCTAGTTTATTGATAGACGATGTGCAGCTGAATTTCCGACTTAAAGTTCCATTCCAGGAAATTTGATAGGATGATACTCTCTCAATTTGTAGCCCCGGCAGCGACTCTATTGGAGGTAGGTCTTCGATGATCAGGAACTCCGGATATTCCTATCGCCTTAATCCCTACTGCAATATCCTTTCAACAACAGCCTGAATGAATACAATCTCTTTTTGAGTAATTTTAGCAGTATAAAGCTAACAATGCATTCCACTCCAACAATGATATTCGAGTAAACATGTTAGCGGAGGACTGTTATATAAAATCTCACATAGAGAGTTTAAAGATAAGAAATGACTCAAGGACTCTCTTGAGCCTTAAATGGTTTTTAACAGTTTGCAGTTACTCAAATTCTCTTTCTGAGTCATAAGCTTCGGATGATATTGACTCATTTCAAAACACCCCTCTCTTTGAGCTAATCAAATATCTCCTTAAATGAGTTTTGCTATGAAAACTTTGTTCTTAAATTGAAAGTCACCACTTAAGAGAAACACTCCGCTGCACTTTCTCTTAGCTCCAGCGAAAGCTCTTTTCACAAGCTTACTTCACTCCAATTTGGCGAAGTGAGCTCAAAATTTTTGGCACATTTTTAGAACAAAACCAAAAACACCGAGCCAGACCAGATGATATGACCAGCTCCTGGGTTTATATATTTATATATGGGTGCATGTTCGTTTCTTTGTCTAAAATGAAATTTTATTTATTTATTTATTAAGTTATTTTTGTCCATTTGCTGGAGTTGCGGACAAAAGTTGCGGGTTTTGTGAGTTTTTCTTTATTTTTGTACACATCGTACACTCGTATTTGAAAGATTGCGTTTTTAAGGCAGAAAGTATTCAAAAAAAAACGATCCCAATCTATTATGGTAAAAATAAAAGTTGTATATGAAGACTGACACCAATTACATTAAAAATGTAATGAAATTTTTAAATAAATACAATTTTTATTTTTTGGCATGCAGGGCTTTTAGGAACTATCGGAAATATTTTTTAAAAATATTTTAAAAACTTCTTTTTTTGAATATGAAATAAATGTTCTTATTGGTGAACACGGGTCGTATGAGTGATAATGCCCCGAAATGTATGCTAACTTTCAAAAATTGAATTTCTAAGTTAGCCACCCAGGTGATGCACCTAATAAATAACATGTAAGTAATGTATGTATGTATGTACTGCAGTCAGAATCTCGTTCTGCTTCTGCCACTGTGTGCCCGGCTTAGACATGTTAATTTCGACTTAATGCTGTTTAAGTAAAGCCTCAATATTTGCGCCTAATACGCATACATGTGTAATGAATGTAGGTGCTTAGTCACACACGCACACCGGCAAACCCGCACACACATGCTCACAGAGGCGCCCTCAAATATGAGTGACTTACATGTGTAAGTCGGTAACACGACGAAAACAGATGCTATCTTGCATACATTTGGGTACACTGGTCTGGCTGGTATGGCACCAGGGATAGGGACTGGAACGAAGGCGTTAGTCACGTGCCCTGAACCAGGCCAAGAAAGCAGGAGCGAGAAAAGGGAACGTAGGTGGCGGATGGACCCGAACCCATTCGGGTCAGTGACGTAGCCTGTGGAGCGATAAGCAAACATTGTCCATCAAAAACACACCAATGCACCTACACACTCACTCACACACTCGCACACACCGCATTGTATTGAGACATGATGACATATTTGTCGATTTGCAAATTTATGTCGGGCTGCCAACTGACCAATCCCATAGTCCCAGGACTAGGCCCAGGCCCTGGTTCAGGCCCAACTCCCAGGACATTGGCTTAGAGGCGCTCTAGCCAAAAACCCGACCTAAACAACCAGGACCACTAAGTTCTCCGAAATGAAATTAAATAATTTATGAATAAAATAACCAGAAGCACTCCGTTAAGTCGGATATGTAATAAGCGGATGCTAAGGAAGTTAAAGGTCAGGTCAAGACACAAATTAAATTATTATCAAATACTTTAATTCAATTAAATGACTAAAGTACCAGAATTAGCTGAAATATGAGCTGAACAAATATTTCTGTTTCTAAAAATTTCAGATAGGCCATAATGTTCTATTTTCAGCTTTAAGAAAATGTATCCTTTTGCAATTTAAATAATTTATATTTTTGGTTGCATCAGCTCCGACAACAATGGAAACCTAAAAACAACCGACTTTCATGGACAAAAGCCCGCACACTTGTGAAGGCAATGACTTTTACGAGCGCTTTACATAAAATTATTCAATTACATTTTAATGTTGCATACTTTGGTCTGATTTGTGTACACGCACACGTGTGTCTGTGCGAATAACACACATGCAACTAGAAAGTAAACGCTTACTTGGGCACGTACACACGAGTGGGTGTGGCGACACACACATACTCCATTTCTCTTCTGCCCACTTCATTAAAAATCCTGTCAATACTTATTAAACTCAAAAATCAAATCAATTTTGTTCTATAATTACAAAAATGTCTGCCGCCGGTCGTAAAGTGCTCACCAATACAAAGCCCTATGCACCACACAACCATCTATATACATATACATATCGGGTATCCATATATATATATATACATGTATGCACATTGTGCCTCGCACACATAAGCAAACAAATGTCAATTAAAAAGTAAAAATTGGTAGAAAATGGCGCTCGACCTGACTGAAACAAAAGAGCTGAAGAACCATCTAGGACAGATATGGAGAAGCTGGAGACGGAAGAGGAGGACGACCAGGACCAGTACCAGAAACAGGACCAGCGACGGACACAAATACTAGAAATCCTGGCTGGGCTTTGAGTCCTGCATTCGACAAGCAGAAGCTTTTGGCATTTGTCGTGCATTTTGTGTGTGCACAAAACTTTTTCGGCAAATGCCAAACGAACATTTTTCAACGCCACCACCGCTGCCAGTTTTCAGTTTTCAGTTCTCAGTTTTTCGAGGCCTTTTTCAGCTGCGATTTTGCCCGTTCGCCGTTTTGTTGCTGTTGTTGCCATTTTGCCTGGTATTGGTATTGGTATTGGCGGGTCACAATTGGTGCACATAGCATTGCATTGGGCTAGGTCCTGGCCAAGTTCGCGGAGGTGTGCCCCGTGCATCGAAGTGGTGGAGCGCCGCCAGATTGGGACTTAGTTAGTTACAGTGAAAAGCGACTAAGTGGCAGCGGAAGAGTTAAATTAGTGACAAAATCGGTGAGTGGATGATGGCGATGGATGCAGGGGAGCGGTGAGGACGTGTAATTGGGGATGGTCAGGCCATGTCAGAGAGGTGATGGCTGGCAGGTGAGAGCCTTTCTATCCCATCAAAAAGCCAAACTCTGTCCCTTGTTGGACAAAGGCTGATGGCAGGAAATGAGGAATTTTTGTTGGAAAATTGAACAGACTTTTAAGTGATCAAAATTCAATGCATAAATTAAAACAAATACATTATTTTAAAGCATTAAATATAAAACAAATTTTTTCCCTTCCAATTATTAAAATAAATCAAAGAAGACCAATTTCCTTCAATCTTAGGCCTTACTGTACTGAAACAGCATAAATGGTTGAAAACAAGGAAAACGAAACCCTCGACACGCTGGCCAACTTGCAACTTGCCACTCGAGTCCTTGAAGAAGAGCACGAAAAGAAAAGCAAACGGAAAACACAAGGACTCGGCGGCCTAGACAGCCGAAAAAGGCAGCCGTCTGACTTTCGCGTGATGTTGGCTATAAATACGAAATGCATATACAGATATAATAATCAGATATATAAACACTTTATATATATGTAGATAAAAGTACATAGTATCTGGTTGGAGGGAGGAAGGACTCGCGACTTTCGACAGGACTGAAATCAACAAGCAGCAATTACGGAGACAGATGAGGAAAAGCAGGCGGTAAAATAACAACTTCGTGATTGAGCTTCACTTGCAGCCACCCACACTCACAGTGTCCTTGCCATTTTGTCCCCATCACCCATCACCCATCACCATCACCGCCACCACCGTTGGGCCCACGCCTTATCCTCCAAGTGACAAAGATCGAAGACGTCGACAATGGGCAAAGGCATCGGCAGCGATAAGTGCATTGCTCGATAATCGAAAATGAAGCAATAAAAACAATGGCTCCACGAACCGGAAGCCAAAGGCACGGGATGAGAGTGACGGGGATGGGTTTGTGCGCCAAGTAGGCAACAACAATTATTTTCTCTGCATTGATTGCTGGGAGGAAAGGAAAGGGGATCATCCACATCCATATCCACCCCACCCCCCTTTTCATCCTCATCACCGCACCACCCTTCACCATTTGAATTTCCAAAGCTGCGGAAAATACTTCCTCCCCTCCCTCCCCGGCACAGGTCCTCCCAAAAAACTCATCCACTTGCTCTCCTCGACTGCTCATGAATAAATAATAACGATGTGAGCAATGCGTCTGGTTATCCGATATGTTCGGGCTCTGAGCTTGGGGCTGGCAGGGGCAGCAGGTGGGGAAATTTTGGGTTGAAAGGGCGTTAATGTCTAAGCAGGTGAAGAGTTAGCCAGGGGTCAGGGGAAGTCAACCTTTAAATGGGAAATAGGATAGAATTGGAAATAGCATTTCTGTCAACAACAATATTTAAAAAAATAAAGATTTAAAACTAAAAAAATATTTTAAAAAGGATTATGCTTAACATATATTTTCTCATTATAATTTTCAATTAAAAATAATATATTAAATAATTTAATAAAAATAGTTACTTTAATTTTATTAAATAATTTATATAATTTAAAAGTCTGCAAAGCTATCCGTAATATATTCAAACGGGCTTGGGGAAATTGCTCTTTTTGGATCCTTGCATTTCATGGCACTTTATAAATTATGATTTGGCCCTGATAGCCTGCGAAAGCCCAAGTGCTGCCAACAAGTTGACAACAACAGTAACAACAACAACAGTAGCCACGCATTAAGGATACACAGGATAGTCGTTGTTGTAGTCGCCTCATTTAGCTTATAAATGGGTGAAGAAGGCGAGGAACAACAACAAAAAAATTCGAGAGGAAAAGGCAGAGTTGTCGTATCTTGCGAAAATATCAATTACAATTAAATAGATTAAACCTTATCATGCAACAACTGTCGCACAAGTGTCCCGAACAACGACGAGAACGTCGACAAGGACCAGAGCCGGTCGAGGGGAAGTGAAAGGAAACAAGCAGCACAACAAGCAAACAAACTCACTTGGAAGGCCATGGAGTGCGAGGTTGTGGGATGGGGGGTAAGGGGGTGGTGGAGGTGGAGGTGGAGGTGTTGGGGAACAGGACATGCCAGGCTGAGACAAGCGCAAACCAATATAAACATACTCACGGACATGCAAACACACAGACACACAACCGCACTAATACATGCGCAACAGTGAAAACGCTTCACAAGATTAATGAACGTACAAAAGTTTAGAGACAATGACGACGCCGGCGACAACAGACAAAAACAGCAACAACAACAGTAGCAACAAAAACAGCAAAAACAACAACAACAACAATATAAAAGGAAAGAAAAGACAAAAGCCGGAACAGCAAGTGGAAAAAAAATGAGAAAAGGAAAAATATATGGCATACACTTAGGCGCGCCAAGTCGGTAAGTCGTGCAAATTTATTTTGGCGTAAATTTCATTTCACTAATCGAATCGATTCTTATGCGTTTCATTTCATTTTCAGCTTACTGACTTTTCGCCTATCTGCTGCCGACTGCCTGATGCCTACTGCCCACCCACCCCCTACCCTGTTCTGTCATGTTATTCTTCTTGGCCAGAATGCCTTGCCTTCCTTTAGTCTGATAGAGTGTATTTGGATAGGTCGACGGATCCAAGAGTGGAGGATGATTCCATGGGTCACTTTATTGCCGCACCAACAGATAGCTGGCTCTGCTTGATACTTGAAGGATCCCCCTCCAACATAGAATTCAAATCGCAGGGGCTCACAAATGCTAATGATATGATGGTTGTATTGGGGACATAATTAAAGTGGTCTTTTAATTGATAGAATATAAAAATAATTATTATAATTTTGTATATCATCATTTAATTATATAATTATAAGAAATATAATTATATATTGTATATAATTGTATATATTTTTTAAAATTCAAAGAATTCTAAGGAATAAATATATTCTTTTTATTGAATTTCTATTAATCTGCAAAAATATATACATATTCATTTAATGATATGTAATATAAAAACTCAAAAATAAAATACTATTAAGCTACACCATCTATCCACCATCAACTTGAAGGAAAACTTTTCAAGTGACATATTCTTCAAGCAGGTGGATGCCCCACCAACAGTTTTGTTTGCAGATTCTTCATAGTTTTAGAGAGTCAAGTGCCCCACGCTGCCAGCACCCTGCGCTCATCGCATAATTTAAATGTCTGCAAAGCGTCTCCAGGAATGTCTATGATGTACCATAAATATCAGAGCTCTACATTTTTCCTTCAACACCACCACCACTCCTTCTCGTCGTTGTTTTTGAACTCGTGAAGCTTCCGCTTGAGTTTCCGCTACAAAACGCTCATACTCGGGGATGGGTCTTCCATGTTCCATCAGGGTGCCAACAGAGCTGTTGCTTTCCCCACTTTCTCCTCCCATACACACTTTCTCCGTGACTTTCTCCGGCTATCTTTTCACTCGCTTGGGCCGTCTTGGCTTATTAAACATTTATTGTGTTTGTTGAGTTTCCGGTACAATTTGTTTTTTGCTTCCCATAAAAAATTCAACTTCCCTCACTGTCATTGTCGTTGCTTTTTTGATGTGATTGTACTTAGGATTTGTCCGCACGGCGTTTATGTTTTTTAAGTCCGTAAAGTCGTACACATCAGCTACTTTTCACTCACTTTAACCGTGTATCCGTATTACCAAAGTTGTCCCATGTGAGTCGATATTGCCAAGATACGTTTTTGTGACTGCGTCTCTGCCACAATTTTCACAGAAACAAAGTCAATGGCCTGCGAAGCTTGACAATGAAGCCTCTGGGCTTTGTTTTTGGGCCAAGTCGAAGGTGATGCCTCATTAAAGGCATTTGAAAATCACTTCGAGAAGAACACTTCAGTGGGAATATTGCAGAGATAAGACTTTTTGTATTATCACACGATTGTGCGTTTGAACTGAACTACTTATGTATACAATAAATTATATTCTGTTTCCACCGTAAAGCGGATAAATGTTTGGCCTAAATACCCATTGGCACACATGTGAAATAAGCCAAATGAACGCATTCATAGAACAATGGCACAATGGCCAAAAAAAAAGGTAAAGTAAACCAAAACCAAAAAAAAACAATACACAAAAAAAATACAAAAAACAAAAATGGAACTTTTCGCATAAGCTGCTCCTAATAGCCGACTCAATACTCACATACACAAATAATAGAGCAATTTGTGTGAGCAACAAGAAAATATATGGCCATGCATTTTTTATTATTTTTTGGCTGAAAACGACAACAAAAAATGTGTATGAAAAAAAAATGAAACAGAGCCAGAAAAACATAAAGTGGTGCGGCAGGCAGGAAGGCAGGGAGCAAAGCGAAAACAATTTAAGTGTCCTTCGGTTGCCACGCTAAACGCCTTCAATTTAACGCCAGACAGACGCTGCAGGGGCAGGTGCCGCATGGCTGGGTGGTGTCTGGTTCAGTGTGTGTGTGTGGGTGAACTGATGCCGCAGTGCGTGTGTTGACCGCCATCGCTTTTGCCGCCACTTGAAAAATCTGAACGCATGTGAATGGCACCCGAAAGCATGCTACAGCGAAAATCACTTAAGCGTTGAAAATTTCTACAGCGCTAAAGAATAAAGTAAAAACGCACACAGTGAAAAACCCTCAACCAAAGTGAAACTTTTCCCAAAATGTTGATGAGGTGTAGCAAACACCAACAACAACAAGGGCAATGTCTAGCGAGCAGGTAACGAAACTTTCCCACAAGAACAACATCAACTTCTGTCCCACTGCCGAGCGGGCTTTCACTCTCTTAACCCACCCGTTTCACCACCACCACCACCAGCACCAGCACCGCCACCGCCACCACCCACACCCACTCCATTCATTTGAAGTATGGAGATGTTGAGTAGCTTTCTTCAAGTATGCCTGCATGTCGTGGTGGGTGAGCTTCTTATGCACATTCATATATGCATTAGTGTGTGTTTGTTTGTGTGTTGCAAGTGCACTCTGCAATTATGATAACATGTGCGCCCTTGCCGCCTGAATCCACTGGACCACTGCAGGCAGCCCTGCTGCCAACAAAACAAGTTAATAGTTTTTACGCAAAATTTTCTCAACAGGCAGCTGCCTTGTTTCGGGTTTTTGCGGCATGTCGAGCTCCGCTGCAATGCGCTGGCTGCAAGTTCCACTGGTGAAAGTACATTTGCTGGCGAGCTCTTTTAAACTTTCGTATGTTTTCCCATTCTTTTTATATTCTTTATATGCCTAGGTTTAAAAAACAACAGAGGAACATAAAATGAAAAACAGCATGGGGCAGCCAATGTGGCATGGTTTTATTTGACAGCTGCGGCAACTGGTTAAATCGAGGCAGGAGCAGACTGCTGAAGATATTGGGATGAGTTTCGCAGTCAAAGTATCCTTTATACATTGCCAAGAAGCATTCCTGATACTATATCTACAGCATAAGCATCAATGGTTTTAATTGTTTCATTTATAAAAAGATTCTTAGATCTTTGAGTAGCAAAATCCATCAACACCTGGCCGAATAAAATCAGACCCCATTTTCGTAAATTTTCAATAGTGTTTTATGATTTTAGCCAAAAATCGATCAACAATATTAATTTCGCCATATTTTTATATTGATATGTCTTTATATTGTTTTTGACTTTGTTTTAAGCAGATTGATGAGAAATAATCGCTTTAAAAATTATTTTAACCATTTGCTAAGGAGGTTGGCTACCAATTGGTATAAAAAAGATATTGGTAGCGGAGTTTCGATACCTACGATATTCCTGCCGACAAAATGCTATTGCAGTCAATAAGGACATTAATTTCATTCGATCTGTATAAATTTGTTCTTAAAAATAGTAAAATTTACTTGGAATTCATGACATTTTATCTCCGTATATATCCATAAAAACGAAACCGATTTGGAAAAGGAATACCATTTCGCGATCAGGACTGCAATATCCTTCGAACTGCATCCCAAGATTTTCAAAATAAAGCAACTAAATTTCGACTCGATTTTCGCGATTTAGGCAATGATTTTAGTCAGGATTTTTGTAAAGAATGACGAAAATTTTATTGTCCGATTTTTAAAATCTTTTGATGCAGATCGAAGGATAATGATGTCCTGGTTACAAAATGGTATCTCTTTAGAAAATCCGATCCGAAATGGCCGAGATATGAGCTTGGAAAGAAACGCCTTGGCGGCCAAAACGCGGCTCAAATTTCTTAAAAATCGTATGGCAGAAAATCTGAAGTACCAGGCGAACAGAAACCAGGTGGCGGAGTGACGTCAAAGCAAGCAGTGCACTGATTTTTCTGTTCTGTGGAAGGGAGACAGCATTAGTTTATGGCGGTATTTTGCCTCCCTTTCCGTCTGATGGTAAATATTCTCTTGCTGAAAATTCAAAAAACGGTACTCTAATTCATGATGGTTGACATATCGCCAATCCCTGCATCCAAATTTCCAGTCCAGAACGGTAATCTTCCCCTAATGATGGCAAAATTAAAACGACACACGTTGTTTTTCTGCGCGTGTCACGATTTGGGGTCAGCGTGAGTGAATGTGCATTAGATCCTATGGGGACGCCGCATCGTGCTGAGGTGGAGTGCCAAAAGTCGTGCGAAATTACTTCGGCTTTCCCATCACTACAGCAGCTTAATTTGTCTACCTGTCCCTCTCGATCGCTTCATCTCGTTCCCGTCAACTTAGTATAATGCTTTGATCCCCATCCCATAAGGTGCAATGGGGGTGGTAGAGTGCCGCCATAGCTCACCTTCCTCCCTTTCTCACACCTGGCGAACTCAGAAAAAATTGGTGCAGCCTGCTTGAACTGCTTTCTCTCGGCGACCTCCTGCTGGTTTCTGTTCCCCTGGTACTTCAAATTTTCTGCCATACGATTTTTAAGAAATTTGCGCCGCGTTTTGGCCGTAAAGGCGTTTTATTCCAAACTCATATCTCGTACGTTTCGAATCGGATTTTCGAAAGGGATGTCATTTTGCAACCAGGACATCATTATCCTTCGATCTGCATCAAAAGATTTTAAAAATCGGACAATAAAATTTTCGCCCCTTCTTGCAAAATTTTTTTTGGCTTAATCGCGAAAATTGGGTCCAAATTTAGTTGCCTTATTTTTGAAATCTTGGGATGCAGTTTGATGTATATTGGAGACGTGAATGCCAAATGGTATTTCTATTCCAAATCGGTTTCGTTTTTACGGAGATATTAACAATATAAAACAAAAACAATTTAAAGACATTCTAGGATCTGCGCCGAATTGAACGAAATGTATTTATGAAAATAAATATGAAAATTTGCAAAAATTATATATTCTGCTGCTTTTATTTGTAATAACATCAAGAATTAAATTTTGTCAGTTTTTGAACTTTTAAAAGGCTAGCCGGGCTCTGAACCAAAAAATACGATATTGATAGCAGGTATCGATATTTACGATATTCGGGCCATTTCCCATCAGATCCGACAGAACAATGACATTTTGGCATCAGGATTACTACATCCTTGGAACTTGGAATCATTAGATATTTAAAAATCGGAAAATTTAATTTCGACATGATTTTTGCCATTTAGGACATTGTTTAAACTATAATTTAAATATAATCTTTTGGGACACATTTTAGCGAATATTTAAGCTATTTCCTATCGTATTTGAAAAAGGGTTTACGATTCAGGGTTCTCATTGCCTTCAATCTGCATTAAAATATCGGGCAAATCGAAGAATAACATTTTTGATCGATTTTTGGCCAAAATCATGAAATGGGGTCAGATTTTAGTTGGCCAGGTTTTGATGTAGGATTGTAGTACTTGAAGGCTTAAAAACTTAAACTTTAAGGAAATATCTCCGTAAATACGAAAACGGTGGCAAAAGGAATACCAATTCGCGATCAGGACTGCAATATCCTTCAAACTGCATTCCACGATTTTGAAAATAAAGCAACTAAATTTTGACTCGAATTTCGCGATTCAGGATTTTTAGCTAAAATCGGGGAAAATTTGATGGTTCGATTTTAAAAATCTTTTGAAGCAGATCGAAGGATAATGATGTCCTGGTTACAAAATGACATCACTTTCGAAAATCCGATCCGAAATGGACGAGATATGAGCTTGGAAAGAAACGCCTTGGCGGCCAAAACGCGGCTTAAATTTCTTAAAAATCGTATGGCAGAAAATCTGAAGTACCAGGCGAACAGAAACCAGCAGAAGGTGGCCAAAATCAAGCAGTGCAAGCAGTGCAGTGACGTCAGATAAATTATTATTTTCTGATCATAAGGAGGAAAAGGGACAAGCTGATCTGAATATGTAACGGACACGCTCCCCCTCCCTTTCGCCCTAATGCACTAGAAGCTCCAAATTTGGCATCATGGGGGGGAATGGGACAATGCACTAAGAGGGAGACAGGAAGACAAAAAATGCTTTCTTGGGGATGGCAGTGCTGAGTGTTTCGGCGCCACGGTTGTCACGACTTCTTGGCACGCAGTAAGATCCCCCATACAAAACAATGCATTTCCACTCACGCTAGCCCCAAATCGTGACACGCGCAGAAAATCAACGTGTGTCGTTTTAATTTTTCCATCATTAGGTGCAGATTACCGTTCTGGACTGGAAAATCGGACGCAGGGATTGGCGAACTGTCGGCCATTATGCATTTCAGTACCGTTGTTTTTCATTTTATGCCAAAACACTTCTGTTAACCCTTCACTTGGCTTTGAAATTATTTTTTCTTTATTTATTTTATATTATAAACAATTAACCTAGTTAGAGGGAATAAATGATAATTCAATGAAATAGAACGGAAATAGAAATGCATATTTAATAATTAGGAAATCTTTGGGTGCCTATTTATTGTCGCACTATTTAATCTTTGGCTGTGAAAAATTACTGGCAACGTTAAGCCCATAGTGCCAGTCAAGGGATAATCGAGTTATTTTTCTGGCAAAGTGATGGTGAGGGGGTGGTGGAAATCCACCTTCTGCTGATTTCTGTTCGCCTGGTACTTCAGATTTTGTGCCATACGAATTTCGAGCAATTGACGCAACATTTTCGTCGGCGGAATATCGCACTTTTTAAGTCCATATTTTCGCCATTTGGAAATCGTTTAAAAAAACTCTAATAAATAAAATTATATAGTATATATTTAACAAATAATAATTATATAATTTTATTATTTAAGCTATTCCAATTAAAATTTTTAAATCATTTTTTAAATGCCTCCCCATAAAATTCTAGCCAGCGGCTCCAAAATTTTTCTTCGATTTCAGTGAATTTTGCCCGTGGCCAGATTTGAAGTACCAGGCGAACAGAAACCAGCAGGAGGTCGCGGAGAGAAAGCAGTTCAAGCAGGCTGCAGCAATTTTTTCAGAGTTCGCCAGGTGTGAGAAAGGGAGGAAGGTGGGCTATGGCGGCACTCTACCACCCCCACTGTACCTTATGTGATGGGGATCACAGCATTATACTCCGTTGACGGGAACGAGATGAAGCGATCGAGAGGGACAGGTAGACAAACTAAGCTGCTGTAGTGATGGGAAAGCCGGAGTGATTTTGCACGATTTTTGGTACGCCACCTCAGCACGATGCGCCGTGCCCATGGGATCCTATGCACATTCACTCACGCTGGCCCCAAATCGTGACACGCGCAGAAAAACAACGTGTGTCGTTTTAGTTTTGCCATCATTAGGGGAAGATTACCGTTCTGGACTGGAAATTGGGATGCAGGGATTGGCGATATGTCAGCCATCATGAATTAGAGTACCGTTTTTTGAATTTTCAGCAAGAGAATATTTACCATCAGAGGGAAAGGGAGGCAAAATACCGCCATAAACTAATGCTGTCTCCCTTCCACAGAACAGAAAAATCAGTGCACTGCTTGCTTTGACGTCACTCCGCCACCTTCTGCTGGTTTCTGTTCGCCTGGTACTTCAGATTTTCTGCCATACGATTTTTAAGAAATTTGAGCCGCGTTTTGGCCGCCAAGGCGTTTCTTTCCAGGCTCATATCTCGGCCATTTCGGATCGGATTTTCTAAAGGGATACCATTTTGTAACCAGGACATCATTATCCTTCGATCTGCATCAAAAGATTTTTAAAATCGAACCATCAAATTTTCGCCATTCTTCCCAAATTTTGCCAAAACTGTTTGCAAAAATCCTGACTAAAATCCTTTACTGAATCGCGAAAATAAAGTCGAAATTTAGATGCTCTATTTTCAAAATCTTGGGATGCAGTTCGAAGGATATTGCAGTTCTGATCGCGAACTCGTATTCCGTTTCCCACCGTTTTCGTATTTACGGAGATATTTCTTTAAAGTTTAAGATTAAGCCTTCCCGTTCTTAGATCTTCAAATTTTGACAAAATTTGACCCCATTTTCGAAAATTTTTAAAGGATTATGATTTTGGCCAAAAATCGATCAAACTTTTTTTTCTTCGATTTTCGCGATATTTTAATGCAGATTGAAGGCAATTAGAACCGTGAATCGGAAACGATATTCCTTTCCCAAATACGACACGAAATGGCTTAAATAATAACCAAAATGTGTCAAAAAAGATATTTTAGCCACTATGGTCTTAACTTGGTCAAAAATGACCATTTGATGAAGGGAAATTGCCATATCTTTGCTAAAAACTGATTCGATAAAAGAATGGTATGCCTTCCGGTTCTTAGATATTCGAGTAGAATAATTTTGCGTTAAAACCTGGCCAACTAAAATCTGACCCCATTTTTGAAAATTTTCAAAGGCTGAAAAACACATAATTGTTGTCAAAAATCAGTAACAACTCAATCAGTAACAACTCAATCAGTAGCGAATGGATTCAAGACAATGAAAGCCCTGAATCGTAAACGGATTCCCTTTCCCAAATACGATACGAAATGGCTGAAATAAAGGCTAAGCTGTATACCAAAAGTTTCAGTTTTTTCCAATTTCTACCCTGCCTTGGCCATCTTGATTAAATCCCCTTCTCGTGCAAAGTTTCATGTTAAATATTTGCCACAGTTTAGTTTGTTACGCTGAAATTAAACATCCTAAGCCAGAAAATATTTTTTGCCTAATGAAAAATGCAAATATCTAAAAAAAAAACCCAAAAAAGGCCAATTGGTGGACTCCTAAAGCCTGAAAAAATTGGGCAAAGCTTTGCCGACATCACGAACCATTGACCCCAATCATTCCTTACACTTGTTCACTTCGCCGCCTCGCAGGACGAATATTCATCCAGCCACCCACAGGGCGACCCAGTGAAAAGTGCCGTCCCCTCTTCGGAAAATACTAAAAAGTTGTCACACAAAAAAAGAAAAAAGAAACTTCAGCAGAAACATTTCCCATTCAACTTCATTCGTTTGAAACCGAACAATTCCAAGGCCTTTTGCAGCCACTTGTTGTGGCTCTGGAGGAGTGACTGGGAATGGGGAATGTTTTGGGAGGCGGAAAAGCAGGAGGAGGCCGCCTGTAACTTTAGCCAAAAACACATGTACACCACGCCCACAAGAACGGGTGGGAGCCCCCGCGCTCTTTTTTCGGCTTAAAAGTATGTCAAGCAAAATAAACTCTGCAGATAAGAAAAGTCAAACAAAAAATTATACAAAAATAAATTACATTTTAACCAAAAGTCATGTTGCCAACAAAAAAATGCACCGAAAATTACGACGAGGATTACCATAAAGACCAGCCTCCCTTTGAACCCGCTGAAAAAATACCCCAAAAAAAATGATATTGTGCAGGAAAAGTGAACCAGAAATAACAAAAACCAAAAACTGTTGAAAAGTTTTTAAGTGCAGAATTTATAGCTAACGATTTGTTGTCTGGCCAGGACGAGGAGGGTCGTTTGGTTTTCCCGGGCGCGGTACCCGGGCACTTAATGCTTGAACAAAATCAATATGGCTTGGAAAATCGCATAATGAGTAGTGCAGGCCTCAGTGTGTGTGTGTGTGTGTGTGTGCGACTGAATTTTGAGAAAATATGAAAAGTCAAGGAAACTTTATGGCAAATGAGTAATGAGTGGTTCGGTGAGGTTGACTCTGTGGTCGGATAATTCCCCTGGCATTTGTCCTTTTCGAATTTAAATCGCCCAATGAACGCCACAAATGGCTTTTAAAATGGATGGGTTTTCGGATTAGTCTTCAAAAATGTGTATTGAAATCCTCTTTAAAATAAATCTAGTTTATGGCAAGAAGTCAGTAATCAATTTCACATTTAAACTATAATTATTTTCACCAATTTGTAACTGTTGCAATTTGCAACATAATTTTGTTTGCCAAGCTACTTGTAGGCACTTTAACATGTTGCAAGTTGCATTTTTCCGATTTCCCTTTTTTTAATTAGTTGTTTTTTGAACTTTAAAGTTTGACAAGGACTCGAACAACTTTTTCCCGCTTGACATTTAAATGCATGTGTGTGTTGGAATTGGGAGTGTTACTTTGTGTGTGTGTGTGTGTAGTGGTCGTGTGAATTAATTAATTACACATATAGGGAATGGGAATGGCTTAATTGGCAGGCCTCGCTTTCTGGGCCAATATTTACTCTCATCAAGTTAATTCAATTTGCGTCGAGTCAAGAGCAAAGCCGGTAAAAATCCGCGACTTCGTTCACTATCCGCCTCAACTTCAGTCAATTAATTTAAATATGATTGACGACCCGCTCTCGGCAAACAGTATTAATAAATAAATTGAAGCGGCGACTATTTGGGGAATAAAAACTCGCTAACATCGAGGAGGCCATCTTAATGATTAACCTGGAAGGGAACTTACGTTAGGACTTCCCTGGAACAATGAGATGCAAAGTTGACACAGTTCCCCAGCCATAAAATATAATTATATTATGCAAAATAAGTGGATGGAAGGACCATGAAACCACAAAAAATATGCGAAGCCAAGAATTTACTTTGATACTTGGCCCGAGGTTGAATTTTTATGCAAGCAAACCGAATGCGAAGATAAAACACTCGTAAACCTGTTCAAAGGATGCCGAGCGACGGGCGGTCGAGAGTTGAAAATTGTTGATTACATTTGAATCCCACTCATAACTGTCAAAAAGTTGCTCGGCTACTCGGTCTACAGCTTTGCAGTTGTGCACTCTGTGTGTGTGGGGGGGGACTCCTAGTTGAGTCCTGGCATGCCATCGGCATCGGCAACGTGGCGTATGTGCAATGTGAGTGCCCTGCCTGGTGTTCGGGGGATGAACTGGCTGTCATTATGTCATAAACATATGAGAATGCGAAATGTTTATACTTAAAACGCGTTCATAATAAGGCTGCCTGTCAGTTGCCGGCGAAAGGCCAGCGGTTGTAGACTCTGCGATCCAATGAGTTGCGACGCGATGCGATGCGATGGAGCTGCCACCTGTCGGAGAGTTGGAAGGTTTTGTTTCATGCCACAAGTCTTGACTCCCTGCCACGGCTCATTTAACTTTTATCTGAGTTTAAAATTTTAAATACATCGTCGACAGCGATAATAAGTTGTGCCATAAAAGAGCTGAGAGCTGCGATATTATTTTATTTACATTTTAATTTTAGACAATTTTCCAAAAATGATTTTATATTTAACTTGTAATGGGTTTTTCACTTCATATTTTATTTATTTTGTTACTCTTAATTGCTATTCTTAATTTTAATATTTATTAAATGTCTTAAATTGATATTGATACCCTGTCTCAGTTACCTGGACTATAGATATTCGATTTCACTGTCAATAAGCCTCAAAACCATATTAAGAAAGTGTCTCCTAATTGCCCAAATCAAGGATCTCAAGTATGGTTTGGCTTAATTAAGTTTTGAGGACTTTATCTACACTAACAAGCAAGAGTACATTAAACTGCAGTCAAAAAACACAGTTTAGAGTAATGTTAGCTCGAGGAAGAAGGATCTCTATTATTACGTCCATAGGTGTCTATGAATAAAGACTGGTTTTTAGCTGGCTGGATTTCAATCTGTGCTGCGGCTCTCTACCTAAGCGCCCAGACGGTGCTGCCTCCTGTGGTTGCCAATATTGCGCAAAATGTTGTAATTAAAATTGTTATCTTTGGAAATTGAAGCGCACACGTACACGTACATGTGCACGTCCTTCTGTATAAGTGAGTATGTGCTTGTGTGTGTGTATGTGTGTGTGTGAGGTGCTGTAACGGAAATCCATGCAGGACGTCAACGATTTGCGCTATGCCACGCGTCTGGCATATAATTTTACACCTGCCCCGATGACGAGGATGCTTGATGCTCTGCGGGCGAGCTCATCGCTTTCAACTAACCACTAACCCTTAACCCTTAACCCCTAACCCCCAGCCCTCTTTCAATGGTCTTGGTTGAAACGTTGAAAAGCGTTTCATCCTGCAATGAAAACTATCAGAAATTACAACACGACGCACGGGTCAATTGCCAGGGCGAAATTTGAGATATTTTGGCATTTCCGAGAGCTGGGTGTTTGCGTTTCAGGGCAGCAACTATGCAATATGGCATCTGGCTATGTACAGTGCATACAATTTTGGTAATATTCCAACAAAGGGGGGCCCAGTTGGCCCGAAAACCCTTATAATATTATTCCACTGGGAATATGTTTCAATAGTTAGTTAGTTAGTTTGAATAATCTAAAGAATATATATAAATCTTGTTTATCTAGTAAATTAATGCCGTAAAGTGGAATTCAATGAACTGACTTAGATGTCGAATGAGTAATTTTGGGAACTGCTATGACATTTAGAGCCATATTTCGTCATTTATGTGTTTGCCATCAAAGTCTATTATCGTGTCCCTGTAATCCCTACATGCCACCAAATGACAGACACAGGCAGTCTCAGACTTTCTCGTTTATTAAGTGCTAATAGACTGGTGTATATGCCCTCGGTTCGTGCAACACAAGGCACTCATTTGGCGACAGCCCCAAAATATGCCAAGAATGGTGAACTACAGCCACTAACTGAGGGTTAAAAAACTAACAACGGACCAAGTAACGATGGGCTAACAAATCCCAGCCTGCTGGCCTCAACAGTTTCGTAAGAAATTCGTGTAAGTTTGTTGACGTCCCAACATATTATCCGCAGTCCTGGGTCCTTGGTCCTTGGTCCTTCGTCCTTGGTCGCTTAAGTTTTTGGGGAATTGGTTTGGCATATGCAAAACTTTTAGCAAACATGACAGCCAACGACCGAATAATATCGCATGCCATAAATTACACTTAAGTATTTAACAGCTTTATATAAAACAACCGAACGATGACGCCCACCCATAACAAAAAACCAGTTCACAAGTCCACAAAATGGGCGTGACAATAGGTGTGTGTGTGTGGGAAACATTTGTTGCAGTCACTGACTACATTTTATCCGTTTATCCGGTATCTAAAAACATTTTTAATCAAAATTCCAGTCTAGTCTGGTTGTGGGAGAGGTCGTCTAGCAAACGCCCCACTGGGAGCGGTGTGTCTAGCCGAAATCGGGACTTTATTCCATAAATTATGAAGCAACAGGATGAGAGTTTCATTTTACTTTTTGGTATTTCTTTGGAAAAACATATTTTTAGGCAATATTTTATACAAGTTATAACCTGGTAAAGTAAATGGTTTATGAATCAAGAATCTATCAAGCTTAACTTGTAAGCTATTTTCAATTCTAAACGTGATATATTTATTATATATAGCCTTCTTCAGGATATAGCCTATCTTATCGGATTCTTAATAGTTTCGTATGAATAAATTATAGTGCTATTGATTGCCTATGATTTGCATGATTTCTGGTAAATATATTTACCAGACTTCTCAGAGCTAGTTCTATCGGCTTCACCTTCGAACTTAAACTTGAGAACTTGCTAGATGGAAGCTATCATCATATCATGAATTAATTATAATTTTAAAATTTTCTAGCCTTCCCAGTCACTAATAAAGTCTAATTTTACTAAAACCATTTATTTTTTATGCAATTAAACTTGAAACTTTATTAAAAGTTATCTGGTTCGATTTACAACTCGGCGGTGGTCTTGTCGATCCAGCTCTTGAGAGAGGCCACATCGGCATAGACTCCAGGGTAGCCAGACCAGGCACAGCCATTGCCCCAGGAGACGATGCCGACCAGCTTGTTGTTGGCCACCAACGGGCCACCGGAATCACCCTGGCAAGCGTCCTTCTTCTCGCCGTAGGCGCAGACCATGGTTTCCTGGATCGATTCGCCGTAGCTGTAGGAGTCGCTGGCGCAGTCGGACACTTGCAGCAGATTCACGGCGACACCCATCAGGGTATCGGGGGAGGAGCAGAACAGGAAGCAAGTGGTACCCCAGCCAGTGACAATAGCCTCGGTTCCGGAGGCGGGAGTGGTGTCGGCGAGCTCGATGGCACGGATCTTGGCGGTCTGGCGGACGGGAGAGCTGAGCTTAATGATGGCCACGTCGTTGACCATCAGCTTGCTATTGTAGCCCTCGTGGAACTTGAAAGTCCTCACGCTGACCACCTCGCCGCCGTCGCTCCTGGAGCTGGAGCCGAGGCGGACCTGTATCTCGTTGGCGGCATACGACTGCATGCAGTGGGCGGCGGTCACAACGGTCTCGGAATCGATGAGACTGCCACCGCAGAAGTGGGAGCCCTTGGTGGTCTGGATGGAGACCTGGTAGGGATGGCTCTCGATGGTGGTGGCCTCACCGTTGACGATCCTTCCGAATGGGAATTCGAAGTCAGGACGGGCCTGGGCGGAGGCACAGAGGGCGACCAGCGCCAAAACACTCAATAGCATGCGGTTCATTCTCGAAACGATCACTAAATGAAA
Source organism: Drosophila atripex (assembly GCA_035045925.1). Lineage (NCBI taxonomy): Eukaryota > Metazoa > Arthropoda > Insecta > Diptera > Drosophilidae > Drosophila > Drosophila atripex. The sequence continues at coordinate 12,232,377 of JAWNOP010000070.1, forward strand.
TTCCGGGGACTTTTTCCTTATATAGCCTCTTGTAGGGGAAGTCAGCCCTGGACCTTATCGGCTAACTTCCTTAGAATCAATAAATCACGATCCTCTATCTTCGCCTGCTGATTAAACATTTTTTTTTTCCGCCATAAAAATGCGCCGATCCCAGACACTATCTGGAGATTATAAATCTATCTGGCCAGCAGTGGAGACAATCACTGGAATCAAATCGAATCGATCTGATAAAGAACTCTGGATCGGAAAGTCCAGACTTCGAACCTGTATTGCGATTGGGTTGAAGCTATTCCTGGATGTCATAAATTCAACTGAAATGACATTGGACACGCGTGGTTGGCCAACTAATGTTTTTGATTGAAGTATTTAATAACCATTTAATGGCTCATAAGCAAGAGCCATTTGTCATTTAATCTGCAACACATTATGATGAGTAGACAAATCGCCTTAACCCCAATATATATTGGCTATACGGTTATCCGAACTCGATCCAAAAACCTCAGAACGCATTCGCATGCCGGAGACAGCAGCTGCAATCTGTTCAACTGGCAAAAGTGCAGTCACAAAGAACCGCGAACAGAATAAAGCTTTATCTTATCATACCGACTATACTCGTAAGCCAGACCCTAACCAACTTGCCACAGCCAGGACAGGACACTGGGAGAGAAGAGGCAAGAAGGCAGAAGGCAGAAGGCAGAAGCGGGTCCTGAACCCTTAGGGCCATGAACAAGACAAACGATGGCGAACTAAGTTGACCAGCCATGAGAAAGTGCAGCAAAAAGTTAACATGACCATGAATTTGAGCTGCCAAAGTTCATTTTTAATTTAGCGAATAGAGAACACACACTTCCCCACCCCAGAGACTCCCCCGAAACGCACTCCAACGCGAACAATCTATTAAGCCCGCACGGCACCCGAACTCGACTATTCGAAGCCAAGTCTCATGTTCTTCTTGTTCCGAAAAGTTGTTGATATCTATTACCAAAGATTTGAAGCAGTTCGCCGGCATCTCTCAGCCAGCTTAACTCGACGGGATGGGGATGGGGGTCTGGGCACAAAAAGCTGCGGGAGAATTCGTTGTGGTAAGAACTTAAAGACAGTTGCCGGTTGAATGGAACTGACTGCAAGCTGGGCAGCCAAATTGGGAGTTAGATGTGTGTGAGTGGGTGGTTGGGGGTATCGCCAGGGAACACACACATCCCCCTACCCTCCTACACACATGACATGACAGCTGGTTATGCCGGGCCACAAGGCACGTAGCGCATTGCAGTTAAGATTTGGATTTCCTTCGCCGGGCATATCAAAGGAAACAACGCAAAAAAATCAGGAAAATACTACAAAACACTTATCTGGGTGACAAATAGAAAAAGCGAACAATGGAAAGCTGACGGCGGAGACGAGGTCTGGCCGGGGCTTCCAACATTGAAAGAAAAATGTCTGTGAGTAGATTAAAAAAAAAACAAAAAAAAGGAAAAAGGGCAAGAAAAGATGAGGGGAATGGTAACGAAATGAAGAGCGACTGGAAAATGGAGCTACGGAGCTCGGAAATGGCTCACACTGTCGTTATAATAAAGGCACGACAAGTGCTACCTACAGTGCCACAAAGTACAGTAGAAAATCCTTGAAACTCCAGCAAAATAATACAAGTAAAGAGGACTCTTTGTTGAGTATATGATATTACTCATACGACCCGTAATCAATTCCAAATTCTCAATTCTAAAACTAAACCCCTTTTTATGACAACTTTTCATTAAGAGAAGTTGAAGTTTTATAGCCAGAACCCACTGTACCCGCGAAGTGGTCGTGGGCATGGTCATGGCTGCCCACGCACACACACACACACACACAAAGGACACATGTGTTTCGCTGTTGTCTTAGCCACCAGACCGCCCAGACAACCTGCAGGCGCTTCCTTTGGCTTGTCCTTGCCTTTTTTTTCACTTCCCTGCCCTGCGTTTGCCATTTTGTTGTGCAGTATTTATTTTTTCTATCAACGGACGTATTTGCTGTTGTTGTTAATATTTGCAAGGCGACTTTATCTTAACAAGATCGGGCCAAGGAGCTGAGAGTGAATGTGTGAGGGCGGGATGGCGGCATGGCGTTAGGGGCGAGGGAGGCTAAGACCGAGTGTGCGATGCGTCTGCCATTTCCTATGTCATTTAAAATCATTTTGCAAGTTTTGAGCTGACTTTGAGTTTGTCTTTCGTTCCCCACATCCCCACCATGCCACCATGCTCCCCAGCTCCCCATCGCCGACTTCCTCCGGGTCCTGGGCACACACAGGACTCAGTTCATGTATTCGGATTTGTTTCGTTATCGTTTGTTGGAGTGTCAGAAGGAACAACTACAGCACTGAGACCAATGTCAATTGCCGGAGAAAGCAAAGCAAGACAAGGCTGAGCCAGATTCTGGCCCAGTTAGCAGTAAGCCCATCATGTTACCAACTGAATCCAGTTCGATCCAAGCTGATTCGTTTATTGCCATGGAACTAGGCATTAAAAAGTTAATCCCAGAACTAGTCCCTCCTCTGAACTTTTATTTGGCCAAAAATTAACTCGAGTTAGGGCCATTACTCACTTCGTTTCATGTCCTGCCAGCTTAGAGGGCATTTTTCATTTGGCCAATTTTCATAAAATGAACCTTACCTTTTCGGAGCCATGGCTGAATAATATTCTGACCCACTCATAAACCACTTTCAACTTTCGGACAGACAATACAGGACTCTACTAAATCATAAAAAGAGATGAAAATATGATGTGTCCCAGGATCATAAACCATTTGAGAAACATCAACAAAAAGGCGAAACAAAGCACCAACATCCGACCAGGAGCCATAAACCTCCTTCCTGCCAGGACCTGGTTAACACACACACCACACACCACATACCACATGAGTCATAAAAAGAGTAACAACAAATACTGAATTTGTTATTAAATAACAACATAACGATATCTAATTTCAAAGGCCGGGAGTTGGCTGAATATTATTTAATAAAATTCGTTAGATAGGTTAAAGGTATATAGGAAATAATGGCGAGCCATAACCGGGCATTGCATATATTTGTCCCGTGGGGGGTCCTCTTGGCCCATTGTTGTTACCATGGCTGCCGAGCTGCCAGAACGCCAGGACGCCAGGATGCCAGTTGGAGGCTCCGCCCGCGTCGGCCTATTAACCACATTTTAAGCATAATTGAATTTCGTGCATAAATTTCGGTTTATGGGTCGTCGCAGGGAGACCACGACCCGGCCAGATTATTACATTATTTACTGTGTGCATGTGTATGTGCGTGGGTGCCCAACAGAGACAGCACCATCGGCAGACAGAGACGGCGAGCGGGCGAATGAAAGAGAGGGCGAAAGGCCAGGTGGCACCACCAGACGACAGGGGCATCAATTTTATATGACGCTCAGTTTCATTCCCCCCCGTGTTTTTCTTCTCCATTTCTGTTGTTTTTTTTTTTTTTTTTGAAATGGTTCACTGCCTCCTGCTGCTGTTGGTGAAAGCCCCAAAAATATTTATTAAATTTTGTTTTTATGGTATAAACACAAACGTGCACCCATCCGCAAGCCAAATCCACAAACAAAACGAATACAAACGCGAAGCAATTGCTTGCAGTCTATTATAGCCTCTAGCGAAGGTCCTTGGGTAAGAAAATCATAGCTTTAATCCTTATGGGCATAATAGAAATAGTAAATAAAAAATAAAATATATTAATCATATACGTAGATCTTAGATGCACTTTAACTATGAGCTCCTCCAATTACCATTCGCATTGGACCCTTTAAACTCATCTTCTTTAATTGAATTCCCGAAGACTATTGAGACCAAGGACTATCGCAAGGATTTTCCAATTGAGATTTCCAAACAAAACAGCAATGCGGGAAACTTCGGCTGCGAAGCAAACAAATCCATGGCTCCCCATGCTGGCAAAACCAAAGTTTCCGAGCAAACAATCGCCGCTCCATTAAACAGGCTCTGCCTCCCCGTGCCACATATGCTCCAGTCATATGTTAAGCCCTCCCTCCGTTCCGGAAATGTTGCCAAAAAGAGGGCAAAAATTTCAAGTATGAACGGCGAAAGTTCATTGCCGCTTTTTAGGCACTTTCACGGCATAGAGCGTACAGAAAAGAAAAAAAAATACAAAAAAAGAAAGGAGAACTCAGCCAAGAACAGAGGCAACACATCAACTTTTTATTAGCTGAAAAATAAACACTCTAAAGGGAGGGGGGGGGAGGGGGCTCTGAGCCACAGCAAGACGCAAACAAGAAAACAAACAGCCGACAACACAAAACGCAAACAACAACGGCAGCGGCAGCGGCAGCGGCAAGAGTTGAGTAACAAATATTTACAACGCGGTACAGGCAGTCTGCCCCAGAAACCTCTCTGAAAAAGCCCTCCTCCCTTGAAAAGCCGGTTATTTGCCATTTTTTTTTTGTTGGTTGGCTGGCTGGCTGGTTGGCTAAGACACTGCCAAGGACCAAGTCAATGTCGAGTCCGGGCCGCGGTCCTTCGCGACTTAATAAATCTTATTAAAGTGCGCACAGCCTCTAAAATATGCTACGTTTTTATTTCTTGGCAGAAAACGCCCAACCACCCACTAAGAACACCCCCCTTGGCGGGGCCATTTAAAATGCCTACCGCAGCCGGGGCAGGGGTTCTGTCTACCTTGTTTCTGCTTTACATAAATTTATTTCTTACTTCGCCTCCGCGGCTTACTATTCGGCGGGCCTTGGGACTGTGGTCCGGGCTGGCTTTAATGTACATCAATTTGGGTTGATTGTTGGGCCTATGAGGGCGGGATGGGAAAGATTACAATTGAGTACCGGACGAGGCAAAAATATTATCCAAAAAAAAAGTGGAAAGCTATTGCGCAAGATGATTGCAAAAGGTTCTTTTTTTTTTGGTTTTGATTATAGGAAGTCAGCCGCTTAAATGCTTGACAACAATTTTATAGGATTTATACATTTTATATATTTCTCAAGTTTTTATAAATTTAAACATTATATAAAGGTTAAGAAATAAATCAAGTTAAGAATAAAAAAGCAACTTTCAACTTTTTCCTGTCAAGTCACTTAACAAACAACTCTTCAGATTGCTTATTTGATTTACGAAACTGAAATTATCAGTGCTACCATGTTACAACTGGGCCAAGTTTATAATAGAAACTGGGGTAACAAGAAATAGATTAAATTTTTATAGTATAGTGGCACTATTGTAGACACTACCAGAACACCACCAGGATACCAGGACCTACATCCTGCAGAATATGGTTAAATTTTTAAAAAAGCATAATTACAAGATGCTGCACCTTTAATTCAACCTCTTGCCATCATTTTTGTTTTTCTACAAACAACATTAAATAGCTTCCCATGAGGACATTATTCTTGTCAACATTTGGTTCGCCTCAGCAGGAAGTACCAAAGGGACGAGGTCCTGCCGTTGCCCATAAATTTGCGGTCTTAATTCGGTTTAGTGCCTTGCCCTCGATTTTGTTTCGCTGATTTTTTTGTATTTGTTTTGGTTGCCCCTCACAGTCCTGATAGTCCTGGCAGTCCTGGCAGTCCTGGTAGTCCTCGTAGTCTTCCTAATCGCGCTAAATTAGATATAAGCCGATGGCCAGAACCGAGGCCGGAATTATCCAACTGCGCCCTGAGAAGACAAGGCTGCGGTGATTGCTTTTTTGCTTTTGCGTTTTGGCATCTAAAACAAATTATCGAATTAGTTTGTTTTCGGCCAGTTTTTATTAGCCGTTTAGCGAGTTATTTGGTTAGTAATATTGTTTCTCCTTTCTTTATTGTTGTCTGGCGAGTGGGAACTGACCGACCAGAAACCCAAAAACAAGTTAATTGTCCGACAGTAAATTAGGCGAACCATCTGCGGCGAATCGACGTAATTGATAAGGGAAGTCGCCTTCGATAAGGACAAGGCGATTTAAAACGGAATTCCCAAGGCTATTTATATCTTATCAATAACTTGAGTGAAGTAATCAGTCAAGTGTTTTTTGGTGCCCAAATAGGAATTCCCCTGCACATTGGTCATATTTAATGGCTAAAGGTTGACATTCATGGGGGGAATACTCTTGAATAGTTGGCGTTTTTAGGTTTATTTATTAGAAGTTGAGTCACTGTTACAGGGCCAGTGATATTCCAAAGAATTCCCCAAAAACCAATGGACGTTATCGTCGTGACTTCAAGAACCTTTCGGCAAATCATAATGATTTTGATAAGCGCTTTCCGAGTGCAATCAATCACGGTGTGTAGATGGAACGCCGTCCAGCCAGATTGATTGCCCATTGTTGGGTGCCGGGTCAGTTAAAATTGGGAATGGAAATGAAAATGGATATATGATGGAATCCCTGTTGACGGATATCATCTCGGAATCGAACTATTGACACAGGGAATGCCGCACACGGATGCGTGCTGTTGCCACAGAATAAGTTTTTCACACGTTCGTGTCCTTTGCCTCCTTATTTCGGATGGCTTTTCCTTTTTCCGGCCGGCTCGTTTCAGATCTCGTTTTATTACGGGGGTCGGGCCCCTCCTGCGCCCGGTCCTTTCTCCTGACTGAGTAAACACTATGGCATCGCCGGCTGACCAAGTACGCCATTGAGGAGATTTCTTTTGTCGCGACTGAGGCAGCTACGGGCCGCCAAATATTTTTCATGGACCAACTCGTACACCTCCTGCTGAAAGTATCCGTGCTCCAGCCAATGCTCATCCTTGTGGCTCCGGCGTATTTGCTTATCCCTCAGCCGGAACTCGCGCCACAGCATCTGGATCTGCAGCCATTTTTTGGCAATGAAGTCCTGTGTTTTTCGCTCGAACGGTGTCTTCTTGTAGTTGGAAATCGCGTGGAAAATGAAATTTGCATTGATTTGTTGCTGCAATGCCAATTGGTCCAGGACCAAGAGGCTGCCTTCATCCACGGCCTTAAATTGCGCCGTTATTGGGTAACTGGAGCTCAGCTTCAATGCGACAATATTCGGCATGATGTTTGTTTGTTTTTTTTTTTTTGTGTCATATATTTATAAATTATAATGTATAATGCGTATTTTATCGTCTGTCCTGTCACCAATTATAATTTATTTTACAGTTTCTGCTTGTTCAAGGGTTTTAATTAATAATTCTGACGTTTTTTGCAGAGGTCGCTTCGGTTGAATTCCTCAAACTAGTGCCGGGAATTAACTCTGCAGTGTTTTTATATCAATTTCGAGCAGGCTTTCGATAGCGCACCGGGCATAAAAATAAAATGTCGTATTGTGTTTATTTTAAATGGTGTAGCTTCCACCTGATAGCGACTATAATGAGGTAATGCCCCACAATCAGTTCTTGGCGGTAAGAGCTATTTATTCCCTAGACTAGGAAAGTTATTTTTTAGATATATATATATTTTTTTTGCAATAAATATTTAATCTTTCTTTTAAAGATTGTATTTGTAGTGTGTATACATTTTAGAAATTCCTAAAATGTTTGACATGAAACACAGAATCTCTGACCAGATACCCTGTCCCACTGAATTATATTTTGTGTGGCCTGTCACGTTCGGGGCGTAGGGAAGTCCAGGGACTTGGGCGTGGAGCTGAGATAAAAAGCAGAACGCCAGTTATCAAATCACGCTCACGAAGCCACCGACTGATTCATGAGGGGCCAGTCGAATGTGCGCAATGCGCTATCGGGGAATTATTGGCCGATAAGCACGATAAGCCCCAATCCGCACACCCACTGATACACACGCACATCCAGAGTAATCTGGGCCCCGGTTCAGGCCGGTTTTGGCCTGGCCTAGCATATTAGCCTACTCAACAAAATCGTTAGACCAAAGTCAATGAACACAATCGTTAGGCGGTACACTAGGCAGCAAAATTTTATCACCCTCTGTGGATGGGTGCTTGGGGCCAGGGGCTGGGTGCTTGGGTCTGGACGGGCGTGACAATGTTTGTCGTCAAGTGTCGACGGCTCATCGCTGATAATTGTAACGATTACCCACGCCCATGCCATCAACATTCAAACGCCCTCATTATTGCCAAACGGCAAGTGCCACTCCAAATAGAGTGAGTTGCGAGTTGCGAGGGAATCCATTCGGCCTGTTACATTCATGATTTAATTATAGGTCTCAAGAGCACTTATCATTTGATGCTCAAATCGCGATTAAAGCCACCTTTGTCAACATTTTTTGTTATGTGGATTTATGCAATAGAAACAAAATTATAAGAAGTTGCTAATTTTTTTGTAATTAAAGATTATAATTATTTTTTCCGTGGATCGTTGTGTAACTTCATTTTTCATACTATATGGCTCTTAACATTCCATGTCTTGATCCAATTCAGAGCTAAGTATTCAAACCTTCATATATCATCTAAATTAAATTGATTAAGATTTTTAATTTCCTTTTGCACAGAAAATATAATATAGCTGCCGAAACGTTCAGGTATACAATTTTAAATTAAAATAATTCGTTAAAGTCTTCATAACAAACGTATAATAATTTCAGAAGGCAAAATGACTATTTAACTTCGCTTTTAAATGATAAAAATCAAATGAGCTGTCAATTACTATTATGACATTCGGCCCACAGTCGTTTTATCGCCGGCTTTGTCGCCATTTGTTAGTTGCATATTTAATTTTATTAAATCTTTTTCCATGAGATTGCAAATTAACAGTGTTTGTAAATGATTAAAATAAAATCGTATGTCAATTACTAATATTACTGCAGATTTTAGTCATTGTTTTAAAATTGCATACTTAATTTCATTCAATTCCATATGCAATAATTTCACTATTTGTATAAACTCGAATATTAGATTTGGTGTTTTGGTCAGAGAGTCAATTAAAGAAGGCCAATTTTCATATGTTTTAATGGCTTTAATCAACTGTTTATTGTTTGCGGATTTAAGTGAAATCTTTTCATTTATTTGTAAGATTCATTCCACAAACAAAAGCTTAATTATTTTCCGAATAATAACGTCCATAGAATGTCGACAATTCTATTAATTCTCAAAGTCTAATATCCTGGCGAATTGAATGACTCCACCCTCCATAAAACCCACACCATTGCAACATCCTCCTGCCACGGACTATGCCACATTAGACACGCTTCATTCCTATGCACATTTCATTGGTCAATTGACTGTGAAAACCTGGAAAAACAAAAACACAACCATAGCAGGGGCCGGGGGAGAAAGGACCAGGAGGAACAAGGACCACAGCAACAAGCCACGGAAAATTACTAATGCATTTCTAAAGAGTTTTTCATCAACTAAAGTCCCAGTAGCAGCTGCTAACTGGCTGTTACCTGTAACCTGACTCTCGCTGCCATTCTTTAAAGCAAATATCATTAGCATTATGATGCCACCACCCCTCGGCAACAGCTCTGTCACACCCCCGCCATACGGGGGTAGCTACAGCTACCCTGTTAGACTCCACGCCGCACCAAACCTGCCACACAGCTGGGCCACCGATCTGCAGCCCCCCGGCTGTTGCCATGTTTCATATGCACATTTACAACCTGCGGACATATCTTCACATATGTATGTGTATTCTACAGGAAAAAATTGAAAGAAAATGGGAAAAATGGATCTGGTCCCCTGCTAAATACCCTTTTATGAAAGTGATACTTTCAAGTTTCAATGTTTATTGTTTTTTCGATGTAAATTGTGGTCTATACTTCTACTCAATAGATTTAGTATCAAAGATAGTATATTTTATAGTTAATTAAAAATTCAAAGAAGGTTACATATTAATTGGCCATGGGTCAAATTTAAGATATACAAGTCGAATTCAAGCCGAATCCATATAATAAATAAAACTAAAAAGAAATACATATACAGATCAAGATGGTAAAATGATAGTTTAATGGTAATGTTTTTCCGCCAAAGACTATACAAACTATAAGCTTTTAGCTTATATTACCCAGCGGATAAGCCAAGTAGCGCGAACAACAAAATCATAAACAAAAGCGACAACATTGAGTGAGAAATATCATGTGCGCAAACACAGAGCAGATTGCAAAATCTGTTGCCTACTTGAAGGCACAAATGCGCCTCACGGACATACATACATACAGGACTCGTGGCTGTGTGTCAGTTGGCTGCATGTGTAAGTGTTGCAATCGAGTTTGCCTGGTGAAACTTTTTGCTATTCCACATTACTTGAAAAGCAGGCGAGGCGAGCGATAAATATATACAACATATTTCCATTTGCTGAATTGCATAAGCCTGAGCCACCTGGCCGTGTTTTTTGCACTGTGGTTGTGGTGGTGGTGGTGCTGCTGCTGCTGCTGTTGCTGCCTGTGGTGGAGTTAGTGGCTTTACTGGCCTAACCAGCAGCATACGCATGGCGAGCTCAGCCAACCAGGCCATGCATTATTTTATTCAATTTTTGCCAATTTGCTGCTTGGATACAAGATAAGATGCCAGGAAGGAGGAGGCTTGAGTGGAAGAGATGCCATTCAATAAGCAGGATCTCCGCTCCTTTATAGGAGGACGAGGAGGGAGAGGGGAGGGGGAGCTGAAAATGCAAAAATGCACTGCATACATTTAGGCTCAACACTGTTTACTTTATCCCGGGCCCATTCAGTTCATCCTCCAGGACAGACAGGACGCTGGAATTGTGATGAAATTCTCTCCCTAGGCCCCTGTCTGTGTGTGTGTAAAGGGCTCGGCTTGTATGACAAGTTGTTAGAGTTGTTATTGATGTTGTTGCTGCTGCTGTTATTGTTATTTCACCACCCCCCACCCACCCATCTCAACTCTCGCCCAATTGTACTCTAGTTTAAGCCATTGATTGCATTGAACCGGAGCTTCGTTGATTTTTGGCTTTTTCGATCCATCCGGCATCCAACAGCAGCTGAAGCAGCAGCAAAACTGAAGTTTTTAAGTCTTTTCGAAAATGTTTTAGCTCCCCTTCAACTTCGTCCTGCTCCTTGCATATTGTTTACAATATTTTGTGTGTGTAGATGGGACATAAGCTGACTGATGTTGACGGAATGGATAGGCATTTTGAGAGGCATTTTGCATTATACAGCGCCGCAAGACAGGACATGCCACTGCCCCTGCCGTCCAAAAACCGAAAGTTTGTAAATATTCCACTCCACTCTTGCCTCGGCCCGATATTTCAGAGCACTATATATCCTTAACAAGTGGGTCTGAGTGCCCTGGCGATAGACAAAATCGACGGACTGTTTGGATGAAAAATATCAATATGAGTGTTTGTGTCAGCTCCCTGGCAATTATTACTTTCTGAATGGAATCTGGAAGACTTGATGGATTAACTAGAATGCTTGCGTTTTAGGAAGAGTAAGCTGGAATCTATTTACCAACCTTATAGAGTAGTTTTCTGGTATTAGCTGAGACCTGTTAGTACTCTTACTATTATGATTTATGTGGATGAATATTAACTCTCGTATATCTTATTTAAAAAATATAAAATATACGTCCAAAATGAGGTGCAACAACGCATTTCAACTCGACACCTTCTATAAAATATGCATTACCGCCTTCGGCTATGCTCCGAAAAGTATTTTATGTATTTTGTATCCCAGTTGTTTTATTACATTTAGTGTTGTTTTAATCAGCGCTCAGATCCGCTAAGCAGAGAACCACTCCTGCAGAGCTCCTGCTCCTGCTTCTGCTCCTGCTCCTGCTGCGACCTTTGCCACCACTGCCGGAGGCTGGGGGGCGGGCAGGTGGAAATGCGTTACATAGTTTGCAAATAAATTAGAATTTGCTACAGCCAGCGGCAAGCAAATTAGAAACCGCTTGAACTACACGGGGCGAAATGTGCGTGTTATAACTGCCAAGCACACACAGATACTAGCACGCACACACATAACACATCCAAAAATGAATCCAACTGCCGCCAGCCAAATGTGCGTGCAAAAGTAAACACGAAGGAACACAAGGAGCAGTAGTGGGGGGCGGTCTGGGAAATGGGGAAGTGCTGGAGGGGGTTGGGTGATGAGTGGGCGGCTGGGTGAAAGGGGGTGGGGCTTGGGAAAACAACAGCAACGCCCCGAGATGAAAGTCGAACCAAAGCCAGGACAAACGAACGAAGAACCGCAGGTAGAGTTAGCAGATTGTAAATGGAATTTAAAAATCCCTTAGGAACCAAAACACACCCTGGATAATATTAATAATGCTGAATAATTTAATTTTCTGACTGAATTAAAAATAAGAAAAATGAAAAGAATCTTAAAGAGATTTATAATGATTTTGGTTTTAGGTTAAAATTTAACAAGCTATCCGTAGTTCTGTTTTATAATTTCCATTTTCATATTAAGTATTGAATTTAAAAACAGTCAAGCAAAAAATGAAATAAATTATTTCTAAAAGCTAGTAACTGTTGTAATTTTAGTTTAAACTATGTTTATTGAATCTGTGTCTGAAACCCTCGCACCTGCTACAAAGAAACCAAAGTGATGGGTAAAAATCCGTGCAAGCCCAATTTTTTCGAGCTGTAAACTAACAAAAAACACCTTTAGCTTCTTTTTAGAGCCAGTCAACGCCTTCGATGCCATTTGGGTTACCGGCGAAACCCCATCCCGGTTCTCCCAGCCCATCACATGCATTTCAATTAACGGCCACCGAAAGCACTCCACAAGAACACGTGCTAGTATTGTCGATGCCACGCCCGCCCAGCCCCTAGTCAGCGGGAGAGTGGGGGCGTGGGTAGACGGAGGAGGGTCTATGGGGTCGTACCCACATTGTTTACGCTGTGGGGACTGCACTTTATCACAATGCCGGGCCAGGTCAGAGCTGAAAACAAACTACGGTCGCCATCGGAATTCTGACTTGCTAGTGCCAGGCTCCCTTCCATCATCCTGAGACTGGGGACTTTTGGAATTTAATCACAGGATCACCGATAAATAATTTCAACAAAAAAAGAATAACAAAAGACAAAGATCAATTACTTGAAGTGTTTTTAAAATAGTTTTAATTAAGCAATGAAAATAAGTCGCTAACTTTTCTCATGCCTAAATGTTTTAAAATATTTTTTAAGAAATATACAAAATTTTGGATTGTTTACATTAAAATAGGCTTCGTTAAAAATCTATTAATATACTCTATATAATATTCTCTCTATATATTTTTATAAAACGGCAAACAATTTTATACATTTCATTTGTAAAAAAATCTTAGAATCCATCCACGGTCCACAATCAAAGGATGTGTAGATCCTGCTAGTTCTTTAGCCCAAAAGAGCATTTTAGTAAGCGGGTAGTCCTGGGAAAACCACTATACTCCACTCCACACCATTACCACTTGCCACACCAAGGGGCACGAGTGGGTGAGTGTGTGAGGTAAAAAGCTTTTTAGCTATCTCGCGCACGCACTTCCGCCTCTTGTTGTCTGTTACCTGTTTGCCCCAAAGTCGGACAAAGTAGCTGCCACAGGGCATGCTCCTCCAGGCTATTTGGTGAGTGTGTGTGTGTAGGTGGATGGGTGTTTTGGGGAGCGGGGGCAGAGGTCGCTGCTTGCAACTCTAACGTTGCGTACCGCCGCCCTTGGGCCCGGGAGCTGTGTGTTTTCTTTATCCATTGGGTGGACAATTTTGTCAGCTGCATATGCAAACAATTACCGCAAAATAAAAGGTAAACAAAATTACTTCCAAGCAATTTCCCGTGCAAAAACACGCTCCTCCATCTCCATCCACACAACCCCACTTGCCACTCAACCACAGCGCCTCCCCGCATCGCTAATGCATGTGTCTATATGGCAAATTATAACTTTTGCTTGTTTGCCAGATTGATTCCGAGCTGGATCGACGTCGAAAAACCACAAAAAATGGTTAACGAGGAAAAAATTAAGGGAGCAACTCCAAACCAGGAGCGCGAATTATTAATAAAAAAAGTTTAAAGGACTCTACGGAGGTGAGGGAAGAACCATAAAAACCTCTCTGTAAATTAAATCTATTGTTGGTCTTAAAATCAATCAAAACTAAAATATTTTAATTAGACATCATAAATATTTGCAGAAAATATAGCAAGTATTTTTAGAAATATTCCCTTGGAATTCATGTTCATGTTTAAAGTGGATTTACTTTTGCGAATTGGATTGTTATTTTAATAGGATTACGTGTAAAATCAGGCACAAAAATAAGCAAAAATATTTAAGTGATATCTATGATTTTTTATAAAAGAGTTATTTATACGGAAATGTAATAATATCTTGCAAATGTCCGAGAACTTGAATGAGAACGATCTTGGCATCATTATGCTTTTCAACATTCTCGATTGGCCACTGAAATTTGAAAAGCATTGAAACCATTCCGAGCAATTAATTTAACCACTTAACACGCAAACTTTGAGTGTAAATACTAGCTCCTTCCCTGGGTCCTTCTCCATTCCTTACAGTTCTTTGCAGGATCTTACGCTTCACCCACCGCAACCACAAAGTATGCAATTATTATATGGAAAGAAATCAAGCGTCGGAAGAGGAAAGCGTTGAAAGGTTGAGGAGTGTTGAGGGGTGTTGAGGGGTGTGGCCCTCCCGCCCCGAGTATAATTTCAATGGGCGCCTCAATCGACTTTAAAAAGCAATTGAAAGTTTAATTTTTCTCACACTTTCCTGTTGCTTTGGGGTTTTTTTTTTTATTTTACACTTTTTTCCTTTTTTTTTTCTTGGTTTCTTTAATTGGCCCACACTCAACGGGACTTCAAATGCAGCTCACAGTTGGGCGCCATTATTATTTCCATTGCATAGCTCCGCAGAAGGCGTTGCCGTACCTCAGCCAGCTCGTTTTTGCCCTTTTCGGGCCAGGCCAATAAAATGTCTGAGTTTTGTCTCCTCCCGCCCGGAACTCCCGCCTAGCCACCCACTGTGCATTTGGTTTTATCGGCTCCGGGTTCGACTCCGGGCATCTTGCCTTAAGCCATGAATGGGTTGCGGGAGCCGGTGGACATGCCTGGGGGAATTAGGGGGGAAGTGGGTGTGCCGACCATGGAAACCGCTTATCAGGCAAATTTTTGGCCTTGTGTTGGGTCTTATTATTGAGAAATTAAGCGCACAGCGTGTGCATTCACACCCACGCACCCACACATACACATGCATACATACATACATATATACCAAAGAAGTTTCTTAGGTATATCCTGGTAACAAAACGGAAGTTCCAAGCTTCGCCGTTATAGCCAAAAAGCATCATCAGGTGGGGTTTGACAAAAGTTAAGGCAAACTTTAAAGATAAAAAGAGAGAATGGTAGCGAGTTAAGAAAGTATTATCCATGAGTATATAAAAATATATAATCCGAGTGTTAATAGGTGGGGGGAAGAGCTAGCAATCCAAGGACGAATATTTTATTTGAAATATTTCATAAAATTGTTATAATTTTGAATGGTTTGATTGCTGAAGTCATGAAGTGATCGAAGTGAGATATTATAACTTTAATAAGCTTTATTTATGAAATTTATTGAATCAGGAAATGCTTCTTTAATATGACATATTTTCCTAAGAAGTGAGTCAATTATAATTGCACCGTCAATTGTGCGGTAAGGGTGATTTCAATTTCAATGGAAGCATTTAAAACGCAATCAAGTGAAGAGCTCGTCTTTGTAAATTTTTAAAGACCACTTGCGGGCAACCGCTTACCCAAGCACACTCACACAGTGACAAGGCAAATAAGTCACAGGCACTTAACGAGCAGCAATGGTGGCCCCGTGGGAGGGGGGAAGGGGGCGGAGGAGGTGATACGGAGTTGGGTGGGGCGCCTAACGCCTAACAGGCTCTACAAACATAATCACAGGCTAAGCAATGACCGGCGACTGTAACTCAGGGGCGTGCTGGCGAGAAGGAGGCATGGCGAGTGCAACTCGATGCGCATCCAGCCCAAAAGTATGCAACAATTTATGCATGTTTACAAAGGCAATTTCTGCAACACGATGGCTAAGGTTTCTGGGGCTTACGGGGCTGAATGGGCGGGAGGTCAGACGATGGGC
This sequence comes from Drosophila atripex, assembly GCA_035045925.1. Classification (NCBI taxonomy): domain Eukaryota; kingdom Metazoa; phylum Arthropoda; class Insecta; order Diptera; family Drosophilidae; genus Drosophila; species Drosophila atripex. The sequence continues at coordinate 12,248,308 of JAWNOP010000070.1, forward strand.
GGCAGGATGGATCTCCTGGGAGCGGCAGCAGCAAACAAATGACCAGTGCCCAGTGGCGATGGCGCGCTGCATACTTTTTGAAGCCGACCAGGCTTTTGGCACACCGCAGAGCATAGACAAACATTGATCACTTACAGGAAGCCAGTTGCCTGCCAGTGCAAATTCGAGGGGGTGTGGGGCGCAGAAACGGGGCAGGATGGACGGCCGGCAGCTGGCCATAAGCCAACTGGCCATTTTGTCAGCTGCGCTGAGTTGCAGCAGCCGTCGCATGTTAATATCAGTCCGACATCCCAACCTCTTTCATTCCATGCCTCTCCACTCCGATGTCCTGGCATCCTGGCAGCCTAGCCGGTCTGGCGGGGGGGGATAGGCCGGTATCCGGGCAGGCCTCGCATCAGGGGAATAGCACTTGGCCGTGGTGCGTCTATTGGTCAATGGATTAAAGGGAAAAGTCCACGTGGGAAAGTGCAATGCCATGGCGCTGGGGAAACTTCCGATGCTGCACGCTCGTCGATAAAAACAATTTTTTTTTTGTTTTAATTTTTTTCTCGTAAATCCTTTGCAATACGAAATGAAACAGGGCGTTTCATTGGAATTATGGTTTTTGGAAAAGTTTCAGTCATTTAATCATAAAAGCTTAACAATTTTCATAGAATATACAGGTATTACGTTTTAAAGTGAAGTATCTAATAGTGTATGTACTGTTTGTACTGGCAACGAGAATATCTACTTGTGTTTCTGGTAATTTATCATCGAAATCATCACTGAGACTTGTTAGCCAAATAGAAGCTGACATTCCCGGCAGTCACCATCGATTGGCAATCACCTTTAATTAGTTTGGCAGGAAGAGGAGACTCGAAGCCCCAACTCCATTTACCCACTCAATTTCGGCGATCTTGAACCAACAATTTCCGCTGCCAATAATATTGGCAAACATTTTGGCATAGTGTCAATTAATTTTCCCGCCACCACCCCGGCATCCAGCCACCACCACTTCCGCACTTCCGGCTACCGCTCGCACTCGCTTAACAACTAAACTGGCGAAATGAAGTTGACGTTGGCATCGCTGCCGCCGAATCAGGTGTTTGACATTTGGGTGTCGATGTCACTTGACGCCTTCTATGGTAGATTTTAGCCGTGACCCCGCCACCCTTTTATCCATATCCCCTTACCCGCCAACACACCAAACAACCTCTGCTGGCCCTGCGATTGCTATTTAGCTGATTGTGTGGTTTTGGCTTAAACGTCTGGCAGCCACCTCCTGCCACCCACCCACAAGTCCAACACAGCCCCCCGCCCCCAGCCGCAGCATCTAAATGAAGACGCCCCCAGTCGACTGCTGGCATAAAGTGCATGCATTTAATTAATTACACTATTTTGTCTTGGCGCTTAAAGTGAATTAAACTCAAATGCTTGGCGTAATACTTAGCTGGGGGATTGGAGGGGCGGAGAGGTAAAATGATTAAAGTGCTTAAAATATTACCATTATAAATCTAATGGAGAAGATAGGGAATTTTTGTTAAATTTTATAAAAGCTTTTAAGCTTCTTGGTTTTAAATGTAATTTACAAAATTCAAAAATTATTAATTTTAAATACTAAATTTTTTGGGGACTTTAGGATAGAAATATGCAAAAACCCATACCACTTTCTCTTCCCCTCTTGCTAATTAAAAAGTAAAATATAAAATAACAAAAAATTAAGGAAAATAAGACAAACAAACTTCCTTTCTTTTTAATAAAATTCTTATTTAATAAACTTCCACTTTACAAACAATTAACCACCTTTGTTAAAAGGAGAAATTGTTAAGAAAAATCCTTTGAAAACTACATTTCCGCAAAATGTCTCTATAAATTTTGTTATTTCTGGCCGTTTCTGGACAGGAGCCTTCCTGTCTGTGAAAAAGGACATGAATGTATGTATTAGCCTGGCAACTGCAAACTTTATACTGCATTTTATTTATTTAATTTGATTCGTTTTCATTAACTTTACTCTCGCTTGCCATCTGTCTAACCGAGTCCGGTACTTTATTTGGGTATTTTGACTTTATGCTCCACTTTGGCAACGTAAAGCTTCATGGCGAGAGGGCAACGGGGAAGGGGAAGTGGGGTTTTTTGGGAGGGAAGACCCCGCACAGTTATGCAAATGTAATTAGTTGCATGACCGAAACCATAGAGCAATATTTATGGCACAGACTGTGCCGAGAAGTGAAAGCGGCCTCTGCCCGTTTTCTCGTCCCTGCTTCCCTCTCTGCATCCCTTCCTGGCGCCCATGACCATGTGCAACTGTTGTTGCCGTACGGAGAGTATCTGTGAGATACTTTTAATTTTTTACGATTTTTGTGGGCACGAGAGCTTTATGTTACCCTTTTTTCCAACGTACACCACCACCACCACCACCACCACCACCCCCCTTTGCCACCGATATTTACTTTTTTGTGCCGTTTAGAATATTTCTCTTGTCTGCCCTCCTTGTTTTTGTTAATTTTTTATGGTCGCAGGGTCCGGTACTAGCATCGCCCTAGGTGGAGGGGGATGGCGGTAAGAGGCAGGAGTAGGGAGTAAAGGGATTCGGTTTTATGGCGGAAATGGCAACGCTTGCCACAAAATAAAACAAAAGATATTTGCAGTGTGCGGTGTGCGACGATAAAGTAGACTAGGTCGAAATAAAGATAAAATAGGCGAACGTTTTGGCTGCCCCAAACACTATGCTATAAACGCCCCAAGACCCATGCCCCACCCCCTAAATCCATCCGCCCACCTCCCTCTCGCACACCCCACTATTTGGCATTCCTCTTGTAATTGCTGCTGCAGCTGGAAAACTAAGAAGGGAATGTTTAAAAAAATCTCCGGGGCGAGGGGTGGTGGAAAAGTCTTTAAAAAAAGATGGAAAAATCGAGGCAAGAGGAAAACAGTTGGTAAGGAAAAGCAGCTGAAAACTTTTGCCAGCCATTTGCCGGTGAAAATTGAGATTTATGAGTGCACTAGGTACTGGTAACTGGGTACTGGGGTATTGGGGTACTGTGAGGTGAGAGCCTGGTAGACACAAAGAGATAGAGCTGGCAGACAAAGCCCTCTGCAAGGCTGCATCTATTTTGCCGAGTTTGTTTTTGCCAAGTTGGAACTTGGCATATTTCTCCATTACGAGCGTCGCCAGCAAATTGATTTGATTTGATTCGATTTTGAAGTCGATAAGCCCGCACTTTCAGTTTGCTTTCCCGCCCTCCACTGCTCCATCCACTGACTCTTTCATTTTACTTTTGCCTTGCATTTATCCTTCTGCTGCCAGGATACTTGGATGTAAAGCCAAGGTAAGAAAATTTGTAACTTCTGCTGCTTTTCTGCTGCTAGCAACCCAACTTCCATCCAATCGCCGAGGCGCAATCTTCCCCATTTGATTGGCAGAAGTAAAGTGAAAGAGTGGCCCCAACCGAGGGAGATGTGGATAAGCCAACAGACAAACGATTATGTAAATATCTGACATCTTGCTGGCAGACGGGTTCGAAACACAAAAAAAAAAGAACAAAAAATAATAAGAAATCCTCCTTGCCGGTCATCTACAGATTGCTTTTATTAATTAAAAACGATGCGCACTTTTATGGCAACACGCACGCGTGCGATGGGACCATAAATCGAGAAAAGGGTAAGATTGAAACGAAAATATAAATTCAATGGTAAGAAAAATGTATTAAAAAGTGTAAGACGGACTACAACTTTGACTCATAAAGGAATTTTTTTTTCATATGTTTCTCTACGTGATATAAGATCCTGTAGGACCAATATTCAGAAATTCTGCCAAATAAATAATAAATCAAAATAATATTTCACAAAGCTGCTTATCGAAACACCAAACACCTAAAAGCTGGAACTAATTTTAGCTAATATTCATGCGAAAGCCGCTGTCATTAACTAAAAGTGTTTGCCCCCGATGCGAATCTATAATACGGCGTATCCATTAAATTTACATCCGAATAAACTTTGTTTTTAATGTCCGTTTTATATGAATTATTGCACACATACATACATCCAGCCGTACATGCTGAAATATCCTTGTTACTTTATACATTTTAATTTGGCAAATTTGTTTATCTACCTAGGATGGCATATCCTTTTTCCCCTAACTCTCTGTATGTGGCTCTGTGTTGGTGTTGGTGTTGGACAAAGCTAACAATGTGCCATAGCTAAATACTAAAATGTGTTGCATACTTTTGTGCGGTGGACGAGAAATAGGCGCCAGACCACAAAATTGTTGGGCACACATGCCACCGAAACACCAACACTCCAACACCAACAAACAACTGCAAAACCAAAACAAAATCGGAAAACCAAAGGAGCAGAGGGGTATGGCGACGGGGAGCTGTAACATTGGGCGTCGCGGCTCGCGATAATTATGTATGAAGCAATTATTTCGCCTGTCCAGCAGCGGCAAAAACAACAACAATAATAGGGCAGACTTGCCGACAATAACTGTTTTGTTTTCGTGTTTAAGGTTCTTTGAGTGCAACTACATACATACATACATACATAATGTGGATGTGTGTGCATTTGCATTCGTAGGTGTTGGTGCGTGAGTGAGTGCTGTTGTTGTTGTTGTTGTTGATGTTGGTGTAGCAAGTGGTGCAAGTACGTGAGCCCCAAACAAATTGAAACCGACGCGTCGGGCAACAATTTGGTCCGAACTACAACATCAGCAGCGAATGCTAGTTAAATGCCTGACTGACGTCTATAATTATAAAGTGGACAACGACTGAACGGCACCCATACAAGCGGCAACAACAATTTCTGCAACATTTAAGCACGTGTTCCGCTTCCATCCACCTTATCCAATTGCCAGTTTTCACTTTAAAAATGGCCAACAAAAAAAATTAGAAACGGGATATATGGATAATTAAGTTGCCAGCCTGGAAATATGCAATAAAAATAATCCACAATGTGCGTTTGTTGGTGTAATTGCAGCTCCTATTGTTGTTGAAACTTATTAAGTTAATAAGCAATAATAAATGTATGTCCTATGTTATCCTTCAACATCTATTGTCCTTAAAGACCCGCTCCCATAGCGGCATTAGCAATTCCAATTGCCTTACAAGCATTGCCAGACGTTTATGCCCAGCCAATAACTTGACCAACATGTTTCCAATGCCAGACATTCCGACCATAAAATGGCGCAGAAGGATATGACCAGGACCTGCACCCCGCCCAGCAAGAATCATCTCCGGGGAGCCAACCGTTTAAATGTGTAATGAGGCTATGGGTCAGTTGGCAACAGTCCTTGTGCAGCTTTGGCTCAGGGTCGAAGGTGAAAACTCAGGACTCACTCGCACACACACACAAGACTAATTAAGCTATTTATTCGGTTTGAGGTTAAGTTCAAAAGCAGTTAGTTGCAGTCATTTTGGTGGTCAGATCCCAACGCAGTTCATTGAGGGCTCCGCTATGTCAGAATATCAAAATGGGGGGAAAAAAAATCCAAAATGGGAAACAGACTGCAACGCGCTTATGGCTTATAACTTTAACTTTACTTTCTGTCCTTTGCGGTTGGCAGTTCCATTTGGCAAAAGGCTACATTAAAGCCACATAAATCAAGTCGGGCGGAGTGCGAGAGTAAGCCGGACAACAATTCATTAATTGACCGGAAAAATTGATTCTTCTCCACAACAACAAAAAATGTTTCGGATCAATTTTTTAGTAAATTGTTAATAAGCTTAACTTTAAATGGCCAATAATATTACACTTTTTTGCCTTTTAAATAGCACAGTTTATTTAGTAAATAGCTTTTAATTGTATTTGGATATTTATTTATTAGTTATATGAAATAACTATTAATATACTTTTATGTTTGACTTACAGATTCTTTTATACATATATGTATATGTATGAAAACCTAGTAGAGAATCCTAAAATAGAATCGCGTTAGCCCCAATTGCCATTCAGTCATAGATAAGAAAAAGCGAAAATGTTGAAAATAAGAGGAAAATCCAACAAAAGACACAAGAGAAGCATGGAAGCATGTGACTGGGCCATGGAAGTGGGCCTACTGTAGCACAGATTGACGCCATGTTGGTAACATGTTCCACCATTTTTGGCCATGTTTATGTTTTTTTCGCGGCCCATCCCGCCACCGTCCCCAGGGGCTTTTGCAGTTGGGTTCCATGGACAAAGTCCATAGCTGAGCTCCGGAGACTTTAAACGTACGCTCAAAGTTACACTCAAAAAAATATAAATTTAAATATAAGTTTTTTGAATTATATTTCTGAGTTTGTACATTTTATATACATATAAAATTATAATATAAGTAAAGAATAGATTTTAAAAGAACGGAGACACAACATTGCGTATGAGTAATATTTTCCATAGAGGTTAATGGGGAAAAGGTTATGTTAGAACTCCATAAAACCTATTTTTATGTCCAAGAGTACTTTCCGGTGTACGAATTCGCCCACATTGTACCTCAACTGATTTCACATGTAAATCTTTTCGCATTAATCCTTCAGCCTTAACAGTTGTTCATCTTCTTGTTGCTCCTGCTGTTGTTGTTCTCTGCATTGTTGTTGCTGCTTGAGTTCACATAATGAAAAAGAGAAGAGTCCCCATGAACACTCCTACCTATCCTCATATATACCTATGTATATTGTGTACATTGTACGCATACATATATGTATGTATGTAGGATCCTTTATATCTGCCTGTATATCCATGTCCCGCATATCTCCGCTGCTCTGGGAAAATAAAATTTAATTTTAATGCACTTAACACATTTTTCACTTATTCTGCAAAATTTATACATTCACCCAACGTGATATAATTTGTGAGGTTCGCACACATTCGGGGCCCATAATTACAAATTGATTTTTTTCGCCCCATTTTTATACCTGGTAATTAAAAAGTCGGTTCGTTCCCCAGAAATTCTGTAAAGCAAACTATATGAAATATATAAGATACAGTTAGTTTTTAGGAAAAATGTTTCAAGTTGGAGAAAGGGTGCACTCAACCGTAGCTTTATGTGAAACCACAAGGAAACGGGCATGCCAATTGGGTGTATTAAAGTCGAGAAGCTGATGTCTTTATTACATCCTGTTGTAATACCTGGTATTTGGAGAGCGGTTAGGCATATTGTATTCAAAAGTACTTTAATGCCATTTATTTTATAAATAAGAAGTTAATGGATGGATACTCACTAACCAAGCACTATACAACCAAGAAGTAAGCAAACTCTTGCCTGACCTTACCTAGAATATAGGGTACCCATGCTGTCGAGATGATCTTATTTTCTTACAGCTTTTTGTGTTGTAGTTGCGGTGCTCATTAAGGCCTTTTGGGCAAGTGATTAACACAAGCTGTTGCATACCCCTGGGCGTAGGTTGAGAACTCTAGCAACATCGCATCCGAGAGGCAGCAGTAAAAAAAATTAAGTGTCGGCTGCCTCCAGGCTAACCCATTTTATGTTGGGCAACATTTGCATGTAAAAGACAATTGCCAAAGTGTAGTCAGTAACAACGAAAAAAAAAAGAATACAGAGAGTGCTAAATGAGCAAATAGTTGGGCAACCCAAACAATAAATAGCCCCCGGTTAGGAACTCAGATGTGCTAAGTGCACATCAAATGTTTCGGTAAGTTCAGTACAAAGTTTTGACCCTACAACACTTGCTAATATATTTAGGGCCAAGAAAATGATGAATCTTAACATAAGAAGGGAATGATTTTGTTCAACGTAAACGGGGTGTATACGTGATTTACTTTAAAGTAAACGGGACGTATGCGTAATTTGAATTGTGAGAAAAATGGGAAGAAATTTTGTAAAGAAAAGTGCAAAACTTTGCCAAGATAATCTATTATACTTTTAAGGCTTAAAAGCCAAACCAACTTGGCCATGTCAAGCTTTTCCAACGACTCTGTGAGCATCTGTAAAAGTCCCACAAAATAAAAGCAAGGATTGCCAATAAGTAACCACAAGTGCATTTGTGCACTTGATCTGCTCCGAAAACTTCAGCATTCAATTAAACCCTATATGTACTTTCACTTCATCGCCTCAAATCATCAAAGTGATTTGAGTCCAGTTTACTTTATTCTACTCTATTTTCTATGGAGGACTTTTCGCATTGTTCCCACCAAAAACGAAAATAACAACTACAATCCCAGAGCACTTAAATCCGCATGTAATTACAGACATGGAGAGACAGACCCACAGGAGCTGTGTGAGCTTTCAATACAGTTTCCACTCGCTGGGCTTTTCATCATATTTGCCATTGGATTTCATTTCGGTTTTGGTCTTTTTTCCACTTTTTCTCCAGTTTTTTTTGTTGTTTTTTTGGTTGTATTCTTGTGGTTATAGGTCGGCCACTATTACTGGATTTTCTCCGGACCTTTCTAGCCAGCTTATGGGAACTGTCTGGGCACCAAGTCCGGCTACGCCCGAAAATGTCTTCCATTCTCTTCCTGTCTGATCTCCTTTCGGAGTCATTTTCATATTCGTAATTATCCGAGTTACGCACATTAATGTCAGTATCACAAGTACAATATGTGGAATTCTCAACAAAAAAAAAGTTTTTGTCAGAGGACTAGTACACTTTAGGGTATTTTGGGCGAAGACACATATCAGGAAGAGGAATAACACAGGAAATACGCTATTCCTTTTAATAAACAATAATATAATATTTTATAAATCTTAAGAAAAGAATATTTTTATAAAAAAAAATATATTTTTCTAATATAAGTCAACTAATCCAGGTCCCTTTTCCATGGCTTACTTTCTACACTCGCGCCTCGACCTGCTGTTGTTGTCCGGGGCGAGTCAGCAGTCAAGTGGTTGTCTGTCTCCACTCAAATGTCAGCAGGACTCAGGACTGTCCTCTGGCCCTCACACACTTACACAGTAACGGGCACACGCACACACTGCCAGTGTCCTGGTCCTGGTCGTGGTCCTGGTGCTGGTGCTGGTCCTGGGACACAAGCTGGCAGCGATCCAAGTGGCTGAAAAGGGAGACTAAGTTGGAGGACACTGCGTGAGCCATTTTCGCTTCCACTTCCGTCCATACACAAAAACACACACACACACACACGGCCAGCCATATAGGGACTAGGATAAAACGTGCATGCACATAATACATATGCATGAGTCCTTCAGAATGTTGTCTGAATGCGCCTCCTGCGTCTAATCGTAAATATTCTTAGGCCCTGCTTGGCCGCTTGATCCCAGCCTTAGAATATGTAACCCGCCTCTGGCCCCCCGCCAGCGGGTAAGTTCTGTAATTTTCCGGCTAGAAAACTTAACTTTCTCCACTTTCCCGCATTCTGGATCTCCTTGTTATTATTGTCGTTTATGTGTGCCTTTTGTTTAGTTTGGACATTTTGTTGGAAGTACAGTGACATTGAATGAAATAAACGTTATAATGCTACACGGTATAAATAATATATAATTTATGGTTAGAAGGACGAATCTCAAAAACATCTTTGGATCCCGGAACCCTGTGAATATTAAAGAATCAAAAATTATAATATATAATTTTATATAATTATATTCAAATGTTAATAAGAATCGTAAATCACCAGTTAAGGATCCATTTTCCAAATCTCGCTGAAGGAAATTTCATTAATTTAAAAACAAGTACTCTTTAAGTTCCACAAAACAATTCCAAAAAGATCGATGCCCGATTAATTGCATTTCCTCGAAATCGAACATTTCCCAGAAAAGTACCTTTTCCGCAAACACCTCCTACAAGGGCGCGATGGTTCAATCTTTAAAGCGAAAACTCTCGCTCAAAACTCACTTAAAAACTTACACTCGAAACTTCATCTGCCGCACAAAGAGCAAACACAATACCCAAAAGAAAATCCTGGGCTGCCGGTGGGGGCCATGGGGGAAATGCGGAGAATCTTGGGCCCCCGAAGAAGACGTTGGAAACGGTGAAGGGAAAACGGCCACTTGTAAGCAAACTCAAAGCAGAGCAGTTTTCAGTTTCAAATATCAACGACGGTGTCGGCGAGTGCTTAAGCTCATCTATCAAAATATTTGTCGTAGCTTAAGCGACGAAAAGTATGTCAAAAGAAACTTGGAAAATATTGTCAGGAAAAAACAAAAAATTACGAAAAAGAACCCTTCAAATCTGAGACCATGCGAATTACAAATGGCCGCGGGTCCAATATAAAAAGGATACAGACATAAAACTGTGAAAAAAGGTTAATTGTAGATTTATGTTATTAAGATACAAACATTTTTCGAATAAATAAATTTAAGAGATTTTTGCTGTTAATGTACATGCTATAAGAAACTTCTAGCTTTCTTTTTTTCATTAACAGTTCTTATTTGGCCGCAGAGAATCAAAACCAATTTTTTATGCTTTTTGAACCTAATACAAAACAATTGACATACTGTTGTCTATAAAAGATACTATTGTCAATATTAATTAATTTAAAATAAAAGTCCAACAACGCTTAATTAATTATAATTCTTTAATAAAAACGTTTAATTTAAACGTATATTTTAAATCTTAAACGCACTTATGCGCCATCTAGCGGAAAGTAGAGCAGTTATCGATAGAGATGGCATTTTTAAATGAGTGCTTGTGCGCAAATATGTAATCGACACCATAGTGTTAAAAAATGGTCTCTTCCTTGTTTCCGTTTTTGGTGTGGACGTTTATCATTTATTTTTAAAAGTTATAAACTTTATATTAAACTACAAATTACTTTATTTCCTAAGAGAACTATTCGTCAATAGCATCCAAAGCAACTGCCACAGAAAAATGTACATTGATTTGGTTCAAGATAAGTTTTTCAATAGCCTTACAATTTTATTATTTAACGTAGTTTCAAGACGTAACTATAAAATAAATAAACAATATTATCTAGTATTATACAAATGTAAAAAAAAAATTTAATAATACACCATGAAGTTTGTTTCTTTAAAGCGTAAAAATATAATTTTTAAATGAAGTGTTTTGATTACTTCACTTTGGATTAGAATGTTTCTGAAAGCAGTTATACTAACAATTATCCATTTAATATTTATTTTTTATACAATTTCTGGTGAAGAACAAGATGAAGGTGAAGGCGAAAATGAATTAACATACACAACTTCCATTCGAGCCTTGGCTGAGTTGCGAGATATCGAAAATTCCTATATGAATCATTTACTAAATTATGTAAACTCTCTTCAAAAGAAAGTAACATTTCTAAAAAAGTAAGAAATAATAAATTTTTAAAAAAGAACAGGTATCTAACATATTTCTTAGATATTTAGAATCTATAACCCTGGAAAATATCGCCACCGAGGAATATCTGAAAAATCCTCTTCAAATATTTGGTCTTGTGAGACGATCTCATGAAGACTGGCCCAAAATTAATGCTTATATTAACAGGAATGAAAGTCACAAAGGTATTTAAAATAATATTTTCTTTTAGATTTAATTCTTGGTTTATCCTGTACAGATGATCTCAAGGAAATGCATATTCTTTTTAATCGAACGCCCAATTCCCAGGATATGGAAGAGGCTCTATGGGGAATGCATCGCATTGAATCCATTTACGATTTACAGGCGTGGGACATGGCTAATGGAATAATTTCCACCCACAAACTCCAGTGAGTCTTTGTTAATAAACACTCTGATATTTGAAAAATAAAATTAAAAACTTAAAGAAACAAAATGTCCGCACCCGATTGCCTCGCTTTGGCCAACTTTATGTACAATCAGTCGGAATTTAGACGAGCGGCTCAGTGGTATAGAATAGCGTTGCATTTTATCCAAGAACCAAGGAATGGTATTGCTGCTGAAGTCTATGGTCCTAAGGGAGAAGACCTCAAAAAAATGTTTGTGATAAGTCGTCTGCAAGAAGGTAAATTGGTTTATTTTTTAGCCGGATTATTTCGTCATCTCCTACACTTCAGGTTCCATCGACGACATACCATCTTACCTAGATGAACTCTCACAGAAACCAGATATACCCCTGACCTATTTAAAGCCGAAGCCTCCACCCACTCCTTTACAAATAGGATGTAGGGGGGAGTTTCCCTATCGGTCAAGATTAGTTTGTCGGTATAACACCACAACAACACCTTTTATGCGAATTGCTCCCTTGAAGGAAGAGGAAATCAGCAAAGATCCACTCATTTGGCTTTATCACGATGTACTTTTTGACAGTGAGATTGCCCAGCTAACCAAAAATGTAACTAGAGGGGAGATGATACAGGGATATACGAACAACTATACAACACCTGATAAAGGATACCGAATTTTCCAAGTTAAAGTCTACGAGGGTGACGGCGGAAAGTTGGACAGAACCTTGGTGAATCGCATGACAGATATATCCGGCCTGGATGTTGGCAATCATACTTATCTGGCCAGAGCAAACTATGGCCTGGGTACCCATTTTCAGGAGCACAGTGACTATGTAGATGTCACAAGAAATCCAGTGAGTAGAACCTATTGAATTAGAAGTGACTTTAAATGTTTCGAATGCACACTTTAGGACATTGGCTCTGAAGGAGATCGCTTGTTTACATTTCTTTTCTATGTAAGTTTGTGGAGTTTTTTTTTTTTAAATAAATACAAGCTACACATTAAAAACTTCTGAAGGCCAGTGATGTCGAAATGGGTGGATCCACTATATTCCCGGCTGCTAATATCAGCATAAAACCAAAGAAGGGAAGCGCATTGTTTTGGTACAATCTCCACAACGATTGGGAACCGAATCCTTTATCCCGACATGCAGTTTGTCCCATGGTCCTTGGCAACCGATGGAGTAAGTCTAAGGACTCTTGAAATAAACAAATAAATAAAAAATTTCCATATTACATTCCAGTTTTAAATAAGAGCATGCTATCTCACCGACAAATGTTTCTGAAGCTCTGCTACAAGTAGTACATATACAATTTTATTTTAATTAAAAATATCTTTAAATAATTATCATATAAATGGCTAAAATGAAATGGATTATTATAAAATAATTCCCAAGTGGAATTCTTATGCATTATAGTGACATTCGTGTAATAAAATGAGATCCTATAACTACAGTCAAGCCACAATATGGGCCACATGACTTCGGTTGAATAAAAATATCAGTTCCAGCCGCCTGATTAGATCACCTCAGACTTGTCATTGGCAGTTGAGGGCTTTCTGGGTGGAACGTAGAACCACCAGGCACCCAGGAAGAAGACCACGGAGCCCAGTTTGCAGATCAAGGCCAACAGCCACATGTACCTGTAAGATTTTAAGCACATGATATAATATAATAAAAATTATATATGTTAAATATACAAAAAAATTTCATAATACCCACCGGCTGATGTAGTAGTTATCGTAGAAGAGACAAGCTCCGCCAGCATCTTCATCGCATTTTTCTTGCCACAAAATGCAGGATTCATCAATCAGTGCCCCAAAAATCAGAGGAGCTGGAATTGTGCCCAACAATCGCACTTTTATCCACTGAAGGCCCAAAGCAAAGGAACGTTGTTCGTCCTGGACACATCTGAACAAGGAAAGGTAGATGTTTTTAAGGACACTAAGAACTGAAATGTAACCCACCTCAATGTGGCTGAAAGAGCGGGCATTGTGGCCAAGAAAGTGAATACCATTAGGATGAAACATAAAGCCACAAAGACCGGCAAACTCTGGCAAGTGGATTCACACTTCAGATTGGTGGCATCCGGCCCAAGAACTGAAGCATCAACTCCGTCGTCCACCCAACCAACATTGCTGCCAATGCAGCTGCAGTTGTGATAGTGCTTCAGACTGTCCACATGCTCCTCCTGGCCACAGCCCGCGTAGCAGGGACTGTAGTACATGACTCCGTTGATGCCACAGATGGGATCGTAGTTCGAACGACTGCATGCGCAGTTTATGTTGCAACTTGCATCCAAGGCTATTGGTCCTGTCCTGGCGTCTAAGTTGTAGTCTGTGGTGACGCCGGCGAACTTCGGATTTGGACAGGACACAATGAAGCAGAAGGTGAAGAATGCCGCCACTGTGGTGACCGTTAAGCACATCTTAATGATGCCGCTGCAGGCGAGGTTCCACTTCTTGACCAGATAACCTCCGAGGAAGGTTCCACCGCCACCGGCGGGCACTGTAATCAGACCCATGACCAGGGCTGAGAGCATGGGGGAGATACTGAATTGATTCTCGATCTGCTTGGGCAGGAAAGCGGCGAAGCCTGCTATGACCAGACCCTCGGTGGCCCCCGCCAGGTTTAGGAAGAAGAATGTCGGATTTCCAAGCAGACTAATCACTGCCCGGGGTAGGTTGCCCAATCTCTTGGTCAGTTCACCGGATTCATCCGACTCCGATCCGACATCAACCGGTTTGGTGGCATGTGCCTCGGAAACTCTCTCCAGCTGCAGCTTGTCTGCCCCAGGCAGGGATTTCGGATATCCAAAAACCGGCAGAGCGATAAGGAAACACATGATTGCCGCAAAAATGAATCCCATCCACCAGGCTCCAATCCACACCTTGCTATCGCTGGTCAAGCTCAGTCTGAAAAGATTGAGACACAAAATTTAAATTGGTTCTACAACAACTACAGTTATTGAGACAAATCTATAAAGGTATTGCGATTGGGGATCGGAAATCTACTGAAACACTTCCCTTTCCCTCCTCCTTCACCAGGATGCCATATTGTTCTTCATATACCTTCTTCAATATCTTAAAAATTACCGAACCAAATGATTCCTAGTTTTTGACGCATTGTGGAAGAGAATCCATATAGAAATCGTTTAAGGTATTTCGCTCAATAATCGGATGATTATTTAAGGTTTAAGGTATTTCGCTCAATAATCGGATGATTATTGGGAAAGATATATCCATCGCTGGGGGCCATATTGAGCCTCCGTGCATTTTTCCATATTTTGAAAGGGATCCCAGGAAATTTCAGAAATTTCCAGGAAATTTCAGAAAAATCTAAAAAATAATTCCTTTCCAGATTTTGATGCAGATTGGAAGGGAATCGATGTACAAATCGATTAAGGGATTCTGCTTAAGAATCGGATGAATATTGGCAAAGATATAGCCATCGCCGAGAGCCATATTGTACCTCCATGCAGTTTCCACATATTGAAGGGGATCCTCCAGGAAATTTGAGAAAATATCGAAAAAATAATTTGTTTCTAGATTTTGATGCAGATTGGAAGGGAATGGATGTACAAATCGATTAAGGTATTCCGCTCAAGAATCGGATGAATATTGGCAAAGATATAGCCATCGCCGGGAGCCATATTGTACCTCCATGCAGTTTTCCACTTTTTGAAGGGGATCCTCCAGGAAATTTGAGAAAATATCGAAAAAATAATTTGTTTCTAGATTTTGATGCAGATTGGAAGGGAATCGATGTACGAATCGATTAAGGTATTCCGCTTCAAAATCGGATGAATATTGGCAAAGATATAGGGAATCGATGTACGAATCGATTAAGGTATTCCGCTCAAAAATCGGATGTTTATTGGCAAAGATACATCCATCGGTAGGGACCAGATTTTGATGCAGATTGGAAGGGAATCGATGTACAAATCGATTAAGGGATTCTGCTTAAGAATCGGATGAATATTGGCAAAGATATAGCCATCGCCGGGAGCCATATTGTGCCTCCATGCATTTTTCCACTTTTTGAAGGGGATCCTCCAGGAAATTTGAGAAAAAATCGAAAAAATCGAAATTTGTTTCTAGATTTTGATGCAGATTGGAAGGGAATGGATGTACAAATCGATTAAGGTATTCCGATCAAGAATCGGATGAATATTGGCAAAGATATAGCCATCGCCCAGAGCCATATTGTACCTCCATGCAGTTTCCACATATTGAAGGGGATCCTCCAGGAAATTTGAAAAAAATCCAAAAAATTATTTGTTCCCAGATTTTGATGCAGATTGGAAGGGAATCGATGTACAAATCGATTAAGGTATTCCGCTCAAGAATCGGATGAATATTGGCAAAGATATAGCCATCGCCGGGAGCCATATTGTACCTCCATGCAGTTTCCACATATTGAAGGGGATCCTCCAGGAAATTTGAGAAAAAATCGAAAAAATAATTTGTTTCTAGATTTTGATGCAGATTGGAAGGGAATGGATGTACAAATCGATTAAGGTATTCCGCTCAAGAATCGGATGAATATTGGCAAAGATATAGCCATCGCCGGGAGCCATATTGTACCTCCATGCAGTTTTCCACATTTTGAAGGGGATCCTCCAGGAAATTTGAAAAAAATCCAAAAAATTATTTGTTCCCAGATTTTGATGCAGATTGGAAGGGAATCGATGTACAAATCGATTAAGGTATTCCGCTCAAGAATCGGATGAATATTGGCAAAGATATAGCCATCGCCGGGAGCCATATTGTACCTCCATGCAGTTTCCACATATTGAAGGGGATCCTCCAGGAAATTTGAGAAAATATCGAAAAAATAATTTGTTTCTAGATTTTGATGCAGATTGGAAGGGAATCGATGTACGAATCGATTAAGGTATTCCGGATGAAAATCGGATGAATATTGGCAAAGATATAGGGAATCGATGTACGAATCGATTAAGGTATTCCGCTCAAAAATCGGATGTTTATTGGCAAAGATACATCCATCGGTAGGGACCATATTGTGGCTTCAGAAAGTTTGACAAAAATGTGAAAAATATTTTGTTCCTAGAATTGGATGCAGAATGAAAGTAATTTTATATTTAAATCGTTGAAACTGTTCCGCTTGAGAATCTTATGGCAAAGATTTAGCCTCCCTTGGGAGTCATATTGTCCTTTCCGTGCAGTCTCCAAAATTCCTATTGTACCAATTCCACTTTTCAGAAACAAGGATTTATAATTTCGCCCATATATTATCCGCCGACTGTATCGCTCAAGACTGGCAACAAAGAGGTCGCTAAAAAACATTTTTTTCGTCCTATCCACTCGTAAACATGTTAAAAATCATAAACAAAATTTGTACGTTGTCGACGTAATTTACGGACCTGCTGCTGGGGGCCAAGTAACTCGAAAAGTGGGTGGGCGGAGGTCGGACAGACATTATGACTTATGGCATCACCTTGACAATAAGCCATGCGGTTGTAACCATGCTGATTCGCAGATGCAGATGCTTGTTGCTCCGGAATCTGGTGGTAGTCCTTTCCCACCTAGGACCCACCCGTTTCCCCCTCAAATGTGAATCCAACAAATGCCCATTCTCATTCGCACCTTATTTCCTTGTTGTCAGCACGAAATGTTGTTTTAGTACTCTCTGGAGATATTTACACGCGGCCCTGCCTTGTGGCATTTGCCCGTTGCCTTGGGTAACAAATAAGCTCACCAGTTACACAGCCCCTCCCACTGCCACCCACTGCCCAAGGGAGGGGCATTAAAGTCACCTGCCAGCTTCATTTGCTCACTCACTAAGTCGTGCGATTAATAACAATCAGAGCAGCTTATCGAGTTACTTACTGGACGGGGTCCACGGTCATCCAATCCGTATAGATCAGGAGCAACTGTCCGCCGAGGACATAGCCAATGGCGGGTCCAATCGTGGCCATCGTATAGTAGATTCCTGAAAACACAAAAAACTTTAAATATTTTTATTCCAAGAATCGCTATATCATCCGTTCAATTTGTCATGGAAGCTATCGATTGAGTGCATTTTAATTTGCATCACAAAGTCCTCACAGGCTATACTTATTACTCCGAGGGTAAGGTGCGTTTCATGACTAAAAATATGCCATATACAATCTGTTA
Source organism: Drosophila atripex (assembly GCA_035045925.1). Classification (NCBI taxonomy): domain Eukaryota; kingdom Metazoa; phylum Arthropoda; class Insecta; order Diptera; family Drosophilidae; genus Drosophila; species Drosophila atripex. Next base: position 12,265,995 of record JAWNOP010000070.1, read on the forward strand.
ACTATTTATTATTAATATGGGTTCTTAGTCCCAATAATAATAGTAAGCTTAATTAAAGAGTCATCTGCGCATCATACATATTTGAAACGTACTGTAACAACTTCCTGCGGCAACCCCAGGACCCTGGCATCCTTAGTACAAATCTAAATAGAGTAAATCTCCTTGGCAGGAGCGAATTTCAATTGTCTCACAGCCAGACAGCAAGGACTAAGGAAGCCAAGAACCAATGCTGGACGGGTTTGATAATTTCGCTGTCGTCTCTTGGATGCCACGATAAACTTAACTAAGAGGCAATAAATTTGCGCTGCCGTGGCGCTTCGTCTTGGTAAGACCCGCGTCTTCCCAACTGAGTCAGCAACAATCTTGCCCTTTAAAATTGGGTCAACAAGGGGTAGGATGAAAGCCGGCTGAGACGAGACCCCCGACCCGACCCGTCGCTTCGACCCATCCTCCTTCCAGGATCCAGATCGGAACGGGCTTGGGGCACAAAAAGTAAATAGTATTTACTTCCCTTTGTAGCCAATGTCGCAGTTTGCCAATACGACAAATAAAAATAAATATGCATGTGTGAGGCAACTAGCAGATACTTTGATATCTATATCGTCCCATCATCCCCCCCGGGTATTTGTGCATGCTCTTCATTTGCCGGGCGACTGTGGCAGACAAAAGTTTCTCCGCCCGCCTTATCAATGGGTCTTGCACTGGGAACTTACCCAAGTAAACAGATGACATCTTCTTCGAGACGTTCTCGTCGATGTAAGTGACTCCCAGTGTGAAGAGGGGCGATGCACCGGCTCCGTGAAGCAGTTGGGCTCCAAAGAACAGCCACACCGTCCAGGTCAGACTCTCACTCTCCCCCGCTCCACTGGTGGAGGCTGTCTCGCAGGAACCCTACAATAAAATGCAATACATGGATTAGTCAGTGTCACGGTCGCCATGGCAGCCACCAACCAATGTCTGACTGGAGTTGAGGATGCTCTCCGTCTCGCAGACATTCGCCTCGGCAATGGTGGCCCGGTACTGGCCCACCAGGAAGTTGGGCAGCAGGAAGACCAGCGATCCCAGGCCCATCACGATCAGGCCGATGGCAATGAAGCGCGGCTTGGAGGCGCCTCGGCGGCCTCCGTAGTAGGTGACCGGCACCAGGCAGGCAAAAGAGGCCAGGTCGTAGCCACTGGCCACCAATCCCATCTGCCGGGAGCGCAGCCCAAACCTCCGCTCAATCGTGGAGATGGACACGTTAATCAATCCGTTCACCAGCAGACCTGAAAAAAGAGTGGAAGTTTTGGAATTTGTTTTAAAAAAACCTCAGTTTTCTGTATGATTAGTCAAACCTTCAACCCTCTTCCTTTCTGGATCAACCCTCAAATCTAGTGTCATAACATGGTCTTAAGTCCGGGATACCCCGGGATAGACCTGCACCTTAACAGATTGAAATACAATGCTGGGGCGTGGCCGGGGGGTGTGAAGCTGGGGCGGGTCATAAATTAAATATCTGCACGACAAATTGATTTTGAGAGCTTAGATGAATTTTCTATTATAAATAAATATATATATTAGTTTTGGGCAGGCTCTTACACCTTCTTAAAAGCCATTGTTGCTTAGAATATGATATTTTTCTATTCTATTCGACAGCAAATTCAATTTATTTTCCAAAAATCGGCAGGACTACTCCTCTTCTGGTCATTTTATTGAACGAAAAGGTGTCTTCTTTCGAGGGGAGGACCCAGATTCCGAAGTGCGAGGCGTTACTTACAAGTCATTTACCCCACAATAAGTGCAATAATTTAAGATTTTCCAATAGAGTGGGGGTGGTTATGTGACCTTTAACTCGAAGTGTTTAGTCAAGTGCCGTCGGCGGCGAGGGATACGTGACAATCTTCTATTTTTGCAAATGCATCGATGCAGTAGCTAGAGGCTGGTTTTATGGAAGCGTATCAATATTAGCCTTTTGTTAGATTAACAAAATGACAAAAATCTATACTATAAATCAGAAATCCCAAAACATAAAAATCTTAGAGCATCCCTAAGATATAAAAATCCCAATAATTATTCAAATCCTGTATCTTTGGGATCAAAACTGGCACATGTACAATGAAAAGCATTTCCATTTTCGTACTCCCAATATAAATTGTTTGGCTAAATTACCCATTTCCATATAAAAAGATGCTCTATCCCGTGCAATAAACAACAACCATAAAACATGACGAAAGCGGAACGCTCCAATCCAAAATTGTTGCGGATGATTTATGTTAATTCCGTGTCAACTGATTAATATTTTCGGTCACGTGCCGTCCTATCCTCATCCGCATCCACTGAACAGCATGCGGCATCCACGAGCTAGGTCAGGGGATGCAATAGTGAAGCCTGTGACATCCCACGCCCTCCCTCCACCGGAAATGTTCGCACGTCGGGGGTCATTCCGAAATGGGCAATGTGCAACAGATGCCAGCAGGCCATCCATTCATGCAACACAAACTTATAACAACACACGGCCAAAACATAAATACTGGCTGGGATTTAGAAGGTGAGAAGGTGCCACATCAAGGTGATCATGAAGAAATTATTTCGAAAAGTTGCCTTCTTAGAAGCTGGATTTTATTTATTTTTTATTTATTCAATATTCAACTCTATTATTGAAAGCGCAATAATTCACTACTTAATCTTAAAATCCAATTTTTCCTCACGTTTGCATTTCCAGCCCTTTTGGCCAGCAACCAAAAATGCTGCACTTTAGGAATTTTCATTGAATCCGTGAAACACTGACTAATCCCCCGGAACAGGCTTAAATGTGTCACCAGCTTCCGTGGAATTGGCGAATTTTAATTAACCGCTTGAACCCATTAAGAGTGGAAAGCTGAGCCCCGACCTGGGCCCGAACATGAGACGCCACGGTAGCCATGGGCACACAGGATCTGGGAGTTGGGTAAACAGCGATTAACATTGTTTTGATTTATGCCGCTGCATTAAGGCCTATGACAACGTCAAGGGTCCTCACCCGGGACAGCCTTCGACCAGAAGTGGCAGGATAAACTGGGGCCTCACCCTTCCTTACACTTCAACGCTCCTTTCAAACTATTCAAAGTGCGAGAAATTTTTGAGGTTAATGCATCCTGGGGCTAAAACTGGCAACATCAGCTCCCTCGACTGCCCCGGGTAGATATTAATTTTTAATTCGCTTCTATTCAGGGCAACTCCCTGCCAGCTCCAGCTCCTTGGTCGAATCCTTATCTGTTGCACAACAGACCTGCTGGCCGGCCTGGGAATGGCCGGCCAGGATGCTAATGAAGCGATGCCGATGTCCTGTCCTGTTCCGTCCTGTTCTCATCGCCTTCTTTATTGCATTGTCTTGGCTCGAGACTTTTGGATTTGGCTCAGCCGGCTAAAAGTTTTTCTTTTTCAAAAGTTTACCTTGTAATCACGAAAAACCCGGCAATGTTTATAAAATTGTTCAAGAAGCCAAAGGGTTAATTCGTAATTTCAAGTATTTCTAGTTGGAATTGCAAAGAAATTTGGTTAATTTGGATGGTGCTGTCTTATAAGTAGATTCATACAGATGGAGAAATATATATAGATTTTTTATAAATTAGAAATTATTAGATGGAATAATAAGAAAACATAATAGATACCCAAGAATAATACTCAAAATCATATTTCCTACAATTCAATTGTATTGTTTCCCAAGATTATTCAAGTTAAGTGGCTTTAAAAAATTTTCAACTATTTTTAGTTTTCTAAAACTATTCTAAAATCTATTATATTTTTTTTTTTGTATTATTAACTAGAAACTAGAAATCGTTTTTAATCTATATATTTTATTATTTACATTTGTTTTATTTATTTAAATTTGAGGAATTTTTATTCTTCCATTTTAAAGTTTAAAGATTGATTAAATTCCGTTAAAAAAAATGGGTCACGAAAAGATAAATTTGCTTAAACTTTTAATTATTTAAACTACATACATATATTCGATTTGACTAAAAAACGAGCACACACATTTTACATCAATCTTTTAAGATAATCCCTGGTTTCAGAAAGTCAAAAATTTCAGATGCCTCCAAAAGTAAATAACGCCAAGTGCGTGGGCGAAAAATTCGCAAGACAAACCATTTAAATGAATTAATGGGAAGTGATTCCCTCTGCCGCCTCTCACCTTGAAGAGCTCCGCCCCAGCACAGCCAGAAGAGCGCCCACTTGGCGGTGCAGAAGCGCTGGAGCCACTGGGGCTGCCATCCGCACCAGCCGAACCGCTGCTCCGGGTTCAGGTCATCCATATCCTGGCCTGCTCCGGAAACGGCACTACCTACCCGACTGGAGCGGGCACTATTGTTGTTGTTCACATTGGAGCACTTGGGCGCTGGTATAGTGTTCACTGCCAGTTCCGAATTTGCTTCCGATGCAGACATGGTTTCACTTTCACCTTCCAACCGGCAATCCAAGAGATAAATGCGACTGCGATCCGCGCCGAACGACGTGCGCAAAGTGACTGAGCTCAGATATTCGAACATCCGCAGACTGAAGCTCGGTCGCCGGTTCAGGCTTACTCCGCTGTTAAGGACCCGCTGCTAACAGAGCCAGAGTCCTGTTGTCACAGCAGCCACCCCTGTTACGAGTCCTTGCGTCCATGACTGAAGCTCTCATGCCACCTTAGTTGACATTCCCCATTCCCGGCACATATCAACAGTTGTCATGGCACTGACTCGGTCTATGGCATATTACTTTTCTGCGGCTCCTGCAAATGGGGAATTTTATTCGGAAAAGTAATTTCGATTAACACATATTTATTCAACACTTACCTGATAATGTTCCCGAGGTTTAATTACGCAAGCAAATGAAATTTTTAATTAGCCCTTGGCAGCAGTTTCTTATCTTTACGAGCAATGCAAATGAACTTCCTCGTTACGTTTACATTTTTCAAAAAAATAATTAAAATAATAAAAACCATTTTGAAAATTTCAAAAAATCAACAAGCCAGGTGTGATTTTTGGAGTATACTTTGAAATTTGTGTCGATCTTACACAAAAGACTGAAAACACCAGCTAGTTCCATTTTCTAAAAGTCACACATTGCCAAAAATTTTAATAAACACAAAAAGGAATATATTTCATCATGCTGATCCGACGGTTTTTAAGTCATCCACAAATAAAGAAATGGCTGGCGACGTGGTCTTCGACCACGGAGAAGGACTTTACCAAAGATCCCAGGGAGATGATGGTGAGTATATAAGGTCTACCCCTCCCTACATTGGAGTTCAAATTGATATTTCAGGAAAATGGGCAACGGAATACCAGAGTACGGACTAGAAGCAAGGGTGTGTCCACCGCACAGTACTGGAAACACGTCAATGATCGGTCCTTGAATTGGAAAAATCCCTTCCTGAGTAACTTCAGTGATGAGAAGAGGACAACGCCTTCAGAGAGCGATGTCCTGAGAGAAGCAGACCGCTGCCTCAATTGCGACGATGCCCCCCGCCCCACTTATAGCCAGGATACTCCTGGCTGCACCGGCAACAAGACCAACTACGGAGCCGCCACCACCATAATCTCAGAAAATCCTCTTGGTCTCAGCTGTGGGATGGTATGCCCCTCCAGGAACTTCTGCCAAAGCAATTGCAAACTCCATGGCACCGAATCGCAGTTCACCTCCGACGTATTCCGGCGGATAGAAGTGCGTCAAGTTCCGCATCCGAACGCCAGCAAGCTCGAGTCAAAGGAAACCGTTGCAAGGGACGGGAACATCAAGCCGTTTACCCATAAAGGCCACCTACTTTGCGGCTCAAATGGTCAAGCAACTGGGAATGAATATCAGTTATGGCTGTGAATTGGACAAGGGAATGACTTTAAAGAAAATGCTCAGGAGGAACGATGCCATGGATCTTCTTGCTGCTTCTCGCAGCTCAAATTTCCGAGTTTTCACACAGAAATCGCCCAGGAGACCATCTCCACTGAGGCAGATGGAATAAAGTGCTTGAATCCGTGAATAACTTCGGACGCCAGTCGTGGGTGCAGAAGCTCCAACAAGTTACACTGTGAGGAGAGTGCGGACGCAAGTTCGGTCAGGCCCAGCCGCTTTTCAAGAAGGCGGAATTCAAAATACATCATAGAATCCCCAATAAGACGTCCTCCCTGGACATCCCAGGCTACCATGCCATCCATACCATGCCATGCCGTTGGAGCCCAAAGAAATTCCTCACGTGATCGACTGCGGCAAGGCCTTGGACTGGGCATCCTTCTTTATTTTCTACTTCGCAAGTGATAGGCTAGCTATTTTAAGTAAATTGTATGTTTTATATCAATGGTTTGTATCATTAGGTATCAGTCTTTAATGTCATTTTTGTAAAGAATTTTGGAAAAAATAAATTTAAAAAAATCCAAAACTCATAAGGACATTCTATATATCCTCCCCAAACTATTGTAAAAGAAAAAATGTTATTGATTTCGTTACAGCTTTCATGTTTATTCATTAAATTTTTCAGTTTAGTAGGTTGTTTTTTTTTTCTAATTTATAAACTTAAATTATTAAAAATACGTAGTTTGCCAATTTGAAACAAAATCATCGCTTAAGACAGTTAACAAACTTCAATTGTAGATGATCAATGGTGTAAAAAGATCCATGGGGTAGAATTTCGATTGCCGAAAGTAGGGATCGTGATCGGAATCGGGATCGGGAAGGGGAAGGGGATCTGGATCAGCTTTAAGGCAAACACTTCTTACAGACGTCTAACGAGCACCAAGAAATATCTTCATCCTTTTTTGTAAATTAAGTACAATTCGATAATGACACTCGACGTTCAAGATGAAAACTTTTCGATTGGTACGTTTTGAAAAAATTATTTGAAAAGTTGCTTGCGTTTAACTACTTAAATACGTACATAGTATATAGTTAAATTTATAGTTGTAAACAATAAAATGGTAAACAAAAACAAAAATCATTAACAAAGACTAAAAAAAACTCAGATCATGGAGTGGTTTCGTCCAGAAACCCTCCACTTCCTAATAGAGAGTACACACGTGGTATTTACAAAATCATCCATGAATCAAATTATAAGTGTGTGTGTTAACATATCATATATATTTCATATAGATGGGTGTGTTTTTTTTTTTATGGTGTATGTTGTATATATATATATATATATATATATGTATTTCATCTATAACGATTGTGACGCTCCGTCGGATAGGCCGACCATTTGAAAAGTTGCTCAACCTCCGATATCTCGTTTCGTAGTCAACTCTAAACTAAAGCTGTTCTGGGGATCTGTCTCAGTTGGGTGTTGGGGGAGGGCGGATGGGATTAAGTAAGATTACTTAGAGTTCAAGTGTTCCGTATGTACATCCTGTACTTAACTCGTATAATTTGGTTATAGATACACGTACAGTGAACGCTTTGGGCACTACGACAAATATCACATAATGAGATCAATTGGATTTATTTTGGGTACTTTTGTTTTTTGTTTTGTTTCGTTTCATATCCGTTGTTGCTTTTGCGTTTGAGTTGTGAATTAAGAATGTTCGATTATTATTTGCATAATGTCATTGAACTTAAGACTTTAGTGGCTTGACTGGTGGGCTCATTACATAGTTGCAAACATAGTTAGTGGCAACCGCTATGCTGATTAAGTACCTAATTTAAGTTTTTGTAATTTTTGTGTTTTGAAAATTGTTCCAATTCATAATACTTTGGCAGAGCTGATCCAGTTCGCACTTCATTTGAGTTGCTATCAAGAATGGTAAGCGGGTATTATAGGGGGAGGGATGTGAAAAAAAAAATTAAGGCATTGCACTTTGTATTCATAGATATTAAGTAAATAATCTTAGGGCGGGATTCGACTTCCCAAATTAAGTTGTAACATTTATGCTCTTTGTACAGTTAAAATTAACTTAAGTATAACAATGTGTTTGTGGTGACGGATTTCGGTTCCCTCCGGGAGCCAGAGCAACTTTTCAAACTCCGGCCATCAATCGACGAGCGCACTTTGCCAAATAGTTTACATTTTAATTTTGGGTGTATGTGTGTGTGTACAATTTTATGATTTTTTTTTCTTTAATATTTTACATTTATAGAACATTTATCCACTTAAGATTTTTCAGTATTCACTTGAAAGAAAATGCTGCCAAAACAGCACTATCAGTGGCAGCAGTTTATTTTTAAGTGAATATTGAGCATTATTTAGAATTTCTTCTTATGCCTTACTCATTATTAAAATATATTTATATTTTCTTCATTCGTGTGTTATAAAACTTAAAAAAAAATTTAACCAAAAATAAAACAAAGTTAGTCATAACTTGTGTACTTCATCATATTTGTTTTTTTTGCTAGGATTACGATTAGGATAACACCTAAACATCCCTATACCATTATCATCATCTCTCGGCATCATATTCATAGTTTTCAAGGCGGGTGGGTACAGTACAAAGGAGCGCCATGGAAATGCTGGGTGGGTGGTTGCTTTTTGTCGGTTGAGTTGCGTTTCATTCTTCACTTTCCTTCTTTGTCCAGTCCTATTCCTTCCAGTCACTTTGGTGCTTTGGTTCTTCAACTGGCCTCCTAAACAAGACTCTGGGCGGCCTCCTCCTGCTCCTCTTGTTTCTCCTCCGGCAGGCGACAGTCCACCACCTCGCTGTGCATCACGATCTCAATGTCGCCCAGCTCCGCTGCTGCCTCCGCCTTAAGTGCCACGTCCTCCGCCCGCGACAGCTTCTGCAGGGTGTGCAGCGTCTCCTCGTTGATCGTGTGCTCCGGCGAGATGTTCTCCTTCAGTTGACGCTTCAGGCTAGATGGCATGTGAGCAGCATTACACTCCGGCGGCGACGGGGACTCTGTGCTGCTGGAGGACGACGTTACCGTGCTAATTCCCTCCAGCGAAGCCACTGTCCCCGACGATGTCGCATCTCCGCTGTTATTGAAGGAAATGTTTTGGCGAAAAACTTGCTTGCTGAAGTCCCGCAACTGCCTCGATGCCGTTTCAAGGATGGACGAACTGCCGGTGTCCACGTTCGAGGTGGCGCTTTGGCTAGAGTTGGAGATGTGGCTGCCGGTCAGCGAGGTCCAGGATGCTGGAGATATTTTCCGGGCAGCCGATAGATTAGGATTGGGGGCCGCAGAGCTGCCGTCACCTCCGCTGGCTCCTCCACTAGCCGCTGTTCCGCCATCTTACAAAGCAGAAAGAAAAAAAGATTAATAAATGTGAAACCGGCAAGTAGTTTTCTTAAATAGACAGCTTTTTCCCTTCAACCCATAAAGTTGAGGAGGGCTACTAACTTTGGGAGTTGTTCGAGACCGCAGTTGCGGACACTTGACTGGCCTTTGATTCCGGAGAGGAGCTGCGCTGGAATATGTTCCCTGTGTTGAAGATGGTGAGCAACTTGTCCACCGCCGATGGGTTGGCTATCCAGGAGGTCTTACGGACAGGGACGGGCGGATTAGTGACGGGCTCAGATGGTGGCGCTGGTTCTGGCGCTGGCCGTGCTTCGAGCACTGGATTTAAATGCCCCGCCACCACGGCAGCCGATTCCTTAGTCAACGTTATGTCATTGTCTCCAAACACGGCCAGGGGACAAGTGAGCAATGGTGGAGGATGTGCTTCTGGGCCAGAAATTATGGAATCAGTGGAGGTTATGCTGCTGGTTCCGTTGCTGCTCCCACTGCTGTTGCTGCTGCCCGGCGACGTGGAGCTGGAACTGCTCAAGGTGGGTGAGTTGCTCGAAAGCTTCTGGCCCGCAGCCTCCTCGGCCTTTGTACTATTGTCGAGTGCATCTTCGTGCGAATCGCTGGGCTCCACGATCACCACACTGGACGCAGGAACCGCAGCTGCCGCCGCTTCCACAGCCTCGGTGAGCTGAACAGCCTTCCGGGCGGACTTCAGCATCGGAGTGGGTGGCAGATCGAGGGGAGGCGTGTGGGGAGTGATTGGCGGCAACTGCCGGTTGGCCATCGGCACCTGGGGATCCTCGTAGATGCGGGACACATGAAAGCGCGATCGAGGCGAAACCGACAGTCGTTTAATCGTCTGCGTGGATGAGGTCACCGAAGCCATGGCCGGCAGCGAACTGGAAGTGGGCAGAGCTCCCACGGCGTTCAGGCTACTCTGACTGCCTCCGGGCGATCCGGCGATGGTGGGTATGGATATGCAGCTGCTTGCCGATCGCGGCGTGTGCGGTGCGTGTGGTAGTGGTGGTTGGGCAAGGGGCGACATCAATGGACTGGCCACCTCGGGTACCCGCGACACGTGGAAACGACTTCGGTTAGGCGAGGACGAGGGCGATACTGTGGGCGGACTTGGTCCCGGGGAGCGGAGCCGGGAGCCACCCTTCCGCTTCACCTCCAGCAGGGCAGCCGGTGTGGGCGTGGCGGTTGCTGCACCGGACGCGGTCGCATTCCCCGCTGGCTTGGCTATTACCGTGCCAGTGGCCGCATCCACAAATGGACGGCTGTGGCAGGTCAGCGATATCTTCCGCGAGCCCAAGTAGTAACCGCCGCGACACCGGGAACCAGGGAAGCTGCCGCCGGCACTGCTGGCCCCGCCGCCCACGTTCGCTGTTCTATCCGCCAACTCCTGGGCCTGCCGCTTCTCGTTTCGGGAGCACAGGGAACGCACGGTGCCCAGCACCCTTGTGTAATCCAAATGGGCATCGCTGCCGATCTGCAAGGGAGAAAAGCAAAGAGATCCATTAGTGTTTTGCTATCGTAGGCGGTGTGGGATAGCTCTTCAATGGCTTGACAACAAAAGCTAGTTGTTCACTCGGATTATCCAGCGTTGACTGGTCCAGAGGATGCTGGCCAAGATTAGGTCTTTAGGCCGTGAGTGTGCAACTGCTATTGTTCATCGAGGGGAGCACACCCAGCACTAGATTCCCAAGACAAGTAAGCTTCTAGTGCGGCAGGTTAGCTCGTGTTTAGGCCGCGAAAAGGACGAAAATCAGGCGGGCGGAGTGCATGTTGCGATTGCGATTAGCGATTATTTAATTAGCTGATTATCTGATTATCTGATTAGCAATGTTATCAGTTGCAAGCCAAGCGTTGACAGTGGAGAGTGGCAAACAGTAGACAGGGCACAGCAGAGGGGGTGGAGAGATAATTGAGTGGGGGGTTTACTTACGCTATCCTGGGGCAATGGCGATGGCGGGATAACATTTACTATCGGCACTATGGGCAACTTTAACGGAGATGAGAGAGGTAACGACCACAAATGACCACAAATGAGAACGGTTCGATTAAAAGTTCAAATATCAACGCCATCATGCGTCCAACATAAAGCCAACGATGAGGAACTAGCTTCGGCAAGCCGTAGCCTAAGATGTCCTTGATAAAATATGATATCTAAAGGTAACTTAATTCAAAAATTTCTAAACGAAAGGGTATCGGACGGCCGAATAATACATCCAAGTTTGGGAATAAAAACTGATTTTATCAAGGACTCTTTCATAAACTTTCTATCACTCGTGACAAATAATGATAATTGTAAAGCAAATGCCATAAAATCCCTTAATTTCTTAACGTTAATAATTATAACAACAAACATTTGTAAACAATAATTCTCTAAAATTAATCAACTTTTAAGAGTTCTATTTGATTTAAGATCCAACAACGTTAAATAACTCAACTTCTACAGTGGCATCGAGATGCAACAAAATGTTGATGAGGATCGAATGGACATCCGGATGGGCAATGACAATGACAGGACTTCTCCCTGAAAGACCCTAACTTACCGTCAGACGCTTGGGCTCGTCGTTGATGTCGATCTGGGTGAGCGTCTTGTTGGACTTGAGGACCTCGGCAATGATGTTCAGACTTTCCACCTCTAGTTTATTGTCTCGGATGTCGACGCGCTGGAGCTTGCTGTTGCCGCCGAAGGTCAGGATGGAGGCCAGCGTCTCGATGCCCTTGGCGCTTAGGTGGGCGCTCTGCAGACCCAGAGTGGTCAGCGTCGTGTTCTTCGTGAGGCTGTCCTTAATGGTGGCCACGAAATCATTGGACAGACAGTTCTTGCCAATGTTGAGCAACTCCAGCGAAATGGTCTTCTGCAGCAGCTCGGACACAGCGTTGGCGCAGTCCTTGGTTAGGTTGTTGTTCCAAACGGTGAGGGCCTTCAGCCCACTGGGCGATCGAATGGCCTCCAGTGTGCAGTCCATCTGCTGGCGCCGCGACAAGGTATCGTTCTTGGTCAGCTTCTCGGCGAACTTGGGATCGGCAGCGGCGGCGGCGGCAGCGGTGGCTGCCGTGGAGCTGTCCTGCGATGTCTCACTGCACAGGCTGTCGGAGCTCTGGGATCGGTTGCGCGTCGACTGGTTGAGGTAGGCGCAACTGGACTCCGTGCGCCTGAGCCCGATGCTCGCCCCACCCGGCGACGTGGAAGGCGGCGGTGGCGTCGGCGCCGGACTGGGACAGGTATAGGGCCCGGGGCTCAGATCTTTGTCCACCAGCAGCGACTCTTCGGAAATAGTGACTTTCGGCGGGGAGAATACCTCCGGTTCGTCCGCCTTGGTCGGCGTAGTTCCGAGGAGCAGGCATTCGGTGGACTCGCTGGCAATGGTGCCCGTCTCAATGACACCCAAGTCGAGCCGCGTGCTCTCCAGTGACACCGACAGGCGACTGAACTCGTCCGGCAGATTGCGACTGATGTCGCCTTCGGAGGCGCTTTCGAACGCCGAGTCTGTGCTGTGCGTGTCCTCGAAATCGTCGCCCACCTTGGCGTTTTTGTTCACGTCCAGTGGCCGTGACCCGCTGGCGCCTCCTCCGCTGCCGTTGATGCAGTCGCTCTCCACTGCCGTCACTTCGAAGATGGCCGCCGGCGAGGAGCTCCTATTGTTGGCTCCAATTTCTACGGTTGGTGGCGCATCCACTACAGCTATGGTGGCTACAGCGCCGGCATCTGCTCCCGTTGGCGATGGTGTGTTGTTGTTGTTGTAGGTATTGTTGTGGGCTTGATTGTTATTGTTGTTGTTGTTGTTAATGATGTTGTTCTGTACACAGGATTCATTGGGTTCAACGGTTTTAGCCTCTGTTGAAGGAGTAATATCTGGAAGATGATATCAAGAGAAATTTATTAAAAAATTAATTAAAAATTTAAATTAAAAAACTTACCACATAAGTTGCGTTCATTTTGGGAACTGTGCTGTTGTTGTTGTTGATTTTGTTGCGCTGGAGACAGCGGCTCCTCGGACACGGGCGCAGGATGCGTCGCAGAATGCGGCAACGGTTCTGCACTTGGCACTGCATCAACCTCCGACGCACCCTCCGCCGGACTGGCTTCCTTTACTGATTCTGGTGGCGGCTGTTTGGCTGCCGTTGCATCGAAGATCTCGTTGCTGATCTCACTGATATCTTCGGAGCAACAGGCGGCCAGTGTGTCGGTGGATATGTTTGAGGGCGCCTCCTCGCTGCTGCTGTCACTGTTCATTGAGAGCAGTTTGTCCAGCATGGACTGTCCGCTGCCGCCGTTTGGACCGGAGGTCTTTACGATTCGCACGGTGTCCTCCGTATTGTCGTCGTCATTATCGTTATCCAAGTCCACCAGCAGAGTCCCAACTGATTCATCTGCGGCTTCCTCCTCGGGCAAGGTCTCGGGACACGGCGGGACAGAAGTCTTCAAGGACGATTCGTTATCGACATCGTCTTTCTCTGGACTGGAGCTGGATTTGGCAGATTCCGATATTACTGAGGGGGGATCCGCCTCCACGGGCGATGCGCATTCGTCCACCTCGATGGCTCGAGTGCGCTTCAGGGCGCCCATCCGGCGCTCCAGCTCAGTGGACTGCAGGACGAGTGCCTGCACCAGGTACATGACTCCCTCGTTTCGTATATTGTTGTTGCTGATGTCAATGAGCTCCATGCTGTGGTTGAAGCGCAGCATGTCGGCTATGTGCTGGGCATCCACACAGTCCAGATCATTGTATCCCATCCAGAGCTCCTTGAGCATTTTGTTGTGGTTGAGACCTCGGCCTGGAAACGGGGAATTATTCATCAGTTTTGTGAATTAAGAAAGTAAAATCCGACTTACAAAGATTGATGAGCGGCTGGCCACTCAGACCGCAGTGCTCCAGCTTCAAAGTGTGCAGATTGGAGGTGCCCAGGGCATGCCCGAGGCTGACAGCGCCTAGTTTTGTGATCTGGTTGCACTCGGCATTGAGCGACTGGAGCTCCTGGCTGCGACCCACCATGTAGGCGCACAGCTCCCAGCAGCGCTTCGTCATCTGCTCCTTGTTGTAGGAAATGTCCAGCTCGTTGGCGGCCTCGTAGTACTCGATCATCTGGAAGAGCGCCGTCAGACAGCTCTCGTCCAGCGTGCAGTCGGACAGATCGATGCACTTGTATTGTACCTGAAAGGAAAGGATAATTAAGTAGGTGATGAAGGATGTGCCATGTCCCTCTTACCCTTTTGAATATTTCCTCCAAAGCTTCGCAATCATTGGCCTTCATTTTGATTTCTTTGAGGGAAAGTAGAGGCTGCCGCGCCTGGTGCAGATCCAGGTTCCTCAGTTGGTCCATTACGTTCTTGATGGGCTCGGTGCTGTGTTTCTGGCACGACTGCACATACTGATCCACAACGTCGGCATTGTTCTTCACGAGGTAGACTGCAAAATGATGACGAATATAATTAACATTATCAGATAGATGGATGGATAAGTCCAGTCCATCCATATTCCTTGTTAGACTCATTTCTAATTATATCAGTATCGATCGGAATTCCTCAATTTCTGGAATTGTTGTCGAGTCAATAAACCGCTGACGATGTTTCTTCCACTTTGCCCAATCAAGTGCCGCCATTTGAAAGGCCGATGGCGAATGTGTTTGGCCAAATATATTCCATATATGTACATATATATGGTCAGATATGAAAAATAACTAGAACTTATGGCGCGTGCGAGTGGCCACTTCACCCGCTTCCATTGGGTGACCAGACCTATTATCATCATCAACAATTGCCGGCCGTAGACGTAGACAAATTGTCCACAAAAATGAGTAAAAAGTAAATGGAATTGCGGCGGCAATTTCCAAACGATTTGTTATTTTTTCCAGAGGGCTGGCTGGCTGGCTGTCCGGATGACATGAAATCGTGAACTTGTAATTTGCAACTCATTTGGGACGGCTGTCTGTCTGTCATAGAGGGAACTATGTTTAGAAACCACAAAGTCTCTAATTTGGGAAATATCTCTATGTCTATCATAAATATTTTGGGAAAATATGTACCTATGTTCCCCATGTTAAAGATCCCTTAGAGAAGAGATCAAATAATTCGATACACTGAAATAGGAAAATAATGCCAAATGCCAAGTGCACCGTTTCTTATAAATAGTACTTAGATTCTTATGAAAAACGTAAACAAATGAATCTATCATTGCACTATCTCGAGTCACATCGGTGTTAAAGGCAATTAAACGATTCGTTTTAGATCTGCCACCACAAGGATGCCAACAAAGAAGCGGCACGGCGCAAAGAGATTCTATTTTGGCTAGCTTTCAAAATTATTTCTCAGTTCTACGAGTATCTGACTCGTCTATGTTATGGGACGCCTTGAGGCTCAACATCTGTTAAGTGATTCATTAGCGTTGAGTAGAATAATTCATATACTGAATTATTGCAAATTTCACACGAACCGGGCAGACAATGTGACGACCGTGTTTGACGTTTCTCTTTGAGGAAAGTTGACAACACATTTAAGCTATTAATATTCATAATTTTAAATCAATTCGGATGGATGGGGAGTGTCGGAAGTTCATTTAAAGAGTCAATAATAAGCAATAGGAATACAAATTATAGACTCTTTTATCCGAAAGCCAGTAAACAAGTCTAAAAGTCGGATCTTTTGGAATAATTTGCAATCATCCCCCATACAACTATTTACTATATTTCCTCATCTATTTTTGATTTTGAGACATAACTATATAAACAAAGCCCAAAAATACAGCCCACCTGAGAATTTTATACAAAAATTTTCTAAATTATATTTATATCTTATATCTTTTTCTTGGTGTTTTTTTTTTTTAAGAGGTTTAAAGAGTGACAGTGACAGCAATTAAGGGAAATAATATCTATAGTCCATGTTTATTTTCAATAACAGAGCCAACTATGATCGATATTCGAAAATAGAATTGCGCGAACCGAAGGATTAGATGGCGTTTCCCAGTCTGCGCCTATCGATTGGGTAGATAAAGTGACTAAGTCCGCATAAACATTGTAGAATCGCGTGATGCCCTCCGTCTGCGAGCGGGCCCTGACTATGCCGACTCTGCCAACTCTACCTATTAAATGGCTTTTTAATTTTTTATTATTCTATTGATTTTTGCGCCTTAGGGCCGCTTCTGCTATAGCGCGAATGGCAACAGAATGGAGCACAGAAATGATTTAATTAATTGCGTTAATTTGCTGCTAAACATTTACAATGTCGGGAACTCGTTCTCGCCTCTTGCCATTTGCTTTATGATTGCATTTATTTTCCGTTTCGAGTTGGTATCAGACTCAGGAGTATGTTCCTAAAACTGTTTCTAGTAGGAACTGGAATAACTTTTCCAGATGATTTGGGTCTATAGGATTATCCCCCGAGTCACTATAGGCTTGTCCATCTGTCCGTTTTCTTTTTTTTGCTCAGTAGTCTCTCAGTTTTAAAGCTAATGACTTAATAAAACTTTGCATACATCCTTCGTTTCTTTGCAGATATTATATAAAGTCGTAACAGACAAGAGCGGTAGACTATATCTTATAGCTGCCATATAACTAAATTATCGGAAATGTCATAACTCAAGTGTTTTTTTAAGATAGAAGGTTGAAATAACTTCTCTAATAACTTCATTTTCAGTGCACTTATCCATCCTAAGAAATATCTTAAGGATCAACGGACTATATCTTATAGCTGCCATACAATTAAATGCTTTTTTTAATACAAATTTAATTTGGCCAATAAAACAAAATGGTCATGTTCTGAAATAACGTCAATTCCACTTTAGAAAGGTGTCGTGTTCTTATCTGATTGCTGGTATCAACCGGCTGGCTGCCAGTAACTTGAATTAACGATTCGACTGTCATGAGAGTCGCCCGTTTGTCACGATGGAAGGCAGAAATTAGTAGCTATGCCTAAAAGAGCTAAAAAATTTAGTTTTTCGGCATTGATAAAGTAAATAAACCAATAAACTAACCTGAAGTCAACCAGAGAGACTGGCCAAGAACTGTAATTAAGTATTGGAGGCGAGACCAAGTGACATTTCAGCTAAATGCAAACATTTGCTTTATTTACGAAAACGCTTACTCATATTTACTCGCTTTTTTATCAGTCGTAATTAGTTTTCTTTTTTTTTTTTTTTTTTTTTTGTTGCTTTGCTTTGTGTTTTGCTTTGTTATAGAATTGCATAAATTAATTACATCGCCAATAAGCATTAATCGAGCTCGTGACATTTAGCGAAGCATGTGTTGTTCTAGTTGTTATCTCTTAGTGGTCTACCAACTAGTAATTAGTAATTAGATTAGGATTGGTTTTAAGCCAAATATTGCAACAGCTGACCATCTTCGGAGGTCCAAGATCCTAACTCTATTTTCACAAATGTACATAAGTTTAATTCTAATCTATTTGTTTTTTTTTTTTTTTTTTGTTCAGCCAGTCAGTCAGTCTGCCTGTCAAAATGTCTTCTGGTGGGACTTTTGTGCTTTTGTCTGACATCGATGACATCACATCAGTGGGGCTACACACTTACACACCTACACCCACACACCCAGAGCCCAAAGAAAAAGCATAAAGCAAAAGCAGAAATCGGCCAGCAAAGGCAAATACAAACACAAAGACATAAACAAAGGCAAGAGGAAGGAATCGAAGTAAACAAATAATTGTACAAGACAAATAAAAATACATACATATGTACATATGTTATGTATGTGCTTGAGAGTTTGTGAGCTAAATAATAATGGTGACAAAAAGAGCAAAAAAAAAAAGCACAAAAAAAACAAGTAGCAACAAAAAGAATAAAAAGAAACAATCGTTTGATCAAATTCAATACGAATATCGAGCACAAAAGCAATCCCACGATTGGCGTCCAAGGCAAAAGTTAAAACGGAGCTGAGCAAAAGCAATGCCGGCTAAAACAAGGCATAAAAGGTAAATAATAAAATAATAATAAAACATGTGAAGAGCTTGTGGAGCTTGGAAAAAAAAGAAACAAAGCAAAACTTGGACAAAAAAAGAAAGACAGGCAAAACCAATAAGAACAACGAAAAACGAACCTAACCGTATCTTATCAGCAATTTCTGTTATCGCTGACGTGAAAATAACAAATAACAAAATCAAAGGGAACTCAAAAGCAATAATACTTAGTAATTTTTTTCGGTATGGCTGGCTATATAGGGAATATGGAATAAAAATACGATAGCCGCAGGTATTGAAAAAACTAGTAAACAACTGCATAATAAGGTGGTTTTGAGATTAAAAATATAGGATTATAAATGGGGTTTATAGAATATCTCATATTTTATTGATAATTTAATTTAATAAATTTGTAAATAAACTTGTATATTATATCTTTAATCTTAATAATGATGATTTCTGAAGTACCTCAAGAAAGTATGCTCTCTTTTTAGGCTCTTCTATGGCTATAAAAGATTTCAGAGAGAACCCCTTCTCTAAGACGTAGAACGGAAGATTTGAGAATGCATTCTGAATTACTATTTCTGCTTGGCAACAATTTATTGCAAGTAGTACGCATTTATTCGCTTTTCGCTTAGAAGCAAATGAATATTTTGCGCATTTTAGCGACTTGGCGGCAGAATCGGATGAATTCTTCTGTCACAAGGGGAAGGTGGGTAAGTATATCTATTGATAGTTGCTCTTGGTTGCATTTCAATCGACTGACAGGCACCGAGAAGAGAATCCTTTCCCCCATACGCCTCAGCCTTATACGCTTCTCTTGATATCTAATCGATTTTAGTTGTCAGGAAGTGCAGTAAGGTTCCGCCTTACGCTTCCGTGTGGCACTCGATAAGATCGCAAGCACGGATCTCAATAGTCCACCAGCTGTTAGCCTAATGAATACTTAAAATCCGGAAGAGTTCTAAATAGGTAGCTCTGAACGTAATGTCTCCAATTATGGCAGTACCTGACTAGTTTTGATTTCAACAAAAGCCTAAAGAACTGGAACTCACCTTGCTTCCAGGGGTTGGCCGGCTCCAGGTATCCTGTCACCAGCTCGTTCTCCGGAAAGGATACTCGTCGCGGAATGGAGCCACCAACCAGCGAGCTGTCCGAGGCCTTTCGCTGCAGTAGACTTGGAGCCGTTGACAGGATGATGCTACGCATGGGAAGGCCAACACATACGTTTCCACGGGATGGTCCTCCTACTCCTACTCCTCCTCCTCCTCCTCCTCCAGCGGCTGCTGCAAAATCCGGACTGGGATTCGAGGCCAGGGAATCGGTCCGCCACACCGCCGTCTGTTTGGCATCGTGATAGCTTTTTATTTTTTGTCGTTGCTGCGTTCGCATCTGGGCATTGAATGCAGCAGTAGCAGAAGCTTCAGAAACAGCAGCCTCATCAGCTGTTTCTGATAATTCCGACCGCTCGGGAACAGCTGACGATGGTGAATCCATTGATGGCACGAGTGTCATCGTCTGACCCTCGGCAGTGGCGGCAGCATCACCTATTGCCGGTGCAACTGCCGCTGTTGATGTTGTTGTTTCTGTTGGTGTTGGTGTTGGTGTTGCTTTTGACGTTGCATTGTCGTAGTTGCTGTGCAACATTGTTGCTAAGCGTTCTTTGTTGCCGCTGTCGTTTCAATGGGGAGATCTAGTCTCGATCCTCTGCAAGTCGCTACTTAGTCGCTCCAACTTATTTTCTATTTAATTTTTAGCATTTAATTCACTTTTTGTTTATTTACACTTTTCCGTTTTTGTTTCTTTTATGCTCTTGTGTTTGGTTTCTGGTTTTTGTGCTTCTCTCGTGCGCTTGCCGTTTACATTTTCGGGAGTTTCTTTTTTATTTTTTATCAATATTATTACCTATTTTTAAGACTGTTTTATTGATAAATACAACAAAATTTTAAGAAATATTTCTAAAAAGTCACAAGTTTTAAGCCAAATTAGAACACAATCCGTGTCACACAGTAGGCCTGTTCGATTTGAGGCCGTAATCAGGGGTAAATTTTATAAAACACTAAAAATTTTCCGCTCAAAAATTTCCACCGACGATCGCACAGTGGAGCCAACAGCTCAAGCATAGTCAAAATATTTATTTTCTGTCCTGTTTTTTATTATTATTTTATTAAAATAAATAGCATCATGTCGTTAAATTTTTTATGATGATGGGAACATTGCCTCTGATGTATATATGTATATTTGTGAATGGCATTACCCCCCACGATATGATAATCAAAACATCAATAGTGACAACACACCGACTCGTGGAGCGAAACTTCGTGGAAGTTAATGCTGTCGCATCCCACTGTGCAATGTAATGTTTCAAAAACAAAAGGAAATTGAGAAGAAGAGAGCAACGGCGACAGCAAGAGAAAGAAGAGCGCAAAAGGGAATGGAATAAAAAACATTACCTAATTGTTAGTGTTTTGGTTTGGCTCGGCAGCGATAGCAGAGCCGAAGCAGAGAGGAGAGGAAAGGCAAAAAAAGAATTCAGACTGTTTGCAGTTGCGATTGTTGTTTGTTATCGTTTTTTTTTTTTTCATTTTTTTCTCCCCTTGCACTTTTCGCATTTTTGTTTACCCCACCAGGTTGCCTTTCTCTCACGCGTGTGCTGTTGCTGTGTTGTCCGGAGGGGGGTGGGACGGTTGGTGGACATGAGTTTGTGAATAGCACGCGCCCTGTTGCATGCAAAACTCAAATTAAAAGGCAAATTGCAATTGGTAATTACAGAAGCAGCCGAAAGGGACAAACAATTGCACGCTCTGGCTCGCTTTTCCTCGAATTTCGTTTTAGAATAAATACACAAATTACGTCACGCCCGACCATCGAAGCCAGAGGACTACCATCCAGAGAGTTGTTATTGTCGAAGTTTCTCACAGGAGTTTCTCACATTTATTTATTTTTACGTTTTAAGATCTACACATGGGATTTCTGCATTTCATTCACACTTTGGTTTGTAGTTCACTTGACGCACATACTGTTGCCTTTTGTGTTTCCCCACTTTTGTTTTTTTATGCCATTTAATGGCCAAGACTGCTTTGGCGCATTTTATGCACCTTTGTTACACAATTCCGTACAATTTGTTGGTCGAAGGATTCCCGAGCTAGTCGGCCGGGGAGCTTTATCGAGCACTTAACCGAACCGTGCTCCAATTATCAGGCCAGCAGTGAATTTTTTAGGCATCCGCGACCTAACAGCAACCGATCAGAAAGACGTTGAAAATGCAAAAGATAGAAACGTATATATTTTACGTCAGACTAAGTCCGCCTATCTGGCAACCCACGCACTCTCTCTCAGTGCTGTCGGTTCAGGCGCTCGTAAAAGATACACATATCGGAAAAAAAGCCAAAAATTTTTAATCTACAAATAATGATAAGAATCTATTTCTGTCTTTTAAGATTTTAAAACCTAATGAGATTATAACTTTAACGAATTTGTTGATTAATAAACAAACTAATTATTTATAAGACTAATGATTCATACGTTTTTAATAATATTATTATATAATTAAATATTTAGAATACTTATTCTGTTGTCAATATAATATAGGTCATGATATACTCTTAGTTTATTTTTTCCCCAAAATAGTAAGGGCTTTTACTAAAGTCTAGCTAGAAATTAGCTAAGCCGACAGCAATGTACTCTCCCTTATTTTTTTGTACGAAAAAAATAACAATACAGAATCAAAACAATAAGTTTATGTACATCTATACTCCACTATGCTATCTAATAACTTCATTTTTTTGTAATTGTTGCATATTTTAAGTTAATTATTTAAGTAAGTCGATAGAATCTTAAAAAAAAAACTGCCTTGCATTGGGCGCTCTCTTTACTGGGTTCTCTCGGAACGCCAAGAATATGATGTCAGAGGAAACCTTTTTCATACACCTTGCCAGAAATAATATATTTTTTGCTTTGCTTAACACAAAAATTTTTGCGCTTGCATACGGTACACAGGATCGCAAAAGCGTTTACATATTTGCGCGTTATGTTTCGATTTGAGACGCACAAAACAACAAAACTTTAACTTTCAAGGTCACTGGGCTGTTCTCCAAAACACCACACACCTTTCGGTTTATTTTAACACGCAGGATTTTAATTGACAACGGCGGACTAAAGGCGTTATTATTTTGTTATTAAAGCGGCTTACATTTATTTTACTTCGTGCATTCAAAAAAAATTACGTCCGATAGAGCCGCGAAAGCAGGTGTGATTTTAGTGTACCCGAATTGGATTTCTGCCAAAACCCTTTCGGCTCCGACAATCAACTAAAAAATCGTACTTCCTCATAAATTAAAAAATTCATTTAATTTAAAAACAACTCTTCAAGTAGTTAATTTATTGTTGTGTGACCGGTTTTTTAACGTTCTATCTACCGCCTTCAGTGAAATAAAATAATCATCGATAGTTTCAACAATAAATCGATGTTTGCATAATTTTGTAGAATATCGATGTTTCATCGATGTACCTCCACCTCTAAAAGCCAACTCAGCTGAAAGTGAACGAAATTTTTATACACAAAAAATAAAGCTGCAGCGCTTTTAGATAAATTCACCTGCGAAATAGAGTCCTAAAACGATGCAAAATGCGGCTGGCCAACGAGAAAGCGAAAATGCAGCCTCTGCTAAGTGACTTGCTGCTCTTGAGCGCCGTGGCCATCTGCTGTCTTCCCTCTTTGACGTGGGCCGCGACTGGAGTACTTTCAGACAAGCGCCTGTGCGCTGACCCAAAATGTGAACGTGAGTTGTAATCTAGTGTAACTATTGGGAAACACTTGTCATGCTGAAACCTGCGCTCTAATTGCATAACTAATTGACTTTTGTGTTGCTAATTGGTCTCCAGAAATCATCTCAACGGGCATTGCCAAAATCAGCTATCTGTCAGGCGGTGAAGGGTTGATCCCGTTCAAAATCAACGCCCCCATTCGCGTCCTGTCCAAGAGCGCCGGATCCAACAAGAAGCTCTGGGGTGTGGAAATTGGCGGACGTCGCGGCTATGCGAATAAGGATTTTATTTTGGAGAAGAAGGTAATAGTGCCGGAGAAGAATCTGTTGTTCGAGCTGCCAGTAATTGGACCTGGAAGTCCTGTGCCAGAGGAGAGCCCGAGTATAGTAGCGGAACCGGTAGGGGCTCCTGGAACTCCTGCGCCGGACGAGAAACCCAGTATAGTAGCGGAGCCATTGCTGCCCGTTCTAAACGCCTCCGAGTTGGTCGATGACTTGCTTACAACTACCACGTCA
Organism: Drosophila atripex; assembly: GCA_035045925.1. Lineage (NCBI taxonomy): Eukaryota > Metazoa > Arthropoda > Insecta > Diptera > Drosophilidae > Drosophila > Drosophila atripex. Next base: position 12,289,344 of record JAWNOP010000070.1, read on the forward strand.
CCACTGGATATAAAAGTGGAAGCTATTGTGGTGGATCAAAGCACTTCCGGGAATCAGCAGATCCCCATTCCAACGGCAACTACCCAGGCCAAAGTGCAACTTGTGGATGGCACCGAGCTGCCGTTGGAGGTCACACCGGCAGTAACCGAGAGCATCCTCGCTCCCGTTGATTCAACATCGAAATTAGAATCGGCCTCACCAGCTGTTGAGGCGAAAGAGCCGCAGGAAGCGGTCATTGATGCCAAAGAAACCCCAGATGCAACTGAAGCCCCAAAACTCGAAGCTCCCGTGGCAAACGAAGAGAATAAGTTGCCTGCAGGCGGAACAGAGGAGTCATCAGAACTGCCTGCAGCAATCAACGCTGAACTTGAAGACATTGACGATTTCGATTACGAGGAGGACGAGGAAGACGACGACGAAGAAGCGAACGATGATATTATAACTTCAGATAGCAAAGATAATGAGTCGTTTAACGAGAAACAGATCGATAAAGAAGCAATTAATGTTAGCGAACCAATCGAACCGAAACTGAACGCGGTGGAGCCAACAGATAACCTGGAGAATGCAGAACAGAAACTGCAGGAGGAGGAGGCGGAGAAGAAGTCCAACGAAGAAAAGAAAAAACCTGAGCTGCCTAATATTTTTGAGAGAAAAGAAGAGACAGCTTCTCCAAATGTGGCACCAGCGGAGAGTGGCCACTCCAATGAATTGCCAGAAATAGTTCAAGAAGCGCAGTCCACTGAAGAACCAAAACCAACTGAAGCAACAGAGGTAGATGTGGAAAAGGCTGAGAAAATAGTTCCTTTTTCAGCAGAGGTTCAAACTGAACCTGAAGCTGAAAAGCTAGACTCCTCTGATGACTCCCAACCTTTGGTGAAAAACGAAGATCAACCCGAAACATTGGCTACCTCTACCCAAGTTCCTACTGGAGAAGCTCCATTGGGCGCCTTGCCTCATCTTTTTGATAAAAATAACTTTGATAATCCAAATGACTATTATAAGAAATTACAAGAACAACAACAGCAAGAGAAGCAGATAAATGATGAATGGAAAAAGCAGCAAGAAGAGCAGCAACAGAAACTTGAAAAGCAAAAGCAACAAGAGCTGCAACAGCAACAGGAGCTGCAACGGCAACAAGAGCTGCAACAGCAACAAGAGCTGCAACAGCAACTTGAACAGCAAAAACAACAAGAGCTGCAAGAGGAAGAAGAGAAGCAACAGAAAGAAGAAAAGCAACATCAGCAATATAATCCTGATGAGCAGGAGTCTACCACACAGTCTGAAGAGGTGCCCGATACCCCACAACAACCGGAACAGACAACTCAGCACCATCATGCCACAGAAAGTGCCTATCACCACCATTCCAGTGAAGAACAGACAACTCCTGAACCATTCACAGGTTCGCCCTATGAAGCAGTCTACGATGATCACACACCATTGCCAAACATTCCTGCAGAACATCCGGGTGTCGGATCAGTCGAACCCGTGGCACTACCGGCCACCTCCAGTCCCACGCCGGAGGTGCCCATAAAGGAGGACGGCCTGAACCTCGGTCTCTTCGCCACCATTGTCGATACGGTTAATAACTTTATTGGAAAAGAGCCACAGGCTTCTCTGGATAGCAGTGACGAGCTGCACAGAATTCTTTATCCTGGTCAGGGTGGTGGGGGATCCATACAAAAGTCTTCCCAAGGTAACATTTGTTTTAGAATCAATATATCCGTTTTTTAATCATACATTTTTTTCTCAGGATCCGCTCCGAATAATGAGGATGGTTACTGTGCCCGTTTTCAGCCACAGGACTGTCATCGAAGCCTATCCATTGATAATTTCATGGAGGTCCTAGCTGGTAACCTGGTGGACCACACTCTGCTCCTACTGTGTGTGGTTATTGCGGCGGCCTCCTCGCTCTTCTTCCTCTTCGCCTATTACTGTTTCTGCAACAGCAGCCAGGAGGGCGAGCTGCTCTCGAAGCTGAACCATCTGGAGCGCAGCTTGCTAGCTTCCCACAAGGAGAACTCCATCATCAAGCACGACCTAATGACGACGCGCACCAAGCTGGCCAGCATCGAGGATAACTCCTTTGGCTCAAATGACATGGTGGCCGATTTAAAGAAGCAGCTGGAGACAGAGCTGTACGAGAAGGCGAAGTTGCAGGAACAGGTCGTCTCACTGGAAAGGGTATGTTCTAATCAGAAGAAGTTTACATCTCTTATTGGATGACTTTACAATTCCAGGATCTTGATAACGCTGCCGAGGCTGGGCTTGAGCTGAATAAAATGCTATCGGAGGTCCTGGCCAGTCAGAATGGTGATGAGGCCTTCATGAACACTGTCGATGAGCTGCAGAGGCAGTTGAACGAGCAAGAGAGTAAGTATACGTTGTTTTTAAAAAGAATACGTACCCTTTACCTTCACCATTTCGCTCCTCAGAGATTATATTTGAAATCAACTCAAGCCTGGCGGAGAAGAGCCGTGAAAATAGCGAACTTCAATACTCTTTCACGGAAGCCAAAGCGCGTCTTACCAGCGAGCTGAAATCCCTACAGGATGATAATTACGAGTTGGAGATGGAAAAGTCCAAACTGCAGACGCGGCTAGAGGAAATCCAATCGGAGATGGAGCAAGAACTGGCCAAGGCCCTGGAGACGCGCAACTTCGAAATGCAGCGTCTTCAAAACCAGATCCTCGAGCTGACTTCCAAGTGGGAACGGGAGCACGGTGAACTGCAAACCAGTCATGCCAAGATTGAGGCGCTCGAGGACTGTCTCAAGGCACTGAAAAAAGATGGCAACTTAAATGTCCAAGACCTGATCACCTCGGCCAAGACACGTGGTGAGCTAAACGCGTCTCATAAAAAGTTTATCGATCTGCAGTCGAAGCTGGAGCAGGAGGTTTCCCTTAAACAGCGGCTGGAAAGCCAGCTGCAACAGTCCTCCACCGACATAGAGCAGCTAAAGCAGGACTTTAACCAATCGGAGCGTGACAAGCTAGAGGCCCAGACACGACTGGAGGTCCTCTCGGGCTACTTTAGGGAAAAGGAGAATGAGCTTAAGAAGTACGCTTTCGGGAGGGATATCTTGAATATCTTTTAATGACAGTATTATTTCCATTTTAGGGAACTAAGTCTTCAGGAGACCAAGTGGTTGCAGCATCAAGGAGAGAACGCCAGCACGGTGGAGACACAGACCTTGATGAAGAATGAAATTCAAACACTGAAGTAAGTAAATATTGTTGTTGGTAGACTATAGCTGACGAGTGGCCTTTGCAGATCTCAGAATGATGAGCTGCGTGCTGAGATCGAGGCTCAGATAGCTTCGCACAAAGCACAGATGGGAACGCTTGAAAATCGGGCCCATGAGTCCTGGCTGGCGGCACGTCAGTCGGAGCGTCGGTGCGAAGAGGCACTGGCCGAAGCCGCCGGGCTGCGGCGCAAGCTGACTACCATGGCCACCGGAGGCGGGGCAGCGGAAATGGCCTCCGTGGATACCATCTCAGCCAATGGGGCGTCGATGCTAGGGGCAGAACTGAAAACGGCTCCGTCTCCGTTGCCACTGCCGGGATCGCCGCTGCTTAACATGCCCAATCCACTGCCATTCCTGCCGGCGTTCATGGGCTTGCCGCCGCCATTCCTGCCCCCTGCAGCGGCAGGAGGAGCTCGCCCGCCGCCCCTTGGGCGCATGCGATCACCTCCGCCTAGACATCGGGATCGTGACCGCGATTCTGACTACAGCGATTATGATGACTACGACGACGACTACGAGGAGGACGACCGGGGAATGGATCGTCGCCGCAGGCACAGCGGCAGCTGGGGGCGTGACCGTCGCGACTCCTACACGCATTCGCCCCGCACATATCGCTCGCTATCTCCGTCGGATAGTCGCTACAACTACAACGACACGGAGACGGACTTTAGCCCTCCGCCGAGTCCACCGCCAGCCTCTTCTGGTCGTGCCGCCAGATCGCGGCCATACAGCGAGGTGTGAGAGAAGTGTTCTTCCACCCAACCAAGTCCTACCAAGTATATTAGACTCAAAACTAGTTCAAATATATTTATTAATCAATAATTATCGAACGGTCGGCGGGCGCCTTCTCAAAGCGAACCCATCCCATCAACAGGGACTTCAGGAACCTCCATCAACATCCACAACTAAGAAATCTTGTCTGACTCAATGGACAACGATGTCCACGAAAGTAACAGAAATTAAACCTTGTGGCAAAAAATCAAGCGGATTGTTTTCATTTCAAGTCATTATTGTACGTACATGCTCTCGAGTACTTATGTTATCTGAAAATTTGTTTGTTTTTACGTTCCATTAAAAAATTAAGGCTTCAATTCCCGATCGGATATTCTTATGATTCAATTATTCTGTTGAACGGTTTAAGTTATTTCTTTTTATTTGGTGGATTGGTGTTTGGAACTTAAATGATAAGATAAGTGATTTTTATCAGCCTCTTTATTTGTCTTCTCTTATTAATGGGGAAAATACAATTTTAATTATGTAAAAACTACATAAAATATGGGGAAATAATGGAATTGTAATAAAAGGAGCCTTATTCTATATCACGATGAATGGGTAGCAATTCCAATTCCATACACTCTTCAGGTATCTCGGGCACATCTCTTGTCTCCTCAAAGATAAGTTTCAACTTTGGATGCACAAAGCGCTCACGAATCTGAATGAAATATATAAGTAATTAAAAATAATTAATAATTTTCCATTGAAAAACTCACTAATGACTCCATTTCGTTTTTATTGAAATGCAATACCAGGGTCTCCTCGCGGCGATCCAAAATACGTTTCATTATGGAGCCACTAAAGGCAAAGAACTCCTCGTACAGAACCATGTTGGAAATTGTAAAATTGGTTAGATGACGACAAGCAGCCACCACGTCCCATATGCCATCTGCATTTGGCCAGATGCGAGAGTTTTCCAAATGCAGTTGTTCCAAGCGGGGGAAACAATTGATTATAACGCCAAAGTCAATGGCACAACAGCCCTCGTCGTCGATTAGCGTCAGGGAACGGACATTGTTCAGTTTGGACAGCACGCCAGGAGTCCGCATCCAAATATTATCGTTGCATGTGGCCGACACCACATCCTTGCCCCGCAAGCGACCGATTTCCAACAGCAGGTCGTCCAATTGATCGAAATTGTGCACGCGAAGTTTTCGTAACTTCGGCAGGCTTAAAATCTGACGGACATTTTCCCGTTCCAAGTGGACAATGTCCATTTCCAGCTCCTCCAGGTGGAGTAATGTCGAGATGGCTCGTACATATGTGTCCTCCTCGGCACGCCGCCACTGGACGTTCAGGCTCTGCAGCGGAAGGCTCTTGCAGATATCTTCGAAGCACTGGGTGCTCAAATACCAGCACAGTTGCAAATCCAGTCGCCGTAGATGACGCCACTGGTCGATGTACGTCCCAGTTGTATTTCCACTTAGGCCAATGGATTCCAGCAGGGGGAAGCAGTTGACCAAAATTTCGATGTCAGAGTCACCGTCCACGTCGCCGTTTTCATCTCCCATGTAGTAAATTTCCCGGATATTGGGAAATTGGTGTTTCCGCCACAGTTCAAGCTGCTCCATCGGTAGGTATCTCAATGTTAGTTCTGTCGCTGTGATCCTTATGGTGTTTAAAAACTCCTCCAATAGGTCGGGTCTACCATCGAAGGGCTCCCGGGATATGGAATGCCTATTTTGACGCTGCCAGGCATAGGAAATCACAGAATTGAGGCGAGAAGTGGACTCGGTGGCCTGCCATAACTGCAGTTGTTCGTCGACATCAAGGAACTCTACAATTCGACTAATTCAAAAATAATTCTATATAAAAAAAATGGATATAAAATTATTAAACATACTTACAGCAAACAGTCTTCGTTGAGACTAGTGATACTCGTCATGTTGTAAAAATCTGACTAACCGACATCAAGGAAGGAGCTGGAATTTGGACGATTTTGATTAAAATTTCAACTCTTGCTCCAGGTGATGAAAACACCAAAAAGCTCTACTTGTTTTTTTTTTATTTTTTTGGTAATAACTATCGATACATCAACGACTATCGTATGTCGACTATCGTTTACGGGGAAACCCCTAAAGTTGGTTAAACAAATTTGCATATTCCCATGATGTAAAAATAACAGGAATTTGTGTAAGATATTTAGTCATTAAAAACATTAATAATTTATTTATTTTTTTGGGGTCTTTTTAGGCTCATTTGTCGATGAATTCTGAGAATCTTTATCAAATCCAAAAGGATGCAGCGGCACTTCAGTGTCGGATTCTGAATGACCTTTGCTTCTTCCGAATCGGTCACCAGCCAGGTATTCTTCATCGCTCTCATTATTAGACTCGCTGTTGGGCCTTAAGTGGGGATTCATCGAATTCCGCTTCACAGTCCAGAAATTCGATTTTTCATCATTATTCTCTGCGTCCCAGATACTCTTTCTGGTTGCTCCTTGGGTAACTAACAAGATCTCGGATTTTTTCTGGTCATCGTCTTTCCAAACGAGCTTATTCTTTTCATCTGTAGTGGTTCGTCTGGGATCGCTGGTGCTTCTGTCTTCGATTTGGGCCCACAGGCTGGAGGAATCGCTAATCCCCCGCCAGTCGAATGCGTTTCGGAAAGCTTCGTCCTCGAAGGACCAATTCTCTGGAGTATATGGTAGCTCGTAGGAGTCAGAGCTGGTTATTGTGGGCGTTGACATATAGCTTTCATCGCTATCGACGACATCCTTCTGGAACAATTTGCTGCGGACATCTCCCAGGAGGGACCACATGCGATTTATGAACTTGGATTTCACCTCGGCGCTATCCCGGAAGTGAATGGGCTGCGAGTGGGTCAGAGTGTCGTAGAAATTCCATTTCTTACACAGGTAATCATCCACCGGCTTAGAAAGGACAAAGAGACCGGTAGTGCGACCTGCCATCTCATCCAGGGTGAACGATTGGATCAGGGTGAATGTCGCTTGTCGCCGCCAGTCCCCAGGCTCCATGCGCATCAGCAGATCCAGGACGTGAAACATGTGCATTAAGTACATGGTGCCCGTGATCAAGGAAGCAATACTTTGCTGTTTGCACGTTGCAAAGCCAGGATGATCGAAGTATTCGTGGGAGCTGTTGAGCGTCTTGAGGATCGGGTTTTCGGCGTCCCGCATAACGAATATACCGCAGAAATAATGGGCAATCACAGCACTCAGGGTCAAGAGCAGTTGGGAGGATAGCACACATTTCTGCGTGATTAACAAACGAAATGCCCCCAAGGCGGCTAGCGCCGTGAAGGACACAAAAGTGGCGCAGTAAATGACCACATGGGACACGTGCTGGGGCCACAAAATAGCACCACGCATGTGGATATACATGCAGAGTGTGCCCAGGACGACCTCAATCAACTTGAAAAACACCCATACCTGGTTCATGTCTCAGACGATAATACTTTAGTTTAATGCGACAAAATGATATAATAAGTAAAGTTTACAAGTTTAAACAATGAAAACAGCTCACTTAGACAATTTTTAAATGTACTAATTTTTCTGAAATTATATTTTTCCAAAGAGAAAATCAAGTTGCTTTCCTGGCATATTGTAGGTTTTATTAAAGAGTAGTAGTAATTAAAAGAAATATTTTTAGTTATGTTACAATTTTTACAAACAAAATATTCACATATTCACATAAAGGGTACTTCACGGTCAATTTAAATGCCATTGCGAACCTCCAGAAACTTGGTCACCGATTAGATTAGTTTGTTTGTAAATAAAATGTTTAATCTAAATTGACTTGAAATCTAAATCCCTTCAGTCGATTTCCAGTTTGCGAAAGGAGCCCACAGCCCCAAATGAAGATCGATGATCTTGATGCACTCGGTGTCCGATGTCTCGCAACTTCTCATCCGTGCCGAAGTTTTGTGAGTCCTGGAAATATGGCGCGTAACTAAAAAGCTTGGCTTCCATCGCATCACTGATGTTCTGCATGGTTCCGGCACTTCCGCCGTATTCCTTTGGCAAAAAGTCACGGCCCACCAACTGGGATATGGCCTCCGGGTCTGAACTGACAGAGATCTAAGGACATACAATCGATTAATGTGTAATTTGGAAGAGGATTCAAGGGATGACCTACCCTGCTCTTGATTTTGGCGGGAAAAAAGGATTTCAGAGAATTAAAGCCTGTTTCAAAGGCCGCTGGGACGTTAATAAAGTGAATGCCTTTCTGACGCGTCGGCATCGCTTCGTCCGCATACGTGGAGAACTTGCTCAGTAACTGCGGCTGGAGGGCAAAGAGATGCGCTCCTGTCACTCCAGCCATGTCCATTATCTCCACATAGCCGCTGACTGTTGCGTTCTCGTCCTCGAACATCATGATCTCTCCAAACATGGAGCCCACTCGAATAATGTCCTGGAATTTGTATTTGCTCGTATCGTACGATCCGGCTCGAATGATGGTCACACATGGACCCGGGTCGTTGGGGTCCAACGGAAGTCGTAAAATAACTCTGAAATACATATAATATTATAGTAAAAAGAATAAAAAGAATTTTCTTTTAACCTAGCCCCTTAACTTACCCCATTCGTATGATATCCAAAACTTGAGGATCGGTGGCCAATCGACGTTCGTTAAAGACTTCGGGAATGGACGCCTGTAGGGTGTAGAATCGATCGAACTTCTCCTTGGCCCGCTCCAAGCTGAACTTAGTGCCGCGCAGGAAGGCGAGTAGGAACTGGTCTTCGGTACAGGCCCGCAGATGTGGCTGCTTGAGTACCCATTCCCGCAGAGCCTCAATGTCCTGCGGTACCCGATGGGGGACTTCATTAAGCTCCTTGCAGGCAATGGCCTGCAGAACGGGATTCAGAGGGCGCACCAAGCTCATGGCTTTAGGAAAATAAAAATCCGAACGACAATCTGTTCTTTCCTTTATTTAAACAACTGAAAAAATCGTTAATCAATATCCAATCGTACGCTCCAGCTGCGGTTTGTGCTTCTCACCACTTGCTGCTCTAATGAGAAATCGTACTGCGTGCATATATGTTTACCGTTTGAAAATTCCCCGTCGACTGCCAAGTGATATGCGATTATACGAGTTCCATGTGAAAGCAACGAACTCCGATGTGCTTGCTGCTTTTCCTTCCCTGATCAAAAGCCGATTTAAAAGTACACGAAGACACTTATTGGAAGCGTTGCCTTCGTTGGCTGGAGGGCGGAAGGTTGGGGGCTTATGAGCCGGTGGGTGGTGCCAGGCTACGTCAGCGGCCGGCGCTTGCAGTATTCATGTTTATTCAATTCATTATGGGTCGCTTTGGATAGATTGTCTTAATTGGCTTTGGATTTATTTTTCGAGTGCATGCGGCTGCGGTTTTGCTGGCCCAGATATGAGCTGCGTAATCCCATTGATTAAGAAGGTTAATTGAGTGCATTAAATCGAGTATTTCAAGAAATTCTCCCTGATAACGCTACTTTATGGCAGCTAGTTCCATGAGTTCAAAGCCAATACCCGAATTCGCGGATGAAGGATTACGATTCAGTATTCTTGTTCATTCCAAATATTTTCTAGATTTTTTCTGACATTTTCTAGGGGATCCCCTTCAAAGTTTGTGAAGAACGGAAGGATAATACGGCCCACTGCGACGGCTATATCTTGGTCAATTTCCATCAGATTCTTGAGCGGAATACCTTGAACGATTTGTGGATCGATTCTCCATCACTCTGCATCAAAATCTAGGAATGGAATATTTTTTAGTTTTTTTGTGAAATTTTCCGGCGGATCCCCTTCAACGTTTGTGAAGAATGCATGGAAGGACACTAAGGCCCACTGCGAAGGCTATATCTTGACCAATTTCCGTCAGATTCTTAAGCGGAATACCTTGAACGATTTGTGGATCGATTCTCCCTCATTCTGCATCAAAATCTAGGAATGAAATATTTTTTAGATTTTTTGTGAAATTTTCTAGGGGACTTTGAAGGGGATAAGTTTGTGGAATGCATGGAAGGATAATTGGGCCCATTGCGATGGCTATATCTTGACCAATTTCCGTCAGATTCTTAAGCGGAATACCTTCAACGATTTGTGGGTCGATTCTCCATCACTCTGCATCAAAATCTATGAATGAAATATTTTATAGTTTTTTTGTGAAATTTTGCGGGGGATCCCCTTCAAAGTTTGTGAAGAATGCATGGAAGGACAATATGGCCCATTGCGATGGCTATATCTTGGCTCTGCATCAAAATCTCAAATTTTTCAAATCAAATTCTCATTTTCTGTAGAATACCCTTCAAAAAGTTAGGAAATGCACGGAATGTTAAGTGCCCTCCAATGATAGATACATAATTCTATCCGATTTAAGCTTCATTCATTCATATATATTTTAAATATTATAAAATATAACTATTTTTCGCTTTCAGCTTGTTTTCTATAATTAAAAAACGTCAGAAATTGAAACCTATTTGCAAGATACTGTATCTTCGAAGAATGAATGGTACTGCCACACCTGACGGTTAACAGCTGTCACAAGTTAACATAGCAACATTTTTTTGGATGTCCGGCAGCCCAAACATCTGGGTCTCAAGTTTTCGGGTCAGGAAAAAATTATTCAGCTCTGATAATATTTTCATATATTTTTTAAGCCGCTGCGATATATGTGAGAAGCTAACGGGCTAAGTCCACGCACCATCAAACGAGAACTCAGAGAGGATGACGAGCGTCGGGGAGAACCCATTCGCGGCCCTTCTCCAGGAGGCCACAAAGTCCGATTGCGTGGCCCACAAACTGGTTGAGGAGGTGCTCCTATTTACGCTCGACAAGGAGGGGGCCACCAGCAAGGGTCTGCTTTCCCTTGCTGATGTGGTGGTTGACACCAGTGACGAAAATCTGTCCGAGGACCTTGTGGCCCACGCCCTCTTCGAACGCCTGATGCTGACCGACACAACCCAGATTTCCGGGAACGCCAGTCCAGAGGCCTTGGAGTCGCGGGCCATATGCTATTTGCATGGTGCCTTTTCAAGAGCCGAGTGCATCCAGGCGGAGAAGAAAGCTGATTGCTCCAAGCTACTGGCATTGATCCTGAACAATGCCAGCACCTGCATGCGTCAGCCGGACCTTTTTGCACCCCAGAACTTTGCATCGCAATGGCTGACACTGTTTGAGAAGGCCGATGAGCATGACAACACCACGCAAGAGTTTCTGGTTCGTGTCACTTGCAAGGTGATGGAGGAGGACGAGAGCATTGAGGGGCTAGGCGCCTTGAAGGCCATTTTTTATCCCATGCTCACCGAGCTGCAGAAACAAATCGTCAAGGAGAACTTGATCACGATCCCTAAAAATATATTTTGGATCTTGGGCTTCTTTGTGCGCGACAAGCGAGCAGCAGTCCTGGGAGAGGTGCTGATCGACTACACCACCCCCAATCCGAAGGCGAAGGGTTTGTAATAATAGATATTTTTAGTCCGCTTGGAATTCATTGCTTGATTTTCTTCAGGTGGCGACTATATGGACACGCTGCTAGGCAATCTTCTGTGCATCTCGATTCTGCCGAAAACCCAAAATGGAAAGTTCGAGTTCTTTAAAGATCTCTCGCTAAACCACACCGATCCGGCTCTCTGGACTCTGCTATCGCATCACCAGAAATCCATATTTATGGTCGTTAAGCAGCTGTTGGTTCTGTGTCCTGAAACCAAAAAGAAGATGATTCAGTGGATGGCCAACTGCCTGGACGCGAATATATCCCGTGGTCATCTGTGGAGTAGCATAAACTTGAACCTGGATCAGACGGTCCATAGCTCAGCAAGTGACTCATTTATGAATAATCTGTGTTCCGTTCTGACTCGTCTATGTGCTCCTCTCTGTGAACCCACGTTTAAGGTGAGTTTCCAACTCCATTTTGATTGGATCTAAACTATGCTGACTTTTAAAGGTCCTTCTGGTTGATCCTACGTACTGTGCAGTGGCCGACAAGGATCGTTCGGCGAAGGATGTTAGCATGTTGAAGGCCTACGAGGAAACCTGCCTTTTGCCCGCTGAAGAAGGAACGGAGCGTTTAACAGCCGAGAAGTATAATTTCATTACGGAAATCTTCTACATGACCCACAAGTGTTTCCAACTGGCCAACCGGCCTTGCATCGAACGCATGAATCGAGTGATGCGTGAACTCCAGAACACTCAGACGGCCTACGGGGAGGTGGTGAACAGCGATCCCAACAACGAGCTAACTAAGAACCTAATGCGAATGATGATGGACCAAATGCAACAGGTGCTGAGCATTAAGAACACGCTTTCGGAACCCACGAACGACACCGCCATAGTGAAGTTTTTTGAAGCCTCTGCCATCTGGCTGACGGAAGTGGCCATGCTGCCGAGGGAGGACTATGAGAAGTGCTTGGATAAGAAGGATTTCTCCCCGCAGGTGATGCGGAACTTGGAGCTGCTCTCAGACACGCCACCCTTTGTGGCGCCCTACCTGCAGTCTATACCGGAAATCATAATAGACAATATTGCAGCTTACTTGAACTTTTGCCGCCGCCTGAATGCTGACCAGTACCTCAACATATACGTCTCGTCGCACGACGCCATATTTAAGATGACTCTGTTGTTCATGGGAAGCTCGAGCCTGGTGAAGAATCCTCATTTGCGAGCTAAGCTCGCCGAGGCCCTCGAGTTTCTGCTGCCAACACCGGTTGCGGGAAGTGTTCGGCAAAGATTTATTACCCACGTCTTCGACACTCACCCCGACCGGTTGAAAGTGGTTCGCAGCTTGCTCAATGTTTTCGTTAGCATCGAGATGACCGGGCAATCAGTGCAATTCGAACAGAAATTCAACTACCGCCGGCCAATGTACGCCATCATGGAGTTCCTTTGGACGAAAAAGGAGCACGTGCAGTGCTTCCGGGACCTGGCAGTTGAGGCTGAACAAAATATTGAGGCCATCGAGCCGCCAATCTTTCTGCGATTCATAAATCTGCTCATCAACGATGCCATATTTGTGTTGGACGAGTCACTGTCCAATCTAGAGCAGATTAAGCAGCTTCAGCAAGCCCAGGACAACGGGGAATGGAACAGCTTGTCACAGAACGAGCGCCAACAACAGGTGACCAACTTGCATCACTTGGGCATGCTGGCGCGCTTCGACAACATCCTCGGAAGGGACACAATCAATACCCTGAAGCTTTTGACGACGGAGATAAAGAGCATTTTCTGTCACAACAGCATGGTGGACCGCATCGCTGCCATGTTGAACTACTTCCTGTTGCATCTGGTTGGACCTAGAAGAGAGCGCTTCAACGTCAAGGACAAGAAAGAGTTTGAATTCGACCCGGCGCAAACTGTGCTTGAGATCTCCCATATCTACATCAACCTGAGCAAGGACGATAGCTTTTGCCTGGCCGTCTCGCAGGACGGACGTTCATACAGCGACCAGCTTTTCAGTTACGCCGAAAACATACTGATTCGTATCGGGGGCGGGCAATTGATTGGTGACATGTCCGAGTTCGCTGCCAAGGTGAAGCGAATGGGCGCGCAGTATAAGGAGGAGCAGGAGCTACTGGCCGACGCGCCCGAGGAGTATTTAGACCCAATCATTTCCACACTGATGACGGATCCCGTGGTGCTACCCAGCTCGAAGGTCACCGTAGACCGTTCCACCATTGCCCGCCATCTGCTGAGCGACCAAACAGATCCCTTCAATCGCGAGCCCCTCACCATGGACAAGGTAAAGTCCAACGAGGCCCTCAAACGGGAGATCGAACAGTGGATCGAGGGCAAGCGAAGTGCGGCCAGCTCAAAGAGTTGAGCTCAATTGTCCAACCAAAGAGGTGGCTCCATGGGATAACGGATCAGGCTATAGTCAATATTATTCTCGATAAGAATTCCAATCATACATTGTTTCGTGTATGTTCGATAAGTGTACAGTTAGTGGTGTTACATATTATTCCTAATTGTCTTTTCTTTTGGTCGAATAAAAGTTTCCATCATCTAAGTGGTAGAATTTAAAAAATGATGAACGATTACTGATTGTATCCCTATTGATTTCAGACTTTCCACTATATATTTGTTACAAGTTTATAAATTTTATTTTTCCTCATCATCACACTTGGACGTTTCCGTATCAGGTTCGTTTTCGGAGGCCGGAACACCGCCGTCATAATCTTCCAGCTTCGGTAACTTGATGAAGCGCTGAAATTGACGACGTCCTCTCAGGTGCCACAGGCCCTCGTGGTAGGTCTTGGGCATCACCTCATCCAGTTTTTTATCAAAAATATAGGTGAGGTGCAGGGCGTTGCAATGAATCCTTTGGTGGCTCCCCGCATCGATGGCACTCACCATCACCATTGTCTGAAGATAGTTCTCGTGGGTGTAGACGACATAGGCGGACATGGTCATGAAACTGTGGACGGGTATCGGGTGTTCGAACGTGATATCCGATAAGAAGCTGACCATAGCGGGTGCGCCGCAGTAGAGACTGGTCGCAATGAAGCTGGTCTCCAGGGCCCGACGAATGGTGAAGCCGCCAAAGATGGTGTTCGAATGGTTTCGGTTCTCGGGAAATGGATGAATAGTGCAATCACGCCGCGTATCAGACATCCAGCGTGTGCCCTCCGGGAGACTTGACTCCTCCATGTCTCCCCGGCTGCTCCTGGTGCGCTGAAAAATATCGAAAAGGATTTTCACCTCCTCCTTTGTGGGGGGCACCTTCGACTCTGGCTTGTCCCGCTTCATTTGACGTTCTTTGTTTCGTTTTTGGGCCTCTATGTAGATTGCCTTCTCCTGCTCGTTACCAGGGACCAGCTTATTAATCGGAGCCGGACCATTGTTGACGGCGTTGCGGGCCACTATAAGGAATATAGCTTTCGACAACAGCTTCCCACTTTGCCGCACATACATAGTAACCTCTATAGAGCTGTGACCAGTATACGACACATAACCAGACATCTCCACATCCGTATTCGTGTCGAATTTATCGGGTAGGAACTGGGCCTGATCCACCAGAAGGGTCACGAACGTATACGGCAGGGGGATACCCTTTGGCAAATTGGGCAAGAGGACATGACGATGACAGATCCACACTAACAGGTTTAAAAACTTTTACAACAAAATACTACAGAGACTAAGGCACTCTTTACCAGCAAATATATCCAGCTCCTCCACGATCCTGCCAATTCTCACATATCCCGTAACCTGAAGGAAGCGTTCGCGAACTAGTGGATCGGATCCTAAGAGTAGAGTTGCTGATGTGAAGGAATCCTTCATGGAGCGTTCCGGCAATTCTTCCGGTTTGGGATGGTATTTTAGCAGGCCCTCTCTACTTTTTGGAATGGTGTAGTAGCCCGGCTCGACTCCTAATCGGTCCCGTATTATCTTCTTCACTGTTCTTAGACACGGGATTAGTGCGATTAGGCAATGGATAGTTATTTCATAAGTTACCTTCCTCCAAGGTGCCCGAATTGTGGTCATATTTTAGGGTCTGCATACTGTTCCAACGTAGGGTACCCAGCTGCGGACAGAATCGCCGGAGGGACATCGCGCTCCTGACACTCATTTGGAAAATTTTGATGTTTTTTTGGAAAGCAATTTCATATTTCATAAACTTAAAAATGTGTCAAATGTTCGTTAATATGTCTCATCTTTGCTATTACAAAATATATTTTGCTATTTATTCATAAATGTTGTTTTAAAACACAAAGAATTTGGTATTTCTTTAAGTTCTATTGAGAAACTCGGTGACTAACGACAGGAACTCGTGCGGGCGCTCAAAATGGACCAGGTGCCCTGCATCCAGCCAATGAATCTCGGCATTCGGAAATATTTCGAGAATCTGCGGCCAGTGATCTTCCTTCATGTAAGGGGATTTCGATCCGCAGATGAAAGTTGTGGGTCCTGTGTACGGCGGCAGTTCGTCGGCTTTTGAAAGATACTCATCGATGCGACCTGTGAATCGACTGAGCACCTCGGCGTTACAAGCCCAGGAGAACTCGCCCGTTTCCGAATTTTTACGCAGATTGAGCATGATGAAGTCGACGGTGCCAGTATCAAGTTCGTCCATCAAACGATCCCTCGCCAACTTTCGACCCTCGGACATGGACAACGTGCTCGGTATGGTCAGGTTCAGCATCGCATCAAAGATGAATTTCATTTCCTTGGTGGATCGGGGCAGAGCGATCGGCGATATGTCCGCCACAATCAATCGTTCCACCATCGTAGGATTCTCGCGAGCAAAGTGCATCATGGTACGGCCGCCCATACTGTGACCCATACAAGCTACCATGGGCTGTTCCCGCTGCTCCAGAAAATGTCGCACATCCGCGCTCATGGACAACGAGTCATGGACTTGTGTGTGAGGGCTATCGCCGTGGTTGCGAGCATCTATGGCATAGATCTTTCTGGGATTCGTGCTCCCCAGGGCCCGGCTTACTCCGCGCCAGTTCTGCTTGGAACCGAAAAGCCCGTGCAGGATCACCAGTGGAGGCTTGGTGGGGCTTTCTCCGGGGTATACATCGAAACTCAGATCTACTGGTTCTGAGGAGTAGGCTCGCTGGACCAGGAAACTTAAGGTCGGATGCAGTTTCCTCGCCGCAGTCCTTGCAAGGAGAGAACTTAAAAAATTTCCCTGCAGCGGCATTTGGTGGCCAGTGTGTCCTTATTGTATAAAAAAAAGTTAATCTTACATAATTTCTTAAAGCTTTATCTAACAGTTTGGTATTTTTCTTGTAGATGAGTATGGTCACACTGCTTTGACATACGGTTCAACTGACTTTTTTTTACGGAGTGAAGTGCAGTAAAATGTCTTAAGCTTTTCCTAAAGGCCATATATTTTACATAACGGTATTGCGAGTAATATTCGAAATAGGTGGAGCGCGGCTAGACCCGCTGCCGATACTACCCCACCCCTCCTGGCCCATGAAATCAATTAAGCGTAGAACGCCGTAACGCGAAAATCGATTTCGCTTTCGGCTGCGGGCGCAAGCAATAACAGAAAACCCAGCTAGTATGTCCCCGTGGACAGTGGATACGGGAATGGAGATGACTGCGAACGGGCGGCGGAGAAAGGCGACCCACCAGCCGGGCTCTGGCAGCTGGGCCGAACATTGGCAACGGGCACTGCTTCTGGCGGGGATTATCCTGAGTATTCTAACGACAGGCTGCGTGGCCACGGACACGGACATCGCACTGGACGCCAAGGCCACTCTGAATCATCGCATCCAAAGCCTCGATCTGCTCGTCTTCGTGTTCCTGCTGGCCCTTACGGTTCTCACCATATGGCTGTTCAAGCACCATCGAGTGTCCTGGCTACACGAGACGGGTCTGGCCGTAATTTACGGTACGATTTATTGATTTTAACTATTTATGTTTTTGAAGATTAAGGAAATAATCAGAACCTTGATTATCAAGCAGGGATTTAAGAAAATTAAGAGATTAAAAAACGACTCTCATTGTTACTCTTAAATTTTAATATTTATTGAAGTCCTGACTCATGTTGAAAACAATGCTATCGGTTACCAGTCCTCCCCAGGTTACCCCAGCACCTGCACCCTCATTGTCACCTCTTTGTTGTCACATATATTCGAAATGACGCTTTTGTGCACGACATTGACATTGGGGGAATCGGGGGAAGGCATTAAACGACACCCACGATAGGCTAAAAAGTAATGAAAATAAACATTTCTAGGGGTACACGGCACGCAACACCGAGACAGAACTAATTTTTGTTCTTTGCTTTTTGCAATGAAATATATTAGACACGTGCCCTTGACGTGGTTACCCATGCATTCTCATTGGGGTTTTCCACATTCAGTGCTCTTCTTGATCGCCGAGTGCCTTCGCTAGCCACACATTTTCATTTTTTCATTGGATATCCAAATACTACAAGGCAACAAGATTTCTTTTTACTAATTAAAGCTAATGAAACAATTCAATAAAACTGGTTAGGCGGGAATCCAGTCAGCGTAAATGAGAAAATAAAAATTATTATTTAGTATGCAAACTCGGAGCGGGGCGAAAGCTTTTTGTTATTCTCGACGCGATTTGATCATCCCTTCGAGTGGTCTTTACTGCCGGGGTTTTTGTTGTTTATGAACATCGGGCATAAAACTCAGATTCCGCACGAAAAGGCACTGCGATAAGGGAAACCGTTTAAGCACTTGTTTCCGAGCTGATAAGGTTCGAAATGACCAGCTACTTATTGCCGCCGTACTATTAGTCACTCGCATACTTGCGATAGGTCAGGCTTCGATTAAAAATTATGAGACATTAACTATACAATTAATTGAATTAAATATTAAGATATTTGCCTATATTATTTCAGGTCTGATTGTGGGAGCTATAATACGCTATGCCGGCACCTCCACCACCCTTGTCCACATGCAGGTGGAGCCCCAGGGCACTCCGGTCTACAGCGACAAGCTGCCACCAGACACTCTCTGGTTTAAGGTTAGACCCTATCAGCCATCTTAATACCAATATATTTATCGTTTTTTGTCTTGCTTCAGTACCCAGTTAACCAGACCAATGGCACCAAGAATCCCGAGGGCATTAAAACATATGCCTACGTCTTCCGTGGGCAGGTCTACAATCAGGATGAGAACGAAATAGATCTGAAGGCGACATTCGATCCGGAGGTATTCTTTAACATCATACTGCCCCCGATCATCTTTTACGCGGGCTATAGTTTAAAAAAAGTAAGATACTTTGCCCCAAAAATTACAAAATTGATCAGTAATTGTTATTTTATTTTGTCAGAAATATTTCTTTCGAAATCTGGGTGCCATTCTTACCTTTGCCATTGTGGGGACCACACTGTCGGCGTTCCTCATCGGTGGCTTCATGTACGGCTGTGTGAAACTGATGCCCAATTACCTGAGCACCGGCTTCTCGTTCTTGGACACCCTCTACTTTGGAGCCCTGATTTCGCCCACAGATCCGCTCACCATTCTGGCCATCTTCAGTGACCTGCGGGTCGATGTGAACCTGTACGCTCTGGTTTTGGGTGAATCTGTCTTGAACGATGCCGTGGCCATAGTCCTGAGCGGGTAAAGTTCGAATATCTTTCAAAATGGTGCAAGTATTCCTTAGTAATATATACATCCCCCATTCAGAGCAATTCAAAACTACGGAGAACACTATTCCAACAGTGGAGAGTTCGAAACGACGGCGTTTTTGCGGTCTCTGAGCGACTTCTTTTCCATTTTCCTACTTTCGCTGATGATTGGAGCTGCGATGGGCTGTCTGACAGCACTGATATCCTTTTCAAACAAACATACATATTTTTTAATAATATTTTAAGTTACAGCACAGTATTTGGTTTTCTTAACTCCCGCCGCACATGACAAAGTTTACGCGCGTCCGCGATTTCCCACTCCTGGAGTCTGCCCTTTTCGTCCTCATGAGCTACAGCACTTTCTTGCTGGCCGAGGCGACGGAACTGACGGGAGTGGTGGCCGTGCTGTTCTGTGGCATCTGCCAGGCTCATTACACCTACAACAATCTCTCGGAGGATTCCCGGCAGCGAACAAAACAAATATTTGAGTTGCTCAATTTTCTTGCAGAGAACTTCATCTTTTCCTACATCGGAGTGTCTATGTTTACCTTCCCAAAGCATCATTTCGATGCCGGGTTCATTATTACAGCTTTTGTGAGTTCTTTAATATTGTTATTTGTGTTAAGCTTTAATTAACGACTTGAATTTGTAGATCTGCGCCGCGCTGGGACGGGCCGTCAACGTGTATCCCCTATCCTGGTTGCTAAACATCAGGCGAAAGCCCAAAATCTCAACAAACTTCCAGCACATGCTCTTCTTTGCTGGTAAATAGAATTAGTTTTAAAATGGAATACAGATATATATTTATAAAATGATATATATTTTAGGGTTACGAGGCGCCATGTCCTTTGCCCTGGCGATTCGAAACACAGTGTCCGATGCTCGCCAGACCATGTTGACGGCAACGTCCCTGATTGTTATCTTCACGGTCATTATACAGGGCGGGGCGGCTAATTTTCTGCTCAATTGGCTGAAGATACCGTGAGTTCGTGACTAAGCATTTCATTTAACTTAATTCCTAATGGCTGGAATATCTCAATTGCAGTGTCGGGGTTGACGATGAGACTGAACAATTAAATAATTACCAAGTGCACAGTGTGAGTATATGAAAATAAATGCCATACATTGTAATTTACAAAGTGTAGGCCATCAGATTAGATTAAATCCTAGAGTGTAAGTGTAGTTTGCAGAAGTTTTCTAATATTCGCTTTATTCCAATACTATTTTGAGCATCTCGACTGTGAAAATATGAATTTCTAACTCTCTCACCTTCAAAATAATTAAATTAAACTTATCATTTTTGTTATCTACACACTTCTGCGCAATTCACAAAATCAAACCATCACTTAAAAGGTTTACAATTCAATGGACAATTCACATCCGCAGACGGTAGGTTTGGAAACGATCATTCAATGCATTTTTTTTATAAAACTTATTTAATTGTTTGTCGTGCATTCCCCATTCTGTTTACTTTAGTTAGGCCTTTTTATTAGCTGTATTTTTTTTTGTAAACCTTGTGGAAAGTAGTGCTAATGCCATTTCATTGAACCCTGTGTTAGTCTGATGGGTACTTGCAGGATGTGGAGAGTGGTGGCGGAGGACGGGGAAAGATGCGTATGTCAGGAGGAGGCACAGAGTCCAACCTGGACACTCCGATTGATGGTCCCAATGGAAGCTTGGGTGGCGGTCGTCGCCGCAATAGTCATGAGAAGGCGATTCTCGCCAGGATCTGGGGAAGCTTCGACACCAAGTGAGTAGTTGGAGATAGTCTCGGCAAGAAAGTAGTCTTGACTAAAAGTGTTTATGACCCGACAGGTACATGAAGCCACTGCTCACGCATTCGAGACCTACTCTCCTGGAGACTCTGCCCGTCTGTTGCAATCCCATCGCCAGGCTGCTCACCACAACGCAGCAACTGACACAGGTAAGTAAGGTGTCTTCCTCGAAGCAATGCCCACAATAATATATATTCTGAAACAGGATGGCAGCGAGTTCAGGCGCGTTGACTCGGACTCTGATATATGCATAGACAATGACACTGGCAATGGCCTGAGCCAGGACGGTGGGCCAGGAGGTGGGCCGGGGTCAGGCGGAACAGGCGCCAGTGTGGGGCGGCGCAACTCACTCAGTCGCGTAAGTATCCGATACACCGGCGATACTCACCATCTACTTGCTAGCTACCGAAATGTTGAATAACCGAAAGAATGATGCACCCCACCCAGAACCAAAGACTAACCTAGGCATAGCAAGCCGGCCATTAACAGTCGAAAAAAAAACCACATCCTATAGATACTTTGGCAAAGTAGACACATTGTTATTACCTAATCTCGGCCGAAATGTGATTTTTGTTTTTCATTTTTTATGGAAATCATTTTATTACTTATTAAATTGAGTGGATAAAATGGGAAGAAATCGTTGAATATATGAAATATTGTTAATTATTCGTATAAGTTTGTGCGACGGCGAGCAGCGATACTACTTATGTAATATTAATTTGACTGTTAACTACTATTTAATGCATGCTTTACCAAATATATTTATATACTCGAAACATAACTCTGGCGGCGATGATATTAATTTACTTATTTAATCATTTCTGCGACATCTTTCTTTCTGTCTTGTCTTTCCTTCAAACAAACAATTAATCATCTAACAAACTCATGTGGACTCTTTATCAATTTAACTTTGGTTGCTCTAACAACAATGCCAACAACAAATGCCAAATCCTCTGCCTCCCCCAACGAAACTGCATTCATCTCAAAAACCAAAACATCTCTCTTGACACTAATCTAATAACTCATTGGTATGCCTAACGCAAAAGTCAATCCAATTAAATGCGGCCAATCACCTTGAAAATGATCTCAGCCTGGCTACTAATAATTTCATGTAAAAAAAAATACTTCTCCGGACTAACAGGCGATTAAAAACAAAAATTAAATCTTATATTTAGAGTTTCTTTAGTATTTGTAATACCCCCAAACTTATGTTTGTTTTTGTCTACTTTTCCTTGGTAAACCAAATATTGTATGTACTATATGTGGTGGCACAGACGGAGACCCAAACATGATAACCGTAGTCCAGAGAGCCTGTCTGTCAGTCTAAGAAATGATTAACCAATGGCTTCTTATAGCGCACTGCTCTTAAGATGTTCGTTTGTATCGTACAATTTTAATTTTTCTATTTATTTCCATAATCTTATTTCTTAGATACTAACACGCGACTAACCATGTAAGTACAAATTATTTAAATGCAGATTATTTCCTCATTTGCTTATAGTATATATGGTTTTTGCTTATTTCTAATTCACCAAACCAAATATTTTTTGTTAAACGTTGTTCATTTTTATATTTTAGGTTGAAGGCGAGCATCGAAATGTTTATACTTAAGTTTATTTTGTTGTTATTTATATTAATTGGTCTCATTCGAAATGAAAAATGTGGAAAAATGTACAAATTAGATTATTATTTTTATGTCTCTTCTTGTTTACACAATGTGATTTGGAACTGTAGTTATAACAAAAAATGAAATAGCGATTACTCTTCGATTTTAAAATTTAGTTAGGTTTTTGCTAAAAACTGGCTACCAAACATCGAGATGACACAATATGAATCACCTATACCTTATCACACAAATATATATTAAGTCCATTGTTTAATATTGTTTAAACTGTTTTTTATACATATGTAACTTAGTTTCGCCATAGTAAATAAATATACACATAAAAAACATAAATATTTATACGAGTACTCACAGAATTTTTCTTTCTCTTTTTTATTTGCATTTAAAAATGATGCAAACCTAATTGTATTCGCCTGAAATAAAAAAATTTTGAAATTCAGATGGAGATTCTGGAACACGTTCAAAGTCCTGTGTCGACGCGAATCAGACTTTTAGGATTTTATGGCAAAAAGTTATAAGTGGCGAGGATGAAGTATCAACTATAATTTTTGAAAACTTTTACTAAAAATTTATCTCTGATTTACCAAAAAATAGTTAGTGTAAATATATAGTTTTGGAGGCTACAATTGATGTACTAAAAATCCTAAAACTAACCTATTCCATTATACTTTCAATTTATATCTGTGCTAATTCTTACTATATACATACGCTGTACTTAAAACAAAGCAAAGCTCTTTGAAGATATTAATTGTTGTGCTGTTAAATATTAAGTCATAAAAAATAAAATTTATTAAACAATATGATTTTTGAATTGTGGCGGGCTGTTTTCAGCTTATCGAAGCAAGTCCCTCCCTTAATCATCAGTTTGGGGAAAATGTTATCGATATCGACAGCTATCTACTAAGCGCGCAAGAAAAATACAATTGAGCCGCAATTTCTTTCGATTCTTTTAAAGTGGAATTTAAAATCTGACACCATGGAGCTAGTCAAGCGCAGCTTCACCCGCGCCTGCAAGAACCACAGCTATCTGTCCTACCAAGTGATTGACGAAATCCTGACGCCGCTGTGCGACATGCACAAAGTCAACAAGCCCACCAGCAAAGAGGCAATCAAAGCATTTGTTGGAGAGATTAACGACTCCATTAACAATCTAGGCCAGTCCTTGGACTTTATCAAGTACAACATCCGCAGTGAGGAGTACCTGGTGTACTCAAAGACCGATGCGACGCCGGACACTGTCGCTAACACGGGACTGACCGCCGAGGAGTGTCAGTATTTCTCCAAGTTGCTGGACCGGATTGCCTCAGAAGAGGACTGTCGCATCCCCTGGAACGCAGCCTACAATGAACACTTCTTGCACACCTCCTCGAAGCCATTGAAGAAAACTCGCATGCAACAGCTGCTGCAGAAGTGGTGCAATATGGGGTATTTTCAGGAGATCGACGAGAGCATCTACCTCGGGCCGCGCAGCCTCGTTGAACTCAGCTTTTACCTGAGCTCCAATCACTCTGATTATATCAAGAATTGCACGCTCTGCAAGGGCCTGGTGATGTGGGACATCAGGTGTTCGTCTTGCCAGATCCAGTTCCATCGAGAATGCATACATAAGTACCTGCAGAAACGGGATATCTGCCCTTCCTGCAGCAACTTATGGACAACTCCCTTGCGAAGGTCCACAGGAGCATCATAGTCAGATCAAGGGAAAAATATATGTTTTTCAAATGTTTATATTATTACTTACATTCCTTATGAAATTTAAAAATTAAGATAGACTAAGTGTTTTTAATGTAAAAATAATGTTTAAGAAATACAAGATCGTTAAACACAAAATAAGTTAGAAGATATGATCTTTGTAAAGTTCCCTTCTATCCGATGATCACTGTGGGTCCAAATAACTGTTTTAATTCTCTCGAGGCTCTCCAGTATCGGTGCGCATGGTGAGTGCCACAATAAGATGGCGAAAGAATTGCAGAACAAATTCGATGCTTGACGAGATGAGTGTTTGTTATAGTCCCGATAAGCGTTCAAAAATGGACAAAAAGTCCCTGACGCCCTTCACGAAGGTGCGCCGTAAAAACTGGCAACAGGAGACAGTCTATAAGGTACTGCTGCTCCTTAATTTAATCAGTATGTTTTTATAAATTCGATTTTATCAGAGTGATCGACATGTTCCGGAGCAGTGCTACTACGGTGAGAGGTTTATACCAAAGCGATTTGACCGGGAGAATATGGATTTAAATCTAAAGTACATTGGAGAGCAAGAAGAGCGAGATATTCTGGAAACTGTAAAGATCTATATTTTGATTTGTGAACTTTTTAATCAATAGAGTTTCTTTATTTGTTGTTAGGGCGTCACGGTGACGGATAGTTACTGGCGGCAGAGCAGCTTCGTCTCCAACATGAATCACATTTTTAATATTCAGGACCGCCGCCTGTTGCAGTTCAACAATCTGCAGGGTTCCAGGACCAAAGGTGGTGCCAGTAGCACCATAGATTCTGACTGGCCCTGTGATCCCCGGGCGCGTCCCTATAGTATCCAGAATGCCACACACGAGATGCCTGGGATCTGCTATCCCATTGACAACAATATGATGGACTGGTCTGTTACCGACCAAGTTGCCATTTCCTCCAGCGAGGACATTATGTTGTGGCGCAACCTAGACGAGAAGACAATGGTCTTCAAGTTAGAATCGCCGACATCGCTGAAGTACTCCCCAGATGGCAAGCACTTGGCCATCGGATGCATGGACGGCAGCTATCCAGGTACCAGTTGAGATAACCCATTCGTTGACTTGCGCTAACTCCATTGAAATTCACCAGTTCTAGACTTCTGGGAGATAATGTCTGACATGGAGTTCTTGGTTACATTTCGCAGATACTTTATGAAATCGATGGGACACATTTGCTGTATAGAGTGGTCCCCCAACGGCGATGAGATATTTTGTGGAACCAAATGCGGAGTGATTATAGTCCTCACATACCCCAAACTGAAGTCCACGCAGATCCGTGAACACCGACATCCCATTACCAAGATTAAGTTTGATCCTGTCGGGAAGTACATAGCTTCTAGCGATACAAATGGTACGATTTTCATCTTTGATGCCTTTTCAAAGAAGCGGTTGCTCAAGCTGGGCTGCCGATCGGCAGTCTTTGATTGGCATCCCTGGACAGGCGAAGACTTGGTAATTGGTAAGATATTAAATTAATATTTTTTTTCTAATTTTTAGAATGTTTTTAAAATTAATATCCCCCAGCCGAGCGTCGTCCTGCGTCAATTTTTATCTTTAACATGACGAATAAAAAGTTTGTGGCTTCGTACAGAAGAAAAGATGACAGGATTTTTATAAAAGCCGTAACTTTCAGCAAGATTACGGGAGAGTTGCTGGTCAACATCATTAGGAAGGGTAAGATTGATCTTATACACCCTTGTAATACATTTTTTTTATGACTTTCTTATATCTTAAGATAACAACATGAATCTGGTGTGTGAAATCCTGGTCCTGTCTTCGTTGAATCGAGTGGTGGACCTATTGTCCCATCAAAGCCGCGGGACGTTGTTTCTGATGTGGAGTCCGGATGGAACCAACATAGCCACAGGTGGCCTTGATGAGACCTTCTCCCTATGGAACTTCATTCCCACCCACAAGAAATACGCCGTACTCCGGAGACTTCAAAAGTCTAAAGAAAGCTGTAGCTCGTTCTGCCTGTTTAAGGGAATGCGGTGACCTGTTAGGATTATTATCTGTTCCTTGATTTGTAATCACTAGAATGTTTGTTCAAATAATGTATGTTTTTATATTTCAACCAATTGTGCTATTCAATTTATTTAATCAATTCATATTTCTTTCATAAAAATTTCATTGGATATTAACCTAAGCGTTGTACAGTATGATGAAAATAAGAAAATATGCCAAGTTCTCGAAATTAATATTAGTGTCCTGCATTATGCAAAAACGGACTTATGAAAGTAAAATCCCATTGTTCACCATGGTTACTGCTTTGAAATTTGGTTGCTAAACACTACGGCTATGGCTAGGTATATAAAAAAAGATTTTTGTAAAATCACGTGAACTCCATCTCATCTCATTATTCGCTTCGAATAGAGCTTGATGTGGCGACATGGTGCTGCGACTCCTGATGGAACAAATACTCCGCGCAGGCTTCGGCTTGCAGCCGGCGTTTCTGGTTTAGATGGGGCTGTATAAATATGCGATTTACGGCGTATAGTAGGGCAGTGGATCCTAGGCCGATGGCCATCAGACCGACAGTCGTCGTTGAGAACTTTTTGAATCCGTTAATGAAACTCATCTGAGGAAAAGGAGAAAAATACAGAAACCAGTTAGTATGGAACTCAAGAATGTTGTCGAATGGTATCCCACTTTGTCGGAGTAGTGGCTTCTGTTCCTGCAGGTTCCCCGTCTGATTTCTTATCGTTTTTGTACTTTAGTATCAGTGGCTGCCAAATGTAGACTCCTCCCAGGACCCCAAGAGCCGTTACCACCATCAACTGCGGAACTGTGACACCACGCGGGCGACGAATTTGCATGGCACGGTAGTTGATTAAATGGTATTATTTTACTTATTTAACATTAAATGCCAAAATTTCTTAGCCGGTAACTGTTACATCAACGCATGGATGGGACTTTGGGGTAACAGCTGACACGAAAGTTCTTTATCAACACTGAGAAGCAGTGTTGTCAGACTTTCCCCACTCATGGGGGGGCTTATTTAAATTTTAGTTATTGCAAAACATTTAGGAACTATGACGTCAAAAACTACATGCTAATTTCTCAGTCTCTGATTCTTGGATCAAAAAAAAAAAAAAACCTTAAACTAACGGGAAATGGGGAAAAAGAAGGAAGAAATGCAAACATTACAGTGTTCTATCGTGAAATGAGACAAATCTTTAAAAGGGGAAATTGCAATATAATGTAAACAAAATTATAAAACGTTTTTATGTTTTTAAATATTAAATATTTCAGTCCATATTTTCAAATTTTTCAAGCAGTGCAAAAGAATACCGTTGCTTTATTTCTATTCCTTTGAAGAAATTTCTTTTAGGGATTCCGAGACGTTAGTGCGAAAGTATTTGTATGTATGTGTGGGTGTGTGTATGAAGCCCCCAAATGGGAGTCCCACATCAAGATCACGTTGAAGCCGACTGAGACTGCGGCAGAACCGGAGACGGAGACTGAGACTGAACTGCGACTGAGGCAGCTTTGAAACTGAAGCTGGTTTTTAAAATGGCCAGCCCGCTTGGCTCTTGAGTCACTCTCAGTTGGAACGGCGCGTCAAACGGTTATCGCTTGCAGCCGCTCTCCTGCGCCCTGCCCCCCGTCCGCTCCACCGCTCCATTGAATCTATTTAACAGTTGTTTTGCTGCCTCCCAGAGACGACGACGACGACGACGCAGAAGAAGAAGCAACCAAACGAGAAGCAAACGCCAGAAGATCAAAGCAAGCAACAATGGGAATGATAAGCAGAATTTTGGCTGGACTGCTGCTGGCGGTCATATTCTTGGCAGCCACCACCGAGGCCAACTCCATACCGACGACGCTAACAACGCCACAGGGCGTCTTCGAGACCCGGACGGACAAGGTGCCCAGCCTGAGCGGCACGGGAACAGCTTTGCCAGGCGGTGGATCCTATGACGATATCGACACCTTCGTCCCCTTCCGGAGCGACTCTCACGATCCCTTCTCGTGGCACCTGCTCAAGACCGTGCTCCAGGACGGCTCAACGGCTGGCAAGAACGTGATCCTATCGCCGTTCTCCGTCAAGTTGGTGCTGGCCCTGCTCGCTGAGGCCGCCGGTGCCGGAACCCAGACCCAACGGGAACTGGCTAACACGCAGACCGATATCCGGTCGCAGAACAATGTACGGGAGTTCTACCGCAAAACCCTCAACTCTTTCAAGAAGGAGAACCAGGTCCACGACACCCTCAGCGTGCGCACCAAGCTCTTCACCGACAGTTACATCGAAACGCAGCAGAAGTTCACCGCCACGCTGAAGCACTTCTACGACAGCGAGGTGGAGGCTGTGGACTTCACCAAGCCGGATGCGGCGGCGGCCACCATCAACAACTGGGCCAAGAACATAACGGAGGGCCGCCTCCAGCAGATTGTTACTCCGGATAGCGTTCAGAGCAGCGTAATGCTGCTCACCAACCTCATCTACTTCAACGGCCTGTGGCGGAGGCAGTTCGCCAACACGTTCCAGGGACCGTTCTTCCGGACCAAGGACTCACAGTCGCGGGCGGAGTACATGGAACAGACGGACTTCTTCTACTATACCAACTCCGAGAAGCTGCGGGCCCAGATCCTGCGCCTGCCCTACAAGGGCAAGAACTCGATGTTCGTGCTGCTCCCGTACGCCATCGATGGGATTCACGAGCTGGCCCAGACCCTGGAAAACGACGAGCTGAAGGGCGCCCAGTGGGCCATGGAGGAGGTCAAGGTGAAGGTGACGCTGCCCAAGTTCCACTTTGAATTCCAGCAAAACCTAAAGGAGACCCTGCGCAGCCTGGGCGTGCGTGAGATCTTCGAGAATACGGCATCCTTGCCGGGATTAACTCGCGGCGCTGATGTCGCCGGGAATGTCAAGGTCACTGACATCCTCCAGAAGGCCGGCATCGTTGTGAACGAGAAGGGAACGGAGGCCTATGCCGCCACTGTCGTGGAGATCGAGAACAAGTTCGGCGGCAGCACCACCATCGAGGAGTTCAACGTGAATCGTCCGTTCGTGTTCTTTATCGAGGAGGAGTCCACCGGCAACATAATGTTTGCCGGCAAAGTCCACAATCCCGTCAGTCAGTCTTAGTCCTAGGCCACTACGGTGGAGTTTTCAAAATAATTTGCAATAAAAATTTTAGACGAAAAGATATTTCCGTAAAGTTTTGAATCGTAGGAGCTATGGGGGATTGGGACATGTGTAGCTAGGAAGCTGGTGCTAGTTCCTTTTGAAAAATAAGCCATCTATCTTATTGACTTTGTTTTTTTTTGTTTGTCATTGATTGGCGCTGCTCTTGACCTGCATTTTTAAATAATCGTGCGTGTGACGATTTCCCCCCAAACGGATCCCATCGTACTCCACTCCATTGGCTGATTAGGGGCTCTGGTACTGTATAGTTGACTTATAATATACATACATATGGCTATGCCTCCTCCCCGGCGTGCCTTAAACAATCAAAAGCAAAAGGCGGCAATCACTCGAGAGATGCAAATACCTTTCGACTCTGGGAATGTCCCACGTACGTAACATCATCGATATCCACATCGAAGGGGTGGAGACAGCCGAACACTTTCAGCGACAAATAGAGTCTATGAGTCAGGGCACTGAGTAGAAGTTCTACGCCAAGAGAGTCCCAACCTTAGTTGGGCAAATAAGAACTAATAGTTATGCCGTAAAAACTCTTCTTTAAAAACTTATTCTTCTAAAAAATATGTTCGTATGACATCCAGAAACACCATCGCAATGTTTGTATGCAACTGTGACGTGCAAACACGGTGTGCAATGTTTGTAATCGAAAACCAGTTTACAAATAATACGTGAAAGTGCTTATAAAGTGCATATTTGCTCTGCTTTCGAGAATCACGAATCTTTCCTGACTCAACCCGGAGATAAATACTCGCGAAGCTTACTGACCTAAGGGACTGCTTGAGTCATCTCAACTACAACTCTTAGATATTATGAAATAAACCCATCCTTACTGCCCTTTGGGATAATCCCACTTAACTCCACTCACCTCGACCGCTGGGCATCATGGCAATGGTTGGTTGCTGAGCCTGCATCTGTGAGTTGGAATCCTGGCGGCGAATGTGCGAGTGTTGTGGTGGTACCTGTTGTGGCTGCTGGACTTGTGGCTGATAGTGCGGCTTGAACTGCGCTGCGAAATGGGGTTGGCTGGAGTCAGCGGATTGGTAATTTTGATTCTCGGTGAACCGCAAGTTTCCGTCATTGGCGGCGCGTCGGTGGCCAGTCATAAGATGGCCCACAGCCTGGTTGTTGTTGGCGCCAGAGATTAGAGCTTGCAACAGGGCATTCGATGAGGCGTCCTGCCGAGTCTGACGCTGCTGTCCGCGCGACTGCTGCGGCTGTTGTTGCAGATTCTTTGCCCCGGCACTGATCAGTTTCGAGGTCTGCTCCTCCAGCTTGCGCTTCATCACAGCATTGCGCATAATGACATTCGCATGGGCCTGCAGATCTTCTTGCGACAATTGCTGAGGAGGCATTTGTTGCAATTGCTGCTGCTGTTGCTGTCTAGTTGCCAGGGTCTGCTGCACAATGGCCAGATTGTGGAGATTTTGGAGCTGGCTGGCGATCACAGTGCTCGAGAGCATGTCTAGCTGCTGCTGGTGCTGTTGCTGCTGCTGCTGGGTATTAGTGAACTGCAGCACCGCTGTGATGGCCTCACGATCCATGTTGGAGAGGCGAGGGTTGGCCAACTGCACCAACAGCCCGTGCTTGGATATTTCACCTGCAAGCCAAACTAATTTAGTTATAATTATTAAAACATATAGCTTGTCCATAGCTCACCTTTGGTCAGACGCAACAGAAGCATTTGGGTGTCGGCCCTTCCTAAAATGGCCTTCAATTGCAAGCCAGCCAGGAAGGCGGTCTGCTGCTGCTGTTGCTGGATGAGCATGTGCTGCTTTTGTTGCTGCTGCTGGTACTGCTGCTGCTGAATGATGAAATTGGAAATGGCATCGTTTCCCACAGCCGGCGGTTGGGCTGGAAACTGTGGCTTGGCCGCACTAAGCGAGCCAATTAGTTTCTGGAAATTATCCGACTGTTTCACGGCAGATTCGCCCGCAGAAGTCAGGGAGTTGCGCCGCCACTTGGCCTCTAGCTGTTCCACGGACGGCATCTGGTTCATGTTGCCCAGCGACTTTGGCTGCTCGGGATTGGTGGCATGACCCTGGTTCATAGCCTGCTTGAAGAACTCATTCAGCGACGACGACGAAGTGTTTCTCTCACGGGCGAAGAATGACATGAATTTGGAGTTGTTGGAATTAGTGTTTTGAGACTGCGGCTGATTGGCGTGATTGCCATTCTCGAACGCATTGTGATTTTGATTGAATTTGTCTGCCTGATGTGGGCGGAAAGAGCCTGAACGTTTGTCTTCCTTTACTGGAGGCTGCTGCTCGCTGGCCAGCACTTTGTTCATGTTCTCCACATTCTGGTTGTTGTTGGTGTCGTGCTTGGGTATGAACTTGTTGCCAGTTACAGACTCCGAGTGCGTCCACTTGTACTTGTTCGGCTCCATCTAGGATAATAGATGAAGATTAGATTAGATTATTAATTCGTAGCTCATACCAACCTTATGCTTTTGACCCTCCCTCTCGATCTTTCCGCCCGGCTGGGCTTTATGACCCTCCTTGAGCATCTTCTCCTCCTCCTCGTCGAAGCCGCACAGCTCAATAGTGTCCAGTCTGGAGGTGGGGCCACAGCTGAACCACTCAGGCTCCTCGCTCTGGTTCCGATAGCGCCTGTGATGTTTCTCCTCGTTGTCCCGGGACTTGGGTTTGGAGACAACCAAGAATCCGGACATGACACGCTTCACATAGTTCTCGTTGGCCCGACTGAGGTCTTCACTGGACTCGTTGGAGCCCAGGGTATCGTTCTCATTGCGGTTGTTCGACATGCCCATTACCGGGGTGTTGGGCCGTCCATTATGGTTGGCTCTGTTGCTACTAATTTCCCCATTGTCGAAGAACTGGAGAACTGTCATGTTGCTACTGCTTTGCTGCTTGGCATTGGCATCATCATGATGGGCCTTTCCGTTGTGGTGTGCCGGCATGGTACTGTAGTCGTTGTAGCCCCACTTGGAGTGATTGAAGCGACCGCTTCCAATGCGACGTTGGTTGACAATAGCGGGATCCTAGATGTCAGGAAAAGTGTATACATATACAAATTCAAATTTCATCAAAAACTGCGGCATATTCCGATAGGCCTGTTATCGCCCCGCGCTCATCACTAAACACCTGCCGAAATGCTCCCCACCTCTCACTAATCAGCTGACTGGGGAGAGATAAATAGAAACAGTTAATCAAAATAGCAGAGTACTTAAGTAAACTACATTCAGTTGCCGGAGAGCGACTGAGCGAGGAGAGCGGCAAGAGAGAGCTCATGATGCGGGAGGGAAATGTGGAAAAGTACGATTGCCTGAGACCGTCCGACCAAGAAATTGGAACAGAGGCCATAATCGCAAAGCTGCCAGTTGACATTGTGCTAACTCGTGGGCCGCCTCGATTTACGGAGCAGCCGCAATATTTGTAAACAGTTGTCACAATCCGATCGGAGCGATACGATCGACAGTCACTCGACACGATGCAGTTTGTGGCCACTGGTAGGTGGAGCGAATGGAAAAACACACAGGGGTCTCGTGCACGGCGGTATCATGAAGATCTTTTCGACTTTATAAATTAAACAATTAGCACACAAGTCTCTCCAACTAATAATTATTTTGAAACACTCTTCCAAGAACACCAACATCGACGTCTTAATCCTTTGAATGGGCAGTGGGTCCTGGTATGTCCACACCGCACCCAGCGCCCTTGGTCGGGCCAGAAGGAAAAGCCGCAGAAAAACGAGGTACCCGAATTCGATCCCAGCAATCCCCTCTGCCCCGGAGTGACACGCCCCAATGGAATTGTAAACGAAGATATCATAAAA
The DNA here is from genome assembly GCA_035045925.1 of Drosophila atripex. Classification (NCBI taxonomy): domain Eukaryota; kingdom Metazoa; phylum Arthropoda; class Insecta; order Diptera; family Drosophilidae; genus Drosophila; species Drosophila atripex. The sequence continues at coordinate 12,322,430 of JAWNOP010000070.1, forward strand.
ATAAGATATTGTTCTAAATTGTAGCCACTGTTTCAGGAAACACCTGTCTACGAAAGCACCTATGTGTTTGAGAATGACTTCCCGGCCTTGGTGGAGGCAGTGCCCGTCCCGCCCAACGGCGACGACCCCTTATTCCAGATAGCTCCCGCTCGGGGCAACTGCCGGGTGATGTGCTTTCATCCCAAATCGAATCTCACCTTGCCGACTATGAGTGCAGCGGAAATCGAGGTTGTTATCGACGAGTGAGTGGAGGATTTATGGCCGCTGAGATAACACCCGCAATAATACCGACTTTTATCTCGCGCCCCCCTCACTATCTAGGTGGATCAGGCAGTTTAACGAGCTTAGTGCCACATATGCCTGGGTGCAGATCTTTGAGAACAAAGGAGCCTCCATGGGCTGCTCCAACCCGCATCCCCACTGCCAGATCTGGTCCTGCTCGTTCCTGCCCACCGAACCGCAGCTCAAGCAGGAGCGCCTGCGCGCCTACTACACAACCAACGAGCGACCGCTGCTGGCCGACTACGTGGATCGGGAACTGCAGCGTCAGGAGCGGATTGTGATCGAGAACCCAGACTGGCTGGTGGTGGTGCCCTTCTGGGCAACCTGGCCCTTCGAGACGATGCTCATATCGCGCAACAACAACAAGCGCATCAACGACCTAACCCTGGAGCAACGCCAAAATCTTGCCCGGACCATCAAAGAGCTGACCACCAAGTACGACAATCTATTCCAATGCTCCTTTCCCTACTCGATGGGCTGGCATGGGGCGCCCACTGGTCCCGAACACGCCCACGCCTCCAGTGCTCACTGGACCCTGCATGCCGTCTACTATCCCCCACTGCTCCGCTCGGCCACGGTGCGGAAGTTCATGGTAGGCTTCGAGTTACTGGCCATGGCGCAACGGGATCTGACGCCCGAGCAGGCGGCCCAGAGGTTGCGAGAGGTGGATGGAACAAGACACTATTTGGAGAAGTAGAAACTAGCATTTAACTTCCTGAAAAGTGTAAAGCGACAAATAAATATTCTAGAATAAAGGGTCGAATGGTGTCGGAATGATGATCATCATGGTTGGCAATGTGACCCCTGGAGGTGAAGCAATGCAATCAGTGATCTATCAGATAAGACCGGGACTAATGCTGCTTTGGGTTACCTAATGATCACTAGCAGTGGAAGCCACAGAGGGAGATGACATGGGCCTCCTGAAGCATTTCAAAAATTTAAACTCATTACTAATTTTTAGTTTTTAGACTCCAACTTGTAGTGGCACTCTTGTACTCACCTGGAACTCAGTTTGAAGCTGTGGTGGTTGACTCTGGATAATGGACTCGTCGCTTATTAGCTGCGGCTTGTTCTTGTTCTTGTAGAAGGCCGGCATACATTCATTTCCGTTGGCAGTTGAGTTAGTCGTGTTGGTGCGCGGCCGGAAACGAGTGCCGTCGGAGGTGCGCCAGAGATTCATTCGGCGCAGACGTGCCTCCAACTCGATGTCATCGCAGGTGGCAATGCGGGGCATCACAAAGCTCTCCTTGGACCGATGCATCAGTGCGTTGAACATGCCATTGCGAATGTCCAGGAGGTGGGTGCGGGTGTAGAGCTTTATGGGCTTGCCATTGACCATGGAAGCACTGCGAGTCGTTTTGGGGGCCCGTAGGTTCCCGGGCTTGTGGCTGGGCGTGCCAGAGGCACGTTTCTGCTGGGCTAGCCGTGGTTCCGGAGCAACTACAGCCTTGGCCTGCTGCTTCTTTGGCGAATCGTGCTCCAGGTCGCAGCTCACTGCCGTGCAGCTCAGCATGCTGGTGGGTTGAGTGTAGGGGGTGGAGGCTCGAGCGGAGAGTACCTGCAAGGCTAGGCCTTCGTCCTCGGCAGCGTACAACGGTATTGCCTCTCGCGAAATGGCTCCAATAATCCGGTTCTGTTTGTCCAACAGGCCCATGATTTTCAACCGCCTCTCCAGCTGCACAATGACAGCCGGCTTCTTGGTCGAGGGGTGCTCTATGAGGTCCATCGAAGAGGAGAGTACCAACGGAGCAGCATCGCCCATTCCCTCAGACTCCGAGAATCTTGGGAGCATTTCAATAGACTCGATTTTGACGTTCTCCTTGTGGCGATTGGACTGAACAGATTGAATTGTATTTCAATATTTGTATTTTTTAAGATTTATATTTCAAAAATAACATATCTTAGAGCTATAGACTAAACTTACGTCGTGACTGCCCTTTTGAAGTTTCCTGTTGGCCTCCAATTTGGTGATGGCCTTCTCGAGAGCATCCTTTAGCTTCACGGCGGGCAGCTTCAGATAGCCCAGGCCGGCAGACAAGTAGGCATTGCCAGGTAGCGGCGGCGGTGGGGGCGGAGCGCAGGGATCCTCCCACTTCTCTGAGCTGGCCTCGTCGTCGTCGTGCTCCAACGGTAACTGAACCGGCACCGAGGCTTTGGCTGCCGGTGGGTGAGGAGCTTGCACGGGCGTCGGAGGCGGTGGTGGGGGCGGATAGGCAAACTTTCCCTTCTCACCTTTGGGGGTCAGCACCTCCTCCGGCTCATCCTTAGGCAGGGAAAGCTGCTGTTGGCTGGGTGCCGTGTTCGTGGCAATTTTCAGGGCGCCAGCGCCATTTTCTTGATCAGCTTCAGCCATTTGCATTGCACTTTATGCTGTGTAATAATTATTGCCGGCTTTATTGGTCGCTCAACGGGGGGAATACTTACTAGATTGGTTCTTGATTAAAACTTAAAACGAACACCTTGGGTAAGATCGAAAAATTTAACTATTGCAAAGGAACGAAATCACGTTTAACACAAGTTCGATCATAAGATCCGTTATTCGGCTTTGGTACGATGAGACGGCAAGAACATTGGAAAATACCGCGAAAATATACCAGACCGAAGAGTGGGAGGCAGAAGGGATTGATGATCAGTTCTGCCAAAAATAGACGGAGAAAAAGATCTTAACAAAAATTTTTAAATGGCTTAATTTTCTGACATTTCAGTGCTGAAATTTTACTCTATACTGAAAGGCAATGACATGTAAGCCTAGTTTATTGTATTTTGCATGTTTTCATGTATTGGAATCTGATCTGATAAACAGTTGAAAGAAATTTCATTCCCAACGACTTTTTCTATATTTGATACATTTCAAAGTATTTTTCACTTCAAGTTTAAATTGTAGGCGGGTAAGTAACATCGATAGTTTTGCTCAATCATGGTATCGATAGTTTTTTTTAAATATGTCAGCACTGCCAAAGCTAAGCGGAGGCTCGAACCATCTGTACCCCCAGCTTAAAACCGTTATAATAAAAAAATAATTTTCAATGTCATGAAGTGATTCTTCTTCACAAAACATGGAAACCATTAAATATATTTAATTCTCTCCGGGCCCGCGTGTTCGACTCGTTAAATTACTCCAAGAAGATTGGAATGTATCACTGATAAGGGTGAGAAGTGCCTTCTGAAAGAATCATTTTTATAAAATTAAACCAAAAATTAGAATTCAAGCTTTACTTAAAAAAATATTAGTATTACCCCGTGATTAGTGCCGATATTACCTTAATTTCGATAATTTGGAAACATCGAAGTCACGATGTAAATTAATCAATTTATGAAATATCGATGCATCGATATTTTGATATACCAACCCTAACTACACAAGCCAGCCGAAAAAGTCAGGAAAAATTAAGGAAATAACTTTGCAGACCATCTATTTTATAGTTTTGTACTTGGAGCAAGTACCGGATACTATATACTTGCCAAACGGATGGCTGCCTAATGTAGGTTGCTTGCCCGATGAGCGGCGTAAACAAATCGAAACCTAACCTAAATATTCATTTTTTCCGAAGCAGAGGGAAGCAGCAAAAGGTAATAGAAAAACCCCATAATGACCCAATATCTGCCACCGAATCTGCTGGCGCTTTTCGCGGCGAGGGAACCCATCCCGTTTATGCCGCCGGTGGACAAGCTGCCGCATGAAAAAAAATCGCGGGGCTATCTGGGAGTAGCCAATTTCATGGCCGATTTTGAGGACCCGAAGGACACGCCGCTACCGAAAACAGTGGAAACACGCCAGGAGCGTCTGGAGCGAAGACGGAGAGAGAAGGCCGAACAGGTAGCGTACAAGCTGGAGCGCGAGATAGCTCTGTGGGACCCCACTGAGATAAAGAACGCGACTGAGGACCCCTTCCGGACGCTGTTCATCGCGCGAATCAACTACGACACGTCGGAGTCGAAGCTGCGACGTGAGTTCGAGTTTTACGGACCCATTAAGAAGATAGTCCTGATCCACGACCAGGAATCAGGTAAGCCCAAGGGCTACGCCTTCATCGAGTACGAGCACGAACGTGACATGCACGCCGCCTACAAGCACGCCGATGGTAAGAAGATTGATAGCAAGCGTGTCCTGGTCGACGTTGAGCGGGCCCGAACCGTTAAAGGCTGGCTACCAAGGCGCCTGGGTGGCGGATTAGGAGGCACGCGACGCGGCGGCAACGATGTCAACATTAAACACTCTGGTCGCGAGGATAACGAAAGGGAGCGCGAACGTTACCGGCTGGAGCGAGAGCGTGAGGATCGTGAGGGCGCCAACAGAGGCAACGGCTTGGAGCCACGGGCTGCACGTCCCGGATTCGGTGACCGGCGTCGGTCCCGTTCCAGGGATCGTCGAGACAGAGAGCGCGACCGTGGACGCGGCGCTGTGGCTGGCGGTCGGTCACGCAGCCGATCCCGCGAACGCAGAAAACGACGTGCGGGCAGCCGGGACCGCGGCTACGAAGAGTTCGATCGAAGGGACAGACGTGACAGGGAACGGGAGCGAGATCGCGATCGGGATCGTGATCGCGAGCGTGAGAAGAAAAAGAAGCGATCCAAGTCGCGCGAACGTGAGTCCTCCAGGGAACGACGGGAGCGTAAGCGAGAACGAAGGGATCGCGAACGAGGCCCTGGCGGAGCTGGTGGAGACATTAAGGAACGAAAGCCCGAGTTCCGTGAGATGGACATCATTAAGATCAAGGAGGAGCCAATTGACGATGGTTATCCCACATACGATTACCAGAACACGGCCATCAAGCGGGAGGTGGACGACGAAGATGAGGAGAAGTACAGGCCGCCGCCTGCACACCACAACATGTTTAGTGTGCCACCACCGCCCATATTGGGGCGTGGCAATGCTGGTGCCAATCAAAATCCAAATCCCGACAACGGTCAGCAGAATGCCGGTGACCAGAGCTGGTGGCGTCAGTAGGAATCATGAATCAGTCTTCTACATCGCAAGGTTATTAATTGTAAAAATACGGCCCATTGAGCGAAGCAATCCGGGATGGACCCTTACTAATCATAAAACACCGAAAAAGGTTCCATTTTACACTTCAAATTTTAAGGTGCAGCCGCAAATATATGTAGCTGGCATGTATTTTCAAGCCCTAGACCGCAGAACGCAGGATATACTAATATTTGCGTAGCTTACAAAATTTTTAATTCTTAAGTAAATCTTAACAAATGAATATGAAAGAAAAAGTAAGTAAAATAAAGCTAGCCCTTCACGTGTTTGTTTCCCCACCTTTGGTAAGGGGGTTCAAAGGGAAGACGGAGACTCTGGAGAGTCTGGAGAGTCTGGTGAGCCTGGAGAGCTGGAATTCAAGCACATTGGATGGTATAATCCCTTGGTGGTTCCTGGGACTTCCTTTTCTTAATTAATTAAGTTAAGCTCAAATCGAAACTTGACTCAAACCCTTGCACTAACCCGTGCCTTTTCTTTTCTCTATCTTTTTGCAGTTTTCAATCAATTGAAAATCTGACTAATGACTAGTGTGATATGAAAAGCATAAGTATTTACTCAAAAACAAAAACAAAAAACCCCGAATCGAATTCCATACGAATTCATAGCAAAATTCAAAGTTCAATATATTTAAAAGCCGCACCAGGTAAATTGGTCCAAGCACAAACCTCACTAATCCATGCGTCGTCTACCATTCTAGGACAGCTCTAGAATCGTGACAGGTACTGAACCGATCCGACACTTCCCTCCTATGTATTCTCCGCTCCGGGTTTCGTGGTGTTTGTGTAAGTTGAATTCGGGTACATTTTCCTAAACTTTCGTAAACCTCCGGTAAGACTTTCAATCGCCGCCAGGCGAAACGTGAACTGTGTAAGCGAGCTTTCCTCTGTTTTGGTACACACTGCGAAATGCTCTGATGGTCTGTGAGAATTCTACATTAATGACAGTAATTAATTTACCATTTCGATCTTTTCATGTACGTTGCGCTGGTTGTTGTCGTACAGAAGACGAACTCGCGGCGGAAACTCGCATTGAAAAGAAAACTGCACCAAAGGTTTGATTTTTAGTAACTGGTAACAACTACTGTTCAGGTCTCAGGTCTTCAGGGGTTATAGATTTTCGAAAAAAAAAATTCACTATGCTTACAAACCATCATAAAATATGGGTGGATATTTTTCCTTTATTTTTTTTTTTTTGTGAGGACTTAAATACACTATCGGGTCTTCATCTAATTTTAAAAATGCTCATACAACTAAATTACTTGGATATTTATCTGAGAACTAAGGCATTTACAATATCGACGGAGTTTTAGCAAATAATAAAGACTTAAACGAAAAAAACTATAAACATTGTTTTTAATCAAAATTTTAATTCAAAAATAAGTTCTGAAGAAAATGAAATTATTTTCAAATCATTTATTTGAACTTCAAGCTTGGGTTTTATCAAAAAGTTTCGTAGATAACAAAATCAAATTTATATTTTCAACTAAAATCGAAAAAAAAATCTGCAGAAATGTTTAAAAAGACAACAAAAAAAACAGTTTTAAGAACAATTTCAAAACTGGTTTCATGGTAATCATTTTCAGTAGTGTATGATTCTTTTCTACATAAAAGTAACAGTTCTCTATCTCTTTATTTGCCTTAAAAAAATTAATTTTAAATAAATATTTTTTAATGTGGCAAGAAAGTGGGACCAGCTTACTTACAAAGTGTGGCCATGAGGCCAAAATGGCGAAGATTAATGACCATTTTTCAACACAGATGGCTTAAAACATCGATATATCGATTCCGGAAGCGACATTTCACCCAGCTCTAGCGTGTGTGTAGTCAGAAGCAAAAAGAAGCCGCTTGGCGAAAATTTCAACAGCATAGCAGCATCGAGCATCGAAAACGCCAAGTAGGAAGGTAAATTTCGATCGAAACTTCAGTTTAGATAGTTCCCTGCGTCACAACAAACAGTTTGCACAATCTAACAACATATTTTGCATTCTTTCGCGACTTTTTCTACGATACTCTTTGTACAGCACGCCCGGCATCACCGCAAATTCTCTTTGGTTTCTGTGCACGGACAAACAAGCGAAAAAACAACATGTCTGACGAAAAGAAAGGAGGTGAGACTGAGCACATCAATCTGAAAGTACTGGGACAGGACAATGCGGTTGTCCAGTTCAAGATCAAGAAGCACACACCCTTGCGAAAGCTTATGAACGCTTACTGTGACCGGGCCGGTCTCTCCATGCAGGTGGTGCGCTTCCGCTTCGACGGCCAGCCTATTAATGAGAACGATACTCCGACCTCGCTGGAGATGGAGGAGGGCGACACCATTGAAGTATACCAACAGCAGACCGGTGGAGCTGTCTATTAATATACTTACTTAGTTAAGTTAGTTACTCCTTCTTTTATAACAACAAACAAAAAAAAATCCAAACTCAACATAAGAAAAACTAAGAAGAATACAACCAACCGGAGAGAAACATCATCATTGAAAAAGAATTCAATACGTTTAGTAAACAGAGCTGATTTTGTCTATACAAAATCGCCAAAAAAGATAAAACAATGGCAAACAAAAAATGGAAAATAAAGCATTTTACAAACTACTATATGCGGCTTGTGTTTTTCATTGTAAGATCCGGTGGCGCGAATTTCCCGCTTCCTATCCCTCATTTCAGCCACTTACTCACACACACGCACACAGGTAGCACTTTGCCAAGGGGGGAAGAAAGCGTGCCTGTGTATGTGTAACTTGGTATACATACACAATCAGTCCAGCTGGACTTGCGGAAAGGGTACTTGCAGCACAGGTATATCTGCATAGACCGGGAAAACATAACCTTAAAGATCGAAATATAAAAATAGGCATGACATCATTTGTCGGAATATTCTGGATTAAATATCGAATATGACCCCATAGGACTAACATAACCTCAAAATTTCCAACACCAGCTAAGTATGCCATGTAGGCTCAAGACCTGAGCACTACATGGCGAATGTGTATGTATACCTAATTTTGGTTTCGTATGTATTAGTGAATAGAGGTACAGTCATGTCAAAAGAATGTGATATAATAGATAATTCCAATCCAGAAAATCAAAAGGTTTTTTTTTTAATTTTTGAATTATTTAGGAGTCTGAAGTATTTCAGTTTTTAAATACAAATAAGTAAACCTACTTAACCAAGCGGGCCACCCTAATGTCAAACTTCACACCCAATACAAATTTTAATTAAATTATAAATAATTAGAAAGAAATTTAAATAAATAATATGAAATAATCTATGAAAAAACCTCATCGAAAAATAACCTAGACATTTAAAAATTTTCAGCTTATGATTTCGGTAAAAGATAAATTTTTTATTTTAAAAACGTAATTCTTTTAAGGTATCAGATTATTTTAGAAAAAATTAAAATAAATATTTTGAAACAGGCATTTAATAGCTGCACTAAATATTAGTTTTAAATAAGCAAAATTTATTTTCATCAACAAATATAAGATGTTTGTATTTACATATTGCCATTTAAAAAAAATAGTAACGAAAGGCACCTTTTCCCCGGTTAAAATTAATAAATAAATACAGGCTTAGACCCATTCCTTGGGGTTACGTAGAACCTTTAATAGCTTGCTTTCCTCCGACTTGGATCTCGGTTCGTGCATATATTCCCACCGGGCATGCAGGGGAAGTGACATAAGGATGCTTTCATACCGAGCTCCGGGCGTGTAGAGTCCAAACTTGGTGCCCCGATCATAGATCAGATTGAACTCGACATACCGACCTCGGCGCAGTAGCTGCCATTGGCGCTCATTGGCACCGTACTCTCGATTTTTATTTTTACGCACTAGCGGCATATATGAGGGGATAACGGCCTTGGCGCAGCTGGACACGAACTTAAAGGCAGACTCCTGATTGGGTGTGTCGATATCATCGAAAAAGATGCCGCCGATGCCGCGGCTCTCATTTCGATGCTTGATGCGGAAATAGTCGTCGCACCATTTTTTAAAACGCGGATAGTAAGTGGCGTCGTGCTCGTCGCAGGCAGACTTGAGCGTCTGGTGAAAGTGGTTGGCGTCCTTCTCGCAAAGGTAGTACGGTGTCAGGTCGGTACCGCCACCAAACCACCATTGCTTCTCTCCCTTTGCCGTCTCCACCTCGAAATATCTGTAGTTGAAATGGATTGTGGGTACGTGCGGATTACGAGGATGGATGACGGCGCTCACGCCGCTTGCATAGAACGGCAACTTCTTGCCCGAGTTCAATTTTTTGCCACGGGCTCGCATCTGTTCGACAGCGGCCGGCGGAAGCCAGCCGGTGACTACCGAGATGTTGACGCCGGCTTTCTCAAACACATCACCGTCCTGCAGGACACACGTAATCCCGCCACCACCCTCCGCACGTTCCCACCGATCAACCTCGAAGCGCTGACCACAGTTCTCCTCCGCCTCTAGAGCACGACAAACCTCCGCCTGAATCTCTAAAATCAACAATTCCATGCGATGCCGCATGTTCTCCTTGTCCGCCAGAAGTGCCTTGCAGTCTGTTATGGGTTCGGCCATGAACCGTGATGTATCAAGGGTCTGCTTGACCTTTGCATGGTCTTCTGCAGCCGCCGCATCGGCGTACGTGACAACTGAGAAGGTAGTTAGTCCCAGCCCGGTTCCCAGAAGAAAACCCCTTATGTGTTGGCCCTTGGATCGCCGGAGCAGCTGGAACGTACTTAGCGACGCCAAGGATAGTGTGTGCCGCAGTGCGTTCATTATTTTGTATATGACGCCTACTTTAAATTTTAACTCAATGAGAAATTTAACCTCGTTCGAACGAAACTATTTGTTATCTTTTTTTTTGCCGGCCTTTGAAGTTGCATATTCGGTTATCGATCTATCGGATCCAACCACAGTATTAACCACCTAGCAGAAAAACCTGAAAGTACAAGAGTTAAAGAGTTAAATATTTAAAGTAAATAATATAAATAAACTATTAATGAAAATGGTATAGTAGTTCTAATAATGGAGTTCTTTTTATTTGTACAAGAATGATTGTAATACGAATGTAGTACCAGAAAATATATGTAAATACATTTTGTATTATTTTTAATTGAATCTGAAAATGTCTCCCTTTTTTTTTTTGTTTATTCCAAGCTCTTGAAAATCAAAGAATATTTGATTCATAAAAATGAAAATTTTTTAAATATTGGCGCCAATTTTAAAAATTCGGAAATTCCATCCCTATAATGCATCGTAATTTCGATAACTCGAACCCCATCACTCGTTCAAAGGCTGGAGCGTCGCGTTTGAAATTACCGATCGTTTTATGGTATACCGCGATCCAAGCAATATATTTAAATATATAGCGTGTGTACGGGGAATATATTGCAAGAGGGTAGGTAGTTTGGACTGGCATATGAGACTAAATGCTTTAAACTGTAGGCGATCGATCGAACCGGAGTACCTGGATTTGTGCCTCAAGGACCTTGCCACTCGCGCACACGTATACACGAAAATAAAAAGGGAAAAATGAGTGGTCTTAGAAAATTTCAGGATAACGAGGCCTGGCGTCAGAAACTGCGTGCCTATCTCTTGAACGATTGGTAAATACATTTTCTTTGGGTAGCAAGACACCTACATAGAATCGAAATTCCCTAGAAATTTGATCAGCAACAAAAACAAATGTGTATTCTTGAATGCCGCATGTCAAAAACCGAGTTACCTAAACACTTTAGTTTCAAAATATCAGTTTTGTTTAGTTTTGCTTGTGCGCCGGCTAACACTTCTCGATATTTCAGCCAACCCAAGAAACCTGCCAAAATGGAGGAGTCGAAAGAAATGCGCTACAGCTTGAGTATCGACGAGGATATCCGGAATAGGGCCAAGAAAGTGGCTCCGCCGGCTGCCACCAGCCAAACCACCATAAATATCACAGAGGATACCATCTACGAGGGAGCTATGGGTCAATTCTGTGATCGGGATGACAGCTTTGATGCGTTTGAGCGGATGTGCGATAAGACTGCCTCCGATCCTAATAGCACCTTGTTCCAGTACCTTCACAGTGAGGATAAAAGTCAGGTTGTTGCAATGGCTAAGGACCGCAGCGTCTCCCGGGAGCTTAACGCCGATGATCAGAAGGAGATTGATGCTCTGCGTCGTATGCTGGAAGCAGTGGGCACCGAGGATCTCCTGGACAATGAGAGTCCGGTGAAGGGCGTGGAGTGCACTCAGTTGGAGGATGTGGAGGCGCCATCCCGGTTCTGGGACAACGATAATACCCTGGCTGGGTTCGACGAGTCCAGCATGGAGCCCAAGGCCAAGGTCTCGCCTGTGAAGATGGTGGGCCTGATGCGTCCCTCGACTATCATCGAGGACAATGAACTCGACTCTGACATCTCATCGCAGGTTAGCTTCCAGAGTGCTCGCACCTTAAAGACGAACGCATCTAGTTGCTACGAAACAGCGACAGATAACTCTTTGAGCGGAACTCTCCTAAGCGTAGATGATTTGTTTTATGCTGCAATCGCAAAGCCCCCGGGAATGTCGAAGGGTGAAGAACTGGAGCTTCTTAGCGATCTCCACGGTAGCCTCAAAGAGCTAACATCAAAGGAGCCGAATGAGCAATTGGAAGAGGAACAGGAATCCGATTATGTCGAAAACACAATAATTGAGTTGTCTTCATCGGACGATGAAGAGGTGCAGCTTGTTTCTGAACTAAAGCAGGAAAATATCTCCTGTCTAGATGAGAAGTCGGTTACCGAGAAACCAGCAGATGTTACTCCAGAGGTTCATGACTTGACAGCTGAAGTTGAGTCCGAGGACAAGGAGAACGACGAGAACCATTCCATGCATTTTAACGATACTATGGAGGAGATGCAATATATGATGAAAAAGGGCATGGAGTACATAACAGGAGCAGCTGCACCTGCTGCCGCTTCCTCTCTGGCCGCTGCCAAGCCAAAGAGTCCGGTGTTGGCCAAATCGAATACCTTTGTGATGTCGCCCAGGCAGATTCGCAAAACTCCTAAATCGGAATTTTTGGAGCCATCGTTACCTCTTCGTCCTAGTAACAAGCCCCCGCCAATCCCTCGATCGTCACCATGCAAGGCTAAGCAGCCTTTGAAGCATGATCTTAACATGGAGTGGACTAGGAAGAAGTTCTTCGGTGCATCCTCAGGAATTCCGCAACGCCGACAGCAGCAGATTAAGCAGCCGTACGCTAATATCGTTAGTCCCATTCGGACTTACACACAGAAGTCTGGCACTGCGCCTCTCATGGCCCTATTTAGGCAGACCAGTGCTGATGTGTTCAGCACCTTGGCCATTAGTGAGCTGGAACAGGAGTCCCGCCTCTGTCAACCGAAGCCTAACTTTGGCAAGGGGGCTGGCTCCGCCGAAATTAGTGGATGTTTGCTCGAGGGCATTGACTCGACTGCTCAACTGCTGCCTAAGAAAGCATACATATCTTCTGAAATCAAACACGTAAGTTTAAACTGAAAGATAATCCACAAATTCTATAAGATTCTATTCTTAGGTGGTGGACGAGCGCACTCCATTGCCCATGCCCAGTGTGCCGCGCATCCAGAAGTATCTAAACTCGGCCGTGGAGCCCACTGTCCTCCGTCACGATGGTAAAATGAAAACGGGAACTGATGCGCAACGTAACACCTCCACATCCTCGCACATCCCACGTCGCGCCAACCACAGCCTGGCCGATCTATCATTAGCCTCTGGGGATGTTTCCTTGTATACGATTCGGGATGCTCAAAAGTTTTAAGATTATAAGAAAACGTCCATGTTTTAGGGGTTAAACTTGCTACAAGAATATAAATGTGTATTGAATAACTAGTCCTAGTAAATGCCATCGTTTTCAATTCTGGGAAATTAGTAGGATTACTGGGTTTGCTGCTGCTGTGGACCCTTCCAGGCGCGATTCACCTTAGACTCCGAGGACCTGCCTAATTCGGAGCAAATGAATCGACCCACTTGAATGAGCTTGTCCAGATCAACGCCGGTATTGAGGCCCATGCCGTGCAACATGTAGACTACATCTTCGGTGGCTGCATTGCCAGACGCACCCCTAGCATAGGGGCAGCCGCCTAGGCCAGACACAGAAGAGTCTACCACCCGTATGCCATACTCCAGGGACACAAGGATGTTGGACAGAGCCTGGCCGTAGGTGTCGTGGCAGTGCACGGCCAACTTATCAACAGGTATCGCACACGTCACCTCGTCAAGCATTCGGCGTATACTGCCTGGAGTGCCCACTCCAATGGTGTCACCCAAGGAGATCTCATAGCACCCCATTTCATGTAACGCTTCGACTACTTTAACAACGGCACTGGGAGCCACAGCGCCTTCATAGGGACAGCCAACTACGGTGGATACATAGCCCCGGACACGAACTCCATTCTCCTTTGCCGCCTTCAGGACTGGCTTGAATCTTTCGATAGCCTCCGCTGCTGTACAATTGACGTTCTTTAGGGAAAAGGCGTCGGAAGCGGCTCCGAAGACGGCTACCTCTTCAGCTCCCGCGGCAAGGGCGCTCTCGAATCCCTTAATGTTGGGCGTGAGTACGGGGTAGCTGATTCCAGGCACCTTCCGGATTCCGCAGAACACTTCAGTGTTGTCTCCCATCTGGGGCACCCATTTGGCGCTCACAAAGCTTGTTGCCTCGATAGTTGTCAGACCCGTTTGGGAGAGACGATCAATCAGTTCAATTTTTGTGGCTGCAGGGAGCAGTTTGGGTTCGTTTTGAAGTCCATCCCGTGGACCAACCTCCACAATACGCACCGAATTGGATGAGGGGCTCGTGACAGCTGTGCGCTATTGGTTTTGATAAAATTAATGTCTATAGTCATAAATACTCCAGAAAGTAATACCGTTGAGAGCAGACGGACGTAAGAACGACGGCCGGGGGCAAGGATTCGGGAAATTTGCATTGCGAAAAATATGTAAACAAATGTTACGTATGGATGGGGCCTATTCCCACCTCCAGGCAACCAGCTGTTGCTTATCAGTGGGCACGATCGATAAACAGTATTCTGCCTATCGCCGCCAGGAGTCCATCCCTAACAAAACATTTTTTATTTGTGTTGTGTTTATTATGGTTAGCGAGATGGATAATATGGAAATTCAGGAGGACTCTTCTCCGGAGGACGACGATGTCTTTCAATTTGAGACCGAGCACTTGGCTCTTCGTGGCAACGAAAGTTATACAAATTTGTTGCGCACTATTGCAGTTCTGCAGGCGCAAAGGATTAGGGTCCACCAGCAGATTGAGGAACTGGAGGCGACACGGAACGTATATTTGAGGAATCCTCAACTGATGCTGGACAAACTGCGGAATAATGAGCCCCTTATATCGGACAACTACATCATTACGGCAACCTTACCAGATGTACCCTCGCTGAACGCCAAGGATGACCCCAAAGAAGCTGAAGGAATGGTGGGATCTAGAATGTCCTTAAAAGATATGTCATCCGAGATAGATCCTACCACGCAGACACCTGAAGAAGGCGTTGTGAAAACTCATAAACGTTCAGAAAGTTTTGCCCGCCTATGGACCAACGAGGAGCAGCGACATTTAGAACAGCTCCTGATTCAGTATCCGCCAGAGGAAGTGGAAATGCGACGGTTCACAAAAATAGCCAAGGCTCTTGGCAACCGTACCACCCAGCAAGTTTTCAGTCGTGTACAAAAATACTTTCAGAAATTACACAACGCAGGCATGCCAGTGCCTGGCCGGATTCCAAAGTATCGCCGCTCGGGATACTGTAAGTCAAAGTTCAGTATACGTCGCTCGACTTTTTTCCCTGCCCAGAATCTATCGCTTCAAATGCCGGAGGAGGACTGCACCCTAGATGACTTACGGATGCAGTCGCCTGCTCCAGAGATCGTTGTGCCGGCAGTGTCGTCAAAAATCAAGGCGGAACCAAAGACTGACCCTGAAGCCGTAAATGAAGATTATTATGCGGAGGCTAAGCGGAGGCAGGATTTGCGGCTGAAGCTTCTCTCCTCTGTTTACAACGAAAAACAGCAGATTGAAGGTGGCTATGAGCCTGATCCTCTGGCACCGAGGTGCGCCGACTGCGAAGAGGCATCTTTGACCAGAACGAACTGGCGCTGCAACAGCTGCTACTGCCATCTCAACTTGTGTGGCGACTGTCTAACCAGTCAGTTGCTCGAAGAACGCTTTGAGCATCTAAGCCATGAAGTTGTCGAGGATCAGGAATCTTAAAGTACATTTCTTATACATTTTAAAATAATTAAAAGTTTAATTTGAAAATAATAATTTATTTTATGAACAATAATTCAAGGGACCTGTAAAAAATGAAATGTTTCAGTTTCTTGTTTGAGCAGACTTGGGGAGAGATTGAAGCCTTTGGCGTCGCTTTGCCTCAAATTCAGTGGCCAGTTGCCAGGTTTCCTTATCCAGTGACTCCTTTCCACGGGCAATGCCCAGCAGTCGGGATAGGACCAGTAGCGCATGCAGGTCGTCGGCGTTGCTCTTCACATTCGCTTTCCGCATGTCCACAAAGTCGTTTTGGATCATTTCTGTATGTTCGTCGCTGACGTTAAAAGGACTAATTCTTGCCGTGGTCAAGTACTTTCGAAACTGCTGAAGGCGCGATGGTTGAAGGTAATGATGGGCTGCCTTGAGAGATTCATCCAAAAGTTCTACGGCCTTAGCGTCTGCGTTTATTGGAACAACAAAATCGCTCTGAAATAAATTGATTTTAATATATGAATAAAGAGATTTTACAATTTATATTGCATCCTTACCGGCAACATACTTCGCCCTTCACTCAGCACAAGGACGGGAATGTTTGCTTGATAATCGATTTGGTAATAATGAAAGTCGCATTTCAGTTCCTGGTTGTTGATAAGATGAGCCAGGTGCTGAACCGCTCGAACGCCGCTAGCCTCCAGCTTGCCTTGTTGCAGGGATGTCTCATCGAGCACTAGATGTGTGTGTGGGGCGAGCTGTAAGAGACCAGAGACTAGTTTGTTGGTTTCGTAGTCCTTTCTGTTAAGTGAAATATATAAAGTTAGATTTTGGTTTCAAAGTGGGCTATTATACTCACTTGGGAGCAAAGGCAGCCGTATTCATCAGATCCAGGGTCATGGGCAGGTAGTGGCTGACCGGCAGGAGCAACTCCAACACCTGATACAGCTTCGTTGTGTACTCCTGGACAGATTCCTTGGGAAGGTTACATAAGTTCAATGCAAACTTTCCTATGCTTTGCATCTCGGTACGGCTGTAGACCGTCGAAATTAAATGGGAGAGAAGATATTCAGCGGCGAGATCGTCGTCGAACAAGCAAAGCTTTAACAGCATGCGCAAATCTTTATGTACGGTGAGCTGGGAAGTGTTTGGTTCTTCGCAGGCTTCGGGAGGCTGGCGCAAACTTTCGTCTAGCAGCGGATTGGCATGTGGCAGCACTTTGACGCCAAAGGCGTGCAGACGAGGAATAAGAAACGGTGATGGGTGGGACGCCTGGACCTCGCTTAAGCTTTCATATCCCTCGACGTCAAGGGTGGCGGCGTCTAGCGAAGGATCCACCGACAAGAAACCCACGAAGTCCACCAGCGAGTTCAGTTGATAGGCATCGAAGTCCTCGTATACTTTCACCATGCAGGCCATACTGGGGCGATCAGGCAAGGGGGAGTTTATCAGGTACTCAGAGCCAAGAGATGGTGCAGATGCGGATGCGACTTCACTGCCTGTTATCTTTTCCAAACGCTGACGCTTTAAAGTGCCCTCATCCGTGTCTGTGTCTACATCCATGCCTTCCTGCTCTTCCAGAGAGCGCTTCTTGGCTGCTGAACCTGGAGACTGAGCCTGCCCAGTAAACAATTCCATCTGCGGACCACACTGTTTCTCGTGCTGTTTACTCCAATCATTTAATCCCGGCACGGAAACAACAAACAGGGTGCGACGCTCACCATGCACATTTCCTTCGGCATTGTAGTCTATTTCCTCGCCTGGCGCCAACCGCAGGCAGTCTCTGAACTTGCCGTCCTGCAGACGTTTACTTCCATCAGAGGACTTCACCTCGTACCGCTCCAGGAAGATCTCCGGGTCCATCATGTCCTGAATCATGCCCCGGAAGCGTACTAATGTCTGATCCTTCAGCTTGTGAAGAGGTGTGTAGTTAAGAAGGGGAATCGAGTGCCAGCGACTGGAGTCCTTGAGCAAATCCTTCAGGGCGGTGCTCTCCATGCCCTGGGCGGCCAATTCATCGGGCGTAGTGGGCAAATCCATGGCGCATGGCATTATATCCAAATTCGCAAGTTAACTAAACAAAGTGTCACTGCTCCAGTGCAACAACTGCTGTTTTTGGCGGGCAGTGTTGTGATGCTATCGATAGGTTGTCTATCGATTTCTCATTTAAACCAGGGA
The DNA here is from genome assembly GCA_035045925.1 of Drosophila atripex. NCBI lineage: Eukaryota > Metazoa > Arthropoda > Insecta > Diptera > Drosophilidae > Drosophila > Drosophila atripex. Next base: position 12,340,073 of record JAWNOP010000070.1, read on the forward strand.
TGTCGAAACTCTGCCGCAGAACGGATGTCGGGCGGATGTGGACATCCGCAAAAAATTATTTCTTGTACCTTTGGTAAAAGCTCACCTTAAATAAAGACATGAGCAAGAAAAGCAATGTGTGGCAGTTCTTTTACAAGGCTTCGGACACTGTTGCCACTTGCTGCCTGTGCCAAAGGAACTATTCGCGAAAAGGACGAGGTACTACCTGTCTAAGGAATCACCTCAAAAGCAGACATCCTGCGGAGTTTATGACTTTGACCGAAGACATCAAGTATCTCGTTAAACGAGAGATCGGTAGCAGTCCATCGCAGCATCCCACGGCGAAATTAGAGATAAAGTTGCATGTAAGTGGATTTAAATTAGACTGTTGCTATATGTACTTGGTGACATCCATATCGAAGAGTAGGGGTGAAGGGAAGTGGTTTCTTGGTGAATCCCCCTGAAAATGGAAAGGGGTTTTCAAGCGTTTTTTTTTTTAATTTTCAACTTCAAGGGTATTTAAAATTAGGAAACTAATCCATAATTTTAAAAATCTTAAATCTTGAAATGTTATCTTAAATATTACATAAATATAAATATAACATAGATTTTTATGTTTTCTATATTTCCTTTTTTAGGAACCAGACCCTGATCCATTAGAAACAGGCCATGGAACCTTTGGGGACACTGACGAATTGCTCATAAATGCTCGCTGCGATGAGAAACTGGCACTTATGTTTTTGAATCAATCATTTGATTTAATAAATGGAATTGGGTTCATTAGTTTTGTGAGGACTTTGCAGCCCCGATACGTGATCCACCCAAAGGTGTACTATGAGAAAATACTGTGCCAGGACATACACCGGAGAATTCATTCCCAAATAAAGCAACAGGTGGATCTGTTAGACGCAGTGTCGCTATCCCCTAGTCTCTGGTGGGGTGGACAGGGTGAAGGCCTCCTCAGTTTGTCATGTTCTGGCATCACCCGGGATTTCCGGTTCAATAGTTTTATGCTCAGGTGTGAGGCTATTAACTATGAAAGTGCCACCAAAGTGTCCTGCAGTATTCGGGATCTTATACCCAATCTCACAATTGATTTGCCGAAAGAGAAAATATTTTGCGTGGTGAGAGATGAATTAACCGCCGCTCCAGGCTCTCTTCCTGATTGCAGCGTCCACCGCCTCCAAATGTGCGTTAGATTCGCTCTGCAATCCAACGAAGTCCTCATGAATCTGTCATCAAAGTGCAAACAAATTGTTGACCACTTTGCATCTTCTAAGATGGCCCACGACCACCTAAAATTTATTCAGGAAATGCGCCTGAAACGAGATCCCTGTTCTATTTTAAACACTGCCTCTTCCAAGTGGAACTCAACCTTCCAAATGATGGCACGAATGCTTAGGATGAAGGATGCTATTACCCTGTATGCGGAGGAGTACAGCCTGATACAAATATACCCGGATGAGTGGATAGACATCGACTTGTGTAACAAAGTAATGCAGCCTTGCGAAGAGATTATGAAGATATGGAGCTGCCCTGCGACATCAGCTTCGTCAGTTATTCCGCTGGTGGCCGCTTTGCGGGACTCCCTTAGAACGGATGTTCACAACTATGTTTCCTCTGTGGTCAGTGCTCTATACTATTCTATAAAACAATTCGCATTAGCTAATATCTATGTTTCCATAGACCATTTGCAGTTTTGCCAGGAAGCTTCTTGAAGAATTGGAAATGAAGTTCTCGCATGTTACAAGTGATATCAAGTTTTTGATGTCCACTTATTTGGATCCGAGGTACAAGCAGGCTTTCTTTACCGAACGAGAGGAGCAATTGGTGGCCAATGAGGTTTTGCTGCAACTGACCAGAGTCCAGGAGAATCGAGACGGGCAGCCGCACATGAAGATAAGCAAAGTGTCGTCCTCTGCGTCCCTTAAAAATGAGTCCAAGATCGACAGTATACTGGACACCATGCTGACGAATGGCTCTACCAATAGCCAGCAGGCAACAACATCTTTCGGTTCTCAATCGCAAATTAAAAATCTGTTATACTTATATAACTCTGAGCCGCGAATCGGAAGGGAAATAGATCCATTAATGTGGTGGAAGACTAACGCCAAATATAATGCCATGTTCCCTATTGTTCGTCGGTTCTTATCAGTGCCGGCTGCAAGTATTGCCAGCGAAGGATTATTCAAAGAATCCGCACACGTGTACAATGATATGCACACGGAGTTGAGCCTCGAAAACGCTTCCAAAATATTACTAATCAAGGCTAACTTTAATATGTTAATCAGTAGAGATTAGAATAGGAAATTAAACTATAAACGAATTTTACGCTTTTTACATTAAGACTTTAAACTTAAAACTACTTGATCGTCACAAATATTAGGTTCTAAACTCAAAGAAAGGGTCCTAGCCCCTGTAATCGGGATCATTGTGCTCTTCATCATCCTCTTCCTCCTCGTCTTCTTCATCTAAATTACAAACAAAATATGTATCTCATTATTTTTATGTTCAGATAATAAAATACTCCAATCTTACCATGATCCCGTCGTTTTCTGGTGTATGCTCGTTTGGTGGCGACCGGCGCCTGATCTGTTTCCCCGTGAAGAAGGGAATTGCGGTACATGGCAAGAGGTTGCCATTCCTCTGCTCGGCTCGACGGCATACCCGGTGGAATGATCTTGTCCAGGAATGCCATAATCACTTTCTTGTCCTGCTTAAGAAGTTTGTGGTTGAACTCGTTGAGCACCTCCAGGAATAGTATACGTGTCGGAGCTCGCACAGGATCATCTGACTGCTTGTTGGCAGCAAAATAGATGCCGCCGCGATGTATGGCGGCCACGGACTCACGGTTCTTGATCGCGTCAAAGCCAAATGTGAGGGCGAATCGTTTCGCCAACTCCTTAAGATCCGCAAATTCCTGTGAACTCTTTAAAACCATTCCACCGTCACTCTGTTCCTGCAGACTCTTAAAAACGGTTATCAGGCTGAGAAGCAGAGTCATGGCAAAGTTGACTTTGTTGATCTCGCGTGCCTTGCCCAATGTGGCTTTAATAATATCCCCATAATCGTTGTAGCACTAAAAAAATACATATAAAGAGATTATATGTATTTCTAAATTAATAATTAAACGCCCTACCTTGACATAATATTTAAAAATGCTCGCTGCTCGCATTGTTGGTATTATATTGTAAACTACCAATTTGCAGTAGCAGGCCAAGAAATTTCTCTTCTTATGAAGTTCTTCTATGCGCGTTTCGTCTTGGACCACATCTTGCTTCAAAGAGAACACGTAATGTTGCACAAAGTTGTCCAAGATCAGGTGCTCGTCCATTCGCGATTTGTAAACTAAGCCGCGAATATGCTCGATTTCGCTGCGCGACAGTTTCTCGGAGAAAATAATCAACAAGTCGCAAATAGACTGATAGGCCTGCAAAGAAAAAGAGTTTTGGATTACGACAATTTTACTTTCTCATATAAAGTAAACCAACCGCTTCTTGTATTTGCACTGTTGGACCATCTCGGGTGAGCTCGAAGCAGGCCGACATGAAAGTATCCAGATTGCTCCGCAATTCGGCCACTACTTCGGTCACATTGAGCGTCTCGCAGTCGTTTTCTACGTAGTGGAGACCCCAGCTTATGGAAAAATAGCACGCCTCTATGCAATAGGCCAGTGCTTCGTTTGGTAAGCAGCGATCCACGTTCTCCTTGGACTGGGCTTCCTCAACGTCTTGGAAAAGGGTCTTGAAAAGGTCCCAAGGATTGAGGTTGTGCGAGGAGTACAAGATGGAGAGCACTTTCAGAGTAATCGTTATGTTATAGATGTCATCTTCGTTGGGAGTTTCCTCGCCTGCAAATCGGGATATAATGACTATTTATGTCGATTAGAAAAATAGAAACACTTACCTTGTATAAGGTTGCGCCACTCCTCGATTGCATCCTTATACTTATTAACTGCACTCTCGATTATATTGGATCTGGCTATGTTGCATCTTGTGTAGGTGGCACTGCCCTCGGCGCAGAGGCACTCCAGCGTCTTGGCGCACGTTTCAAGGACTTCCCGCCCTGTGTGCATGCTCATAACCTGATTGATCTTGTCGAGAAGGGACTGAAGATTTCCCTCCTGACGATTTGTCGTGTACAGATTGAGGTCGAAATATTGAGGAACGGCCAGCAAGTTGGCCAACTTTTCACTGTCGGCCTGATACTTTTCCAATAGCGAAGGCAGCGTAACAATAAAATGCTCTGTCAGTTTGGTCTTCTCATCCTGAATAGCTTTCACTTCCTTCGCACTAAGAGTGAATTTTCTATTGCTGGCTCGTCCGACGGGCACTTCGCCAGTTGCTGATTGCTTCACACTGCTAACCATAATTTCAATGAGCGTCGACTCCTGTTTGTTGTCGAGCACCTCCTCATTGGGACCAGGTTCCTCCAACAGCAAATCTGTCATACATTCCCAGTCCTTCACCATATCGTTGCTGTCAATAAAGGAGTCGACTAAATAGGCGCCATGCTCATGAAGCTCAGATTCAATGAAAAATTGAACCAAATCCCGTACTAGTGGAGTATTTGGGAGTCGCACTTTTCCACGCTTAGTTTTGGTTTCCTCCATGTCAGAAGTTAAATGGAACAAGCGAACGTTTAAGAACTCAGCTGCCGCCTGAGCTACACCTCGGTGGGACGAATAAACCAACTCGTATACAATTTCACAATCTTTGTCGGCTAATATCTCAGGATGTATTCTGAAAATTCAACTTTAGTTAATAATTTTCTTGTCTAAAATAAAAGAAAAGTTTAAACCTTACTTTAAAATACTTATAACCAGCTTTACAGCATGAACAGACACCTCAAACTCCTTGTCCAAAGTCATGGCTACAATGCGATCCTTAAACTTTGACGTGAAGAGCTCTAGCTTGCCCTTCAGCTCCTCCTTTTCGTACAACGGTAGCAGCGATTGGAGACATCGTAGACGAACCTCTCCTATTTTATCGTGGAGTGTCCAGCCAATGTATTTTAAGTACGAATCGTCGAGAAAGTTTTGTGGATAGTTTTCCATCCAAATTCCGATTTCAGCCATGCAAATGGCACGAATATCGGGCAGACTGTCTCTGTAGCGGTGCACAAACACGGATTTGAACATATAGGTTAACATACTCTTGATTTCGTCCATATTCTCCTCCAACTCGGATCGTTTAGTCATTAACGAATCCAACCGATCAGAGGCGCGTCGATCACGAGACTGAAATAGATTTGGTTTATGACAAAAATCGTAATTAATCAGTATGTTTCTACCTTAACACGCTCCGCTTCAAATTGTTTTGCAGCATTGTCGAAATTATTTGAAACGAGAAGGGCGACGTCCACGAGGGCCGTCATTAGCTTCATGGCCGCCAGGGTGGCTGTGTGGCGGAATGCTCGCACCTGGGAATCTGACAGTCCCGTAAGAAGCGAAATTACGTTGTCCATCAGAAACTGATCATAAATTATAGAGTACTGGCATTGCCTCACAAGCATTTGAACGAAGTCGCAAAAATTGTTTTTGAACTTTCGCCACTGGGTACCAGTCATGATCAATGGATACTCGCCGCTTTCCTATAATTACATAACAGAATGAAATATATTTTCCTCAATATTACTGACAGGCGCACCTCGTCAAACTCCTCCGTCATACGCCGAATGATTGCTGTGTGATCTACGGGATATTGGATGTCCTCTGAAATCTTTCCCTTACAGCCACTGGAGTTTATAAAGAATTGCATCAACGCAACCAGCGCTGTTTCCCGGTTGGCCTTATACTGCTCAATCCATTGATCAACAATACTCTAAAATACAAACATTGTTAAGTAACAATATGTTCAATAAGAAAAGGAGAACTTACGGCGATTGGGTTTTTGGAATGGCGCACAATATGGTACAGACTATTCTCGTCAGTGGTTATTTCCCGCTCATGATCGATACGCTCGTGGTGACCCTTATCCACGGGCTCCTTGCGCGGCCTTTCGACACGCTCCTTCCGTTCTGCTGGCGGCTTTCGGGTGGCAGGGGTCTTTCGCTTTCGAGCGACTGGCGCAAAGAACTCATCCTCGTCATCATCAATAATCGGTGGTTTATCCCGCACTCCACCTCTGGCCCGTAGCCTTGTCATACGCTTGGTGGGGCTATCCGCATCCGAGGTGCTTTCATTTAAAGCATCGCTAAAATAAATGGGAAACGTTATAAAAGTTATATTGGAACCAAACGCAAATGTTGTCAGGGAATGTACCTGTGGAGTTCTTCATATTCCGGAGGCGGATCATCCATCCGAATGCGCTTGCCACCGCGCCGTGCCATCATTATATTTTTAAAGCTAAGCTGGGACCCTCACTGGTATAATTATTTATTTTTTAACAAAATGTTTATAAATTTATACTCAGGCGTCCAATTTACAACAAGAGATGGCCCAACCATCAATAATATTGCGCGAAAAATATCGATAGACGAAACGTCCACGGAACTGTACCTATGTACATACATTTTAGGTACAAAATTATCTGAAGTCTTAAAATTGATTTTTTTGTATTTATTTGATCAGTTTATAAATAAAATATATAAATATTAAATGATTTATTTTATATTATTGTTTTAAATTGCTTTCAATATCGTAATTTATGAGCATACTAAATGCAAAAACAGCACTGGACGCAGCATTTTCGATTATCGATAACATAAACGCCGCTAATCAAAAGTAAGAAGAAGAATCATAACAATCAAAAATTTGTAAAGAATAAACAAATATATTTTTTTAAGTAAATTATGACTGACTTCGGTGGAGATTCTGGTGGCAGGCTGAAGGGTGTGACTATTGTTAAACCCATTGTCTACGGAAACATAGCGCGCTCCTTCGGTAAGAAGCGCGAGGAGGACGGACACACGCATCAGTGGAAGGTCTATTTGAAGCCTTATTACAATGAAGACATGTCCGCTTATGTGAAAAAGGTTCACTTTAAGCTACACGAGAGCTATGCGAACCCAAACCGAATTGTCGTGAAACCCCCATACGAGATAACCGAGACCGGCTGGGGCGAGTTTGAAGTTGTTATCAAAATCTACTTTAACGACCAGTCGGAGCGCCCAGTGACCTGCTACCACATTTTGAAGCTATTCCAGTCGCCTGTGGTTGATGGCGAACTCACATCTAGTACGACGATGGACACCAAGAAAGGCCTGGTTTCCGAATCCTACGAAGAAATTGTCTTTCAGGAGCCAACCCAGATCATGCAGCATTATCTACTTCTCTCGGAACAGAGCGCCAATGGAATGTTAACCCACGACACTGACTGTAAGTGCAAGCAAGTGACCCAACTAAGAAGCCACTCTTACACCATATTTGTATTCTTTCGCAGTTGAGGAGAAAAAGATCAAGACCCTAGACAATATTGTAAATGTGAAACAAAAGGTAAAGGGAGAGATTGTTACTCTTAAGGACAAACTTAAGCTGGCCCGGGAAACTATTTCAAAATTCAAGGCGGAGTTGGCAAAAGTGCAGAAGCCACCGGCTTAATATTCGCTAGTGAAGATAAGCTTTTTGCTTATATTTGTAAAAATGTTTCAATAATCTAGTTTGTAAGTCATTAAATTCAAAAATCAAATATATGTTTTTGTTTTTGTTCCTAATTATAATTATTATAGTTTATAATTATAAACTATTACATGTTGCAATTTTTTTTTTATCGATAAATTCGCCCAAGTTAGACATTGTTTTACATATGTATTTATACTGAAACTTGTAAGTTGCATTATTTATTTTGCAATGTCGAGCTTTATGGATCTTAACCAAACCTGCCTACTGTAAGATTCCCAATATTTCCAAATTTCGTTGGAGTAATGTTAGTCTTAGTAAAATTTTAGAATTTCTTGATTTGGAAGAGAAACTCAATAACCCACATAAACACGACGATTGTCAACTCCTGGGAGCAGCAGAACAAGTTTTCCGTGGTCTTTGAAATATTAAAAGCAAAGTTGTCACTTCTCGACCAGTTTTTTAAGTTAATATCTTCCACAGTGGAGGACTTGTCGCTATATTCTCCAACTGTGGATCATCTTGAACTTTTAAAACATCATAGATTTACTAAAACAAGATAACTCGTATATAAAAGGGAGGAATCGGATATCGAGGATGACTCCGATATAGAAGTCCTGATAGATTGCTTCCCAAATATCGAGTCCTTTAAAATGATGAGCTATGTGAGGGCAATATCCTCTGCCAATTACATAGTGGAAACTTCTTCGTAATTTTGACTTCAGCTTCAGGGCTTCAGGGTCCTGGGGAGAAGGATGCTTTGAACAAATTTGTAAGAGTTTTCCAGAAATGCGGATGCTGAGTGTGGTGTGGGAAGATTCAAAGGAAGATGAGTTTGTAGAGGCTTTTTCCAAGTTAAATGTATTAGAGGATCTCGATGTGGTACACTTCAACTGGAAAAATACATTAAAGGTATTGAGTCTTCCGAAGCTGCAAAAATTGCGCATTGGAGGAGACTTCATCGATGTTAATGATATTCTCGAAAATATTGGAACAATTAGGGGATTAGATGTCATTGGCCTTACATTAAACGTTTACTTTTGGAGCTGGCGATCATCTCTGTATTTTCAGAATCTCCGAAATTTGACATTAATCGACGATGGCGACAACACCTGGCGTCCAGCAATCTTTAATAACATGCTCTTGCATTTCCCCAATCTGGAACAAATAAATTTGAAGGACACTCAAATTTTGCCGCACGGCAGCTGATTTTTGGAAAACCATGTCCATCTGCCCTCAACTAAAAATAATATACCTGCACAAGTTTAAAATATATAGTGCATTTTTTGAATTCAATAAGGAAACTATAGACAATTCATTAAGAAACCGCTAAACCCCCTTAGTTATTCATTTTTATAAAACTGGTCATGAAGATATGGTAAGTAAATTATTTTCTTTATTTAAATATATATTAAATTTTTTTTTATTATACTTTATTTTTCAGATAATTCGGCAGTTTCAACATCCAAAAGTGCAAGTTTTTGTAAAGTCTATTCAGAATGCCTATTCTCGAGTGATTTTGGGAAAATGTGAATTAGAATTTATATAGGAATTATAGGGATTAAAAAATGTTACCAAAAACCGAAACAATTTTTACTTGTGGTAGTTTTCCTTACTCGTCCAATATAAGCTCCGACTGAGTTAACATCCTATGATTTGCCTCTCTTGGTCTTCTTGAAAGGTTTCATTGCCTGAAGAGATACTATTACTCCCCCAACGTAGTCAGATGGCATATTTATGTAACCCTCCATTATGGTAAAATTAATCTTGTAAACAGCTAAAGGAAACTGGTTAGGAAGTAACGATGCATCCACAAATAATTCTCGGGCGAATAAGTGACCCTCATAAGGGCAGCTGTGATTAAAGTTGGAGAACTGGCGTGCCAGTTTTATAAACATAGTGCCGTACGGAAGAAAATTCCGTTTTGATAATACATCGCAGATGTTAACAACAACATTTACGAGGAAAGGATGATACTTATTGGAGTAGTCTTTCTTGGTCAAATGCATCCGAAGCTGAAAAAAGTAACGATAAACCAGATTCAATTTTTGATCATTAAATATAACATACTGAAATATTTTTTAACGGTCTTGTTATATCTACGTCCATTTGCGCCACGGTTTTATTCCAATTTCTTGCCTTTAAATAGCAATTCGAATTTGCTGAAAATCCGGCATTTGTGTAGCATTCTATGTTCATAATCTTATATATTAAAAAATCGTCATTGCAAAGCTTAAAAAATCCATTATTAAAAAAATATATTTTAAGTGATAATTAAACAGATTTACCGTCCTCCATGGCAATGCATTCATCAGAAAAATAAGAAACACTAAATACTTATCCATAGCTTTGTGTACAGAATATTAACATATTTTTCATCCAGTAATTTTTGATGAACTTAGTTTTGCACAAATTTTTTACTAATACCCTTTTAATTATACCCATGGTACTTAAATATGTATCAAGTAATGAGTGAGTTTCATTTGCACGTTAAAATGTTAAATATTATAAATGGAATAATAATTGAACATTTAATAAACATCATGTCTGCTTTATGTATTTATACTGAGACTAGGAGGTTCCATTTTTTAGTTATAAGTCTGTCTAAAGTTATAAACATTCTGTTGTAAGCTTAATTCCCAATATGAATAGAAAAAACATCATAGTAAGTAAAGTTTTACCTTGATTCAAATAAGATAACTATTTTATTGTTTCATTATTAACTTTTATTTTTTTATAACACTCAACAGTTTTGATGTACATAGTTAAGTAGTTCTTTAAGTATATTAAGAATGCATATTCAGGAGTGATTTTTAAAAGTGTGAATTAAAATTCGTATTGAAAAATTTCAACAATATGAAATTTGCATCTCCCTAATCTATAAATAAATTCAATAGTTTAAGGTCGGACTGTGCTTGGAACATGCGATTTGCTTTTCTTGATCTTCTTAAAAGGTTTCATGGCTTGATAATATATAATTATTCCTCCAACGAAGTCCGATGGCTTATTCTTGTAACCCTCCATCATGGTCATGTTAACTTTATAAATTCCTGTGGGGAACGGGTTAGGCAATATCGATTCATCCATGTAATATTCGCGGGCGACTCGCGGGCTGTAAATATGTATAGTTATTTATAGTAATTGTTTGTGTAATTAGTAATTACATAATTTAGTAACTTTTAAACACATGTAACGGGCAAAGGCGATTAAGATTATCCGGTTCGTCAGCTTGAGTGCCACCTGTAGGCGCCATGAACTAGTGGTCTTGGAACTGGCGATCTGGTTCCGATGCACGATCTGGTTCAGATTCTCGATTGAGTAAATTTTACTCTCAGAATAAAAACTAAAACACCGTCACGGGCCCGGGCCGAGGCTTAGTATTCATCATAAACATCAAATAAAACATAAATATAACATAAACCTAAAAGATAAATAAACTTTAAGTAATCATAGATATTTACAAAAAAATATATCGCATTTTCGATATTTCGGTTGCAGCATCCCCACGGCATATTAAGTACCATTGTTTATTTGACTTGTTGAGTGCATGTGCTTGTTCGGTGGCGTCGGGGTCCCCGATCCGAAATCGATCGAAGCCCGAATTGAAAAAGACAACGATTTTATGGGACGTTGTCGGTTGTTAACGCTTAATGAGAAAATTCGATTTTAATTCAAGCCCCCTATCACACACACACACACACACGCATAGAGAGAGACACAGATATAAGTCACAAGTGATGCGCGATTGCCGAGACTGAAAAATTAACTGCGCAAACGCAAACGCGTTTCTCACCTGCATCTCCCCGAAATCGGACATCAATGTGAGTTTCTAATGTGTCCTTTGTCGGGGATACTAATTTTGTAATCTCTAATTTTAGGCACCAAATGCCGTCTATAGGGTCCTCGCTGCTGCTTGTCGTTCTGCTGACGTCGCCGTTGGGAGCAATTCCGGTTTTGTACCCATCCCCGCCACCCCAGCCTGCTTACCCATCGCCTGGAGTGCGAATTCTCCGCCCCCCCGAATCCCTGGTGGCGCCCCTGGGAGACGAGGTGGTTCTGGAGTGCGAGACCAGTTTGCCGCCAGAACGTTTCGAATGGAGTTATCGTCGCTGGACGCCGAACGGCACTGCCGCCAATGGATCACCAGGAGCAGGTTTCAAGTATCTTAAAACCAGCTCGATGAAGGCTAACGTTACCCAGGAGGCGGCTATATCCAGGCTGAAAGTTCTTGTTCGACAGGACACGCTTGGCGAGTACCGCTGCAACGGCTGGTTCGGACCCCTGTTGGTCACCTCCACGACAGCCCGACTGGAACTGGCTACTACATCTGTCAGGAGTCAGGAGCCGGTGGCGTCACTGCAATGGCAAGTAACCAACGGAAACTCGGTACTCTGGCCTTGTGGTCAACCGGTGCGCTCAAATCCAGCGGCTAGTTGGACCTTTTACCGGAATGGAGTGGAGCTGGGGCCGGAGTATTCGGAAACCGGTGGAAATCTATTTCTGCGCAATGTGTCTGTGGATTCATCGGGCAGCTACTCATGCCAGGCCACCAATCCAGCGTCTGGCGAGAGAATCAAGTCTACTAGCTCCATGGAACTTCAGGTGGTGCCTGCTCGGGGATCCCAGGTGAAAGCCCCGTTTCTGTTACCTGGTCAACCTGGCTCACAGACAGTAACAGCTGTTGAAGGTGGTACCCTCTTGCTGCTCTGTCCTGGTGTGGGCTCGCCTCCACCCACGGCGGTCTGGAGTAGCCCAGACATCGCGGGAGCTGTTAATAATAAGCGCACAAGGGTATTGGCCCATGCTTTGGAGATATCGAACGTACAGATAGGGGATTCAGGCACATATATCTGCTATCTGGACAATGGAGTGCGACCTCCACTGGAGCATTTCATTCAAGTGAAAGTCGAACAGCCTCCTCAGATTGTGCATCCGCCGTGGGTAGACATGGTCAATGAAGGCGAACGCGTCCAGCTGGAGTGCGAGGCCACTGGAGTCCCTACGCCGGAGATCTATTGGTTGCTGAATGGAAAAAGTAGCATTTACGACACCGAAGCTGAGCAGTTGCCCAACGGCCACTTGGTGCTTCACAGCGTGCTGAAGCGCCATGCTGGCTACGTTCAGTGCTTTGCTCGGAACAGTTTGGGCGAACATAGCGCCGGCATGTCCCTTCAAGTGACTCCCAAACCGATTCATAGCGAATCCACCCAACAAGCGGACCACAGCCATTCCAAAGCAAATCGCGGACGACGGCCGGCGCAGATGATCCCTCCGTCAGCTCCGAACGTGACCCGCCTCTCCGATGAATCTGTAATGCTGCGCTGGATGGTGCCGCGCAACGATGGTCTGGCCATCCTCTTTTTTAAGGTGCAGTACCGTACGGTGGGCGAAGGAAAGCGCAAGAATTGGCAGACAACCAACGAGAACATTCCTTATGGACGCCCCGAATGGAACTCGGAAATGGGAAAGAGCTTTACTGCCTCCGTGACAGACTTGAAGCCCCAGCGCACCTACCGTTTCCGGATTATGGCCGTGTATACAAACAACGACAATAAGGAGAGCAACATGTCCGCCAAGTTCTTCCTCCAACCTGGTGCAGCCCTCGACCCAATGCCCGTTCCGGAGATGCTGGAGATCGAGGAGTACTCTGAGACGGCAGTGGTGCTACATTGGCGATTAGACAGCGATGCCGACGAGCAGCTGATAACAGGATACTACGCCTACTACCGTCCCTCGTCCTCGGCGGGGGAGTACTTTAAGGCTACCATAGAAGGTGCAAGCTCACGAAGCTTCAAGATAGGCAATCTGGAAGCTGGAACAGTCTACGAATTCAAGCTGCAGTCCTTTAGCGCTGAATCTGCTTCCGAGTTTAGTGCTTTAAAGCAGGGCCGCACCCAACGTCTCATGATCAGCACCACGGAGGACCCAATCCTTCAGACAGGTGTTCGCGACACAACCACGCCAAGCCACAACGAAACGTTCAGCATGAGTCCCATAGTCACAGGAACGATTGGCGGTGGAGCCGTGCTCATCCTTTTCGTAGTCACCACATGTCTGTGTATGTGGCGACGCCGGAACTCGCGGGCTCATCGGGGCGGCGGCCAAAATAAGCCACGTATGGCTGAACTAAGAGAGGACTTCGTGCCTTTAGATAGCTGCTCGCCAACCAAACAGCGTCAGAGATCTCGGCACATACACATAACTCTAAACCCCCTGGCCCAGCAACAGCAGCAGGCACTTGATGAGAAGAACGACGCCGAACACGACATGACATACTTCCAGCGCCAGCCCACCTATGACTATGATCCCGGCCTGCGGCGGATGTCCTCCTCATCGTTGCGACGCTCTCAACGCACACTAGAACGTGCTGGATCCAGCAACGGCAACAACAATAATCTCAACCAGTCTGCCGATATGGGTCCGGTAGACAATCCTGGGAAGCCAGGACGGGTCCTCATGAAACGACCCCGACTCTCTAGCCGCTCCGAGAACCTCTCCTCGGGCAGTCTTAACAGTGTTGGTGTGTAATCTCCGTAATTTCGTGATCTTTAGTCTGTACATCCCTACGTCCGATGTATTATTCTATTATTCCTCTACCTCTGTTTTATCTGAAACTTAAAATGAAAAGACCTTGGATTTGTACTTATATGGAAACCACCTAGTTTTAAGGTACTTAAATAGAGATTACTAGACATTTAAATGCATGATCATTTAAGAACATAGCATTACGACCATTCTTGTGTAAGTCTTCCATGTTTCGCGATAAGATCAAAATTTGTACTGATAGTTCTTTAATGCTTTTACAAAAATGACAATAAAGCTTGTAGCTTCTTTTAATTATATGAACTAAAATAAATCATATGCGGAAATTCTGCAACCGAATATTATAAATTTAGGCATCGAAAAGACACCCACCGCTCACATGTATTTTTCTAACTATTAATAAAGACGAATCGAAAAATTGGAAAATATTTGAAAGTGCTCTTCTTTAATTACTAACGAAATATAAATTCATATTTTAATGGTATCTAATTAATATTTGTCCAGGAAATCACTTCCAGCCGAGTTATCGTTGGACTTGGTATCCCATATCCATGTTGTATCCGGTTGGTAAGTTTCGGTTCTATTTTTTGTTATATTTTTTAACTGGGAGGGTAGCGGGTGACTATTTAAAAATTTAAATATTCTTTAAGAACGAGTGAACAAAGCTTTTTTTTAGAAAAGAGTAAGAAAAAGCTCAATAAAAATTGAGTTACTTGTTCCGCCACCAGGGGAGCCACAACATTTTATGGTATTTTTTCTCAACTGGGACCTCGAAAGCCCGGTCACACTGAAATAAAAAAGACTAAATTGAGATTTAACAGTATAGTGGTCCGCAAGATGGTCACACTGATTCTCAGCTGTCAGCTAATAATTGGGTCGTCGTCAAAATTTCTATTAGTAGCGTTTTTTGTATAAAATTTTGGCTGGAAAAATAAATGAAGCGGTTAACTTAGAAAAAAAAACCTGCGACAGAGCCACACAAAACGTAAGTCTCTAGTTTTTGAACTACAAGACACAAAAACATCAAAGTTTGAGACTGTTTTTCCTATTGTTTTTGCAGCCGAGTCAGCAGCACAGGGCCTAGCCCAAAACAAAAGAAATCGTAAAATTCATATTTGGACTTAGAGTTAAGGCGGCCTCAAGATGTCACACCTCTCAGTTGGCCAGATGATAATGGACGCACAGCGAATGGCTAGTCGGGTGAAGGATCTGGACGCATTGGGAACCGCGCTTCTGGAGGAGGCGGAAACAAACAATCGGTTAGTGGAGAGCCTGCGACAATACCAGGACGACATCGAATCCCTGAACCGCATCTCCAACAACAAAAGCAATGCGGACATGGTCAACCGTATACAGCAGCAAAACATAAACAGCTCGGAAATACTCAAGGAGAACCGTGAGCTAAAGATCTGCATTGAGGATTACGAGCGGGCCATGGAGCTGATGATGCAGAAGTACCGCGAACACACAGTCTCCAAGGTTCTGGATAGTAAGTTCAGTTTCAAGGAGCTCTACAACGAGCGTATGTGGCAGGTTATTCGCGAGCAACGTGAAAAAATCAACGAAATGGCCGCCGTAATGCATCGGGCTGCTAGTGTGGATGACGAGGTTGTGCAAAAGGAGCTGCAAACCATTTCGCAACTGCGCTTGGAAAATGAGACGCTGCGAGAGCTTTTACAGATCTCTAAGCAGTACGGCTCCGCCCAACGACCCATCCGTGAAAGTGATCATCTTCTGGAGGAGAAAGGTGTACAGACAGATAGTATGGCAGACGACTCGGCAGATGATCTTTCTCTTTCGGGCGCATCTGTGGAGAACATGAACAACAACTCGGTTATACAGATGTTCAGCAGTCCGGAAGTTTCGAAGACTGCCAACAGCTCATTAAACACTGCCCCAGTTCAGAGTCAAAATCAGAGTCAGAGTCAGAGTCAAAACCAAACGCAACCACAGTCACAGACACCACCATCACCGGCTGTGGCGTTGGAAGCGGCGGATCAGCCGTTGGCCAATGAGAACAACAACGGACCTGAAGCCAGTGAAACAAGTGCACCGCCTCCTGCGACAACGTCTAACGAATCTGGCGAAGAACCGGTGGCTGCCACCACTGCAACATGATATGTGGAGGCGTTAAACGTTGTTAATAGGCTTGCTTTTCATTTCTATCGCCGCGTTGTTCCATCTTATCTACTACTCACCCACTCACAAAGGAGCTCACATATGCAGGGTGCACTCATTGGGCGATTAGCCTGCATTAGTTCTTAGCGATTAATAATCTCTAAGTTATTTATATATACGCATTGCAGCATCATGTCTATACACATTGCAAACAATGAAGTTCATCATAAAAAACAAGGTAAACACACTCACACAAACCAATGTATAATGTACAATGTACTCTGTCGATTTTATGATTTCTGAATAAATTCCATAATGAATCGAGGATTGACCAAAAACACAACTATTCTTATTGGAGCTCTCTATCATAGCTTACTGATAGGCGTACGTATCAGGAATAGAGCCGCCTAGTCATTTTTTATTTGTCTTTCAGGCATAAAATGGTATATTAATTTATTTATAAAATATCATAGAATTCTAATAAACTAAGAAAGAAATTACAATTTTAAAACGTGGCATAGCTCGTTTTCGAAAACTTCGAAACTTGCACTTACATCTAGAAAAGTTTTCGAATTTTCATGAATGATTTGCTTTGTGGGCAGTGGTTCTCTTGAGAAAAAGAGCGCCAGAATCCAACATTTTGGCTCCTCCGGCGGGTAGTTTAAGCTTTCAGAAATATTTTAAATTTAGTTTCTCGTCGATTTCCAATGCGTTCGCAACCAAAAATCAGTGCCCAGGAAAAGCGCCCGGTTCGCATGGCCAGCGGAAAAGAGATGCAGCTATTTGTATAAGTATTTCGAGTGCTCGGGCGATCGACGGTTATATTAAAGATATATATAAATATATATACACGCCTGTGTGTGTTCTGTGTGATTTAAGTGAAAAAATCCGATTTGGAAACGTTGCAATGCACGATCCAATTCAAAATATTGTAAACAGATAGTTTTGTAATCTGTTAGCAACGGGAGACCAGCACCTGGATCTATTCACATTACGGATAAAATACTTGCATTTGAAACTAGTTGCGAAAGATCGCTGCCATTTATCAAGAAGAAAATAGAAACTATGCTATTTATAAAACACAGCCAATTTTTTTAGCCGTAAATGATTTGTATAAACTGAATATTCCAAAATTAAATCAAACAAACGTGAGTGGGCTGAAAGTTTAGTGTGGTGTGGCCGCAGTGAATGAAAGCTATCGCATCCTGTTCCTTATGAAAAGAGTCCTTTGATTAAGCGGTCGCTTGTTTAATCCAAGGCAAGACGCACCACTAAATTGTGGTGGTTACGCAACCCAGTGTAGATCCCTGTGGTGGTAAATTAAAAGTTCCGAACTCATCCGAATCGTCATCGTCTGAAGCCCCTTGGAGGAGCAGAGCAGAGCAGAGCAGCTGCAGCGGATGCTGCACCCTTGACGTGCTGATCTGTCCTCATTCCCCGACCCGTCATCCAGCCGCAAATTATTCTAAATGCGGAAGTATTTCGTGTAAGTCGAAAGACTGTGTTCTAAATTAAGTTATTCATTTTACATGTGCCGCTGCCGAAAAACAAAAGGGGACATACGTAAATGGGTTAAAACGGTGGTAATTATTTATAAACGCACTAGGGATTTGCAACCAAAAAAGAGATGGCTAAGAGATACCGTTAGTGAAAGCTCTTAACGGTGCTCTTCACCTGGCTCTTAATTGGATTTTTGATTTCTGCCAAAAACATGCGCAAACGAAACCGATTCTCCTGCGCAGCTTCCACCTGTGGCCATTGATTCCTGCTCTTCTCGCTCTTGATAGCTCTATAAATAAGAAATATAGGAATACATATTTGTTATTGTTTATATTTACAATTATTTTTGTACCCGGTATGCGTCAAGAGGAATAGTAAAAGAATATGTAGCCTATAACAAAATTTTAAGTCAATTATAAAAGACTTTCGTGTCAAAATTAATCTTTATATTTTTATTTTTTAAACCTACATATTTATATTAAATATTAGCTTTTTGTAAGTAGTTTCAAAGGGATGTAAAACTGAAAATTTTGTATTTTTTAAAAAGTATAAAATTTATAAAAAGTATAAAAAATATTCGATAAATATTTAAAGCAGAAAATTTAAAAATTAATATTTTTAAGATATAAGATTCTTTGAATTCTTTTGCCAATACTTTTAGCCTTTTAACCTCCCACATAAAAATCATTAAGAAACGAAAATTTCCTACAAAAAAAATGTTCTATTCATCTTGAAAGCTTCAATTATTGTAGTCATAAATATTTTCATTATTTTTGGCAGGTTAAGTCGATACTAAAAATCGGAAAGTAACCAATTCATAGCCATAAATCCCCCATAAAAACTAGAAGACATTGTAATTTAGGATTATCGGCTAAGTGAATGATAAGAAAAACACACAAGTGCCACTAAAAATGCTGAACTATTTTATGTACGTGAACAACATTCTTTTCGTATTTGGATTCATGCCAGAAATTCCATTGCTTTGTACAGAATTTCGAAAGTTGATCATTTAAATAATGTATGTAGAACAGAAGAACAAAAACTCACAGAAACAAAAACTTTATCAAATTTATCTGTAAAACTTATTACTTTTCTTAGGTCATACTATTTCTTATTATAAATACTATGCAACGAACTTTAATTACAGAAAAAGAAAAGCTAACAAGTTGTACGAGATCAGATGCATCATCTGTATCCATCGCTGAAAGGCGATCAGCTCTGCCCACTTGGCTTCCATCCCCAGACCCGATATCCGACACGATGTAAGCGCTGTTTCCGGGACTACAAGGAGCATGGGGCCCGCCGAGCCGGAGAGGAGGTGGCGGCCTCTTCTCCAAACCTCTCCGATGCCCAAACTTCACGGTCAGTTCTGGGATTTATTTTACTCCAATTGAAACACCAATAAGATACTCTGTCTATAGGCCCTCATCCCGGACATGGACGTCGACACAAAATCTTTCCAGCATAAATGCCACCAATGGCAATGATATAGGTATGAATGGATCTGTCCTTGTTACTTTAAACGAAAAAGGATGAAAAAAAACTGTTTAAATCTAGTGTGTCACCCAGAGCTGTTTTAATGTTTTATTTTTATGTTAACGAACGCTTTGGGCTAAATCATGATCTATGACTTGAGTGCGTTCTCTTAAGCAAAATTCAATATTTCTATAACTTCATAGTATTTGGGTGTTTTAAATGTTTGGTCGAACTACTCGTACTTATGTATGTAGATTTAGAATAATGTCTGTCATCTTGTTTTCCTATTATGATATTAAAATCATAAATCAGCAATTACTTTTAACAACATTAAATAATGATATACGATTTCTCAATGTTTGGAGAATTTCTACTAAATGATCTTTAATAAATGAGTTTTCATAACTTGAAAGATAAAATATTTAAAACCATATATTTCTAAGAAAACTTTGAGAAATCGTTTTTGAAAATTTGCTATTTTAAGTTAATACAATATGTTTAAATCTTAATCAATGTGTTTGTTTCTTTCACTCTCACTCTGCGCTTGCACAAAACAAACCCACATCGACTGTGCCGTCTCTGTTGCCTTCTGTCTGTCTATCTCTGCTACTCTCTTTCACTTTCTCTATCAACACTAATTTCAACCATAAAACAACCGTTATTGTTAACTACTACCAATACGCGTTACGCGTTACCTGTACCGTGCACTCTTGAACTCGCTCGTTTTCGTTCGTATCTGGTATACGTTTGTGCGCGAAAATCAACGCTACTTGCAATCTGCAACCTGCAACTTGCAACTTGCAACATGCAATACGCACCTGCATGCCTGGCTCCTTACGCTCTTACTGAACCCAGTTGTCCACTTCAATGTAGAGCTGAGGAAGCGTCCGCAGTCATGGGCCTCCACCCCGGACATTGATGAGCCGGACGATGCCGGTCGGCGACCACAGCCGGCTGCCTCCAGCAGCAACAGCCGACCGTCCGCTTCCGAGGATCATAATGTGGCCGTTACCGTCAAGTTGCCGGTTCCTCCGCGGCGACACACGACCGCCTTAGACATCAAGGAGGTGATTATATTAGCAATAAACTATTATTTGAGATATCACTTTATTTCGTATTTGTCCAAAAGGTGGAACATGCCCTCACACCGCCAGCCCGTGTCACATCCTCTCCCAGTAAAACTTCAAGTATTCCAGATGAGCTAGTCATCCTATCGACAGACAGTCTAGCCGAGCGTGTCCGTAAAATGAATCTCCTAAAGAAACAGCGCAGTCTGAACTCTCGGGAAAATAGTAGAGAGCGATCCGTTCCTCGAAAAGAAGAGTATGTTTATAATGACTTAAAAGTTAATGATTTTAACAATAATTGAAACTCTTTTAAAGGGAGAACGGGTCCGCAGCAGCACCACCACCAATACCCGATCGTCCGGAGCGCAGTAAGTCGGGTACTTCCTTGAACCAAGCGCCTCCATCCGAACAGAAACGCGCCGCCCTACCGCCCAAGAAGGTGTCTGTTGCAGCAACCACAACAACAGCCAGCAGCAGTAGCACCACCAACAGCTCCACCCTAAAGACCGCCTCCTCCTCCGTAACCAATGAGGTGAAGGCCACCTCGTCATCCAGTTCCTCGACGAGCTCCCTTTCGGTTCGACGTAAGGAACCGGATGCTGTGCCCAGCAAGGAAATAAAGAGACAAACGGTGCCGGCTGCCTCAACCGCCAGCAGCACCACCACTATCCAATCCAAGGTTCCGGACACTCAAGGCATGCAGGAGCAAATGAAGAGCCTTAAAGCGGATCTGGAGGCTATGAAGGCCAGGGCGGAGAGAGCGGAACGGGACAAGAGCGACATTCTGTTGCGACGCCTGGCGTCCATGGACACATCCTCCAATCGGACGGCAGCCTCGGAGGCTCTCAATCTTCAGCAGAAGCTGAACGATATGAAGGAGCAGCTGGATCGCGTTACTGAAGACAAGCGTAAGCTCAATCTTCGCATGAAGGAGCTGGAGAACCGGGGTAACGAATCGGAGCTGAAACGAAAACTTCAGGCTGCGGAGCAGATCTGCGAGGAGCTGATGGAAGAGAACCAATCAGCCAAGAAGGAGATACTGAACCTGCAGGCCGAGATGGACGAGGTGCAGGATACGTTCCGCGACGACGAGGTCAAGGCCAAGACGAACCTGCAAAAGGATCTCGAGAAGGCCACCAAAAACTGTCGCATCCTCAGCTTCAAGCTGAAAAAGAGCGAACGCAAGATCGAGACCCTGGAGCAGGAGCGCCAAAGTTCCTTCAACACTGAACTCAGTGCCAAAGTGAAGAAACTGGAGGAGGAGTTGCGTTTCTCCAGTGAACTGACCAGGAAATTACAGGTACAATATTACATTGTACAATTTTGTATTCTTACAACCTCGACTCTTGACAGACGGAGGCAGAAGAGCTTCGTAATCCTGGCAAGAAGAAGGCTCCCATGCTGGGTGTTCTGGGCAAGTCGACATCCGCGGAATCTAAGATTACCCGAGAGTCCCTAACCCGTGGTGGCTCCCAGGAGGATCCGCAACACCTGCAGCGTGAACTCCAAGACTCCATTGAGCGGGAAACGGATCTGAAGGATCAGCTTAAGTTTGCCGAAGAGGAGGTAATGCCACGTGACCCACATACATCTATCTGTTAATCAATTTCATGCATTTCCACAAGAAGCTTCAGCAATTGAGGGATCGGGGAAAAAAGCGGGTTAGATTCAGTTGTGGAACACAAACTTCTCCAGAGTGTGTCCCAGAGGTGATGGCGTTTCCACGGGGCACCCAGACTATACCCATAGTCCGCAATGATGTATCCACCAGTATAGAGAACTTGGTAACCTCGGTGGAGGCGATCACCCAAACCGATCCGGAAGTGTCGGTTAGAAATATGTCGTGCGAAAGGGAGACGACACCGTTACCATTTGGTTCCTTGTTTGGCGCTCCATCAGCCTCCAGAGTTGGTCAGTCCAAGACTCTGCTCTTTCCCAGTGCCATATCGCCCATCCTTCTGAGTGGTGCAGGTAACCATGGCTTTCGTGGACCAGTCGATGGTCAGAATCCGATTCAATCTGTTTTCTTGTTTAGCTTCCATTCGTAGAACAAAACACTTTATGTTCCGTTCAAGCTTTCCAAATGCAACAGAACTATTTTTATCCTCGAATACGAATATGAATATGATACGAATGGGTTTATTCAATCATTTCTAATGCCTTGTTCTTCCTTATTCAGATGCAATAAATGAAGTTTTTGTGTTTCAGGCTGAACATTTGAGGAAAAAGGTGACTCGTTTCGAGGATGAAAATGAGTCGTTGATGATGCAGTTGAAAAAAATGGCAACGCGCTCCAGAAGTACGAACCCAAGTAGAAATTTTAATACAACATTTTATTTTTAATAAGTACATAACACTAGTTCGTAGACAATTTATACACAAATGACTCGTTATTTCCGCTTTAAAGTCCACAGGAAACTCTGATTCTTACGCTGGGGTCACAAAAATTCCAAAAAACGAATGACCTTAGCAGTTGTTTTTTTTTTATTAACCAATTTTGAGCGTTGTAACTTAACACACTAACGTATTTTTTCATGCGCTTATTAATAAATCGACTGAACTGCCTAATTTGCCATTTTTTACGGCTGCTCTTTCACTAAAAAATTAACCAACTGGCCATTCGGAGTAGCTAACAAATATTGTGACTAAGATATTAGCTTTTCAATGGACAATATTTAATCGATTGAATTTCCCGCAGGTCGCAAACTAAGTCCCACTCCACATCCTCATCGTTTGGCTCCCGAGGTGCATGCAGATCGGGATGAGGGAATCTCCGACGAAGACGATCCGGCTGAACTGCGCATTCTCCTGGAGTTAAACGAACAGGAGGCTTCGATACTGCGACTTAAGGTGGAGGATCTGGAGAAGGAGAACGCCGAGTCCAAGAAATATGTGAAGGAACTTCAGGCCAAACTGCGACAGGACAGTAGCAACGGCAGCAAATCCTCCCTACTAAGTTTCGGCACCTCTACGAGTGCGGCCGAAAAGAAAGTGAAGACCCTTAACGAAGAACTGGCCCAGCTCCGTAAGACAATGCAGGAGAAGGATCAGACAGTGGATACCCTCAAGGAGCAGCTGTCGAAGGTGACCGCCTTGGAGTCGGAGAACGAGAAGCTGGCCAAGGAGAACAAGCGCCTCATAACGCTGCGGAAGGCGAGCGAAAAGGGCGGCGAGGTGGATCAGAAAATGAAGGAATCCCTGGCGGTGGCCCAGCGTGAGAGGGACGAACTGACGGCCAGGGTCAAGAGGATGCAGCTGGAGGCGGAGGCCAAATTACCGCCGCGCATCGCCAAGCGGGTCAACGACCTGACGCCCAAGAGTCACCTCAAGAAGTGGGTGGAGGAGCTTGAGGACGAGATCTGTGAGATGCGAGTGGTGCTTAGTTCGAATGGAACTGATCAGCTCAAAGCCCTCCAAACAGCAAAGGGAAATCTGGAAGAGGAGCTGCAGAAGTGCAAGCAGAAACTCACCCTGGCCGAGGGGGATGTCCAGCGACTCAAGCTCCTCAACGGCACCAGCAGTAAGGTGACAGATCTTGAGCAGAAGCTCAAACGCAGCGACGAGGATGCGAAGAGGCTAAATTCAAAACTGAAGGACCTCGAGGAGAAGGTGAAGAAACAGGACGCCCAATTAAAGCAGAGCGAAACCAACAAGTCCAGTTTAGAGACGCAAGGAAAGCGGGAGAAGGAGAAGCTGGCCACTTTGGAAAAGGATCTCGAGAAGCAGAGCAAGGAGAAGGAAAAGCTAGAGGCAAGGATCACGCAGCTGGACTCGGACTTGCTTAGCGCCAAGAAGGCGGCCGATAAGACCAAGTCCAGTCTGGAGAAGGAAATCAAGGATCTGAAGACCAAGGCCAGCAAGTCCGACAGCAAGCAAGTGCAGGACCTCAAGAAGCAGGTGGAGGAGATCCAAGCCTCTCTGAGCTCAGAACAGAAGCGCTACGAGGACCTCAACAATCACTGGGAGAAGCTCTCCGAGGAGACTATCCTGATGCGAGCCCAACTAACCACCGAGAAACAGAGCCTCCAGGCCGAGCTCAATGCCAACCGACAGAAGATCGCCGATATGGACACCATCCGCGTCGAACGCACCGATATGGCCCGCAAGCTGAACGAGGCCCAAAAGAAGATAGCCGATCTGCAGGCCAAGGCCCTAAAGGCGGCTAATGGAAATGGCTCTGGTGGGGAATATGAGAGAACCGTTCTCAAAAACAAGTTGGCCGAAAAGGAGCACGAGTACGAGCGGCTGCGTCGGGAGAACGAGATGAACATCGACCTGGTGTTCCAGCTGCGCAAGGACAACGACGATCTCAACGGCAAGCTCAGCGACTATAATAGGATCGAGCAGGCCCAGTCATCACTGAATGGTCATGGAGCAAGACGGGAGGCCGAGATCAGGGAGCTCAAGGAACAGTGAGTCCTATTTTATCGTCCCTGACTGCAGATTTTTTGCAATTTAAAAATGTATTCCCGTTTAGGCTACAGAGCACTGAGCTGCAGATGAAGTCTGAGGTGGCCACCACTCGACTGCGGTATGAACAGCAGGTGAAGAACCTCAGCGGCGAACTGAACTCAATGCAGGTAAGGTGGCTAGAAGTTATTGAATATAGAAGACTAAGTCTCTCCCATCCTAGCGCCAATGTGAACGCTTCAAGAAGGACCGAGACGCCTTCAAGCAAATGCTGGAGGTGGCCCAAAAGAAGATTGGGGATCTCAAGGCGAACAACACGGGCCGGCAGAGTCGCGGCTCCATGCACAGCAGCGATGACGATGACAAGAGCAAAATTGCTTACCTGGAACAGCAGATCGGTCACTTGGAAGATCAGTTGGTCGAATCTCGTCTAGAGTCGAGCAAAATCAAAACGGAACTAGTGTCCGAGCGCAGTGCCAACGAGATTAAAATCTCCGAGATGCAATCAAAGTTAAACGAGTTCGAAGAGGAGCGAGTCATTGGATCGGGAAGCACCAAGCTGCCGGGCATGAAGACAAAGCTGGAGTTGTCCTGGCAAAAGGAGCGTGAGGATCAGCAGCGACTGCTTCAGGAAACCTCCACACTGGCCAGGGATCTGCGACAGACACTGTTCGAGGTGGAACGCGAGCGGGACAAGGAGCGTCTGGAGTCGAAACGGAAGCTGGACCAAATCAAGAGGGCCACCGAGGAGGAGATGGAGGAAGGTCGCAAGAAAATAGCCGAGCTTCAGTGCGATCTTCTCGAGCTCCGCGATGTCCACGCCAAGTTACGCACCTCCAACGAGAAGCTGCGACGAGAGGTATGTGTATTTGAAAAATTTTAATATTTAATAAAATTAAATCATTCCAAACTCCAATTTAACACTCAGCGCGAACGTTACGAGAAGGAATTAATCAAACGCCGGATGGAGGCCGATGGCGGTGACAGAAAAGTTGGCGCCCTCTTGCAGACCGTCGATGAGTTGGTGAAGATTGCTCCAGACCTAAAGCTGGGCAGCAGCGGTGGGTCATCGCGTGGCAGTTCCGGTTATGACAATAACCTGCGTCCGGAACAGCCCAACGTTCGACGCAGTCGCTCACCATCGCCCACACTGAGCACCTCACAAATCACTAGTGTTCTGGCCCGACTGGCCGAGGCATCCGAAGAGCTGCGCAAGTTCCAGCGACTCAACGAGGACGAACAGGAGCGCAGCCGAATCCGGCGGGGCAATTTGCGTCGGGCTGCTTCACAGGAAAACGATCACCATGGCAGCACCAGTTCCGTGGCCAGTGCGGCCGGATCGCAGCGGGGTAGTGGCCGCCTGTCCAGGAATTCATCCAATAATGGCAGTCTGATTCGCAAGAGCCTGTCCCTGGACCACTCCATACAGAGGGATCAGGTAAATTTCAAAAGGGAGAAGTAATTCAGAAATACTTAACATCTCTGAATTTGATCCTTAGAACATTTGGCGCCAGGACGACGGCAGTGTCTCCTCAATGCAATCGATTGACTCAGAACTGGGTGGCTTGGTACGGGACTCCAGCTTGGATTCGCGTCTGGACTCGCGTCTATCCGGCGGTTCCACCCAGAGCGATCTACCGCGAGGTCCTCGCAAGAAAAAGAAGGGAATTATGGGCAAGTTGCGCAGCCTGACCAAGAGCAGTCGCAATTCCGAGAGTGAAATTTCAGTTAGTATCTAATCTGAACATGGGAAGATACAAAAATTAAAAAAAAAAAACCAACCTTTGTTTATAGATTCAAGGATCTGATTCAGACATCAGTGTTGCCAGCGACATGAGATCAAGCAAAAAGGATCTACGCGGGCGGCTCTCCGGCATGTTCAAGCGTTCCGGCTCCAATTCTCGCAGTGAGAGTATGGAGCGGGCTGGATCCGAGCAGAGACCCGTAGCTGTCACCGTTGTGGGCCATCCGGATGGACCGCAGCCGCGAGAGCCGCCTCCTGCCAATTCCCTCACCCCCAGACCCATACGTTCTGTAAGATATTCGAAAAAAAAAATTATGTAGAATCGCACTTAAATATACGCATTTCAGATACCAAAACCGCCCAGCGGCGGAGTACCCACCACGCCGACCACAAGACGACGCATAGCCAAGTAGTCATCACCGATGTATGATGGATTTCGACCTCATAGGCCTCATCTTATCCTAGTTGTAGGCGTTCGTTTAACCCTCGCCCTCATTCGCTTCCAAACTCAAGCTTCATGCCATACCTTCATATTTATTTGTTCTTTTTTAATACTTTAATAAATTTTATTTTAAATTATAATCTCAATCAAAATAAAGTCATCTTCAAATAATCCAAAAGTACTCAAGACACTAGATTTTCTTATTTCTAAAAAAATAGAACTTTTGGGTTAAAAGATAAAAGTGAAAAACTGTATAAGACGAACATTTATGTGAATTAATCCGGCAGAAAGGATGCCCATAACGATGGGACAGGCACAATGAAAGTATCCCCATCCATTGGGCGGCCTCTTCAACTCGACACAAAAAAATATTACGGTAGAGACTAGGAACAGCTCCACAACCTCCTCTATCATTATAAAAAACTTTTTTTGATAAATTATGCGAATCTTTCAAACCGAAAGTGAAACCTTATAACAAGTATTTCAAAAGTGACACGACAATCGTCCCCAAATCTTGCAAACATCACCTAATGATGCCTATATTTTCGCCAACAATCATCCGATTCTACCTTACACAATACCTTAAACAATTTTTACAACGATTCCCTTCCAATCTGCATCAAAATCTAGATACAAATTATTTTTTCGATTTTTTCTCAAATTTCCTGGAGGATCCCCTTCAAAATGTGGAAAACTCCATGGAGGTACAATATGGCTCCCGGCGATGGCTATATCTTTGCCAATATTCATCCGATTCTTGAGCGGAATACCTTAACCGATTTGTACATCGATTCCCTTCCAATCTGCATCATAATCTAGAAACAAATTATTTTTCCATTTTTTCTCAAATTTCCTGGAGGATCCCCTTCAAAATGTGGAAAACTGCATGGAGGTACAATATGGCTCCCGGCGATGGCTATATCTTTGCCAATATTCATCCGATTCTTGAGCGGAATACCTTAATCGATTTGTACATCCATTCCCTTCCAATCTGCATCAAAATCTAGAAACAAATTATTTTTTCGTTTTTTTCTCAAATTTCCTGGAGGATCCCCTTCAAAATGTGGAAAACTGCATGGAGGTACAATATGGCTCCCGGCGATGGCTATATCTTTGCCAATATTCATCCGATTCTTGAGCGGAATACCTTAATCGATTTGTACATCCATTCCCTTCCAATCTGCATCAAAATCTAGAAACAAATTATTTTTTCGATTTTTTCTCAAATTTCCTGGAGGATCCCCTTCAAAATGTGGAAAACTCCATGGAGGTACAATATGGCTCCCGGCGATGGCTATATCTTTGCCAATATTCATCCGATTCCTGAGCGGAATACCTAAATCGATTTGTACATCGATTCCCATCCAATCTGCATCAAAATCTAAAAACAAATTATTTTTTCGATTTTTTCTCAAATTTCCTGGAGGATCCCCTTCAAAATGTGGAAAACTGCATGGAGGTACAATATGGCT
Organism: Drosophila atripex; assembly: GCA_035045925.1. Taxonomy (NCBI): domain Eukaryota; kingdom Metazoa; phylum Arthropoda; class Insecta; order Diptera; family Drosophilidae; genus Drosophila; species Drosophila atripex. The sequence goes on from JAWNOP010000070.1 coordinate 12,368,382, forward strand.
CCCGGCGATGGCTATATCTTTGCCAATATTCATCCGATTCTTGAGCGGAATACCTTAACCGATTTGTACATCGATTCCCTTCCAATCTGCATCATAATCTAGAAACAAATTATTTTTTCGATTTTTTCTCAAATTTCCTGGAGGATCCCCTTCAAAATGTGGAAAACTCCATGGAGGTACAATATGGCTCCCGGCGATGGCTATATCTTTGCCAATATTCATCCGATTCTTGAGCGGAATACCTTAATCGATTTGTACATCCATTCCCTTCCAATCTGCATCAAAATCTAGAAACAAATTATTTTTTCGATTTTTTCTCAAATTTCCTGGAGGATCCCCTTCAAAATGTGGAAAACTCCATGGAGGTACAATATGGCTCCCGGCGATGGCTATATCTTTGCCAATATTCATCCGATTCTTGAGCGGAATACCTTAACCGATTTGTACATCGATTCCCTTCCAATCTGCATCATAATCTAGAAACAAATTATTTTTTCGATTTTTTCTCAAATTTCCTGGAGGATCCCCTTCAAAATGTGGAAAACTCCATGGAGGTACAATATGGCTCCCGGCGATGGCTATATCTTTGCCAATATTCATCCGATTCTTGAGCGGAATACCTTAACCGATTTGTACATCGATTCCCTTCCAATCTGCATCATAATCTAGAAACAAATTATTTTTCCATTTTTTCTCAAATTTCCTGGAATCCAAAATGTGGAAAACTGCATGGAGGTACAATATGGCTCCCGACGATGGCTATATCTTTGCCAATATTCATCCGATTCTTGAGCGGAATACCTTAATCGATTTGTACATCCATTCCCTTCCAATCTGCATCAAAATCTAGAAACAAATTATTTTTTCGATTTTTTCTCAAATTTCCTGGAGGATCCCCTTCAAAATGTGGAAAACTGCATGGAGGTACAATATGGCTCCCGGCGATGGCTATATCTTTGCCAATATTCATCCGATTCTTGAGCGGAATACCTTAATCGATTTGTACACCCATTCCCTTTCAATCTGCATAAAAATCTAGAAACAAATTATTTTTTCGATTTTTTCTCAAATTTCCTGGAGGATCCCCTTCAAAATGTGGAAAACTCCATGGAGGTACAATATGGCTCCCGGCGATGGCTATATCTTTGCCAATATTCATCCGATTCTTGAGCGGAATACCTTAATCGATTTGTACATCCATTCCCTTCCAATCTGCATCAAAATCTAGAAACAAATTATTTTTTCGATTTTTTCTCAAATTTCCTGGAGGATCCCCTTCAAAATGTGGAAAACTCCATGGAGGTACAATATGGCTCCCGGCGATGGCTATATCTTTGCCAATATTCATCCGATTCTTGAGCGGAATACCTTAACCGATTTGTACATCGATTCCCTTCCAATCTGCATCATAATCTAGAAACAAATTATTTTTTCGATTTTTTCTCAAATTTCCTGGAGGATCCCCTTCAAAATGTGGAAAACTCCATGGAGGTACAATATGGCTCCCGGCGATGGCTATATCTTTGCCAATATTCATCCGATTCTTGAGCGGAATACCTTAACCGATTTGTACATCGATTCCCTTCCAATCTGCATCATAATCTAGAAACAAATTATTTTTCCATTTTTTCTCAAATTTCCTGGAATCCAAAATGTGGAAAACTGCATGGAGGTACAATATGGCTCCCGACGATGGCTATATCTTTGCCAATATTCATCCGATTCTTGAGCGGAATACCTTAATCGATTTGTACATCCATTCCCTTCCAATCTGCATCAAAATCTAGAAACAAATTATTTTTTCGATTTTTTCTCAAATTTCCTGGAGGATCCCCTTCAAAATGTGGAAAACTGCATGGAGGTACAATATGGCTCCCGGCGATGGCTATATCTTTGCCAATATTCATCCGATTCTTGAGCGGAATACCTTAATCGATTTGTACACCCATTCCCTTTCAATCTGCATAAAAATCTAGAAACAAATTATTTTTTCGATTTTTTCTCAAATTTCCTGGAGGATCCCCTTCAAAATGTGGAAAACTCCATGGAGGTACAATATGGCTCCCGGCGATGGCTATATCTTTGCCAATATTCATCCGATTCTTGAGCGGAATACCTTAATCGATTTGTACATCCATTCCCTTCCAATCTGCATCAAAATCTAGAAACAAATTATTTTTTCGATTTTTTCTCAAATTTCCTGGAGGATCCCCTTCAAAATGTGGAAAACTCCATGGAGGTACAATATGGCTCCCGGCGATGGCTATATCTTTGCCAATATTCATCCGATTCTTGAGCGGAATACCTTAATCGATTTGTACATCCATTCCCTTCCAATCTGCATCAAAATCTAGAAACAAATTATTTTTTCGATTTTTTCTCAAATTTCCTGGAGGATCCCCTTCAAAATGTGGAAAACTGCATGGAGGTACAATATGGCTCCCGGCGATGGCTATATCTTTGCCAATATTCATCCGATTCTTGAGCGGAATACCTTAATCGATTTGTACACCCATTCCCTTTCAATCTGCATAAAAATCTAGAAACAAATTATTTTTTCGATTTTTTCTCAAATTTCCTGGAGGATCCCCTTCAAAATGTGGAAAAATGCCCAGGCACAATATGGCCTCCAGAGATGGCTATATCTTTGCCAATACTCATCCGATTCTGGAGCGGAGTACCTTAATCGATTTGTACATCCATTCCCTTCCAATCTGCATCAAAATCTAGAAACAAATTTTTTTTTCGATTTTTTCTCAAATTTCCTGGAGGATCCCCTTCAAAATGTGGAAAACTCCATGGAGGTACAATATGGCCTCCAGAGATGGCTATATCTTTGCCAATACTCATCCGATTCTGGAGCGGAGTACCTTAATCGATTTGTACATCCATTCCCTTCCAATCTGCATCAAAATCTAGAAACAAATTTTTTTTTCGATTTTTTCTCAAATTTCCTGGAGGATCTCTTCAAAATGTGGAAAACTGCATGAAGGTAGAATATGGCTTCCGGCGATGGCTATATCTTTGCTAATATTCATCCGATTCTTGAGCGGAATACCTTCATCGATTTGTACATCCATTCCCTTCCAATCTGCATCAAAATCTAGAAACAAATTATTTTTTCGATTTTTTCTCAAATTTCCTGGAGGATCCCCTTCAAAATGTGGAAAACTGCATGGAGGTACAATATTTTAAAATGCTTGGAGACTCAATATGACCCCCAGCGATGGCTATATCTTTGCCAAAAATCCCCGATTTTTCAACGGAATACAGTATATTGATTCCCTTTCAATCTGCAACAAAGTCTAGGAACGAATTATTTTAAAAAATTTTTAATCCGAATAAAATGAAAACTTTCAACTCTATGCAACATTTTCAAAAATATTGTCCTATGAAAATGGTTCCCCATTAGAGATTATTTAAAAAGTATGCAATAGCAAAGATCGACGAGAGCAACAATTAAATAAAAGAGTGAGTGACATTTATTCTATTTACTTGCAATTTATGTATATATTCAAAGTATTTTGTTTTGCTTAAAACTTTTTTACTTCCATGTTTTGTTTGTTTTCTTTACATACTACATTAATTTCGTTCGTTAAACATATTTTCAAAATGTATAATTTATATCTGTCATATTTCACATATTATTTAATTAATTACTTTTGTTTAATGACTTAAACCAGATAGGTAATTTTAATTCAGAACAATAGATTTCAGGTTTCTCTGACCGTGTTTTTGACAAATAATGAATCCAATATTATATGCAAACCATAATGCTTGGAGTGGCGATTTGATGTCATTTTGAGTACATGGCATGTTTAACTAAATAAATTCAATCGATTGGATAGCCCTGTAGGGATATGGGTGAGGATATTGGGTATAATAAGGGGGTTCTACGCAAATCTAGTGCGAGACACGAGACGTATGTAGGGGGTACGTTTACAGTTATTATTTGTGTGGTATTTTTACTTAGCGTTTATAGCGTTCAATGTTCTCTTCGACTTACATTTATACATTTATGCAATTTTCATTTCGGGGAGTGGGGACTATTTCTGCTCAGTTTTCAGTTTTCAGTTTCAAGTTTTCAGCTTCAGCTTCCGTTTCCTGCTCTTGTTCTTCTTCATTTCATTAGTACATACATACTTATATGTGTGAGTGTATGTTGTTTCCTTATTTGTTTGCTTGAACGAGTATATTTCTAATTTTAATTATTTAATGGGATTATTTGTAACTTGCTGAATTTTTTGTCGCTCGATTTGGTTGCTGTTGTTCTTGTTTTAAAAAGTTGTTCGATTAGTTTCTCTTGAGTGACTTCCATTTTCAGTAACAATGTCCTTAATTGCATCGCTTATTCTCATTTTGTATGCTTTAATGTCCTTATTTCACTTTTTTTTAGTTTTTCGTTTTTTTTTTTTTTTGTTTTGATATTACTTAGGCACTGTGTTCGTATTACATTAAAGAATTAATTTAAAAGTTTAAATTTAGGTATGTATAAATACATTGTAAAAAATTTCTTTAAGTTTACCGTAAACTAAAATCTTGCAACTCTATATGTATTTCTTTTTCAAGTTTTTTTTTCTCATTTTGTTGCTCTCAATATTTTGCTTTCTTGTTGTTTCTGTTGCATGTATGTCCTTGTATCTATGTATGTAAGTTAAGTTAAATCCTGTCCTCATTGTATATTCTTATAAGCTGTACCATGATCTCTCAGCTGCCATCAAATGCTATCGTTTAACGCCTATTTACCAGTTACCATTTACCCCTCATTATCTCGATCTAAAAATACACGTAGAAAAGTCTAAGAAATCATTCTGAAATGAATGCCTTGAAAGTGACAAAACGTAGCTTCCTGTTCAGTTTTTGTTATTAGTTTTTAGTTTTTATCATTTCAGCCCCCAAGTCGCAACACTTATTAGCCTAAAATCGTTACAATCTGGTTTACAAGTTAGTCCTATAAATGGTAGGTGTAGGAGGTTTCTATGTGTCTCAGGGCTAGTCGTAAAATGAATATACGACCAACCGTTTCAATATCAGTTATTTAGATTCCAGTTTCTTTCCTTAGTTTGATAATAAAATTCAAATTCATCAAAAGTTCTTTCTTTTGGCTTACGTTCGGTAATGGTAATTGATATTAAATTCTTTACTATTTTATAATAAATTATATTTTAAAATTAATTTTTACTCTTGATAACAAAATCGTTGCTGATTATTTAAGTATTTTTTTAGAAAACTTTCAATCAATAAACAATAGAAAGTAGAAAACAAGTTTTTAGTACGAACTTATGCTGGTAGCCTATTTATTAATTAGGGTGTCTTTTATTGGAGCTACGAGTTGCATAGTTATGTAGTTAAGCCTTCTTATTTTCAACGTAGTCTCGCCTTAATCTGCCCCTTAATGTTGCCTTTCGTTTACAGTCTCAATTTTTGTTTTTTTTTTTGCGTTTTGTTTCGTTTTGGTTATTTTGCTTAGTTTTGCTCTTTTTTTCTGCATTTTTTCCATATTTTTGTCTATTTTTATTTACCTTTAGTATTATTAACTACGTACAAATTAGTTCTGGTTCGCTATCCTCTGCACTCGGTTTATTTTAACATTACCATATACTTACATACCTCGCATCGAATTTTGCTTAAGAACGAACCAAAGTCGGGCTAGGAATTAGATGTGATGATGTGTGTGTGGTGTCGTTTTAACTAAGTAATACACAATGTGTTGCATAACATGCAGGCTTTAACAATTATCATTCAACTTGACTCGACTTTAGACTCTTCACTTAACCGAATAGACTCCTCTCTATCCCCCAGATAGATAGATATTCAATGGGGAATGCTGTCACTAACATATGAAGTAATGTGAAATTATCATTATATATAGAATTACAGATACAAAACATGCCACCCACATATATACGTATATATGTATATGTCTGCTGAACTTTAATGTTATTGTATGCATTATCATTTATTTGTTTGGATGTTCTCCCAACTCTGTCATTGTCTTGTCCTATATAAATTTAGTCATTACAAAAAGGTGTCTTAGGTGGAATCGTTTTGTCTTAGGAATTTAGCTTAGATATCTGTTAAATCTCATTTCTTATTTCAAATCATTCTAGTCTTTAATGGCTAAGAGTACTTCCTTACATAAAAACAAGTCGCACGGTATTTGGGGGTTACATAGGATGGTATAGGAAGGATGGATCTTGGGTGGTTGGTCTGGATATGGGAGGGAAAAACATTTAAAATTCTAGCCTGCCTAGCAATAGGTAGAAAAAGATCTGAGTGTACCGAGATTGTGTGTTTGTTCGTTTAGTTGTTCTCTTAGCTTAACTATGGTTACCAGTCGACACTTCCGATTCGTTAACAAATTCGAGAGAACTTAAATGTAAGAACTATAGACCGAATGCAATGATAAGTTCATGTTTATCCCCTCCTAGAGCTACATACATAGAGCTATACAATTCAGTATCAGTGTATACACAAAAAAAAACCGCTTTCTTCTCATTGATTTTGGGCTTGCATTTTGGCGCATCATTCGTATTTTAGCTTATCAGTACATTAAATTATATAACCCTTACATTATTTTTTGAGTTATGGTTCTCTTCACCACTACTGGCTGGATGATATCTGACTGGAAAGGTCAAAAAGGCAAAACCAATATCTGTTTTCGAAAACAAAAACACAATCAAAAATTATGAAAAGGCAACACAAGGCAATTTTCAATTTCAATTAGCTGTGAAAATTAAACAAATACCGATACGGAAACTCAATCGTCGTGAATTTGTTGTCATCCCACCATCAATTGGCCGATTAATAAACACCAACGAATAATGAAAGAACAAAAGCCATATACACCAATGACATCAAATGGAAACAAAAAACAAACAAAACAATCTGATTTTGTTATTCAGCTTCTGCTGCTGGTTCTGCGCTATGGTGCTCCAATGTGGATGTCTGGATCCTCTTCTGGACATATCGAATTAATTCATGGATCATTGTTGCAAAATTGGACTTTTGTTACAACATGTTGTGTATGTTATATGTCTATTAATGTATTATGTTATGTGTTACTCTGTGTGTATGTGTGCTGACAAACATTTACACTTAATTTTAAATCTTGTTTTCGTTTTGTCTGGTTTTTTTTTTTAGCTTGAAAGTGCAACACTTTGTTTATTACAATATTTAAATTTATTTTACCGTTTAATTGTTATATTTTATAATTATATGTATATAGTATATATAGTTGTATATAGTAGGTGTAATTCATATATATATTTTGTTTGTTTATTAAGTTTACGATGCACATATATTGTATTTAGTTCATTTCGAATAGTTTTTTTTACGTTTAGTTTAATAAAAATGGTTTACTTTCTGCATACAACTTTAAAATAATCGGTTTTTAAAAAATCAATTTGTTTTACAATTAACAGTCAGTGTCTTCTAAATAATTTTCTCGTCGTTCCTTCCATTACGAATACACGCTCGAATTAGTTAATAATTTTTCACTTTAACCTCCACTAGTACATGTTAATTATTTTGCAACTTCAGTTGCAAATGCGTTTAGATGATGAAAATCGAAAATAATATGCAAATATATTATTCGCAAATAATTATGGTCATCTTATACAATTACATCAGGTTGATTTTCTGGCAATTCTCCAATATTATTACAAAAACTGTTGCCTCCCCTCCTTGCCGCCAATTGGGGCAAATTGATCTTGTTGCATCTGAAACAGTTCAATGTCGATGTTGCTGGGTGGTGCAGCTGCTTGCCTGCCTCTATTTAAAATGTTGATAGAAACATAAAAGTGACATAGAAAGTCCATATCCTGCGCTCCTCCGTCCATCTCTTCTTCATCACGCCTCGTCCGGCCTTCCCCTCGTCGCCCGCTAGATGACCTCTTCACCTTTCCAACGACACCACTAAGGAAAAACTAAAAAAAAACAAAACAAAAAGTATAAACGGACACATACAGTCATACTTGCACAGACACACACAGATACAGATACAGAGCAGCCAGCGAACGGGCCAAGTTAACAAAAATAGGTTGAAGTTTCAATATAAAAATAAAATTTGAAAGATTTGGGTGTTTTTTTTTTTTCAAAAATCGAAACGTTTTTCACACGTTTTACTTTACTTTGCATTGTTTGCTTTCGTTTTGTTTGTTTTTTTGTTTCTTTTTTTTTTAATTTTATAATTAGTTATAAAATGTAAGCATATGTATTTGTAATTTAAACGAAATTAAATTAGGAATTTATATCTGTAGGATTGGTTTTGTTGTTTGTTGTAGAGTAAAAATTATACGAAGAACACTAAGCAATAAATCACCGAAAATAAAGTAAAGTATGGTATTGTATATTGTAATTAAATGTATGTATTGTAAATCGATTTGTTGTAAATAAACAAATTAAAAATTAGTGTATGGTATTTTAATAGAAAAAATTACTTCATATTTTATAATATATGTGTATTGTAAAGGTATTAGCATATAATATGTTTCTCATTTTGTTGTTGTTGGTTTGTTTGTTTTTTTTCATCTTTTCGTTTTTTGTAATAATAAATTGTAAAATCGCAATCATATAATCATCATTAAAATAGTTTACTTTCATCATGTTTTACAGACAGTGCACGCTCGGTTAGTGAGCGTGCAGAGTAGTTAAGAGTAAATATGTATAAGTAATTAAAGATATATATATATATATATGTTATGTTCATAATCAATTAAACTTTTCTGCTTGCTTTTTTATGCAATTAACTTCCTCTTCCTGCTCTTGCTTTTCATTTCCATTTATTACCTCCCTCTGCTGTGTCTTGCTTCTGTTCTGTGGTTGTTGTTACCAAAATGGGGTTAAGTGTAAGTGCGTGTGCGTGTTGGTGTTGTTTGTTATGTTGTTAACTGATGTTTGTAGTGCACACTCTCTTAGCTGGTTGTCGTTAGATCATCCTGCTGTTGTTGTCTGCTTGGCAAACGATGAAAATTTAAAAAAAAAAACAATGTGCAACGCAACTCTAAGCATCGTATTTTTTTTTAACTTGTCCTATTTTCTCCGTTCTACGCCTGCTGCTTCCCTTTATTTTTTACTCTCTCTCTCATTAACTGTAGCTTTAAATTTACGTTTCCTTTTGCTCTTTTTTTTAATAATTTTTTTTCGTTTCGTTTTAGTTTCCTTGTTATACTTGTTAAATATATATATATTTTTATATATATATTGTATATAAGTATGTATGTATATAGTTTTATGTATATTTGTTAAGAGTGTGTTTCGTATTTTTTGTGGTTTTTCTTTTGTTGATTTCCATATCCATTATAATCAATCTTTATCATGCTGCTGATGCTGCTTGGCTTCTTCATGTTACTCTTCACCTCGCTTTAACTAAATAATAAATCCAACGCACTATATAATTCTAGTTTCAAGTTCAACTTTCGCTTAGATGTAAACGACGACATACGCTTATTAATTAGGTTTCTTTATATATGTAGTTTAACTTTTAGCTAGTTTTGTTTTGTTTACTTTAATGGTAAATTTTTAATTTTGTAACGTATCTTTCCCATGTCAGTCCCGCCCTCCTACTCATTCTCCTCCCTACTCTACGACCCTGAAATGCATGACTTACTGGCCACTGAAGTCAATTAGTAATGGCTTAAATAAACAGTGTGTGTGCCATAAATTCGCTACATTTTTCTCTCCAAGGGAGAAATTGCTGTCATTATTAACCATAACATTGCCAAATGAGTCACATAGGCTAAGGCAAGCATAGAGTTCTCGGTATCATTATCTTTGCTATTGTTGATTCCTTCTCGAATTTCCGCTTAACCTTGTCGCCAGGTTACCACCGATAGATAGATAATGCAACACACGATCTAAAATAGGGGGGCCAGAGAAGGCGAAGCAGAGGCCGGCGTGCTTTTGCTTTAAAATGTACAATTTCGAATTTGTATTTACTAATTTTAGTAATTATAGGGGACCTTTACTCGTTTACTTTTTAAATAAAATTATATGTTCTTATTTTCTTTGTGTTGGTATTTCGCACTCTTTCATCTTGATCTTGTGTCTAATTAGCTAAACTTTATACTTGTAAATCATTACTTTTAAATCTTCACATTTCTATTTGTTTTTTTGTTTGTTGTTAATGCCATGTATCGTATGTATCTACGGGTTTTAGTTGGTTGGGTAGTTCTTGTTAGTGGATTCTGGCTGATTGGTTTGTAGGTTTTTGTTTGATTTCTCTTATTTTTTATATATATATATATAAATGGGATACAGGAAAATGCTCGTGAGTTGTTTTTTTTTTTTTCTTTTTTTTTTAAGTGAGGCGCATGAAAGAAATAATGTTCTCGTCTGAATGGGTGTTTTCTGATGTTTTTCCTATAAATTACATACTCATTTCTATAGAACATACATGTATATCTATGAATCTGACTTGTCGCTAGGTATTCTTGTGTTAAATTTGTTTCGCTTTAAATTATAGTTGTACAAGAGTTTAAATATTAATTTCAACAACTGATCTGATCTGAAATAAAAACGAACAGACGACGCTTTAGCTTACAATTACCACCATCTTTTCTTTCTTCATCATTCACCGACGAGGACAACGCCGACGGCTCTTCTACTCCTACAACTCCTACTCCTACTCCTACGCCTCCTATTTACCTCCACGGTCTGATCATAAAGCTTCCGCTTTAGACAGCCTGCGAGGCTGCATAGGGTGGCTGCGTGGAGCTGTCGTTGCCATACGCCGACCGCGGTCCAGCTGCGTAGTTAGATGCTCCTTCCTGCTTCACGTAGTTGCTGTAGTCGTAGTCGTAACCGGAGCCATAGCCGCCGTAGTCGTATTCAGATCCCGACTTCGAAGCCGAGTTTCCCGGTCCGGTGCGCGGCATGCCACCAACGGGTCCAGTTGTTGAGGGACCGCCCGCTGCCCAAGTCTGAGCTCGCGAATACATGTCCGTGGCAGTGCCAGCGCCAGCTCCGGGGGCTCCGGTCGGACCGGCCGAGTTGGGCGGCATATTCCACGTATTCCAGCTACCGCCGCCAGATGGTCCCGAAGGAGCTCCAGTTGACGTAGAGTTGTACATGTCATAACCGCCATAACCCTGCGTCTGCTGCGGTCCAGCGTAGTTAGACCATTGCGGCGGAGGTCCCTGGGGGCCTGGGGGTGCTCCCCATCCCTGGTACGATCCAGGTCCGCTGTTGCCATAGCCATACTGCTGCTGCTGCGGAGATGTACCCCAGCCCTGGTAACCAGGCATCATGTTCGGCGCACCGATGGGCATGTTTAGTGGAGGTCCGCCCATCTGACCATTTTGGCCCTGCATCATGTTGATAGGAGCATGATGAGGTCCCCAGTGGCTGCACTCGTTGCCAAGCTTTCCATAGGCGCCGCCAACCGTGCTATTGTTGGAGTTCTGGCCGCCAGATCCATCGCGAGGCTCGGCCTTCTTGATCTCGACCTGCAAAATAAATTGTGTTTATTCAAAATACATATTCACGTTATACTTAAAAAAAATAATAATAATAATAAATATAAAAATATATTTATTTAAATAATAAAATGAAAGTGGGCAAGTATATTGTTGTCATTACCTGCTTGCCATTTAAATTGATGTAGCGCTCGTTAGTAACGTGCTCCACCGACGACTCCTCCTCGAAGGAGAGGAAGCCAAATCCACGGGACTTCTTTTTCTCCTGATCGTACATGATCACCACCTCGGTGACCTTGCCATATCGTCCAAAGAAAGTACGCAGATCGGTCTCGGTGACGTTCGATGGCAGACCACCCAGGAATACCTTATAGCCGCCGCCCTTCTTCGGCTTCTGGAGGGTGCGCGGATTACACGGCTTCGGATCAATCGTGCGCCCGTCCAGCGTGTGCGGACCATTCTGCAGCACATGGTTGACGTTGGTGGGATCGGCAAAGGTTACAAAGCCGAAGCCGCGTGACCTTCCGCTCTCATTGTTCTTCATTACCACACAATCGATGATGTCTCCGAAGCGGCAGAAATAGCGCGACAGGTTCTCTTGCGTCGTCTCCCAGGACAGGCCGCCCACAAACAATTTGCCCCTTTCATCCTCCTCCATGATGTTATTCTGGTTGTGGTTGTGAGCTATAGCGCCGGGTAGGTTTTCAATAATTGACGTAATCTTGCCGCTTTTTTGGTAACACGGGGTGCAAAGAAATTATCTGTGTTGAATGGTTTTTTTTTAGTTTTGGGGAGCGCACTTTTTTTTTTTTTTTTTATTTTTTTTTACACTTTTGACGTTGCTATTATTTTAGTGGTTGGTTATGTATTTTAAGCTTGGTTTCAACGTTGCCAAAGTTCTTGTTCTTCAAAACAATTAAACAAAAGCCACGACGTTTACACGTAACTTTCTACACATCCATGTTGTTGTTGTTGGTAGTATGTTGTTGTTTTTGTCGGTAGCAGGCACATGGAAAGATAGAAAGATAGAATTTTAAGAAATCTTGGCTTAAAATACTGGACGACTGATCTCGATGGGTGCGAAAAGGTGGAAGGTGTGCAGAAGACAAAAAAAGAGACCGAAATAGACAAAGATAATTATGAAAGGCACAGGTAGGCAGCAACCGGCCGGTGGTACCGAACACAGCCACACATTCCACAGTATCTCTGTGAGTGTGTGATTTTGCCGTCTAACTGCTTTTTTTTTTTATACACGTTCACAAGTTTGTTGGCTTGTTTGCAACGTAGGGAGGCGGGGACTGGGTAGGGAGCAAGGGGGGCCGTCTTCTTCTTTCACTCGCTTTTACACTGCTACGTGAAAGTATTGTTTTCTTTTCGCTGTGTCACTACTAGCGGCGTTGTTGTTGCTGGTGCTGTCCCCAGCACAGCCATATCCACAGCCTCACACCCACACACATACACGCGCCGCCTATCAATGAGAACAACGAACTTATTTCCAAGGTGAAAAGAGAGCCGCCGCCGGTTCACCACATTTGCGCGCCATTTGCCAGGAGATTGCCAGATATCTAGTAGAATGTCGGCTACGTAAACACAAATTGCACGCCAATATTCGACTTTTTCGACTTAATTCATGCTTCAATTCTGGAGCACAGATATTAAATTTATGTATGCTTCCTCGTTTCCCACAATTTTTCGTTTGAGAAGTGAAAACATGTGGCAACGCCGAGTCCGACATGAAAGCGAATGGACAGCTCAAAGAAACGCACCAAAAAGCAATGCCCTCTTCGCCAGGAAACCAGATGAATTGTTAATTTTCGTTTAAAATAAAAAAAACACTTTAATTTAATTTTATTTCTCACAAGTTTTACAAGATTCCTTGCCACTAGGAGAGTTCACTGTCTGTTCGAACAAATGAATGAATAGCACCGATAGTGTTTGGAAAATTCACCACGGCAGAAGCAGGCAACAGCGGCGGCGGCAGCGAAGAAAAAAAACAAAATGGAAGACGTGCCAGATGAAAGAAAAAAAATGCTACAACAAAGAAATCCGAAGAAATGCTGTTGGGCCTAAATTCCTTAAATCGGGAACACATTTCACATAAACCAAAATTTCTTTTTTGCATTTTCTCATAAAATAACATTATTGGAATTATGGAGGAACACCGGTAAAACACACATATCACCCAATCACAATTCAATTGACCCTTTCTGGGTCTGCACACTTACGTGCCAAGGGGGGAAAATGTAACAAAAAATTAAACAAGATTTCTACTACGCAATTTTAAAAATTTCGCACGATTTTGTATTTTGCACCGCAATCTATTGGCAATGTATGTATGAGTGCATGAGCTGGCCGTACGGTGCGCGCGTTGGTGTTGGTGTGTGTGAGTGTGTGCGACGACAGAGCGAACCGAACGAGTTGCGGTGGTGTGTGTGTGGCTATGCCAGTATTGGTGTGGTGTTATACATAGCATTTTTTCTGTGTATGTATAAAAATATGAAATTTTCCACTTTGATGGAAAAAGAATGCCGAAAGTGGCACGAAAACCTATGCCAAAATGCAGACTTGCACGGATCAAGGGCCCCCAAACGTTGGCCAAGAACACAAAGAGCCACAGTTGAACGAGCCGAAGTAAAAAAAAACTACACACCATCACACCAGCAATGGCAGCTGCGTCAGGTACCCAGGCGTTTTGGAAAGGCAGGCATTTTGTTAAAGCACCGTAATTGTTATATAAAATGTGATTTTCAATAGCTCTCCATTCTTACCGTTTGTGCCAAGTGTTCGTCTGTGGTTTTTTAAAGATTTCGCACTGCAAATTCACTAAATTTAAGTGTTTTTTCCTTAAAAAACTAGCTTATAAATAATTGTATGATTTTGATGCATACGATATAACCTAACTTATGATAGACTCGCCACCGCCACGTTTAATGTAACCAAGCAAATTTAAAACCAGGGCTGCATACATTTTACTTAAAAAACTATATGGCTACTTTTAATAAACAGGTGCTACCAGATCTCACACTAATGCTGTTAATCACAATTTTTAAAATAATTATGTTTGTTTATATCTTGGAAAATAAGAAATGTCGAAAATTTATTTATTAATGAAACAAATTTTTATATTTTATCAATTTTAGAACCAGGGCCATCTTTTTCCCTAAGTATCTGTATGGCTACTTTAAATGAAGGAGTGCTGCCAGATTCGACACATTATGTATAAAAGGATTGTTTACATTTGTAAATCATACAAATTATTTTAAATTCAGATTGTATGAGAAAATGGCTGAAACTCGTCTAGCCCTTATAGCGCTGTCAAAAAACATGACACATTTATCAGACAAAAAAATCGAGAAGGCTGATGTGGTGGACTCCTGGGGAAAGGCTCCCGATATTTTTTACTCAAAAAAAAAAAAAAGCCAAGAAGGAAATCAGGTGTCCTCCGATTTAAAATTCATTCGATAGTCAAACCACAGGCCTGTGAAATAGCAGTGAAAAGTTTTTAGAGAATATTTCGACTACAATCATTTGCCAGACTTTAATCCTGTTAGGAAGCACCGTTTTACACCATTTCAGTCACTCCAAATTCTGCTCGAATACAAGCTCAAGCTCCGAAAGAGTTATGGAAATAGTTTGCAACAACTGTCATCATAATCGGCGTCAACTAGGGGCTTTAATATAAATAAATTTTAATAAAAGAATTTTATTTCAAAGAAGGGTTATTTGTGCAATCCTTTATCAAAAAGGTATGCTGCTGTTTAAGGTCATACTGCCAATTTGCAAAAAAAAATTTCCCAATGCGGTCACATTGGGCTATCGAAAGCCGCCGTTTTTCTGCTTTGCTGCCCGGTAAAATGAGTTTTGTGCTGCAATAAATAGGAAATAAAACGAATTCTCCGTTGCCGATCGCATCCTGAGACCAAAAACGATCCAAGTGCGCGGACAACTAAGAAGCTTCCCACCAAGAAGTTGCAAGTGAACAGTTTTCGTGGCCCATTGATTTTTTTCTACCCCGCTTCAGCTGACAAAGTAGCAATTGCTCATTCGGAGAAACAGTTTGGAAAAATGTCGCGGCATCCCAGCGATAGAAAGGTTTATGTCGGAGACCTGGGCAACAACGCCCGCAAGAACGACCTGGAGTATGTGTTTGGGGCCTATGGAAGTCTTCGAAGTGTCTGGATCGCACGAAACCCACCGGGCTTCGCCTTTGTAGAGTTTGAGAGCGCCAGGGACGCGGCGGACGCCGTGCGTGGATTGGACGGCCGGACTGTGTGCGGACGCAGGGCTCGTGTGGAGCTGTCCACGGGCAAATACGCCAGATCCGGAGGCGGTGGTGGCGGAGGAGGAGGTGGAGGCGGTGGAGGAGGAGGACGCGACCGTGGTGGTGGTGGCGGAGGAAGGGGCGACGATAAGTGCTACGAGTGTGGCGGACGCGGACACTTCGCACGCCACTGCCGCGATCGGAAGGCCAGGCAACGACGCAGGTAAGTCTCACGCCATTTCCAATTTAGAATATTAGCAAAATACTACCCATTATTGAAACATGGCGAGATTCGCATACATACATGTGTGTTTTAGTATGTGTGTATGTGCCAAGCAAAAATTTTGAATTTTCTAGGGTGTGGTGAGATAGGCAATGTTTCGTGGTGAAAATTTCAAACGAAGCAATGTTAAACCACCCTATTAATGTTAAATCGCAAGCGGGCTATTAACGCAAAAATATTCTCATACCTCGTTCATATAAAAAAAAAGAGTTTTTCTTTTCAATATAAAATCATTAAATTATTAAGAAAAACTAGATGTTTTTATTTATAATTTTTTTTTGTTTATTAATATGGTAACTTTGAAACATTGTGTTCGTGGTAAATTTACGTAGTGAATTCTGTGTTGTGAAGTGTGCTGTTAAACGCAAATCAAGTGGCAACCCTGTCTGACGTTGGTACACGTGCTCACGCTTCACTTTAGATTTTCTTTTACACGCGGCTTACAGAAAAGAAGGTTAAGTTGCTGCGTGCTGGCTGTTGAAAGTTTTTAATTTTCAATTAAAATTAAAAACTATATGAACAAACTGTGCTACGATGTTTGTTCTATATGAAACGCCGGCGGGCTACGCCATTTTCAAATTGCTGGACGAAAAGAAACTCGAACAGGTAGACAATCTGTACCTGGAATTTGAGACTCCGGAGAAGGCCAACAAGCTGCTGAAACTGAAGCACTTTGAGAAATTCAACGACACCACAGAGGCGCTGGCAGCTGCCACGGCAGCGGTGGAGGGCAAGGTGGCCAAGCCGCTGAAGAAAACTCTCAAGAAGTTGCTTGTCGATGAAGTCCAGTCCCAGTTGCTGGTGGCGGACGCCAAGCTGGGCACCGCCATCAAGGACAAGCTGTCGGTGCAGTGCGTCTACAACACAGGTGTGCAGGAGCTGATGCGCTGCATTCGCCAGCAGGCGGACAGTCTGCTGGGCGGCCTGCCCAAACGCGAAATGACTGCCATGGCCCTGGGTCTGGCGCACTCGCTGTCGCGCTACAAGTTGAAGTTCTCGCCGGACAAAATCGACACCATGATCGTGCAGGCGCAGTGTCTGCTGGATGACCTGGACAAGGAGCTCAACAACTACATGATGAGGGCTCGCGAGTGGTACGGCTGGCATTTTCCCGAGCTGGGCAAGATCATCACAGACAACATTGCCTTCGTGAAGACCATTAAACTGGTAGGAACCAGGGACCAGATGTCCGCGGCCGATCTGTCTGACATTCTGCCGGAAGATGTGGAGGAGAAGGTAAAGGAGGCGGCTGAGATATCGATGGGCACTGAAATCTCTGAAGAGGATGTCCTGAACATCCAGTGCTTGTGCGATGAAATCATTTCCATCAGCGACTACCGCAGCCATCTGTACGACTACCTCAAGGCCAGGATGATGGCAATGGCACCGAATCTTACCGTACTCGTGGGCGATACAGTCGGAGCACGATTGATTGCCCATGCTGGTTCGCTGATTAATCTGGCCAAGCATCCGTCGTCAACAGTACAAATTCTGGGCGCCGAGAGGGCCCTCTTCCGCGCCCTGAAAACCAAGAAGGATACCCCGAAATACGGTCTCATCTACCACGCCCAGCTGGTGGGTCAGGCTAGCCAGCAAAACAAGGGAAAAATGTCGCGTTCACTGGCCGCCAAAGCGTCGCTGGCCACCCGAGTGGATGCTTTCGGTGAGGAGGCCACGTTTGAGCTGGGAGCTGCCCACAAGGTGAAGCTGGAGTCGCGGTTGCGACTCCTGGAGGAGGGTAACCTGCGCAAGCTGTCCGGCACCGGCAAGGCCAAGGCGAAGTTCGAGAAGTACCAGGCCAAGAGGTGTGTTTCAATTGTCAAAGCACTTTGGGTTTAAACTGATTTCAAATGATGATACCAAAAAGGTTTCGCAATTCTCTGATTACGATGAGGATAAACCTTGGCTGTCTGATTGAAATAGTTTTTGCCAAAATATGTTAGTTTTTTGTATTTTTTTATTAACATTTTTATCCTTATTTTAGTGAGGTGTTCACCTACCAACCCGAGGCCGACAACACCTTGAACGTTAAGAAGCGAAAGCACTCTGAGTCCGAACAGACTCCTGTCAAGAAGGAGATCAAGGAGGAGGAGGAGGAGCCTGAGGTCAAGTCCGAGAAGAAGAAGAAAAAGAAGAAGAAGCAAAAGGATGAGGAGGGTCCCGAAGAGGCAGCAGCAGCGCCAGAACCCGTCGACGAGCCCACACCAGCCAAGAAAAAGAAGAAGTCCAAGCAACAGGAGTAGTATTTTTATTCCTGACTGCCAATGGGCTGGATTTAGTTTTACGTTTAAAGTAGTTATTACGATAACATATAGGTTTTTATGATTATCCAAACAAAAGTCAAGTTTTTGTTGTACATTAGAAATAAAATGTAAAATTTCAAACAGGAAACAGCTGGGTTATTGCTTAAATATGGAATTAACTTGTATTCCTTAAGCGAAATATTATTATAAAAGTATATATATTTTAAGAATGGATTTCTTCACTTGGCAGCAGCTCACTATTTTGGAGGCCAATTTCCCACTTGCTTCAGTTCGATTTATTGCGGTGAGAAGGACCAATGAAGCATGACGCTTTTACGTCAGGCCCAGAGACAAGCTTGCATCATGCGGCAAGACATTTTGCAGCGTTTTGTGGTCCACGGTGGAATATAAAAGCGAAGACCAGAAGTTGAAAGCCAGTTGAAAGCGAAGACAATGCGAAATGCGCGGTTACCTGAAGCTGTTGCTGGTCCTGGGACTATTGCTCACTTACGCGGCAGCCAAGAAGAAGGAGTCCTCTTCCGAGGAAGAGGAAGAAGGCGGCAGCAAGTTCGAGAAGAAAAAGTTTGGCGACGAGGAGCACAAGGGTGAGCACGGCCACAAGGAGCACAAGGAATGGGAGGAGGACGAGAAGAAGCATCACGAATTGGAGGATCATGAACACCATCACGGCGATAAGGGGTCCAAGAAGAAAAAGGACTATGGCGAGAAACATGAGCATGGCGAGAAGCACGAGCACGGATCACACAAGAAGGGAGGGAAGCATCATCACAAAAAGAAGCACAAGAAGGGGCACAAGAATCTGGAGTACCACAAGAAGTTCAACAAGGACGAGTACTTCAAGGAGAAGAAGTTCTACGATGACGAGCACAAGGGCGGCCACCACAAAAAATACGGAAAGGAACACCATCATCACGCCGAGGAGCACGGCGAAGCGAAGAAGGGCGAGAAGCACGAGGCTGGCAAGAAGAAGGGCCACAAGAAGCACCATGGCCACTACAAGAAGGGACACGACGAGGAGGACCATAAGAAGTACAAGAAGGAGGAGAAATATGGCGACAGCTTCGAGGACAAAAAGGAGCACGGCGAAAAGGGCTCCAAGAAGCACGGTCACAAGCATTACAAGAAAAAGGGAGGCAAGCATTGAAAGAATCTGGCAAGGAAGGAAGGAATGAAGGAAGACTCTTGGGTTCTGGGATACCACTTAATAGGTTTACATAAATGTGATGTGGCTTGTGAATAAAAACTATCTTACTAGACTATGAATCAGGGTTGTTTTAAAATTAAAAAATACTTAAGGAATGGGCTGGATATCTTTTAAATTTTAGAGTAATTTTTGTCGCTAATCTTTCAACAAAGTAATGCAATATTTTAATTTCTTTGTATGTCCTTTTCAGAAGCAACTCGTTCAGCAGATCTCGCAGTACATCCCGTCGCCGACGCACTCGCTCCAAATCCGGCACCCGTTCACGCAGCCGCTCTGCTGGCTCTGCTGGCCGCCGCTCAGGGCGATCGAATGGACGTGAGGAGAACGGATCGGTGACCCGATACAGTGACCATGAGCGCAACGGTAGTGGAGCTGTGGAATCACCGCCACCACCGAAGAGGCGCTATGACGACGATGATGATGACCGCGTTAGGGGCTCACGTTCACGATCCCGATCTCGTTCGGCGTCGCCGGCAGCGCGTCGCGGTTCGCCGCCCAGGCGCCGCGGCGATTCGTCCGCCTCGCGATCTCCGTTCAGGGACTAGCGACAGCGGATGGATGCAGACGAGGCCAAAATGGCGAATAAACGGCCCTAAGAGCTGCACACCCCAATGCCGGATAAGTGGGGCGACTGGCAACTGGACTTCCCGCATTCCCGATCCCTACATATATAGAGCAAGACAGATTTCCAAATACTTTTCATGCAGTATCCTATCCCGTTTAAAGTTTAGTTGTCCAGATCCATATTAGTTAAGGAATTAATTTATAGTGGAGAACTCGAGTAGTAGACGCACTTGAGTATATTCTGTTCCAAATGAAAAAAAAAAAAAACAAACAACAGAGAACATAGAGGAAGCACATGCTAAGGAAGAGAGCTTTTGAATGTCATCGGACGGAGGACGAGATTTAAGAACGGATCGGCAGACGCAAAGTGTATCGATCTAGTCAAGTTTGCTTTTGTGAAACTTAATTGCTTTTTGAAATTATTTGCTTACCCTGGAATCATACTCGAATGCTATGGAGACGAGACGAGACGAAGCACCATTTTCATGTCAATTCTAAACATTTTTTTATGGCCCATATACAATCTCAATACAGTTGATAATTCGACTCCAACTCTGTATGATGTGTTTAAATTTCAAATCATAATAATTAAGTCTTGGAACAGTGCATAATTATTCATACATTGATGTCGTAGTTAAGTATTAAACAATACCTATGTATGGATTCTTGGATGTGTGTTTGAATTATATAGCAAATGCGCTGAACACTACACAAATATTCAATCAATAAATTAAATGCCAAAAAAAAAACATGTTTGAATTCTACTGGCGAGAGGGTTGGTTCTTTTTTAGTACCACGTTGGTAATTCTGCGCTTGATATGGCAGCGCCGGCGATTTCTTACGTTTTTAGTACTTGTATGTGTACACATGCTTACGATATTGCGACGTTATTAAATTGACAGATTTTTCCAAAAGCCAACTAGATTCGGTTAAAGATATTCGTTTTTTTAAGTTTTTACAATACATATCTCAGTTTACGATTCTGTTTTCGTGACAAAAGCAAATTTACGTCTTACGTTTTAGTACTCTTTTAGCAGTGATCTTGGCATTTTTTTGGCGCTCCAGCTACGGCCACACTAATTCCAACATTCTTCTAATTCAATTTTGTTTTGTGTTTTGTTTTTTTTTTTTTTAATTTTTTAACGATTTGCTGCAAATTTGTTAGTAATTATTTTTGTGAGATATTGCCTTGAAGATCGAAAGAGTAAAATACAGGGTATCCTGGCTAAGTAGCTACCATGG
Source organism: Drosophila atripex (assembly GCA_035045925.1). Lineage (NCBI taxonomy): Eukaryota > Metazoa > Arthropoda > Insecta > Diptera > Drosophilidae > Drosophila > Drosophila atripex. The sequence continues at coordinate 12,389,617 of JAWNOP010000070.1, forward strand.
CATTCCGCCAGTCGGAACACGAGATGAGCGTCACTTCGCTGGATTCTAGCGTCGAGCTGCGGTCGCGGTCTCCATCGCCGCAGCCCTTCAATCCGCGAAAGCTACGCTTCGCCGACGATGATTTTGACAAGGACACGCCAGAGGGGGCAAGTCCGCTGCCCAACCAACCAAAGAAGAAGATGTCAATAGAGCAGGGAGCCACTAGTACCTCCGGGAATGGGGATGTTTCCATGTCGCCGCCATGCCAGAAGGTGCGTGCTCTACGCCTCTTCAGCACCCCCGCCACTCCGAAGACGATACTCCAAAAGTCCACCACCCAGTGCAGCAACCATCTCTCGGCAGCCGCTGCTGCCATGAATGCATCCCGACGCAGTGAGGAGCCCTACCGCCTGGCGGAGCGCCCACGATCCCTGCCGCTGCACAACCGCAACATTCCCGCCCAGGACACGGCCAATGTTAATCCATTTACCCCAGACAGTAAGTTAGATTAGTACCAGCTGGTCCCCTTCAATCTCACAGGAATTCTTGTTTTCAGGTCTCTTGGCTCACAACAAGAAACGATGTCGCACCCAATTTGGTCGAGAGAACATCAACCTGAACGTGAGTGCCATGCAGAGGTACTTGCTCAGCGACACCTGCGACGACGAGGCCGCGGAGGAGGCGGGCGACTCCCGGGAGATCCTTCAGCAGGCGCCGAAGCGGCTGGCTCTGCACGACACCAACATCAGTCGCTTCAAGCGGGAGTTCATGCAGGTCAGTGTGATCGGCGTGGGGGAGTTTGGTGTGGTGTTTCAATGTGTTAACCGGCTGGACGGATGCATCTATGCGATCAAGAAGAGCAAGAAGCCGGTGGCAGGCAGCTCTTTCGAGTAAGTTTCCAAAATTGCTTATTTTTTACAAAGACTTCAACCTAATTCTTGCAGAAAAAGAGCCCTAAACGAGGTGTGGGCCCATGCCGTATTAGGCAAACACGATAACGTGGTTAGATACTACTCTGCCTGGGCGGAGGACGACCACATGCTGATCCAGAATGAGTTCTGCGATGGGGGCAGCTTGCATGCGCGCATCCAAGACCACTGCCTGGGGGAGGCCGAACTAAAGATCGTCCTGATGCATGTTATCGAGGGCCTGCGCTACATCCACTCCAACGATCTGGTGCACATGGACCTCAAGCCGGAGAACATCTTCTCGACAAAGAACCCCAACGCCTACAAGCACGTCGAGGAGCAGTCGCATCCGCACAAAGATGACGACTGCATGGACAGTGTTTACGAGGAGCTGCGACATTCAGAGAACTTGGTCACGTACAAGATCGGCGATCTTGGCCACGTGACATCAGTGAAGGAGCCGTACGTTGAGGAGGGCGACTGCCGCTACTTGCCCAAGGAGATACTGCAGGAGGACTACTCGAATCTCTTCAAGGCGGATATTTTTTCGCTTGGCATCACGCTCTTTGAGGTCGCCGGCGGTGGGCCGCTGCCAAAGAACGGTCCGGAATGGCACAAGCTGCGTAACGGCGAGGTGCCCATTCTGCCCAGCTTGAGTCGGGATTTCAATGAACTAATTGCCCAGATGATGCATCCGGATCCAGAGAAGAGACCAACATCGCAGTCAATTTTTAGTCATCCGTAAGTAAAGCTGTTGTTTCTGAGTTTTCAAATCTGAAATCTGGTATTTTTGTAGAATTTTGAGCGCCGTTGACTCCAAGAGCAAGCTGCAGCTCGGTCTGGAGCTGACAGTGGAGAGACGAAAGAACGAGATTCTGATGAATAAGCTGCGAGAGGCAAAAAAACAAATCAAATTACTTGAACAACGGGGTATGTTGCTCTTTAAATCTCATTTAGAGTGTATTTATTATTTGAACCTGTCCGTTTCAGTTAATATTCTTGCTGTTAACAATAATCCGGACAACCTGGACGGTCAGCGATGCCTACGCTCCTTCACCAGACGCATGCGAACGCCCTTCTCCAGCCACGGAAACTTTGAAAACCTGGCCGATCGCAACAAGAATGTTATCACCAATATCTGATACGCTCGCTTATGCGCAAACAATAGGCACCCTCTTCCGAACTAAGCTCGTGAACTAAGCTCACATTGTGTTTAATTTAAGCGTATCGATATAAACGGTGTATATTTTCCAGTTCTCTATATCATTTCGTAACCTTATTATCCTCCTGTGTCCAAGCCCGAATATTAAGAAGCTCGCTAATATAATTTATATATTTTTTCCAGCTCAGTGAAACCCAACCCCATTTCCCCTTTTTTATAGAGATAGAACATCTCATTTTAAGAAAAAGAAAACTAATATAGAAATTAAGGTTATCCTAGATATAAAGAAGTATTGTTTTCGAAATTAAACTATTTATTATGTTACTTGAAAGTGGAAATATGTAACATTCCATTCGTTAAATACAGCGAATGATAATCAGTAGTTGTAATTTTTTTCTTCGGGAGTTTTTGTCAATAGAATTTCAGCTTTAATGCAATTTGTACGTGGGACTCTATAGGGGAAAAGGAAATAAAGTTTAAAACTGTATGAATTTTTTTCCTAAAAGAGGCTCCATACTTTCTACATCATACTTCTCTAATATTAGGCACTTTCAGACAAGATCTTGATGTCTTGTGACAATGTAAAGAGATTAAGAATAGTGTAGTTTATAATTTGAATTAAAAATCTTTTTCTTGTAGAGTCTTTAGTACAGTTTTTCCCTTTTTTTGTATTAAAATTATTGTATATGTGTGCATTGTGGGTAAGATTGCAACGTTTTTTGTATTGTTTCCTTAGTGTCCTTAGAACCTTCTGTAGTTCTGGTATTGCTGTCGGTTGCCGCCCTGTTGCTGCTGGTAGTTGTTTGTCCTGCCATTATTGTAGTTGTTGTAGTTGCGCTGTTGATGCGTGTTGTTGTCCTGCTGATACCTCTGGTTCTGACCGTATTGTTGGCGATTTTGGTAGTTACCCTGGTAGTTTTGTTGGCTGCCTCCTTGCTGCTGGTTGTTGTAACTATTATTGTAATTGTAATTGAAGTTGCGGCTATTGTTCTGATAGCCTTGTCCTTGATTTCCGCCACCACCCCCTCCCTGTCCATAGCCGCCACCCCCCTGACTCTGTCCGTACCCTCCCCCACCGCCGTGATTACGCATTCCGGCGTTCAACATCCGGTGTCCACTGTCTGGAACGTAAGCCCTCGTCAGGTGGCTATTGAACCCGATAACCGGGCCATGTTTGTGACCCTCATCTGGTGGCAGTACCTTTGGTGGATCCACAGCCTTTGGCAGTCGCTTGGCCTCAAATATAAAGTCCTCATCGTACTCTGGATCCTTAAAGAGTGTAGTTACAATTTGGTTGTTTGTGATGTCCGGAAGACCGGAAATCGGCGACCTAAGGCACCCACTTATGGCAGTGTTTCGATCCGATTTGGACAGCGTTCCCCGCATCCCGTTAAAGGATATGGCTTTGCACTCATTGTCGTCGGTCTTCTCGGAGACACGCTTCACCTTCTTGAAGTGCGGACTCGAGTTGGTGATGTACAAGTAGTTGTCGCCCCGCTTGTTGCGCTTCACCTCCTCGCTTGTCAGTTGCTCGTAGTATGGCACCAGAGCCTTAAAGAGGCGCTTCTCGTCCACAAATGGCAGCAAGGCCACTCCCTGCCAGGCGAACTTCTTTCCGTTCAAGTCGATTTTAAAATCCTCCGGATAAAAGTCGATAATTGGGGAGTCCGGGTTGGACATGAGATCTGCCCACGGCTCGGGAACATGAGAGCTACTGGCAGCGGGAAAGACGCCCATGAGCTGCTCCAGAGGATTAAACGGCTTGGTGCCTTTTTCGAAAATGGTAGACAGTCCCTGAATATTCACGAAATCAGATGCAAACGGAGCATAGTGGTACGGGAAGTACCAGTTCCAGGAAGCGCAACCCTGGTAGTAGTACTTCAGCACCCAGCACAGCCCTCTGACATACTGCAGGGCTACGGCGTACCGGAACTGTAGATTTCCGGGTGCCACATCGAACTTGGACTCATAGTAGCGGTCCTTGAATCCGTCCTCCCACAGCCGCACCTCATCGTTGTCCTCCTCTTCCTCATCGTCGTCCTCCAGTCCCGCCTGGGCACCCGATCGTTTTCCGAGGCGGAGGGCAGCAGCTGCCTCTTTGTAGTTGCCAATGTTTCCCGGCTGGTTGTTTGCTCCCACGGCGCTGGCCCCGAAAACCGAATTATCCAAGGACCGGTGGTCTTGGTTTCTCTCCTGACGACGACGTGCCTTGTCCCTGGCCTTGAACTGCTGCTCGCGCCGCTGCCGGCTCTTGAAAATCTGATCTTCGGCGTTGCCCAAATCCGTCATAATCAGCTGGACACGGTCGAGGTTGACGTCGCCAGAGTCGGTAAGGTAGCCCCTTGTCTTGTAGACGCACTTCTTGTACAGCTCCACTAGGCGGTCGACGGCGCCCTCTCGAATTTCCAGACTGGGGAGATGCGGCAAAAAGTCGTTGCCTACAAAGAAGCACATGAACACCCAATCGTCCAGAGCACGCTCAAAGCTGTAATCAAACGGCAGGTTCGGCATCACAAGCGTCTGCTTGAGGTACTCGCGCAGCACGCTCAGTCGCACAAAGATGAACTTCACCTCGGCGCCAATGGGGACATCCGGCTTAAAGTTGGCTCCTGTCGTGGCACCTAGCCCGTTGCACTTCTCCATCTCGTGACCGAACTGGTTGCAAACGTCACAGGGCCGGGGCTTATTCGGCAGGAACTCCTCCCGGATAATGGTGAAGTTGGGCTCGTGGGTGGCCAGTCCCAACATGATGAGATCCGCATCGGCGCCACAGAGCACATGTTGCGTGTTGGGATCGTGGTCCGGCTGAGCCCGCTGCTTCCTTATGTAGTCCATGATCTTGTGCTCGCCCTCGCCGGGCACATTCGCATCCGAAAGAATTACCTTGACACCCTTCCAGGCGGGGTTGTTGTTCAACCGATCGTGGACATAGTAGTGGAGGCACTTGCTGAGCCGGTCCATGAAAGGGGTGCCGGGCGTGATGCAGTTGGAGTCGAAGTGTTCGCCCTTCTCCTTCTCGGGCGGCAGCTTGCATCCGCGGCTCATTAGCTCCTCCCGCAATCGAGCAATCTCCAATCTCTTTTCAGTGGTCTCCTTGGCAGCGCGGAAACGACGTGAACGCTGCTGGTTCATCTTGGCCCGAGGCGCCACTCCGTCGATGGCCATGTAGAGCAGCTTCCTCGGACGGACAATGCCGAACAGGCGGTCGATGCAATCAAAAATAGCTACCATCATCTCGTCCTCGTTCTTGGGCGCCGGCTTGTCCTCTGGATGCGTACACGGATGTATAATACCATTCATATCCAGGTACAGATTGTCAAACTCCACCCCATTGGGATTCGGGAGGGTGGCGTCCTCGTAAATATTCCGGCCGGTGTCCGGGTCCACCTGCTTGTTCTCGTTGCACTCGATAATAACACTCGGATACTTCCGGCTAAGCCACCGAAAGAATGCTGGTACTCCCATTTCAATGACACTAAAACTGCTAGTCTTATTTGGAGTCGGAAGTCAGATGCTGGTTTTTACTTTTTCTTCGATTCTATACAAGCATGCTTAAAGGAACGGCGTTGCCACTTGGGCGAAATGAAGGTTAGCTTTTAAAAGGCTGATTTTTCGAAAATAGCTTGAGAATATTAATGGAAAATATTTTGTTTGTAAAATTTATTTTAGCAATAACTTCGGCAGAAGATTTTTAAAATTTTATAGAATTTATAAAATTTAAATTTCTCAAACGGGAAATTAATATCTTTCAAAGATGTGTATATTTATTTTACATTTATGAATGGCGACAAAAATTTTAAATATTATACAAATCTGTCTCCAATAAAAAATTTACTATCATAAAATAAAAAAAAAAAAACGAATAAACCCTTAAAAAGTATGAACTCTTTACAAGTAAATAGAATGTCAACTTAATTTATATCTTTACTCAGAGTTAATTCGAAAAGAAGGTGTGATTGATAATATTTAACTGAAAAAATCTAAAAATTATAAACTAATCAAAACCATAAAAATATATTTTTTTCATTCAAAAACAAAAAACCAAGAAGAAGAAATGTGGCATCGCTTTAAGGCTGCCAGATCGCTGTCGGAACCCATGTGTTGCATTTGAAGAACTATTTTACCCGAACGGAATGGCCAAAATATTACAGAAATATGTAAAGTTTTCCACCAAGGAGCTGGAAAAGTATGCCGCCAACCCAGGATCTTGCGTGCGATGCATCAACACAGACATGCACCTAGCAATGGGCCCGTATGGGATGGACAGTTTCAAGCAAGCGCTCTATGAACTCCTCATCCGTACCAAGGTGGGAATCTACGATTCCAAGCTCGACGGTATTTGTCTGGGTATCAAGAACATTAAGATGCTAGGTCACACAGCTTCCCTGCGGGCAGATGACCCCACCATGCACCTGCTCATTAATGCCGACTTCTATGTCTTCCGGCCGGAGACGGGGGCCATTCTGGACGGAGTAGTGCGTCTCATTTCCAAGCACCAGGTCAGCGTAGTCATCTATCGCGTCTTCAACACCACCATCCGCTTCACAAACAAAAAGGAGAGCCGGGAAGGCATTACCATGGACCAGGAGATTAAGTTTCGCATTAAGAACTTTGACATAAGCAATGTGATGCCCTATATCGAGGGAGAACTTATTGTGGAGGAAGGCGAAGGAGCACAGGTGGGTTTTCAATCCAAAGAGTCCAAAGAATATCCTAATCTATCTGTTTTTTTTTTCAGAAACAAAACCGTTCCACCAAATTAGCCAGCCCCCTGCCGGAGGTAATAGATGTGAAGGAGGAGAATGACGAGGAGATGTTGGATGGCCTGCTGGATGTTTTAAAGCAGGAGCCTGACCTAATGCCTAAAGTGGAGAAGGAGGAGGAGAAGGAAAAACCCAAAAAGAAATCCTCGGGGAAACGTAAAAAAACTGAAAACGGCGAGACAAAAAAGGCGAAAAAATCGAAGAAAACAATAAAAGATGAGCCAGTGTAAAAAATATTCGTTTTTAAATTTCTAAATATAGTACAAATTAATGAATAATTAACACATTTGTTAAATGTGTTTCCATGCCCCGCCATTAGAACACTGATTCCCCCTGAAATACTTTTTAATACATATATGTATTTCATACAAATAGAGTCAATATTTTACAATACATTAAATATAATAAGTGTATCATAGTTATAGTATTTTCTTTTCGTTTTTTCTTTTATAAATTTTTAAAAGCTTGTTACATATTCTTTTGATTTCGCTAATTATTAAATAACAAGCAAATACAATATTTTGAGATCCGAATCGTACATCAAAAAGGAACATAAACTATACACACAATAATAACATTTGAAAAATGATTCCTACATAATATCATCGCATTCACGTCTACAAGGAACATTTACATAATGTACAAACATACATAATACGTACTATTTTGGGCATTCAGGTCTGAAAACTCAGTAAATGATTTTTTAAAGAATTTTTTTTTTCGAATAGAAGTTGAAGGGAGTGGGAATTAAAGTACGAATCAACTAAGTACAAAGAAGCCGAGCTTGGCAAACTCGAATTGGTCGCAAGATTTTGGAGCTGGTTTCGAATGAAAAAGACATTTTACTTTTTTTTATTAAAAGCATAAACGATTTTGAAACCGAATAGTTTTTGTGGGAGATTTTTTTCTTATTCCGTTCCGGAGAACATCGTCCATGACCAGTCCGAGTTGGTAAACATCGGCTGAGTAACTGAGCAGAAGGAGACATTAAATAAGGCTACTAGATGGGCTATGCTTGCTAGACTGAGATTTCCTGAATATGTACACGTTTTTTGCCGCCACTGTTCCCCGATCCAGTAGTCGAGCTGCCCGCTGCTCCCGTTTGCCGCAGGATGCCCGTCTGCTGCTGTTGCTGTTGTTGTTGCTGGGCGGCAATAAAGGATCTTGGCGGTGGCGGCGGTTCGGGAATATCATCATCTCGAGTTATCTCCGAATCGTTCACAGCTGCCGCTTTAACGGCCTCTTCTATCGCCTTGAAGGACATCTGATCCGAGGACTGGACCGCATAATCGAATTGCTGGGGACAGTTGAACTGCAGAGTGGCATCCACAAACGATCCCCGCTTGCTGCTGTGTGCTGATGTGGACTCCATCACCGTGGGCAGAGTGTTGTAGGTGACCAGTTCAATGGGATCGCCCGGCTTGTTCTTCAGCAGATCCAAAGTGCTCGAAGAGCAGGCTCCCCAAGATTCCATCATGAGAGAAGTCTGACCTGAGGAGGAAGCCGGTGGCAGTTCCACCAATAGCTTCTCCTCTTTCGGCTGCTTTGTTTTCTCATCGTAACAGCTATACTCCCCAAAGACCACTCCCACCCCACCCTTACTGTCCACTATCGAGCCACTGAGTGTGTAGGCGTCTGCCATGTCCCCGGCTCCGTGGCCTCCTCCGCCGCCGCCGCCGCTGATCAAAGCATTCAGCTTCAACATGCTGGAATTTTTGCTGGTGTCGCTCTCCTGCAGCTCCTCCTTGGTCTTGGCATCCCTGGCCCGTTTCTCCCGTTGATGGTAAATGCCGGCAAATATCAGCACGTTAAGGATGAGCAGGAAACAGCCCACGGCCACGGTGGCAATTAGTGCGGTTGTATAGCTCTGGAACTGTTTTCCCCCCAGGCGTCTCAGCAGCTCCAGGTTGCCAATGATTCCCGTGGATGCTGTGGCCAGATCCTTTTGAGTTTCCACGCGAACATGCTTTGTCTGATTGTCCTTGGGGGATTGTGTGGTTGTTAATTCGGACACGGACATGGCCCCATCGATGTTGCAATCTGAAATAGATTAGGAAAGTGTTCAGGGGTCAGGATAAGAATATTCCTCAAAGTAAGAGCTTACCAGTTGTGGTGGTGGTGGCTCCAGTGGCCAAAGGATTCAGGTTCTGTGTGGCATTGGCAGTTGCATCCTTTGAAGGTGGCGGTGCTGTAGTTGATGTCCTAATTCTCTGCGTGATGATGATGTGCTCATCTTCAGCTGGCTTCGTTTGCAGTTGCGGACGGACAACTCCTAATGATGAATTCTTGTTATTTCAAACATCATTAATAAAATGATTCCATCATAAATACCTTCATAGAGATCCCTGTTGTTCATGTCGTCCTGGAACTGATGATGCCTCATGGACTGGTCATTGATGTTGAAGTGGCGATGCAGCTGAGGGATGAGGTTCAGCCACATGGACAGCTTGTGGCCCCGGTAATGACTCTGAATATTGGCCTTGTTTCCTAAAAAAAATCCATCAATAAAATACACTTTTATGAACTAATTACTTTATTTTGTTACCCAATTCCACGTATAATTGGTTAACCACATCGTAGGCATCCCAGAAGGGCAACTCATCGCCATCATAGCTGCCCACATCCCTTTCGCTTGAGATGCCCAGCTGGGTGAAGGCAGCATCGTTGCTCCGCAGTCTTCGCCGGATGTAGGATCTCCTCTCGTGCATGGCATTGCTCCGACGCTGATTGTAGATCACGGCCAGATTGAGGGCTTCACTGAGGTTAGGATGGGTTAGGCCGGTGGAGCGTTTCTTCTGCTGGTGCAGGGAAACATCTGACTCCTCGCTTGGAATGGCCAGAGTTGGTCTTGCAGTGGACTGGTTCGGATTACTAATGGAATAGAAATCATAGTCATAAAATGGAATAATATAAATTATCCAATCCAAACAGAGCTTACCCAGTCTTGGCGAAGTTGGATAGATATCGTAGCATTAGTCGGCCAATTTGTCGCTCCTGGGTGGTGTAGTTGTGGGGGAATAGCGGGGATACGGGCAGACCCAACCAGAAAGGCACATCCTCACCCCGCACAGAGCCGGTTCTCTAAAGTTTACCAAAGAATGATTTCAATTAAGTCCTTTGGAATTTGTAATCCACCCACCTGTGGGTACTCTTCCTCAATGGTCTTGTGTTTAAAGTGCAGGAAATAGGTTCGTCCTCCGCGCAAGCTGTGCATGTAGCCCAATTTAATCAGAGGGGAAGCCGTATGCCCGTCGCTCAGAAACTGCAATGTGGCGTCGCGGGAGCTCAAGGGATTACGTATGGCTTTTTCCCAGTCAGTGTACTCATTCTGAAACAACGATGATTAAATATTGAAGTTACAAAATAAAATATACAATTTACAAAAGTTTTAAAGCATTGCAATCGGATATTAATTCTTAATAGCAATGTCCTTGTTATCCTTACCTTTAAGACGGCAAATATTTCATTGAGATGATAGTGGAAATTGTTGCGCACAAAAGTACGCAGGATGCGATCCCGTCGCGTTTCATTGAAGCCAAACTCCAAGTCCTGGGCACTCAAATCCAAATAGGACTCCACAGACGTAAGGCAGAAAATGAGGTCTCGTTTCGGAAAGTTTGCATATTCAATTCCTGAAGTACTGCAATTCATAGGATAACCATTGAATGCAATACAAACTATTGGTAATTTTGTCAGCTTACCTAACAATAGCTGAACCCAGGGGCAGCGTGGTGCTGCCCAGGGGATTGGCGCCGGGCGATATGACAGTTCCGTCCACAAATGGAGCGAAACCCACCAGGAATCTGCGGTTGAAAATAGAGCCACATTATATATTAATTTGTTATCTCTCAACTCATTAAATCACTGCTATATACCCAATAATTGTTTGATGTGTATATTTCTAATATTAATCAGACCATTAGCAAACAATGCAGTCACTGACACTACTTAAAACAGGATATTTGTTGTTTAAAAATAGCCATTTAAATTGGGGTAATTAGTTTAGTGTGTTCGTTGAAAGTGGGAAAAACATGTCAAATATATTTTGTTTACTCGATGTTATTGTTCAAGTTTCTTCTCACTGTTTATTGATGACATTTTGAAATTAAAATTAGCATGAACATATGTTGTTTGTAGAATAAACTCTACAGAATTACATGATAAATTATATTAGGAAGTTTTTTTTTTTAAATTTTAAAACAATTGGTATAGTAGTTTAGGAGTTGTTACAAGGACCGCTTCTCCACTCAAGCCAAGCTCATAAAAGTGAAAACTGTTGCCTACTTTTTTGGGAAATATGACAGACAGACAAGAACCCTCCACTCATGTGTGTACACACTCAAGAATAAATATTTTTGCCTCTATTTTATTTAATTTATGACTACAACAGACTTACCTTGGGTGGTCAACCTTAACAGCCAGCAACTCGGCAACGCTCTTGGTCCTCAGGCAGGGGGCCAAGTCATCATACAACATATCGCCATGACAGCCTGTCTGCTCCGCCACGCGCCGCTTCACAAAAAGTGGATTCTTTTGAATCGCCCACGGCGACAGGGCCGATCCACTCACCAGAACGGTGCGTTGAATTAAATCTGAGTGAATGAAACAAGGTTTCTATAAAAAAAAAACATTTCAAAGGAGGAAGGTTAAGGATATTACCACTCGCCACGGGTGAGACCACCAGTATGTTGGCCAGAACAGCGCCAGTGCCGTAGCCCAGAAGTGTGATGCTCTGCGGATCTCCGCCAAAGGCCGGAAGGTTCTCCTTGAGCCAGTGCAGGCCCGCTACCAGATCCATTAGTCCAAAGTTTCCTTGGGCACTCTCCTTGCCGCCGGTCTTGAGGAATCCGAAGATTCCAAGACGGAAATTGATTGTCACGACGATGACATTGCCGTGGGCGGCCAGCTCGGAGCCGTCGTAGGGATTCCCTGAGTTCCAGTCGTAGGATTCGCCGTGAATGAATACCACGGTGGACAGTTTGGTTTTCGGTTCGCCGTTGGTATCATCGATGTTGCCTAGCAAAGCCAACATTATTTAAAATTAATATAATGGCTATAGCTTAAGATTAATCACATTTTTGTTGAATCTTGTTATCAATAGTTGATGTTGGTCTTCAAATCTGCCAAGTCCGCAGAGCTTGCAGTCGGACTTCAAAAACACTGCAATGCACTACGGAATTGAAAGTCTCAAAACCAAATATATGACATTCGAAGTGGTGGAAGCTTAGGCCTTACTCTTAAAGTCAATAACAATCAAATAAAATAAATACTTACGTCTTTGGCGGCGCGTCTCGTAGGGCACATAGATATTTAGGTATAAGCAGTCTTCCGATTGGTTCTTGAGCAGCGGCAACAGGCGTCGCAGCTGGGCGAGGCGGGCGCGCGGCACTTCGAGCAACGCCTCCGGCCCGTTGGGCGGTATGGGGATGTTCTGCGGACAGACGGGCGAGAATCGATCCGCGCTGCGAACCGTTTTCCACGTAGAGGGCGTTATGGGGGGCATAAATCTGGGGATAAAAAGGGTGAGCGATATACGTTCCGATAAGTAAATAAACCATTTTGGCCACATGGGCACCACCAAACTATCACATCACGTATACGTATAGTGGGCTGTTGACCTAGTGGGCTGTTGGGCCATTCAGGGATATTGGGTTATTGGAATATTGCCCAAGCAGTGGGTGGGGGGTTGGACGCAAGTTGGTTGCGATTTAAGAGGAAAAGGATTCTCTGGGCTCGTAAAGCACAGAAACTAAGTACCGCCCATCAATCAAAATTGCAAACTGCTTTTGATTAATTGTGCATTTTATTGTTTTGCGTTGAAATCCATCGATCATGTGGACGGATTGGATGAGCCACGAGAGACAGGCATATCAGCGATAAATATGGCTTGACTGCCACTGCCGCTTTAGCTGTGTTGATTTTATGACACGATAATTGACGCGAAACGTTTTGATTGTTTTTTGCTCCTTTGTGGCCAACAACCGACCGTTCCGCCGACCCCTACCAAGTTTCCTTTTCCATTTGGCCATCCGGGAAAAAGGCAAACAATGGACCGCATAAACAAAAAGCTCGCGCTTTGCGGCGGGCATAATTTTTCAGTTATACGTGACTTGGTTCGTGTGCATTTGCACGTTCATGGGTTTTTGGTACAGTTTTTGGCAACTTACCACATCCCCCGCCATGCTCCATACTCCATACTCCATGCCCCATACTCTATGCCCCATCCTGTATACCCAGCGTAGCAGCCATTTTGGCTAAAAACCCGTTCGACATGTTCGCTTGCGAAAATTAATACTTTTTCGACATAAAACCCTGGGAAAAAGTTAGGCTATAAACTATTTATAAACGAATATAACAATTTTTGTTTGAAACTTTTTCGAGTGTTAACAGCTAGCGTTTTATTCGCTGTTTTATTTTTGTTTTGCATACACGGAATTTTGAATTTTCCCAGCATTGGCCCGAAATAGTATGCTTTTGCATCTGAAAACATGAATGAATATATGCAGTAACTAGCTTAGATCAACATAGAACATATAAATAACACTATCAAATATTAAAAGCATTCAATGGAATTCGATTTTCTATGATATTCTCTCTTAGCTATATGCGGAATTCCCACGAGATAATATTATATATTCTGGGAATTTTTGATTAGAAATAAAGGCGACAGATGCGCTTGATTAATTACCTTTGGCATCCCTACAAGTCTTATCTACACGGCTGCAGACTTTTCCGCATAAGATGGAAAATTTTCATAAGGCCTCTTGCCTGGCATTTGATTAACTTCTTTCTGCCGATTTTTGACATCTGTTGCTGCATGATAATGAACCACAATCATAAACGACTTCATTCACTCGACTCGGCTCGGCTTGGCTCACTTTTGGCAGGCGTCACACTTTTGCCACAGGAAGTAATTAAAGAACAATTTTCATGAATTGTGTGGCTAAGCAAACAACATTGTGTTCAACGCTCAGTGTTCGGTGTTCGGTGTTCAGTGGTGTTCTGTGCTCTGTACGCTCCTGCCAAATGGAGGTGGTTGGATGGCTGTTGAAGGACCCTTTAAGTACTTCATCCAATCGCTTCATCAAACACACTTGTTGTTCATGCATGTCACACAAAGCTTTTACTCCTTCGACCCATCAAGCTGTCCGTGTGTATGTTTATATGTTTATGTGTGTGTGTGTATTGTTCTGTGAGTCAGAGAAAGAGAAAAGTGTGTGAAAGTCCTTCCCGAGTAACGGAAAACTTTTGTAATATCCCACAGAACTTCGCTCGGGGGCTCAGTTTTCCATTCTCGCCCGCTTGTCGTTCAATACCATCAACTCCTGAAATGGCTTATCGAACTTTTGTGGCTCCCAGGTCCTTGATTTGCCAGGTTCCTGGCTCCTGACAGTTCTCTGACTCTCCACCATCCACCGGAGTCCGGACTCCGGACCTCTAACGTCAACTGTTTTGTTATTAATTGGGTGTGGAATGGCTTCGCTGATTCCTCGAGAGAAACACTCGCGGAAGTTTACTGTTTTTAAAATCCCAACCTCTCCATTTCCACCCACCTTGCCACAAAAAAAACTAACTCCCGGAAGAAAGTTTTTTAATTGTTAGGTATACAGAGCAAAGTTGCGGATTAATTCGAAGTAGCACTTTGGCTTCATTACGAGCGACTCCCTTCTCGTCCCTGCGGAACTTTAAATCCTCAAACAATGCTTTGGGATTTCCGGGGCCGAGAGGTCCGTAAACTTCTCACTTTCAGGCAAACGCGATTGTGGGAGGTCTCCACAACAGACTACGGACTACCGGGCCCGGATTCCAGACTTTAGGACCATACTACGACCGTACGGCCGTACTGCTGCCAAGCACCATCCACACACATATTTCATGAGAATAATTATTAAAATTGCTTTGGATAAAGTTGCGCAGGGGCGCAGTGTGAAAAAAAGTTGGCCAAAAGAGCCCAGCCTTTCAGCCTGAGACGACCCCCATGTGGCGTCCTGATTGTGATATCTCTGGGTGAGATGAGAGCGTGTCACGAGTGCTTCTTTTTTTATTTTGAAAAAAAAAAACACCTTTGCATAGGCGGTTATTGGGGAAATGGTTTGTAAAATATAAAAAATATGAAATATAAAGGCATTGTAGATTAGTTTATTTTGTTAGGTGCGTTTAAGTTTAGACAAAAATTAAAATATTTCGCAGAAGTATTATTTTTTGTAAGGTTTTATATATCTTTGTAATCATAAAACTCGTAGTAAATCAATAGTCATCATGATAAAAATTATGTGTACATCATAATAGTGTACATCCAAAAATATACTTAAATTTCAAATTTAATAAGAAAACTTTACAACAGACTCGAGCACCTTGCGTGTCACGCTGTCATCTCCACTTGACTATTTCTTTCATCAACCCACGACCCCCCGGATAGCATAATCTTGTGCAACACCACACGACTTTACTCACCTGAGACTGCCCACCGGCGGCGAGGCATAGGGAATGCCCAGGAATGCCTCCACCAACGGCGACGAGCGCACCACAATCCCCCGCAGCAGGCCGTACTTGGTCTTGACGGTGTTGCTGCCACCGTGGAGGCAGTCGCAGCAATCTGGCCACAGGCTGGTGAGCAGCAGGAGCATTAGCAGTGTGCTCGGCGTCAGCTGGTGGCGCCAGCACGCCTCCGGGTGTCCTGCTGCATGATGGCTGCCTGTATGTCCGGGATGTCCCGGATGAGAATGGGGTTGTCTCCTCCTACTCCTGGGGCTGGTGACTCCAGCTGACGTTGCTGATTGCTGGCGCCTTTGATTGTGTTCGTCGGTTGTGGAAATCTCTAGAAATCTCTTTAATGTTATCAGTCTTATAATGCAAATTCCCGTTGCCATGATGCGGGCATCCGCTTCCGCATCCGCTTCTGTTTCCGCTCTCCTTTCAGCTTCTGCTACTTCACTTGATCCATCTCCTCCAGCTCCTTCTCCTGGGCCCGTTTCCGGTTCCGCTTCCAGCTCTTTATCTGCTCCATCCGCTTCCGCAACCGTTTGCTGCACAATTGAAGCGCAAATAGTTCTAATGCAACCCATCAAGGAACCGAGGCAAAGTAAACCGTAAATATGTAGAAAACGCGATTGAATTATCTTAGTTTGTGTCAGCTGACTCCTTGGCCTTGCTCTTGACGTCCTCAGCATCAATTGGCCCGGCCAGTTTCCGGTTGTATGTGACACTTTCCGGCCATGGGTATCGAACTGTGACTTGCTTTTGGGCTTGGATTTGGATTTGGACTTGGATTTGGATTGAAATTGTGACTGTGACTGTGAATATAGTGGCAGCAGTGGCTGTAGCTTAGACGGAGACGAAGACTCCGAACACTCCGGGAAGGATGCTGGGATGCTGGGTGCCGTGTCCTTTTCATTTTGACAGCCGTTGTGCGCATGTTGAGCTTCTGATTCACGTGCAGCGTCGTCATGGTTGGACCCTAACGCTTTGATTTCAAATATTATACACCGAACGTGTTGGCCTCTGCTCTATTAGAGCTGCGATTTCAGCGTCCGTGTCTCCGTCGCCGATATCCAATCCTTTGCTCCGGACTCCGGCTGTCTGCTCGTGTGTGGAAATATCTGCAAATGCGAGAAAAGCGAAAAAAAGCAGGAAAATTAGTTTCAACACGCTAACCAATTTGGAGAAAAGGGGTGCACAGGGCGGTGCCGGGTGGGTGATGCTGGGGATTCTATTTTCCTTTTATGAGATTGCAGATTGCTTGGCGAAGCAACGATGCAGTCCCATGCCGTACCGTGCTGTACTGTGGCGAGGACCTTTACGCTGACAGGCTCTGGTCTTAACTGCGCCACGCATCAGAGCATGGCATCCTTAAATAGCCTTGGTCAATGCATCCGGCCAAGCAGCTCAGCAATGGAAGCAAAGGCAAAGGCGACTGTGTCTACTTGTTACACTGGGAATTTAAACTTTTTTCTATTTTTTTAGACTATATATTTTAATTAATATGTATTAAATATTATAAAAAAAACTTAACACATTAAAGAGTCTATCTATTATTTCGAATTTCATTGTTTTCCCAAATAAATATCTCTATTTATCCCAAGTGTACGGTAATGGGGACTTCTTTGGCGCCCACTTTATGGCTGCCACCTCAGGACGGGGCACGTTTGTGGCATCGGGTTGAACTGCTTCTACTGCTGCAGCTGCAGGTGCAAAGCGCTTTTGCGATGGCACCGTTTGACCTCGCCGTCTGCTCTTAGCAAGGATTCCCCTCCACATTTTTCACACCCCCCCACCCAGCCTGCTTGCTGCCATTTTTCCCACACCTCCTGCACATCCTGTTGCCGCTGGTGTGGCTTTTGTGTGAGCGTAAGTAAAGGATGATTGCATACGTGTGGGATCGCAGCGAACTAGTTTTCCGAATGGGCTTTATGGGAAATAAAACACAGGTGATTGATGTTTGAACTGGCTACACTTCATTGACAGGCGATCTTTTGACAATCGACTTAACAAAAGCATGTTGTAGCCAAAAATACATTCTTAAGAGTCTTAAAAGTATGCATTTTGCAATCATTTTAGTGAACAATAGACCTCTATTTGAATAGAAATTTATGCCAAATTAAACACAGGTGATGTATTTTGAAACTAATCTTTGAGATAAAAAGCATTGCTTTTTCCAAAAATAAATCCTCTTTTTTAAAGGTTTGTTTTTTTTCGAACATGTTTGTGAACAATACTCCTCCATTTGCATAGAAATACGCATAACCCTCTCGACACATTACAACGTTAATCCCAAATGTAGGCTACGCACTCTCCGTGGGCTCTTCAAATGGGTGTGGAGGTGGAGAATGGGCTTCATTTGGATTAAGATAAAAATGTGTAAATCTGTCAACCTTTTAGGTGTTAATTTAATGTACTTAACCGCACAAAACACACCCGGAATATTGTGGACCACGAGTGTTATGGACTCCTAAGCTCTTGTGGGCCTCATTAACAAATGTTGCCGGTTCTGTTATGCGGGCTTAGGAGGTCCGGAGACCGGAGTCCGGACCCTGTCCGGGTCGAAATAAGAGTGCTCACAGTACACAGCCGGCACAACATATACTCATATATCTTCTGCTTTCCGAGCTTTCCAGAGCAGAGCTGTTTAAATCCGTATATTTTATAAAGCTAAACAATTGGCGAAAATAAAACAATGCCAAAACACAGTGCAGAAACGGTCTGGAAACGAGACGAGTCGAGTTCAGTTGAGCTAAGCTAAACAAGCACACATTTCACTAAATTGCAGCCATAAAACTAAAGTTTAACTATGCTGCGGACCCGGAATAGTATTGCCCATGGGCAGCTTAACATTTTCTCCCTCATCCTGCCATCCAGCCATCCTGCCGGCCTGCTATCCTGGCATGTGAGTGTGTGTTTGTCTGTATATGTTGACAACCAAAATGTCGGCACGTTTTTAACGAAAAAAATTGCTGGTGTCTTTACTTGTCTTTGGTTTCTGTGTACGGGTTTTGGGCTGAGTCATTGCCTGATTGCTGCTGCTGATACTGCGGATGCCAGGGATTTTCGAATAAATTTCATCGTTTCAATTAACTAAAAGCTGAAAATGGCATCTCGGCTGCAGTACCAGCAGGAGCCGTACATTATGCTTATACAAATTCTTTAATGTTTGGAGCACTGGCTCTGCAAAAGAGTTCGTTGCGGACGAAGTAACGCTTGTCTCCGGCATGATAAATATTTACATTTTCTTTTTCTATCGCTTTGGTTGGCAAATGTCTTTCATGGCATGCGTTTTCTTTAGCTCTTTATGCCGTTTCTAGGTTCTTTTTATCCTTTAGCTGCCACCCTCCAACCAATTGTATGGGAAATCTGTAAAGACCGATAAAATTGCATATTTTCCCATAAAAGGCGTCGGCCCAGAGGGGCAAAAAATAAAAAAAAATAAATAAGAAAGAAAAAAAAGTACCTTAGGACGTGTATCCATGAGCGTTCATTCACACACAGCATCTGGGCGATGGAAATGCAAAAGATGGAAGAACTCACACATGCAGATGTGAGTTCAGATGGATGTGTGCGGCGGCGGATGGTGAAGCGGAAATGCGAGGAGCTGGCATGGAAATCATGGCAACGCAAACAGGAAATGTTACGCTCCCGACTTACTCAGGTCTTTTGCTCGGTTCTCTGTTGCCAAGAAAAGTCTGGCAAAATACGCAGATACGCAGAAACGATATAAGATGATGGTTCCTTGGGGCGTCGATGTCTGTCGGGTTTTGGGCCTGACAGAGTCGACTATCGGTTTCCCAGTTGTTCAAAAATCATTTGGATGATCCCCCAAAGATATGCTATGGATTTGTCTTGCCTTGGATTTAAGATTCTCTTATTTTTTTTATTTTAATTTCCTGGGTGTGGCTGCGAAGATAGAGTAGGACTATAAGTGATATTTTGAAATAATAAAAAAATTGGCACAAAATGTGGGATTTTCGAGAGGCTTCGTCGATGGTCTGGAGTGCCAAGTGGTAGGAATTTTTCCTGGGTAACGACGAAAGGAGCGTGGAGAAATGGCAGCCACCCGCAAAATCGCACACACAGTGCCGCGCCCACTGGGGCGCTGAGTGGCGGCTGCCATCCTCGTCCTTGTCCCCATCCTCGTCCTTGTCCCCATCCTCGTCCTCGCCTTGTCATTGCCATTCGCCGGCTGAAGTTTTTACATTAAAAGTGGAAATAAAAGTTGCAAGACGCATTAAAAATTGTTGCATTTTACAATTGCGCAGGAATTGCAATTGTGGAACGGCAGTGCCAGTGGCACGGGCTATGGCAATTGCACAGAATTCGAAATTGCTGAGATGCGCCGCATTCAGATGATGATGATGACGAGGATGATGATGCTGGACGGTTCGAATGGCATGAAGCAACTGAAGCACTTTTTAATAAGTATCACAAATGTATCTCGGTTAAGCTGTATAAGGGCAACTGAAAATTGCAAGGAAATTGCACAAGAAAAGCCAAAAACCAAAGCAATAACTTTCGTTTAGTCAAGCATTCAATTGAATCCTTGATAAAGGAGGAAATAAGCTTTAAGCCAGAGTCTCAGTGAGCAAGATGAATACTGCGGAAAAACAATAGATAGACAGGCGGCTGATAGACGGGAAAAGGCAAAAATATTTATGAAAATAAATACAGATTGTTCTACCATCTCAGCTACCATCTCCCATCCCATCCCATACTGCCATTTCTACTGCCACATCCACATCCACTGGGTCCCAGCTATGTCGGTTAAGTTTTTATGGAGCTGAATTTTTTCCCATCGCAATATTATTTTATTTGTTTTTGGTTGTGGCTCACAAAAGAAAATTTGATAACAATCTGTAGACTGTTAGGCGAATATATGCATGTATTCCAACTTTAAGGAGCTACATAGCTGGAAAGTTTTAAATTTCCCAATTAAATGAGAAAATGGCCAATGGTTTTTGTTAAGTTTCTTCGAAATACAAAGCGTCTTGTTTAATAAATACAATCAAGTTTTCTGTTTAGGAGTTATTAGATAACTTTTGTTGAATATGATTTATTGAATAAATTGATCATTTTAAACAATATATATGAATTTAATTTTACTTTAATTTTGTCTTTCACAGAAGAAAATATCTATATTCCTTTCATGTTTTCAACCAAATTGGGTCGGAATATTGCCTTCTTGAAGTTATTTATTTCTACAACCTTTTTTTTCTGCATTTAGCAAATTAATCTCCACTCCCAGATTCCCGAGCCATTTCCTCTTAAATTATAGATGATTTTTTCGGGATATTCCAAGCATAATGTACTTGACCCTCGTTGGCAAATCGTTTGATGAACCCATTTGCTGCAATCATGAAAATGCGATATAATTAGCCGCCGAGCTACAAGGACTCACAAAGGACTGTGTCGACTGGATAGGCTGGGCTGGGCTGGCCTGTGCTGTGTCAAGGACCTATATAGCAATTTCAATTTCGCACCAAAAGGAATTATGCCCCCTTATCCCATTTAACTTTGCTGTGTGTTTTTTTTTTTGTTTTTTATTTGCCATTTAAATTATAATTCTCATTTGACCTTTTTGTGTGCCTTCGTGCGCCCGTGCGTCCTTTCGCTTCTCTGTATGTGTGTGTGTGTCAGTGTGTAGAGGTCCTCTATTTGCCAGACTGTCAGAAAAAGGACGAAGCGCCTGCTCGAAATGGCAAAAGGCGAAAACCATGCGCCAGTCCAGAACTGAGTGGGCCAGCATCAGAATGTGGAACTACAAAACATTTCAAATGCCATTTAGTGCCAGCCGTCGTTGTTGCACCTCACTCACACACAGGGACACTTGTACAGGACATACTCGTACACTGACAGACTTACTCACACACACACACACACAAATACTGAAACGCACCGCTTTTGCTGGATGGCATTCGCCGGAACCATGGGCGGTGAAATCACAGAACTTTCCCCTTTCATTATGCTGCAAAATAAACGAGGTTACATGGCTGCTTGAATCCACAACCGAATAAGACAGGAAAGGGGCGAGGCCCGGGCGGGCGAAGGGTCTGAGCGGTAGAGGGTACACCGGGCACTTGGCAAGCTCTTTGGGTCTCGTTTTTGCTCTCATTTCTCCAAACTTTGTTATGTATTTCCCCACACTCATTTTACATTTCTTATTTTTTTTTTGTTTGCCTCACAATTTGTGATATTTTTTTTGTGCCGTTGTTGTTCAGAATGTGGATTTGTCGAGTTGGCGAATTTCATTCGGAAATGCATTTTTGCTGCCCCCGAAAAATAACAAGAAATTTGTCAATAAACCATCTAGAGTGAACTTTCCTTCCGCATCGCATCTCCCAAATGATGACACACTATGTCTGCATAGTGGCACTTTTTCCAACATAAAAAATAACAGATTTATATTACGACCCTAATACACCCATTTGGTAATTAGAAAACAATTCAATTTGTTTTCAGACGCGATTGTCGGGGATTGGATAAATTTATTGTCATAACCAGTCGGATCCAGAGACGGGGAAAGTGAATACGAATATGTGTCTGACATTTACGGCCATTTCATATTAGAGTGCCGACCCTTTGGGTCCTCGAGCGGAAATCGAAAAATAAAGTTTGAACAGCATGCTGAAGGTTAAATAAGTTTGTGGAATCTAGATTTTTTTTTGTTTTAGTCATGGCAGGAAATTGGTTTTTAATGGACTTAATTTGTATGAGCTCAGGAACCAACATGGTTTCTTGGTTGATCCAGAAACAAACAAAAAAATAGATTATGCCTAAAATATATATTCATCCTGCACCATTTTAGCACAATGCCCATTCGAGTATTTAACATGATTTTAATATTAATTCCTGAGGCTCTTTTCACCACCTTTAATGAATGTTGAATGAAATTCGTCCCCGACGTCAAATGAAATAATTATCAATTATGGAGAACACACATGACTTTGTTGTTCCACTCTGTAGTGTGTAGTTTGTAGTTTGTAGTTTGTAGTGTGTAGTTCCAATTCTAATTATAATTACTCCCGAAGGATTCTTTGACGCCTAATGACCTAAGGACCTTG
Source organism: Drosophila atripex (assembly GCA_035045925.1). Taxonomy (NCBI): domain Eukaryota; kingdom Metazoa; phylum Arthropoda; class Insecta; order Diptera; family Drosophilidae; genus Drosophila; species Drosophila atripex. Next base: position 12,411,977 of record JAWNOP010000070.1, read on the forward strand.
TTGCTGCACACAAAATGTAAATGAGACAACTGTGGTCAATTGAAACATATTCTAAGCTGATTTATGCAAGTTTGTATGCATATATGGGGGGCGGGTGGCCAGACGAGTATATGTGCCATGTAGAGGCTGATTAACATGGGAATGAAGATACAGATACACAGACAGAGATAAGGATGAGTAGGAGATGCAGGATGGCAGGCCCATGCCTTCCTGTGGCGATGACTAAAGTAACGTTGACCAAATTACAGAGGCATAAATTATTTATGACTGCGGCAAGAGGCAAACAGGCGTGCAAACACATTCAGCATGCGCCACTCGACTTGCCTTCAAACTGTTAATAGTTTGCTCCACTGTACAGTGATACCTCTTAAATAAACTAGATACCTCTACAAGTTCTGTGGCATGTTCGTCACAGTGGGAACTCCCTGTTGTAATTTGTAGTGTGTGTAATAAGGCATTTGCTCGGGGGCTGTGGCTGGGCAGACGCCATCGAGAGGAGTCGAGGTACTTGCGAAAATGTAAACATGAAAGTTTCTGGCGCTGGGGCACTCCACTTATCGTATTTACTATGTACTTAGTATAATTAAATGGGTTTAATGCAAATGTTAAGCCTCTCCACTCAGACTGTAGTAACCCGAACGGTGCCTAGTCAAGTTTATACATCATTCAGTTTGAAACTCTCTTGTTTTTTTGCACTATTCTTGGTCGACTTTGTCTGCTGCGGAAATTGAAATCGTTTGTAATTTAATGAGCATGTAAATTAAAGGATGCACTTAATGCCAAAATATGCGCATGTGTGCGCACCACTTGATGCTATAGCCTGTATGGTGTATAGTGTATAGTGTACAATGTACATCCTTGCTGCTCCTGCAGCTTATATATTCAATCGTAATTTATTGCTGCTGCGAAGCGAAAACTTTCAATCGGTGCCAATGGAATTAATTTGAGCCTGCGCACACACACAAATACAAGCATCAGCTCCTTTGTAGGTCCTTTGTAGGTATTGTTAATGTATTTATGTATGTATCTAGGTGTGTGGGGGCGGTTCAAATATGCATACTTTGTCCCCCCCTTTATCCCCCATATACATACAAACATATACACATATGTGTGTGTGTGTATGGTACATACTTGGTTGTGTGAGTGGGTACTTTTATGTTTGTGAGTTGGAAGGATATCCCGAGGGAGAGTTTGTGTTTTTCGAGGGGCTAAGTCTGGCTAAGCTTCTCTTAAGGATTGTGGCTGAACTCTTTTTGGTTTTAACCTATTTGCAAGATTTCTACGCAGATTAGGGGACTAAGTCAATTATTTTGAAATCTGCACTAAAAACAATTTACTTTTAGAATAATAGCCAATAAATATTACCTAAATGGTACCCTAAAAAACCAGCCCGCATTATTGGATTTCCGATAACTTTGTTTGAACAAATCCTATGCAATTATTTTTAAAACTGATAGAGCAGTTATTCGAGTACCTACATCCCAATTAAGAGCACTCAGCATCAGGACCAGGCCACGCCATAGCCTGAATATTTTATATTCCTCCAGCACTTGCATCCAGGTCGGTAGCATTTATTACTCCTGGATATAAAATCCGGAAGAGTGAGTCGGTGGGGTAAACTCATGCGAGCACAAAAGGGCAATTCATTACGCAATGATAATTAACATGTAATCAGAGTCGGGTAACGACTTGGTCAGAGTTCGCAGTGGCTCGTAAATATACGGTGAGGAGCTTGGCGAGGAGGGCCAAAGGTTGGGGCATAAATTTAATTTGCACGCCACGAGGCAAAGAGTGAAGCCACTTCCGGTTGGCATTTAAAGCATCGAATAAAAGAGCCGTTAAATTAAAACTGCAAAATCGACTGCATAAATCAGTCAGAATTGATGCTGCGTGCTGCTGCCTCCCATCATCCCAGTCATTGCCATCGTTTTGTTTCTGCTCCTGGCGGGCCAGTAAATGGCATATCAATGCGTGATTACGTATACGCCGCATGGGCCAAACAAATTGCTGTGCCCCTCTCAAGGCGATGCTCGATGGAGGATGGTGTAGGGTGTAGGGTGGCGGGGGGTATGTTCGCTTCATTATGCCGAATGCCTACGTGCACTACTTATTTATCAAGTGATGGGGCGACCATGAAGCCAGCATACACGCCCCCACTCGGCCGCCTTTCTTTATTTATGGAAGTGACTCGGCGAGAGTGCGAAGTCCCCGCGTATCATCCATCGCACCCACGCCAGGACTGCCCAGGACTGACTGGGTCATGCTTCCGATTGCTTCCGCATCATTGCACACTGGTTCAAGCCATTTGTTTGCCATTTCAAAACAATAATTTGCGTAAATCAAATATCACTTTTGGTTGAAATTCCAAACAAAAAAGTCTTCAATTGCAAGCCAGATTTAAATTACAATGCATTTGTGAAAATTCAATCTGCTTGTGAAAGGAAAAAATGCATTGTAATTGGCTCTGACATGTTTCAAAGGTAGCCTTGTGAAAAACTGCTAGACAGATGGGAATAAATTTAAATAATAGGCATTTTTTACCTTAGTTTCTGATCATGTTCAGTTTCTGTTGTCTAACCAATTAAAATCAGTTTACATTTGTTTTTATTAAAGTGAAGGAATTCATTTTCTGCTTAAATGAAAACAAACTCATAACATAATGATTTTCATTTCAATTTTCCAATAAAAAATAATGAAAAAATATTATAATAAACTTCTTTAGAGCTTCTTTGTCTATGAAAACCATATTGATGTAGTATTTTAATGCTAGCAAGTTTTTCATATTTAGTCCTGACCAGTGTGTTTAGCCTGCGGGAGATACAGAAACAGAGCTCGTGCAGAGGGCCAGGATATACGCGTGTACGATTATGGTCGAGTGTGGGCGGGAAAAGTGTGCGTTAAACGTCTGCCTCTGATAATGAGGATGGAAACAGGACTCTGTAGAAAGCATTGAGAGATAGACCGACGAGGCTGAGCCTCGTCTTTATCCTGATCCGTTGCCTGCTGCCTGCTGATGATGTTTACGTTTGAATAATTTATGACACAATAAAAAAAGCAGGAAAAGCTACGAAAAGCCGAAAGCCGGGAGCTGTGAACGGGATTGGGATCAGGATTGGGGAGCTGCAGTAGCCGCAAGGTGCAAAGCGACTGGGACGGCAGAGACGAGTAAGACCCTGACAACGGAGGCTATGGAAATGCCATTTAGATATACTCGCATCTGCGGATGAGGACGATGACGAGGACGAGAATGCGGATGGTACGTGGAAACACGCACACCGAATCATACGAATAGAAAGAACGTCGACAGACAGCGTTTTTATTCATTTCAAAAAATGATAATTGGCTACTGACAGCCGCAGCAGCCGCAGGGGAGGTGGTGGCGGTGGCGGTGGGTGACCGATTCGACCAGGAACATGGCGGATTGGGTTGCCGACTCTTTGGCAATGTTAATCTAGCTTCTGTTTGCTGCTGCTTAGTGGGCGGTAGGCGCATGTTTTCTTTTTTTTTCCTTCTGAGTTTTTCTTTTTGTTGTTGCTGTGTTGGCGTGGCTAAATCAGAAACAGAATCAGAAACAGTCCACCGAGCCGAGTCGAGTCGAGAGCAGCGGAAACTGTAGCTGAAGTTGAATGGCAGCCTGAATAGGCCGCTGGACGCAGTTGATGATGGAGTGGGGTTGGGCTAGAGAAAAGAGAGATACCATAGAAGGCCTGCGACCGGTTGCAGATAGAGAGCAGCGCGGTTGCAAAAAAAGGGAATATAAATTGCCTCTTAAATATGGAATAAGTGCGGAAAAGTGTACACCAGCCGCTAAACTCTGACTGCCGACTGCCGACCGCTGGCAAACAACAAACATGCACATAGATAAACTATATAGCTTCTGGCTAAGATAAACACATACACACACATTCACAGAAATAGGAAAAAAGTCAAGACACAGACACACACACACTCACACTCACTAAAACGGCAGAAAAAGCAAGAGAATATGAAGAAGAAGATGAAGCCAAGTTCTGTAACAGTTACAAAGATAAAGCAAAGTGGGCGTGTAATTGCGTGTGTGTATGTATGTGTCAGTGTATGGGTATTTGTCAGTTTCTAGGTGGGGACTTTTGGGGGCGTGGAAGTGGCACGCGCTCCACCCTTTTTAGCCGGCTCTTCTTCTTCTTCTAACAGCCCCACCGAGGTCCTCGTGTCTCCTTTGTGTCCCTTTTTCATAGAATCCTTTAGCAATAGACACATAAATTTTAGCCAACACAACATTTCGATTCAGATTCATTCGCCATTCAAAGCAAATGACTTTGGGGCGGTTTCCCACAGGGGGGGTGTGGCTTGAGCGAGGGCCTCAACGTGTGGGATCTTATGTTATAGCCATGTAGATTTCTTGCCACAACTTATGTCCCCTAATCTCTTTGTCATTTGTTAATTCTCCACTTTCGATAAGAAATATTTTGAACTAGGCAACTATATACCCATAATCGGGTGTTTGCGGGAAGAAGTGTTCACTTATCGGCTGATCCAGGATTGGGACGTTTGGGCGCCGTTCTAGCCAAGCGGCAGATTGTCAACCGAAAAAAGGGAAATAATGTTAACCCAATAACTTTTACCTAAGAAATGTAGCCAAGTTTTATGAGAGTTTAGGTCAGGTTTAAGTCGTTATGTTGCGACTATTTGTACAGAAAAGATCCAAGAAACAAGTCACATAATACATATGTTACTATAATTGATTTTATTAAATTTAAACTTAAAAAAAAAATGTAAAATGACATGTAATTATTATTAAACAAAACTCTTGCTTTAAAATGCCTTTTCTATTATTCATATTTTTATAAATTTGTTTGCAGACCACATCACGTATGAGCAATTACGTCAATCAGCTTCGATAGGAACCAATTATTTTAATTAATTATATTTTGCATCACAAACCCTTGTTCCCAAACAGATTTCAAAAAGTAAATATGAATTTAAATTTATTTGCGTTGCGCAATTATTCTTCACCGGACAAGAATAAATGTTTGAATCCCAATTATTGGAATTATTTAAAGTTTACTCATACAGTGGGATAATTACACGTTCGAATAAACTATTTCATGTAATTAACTGAACAAGTGCGATGGGGCGTGTATGTTTGGCAATCTAATGAAAAGTGTACTCGATTGCATTCCAATCACCTAGATTGGTTCTTAATTTGATTCTCGATTCCCGGTTCGAGTAACGATATTGCGAATTTCAAATTAAGAGAAATTCTCCAAGGCGTTGAATGCAATTTTGTAATCAAACATTTAACTCATTTCTTTTGCTACGTTGATTGCCTCTCCACCTGGTTGGGAGTGGCAGTGGGAATGGGAATGGGTATGGGTATGGAAGGCACACAGACTAATAGAAATACAAAACACATACACAAAGTTAAATAAAAGAATACGATACAAAGGTAAAGCCAAGAGCTAAACAAAGCCCCACCTCTCATGCTAGGACCTCTTTCACTCTCACGCTGCTCTGCACAACAGATCCGTGTTCACACCACAGGCCAGGACTTTTGCCATTTCCCTCGTCCCTAGCCTGTCCCAAGACTGGATAGCACACAAAGTTGCCGCCAGCGAACACCCAGGGTATATATTTCTATATATTATACACCAGTATATGTTATATGGATGTGATATATACACAGGGACCGGCATGGACATGGACACGGATACATCGCCTTTTCATTTTAGGTGCCGCAGAACAGTAAAAAATCCCCTCTGCACACATTTCAAGCAAAAATTTCAATTAAGACTTTTACTATGAATTCATTTCTGTTTGCCATCCTGTGCGAATATGTTTGTTTGTGTCCTGTCCTCTTCTGTCCTTGCCTTGTTTGTCGCTATTTGATGTAAGTGTGTGCGTAGGATTGAACCTTTGCCAGGATCGCTGGTAATTTTTCCCGGTTTTATGTTTAAGCGAAATTGGTCAACAGTCTTCTTTTGTTTGGGGCGCCGGATGCAATTTTAATCTGCCGGAACGCGCACCCCGCCACCGAACCAGCTGTGGGATGATAGATAGCAAGGCCTGGTCCTCTGAAGGTTGAAATAATGACTACAAACCACAAATACAACAAACATATACATATACAGGCGGCAGGCAGTACAGGCTTCGGCCGAAACCCAGACAAGCTCACGCACACACTTCAATGGAATGAATGGCAGAGCCACCACATAATATTTTAGTTTTTTGACCCAAAAATGTCAGCGGGACATGAATTATCACTGCCGCCATCGCCAGCCGACGACTGAACGAGGGCTGTTCTAATGGTAGTCAAGGACATTCATAGATAAAGGATCAAGCCCATTACAGGTAAATGAGATTGTAGTTTAATAGGCTTTATTCAATAATTGTACCAATAAAAGAGGGAGTGCTGTTTAAGATGTTTATTTGAAAAAAATAACAACTTATGTCAAAAATCATTAAAATAAAATTAAAATAGTTTATAGTTCATAAACTTATTATTATATAACTCAAGTTATAGACTTCCTGTTTTTCGTATGAAAAGTTTTTCTTATAAAAGTTCAAATAAAAAAATAATAATCAAACTTTCTTTGAAGCATTTCTATGAAAACTTTTCTAAATCTACTCATATATTTAATACTAAAAACAACTTGTATAAACTTATTATTAAGTGCTTTTAAAACATTATAAAAGACAAGTCAACCTTAACTTAAAACGATGGCAACACAAATAATTTATTTGGGAAAACTGAGATAAGAAGAAAAACATAAACCATATCGGATCATTATTTATGTAATATAGGCCAAAAGGACTGACTTTATGGCAGGAATGAGCCAATTACTCCTGGCCGTTGAAACCGAAAGTGAGGCTCCTACGATATTCTGTTTGATGAGATTAAGATGGCGGTTCGGGGATGCCAAAGCCAAAGCATACTTTTGAGGGCAGACCGAGCTGTTTGATGGAATTAACCCAAAAGGTGGCCAATAACGAACAGAGACGGCTCCCTAAACAATTCGAACCTGGCTAATTTCATTTTGAGAACCGCCCTCGCTGCGGTCGTTGATGTTGTTCTTCATTTTGTCGTCGTTGTCGTTGTCGTTGCCGTTGTTGTCCTAGCCACGCAGGTTGCTCTTTGCTTTGCTTCTGCTTGTTTGCCTATGTTTGCCTATGAATAACAAGAAAACCAACAACAACAACGCCTCTTTGCCAGGAAACTGAGAAAGCAAACTGTCGTGGGGCAAAGGCGAAGTAGGAGGCGGAGGCGGAGGCGGAGGCGGAAAGTCTCTCTCCCAACGCCCACCATTTCAGAGCTCAGGGTGAATTGAAAAGCGTCACCAGCAGCAGCAGCAGCGGCGGTGGCGGCAACGGCAACTCAAGAAGCTGCGGCGTCAACAGCGACAGCGGCAGAGGCGTTGCAAGGCGACGTCGACGACTGTCACTTTCCAAGAGGGAAAAAATCTGTTTGGGGCGTTTTTATTTTTTTTTTTTCCCCATCGTCGTCCTGTCGCTAGGAGCAACTTTGGCTGTACACTTCTGTTTTTTTTTTTTTTTTTGCTTGTTTCGTGCTTTCGCCTTTGCATGACTTATTTGGGCTCACCTTTCGCGCTGTTGGTCCTCGTCCTTGGCAAGCTGCTTAATCGCCTTTGTCCCTCCTTTTAACTTTTGCGCCGCCAATTTTCTTCCCTTTTTTCCGTTTTTTGCTTCGTTTGGAACTTTCCTTTCGAAGCTAGTTAGTTTTATTTGATCAGAGTTTTGTTTTTATCCTGGCACTTTGGGAAAAAATTAAAGGACAGCTTGCTGTTTAAGTTCAATTTGCATTTGGTTCGAGCTCGAGTTCACTTTCGCTTTTTTCTTTTGTGACGATGCCGACGTATTCAACAAATTGTTCGCGCTTCTCCTTCAGCTTCACCTTCACCTCTCTATCTCTCGCTATACCCTTCTCTTTCGTTCTTTGACACTCTCACTTTGCATGTGTGTGTGTGTGTGTCGTGGTTTTGTCTTTGCAAGCAGCAGGTTTTAACACTTAATTGAGTCTGTTCAGGTTGTTTTTTTCTTTTTGCTGGTCACACTGCTTTCACACTTTCCGCTGACAGCTCCGCTAGCAAACTAATTTTTTTCCACACATAAACCGTTTTTCTATTCTTGGGCTTCTTTTTTGTAGTTTTCTCGTTTCTTGCGATTTATCCGAGCTCCGTGTCCGTCTGCGTGCGCGTTCGCTCTTGCTCTGGCTTTGGGTCTGACTCTGGCTCTTGGCTCTTGGCCGTGATGCGACGACAACGACGATGCTCCGACTCTAATTGCGTTAAAATATTTTGCTCCCACAACAACAACAAAAACAACAACGAACAAGCAGCATCATCGGCGGCAGCAGCCGACAGACCCATCACCAAATAGAGGAGAGATGTGAGAGGAGGAACAACAACTGGCGCTCTCCAATTTGTCTGATGCTGCCTGCTCCCTGCTGCTTCTTCCTTCAACTATGGCACACAGTTCAATTTCAAGTTGAAAACTTTTTCGGCACAATCTCTCCCACCAATACTCTCACACTGCCCAAGCACACTGTGGAACACACAAACGCAATCACACGCACCCAAAACTTTGACTTTGAGCAGCTTTGGCTTCCTGTGAGAGAAGCTTCGTGTTCTTGTGTCTCTGTGTGTGTGTGCGATTTTGTTTTTCCACATTGTTGGGCCATTGTTGTTGCTATTGTGGCTGTCGTCGCACGAGAGGCTCGCTCGTTTTTCCCACAAATTTTCGTATTTCGTATTTGGCGCAAGCCCAGTTTATTGTTGCCATTCGTTATTATTATTGTTGTAGTCAGTGGCGATGTTATTGCCATTGTTGTTGCTGTGCTGGCATTTTTTGGTCCTTGTTGCGCGCTCAGCAAGTGAGAAAAGCCACAGGAAAAGTCTCAGCATCAGCATCAGCATCGGCAGGCAGCATCGTCGTCATCGGCATTGGCATCGGTAGCATCCGCACGAGTCCGTCATCGCGACCGATGTTCGGTTTCCTTTTTCTGTTTTTCGTATTTTTTTATTTCGTTACCGCCACTCTCTCGTTACAAGCGGCTAGTGGGAAATGTGGAGCGGAACGGGGGCTTGATCCAAGGTTTCCAGGCCACTTTCGAGGCGCACTAAATTAGTCATCTAAGGGGAAAAATAATACCGCGAGAATGCAATACATACATATATAATTTGATACTCGATTATTTTCTACAATGGGATAGATTTAATATCTCAATCGATAGATACGATAAAAGGAGACATAAACAGATAAACAATTGTTCTAATATGTCTCCTGTTGTCGTTTTGAAACTTAGTACTGGCGTTACTAAAGTCATTATTTTAGCGCAGATTTTTTTTGTTTTTTTTTTTTATTTTAATTATTTGTTAAAAAAATATTTTTTTCTAAAATATTTAATTTTTTTTTTATGTTTATTTTGCTAATTTTTGTCATTTCTGTACGTATACGTAATATTAATAATACGTATTACGTAAGAAGTATAAGAAATATAAATGTTGCTACGTATACGGAATATTAAGTATACTCAAAGTATACGTAGCTTTTTTTTTAAATTTAGTAATTTTTGAATAAAATTTATAATAGAATATGTTTGGACTACACTACGTATACGTAATGTGAACTTCAATATATTACGTATACGACCCGTTGCTAGCAGTGATTTTTTCTGATGGACAGCAACAGCAACGATTTGAAGTTTTATTTACAAAACTGAGCTCTGTTTCACATGGGAAACCTTCATAAGAAAATTTTCCTTCAAGAGAAAAAAAAGAGAATGCAAGTCAATTTTCGGGTAGTATTTTCCTCCTTCCATACGAAATACGCTCCTGTTTCGACTTTCTATGACACTCACTGGCATTGTTTTTGTGTTTCTGGCTCTATTCCATATTATACTAGAATAAACACACAAACTCACATAAAAACTTGTACGTCGGCTGGCACACACCTAAGGACAAACGTAGATATACAAATTTTTTCGCATACTTTCCCGGCTGACTGGCGTTTTGTTGTGTTTTGTTGTTGCCATTGTCGTCGTAGTTCCACCTCCAAAGCACTCTTGGTGCACCCTTTTTATTTTTTTGTTGTTTATGTTGGCAGTGGCAGCTGCCGGCGTTGTTTTTGTTGTTGCTTTTGAATATTGTGTTTGTTGTTATTGCCACAGTCACCGCTGAAGGAGGAGTCCTTGCCGGCACTGCCGGGATGGGTGCTTGGCTCCGCTCTTGTTGTGGGTCGCCAGCGTTGCGGACTGAGCTGTTTGCGTTGTTTTTTCCACGGGCGACTGTCTGAAGTGCAAATTTGCTTTAATTATTCCACGGCAACGACGGGAGAATTTTCAACGGGCTGTGACTCAAATTCAGACTCCGCCTTGTGGACCCTCGAGCAGCAGCCGCCCACTTAGACGCCCCTGCCTAGCTTCCTGGTAGGGTGTTCCCTTTATTGTTCAAATTAGAATATCTGTCGCCCTTTATCCCATTTAGCGTAATAAAGGCAGCGAAAAGCTTTTCCAAAAATTAATATATGCAACCAAAGATTAGGAAAAGCTTTCTACTTACTTTTAACGGTTTAAATTATCATTTTTTATAGAAAGAATCAATTTTGGATTAATAACAGACTGAAATTATATCATATATCATGCATTAGTGACTAAAAAATCACGTATACGCCACCTAGTCCATTTTAACTCTTTATTCAGGAAAATATCGCGTAGGCTTTAAAATATCCTTCAAGGAATTAACCTTTTCACATGATAAACGAGCTGTGCTGATGGAAGTGTAAAAATAAACCAGGAAGCACCCTGTCTTCCGTATCCCAATGGACGACAGCTGCAACGACAAAAACATTTACTTACGTTTTTCCCCATTCGGAGGACTTAACACCCCGCAGGCGGCCCTCGCCGGGACATTGAGTGACACCTTCTGAGTGGATCACCGCCGTTTCTTTCAGTGCACGACCCAGACATGACACTACCCGGGCTTCGGGGCCAACCAGAAAACCAACCAGTCACCCATCCATCCTACTAACCAAGCAGCATCCTACCTCCTCTGGGGTGGCTTCGTCGTGTTTGATGCTTGACATTGTTGGCAGTCGATATTGGTTGTAATTAGCTTTAATTGAAATTGCTCCATTCCCATCCAGCCATGTGTCCATGTATGTGTCTCTGTAACCAATGTTTTTTACATGTATAGGTGTGTGTCTGTGTGTGTGTGTAGTGATCCGTGATTTGGGTTTTAATGGGAAAAATGTTTGTAATTTTGGCAAAAGTTAATTTATGGTGACCCCCAACCAGAAACCCCCTGGTTCTGGTCCCGGTCTTTCGTGTTGGCCCTGTTACATTTTCAGTCGCCACCTAGCTTCTCTGACGCATTTTATGGTCGCCACTTGGCCCTTAAATAATTAGAGAAAAAGTTTGTACACATTTCTACAAATTTTGTGGATTGTTCGAATTCAATTGAATTCGGTCGTTATGGCGGGTCGTGTCAGGTGGAAATGGGTGTGAGAGGAAAAACAATAGGCAATATGGACAGTTTGGTGCACAGAATTGGTAAATATATTGCCGGAAATTAGATAAACAAATTTACAATAAATATTAAATGCCATGCATGAAAACACATGCAATATTATACCGGTATTAGATTGCAGGTGAAGTTTGATTTATTCAAATCCCTAAATTGAAACAAATAAATAAACGAAATTCGAAAGTAAACAACCAAAAATGAAAGAATTTATCCGATTTCTGTGACAATGATCTGCATTAACAGTTGTCGTATCTAGAATTTTTAGGGCCATCATTTGTAAGTCTTTATAAAGATAAACAAATTTTACAGCCAAGATATCAAAGCGAAGAAGGTCACAACCAAGACTTTTAATAATTTTGAAGGTATCGTGATGTGCCAGTAATGCTCTGGAAAGGTAAATAAACAGAGAACTTTGTGCTGGATAATCCAAATCAATATTTACCCAATGATTTAGGATTTAGTTGGCCTCATTAAACGATTTATGTGCGTGTTTATTAGTTTAAACTACTAGTAATTAGAACATTCATTAAGGTAATCCCCTCTACAGTTGATCGAATTATATGTTTGGTATAAAGTCGCGACCGTGGTATTATGAATTGATTAGTTTGGCCATAAAACCATCAAATGCTTTCGTTTTTTTCGATTGATTGACTGCTTCAAGAGTGACTAATTGAAGAAAAACCAAATGTTATCTCGAGTCATCAATCATTTTTATTGCATACTTTTCGTGTCGTATATTCTGATACATAAATAATGTATTTTCGCACCGCTAAGTACAGCTATGACATTGGATCCGCCATAGTAAATTTTTTAAAAAGTGCCTACCCACTGCCTCTGATAGATTGAATTTATGACCAGAGTTGTCGGCTGTCGAGTGGCATGGGAAGCGCGTCCAGGAAACTATTTGGTTGACCATTTTATTGTACCAGATCGTATACCCATTGAGACTTAAGCAGCGATATCGAATTGCAGTGGCAAGTGGCAAGTGTCTGGCTTACACACGGGTTTGATTTACGTCCGAGCCGAAGAGCGAGGTGGTGCTCAATGCTCAGTGCTCAGGTGGGTGGATCGCAGCACCTAAAGACCTGATGATAAAGAAGACTTACACGGGCTATACAACTTCGGGCGCTCGTCGGGTGACCCAGAGAGAGGGAGCGCGCGTTCGAGCGCCTTCAGTTCGATTCAATTCTTCCATCTTTTTTCGTATTAACGCGGTGCAGGCGTGTATGTGTGTGTGTGTGTGCGTGCCTATAAAACGCTTGCAAGAATTTGCAGCGATTTAGTCGTGTTTTTAAGCAGCAGGTTGCGGATCGTCATCGTCCATTTCCAATTCGCCCCCGGCACCGTGAACATGAAAGTAAAAGTCTTTGCCGGCGCAACGACTCTCGGTTCTCGTTCTTAATTAATTGACGAAATTACACTCTTCCGAGAAGAGTGAAACGACAAAGTGACAAAAAGTGCCAGCAGATTTTGAGACATCAACCGAAAGTTCTCTAATTTCCTGCCCGCCGCGTGAATACAAAGTAGGTCTTGGCTTCTTAAAAGAACCAATTTTCACACCCAGAACCCCAGCACCCAGCACCCAGAACCCAACACTGAACATCAGACTGAACAAAAAACTCATTTCATATTCCGAGTTCAACGTTAAAGCCAGTGGATATAATAAAGTACATACTTTAGATATTTCACATATCTGGCCGTACGTGTTTTTTGTTGGTAGACATGCGTTGACCAATTAAATTCAAAAAACCGCCACAAATGCAAATTACACTCGCTTATGATTAAAACGGTCGCTTTCGACTTTGAGCTCCGAAAGTTATTAATTTGTTTCAATGTAATGTATTAAATTTAATTTACGTTTTTTCTTCTCATTTGCATTTTGTCCGAAATTAATGCCAAGTGAATGATTTCTTAATGAACTCCAAATGAATGCATAAGAATATTTTATTGCATGAGGAAAAACAATTAGCAGTGCTACCAATTGTACCATAATTTTTAAATATTTTTTAGCGAAGGGTTCAATAATTTTATTAATTTATATGAGAATTTATTTTGACGGAATAACAATGCGATTGGATAAACAAACACTTAGGGGTTTACGATACGATCGTAAATAGTCTATAGATATTTATAATTGATATATAGTTATAACATAATGGCAGCAATATTGTCAAGATAAAATTTAAAAGCGGTGTTATAAACAGTATTTCTAATACGCATCCAAAATATCAACAAAAATGTAAATCATCCAGCGGGTAAGATAACCTGAGGAAGTTTCCTCCAAAGAGCGGAGATAAGACGAAAACCATTCCGAATGTAAGGGAAATACATGCATAATTAAAAACGAAACCAAAACCGAATCTTATCATATACCTCGAAAATTGGGCCAATAAACACTTACCGCAATTAGCAGTTGTCAACGCGACTAATGACAAAAGGCCGAGCCAGAACAAACAGGTGGGGTGTGGTGGGAAGTGGGACCGACATCGGATTACAGATATTGATAATTTTTTAATAAACAATTCCCGCAATTGAGCGAAAGAGGCAGATAATGGAAACATTCCCGAGAAGTAAGCCGAACCGAAATCCGAAAAGGAAATCGGGGGAAATCGAACTTTAAAATCATAAACGATCATGTGGGAATGGGTTTCATGGCTGATTGATATTCGAGTGGAGTGGCTCTGTTAATGAAACACTCGAAAGTGGAGTAATCACACATATTTCGCGATCGGATCACAATCGGGGACTGCAATTCAGTGAACGGGCTGCGTATTTAGCATTTGGAATCAATCACAATCGAGACACCGTCACCCGGTAGCCGATGTGCTAGTAGAGCAATACAAGCCAATTAACTCATCCGGCGGAACGATAAGGGGTGACCATACCAGTCCCTCCCCATCCTTCTCCTCCCTCTCTCTTATCTGGCCAACAATCGATGGCCAATCGTGGCCCCTTCGCTTTTTATGGTCACCACCGTCAAGTGGTTAGTGGATTTTTATTTAACTTTTTTCGATTTCGGTTTTTATTACTAAATCTTTTTCGGTAAGCGCCCTTTCTTATCGACCGTATTCCAGATAAGCCGAGAACAGTAATATATTATATGGATTTTCTAAATTCTGCGATCAATCATTGAAAGTCTTTTATATTTGTTATAAATTAATGCAAATATACGACTCGAGATAGCCTCGTGAAAGCTTGGCAATAAAAGCATTGCCCAACTTTAATTCAATCTATTTAAGGAATTCCTTTTAATTCCTCCGAGGACTGATACTCTTGGTCTCCGCGATTGATCAATTGATCAATTGATTGAAACACAGAACCGGAGCTGGGAGTTGAACTGCTTCTTGTTGACGTCAAACTGAAGTTATAAAGTCAGGCAACGATCCGTGGCAATAAACTGAGTTTTATTGATGCCCAATTGGAAAAGATATGAATTGCAATTGTCGGAAATCTTTATAATATATGGAAAGATAAAACATTGTATTTAATATTAAACAGCATTTAGGGGTCTAGGGTCTTAAAGCTTATAGAGGTTGAAGAAAATGTTTTCAAAAATTTTAATGAGAGATTCTAATGAGAGTTCTGTAAAATTAAGTATGCGACATGTACGGCTCTTAATGAACTGCCTTTTCATAGAAGTTCCATCTCTAGCCTACTGAATCTAAATATTTCCTAAAACTTCGGTATATTAGTTAAATAACAAAAATCTTTCCATCTAGCACATGTGACTTTTAATGATAAGAATTAAAGAAAAAAACAAGGCAAATACTTTTTCCTTCATTTAGATTTCCGACAATTCAAGTGAATTGTTCTATAAAATGTACACGTTTTGTGCATTCAAGTTGGGGATTAATTGTATAAGAATGCGAAACTTATTATCTGCCATGATTATCTATTATTGAGCACTCTTAGCTCACGGAGAGCCGTCGATTAGATTAACACAATGACAATAAAACAACAACAGGGCTAATTACAGAAACTCGATTTAAAGAACAGAAATGCGTTTTGGGGGGCAGTCTGGGTTAGTCCAAGTTAAAAACGAATCACGTCACCAGTAGCTGATACTACTACCAAAAAGAAAAAGAAACAAACAAACATAAACAAAAACCCGGCCATCATCAGAGCACCTACGTAATTCGAAAATTCGTGTAAAATGTAAATGCTTAGCCCCCCCCCCATTTGAAGCTGGCTGTTGTGCAATGAGGCCTGAAGCGTGCTAAGAAAACCTTTTGGTCCGAATGGCCCGAAAATGGCTTGGCGACGCAACGCCCCCGATAAGTAATAAGAGGGGGACCCACCGGCTCTTCACCGGTGGCTCTTCTTTGGCCAACAACTGGGCAACAACCGCTCCAGTCAACTGACCCAAGCTAACTAACTTGTTCGAATTTGCTTATGGCTCGGCCAATTCGATCTCGCAAACATGTCACGTAGCCTCAATCCTTGTTGTTGTCGATTCGTTGGCAATGCAAAATGCTTTTTGGTTTGCTGGCCGGGCGGTCACCGGGTGGGTGGTGCTGGCCAGCGGGTGGTGGCAACCTCCAGCAAAGTCAAAGAGCGGCAAAACTGATGACAAAAAAAAAAGCCGAATGAAAAAATAATTTGCAATCATCGAAAAAAAGAACCCTTAAATAGCTTTTTGAGAGACACTTCCCCTTTTCGTTTTTTTGTGGGTCAATTTTATTTTATGGTTTCAAAAGGGTACTTGGGGTTAATTGTATTTAAAAAAATATTTATAAGAGAAAAAAATATATATATATCTATGAATCAATCAAATAATTAAATAAAAGTGTAAAAAAATATGCAATATTTTCTATAGTTTCCCATAATGTCTTGAAATAAAAGTGGTTATTGTTTTTTTAAAAACATAATTGTCCTGGTGAAGGATTTTCCAAAAATCGTACCCTAGAGGTGACCTGCAGCGATGTGCCAACGTCTCCCCCTTTATACAGGGCCAGATATATTTGCTTATATGGCTTAAAACATTAACAGATGACACACGAATGCTAATTAAGTCGCTTTGTTCGCCATTTGTTCGCATGATAGCACGTGACGCTGAAATTGCGATGATGATAGCGATAAGGTGACGATGATGATGATGTTGATGATGCTCATGTGCCGAAAAGTTTGTCAACTCGCCACTGTCTGGGGCCAGACACGCGTCAATTAGAGCCCCGAGCCCCCAAAAAGTGCCACTTGGAGGCACTCACATTTCATCCATTGCTCCAGATTAAGACTTTGGCTGTCGGAGTCACAGGAGAGCCCATCCCAGGCCCTGTCTCTAGCTCCTGAGGTGATTGTCCAAGCATAAATATTGTCTAAAACAATTTTTATCGCGGCAAATTAGTCATATCAATAGCCGACATTTGTTGAATCGGCGCTAATTAAAGGTGAAAATTGAAAACATTGAGCGTGGCTGGCCAATTATGCAGTTGTGATTGCAAATATAGTCTCTTCCCTTCCTGATATCGACCCCCCTGGGCCACTGTATGTCCATATTTGAGTCTATATTTAGGGTTCTAATCAGAGCGTGAATAAAGTCAACATGTTGCACAATCCTTAATCACAAAGTAATTGAATAAGATCGGAGGACTTTGGGGCTAAAATTATGTCCCATTTTCTGGTTCATCACCCGGGTATGATTTGATATTAATTTGTTCATAATTTAGATAGACTTGTCACCTGGTGTCTGTGCTGCTGCAAGCTTTTGTGTGAACCATAAATTAGCAAATTGTATAACTCTTGAATATCAAAAAAAAACGACAAAAACAAAAAAAAAAAAAATACTTTAAAATCAACATTTTGCCAGGCAACCAGCTATCCGGCAGGCCAGGCCTGTGGCTTTGTTTGATTTCAGCTAACGAACCGCATGACTTGTTGTCACATTTATTCTCTTAGCCACAAAAAACAATACAAAAACAACGGAAAGACCCGAAAAACAAATAATCACCCGAAATATATGAAATAATCAATTCAGACTCATTATTTCGAGACATCTCGACGCGACGGTAGAAATAAAAGTGGAATCAAAAAATATAGCCACATTCTAAGCCGGGTCCGGGACTCACGTGAATTTGTTTAGATAAAACGCGTCATAATTGAACGCCAAATAAATATCTGAAAACACTTCTTGGTCATCAAAGCGACAACCGACCAGGTTTTTTCATATTCATAGGTCGGAGATACAACAAATGTTTCCATATCACAGACCGCATTATATACTAGGCGTCCCAGTGATATAATTAAAGCTAATTGCTGTTAATTTTTATTGGGGTTTTCAGTATATTTTTTACAATATTTATTTAATATTTACGTTACTCTTTAACGTTTCAACTTCACAAATTTTCACACGTACACTGAAAAATTTTGGTTACTATTAGGGGGTAAGCTAAAATAAATAAGACAGTATAATATTTTTCACTTTAATTTTATTAACATTAAATATTAAATAAAAATAGCTTCAATTATTGGAGTCCACATGGCGTATGTGTAATAGGTTATGAAAAGAAACCATATAAAAAAACCATATTGGTTAACTATTTCCCATAATATTTACCTTCTCATTTATAGAACTTAAATATATTAAGTTTATTTATTACCGGAAAAATCAAGAATAATTGTCTCGTTATATTTATTTACTTTTGAAAGCCGCTTTTTATCAAAAGTATTAGCATCTGCTTTGAGATTTAACATCAGTATTTTTCATTAGCACTCTCCGTTTTTGCTCAGTGCATTCATATTAGGCCGCATACAGCAGGTGTCTGTGTGTGTGTGTGTGAGTTGGCACCTGCAGCTGGCCGAGTCCCCACAGCTTGGTAATGAATTTATTTCATTGCTAAACGCCGAACGAGATAGTTGTAAAAAGTCGCGTATCGCTTATTAATATTTTTATTCCTTCCATTCGCAACGGCGGCAGATGTTCAGTGTAAGCCTAGCCGACATTAACAACATAATGAACCCCATAATCCAATCAATCGACTAGAGATAATAATGGCTAAAAATCCGTTCCGACAGAGCCACAAGATGACGGCCACGGGAGAGCCAGCCGCCCGCGAGGACTCCTCTGCCGGTGGGCCTCCGACGATTATCACCACACCGACGACCATTTTGGCCCCCTCCCCCACACCCGTGCACAGCGATGTGCCCATGCCGAATGCCAATGGCAATGGCAATGGATCCGGAAGCCACAAGAGCACCATCGTCATCGAGAGCCAGCCCAAGCGACGCGTTAGCATTATTTCGGATCCGCCTGTAATCGGAGGCGGAGGTTCCGGCTACGATAATCCCGCCTATGAGCAGAATCCCAGGCGGAAAATTTCACAGGTGAGAGCTCCGGTACCGTGTGGTTGTTGATTGCAATTGTGATCAGTTTGTTCGATTGGTGGGCATCGTAAAATCGGATTTTGTTTGGCCTGTTCGTTTAATCTCCAAATGAAAACAGTCTGAAATGAAACGTTTGCGTACATTTTGTACCTAGGTTGATTATCGGATCAGTTTCAGTCCGAAAGATAACGAAATGAATCGGTTAAAAATAAGTGTAGACTCTGGAATGAAATAAAATTTACCCGACAGACCTCCACACACTCGCACTCGGATATCGGGCCGGCGCGAAGGAAGAGCATTCTGAAGGAAACAGTGCCCCACGACAATGAAAGTGATCGCGGTTCGACACATAGTTATGGTGAGTTTTTGATTTATATAATTTAATTTCAAAATATTAGGAATTTCGACAGGAATTTCATCTAATAAGTATAGAAAGGGGCTTGCCGCAAAAATTAATTAAGAATTTGAAACGTTTCATAAAAAAGAAGGCTTGCCGTTAAGATTGATTTAACGGTATGTGGTATTGGATATAAAAATTCTTACGCAATAATACAATAGGTTTTAGAAGGAGAGAAGTTTAAAAAATAACTAGGACAGTGAACCATTGAACGTCTATCTAAAATATATATTTCTTAGGGATATACATATCTTGAGTATGAGTAAGTCTATGCAAGTTATTTAACAAATATACTTTCTCCTGACTCCTGACTTAAATGTACTACCAATGATTGTTATAATAGAAGTGGAAGATTCCCACACTTAATGCTTTGTGAAATAGACTTGGACTTTATCACACTCTTGCCGAGATTGTGATACGAATTAACCAGTTAAAAAAGTAAATATCTCAAGTTCGGTCGGTGTGTGATCAGAGGCGCCAGTTCTGCGTCTATTTCATATTCCAATTGACATTATCAATTATCGGGAATGTTGTGCCTCTGCCTCTGCCTCTGCCTATGCCTTTGACGTATTTGATCATGGACTCCCCTTCAAAGTAAGACCCATAGTTATCACCTAATTAGAGTTTCATCACGGGTGATGATATACTCTCCAGGTGCCTTTTCCAGTAAACAAGCCTTGATGATTCGCAACCCATTTTTATTTAAATTTAGATCTAAAATCTAGATTAATGAATTAAACTCGATCTGATCTTGCAGAGAACTATCGGCAGAACGCGCTGGACGTGCTGAACTCCAAGTACAATGGCCACCACCACACATCAGGAGGCGACAGCAATGGCGGAGGCAATTATGTGGAAGAGTCCTGGATGTACACATTCTGTCTCAAGTGCCGTGGCGAGGAGCCATCTGCGTCCTGGGAGCCGCCCTTCTGGCAGAAGATCTTCCCCTACCCGCTCTGTCCTACCTTTAGGACTGTTTCCCGATTAATTTCAATCATTTTGATTGGTAAGGGAGTTTATTTTATCTTTAGTTAATATTATATCCTTATCATATCCGTTTACAGGTGTCCTTATTTGGATCACAGCCTTTGTGATCATTGGCGACTCAGCTGCCCCTGGAGGACAGCTCTTTGGTCTCGTCGTCCTTACTGTGGCCGCCAACTTTGGCGGCTACCTGATATCGCTGACTACCCTTCCTCGACTAATCGGGATGCTCGTTGTGGGCATTCTCTTCCAGGTGAGTGTTATCCCTCTTCAGTAGTTATCCTGCTAGACACCCATTATTTTATTCTCTTTCGTAGAACGTTGGCTGGGTGAATCTCGATGGTGACTTCTCCAAGGTGACGGCCCACCTGCGCAAATTCGCGCTGACCATCATCCTGACTCGAGCTGGTCTCGAGATGGAGCCGGAGGCCTTCAAGAAGGTGTACAAAACCATCCTTAAGCTGGGCATCATACCGTGGTGCGTGGAGGCGGTTGTCATGGCGGTGATGTCGCACTTCTTGCTCGACCTTCCCTGGATCTGGTCCTTTCTGCTCGGCTCCATTATTGCGGCCGTATCGCCTGCCGTGGTCGTGCCCTGTCTGTTCCGACTGCGCACCAAGGGCTACGGCGTGGCCAAGGGTATTCCCACCCTGGTGGTGGCCGTGGCCGGTGTGGACGACGCCCTCTCGGTGGCCATCTTTGGCATCATCAGCACGGTGATGTTCTCGGACAAGGGTCTGGGCTACCAGATTGCCCAGGCCCCGGTTTGCATCCTGGGCGGTCTGGGCTTTGGCGTTGTCTGGGGAACTTTGGCGCGCATCTTTCCCGAGAAGGGCGATGCCTATGTGGTGCCCTTGAGGACGCTGCTCCTCTTCACCGGTGGCCTGATGGCCATCTATGGCAGCGAAGAGCTGGGCTTCGAAGGAGCTGGTCCTTTGGCGGTGGTGTTCTCGGCGTTCGTCTCCAACCTTTTCTGGTGCAAGGATGGCTGGGATGTCGAGGACAACCCGGTGTCCACCGCCTTTGAAATCTTCTGGATGATCTTCGAACCGATCCTGTTCGGCTTGACCGGCTCCACCATCAAGATTCGCGAGCTGGACTCGCACACGGTATCGGTGGGAGCGGCCTGCATCTTCACGGGCGCCATAATCCGCATCCTGACCACCGCCGGCATAGCCTTCGGCGATCGTCTCAACACCAAGGAGAAGTTCTTTGTGGGTCTCTCCTGGATGGCCAAGGCCACCGTGCAGGCGGCCCTCGGACCCGTGGCCCTCAAGCACCTGGACGAGAACTCCACGGACGACGAACGCAACTGGGCGAACATCGTGCAGACCATCTGCGTGTTCAGTATCGTCCTGACCGCACCGCTCGGCGCCATCCTGATCTCAGTGACGGGCACCAAGCTGCTGACCAAGACCAAACAGCCGCAGGATCTCACCGGCTGGCGACGCAGCCACCGGCCCTCCATCCGCGACATCAGCATCATTGACGAGGAGGAGGAACGCGAGGACCCTGAGATCCCCGAGGACAAGGAGACGCACGACAACACGATTAACAACGCCCACATTCCCACCATCTCCTACACCTACAACACATAGGCTGGTCGCCACTCGACTTCTTGTTGGATCAAGATCCATGTTGATTGTTTTCTTATTGTACCTTAGATTAGGCGGACGGACTATTCATTCCGAATGAAGTAAATAAATAAGATTAAAAAAATATTTTAAAAGCTCAGTGATTTTAATTAATGTGTGAATATATAACATTTATTTTTTTTTAACTTTTCAAGGTTCTTAGAAATGTTTAAAGATATTTCTGCACCGGTTCGCCCAGAATAGACTCCAGCTCCTGGACCGCCGTGCGCGTGTTCTTCTCCACCCGCTGGTGCTCGTCCTCCAGGAGTTCCGCAATAAACGGCACTGTTTCCGGCAGGAGTGGAGCAAATCCTTCGCCCAACTTCCGTGCGATGGCCACACAACTGTTGAAGGCTAGGATTCGGGCCTCTGGGGTGGGGGTGCGGGTCTTGAGGAGCACCTGGCCGTTGAGCTGCTTCCACATGACATCGTTGGTGGCCACAGCCAGTTGGGCAATGCAGTTGGTGAGCGCCTGCTGCAGCTGCTCGCTGCCCAGGACCAAGTCGTTCTCCAGCTGGTCCACCAAGGGAGTCATCAGGGCATTGAAACGGTGCTCGTTGATGAAGTCCTCGCTGCAATGCAGGAAAACGTTGTGCAAGGTGCCCAGGATGGCGGTCAATAGCTCCACATCGTCGTCGCGATTTCCTGCAGAGAACTCGGGCCGAAGTGTGTTGTGCTCGGCCAGGAGGCGAGAAGCATCATCGACAAACTCGCTGGCAAAGAGAACGAACAGCGACTTGAGAGCCTCGGCTATTCGGTTGGTCAGCAGGAAGTAGGTGAGCCGTGTCTCCTTTTCGTTGCTCTCCAGGGCCCACTTGTGCACCCGGGAGTACATAGGCCGGAAGTTGGCCTCCGACAGCTTCAGGATCCAGGTCACAAAGGTCTCCGCAATGGCGCCCTCCACCTCCGACACCGTTTGCCGGTCCACACCGCGTCCACGCACTTGTAGCCGGAACTCGAGCGCCTGCAGGAATAGTTCGCTAAGAGCATCCTGCACTGGCTGCAACTGCAGCGTCGTATTGTGCCGGATGCACTGCAGCAGCAGCTGCTGCATCAACTGACCAACTTCGTCGTAGGCAAGGTGTTCCAGTAGGCAGGAATAGGCCTTGGAGCAGCTGGGGACGAGGATGCGCACCTCCACGCCTTGGGCCACAGCACTCCAAACCTCCACCAACTGTGATTTAAGCGCTTGGGCGCGCTTATCCTGCAGGAGCTGAGGGTGGTCCAACTGCACTCCCAGACGCACCAGTGCCCCGATGATGTCCACTAGGTAGGGGCCCAGGAAGAGTGGCAGGGCCTTGAAAAGCTTGAAAAGAGCTGAAAAAAGAATTCTAGTTTGAAAAACAAATCCTTTCGTTTAGAAACAGAACCTACCGTTCACCAGGGTCGAGCAGAGATAGTCCGGACCCGTTTTTTGGGTAGTCATGTTGTGCACCTGTTCCTTTAGCAGTTCCGTCAGCTGTGGCGCAAACTTAGGCAACTGAGCGAGGGCATGAGCCTTCAAGCTGGCACAGATCTCGACGAGAGTGAGCACCACGTTGCCCACCACCGCCTTGGGCACGTTGGCGCGCCGTTTGGTGATCTTGGTAAGGGTGGCCAGCAGGGAACGGCACTCGTCGATGAAGTCCCGACCATGGCGCTGGGCCAGGAGCTGCAGGGCGTGCAGGGCCGTCTGCTGGAGCTGAGCATGCTGGGCACTGGCGGCGCCGCCCTCTAGGATTCCATTAATAATGGACTCCAGGGGGGCGAACAGCACACCAAAGTGGTCGGCCGGTGACTGCTGGAAGTAATCGTTTGTGGGGCTGAGCTTGGTGACGAGCAGTTCCAAGACCTTGATGCGGACATGGATCAGGTCGTGCTGCAGCAGCTCTGTGATCACGCTGAGGAAGTGCTCCGCCGCCAACAGTCCAATGGCATTGTCCAAGACATCGTGGGCGTAGTTCGCCAACACCCGCCAGTACTTTTGCAGCAACGGCGTCTCGGCAGTGGAAACAATAGCTTCATTGACCACACCCACGTACGCGAGTGTCTTGAGGATGAAGACCTGGTAGTGGGGCAGCAGCTCCGTGGGATTGGGACGCTTCATCTTGGCTTGCCACTCCTTGCTGCTGCTGATTCCCGAAAGGAACTCCATGATCAGATACTTGTAATGGCGCAGCTGCTTGAAGGAGTTGTTGCGCACGTCGAAGAGCTTCTGCTCGGTGTCCAAAATGGAGGAGTGTCTGTCCTCCGCTGTCAACTGATTGCCCTTGTTTGCTGGCAGCTTGGCCAGGTAATCCAGCAGACGGACTGCAGTTTGCAGGGCAACTGCAGGATCCTCGAACATCAGGGTCAGCTCGGATGCAAAGTCCAGTCTCGACTTTTCCGTGGACACTTTTTTGGAACCTTGTTCCAGCATCACCTGTGCTTCGAACAGGATGCACAAAAACTGCCAGAGGTGCGCCTTGGGGTCCAGAACCCGGAATAGTGTAGCATACAGGGGTAGCCTTCTGTGCACCGGAACATCCGTGCAAATATCGGCAAAGACCTTCAGAACTGGGATGATTAGTTGCTCCTTCTGGCCCGTGGTTTGGAGCAAAATGGGGATAATCGACTCCACCACGTTGTGAATGATGTGGAGGCTGAAGGCGTCGTCGTGCCGGGCAACAGTGGAGCCCACGAACGTGAAGATCTCAACGATCTTGTGGAGCACTTGCTGCGGATACATGCCGGCGCAGTGGGCGAGGAAAAGAAGGGCGTGCTGTTGGGTTTGAGGATTCCGCGTGTTTCGCAGGCACTGGACTACCAGCTCGATACGGAAGCTGGACTCCGGCAGGGTCTTGGACAGCTGAATGCCGGCTGCTTGGGCCACTTGGCACGAGTGGAGCAGGCTGGTGAGGATCAGCTGCTTGGGGTACTCGGCAGCACTGTGCTCCTCCAGCGTAAGACAGCCCTGGAGAAGATCAAACAGTGACGGAATCAGCAGCTCAGCGCCAACAAGTAGCTTCTTATGCTCCAGCAGTTCCAGTAGCGTCATGCCCTTCTTCCAGGATAAGCTGGTCAAGTCTAACTGCAGAGTATCTCCTCCGGATCGCCGCTTGTTGACGGGCTTCGCGGGCTGTGGCTTTTGTCCCTTGCTGGCGGCCATCTCCACCAGGATCGGCACCAAGGGCTTGCACTCCAGACGACAGCGCTTCAGCAAGCGGTGGCTGGCCAGGAAGATGCTGTCGTTGTCCGAGAGTGTGGCCGCTTCCACAATCAGCTTGATCAAAGCTACCTTGTGCTGGGCCTGCAGCCGCTCGAAGGTTTCCGGGGTGAGGCTGTTCAGCAGGACACAGGGCAGTGGCTGCAGCTTCTTCTCCAGCTGGATATAAGCATCGTGATGGGCGAAGCTGGCCTCGAGCAGTTCCCAGGCGAGGGGCTTCTGGAGCAACACATTTAGCGCGACATTCCCCTCGAATCGCTCCATCACCGACTTGTAAATGTCGCTGTGGGGCCATGGGAGCTGCTTCAACTGTTGCTCGCCAACGGCGGCGGTGATCTTCTTCAGGGACGCCAGGCCCAGAGGCAGTAGCTCCCCGAGGAAGTGCTCGTTGTTGACGTGCTTCAGTGCCGCCAGCAGGGCGGCCGTGCAGGTAGGAGCTTGCTCCGGATCGGAAGCCAGGGCCAGCACCGCGCGCTTCAGCTTAGAGAGGACCAACTTTTCCTTGGGAGTCGCGTTCTCCGGCTCCAAAATTGTGTAGAGGATGAGGGCGTACTGCTCATGATCCATGCCCAGCTCACTTCGACGCTGGAGTAGCAAGCGCACCAGTTGCTCTACGTGGGCCACCAGCTTCCGAGTGCTCATCAACTGCAGCGTGTTGATGGCCTGCAACCGCAGGGTCTGAAGCGGGGATCCACAGGCATTGGCCACTCGCAGCACATGGACAAGGGTGCAGTCCAGTTGCGATTTCTGGTTCGACAGCACGGCATCCAGTAGCAGGAAACCGTGCAGGCGGAATACAGTGTAATCTGAGTTGCGCGGCCACAGCTCTGGCAATCGCTCGAAAATGTAAAAGTTGGTCAACAGATCCAGTCGATCTTGGGCCTCTGGGAGCATTAAAGTGAGACATTGCTGGAGGGAGCGAGTCCACTCCAGGTGCTCGCTTCGATCACTTCGTTCCACGAACACCTGCTTGCAATGTATTTCCAGGAGCCGCAGACACAGACGCAGTTCATCGGTGATCTCAGTCCAAGGCACGGAAGTCAACGACGTCCACTTGGTGTTCCTCACCAGAGTCAGCAGGAAATCTAGATACAACTGCAGCGGAACGAACTCTTGCGGACTGCCGTGTCCCTTAACAATACGAAATTGGATGCGCGGGCTGTAAAGGGAAATCTTCTCCAGCATGTGGAGACTCTCCTTCGCCGGAAGTTCCCTCTTCGCATAGGCGGTGAGTAGCAGCAGCAGGTGTGTTAGTTGGGAGGCATCCTGCAAGTAGGCTTCCCCGCCGTGATCCTCGATGCTTTGTAGCAAAGCCCGTTCCTGACTGACCAGCTCCTGCTCGGTTCCCGATATTATGTCCAGGAAGTGCTGCCGATGCTCGTTGAGCTTAAAGTCCTCAAAGTTCTGGGTAACCTTCAGATCTCTCAGGAACGAAACTCTCTCGGCAAACTCGCTTTCAAGCAAAAGTAGGAGAGCATGGTGCTCGTCCTTTGTTGGTGACTTTTCAGGGAACAGCAGTGGCATCAGCGCCAGCAGCAACAGATTGGAGTCGTAGTGTCCACTGACATGAGAGGTGGTGAGATGTCGCACGGCGGATGGGACCACCGCCTGCCATTCCGCATCCTTTTCGGACTGGGCGCGTTGCACCAGCCGGCACAGGGTCTTGGCCAATTGCAGAGGTTCCAATATTTCGACCATTGTCTCTGTGGGCAGTCCAAGCAGAGCAGCCACCACTGCACCACTGTCATCGTTAATGCGATCTAGGAGACATTCTTCCAACAACTTTATGCTGCGCTCCCGTTTCTTGGGTAGGTTCAAGCTTTTCAATAGCTGCTGGACGGCATTGAGGCGCCAGTCGGAGCTGTAATGGTATAGCTTCTCGTAGGCGCTCTTGGCCTTTTCGTCCGAGGTGTTGAGCCGGAAGCCTAGGGTGGCGATTTAATTATAATATACGTTTAAATCAAAGTTCAGTAGACTTACCCAGAGCTATCTTTAAGGCCTGCTGGCGATTACTTGATTTGGCTTTGGCTCTGAGGGCTTCCTTGACGCACAAGTCGAATGCCGCCGGATATCGACGCTCGAGCTTCTCCAGATACGAAGAATACCAAGTATCGAAGCTTGTTTTTTCAGTTTCGGCTTCGTCATCCGAGTCTATTATGATGGTGTCATCGTTGTAATCCAAAGTGTCCATGGGCTCAGGGGCCTCTGTCGCCACAAAGGCATCCAAAAAGCAACTGAGGAAGGAAGATTCGACATAAATACATTATAGTACATAGCTATTAAGGACCCACTTGATTAATTGTTGGGCACATGGACTAGCCAAAGGCACCTCAGACAACAAGTTATCCAGGAACTGTTTGTGGGTGCCAGATGCGGGGTCATCTTCTCGAATGGCTGCCACGGCGCCCGTCATGAGCGGAATGCAGATCGACTGGATGGCGATGTTGGCCTTGGCCAGAGATGCCAACGCCGGGATGAGCCACTTCTGGCCCACCAGGTTCAGTATGGTGCCTGGCGTGAAGTGCGGCACAGCGTGCTGCTGCTTTCCGTAGATGCACAGAAGTAGAAGCAGCGACTCGTTCTGGAGGCGCTCAAAGGGACAGTTTCCAACACGCTCCAACAGAGCATTGCAGATCTTGCCCTTGAGCTTGGTGCGGGAAACCAGCTGGGCCACGATCACATAGGCGGCGGCCATGAAGTCCACGTTGTCCGACACGAGGCCCTTGAGCAGCGACTCTAGAATAGTGGTTACATGCCAGTCCTGCAGGGGCTGAGCTGTCTGCAAAGCGCCCACCACCACGGTGGCGTAAAAATTGATCTGAGTCTGCAGCTGGTAGGCCCGAGGACCCAGTTCCTTGACCGCCTTCTGGGTGGTCTTGCAGATGAATCCGAGAAAGGCCGGATTGTTGGCCGCCCGGTTGACGATGGCTGACTTGGCGAGTGGTGCTCCTGGGCGTTGAAGGCGGCGCAGCCAGGCCCAGTCGGCGTCTGTGGTACGGATGCGCATAGTCTTCAGGACCTCGACAAACACCTTGGTCTCGTGGTAGGGGAGGATGAGGCCCATTACCGAGCGGCGGTTGTACTCGTGCACCTGGAAGCGCCGCAGCAGCCACTCAAAGGCCATGTGGGCGGGGCGCAGTAAGAGGTAGGGCGACAGCAGCCTCAGGAACTTGCCTATCGCAGTGTCCAACATCTTATTGACCTCGGGCAGCTCCACGGCCCGCTCCAGCGTCAGGGTGGCTTCGTCGAACAGGGTGAGGTGGAACTCCTTGAAGGCTGGATTCAGCTCGGTCAGCTCCTGCAATCCCGCCACTCCAATGTCGTAGATGGCCCTGCGGTCCTTGGTGGCGGCCTCCTTGGGGTCGAACAGAATCGAGGCCCGGCTCCGAGCGTCCGCCAGAGAGACGGACGTCTGCGGCGCCGCCAGCTTCTTTAACTGCTGGGCCAATGCGGTACTCATCTTAATGTGTTGTGTTCTCCTTCCTATTTAAATAACAGTTCTCAGCACGAAGGTAATAAACGACCGCACTCCACACGTGTTTTGGGTTGCATTAGTGGTGGCACCGCATTCGATAACCTTCGATAACAAACGAATGTAGCTGTTTCCACTGTGCTGGAACTGCGTCTGTCCCTAGTACAGTAAACACTGTAATGATAAAACACTTGTTTAAAGCCCAAATAGATTTGTTTTTATAATGTATCTATCTTTTAATGTTTATATAAATCGCATACAATGTAAAAATACTCTTTTATATACTTAATCTCAAAGAGGTACAATATTCCGCGGAATCGACAGTGAACGGTTTAAAAATGACCATGAGAATGTAACGTGATGACAATGAAGATACGGACTAAACATAATACGAAATGAATGAGATTATGACCCGAATACTAAATGCTAACATAAGGTGGGGCTAAAAGCATAGCCGCTTCAGGGAGTTTTTTCTTCTTATCTTGGGATCGCGGCTCTGTGAGCGCTGCGGAGGCGTAAGTCGTTCCTTGGGCATCATGAGCTTGGAGGGCGTGTCCAGTTCGGTGACCAAGCATCGTTCTCCGGGGTGGGACTTGCACAGACAGTTGATGCAGAAACGGAACTGGCAGACGAGGCTGGTGCATTCTGCGAAGTTGTACGCCGGCTGCTGCAGGGGGCTGTTGATCTCGCCGAGGTCCAGGGATAGGAAACGCGTTAGCGGCAGCCGCTCATCGGAGCTTATGGATGCGTTTCTTAGAGGCAGAGTCTGGGAGAGCGCGGATTCCTCGCGAGCAGCCTCGCTGACGAATACCCGACTTCCCCGTCCACAGCGCGGGCACTTGACCCTCTGCTTCTGCTCTCGCAACACCCGTCCAGTGTCCGACGCCAGCAGGTGAATGCTGGAGTAGCCAGAGTCCAGAAGAGAGGCACTGTTGGACTGATTGCCGTGATTCGAGATTTGTAATGGCACAGTAGTTGTATTGGCTCGTGCTAGATGACGCCGCCTCTTGGGCACGAGCGGATTTTCCTTAGAGAGGTTCAGCTTTATGCGATGGTTCTGCAGCCGCTCCACGGCTCGCTGGCTTCGGTAGACGGCATCCTTCCATGCCTGCGACACCTGGGTCATCACGTCCAGCGTGTGGGCGCTCACATGCCGCAGTATGGACTCAAGGGCTGGCTGTGTCTGCGACAGCCGAGCCACGATGTCCAGGTGCTCCATGCCTCCGTAGAAGCGATTCTTTGGCTTCGGCTGGTCTTGAGGGAAGAGCAGCTTCTTCGATTTCTTGGGGCTGCTGTGAGGGGATTTGAAGTGCTTCTTGCGACGCTTGGGCATGCTATGTGCCTCCTGGAGGCGCGGCGTCGTAGAGACTTCGTCCTTCGATGGGGAGCCCTGCATTTCGGGTACAGTGGGCGGATGCCGTTTCCCCCAGAGGTGCTCCTGCTGGCCACCGGGAGTGGACATCCCCCGGGAAGCCAGAAACGCAGTATTGGAGGCATTGCGACAGTTCTCGTTCTCGGCTTCGCTCTCCCCCAACAAAAATGGCGTCTCGGCGGTGGAATTGTGCTGGGCTCGGAAGGACGTGTATCCGGAGACGTCCAGCTCGGCGTCGAAGCTCCGAACCTTTTGTAAAGGTGGCCGACGGTTGTAGCCACTCATATCGAGTGATTTATAAACTTTTTTCTTGAAGTTTGAAGCATTTGGCTTGTTTTGTGATGGCTTCTTGTTTTCTTTTTTGATGTTTATTTATTTATATCGAATATCGAAATCGTTTTAGGCTTGCTAGAGGTGTGGAAACCTCGATAAGCACATCAGGGAATTGATACAACGGAGCTCCTGGCGCCACCTATGTGTCAGTGTAGCACGAAATTCCGGCTATCGGAACGTACAGAAACGGAACGATATTAAAATTAAATTAGTTTTAAAATGTATGTTTAAGTTTTATAAATAAAATATTTGTACATTAACATCTGGTTATTAATTGCCCCGCTAATACAGCGACAAAGCTTAGTTGAAAACGAATGGTAGCAGTTGAATATAATTTTCTTTCAAAATATCAAAATATTTTTTTTTAGATTAACTTTAAAAAATTTATTGAAATATACGTGAGTAAATAAAATTCTTAGAAGCAGTATTAAAGTAATGTGTTTTTTTTTTAAATTAATTTTTTAATATTTTTGGTTTTTAATTAATTATTCTTAATTAAAATTTTTTTGTTTAACTCAAAATGTAATTAAAGAAGTATTGGGACTTTATTAATGTTTTGAAAAAAGATAAAGTTAAAGTTAAGTTATTTGTTTTTAAAAATCACATAAATGAACAACGTATGCGAAAGAAAATAATTTTCAACAAAAAAGGAGACTGCTTAGATAATCTTAATATCCTTGAACACAAACATCAGATTTGGTCCAAAAAGAAAAAGGGACCAAGCTGGATAATCTGGTTCTGGCCATCATCAGTGTCATCAAATTAACAAAAATCTCTTAATAATTTATCATTTTTTCTCTCCGTCTCACAAAAGTCCAAGTTTCTCGGCCTGTTTCCCAGTGCCCTTCCGTTTTTCGAGTATCCTTTGTGGTGTCCTTTCACTGACAAATTTGCCGGCTCAATTTTTTGTGCAAATCATGCCGAGGCATAGATTTTGGAATCATGTGAAAGTCCTCCATCGCCTCCCAAGTTGTCCTGAGCCGCCCCTGAGATAGTTTCGTCAGCTGTCCATATTGTTTTTGCGCTGACAGCAGCCCCAAAAAAGAAAAAAAAACACCACCCCCGGTGGCAAGGACCTCCATCCAACCAACCCAGCCACCCGACGACTTCATCCACTTGCTGCCGGAACGAAAATGAGGATGAGGGCGAGTGAGAAGTCGAGAATCTGTTCTGAGGTCGCCGGAGGAAAATCAATGAATGATATTTCCTTTATGAGGCTCAATTATTTGCTGCGGGGATTTGCTTTTCTTCTCCGGATTCTGTCATCTGGTTCGTGCCTCATTGTCCTTTTAAATGCTTTGGCAAAATATTTTGGGTATTTGTCCTGCCTTTTGTCAGGCAACAGCTCCTGCAGGCTGCGTCCCATCCAGGGCGTTAATAATTTATGAATATTTGCTCATTTATTGTTTTGCATTATTTATGGTTTTATTATTTGTCTATTTCGAAGGGGCTTTATTGAAATGGCTGGAAATCGCTTGGTCAGGGGGCGTGGCGCAGGACAAAGATTTTGTTTTGATTTTAATTAAATCGACAGACGCACATCGGCTTAATTTAAAGTCATTTGACTGTCATAATCCCTTGTTCACTCTCCGCTTTTTGCGGGTTTTGGCGGCATATTAATTGTCGTTGTGGATTTTGGGAACTGAGAATTGGGATTAATTTGCGGTTCATTGGTTTAGCCTCCGAGTTCGGTGGTTCCCGAAGGGCAGGCCAGGGTAGGTAGAGATTACCTAATGACTTTGTCATTCTCTACAAAAGGATGTGGGCATTTTAGGACTTTTGATTCGAAATATTAAATATAAGTTCAGCTTAAGGATTTTCTTTTTCCCAAATTAAATTATAAAATTATAGACTCTCAGAGATGTTGATCTTAGTAATCCCTAGTAGTCATCCTTAATCCCTAGTGGTCATTATAATTTAATATTTTAAACATACATCTAAGATGATTAAAAATGAATATTATACCAACCGACCTATTCTTCTAGAGTTACTATATTTATATAGTTGTTTCCTCCAAAAAATGTAAATAGTTTCCAACTGTACAATCTAAATATTATTTTTTTGATTTTTATTGGACAATAGCTCATGTGTGTGTAATCCTTGAAGCCACAAAGGTCTAAGGACTAACCTAACCATATCCAAGTTTGCTCAGTATGCCGATATATGTCCAACATATATGCCTACATATGTTTTATGTAGCGCTATGTTTGTACGGATATTGATATCCTTGCTGATTAATTCGAGTTTATGCACCAGAACGACCCGAAATGATGACAAATGGAGGGCAACAACGAAACGCACAGTCAATATTTGCACTCAATCCGTACATATGCTCTAATTATTATCCTTTTAGCCGTGGGCAGTGCCCTGCTTGGCATTATGTCGCCCGACTGACATGAAGACATGGAGAGGCACACACAACCCACCTACATAGATACATACCTACCCCCTTTGCCAGTCCCGATCAAACATGGGTCGGTCTCTCGAATCAACTAATTATGGTAATTTACCGCGGAATGTCAACAAATATTTTGTAACCGGTTATTTTATCGCACGGCCGCGACTCACGCCAGCACCCGGCTCCCGACCCGAAGAAGGATACCAGTGGAGTGCTGGAGGAAGTCACCCCCGTACTGGGGGCATGAGTGCAACTGGAGATGGAGCCGGACAGTCCTTGGCAGTCACAGCTCTTGACAAACGATGTTTACCGCGGTGGGTGTCCTTTGGCCCTGGATGTCCTTGCGCCAACACGAAGTGGTCTGATTATTTTTAACCAACCAAACAGACAACCTCAAATGGCTGTGCAAGCAAAGTAACCCGAACTGGAACTAGAACGAAGCCCAATTCGCTTGATTGTGTTTGATTTCGGCCTCATGGTAGTTTTATTTTCACATTTTTGTTTATTATCAGAGGGTATATGGATTTCGGATCGACGAATGCTATAGTCTGTATTAATAATTTGAGTTTAAATTAGTTTTATGCCATATCTTTGTTGGACCATTTGAACTATTGTTTCCCACTGATAGCCCCTTAAACACTGGGTATCTTCAAGTCCAATCTTATAAATTATATTGCTGTTGTGGCCCACTGAGTGGTAACTCATTTTTAGCCAATAAATCGCTTGGCCGCCGTTTAGTTGTTGTTACCTTTTTGTCTTTATACCTGGGTGTGGCACAGAAATAAAAAACAAGCTGATTACAATGGCTGGGAGAAGTATTCATTTGATGGTAATAAGGAAATAATCGCACTCATTTATCATTATAATGTGTTTGAATTTTGCGAGGGCGAGCCAAACGGTAGTAATTGGCAAGGTAATTATTAACATCTAAATATGTCCTATTTCATCTAAGCATTTTTTAAGCATTTCCAAAACCAATCATATATAAGCATTTTGAAAAATAATTGTAATGTCGAAATTTTTGATATATTGTTATTTTCTATTGTTATCTTTATATTTTAAATTTGCAAAATATGATTGATTTCTTAAGAATTCACAAAAAACAGAAATACCATCCACCATGTCTAAGAATTTGCAAAATTTGATTGATATCGAACTTGCCAATTTTTATAAAAATTAAAAATAAAACCATCCCACTTCCTAACACGACACGTGCAGTGCGAATGACAAATGGAAGAACTCAGATGTGCAAATTTTTATATTTTCCAATTAGCAGATGGATGATCTGGAAAAGAATTTCAAAAAAATTAGTATAATTAGGAAGGGTAGTACTCCTTTGGACACTTTTAATATTATCTTATTTTTAAAACGTTTTGCATTTAATTTCCAATTGCTTGTCCTTCGCACCCAGGAAACTACAATTTGTCAAAAATAAAAGCAATTGAAGAGTCAAGTGTCCAAACTGAAGAAGGGTCTAAGGCAAAGGGTCCGACTTCTAGCAATCCCCAGCCGAGGACTTGAGACCCCAATCGCAATCGTATGAATTAATGATGGGTCGGGGCGGCTATTTCAGTTTCGGTGGAAAAAATGCGAAAAGTACATGGAAAAACGGTTTCAATTTGAATAATATGACGAAATGGGCAAAGGGCCCAAAAAAGGGTTGACAGCAAAGGTGTTTGTCGGCTTCTATTTCCATTTCCAGGGTGTCACTGTCACACAGTTCATTTCGCATTCACAACATGCTCCTCCAGGCGTCGCGGCTCTTTTGCCAATTTCATTTAGCGGCATCATTTCTGCTCGTGCCTTTGTCATTTTTTCTCAATTTCACTCCTTTTTGCGTTTTTTTTTTGTTGTTGTCCTCCAGAGCAGTTGGAAAACAAGATAAATGATTTCAAACTTGACTTTTCATTTCGTATATTAGCTGGAACGTGTCTCACATAGTTCATGACACCCATTCTCCCCCTTTTCCCGCCACCTGGCTAACCAAACCCTAGCCCTTGTTACAAAAAATGAGAAAAATTTAATTGTTTTCTATTAACGAGCCTCGATTTGTTCCCGGACTTTACACATTCGGTTGATCAAAATATCATACACTGTTTTGTTTGCTCACCCCTCACCTCATTCCCCTGCCCTGAATCGGGCCGGACTCAGGGGTTCTCCTCCCACCCACCGCTATTTGGACATATGCTGCTCTGCCCGGGCCGATGATATATAGCCCTCGGCTGTTTGCCGCTGATTATGGTGGCTTTAAACGGCCCGGAGCATAAAGTGGTGGCTGGTATTGGGCTCGCAGTTGACTTGGTGTCTGACTTTGGCCCTTCTCTGAATGATGTTTGCGCTTAGGATAAAGTTCAACATTAATTGAATGAGCATAGTTTCGAATCGAACAGGCCAATTATTTTATGGAAATTATATTTTTTCCAACGAAAATTATTTATACCCGAACATTTTTATACTAATCCGAATCGATCTACCAATCGTTTAAGGTATTCCGCTCAAGAATTAATAATAATTTGTTTCTAGATTTTGATGCAAAATCGATGTACAAATCGATTAAGGTATTCCGCCCAAGAATCGGATGAATATTGGAAAAGATATACCCATCTCCGGGAGCCATATTGTGCCTCCATGCATTTTTCCACATTTTGAAGGGGATCCTCCAGGAAATTTGAGAAAAAATCGAAAAAATAATTTGTTTCTAGATTTTGATGCAGATTGGAAGGGAATCGATGTACAAATCGATTAAGGTATTCCGCCCAAGAATCGGATGAATATTGGAAAAGATATACCCATCTCCGGGAGCCATATTGTGCCTCCATGCATTTTTCCACATTTTGAAGGGGATCCTCCAGGATATTTTAGAAAAAATCTAAAAAAATTTTGTTTCTAGATTTTGATGCAGATTGGTAGGGAATCGATGTACAAATCGATTAAGGTATTCCGCCCAAGAATCGGATGAATCTTGGCAAAGATATAGCCATCGCCGGGTTCCATATTGTGCCTCCATGCATTTTTCCACATTTTGAAGGGGATCCTCCAGGAAATTTGAGAAAAAATCGAAAAAATAATTTGTTTCTAGATTTTGATGCAGATTGGAAGGGAATCGATGTACAAATCGATTAAGGTATTCCGCCCAAGAATCGGATGAATATTGGAAAAGATATACCCATCTCCGGGAGCCATATTGTGCCTCCATGCATTTTTCCACATTTTGAAGGGGATCCTCCAGGATATTTTAGAAAAAATCTAAAAAAATTTTGTTTCTAGATTTTGATGCAGATTGGTAGGGAATCGATGTACAAATCGATTAAGGTATTCCGCCCAAGAATCGGATGAATCTTGGCAAAGATATAGCCATCGCCGGGTTCCATATTGTGCCTCCATGCATTTTTCCACATTTTGAAGGGGATCCTCCAGGAAATTTGAGAAAAAATCGAAAAAATAATTTGTTTCTAGATTTTGATGCAGATTGGAAGGGAATCGATGTACAAATCGATTAAGGTATTCCGCCCAAGAATCGGATGAATATTGGAAAAGATATACCCATCTCCGGGAGCCATATTGTGCCTCCATGCATTTTTCCACATTTTGAAGGGGATCCTCCAGGAAATTTGAGAAAAATCGAAAAAATAATTTGTTTCTAGATTTTGATGCAGATTGGTAGGGAATCGATGTACAAATCGATTAAGGTATTCCGCCCAAGAATCGGATGAATCTTGGCAAAGATATAGCCATCGCCGGGTTCCATATTGTGCCTCCATGCATTTTTCCACATTTTGAAGGGGATCCTCCAGGAAATTTGAGAAAAATCGAAAAAATAATTTGTTTCTAGATTTTGATGCAGATTGGTAGGGAATCGATGTACAAATCGATTAAGGTATTCCGCCCAAGAATCGGATGAATCTTGGCAAAGATATAGCCATCGCCGGGTTCCATATTGTGCCTCCATGCATTTTTCCACATTTTGAAGGGGATCCTCCAGGAAATTTGAGAAAAAATCGAAAAAATAATTTGTTTCTAGATTTTGATGCAGATTGGAAGGGAATCGATGTACAAATCGATTAAGGTATTCCGCCCAAGAATCGGATGAATATTGGAAAAGATATACCCATCTCCGGGAGCCATATTGTGCCTCCATGCATTTTTCCACATTTTGAAGGGGATCCTCCAGGAAATTTGAGAAAAATCGAAAAAATAATTTGTTTCTAGATTTTGATGGAGATTGGAAGAGAATCGATGTACAAATCGATTAAGGTATTGTGCTGAAGAATCGGATGAATATTGGTAAAGATATAGCCATGGCTGGGGGCCATATTGCGCCTCCAAGCCATTTTGCACAGTTTGAAGGGGATCTTCTAGAAAATTTTAGAAAAAATCTTAAAAATGTTACTTTTTAACCAGTGTAGAATAATGTCTTTTGAAGTTTCCCAGGGTGATTGCATGGTTGGGCCTTGAAATCGAACCTAATTAACAAAGGCTTTCCACCATCATTGTAACCAGATATCATAATCGCCTAATCGGACTCGACTAGCTGATGGCATTGTCGTAACGATGGGCTTCCCATCGGATGATTGTTTGCTTTGCCGACTGATAAACGCCCCGAGTGGTCGGGTCTCACCTTAACACCTCCTTAGGGTCACACACACTCCCGGCCCGGGGAGATATTCCCAGAGATATCATGGTGGTGGCACTCAGTCCACTTCTGACACTCTCCACTTTTTTATCCATTTAATCAATTAAGTCATCAGAACAATGTTTGTGTTTGTATTCCTATTGTTTTTTTCTATATGGTTACTTCCGCAATAGTAATGGTGGTGGTGGTTGGGTTGGCTTTCTTATTGACTTTCCTATGACATCCACCAACGATTGTCACACTATCTTACCAATTTTTGATTCTAGTTTCCCAGTGTTTTTTGTGCCTCACCAGATCACGTGTTGGGTCTTGGATAACTTGAGTTTTTGCCATCGAGGCATTGAGGAGGAGTCACTTAATTAAGACGAAACGCCGCTGTTTTATTATTGATATAGTAAATACTCCATAAATTTTCTAATGAAAACACTTAACGACACACGTCACAAAAAACAATGCGGGAATTCGGTTTTTATTTACCCAAAAGTTAGGATGGTCCCTTCTTTGAATATATCAGGGAGGGAAGTGTGTATTTTTTCCTATCATAATTAACCAAGGTACTACGTTGCTTGTGAGAATTTATTATGATTGATCAGGGAATTAGGGGGAATCAGTAGTGAGTGAGTAGTTTTCTTTACTAGAAACAAATAGAGGAGAGTAAAAATCCTTCGCAAAATAAACTTTTAAAATGGAAACATTTCTCGAAGTAAAGTCGGAAACTTGTTTCTGGAAAAAGTTTAGCAAATTCCTTTCACCATAAAATGCCAAGCGGGCCAATCTGAAATTGTTTCGGAAGAAACGAGGAGTAAGTAAAGTAATTTCAGCTGCGAGACTCTGGCTTTGAGTGAAATCCTTTCATTTAATTGTGTGTCATAAATTAAAATGGCATTCTCTAGGAGGGTAGAGAGAAGGCTGATTAAGCGGAGATCCTTGGTTTTCAATTAAAAGTTTTCGAGGTGAGTTTCAGAGGACCCTCTAGCCACAGGAGTCTTGTGTATTTTCTTGGTTTATGTAAAATCCAAGACCGAATGCAATTGAATTAATTCAAGAATCATATTTTCTTTTGTTGGCCCGGCAATCCCTGAGTGCAATTTATGTTTGTGCTTACAATTGGAAATCTGTGTACTGACAACAATCTATTGGAATCGAAGGCAAATGCAATTGTCACTCCATGTAAGAATAGTCATGCACATGGCCCCCGATGCACTCAGCCGATGCACTGGTGTCTGCATTGCATCTGGGCATAATTCTTAATGTTTTGCTTTCAATTTGTCGAGACTACTTAGGCAGCTCTTTGTGTGTCCAAACAACAAAATTTGCATATTGGTTTACAAGACTCCAGATAGATGCACTTGGGCTCGAGCACTTGAGCAGCAAATAAAACAAATGTATTCGTTTACATTTCCCCCCCAGAAGTCTCCAAGGATGAACGACAATCTTGCATCGATTACCTTTGACCTCAACTGGGCCACAAACAGTGATAAATTAAATCAGCAGAAGAGGTCCTCAAGTCATTTTTGGGTCCTTCAAGGACTATCTTATCGAATTGTGGACAATGGAATAAATAATATATCCAAGGCCAATTACTTATCCTTGTCCAAGGACTATGATTAAACTCGCACACTTAACCTTTGGACTGAGCCGATGCAAATCAATGTTAAATAAATTATGTACAACTATTTAGCAATAAATTAATCTTCATAAATCACAAATCAACATCAGGGACGACAACCTGGAAGCAGGATCCCCACCTGAGTGGGTGTGTTCCATGAACTACATTAAATTAGAAACGAGGAGTCGTCAAGATTCCGTATAATGACAAAAGCAATTAATTTTGTGTGTGCCCAGGCAGCTGCCAGGGGATTGTGTTGGCAAGGTGTTGGCCTGGTGTTCTGGTGTTCTGGAGTCATGGAGTGTGGGCCGACATCCCGCCAACCCTTTTGCCATTTAGCGAAGCTCCCTAACCCCCTGATTACGCTCACAAATCGCTACATCCAGGAGGGAGGGAATAAAGCTCACCTTACCTCCCATTCAACACACAATCAAAATTCCAGAGGAGAAGGTTGTCGGCACAGAGGAGGAGCTCCGGTTCGAAAGCTTTGCAATTAATTATGCGAATCTGACGAATCTTCCTAAGCGAGCAACTCTTCGACTTGGCTCACATCCCGTAGAACAAATGCCGTTTCCTGTCAACTGCCTGGCATCATGATTTACATGGCTGCCTTGCGGATTGTTTGTCCTGGCGAAGGCTCACCAGGGTGGGACTGGGGCCCGGGCCGTACGTCTGCGCCTGTGGTGACTGGAGTGGAATGGGTACATAGTTAGGTATGGAGATGCTGGTGCTGGTTCTGGTACTGGTGCGAAGGATGTCGGGGTAAATGCAAATTTAAAGGCGTGAATAAGCCAAAGGCAGACTCTAGAGCTCTAATTGTAGCCAACCCCCGTAATTATCCGCTATGGAAAAGTCATTAATGGTATTAAGGGGATTCCGTAACCACGTTAGTAGTGTGTTCAAGGTGAATGGTGGTAAGTTTTTGGGAAATTTATTGTATTTCAAAAAGGAATTTCTAATCAAATTAAATAAATACAAGTAATCTAACGATTTAACTCTGTTTTTTAGGTAAATATTTCTAAAACTAAAGCAAGAGACTGACTCCTTTAAGATAATGCCTTTATACCCCATCCTCCCGACTAATCTCACTTAACTTTATGGCAGGATTCACATGATCGCATCATAAACACTTGACAATATGACGGAGGAAAAGAGGAGTGCCCGAAAGGGATGCGAAAGGACCACCAGAGCCTGTTTGCTAATTTGAGGAAAAACCAAAAAGTGTTTTGGACCCACTTAATGGTTTGTTTTCGGTTGACAACTTCTCGTCTGGAGCACTTTACATTTGTTTGGCTTGTGGTCTGCTGATGATGAGCAGGAAATGGCCGAGTGGATGAGGAGGTCTTCCATAGAGGACAATGGACGCTAACAACTAATTTAAAGCAATTATGTAAAAAGTTTTCCCTACAACTGCCGCAGGCGCATTGAAAGTTTCACGCCACAAATGTCCGTTCGTAAATTTTTAGTATAAATAGTTTTAATTAAATTTGTCGAATTATAGTCGGTTTTGCCAATTAAAGTTTGGCCAACTCAAGAATGGTTAAGAGTATACTTTTCAAATGAAAAAAAAAGATTGTTTTATTGAGAGCGTTGAATCACTCCCTAATCAAAAATAATTCCCACTGCGTATGCTTCGAAATCTCATCGGTATTTTGCTTGCAAGTGGCTGGCAATCCCTTGCGATGCACTTGCTCAAAAATAATAACTAATCATAACAACGACTAGGAGATATAAAAAAGATTTTTCCCTGGAAATCATTTCATGGGAATTTCTTTGGCCTGTAACTCCATTTTTACGACACGTGCCTGCGCACGCACTTTGATTAGGCCCTTGTCATTCCACCCCATCTGGAGCTGCCCCTGGATGTGGCAAGTGTCACTGCACCAGTTACCACCACCATTGGAAGCCCACCAATATCGGATTGCAGACTGTATGGGCTTCAAAGGACAGAAA
This sequence comes from Drosophila atripex, assembly GCA_035045925.1. Classification (NCBI taxonomy): domain Eukaryota; kingdom Metazoa; phylum Arthropoda; class Insecta; order Diptera; family Drosophilidae; genus Drosophila; species Drosophila atripex. The sequence continues at coordinate 12,452,785 of JAWNOP010000070.1, forward strand.
GGGACTTGCGACAGGATTCGGTCAGCTTTTGCGATTGTGGCAACTCGTGTGGGTGTCAAGTTTTTATGGCTATGTTTGATTTCTGGTCGGCACAACGCCGCTAATGGAAGGCACTTGTTCCACCCGTCGCAATCAACGAGATTTGCTCCTTTAGGATAGAGATCAGTAGCAGTATTTACCAAAGGACAAAATGAGCAAGTGCAATGTCATCCAGGAAGTGTGGGAAATTATGAAAACTGTTACGGTTTGCACAACCATTTTTTGGTGGCACATATGATAAGCGATTTTCATAAAAAAATATCCAACTATATGTTAAAGATATTTAGAAAAGGCAACAATATCTATAGCATTATTTTATTTTTTTTTTAAATTTCCAAATAGGATGATTTTTGGCCCATAATATTTTATAAATTGCAAACTCTTAGTTGCTTTTGATTTTTTTGACAACAAATATGTTGTCTTAATGACAACAAATGAAAATTTGTAATATTATGCTATCGAAAATCATATTTTACGCAATTACCAAGAAATGTTAGGAGTGACCCTGCGGTCTTAATACCATTTGTAATAGTATCCTCTATTGTTCGCAGATTTGTAAGTTGTAGACCAAATTGTGGCCATTTGTGCCAAAAGGATGAATCAACTGCTCACAATTCATCAAAGCCTCAAAACACCATTCAGGGCTTCATATTTCAGAGTGTTTGTTTGCAACACTTTTGCCTCAATCGAAACCAAAATCAAAAACCTAGTTGGGGGATTTCAATTGCGATTCAGATTCAGATTGTTCAGGTCTGAGCCTGGTGTCGGTCTAGAGTCTCGAGTCTGTGCAATTGGGAAAATGTGATTTATGCACTTCGCTTTATGTAAAAATGTCATCAACAATTTCAGCAACAGGGCACAAATTAACTTTAGCATAGTGGGCTGGTGGAGGAGTGTTGTGGGCCTATGCTGGCCAGAAAGCCGAGACGTGTTCCGTAATTCAATATCCTGCGGAGGCGGGGCTCTATACAGATGCAGGCGGTCCCTGAGTCACTGGCACAGAGGACACATTTGGCAGCCAACTCGGTAAGTATTCCCAGCGGATCCGAATAATTTCCTACCCTCGGCACTAAGTATTATTGTGCATTAGAGGACTAATAAACAGGTTCGCAGTTGTCCTCGCAGTCGCATCCCCATTGTCTCGTCGCCGGACGACCAGCTCCTTGCTCATTCATAGTTTGTCTGGGAGTTTATACCTTCTACGTGATTTACGGCAATAACTCATCGGGCTCATCACAAGGACATGCTCTGGCCAGGCACCAGGCACCAGGCACCAAGGCAAATCATGAGACAAATAAATCAGGAATACTAAATTAATTCACTTTTATTTTTTTGGTTTTTCTTAATTAAAGCTTTAAATGGGTTTCGCCCATAATATTTTGATTAAAAAATTCAGTGACTTTGATAAATTATGGTAGTTTTATAAATCATAAATTATAATATAAGGATATCAGGAATTCTAAATATATACTATATAATATCAAGAATACAGAAATAGAAAATACAGAGAAGAAAATAGAAATCTAACAATACATTGTTTACGATTTTAAAATCAATTTGGCCAGCTTTGTATTTGTATCTGAGGGATATTTTCGAGCTAAATTCTGTGCGGAAGAACCGCCCTAATGCCGACTTATGACACCAAAATATTTAACTGCTCAATTTTCAGGCATTGCGCCTTCGACAGGGGGTGCGCGAAGGATAACAAGGGGTTACAGTTGAATTAGTCCAGTGGGATTCCGGTTCGCTGCTCCGAGGGCCATGGAAGGGCGTTTTGTTTGCTTTTGTCGAGGCGAGGCACTCCGCCGGTGGCTGGATAATCACGCAAGGGCAGGGGGAAGCGGTCTCAGCTCAGCGACAATTGAGATATTCAATTGACGACATGAGGCCCAAGCAGTGCTAATACACAGTAAAAAAAAGAGTTCTAAAAAAAATAAAATTAGTGAATAAATTTAAATAGATTTGTAAGGTATAAATTTTATTTGGATTTATATCTCCAAAGTACTTTGGAGATATTAGAGATTAACAAACAACCATCCACCTTGGCAAACATTTATTTTCAGTGTAGTGTAGTGTAACCACCCCGCCAATCAGCCACCACCCCTCTATCACCGCTGTCCCGCTGAGCGAGCGATTAGTTTGGGAAGCTGCCCGATGTTGCGCATCCGTGAATTACAATTGCGGTTTCCTCTGCCGGCGCTATCCCGGAATCAAGAGGGAGACCGGTGGATGGAGGAGTTTCGATCTGCCCCCGGCAAATCACTCCAGTTGTGCGTGTTGTTGTTCTTTTGCTCGGCCTGCACTTGAAATTGTCAGCAGGTGCTCGGGCCGGGCGTTGTAACAACATTTGCAACAGCGACACTGCCACACTTAGTTGCGAGTTGCAGTTGTAACGCTGGATGGCGAATCGGAGGCAGAATCAATTTAACTGCATTTGGCAGTCGATTGTCATGGCCCGGCCGGCCGGCCGTGTGTGTTTTGGGCCATTAATAAACATTTCGTCGTCTGTTTGTGTAATAAAAATGCAATTCCCATTAAGTGTCCAACTGGGGCGATCTGCCGCTGACCGACCAGCTGAGACAGTGCCGGGGAAAATGAATTGCAAGTGCCACTTTGATGGGAGGTCAGCTCAATCAGGCTGGAGGGCTTTAAGTGGCGGCCTTCAAAAGCCTTTAATATATTTTGATTTTTCTTAAAATTTAGATATGTTACAAACAATTGATTTTACCAAGAATTTCATTCATAGTCCATCTCTCATATATGACATGAAAAAAAGCCATTATTTCCTTTTAATAAAATTATGAAAAATAACATATACTTCAAAATAACTTCCCATCTTCATTAACAATTTTGGGATAAATTTTATACAATTTTCCACAAATAAAGTATAATTAAGATGCATTGTCTTGGGATAAGACATGATATTTACGGCGAGACAATGGCCAGCAGAATCGGAGATCCCTGATTCGAAGACCCACGAAAGGGGTGCGAAGCTGTTGAAAAGTCTTTAGTCATCGCCCCAAAATGATTTTGATGTCTCAGGGTAAGTCAAGTAATGATGGCGGCAATAAATTCGCATTAAGAACGCCTCGAGTAACTTCAATGGCACGCAGATGTTTTCATGATCATCTTGTGGAATTGAAATTACTTTAAAATACTCAAAACCAAAAACAGTACTGATCCTGGCTGGCTGATCCATCGACCCCTCTGGCCATCTTATGATGGGAATACCTTCAGCTAATTGCGTTTAATTCGTTCAAAGAACCCGCATTGTAACTTCATAATTTTTACTTTTTGTTTTATATGCAATCATAAAAACGCTCGTCCAATCAATAATGTGAGAGATCTGATCCATAATCCATACTACGAGTGGTCTATGCCATTCGCTCAACTCGTGCCCGCGGACGGAAGTTGCTGATTTTGTGACTTTTTCAGATCGTTTAAGATTGATTGATCAATGTTTTATGATTACCTACGCCTCGGTCAACGACTCGCAATGGGACTTTTGATCTTGGGGCTTTGCTTTTGTTGCGGGCGGCATGGGCGTTTGTTGATTAAATCGCAGGATGTTATCGATCATTGCATAAATTAACACAACAGGCTCCTCCACTTCCAACTAGTTTTCTCTGTCATGTTTCTATTAATTTTTATTGATTTTATGGTAATTGCAAGGCATGATGAGGCGGTTGATTGGTAATATTTTCACACATCATATGGTAACTAATCGTGGGAAGTACTATATTATATAAGGCATAGACTTTATTTTTAGTTTCTAAAATAGTATGTATTTTTCTACCTGACTTTTCAGTTTAACACATTCCATTAATTTTAAAATATGAATAGGTAGAGCGAGGGTTTATTTTAGTATTCAATTTCATATTGAAACAAACTATATATTCTTATTAATAATTTAAAGCCATCACTCCAACTTCGAACCTCACGTTCCATAGCATTCATTTAACTCAAAATAAAAAAGTGTCATATGCAAAAAGTAACAGATAGATATCAAAAAGTAACTCACCTTTTCAAATAAACGAGTTTCTGCGAGACAGACGGAAATATTTTTTATTGATGAAATTGGTTTGGCCAGAGAGCTCAACTCCATTTGCAAAGTAGACAATTTTCCGGCGTGCAAATTGCAGACTTGGGAATAGAAAACAAGGCGAGGGTGTGTGGGCGAGCGTATGTTCCTTCCAAGGACTTTCGCCGTTTGCAATTTGTATATTTTTTATTGTCAAATTTTGTTTGGAGTGCTAGAGACCAGACCGCCAAGGAAAAGGTGGAAAATTCTACAGGACCTAGGTGGAGGATTGGGAAATGGTTACCCTTGTCTCGTACGTGATACTTGATATCTGCAGCCGGACACGTTGGGGAATTGGTAGCTCTAGTACAAGATGGTTTCACCCACTCATGATTTAATCATATGAGTTTGAAGACTCTTGTTTATCATTCTGCAGAATATGCTTTTGATTTTTTAATATTTTTGCTGACATTTAGGGTTCTTGGATAGTTCACATAAATTCCCCTGATAAGAAACTCAAGTCTCAAGTTTGCTTAATAAATTCAATTTATTTTTGAAAACATAAAAATACTTAGAATGTAGATTAATTCTTGTCTTTATAATTGTTATTTTAATATTACATACATTATTTTGTGTTAAACATTAAAAAGAAAATGTATACATACATATATATTTGTTTAGCTGTTTTTACATACATACATTTAATATGTATAAATAAGTTAAAAAATTTATTAATTAGACTAAATTCATTGGAATGATATAATATCAAAATAGTTTGCATAATACAGCGATTCTGTTAAAATTTCACAACTATCTAGAAGCGAAAACTTGGAACATTTTGCATTCAATTTTCGTTTTCCTTTTTATTTTATTGGATTTATTTTTTATTACATTTACAAAGTACGACACGCACAGTTCATATTGATGGATTTATTTTGGATTTATTTTATTATATTTTGTTGTTAAATTTTGATTTTATTCTGGCATTCGAGCCACCGAAACAAAAACATCACATACATAAAGAAAAACGTGAAAATTGTCCTTTGGTATGTCCTAACAATAAAAGTTCAGCGAGCTATATGGCAATAATATTTAAATTGTTATGAGAATTGTTGGAGTCTGACTATAGTGTTTGATTTAATTCATTCTTTCATTTTCTTTGGTATTTTCGTCGTTAGTTTTTATTTATTTTTGGCAACATTGGAAATACGGTTTAACTGGCTTATGGCTGGCTTAAAGTTATTTAAATTGTTTTAATATTTCTCCTTTGGATTTAATTTCAAGCAATTTTCAAATGGGAGACGGGACAGGAAAATGCCTGGCGATGCTTTTCACTTGCCATCTATTGCACAATGATTGCGGTTTGCTTTGGATTTCAGTTTGGTTTGGTTTGGGGACTGGATTTGTCTGGGTCTGGGTCTGGGTCGGGGTGGTTAGACCAGCAGGGAGACCTTCTGGCAATTGAGAGTGCCCATCTGGGGAGCTCCTCCGCCCGCCGCACTGGGAGCCTGGTTCGCCGGTGATACTCCTCCGGGTCCGGCGCCTGGTATTGTCCCCGCCCCAGCTCCGGCTCCAGCTGCTGCCACTGCATTCAGTTCCGCAGAGGCAGCTGCCGCCGCCGCCGCCGACATAAAGTCCACCTTGCCCAGGTGGACACGCAGGTCGGTGTGTTGGGTCTCCTTGTGGCGGCGCAGGTCCACCTTGCGCTGGAAGGACTTGTGGCACAGCTTGCAGGAGAAGGGCTTGTAGCCGGTGTGCTTGCGGGAGTGGGTTATCAGGTTGGAGCTCTGGCTGAAGGCCTTGCCACACACCTGGCACTTGTGTGGTTTTTCACCTGAAAGAATAGACAAGAGGAGAAAGGTTTTAGTCAAATGCATATCTTTTTAAAATCTATAGAAGGATTGTGGTGATGGTAAGTTATGTCTTTAAAATTTAATTAAACTTTTCTCTGTTTTCATGCTTCACTTGTGGCACTCTTTTTCAAGATATTCAACCAGTGTGCGCCATTTTGAGCAACATTGATGCTTCCATTCCACCCACAACCGATTCCTCCCCCAGTTTGCACAAAAACATATATAAATGCAAAAACTGTGAGACTCCCTGCTCGAACGTCAACCCCAAACACAACAACAACAAAAAAATGCTATCGTCGCCAGACAGAAAGCATTCCCAGCCCGCTGACTTAGACCCCAAGATTCCATGTAAGTCATCTCCGCAGACCACCATCCACCCCTCCCAGGTGCTCAGATCTCGTTCCAAAGTTTTAAAATTTCAACATTTTCGGTACATCTGTGTGATGTTCTGTGGTTATCCTCGCACTTAAAGTCAGACTTGTTTTTTCGTTTCGAGCCTCGAAGAAAAAATTGCTTAAAGCAATTTTGTGGTCTTTTCTCCCAGTTTTCAGGATTTCCTCCCTATTCTCTGCTTTATACTCCATTTATTGCTCATTTTCATGCTGTTGAATTTTTCATTAGGGGATTTGCGGGGAAAACTGCTTTCGAAATGAATGATTTTTTTGGCGCCAGATATGTCATGAAATTTTTGACGTCTTGTAATCAAATCTCGGAAATTAAATAAGGAAAAGTGGAATTCTTTTACAGAAATTGAAAACGTTTCATGCGATTTTTCTTTTTAGGAATTATATATTCAAAGTTTTGTTCAATCTATTTTATTTTGAAGGCTTCTAAAGTAGTAATTTTGAACCCTTCGAGCTATACAAAAACTTTGATTATATTTATTTTACCCCAAGAACGGCAACGGAATATGTACATACATATGTGTTTTCTCTTATCTATGGCACTCTGCTGAATGGAGATAGTGGCATAGACTTGTTGGGTTACATTTTATATACTATATACACACACACACACTACTCAGTACCCAACTACCCATACATACATATATAAAATATATATAGAGGCAGAAGAAGATTGGGGGCGACGGCAACAAAATAACGACGACAACTTGCTAACTGGAGAGGACCTGACTCTGGGGGCTACCTACTGGGAATCGGGGAAAGTGTATATAAAATAAACAGAGCCGACGAAAAAAGAGAGGTAGAGCCCGGGAGAAAGAGATGGGGCAACTGCAGAGAGAAAGAGAGAGAGAGTCTGGAGAGACAGCGAAACGAAACGGAAGACAGCTTCGTTGTATATAATGGAATTGCAGCGACGTGATTGTGAAACATTCGACCGTAGGGATGTGCTCTGATTCAACTTTTAGCTCCCGCGGCATGAAGATTCCTACTTTTCTTGAGCAGCTGGAGGAGGGGTGGAGGTGGGGGTGGAGTAACTGGAGCAGGAGCTGAAGCTGTAGCTGGAGCTGGAGGAGGTCGAGCAACAGTAAAATTGAGTAGTCAGGCAAAAGTTGGCTCTCATCCGGCCTCACCGAGCATGCCTGAGCTGCTGGAGCTGAAGGGTCTCTTGCCGGTCTCTGGCTCTGGCTCTGGGATCCCATGGCTCGGGGCACGTTCGTGCACTATCGGCACAAATAACGTCACGTAGTCGCAGAGATTATAGAGCAGCTTTTATTATTTATCACGGCCAAAACGACCCACGAACACTAACGAGACCAAAAAAAAAAAAAAACCGACAAAAAAAGGCAAAAATAGGAAAATAGAAAGAAAAATCCCGTCGGCCGTCGCCAAATTAAAGAAGGAGCAGGAAGGATGAGGGTTACATTCATGTATCTAGTCGAAGTACTCCCAGCTTATGTGCCGGGGATAACTTTTTTGTTGGTTTCCTATTTCAAGGATTCTTATTGCAGCACATTGTGGAAATACTTTTAAATCTTGGCTGCCAGTTGAATTGCTTTCCTTTTAGTCTTCTAATATTTTATGCTTTAGTTTGCTCCTCCCCCACATTATCCCTTATACTGCATTCGCTTCCTAATTCAACACGTTCGCTACATATCTGATGGCTTGGCAATTTGTGCTAAGCGGTGAGAGCCAAATCACGCATACGCCCCGTGGGCCAAATGGCTTTGGGTTGATTTAATGGAACGGATTTAACGTTCACTTGCATGGGGTCATTGTAAATGAAGGTTTAAGGTTCCAAATCAAAACAATCATTATTAAATAGAGTGAGAAGTTGGTTTCATTTTGTTTGAAAATTATACAAAATTATTGATTTCTATAGTAGTTGGCTGGAAATATATTTTCTAACCAAAAAATTATAATAAACATACCATTTTTAAAGCAAACATTTTCTATTTAAAATATTGATTTTGTTTTTCCTCGCTCCCAACACCTTTTGAACTCCCAGCCACCTTAAGATTGAACTTTGGAATGGAAAACAAAAGTCATGAATAAATAAAATATCCTTATAATATTTTTTTTCCTCCTCCTTTTTATAGCGCATACATTTAGGAAAAAGGAAATCTGAGGCAAGGAAATAAAAGCGAAATACAAGAAAAACAAGAATGAAACGAAACCAAAACACGGGCCAAGGATATAAAAACCTTTTGCCAAAAAGTAAATACGAAAACTGAAGAAAGAACCCAGGCCAAAAAAAAATGGGGCAGGGGGGGAAAAATAAAGAAACGTTGAAATTGTTCAAGGAAATCACATCAACTGAAGATAGGAAAAATCTGCTGTCTGGGATGGAAACACGTCTCGTGAGTGTGGGATGAGCCGGGCAGGGCAGAAGGAAGAAAATTAAGGATAAGTCGTAAAGAAAGCAAAAAAACGAATTCACCAGAGGAGAAATGTATGGAAAAAAGAAGCAAAAATAAAACAAAACAGTTGGTTGGGAAATCTCGAAATGTTGGAGCCAACATAGCCACATGTGCCACTTCGGCCATAAGCAGTTGGAGGAGATTTCAGGGAGGAGGTTCTGGAGGGAGGCACACGTCCTAAATCGAAGTCGGCAACGATAAAAATGTCTGGAATATTTCTCTTTCTCTCGTTCTCCCTATGCGTGTGTATAAGTGGGTGTATGGTGTGTGGGTGGAGTGTGGGTGTGTGTGCAGATTTCTCTTTCAGTGATTTAAACAGACGCACCAGAGAAGGAGGTCTGCTTATTAAAGGTTATTATCCTTGCCATTTGTAAACTGATTTGAAGGCAGCCTGGAATTTTTGCTTTTTATGCTTAATGATCCAATATTCGTATACAAGAATAAAATCTGGATTTTTTCCACAGAAACGATTGCAAATTTGTACTTTATGAGAGGATTAAGCAAATAAAAAGGGATTTATTTGGAATTTTAGGGCAATTGGGGTTTAAAAGGCTTATATTTTACAATATTTACTTATATTTGGAGGGGCTTAGAAGAAAACTAAAACATTAGTTAGAAAACTGATATATTGATAGTTTTTATGGAAAACCTCGAACATACTATTGAAATAATATTTAAAAAAAAATTATTCAAAGTTTAAGAAAAAGCGTAAAATCCATTTCCCTGAAAAACATGCTAAAATGTTAATTTTTTATGGCAAAGGCCATAAACTGGCATTTTATGTGTGGGAGAGTGTGTGTGTGTGTAAACCAGAATAAATCGCATTCGAGATTAGAAATTTCCACGTAGACATCAGGAACTTGAAATCGATGCTAATGTGCCAGCCCCACCCAACGGTATTCTCCCCTTTTACCGCCTCACCCTAACCCTCACCCCACCGCTCCATTTCCCATACCAATTCCCTTTTTAGAGCTGCTCCGCAATGGCGTTTCAGTTCCGTTTCGTTTTCGGGGGTGTATGCACCTATACCACTGCAGGCTGTGTCGCTGTGTGCGTCTCGTATTTGTTATTCGTGTGTGTGCGCGCGTATAAAACAGAAAATCAAAATCTCTTGACTAAATTTTTCATTGGTCGGCTGTGATTTCACTGTCCGCCTCTCGCTCTCTCGCACACACACACACAAAGACACACCGCTGTTGAGTGTATGTGTGTGCCGAGTGCTTCCAGTATATAGCATTCTGTTGTCCTCGCTTTCCGATATTCTTATCAGAAAACAGCAGCTCTCTGGCTCTCGTCTGCTCTCTTTCTCTCTCTCTCTCTTTGGATGGTGTTCTCCCTGGTGACTTTCCGGAGAGTAAGCTGGGTGCTCCATTTTTTTTGCACCCCATTTCCGGCCACCCACCGCCTACCCCCCCCCCGGCCAAGCTGATCTATCTGCTTCTGCCGATGGCAACTGTAATTGCAACTGGCGACTGCGGCTTTCGGTGGTGGTTCGTTCAGAACTTTAATGGCGGGCTATTCCCGTACACCCCAACCCAGACAGGCTCCCTTCCACAACATCCCCCATTTTCGTTTAAATCTTTGCTTTTAAGACTAGGACTATGATTTAAGGATTTGATATTAAATTTTTTTATTATAATATCTCTTACCTGTGTGTATGTAGGTGTGCTTCTTCATGTCGCTCTTCTGGTGGAAGCGCTTGCCACAATAGTTGCATGGATAAGGCCGCGTGTCGCTGTGGATGAGCAGGTGGGTGGACAGAGTGCTGGAGCGCTTGAATCGCTTGCCGCACTGCTTGCACTCGAACACCTTCTCCACGTTGTGCACCGCCCTGGAATCATATGGAGAGTGGTTGGCCAAATTAGTAAGGGTACTGGCGAACGAGCGTCGGCGTTAATTAAGGCTTGGCTTAAATCCCCCCGAGGCACCATGTTTTAACTACAGCCACAAAGGCAAACATTTGGTCAGGCTGAAATCCAGCCATTTTGGCTAAATTAAGTAATGCAAAGTGTCCACTTCCGTCCCAGACGGGGACAATGACTAAAATGCACTCTAAGAAATTTTTAAATAAAAAAAAATGCAATTTTTTGACTAAATGTCTAAATAACAAAATGGGTAAATTCGAACAAAATCTCTGGGAATATAGGAAAATCCCTTTTAAAATAAAACTATTTTATTTTCAGTGTAATTAAGCCACTCCACCCACCCTTTTCCCACTTGCGGTAGAATTCTCAACATACCTGTGCTGGCTGAGGCTGACCTCGTGGCCGAAGGTCTTGTTGCACAGCTCGCAGGCGTAGGGCTTCTTGCCGTGGTGTGTCCGGCGGGAGTGCACCTCGAGGCCGTGGGGCGTGGAGAACATCTTCTCGCACTTCATGCACGAGTACAGGTCGCTGAATTGGTGCAGGCCCGGCCACTTGGCGGCCATGTGGTGGAAGTGGTGCAGGTGCGGCGAGTGCGGCAGACCCAGATGCCCGCCATTGGGTGGCACGCCGACTCCAACGCCCACCCCCACGCCGACGGCAGCCGCAGCAGCTGCCGCTGCCGCCGCCGCTGCTGTGGAGTTGTTTTGTCCGGCAGACTGGAGGGGCACCATGAGACTCCGTAGTCGGAAGAGATTTTCCTGCGAGTCCGGATGGTAGCTGCAAGAAATGATAGAGCGTGGGATATACATTTAATTGAGGCATTTAATTAATTAAAATGGGTCCCAAGGACTTAAACAAAGGATCTTTTAGATCATCTTTGTTCAACTTACCCTGCTGCCAGTCCGGACTGCTGTTGCTGTTGTTGCTGCTGCTGCTGCTGCTGGCCCTGGTGGAAGGCGACGGCGGCGAAGAAGGGAAGGGCGGGCGAGAAGAGCGGACGCTGGAACATGGCCGCATCATAGTTGGGCGGATAGCCCTGGCGCATGGCCTCCAGGGGATTGAAGGGCATGGGCAGGCCGCTGGCGGTGAGGTGGCTCAACGGAGGACTGCGTGGCGTCCGCCTCTGGGGCGGCTCGTCCCGACGCAGCAGAGCCGATACCGAAAACAGATCCGACTTCTTGGAGCCTATACTGCTGGTGGCGCCGTTGGCGGTGATTAGCAGCTCGGAGGCGGATGCAGAGGCGGAGGCGGTGCTGGGCGAACTGATGCGTGGACTGCCGGGGGGCGAGTCCACCTCCAGCTCCACGGAAGAGCTGCTGGAGTGGGAGCGGGAGCGCGAGTGGGAGCGGGACCGGGATCGCGAGCGGGAGTGCAGCGAGCGATGCGAGTGATGGGACTCCGTATCCTCCATGTCGATCTGGGAGGAGCAGCGCGAAGGACTGCGAGACCTCGACCTGGACCGAGATCTGGATTGTCTCCGAAGTCGTTCGCTGGCGCTTATGAAGGCTGGCTTAACCCGTTGGTGGTTGCTGCTACTGTTGTTGTTGATGTTGTTGTTGTTGTGGTGGTGTGGGGCATGTTGCGGGTGTTGTTGGTGTTGCTGTTGGTGGTGCTGCAGCTGGTGGTTCTTGCTCAGCATCGAGATGGAGTTGTTGTTGTCCTCCAGTGGGGCCAGAGGCTTCAGGCCAGCGGCCACCATGGCCGTCAGTTGTTCAGTCTTGACCAGTCTGCTTATGCTAAATGCCAGAGATGCATCTGCAAAAAGGAATCAGAAATAAGATACATTTTAAACAAAATATTACGATGTATTTTCAAAGTGGGTTACCCCACTTTCCAAATGCAAATAAACGTTTAGCCGAATCAGAGCGAATCGTAAACAACATCATCAATCACTCCCAAAAAACAAAAAAAAGGAGAAATAAACATCAAGAACAGGAATATCGAGGGTGAAGGACATCCACCTGTACAGCCTCTCACACACATCCCAGAACGGATGCTAGAGGCTGCCAGTTGGCAGCGTATCGAATTTCAAATGTAATTATTTTCGTATTCAATCGCCTAATCCACCTTACATGACCATTAATTCACCCTAATCAAGGGCATCCTTCCCCTTCCGGCAAATCGCTTTCCGCATTTGACATCAACGCGTCATCATTTGGCGTCGTCACCCCGAAATTGCCGGCCAGCGATGATGGCCGTGGACAGAGATACAAATCCGGCTACGGATACGGATACGGATACACGGCGCCGGCGCTCAGGGTGATGTTGGCACGCCCCTGGACAAAAAGCAGCCAGGCGACGAAGATTTCAGAATTGATTTCAATCTGAGAAGTGGAATATATTTTTAAAAGTTTTATTTATTTAAAATTTTGATTTAGAGAGTATTTTTTAATGGAAATACTCTGTTCTATAACACCTATAGCACCTACATGTATCAACTATATCACCTTGGAAGATGAACTTTTGTGTGGTGCTCAGGCTCAGAAGGACACATGCTCGGAGTCTATCGCCTGTCGAAATGAAATAATAATAATGTGCGTTTAAATAGAACATCTGTTCGGTCCACACTCGGCTAAATGGAGCATGACAAAACAGAAAACACACAGCAGACCGGAGCAAGGGGAGGCAGGGGAGTCAGGCGCAACTCCGGCGACATTCCGCGTGTCCAATATTGACGCAGGCGCGTTGTCAGGCCGTTGGGCGTTGGGATGCTCGAAGGGGAGAGTGGTGAAAGGGGTACACACACAGGAGGCAAGTGAAAACCGCGACGAGGCTGAATTCTGGAGGCCGGCGGCCGGCGGCCGGAGGCGAATCGAATGAATGAATGAATCCGCATCGCAACGAAAGAATAACAATTTGACAACATTCTAATTCGCCACGCAGATAAAAGTAACTGCCGAGGCATCAAGCCACGGGAGGGGGACGGGGGAAGGAGTGTGTGCGGTGGCAGGGAAAAATACAGGGGCGGGACTTTGATTCCTATGGTGATCAGTGAGGCGGCAAAACGCAAAGCCAAGTAAATATAAACAAAACCCACGCACAAAATGCGAAAAATGAGCGAATATTCCTCTTGCCGCACTGTGTCTGTGTATCCATCAGATACATAGATACACTACGAGGGTGGTGCGGCATGGTCTCTTTCCTGCCACAGTGTCAAGTGTTTTTATAGCCCTTCTGTCGTTGTAGTTGTTGTTCTATCTGTTGTTATTTTAATACGAACTTGGCTCTTTGGATTTTCAGTTTGTGTCACAAAGTGCTTTTCAATATTTAACATATAGACGGGATTATCAGAAAAAGGGATAAAAAATCGACTATATGGATTTATGAATTAGTTATAAGTACATGATCTGTCATTACAGGTTTTGAGAAGAGTTTTTTAATAAGATTTGAGAGACGAGCTTATTATCTTTCAGTTCTTATAAGGTTTTCAAGGATTTTAAGTTTACATTTGTAGATTCTCTTACTTCTGAAGTCATATAGCAATTATTTTTTATGTATTCAAGGTGTAATAACAAATTATAATAAAATATTATACCCCAAATACTTCCCTCACAATCAAAAACTAAATTTTAATCATTATCATTAAGCCAAATGTCGAACCTGGCACCCCTGAACCCAGAACCCTTTAACCCCTTCTATTGTATATCTAATTATGCACACAATCGTCCCGAGTGGATTTTCATTTCACATCCCGGCACCAGCCAGAAACGAATTCGAATCAAATGGCCAGCCAAAAAGACCCAAACACAACCACCCAAAGAATTCGGGCCCGCACAATATGAGGGAAATAAAATTGGAAACGTTTAACGTTTCGGTGAAAACTAGTGGGCTAAAAGCAACCCCAAGGACCCGGACAAGTGGCTCTCGGTGCCTCACGTAGAGCGACTTGTTTAAACGATAATAATGAGCTTAAGCATGTGCCCATTGCTGCCTCGGGGTGGCAAGCCATTCGGAACTCCGGATTCTGGAGGCAGGAGGCTGGAGACTGGAAGACAGTAGGCTGGCAAAGTAGCAGCCAACGCAACGACCCTCAACGCCCGGCAGTAAAGTCATAAATTTGTGCACATTAGACATAGCCGTCGTCCACCCCCCCTCAGTAACAGTCGTGAAAACCCACCCCCACCTCCGACAAAGCCATGGGTTCGACGTTCATCTGTTTTTATCCGCCCGGGAGCAATATTCACGCACTCCACGCACTTGTTCACATAAAAAAGTAGAAGGTAAAATAATTATTCGACACTGCATGGTAATTGAAATCATTGTTATCCTGTGCCCTGTCCTGTCCTTCCGGCTTATGGCTGGATTATTATTATTTTGGGGCGATTTTCAGCCATTACATAGCTTGGGTTGGGAGGCCTGTATAGAAGGTGTTAATTTTTGGAATTTCAATTATAATTACACGGAAGTTGAGCGAAAATTGTTTGCCAAGTAATTGGAATAGATTATTTAGTTGGTGGGGGGAGTGTTTTCATATCATACTCTGATATGATGTGATTATTATCTTAGAGTATTCAAATTATTATGTAAATTATATGTGATTAGGACACAAGTTTAAGTATAAGTTTTAGCTAATTTATGATACCTCTTCTGGGTGCAAAATCAAAAGGAAAAAAAAAGTTAAGAGACCGCCACCGGGCAGCGGAGTGGGGCCAAAGTATATTACTATCGAATCGATCAAATCGAACATTGCAACAGTAGTCGGGGGACGGAGGACGGACGTCGACGGATGGTCGTAATATTATAAAAACAAATTCTGCTTTCGGCAAATATGAAAGTGGAAATGGCAAAAAATAAAAAACAGAGCAGTATAAATAATAAAGAGCCCCAGCGATATGGCCAGAAGAGGGCCATAAACTGCGAACGGTTAGATAGATTAGGCCATGATTTGGTCTGTTGGCATGCCATACGAATGTGTGCATGATTTACGGATTCGTTGAGATTCCGATTTCAACTACGGATTGGATTTCGATTGAGATTCGGATTCGGAATCGGATTTCGTATTTTGGATTTCCAATAGCCGGCGATAGCATATCAGTTGAGAGAATGAGCGAAATCCCGAGCTCTTTAGCTCCCATAAGCTCAACTCGTTGAGTGGCATTAGATGGGGATTGCGTATCCAAACACACTCGTCGACAAGCTCCGGGCTATCAGGAGAGTTGGTGAACATGAACTGCCTCACCAGATACCAGATACCAGCTCCCAGATCCCAGCCGACCCGTCGGCAGTTACTCATTGAAATGCCACCCAATGCAATTATATTATTTATTTTTACACCGCAAATCAATCAGAATGCCAATGCCAATGCAATGACTCTTCTGCCCCATCCCCCTTCCGAATGTCCCAACTTATTTTTTTCCGTGTATTGCACCCTTTTCCCAGCTGCTTATCGCCGGGCAATAAATCAGAAGGCTATCTAAACTTAAGACTACAATTTTTTACCTCTTTTCCTCTTACTGATAAATGACATTTAATTGCCAGCTACAGGGAACAGACTGTTTTCACTTTTTTTCTTTTTATTTTCGTGTTTTTATTTTTTTTTTTGGGTACATGTCTATATTTAAAATTATTCGATTTCGGTATCAAAATGGCAATAAAACTCGGATCAAATTGGGGATTCATTCATAATTATGTGTATTTTTGGATGGATGGTTCAAAGGTACAACGATATACCATTTTCAGCCATATCTGACTGGGGACTGGTATTTGTGTTTATTGTTATTATAAGCTGATATCTACTCTGGTAGCTTTTATGACACTACAAAAATTCGATATCGAAAATCGCAGTTTCTCATATTATCAGCAGCGGGATCGGAAATCGAACCGACGATCGGGGCGACTCTAATTTCAATATCCAAACAGCAAACGTGACAAATGGTAATGCCGGGCCGAGAAGGGTTCGCCCTGGAAATTGATTTTTCTTTGCCAAACACCGGGAATGATGATAAACGCCGGGAAGACTGGACTTGGTCTAGTAATCGAGGGCATAAACAACAACTGAAATGTGAAAAATAATGGGAGAGGGTGGCCATTCTATAACAGTGTCTTAATGTTGCACGAACTATATAGTCTGAGGTCTGAGGTCTGTTGCTGTTTGTGGCCTTTTGTTTACTTATCGCTTACTTTATGATACTTTTACTCTTTCGATTTTACAACTGGCCGCAGAGGATACTGACATGTTTAGATGTCGTTATGTATTTACCCAGCAGATCGTAAATCATAACGCGTGTGCGGTGTGTGTGTGTGCGTAGCTAACTATCTGCACTCCTCCTCTCAGGTCGTATCTATCAGATACTCAGAGAGTGAGTTTTTTTTTTGGGTGCAGTCGGAGGGAATTGGACTTTCTTTTTATTTGGCTGATGGCCTGGTGTTGGATATTGATATCTTTATAGATTTACAATCCCCAATTTTCGTCTACTTGTGAGAAGTTGAAAAATATATGACCAGCGATGAGTTGCCAATGATTACGACGTGTGTCGTAAATATTTCATAAATATTGCTCAGATTTTCGTTGCGACAATTTCTTATTGATCAATAATGTACTTTGTGGATTGTATTTATAAAAGTGGGTGAGATATCACGACCATCTGATACACTTTTTACTTAAAAATACAGAGAAAGCCCGTTTAGAGCCTATAGTTCCCAAAAAAAGTGACCAAGTCCACATCCCCTAATAACTAAAATATTAAATCTAATCTAATTGACAATATTCGTAGAACCTGATAACCAAAAACGTGTTCATTTGTCACCGATTGACAGCACTTTATTTATTCGTTAGGATATTTCGATTGCCTTCTTAATTGATTCCAATCGCTGTTCAATTGTTTGGTGTGATTGAAAAAGGCTCGAACGAATTTATTGTTGAATTTATATCGATGAATTCGGCTAACCATATATATTTATACCAAACACAACCTCTATACCCCGATAGGCTCGCCACATAAATCACGAATATTATTTATATACCCAACTGTGTATAGCGATTTCTGATTTCCAAGGCACTCGTTCTGATTTTCGGTCTGATATCACTGGAAAAGTATTCATCTGCGAGGGCGTCTTCTTTGTACATTTCGTGAATGAATCAATGCTGCTCAGAGGTCTCTGATCAACTAGTTTGTTTACTTTCTGCCATTTAACCCATCGACCTATGCAGACTATTTATTAGTTGGCTCCTAGTCGGGGCCCGAGTAATTTTCACAATTTAACTTAATTCGTGACTCACACAGGGTGGCGATGTCAAAGTGTCTCGCAACGCATTAGACACACAATCGGCAGTGGGCACAATTAATTGAGTCATACGTGGCGTATGTGGAATATGACTGGAAATTAAGATCATCCATGGGTGGTAAGATGCGACGAAAATATTCGATTGACCCTCGGGGGGCAAGGTTAGCCAAGAGTTAATGAGATGAGATCAAGTCATTAGCCTTTTTTTTTCGGTGGGTTGATGGGAAATAATCTCGCAAGAACTCAATTTAAAGCTGCAACTTTAATGCATATTTTTTGGGGAAACCTCTCTCTTTAAAAGTAATCAAGCCCATAAACCCCAGAGATTTTGCATCCATGGGAGGGGCCAATCAGTCACCGGAGGGCCAACAAAGTACGGCCACAGCGACCAATATATTGTCCCACCGACGACTGAAAAAATATTCCAACAAACAAAGCGAAATTCATGTTCGTTGCAGATAGGAGGTATGAGGCTTTTGGGTGGAAAAGCATGTCGCGGCAAACGGAATTGAAAATTCAGTGTGTGCGAACAGATGTGCGAGTGTGTGTGTGTGAGTGGTTTTTCCGCATATCCATGCCTGTGTCGGAGGCTAAAAACATATCCGTGGGATACATGTAATGCCGGTAAATGAAATCCGCTTGTCGCTGCCTGGATGCCACTCTCTTGCTGCCACAGTCAGTGCCAGTGCGAGAGAGAACCAGAGAGGATGAGAGAAAGATGGGGGCACACACACACACACACACACACTTATACACACATATGTACGTGTGGCAGGCTCCCATACAAACACTCATTCATTCATTCAATGCCCATATTTGAAATTCAACAGCGATGGCGATGACAACGACGTCCGCCAGCAGCTCACACAGATACTAACCCACACTAGCACATCATCCATCTGTGTATCTGGACTGTGGCACTGGACTGTGTATCTACAAGTTTGTCCATTTGTTTGCCTTTCACACCCGTATCCGTATCTCTGTATCTGTGTAGCTTTGGTTCAGCTATGGATTTTTCAATCCCCGATATCCATTTTCCTGCCCCATGTCCACACCGAAGATTTGCACATTAAGCGTAGCACACACACACATACAGGACACCCATACATGTATGTATGATTTCCGCACAAACACACTCACACACTCACACAAACGGAATAATGAATATTTTCTCCTGCTGCCCCATGAACGATTTTTGTTTTCCTCATTTCCCCACCGAACCGGACTTTGGGTTTTTTCCAATTAAACTGACACCGAGCACAGAGCCTTTCGGTGGCGGACCTCCCCCCCCAGGACATCCATTGCCATATTTTAAAATCACACATTATTCAAATAAATTTTTAAAAAATTCCCGCACTGCTCCGCCCCGCCCCTTGACCAGCCTTTTGGGGATTTGTCGCAGCTCGGATCGGATCGGGGTGTTGTTGATTTTCGATTCTTTTTTCACGATTTTAATTAACTTGGGGAATATGAAATGTGGCCATAGGGGAATGGGCGCTTTTTCCAATCTGCTGGTGGCTGCATGTATTTGCATCGAAAACGGTGATAATAAAAAATGAAATCCATCTATTTCATTGATTTTTAAATGTTTTTAGGCATTCGAAGTATTTATGTTCATAATTTTTGAATGTATAATATCATAATATCATATTTATTCAACTTCAAAGCTTGTTCATTAAGGAGGGGCTAATTTGTTATTTCCTTGAATCTGATTATTTTAAGGTAATATTTATCTTGCGGTTTTTAGTAAAATGTGGTGGTTTCATTGTTTATGGGAATAATTTTCACACCTACGAAACATGATTCATTTGGAAATAAACTAACAATTAATAATTTTATTTATAATAATAAATCGTATGGGTTTTGTGTGACTTTAAAAGTTAAAAGAAAAAAATAATAAATAAAATATATCTTGGATATGTAAGAGAACTTTAGATCTTTAGAGTTTTTATATGATTTTTAAGAGATATGAATATAATCATAATTTACTTAAAATTAACAGCAATACATTGAAAAAAAAAATTGTGGTTGAAAGTTTTAGTGACTTTTAGAGTTCGATAAAAGTGATTTAGATCGAATATTCGGAGAGTGATGACATATTCTTTAAAAAAAACCATCTAAAATATATTTTTATAATCCTATATATAAAAAACAATTTCATAATTAATACTGAAATAAAACTACTTCCTATTGATTTTGTTTTTAGACAATTAGGAATAAAATAATAGGAAAAATAAATTTTTGTATCACCAGGAAACTTACCGTCGGAAGTTCGCTTCTTGGGCAGCACCGCTTTGAAGGCCGACATGGGCGCATATTCGTGCGGCGACGTGGAGCCCGGCGGCATCTGCGGTTGCGGAGGATTCTGAGTTGGCTGGGGCTGGGGCGGCGGCGCCTGCTGGTGGTGGCCCAGGGCGGCGTCCACAGAGATCTGTGCCTGATGCATCCGCTGGTGGAGCAGCTGGGTGGGCGAGGGTATCGTGGCCATCGCCGTCAGGGCACTAAGATCACGCACCTGCAGCGAGGCGGACGTGGCTGAGGATACGGAGGCAGCGACGGCGGAAGGCGTACCGGATGCGGGATTAGAACCGGTTGTAGAGGCGGAATTGGAGGCCGATGACGACTGCTGGTTGGTCAGGAAGGGTCCAGGAAAGTCTGCCGCTATAGCCGGCTTAAAGTTACCCAGACTGTAGTCCAGGGGCAGGTGATGCTGGTGGGCGGGCGGTGCGGCCGGATGCATCAGATGCTGACCGGAAGTGGCTTGCAATTTGGCCACATCCATTTCAAACACGTTCCAAGTTTTTATTTTTTAATTTGTATTTGTATTTTTAAAAATTTCTTGTTAACTTTAGCTTTGATTAGCTTTTGGTTGGTTCTTTGAATTGGCACTGCAGTGGTTTTTGGGATTACGCGACGGCATCCGAATATGATTGCGGTTGCGGATTTGAATGGGGTTACGGTGCGTATACGCAACGGGTCACGGAAGGAAGTGTCACAGATTTAAAGATGGTGATGCTGCTGCTGCGGCTGCTGCTAAGCGCATAACTGCTGGCTTCGGCGTCATCAAGCGGACTGAAACCGTAAAACCTAATCACGGACCCGTGGAACGCTGACGCCGGCGCCAGGCCGAGAGTGAATCTCTGCCGTCGAGCTTGGAAAACTCTGCCACAATCGCTGCTATGGCTGCTGCTGTTGCTGATTCTGCCGCAGTTGCTGCACTTGACTTTCTGCTGCGGAACAAGCAGAATTCTCGATGCCCTTATGTGCCAAGTGTTGCGATTTTCGCCAAGATTTCGCAGCGACGTCGACGTCAACGGCGCAGTCGACGCTGGACGGTGGTTGAGGTAAAGCGGAAGGAAGAGAGAGAGCGGGGAGCGTCTCGTTGGTTTTGGTTCGTGATTCACCGATTTACCGTTAGCCGTTAACCGTAGACCGTAAACCGTTGTCGTGCTATCGCAACAGCGAGCGTCTGAAAGCGACTGACGAGCAGCGTGGCAGCGGCGTTCCCACTCAGCGGTCCCGTTATCTCGACAACCCTCACCCACCCCAAACCACTACACAGACAGACACACAAGCGCCCGGCTTCCAATTGGAATTGCGGCAACGCAACGAAATGGAATCGGAACATGAACCACCATTACTGGCCCAACTCGGACCTCTCGCTCGCTACTGCGATTGCGGGAGCAGCAGCCATCCTGCTCTTGGCCACGCCTCCTTCCAGCTTGTCATGACATGTCTGGATTTTGGTAGCTTGTTGTTGGTATTTTTAGTGCGCATACCGCTTTGATTCGTTCAAATCAATGCGCCAGCCGAACAATGGGGTGGACGGTGGTGTGGGTCGATGGGTGAGCGGGTGAGGGCTCCGGTCGGCAGGTGTGGGGGATGGTGCGTTTGCTGGGCGCGTGTTTGCCGGCCTTTGGTTTACCTTATCGTTTCAAGGGGGCGGGCTTTTTGAATTTCATCTTTTTTTTTGTTTTTTGATTTTTTCTTAACCACCGCAATCGATTTGGCAATCGGTGTTGTCTTTGCCTTTTGAAGTGCCCCGCCATTTAATTTCAAGTGGTTTCTGGCATCCAAGGTGCTCAATTTTCCACCCCCATCGCCACCATTGCCAAGGAATGCCTTTTCCGCGTCTTCCCCCAATCCCCCAATGTCTTTATAGATTTACGAACTTGCCGGGGGATCTAATCGTTCGGAAGAAACTTTAAAGGAAATTGAAGTTTTTAAAACACTTCCCTCCTATGTTGATCATTTTGTTAAATAACTTCAAATGGTAGATATCTGAAACGATTTTGGTTAGATTATCTTATTAACTGTTAGATTGTCTTAGTTAATAATCCATTTTGTCTATCTATTTCCCATCTTAGTTTTTAAACTATGCTATATATAAAATATCTTAAACCCAGTTTCTTATGGCATAGTTCTCATTAAAAGTGATGATATATTACCATACAAGATCACAGATTTCTTGGGGATCTTCCCAAGTACAGCGCAAACTAAGATGCACATTGCCTCCATCTTTTTAATTTTTGTGTGGATTATTTGAGAAGAGCTTTTTGTGAACCATAAATTAGACCATTTTGACAGGCATCTAATTTTAAAAAGTCATGCATTTAATTGCGACATTAAAAGCACAGCTCCGAAAACAAATACTCACTGGTAATAGCAGATCTTAAATGCTCCCCAAAAATGTCTGTTTCTCTGGTGTGGAGCACATGTCGCCTCAAAGTCGCTGGTTCCCCCTTGGAATTATGACAAATATTTACAAAACACGCAGGGCTAATGTTCCCATTTCATCGGGCGCATAAATAAGTGTTATGAGCTCCCGATTTTATACACTTGTTGAGGGTGTTTCAACTCATATATGAATTCATGATATTATATGACAAATGAAGGGATCTACATATGTGAGAATAAGGGTTTTGGAACAATACAATTGGGAAGTATCTTAAAAAAAAAGATCGTGAAAGAAAAGTGAAAATACAATGTTATATTGAAATATTAATACCATTATAACAATAATTGGAAAGTAAGCCAATTTCAGGGTATTATGAATTCTAATACGATCCACTCTTCCTTTTTTAAGCCCATTCTTAAAAGTTTTCGTCACAGATTTGAATATCTGTGGACGCCCCAGATCCCAGCTTCCAATTTTTTGTGTCACTTGCTCCAACATATGGCAACGATTTAAAAAATTATCCACTAAATTTAGAGCAGCAAGGCTTGAGTGCGAACAACTTAAGTTTTGTTTTCAGTTCTTGGCGGTACTTGGTGTACTATTTCCATTTCCATTTTTGCTTTCTTCTGCCCTAGATCCAATTAGGGGGGGAATAAATCTGGGTGACATGTAACGTCGTGAGATTTGATCGTTCCATTTAATAAGATAGATTGAAATGTTAATGAGAAACGGAGTATGCACTCCAGGATTGTGCAGAGGTGTATTTGATAAATTAAACTATACAATCCCAATTAATTCTGAAAGCATTTTCATCACTAGTTGACCTTAAAGTCTGATAGTTGGAAACCCTTTTTTAAAACCACTTTATGATGAAACAATATCCGTTTAACTTATAAAAGCTTTATAACTTTGTATATAAGGATCATTAGCACCAGACATCATATATAAAGTAGTCTGATAGCTTCATCAGCTTTTATTTGAGAAATGGTATCTACTCACAATGCAATCGTTTCTAAACAACTCAAATCGTAACAACTCGATTGGATTCCAATACTGCTCGGTTGTAATCAAGACCTGAAATGAAGTGAACTTTTACAATGGATAATAAAATATATTTTTGACATGAATTTTCAATCAGAATTTTAATAGCCCTTAATAATAACATGGCTATCAGTTATCAACGCACCCAATCGGTTATCACAGTAATTTTGGTCTGTTCGCTGTACACGGAGAAAATTTCACTTAATTTTTCATGTTCCTAATGAATTTATGAAGAACATTTTTATATGAATAATTTATTTCCTAAAAAATAATTTTACCTATCTTGAACCTGTAGATAGTTTCTACTCAAAGAATATTTCTAAGTAATTATATTTGTATTTTTTAATTATATAATTTCGGTTTATTTCAAGTCAATTTCTTACGGTGATCGTTCATGGTAGGTGGGCGAGAATCGAGGTGCAATTCCAAGGGTTCCCGTTCGTTTATGCAGCGTCACTTGGAGCCGCTCCGGATCCGAACTCTAGCCCCAATACCCAAACACAAACCCAAACCTTAACCCAAACCAAAACCCGATACCGGGCAACGATCCATCCATTACCTCTGTGTGGTGGCAATATTCCACCACCGAAGCAATAAATAATTTATTTATAGCTCTTACTCCACTCGGTGTTGCGGCGGTGTTATTGTTGATTTAGTGCCTCTTTATAGATCGATAGTTGGCTGCTCGTGTGGGCTACGGTGGAGGTGCCCCCGGAGCGGGGTTAGATGGATGCACAAACAGGACGCGCTTCGCCAAGTGATTCGACGGATGGCTCGGCCCAAGCTGGAGCTGGAGTAGCCCCCGAACCGTCCGTTCGCTGCCCCCGGATCTACCGGCTCCGACTTTGAACTATGGGGGCTCCTAGTGGAGTCCGAGCCAGAGACGGAGCCGGAGGTGGTGGCTTATCTAATCGGAGCCGGAGCTGGGTATGATGGTGGGTCACAGATCGATTGCGCTTTTCCGTTGATAGGCCCATATATTTAACCTAGAGGCGGCAGATTGAAATAAAACTCCGGTTTTATGGCACCCCCAATTGACGGAGCCCTTACAGCATATCGGTGTAACTAGAACTACCTCGCACAGATCACTCCAAATGGATGGAAATGGGTACAAATATTTATGATACGATTTACCCAAACAACCATTTGTATTGTAATTATTGAAAGTGTAAGGGGCTTTCCATTTTTCTTTATTCATTGCAACCATTAGAGTTCAATAAACTTTAAGATCTTGAAGCCACTTATAGTTCAAAAATCTATAGAACCTAATTTCCTCAAAGGGGGAAGATGCCTTGCATCTGAGATCCTTGAAGTAGGCAACAAATATTTCATTTCAAGATCCACTGCAGTAGAAAAATGTATATATATTTTTTTAAATATGTAAACAAGTTTTAAAAACAAAAACACAGCAGATGAAATATCCCTTTTTACGGAATATCTATTTGCTGCAATATTGATCTATATTTGTATAATTTACAACATTTACAAACGCAACTCATGCGTCCGATAGCCCGGAGCAAGCACTAAGTAAATATTATATGGTAGATTGGTCTAGATAATGCAGAGGGAGAATGGGTTTTGTGGCGACACGGAGTCTACCGAGTTAGTGCTCGATTTTATTGACAAGTTGTAATTATGTTTATGACTCGAGTCTGTTTGCTGGGACTACCTTTACGTGAGGCGAGAGATAAAGCTTTAGATATAAGATATAAAATGTATAACCTTTTCAAAGGCCATCGATCTATGAAGATCATACTACCGATCACTGGCTTAGCAAAATAAAATGTAAAAAATTAAAGAACATTTTTTTCAAAAAAGTTAACAAATTTTTAATTAATTAACTATTTTTTTTTTTTGGATATTTAGCTTACTCTCTATATGGTACCCTTCAAAAAACAAACAAAATTTTATGCATTGAGATATCCATTAGACTTTAAAATTTCCCTTTCAAAATAGCTTACTAACCCAGTTTTATGGAATTTTTTTTATAAAAACCAAAGTGTTTTTCTAACCACAATTGGGCAACACATGGCCAGATATTTAAAATAAATACACACGTAAAAAAAAAAAGAATAAACAAAGCCAGTGAAAGCAGGAGAAAAGAGAAAGAACAACATTGTCCAAAAGCTAATTACCAAACAAACGAAACTCGATTGAATCGATTGATTTTCCATTCGTGTCCAGATAAGCAACCATTGCCCCGATAAAGATTTGTTATCACTGAAAACAGAGGCGCAATCGCAGTCGCCACTCCCACAACGCCACCGCCCGCCGCCCACCGAGGCCACCATGCGCAGTGGCAAGTCGGCGATGATTGGATTGCCCCGGCGACGAGTGGGAGGAGCCGCCCCTTGGTAAGCCCCTCAGTCGGGGGCTCCGCCCAGGGTCCCCTCTCGATGATTCGTGTGCACCGAAGGAGCGCAGCCATATGCCAAAAAAAAAAAAGATAATAAAAAATAAAAGCAAAAAAAAAAAATGAATCAACAGCGAAACGATAACAAATTCGAGAGCCATGTTCTGGGCGGAGCTAAACATTTCGGAGCCCAACCGTGCAAATCAAGGTAAAACAAATACAAATCGAACGAAAATATTTGCTCATTTTCTGCTTTATTTGTTTTAGCGAA
Source organism: Drosophila atripex (assembly GCA_035045925.1). Lineage (NCBI taxonomy): Eukaryota > Metazoa > Arthropoda > Insecta > Diptera > Drosophilidae > Drosophila > Drosophila atripex. The sequence goes on from JAWNOP010000070.1 coordinate 12,478,951, forward strand.
CCAGAAAAAAATATATATATGTACTACACATATGTATAAATATCGCTGGTCGTTTGTTTGCCCCGTATCTCTGTCGCGCTGAGCTTTTAAATAATTAAATAGTGATTTTAGTGTAAACATTTGATGTGTTTTTGTCCGGCTTTGGTGTTCACAAAAGCAATCAAGGGCGAGTGCCCGAAAATTGTCACAGACTTTGGGTAGAAATACAAATGGCTTTATTTTTATTGGTTAACTTGGTGTAGTTGCGGGATATATGTAGTTGTGGAGGTTTTTCATATCTATTTGTGATTAAAAGTGAATTTAATTAGGATTCAATAAGATTCTATGTATAAAATGGTTGAAGTCTTTTTTAACCCGAGATTATTTCTGTAAAATTATCCTGAAACTATACGATTCTTGGATATCTTTTCAATAGAATATTTACATCAGTTCGAATATGTAATCAAACAAATCTCTCCAGAGTCCTTTAACCTAATAAAATCCTTTTTTTCTTCTTAAATAACATTGAAGTTTATAAGCCGCATTCCAACTACTTAATTCAATCAAGACCCTTATTTCGAACCACGAATAGGCACCCAGTGCATCTATTCTAGTTACATCTATTTTTAGACTCAAGATATGGATTCCTTGCATTAATTGCTATATGGAGCAGCCACCAACTAGATAATTAACAAGTTCCATTGTCAAAAGTGTCAACGCGGTTACTTGAAAAGCCAGACCAAGCCAACCAGCTCCAGCCCCAACTCCGGCTCGGGGCTGATCTCACGCCTCCGCAGGGAGTTTGTATCTTCTGTGCAGTAAAATATCTCAAGCTCTAGCTGTGAGCAGTTTGTTCTTGTAATTAAGCCGGTCCAAAAAAAACAAAAATATAATAAAATAAGACAAAAAAGCAACAATATATTGAGAGGCACCCGCACAAAAGCCAAGCTGTTGATGATGTCATATGTTGTGCATGGCTGTGTACTATTTGCAACCACTGTTGGGCGATCAACCGAGCTGATGCTGTTGTTATTGTATTTGTTGGCCTAGCACCCAAAGTGGGAATCCAAATTCATGTGCTCATTAATTTATCCAGCCAACGGACCAACCAACACAGCGATAGAAGTCCATTGCATGCGATGGCCCTCTCCTTCGCACCAAAGTGTAATGTATATAGTACATGTATCTCATGGATAATTGCCAGGGCCGAGAGTATCTGAGTATCTGTTGCGCTGCTGCCCCCGGAATCTAGACAGTGTGGCCAATTTAGTCTGCTTTGGCAAATCAATTAAATTCAATTAATCCCCCAACACTCTTAATGGAGCGTAATGAAAAGGGTGACATGACTGCCATGCGACTGACTATAGATCCAGATACAGATACAGATACAGATACAGATACAAGATACAGTTGCATATGTGTGTGAAGGAGCGGCCAGCGGATACATGACGTTCCGGACCCCCAATCCAGGCCGCTCCGGATCGGACTGGCGACGGAGTCGAGCTGGGTCTGATTGAGACAAAATCGCTTGGCAAAAACGATTTGAGTTTCGAGATTCACAAGAAAAAATTATATTTTTTATCAAGAGAAGTTAAGAATTTAATCTATAAAAACATGCTAAGATGAAGCTCCTTTAAACTTAGGCTATGCATTGTTTTGAATCCAATTAAGGTAGTATTCTTAAAATATCTCTGCATATAATTGCTGTTCAGTTTTTTAAGTGTATTGCATTTTTTCTCATTTTATCATTGCTTCCCACAATTCCCCAAGTTGGGTCTCATTCGTTAATTGTAAAAAATATCGTTCTCCTTCTCGGGGGCTTTGATTCTGCATCACTGCAGAAATGTTTCTCACGCTATGGAGTTTGACATTTTCGAACTTTTGCATGATTTCGAAAACTTAATTGTTCTTAACTGTTTTATTTGCTTTTTTTTTCGTTGTATATGGAACTCGAAAGGGAGCAGAAATTCGAGTTCAGGGAAATGGGAAATTCACATTCATTTCCTATTCAAGTTACGAAATCCAATACCCAGCTTAATAGTTTTAAAAACTGCATCAGAGTCTCAAATTATTTTCAATTGTTCCAAATAAACAACCAATGAAACACAAATCTGATAATCTGAAAATTACCCACAACATGAAAGCAAATACAATAGGCCGGAAAAAGGGTTCACCCGCCTGACAAGGCTTTAAAACCATTTAACGGAATAATGAATAAATTTTGCGGTTAAATTGTTGCATAAATATTGGCTCAAGTGAACAGAACAGAAGGCGCACGTGGCCCAGTCCGACATACGGTAGCCCTATAATTATGGGATAATGTCCTGGAGTCCTGACGTCCTGAGTCCTGAGTCCTGAGCCTGAGAGTTCGATATGCCAATATGCCGAAGGGGTTGCACCCGGACTATGACTCTCTCGTGCGAGATTGGGATCAAAGGGTAAGTCCCGATTCCTACAGCAAGCCAACAAAAGGAACAATCAGCGCCGCAAGGCGTCATGTCCTTATCCGGTTCCGGTTCCTGTTCCGTTGGCTACTCCCAGCCCTCCCGTTTTTTTTTTTTTGTAATCGCCTCGATCACGCCTCGGTTCACATGTGACAAAATAATAACAACAGTGCCTAATGGCTAATGGAAATGGAAATGGAACACTGACAGTAGTCGGCCAGCGAATTGCAGAAAATTGAGCAGCGAACCTCGAAACTGGGTTAATCGGAAGGGGTAATTACTTTAATTACAGCCAAAGCGCTTTGCTTATGCAAAACTGTCACCTAATAACACCGCCAGTGGCAGACTCGTTTATCCAGCAGTGTGATTAGTCCGCACCTTTCTTGGAGATTGTACGTTTGGCCAGGACACTCCGTCTTTATCCTCCGGCCAGCCAGCAGCTATCCAGCCAGCGTTTACAAGCCAAAGTAATTAAGCAAATTACTAAAGCCGCGGGAACGTGGCAGCGAAATGGTAGTGAACTAACCAAAGGACAATGCAGTATGAACAGGATTCTTATTTGGAGATGGTAGCATGATTATCATTTTTAGTAATGGAAGTAGAAGGGGGGAGTTTGTAATAGAGTTTTTTTTAATACTTAATTCTAAATAAAATAAATATAATATTATTTTAAAGTCCAAACTCCCATCTCTATCCAAAACACAGTCACCACAGTAACTCCTTTATATTGTCAGCTCAACCAGCTGGAAAATTCCCCAAAGAAATCAAGCTAAAAACTATTCACAGGTCAGACTAAGAAGGAGTATCCTCGCCCACTCACCCCCACAATTGCCGTGGGTGTGCAAGGATGTATTTTATGTGCTGTTGTTGGTTTTGGTTTGTGGCACTCTATTTGCATATTATGTCATCAGCAGTCCATCAGTCGTGTTGTCTTTGGGGACCGTCAGCTGGTGGTCAGTTCTGTTCCAGGGGAGTGGGCGGATACGGAACACAACTGGGTGATGGCACTTAGTTCATAGTTCGAGTGTTAAATTCAGGACATATAGTCTAAAAACGCAATTGGGCCACAGAGTGCATAACTAGTCATTAGAGTCACCTCTTCGTGGCATAATTAAAGCCACAGAGTCCTGGGTTCGGCTCTTCCTCACCTTTTTAAGAAAAGTCGTTAAGTTAATAATCAGTTTTGAGGACATTCATCACAGTAACGAGGTTAGTAAGGCTTACTTACAGGACTATTATTTATTATACATTTTTATTTGAAGGGGGCTTTAAAGAGGAGCTCTATTTCTTCTCAGTGTGACTTGCTTTAATTGATCCAAAGAGTCGTCGAAGAAATCTCCATTCGCAACACGCAACAGCTGCTCTAACTTCAAAGAGGAGAAGCCCCGATTCTGATCGTATTATGACGGTTGCGTGACTTTTGGCCATCTGGCCATCTGCTCGGAGATCCTCAATCCAACCCTCCGGAGTCCGGAGCCAAAAGTCTTCCAGTCGATTTCGAGACCGCCTGGTACCCCAACGATCTGAGGGCGACGATGTCGATGGCGATGACTGGGCCGATGCTGACCAATTAATTGTCATTAAGCGTATTTGAAGATTTTTAATTAAAGCCAAATCTTTGGCTTAATTTAAATTGATCGCGCTGAGTTGTGGCCGAAAATGTTTTTTCAATGACATTGCGGCTTTCGTTTTTGTATCGAGGGTGGGCTGCGAGGGAGGCATTATAGGATTCCATTTCAATGCTACCCTCAAGAAATCTTTTAAAACTTGTCTTATAAGTTGACTTAACACCGATACCTGTAAAAAAAACAAGCTCTATTGCAGAGCTATTGCATTTTTGTTCTGAAAACTATGCTACACAAATTTTAAAACCGATCGCCCCTAGAAATGAATTAAATTGTTTCTCCCCACGATCCGGGCCTCCAAGATATCCCACTCGTAATCAGCAGTTCCAGTTTTGACACAAGAGGCGGTGCCAGCAGTTATATCCAGACATCTAGACCCCAAAGTTAAATTTCAATTTTAAAAAGAGTAGACAATATCCATTTACTCATTGGTCGGAAGGGGTGCGGGTGTTTGGGAACCGAAAGTTAATTTCTTTTCGGCAATTTAGTGGGTAATTTTTATGTGCGCCTTTTTGATTGGCGGTGCATTTCATGTTCAATGTACGCTGACGGCTTTACGATCCGATTCGAGTCGACCGTCGCCTTCCGTCCATTCATTATTATTATTTATTCTCTACACTTTTTTATTTTGCTGTTGATTTCAGTTCATTTAGTGCGCAATTAGGAAGCAGTAAGGTCTTTTGTGTTCCATGCCGCGCTCTGAACTTTGGCCCCGAAGTTCCCCAACTTTTGGCTGAGCCGTTCAGATATGATGATACAAACTTGGAAATGTGAAATCGGTTTGACCAGCTAATACCTTACAGCCCTGAACGGTGTTAAGCTACGGTGATAACAGTGTTGCGATTGCAGGTACGCGCAAAACCGATTGATTGCCACCAATAGACTCGATCAGAGTCCGTACACCGGAAGAAACTTAAATAGATTTACGTTTCATAAAGATTTCTTAGGCGATATATACTTATTATCTTTATTATTATTATTATTACCTTTTCATAAATAATATCGAAAGATTAATAGTATTTTTGTGTTAAAAGATATGTTATGTATGTATGTCTCTAGCATACTCTTTTTCTCCAGTGTAAGATTTAACGATCGCCTATCGAAGTACCCCGGTACTAGCATTCAATGGCCAAGCAATCACCATCACCTGACTCCAAGCATCTGGGACTTTTTAGGGTTTATCGCAAGGCTTTTATCGTCGATTGGTGGCTGTTGCGATTGGTTGTTGAGGTGGCATGTGCACATAAATCCATAAATAAAAATCGTTTAACAAATCGTTTTGTGGCCCTCGAAAATGCTTCTAATTGACCAATAGATTGTTTGAAATGTACTCAAGGAGATGTTGCCTAAATGGATATGGATATCATTATTAATTATAGATTTTATACGAAGTCTAAATTATCCAAGAAACTTAAAACAATCGATATACGACCCCATTTCCAGAATTTTCAAAGTCAAATAAGGGATTTTGTTCGGGGTAATTATTAATGCTTACCACAAGGACTCAAACATACACTATGCATTCAAAATCCAAGGTAAGCAAACAAAAGGGAGAACTGGTGTCCTGGGCAGCGAGTCCTTTGGAATAACTGTTTGCTTAAAGTGTGACGGTCGAGTGCGCCACACTTAAGGACGGATGTCCGACCAACGGAACCAACCCATTACTTAATTATCATAACAACCTGGGCCCGGGGTTTTTGGCCAAATACGTAAAAGGGTTTATCGTCAGCCACTCCCAAGGATGCACACACGCCGCTAATAAAATAATAAATATCCTGCATAGACGTTACCCATCCACCAACACATCCATCCACTCGACAACCCACCAGCCCGCCAATCAGCCACCTAACCACCGCACGAATATGGCCAAAACGAAAACAATTTCATCAACGTAATACGGCGCGGAGGGGCATAAAGCACGAAAGAGTTGAGCACGATGGAGGTAAATTGCCATATTTTATGCCCCACTCGCCCGTCTTTGTCAATTGAAATGCAATTTTCATAAAGCACACACGTGTATCTGTCGGTATGCGCCGTGTATCCGTGAGATACAAAAATGTCCCCAGCTTCTCTGGCCATCAAATCGATGGAAAAAGTCAGGACGGTGACTGTTTCAGTTGATATTGGTTTTTCAAACCACTTCATGGACCACCACAGTCACCACAACCACACCCACACTCACACCCACACACTCACACCACACTACCCCCCCCTCTGTCCATGGTCCAGCCCCATGCTCCGGCGACTGGTCTCCGGCATTTTCCATGTTGTACGTTGTTGTCCCCAACGGAGCACTTGCAAATGCGACCAAAGCACGTTCCGCAAAAACTCTAATGACAGGCAAATAAATTTCGAAGAAAATATATTTTGGAAAATTGATCTGACGTGTCACGCGAGTGTGGAGAGCCAGCATCCGGCGGCCAGGTACACAGCTTACCTATAAAAACATCCTACTACGAAATTGGATTATTGGAAATGCTTTTAAGTAAATATTATTAACCCTTCGTGGGTTTATAGGCCCGATTTTTATGAGAGTTTTTGGCACGCGGGTATTTCGAAAAGTATTCATAAAACGAATCTTATATATAGATTGTTTTAACTAATTTGATTATTTTCCCTTTGTTCCCCTAAACTTTTTGAAAACATATAGAAAATATATATTTTATATTTACAATATTACAATTAACTAGAATACTAGAAACTATTATAAGAAATTATTACTTACAACTACAAATATTCTAATATTCTACATAAAAGCTATTATATCATAAACAAATTTCATACATCATTTCAATAAAATATTGAAAATATATCTACTAATAAATGTAGATCCATTTTCTGGCAAAATTATTCTATAGTTTTATAGTCTTTGCAAGAGATGATTCAAGAATCTTTAATACACTTAAACTCTACTCCTAAAGTCAAACCTTTTAGGCCCCTAAATACTTTTCAACCCACAGAATATATGTATATTTTAAGATACTGTTTCGCGAAAAACGAATGAAATCCCCATCAGGCCCATTCCAATAAAGAAGCCATTCGATCTTTGGCAAATGCGACCGCAAAGCGTTTGGTTGCGGGAAACGCTAAGCAATAATCGTTTTTATTACCTATCCGACGGAATATTTTATTATCCTTTGCAGGAGCAGCAGGCCTCCATTGAGTGTGAATGTCAAATTGTGCAAGAGGCCACAAAAAAAAAAACAGGCTACAAAGATGCTCCAAAGGACATTGAGCAAGGAGCCAGGAACAAGGAGGCCTCAGCCTGAGTTGTTCCCCCGAGTATTCGAGTGCGACATAATGAATTACCTTTATTGACAAGTTAATGTTTATAGGTGTAGCCGCATGAGGATGTTGTCAGGTTAAGCGCAGTTAATGGAAGGTGGATAGGCTGTTGATGGCGATCAGAATGTGGCTGGTGTCCCCGAGCAATAGCCTTCGATGGGTTTTTTGTGGAATAATTTAGTGGGCCCGCGGCACGAAGGAGCTTCACTTCACCTTCAATTGAAATCATCGGGTACGGGTACGGGTACGGGTATGGCTACGACGATGTCCTGGTGAATTATTCATGGCCCAAAGCCAAAGACAGCAATCAATTGGCGTTGACATCGCAGCGGCACCGCCCCCACCTCCAGCCTCCCCAAAAAGCACGCGATGCTTTTCAAGGAGCGACTGTCTTGCCATTTCATTTCCAAGGGCTTGATTAATTGAAAATGAGTTTATAATTAGCAGCCAAGTGCCTCTAATTGACGTCATGCGGTGAGGTAAATTCCTTTTTTTTTTCTCCTCGTAGTCGAAGCATCGAATTTCCTGGAAGAAAAATTACAAAAGAATAGCTTCGGGCCAGGATTTCCGACAAGTTTCTTGATATCTCTACCGAACTCACATCAAAGGCTAAGGGTGTGGCTTCTCAGCGTCTTTAAAGGCGGAGTTTCTTGAAGGATTTCAACCTCTGTGGTTGGAAATACATACTTTTTGTACAAAAATATTATTGGTATTCTCCGAAAGTTGATGGCATTTCAATAGGCTAGTTAGCTCCTGAAGCTAGGACTCGACTTTCGGCATTAAATTAATTAATCCTTTAGGCTTGCGTGTTTTTTGGTTTCGCCTCGTGATTCCTCCCTCCAGCCGGCTTCCATCCGGGGGGGGGGCTTTGGTCAAACGCCTGTTTGTGCAGCTCGGACAAACCAATTTACATATTTGAGTCCAGACGGCTCTGCAGGAGATGGGTTTATTGAAAGGGGTAAGCAGTGAGAAAAATAGACCCAGAGACTTATTTTGAACGTTAATAAAGAGAGTCTAGGCTCCAGCAGTGAATAACAATTTTTCGCAGTGCATCAGAGTTTGTCTGGCGGGAGAGTCCTGCCAAGGAGTGGCCCTCTTGGTCTTAGAGTGCTCATGTTGGGTGCGGTTTCAAATGACGACGGCAAACGCGCCAAATCACGTTCCGTCAACAAATATTGAGGTATTCTGCTTTACTATATCCTTTTTTTCCGCCGTAGTGTCCCTTGGCCACGCACAAATTAGCATGTCCGCCGATAATTGTCCTTCCGTGGAGATGACCCGCCGAGATAACTGTCCATAGTTTTAACTGATTTCCCTCCCATTTGGCCAGCCAGGTGACTTTTTGCTCCAAGAATTTGATTTTCCCATTACGATTTTATTGGAAAATCGCGTGCAGCTCTAGTTGGCTCCTAAAATGCCAATTCATAGGTTTTTCCTTTTGAACTTCAACTCGCAGTCATTATTTTTTCGTTTGTTTACTTTAAGTAAATTAATGAGAGGTGTAGGACGATTTAAGAATGAAATAAAATGAAATTATTCGGTGAAATGCAAATACAAATGCGAAAAAAAATGATATTTAATTATGGCCATAGCCCTTCCAGCATTCAGACTCGGCAGACTGGCACTGGCACTGGCACTGGCACTGGCAACTTTTCCATTTTCCTCCATTTTGAATAAATTTGCATTTCACTTGAGCCGGTGGCAGCAACAATAAAAAAGGCGCAACAACACCAGATACAACAATATTAAGAGGCAATTGAAAACTTTTGCATAAGTCGCGACTCGCGACCGAGCTAAGTGAGTTAAAACGGAAACGGAAGTTGTTTAACGTCTTTGCACGAGTAGTCCCGGTTGCCGGGAGTCCTTGGAGGACCACGGACCAAGAACCCCCAAAAACCAACCAAGTTGGCGAAGAAAATTGAAGTTTAATTTTGTTTTACAACCATAATTGTGATCTGTGATGGCTGTGAAGGGGAATATCTCTTCTTTTTTTCTCTCGGCGAAAGGGGAATAAAATAAACCTTGACGAGAAAAGTTTTCAAATTTCCAACTCAAGTTTGAACAAATGAAACAGTACAATATTTAATGCAGATTAAGTGCCATATTTAAACGCTAAACCCTCAAACAAGGGAATGGCAATCCTGCTCCTTCCACATCCTTCCACCTTGTTTTGAATTACTTTGAGCCCTTTGCTTTTGTTGAGCCCTTGTTGTTGGTTTGTTTGTTTATTTTGTTAGCTGCTGTGTGGCAGCCGCGAACCGCCACGCAGTTGGGAGTGCGGATCATGATGAGGATGCAAACACCTTGCGGCTAACAAGTGCATGCCACACCACCACTCCCACCCCAGCCACATCTCCATCTCCAGCGGAGTCCAAAAACACCAGAGTCCACAGTATCCTTAATTGTCACCATCCAGGATTCCATTTAGAGAGGATTATTAACCCTTTTGGGTTGGGAAAAGCTGTGCAAAATACTTGGCATTTATTCAGGTGGCATTATTCCTAATATCAACCTCTATTTTATTTTTCCTAAATGAGACTGTTAACTTTGAACTAATAAATAGGATTTTTTTAAAAATAGAATAAATAAAGAAAAGAATTGGGGATCAAATAGGCAAGTGACGGCCCATTATATACAGTACGTGGAACGGGAATTGGCCCCATCTCGACATCCTCCACCAGCTTGGCCCTGTCTGACCTCCATCCACAGACCTCTCCAGTTTTCAATTTTCCATTTTCCGAGGGAAACGCGCAGGTGTGTGGTGAAAAATACGCTAAACCACCCGGCGGACGTTAAACGATTTTCGAATGAATTCAAATTCGCGATTGTTGTTGCCCCGAAACGTTTACCTTCTGTGGCAAAAAGGCTGATTATCTGTGGGTGTGCCGAATGTGAGTATGCAAACAATTTGCCGGATTAAATGAGTCCCAAATGAGACGTTTTTATGCCCCGCTCACTTTATGCAACATCATAAAGTCCGGTGTGGATTTGGGAGCTCTTCGCGCTTCCTTAATCCTTTGTTATAATGCGTCTGATGGCTTAATCTAAGCCCGGGACGAAGAGACAAAAAGTCCTTTACCCACCATCCCAGGAGAATCCCGACCCCAGGATGTCAGAAATTAAGTTATTTCCTTTCAATATTGAATTTATCAGGACGACATGAGACGGCGGAGTACGTGTCCGGAATAGATATCCGGAAGATGCCAGCCGTCCAGGAGTCATTCGATTCCTGGCATTAAAAATGTGTCGCTTGTATTTAAATATCCAATTGTCTCACGGACAAGGATGTGAAACATTAAAAAATGCGCTGCCTGTCAAGGACCAGAATTCGGTTATTCAATTGGTTTGTTGCTGTTTGGAAAATGACACCCGATGGTCTCTGAATTTTAAAATCCCCCCCAAAAAGAACCCGAGAAGCTAAGGAATCCAAGGTATACGTATATACATATATCAACAGGACGTGTTAACACTTATACGTTTATTTTTTAGCTTTTGAGGGTATATTTCGGTTTGGTTTACAACTCACCCCAAAAAAAAAAAAAACATAGAAAACTGGGTGCGATTGTTATTTACATTCTTTTGGGCTGCGTTTGCTTTTATGTGGTGGCAATTTATTCAAATTGAGACATTAGACAAATTAAATTTACACCTATTTCCCATGATTGTTATCGCCTGTATATTCATTTAATTATGACATTATTTCAGAAAGGTGCATTAGCATTTTGTTTATGTTAGAAAATAAACATTTATTGTTATTTCGCTTTGATACAAACACAATATTTTGATGTGCATATAAATTGCATATAAAGTAGTTAAATTTGCATTCAACGAGTGTAGTTTAATACATTTATATTTATTTTTATAGTTTCAAAAAAAGATATCTTTTTATCTACTTCTTAAAATGCATCTAACTCTCTTTTTCAAAAACATCCAAAAAGTATGCTTTGATATTCTTTACTTTGTTTTTATATTCCATCCAGAACTAAGTTAAAATTTTAGTTTCCGGTTTTGGCAATTTCTTAAAATTTGTAGATTTATCCACCAAATTATCAGTTTTAGGGCTTCAGATACTTGAGTTCCAGATTGAGTTCGGCAATGGGCGATATTCGTACACTGCGGTATGACATCCATTGGGACTCTTTCGAGGGAATGGCCATCACTGACATCAACTCAAAGCGAGTAGTTTCGGTCAAAACAATGGCCAGCTAACCATAAAGCCTAATTCCTTCTGCAGGTACTACGACATGGTCGTGGAGTTCATGTGGACTCATTCGTTTTTGAAAAGTTTGGTTTTCGAGAGTCTTGGGCTTTTCGAGGTGGAAGATATGAAGGAAAACTACTCCATGTATTTTAAAACATAACTATTATTACTTTTTAACTTACAATTGGTCAAATTTATGTAATATTTACAGTTATGTCCGCCACATCCTGCGGAACGAGTGCTCTGTAATGATGATTAGCGAAGACGAGACCCAGATTATAGCCGTGGGCCTTCTCGAGTGGATGACCGAGGAATGGCACTCCTGGGTTTTCTTTCCCTCCTCATTGCCCCGGAATCTGTTCCAGCAAATTATAATGATGAAGAAGGAACTAATCGATGCCACCAAGCAGAAGATGGGGATCTCAGTTTATGACTCCCTGATGGTTCACGAACTGGCCTTCCCAGACGATCTGTACTTCAACAAGGACTTCCTCATGGTCATGTTCGATGTGTTCGCAGTGGTGGCCCAGCACATGCACATGCCCCGGGTGAGCTTCATCGCGCTGAGCACCGTGGATCAGGAGGCGGCCAGCATGATCGAGTACGACGAGATTGGCAGGACCATCTACTCGATCTACAAGGTGGGCAACACCCGTCCCTTCGACATCCTGCGCGAGTTGGATGAAATGTACGCTTTGCTATTCGAGCTGCCAGTCAGTCCGATTGTGAAGTACACGGATATGCCCGGGTTCGAGGAGTTCCACGATGCCCTGGAGGCGAGGTTGGCCAAGGAGGCGGCCGAAAAGAACAAAGACGACGATTTTTGATAAATATACTAGTTTTGTGGTCTTTTGTCATCAGTCAGTACAATATACTTTTGTGAGAATACTTTTCGGCGGTGCCCTCAAAAAACGAAAACCTTTGTTTACATTTCCATTAAGTGAGATTCGTTTCCAGGCAGAAAATGATAAGCTTATCAATATGATCCCTAGTATGCCGATTATGGTTTCGATTCTGATTGTGATGTGCTTTTGTAAAAGGGAGATTACATCCATCTCAAAAAGGGGACTATTTTTTTTTTAATTATTATTAATTGCATTAAATAAAATAAAAACTCTCATAGTTTCGAAGAAACTTTGGCTGCCAGTATAAGATCAAGGACATCGTCGGCACAGCCCCAGCAAAGTGTGACCCCGCTGCCACCATGTCCATAGTTGTGGACAACCAGCTTCCGTCCACGTCGCTCTGCCTCGAGCCGGAGCTGCCCTCGTCCCGGCCGTAGACCCACCCAATCGAAGAGGCTCTCCGTGTGCTCCAGACCCGGAATGTACCGCCGACATCCATCCACAATGGTTTTCTTGTCGCGAGGACAGACCTGCTCATTGTAGTCTCCCTCCTGATGAGTTCCGCCCAGGACTACACTCTCGGTACTAAACAAATATAATTCAAATTGAAGGTATTTTTAGAAAAATGAAACTATATACTTACTTTGGAATTATGTAGTTCCCATCATCGCTCTCGTCCAGTACGGCGGAAAAGATCCAGTTAGCCTTCACACGGGATACTTGGCCACGGACAGGGTACATTTCTTTGTCGTCCAGAAGTTGTCGGGAACCCAAACCCGAACAATTGATGATAACATCGTATTCCGACTCCGATACAAAAGTATCTAAGTCAGTTACTTTTTTCCTAACAATTAGGCCACCATTACGGGTAAATCTTTTCATCAAATAGGGCAGAAGCTTGACGGGCTCGGAGGTATAGGTGACAAAAGATAGACCTGACCTGGGAGTAAACCAATTAATTAAATATTTTTATATTTCCAATAAGGTGTAAGGCCAGCCCTACGTAAACTTCACACTTCTTCCTGTGTTAAAGGCAGACAGTTGATCCTCTGTTAGATTCACGGCTCCATAGACAATGTCTCGCCAAAAGTCTTCCACAGGTTCAACAGTTGAGGTATTTAATCGGATACAGGGTATCAGACAGACTCCGGCTTCTCCAGCATCTTCACTGAGCCATATCTGCTCCAGGAATTGGTGCATGCTCTTCGACCACTTGCTTTACAATAATGATTAAAATAACGATATTTTAACTAAAAACAAAATAATAATACTATGGATGGACTTACTAGACTTTGGATTGGGGAGTGCCACCCAGTAGGTAGGGACCCCAGAGACCCGCCGAGCCATCGCCAGTGGTTTTCGGGGTAAACTCTTCCGATATAATCGTCACCCGAATCGCAGTCTCACCCTCCTTCAGGTAGTGCTCCAGTATCTTAATGGCACTGGCAACCCCATTAACCCCCGCTCCAATAACTGCAATATTTAGCATTTCTATGGTCCGATCGACTTGGGAGCTTAGAGAGAACTAAACAGCGGTTTTCTTATCAGAATGCATAGCAGATTCCGCAGGTTACCGCGCATATAGAAACTGATAATGGAGCTTTTTGCAAGTTCTTGGGAGCTTGGGAGCCGTTGAAAAGAGTCATATTTTAAAGTTTATTTTTTTTTAAATATGTATTCATGATGTTCCTGTATGGACTTGAAACAAAAACTATATTTTCAGAGAAAAAGATGGCCATGTTATGATGCTCAAATCGAATCGGAAACTTCAAGTTTTGACGATGAAGGGGATGTGGAGCCATCCTCATTCGTAGCCCAACTCTCGGACCATTTATTTCGGCATCAATCAAAATTCTAAATTCTAATTTTTTTCGGAATTAAAAAGTAAGTAAACAACTTTGTATTTCACTTTTTTTTTGCAATCTGTTTAAATAATCATGAAATAATAGAAGGGCGCAACATGTGTGACGGTTGTGGATCGCTGGAGGTAAGTATTTATCCTTCGAGACCTCTTAGACCTTGAGATCTGACCTATCTTACCTTGCAGCCTCGCGGATGCCGCAGTCGTGAGTTGCGATGCGGCATCATGTATACCACCTGCGACTGCGTGAAGCGCAACGGGCTGCAGGACAAGTGTCCACGGTCCGCATGCCAGGGCCGTCCCGCTTGCCTGTGCTTCCCGTTCCCAACCTGCGGGCCGGCGGCCTTCCCGCTCCGCTATGCCAACATGACGATGGGAGTGAACAACAAGCGGATGCGCTGCGCCGCCACGGCAGCTGCCTCCGGTTGTGGCGGTCGCGCTGCCGGCGGATGTTGCGGCCCATGCTGTAGGAGCACTCCATGCTGTGGTCCGCACAGTCCGCCGTGCGGCGCTCCATCGCCAATTCCGTGTTCCCCTGTACCGGGAATGTGCTGTCCGCCGTTGCCAGAGGGCGGGATACCCGATCCGCGTGTTTGGAATTACTATAACACTCCCCCATCGTATCCATGTGAGTTGGTCCGGTGCCTGGTCCCCCAAATCTCTGCCGACACCATATTCAAGCATACGTGTGTTCGTCTGTCCGCTTCCTTGTTAGTCCGTTTGTCCGCTGTCCGTCTGATAACGTCATGGAACGATCAAATTCATAAAGCACGAACGGCGACTGTGCGGATCATAGCATTTCAATTATTTATCCTCAAGAACAATGTAGTCTAACCATATTTTCCCTTCATTCATTTAAAGAAAATTCCGAAATAGGACTGACTAACTGCAAGGCCATGCCGGGCCCCACTGCCACAAAACTCTGTCCCAGTCCTGTCAATTCCTCGGTCAGTGGCCGGAATCCTACATGCAGCTCCCTTCCCGTCCATAGTCCCTGATCAGTCGCCACCCCCTTGCCCCTCCACCACCTGAGTAAGTAGGCGTCGTAGTTGTCCTATTCACGAATTATTATTGCCTCCTTGTCCCCAGGTGGCTTCTAAGTGGCTCCACCCAGCGAGGAGTGTTGTGTGCATGGGACATGTTGACAAGTTACTTGGTAGAGTTCCAGTTGGAGCCCCGTACTATGATGTTCGTCGAATTGAAATCCAGCGACTGGCGGAGAAAATTGTGTGCATGTGTGAAGGCGTGGAAGTCCCTAACTCAATTGGATTAGAATTTAGATTGTACATTTTTGAAATTATATATTAAAATTATGCAGTATCATATAATAATGGCTTTATTAAAGAGTACGTTATTCGAATAATTTGCTTTTTATTTTCTTTTGCTGTTCCTGTAAAAAGGTGTTTTTGCTTTACCATTTAGGCCACTATATTGAAACTGGGATTATCTTCCTAGGAGCCCATTCTGAGGACCATCCTTCCTGAAAAGAGTCAATCCGGTTCTGAGGGAAAATAAATATTTATATATCCTTATATATCCTAGAGCCAGATGCCTTGGTTACTGGCATTTAAATCCTACTCAGCGTGACTGAATATAACAATTTAATTGTATGAATAGTCAATTTTATTGTCAAAATTAGAATTCAAATGTTATAAAATTTGAAAATGCCCGGCTACCAGGAGTTGGCACCTTCATCCCATCCCCGGTCTCTGATACATTGGTCTTCGAATTTCCAGACTAGCACTGGCCCCAAATTGGTTTGAACTGAAGGACTATTGCACGGAAGCATTGACATCGCTCAACTGAGAGGCACTTAGAAGCCACCTGGCGAAAGAGAATAATAAGGCATCGGTGCGCCTGGGACAGGAATCTGATCGGGACTTACATGGATAAGTAACGGGGGTGTTGTAGTAGTTCCAGACACGGGGATCGGGGATCCCGCCCTCGGGCAACGGAGGGCAGCACATGCCCGGCGCGGGGGAGCATGGAATGGGCGAAGGAGCACCGCAGGGCGGGCTGTGCGGACCACAGCAGGGCACGTTATTGCAGGGTCCGCAGCAGGAAGAAGGGCAGCAAGGCATCTTGAAATTTTGTTTAGGAACTTGAAAATTTAGAATTTGGCAAGCCGAAACGATTGGTCCGAGAGCTGGATAGAGAATGAGGGTAGCTCGTCCGGACCGGGCCTCGTTCAGTTGGAACGTCAGGTTCGGTTTGATCAGAAACTCAAGGCCAACTGTATGCATGTTCTCGGGTCACTAGATCTAAATAGCAAAATGGAGGGATAACTTCGAGTAGCGCCAATTAATGACAAACATGGGATTTAAACATGGGAAGTAAAGATATCAGAATCCAAAAGCTTGGTTTGGAATGCCGATTCAGAGTTCTAGCGAGTTAGGTAAGACTTGGTCGCCCAAAGATGGTCGTATTCCATAACACATCTCTGACAGTTGCGATTCTTGGAATCTATGAGTAACTGGAAGGTGACATTGAACCCGACGCCCTACATGTTTCCTCTTTAAAGTATTAGAGGGCTTTGCACAGATTTGGCAGATATCATGGCCCAGAATTGCCTCGTAAGGGGTGTCGATGACCTGCCTGACATTTAAATTGGAACTTTCCTCTATAAAGTCTTAGAGGGCTTTGCACCTCAAGGCCTCGGATCGGAACTGACTCAGAAATTCACATTCTTAATTTAGAGGCCACCGTGGCCACATTAATACCACAGCCTCGAATAAAAACAAGTATCATATATAGATAGCTTATAATTTTATTGCCTAAATTGGATTCAAATGTTAAAAATTGTAAATGCCCGGCTACCAGGAGCTGGCACCTTCATCCCTCCTCCGGTTCTTCTGACAGAGGTCTTCAGATTTCCTGACTTGCACTGGCTCCAATTTGGGTTAAACTGAAGGACATTGCTTGCTCAACATGTCCCATCGATATCACAGTATCTCGGTAAGGACATGGCACGGAAGCATTGACATCGCGCGACTGGGAGCCACCTGGATAAGATAACAATAAGCACCGACGGATGGGGCAGGACCCTACTGCCTCCGGATCCACTTACTCGCGAATAGCAAAGGTTGAGGGGTACGGGAGGTCAGGCGAATAAGGTCAATCTGCAAGTTGAACTTCGCTATCGGATCCGCCGATCTGACCCTAGCAACAGCATTTTGGAGGGGTGTTGTAGCAGTGGGCCTTGCAAGGGGCACACCACACGCAAGGAGCGTTCTCCTTGTCCACGAGGTAGCGCTTGGGGCAGAAGCCTATAGAGGAGCGGAAAACAAGTATCAAACTATGCTGATCTTGCCGTATTTAAATTAAAGTGCTGTGGCCTGCACAGTCACGTGCGCGCTTTCTGAACCCAACTTACTGCTCTTCGATCGGACGAAGGGAGGAAACTGGACGGGAGGGCGTCCCAAAACGGATCGGAAAAACTTACACGGATAAGTGACGGATTTTTAGGGCAACAAAGGGCAGCCCGGCGCGGGGGAGCATGGAAGGAGAGACGGAGCACCGCGGGGCGGACTGTGCAGGCCACAGCAGGCCACGTTATTACAGGGTCCGCAGCACGCAGGAGCACAGCAAGGTGAGCAGCAAGGCATCTTCAAATTTTTTTTAGAATTTAAAACTTTAGAATTTGGAAAGCCGAAACGATTGGTCCGAGAGTTGGGAAACGAATGAGGGTAGCCCGTTCGGTCCGGGACTCGATCGGTTGAAACGTCAGGTTCAGTTTGACCAGAAAATCATGGCCAACTGTATGGATTTCCTCGGGTCACTAGATTGCAAATCCATAGCTTTGCCAATATTCATCCGATTCTTAAGCGGAATACCTTAATCGATTTGTACACCGATTCCCTTCCAATCTGCATCAAAATCTGGGAACAAATTATTTTTTCGATTTTTTCTCAAATTTCCTGGAGGATCCCCTTCAAAAAGTGTAAAACTGCATGGAGGTACAATATGGCTCCCGGCGATGGCTATATCTTTGCCAATATTCATCCGATTCTTGAGCGGAGTACCTTAATCGATTTGTACATCGATTCCCTTCCAATCTGCATCAAAATCTAGAAACAAATTATTTTTTCGATTTTTTATCAAATTTCCTGGAGGATCCCCTTCAAAAAGTGTAAAACTGCATGGAGGTACAATATGGCTCCCGGCGATGGCTATATCTTTGCCAATATTCATCCGATTCTTGAGCGGAGTACCTTAATCGATTTGTACATCGATTCCCTTCCAATCTGCATCATCTAATCTAGAAACAAATTATTTTTTCGATTTTTTATCAAATTTCCTGGAGGATCCCCTTCAAAAAGTGTAAAACTGCATGGAGGTACAATATGGCTCCCGGCGATGGCTATATCTTTGCCAATATTCATCCGATTCTTGAGCGGAAAACCTTAATCGATTTGTACATCCTTTCCCTTCCAATCTGCATCAAAATCTAGAAACAATTTATTTTTTCGATTTTTTCTCAAATTTCCTGGAGGACCCCCTTCAAAAAGTGTAAAACTGCATGGAGGTACAATATGGCTCCCGGCGATGGTAATATCTTACGATATACCAATTTATTAAGGTATTCCGCTCAAGAACCGGATGATTTCTGGCGAAGCTATGGATTTCCAATCTAGTGACCGGAGAAAATCCATACAGTTGGCTATGAGTTTCTGATCCAACCGAAGCTGACGTTTCAACCCAACAAGCCCCGGACCGAACGGGCTACCCTCATTCGCTTCCCAACTCTCGGACCAATCGTTTCGGATTTCCAAATTCTAAAGTTTTAAATTCTAAAAAAATTTGAATATGCCTTGCTGCCCACCTTGCTGTGCTCCTGCTTGCTGCGGACCCTGTAATAAGGTGGCCTGCTGTGGCCTGCACAGTCCGACCCGCGGTGCTCCGTCTCTCCTTCCATGCAGGCGGGATCCCGGATCCCGGATCCCGTGTGTGGACCTTCTACACACCCGTCACTTATCCTTGTAAGTTTTTCCGATCTGTTTTGGGACGCCCTCCCGTCCAGTTTCCTCCCTTCGTCCGATCAAAGAGCAGTAAGTTGGGTTCAGAAAGAGCGCACGTGACTGTGCAGGCCACAGCACTTTAATTTAAATACGGCAAGATCAGCATAGTTTGATACTTGTTTTCCGCTCCTCTATAGGCTTCTGCCCCAAGCGCTACCTCGTGGACAAGGAGAACGCACCTTGCGTGTGGTGTGCCCCTTGCAAGGCCCACTGCTACAACACCCCTCCAAAATGCTGTTGCTAGGGTCAGATCGGCGGATCGCATCGCGAAGTTCAACTTGCAGATTGACCTTATTCGTCTGACCTCCCGTACCCCTCAACCTTTGCTATTCGCGAGTAAGTGGATCCGGAGGCAGTAGAGTCCTGCCCCATCCATCGGTGCTTATTGTTATCTTATCCAGGTGGCTCCCAGTCGCGCGATGTCAATGCTTCCGTGCCATGTCCTTACCGAGATACTGTGATATCGATGGGACATGTTGAGCAAGCAATGTCCTTCAGTTTAACCCAAATTGGAGCCAGTGCAAGTCAGGAAGTCTGAAGACCACTCTGTCAAAAGGACCGGAGGAGGGATGAAGGTGCCAACTCCTGGCAGCCGGGCATTTAAAATTTTTAACATTTGGGTTCAATTTAGGCAATAAAATTATAAGCTATCTATATATACTTGTTTTTATTCGAGGCTGAGGTATTAATGTAGCCGCTGTGGCCTCTAAATTAAGAATGTGAATTTCTGAGTCAGTTCCGATCCGAGGCCTTGAGGTGCAAAGCCCTCTAAGACTTTATAGAGGAAAGTTCCAATTTAAATGTCAGGCAGGTCATCGACACCCCTTACGAGGCAATTCTGGGCCATGATATCTGCCAAATCTGTGCAAAGCCCTCTAATACTTTAAAGAGGAAACATGTAGGGCGTCGGGTTCAATGTCACCTTCCAGTTACTCATAGATTCCAAGAATCGCAACTGTCAGAGATGTGTTATGGAATACGACCATCTTTGGGCGACCAAGTCGTACCAACTCGCTAGAACCCTGAATCGACATTCCAAACCAAGCTTTTGGATTCTGATATCTTTACTTCCCATGTTTAAATTGATCCTAAAGTACGTAGACGTACTGCAAACGTACAAAGAAAGATATGGCCTCTCCAATGTGGAATTCAAACTGAGTAAGTACCACACCCGGGTGAAGTGTGTTTCCTAAACAAACAAGAAATTGTAAGACACAAAAATTTGTTTCATTAATTGGCGCTACCCGAAGTTATCCCTCCATTTTGCTATTTAGATCTAGTGACCCGAGCAAATGCATACAGTTGGCCTTGAGTTTCTGATCAAACCGAACCTGACGTTCCAACTGAACGAGGCCCGGTCCGGACGAGCTACCCTCATTCTCTATCCAGCTCTCGGACCAATCGTTTCGGCTTGCCAAATTCTAAATTCTTAAGTTCCAACTTAACAACAAAATTTCAAGATGCCTTGCTGCCCTTCTTCCTGCTGCGGACCCTGCAATAACGTGCCCTGCTGTGGCCCGCACAGCCCGCCCTGCGGTGCTCCTTCGCCCATTCCATGCTCCCCCGCGCCGGGCATGTGCTGCCCTCCGTTGCCCGAGGGTGGGATCCCCGATCCCCGTGTTTGGAACTACTACAACACCCCCGTTACTTACCCATGTAAGTTCATATCCGATCCTTGGAGTCCCCTATCTATCAGTGGGTGCGGATCCAGTCCTTCTCATCTGTGCTTATTGTTCTGTTCTCCAGGTGGTTTCTGAGTGGATCAGGCAGTGTGGTGTTACAGTGCTTCCGTGCCATGTCCTTGCAGAGATAGTGTGATATCGATGCCATGAGCAAGCAATTGTCCTTCAGCTCAGATTCAGCAAATTCTGAATCTGAAGTCCTTCTTTACAGGGATTTGGTAACAACGAAGCGCAGGAGCTATTAACTGGAGGAGTCCTGTTAAAAAACAAAATCAAAGCAGCTTGGCATGGAATTGTTATGAGATATCTGGAAAAGTTTTTGGCAAATAAATTATAGAATATATTTGTTATTTTTTTTTTTATTATTTTATAAACAATGGTGCTAATAATAGCCCAAATAATTGAAAAGAGGTAGTCTTGAATGATTTCTTTGATTAAATAGGTTCTATGTACTGAGTAAATGTACTACAGCTGGTTTATTTAATATGAAAACAAGTATTTGTTTTTTACTTGCCAAGGTAGATTGATTCTTTGCCAAATAGCCAAACATGGGTAGCTGTCACGTGTCCTTGTATACCAAAAGAGTATACTTTTAGTTTGTTTTTATGTTTGGCAATCTTTAAATTCGCAAGAAAGCTGAAATTGTGTGATTATTTAAAGCAAATCACTTTTCCCATCAAGATACCTTTACATCAACCCTCAATAATCTCACAACACTTCGTAAACACAAAAGAGAAAATTTATTTTGTGAATTCGAATTATTGGTAAGTCTGGAATTCATGAAATGAAAGTAGGGACTAATTGATAACTTCGTACCCTTAGGAATCACTCGGCGAATCAACACAATGAATAAACTCACATCAATGGGCGCTTGGGTCCTTGTAGGAGTTCTAGCATTGGTTGTCGCCATTATTTCGTTCGGTCTAATTGTCGGACTCTATTTTGACAGCCGTAGCTCGAAAAAATACAATGGAACAATAACTAGAATACCTTAAAGACAACCGGCATATTAGCTGTGCATATTTTTGGTTGGCAAAATAAATTAAATTTTCGAGCTATTTAAGTGGATCTTTGAGACAACGGTCAACTATTTAAAAATAATTGACCATGTAATAAAGAGCGTGTAAATCTATATTTTAAACGTATAAGTCTTAATATGGAAAATGTTTATGGGATTTTTTTTTAAACTTCTTCGACAGCAAACATAAATTATGTAATGCATGAAAGCATTTTTTTAAGACTTTGGGGAACCACGGAAAATTTTCTTTATTATTTTTAACCATTTATAAAGCCATTTATAAACCATTTATAAAATATTTCGTGGAGTGGCTTAAAGTAAAATATATCAAAGTTGAATGAGTTTTTGAGTTTTCTGTCATGTATAATAATAGCGTTTTTGTATAAACATTACAGTACAAATTTTTGATCAAAAGTGAATCGGTGAATTTAGAATGGAGACTAAAAAAATTGTTACTATTTTCGCAATCATTATCGCAATTCTTCTACTCATTGATATCGGGCTTGTGGTAGTTTGTATTCTTTTCCGGGATTTCCGTTACGAAAAAATGAGCAAGCAGATAAAACCGGTAAGATTGTAATGGTTCCTAATACAAATGGCTTAACAAAATGCTTATCGCAATGGTGGAAATATTTGTACATTTCTTTTAGTGATTGTGGTGGACAAAACTTATTTCCGGTTTTCCGTACCAGCCATTCACTTGTTGAATTGTTGGGCAGCACTAACTTGGCAGCGCTGATGGCTTGCGCTACCTACCACTAGATGGCGCTGATAAAGTATGAAGCCCATAAAAGTGCTGCCAAGCTACAAGAAATAGGTTGTGGCGCTAAATTCAAACCAATTATGAAAATATTAGAAACTTTTACAGAAAACTTGCTCTGCCTTTTTAATGTGGCAGCAAATGGGCTATCCATATTTATGTATCGTTGTAAAGTAGGCGTAGGTTATATTGTAACATAAACTTAAAAAATTATACACTTATTTTATCACATCGCTTTTCGGGTTTTGTTGTACATCAAAATACATCATACGTATTATAACTTTGGCATTTTATTCTCCCAATCCCAGGACCCGCTAATTATTGGAGGAAAACCATCTACTTAGAATAATCAAGATGGATACTAAGATAATTATCATTGTCATCGCAGTTATATTGATTTTATTCCTGCTTTCTCTGGACTTAGTATTTATTGCCTACATCATATTCAACCCATACAAGAAGAAAACTACTACAACGACCCAAGAACCGGAGACAACGGATGAGGAAACATCGACAGCTGGTGCAGCGTCTGGTGCAGAAAACGAGGGTGGGGCTGACCCTCCACCAGAGTAATGTAAGTCTTAGCCCCCGCCCTTCTATTTGAGACATCATACATCCTTTGACATAGCTATCAAATTTTATATTAATTGAGACACGCCTAGCATAATATTCATTCAGTCTAACTTCAAAAGCCGCGCGACACAGCCCCATTTTTTGGTTTTTTTTTTTTAATTGTAAATCGTAACTTGCAACAAGTGTATTCGAAATGGAGAATGGAAAATTGTTTATAATTCTGGTCATTGTGGTGTTGGTACTCTTCTTCCTAATGATGGCTGTCTTCTACGTGTTCTTGCACTTCGATAGCCCCACCACTTACGCCTGGATCAACACCCGCTGGGGGGGTTACGGAATACGGCGGATCAAAAGCCGAATGGCGGATGAACACGAATGGGCCGGACTAAAAAGTAACTAGGACCAGGTAATGTCTACCAGGCACCAACCCAAAACGCAGTGACCCGTGATCCTAATGTCATTTCTGACTTGTCGAAATCTTACACGAAATCTGGCAAATAATTTAGTAGTCCTAAAGCAGTCTTCGTATTATCATCGTTTCAATTTCGAATAACTAATTCTGTATTATGGTAGAACAAACGGCACTTATTACCATATTTGTGGTCATAATCGTGATATTGGTAATCTTCATGCTAGTCCTAATTCCGATGGCGTGCTTTAGGGGTCACAGGATGAACAAGTGGAGAAGGACTCTCACCTAGGGTAAGGCCCATGAACTACTGGTCTATTGGTGCACCTGGTATCGCGGTATGGTATCGCACACACACACACTCATTCGCCGGACGCAGTGGCAGCAATTAATTTAACCAACCATGTGTCGCCGGATTCTGTGGGCGTTCAACCGGAAGCAATCCATTGACGGTGAATGATAGCCGGTTGCCGTGACCTCTAACCTCCAAGAAGGGATACAGATATACCTGTTGCGGAATCGCGGATACTTAGCTCAGCTTGCCCCCAACATTGAGGTGCAATGTTGGGCCGCAGCGACCGTCAGACTGGACTGCAGGCGGACTAAAGTGCGCTCAGTGCCAAGGGAAACCATATTTCATCTGGCAATTAGTGCAATGATCGCCGCTACGCTTAATTTTTGTGTGCTTGGATTTGCCAGGCTGCCACTAGATGATAGTACCCGCAATCTGGGCTTCAATTAAATGGAAATTGTGTCACGCGCCGCGACTCAGGCTGCCTCGGACTGCCGCCTCGAGTCGCCTCCAGCCGTTCTGAGTGTACCACCGAGGCACTGAAGATGCTTTGGATGTCATCCCGTTTTACGGATTACCGCCATGTAGCAACAGCGTCACTTTAGCAGCGCGTATTTCCGCACACATGCACAAAATATTTGATTAAGCCCGACTCTTGCGTATCTTTTATGATTTTTTTTATGATTTTTTTTTTTTTAGACAATCACCCCCAGTCTGGCGTTGGTTGAGCTTTCTTTACACATTCGGATCAGTGTCGCTCAACGCACAGCGGTGTCAACTTGTCGTCCAGCGCAAATTTTTAGTGTCCGACCATACCGTCCCATCGAAGGCTACCCACAAAAGCAACGCCGACCCCAACTAAATTATCGGATTATAACACATACCAGAACTGAACCCAATAACTGGAGCTGGAGCGGAATTAGAAACCGATCCTGTCCACTGCGAACCCAGAACACCGTTGCACTGCGAAGACAACAGCTGCCGAGGCGAGAGGGAAGAATGCCTACCATTACGGAGGATTGCATAGACGGATTCCAGCAGTACTATGCCAGGCCGCCAGAGAGACCCAAGAAGAAGTCGTTGAAACAGATGATATACGATTCCGAGGATAACTCCTACTTTGGCCGTTCCATCGAAAGCTGGGGTAAGTCATGCTCTTCGGTTACGTAAACGCCTCGGCCCAGTCCAGGCCCCACATCCCGATCCAGGTCTTAATACACAAGCCCGACCTTAATCAACCGAGTCTTTTGTCGACGCATTAGCGCTCCCAGCACATGCAGATTATAGTGGATGTGGGTGGATGTATCCATTTACCGGCCTCCCGCCGAGTCCGATTTTATTGCCCGTCCAATGGCGGTCCATGGACCGCGCATCGCTGGCCCCTCCACTAAATTTGCGATTCCGTGTGCTCGTAAAGCAGCCACTTGCTCAATTATGCCATTATGCAATCGGTCAGCGGTGTACCCGAAAACGGTCTCCAGAACCGTCTCTGATTTCCAGGGAAGGTCGTCCCCTATTCCTGAAGGATAGGTATGTTTTTTTGGGGGAGTCAGTTGAGGGGGAACAAGGACCGCTTTCCAGGATACTTTTTAATTTTTAGGAAATTACGAAATGTGGAGAGAAATCAAAATTAGAAATAGCCATCTGAATTATTAGAATTATTATAGGTTCAAACCTTTGCTCCAGGATGGGGTGGAAGTCTTTGCTTGATTTTCCGATATTGGATCTAAAATGGATGTGGTGTTGGCTATTTTTCGAATTAGCCCATTTAATTTTTACATTTTAAAATCATTTCCATAAATATTGCAAGACTGTAGGCAAATGAAACATTACGTATAACCATTTATATTATAATTTGGCGCCTGGCCATAGTTTTCGCGCAATTGAATGTCAGTGTTTTTATTTTTATCCACACGAGTCTGTGTCTGGTTTTGTTCATGTGCCTACTCTTTCCACTTATTAATGAAAATATTATTTGTAAGAGCTTCATTTCATTTATTTCTATATTCTGTATACTAGACCCAGCTGACGTCATAATTATAATCCAGTAGATTTGGTAGTTCTTTGATTTATTTTTTTTAACTAACTTAATAATTATATTGTAAAGTTATAAAGGGATTTAATTTTTAAATATTACTCTCTGTATGAAGAAATCATATTCGTAGTCTACTAATTGGAACTATTTTTTAATTGTATATAACCTTTTAAAAATTTGTATTAATAAGTTCTGAAAAAGGTTATTTATAGTCCTTTTTTTATGAAATGCTGTGCAATTATTTTATGATATCCTTTTTAGGAGTTAGAAACTCCAAACAAAGCAATGTTCTTCCTAGTAAAAACTCAAAAATCGATAAAATTTTGGCAAGTTAGTTAGAAGTAATAGGTCTGTTTGTGAAGTCCTCTAAGGACGAATATTTTATTGAACGGAGTTTTCTGGGAAGAGAGCACAACTCTCCTGCCACAAACCCACCCCCTGTTGCCGGAGTGTAGCAGCTGAGCTTGGCCTACTTCCCTATTATCCTGTGGCCTGTGGCATTCGAAAACCAGTTTTTTGTATGTACAGTGAGGATTGCCTAAGAGCAACGCATAAGAGCAGTTTTTTTTTCTCCCAGTGTGCCCATGAGTCGGTTCTCTGACGTAGTCGAGGGCCTCGGGAAATTCGCACTAAATGTGCAACAATCGCCTAATTAAACCGAGTGCAGGGAGCAGCATTTCCACGATAATTACGGCGCAACCCAATCTCGGTCCAGAATGCCCAGCCCATCCCCAGACTCAAGCCCCAAACCCCAAGACTAATTCCACTCGGTATTGAAATGCCGCCAAAAGCCGTTTACACTCAAAACAAACTCGGTTCGGCCGAGAGCGGAGAGTGGCTGGGTTAGCAAGGGAGAGAGCACGTTTTGCTTGAAAACTCTGAAACCACTCAGCCCAAATGACTCAAGCCAAGTCTGCCAAGTCTGGGGCTGGCTGATGTATCTACAGAGTTTAGATTCTGGTTTCATTCCGAAATTCGTTTTGAGCGCCGCGCGAACGTGCCACGGAAAAACCGTGGCTATAACGGAGTGTAGTCCAACAAGAAGCTAACTAGCCAGGCTTGACCTGCTCCGATTTGTGGTTCGTTCAGTGAAGTTCAATCCGCATTTATCCGTCTAAATTGGAAGAGATTAGAAAACTTCACCCAAGTGAAGTGCACAAACGTTGGCCAACTATTTGTCACGCCCGAAACTCACGCACACCCACATCCAAACTTCCAAAATCATACATGAAAATGTATATTTCTTAGCTTCAGTCTCGAAGAAACGCTAGCTTCTACAATAAGGTGTGGTTGTTTGTATGTGGCCCAAGCGCTAAGAGCACCAGCCAGCGTCAGCTAAGAGATACAGATACATTTACAACTCACGGATACAGTTGCGTGTGTGCCCGCGGAGGTGTGTGCGTGAGCGCATAGTGTAGTTTGTTGTGGTGGTTTCAGTGCAAAACTAGAGGAAATGCAGCCAGAAGCAAAAGTATAAATAAAGAACCGATACACCGGGTCAAAGCCAAAGCCAAAGCCAAAGTGGCATTGCAAGCACCACACACTACGGGCCGTGGCAGACAGGACAGACAAGTGTGCCCTCTCACCTTTCTCACTCACTCGCCCCTCCCCTTCTCCGCCTTTGTCTCACTCCTTTGGCTCGACACTCACCAGTTGCAGGTAGATGCAGGAGTATCTGACGGATGCACCTACAGAGTTGACTCGCTCGACTTCCGTCAGGGAAGAGCCGAGCCGAGCCGATTCGAGCCGCAAAAAGGCGCCAAATTTTCGGCCTGGCGAGAAGGGTAGGAACGGGTCGAGCGGAAAGAGAAGCGGTGGCGAGAGAGTGAGAAAGTGGAGGGGAGGACACGCAGGACTTAAAGGACTCTTGAGTGAGAAACTGTGATATAAAGTGGCAAAGAACGCGCCATATTTTGTGTACATCTGTGTTTTGGGCCCACTAAAGTAGGCCAAGTGTCGAAGTGTGTCTCAAATCTTGTTTCGTCCTTCAGATAGGATATATTTTTTAACAGTAACCGAAAGTTAACATGTCGAAGCGAGAACCAATTTCTCCGTCTTTTACGGACGATGATCTGCACAGCTTACGCAAGCCCAAGCCCTTCAACTTGAGCAAATTTTTATATAACGCCGAGGATGGCACGGTTATGGGCAGAGATCGCGCATCGTGGGGTAAGTTTATTGCCGTGTGGCTGTCATTTTTTGTTCGCTTTTTTTCTAGTCATAAATCATTATTTTTCTAAGGGTTGTAGACTAGAAAATTTATCTGTCACAAGACGTAAAATAAATTTCTAATAACATGGCGCTTTTGCCCATTAGAGCGCTTCAAGTGCCAAGTGTTGCACTTGCTTTCAGAAAAAATTAAAATAACATGAAAATGTAAAAAAAAGGGACTTTAAATGGAAAGCTGGCAAGAAAATTAACAACTGCCTGTAAAGATACTCGGAAACTAGCACTATTTGGGGTGGGGAAGTGTGGCATGTCATCTAATCTTCGAGTCTCATATGGTTTCCAATTACCAATCCAATCAAATCCAATCTAGTAGTTGGTCTGCTAGCTGCAACTTTTTTAATCGGTTTGATGGAAAGTCTCAATATTGGCATTTAAAAATTTCTTGGCAAGTCCAAGGCCTTGTCTAAATATAGCCTGAGAGTGCAATGCAATTATGCTGAAATGGTCGCTGCGAAAATTGAAAATAAACACAGAAATGGAAATGCACAGACGTAGAATGCAGAATGCTTGATGGTGCAGACATTTGTCGGCGTCTGTGCTTGGGGATTGGCAGAAGAGTGTGCCCCTCAAATACGATATACTTTTTTCAAGGTTTAAGGAAGATGATTTCAATCGGGAGAAATTATTATCTATGGATATCTCTCGGTTGTCTTAAGCAATGTCTTGAGTTGAGGTTATATCAATAGGGCTTTGGTCCAGGTATCTAAGTATCTGTGTGTGTGAGAGTATCTCAAGAGTGATCAGCATTCGACGGGCTCTTGAGCGTAACCCATTCATAAGGCGATTCTCTTGAACAGAGTCTAAGAGTGCATGAATCGGAAATGTATATAGATTTGTGTTATTGTTTGACCGATGATTCAGACGGCGTCAGAGTGCCGTCTACTCCGAACTTGAGAACTATTAGCTCGACTTGAGTCGAGCCCAATTTGTTTATGAAGCCCAATTGTGCCGGTTGCCTCGCCTCGTCAGCTCGGGCATCTCCGGCTGCTCTTAGTGCCCCAATGGGATGTCAATTAATTATCGGGTTAACCCGCCTTTGACCGCCAACCCGCTACAAGTACTTAATTCAATCAGCGCCATTTAGAGGGCTGATGGTCGCGTCTCGGGATTGTTTTTTTTTTTTATCGCATTTTATCATTAATAATACAATTTCCATCCCGCTTTCTGCCGCAGCCAAAATCGGAATCTTCTATGTGGCCTTCTACGGAGTCCTTGCTGCTCTGGTGGCCATTTGCATGTGGGTATTCTTCCAAACACTCGATCCTCGCATTCCCAAATGGACCCTGGACCGCTCCCTGATCGGCACAAACCCCGGTAAGTTGAGCTTAATATCATAGACATAAATTAAAATCTCTAAGACAAGTTTTTTGCAATCTTAGGCTTGGGCTTCCGCCCATTACCACCACTGGATAACGTGGAAAGCACTCTCATTTGGTATAAGGGCACCCAACACGAAAACTACAAGCACTGGACAGATTCTCTTAATGATTTCCTTGCTGGTAAGTGAGATCTAAGATCTAACATGGATATTCCACTAAGCCAACTATTCGTTACAGTCTACAAAGTACCTGGACTGACTCCTGGACGTGGTCAGAACATCTACAATTGCGATTACAACCAACCGCCACCCAAGGGTCAGGTGTGCGATGTAGACATAAAGTCCTGGGCACCCTGCACCAGGGAAAACAACTACAGCTACCACAAGAGCGCTCCGTGCATTTTCTTGAAGCTGAACAAGATCTATGGCTGGATTCCGGAATACTACAATAACTCCCGAGACTTGCCGGAGTCCATGCCGTCGAGCTTAAAAACCTACATTGCCGAGGTTGAAAAATCCGAACCCATTAAGGTGACTACAATATTGTGAATTATGCCACAAACTAGAACTAATTATTTATTTAACTTCCAGCTCAACACTATCTGGGTGTCTTGTGAAGGTGAAAACCCTGCTGACCAAGAAAACATTGGTGCCATCAATTACCTGCCCATCAGAGGATTCCCCGGATACTTCTATCCGTATCAAAATTCCGAGGGCTACTTGAGCCCTCTGGTAGCGGTTCATTTCCAGCGTCCCAAACGTAAGAGCTCATTAATCTCATCAATATTAATTATTTTATTAAAAAAAATATTCTCCTCTAGGTGGCATTATCATTAATGTGGAATGCAAGGCATGGGCTCGTAATATCATTCATGACCGCAAGGACAGGATCGGTTCCGTGCATTATGAGCTCCTTATTGATTAATTACCAATTATTTTAATTACCTTTAAAATAATGTAGACCAGATTCTCCGATGAAAAATTTCACGGATCAGAACAAAAGAACAATGTGAATGAAGAAAATTTCATATGAAGACAATCCTAAGTGAGATGTAATTAATCGTGTTGAAAAATTTGTAGTTTCCCAAAATTCAAAATTTCTAAAATTTTATTGTGTTGAGATGTATTTAAATATACAAGTTCCAAATTTCTTAGAATGTAATATGTTCAGATGTATTTGATTAAAAAGCAATCAATTAGTAAAGGTACTGCCTAAAATATATACACATTTTTAATAACAATCCATTTTTATGCACTTTATAATGAAGATTCACGTTAGCATATACAGCTCGGCACCAAGATACCAACTTTTGGTGAAATCAAATAACTAAAAATAATATAAATAATGAAAATAAGCAGTTAGGAATCTCATTTAGCTTTGTTCGAAAACGAATGCCACAAATTTACAATCAAATCTAAACTGCCACATCAACATAATCGAAAAAATATACAAAATTTTAGATATTAAAATTTTTTTTCAAATTGTTGAAAATGGTATTTTGAATCTCCTATATATAACTAACCAAAACAGACCAATTTTGTCAACCAAATAGAATCTTTACATAGTTAGCTTCAGTCTATATCTACCATTAAAGTATAAACATCACATTGAATCGATGACCACCAATTTTTGAATAATGAAACAGGCATACAAATTTTTAAATAAAAATAAAACGAAAACAATTGAAATGTTGTAATTAAATTTAAGGAATGATTGTGCATTGCATAATCGAAATAAACTATAAAGCGAAAGAACATTTGTTTTTAAATGGTATCTGGACTCGATGGACTATCTCATCTTGGCCATCGCCGTCTCCCATTATCTTGTCGCTATACGAACTTGTTTTGGATTTACGTAAACGTAATTGGGTCTGTCCGATGATAAGATAGGAGTGTCGTATTAAAGGCACACTCTGAAGAATCGATAATGAAAAGAAATCACAGAAATCTCTGCCGTCACCTGCCAGTGGTCAGTACGTTGGCGTTGGGCCTGATAAATATAAAGCCAGATTGATATTCTGCGTATGCCCATCTATATATGTTTCCATGAGTATATTTTTTTTTTTCAGTATTCCCATTTATTGGGAACTTATCGGGCCAAGTAGAAAAAGTCGGCCAATTGCGTCATTGGAACCCATTAACAAAAGGCTGCTGTTTGCTTTATGATATATTGTTTATTTTTAAATTTTTGTGCGAAAGGTTTATTCTTCCACTTGTGATAATTAGTAAGGGGTAGAACCCGATGCACCAGCACGTTTTCTCAGATTTAATTTAGTTTTTTATACTCCAAAGAGGGCGACCTATTGAGAGTGTTGCCTCTTAAATTTACAGTCTTTCATGATCGTATATTATAGTCTGATTTACTAGATACTCTATACATTTGCAGTTTTTTATCTGACAATTGCTTACAATGCGCCGACGACTAATTAAGAGGTAATTAGCTGAATGACAAAACTGCGGATGCATTGTGGAACAGTGGTTGGATATTCCAAAATGGAAGGTAAAGAATTTATATTTCTATCCCTTTGGAGAGAGATATTGTTGCTTACTTTCAACATGAATGAGAAATGATAAGATAATACTTATAAATAATACAAAATATTTATCTAACTCCTGATACCTGGTATGTACATATAGCCACTGTGCTTTACCCAAAAACAAACATACATGAAATCTTTTGCTAAGTGGAAAAATCAAAACATATATCCAATAAGGAAGCACTCTGAACTGGATAAATCTAAAATGTCTGGAATCGCTGAAAAAATCGGTTCTGACCAGATATACCAGTTCGAAGATACTCATTGTAGGCTGTGTAATTAGATTTTCTTAATTTGGAGTTCAAATAAATCAGTGGCTTGAACTGAACAAGGCAGCTTCATTCATAGGGAGATGTTTCTCATTATGACACTACTAATTATTTATTTTTTAAAGACCTCTGTGCCATTGAGGGGGATAATTGAAGTACGACGAACTGGGGTGAAGGAATGGCTCTTTACGAAAGAGATATCCCCATAATGCAGACAGTGGCTGTCAAGTGTAATTTAATCAACTTGTGATTATTGCAAGTGATGCAAATGTAAGACCATGTCCCCGTCTCCAAGCCTCCATGTAATCAAAATCAACAGAACCAGCGAAAGAATCGGAAAATTGGCAGGGAGTTGTTGGAGTCGGGGGATGGAGAAAAGCTGAATGTGGGAGGAAATGCTCGTTTATGGGAATTAATCATTTTAAACATCGTACCATACAAAGGTTCACTCGAAAAAAGTATATCCCATTTCTTTATTACTTTTCTTGCAATAGATTTTTTTTTCATACAAAAATATGTTTTTTTTTTAGAAAATTATAATAATATTTGATCATTTTAAGATACGTTTTATTTAAATTTACACAAGTAAATTATTATTCTTGTGTAGGTTTATGCGGATAGTGACAACAACATTAACTAGCCCGCTTTTCGTGTGGAATTTTCCGAAAATGATCCACAAATTTCAGTGAGCATGAGCACGAAAAACAAAACAAAGCAACCATTTGGGGAGCATAATGAGAGCTATGGGGTTCAGGGTGTCCATGTGGAGAGGGACTGAGAATGAAAGTGGGAGCTGTACGAACCCCATGAACTCAACTCTCGGCGCATGTCAGAGCGGCGGAGTGAGAGAGAGAGCCAAAGATGATTCCCATAATAGTGTGAGTGTACTTTTCCTTTGTGCTTTTTATTTTAATATTTATGAGCCAACTGCCGCCAGGGGCGCATCACACTGCCCCGCGGGTACTGAGATCGTATAGGTTCATCTTTGGTCCAACTGTGGCTGACCAATTTCGAATGTTCCCATTCACCTGCCCTCGAACGTGTTGTTTCGTCTGGCCACTGTCTGCACTCAATCATTATTTCTATTTGCGTAGCCGCCTTTACCATGGCAATAAGCGAGAGCGGGAGAACCTACTCAGAGAGGTAGTGAGTGCCAGGTAAGTCAACCCAAACCACACATACACATCAGTACTCGTACTACCACCTAAGACTCATCTGGTCATGAAGCTTTTGCTTTGGCCTTTTCCCGTGTTGCTTGGCAAAGTGTCAAAAACGTTCAACAGCTGTGTCGACGGTACACTGCGAACAAATACGAAAATCAAATTTGAAGGATAAATTCTTGACGATCTTATCTAACATATAAAAAGTACTAAATCTCGTATTATATTTTAGTATTAGAAACCGGGTTTCAAGCCAAAAAACTGGAAATTATCAAGAAAGATATTTTTTCACACACCTCACTAGTAATATGAAAAAAATACTTTTTGAAAATCCCTTTTTGAAATCGTTTACCGTATTATTTTCGGAATCGTATATCGTATTATTTTCTAGTGTTGGAACTCGGTTTTTAATTCAAACAACTGGACATTATCGAGAAAGATCTTTTTCAAGACTCATATTAGTAATAATTTTTGAAAACGGAATATACCATGACTCGCTAGGTTTATTGTACCCCTGCGTAGTTTTAAGATCCAGCCCATGATTTCTTCTAGACTGATCGTCCTTGCCCCGTCACCCACTTGAAGCTCGTTCTATATACGTATTATGAAAAATTTTTACAAAATAATTTTTCACGGTCATCTGTAACGATATGACTCCGGTTTTTTTTCGGGTGCAACCGCACTCTTATCTTCGAGCTTTTGTTGGATGAGGGTGTGCGAGAAAGGAAAAGCCCCACTGGGAGCGGGAGCGGGAGCGAGTCGTTCGCCTGTGTGCGTGTTGAGTGGCGAAGACCGGGGGCCTCTTAGTACGGCGTTGTTATTGACGTGATCATTCGTGAATCGTGGGTCGCTGAGCGCGCAACACGCAGTACGCATCTTGCAGTTCGCAGCTCGCAGTTCGAAATCCACTCGAGAGCTCCCCAACGACTTTCCCGTATCTCCCCAGCGGTGTGTGTGTGCTAAGGTTTTCGCGGCCTAAAACCTTTCCCAGTTCGCTTTTAAAAAAAAACTTTTTTTCTGCCCAAATACACTTGCGTAATTAAACATTTTTGAAAAACAAAAAAAAAACACACACATTGAAGAGTGCTGCGTGTGCAAAATCAAAGAGAATAT
Source organism: Drosophila atripex (assembly GCA_035045925.1). NCBI lineage: Eukaryota > Metazoa > Arthropoda > Insecta > Diptera > Drosophilidae > Drosophila > Drosophila atripex. The sequence continues at coordinate 12,513,604 of JAWNOP010000070.1, forward strand.
ATCGCCCAGTCTGCTGAATCATACTATATATTCCTCGTCGTAAAGTAGATATACATAAATCAGTTTCTGCAGCCTTCGCACCGTCCACGTCATCAGTGGAAAATACAAAAAGCAACAAATTTTCGAAATAAGCAAATTTCTGAAAGGCTATAACCGTAAACCAGTGCAAGCGGAGAACGTGAAAATGTCGAAGAATAACGGAAAAGGCGCCAAAGGTGAATTCGAATTCCCGCAGCCAGCTAAAAAGCAAACCTTCTCGGAAATGATCTATAGTCCCCAGGATGGAACGTTTTTTGGTCGCACTGGAAAGAGTTGGAGTAAGTACTAAATAGGCGTATAGGAGTATGTTCAAAAAAAGATACTGAAATAAAGAAAATATTTAGTCAAAGTTATATCTAAAAGGGCTTTTAATTACTCCCTTCCAAGACTTGGCTTGTAAATCTTTCCAAAAAAAAGATATTCACGCTTCCAAGGATTACGTAAAGCCCATATACTCTTTGTTCTAGCTGTGTACATAGAAACGAAATGCTTGGGGCATTGTTTGTTTGGTATAAAGTGCACACATGTCGGTCATTTGGTTATGAGATCCCTGGGAGCGGGGTATCTCTGTTTGTAAATACCACGCTTATCAGTCGATTTGGCGAGTCATTTTGTGGGAGGCGCGAGGAAGTGGATACTGAATGCTTCTCTCCAGACTCGAATGTTTAGTCAACGGCCAAAACCGCAGATAATTGTTTGTCAAGATAGGAACATGATGAATGTTCCCTTTTATTGACACTATTAACACTAGTATTTTAATAACCCCCAATAAATGTTAGAGCATTAAAAATTCCAAGTGTCAAATTTGTAGTTGAAATAAATGTTTTTCGCTTGGCTCATCATCTCACCATCTCACCCCTTGGTTTATTTTTGTGTTTAATTGCTTTTTTTTCGTTTCAATTTGCTTACCAATCTCATTTTTGAACACACATAGCAGAGCCATATAGCAGACCTATATATGTATAGATGAATAATTCGAATAATTTGACGATAATGAAAAAGTATTGCTTTTTGAAAATGGACACGGAACCACGTCCGGTAGGAATTGGCAGCCCACTCTACGTGAGATGCAAAATGAGGAGAGTACTTTTTATCGCCTATAATATTTGCCTTCTTTAATAAGTTCTGTAAACAAATCCAAGGCTTTGAACGGGGAATGTGGGATGGGGAGAGAACGTCTCTTCACGCTCCGATATTTCTGGGGGAGCTGTGTCGATCGTTGAAGTGTATTGCTGAAATACTAGAATCTTACATACCTCTCAATATATAGAGCGTAAGTGAACACTTCCACCTATGTATATATATATTCATATACATTCATACATAGATGTTTGAAACCCCTTATCGCTGAAAAGCTACGTCCCCTTGACGTCAATTGTTTATTTTAATTAACTTGGCCAAGTTCGCTTGGGATTTATCGAAAGGCTCAAATTGATGTGTAATTTGTTTGCCAAATTAATACGAAACTTTGGCTTGCTGAGCTCTAATAGGGTTCTATGCTAATTTATAGACCAAAGAGCTTGACACACCTGCTACACGTTGTAGAAGCTCATTTATACATATATATATTTTATCTATATGAGGTAGATATATGGAGAATGTAGGTACAAATGTCCTGTTTTGCTTTGTGTACTAATGTGTATCATTAAATACTGGTCGTGGGTGCAGTTCGGGGAGGACTTTAATGCCCAGAACTCAGGGGAGAACTGTCAAGCCAAATCGATTATCTAGAATCATTTTTAAAATTAAAACTATATATTATTTAGTAACTCACTAACCTTAATCCCTCCAAAAAAAAAACATTGCTTGGTCTATCATACTTGACTTCCATTAATTAACGCAATGAGAACTTGTTTAATTTTGCTCGGGTTGTTGTTTTTATTATATTTTTTTTTCGCGGCGATGAACCTTCTAGTCGAACCGGTTCAGCGGGTTTTTGTTAATTTTTGTTTTGGAAATACTTTTTCTTTGTTACACATTTGTGCTTTCTTCAAATAGAGTACTCGGGAATTAGACCTATTTCTATAGCTAAACTGGAATGAAAAGTTTATATTAATTTAATCATCTAAACTTTAAGCTTGATTAAGTTAATTCTGTTTTCCGATCGTATCAGTGCAACCACAATGACATCGGAAACAGCAGAACCGGCAATGAAAGCACTGCCCTGGCACTGCCACTGGCCCCTCCAGCACGTAAATCAAACAGAAACTGGTTAGAACCGCATTCTGCCGGTTACATCTCATTTCCCATTAATCGCCCGCCTCTGCCACACCCCCTGTACCACTGTCCCACAGCCGACATATATTGACGTTCAGCTAACTAATTGTCACGATGGCGGGAAAGTTGGTGATAAAATGCACACAACTTAATTAACTCACCTAGACTGGCATTCATTTACATATATTTTTTTGAGGTTTTGCTTTTTTTCAATAATATTTTTTTCTTTTGCCCTAACTAAGCACTTATTAAGAGCTATTTTAATATAGTTAGACCTTTGAAACAACAGAAATAAAGGCTGATAAAATCTGTATTAAGTTACTTTTATTTGTCTCTTATTTTTGTTAGTTTCTTAATGGTTCGATTAGTTCGTATCTTAGCTAATAGCTATGACAGATAGTAGCTATTACCTATAAAGGCCATTAGAACCAAAGATTCCTTTGCAAATAGCTGCCTTTGAACAAAGCTAAGATATCGAATTATGTTGCATATTTGGGGAGAGTCTTTCTAATAGTACTACATATCCCATTCCTTACCTATTTTGGCCAAAAATAATCAGCAAAGTAAACGGTTTTAATATTTGCCAAGGGCTGGGCCTCTGGCATCTCCGTCTCCCGGTTAGCACGTGAAATTAATTCACTTAAAATGCCGCAAAGTATGCTATATAGGCTCTAAGCATACAGTTAAAGGACAGAGGCAGGATCCTGTCTATGTGTGTCTGTGTGTGGTGTCTGTGATGGTGACGCATTGACAAAGGGTGCGGCATGCCCCAACAAACAAAACGGCGCCACAGAGACGGACGACGTTCTCATTCGGGATGGCTTATTGGGAGAGAAGGTTGGGGAAGTGACGTGACCCACTGAATCAGAGGCTGGAGGGGTAGGGATATAATGGATAGATATAATGATGACAGAGACCAACAAGTTGCATCTTTCTTCTTGTTTTGTTTTTTCCTCCAATGGCGTCATAGTTGTTGCTTCTCTGAAGGAAGATAGAAATTCATATATTTATATTTTTTATCTTTTTTTAAGGGAACTACAGCACTAATCAAAACACCACTAAGCCCGCTGTCCGTTCATTAACCAAATGAGTCCTGGCTGCACATGTGCAGGTCCTTATCAGATTTCCCACCACAACACGGTTTGCGGCCAAACGTGTTAAAGAAGCCACTTGCAGAGGCCACAGACGGGAGCTATTACTTGCGTTTTTGGTGGCCGACTCTGGAAGCCGCGAAAAAGTGTCCTTAATCTTGGCCATATGTGCGTCCAGCACGTAACTAAATTATTAACTGGCTGGGCGGCCTTGGTAGGTCCACTTGGATGACGACAAGCGCCACATGGCCACATGGAGCAGGTCTATCAATCGTTGGTCATGCAAAGCTTCTAGCATTACCAGTGTTTCTCGTTAGGGGGTTGGGTCTCTGGGAGCGGCTAGTTCTTTTTATATGGGTCACGGGCCCTTAAAGTTTGTTTACCGCACCAGCAGAGCCACAAACACGGCAAGGATAAGGGACAAGGAATAAGGATAAGCCAAGGGAAGCCTTCACGAATGTCAAGTGTTATTATTCAAACTTGGTCAGTTGCACCACCCTAGTTGCCCCAACTGGTTGCACAATTGACCAGGCATGGTGGCATGGGGGTGTGGCCCTCATATAAGAAAAGTTTCCGCCTTGAGTAGCGGTTACTGTTATGCATAAACTTGATACATCCCGTCCGACATCTTATTTGACTTTTATATAAGTATTAAGTAACTCTGAGGAAGCAGGAGAAGCAATGTTTCTTTCCTTCATGAGATTTCTTTCATCTGACCTCAGTGTCTCGTCTATTTCAAGTTTATTTTTTGGTTATTTATATTTCAAGGCAAAGAGACTAAAAATGTGTCAAGAATATGAATATTTTTAAGCACTTCTAATCCTCATTAAAAAAAGAGTTTTTATCATAAAGTGTTTTGCCAGCAAATAGTAAATATGAATAACTAATGCCAGTCCCTCATGGGTCATCTATATTCCATCTGTCCTACAACAAGTGACAACAAATATATTCGTAATGAATATATTCATGATTCAAGTCTGTTTACAACTGACTCAGTTCGAGGGACATGTCAGTAGTAGTCAATTGCAAGTTTCTGTCCACAAGAATTATTTACCCGCTGGAGTGGAGAGTAGACTTATCGATTTCAGGAGGAGAGGCGACAGGCTATTGGTAATGCCTCGCTCAGCGAAGACATAAGAATGTTTAGGGACTCTGCCCGTCATGTAATCGTAAGCATGTCGGCCAGAATTCATTATACATCGGATATTGGTTACCAGCGCTGTTAGCGCCACAGGCCGTCGCTTTCTCCCACCTTGCCGGGCGCCGGATAACAACTCGGATTGGTGGTGGTGGTAATTGGGTGACTAGGTGGTTGGTTGTTGGGTGGTGCGGCCTGCGGACGGACAACTGTCAGGCTGACTGGCGTCATGCCGCCTGAATTTTGTGTCTGTCCCTGGCGCTGGCCCTCTGGTCATTGCCAAACTCGTTTCCTTGTACTTGAGCACAATTATTTTCCATTTCATTTCCAACTTAGCAACAAGCCCCGGCCGGCTTTTCAAACTTTCATGCGCAATTGAAAACTTAAATATGAAAGGTCTTTATCAGGCAACTGCATTGGTCATCGATTTTCACCTGATACTGACGGAGGCTACATTTTTTATTGATGGACATGGACATGGACATTCATTCATGTGTGATTGATGAAAAAGTACAGTTGAAAGGATTTTCCAGAAAGTTATCTGGAAAGTCTATTTTAATTCCATTTCCCAAACCCCAAAATTTACCTTTCTAATTAGATTCAAATAATTGATTTCCCCGGATGATCTAAGTGATCTGAAAATTCCCGTGTCGATCAATTTCCTCTTGCCTTTGTCACCAACTGTACCCTGGTCTGTGGCCTCCATTGTATTCGATATTCATTCATTCGATTAATTTGTTTGGAAATTCGAGCTCCGATGGCCAGTCGTTAATTCGTTTGCTTTTCTAGGGTGTGCTGTCGATTTCGGTTTCGGGTTGTCGGTGTGGCCGCTTACTTATGTAAGTACTGTGGGTTCGGTGGGTACTGGTGGGGCTTGGCCAAGTCCGGGTCCGGGTCCGAGACCGATGCTCGGTGTCCAGTGACCGCAGCGAAAGTGACAAACAGCCGACAGTCCACAAGGCATCCATGTCCGTCCGATTCTAGCTGAGTCGTCTGAATGGTAATGACATTGAAATACAGACAAACGCCGGTTCGGTCTCCGATTGTTTACTCTGTTTGTTGTTTTTTGTCTTATTTACTGCAGTCCGGCGTAAGCGTTCGATTATCTGCATTGCATAAGCCCTGGCCCCATTCTTAGTTCCCCCATTATCCAGCTTTCCAAACAATCAATCGTATCATAGACATTAATTATCTTTTATTCCTCCCTCGACAGGTCAACTCTTGTTGTTCTACACCATTTTCTACATCGTCCTGGCGGCTTTGTTTACCATTTGCATGCAAGGACTCCTGTCCACCATCAATGACAGTGAGCCCAAGTGGAAGCTTCACGAATCGCTGATAGGCACCAATCCAGGTCTGGGATTCCGTCCCCTGAGCGAGCAGACCGAACGAGGTTCTGTCATTGAGTTTGACAGCAAGAAGCCGGCCGAGAGCAACTACTGGATCGAACTGATTGATGACTTCCTCCGGGGTAAGCTGAGATTTCTATGTCCCGGAAATAAGGACACTTTTTAATGGGCATTCCTTTTAGACTACAACCACACTGAGGGCCGGGACATGAAGCACTGCAGCTTTGGACAGCAGAACGATCGCAGCGATGTGTGCGTTGTGAACATCGATTCGTTCGGTGCCTGTTCCAAGGCCAACAGCTACGGCTACAAGTCCAACCAGCCTTGCATATTCCTCAAGCTGAACAAGATCTTTGGCTGGGAGCCCGAGGTGTACGAAGAAGAGGAGAAGGACATGCCCGACAATCTGAAGCAATACATAAAAGAAAGGAAACCCGAGGAGGTAAGTCATCTATCTAATCCATTTCCACAATTTTTTTATTAAAAAAATTCAATTTTTTAAGCGGAAACAAGTGTGGGTGAGCTGCAATGGTCATTTGAGCAAGGACAAGGAGAACTTTGCAAACATCAATTATTACCCCACCATGGGATTCCCCAACTACTACTATCCGTTCGTGAACCAGCCAGGCTACCTGAGTCCTTTGGTCGCCGTGCAGTTCGTCTCCCCGCCCAAGGGCCAAATGCTGGACGTCGAGTGCCGGGCTTGGGCCAAGAACATCATCTACAGCGGCAGTGCTCGCGATCGTATGGGATCGGTGACCTTCCAGGTTGTCGTGGACTAAGTCCCTGAAGATCGTGCCGGAATCTTTGTGATCGCCACAACAAATACTAGCCATATGCTAGACGAGGATATGGCAGCCTCATCGCAGACCAACTAACATCTACCTAGCCGCGAGAAAAAATACACGTATTTGCATATGAAGAGATATGTGGAGCTAGTATCTTTAGGTTTTCAAGAGTATTGTATATATTTATATGAGAGAGGGATTATCCGAGCGTCAATTGAATCCAAAATTCTGGCCCAACACGAATGAAAGAAAGTTTAACAAAAAAAAAAAAAAAACAAAACTATGAAATCAAAGTTTAAATCGTCCACCTGCAACTGTTGTTATAGCTTTTGGCTTGTCTAATGCTATAAGTTGTTATCTTTAATATTTATCTAATTTGAATTAAACCGCCTTGTAATTACGATCATTAGTTTCTGTCAGTTGAATTTAGTTTGTATTTATTAATGTTTGTATAAACAACATGCCCGAAATTCCTTGTGTTCTCCACATTTCCTACGATCGTTCAATTTGTACAAAGAACTAAATGAATAAATCTTAAATTTTAATCTTATACAAAAACTGGAGCATCCTTTAAGCAAGCAAGTTTATTTTATAAAACGTCATATTATTATCATTTTTCTATCTGGAAAAATATCGAGAGACTTTAATTTAGTGCAACTGTTTTAGCAGAAAACTTTAGAGAAACCTAATATCAATGATAAAAACGAAGAATAAATATAATATATTTATCAATAATTGTAAACTTTTTGAATAACACTAGCGAGTAACATGAATATGAGCCAATTATTTCTTTTCTGTTGCTTTAGTAATTGAATAAATAAATGAAGAAACTATTTTTGTTGGATTTCATATTATAATTCTTTGGTCCATGTTAAAATGTTGCACTTTGCTTTTAGCTTTTTTTTTTATTAAATAAAGAACTAAATATTATCGTTGGAAACCCCATCAATCCGAGACCGATATGCTCACAATTTATCCAAGTATTCACTTATTCCCTATAAAATACTATTTATGAATCATGGCTTAGCTTCCTCTGTTTTAAGTTATAAATTACCTGACATGTTTATCAAAACTTTCATTTTAGTCACCCAAAGTCCTTACAAGGCTCCCTGCATCCATTTGTTTTAGGAAAATAGCGATAACTTTTCTAATAATTATCCGATCATTAAATGTTATACCTTGCCGATCTTGGATCTTTAAGTCAAATTATTCAACATCAAAATCTGGCCAACTAAAATCTGACCCCATTTTCGAAAAATTTCATATCATGATTTTGACCAAAAATCAATGAAAATTATTAATAATAACTTTTAGTGATATATTAATGCAGGTTGAAGCCAATTAGAACCATAAATCTGAAACGGTATTCCTTTCTCAATTACGAGACAAAATGGTTTAAATATTCGCTAAAATGGTCTCAAAAGTTGATATTTTAGCCACTATGTCTCAACTTGGCAAAGAATGCTCTGTGCATCTATTTATTGAAGGGAAATTGCCATATTTTTGCTAAAAATTGGCCGATCAACGAATGATATGCATTCCCGTTCTAAGATATTCGAGTAGAATAATCGTACATCAAAACCTGGCCAACTAAAATCGGACACTATTTTCAACAATTTTCAAATTATGATTTTGGCCAAAAATCTATCAAAAATTTTATTCCTCGATTTTTTCGATGTTTTAATGCAGATTGAAGATATTTAGAAAACTGAATCGCAAATTCTATTCCTTTCTCAAATACGATACGAATTAGCTTATATATTCGCTAAAATGTGTCGCTTTGTTTTTAATATGTGATGTTTTTAAATAAAAGTTTAAGCAATGTCCTAAATTGCAAAAATAAGGTGTATATTAAATTTTCCGATTTTTAAATAACTAAAATTATTTCAAGTTCAAGGATATTGAAGTCCTGATGCCAAAATGTCACTATCTTTGATATCGATACTCTGATCCTGATTCGTCTTTATATTGTTTTTGACTTTTTTTTAAGAAGATTGATGGGAAATAATCTTTACCCAAGATTCTGAAAATGGAGGAACATAATTTCGACCCGATTTTCGCAATGTAGGCAAGGATTTTTTGCAAAAATCGGCGAAAGTTTATTGTCCGATTTTTTAAATATTTTGATGTAGATTAAAGCATAATGATGTCCTGGTTTCAAAATGACATCCCTTTCGAAAATCCGATCCGAAACGGACGAGATATGAGCTTGGAAAGAAACGCCTTGGCGGCCAAAACGCGGCGCAAATTTCTTAAAAATCGTATGGCAGAAAATCTGAAGTACCAGGCGACCAGAAACCAGCAGAAGGTGGCGGAGTGACGTCAAAGCAAGCAGTGCACAGATTTTTCTGCTCGGTGGAAGAGAGACAGCATTAGTCTATGGCGGTATTTTGCCTCCCTTTCCTTCTAAGGGTAAATATTCTCTTGCTGAAAATTAAAAAACGGTACTCTAATTCATGATGGCCGACATATCGCCAATCTCTGCATCCCAATTTCCAGTCCAGAACGGTAATCTTCCCCTAATGATGGCAAAATTAAAACGACACACGTTGTTTTTCTGCGCGTGTCACGATTTGGGGTCAGCGTGAGTGAATGTGCATTAGATCCTATGGGGACGGCGCATCGTGCTGAGGTGGCGTGCCAAAAGTCGTGCGAAATCACTTGGGCTTTCCCATCACTACAGCAGCTTAATTTGTCTACCTGTCCCCCTCGATCGCTTCATCTCGTTCCCGTCAACGGAGTATAATGCTGTGATCCCCATCCCATAAGGTGCAATGGGGGTGGTAGAGTGCCGCCATAGCTCACCTTCCTCCCTTTCTCACACCTGGCGAACTCAGAAAAAATTGGTGCAGCCTGCTTGAACTGCTTTCTCTCGGCGACCTCCTGCTGGTTTCTGTTCCCCTGGTACTTCAAATTTTCTGCCATACGATTTTTAAGAAATTTGCGCCGCGTTTTGGCCGCCAAGGCGTTTCTTTCCAAGCTCATATCTCGTCCGCATCGGATCGGATTTTCGAAAGGGATGTCATTTTGCAACCAGGCATCATTAACCTTCGATCTGCATCAAAAGATTTTAAAAATCGGACAATAAAATTTTCGCCCCTTCTTCCAACAATTTTTTTGCTAAATCGCAAAAATTTTGTACAAATTTAGTTGCCTTATTTTTAAAATCTTGGGATGCAGTTTGATGTATATTGCAGACGTGAATGCCAAATGGTATTTCTATTCCAAATCGGTATCGTTTTTACGGAGATATTAACAATATAAAACAAAAACAATATAAAGACATTCTAGGATCTGCGCCGAATTGAACGAAATGTATTTATGAAAATAAATATGAAAATTTGCAAAAAATATATATTCTGCTGCTTTTATTTGCAATAACATCAGGAATTAAATTTTGTCAGTTTTTGAATTTTTAAAAGGCTAGCCGGGCTCTGAACCAAAAAATACGATTTTTATAGCAGGTATCGATATTTACGATATTCGGGCCATTTCCCATCAGATCCGACAGAACAATGACATTTTGGCATCAGGATTACTACATCCTTGAACTTGGAATCATTAGATATTTAAAAATCGGAAAATTTAATTTCGACATGATTTTTGCAATTTAGGACATTGTTTAAACTATAATTTAAATATAATCTTTTGGGACACATTTTAGCGAATATTTAAGCTATTTCCTATCGTATTTGAAAAAGGGATGTCGTTTACGATTCAGGGTTTTAATTTCCTTCAATCTGCATTAAAATATCGGGCAAATCGAAGAATAACATTTTTGTTCGATTTTTGGCCAAAATCATGAAATGGGGTCAGATTTTAGTTGGCCAGGTTTTGGTGTAGGATTGTAGTACTTGAAGGCTTAAAAACTTAAACTTTAAGGAAATATCTCCGTAAATACGAAAACGGTGGCAAACGGAATACCAATTCGCGATCAGGACTGCAATATCCTTCAAACTGCATTCCACGATTTTGAAAATAAAGCAACTAAATTTCGACTCGAATTTCGCGATTCAGGATTTTTAGCTAAAATCGGCGAAAATTTGATGGTTCGATTTTAAAAATCGTTTGATGCAGATCGAAGGATAATGATGTCCTGGTTGCAAAATGACATCCCTTTGGAAAATCCGATCCGAAATGGACGAAATATGAGCTTGGAAAGAAACGCCTCGGCGGCCAAAACGCGGCGCAAATTTCTTAAAAATCGTATGGCAGAATATCTGAAGTACCAGGCGAACAGAAACCAGCAGAAGGTGGCCAAAATCAAGCAGTGCAGTGACGTCAGAGCAATTATTATTTTCTGCGCATAAGGAGGGAAAGAGCCAAACTGATCTAACTATGTAACGGATACGCTCCCCCTCCCTTTCCCCCTAATGCACTAGAAGCTCCAAATTTGGCTTCATGGGGAGGAATGGGACAATGCACCAAGAGGGAGACAAGAAGACAAAGAAGGCTCTCTTGGGGATGGCAGTGCTGAGTGTTTCGGCGCCACGGTTGTCACGACTTCTTGGCACGCAGTAAGAGCCCCCTAACAAAACAATGCATTTTCACTCACGCTAGCCCCAAATCGTGACACGTGCAGAAAAACAACGTGTGTCGTTTTAATTTTGCCATCATAAGGTGCAGATTACCGTTCTGGACTGGAAAATCGGATGCAGGGATTGGCGAACTGTCGGCCATCATGCATTTCAGTACCGTTGTTTTTCATTTTATGCCAGAACACTTCTGTTAACCCTTCACTTGGCTTTGAAATTATTATGTTTTCATTTATTTTATATTATAAATAATTTTACTAGTTAGAGGGAATAAATGTTCATTCAATGCAATAGAATGGATTGAAAATGCAAATTAAATAATAAGGACAGCTTTGGGAGCCTACTTATTGTCGCACTAATTAATCTTTGCCTGTGAAAAATGACTGGCAAAGTTAAGCCCATTGTGCCAGTCAAGGGATAATCGAGATATTTTTCTGGCAAAGTGAGGGTGAGGGGGTGGTGGAAATCCACCTTCTGCTGATTTCTGTTCGCCTGGTACTTCAGATTTTCTGCCATACGAATTTCGAGCAATTGACGCAACATTTTTGGCGGCGGAATATCGCACTTTTCAAGTCCATATTTTCGCCATTTGAAAATCGATTTAAAACTCTAAAAAATAAAATAATATAGTATTTATATTTATTAAATCATTATTATATTATTTTATAATTTAAACTATTCCAATTAACCCCTTTTTTTAAATCATTTTTTAAATGCCTCTTCATAAAATTCTTGCCAGCGGCTCCAAAATTTATCCTCGATTTCAGTGAATTTTGCCCGTGGCCAGATTTGAAGTACCAGGCGAACAGAAACCAGCAGGAGGTCGCCGAGAGAAAGCAGTTCAAGCAGGCTGCACCAATTTTTTCTGAGTTCGCCAGGTGTGAGAAAGGGAGGAAGGTGGGCTATGGCGGCACTCTACCACCCCCATTGCACCTTATGGGATGGGGATCACAGCATTATACTCCGTTGACGGGAACGAGATGAAGCGATCGAGAGGGACAGGTAGACAAATTAAGCTGCTGTAGTGATGGGAAAGCCCAAGTGATTTCGCACGACTTTTGGCACGCCACCTCAGCACGATGCGCCGTCCCCATAGGATCTAATGCACATTCACTCACGCTGACCCCAAATCGTGACACGCGCAGAAAAACAACGTGTGTCGTTTTAATTTTGCCATCATTAGGGGAAGATTACCGTTCTGGACTGGAAATTGGGATGCAGAGATTGGCGATATGTCGGCCATCATGAATTAGAGTACCGTTTTTTAATTTTCAGCAAGAGAATATTTACCCTTAGAAGGAAAGGGAGGCAAAATACCGCCATAGACTAATGCTGTCTCTCTTCCACCGAGCAGAAAAATCTGTGCACTGCTTGCTTTGACGTCACTCCGCCACCTTCTGCTGGTTTCTGTTCGCCTGGTACTTCAGATTTTCTGCCATACGATTTTTAAGAAATTTGCGCCGCGTTTTGGCCGCCAAGGCGTTTCTTTCCAAGCTCATATCTCGTCCGTTTCGGATCGGATTTTCGAAAGGGATGTCATTTTGCAACCAGGACATCATTATCCTTCGATCTGCATCAAAAGATTTTAAAAATAGGACAATAAACTATTCGCCGATTTTGCAAAAAATACTTGGCTAAATTGCGAAAATCGAGTCGAAATTTAGTTGTTTTATTTTCAAAATCTTGGGATGAAATTTTTCGAAAATTTTCCCATTTTGAAAATTTTCAACATCATGATTTTGGCGAAAATCCATCCAAACTTTATTTATAGATTTTCGTAATATTTGAATGCAGATTGATGCCAATTGGAACTCTGAAATGTCAAATGGCAATCCCTTTTCAATCCGATAAAAATTTTCTAAATAATGGTTAAAAAGTTCCGCAAAAACTTGAATCGGGATCCTAGATCGAGAAGGTGTCATATTCCAAGATCAGATAAGATTTGAGAGAGTTATGGCAAATAAGATAAGTTTTTTGTACATCAAGAAAAATTATGGATAGTTTATTATTTATTAATCCAAATTTATTAAACGATTGTGAAATATTATACCTTACATTATAAATAGAATGTTGCGTATTTATTCGTATTGATTTGTAACGATTCGAAACTGCGATATTTTAGTTACTTTCATTTTGAATGTCAGTACACATAAACATTTAGGTCTATATAAAGTAATCACAAAATATAATTATCACAATTTACAGATACATATACATACATGTACATCTCAGTATTGTTTTAGATTTTATGGTACCTTTAGCAGCAATGGCGATCTTGCAACTGGCATTTGTTCAAAGCCGCAATAGGAAATTATATAAAGACAATAATTGAAGATACCCATATTAAATATGATGATAGTACGAATGTGTCTAAAGAATGGATTTATTTTCATTCCACAGTTATGGCAAAAATATAAATTCTGCTAGATAATGCTTATTTGTACAGACTATCGGTATTTAGACCTGAAAACTATCCCAGTTACAAGAATACCAAATACCTTATAGAATATTTTTACGATTTTAACAACGCGAGTAAAAACTTCGGATTTCAGATAAAAATTCTTTGATCTACTTCGTATAGTTAGGATTAGTTTGGAGTTGTCTGCCGACTTAAGACGAAAGTTTTGCTTTAGTTTAGACGAAGATTGAAACTCGTTTTCGTTAGGTACTGCTCTGTTGATCCTGCTGATAGGTAAATAATATTATTAGGATAGTGGAACCCCGATTTAGGTCCTTTTGTCACCTCAGACGTGTCGGGCGCCCCAAAGTTGTGTTTCGTGGTACATGCGATATACATTGTCTCTAATGAGTTTGGCTTTATCTGAAAGATATTCAAGTTGAATTGAATCTGAAAAGAAATTGGATGAATTCTTACCTTTGGACAGGTTAAGTGCCACGATGTGTTTCTTAAGAAAGTCGAGGCATAGTTCTTGGGAAGTGCCCAGCGAATGCATATTGCATGTTAAGGCTCTGCAAATGGTTTAAAATTTATAATAAATGAAATCTAAACCTAAACTGCTATCCTCTCACCCAAGCTGTCGAAATGCGATGTCCTCCAGCTCCTTGCCAGTCTGGGGCTGCCCTAAACTAGTCTTACTCTGCCTCCGATTAGCGGTGGCCGCCGGAGCCGCCGATTGAACCGCTTGGTGCGAGGAACTAGACGAAGAGTCGCCTCCCTGTTTCCGTAGCGACTTATCCGTGACACCTCCGCCTCCCCCAGCTCCTGGTCCGGCGGCCTGCTTTTGCTGCTGCCTCTGTTGCCGTCGCTGCTGGCGCCTTAGCTGACCGCTGATACGGTGCTCCCGCTCCGCCTGCAGATTCTCCAGGAAGATGGCGTTCCAGAAGCGCGACTGCTGCCAGATGGGTTGCTGGCGCAGTGAGATGAATAGGTACTCTCGGTAAGGATCGCAGCCAGGCACCTCGACCTCGTGGTAGAAAAGGAAGCAAAGATTCATCAACACCCCCGCCGGACCATAGTCCTCGCACTCCCCGCACTCGAACAATGCCAGGGCGAAGTACTGTGCCAGGCCGCCGAAAGTGGTGGAGTCGAGTCTCTTGGATTTGTGTCGCTGTTCCGTGAGGAACCGGGTGAACCATAGCCGGCCGATATCCAGGCGCAGCAGCACCCCGAACTCCGACTTTAGTTCCAGGTTGATGACGTTGGTAGGTCCCCCAAAGAGCAGGGCGGTGAAATGCTTCATGAACTCCTTGACAGGCTCTTCACCGGCCCGGCAGTCCAGGCTAATGGAGGATGCCCACGACGGCACCGAGTTCTGTGACTCGGAGCGGATGAAGTGCCGCCAGTCAGTGGACTCCATGCTGGGGCTGGCTAGCATCTGGTCCGGTTCGTCCCGCAAGCTTGTCAGAGTGCTGCTGTTGGAAGTGCGACTGCGCGGCGGCACACGCATCGAGTTGCTACCGCCGGCCCCTCCGCCACCCCACTGTTGGCGCCCTGACGTCGATCCAAACTGACCCCCGCCTTCCGTGGGTGGCTGAACATCGATGTGGGGTGGAGCAGCCTCGCCCAGCTCCCCGATTCGCTGCATGTCCTTCTGCATGTCCAGTTCACTGCGCCTGGCTCCGGCAATAGCTCGAGCACGTTCGTATCCGCCGGAGTGCCGCGACTCAATGGAGTCAGAGCGCGTGGTGCTACTCAAGTCGTGGGAACGAGCCGCCAGATGCTCTGGCAGTGACAAGGAGCTGCTTTCATCCGAGCTGCTGCCGCCAGAGCTGCTGGAGGAGCCAGAACTAGAGCGGGCGGGACCGCCTTGCTTGCTGCCCGCATGGTTGCGACCACGAGATGGCTCCAAGCGAGGTCCTTGAAAAAGGATTGCAGATAAATGGCTTAAGCTTTTCAAAAGAGGCCTCTTACGTGGTGCCAAGTTGGGCTGACGATATCGTCCGGATATAATCTCCTCATGAGCCCGTCGAGCCTTAACCCGACGTCCCTCAAAGTCGATTTTCGTGTAATCGATGCTCTCGTCAACTGAAAATTTTTTGAGATGTTATCTATTAAGATTTTATTAAAATATATTTAACAGTAAGCTTACACTTGGGAATGTCCTCGTCGTCGTCACAGTAGTCGGAGTCACTGCTGCTACTGCTCAGCGTCAACTGCAAGTACACGAAATAGGAAATACATTTAATCAAGAACTCAATCATTGGGGTCTCTGGGGAGGAGTTTACGTGTCTATGTAGAGCTTTAAAAGTTTATCTGACATGTAAACAAACGGATGCTACGATTAAGATACGATTATCTCAGAAAATTAAAGCTCTACCCATCTATTATAATAGTAAAACTTTGCTTGGCTATCTGTTACCTTCTTCCCAATAGCAGAAATCCCAAAATATGAAAATCGTTACCAAACAAGGCTAAGCAAACACAGTTTTGAACTCAATTCCCTTTCCTTTCAATTTGGTGTATATATAATTAATTTTAATCAAGGACGATGCGCTCAGAGTGAGAGAAAGTCAAGTACAAAAGAAACAGCTGAGAATACGCCGCCCAGTTCCACCCCACTGAGTCCGCCCCCCCACTCCCGAAAGCAGATTGCGGCCTCAAAGTGAAGGTCAAACGAGTGCAGCGGCAAAGCGGAAACAACAAGAATAAACAGCACAACAAAACTATCAAAGTGTCAGTTGCTTTTGCAGCATAGACAGTAGCCACACACAATCTCACAGCCCGACACCCCCATCCGAATAACCTCTCGTTCCGTTCATTACCAAGGCTATCAGAGCTCAGGCCTAGAGATGTGCTCTCCACTCGTGAACGCTTGCCAATGGGTCAGGTCAGGGATAACTGCATTTTTATCCTTTTGCTGGCTAATGGCCCATAAAGTTGTATCCTTGCAATCTCTTACACAAAATAATGGTTTTTCCACAAAGATTTATGTATGTCATAAGTTACTAAAGATTAGGGTAGTCCTATAGATATGCTTAAGATTTAAAAATATATTTTATATATTTTTTAGCCGCCTTTACTTGCTTAATATATTTTATAAGAAATATTGTCACCCACGTGACTCACGCTGCCGGCCCCAGTTCGGTTACCTTATTTGATATTCCGTTGAGCAGCTCGTTGCTGTTGCCCAGCACTGTGAGGAACTTGGACTTGAGTGCCCCGATGCTGGGTGTCCGTTCCATGAACAATTTGATTTTCGATCGCTCGCCGGCGAAGCCAGCCGGAGGCGTTCCCGGCCCCGCTCCCGCCGGGGGTGGCTGTGGCTTTGCATCCACCATTGCGGCCTTCGGTTATGTCAAACTCAATCGAGATACGGGGATACTAATACAGGTTACCGGGCTTAGTCGACCTTCTCTTTGGGCAGCAGTTTTGCGTAGCTTGAATGGCCAGCCAGGTTAGAGGGCCCGGGCGGACCTCACTGCAACTGCTGATGCTTCAGCTGTGGATTCCAGTATCGATTTTTCGTATGCTTGCATGTCACACACACATCGGGTGAAGGTAAACTTCGTACTTGGATGCAGCATTTTTGGCGCATTTCATGTCCAATGCAGCGGCTATTTCGCAGCTTTTCTTTAAATTCGAGGGTTTAATAATCCAAATGCTAGTCTTTGGAACTTTTGGGATATTATTTTATGTAATTCCTTAGCTTTTAATAGATTTTCTTTACTTGCACTTCGTTAAGTTAGCTTTGAAAGGTACCTTGTCTGTTTAACTGTTTGAGGTCTAAACTAATATTGCGGAAAGTAGTGACAGGAAAACGCTAAATTATAAAGGCACTTCTTTGACTTTAAGTACTTTGCATGAACTCCCTTCGAGCTCTATTGGGGAATTACATTTTCCGATCTCACACACATACACACAAGTTGAGGCACCAACACGCACACGCCCCTTTTTCGCACGCAACGTGGTGGCGCGAGGTTTGGGGTAAGAAGAGTATTTTCCACAGCTTTTCCACCCGCGTCCATAGCTTGCAACAGACGTCGCTCGAATGCAGCCGCAACCTGCTGGCCAACAGCAGAGTCCCGTTACCATTTGTTGCCACCTTGTACCGGCGCAGACGGACCTTACTTGTAAACTGTTTCCACTATATATTTTAATAGGGTTTTAATTTAAAATGTAAAAGGTTTAATTTTCTTGTATAATGCATATTATTTCTTAAGTTTAATATTTTTTCTTTTTAAATTATTACATACCATGAACAATCAACTTTCCTAATGCGTGCTTGCCATGATGGATAATGAGGCGTATACGTAATACTACGTATGGCGTGTGTCACTATAATTCTCTATTCTCTTAAAATAAATATTGGGGATACAGTGAAAACATTGCATTTTGTATATCTACATGCTAGTGACACACATGGCTAATGAATTTTCCCTATGAAAAAGCTTTGTCGGCCATTTTTACACGAATTCTACACATTTTTATTTCCGTTTCTCTCTCAGAAAGCTTTTCCAAAGCACCAAAGCCGATGGCTGCCGAAGAGAGCAAAATTGCCGGCATGCAGTGTTTACGCTCAGCTGGCAAACAGCTGACTGATGGCGAGAGCTAAGCAGCCATCGGCTTGCGTCAACAGGGAAATCTGCTGCACGGGGCAGGACTACCAAGGACACAAGGCGGGTGGCCGGCGGCGGGGGGGCGATTAGAAAATGTGCGTGCCCACAATTATGGATCTTTGCCATTGTCGTTGCCAATTTATTATGCATTGAATTTATATTTAGAACAGAATTATTGAACGCTGCGGGGAGTCCTTATTGCCATAATTTCCGTTATACCAAAAATATGTATTGTATCTATTGAAATTGCTTTTTGATTTGGACTTTCAACAGCCAGCAGGTGGTGCCTGGCGATATTTTTATTTTTGTTTACATTTTTGTATTGTTACTCATTTTTTTGCCACAAATTGATTATAAATTGGTTAGGGCTTCTTCGTTTAAAGCAGCTTGCAACTGACTTTATTCGTGGGGTGTTCCCCGATAAACGATTTCACAAAATCCCTGGAAACTAATTACATTTAATGATATTCATATTGGTTTTTGGAAAAATGACTTTCAGAAATTATTTCAATAAATAATAAGTCAAATATTGATAATATTTTTGACTTTTGGGCTTGCTGTTTTGTTTTCTATAAAAAAAACCTTTAATAAAACATCACAATAAGAAAAAATATTTTTTATTTCATTCCCTTTATATATTTTAAATGTCACATTATTACAAGTAAATTTCATTAACAAATCTAAAGCAGCTCTCGGTAAAAACAAGTAATAATTTATAAAGAAAATCTGAACATTTCTGAAAATGTTTAACAACAAAAAGAATATATATAGAGAGGAAATGGTGAAAAATTGATGTTATTCACACACGCGACGTGGTCGGGCAGTCACTGTTTTTATAAAGATCGAATACGATGTTGTGTTGTATTTATAAAACAACGCGAAAATACTGAAAATAGTTGGATGGGGAGACACCAGGCGGGGATCCGAGGAAATGATAGGAAAACCAGACAAGATGAGAATTTAGTTCTGCGTTGACTTCTTCCTACTCGACGACGAACACTGCTGGGACTGGGTACTGGGGGCTAGAGACTACAGCCTAGAGACCGAAGATTGCAGTAAAAATGCTGTTTAGAATTGGATAGAGATTTTAGTTTGCTAGGAGACGATCGCCGAACGAGACCGTAGCAAAATATTCATGTCGCGCGGTTTGGCTAGACATTAGAAATATATATATATATATATACCCTTATATATATTCATGTGCTACCAGCTGGCAGTGGCAGTTTTGAGTGCGGCACGACGCGTCAAGTGAAAACGAATTATGTAAGTGATCTCTGCACTATTCGATCGATCCAAACATCCATCGATCCGACTCGAAACAATAACAAATGGAAATGCCAATTAAATCGAAGTGAAGTGAAGTGTAGCCAAAGTGGGCTAAATATAAAACTGGTCTAATTTTAACCACAGAACGCTCCACGCGAAAGTTCAAGGCATTTCGCATACATTCAATGGATAATGGAAAGATAAACATGCTAATTTTCATAATATTTTTTTAATGGTTTATTCGCCAAGAAGAAAGTAAAAAAATTGTGCATAAAAACGCAAATATAGGCAAGCCAACGAAATGTTTAAAAATAGTTGCCCACCGTTCTCCCATAAAAATAAAAACTTTTCCCTCCCTGTGTGAGTGCGTGTGTGAGGTGGTGTGTGTGTGTGAGTTGGCGTTGCGTTCGATTCGGTGGCTGCCTCCCAGGGCATTTGTATCTCAAAGATGCCGGGCGGAGATGCCCGTGGAGGTGGATACTTGGGAGAGTCGACAAGCCCGAAGCACTGCAGGCGGCTTTAATAAATATGGTAACACTGCGTGACATATTTTCGACCCAAAAAAAAACATGAACAGGCTGCCGAAGTTTTCAAAAATAGTGCGGAAAACATGACGATGTTGGACTTCAATGCCCACGTTGCGTATACGCAATACTTGAGATCTGTTTGAAGTAGGCGTTCTGCCAATAACGTAAAATTTTTAGAAAAATTATTATTGTTCAGCTTACTGAAATTAATTTAAAGTTTATATATATGATTTTTGGGTAATGAAAAAGTTATGAAAACGTCAAGAAAATTTAAAAAAGTTTAGAATATGTATCTTAGACTACAAATACTACAAAAAGACAACAAAACTCATGTTCTAACTTCTCTCAAAAAACTTACGAATTGTTTAACTTTGTTAGTTAAAGTGTATTAATTTTAATTTATTTTTTTTTTTTAAATTAATTTTATATAATGTTTCATACCCACCTGCGTCATTAAAATTTATACAAACATATGTACAATATTTCTTAATTTCTTAATACTACCTGTTCTCTTACCTTAAATTAATACAATCTCTTTTCTTACAACTTTCATATATATTCTCTACATTCTATTACAAGGGATATTTTTCTGTGCTCTTAAAATTTAAAGAAAAAAGTAATTCATTTTATAATTAAGTCTCCCGCTCTCCCTTATTCTTCTCGAAGAATTCTTCTCCCAAAGTCTCCCGAAATCTCAGCCACTTAGCCGCGTTGACAGCGTGCGCCAATTGAGTCACTAAAAACATTTCCCTCTTTCGCATTTTCGCATCATTTCATAAATAAACAAGCCCGAAATGTTTTGCCAAAAAGTTTTTCAATTCGTTCGCCTGCACAGAGAAATATTTTCGCCTAAATTTAGCAGGTTTATTCTTGATCGAACTCTGGCTGCGTTTAGTGTTGCGCACAAAATCCCCGAAAATTGCATTTTTGAAAAATTTGCCGCCCAGGACTGTGCCTCCGAAGAATTGGGTGAGCCAGCTAAAAATAATCATATTTATATATCAGATTTTTGGCAGTTCTCTTAATGGAATATGAAGTCGTTTGAAGTGATACGTTAATGAGCGGAAATTTGGTCATTATATGCCACAAAAATAAACATGGGAATGGATGTTTTAAATATTTAGTTTAAAACTTCTTTGCTATAAAGTAGATATTTCCTATATTTCTACTCAAAATATAGACTAAATAAAAAGATAATCGAGAAGACGGCGGTTTCCGGACAACCCATTCGATAAAGATGACGACCCCGCAGTTGCTCAGCAAGAATGTTCGAAATATGCCCAACTGGGTGGTAAATAAAAATAAATCCTTCTACAAGAAGGTATAGATTTTAAAAGAATTTCCCTTATAGAACGAGGCGAATGGTCGCATTGGACCTAAGCCACCGCCCACGCCGCCAAATGGTGTGGCGGGTGGACCGCCTAAGGCCCCGGCCTTGCCTCCCAAAGCGAAGAATACTCCCGAGCCAGATTACGAAATTATTGAATTCTCCAACCAGCAACAGTACTCCAATGAACCGATGAAGACCACAGTGATCAGGACCAAGACTCCAGGTGATTGTCAAACATTTTATTATCATTAAGGTGCTCCTAAGGCCAAAGTGGCGTTAAATTTATCTTTCAGATAACAAATTAAAGTGCACCTTGTGCGGCTCTCAGAACCCCTGGGTGACCTGTTCCGAGTGCGCTGGCCAGATCTTCTGCGCCTCCTGCGATGACATGTTCCACAAGCATCCCAAGCGCAAACAGCACATGCGAAAGGTGAGGGTTTCCCTACAATTCTATTGTCCTCCACTGAAGAATCCTCTTCCAGGCCGTTGAGCAGGGCACTCCGCCCATTCCCCCCAAGGCGCAGGCGGGTGGAGGAGCCCCGCCGCCGGTGGCGCCACCGCGTCGCAGCAAACGCGGTCTGCTGACACCGTTCCTGGGCCGCAAGGATCAGGTACGCCACTGCACGATTTCCTAGACCCATAAGCCAGCTCCGACATAGGTTACTCATAATACCAAGTTTGTAAAATTCGATTTGAATGCTTGAATAAACAAAATCCTTAATGCCAGAATGCCTGCCCGACAAAAAAAAAGTATAAACCAGAGAACCACAAATTCTCTATGACAACTCTTTAAATAGAAAACCGAAAAACCGACAAGGCACCCAACCCGATTTTTTTCCAGATGCTGCCGCCGCCCTCGCCCACGCCCTCGCACAAATCTCTGGGCGGCTGGCGAGGATCACTAGGTGGCGGAGTAACACCTCCACCCCCTGTTCCATCGGCCCATCATCAGATGAACAATCGGCCGCTGCCGGAGCCACCGCGGAGCGAGGCCGGCGGATCCTCGAGGTCCGGAACCCCGAAGTCCGTGTTCGACGGCATCCAGCGGCCGCCATCAGTGCAACTGGAGAAGATTAAGAGCAAGGCCAGCGCCACGCTGGACCGCATGGCCATTCTGCAGCAGCGGTACCGCCAGCAGAAGGCGCGCCAGGAGCTGAGTGCCAACAGCGAGCAGGTGAGTGGCGGTCCGCCCACCCCCCACATCGCCATCAAGTGTATCCCCTCATCATCGACTGTCTCGTTTCGTCTTTGTTTTGTTTCGTTTCGTTTCGTCTCGTTTCTCCCTCTCCTCGCTCTTTATCTATCTCTGTGGGTGCCTCCGTGTTTTCGTGGTCATTCCCCCGCCGCAGCATCTGCTGAATGGAGCCGGCTTCGAGCCCTGGTCAACCATCTCACCATCGCCATCGCATTTTCGTTCCGGCAGCATGTCATCCGGTCTGAACTCATCCCATTTCGATCTCTCGGATGACTCACACAACTTTCACAATTCCTTGCTGCTCCAACGACAGGCGGCGGGTGCCCAGCGCCGTCAGATGAGCACCTCGGTGTTCAACCTCAACACCGCCACCCCCCGCCGCCCCCTGGCTGAGACGCAGAACGGCAAGGCCTGGTTGGCCAACCAGCGGATGCAACAGGTGGGTTAGAGACATATCTCCCATGGAATACCTAAACTCCAATACTGTCTCCAATACTTTAGGCCCAATCCCTGGCGCAGCTGAACTGTGCCGGCTGTCAGAGCCAGCAGCCTCCCGGGTGGCAGCACCAACATCTCCACCAGCACCCGGACGAGTGGACCCAGTTTGGCTCCCAACAGCAGTTCAACAACTCGAATCTATCGCTCAACATGGGCCCAGGTTACGTGCCACAGCACCATCCACATCAGCATCCCCACTACCCGCCGCCTGTTTTTATGACCCAACGAGGAATGATGTATCCAGGAGCACCTGGCTACCCCATGATGCATCCAGGTAAGCTTATAGAACTCGCTTGTGGATTGTTTTGAATGATTATTTCCCGTTTAGGAGTCATGGGAATGCCGCCAACAGCTGCCTCCCGGGCCGTCTCTCGTTCCCGCTATGCTGCCTCACCCACGCCCAGTCGCAAGTCGATGTCCTTGCGGCGAAAGCGCACCAATTACGTGGACGATGAGCTGACAGACGACGAGGACTCTGACCAGGACGATCGCCGATCCCTGGTCTCCACCCGGTCTGGCATGACCAGTGCATCCCGCTCGCAGCAGCACCACCAGCCCCGACAGAGGCGCCTGTCCAGTGCATCCCAGCTAATCGCCAACGACGAGCTGGACGGCGAGCAGCGGCACGGATCCAGGCAGCACAAGATACGGGATAGGCGCGGTTCGGTCGCCAAGTCGGTGCAGAGTGAGTGGCTGCCGGAAAGACGCGACTCCCAGACCAGCAATGGTGGCACACTAACGAGAAATAAGCCAGCTACGGATTCGGCCCGCACAAGTCGCATTTACTCTGACCTGGAGTCGGAGGGCTCAGGTGCTCGTGCTTTAGTTCAGGCGAAGATCCAACAGAAGCTCCAGGAAGCCGACCAACACAAGTCCACCCGGAAAGCCGAGCCCAAACGCAAGCCAGAGATGAAGGATGAGAACACACAGGCCGCCGCGGTCGTGCACAAGGCGGCACCGGCGCCACAAGCACAAGAAGAGAGCGCTTCTGAGTATGAGGAGGTGGTGGAGGAGGTTACAGCGTCGGAGAGCGAAGCCGAGGCTCAGCCCGAACCCGATCCCAGCCAGGAGCTTCCGGCGGAGGCTGAGACCGATGACTTGGGTCCGCCACCCTCAACGCCGGACCACGAGTGGGAATGCGAGTTCTGCACATTTGTCAATGAACCAAACATCAAGATCTGCTCCATCTGCTGCAAGACGCCCAGCAAGCCCCCAGTTCAGCCCAACAAAGCCAAGAAGGTGGAAGAAGTCCCGCAACAGCAGACAAAGCTCCAAGCCCAATCTCAACAGCCTGGCAAAGCCCATGTGGCTTCTCAGCCAGAGGCCAAGCTGGTGCGGAAGTCCTCGCTGAAGAGCCAGCCGCCCAGCCAGAAGACAAGCAGTGGTACCAGCACTGCTGCCCCAGCCACAAAAATAGCTCAGCCCACCACCAAATCAAGCTCAAACCACTCTACAGGATCAAATAGAAGCCCAAAGACCTCCTCGAGTATTCCTGTGGCGACGCCCCCAAAGTCAACTCTGAAAAACTCATCCGAAAACGAGTCCGATAACGCCATGTCCAAGGGCTTCTTGCACAAAGGTAGGATACAAAAGCGAATCTCATTTTTCGAAGGCACCAAGGCCTGAGACCCAACCACTCAAGACTAAACTTAGTTAGTAGAGACCTGTAAGCACTACAATTAACGCATTTATGGAATCCAAATACAGAACAAGACCACCACCCAAAACCGCATTCAGTTTGTTTAATTTGACTTGTTGGTTATCCCCCTCCTCAATGCTAATGCTCTCATCCGTACCGTTCCAGAGTCCGTTGAAAACATTTGGAATACGCTGGATGAGAGCATTCAGGCGCAGGCGGAGAAGGTACTGAAGCAGGCCCAGAAGGTGTCCACGGGCTGTGGCGGCACTCCGCCTCGGGAAGTAGCGGCTGTGGAAATGGGAACTTCGCCGCCACCCCAGAGCATTTCCACTCAAGTAAATGAAAGTCCTGGTAGTATGGCGAGCCTCGTCCTAATCCTTCGGTTTCTTGCAGACCTACGATGCTCTACCCTTTAACAAGAAGCAGGAGGAGATCCCTTCTCTTGCCACAGATCGGTTCAGAACCCCGGAACCAATCATTTTGGAACGCCGTCCGCATTATCGCAGCAACTCGCAACTGCCGATGGAGAACGAGCGGTATCGCAGTGCCAATGACCTTAGATTCCATGATGGCTATGGACTGGATCCCTATAATGCCGGCCAGGTCACCAGACGACCCAATTTCATAAACGAACTTCGAATGCTGCAACATGTAAGTTTTCTGGTCCTTTAGCTAAATATTTTTCAATATGACCTTCCATTTTAGCAAACATCCTCCCCCTTCGATCTTCCCACTGAATCCTATGGCCTGAAACACGAGCCTGCCCGCGATCCGGAAACAGAAATGCACATTATCCTGAAGGAGCTGGAACTGTACAAGTTTACCATCGAGGAGCTGGAGGCGGCCGTTAAGTACTGTGCCCCCGATACCCATCCGATTCAGTGGCTTCGCGACAACTGGCACAAGTTGGTCCAGACGGTCCAGAGCTTGTCCACCAAGTACGGCCAGGAGCGGGGCGAGAACACGATTGGAACAGTATCCCAGAACGAGGCACGCGAGGCGCTGCGAAGCTCTGGAGGAAATGTATGGCAGGCGGTGGCCGACTGCATCCAGCAGCGCCAGCAGAAGTACAGGAAGCTGGCCAGCAAGGGAAACTTCCTGCGGGACGACATCGTCAACGCGCTGACAGCGCACCAAGGTAATGTGGAGCAGGCGCTGCTGGAGCTGAATCGCACGCAACTCAAGCCATTCCTAATGCGCATCTGGGGCTCGCCGAATGGCGTTGAGAACGATAGTGGTGTGGCCATTGACACCAAGTCGGGTTAGTTTGTAGATCGCGCCTCAGACAATCGCAGTCCATAATATGCCATATTTCTCTCTCTCTATTCTCGATTCACGTTCATTTGCCCAAACAGATATCCATGACTTTTTGAACACCCACGCTTTGGATTGCCTGCAGCCCCCGGTGGCTGGGGAGAGTCCCAGCCCGGGTGCAGCCCACCCATTCGATCCCATCCCCGCCGACGACAGTCACAGCCCGGCCAAGTCCACCTACGCCACGCCCAGTCCCTACCAAATGGAGGACAGTACACTGAAAAACCTGGAGATCCTCATCGGCAACATGGAGCAGAACCAAGCCAAGCAGAACCAGGAGGTGCTCCGGTCCATCGAGAGCATGCTGGAGACGTTCAAGGGCAAGCCGGATCTGGAATATGAAACTGATCCAGAGGTCATGCGCATTCTTACCAAGAGTCCGATCAGCTCTCTAAAGCCTTCTGGTCCGATTGAAGACAAGTCCACCGACGACGTCAAGAACTTTGTTTGGCAGCACATCCAGGACATAGTGCCCAACCTGGTGCAACAAGTCGAACAGGAGCTCATGGAGAAACCCGAGCCCGAGGCTCCTGTTGAAGCCACTCAGCCAAAGTTGGAGAATGCAGAGCCACCGCCTGTGCCTGAGCCTGAGCCTGCGCCTGAGCCTGCGCCTGAGCATGAGCCGGAGCCAACTCCCGATCCCGGCACCTACATAATGGAGGAGGTCATTAAGCCCAACTTAAGAGAAGCCTCCATTCGTGAAGAGCTGCCTCCCAGTTTCATTTATGCCACGGAGATAGCTAATTTCCGGTTAGAGTTTGATCGTGGCACTGAGAGGGTTCATGAGGCGGAATGGGAGTTTGATGATTTGGAGGATGCCGAGCACATAGTCTACAAGAGCTATATTGTGCCAAAGGAAAAGACTCCAGAAAAAGAGATCATCCAACCTGAAGAGGAGCCTGCCTCTACTGAAAGTCAAGAGCAACCTCAGCCAGAAGCCAGTGCCATTCAGCAAAAGACTGAAAGCGTGGAAGTAACAATCCCAATGGAAACTTCAAATGCAATTTCTAATAATATAGAATCTTCTGTTGAAGAGAAAAAAGAACCTAGTGTGGAGAAACCTCTGAAATCCCAAGAACGGCCCAATAATTTAGAAACACAAGCCGATTTAGATGACAAGCCATCCACGAGCAGAGAAGCCAGTCGCAAAAACAGACGCTCCCAGCAGCAAAAGAAAGGCAGATCCCGTGAACAAAGTCAGAAACCAACTAATAGAGTCAAATTACCACAAACTTTTGAAGCAAAAACCAATAAAACCACAGAGACACCAAAACATGTATCTGAACAGCCAGAAACAAATAATTCGAAGCCAGAAGATATAGTTGATCCAAAAACTGAAGAAGTTCTGGCCGCAGTTCCAAATGACTCAATAAATGATGCCAAGTTGGAGGAAAATAATGTTGCAACCAATCAGAATATTTCTATCGCTGAACCGCAACCCGAAAAGGAAACAGTTAGCACTATTAGCCCAGCCCTGGTTGAAGAAAAATCTTCCTCGTCTGTTCCTGAAAATATTATTTCTGTGGCAAGTTCACTAGAACCCAACACAGAAGCTACCAATATTATAGAGATACCCACCGCTTCTCCACAGCCTATGGAAAGTACTGAGACGGCCCCCTTAGTATCTGAGCCAACAATAAAGGATTCTTCATCAACGGAAATCACTTCGTCCGTTAAGGACGAAGATAATTCAATACCCACAACTGAAATGGAGGAATCTTCAGTTATCATACCGACCAGTAGTTCCACAATATCCAATGACCAGAAGCGAAGCCCGAAGCGATTCTCAAAGATTCCTGTGAGAACCCTAAGCAGCACTAGTCTGAGAAGTGAAAGTCGAGCCAGCAATAGAACTCCCGAAGTGGAGGAGCCTCCTCTAGAAAATGAAGCATCTACAATCCCAACAAATAATGAAGTATCTGATAGTAATGATAATACTTCTCTTCAAAATAATGAACAAAATGAGGCTAAAAACATGGCTGTAGCTGTCGCCCCGATGGTACAAGAAGATAAAGATGCTCAATCTTTTCTGGAAACTATGGCAAGTCATGGGGAAGATTTAAAATCCAAGCTTCCAGAACAGAGTCTGCAGCCTGTTCATGTAGAAACAGAAGCCCCAACTACCATAGCCACTGCCGTTAGTCCTTCCCACTCCGATGAAGTGTTTGAGGATGCCCCCGAGTTCAGTGGCAGTGAGGGGCCGAAGCAAAACGACGAGGGAACCTCTGATACCGAACTATATAGCATGGATAGTGATGATCATCCCACAGAAGCCACAACCGCGAACACCGAGGTGCTGCTTGTACTAGAAGGGGAATCGCAAGTGGACTCCTCAATTGCCAGGACCAGTAGTAACACGAGTATTGGGTCGCATTCAAGTCAGTCGGAAACATCCAAGATAGTTCTCAAGGAATTCGTGCCCTCCGGTGATCCCTCCAAGCAAAATCTCAGCGAACTTGTCGAGGACACTCAGCGATTGATCAAGCAAATGCGCGAGGAAATCAGCATGGATGAGTTCGAGTCCACCGACGAGGATGACTACTCTGACGAGTACTCGGATGAGTACGACGAAGGCGAGGAGGAGGAGTGGTACGACAGCGAGGGCGAAGAGGAGGGCGACTATGAGGGGGAGGATGGGAACACCTATAACGAGCACACATCCTTCATCGAAGAGGCCTCCACCGGGGACGAGGGCACTGAGATTGAGGACATCATGGAGGAGGATGAAGATCAGTTGGATGAAGACGACTCGAATCCTACACAAACCGCACCAGATCACGAATCCATCATCCCACCCTCCTCATCAGTCACGCCCACCAACCACGAAGCTGATTCAGTCCCAGAGACTGAAGTTGTTTCCTCCGCAGGAATCACTCCAGCAGCTACAAATGATTCACCTGCAACGGAAACTATTTCGCCTCAGCAAAATGGTCAGGAGGAAACCAAAACGGTCTATCCGCTCCTTCCCCCAGAAACGGAGATTCTGCCAGTGGAGGAATCACCAGAGGTTGTAGGGGAAGTTGTGCCAGAAGCAGAAACTCCCACAGAAGCCGTGCTGGAACCAGACGAAGAACCCGCTGCCCTCCCAATAATTCCCGATCCACCCATTGTCGATTCTGAGTCCCGACCCGTGGAACTGCCCGTGGAGACGGTGCTGGAAGAGCCCAAAAAGGTAACCCCGAGCACAAAAGCCAAAACAGTGAACAAAACCACTGGCAACACAGAGGGACCCACACCCAAGACAACCAAGTCCACAGTCAGTAAGATACCCAAGCCCACAACTGAACCCACCCCCGCAAACAAGAAACTTCCGCTTCGGTCCAAGTCCTTCTCGGCACCCATGGGCATCTCATCCGTGAAGCGCATCCAGCAGGAGTACCTGCAGAAGCAGAGTACTACCAGCGCGGCCAGCCGTGTGCCGCTCAAAAGTACTCCGACCACCAAGAAGTCCATCAGCGATGCCATCACGAGGTTCAACTCCAACTCCTCGGATGGACCCAGTACAAGTGGTGCTGCGGCGGCGGCAGCGGCCCTCTTGAAGCCGCGATCCCAGCCCCGTATTCCCAAGAAAAAGTACCACGAAACGTGCTTCTCCGACGACGACTACGAGACGTCGGCCACCGAGGAGGAGCTGGAGGATCAGAGCCAGGCTGAACCCTTGAAAGCAGAACTGCTTAAGCGTAAGCTGAGTATGCCCGTCTTCCGGGCGTATCCTAGTGTCCAAGAGCCGGTTATTGAGGAACCAGCGGTGTGTACCAGTCAAAAGTAACCAACATGATACCATAATGAAACTGGATCGCTTCTCTATACTAATTTCAGATCTTGGCGCGAAAGTACGTGGAACAGGACCTGGTGAGATCTATTGCAGAAGCCCAGATAGCCGCCACCTTGGTGAACATGAAGTTCCAGGAGGACGTGGCCCTGTGGGCGGCCAGGGAGTGCTCCGACCTGGATCATGCCATTGCTATGCTGCAGCAGGAGTGCGAACTGTGCATGAACACCTATCCGATGAACCAGATAGTTTCCATGCTGAAGTGCACTCACAAGTGCTGCAAGCAATGCGCCAAAAGTTATTTTACAGTGCAGGTCAGTGTTACAATGCCTCGATAATCCTCAAGGAATTGTATATCAAGACGTTTTCTATCCACAGATCACCGATCGCAGTATCAACGATTGCAGTTGCCCCTTTTGCAAACTGCCCGAGCTGAGCAACGAAGCCCAGCATGAGGATGAGCACCTGGAGTACTTCTCCAACCTGGACATCTTCCTGAAGAGCATTCTCGACGGCGACGTACACGAGCTGTTTCAGCGCAAGCTCCGCGATAGAACACTCCTGCAAGACCCCAACTTCAAGTGGTGCATCCAGTGTTCCTCCGGATTCTTTGCCCGGCCCAAGCAGAAGCGACTCATCTGCCCGGACTGTGGCTCCGTGACCTGCGCCCAGTGCCGTAAGCCTTGGGAGCGCCAGCACGAGGGCAGCAGCTGCGAGGCATACCTGGAGTGGAAGCGGGAAAACGACCCGGAGTTGCAAGCTCAGGGTGTCCAGGAGCATCTAGCGCACAATGGCATAGACTGTCCCAAGTGCAAGTTCCGTTATTCGCTGGCCAGGTGGGGATTACTCTGATGCCAAGCCACATGAATAAACAATTAAACATTTTTTGATTTTTTTTACAGAGGAGGCTGCATGCATTTCACGTGCACTCAGTGCAAATTCGAGTTCTGCTACGGCTGTGCCCGACCCTTCATGATGGGCGCCAAGTGCACGGTGTCCACCTACTGCGCCAAGCTCGGCCTGCACGCTCACCATCCCCGCAACTGTCTCTTCTACCTGCGCGACAAGATACCCATGCAACTGCAGTTCCTGTTGAAGGAACAGAGGGTCAAGTTCGACACGGAGCCCATACAGACCAAGGACGAGTCGAGCAGTTCCACGAAAGCCCGAGCGCAAGCCCGTTGTCCGATTCCCCTGCAGAAGGAGACTCCCCAGGGCTTGGTGGATACGGTGTGCAATACCGAGGTGCCCGACAAACACGCCGGCATGTGTCGGTAAGTTGTGGACCGGGAAAGTCCCAAACTAAGACCCAAATTAATCCAAAATAATCCACACAAATTTCAGCACCCACTACGTAGAGTATTTGGCAGCCAAGGTGGCAAAAGCTGGCATCGATCCGCTGCCCATTTTCGATCTGACGGACTGTGTCCAGGAGCTGCGTAGGCGTGGCATCGCCCTGCCCGAGCGCGGCCCCTGGGACACCGACGAGATCTACAAGAACATGTGCTCGGAGGTGAGTTCTGGCTATCATCAATTCATCGGTTTATTGATTTCCTTTTATTTGTTTGGCACGAATCGGATTTGGTTTTCCATTTTCCTTAATCGGCATTGCATATGCGGAAAACGAGTTTCCTGCGGCTGGGGGCGGTTTGTTTTGACTCAGTTTGGTGATTCAGTCTTCGCCCCCGTCGACCGAAAACCAAAATAGAGAAATCTCAATCATTTAGCCGACTAGCTGACTAAATTTAGATGCCGACTGACGTGTTTCACACGCGTCTTAATTGATATTGGCTTTATTGTTATTTAATTGTAAACAAATCCCGCATTCGCATCTCAATTGTTTATAAACGAATCCCTCAATCTCGATCTTACTTGTAGGTGATCAAGAAGCATATTCCCCTGAAATCGGCCTAAGAAGGAGCGAAGGAGTACGAGATGTTCTGGAAGCGGTCGACTGTGGCAATTTTTCATTATTTCATCCATGATCTATTGTAGTTCTCCTTCAACTAGACATTTTCATAGACCTATACACCCAAGAAACTTACATCTTAGACAGCTCGTTAGACATTAGATATACATACATATATATACATACGTTTGCACCAACCCACTTTAGAGACACACCCATTTAGAGAAGCATTGCATCTCGTTTAGTTGCTAAGAGATTGAAAACACCGGCCCCAAGATCAACACGTGTACCAAACTGCATCCAATAAACCTTGTGTGTGAAAATCGAATGCAATTGTTCATATTTTTCCTTAGACAGCCATTTCCAGATGTTGCTGTCAGTAATTACGATAAGGGCACTGAACTTGCAAAAATTTTCAACAATAAATGGGATGAAATATTAAATCATTGGAATAATTGAAAATAAATTTTAATAATTTTTAGGATTTATTAATTTAAAGCTTTAATTTGATTATTTTGAATCATTGTGATACGGGGCGTATGAGGATTTTAAGTTTGTTGAATATTTAAAAAAAAGAAACTGTTGCATACTTTTCTGCTGCGGATGACTGCTTGACACGCACGGACTAAGCGATATCTCTAAGTATCTCGAAAGTCGTAATGCCACAAACAAATATACATACACGCTTCTTCTTGACCATTGGCTATATTGCCAAAAAGGCAAATGCGACCCATAAATTATGTCCCGAAACAACAACAACAAGATCAGCCAAGCCAATACAGTAAGTGGTGGAAAATCAAATCGTCGACGGCGTCGGGACAAAGTTATATATCTGGGGAAAGCCAAGGGGGGGGCCGGCGGCGTTGACGGAGGGATCGTAAAAACCTATTTTCGGTGCGATTGGAACGAATTTATGCGCGCGGCACAACATGTTTTGATATTCGGACAGCTTTACACCAATAACAACTAATTAAATGGGATAAATTGTATATTTATTGATCCATAAACGATCGCCTCGTCCTAGAGGCCGCTTTGAACTCGGTAAGCCAACTGCAGCATTTCCATACTCCTGTTCATTTTAGTTCACGGCTCTGATGCGCGTGGCACCCAACTATGCAGATCACATGGCCAGTGTTATTTATGATCATCCGACCAATTTAGTTATTTTCTCCGCTTTCACGTGGCCGGCCATCAAAGTTAGCCAGCCGAATTCTCTATGGAACACAATCTAGTATATATCATTTTCTAGTTTGAGAAATTTATTACAAATAGTTTCGTGATTCACAGTTTTATTCCTGTGTCCATTAGATTGTTTTAATTTTTCTTGTAGTGAAAAGTCTATGCAAAATTATCATAATTTTTCTCCAAAAACTTTATTAAAATCTTCCGGCATTAGCCACATCCTGTTAACTTTTAAAATATGTTGGAAACAATTTCATCCTCAGGTGGTATAAATAAAACTTTCACATTCTTTGTCTAGCCAAAATTATAAATCGCCCGGTTCGCGGCCATAAAAATGTTTTAAGTGCTGGCATGCGCCTCATAAAAAAGTGTCTTCGGCTTGAGCGTTTTTTTTTTTTGTGAAACAAAGTCAAGGTGAAACGACATTGACCCCAAGTGCTTACATTAATTAAAGGTTAACATCGACCAGTAATCAATCACACCGGGTATCGATCGGATTGGGATTTGATTCACGTCGGACGATGGCCCGTCAGACGGCGGCCGGCGGTATTATTTAATTTTACTTTATGGCATTGCAGTGCAAACAATGAGGCCGGCCGCCCACCACCTCACCTTTGTTGAATTAACCTTAGCGCTTGTTTATTAGAGACAGCATTACGGCGGCGGCGTCACATCCTGTCCACTGCAAACAACTACGAAACGGGGGAGTGATGTGTACATTGCTTCCATTTACCCGTGACATTCAACATCGACGCCATAAACAAGAAAAAATCATCATCTTCCCGACCTTCGAGAACAACAGAATATAATTAGCCAAACACCAGCACGGTGTGCGGGCAAAGCCATCGGCAGAATCTAAACAATAATAAATATTAATTTAAATAATAAATATTTACGATTATGTTCAAAGCTAATCCATGTTGTTGAGGCGATTATTGTGCAAATCTTTTATGTAGAATCCAATCGTTTTGTTTACCCGATCTTCGGTTTTATGGACGTGTGTGGGAGCGGAACTGGATACTGCGATAGTCTTCCAAAGAATAAAAACACTTCCGACTGAACTCAGTTTACGGTTCTGTATTTTCTGCGTTTTTTTTTTTTTTTTTAAGGTATACATAGGATATATAAACTCACAAATACATATGTGTATGTATATATTGTAAAAGTCGTATGCAATTAAATAGTATTTACAAAATTGTAGAGTAACGCCTACGAGATAATGGGCTTCTACACATCGATTTAAATGAAACTAAAGATTAATAAATACATAGACTATCCATTATACAACAAAACTTAAACGTCTAATAATTGGTCGTGTTTGCGCCGTTGGCGGTACTTAGTGTTCTTTTATTACTATGGTCTATATGTTATAATTGCATTAGTTGGTATCTCGTACACACGTAGAATAAGTAACCCAAAATCACACATTATAGTAGGTAACCATAAAACTACATACATACAGAGTACATGTATAGAAAAATCATCGTGGCGGAAGACTAGAAAGGTAACACTAGTGGAAAGTTATCCGTTTGACGTGTTCTTTTTGGTTTTATTTTCTTTTTTTCTCTCTATTGGGGATTTATTAACATACAAATTCTTACTACTTATCGTAACAAATTCCATCTATTTTAAATATTTAATTCAGTTCTGGGCTTTTGCACTCGCAGAACAACAGAAAGAAAACCTTTTGAGAAGTTGCTTCTCTGCTCTACAAAATGATCTCATAGATCCACAAATTCAAACAGTTCCTGTCTAGGATATTTCATTCTCATCCTTATTTTGCTAATTCGACAAAAAAAAAAGAGATACCATTCTTCAACCCAATCGACAAATGAAAGGATTCTCCTTACACTTCATAGAGTTCTTGGCCAAAATTTTACGGAATCGGCAATACCTTGTGGGTCTAATGCATCATGTCCAGGGCGTGCAGGCTCTCCACCTCCGGATCAAAGTTGGCGTCGCACGTGGAGAGCCAGTCCCAGACTCGCCGCCGCACCATGGCCTGGTCAATGGGAATGTCCAGGCCGTAGGTGGACATCATCCGCTTGAAGCGAAGCTTGTTCTCATCCCCGGAGAGCCTTCCCTCCCGCTGGTTGAGATAGATGCACGAGTCCTGGTCGTGGTTGGTGGGCGAGATGAGGGTAGCGGACTTGGAGGTGGAGATGCGGCACTCCACCCACCGGTCCTTCATGTACTTGGCCACCTCGGTGATCTTGCAACGATCCTCCGGGTCGTGGCTGAGATACTTTCGGAAGCAGCGCATCAGGCGCGGCGAGAACCTCCTGAAGTTGTCCGGCACCTTGGTCGTCTTGCGCTGCTCGTACTTCATGAAGTTGGCATAGGATTGATCCTTGACCCAGTCAGCCGACTGCCAGGGTGGGTTGCCGGTAAGGATGTTGTACAGCAGGATGCCAAACTGCCAGGAATCACTGATGGGCAGGCACTGGAAGCGCTCGTTCTTGATCAATTCCAGCTGCTCCGGCGGAACACAACTGGTCCACGTGTGCTTCACCTTGTGCACCAGCAGACCCTTCTTGGTGGTGGCCCCAAAATCACACAGCTTCACCCGCGTAAAGTCCGGCGTAAAGACCAGGATGTTCTCGATCTTCAGATCCCGGTGGACGAGATTCTTCGAGTGCATAAAGCCCAGGGCGGAGCTGAGCTGCTCCGAGATCAGCTTGCAGGCATTCTCATGCAGTCCGTTGGGCCCAATGTTGGAGGCCAAGTCGCCGTAGGGGGCGTGTTCCATGGCGAACACATAGTAGTCCATCGTTTGGAAGGCTACCGCGTAGGCGCTGAGGATGTGGTGGTGGTGAGAGAGCTCGTAGTTGTAGTGGAACTCCTTCTGGAACTCTTTGATCGTGGTCAGTTCGGCGTGGACGGCCTTCAGCACCACCAGGGTGTTGGTGGGCCTGTGCCGGCACAGCAGGATCTTAGCGAAGCATCCCTCCGCCAGGGTCTTCTCAATGTTGTACTGATCGGCAAATGTCATCAGCGGCAGATCCACGTCCGGAATCAAGTGGATCTGGCCGCCGTCGTTCTTGTCCGGTTTCTTGTAGATGCTGCTCCGCCGGCTGACGGATGCAGCGCCCGGAACCTCTAGGCGTCCGGTGCTGGTGCTGGTGGGTGTCAGCGGTGTGCTGCACCGCTTCTGGTTGTTGTGGTTGGTGCAGGTGCTGCTGTTGTTGTTGCTGTTGCGGCTGTTGGTGCTGCCACCATCGCCGAAGGATCGGCGCAGCCTGAATGAGAATGAGCGTCCTTTTTCTGCAAAGGATCAATAGAGTAATAGGTTAGATGAGAAAACCAGACAAGACACTTTGTAAGAACTATCACTAACTTGACACCCATTTCTTTGTTACTTAACCACCCAGATATAAGCTCGCAATTGGATTCTTTTCAGAAATAAATGCAAAACAAATTTAAAGATGAAAGTGTTCACCTTTTATTAACAACCAATAAACACATAATAACAAGCCACAGCAACAGCATTTGAATATCCCCTGGCAACCAAAATTTCACCTTTTTACGAATCTTTGAAACTTCAGACAGACACACCGCGTATCATGACACTCGAACATTTTTAATTGGGTCTCTTTTTTTATGAATTTGTTATTTATGATTTATTATTAACGTTTGATGTGGTGCTTCTGGTGCTTTTATGTGTCCATTTGTTTTTCCACCAGGCGAATTATTAATTTATCAGCCGGCGGAGAACATTGAAAAGCGTTTTACAGCCCTCCGAGTGGGGGGTGTGAAGATTCGCCCACGCCCACGCTCCGGACGAAGAAATAGACGGCGATGTCGTCGCCAAATTGTCTGTGACAAAGTTAGTGCAGATTGTTTGCGTAGATCGGAGGGGCGGGTTCCATGGGTTATATATGGGCTCCTCCGCCAAAGACGTCAGCAGTTAGTCACTGATTCCTGGTCTCTTGGAATCGGTATCCGCAATCTGCGTAGTGCCAGACCCACCACCACCACCTACATACGTCCCATATCATTTATAGTAGTCGGGGGAGATCGCGAAAAACTCATTTGATTTGCAGTCGTATGGGACACGGCCCAGATATACATAGCATGCGTTAACTGGAAAATCGCACCAACGCAAAGCAAATCAAATTAAAGCAAAAACATTTATAGGGCGTGATGTGATTTTCCCGATTTTCTTGCCATTCTGGCCATTTTCACGAGAATTGTTTTCGTTTATGACACTAAATACGAAAGGCTATAACGAACGATCAAAATCGCTGTTCATGCTCGTATTTCATTAGATGTCGCTGGGCGGTTGGAGGGGCGGCGAATTAATAACTACATATGATGAGAAATATTTTGTAGCTTAGACAAATTACTATCAGAGGAGGGGCGAAAAATAATTTACACTCAGGCATGCGGAAAATGCATTTTTGGGGAAATTGTAAAATGCCAAGAGCCGAGTACTTGTAGATGTACAGTGCTTTCGTATAAAAATACTACTTGATTTTCATCAATACCGTAAAGATTTAAAATTCGGGTATTTATAAACGCTTCGTTTATTATTCCATTACCAAGAGACACTTTTCCAACCACCTGCGTCAGCAATAAACGTTAAGTGGGCGAAAAAATATTCTTGGAGACCCTTGACCTCCCATCATGGCAGCTACTTAAGGAGTACAAGTTCGGAGGTAAATATCCGGCCGTAAATCTAATATTCAAATTGCTCCTGAGTAGGTAGGTTTTTTTTCGACAATTTTCTATTTCCGTTCCAGAAGTAAATTGGCTCGCGGCCAGACGGGGCCCAGTGTCGAACCGGAGTGAGATCCCCAATAAACGAGAGCTTTGCTCGACAGCCCGCCGAAGAAAAGGGAAACTAATTATAAACCATTAAAAACCATCGAACAGACGTAGCAATCCCGTGCGACCTGCGTGTGGCCATAAATCAAAACTTTCACTTTCGTGAGACCAGTCCCCTACTGCCACTCATCCGATTCAAATGATATTCGTTATGGCCATTTCATCTTGATAATCTCATTTGCTGCGAAAACACTTTGCATGCCAAAAATAGCAGAACAAACAAATGAGCCAAAAAGGGTCGGCAGGCATTCTGAGAGATGCATTTCAGCGGTCTATATTTAAGTTCGAAGCCAGTTTTTCCGTGGAAATTATCCGCCAGAGGCAACAGCTGATGGGAGTCGTGTAAACAGTGAGTCAAAATAAACAAACGCCGCGGTGGACAGTCGACCGGACCAGAGCAAATGCGAAAATTGTGAAATGCAATTGCAACAAAGGCGCCAGGAGGCAGCTCGCCCTGTCAAAGGGAAACAAATTCTTTCGACGATAGCTGAAAAGCATATATTGGGTTGATGTCAGAGCTGGACATGGGGATACCCTAGAAATCTCACATTTAATGATTATGTTTTCATAATTCAACTTCCATAGAACCTATTCTATTAAAAATATACTTCATAATGAAACCTAATGGAAAAAAGGAAATAATTTGTAATGTTTGAAGTGGATTTTCATTAGATTTTAATTAAACCCTTATATCTTTCCCTTTGAGAGATTTAACTTTAATTAAACTCAGTCCCCTTGTATTTTAAGCTTTACAAGAAGCAAGAATCAATACGCTCGCCTTGACTAAAGAGCAGATGCGCCAGGCAGCCTCCAACACTTGTATGACTGACTGACAAAATGAACGTTTCGGCTACTCCCCTTTCAGTGCCCCCCCCAGCCGCCACCCCTTGTCACCTTACCCCCTGGTATCCCTCTGCCATTCTCCGCCCGCGTTTGTCGCCCGGGCTCCAACAGCGATTCGTGTCCCGATTCCCGCCTGCTTGGCAACCCGCCCGACACTGTGCGCGACTTTGGGGGCATTGCTGACGTCAATCGGCAAGTCGTTGTCGGTCGGCGTGCCACATACAAGCACACAGAGAGAGAGTCCCCCAACCCCGACGACTGCCCATCCCACACACACTCGCACACCCTCCACGATATTGCCGCTATAGGCCAGCGATTCTGCAGCAGCCCCGTCGGCGTCGGAGTCTCCGCCGAGTAACGTGTAATGTAAGTTTCTCAATATTACAAAATAAAATGCAAACACTTTTAGATCAGCGACCATCCAGTGGCCCGTCTGAGTGGTTCGGGCCATGATGAATTGTCCGGGTCGGGTCCGGTTGCCCAGCCATTCGCGGGAGACCATCGACCGTGTGTCTGTCCGCTTCTTGGCCCCCGCCATGGGCGTTTTAAACAATCGATTCGAATTGATTGCCCAATAAGGGGAAACTTGTGCACTTAATGCCCAAATCTTTGATGTCCATGTTCAGGACCTATACCAACTGGAAAACGCAGAATGACGTACGAGTTTAAGGGACCTACGACAAATCATTGCTCTCGAAATATACACTCGATTTCTGGGTATTGGAAGTACGATTCCATGAGTGGTTCCACGATTCCCATGCAAATGTTTACAAAAACACTCGAATTGGGGTCAGAAAAGTATTGTTCAAATTTCAAAACACTACTTTCTGTGTTTGGATCATTAAAAGGGCGTACCTTCGTTATGGTATATGGCCAAGACTTCAACACCCAATAAACAATCCTGATAAAAACAGTTTGTTGTTTTCGAATTAAAGATTTTGAAAGTGTTAATAAATTGATGAATTTCGATTTCCGTTCACCACTATCCGGGATGCATTAATATCTTAAATGTATGGAACGCTTTACTATTAATATTTCCTATATTTTGTAGTAAATAATTACTTTATTTTCCAACAAGAGTTTGCCAATT
Organism: Drosophila atripex; assembly: GCA_035045925.1. NCBI lineage: Eukaryota > Metazoa > Arthropoda > Insecta > Diptera > Drosophilidae > Drosophila > Drosophila atripex. Next base: position 12,553,170 of record JAWNOP010000070.1, read on the forward strand.
TTCTAGGTCATATTACTCACTGACTGTTTGACGAAGGAAAATATAACATATTATACAACAATTCAATAAAAATTAACGACTTGAAAGAAAATTTCCGCTGCGCCCACAAACAAAAGTTAAGAACAAAAACAATAATAAACAAAAGAAATAAAATTATATACACATATACAAATACTTATATATTAAGTGTACACAAGAAGAATAAATTTAATGAACAAATATTAAGCTTTTTTTTTAGATTCTGCGTCTACGTGAAAAAGTCATTTCTGATAGAAGCGTTTATTTTATTTTATTTTTTTTTGTTATTTATAAACGCGTTTAGATTTGTTTGAGTAGCTTTCCCTATCTTTCGGATCCACGGAGTGTATTTATAGAAAAAGAGGCGTGGGCCTGGTCCCACCCGCTGCCATTCCCTCACGGCCCACGATACGGCAGCACTCTTGAAGACAAGCCACCAGTCGGAGCCAGCGGCTCTTGGAAAATTGCGCACATGACTAGCACGAGCCGGCAGGTGGCCAAAATGAAAGGATTTCAAAGTGCCTCTAAGGATCAAGGATGAAGGATGACGAAGACGAAATGCCCGAGAAGCGACCTTCGTCCGGAGGACCACTTGACGGCCTCTTCGGGCCGGGCTAATGAGAGGTCTCGGCCGAGAGGTGTTTAGGCCACTACCCGAGTGGGTGCTTTTGAAAAGGTGTACCGTGAGCGGCGACGGTTGACGCCCACGCCACGATTTCCATAATTTATTTTAATAGTTCCGCTTTTACAGCACATACTATTCAATTGGCTCGCCTATATTTTAAATTATATCTGTAGGTATATATTTTTTTTTGTAAAAATAACTCTGTGAACAGACAAGAAATTTGTAATTACGCACGACAGAAAAAACTCGGAGGATACCATGTAAAAAATTCATGACAAGTCTGAAGGTAAGGTCAAGGCAAGTGCCTACGTAAGATCATTTATCAAGTGTCGCCTCGCCGATAAAAAATGTTGGAAAAATGTTGGGAAATGAATAATGCCCGATTGGACGAACCCATAAATAATATCCGAATAGTTCGTCCCAGTCGAAGGTAAGGTAATATTCCTTGCCAGAATCCATAAATTAAGTGTGCCATTCGACGGGGTCAGATCGGGTCTAAAGTGCTCAGTGGAACGCTAAAAACTTGTACAAATAAATATGTTGGGAAAGATTTGGTGGATTGTGGAGGCGGTAATGGGTTAAACATTGCTGTTTAATTTCTCTCAGGCGGTCTTGTGGCCGCGAGCAGTACTGAGTATTCGCGGAACACTCAAAACGCTCGTAAATAATTGTAAGTAATGATAATAATAATATTTGCACTAACAATTAGAGGAAGGAAGAGGGGAAACGGAAATTAATCATTTGGTTAGGTGATATTCGATTTAGAATATTTGGCTTTTAAAATCAGTTTCTACTTTTGTTTGTTTTTCCCACCAATTATCAGTCGCAAACACTCGGTAAACAAACAAAATGTCATTCCACTTCCATCCTCCCATCCGAGAAATTGAAAAAGAAAGTGAAAAGAATATTTTCCGGCGACGAGACAAAAACAAAAGCATCCCAAGAGAAAGCACAATGGCAATATCATCATCACGTGTACCTAGTATAAACAAAGAGACCGCGTCTAGACCACTTTTTAACGAATAACTGGTAAAAACTGACTTCCCCACCTCAGAACCACTTGATTACTTAACCCATAATCTTCGATTGTCATATTATGAAAATATCTCCTCTCCTGAATAATATTTTAAAATAAACCATGATGGAATCGATTCCTTTAGAAAGATATATTAATTAACAAAAATGTTCAATCAAAATGCTGGGCTACGTTTGTGATCACAAATATCTGCACAGTCTGCGTAAAATATTTTCCATTTATATAATAAACATTTATTGGCCCCGCCGTATAGACGATTCATGTGATGTTTGAGCGGCTAAGGCGTAGCAAAAATTAATAATTTATTAAATACTACAGACGTATTTCCATACGTATATCCGCACAAATTAATATAAAATGCTTTCCCCAGCATCGGCCAGGCATATAGGAGCTCAGAGAAAACGCAGCCCACGCATTTCACTTTGCTTTCTCTTTATACTTTTGTATTGGTTGATGTGTCGCTGTGTTTTTTTTTTTTTTATTATTTATTTCTTTATTTATTTTTATTTGCTTCCCCACTGAGTGGGTTTCAAAAGGTCCTACAAAGTAACAATTTCAGTTACTGTTTAAAACCTGGAATAGTTGGCTGACTTACTTATATTTTGTGTCAAAGCCTGTACTTTCATTGGAAATGTTTTCTCACTTAAAAAGTTTACTCTCATGGAGATCAAAGCAAATAGAGAATAAAAATAGACGTGCCGGCAACATGCAACCCATCGACATAATCGATCTAACTGGGGACGATGAGGACATGGATATTTCAACCGAAAGCCAGTCGATAATGGTCTGTGAGCCTAGCGTGGATTTCAAGAGCTACAAGTGTCCGATATGCCTTCAGCTTCCCAGGGAGCCGGTTAGCACTGTCTGTGGACACGTCTTCTGCGATCAGTGTTTGAGCAAGGCTCTGGGCCCTGGAGTCCCGGCCTGCCCCCTCTGCAAGAGCACCCTAAATCGAGAACAATTCATTCGCCTTTATATCTAATTTTAGTATGTTGTTCTGTTTGTTTTAATTTTCATAAATTATAATGCTGACTCTCGTTTAATCGTTAAAATTTATGCTGTCTTACATTTAGGTTGGGAGCTCTTATGAGTCTTTATGAGGTCTTACAATTTTTAAGTACATATTTTTATTGCGTGTCAATGGCAAAGAGCGCGTCACAGACGCACGGAGCACAGAGACCTGTGCAGTCTGCCTCACACACATGTCTATATCATTGGCGGGGAATACTTATATATTTTATCTTCTGGTTAGCCATAATATTTCTCGCCCCGACAGACGACGGCACGACCTTGTCCCACGGCTCAACGCGTAGAAAGCGAAAAAATTGGAGGCATGAAAGCGGACAGCAGGAGATCAAATCGGAATGAAATAAACCAAACCGAACTGGGGCGGGCGGCTTTTCTTTAATTTCCATTATTAACGAAATAAAAAATTTTATTAAAATTAGATCAGACATTTTGGTCAAAAATTAATGTCTGTTAAGGTCTTAAAAATCGATCAAGTCTAATATAACAGGCCTACAAGAGGAACCTCCCGTATAAGCTCATTGTTTTCCTTTAAAGATCTCTTTATTTCTTGCTACTGAAAACTAGAAATTCATAGTCGTACTATGCATATTATTTATGAAAACTAAAAATGTTCATGACAGTGTATTATTCCTGCCGTTTTAGTCTATTTTTGGGTGGACTTATATAGTTTATTAATTTACTTGGCTCACAGAAAGAAAATTGACATAAAGTTTATTGATATTTTGAGTTATGAGTTGTTTAAATTAGGTTTTAATAATGTTTTATCTTGAATATTATAGCTAAGGAAAGTGGTCTTTTATTTGCATAAGAAATGACTTAAAATGCATACCATATTTGCAATTAGTACCCTCAAGAGGTTCATTGCACTTTCCTATTAATCCTCTCAACTCTATCAAAACACGAATATAATTCATGAGAAATAATTACATAAAATAGCCAAGGGAAAGTGCTACAATTGAAAACATCCCGCAGAACCACAAGAGCCGGGAGGAAAGAAATCATCTGAAATGGGAAAGGGAAAGGCAAGGAGCCCATTAGCCGATCGGTGTTGAGAAAACACATCTTGAGCACACGCAAGGAACACTTGTCTGGACCAAAATAGCCTAAACACATTACACCAAAAAGAAGACATCGCGTATACGCAGCGTGTGCCGCTGGGGGCAATTCATAAACAAAGTTAAGCCGCAATGTGCAAAGTGTGCGTTGCGAATGGATATTTTTGTTTCAATTTTTTATATCTTTTTGAAGCAGTTCTTAATGTCTCATTTGGGTAGAAGAAAGCTTTATGTCAGACTGTGGATTTATGCAAAAGTCATAAAAAAAGTTGTTTAAATAAAATAAAGTTTAAATTTTTGTTTATATTCTTTTCGTCTCGAATTGCAGTTGAATGTATCGCTTGAGATATTTCCGTGCTTCTCATTCAACAATTAAATTTAAGAACCGTATAAAAAATATTTATGGAATATTTTCAACAGATTTTTTCAATTAAGGCGCCTTCATATGCGTACACTTTACACACTGGGTGTGAATACATACGTTTTATTGTCTATCTTTGAGTATTGTGAGTTTTAGAAAAATATTTATTTGTGGCAGTGATTTCTGGACGAGTTCAAATTACCCCAATAAATATATTTCACTTCTTGGGAACGTGCCTAAAAATGAACTGTCTGTTTCTGAACATTTTTACTTCGCACTTCAGCAATGAGGTTTCTGCTCCAAAACTACAAATATAAACAATATAATAACGCATTTGAATAAGAACTATGAGACATTCTCGTACTATATATATGTGAGAAGTGCAACCGAATTTGCAATCATCAGTGGCGATGCTAAATTTGCCTAATTTAATTTCCGTTTTCGTTGCATCCCAAGAACCGAAACCGAAAAATGCTCAAAAATGGAATCAATCAAAATCATATATTTCTTGCTTGAGTCGCTCTGGCTTTTGGAATATTAATATAATATTTTTGTATCATCACATGCTTTGCACCGATCGAGAAGATGATTTCTTTTTTACGTCCAACATGACGTATTCGTGATTTGTGTTCTGCAGACAAATCTATTTAAAATCGATTTCTGCGAAAAATGATGGTTGCGTAAGCACCAATCGATTTTGATCTGAGTTTAATTAGAAGAGATGCTTAATCAATTCTGCGATCATTTTTCCCGTGTTGGCCAATAAATTATTTTAGCCTCGGAGATCTCTAATTGGCTTTTAACGAAAGAGATGCGAATTAGATGTGATGGGGAGAATCGGCTGGCCATAAAGACCCCCTGGGCCGAAACCCATCAACTTAGCCTTGACTGCAGCACTCTCGGTTCGGTTCATAACACTCATAATACACACACACGAAACACACACAGTCGCACACACACGAAATGGATCAAAAAGGGGAAGCTAAACCGGATCGCAGATCGGACAGCAAGATCGATGAACCGCACTTGACGCTCCAGCTGAAGGAGCACTACGAGAAGGAGGCCGAAATCCTGAGGCTGCTCTTGAATCTGGAGACCCGCTTCCGGGAGTACTACAAAATTTTCATCTGCGAAATGAAGGCCCAGCGGATACTAATCGAACGGATATGGCTTCTGACCCAGCGGTATCTGATCCTGATCAGCTCCGAGCAGGGCTGTCGTTATCCGGAGGTCTACACCCTGTCGACCGAGGAGGCCATCGTGAATGAGTACGAGGAGAAGCTGGAAGTCATCCGCGCCTCCAAGTAGGTTTCATAACATTCCATATATCTTCCTAATCCTAATATCCAACCCTAATCATAGTAATAAATTGAAGAAAGCCGTGTTAAAGATATTGATAGAGTGTAAGGAATTCTACGACGTCTACGATAGTCTTGACAAGACCCAGGCGACGCCGTTCATATTGGGTGACAATTGCCACCGAAGCATCCAGTACCACAAGATAATGGTCGTTGACATCTTCAACTACTTCCATGCCTTGGTGCTGAAACTGAAGTGCTACATGCATCAGCTGGATCCTGTCAACCTGGAGAGCGTCGAGGACTACCGGGAGGTGCTCCAAAACGAAGCCTTGTGCGAGGAGTTCGACGAGTATCTGAATGTGCGCTTCGTATACTGCAAATGCCTTCTGCCGCGGCAAACCTGCCCCATTTTGAAACTGAAGTGTTCACACCAAAACATCAAAAATTTGAAGTATGTCAGTCGAATCTAGTCAGTCGCTAAGTATTACTCTACAAAAATAAACAGAAGCCCCTCGGCGATAACACCACTTGAGCTAATTGCCTAGACTTGGCCAAGTTAATATTAGTTTGGGGCGAAACCTTAGAAGATGATGTATTGTGTGGCCGCCACATAATTGACTTTATTGAAATAGCCCGACCAACTTATCGCCCTAGGCATTCATCTTGTAGCAGGTCAGCAGGTCGGGATCTGCGTCGGGATGCAGCTCTTTCAGATGCTGCTCGAACTCCTCCAAATTGAAATTGTTTATCTTGCAGTAGGGACAGCGGATTAGCACTGGGAACTTGCCGCGCCGCAGCTCGTCCTTGGGGTAGAACGACGCCAGGCTGGCCGGTGTGGGGATACAGTGCATCGCATGATCGAACTTGTGGTCCTCGGTGGTGACGTCCAGGGCATAGCACCCATTGCACAGGTTGAACTCAAGACAGGCCAGGCAATGAAACCGCCGGCCCGGAAAATTTCTGCGCTGACAGCCGTCGCAAGTGAAACCCATGTGGCACTGTGCTTCGCTTCTGTGGCACATCAATAAGGATAAAGAGACTTAAGGAAGGGGGTATATTAATCAATTACTTATCGCTTTCCATTTTTAGTTGCTCCGTTTTCCTTGTTTCGGATATTTTCTGTCATCTATGTGTGAGCTTCAAATGTCGGAGTCATAGATATACGATGTTTGAAGGATTCTCCAATGATGATGATTAAAAAATTAAATGCATTTGAAACTAGGGATCATTATATACGAATAATGATTACTAATATTGTTTGAATTACCAACATGGCCTTGGATCTTGGGGAAAACATATTTCTTTCAATAATTTTTTGCCAACAGCCGCAATAAATATTGTATAAACAAGAAACAAATCATTTTTGAAGTAAATATTCATAATTCGGTTTCTAAACAATCTAAACAATGTTATTTGTATTTAGTGAGTAACATTAAAACAATAGCATTATAAATATATTTTTGGAATGGAATATTTAAATATTTGAGTTTTTTTTTTTGAGCAATTTAGCAACATAAGTTTCCTGGCTGAAATATATTGCCCATTTGACCTTTACGAAATGGTGACACTTTCTTGGTTACTTGTTTCAGTTAACTCTGGTTTTATTCACCTCTGAACTTTTTGGCAAACGCCAGCATGAAATTCTCTACCAGGATTCAATGTCGGACATGTCAAGCGTGTTTAATGCGGCCAGATACGACCGCATTCATGGAATGGCATTCAAAAAGGCAAACCCTCTGATGATGATCCGCCGCCGGAGGTGGCACTTGTGTATGCAACCATCGTGTCGGTCGGGGCCACACAATGAACTCATTGGGGCAGAAGTGCCCGGGTCTGTACCCGGCTAGATGGCAATCAGAGCGCATTTGTGGCGTTTGTGACCGTGGTGGCATAGACAAGTTGGGCGCTCCCCAAAAGGACAAGCCACTCCGGCCCGGCTAGGCTCGAGGATATAAGGCTGGACAAACAACCTGACGGACGGTGGTAGACCCATCAGCACTGCCACGCTATTATTATGTTTAGAGAAATTAGAATCTCGTGCGTCATTCAATTATGAGTGTAGGGTCTATCCCCAGCCGCTGGCCCCGCCGCGCCGCCCGCGATTTATTTATTTTATACATTTTGGATAAACAAAATTCATAGAATTTTAGCGGGCCGAGACGAGCAGACCATGTTTATGATAATGACGTCGTTGTCATTTGTCGCTTGGTCTTATTTTGTGTTCTTTTCTATTTTTTTTTCGTTCTGGGCTGGTTGGTGTTGAAAGCAGCCCAAGCCGTATTCCATGGGTTGATTGCTCTTTTCGTGTGGGTGTGTTCGTGCTTCTCGGCTATTTTTAGCCAGGATAATTGAAAAGCAAGCAACAGAGCCCAGCAGGATGGCGAATGGAAATGGCAATGGGCAGGGCGTTGACTGGAGAATCAGGACCCGCATCCTGTCGATTTGTAAAGAATCTCAGCCGAGGGAGCCAAGGGATTATTTACATAAATATATAGGGTCGAATGTGGAGCCGGCCTAAGCCAACAAAAGTGGATCGGATTGGATGACATGTAATCAAAGAATGGATATTGTGCAATTGTTTGAGTAACATTTCCAAATTACTACCCATAGGAGGATAATAAAGGATAGTGATAAAGGATAGGTTTGAAAATGTAAATAATATTGTAAGTTTGGGCCTTTCATTTTAGATTTATTTTAAGAAAATTGTGTTAAATATTTCCTCTAATCTTTCGATGACATTTACTTACCGATAGTGCCCATTTTTGACAGTTTATTTCCCTTCGATGAGTAATCCAAAACACGATCCGTAGTCTCCGTAAGAGTATGTAATTGAATGGAAATCTTCTCTCCCAGATTGATTCTTCTTCGCAAAAACCGAAACTTCAACAAAGCTGCGATCACACTTAGAAAGTCACATTGCAAATATGAAAATTCGCTAATAGTTGACTAGTTTGGAGTAAACAATATATTTATGTGGCTTTGTTATTGTTTTGCAATTTCCAGCGTGCGGTCGAAATTTCAAGGTTGCTTCACAATTAGAAATAAGTTGGCAGAACAAGATGAATGAGAATACTTGAGGTGTTTTTTCGTTTTTTTTTTTTTTGTTTGAATATTCTTCTGTTTTCTTGATGTTTTCGCGAACGGATACTAAGTAGAGGCGTAGTAGAGTGGTAGGCAGCCAAAGAATAATAGCAATACAATATAACACACCAAACACAAGCAGCGAAAGACGCGACAGAAATCAACGGACCAACTAAATCACGGCACTTCACATCCAAACGTCAGAAATGTTCCGTTATGAATGATTTCGCGCTTCCCAGACACAACGGTTTTATATTTGCATGGACAACCGAAGCCGTTCGCCATCGCCATCGCCGTCGTCGTCGCCTTCGACTTCGGCCCGATTAGCTTTCTCTCACTTTCGCTCTTCTTCTCTGTTGTCTCGGTTTTCCATATTGGAGAAAAGCTTCTTCAAGTGGGAGGGAAAAGCTTTCGCGATGCCCCCTGCCACTGCACGTACTTGTTGTAATTTTACTTCTTGGAAGCCGATTAGAGTTCAATGCATCCTGGGGAAAGTTCTTTAACTTTACCAGGAGCGGATTTAAAAAATGAAATGCCTTGAATGATAGAGAAAATTGTTTAATAAACCTTTTCTTTTTTTATTTTAATAGATTCAACTAACAAATACCTTTCATACTTTTCATTCAACTACTCTCCGGCAGGATAAAAAAAAAAAAGATTGCCTACTTAAGGGGTTATAGTAAACGCAATTATTAAAAATAATTCATATGGCTATTAAATATTTATTTGTTAAAAACCTTTTTATACGCAAATAGTATTAGTTCTTTAAAGGCTTAGAATATTTTCAGTTTTTCAATGGACCATGTTATAAGTCACCAGCCTTTATTAAAAAAAAAAAGTACAACAAAATACGTGTACGACCTGTAGGCCATTAGAAGATTTTATATTTTTGCAAGCCCGACGAGAATGTTCTATTTAATAAATCTTTTTCATTTTAATATTAACTTATTTAAATATTAACTAGCCCAAACTATATATATTCTTAGCCTTCTGCCCCACTCGCCAAGAAAACAAATAAAAGTAGTCCATTCAAAAAACAAAACCTGCAATTCAAGCCTATCACTTTCGTCTCATATCAAACTTCCTGACCCCGATCAAGTAAATTCCTTAGGCGGCACCGCCTCCAGAGCAAATAAACTTAATCTGGCGCATTACCTCAAATTACCAGGCCATAAACCCATTCGAGAACCACCATACCATGCCGCACATCCTCGCCATTCAAGGAAATTAATTACCGCCCCAGTTGCCAGAACAACTGTCTGTGGGAGCTGTGGGAGGCTAAATACCAGGCAATTTTTAATAAAATGTAAATAAAAGAGACAAAGACAGTCTAAGGCAGAGGCGGTCTCAACATTGTCGGCACGCAAGGCCGCCAAACGAACCGGAGCCCGGATCTCGGCGAAGGTGTTGCCGTATGCCATGTGCCGTGTCCTGGACGTCCCACAAACACAACTTTTTCCGCAACTCCGGCCAACTCGTGCTAAAAACCACTACGAATCAAGTTTTGCGGCTGAATTGTCCTTGAACCAGATACCCCGCAAACGAGAAGACAAGACCGGGCGATAGATCCTGGCGAATCTCTGCCCCCCCCGCCACATGGCACATGGCACTGACGTAAGGCTTACCCCCATAGGTATGGCCGCATAACAAAGCAATCGCTCAACCCCCGCTCTGATTGTGGTGGCAGTTAACTTGATTATTTTCCAAATAATTGAAAAGTTTCCTTTTCCTCGCCATTGCGAAAATTGCACAAATTGCAGAGACAAGACAGCCGTGGCAGGCAGGAGTACATCCATCAACCGGATTACCGCCTCCCACCACCTCCCACCCCTCTTCCGGTCTCTAGTTCCACAGTAAGCTTTTCCGCCCCGTGACGACAACGTCAGCAATGACACCAACACCGTCAGGAATAGCAACACCAAAACGTGAACGTGGAACCACGTCAGGATGACGACGATATCCAACCCGCTAGGAACCTGAGAAAACAAACAAGTATCGTGCTAAAACACCATTTAAAGCGGAGTCTCTATGGCACATGACGAGGATTCTCCGGCTCCAAAGAGCATATGTTTTGTTTGGGGTCTGGGTATGTGTAAGTGCTCTACGCTGGGGCCAGGTCGTTATATCAGGGGTATCACTTTACATTTTTTATGTTTTTTCATGTACTTGTCTTTTTTTTAAGTCCTTAAAATAACTGCTAAGAAGTATAAAGTTTTCTAATAATCCATTACTTGGAACAGCACTTTAATGAAAGAAATCGTTTCAAGATGCTCTTACATTAATTTTATTGTATTTAGAGTCTTAAAATGATTTTCTATTTTGGTTGTCCAAAAAATAAATCATCTTTTTGTAGGTCATATTTATGTCATCGAACATCGGCAGGAAGCAGGCGCCAAATAACCATCGTCATTCGACCTAACCCAACGTGAAAAGTGCAAAAGCTATGCTCCTCAACTCTGACACAAATACAAGTCCTCTGAATGTATCTATGTATCTTCCATTTTATTTGTATCTGTATCTGAGCGTGTTTAGAGAAGGCCTAAAGGCAAAGGCTAACCCAAGGAAGCGACCAAGTTGAGCATGTTACTATTAATAGAGTCGTTGCCGAAGTGAACTTGTGAACTTATTTCTGGCCCATTTGGTTGCCAGGCAGCTCGGCAAATTAACAACCCGTTCACCCATTCACCCAGTGGCCCAGAGGCGCGAAATTCAGTCGGCTGGCGAGGCTTGGAGCGAGCGCTTCCGCCATGCAGACGCGTCCCAGCAGTGAGCCGCAGCGCAGCAAGGTGCATGAGCAGGCGGGAGCCAAGGGGCAGGTGCCCAAGTGCGCCAGTGCCACGCTGGCTAAGAAACCAGCCACGCCTCCGGCTGCACCACCGCCCACACCGGCCAGCAGGGGAGCTGCACCGCTCACAGTGCCGCTGATCGAGCTCACGCCCGTCCAGGGCGAGACACCTGTGAAGGTGGCACCGCCAGAGAAGATGGCTCCTGTCCACATAACACTGCCAGAAAATAAGGAGAACCTGCCTACAAAGCCACCGCCGTCGGGAAAGACTACGCCGCTGGGAGCCCCCACCAACTATGTGGCCCGACGCACCTGGATCACCACCGACCGGATGAACGAGCTGCGCCGAAAAGCCCAGGAGGCGGCCAAGCAAAACAAGATTTTCACAATCCGCGGTTGCTTCAATTCGGTACGGAACGCCCTGCTGGCGCGCGGATGGGTGGAGAAGCTGGACGTGCACCGGAAAGTGATGCCGGCGGGCCAGATGACCTACGAGGATCTCACCCAGAGGCTGCCGAAGCGGAAAGCAGGAGAAACCCGACGTCAGTATGTACAGAAATGCGAACGAAACATCATGTCGCGCTTCCTGGAACACATGCCAGTGGACTTTCTGTGGACAAACCGGAAGGAAAAGTGCGACTACATAGACCAGGCCAAAAATCCCGGGATGACCATAAACAAGTTCCACCGTGCCCCATTTACATCCAAGGAGGGATTGTGCAATCAGCTGCGCGACTTTCATTGGTTCTTCGAGGAGGGAACTGCGGAAATGTACTTCCCGCGCTGCTACAATGTCTGGAGTCCGGAGGAGCTGGGCGAGTTCATCGACAACTTCAAGTTGACGGCCTGCGTGGCCTTCCTGCGAGCCATGCTCTGCAAATACCACAAACAGGGCATCGATTCCGTCTTCGCCTCCAGCGGAAAGATACCCTACTCCGCGATAGACTTTGCCTACAAGCGCCTGGTGGAGTATCTGGACAGCTGCCAGCACAACGACATTGACTTCGAGGATCCGCCCAAGATCTGGGAGCACGACTGGGACGCCTTTCTTTTCCAGCACCAGCTCCTGGTCAACGAGGATGGACGGATACAGCACGACGGCCAGCGGCTGGATCCCATGGTGAAGAGCTGCCTCTCTCTGATCGACAAAATGAAGATACACTGGCCCCAGTACAGCTTGGATGGATACCAGAATCTGTGGATAGTCAAGCCAGCTAACAAGTGCCGGGGACGAGGCATCCTCCTCATGGACAATCTGAAGAAAATTCTGGGTGTCGTCAATCCGTCAATAGCGTCAAAAAGTCGCTACGTTGTCCAGAAGTACATAGGTGAGTTGAATAAGTTCATAACTTAAAAAATACATCAAGTTATTGTATTATTTTGATGCGCAAAGTTTTTCGAAAGCAGGAAATCCCCTTTTTATAAATTAGCCTCAAAGTTAAACAATTTTAAATCGATTCCGGATAAAGCATCTTAAGTGCAGGCCCAGAAAAGTATCCAGTACTTGGCAAGTAAACGAAATAAACAAAAACACGGAAACTAGGTCGTAAATCAGGCCGGTGCCAAAGTTGTGGTACTATGTAGTAGCTGCTTCTCAAAGTTGTAGGCTCCCTGTTTTTCGGGGGAACTCGAAACGTCAGTTGTGGTGCTTACATGCACGCACGTATATCCTGGCAGAGCCTTTGCCTTTGATCCCATGCCTACGGAGAGAGTGCATAAATATTTGGCCTAAAAACGCAATCATTGCTTTTGGGTTGGTGCTACTATGACTGTCGTAGTCGTGCTCGTTTTCTGGCAGCAATCATAATTTGTTTTACGGTTGTCTGCCCCGGGGCAGTGCAACAGGTTGGCCGGGCACCGTAGCAGGACTATTGATTTTAATTTCAGCCTGAAAATCCGTTTTATGAGGCAGTTCCCCGTTTGTCAATATGGAAATGTAATTGCAACTGAACTCGTATGGAGGCAATAACGGCGAAAGCACTTTTTATTAAATTTCCGACTCCAATATGTGCACACGTGTCCTTTTTTGTGCCAAAGCACATTTGGTTTATGGGCTGGCCTTTTCATATTTTCAGTAAAGTGGCTTATGAAAAAGTAGTTCAGATTGAAAACGATGAGGAAATCTAATAAAGGCAGTTTACCTGATGTTGTATATTCGGCGGAAAGCAACAAGTGTATGTACCAATGATTGTTCGTTTAACCTGAAACGCCTTTAAGGGTCATTTACTTTTTATTTTTTAGTTTGCCAATATGTAATTGCCATTGGGCTCGAATAAAATCAATTGCAGTGATGACAGTTTTAATTAAATTTCTGATTCTGCAGTAGATATTTTTGGTTTTTGTTGTTTTTTTGTTCAAATATATTTCTTTTAGTAAAAAATTCATGAAACTATAATTAAAACCAACCGATATGACATGGCATTTAGAGAATATAATATTCATTGCATCGAGTGACTTTACGAACGGCTTTAATTATTTATATAATTACCAATTTGCAAAAATATCATAGCCCTATTAGGAATTAGATCATTTTTAGGTAAAATGTCTTATGATATGATCTTTTCAGAACGTCCTTTGATCCTTTTTCAAACAAAGTTCGACATACGTCAGTGGTTTCTTATTACTAATACCCAGGTGAGTTTAATAAAAAGAATCCAAAAAGCAACTTTAATTTTTAAAGAAACCTCTTACCTTCCACAGCCCCTGGTAGTTTGGTTCTACAGGGAGAGTTATCTGCGGTTTAGCTCCCAGGAGTATAGCTTGAGCAACCACCACGAATCAGTGCATCTGACCAACTATGCCATCCAGAAGAAGTATACCAATGGAAAGCGGGACAAGCGGCTGCCCAGCGAGAACATGTGGGACTGCTACTCCTTCCAGGCGTACCTGCGCCAGATCGGGAAGCACAACATGTGGCTGGAGAGAATTTTCCCCGGAATGCGCAAGGCCATCGTGGGCTGCATGCTTGCCTCCCAGGAGAACATGGACCGGCGACCCAACACGTTCGAGTTATTCGGCGCCGACTTCATGATCTGCGAGAACTTCTACCCGTGGCTGATCGAGATCAATTCCAGCCCGGATCTGGGAGCCACGACGAGTGTGACGGCACGCATGTGTCCTCAGTGCCTGGAGGACGTGGTCAAGGGTTAGTTTTCCTGAAAGCATATATAATTTAAAGCTTATTGAAGGCATTTTTCATTTCAGTTGTAATTGATCGGCGTACGGATCCCAAGGCGGACATGGGAAACTTTGAGCTGGCTTATCGCCAGGTGGTTCCACCCACACCCGCCTACATGGGCCTCAACCTATATGTGAAAGGCAAGCAAATGATCCAGAAGGTGAACCACAGCAGTGGACACGGCCACCACCATTATTATTACCAGCAGCAGCGCAGGGAGCGCTCCCTGGCCACCAGCAGCGTGTACCGGCAGCGGTCGGCTATTCTACATCCGGCGACTAGCATGTCTAGGATACACCGGGCCATGCCCACATTCAATGCCACCGAGTACATGGAGAAGTACATGGTGGAGCCTCTGAGTAGCAGTCGCAGCAGCCTCAGCAGTCAGCAGCAATCAACGCAGCAACTGCAGCCCCATCAGGCACAGCTTCAAAAGTCCCCGTCGATGGCCACTGGCTCCGCCTGTCCGTATTTGCTGAAGCAGGCAGGCCGCTCCATCACCCAGCTGCTTAGCGCCTCTCATAAACGGAATACGGCGGGATCGGTTCCCGGTGAGGCGATCCCAAGTACGGCCCTGCCACCCAAGCGGCAACGCAGCTGCGGACCCCGGCTCACCTCCACGAATCCGGTGGAGAGCAGCGAGAAGAAGTTTAAGATTCTAATAAAGAACTACACAGCCGGCGGAAATGAGTCTCCCCAGGATTCACGACCGGAGGCAGCAACGGCGCCGGTCATAAGTGAAAGGAAGTGGCGCAGTCTCCGCAACATCACTGCCTCGACAGCAGTCTCCTCAAGCTCCACCACCCGCTGTAAAGGACTCCCCCTGCCGGCCCCAGGACTGCCTACACGGCGGTTCGTGCGCACCAAGTCGGAGATCGAGAGCACGGCCAGCATGCATGCCATAGGAAGGACCTTCGGCAGGAAGTCAAACGGACCCCGTCTGCCTATTAGCATCTCTGTGCAGGCTCTGCACCGGGGGGAACCCATCGTGGCAGCCCTGAAGCAGGCCACCAGC
The DNA here is from genome assembly GCA_035045925.1 of Drosophila atripex. Lineage (NCBI taxonomy): Eukaryota > Metazoa > Arthropoda > Insecta > Diptera > Drosophilidae > Drosophila > Drosophila atripex. The sequence goes on from JAWNOP010000070.1 coordinate 12,568,654, forward strand.
GAGCTGCAGCTCTCCCAGGCCGAAATGATGAGTCCCCGTACGGCACTTGCGAATAAACTAAACAGTTCAACCCTTGCGGTTCCAACACCGCCTCTTCCGGTTGGCTAACAACGCCATTTTGTTGACTTTGATCTTTTAAGAGTTTTGAAAATATTTTCGCTTCCTTTGCCAGAAAAATTTTAAATTTTATTTCTAATAAATATTTAAATTACTGTTACCCCACGTGTTTTCTAAATAAATCTATTAATGTTTCAATTGAAATTCCAGAAAGGGATTACATAGTTACAGCCATAGTTATATAGTTACATAAATAAATGTTAATTACCGAACTAAAAATTGTATAATATTATAAAATGTAATCGTGGCTCTTAGCTAAGCATATGTTACAAAAAAGAAAACGACGAATATAAAAAGATATTATCGAATTTTATTGCTACACTTATATTTTGTTGTATGATATCGGGAGTTGGAGGGTGTTTTAATATCCGAAAGCAGCAGTGTGGGCAGAATTTGAAAAGTCTGTCGGATGGTTATAGCATCATAACCCCAAAATATAATTAATATTTTGTGATTAATAATTATCTCATATTCTTGATTCTTCTGCCCGTGATATCGCATCATTGAATCGCTTAATCTACAAATAATTTACTTGGTAGTTACTTAATTAAGATAATATAAATATTTCTTACTTGTTACAGGTCGTCATGGCAGCATTTATAAAGAATTCCCGATTTGGACAGAGCTATTATTTCTTGAAAATATTTGTTCATACTTGGCGGGTGTGTGTGTATATGGCTATTAGTTAGGGGAAATTTTAAAGTGCGCACTAATACAGTTTTGAGTAATATAATTAATGCAAGGTCCCATTTTAAATATATTTACCATATGTCTCAAAATTTTTATTTTGGTGCGGTATATTGTAGTGCAAGATTTTCGCGAGTAGTTGGATTTAGGATAGTCTTGTGTGACACGTTATGTGAGGAAGGTTGTACTGAGGGCGCACTTGAACTAGCCTTCGAATCAACTTTCTGTAAAATATATTTTTATTTAATATCAGATGAGACAGGATTTAAGAAAATCAAACAGATTACGAGACAGGCGCCATACCTTTTTCCTGACGCACTTGATGGGTATGGCCTTAGTGGGTTTTATCTGCGGTTCCTTGACCTTGTCCAGTTTCCGACTGTTGGAGGTCTTCACATTGTTTAATATTTTGCGCAGAAGCCGTGTCCGCGGGCTGTTCCTCATCTTTGGAAGATTTTCGAAGAGGGTCATTTGTGTGCCGTTGAGCTCCAGCGGCTTTCCGTCCGATCCCTTGTTTATGCTGTAGTTGACCTCAAAGACCCGTTCAAAGAGTCCGGTCCCAGCAGAAGGGTTCTTGGGCAGATCCACTACCACACGAATACAGTCCTTCAGGGCCATGGGGCAGATCCTGGCTGTGATCTCCGTGGAGGGCGAGAGATCCGGAGTGGAGTTAATCTCAATCAGAATCGGATTGTAATGCTCGTCCACCATAAAATCGCAGCCATACAGTTCGAATGCGTTCTGCACCAACTCCGTCTCGTCAATACTGGCCATCACTACCGCCACCAGGTTTTGCTTGAATCCGTTGTAGATCTTTGTCCATGTCCCGTCCGGAGCACCCACATGATGGAGATGGCTCTTGAACTGGTCCAAGGACCACATGTTGTGTTTCGGCAGCCGTGTGTCCCGATTCTGCTTGTTCTTGTACCGCTTCTGAACAGAGTTATTGGTCAAGTGGATCGACTCCCGCAGATCGTCCATGGTGAACTCCTGGGAGCTGAAGCGCAGGTAGCAATCCCGGTACATCCAGATGCTCACCTTCGTTTCCGTAATTGTCAGCAGCATGTACTGCCGGATGTCAAACTTGGTGCGGTAAACGAGGAGGGGTCGCTCTAGAAGATGGGGCTGATATAGTAGCTAAGGAAACATATGAAACAACTCACCTATGTACTTCTGGACAATGTACTTCTTGTTCTGGTTGTTTGATGTCCACTGCAGGATATCGTCCAGGGAACTGCGAATCACGATACCAATACCACGCGACTGGTAGCCAGGCTTTAGGATCCAAAGGTTGCGGCTGCCATCCCAGCGGTAGTCCGGGCGGAGCGACTCAATCTGGTCGAGGTAAATGCCTGCAAGACGAGCGTACTCCGCCATCACCTTCTCGCTGATCTTGAACTTGGCATTGGACTTGAGGAGATCCGTGGACTGGACCATGAATGTTTGATTCTCGACAATCTCGGCGGGAGTGGGCGGCTTGATGCGGGCATCGTCCAAAGAGTAATGCTCCGCCTGGCGTACCATCTTTTTCACCTTGGCCAGGGCAAAATCGATTGTTGTGCTGGATATAGTTCCCGTCTCACTGATCATCTCCGACGGCTGATGTTCCTTCACGTACAGCAGCAAGGAGCGCGCCTGGGTCTGCTGGTAGTCCTCGATGAAGGCCATGCGCTCCTCGAGATTGTTTCCGCCAAGACGGTAGAATCGCGGATAGCTCATCCCGCAGATGCCGTCCTCACGGTACCACCGCTCTTGTTCGGCACATCCAACTAAGCCCACCTTGGTGGAGAAGTCTAAGAACTGGCTGCGGCGCACCCGATTCCTGAAAGGACGCACCTCAGCGCAGAGGTCGCGCTGACCCTTTCCCTGCCAGATGAAAAAGGCCGGGAAATGATTGATCATCTTTGAGATGACCACCGCCTCGTAGTCGTTGCCACGCCGGGCATGCTCCAGCAGCGCGTCTTCGGACATATTCTGCAACTTGGCGTGCCGAGCCGCTGGCAGTTTCTCCAGCCATCCGCGCCGCATCAATGCCCGCCTCACCGTATGATAATTCCCGTATACGGTGAAGATCCGTCGATTTCGGTAAGCGTCGATCACCCGCGTCCGGTAAACGTTACGCATCTGGCGCTTATGGGCATCCGGCGCCATCGGCGAGCTGGTCATTGGAGGCCGGGCCGTTATGCTGGAGGAACGGGCTCGGGCCAGCAGGTTGCCGATGCTTTCCGGACGATACTGACCGCTGCTGAAGCCGCCATGCATGGGAATGTTGGAGCTAGTAACTGTCCCAGAGCCCAGAGGTCCTGTGCCGTGGACGTAGTTATGGGCATAGCTGGTCCCACTGCCATTATTGCTGGTCAAGGGCTTTGGCACGGAGCACTGCTTGCAGAGCTGCACCAACTCAGCGTCAAGGTTATGAATGAGTGATTGGATCTTGGAGACAGGATTATAGTACCGGTTGCGGTTTCCAGGCCCGGAAAATCCGCCCGGCGTGCTCTGCGTCATACTGCTGGCTACTGCTCCTCTTTCTCCGCCTCCAAGGTCGATAGAGTTACCTTTGGTCTTTGTTGTTTCCGTTTCTAGGTACGTTTGCTTAGGCTTGGGAGTAGTTGCGGCCGTGGTCCGTTGCGTTGGTGCAATGGTGACCTTCCTCAGCGGCCTCCCTCCCTTCTGCGTCCGGTGGGTGTTGGGTGGGTGGCTCGGCTACTCGCCAAAACTGCCGATTGCTCCTTGCAACTAACGTGAAATTTTGAAGCAGAAGCCAAACAGTTTCTAACAGTATTGCATGTACTAACGAAAAATCTTTATAGATTTATAAAACATTTCTTTGTATAGACAATAAAATTTAAGACCAAAAAAGAGAAACCTTTGACGAAACGAATGTGAAATTAACTAGAATTAACTGTTGAAAATGAACTCAGAGCTTGCTGAAACATCAAACGGAAATAAGTAATGCTAGAAAAATATTTCAAAGACTTTCAGAAATTTAAAAATACAATGGCGACTTTAATTAAATAATATTTAGTTTCGGGGAATACACCAACGAGTTGCATACTTCAATGTATAATTATGTTTCTTGTACATAATTCTTGTACACTAAATAAAAAAAAAGCTATTCCATGATGTTTACATCATCAACACTTATGTGAATGATACATAAAACAAAGTAAGGGTAACTTCGGAAGATAGGTCTGAGGCTTCAAGAGGCATACTATCTTTTCAATGATTCCTTCATATATTTGAAGGTGCATTTTCTAATCGTTATGAATAAATCGATTTAGGTACTTTTGAAGGTACCCAGAAATTTTTATAAATAGTACTTTATTTTTCGATTTTTTTGCAGCTTTAAAGGAAATCGGCATACAAATCGTGTAAGGTATTCTGCTCAAGAATCGGATGAGTGCTGGCAAAGATATAGCCATCGGAAGGGGCCATATTGTGCCTCCATGCATTTTCCAACATTTTGAAGGGGATCCTCCAGGAAATTTCACAAAAAATTTCAAAAATAATTTGTTTCTGGATTTTGATGCAGATTGAAAGGAAATCGATGTACAAATCGTTTAAGGTATTCCGCTCAAGAATCGGATGAGTGCTGGCAAAGATATAGCCATCGGAAGGGGCCATATTGTGCCTCCATGCATTTTCCAACATTTTGAAGGGGATCCTCCAGGAAATTTCACAAAAAATCTCAAAAATAACTTGTTTTTGGATTTTGATTCAGATTGAAAGGAAATCGGTATACTAATCGATTAAGGTATTCCGCTCAAGAATCGGATGAGTGCTGGCAAAGATATAGCCATCGGAAGGGGCCATATTGTGCATCCATGCATTTTCAAACATTTTAAAGGGGATCCTCCAGGAAATTTCAGAAAAAATCGAAAAAATAATTTGTTTCTTGATTTTGATGCAGATTGAAAGAAAATCGATGTAAAAATCGTTTAAGTTATTCCGCTCAAAAATCGGATGAGTGCTGGCAAAGATATAGCCATCGGAAGGGGCCACATTGTGCCTCCATGCATTTTCCAACATTTTAAAGGGGATCCTCCAGGAAATTTCAGAAAAAATCGAAAAAATAATTTGTTTCTAGATTTTGATGCAGATTGAAAGGAAATCGATGTACAAATCGTTTAAGTTATTCCGCTCAAAAATCGGATGAGTGCTGGCAAAGATATAGCCATCGGAAGGGGCCATATTGTTCATCCATGTATTTTCCAACATTTTGAAGGGGATCCTCCAGGAAATTTCAGAAAAATTCTCAAAAATAATTTGTTTCTGGATTTTGATGCAGATTGAAATGAAATCGATGTACAAATCGTTTAAGGTATTCCGCTCAAGAATCGGATGAGTGCTGGCAAAGATATAGCCATCGGAAGGGGCCATATTGTTCATCCATGCATTTTCCAACATTTTGAAGGGGATCCTCCAGGAAATTTCACAAAAAATCTGAAAAATTATTTGTTTCTTGATTTTGATGCAGATTGAAAGGAAGTCGATGTACAAATCGTTTAAGGTATTCCGCTCAAGAATCGGATGAGTGCTGGCAAAGATATAGCCATCGGAAGGGGCCATATAGTGCCTCCATGCATTTTCCAACATTTTGAAGGGGATCTTCCAGGAAATTTCAGAAAAAATCTCAAAAATAACTTGTTCCTGGATTTTGATTCAGATTGAAAGGAAATCGGTATACTAATCGATTAAGGTATTCCGCTCAAGAATCGGATGAGTGCTGGCAAAGATATAGCCATCGGAAGGGGCCATATTGTGCCTCCATGCATTTTCCAACATTTTAAAGGGGATCCTCCAGGAAATTTCAGAAAAATTCTCAAAAATAATTTGTTTCTGAGTTTTGATGCAGATTGAAAGGAAATCGATGTACAAATCGATTAAGGTATTCCGCTTAAAAATCGGATGAATATTGGCAATGCAGTGCCTCCATGCAGTTTTCAGCATTTTGACGGGATCCACCATATATTTTAGCGAAAAATCTAAAAAATGTTTTGTTCTTTTGGAAATAGATATATAAATCATTTAAGCACAATTATTGGCCATCGCAGGGGTAATATTGTGCCTCCCATGCATAATTTATAATTTTTAAGGGAATCCACAAAATAATTTGAAAAAAGTGTAAAGTTGATAAGCTTTTTCCGCTGATAGTATTTTTTTTATGTATGTACAATTTTTATCGTATGTAAAATACTAAATCTGATATTTTATTTGATCACACCTGGTCACATTTGGTTTGAAAATTTCGCAGCAAGAAAATAAACGGGCCAGAACATCAAGGCAAAACAAAAACGAAAGCAACGCCTCGCTCCTAGCCATTTTTGCGATTTTTGAGACGCGCTTGAATGCATTGTAGGCATTATAATATATTTTCTTTCGACGCTGTTCTCAAGATTCTTTCTCTTAGGACATAGCCGCCTGAGAAATATGTTCCAGGGCTGAGGTAACTGCCCACATTAGACGAAAAATCGATTTTTTTTATACAACAGCTTGCTATCAGTCGTTGGTTCGCAAAGTTGAATTAAGGAGGAGTCTATTGGAAGAACGCAATCATGAATCTGGACTTTGGGAAAGTGTGCAGCAAGCACATCGCTGTCTACGAGGCTTACTACAAACAGGTATGGCATAGAGATTCTCCTTCAAGAGGGAACACTCCACCCATTATTTTTTACCCTTTCAGATTGACCCAAAGGCTACCGGTGCAATTGAAGCTATGACAGCCGCCAAGTTTTTGAAGAAATCCGGTCTCAGCGACGTGGTACTGAGCCGTATATGGGATCTTTCAGACCCGAACGGCAAGGGCTTCCTGGACAAGCCAGGATTCTTTGTGGCTCTCAAGTTAGTGTCTCTATCGCAGGCGGGTCAAGTGGCCAACATGAACAATATCTATGTGGATACTGCCAACCCACCGAAAGTGGTAAGTACACTGCAATTTGTAGTACCACAGTGGTATTAATCCTAACTTTCTCGTCCAGGGTGAAATTCCAAAGATTATGCCATCGCGCATTCAAGCGGTTCCTCCGCCCAGTGGCGGAGTGACGGACCGAGACTGGACAATCGAGGTTATCGATCGCTTAAAATATGAACAGCTATTTGAGTCCCTTAACCCGAACAATGGGATGTTGCCCGGCAACAAAGTTAAGGGTGTACTAATGGATTCCAAACTACCGATGAATATCCTCGGTGCCATCTGGGACCTGGCCGATCAGGACAAGGACGGTAACCTAGACAAGCACGAGTTTATCGTGGCCATGCACCTTGTTTACCAAACACTGCAGAAGCGTACCATTCCCAGTGTTCTGCCGCCAGAGCTTCGAAAGCCTGGTGCTGCAGGTCATCCGGCTAAGCCTCCACTTCCTGCTTCTGTCCTTCCACGTGCTGCCAGTGGTGAGGGATTCGGGGATGGTGGCTTTGTGGCCAACTTTCCTAAAGACATTGCGCCGCCGGCTGCAATTCCTCCTATGCCAGTGGCTGTGCCACCTATGACTCGCATTCCACCGGTGGGAGCCGTTAGCTCCATGCCACTTATCCAGACGGATCCGCTAGTACCGATTGGCGCTCCGCCGTCGGTAAGGGCCAACGCTGACTGGGTGGTAACTCCCGCAGAGCTCAAAAGGTTCGAAGAAATCTTTCAACAATCGGACCTTGACAAGGATGGCTTAGTGTCCGGCCTGGAAGTTAAGGATATATTCATTAAGTCGGGTATTCCTCAACGCAGCCTTGCGGATATCTGGTGAGATAAATATATAATTTAGAAGCACATTATTGCAATAATTTTGCTTTTTTCTCATTCAGGGCCCTATGCGACACCAATCAGTCTGGAAAGCTGACCGTAGAACAGTTCGCTCTGGCAATGTGGTTCGTTGAACGAAAGCAGCGCGGCGTAGATCCGCCCCATGTACTCACTGCCAATATGGTGCCGCCATCGATGCGATCGATTGTCCCTGGCGTGGATTTGCAGCCTCAGGAGGTGAAGCCGACCTACTCCAATCCAGAGCTGGAGATGATATCCAACGAGATTGAGGAGTTGGCTCGCGAACGGCGAGCCCTTGAGACGGAAATTGCTCAGAAGGAAGCGGACGTGCGCATTAAAAACGGAGAAGTACGCAGTCTGCAGGTATGTCTTTTAATTTCACTTATATCAGATAATTTTAATAAAATTGTATGTTTTAGAGCGAACTGGACACCTTGGCGGCTACGCTAAAGCAGCTGGAGAACCAGCGCGGGGAAGCTCAGAAGCGGCTGGACGACCTACAAGCTCAAGTAGTTATCTGTTGCATACAAATCCTCTGGGTGCTTCCGTTTATTTTTAGTTTGCTGCCCTGGGTTATCTGTTTAATTTTATTTTTAAAGCTCGAATTTGGTTTCCCTTTTCTTTTAACATATGATCAACAAACTTCTGATAACAATTGGCTAAAAACATACATAACTGGTGAATGCACTTACACTTACAATAACGATTACACTTAAGGTTACACGCAATACGGCTGTGCTGGCCAGTGTATGTCTTGAGATAACGTGCATTAATGAACAGGTTCGTTTCAGTTCTCCAAATTTTTCGTTTGTGTGCGCTTTGTTGAGTTTCAAAAGTACTTTTGTGTCTAAATGTTTGAAAACCACCACAAGGTAGCCAGTATCTTAACCTCAACAAATATTATTTTGCAGGTGAATAAAATTCGCGATCAATGCCAGAAGCAGGAGGAGACCATCAACGAGCAAGAAGGCGAACTCAATGCCAAACGATCTGAACTTCAGAAGCTAAAGGACGAAGAAACATCTCTGCAAAAAGAGTACGACTTGAACAACCGTGAACTGTCAAAGTTGACAAAGCACCTGCAAAACACCCAATTACAGATTAGCTCGGTAAACTTCAGTCATTCAGATATGTTAGCTCGAGTCTTATTTTCCCACATTTTCAGGTCCGTTCGATGGTCACTCTGCTGATGGAGACTCAGCGCCAGATGACTGATGCTCTGCTTATATGCCGAGCCGCTATGGACAACAAGAACGCTGACCTTGTTTCCGAATACCAACTGAAAATCGAACCAGACTTTGATGAGGCTCGCAAGCTAATGGCGAAGGAAGTGGAAGTGCCCAAAGATGACCCCTTCGATGAGAACAGTAGTGGAGTGGCCAACCAGGCCAACAACGGCTTTTTCAACGATCCATTTTCTGGCCAGAATGCCAGCAAGCCGGCTATCTCCACTGGCTTTGATGACAGCTTCAGCGCGAGTTCAGGGTTCGAGGCAGGATTCGATGCCTTTGGTCAGAGTGCCTCAGGAGCTGGACTGGGGCAGCCACAGAAGCAAGATCCCTTTGGCTCGGATGCATTTGCCGCCAAGAACGCTATAACACCAGAAGTCTGTTTATTTATACTTCTTAACCGTGGAGGAGGTCAATTTTTAATTCCATGTAAACTATTATTTTGTTAGGTGGGAAAAGACGATTTTGGCAGCGATCCGTTTGCCGCTCTACATGCACCCACCGGGCAGGGTCAGGTCCTCAGTCCCAACACGGCAAAATCGGGTCCACCGCCCCGGCCGGAGTCCCCTAGTCCAGCATTACCGCCAAAGAAGTCAAAGCTGCCTCCCCCAAGACCAGCCCCACCACGAGCAGCACAGGTATTTAACGTTAAGAGCTGAGACTCTGAAAGAAAATCTAACTAACTGTAACATCTAACAGCCCGTCACCGCTTTTGGAGGCAGCGGAGGATTCGCCGACTTTGAAGAGTTCGACAATAAGGTTGGTACCCAGCAACACCAGTTCACTGTACGGTGGGACCGGTGGTAATGCATGCACCCCGCACCCGTTTGCTCGTTGTGTTTAGCTAACCAGTATGGCAGCATGTATATCTTGTTTAATTTTTAGTTATTAACCCATATGAAAGCATATCTGTTTTGTTTATTATTTACTTCTTAACACTAACTTTTTTAATATTTTTCTAAAAATAAATCACCATTTTTAATTTGTAGATTTTTATTTTAGTTTATAGTTTGTGAGTTTTGTGTAATTCTTTTTGGTTTGGTTTCTAGTAGTGGAAAGTCTGTATTGTCGTTGCTTTTCCCCACATCTGGTGCTCGAAACTAACTATCTTGTTCTTTCATCTCTGGACTTTAATCTACTTCCAGTGAACGTCTTAAGATACCCATTCTCATACATATGATATAACCAGTACTAACACATACTCGATAAACGAACGACGTCGTATAGCAGCATAAAAACTATAACGAACAAAAAATAAATTTGGATAAACCAACTCTATATGAAGCTTAATGTCAGAAATAACATAAATTCTCAGTCACCTTACACGAAAGATCGTATATAGGATGCACTATTATCGTTCATGCCTATACAAACCAAATTCACTTATCAATTCTATTAAAAGTTAGTCAACAAAATTGAATTTCGTGTTATGAATGTAGTAAAAATATATGTGCAATAAATGAATTTACCATTATTATTAACTATTTTTGGCTAGCGTCTCTTTAATTTGGATGGTTTTTTTTCGGAATTTTAAAACAAAAGAGCGCCAAAATTTATCATAGGTTATTTTTAATCGTGGAATTTGTACAAGAATATCAATGCGGTAATTCCAATTTACGATCAGAGCATTTATGCGCTAGGATTAGAGAGTTTTCTCGATAATTTGTGAAATATGGACTATTACACAAAGTTAAATCAAATGACTTTAAGAAAAGTCCAGTATTAGCTTAACCGAATAAAATATGTAACAAATAAAATGAAAAAAAAAATATATAAAAATAACAGATATCATACATACACTCTACGTAAATCAAACATTTTGAGTCCTTGTCCTAAAGGAATACAGTGATACGGATTATTCTTAATATTTAAGATCTATTTTGACTTTTGCAATCATTATTTTGTTTAATATTTTTAGGTTACCCCATTTGTTCGATTGTTATTTATTGATTCCGATTATAATTTTTCTTAATTTCATTGCGTTTTATTTTAATTCTATTTTCACACCGTATGACGCTCCCCACACACAGCTCCACACAGCGCCACCGTCTCATCAACCACCGGTACCGCTACTTGACAACTTCTCGCTGTTTGATGATCCCGGCCAGAAACAGACTCGCAATCAAGCGCCTAGCGCATCGAGTCCCGCGCTAGACAAATCTACAGGACAATCTCCACTTTCGATAGCATCCTTATCTTCAGCTATTCAGTCAGCAGCGCCAGCCTCCGTATTCGGATTATCTTCAACATTGACAGCGGATGCAAAGGAAGTCTCCTCAAATAGCAAAGAAGTCACCAATATCGTTTCCAAGCATTTTTCACATTCCACTACACCGATTCAGAAGGAAAAGTTCATGGTAGATGACTTTTCGGCAGCCTTTGGAGCGTTTGATACACAGAAGGAAACTCCACCCAGCCATATTACTGGGCCTACCGACTTCAAGGACGATCCCTTCAAGGACTATCGCTACGAGGATCCGTTCAGCATCAAGGATCCCTTTGCCGACGACGATGAAGAAGGGGAGTCCCAGAAAGACATCGGACTGGGACAGAAGAAAAACTTTGCGGAGGATTTTAGTTCAGACGGTGAGTAAAGACTTTGGTTATTTGGAGGTTGTATTTGAAAGATTCCGTTTATTGCAGATGACCTTGTTGTCGGGTCTAAAACCTATGATAGTAACCTAAAAAATAACAATCCGAGTAAGCTTCAGGCGACCACCTCACTCATCAATGATCAACTGAATCAGTTTGACGCGTTCAACTTGAACTCAAGTCCACTGCCCCCACCGACCTCGACTGCCTCTAACTCCGAGTCTAATCCAATCCACAAGACACCACAGTCGGCGGTGGACAAGTTTGCCGATTTTGATGACTTTGAAGCTTTAGCCGGAACAGAAAATGGAGCAAGCACTAAACCATCGACCACAACCATTAAGAGAACAGGAGCGAACGATTCATTCTTCGATGCATTTAATGCAAATTTTGGCGAGAATTTGAGCTCCACAACGGTGACGAATGCGACGGTTAAGAAGCCTGACGACCCAAAAGCCAGGGACTTCGATGACAGCAATGACAACTGGTTTAAAGATAGCTTGGCGACGAGCAACTCCATCCAGTTGGGCAATCAGGACTTCGCCAAGTTCGAAGAATTCGGAGAGCATAATTTCTCCAGTGATTTCGCCAACACTTCGCTGGGGAGCAGCGTGAACGAGAAGCAAAATAAAGTTAAAGAGATCAACTCTAATGGCTCAGCTAAGGAGAAATTTGCGGCAGACTACTCCAAGCCGGAGAGCTTCGACGCAGATCTCGCGCAAGCGCTCAAGAGAAGCATGCTGGACAACTAAATCTTAATCTAAGTGTTTATGTTACCGTTATAAAGTGAATTACATTTATTCTTTTGCGGTCTGAAGGATCCCCTTTCGTGTCCGCACAGACAATTCCAACTGGTATTACAACCTTACTCATAAGTATCTACAAATTCGTAATTACATACTCGTAAACCCTAAGAATGTATGATTTAATCTGTTCCAAAACCAAATAAATAATTGAATAAAACAAGAGTAGCATGTATTTCTGTTTTAAGGGTTTGAAGGAGTTTGTCCCCAAACGGATGAGTGGTATTCCGTGTGAGTTACTGGAGCCAGTTGGCTCACCTTACTTCCTTAGGGATCAGATCCCGCTTGAAGAAAATTTTTTTGAGGAAGTTGATGAAGTTTTCCCAGAGGGTTTCTTTAAAAATCCCCTATCCTTCACTCCAGCCAGATCCCTTCACTTAATTGGAGCAGCATCCTAGACACATTAGTCTAGCAATTATAGTTACGTTTTAAACATTTCCATTTTCCAAAATTAAAACAGAAATTTTACTAATTACGATGTTGTATGATACGAATCTTTATTGTTTCTTGAACGAATAGCTGCTTAATAAATACAGTTTATATATGATGTTTATAATATATATATATTTTTTAATAATCAATATTTTATGCAGTTAAATAAAAGTTATTAAAAAAGAATTAAAACTGGGACCTTCGCCAAACCATGAACTTAAATTTTTAATTCAAGTTTTATAATTACAAGGGTAAGTGCGTTCGATTAAAAAAATACAATACAGGAGTTGAATAAGTGTCCTTGTTGTATTTTTGTGAATAAATAAAAAAATATTTACTTCACTCAGGTGTCTATCATTTTAGGCTTAAAGATCTACGTTCGTTATCAAATATAGGTTGTGTTTCTGCACGATCTGTCTATATATAAGCATATTGGCTATATACAATTAAGTAAGAGGTTTGGGCTGCTAAAAGAAGTATCGCTTAGTCAAGACTACATTTAAAAGAAATAGGATTATAGTGATTGTCGTTAAGCAAATTTCAACGATAAGCGAATAGATCGTTCTCTATAAGCGTTTTGAAATCTCTTAACGAGCAAGGGGTCTTTAAAAAAAAAAAGTGATTGCCGCCCTTTGGAGTCCGTTTAACGGGGTCTACGGGGCGTTTCTAAATGTTAAGTGTACATAGTCCAAATTGGAGCCTCTACTTCTGCTACTCCTCCAGCTTTTAGTAGCCATTGTTAGAGGTAACGTAGGAGGAGAGCGTTGTTGTCGAGGACGTCGACGATGTGGGCGCGAATGCGGATGAGGACTAGGAATTGCTGGCTGCCGGCTTATCCATGCTGGCCATGATGGATCCCAGCAGATCTACAGGAGTGTTATTTGAAGTTTTCGAAACTGTTACTCGATTCCCAGTGGTCCCTGCGATAATGATCTTGTGAGATGGCAGACTGAAGGTTTTGTAGGTGGGTTTTAGCGGAGATACTGCTGTGGTGGCTACAGAGGTGACAGTAACGCTGCCGCTCTTGGCGGTTGACGGTGGTAGTGGTGGGGGCGGGGGTGGCGGTGGTGGTGCAGCGTTCATTGAAGGCGGCAATGGAGGTAAAGGTGGCACAATGGACAATCTACTCATTGGTTTCAAGGAAGCGGGCAGAACCACCTTTACAATTTGAGGAGAGGGCAACGGAGGCGGTGGAGCTACCACCAGATGCTGTGGCGGTTGTTGGGGAAGTACAGTGGGCAGAGGTGCAGAGCTCATATCTGAGACTGATTTGCTGGGAAGCTCCATATCCATTTCTACAATCTCCTCCTCATACACCTCGCTAACTTCCTCCTCGTGATCCACCACCAACTGCGGAGGCGGTGTGCTCTCCACAATCAATTCGCTTGCCACATCCTCAACGGGATCGGGTGGCGGCAAAGGTGCTTCGGTTAAAGCTAGACTCGAGGTATTAATATCACTTTTGCTATCTGATACGATCTTCACTTCGATCTTGATCTCGGGTTGTTTTTGGTTCAGGCGATCGATAAAAGGGGTCTGAGGCACAAGTGGCGGCGGCAATCCTGGCATAATGGGTAGTGCAGCAACACTAATAGGGTTTGGAGGAGCAGGAGCAGGTGCTGCGGCTGCTGCTGAGGCAATAGCAGGTACATCGTTCGTTAGCCGGGAGATTTTTGCGGGCGAAGGCGAACTGAGAGAGCAGGACTTGGCTGAGGGTAAGTGCTTCTTAGGCGTGTTATCGCTCTTTTTGTCCGTCTGCTTTTCCTTATATTGTTCTCTTTCCTTGATCTTTTCCTTCTCCTTATCCTTGTCTTTATCCTTTGACTTTGACTTATCCTTTTCCTTCTCTTTCTCTTTCTCCTTTTCCTTCTCCCTTGACTTATCCTTGCTCTTTTTGGGCTTTTCTTTCTGATGATTCTCCTGCACAGCTGCCTTGGTCAGCTTATACTTGTGCTCCAACACCATCTTGCGCATATCTATCTTGGAGTCGTCCTTGCTGTTCTTTTTCTTGGGTATGCTAGCACCACCTTCGCTACTGTTGCTCTCCTGGCTCTGATTCTGGGACTGCCCCGGCGAAATGCTGCCCCTAGAGGGCTGCTCATCCATGCTGCTTTCGCTGGAACGCCGTTCCTTGCCGTCGAGATCAATTAGCATCTTTTTGACCTTGCCATCGTGAGCTCGTTTCGATGGCGTTTTCTTGCCACATTCGTCATGTCCCACTGGATTGGGGAGAATGGTTTGCTTCTCCTTATAGTGGGGCGTCTCTGCCAGTACTGGGTTATTTTTTTCGTTGATGACCTCCTGGTCGGGATAATACTGTCGAAGGCGCAAGTGCCAGGCTGCAAAGTGGTCACAAAGTAGTAGGTAAGTATTTAAACTAAAATTAATTTATTTAAATCACTTACCTATGCTTGTCACCGCCGTCACGGTTCGGAACTGGTGGATAATGTTGCGAGGAAGAAAGTAAATGTCATTGTCGCAGAGCTGAATGCGGGCATAGCGGACACCTTCGCGGCGCAGTTGGTTAAGCTTGGCGTCCTCAATCCACTGAACACACTGCGAGATCGGAGGTTCGTGCAGATCCAGCTGCAGCATCTCAACCATTGTATTGAAGTCCTGAGCAGCAAATGCGACCACGTCCTTTGTGATGCGATTTTGTGAGTAAGTCTGACCGCAGTGCACGGCCTTAAGGATGCCTGTGAAGAAAGACAATGCAGGATTAAGAATTTGTTTTGAATCGTGTACTCCGTGCAAGCTCACCAACTGCAGCGGTAGTGATGCGCTCGTGTCCATGGCCCACGTGATCTGCATGCGCCTTGGTGCGGTCCTCGATCATAGTTTCTCGTGCTTCTGATAAACGTGGAAGGTATTGGAGATTCCGTAGCTCATTGATGCGGGTTCTAGTTTGAATTTCATAAATAGAAAATTTTATTCATATTTTCCATTAATTTTCTCGCAGAAACCTTTACCTTTGCCTCTTAAGCGGAGTTTTGCTGTTCAGCTCTGCAGTTGGCACCAACTGCTCGCCAGCACGAATCCATAAAATGGGTCCATCGTTGGACTGCCGCGGATCTGTTTGAAGTATGGACTTGCAGGCCCAAGGCATTGTCTAGAGGACAAAATAAGGCCAAGAAGATTAGTTAAAAGTTAATATTATTTGCAAATTATTTATTTTACCTTTCGCAAAAAAGGATTCATTTCAATTCGCCTCAGAAGATCAGGAAAATAGCCACCTACTTCCTCGTGGACTTTGCCTACCAAACTGATTTGATGCAATGGTCCATATCGAAAAGTGCCTTGGCAGTAATTCCGAACAACCTAAAAGGAAATGGAAGCATTATTATAATGTAAAAATAAGGACTAAATTTTTACTTACTTGCTCATTATACTGCGCCATTGTGCAAGTCTCAATGTCGGAGTTGCGCCCTAGGACACCTGCCTTCACAGTCAGCGTGGAGTAATTTTCGGCCATATGCTCGAGAAGATCGGGCAGATGTCGGGCGGCGTCGTGCACGATGCCCATCACGTGGTGTGCGTAGCCCTGCTCGTCCTCTGCAAAGCAAACCTCGAAAAACTCATCCACCAGCTCTTCCATCTCCTCCGGCGTCAGAGCGTCTATCTCGTGCTGATACATATGCACGATGGAGGCTCCTCCGTTCGGATACTGCTCTACCTGAAAGTAGCTGCCGTACTTGAGGTTCTCTAGGCCAGCGGGTGGTGGCCTATTGGGCTTAGGCGGCAAGCTCTGGATCATTTGCCAGGGCCCCGCGATGGGTGCGGGTTGAATGCACTGTACGCCTACAGACGATCGCCGAATCTTTGAGCGCTTGTAGCATCTGGAACAATCGCGAGATGAAGACGACGACGAGTGGCGCGAGGAGGACGACGAAGAAGATGAGGAACTCTTGTGATGGTTGGTGAAGGACGACGATGTGTAGGATTTGCGATTACTGGAGGAATGATTGTTCGCCGTGGAGCTGGATCCCGAACAGGTTTTCGGAGCTGGCGAGGGCATCAGCTTTGAGCTTGAGTTCTTGTCCCCAAAGTTTAGCTGCCTAGTCACTTCCTCACGAGTTTTCCCTTTCGCCTCGCCGTTTTCCAAAGATGCGGCTGGCTCTGGCCCAGGCTCCTTTTTGATTTCAGCTTCAGATTTTATGTATTTGGTAAGTGATGGTGATTTGTTTGCATCTGGTTCTCCTGGTTGTGTTTGGAGACCATGCCCCTCTTCAACTTTGATATTCTGCTCCAGTGCTTCCTTCCCGTCTTGTGGCAGAGCAGGCTCCAGCTTGGGTTCCTTGGTTTTCGTGCAGCTGTTCTGACTGCCTCGGCTGCTTTCAGAACTTCGACGGCGGTGCGAGTGCGATGATGAACTGAAAGACGAGGAAGGAACCTGCAAACAGAGAATATGGTTGCATACTTCATGTAGATTTGTGTATATTTTTACAAGGTTTTGTTTATAGTTCTTGTTGCTTTCTAAAAACCCTTTTTGTTTATGAATCAAAACATTGAGTAAGAATGAACTCCATAGGATATCTTACCTTTTCTCGATCTCGTTGCCGCTCCCGCTCGCGCTCCCTCTCCCTTTCCCGATCTCTGTCGCTGCGATGATACTTGTCCTTTTTGCGGGAGGAACTCGATTTGTAGTCGCCTTCCTTAGAGGTCTTGAAGCTATTCTCGCGGTTCCTATCCCGATCTCTGTCCCTTTCCCGGTCACGATCTCGATCCCGATCCCGATCTCGATCCCGATCCCAATCCTTGCTGCTGCTCCCAACGCTGCCAAAGTTGCTACTGTGACGACTGCTGTTCTTATCTTCATCTCTCTCGCGCTCCTTATCTTTTTTCTTTTTCTTGTGATTGCGTTCCTCTGCGAAAGTACGACGAGCGAGGCCAAAAGAAAAATACATTGGTTGGCATCGGATTTGTTTTCTTCAAAATTCTATTTACTTTACCTGTCTTTTCGCCCATGCTTGTTTTTGATTCCGCTCCTACTGCTACTGCTGTTGCTGTCATTTTTTCCTCTTCTACGATGTCATCTTTTGTTTTTTTTGCAATTGCAGTCGCAGTCCCTCCGATTTCCATTGTTGTTGTTTTAGGTGCATTCCCATTGCTTGACTGCAGTTGTTGGTTCTGTGTGTGTGAACTGTTGTTGGGCTTGGGGGGCTCTGTGATAGTAGTTGTTGTTTCTAGTGCTGCAGTGGCATTTCCGCGGGCATCTGCGTTGTTGTTTTCCCCCACCACCGACGCCTCATTTCCCATTAATTCTACATCCTTATCGGGCGTCCTTAGTTCCACAGCCATTGCCTCGTCCACTGCGACTTCCTTAGTCGAATTTTCCTGCGGCTCCTTGCCCGAATACGCCCCGCCGGCAGCCAATTCTACATTATTTTCTCTTTCTCCTCGTTGGATTTCCATGTGTATGTGTGTGGGTGTTGGTGCGTCTGCTTGATTATCGATCAGCCTACGTGACTTTTTGCACACCGTTCGTCAAATGCTCCGCCTAGCAATTTGGTTGCCCTCCCGATGACCGTAGTACGCGGTTAGTCATCTGGGCTTCCTTAAATTCTGTTGTAGCGCTACCGAAAATTCGCAATTTGCGCTTTTTTGTTCTAGCAAATAATACTTACGGTGTTGCCAGATGTCATGACCACAAAGTTTCATCCCTAACAAAACCATCGATAGGTTTATAATTTGTTGTACAATATCGTTATCGACAGAATGACTGTTTTTCCGAATTCAAGCCATTCAAAATTTAAAGTTAGTCAAAATAAAGCGTCTAGTTAGCGTCAAATACAAGGATAAAATTATATAAAAAATTACCTTTTGATTGGGATATCGCTCATTGGGAAATCTCTGAATGGGAGAATTAATCATTTGACCTAAGGGGTATATCAATATGAAACCAGTAGAACATCCACTTTTGAGACTAGTTCCAGTTCAGGAACTCGCGCCCCTCTTATCAAAATAAAATTTTCGAGGATTTAACTAATTTTCATAAAATAGTAGGCATTTTAAGACTTTTTTTTTTTACAAAAATACTGGGAAAGATGCTCTATTGGCTTCTATTCTGGGAAACTTCTATTCCGTTCAAACTTTGATGACTTTACAAAATAAAGGAAAATTGTTTTAGTTAAGGGCAGTTTTGGTAAAACACAAAAATAATCTGTTTTTTAAACCATTTATAAGCTTTTTCAAGCGAATAGAAGCTTTTTAAGTTTTTAAAAAAAAAAGGTATTCATTTATCAATAATTATACATTTTAATCAATAAAATGTGGTAATGTCGTAGTGAAATAATTAAAAAACAAAATCTTTGCTCCACCTTCCATCATTAATACAAATCTAGTAAAGAGAATGCTGCATAAAATCGGTATTTAACCAGTCCAAGGCCACAAGAATATGACAAAAGGTGCATAGTCAGAGAACACTCTACAACTTCGACCGCAGCTCTTCAATCCTTCCCTGAGCTGATCGTTGCAGATCCATCAGTTTCATAGCGAAGCCCATGTTGCCTTGGATTTTGATCTTTCCCTGGAAGAAGGCCTTTTGCGGCGGCAGCTTGCCAGTGAGCAGTTCGAAAACATCATCATCGCTAATTATAAAGGTAACATCACATTTTTCTAGAAATTAAATGGTTATCCATTAGACTTGAGGCAAACGTAAACTTATTTGAAATAGCTTACGGGTTCCGTTGAAGATGATCTTTCCCTTGCCTTGCTTTGCATCAATTACCCAATATCCGGTTTGACCATTGGGACCATTGTTCACCTTGAAGCCGTATATGGCGCGCACCTTTTCAATGAGATTGTCCTTGTCCTCCTGCATTGCCTGCTCCAATAGCTTCAAAAGCGGTGCTACCTTAAAGCCCTCTTCACTGGTGGCAGGCTTGCCGGCAGCCGTCAGATTACGTATCACATTGTTAGCAGCGGGGAAGCCCAGCCGATACAACGCCACTACGACAGCTCCGCCAAGGCCAAGGTTGTGTTGCAGCGCCAACTGGGCGTTGGGAACCTGTCGCTTCTCAGCTAAACCTCGCAATTGCCAACAGAGCTCGGCACACTGAGCTAGACCAGTGGCTCCCAAGGGATGCCCCTTCGAGATAAGACCTCCACTAGGGTTCACCACAAACTTTCCTCCGTAGGTGTTGTCTCCTCGATCGATAAAAGCGCCGGCCTGGCCCTCTCCGCACAAGCCAAGAGCCTCGTAGGTAATAAGCTCATTCGCGGAGAAGCAATCGTGCAGCTCCACGACCTGCACATCCTGAGGCTTATAGCCACTCTTGGCAAACAGGCGTTGGCTAGCCAGACGGGTCATGTCGTAGCCTGCAATCTTCATAAGACTCTTGTCGGCAAAGGTTGATTCCGGGTCACTGGCCATCTCCATGCCCACGATCTCCACGGCTTGTTTCTCCAGACCGTGGCGGCGAACAAAGGCCTCGGAGGCCAGTATGGCTGCTCCAGAGCCATCAGAAGTGGGACAGCACTGAAGCTTGGTCAGAACGCCTTCCACCACTTGGGGCGACTTCATAATCTGCTCTAGGGTATACTCATCTCGGAATTGCGAATAGCTTTACGATGGAAGGTCGGATATTAAACAGACGTTAATTATACCTAATTCGTCGAAATACTTACGGATTGTTGACAGAATGCTTGTGGTTCTTCCATGCAATTTTTCCAAAGTGCTCGGGTTTGGTTCCGTATTTCTTCATGTGCTCCTTGCCAGCGTTGCCAAAGATCTGGGCTGCCATCGGTCCAGCTCCGATTTCGGTCAGTTCGCTCATCTCGGAGATGTGACGCTCCATGGGGTTGGCACGGTCAAAGTACTTTTGATAGAACGAGGCCAAAGGTTAAACGATTTTAGCAAGAAGAGAAAACACTCACCTTCGAGGAGAGGGATCCTCGTTCCATTTTTTCGAAGCCCAATGCCAGGACGCAGTCCGAGTTTCCGCTCTCGATGATCTGCTTGGCCAGATAGAGAGCACTCGATCCCGTGGAGCAGTTGTTGTTCACGTTGTAAACGGGGATACCTGTCATGCCCACTTCGTAAATGGCTCGCTGACCGCAGGTGGAGTCTCCGTAGACATAGCCGGCCACCGCCTGCTGCACTTCCTCGAACTTGATGCCCGCATCACTTAAAGCCTTGGTGATGGCTTCCTTGGCAAAGTCCGGGTAGCAAACGTCAGCTCTGCGACCGGGCTTCTCGAACTAAAAAATACGAGTTTTGAATAATAATTATAACGCTAACAGTTCGCTCTCTAATGAAAGGGCAAAGGGAAATAGTTGAAAGTTAATAAAAATGTAAATGTATTCTTTATGAGCCTAAAGTAAGAATAAATAAGTGTGCATATTAAAAATAAAATTATAATCTCCCCACTTCAAGGGCCAAAGTAGCTCCGCTGATAAGCGGACCGAGTTGGATGGATGTGGAGCCACTTGCTCGAAGAAAATCGGATTAGGGGGCGAAGTGCATCGTAGGCCAAAGTCCGAGGCGATAATGGCTTTTTATGCGCAACTTCTTGAAGTTTAATTAACTTCGGCTTGCAAAACTTGTTTTTACAACAGATTTGGCTCTGTCCTATTTTTGTCTTTTGTGTTGGCCTGCACCTTTTTTCGATGCTGCATTACGCACCTTAGTCATGCCCACACCGACGACATAAACTCGGTTCTTGGTCATTTTGTTGCTTAATTGGTAAACGTAGTTAGTACAACAATCACTTTAGAATTGCAACTAGTGCTTAGACGAAAAAGAAAATTAAAACAGACGCAAAATAGGGTTGTTGCTGTTTCAAAATAATTTCCCAGCCAGTGTTGGGAAATTTCCACGGTCATTGCAAAAGGCGGGCGACTAGCTCTATTTCAAATATTTGATGGTAGCACCTGAACTTGATCAAAATGAAAATGTTTGTAAGTTTACGATAGTCTGATCGATAAAACTAAATACAAAAAAAGCAGAAACTTGACTTGGTGGTGGCGTACAATTTATTTATTTATTTAATTATATAAATGCAAACATTTATCGAACCCGGAACTAGTCAACAAACAAGTTCGTCTAACTGATTCCAACCTTATCCAGTAACAGCGCGTTAACATTTTAACTGACCCAGAACCAAAACAGGAGTCGATTTTAATAAAAGTTATGATGTATGGAGTTCGGGTCGATCATATTCAATTAATATTATATAGCTTTCTCAGATAGAAATCTTTTTATAAACTTGCCGCAGGCCATTCGAATCTAATGATCCGCCTGGAGATGTGCCCCAAAAAGGACTCCAAAAACTAGGTTTTTGTTCCAATCGGCAAATGTGTTCATCCTCCAGGTTCTCAATCCTTTCTGGAGGCGCCGTGACTGTGCATTGGATTCCATGCTGTTCCTATCGGAGTAGGGAAGGATGGTGGACCACACCTGAAAAAGAAAAGCGAGAAAAAGGCTGCCTGTAAACAGCCAAGTATTCAGCACTGTCGTTATCATATCGTATTGTATTAAAACTCTTGGCCGGTGGCTCCATTTCAGTCGTTTTGAGAGGTCCGTCACAGATGTTGTATTGAAGAAGCACCAGCCAAAACATGACAAAGACAAGAGTTTACGTTATCGGTGTGGGCATGACCAAGGTTCGCCTTTAGATATTGCCCTTTGCCCGGCTTCTTGTCTTTCACTAACTTCCCTATTGCACTTCGCAGTTCGAGAAGCCCGGTCGCAGAGCTGACGTTTGTTACCCGGACTTTGCCAAGGAAGCCATCACCAAGGCTTTAAGTGATGCGGGCATCAAGTTCGAGGAAGTGCAGCAGGCGGTGGCCGGCTATGTCTACGGAGACTCCACCTGCGGTCAGCGAGCCATTTACGAAGTGGGCATGACAGGTATCCCCGTTTACAACGTGAACAACAACTGCTCCACGGGATCGAGTGCTCTCTATCTGGCCAAGCAGATCATCGAGAGCGGAAACTCGGACTGCGTCCTGGCATTGGGCTTCGAAAAAATGGAACGAGGATCCCTCTCCTCGAAGGTGAGTGTTTTCTCTTCTTACTAAAATCGTTTAACCTTTGGCCTCTTTCTATCAAAAGTACTTTGACCGGGCCAACCCCATGGAGCGTCACATCTCCGAGATGAGCGAACTGACCGAAATCGGAGCTGGACCGATGGCAGCCCAGATCTTTGGCAACGCTGGCAAGGAGCACATGAAGAAATACGGAACCAAACCCGAGCACTTTGGAAAAATTGCATGGAAGAACCACAAGCACTCCGTCAATAATCCGTAAGTTTAGTCGAAAGTTCATCGCACACAATGGCTTATCTTATCGCCGGGAGAATAAGTAGATCAAGCTAAACCCACCACGCAACCCGATCGCCGATGGCAACGTAACTCTTCAGGAAAGGCGTGGTTACTACATGTCCGTTTTTTGGTTTCAGGTACTCGCAATTCCGAGATGAGTATACCCTGGAGCAGATTATGAAGTCGCCCCAAGTGGTGGAAGGCGTTCTGACCAAGCTTCAGTGCTGTCCCACTTCTGATGGCTCTGGAGCAGCCATACTGGCCTCCGAGGCCTTTGTTCGCCGCCACGGTCTGGAGAAACAAGCCGTGGAGATCGTGGGCATGGAGATGGCCAGTGACCCGGAATCAACCTTTGCCGACAAGAGTCTTATGAAGATTGCAGGCTACGACATGACCCGTCTGGCTAGCCAACGCCTGTTTGCCAAGAGTGGCTATAAGCCTCAGGATGTGCAGGTCGTAGAGCTGCACGATTGCTTCTCTGCGAATGAGCTTGTTACCTACGAGGCTCTTGGGTTGTGCGGAGAAGGCGAGGCCGGCGCTTTTATTGATCGAGGAGACAATACTTATGGTGGAAAGTTTGTGGTGAACCCCAGTGGAGGTCTTATCTCGAAGGGACACCCCCTGGGAGCCACTGGTCTAGCCCAGTGTGCCGAGCTGTGTTGGCAGGTGCGCGGTCTGGCAGAAAAGCGCCAGGTTCCCAACGCAAAGTTGGCGTTGCAGCACAACCTGGGCTTGGGTGGAGCCGTGGTGGTAGCTCTATACCGTTTGGGATTCCCTGGGGCTTCTCGTGCCAAGTTGTAAATTAAAGATTTCTTGTAAATATTTTTATTAAATGTGTGAAATGTTATTTAGTTATTTAACTGTCCCAGATGGGTGGGTACATTAAATCCATGTTATGTAATGTCATACAATAATTAATCGTAAATTCGCAAGTCAGTTGTAGCAGTGGTTTATTATAAAAAGTATACTAGCAGTGCTAGTCTAGCACGAAGTTCGAGAAATAATATTTTTCTAACAGATACTAACAATTAGTAACTTTTGAATCTTAAGAAACAACTTGTTGATCCAATTTAAGGACTATTACATACTTTGGACTATTACATCCTTGGGTGGAGGGTCGTCTATACACTTAAAGTCTCTTACACAATCATATAAAATATCACATACACCACAAATAAGCAGACCGTGTTGATTTCAACTAATCTTGCTTTGTCTTTTTGGCAGCTTTTGACCCACAGATGCGTCGGATGAGCCAGACCCAACTGCCAATGATGATGGCGATGACAGCTAGTAGAAAGGCATAAACATCTAGGGAATAGTAAACGAATCGCGACATCTCGACGGCACTGGATTTCAGGAGAGGTGCCCCATTGGTGTGAGCCACATGCTCCACCCACCAGAGGGCAGTCTGGAGAGCTTGTTGGGGGCGGTGGTTGTAGGCGTGAGAAACAGCCTTTGCGGCCTCATAGTACCTAAAGAGATGTGGCTTAAGTAGTTATAGAATTAGTTATATTCCTAGGAGTATTTACTTTTTTTCCAATGCCCTTTTCAAGGACCGCATAACGGTATTCTCGCCAATGTCTTCGAAGTGCAGTATAAGGCCCATTCCTCGTTGCACCATGGCGGCAGTGTTTACAAACTGATCCCCGTACATGGGCGTAGCTACCACAGGGACTCCGCAATAAGCAGCCTCGGAGGAGCCCATAAGCCCACCGTGGGTCATGAACACCTTTACGTTGGGGTGACAGAGGATGTCCCTTTGGGGTAGCCACTTCATGATGTGCATGTTCGGGGGCTTATTGGGCAGCGTTTCATTTTCCCACTTCCAGATCACCTGCTGCTTCAATCGGGCCACCGCTCGAACGATTCCATCTCGTTTAGCATCAGACAAGGAATTGGCGCGGATCATAGAGCCCCAGCTGATGAGGATCACCCCCTCCTCTGCGTTATCTAAGATGCGTTGCAAGTCGGCCGGCAAAGGTTTCGATTTCTGAATGTGAATGCCACCCAACTCGATCACGTTCGGGGGCAACGGCTTTGGGCCACTCAGCGAATAGTGTTGGTTCACAAAAAACAAGGAGGTGTTCTTCGCCAGCTCACCCACTGAGGGGACATCGTGACCAAATTTATATTGTACCAAGGCATCGGCTGTGGGCACGGACAGTAATCTGTAATCCAATTAAACAGAGTAATGGCTTAGAAGTACTCCAACTGGTAAGACATGCTGGGGACTCACTTGTACATCCAATTCAATGCGTGTGTGCTGATCCAATTGGCCAGGCGTCCTCCGAAGTTCATGTCTTGCGACTGGGCCATAAAAAGAGCTGGCACATGGGATGGAATAATAGGAGCTCCCATTCTTTCATAATGCCATGGCATCATTACACAGCTGCTGAGGGCAATCACGGGCGCCTGCAACTGGTGGGCCACACCCATCATGCAGTCCGTGTTAAACTGCTCCACAATGATAACATCATAGTATCCTGGTCGGCGCTTCATCACCTGTTGCAGTGCCTCCGAGCGGAGTGTTGAGTTGCACGCCTGTTTGCCCCATTCGTGTAGTAAGAAGAACTCGATGAAGTGACCGTAAAATGGTCTCTTTTCAAAAAACTATGGGGGAATGATAACGTTAATTATTAAAATAAATACAAGTTTTGATGCCCTAAGCTGTGCTCACCTTCAGATCCACACTGTTCGTAAGCTTATCCACTCCAGATAGTGGAAAATCCTTGTACCGGGCGACCGGATTTTTGTTCGGGAAGTGAGAAACCACGCTCACCTCATGTCCCGCCTCCGCTAGCCCCTCCATAATGGGATGAAAGAAATGGAAGTGACTAATTCCCGGATGGGGAAATAGGCCTAGCACCTTTAGTGAGCCACCGGCAACCACTCCCACCTCGGACTGGGAGAGGGTGAGTAAAACTAAGGCGACCAGTAGCGACCACATAATCTATGAAACAAATTTTATCAAATAGAAATGAAAATTTTCCAAAATATGAATTAACCAATTAATCAATCAATTACGACTACGACGATTATAATATTGAATTTTTCTTAAAAGAGAAAAAACCTTATGGACTATCCCAAAAGTATGATTTTTTTCAACACATTTACATAGAATTATTGTTAATATTTTGAATCTTATGTCTCTAAAGCCAAGATAAAAGTAGAATACCCTTTGTCTGAGCTTCAGCGGATGAAAATTAAGAATAAACACTTGTTGGATTCGTGTTCATTGCCGTATTTTCGTCCGACCTTGAGTGGGTGCATTGTGGATGTAGCGCGCATGTCGCGAATGCGAGACATGCAGGGAAAATTATGTAAAAAATGTACGGGGAGCGCAGAAGAAAAACCCAAGCACAATTAAAGGCAATAAAATTGCATCACATTTCACTTAACTTTCTTATAAATTTAAAGTCCTCTGAACTAAAGGCTTTCTTCAAAATTGTACTTCAAACTCTATACAGTGTGTAGGCACATGCAACAATCCAAATTTCGATTGTTGTGCTGTTCACTTTTACTTACTTGTTCGATTGTCGGCGAGCGACTGAGGCCCGGAGAAAGCAGAAAGTCAATGCTCGAACAGGAGAGGCAACTGAAGGCCAGTCGGGCCAAAAACGCACTCTCAGCGATCGAAAATTAATCATTCCTCGACAGAGTTGGCGGACGAGTTTCAAAATAAAAATACTACTGTACTACCATTCCATTTTCTATTTAGTTTTTAGAGAATTTCAAAAATAAAAATGTTCTGGAAAATTTTTAACATTTTATACATAAGATTATTGATATTCCACGGGCATAGGATGCAAGTGAAAAGCCAGCGTAGACCGTTATATATTATCGCTAATAGATCTATAAGTCGTGTGTATTTTTTGGCATCACTGATCTTCGCCTTCGAAAGCTTATTGATTCTCTGGCAAGAGAGTGAGAGTGGAAGAGAGTGGAGCACATTGCGCACGAGACCCCAGCAGAAACAAAAACAACAGAATATATTGGGGCAGTTGTTTATCAGTAGAATCTCACATGTCTGTCTCAAGGGTGTTTACATTTTTTGATACTTCTGGGTAGAATTATGTAGGTTCGAATTTCGGGGCGCATACGGATTTTATATAAAATATACTTATATGTATGTGTGATTTATGTGCTTTAATTAATTTTGAACAGTCATTTCGCCTGTGGACGATTCCATTCAACATGTCGGGGGAAAGGTTTTAAAAATGGATTTAAATCTTAATTATATAAACATACATAATTTATCTAAATTTCACAGACCTCTCGAGTTTCACCGTATTAATTAAGCGATAAATACTTGTTGTTTTGATAAATACTTGTTGTTGCTAATAAAATTTCAATTTATTGTTGTTTTGATTTGGATGGTTTCTCGATTTTAAAACGACATAGGGCTCTGGTGAGTAATTTAACAGATTTCCAAAGTACTATGCCGACTATAAAGAGGACACCAAGGCAGATTAAATAGACCTCAATGGAATTATAGACAATCCAATGCATATTCCGGGATTCGTTTTGAATAAGTGGGGCTCCTCCCGATTCGATTACGTACTCGATCCACCAAAGTGCCAATTCAAGAGGCGGGATGGGGCGCATGCGAAAAGCCCTAGTAGCTCGTTTTACATTTTCTGCGAATCTAAGGAAAAACAGTTTTAGTCGAAAGTGAAGCTTGGAGTATAATGTTTCCTTACTGTTTATCAAGTACTTTTTGCAACCCTTTGGTTATATGGTCAGTATCGAAATTGCCAAAGTCCAGTATTACGCCAAGCTTCCGTTGTTCAATAGCGCCAGCATTCAAAAATTGATCTCCATAAAACGGAGTAACTAACATCGGTACTCCACAATGGACTGCCTCCGTGGTTCCCAACAGTCCACCATGGGAAATGAATCCCTTAACTTTGGGGTGACAAAGCAAATCTCTCTGGGGTAACCAATCATAAATGTAGAGATTCGAAGGTTTTTCCTTCAAAAGAGATGGGTCACTTTTCCATCGCATCACAAAGTTGTACTTTTTGAATTGGGAAATGCTCTCGAAGAGCGCATTACGCTTTGCTGGGGACAACGTGTTGGGGTTGACCATAGAGCCCCAACTGATGTAAATGATTCCATTGCGAGAAAGATCCAAAAGGTCCATCAAATTCTGGAATAATATTATTTTTATTCACACATGTTTTAATTTTTACGGAATATAAATGTCTGCATAAAGGACATATGACTGTTAGAACAACTCTACCTTACCTGTGGCAATGGCTTTTCGACTCCCAACTGTAATCCTCCCACTTCCACGACATTTGGAGCATAGGGACGGGGTCCAGTCAGAGCGTAATATTGATTTATCAACATCAGACTTGTATTTTTTACGATCTCATTAATGGGCGGCAGGCCGTTACCGAATCGAAGCTTTATCAGCTCGTCCGTTGCTGGTTGGGTAATCCAGCTATTCAAGGAAAGAAGCTTGTCTCTGAAGATCGCAGTAAATCAATCGAATACTCACTTGTACAGAATATTGACGGAGTGGAAGTGAAAGAAGTTGTTGATTCGATGGATCAGACTCATTTCATCCGTGTAGGGCAGGAAATTCATGGGCATGATTGGGTTTATGAACGGACTGCCCATCCGCTTGTAGTGCCATGGCATTATAGCACAGCTACTCAGGGCGATCATGGGAGCCCCCAAGAGATGGGCCACAGCTGCCATGCAGTCGTTGGAAAAGTGCTCAAGGATCACCACATCGTATCGGATTGGGGACGCCAGAAGTGTAGCGATGAGAGGTGAATTCAAGGCCACTTTGCAGGAGCGAAGGCCCCAGTCATGGAGCATGAAGTAAGTGGGTATCTTAAATGGCAGTCCCATAGGCTTCCAATCTGATTCGAAGTTCTACAAAAATAAATTCGTTTATAATTATACAACAATCTATCATTTACCTTAACAAGCAAAAATTTGTATGCAGCCCAGGCACGTTTTTTAATTTCGGAAAGCAATTGTCTTTACGTTTTTAATGGCCAGGTTTGAGTTACAGCTTTTATGTGTATATTTATGGTGGAAAAATAAATAATTAACCATTCGCGATAAAATATTTATGGTCAACTATTCTTATTATAAATTTTAACTGAAATTTT
Organism: Drosophila atripex; assembly: GCA_035045925.1. Taxonomy (NCBI): domain Eukaryota; kingdom Metazoa; phylum Arthropoda; class Insecta; order Diptera; family Drosophilidae; genus Drosophila; species Drosophila atripex. The sequence continues at coordinate 12,597,662 of JAWNOP010000070.1, forward strand.
TGAGGTTAGTTGTGTTAAAGGTAATTGACAACGTTCACTCACCTGTAAATCCACAATATCAGTAAGCACCGGCATCCCTTGGAAAACGTAGTCCGTATAGTTGTCTATTGGCTTCTCAAGTGGAAAATAGCTATACATGCTAATATTGTGACCCCTTTCCGCCAAGGCTATAAAGATTGGCCGAAAGAAGTTAAAGTGACTCTTGCCAGGATGGGCGAATAATCCTAGAATTTGGGCCGCTCCTGTAGACTCCCATCCGATGGAAAATAATGTTAGAGAAATGCATAAGAGCTGCATCTTGGAAACCTTTGCATAAGAATTAAAAATGTAAATAAAGATATTAAATTTAGATATGTACGAAAAGATGCTTAGCTGAACCCCTATTTCTACTGAGAACTTAAGACCCTCTGTGAAATATTTGCTATTTATTATTCACCTGAAGCCGCACAAAAGATCAACGTTAATCAGGGGGAAACAAATATTCCTGTAGCATAAGATGCAACTGTATCTGATGTGGCGCTTGGTTGCACGAACAACTGGATTTTTTTACTCGAGTATGTTTAGATCGTGACTTTGACTGGCCATTGTATTGGGCAGACCTTTAAGCGTTTCTTTTAAAGCTCTAGCTATGGAAAGGTGTCCACCGTAGTTATTTTAATTGTTAGTCTTCGTCGAGTGTTAATTTTCATTTTTGCAGCATTTTTGGTCAATGTCTAGTTTTTAATGTTTGTTTCTTGATTGAACTTCAACAAACCATATTTTAATTGGTTTCTAATTGGCCTAAAAAACATGTCTTTTTATTGCCGCTTTTAACCTGCTTGAATTGGTACAATTGTACGAGCTAGTTTTCTCTGTTTTTGAGATACATTGTAGTTCTTTTAATAGGATTTTAATACCACTTGACCGCCTTCTCTAAGGTAGAATGCAACTCCTCACAGCTACGATCCGCGATCAACTGAATGCTGTGGTAACAACGGGGCTGCTTACTAAGTTGAAACTACAACAACGGTGTTTTGCATTTTCTTACTTTTAGCCGAGACAAAGTTTTCCGATAATACATATGCAATCCCCAACAATCCGACACATAGTCCCCTCCAGTCATGAACAATTTGCGGCGGGTCATTAGATTGCTAAATCAAGTTTCTCGATGAGGAGGGGAAAGTCCCAGGGAAGTCGGCCCAAAAAGGGCTAGGTGAATATGCAGGTTAAATGAATGAAATGGCGAGTGCAATAAATGAATGACTATTGTTTCAACCAATGGATCGGATGGCTATATAATATTTATATTCCATTTTACACGTATGAAACACTAAACGTTTTCTAAATGTTTTTTTTTCGTCAACGTTTTACTGTCGAGTTTTGAATTGGATATGTCAAAATGTCAGCATGTCAATTATAAATTAATTAGATTTTTTATTTTGCCTTATTTTAAATTTTAACAATATTTACATATATCTGTAGAAATCTGTAAAAACATACCGTCTAGAAAACACCATTTCCTTTGCATACTTTTAGATGTTGCCGTTTTTAAATCTATCACAGAATTAAAAATCTGTCACATGCTTTCTTGAACAATAAAATAATTTTGTACGTATTTCTTTAAAAGTCTATTTCTTGAAATATTTATTAACCGTTTAAGACACTTTTAGGAACAGTTGTCAAAGTCAGTGTTTCAACTTCGTCAGTTGCTCTGAAAATTAAGAACTCTTGGCGTTGCTAATTAAATTTTCAGTTTGACAATAATCGTAATTTTTGAGATACTAATTTCAAAATGTTGCACCATATAAAATATCTTTCGAATGGGCTCTACGCTTAGCATCCTTCTGAGCGCAGGTCGTTAAAATTTAGGGAAAATAATAAGCAAAATTTTCCACGTCTCGCCTAATTAGCGCAGCAGTCGGAACAGAAACAAAAACAAACTGGACGATGCCAACAGCCCAAGGAGGGGGTGGATGAACCGGATGAGGGTTAGCTTTCTCCTGGAAGTGTTCAGTTTTAATATTTCCGTCACGTCATTAAAACTGTGAAATAATTATGAATACTTTTCAGAAGTGAAAATTTACGCCAGATTATCAAATCAACAGCTTGAGCAGTCGAAAGCTTTAATCCTTGAAACCATTTCTTTTTTTTCGAGGACTGCCTTTGGGAATATTTTCCTCAAGGTGTTTCCATATCGATAAAAATCTGGGTATAGAAGGGGAAAAATCACTCGAAGAAATCGTTGGTGGGAAAGAATTACCCGGTATCAATTTATTTTAACGTTCGGACATTCAAGCTCCCCGATTTTTAACTTTTCCCACTTTTGTTGTCGGTCATTTATTTTGCAATGGCAATAAAATGGAATTTAAAGTGATAAGAAATCGTATAGAAATTTCGCAGATAAGCGGGCAAAAAGGGTTGTCCTAAGACGGCGCGTGTCCATTTCAAAATGTGGGTGGGGCATGAGGCATTTTCCAGCCATTTACATTTAATCGAAGTGCATGAAATGATAAGGCAGTATACACACCCATGTGTAGAACTTTGGGGTGAGCGCTCGCGAACGTGTGAAATTTATAACAAATCAATAAAATGACAATAGGTGCAAACTTTATCGACACGCCACTGCCACTGCCGAAAGGGAGTGGGGCGGAACGTCGTTCCATTCAGACTGACTGAATTGTATAAAAAATGTTGGATGGTCGGGGGGGCGGCGTTGAAAGACTGCCTGAAAATCCCAACGAAACTTTCCGATAACCAATTTTTCGCACGGAAGTGCAATTTGAAGTGAAGTATCCATAACCCTGATTCCGTTTCTTCCATAGAGTGAATTCCGACAAATGCGGAAATTATACAGAGAAAGTTTCTAATACAGTTGTTGTAGGCATCCATCGCCTTGTCCTCCCAAACCCAGTGAGCACTGGGGTTTGGGACGAAGTGTGTAACAGGATTATTTGGGCTGTCAGCGTAAAACTTTCCCGGCAGATAGTCTATTGGAAGTTCAGGACGACCGATTGAGACTCTATATAAAGAATATAATTTTTATAATAGTTTCTGGAAACTATACAGAGACGGCTCTAAAGTCTTTTCAGGCAAAAAGTATTTGATTAATCAACTGGTAATGCCGTTGTCATAACTGAATCAAGTTTCTTACAGTTTCACGCACAAACCAAAGGCGTGAACATTGCGTGCCTGATGGTTTCTCCGTAATCTGCAAAATTGTGAAGCCCCAGTAACTTTTTCTTCTATCACTTTCAGGTGTATTTAATTGACAGGCCAAACTATTTAATACCAAGTCACGTGATCTATAAACTTGACGCCAAGCAAAGACAGCGACTGATTTTCCTCGTCCTACGCCCCTCTGGCGGGCTCTGCCTTAAGCCGTTCGAAAGACTGACGCTTTTGACTAAGACATTTTCGAGTAACTCACCACCGCGTCTTCGTGTTTTCCCGAATAAATCGATTAACAAACAAAGTTGGGAGCTGAGTGCTCCGGGAATATGTGCTGTAGCTATTTCCGTGACAGTAATCAATTTATTTTTGGCAGTGCGTTTCCGCCCGAAGAACATGGACATACCTGAAGTCTGATCCCCCTACAGCTTTCCCCCCACCCACGCCAGAAAACTCTCTCTTGTCTGCCTTGGAAAAGCAGTTTCATTTCGATTTAGCTTTTGGCACAACGATTTCCGCACAAATGTCGATAAATCATCAAACCGAAATAGTCGGGGAAGGCAAGTGAAAAGTGTACTGGGAGTATTAATGGTGTATGTTTTGGGAGAAACTTCTGAAAAACTTTTGATATTCTCTCAGTGTATGAGTTTTCTGCTGGCGTGATAGATGGAGTCGTCAGACATTTTGAGGCATAGTATCTTGCAAGAAGGGTTATCTTGGCTCTAAGTCAATTACTCATTCTCCATAACGTCCCATATCTTTGTGGCAATTAATTAATTTGCAAAGGATTTAGGGACACGTGACTAGGACGTGGCTTTTAAGTACACAGAGGAAGCAGTTCTTCCCTATTTAATAACTATTTCTTAAAAACAACATTAAGGATAAGAGCCACCAATGTCGTTGTCCATTCTGACACAACGTGACGTCCTTTTAGGGTCAAGTGCTGGAATTGATGTTTCGTTTATGATTTATCGTCATAGACGATCCCTTCACTCGCTAATGGTCGACATATTGCAAAAACAGAAACAAAAACTAAATTAGACATAATAGAGCTGGGAAAGGGGGTGGCAAATGGGTCGTTTCAGATAAGTCGTCATGCTGTCATAATCATCCCAAGACAGCATCCATCCATCGCCCATTTTGCAACGCCCACACAGAACAGGGCAACCCCCTTTAACCCCCCTTTAACCCCCCCTCCATGGTCTGGCACTTACTGATGTAATAACCATGTTTTCAGCTTGTAATGCGGCAGGGCAACAAAAACACTTTGCGGGGGTGAAAGCCAAGTTCCCAAGGAGTTCCCTCCCGGGCGAGGGTGAGAAGCAGTTTCAGCAGCAGCGGGGTTCAAGGTTCGAGGGTTGCCTTTGTTCTCAGCGGTATTTTTGAATTGTTTTTGGAAGCTAAATGTGTGATAATTTAATGACCGTCGCCGCATCACTCTCCCATATTTCGGCAACAGGACATATCCAGGAATACAGGAAAAGCACACACCCGGCGATTATATAACTCAATCCTCACTTGAAACGCGCTCAGCGTTTAATTTAGTGGAATAATAAAAATGTTTTTGGGGCATAAAAATCTGTGGCTGGCGATGATTTGTGCACTTTCGATGTAACAGATTGTCTTTTAATTTTTTTCGAGTCAGCCAACTGTGTAGCCCACTGATTTGGTGGCGAAAACCTTAATTTGGGAGGGTGGCGACTGGGAACACTGGTGTCTGGCGGCATTATTTTTTGCGACCTGGCAACAGTTTAGTCATTGATTTGACGATTATTTAAACTAGTTCTTACTGGCCTAACTAGTTTTCTGGATTTCCAGCTGATCGGATTCTTAGTGAGTACATCTGCTGTTGGTCACGTTGATTCTTAAAATTACGATTAGCATACTAGTCCAGCTCATTTGCATTTAATCTGCTTCTTCTGCTGGAACAGGTGGGGTTTCTTTAAATATTTTCAGGGGAAAGGCTTAAAAAAGAAGATTAATTATGCATATAATCCATGTGCCTTGTAAGTTAGTTTTGAGAGTTTTTTTTTAATGTGACCTATTGAGGAATCATAACAAATCCTTTTCTATTTTTAAAATGCTTATGTTTTTTTTTCTCAGCGGACTGCATTGACTTTTCTATATTACAGGACCTGAAAATCTGGGAAAACCAACAAAGATTTACGCAAATCCTGGTAAGCTAAATGCTAAAGCTCTTGATTTTGCGCTAATGTGAAAATATGGCACCTGAATGGAAAAAACCGGAATACGAAATGCGCAAAAATCGCAAACATACATACACGCACAGTGTCGGACATTTGCATATAACAAAGTGAGGCAGACAGCCGCAAACAATGAAAAATGATGCCGACGAATGTTCGTAGGCTTAGCTGGGGTAATTCAATTTCGCAAAATAAAAAATTCTGCAATAAATAAATTTCCTGGAGCCCGGGCAGCACGTGACTGCTTGGATTTATGACACAATTAATTATTGGAAAATTTTTGTGAATTAATTTATTGCCTTATTTTGTGACAGGTAATAGGTAATTGATACTGCTGTCCGTCATCCCTTCCATTCCGGCCTATCCAGGTCCCAGAAGCTAGCCCCTCTGTCATCCTAGCAGAAGTGAAGGGCATTGAATTGCTCCCGATTGTTGGTGACCATTTGGTTGTATTTGAAGGCTGCCGATGGCTTCTGGGAACTGCTCTGAACCGTGAGCCTATTATTCCGCAAGAAGCTATCCGCCGGACTGCTGGATACGGCGTACTTTCCGCCCAGACCCTCCACAGTCCGCATGGGACTCAGATGCTTGGCTGGAATGGCCTTGTTGGGGGTACGAGTTTGGTGGACCATTTTGAACGAATGTGTTTTTAAGTTTCAACAGGAGCTAAAAGGAGCTTGGATCGGAGTGGTTCAAGGCACACTGGAGAGCCGGGTGAGCACGGAGAATTCCAGACAGTTGCCGCAGTTGCTGGTGCGAGAGCCGCCCTTTTTGGAGGACAGATGCTTAGAAAGACTGCAAACAGGCAAGAAACATAGCAGAATGTTAATATTTTTGATCGTAGCTCTCTAAAATTTCTCCATCTCACCTTAAATTATTGAGCAGCTTGGCCTTGGTGTCCGGTGTCTTCATTGACACATTTGTTGCAACACAAAGGGGAAAAATAGTTGTTGTCTCTTGGGATTAATCGTTGTAGGTAACGACAGCGAAGTCTTCACGATTTAGTCTGTTCGACATTTAGCTGAGGGCGGCGCTTTTATACCGAAAGGCCCATCTCCCATCTTGCTGATCTCATCACGCGCTTGGAGCGTGCTCGACTTAAACTAGTTTTCGTCGATTGTGATAAAAAACCACCGTCCCAGACATTTGCCAAATTGGTTGTTTACCTCTTTGGGTGCGTCAATGGAACTATCATGGTAACAGCAAGTTGGCCACGCGTTCCGCCATTGATGTGCCAAAGCGGTAAACATTTCCGAAATTCTGAGTAAACAAACACCAAAAATGGGGTATTTTTTTGGGGCAGTCATTTTAAACGAGTTTCTCTTCAGGATCTTATAGTAACAGATTTTATCCGAGCCTCAGGTTCAATACACACCTGCCCTTTAAAATTAACGTGGTTCATATTTTTGAAAAACAAAATTCAGTAAAACCTGTCTCCCAAACTGTTATTATTTTTTACTTTCTTTTTTTTGTGTCTGGCCACTTTTTATTAATTATTTAGCCATGTGTCTGGCGCATTTGCATAATGCAGAATCAAGCGAACATTTCGCAGACACATTAATTGGCTATACAACAAGTAAGGCGAGTGCAAAGTCTAGACATTAAAATGCAAAAAAAAAAATACAAATTAGTGAAAAAATATTCCAAATTATATCCGATTTGAAAAAATAGGTTTTTTTTTAAAATATTCTTCCTTAAAGAAAGGCATGGAAAGGAAAGACGTGGTAAAGGTGGGAGAACCCATTGTAGTAAATTACATAATTAAACATTATATTTTATTTAACAGATTTGCCTTTAATATTTAACTATTTCTTGAAATAAACCTAAATTATTAAATTAACATTTTTCAAGAATCCAGCATAATTGCTGTTGGATAAGAATATTTGTTAGAAAAACAGATTAAAATACTATATATTATTAACTGGCTATAGGCAATGGGGTTGTTTTCTCGATCGAATTGGCTGATGCAATGCAACTAAGATTTTTCATCAGCCACCTCATGCATAATAAAATTTATATACAGATAACGTCTGATCACATACTCATACATATTCATTATATGTATATTTCATATACAAAGTATATAGATAGGGGTAGGAAAATACCTGTTGTGGCATCAGTCAAGGTATTTTAGGGAAAAGTATTAAATTTGTGGGTGACGTGTCACTGAAATCACCGGCCGGCAGGTCCAAATTTTATAGATTCGAAATTCGAATCATCATGTTTGTCGGAGACGTGACCGAAAAACAAGACAGAAAAGCTTAGTTTTAGAATAGCCGAAGCCGATATACCCTACTATATATTAATATCACTATCTATCAGAAGTAAAAAGAGTATCTTTTTACCTCGCCAAATCCTTAAAAAAATTCTCAAAAAGTGTTGTATGGACTTATATCTGTTTGAAAATCTCATTGGAGTTTTCAAAATTCGGCTTTTTGAATCTTGTTGACTTGTTTGCAAATGTTTCGATAAAAACCAGTTGCTCGATAGCTCTAATTTGCATTGCTGTTCGCTGGAACGGGTTCGCCTCAGACGGAGACGCGGCGACCCAGACTGAGTGGGGTTGGAGGGTGGTAGTGGGGGTGGAAGACGCACTGCACGGTGGGTTCAGCAGCACGATCTGCAGTTGCTGTGGAGAGATACTAACGCTACTTACTCCATAGAACTGTGACGCAGTAGGGTAGTGCCTCTGTCAGGCAGTGCACTCGGATCGAAGCGGCGTATTTAAACCTGAAGCGGAATCGGTGGAGGCTCAGTAGAAAGTGCAGAGCGGAGAAGTGCTGGCCTGAGCTGTCCGTAGTGCGAGCTGTGAAATTACCTTTCTTTTTTATTCGATGAGCAATTAGCAAAAGTTGTGTGTCAATGCCAAAAATTAGCAACACGGATGCCAAACAGAAATTGTTGAAGCAAGCAAGGTGGGTATTGCAGAAGATTGTAGAAATAAATAATAATACTATTAATAAAAAATTAAATATAATAATAAATATATTTTGAACAATATTAATTATTAAATGACTTAACTTCCAGATTGGGCAAAAATCTGTCATCCAAGAAAGGATCGCGTACGGGTAATTCGGCAAACAACAAGGAACTTAAAGTGCTCACTCTCCTGCAAACTGTACCGTGAACCTTGAACTCTCACAGAGACCCATTGAAAGCGCAGCTTTGTGTAATTGGCAGAAATTTCTCATCAACAAAAAGATACCCGTAGGAAGTCCACTGATAAAATGGTCTATACCGAGCGAACCGACAAGTGCTTGAGCAGCACCGCCAAGGATAATCCCTCCTCGAAAGTTCAAAGTCCCTCAACGCGGAATTCTGGTTCAAGACCCGCAACCGGATCAGGATCCAGCTGGAGCAGTCAAGCTTCAAATGCCGAGAAGTGGAAGTACAACTCTATGGTGAAAAACGACCGCGATAAGTTCAACGGAATGCATTTCTCCTAAACCAGAATCTCATGTATAATGAGGGTAGGGGTGGCATGATGTTGTAACTTAATGATGGTCAATTGATTCGCTTTAGGATAGTTATATGGACTTAGGTATAGCAATGTGATACAAAAAAGAATATAAAACACTCCATTGGTTTAAAATTAAAACAGATAAAAGATGCGCAAAAAGTTCAAGACCATTTGACTTTTATTTAAAGATAACTCTCCTCTTGAACCACCCTCTAATGCCACTGCCATTTGACCTTGCCAATTGACTTGTCTGATTCCCATCGCATATTTTATTTTTCTACCACATTTGCATGAATTGCGGCTATTAGCTTGCTTCGGACAACCCTCCAGGAGAATCCGGATGGAGTGCACTTAATACGCATTAGCTACGCTTATTTGACAGCCTCAATCTGCCGAGCGACTTCTGCAATATGGATGATGTCTGGCCGTCTCACACCACCCCCACCCTTTCATCCCTTCAATCTGCCATCACTCCACCTTCTCCCTGAAGCGTGTCCTTTTCGTTAGAAAACAAGTGTATCTCCCAATGCAGCCGCAAAAGGACGACGTCCGGTTTTCGATGCGAGGATTGCTTTATCCGTACATTTCGGAAAGTGCGAAATTTTTATAATTTTTCAATTGTATTGTTTGCCGGGACAGGCAGCAACGGGAGTGAGACGGATGCTGCTGCGGTTGTCCTTCGGTTGTGACACACGACTGAGCAAGGACCCAGAGTCTGAGCTTCCCGGGACACGTGGCACATGGCTATTAGGAAAAGCGATTTCCTTGACGGTGCTAATAGAATACAATCCCAGCGCCCTTGCCTCCATCCAAAAAATAAATGTTGTGGCGTTTTTGGGTTTTCCTCTTCCGGGAGGCAACTGTCAATGGCACAGAAAAAGAAGAAAAATTTTGAAATGCCTCCATTTCAACAAAAGAGAAATTATTTTTTTGTTGAAGACAAAATTTATTTCTAATGACAATACTTATTTCATATTTTTAATCGTATAGTTATGCAGATTTTATTACTTTATGCAATATTATTACTTACTTGTTACTTATAAAAACTTTCAGTGTATTCCACCTAATTGAAGGTTTGATCTAACTCCCTTCGCCACCGACCTCTTCTGTTTCTGTCTGTCCTGGGCCTTGTAATTACTTTGTTTCCAAGCGCCGGGCGGTCCTCAGCAACCAACAGATTTCTTGTCACTTTTGGTGTTGTGCGATGCAATTAAAACCGCACCGCAGGTGTCCTTTGAACTTTGGCCCGAAAATAAACTGAGTGTCTTAGTATTTGCTCGTTGGTGTGGAATGTGTCAGTTGCAAGGCTTCCGAAACGGGACATCATGTCCTTCTGATCTATTAACGTTGTTGACGCAGTTCAGAAGCAATTATCATGTCTTTATTATGAGAAACCCACAGAAAGGTTTTGAACTTTGATTTTTACTTGTTTTTTTTTATTTTAATTGACAATAGTCATTACGATTTGTATCAATTTTCTGGAGATTCCATTCAAATTTGGGGAACGCATGAGGAGGATTCATATGGCCCACAGCAATGACTATATCTTTGCCAATAACCGGGAAGAAATTATTTTTGAGATTTTTAGTGAAATTTCCTGGTATCCTGAATTTCCTTTCCCATTGGGGCACAATATGGCGCCTTCCGAAGGCTATATCTTTGCCAGCACTCATCCGATTCTTGAGAGGAATACCTTAAACATTTTGTACATCGATTTTCTTTCAATATGCATTAAAATATGGAAACAAATAATTTATGAGATTTTTTGTGAAATTTCCTGGAGGATCCCCTTTGAAATATTGAAAAATGCATGAGACCACAATATGGCCCCTTCCGATGGCTATATTTTTGCCATTATTCATCCGATTATTGAGAGGAATACCTTTAACGATTTGTACATCGATTTTCTTTCAATATGCATTAAAATATGGAAACAAATAATTTTTGAGATTTTTTGTGAAATTTCCTGGAGGATCCCCTTTGAAATATTGAAAAGTGCATGGGACCACAATATGGCCCCTTCCGATGGCTATATCTTCACCATTATTCATCCGATTCTTGAGAGGAATACCTTAAACATTTTGTACATCGATTTTCTTTCAATTTGCATTAAAATATGAAAACAAATTATTTTTGATATTTTTTGTGAAATTTCCTGGAGGATCCCCTTTGAAATATTGAAAAATGCATGAGACCACAATTTGGCCCCTTCCGATGGCTATATCTTTGCCATTATTCATCCGATTCTTGAGAGGAATACCTTAAACATTTTGTACATCGATTTTCTTTCAATTTGCATTAAAATATGAAAACAAATTATTTTTGATATTTTTTGTGAAATTTCCTGGAGGATCCCCTTTGAAATATTGAAAAATGCATGGGATCCCAATATGGCCGCTTCCGATGGATATATCTTGGGCATTATTTATCCGATTATTGAGAGGAATACCTTTAACGATTTGTACATCGATTTTCTTTCAATATGCATTAAAATATGGAAACAAATAATTTTTGAGATTTTTTGTGAAATTTCCTGGAGGATCCCCTTTGAAATATTGAAAAGTGCATGGGACCACAATATGGCCCCTTCCGATGGCTATATCTTTGCCATTATTCATCCGATTCTTGAGAGGAATACCTTTAACGATTTGTACATCGATTTTCTTTCAATATGCATTAAAATATGGAAACAAATAATATTTGAGATTTTTTGTGAAATTTCCTGGAGGATCCCCTTTGAAATATTAAAAAGTGCATGGGACCACAATATGGCCCCTTCCGATGGCTATATCTTCACCATTATTCATCCGATTCTTGAGAGGAATATCTTAAACGATTTGTACTTCGATTTCCTTTTAATTTTCATCGAAATATGGAAACAAATTATTTTTGAGAGTTTTTGTGAAATTTCCTGGAGGATCCCCTTTGAAATATTGAAAAGTGCATGGGACCACAATATGGCCCCTTCCGATGGCTATATCTTCACCATTATTCATCCGATTCTTGAGAGGAATACCTTAAACATTTTGTACATCGATTTTCTTTCAATTTGCATTAAAATATGAAAACAAATTATTTTTGATATTTTTTGTGAAATTTCCTGGAGGATCCCCTTTGAAATATTGAAAAATGCATGGGATCCCAATATGGCCGCTTCCGATGGATATATCTTGGGCATTATTTATCCGATTCTTGAGAGGAGTACCTTTAACGATTTGTATATCAATTTCCTCTCAATTTGCATCAAAATAAGGAAACAAATTGTTTTTGCCATTTTTGTTAAATTTTCTGGATTACATTAATGCCCCTTCCGAGGGCTATATCTTTGCTGGTAATCATCCGATTCTTGCGCGGGAGAGTTAATTTAAATTGGGGGAATGTAGATGGCTATATGACCGACAGTGATGTCAATATTTTTTTGCAATTTCCAACAAATCCTTGAGGGAAATGCGCTTATAGATCCTAACAGACAACCCTTATGGAATGCCTCTACCCTCCTACTTCTTTCCTCAGTAGCATATGTCACAGTGGCGCGTTGGAAATTATGAATAATATCCGTAACTTCTGCCGAGGCACACACACTCAATATCTTTACAATCCGTGAAATAGTCACTCGCAGCTTGCAATGAATAAGCGAGGCGACTTGCCCACACTTCACTTCAATCTGAGCCAACGCCTCCGAGTTCAAACCCAAACTGAGAGCTCAATGCCCAAACTCCGCTTTTGTGGGGGGCGTGCCGTCAGATACAACTTCCGATGACATCCGACAGATGTTTTGCTGCCAGCAGGATAACCGGAGTCCGAAGGGGTGAGAGTTTTCGGTACTTAGTACCCAATACACAGGAGTTGCGCCCGCTTGCAAAACAATTGTCGGCAATTTCTCGTCGCGGATGTCTCCGCTGCTGCCGAGAAATCCAAAGTCGAGAATCATATGCGAAAATTACATTTGAATGTTCGGTACTTCGCAGCCCTGAATGGTGAGATACTGTGCGGGCGTTGACATTTTGGCAAAAGGTGTTTTGTGTTCCTGTTTTCTGGCACATGACAATGTCATTGCCACATGGCAGGCGGCAAGGTGTGACACATCTGAATTTGATTGAACCGGGGAAAGGTACTTGCAATCGGAGAGATTTTTCACGATATTGGATCATGCTCAGTTTGAAAATATGTGGGCGACACAATAGGCTTAAATGAATTATTAAAGATGGGTCGTAGGTCATTGATTTTTTAGTTTCATGATGGGTGCTGTGTCTGGTCTTAGACATAGACCCTTTGTCAAGCTTGAAATATTGCCTAACAATTAAAAATTGAAATGAAATGCTTGCAGTATTGTATTACATATAACAAGTAAAGGATATAAGTAGGAAAGGCAAACTGACTTGAACTAATCCATAATAAATTCCACATGGTTTTCGATTTCACTCAATTAATTCTTAATTAAAATCTCCTCCTTGAGCATCCTTATCAGCTATGGAATTTGCATATTCTGTTGTCTAGATTAGTTAATCATAATTTATGCAAATAGCATCACGTCGAATATAGATGTCGGGAAGCATGTATAATTTAACAAATATGCCAAACATTTGGCCAGACAAAGGATGGCAATTACACAAAACGAAAACAGGGACTTATGAACTCGATTTAAGTGAAGGGGGAGGCGAATATATTTAAAATTGTGTATCAAAAGCAGCCTTTCCCCCACCATCAGCCATCCTCCTACCGTGGTTTCCCATTGTTGCGGGAATACATTTCAGCCGCCATTTCTGATCGACAGCTGTCATGAATGACAATTGGATTGCAGGCATAGAAACTTCTGGGCTGCGACTGCGGCCTCAAACTCTGAGATTCCTACAGAATATGCAATAAAAATATGAAACCCTCGTAATGATTGCCAGTATTTATAGGACGGCGGTGGCTGATGTGGCTGTGGCGAGGTCATCAAAACGAAAACAACCAAATCGACATGAAAATTGAAACAATGGCCAGGCGAGTCGCAATCGAGCCCCAGGAGGACGCTCGGCGACGGAACACCGATTGGAGTGTCTTGAACTGAGCTGAACTGAACTGAACAGAAGTGGAATGGAGTGAAGTGGTTATCGAGTGAGACGCTGAAATGCGATTGCTTTTTTGTGGGCTGTCCCAGGATGAAATTACAATGGGGGGTGAACTCTCACTCCTCGGTAGATCAACTGAAATACATAGGACGCAAAGAAAAAATAAATAATTAGCCTTAAAAGATTGTTTTTTTTATTTATTAGCAAGGAGATCATTAAATAAATACTCTGTTTTAAGATATTTTTTCAAATATTTATTTGATAATAGCTTCTTATATGTTTTAGCCACGGAAGGGGATTCCTCTGGTCTCATTTACAAACACTCAGCCAAGTACTTTTATCCTCCTCGTACCGCTTTTTGTTTTCATGTTTTCAGACGCACCACCACATGTGGGAAATAAAACAAGCCAGTGGGGAAGGAGGCGTAGCAGAGGGGGAGGGGTTCAGAGGGCAGAGTGCAGAGTGCAGAGTGCAAAACCTTTAAATGCAATTATGGCCTCTGGCTCATGTAAACTCCTAAGAGAGTAAGAGCTCGTCACAAAACGCCAATGATATGCTCTCGAGTGTCTTTTGTTGTGGCTTAAATACATAACCAGGGTAACTTCCCCCTGACACCCTCCGGCGGGCTGCTTACCAGGCAGCGCGCCAAAAAAGCTGCGATGAAGCTTCCTCCTATTCGCCAATCGGGTGGTGCAGATGGGTGAGCCGGAGTGTGAGTGTGTGGCATATGCATCGTCCACAATCGCATCATTTTGAGCAATTAAGTGTGTATTATCCTCCGCTGCGTCTGTCAAAGAGCCTTGAAAGCAACTTCAAACCCCGAATCGAGTCGCAGGGTCGGACTCGCTCCTGTTCCGCCACCGGAAGTACATTGAATATGCGAGTGTACGAGATGAGTGTGTGTGTGATTGTTATGTATCGTTATAGGCTGCACTGCACTGAAAAAAAAATTTAAAATGAATTCTTTACAAAGCTTAATCTCTCAGTGTACAATACAATACAAATTTTTCATTAATATTTTTTTTGTTAAAAAATTAGCCATTTAATAATCCTGCTGGCATAATTTTTTGTAGTGTAGCTTTCCATATTATAAAACAGCGTTTTTCATGCGCAAATTGTGCATTTATGTCGACAATGGCAAGCCCACAATGGCAGCGGAATGGGATAGGAATTTCTCGTTATATGGGATATAAGGATATGTGACATAGGATACGCTGTGTATTATGTGCCTGGGATGCAGCAGAGCATTACAGAGTCCCAAGTGATGCCTTCATTTACAACTAAGGGGAGGCCTTTTGCAGTAAAGTTCACGAGTAGAAAGTCTACTTGAAAGTCTCCTTGAAAGGTTACTTCAGGATTCACAAAACAAAAAGTTTAAAAATTAAAAAAAAAAAAATTTTCCATAGAAATCATGAATTATTTTATTCAAAAACAGGGCAATTTCTTAACACTTTATAAAAAGAAATATTCCGAGAATTGTATCTTATGTATTTTTTACATTTTTGTAAAAATTGAACACCATCTACTGCAAAATTACACCCATTTGCCTCCTGAACTGTCACAAACAAGTGTGGCTAGCCAAAGGACCACGCCCTTCTTACACCTCCGGTCATACCCTCTGGCCACGGTGGCCAATTTAGAATTCAATTTAATTTCAATTGTCAATGAAAAATCTTTTTACACTCTCAAGTCTCCCATTTTCCATGCAGAAACCCAATCCGCACGCAGCGGGGTAGCTCCATTAGGAGTTTTCAGGTTTCCCAGAAGTCTCTTAGTTGAAAAACTCTCTGGACTCTTGACTTTGTGGCTGCCATTTGGGGACAAAAGGTGGGAGACCAAAAGCAATTACATAACAGTTTTCGGTTCTATTCCGGAAAGTTTCCTTGATAATTGAAACACGGGGCTTCCTTTGTGGAAGAGAGAAACCCAGACAGAATCAAAAACAGGCCAAGTGGCAGCAGGAGCCATAAATTATGCACAGGTCATGAAAGACAGCAGCAGCAACCTGAAAGCGGCAACAATAACACAATCCCGGGAAAGTGCCAGTCACCCCCAATCCTGGCTAATTGCCCGAAGGTTGGTACTGAAAAGTTCCCTGAGCAGCCGCACCAGACTGCTTCCATCCGGTATCCTGTTTTCTTAGCAACGCCGTCGCCTCGGGATGTGAAAGATTTCCTACACGTTCCGCCCATCTCATAAATAACAGGCAAAATTTCATTTAGACAAATTATTGTCTATCAATATGTTGCCACAACATGAATTGTGGGCAGCCGAAGGGCGACGGGAGGCGATTGCTCACTTATCGGCCCACCTTCCGGTCACCCGCTTGTATTTGTATGTTTACATAATAATATTTGCGGCTCATAATTGCATAAATTTTTAAAACGAACCGCGTTTCAGGTCTGTGAACATGCACTGCCGCATTGTTCGACCCCTGATCCCTGATCACTTTTCCCAGATTCTGTTTAAATTGGTTTGGCTAACTTATACCCTTAAATTGGGTATCCTGGGAAATTTGAACAATAATCACTCAACTAGGAATTTAATATTAAAAATTGAAATTTATTTTATATTTATACAACTGAAGAAACATACACTCAAACCCTTCTTTTCAGTAAAAACTTCCTTAATTAGTTGAAATATTTGATAAAATTAGAGTATCTAGGAAGACGACCACTACTATTAGCCCTAGCCCTACTTGTTTTGATTTGGTTTTGGGTTAATACGTAGAAATTAAATTAAATATGCCCGAGGTTAAATGTGGTTGCAGGTTCGCTCTTCGAACAAACACAAAAGGCATTGGCATCGGGCCTAGGCTTTAAATCCAATTATCCAGATATCCAGAAGGAGTTGGTCATGCAGGTGTGTGTGCTGGAGATTATATGTCATCCCTCCCAGGAAGTTAAGAAGTATATCAGAGATAACGTTCCCATTGGGCTATGAGAGTCTTGTCTGGCACTTGACTTCTTCATAATTATTATGAGCGCATAAATTCCATTTCTGTCCAACTATGCGGTTGTCACAGAGGTCATCGATTCTCTCGGCTTCGTCTTCAAAAGAGCAGCGCCCCATTTCTGGCAGTCAAGTCCTCAAGAATCATCTATCGGATGGAGCAAATCGACTGTGAAATTCGATAAGTGGATGAAATTGTCTGAGTGCGAGCCTAAGACCAATTACCACTTGGACCCGGGATTTGTTTACCAGAACAGCCCAAACGCGACAAATACGAACTATTATGGGTGAATTATGAATTACGCTCCACTTTATGTGACTTTTACGATGGCGATTCAAATTAGTTTCGTGTTCTCCGATGGGATTCCCTTTGGAGCGTATTGCCTTAAAGTGATTGTTTCTATGATTTTTTTTATTTGGAAAATTGTTTATGATTTTCATTTAGAAGGCTATAATAATGAGTTTTGTTTTGTTCTTAAAAATAATATATTTAATAAAAAAGATATTCCGCCGTTTGGTTCCATCGTCATTCAACACACTTTTGTCCCAAAAAAAAAACAAAAAGATTTCCATGAAATACTTATTTTCCCAGGGCAACCACTTGACTTATGACGCCTCCCCTTCTCCGCCTTGTGGGGACAACTAAATCGCTACTAAGTATTATACTATATAGATTATATGGCGGACGAGGCACGCACACACACAGCCACAGGGGTGCCTAATAGTGTAGCCCACTAAAGACACTAAGCACGACAAAAAGACATTAAACACGACAACGAAATAAAAAAACATTGAAGTTCCTTATCAGCATTTCCGCTTTTCGTGACCAATGTCTTGGAGTGTGCACACGCACACACCCAGTAGAGTGTGTGGGTATGGGTTCAGGGACCCAGAGTGTGTGTGTGTGTGTGGGGGGTGCGAGCTTGTGGTGTATCAGTTTCGCAAACTCTCTGGATCTCAGTTGGCATGCAAAGGTTATAGAAATGGAAAAGTCGGAAAAGGGGCAAGGAAGTGGGTTTTCCGGCCCCACCACCCCCAGGCCCAAACTTAATTTCTGGACATGCTCTTGGCCACACTGGTTATCCTCCATTATTCATAATATGCAAATGCCTCGGCGTAATAAATTCTTGATGCATGGCCACCGGCTGCGGGTCAATTTTGAGCTCACGCTTGTGGTCTTCAACAGCTGCATAGCGAAAAATTATTTTACTCATTTGGATATCTTCTAGTCACCCCTTTTCCACATGCCTATCGTAAATGTGAAATATAAAAATTAGTAATAATTAATAAAGCTAAAAACTAAGCCATACTTTTTAATTGTAAATTGTCTATCATGAAATAAATAAATAAATTTAAAACTATATTTTTTTTGTGTGTACCCTTTGCAGCAATTTGGCTCAGAAGTTGGGTGGTGTTTGGCGTGTTTAGCACTCAATCTGAGGCGGCTCCTCCGAGCCACTGGCATATGCCGCATTGCCTCTGAACCAAATTAAATGGTTCTTTTCTTTTCTGGCAAACTCGGATTCTCGTTATGGGCTGTTGAATGTGGTGGGCGGAGCCCTCTCTCACGCACCATGTGGAAACCACATACATGCCCACGCCGCAGGACAAGGGACACGATTCGTATATAGATCCTTGGATATATTCTTCAAGCTGAGATGCGGGCGTAATGCGGGTTTGTATTTTGTAGATACAAGTTTAATAATAATTTTAGCATTAGTCTTTTTTAATTTAACACATCAAGACTGTCTCCAAACTGAAGACCTTCTAGGGTGATTGGTGGCCGACTGGACTTTGAGTTGAAAAAAAAAGCATAAATCATAAATTTTTTGCACCACTGCTGGGACACCAAATTCAGACCAGTAGCCTTCGGACCAGCCCACCTAACCCTAACAAGCAGACTGTGTATAATGCGCACAATCGCAGCCAGGACACGAAATCGGAAGGAAAGGAAGCCCTAATGTGTGGGGAGTCAGTCGTTCGAGTGGGGGGGTTCGAAATCAAGTGGGTGGATAACTGCTGGCTCTGCACAAAATGAGTTTTCGTTTCCTTCTAGTCGGACATTTGGCAGGATGGCAGGACACGTCCATTGCCAGAGTTACTTCTGTGAGACTTCAGCTTGGCTTCTTCTGCTGGGCAAACAAGCGTATAAATTGAGTTATAATTTGTATCGGCACTTCTGACTTTACTTTCTTCCTTTGTGCCACTCCGGAAGTTGGCTTCTCCGGTATTTAAATGAATTCTCCCGGTTTCCTGATAAGTGTCTTGGCCTTTTCCCGCTTCCCATCCCGGACATGTGGCAATTGGTTGTTATCCCGCCCTGATTCGGGTTTTCCTTCTTCAAAATGATTCCAAGGTATTCGCCACGGATTTTTTAAGAATGGGAAGCAGCTAGCAGGGAAGGGCATACTATGATAGGTCGACCGTGTTATTTTGGCCTGAAAGTGTATAAAATTCTATGTATTTGGCTATTTTGGCTTCCCAGCACCCGAAGCTTACGGAATTTCTTTGATAATTGTTTGACAATTGTGGTTTGGTCCTCGTAATTTTTACTAATTACTCCCAGGGAAACAATACATATTACCTTCCGCTCTTCAAGTTGGCAACAATGTTTCACAAGCCCCTTTGGACTTCAAAATTATTGTTTTTAAGAACTAACGCAAGCAGAACTAATACATTTAATTAAGCCAATTTCCAGGCTGTGGCCTGCGTCCTGGAGAGGAGGAGAACCCACCTCTATCAGTAAGGGCAGGTGCCCTGGGGGCAGAAGGCAACTTGGGGAAGTAATACTACCACCCCTCGATTAAAATGCGTACAATAAAATTGTGATTTCTTTCCCATACCATCCCGGATTTTTTCTATTTACTTTTATACCTTATACCGTGCCGTAGCTTTGCCATTTTTGTTCATTTTTATTCTTAATGCTTGAAATGGCAAAATGGCAGTTTACGCTCCGTTCACATTTTGTCCTGTTCCAGCCCCTTTCCCCATTTTCCCCCTGGCTTGCTACATTGAGTGGCATACTCAGAATGTCTTTACATCTCTTTACGCTTGGATATGGCTGCGGAAAGTGGGGTTCCCGAATGGCAAAAGAAAAAAAAAAATAAATAAATAAATAAGAAGAATAAATTGAGAGGGGGAGCTCTGGGGAAAATGGCCGCTTGAGGCCCGAGGAATCATTGAGTTATTACTATGCCTATCATCGAGTGAACAACACATGTTGAGCCACAGATTTATGTGCAATTGAACTTATTTATGCTGCTGATAATATTGTCTAACCCAGATTAGCTGCAAGACGAGAAACAGACTAAGTGGATCCCGTATACATTGTAGCTCAGTTTCTCAATGTGGTTACTCAGGCTTGCTTTTGTATTTTTAGACATTTATCAGCAAACCAAACAAAAACGAATCCGAAGTTCGAACAACAAACAAACAGCCAAACATCTCAAACTTTGTTTTGTCTGGCAGATCATTCCCTCTTTTCGCATCGAGTATCTGTATCTGTTTTTATGCACCCGCATGGATCTGTCGGATTGCGGCTGAAAATCGATCTGCGAATTGCAGCCCAAGAGCCCAGAAAAATGCAAAAAAGTCACGTAGCCAGCGGAACAGACAAGCCATATAGACAACGACTTACGACTTACGAGAATATGCATATCAAGGATAAAGGGGGCAAGGGGCCATGGATGCCGAAACGGGGGCTCGGGGGGGCGCTCGTGGCATGGATCGGTGGTCAGTAGGGGTGATTAGGTGGGTGCGAGGACCCAGGAAAAATGTTAACATCCAAATACACTGTCCGAAATCTGGGGGTGGAACCAACTCCAATCTTAACTAGACCGTTTATAATTTTTGGATCCAAAAGCCTCTCTTATTTACCAACGAATCTTTCAGAATAGTTTCGTGGAATAAAAGCTAATAGTTTTCTATAACTAGAGCCAAATCTTTCACTGCAGGCTTAGCACCGAATGGGCAATTAAAGTGTCACAAGTTCGGGACATGCAATATTTCATGACGCACTGCCCAAGATTATGAATATAAATGCAAATTAGTCCTGAACCGAGTCCAGTCCATTCCCAACCCCCGACCGATTTCCAAGGTGGCTCTCATTCACCTGTCAGAAGGCATGGATGGCGGCTAAGAGCCACTAGAAGGGGGTGAAAAGGGATGGCTGGCGGGGTTACTTAGAGAGCGGGAGCGTGACAATCATTAAAAGTCAACCGACAACGACGACAACGTTGAAACGTCCGACGTTGAACAATCACTGAAAATGACTAACGGTAACCACGATAGCTCACATCCGGACCAAAAGTCCTGGCCTGAATACACTCCTGAATACATATATTTTCTAGCTTACCTTTTCTATACGTATAGAGGGAAGGTGTACACCCGTATATACCGAAAAAATAAACGAAGAAAAGCTTTTGGTGGCCCGTGCACGTTGAAAGAAAATTACGCTCTTATCTTACTTCCTGTCGTGACACAATTTTCTATCATAGAAGCCACTCGAGAGGCCGGACTATACGTCGGAGCCACGTTGGTTGTTGTTCCAACTTAGGTCAAATACATAAAGTTATTATTGCTTTTACTATTTTGGAGAAGGGCCTGAAGGGAGCCGGTGCAAAAGTAATGATAAATGTTTCAGGCGCACGTTTTTTTTGCCAACAGATTGGGGACTAGAGTCCAGGACCTAACGTCATAATTTAGGTTTATAGTGATTTTCGGGGTAATGTCATTTTGGTTATAAGGATCCAGAGTATATATTTTTTAACAAAAAAAAAAAAAAATTGAATTAATGGTACCTTCTATTAAAGGAACTCTTATAATACCATAGAATATCCCTAAAACTTGGCCCAGAAAAACTGTTTTGTTTTGAGCCACAAGTTATGGCCAAGTTATAGGATTATGCATAATTATATTGGCTAATCACATGCAAGCGAAAGTAAATAAAGTCAAGTCTAAGGAGCCGACAGCAAGGGCGAATTAAATTAAAATTTTCCATGAATTTCTCATGAATAAATATTACTTAAGTGGGTCGCTTAGTCCAGTTCACCCACTCTGGGGCGTAGAGCCAGCTCCCACATGAGCTATCATTCTGGAAGTCTCTGTCTCCCTGAGCGTAATGAGATGAAAATCGAAAAAATTCACCGTACGTGACAAATTGAAAAAAAGCGCATCAGTGGAGCGAAGTTAACTGTTGAGACCTGTGTGGAATCAACCATACCATATTGGACAGCGGGCAACGACACCGACACCGACAACGACAACGACGACGCTTTTCTGATGACTTGGCCAGCACCAAAAGCAACAACCAAACACCCAGTTAGCAAAAAATAACAACAAGCCAGCTACTGTGACTGACTTTTACGAGTACCAATAAAAAAAATAAACCAATATCTCAGAACGTCGTCCGAACAGCGATGTTCACGGCAGTAAGTGGAGCTCGGAGCTCTGTAATACTATCTACACACGTGAAATGAGTTGTCAAGGGGCACTGTGGGATAAATAGGTAGAAAAGTGAATAGTTCTCGACTCTCTAATTAATTATTTGGCAATGTTTCATTTCCTTTAAGATTTTGAGGGATTTCCAAATATCTTCTTTTAAAATTTTTGTATTTTTAAAGAGACATCCTCACAGAGGTACTGTCACCCACTACTACTCTAAATGTCCCTTGTCGCCTGCAACTCAGAGTCGGCATATGACTACGACTGATTACCATGACGAAGATCAGGAAGGAGCCTTGCAGAGCTTCACGCTGCTGTTAAACAGAATTGCTAACCATCCGGGCAAGGTCCAATTGCGGCGTTTTACAATTCGATGCTGTGGTCAGGTCTGTGGAGTAAACAATGCCCCTGCTGCCCCATCTACCCCTGGCTTTTCTCTCCACCCCCTCTTGACATCCAGGGCCTGTGCCGAGGCAATGGCTCATAACTTTTTCAGTTAATGAAGACATAAAACTCAGTGCAGTGGCTGCCACGGCAGCTGGGGGCAATAAACACATCGCCAGTGGCAGCAACAACAATGGGCAAAAACAAGGAGTTGCCTCATTTTGCGGCGATGGTTGTGTTTGCTCTTTTCGGCGTTCGCCTTTTGTTTGTTTCCACAGGCACAAGAAAGTTGCTGCGCGCCAAGTCCGCAAAAAGTTGGAGATATCTCCAGCGAATGATAAGGCGGGGGGTTGGTTTCTTTTTTTGGTTTAGTTGTGGGATGGGAAAGGTACTGGGGAAAAGGTGTTTATTTGTACAGCGCCACCACCCCCTCCAAGCCCAGCCAGCCAATGTATATATGTATGTACCAGCCAGGCCGCCATTTTGCGCTGTGTAGTTGTTGCTTCTGCAGCAGAGACTTCTGCTGCTGCTACTGTTGCTTCTGCCTACTGTCGCTATCAGCGCACATCAATGGACCAACGACCAACGACAGTGTGGCGACAGGTTGGAGCAGCGGTGGAGCAGTGTTGGTCGAAGCGAAAAAGCAACAACGAGTGGGAGCAGCAGCAGCAACAGATGAGCGAGCAGGATGGCCATAGACTATGAGATAGAGAGCACCAAATGAGCAGCGACTGAGAGATATGATAACAGCAGCAGCAGCAACAGCACCAGCAGCAGCAGCAGAGACAGCAACTTTGGCCAAGACCACGCCTATTTCTTGTCTCTGGTCGAGATAAGACTGAGCGGTGTCCGAGTCAAAGTTGCGGCTTGGCTTTAAGCCTCTCCGAGAGTCAAGGACCTCCTTTTGTCCTTTGTCCTTGGCTGGTAACCTCTTAACACACTTCATTAATCAACTGCCAACAGCAATGCAACAAAAAATCGACAGAGCACGAGCAACAAGCAATTCGCCGCATCGTACCTGAATTCGCCGCTCTCCGGACAAAGCTCCACCCCAAGCGAATCAGGGCGCAGACGCCAGGGAAAGAGAGTGGGCCAGCAGTGGGACTGGGGGAGCAGGTGTTGCTGTTGTAGCTCCTGCTCCTGCTTGGGCGGCCTCGCCATGGCCTGCCTTGTTGTTGCTCAGTCAGTTGGACGATGACAAACGAATGACAGACACTCTCAGCCGAGCCTCTGGGTCGGCTCCCCTTGTTTGGCTCTTCTGCTCCACCTTTGCCGAGAGAGATAATGACGCGGAGATAAGGGAGACGACAGCGATGGCGACAACAACAACGACAACTCCATTCAATGCCCGCCAGTCAGATGCTTTCGTTTTGCGTGTGTTTGTGCGCGTGTGTGGGAGAACTCTGTTGCATGTGCCAGAGTGTGTGTGTGTGTGTGTATGTATTTCGAGGTGGGTGGCGGCCCCAATGAGGTGGGGGCTGGGGTGGCTGGAAAGTCTGCTGCACGATTACCTCACACTGAAAATTGCATCTGCCTCTACTGAAAATAAACACTCCCTTTAGTCCAAATATGTACTACAAATATATAGGATGACGCATTGGAGTGTGTTTGCGACTTTCTGATAATTAAATGTTTTAAATTATCGCTGCAATTATTTCATTTCTTCTTTTTCTTCACAGCTCCAAAAACTTAAAAAAAGAAATATATATATTTTGAATCAAAATTGTTGATGGGTATTTATAGCAATTATTAATAAATCATATACGAATGAGTTTATATTTAATACCAACAAAAAAAGGGAAACCACTCAATCTCATATTTTTTAATCATATTTTGTATCATATTTTTTAAATG
The DNA here is from genome assembly GCA_035045925.1 of Drosophila atripex. Classification (NCBI taxonomy): domain Eukaryota; kingdom Metazoa; phylum Arthropoda; class Insecta; order Diptera; family Drosophilidae; genus Drosophila; species Drosophila atripex. The sequence continues at coordinate 12,622,159 of JAWNOP010000070.1, forward strand.
AAATTAATTGAATGAAATAAATATTTCCCATATTGTGAGTACAATCAAATTTTTGCATACATCCCATGGGAACGTGAATTTATCTCGCACTGGGGTTTCCTCTTCGTTTGGAATGAGAACCCATTGATAGAGTTATCCAACCGACAGAGCATGATTTATTTCCTTTCGTCATGCCCTATTATAGAATTATAAAATCATCGCAATCCCATCCCAGCCATCCCATGATATCGTATTTTTAGAACTGCCTTTCCGCGTGGCAAGTATGTAAGTACAGAACCGAGTAACCTTGAAATAATTGGTCAAAAGTTCTGCCCTCAAATGTGCATGTACTATGGAAACTTATATTTTTGTTTGGCAAGATCAAGTGCAGGCTAAAAATAGGCGAATACTTCAGGATTCTGGCGTTTCTGTGTGGCGCCTCCAATGACGTCCAATGTGTTAGATAAACAGCAATGAAAACTGAAATTATTATTGCGGCGCAGCGCACTTGGATGCCAAGATCCGTTTGGGCCAATTATACGTTCCATTAAGCTGACCCCAAAAGTACCAAAAATTTTCAAAAAACTACAAAAACAATCATAAAAGAGCCGCGTGTATCGTACATAGTTTACGAGATGGAACAAAAACAAATGTTCTCACTCGGCCGACTTACTTTTATTGGAGCTTTTCCATCCACCCGATCTGTATTGGCCCTCTGCCTCCGACTTCCTCCTCCCTCCTCCATTTCTTTCTGCCTTTATAGCTCGCTCTCTTTCCCCTGGTCGGTTTGCCTCTCGCTCGTAATATGGTAATAAAGAAAAAATGCCAGCAATGCACTGGAATTGGAACGCAGCTAAAGGCAAAAATATTATGCAGACTGGCCACAGGCGCAGGTGGAGTCTGATGCGGAGGCGGTGGTGGACACGGAGACGGAGACGGAGATGGGGGCCAGGGGTTGTCTCCTTTCTAGCATGAATAATTAATGCAAGCGAAATATTGATTGCATGTGCTTGAAAAGAGCTCCAGACGTCGACGTCAGACGTCCGACATTGCCGGCCCTAAATGACAAACGGTTGACACGCGGCCTGAGCAGGCGACAAATCTACGCTCCCCCGCCCCAAATCTACACTCTCCTGCCACAGGTCCCCTCGTCCTAGTCCTGTGTCATCCCTCCCCCCCCAGGAGAGCGAGCAGAGGCCTTTTCGCTGTCCATTGGCCAGGGGGTGGTCCCCGACTGTGGACTTCCAGGAGCTAATAGAGTGGGTGTTGCATAAATTTTCCCAGCGGGCAGTCCAGATCTGGAGGGAATGGAACCAAAGGAGTGTGGGCCGGACTTCCAGGCAGGACTTGGGCCCAAAATTACTTGGCATGTGCATAGCTTGTTGGGCTTTAATAACTGGTGTATAGATAGACGGCTTAGATAAAGGGGTTAAGTAGAGAGCTGTTCGTTGACTTTTGGGCAGAAAAAGAGGGTTAAAAACTATACCCTCTCAAGGGCTATTTAAATGGCTTTTATAAGAAATAACAAATTATATAAGTTTTAGGAATTGTATACTTCTCTGCTATATTTCATATTTATAGAAAAACATTTCCTAGCTGATCTCCTTTAACTATCCTTACATACGTATGTGATGTACAACTTAGAACCAATGCTGAAAGCCCATTGGACAGGCAGTTCTCGAGGTCTGATTTGGAGACCCCAACCCATGGAAGCCGTGTCTCCTGCCCAACTTGCGTGACTTCATTTGCATTTATTACGTTGCGTTTTTTTAGCCCTGTCGTTAGTGTCCTTTCGCTGCCCACTCACACACTTACACACTGATACGCCCCAGACCCAAACCACCAGCACCACCCCTAGCTGGGCACCCACAGCCACGTGCTAGTGTGGTTGGCTGATCGGAGTTTCGGGAGCTCCACCCGTTCCCTCATAATTGCCGCCGAGGTAGTCAGTCTCAGCCACCGTCTGCATTCCGCGCTTTCCCTGCCAAACAAACTTACCTTCGCCGTTTTTCGGTATGGAGCTATGGAAAATCACACGGGGGAAAGGTGACGGGGTGTGGAAAAACTAGAGGGAAAAAATATGAAAAGAAACTATAGCGCATAGACGAAATGGTCGGCGTTCTCTGCGCTGCTCCGTAGTTCATTTTCTGTTTCTCGGCTTCTGCCTCTGTTTTCTGTCCCGAGACTCGTCGTCAGTCGCTTTCGAGGAGTTTTGTGGGGCAGGTGTGTTCATGTGGTTTTTATTTTCGACTTGATTCGTATCGTATCGTATTGTATCGTATTGTTTCGGGTGTGGGGGGACTATGTTCGTTCCAGCTACAGTTCCATTTTCGCATTTCGACTGTGTGTGCCTTAAGCTGACTATCCCAAACAACAAACTAAAAAACTACACCTTTTTGCCGACGGTTTTGTTTGGGATTTCCTTTATTTTTCTCAAACCGAGTGCGCAAAAAAAACAAAATAAAAAAAACAAACAAACATTCCGCAAACCACAATTTTAAAATGCTTTCTGCTCCTGCCCCCAGGATTTTATGCAAATAAAACTGTGTCGGTTGTCCACCCCATGCGATGGACTCGTGTGGTCTTGATTTGCAAAAGTGATTTCTAATTGTTTCGACTTCTGTGGGCCCAACTTGCTAAAAACCTACTCTATTTGGCGAGCAAGTGCCTGGCAGAGAGTGGAAGTGATAGAAGGAACGGTGGATGTCAATGTCACAGGCCCACTTGCGGCTGAATTATTGAAAAGGATATCCCCCTTGACCCCTTAGTTTCTTAGCATGGATATAGAAGAAGACTAGATTAATGACGTCACTATTGGAGATTATCATGCGATCTAAAGCGATTGCAAGAAAATTCAATCTGGGTGAGTTACCAAAAAGCTCTTAAAAAATCATAATATTAAAAAAAAAAAGAAAACAATTATAAATATTACTCTTAGGAGACCCATAAACAAGTCCATATTTGCGAGCTTAGCTTAGGGTTATTAAATAATATTTAGAATGACGATTAGCTATCATGTCGACTTCTGACTATAGTCTAGTTTCTCAAAATTTTTTTTTGTTTCTTCGACTTAAGATTTGAAAAAATCATGGCATTGAACATGCCGGAAGCATTACCCTTATTTGAATATTCTCTATTGTATTATGATTTCAAATTATATAAATGTGGAGAAATAACTTTGAAACTGCACGAAGCTGATTCATGCTTTTTCTCTGGAGAGTACTAAAAAAAAATAATCTCTGTGCCAGAAACGAGTGCCTCGAGATGGGATATCGACTGATCCCTGGAGGGGCACATACGAAGACTGCCGCCGAAGCTCGTGCCCTTAAACCGCATAACATATGTTTTAAATGCTTCGCGACAATTAAAAAAAAAAAGAACTTTTTTTTATTCAGATAAACACTAGATTTGCCTTGGTTTCGGAAACATTAGATGTGGCACATGCCAAGTAGGGCATGTCTTGCGTATGATTTATAATCTTGCGTATGATTTATCATAAATTGTTGAAAACCCATTTAATTTTTTCCCCTTTTTGTAAATGCAATATATAAAAACTTATCCCTTGATAAGGTTTTGTTGGATGATATTTTACAAATTGAATGTCGTTAAAAGCACGCCGGATATCCTTATGTCGCTAAGCATTGAAGCGTTTTCATTAAGATGAGGCATACTATGCGTTGAGAGATTCCATTCGTTTTATATTCCCAACAGTTTTGAATTTTCAGTTTATGCATTTCAATATATCAATTAACATGAATACTTGTCAGACTTCCTTTTGAACACACTTTTTTTCTTTTGCTAATAAGTCAAAAATAAATAAGGATAACTCCTTTGATGAATATCATTTATGGCAAACCAAATATAACCCAATGACACCTTTCCGGCCTCTAAAATCTACAATCTGACACGAGCTCCAAAAAAAAAAAAATAAATAAATAAAATTGCTAATCTCACGGCGATAGCCAAAAGTTGTGGCTATCGGGACCATCATTGCGCACTATCTTCACATCGTTTCCCATACGATCGGGTCTCGACTCTGGCCGATGGTAAAAACTCCTTATCGCGCCTTTATGGCCTGTGAATCGATTGTATTAAGAGCCATTAAAATATTTTCTAAAACCTCCTATCATATCATTCAATTAGGCAAGAAACAAGCTATATATAGGATCATAAAACATAGCATTCGGTGTCGCCTGATAATAGAAGACTCAAACACCAATCATTCAATTGTTGCCGCTGTTGTTGTGGTTTATTTCTCAACACATTAAGCACCATAAATTCATCAATATAAAAGTGTCGCACTTTGGAAATTTATAGCTCTCGTGCAGATAATGGAAGAAGACCTGAATTGGGCGTCTTAAATTTTGGGTGTAAACTTGGTCAGATCCCCGGGTCAGATAGAATTTGCAGTAATGGAGCAGACACAGTCATCAAGTGGACTGGACCCACCTTTACACACCTGAGGAGATAAACGCCAGATAAGTAGTTTCGTTGGGATCACGATTAGGGGCACGTTGCGATGTACTTGGTTATCGCGGAACACGCTTTATGGCCAGTACTATTGGATACTCTATAAAGCAGTAATTTATGAAGTTCCCCAGGGCGCTACTTGACTTTTATTTCCATCTTTCGAAGTAGTGAGAGTGTTAGAGGGGTTAACCCACTTTTGATTTAAACAAATAACACACTAAATATTTCCTTAAACTTAAGAACTTTTGTTCAGATATTGTTTTTAAATCTTTTCTAAATCTTTTTTAAATCTAAATCTAAAACTAAAAAGTTGCAGAAAACTCCCAAAAACATACGGGGAATTTCTTCCTCCGATTACCAAAAAATAAATAAATATGGGCCATTAAATGGGTTAAATACACATAGAAATCGGTAGAGTAAGGCGAGAGAACCTTTGTTTGTATTTCCTGATGATATCATCTATCAGAACCCACGTCTAACTTCGCTTTATGGTGCACTCTTGGGTTGATTTTTCTGCCTCTGCTGCTCTCTTCTGAATCGCGTTGCTTCATCGAAGGTGGACAAAAAAAAGAAATATCACCAAGGCGGATAGGGGGACGGATAGATGGCGCATGCACCTGATATTTTTATGAATTTACAGCACCCGAATTATTCTTCCAATTTCGAAAATTTATTGCCAGATACACAAGCATTTGACATTTATTTGGCCGTTTCAATTCTATACGATCTGATTCGATTCGATTCGATTCGATTTCTCGGACTCACCAGCGACGTTTTACTGTCCGAAAGCAAAAGTGTTTTCTTGTCGCCACGACGATTGCACATGAGTGGCTCTGATCGGGCGAACTTGTCGCCTAAATGCCAGAATTCCACGATAGTCACGGGCCGACTGTGCGTATACGTGATGTGGGGAAGGCAAGGCGTTGTTGGCTAGGCTCTGTTTTAGTGGACGGTTAGATGATTCAAATTGCTTTTATTTCATACTCTTTATATCTGAATATAATAATAATCTATATATATAGTATATGCATTACCTCCTAGCTCGCCACTATCGCCTCCAAGTGACAGTTCCTCAGAGTAAGTCGTTTATCTGTACAACCCAGTCGCGCTGGTCTTTTGTTGCAGCATTACGTCAAGACTTCTGTTGCAGATAAACGACTCTGGAGAGTGGCAACAGATCGTTTATTTAGATGGGAAATTGCAGGGAAACCGATTGGGTTCTGTTTATATGGCTGTGGGCACCACATCGGACTGGACCCACACTTGTACGGATATGGTATATGAGCGGCTTGGCACTATCGGCGTAACCGTCAGTGTCTTGTCACTGGCGTATTGTTTATAAGCCTCGCAGTGGCACTTCCCCACAAAATTGTTTATGTTTTGATACGGAATTCGTGTCACTGGTCATTATAGATATCTATGCTACGTAGGGGCACTGCTACTGGCTGTATAAACAGGGAAATCACAGAAACAAAGCCCAATATCATGCGGGGTATGAAGATGATGGATTGAACTATTAGTCCTGATGTCTCTTTAGTTTTTGCTCAAAATAACTTACAACTATTTGTAGATTGAAGTAATGATTTAAAATTGGACATTCAAAGTCCATTAGACATTAGATCATATTTATGAGACTGCTATTAACTAATAACAATTTTATGGCGTCTCGATAGACAGTTGTAAAGATAATGCCAATCGAGTTCCCTTCATTCATTCACATATCCGCGCTGTCCAATTATAAGTAAGCAGCGGTCTAATCTGTTTCCATCCAAAATAATATTTCGCAGCGTTTTTCCCGTTCCATAAATTGTTCCAAGCTATAGAATAGATAGTAAATTTGCCCAAGATATCAGTCGCTCGGGGTGCAGAGTACACGAGAATGGGGCCTCGAGTGGAACAGTATATGTAGTTAATATAATGGCCTTTGGCGGTCAGCTCCGACCGAGCGCTAATGCCGAAGTGATCCTCCTACACGAACTTTTATCAAAAAGGTTCGTCTGTGGGTTAGCATTTTGGGGTCTCTTCTCAGACTCACTGCTGGCCGATGTTTTTTTATTTTTAAAGGTTGTCATCGGGTGCTTACTCGCTCCTCTCCGGCGCTCGTAGCTCGCTAAACTCTTCGTGGCGATCCAGCCGCTTCTGAAAGGGGCAATCAATTGTCGAGCAGCCAGCTCCGAGCTAAGTTTGTGATAATTTGTTGCTGGTGTTGGGGCGACCGTGACGGTGCCGGAGATTTGCGCCGTCAAATAAAACATTCCATGGATGGTAATCCAAGTGCACAAATAACTTACCACATAACTAGAGTGTATGTGTGCCGATCCGCGAAATTCTCACGCTAATTAAAATAAAAGGTGTGCAATTTTTGGGTGCAAAAATTAAATGAAAATTCCCAAGGAAACTCTCGAGAAAAATCGGTTTAAACAAAAAAAAAAAAAAAGGGTTACATGTGAGTGACATTTTCCAATTAATTGTGAATGTTTGAGGTCAGCGCCTTGATCTGATCTCTGGCAGCAACCTCCCCTCTTCCATGTGCCGTGGCGCGGCAGATGCGATTTTGGAACGTGCGTCGAGACAGGAAGCAGAGGGTATCCTTCTGCCTTCTGGTATCTGCATTCTGGTATCTGCCTCCTGTCTGCTGCCTACTGTCTTCTGCCACTTCCGCTGCACATTGCAAATTGCGCTCGCGTGCTGCCAGGATAAGTTGAATCCGAGTTCCGAGACCCGAGCAGCGTTGCAGCTTTGGCTGGTATTAAGTTACGATCTCTAGTTCACGCCTCCTCCATCCTCCATCCCTCTGAGGGGCTGAGAGGGAAAATCATCCTCAACGGTTTGACCTTGCCGTAATTATAGTCCTGACCCGGACGGCTGGCTGTCTCACTGATTTTGACTTGAGAACTCGCCGGAGAGGTATTCCCCTGCTTCACTTATTTGTCCGCGCTTGGGTTCGGGTGAAGAGAGAGAAGGACGACTTCCGCTCCGCCTCGAGACGCGAATGCAAAACAATGGAACAGCAGTCGGAATAGGAATCAAAAGCGACCTGAATTGGCAGTGGGATGGGAATCACTATATAGCAATCGCAGCGAGTCCTGGCCTGTCAATAGTACGCACACAATTGGAGTTGCTAGGTTTACAAGATCAACAGAGCCTGATACCCAAATAAGTACAGACGAGGGCACAGCAATAGGTTATGGAAAGCTTACAGCTACTAGGAGCAGAGATGGAAGAAACAGAAGCCATACTTTCTGGGTAGTTGGCATTTAATTAAAATAAGTTTAAGTTTCTTAATTTTTTGATAGAATAAATAATTCTAAAATAATCTTTTGTAGTAGGAGCCTTTAAGGACATTCGTCATTTCTTTTTTAAAGTCTTATGTTAATGACCTCAATTATACGAAAACCGACGGAACTACTCACATGAACCTTAGTTCTTGTTGTGCCAGGAGAAGGGCATTCCATCACACTCAGTCCGCCACTTAAAATCCGAGCGAACAATGGCATATGGGGACCGAGAAGACTTTCGATTTTTAAAAGAACTTTATTTTCCTCAACTCCTCCAGCTTGTAAAAAGTCATTCATAATGTAAAGAAGCAGGGTAAATCCTTTGTCCTGGTGCAGACAGTTAGAGTCAAAGATCAGCATCCTGCAGAGTTAATTACTGCCAACAGGACTTCCACAGAGACAAGCCAGAGTCACTGACTCAGAATGGAACTCACTTGGAGTCCGTTTATTTTTTTTCTTCTAACTATAAAGGAAGTAGTCTGGCCTCGGGACATTCAGCTGATCTTTAAGCGAAGTTTGTTTCCTTTTTTTGGCGCGGTATAATTCAAATATCAGCTGCCATTTTAACAGAGCTTATGAATGGCTAAAGTGTTTTCTTCAAGATAATATAATAATTTATTAAAAAAGTCAGTAAAGGGTAGATAGGTGTTAGAAAATTTATGACTTAATTTTTACCACAATGAACTGATATCCTTTGTTAGATTTAAATTTTATTGCCTTTCGCCAACAATTACTATGTGATCTGTTCTGATTATTCATGGTTAGGCATTTGCCACGGGGAGGGTCTACCCATTCGAAGTTATTGACTTTCCGAGGCGTGTTGGCTAATGAATTATGGCCCATCATACGCGAAATGGGCCTCGATCGAAATGCAAATAAAGATACTCATCGCTTGTATCTTCCTGGCAGTGTCGTGTGTGATGAGTTATGTGACAAGAGGTGGCTCGTTGTCGCTTATGTTGTTTTAATTTAACACTATTAGCAGCCGAGTCAGAGTCGGAGGAATTCAACCCCTAGCGCCCTCTTTGTTGGCGATGACATGCCACCAATATATTTAACCCGCACCCTTCCTCGGATATTCCTGCCGAGGCCCGTATCCAGCGAGGTCCTAATTGAGTGGTGCTGTTTGACAAACGCAAACAGATACGGATACACGAGCCCAAGAGTTACAGAGCCAGGCACTGATACGAAGGGCTAGCACCTTCTATACGAAATTTGTGTTTTATGGTCGCCCCTTCTCAGCTGGGAAAGGGGAAAGGCCCGGGAGTTAATGGCCTTCAAGTGTTCATGCAAATAAATAACAAGTGAACAAATTTATGACCCAATCACAATGAAATGACATATATACGGCCCTAAAAGTGGGTTGGGACGATCTTTTGCGATTCTTGGCTAACATTCTTTGGTTGAAAGCGATGGGAACGATGTCTGAAATTTCCATGAGACAACTGCATTATCATTATCATTATCATTATCCTTTTGGCAGAAAGTGTATAGAAGTATGGCATATTTTAGGAATCCTCCATTTCAGCAAATCCCCCACTCATCATTACTAGGCCAAACAGCAAACAACATTTAATTCCACCCCAGAAACACAAAAATAAAAAAAGTGCAGGCCCCAAAAACTTTAACGACAGATACAAAATTAAGTTGCCGGCCAAAAGGCAAAAAGCCCATGTACCTGTCACTCCCGACTCCTTGGAAAAAAGAGCAAACACGAGGCAGAAATAGCGAGTGGGGAGAACTGTGGGGGAGAAGCCAGGAAACCAGCCCGGCACACTTTGCCCGAAAGTCCGCCGCAGGCTAGAAGTCGTCGTCGCTTTCAATTATGGCTGGGAGTTCTCTCTGTCCAGCAAACACTCACCCACACACAGTCAGAGGTCGAGGGGCAGAAGGTAGGAAAACACGTATACCTAGAGCAGAAGGTAGCAGTCAGCACCCACACAGGGCCATTAGCTTAATGTGTGCTTATTGCGCACGCTTTGGAGCGGGCTGGAGGGGCGGGGAGGAACCATGCTGGGCCCGGGCTAACCCCCAAGGCCCCCACCGCCCCACAAACCGAAATGGATGCTAAGGATATGGCAACCACAAGCCCGGGCAACTTTCCTCTTTGTCTGACTAAGAGGGGGGTGAGGTGGGTTGGTGAGGAGAGGTCACAAGTTGTGGTTTCGGTGAGGGGTAAGTGGGTGAGTGGGTGAGTGGGTGGTTGGGTGGTTGGGTGGTGTCTGGACCAACCGCAAACAATCAAACACCAGAGCGCAACAGAGACAGACACACGACTGTTACCAGCAGTCTAAAGAGAACAGAATCCGTATCTATGTATCTGTATCTGTATCTGAATCTGTTTCTGTATCTGTATCTGCGCCTCCATTGCTGCGTGTCTGCAGTGGTGAGTATATAGATGTCTATATATAGCAGAGTGCATAATGAATGCGAAGATGTGACCGCCCTATTATCCTGACTCCTCCCTCAATGCAGGCTGCTCTTGTCTGTGTATCTCAGAGATACATAGCCACACACTCTGATAGGAAAAGCCGAGGGGTAAATAAGGCGATGCTCTCTCGTGGATGCACCATCTCCCTTCCACTCTGTCTCGCTCTCGCTCTCGCACTCTCCTTCTCCGTGTCCATTATCCTTTCTGTGGCTGCTGGCTGCCGAGGATTCGAGTCAGAGTCACAAGTTTAGATAATAATAATGACTGCGAACTGACACAGATTCCAAAGGGGCGGAAAAGAGAAAGACCATGCCCATACCGGGAGTGGGAGTGAGAGAGATTCGCCGCAAGAGAGGCAGAGCCAGGAGGAGGCTGTTCTCTCGTCATGCCGTATGCGACGTTCTCTCTGCATCCAGTTTCATCCCCTAGGTCCTCGGCCGGGGAAGACACACACAGGACATCAGGCCGATCTCTGGGCCAAACGAGAGGCGAGGGGCAGGAGGCGACCCACCCCCGGAACACGCTTGCGGCAGCCAACCAGCCGGAGATTCCAATTTCCCAATCCCACCCGAAAAATTCCCATTCAACTGGCAAGCGGAGAACCCATCATCGCCGTAGCATCGCATCCTCCAGATAGTTCAGTTTTCACTTTGTTGCCGTGCCGAGCGTGCTGGCAATCGCAATCGCAATCGGAATTGGAATCCGAATCACAGTCGTGGTCGCTGTCGCAGTTGACGTCGTCGTCGCAGCCGCAGTCGCAGTCTCAGTCTCAGTCTCAGTCAGCGCCTCTGCCACAGTTTACTTCACAGACACAATTCCGTTGCGTTCTGTTGTATGTTGTTTTTTTTTTGCGATATCGCTGGTGGCACTCAGTCTTGCGAAGACACCCGGCAGATAGACACGACACTCCAAAAGTGGACGAAATCCGGAAAACTCCACTCGCAGTATCGGAAAATCTGAAAAATCTGACCCATTATACGCATCAAGTATACGCAGTGATGTTGCGACGCGTGTTATGAAAATATTAACAAGCATTGTGTGGCATTTGTTGATTGTGATAGTTACCCGTAAAGTTTGAAAACGAAAGCATCATGCTGTTCGATCGATACGTCATATCAGGTTGGTTTCTGCACGTCGGGATAATGTAAACAAGTTCCGTGTTCCGCGACTCCATTCTCATGAAATCCGTACTACCGCGAACTGGGCAGTCCAGCGACAATGTGAATCCATAGTAAACAATGGGAGTTACATGGAATCTAAGTAGCTCTGTTTATGAAGAGCCTACTGATTGTACAATTATTATTTTGGGAGGTTTCGAGTCCATAAATGTAATAAAACTCAAAGCCATAAAGTACCAAAATAATCCCTTTAAAAACTCTATGATTAATTCTTTAGAAAAGTTAACTAATCAGTGGATAGCGACTAAAATATTCAACAACTATTCGCTTTCAATTGTGCGATTTAGGTGACTGCCCCTATCCCGAAAATACTCTGCTCCACAAAGTCTATTTAGCGAACAAAAGCTAATCATTTTCCTAGTTACCTAATAGGTAATACCTAGAAAAATAACAGAAGATTACTTCTAGTTACATTCTTACACGTCGCTCTGTCTGCTTGTGAAGCCTAAAACATATTTTAATCTTCTCGCCAGTTAGTCGGCCAAGTTTTAAGTGGGCTAGTAAGCCCTAAGCACTGGTAAGCCCAAAGTAAACCCATTAAAATCGATCCCCACTTATCACCCTGCACCCCACACGCTGGCAATTAACCATTTATGGTCCACTTTATCAGCCAGGCAGCACCAAATGTGATTACCTAAAACACAAATTAGTCGAAGGTTCCTCCGACTAACAAGGCAAGAAACTAACCAAAAACACATGTGTGTGGTTGGGTAAGAAACAAAAAGTGAAGTGAATAACAATTGGGTTGTCAAATAATCGCGAGGATAACCCGGGGATGAGTGCACTCGAGTGGGTGTGCTCTGGTTGGATAAAGAAACTGCTTCGTTTGAAGTGGCCTACTGGCCAGAAATATTTCGCTGAATGGTGTGAAGCTGCAGGTTCTCGAAATAGAAATCGGAAGAATTGTTATATAGAAATCGAAATTGTGAAGGATGCTGGAAGGTAAACAAATGGAGGGTGCCGACGCGGCGCTGGACATGCGAAATGCGGCAGGTTGAGAAGCGAAACGAGAGTGTTTGTTTTTGTGGCACATTGTTTGCGCCTTGCCTTGTGGTTTATTTATATGGCCGATACTTATCTGGTTCTTGGGTAGCAGTAACACTAACTGTTACCAGTACCATTACCATTACCATTACCGTTGCTGGCTTCTCCTTATCTGGTCCGAGCGCTGTCATATTTTGTCTAACAGCTCAAATTACGATTTAGTGTCGAGTGCTCGAACAAGGCGGATGGACAAGACAAGAGACCAAACACGAACCCGAAACCAATATCAATAATCGCCGGGTAATTTGTGCGTGTTTCAAGCCCCCCCGCCCGATTATCTTTACATCGGGCGTTGTTACGGAATAGTCTGGCAACTTGGCGATGCACTTCTCCGTGCTAGATCCTTGAGTTTGAACATTCAAGACATCTCTATCCTTGACTTTTCCGTCATCCCAACTGACTATATAGGCCGAGTAGCAGGACAGAGCTGTATCTAGTCGTGCTCCTGACTTTAGTCCGACGCGTAGTGCTCCCACACATAAATCAAAGCTATTCCATTCGTAAATCGTAACTCGTTATTCGTATTATTGTGTCAACAAAATAGTTGAAATATTTGTCTAGCCGGTTACTTATCCAGATCACTATTTGCTCAGCCTGCTCGGGGAAATCGGAAACGGTGCGAGGTAACAGATATTCCTCGTTCGCGGGAAGGGTAGAGACTATAGAGACACCTGTCTTGCGGGAAGATACGGCTGTTCCGATACGATTGTATAGAGTGGGTGAGTGATAGGCGGCCCGGGAACCGCTGACAGTTCAGTGCATTGCAAAATCGCACAGAGATACTCCCTGAAACGCCTGAACCTCCGCGACCATGTTGTCTTTATCTGTTTATTATTTTTGGGAGTCACTTGACAGGCGAACAACTGAATCTGATTAGGATTAGTGGCTGTCGAGTGGCGTGGCGACAGCGGTCGGAAAAGTCACATCTAATCGGTGTCTCTCTTCAACAGGAGGCTCCAACGGCAGTGACGACTTCGACCCAAGTGCTAGTGTTGCGCGTCACCACCACCATCTCCACCACCATCATCTGGATCTCAGTGGGAGGAGTCAGGGATTCCCGCCGCGACCCGATCAGATCGAGGACCCCTTTGCCAGTCGCCATTCGCAGGCAGAAGGGTCTCCACCAAGCAATCAGGATCATCCACTTCTGCAGAACCACTCCAATCATCTACAGCTACAGCCCCCGCCTCCCACGTTGCCGGTGCCAGGGATTGAATCTTCCGCCGTTGCCGGATCCTCCGCCAGCATGGAGAACTTCTTCAAGGACCCCATCCAGGCGGAGCAGTTCTTGCAGGAGTGGGCACGGAGGCGCGAACCCGTCTGTGATCTGGACATCCGCGAGAGCGGCGTCTACTCTAAGACCTCACTCCCAAGGGGCACCCGGTACGGGCCCTTTCCGGTGAACCTCTGCCATCAGCCGAACGATATGCAGCTGGCGTGGAAGGTGAGTGCAGCAGAATCCCCTTTAATTATTTATTTAAACAATGCATTTCTTTAAAAGAATAGTTCTATGGCTTTTAAGGGGATTGATTAAGTTCCGAGTAGTGTGTAGTTACCATTTTAATAAGTTTTTCAAATTACGTATTAACTAAAATATCAAGACGAACTGATATTTTTTTTTTGTAAATACAATATATAGTATCTGCCATAACTGTACTAGAAATATCTTATTTATTTTTCTAGTTTTTACCCTAAAATTTTTATTATTCACATGTGCCAGCATTTCGACAATCTCGAATTTCCCATTTTCTGGGTCGATCGGGAAACTTAATCCTATCAGAGCCAGACCATTTTTTATGTGCGAAAATTGCGCAAAAATTGCCACCGAATTGAATCTTCCTGGGTATTTTTTTTTTTTATGATTATTTTTCGGGGTTTTTCGCACAGAAAACCAAACGATTGGAAAGAGATTTGATTAGAGCGATCGCTGCCGTGGCCGGGGGTAGGGTATCAATTGTCAGTCAAATGTGCCTAATCCGTAGCCAGAGCTAATTTACCTTTGCCGGAGTGGACGGTGTGGAAAACCAGGACGAAAATCCACAAAGTGCACCCCAAATGAGGCTTAAGTCGAGGCCGGCTGATGATTCCAATTAGGGATCGGGATCGGGATCGGGATCGGGGCTGGGATGGGATGGTAGGGAGAATCGACCGAGGAAACCCCTTGATCGGTTGTCAGTCAGTCAGTCAACTGACACTTCCCTCCCTCCCGGAGGACTAAGGACTATAGACTATAGACTGTAGACTGTAGACAATCCAATCAAATTATCGCGCCTCGTCCTGTTGACAATTTGTAGCTGGGAGATCCCTTCGCTTACCTACGCTTGCGACCAAAAAAGGAAAATATTGTTTCTGCCACTCGAGCGAAAATTGCAAAAATAACAGAACTGCAGATCCCTTTTTGCGTTTTAGGTCTCCTACCTTTTATTCCTGGATGATCCTCAAATCAAGCGCACTTTTCTAGTTCACATTTCCGTTTTGACAGATACATTGGCCGGGTATCTTTCTGCCGCCGATCAGCAGCTACCGTTCCACACTCTGATCCTTCGGGAGGATGAGGTTCGGATCTGGCAATTCGAAGCCAGTTCCGTCGACCCAACACTTTGAGATTATCTCTGGCGCGTAAATATTTTCCTTGCCCATTGACTGTTTCATGTTTTGCTCCTGCTCCTGCTCCTTTTTAATAAAGTTATGAATAGGCAAGGACATGTGTGATGCCGTCCAGGGATTATCGACGGACAGAACCGGCAACCGTCACTGTTTGCCCAAAAACTGTCACTAGTTTCTACAATTCCACAATTGTCGCCGAACATTTGTTATGGATCCTGTGCCTCGCCTGATGATGATCTTATCATTTTTTAGTGGCTGCATCGAATTTCAAATCTCTTTTTGGTTTTAAATTGCCTAGAACTACATATGGTTTGTGGGAATATTAAAGAGTAGGTATAGATTCACTGACATCCTTACTGCATATCTTGAGATACTTTTCTTGATCATTATAATTTCATAATTTCTCATATAGTTTTTAGTTTCACTAGTAGCCCTCAGTAGTAGCCCTTCCAATTATATTTTTTTGCAACTATAACTTGTGAGGGGAAAACCCCGGTTCGGAACACAGACTGCAACCTACTTGTTTGGCCAACCACTTGAGGACAACGAACCACACCCACCCCCACCTCCATGCCCGCCCTAACCCATCCACCTCCCCTCATCCTGGAAATTGCAAAGTTTATTTCATTTATTTATTTTATTTTTTATTTTTTTTCACGGCATATTCCGCGGGGCAGAAGAGGCCTCTTGAGGCGTTGTTAACTTAATTTTTGGAGCGTGCACACATATGCCGCAGGCTCTACTCTGCCGCCGCTCTCTCTCCCTGCGCCTGCATCCAGGCCCTCCCCCTCAGAACACACACACACACACACACACACACACACACACACACACGCACATACACCACTTAATCAAAAACTGTAAAATGCCGTTTTTCCAAACGACTTCATAGACAAGAGCCTGACGGCGGCGGCTTAAACGTTGCGCATACGCAAAGTCATTCAGTTTGGTTTTTGTGGGTTTTCTGTTTGTCAAGTTTGATTTTTTTCTCGACTTATTTTTTTTTGTTTTTAATTTGCGCTTGCCTCCGAGTTTTGGCGTCACAGCGTCTAAGGCGGTGGTTTTCTCGGTGGCAGCCACAAAATAAAAAAAAAAAAACAAATATTAAAAACCGACGGCAGCCGCCGCCGCCGCCAACGATTTGTGCAAATTATGCGTGTTTTAGGCTGACGCCGTCGCTTTTATTTTGTAAACAAAACTGTTGGCGGTTGTTTTTTGTCTGCTCTCACTGTGCTCCCTGTGTTATTGTTTTTTGAACATTGTTCCTTGCCAGTGACCTTGCTGAGGTTGGCAGTCTGCTCCGCGGCCTTGTGCTTTCCAGGGCATGAATTTTAGGTGGTGGTCTTAGGCTGTTACACATTTCTAAACTTTTATAAATCTAATAAAATGTAGTTTTATTTTAATAACAAATATATATTATTTTAAAAAAAATTAGTCTTAGAGTTCGAGCATGGCGCCCAACATGTCTGTTTCAGGTACACCATTTTGAATTGTACCTACGGGGTTCGTGTCTTGGCTTGCCAAAGACATTCGCGTCAGCACTAGGTGGCGCCAGCTGTCCGAGTCAGAAATTTTAACAAAAAGTCTCTATTGAAAACTTTCGTTAGTTAATAATTAAAAGTTAATAATAGTTACCCTCATTTAAAATTTTTCCAGGCCCAGGCCGGCCATTATGACGGATGGCTCGAGCCCACATCCGAGGTTTCTGCGTGGCTGAAAAAGATCCGCGTCGTGCAGGACCAATCGAAGGCCAATTTGCAGAGCTACATTGACCACGGCTGTGTGAGTACTCCTGCCCACGTCCCGCGCCCGCGTCCCGCTTCCCGCTTCCCGCACGTGTCAAAATAATTTTTAATAATTACTTTTCCCCTTTTTTTTTTTTATTTTTTTTATAGCTGTGGTACGAGACGAATTGCCACGTGAGTGCCGGCGACGAGATGGTCGTGGACGGCAGGCCCCGCAGTCCGGTGCAGATCCCGGAGAGCTACGTTGCCGGAAGGGGAGTCCTGGCGGCAGCAGCCGCAGCAGCAGCAGCGGCAGTGGTAGCCGCCTCCTCCTCGGGAGTGAACAGTGGGGGCGGTGACAGCTCCCTGGCTGGCGACGATCGCAGTGACCGGGACAATGGTAAGTGTTTCTGTAAAACAAAAAAATAGGGTTTACCTCACTAGACATTGATAACAGACCCAAAAATGATTTAATCTTGAATTGCCATCGAATACAATGTTCATATTATTACTTACGGGCAGCCTATGCTGGTGTGGCTAATAAACGCAGCTGTGGTGCCGGGCAATTAACGCGTAACGCCACCACTGTGGGTCAGGTCAGAATATCATGTCAACGCCAACGGATTCGAGATCCGGTGGCAGCAATGCTCGTGACATCGTTCCCGGCACGAGCGGATGCAATCTGATACGATCTCCGGCAGCCGGCCCAGGGCTGATGAGGGCTCAGCCTCGGCATCAGCATCCCTCCCGGGAGCAGCACCCTTTTCCACTGGCCATAGCCACCCCTAAATGCGATCAATTTGTGCGCAAGCGCCCATGCAATATTCCGGCAACCGCACATGTTTTCATTTGTTATTAAAATGTTTGATAATTTCATTAGCGATCCATCAGCAAACAAAGGCTGCGAGATTGTGAACGTTGATACAGGACGAATATCCTTCGAATATCCTGTGTGCTGCTGACAGTCAAAATGACACACGCTCAATTTAAGCCTAATCCTGCGACCCGGCCGGGGAAGCCGGGGCGTGTTTGATTATAAACATGTGGGATTTATGGATAGCTCATTGGCTGTTTCACACTCGTTCTCTGTTTCCGATTATCACGACTTTAAATCTAAAATTGTTTTCGCCAGCGAGTCGGCTTAAAATTTGAATACATAATGAAGTTAATGGCAATAGCCATACCATATAGCTTATCTGACGGATCATAGCTGCCTTACAACAATATGGCATTAATACTTTTCAGTTTTTCAATCCAATCCAAGCCAGAAACTGTCAAGCTTGTTTTTTTTTTTTCAAACCCGCTTTTCCATTAAAAAAATGGCACCTGTGAAGGACCAACCACGCCACTGCCCCTTTCCCGATGGCTGGCTTTTTAACGTATTTTCGGGTAAGTTTTCTCGTAGTTTACGGTCGGCCGGTCGGGGAAACTCATTCCGCCGGTCCCAGGCCACGAAGACGAGGTCCTTGAGCGCACCAGATGTCCTACGTAAAGGATACGCAGCGGCCTAGGGGGTGCAGCACGGGGGTGGCAACGCGATCAAAGTCACGGAAAAGAAAAGGTGACAAGCTGGGCTGAAAGTGTGGTTGAAACGGTGGCAAGCTAGGATCGGTAGGTTCAGCTTACTGCCAGGAGAGGGAGTCCAAGTTTGACCGTTACTTTTAAGGAATATGTAATAAGTCCCTTTCGGCTGAGAACTGTGCATGAGAATTTTCAAACTATGATAATGGAAATTCAGGGTAGGATCGAAACAACAGAAGGTCCTGAGAAAATGTTGCTGTCTGAATGGGGGAATTTAAAAATAGTTTAAAAACAGTTTTAAAATAATTATTACTAGTTTTTAAACTAAAATTAAGGCAAATTTGAGCCACATTAACCACATAAACCTACCAGTAGCTGTCCAACCGTATTCCCTTCACCAGGTCTTGGCTTCAAAGGCCAAGAAATGAGACAAGAAACCATTCTCCAAATCAAATACAAACACTTTTGAGATGGCTTTCGGCTTAGGCAGCGGCAGCTCTTCAATCGACCAATCGACCAATCAAACAATGAAACAAGCCATACACAAAACACATTTAGATACATTCGTATCTCTGGCTGCCAACTGGCAGTTGGCAGAACACACGCCAAGACCGAGACCGAGACCGAGACCAAGACCAAGCCCATAAACGAAATCTTAACTAACTCGCAGATAGAGCCGAGGGACTGACAGTTTGTCGCCAGAGTGGGACCGATGGGTGATTAATGAGCAGTGAGGGCTGGCAGTCGAAAAAGCAACTGACACAACTGAGCTGAAAAGAGCCCGTGTCGCGTCTTCCACTAAATGATCATCGTGTGTCAGTTTCGGGCATCATTAGGAGTGCCACCTAACCCTTTATTCTGTATTTTTTCTGTATTTTTTTTTTTACTTAGCTTGTTAATAACAAACTGCTGCCAAATCGATTAGCAGGCGGATCTAACTTTGATTTTGCAGTGGCAGTGGCGGTACACTGTAAGGTGTAAATAATTCAATCAATCATTTGTCAACAGATTCGGCTTCCGTTTAGCGATTGATATAGTCTCCGATTCGGATTCCGATTCAGGCTCAGGGTCAGGCAGCCAGGCAGTCAGGCAGTGGCTTTTCGATGGATAGCCAGTGGCGGATTCTGGGGAATGTAATTGGCACGTCAAAGAGTTGCTCCCGCCCTCCTTTCGATCCACATCCTGCAGCAGCCTCCTGACAATGCATCTATTGAATTGTCAGTCTGTTTTGGTCGGGTGGCAGCAATCTGTCGGATGACGGAGGGATTCAGCTGCCCGAGAATGGAGAGTAGTGATGAGGGAAAGCCGTGAAAGGATTGAAAGGATTTCGGGGGAAGCTGACAGGAGGCAGGACCATCGGCAAACGATAAGGAATTGATGGACTAATAGAGGGTCAGACTTCAAGGGGGCGATGGGAGGGTTTAATTAAATCTGAGATTTTGATAAATTGTTTTCTTTAAAAAAAAATAAATCTAGTAGAATAATTCTACTAGAAATTTATCAATTATTCCATTCCTTCAAATAAAGTATATTAGCCCCTCTATCTTTAAAATTTTCCCAGGCTTTTAAGAGGCTCAAGGTGCCTACCCACCCATCTGCCCAGAACACCATATGTGGTGTCATCTAGTCCACCTCAACTCCCTATCCCACCCCCTAGGGGTGACTCTACACTTAATATCCCACGCCTCCCCACCCCAAAACAAGGACAACTACCATCTACCAACTACCAACTACCAACTGGCAAGTGCAAGTCCTGGCCAAAAGGAAAAGTCTGAGACGTGGGAATCTTCGCTGCCCTCTGAGGGCCATACTGCACACGCTGAAAATTAACTTTTGACCCAAAACAGCAATTACCACTGTACCGCGCGATCGGCCGAGGGGGTGGTTGTGGTGCTGAGGCCAAGCCACCCCCGGCCGTAGGGGGTGGGCCGCCTTGAGAGGCAACACCTGTTTGGAAGCCGGGCTTCCAACTCGGTCGGTAAGGTGCTATGACTTTTCGGTCGAAATCAGTCCAACGGAACCGCTCGGCTAAAATATGGAATATGCAGAGTGATTGAGGGGGTGGAGGGTGGCCGAGGTTGAGGGGTGACTAGCTGACTGAGTGAGTGACTAGCTGACTGGCTGGCTGGACTGACTGCTGACCCCTCGGATGTGTTTGCACGCATAATCTTTGGTCATCGGCAACATCCCTTAGCTCTGCTCCCTGCTCGGTTGGTGTGTGTGTGTGTGTGTGTGTGTTGGTGTCACCTGGTGGTTGTCCACCTCCCACCCCGCCTGCTAGCGTGCACCCTACCCCACCCCCACTCCCTCAACCTCTGAACTAGCATTCAACACTCATTTCCCCTACGAACTTTTTCGGAGCTGAACTGAAAGAAAATCGGAAGTAAAAAATAATCTACAATTTTTATGCCAGAAATGAAATATTTTTCCACTTTGTGGTTTTTCAAAGTGCACCCCTGCACTTGGCACCCGCCAGGAGTTGGCCATGTTAACAGAGTAGAGGGGGGGTGGGGGGTGGGGTGGTCAAGGGTGTCTTACCTTTACCTTTACCTTTGCCTTGCTCGCGCTCGCGCTCGGGACAATTATCTATTCAACGTCAAGCTATTCGAGTGCCATATATGAATGCACACGATTTCGTCTCTGCTACCAATTTTTGTTAAATGTTTGCGTGTTTGCCCCTGTGTGTGTGTGTGTGTGCCAAGTGAGTGAGTGTGTCGGTGTGGTCATATGTCAGTGCGTCCTGGCCAAAAATAAAAAAAAAAAGGACCTGCCGCAGGTTGTTAGCGGGCAAACAAAACATTAGCTCGTCGGCATTATGCTCTGCAGGCGACACACTTGTTCATCAAACGCGAAGCCGAACGGTTGTGTACGAAGTGCTTGCTCCAAAGTGGAAGCTTAAGGATCAGTCAGGATAATACTATAGATCGCAGAGCAATATAGAGTAGAGAGATCCCCCAAAAAGAGATTGTGAGTGCTAGTGATCTTCGAAACATGTTATAAAAAATATTAGAATTAATTTTGTGAAATTATCAGTTCCTCTATAATTTTAATTAAAAATTTTATGAAAATTTTATTCCATTGCAGGCTCTTTGTACAGCGGTGACGAATTCCCCAAAGATAAGAAAATCATCCAGGGTGATATCGACTTCATAGACGACGAAAACGGATTCGATATTCGGTGCGAGGTCTGTGATAAAGTCTATCCGGACTTAGAACGGTGAGTACGAGTACTGCGGCTTTAATTAATTGGCCTTAATAGGAGACCCCCTGGGAGAGCTGCTGTTCGCGTAGGAGAATGTCTGCGGGCGAAATTGCTTTGGCATTTAAAAAGCATCGACAGCAATCTAAATCAAACTGCTGTGCTTGTTGCCCAATCGCCAAATATAAAAACCGCCAGAAACAAGCCCCCAATTAGCTCCCAACTTACCCGCAAGAATTATGGGTGTGCAGCATCGGTCGGTAGATCGAGAAGTTGAGAGAGAAATCCATCCGAAATATAAACACAGATACAATGTGTTTGCTTGGGATCTGAAGTGTCGTAGTATACTGGTATATTAGTGGTATGCCTGAGCTTCGGCTGCGATCTTAATTAAAAGTTGATGGCGATAATAGTGCGGCCAATAAAAGTGCCATTAAAATGACTCCGGCAGTCGGCCGAAAGTGAGAGTGGTCTCTGGGAA
Organism: Drosophila atripex; assembly: GCA_035045925.1. Taxonomy (NCBI): domain Eukaryota; kingdom Metazoa; phylum Arthropoda; class Insecta; order Diptera; family Drosophilidae; genus Drosophila; species Drosophila atripex. Next base: position 12,644,071 of record JAWNOP010000070.1, read on the forward strand.
TGAATTGAAATGGTTTTGGTCTTGATTTGGTTTGGTTTTGGTTGGTCCGTTCCGTGATTGGTTTTTTATGGACCCAAATGTGCAATCTGTAGGTGTTAACTCTGAGACTTAGTGCTTCTGCACTGGCCTGGCATTCGCGATTTCTACTGCTTGGCTTGTATTGCAACGGTTAGGGGTTTCAGTAGCAGATCTTAAACTTTGGGAGATAAATCTCAAAAGGAGGAAAAGCGGTGGGCCTGGCAGACCCAATCTGACTCCAAGGAGTTGGTATTGTGGCGCCATCCATCTAACTTTTATGCAGATTAGTTTGTTTTATCACTGATTTGTCGAGTAGTCCTATCTCTACACCAATTTGCTCTATCGCTTCCGACATTAAAATGTCAACATCCTGCCGCCCAAGTGGTTAATGCAAAAGTTTTGTTCAATATTTACAAACGTTCTTGGTTGTAATAAGTAAGTGACCCAGTAGCAGGAAAAACACGCAATTGACATTTCTGTGCCGAGGATATAATCACAGATAGTAGTCCCATATATTTAAGTTGAAGTGCTAAAAGCGAGTTTTTTGATTTGATGGCTGGCCAGAGATGTGGTTTTCGAGAGTGTGTGTTTACGGTTACAAGAGTGGGTGGACTACTCCTCCACGTCCTCGTCCTACCTAGCCGCTGGTCCTGCTGCCACCCCCTGGGGGCACTTATCAGTACTCGTGATTTATTGAATTTTACATGAGGAGCAGAGCCGAGGTGAGTCGAGGATGGAAGGGAAGCGAGCTATGTGAGCAATGTCTGCGTGTCCAGGCTGTCTCTCTATTTTACTTTTTGCCATTTATCTGATGTTGAACATGCATGGTCGGAAAGGCAAACAAACGCCCACTCTTGAGGTAAAAGGTACACTAGGTGGGGACTGTGAGGGGCCTGGAGATCGGGGAGCTATCAACTCTTCCATGACGATGACAAAAAGAACGAAAGCAAAACAAAGGAAAATGAAAACGTTGCCGCCTCTTGTCGACATCGTTTTGCTTTGCTTTATTTTATTTTTGTTTTTGTTTTTTTGCCCTGCCGCTCCACCCGCCCACACGAGGCGATAGGCATCGCACCACCACGCACTCCTCTTGGTCCTTTTGGAAAGGACCTCCCCCCCATCAAGGACGCCGGGCCCATTGGCCACTGCAGCCGTTTTCCCTCGGAGATCGCCTATCAGCTGCCAGTGCATATTAAATATTGAACATCATTTGACTAATTGACGCCTCCCGTCCAGCGTCGAGGCGGGAGCGGGGCGGGGTGGGGGGGAGGCCGCCCGAATCCCGGCGGACGGCAAGCACAAAGGCGTGTGAATCGTGGCACATGACTTTGATTGAGCCACGGCGATTTGGGCTGGCGGCCGAGGACGAGGACAAGGACGAGGGATTTGGCGGGCGAGGGCGGGTGCGGGCCAGCCACCAAATGTCACAATGCTAATTTCATTTGCGATGACAGGCGGCCAGATAAGTCAGTAGCCAGCAGCAGAGCCAGGAAGCCAATGCCACTAATGCCAGGAACTTTCTTTCATATTCATTATTTTCCTACCTTTCCAGCTTGAACGATCATCTGGTGGGCGTGCATCAATTCAAGCAGGACGACTATCCCTGCAAGCTCTGTTCGCAGCGATTCTGCTATCGACCTCTGCTGATCAAACACGAAGCCATCGCCCACGACAATATCCGGAAGTATTCCTGTGAGAATTGCACCAAGGTGAGTCTATTAAAATGAACACTAAGTATTAAACTGTACGATTTGGAGGAGGATTTAAACAAATTCGGGGATATTGAAGCAAAAGCTTCTGTTGCCGACAACCTTCGCCCGATCGGCCAGAAAACTTACTCAGTCATTAATTATTGTATCAGGCCGGCCTGGCAACTGAAAAAGACTTTTGATTTCAAGCGGATCAATAGCCGCGGGCTGCTAACTTGGCACTTAAGAGTGCTGCAGTACAATTTACTCCAGCACGCGCTGTATGGCTTTGGCTCGAAATCAGGGCGTGTACTCATCCGAAACAGAAACACTTAAGCGACCCGTAATGACGAAGTTCAGTGCCGGGCTTTTATTGTTCATCTTCATCGGGGATGGATGGGGCGAGGTGGTGTCTTGTCTGAATGCCAAAGCCAAAGCCCGAGGCGAAATCGAAGGGCTTGGAGTAGTAGTAGAGGCGACCATCCATCTACCCATGCAATCATCCATCTATCCATCGAATCATCTGGTCGTCCGAGAAAAGAAACATCCATTGATCGCATGGAAGAAATCGAATGGATTCGTTTCATGCGTCATTGTCATCGAGATGGGGATTTGAATGCCGATGCTCGGCATCGACATGTTCCAAAGATGCTTTAATGGAATGCTGATAACGATCTTGTGGTCGCAGCAATACCTTTTCTTTCGGTCCAGTAGGGCTTTTCCCTTTTCCCTTGTCCATTTCCATTTCCAAATCGAACGGTATTTCAATGTCTGTCCCGAGCATTACAGTTAGTTTACTTAGCGCTCTGTAATTGTTTCGGTGGCATGTAAGTAGCACGCATTGTGGTTCCCCCGCTCCCGCCTGCTGCCAGGGGGCAACCCATCCCTAAACGGGAGCCACTCGCCCCAAAACAAATGATGATCGATCTTCTATGCCAGAGAGTGACTTTCGCCGAGGTCGAAGCTTTTTACCATCCCGGGATTTCATTCCCGGCCCCTAAAGAGTCGGGCCTCGGCTGTCAGCTTTGTTTGTTTTTAGGCAGCCGGCTTAGAGCGTTACCAAAGGGATTTGCCACGGATCTACAAGGCTTTGTTCGGGGGGCTTAGCTCAGTCCTAGGCCCAGTTTCAAACAAGACTCTCCATCTGGTAGAGCTTTCTAAAACTAAATGGATGCCTTGTCCTTAAGGCTTGCCGCGCATTTTGTCGCTGGCCTCTCGTTTCCAGGAGTCTCCCAACTCCCAACTCCATTAGGCTACCAAAACTGATCTCATCTTCGGGCCACAGCCCCTCGGCCACTGGGGCCTTTTGCCTGACCCCACGTACGCCTCGGAGGTTCTGCCATCCCCCATCCTTTCCTCGGGCCCCGCCAGCATTCCTTATCGTAGCTGAGAGTCTGGACCACTTCTCCGCCAAGTCGAATGCCGCAACACCTACACTGAACTGCCGCCTTGTATCTTTCGGAATGCACTGGGAAAAAATCAGTTTTCTGGGATTATAACACAGGCTAGGCTTGCCAAGTGGTAGTTTCGAAAGATATACATTGTTTTCTCAGTGCTGTTGTTCCTCCTGCCCTCCGAGGTGGCTGTTGCCGTGGCTGTAACACCATGATCGTCGTTGTCTCGTTTTTTTTCGCCTTTTCCCCGTTTTGGAGAGTAGTTGAATCTAATCCATTTGATGTAGTTATAGCACGAGCTATTCTGTGTGTCGCCTCTCTGTGTCCGCCTGCCCCCCTTCCTGTAGCTTTTGTGTGGCTCATAGAGATAGACAAAGAAGGCTGCCATGATCATCGTTTGATACGAATTCGTAGCGCATTATGACAGCATGATTAGGCATAACAGTTTCGTAAAAGCAGCGACGGGACGGGGGAGTCGAGACTGCTGACCGAAATCCAGTTTGAAGTGGGTACACAAAACTGGATGCCATTGCCATTCCCCCCACGGCCACCACCACAACCACCACCCTCCCCCTCCATCCCCATTGCCTCCCCCCTCTGACTGGCCAACTCCGCTCGGAATGCCTTGGGTTTAGGGCTGGTCACCAGTGAGTGGGATCACTTGTTCTTCGACTTAATGAATAAGAAATAATAACTATAGGCAGTGGCCAGAAAATATATTTAATTTAGGATATGATTTAAAAGTCTTGGTCTCTTGAAAATTAACTTTTGGAAAATTGTTCAAGGTGTTTTGTGGCCCGGGGTATTTAAAGCAACATATTCGCACCCGCCACGTCGGAGCTCCCTGTCACCCGTGTCCGGATTGCGGAAAAATGTTCGAATCTTTAGAGGAGCTCAACCATCACATGGTCTTTGATTAAAATTACAAATTAAGACAAATAAATATGGTTGAAAATTGAAAATTCGATTTTAAGAATTTATTTTGTCCAGCCCTGATTCACTTTCGGGAGAGTATGTAGATGATCTTATCCAAGCAATGACAATTGCGGCAATCGATGGTAATAATTGACAAAGGTGTTTCGGTGCTGCCGCTGCCGGAGGTGGGTGGATGGATGGATGGATGGATAGATGGATAGATGGATGTGGCATTGTTGGTGCTCTGGTTACCTTTGCGTAATAGCGGAGAGCTTCAGACCATTGTCTAGCCCAGAAACTGGAGATCCGTTTAAGCGGCAAGGCAGCACAGCAGCCACACCACCAGATGATTGATTAATTTCAGTTTCGTTTCATTTCGATTTGGCACCAGATCACCCAACCAGTTCCCTATCGGATACACTAAGACAAACTCGATATAGTCTGTAGAAGAAAAAAAACCACAGATTCTTGCAGATCATAGCCTTAAGTTAGCACATAGTCCTATTTAGATTTCAATTTTAAATATATTCTATATATAAACATCATAAATTTCTGTCGGTGTATATGCCGCTTTTTCAAAAACCAATCGCGACTCACCGCCCTGTTTTGATCTGTTGTACAGGTATTTCGTGACCCCTCGAATCTACAGCGGCATATTCGCGCCTACCACGTCGGAGCTCGCTGTCATCCGTGTCCGGAGTGCGGGAAAACATTCGGTACTTCCTCGGGCCTCAAGCAACACCAGCACATCCACAGCTCGGTAAAGCCCTTTGCCTGCGAGGTCTGCTCCAAGGCGTACACGCAGTTCTCGAACCTGTGCCGGCACAAGCGGATGCACGCCACCTGCCGGATGCAGATAAAGTGCGACAAGTGCAGCCAGAGCTTCAGCACCATCACGTCCCTGACGAAGCACAAGAAGTTTTGTGACTCCACCGGTTCGTACCGCCAGCCGCTCAATCGACACCATCCCCATCCCCATCCGCATCCGCCGACACTGCCGCACCACCAACACCCGCACTCGCATCCACTGACCGCCACCGCCACATCCACAGGCACAGCCGGAGAACCCACAGGACCGGGATCAGTTTCGGTGCCAGGATCATCATCAGCAGCAGCCTCCGCCGTAGCCGCCATGTCGACGCCCCCGAATCCATTCCTCATGTTCCGCAACGGAGCCCCCTTCTTTCCCGGGTTTCCGCCATACGGCCTGCCCGGAATCTACCAGCAAAGTGCCCTGCAGGCGGCCAACCTATCGCTGTTCTTTGCGAAACCGTCCCTGGATATCAACATGCCAACATGCCAACCGTTCCGTCAGCAGTTGCCCTTCGGGATACCCAGTATGGAAATGCACCAAGGTGATGCCCAAACTGATATCCACCTGATGGACGAAAACATTGCCTTGAAGGATGCAAGAGAGCTCAAGGAGGAGTCGCTGCTCTTCGGGAATCCCAATTTGGATATCCACCTGATGGACGAAAGCATGGCCTTGAAGGATGAGAGAAAGCTCAAGGAGGAGCCGCTGTTGCACGTATTCGAGGGCGAGGATGAGAGAGAGGGTTCCTTGGACCTCAAGAGGAAAGTGGAGCACGGCAACAAAGAGCCAAAGACCGAAAAGCATCGGGAGGTGAAAACGGAGCCGAAGAGATCAGACAGTCCGGATCAGCAGCAGGTCGAGGATGACAGGGTAAGTACAAATATTCTATAACTTTTCGAAGAGTATGTGGACTAATCTTGTCTACATTTTGTTTAGAAATCCATCGACATTGTGAGCACACCACCTCCTACAGATCCCACATCCGGGGAAGACCTGGACAAGCCCGCTGCGGATACTCCATTGGACCTGTCTGTCTGCCGCAAGCGCTACCCTGGCTACTACCCGGAGATCCTGCAACCCGAAAACCGCATCTTATCCTCCAACCTGATGCGGTTCCTGCCCAGGACCGGAGAAGACGACACCGAAGCAGAGGAGCCGCCATTAAAGATGCCAAAGACGCACAGTTCAGGAGAGTCCTCCACCTCGCAAAAGTCCTACAAGGGTAGCAGCCACAGCCCCACCGCCTCGCCCGGACCAACGCCGTCACCATCGCCGCCCACCAGTGCCGGCGGCGAGCTCAGCAGCATGTCCGAGGGGGCAGTAACGGCAGCAGCGGCGGCCGCAGCTGCGGCAGTGGCAGCCGCTGGAGCTGCCGAGGCCTCTCTTTTGGCCCGTTACCAGAGGAACACCGCTTCACACCTGCACCCCATGATGCTGGAGGAGCTCTACCGCAACCGGTATCCTTTTTTATGCTCAACGGGCGGACGGCCCGGCATTGAGGCGCTGCTGCAAAGCGCAGCTTCAAAGAGGCCGCTTCCGCCCGTGAAATTCGCTGCGGGAAACCAAGCACTCAAGACAAAGGACCGGTATACGTGCAAGTTCTGCGGCAAGGTGTTTCCCCGGTCGGCCAATCTGACGCGACACCTGAGGACCCACACCGGGGAGCAGCCGTATCCGTGCAAATTCTGCGACCGGGCGTTCAGCATCTCCTCGAACCTGCAGCGCCACGTCCGGAACATCCACAACAAGGAGCGTCCATTTCAGTGTGGACTCTGCAGCAAGTCCTTCGGCCAGCAGACGAATCTCGATCGGCATGTGAAGAAGCACGAGGCGGAGGGCAACAATTTCCGCGACTCGCCCAGTTCCGGCGGAATGGCGGACCGCGAGGAGTACTTCGATGAGATCCGGAGCTTCATGAACCACGTCTACACCCCCAACAGCCTGATAGGTGCCGAGGGGGACACCGAGGAGTACGCCAACAGTGATGACCAGTCTGTGAGCCTCGAAAAGGATACCAACATCAATCTGAACAACAACAACAACAACAATAGCAGTAACAACAGCAAAAGTAATCCAGCAGCTATAACAATAAGCTCTTAAGAACACATACATATGTAAGAATCGGACAGGACATTACCCTGTTATTGTTAATGAAAAAAAAAAAATTACTTTAACTTTTACTTAAGTGTGCCTCCGAGAGGGAATCTTATCTTTAAGTAGTTACCATTTCCAGAAACGAAAACTACTACTAAACCAAACTAAACATTAGCTATGCAATCAATGGAAAAGACGGTGAAGCATCAAACATAGAACTATACCAGATAATATATGTATATCGATAACGAACAAGTTAGAAACCGCGATACACGTGTAATATGGAAACTACTTAGACACCCCGTACTAGAGTCCACCCTTCAATAGTAGTTCACTCATACATCTGTACATAGACATACATACATACATACATATATATGCAAGTTTTAATCTTGACACTTTGTGGATTATACAATATATATATATATATGGATTTATGGATTTATGGATTTATGGATATTTTGATTGTGTATACACTAAAGTCAGTAAGTGTAAATCGATATACTGTGTAAGTAACGTATTTATAGAGGTAATTATTGCAATTCTCAACACAAAATCAATTTTATAACATTTACTTAACGTTTGACTATATTATTAATAATATATATATTACATTATATATGAGAAAACCAGAAAGGATCGTTACGAAAAATGATAAATCAATATATGAAGGAATCGCATTAAATAATAAACATGTCTAATTCTTTTTATTGAAATGTTGATGTCTTGAGCGGGTTTGTAGATTGGTAGTATTGTTTTCAGAGCTGCTTGATTTATAGAACCTACAATTTATCCGAATTGAAACCCTAAAACTACACTTAATAAAGCCAATGGAAAATTGGTTCATCCACAGTCAATTACCGCATAAAAAAAGACTTTATACACCCATCAATCCTGGCCACAGACCCCAAGAGCATAATTGTGAAGGCATTTGGCCAACCAATAAACCAACTCGCCCCGATTATTAATCATCGGAGCAATATTAAAATGAAATAGATCGACAAAAACCAGAAAAAAAGCCAAACGAAACGAAAAGAAATGAAATGAAACCCGCAACTTATAGCTTTTTAATATACCCGGCCAAACCAAGTCATCTATCCATCCATTTCGGAGCTACGATCTGAATGCAAAGGCGTGATCGGCAAGCGAGTTAATTACCCTTCCGGTTTAGAGTGTGTTACGCCTTCGGCGAAATGCGGTTAAAACTATGCGAGATCTATCCATAAGTACTTTTATTTTTCCATATACCAATACCATACCAAACTATACCATAGCAACGATTCGAGTTTCATTCGTTTTCGTCTTCGCGCTATTTTGTTTGGTCTTTTGTTTTTAACTGAATTTTAAATTGTATTAGCCGGGGCGCTGTTTGCCGTTGGCATCAATCATTTTTTGGCAAACCATTTTTTTTTGTTTTTTTTTTTATATAGTTTTTGACTGCTATTCAACCTGTACATAACCAACCGGCCACCGTTACTCCGAGTGCCACACAAAAGATCACTCAAATAGCTGCGGTTCGGTCACTTTCGATTATGCGGAATACGTTTTGGCGTTTGCCGTTTGGCGTTTGGCGTTTGGCGTTCGGCTGTCGGTAGCCAAAATAATAATCTTCCACCACAATTGGGGCTAGAGACCAGAGCTGGTGCTCGGGGCTCCACACCCCCAGTCAGCCCTCTTTCTGGCCATGGAGATTCAGTTGGCCCTGACCACAGCCAACTTCCACAAATTGTGCCACAAATTTGAACGCAAAACTGGCCAATTTATGGTAAATTTGTGTAGAAAACAGTAGATAATTGGTAATTGGCTTCACATCTAGTCTGCTCCGCCCTGATCTCGGCTCTAGAAACGGAATCTGGTAAATTGATATCCGTTCCGATCCGAAATCCAGACGTTAATTGAAGAAGGCATAATTTGTCGGTGGACTGGGGTGACCGACTAACCGAGTAGAATAATATATTCTTGTGTAACATGTTGGCCAACTATTTGGCCAACACTTTTGCGGTATTCCAAGGCTGGGAGATTAAGTTGGCTTAGCCAAATGGGAAAACTGAACTAATTAAGAGGACGAAATGTTGATGATTGGAGCCATTTCCCCAAATCCAGGCCAGATTAGAAGCCACGGTAAGTGCCCTTCCAACCTAAAAAAAAAAAAAAATGGTTGCTAGATATGTTTTTAATATGAGAGGATAGAGGATCAAGTAGCTTCATTCCTTCGTAGCTTAGAGGTGCTTTCCAACAATCTCTGCAATTTCCCCTTCTCCTTGGAAACGAGGAACCTTTTCCAGGTCACTCACACCTAGCTGATTATATGGTCCTCGGCCGGCGATGCATTGGGATCCACCCACCCGCCTGCTCGGCGGAGCATCCACGTCGGATCTGAGGCAGTCCGGCCAAATCAGCCAACACATTATGATAACGAGCAGGGATAAAGCTGGCCCGGATCATAACGCCCAGACTAAGCAACTGTTGATTATGTGCCAGTTGCACAAATGGCCTTTGTTGCGCCCCAGTTACACGCCCAGTTACAAAAACGGATCGAATCGGGTCCGTATCCCTCGCCCAAATTATGCCATTCACTCGAAAAATTTATAAGGAACCTTTTTTTTTTTGGATTGAAGGGCTAGAGAAATCCTCCATTCCCCATGTCCTCCCATATGTGTCCAAGAGGTATCTTCAATAATTAATATATTTTTGGTAAAAAAACAAAAAAAAGACAATTGGCGTAAGTTATTTTTGCGAGTGTGGGTGGAAAGGCGCATCAGTGCCCACATTAGGAGGGAGCGCTGAATACGACTTTCGAAAGGCAGGAAAAATGGGTACCTAAACGGATGCAAAAATGCAGTCGGATTTCAGGGGGCGATGAAGGGGCAGTGAAGGGCGGACGGCTACTCCGCAGTTGGCCAAAACGTTAATGGCACAATTATGGCCAACAAAATCGGGCAAACGAAAGACGTGCAAAGCGCAGAGCAGCAAACAGAATCTAGCCGAAGGATATCACGCGTATCCCATTGATCCATGAAGACCCACATTGCCGACTTTGGCTAACTGTTGTTCATAACTTGGCCAAGACGGTTGCCGAGTGATTGCCTTTCAAATGCACTTCCTTTGAAGTCGCTTTGGAGCACCATCTGAAAGGATGTCACTCTTTAAATCATATAAGTAAGTCATAAGTGGCCAGACTGTACAACGTGTGGTATGAGTATTGTACAGTAAGTAGTCGGTTTGGTGGACTATCCACCCAGTTGCCCTTGTCCCATTGTGTAAGTTAATCAAACAATTATTTGGACCTCACTTCTAAGCCATGACTGGGGCAGTGCATTTAATTTTCGGCTTCGGGTTGCCTGATCCTCTTCTTCCTGGCGACCAGGGGGCAATCAGTCAGCAGATGTTTTCATTTCCTACTCCGGTATAGGCATCGGCAGCAGCAGCAGCAGCCGCAGCCGCAGCCAAAGCCAAAGCCCCAAACTGGGCAAAAAGGGTACTCAAGGCGCAGATGTTTGGCACAGTTTCGTGTAGCAAATTGCGCACACAGTGGGCCCATCGAACGCCCGCCGCCCCCGAGGCGGCCCATGCCCGACCCCTCCCCCCCCCTGGTCGCCTGCTACCCGCCAACCCCTCCGATTCAGCCGACTGCCACTGATGGAATCAAATATTGTGCAAACTTCAAGAGCCATCCGAGGGGCATCGAGCATTCAACGGGATGTTGAATGTAAGTCAGACAAGCCACTACTTCGGCATTTGTATCTGTATCTGCAAGCTCCAAGCTCGAAGCTCGAAGCTGAGCCATGTCTGGAGCTGGAGCTGGAGCTGGAGCTGGGCTTGTGTCATGCGCCAGGCACACGGCCGGTAACTAAATCACACTAATCAAGCCTCAAGTGCTGTCTTTCGAGTGCACTCTGAACATTTTTCCGACTGGGGTCTATGATGATTTCGAGGCACGTCTTTAAATTACAAAAATGTCCTAAAGATAGGAAAGTATCTGTGGTATTCAAGTAAAGTAACTTGGAAACTTGGTGATCTTTAAGGCAAAGTTTTAATATTACCAATGGATGGACCAATATTATGCGAATTGTGCTTCTTAAGGGTGTTAAGTATCTATTAGTTATTTTAAGTGTATTTCGGATAGGTTGAAGCTCTGCTCGTGCCATTTTCGTTGCCTTCGTCGCTTCCGACGCACTCGACGGGCCTCGAAATTGGCAAATCAAAGCAATTGATACATTAAATTACAATGCCAACGATTTGTACACGACTCCACGCCTCGTCTTCAGAGATCAGGCACCACTCCAGAGCCACCGATACATCCGACGTTTCTGACTCTGAATCTTAAATCCAGCCTCACATCCCCACGCACGACACAAATTTATCACCATGTCAGTGCTGAAGTTTGGTCCGGAGCCGGAGATGGAGATGGAGCTGGGGCCATATAGGCAGTGTCATCGTCGACGATGCTGGATTTTAAAATTCCAAGCGCCAGGTAGGAGGCAAGAGAGCTCGTGTTTCGGGCCATTTGATACCCGCTATTAGCTGTCAAAACTAAAACGGCTTAATGGCATTTAATCAATTTCGTTCCCGCCATGTGGCACTTGAGTCGCTGCTGAGGATTGAGCCTGGTTTCTGACTGGAACCTAAGGCTCTGCTTGGAAACAATCTGTTTCTATTAAACTTAATTAAATACCTAACCTAACAGGCAACAAATTACACATTATTTCATCCATTTGAACATAGTTTCAACTTAATAATACTATACTAGTAAGTATCAGTTTTGACAAGCAGCGACACAGTTCAGCACCCATTACCAAAAGATCCAAGGATGAGGGTTAGCCTCCAGCCCCCCTTTCTGAACGCGGATCGAAACCCCAGCCCAGATTGCACTCTCTCTGGCTGCGTGGGCTTAAATTATGTTGGAAATGTCATCGTAAGATTCAACGCGACAACAAGGGATGACATAAATTTCCACCAACATGTTGTGGATTTTCGCTTTTGAGAGACGCCACACTCTCCACTCCAAAAATGGCATCGCGCCAGCAGACGAAGGCTGAAAAATCAAAGGAAACGAAAACTGGAGTATGCGAATTGGCTGGGGCCATGGAGCTACATACATATATCCAGCATCGGCTCCAGACTCAGCTGCATCTGCGGCCCATAGCTCCACACAGCTCCACACATTCGGGCTACACATCATTGCTCTATCAGTTGAGATCTCGCCGAGATTGCGGACTTGGAGGCTGTAGCTCAGATCGCGGAACAGGCTGAAGACAACGACCACGATGACGACGACAATGAGCTGGGCTCAACGGGTGAGCGGGGATGTTTCTAGGCGTATGAATATAAAATAAAAGGGGGAGATTGAAAAGAATCCCATAGAGTTCATAGTTAGGTCCCAAACAAAAATATAAACCAAACTTGGCTAGTGTCCTTTTGATAACAACCGGTTACTAACTAGTTACACTAATGAGTACTAGATACTCATAACAGTATAAACGACCCTCTCATCACCATCCATGTGACCCACACAGCAACCACATCAAAGTAAAACGGATCAAAAGACCCACCAAGCAACACACAGCCCGAGCCCGGAGTTCCATGTGCAGTTTCTCGCTCAAGGAGCACCACCGCCTCTCCGGTCCTCTGTCCCCGATCTGGACCGAGATCTCCTAGCCCCGCATTCCAGTTTCTCCGCACCCTCCTGGGCGTCGGGAAACCACGGCTGTGGCTGCAAAGGTGTTTTGCAATTTAACTGGCAACGCCAAGGCAGAAACTCAACTCGAACATTAAAACTTCGTGGATGTGGATCTATCTTTTGTGCCACAAAATGGGGTAAGTGAAGGGGTAAGTAAAAAGGTAGAGGAGAGGTATGTATGTATGTATGTATGTATATTTTGGTTGTGTGAGGGCAACGGGAACTCTGCTCCAGCCGGGCTATAGTTGGATGGAGCTGCACTTCACATGCCACATGGCAAACATAAGTAGGCGCGTGGCATTCGTGGGTTGTTGTTACCATTATTGTTGTCGATTATTGTTGTCTTTGTTGCTGTTTTTGGGGAGGTTGTTGCTGTGTGCTGTTTGCTATTATTATTATTGTTGTTGTTGTTGTTGTTGTTGTTGTTGCTGTTGTTGCTATTGCCAACAGACAACGTAAAATGACAATAAAATGCAGGCCAGGCAACAACGAAATCCAAATTGAATGCAAATGAAAGCCACAAACTATGCTAAATTCCTGAAATCGCATCGCATCGAATTGGCAATTTGTGCTTTTCTTTTTGTGTGTTGTATGTTGTATGTTGCATGTTGTGTGTGTGTGTGTGTGTGTGTGTGTGTGTGATGGTCTCTTTTCTGGGCATCTACCTCTCTCCATTCGGATGATTGCCGTGATCTAGCCGCAAATAAGTATTCTTCTCCCCGACTGGCATTACTGACGTTATTGGGAAGCAACGGGCAAAGGCCTAATGAACGTTGGCTGGCCAACCGAGCCGAGCTTACCCAACTGTCCACCCTGTCCACCTAAACATTTCACTTTTTCATCGTCATAGGGCCAGTCAACACGTTCTATATGCTAATGTTGGAGCAAAGACTGGCGGTCAAGTTCCTGCATCCGTCTAGATCCGACAACAGGGTCGCCCACATCCAATACTTTGCTATATATATGTACATACATATATATACCCCTTCTCCTTCAGAGCCATAGCTAAAGCCCATTTATGCGATCACTTTCCGGCTAAAACTCCCGCATTACATCCATTACATCAGCTGTGATATTTCGCACTTTACGCAAAACGATATAAATCATTTGTCGATGTCGGACTTCATGTCGAAATGCCCATTAAAACGAAACAATTCTACACAAATAAATGGCAGAGCTAAGCCGGAAAAAATCAAATAAGAATAGCACCGCATTTATTTGCTTCCAGTCTTACAATAACAACTCATCATTGAAGCGGTCAATATTAAATAAAAAAAAAATAATAATAAAAAAAACTCCAACAACACCTATATAGTTGCGGATTTCAATACTTTAGACTAATAGTATGAGTACGGGTAGTGTGCGGCGGCGGCACCTAATATAGCGAGGCAAATTTAATTTAAATTACAGGCGTGGTCGCGATTCGCGAAGCAATTGTGCATTTGTTGTAGTTCATAAAATATGCAATAATACGACGCGAGAGAGCTCCGACAAAGTTTAGAGGTCGCCTTGTACTTTCTAATTTATTTATGCGTTGCCCCACAGTCGTGTTCTCCATCTATCTATCTATATTTTTAGTTGTTCCTAGGCCAGTGGTTGTATTACATTTTCCATCTCATGATGCGTTTGCCCGCCAGATAACGGATAGAGTGCATAAAGTAGCCGCTGACTTGGCATTGATAGAGCCCAGGCCCCACTCCCCCTAGCACCGATAGCAGCAGCGATACACCCAATTTCAGCAATTGCAATTGCAGACTGTTTCTGTGGCGGATGCAGGGGGGCTAGGGGGGTAGGGGGACTCCTCTCTGGTAGGGGTTGGGGCGGGGGACGACCACCACGACCGCCGCGGAACACGCCCAAACGAGTCGCGCAGCTGTGCCACAAAGATATAAGCCCTGACTTGGCCGCTAGCCATCGTTACAGCCACAGATCCGCAGTGGCGACTTCAAAATTGAAGCCATATTTCCAAAGACCGCCAAGTGGAGCAAATTTTAATTCAATTTACCTATTGTGGGCCGAGGAACGAAAAAACCCAAGGGGATCTCAACTACTTATTAGTCAGTGTAAGGCTTTTAATTAAAGCTAAGCTCAAAAATTTTAAACGGGGATCTTAAAACAAATCATAAACTGACTAGGCAGATGGCGCATTAACATGAAAGGGGATAGTTATTGAATTAATCAATATAAGTTTTGTTCATATAATTTTAGGAATATATTTCTTGGCTGGAATACCATTATCCAATCGTTCCATAACTCCTTGTTCATTTACATCAAAAACATTAGTAATCATTTTCGATCGATTCTTATCCAATTTTTCTGCAATTTCCATAGAAGTTTCATGGAAAACTTTGGGATTACATGAGCCATTGCGACAGCTATATCTTCGCCAATACTCCGATTCTTGAGCGGAATACCTTAAACGATTCGTACATCGATTTCCTTTCAATCTGCATCAAAATCTAGAAACAAATTATTTTTAAGATTTTTTGTGAAATTTCCTGGAGGATCCCCTTTGAAATATTGAAAAATGCATGAAACCACAATATGGCCCCTTCCGATGGCTATATCTTTGCCAATAATCATCCGATTCTTGATCGGAATACCTTAATCGATTTGTACATCGATTTCCTTTCAATTTGCATCAAAATCTAGACACAAATTATTTTTGAGATTTTTTGTGAAATTTCCCTTCAAAATATTGAAAAATGCATGAGACCACAATATGGCCCCTTCCGATGGCTATATCTTTGCCAACACTCATCCGATTCTTGAGCGGAATACCTTAATCGATTTGTACATCGATTTCCTTTCAATCTGCATCAAAATCTAGAAACAAATTATTTTTGAGATTTTTTGTGAAATTTCCTGGAGGATCCCCTTTGAAATATTGAAAAATGCATGGAGGCACAATATGGACGCTTCCGATGGGTATATCTTTGCCAACACTCATCCGATTCTTGAGCGGAATACCTTAATCGATTTGTACATCGATTTCCTTTCAATCTGCATCAAAATCTAGAAACAAATTATTTTTAAGATTTTTTGTGAAATTTCCTGGAGGCTCCCCTTTGAAATATTGAAAAATGCATGGAGGCACAATATGGACGCTTCCGATGGGTATATCTTTGCCAATCATCATCCGATTCTTGAGCGGAGTACCATAATCGATTTGTACATCGATTTCCTTTCAATTTGCATCAAAATCTAGACACAAATTATTTTTGAGATTTTTTGTGAAATTTCCTGGAGGATCCCCTTCAAAATGTTGGAAAATGCATGGGGGCACAATATGGCCCCTTACGATGGCTATATCTTTGCCAACACTCATCCGATTCTTGAGCGGAATACCTTAATCGATTTGTACGTCGATTTCCTTTTAATTTGCATCAAAATCTAGAAACAAATTATTTTTGAGATTTTTTGTGAAATTTCCTGGAGGATCCCCTTTGAAATATTGAAAAATGCATGAGACCACAATATGGCCCCTTCCGATGGCTATATCTTTGCCAATAATCATCCGATTCTTGAGCGGAATACCTTAATCGATTTGTACATCGATCGATTTTATTAAAATTTTTTTAAGTTTGATCTTATTTAGTTTTCAAAACAATCGTATTATGTTAAAGTCCACCAACCAGCCCACAAGAGCGAAAAGATTTTTTATTTGTGTCTACATTGCATTTATAATCATTTTTCCTTTTAAATTTTGATTAAATTGTAACGAATGCCAGCCCACATGTCGTTGTATTTCAGGCTTTTTGTCTTCGGCAAAAATTTGTACAAATTTATTGGTTATATTTCATGTTATGTGTCATGTTGCATAAATAGAAAAGCCACAAAGCAGCGTTTGATATCAGCCCCTTTTCCCCTCCTTGCCACCGCCCCCCTCCAATAGGTTTCCCCTTTCTGCTAATTGCAAACTTTTGCTTTTAAAATTTAAAAGCGTTAGCCAGAGACGCTGATTTTGGCAAGAGAGAGAGAGAGAGAGAGAGCCAGCCGATCCTCAGCAGAGCAGAGCGATCGGTCAGCCGCCAATGGGGTCCACACCCATACAAGTACACGCGACTGGCGCTAACGGTAATCATTGTCAGTGCGGTCGGAGTCGCTGCCAACCACGGCAGCGACTGCAGCGTTGACTGCAAAAGCAAAAAAAAAAAACAAAAAAAAATTACCTGGCTTTTGGCTTACTAACAAAGCCGTTATGGGCAGTAGCCGCTTGGGCGGGTGCCCACACCGAGCTCGGAGCAAACCACACCAGCGCCACACACTAATGCATGTAGCACCACCAGCCGCGGCACCACCACCGTAGCCATAAATGTGGCTCAATTGTAGCAAAGGCCGTCAGTCGCCAGCCTTTTGTCTTTAGCATTGAGCGTGACTCGTTTCTGGTGGCTTTTGTTGCAGTTGTTTTTGGCATTTTTTTTATTATTTTGTATTTTCTGCACGAGACTCCCGACGTCGCCAGGCGCTGCGGCTGGGGCTGCAAGCTGCGACGCCACCACACCCTTGACTGGATTGCAAAAAAAAAATAAAGGAAACAACAACAAAAAAAATAAAGAAAAAAATCTGGAAATCTGGAAGGCGAGTTTGGCCAAGACGGAGCAGATGATACTCTTTGAGGAATAATTGCATTTTAGAGAATCTATGATGACAGCATATTCTGTTTATTAAACAAATTAATAGATATTTTAATCGTTTAAATTAACAAACAAATATAATTAACAATGGTAGTAGAAGGAGTGCCCTTAAGACAAACAATTGAACCATGATCCGACTGAGAAACATTAAAAGAATTAATTTTTAAAAGTATCTCGGCTGTAGTGTATAGGAAGCGGAGATCCTCTTGGCCCATTTGCGAGTTTGGTTTTTGGTTTTCTTCGGCGGGCGCTGCTTTGCCTTTTCTGCTTTGGCATTTGTTGCGGCGTCAATTTGCTTTAAGCCATTTCGCGCCACAACCGCAAAGAGTGCACCACCAGCCCCACTCGGCACCACAGTGCACCATCGCACCGCCACCGCCACCGACACCGCCTCTCCGCCGCCGTACCGCACATTTACCTCCCTCCTTCTCGGGCAGCTGCTCCTTTTGTAATTGCTATTTTGATCAGCCTCGGACTCCGGCTGAGCCTTGTTTTTGGTGCTTTTTTTTTTGTTGTTCGCGGAGGGGTCTTTGGGCCATATCGCATCGGTCCGGTTTGGACTTCTTTTTGTCTAGTTGCACATGAAAAAATTAATAAATAGTATTAAATTAAAGCTATTAAATAAATCTATTTACTCGATATCACCTTTTGAAAGGCCAGAATAACCCACTAAACCCACCTGAATCGTCCTGGAAAACATACCATTTCGCTCGGTGCATTTGTGTTTCTGGGCTGATTCGAGTTTGGCTTTGGTTCCAGCCTCCAGAAGCAGCTGCAGCGGGGCGTTAATGTGCCTCGGCTATTTTATTTATTCATGGCAAAACGTCTAAGCTAGTAAATTGTATTGCTCGGACTCGAAAACTCGGGCTTGGCTTCCAACGGACAGGACGGACTGGACGGACAGGGGCAGTGGACAGCATGGGTAATGTGCTGTCGCGGTGTGTGTGTGTGTCTTTGGAGCGTACAAATGCAGCTAGCTGGCCGAAACAGCTTTTGCTTTTCTTTGGCCAACAACAAGAGCAACGACGACATCAGATTGTCATTCTTGTTTTTGTTTTTGTTTTTGTTTTTGTTTGCTTCTTTTTTAATTGAAAGTCGCCAGGCGTAGTTGATTATACCCTCTGGAGAGTTGAGGGTAGTCTCGTTTATGTAATAAATACAAAAAACAACATGAATTTGCTTCACTTTTTGCTTCACTCCAATTTGTTTCCATGGAAAAACTGTCAATTAACATTGTATCTCAAAAATTGCAAGTGAATAATAATATTTTATATCAAAATTTTTTTTTTTTTTTTAGAAAAGAGGACCAACTATGAGAGGTATTTCTACGTCACATCCATATCCTTTCCAAGTCTTCCCTCCATTTATATTTTTTTTTCTCTACTGGCTTGATCATTAATTTGTTGCTCCAATATTTTGTGCAGAAATTGGTTCAGCTGTGTGGGGCAGCCGCTGGCTGACTGGCTGACTGGCTGACTTCAACTGCGACTGGATTCACTTTTTAACGATTGCGTGGCGGTCCAGCTCCAGTTTCTTTCAGCTTTATCCTCGCACAGTCCACCCTCCAGCCTTCCCTGATATTTGTTGTTACACAATTGCGGATATGAGTGAGTAATCCGTGGGCTTTGGCCTGATATACGTCCGTTCCATGGTGCATGGTGCGGATAGGCTGCAGCCAGGTCTGCCAAGAGGGGCACATACAATACATACAATAGCGGCACACGTGTCGTATACGTAACGCAAATTTGTTTGACGATTCTTATCGACCACGTGTTGGAGATTTCCACCTCAATGTCCGTCTATGCCTCCGTTTCCTTTAGGCCTAACTCTCTGTTTGTTTGCCTTTTAACTGCTGTGTGTGTTTTAACTGCTTTCTGGCTGGTTATGTAATTGCCCGAGCAAGCCTCCGTCGATTCATTAAGCCAACTTCATTTGGTGCAAATTTTTAACAGCTTCATGCTGGGAGGGGGCCGAATTTAAGACCCAAGCCCAGACTAGGCGAAGACCCATGACTTGGCGAGCCAATCTCCCACGCGTCCGACGACTGATGATTCATGGAGTCACGGTGTCAGTTGCCCCAACTCCATGCCCCACCAAGGCAGAAGGCGGCGGCTTAGCAGTTAGTTGCAGTCTTATGAAGAAATCAAATATGTTTCAAATTCTAAAGCTAAGGTCTAGAATTCGGTAGTCGGTAATAGCGGTTATGCAAACCATTAAACGTATAAGTTGGTCCAAAGCATCAGCAGCCTAAAACAAGGGAGCTCTCCGACTCGAAAGGCGATCGTAAAAACACTTCACACTGATCTCGCACGCCCATAAAAAGCGGCTACAAAAAAGATCAGTTGGCGTTTTAAACTGCCGACGGTACTTTGAATGCGCCAGCGGTTATTTCTTGTCGTTTTATTTTTGTCGCATTTTGGCAGAAAGTTTCAGTTAAGTTTTAGTTGAAGTAGCCTAGGTGAGTAGCCAGAGGGTGGAACTTAAAGGGAGTTAGTTCATAATTGCAGGGTTCAGATATTCATCTACCCTATAATGATTCTATTGGCTCTTCAGGTACTAGACTACTTCTAGAATATATTCAACTAT
Source organism: Drosophila atripex (assembly GCA_035045925.1). Lineage (NCBI taxonomy): Eukaryota > Metazoa > Arthropoda > Insecta > Diptera > Drosophilidae > Drosophila > Drosophila atripex. The sequence goes on from JAWNOP010000070.1 coordinate 12,663,897, forward strand.
TAAATATACAATAATTAAGTAATTAGTGAAAATTATTAATTGTTGGATTGAAGGCCCAATACTGGGCGATAAGAAATCAGGAAGGCGACAAATGCGCCTTATATATGTATGTACTTGTGCCACCTTAGATCAGACAATGTCGCGTTAAAAAAAAATAATAATAATAAATAAGATAAAAACAAAAACACGCACGAGTTAGTTCAAGAAAAACCAGTGCACTTCGCAAACAAAAATAAAACTAAAAGTGGGGGCAAAATAGCGTCTCAACAAAACGAAAAGTGACAATTTAATTGCGTCAAACGCAGCGTTCGATTGGAGGCGATAACCGGTGGGTGAGAGGAGAGGGACACACTCAAGGGGGGCCATACTCGAGGGGCAACAGACAGAAATGTGGATATATCGCCGCTGCCTGGCGACACTTTGCTCAAAGCCCGACGACGATCTGTGGCTCGTTTAATTGAGAGGAGATCATAAAAAACGCCTATGACTTGTTTATAAGTAACCGATGGAATCGGATTGGATCTGATTGAAGTTGCTTTATTGAATCCAACTCGAGTTGGGTGCATTTTTTTTTTTGGTGAGACTGGTGTTTCGTGGGAGATGCCTTGGAGTATAACTGACTTGTGTATATTGCTTTTAAACTATAATGAGATGCCAGTTACTTTTCGACACAACCTTCCGAAGTGCTACAGATATTAAGAGCTATTCTTAAGACGGTAGTAGATACGGGTGATGGACTAAAGTGACACATACTGATATACTAATGTGTGCTACCTTAGATTTATTTAAAATTAATATACTAGTATGAAGATCCCAGACCCTTTACAGACTTTTATATGTAATTCTGCCATCATTGAGAGCCTTAAAAGACTGCCGTTTTCTTCAAATCACCTTGCATGTTGGTCGTGTTATTATTTTTTTTTTTGGGGGACTTGGTGTGCTGTTATTGATTTATTTGCCGCGGCGACACTCGTTGGCATCATTAAGTGCCAGCACACCGTTCTCTATTAGCCGACAAATTCTTGGCCTTCCCTGTCGCTGTGGGACTCGGACTTGGAGCCGGCCTGGCAGACGGACAGATAATTCTTGTTCACAATCTAAATGGCCGTCTTGACACACCTTAGAATTTGTGTGTTACAATTTGAAGTTGTCGACAATAGCAGCTAGCTGAGCGGCTGGGTTTTGGCTTTGGCTGCTGGCTGACCAACTGCAGCGGCAAATTGTGAAAGTATCTGTCGGATACGAGCAGCCAGATCGAGTGCAGAGTGCTGAGTACTCAGTACCTGAGTGCTGAGCACTGAGGGTGGGGTCTGTCGGAGGTGGTTGGCATCCCATTGAAATGGCGCATGTGCCACACGACGTATGCTTAATTACAAACAAGACAGAGTCACAGTCAGAGTCAGAGTTAGGGGCAGAGTCAGAGGCAGAGTCAGAGGCAGAAAGGAAAACAAAGCAAGATTTTTTGAGCCTGCCCAGGCTCGGCGAAGATTAGTCGCAGTGGGTCGCACATTTCGTTTCGCAATCGATTGCAACATGCAACAGAGCACCACCAACAGCAACAGCAACAGAGCAGCAATAGCAACACCAACTACAACAACACCAACAACAACAACGCATGAAGCGAATGTGGCTAGCTCTGCTGCTCTAAATCAACGATATATAAAACTAGTTTAGGTGGGTCCAATGGATATTCTTTTACTGCTATTTTGTTGCAACTGTTGCGCCGACTTCAGCTGAAGTTTTGTTTTTTTTTTTTTTTTTTTTTTTGGTAACAGAGATTTTTATTTTTTGCAACTTTTTTGAATTCTAATGGCCGCCCAATATGACTAAGCACACTCATCGCGCACTCCTGCGTCCAACGTATATGCAAATCAAAACCAGTTTAAGCACCACCACCAAAAACAACAACAACAACAACAACAACAACAGCAAGAGCTAACTTTATATATAGCAGAAATATGGGTCGAGATCTGCAAAATGCAGCTGATCGAATTTTTGCATTAGGCGCAGCAGCAGCCGCAGCAGCAGCAGCAGCAGCAACAAAAATCAGCAACTGCCATCCGGCCAGCTCGATGCAACCGAGCCGCAGAGCTCTGAGGCCACTGCCTGATTATCTCTCAAGGAAGGCATGCCAGTCGCAGGAGGAGGAGGGGGGGTCTAGGGGGTGGTGCGCAGGGTGGGGCAGTCGGCAGTCAGCAGGCTACAAACTCTAAACTGAAACTGCAGCCGGTACGAACTGCAGCGAATATCGAATGGTATCTATATCTAACGAAGCAGGGCCCATATAGCCACATTTTGCTATTTGCCGCAAACCGAAATCCTAAACACACATACACATGGAAAAAAAAAAGTGGGATCTTTAAATCTTTTCAAAAGGATATGCAGGAGAAGCTGATAATAACTAAACTCTTCATAAACATGGATGTATCTTCAAGATAGATATTAGAGTTTCCATTCTTTTCTTCAGTGCCTTTACTTAAACATTAAACGCACCACATAATTATTATAATAATATTATCTGCCGGGTGAGAGCTAAGCCCATAGAGTCTCAAAAATTCCAGTCCTATACGGGGGAAGCGATGAGATGCGATGCTCGCCGGACCAGAGGACCAGAGGCCACTCAACCCCGAAAACGGCAAGCCGAAATATACGTTTGCTCAAAATATCCATCCAGATAGTGGTGTCGGGGAGCAGCATGCCACAGTGGGGGCGCCGGGTGCAGCAGCCAGCTATGCTGTGTGTTGCATAAAAGCAACGCTCCAAATTGCCAATGGAGCGATCCAGTTTAAATTGCAATTGCTCGTTAATGGGCTCTAAAACGTGCCAGTGTCGGTGTGAGTGTCGCCTTGCGAGTGTCTGTGCCGTGAGTTGGCCTGTGTGCAGTCCGCAGTGTGTTGCATTGATGTGTTTCTTGGCTCGGTAATGCGAGCCGGGATGACGGCCAGTCGTGTGGCATGCGAGGCGTATGCGCAACGAATCGAGTCGGCCAACGCGCATACGCACAGTGGTACAGTGGCCCAGGGGACTTGTAGGAGCTACCACGTGCTTAAAGGGATGCCTGCAAGTAACCAAGAATTGGTAATGGTTAAATTGTCCTTAACGGTCCATATTAGACAAATTCCTGAACTATATACCCCATCCAGACTCAAGAAAATCAAGAATTTCCAGCACTTGTATTGGGCCTGCCGCCCCCGCATCTCACATGCAGATGCCACAGCCCTCGGCTAACTGTACACACAATTGTCGCATCACATCGCATCGCATAAGCGGCAGCAACAAGGCAGTTACAGCATGACAACATATTTTACAATTACGAAACAATTCGGCCCACAACTAAACACGGAATTCTTGGCAGAAAACCTCCGCCAGCGGCTGTCAGCTCTTCAGCGTAGTAGCGTTGCCGGCTGAACAATGGAGGCCCAGACGGAACAGAAACCCAACGAAAATCGGACGACAAATAAATGGGGAAAAATTGAATAATTCTTGGAGCAGTTGGAGAACTTGAAGAGATCAGCAGACGAATAGGCGTAGACGCCCCACCAGCCCCACCAGAATCGTGGCTCCAAATGCGGCCTACTGAGGCGGCATGCCAACGTTCACCCAAACAGTGCGGATGCAGACACTGGCTGTGGCTATAGCTTTGGCTCAGATACAGATACGCGATAAAGCCAGATCGAAACCAGAGCAAGCCTATGGCAATAATTATGAAAATACTTCGAGCAGCGTCGTAGTCGTCGTCGTCAGCGTCATCGATGTAATTTTCTTGTTCGTGCCTTAATAATCTGCACCAAACGGCTCAGCGGTCGCGGCAGCGGCAGCCGCACATTGAAATTCCCAACAGTAATAATAACAATAATCTGCGCCGCAGTAGTAGTATCTGCGAAGTGCATAGACTGGCCGACTGACTGAGTTTTAGAACTCCCTTACTAACTTGGCCGGTTTCTTCGTTCTCGCCCCCGTCCGTCCTCGTCAGAAGAGGCGATAAAAATTCGCTAAAAGCAAACGCACACCGACGGCGCTATTATTGATTTAAACATCAAGATACATTACACTACCCAGCGTCCCTCCCCAGCCACCCTTGCACCACTTCATCATCTCTTCAGGGTGTTTAGTTCAAGCTCCACTGAGAGAAACCTCTAGTTCTTAGTCAGTTATGACAGAATAATATACATAATTGATTATTGAAAAAAACGAACTTAAAAGTAATATTTCTCAGAGTGCACTCGCTTGGCATTACGTGGTATAATCTGTCCCCCCATCCCCCCATCTCTCCTGTCAGTATTGTTGTAATTGTGGGTAATTGTTGTTGCCTTTTTTCGGCTCGGGGCGCTACAAATTTCAAAACCCACTAGGCACACTCGAACCGGCGATGGCGAGAAGAGCCAAGCCGAGGCACAAAAACCGACAACCAAAAATCCAATGAACGAAGCAGCAATTGTAACATCAACATGAGATGGGCCCTAGCTCCGGCTCCACAAAAAGGAGCAACGTGCCCCAAGTTGCAGGCAGACAGGAGGCAGGAGGCACAGCGGAGGAGCTGCAGCTTGTGCCTGTTGCTGGTCTGTTGCTACTTTGACTTGTCGCTCGTTCCAAAACGTCGAATGCGTCTAATTTTTTGGCTCGCTTTTGGCTTTTTCTGTTTTTTCGGCTTGTAAGATTCGGGGTATAGGGGGAGAAGTTATTTTGGATGTCGTGTCTTGGGCCAGCTCCGACTCCGAAGACTTGCGATCCATTCGCCAGCGTCTGCTCGCCGGCTGCCGCGTTTGTCGTTTAAATCGTACCACCACAGGCGACATAAAAATAATGAAGTGTGCGGGTGTGGTTGGCTCGCTTTTGGCCAGGTCTGGTCTACGGTCTACAGTCTACAGTCTACAGTCTACGGTCTTTGGTCTAGCTTTCTGTTCGAGCTCGAGTTGGAGTCGGGTCTGGGGCCTGAGTCCCATCGTCCCAGGCTGAATCGGAGAGACTGACTGGCCGATCGGGGCGACTGTCGGCTGTCGAAGCCGCAGCGACGTTTGCAGATTGCTTTGTCGTGTTTAGCCCAGCGGTCTAAGCGACCCATAACCAAATCAACATTTTCGAGAAGCCGAACCATTCATGTACTCCCTTTTTTGGGAAGTTGCCAGCGGAAACCTTAGTTTTCTTTAAATCGGGTATTATAGGGATAATTAAGTGGCTGTTAATCATAGAATTTAATGGGTATAGTAGGTGCTGGGGAGAATACTTCACAAGACTGTTGTTCTAAGACCCATGTACCCATGGTGTACTTTGTATATCACCTTGCCCCAAACCCCATGTTTATCCTCGAATGTTTGTTGGGTTACTCACCGAACAACACACGCCCAGGCAACTGCAAAAATATAACGGTATCCAAGGTTGTGCTACGCTTAAAATGTAATTGTTCGACTTAAAGAGCCGAAGCAACAACATCGCAGCAGCAGCAGCAGCAGCAGCAACAGCGGCAGCAGCAACGCGATCAAGTTTACCGACGTCGCCTTTTGCCGTCTAATCAAATACGAGTACATACCAGACCGAGAGACCCAAAGCTAAAAAAACAAAAAATAAAAAAAATAAAGGCAGGCCGTCCAGAGACCCAGGCTCCAGCAACCCACCTATGTATCCAAGAGATATACATTCTATGCATGTGCACAGCGACAAAAGGAGAGTAGTTTCTTAGGATGGTAGTATCCTTAAATATTTCAAAGATATTAATGGGAAGGTTTAGCTGCAAAGAAAATATAATACAAGATATTTTTCAAATCATATTATGGCTAGCATCAGTCGACAGTCGCACACCAACTGAAATCCAAAATTCAAATCGAAGCGCCGCACTTTGGAGGACTCCCAGATATATCGCAGCGGGTTTCATGCGGCTGGGGCACAAATTTTCACTTGAGTATTCGACACACTTGGAGCGGGGCAGCACAGCTGGATGTCTGCGAAGGTTTCAGGATTTTCTGGGAGGGGCGCCACAGCCAAGCACTAGTGCTGTCTCTGCGATTCTTGGGGCTATGCATCATCATCATCATCAGGCAGCGGCAGTGGCTGCAGCCGGCGTTGCAGTCGGAGCTGCAACATGTCAACATGTTGCAATCTGCCAGCTCTGCATGTATAAAATATTATGCAACATTATGGCACAGGCCCAGGCACAGACACAGGCCAGACGACACTCTTGGTTTTTTTGTTTTCTCGGATCTCCTGCGAGCTCTCGGGGGGTTATTAGTGACTGAAGGTTGACAGCATTTAGCTCTAATTGAATTACGGGGATATTTTGGGGGCGCTACAGATACAGGAATCAGGGGAGGGGGGGGTGGGCTGCTGAGCCCAGCTTAGAACATTCGGATCAGCCCGCTCCCATTCAGACCATAACCCATAAATCTAACACACAGCCAGCGGAGATTTATAGAGTTCAGATTTCGAAACCCGCAGATGCATAAAAGACAAAATAGCGAGCGCGAGTTGGAAAAATCTTGAAAAATTAAAATGACTAGTGCCGGGGCACGATCAAGACCAAGAGGGTTTTGGCTGCCGTGCTACTTTTTTTTGTCTTGCCTTTCCGAGATGCTGAGATGCCGCAGTGGAAAACAATGGAAAACCTAGAGACCCGGGCGGAGATGGAAAACCTCAGCGGTAGTCAGCATTGGGGCGTCTGCAGTTCAACGTTCAAGTGGCACAGTACGCCCTAGAAAAATGAATTGATTCGATTGTTTCCTCGACTCCCAACGTCTCCCCCAACGTCTACGGCGTTTTATCTGCCAGAGCCGAGCTCTACAAAATCAGCGACAGAGAGCGCGCCCCGAAAATAAGCGATGATACAATCGCGTTTTTGACTTTGAAAAGTCAGCCCAAGTCATCCATTGTTCAATGGGCCAACTGTAGCAGCCAACAGCCAGCAGCCAACAGCCAACAGCCGCCACTGATTTTTATGGTTTATGAGATGAAAATGCACTCGAAACGAAACTTCTGGGGCCAAATGCAATTGCTATTATTTTAAAATGAAATAATTTCAATCAACAGTAGAAGAAATCATCGTACTTGGCTCGCGATTGCACTTTCCGGGGTGAGAAACGCACCTCCGCCATTTTCTGGTTACTGGAACCATCGTCCACCATTGGCCGGGCTCTACCCATTAGCCATTCTACCATCTGGTTGAGATCCACCTCGGTGCCCTCCAGCTCGCCGCCCACCTTGCAACCGCAGTGCGTCTGGGTGATGTAGCCGCGCACCTTCAGTTGCTCCGCCTTGAGGGTCACAAGCGGAAACAGGCCACCGGCGGATGAGCCCTCCGGCACTCTCATCTCATAGGCAATCAGGAATATCTTCTCCGGCTCGGGATACGGCACCAGTTCCCGAGACATTCTCCTCAGACAGTCGAATGTATTTCGAAAAATTTCAAGCTGATGTTTGGGGGGAAGAGCTACTGTGACTACTGGGTCTGGAAAATGGTATTGATTTGTAGTTAGTCCTCGCATTTCTCTCAGTGTAGATGCAACTTGCGCTGGCCATTGTTCAACACTATTTGCGCTACTCAATCTCTTAATTAAATATGCGACTAACTGGCAGCTCGGAGGCACCAAGACATTGGTCGTTTAGTGTCGAAATTGTGCAAGTTTTGATTTTTCCTTTTGTTGTAATGGAAGTTGCTTGTTGTACTAGTGTTGTTGTTGTTTTTGGTGGATAATCACAGGCCTGGGCAACAGAGGCAACAGAAATTAAATCAGCCAAGGTTATCGCATTAATAAGCCCCCTGGTTTGGCTTTTACAGTTTGGCTGTTTCGGTTTCAGTTATAGTTTCGGATGGCGAGCCAGTCAGTCAATTATTAAATTGCAGTTTCCGCAGCTGAACTTTTGGGGTCAGCAGATTTAAATCAAAACCATAATTGAGCATTGGCCGAAAGCCAGAACTACCCAATCCGGCTACCCGGCTGTGGCCGGAAAATTGACAAATAAGTCTAGTATTCTCCTTCCAAACGGATGTGCCCAAAGCTAGGCCTGGCTGTGAATTTGAACTAAATGGAAGAAACACACTCCCAGCTTAGTGGCTTTCCGTGACATTTTACTGACACCTTGAATGCCGATGAATCCCAATACCTGTTTTCCCTCTTAGCGCAACTTAACACATTTTGACGAAGATGTCTATGCCACAAAAATGACGTGTCATCAGCGGAGCCCGCACTCCCACATAAAGATGCACACAACAGCACCAACTCTCGATCTCCATCTCGATCTCGATCCCCATCTCGATCCGCACAACCTCAACCGCAACTACCCCGCATCCTGCCTCTATCCGAGGCATCCACTTGAGCCGAGACCGCTGTTGTATTAATAAGCCTGACATTTGAGCAGAGCATCCACTCGATTCGATTCGATTCGACTTGAATCGGTTTTGCGTGTAGGCGTCTGAAAATAATAATTAAAAAATTGTTTCTAATGCGGAAATCTCGGGCTTTTGGGACGGGAGTGAGCTTAGTGCCGAAGATGTAAAACAAATATATCAGATTTCGGGTTTTGTGTGTGTGTTTAATTTTTTTTTTTTCGTGCTGAGCTTGCCTAATCTTCAGTGGGGTGGGGTAATGGGAAATGGTGACATGGGTAGAGATGGATCGATGAGAAAGCACTTCCAGATGGGATTGTCGGAGGTGGGTTTTACAGTCCAAGACTCTTTGACAGAGAAGACCAATCCACCTATTTGGAGGCAGTTCTAAATAGAAACCTTTGTAAAATATATTTTAAAATCCTTCCGAACTAGGCCATTCTTTAGAACTTAAGGCTGGGCAATGACCCAACCACTTTCCTGAGTGTCCCACTACTCCACCCAAGAATCCAAGGCACTCGGACCGTGCCGACTAGGCGAGGCGCAGTTTAATGAAATACGTACAAAAAAATCGCAAAAGTTAATAACAGCTGGCTACCGCAGAAGCCTTTTGTCGACAACGCTAAAAATTTAATAATCCCCTGCGAGTATAAAGAAGCCAAATATCCACTCAAAGACAAATGCCCGGCCCGACACAGCCCGAGACAGCCTGCCCGGGCTATTGGACTTGGAGAAGCAGGCCCAGAAACAGGCTGCAATTGCAAAGATACAAATGTACTTGGAGGCAGGCTCTGCGAGAAGGTCAGACCCCGCACGTTTCATGGCTCACAGCGCACCTATCGTATAATTAGAAGCGAACGACAACACGACGACAAACAACAGCTCAGCTGTGCCCGTGCCCCTGCCCCCGGTCTATCTGTGGATACGGAATGGGCATCTGTGTGTGGCCTGGATGGGGGCGGGGAGTCGGAGGCCTCTCTAGATACGCAGCCAGCGATTCCCAAATGAGCCAATTGTGGAAAGCTAAGCAGGGTTGGTTTATAACTTAATGGGTATGGAGGAAGAGACAGCTCAGGCTTAGAGATCTACAGAAGTGATAGATACATTTACTAAAATTAGGCCATAGTTTCCATCCGTATACGTCTCATAGGAAATTAGTTGAGAAGTAATACCCCCCATCCGAGTGCCTATAAAATAAAATTCACCCACTGGAACCCCCTCTGATGCGGAATGAAATGTTGCATTCTGGGACGCGTTCCTATTCGCATTCCAAGCGACCGGCCATCGGCCATCGGCCATCGGCTATCGGCCATCCATAGCCAGGTGGTGTGAACGGTGGAGCCGCCGAGGGGCAAGTTATAACACTCAGGGTGTCGGTACGGGGCTTGGGGGAACGGCGAGCTCTCTGATACGTCGACAGCATCGCCGGGCAGCGCTTCGTTATATGCTCACTTTCGATGTGTTTCATTTTTTCTTTCGTTTTCATTCGCTGTGCGATTTGAAAACGTTTAAACAAAAACTCGCCACCGGCAACAACAACAGCGGCGATCCGAAGGCGGGCGGGTCTTCCACGCTCACACAGATACACAAACACACACACACACACACACCACTGCACTAGAACCAATACAAGCCAGACACCAGCAGCTACAATACAAATATAAATGTTTACGATCGTTTCATGTTACTTTTTTTTTTTTTATTTTTGTTTACTGCGAGCCAATTATGTTCAGCAGCTGTCGTTGGTGGGCAAAGAGGGTTAAGAGGGCTAAGAGGGTTAAGAGGGTGGGGAGGGTGGCGAGGGGGTGATAAGCGGACTAACCTACGACATCGCAGAGACACTTTCAGAGACGTGGATCTAAATTTAGCTTAAACCAACATACAGTTTATTTTCTCCGGCATGCGTATGACGTTTATCTAAAAGCAATAAGCCATAAACTAATGGCACTTTGTATCCATGTATCTGAGTCTACTTGTAGCTAATTATTGTATCTGAACGTTTATGCATAATAGCGACGACGTCGTGCCTGGCTCGTGGGACTCAAATGGGGGCAGCACCTAGAAAAGGCACTCGGATGTGTAGCTTTTGTATAAGATATGCTGGAATTTAATTACAAGGTATGCTGTCAGTGGGTCCAGTGGCTATTCTACAAAGTTAATCAGGAAATTCTTCGCCTGACTTGCAACATACTACTAATCATCGTGAGAATTGGATCTATTCGATATACATAGGCAGGTGACTGACTATATATTGTATTCCAAGCAATGATTTTGGTGACTGACTTCTCACCTTCATCACCTTTGCATTCATCCACCCAACTACCCCACAAGGAGTGCTCCACATTCCACCAGCACACTAATTAAAAAATGATAATCTTCAATTGAACTCATTTGAGGCTCTGACGAACATAATAATCCTTCACTCCACCGACTCCATAGATCCACCGGCTTCACATTATCGAACCATTAATCTGGCGAAGACAACAAGGGGCTTCCTTCCCGGCCAGAAACCAGACGGGCCAGAAAAATAAAAATAAGCGGGAGGCAAAAAGAAAAAGCCATTAGGGAAAATAGAAAAATAGTTGTGAACTCATTGACTCAAATAAATAACCAACGACCACGGCACGCGGCCAAAACAGCCACAGAGAAGAGAAGAGTGGGTAGGTGGGCAGAAGCAGGAGAAGGAGAAGGAGATCTCTACTTTCCTCTGAAGAAGAGATGATGATGGCAGATCATCAGCTAGAATAACAAGAGGAGAACAGCTACAATAACAACTCGAGTCTCGGACGTTGCGGAACCTGGAACCAGGAACCTGAAGATTTGCAAATATCTGAGCCATAAAGCTGCCAAGTGTTGACCGATCATCAGCATCATCTCATGATGATGATGATGATGATGATGATGATGACGATGACGATGATGCTGGAAAATGAAGCAAAAACGGACAAACGACCTGATGTGCATGGGGTGCGCTGTACCTGTAACGGTAAAATTTCTACAAGGGAATGTGCTTTCATTTTGAAGTGTTGTATGTTCATGGACTTGGACTTGGACTTGGTCTTGGTCTTGGTCTTGGTCATGGACTTAAGAAGGGGGGTTGGGGGGCACTGCACCGAAAAATCAAAGCAGCCAAGCTACTGTTAGACAGCAATGCAGCAGCAACTTGCAACAGAAATAGCAACAGCAACAGCAACAGCAACAGCAGCTGGCAGTTAGGCAGTTAGTCACTTCACAAAGTCATTTTTGATTTGATCGATTTCGTGCAACAGCAACAGCACAGCATCTACAGCAAACATCAAGAGCCTCAGCCGTTGTTGCAGTTGCAGTAGTTGCAGTTGCAGTTGCAGCTGTGTGAAGTGGCCAAGAAGAAGGCACATGACATGGTCTTGAACATGGACATGGACATTGAAAATGCCCGATTCCAGCCTCGTGCCAAGTAGGACACACAAGTTTAAAGTCAGAGCCAGAGACCCTTCTCTGACCGTATGTTAATCTGCGATCAGTGAAAGAATCCGTTGAACTTTCCCATTTCCATTTCCAATCCCTCCCCCCCCCTCCAAAAGAAAAAAAAAGACTGCACAACAAAAAAACATATGATAGTACAATAAGGCAAAAAACCAACCAATTTTATTTATTTTTTAATTGCAATAAGTCTACCAAAAAACATATATTTAAATATTAAAAGATTGCCTTATAATTAGCCTCATAATAGCTCCTATTAGTTGCTAAAAATGGTGGCTCCAAGTCCCAACCCTTTTCAGTTTTCCATAAAAAACCCATTAATCCGCTTGTGGCCCGTTGGAGCTTCAAGCGACGACTGGTTGCCGCTCACTCTTGAGATACAGATACTTCAGACATCTGTGAGGTTGTGTGGAACCCAAGTGGACCTACCGACCAACCGACCGAAGATCGTCTCAGTCCCGGCGTTCGGGTTTTTGGAGCTCGGCTCTCGCGGGGCGGAAGATCTCCACCCAGTTTCGGATGCAGGTCTAGCGCATTTGGAATTTTCATTGAGTAAAACGAGGCAGGATGCATCTCGTGGATCGCGGATCGCGGATCGCTCGGGTGGCGGCCCCTCATTTACCGTTTCAAACTCGTCTAGGCGAGTGTGCTGGGCTATGTATCTGTGAGTACGCCTGTGTACGAGTGTGTGCGTGTGGATCGCTCTACATTAAGAAAGAAGTGTATTAGCTTCGATTTATTGCATCGCTTGGATGGCTTGTAGACTCTGCGTCGCTGCTGGCGTTGCTGCCGCTGCCACTGCCGCTGCCGCTGCCTAAGCCGGTGTTGCTGCCGCAGTCTGAGTGTGGATTGTGAGTCTCGGAGTCTCGATTCCCCCAGTCTCGTGGGGAGTCATCACTGGAGATCAGCAATCGTTGTGTATTCATTCAGAGCACCCATACACTCGCAGAGGACGTTGTCTATTTTGCGCTTTTTCTTCTGTTATGTTTTTGTTTTTTTTGTTTTTGTTTTTGTTGTTGCTTTTCGTTATTAGGAAATCGAAAACTGAAGCTGCGGCTGCGGCCGAGTCTATCATCAGTCCGTGAGACGGTCTCAAAGCTATTGGTCGTGTTGTCGCTTGTCGGAAAAACAGCAGCCCGCGTAAGGCTGAGCAAGAGAGACAGGGTGTGTGAGTGAGTGAGAGTTCCAACACGTAAGCGCTCGTAACGTAACGCTAAGCCATCGGTGATAACGGTAACACATTCAAAATGCAACTTTACCGCGCACCCAACTGAAGGATCAAAGTTTCTAATTCAATAAAAAAAATTAAAAAAGTATATAAACTTTTTTTAAACGCCAACTACTACCCCAAAAACCCAATTCCTAACATTCCGTCCTAGAAACATAAAACTATCTCCCAACGTAAGCCTTCCTATAGACCGTAAATCTACCCAGTCTTTAACCCAAAAGTGGTACACAAATCCAGGCACAAATCTAAAAATCAGTTCGGAAAACAACTACGACTACGGACTACGCCCAGAATGCGATGTGATAGTAACTCTCACACAGGTGCAGGCCAAGATGCATATCTATGGCCTATATATACCAGAGATCGGTGCTAAATCAATGATAACTACATGCTTAGATCCAATTAATGCAAATTGTGACAGCGCGTAAATGCAAAGTGAATTAAGCTGCACGGAAATCAACAGCAACAGCAGCAGCAACAGCTTGGAGTAAAAAAAAAAAAAAGCTACGAGACATGTGTACAGGTTGATGATTATGGGCAGACATTAAACAGACAATCCATAATGAAATTATAAAATTGAAAAGATTATAGCCCGAGCCGAGCGATCGTCGAGTGTCGAGAGAGGAAACTGAATCAACTACTGGGAAGTGGAAAAAGAGTGGATCGATTTGAATCTGCTTGGCTTGGCTTGGCTGGGGATCGATGTCAACTGGGAGCTGAGAACAGCTCGCCAATTAAACCTAATTAAATAAAGAAATATAATAAAAAGTAATTCTGCATAACTTGTATCATAAATCAGAGCACGCTGCTTACCTGTGCGAGTGATTGTTCAAAAGTTTGAACAAAAAATGCAATAAAAGTGTACATATCTCAAAGTGCAGCGCGCTTCCCCTAATATACATACATACATACGTACAACAAGAGCTCCTAACTACCAATACTATACAAACTAACTAAACCAACTAAATTATAAAACTAAACACATCAAATAATATTGGCAGGATCTAATTAAAAATACCAAAAAAAACAAAAAAAAAACTTTTATGATTTTAAATAACACTACAAGTCCCAACACAAATCAATTAAAAAACGTTCTGAATATTGAAATTGTGGAACTCCAATATCCGTCGGCTTTGCTCGCGAGGCTAGGAAGTATATGTTTTGGCCGATTGCAGGATGACTTACGGCCCGCAGAAACAACATAAACCAGCTTTAGTAATAACTTTAACCACCAGAAGATCGAATTCGTATAGCAGCCAATGCCAGACGAGGCAACATCCGCAAAGGCAACTGAGGAAAAATAGACAACAACGCTGCCATAGCCTCCGAACGGTGCTCAAATGGTGATTTCTTCCTGCCAGCGGCCAACGGATATCCGTGCGGATTTTGATTCCAACAACACACAACACGACTAGGAACCATTGAGCGAAACAACAGCCTGGGCACAAGTTGTGCAATTAGAGCCAAGCTGATCCGTAAACTAGAAGAGGCTGGCAACTGATGCTACCAAAGCGATTGGATAAACTGAGAATGTGAGTCGAATATATTGGTATTCCTAAGATTAGAGTTATCTTGAGGATAGTCTAGTCGCTAAATTATAAATATTTTAAAGGAATATAGTTAAGGCCTCTCAGGATTAACATCATAAGCATAATCAGAGGATTAACAAATCTGAAACATTCTACAATCGAAGGACTACCATCATAATAATAAACTATTAGATAGATGAATTTCGGTTTTTTCATCTTTCATTCTTTGAGTCGCAGAGACACAGATACGTACGTATCCGATGGATTCAAGGCTTCCACACCGCTCCAAACCGTATTTTTCTTGTATTGTAATTGATGAATGAATAAAATTGAAGTTCGAGTAATGACGCAGCTTTTTCGTTGGCGGCATTAAGACTTGGCCAAAACCGAACCAAAAAGCGAATCAAACGAAATAGAGTTGTCCAGATACACACACACACACAGGCAGACAGAGAAACACTCCTCGCACTTTGAGATACAATTTTAAATTTGGCAATCAAAAGAAAAAATAAATTATATAATAAACATTTATTATTTTGTGGCGTTATTCGGCAACACCTAAATTCACGCACTTTTGCCCCAATAACGTAAAATATTGAATGTATTTTCAATACGAATACGAATTGTGGAGCCTTCTCGGCCAGAAGAGTGTTATTTTATTTCGAAAGTGATTAATAGGTTTGACATGTTACTTTTACGCTAATTGAGCGATCAAAATCGAGCCAAAATGGTGAAGGGTGAAAGGGTAGCTTCGGCGATAATGATAATCCCGGAACGAAATAAAACTGTCCAAGACCGTTTATGCGTTAAATGCACGGAAATTGTTCAAACTTTGAATGTGGTCTGTATCGGTTGGTCTTACGGCTGCTGTATCCGACAGATACATTGAATCCATAGGCATTGAAGCGATTAGTAGCGCCTTTCGATTTTATTTTTTATTTTTTTTTCCCCCCGTTTTGGAGTGAATGTTTTGGGCGCGTCCCCCCGTGCTGAGGAGGAGGAGTACCGCGATCCGAAGGGGTGGGGGCAAATTAAGCAGGTTAATTTAATTTTAAATAGAAGTTGATGGGTGTTCGGTCGATGGTTTTTGTTTTTTCTCTTATTTCTTACGGAGTACGGTGGCAGATGGGCGTAAAAGAAGCGCCCGAAACAGAAAACGGCAGATCATTAATTAGGCATTTTGGAGGTTAGTGAGTGGCCGGCCAAAAAACTAGACAGCAGTCAGGTTGCTAGAGCCAGCCAGTCCCTCTTCCAGGGCAGAATAGCATCGGTAATGAAGTCTTGGCTGCAGAAACAGATCATTAGCCGGGAAGCACCGTAAACTGAAGAAGTGACGAATCGAACTTAGCAGTGCCGGCAGTTCAATGAAGTTCTCAAACGGCGAGCTCCAATTTAGATTGTGTGATGAGGTCCATTCATTAACTATTATAACAATTATTAATATGGCAGGGGCATTTGAAAGATTGATTTGAAAGTCGTTGGGTTTTTTGGTTCATAAAATATTGGATAATAAAAAAATTAAATCTTAAATCTTATCCATAAAAAAATTGGACAAGAATAAGAACCACTTTTATATAACCCATCTAGGTAGCTCCATCTCTATTAGCTCTACCATCTTCCTCAACCCGTTAAGAAATTGCCAAATAAACTTTCAAATAAATTCACACCCAACCCATTTTTGTGTGAAATTATGACAGGCCGCGTTAAATTTGTTTACAACATTAAAATGAAATGCCAATTAAATAGCAGAAAAGAGCAGATTTTGAAACACATTCGTTGGCTGGTTGCCCGAAAGGAAGTACATGAAACGAAATCGAGTGAAATGTAATGCTTCGGAGATAATCTGCGAAATGATGACCATGACACTATATATAGAAAAGTCGGGTCTGGAACTCTCAGACTGGTCTCCGATCGGATACTACAAAGCTCTGACCGCCAATTGCAATGGCTGGGAAGGGGCTGGTGGCTGGGGGCTGCGGGCTGGGGGCTGGGAAGGTTGCCCACTGGCAAGAGCGTAATCCAAGGCAGTTAATTGCGCCTTAAACCGGAAGCGATGGCTTTGATTGCGTTACACATTTTGCTGTGGCTGGAATGTGCGCTGATTTAGCCAGCTGGCTAGCTCTTTTCGGCCACAGGTAACCATCACCTCAGCCCAGACCGCTCTCCCTCCTGCCCGCCCGCTTTTCAATCGCAACTCGCATTTCGGTTGGCTTTTCGATGACGGGACGGGACGATGACTCCGATAACCGCAGTGCGGGGCACAATCTGAAAAACAAATCACTTTAGGCTATACAAAGTCTTGTCTCGGAATACGCTTAATCCACATTTAGATCGAAGTAAAGCCCAGGGGACGACGCCGGGCGACTCTGTAACCACAATGAAAGTTTGTCGAACAATTACTGCTGCTCGAAATACGCAAATCGCTTCAATGAAAAGCAAAAGAAAAGCGCGACCACTACACTGCCATTATAATTGCCAGCATTTTATACATAAAAAAAAAACATTAATCATGGGTAGTGCTGCCTAATAGGCCCGGTACTATGGAGAATGAAAAATATGGCTAATGAAGTATCCCGCAGTTTCTCTCTGTGCCTTCGTCAGGACTGGGACTGGGACACTACGACAGACCCTAGACAACTCTATAACCGATTTGCCGGCTCACCCTGACTTATGTAAGCCGCAATTTGCAATGCAACTATTTGCAAATGTGGCTCAGAGGGATGAGTTGTATTTTAATTGGACGACAGTCGGGCAGCGATAGAATGGGATCGCTGGGGGAGGGAGATGCGAGCCATTAAGAACATTGCCCATTTTCAGCAAAATGCTAACTAATGTGTTGACCCTCTAATGGTCTAATTAACATTGCTTTGATTTTTGCCAAGATTGTGAGATCAGATCATCAGATGATTAAATCGCATTCTAAATGTGGTGGCTGGCCAGGGGCCACACCTTGCACCTCAATCCCAAGAACCCAAACCGCCAATCATCGATCCTATCGAGCTTCTGCAACTCGTTTGTGCTAATTCTCTATCTCCCCATAGCATACCAGTGATTTTCTTCATATTTACGGACCATTTGGCTGAGATCAAAACCCTAACAGCGCAGAAAATCCACTTAAACAACTTAATGATTACCCCACCCAACGGCGGCAACAACAGCAACGCATATTTTGAAAGCAAAAGTAAAGTGTTTTGAAAGTAAACTACACTAATTTAAAGCTGTAAATTAACCAACTAAACAACAACACACACTGGGCCGAGCTCTTCCAACGATAACCTTGAACGCAATGAGAGCTTTAATTAATTGAGTCAGTCTGTCTTACCAATAAAAAATGGTGCAAGGAACAGAAGCGGGGGGATCCGGAATCCGGAAAGCTACTAGGATTACAAATACAGTTCTTGGCAACTTGGGGCACACAATATCTTCTTATAAATAATTTTAAGATCAAGTCTTTATACCTTCTACCTTGGTGGCAATTGTCATGCCTGTCAGATTAGTTCAAAAGTGCAACATATTTTTGTCTTTTACTCGAAGTAGCGGTGTCATAATGAGAAATGTGGCCCGAAAACAACATCAACGACAACTTATGGAGACGTTCGACTGATGAGTAAACACAACGCGTTGATTACAATAGGAAATAATCCCACAAATTGCTTTAATATTCACTGCAAATCAAACGAACCGAACCACACCACCCCAACTCCCAAGCCCAAGCCCAAGTCCATACCGACGAGACAAAGTCACCAACATCCAAGTTTTATGTCTTTGGTTTCGGCTTCTTCCTCTGCTCTTCGACTTCATTTTCAAAGCATTTAACCTTGGACCATAAAACTCGGCAGACAAAAGCACAACAATAACAAAACCACTGCACATAATATGTAATCACATCGCATTGAATCTTAAACTCCCACTCCCCCTAGCCATAGCCTCAAACCCCACAGCCCTACAGTCCATGCCCATCCATCGCATGTGTTTGAAAATTCGCATTTTTCGAGACGACAAAAAGTGCGAAGCGAAGAAAAAAAATATTAGAGTAGCAAAAAAGTATCTCGGCCTCTGATAATTGTATCGCATTTAGCTTTTGGCATATTGTTTAGCGGGCGATGATATATGGGAACCCATTGCGGAGATACAGCAGGTGTACTACTGCGGCTGAATAGATCGGCCATGTGAATTTTTGGGCCTTTGATGCCGGAGACCTGTGCTCCAGATACCTACCACATACATACATACATACGTACTGCTGTAAAGAGTTGTGGTTCCATTGTCAGATCCTAAGTGGGCTAGTTTGTGGGCAATTTCGGAAGAATTCGCGTGGCTTGGTTTCGGGATTTGTGCGATTTGATGGTGCGATCTGAATCGTGGCTTCGCATGAAAGTGCCTCGTTTGCGGTTGCGACTCGTGCTGGAGTGCTGCTTTTTGGCAGATGATGAGTGGCAGCAATTAATGGCGGAGCCATTGGGATGCCCTTGTGCCATCTTATAGATAGATTGAACTCTTGGTTATCCTAAGTCTCTATGGGAAACCTCGTATCTGAATGCGCTTGATAGCAATTTGATTAAATTAGACGATGATGGAAGCGTTCTGCCTTGCAGTCATCATTCGAATCAATCCAATTCAAATCAAGACTTAATGCGCCCTAATACACGCTATTTGAGGTAATGGCCAGGCCACTCTGCATCTTGCACTTCACAACTTCATCGCCCGGCAATTAAACAATCTCCGGTCTGGCTTTTGTCTTTGCTGTGACCGGAAGGAAATCCCATTTTGCACACGAGCAGAAATATCAGAGCTCGGCCAGCACTGAAGCCGTCAATTGTGATTGTCGACGAGCTAATAGAGCCGCACTTGAAGCTTCCAGTCACGGCAATTATTCGGGTATAGATGGTGCACTGAAGAAAATATATTAAAACAGCTATGTATGTAGTTTCCTACAAAACATAAGCATTTTATTAAATTCTCCTTTTTGACAGTGTATGGGGGGTTGGTGGATAAAGCGAGTGGATAGATGAACGGATGGGTGGATGGGTAGTGGCACGACCAGGTGGCAGTGGCGTGGTAGATGCCCCTCAGAGGCAGCGGCTTGTCAGCAAGTGTGCAACATCGAGAAGGAGTCAAGGCACTTGGCGCGGCACCGCATCCGCAGATGAAACCAGGGTCCAGTCCAAGGCATCGCTGCCATCGCAGTCCAGCAATTGGAGCACTTTCACTTTGGGCTGGCCAAAGCCAAAGCCAGATCGGTATTTGCTCTTTGATTGGCACTGTTGTTGTTAGAGGGGCTGGCTGGATGCCACTGCTGCTGATGATACACTTCCTTTGGGAGGGTCTAAGTGGTAGTCCGATGCACACAACCTAATATCACAAAGAAGTCCTTTTGGCAGTCTTTGATGTCTAAACCGGAAGCAATAGCTCTTCGCTCTGATAGTGAATCTATTTTAATTTTATTATAACAATTAAGAAACAACTGTTTTAAGATATTAGTTCCAATTCCGCCAAGGGTATACCATTTTAGCTCATCCTTGATTGAGTTTCCCTTTATTCCCTGACATTGCTACCGTTTTTTTTTTTTTGTTATTTTTGTGGCTGCCACTGGTTGTCGTTTCTGCTTCTGTTGTTGTTGGTTGTTAGTTGTTTGGTGTTTCGGTGTTTTGGTGTTTTGTAGTTGGTGTCGCGCACGTGTTTGAACGGTAGCATGTGTCGGGTATTGATAGGTTGGTGGCTCGCTCCGGATCGGATCGGATCGGTCGCCTCCACTCGGATAGACGGCAATATAATTAGGCCTGCAGCGGTCCGACATGGGGACCATTGGATGTGCGCCATATTTCATGCTTATGGCCAAAAAAAAAAACGCTCGTTGCCTGCCATGTTACAGTTAGGTTTCCTTTTTTTTTTTGTTTTTGGTTGGTTGGTTTGTTTGTTAGTCCATTGTTCCAGCGCCCGCTAGTTTGGAGATCCTTTAGGTCCAAACAGATACATATACATATATGAATTGCAATATATAGAGTTATAAAAAATAGTCTTGGTCGCGCAGTGCAAACACTAAAATGGCCAAGACAACTTTCTTCTTCCTCTCTCAGGTGCAAACTGGTTTACTTATGATGTGAATGTTGATATGGTTTCTTTGCTTCTTTCTTTCTTTGGTTGGCCCCTGGGCCGGTGCTTCTATTTCGATGGTTTTAATAGAGCGTATGTAGACGACAATAATAGCAGCAGCAACTGGAGGAGTCCCAAGGAGGCTGACGGTGGCTGACGGAGAGCCTGCCTGCCGTTCGGCTATCGCTTTCAACTAGAACAAGCTTGACTGGATCTCGAAATGTCTGCCAATGCTGGCACCGATCTTCCCCAAACCGCATATATAAATAATTGTATCATTGGCCCCAGCTCGAGTGTGTGGTAATAAATCGAAATCAAACTGCCATCGCAGATCCCGGCAGACAGACTCGCAGATACTCTGCCTCTGCCACTGCCCCTGTTTCCGCCACTCTGCTACCAATGAAGAAATAAAAATCTAATTAATTGCATCAAAAAATGCTGAGCTGTTGAAAACGTTTAGGCAATCAAATGGAGTAGTTTATTTTCCCAATTTTTTTTTTTTGCTCCTTTTCGGCTCTTATTTAATTTTGTTTAGCCTGATTTGTTAACTGGCCCGGCGCGATCGATGGAGTCGTGAAATGTGGCATTATTTTGTGGCTGCCGCTCTGCCGCTCCGTTTCTTTCAATTAAATATTTGAATATCTCGTCTGGATGAGTGTTTGTATTTTATTTATGTTTGTCATTTTTTTTTTTTTTCTGGCGCGCTGTCCGTTGCCTTGGTCATACATATGGGTACTTTCCAAAATTTCGCCATTCACCATTTTTGTGCACCGCTTGGCTGGTTTTGGGCTGGTTAGTGGGTGGCTGGTGGCCCGAAATGCGGATGCCATCTTGCGGCAGGAGATGCAGTTGTTTTCGTGACCATTACTACGGGTTTTAACTTTTAATAATTCGATAAAACTACCATTAGAACCGCCATTAAGGAGGACTCTTAATAGTACTATATAAAACGGCTTGAAGGCATGTCTAGTGACTACTAGGGATCTCTGGCTTACCTCCGCCATTTCAAGCAAATATTTACCCCAAAAACTATCCGTAAATCAATCGCTGGCTACGATAATTACCGAGCATGCCATTGATTATCTCCCTGGGCGCTTAGCTGGCACCTCCGATATTCAATTGAGCTGTATTTCATGCATTTCAAACATTTGGCCAGTTCGATGGCAATAAAATCCGAATCCGAATTCCTACCGCACACGGATTTATGGGGTCGTGTGTATCCTATTGCCCGTCATTAACAAGTGGTCCACAACAGCAGCCGAACACACTCGGAAGGGGACATAAAACTGCCGACGAAATTACCCAAGAGGTATCTCCACTTTAGACTAAACCGATTTTTGCGCCTCAAAAAAAAATAAATAAACTGGCGGTGGGGGGAGAAAAAAAAAAAAAAACTCAATTATTTAGGCTGAGCATTTAGACGGCAACGTTAACTGGTTGCCCGTTGTTTGATGCTGGACGTATGCATGTGTGCTAGTTATATAAAGATAAAGTAAGAAATAAAACATCGCAAACTATAACAAACAACAGGATGCAGTCAGCCAGGCCAGGCCAGGCCAGGCCAACTAGGCAGCCAAGGCAGCCAGCGGCGAGGCAGCCAACTGGTCTGTGCTTCTCTGCACAATTTTTGGAGTATTGGGAAAGCACTTGCTGGCATACGTAGAAAAATTGTTTTCGATACACTTTTCGACATTCATTCATTCAACGGACGGACCAACGACCAACGACCGACCGGCTGTGGCTGCTGCTGCGGCTGCTGCTCAAGTTGCTAGCTGATGACGATGGCAATTGCGGCAACTTTTAGCTAGCTGCTAGTTTGTTGGTTTCGTTTGGAAAATTGAAACAATTTCCGATGTCACTCTCACTTTTTATTTCACCTGACGACGACGACTAGGAGCCACACTCTGTAGTCCATTCCAGCCAATCGAGACAACCAGATATGCAACAACAGCAGCAACATCGCTCCACAAAGACGTGATTTGGAGATGTGTTTGCTCTCTGTTGCAACCGTA
The DNA here is from genome assembly GCA_035045925.1 of Drosophila atripex. Classification (NCBI taxonomy): domain Eukaryota; kingdom Metazoa; phylum Arthropoda; class Insecta; order Diptera; family Drosophilidae; genus Drosophila; species Drosophila atripex. Next base: position 12,686,535 of record JAWNOP010000070.1, read on the forward strand.
AGCTGCAACAGGCACTGATGTTGCTGCTGCCGCACTGCTACACTTGTTGTGTCCAGTGCGGGGAAATTGTGGTACAGATTGCACTCAACTCCCGGCAGCAGCTCCAGTAACATTATAACCATCGTTGTCATTATCCAAAGTCCATCTACCACTTCTGTGCCTTCTACAATTTCTTATTCTAACTTTTAAACTATTATTGTTATTATTTAACATCATATTTATTATGGACTATTAAAAAATGTAAATAGATCCCCCTGACCACTGGGCGTATGAGTGATCGTGACCTCTTCGATCTCAAGCACTTCCCATTAGCCTTATTGGCCTGGCCGGGGTACGTGCGTGTCTCCATCATCTCAATATCTGTCTGTTTGTTTGTTTGTTTGTTTGGTTGTTGCATGTTTGTTGTGACGCTTTTGGTATCAGGTTGCCATTGCCTCGTTAGAGAGTGTTTGTGTCTCAGAGTGGGTTTTGCGTGCATCCTATGGATGCTGGCTGTAAACTTTTGTCGCCACAAGTTGCAAGCTGCAAGTAGTTGCTTGTGGACTGATGTAACAAGGTTTAATTTTCCATTTCAGTGAGCGGCTCGCTTTGGAGAATTTTACTCTCGTTTTTCATTGTTTCGCCGGCTTTGGCATGGTTTTCCTTTTAGCCAAGTCTTCATGGACCTGGACTTGGCTGTGGTTTAGTTGCGCTTGATTATGCTTCTGCTGCTGGAGCGCTGCTGAAGCGCGACTGCATCGAATGATTGTCATGATTACAATGATAATTATGCGGCTAGCATTTAATAATCCCATGCCCAGATGGTGATGATTGGAGCCCACCAAAACGAAGAGATAATCTCACTTTTGGCCAGGCCAAGAATACCTGCCACTTTAACTAATATAACTATAACTAAAGGTTGCTTAATTTGTATTTATTTTTGCTCTGTGCAACCACTGTTGCAGTTGCTATCCCCAAACCAGCAAGCCAGCAACTTTGTCAACAGCAACATCTCCTCCGCTGGACATTTTTGCCAATCTGGAGCGCCGTTTTCCATCGTCGCCGTCGCCGTCGCCATCGCCATCGCCATCGCCAACCATCGCCGTCTGTCTGCCTGACTGCGTTTTTCGCGGTTTTACAACTTTGATTTCACTTTTCTTTGCAACATGCGACTGTCCGCTTGCGGGACTTTTATTTTTATTTCTATTTGTACATGTATTTGTATCTGTATCTGCACCAGTATCTGTATCTGTACCTTCACCGTCCGTTTTTTGAACTGTTTGCTTCATTGCTCTCGTTGTTGTCGTCCACTGTCGTCGGCTCGCTTAACTTTGTTACTCTTTAATTGGTTTTGTTTTTTTTTTTGTCTTGGCTTTCGCAGGCATCCGCTTAAATGCGATTATCACGACGATGATGATCGTGTTGCCTCTGATGATGATGCAGTGTCGTCCAGCTCCAGAGTTGGCTTTAATTGTCAACCTCTTTGGCACGTATGCCACAAATTATGAAAACACGATGCAGAGCTCTCGGATTTTGGTGGTTGGGAGATGTTTTGGCAAGAAGGAGTCATGCGATTTAGGCTTTTGCTTCTTAACTATTTCCGTAAAATTCAAAAATCATACTATACTACTGCAGCTACAAGAGCAATCGTCTCCTCAACATTCTCAGCCTCTCATTGCAATTCAGCAACAATAATTTTCAATTCCATTACACCGCAGACAACAAATCAAAGGCAGCTAATGTGGCTAATTAACTTTTGGCCAACAACAGCAAACACAAGCTGGCAATTTGTTGCCTTTAGACAATCGCTAAATGCTGCAAAATGTGCTGCAAAAAAACCACAAGAACAGCCAGCAACCAGCAACAAGCAACCAGCAACCAGCAACTTCAGCGACGACAGCAACAGCAACAGCCCACGAAAATGTCTCATGAAAAATTCTGTTCTAGATAGGAGAGCTGTGCCTCATAGATCAACGCGCCCACCTGAATGCAGTTGTCTGTTGAAGTTGTGGCTGTGAATTGCAGTGGTGTTGTTGCTGTTTCTTGGCTATTTCTGCTGCAATTGGCCAATATGCATTTTTGTTAGCCGTCTAGCCGTTGAGCCGAGGTTCACATGATGGGTCGAGTAGGGGGCCATCTGCCAAGGGGCTTTGAAACTAAATGTTATAGAGTCCCCCAATCCCAATACACTTTCCATTGCCTTGCACGCACCTCGGAGCGATGTTGGGCGACCTCCACAAGGCGCTACTGTACCAACCGGCAATGGAGTGTTTGTCTGTGTGTGTTTAGATGTTTGTGCGACCGTCTGTTTGTCTTACATAATCGTCACTCTAGATACCGCTAAGTTTTTTGTTAATTTTCTTGATTCTTGTCAGTTTTCAAGTATTTTTCCACCCTAAAACAACAGACAATAGAACAATTGTTTAAACATTTCGGTGGCCCTCACTCGTTCCTCGAGGCTTTTGCACACAAAAATTCAAAAAAATGACACAGATGAAAAGAAGTGATCAAAAATGGTCCAAAAAAGATGTTCTTTGAGCTGGCGCACACTTGTTACTATTATTAGTAGGTATGTTGGGCAGGCACAGTATGACGTCGATGGATAATCCCGCGACATATTGACCGATCTGCTACAGCTGCGAATTGTAGGCTCTGTGACGCACCTGAGAACTGGGCTCATTTGGCGAGGGTCTGGATTTTAAGCTGTTGACTTGAACTCGCATACCACCATTACATGCCAAAATTCGGAATACAATATTTGGAAATCCAATATTTGGCCGTTTTAAATATTTGTTTGCGATTCCCCCAACTCTAATCAATATTTAAACGTTAAATATAGAAAGTACGCAAGCACTCTACTAATAAATTAATCAGTAGATACTGTCTGGTATCCTTTTTTTTCTGTTAATTAGCAACAGTCTAATTCAACTTGCCTTTGGTTCTCCTTCCAGGCATACACATCCTGCGAAACAAAGGCGACTTTAAGCCAGTACTGGACCTGCTGTCAGAAGCAGGAACGGATCGATAGAACTCAAAAATCTGCAAGCTGAGCCATCAATCAGCCGCCAATCAATCAGTCAGAGACTGAATCTGAAAGAGGAAAGCAAGGAAAACTCGGTTACCGCATCAGAGACCTATGAGAGTTATGAGAGAGAAAGACCACTCACCAAGAAAGATGCTTCCTAGCCCGAAACAGGGCTGCGTATACCCTGCCTTAGGATTAATACCCACATCATATATATCACATGTACCTTACGATCTGGCCTCCTCGACGGTGGCGTCCACCTCGTCCTCCTCGTCTTCGTCATCGTCCTCGCCAACCACAACCTCTGCGGCGTTCTCGGCGAGACTGCAACAACAGCACCAGCATCAGGCCCACCAGCAACTACACACACTGAACCACAATGCCAAGGGGAAGAGAAGAAGCAGCTTGGATCAGCCGCTGGATCTGCGGCTGGCCCACAAACGGAAGCCCGACCTGGGCGACCAGGAGCCGTTGGAGGACGAGAACAGCAATCTGATCATGTTCGCCGGTGAACTGGCCCAGGTCCAGCAAAAGGAAAAGGAGCTGAACAACAACCACATAGCAGCTTCGCTGGCGGACCTGGGCTTCGATATGAGTAGGAAAATGTTGATGGCCCTGAGGGAGGGGGGAGGAGCTGCCGGCGGACCTGTAGGTCCTGGTGCGGGAGCCCCGGCTCTGACCGGCCCGCCATGTTCGCTGCCCGCAGTTCATCCCACTCTCCTAGAGGCTATGACCAAGAACTTGCCGTTGCAGTACCGGAACGTATTTGCTGGCGTGTTGCCCGGAAAAGTGACCAGTCCGTCGGTGTCTCTGAGTAGTCCGACTGGTTCGGACTTTCATTTCAGGCATCCGCTGAAAAAGTGCGAGCTCACCTGGCCGCCACCCACGGAGCAACTGCAGCTGGAACTGCCCAGTTCGAATGCCAAACTTTCACCACCCATGTTACCGCATCCTCAGCTGCAGGACTACCAAACGCGAAGGAAAAACAAGGCGGCGGCGGGAGCGAAGCCGGGAACTAATCCTTCTGGTGCGGCCAACATCCCGCAGCGCAACAAGGATCGCTACACGTGTAAGTTCTGCGGCAAGGTGTTTCCTCGATCGGCGAATCTGACGCGACACTTGCGTACCCACACGGGCGAACAGCCCTACAAGTGCAAATACTGCGAACGTTCCTTTAGCATTTCCTCGAATCTGCAACGCCACGTCCGAAACATCCACAACAAGGAGCGGCCCTTCAAGTGCGAGATCTGCGAGCGCTGCTTCGGCCAGCAAACCAATCTGGACAGGCATCTTAAAAAGCACGAATCCGACGCCGTGTCGCTGAGTGCCCTATCCGGGGTGAGCGAACGAATGCACTGCATCCGTAGGTTCTGCGAGAATCCCACAGAAGAATCCTACTTCGAGGAGATACGCAGCTTTATGGGCAAGGTTACCCAGCAGCAGCAGCAGCAGCAGCAGCAACAGCAGCATCAGCAACAGCAGCAACACGAACACGAACACGACCAGATGCAGCACCATCATCCACTACAGTTGCAACCACACCAGTCATCAGCCACTTCAGCGGCCAGTTCGTGTTCCTCCTCCCGTGACACGCCCACTTCTTCGCAGGCGGAGGAGACAGACAATGCGGCGACGGCCACCTCTGCCACCGACACCGGAGCAGCAACAGCTAGCCAAGAGCAGGGGGATGAGGATGAGGATACCCAGCCTATTCTGGAGCGGAAGAGAGCCCTGACCACCAAGCTATTCAGCACAAAACCAACCACGCCAGAAAAATCCATTAAGGAAGAGGAACCCTAATTTTTGAAAACAACAATTTCCTATTAAAGAAACGTAAACGATAAAGCGAAGAGTTGTACTCGTGAACTATGTCTAAAATCTAGCTGAGGACCAGATCCCTAACTATATCTAAAACCTAGTTGTAAATATATACTTAAAACCTTAAATGTTCTACCGCTATGTGTAAATCTAATTGTACAAACCGAGAATTGGCAACCCATTTACAAATACGATATAAGTATATTTGTAGACGCATGTGCATAACTTTTATTAGATTTTTCCTAAGCATTGGTATTTTTTGTACATATAAAATCGTGACAGGACAATACTTGTATGGATGATGACGAAACAAAACGCACCCACTGTTTAAATAAAAAAGTTACCAGTTTTTAAAATTATTATAATTAATGCATTTTAATGGGAAGGACATAATTACTCTACAAACAATAGGAACCTTGTAGAATATATCTAGTATCTGGATAAATTGTGTAAAACGGTAGATTTAAAACCATTATTTTTACTTTTTTAACCATAAAAACATACGTTTTTAATCGTAAGTTTTCTTGAGGGCGCCATCTATGGGTACCGTTTCTGTTTTGCTCAGTGGTGGTCGTCATCTGGTGGTCGATATCATGTATGTAGATAACACAGTATGTCCACTAGTTAAAAAATATTTAAATTTTTAACTATTTACCCGAAAACCCAATTTGTTAAACAATTTACAAATAAATTTAAATATTTTAGGCCTTTTAATACTAGTAAGTCCTACTGCATTTTTATCTTTTGGCAGACACAAATGAAGAAATAGAATGTTTAAAAGAACAAATTGGGGCCACTTTAAAAATACCAAAAGATTCGGTATTATTCTTCCACCGATCTACGAGCTACGTTTTTTAAGCTTTCGTAAAATGTCACTCTACCAGTGAGCACACGTTTTCTCTTTAGATTATAATTATCAAAACAGTTTTCTAAGAGATAGTTGTAAATAACTTCAAGTATAGTTAGCTCCCGGCATGGCAACAGAAAATCAGCTGACAAAAATCACTGCAGTTTCCGAACTTAAGGATCTGCAGAAGTTGTATCTGAAGGATTGGCCGCGCAATTGTGTCGGCTACTTCTGGCTGGATAACTATTTGAGATGGCTTGAAAAGAATCCGAATTTGCAGCATCTTACATTTTACACTTTGAATAACGATTGGCAAAACGATGGTTTATTTATCCTGGTGGTAAAAAAAAATTAGGCGAAATTCCCAATGAAAATTTTATCCAAAAAAACCTCTTTTTTTAGCACCGTTATCAATTGTTCTTTAGCAACCTAAGTCGAAAGAAAACGGGATTGTATTCGGCCTTGAAGTTATTGGACTGGTCGGCAGGATTTAAGGTCAGTGCCATTCACGAGAGCCACCACACAATCTTCAAAGAACTGGTGATGGAACTCAGCCTCAGCATGGATCGGGAAATGAAAACTTTCATGTATAGTCTCCCCTTCCAAGAGGCCCAGAAACTTGAGATAAAATGTCCGGAAGGATACTATTTTGATCAAGTGCGCCTGGAACATGCTGACCTCATAAATGAGCTCTGGTCAGCACGTCATTCGGGCTCCCTGAAGCTAATTCAAATGCTTATTGAAAATAATACCAATGTGGGTCTTTTTGAAAAGAAGTCAGGCTCACTATGCGCTTGGTGTCTGAGGTAGTTGCCGAAAGGATGTTTTGTCACGACGTGTCGGTTTTATATTCCATTATTTTTCAGGCTCCAAAGCGGTTTCCTGGGAGCTTTAGAAGCTATTGAATCCCATCAGCGCAAAGGCTTGGGATTATCTGTGGCGGCTGCCATTTCAAAAGCCATTGCCGTCGATCTCCAGCAGGACGTTACTGCCCTTGTGAACCTGAACAATATTGCAGCCTGTCACGTATTCGAGAAATTAAAATTCCATCTGATCCGGCACGAGCACTATTACTGGAGCATGATAAAACCCAAAGGCGATGGTCAAATATCGTGGCCCAACAATGAATAAGGGCCAGACAGCAAACAGAGAGTTTGATAATAAAAAACCACGGGGGGGTTGAATATGAATATGGGCCAGAAAGCAAACAGAGAGTTTGATAATACAAAAACCACGGGAGCAACTATTACAAGCACCAATAAAATCTGTCACAGATATAAACGTTCTATATAAGTTTCATACATCTCATGTAACTGGAGATCAGTTATGGACATGGCTAACTTGCAACAAGTCGGTATACCTCAGCTGGAGGAACTAAGAGCGCTCTACTCGCTCGATTCTTCCAAGTACTGCAAGGAGTACCATTGCCTAGACAACTTCCTGGACCTCCACAGAAAGGATTCGCATCTGAAAAACGTGAAAGTCTACTGTCTGCCTAATCTTGAGCTTGGATTATTTGTGATTTTGGTAGGAGTGTGTTATCCGTGCATTGGTGTGTTATTTTTATACTTTTTGTCGTGTGAAATACAAAGGATCGGTATCAAGTCTTCCTTGGTTGCAAAGAAAGTGACAGGTCGGAGACTCTTCTCTGTGCATCCCTGCTCCAGTTGAAATGGTTTGGGGGTCAGCAGCTTGCATCCATGCCACAGCGATACGTTAAAGTTGCGACCAAAGTGCTTGAAGCCAAACAACTGCACATCGAACACAATCACATAACTGGCTTGCAGTTTCTAGCCAAAGAAAGGGCTCAACAGTGGCAAGTAGAGTAAGTGGGGGGAAGTGGCACTGTCTGGGATTTATTCGCAGTTTCAAATATGCGTTTTTAGACCACCACCTGGCTATGAGATGAAATCTCTGACCCTACCGGATGCCAAGACATTAAATGATCATTGGAAGTACCGGCAGCCAGGAAGCTTACTCTTCATACAAAGACAGATAGCTTTCAACACATCTGTTGGCTTGTATGAGGTGGAAAGTGGCGACCTGGTGGCTTGGTGTTTAAGGTAAATAAACAATAATGGCCAGAAGACAAATGCTAGACAAATTCTTTTGGTAGAGCTCAGGATGGATTGCTGGCTGTTCTCCAGGTGAAGGAATCCCACAAGAGGCGGGGCTTCGGCGTTCTAATTGTCAAGGAATTCTCCCGGCGAGTGGCGCTTCAGGGTCAGGATATAATCGCCGAGGTGGATAAAGAGAACGAGGCTTCAGCTTCTCTGTTTAAAAAACTGGGCTTCAAGGTTATTGGTCAGTGCCACTGGTTGGTAACCGAAGCACCCAACGGAGATTTCCAATGGCCAGATGGCGAGTGATTAGATTAAGTTCTGCAAACATGTAAAATTTATTCTAAGTTACTAAAAGATTAAATATTCCGATTATAACCCGATTCTACTACTTCACAAAGAGAAAGCTTTATTTAAAGAGAAATTATAAGAGAGGCAGGGTCGTATGCTGCTCGGAAAGTAGCTTTAGATAACATCACCCCGACGCAGTAAACAAAAACACATTCAGTCCGAATCACCGTCAGGTTGGTCAGCACCACAAAGATGCAACTGGAAGTCCTATGTTTGGAAGATCTACAGACATTTCAATGTCTCTACAAGCAATGTTGGCCCAAGTATTGTCAGGAGTATTACTGCCTGGATAACTTTATTGAATTCCTCAAAAAAGAGCCCCACATCAAGAACTTGAAACTTTTTACGTTGGCCACAACCCAAGCCAGAGAGGAGGGCCTTTTTATAATAGTGGTGAGTTCTATACGAGTTATATTTAAAAGCACTCTTTATTTGAATGTGAGCAACCCGTTTCGTGCGCTTATTTTTTAGGATCGCTATCAACTCTTTGTGGGAGGGCTGAACAACACGAACGGGCTTCTACAACAAGCATTGGATTTATTGGACTGGTCTAATGGCTTCAAGTGCAGTTCGATACCAGTCCGGCACATCTCCGCCGTGGAGCAAATTGTTGAATCCAAGAAGCTTAGTTTGGTGTTCAAGGATCCAACAGAGCTTTTTTATATGACGGCAAAGGATGCTCTCAAACTAAAAGTCGAGTAAGAAATTGCAAGCAATAATTAGTTATGGATTGCAACCCATTTCATTATTAACATAGCCCACCGAAAGGATTCTATTTTAAGAGATTGAGTGTCGCAGATGCTCCTTTGGTAAATGATGAATGGCCCAATCACCACTTGGGTTCATTATACTTTATAGAGAGACAGATTCGAATGTGTGTCAGTGTAGGACTCTACGAAGAACACAGTCATCAACTGGTGGCATGGTGCATAAGGTAGGACATTATTTAAGTAAATTATCGAGTGGCATAAGATTTAAATTCATCGTGAATTTTTCAGGTTACAAGGCGGATATCTGGGGGCCTTGCAGGTCAAAGACTCGCACAAGCGCCGAGGCTTTGGCAGTCTTGTGACAAGAGAAATATCCCATGTCCTTGCCTCCCAGGGTCACGACGTCATGGCGTTGGTAGGCCCCAATAATAAAGCCTCATGCGGAATGTTCACCAAGCTAGGCTTCACTGTAATCGACCAGTGCGTTTGGCTCAGGACAGAACCAACGAAGGGACCTTTTACCTGACCTGAGGGGGAATAGACACGATGGCATCGCTGTGCGACAGGCCGGAATTGTAAACAAATAAAAGAATATTCAATAAAAGAGTACATCTTAAAACTAGTATGATTCCAGATCAGTTTTACGCGGTTTATTTGAAATAAATTGCAGGCTGACCAGACCCCGCGAAGGAAAACATGTTTATATGGATATTACATTATATTTTGTATTGTGTAGAATTTCAGGTATTATTCTCAATACATCGGGCTATATTGCTGGATATCGAGCCTTTTTGGGGCCTCCTCCAATTTCTCAGATAGGGCCCAAAACATTATGGGGACGATTTTTCAACTGCATTTTTATACCATTTTAAAAGTGTATATCCCGCCCAAAGTTAGAAAAAACATTAAATTATTTAATTCTTAACAATTAGACTTTATTTTATTCATTTTAGTGGCTAAACAGTGAAATAATTGAAAACAAAAAAGTTCGTTGCTGTGTTCAAGTTCCACCGTTCCACTTCGATGCTAACTAGGCGACGCTAGTTTGATGGACATCTTTTTTTAGGGTTGGAAAGCGCGGGAATGCGCGAAACCCATTCAAATTTGAAAGGTTTTGCGCTAAAAGAGGTATACGTATATGGAGGTGAAGTGTCCGATCCATATCCGTCGACCAACATTAAGAATAACCTTTCTTCAGCTATGAATATGGAATATTTGAATTTCGTGCGGAATCATAACATTCGGTTGTAGCTAGATTAAGCATAAAGAATAGCGAAAACTAAAGCATCACAAACAACTATGAACAACGCAAAGATTAGAGTCTTCACACGTGTTTCGAAACATATTTAAGCGTGTGCCCTGGCTTAACTGAGACACTTGCAAATTGCAAACCCACTTGAGAGCAACCAACAGAAATGAAGATTTTTGTAGCGTTTCTCTTTGCCATCGCCTACTTGGCTCGAGTTCAAGCAGAGGATCCGATTCTTGAAGCCTTGGAGGAAACTGCCAAGGACGCAAAGGAAGCGAAGGACCTCCTTATAAACATCAACGAGGTTTCCATAAGGACCCAGGTTGCTCTGACGGAACAGCAGGAGTCCTTAAAGGTACTGGATCTCATCAACACGCTTGTAGGAAAACTATCTACCGCCTTGGATATCAAGTCGCAGGAGACAGCTGCAGCCCTTCTTAACATTTCTAAGGAAGGCGAGCAGTATGCCACCCGAACGGAAGCTGAGCTACTGCACCTGGCACGAGTGCAGGAGGGCACCGCCCTATTAATCAACCAGTTGACGATCAAACTGGAAGCCTACCAAGAACATGTGCTCGAAAGTTCACGCAAAATCGACCAGGACATCAATGGACTTGCGAAGCTGATAACCCGGACTGTCCTGCCCCATTTGAATGGCCTGAGGTGCTCCCTTGACAACTTGGAGACCTCACAGATTAATGTTGAAGTTGAGCTGAAGAACCTGGACGGAATCAGAGAAGTTAGCGACAGCACCAACCGCAAGTTGGACGTCTTGGAGCAGCAATTGAAGCAGCTGAATCACACCCAGGAGGTGCGCTTGGATGGACTGATCGCAGCCGTTGCCCACCTGCATCCATTGAACACCTGGAAGCTAGAGGGAGCCCTACGTGAATTGATCATCTCACAGAAGCGTATCGAACTGGACCTGGAGCAGTGCAGCCGTCCTTCCCACTACTCGCACCATGGCCATCATGAAGAAACATACTCTCCAAGTTATGGTTTTGAACCCTCATATTCCCCGCCAGAGCCTCAATATTCACCACAGAAGCCCGAACCAGTGGATCTCGTACAGGTGTGGAATATTAAGGAGCCGCAGAAGCAGGGCAAGTTATTTGAACGACAATAATTTCCATAAACTGTAAAGAATAAAAAAATAATTTAAATATAATCTGTATATTTCCAGGAGAACAGCCATCATACCATCAAGTAAGAGCCTATGCCCAGTCGCCGGAACCAAAGAAGCATTATCCAGTATCCCGGCGCGAACCGCTGCCTTGGGAACAATACGAGACTGCCCCAGCCCTTGCCCCCCGACCAGTTTCTGTTCCCCACCATCAACCAGCTTCAAACCCTCACCATGAGATCTGGAACCCAGCCCCAGTTTACGCTTCCACTTCAGAGCCCCAGCGAAAGCCTTGCCCAAAGGAACAGCAATCGCTTGCACCATCGTACGGACCAAAACTGATTCCCCAACAATCTTATAAGCCTGAACCGCAAGAGCCCCACAATCCGAAACCATTCCAACCCCAATCATACAACCAGGAGACACTGCCAGAACCCCATAAACAGAAAAGCCACCCAGACCAATCGCCTAAACCTCAGGAACCCTTTAAGCCACAATCTCATCATGGAAAAACCTATAGAGCTTCGCCTGTCCAGCCTGGAGAGTCTTACAGAATCTGGTACGCCGACGATTCTTTGCCCAAAGGATACTAAACTAAAATTGTATGAAAATGATCTCCCAAACGATACAACCTTTAGAAATATTTTATTCCACACCCAAATAGCAAATTGTACACACCTTATAACATTGTTTTAATTTATGAAAAATAAAAAAGAGCAGTACTACTAAAAATTTTTTATATTATTTATGCTAAAAATGATTTGTATAATAAAAATGATGGTTCTAAGATTACCAATAACGATTACAAACCAGAAAACACCGTAGCGCAGAAAGGAAAAATACAAAATAAATTAAAACAGAAAAGAAAATTGAAGTTTAAGCGAAACCGCAGCTTTTACACCTTCGCATTTAAATGACAATATATTTGTATATTATATGTTTAGTAAAAATATTAGTTAAAAGTGGCTTTTTTAAAGATATTTAAAGATCAGTTATATGGCAGCTATTAGTAATAGTCCTTTACGTTCCTTTACAAATTACATCAAAGGTTTGAAACTTCCGACTGTTAAGTTATAAAAAAAGGATCCAGCCAATGCGAATTATATAACTTAAAAGAAAGCTGTTAAAGAAAACGATTTGTTCCAAGTTAGGACCCGAGTTTTAAAAGGCAAAAACTGAAATACTAAACAGGCAGACAGATGGGAAAATATAATGCATATTTCGACTCAGGAGATGATTCTGAATCAATGAATTTTCTTTTCATATCAAAGCTCGTACATTTCGATCAGTCTGGATCAGTCGATGTTTAATTCGCCAACAAGAATATTACAAATTGGTTCTTAAAATAAAGTTCCTTCGCAGCGGAAAATAAAAACACCTGTATACACATGTACTTTCTGATTCTCTTGGTATCATCTCACCGGAGAACTATTTTTTGAATGAAACACATACAAGTGATGATATAACACGTTTTCTGTGTAATCTTATTTCCAGTTACCCACAAAAAAGCCGGTCAACTACTCTAATCATGAGAGACCCATTTGAAAACAAAGAAGAAATGTCAAAACGTGCCAATCTCTTAAATATATTACCCTCTCGAATGTTGTAAAATTAAAAACTAGCACAAAAAAAATTAAGCATGGTTTGTGACTTCAATTTTTTCCTTCCTCCATAGTCCAATATTTTTTTCGCAGTTGCTTGAATCTGAAGATTATATTGATTTTGCAGAACGCCCTTGAGAGGTCAACTCAGATGAAGAGTAGAGCAAAGTTTGCAGCTGCACCCACGTGGTACTTTGTAGTTTGATAGAACTTAACTCGTTCGGAGACACGTTTTAGACCGTCACTTGTACTACATATACAACATAAGCTGACGTTTGGCGCAAGTAGAAGGCACATGAGGAGTAGCATCCAAGCGAAACACACCATGACAACCCAACTGCTCTTGGCCACCTTCTGCATCTTCCTCTGCGCTACCTCAGCACAGGATGTGGTATCAAAAGAAAATGAGTTACTCGAACAAGTAGGAGAACTTCTCCGACTTGTTCTTGACCTAAGCTTCCAAACAAAAGGCATAGAGGAGAAGTTCCGTCATCAGCGGGATGAGATCGAACGCGTTGAAGGACTCGAAACTACTCTGGCGAAGTTGGAGACTGGCATTCTGGACAGCATCAACGTCACCGCTGCGGGTGTCGGTAATTTGACGGCTTTCATTGAGGCTGCGCAAGCCCAAAATGACCAGGCCATCCAGAACCTCACCAAGGTGGACGGCGAAATCCGAAACGTTCTGGGCGATGTGGAGGCCAACCAAAACAAATACGAAAAGGATCTGGATCTGGTGGCGGCGTCAATTAACACACACCTGAGCGAGATTGAACAACTGTTGCGAGAAGCCATCGTTGGTGAGCTAATTGGGCTAGACCACAAGACCTTGATACTCCAGCAACAACAACAGGAAATCAATGGCCAGGTTGGCAATATACAGGAGCTAAGTGGTCTGGCAGGAAAGGCCAACCATAAACTCCAGCAACTGGAATGCGGCCTTACCAAGCTGAACAGTAGCCAATCGGAAAGCCTAAACACCATCAAGGGATCCGTCATTGGAATCCAGGTAGCCTCTTCGCAGATCGATCAGAAAATCGGTATTCTCTTGGATAACCAAAAAAATATTGAAAAGTCCCTGGGAGGATGTGCAAAATCCTCCCTTAATAATCCTGTGCGGCCTTATGAGCAAAAAGGTAATAAAGCCCACGAAGTATGGACACACCCAGAACATGTCTCGGGCTATAAGTAAGTATATTTAATTTACGGTTTATTTATTAGTTACATAAATTTTATTCATTTTCTTTAGATCCCACCAGGACACACCCTATCCATCTGAGGAGGAAGCCACCTATCTATATAAGCTTTGGTACGGAAAAGGACCTCAGTAAATCAAATGGCTATTAGACGCAATAGAATACATATACCTTCGTAGCGTCTTTACCATTCCAACGAATACACAACGGATAAATATAATTTCTTTTCTATTATTTGGATTAACTTTCTTTCTACTCAAAAGCTGTTAATAATATCCTTAAAACTCATTAAATTACTTTATTCAAAAATTCTGAAAAATGCATGGAAAGATAATATGGCCTTTTACGATGGCCAATTTCCATCCGATTCTCGAGCGGAATACCTTTAACGATTTGTGGATAGATTCTTCACCATTCTGCATTAAAATATAGAAACAAAATATTTCAAAGATTTTTTGTGATATTATGTAGGGGTCCCATTCAAAATTCAGGATAAGACATGAGAGGACAATGTGGCCCCAACGATGGTTATATCTTGGCCAATTTCCATCCGATCCTTGAGCGGAATACCTTTTTCTGTATTAAAATCGATAAACAAAATATTTTTCAGATTTGTTATGAAATTCTCTGGGGGTCCCCTTCAAAATTCGGAAATATGCTTTGGAGGACAAAATGGCCTCTAACTTATATGCTTGACAGACGATGCTTGGCAGACGATACTTACAAAGATTACCCACGACAGAAGGTTACCATTGATGGTGCCCACCTGACCAACACCCAGTTTACCGCATTGTTTGCTCGGAGCCAGGTGGCCAGAGACCCATGAGAACACGAGCAATGATCAGCCAGTCGGAGTCCCGGAGTCAGCATGGTGAGCATGGCGGTGGAGACGATACCAATGGGCAGGGTCACAGCCAGGAATATGTGTGCCGATATGACCGGTGTAGAATGAAGACATAATCGGGCCCTGCAGATAGCTTTATATGACCCATCAATGTTTGTATACTATTTTAGTGAAAATAGTTTTAGATGCTTATCTCTTAAAGCTAAAAAGTCAACCTATATAGTCCATTTATCTATTCTATTTCTATTTCCATATATTTCCGCCTACCACTTCTTCGTCGACCAGGAGTTTCAAGATTGGAAGGCATGCCTCCGAGACCACCTAGGTATACATTTTTTTGCTTTCTTTAAAATTTAATACATGCGTAATAACATTTATGCAAGGATTTAGTTTAGAATTTACAGTTTACTTGGATCTAAAGGGTGAACCTGACCATCGCCTCGTTCAAAATTGATCAGCAACTTGGACTGATACTGGTTCCAGTGCTCTGAGCGGTGCAATTTTCCCTTGGCCAGCAATCGGAAATCGTCGACTGACAAACTAGTCTCGATTTTGTCGGAGGTAGCATCCGGCTCAGCGGGATACAATTCGTCCCCAGGCAAAAGATGCACAGTGCCGTCGGTGCATTTGTACATTACTGGATGGATCAGATCGGTGCCTTTAACCGATCGCTCCTCGGCAAACTTTCGCAGTCCTTCCAAAGAGCTAAAGTTCAGAAATCGGCTAAGCTCATAAAACTGGGGAGGCGGCAACCACAGCTCCTTCCTTAGGCATGCTTTAAGGTAATCCAACGGAGATCGCCACTAGTATATGAAAAATATTGAATTCATGGATTAACAAGCAGAAACATTCATATTTACGCATTCGTGCTTTGCCGAGATCAATAATCTTGTAGTTTAGCTTATTTTAAGGTTTTCTCACCGCACAATCTTTCACTTCATTGGGTTCGATTTGGATCGTGGGCTGCTCCTCCAGTGCCGTCAAAAAGAAGGCAGTTTCAAAACGTTTTTTAAAGGTTGAGGGGGTTCGCCAGACGGACCATTCGTGGAGTGACCACACATCCGGAACAACATCAAGCTGCTTGCACAATTCCAGGAACTGGCTGGCATCGTTGTGGACCACATGCTGCCAGTGGGCGCGATCGAATTGATCATAAAATTTTCCATATCCGCTTGTAGAAGTTGACGACTTTCTGTCGCGGCACAATAGAATGCCAAGTTCCTCGAAGGTTTCCCGAATGGCGGTCAAGCGAAGAGACAGATTCCTTAAATGGAATGTATCCATATATTATAGTTTGGAAGAAAAAATATAGTCTCATCTTACGGGTCTATTTTCTTATCAGTCTCCTCTGCCTGGAAAATATGTGGCCGTGGACCTTTCACCTGGCCCAAATCACGTAACTTGGAAGCGGCAATTTCACTACGATGAAAGTGTTCCAACCAGGCTGGTGAACTGTCGGTAGCATCACAAACTCCTCCTGGAAAAACTGATGATTCCGGCATAAAGCTGGACTTCTGAGTTCGAGTCAGTAACAAAGCCTAAAAAAGGGATTCATTATTTAAATTCAATCAACAGATAGATATTTAAACTTACATTGTAATCAAAGGATTTTTGTTTCTGCGCCTGGTCCTTGGCTAGCAGGATAAGGCTCGAGGATGGACGGATTTTAGCCAACACCTGCTTGGACATGATCGCTAGTACAGTTGATATCGATAGTTCCTGTTGGCCAGACAGCTGATCTACTTAGTACCCATTAGGTAACTATAGCAGTGGGTTACTTCATCGCACAATAAGATTTATTAATGCAAGCCATTTATTTTATTATCCGTTGTTCATGGGACCGCACTATCATTAAAGATAATAAATAAAAAGATTTATTTTTGGTCCACCGTTTATTATTTATAATCAGGTAGTTTATCCACCCAGGGTATCAGCTACTCGAAACACTCTAACAACACTTTGGGAATTGTTTATTTTTGATTTGTTAAGCAAGTACGAAGGTTGTGGACATCGATCATGGAATATTTTTGGCCTGAACTCTAGACGATGGTTGCTCTTAGAAAAAATGAAATGTATAGACCCTCTGCCAGCCTAATACTAGCTGCGAAGAAGGACCCCTCTGCTGAATACGACTATAGTGTATGTAAACAATTTAAATTCGTACCAATAAACTATGGACCTATGTACCTATGAATGTAGTTATAATAACTTATCGTTTCAGTTACTGCTGATTAAGCGTACGGAGCGAACTTCATATGCTTTAAATCACTGTGTGTTCCCAGGTGGGGTGCTGGATCCTGAAGATGAATGTTCAGATTGGCTGAACTATTTTCAATCGTTTGGTGTCACTGATGAACACTTGAAGTCCCTTACCCGAGACCACAAAAACAAAACTCCTAGGCCGAAGTTTCTAACTGGAGGGGCGAATTTTTCCAGAGATATAGCACTAAGACTGACTGCCCTCAGAGAAACTTTTGAGGAGGTTGGCCTCTTAATCTGCACCAGCCAAGAGATTTTCAGTAAATGGGATTACAAATCTGGACAACCGAGGACTTTGCTCCTAGAGCCAACCGACCGTTTCGAGTGGCAAAATAAAGTGCACAACAAGCCCAGTGAGTTTCTAGAGCTTTGCCGGCAGTTCAATGTCATTCCCAATCTGTGGACTCTGCAGGAATGGTCTGTGTGGAGAACATCAGCCACTGCCTCCCGTAAATACGACACAGTCTACTACGTGACTGTTTTGGAAGAGCGGTCAGAGAAAGTAAGCCTGCTGTTGGAGCCACAGGAGGTGGATTCAGCTCACTGGATGAGTCCGTCCGAAGCTTGGTGTCGCTCCCAGGACGGTACTATTTGGCTGCCATTTACTCTTCTCTACGATACTGCCCGTCTAATGAACCTTAGAAGGAGACAAGAGCTTCTAGACTTCGTTCAGGAGAGAATCATTCATGGTAGCACATTAGTGCAGCCCGTCTACTACCGTTGCAGTGACTGCCTGTTCGGGGTGCTGCCAGGAGACGAACTCTATCCAAGTGAGCCCGACAGCTGCACGCAATCAATAATTCTGCCTGAATCTATTGAAGAAATCAATATGAAAGCCAAGCAATATAACCGCTACATCGTGTACAACTTTCACAAGGTTGTGTTGGCTTCCAACGTCCCACCCAATGATGGTCACCTCCAGTTGCAGTCGCATGTAAACACCAAGCTGGCAAAGTTGTAGTGCAAAAGTCGGAGATTTTGTAAAGGTTGGATACGAATATATTTTTGTGCCTATGATAAGCTTCCGTTTCTAAAATCAGCTTCAATACTGCTGCAAGCGTGACACAGTCCATAATTTAATTCCATTCTTCGCTTTGAAATTATCTCTGGGTCTTCCATAGCTTCGTTCAGACGCACACCAGCCTCCGAAACAGACCGGGAATATTCAATGGCGAGCAATGTATCGGAAAGCTCTACATCCAGTGCCGACTGGCAGTGGTTACATTTGGCCTGCTCTGGATGCGTGCTCTCAGAAATTTTTCCTCCTGTTCGGAACACTGTGGAGACCGTTGAAGAAAAGTTCTTCTGCAGGTTCGCCACAAAGGCAGATGTGAGGTTTTGCAGGCTGGCCGCGTCTCCCAGTTCTTGGCCATATCGAGAGTTTGTCTTGAGCAGTGGCTGCAATCGCTGTGCATGCACATAAAACTGCACCTCCTGCTCGGTCAAATCCTTTAATGGTCTCAGCAACTTAATGCCGGCAGCCAGTCTGTCATCCAAAAGAGCTACGTCCAGTGCGGCACTTCCGCCACGGCCCAAGGCGATCGAAGTCAATAGCTGAGTGGCCAGATCCACGCTTATGCTGGAGTCGAAGACATGGCTGCAATGTAGCTGCTGGGCCACAGAGGCTATCAAGTTTTTGCGCTGCTGTTGGAGGTAATCCTGGCGGCTTGTCAGACTGCGCAGTTCACTGAGTTTTGGGATGAGCTCATTAGATTCCTGGGCCACTGGGGAGTAGTCTTTAAGTAGTTTTAGGGAGCCAACCGGCATCCCCAGGGTAATCACATGGAACTCGAATGCCTCGTATCGTCTAGAGAGCGCCTCGAGAGATTCCAAATCAGCAGGATCTCTGCCCTGTACAGGTTGGTCCTCTAGATACACCAAACGTGCACTGCAATGCAGCCTTTTGAATGTGTTTTGCGTCTGAGCGTAGTATAGCATGTCCAAAAGGACTAGGGACTCCGCTGAGCCGTCGACAACAAGGAGAACCTCGGCGTCTCGGGGAAGGACCTTTGCCGCGCCCAAGGCGGCTCTGAATTTGTGCCTTACATACGCTAAGAAACACTCCCGACACTCTGGAGTTCGGAAATTGAGTTGAAAGAGCTCATCAGAGGAGATGTCACACTTGCTGCACTCGCCTGGGCTTAAGGCGATACCTGAAGGCACTGATCCCGCAACCATTGCATGGGTGCCACCCTCATCCCCGAAATCGTCCTCTCCAATGCTGCACATGGCAATTATTTACGCGTATTTCACAGATTAATGAAACAGACCAGGGAGGCAATGTAACATAGCTTGAGGTGATAACGAAGAGGGTTTCAAGCTAGATGGTAACATAAATGGAAATCAAAGTAAACATTTGCTGGAAGATCATAAGATCTTGTTATACTCATAATCATATTTCAAAACAATTTTTAACTGGAATTTAAATTAGCAATTGTTATTAATTAAATAGTTTAAACCACAAATCCTGCCGCTCTTAGTTTTATTTTATTGGACAGCTGGCAACACTGCGTCGCGGTCATCGGCAGCGCTACCGATAACGATTACTGACTCTCTTCAGAAGCAACCTTGCATCAGAAAAAGTGCAGTGAAAAACACAAAAATAGCAGTTTAAAACTATATTTTGTTGTACAAGAATTAATCATAAGTTTAATTTAAGGCGTAAGGTATGTCCGTAAAGTGATTGTGTCAGGGAAATCCTGTACTAGGCCTCCTAAATTTGGGCGCAAAAAACTGGGTGCTGCTGGGACATATGTGAAATGTAGTGGTGTGCGTACGACTGCCTATATGTGTGTGCTCGTCTCGTACGCAAGCAAAAAGTATCGGGTAGCAAAATCGAGAAACTTTCTTATTGACGATAGCTGGGGAAGAAGAAGCAGCTACGCTGTGACATTTAATTAAAGGGCAGCGAAAAGCGGCGAAAAATGAAGTAATTGGTGTCGTTTAATTTCAGCAAACCCCAAGTGGAACCAAACTCCTCTTTAAGAAGTCAGAGAGCATTAGAAAACAGTCTAGAAGTGTCGCCTGAGCGACAGAGGTCAACTTAAAAATACATTTTCGGGCGTGTGTGCATGTGAGTGCCCCCGAACTCGGTTAACCCCCACCCAGACCACCATCTGCCTAGACCAACGCAGCTAACAATCAACGCAAACACAACCAATAGTACTAGCCCGCCTCAGGATGATTCTGGAGAATTCGGACAAGCTCAAGGACTGGTTGAGCGTAGTCCTGGAACCTCTGTAAGTATACATATACATATAGTGTATAGTTATTGAATTTTAAACTGATATATAACTATTTCTTACAACAGCTGCGATGCGGACTCTTCGGCCTTGGCGCGCTATGTTATCGCGCTATTAAAGAAAGACAAATCGGATAGGGATCTTAAGCGGATTATGATCGAACAGTTGGATGTCTTTTTGTCGGAGGAGACGACGCGCTTTGTGGAGCGCCTTTTCGATGCCATTGCCAGCGAGGAGTACCTGACGCTGCCCGCCCCCGTTCCGACGGTAACTGGAGCTGCCTCTGAGCTGGATCTCGACCAGGAACTGGCCCTGGCCATCGACGGGGCCCAGGACGAAATCGAGGCAGTGCTGGCTGCCGACTCCCCTCCGCCACTACCAAAAGAGAATGTGATAATCCCCGAGAGCAATCAGACGCAACAGGAGAAGGTAAGCCACGACGCCATCGAGGCAGAGGCCTTATCGTTTACCAGCCAGGAAGCCGGCATTGCCTCGAATCCCGCAACTGACGACAAGTCCGCCTTTGATGTGAGCACTTTTCACGTGTTTTTTTTTTTAACATTTAATTAATTTGTCATACTCTTTGTAGCACAAAACCAAAGAATCACACAACTCACAGTCCGCCTCCCATTACCATCATCACCATGTACGCAGCGCTAGCCCACCAGGCAGGAGCGGCGGCGTAAGTGGGAATGGAGGTACGGCGGGCGGTGGCAGTATGGCGACTGGCTATGCCGACAAGGAAAACCAACCGCGCGAAAGTCGACGGCGGCGCGCCTCCTTGCGGTCCCGGTCCCGATCTCGGTCTAGATCTAACGAGCGATCCTTCCGACGCTCCCGCTCCCGTGATCGTAGGATCAACGAACGTGAGAAAACCCAGCGCCAGTTTCGCAACAAATCCCCGCCAGGGTCGCAGACAGACAACCGGCATCATGGGCGTCGCAACTTTGACCGCCGGCGCATCGGTGGGAATGCGGATGATCGTCCACGCTTTGGTAACAACAAGGGCCGGAGGTCTCACAGCAGATCCATGTCCCCAGATCGCAACATGAGACGCAACCAAAATTCCCCCGATCGAGTTGCAGCTGGGCAGGGTATCCAAGCACCAGCACCGGTGGCACCACCAACACCCGTCGAACATCCTGCCGCCCATCCCCGTCAGAGGTGTCGCGACTTTGACGAGAAGGGCTATTGCGTGAGGGGAGAGACGTGCCCTTGGGACCACGGCATTAACCCTGTCGTCTTCGAGGGTATTAACAACTCGGCACTGATGATGTCCATGCGCGAATACAATCCGGATGCACCTGAAATTTGGGCTCGTGGCGGAGGACCACCGCCAGGAACTGGACAAGGACCAGTGCCACCGCCTACACAGGCGGGTCCGGCCAACATAAATCCCTTCAGTGGCAGTGTGCGTCCTAATGCGTTGATGAGTGGATCGGGACCCAATCCGCTGGGTGTACCCAATCCCGCTGACTATGCCCGTAACTCGGGAGCTCCACCGCCACCGCCTTCCATGATGCCATTTCCCTTCAACCCGACGGCCGTGACAACGCCGCTTCAACGCCAGCTTATTCCCATACCGGTCGTGGATGGCGCCCCCTCGGGTGGTGTGGCTGAGATCGGGAAACGGCGGTTCGAACTGGAAGACACTGTGGCCATTGCAGACGTTCCCTCCAAGCGAAAGGTACCCATCAACAGCCGATTGGGCCCGAGAGTCAACCCCAATATGCAGCAACACAACAGTTCCTTGGAGTTGCGCAAGGTGCCCCGCGGACTCAACACTATTGCTCATTTGAACAACCACTTCGCCAAGTTCGGCAAGATAGTGAACATCCAGGTATCCTACGAGGGCGATCCGGAGGCGGCTATTGTCACGTTTTCCACGCATGCGGAGGCGAATGTCGCCTACAGAAGCACAGAGGCGGTGCTAAACAATCGTTTCATTAAAGTGTTCTGGCACAACGACAGCACCGGAGTGGAGGTGGGTCAACTGAATCCTATGGGCGGTGGTGTCGGCGGAGGGGGCGGAGGCGGAAGGAAAAACACAAGCCAGTACCACTTGCATAACGTGCCTGCAATGCCAACTCCCAACGCCGACAGTGCCAAGATTAGCAATGCTAATCCCCTGACCGAAGCTGGAGCGGCGAACAATGCAACGCCTCTGGCGGAACAAGCCAGCACAGCGGCCCCAGCCTCCATGCGCCTGAAACTTAATGCGGCAGCGGCAAATGCCGGAGCAGCGGGAGGAGCGACAGGTGCTGCTGGCCGTCCTATAAATCCTGCCACGCTGCGTAAGAAGCAGGAGGAGCAGCAGAAGGCAGTACATCAGCTGGCCAACGGACTGCGGAAGCGCAAACAGGAACTGCTCCAGAGCTACCTGAAGCAAATGAAAACTGCTCTGGAGTTGGTGGAACGGATGGATCCCCAAGACCCCCAGAGGGCTCCGACATTGGAAACCATCAAAGTACTGCAACAGACTATCGACAAAATGCGGAAGGACGTCCATGCGGACCAGGACCAACTTCAAGCCCAGATCCAACAGCAGCAGCAACTACCGCCTATTAAGAAGACTAAGGAGCAACAGAAGAAGGAATTGCTGGATATGGAGCTGGAGCTGATCGCTCAGCAACAAGAAGGTAACGATACGACGGCCATACAGAAGCGACTGGAAGAACTGCAACGAAACCTAGGTGTAGGCGGCGGGCAGGCCGGGATGAACCCCAAGGCACCACACTTTGCATCCGCACCTGGAGCTGCGGGTGGCGTTGGGCGGAAACGACCAAACCTTCCCGAAGGACCAACGCGTGTGGACCGACGACCAAAGGCCATAGTAGTCACCGGATTTGCGGCCGAGGAGGCGGACTTCGTCCTGGGACACTTTAAGGTATGACCCTATTATTAAATAATAAAAATAAATATAAATTTTAAAATTTGATACACAGAACTTTGGTGAGATTTCCAAGCATGATGTGGACCGTGAGATTCCGCAGCTAATACTCTCGTACGCCACCCGCCTTAACGCAGAGCAGGCCGTGCTCCGAGGCAAAATGTACAAAGACAAGCGTCTTCAGGTTAGTGATAAGCTTCAGTAAGTGAAAAAAACGCAACTATTTTTATGTGACGTTCCTGTAGATTTCGTGGGCTCCGGTGGTAACACCAACGCCCGCCCCAATGGTGGCGCCTGCCGACAAAACTCCATCGCCAGCTTCCGGTATCACCGGCCTTGGGAACCCTAAAGAGTTAATTCAGTCCGTCAGCGAGAGTGAAAGCCTTTTGGGCAGCGACACCTTACCGGAGCTGCGTTTGGAGGATGAAGAGGAGGATGAGGAGTCCGAGGATCGTTCCTGGCGTCGTTGATGCACTGCCCTGCGCTGCTGAAGCGTCCAAGCAAGCTCCATGTGGCTCAGAAGTGTTAGGAAACCCTTAACATGTATTTGTTGTTATTCTATATCTAACTGCGGTGTGTGCGGCCGTGCCGAGAACAAGGAGAAGAACTGCGATGCACCCTGCACACATCCGCCATAATTAAACGCTCTAAATATTACTAATATTTTACTGAAAATAAGTTATGAAATGCATACAAATACGAATGAGTTTATAGCTAAGCCTAAGTCCGAAATAACAACACATAAACTACAACTTTAAACGCGAAATTCAACCAAATCCATATCTCTGCTAGAGACGAAACATTGGTTAAGAGTCGTAATTCTTTGTATTTACACATTTTTCACTCTATCCTTTTCTTAAATACAAATATATATATATCTATATATAATTGTTAAGATTTTATGTTGAGTTAAAGCTATAAAAACACTAAAAAAAAAAAAAACAAAAAAAAATTGCAAAACAAAAAGTCCCCAAAAACAAGCGCAATGAAAAGTCAAAAATAATACAAAAAAAAGAGAAAAACATCGTAGAAACGAAAAAGCAAAACAGCAAGTTATATAGAGAGATATAATAAAGTAAATAGTTTCGTATTTCAGGATAATAACATTTGTTTGTTTTTAGATTTAAAATGTGGGTATAATCACATTGGAGAAAATCTTACGAGGCAAAGGTTTATAAATTAGACATTTCTTAGAAAATCTTTTCTCCTAAGAAGTTGGAGCATATTGGATAGGATATCCACTGGATATATTGTGTTTTATTCCACAACCTATTGGGGTCTCAAATGTGACGTCATAAAAACAAGTTCAACCTCTTTTATGGTTCCGTGCCTCCTATCGATGGTCTTATCGATAACATCGATAAAACCAATCTGTGCTTCCTCTATTTTAACCAAGGCGCGATTTAATGTTTGTTTATTTTCGAGAAACTCATGAATGACGGTAATTTTAAAATGTTTACGCCATGCCCAAGTCGTCTTACAACGTTCCTACTGTGCTAATACTGGAAAAAACATAGAAATGAAGTTCCTCAACGTAGCAGAGAAAAACGACGCCGCCAAAACGATTTCCGGTCTCCTGTCCAATGGAACAGCAAGACGGGTAAGCCAACGCGGATTGGTCCAACTTCTTAAACACTATTTCAATTTTTATTTTCAATCAGCGTGAGGGCTACTCTGTGTACAACAAGGTGTTTGACTTTGAGGCTGTTGTTCGCGGCAACAACTCTAAGATGGTGATGACATCCGTGTCCGGCCATCTGATGCAGCTGGAGTTCTTGGTTTCCTATCGTAATTGGCGCAATGTAGATCCTGGCTCTCTTTTTGATGCTCCTGTGCGGAAGTCGGTCGGTAAGGACTATGAGCCAATAAAGCGCACACTGGAGCGCGAGGTACGCGGATGTCAGGGGCTGATTATTTGGACGGATTGCGATCGGGAAGGCGAGAACATCGGATACGAGATCATCGACGTTTGTCGTGCTATCAAACCGAATATCACAGTATACCGGGCTAATTTCTCGGAAATTACGTCCGCTGCAGTTCGCAGAGCACTGCAGCAGCTTGGTCAGCCAGACAAGCGCCAGAGCGATGCGGTGGACGTACGCTCAGAGCTCGATCTTCGCACGGGTGCCGCCATCACTCGGTTCCAGACCATGCGATTTCAACGTCTTTTTCCCGCGAAGATTGCCGACAAGCTCATCTCGTATGGTAGCTGTCAGATTCCCACCCTGGGATTCGTGGCAGAGAGGTACAAGGAGGTTGAGGCCTTCGTATCGGAACCATTCTGGAAAGTTAAAGGTATTCAATCTCTTCGTCGCAGAAAATCTCCAATTAAATACTTTATATCAAATGCAATATGTGTTAACCTGCCAAGTTTTCCTTTTAAGTTATTCATACAATCGACGACCTGACCGTCGAGTTTAATTGGGCGAGAAACAGACTCTTTGACAAGGAGGCCTGTGAAAACTACTTGTTGCTCTGCCTGGAGGTGCCTGCTCCGCGTGCACTTGTGGAGAGTGTAACCGTAAAGCCAAAGCACAAGTGGCGCCCCACACCTATGGACACAGTGGAAATGGAGAAACTGGGCTCACGGAAACTGAAGCTCTCTGCAAAGGAAACTATGACAATAGCCGAGAAGTTGTACAGCAAGGGCTTTATTAGCTATCCCCGCACAGAGACGAACCAGTTCTCGAAGGAATTTGAGCTGCTACCGCTGGTTGAAATGCAAACGGGTAACGCTGCATGGGGAGCCTTTGCCCAGCGAGTGGTGGAGTGGGGTCCGAATCCCCGAAATGGGAATAAATCCGATCAGGCGCATCCTCCCATTCATCCCACCAAGGCTGTAGATAGTACGTATCAGTAAAAATAATGTATCTGAATTTCAGATTTTGAAATATTTACTGTAATCTATTTTTTTTTTATAGATCTTCAGGGAAACGAGGCTCGTGTCTACGAACTGGTTGTCCGCCACTTTCTTGCCTGTGTTAGTAAGGACGCAGTGGGTTCTGAAACTCTAGTAAATATTGACATTGCCGGCGAAAAGTTTACTGCCAACGGACTAGTGATCCATGAACGGAACTACCTGGACGTCTATGTGTACGACAAGTGGAGCGCCAAGCAAATTCATCACTACGAGCGAAACCAGCGCTTTGAGCCGACAGAGGTGTCACTTCACGAGGGTGCCACAACTGCTCCGCCCCTGCTGACGGAAGCCGACCTGATCGCTCTGATGGAGAAGCATGGAATCGGAACTGATGCGACACATGCAGAGCACATCAATACTATTAAGGAGCGTGGTTACATCGGAATGGTGGACAAGGGTGCCCTAGTACCAGGTGTGATCGGCATGGGTCTTTACGAAGGCTATGGTGCCATGGAGTTGGCTCTAGCCAAGCCTCAGCTAAGAGCGGAGTTCGAGTTGGACCTCAAACTCATTTGCCAAGGGCAAAAGGATCCAAAAGCAGTGCTCGCCGATCAAATAACCAAATATAAGCAATCGTACCAGCAAATCACCGACAAAATTACCGCCATGGATGCCAAAATAGCAGCACGTATTAATGAGACGCCAGCAGATAATACTTCAGGTCAAGAAGGGGGCCAGGGCAGTGAACAGAATCAGCCTGCGATGCAGACGCTGTTTCAGTGCCCCAAGTGTAACGTGGCCCCGCTTGCCCTAAAGGCCAAAAAGAACCAGCAGGGCTGGTACATCGGCTGCACAAACTTTCCAGATTGCAAGAACGCTGTTTGGCTACCCTCAGAGTGTAAAGATGTGACGGTGACGTCGGAATGCTGCTCCAGATGTGGCGACACTCACCGATTGCTGAAATTCCGTTTTAGCACGCCCTATTATCGCGGAGTCTTCAACACACCTCATGGATGGTACAAGACATGCCTGCCCTGCGACAATCTCTTTCGGTCGACATTTAACATTAATTTGGAATCTGTAAAACGGGTGGGCGGCATTGTAGGTGAGGCAAGAGGCGGAGGGGATAGCTGGGGACCGGGACCTGGTGGTGGCGGAGGAGGAGGAAGTGGAAGTGGAAGGGGACCAGGAGGTGGTGGAGGAGGAAGTGGATCGGATGGAAGACCTGGTGGAGGTGGAGGAAGCCGAAATCCCGGCTCTGGAGGTGGTTTATCCTGGGGTTCTGGAGGTAGTAACGATGTAAATCCTACACGAAAAGGAATGAAACCTGGTACTGGAGACATCAAACCCAAGAAACCACCAAGCGAACCAAAGCCAAAAAAGGCATCTAAAAGCACTGAAAATAAAAACACGATCGGTAAATCAGTAAAGACTATTCGAAACTACTTCAGTGCTGCATCAAGTTCACCTGCTAACGAGTTGGATGGATTCTTCGATAGTAATGATGGTTTTGAAGAGGCCATGTTGATTGCTGCCGACACAGTGGACGCGGATAGATTGCAATCGCAATCCTCAAACGTGGTTGAACTGGACGATGATATAGCCGCTGCCTTTGCTGCAGACGATGATGCTGAGTTTGAGGCATTAGTAAATGGAGGGAATAAGGATGAAGACCAGCTGGATATGAGTCTTTCGGCCTGGGTAAAAGAGCAGGATGACGCCAACGAGCGTCCCATGGTGTGGGGAAGCAGAGCACGCGCATCCTCCAATGTGGCTTCTACACCTCCACCAAAACCAGCATCCAAGCGAGCGAAATGGGACAGTACAGATTGGGACGCTCCTTCCTCGTCAGCTCCGAAGTCAGAAGCACCATCGGTCCTATGCACTGGATGCCAACTGGATGCTATTAAACTCACCGTTCGACGCGATGGGCCCAACAAAGGCAGGCAATTTTATAAATGTCCCAAGCCAGACGAGTGCAAGTTTTTTCAATGGGCTGATGAGCAGCCAGCTACCCCCAAGCACAACAGCAACAATTCTTCCTCGTCTACCTCTTCGTCTTCTTGGGGAACCAACCGCGTGACCACACTGTCCAGCCACTCACAAAACAGCAATTCCCAGTATCGTAACCAAGGCTCAATGCGTTCCAATTCGAGCAGCACAGTCACAATAACCAAAACCAAAACCACAACTACAAATACTCCAGCACCTCATGATGGAGAGGAAGTCAGGTGTAATTGTGGACAACTGGCCAGTAGGCTGATTGTTCGCAGAGACGGACCCAACCAGGGGCGGCCTTTCTTCGGCTGCCCCACACGGGAACCATCTTGTGGCTTCTTTAAGTGGGACGACGAGAATCCAAGTCAAGGTAAAAGTTTAATCCGTAATTTACTTGAAAAGCTAAACTAAATAATGTATTCCCAAAGATGGATCTGGCGGTGGTTACTCATGGGGAACTGGCAATCGAAGCGCTCCTTCCAAAGCTACAAACAAATCCGAAGGATCCAAATCACGAAAGTGCGGGCTTTGTCGCCAAGAAGGACATACACGCAGCAAGTGTCCCCGTAAGAATGATTTTGATATGTAGATTATTTCTTAATTATGTTCTGCATCTGTACAGCTGGCTTAATCTGTAAAATACAGATACTTGTATTTATGTAAATAAAGTATAAGAAAATAAATTAAAATAATGCTGTAAAATCATACTTCTCTTAGAGTGTTCTACATTTGTAGTATAAATATGACATTTTCTTGGATACATAGGAAGGAAAACTTAACTCTGGCGATGGCTATATCTTCGTCAAATAGATTTGTAGATAGATTCTTCGTCTAAATATTTTTTAGAATTTTTATAAAATTTTCTGGAGTTTGCTTTTAAATTTTGGAAAAGAACAATCGAAAAGAAAAAACTTTCCAAAACTAATAATCTAAAAATGACTAAAACAGAATGATAGATTATAATCTAAAAATGACTAAAAAATGATGAGGAGAAGCTCAAGGAGATCAAAATGTTTTTAAACTCTGGAAAAAATAGAAAATTTTAAAAATTAATTTTGTGTTTATCTTTGAATAAGGAAAGGTGGCATAAAGTTCCCCGATTACAAAATGGAACGTTATTTTTTGATCGGATGCAAATTCGCAGAGCTATGCCAATCGGATGGAGAGAAAATCTCAAAAATGGAAGGAATGGCAGAATCTCGAAATTTCGTGGGGGTACCTCTTGAAAAAATTCGAAAATTTTAAAAATTAATTTTATGGTTATCTTTGAATAAGGAAAGGTGCCATAAAGTTCCCCGATTACAAAATGGAACGTTATTTTTTGATCGGATGCAAATTGGCAGAGATTTGACAAAGGAAAGGGGAATTAATCGAAAAGCAGAGTTTTTCAGAATCTCACATTTTCATGGCGGTACCCCTTGCAAAATTCAAAGCTTAACTCATTGCATAGACATAAGGGTCGGAGTTTAGTGCTTCCATGTCCTGTTTATACATTTACATATATAGCAAGCATACCAATTTTAAACACACATACAACATATTACAAGGAAATTAGCTTTGAACATAATGATTTATAAAATAAATTATAGAGCTTCCCCAATGGACAGCAATTATAGTTATAATCCAAGAATTGCAATTTTTTTACATTTTATTTGGTTTTTTTTTTTAATTTATAACATTAAATACGTTTTTCTGTAATGGAAGAAGTAGAATTGGTTAGGAAACACCCACACATATAATTGGTTGCAATAGCTAGTTGTCGAATTTCATTTAAAAATATATGTATATAAATAAAAGTTAATAAATAGGTTACCTAGTAAGTTACTGAACAGTTTGAGATGCATTGGATTGGTAGCGAGTCATTGAAAAATACCATTAAGTACAGTACATATGTATTCTTAAACTTAATATATGCGATGTTCGGTCTGGAATGGACAGGTTGGATTCGTTTTTGGATTGAAATAATTATAGGTTTATAATTAAACAGCGATAGAGACACTTTTTTTTTTCATGTTCACTGAAATTGAATATCAATTTTTGAAAATGTAATTCACAAAAATGTATTTTGGAAAACGAATCTTCAAGTAGCGTTTGATATTGGAAGCTTATTGCTTGAGTTGCAATTGACACCAGTTCAATATGTTATTTGAGATTAAATCATGAAATCAGTTTAGTTTGGAAACATGCAGTTCTTAGATTTCGACTTCTGGCGTAAATTGGCGTCAAAAGTAAATCTCCTCCTCTTCGGCCTTGGCCCGCGGTGCCGTCCCACCGCCTACTCCAATGCCGGTCGTTCGGGCGATTCCCGTCCGACTGCTCGTCGGTGTCCGTTGTATATAATGAGCGGTTGATTCCGTCCGAGTTACTGCACTCGTAGTGGGCGTCGCCGCCGTCGTTGTCTGCTGGATAATCGCCGGGGAGCTGCCCGTACGCGAATGCTGTGGGACTATACCCGATGGAGTCGTTGCACCAATTGCGGACGTGGCAGCTCTTCTGTCCGCCAATTTAAGGGGAAACATCTGCTGCACACTGCCCGAAGACACAGACGGAGAGGCGCTATTGAAGCTGGCCGATTTGTCTACCCGAGAGCTGGAACTGCCACTGGAGGACAGCGAAGAAAGCTTCATGGGAATCTTCTGCTTAACTAGAGTTGAGTTAGCCTTCGGCGCATTGTTCGCGCTAAGTAAATTCACGGGCGGAGTCTTGCAACTAGAAGGGCCACTCAGCCACTTCTCTTTTCGACGATCTACAGTGCCGGTCACGCTTGGCGTTGTGTTTCCTGGGCCTGACGCGCCTATGTCCAGTTCGTGGCCATCTTCTAGGGAAGCAATCGGTGCTAGGGGAACAGGATGTTGGGGATGATTGGTGTTGACCGGCGGTAAAGGAGTGCTGGGCGAAAGGAGCAGACCTTGGCTTGAGAGCAACTCCATTTTCCGGTAGAGTTGCTCGCGTTGCTGACGTACATCCTCTTGCTCGGCCTTGATCTGTTGCTGCAGTTTCAACTGCTGAGCCCGCATCTCGATAAGTTCGTCTTGCTGCTGCTTTTGCTGGCGCTGCCACGCTGTCTTCTCCTCCTGCAACTTGTCCTGCAGATTGCGCAGCTCCTCTAACTGATCTTTGTGTGTGTATGCGCTTGTCCGAGGACTCTCCCTGTAGAGAGCTAGCTGTAACTGAAGACTGTGGATGCTAGTCATCTGCTGCGATATGATGCAAAGCAATGTCTGCAGATGGTGCGACACCTGCAGCACTGCATAGTTATTCTCCAGAGGCTGCTCCGGCTGCTTGGTCTCGCGTTTCTCCTCAAGCTCCTGCAATCGAGGTGTTAGCACTAGCTTGGCACCGAGTTTTCCGCGCTTTTCGTCAAACCCCGCAAAGGTTTCCGCTCGTTTCGGCAGAGTGGGCGATGCGAACTGCTCACTTTGCTTCTCGCTTACGCTGCTTAGTGCTCGGGGCACTGGCTGACCTGTAACCGCCGAGTATATGGTAGATGCCAGTTGACTTATATCCTGCACTGTATTAAGCACTCGGCGCCAAAGCTCATTCGTATCGCAATCAGCCGTAACAAGATCCTTGTAAGAGCCGAAGGCGGCCAAAAAGCTCGCCGCACTGCCACCATTAGCGGCACAAGTCACATCGCCGAAGGGATGCTGTTCCTTGAGCAGGTTCAGCTGCAACATAAGCTTCTCCTCGAGCAGCAATGCCTGCTCGATATCCTTTTGTCGCATCTTCTCGATGGTTTCACGCCTGTTGACGCCAATTCTCAGCTTTTCTTCTGCTGTGAGATCTTCCGCCTCAATGATATCCGTGGCCGGGCAATCGAGTACAGCTTGTCGGATAGTCTGGATCCATGTGTTTTTGTCTTTTGGGGTCTGCACCTTCAGCTCGTACATTTCAGGGAAGTCCGGATTGGAGCTTATGATGTATATGCCTCGGGATTCGGTGCCAGCCTTTTCGCGAATGAGCAATTTCTGGAGCGGCACCACCCCGGCCTTGTGTTCCGGGGTGAAAAACGAATATTTGTTGTGGCCCGAGTTCTCACTAAGAAAGCATAGGCAATCAGTGAGTACTACCACCAGGACCAGTTGGGTCTTGGCCCTGCCCTGCATCAAAGTAGCCAACCCATCGAACTTCAGGCGTCGTCGCGATTCCACCCCGAGTTCCGTTTTACGGAAGGGTTTGTTCTTGTATATAGCAAACGATTTGGGGTCCACACGTCCGTAAATCTCCAACTGCCGCTCTCGCAACTCCTTCTCCGCCACGCAAGCGTCTACATCCACTAGAAGAGATTTAACCAAGTTTAGAGCATGCTGTAGTTTGTCCGTCTCCAACTTGTTATCCCGAGCACTCTTCAGAAGGGGTTCTATCAAGAGTGGATACTTGGTGAGACGCTGCGTCACAAACAGAATGCACTCAGGAATGCCCTTTTTCTTTAGGAGCGGATTTTGAAGGCAATGTTTGTACCACTCGGCGAAGCTCTGCTCAGTCAGACACAATTTAAACTGCTCCAGCGCACTGCGATGATTTGCACAGAACTCGCCGTAGGCCAGCCTCAGGCACTGCGCCTGCTCCAGAGAAAAGAAGTCCAACAGAATGTCCGCAATGCTGTCCACCATCGGCTGCTCCCGCTGCTTGTGGCGCAGTTGACGTAAAAAGCATGTGTGCAGATCGGTGAGCTGCTGCAGCCTCGGGAACATGCTGTTCAGGTTCAGGGACGGAAAGTGCCGTTCTAAAC
This sequence comes from Drosophila atripex, assembly GCA_035045925.1. Lineage (NCBI taxonomy): Eukaryota > Metazoa > Arthropoda > Insecta > Diptera > Drosophilidae > Drosophila > Drosophila atripex. Next base: position 12,719,319 of record JAWNOP010000070.1, read on the forward strand.
TCTCGACGAACACCTTCTGCATAACAATTAGCGTTTGGCAATGGTGCTTTTCGGTCATAATGAATTCGTAGATGTGCTCCTGCCGTTTGATCTGCAGCTCTTTGAGTGATTTGAGCAGCTCCTTTGGCACCCCAGGTGTCCAAGAGTCGTGTTCTTTGAGGACGATGCCAAGAGACGGGTCGGCACCAAGATCCTGAGCTTCAATGGGTGGCTCATTGAGAAATTGAAGATCGGAGCGAATGAGCGGCTGATCCTCCGGATTGCTAAAACCGCCGGCATCGGGACCATCGTAGAAGTCCTGGCCGGAGGCCATCTTTCGTACCTTGCACTCCAGGTGATGCTCCTTGATCTGGGCCAGTGTGATGTTTGCTCCGCACACGTCGCAGGCGCTCAGTTGACCCCCGACTAAGGATTTCGACTTTGTCTTGGGCTTCTTTTTGCGAAAGAAGAGGGAGCCGCGCTTGGGGCGCTTCTCTTCGTTGTCGTAGACCTCGATCTTGTGGGAAGCGTGAGAGCGCAATAGACTCTGGTTCTCATCTTCGCTGTCCGTCAGGTGGCGGGCGATCGCCTTGATGTCCTCCTTGGCGATGATCGAGCTAGTGGAGATGCTTTTCTGCAGTGGTATTCGGCTAATTATCTCCGTGGCCAGACTCCTCTTGGCTGCAATCCGCTCGAAATCCCGCGCCAACTCCGCCTCGTTTAGCGAGTGGGTGGAAATGCCTGAAAACGGTCGACTTGGTTAGTAATTACTAATCGTAAAGGTTTCAATTCGGAACTGCCAATGCCAGAGAGCCTCAGATAACGGGCCTTTGTGGAATTTCTTATCGAAATTGAAACTAACTTGGCCCCTCAGTCCCTACACTTTTTATTATCGGCATATCACTTTCAAAAATGCTATAGACAGCGTGATATTGACAATAAATAATCAAATTTTATTTGTTTTGGTCCTAAAATATGCCTAATATTATAAAAAAAATTTTATTTTCTACTGTTCTATTCGTAAACTGTTAATTTGGAGATATTTTGTAGGGTGCGACATATGTCGAAGACCTCGAAAACATACATTCGTCTGTCGTTTATAATTACTTTTTCACCTTTATGACTGGCCATAAAACAAACGCAACGGACATAAACAAAAAAATAGCAACAGTGCAATTTTTGATGTATTTTTTAAGCGTTTGAAGACTGAATTCCTAACTCACATTGGGTGCTATATTATAAAACAAAAAACGCAGTTCCAAAAAACAAAAATATTCCTATATTCTTAGAAATAAAACAAAATAAATATATACCTCCGGTGCTATTTCTTGCCGACCTCCGCCGCTGTTCGGTGACACGGATCGTCTCCTGCTCCTCGCTGTCCAAGCTGGATAGACTGACGCTTTTGTTAGTGCAGTCACCGCCGCCGTCGTCCACCGCCGTCCAGGACTTCCTGCGATCGGTGTTCAGGAATAGACACTGCTGCGGCGCATTCGATGTCCACATTGCATATTGGGAAGAATGACCACCGTGTGCTCCAGAGCCCGTACCTGCACCTGTAAGATCTGGTAACGAAGAGCTAAGAAGGGCGGTGGAAAGTATGTTATGGTTTCCGAGACCATCTTTCATGGGGTGGCTGGATGTGGAGGAGTTTTTCATTTGGACCACCGTCTCGCGGATACTCTGCAGCTGACTGAGTGTGTCTTCAAATATGTTGTTGTACTTGGAGGCGAGAGCCGGACTGTGTGGTGTCACATTAATGGTGGGTATCATGTTGTTGTTGATGTTATTATGCTGAGGTGGAGGAGGGATCACTGAAGGGGGAACTGGAACCGGAGCCGACTCAACAGGGGCAGGAGCGTTAATGACGGGTATGCAGTAGTTCTGGCTCTCAACGGTCACCCGCTGGACACCGTTTACAGCCGAAGAGGGGGTAGTGTTAGGATCGGTGCAGTTTGAGTTTAGAAAATCGGTGACTACATCGCCATCGCTGTCGTCGCCTGCGTTATCCATAATCCCCTAGTTTACACACAGCTTTAGTGCCGATCTCTTTTGTTTGGCAGCTGGAACCCTAGAAAAAGAAAGTTTAGTATACGACACGCTCTCACACCCACACAGGCAGACTCACAAACGAACCACGTACAACAAACTCGCGTATGCACTTGTTCTACGATTTTCCTCTCCTCTATCGATTTTCCTCCAACCCCTGCGACACCTTGTTGCGCGGGGAAATTGTTGCGCCTTTTCCAGGACTTTGTCACTTGTCCTTGCACTACTTCAGCTCAGCCTCAAACAACAACACAACAACACCTCGCAGTGGTGCGTGGGAGACGAAAACAATGCAAATCGAACGAAGGCTACAGCGGAGGTCAAGTGGGGGAGGGAAAAATTAATACGTTGCACTTATTCGATAACTGTTGGCGGTACGGTCTAGTAAATTCTTTTATTTTGTATTCTTAATTTAATTTGGTTTGAGACACATTCAGAGCTCAGAGCTCCGTAGTTCTATATTGGTATTTATTACGATAACAAAAACGGTCTTCTAAAATTCTGCATTCCTGTGGTTAACATTATGTTAGCTTATGTTACTCTGTTAAAAGTCCAGCGTTGCCATACCTATTGGTACAGCCACATCTAATGGGTCAATTAAATATGCTTTGTATAACGTTATTTTTAAATAACTTATGTACTTATTTATGTATTTTCAATATAAAAAATCCAAAAAAGATCTAAGAAGAACATGTATACCACGAACATATATATATTTAAAAATGCAAAGAATCCCTAAAAGTATGCAATGATTGTTTTAAACAATTTTTTTTAAACTAGATAGTTAAATTTAAAAATATCCTTTGACGACGAACGAGTCTTGAAATGAATATATATTATATATATATGTACTTCGAAAAGGTATTCAAATTCATTCATGCGACGAACATTTATTAATAATATAATGATGAGCGTGCAATACGGGTACAATTACAATTGCAAATTGTCATTTAATTGAATCGCAAGTTAATATAGTAGAGGCGTGACTATGCGCTGGAATGTGCTCTAGTTAGTACGCAATATGTTTTAGTATCACTCTGGTATAACGCTTCAAGTTCCCAAGCACTCGTTGTTTGATTATGATCCGGACCGATATCAGGAACTTATCCCATGGTGGTGGCCAGGTGCTTGGTGGAGCTGACAGATCCGGGCGCAGGTCCATCGTTGGCGACACATGTGGGTATGGCACTGGACCATTTACCGTTCTTCAGGCACTTAAGTACCTTGGAACCGCGCAGCTCGAGGCCAGCGTCGCAGGTGAATGTGATGCTCTCGCCGATGGCGTAGTAGAATTTAACGGAGGACATCCGACCGCTGATGACCGTGCCCGGGTAGGAGCAAGCCTGGACGCACTTGGGTAGCCCGCCCGACCAGCGCCCGTTGTCCTGGCAGGCTATGATCGGTTGGCCCTGCATCATGTACTCCGGGTTGCAATTGAACTGGACCACATCGCCGGCCCGATAAGGGGCCGAGCCTTGGGCGTAACCGTTTTGCGGCGCCCCCGGGTTGTCGCATTGCACCTCGACGCAGGTGGGCAGCGGTGCTGACCACTCGCCCGTCGGATTGCATATGGCCTCTGCTGGGCCCCGCAATCCATATCCAGATGCGCACGAGAAGGCCGCTCGGCCGCCCACCTCGCGCGACAGCACAGAGACGCGCGGCGAGCTCGCGTTGCTCCCTAACGGGATGTCGCCACACTCGACGCTCTCGCAAACCGGCAACGGAGCGCTCCAATTGCCACTCGGCAGGCAGAAAAGCTCCGAGGCCCCGATCAGCGAGTTCCCATTGGCGCAGGACAACAGGGCGCGGGTGCTGAGTTTAGTGTCATTGGTGTTCACAATCAGTCCACGTCGCATCGGTATCTCGGGGCAGTTGATTGCCAGTACAACCACCTCGACGGTGTGCTCGTGCCTCGCCGGTGTCATGCAGGAGTAGAAGCCGGTGTCGTCGCTAGCTGCGTCGAAGATGCTCAGTCGGTACTCAAGCGTCGAGTCCCGGCCCTCATCGGCTTCGGTTACCCAGCCCTCCGTGTAGTTCCTGCAAGCAAATAAATAGATGAATTATTACCTCCACCGACGTATTTTAAATGAATGGTTCTCATTTACAAAAGGTCCCACTTTTGGAAGTAAACAAACATTATAATAATATAAATAAAACAAATTCGAATAATGCAAAGATTACTCTCCGATACCCACTTGTGTGTATGACTGACGTTCCACTTGGGATTCCCAAAGCGCCGCATCCACAGACACTCCATGTGAAGAGTAGTGCCCGGATATACGATCAGCTTGCCATCGTTGCTTTGGGCAATGGGTCCGTTCTGATGGCGGAATAGGATAGTCGGCGCTTTCTCCACTAGATGGATGGATCAGGTAAGGTTATCTTTTCCGTCTTTACAGACCAAACCACTTACTTGCATAGTCGTTCTCCTGATTGAGGCCAGAGCAAATGGGCTTGGTGTTGGTCCACTCGGAATGTATGCAGGTCCTTTCGTGGCTGCCGGTCATAGAGAACTTGCCAATGTCCACACACCTGACCGAGAGAAGCATTATCCTTAAGCACACACCTAACGAAGTGATCTTCTATTCTAGAAAATGTTACCTGGAGATGATACTGGCACCTGGTGGGAAATCCACAACATCTTCACGGATCTCCAGGTCATTGTAGAAACTAACCACATTGGGCTCATTGTTCTTGAACACACAAGTTCCGTTCTCTGCGAATTAAAGCTATTATTTATCATGATCTGTAGGCTATCTGAGTAACATTTATAATTGAACACTAACCGCAATTATAGGATCGCCCTATCCACTGCCCGTTGTCACAGATTATGCGCCATGTCTGCCGATCTCCGGCCGCATTGGGGATGCAATTGAAGAAGATCTCTGTGCCGCTCTCGTAGGCGCCATCCAACTCCGGGTGGTCGGCATTCCTTCGGATATCAAAGGACTTTAAAGGGTGACTCCCTCTGCCAACTCCATAACTCACTTGTAGACCAGGGCTCCGTCAGTTAGGCTGGGCTGCCCGCACATCTTCAGGTCGTCGTGGTCATCTGTGCCGTTGTCGTGGTGGTGATCGTGATCGTTTTCCAGGTCATTGTGGGATTCCACCTTAGTGTGAGTCGTGGGTGCGGGCGTGGCATGTTCCACCTCCTCGCGTGACTTCCTCAAACCGGACTCGCAGTGGATGCTTGGCGGGGTGAGAACGCCCTTGTGGCACGACATTTCGATGGGATTATTGTTGGTGGAGAGGTCACAGCGAACGCTAACAGTACTGCCATGACCTATGGTTAATCCCGCTCGATAGCCGCCCTGAATTAATATTAAACTTGTGACTTAGATTAATTTTTAACTAATCATATCTTACGTCGTAAATCACTCCCGGGATATTGGGCAAGGTGCAGGGCACCGAGGTGCATTCGGAGAAGGCATTCACCGACCACGATCCATGGGCACAACGGAGTTGAGCGGAGCCCTACAAATTGGGAGAATGCATATTGACAATTTTTATAAATTTCAACCAAAAATGTACAAAACTAAAACTCTTATTCAAAAAAAAAAGATTATTCTTCATGGTCGACCTGAATGTTGAACCCATCCTCGCACTCCAGGGTAATGAACTCGTTGGACTGGATCTCCTCGTAGGTGGACAGTGGGGTGAGGGAGGGCTTGTCGCTAAGCTGCTTCGTATGCGGCTCCACCTTGTAATATTGGCCGTGCTCTACGGCCGGAACCAAACACGGCGCTGAGAGGCACTTGGGTGTCTCCGGCTTCCAGATTCCCCGGATGCACCGCGCCGTGGCGTTCTCGCCCTTGATGTTCAACTTAAATCCGGCGTTGCACTCCAGCTGAAGCATTATTCCGACGGCATTTCTACCCGGAGCCTTGCCCGGTCGCACCGTGGTGACATTGGCAAAGCTATCCCAGTCGAGATCTTCGCAAGGTCCGCGCAGTCTCTTGCCGTTGCCCCCCTTCCCGCCGGCTTCGCCGCCATCGCTGCTGTCCACATCCACTTCTGGCAGTGTGGCTGCCGAAGGAGGAGGCGCCTGACTGGAATTTCGTTTGCGCCGCCTCTTGACCATTTGAGCCTTGAGTTGCTCAATGTAGGACCGAGTGGTGTTTACGTGGTTACTGCGCGGATCCATTGGCGGCGAATGATTGGCCAACGGCGGATCATTTAAAACATGATGGCCACTGCCCTTTGGTCGAGGGCCCGTCCGCTGGTTAATATTGGGTAGAGGCACCACTCCTATATTCGCCCTGTTGCCGTTGTTATTTCCGTGGTTGTTTCCGCGGTCATAGTCCTTATAGTTGGTCTTGCTATGCAAGATCATCTCACCATGGTCGTAGGCATAGAGATTCTGACTCCTGGGGTCGTGGTCATAAATTTTGCGGTAGATCTGATCATGGCTGAGCATTTTAGCCACATAGCGCTGGTAGCGCTCCTTGATTTTCTGGTAGTACTTCGAGAAGGCAAGGTCGATGTCGGAAGGATGTGGTTTGGGCTTTGGAGCTGGCTGGGGACTCCGTTTGACGAGGTGGTGGCTCGATGGCTGAATAGGAAGATTTACTAAATAGACAAATATTGAGTTTTATATTTTAAATACTAAATTATCTACAAAAGACACCCACTGGATTGGAGATATTTTTGATTCTCAATAAGTTGTCTTTGGAGTTGACGTTGCCGTCTCAGCAGGTACACAGATCTGAGCTGCCGGATCTGAAGAGAGCGACGACGACGGCGATTCCAGCGCAGACGGGGATGCTGCCCCAGCAGACACTGAGGCAGCTCCAAAGGACGCCACTTACCACCCACGCATGTGGCTCCCGGCGGACCAATCTGTTGAATATTTTAGATCCAAATAGGTGATAGTTTTTTTAAAATATTTTTATGTTTTGCTTGAATTACCTCCAGGACATAGCCCTTCTCGCAATCGTACATAATCTGCTTGTTGTTCACAATCTTTTTCACATAGGGCCTGTAGTCATATAACCCCATGTTGCCCACAAGTAGCACCTTTCCGTTCTTGATGTAGCCGGGGAAGGAGCAGAAGACTTCGTCGCACTTGGGCGTCTCCCCCGTCCAGTTGCCGAATGAGCAGGTCAGGACATAGTCATGGGGATCGGTCACATCCTTTCCCTCGGGACTGACCAGCTTGAATCCGTCCTTGCACTTGAAGCGCGCCTTCATCCCGTGCTCCGTCTTGGGCGCCATCACCATTCCATGCTTCGGGGGCCGGGGCATGCTCTTGCATCTGGCGGGAACGCATCGTGGTATGATGCTCCAGGTGCCGTTGTTGCAGGTGGGTGGACTCAGCACTGAGACGGGAAACTCGTAGTTTACATCGCACTTGACCTCCAAGGCCGTGCCGTGTTTCACCTTCTCCACGCCACCACCCCCAATAGTTTGGGTCTGAGTAGGCGACTGGGTCGTCGTGGTTGTGGGCGTGATGATAGTTGTCCCATTCTCGTCCGTGGTTATCTCGATGGGGATGACGATGCCCTGCGAAATGGTGGGCACTACACAAGGAGCCAGGCACTCGGGAAGGGCGTTCCGCCAGCGTCCGTCAATCTGACAGACACTGGATCCTAGGCCGTTGATCGTCATTTCCGGCTGACATCTAAAAATGATGCTGGCCCCCAGCCCAGTACCGGCCTCAATATTCTCAATCCATCCATTGTACAGAACTCCAGGATGTCCGCAATTAATTTCTTAATTTTTATTTAAATAATTAATAAATTAATAAATAATTTAAATAATCAATTAGTGTTGGATACTCACCCTTGCAGGTGGGCAGTGTGCCACTCCACTTGCGATCCGCACCACATCGACTGGAACTCTCGCCCACGAGGGTGTAGCCGTACCGGCACTCGTAGCTCACCACCGAATTGTAGGCCAGGGTGGTGTAGGTGGCCTTGCCGTTCTTGGGGTTCTCCGGTGTGGGACACACCACCGAGGTGACCACTGAGGGGGGCGGGGCAGCAGGGAGGAGGAAGCAGGAGAAGCGAGTTAGCATGGGGAGGCTGGGAAAGGTGGGGCTATGCTAAAAGTTACCACAAATCTTTGAAAGCCGCTGGCAATCGATCCACCAAATAAAACAACTTCAAGTTTCTTTTTCAAATAAGTTTCAATAAGTTTCTTTTGTTTTTGCTTAAGATTTGCGGTAACTTTTATTTATTCATTTAACATTAATTGGCCAACAACAACAACAACAAGGTATTGCATAAAATTTGAACAATCTGTTGGTAACGCTAGATCAATCAATCAATCAATCAATCAATCAAACAATCAATTAGATGGATAGACAGATAAGGAGAGAGTGTTTGTGGTTAACAGGACAGGACAGCCTTGAGCCCTGACCAAAATTACGCTTAATAGTTTCTCAGTTTCAGTTTGTGTTTCAGATTCAGATATCGGATCTGCCAGCTTTAATTAGTTGGTAACTCAACAGGTCGCCTCGTCTAGGACAACGGCGCTTGGGTGGTGGTTACATTTGCGCTATCCGCTTCAAAGGTCAGAGGTCAGAGGTTCGGTTACTAGGCACTACATCGCTCTAATCGCACTGGATACTCACAGACACAGGTGGGCAGCTCCTTCGGAGTCCACGATCCATCCGATTGGCAATACCTCTCGTGTTTTCCCACCAGCTCGTATCCGGTTCCGCAATTGTAGGTGATCTTGCATCCGTATGTGTAACATTCGCCGGCATGCCATCCGTAGGCCGGATCCGGAGGCTGACCACATGTGCGGGCTTTAATCAGAACATCAAAAATCATTAAACGGAATCACATCCTAACATTATAAGGAATTAACTCACGTTCGCACTGAATATCCGGACCATACCAGCTAGCCTGGTTGTCAATGGCCAGGCACTTGGCCCTGGGGAATCCGTTGGTCACGTAGCCGGTGTGGCAATGATACTGCACCGTAGAGTCCAGGTCAAAGGTCTCCTGCTCCGGCAAGGCTGAGTTCCGGGCATGCTCAATCTGCGGCGGCTTCAGGCAATAAACTGTAATGAAATTCAAATTAATAGGGATTCGATAGGTTCCCCTTTTTTGGAGATACTTACTGTTCTGCTTACAGGCTGGCTCGGCACCGGCCCAATTTCCATCCGCCTGGCAAAGACGACTCTGCAAGCCCACCACATGGTAGCCATGGGGACAGGCATAGGATGCACGAGCTCCAAAGTGACGACCAGCAACAGTGACCTGACCCAAGGTGGGCTGCGCTAGTTCCGGGCATTCGCGATCTGTGTGTGATTTCATAGAATATTCAAGAATGATTTCCTAATTATTATCTCCGATAAATTTTTAAATAATCTCCATCACCTGGCTTAATACAAGAGTTTCCACAAACGCCGTCGCACAGGCACTTCTTCTTTTTGCTCTTACAGTCCTCATCGGAGGAACACTTCCTCAGACACTTTTGCCCAAGGAGAGTGGCCTGCTCCTCGTCCCGAGGACACTCGGTAGATGGGGAGTTGCGAGGATTCTTGTAGACGCGTCCATCATCGTCCGATTCCAGGGAGTCGTCATCCTCGTCCCAGTCGTCGTCGTCATCGTCCTGCTGTGGTATCTCCGAGGTGGTCTGTATGCTGGTGCTCATCGTGCTGGTGGTTGGCACGGAAATCACTGTGGAAGATACCATAAAGACCAGCTGTTATTCGATGGCGATAGGAGGAGGAGGACATGTACAGAAGCCACCCCTTGTTGGGGCTTCTGTTTTGGTTTCGGATTCGCGTCTGTTTTGCTTCAAAGCGCGTGTTGGCAAAAACATTGACCTATTTCCCTCGACGCCTGGACCAGATGTCACACGGCTTCGTCCCAGACTCTTTTGGAGCCTGCGCACTGGCCGACCAACTTATATAACCCAGCAGCATATACATTTTTCATCTTGGCAATTTTTGTGGATTGCCAAAATTAGTTGGTAATTTCATGTTGATTTTCCGACTCGTCCTGCTCCTAGTTGCCTTAAATCTTATGTACTAATCCTAGAGGTGAATCGTGGACTGTTTGGTTTGTATTGACCTTTGTAGACCAGGATGGTGGTCACCAGACACTGCAGCAGCAGACGATTCATTTTGATTATTTTTTTGTGTTGATTTTTCTTTTTGATTATTCTTCTCTTTGCCAAGTCAGTGCCAGGGCTTTATAGCATTTTATATTCTTTGAACTCCTTGCGGAATAGAAGCTTGTTGGAATTTTTCTTGCAGCTATGCGGGCTCCGGAACTTCTCACTTGGGGGTAAAGAAACGAATTGCACCCAGGCCAGCTGCTTTCGTCCTTTTCGGGCCAGAGATTTTGACAGATCAAGCGAATAGCAGCCAATTTGACAGCTTTCGATGGCGGTTGGTCCCTCAAAAATAAAGCGAGGCTGCAAGGATAGTGGTAGAAGTATTACAAAGTATAGCCTATATTTTGGGGATTCTAAATAAACTCCTAATGTTCATAATGTAATCATGAATAATATGATAGAAGTGGAACACATCCTGCAACAATGTCAAATACATGTCCTATTTCTGGCTGACAAGTAAAAATATTGTTAAAAATAAAGATATATTTTTTAGGTTCTATTAGCTAAGACTGAATTTAAACTGTGTTAACCTTTAATTTTGGAAAGACAATAATAAATGAAACAATTCTTAAATGTATTATGTGTACCATCCAAGCATTCAAAATGCCGCTCTTCCCCATTTTGCATTTAACGGTAATTTAGAAAGTAGAATGCAGCCCTCGCAACCTGATGAAAGCTTTCGCTGTACGCACTCGCTGGCGCGACGAGCCATTTCCCAAAGCTCTCCGCAGGGCAGAAGTGAAAACGCACAGCTGCGGGAAAACTATCCCATCCGATTCCGATCTGAATCCGAATCGGACTAAGCGAGAAGCGCGCACCGCCAACAAAAAAAAAAAAAAAAAATTATATAGATAAAAAGGAGAGGAGCGGCGGAATACACACATTTTAGGCGGAATGTTTTCGGGGCGAGTGTGTAACAAACATTTTGATTAAGCAATTAATTAAAGCAAAGTGCAAGAGTGCAGTGTGTGAAAAAATGTTTTAGATTCGGGTCGCTTGCGGTTCGAAAGGGCAGGACTACGGGTCGCGAGGGTCGGTAGGGGGGCGCATGTGAAAAGCGCGTAAAGAAAAGTAAGTGCCAGAAATTGTGTATTAAAATAAATCAAATAACCACTAAACGATGCATACACACAGTGCGCTGGCACTGCGAGAGTGAGAGACGGTGCATGAATGATATCCCCATCTGAAGAAAAAAAAATGCAGAAAAAAGCGAATATATTGACTGCCAGAGTCCGAAACAAAATCGTATTTCTTCTACGATTTATACGATTGAAGTGGACCAGAAGGATATGGGGCAGAGACGGGAACGGAATGGCGACTGTGACAAATTAATTAATATTGAAAATTTTCGAAATTCGGCTGCGACAAAATGTCGAACTAACAAATTCAAAAGCATATATTCTGTGTATATAGGGGAATTTATTTTTAGCGTATCCCCCCAAAATACAAATTCTGAAAAGTGTGTGTGTGCGGTTCGGAGCGATTGAAAATATTTTGATATCCAATAAATACTTAACTAAAGCAATATTTTGCATCTATAGAGATTTCGCTGGGGCCAGCGAGTGAGGTAGTATGCGGAGGAGAAAACGGAGCAAGTGCGAGGCGGTGGGGCAGCTCGCGCGTCAACAATTTTCAAGCGTGTACACAAAAATCCAGCCAAGCGCATTGCCCGCAATAAATCCGAGACGAGACCCAGACCCAGACCCACCAGAACCCACCACCGAGCCACCGAGCCACCCATCCACCTAACCACCCACCCCCCCCCCATAGCCCCACAACCAGCTCAGTCGACCACTTGATTAACGCCAATGCCAATTCAAACGCAGAAAATCTCTATAAAAGTTCCAGCAGAGAGCATGCGTTCACCTCGAGAGCTTTTTCTCTCGCTGCGACACAGGATATATGCTCCGTGTCCCTAAGCACTTTGTTTTTGTCATTGACCTGTTGTGGAAAAAATTATAGCCATGGGAATTTATGAAAAATTTAAGACAATGATTATGGAACGATTATAAAAGTTAAATCTTCTTCGAAGTACTCTTAATATTATGTTTAGTTTTTCACTCAAAATAATGACTATCCAAAGGACTAGATACCCCTTCAACAGCTGTGATACAGTGCCCTACAAAACATATTTTTGGTTTTCAATTACAGGACATAAGGAGTCAATTTTAATTTAAAAAAAGGAGGGAATCCATAGAGGCTGCATCATGGGAAACGTTTGCAGTTCCGGCCAGAAGAAAAAGAAGGACAAGGACAGTGCCTCCGAAAAGTCCGATGAGTGAGTGTCGTTTTATGACGTCGATTGTCGCAAGGAGATTGATTTCATTTCTGTAATTTTAGCTCACCTCCCTACCAGGAGGCTGACCAGAAGGACACCCTGATCTCCACCGATACCAATGCCGGCGATATGAAGCGTGCCCCCCTGGCAGCAGTGGAGGCGCTGCCCGAGGTGACACCTTTGCCGGAGACCAATGGCAACCAGCTGCAGGCCCAGAAGCAGCAGCCACCGACAGCCCAAGGAAAGAGCAGCGGAGCAGACAAGGGTGAGTGCTTTCTACGGACATACTAAAGGTCAATTGTACGCCATGGGACTAACTATTTTTAGATAAAATCACATACACAATTGATTTTTTTAAAGAAAAGTTCAATTTCTTTGATTCACCCACAGATTCCAGCACCACCACACCTCAGGGGGCGCAGGCGCCCAGTGACGTGGTCAACGCAAATCCGGGATCTGGGAACCTGAGCGTCTTGCAGGGCAAACCCCCGCCCAGCCGAAAGATCGAGCGGGACAAGAAGATCGTGGTTTACATCCTGGCGGACAATAGCACCGAGTACAAGAAACATAAGCGTGTCGTCCACAGCTTGTACAAACACTTCAAGAGCAAGTGCCAAAGCCGAGGATTCGACTTCATCATTTCGGATGTGCACGACAGCGAGCCGGATACGGAGCTGGGCAACGGAAACGGTCGGAAGGACTTCTCACGTCTGCAGGAAGTAAAACGCTGGACACAAACGCCACTGGAGGCACAAGGCGGACATGAGGAGGCCGCCAACTGTCTTTGCGAAATCACACGCCACTCCGCAGGAGCTTACATTGTGCCTGTGCTCTTCTTGGGTGCCACGCTAGGCACTCCAATGCTGCCACTTACCATCGAGAGCCAGGACTTCACCTCTGTCCTGGGTAGCGCCAGCGAGGCGGAGCGTCTTCTCCTTGAAAAGTGGTACACTATCGACAACTCCTACCAACCGATGTGCCACCGGCTCCACGCCCAACAGGTGGACCCCTACTCCGCCCAGGCTAACGGTGAACTTAATGAGCTGCTTGCTGTGCTGCTGCGCCTCTTCTCCGACGACGTCAAGGACTCGTATCTGACCACCGTCGTGGAACAGGAAATCAACAACACTGTGTTGATGAGCCAAGAGCTGGCAAAGCGCTGCATATGGATCCAGACAGGCGCCCAGCTATCCCGGGCACCGGAGAATGCTAGCCCGCTGGAGCTGGAGGTGCAGCGGAGGATTAGCCGTGTCTATTCGGAGCTGAAGAGCCAACTGTGCGAGAAGAACCTGATCCGGCTACTGCCCACTATGAGCATCTTGGACGAGGAGCTATCGGCCGTAATCGAGAGCTTGCTGGACAAGGCAATGGCCGGTATCTTCGAGGAGCACCAGCAAAAGAGCAGCATTCCCTACAACACGCTGGGCGTGGACCGGGTGCTACTCGAGGAGCTCCAACTGATTGGCCATTATTCGAAACTTCTGGCGCAAAACTCAGCCAATTTCGACATCATGAATGACGTGAAGAGGTATATACGGGACAGCACCGCCCAACCGTTGGTCATATCCGGTGCTCGGGGATGCGGCAAGAGTGTCCTGGTGTCGAAAATCATGGAGAACGTGCATCGCTGGAAGCCAGAGGCACAGCTCATATTGAGGTAAGAAAACCCTTCTTGTTCAACTGGACACGTGATGTGATTCCTGTTCTTTTATCAGATATGCCAACCTGAGCGCCCGCTCCTCGGATCTCACTTCGCTGCTGGGTTCCATGGCCAATCAAATGTCAGTACTGGAAACAGGCCACCAATGCCAAGTGCCACATGTAAGATAATATTATGCTACAGAGGTCCAGACTTCTTATCCTAATTGCATGTCCTTAAAAACCAGACCCTTGCTGCATACTCGGAAGTGATTCGCGAGATCCTGGAGCGGCAGCAGCGATTCTTCGTACTGATCGTCGACGGCGTGGATGAGCTTCAGCGTGAGGAGACTCTGGAATGGCTACCTCAACAGCTGGGCAACTCCAAGATTATCCTGACTGTTAACGAACTAGAGGAGGAGAGAGATGACGCGGATGCGAGTGGTAACTCCGTTGATATGCTTGCCGCGCTGGCGCAGCTGGGCATACCACAGCGCTGTTTCCTGCGCCTTCGCCAATTCACAGAACGTCAGTGGCACGATATCCTCAGTTCCGGTGGCGGGGACTTCTATGCGGCCAATGGAGCTCTGAAGTTACCCGACGATTGGAAGACACTTCACGGAAAGACGCCATACCACGCCAAGTCGTTGTGGTGGCTCGCCTGGCTGGGTCATGTGGCCCAACCGATCAGCGAGATCGGGGACATCTCTGGTAGGATCCTGCAAGTGATGGAGTCCAAATTTGCCACCGATCAGGTGGAGCTGTTGCTGTTGATTGTACGGCTTTCGCCTTGGGGAATCCGGGAAAGCGACTGCCTGGGTGTGTTTCAGAAAATGACCCAGCTGGAGGCGCAGGTCGCCTTTAAGATATGGTCCAAGTTCTGCTGGCTGATGGGACCAATGCTGTTAGGTCTTAAGAATATTAGAATAGCAGACAGGAGCTTTGGATGTGCCGTCCTAGCGAGGTACGCGCAGAAGCAATGGCTGGTTCATGAAGCGCTGCGGGACTACTTCGACCGGCAGGACAGCGAGTTCAAGGGTATCCAGGGTGCTAACACGTAAGTACATCACGGTGTAAAAGGTGTATTCTTAAACTAATATATATCCCAATGATAGCTACAATTACCAAAAGTACTTAAAACTGCCTTATCATCACTTCTGTGCCGTCATCGAGGACAAACCGGCGCCGCACAAGATCGACATACTCTTTAACTGTTTTTACTTTACCGACCTACCCTGGATCGCCAACAAGGTACATGCCACAGGGCCAGACCACCTGCTTAACGACATCCTCCAGGCAAATTGGCTAGCCAAGGACGCCAATGAGTCTGCCCCCAGCTATGTCCACATCAACTTCCTTAAGGAATTCCTCGAGCAGTATCTCCACGAATTAAGCTACGATGGCAAGCAGTTCTACACTCTAATGAAGTACTACCTGAAGACACGCTTCCGGGAATCGCCAGAGCTCAAGGACGACGAGAAGATAAGGTCCTGGTGGGAATGCACCAACGAGCTGGAGTTCGCTTTTCTGGAGATCTTGAATGCCGATATAGATGCGGAAAATGGTAATCGGACGGAGCCGGAAGAAGAGAACGCCACAGTCGAGGGAGAAGGCCAACAAACCAATCCCGTGAAGGGCTACGATGTGCTGATGAATCTTCCGCAACCCGGATGCTATGTGGCCTCCTTGTGCACGGAGCGCGCTGAGATCTGTATCTGGGATGTAAAGAATTGTTGCCGCATTCGTGAGCTTCAGGGCATCCAGCAGCCTACGGCAATGTGCCCAGTCGGCAACTATGAAGCAGCAGTCCTATGTCGCCGTGAAATCCGTGTAATCAATCTTGACGAGGGAAAATTCAAGGTGACTTTTAATATTTTGACTTTTAATTTTAATTTACTAATAGATTTTATTTCCCCAGGTCACACTCAAGGGAGTAATGAACCAGAAGATGCCCTACTTTGGGTTGCATGATCAGAACCACCTGGTTTGCCTTTCCCGCAACCGCATGTACGTCAATCTCATGAATTTAGACTCCGGTGACTGTGTGACCACTTTTAAGGCCGGCGAAGATCGCTTCCTTAACTCCCTATTGGTCTCTGGAGATGGGCGGTAAATAAAAATGCAAACGTTTAAGAATTGGTGGACTGACACTTTCGGTTTTTAACTTTCAGCATCCTGGTCTGTGGTGATGAGACCCAAAAACCCTTCCCTTTGCTTGTCTGGCATCTGTCGCAGCGCAAACTTCTGTATGATCTCCGCATCCCGCACCACGACTTTATCACCTCGCTCTCCGCTATCACCCACGAAGGATCCTACGTCTGTGTAGTGGCCAAGGAGCTGAATGAACCGACAACTCCCAACTTTATTGTTGTCTACGATCTTCAGAGTGGGACACTGTTCAAGAAGTGGAAGCCCAGTTGCAACACCGTTTCCCTAGCCATCTCCCAGGTGAACGCTTGTGTGATAGCCGGCCTGGAGGATTCCAAGATTCTAATCTGGGACCTAGTCACGGGCAACTGCAAGTGCACTCTCATCGGCCACAATGCACCGGTGACTTTCCTGAAATTGGATCCACTAGGAAAGGTTCTGCTTTCCTATGACAAGGAGGGACGTGACACAGCAATTCGAATGTGGGAATTAAATTCAGGTAAGTGTCTAAAAACATTCATCTTTTTTTTCTAAAGCTTAAATGATTTTTTTTTTTAAATTTTATCTACAGCCAAATCCCTTGCCGTTTTTAAGCCACCTGCTCAAGTTAGCACATGTGAGATACTGCCCAACGGGGCTTTTGTTGTCCTGGCCCTAAAGGACCGCAACGCCCTGCTGACCCTAGCTCTAAAGAATTACGGTGGCGGCTCGGGTAACGTCTTGGAGGACGATTGCGGCACTCTGTACGGCAATCCGGACAACCAGCGCAAAGTTTTCGACTTGAGTAATTAAATCAATTAATGCTAGTTATCATTATTCAAATTATAAATGAACTTATCGGAGGACGCCCCTGGGAATAACTCTGAATTATTATTAATACGGCAAAAAATTTCTCAAACATAATTCATAGTTGTATGTAAAATTCTTTAAACAAATCTTACCAAATGTACAAACAAAAAGCGAAGAAAATCCAAAGAAATTTAAAAGTTTAAAAATCTAATCTGTCAATAAGAATTTTTATGTGGTTGCAAAAAGGTACAATAGATTCTTAGCAAACTGAACGATCTCGGTGCCGCCAAGCTTAGAGCTGCCATAGATACGGTCCACAAAAGTAATGGGCACCTCGCCGATGCTGTACCCGTGCTGCCGAGCTCTCACTAGCATCTCCATTTGGAACACGTAGCCCTTAGACACACAGCTGGCAATGCACTTTTCAAGGACATCCTTTTTGTAGAGTCGGAACGAGCCTGTCAGATCGCTGGCGTTAGGTCGGAGCAATACCTGCGACAAGAAGTTGGCGCCGCGCGAGATTAGCTTGCGTTTGAAGTCCCAACCGTAGACGCCGCCGTCTCCTGCGTACCGAGTGCCAGAAACAATGTCGAGGTCACCCTTCTCCTGCAGCTTGATGAACTCGGGAATGAATTTGGGCTACGGAAGAATAAACCGGAGTTAAGTCGATCTACACGTCAGTTTAGCAACCTTATCTATGCTCACATGATGACTCAAGTCGGCATCGATAATTATTATAAAGTCCCCAGTGGCGTGCTTAATTCCATGGATGTAGGCTGTTCCCAGACCCAGCTTTGATTTGCGAGGCCGCAGGATAATCTTGTCTTCGCCGTAAATGCTCTGCAAGTCCTTCGCCACCTCCAAAGTTCCATCCGGACTGCCGTCGTCAATAACAATCACCTCGTACTCGTACCCACTGGATAGGTAAACATTATTTGTATATTTTAGCCATTACAAATTCATTTCTCACCTGGCACTCATGTATTTCACAATCAGCCATATTATTATAGGTAAGTTGTCCTTTTCATTGTAGGTGGGTAGCAAAATGCTGTACTTGTGAGTGTTTGTTGGCATATCTAATTTTTAAGTTTTTCCAATTCTGTGTGACGTTGCCACTCTTGGGATGCCACTGTGATGGCAATGTAGCCATATTTGAGGTCAATTTGGCTATTTTTTATAGATTATGAATGAAAATAGTGAAATAGTCAGAAAATAACCAATTATACCCAATTCAAAAATGGCAAATTATACATTTTTGAGAATATTTAATAAAAACTATATGTTTAAGACAAACTTCATTTGAAGGGTATCTACGAGCCGAGTTCGTTACATTGTCAAATCAGAGTGGCCAGATCGGTGTTGGCCAGAACGAAACCGTCGGTGGATGCGATAAAGGCCAAAATTGAAAACCCAATAAAACAAAAAAAAAGTGAAAAATTCCACCGAGTTGATACTGGGCTGTCACAATTATGTGATTTCCGCGACAGTAACGGTCTATTGTGATAATATTTATGTGCCCATACTAACCGACGATAGTCAAGCGACGTGGTGCAAGGACCTCTCTGAAAGGATGTCCCATCTTGGAGTCTAGAGATTCAAATAAGTCTGTTGGGCACATAACATTCCGTATTTTAAGTCGTCAAAATGGCCAAGAAAATTCCGTTTAACGTGGTATTCGCTTCAGGTAAACAAACATTGCGGTGTTTTGTACATAAGAATAAGTGTAAACCGATTTTTTTTTAGTTCTGTATTTTAATTATAAAGCTTCTTTATTTTTATTTTTATTTATTTTTTTCCTCTTTTTTTAGTTTTTTTTTTCTGGTCATAAGTGAAAACATCCATTTTGCGCTCACTACTCCTTTCACAATTTACTGCACTTGAGAAATCGATAAAACACGGATACGCCTAGTGCGCCAGGACGTTGGGATTCAAAAACGAATTACGTTCGCACTTAATTGCAGCAAATTCAATTTTCCATGGGCCATTACTCCGAGGGGAACTAAACCACTGCAACCGCGATGACCATAATATTTCATTATAATATTGACATATTGCCGGCAGCCTGAGTTTTTTTTATGTCTGCATATCCAATTAAGACTTGCGGCCAACAAATTGCATTTGGCGTCAAGCCAATCTGTTTATTTGGTTAGCCTCTATGGTTTTTAGCTCCATCTCGAGTTATGAACTCTTTGCCAGCTCCTTTTTCTTAGCCCTGTACCTTAGCTTTGGCAACAGGGATGCTACCGGTGCTATCACAGACAGCACGTAGACGATAGTGGTGACCAGCATCATGGCCGGAATAAAGTCATTGTCCACAAACTTGGTGAAGAACTTGGAATAGTAACCCAGATAGATGGCTCCCATGCCAAAAGTAAATGTGACTATGCCGCCTAGATTGTGCCGGAAGCGGAGTTCGGAGACTGGATGAATCTTCAAGGCGAACTTAGGCTGGAAATAATTTACGAATCCTCCCAAAATGCCAGCCACACAACCGAGGGTAGCCAAGGCTCCTGCAGAACCAAAATAAGTTGAATTATGCGCATATACTGATAATTTGAGAATCCACTCACCTACACGTCCGTGCCAAGTGTTGAAGTGCACATCTTTGTCGGAAAATTTACCGGCAGCTCCCAGAAGAATCATGGCACTGCCCACGATTTGGACGATAGCATGAAAGCGCGACTTGTTGCGGTGCGACAGCCAGCGGGTGACAGGATTTACCTTGTAGTGTGACATCATAGCTTGGGCCATTAGGACGTGGAACTATCGTTAATGGGGAGAAGACTTTTAGCTGATATTATGATAAGATAACCAATGCCGTCGCTACTTTACTGTCCAGATTAATACTAGTGATAGTATTATCGGATTGTACTCACTCCGGTTCCACATAGAAACATATGCATGGCAGTATCCTTGAACTCCAAGCTGCGGGCGAGGACGAAATAGAAGGCAGCCACCAGGAAAATTAGTATGTGGTTTATGCTGTTCAGTAGGCTCTGAATTTGCAGCCACGCTTGTTTTCCCGTATAACTCTCCGGCATTTTGTCCACTATTATTTATGCTGGCCAGCTAACGTAATCAAGAATACAGAAGTATGTAATTCAAGAACCTCCAGGTGAAATACGACTAAAGTAGCGTGTAGTTCGTAGCTGCTTAAATACAAAACAGAGAACGTGGACAAAAGTGTGTTAGAGAGAGCCACAAGTGAGATAGAGTTTTACAGCTGAGGTAACATAAATAGTTCCATGCATAGAAATATTATAAAAAATAACATAACTATTAAATTATTGAATTTAATATAAATTTTTCACATTATCATGGAAAATGAAAATAAATATAATAAATGAAATTATTAATAAAATAACTAGCTTAATTTTTTGTCTTGTGTCTTTTTGATGATAGCGAACTAATAGTGTAAGAGTATTATCAAATATTTTTGAAGAGAAAAGAAAAACGATAAGAATCATTATGATTTAATAATATACTCTTTCAGGGTAAGAGTATATAACGAGTCAAATAATCAAGTCCGTCTATCTGTTCAATTTTACTCTACAAGTGTAAACAATATTTTAGTGGATTCATTAAGGCTATGGAAATACTTTAAGAGTATGTGAATTTCGGCATCAACCGAACTTAACTCATTTCTTTAGCTTAATTTGGGGACACATAAGAGAACTTTATCACTCAGAAAAAAATATTCTTAATCAGTGCAAGTAATGATGACTGTCAACCATTTTATTCATTTATGACTATCATAACTTCTTTTTCTTCAGATGAGGATACCAACTTTCCGGCCAGCGAGCTGAATAACCACGGACCCACTGTGCACGGCTGGAGAAGTGCTTCGGAAAGCGGACTCACCACGCACGACATTATCCTCCGATTCCAGCAACCGGCCAAGATCTATCGTATCCAACTTCTAGCCCACCAGTATCTAATTCGTAAGTAAATCCATACCCAGCAATAGTCCAATCTTATCCCAATCTCTTCCATTCTTAGCTGAGAAAGTAGAGCTCTGGTTGCACTATTCACCCAAATCTATACCCAGCACTCCGTCGTCGCAATACTTTGACTTCCTCGGCTTCGTCGCCCTTGCAGATAATGCCAACACAAACTACAAGTCGCGGGAGCTGCAGAGCGTCACAGTGAGTCCCCGACGAGGAACGCACCTAAAATTGCGCCTGATTGGAGTCCAGGGCAACGAGTACAACGCCGCGGGTCAGATCTCGCTGATGGCGGTTAATGTGCTGGGGGAAGATTTAGAACTAAACCCAAATAATGGAAATGGAAACGGAGAGGACAACTTGGGCAACGAGGCGCCACCGCTGGACACGGCCACCGGAGAGCTGGCTTTGGCGTCCGTTTGCGATGACCTTCTCTTCTCAATGTACGTGGAGGAGTCAGTGGTCCAGTGCATACGGGAACTGGAGCAACGAAAGGCGCTGGCTGTGAGTGCCGAGCGTTTCGAGTACGCCCGAAAATTGAAGTTATGCATGACTGCTCTGAGGACTGCGGGAGAGCGACTAGGGCGCTATGCACTGGCCAAGCGACAAGCTGTGCAGCAGGAGGACTTCACAACGGCCAAGCTGCGAAAGGAGCAGATCGAGATGTATCGAGCAGCGGTGCTACGACAGCTGCAAGTCCAGCAGTTGCTGGAGCCGCAGGGCGTACTCAGCTCCAACGATCAAAGCTGCGAAATCTACGCGGGCGGAAAGCCCAGTCTGCCGGCGGCTCCCAGCCTGCAGGATGTAGCGCAGGCCCTAGCCGAGGCCACTTTTAGTCCCAAGAGCCTGGCGAGCCTCAGTTTGGATGAAAAATCTTCCACAGACGGTTCTCAGGGACAAGCGAGTAACGACAACGTTGTGGTAGCACCCGTTCCGGCCACGTTGCAGGCCGCACCCGCACCCACACCTGCACTGGGCGGTTGGCGGAAATCTCATGATGAGCTACCACAATCTCCACGCCTACCTTCACGCCACAGTTCGCCAATGTCTAGCCGGCAGGGATCCCTCCGCAGACGCAACAAAAGTGTTCCGCGCAACTCGTACGAGGACTACGAGGAGCGGGCCATTCCCACGTTAAGACAGTGAGTACCGTACCATGGGTAGACGTTTATCCGTTGTCCTTAACAGCATAGATAGGGAGTTGTTTAATTGGTAGCAGTAATAAATTTTGTTGTTGTTTTAAAGTAACAGAGTTGCATGTCATGGTCATACTTGATTTTGATCAATAGCTTCGATTATTCGATAGAAAATAACGGTTTTAACGGTCTACTAGTTTGAATTTGAACTAAAGATTTTAGTTTTTAAAATTTATTTATTTAAGTTAATTTAAATAAAATATCAAAAATAAAATGTAGTATAATAGTACAGTGTAAGCATTCTTTGAAGTAGTGGTTAAGTTTGGAAAGCATCGGTATCCGAAGATATCTTTTATTTCTAGTTAGTTTGTACTTATTCATGTATCTGTTCTTACTATTTCTATAATCCGTAAAACCGTACCTTAAACGTAAACGTTGCCGTACCGTAACCCCAAAATACAAACCGCTTACAGTTCGAATACTAATGAATTTTTAAGGGAATGTCAAGGAAACGCTCTGCTGGAAGCAGATCCTAACCGGGGACGTTCGCGTTTAAATGACCGTGAGCGTCGCCAGGCAGCCTTACCGATCCTGGTCTTCGGCAGTGAGTTGGTAAGTTCTCTGGAATCGCTTAGCCTCTCTTTGGTAAATGTATTTTCTGGTGTTTCAGGTAGAGCAGTTCTATTCACGACAATTCCAGGATCGAGAGGATGGTTTAATGCGCCTGCGGAATTTTCTTAAGGATCAGGAGCTGATGGAGGCCTCGGGCAACGAACTGGCCGCCAGCCCTAATAAAGTGGCCCGAAGCGCAGCCTTGCTCCTTCACAGGGCTGTGCGAGATGCTGTCTACTCGGTATTTGGTCAGGCTACGGAGACGGTGCGTGTTTTGTTTCTGGAATATGTGCCCGGGCGGGTTTCGCCCAGTGAAGTAGCCCGCTGCGTCGACCGGCTTCTGCCCGAACTGCTAGCCAAATCCGGTGATCCATCTGCCCGTCTTCATACACTGGCCCAGCACACAATCCTTAGCATCGCCGCCTGTCCTGAGGTAGCAGAGCAGCACTTGGTCGCACCGGCTCTATCG
The DNA here is from genome assembly GCA_035045925.1 of Drosophila atripex. NCBI lineage: Eukaryota > Metazoa > Arthropoda > Insecta > Diptera > Drosophilidae > Drosophila > Drosophila atripex. The sequence continues at coordinate 12,742,434 of JAWNOP010000070.1, forward strand.
CGAAGCGTTGGATCCGGCACTCACCAGCGGCTGGCCATGAGTCGCCTACAAATGCTAGAGCAGCTGGTTCACACTCAAGGCATCAGTACGGACAAGCACAGTGGACTGACTTGTCGAGCTCTATCCGAATGCGGCTGCTCGGGCATCCATCATCCAGCAGAGCCGGTACGCAAAGTAGCAGAGCGTATCCTGCTACTAGTTTATAAGGTTAATCCACGACTAGTACGCAAGCAGCTGCCACCCGACGACGACATCACAAGGCGTAATCTTCTCTATCGTCAGTTGTTTACCGAGTTTGACAAGCTAGACCTCGATCGGAAACAGGAACTGCTCGAGGCGGCTACGTCCCCGGCTGATAAGGCCTCTACCAGTTCGGATGCGTCCCGGCTCCTTAAAAGTCATAGTGGACATGCGACAAGTCCTGGACATTTGAATAGCTCCAACAACGGGTATGCTAGCTGCAACGGCAAGCAGCGATACAACGAGCAACTAAAACGCTCTATGCTATCCGCCTCGAGCTCCCGGAAGGGATCCGCCACTAACTCTGAATCTACCGAGGATAATGTTCCCAAAATGTAAGAATATTTATGAAATATTTTAAAGCATTTAAAAAAAATATATTTTTTTTAGACGATGTCCTTTTTGTGAATGGTCGTGTGCTGGAAGCGATACTAGCCAGTTGGATAGACACTATTGGAAATCTTGTCCCTTCCTCACCAAGTGCCCTCAATGCAGCCAAGTGCTGGAGATAGCAGCACTCAACTACCACCTGACTAGTGAGTTTTGAATATTTCTTCAAATATTAAAATTAATTATTTCTAATTTACAGCTGAATGTGATGCCAAGGATAGCTATGTTGTTTGCGCCCGCTGCACTGAATCAGTCCATAAACAGCTCTACGAGCTTCATCAAATGGAAGACTATTGTCGTGGTAATGTCTTAAATATTTTTTAAAAATAATTATAATTATTTGTACAATTTTTAGAATTGAAAACGGGAGCTGCGCGTTGTCCACTATGCCACGATGATGTGCACCTTCCACAGGATGGCGGCTGGAAGTTACACCTACTAAGCGGAGGCGGCTGTCCAGGGAATTCTCGCAAAAAGAATCTAAAGAAATAAGCTTATAAGCGGCGTAAAATTAACTGATCTATTTGCAAGCGTAGCGAATTTATTAGAGCAACTATACTAGTCAAGAGGAAACTAAGCAACTGCAGTCACAATAGAAATAAGCGTTATTTAATTTATTTTTACACTATACATTCAATTTAGACACATTTTGTTATGCCAATTAGTTAACTAAAGGTTTATGTTTACGAATTCATTTGTATGTTTTATGCGAAATGTGATTTGTTAATAGAGTTACAAAAATTTTTGAAACGTCCTTACAATAAATAAAGCCCATCCATAAAGTTTTAAACCAACCTTTGTGAGTATATGCCTTTTCTTCTCAATGCACATTAATCACCGAGGCCCAAAGTACATAGTAGATAGCTTTTAATTGCAATAATTAATATTAATTGCTTTGTGGGTAGAGTTAAAGTGCAGTATAAAAGTTTACAAGAATATCAATTCTATTTAATAATTATTATAGGAAAATATTTCGAATTTTGTTATTTGTAAATTTACATTAAGAACTATAGATTTAAATAATTTCAAATTCTATTTAGATAATTTGTAACAATTTTAAATAACCGATAACCGCAGCGTTACCAGACGTTTTAAGGGTTTTCCTTTGGTAGCGCTACCATCCTGAGCTGCCAGACTTCCTAATTTATTTTCGATGAGACCGGCAGAAAAAAAATTTTGCAATAAAAATAAACCAGAGCTCCCGGCGCGACTTGTTCACCAAATTAAAAAGACGAAACCGTTTGCAAACATGTTCTGAATCGGCCGTCAATTACCTTGAAGGCAACATCGGGCGTTGCTTATATCAAACTCCCGCCGACCCACTCGCCGGTCGCGTGTTTTTCCGTTTAGATTAAAATACTTCAAATTTCAAGAGCAGCAATCATGAAGAAAATGCAGACGCTGGTGAGGCGATGGATGGAGTACAAATACCTGACCGCAGCGCAAATCACTGGGTTCGACAACTACAAGGTATGAATTCTAATAATCTGCATTTCAGGAACCCAAGGGGTGGCTGTACCACGGCTGAAAAAGAAAAGGAAGTGGTGTGAGGGTCGCTGTTCTTCAATTTCAAAGAAGCCAAGCCAAACCAGTTCTTAGTACACGTCTTTTATTTCAATTAAAATCTATTTTTAGCAACCTCAGTGCCAAGCCAACCAAATATCTTTCCATCTGGTCCTCACTTTCCATTCTAATCCATTGTTTTCTTTACAGTACAGTGCAATCGACACATCACCGCTGAGTCAGTATGTTATGCATCCCTTCTGGGATTGGCTAGTCAAGGTTAGTATTCCGAGAATTTATTGCTTGCAAAAATCAATACTCATAATGTGGGGGAAACCAACCCACCCAATCCGACTCACCCACGCAGTTCTTCCCGCGATGGTTTGCCCCCAACCTGATGACATTCCTGGGCTTCCTGTTTAGCGCCATGAACCTGGTGCTTCTCTCATACTATGACTGGAACTTCGAGGCTAGTTCCGGCGAGGAGGGCACCACCCCGATTCCTTCCTGGGTCTGGATGTGTACAGCGATCAACATTTTTGTGGCCTACACGCTGGACGGTATCGATGGCAAACAGGCTCGACGCATCGGACTGTCCGGGCCGCTGGGCGAGCTCTTCGACCACGGTTTGGACTCATACACGGCCATGCTGATCCCGACGTGCCTGTACAGTATTTTCGGTAGGAGCCGCGTTTACTCGGTGCGACCGATGCGGATGTACTACGTCTGTCTTACGGTTTACTTCAACTTCTTTGTGTCGCACTGGGAGAAATACAATACCGGCATCCTCTATCTGCCCTGGGGCTATGATTTGAGCATGTGGGGTAGCACGGCCATGTACCTTGTCACCTGGTGGATGGGCTTCGAACGCTGGAAATTTGAAATACCGTTGGGCTCCTATGGAACACTGCCGCTGGGGAATGTTATGGAGGCGGTGCTGCATGTCAGCGCCATGGCGAACCTTCCGCTGGTGGTCCTCAATGTTTACAAGTGAGTTAAAGAATTATATATTTCAATAATTAGATTCTAACAATTGTTTTTTTTGTTTTGTATTAGCTCATATGTCCATCGCACTGGTCGTCTATTATCCTTCTGGGAAGCTGTCCGGCCTGCGTGGCCCTTCCTCACCTACTTTATTATCCTACTTGCGTGGCCGTTTTTATCACCAAATGACATTATGGAAACCGATCCTCGCGCTATCTTTATGCTCAGTGGCACTATTTTCTCCAATGTCAGCGTAAGTAGTCATTTTTAGAATCCAATGAGCTGCCCAATGATTCTTATTTTTAAAACTTTTCTTTCTGAAAGTAACTTGTTTCGATTTCTTGGTAACTTGATTAGAATTTTATTACAAAAGGCTTACTTAAAGTTAAAACCCAATTGCGGGGCTTTGATAAAAAAAAAAGGGAACATTCGACTCGTAGAACCAAAATACTTCGAATTCAGGGTTTCCTTATCAAACTGTGTCGCGTGTGAATTAGAATCATATATGTATAATATAGATAGGGGCGAGGTGTGTCAACCTCTTTGTAAGTCCCCTGGCCCGGCGTTAACTGCCAAACAAGCTATAACAATCATTGAGTCACTTGACTGCCCCATACCGGAATTGTTTTTGTTAAAAACTTTATCTGAAAAGTCTTCGAAATGCCACCCTTTTGCTGCGGAGGTCGCCGATGCGCAAAGGATCTGGAATATGAAAAGCTTTTCCAAGATGGACGCGAATCTGCAAGGGAAATTATTTATACTACCATGCCGGAATATGAACGACCATTGTCCCTAAAGTTCTACGCACGACATGACTGGCCATATTTCAATTGCAATGGCGACGATGTGCGCCACATGCGCGAGAAACTCGATCCCGAGTCCCTGAAAAACGGCTCAATAATAGCCAAACTGAAGGATGGCGAGGAGCAGGAGTTCGAGATGAAGCATGCCACACCACAGCCGATGACTGTTAACCAGATGTACGGATGGTATTCGGATCGGGCCCACCGCTATCTTAGGCGGGACCGCGGCACCTTCGTGTTCCCTCACGAAAATGATCCACTGTTCCAGCAGGTTTTAATGAACAAGAAAAATATCTAAAGACCATTCTGATTTTGGGTTTCTTTGATTCAAAAAAGTTGAAAAAATTAAAGTCATCTTAGTTAAAATATAGAATTGATATTGGCACAATAAATAAGGTCTAGATTTTTGGTAATTTTAAGCTTCCCTAGGTTTCATAATTAGCGGGAAAGTGTTAACAAAAATAGTAATAATCCAGACAACTCAAGTGTATAACCCTGCATATACCTAGCCAGAAAATTGGGTTCCAACCACACCCATTTTTTGATATTAATAATTTATTTTTAATTGCAGTGCCGGCTGATTGTGTCCCAAATGTCCGTGACGAGATGTGATGCCTGGCACTGGCAAATGCCCATGTACGTTCTGTCGCTATTAGTCAGCCTCTGGATACCGTTTTTGGAGAGACCTCTGCTGTATATGCTCTTGATAGTGACGACTCTCAGCCATTGGCATTATGGAGCCAGTGTGGTCAACCAGATGTGTGAGCATTTCAATCGTGTCTGCTTCACAGTGCACAAGCGAGTGCCGGAGGAGCAGCCGCCAAAGGCTCCATTGGGACAAGACCAAAGAAATCTGCAGGAACAGGAGGTCGACCAAGCGGCAAAGAAACAGGATTAGGCCGCTGCCAAAAAAGACATCGTCAGCTTTTTAATGTGCATGCTTTTATCGGAGATTGCGCTATTCTCGTTTTAGCCGTGTGTTATTTTCCACGTTCTTCTACCATCATGGAGGCTGTTTAGTTAAATGATTCTTGTGAGATTATGTATAATTTGTAATAGTTAGAATATACTTACGACAGTAATTATACTAGTTCTACACTAACGATGGACTTTTCCCCAATGACTATTTACGAAATGCTCTCTTCCAATGATAATTCATTAACTTGACCACGTTATCTGTATTGAATTTAAAGCTAAAGACCCGTCATAGATCAAATGAATGTACAAGTCATGACAAGTGATATTATCTGTTTCAAAGATATCACATTAGTATTAATGAAAGCCTGTAACTGCGGCCAGATAAGTTCCAGTCCATAAACTCAATTATGCGAGTGCTTAAGCCAACACAACATAAATCAGCTTAAAACACACTTTAGCCTAGTAATTTCTATTTCTCTTAAATGATTATACTATAGCGCAAATCGAAAAAGACAACGCTCGCTTCCTCTGACCTTAAATGGCAAACATTTTTCAGTGTTATATATATTTGTCTAGACTTAATCGAATAATTTGTACGTGCTATGCTTAATTTATTTTTATTGTATTATTTTCAACTGTTCTACAATAGTAAATACACACAGTCACTAAGCCAGTTAAAAAAAAAAAACAATAACCGCAAAAACCTCTAATTATTTAAATACATAAACGTATTTTTTATTATTTAAGCGAAACTCAATGTCATTCAACTGTAATGTGACGTCGTCCATAGCGCCCGCTTGTATAGATACATATATTCATGTACCCCCACCTGCACTAGAACCCGAACTTCCCGGATTCCCCCACCTGCCCCTTCCATTACTTAAACGACCGTATACAAATAAAATGATGTTTTAAAAATCACAAACCGTGTTTTGGGATGAATTCGTCTTTTGATTTATGTTTATTCGCTGACCACTTTTATCAAGATTCTCCAGATCGCAAAGTAAACATTTTGAAAATGTTGACAAATCTACCTGGTGTTTGTAGGCCAAGCTAAGGGAATATTAGGCAATTTACTGTCCTCTTTTATTTATTAGTTAATAACATGGTTTAAAAGACAAAGTTATAATTTCAATATTGCTATTATAGCCATTGTTTGAGAGTTTTTGAACTGAATCGAAAATAGCCATTATAAGAATATTTGAATGAATTATTGGGGTGGGCGTGCCTGTACCTTAATGCTGCACCTATATTTGATTTATCCATAAATCAAATTAATATAACTCTCATGATCGGATTGATATCGTTTGCTCAGGTGACAGCGTTGCTCATTATATGCGTGCTAGGTCTGTTTTTCTATCTAGGGAGCGAACAAACCGCTTCCTCATTAGCTAATTGGCGTGAAAATCGAATTCAGAGCCCACTGTGCCAGGCGGTGAGAACCGATGCCATACACCCCTTCTAACCGACACCGGATCATCACAGCCCATCGACTGACTGGGCACAATATCAACAAACGGAGACGGACGCCCGGCTACCAAGTCACGCAGCCGAAATGGGCACGGCCGAACAAAAAGCGACGACCAGTAAGTGGCATAAATAAAAGCAAAACCAGAACAAGAACCGAGCATTGAGAAGAGAGAAGAAAGCTAACGCAGCAGCAGAAGTAAAGCTACAGAGGTAGAAAAGATGCTAAAGAAAGTCTTTTCCAATATGCCAAAAAATACGATATATTTATTAATACTTTTAAAAACTATTACTAATACTAAAATACTAATTACAGCCATCATTAAAAATATATAAATAAATACAAGTGGTTTATTTGTTTTTTTTTTTAATATTTTTGAATATATATACATATTAGGACATTAAGACCTTTTTTAATAAAAATCTAAAAAAGAATTTAATAAACAGATTAAGTATTTATAGTATATCTAATAATCCTTAATTGAACTGAAATAACATTATATTATTAACTCACCTCTTTTTTCTGTCACTGCAGCGACACCGACTGTGTCGGAATATGAAAGTTGCGCCTGCGCCGACGAATACTTCGATGCTAACATCGCAGCCCTCCCTTCGAAATGGGGATCAGTTGCAAGGCAGAAGCGCCCGAGTCAAGAACGCTAAGCGGAGCAACCTGACCTGTAGATTGGGATCGATATCAATTGAGAAAAATGGCCTGGACATGGAAGACTTTCACAATAGTGCTGTTGACAGTGGCGCTAGTCAGTTCGAGTCCCTTGCTTTCTACCACGGAACTACCGACAGATCAGCCTTCCCCGAAACCTCAAGATAATAAGGAAGAACACTTCCCGGCCATGGCTCCGCCCCAGGCTATCGAGGCGGGTGGAACCATTGGTCAGCCTGCTCTGCTCCAACCTCCACCAATACCCTCAAACGGAGCGGAGGATGAGCCAGTGCGTCGTCGGACAGTGACCTACGACCAGCGGCAGGAAGGACAGTACAATATTCGCGCCGACCTCGAGAACTTTATGATCCTGCTGATCCCACCTGGGCCACAGGAGGGTATCAGCTTGCTGGAGCTGCTCGGAAGAGGAGCCCATAGAGGTAACAGTGGTGCCTCCAAGCGGAAACATTCCCTCAAAAGCAATCCCCTGAAGTCCTTCTACCAAAAGAACCCTCTTCAGAAGCTCCAACAGCCGCAGCATCTGCACCCGCACCAACCATCCCTGTCACAAGGCGTGCTTCCGGAATTCATCGAAGGTCGTTCCCCGTATCATGTGGACATCTCGGCCACTGATCCCGAGCAGGGGCAGCGATTACAGCGCCAGCAAGTAGATGTCCTACCGCCCCAATTGATTCCTATGCCGCAATTGATAAAGCCCTACCACTTGGAAGCCGAGCCGGAGCTGATCCAGGCCCTGCCCCCAGTAGCAGCCGGGAGCGGCAGCAGCAGCAGTGCCGGATCAAACCTTCTTGATGGATACAACCATTCGGGATCCCACTACTTCCGCGGATCACGTTCCCTGCAAGGCGATAGCTATCTGGAAACCAATCGGTTGGGCGGCAATGAATTTGCCAGCCCTCGATCCATTAGTGCCCCAATCTATCGCAGCGATGTGGGCGGCGGTGCCAACGCTCTTTATCCGCCAATCGATGCCCCATCCTATATTGTAGATCAGGCTCGCACCTGGCACCTGGACGAGGAGCCCACCCGTGTTCAGGCTGCAGAGCCAGAGATTGTTAGTTTCGATCTGCTGGCCGACGACGACCTGGCCGATTCCCGCTCTCTGCTGCGGGATGGACTGGCACGCTGTGCTCGTGGAGAACGTCGGGATAGTTACGGCGCCTGCCGCCAGATCGAAGGCTACTGAAACAGAAGAGAAGAACTGCAAGACTGCCAGCCTATATTTTAGCTTCGTATTCGCCCACTTTAGACTTAAGCCGTAAAATCGTCTTGCAAATGATTACAAAAACATAAACTATATATATAATTGATCTGAAAACTATTTTTTAATATAAAAATAAATTTTTTATTTATTGACTTGAAATATTTTTATTAGTTTTGGGAGACTTGGATTGAAATAGATGCCTATATATTCAGATTTATTAATTATACCATTATTTAAAGTAATACTTTTGGCATAAAATGTAGCAAGATAACGTCATAATATTTATGATTCGACTGAGAAAAAGTTGTAAATCACAGATGAGATGTTCACCTTAGACCAAAGGCGGAAGTTGTGGTCTAGGCTAACGGTCCGGCACCAATAATGATGATGATCCGCTGAAGGATGAGGCCAACATCTTGACAGCCCAGGGGCCAGCAAACGTCAGTTACCAACCAGAGATAAAGGCCAGCTGCTCGGTAATTTGTGGGTAGGCTCTCTAAGCGAAACCAGTTTACAGGTGGACGCACCCAAGTACCCATCCTCTTCCTGTGGCCAAGTCATTGAACCTGCGCCCAGAACTGCAGCCCAACTAGATAAATGAAAAAATCAACATAGTTCGGACGATGACCTACTGCAATTCACTTTATTAGTATGCTGTTAATGATTTATCATTTTTTCTAAGGTTACTCGTTCTACGGAATTGAGGTTATTGGGTTAATTTGGAATTTTTCATTAATGGCATTACATTTAAAACTGTATCACCAGATAATACCCAAAATTCTATATAAAAATTCTATTATATATAAAAAAAATAAGCTATATTGCTATACTGTACAAAATAGGTTTTAAGTCCTGCTATCATGCACCAATCTAAATCATACCATTTAAATATAATGATTCCTATTATCAGAATCATTGAAATCGGAAACCCCCCGGGAATAGACCCAATCTCCAAGGATGATCCCCACGCCGAATAGAAGCTGTGTCTTATATGGCTGCTGGAGAAGCATTTGAAGTGCACCAATCGCCGATTCCCACAGTACCCTTGCAATGCGGAAGTCTTTGGGCCAAACATGTGGCCATTGAACTGGGTGTCCAACAATCGGGTTTTCTTGGTTTAGAGAGGTCCAGATATGCTGAGCCTGGCTTGGTCGCAGTCAAGAACCTCGGCTCATTCGATGTCCGCCATCGGAGCACGCTGGTCCTAACGCTTAAATTTGCGATCCGCTGGGAAGATGTGCAAGTTCAGCAACCGCCTGTTCATATTCGCCCTGTTACTGGTGGCTCTTGAAAGTGTCCTTACCCAGCCACTTGGTGGAAGGTCTCATCCTGGGAAGCAAAGGAATGTCGTCAGCGATCTGCTAGAGGTTTTATACGACGATTACAGCGATAATAGCTACCAGCAGGAGGAAATCTTTTATGATCAACGACAAAAGGGAGCGGAAAACCTTCAGCTAAGCGTGGATGGAGTGGTCATAAGCATGGCTCCGCAGATGGGTTCCAACTGGCTCTACACAATTGCTGAATATTATCTCAGTATGTATATAAAATATGGCATCGAAATATGGTATTATAAAGTTTATTATTCCACAGGTGAAATGATGCTGCGACAATCCACCCCAGAACCGGACACAAATCAAATTTACGAAAAGGATATCGTTACAGAAGCGGATCCTAGTGCTGTAGAGGTCATAACAAAAATGCCAGATTCTCCCAAAAACGATTTGGAGAGCAGGCAGCATCAGATTATATCCCCGCATGGCTCCAGTCGGTAGGTACATTTAATACAAACTTTATCTAAGTTTTTATAATAAAACTTTAATTTATAATTTTCTTGTAGTACGCCTTCTCAGCTGCTCCAGTTGCTAAAAATGCTAAAATCGTCTCAAGTTTAATAATATAATATTTAGATAAAAGCCTGTAATGTAACCCAATAAAATTCAAATTCTTAATGTATATTATTCAAGTTTTTGCGCGGTAGCGAATATATTTACATAATTCAAGCATTTTATTTGAATCTAAATTTGAATCACTGCCAGTGCGACCCATTTAGAATCTTAAGACTAATGGGCAGTACTGAAAATGTTGGAAGTTAGAGACATTGGTTTTGTTATTTTCTTCTAATGTTATACATATTCTGTGTTAAATTTAAAAACTAAATTGAAAATTTGAAAAACTTTCGGAGCTAAATGCATAAACTACAGAAACATTTGAAATCGACTGTAAAATGTAAGTGTCAAATGTATCTGTTATGTAAAATGTTAGATCAACTGTTACGAATTATATCGCTTTTCACAGAATAATAAATCAATAGACATTTATAAATGTTTTAAATCTTTAAAACATCATATTTTCCGTTGGGAAAAATAAGCTTACTCGTTCAATTAAAAACCTCCTAATATCGAAGTGACGATATAAGCTTAGCACGACATGAATTTCTAGCAAAGAATGTGGCTATCGATATATTGATATTTTTGTACATTATCAACCGCCCCCATCGATAAGCAAAATATTTTGATTCTGAAGTCCAGCTTTGGCATTACTAAACAAATTTTTACCCTAAAAACTATAGCAGAAACTCAGCCCTAGATCAGATCGTGAGTTGCAACAATTGAAGTCGCGAACCTTCAGGAACATTCGGTGCAGAGGGTATATAAACGACTAGCCAACCGAAGTGGTGCACATACCAAGTACCACCTTCGAAGAAACCTACGACGCAGTAGGCGATAGCAAATAAAATCTGTTGAACAAGTGAAATAAATTCTTTGCAACCATAAACAAATCAACTGCTGAACTAAGCGGACGAACTAATAAAAATTTTACGAAAATGCCGGAAAAACTGTTGAAAATCAGCTACCAGGGCGATGGAGCCCAAAAGAAAATAAATGCATATTTGAGGATGCCTTCGCAAACCTACTCCATTTTGCGTCGCGAGATCGAGTTATATTTGTTTACTGAGCGCCATCTGCCCCACTGTGAGATCAGGACCTTCTGGATCGGTGAGTGTTAATTGAATTAAAGACAAAACTCAAATGTTTTCGTGGGAAATATTTGGGAAAACACGCAATGCATACATACATACAAGAAAGGTTTTGTAACAAAATTAAATGCAGCTGTGCTGGCAGAATAGCTGCAATATTGCTGATATATTTTCTTGCTATTTAAAAAGGATTATAGCCAAGACATAAAAAGTTTTCTTTTTATTAATTCTATAACCACAATAAAACGGAAAATAATGTATAAAAATTTCTCGCATTGCTATTTCCTCGTATTCGTTTATTTAAAAATGGCTTAAAGACATTTCTACAGTTTAAGGCATTAAAATTCGATTTATAACGCAATGCACATATACACATGCATATATAACTAAACCTGTTGCTAATTTTGCCACCCGACCCCTCTTTGTGATTCACCTTTGTGATTAAAACAAAACCAATCGATAACCAAACTTCATGACTCACAATATTATGTTTGTCTATTTCCATTTGGGCTTCCCTTTTCAGATACCGACAATGATGAAATTGAAATTGTCAACCAGAATGACTACGAAATTTTCCTGGCCAAGTGCGAGCCGAATATGCATGTTCAGGTAGCTCCCCTTACTCCCACGGTGGAGCAAACCAATGCCATCAAGAAGGAAGCTTCCGCCGCCGGCGCTTCAGTTCCCTCAGCGGATGATCCAAGCAATTTCACCATCCACGATCATGTTGAGTGTGACGGCTGTGGACTGTCGCCGATTGTTGGGTTCCGGTACAAGTGCGTCCAGTGCAGCAATTTCGATCTCTGCCAGAAGTGTGAAGCTGTGCACAAGCATCCGGAGCATTTGATGATACGCATGCCCACCAATGATGGGCCGAGCTTGATAGATGCCTATATTACAGGATCGAATCCACATAGCCGCCGTTGCGGCCGTCGTTCCAAGGGCCACTGCCCATTTGCAGAGGCTGCCCAAGGCGCTGCTCCATCGGGTGATGCTCCCCGGGAGAGTCGACGTGAGCGCCGCCATGCTCGCAAGAATGTTTTTTCCCATATTATGGAGGTGATGTCAAATTTACCTCTTAACGACCCAACAGTGGCTTCTTCTGCTGCTACAGCAACTGCTCAACCGAAGCCCCAGGCAACTGCTGCACCCGCCGAGACTGCTTCGGCTCCATCTGCAGAGTCGGCTACTTCGAAGCCAGAGGACAATTCTAACGCTCAAAAAGAAGCCAAACCATCCGAGGAGAAGAAGAACTCTACAACTTCAACTGAGAGGCCTACCTTGAACAAGCAACCAGAGCCTACCTCGGCTGCGGACACTCCAACTCAAGGCAGTGCTCCCACAACTCCAGTGATCAATCTTGAAAATCTCTCTCAAATGGTACCACCGGAGTACATGCGTGCTGGTATCGAAATCTTGAACAATTTCAGTGAGATGTTTGCCAAGATGATCGATCCCACTGAGTCTGCTGCTTCGGGAAGCTTTGCTCCGTCGATGACCTCTGGATCCGAGGTCCCCAAGCCTAGCCCGAATGCACAATCCGCTGCTTCTTCAGTCAACCCATCTGGTTCCGCTTCCATTTCGAGCTCCTTCTCTGAGGCTCCTCTCGATACAGAGCCATTGCTGCCAAAGGAAACAGCTTCACCGACCGCCACCAATGAGCAGGAACAAGAGAGGCGCCGTTCGGAGAGTTTGGACCATGACTGGCAAATGATCGACGGTAATGTCTCGGCATCAAGTTCCAAAATGGCCAGCACTGATGCCTTGATTAACATTGATTCTACTGGTCCCCCGGCTGCTCCCCAGCAGCAGGTGCGTGACTTTGGACAACTAGGCGAAATGCTCCGCCAACACATTAATGAAGAGGCCCGTATTGAGCAGGCAACCGCCAATACACAGACCTCCCAAGTGGACACTGTTAGCACTTCGACTTCAACCACATCTGTTTCGACCAACAGTGTCGGTACGTCACCAGCAGCCCCAGAGGAGAAGCGCAGCGTGCCCGTCTACCATACCAGTAAGTCCCTGACACACCCAACCGACACCCTCGAAATGCATTGCTAATATTTATTGAATTCTATTCGCAGATGAGGGCATCAATTCGGCCATTCACGCTATGATGGCCATGGGCTTCAGCAACGAGGGAGCCTGGCTCACCCAGTTGCTAGAGTCGGTGAATGGAAACATACCAGCCGCTTTGGATGTCATGCACCACTCGCAAAATCGCAATTAAATCGGCGTTCTTAGTTTATATAAGCATATATATCTATCGTGTATCTTCAATATTTGTGAGCCCAATGAAATTGTGGTATTTTTGTTAATCAGTTAACTATGTACTAGTAGGTGCTTCTTCGCTTGGTGATTGATAAAACGCGCTACCAGCAAACAAAAAGAGAAATGTTTAAATGTATTTTATGTTTTAAATAATCGAAAATATGTTATCAATGTATTCAATATATATAAATAAATGCAATAAAACTAAAAGGATGTCACAATGCATCACGATTTAAGTACGTTCGGAAAAGAGAGCTTACTTTTCACCCAAGATAATAGTAAAATTGATATGGATTTCTTTGAAAGCCTTTGAGGACTAGATAAGACTGTGTTTTGTTTTCGTTTTGATGATTTCCTTCACCTACTCGTAAGCGACATGATTTTATTTGGTATTTGATAAACCTACAATACTTATTTGTGGAATATGAACATCCAATATCGTATATCTATCGTACTGATAATTTCCCAGAGTAACTCTACCCAATCAAAGAATTTATTTTACAGATCCTCCCTGGGGGAGATCGTTTCTGATCCAATCACATGGTTGGTTGCCAAACCAATTAAATCTCTGGCAAATCGACGGAGCTCGTAATTGACCGTCAACACAGTGGCAATAAACGTGAAGAACTTAAAAAGTTTCTGGTGCTGAGGCTTCCATTGCCTTCGGCCAAATCCGGTGTTATAGCCAAACATTTGCGAAACCATCAGGGCGAGAAATCCGGCCAAACCGAAGAACCGGTGGATCAGCTTCAAGGTGAAGCCCGCATTAATGAAATACAACGGTAGCCCAGTGACTACGCTGCCCAGCAGAAGTCCGCAGCCGATTATGCCTGTAGGCGAAATCCGTAGGATTAAATTATTATTATCGTCATATAGAAAGGTGTATACAAAGACTCACCATAAAACCCGTGGTTACTCCGGAAGTGCCTAACCGTTGCGTTTGGGTCTTCTCGTTTGCGTTCCAGCTTCTGCAGGGTCTTGATTGCGATGCCTCCGACACCGACGAAGAAGGCCAGCAGCCCGAGAGCGGCGTGCAGGCGATTCAGATTTAGTGCCCCTAGCCACGATTCCAGATACTTGCTATTCCGGATCAAAAGAGCCTCTCCCATGAAGAACACAAACTGTGGAAGAGAATTAAAATTAAGAAAATTAAGAATTAACAATGCATGGATGACCAATATAAACCCCAGCGATGGCTATATCTTCCACCCGATTCTTGAGCGGAATACCTCAAACGGTTTGTAGATAGATTCTCCACCATTCTGCATTAAAATCAAGGAACAAATTATTTTTCAGATTTTTTGTGAATTTTTCTGGGGCATCACCTTGAAAAAGTATGAAGAGGACAATATGACCCCCAGCGATGGCTATATCTTAGCCAATGTCCATCTGATTCTTGAGCGGAATACCTTAAACGGTTTGTGGATCGATTCTCCATCATTCATCAAATTATTACTGCATTATAATCAAATTATAATATTATTATCAAATTATATCTGCATTACCAATTTTAAGTTAAAATATTTTTTGTGAAATTTTCTCTGGGGTTCCCTTTCCCGTCCCCGACAATGTGACCCCCACCGATGGTTATATCTTGGCCAAATTATACAACTGTTGTATACAATTTACAATTGAAGGGTAGGATTACTTGAAACTTGAAAGTGGAAAGTTCGCTTCGTTGTATTACAAAACCCGCGGAAGGGTATAAAGAAAACCATGTTTCTCTTGATCTTTCCAAAACAATGTCTCAATGGTACCTAATGATATGCTGATATATTCTTGTGTTTATCTCCATATATATGTATGCATGGCTATGTATCTATCGGATTTTAGTTCTGATTCGGAAAAGATCTTGAAAGTTTTAGGAAAAACATCGGGCATTTGACCATTCAAGGACCTTTTTTGTGGACTTACGGCAATTGTGCAATAGAAAGCGTGTCCGGCTGTGTGCACCAGCTTGAGAACCAGACATTTGTAGACAATGGCACCCGTGATCCCCGCCAGCAGAATATGCGCGACGAGCGTACAGAAGCCAAAGTAGAATCCCTCGTAGGAGGAGCTGGTGGCACTACTCCGCTGATCAGGAAGCTCACAGACGTCGTCCAGACAGCCTTGTAATTGTTCGGCACTCGTCATTATCTTGTGGGGAATTTGCTCTTATCAACTACGTGAGATGCGCACGTTGGGGCGATAACTTTACTGCCACGGAGAACTACAGATCGCGTCCGCGCGGTGCGAATGTTAGAATGTGTTTGGTGCTTGACGGCATGAAACAGCTGGGGAAAAAGCATACAATAGCTCCTCCCCGGAGAATTCCGCAAAGAAAAAAATCCCACTTTCAAATCAAGTGGAGCACGGCGCTCAGTTTTGCTTTTAAAAGGTGACTCAGCATTCGGGTCGGCCCGTTCACGTGTTTTACCTTGGCGCGAAAAAGGCGGCAGCGGCCACCACAGGTGGCTCTGACTGTGATTGTTGCGATTACTGTTATTTTTGGAGCATTCTAAAACCAGTTTTGTGTAATTGACCAAGCCAAATATCCGGAATTAATCATTAGTACCATACATGCGTCCATTAAATATAAAATTGCATATATTGCGGACTTTTAAACATAAAATCCTCAAATAATCATTATTACTAAAAATAACTATACATATATAAAAATTGTATTGTGTGGAGTTTATTAAATTTTTTAAATTTTAGACCCCCTCTAGTTTCCTGTTCTACTTCCCTTTTCTATTAAAGCTTTTTAAAGAAAAAAGCTTAACAAGACTTCCTAAATTAAATTGTTATTAGGTCCACCCTAAAAATAGCTCATAATTGGTAGACTATTTGTATACCCTTTCAAAGGGTGCTATAATTTTTGGTCAACAGAGTAAACTACCTGGTCATACAGTTTTAGTTTCTTCTAGCCAAGAAGTACTACCCGGTTATAATCAATATTATTGATCAGAATCATCAAGAGTATATAAGAGTCGGCTCCGACCGAACTAAATAGTTTCCTTTCATTTCATGATAATAATAATAGACAGAATTTGATAGATAGTAAACACCGAAAACGCTCCAGTGATTTGTATACATTTGTACATCATACATATAACATATGTACATCAGATAAGCTCAATACATAAATATTTAAACAAATTTAATAATAAACATACATATATGAACAAACACAGATATCTACAATGTACATGCGTACATCAGATAAAGGGTATTTATTAATCGGTAGCAGGCTATAGATTACAGATAAATAAATACATATTATAGAGAGAGCAAACGGGGGGATCTACCGAACCACAATCAGGTTTAGCGAATCTCTTATATACAAACATTTCTTAGTCATTTGGACGTTATGTATACGCCTCGTTGCACAGGCAAACGAAATACAAGCAAAGTGACGTCACTTTTCGGCAAACTGTGAGAGGAAAACAAATAATACAAGCAAAAACAGCTGAGAGAACCGACACAAAGTTGGAGAAAAGTGATATATAAATGGGCTAGGCACTTCGCGGCCGTATTCCCAACTGAGAAGTCGCCAGTTAGCTTCTGCTAATCAACAAGTTCAACAAAACATCAAACGCCAAAAATATTTATTAATTTTCGTTGGGGTTTTTTGAGCCTTTAGACAAAAACAAGCCCCAAATAAAGTGATTCTACGAACGAATTTTGTGGTTTTCCCTCATAACATCCCACATATCATGTACGTAGACATTGAGTTCAGCAAGCTCAATTCATATAGAAAAATAGAAAACTTTTGCTAGATAATGGAATGACAATTATTAATGATAATTAAGTGTAAATTATTAAACAAAAAAACCCACAAAATAAACCACTAAGTAGAGTACTATGACTAACTGCGACAAACATCAAATACTTTAGATGTGAGCTGTAATAATTGAAAATAGCTAAATTAGGGTAAACCCATTTTCCCTGTGTTCTATATAAATGTAAATTTCTCATCAAGATATCATGACCCTGCCCCTTGAAAATTACTCAATGCTTTTAAAAACAATTATAGACATGACGTAAATATTTGTTTCACAATTATTGAAATTGATTGTTTCCAATTTATCTTTTTAGTAATATTTTCTTACTTAAAAAGACAAAAATACAAAATACTTAGACACAAACATTTTGGCAACAAAAGCAAAAAATTTATTAAAAAAAAAAAAAAAAATTATATTTTATATCATCATTAAATTAATGATATAAACAAGTAAGCTTGCCCAGCGGTATCTTTTTTTCCGGCGAAGTGCCGGCATTTTTTGTGCTTTTTGTTTTGGTTGCTGCCCCTTTCGTCACAGTTTTGTATATTTGTACGCGATTATATACAAAGCTCTCTTTACGTTATTTGCTTATACATTTTATCAGTATCAGTATTTATTTGTTTTTTGTTTTTTTTATTTACGACTCTCGGCTCAGTCCCCGCCGATGCCGGCGTCGCGGACCTGGCTTTGGGTTTGTGAGTTTCGTCGCTGTCGGGGCTATAACAATTCCGTGTGCCCGTCGGACTGAACCAGTCTGAGCTCGGCTTGGAGCCCCATCGGTTGTGGCAGCTTGCAATAGTTTTCTGCAACATTTTTGTAATCGCCCCAGGTGTACTAATTTAGTTTTATTTTATTTTCATCGATTTCGATCATCACACGCACACAAAATGCGTCGCGCAGACGCTTTTGCGATCACCGTTTGTGCGACTCTGGCTCTTCTGCAGACGATGGAACCGGTAAAGGCTGAGGGGTAAGTGGAGTTCCTATATAATAAATGTATAATGTGTTAAATGATCCAACGAATCACACAGCGATGGCTGAAATAATAGGATTAATATGTGATAAATAACCAGATAAAATAATATAGCAATAAAACAAGGGAAAATTAGTTGAATTATATAAGCTTAGTTGCGTTATAATTGATTTTCAATAGCTTCTACCTCATACACACCTTTTAATAGAAATGAAAAATATATATTTTCACAAGAGATTCTCTTACTTTATTAAAATAAATTTTTCAATTTATATTTAAAAGAAAAAAACAACAAGCCATATACTATTTTTCAGAATTCAATCGTATAGATGTAACTTATTACCTTTTAAATTTATACATTCATATAGACCGGGTTTTTGTTTTAATTATTCAAGGTAATTTCAACTATATGTTTTTGTTTTTATTTTTTTTGTAAATATGAGATCTCCATATCTTTGTCCTTGAACAGTCACACTAAATTAAAATTATATACAGATACAAATGCAGGTTATAAAAACTTTAAATACAAATTACCCATATACATCTTTTATATTAAGTGTACATCGTTCAAGTCAACATCTCGATAGACTTCTCAGTAATCTTTTATTTTTGCTCATTTTTACCTGTGATGCTAATTGAATTTCGAAGCTACCCACTTTTACAGATAATCATTTTTTCTGTTTAAAAAATACACACCTCTCCTCCAATCGCCAAGCTTAATTGAGATGGTTGTACTCTTTTTTTATGAATATCTCATTAATCTATGACACGATCGGATATTTCTATATGCAATTATCACTAATTACGAAAGTCTGTAAATCTCGATTATTGAATACTATTCGAAAATTTAAAGCGAGAATAATTCCAGTCTTAGTATGATTTTATTGGAGCTTGTTGTTATGGAGCGAGACAAAACCGACCATAAAAAATCAAGAGATGACTGTTTTTAAATTAAATATTGTACGTGACTGAGGACACTAATTGTAAAAACAAAAATAAATATCACTTTCCTCATTATGAAATTTTATTATGCAATCACCCCAGGGAACTGGGGATTTTCAAATGTTCTCAATCTTCTTACCGTTATCATCCAAGTCCATTAAAAATTCAAAAACATAAAAAAATAATGAAAACAAAAAGAAAAATCAAAATCAAAATCAAAAGTCAACAATTTCCAAAGAATTTTATGAGTTCTTGACAGAATTGATAATGATGTAAGGTTAAAGGCGCCTAAGAACATCTCATAGTTTATAGTCGACTGGATTTTGAAACAATAACAATGCTGATTAGCAGAAAATCATTAAAATTGAATAAAGCTTCGTTGGGTGACACACATACATATATGAATATTAAATAATAAACAATTCAATTTCAGTAAATACACCATTGTGGGTCCCGGAACCATACACTCCCACCGCGACTACAACGTGTCTGTTTCCGTTCACCAGACCAAGGAGCCGGTCACCCTAAAAATTGGAATCACAGGCCCCTCCTACAATGAGACCCAGACCGTGGAGTTGGCCAACTCCGATGAGTACAAGCAGATCACCTTCCACTTGCCGCCCCTCAAGTCGGGTGACTACAACCTAACGGCTGAGGGCGTCAAGGGCTTGGTCTTCAAGAACTCCACAAAGCTGAACTATGAGGAATTCAAGCCTTATATCAAAATCCAGACGGATAAGGGAAAGTACAAGCCCGGCGATACAATCAACTATCGTGTGATCTTCCTGAATGAGAACCTGCTTCCCGAATCGGCTTCGGACGAGGTGGTGGTCTGGTTCGAGGACTCCAAGCGTAATAGGATCAAGCAGGAGAAGCACATCAAGACCACTGGCGGAGTGTACACTGGCAAATTTGAGCTCTCCGAGTTCGCCACCCTGGGTTCGTGGTCCCTCCAAGTCACAAATAGTGAAGAGCCGTCGAGCAGTGGTGGTGGAATCTTCCCGAGACCCTTGGGAGGTTTTGGTCATTTCTGGCATCGCTCCGACGAGCGGGTAAACTTCGAGGTGGAGAAGTATGTCCTGCCGAAGTACTCGGTCAGCTTGGAAGCCAACCACCAGGTGTCTGTCCGTGATGGCGAGCTTAATGTGGTCCTGAAAGCTAAGTAAGTGATGGTCATTAACTCCTTGTACTCCTCGATTATTAAATAATATTAATATTTTTCATTTTATCTTATAGTTACACCTATGGAAAGCCAGTGAACGGCAAGGTCTTGGTCAATGTTCACATGGACGACACGAGCACTTGGGAAAATATTAATGGCAAGACCGAACGCAAGGACTTCCCCGGACACTCGGTAATCGGAAGCACCGACATGGTCAACGGCAAGGCCAAGCTGAGTCTGGACCTCAAGGAGTTCGCCAGCTATTTGCCGTACAAAACATCCTCGTCCTACGCGACAATTACGGCCACTGTCGAGGAAGACTTCACTGGCGTGAAGCTCAACGAAACCGCCGGTGTCCAACTGTATCCTTTCCGCTACGAAATGTCCTGTGTGGACTACTCCAGCTGCTATTCGTTTAAACCGGACAAGGAGCACGAGATAACCTTTAAGATAACCTTGGTCGATGGGACTCTTTTGACGGACACCAAGTCGGTGGTGAAGGTATGTCAAAGTTGATGATAACCTGATTAGTCGGGCTAATCTCTGCTCTTAATTGCAGGCTAAGTTTACCGAGGGGATCAGGCGCACCTATGGATGGTATCACTACGGTGCGGAGGAAAAGCAGCCGGAACTGCCTGAGATCGAGAATAAGACCCTCGTGTTTGAGAGCCATCTGAATGAATCGAGTCTGGCCACTTTTAAGGTCAATCTCCCAGACCTGCCGGACATCGAGAACTTCACCCGCTACTACAGCATTGAACTAGAGTTTGTGGATGAGAAGCGAGAGCTCTACACCACATACCCCTACAGGGAGCCCAAGAAGCTAGACAAGCCCAAGGACGAAGAGGAGAAGGAGTGGTTCAAGGCTCAAATTCAAAAGCCCAAAGATACCTGGAAGTAAGGGTATGATATGATAAACCCCATACACTTTAATACAAATCTTCTCACTTTTTTCGCAGCCTCAAGATCGGTCAGGAATACCAAGTGACGTTGAACTCCAGTCGGCCATTGAAGTACTTTGTGTATAACATTGTCGGACGTGGAAATATCCTGGAGACCAAACGTGTTGATCTTGCGGAACCCCAAAAGGTCTACAACATCACTATAAAGCCAACTTTCCTGACCGCGCCGAATGGTCGCATCTATTTCTACTATGTTGACGAAACCGGCGAGTTCCGCTATACCGAGAAGACCTTCAACGTGGAGGTGGAGCTGCAGAATACGATCGAGATCAAGGGACCTGAAGAGGTGAAGCCTGGAGCCGATGTGGAGCTGGAAATTAAGACTCCAGCCAAGTCGTTCGTCGGCCTATTGGCAGTGGATCAGAGCGTACTCCTTTTGGGAACCAACAACGACCTAAACAAGGACTCCTTTAACTGGCGTCTGAATGGCTACGACACATCGACGCCCTGGCAGGGAGGATACTCTTACTATCCGGGAGAACGCACCGGCGTGGTGACAATGACCAATGCCAACTTCTTTTATAATCGCACAGAACCTGTGTATCGTCTACGTAAGTCTTACAAAGGATAACTTTCTCAGAGCTACTATCTAAAATGTCTATATTTTTTACAAATATTTTAGAAGGTGTTGGTTTTGGTGCCGTTGGTGGAACATTCGCCATGAGAAAAACGGCAGTGGCCCATGATGCCGTCCTGCAAACCACAACCGCCACGCTGGCTGCAGCTGCCCCTCAGGCGGTCGGATTCGCTGCAGAAGGTGCCGTGGCCACTCCTCCGGTGCGTAAGAACTTTGCCGAGACTTGGATCTTCGCCGACATTGAGAGCACTGAAGAGGAGGTTTTCAAATGGGTGAAGACCATTCCGGACACAATCACCAACTGGGTGGTCACTGGTTTCTCGCTGCATCCGGAAAAGGGCCTGGGCATCACCGACGACCAGGTGAACATCAAGACCTTCCAGCCTTTCTTCGTGTCAGTACGACTGCCGTATTCCGTGAAGAGGGACGAGGTGATCAGTGTGCCTGCCCTGGTCTTCAACTACCTGCCCAAGCAGCTGGACGTCGAGTTAACCCTGGAGAATACAGATGACGAGTACGACTTTGTGGATGCCTCCAATGAAGTGATCGGCGACCAGAAACGCTCTCAGAACATTCGTGTTGGGTCCAACGAGGCAGCGGGCGCCAACTTCCTGATTCGCCCGAAGGTGATCGGAAATATTCTACTCAAGTTCCAAGCTATATCGCCGCTGGCCGGTGATGCTGTGCACAGGTCGCTCAAGGTGATTCCCGAGGGCATAACTAAGTACCAGAATCGGGCCTACTTTATCAATCTTAAGGATACCGGAGAGTTTAAAACCAACTTCGAGCTGGAGGTGCCGAAGAACATTGTTCCCGATTCGGAGCACGTGGAATTTGGACTGGTTGGCGATCTGCTCGGCCCGGTGGTGAAGAACCTTGAGAATCTGCTGCGACTGCCTAGCGGATGCGGTGAGCAGACCATGTCCAAGCTGGTGCCAAACTATCTGGTCAGGGACTACCTGCAGAGCATCAAAAAACTTACGCCCGCTTTGGAAACGCGAATCAAGAGGAACCTGCAGGAGGGATACCAAAATATGTTGCGCTACCGCCACGATGACGGCAGCTTCAGCTCCTTCGGACCCCACAAATGGAGGCCAGAGGAGCCCGAGCGCAATGGATCCACCTGGCTCACAGCCTACGTCCTCCGCTCCTTTAGCAAGATCAAGACTATCGTGGATGTGGATGAGCAGATTTTGGAGAAGGGTTACAGCTTCCTCCTGACTCGTCAGGCCGCCAATGGCAGCTTCACCGAGGACGGCGAGTACTTCTACGGCTCCCAGCGCTCAGCTCTGACTCTCACAGCCAACTCCCTGCTGGCGCTGCTCGAGCTGGAGAAACCGGAAGCCTATCAGGAAGCCATTGACAAGGCCGTAGAGTACCTAGCCGCCAATACGGCGGAGTCCGAGACGATACTGCCCAAGGCCATTGCCGTGTACGCTTTGCAGAAGGCCAAGGCCCCAAGCGCCGCTAAACAGGTGGAACAACTCAAGTCCCTGGCACAGAAGGAGGATGACCGCACCTGGTGGACGGAGGACCTCGACAAGTTGCGTGCCGGCAATGGTTGCCATCGTTGGTGGTGTTGGGTGTGGAGCAACGATGTGGAGATTACCTCATATGCACTGCTGTCACTCCTGGAATCTGGTGAGAAGGTAACTGACGATACGGTCGTGAATACAATCCGATGGCTAGTTGCCCAGCGAAACAGTTTCGGTGGCTTCGCCTCCAGTCAAGACACCGTTGTCGGCCTCACGGCCCTGATCAAGTTCGCCGAGGCATCTGGCTACGAGGCATCCAAGTGGGAGGTCACCGTGACAAACAAGGGAAAACGCGAAAAGACTGAAAAGCTAAAGACCACCGAGGATAATGATCTCCTGCTTCAGACCGTTGAGTTCCCTCAGGGTACCAAGTCCCTGGAGTTTGAAGCGAAAGGAACGGGCGCTGCTCTCGTCCAGATCAGCTACCAGTACAACATTGTGGAAATGGATCCCAAGCCCAGCTTCGAGGTGGAGCCCATTGTGAAGCCCGAGACCACGCCGGCCAAACTTGAGCTGGCCGTGTGCGTGGACTTTGTAGAGGAGGGCAAGGAGAAGACCTCAAACATGGCCATTCTGGAGGTGTCCCTGCCATCGGGCTACACTGCTGACGAAGAAAGTTTCAAGGAAATCCGCGAGATCGAGCGTGTGAGGGTAAGTTATTCCAATACCATTTAGTTACAGGATGAAGATGTAACATTTCTGACTTTCTATTTAGCTCGTGGAAACCAAAAACGGAGACTCTGTGATTGTCGTGTACTTCGAGAACCTGGCCAAGAATCAGAAGAAGTGCATTCCGATCGAGGCCTACAAAACGCATGCGGTGGCCAATCAGAAACCGTCCTCGGTAGTCCTTTACGATTATTACGACACCAACAAGAAGGCCACCGAGTACTACAACATAAATTCGAAGCTGTGCGACATTTGCGAAGATGCCGAGTGCAAGAGCAAGTGCAAAACTACAATAATCCAAAACTAATTAATTAATTGTGGTCTTGAAAATGAGAAATAAAAATATGTAATTATAATATAATTTATTGGTATTTATTTTATTTGGGATGGATAACAATTGGAAGTGACTTTGATCTGGGGGAACTCCAAATACATCACACCCTTTACTCTCCAAGTAGCGGGTATTACTAATCGGCAGATTAGTCCAAAATTATCATGCAGTCCCCCACTTTCAGCAAGTCACGAGAGTTGAAGTACCGATCCAGTAAATCACTCCGTTTATATCAGTCGGGGCATGGGAACCAAGGGATTGGACCTTTTAATAGGCGTTATTGAACCAAAACCAATTCAAACTAATCGGGTTCAATGTCAGATGGCAGATAAGAATCTGCACATTCACGGTATTGGTAAACATTAAACAACTTCATTCCATTAAAAAATTACTTATCTCGCCGCAAACAAGTACCAACAAATTGTAAAATTCGATTACCGTTTTGGCAAATCCCTCGAATTGGCGTCCGGCTCGATACCCTGGCCGGAGGAGTACTTGGAGCTTCCCGACTATATCATATCCTTTATGGTACTTCTTGTTTCTTCTTTCCAATCTTATCCTCTATATCCCACTTTGAGAATCTCCATCTTCGTAGCTCCAAGAGGAGTAGCATAAAGATATATTCCATCTCTTCCTGAGACAATCATGTCTAAGAATTCAATATACCCCTCGACTCCCCTTGAAATATATACATACATACGTGTGTTTACTATTCGCGCGTATGTCCGGTTAACTTTATCTTAGTACGTGCGATTTTGCATTTCGATAAGGCTATTCTGGCATGAAATACAAGTGTATTATGTATCAATAAGTGGAGCAAAGTGGAGGGTCACTCAACGGCCAAGAACCTAATTAATATTAATAATGCCTCTAAATTTGGACCCCGGCTCTAGACATTTTCGGGGAATGGCCAACGTGCGCCCTGGCGCATAAGACACCCCGAAAAGCTACGGTAAGCTTTCCTCTTCCTCGTCCTCCATTCCAAAAATCTTACATACATATGTATATATGTATATTCACTCGAATGATGCATGGATGTCGATAAGATGACATTTCATTGAATCGTTTAACATATGATAATGCGAACGTGAACCAGCACTCAATTATATAGTATAATCCTTTGAGTCGGGTTGCATTAAAAATGAAATTTGCGGAAACGTGGCTGACAAACCGATAACAAATATTATATTCTGGCAGCCAAATGAAGTCTTAGGGCACTCAAAGGCAATAAAAACCTTGCTGCCGAATGTAGCTGTAACACTTGGGTGCAAGGTGCCTCGAAATGAATTACAGACTGTCATAGAAGGCTCTTCATAACAGGATACTATAATAAAATATATTAAATTAAGTAATAGATACCGACTGGAGCGTGCTACTCATCTAACATTCCAAATAAATAGTGCTTAACAAAATATCCTTTGAACAGTTTAAAGTGTTTTAAATAACCCAACAAAAATATTTAAAATATTAGTGAATTTTCAACTGAATTAAATAGAATTAAATAATCCCAAAATGACGGCAGAAAAATCCGAATCCACGTCCGTGCTTCAGCACATCGAGTCGGCTCTGTATGTGATCAACCAGCTGTGCATCGGATTCGTGACCATTTGGGTTAGTTGGACCTGCCTGCGCCAGGACCTCGCCGGCATTCGCCTCCATGCTTGGCTGGTCACCTTCGGATTTGTGTTCCTGATGGCCGAGGGCATGATGTGTTTCTACGATGGCAGCTGGCTAACCGTGCGCTACTCCCGCAAATATAAAACAGCATTCCATGTGGTGCTCCAGGTGCTAGGCGGCGGCATGGGCGTAGCTGGATGTCTAATTCAACTGATACGGGACGATTGGTTGATCAGTGTCACACTTCACGCCCGTCTGGGCTTCGCCGCCTTCATCCTGTGCCTCATTTCCCTGCTAAGTGGTCTGGCAGCGGTGCTGGCGAGATCCGTAGGCCGGGTAGTGTCCCCGCTGATCAACAAAACCTTCCATGTCGTCCTGAGCTTTGCCGCATTCGTGATCGCAATGATGGCTCAGTTCTACGGATACACACAAACTGGAATCTTCAGCGGCCAAGGGCAGGATTTTGTTATCCTCATGCAGGTCGTCACCATGGTGGCCATGGTTCTGACAAGCATAGGAGCCATCAAATCCCTGTACCAAAAAATTGGGAGCTTGGCAAGCTAATTGACTCTATGTAGACTAGAAATAAGAAATATTTATTAACTAATGCATTTGTACAAAATCAATTAAGACTTATTTTTAAAATAAAAAACAATAAATCCTTAAACTAAAAATATCATGTTTTTTACATTCAAAAGGGAAATAATTTTTCGAAATGTTACTTCTTTGGGTGAAGTAACACGACCATACGAGCATAAAAATATATCCGATATTTCATGATCAAAAGCAATAAAAATGACTAATTGATTAAATTACATTTTCTGTTTTAATTGTGTTAGTAATTGTAGATAATTATAAAAGTGGCGTTCATGCAACCACGTATGTATATTATGTATATAGTTTTCTACGTACATGTAATTTTTCATTTCTTTCAAAGCTTTTCAAATAGAAAACTTTGTGTTTTTTAGTTTAAAGTTAAAATTATATAGCTATTAAACTAAATTGGAAGAATTAAGCAAACTTAAACGATTTAAAAAATATTTGTTATAAATCGGATTGAATTAAAAAAATAACAAATGTTTTATATATTTTTGTATGATATATGTATATACATATATCATATATCATAGAAACATATATGATTTCTCTAAGCTATTAGAAAATATATATGTTTCTTATCTACATGTGTAAAAAGTAAAATAAGTCAAAAGCTAAATTGCCAGCACTGAAAAGCTGTTGCAGTGGGAAGATGTTCTCGTCAGTGTTGTAAAGTGCAAGCTGATCAATGCCAACAGCCAAAAGCCCGCTATCGAAAATTCAAATCGTACAAGGTTCAATTGCGGTTTAGCGTTTTCCGCGGCTCTATGGCCTGCACTTGAATAGCTTCTCCAGGACGTAACCGATATGAACAGGCATAGAAATAAAACACTAAATCATTTTGTGGTCAAGAGCGGCGTGTGCGACAATGACTGTGCAGGAAAGCCAGTCAGTCGCACTTCGCAGACCAAGCCGTAGATTTAAAACGCGAACAACCGGCGAGGTTCAATGGGCGTATCTGCTTATTACCCCAGTTAATTGCCATCGTTCGCTGGTTTCCCCAGTTAAAAGAACAACAAATAGTTTGCGTAAATTTGTCAGTGAATATTGGCGGGCAGTATTTATCAGTCTAGAATTGTATAAATGTTAACACGAAAATAACATTATTCGAAGGCACTGATAAGCCCGAGGGGCGAACAGAAATTGAAATGGAAACTACATTGTCCGAAAGCCAGCAGCCGGTTGTCAGTAGAACGCAGAGAATCGTCGACTACGGAAGCACAATCCGCACGGAATCACAGCGCCGACCTTCATTCGTTTTGATCGAATCCCCGCGTCGTTTTACGAAAATGAGCCACCACACCGCGTCCCAGGATCGCCTCCAGCGAGTGGAGTACTTCCTCAACGTTCTCAACCAGATGTGCATTGGCTTCATCACCATCTACATCTCATATCTGACTCTACGAACCGGATTAGAAGGAACTGGTCTCCACGCGTGGCTAGTCACCATTGGAGTAAGTTTCTCAGAGGATAAAAATAGTCCCATGGATGGATCCTAAGTGGATATTTTCAGTTTTCCTTCTTCATGGCGGAAGGTGTAATGATCCACTATGATGGAAACGTTCTGACCAATGGATACAAACGGAAAACGAAAACCACAATCCATTGGGTGGTCCTGACCTTGGGCGGAGGCTGTGGAGCAGCTGGTGCCCTTATTAAGATGATCCAGAAGGGATTTTTATTGCAATCCATTCACGGGAAACTTGGTAGGTGTGACTTTATGTCGAAATTAATTATTAACGAGCAATTAAGTAATTACAAACATGTGAATCCCATAACGTATTTGAGTAACAAACAAAAAATGTGTTTCCCCTAGGAATGACTGCGTTCGTGCTCTGTATTCTCGCCATGACATCCGGATTATCTGCTCTATTCTCTACCCGGGTGAAAAAACTGATAACACCACTGCTGAACAAAACGTTCCATAATTTTCTGGGATTTGCCTGCTTTGTGATTGCTCTGGTCACCCAGTACTACGGTTACCAGACAGGCTACTTCAAGAGTCGCAGTGAGACGGACTTCCAGATCCTGATGAAGTGCCTCACGCTCACATCCCTGGTCTTGTCCAGCTACGGGCCCATGAAAGCGCTCTATCAAAAAATTAAGAATATATCCGCACAGTTTTAGATGTTAGAATACTGCCATTTGTTCGAATTTTAATAATGTACATATATAGATAGCAAAAATATATTTAATTTTATTAAGAATCCAACTGGAATATATCTAAATTTTTGACCTATCTAACAATTTTTAGGATTTTGTAGATCGCTAATCTTATCTCAACTGCCAAATTTATGGACCACACGTAAGTTATAAAACGCTTTACCTGTGACTCGTGTGCGACTGGGGAAAACCTTTGATTTATTATACAACCGAAAAAAGTTATAATATATCCGTTGAATAAATGACACATCAAAAAACCCCATTTGATTGACAGTTGATAACGAGAACTGAAAAATTGGGCAAGCGATACGTTTTTGAAATTGTCAAAGAAGACTAGTATGTGTCGTCATGGAACTTCTACTCTGATTATAATAATTAATCGAACTAACGAAATTTATATGAGGATCATGGTAATATTTTCCGAAATACAGTCAAAAGAAGAAGCGCTCTTCTCAGTCTAACTCAAAACTATGCCTTCAAAATCAATTACCACGATTTCTCGAAAACTACAAAACCCATCTTCATGAAATGTCAGAATGGTCAGAAAGATACAATTTACATCTGGAACAAGTAATTTTTATACATAGTATATAAAAAAAAACAGTACTTCCATTCCTTCTTTCGAAAAAAAAAATATAAAAACTTGAAAAGAAATTTTTAAATACAATTTTGTTGCATACTTTGAGGTGTTGTATCTGTTTGAAACAATCTGGGAGGGAATCTGAATATAAATGTCTACAACTGCTCTAAAATAAATTAGCGCATTTTAGCTGTTTTGTTAAATAAATTGGGCCCTCGAAATAGTTTGGTTGCATTTAAGATAATTATCTTAAATCTCTGAAGATATAAATCGCAGAAAAATCTAACTAGATATAGGATTCCCTGCGCAGATTTCAATATTGTTCTACGAAAATTTCCCCAAACATTCCTTCAAAGTATCGTCTAATAAAGATGTATCTTTGCAATTATAAAAAGTTTGAACCAAACAGTAATTTATTTTAGTATTAAATAATGATTGAAAAAGTGTCAACAAAAATTAACTCCAGTAATCTGTGTTGAGTATCGAACAATTGACACACTTCCCCATTACCAATGTTTGCGATAAAAACACGCAAAAAACTTGAACAGGAAGAGCTCTGACATTTTGGGGTCGCCTAATTGATTGCAAGCACTAGCTCCTGCTCCTATACGGTTGATCGAAAAATGTGCAAAAAGTAAGTTATCTAAACTTATTTTATTCAATTCTTAATTTCCACCAAATCCAGTCCAGTCAATAAAAATAAATTAATATTGTTTCGCTTGGTGCATTCATGTCGTTTATTTAAAAATTATTTTCTAAAAAATATCATTTTCTCTTATATCGCTCATAATAAATAATACTTGGCGCGTGGATCGCGTTGTGTTTGTGTTTTGATACGAACATCAGATAGAAATAAAAATAAATAGCTAGCGTAGGTGTAAAAAATACAATCAATTCGATAATACAAATCCGGACACGGAGACACTTCTGTGTGTGATGGTTTCGTTAGAAGAGAGTTGAAATCCCTGGACGGGATTAGTACAGCTTTAGTGTTTGCTCTTAGCGTGTATTAAATAGGAATTAGAACTTCAGGCTGACTAAAGCTCGCTTCTAAATTCGAGGCATGCAATTTTTTGTTGTTGTAGACAAGGCATATTCTGTTTTTTTTTTTTTTTTTGTGTTTTTCTGTAAAGGTCTCAACTCCTCACAGTTTGTTGCTGCGCCGGATGGCGAAAGACATCAGAGCGTGCTCCAGCCGCATGTGATAGGGAAGCTTGCGCTGCTCATGGATCACCGGCTCATCCTCAGCCGAACAGCACTGATTGCGACAGCACTCGCACTGCTCCTCATCCTCGTACTCCAGCTGCTCCTGCTCCAGTTCGAATGCCTTCTTAGCAGCCCGCTGCTCGAAGCGCAAATAGAAGGCCAGGCAGACGAATAGCATGAAGACCAGAGCGCACATCGCTCCGCTGGCGATGCTCGCCTTCTCCAGCATCGGACGCGGCCGCTTCGGCAGGTAGGTGTTGTCGATCTCCTTGTACTCGCACCGCTGGCCCATGAACCCGATGGCGCACTCACAGCTGTACACCGGCAAGTCTGCGATCTTAACGGCAAAGCAATGGGCATCGTTCAGGCAGTACCAGGCGTCGAAGGTCTCCGGGCACTTGTACGTGGGGAATGTGATGTTGGGACGAGCCGTGGTGGTTGTCGTTGTTCGCATCGTGGTGGTGGTCGTTTCCGGCGCTTGGGTCGGCGGCAGAGCTGTCCCGGACATTGACGACGAGATCGATGGTCTCGGCTTGGGCACCGTACGACTGGAGCAGGCCTCACTGAGGCGCGGATACGCCAAACAATTGACTATCACTACGGCAAGCAACATTTTGGAATGCATTTCAAAATTCGTATCTGATTTCTGATGCTTTTTGGGCTTGCGCTTTCGGTTTTTGGTTTGTATCTTTTGGTTTCTTACAGGCGTAGACTAAAAACTAGCAACTAATCACATAAATAAATAGTATTTCTCGTCGTTGTTTCGCTGCAAGGGCGGCGGCGGCGTCGTCAGATCTCTTTGGAATCGCGGGTCTCTAGTCTCTATACATAAATTTTTCTGCATATGGAACGTAAACGTTGAATTAGGGTAGGATGTTAATCTGTGAGAGAAATAAAACAGTATTAGTGGCCAGCAACTGAATGAGAAGATTATAACTCTAGAACTGTGTACTCAACAAAAGGGAGGGGGAAAAAAATCAAACTGCATGAAACCATAAATATATAATTAAAATTACATATAGTCAGTATGGTGTATATAAAGAATGTTATGTAATTGTATGTATGATCCATTATTTTACAATCTGGGAGAGTTTGAATCTGGGAATTTGATGTTTAAAATTTACGTATTTTTTTTTTGATTTCGTTTCACAACCAATACACTATTTTTTTTATTTTTTTGTAAATTTCAATTAGGATTTATGTTGTTTCCCGTTGATTATCCTAGCTCATCAAAGCTGGCTGTGATATGCGTTGGGTATCCATATCACAACCACTTGATGAGGCTTAGATAAGCAACATCGTGCCGATGAAGATGTAATTTATTGAGATCAATGGGGTTTAGTTAGATATTGCACCAGATTTATGTAATTTTTTCATTTTTTTTCACCCAGCAGCTTAGGTCCTTCACTTTTTCTTCCCCATACCGCCGCTTCTCAGGGAGGCTCTCCTCTCTGTTACCTTTGCATTTTGGCTAAAAAAAAAAACAAACAAAAAAAATTTTATTTAATGAAAAATAAAATAAATACCGAAGAAAATGTGCTGGTGAGAAGTGTGCTGGCGAGAGTGTCTGAGGGGGCGAGGGGAAGTTTTATGATTGATTGATTGATTGATTGATGTACGATACATAACGCTAAGCTCATCAAAGCTGGCTGTGATATGCGGGCAAAGCTAAAATGCATTTCACAACCACTTTGTGAGCCCAGCAGGAATGTGCCAATATTTTCAATTTGCAGATACAGGAATCGGGATAATTGACTGCGGGATTACGGAATTTCCAATTTCGATTTCAATGCTGATGTGAGAGAGATGATGCGAAATAAATTAAACACTTGGACCGATATTTTCGTTTTTTATTTTTCCTGTAATTTGCTGAAAATCACTAATTAATATTATAATTTTTTTGTTTTTTTGTTTTGTTTTTGTCTTGAGCATTGCGTCGCTCCTCAAAGCTGGCTGTGATATGAATAGGCATAAAAAGGCAAACATTTCACAACCACTTTGAAGAATGACACAATTCTCCTCTGTGTTGGTGGGATGGCGCCGAGGTCAAGGTTCAGATTAAAATTGAGACTCTTCTTGAGTTTCTATTGCGTTCTCACGGCCACGGGCGCCAGATCATTGCTTTTTTTCTTATTTATTTATTTAGAATTTTTTTTTTCTTTTTTTTTTTTTTGTTCAGCCACGGCACAATCAACAAATACATATACATAACAACAACAACAAAAATCAATAAATGAGATGCCGGCAACAACAAGATGGTTTTGACAATGATGAGCTTGAACACACACACGTGCAAGACAACATGAATGAGGAGCAGTGCGAATGAATGAAGCAATTTTGGAACAAAAAAGAAAAAAAATCATCAACAGGCAACAGAGAGTGATGATACGAAGAAGCAATGCACCCACAATAAAAATAATACGAAAACAAAATGTAAACATCATTTTGGCGCCAGCCTGCAGTAATTTGTCGCCAAAATGTATGTTTTTTTTTTCATTCCAATGATAAGGAACAACAACACGACACGAAATAACAAGCGGAAGGAGGGAAGAATGGAGAATTGGAGGATGGGGCATGGAATCGAATCAACAAAAACACAAACAACACTGAGACTTGAGACTGGGGATGCATGGGTGTGGGCATAAATTATGTATACGAATGCTTTTACAGTTAACAATTACTGCACTCTCTCTTCCCTCTCCCTCTACCACTCTCTTTCACTCATCCGCAGAAGTAAAAGCGGGCAGCTTATTAAAATTTCCGTTATAAAAATTAAATCCTCCACCGCTCTGAAGATCTTATGCATGTACACATGCGGCCATGAAAATAGCACTAAGGTCACAAAAAAAAAATAATTAAATTTGATTATATGATAAATTCGGCAAAAAAAATATATATTGGAGATTCGACTAGTGTATAGGTCAAGATCAGGGGCAGCAGCAAGTGCCTAAAGCCGAGGAAACAAATTACAGAAATAAAATGACAAAAAACAAGACAACATACAAAGCACCACAATAATTACAACAACAATAACTCCAACTATAAATTAATATGAGCGACAAAAAAATGTGCATACATACATGACAACAACAACACCCGCTAATAAAATACTGTTGGGGCTGCTGTGGGACGCTTTTTCTTGGAGACTTCTACAACTTCTTTGGAAAGTTTGTTGTTGCTGTCGTTATTATTGTTGTTGTTGCTGGTGCTCTTGCTGTTGTTGTTGGAGCTTCTCTTGTAATTTTCATGTTGCCTTGTGCTGTTTCATTCTTGGGCGTCGCTGCACGAGTTCGTTGGCTCTTCTCTCGTGAGTGTGTGTGTATGTGTGTTTAGAAAACTGTAAGAAAAGCAGTGTGTGAAAAATGTGGTTAAAGAAAAATTCCGGCACACGAACAAGAGCTCCAACTATAAACGCAAACGCACTCTCTCTCTGGCTTATTTGCTCTCTCTGCAGCGTGCATTTTCAAAAATGTACCGGTTTTTATGATTCGCATTTGCAAAAGTGCAAAAACAAGTCCCACAAGTTTTACATTATGGTGAGAGAGAGAAAAAGAGCACATTTAGCATAGACACCAACCATTTGAGGTGTGTTTATGCTCTCTCACACACACACATACACCTACGCTGCCCTCACTCCACTTATTCTCTTTTGTGAGAACGGGATAATGAATTTTTATTTTTTCCCCCTACCACAAATATATGCTCCCGGTTGTATATATCACACTTATTCATGTCTGCGTGTGTGTGCGCGGGAATGTTGTCGAGAATTCTAAGAATTTTTGCACAAGCTACCAACAAAAAACGAAAAATTTTTTATGCGTTTCAATGCACACGCCTACGTTTCACCACTTTTCAAATGTCGGCATTTTAATTTACTTTTCCATTTCACTGAAAAACATTTATTTTCAATATCCATTTTAAACTAATAGCGCTAAATTAAAATCACAGAAAAGCGGCCGAAAACACATCACAGCGGCACACGAGCAGTCTAAAAAGTGTTTGTTTTGAAAGCAAACTAGATTAACGGATATGTTGCGCGTTCGGCGAAATCTCTACTCCACCACAGTCTTTCGTCTGCCCGGTCCGTGAGTTGCTCACGCTTCGGCTGTTTGTTGCTGTTTGTTGAGAAGTAATTAGGGTTGTTGATAATATACGATATTTTCGCCAAGTATTTCACGTTTTACACGATTTTTTCGAGTGTTCGTTTCGAACATAATCGGCTCTCGAGCACAACTGAGTGGTGAGCGGTTGTGCCGGAGCGAGAAGTCGCTATAGGATCTTCCATTTACCTCTCGCTCGCCACGACATGTTGCGTATGTTGCAGTTGGCCCAGAGTGAGAGATCCGATGTTGCGCCCTGTCGCAACATGTTGCAACAATACGCAACATGTTGCGCCAAGAGAGGTTCTCCGTTTTATTTAAATTCCGGCAGTTAATGATTTTCTTGAACGCTGAATAAATTACTTTTTAAATTAACTTTGAAAACTTAAAAAAAAATTGTATTTCTAAGTTATTTCCTTACGAATGCACCGTGTGTGCATTCGTTCTCCCAAAATCTCCCTGTGGACACCTCTCATTAATACTTTTACGCTCTTGCGGCGTGGGAGATGTGTGCTCGGAGAGAAAATACGAAAATTCCGAAAGACCGTACACAAGCGAAGCGATGGGGAAAGGGAGCTTGATGAAGAGAGATGAATTGGGGGGATTTGCAGAAACTGCAACGACTCTCTCTCGTCTCTGGTCGCCCGCTCTCCCCACTCTTCCCGACTAGTTGCGGCAAAATAACAACAATGCGGCATGGCTTGGCGCTTGGTGGTGAACTACAGTTTTGTTTTTGTGGTGCCAGAAGAGATCTCGCACGATATAGGATCAACATGTTACCGTCACGCCTCCTCCCCGCCGAATTCTACCACAAGGTAGCTTGGTGGGGCAAAAGTCACACAAACAAGAAGTGACGCAGGGCGGTGGTAGAAACCGCCAACGCAGAGGAGCGCGCAAGACGGGTACCGGGAGGAGGGGACAAGGGTAGCCGGCCAAACGGGACGAACAGGATGGAGTTCAGACGACATCTTCTGGCTGGCGGTGCGATGCGATGCGGATTTCATGGAACTGGCCGAAGGTTGATGCGCAGGCGCGCACGTAAACAACATTCCATTCCCCGACGAATTTCTTTCCCAAAACAAGCTCTAGAATCGCGCCAAAAATAAAGTAGCAAGGATTTTAGGATTTTGTTGCTTAAATTAAGATAATTTTTCATCTTATTTAAAGTCTAAAATATGTATATTTTTTAGAATTTTCAAATCTATTTATCTATTTTTTCATTAAAATTCATAAATATGAAAATAAAATGTTATTCCTCCTAAATGTATGATACGGGAGGTCATATACGGGCTGTGGAAGTGAGTCTGTAGTGGCCCCCAGCACAACTACTCGTTTCCGGTAGACAGTCCGTCTGTCCGTAAAGTGGGCCGTCGACACCATTTAAAACAAATTGACGTCACAAGCGACAAAAAGCACTTGCAGCAGCAACAACAGCAACCTGCCTGGCACAACGTTTTCTGGGTTACAATGTTGGAGGAATGCAGCGGGGACAAAAAAAACAAAATGACAATACTTTGATTCGGAAGTTGAATCCAAAGAGCAGTCGGGTCGTCGTTTTTCTTCAGCCACCTTTAGGCCGGCTCGACTCGGCGGCAGTTGGGTGTCACGGGTTCAACTGTACAACCAGCGAGGTAGGGTCGATGAGGGAAAGGAAAAAGTTAATAAATTGCCCTAGGACCTGTCCTCATTCCGTTGCCATCTTGGTCGCTACGCTTCTGCACTTGTGTCTTCTGCAAGGGCCGCGCAATTTTTCCCCTTTTGCGGTGTTGCTTCAATTGTTGCACTTGTTGTGTGCGGTTAGGACATTGAACCACAGCCACCGTACATACATGTACATATGTACAGACATATCTGCATGACACGCAACTACATGGAAAGTGAACGAACAGCTACCGTCAGAAGAATAGTCCTAAACACTTGAAGGGTAAAGATTTGAAGCAAGAATTGAAGACTAACTGGAGAAGATTAGAGAAAAACGTACTAGCCCTAGGAAGTGCAACATTTTCCTTGTTTTTTAATTTAATCAAATTTCTTTGCAATTAAAAAGTCAATAAAAGAAACCCCATTAAGCGTCCCCAATACATATTTTCACACACACATGTAGAGAAAGGTCAGACCGAAGAATTTTCGCCAATTTCTGCTGGGTCGCCCAGTCTGGGTCGCGAGACATCCGACTAGACAACATGCAAATTGTAACGGTAATCATTAGACACGTACAAACACACACACACACACGAACATACAGAATCGCTCTCCGAAAGTATTTTATTATTGCCTGCTCCCTCTTTCTCGGGCCGAACCACTCTCTTTCTATGTTGAGTTCGACGGCCTTCTTACGTAAAATCGACATCACCGCACCGAATAAACGCGCTGCGGCATTTTTCTTCTAATAAGCGGCGTGGGGATGGTGGGGGCACTTTGCCAGTGTTGCCATATCGAGCCACACATCAAACTCGTTTTCACTGTTTTGACTTCGTACACACGCACACATACAGCACACAAAGGTGTTCCAGTGTGTGTCTTTGCAACTGTACAAGAACTATGCAAGACCACGGACAGCATAAAAAAAACAACTCGGTACACGGCGCAGACGCCAAGAAAAACAGTCGCTCCCCTAACCAGCCTCTCTTCCACCTTCTCCTCCAGCCCCTTTCTATCCCCCATTCCCCAACACACAATCGCCCATCCCTGCGCTTCAATACAGCATACATTCGCTGTCTGTCTGGCCGGTCTCTTTATGTATGCTTTAGGTGTGTCTGTGCCTGTCAGTGTGCACGTGTGTGTGTGTGTCGGTGAGCAATTTTTATTTTTCTGAATGTAAAGGAAGTGGCACGTACTGTACTCAACACACCGAAGCCGCTAAACGACAACAGCAAAAACAACAGGCAGTGACAGCCGGATCAGGCTGGGAATCTGGAATTGGGTACTGGGAATGAGAGCGGAGCGCGTCGTATTTGTGTTCCACTTCCACATTGTTCCTAAGCAGCGGTTGGAGGTACGATGGCACAGTGGTTACGAAAAGTGAGACGCAACGAAACCGAAATTCGATGATCGTGAGCAGATACGGGGGATAAGAGCGAAAGTAACCGGAAGTCCGTTTTGTGAAGACAATGTCCTACTTATGGATAAGTTTTAAGTTTATTGTCATGTTTGAGAACTAGGGGGAAGGAAGAGGAAGAAGAATATATAATATAAAATATAAAATAATTAATTGATGAAGATCTAATCTGAAAATAATAGTCTCCTAATAGTGAACAAAAACAAGAATTTTACAGTAATTTTAAATTTCAAATAGGCCATAATAATAACTATATTTTTAAAATAAAGAACACTTTTGTATTTACTTGTAGGCTATTTTTAAAATTTAATCTTTCAAAAATGATTTTAGTTATCGAATTCTACAGAATTTTTAAGTTTAAAATAATTTCAGTTAGAAAATTTGAAGATAAGTATAGCCCCAACAGAAACCACTGTGCGAGAGAAGAGCCGCGTCTCCACTGCAGACAGACAACGTCGGGAAGAAGCAAAGGAAGACGCCATGCGTTCAGTGGCCTGGAAGGAGGGTTGATGGCGGGCGTGTGTGCCGCAATATTATAAACAGGAAATGGAATTTACCCACACGGATGCAGCACCGCACACACACACATACATATATACATCACCTTGCATACATAGTACACATAAATTGTTCGACAAACAGACGCGGTGCTTAATTGACAAATGAGCACACAAGAGATGGACTTAAGAGAGAGAGCGAGAAGAGAGAAGCAGCGTTGATTGAAATCAATAGTGTGCGAAAGCCAAAGACAAGTGTATGTACATATGTCTTGAGACTTCGACTTCCCGTGGAATGTGTGAAAATCGCGGCCAATGACGGCAATCAAATGCCGGGGAGCAGCAAGAATGTTGAACTCTGGAATGCGGCTGGAAAGAAAATAAGAATAGGCGAGCCGAGCCAAGCCACAAAACCTGGGGAATAAGCTTTTGGGCACCTGATTCTTGGGTGAT
The DNA here is from genome assembly GCA_035045925.1 of Drosophila atripex. Classification (NCBI taxonomy): domain Eukaryota; kingdom Metazoa; phylum Arthropoda; class Insecta; order Diptera; family Drosophilidae; genus Drosophila; species Drosophila atripex. The sequence continues at coordinate 12,781,071 of JAWNOP010000070.1, forward strand.
GCCACGCCCAGGCGTAGGCAGCTGCCTATGGAAACATGTTGCACAATTACGTTTGGCAGGGTCCTCTATATATCTGCAATTACCTTAACCCGTAGTATACACACACACACACACCAAGGAGCAATTGCAGATGGCGTGTAGTTTTTTCTCAGAAATGAGGAATGAATGAAATTTTGTTGTTTTCAGCGTATACCCACACAAGCTAACGCACACACACACAGACACATACACAAGCAATTGGGAGCAAGAGAGAAAGTCTACACGACATGCGCTCTGGCGGCCAGTGTGTATACAATTTGTTTACTTTTTGCGCCACAATTGGCAAATAAAACAATAATCCTGGTATAAAACGCCTTAAAGCATTTTAACCTACTTTAATGTGGCGCCTACGACCACAAACAAGTTTTTCTCTTTCTTTGATTCTTTTCTTTCTTTCGTAAATCTTCGCATTAAAATAAACAAAAATGTCGGCAAAATACCAAGCCTTGTAGTGTGCGAAAAGGAGATGGCCATATAAAAAAAAAAAACCACACATACATACACACACAGGAGATTTACTGCTGCTTGCTGTGCCCACACACACCTATCTAGTATATAACTACTGCGTAGAAACGTCGAAACTTACATTCTGGAGTGAAAAAAAACATAAATCGCGCTTTATTTCTTGGTTACATTTACTATTTTTTATTTATCCCTACTTTTTTCAGTTGCCCCAGCCAGTCACTTTTTTTCTTTCTCACACATACACACGCGCATTACCTTCAACTATCTAGGTTTTGGGGGATAATTTTACAGTTTTCCTTGATTTGTCTCCATCTGGTTCACTTACTTTATATTTCGCTACTTCTGTTGCACTTTTAAGGCCAGATTTCAGGCCATTTTCGTTTCAGAAAAGTTAAAGGGCGAAATCGGTGCTCCGTCGCGTCTTAATAAAACATGTATGACCGTTGGTAAGTGGTCTCCCAAAATCCCTTACCGTTATCCCCAAAATAGATTCACTTATAAGGTACTATTTTTTCCCGAAAATATGGTATTTTCTGATATTTTTTGTATGATTGCTTCCGAGCTTTGCAACACTAATACAACCGCTCCAAACATGTTGCGAATTGTGAAATTGCGCCAGAGCGCCAAATTTAAATAATAAAGTTTTTCTATACTACTAGACTTGAAAACCGCTTTTGCCAAAGATTACTATTAAAAATTAATACAGTTTTTTTTTTATTATTTCAGTTTTTAGCTACATGTAGCTTTTTTTTTTATTGCTGCAAAAGGACTTAGGCATCATCGCCCTAGGATGATCTTCAAGACACTAATAGCATTTGCACAAGTTGTGAAAATAAAAGATTATATCTCGTGCTATAAGCTGTATAATTTAGAGATAAGTAATAATTAGTAATTGAAATAGTATTTTTACCTCTTATATTTTTTAAAACAGTATAAGATCAAAATACAGTGTCCAATATCGATAAGAACGATGTTTTAAAAATATCGATGAATTTCCACCTCTAGAGACGCTATTTTAAAGTACTAGCGCGGCAACGAATTTTATTTTATTTTGAAACAAACAGCTGCGCAGTATAAGTACACAGGCCAAAATGGGATCCAAAGCAACCAAAATGGAGGGTGAATATTTACCGGATACGCCCACTTTAAACAAAATGCGTTTGGCCAGCCAAAGAAACGAGAATTTGGAAATGACGCCAACTAGGGAACAACAAAATCCACTTGATCCCCGCTCTCCGAATGGTTGTCGGACACCGCTGAACGTAATTACCGATGGAGTTTCCATATGGGCTTTCATTTCTAACGATAATTTTATGCAGTTTTTGCAGACTGAGCCAACTGTTCAGGATTTCAAGGATGCACACCCAGTGGTTCAAAGTGAAAACGCCTTTTCTCAGCTGCGCAAGCGTCTTCTGAAAGGATTCTCTCTTAATGATCCTCGCTCGCCTCAGTTAAACCGAACTCCTTTGGTGCTGGACGAGGTGCGCTCCCTGAATATGGATGACACATTTGCAGACCTTTTTGTGGATACACGGGCGCCATCATCCCGCCCTGAGGCACCTGCCACTCCGTCTACTCCTGTGGACTCCGTCATTGCCGACGAAAGTTGCGATAGCTTTGGAACCCCACCAATGGAGCACAATAACAGCTCACTAGAAATCGTGTCGTTGCCATACGATGAGGAGGAGACCATGCCTTGCGAAGCTAAGCTGCAGACAACCCCACCACAGCAGCTACACGTTGATCCGCGCTCTCCCACCGTTGGAGTAGACCGTACACCGATCATCTTCTGCGACGACGAAGAGGAGGAGGCGCGAGAGGCTCAGATGCTGGAGCAAATTCTTGAAACGCTAACACTTAATCTTAGTACTGATAGTAGCATGGCCTCGTTTTCCTGCCCGCCCACCGAAGCTATTTCAGAAGAATCATTCTTGCCGTCCAACAAACACTTGGAGCGAGTGCGTTTGGGTCACAAGCGTCGAATTCCGCCACAAAAGCCGGCCCGTGCCAACAAGCCAAAAATTTTTGTGGATCAGGAATCGCAGGTCTATAGCGGAGCGAGCATAGCCAAGTCAAGCAATACCCCACTATCTGCCCAAAAGCGTACTCCTCTTAGTTGTGTTAAGAACCGGGAGCACCTGCGCTCACAGTCATCAGAGAAGGACTTGCGGCAGACGCCACTCGCCAAGCAGAATGGCCCGGTCAACAAAATGGCACTACACGGGCGGCGGTTAATGACTGGCGACACCCTGAACGGCTGAAAGGTTTACTAACAATGGCTTAGTACCTTTAGCTGCCTTATAACCCACCTATACTTTACCAAATTATCAAATTTTTCACATTTTACACGAATAGAATACCCATTTATTATAATTATCTTCATTTGATTAAAGATTTTTACGGTTTACAATAAATGGTTTGTTGTTTTAGCAGCGGGATGGGATAGGAATACGGATAAAGGACACTTCCCACCTTTCTTAAACAAAGAAATGCAGAAATGAAAAATCATCAACTGTTGTTAGCTAAGTCGTTTATTTTGATAATACACCTATTATTTTAATACAGTTTTCATGTTTTTGATTGTATTTATTTTGTTTTAACATTTTTTTTTGGTTCATAAAAATCCATTCCGTTGCAGAGCTGTTTGGATAAGCGCTCTTCCCAAGGGCGCCAGCAACACTATGCCTTTTGTAATCGAAGTAAAATACATAATTTGAAATAAAATTCAACAAAGAATCGATTGAAATAAGTTTCAGCAATTACGATACGTCCCTATAAAATAAGCAGTTGAATTTATTTGCCGTCGGTGTTTGGTTTCGCTTTTTTAAAGGATAACTTCAATCCAACTACGGAACAATCTGAAAGGCTGACTGTTTTTCGATCCTGCTAACTACTAATATGATTAGCATGTGTACTATCTGGTAAATAGCTGCGCTACGCTTCTCAAATAACATTTATCTTAACAATTCACTTACATATCTTTGGCAAGAGACCACTACATTCAAGTTATTCGAAGGGAATAGGACATATTTTTGTGATGTTTGTGTAACGTATACAATGGCGTAGAGCTAAAGAGTTATTACGTTTACGTGTTATGCTTAAATCGAGAACTGAGATTATGTATTTGGCCATCTTAGACGACCACTGCCCCGGCCTCCGAGCGGCTAACAGGTAGATCGGGACAGTTTTTCCAGGTGTCTGATAGCGGATCATAGCACTCGACAGCATTAATGGTCACTTGAGCGCGATAGAAGTTTACCTCACAGGGCTATGGGTTATAACGATCATTAGTAATCGATTTAATATTATAATTGTATATTCCAGGTTACCTGATCTCCTCCAGCCACATAGAGAAGTCCGTCAGCAGCAGCTACAGCGGGAATGGCTCGAGGTACGTTCAACGCACACACCATGGACCACTTGTCCTCGTCAAAGCTGTAGCGCTCGACGGAGCTGAGAATGTCTTGGCTAATACTGCTTCCACCCACCACGTACAGATACCGATCTAGGACAGCCACGCCCATTTGGCAGCGGGCGGTTTTCATTCGGGCCAGCTGTGTCCACTCTTTGGTAACTGGATTATAGCTGCAATAGAGAGAGGCTTATGAATAAAATACCCTTGACGCTGAGATTTAGGGCATCTGTACCTTATAAGGTCCGGCAAATGACGGGTTGTTGTTGTGCATCCACCCACAATGTAAATCAGTCCCTCGAAGCTGACCACTCCCATGCTGAATCGAGGTTGTGGCATGTTGCCAATTAGCTCCCATACATCCTGATCCGGATCGTAGCACTCCATAGAGCCGCCAATGTCGTCACCAACCCATCCGCCAACTGCAAACAGGTTTCCGCCCATTGTGCAAAGTCCGAACTCGCAGCGAGGCACAATCATGGGGGCTATCGGATGCCAGACGTCGTTCTGTGGATCGTAGACCTCTCCGTTGGCCAGGATCTGGGAGCCGCGTTCCCCACCCACCACATAGATCTTCCCGTTTAGGGCAGACACGCCCGGCAATATGCGACCCACCTCCATCGATGCTGTCTGGGTCCACTCGCGCCGGAATATATCGAACTTGGCCACCGTTTCGAAGATGCAGTCGGCCGAGTTCCAAGTGCGCGGCGTATCCCGATGCGAGCCCCCAATAATGTAGATATTTTTCTTGGCCAGCTGCCGGGGACAGACACGTAGTGGCACCAACTGACCCCGTTTTGACGCAATATCCCGGCAAATCGAGCGCAGGGCTATTTTCACGGACATGTCCCGACAGTCATCTTTCAGCGCCTTGTCGATCACCTTCACCGGCACCAACGCCATCCGTACGTGGGAAAGGATGTCGAAGACATAGCGCCGTCGTTGGGTAACATCATGCTTGATCCAGCGCAGGGCCGCCTGGAACACTTGAGACTCGGAGTCCACGCGCAGCAGCTCAGAGTTTAGCAATTGCGATAGCAAAGATTGTGGAGTTTCCAGAAACTCATCCTCCAGAGTTATCTTTTTGAAAAAATATATAAAATATAAATTAATATTTTTTAAACTATATATTTCTTAAACGATTAATAGACTTTATTATATCTATATCTTAAATATTTACACATAATTTTAATAAATTATGTACAAGATATTTGTTTTTTATCATAATCCCAACTATTTTAGAAATATTTAAAAGTCAGTTAAGTTAATAGATGTGTCATATTCAGGTAATTTTTCTTGATATTTATGTTTTTCTGCACATATAAAAAGTGCTTTTGTCAAAAAGTTTAATCAATAGACTTGTATTTTTAAACTTTCGCCGTCAGCATGCTCTAAAAAACAAAACAAAAAATAAAAACCTTCTAAATGAGATACTCTAAAGGGAAAGCTATTTAACAACAGTTGCTGGCCGGAAAGAAAAAAGATAGTAGAGTTAAGCCTTTCAAGTGTAAGTGGAACTTACAGATGGAAAATTGGCGTGGACAAAGTTCAATGCACTCTTGGCCAGCGACTCGCAGTTGTGGGCTTCCGCAAATCGTAAAATGCCAAGCGCATTAGAGGCATGCAGCTCTCGACAAAGAAACTCGCAACAACCGTCGACCTAAAATGTAGGATTAACATAACATTTAATTACACTCTATATTCTTAATAAAAAAAAACGAATCTAATACTGACCACCTCGTTGAGCTGTAGCATGTCAGCAGCGGCAAGAAGCTCTTGGACATTGGACTGAAAATCATAATATTCTTTAATAAAATCTCCTTAGAGATGAAAGTGATGTTGCAACTCACCTGCGTTATCTCGCAGCGACCTGTGTAGATAAAGTCAAGCAGGATGTGAAGTATGTCCCCGTCGATGGTGTGCAGCACCACCGACTTCTGCTTGACTTCGTTCAGGCCGAGCTCGGGACGAAACATGGCCTCGAAGTAGGCGCTGGCTGCGCTCAGAACTGCACGGTGGGCACTGAAGGTGGCCTCCCCGGCGATGATCTCCACATCACAAAATCGTCCCTGTTCCCGGAGCTGGTTGAGATTGGACAGCACCTTGAATGGATACTGGGCATTGCAGTAGGAGGGAAGATTTGTGCGCTGGGCGGCGATCGCGGCTGCTCCCAGGACAGCTCCTGGCGTTGACGCGCCAAAGAAGTCACAGTCGCTGCTGGTGGGATTCGCATTCGCGTTCGAGTTCGCGTTCTGGTTGGGATTCGGATTGCCATTGTGACAGTTGGCATTGTATTCGTGGTGTATCTGGTAGGTTTTTAGCGGTGGCATTTCGTTACTTCTGATTTTCTCGTTAATAAATGCACTTTTGAGGCAGCACCCAGCTCAATTGGATATCTTAATTAAACTTAATTGCTGCACTCTGCTCGGGTGTTGTTGCTACTTTTGTTTCCAGCCTATTTTCCATCAATCAGAATAGAAACAAACACACACACGACCAGCACAGACGGTTTGTTCGTGGTTCGCATTCCACACGCAGATCTCTCTGCGATTTTCCGAATAATGGAACTTTTTTTCTGTACCACAGCGTATTAGCTAATCATTACGATTCGTTGGTAGGAAACTCACATATTCTTTGTGATTTCTTTTATCTCAATATTTCGTTTTGCAAATAGTTGTAGGTGGTGACACCTGCGACCCACAACACTAAACTCTACGCTTTCAAGCACTGGGTTAGTACCTAGTGTTGGAAATCAGCCAGGGCTGCATAAAAGCTCAGGTACTCGCGCAATCAGCTGATCGTTATCAGCACATACTGAACGAAAGAACATTCTCGTGGCGCGTAATTCAAATTAAATAACTAAATATATTTAGCTTACCCGTTAAGGAACCCTTATATTAATATTAAATATAAAAAAATACGATCTTAGTTTTGCGAATAGCACAACCATAAAACCACCATTTAAGCACAGGAACTGAAAATAAAAATTATGGTATTTTTACGGTATTTTTTAATTTTGTTATCATATGGTGGGGTATTTTTTATTGTTATCGGTGGGGTCACGTAAATTCATTATTTAATTTTTCTGTTGAACCAATCTCCGATCTTATATCTGACTGAAATGCTGGTGCGTAAACTTTTAAGCCCTCGCCTTGGACACCTGGCACGCCGCTGGGCCAGTACCAACCAGCTTAGCTTTCAAAACGAGAAGATGCAGGGGTATTTGGAGTGTCTCCGCCAGGAGTACTATGGACTGCGGGTAACTGCCGGTGGAAACAGTAAAGCTTACGCTCGCCTTGCTCAACTTGAAGGCGTGGTGACAGCCTTGGAACAGCGGCGCGTCCTGGAACGTAACATAACCAGCGCCCAGGATATGGAGCTTGAAAAAGACGAGGATATGCGATCGCTAATGGAGGAAGAGAACGCCATTTACACCGACTTACTGAGCAAGCAGGAGCATACCCTGCTGAAGGAACTGCTTGCCATGGCCGACGATGAAGTTTATCCTGCGCTTATCTTTGGGCTAAATGCTGGAGCCGGTGGCCAGGAGGCCATGTTATTCGCACAGGAGCTATACGAGATGTACACTAACTACTTCGACTATAAAGGCTGGGACTACGAGGAGTTTGCCCACGAGACCACCGATATTGGAGGAATAAGGCATGCCAGCATCATGGTGAGCGGTGACGATGCCTTTAGCTGGCTGCGCCATGAGGCGGGTGTCCATCGGGTCCAGCGAGTTCCTGCAACTGAGAAATCCGGCCGCATGCACACCAGTACAGCCTCGATCACAGTGATTCCTAGACCTGCCGACGTACAAGTGCATATCGCAGACAAAGACTTGAAGATTGAGACCAAAAGAGCTAGTGGGGCAGGTGGCCAACATGTAAACACCACAGACTCGGCGGTGAGAATAGTACACTTGCCCACCGGCTTGGCCGTGGAAGCACAATCGGAGCGATCGCAGCTGAAGAACCGGGAGTTAGCCATGAGTCGCTTGCGTTCCCGGCTAGTGCAGCGGCAGTTGGAAAGCGCCGAAGCAAGCACAAAGGCCACTAAGAAGGCGCAACAGGGAAGTCTCAACCGCAATGAAAAAATTCGCACATACAACTTTGTCCAGGACCGTATCACAGACCACAGGATTCAGGGCGGCACAATGCACAATCTCGACGGATTCCTCAAAGGCGGCGAACAACTGAGCAGTCTTATTGAAAAGCTGCAGTTGGAACACCGCAAGGAACTGTTAAAGGATCTCCTCGAGGCTTGGCAGCCGCCACAAGAAGCTATAAACAAAAGTTAAAATATATGTTCTACATTAGCTTCGATTTAAAATACAAATATGCGTAACTTGGAAAGACTACTTTTTATTTTAACATACTCGACCCCAATCTGCCGCACTTCCCATGTGCAACAGATGCTCCTTGACTACACCCTCGAGAATATCCCGAATCTCTCTACAGCCGGCCATCGCCGTCTCAATCACTGTTTCCAGATGGTCGATATGAAACCGTTCGCTCATTTCAAGGAAGGCTATCTTCTGGGCGGTGGGTAACGCTGCCACCGTCAGTTTTGGGCCGCCGGAAACCTCCTCAATGTGGGAGATGTCCGTTAGTGGTATGTTGTTCTTGCTCAGCGAGGCGGTGCAGGCCACTATCAGTTCGTTGAGGCAGATGCCGGCATCGATGAGCGCCAAAGTTGCTGCATTAAGGGCCACTGCATAGTTAGCTCCGTCAGCCTGGAGTACCTCCACGTAGACATCTATCTGGGATCTGGGATATAGCTCCGATTTGATGGCCGCACTGAGTGCCTGCTGCAGGTACATCTTGAACTCTTGAGACTTTCGGTCGCCGCGCGGTCTATTTTTGCGTTCCGCCGTGGAGAAGGTAGCTTGGCTGTACTGGCAGTTGATGATCACATCATTGGATTCCGTCTTCTTGCCCTTGGCCTGGTGAGGTCCGTAGACGGCGGCCAATACTTTGGTATTTCCCTGTTCCATGTAGGCGCTGCCGTCGGGCTGTTCAAAAACACCCAGTTTGCACTGTATGTGACGCAATTCATGCGGCCGCCTTCCGTCCAGACGCAAGCCTTGCTCGCTGAGCAGCTCAAAGTTGCTGGCCATTACTCAAAAGCGTAGGAAATCGTAAAAAATTGGACTATAAACAAAAAATACACGTGCCGGATTGAGGAGCAACACACACATTCCAGGGCTATAAAAATGCGCTGCCCAACACCTAGAGCTGGAAAAAACCTCGATGCAACATCGATACTATCGATGTTGGCGAAAATTTTTTAATATCGATGTTTTATTTTTTAACATCGATTATCGTCACTTGCAACCGGGTATATGGCATATACCCCTATTTGTTATTCGTAATTTTACAAACCGCGACACACATATGCATCGGTCTCCCCTAAAAAGGGGGAATTTTTTGGGCGGTTGCTAAGTGATTTTCATTATTTTTTTCCACAACAATTGGCCATAGGCATTTTTTAAGGGGACGCTTGGTCACAAAAAAAAAAAGAGAAAAGGTGCAGAGAAGCAACAACAGAAGCAGTGGAGAAAGTAGCCGTCGAGCATCAACTATGTCTTGCAGCTGGAGTCCATTGTTCTTTGTTTTTCTGCGAAAGAACCTATTATACTTGCGATGCAACATTGTACCGCTGGCCTGCATCCTGGTCGGATGCGGCGGATTGTTGTGGGGCTACTTGCACTGGACCGTAAAGCCAGTGAGATACCAGTTGGAAGAGTTCGAGTCAAAGAATGAAGTAAGTAGCCAGCTATTTGTACTTTTTACGTTTGTATTGGATGTACAGTCCCGCACAAAAATGTCTTATCGGCTGTTGTATAAAGACCGCATGATTACGGTTAGCACTTAATAATTTTGCGTCTTCTCTTCTTCCCTAGCTGGCACTTAAACAATTGTATTTCCCAGCCAACGACGAAGACTACATATACTATGCCCCCAAAACACAGGATGTGGAGACCCTGTTGGATCTGGTGCGGCAGGACCTGGGGATCGCCCAGGAACGTAAGTAAATTTCCTACTAAACTGATTCCCTTGATAACGTCATCTATTCCCGTCAGATTACCGAGCATACAGCAGTAGTGAGGACATGCAAATGGAACTGGAGCAGTGCCGGGGTAGCTGCTTTTCCATTAACTTTCACAATTTGCCCAGCCCTGGCTCTGTTGGTGGAAAATTTAGTTACAGCCTAAGTGCGAGTCATATGCGTTTGTCGCCCAAGAAGCGGTTCGTAAACGATGAGGAGATCAATCACCAAATAGGTGGGTCCTGATGTTTCTCTTCTCATTGTTCTCCATTCAACCACACCCTTCTTTGTTCCCCATCCAGATGACGATGATTATATACGAGCTGGTTTCTTGACCTTGCAAAATATACTGGACAAGCAATACTTTAAATATCAGAATTTGGCAACCAATTACGAGGTGTGGGTGAGCTCTATGCCCAACCTGGAGGTCGTTAGTATGGACAGCCATCGACTAATCTACTTCGGTACCCTCTGCAGCATTATCTTTAATGTGGTTCTGCTGAGTACCTTTGTTGTGCCCTTTGTGGAGGAGAAACAGAATGGCCTGAAGGAGTTCCTCAATCTGGTTACACCCATGAGTTTCCTGAATGGCCTCACCTTCTTCCTCATTCGTTTTGTTTTCTACGCCACTTTTTTGCTGTTTGTTTTGATTGTGGCGTATTTATACCAGGCGCTCAATCAGATCTGTTTCGCATATGTAGCCATACTTTATTTGCTCTACGTAGTGGCTACCATGTCGTATGCATACCTCATATCTGTTTGCTTTCATTCGGGTAAGCAATCATTTCGGAATTCTTTGTTTTCCATCACAAATCAAAATTTATTTTGCAGTCTTTTACGCTAAAATTGGAGGCCTAGTGCTGCTGGTCATCCCATATGTTTTTAGTTTTGTTCAAAGTTGGGCCTCCTCGGTGGCCTACGTCATTTTCAGCACGAATGCTTTTCTTGAAGGATTGGATGTCTTCCAGACGTTCTCAAATAAACGTAAGGGAAGATGCTATTTTATTCTCCTTTCTTATTAAAGGCATTGTTTGTATTTCAGATCGCCAATTCGGTGGGGCAGAGCTTTTCCGTGAAATAAAATATGGATCTAGCCGCATGTTTTGGATTTATTGCGTTCTTATTTTCCAATCTATAATGTATGCTGTGCTCTACAACTATCTCGGCTGTGTGTTTCCTGGACCTGGAGGACTTAAACGTCCCTTTTTTTTTTTCTTAGATGTACGTGAATATTTGATAACCTGTAGAATTCTCGTTTTATTTATCATGCTTTCAGTTATGTTAAAAAATAATGCCTTATTTTCCGTCTTCCAGCCCAAGACATACCAAAAGCGACAACGCAATGAGTACACAACCGCTCCTCGCGGGGCACAAGCTATCATAATCACCGAGTTATGCAAAAAGTTCAGAACTGGAAACCGCGAAACGCTTATTTCAGATAACTTGAACATGACGATCAACAACAAGGAAATCACTGTTTTGCTCGGCCACAACGGCGCTGGCAAAACTACAATGATGAACATGATAATGGGTAGCTAGTTACATTTGAAGAATGAATATTTACGAAGATAAACAACTGCAATTGGCAAATTTTATTTTCAGGACTGGTGCCAAAGGACTCGGGAAAAATAATTGTGTGCAGTGAACGGGATGTGGCTTCTTATCGCCACCTCATTGGCTTCTGTCCGCAGCATAGTGTGTTCATGAGTTACATGACCTGTCACCAGCACCTCGAATTCTTTGCTCAACTTCGCGGAGCAAGTCGCCGAGAAGCCAGTGAGTGGGCATATACCAAGCTAATCAAACTAGGCCTGGGTGGTAAGCGGGACGAATTTGGTCGGAATTTGTCGGGGGGTATGAAGCGACGCTTATCGCTGGGAATAGCCATCGCCGGAAACACAAAGTAACCACTGTCTTAATAGCGTTTTGATAAAAATTATAAAGTTGCTTTCGTGTCTAGAATTGTTATATTGGATGAACCGTCATCCGGTCTCGATATTAACTCGCGACGTGATCTGTGGGACATCCTGCTACTTCTGCGCAAGGAAAAGGCGATTTTGGTGACAACGCACTACATGGAAGAGGCCGAGGTTCTGGGAGATACCATTTGCATCCTGGCCAACGGTAGGCTGCAGTGCTCTGGCTCGCCCTTGGAACTAAAGCGCAGATCGGACATTGGCTACCGTTTGAAGCTGGAAGTAAACGACTTTACATTCCGCGAAAATGAAATTATGCAGTTGATCCACTCCTATGTACCAACTGCTCGAGTTCTGGTGAGATATTGGATGTCGTGTTTCTAATGTAGATAGCCAGCATTTACTAACACGCCTTAATGTTAACGTTCCTAGTAGAAGGACGAGAAACTTTCGTCCTTTACTTCTTACCCACTGCAGTTCGACATATGCCCAACATGATCCCTTTAGGGTATTATGTTCGGACTACAATGGTCGTTGCCACATCTTGTCACTTTGCTCTACTTACAATCTTAAATCCTTTTTTCGCAAACGCCTTATCTGTGCAACACTCTTCCTTGTGATATCTTTCTCCTACTCTATTCTTACACTATCTCGGATCTATCCCCGCGTTTCGATTCCCCTTCTCCTCGCTTGGTTGGGCGGGTGGTGGGCTGTACGTACATATGTATGCAGCGGGAGCCGCGCCAATATTACTAGGATTTAGGTTCCAATCTAACAAAATCCTTAATTCCATCATTTTTTCGCAGAATGTGGTAAAGCCAACTGTGTATGTATGTTTGCCGTATGCCTTCAAGAGTAAATTCCATGAGATGTTACACAAGCTGGAAATAAAAGCCACTTCCTTGGGCATAAGCACCATCTCTATGACAGACACATCCTTGGAGGATGTTTTCCTAAAGTGAGATTCAGTCACAAATACTTAATTACTTGAATAATGTAGTCTATAATCGAATTGGCAGATGTGCTGGGGAGCAAGATCAGGTGGACTCACCGGATGGCTCTAGAACCGATGCCCCTTTGTTGGCCGCACCATACAAGCGCCTACCCAGTCAGCATATAGCGCCTAGCTTGGGGCAACTTTTGCTGGCAGTATTTTACAAAAAATGGACCTTCCTCAGAAATGAATGGCTTTATGCATTGATAATGGTAAGACCCACCCTCTATATAAGCGATAAGGTTGACTAATATTATTATCACATTATTCTTTTCCGGTTGTGCCATAACTAGTTGAGCATTCCGGCGGCTTGCGTTCTAGGCGCCCTCTTCACCATGCACGCCATGTCGGTGGTGGAGAACGAAGAGTCGCTGCCGCTGAAGCTCAGCCAGATGCAGACCGGTATCGTCTATATTTATAACCCGAAGCTGCACTACCCTGATGTGGAACAGCAAATACGCCGACAGGTCGAGCTGAATGGATTGACGGCGAAAACAATGGAGACACGGGAAAACAACGATGTGAAAAACGGTGGGTGTGAAATTTAATGTATTTATTAAAGTTATTTCATCATTTTTTTTTTTATAAACTTTAGAGAGTCTTGATTTGCAGCGTGAGAACCTATCAGATTTCCTGCAAGATGTAGTGGGCATCATAAACATGGACCGCAGCACCGAGGACGGCCCGGCATTAGAGATTTTCTTTTCTGGAAATCGCTATCATAGCTCCGTGGATCTTCTCAATCTGGTGGACTCCAGCATGCTGAAACTCAGCCTTCCGGAGTCCGACATCGATACAACTTACGTGCCAATTCGACGCTTCGTCAGCGAAGTGAGTCCCACTCGGCTGGAATACTACGCCGTGATTGTGTCGGTGGGCATGTTCTTCTTCATGTTCTTTTTCATCTCCCTGCCTTTTCGCGAGTACGCTAATGGATTTCGCCAGCTGCAGACCATGTCTCGCTTCACGTTTTGGTTTTCCACATTTGCCTTTGATGTGTTGTTACTGACATTTGTTTGTTCTATCCTAATGCTCCTGCAACAACTGTTGATGCCACCGGAGCTTTATTCGACGCCGGAATTGCGAGTGATCGTGATGAGTATCTTCTTCTATGGCTGCAGCTACCTGCCCATTCTCTACTCGCTGGGGAATAACTTTAAATCTATTTCGACGATATCCACCTACCTACTCCTTATGCTGATTGTGTCAGGTATTGGCTTATATCCAAACCTATTATATCCAACTAATCATATTTTTTTACTTCTTTTTCTAGCGATACTTCCGCTGATCACTTCCAGCAATGCTGCCGCCATGAAACTGCACGAGACCATGATTGCTTTCCTGTGCTTCCTGCCGGACTTTAATTTGAACCACCAGTTGCGCATCATCAATGAGAACTTCATTACTCGTCGCCGTTCCGGGCAGACTCAGCCCCTAATCTCTGAAGACCTCTTCTTTGTCTATGCCGTTGTTGTATGTGTCCTGGTTATGGCGCTATTTACGATTGTGCTTGAACACAAGTATCTCCGCCGTTATCTCGCTGAACGATTGACAATTTGGCGAACCGGTTGCCTCTACAACGCAAAAAAGAACAAACGCGCCAGCATCAGCCCCAGCACACCACCTACGGAAATGGATGATATTGTTAGGGAGGAGGAGCGCGTAAAGAACCTGATGAAGGAGTTAACGCAGGACTACCCGCTGATTGTAAGCAATCTGCGAAAAAACTATAAGGAAGTATCGGCAGTGAATGGATTGAGTTTTGCCGCGACCCGAGGTGAATGCTTTGGTCTGCTTGGCGTGAATGGAGCTGGAAAAACCAGTACATTCCAAATGATCGCCGCCAATCTGGCCATTGACGATGGCAGCATTCGCATCGACGGCATCGATATTCGCCAGGATGAAGTGGCATACCGACAGCGTTTTGGATACTGTCCCCAATACGATGCCCTGAACAAATTTATGACAGCCGAGCAGTGTCTCCACTACATGGCTCTGCTTAGGGGCTTGAGCAGTGCCAGCGAGGGAGCAAATAGCGCCACAGAGAACGTTAAGTTCTGGCTGGAGAAAATGCATCTAACCAAGTACCAGCAAGTGCAGGTGCGCCACTACTCGGGCGGAACAAAGCGCAAGCTGCTGGCTGCCATGGCCATGATCGGGGCACCGACGCTAGTGTTGCTTGACGAACCCACCACTGGCGTTGATCCAATATCCAGACGGTTCTTGTGGCAGTGCATTAAGGACTTCCAGAACCAAGAGCGAACCGTAGTTCTCACATCGCATAGGTATGGCCTATAATAGTTTTTGAAATATTCGTCTCGTTTTGGACCGTTTGTCTGACGGGGACCAGCTGGTAGCTCTGGGGGACTTCAATATACCAGATCTTATGTTTCTATTGCTCTTTCTAGAACTTTGCCCCTTTCTAACCCTGAGGATCCGTATCATCCCACTCTTGAAGTTTTAATCGAAAACAACAGCTTCATTGACCTTAAGTCTAAACTTAAATCTCAAAAAGTACGTTTCTTCCGTAAGGCTGACTTTACTAAACTAAACGAGTTAATTCTTGAATTTGATTGGTCCGATTTACTGGCATGTGAAGATATTAATATTGCCTTAAATAAATTTTATCACACTTTGCATTTATTTTTCGACGCTTGCGTGCCATGGAAATATCCGTCTGGTTCAATTAATTCACCTTGGTATACAAGGCATCTATTAAATTTAAAGAACGCGATGAATAGACTTTTAAATAAACATAAATTATCTGGCTGTACAGTTAGTTATTCAAGATACTTAGTAGCTCGGTCAAATTTCACCGTGCATAACGCCGAATGTTATAGGAGTTATATTCGCCGCTGCCGGATTCAGTTTACTCAGAACCCGAAGCAGTTTTATAACTTTGTAAACACTAAGCGCAAATCTGTATCTTTTCCGTCTCTGCTTACGTTTGAGAACTCTTCTGCGAACACTGATCTGGCAATGGCCGATCTCTTTGCAAAGTTTTTTCAAACAACGTATTCACATAGCACCACTCCAGCTCAGCCTTACACTTATAATATCCAATCAGCCAACCTTATTTTTTGCCCATCTTTTGATCAAAGTGGTGTGTTATCGGATCTTCTTAGGGTTAAGCCCGTGTATTCGCCAGGCCCCGATGGAGTACCAGGCTGTGTGCTGAGGAACTGCGCCGTGGCCCTGTGCAAACCGCTTCTTAAACTTTTTAATTTATCGCTGAAGACCTCGATTTTTCCCCTTATGTGGAAGGAATCTTACATTATCCCTCTGCATAAAAAAGGGAAAAAATCTGATGCTTCAAATTATAGAGGCATTTCTAAATTGTCAGCAATTCCAAAGCTTTTCGAAAAACTTATTACTCCACATTTGCAACACCTATGTAGTTCAATAATATCCCCGTGCCAACATGGCTTTATGAAGCGCCGCTCCACCACCACCAACTTATTGGAGCTAACATCTTTTGTCACGGATGGGTTCCGGAATGGCTTACAAACAGACGTCATTTACACTGACTTCAGTAAAGCATTTGATTCTGTTAACCATTCGCTTCTTATAAGTAAACTCAGTCTTTTGGGATTCCCAACTGATCTCCTTATCTGGATTTCGAGCTACTTATCTGGAAGAACCCAACGTGTCTTCTTTAAAGATGTTACCTCGCGTACAGTCCGCGTCACATCTGGGGTGCCTCAAGGAAGCCATCTTGGACCCTTACTTTTTACTTTGTTTATTAATGACTTGCCCCTTGCCTTAACTGACTCACTAGTACTAATGTACGCTGACGATGTTAAGCTTTGTCTTCAATATAGATCTACTAGCGCCCAATCTAGACTTCAATCCGATTTGGATAAATTTCAAAATTGGTGCTTAGCAAATGACCTAAAGCTTAATGGATCGAAATGTAAACTCATGTCATTTTATCGATCTAGCCCTCACCAGGCTACGTACTTTCTCTATGGGATTGCCTTAGAACGTTTAACTCAGGTTAACGATCTGGGAGTCCTATTAGATTTGAAACTTAAATTTACCGACCATATATCCACCATGGTTAATAAAGCTATGGGTGTGCTTGGTTTTATTAAAAGATGGTCAAAAGAATTCAACGACCCATATATTACAAAAACTTTATACACATCATTGGTCCGTCCGATTCTTGAGTATGGATCGTGTGTCTGGAGTCCACAATACGGTGTGCACCAAGATCACATAGAATCCGTACAAAAAAACTTTCTCATTTTCGCACTTAGGGGACTAAATTGGAATGCAAGCCTTCACCTTCCCTCCTATCATAGTAGACTTGTATTAATCAACTTACCACCATTAACAAACCGTAGAACGATGCTGGGTGTCATGTTTCTATTTAATCTTATTAATGGTAATGTAGACAGCCAGCATTTATTAACACGCTTAAATTTCAACGTTCCTAGTAGAAGGACTCGAAACTTTCGTCCTCTACTCCTTAGCCATTGTAGCTCGACATATGCCCAACACGATCCGTTCAGGGTTTTATGTTCGGACTACAATGGTCTCTACCACGTTTTGTCCCTTTGCTCTACTAACAATCTTAAATCCATTATACTAAACACCTTATCTTTGCAACACTTTTCCTCGTGATTTCATACTCCTATTCCTCTCTTTTACTCTCTCGGATCTATCCCCGCGATTCGATTCCGCCGTACGTTATGCGGCAGCGTCCCTCGGTCGGTTGGACGGGAGGTGGGCTGTACGTATGCAGTGGGAACCGCGCGAAGAAATATACGATTTGAATATTTTTTATCTTGCAGCATGGACGAGTGCGAGGAGCTGTGCAACCGCCTGGCTATTATGGCTCATGGAAAGTTCAAATGCTTAAACAACATATGCGCATTAAAGCGATTAAGTGGGTTCACTATTAAACTGAAAATGCGGGAGGATACTGAAACGGACGAGAATGTAAATATAATTACGAGCACACTGAAGGATAAGTTCGCGGGCTTAGAATTGCGGGAGAATCATGCAGGGACGCTCACTTACTTTGTGGGCACCCAGGAGAGTATAGTCCTGTGGTCGCATGTGTTCAAGATAACCGAAGATAACCTAACCGAGCGGTTGGGCCATATCGTAGCGGACTATTCGGTCAACGAGTGCGCGCTCGAAGATATTTTTCTCAAATTCGACAAACAAGCCAAATCGCAATCAACATCAAGTCAATCATCAGTTCAACAACAACCAGACGGCGCCAATTTCGTATGAGAATGCATGAAGGGGGTTGAATATCGACTGACTGAGCACAAGATTGCCGTCGGAGAAGACTCCGTTTCCCGGCATCCTTTTCCACATCTCACCTGTACAAATTTCTTAGAACCTACGAATCTCTTAATCATTACGAGAATCAGTTATTCTTACGACGGCGGGCACTTGGGCTCAGAAACATCGGCATAATTTTATACTTAATTTATATATTTAAAATATATAAAACTAATATTAAAGATAATGAAGAAAGACCCTATTTATTAAGTATTTCCTAATTTCTAGAAATCGCGTACATTATAAATAAATGAAAACAGATTATTTCTTTAAAAATGAGTTATTGTTGATGTGTCTAGGCTTAGCGTGTATGTATGTTCTGTAGCTTTAGGCCAAGTACCAAGACCGCATTCTTTGGCCAAATAAGGGATTTTGAAAATTGGGAAAAATGTATGGTGGAGCAATGGCTATATCTAGGCCGGATTCTTTTAATTCTGCATGAAAATCTAGCAAACAAAATTTTGTTGGAAACTTCACGACTGTGTGGTACATGCTTTCCTCCAGAATCATGAAAATTTCATAATTTTTAATATGATTTATATCATTCGATATAATATATCATTTATATAATTCGATAATTTATAATATGATTTATTTTATATGAGGTATATCTTTGAATAAGCAAAGGTGGCAAAAAATTCGCTGAAAACAAAATGGTACGTTATTTCTTGATCGGATACAAATTGGGATACAAAATGCCAATCCGAAGGAGGGAAAATCTCAAAAATGGGGGATGGGACGGAATCTCGAAATTTCATGGGGGTACCCCTTGAAAAAATTCGAAAATTTTTAACATGATTTATAGGTATATCTTTGAATAAGGAAAGGTGGCAAAAGGTTCGCTGGTTATAAATGGGATTTAAGAAATAATTTATATAAGGCATGGATGTACTTGCAGCGTTGATCACAGAGCTGTACACTATTCGGTATCCTACTCAAATTGGCAGAGAGTCTAATATTAAATTATTAAATGTTATATAATTTATATTAGTCTGTGCTGAAGGATGCATCCATAACACCGTGTTCATATCAAATGTTTTGTAAAAAATTATATGCGGCCAAAATTTTTGGACTAGTTAGTGGGGACATTCAATTCAACGAAAAAATTCATAAAACAAGCTCAAAAATCAAAAATCGATAGTTATTTTTTTTAGCTAGGTTCATTAAAATGTTAAGTTAAAATTTTCTACCGCGATTTCCTTTCATCAAATACTTAAAGATATTCTTTCTAATATTACAAATTTTCATTTCGCCCTTTTTCTTCCAAATCGTAATGATCGCGAACACTGTGGCTCTAAATTAGTACAACTTTCACTTATTTCGCTAAATACAGCTTTAAAGTTAAAACAAAATTGCGTCACAGTTGCACACAATTCAAATTTCAGTTATTCGTAACGCGTTTATAACTAAAAGTTGAATTATTTTAGAAATAATTGTTATTGTAACTTGCACTTATCCGTCTTGGAAGCCCACTTGTTTTGTCAAGACCGCGAAGCACTCTACGCTGGACTCCGAAATACGGAGATATAAAAAGTTCGGATTTTAAGCTGTGAGTGTAAAAAAAAACCTAGAGATGTGAAAATCATAATATCTAAATGATATATCTAAATAATATATAAATAATAATATCTAAATAAATTCTTAGTCCTCTCGAGAATGGGTCGTAGCAGGATTTGGAGGTATTTTAACAAGCTGGACCAGAACACAGCCCAATGTGAGATTTGCGAGAAGACAATCAAGACCAGCGGGAACACTACCAATCTAATAAAACACATGAAAACCCATCCGCATATGTAAGTGCCCTACAACTGAACTTATATTTGTTTATACAATTTTTTTACTTACTTTTCAGAAATATCGACGATAACCAGTCAATAATAGCTAGGGCAATGTTCAAACGAAAGTTTTTGCCGGGTGAAAATAATCATAAAATCGCCAAACACTGTTCTTCCTCTGGCTTCGACCGCCATCCATTCATAAAAACATTCAAGGATGAGAATACAGAAGCTGTAATCAAGTACGAGAAAAGATATCTGCCGGGGTCAGTGGTGGAAAAAGGCTCAGATGGAAACGAATGGGAATCAACTGATGGTTTAACAGACACCTTAGCAGAAATCCCCAGTTCAGAGAGCATTATCGAGCTTGAGCCCAAGGAAGAGGTCCAAAAAGCTGATAAATGTAATCAGTGCCAAATCCAAGATGCACCGGCTACAGGTTGTAAGGATATAGACGGATTGTCCCAAGAAATCAGTAATCAAAATAAACCGAGTGATAGGTCCAAGGGTAACTCCTTACATCGGCATATGGCGTTCTTCGTCTGCCGCGACCGGCAACCGTTAAATATAATCTTCGGTGAAGGATTCCAACACCTTTTAAACGTGCTGTGTCCCATCTACAAGCCACCCAGTCCTTTGGAACTGGAGACTGTTATCTCCAAGGAATTCAAGAAGCAGACGACCAAGCTCCGAAAACGACTGTCCTCTTTACCCACGCTTAGTTTAAGTTGTTCCGTGGCAACCACGAACAACAAGCAAAGCTGGCTTGAGATGGCGGTTCATTTTCAAGAGAAGGGAAACAGAATGAATCGAAACCTGCCGGCCCAACCACTACCAGAGGCCTTCACCGCTAAAAATTTGAAAGAGTGCTTCGAAAGAATGTGTAAGAAGTTTGACATTTTAAAATCAAATATAACCTGTATCGTTACCATGAGTTCTCCCCTGTTGGAGGATGCGGTGATCTCCTTCCTCAGTGCCCAACGTCACTTACCGTGCTTTGGGCACTTTATGATCTCGGTTCTGGAGGCCGTAATGCAGCGGCCCGTAGTATGTGAATGGTGCCAAAGGATGCGTCGTTATGTAGAACGACAAAAGCCGCCACAAATCCCGATGAAGAATTGGCATCGCGTCACAGGATCGATGGAGCGACCACTTAGTTTGTACCAAATGTTAAAAGGGTACCTAAAAAACAAATCCTTCAAATCGGATGTTTGGGAACCACCGCTTTCATCTGAAGAAGAAGAGCTAGCTCACGAGGTAGTGGATTTGCTAAGGCCGTTGGTTAGTTCCATCAAGGAGCTGTGTCGAGAAAGTTTTCCGAGTGCTAGCCAGGTTCTGCCAATCGCAATCACCCTAATAAACGAACTAATGCAGGAGAAGAAACAGGAGCACCCGATTATACAGGATCTGCGCATATTCACGGTACAACGACTGCAGGAGAACTTCGAGTCCTTTGAGAGAAACAAACAGTTGGCTATGGCTAGCCTATTGGATCCACGGTTTCGCAAAATGCCATTCCAGAACAGTTCCCTTGTGGCCAAGTACGTGACACAGTTGTACGACTTAATTCCAAGGAATAAGAAAAGCGGCGAGACTGTTACAGTTGATTCTAATGAACATTACGACATCTGGTCGGCGTATAAGAAGTTTTCTCTCGGGGACAACAGCATTTCCCAAGAAAATTTGAGCGACACAAAGACAGACGTCCCCAATTCTAACGACGACGAGATATCTAGTTATTTTTCCTCTACAATCAGCACGGTACGGGCTGATCCTCTGCATCTGTGGCAGGAGCTGGCTCCTACCCACCCCGCCCTGTATGCTGTGGCACTAAAGTACCTTCACGTTCCGGCAACGTCTATGCCCTCGATACATGTCTTTACTTCCGAGGGTTTTTCCCAGGTGGAGCAGAATTTAAAGCTGTTGGAAAATGACATGGATAACGTTCTATTTTTATCGAATGTTCCTACGGATGATTGGAAACTATAAGCAATAAGCTCCACAGTTATTAAAAATGATCTTTGGTAAATGGTTTTATCGACAACGCTGTAGAATTGTATTAAAAAAAATGTTACGAACACCTTGAAGAAATCATCAATGTGATAATAGATCACCTGGAAGGGCTTTATACCGCTAAATAAAAAAATCTGCAAAGATTGTATAAGGCGAGAAAAAATAAATATATTTGGTTACAATAAGGACTTTTTTTATTTAGTTTTTTAACAAAGTTCAAAACGCTGTAAATTTAAATATTATTGATAATAGAATACTGATTAAAAACCATGTTGCTTTTTTTTGAATTTTGATAAAGATTAATCGAAAAAATTAATTCGAGGTCTCGGATTTGATCACTTAAATTTAAATTTTGAAGGTGTAAGGTATTTGTAAAATTTAATTTAACAAATAAACGGCCAACATTTATCTCCCTTTTCAACACTGCTCTGGTATTTTATTTGGTATTTTTAATGACCGCTGTCACACTGCTGATGACGTTTTTTCGCATTGTATTTTGAAGCATATTTTAATGTTGAAAAAGTGAAACATTTGCAACATGCGATCGTACACAACACGCAAGTAACACGACGAGTCAACGAGTTGACAATTTGTCCAAAAAGCCTACCACACGACAGCCACTGGAAGGGCCGAGGCCAGAGGAGAGCCACCATCAAAAGGCAGCAGCGAAAGTTTCGTTGCTGTCGTTTCCGCTCAAGGGAGGAGTGGGGTGTTACAATATAGGAGTGGAGAGAAGAGCAGTGCAGAGGTGTCCAAGGAGGAGCAATCAGAATTCAACCGTTGGAGGCAGCCGCCCAATATGCTAAGCACCAACTCCACGAAGACCAAGGAAATGTTCATCGTGCGTGCTCTTGAAAAGATCCTTGCCGACAAGGACATACGGCGCTCCCACCACTCGCAGCTGAAAAAGTCCTGCGACTCGGCGCTAGAGCAGATCAAGGCAGAGCTAATTAGTGCAGGCCAGATCGCCGAAGGCAATGAGCTGCCCTGTGCCGCCCTTCCGTTGCCCAAAAATGATGCGGCGAGCATTATTAATGCGGAGACCTACTTCCTACCTTTCGAGCTGGCGTGTAAGAGCCGGTCGCCACGGATCGTGGTCACTGCCCTCGACTGCCTGCAGAAGTTGATCGCCTACGGGCACTTGACGGGCTCTATCCAAGACTCTGCGAATCCCGGGCACTTGCTCATCGACCGCATTGTGGTTACGATATACGGATGTTTTAGTGGTCCCCAGACAGACGAGGGCGTTCAGCTGCAAATCATTAAGGCCTTGCTAACGGTGGTCACCTCTCAGCATGTAGAGATCCATGAGTTCACGCTGCTGCAGGCGGTTCGCACCTGTTATGACATCTACTTGTCCAGCAAAAACCTGGTCAACCAGACAACCGCCCGCGCCACCCTCACTCAGATGCTAAATGTGATCTTTGCCCGGATGGAAAACCAGGTGTATGAAATGCCGCCACCTCCCAATCCCATAAATGGAAGCATTCACTCGGAAGACTGCAACGGAAGTACGGGCGGGGGTAGTTCAGACGAGACGGCTGTCGATGCCGACGAAGTCATCGCCTCTGAATTACTGGCGGAGATCATAACAGGTGGGTTGTTATCAGCGAAAAAGGGCTGAGAATGATTGTACTTTGTAGTGAATTCTCAACACATTGTTAGTGGCATGAGTCAGCCTTGTTATTTTCCTGATAAGGTGCAGCATGAATAGCCGCACCTCCTGAACGCTCATAATCATACTGAGTAGAATAATAAAATGCCAATTTATTTTTTAGCCGCCTACAACGAGGCTATGAAGGACGTGGAGTCTGGCGGAGAAGGCGAACCTGCGGCTAATGGAAATGAATCCTCACATTCCGACCACGACAGTGTGGAGTTGCACAGCGAAAACGATGCAGTGGTCACCGCCAAGTTTACTCACATTCTGCAAAAGGACGCATTTCTCGTGTTTCGAGCGCTGTGCAAGTTATCGATGAAACCTTTGCCGGAAGGACATCCCGATCCCAAGTCCCACGAGCTGCGCTCCAAGGTGCTATCGCTTCACCTGCTGTTGCTGATCCTGCAGAACGCTGGACCCGTCTTCCGATCCAACGAGATGTTCATCATGGCCATTAAGCAGTATCTGTGCGTAGCACTGTCCAACAACGGAGTGAGCCTGGTACCTGAAGTGTTCGAATTGTCGCTGTCGATATTCGTAGCTCTGCTATCCAACTTCAAGGTGCATCTGAAGCGTCAGATCGAGGTGTTCTTCAAGGAAATCTTTCTTAACATTTTGGAAGCCAACTCGAGCAGTTTCGAGCACAAGTGGATGGTTATCCAGGCGCTTACGCGGATATGCGCGGATGCCCAGTCGGTGGTGGATATCTACGTTAACTATGATTGCGACTTCTCAGCGGCTAACCTCTTTGAGAGGCTTGTCAATGATCTCTCGAAGATTGCCCAAGGTCGCCAAGCCCTTGAACTGGGCGCCAATCCCATTCAGGAGAAGTCCATGCGCATTCGTGGCTTGGAGTGTCTCGTTTCCATTCTAAAGTGTATGGTGGAGTGGAGCAAGGATCTTTACGTGAACCCCAACATGCCAGCTCCTGCCTTGCAAGTGCAATCCCCCACAGCAACAGATCACGACCAGCCCGACACCACCATCCAAACAACTCACAGCGGTTCCAGTCACAGCTTAAACTCGAATCAGGAGCAGTTTCAGGATCTGCCGGAGGCCCTGGAGGAGCGAAAGATGCGTAAAGAGGTCATGGAAACGGGCATCGAATTATTCAACCGCAAACCGCAAAAGGGTGTGCAGTTCCTGCAGGAAAAACAACTGCTAGGCTCCACCTGTCAGGATATCGCCCGCTGGCTTCACGAGGACGAACGGCTGGACAAGACCGTCATAGGAAACTACTTGGGAGAGAACGACGAACATTCCAAGGAGGTAATGTGCGCCTACATCGATGCCTTCGATTTCCGGCAGTTAGAGGTTGTGGCCGCCTTGAGAATCCTGCTCGAGGAGTTCCGGCTCCCAGGAGAGGCGCAAAAGATCGACCGTCTGATGGAGAAGTTCGCCAGCAGGTATTGCGAGTGCAATCCCCAAAACCAATTATTCCAAAGCGCCGACACTGTCTACGTGCTGGCCTTCAGCATCATCATGTTGACCACGGACCTCCACTCCCCGCAGGTGAAGCACAAGATGACCAAAGAGCAATATATTAAGATGAACCGCGGTATCAGCGACAGCAAGGCGGACTTACCCGAGGAGTACTTGTCCTCCATCTACGACGAGATCGCAGAGCACGAGATTAAAATGAAGAATAATTCCGGGATGCTGCAGCCGAAGCCAACTGGAAAGCAGGCATTCATCACGGAGAAGCGGCGTAAGCTGCTATGGAACATGGAGATGGAGGTCATTTCCCTGACGGCCACCAATCTGATGCAGTCGGTCTCGCACGTAAAGTCGCCATTCACCTCGGCCAAGCACCTGGAGCACGTGCGTCCCATGTTCAAGATGGCCTGGACGCCCTTCCTTGCCGCCTTTTCGGTGGGATTGCAGGACTGCGATGATCCTGAGATTGCAACGCTCTGCTTGGACGGAATACGTTGTGCTATCCGCATTGCCTGCATTTTTCACATGTCTCTGGAACGAGATGCCTACGTACAGGCCTTGGCCAGGTTCACGCTCCTCAACGCCAACTCACCCATAAACGAGATGAAGGCCAAGAACATCGATACAATCAAAACTCTGATCATGGTGGCTCACACGGATGGTAACTACTTGGGCAGTAGTTGGCTGGACATTGTCAAGTGCATCAGCCAGTTGGAGCTGGCACAGCTCATTGGCACTGGCGTGCGGCCGCAGTTCCTTTCCGGGGCGCAGACTACTCTAAAGGACTCGCTGAATC
This sequence comes from Drosophila atripex, assembly GCA_035045925.1. NCBI lineage: Eukaryota > Metazoa > Arthropoda > Insecta > Diptera > Drosophilidae > Drosophila > Drosophila atripex. The sequence goes on from JAWNOP010000070.1 coordinate 12,806,927, forward strand.
CCAGCGTGAAGGAGCACATCGGAGAGACAAGCAGCCAGAGTGTTGTGGTGGCTGTGGACCGCATCTTCACCGGGTCCATGCGACTTGATGGAGATGCCATAGTGGACTTCGTGAAGGCCCTGTGTCATGTTTCGGTGGACGAACTGCAGCAGCAGCAACCGCGAATGTTCTCGCTGCAGAAAATCGTTGAGATCAGTTACTACAATATGGAGCGTATCCGTCTGCAGTGGTCGCGCATCTGGCAAGTCCTCGGGGAACACTTCAACACAGTCGGCTGTAACAATAACGAGGAGATTGCATTCTTTGCTCTGGACTCACTGCGTCAGCTTTCGATGAAGTTCATGGAGAAGGGCGAGTTCAGTAATTTCCGATTTCAAAAGGACTTCCTGCGGCCTTTCGAGCATATTATGAAGAAAAACGCTTCGCCGGCCATTCGCGACATGGTGGTTCGCTGCATTGCCCAGATGGTGAACTCGCAGGCTCACAACATCCGTTCCGGCTGGAAGAACATTTTCAGCATCTTCCATCTGGCAGCGGGAGATCATGAAGAGCCAATTGTGGAGCTCGCCTTTCAGACCACGGGCAAGATAATCGGCGATTTGTATCAGCGACAATTCGCCATCATGGTGGACTCCTTTCAGGATGCTGTAAAGTGTCTGTCGGAGTTCGCCACCGCTCGTTTTCCGGACACCAGCATGGAGTCGATTCGCTTGGTGCGCACATGTGCCCAGTGCGTCCACGAGGCTCCACAGCTATTTGCGGAGCACGCCGGAATGGAGAACGACGCCTCGGTGGCGGAGGAGGATCGGGTGTGGGTACGCGGCTGGTTCCCAATGCTCTTCTCGCTCTCCTGTGTCGTCAACCGGTGCAAGCTGGATGTGCGAACCCGCGCCCTGACCGTGCTCTTTGAGATTGTCAAGACCTATGGGGAGAGTTTCAAGCCCAACTGGTGGAAGGACCTGTTCAATGTGATTTTCCGTATCTTCGATAACATGAAGCTACCTGAACACGTCACCGAAAAGTCCGAGTGGATGACGACCACGTGCAATCATGCTTTGTACGCCATCATCGATGTTTTCACGCAATACTTTGACGTCCTGGGTCACCTGTTGCTGGAGGAGCTATTCGCCCAGCTCCACTGGTGTGTCCAGCAGAGCAACGAGCAGTTGGCGCGATCTGGAACGAACTGTTTGGAAAACTTGGTCATTTCGAATGGCTTCAAGTTTAATGAGTCTACATGGGACAAGACATGTCAGTGCATCCTGGACATATTCAATGCCACGCTGCCGCAGGAGCTGCTCAGTTGGCGGCCAAAGGCACATTCCAGTAATAGCCAGCCCCAGGAGCACAATCACTTCGAGGCCCTGCATATTCGATGCGTGGTACAGCTGGAGCTAATCCAGACAGTGGACAACATAGTGTTCTTTCCAGCAACGTCGCGCAAGGAAGACGCCGAGACTCTGGCCCAGGCGGCAGCCGACCTCACGGGTGGCAGGAACGGTTCGCAGTCGCAGCTGCTTGATTGCCAGCGCGAGGAACAGGGCATGTACGGCTATTTGCGCACACGCCAGCTGCTGACCCTGGCCGACTGCCTGATGCAGTCGCACCGCTTCGCCAAACGCTTCAACGCCGACCAAGAGCAGCGCAGCCTGCTCTGGCGAGCTGGATTCAAGGGTTCGGTGAAGCCCAATCTGCTAAAACAGGAGACATCCTCACTTGCGTGCGTCCTGCGTATATTTTTCAAGATGTATGGCGACGAGAACCGACGCAGCGACTGGCCGGGAATCGAGAAGGAGTTGGTGCAAGTGTGCAAAGAGGCACTCGGCTACTATTTAAGCCTGCAGAGCGAGGCGCACCGTGATGCCTGGACGTCGCTCCTTCTGCTCATCCTCACGCGTCTTCTGAAAATGTCCGATGCAAGGGTGAGCTTTGATGTTAATATTAAAACCACAAATAATTTGTATAATTAAATCTATTGCAGTTCGCCACCCACGTATCCAACTACTATAGCCTGCTCTGCGAAATGATGTGCTTTGACCTCAAGCCCGAACTGCGAAGTGTCCTTAGGCGTGTCTTTATGCGTATCGGTCCAGTATTTAATATTATGAGCGCTAAATAGTCAAGGAGGAGACAGAGCCACCTGGCTAGCTGACTCGGCCATGTTAATAGTTCGATCGTCCCCAATCTCCCTCCCTCCCTTAAATCATTGTTCCATGAGCACTCCTCGGTTCCCTCGGCTTTGTTGTTTTGTTGGCACTTAATCTTACAAGCGAGTATATATTTTTATTATATTTATAAACAATACATAGTCGGAATGTAATGTTTATTAGGTTTAAAGGAGAATGTTGTTGTTTTTATCTACATATATATATATACATAACTGTGTATATGCTATATAAGGCTTTAATGTGTGCGTGTGTATAGTTTCCCTCAGTTACGAATTTGAATTTGTTTTCCCTGGTGTAACCACATCATCATCATGATTCCCTTTTACCGGTTAATGATTAGCCTAAATACCGATTAAACGAGCATATTTTGCAGCCTGTATATTGCTAGTGTTAATTTAAATCAAAATATACTTATATGAATATATATATTTCAAATATACAATATTAATGTATTAAAAGAATATGGTTTATTGTTTTTCTGACCTTTTACTCGACAGATAAATCTTTAGATTTTTTTTTTTCAAAATTTTCGCGTTTTAGGACCAACCAAGTTCAAGGCACATTGTCAGATCTGATCTGATCATTTTTCTATAGATGTTTGCCAATCTATAAAAAAGATATAAACATTTATATGTTTTTTGTCTCACGTTCTTAAATTTGATTTAAATTCGAGAAACATTTCGTCTTGTTAAAAATAAAACGATGAAAATTAAGTGGTTCGAATTTTTTGGGTGTCATTTGGCTAGTCTTTTGGGACCCAGATTTATGGCATTTTTATTGTACCCCAGATATGTGCGCCGAATTCATTGAAATGATGTTAACAGCTTCATGCCACTATGCTGAATTCGGACAATAAAAATGTATTTTGGCGGAGCTATATATTATTCATAGAGTATCCTGTTGATTAAAAATAAATGGGTAATAAATAAGAAATAAAGAAAATACATCAAGCGTTTTTTTATTTTTAAAACTTTATTGTTTTGAAATGTTTTATTTACGAATATTTTAATTTTTTCATTCCTAATGGAAGAGATCCTTGATTTTGGCCCTCATAAGTAAGTTACTTGGCTAAGATCTATCAAAATTTTCAGGCTTAAAGTTTCAGTTACGAAAAGGTAAAATAAACTGAAAGAAAGGTGATTATTGGAATATTTCAAGGCAAGTTCGAAGCCTTGCCTTTGTGCAAAATTTGTATCTTAGCCACTATCCACATGACATGGAGTGATATTTTTCGTGCCACTTTGTTTGTTTGCTGGTTAAACAATTCGATTAACACGGAGAGGCTACAAACTGCCCGAAACTGAGATGATCGGGTTGAAATCAATGGGGCTTTGTATGGCGAAGAATGCAGGGAAAGAAGTCTCCCCTGGCTCCAGTGTTGAATGTGTGAGTTGGAAATTCTTAGCCATACGCTAATAAATCTTGTTGATATGTCAATTTTCGTGGAAACTTAATCAAGCTCTCGATTTCTGATTCGATTTGCGAAAAGTCACAACATCAGGTGCTAATTGAGGGATTAATTTCGTTAGAAGCCACATTTTTTCTATAGAGATAAATTATAACAGGCGTACAGCTTTACCTTATGACTGCTCCCAAAATCTTATCCAATCCCTCTTGAGCTAATCATAAACGGGAGTTCAAGATCTTTGACAAACCACGCATTCAGTTGCTTTATAATCATATAAGACATACAATAAATCCGGAATTAAAATGGTAAACAGTTGCTTCCAAAACAAAATAAAAACAAATCCTTAGCCACGCGTGTTACCAGCCCAGAAATACCTAAAGAAATAAACATATACCAATGATAAAAGAATAAAAAAAAGGCTTTATGTTCCGGTTATCAGGAGAAATTATTAGGTAACCAAAAGTATTGTCCACCAAATGAGTTTGAAAATGGTTCCAAATACCTTGAAAAGTTGCTTGAACTGTCCAAAATATATTTTCGTTGCAAATATGTACGTTAGTAATGATAGAAACGGTTACTTCCTGAGATGAAGATTATCAAGATTATACTAATCTCCCGACTTTTGGGTAAATATTTACATATTTCGCGAAACTAGAGTTGTTTATGTTTTTTTGCGAGTATATCCGAGTCTGTAGAAAAGTAAGTAAAATTGTTTAATTAAAAACTGCATCTATGTACACGGTTTTGGGTCACATTAATAAATATTTTAAATCCCAAAAATCCGTTAAATAAATAATGATTTAAATAAAATAACTCATAACCAATTTAATTTCTTAGAAACTAAAAAGAACCTTCTAAGATTTACTTCAAATATTCTTTTTATTTCCACCAAGAAGCGTTCTAATTCTTTTCCTTTGAAAGACTTCCCTTATGCAGTCAAAAAACTTGATTAGTCACGTGGGTTCAGTTAATTCCCATTAACAATAATTACGCGACCTTGGAGTGGGCTGCCATCGCGGGAGCTTAAATCAAATTCTATCCAGATATTGTACATTCCCATTCCCATTTCCATTTTCATTACGATTTTGCAAAACGGCGAGCGGAATGCGGAAAAGGCGGAAGCAAACAACTATAAACTGCAGGGAGTGTGGGGGGATACGACTGAATAGACCTCTGTAAAATAATCATATTAATGTAAAGTAAATAGAATATGCAGATAATTGAAAAACAAGCCGAGCCCACTGAAAAGTGTGCGATAAGATTTAATCCAAACGCAAACACAAGCCAAATTGGTTGCGCATACGCAGTGGTGGCCGCAGAGGGGCAAATAGATAGCGATCGAATTTGGCGATTTTGAAAGAAAAACAAAGTTCATCCACAACAATGGATAGTGTTAGCTTGTGGATCCATGTAACCAATTTATACTATTGTCCATTGGGGAAAAAAGTGAAACAAAAGCGTCGCAGAATTGAAATTAGTGACAAATTTTGAGCTTAACTCGCTGAAGTGGCTTCGTGCTAGTTGGTGACTGTGCATTGCCTAATGGACTAATGGAATAACATGACCGGCGCGATGATGGGAATGACGGATCCCTCCGGCCCTTCTCAATCTGCCTCCACCGCGACCGCTTTTCCGGCCCAATCCATTGCCTGCGAGAAAGCTCTCTGTGGGCGCAGCTCCCCAGAAAAGTGCTACGATTAGCGTATCACCCTTGCTCATCCCCCATTCCCCATCCGTACCATATATTGAGATATATGTACATACATAGAGATGTAAAAATATATAGATGTGGATGTGCTGTCGAGCGCGCGATCGCGATCACGCTTTAAGTAAACAGCAACAAAAACAATGCACAAAAGTTCGACAACAAAACCGAAATAAAAAATAAAATTAAGGCATGTATGAAGCAATTTAGAAAAGTAAATGCACAGTGGAACATTAAAATTATGATAAAAATAAAAAAAAAAAACGATTATATCTTAAATAAATAAAAAATATACTAAGCAAACTTTTTATTGTTTTTATATAACTTCCCATGATCTAGAATCTATTCGAAACTCCCAATAATTGATCGATCGTGCTTAACAATAATCGATTAACACTTTCCGTTCTCGAGTTCAGCTCCATTTCCTCTTTCTGTCCACCGCCTCAGTCCCGGCCTGACACTTGGTGTAGAGTCAAGGTCAAACGGCCAGGTAGTGCAAAAATCAACAGACTTTGGTGTTAGACGCTCCGAGAAAGCGAATGCGAACTAATTACGTATTCGCCCCATAGTACCGCACTCATGTATGTACGACTGGCTGGAGAACGGCGGCAAACTATTGAACCCAGTAGCACTGTCAACGGCTCCAATGACGCCGCAGCCGGGCCGCAACTGTTGGCCCCTCCCCCTGAGCCGCCTCCGGGTAGTTCCCTGCTCCTCCCAACCACCCACGGATTTTGGGTTAAACAGTAGTTTATTTCACTGGCTTTCACGCTCACCTCTCTGCTTTTTCTTACTCTCTTTTTTGCCGGCGCTCTCTTTTTTTTTTTTTTTTATTATTTTTGATTCTGCCCACCGCTCGTAAGGTGCGTATTGCTGCTGCTGCTGCTGCTGCCGCCGCCGCCGCCGACGACGACGCTGTCAGGTTTCAAGTCAACGCCACTGGCCGAGTCCGGCAGTCTACAACCAGCGGACTATCCAAGCAGTCATCGTTCCGTTCACCAGCAAGTGATTCCGCGATTCTCCGGTGCTGTCATTCCCGATTCCCGGTTCTCTATAAAGCGACCAGCCCGATCCCCAGCGAACCCAGACGCGTGTCATAGTCCGCGAGTTAAGGTCCTCCCGTGTCCAGTTCCTTTTAATTACACATCCATCCAATAACCAAGATGAGCCACCACTGGGGTTACACCGAGGAGAACGGTAAGCTGGAAAGCGGCTGTGGGGGCTGAGAGCTCATCGAGCTCTTCGGTTGTTTGTTTTGAATTTTTTTTTTTGGCAGCCTCCGCCGAATCAGGTTCCCGCTTTGGGTTTGTTTATGTTGTTTACGGGCAAGCGGAGAAACCGCTTCTCTTGGGACGTCTGGCCTTCGTCTAATCAGACATCGCCGTCTGCTTTTATTTCCATTTTTGAGTCATATGCACGCTGCGCATGCGTGCCATAATATATCCAGTATTTGCAACGTAACGTAACGCTTTCAACGTAAGGGGGGGCGTATGGAAAGTAGTGACATGATTTCTTCCGCGATGAGGAATTTTCACAATGTTTGCTCACCGAGACAGTGTTTTATAGGAAAACATTTGTTATCTTGCCTAGATATTACGGCAGGAATTTATTCCCTTAGTGTTCTTTCATGACAAACCTGATTTATCTGAAAGAAAAACGTCACGTTCCCGAATCAGACAGAGAGCTCTATAATTGAGTCGTTAAGCGATAAGATATTTCCAGATACCCACACGGGCGTAGGGATCGAGGGGCCTAACCCAATAAAATCCGGTTAAACACCACAATGTGTGAGTAACTTCTAATAAATAGGTAATTAGTCAGATAGCTTACCACTAAAAACACTCAAAGGAAGTGTACGATTTCTCTTATCTTTGGAAAGGGCTTAGGCAGTTGACGCAATGAAAAAAATAAAATATAAACTTAACTCAGCTGGGGATTACTTCCGAAGTAAGATCCACTAACGATTACACAATGCATTTGAACGCCCTGCACTTCGATTTCACGCTTCATAGGCAAACCGAACGACCGACGATCGGCGTAAACAGACCCCGTCACTAGACTTGGCCACTCATGAATAATGGGAATATTAATTGAGTTTTAACTCGGGGAGTTTCGCACGAGCTGTGTCTCGTGATTTGGCTTTTAGCAGGGCGGGTGCTTCCCAAACAACCAGTCGCTGGAACAACAGCCAAACGGGTTCGAATTCGATTCGCATTCTCATTCTCGAGCGATCGAGCGATCGACTGGCTTTGTCTCTTTCTGCAAGACCTCTACCGCGCTCTGTCTCTTCTGCCTTGAGGGCAGGTTCATTTGCTAGTCAAGTGCATGTTCTTCGGCGGCTAAGGACACAGACCGCAGACCGGTTCCACCGCCATCACATTGCCAAAGACTTCGACGTATACGTAATATTCATGTTATGTGTGTGCGACATATAGCATTAATAGAATATATATCGATTCGGACAACTGGCCGCCATATCATATCAATTAGAAAATCAAAAATCTACAATTTTTGACAATATCAATTGATTTGCTTAACTGGTCGTGATTGCTCTGATTGATTCGATGCTGATACTGATTGGTAACTTTCCAACGCAAGAAGACCCTTATCAGTGGGCGTCTACTTAAAAGACGATCCTAGAATGGGCCGGCGATACCTACTTCCAAGTCGTAAATATATGTACATACATATATATATATATTTTTTAGCAGCGATTGTGCGATCGGTGCAGCCAGTCAGCCACCCTTATCAATCGCTCAGGTTGCTTCTCACCCCTGGCCCTGTCAAAACTGTCTGAATGGTAGCTGCCACGCTTCCATCTGGGCATTTCAGATTACAACTCGCGTGTTTATGTGTGAAAGATCACAAAAGTGTTCCGAAATCGGTTTTCCATCTATCAGATGAACTTATACTTTTCCAGTTAAGCTACACTGGCTTAAATACAACTTGAAAATCCTGAAAATCGTTATGAAACCATGACAAAGTTATCTAAGATAGATAAAAAGAAATAGCTTTTGTCGCTGTTTTCGCAAAAAACAAACTAAATTCACCGTATCATGAAATTGCCAAAATTAAAGTGATCGATGGATTTTTAATGTACCTAAATTATACTTTTCCTTGTCTTATCAGTTCTCGAAGTTGGATCAAAATTACTTAAGAAATAATGGATTCCCAGTGTAGTACCTCGTATAGACGAACTCTCAATTCTCACATCAAAGTTCAATTTCATTAATGTCTATCAATTGAATACGGTTTTTATTAGCCATATAATCGCCAGATCAAATCCAGGCCCCCGCCATTAAAGCCAATATTTATGAGGGGGGAGGGATGAATAAAAAATAGAACTACGAAAACAATTTCTCACGCAAGGAACGTGCGAGATATCGCCAGTTTGATATTATTTTTGGCCGGCTCTATAGATACTGCAGTTGACTTGCCCATCCAGATATTTTATTGAACGTGCTAATAAAATGATTCTGACAGGAATCGTATTTATAAATATATATACATCTTTATATCTTTATATCTGTGGTTTTCTCATAAAGAATTCGCCAATATATGGGTTGGAAAATTTTTGAGAAATAAAACTTAGCATCCATAAATATAAGTACACTTTTTACGAAACATGGACGTGACCGAAACTTTTGAAAGTAAAGGCTACGATGGCCATTTCATTAGGCTGAAAAAACATTAAGAAACTCAGTTGGGTTCCTTGAGTTACGACAATTCAATTATTTCATTGTCGGTTTATTGTCACCATTTCACATGCAAACAAATAATTACAGCAAAAAGTTTCTGCAGGTGATTGAAGGGTTGGACGGGGAAGTCGATTGCTTTCTAGTTAGATAAATGGTTTATCTTCGACCGAGACAGCCCAAGGGTTGTGGGTACTTCTGGGGCTTCCTCCAGCCAAGGTGGCTCATATAAATAGTAGACTGACAGTGGGCCTGGATCGAGGGCCCACAAAAAGCAAAGACCCTTGACCCATCATTGCAGCAATATATCACCTGACTGACTCATATATATCTCCGAATACGGGACGTTTGGAGGTGGGGTTTACTTTCCCAAACCAGTTTTTTGAGCACTTCCTTACGATCATCGAAGGAGGAAAAAAACACGCAACAAACCCATGCCTCCGTCCATTTCCGATGATTCTGGTTGAAATTATCATGCAAGGCTCGCTTAGAATCGCTTAGCTCGTAAATTCGTAAATGCTAATTGCTTATTTTTTTAAAAGCTTTTTTTTGGAACTGTCGTAACGAGTATTTTTTAATTGACTCTCGTGTTGTATTTTTGCGCTGTCTTGACTTTTATGGCGAAATGTTTTTGTGTAAAAAATTATTATTCTTTGGTGAATCGCATTTTTTAGCTCAAACTTAAAAAAAGGGAATATTCTATCGGGGCTCCAACGTAAGTTCCCAATCGAGCTTGTTTCCGGAGCAAGTTCTCTCCGACAGCTGCAATTTTTTCTGGGTTCTGGGTAATTTATTTGCCGTAATTCAATGAATAAATCGCTTGGATTTTATCACAGCACTAGAACAACAAACGCAGTGTGGCTTTTGTTCGTTGTGATCTAAATTGGATGGAATAAACGGCAAAACGATGATGGGATTGTTTGAGGAGTGTGGAAATAATAAATTTGCAGTTCGTAAAATTCATTTAAAAGTGGAGCTCTAATAAAGCTCCATTTGATCAGCCTGCTGGGAGTATCAAGTTACCAACATGAGGCTTTTTATTTCCTCGTTTTTGTTCAATTCTGTTTAAACAAGTGCGACATTTCCTTGCTGTTCTTTACTTTCTTTTACCTTTAAAGCCTTAGCCAGTCGTTGCAAAAATGCCGCCATTTGATATTTAAGTGCTTACAGCTAAAGCCAGTAACAAACTTGTTAAGTAAACAAAAGCAAATACCTCGTCAGAAGCGAACAAAAATTCATACTAAAACGGAAAAAACCTGCGGCATTAGTTTAAGTAAATATGTGTGGGAATGCCTCCACCAGTTTTTAATTCAAATATGCACAAAAATACATATACAGAAAAATATATGATTTCGATGAATAAATATGGCCGGAGACTTGCACTTGCCTGTGAAGTTATAAAAGGATCGTGCCACACTTGATTTGTATGCCCAACGTGGCGTATACGTGACTTTCATACGACCGATCTTTGATTTAGGGATTTTCTATTGAAAATTCGTATATGTATGTATGGCACGCCATGTTTGTCATCAACAAGAAAATGGAGGATTTTGATAAATGCATTTCACCTGACTTTTATTTATTATCAATTTAATGGAGGACTTTGGGGGGGGGGGGGGGCTTTAGTGAAATGAATACTCTAGGTACACAGAATTTGACGCTTTGAGCTCCGTGATTTATCATATGACAGAAAAGGCTTTGCTTTGCCCGGTGTCTTCGGGTTAGATAAGAACGGTTGTGGTTGCCTTCGGGGTGACAGTCTTAGACAGGTACTACCATCACAGCCCTAGAACATTTATAAGCTATTTGTTGGTTTGGTTTGGACAAATGAATCAACGCCTCCAGCCCCCCCCGCCCGATCCTCTTGAAACTGAAACTTTGCGGTTTATCTGGAGCGTGCGTCTGCAACGAACTTGTATCACATGACTTGGCCTGCGGTCTTCAGAGTGATTTTGCTGGCACGTGACGTTGTTCTGTGCCAATATTTGTTCTGACTTTGCAACTGCCGGCCCAGCCAGTAATTAAAAATAATACGCATACACGAACCTATGTATAAAACGTAATGCAGTACACAGTAGAAGGGTAAATACTTGTGTTGTCACAGCCGGTTGGTCAGATAAAAAATTTCTATGCAAATATTATGACTGCCAGTTGAGCAAACGATTAGCCTGGCGACATTTTAATAAAAAACCAAATAAATAAATTAGCAATCGTATATTAAAGTCATATAGTTAAGATGATTTATCCATTTTCTTATTAATAAATTAATGTATATTTCTGTTTGCCAGCATATAGAGGAGTCTCTCCTTTATTGTCTTTTCCATCAAGATTTGATTTGGCCCCTTAATGACCCATAATTAGCGTCCCTGGAGTGCTTTCCAATAAGTGATTGATTTTACTGATTTATTGTTTCTTATCGTTGGATTAACACTTAAAGTACCTTGGGCAAACACAAACTGTCATTATTGGATTTATATTTAGCCCCTTTCCGTTCATTGGATTCTTGCAGGACCTGCCCACTGGGCCAAGGACTACCCACAGGCATCGGGACATCGCCAGTCCCCCGTGGATATTACCCCCTCCAGCGCCAAGAAGGGCAGCGAGTTGAAGGTAGCCCCTCTCAAATGGAAGTATGTGCCGGATCACACAAAAAGCCTGGTTAATCCTGGTAAGATATATTTTATTTAGAATCATAATATGAAGAAAATTAATATATACGATTTATTTTTTACAGGCTACTGCTGGCGCGTGGATGTTAACGGCAACGAGTCCGAGCTCACTGGCGGACCGTTGGGCGATCAGATCTTCAAGCTAGAGCAGTTCCACTGCCATTGGGGTTGCACAGACTCCAAGGGATCTGAGCACACCGTCGACGGAGTGTCCTATTCCGGAGAGCTGCACCTGGTGCACTGGAATACCACCAAGTACAAGAGTTTCGGAGAGGCGGCTGCCGCTCCGGATGGCTTGGCAGTGCTGGGCGTGTTCCTGAAGGCTGGAGATCATCATGCTGAGTTGGACAAGGTTACCAGCCTGCTGCAGTTTGTCCTGCACAAGGGAGATCGTGTGACTCTGCCCGGAGGCTGCGATCCCAGCAAACTACTTCCCGACGTGCATACCTATTGGACATACGAGGGATCCCTGACCACTCCTCCATGCTCGGAGTCGGTCATTTGGATCGTGTTCAAGACCCCCATCGAAGTATCCGATGACCAGCTGAATGCCATGCGCAACCTCAACGCCTACGACGTGAAGGAGGAGTGCCCATGCAACGAATTCAACGGCAAGGTCATCAACAACTTCCGCCCCCCGTTGCCGCTGGGAAAGCGTGAGCTGCGCGAGATCGGTGGTCACTAAGTTCCTTGGAATCAGTCGTTTGAAATTGGATGGTCATATATATGAGAGACGCTCGATTAGCTGTTTGCACCCACACATCACATCCCCCGGTAAACAGCGCGCCACGATGGTACTACGCCTCGGTCTGGACCTGCACATCCCACTGTTAAAATATCGTTGTTAGATCGTACTACTCCCAGAAAGCATACCTACTATATGTGCATACGCATCCCTATTCACATCTGTTTATGTCTAGCTTTAAATGTAAACTTAATTGTAAATGTACTCCTGTTGGATTGTTTGTTCGTTAAACGTTTGCAAAATGACAATTAGTATATATTATTATGGTATTAAAAACTAAATATAACACTCTTAGATGTTGCATATGAGTAAAGTGATTTTTATTCTTATAATACAATTTATTTTAGAACTATATCACACAGATTGGGCAAAATATATACATTGTATATACGAGCTAACTTTTTACGACAGGTTTTTGGGTAAAATTTAGAAGTTGACTTGGCTTGGTGGTCCAGTTGAGAAAGAATTCATCTTTTAATTGAAGCCATGCTTCTTGGTAAACTGTTGACCAGCTTTTACACGTTGCATATGTTATTTCGTCAAAGTTGGTACATTTTCTGCGAAACCGTTCGCTTAGATCAGGGTTGGTACTAATGCAGTCGAGAAATGTTAGAAAAAGCTTAAACTTGCTGATTTCCAAGGCAGCCTGTGGAGAATTTATCTTCTTTTTGGTCAACCCTTGCCGTTTACCATTTACTGAAATTTCATAGGGCCTGCGGATAATGAAATGAAATAATGTAAGGGGAAATTCTCAAACGGAGGAATATTATAGAACTCACTTCTTCTTCTCAGGCAGTAGAGACCAAACCAACCCATTGGGGGAGGGCTGCCATTCAGCACACTGAGTAAACTCAAAAGTAAGATCAGTGCTTATGCGAATGGTTGGTTTTTTAGGCTGAAATCTTGGGTGACTAAAGTTACGACCCTCCCATCGCTTATAGATGGCTCTTTGTAAAGATTCGAAGTGTGCATCAGCACAGCAAAAGTTGAGGGTGCTGAAATAGATTGGTTTGGATATCAGACAGTCCAGAAGTGCGCCTTGCACGCCGAGTACATTCCACCTAGATAGTTTATCGCTACAAGACATGGATAAGGTGGGAATTCCACGACCGGGTTTGGTCCTGAGAGCTCCTGGTGTCTGCTGCATAGCGTCAATGCATGCTTCCTTCGAGTCCATGTCCTTGTTTATTAGTTTAGCCCCGGTGAAAATAACATCAGACTCTTCAGAAAGTCGCGGCCGCTTCGTTGGACCCTCAGGCTCCTCTTCTATCACGATGCAGGCATCTCCGCAGGGCGTTTGAGTGCTCAGGAAGTGATATTCCACGTGCTCGTCTATGTCATAGCATTGACTCTCACAGTTCCAATGAAAGATTCGATTTTGTCCCAATTCGTGGTACAAATAGCGTTGAAAAGCTCGTCGTGCTAGGACTTCAGCATGGGAATCATTCAGTATGAATCCATTACCGCAAAGTTTTGTATGTGGAATGGACTTGGTGCCTAATCCAAGGGCGACCACTTGATTGCTCTTCGTGTGCAGGTTTGACTCCACGATTCCAGCTAAGACCGTCCACTGGTTGGAGGTAGGTTTTCCAGTTTTTGGCAGTGATTTATATTTATTGTAGCATAACGTAGCAATATCCTGCACAGAAGGCTTATCGTTATCACACATGTTTGTTGTTTATTTTGAACTAACGCAGTGTTGGAGTACGTTTTCGGCAGTATTTTTCTATCTTGCAGTAGTTTTTAGTATCTTATTATCCCATTCATTTGGTAATTCTTTTTTCGCCTTTTGAAATTTGGTTACACCGATAGCTTATTTACATTTTTACAATCTTGTGAAACTAAAAAATAAACAATAAATAGCCGGAAACATGCCTAAAGTAGTTTCGCGTAGTATTATATGCTCCGACACGAAGGATCAGGAAGAGTACAATGAGGAGAAGCCGCTTAATATCTATTACTGCTTGTGTAATAAGATGGCTTTGATTTTAGGTACGCATGTTTCATCGAGATGAAAAAACATGTACTCATATTTATCTTCTTGTTTTAGACTGTTCCTTAGAGCAGCTTCCGTTGCGAGAAATTGACAATGCACGTGTAATAAACGCTACAGAGCATGCCAACAAACTGACTTACAATCCAACGCCGAGGATGATCTACATAAAGCGCAAGAGCAGAGGCAATGCAATTGAAAAACAGTATCGTTACAAGGTATTAAATCAGTTACAGTTGAGTTGATTTTTAACTATTAATAATTAATTTTATTCCAGTGTCGAAGCTGCAATTTGCCACTCTACTATCGCCACAGCCCAGACTCCAATGTAACGTTTGTAATGTTCAATGCCCTTATGCGAAACAAAGGAGATAAGCCCCTAACCAAAATTCTAAGCTCTAGATCCGAAGCTAAGAGCAAAACTTCATCATCCACACAATCAGGTGCGGGTGCCGCTGGGGAAGATTCGGGCATTGTTGATGCCAGTGGAAAGAAGGTTATGGTAACGAGGCACACCAAGAACATGGGCAAGTTCAGTTCGGTCACTGTATCCACCATCGACGAGGAAGAGGATGAAATCGAAGCGGTACGTTTTTAATTATTTTTTCATAACAGAATCCATTCTAAATCTGGATTAATTATTTTTTTTTTCAGCGCGAAATTGCCGACAGTTATGCGAACAACGCTCGGATTATTGAAAAGCAGCTACAGCGCAAGGGAGGAAAGCTAAGTGATGTAGGGATCAAAGGAAAGACAGAGGATGCGCCCCCACCAAAAAAACAGCGAGGCACACTTTTAGAAAGATAATATTTTCCTAAATAAATTTTATAATAAAAGTCAAACATGTATGAGCATTATTATAACTAGACAAAAGCCTAAGAAGTACTCCATTCTTTTAAAAACACTAGAGAGGCTTTTGTGTAATTATATTCACCGCTTCCAATTTTTACCTAATAGTTTCTTTTTTTTGGATTCAAACTTGGATGCTGTATTAATAGTTTTTTTAGCCGCTGTCGCATCTTTTCCGCATGCTCCTTATGAGACAGAGTGCAGTTTACAAAGCCACATTCTGGACAAAATTTAAAATTCAATTCTTGTGGCGATTGTGACCTAGATTTACTCCTGTTCTGCATTTTTTGCTCAACTTTCTTCATCCGGGTGGTGGTTCGGGGTGAACTGTAGAGGGCCGTTAAGGGCCGGAGGGGTTTCGGACTCACCAATGTCTTCTTTTGGTTGCTTGAGACCATTTCATTGGCACGACTGGACCGTTCTTCAGCAAGCTTTATCTCAGTAGGTGTTTTGGCCAGGCTCCAAAAATAGTGTATCCACTTTCGTCGAAGAGCCTTTATATATTCAGCATCTATCGGTAAGGGGATGCTGGGTAAATGAAGTTGCTCGGTTCCCTGCGCGGAAGTATCCTTGTATGGAGGTTTTTCCATTCTATCTAATCATATTTTGAATACAGATAATTTCAGAAACTGTTTATTTTTGTGAATATTATCATTCAAATGGTGACATTTTGATAATTTAAACACAAATTGAGTGTTATTCCTCTTACAAAGCGCTATATAACAAAATTCATTTAATTAACAACATAATAAGAAATAATATAAACAAAATGACCCTTTGACTCAAGGACCCAATACAACGTTAATAAAAATAATGCTTTTCTGCAAAACCAAATAAACTAAATTTTTGTTTTTTTTTTTGAGAAATTTTCTTGAATACCCTTTAAAAGTTATGAAGCTTTTAAAATAACTTAATATTCATATAATTTTGAAAGGAAAAAGTGTTTGTTTTTTCAAATAACTTGGGAGGACAATCCAGCGATGGCTATATCTTGGCCAATTTCCATCTGATTCTTGAGCGGAATACCTTTGGCGATTTGTGGATAGATTCTGCACCATTCTGCATTAAAATCTAGAAACAAAATATTTTAAAGATTTTTTGTGAAATTATGTGGGGGTCCCCTTTGAAATTCAGGATAAGACTTGGGAGGACAATGTGGCCCCTTACCATGGGTATATCTTGGCCAATTTCCATCCGATTTCTAAGCGGAATACCTTTGGCGATTTGTGGATAGATTCTGCACCATTCTGCATTAAAATCTAGAAACAAAATATTTTAAAGATTTTTTGTGAAATTATGTGGGGGTCCCCTTTGAAATTCAGGATAAGACTTGGGAGGACAATGTGGCCCCTTACCATGGGTATATCTTGGCCAATTTCCATCCGATTTCTAAGCGGAATACCTTTAACGATTTGTGGATAGATTCTCCACCATTCTGCATTAAAATCTAGAAACAAAATATTTTAAAGATTTTTTGTGAAATTATGTGGGGGTCCCCTTTAAAATTCAGGATAAGACTTGGGAGGACAATGTGGTCCCTTACCATGGGTATAACTTGGCCAATTTCCATCCGATTCTTGAGCGGAATACCTTTAACGATTTGTGGATAGATTCTCCACCAATCTGCATTAAAATCTAGAAACAAAATATTTTAAAGATTTTTTGTGAAATTATGTGGGGGTCGCCTTTAAAATTCAGGATTAGACTTGGGAGGACAATGTGGCCCCTTACGATGGGTATATCTTGGCCAATTTCCATGCGATTCTTGAGCGGAATACCTTTAACGATTTGTGGATAGATTCTCCAACATACTGCATTAAAATCTAGAAACAAAATATTTTAAAGATTTTTTGTGAAATTATGTGAGGGTCCCTTTAAAATTCTGGATAAGACTTGGGAGGACAATGTGGCCCCTTACGATGGGTATATCTTGGCCAATTTCCATCCGATTCTTGACCGGAATACCTTTAACGATTTGTGGATAGATTCTCCACCATTCTGCATTAAAATCTAGAAACAAAATATTTTAAAGATTTTTTGTGAAATTATGTGGGGGTCCCCTTTGAAATTCAGGATAAGACTTGGGAGGACAATGTGGCCCCTTACGATGGGTATATCTTGGCCAATTTCCATCCGATTCTTAAGCGGAATACCTTTAACGATTTGTGGATAGATTCTCCACCAATCTGCATTAAAATCTAGAAACAAAATATTTTAAAGATTTTTTGTGAAATTATGTGGGGGCCCCCTTTAAAATTCAGGATTAGACTTGGGAGGACAATGTGGCCCCTTACGATGGGTATATCTTGGCCAATTTCCATCCGATTCTTGAGCGGAATACCTTTAACGATTTGTGGATAGATTCTCCACCATTCTGCATTAAAATCTAGAAACAAAATATTTTAAAGATTTTTTGTGAAATTATTTGTGAAGCAAAAGCATGGGAGGAAAATATGGCCCCGATTCGATTCTTGAGCGGGTGAAATATTTTGTATAATAGGGGAATATAATGGGAATTAAAATTTATGTGGCCTTGCAGTGAATATTATAATTTTTGTTTTAAATGGGCTTGGCAGTGATGCTAGTGGCATCTTCACATAGGTCGACAGTGTCTTGTGATTAAATCAGAGTTACATTTTGAGATAGCGAGGTATTTGAAATACTTTTTTTTTTAAATACTAATAGTCGTTAAGAAATGTGACCAGTTCGATAACAATTTGGGGAAATTTTTATCCCATTGCTAGTAGCAGATTTCACAGTGTTGGAAATAGTGTTGCATATATCTGATATCTCCTGTGCTGCAAAACGTTCATAGTAAGCAGAATTTGCAGAGAAAAATATTGAAGATACATATACTATACTGAAAGTGGCCAAGCGAATCGCAAAGAAACGAAAAACGAAAAAACTACGCGAATCATTGAGTGAACACAATGCGACGCTCGCAGTGGCGCCGCAGAACGCTCTAGAGCTTTGGGGCTTGCTGCTCCGGTCGTCGCTTGACAAATACAAACAACGGGCGTGGAGCGGGAGGAGGAGCTAAAGAAGGAGCAGCAGAAGCAGCAGGGGAGGCACCTACGGAATAGAATGTTCTCCGGACCCAGCGGCCATGCACACCACCATCACCATACCATCAGCTACGGTGGCGGAATCGGAATTGGCGCTGGTGGTGGTAGTGGTGGCGGTGGTGGTGGGGGCGTTGGAGGGTCTGCTTTGCAAGAATGCGATGGCTACGACTTTACCAAGGACGAAAACGCGGCCCGCTGGCGTGGCCTTTTTACGCCCTCATTGAAAAAGGTTTTGGAGCAGGTTCATCCGCGCGTCACCGCCAAAGAAGATGCACTTCTCTATGTGGAGAAACTTTGCCTCCGTCTACTGGCAATGTTATGCGCCAAGCCATTGCCTCACTCCGTTCAGGATGTGGAGGAAAAGGTCAACAAATCGTTTCCAGCCCCAATAGATCAATGGGCCCTTAACGAGGCAAAAGAGGTCATTAATTCCAAGAAGCGAAAATCCGTCCTGCCCACAGAGCGGGTTCACACGCTTCTCCAGAAGGACGTGTTGCAGTATAAGATCGACAGCTCGGTTTCAGCTTTCCTTGTGGCCGTTCTCGAATACATTTCTGCTGACATTCTCAAAATGGCTGGCGACTATGTTATTAAAATCGCTCATTGCGAAATAACCAAGGAGGACATCGAGGTGGTAATGAACGCCGATCGTGTCCTGATGGACATGTTGAACCAGAGCGAGGCACACATTCTACCCAGCCCGCTGTCGCTGCCGGCGCAACGTGCCAGTGCCACCTACGAAGAGACGGTCAAGGAACTGATTCACGATGAGAAGCAGTATCAGCGAGATCTGCACATGATCATCCGAGTCTTCCGCGAGGAACTGGTTAAGATCGTTTCGGATCCTCGGGAGCTGGATCCGATATTCTCGAACATCATGGACATCTACGAAGTGACTGTGACACTGCTTGGTTCTCTTGAAGACGTCATCGAGATGTCGCAGGAACAGAACGCGCCCTGCGTCGGCAGCTGTTTTGAGGAGCTGGCAGAGGCTGAGGAATTTGATGTGTACAAGAAGTATGCGCATGACGTTACATCTCAAGCGTCGCGAGATGCTCTCAGTAATCTATTATCCAAGCCAGGAGTAAGTTTCTTTTAGGATATTTCATAAAAAAAAATTCTAATATTTATTTTAATCCAGGCATCATCTCTTATCTCTGCCGGGCACGGTTTTCGGGATGCCGTCAAGTACTATCTGCCCAAGCTGCTATTGGTTCCTGTCTGCCACGCCTTTGTTTATTTTGACTACATAAAGCATCTCAAAGATCTCAGCTCGTCGCAGGACGACATCGAGAGCTTCGAGCAGGTCCAAGGCCTGCTACATCCGCTCCACTGCGATCTCGAAAAGGTAATGGCCGGCCTCTCCAAGGAGCGCATGGTCCCAGTTAGTGGACGTGTGCGACGACAGCTAGCTATCGAGCGAACCAGAGAGCTCCAGCTTAAGGTGGAGCACTGGGACGACAAAGACGTGGGCCAGAATTGTAATGAATTTATTCGAGGTAAGTGTTTAGTCAAGCTATCTATTAAACAAAGGTAATTTTAAATAAAATAAAATGAATGTTAAATTGCAGAGGACTCGTTGAGTAAGCTGGGATCTGGCAAGAGAATATGGAGCGAGCGCAAGGCTTTCCTTTTCGATGGTCTAATGGTGCTGTGCAAGGCAAACACGAAAAAACAAACACCATCAGCGGGAGCTACCGCCTACGATTACCGGCTAAAGGAAAAGTTCTTCATGAGGCGGGTGGAAATCATTGACCGGGCGGACAGTGATGACCTTAAGAACAGTTTCGAGTTGGTCACTCGAATGCAGCCGGCCCTAGTACTGACGGCAAAGAACGCACAACACAAGCACGATTGGATGGCGGACCTGTTGATGGTCAACACAAAGTCAATGCTGGATCGAATATTGGATAGCATACTGCAGGACATTGAACGGAAGCATCCATTACGAATGCCTAGTCCCGAAATTTACAAATTTGCAGTGCCGGATAGCGGCGACAACATTGTACTTGAGGATCGGGAGAGTGCTGGGGTTCCGATGATTAAAGGTGCGACTCTGTGCAAATTGATTGAGCGACTTACCTATCACATCTACGCGGATCCGACCTTTGTGCGCACCTTCCTCACCACATATCGATACTTCTGCTCGCCTCAGCAACTTCTGCAGCTGTTAGTGGAGCGTTTTAACATCCCCGATCCCAGTCTGGTGTATCAGGATGCTGGGATCACGGGAACTGGAGGCATTGGCGGCGGTGGCGGCGATAAGGAGCACAAGAACTCTCAGCGCGAGGACTGGAAGCGCTACCGCAAAGAATATGTCCAGCCAGTGCAGTTCAGGGTACTGAACGTACTTCGCCACTGGGTGGATCATCACTTCTACGACTTTGAGAAGGATCCAATGCTGCTAGAGAAGCTCCTTAACTTTCTGGAGCATGTAAACGGCAAGTCTATGCGGAAATGGGTAGACTCTGTACTCAAGATTGTTCAGCGAAAGGTAAGGCCACTTATTATGATAGTTTCTGAGATAAATATTTGAATAAATGCATTTCATTTACAGAACGAACAGGAAAAAAGCAATAAAAAGATTGTCTACGCCTACGGGCACGATCCACCACCCATCGAGCACCATCTCAGCGTCCCAAATGATGAGATCACCCTTCTAACACTTCATCCCCTCGAACTGGCTCGTCAGCTTACATTGCTAGAGTTCGAGATGTACAAGAATGTAAAGCCCTCCGAACTAGTGGGCTCACCGTGGACTAAAAAGGACAAGGAGGTTAAAAGCCCCAATTTACTAAAAATCATGAAACACACAACCAATGTGACCCGCTGGATAGAGAAGTCTATTACGGAGGCAGAAAACTATGAGGAACGCTTGGCCATCATGCAGCGGGCTATCGAAGTGATGATGGTGATGCTGGAACTAAACAACTTTAATGGAATCCTCTCAATTGTCGCAGCCATGGGCACAGCATCGGTGTATAGACTTAAATGGACATTCCAGGGATTGCCGGAGCGATACAGAAAGTTTTTGGATGAGTGCCGGGAGCTGAGTGATGATCATCTGAAGAAGTATCAGGAGCGTTTGCGGTCTATTAATCCGCCTTGTGTGCCATTCTTCGGTCGCTACCTGACCAACATACTCCATTTGGAAGAAGGCAATCCCGATCTACTGGCCAATACCGAGCTAATTAACTTCTCAAAGAGACGGAAAGTGGCCGAGATTATTGGGGAAATTCAACAGTACCAAAATCAACCATACTGTCTTAACGAGGAGTCCACCATCCGACAATTCTTCGAGCAACTAGATCCGTTTAATGGTCTGTCCGACAAACAGATGTCCGACTATCTCTACAACGAGAGCATGCGCATTGAGCCAAGGGGCTGCAAAACGGTGCCGAAGTTTGTAAGTAATTCAAATATATATCTTTATTTTTAAATATTAAAGACGCATTTAATTATTTTATAGCCTCGTAAATGGCCGCACATTCCGCTTAAATCACCGGGCATCAAGCCTCGTCGCCAGAATCAAACCAGCAGCAGCAACAAGGTGAACAGCACTTCATCTGCGGCCGCGTTAGCATCGACAACGGCCACCACCATAGCCACAGCTGCTGCGCCATCAGCCCCGGCGTCGAGTACGGTAGATCCAAGCGCAACAACGACCAATGCTGCAACTGGAACTCTTGCCGGTGAGCAGAGCCCACAGCACAATCCTAATGCGTTCTCAGTTTTTGCGCCGGTTATAATACCGGATCGAAGCTCTTTAAGTAGCTGGAGCGGCACACCTCTACATACTAGGATGGCACCGGTGGACAACAATAATGGGGAGGTTGCAGTGCCGGCACCACACCTCCCCCGCAAACCAGCGGCACACGTGTGGTCTAACAATCCTACTCTGGCCAATGCCTCGACAACGGATGCGTTTAGTCCGTCGCTGCCTGAACACTTGCAACTGCAATCGCTGCCGGACAGCAATACTTTTGCTGATTCGGATGCCCCGCCCTCCCCGCTGCCAAAGCTGGTGGTCAGCCCGCGTCATGAGACTGGAAACCGCTCGCCATTCCACGGACGAATGCAATACAGCCCAACGCACAGTATCGCTAGTACTGTGACACTAATGGGAATGGCTGGTGGTAACCTAGCTGCAGACGAAGTTAGCCCCCAGACGGGCGGATTCTACTACAATAGCGCCAATCAGGGTCACACCGGAGCAGTGCCCATCTCACCCCACGTCAATGTCCCTGCGGCTTCAAATCTAGAGTATCGAGCGGTTCCGCCACCATTACCGCCGCGCCGCAAAGAGCGCACGGATAGTTGCGCGGATATGGCCCAGAAGCGACAGGCGCCAGACGCACCAACAGTAAGTGTCCCCTTTTTCTTACCAAAAATTTTTCTAAAAACATTTGTGTTTGTCCGCAGTTACCCCCGCGTGATGGCGAACTGAGTCCCCCGCCAATACCACCCCGGCTCAACCATTCCATGGGCATCAGCTACTTGCGTCATAGCCATGGACAGGGAAAGGAATTTGTGGGAAAGAGTAGTTTGCTTTTGCCCAACACAAGCAGTATTATGATTCGGAGGAATTCTGCGATTGAGAAACGGGCTGCTGCCGCTGGCCAACCACCAGAGCCGGCAACTATGGGTATACCCAACACTACCTTGGTGACGGTGTCGCAAAGTACGGCGTTGGACGAGCAGCCGCCACAGTCAATCTCGCCTGCCCTGAGCTCCTCAACCACCACATCGCCACACACATCAACTCCCGCCACTCCCATGTCGCCCAACATTCCCAGCCATCCGGTCGAGAGTACGTCGAGCAGCTATGCGCATCAGTTGCGAATGCGACAGCAGCAGACTCATCCGGCGATCTACTCTCAGCACCATCATGCGCATCTTCCTCACCATCACTCCCAGCACCAGCATTCGAATCAATCGCAAACGCGTTCGTCCCCCAAAGAGTTCTTTCCGATAACCAGCAGCTTAGAGGGCACCCCCAAACTTCCGCCAAAACCTAGTCTGAGCGCAAACTTCTATAACAATCCAGGTGAGTAACCAATGGAGTTATGTGTAGAATCTAGATTCTTATATATTTTTGTTCTATTATATTTATTTTTGAAACAGATAAAGGTACGATGTTTCTTTACCCAAGTACAAACCAAGAATAATTTAAATTGCCTGGCGATGTGATAGGACTAACAAACTATGATCCGTAAGATTCATTGTTGAGGGTACCGCAGCTAAATAAGAATGGAGCGTAAGATATATACGTAGGCAGAGTTATGTATTCTAGTTGGCATACATATGTATAAAAATATGGACCGAGTTGGATCTGAGGATTTTAATTATTAGAAACTCATTAAACAAATACACTCTCATTTACAAAGGAAACACACCACAAGGAAAACTCACAAGAAACAAACAAACAAATGCAAAAAAAGAAATTATGTTATTATATAATTATTATTATAAATATTTGTAAATATTGAAAACATTGTATTGATTGTAGAACTTAAAACAATAAAATATAACAATATTGTTAGACAGTTGGTGATGTCTTTTCATCGGTAACTCCATTCGGGTAATTGGATGATTATTCTCATTCAACCATAAAGATCTTCCAAATTTTTAGTAATTTTTTTTTTTATTAATAGTAATTTTGATGTTATTAGTTTTTTGGAGGCTGTCTTTAAAGACTTCTGGTCTGATTTTTTTTTATAGGCTCGATGACCCTGAACTAACCACCAGTAACCAGTAACTGACTCGGAATACCGACTGCAACATCTGGCAGACTAACATTATCTCCAGCATAATTGTATCCGTTAATTACATATTGTGATAATTAGCTTCGTTAGGAAAGAGAACCCCGTCGGGCGGTTTAGCAACTAGAGCGGCTGTAGACGGGCGGGCTGGCTAATCGCTGTCTCAGTGCATTTTTTGTGCAATTAAATAAGATGAATACAGAACGCGTACGCGTATGTATGGAACAACTTGTTGCCTTTCGCTTTTCTAACGTCGGCGACGTCATCGAAATGACATGGCTGACAAAATGCTTCCTGAAATTTTTGGCTTCTCGACGGAACTGGTTTTTGTTTTTTCAATTATTTATATATTCTCCGAGGAAGGATGCGTGTGTCCAGCCCCTTATCAAAAGTTATTGGCGCAGTTATGGGTGCATCCAATAAATTCCCCCAGTTACTGCCCACCGTCCAAAGCGATGTGTCATCCAACGAACTGATTCTCAGCTTCGGTGAAGTACCCGAAGGCTCAACCTCAAAAATTTGTTTATATTAAGATCGTCATAGCACGTGCCGGTGATGTTGTCAAGGTGAATAAACCACGAATATGTCCTTTAAGAGATACTCATTAAAGGAATCTCATACGAGATATATATTCTAGAATCTAGATATACCCATGTATCAATCTATCACTGAAGACATTTGTGGAATTTCCGTTGAATATGCACTTTTATTTATAGAGATTCAATGTACTCAAGGCCAATGCCCAAGATGAACAAGAGCAGCAGCAGAAGATGGGGTGGCTTTCGTTTTTCTTTAAACTTGACCAACATTTCGGTGGCAATTATCACAATCTAGGCGACCTACACCAACCCATTCTCGTCGGCAGCACCTTTTTCTGATTCCCCCCGATATCACGTTTCAGTTGCGCAATTTACACAACAATTGGCCAAGAATTATTCAATGAATTTGCATTTAATGCATTTGATTGCCGCTAATGAGAGAGAAACACCGCAGCAACCACAACAGATCCCATGGATGAGGAGAGACCGGAGGCCTCTGGGCATAATCATGGCTTTGTCGTTCCATTGAGATTACATATTCCTACATAATTGTATTACATGAGCATATCAATTAGCCAATTACCAGGCACCTCTCGCCCCGTAATCCCAAATAAGATACAATATATTCCGTTGAACGATGAATGGGCCAGGGAAATCCCTTTTCAGTGAAAGGCCCCTCAACAGATGACTGGCACCTAATGTGCTCCGCATCAAGGAACCGCAGTTCAGCAGGTGGCCTGTCTGTTGGGCAGATACTTACTTTTCCCCCCAAGGTACCGACCACAACCAGAACCAGAATTCCACGAAACGATTCGAGCCAATCCGAGTCAATCCGACGACGAGAATCGCTGTCGGTTCTCGAGCGGCATTGTCTTTATGTAAGTGGCATTCGGTTTCGGATTTTGAATTGTGGAAGTCGGCAAGCTTTTATAAAAGCAGCAACAAACAGCGCCAGTTCATTCAGTTCGCCACCGGATCATTCAGAATCATTGTCAAGTGCAGTCTGCAACATCAAGAGCAGCAACATATACCCCCCCAGCCAGTAGCAGGACCAGGAACCAGAGCACTACCAGATACAAAATATATATAACAGAAGTGTTAGCCAAGTCTTTTACAGTATAAACATTAACCAAGAGCCAAGAAAATGCTGGCCAGCAAGAACTATCCCACACATCACTTTAAGGAATCTATATTTAAGCCTTACGGTACAAGTGGCGATGATTTGGCAAGCGTTAACACATTGACAGCATCGGCAGCAACCGCAGCAATGGTGGCGACCACGTCGTCATCGGCTGATACTGTCGCAGTTGATTTTGAGAACGCCCGCAGAATGTTAGCCACCAACGGAAGTGTTGCCAGCAACGGTAACAATAATAACAACGACCTGGATTCAAAAGACAGTTTGTCTGGCTTTGTAGCCAGTCATCCGGCCGCCCAGTTTGATGGATTTATCCGGGCCTGCATCGATGAGATCATCAAGCTGGCTGTGTTTCAGGGCACCAATCGCTCCTCCAAGGTCGTCGAGTGGCACGAGCCCGCCGAGCTGCGACAGCTATTCGACTTCCAGTTGCGCGAGAAAGGAGAGTCACAGGATAAGTTGCGTGAACTGCTCCGGGAAACGATCCGGTTCTCGGTGAAGACAGGCCACCCATATTTCATCAATCAGTTGTATTCGGGTGTGGATCCATATGCCCTAGTGGGTCAGTGGCTCACCGATGCCCTCAATCCCAGTGTCTATACCTACGAAGTGGCGCCTCTTTTCACTCTGATGGAGGAACAGGTGCTGGCAGAGATGCGGCGGATCGTGGGCTTTCCCAACGGCGGCCAGGGGGATGGCATCTTCTGTCCTGGCGGCTCCATAGCCAACGGTTACGCAATCAGCTGTGCCCGCTACAAATTCACACCCGAGTCCAAGGTAAGTCTCCATTCGGATCCCCTTCGGCTCCCAAGTCAGTTTCAGTTTTGCGGAAGTTGGCAAACCACATACGGTTAAGCGATCCGATCCAGAAAGCTGGAAATATGAGTCATGCTGTCTAATTAATTAACAGCGCAAGCGAAATTAAATTTTAATTATTATACATTTTAATTAATTAGCAATAATTCAAGTCATCTTTAACAAGAATCCCCCTCTTCCGTTACAGAAAAATGGACTCTTTAATGCCAAACCGTTGATCATCTTTACTTCCGAGGATGCCCACTACTCTGTGGAGAAACTGGCCATGTTCATGGGCTTCGGGAGCGAGCATGTGCGAAAAATAGCCACCAACGAGGTAGGCAAGATGCGAGTGGAGGACCTGGAGGATCAAATTAAGATGTGCCTGGAGAACAACTGCCAGCCGCTGATGGTCTCTGCCACAGCCGGAACCACCGTGCTGGGTGCTTTCGATGATCTAGTCGGGATTTCCGAACTGTGTAAGAAATACAACATGTGGATGCACGTAGATGCTGCCTGGGGTGGCGGAGCTCTCATGTCCAAGAAGCATCGCCATTTGCTCAATGGAATCGAACGGTGGGTACCAGAGGAAACTATAATTTAAATGAGAACTCATAAATATGTCTTTTTTAGGGCTGATTCTGTGACCTGGAATCCCCATAAGCTGCTGGCCGCCTCCCAGCAGTGCTCAACCTTCCTGACGCCCCATCAGCAAATCCTGGCCCAGTGTCACTCGACCAATGCAACGTATCTGTTCCAGAAGGACAAGTTTTACGATACCTCCTTCGATACGGGTGACAAACACATTCAGTGCGGCCGGCGAGCGGATGTCTTCAAGTTCTGGTTCATGTGGAAGGCTAAGGGCAGCCAAGGATTAGAGGCGCACGTCGACAAGGTCTTCCGTATGGCTGAGTTCTTCACCGCCAAGGTCAGGGAGCGTCCGGGCTTCAAGCTGGTTCTTGACCAGCCGGAGTGCACCAATATCAGCTTCTGGTACGTGCCGCCCAGTCTCCGACAGATGGAACGCAACCGTGAGTTTTACGATCGCCTGCACAAAGTGGCTCCCAAAGTCAAGGAGGGAATGATCAAGAAGGGCTCCATGATGATCACCTACCAGCCGCTTCGTCAGCTCCCGAACTTCTTCCGTTTGGTACTGCAAAACTCCTGCCTGGAGGAGTCGGATATGATCTACTTTCTTAACGAGATCGAGTCGCTGGCTCAGAACTTATAAACTTGTTTGGGTGGAAGCGGCAGCTTGTTTTCTGGCTTAGTGTTGAAACATTCTCTTTATCTTGTATGTTAAGTATTATGTGCGACAAATAATATATATATTTATAGGTGATTTGACTTAGATTAAATCTGCAGTTTTATTGAAAGGATTTCCTTAAACAATTTTACAGGATTAACAATACTATTAACTATCAAAAGGATAAGACTTATCAAAAGGATTTTAAAATTAAATAACACATGGCATTGGCAGTATGTAGTTTAAACTCATACGGAAGATCACTGCCTGATCCATGGCCACTTACTGACATCGTTTCCACCTGCATTATCTATTGCCTCAGAGATGCTCAGACTCTGGCCAGGCTTAATCCCATATCCAATGCCAAGGCCGTGCGGATTGGAGGGAGTTTTGCAGTCCATGGTACACTCCTTCCGCAACACAGTGTCCACCTCAACGGATGAAAAAAAGGCCACCGACATGGGCAGGTCTTTGAGGCCGATCCGAGACACACAATAGGAACGGGTCATTAGATTCGTAATGTGCATGGCCAGTGCCGCTTTATAGGCCACGTCCTCCTTAACCAAGTAGCGCAGCTCATCGTGGAAGCTCAGACAGAAGCGAACATGGGGCCCCATGAGCCATCGCATGCTCACCAGCATCAGGTGCAAAAAGTCCACGGCTCCACTTTGGACCACCCAGTTAATGCGAGTGGGCAGGAAACGCTGCTCCTGCGAAGGATCTGAATCGGCTTCTAAGGCGCGGCTCAGCCGCCCCCCTAGGAATGGTGTTTGAGGTTGCGATTGCGTGGCAATGTCTTCCAGTCGATTAAACATGGCACTTTCGGTGCCGCCCTGCCAGATGGGACGATGAAACACCTCTCTTATAGTCCGATTTCGTTGAGTTGCCAATCGAGAAGCTTCGTAACTGCTGTAACTATACAAGAAATAACTTTTAAATTAAACAACTTTTGCAATAAGTAGGAGCCACTTACGCTCTGTCGTCCAGCTCATCGTGGAACTCCGCGCGGAGGCGATACTCCCGCTTTCCCTTGGTGATGGCAAACATCTTCATTGCTTTGGCCTTGGCCTCTGACGCACTGAAGGTGGGATTAAATTGGCGCAGCAACGTCTCGGCAAACTGCTGCCCAGCTCCGTAAATGCGGGCATAGTTGATTACTTTGGCGTGATCTCGTGAAATGCCCACTGCCTTGGCGGTGATGGAGTGCATGTCGCTGCCATTCGACTTGCTTCCACTAAGAGTCATCCAGCCAAGCGGCGTGGCTCCGTGCTCACCACAAGCATATGCATCGCCCAGCACTGAAGCGATCCAAAGTTCTTGTGAGTCCACATCGGCACCCACCAATTTGTATCCGGGCGGAGCCTGAACCATGGAACGCAGCTCAGAGCCCAAACGATCCGGTCGGGAGTTAGAGGCAGTCATCCACGTAGGCTCCATGGCACGACGTGTCAAAGTGCCACAAGTTACAACCTGAGGACAAATGGCTCCGTAGGCTCTGATCGGCGTAACATCCGGTGGCAACTGTTCAGTATCCAACCATACTACCATCTGGCCTGTGATGCGGTCTCTATTGTTGCGCCAGTAGGACATCATGCGAGCGATCTCGATTACGCGAGCGGCTGCATGACATGCGGGATCACCGCTGCTGAGAATGTTTTCCGAGAACTTGTTTAAGAAGTCCCTTGACAATGGGTTGCCTACTCGAAAGCTGGGACCATTCTTGTGCGGTAGTTTAAGAAAGAAACAGCAGTCGTCTAAAACAGTATTGCACCATACTCCAGATCCTAAAATAATGTACGATTAGATCATTGTATGGTGATCCTAGTATGTTTCCTAATTCTCACCTTGATACTGCGCCTCCAGTCGCTGCTGCTTTTGGGAGAGTTTCTTCTTGTGGTCTTTTTTACTTAAAACGTGCTCCAATTGATCGGAAAGCGTGTCCATTGCGAACTCACTCTCCCTTTTTGACGCATGTTGACGAGCATACTCCGGAACTGCGCAACGTTCTAATAGTAGCTCAATGGGCAGCCGCTCATTCCCCGTACCTTCACTGCGAAAGGGAACAAGGAAGCCCCAGCCGTGTTCTCTCTCAAAGTGCAGCGGATATCCCTCCCAGCAGAGGGACAACAGCTTTGGAGCAATTTGCATGCCGGTGCTGATCTCGGTTGGGCCAGGAGACCACGATTCCTGTTCATTTTCCAAAACGTCATCATCGTTCTGACTATTTTTTGGTGGCTTTTGACAAAGCTTACGATACCACAAAGGATATCCTGGAAGCAAAGGCCGACGAGCCGGTAGAAGACACCTCTGATCGTAAAGGTACTGGAATTTGGCCTGCAGACGACGCTGCTCAGCAGTAGATCCGTTGTCGGGTTGCTCCTGTGTTGGCAAGGGTTTTTGTTTGGGCGGCTGCTTTAGCTTCAGCTCCTGAACGGACCAGTCTTCGTCCCACAACCAGAGATTCTTACGGTACTGCTCGTCCAGAAGCAGCGAGCAGGCTTCCTCTGCACGACGGCCCAAATGGTGCTTCGCCTCAATGTTAAGGTCCTCGTAAGTCAGCTGCGACTCTCGTATATAACGCTCCCAGTTCGAGTTGACTGGCAAATAAGCAGAACCCATTTCCAACATCCCCGCTAAAGATGCAGGATGCGGGAACCGTTCGGCATACAGTGGATACAGAGCATGAAGCACACGATGGGTAGCTTCAACATCGCCGGCACAGTAGTTGACCAGCGATTGAAAGTGCTGACGCACTTGTTCTAATGTCCCTTCAACAAAGATGTTTCTTGGCTCTTTGGAAAGCGGGGCACCACCGCAATAGAGGCGATGAACCTCTACTAAACTGTTTAGAGAGCTTTTGTCCAGCCATCCTAAATCCTCAGGAGCAGGCTCTTTCTTCGACTTGAGCATAGCTCGTTGGTAGCTGGTCACCCCACTAACGCACATGTGCAGCGACATGGTGTCCAAAAAGCGGTATCCCGTGTCTTCGATCAAGTACTGCTCCTTAAGTCGGGCCCTGTCATATGAGACGTTGTGTCCTACCACCAGGCCGGGTCCCTCAGTTCCCAATGGTATAAGTTCATCGGATCTGTAATGAGGTCGCTCAGAGTCTGTGTCTATGTCTAAAGGTTCCATGTTTATTAATTTCGGACGGTGTTTTGTAAGCTTTGGGCTAACCCAGGAGTACCATCGGTCTGAGCTGACTGCGGTGGCTAAGACTGGAGTCGGCCCTTCATTAACGCAGACCTCCACATCAAATATGAGTCCCTTCTCCAGCGGATGATCCACTGGTCTGGGTTTTCCATCAACAGGATCGTAGGCAGTCCATCCAGCGAAAAATTCCCAACGATTTGGCCTCCTTGGGAGCTTCTCGCACTTCACGAGAGGCATCAACAGCTTCTCGTACGGCTCCACTTGCTCCTTGGCTATGTTGAGAAAGTGCTCCTCAATGTTCCTACCCTTAAGCGGTGGTAGCTTTAAATGGACGTCCGGCACTGCTGCACTGCTCTCAAAATCGACTCCATGGCGGCGTAGTTCTTTCTGGTAGAGTTTCGCTGAGGCAATTTGCTGCTCGGAGGTACTCCTGGGGCATTCAGGGAAGAGTTGAGCATGAAGATTTCGGGAGATCATTTGAACTTTTACCAAATTCTCGGCATACTCCGCCGGTGTTTCCAGATGTGCCGGTGGGTTTGTTTTGTTTACCTTTGGTTTCATTTTACGAAAGATCTTTATGCTACTGCTGGCATAGTGCTCCCGATTGGCTCTGCTGGCATAGTTTCGCATCAAGCATAACTGCATTCTGTTATCTTTTTAAATTTAATTGAAACGTAAAGTGTTTGGAAGACGCGCGGTTATGAAGTAAATATTATGGTGCTTGAATTTGATTTGTTTTTTAAAATAAGGTCACACTATGTTTACAGCCAATAAGTTTATGCGTCGCATTTCACGTATATAAATAAATAATATGCAGGGTACATTTAAATAATTAAAATTATCTCTTTTTTTTCATCTAATAAATTTAAGTGCAGATATATAAACTCTTTTCGAAATGTTAAGAATAAAAACATTTTATTCAGTTTGCTATAAAGGCGATACACATTAAAACATACACACAGACTTTCGGAACCATTATGGAAGTGGAAGAAAAGAACAATCTCTTCAGTTAATTTATGTAAAAATGCTTTCTCGCATGGTACAAAACAATGGGAAAAGCGATTTTGAAAAACATTTTGGCAAATACTGCGCACCTGGCCAGGCCAACACACTCGCTAACAGACAATAACACGTTACTCTAGAATCCAGACACACTAGATCTGAAGGTTGCGCATTCCTCCATTGATGCCACCCTGCTCAACGCTCCATATGACCAACTGCCCGTCGACGCCAGAAGTGGACACCTTGTTGGCACACGCCTTGTCCCCAGCGTAAAGTCGCACACTTGTGATGGCGTTCTGATGAATAGAGTCTACCACCGTATCCGTGTTCTCAGTACGCATATTGCGATCCATCGACTGGAATATGCGCATGGCGGTAATGCCGCTGGCTTCGCGCTTCTGCGACTTGTCCAACTTGCCGCTTAGTACAAGCTTCCCATCAGCGGTAAGACTGTAGAGAAGCGGGACACAGCTGTAGCCGGCCACCACAACGGAGGACGGCGAAACCCACTCGCAGGAAAGGAAAGGTAGGTAGCCGGTACGGCAGCGAACTACAGCGTTTCCATTGGTTGCATCAGCAATATTGACACAGCTATCGTGGCCAACCCAGCATACCTTGTTGCCATCGCTGGAGAAGCTGACACTGTTAATCCATCCTCCGCCGGATGTTTGCGAGTTACGGAATTCCGCCATCAGTTGACCAAGAGGCTTTCGGTTGCCCCACGGCGTTGGCGTTGGCGGCTCTTCGATGTCCTTGATGAAGGCAGAAAAGACTCGCACTTTGTAGTCCGTGGATCCGGCCACCAAAAGAACATTGTTCGGGTGCCAGTCCAACGACGTGACCGTCGATCGGATGGGCTTCTTAATGTGCTTGGACACCCACCAGTCATTTTCAGACTCAAAGTAGCACACAGAAATGAGACGGGCACCCGATCCCACAGCGAACTTATTTTCTGACGGCGACCATTTGACACAAGTAGCCGCCCGATTGATGCGCAGCAGCACTAGCGTCGGCTTCCACTTGCCGTCCTCACCCTGGGTCCACACGTAGGCGTTTCGGTCTGCGGCACAGCTCACGATGCGGTTGGTGTTCTTGGCCCAGTCTATACCCATAACCCGCAAATCATGCTGGTTAAGGACGTCCGCCAACTTCCAGTCGTTGCCATCGCGGCTGTATATGTGAATCTCATGGTTGTTCGGCGATAAAGCAATCTCTGAAGGGGCACAAAGCAAGTGAGTCACAATGGATGAGTAATTGGGAACAACTGGTGGGCCACTTACGCGTGCGGTCCTTGTTCCAGGCGTGGCAAGTAATGGAGGCCAGGGAGGTGCCAAACGTAAATGTCTCGGCCATCGTGGGAGCTAAATGCACTTGGAATGCAGAATGATGTCAGGATCCTACCACACGTAGTTTCTTCGGTTCGCCGGAGTTTTCCGTTCGAGTGGGCGTTGTTTCGCAGGCAGAGCTTCTATCTAGGTTTAATCGCGGACTCTGGGCCGTCTACACGATTAAGCTAGCGTTGGAGAGATGGAGAGCTCAGGTTTTCCTGCACAGGTAAGGAAAATCCGTGTTAAAAACTTTACCGAAAAGTAAAATGCACAATTTAATCACCCAAAGTGAAGCAAAAGTATCGGCGTTAGAGATGGACTTGCACCGTCGCCGCCATCGGCAGCGGCGTATCAGCGATAGTTGACCCTGTGGCAACTACCAGGTAGACTCCCGAGGACGCAATTCGGTCACACAAAACACAACAGAATTCGCGCCCAGCCGCTTGTAAACATTTGGGAGCCGCAGATTCAGAGAAATGACAGAAATTTGCACGGCGTTGGAAACGCTATTCCCCTGCCGGGAAGCCACCATCGAAACACTGGGGGACCTGATAGGAGACTGTGAGGACGTCTACCCTTCGGCCATCTACCTATTTGGACACAGTGGAACAGGAAAGACAACTATAACGCGAGAGTTCCTCAGGGAATGTGGCAGGAGGCAAAAGGTGAGGACCGCCCACTTGAATGCCATCGAGTGCTACACCACGAAGATCATGCTGGAGAACCTATTGGATTCGTTGGCTTCCGGGCAAGGTCCCATGAAAGCCGACAACATGCTTGACTTTGTCGAGCAGTTGCGACGGTGGCACGACGATCCAGAGGGACATTCAGAAGGATTCCTCATCGCCGTGGATAATGCAGAACGCCTCCGAGACATGGACGCCAATGTATTGCCAGTGCTTCTTCGATTACAACAGCTCACGAAACTCAATCTATGTGTTATTCTCATGTCACAATTGCCCTTTGAGAAGTTCTACAACAAAACTGGTCTGAGCGATGTGATCATTATCCATTTGGCCCAGTATAACAAGGGAGAGACTCAGCGGATTCTGGCATCGGATTTTTCCCAGATGCGTGGTAATTTAATTAAAAAATATGCCAAAGAACAACATCGCTTGGAGATATTCCAGGAGGTCATGACCGAGGATTTCTACAATAACTATATGAACATATTCCTCAGCGTTTTTTACAAAGCGTGTCGTGATTTACCAGAGCTTCAATTAACTGCAAGGAAATGCTTTTCCATCTATTTGGAGCCTGTGTTGGATGGCAGTGTGGAGGCTACCGACATATCCCGTCTTTGGCGACATATCGCGGGTCCACTTCGATCGGCACTTACACAGATCTATATGCGCATTGAAAAGCCGCTAGACGAGGCTGAAGGTTCGACCAACTTAGAGGATCAGAGCGTTCGTAAGATGGCCCAGTCCCTGGAGCTGCCGTACTATGCCAAATATCTGCTGATAGCTGCATTCCTAGCCAGTCACAATGCCGCGAATCAGGACAAGCGTCTTTTTGTCAAGCACCACGGGAAACAGCGCAAGCGAATGCAGACTGTTAACGCCAGAGCGAAGGTGATTCTTTAGTCCAATTATCTCACCCAAAATTACAATTGAATTCTATTTTAGACCACCGAGAAAATGTCAACATTTGTGGGTCCTAAATCCTTTAGTATAGACCGTGTTCTGGCTATTTTCTACGCTATTCTCGAGGAGAAAGTGGGTTTAACGTGCAACCTTCTATCCCAGATCTCTACCTTGGTCCACCTCAAACTGCTTAGCTTTGTCTCCGGCGAGCAGAACATTATGGACGGCTCCGCTCGGCTGGAGTGCACGGTGGGTTTGGAGTTTGTGCTTCAGATTGGGAAGGTGGTGGGCTTCAATGTTCGTCAATACCTCTGTGACTTTATGTAATGTTATAGTTTAATCTTTTCTGAATATGTTCAATAAATAGTCTGGTACATCGCTGATGTGTATTGTTTCCGCTAACATTGTGTCCCGGCTTCGCAGCTGCAGCAATCCATTTTTCAACGTTTGATTGCTTAAAATTAGGGTATAAGGCACTCCTAGCATATCCGATTCTGACAGATAATCTGATGGTCGCTTGAAAGACTCTTTGGTTAACTCAAAGCCCCTTCCTTTGCAGAGGCGCAGTCCACTTTGACTGACGACGTGCGTCAAGTGCAGGCACAGATCCCTTAAGTCCTCGGATAGACTTGACTCTTCGTCAAGGCAGGCAATTCCGCATTGATAAGGGGCTAGAATACGATTTAGCAAAAGAGATTGAGTTTCTCGTCTATGATCGCAGCCATCCAAAAGCAATGCTAAGGCAAAAAAGAAACGTTTATAAACTTATCATTTAATGTTTTAACATTTATTACCAAAGGTAGCAGTTTCCAGTTCAATCGTAGATCGTATGACTGTTGGGATAACACGCGCGCCATTCCGAGCATCGGGCAATATGAAGTCCTCATTCTCTTTAATCTTAACAAGACTCAGTCTCTCTACGACAACTTCACCCGCTCCTTCATATTTGGATGTGATGTCAATCGCCTGATACATTTTAGAGTCGAGGTCCTCCGGCAAAGGACAGGGAAGAATGCCGAACCTACTGGGATCCGATGACTGTCTCATCCACCAGATCTTACTCTCACGTTGCATATTATAAAAGTGTTCTAGGGCGCGGTAGGGTTCTACCAGAAAGTCTGTTGTTAAAACTGTACCCGGCGACCTTATCCTGAACAGTGCATTATCGTTGAGGACACGCAAATAATTTTGATGCTTGATCAACGTAGGGCATTTTGCCTTCCTGGGATGCTCTTTAAGTAGTTTCCTAATATTGGTAAGAAACTGTGGGCTGCTAGTAAAGGAGAAACGATGTAGGTTGGAGTCTGAACACGATTTATCCGAGCCCCCAAGATGTGCGGCTAGTGGTCGCAGATTTAACCACTGCTGCTGAAGAAGTTTGGAGTAGGCTAGCCCATGGGAAACAAGCTCCAGTTGATTATCTTCCAGGAAGCGAATGAAGCCAGCGGAGGCCAGGGACTTCAAGCAACGCTGAATACGATTCATTGCTCTAAAGGAATGTTGCCTGGCGGGGAGACAAAGTAATCCTCGTCCGTCACTTTGGCGTTGCTCAGAACTTTTGCACGACAGTCGCCCTCTGTCACCAGGTCGTTGCGTAACGGGAGTTGCTGCCGCTCCAATACCGTATAAAGTGGACAAACGTCGTCGGTCTGGATGTGGATAATCTTGTCCGCAAACTGGATGCTGCTTTTAAGGGTTTCCAAAGCCCGCTCGCTGTCCAGATCCACCAAGGCCAGGCGCTCTAGGAGTTGAATGCTCTTCGAGTCAAGTTCGATTTTGTTTGCACTGGTATCCGGAAAGGCAGCCTTTATTGGTGTCGGCGGAACCTTGGTAGGGTGGGTAAGTTGCTTGAAGTTCAACTTCTCGGGTCGGACTTTCGTTTTAGTTGCAAATTTGCAATAAAAACGTTTATTTAACAGCCGAAACATCCTCACGAAGACAAGATATGCCACGAGCAGAGTTGCCCATCTTTCAAATATTTTTAAATATTATTTTTAACTTGACCTTAAAAATATTACCCAAAATAAACCAACGAATTGGGTCCATTTAAATTAAATATTATAAAGTTTTATTATTAAAATTATATCCGATCTTAAAAGTTATTCCTAATTTCCATCAATCTTTCCATCAAAAAAGTAGCAAAGGTGTCTTTGGTCACACTGATTTTAATATTTATTTATTTGTTTTTCAGATGGACCACGCGACAGCAGATTTAAAGGAATTTATCACTGATCTTGTAGTGCCCCACCAGAGGTGCAATGTCAACATCATTTCGGAGCACATCACCATGCTGGATGGCACAAAGATTAAGAAGCAGCAAACGCGGAAGCGGAGAGCCCACAAATCAAATATTCTAAACCGTCGGGAATATGCTAAGTTAGGTTTAAATACGCTTCCCACAAGACAAATGAAGTATGAAGATGCACTGCCACTTAACAGTCTTTGGAAGGGATACATTCAAGAGCACTTGGGATTGAGGGAAGGCGATCAGGTTCCCCAAGTCCACGACTCGCGTTACGAGGAATTCAGTAAACAATTGGTTAAAATGGATTTACATGGCGCCCAGCTGACAGTTATTCAATCTAAATGCAAAACGCTCGAAGGACTATGTGGAATATGCGTAATGGACACAAAAAACATCCTGAAACTACTTGGCATTGATCATCGTATAAGGTCCATACCAAAGAGCGAATGCGTCTTTGGCTTAAAAGTAGGCAACATGGACTTCAC
The DNA here is from genome assembly GCA_035045925.1 of Drosophila atripex. NCBI lineage: Eukaryota > Metazoa > Arthropoda > Insecta > Diptera > Drosophilidae > Drosophila > Drosophila atripex. The sequence goes on from JAWNOP010000070.1 coordinate 12,844,503, forward strand.
CATCTTTGGCCAACACCTCAACATTCGACCCGCGGAAAGAAGTGTGAAAAAAATAAAGAGTTATGTAGAGCCTTTTAAATAAAACTAAGATGTATTATTTTTAGAATAAAATGTAGATTAGATGTATTTTAATAATGTGTATGCATACCCATTGTTACATTTGGTGTCTAGTCCAGTCTTCGGAGTTTTTTCCCCGAAAACTCATGAATGATAAGGATGCTCTGATTTTTCATTTTTTTTTTTTACAGTTGAAATAAATTATTGTATTTAATTTTTAGAATGGAAACAAAATTTTTGCAAATGATTATAATTATTGTGATATTGGTGCACTTTTTTTTACTATTGGTAATCTTCTACGTATGTTTATATTTGGATGAGCCAGCTGGAGCCGAAGACCGAACTCCCGATAAATATGAATCTGCAGCACAGCTTAGAGAACAAACGGGACGAGATCACTCCTCAGATCCGACAGAAACAAGAGTACAGTCTACGGGTACCGTGAAACCCCAAATTTCAACAGTGACAGAGTCAATAGGTAACTCGTATGCCAATGGGAATCCTGTAATACCATTTTGGAAATCAAAAAGGGAAATAACAAGTGAAACTAAAATGCTAATGAGAATGTTAGAGGAAACAACACTACCCGGTTCTGTTAAAGATTTTAGAAAAGCAAGGTCTCAAGAGAATCATACTTTTTCTAATCCGAAAAATCGATCAAGACCATCGAATACCCCAATAATATCGGACAGAATAATGAACACCAGAGACTTTGTTAGTATTTTGAACACTGATATTGAAACAATAAAAAAAAAATCAGTTAGGAAAAACGCGAGAAAAAAAAAAGGTGCATCCAAAGAGAAGGCAGTATATTTACGAAAAATAACTACAAGAAAGCAAATAATTATACCCAACCCGAATAAAGAAACCACACCAATAAAGACATTAACTGCAGATAGAAAAACCACAAGAGAAAAAATAAAGATACCCAACCCGAATAAAGAAACAACAACTATAAAGACAACAACTACTGGTAGAAAAACAACCAGAGAGAAAATCGTTATTCCAAATCCAAACAAGGAAACAACAAAAGGAAAAAATACGCCAAATTGGCAGAAAACAACACGAGAGAAGCTGATAATCCCAAACCCCAACAAGGAAACAACTTCATCAGGGCAAACATCAAGTGAGACATTACATATTACCAATCCATTTCAAGAATCTGGCTCACAAAAAACTACAAGGAAACCGATTGTTTTTCCAAATCCTTTCGAGAATACGACACCGTCGGGAACAACAAGAGAAGAAATTATAATTCCCAATCCGTTTGAAGGTAATACAACCGTAAATCCCCTCGCTCCACCAACGACAACATTAAAAACTACAAGAAAGCCATTGGTTATTCCAAATCCTTTCGAGGTTACCACAACGTCAACGGAGGCAACAACGAGAGAAGAAATTATAATTCCCAATCCGTTTGAAGGTAATACAACCGTAAATCCCTTCGCCCCACCAACGACAACATTAAAAACTACACGGAAGCCAATGGTTATTCCGAATCCTTTCGAGGTTACCACAACGTCAACGGAGGCAACAACGAGAGAAGAAATTATAATTCCCAATCCGTTTGAAGGTAATACAACGGTAAATCCCTTCGCCCCACCAACGACAACATTAAAAACTACACGGAAGCCATTGGTTATTCCGAATCCTTTCGAGGTTACCACAACGTCAACGGAGGCAACAACGAGAGAAGAAATTATAATTCCCAATCCGTTTGAAGGTAATACAACCGTAAATCCCTTCGCCCCACCAACGACAACATTAAAAACTACACGGAAGCCATTGGTTATTCCGAATCCTTTCGAGGTTACCACAACGTCAACGGAGGCCACAACGAGAGAAGAAATTATAATTCCCAATCCGTTTGAAGGTAATACAACCGTAAATCCCTTCGCCCCACCAACGACAACATTAAAAACTACACGGAAGCCATTGGTTATTCCGAATCTTTTCGAGGAGACCACATCGACAACGGAGGCAACAACGAGGGAAGAAATTATAATTCCCAATCCGTTTGAAGGTAATACAACGGAAAATCCCTTCGCCCCACCAACGACAACATTAAAAACTACAAGGAAGCCATTGGTTATTCCGAATCCTTTCGAGGAGACCACATCGACAACGGAGGCAACAACGAGGGAAGAAATTATAATTCCCAATCCGTTTGAAGGTAATACAACGGAAAATCCCTTCGCCCCACCAACGACAACATTAAAAACTACAAGGAAGCCATTGGTTATTCCGAATCCTTTCGAGGAGACCACATCGACAACGGAGGCAACAACGAGAGAAGAAATTATAATTCCCAATCCGTTTGAAGGTAATACAACAGAAAATCCCTTCGCCCCACCAACGACAACATTAAAAACTACAAGGAAGCCATTGGTTATTCCAAATCCTTTCGAGGAGACCACATCGACAACGGAGGCAACAACGAGGGAAGAAATTATAATTCCCAATCCGTTTGAAGGTAATACAACGGAAAATCCCTTCGCCCCACCAACGACAACATTAAAAACTACAAGGAAGCCATTGGTTATTCCGAATCCTTTCGAGGAGACCACATCGACAACGGAGGCAACAACGAGAGAAGAAATTATAATTCCCAATCCGTTTGAAGGTAATACAACGGAAAATCCCTTCGCCCCACCAACGACAACATTAAAAACTACAAGGAAGCCATTGGTTATTCCGAATCCTTTCGAGGAGACCACATCGACAACGGAGGCAACAACGAGAGAAGAAATTATAATTCCCAATCCGTTTGAAGGTAATACAACAGAAAATCCCTTCGCCCCACCAACGACAACATTAAAAACTACAAGGAAGCCATTGGTTATTCCAAATCCTTTCGAGGAGACCACATCGACAACGGAGGCAACAACGAGGGAAGAAATTATAATTCCCAATCCGTTTGAAGGTAATACAACGGAAAATCCCTTCGCCCCACCAACGACAACATTAAAAACTACAAGGAAGCCATTGGTTATTCCGAATCCTTTCGAGGAGACCACATCGACAACGGAGGCAACAACGAGAGAAGAAATTATAATTCCCAATCCGTTTGAAGGTAATACAACGGAAAATCCCTTCGCCCCACCAACGACAACATTAAAAACTACAAGGAAGCCATTGGTTATTCCGAATCCTTTCGAGGAGACCACATCGACGACGGAGGCAACAACGAGAGAAGAAGTTATAATTCCCAATCCGTTTGAAGGTAATACAACGGAAAATCCCTTCGCCCCACCAACGACAACATTAAAAACTACAAGAAAGCCATTGGTTATTCCGAATCCTTTCGAGGAGACCACATCGACAACGGAGGCAACAACGAGGGAAGAAATTATAATTCCCAATCCGTTTGAAGGTAATACAACGGAAATTCCCTTCGCTCCACCAACGACAACATTAAAAACTACAAGGAAGCCATTGGTTATTCCGAATCCCTTCGAGGAGACCACATCGACAACGGAGGCAACAACGAGAGAAGAAATTATAATTCCCAATCCGTTTGAAGGTAATACAACAGAAAATCCCTTCGCCCCACCAACGACAACATTAAAAACTACAAGGAAGCCATTGGTTATTCCAAATCCCTTCGAGGAGACCACATCGACAACGGAGGCAACAACGAGAGAAGAAATTATAATTCCCAATCCGTTTGAAGGTAATACAACGGAAAATCCCTTCGCTCCACCAACGACAACATTAAAAACTACAAGGAAGCCATTGGTTATTCCGAATCCTTTCGAGGAGACCACATCGACAACGGAGGCAACAACGAGAGAAGAAATTATAATTCCCAATCCGTTTGAAGGTAATACAACAGAAAATCCCTTCGCCCCACCAACGACAACATTAAAAACTACAAGGAAGCCATTGGTTATTCCGAATCCTTTCGAGGAGACCACATCGACAACGGAGGCAACAACTAGAGAAGAAATTATAATTCCCAATCCATTTGAAGGTAATACAACGGAAAATCCCTTCGCCCCACCAACGACAACATTAAAAACTACAAGGAAGCCATTGGTTATTCCAAATCCCTTCGAGGAGACCACATCGACAACGGAGGCAACAACGAGAGAAGAAATTATAATTCCCAATCCGTTTGAAGGTAATACAACGGAAAATCCCTTCGCCCCACCAACGACAACATTAAAAACTACAAGGAAGCCATTGGTTATTCCGAATCCTTTCGAGGAGACCACATCGACAACGGAGGCAACAACGAGGGAAGAAATTATAATTCCCAATCCGTTTGAAGGTAATACAACGGAAAATCCCTTCGCCCCACCAACGACAACATTAAAAACTACAAGGAAGCCATTGGTTATTCCAAATCCCTTCGAGGAGACCACATCGACAACGGAGGCAACAACGAGAGAAGAAATTATAATTCCCAATCCGTTTGAAGGTAATACAACGGAAAATCCCTTCGCCCCACCAACGACAACATTGAAAACTACAAGGAAGCCATTGGTTATTCCGAATCCTTTCGAGGAGACCACATCGACAACGGAGGCAACAACAAGGGAAGAAATTATAATTCCCAATCCGTTTGAAGGTAATACAACGGAAAATCCCTTCGCCCCACCAACGACAACATTAAAAACTACAAGGAAGCCATTGGTTATTCCAAATCCCTTCGAGGAGACCACATCGACAACGGAGGCAACAACGAGGGAAGAAATTATAATTCCCAATCCGTTTGAAGGTAATACAACGGAAAATCCCTTCGCCCCACCAACGACAACATTAAAAACTACAAGGAAGCCATTGGTTATTCCAAATCCCTTCGAGGAGACCACATCGACAACGGAGGCAACAACGAGGGAAGAAATTATAATTCCCAATCCGTTTGAAGGTAATACAACGGAAAATCCCTTCGCCCCACCAACGACAACATTAAAAACTACAAGGAAGCCATTGGTTATTCCGAATCCTTTCGAGGAGACCACATCGACAACGGAGGCAACAACGAGGGAAGAAATTATAATTCCCAATCCGTTTGAAGGTAATACAACGGAAAATCCCTTCGCCCCACCAACGACAACATTAAAAACTACAAGGAAGCCATTGGTTATTCCAAATCCCTTCGAGGAGACCACATCGACAACGGAGGCAACAACGAGAGAAGAAATTATAATTCCCAATCCGTTTGAAGGTAATACTACAGAAAATCCCTTCGCCCCACCAACGACAACATTAAAAACTACAAGGAAGCCATTGGTTATTCCGAATCCTTTCGAGGAGACCACATCGACAACGGAGGCAACAACGAGAGAAGAAATTATAATTCCCAATCCGTTTGAAGGTAATACAACGGAAAATCCCTTCGCCCCACCAACGACAACATTAAAAACTACAAGGAAGCCATTGGTTATTCCGAATCCTTTCGAGGAGACCACAGCGACAACGGAGGCAACAACGAGGGAAGAAATTATAATTCCCAATCCGTTTGAAGGTAATACAACGGAAAATCCCTTCGCCCCACCAACGACAACATTAAAAACTACAAGGAAGCCATTGGTTATTCCAAATCCCTTCGAGGAGACCACATCGACAACGGAGGCAACAACGAGAGAAGAAATTATAATTCCCAATCCGTTTGAAGGTAATACCACAGAAAATCCCTTCGCCCCACCAACGACAACATTAAAAACTACAAGGAAGCCATTGGTTATTCCGAATCCTTTCGAGGAGACCACATCGACAACGGAGGCAACAACGAGAGAAGAAATTATAATTCCCAATCCGTTTGAAGGTAATACAACGGAAAATCCCTTCGCCCCATCAACGACAACATTAAAAACTACAAGGAAGCCATTGGTTATTCCGAATCCCTTCGAGGAGACCACATCGACAACGGAGGCAACAACGAGAGAAGAAATTATAATTCCCAATCCGTTTGAAGGTAATACAACGGAAAATCCCTTCGCCGCACCAACGACAACATTAAAAACTACAAGGAAGCCACTGGTTATTCCGAATCCTTTCGAGGAGACCACATCGACAACGGAGGCAACAACGAGAGAAGAAATTATAATTCCCAATCCGTTTGAAGGTAATACAACGGAAAATCCCTTCGCCCCACCAACGACAACCTTAAAAACTACAAGGAAGCCATTGGTTATTCCGAATCCATTCGAGGAGACCACATCGACAACGGAGGCAACAACGAGGGAAGAAATTATAATTCCCAATCCGTTTGAAGGTAATACAACGGAAAATCCCTTCGCCCCACCAACGACAACATTAAAAACTACAAGGAAGCCATTGGTTATTCCGAATCCTTTCGAGGAGACCACATCGACAACGGAGGCAACAACGAGAGAAGAAATTATAATTCCCAATCCGTTTGAAGGTAATACAACGGAAAATCCCTTCGCCCCACCAACGACAACATTAAAAACTACAAGGAAGCCATTGGTTATTCCGAATCCTTTCGAGGAGACCACATCGACAACGAAGGCAACAACGAGGGAAGAAATTATAATTCCCAATCCGTTTGAAGGTAATACAACGGAAAATCCCTTCGCCCCACCAACGACAACATTAAAAACTACAAGAAAGCCATTGGTTATTCCGAATCCTTTCGAGGAGACCACATCGACAACGGAGGCAACAACGAGGGAAGAAATTATAATTCCCAATCCGTTTGAAGGTAATACAACGGAAAATCCCTTCGCTCCACCAACGACAACATTAAAAACTACAAGGAAGCCATTGGTTATTCCGAATCCTTTCGAAGAGACCACATCGACGACGGAGGCAACAACGAGAGAAGAAATTATAATTCCCAATCCGTTTGAAGGTAATACAACGGAAAATCCCTTCGCCCCACCAACGACAACATTAAAAACTACAAGGAAGCCATTGGTTATTCCAAATCCCTTCGAGGAGACCACATCGACAACGGAGGCAACAACGAGAGAAGAAATTATAATTCCCAATCCGTTTGAAGGTAATACAACGGAAAATCCCTTCGCTCCACCAACGACAACATTAAAAACTACAAGGAAGCCATTGGTTATTCCGAATCCTTTCGAGGAGACCACATCGACAACGGAGGCAACAACGAGAGAAGAAATTATAATTCCCAATCCGTTTGAAGGTAATACAACAGAAAATCCCTTCGCCCCACCAACGACAACATTAAAAACTACAAGGAAGCCATTGGTTATTCCGAATCCTTTCGAGGAGACCACATCGACAACGGAGGCAACAACGAGGGAAGAAATTATAATTCCCAATCCGTTTGAAGGTAATACAACGGAAAATCCCTTCGCCCCACCAACGACAACATTAAAAACTACAAGGAAGCCATTGGTTATTCCGAATCCTTTCGAGGAGACCACATCGACAACGGAGGCAACAACGAGAGAAGAAATTATAATTCCCAATCCGTTTGAAGGTAATACAACGGAAAATCCCTTCGCCCCACCAACGACAACATTAAAAACTACAAGGAAGCCATTGGTTATTCCGAATCCTTTCGAGGAGACCACATCGACAACGAAGGCAACAACGAGGGAAGAAATTATAATTCCCAATCCGTTTGAAGGTAATACAACGGAAAATCCCTTCGCCCCACCAACGACAACATTAAAAACTACAAGGAAGCCATTGGTTATTCCAAATCCCTTCGAGGAGACCACATCGACAACGGAGGCAACAACGAGAGAAGAAATTATAATTCCCAATCCGTTTGAAGGTAATACAACGGAAAATCCCTTCGCTCCACCAACGACAACATTAAAAACTACAAGGAAGCCATTGGTTATTCCGAATCCTTTCGAGGAGACCACATCGACAACGGAGGCAACAACGAGAGAAGAAATTATAATTCCCAATCCGTTTGAAGGTAATACAACAGAAAATCCCTTCGCCCCACCAACGACAACATTAAAAACTACAAGGAAGCCATTGGTTATTCCGAATCCTTTCGAGGAGACCACATCGACAACGGAGGCAACAACGAGGGAAGAAATTATAATTCCCAATCCGTTTGAAGGTAATACAACGGAAAATCCCTTCGCCCCACCAACGACAACATTAAAAACTACAAGGAAGCCATTGGTTATTCCGAATCCTTTCGAGGAGACCACATCGACAACGGAGGCAACAACGAGGGAAGAAATTATAATTCCCAATCCGTTTGAAGGTAATACAACGGAAAATCCCTTCGCTCCACCAACGACAACATTAAAAACTACAAGGAAGCCATTGGTTATTCCGAATCCTTTCGAAGAGACCACATCGACGACGGAGGCAACAACGAGAGAAGAAATTATAATTCCCAATCCGTTTGAAGGTAATACAACGGAAAATCCCTTCGCCCCACCAACGACAACATTAAAAACTACAAGGAAGCCATTGGTTATTCCAAATCCCTTCGAGGAGACCACATCGACAACGGAGGCAACAACGAGGAAGAAATTATAATTCCCAATCCGTTTGAAGGTAATACAACGGAAAATCCCTTCGCTCCACCAACGACAACATTAAAAACTACAAGGAAGCCATTGGTTATTCCGAATCCTTTCGAAGAGACCACATCGACGACGGAGGCAACAACGAGAGAAGAAATTATAATTCCCAATCCGTTTGAAGGTAATACAACGGAAAATCCCTTCGCCCCACCAACGACAACATTAAAAACTACAAGGAAGCCATTGGTTATTCCAAATCCCTTCGAGGAGACCACATCGACAACGGAGGCAACAACGAGGGAAGAAATTATAATTCCCAATCCGTTTGAAGGTAATACAACGGAAAATCCCTTCGCCCCACCAACGACAACATTAAAAACTACAAGGAAGCCATTGGTTATTCCGAATCCTTTCGAGGAGACCACATCGACAACGGAGGCAACAACGAGGGAAGAAATTATAATTCCCAATCCGTTTGAAGGTAATACAACGGAAAATCCCTTCGCTCCACCAACGACAACATTAAAAACTACAAGGAAGCCATTGGTTATTCCGAATCCTTTCGAAGAGACCACATCGACGACGGAGGCAACAACGAGAGAAGAAATTATAATTCCCAATCCGTTTGAAGGTAATACAACGGAAAATCCCTTCGCCCCACCAACGACAACATTAAAAACTACAAGGAAGCCATTGGTTATTCCAAATCCCTTCGAGGAGACCACATCGACAACGGAGGCAACAACGAGGGAAGAAATTATAATTCCCAATCCGTTTGAAGGTAATACAACGGAAAATCCCTTCGCTCCACCAACGACAACATTAAAAACTACAAGGAAGCCATTGGTTATTCCGAATCCTTTCGAAGAGACCACATCGACGACGGAGGCAACAACGAGAGAAGAAATTATAATTCCCAATCCGTTTGAAGGTAATACAACGGAAAATCCCTTCGCCCCACCAACGACAACATTAAAAACTACAAGGAAGCCATTGGTTATTCCAAATCCCTTCGAGGAGACCACATCGACAACGGAGGCAACAACGAGGGAAGAAATTATAATTCCCAATCCGTTTGAAGGTAATACAACGGAAAATCCCTTCGCCCCACCAACGACAACATTAAAAACTACAAGGAAGCCATTGGTTATTCCAAATCCCTTCGAGGAGACCACATCGACAACGGAGGCAACAACGAGAGAAGAAATTATAATTCCCAATCCGTTTGAAGGTAATACAACGGAAAATCCCTTCGCCCCACCAACGACAACATTAAAAACTACAAGGAAGCCATTGGTTATTCCGAATCCTTTCGAGGAGACCACATCGACAACGGAGGCAACAACGAGGGAAGAAATTATAATTCCCAATCCGTTTGAAGGTAATACAACGGAAAATCCCTTCGCTCCACCAACGACAACATTAAAAACTACAAGGAAGCCATTGGTAATTAAGAATCCTTTCGAGGAGACCACATCGACAACGGAGGCAACAACGAGAAAAGAAATTATAATTCCCAATCCGTTTTTAGGTAATACAACGGAAAATCCCTTCGCTCCACCAACGACAACATTAAAAACTACAAGGAAGCCATTGGTAATTAAGAATCCTTTCGAGGAGACCACATCGACAACGGCGGCAACAACGAGGGAAGAAATTATAATTCCCAATCCGTTTTTAGGTAATACAACGGAAAATCCCTTCGCTCCACCAACGACAACATTAAAAACTACAAGGAAGCCATTGGTAATTAAGAATCCTTTCGAGGAGACCACATCGACAACGGCTGCAACAACGAGGGAAGAAATTGTAATTCCCAATCCGTTTTTAGGTAATACAACGGAAAATCCCTTCGCTCCACCAACGACAACATTAAAAACTACAAGGAAGCCATTGGTAATTAAGAATCCTTTCGAGGAGACCACATCGACAACGGCGGCAACAACGAGGGAAGAAATTGTAATTCCCAATCCGTTTTTAGGTAATACAACGGAAAATCCCTTCGCCCCACCAACGACAACATTAAGAACTACAAGGAAGCCATTGGTTATTCCAAATCCCTTCGGGAAATCGAAAACGGGAACAACAAGAAAAGTACTTATACTTCCATATCCGTTTGTGACTGCCTCGAAGACAATGGCGAAAGGACCAACCGACTTAACAAGAGAGCTACTTACCATTACGAATCCTTTTTGGGCAAGTACACCCAGAAGGGTTGTGAGTGTTTCCAATCCCTTAATGGCAACAACGACGAAGGTAACGAGAGAGCCAATGGTTATCCCGAATCCATTCATCGATCCAAAGAAATCTACAACAAGAAGAGTAATTCATGTTTCGAATCCCTATATGCCTGAGAGGAAAACCACCAGAGAGAGGATAATCATACATCACCCGTTTATGGAATATGAATTCTTGCCCCAATAATACTTATTGGCATTGGAAATTGGTATGATTTGTCACCAACTCGTATTCTTATCTGCATTTTAAAAATTTTCATATTTCAGTTTCATGTAAGCCCGTTGTGAATGGACTTAAGACTATGTTTCTCGCTGCCAAGTGGGGATGGTCTATGAGATGCTTTTTAGATTGGGATCTTCTATCTGATAGGGTTGGAGCAAATCAGCCAAATAAGCAAGTCAATTTGTCCCAGGGCGTTTACCAATTCAAGACTATAGGCTTGGGGTCATTGCTTATCGCAAGGTTTTCGGAGGGAGAGTTTGAAAAAACTCTCTCTTTATGATCGGGAGTTTGAGGAGTTTTAGCGGAGCTGAATTTTAAGTCGCTGGCTGTCCTTAAAATTGGTAACATCGTTTTACTTTTATGGTAAAACGACAAAAATTTTGAGTTTTATGTATGTATGAAGAGTATTTTGTAAATTGTATCGTGAATTTTAATTGTTTTTGACTATAAAATTTGTGAGTGTTTGTAAATATATTATAATTTTCCTATTTAAGTCCTAAAAATATTATTTCCGTTTAAAAAAAAAAACTCATTTCCGAGTTAAGAATCTCTAAAATGAATTAAATTTTTTGTAGCGGGCTAAATAAATTTGTAGTTTATATAATAGAACATAGTAATCTCTAGTTATAATTTTTTACTTTTAACTGGGAAAAGAAAGTTAAGAGCATTAAAAACTTAACAGTGAAATTAAATTTAAAAAAAGATTTTGCGCCAGTTAAAGCTTTCACTTTACAGCACTAAAAAACGATATGTTTCTAGCTGGCTACCTTATTTTTAATGCATCATGCACCCAACCAATCGATATTTCGATAAAAACAAATATTATTTTCATCCCTAGTCAAAAAGCGGCATTCTCAATATTTTTTCTTAATTTGTCTCGATTGAAGGCAAAAAAATAGCGACATGCCTTATGCTAATCAGCCGTCTGTGCAAATAACCGAGCTGACCGATGACAACGTTAAGTTCGTTTTGGAGGATACTGAGTTGAGCGTAGCGAATAGCCTGCGACGTGTGTTTATCGCTGAGACGCCGACGCTGGCCATTGACTGGGTGCAACTGGAGGCCAATTCCACAGTACTGTCGGATGAGTTCCTGGCGCACCGCATCGGCTTGATTCCGCTTATCTCCGATGATGTGGTGGAGCGTCTGCAGTACACTCGGGATTGCATCTGCCTCGACTTTTGCCCCGAGTGCAGCGTAGAGTTTACCCTGGACGTAAAGTGCAACGAGGAGCAGACGCGCCACGTGACCACCGCCGATCTCAAGTCGAGCAACGCCAAGGTGTTGCCAGTGACGTCGCGAAATCAAGGAGAGGAGGACAACGAGTACGGGGAGAGCAATGACGAGATTCTGATCATTAAGCTGCGCAAGGGACAGGAACTGAAGCTTCGCGCCTACGCCAAGAAGGGATTCGGCAAGGAACATGCCAAGTGGAACCCTACGGCAGGTGTTTGCTTTGAGTACGACCCTGACAACTCTATGCGCCACACGCTATACCCAAAACCAGATGAATGGCCGAAGAGTGAACACACAGAGTTGGAGGATGATCAGTACGAAGCGCCCTACAATTGGGAGGCCAAGCCGAACAAATTTTTTTTTAACGTGGAGTCCTCCGGTGCCCTTAAGCCTGAAAATATCGTGGTAATGGGCGTTCAGGTGCTAAAAAACAAGCTGTCCAATCTGCAGACACAGCTCAGCCACGAGTCACAAAATGATGCTCTGGCCGTTTAAGCAGTGTTCCATTTAAACACACAATTGTTTATTATAAGTAAAAAAAAATGTAATTGCCTAATCCTTGAACAAACTGTCTATGTTAATGCCCACTCCTGCCTCCCTCTTGGTTTTGGGCGGAGTCGGTTGGGAGGAAGATTTTGTAGTCTGGCTTTCGCTTGCCTCCTTAAAGTCACTCAACAGCTGCGTCTTCGTTTCTGTGTCGAGCTCTGGAGCTGCTTCCTCGGGGGTGGCCTCCAATCTAGACTGCTGACGCTGCTCGGCCAACAAGTCCAGAGCGGTTTCATAAATTTTCTGATCGTCCAAAGCACCTTGGATCTTTAAGTTCTGATAGATCTGAACGAACTGTTGAGACTGAGAGCTACGCCGGTTATCAAGCAGCGATATCGTTTCCTGTGGCTTGTTTTGCCTGTGAAGCTTCCTGAATAAGCAATAGATTAAAGACTTGGAAAGGCAAAGTCTTTCGAAAGAGTGACTTACGCTCGCACGACATCTTCGCCGTAAAATATTTTCTTCACTGGGACCTGGGGTGCGACTCTGTCGAATCGGGGTTCCGCCTTGGGAGGAAATGCGGCGTAAACATCGTACCAAATGGGCTTGTCCTCCACTTTCATGGCGCCGCCTCGGAGAAGACCCTGCACTCTAAAAAACAGCTGTGTTAAAAAAGTTGAATGACTTCATGCCAATGCGAACCTTGTGAAGATAGTGCCAATCTTTTCCAGTCTACTTTGAGCCATATTTGACCAGTTTTTGTTAATAGTTATGCAAGGAAACCACCGGGAAGTCTTTTTATTTGTTTACAGGTTATGGAATAAAATCCACAAGATCCACAGATTCGCACCTCTAGAGGTGGGCAATAGTAAACCTGCCTCAAAAGTAATCGATAGCTGGTTAAGCAAAGACGCGAACCATTCTATACTGAGTTGTAAAACGAATATAGTTGGCGAATATATCGATATTTTTATATTTTGATATATTGATATTTTTGATATTGAACAACCCTATAGTAGACGTAAAAACCTGGAATTTAAAAGAGCTGAATAAAATATTAAATGACAACGCATTGTACGGAAGCTCGGATCGACGGCTGTGTAACTGAAAATCTGCGAAAATTCAATGACAGTTCCTAAATGTGTATACGGGGTGCTGGCAACGTTGTAATTTATTTTCAAAAGGTGTTTTGATTGTTTGTACAGGTGTATAATCGATTTACTGAATTGAACTGAGCCAATAGCAGAAAGCAATGCTCTGACAGCACGAACTGTGAACTGCGACTTCCGAGCAAGTTGCCGCGCCAGCGTTCTATTGCCCCGATTTGTTGTTAGTTGTTATTGGGAAATGTTGCGCGTCTTCGTTCGGGAAAATTGTGCCATCGCATCTGTGTAGCGTGTGTGTTGGTTGTGTGTGTTTGTGAGTGCGTGTGTTACGTTTACGTTTTGCTCGTCGGCAATTCAAGTTAATTAAAAACGTTAGCTAACTCTATAATCCACCGCCATAGCCATCGTCATCGCCCCCGCTCCAACATGAGCAATTACCATCCCCACTCACTGGCGCATCCGCATCCCCAACAGCTACAGAATCAGATACAAAACCAGATACAGATCCAGCATCCGCCCCCGCAATCGCGCCACAACCACACCATACCCACCGCCGCCCCATCCGCGACGGGTTCATCCATTTTGGTGGCTCCGCCGCCACAGCCACTGATAAGCAACTCCCTGGCCATTCGCCAGGAGATCCAGCGCTTCGAGAGCGTCCATCCATCGATCTATGCCATATACGAACTGATTGATCTTCTACCGCTGGCCGATGCCCAGATATCCCAGTCCATTCGGGATCATGTGGTTTGCATAGAAGGTGAGTCCATTTCAGCCGTTTTTGGCCAAGTGTATTAATTCTCAAACTGAATTAGTTTTAAAAACTATTTATAGAATATATATCTTAGGAAATACAACAACATTTTGGTAATATCTCCGGTATTTAGGCCTAAAATAGTTTAGAATTTAATAGTTATTAAGTATATCTGGATAAGAACTCATAAGTAAATAAAGTTTCATAAAAACTGACTGAAGACCTCATTGAATTTCATTGGCATTGAAGGAAAGGAGAAGGGCTGGCACATCCTTTGATTAAACGAGTTTATTGCTGGGAATTTTATCCACACCTCCATTGTTATTTGTTATGGGCCTAGGCCCAGCGTCTGGACTTGTGGTTGCCTTTGTTTGGAGTGCTTTATGCTAATCTCTGACCGAAAATCTATGAAGCAACAATCGAGCAACCCCCGTGCTAGGATTATTGTTACCAAAATGCCCATTCAAGCGGACCAAGCGGGGCCATTGAAAGTGTTGTCGTTTGGCTCTCGATGCTCCGCTCTGTTGTTCTCCTCAAAAGAAAAAGCTTTGCTTTTTGTTTAAAACATGCTTTTCTGCCCAATTTCCAGTGTATGTGTATGTTCAACAAAATGTGTGTGTGCGTGTGTGTGGCTTATGTGTGTTGGTGTGGGGCATGAAATTTGATGCCCTCTTCCTCTTCTGCCTTTGCGTCATCCTCCGAGCTCTGTGGCAGCCACAAAAACTGAAACCGTTCACGAAATCATACTAGAAACCGGTTTGTAAAATGGTTTATTAGAAAATCTCTTGTCGAGCAGAAGCAGAAGCACCACCAACATTCACCAAAAATGTAAACAAAATTGTCCGAGGCTTTTTTGTTGCTCTGGAACATGAATTTTCTGTCCGCGCCTATCCTCCAACCAGAAATGAAACCCGAGAATAAGAATACACGATCTCGAAAACCGTTTTGCACGCGACTTTCTTATTGGCATTGACCTTTAAACGAACCACCCAACCACTAGCAACCCAACCAGATAGGATACTGTCCCACTCCGATTGTATTTAACTGTCAGGGTGATGGATTGCTATTCGATGTACTCTTGAGGAGGGTTTACTTATTATTACAGAGGGTATAATAATAGGATCATTTTAAAGTGTACTTATATATCCATCTTTTGAGGGATTAGTTTTATAAAGATCACCTTTGGATACCTGTATTTAATGTATTTACGAAAGGGTATATAAGCTTCGTCTCTGCCTAAAGCTGTCTCTTAATGTATTTAGATTCCTATTGTCATTTTCCCGTTCAAAATTCTTATTAATAGGTATCGGTAACGGTGCCCGGCAATTCGGGAAGGTCAAACGCATTTAAAAGAAGTGGGGAATTTAATTTATTAACCCCTTTCTTCAGGCGTGCGTTTTATGGCGTGCGTTTTGCCTAAAATGATCTTAACCCTGAAAAAAGAGAACTTGTTTTCGATTTAGTTCAATTAACCCAATGATTTCATACCCATTGAAACATTACAAGTGACTCATATAACTCTGAATTAAAACAGATCTCATTAAGATTGCCATTAAAATCTAAAATAATGAATTAAAAATTGTGTGTCATTCCAGTTCCAGTTCCAGAGTAAAATTTTAAAAACTTTTAGCAACAATAGGAGACCGTTAACTGCTTCGTCCCATAAAATTATCATTTTTGTCCATAATACCCCGGTGATGGTATCTATCTCTAATTTTCTTGATGGGAAATCGATGGCTCGAAATCATCATACCCCACGCATTATCACAGAATATTGATAATTGCATTGTGGTCTGTTGTTCATAACCGTTGGACATAAATAGCTTACCTGGAATGCGCATTCGTTTCTCCGCCGTGTTTAACCAAACACAAAAGCCGTGCGTGTGTTGTCTCTCTGTTTTCTGTTTGTTTGTACTATAAATACGAAAGTAATAGTCGGTGCCCTACGAACAGAAACAATCAACGCTGAAATTCCGCCAGCGGCACTGAAAAACAAATTTCCTCTCTTATCTCAAATGGCCTGCGACTGGGTCTCTCCCCATTAAAGTAATTGCAATTAGCCCGATCGACTTTTTCGGAGGTCCACCCTTGCCTTAGATGGGAATTTTTATTTTACCTGTTTATTCTTCTCTATTTGTGTGATGTTCATTTATTATTATTATTTTTCTCGTAAGTTCAATTCTTTAGAATTCCAATTCTTTAGCATTATAATTCTATTTATTTGTATGTATTTTTGATATTGGGGTTTAGTTTAGGAGTGGTTTTTAATAAACACATAAAAAATAGATAACACTATAGTGCTTTATTAGAGAAGATAACCAGGCTATTATTTGTTTACTTTAATTTTATTTTATTGTACATCTATAAAAATATAGAAATGTATTGAATTAACAATGCGATAGCCTCCCCTATCTTTCAGGGGGTACATGGGTTTCACAGGCGTAAAAATAAATTTTGTTAAAAGTAATATAATGAAATTTAGGCGCAAACTTTTTATTTTATTGCTGTTTTAAGAATACACATTTAAGCAAGAATTTATGAATTGACAAACAAAACATTATTAAAACCTTTGTTACTTCATTTTTACTTCAAATCAAATTGGTTGTGTAGGTTTCAAGAGTCAAAGTTTTTGAATGGCAATAGACTGTTGACTTTATATCCAATAGTACATATTACTAAATATGTCATTATTCCACACATATTGTGGAAATATGGATAATATTTTTTGATACAATTAAACGCATGTAATCCCTTAAGACAAACTATGTTTTCGGCATCTTATCTGTGCCCAGTTGGCTTCTGACTTTATGGGCTTTCGGCAAGCGTGTTTATTTATTTTTAATTATAAAATAATATTGACAAGCGGATTTTTGAGGGAGTTCTTTGTTGCAGTCGCATATCAGTTTTTTTTTTTTTGTTGATATGGCTTTTTGTCTGTGTGCCAATCGGAAGTGGAAATTGTTGTTGTGCGTCGATACGCTCGAGAGCGTGACATGTTGATGCCATTGGGTCCGCAAATGTACAAAGTGAACTACACCGTAAAGAATAATTATATGATTGATTACTACGCTTTTATATATTTTTACCCTTTATTCGTTTAATATATATGTTTATCCAGCATATAAAAAAATGTACAAAAAAGTTATAGAAACATTCAGAAATAACTGCAGTGTAGGTACCGATTCTAAAACGACACATGGTGCAACTGGCATGCATATCGTCTGCTTTCTCACTCTTTTCCCCCTTAGTTCGTTTATTTTTAACGCATTTTGCATTAAAAATATCTTGCACTTTGCTTGCATTTGCTATTTAAATTGCAATTGCACAACTCTCGGTTGGGGCTGTTGTTGCTTGAATTTATTTAAACTCTCGTCCGGCAGGAAAAGTGGAAACAAAATAAATGTCAATGCAAGAAAGAATTTTTGCAATGCGGTAATTAAGTCATAATATGTCCAAAAATGATCCCTGCCGGAGAGTGATTCACAAAATCGTGCCGAGTCTCTAGAAATTTATCACTTCATTTAAAGGCAGGCCTGTCCCTCGACTCACAGTGCGTTTCAAAAATATTCATCTGAATTTTGTTGATTAAATAAAAACGTAAAAAATTATTTAATCTTCGTAAGAATATATTATACACTAAGTACTCTTTAGTCTTTAACAATACGCTGATAAGGTTCTCCCATAAGCTGATAAAATATTATATTTTTAGCTTGTAAAAAAACTGATATTACCTCTTCGGATCTCACTTTTTCCCAAATATATACATAATTACATTGTATCTTTAAATCACCGGAAAACCGTTCAAGTGCCATCTCATCCGCTATCATCAGTATTGTCTTCAAAAACTGATCATTTATGGGTACGTTTGTGGGTGTATGGCTTGAAAATTGATCATTTAATTGCGTGAATCAACAGTTTACGGTTTATTACTTTTCTTTCAAAAATAAAATTATGTTTGGGAGGCTTTTGACAGTCCATCTATGTGATTCTCAACGACTTTGCCACTGAATTGTGCCATTTTCCAGACGTAACCTCCGACATCCGCTAGGAACTGTGACGATATGTCTTGTAATTTCTTTCCAGTTAGCAGGAGCTTGTATTCCACATCGCTGAGATTCGTCTCGGATTCCCGATTCAGCAGCAGTGGAGATTCCTTGAACTAATTATTAATTGTAAATGATTAAATTTTAATAAATATTTCATAGATTTATGATCACATACCTCTTCAAAGACATCGAACCAAATCTTTTCCTTGGTTTCCACATCTTGCTGGACCACAGCTTGATTTAAACGGCTCAGGTACAAGGTTATGTCTCTGAACCTCTTTGTTTGGGGGCTCAAGTGCGACTTGACCTCTGTGAAGTACGCGATTTGGGAGCGGAACAGCGAATCAAGAAGATGGACTGTTTCGTCCTTGGCCTTCTTTTGCAGATCCCTTTGAACTGGATCGTTGAGATCCACAGACTTCTGACTCGGTTGGCTGGGCGCTCCTAGAACGAGCTTTAGAGAATTGATCGGTCAAGTGGAACGACAATACTCGAATTCTTATCGCTTTCCCTACCTGAGCCAGCAAAAGCAATCCCAAGTATTTTGTCAGCATTATAAAGCGCAGCCTCTGAATTGAACGAAAGCCAGTTTCGAACTAATCCCTGATATACAGGCAAGCTTCTGGTCTATCAGTTCTCCGATGAAACTGAGTATATCAGCCCAAAACTAAGTCTCTTGCCAGGAATTCTCGTGCGGCTCTCAGATCACTGGATTGATAATAACAATTGCGTTTTGGGTGGCATTCTCTTAGCATGTTTGAAGAATCTCAATCATGGCGGCTCAGCGTTCTATATATATTTTTTTTGGTTTAAGTCAAGGTCTGTCTAGCTGCCTGGGTGGAAAGGTCTCGCATGATTTCACTATCACTTCTATATAAACAGTGACTCCCTCCGTCGCCCAATCGTATCAGGGGTGTGATAGTGATATTGCTAAAACAAGAGTATTGCTACAAACATTGCATAAACTCTGTTAGCACTGTAACCAGACTGGGACTATTAGTTCGTCGACCCTGGTAAGAAAATGATAAGAATAAAGTGTTTCTTATCTTTGCTTGTTTGGATCAGGTATCACAGTGATATACCTGCCAAATGACACAACTTTTCCGGCGATTGCTATATCCTGGCCAATTTCCAATTTCCTGGCCAAGATCATTGAGCTTTTTGGGTTTGCTTTTAAAGATTTGTGGATAGATTCTCCACCATTCTCCATCAAAATCTAAAAACAAAATATTTTTTAGTTTTTGCGAAATTTTCTGGGGGACTCCCTTTCATAATTGTGAAAAGTGCATGGAAGGACAATATGGCCCGGGTGATGGCTATATCTTTGGCAATTTCCACCCGATTCTTAAGCGGAGTACCTTAAACGATTTGCGGATAAATTCTCCACCATTCTCCATCAAAATCTAAAAACAAAATATTTTTTAGTTTTTTTGCGAAATTTTCTGGGGGACTCCCTTTCATAATTGTGAAAAGTGCATGGAAGGACAATATGGCCCGGGTGATGGCTATATCTTTGGCAATTTCCACCCGATTCTTAAGCGGAGTACCTTAAACGATTTGCGGATAAATTCTCCACCATTCTCCATCAAAATCTAAAAACAAAATATTTTTAAATTTTTTTTAAATTTTTTTGGTGGGGCTCACTTCCGAAAAAGCTGAAAGGCCATGGAAGGGCAATATGGCCTTTGACGATGGCTATATCTTGGCCATTTTCCATCTGATCCGATCTAATATCTTTATCTGATTTAATGAAATAATTTGTATCATTTTATTCTGCACATCTTAGCATACTTTTGTGCTGCTGGCTAGGATGTATAATATCAAATGCTAAAAGCATACTATGCATGTTTTTAAGTGTCTGCCCCTAATTTTATGCTATACTGTAGTTTCAATAATATGGGTTCAGGGTTAAACAAAGATCATATCCATTCATTTTCCTCTTATATTTAGGAAAACTAAAAAGTAACAAATAAAAAGACGACTGGTCTAAGTTGCCTTCAGCGGATTTTCTTCACAAGACTTCAGTCTTTATATCTCCCAATCAATTATCGGAGAGCTAAAGGAAATGCTATTATAAGCCTAATCTAAACGATTAGATTAACCAAATTGCTGGGGCGATTAGTGTGTTTTCCAGCCGCTGGTGGGCAGCTCAAATAAAGTTCGCACATGGTTTATGGCACACACGTTTGGCCCAACCGCAGATTATTGGCTGTGCCAAAATTAGGTAATGTCTTTGTCTTTATTGTAATTTTTGGCAATATCTTTGGGTAAATTTGAATTATTAATTGGGGACTGTTAGTTTCCCGTAATAATGGCGATGATATCACTCAGGGTACGGTCACCGATGAGGTCGTTGCAGACGGGTGTGAGGAGCTCATCCACCCAGTTAGCGGCATAGTCGGTGTTGTCGTTGATGGTCAGGGTAAGGAACTCCTCGACGATTTCGTTGAGCTTGCGGTTCAGGATGCGATACTTGGAGAGGTTCTCGATCTCCGACTTGACGTTTCCCACCGAGGGGTAGACCAGGATTTTCTTCACCCTGAGGTTGTTGGAGAGGACGCCCAGGGAGTAGCTGATCGTGCCCTGAATGTTCAGGTCTTCGAGGGCGCAAAAGGCGCCACCGGATCGCTCGATGCTAAAGCCGCTGCCCACATCCGCCTTGTACTGGGTGGTAATGTTGACGCTGGGGAAGTTCAGCTCAAAAGTGAACCGACTTCTGATCACGTCCAGGTTCATGACTATAATTTCGTAGCCATCGAGACCCTGCAGCACAAAGTCCTCTACCTCGCCACTGATCTTGAACTCTCCACTGCTAATGTCGAGGGATTTGTGAGAGGCTTTCAGGGGAGCCAGAACGGGAACTCCACGTCCACCGGTTTGCAGGAACGACCTCAAATCCTCGTCAACGAATTCCATAATAACGCTGGAGAAAGAGCGGTCCTGGGCTGAAAAATTGGCAAGGCATTATTAGGGGTTTGTCTTTCTGGATTGGAAATTAATAAGGTTTACCTGCCAGAGGTTCAGCAATCTCCGCACCATGGCAGCTGGCTACTGCCAAGATAAGTGCAATCACGAATACGGATTTCATTTTTTAAAAAAACTCTACAAGCAACTTAAGACTTTGAGCAAGCAGAAACTACTAGTAAAATTTTAGCAATCCATGGCTCTTATATAGGCATCAGTCGAGGAGATAGACTATCTCTACACAAAGAAAAAAATCTATGCGGCTTGCAAACTATTTGAATAAATATTGGTTGTCTTGGTGTTTAATTTGAAATTTAAACAAATACAATTTTAAGGATTATTATTTTTATGGGATAAGTACCTTGAAAGAGGTGTATCTATAAGACAGATACCATAACTGGAATATCCTTAAACTATTACACTTTTTTGTAGCATACTTTTAGGCATACATCTAACAAACTGACCTTATCAAATATTGCGTGCTCGGGAAACATTCTTTAAGTTCTATTTTAATCGCTCTCTAATTTGCTAAAATGTTTTATAACCGATAAGACTCCACTTGAGATTAGTCCGATAGTGACATGTGATGATGGGTGCTGTAAATTCTAAAGAGGTTGTAAAAATATCATTTAATTGCCGAGAGGTAGACAATCTCATGAATCACTATCCCTCGTAGATCCCGCCGCCAGAAAAGACCAAAATTACCATTTTTTTGATTCAAAAATTGTAGTTTTATTAACCCTTTAGTGATTACCAGTCGAACTCTGGAGGAATGCAGACCTCCTTCTCGCCACCCTCGCCTCCGGTACCGCCAGCAATGACATCGGCGATGCTGACATCGTCCAGGATGCTGTTGACCACGGGCAGGGCGATGCTCTCGATGGTGTCGGTGATCAGATCCTCGTTCTCGTTGATGGCCAACTCGACGGCCTCGGCCAGGTACTCGTTCATCTTCTCGTTGATGGTACCATCGCCCAGGATGCCCTCGATCTCGGAGTCGACCTCACCCAGATGGGTGCGCACCTCCAGGGACTTGAGCTTCAGGTTGCCGCTGATGACGCCCAGAGAGTACTTGAGGGTGCCCCAGATGACCATATCCTTGATGGCGAACTTGGCGTGGCCAGCTCCGATCAGGTTGACGGTGAAACCGTACTTCTTCAGCTGCACCTTCAGGTCGTACTGGGTGTCGACGTTCACGTCGCGGAAGGTGAACTTGTAGGTGACCTTGCTGGTGAGAGCGTTTATCTTCATCTCATCGATGTCGAACTCATTCAATCCGTTCAGACGGAAGTGGTCGACGGTGCCTTCGGCCTTGATCGCCTCGGTGTCGATGTCGATGTTCTTGTGGTCGATTCTGAGAGGAGCCAGTGGCGGAATGCCCAGGCCGGTGAAGCCACATGGCATCTGCTCCTGGATGCCCTCAATGAGATCCACCACGGTGCTGGCAATCGAGTGGTTATCTAAAGACGGAGATCAAACACAGGTTAGCCCCAATCTCCAGCCCAGGGATGCATTTCGAGAGAGACTCACCAATGGGTACGCCGACAGTGCCCGCACTGGCAACAGCGACAAAAGCCAACAGGGCCACAAAGAATTTCATTTTTGCTTTTCGACTGGTGAGTCCTACCAAACTGATCGTAGTACGAACTGCTTTTATACTACTCGACCGTCCGGCCAAATGCTCTGCTTTTTATAGACGATTCCACCGCCCCTCCAGTCCACCTCGTCCAGGTGGAGTAGCGATAAGGGAGCTTCGCGCCCGAGAACGATTTGATTAGCCACCGGGCTGGGCTACCTTACGATCGGGGGCTTATTGCTGTCTTATCTGGCCACTGTTTCCCCGGTTGGCCAAATTTTAATTTTAATGATTAGTTATATAAACCAGGGTACTTATCCCGAGGAAATGATCTGATCTCCGGGGGTATATATAAAAATAGATAACTTTCACTGAAACAATAACATTCCCTTCCTGTCGGAGATCAAAGTCTGTATTGGGGTGTATCTCTCTAGTGACCTTAGTTATATTCTAAGTTGTCCACCTTTCCTGATCATAATAACAAAGGGAAATATAACACTGCACCTGTGCTACGCTCGGGACTAAAATAGCAAAGGCTCTCAGGATCTAAAAACTACTGTGTTTGATTTATAATCAAAATATTTTTAAGTGGATTGAGTGATTTATAGCCGATAACTCGAAAAGGCTATTTAAAGGACTTACGGCTTGTTTTTTTTAAATAAACAAATGGCAACTCATTGGGCCTGGTGACCCGCAAATACACTCTAAATGAGTTATGGGGCTGTGGTTCCTAGCACAACCGCCAATTGGTTAGTGGATTGTCCAGAAAATGGTTTAGTTCCCACTATAAATCCTAATCGCAGGCACCATAAATCACATTCCACGTCGGTGTAAAGTCTTGAAGAGTAGCTGGCAAGTCTGGGTGACTTTGGCGAACACCTTATATGTGCCCCCAATCGAGCGATAGGAATCAGTCCAGTCAGTGCCCGGTAATCCATGGACACCTGCATTGTTTTTGACGCAGTTCTGTTCCCCGGTAGTCGGACATTTGCCTATTTCTCCAATTGGTGGGATTTCACATGATAGGCCATATATATTCGCTAAACGCTATTGACACTCGATTGCCCAATTGCCGGACGAGATTAGGGCAAAACAAGCCACTCCAGACGGACAAGTGCTACTTGCCTTTTTTAAACCAAACATCGAGTGTTTGAATTCCTTCGCGGCAAATCGGGAGCGTATCGCGAATCGTACACAGTTCTCCTAATCTGTCAAAGCGATTAGCTCGTGTACAATCAAGAGACTATAGCCCTCGTCCCGCCCGAGACTCATCGCCCCGAACTTTTGCTATAAAAGCCAAGTGACCGACGAGTTTGTTAACCAGGTGGCTATACAATGAAAGCTATCGTATGTGTTTTTGTGGCCCTTTTGGCCTGCGTAGCAGCCTACGATGTGGAGCTGTTGACCGAGGACCAGTGGAACCAGCTGGTCGAGCGTAATCGTAAGTTCTCTGACCCAAATCACTGCCGCATTCGAGGGTTGACTTTTGTGCGATTTGTAAACAGCTGCCAAGCCGGATACCTATGGTCTGATTTTGAATGGATCGGCCAAGAAGGCCATCAAGGGTCTAATCAACCAGATGCCCTGCGGCTGGCCCCAGTACGGTATTCCCCCTCTGGCTCCCTACACCAACGCTGACCTCAACATTCACTTGGCCGAGTCGGTGGTTGAGTAAGTTTCTCGAAATCCCACGGATCCTTCGACCACCAAACTCATTCGCAATGTTAGTTCCCTGTTGCAGTTCCTCCGCTTCCGCCTCGACGGTCTCGACGACTTGGAGATCAAGAAGCTGAAGGTCAGCTACACCTTCAGCAAGAAGGTCAAGTTCCACTTCATCTTCAAGAAGATCTCGGCCAGCGCCCACTTCCTGGACACCGACACCCTGGTGGATCTGCTGAAGCAACTGGGTCTGTCGGTGCGCTACGAGAGCTCTGGACCACTGGGCTTCAGCCTCGAGAATCTCTCCATTTCTGGCGAGTTCAAGTACAAGATGCCCTTCATCTTCGGCTCCATCAAGATCTACAAGTTCGAGTGTGCCGTGACTTTGGGCGGAGTGTCCTCCAACATCGGTGGCCTGATGGGCAACGGCAGGATCAACGAGTTCATCAACGACATGATTGACAAGGAGGTGCCCGCCTTCATCAATGGCAACCAGGCCGCCATCAGCTCCCTGATCGAGGAGATTTTCGTGCCGCTGGTAAATGACCATCTCACGGGCCACAAGATCTGGTACTTGTTCAGTCTGCTCAGCGCCACCACCGGCACCTGCAACCCCACTCCCGCCCCCTGGCTGGCCGTGGAGTCCAAGAGGATAGACTAAGTCTCCGCCCAAAACAACAATAGCCAAGAACCAATAAAAAGCAAATCAAGCGAGCCCCCGATCGCCGTTTTAATTAGCCTCCACTCCTGCGTCGCTATCTTCGCAGCAGTATCTGCTGCCTTTCTGTTATCGCCCCGGATGGATTTCGGTATATAAGAGTCCGGGCTGGGGGTTGGCCAGTTCAGTAGCGAGTTTAGTTACTTGTAGCCACAATCAACAATGCGTTTCCTGGTAGTCTTGGCCTGCCTGGTGGCCGTTTGTGCCGCCGGCACTTTGCCCAACAGCGTGGAGCAGCGCCTCCTGGAGTTGGCCGATCCAAATGGCGACATCGATCTTTTTGCCCCCGAAGAGGGTGTTGAAGGTGAGATAAGGGGTTGGGTTATCAAAGATCTAACTACACGACAAACTAAACTCGATAAGTAAGCTACATAGCTGTATAACTTGTACAGCTGTAGAAATGATTAAAGATATGCTGAGAGAAGGAACAAAAACTAACCCCAAGTAATTGCTGCCATCCCTAGTTGCCCCCCAGTTCATTGTGTCCTGGCAGGCGCGTCGCTTCATCCGCAAACTCCAGAAGAACATGGAGTGCGGATGGCCCCAGTATGGCATCCCAGTGCTGGCTCCCCTCCGCATCAACGAACTCGACCTGGACTTCAAGAAGGGCATCTTCGAGACCCTCAACCACGTCTTCCGCCTGAAGATCGCCGGCCTGGATGACTTCAAGATCCAGAAGTTCAAGCTGAACGTGATTACCAGCAAGGTGACCTTCGATTTCCTGTTCGCCAACATCGACACCACCGCCCAGAAGTACAGCACCGACACCCTGATCGACGCCCTGCGCCAGTTGGGCCTGTCCGTGCAGTACGAGGGATCTGGAGAGCTGCTGTTCGACTTGGTCAACCTGCGCATTGCCGGCACCCTGAAGTACAAGCTGCCCATGCTGTGGGGATCCGCCAAGATCACCTCGCTGAAGACCACCATCTCCCTGGAGTCCGTCGAGTCGGACATCACCGGATTCATGGGCAACGGCAAGGTGAACCGCGCCATCAACAGCCAGCTGGAGAACATCGTGGTGAAGGCCATCAACAACAACCAGCAGACCATTTCCGATACCATTGAGAACACTGTCCTGCCGCCCGTGAACAAGATGCTCAAGGGCAACGACTTCTGGACCCTCGTCGACCTGATCCTGTCCAGCAGCGATGGCGAAAGCGAGGACGATCCGATCGTCGTGGACTGTGATCCTGCTGCCGATCCCTGGGCTTAAAAGGATCAGCTGAATAAATTTTAATAAAGGCTTCCAAATACATTGGCGACTTGGTCTACTTTTGGGGATTAGAGATTTCTACCTAATATTTATTAATGGAGACTCTTCAGTCTACATTTGTGGACATGAAATTAGGAACTGCCCCCCTTATCTTCCAGGCACCTGGCCTAATCCAATCTTATCGATTTTGGTTACTTAAGTGGCTAATCGTTTCTCCTGATTGGCAAAAACCGGTGGCCTCTGGCAGTTTATAGCTAGTCTTCGCCATGAGAGCTTCTTGTGTAATTGTCGCGGTTCTTCTCTGCTGCTCCCTGGGCTCCGCCACGCTCTTCGATGATGAGCTCCGCGAGTTGACGGAGTTCATCCGCCTGCAGATGCGTTGTGGCTATCCCGACAGAGGCGTTCCTGTCTTGGCTCCAGCCCGTATCGCCTTTCAGGAAATCAACATAAACACAGATAACTTTGGGTAATGAAGAAAGGCTTACCTCGATTGGAAATACTGACTTTGTCCTACTCCCCGATAGCTGCAATGGGAACTTTACCGACCTGGTTGTGGAGGGCCTGGACGGCTACGAGATCTCCCAGCTGGAATGGAGTAACATCCGTCACACCATCAAGTTTGACATAAAATTCCCCAAGATATCCCTGAAAAGCGCCAACTACAAACTGGACCTCCTGGCTGGTCTCTTCGGGGATAAGTTTTCCTTGTGGGGCGACGGAGCGTTCGATCTGGAGTTGGTCGACTTCCGAGCCCACGGCAGTTTCATCATCCGACCAACAACGGCCACCAGCGGAGTGCATGTCCAGAGCTGGAAGGTGGACTGGGAACTGGGGGAGGCCAAGTCCCAGACTACAGGGATCATGGACAGTCGAATGTACTCCAAGTTCGTCAATGAACTAGTCAAGGAGTACCTGGACATCCTGGTCAACGACAACCCCACCGAGGTCAGCCAGTTCATGGAGGAGCTCATTGTTTCGCCCATGAACGTGGTGCTGGCCAATGTGGCCTGGTACGAGATAACGGCTATCATTCTGGGCCTGGTCAACGGCGTTCTGCCGGTGGAGCCGATTTGCTGAGCCACTCAGCCCAGGAAGTCGGCAGCCAGGTGTTCCAAGTGGTTACCTCTTAATAAATGACTCACTCGAGATATGATAACAATTAGGAGGAATTATTCGCTTTATTTTTAGTTGTGGGAATTAAATTAGGAAATAGTACGTACTTAACTTTTATTCCATTACTAAATACCTATATTCCTTCTTCTCTTTACAGGTAAGCTTGATTAGATTTCCCCTCAAATGGCAGCGGGTATGCATTATTCCATCAGTAGTCCTTCATCAATAATTTCTATTTTCTATTTTGGGGGTTCTAATCGGTTGGACCATAAATTAATGTTGATACTCTACTGCGCGTTGAGGGGAGGCGAAAGCAAAGTCCATAATCGGATTGGGAATCGGGAGAGAGAAATGCAGCCGAGCAGCGCCAGCAGGACATCTCAATTGCCTAGCCGAAGCCGCACCACGAGTCCTGTCGCAGCAGGACATCAACGGGTGGTCCAACACTTTCTAGCCTCAGATTTGGCAGTGGCTTTGCTTTTTGTTCGCCCAGCAGATGTTTTTTTTTTTCACTCCGTGGCTGTGGCTGCCGCTTTTTATATCCTTTTTTCCATTTCGCTAGGATTCTTTTTAAGATCGGCTCTAATGTCATCATTTGTTGTTAATTAGTCCAGAGTTCTATGGAGAATCTCCTTGATCTGTGGCCTCTTGATCCTTTCTCTCTCTCTCTCTTGAGAATCCGGCTTTCTTTCGGAATTCGTTTTGGCTCATTTCATTTGCAATTTACGAGCAATCGATGTCCTTCCCACTCCACACATTCTCGGGCACACCTTGCCAGCCAGGTCGTCTAGAGAGTAGAGGTCCTAGAGGCTGTCATAATGCAAAAATGAAACAAAAAGCCGTTTCGGGTTTAGGTCATGAGTACGTGCTCAGTACCCATCTGGGAGATATCCTGCTGGTTGTGGTATTGTCTCCGAGGAAGTTTTACGACCTACCGGACAGTCTGTTGCATTGTCATTGTCCTTGCGAGCTAGGATACGTTTTGGCCGCACTACCGCCCAGAAACCAGGATTCAAGCCAGTCATAAAAAGCCACCAAGCCAACCCATCTCACTACTGATGGCTACACCAACAAGTTTTGCATCATTTGTTGACATTTACGATGCAATTTTCTAAAAGTCATTAAATTCTTTGGCAGACTACCTCCCTCCTTAGTTCCTAGTCGCTTCGGCCTAGTTTGATTAACCTCGATTTGGGTATGACCACAAAGAGTGGCTACCAGAGAGAGCCCTGGCCCAAACCCATGTCATCCTTAATGGAGGACTTTTAAGATTTTGCATATGCTCGGTACTCGGTACTGGCTGTGTGGCTCCTTGAGGATCTCAGCTGGAGATACGAAACTGTTAAGGGGATTTATTACTATTTTATTTTTGTTTAATGTATGCTCTTGTCTTAAAATCTATTGACTTCTATTGACTAATAGACTATTGAAGTCTATTGAGTTTGGCACTGACTATAGAAATCGATAAAATTTTAATCTAAAAACCTTATAAGAAATTTCCCAACATTTTAATTAGTTTACCATTCCTTTTAATCCTACAGATATCCCTTTTGGCGTCTCAAAGTTGGCTTTATTCACTCGCTAAACCCACATCTGTGGAAGCCTTTTTAGGCCAACTCTAATTGCTTGAACTGGTTTTGGGGCCTCCTCACCGTTACCTGTTACCAGTTACCAGTTACCTGTTGGCCCCAGCCAAGCCGAAAGGCTAATTGAAAGAGCTGGGGAGGCAAAGCTTGCCTTTCATTTGCCACACTGGGGAAGGACGTAAATATTTGCATTCTGGGCAACCCTCTTAGCACTCGCCCAGGAGTGGATGCCAGAAATTGGGGTTAATTTAAAATTTATGATGCACTGAATTGTTGAACAGCAGAATTAGGATTCATTATAGAGCACTCGGCCTCATAGAGGCGGCGAATAAATCACTGAAGGCCTTGGATGAGACAAGATATGAAATGGGTTACAACGCAGCAGGCCTGCGCCTCCTTTACAAAATATCCTTTTGTTTATTCAAAGGAGCTTCTGTAGCTGTTTGCTTTCTAGTAGTGCATTAAATGGGTTTTAATTTGAAACGTAGTAAGATCGACTCGCGAAAGGGGTGCCCCTCTATCCGGGCAATTGTCCCGGCCAAGTCAACAGTGAAAATGCGAGGAGAAAATTCAAGGCGCCAGGCGCAAGGATTGCTGTAATTGAGCAGCGCAATTTCGTGAGGAAATCGGCGCACGGGAAGAAAAGGTGCGCTGTCCTGTAAATGAACAGCCGCCACCGAAAATGGTAGCACGGCGGTGAAAGGATGCTGCAAGGATGCGGCTCTGTTGCGTGTTCGTTTTACTTTTATTTTTTCAATTAAGGTTGACATGGCCCTCTACTCATCTTGAATTTGTTTCATGTGCCCAGTCGAGCTGAAAATTGCGCATTTTGTTGCGCAGATGATGGTGGGGTAGCGAGGCAACTTCGTCCTCGAGTCCTTCGCAAAGTTTTGCCTAACAGGATTACGGCATCTACTTGCAGTGTCTGCCTCGTAGCTTGCTTAGCTCGTCTGCTCCTTGCTTTATCCTGATGCGGCTGAGATGGGAATCAATCAATTTGTTGCTCTGCTGGTTGCACTAATTAACAAGTTCCTTGGGAGTGGTGGCCAGACACCTAGGGGGAGAGGCTTTTAAAGTAGAGTTAGTACCAGGATAACCTCAACTCTTCCCATTTCTGCTGGTACTTCTCATTAGAAGCCCAGCCCACATGTGTGTTTGGTTTATCCATTCTCTCGGCCTTCTCCAGCCTAGCCATCAATCACTCAATCAGGGACTTGAATTGAAGGCCCTAATCCTTGCCCGGCATGCACGAGGAGGCACTCCTAAATATTGAATATGACTTATTAGCATTCTGACAGCTGTCACACCAAGAAACGCAGCCAGACACTTGCAGTGGGCCATATCCCATATCTTTCCAATCCAAATTGAATCTCGGCCGACTGCGCCAAGCTGTTCTTTTAGCATAACAAAGGAGTAGGTGTCCCACAGCTCTGCTCTGGCCTTCTACCACCGCTGCCAGGACCACAGCTGTTGCCGGGCTTACAACGTGTCCTTGATGTGACACTTTTGTCAAATGTTTACACCTTTAACCCTTTGGCGCCATTGTCTTGCAGAGCCCCGGAATGCGACCCTCGCTCGAATCGAACAAAATCGATCCTGTATTTGCATTGTTCGGGATGCTGTTGTTAATTTTATATTTCATTAAGAGTGTTTGTTTGGATTTTATGGATTTGAAATGGGATGTATAGTAGCTATCTCTAAAAGTCATAGGTAGTAAAAAGAAACTCTTAAATTAAAAGCCTGATTTAATGGCAAACTCATTCGCAATACCCTGCCCACCATGACCAAATAAAGTTTTCTCCGCCTGTCAGCAGCTATGGAAACAATCTCGAACCCAGCCCGGCGGGTCATTCATCAAAATTATGTCAAATCATGCAAGCGGCTGTAAAAAAATATCCACCAGGACAAACAAAAAAATGGAAGGAGCTGTAAATGCTAATGAAAATCAAGGCAAATCTGCAGAAATTTTCATGCAACCGCCAAGACACGAGGCTCAGGCGCAGACGCAGCTGCCCCGGAGCCTGGAAAGCGGACGCATGAAGCTGTCATGTTTCTGGGCAGGCCACCACACCACACCGCACCGCAGTCATCCTCTCCTGACAGACAACAATTACAATATCCCTCTGACTGCGACTGCAGCGTCATTCCTTGTCCTTGGACTCGTCATATTTTCCCTACGGCTGCCTTCAGCTGATTTGCATTTTTAATCTCATAAGGATGTGCTGCCAGGCATTGTCCTTCCTTCGGATTGTGATGCATGTTTTTTTTTCAACGCTGCGGTTACTCAAGCTGCAGGCCAAGATTCAAAAAAAATAATTACAGTTGGCAAACACAAAAAAAAAATCAGCCCCCCTGTCAGGGATCCGCTTCCCCGATCTACATATGTTTAATCCTGGGTTTCTGACACGGCTGAGGGATAGCTGTCTCATGTGAGAGTGTCGTAATCCTGGCTGTCTTGAGTCGCTTCGTCCCGTCACGTTACGCTTGAATAATTAACGTACAATGTACAAGTAATTAAAGTTCTTTTCAAAACACGAATCTCAGCTTAGCTTTTCGGTTGTTGGGATTAGGAGTCATCGGAAGTGACAGTTCCCGCGGAGGCTGCGGAAGATTTCCATATGAAAGTGTTGGCTAAGGAGTATATTTCTTCTATAATAAAGAATAAAGAATTATTAAAGAGGCGCTTTACGGCTAGTATAAGTATTTATTCTATTTGAAAATATTACTTAACCTGGAATCCTACAATTACTTCCCTTAATTGCTCTTGATCCGTTTTGATTATCTTTGTTCAGCCTGAGGTTTCTCAGTCAAGACAGCATCAGATATGGAAGAGTTTAACTTTATATTGTGTCACACAAGTCTCTATTACGAATGAATGATCCTCGAGGTCCTGCACTTTCTTCTCCTGCGGCTACATCTGATCCGATTATTCCCTGCTCCAGACAAAGGCCATCGATCTGGTTTATCTTCCAAAGGGGGAGGGTTCGAGCCGAAAGAAAGGAAATAAATCATACAAAACTTAACAGAATCGATCGGCCAGTGACAACACAAATTATGTGAAAGTAATTTCTTAGATGAGAGCACTGAGATAAAGGATACAAAGGGACGCAGGATAAGTAAAAAGATCGAAAAAAAGTAAAGATGCTTGGCAAAAAAGATGCGGATTCTTGTATGTCATCAAATTTCGATCAATTTGCGGTTTTGGATGTCACTGCGATTTATTCGTAACGGTTCAGTGGTTTGCACTCAAGTGATCCTCTCCGGCACATGTCCTGCCGGATCATTAATCATCCTTCATGTGTCGAGGCTTCGGGTAATGATGGTGGGGATCGATTTTCGCCACTAATGGAGTGGACTCACTCGCAAAAAGTGTTCTTTGATGTTCGACATGAGTCCGGGACATGCCACTGGCCTATAGGCCATTAATGAGGGATTCAATCATTGATCTGGTCAATGAATTGAACTTACATAACTGGGGTTCTGGTGTTTGGTGCAGATTTTTTTTAAAGGATCATTAATCATTCAAAGGAATTTCTGCATTTCATTTTCGCAGAGAAGAGAGTTTTTGAAATGGAAATTGGAAGGAAAATGTATATCTTTCCAGTTTAGTTCAGCTAAGCATAAATGATTTATATTATTTATGGCTTGGTAGCAAGGCATTAATTTAATATTTATATATAATTATCATAAATACTTTTCTTTCCCTTCGTAATAACCCCATTCCATCCTCCAATTACCACAAATTGCTATAAATCACAGCTATCATTGGGTTTTGAATGTAAATATTCCGCCTATGAGATCAGATCTCACATATTCAAGTTACTGAGTATAGAATCGTCCTTATCCCGGCAATATGCAGATCCTTAAAAACCTTCAACCGTAGGAAGCCCGGGCTCTACTTCGTATTCTACTTAACCCTTGGCGACCGCCAACTGTGCAGGGGCACAATTATTAGCACTTAGACGACACATTCAGGCCTACTACGCTCCTCTGCGCTCTGCTACCTCCTTCGATCCTGTTCCTGTTCCTGCTTCCCGCCCCGTGTAAGAGGGGGGGACAACCCTTGGCAGGCAGCCGCACAAGTGTCGATGACACTTGGAGGGATTTTTTCGGTTGCTGCGGCAAAAGGATATGCAACGTTGCCCGCTCAAGTCGCTGCTGTTGCGCTTGTCAGGTAAAATGTATAAGGTAAAAGGGGTTAGGTCCTGGCACGTCCTGGCAAACACTTAAGCCAAAGTTAAACGCTTCGAGTGCTGTATTTTTGTTTTTGTTTGCGTGTTCCCCCAGCTTGCTCCGTTTCCTTCAATACACATTTTTTTTCCTTAAGCCACAGCAGGAGATGTCTTGGCAGTTCGCTTTAGTCCTTTTGCTCGCTTTTTCGATTCTTTATTCGGCGGACTGAGCCGGCAACCTAAATCAATACGAACTCCGTTTTAATTCGCTTAAATTGCCGGCGGGACATCTTAGGGCTGGCTGGGCCAGGGTACGGTGGATTCTTTGTGCGAATCCCCGAAAGGATTGCCCTCCTTGTGCTCGGCAATTGTTTGTCCCGCTGTTGTCACAGCTCTAAGCGCTTTAATTTTGATTGCATTCGATTTGTTGTTGCTCTTGTTTCCATCGCCCGGCCCATCCCCCGAATGTTTGCACAACTCTTTGACAATTTCACAGGCTACCACACTGCACACTGATGTCCTTACGGGATGTATATCCGGACGCTGCCAGCAACCAGCATCCTTGGCCTGCGCCTCTGGGCGGTTTTCGCAATTTTCTGGCGGGCCCAAAAGGAAAAGGATTAACTATTTAGGTTTTTATGTCCGTGTCAAGGAAGTAGCCGACTGAATGTCCTTTCTGTTCTGCTGCTACCCCCCGGCAGTTCCTTTTGCCCGTCCCGGCCAACTACTGTTGCTGCGATTGAGGTTGCAACGAAATGCAACGAACTCATTTCATTTGCAATTCTCCTGGTTTTAGTATTTTGGGAGGCTGATGCCTACAGTTGAGACCGTGTGACAGACACTTTTCAATGTTTGGTTTGGGAATTGCCAGCCAGGAGTCGGTTGGGGATTCTGATGCGGTTGGGCAACTATTTGCAGCTGGATGTTGTGGGTAATTTTTGTGCCACAAGAATATTTAAGCCTTCAACTAATTGCAGTTCTTGTTCAATGGCCTAACAAACTCTGTATTCATGAATATAAGAATGTGGGAATGGACTTAAGAGTATCCCATCAACAGAGATCTTACCTTACTTTATGACCTCCTACCACAAGACTCCATTCAGAGATCTTCTAGCCAATCGATCGTCACAGATCATCAAATCGATCTAAGCCAATTACACAGGCAGCTGAGGCTCATAACTCTGGGAAGGTGCGAGATGAGGGACAAAAGCCCGGCCAACTTAAGCTAATTTGTTCTGACATGGCACTCACACGTTGCAGGATTGAGGATACCAAGAAGACGACGACATATTTGTCAGGGCATTGTCAGATTCGCTCTGAATAAGCGACAGTTTTGCGACAACAAACCGCCGACCCACTTTGCCGTACAATGGCCAGCCCGGCAAAAGGAAACCATCAGGATAAAAAGGACGAGGGCGCGGAGAGGAGTGCCTCCTGCAGCAGCAGCTTCAATATAGAACAGAACTCATTTACTAGCTCCTGTTGATGTTGATATTTACTGTGTTATCCCTTTTATGCAGGACGCAAACGGGAGCAGAGCCTACTTCTGGCCAGAGGAGATAAAGGAGCGCACGGAGGAGCTGCAGCACATGGCCATTTCTCATTTGGCAACAAACACCAGCATTTCATCAAATGTAGGCCGTTCCCTGGAAGGCGAAACTGTCGCACATTGTGTTGCCCCTTGTCGCTGATAGATTACAAGCCCGCCGCACGGACCCTGCCAAAGAGCAGTAGTGCCTCTGTGTATGCGCAGGTGGCATGCCCCTAAGCCGTAGCACAAACCAAACGCTGACAGGCGACTAATTACTCGCCAGGGCAGAGCTAAAGGGATTTCGGCATCAACAGGATCAAATTCTTACGACGGGCCGAGATTTGCGCAGCCATCGGAATTTCCCGCATTTGGACAAGTCCATGAATGACAGGCCTTCTAATGTTTTCCTTTTTTTGTGTGTCGCTTACCTGCCGGTCGGGCTATAAATCCCGTCCTGACATTCTGTCAACGTCAATGTGGAAAAATTCCTGGCCCGACATGCCTAGGAAGGCCAAAACAGAGCACGCCCCGTTGCGGAAATGTGCAACAAAAAGGGGCAAAGCCGGAGCGGAGAATCGATGAGTTGGAGTCACCAGAGAGATTAAATGCCTTAAATCAGGGCTTAGATATCCATTATTAAAAAAAAGGATTCAGCAGAGACGGGTTTTTAAGCCAACCACACAGATCCTGGCTAACCTTGCTTGTATTTTTGTCGGAAACTGTACTTTAAGCATCAATTAGGACTACTTGGCAAGGTCCTTTATGGAAAATGTAGACATTACGCTGTCCTGTCACATTAATCCGATTGGCATGCAAATGAGAGCAATGTCCAATTGACAAATGGCATTAGCCTTTGATGACCATTAAGTCCACTCAACGGTCAGTTGAGTAATCAATCAAACTCTCAATGCCCGCGACTTGGCCAGCAACCCCCGGAGCTTGACCGCTGGCCAGCTAACTGACTCGGCCGGCGACCGTCCACCCCGCTTAGGGGTAAGCGTCCTGCACTTAAACTGTCTGCGCCTGCGCTTCGCTTAAAATCCTGCGCACAGGATATGCGGCGCTGGACACGCGACTTGTTCAGTTCATTAAAATAAAATGCAAGCGCTGTAATGAGGAAAATGCACCGTAATGAAATTAATGCGAGCACGCAAGGGGGCAGGGGGTTACAGGACTAAAGTCAGGACTATATACATATAGCGAGTAAAAAGGATAGGGGGAAAGCATGGACGGCCCGCTGCTTAGGCATGTGCACTCTGTAACGATCAGTATTCGTCATCCCCTGGAATACTGGGCATTTGTCTGGGCAAGTGCCGCGCTATTTTTTGCACCTTGACTCGGCCCGGCCCGGCCCGGCCCGCATAATTGGAACTTTTTTCGCTAAAAATGTTACCACTCGGCGGGCAGTGGTGCACTCATTAGTTCTAGTTTGTTTGCCCAGGACAATGCTCCCGGCATATATGCAAAAAAATTAAATTAATAATAACAATACGAGCATCGAGGTCGTAGAGGACTTTGCGGTCTATGGAACGTGCCGAGTGTATGAATGTGTGGGCTTTGCATTTGCCCACAATACCATTCCCTAAATCACGGAATATCAGAGAATAAGCCCCCATCCCGGCCCAGGCCCAACTATGACAAGCTTAGACAATCAAGGTGTCAAATAAAAATGTCAAGTTTATGGACCACGCGACGATCGCCACTAATCTGTCAACAAAGGTGAACAGCGAGCAGCAGCATTTCCTGTTTCCAGATCAACCCCTTTTCGCCGGGCTGAGGGCTTGGGCTGTTGCGTGTCCATGTTCCGGACTTACAGGCTGACTTACTGACCGCCGGACGGACGGAGGGACAAACAGGCGGACAGACGGACCGACGGACAGGCGATGCGGTACGCCCCGACAGGAGGACAGACAGGCCTTTTCTGTTGGTCGGCTGTCATAATTAAAATATGACGCGTGTCTCGTGTCCAGGACAATAGCTCCGCTGGAAGCGGATACACACAGAAGTTTAATGCCGCAAACAGAGAGGGAGAGCGAGAGCGGGAGCGAGGGAGAGGCGGCGCACTGTGTCCTGTCAGTTGCAAGTCCTTTCGTCACGCAAGCAACAGAAGCAGCAGCAGCAGTAATACTGAACTAGCCGCAACCTGGTCAAGTCCTGGCATTATGAATACGTCCAGGCAGAAATATTCGTCCTGGACCTTCGGTCATTGTCCCAAAACTGGGGTAACTGCAGCAAATTGGTTTAGCATGCGCCAATTATACAGATTGTAAACGGAAATTGCCTCAAATCAAAAATTATAGCCCAGAAAATGGTATAAAGAAAGAAGGACTTCTTTGTAGAGCAAAGTTGGTAGAATGTCACGGCTGTATGCGGCAAAGGACAAAGTTAATTGTGGCAATTTAGATGTTTCCCGATTCGGCATACCAAAGGCAGCAGGAGTTGCTATAGATGGGACTCGAAGTGCTCATTAGACTTGCAAACGATGGTAGAGTTCCTCCGAAATACTATTAACTATTTTACTAGTTATGGTTCAAAAGTCATCGACCCAAGGGATAAGTTAGTAGTTATGTTGACACAAGACATTCTACCATAATAATTATAATGCTACCATGTGACTTTCTAACTATATCATGGACTGTACGTGCCCGGACTGCTTACGACTGTTAGACGCGTCTCCATGGCACACTTCGGCCATGGCACGCCGTAAACAATTAGTTTGCATAACGAGTGTTTTACTTTCCAATTCGAGAACAATGCGAACCCTCTCTCAGCCCTCAGTCTCTGGTCAACGGCCGACAGCAGCTGTAATAATCATAACAAACCCAGAAGGGCCTATCCGTGGACCCATCTACATACGCTTTTATTCATCACTTTCACTCTGGCCCCGTCCTGGTCCTTTCCACACCCGATGAGATGCTTCCAGCCTCAAACAGCTGCCTCACAGGCATCACCCATCCAACTGGCTTTGAAGTAGGTGACGTTTATGCAAACATGAAAGGGAAATGGAATCTATCGGATGCTGGCCAGAGTCCGATGTTCCATAAACGGTGGCTGCGGTGGACATGAAATTTCATTACATCAAGATATGAGCTTTGAATTATCTCTGATCGCCCGAGGGATGAGCCGAGCGATGGAACGTGCCCCTTTGATAAGCCAGTGGCAGAGGTAGCAGCAAATAAAAAAAAGGATAAACAGGCAAAATAAAAAAAAAAAAAAAACTAATTCCGAGGCAAAAACGTGCAATGCACTTTTGATAAGGATAAACTTTGGTGGGATTCGAGGGAGTTCAACCCTTTTGGCCGCCGCTAATGAGCACACTTGAGCGAGTCACGGCTGCATTGTTTGCTCAGTCTGCTAATGAAGAGCGGGATATCCGCTGGCAGGACATGCATTCATTGTCCTGTGGCGACAAAAGCGACGCATGTCCATCAAGTTAAATCACACAAAACGGCGAGTGGGGGTTGCTGCCTGAATCCCAAACCAGAATTCTTCAACCCGCTCATCCAGTTGTCCTTTGTTCTGTGTCCTTTTTTTTTGTTTTTTGATTGTGTTTAGCCTTCAACCGGATAGCTTTAAATGATGTTTTTTCTGCTGGTGTTGCTGCTGCATATTTAATGCCGTGTAAACTTTATTGTTTAATTGCCTTTTTTGGGTGGGTTGTTGCCCAGTCCCCTCGCCATTTCACTTTCAATTTCAATTATTTTAATTACGCCGCGAGGGAATTTGTTCGTTTCGTGGGCATAATTAACTAATTTCTAGCGATTTGTCAGTGGAACCCGCAATTATGAACTAGGATGACTGGCCAGAAAAAGGACACGCGTCATGTGTAGGAAAAACCTTAACTTGTGGTGGGTTTTCCTCTTTTTTTTTTGGCAGGATATCAATTGCATGTTTTTTAATAGTCCTGGAATGGTTGTATCGCCAAGTCTTATCGCATGTCCTGGGACGGCAAGCCGCAAGATGAATGGACGGATGTATGGGGTGCATATACTCCTCAGATGTCCCGCAAGATCTTGACATTGAAAAATTCGGATCGAGGCCCTGGCTTCCCTCCTTCTTTTGATTGATTTGGCAAACAAATTTCCATCGGTTTTTGCACAGAAAATTCCCCATTTCTCGGTTTAGATTCTCAAATGAAAAATGGCTCTTCTCGCAGAAATTTCTTTTATTTTTTCGGCAATTTGTTTGCAATTTCAGTTGTTGATTTAGGCAACTGCGGGGTGGCTATACGTAACTGGGAAATTGCGGATGGATTCCTCCTTGAATGGCATATGCGATTAGGTTTTGTTTATTAATTCACTGTAATTTATTATCTCCGAAAGATGCAGAGAGACGCGCTTCTCACGAATCAATCTTATTTTTCTTCTCTTTACAGGTAAGCTCCATCATCATCATTGCATCAGCAAGATATTCAGACAATCACGGGCTTTTAGTCATCAAATGACTAAGGTAGCTCTGGAATATATTAAAATCCCTCTTGTGGCACTCTGATATCATCCCAAAAGGCTGACTCAAAGACATGATATCAGCAATTGGTTACAAGCAAGTATTAGAAGGCCAAGTAATGTACGGATCTACTCTAAGACAGCCGCAACAAATCCTTCTCCAGCAGTTACTGTCGAAATGTGAACAGTTTTAGGGCTTGTTCCTCTAATGCGATCATAAAACCGTCACATGATCTCACAACACCACATAAAAAACCTTAAAAGAATGGAAGAATTCGCATCAAAATGTCAAAATCATTTTTTCAATATTAAATTTTGCACGCCATTTAAAGAAATCGCATCCCTAAGATGTTCCCTGAAAAGGATTTGCAGTTCCACCCCTCGAAATTATTGGCCCAAAAAAAAAAAAAGAGAATAAAAGAGCCAAATTGAATTTATGTCCGAAAATATAGGAAACATTTTTATGCGATCTCCTTTCTTGCGAAATTCTTACCCCTACTTAGTAAGTCTTCCCATTTGAACTGTGACCCGGTTCTGAATGAGAAAAATCACTCGAGTGTGCCTCCAAGATCTGATCGAGAAACGCCCTAAAAAAAGTATATACGTATATGTGAAATTTTAATTAATTTTTCGATCGGTAATGGAGAAAACGGATAAAAATTAGTCGTTAGAAGAAAGGTTGTTTCTTTCAATGAGGAAATTACTGTGAGTATGTAACTCACAGTACAATTAAAATACTAATTGCAATTATTTAAATCGAATTCGTTTGAAAAAATCGAAACGATCTGCCCCCAAGGGCGCCTCGTGCATATTCATGTAACCCAATTCGTTAAACACAATTACAATTGGCCATATTCAATTATCGAATGAGTATTCTTTTCTAATTTTAGAAGCGTCTCTTACATATATGATGTATCACATATCGCGTGTAGTAATATTTCCCAATAGACTTGTTGTTCTCCCCCACTAAATCCCTCAACATATATCGCTTCGAAGATGCTTCGCGGCCTGCAACAATTGTGATGTGATATTTACAGAAATAAAATAAACAGAAAATAAGTAAAAACTCAAAACAAATACAAGGGCTACTACCGCTCACCCACTGACCCTGAATGAAAACAATTTGTAGTATTCCGGGTACCTCGTACCCACCCGCCCGTTCGCCAAAATTCAGTTCAGCAGAGTTCAGTTTGCCGGGAACTTGCGTCAGATGTGTTCTTGCTGGACTTACGTATGGAAATAATTGGATTCTGCATATGAAAGCGAGAAAATAATTTAATTGTATCAGAAAGCGTCAAAAGTATACATATATTCACTTGCAATTCATAATCTTGTTTGTCGCCAGAGAGTACCATTGGTTTTTTCCCAAGTTGAGGCATCCTCAGGCTCGTCCTCTGAGGCAAGTATCTCAGTCAAAAAAGTGTAGAAGCGAAAAATGACGAAAATTATATTTAATATTTGAGATGATTTCTTTTAACATCAAAAGGCGGACTAGGGAAGAGTATTCCCTGAAGCAAAACATTTACACTTGGAGTTGGGAATTCAATTCTTATATGGGGTATCTTGGTTAGAGTATTCATGTATCTCCTAGATGGTTTGAAGTTTTTATAACAAAATTGAATTTGACTTCTTCTGGCTTGAGGCGCCTCCCCAACTTAGCTTTTCTTCTTTTTTTCAAAAGGACTCCCCAAGTTGAGGCGAAGTTTTGGGGCTACAGGAGCTACACAAATTCAAAGATGAAAACTCAGCTCCACCGTTCTGACTGTTCTCGTCCCTCGAGCTCATCTCCACCGTTCCACCGGTACTTAACATATTTGCATTTACAAGCAGACTGGCAGATACACAGATACAGATACGTATCTTGTTGGTATTTCGCATTCATGTGTCTGCATTTGATGGAGCTGGGGTTTTTGGGATTTGGGGGAGACTGTATCTTTGCAGGCCAGGCCATTAAAATTATTGATTTTCTGCCGTCTGCAATTGTGCCCTCTGGCCAGCGCAGTTAACCCCCCGTAGTACTCCCGACGTTCCCCCACGGATCTCCACATTTAAATTAATAAACTCAATTTGCGTAAAAGTGCAATGGCAAACGTTGATTATGTGAGCAGACTTGTCACTGGAACGAGCTGGGAAGTTCTCTTCATTTTTTTTTTTCTTCTTTGCAATGAAAGGTTGCCCTGTGCCCCGGAGCTCTTCGAACCCTAATAATTATGTCATGTCTCTGCGGAAAATTATGGGAGGAAAATGCTTCTTCCTCCGTGCTCTTGTTCCTCGCCAATTTCATGGATATCACAAATTTCGCTAATGTTTCTTTCACGCTTCATTATGGACGACCCAAGGAATATTGGCAAAGGCAGTTACTTGCCAAAACCTGGCTGAGTATTTTCGGTGAAATTATGAATTATTAATTATGCCAAGGGTTCCAGGAGAGCCTCCCAAAATCACCCCTTTTCGGGGCCTAAGCGCATTTGCCGTGAGAACTAATTCGCTTGTAATTGCAACCGAGGAAAATGGAAATCCTCTCGGCTAGCCGAAAGGGTTACAGGCTGTGAATGACTTTCCATGCAAATTATGAAAGTTATGAATACGAAATTAGTTTTGCATGATGACTATTAAATGGAATTGGCCAAAATATAGGAAACTCGTTCAAGAATCGGTATACCTAAGACGTTGGTAATCCTTTTAGCCAATTGTGTACTGCTCTAATACGAAATAATATTAATCATTCCCATGTTGTACATCTTAAATTCCGGCTACTGTGTATAATTTTTCATTCGAAATTTTTGAATAATCCATGAATCATATACGCTCCCTCGCAGAGACATGTGTGGAAACTCGCTGCTGCTGACTGACCCCCTTAAAAAAGCGCTCACATCAAAATTTATTTCCATCGCCAATGAGGCATAGTTCCCCTTTGAGCTTCGCCAGAACTGTTGTGCGTATTTCCTTATTTTGCACAGCGAATCAGAGAATATTAAATATAATCAAATAAACATCAAATGAACTCAGCTACATCATCCGAATGGGTTGTCATAAGTTACGACAAATCGTAGGTCTGCTCGGCGCCCTCCTCCCTTCAGGGCGGCAGAGTGTCAAAGTCACCGCGATGATGAAGTTCCCTAAGCCCCGCAAATATTGGCACAACAAGCTCCGAGTGGGTGTACAGCGGTGGAAAGTATCAGGTTTCCGGGCAGGGGTGGTGCAGGCCGCGTGGTTAGCCACAGTAGCCGAGGGAAGCCCAATTTGTTTGGGCGTACGAGGGTGCTGCCGGGTGGTAGACCACTCCAGAGGGTTCCTTCTTAAAGAGGGCTGACACTAACAGTAACTAACAGTAAATAAAGTCCATATAATTAAAGTTTTCACTACTTGGATTGTATAATGTGTAGTTATTACATTTTTATCCTTGCCCGCAAATCTGCACCCTGACCTGGAAGCTGAAATTGCCAACCAATTGCTCTGGCTGGGGGAGTTAGAGTTACAATCAGAGGTTGGTGTAACCCTGGCACCCGCTAGTCGTAATTAGCCCGCGGCTGCTGTGGGTGGGGGTGGCACAAAGTGCCACTGTTGAGACTTTTTAACCCTTAAACGCGCAGAGAACTGTTTTATTAACGTCATTAAAGTTGCTTTTTTTATCTCAATCATTTGACTCGGCGAAGTAAACCGAGCTGAACTGGGACAATCGAAATGGAAAGTGTCGCACATGCCGAGACGCCGAGGGGCAGACGCAGACCCACCCACAAGTGCAACCCCCATGTGGTGGTGCCTTGCAACATTCGTCAATGAAATCTGGGCAGGTCGGCGGGCCGAAGGGCTAACCTCTCGGGGTGCGACCCAGACGGGCGTGTCCTTTTAGCAGTCCTGTGTCTAGTGTCGCAGGTTGATTAGAAATTCCATTAAAATTCCGTAAAAAGTAATGTACGCGCTCGGTGGCAGCCGCACCCAGCTCCTGTTCCTCATTACACTGATACGAAAATTATACGACAGTAAAAGAGATTATTATAAGGTCCTGGAGTAGTGATAATGATGGAGTTTTGTGGGGTATTTTCTCCCAGTGTTGTAGTTTTACACCCTCGAGGGTGTTTCCTTCCTTCCCAGAACATCCAACCACCCGCCCGCCGGAGACGCAACTTGGTGTTGCACTGCCATCGCGTGCGATGTCTTGCCGTCAATGACTGTACCCCCGGATCTCCTTACTGCCCTTGCTGCCCCGTTCGCTTTGTATTTCAATGTCGCTTGCCGCTGATGTCGTCTAATTAAGTCGCAAAGTGTGTCCCCGGAGTGGGTTGGCTTCGTTTTCGGTTCGAATTTGGATGCGGATTCGCTAAA
This sequence comes from Drosophila atripex, assembly GCA_035045925.1. NCBI lineage: Eukaryota > Metazoa > Arthropoda > Insecta > Diptera > Drosophilidae > Drosophila > Drosophila atripex. Next base: position 12,888,392 of record JAWNOP010000070.1, read on the forward strand.
GTGTGGAGTGTGGCCCCGATAAGTGGAGTGAACTGAGTTCAGGCGGTGCGGCGAGCGTGTCCAATTATCGGACTTATAATGCAGTTCACGTGTCGCTGTCGGTTTCTGGGATTCGCAGCTTAGGCGAGTGCCGAAGATGTAATCTGAGCAAACTGCAGCCTGTTATTCAACAAAAGACTATAATTTATACTGGTTTCGTGCTCTGTTGGCCTGACTTTTGATAAACTGGAACAGCAGAGGTGATGTGAACTAGGTGGGAGATAAGGGAAGATATTAAAACTCATTATTTAGGTGGCTAAAGGGAATAGATTTAATTTCTTTGTAGTAACTGTAAGACGTTAGTCCACCCAACACTATAATCGAACCATAATTTTAAAGGCAAACACCTTCTCTGATCCGGAAATCCAGCAGATACTTGCCACATTCATCGATTTAGCTTGCATCTGGACACTGTGTCTGCATTTCACTTCCACTTTCTCCCCACCCTGTCTCGCATCCATGTTGCATAAACCAGCAATCGACAAATTATTGCGCTCCATAGTGTCTGGTGAGCACATGTCCGAATCCCCGCCAGCATCTGTATCCTCCTCCTTCTCCTCCTCTCTGTAGGAAGTGAGTTCGACTGAGCAGGGGGAGAGAGGCCGCCCCAAGCGGCCCACTAACCGAAACCCCAACTAAAAACAATAACCACAAAACGGTGTCTGCACTCCAAAACGGGGGAGGGGAGAGGAAGAGGTCTGCACAGGTTTCCCCCCACGAGTGTATCCCCCCCCCCCCCCCCCCCAGCGTTATTATCTCCAGCTTCATCATCGTCATCATCCGAATGTTTTTTATTGCATTTTGATTTCCGTGTGATGGTTTGTTTATTGCGCAGTTTTCTCTTCTTCGGCCTCTTTGCGTCATTTGTTCTCTTTGTGGCTCTCTTTTGCGTCACTATCCACCCCTTAGGAGAAAAACATATTGTTTCTATTCGCTCTTTGCTCTCTCTGTTGTGTCGAGTTACTGTTAATCTTATCAGCTAATGTACTGATCTTATCACTAAGGAGGTAACTGATCAGGAAGGTGACGAAACTTGGGCAGAAAATGGATTTAGGCTTGTGGTTTAATTTTAGAATCAGTTTTAATGGAATAATATAAAGACTGTAACTCTTTATCTTACATGTGTCCGTTGAATGAAAAGCTTATCACGAAATCGTTGTGGGGAAATTATTACCTTACCTTTGTTTTGGCATTAAGTACTAACCCACACTGATAGCATTGTTTATTTTTATAAACACTGAATCACAATTATATGGCGTTGCAACAAAAAATCACCCAAATTGTATGCATTTCCGTTCAGCATGCTCCTCGACAACGTCGCAAAGTCAGTGGGCGGCTTCCGCCGATGTTGACGGAAGCAATGGTATTATGTTTCGAGTATCAGCAACAAGCTGCTAAAAAACAAACCAACCGGCTTGCTACCTCTTCGCTTACCTGCTGCTCTCGGATTACCTTCGCCAGCTGCTAACAGCACGTGGCAAGAGCTAACAGAGCTCTGTTAGCCGTTCACCCTCAGTACTCAGCGCAGCGCTACTTCACGAATGTATCTCCTCTCGCATTTGTATCTCGACCATTGCTCGGCGCAGACGTTCGTGCGGATACTTGGTTTCCCCAGCTGCGTTAGGGCCCGCGTACGTATTCGCGTAAACTTTTCGGTCACTAGTCGGTAATAATATTTTGGCAAAATCGCAGCCACCATCACTGACTATATGTCGTCAGCCGTATAAATATTTTTGTGGTTTTTTTCGGCTTTGCTGGCTAAATCCGAATGCAAAGTGACAAAATGTGTTAGTCATCAGAGTTTATTTGTGTGCTAAAATGCAAATTCAAGTCGAGCGGACCGAACAAGTTGCAAAAATGTGGCAGAGGAAGCCAATAAGTGCAAATATAAATAAATAGCAAGCTAGAAAGCGGACAAGGGATTACACCAGACAAACAAACACCACAAAGTGTAAAAATAGCAAATCGCAAAAAACGCTTTTCATTGCCAACACGCGCTTCTCGCAAGAGGCTTCTCGAAAAACCAAAACAAAAATACAAGAAAAGCAACAGCTGAGAAATCAAAAAAAAATAAAAAGAAAATATGTTGGCGGTTAAGAACTTTTTCCTACCGGAACGGGCCAAGGCTCCAGAGACTCCGCAGCGATTCTCCCGGATGCCCGAGGCCTTTCTTCGCTCCATCCGGAGGCGATCCTTGAGGGTGAAGCGGGCCAAGAGCCTGGTGGTGCCCGATCGCAGCGAGAAACGTAAATCAGGTGAGGTACAGTGTCGACGTAAAGCGACCACAGAGGACTACTTATATCTATAATAATTACAGACCTTTAGATATGTAGTTTTTCCCACACTATTTGGCAGACCTTGTCCCTCTCCAACACCCAAAAACTATAAAACTTTTCATAATTAGTTTATTTCTCAGAAACTCTGAAACCATTTGGCCCGAAGCTTTATGCAATTTCGTTAATAACGTTTTTGGGGGAAAAAATGTGAAATCCTAAATCTGTGACCTTGCGCCAGGCTTATTAAAACTCAATGTGCAACAGTCCAACTAAACTTTTCGTTAACTTACCTAAATTTTCAATAAAAAGTTAAAAAAAAAAAGTGAAAGACGCAACAATGTGGCACATCGCGTGTCATGTGTCAAAGTGTGAGGCAAACGCGGGGCGTTACAACACCAGCAGCCACAAAAACAATGCAATTTGGCACAGTTTCACTCCGATACTTCCTCAGTTCCGTCTCGGGGGCTCATTATGCCAGAGTTATGACAGCATAGTTAGTGTCTTGTTTTCCCAGCTTTTTGCATGAAAATGCCAGCAAACAAAAGTTGCCAAAATGGAAAGGGAAAGGTCTGGAAAGCGAAAGTTTGCCAGAAATTCAAAAGAACTGATTTTTGGGAAAGGTAGGGGCTGTGTAACACTGGCATATATTCGTATTACCATTCGGCATTGACTTCCAGTAGCCAGTAGCCCTGGCAACGGAACTCGACACTTGGCTTGCAATTATCGATTCTCGAGAGGTGCGGGTCCCCGCAACCTGACCAAGAATTGCCACAGAGGCCGATCGATGCCACTTAATGACGTCAAGCGAGAATCAGGAGGCGTGAAGGATGGATGGGTGGATGGACGGATAGGAAGGTGCCAAGTGCCGAGGCGTTTCCCCGTCTCTGGCTTATCGCGGACATCCATCCATTGGCTCGTTAAGTATCGGACCGGGATGGGATACAGACTGAGAAGAGTTGACAAGAGGCTGGTCGTGTTTCGGGCTTTGGAAAATGTGTCAACCAGCAGAGATCTCGGCGAGAGATTAGTTGATTGATCTGCGGCGAGATGTGCGCGAGATTATTAGTGTATTCGGGTCATGATTCATGGCGTTTGAACATGCCAAGTCTTTTTCTTTGTTTGGCCCAACAAAGATACCAGAGCTTGCATTCTAAATATGTGCTTTCAACATTGGCTAAAAGATGGATTAGCTTACTCATGCCACTCGTAATATCAAGTTAAACTCTATCCCTTCCCCGATCATTTTCTATTCGTATTGCTGACTGCCTATTTCTGTGCTTGATTGCACTTTTCAAGCTGCAACAGATTGCCGATCGGCTCATTAAACTGGACTCGAATTGCGAATTCCATTCGGAATCCCATTACACCAGAATGCCTGTGTTCTGGCTTTCGCATTACTTTCCATTTTTTATTTTATTTATTTTTTGTTCGACGGCTGCCCCTAATGTCAGGCGCCTTAAACCCAGATAAGATAAGGAGTGTAGTTCCAGTATTTGTATTCCATATACTTGATTAATGAATAAGGAAAATATGCCTCTATTTATTTCCGTTCGTTCACTTTGTTTAATTAAAAGAGCCTCTAAGAGCCTATGCCCCTCTATCCGTAAGCTGATAAGCCATAGATCCCCGATAGGCCGGCCCCCAGGTGAATACGAAATGCCGAGATACCTGGCAGATATTCGAGCCCATGTGCTCCAGTTCCAATTCCTCATTCAGCCGTCAGCTCTGTGACTTTTCAAAGACCTTGACAGGCATTCTTGCTCCTAGCTCCGTAGCTCCCCTTTCCTTAAGCGTTTATAGTCCCCAAAATGCTTTATGTTCTGAGCGATTTCAATAGACGCTCTTCTTCCACGTAACACTTTTTATGCTTTGTATATTTTTTTTGTATATTCACTTTGCTTCTTTTTCCTGTTTTTGTATACTTAAAAATTTTATTTCTTTAGCCGCCCGTGCACTCAGCGCCAAAACAAGATAAATAAAAAGTCAAACACGACAGCAGGGGCAGCGTAAAACGCTTAGCACATTTAGTGCGAAATACAAATACCACCAAAATAGAGACTTTTAGACCATTTAGACACACACATGATTCGAATTAAAACGCAATTGTATTCATTCGGATATTTATAATCTGCATAGAGTACATATGAATGTTTCCAGATCCCGAGACCGACATGAGATCATGTCACATTCGGCGAGTGACCTCAACGGGTAACAGAAAGCTACATACACACTCGTATGTACATATGTCGGTGGGAAAGTTCAGTAACTGGTTCTGATTAACGACCATTTAATTGGTTAAAACATAAAATTTGTCAGCTTGCCACCCACTCTCTGACCTTTGGAGGCCCACGGAGATGCGGCCACTTCCTCGCGTGCCCTTAATTAGCTTCTGCATATTCTGGCTCTCATGATGAAGTCTCGGCATTCGCAGTTGAATTAATGACCCGCCCACGTTAATTAAGCCAACTCCCACCATATACTAAGAACTCATAGATCGGTGTTTGGCAAACCTTAAAAGGCAACTAGCAGACGCGAGAGACTCTCGTTTTCGCATCTGATTTTGGTCGGAGCCAGTGCTTGAGTCACATCGGATTGGATCGGTGGAAGTGTCACTCTTGACTCGCTCGGGGGGCACGCGAACCGATCAGAGACGGACGGAGTTCACCGATCGGCCTCGATTGCGCCATCCATTAATCATTATCCACTTCACGGTCGCCGCTTAGAACACTTCTTTATATGGACCTCTCCATCTCGGAATGGTTATGTTTTTCTTCTCTCGTCTGCGCACGCGCGCGTCTTCTTTGAAATGCACCTTTCTTCTGGGTATCTCCGGAACACACGCCTTCTAATTACAGAGCCCACCTTTCCTCCGCATTGTCTCCCAGGATAACCTGTAATTAATGAAGTTTTACGATCTCTCGCTTACTCATAAAAATATGATAATTTCTCGGCGTATCTCGTTTATGATGTCTTTATCTGGGAGATAATTTCTGGATGTTATTAATAGATGGAAATAGAGGCATTTTTAGTTTCAGCAAGTCATGTGGCTGAGACAGATGGAAAGTGTCTTATTACCATCGTTACTAGTTACTATTTGGCAAAGAAAGTAAGAGAAACTTTCTTACACACTTCTCTACAACTAATTTCAAGGTCTATAAGCCCGAAACCTGCTATATAAGCCTGGGAAAGAGAGCTCTAAACATCACACAGACTCTGTCAACCATGACAAACGTTAAGCAATCCCGAATTTTCAATTAAATCATTTGAAGGAGAGACTCTCAATAATAGCCCCCCGCCTTTAAGAAACCTGTCAAATCCAAAATGAAAATGCATTCGCCTGTAATGAAAAATAGCTGGAAAAATATGCAAATTAGACGACAACCGACACGTCTAAAGTGCCGCTTCCGCCTCAGAACGGTGGGACACTTGTTGGGAAAACAAAAAATATCTATCCACTGCCCGGGTATTCCAGCCATCCAGCCATCCACCACCAAAGTGCCGGCGTTTTCTCCCCAAATTCAGGCAGGGAATAGTAGTTGGTAGGGCCAAGCCAAGCTATTGGCCAAGTTCCCTGCAGAATGCAAAGTGTATCTAAACAGAACGATCGAAAAATTGAATTTTGAATGGCCAGTTGACCATAGTGGGATTCGTTTTCCCTTTGCCACGGCCCTTTTGTTTTTTGTTTTTTGCTTTTTGTTTTTTACAAAAAACATTAAATCCAGAAAGCCCCCTCCAGAGTCCAGTCCACTAGTAGTTCCTCTCTATATGGAAAACGCATACAGAAGCGGAAGTTCTTATTTAGGTTTTGTTTGCGCTCCGCTCCAATCTAGGGTCTAATGCCCATTGAAATTCAAATGTGGCGTTGACACCGCCGAATTGGTCGTGGGGATTGGGGCGGCGCTTGCTGGAAGGGAGCCATTCCGGCACTCACAAATAATAATAATAAAAATAATGAAATTCCGAGCTACAATTGGCCATTCCAAGGTTCGTATGGTCGGTGATCACTAAGCTAGGTGGTGGCCTATAGTTTATAGGCTTTAACTTCCTATATTGTATGAATATCCCTTGGATGGGCCGAAGGTTCAGTCACTTTTCAGTTCGATTCCTTCTCAGGAACTTGCATGAATCTTACAACATAACCGGTTAAATCTGATCGTTTTTTATTTGGTTTTTTGTTTTGTTTTTTGTATTTCGATGGTTTGTGGGCTGCTCTGATCCGTCGGTTTCTGCTGGGGACTGATATCGACACTAGCCTACGGAAGCTGCGGGTTTTCTCACAAGATTACGATCATAAACGTCATAAAGTGTGGAGTTAATAAGGCATATTCATTGTCGAGTTATATGATTGGGATTTTTGGGCCTAGTCTTTTGAGATTGTGGGAAAGGTAGAAGCTATTAAGGAAGAGGGTTCTATAACGTATATCTTCCATGATGTCGAGTGTAATTCAATAGCCTTCTCAGAGGCTGCCTTGGCGGATGACTGATAGCGGCGAGTTACTGCCGGCTGGCTGGTTGTTGGCCAACAAGTCGTTGAACCGCACAGTGACAGTGGGACAGGGAGACTCACAACTCGGACACCCACGGAAGACACTCGTCAGTGTGAGATGTGTGGCGCAATCTGCTAAGGAAACTCTGCTGGAACGCACACGTTGTTTGTTTGGGCCGGACTAGAATCGCACACTCGAAGCCAGCGCCAGCAACTCCCATAAATAAGATTGTAATGGAGGCAGCCGCGCCGAGAACAATGGTCATCATAATTTCTTGCTCTGGAAACAGAAAAGATGTAAACGAGCTGGACAATGGCAGATGAGACGACGAGATTTCTAGGTACTACCGGCCGGAGACTGCCAAAAATTGGCCAACGAGAAAGGTAGAACGTGACCGAGCGAGCGAGAGGGCCTCCTCCGGCAGAACGAAAAAGTAAAAGTAAGAAATTTAATAATTTGTTGCGCCTGAACGACCAAGAAAGCGGAAAGGAAAGCAATGGAAAAGTCAGCTGGTCAGTAGCCAGCAGTAGTAGAGGGCTATTGGCCAGCTGGTTGGTTCCTTAACGAGGCGCCTGACCATTCCAAATCGATTTTATTTAAACTCAAATTTATGAGACATAAATGGGAAAGAATCCTTCGGAATATTTCTGTGTTTTTTTTGCAAATCCCCAACCGCAGGAGGAAAACCTCAAAGCAAATACAGACCCCGGGAAACAATCAAATGCTCATCATTGACAATCTCACCGCATAAATATTAAACACAAATACGATTCCAATAATATTTCGTTTTATGGCCGGCCATAGGCCTGAGCCCAGGAGCAGCTGACAAGAGGAGCAGGAATCCCAGGAAAAATCCCATTTCCCAATGCACTTTCTTTCCACCTTTCCTTGGCTTTCTTTCTCGGATTTTTGCAGCCATTGTCTTCGGGACTGGCACTTCATAAATATGTCATATTTAATAGAGAACTGTGAGTACTGCGAGCTACCGAGCAGGAAAAGTCACTGAGCCACCACCACCGAGCGAGATGATGTCCTGTTCGTCCTTGGCCTCTCACTTGCTTTCTCTTGTGGCATTGTCAGAGTTTTGATTGACTTGCCGGGTGTAATTTTTTTTTTGCGCTTTTTTAATGATAAAAAAAAATATCATCCTCAGGGTGGAGAAACAGGGTCCTCCTTTATAAGAAAAAAAAAAAGGTAAAAAAATGTAGAATTTCTTCCCCGATCATTGTAAGATGATCTCGGGACAGTCGTCTCATAAATTTGACATTTAATCGTTTTGGGCTGCGAATGGCTAAATTATTAATTGAATTCCTTATGAATTCTATACTCTGATGTCATTTATGAAAAGATTCACGCATTTTATAAGAAATATTTCAGACATAGATTAGATTGCCGATGATAAGGTTGGTCAAAGAGATAGACTTTTGAGGAAACAGAATGAATGTTTCTGTAGATAGAGTTTCTCATAAAACTTCCATTATCCGTAATACCTATGTATTTCCTTTAAACCAGAAATAATATCTTACCGCTTAGAGGGCTGTAATTTTGAAAATTAATTTAGAAAATACCTCGAGCTGATAAGACAGCTCCATTTTCCCATTATGTGGATGGGCTTTGGTTGCCAAACGATAACGAATCGTAGCCTAGGGCCGAGTGATTTCCTCTCTATTTGCTTTCAGTTACTTTTTATTATTTTACTGCCGCGTGTTTTGCAATTTACTTTTTCCAGTGCCCGCATGATAAATGGGTTTCAACACAGAAACAACCTCAGTTCGGCCCCAAAACTGATAAACGACCCAAAAGCACCAAACGAACTCCAACAAAGGAATCGCTTCTCAATGAGGTGTACTTTTTAGGCGAAAATAGAAACAAGTTTCTTGCTCGAGGAAACAAAAATGGAGTGCTAGGATGCTTTATTACCTGAGGACATAAATCTCCCAGCCAATGACAGCATCCAGGGCAGGAATCCGAAGGGATCTTCAACTCTGTTTAACCCTTTGGCTGAACTGGGGCGTGGTTTCTTGAGTGCTAGCTGCCTCCTCCTTCCCCTATTCCCCTAGCTCTTCCCAGCGAGCCATTTTAACCTTCAACCGTGTTTGGACAGCAAATTGAATAAAGTGAAATTGCCCGCTTTGAATCCAATTCATCAAAATCCAACACATGCTCCGTCGATCTCTGCCAGCAAGAGATATTCGCCAGCCATCTGTTTGTTTGTTTGCGGCGATGTTCGCGCATTTGCTAATGATGCGTGAATTTCTGTGTCAAATTGGAATGGTTTCTGTGGGATTTCTGGCCGATGAAGTCATGTCGAGATGCCTCCAGTAGGCGCTGCCTCCAGGCCTCCAGTCCGCCTGCACGTGCCACTGGGCGGCGAGTGTATCTGACGGATTGGGATACAGTTTCAGGTACACACCCATACCTTGGTGTGTTACTCTCGCATTGCGTGACGTTCATGTTGATGTCGATGTTGCTGATGCCCATCGGCGGAACCTTGAAGTGTCGCAATCATTCGTGCAGAACCTTTCCCCACTATTTTACAAATAACAGTTGGATGATCTGGTGTCCCCCCTATTTGTTTGTTTTGACTTGTAATTAATTCCTAAACGTAACTTGGCCTGTAACGAGCGGAATAGTCGCTCAACTATTGGCTATAGGAGTGTGTATGCTAGTCATACATTATTTTGTCCTTATTTTGGCCACTGCTGGAAACTGCCAGTGACATCCTTGGCCTGCTTTCCAGCCTCCTTCGCCCGCTCCTCGTGTAATCTTGTTTGTGCGATCGCCCTTTTTGCTCCGAATCATTTGTGGGCCTTGCTAATTTTCTTTGCCTTTGTTATTCTGTTAGTGTGTCTTAGGGGACTGAAAGGAGAGGCTGTCTGCCCTGCTTCCTACAGCAACCTGGCCACCAGACGCCTGTGATCTTCTTTCTCCGATCTCTGGACAAAAAGAAAGTAAATCAGATTTTGGAGCAGATGTGCAGAACGTTTCCGCAACCGGGTAGGGGAATAATGTCTACAGACCAACGAATTGAGAAAGGTACCAACGAAACGCCAACACCAACGACTATAGAAAGGCATCCAGCGTGAGGGCCCTGAGATTTATGGCCTCTTGTTCTCCCAGCTCTCTCTTTCAGGACTGGACAGTGTCGACACGGCCTACCTAAACATTATCGTGGGCCTCGTGGGCCAATGCAAATAGGCAGCGCGCATCCATATGATTTATTTTAAAAGTCTATTCATAATTTCTTAAAGGAGGCAGAGGACTGGAAGATATTCCTTTATGGTCACGGCTTATTAAAATCATATTATTTGGCCCAAAAGTATCAAAACATGGAAAGCAGCCTTCAATAGATGATCTATAGGATGACCGTGTGTGGCATCTAATTAGCGGAAATGAAGGTTCAGGGATGTGGGGCATCAGCTAACCGCAGCTGATTGCTCAGTTCTCATTGGAAGAGTCCCAAAATGGATACATTTTCCGTAATTTTATGATATGCAATGTCCTTCAGCTGTGCTTGTACAAAGGACAGTCGTAAAAGTGGACGCGATGACAGCTCTAACTGCGCCTAGTGCCTTCTAGTTGTGGCTACCGTAAACAACTAAATGGTTATAAACATTTTAACGACGTTCCTGAACGCCTCCTGGTCAAATAGAATAAATGGATATGTTCCTGGGATGTCTGGCACGCTTCTAGTGATAAACCTCTGCTTGCTTGCTGAGCCCTCATGTCCCAGCTGTCTGTCGTAAAAGTAAGCTATCTATATCTTCAAGACTTTGACCCAAAGAGGTCACCTGGTCTGGGTCTAAGTCTTGGTCTGTCAGACCAAAAATGAAAAAAAAACACGTTTCCCCGAACAAGAGCTGTAATGGAAAATGAAAATTTCATATTGTTCGCTAATTAAAATGCTTAACCCACATCAAGAGCCGTAAATCCCAGCCTTCTTATCGCCTCAATGGCAAAAGTGTACAAAACACAAACAAACAGAGGACACAGGACACAGAGCATAAAAGGATAACAAATCCCGACCAACAGTAGAAACCCCTTTGGTTTAGAAACAACAAACAAGTCGGACACTTTCTTTCCCTTCCTTGGAACAATCCTTTAGGAATGCAAATGGAAAGTTCGGCAATCGAAGCTAGTTTGCATACGTAATTATTTTGGGAATTTTGACAGCGATGGCGACATTTGACATGAGTTTGAGTTACGATCCCAGAGAGATAGAGATGCATATGGGGTAGGGGCGCTGGGAAGACTGACTGCTGGCTGGGAAGAAAGGGTTGCCCACGGCCGGTGGTTTGAACTTTACACATAAGCCGATCGCTATCCGGGACGATCTCGGGCCGATCCCTCGGGCGGCAGTTAACCCCATCCCGATTCTACCGTCCTCTGTCCCAGACATTTGACATCATTAGTCAAACTTAAAGACGCATTTGTAACTGGCTTGTAACTGTAAGCGCTTTAGGCTAATGACGAGCCATTAATTAGGTGGGATTGTCGTTCGCGGTATCTGCAATTTGTTACAATTCGACCATCGAACATGGAGAACCAGTCTTGGCAAGAAAGCCGCCATTTTTGTTTGAAACCAAAACCCATTCTTTCTTAACATTCTTTTCCCCATCGGAGCATGCAAATTGCAAAACCGCGCTAATTTTTTATTCCCTGCCCTCTAGGCTAGGCTAGGGCGCGTATCACTTTCAATTGGATGGAAACAATTGAAACGGTCGGCTTTTTCAGGCATTTATTTCGGTATTCCCAGTATTATATAACAAAAGGCATATTTATTTCGTTTTAATTTGTAATTTTGCGCTCTGGTCAGCGCGGCAGGGCGGAGAGTGCAGGCCAAACCAGTTGAACTTGTCTTGTCTTGGGCTCGTCTTGTCCATCTCCGGGCAGAAGGGCAACGGCAAACGGGTTCCAGCCCCTTGAGATGGCCACTACCACGGAGTATCCATGTCCATGGCCATGTCCCTGTCGCCGGAGAAGTTCTCTGTGTTTACTTAACAAACTCTTAACAACTCATAATAGAGCAATTTTCACGTATTTCGGGGTGCAGTAAATCATCGCTGTTCAACTGGTCAGCCATTGTCACTCCTTCCACCCGGCAGGGAGCAGGGAGTAGGCTACTCCAATCCTCTGAACATCGTTTTTGCTCGAAAAATGAAATTGATCGTGGGCACTTGGGATTCTAATGGCTGGGGACTGGTCTGGGAAGATTTATCGATGTGGCTCCCTCATTCGAGGCTCTACAGGTCAGGGCGTGAAGTGCACCTTCAATTCAAAGCTCTGATGCAACAGCTGGGTTGCCTTGATAACCATCATGTTTCCTGCGTCAAGGTGCCTTGCCATATGGTAACCTTGAAATCCCTGAAAGAGGAATACCTTAAGTCTGATTGAGTGACTGCGATCCGACAATGAGCTAATTTAAATCAGAAAAGTGTTCGAGCAAACTGACAATCGAAAAGCTTCAGGGGCAGGGCCAGACAATTGCCGAAAATTGAAAAGGAAGCTTCGCGGCAAACATGCGGGCTGTCAATCAAAGGGTCGCTCCCAAGACGCCCGAAGGATGATGAATGTGCGGCTGTTAGTGTATATGTGTTGGGAAGGATACATTTGCATAATGATATGAGGATGGGAGGATGAAAGGATAGGTTCTTGAGAGCTGGAAACTTTTGCCCGCGACATGTAGGTCAAAAAGGGAAACGGGTTCTGAGATCGCTAATTACGCTGCAAGGACTTGTTTTTTCCATTCTGCTCACAGCCCAAACCCAAAACTCTTTTTGCTAATGATGATTTGATGTCCTCTCGTTACAGATTCGTTCGTGAACAGCCAGGAATGGACGATTTCGCGCTCGGTTCCCGATCTCAGGCTGGGAATCGTCGGATCCCTGAACTCGGGCAAGTCGGCGCTGGTGCATCGGTATCTGACCGGTTCCTACATGCAGGAGGAGTCCCCCGAGGGTGGTCGCTTCAAGAAGGAGGTCTTCATCGATGGCCAGAGCTACTTGCTGCTCATCCGCGACGAGGGTGGAGCTCCCGAAATGCAGGTGAGTTTTCTTTTTTTGGATTTATTTCCATCTATTGCTTCTGTTTGTTATAAAATATTCATGGGAATGGGAGAAATGATGTATTGCGGGGGTAGTTGGCTGACTTGGCCGGAAAAGTTTCTCCTGCCGTAGACAAATAAATTTTCCCTTATCATCTTGTAAATATTTGAATTGAGGTCAACATGGGATCAACTGGGAACAACTTATTTTGGGGTTGTTGCTCTCTCAGTTTCTTTCGTTTTTTTTTTTTTTTATCAATATAATTTGATTGAATGCCTGGGAACCAACTAAAGGTAACTTTTATTCTTGCAACTTTAATAGAAACTTAAAAGCACAAGTTTTTGGTGTAAAAGTTTGCTTTTTGTCCTTCCAGTCATATTCACAGTTTTTTTTGCCAGCAATTATCCAAGTTTCTGCCACTCGACTTGCCTCAAAGTTTTTGCTGAAAGGTCCTTGGGGAGTGGGTCGGAAGGACTTGGGCTTGGCTAAAAGCATGAGTCACTGGCAATCGAATTTCAACCTTTGGCAGAGACTTTGTCGCAAAGGCAGATAAGCTGGCGAGCTGTCTTTGCTCCGGTTTTTGTTGGCTATTATGGCAGGACGTGATGCGGCATCATCTACTCCTGGCCGAAAGCCAATAGACCAAAGGGCCAGAGGTTGATCGGGACAAAGTACACAATGCCGTAGTACTCTCAACTGATTGCCAACCCCTGGCTGAGCTTACTCAACCCCTGCACTGTGCAGCAGTTCGGCAATCAAAGTTCCTCCTTGCCCCGAACCGAATGCAATTGAATTTCGTCTTTTGTCAATACGGGCACTGAGCAGCAGCAGCAGCAGCAGCGTAATTAAAGTGAACTTAACCACGGGCTATTTACATTCGAACGGGCCTTGAGTCATTGATTCCCCCGAGGCTTCTGTAGCTCAAGGAGCTTTTGTTCGGCACTTGCCTTTGATATATAGTCCATGTGTAGACCCTTTTTCCGAACATACTATGTATGTATTACATATTCGCATTTAAAATTCGCAATTGCATTTATAATCCCCGCTACCCCGCAGCCCTGGGCCTGGGTCTGGCCCTCAGGCTTAAAGGGTGAAAGTGAGGATTATAAATTTTAAACTGCTTTCGCCTTTCACTAGTCCCGCTCATTTTTTATTTGCGGTTCTATTTACACGACCTGGCGGCGGGGGGAGGTGGTCTAGGGGGTTGCTCAGTTGCCAAAAAAAAGAAAAAAAAAATGTGCCAGACACGCGACCCTCGAAATCCTAATAATATCCCTATAATCTCCACTGACTGACAGGCTTTCGCTATTTCCCGACTCCCGTCGTGGGCCATTTTTATTCAAATTGCATTTTTTGCTTCCGTTGGCTGTTTAATTACAAGTTTGGAGAATTTTTGCAAGTCAAGCAGATGATTGACCTAAATTATCGTTAGGATGCATAACAAAGGATTAGGATTCGGGGAAGTGATTGCAGGAGAGTGATTTGAGAAGCACACGACAGTTTTGGAGCAACTTTATCAGGTACAGTTTTAGAGTAACTATTGTCGTACTTTGAGGAAAACTATTTTTTTCGCTTCATTTCACAATAATTTCACAATTTCTCTTTGTTGCATGTGTTGCATAAGCGTCACCCTTCACTTCCCGTCAAACTGTCAATCAACCCTCGCACTTGAGAGCACACACTGCCGATCCTCCCCCTCGACGCAACCCCCCACCAGAATGAATAATTCCTTCCAATTCACAAATTCGTAGCAAACGATTCAACTAATTTCATATCACTTTCTACTTTCTTCGGCCAGTCTCATCTCGATGGGACATAATAAACCCATATTTCATAAGAAAAATAACCCTCATTTGTGTCAGAGCCAGCAAAAGTTACACCAACTGTAGCAGCAACCCCCCTAGTGGAAACTGCTAGTGGGAACAACCCATGGGCCCACCCTCGCCACTGAAATCACTCATTCAATGGGTGACTCGTCGCCACTCGGTCGCGTTTGTAGTTTTTCTCTCTTTTTTTCTTTTTTATTGTGTCCTGCGACGGAGGATATCATTACCATATAGGAGGGGCGGTTGGGGAGAGACGTCTGGAGCGACAACAATATTGCATGCGACAAGGAGTTGTCGATTCGAGACAAGTACAGATATGATTCTTACAAAAGGATCTGTTTATTAATAATTATTGAGAAGAAATATTAAATGAAAGAAATAATAAATATAAAGAACACAATTTTTACTTTTTAAAACTATACTTTAAAATATTTTTAAAAATGTTCCTATATTTTTAAATAGCGCTGTAGTGGTTCCATTGCCAGCATACATATGTGCAGTAAGCACTCACAGGAACCCCCCAGGACTCACACACACACAGACGGCCCTCTAGCATCTGTGTGGGTTCCAGCCTTTCGTCGCCGTTCGGTGCAACTTTTTTTTGCGTCCCCCGTTTTGTCCTGTGCTTCGTTTTGCTTTTCTTTCCTGTTTCCTCTGCATACATTTTCACAACAAATCATAAAAAGTGCCAATGATGGCGACGCCAGCTGAGGGGTCCTGGCAAAGGAAACACCCAGCCTTGCGACCAACCAACCAACCACCCAACCACCCACTCGCCAGAACACAATGCACACAGCAACACAGGACAGCAGACTGTGTCCTCGTTGCCAGGATGTTCTGGCTGCCAGTTGTTTGTCGACTGGCGTCGCGTGCGGGCGGCTTTTTTCTCCGGGTACTAGTCCTCTGCTGTGACAGGATAACGTAATACATACACACACACACAAATACACAGACAGCTCCATGAGCGAGTTACATAAATAATTGAGAAACAGAGTCCAGGTAAAATGCCTTTTCGTAAATATTTAATTGATTTGCTCGAAATACAGTCAATCAATATTAACTGGAATACTCCTGAAGCTTCCTGGCGTCCTCCTCGGCAGTAATCCTGCGCAGCAACAGCAGAGCCTGTTTACATCCCATATAAGAGTTCATTATCCTGCCGCCGAACTGTTAAAGTGTGGGCTTGTGTGTGTGTGTGTGTATGCCAGGCATACGAAAATCATTAAAAAGTTTAACGCACGCCTGGCGAGCGGAGCTGAAGGCTTCAAGTGCTTCATTAGCGACTTTCTCAAGTGTGTGTGTTCTGGAGAAAAAAATACTCCTTTCCAAAGAAACTCCTTCTCAGGTTATGTGTCCATTGTTTGGATTGCTTCCGCCAGACATCCCATCCATTTGTTTACTCCCCTTTCCCTAAAATCCAGGCCCAAGTCGCAGTCCCCTCGCAAAGTCAAGGACTCGTCGCGTCCCAAAACGCTGTTTTCGCAGCACTCTCTTTGTTTTTAATTCTTGGCTTTCAGCTTTATGTTTTCTGCCCTTTTCTCATACTATTTTGCATCCTCGTATCCTTACAGTTCGCTGGCTGGGTGGATGCCGTAATCTTCGTGTTCAGCCTGGAGAACGAGGGCAGTTTCAACACCGTCTACAACTACTACACCAAAATGGCGCACTTTCGAAATGGCCAGGAAATACCAATGATTTTGGTTGGGACGCAAGGTAAGTGCTGTGACATAACTATAATATTATAGAACCTAAAACTATAAATCATAAAGTAACAGATCTGTACAATTTTGTTTAAAACCTTTTATAATTTATTGATTATGCCGTAACTTTTAACTCATACCTTGTACCGTACCTTGTACAGTTGTAGTGATTTAATCAATAGAATACAATATTTCATAGAATATAATAGTAACTGAGGCATATTCATACTCCTTAAAGAAAGTATATGGTGTTAGGATCAGTTTTTAAGATCATAACTGATCCTTGAAACCCTCTTTCATATACAGTCTGTTATTATATCATAAACACGTCCTAACTCTTTCTGTCACATTTAAAAACAAACAAAAAATGAATTTTATTTTTTTTAGATGCCATCAGTGAGCGGAATCCTCGCGTAATTGACGACACCCGTGCCAGGAAGCTGGCTAGTGATCTGAAGCGCTGCTCCTACTACGAGACCTGCGCCACGTACGGCTTGAATGTTGAGCGCGTCTTTCAAGATGGTGAGTTTTCTTTTCTCAATTATTTAAAGAATAAAAGTCTAAACTAAAAAAATGTGTTTCCCTCCTAATAGCCTGTCAGAAGATCCTATCCCAGCGCCTGCCCCTACCGCCCCAAGTCCAGCCGGCGAGGCCCACCACCCCGCAGGGCAGTCGTCTAGGACTGGGACCCTACCAGGCGCCCACTAACGGACAGCGCAGCCAACAGCAGCTGCCACTGCGGATGAGTGCCGACTTCGCCCAGGCTGAGCAGAAGCACTGGTCTCTGCAGGCCAGTGCCTCCTCCTCGTCGGTGGCGGCCACCACAAACGAGAACAACAACATTACCAAATACAATCCTGGAGCGGCCAACCCGTTGCAGGGCGACTGTTCGCAGGTACAGCTGCGAGATCCTCGCGACCTGGCGCCACCGCCCGGAAAGGAGTTGCCCACGCCCACCTCGACCCCCACAACCAGCCGCAAGAGCCGACGGCGCTCCAACCTGTTCATCCCCTCCTCCTCGAAGAAGGCCGACAAGGAGAAGGATCCAAAGGGCAGCGAACTGGGAAGTGGCAGGTCGATTCCCATCAAACAGGGCTACCTGTACAAGCGCTCGAGCAAGTCGCTGAACAAGGAGTGGAAGAAGAAGTATGTGACGCTATGCGACGACGGGAGGCTGACCTACCATCCGTCGCTGCACGACTACATGGACGATGTGCACGGCAAGGAGATTCCGCTGCAGTACGTCACGGTGAAGGTGCCCGGACAGAAGCCACGCGGCTCGAAGAGCATCATTACGAACAGTGCGCTTACCAGCTCCCTACTGGCCAACGGCCAGAGGGCTCAGAACACGCTGAGCGACGGAATCGGTTGCCTTACGCTGGCCAAGGATAACCAGCGCAAGCTGAACGAGAAGCTGTCGCTCCTGGGCGCTGGATCGGGAGCAGCTGGCGCTGGAGCAGAGCCCCTCAAGTCGAACAGCTCGCAGCAGACCAGCGGGGACGAGGGCATAGCCATGTCGAACTCGAACTCCCAGACCTTCAATCCTGGCGAGGCGGCGGCCACAGGCGGCAAGTTGGAGGCACAGACACCGAATGTCAAGAAGCGCCACCGCCGCATGAAGAGCAGCAGCGTGAAGGCGAACGAGGCGGATGACAACGATGGCTATGAGTTCTACATCGTCTCCCTGGACTCCAAGCAGTGGCACTTCGAAGCCGCCAACTCGGAGGAGCGCGACGAGTGGGTGGCAGCTGTCGAGCAGGAGATCTTCAAGAGCCTCCAGAGCATAGAGAGCAGCAAGACCAAGCAGGTGACCAGCACCGACCTGGCGGCCATGTTGGCCATCCGACAGAGGGTTCCCGGCAATGGATATTGCGTTGACTGCGGAGCACCAAGTAAGTTCTAATCGAAGCATTGGAGAGCTCTGTGACTTATTTCTTGAAACTTTCTAGATCCGGAATGGGCCAGCTTGAATCTGGGAGTACTCATGTGCATCGAGTGCTCGGGCGTACATCGCAATCTTGGCTCGCATATTTCCAAAGTTCGCTCCCTGGGCCTGGATGACTGGCCGTAAGTAACTCTTGTTTTTAGCTCGCAACTCAGTTTCTAATCAAACCTCTTCTCATAAAAGGTCTCCGCATCTGAGTGTGATGCTTGCGATTGGTAATAGCTTGGCCAACTCCGTTTGGGAGTCGAATACCAGACAGCGGGTGAAACCTAACCCACAGGCCAGTCGGGAGGAGAAGGAGCGGTGGATACGCAGCAAGTACGAGGCCAAAGAGTTCCTCACCCCACTCGGCAGTGGATCCTCGGGGCATCCAACCCCAAGTCCAGGCCAGCAGCTGATCGAGGCGGTTATTCGGGCTGACATCAAGTCGATCGTTTCCATTCTGGCCAACTGCCCGGCGGAGGTGACCAATGCGAATGTCAGTGCGAGGGATGTGCGCACTCCACTGCTGCTAGCCTGTGCCATAGGCAACCTGGCCATCGCCCAGCTCCTGATTTGGGTAAGAATTTTAGCGAAAATAAAATTATGTTAAACAGTTTACTTATATATCTTTTTGTCTCAGAATGGCGCCAACATCAAGCACACGGATCACGAGGGACGCACCTGCTTGGCCTATGCCCGGGCCGCCCAGTCTCTGGCCACGGCCAAGTCAATGAAGGCGGCAGCAGCCGCGCAAGCCGGCACCACCATCCCGGCCCCAGCACCGCCAGCCAATGGCGGGATACCCGCACCCCAGTACAACGTCGAGGACACGACGGCGCTGGTGGAGCTGCTGGAGGGATTGGGCTGCCCCGAGGCGGCTCCTCTGACCGCCAGTGGAACGCTGCCGCGGAGACGGGATACCCTGGGCACGCCGTACGAGAAATCGGTGTCGGGCGTGATCTGAATAATATAGAAAAATTTCAAATATGATTAACGTGAATTAGCAATTGTGAAACTCATTCGATTTTGTTGTATCTAACTGAGAAATAGTTTAATTTCGAGCGTAAATTTGTATAGCGGTTAGTGTTTTAGGAATAGGTTTTAGGAATGTTGTGCAAATGTTTTACTATTATTATGATTTGGCGAGCGTTGAATGAAAATTCACAGGATTTATTTATGTTTTTTTTTAGTTTGTTTAGTTCCTAAGACCATCCAGAAACCTGTACAGCCCTGTTGTGTAATCTCAAGTGTATAATTTATTATTTTCTTATTACGTACTACTGTAATTGTTTTTATCGTGTGCAGGTTTATTAATATCGTTTGCAAAACAACTAATTAGATATATTACTTTCCAACTCTGTTACCATCAGCAGATCATAAAAAAGACTAAAAAAAAAATATAAATAGCACTTAGCAATAGGCAGAAGCTGATGCAAAATATACGTATAAACGGAATGAATCTAAGATTAAAGCCAAAAACAAACTTAAACTATTCAATATACACAAACACATATATTATATAAATAGTTGAAATTGCTTGATAATCGGTTATAAAGAATGAAAATGCCTAAAAAAGTAGCTTATGCGGAACCAAAATCACAAAACAGACAAACTCCCTGCTAATAGAGACCCCACAAAGAAAGAAGTTTAAAGCTCGGTTCACAGGTTGATGACTCTGTGCCGAAAGTGGAAATTAAATTGAAAGTATTTCAAACAAATTATACAAAATAGTTATAAATCAATCTATAATTAATATATGTATACACCCCCCTATATTGTGTACGCTATTTGTACGAATTACAAACCACACAACGTGACAAACTCAATATAATTGGAAGGAGAAGTAGCACACAAAAATCCAAAAACAACAAAAAAATGACAAAAAGAAAAATCTTTAAATAAAAATCTATTAAAATTTTAAAAACTATTTGTTTTCAATTACTTTTAATGGTGTAGAACATGGGCTACCATTAAGATCCTACAATTTAGGAACTATAGAACATTTTATGATCTTAATCGATATGGAGTCTATATATTAGATTCTATAATCCGTTGTTGGAATAAAACATAGTTTACAAATTCTAAACAATTTGTTTTCAATGATTTTTTATGATCCAACATTTTTGGCCCTATATTACATAAATTTAAAGATCCTAAAAAAGATTTTTATCCCTTCCGGTCATTGGAATAATAAACAAATATGTTTTTGTGGTAGGGCGCTTTATTGAAACAAACAAAATCTAACAAGCTTTCAATTTTGGAAACGAATGGTTTGAATGATGGAGAATTTGGTTTATATATGTGCGACATTTTTCCTTATTTCGTTGATGGGGAGGGAAGTTGCATTCGAGTCCCACGAGCGAGACATTAGTTAAGACTGCATTACATTGTAAGTTGTTAAACATATATTGGTTGTTAAAACGAAAATCACGCAAAACGGTTGTCCCAAGCGTGCAATTTGAAATGTGTTCCGTATACACCTGCCGAACCGAGAACGTAACACAACTGGTGGAAGGTCGAGTGGCACTGGATGCTGCACAGTCCAGCTCGAAGCAGGGAAGGCGGAAATTGGGAATCGACGTGGTGCATTAAGAAATAAACCGATTGGCAGGCTGATCCACTCTGGTCGCTGTCATTCCGCTCTCGTTCTCCTTGGCCTACTCACGAAAGTGTCTTGCCGTGAACTGCCTGGGCCCTCGCCTTCTCCTAGGTTTTACATTTTTTTTTTTGCATTTGTTTTTAGTCTTGATTTTGTTGTTTTTTTTTTTCATCTGATGTATCAATTTGGCCATTTGTCCATTTAACATTAGCTGGGGTTCGTCATCGTATTTGCCATCGAGTTGAAAGTGAACGTTTTTGAATGATATTCTGTTATGGTTTGGTCTAAACACAACAAGCAAAATCCACGCAACGCTGCTGCATGGTCTGTTATCCGCTGATGGTAACAGTTTCAGTTTCATAATTTTCTTTGTTTTTTTTTTCTTTTTTGTTTTTGTTGTGGGGGAAACAGTTTTGCGGCCACAACCGAGGCTGCAGCAGCGATTGCTGTATTGGTTTTGCCGTCGTCCGCGTCGGCCACGGCCATCGTTAACTTTGGAACTCCATGTCGTTTTTTGGTTGTACAGAGAGAACACGCTCGCACCCTTTTTTGCTCGCATTGCATCTGGTCTGCAGTTGCCCTTGCCGTCGTAGCCGCTCCTCTCGGACCAGTTCATTTTTTGTTGGCCTTGAACTTGGCGTAAAAGCTCTGGATCTGGGCATAGCGTACGGGTATCGAGTCTAGGATGCCGGTGTAGCTGAAGTTTTGCTGCTGGCGGTTCTTCTCGTGCAGGTTATCGCCCGACAAGTAAGTCACCACATTCTTTTGCAACTCGCTTACGTGCGGATCGGCATGATTGGCCACCAAGTGATTGCAGAACTGGGCAATCTGCAGAAATACTGAAGCGTCACGATCTAAAAAAGAAAAAAACCAAAACATCAGTTGTCACTTTCACTTCAACAACAATCATCCGTCCAATAAACTCACCCATCTTGCGCGATATCTTCAGAAGCGAAAGAGGCTGGCTCTCGTTATCGCGCTGGGCACGCAAGTGACGGTTGCCGTGCTTGAATTCCTGCTCCAGCCAACGGATGACATGGCGAACGTTCTCGCTGCGCTTTTTCAAGTCATCCAGCTCATTAAGTACTAAAAAGAGATTAGATTTGATGGAAAAAATGATTCAACGTAAGAAAAATGGTATTGTACTACTAATTTAATAGTTTGAATTTATTTCATGGAATGTATTCTAGTTGAAGCCTTGTTGGAGACATCGTATCCTACCCCTTTATTAATATGTATTATGCAAACAAATCAACCCCTCTCTCAGGACACTCACCTGCATTCGGAATGAGGACAATGCACTTCTTGGTCCTCACCAACGACTTGACAATGCCATTGTATTCGGTCAATGCCTTCGAATCGACCACAACAAATGGGGACATCACCACATGGGCGGGACTGTCACGGAGCTCCTCCTCGAGAGCCTCGACTTCGTTCTGCAGCCACAGCTTACCCATGAGTTCGCATTTCTTTGACATGGCCTCCGAACGCTCCTCGTCGGCGCCCGAGCTCGACTGAACGTTGAGTTTCTCAATGACACTGTTTGTGGTTGTGGAGGCGGAGGTACCGCCTGCCACCGAGGTGCCAGTGGCGCTGGCTAGGGCGGCTGCCGCCTTCTCGGCATTGCGATTTCTTAAGTAGCCCTTGCGCGGCACCTTCCGGCATTCCTCCACAGTGTCCTTCTCCTCGTTGCTGGTGTAGCTCTTGCGCACGATGCCGTTCTTGCGGTCGGAGTAGCGACGAGTGCGCCCCTCATTCCGCTTGGTGCGGTTGGTTTTCGGAGCAGTGCGACGTTCGCGACGACGGGAGCCACCTCCTTTCTTCTCCTCGCGTTGCTTCTTCTTCTGGTTCTCGGTGAACCGGCGCGTCTTGACGCAGAACCTGTAGTTAAACTTCTTCTGCTTGCAGATGAAGAACCCGAAATCAACCATCTTGAAGATGCGGAGAATGGACTCCTCCTGCGGCGTGACCCGCTCCCGAATGATTGTCTCCCAGTCGAGGGTGATCTGGGTGCTTTGGAAGATGTCGAAATTCTTGAAAGCAAAGTCCTCGGTGAGCGGCACGTTGGCGCGAACGTCGAAGAGCTCCACCAATGAGTCCCGGACATTCGAAGTGGTCAATAGCTCCCGCTCGAAGTACACCTTCCTGGTGAAGACGTCTATGTTGCAGTAGTTCAGCAGCTTCATGATCTTGTGCACAAACTCCGGATTCGAGTGGTAGCATCCGATTAGGATTTCCGGATTAATTCGGAGCCAATCGAAGAGCATTTTCAGGGCCCGAATGGTCGGCTCGTTGTGCAGACAGTCGATGACGATGTTCGGATTGATCTTGGTGTACTTGTTGCGATAAACCAGCTTCTTGGGCGGCTCCGAAAAGGTGATCGGAGTGGGGGCTGGCTGCGACACCTGCTCCTGATTTCCCTGCGATTCTTCGGCGCTTTTGAAGTTCAGCTGCAACACTTCAAAGCTGCGGAGCAGCTCCTCAGAGTCGACCTCCTGCGAATTAGATCTGCGCTCGGCCTCCTCAGGATAAATGATTTTCTCTTCCTCAATGACCACGTCCTCGTTATCGGAGTAAACTACGCCAGATTTGCGCTCTTTCTTGCTGTAGGAACCTAGAGCGAATCATGGGGAATATTAGTTTTGAATAAAAATGTAAACAAACTTCCGAACTTACCAGTTTCATAGCGTTCGTCTACTCCGCGCTCCCCCGGATCAGCAGCGTCTATGTCACTGAAATCAGTATCGAAGTTCGAGCTCAAGTCAGTGTAGTCCTCCTCGTCGCTGTAGAAGTCTGTGTCCATTTCGCTCTCGCTGTCGTAGCACGAACTGTCGTCCGACTGGGCGATCTTGCGGCGGCGACGTCGCAGGCGCATGCCCCGCCGCTTGCTCTTGCAGGAGAGCGGAGTCTTGAGGTCGCTCTCCTTGGCCTCGTCACTGGACCGGGTGGATACTGCCTCGCCGATCTTCTCGCCGTCTGTGGCCTCTTGGGTCTTAACCTCCTCGCCAGAGTGCTGACTGGCGCGCGAATCAGAGCTGCAATCCTTGAGGGAATGGGGACGCGGCACCATCTTCTTGTCCTTGCGCTCGCATTCGCCCACAGCGGCCAGCCAATTCTTATACTCGTTGCGGGACTTGCGCACCACCGTGTCGAACTCCTGGAAGCGCTTCTCGTACTCTGCCTGGAATAGCTCATTGTCCGCGGAACGCGATAGAATGGTCTGCTCGATGTTAACGATGCAGGCGTCCATCAAATCAGAGCAGGCAGCCACCAAGAAAGCGTGCAGCGAGTACACCTTGGGCGAGTTGATCATCTTCAGCTTGGAGAGACAGAAGAACAGGATCGAAACGATTTTGAAAATGCTGGCTTCCGGCACGCGCAGCTGCTGCGAGCAAAGGATCTTTCGCAGATCAATGAGGACGCAGTGGCACAGCGAGTTGAAGTCCGGCACCTCCTTATCGAAAAAGAAGATGTCCACGATCAAGTAGAAGCGTGCAAAGAAGTCTTCGATATTGAAGTCCAGCTTTTCAGGGTCCATCTGCTCCAGATACTCGGTGTGCTTCACGAAAAGCTTGTTGAGGTTATTCTCGCTCAGCTCGAAGGGTATGATGCAGACCAGCGAGTAGAGGTAGTGGTAGGTGGAGTCCAGGTCGTAGTTCTGGCCGTAGTAGAGAGTGCCCAGCTGGTTCTGGGCCATTCCAATGGCTGGGTTGAGCTTGAAGGCTTCCAGGTAGTACTTGGCCACCTGCTCCTTGCCAATGCTCAGCTTGCTGTCGATGCGAAAGTCCAGAAAGTAGCGATGAAGATCGCCCAAGCTGAGCAGAGACGAGTGTATAGTGTCTAGGGCGAAGGACACTGCCTCGAGGCTCTTGTCCACCGCCTGGGTGCCCTGATGCGAGACTTCCCGGGAGTCGCCGATCATGTCGCTTATGTAGCCATCGCTGATGATGGAGAAATCGATAAGATACTTCAGATCCAGATCGTAGATCTCTTCCATGCGCGCCGACAGGCGCTTGTAGTTGAAGATGCCGGCGCAGAGGAAGCGTTCCAGCTTCTGCATGTTCTCGTGGGACTTTGCAGTGTCCGCTGCCTGCTTGTGCCAGTTTTTCTTGACAAAAGCAATGAACTCGTAGTAGCCGCGCCGCCACATCACCTCGCGCACCTTCTTGCCCACCGACTGGTAGTCCTTGAATATGATCTGCTTGCACAGCTGCACCAGTATAGAGCGCTTTTCCTCGATTTCGTGCTGGAACAGTTGCTCAACGGACTGTACATTCTTCTTCGCCTCGTCCAGTTGTTTCGATGCCGTATAGAGGGATCTGCCGATAAACAAGTAAGTAAGTAGGAGCCTTCAGTTTGGCGATAAGTGTGGCTTACCTGTACAGATCCTTAACCTCCTGGCTGAGCAAGCATGAGGTGCCGTTGTGCGGCTCTAGACAGCGGGTGCGATTTGTCCCGCCATCCATGGCACACTCGCTAGAGGCATTAGAGCCTCCAGAGCTGAGTGTGGTCTCCATTTCAAGATCTTCTGGAACGAAACAGGGAAATATTATAGATCTCCTTTAAAATCCTGCTAATCCAACTATTTTGCGACGCTGGAAACTCCGCGTGAACCACAAAACCCACGAGAATCGACTGGATGCTCGACTTCTCCAGCTGTTTCTCGACTTGCACGGTGTTTTTTTTTGCTGACGAATTGTTTTTCTCGAAATAAATTTACTTTTCTCGTAGTGTTTTTGTTTTTGTTTCTCAACTGGTGACGCACACGAATACACGGGCAGTCGTGTGCGTGTGTGTGGCGTAGTTTCGTTTTATTGAATAATCAATTAAACACTGTGTTGCTTTGCTGCCTTTGCTTTTGCGACTGCTCTAGTATTTTCGATTCTTCTGCCAATGTAGCCGTGCGAAGTAATGCTTTCCATACGCAGCAGCTGCATCGACGACCAGGTAGCCGTTTCTTACAAGTCTACCTGCCAGGTATGCATTACCTTTGAGAGGGTTTCAGATTTTGTTGCAGAATTTCACGTTTTGCGTTTGCCTTTCTTTGTTGAACAACTGAGTTTGCGCGGTGCTGCGAGCCCAGCTGTTTTATGGCAGTTTCTAGCCATATTGGCAGATGACACGGGTCGACCGCGAAGGCGCTTATTTTAATCTTCAAGAACAGATGGCATTTTAAGACATTGACAGAATTAATCAAATATTAGCATCATTTATTTTTTACTTCATTCGTACTTTTTATTCGAATTGTTTACATGTTTGTTTTGCTTCACCTCAATCAGCAAAGCAAAAAGGCCTCATGCACGTTCAGACCGCAGAGCGCACTGTGGCGTATGGATCATTTTATGACGATGCTATGAGATATATTTTAAAAGTATTAGAAATACCATTTTATTTACCTTACTTGGATAAAAGCCAAGAATAAAAGTGGAAACTTCTTCAATAAATATTTCTAGCAAACTGCTTCTTTCCTTCAGCTAAAATATTTCCGTCTGAATATTTCCGCCACAACAGTGCTGTAAAACGCACTATCTTGTCACGAACGTGTCGATATCGAAATCGATAACGATTGCGGGTGGGCGCATTATTTGAATTGCCAACGGTTATACTGTTTTTAAACAAACAAACTTAAAGCAAATAAGGATAGTTCATCAACCCAAGATATTTATTATCAATTAGCAGGCAAATGTAACATGGAAAGTACATTAGCCTTCCAATTAGTTCGGTGGCTTTGCATTTGAGCTTTTTTTTCAACAATAAAAGAGAGATTTATGGACATTTATTGTTGGATTGAAAATGATCGCCTTGCCTTGTCATCTTTCTTTTATGGAGTACCTTCAAAATTTGCTAATGAAGCCGCCAACTAAGAAATGTGCCAGGCATATTAATGATCACGTCGTCGGCTTAGTTGCGTTTCTCTACCTGACTGAGAATCAAATCCCTACTTATCAACTGGCTTATTTGTGAGCGCATTAAGGGGGGAATGGTTAAATTGATCCAAAAATATTAAATTTATAACAGATTTTTAATGATAATAGTTTATTATAAAATATATTATAAACAAAATAGTTAATCTTTATAATTTGTATATAAACGTGGTTTGTTTCATTTAAAATCAACTACCCGTTAATTGTGTAAAGCATTTGTATTAAAATGAATAAAAAAAATACTTTAGTAGTTATAAGAGACATTGGTTTAAACAAAAAGGAGTGGCGGAAAACACGCAAAATTAAAAATTTTTTGGCCAATTGCAACTTTAATATAACGTATTAGGCGACCATAAAAATAAAATGTTTCTAAAACTTGTTCCCCCCTTAGAATAATTAATGCTCGGGTTTATCTGACTCTTCTCTCGGCACGCTGAGCCCGACGTCCGATTAGCTATGGTCACGTCGCGAGCCGATCGGCCCTCTTTTTGGTGCACTGAGAAAAAAAGACTTAATTAATCTCATATTATGTACCAGTTTTTATAAAAGTCGATTTAAAACCCACAACATCAACCTTAACAAATAGAAACTATCTTCTAATGTCAAAATTATTCTATAAGAAACTTTGCCAAGTATACAAAAATATATATGTAAGTAATATATCGATTTAATGACAAATTATAAAAAGCAATTTTGTATATATTTGAAAAAATGCCCTACCTTTAAATAAAAAAAGAAAAAAAGGTGACATTGAAGAACACTCTCAGTGTGCTTAGTATTTGACTATAAAACGCACGCATTTAAACGCAAGCATTTTCAGTTTTAGTTGAGCTCGCCGGCGGGTCGGTCGATTTTATATTATTCCGGAGACCTTGTCGGACCTTCCATTCCCGTTAATAGATACGAATAGTAAGTTTCTCTTTCGGTGCCTGATTAGAACTTGAAGATCTTGGATTAAGCCATTCCCCTCGGCTCACAATTAGCGAACTTACGAATAGCCTTTGTTTAATTAAAATTTTAATTGCTTCATGCAATGAATTATGATGTAATTAGTCGGTAACTATTATTGCCTTTTATTGGCGTCCATATAGCTCGAATTCGATTTCACCCGTCCCATAATCCTGTGGTTATCTTATCTGCATCAGCTTATACACGGCTTGGATCCATAATATTTACCGACAGTCATCCCACTGGACATGGTTATAAATTTTGGAATAACTCGAACACTATTTGGGAGCAGTCAGCCGATCTTATCGGGGATATTTATGATCCTGATACGGATATATGTGTATGGGCTTGTTTAGGGCATTTCGTTACACAAAATGTGCAATTTCAAGCCACAGTTGCACATGCCCCATAGATAAAATTGTCATTAGGCCCTAATTTCCTATATAATTATCTGTGGAAAAGTAATTTGAAGAGCCATAGCTATTCTAATAACATCCTGTACAGTGTACAACCCGCAATGGGTATACAATTTGCTTTAAAATTACTGTCTCAATTGGCAACTTACGAGTAGATTGTTTTCCCTGCGTATGAAATTGATTTTGTAATTGATTGCGGCAATCGAATCAATTATTAGTTCTTATCTGTTTTTGGTACTGCAAATTCTCTGGGAACGTGCATACAATATAAGTAGGTGCTTCACATTCACTTGAGACAAATGCGGTATAGTATATATCAAGTGTTTGATCTGACCCCGAAAGTCAACCCAAAATGAGGCACATTTATTATTATTATTTTAATCAATTATTTGAGAGCGCCTTTCTTGTCTATCCGTGGCAATAAAATTAGTCAGACGTCATCGGGTTCGGATCACAGAATGTCGTAAAACTTATCAAAATTCAAAAATGTTCAACATCAATTTCTAGGCGAGAAAGTCGGAGCACAAAATGAAGCTGTTACTGGTAGCCTTTCTGGCTATGCTGGCGGTGAGTTTGAAGACGCCTATGAGGGGATCGAGAACCGGTTTATGAATTTTTGTATACCAATATTTAGGTATCGCACGCCTTGGTCAAGGAGGAGATCCAGGCCAAGGAATACCTCGAGAACCTAAACAAGGAACTGGCCAAGCGTACCAATGTAGAAACAGAGGCCGCCTGGGCCTACGCATCCAACATCACCGACGAGAACGAGAAGAAAAAGAACGAGATCTCCGCCGAGTTGGCAAAGTTCATGAAGGAGGTGGCCAGCGATGTCCAGAAGTTCCAGTGGCGCAGCTTCCAGTCTGATGACCTCAAGCGCCAGTTCAAGACCCTCACCAAGCTCGGCTACGCCGCCCTCCCCGAAGCGGACTATGCCGAGTTCCTGGAGACCGTCTCCGCCATGGAGTCCAACTACGCCAAGGTTAAGGTCTGCGACTACAAGGACGCCACCAAGTGCGACCTGGCCCTGGAGCCGGAGATCGAGGAGGTGATCAGCAACAGTCGCGACGCCGAGGAGCTCAAGTACTACTGGAGAGAGTTCTACGACAAGGCCGGCACTGCTGTGCGGTCTCAATTCGAGCGATATGTGGAGCTCAACACCAAGGCGGCTCAACTGAACAGTAAGTTTATTAAAAATGCTTTTTAGTTTTCAGTAAAGGTATAATTACGATGTAAGACCTTTTTTTGTTTCAAATATCTATTCAATTCAATGCATTTGTTTTCAAGCTTTAAAAGGGAATAATTTGTAGAAATTATAAGTATGAATTATAGCATACCATTAATTTTCTTATAGTTCATATTTATTTTTTGGCTAGACGTCAAGGTCAGACATTGTTAAATTTTAATCATAGAGTGTCTCAAGTTGAGCATTTTACGTTGGTCTGTTTCCATAATTGAAGTACAGTACTTGAATATTTATTTGAAAATATTTAACTAAAACTTATATTTCCCTCTACAGACTTTACCTCGGGCGCAGAGTCCTGGTTGGACGAGTACGAAGACGACACTTTTGAAAAGCAGCTGGAAGACATCTTTGCCGAAATTCGTCCTCTTTACGAGCAGATCCATGGCTATGTGCGTTCCCGCTTGCGTAAGTTCTACGGCGATCAGGTGGTGTCCGAAACTGGACCCATTCCCATGCACCTTTTGGGCAACATGTGGGCCCAGCAGTGGTCCGAAATCGCCGACATTGTGTCGCCTTTCCCCGACAAGCCACTGGTTGATGTGAGCGACGAGATGGAAAAGCAGGGATACACTCCTCTGAAGATGTTCCAAATGGGCGATGACTTCTTTACCTCCATGAACCTCACCAAACTGCCACAGTAAGTTCTCGTAGTCCTCAAATGTATATTGGTATTACTGGGTTCCTCCTCCATCCAGGGACTTCTGGGACAAGTCGATCATTGAGAAGCCCTCTGATGGACGTGATCTCATTTGTCATGCCAGTGCCTGGGACTTCTATCTCACTGACGACGTGCGCATAAAGCAGTGCACCCGCGTCACCCAGGAACAGCTCTTCACCGTCCACCACGAGCTGGGTCACATTCAGTATTTCCTCCAGTATCAGCATCTGCCATTCGTCTATCGCACCGGTGCCAATCCGGGCTTCCATGAGGCCGTCGGCGATGTACTTTCTCTCTCGGTCTCTACGCCCAAACATCTGGAGAAGATTGGCCTCCTGAAGAACTATGTCAGCGATGAGGAGGCCCGCATCAACCAGTTGTTCCTTACCGCCCTGGATAAGATTGTGTTCCTGCCCTTCGCCTTCACCATGGACAAGTACCGCTGGTCGTTGTTCCGCGGCGAAGTGGACAAGGCCAACTGGAACTGTGCCTTCTGGAAGCTGCGGGAGGAGTACTCCGGCATCGAGCCACCAGTAGTGCGCTCTGAGAAGGACTTCGATGCCCCAGCCAAATATCACGTTTCCGCGGATGTCGAGTATCTGAGGTTAGCATTTTTTCAACTAGATCTCTGGCCACAAGGATTAATATTGTTTCCCTGATAATGTTTCGCAGATACCTAGTTTCCTTCATCATCCAGTTCCAGTTCTACAAATCGGCCTGCATCAAGGCTGGACAGTATGATGCCAACAATCCTGAACTGCCTCTGGACAATTGCGATATCTATGGCAGTGCTGCAGCTGGCGCAGCTTTCCAGTAAGTCTGAAAAGTGATATTTAACGTAATTGTCTAATTTTCTATCCAACAACCTTAGCAACATGCTTTCCCTGGGAGCCTCTAAGCCTTGGCCCGATGCACTGGAGGCCTTCAACGGCGAACGCGTCATGAGTGGCAAGGCGATTGCCGAATATTTTGAGCCCCTGCGTGTGTGGCTGGAGGCGGATAACATCAAGAACAATGTCCACATTGGCTGGACTGCTTCAGATAGTAAGCGACTATCTTTTTAATAATAATATTTTAAATACTAAATTTTATTTTCTCTTTTCAGAATGTGTTGCTTCTTAACTGGCTTTGCTATTTTGTTTTATACAATTCATTGCCCAATAAAGTTTTACATTGTCTTTCTACCTTCAACATGGGCTAGAAGTAATCAATTCTGTGGGGCTTCTGGGGTGGAAACAGAGAGTAAGAGTAGTTTTTCCCCAGAATCTGGAACTAAAAACATAGTTGGGGGGGAAAATTGTAGTTAAAACAAGTCTAAATGAATAAAAAATAGCTTAGAGCGGGTATAGTGGGAAAAATAAACGAGTCCAAGAGAGCCAGTGTAGAGTAGTTAGGTTGAGTAAACACGTTGTGGTGCCGGCAAGTGGGCCACATTATAATTACAAATAACCACCGGCTCGATTCGGTGACCATGGAGTGTCGATGGCCCGAGTCAGTTGCCTTATGGAGCTGCGCAAGTGCAGAACGTTTGCACAGTTTGGATAAATAGTGCCGGGAATTTCAATGAACCCGCTAATAGAGTTGCGAAAGTGAATTTAGTAGAAAGTGTGGGAAAATGTGGCTGTGCTTGGGGGTTTTGGTAAGAAACACCTTTTCACAAAAGTGATAACTCTTTGAAATATCCTTTTTAGTTGTTTGTAGGCCTCTCTCAGGCTAATTCTCTACCCGATCCGGTTCTTGAAAGATTTCTGAATGAAACAAACCAACATCTGGCTGTCATTTACGATCAAGCTGTTCTGGCTCAGTTGCTGAGTGAACTGCGTGGCCCCAATGACCTGGTGGCCCTCTTAGAGATCGAAGTCACTGATGAGAAGCTCCTTAAGTTCGTTCGAACCCTAACAACGCGAAAGGCCAAGTTCAAGCGGCTGGGACTGGGAGATGCGCGTCAAAAGAGGCAGCTCTCCAAGTTTCCACAACTGGGCTATGAGGCCCTGCCCTCCAGAGATTTGGATCGTGTCTACGCTCTGGCCTCCAAACTGAGTGATAATTACAAGAATGTTAACCTGTGTGCTTATAGGCAGCCGAGTAATTGTTCTTTGAAACTCATACCCGAGGTCCAGTCCATAGTTCAAGCCAGTCGCGATTTGGAGGAGATCGAATATTACTGGTTCGAGTGGCGAAATCGAACTGGCATGGCCACCAGGCCGCAGTTCGTAGCCTTCATGGATCTTTACAAAAAGACAGCCCAGTTGAATGGTTATCCTCGGGCCGAGGACTACTGGTTTCGATCTTTGGAATTGGAGGCCAAGGACACTATGGCCCTTCTCGATCACATAATGCATGGTTTGAGGCCTCTGTTCCTTCAATTCCATGCCCATGTTCGAGGTTCGCTGCGGAAGATGCATGGAGAGCATTTGGTGCCCAGGAACAGGCCGTATCCCCAGCACTTGGCTGAGGTTTTCATAGGCAATGCCTTTCGGCGGGTAGAGGCGGAATGGTACATGGACTTACCTTCTCCTCTCACGGGTCTTTTAAATATCACCCAGGAGATGCATCGTCAAGGAATGACCACCACCCAAAGAATTTTCTGGAATGTGGCCGAGTACTTTAGAGGTTTGGGTTTACCATTGTTGGAAAGGTGATTCGAATAATTGTCTAGAAGAGGAATCAGGTTCCTTATATATATTTTCCTTTTATCTCAGCTCTCTTTGGAACTTTGCGCAACCAGTATCCTCTGAGGATGATGATCGTTGTTGGCACAAAGCCTGGCGATACTATGCTCTGCCGAGGATGAACTTTACCTACTGTCCTTTAAAGGATGAGGAGCGTTTCTTCAACATGTTCGAGGCCCAAAGCGATGTCCACTTCTATCGGTCTGCATCTGTTCAACCAACATTGTTTCGGGAGGAGCCATTCCCAAACTTCAGTGACGCCATCGGAAAGTGTTTCTCTTTGGCAGCCAGTTCACCGCGCTATCTTCAAAAACTAGGACTGATCAGAGAAAAGAAATGGAAAGAGCTTCCGGCTCGTCTGAATCGGCTTTATGTGCTGGGACTGAGAACCGTGTTCCTCCTGCCAGTCTTCTATGTCCTCGATCGGTATCGAGTGGAAGTTCTGAGTGGTCACATCGCGGCCGATGACAACGAGGCCTATTGGAGGTTCACGGAATACTATACGGGGGCAAGAGCTCCCACGAAAAGGACCAACGAGCAGTTTGATGTGCCAGCCAAGCTTTTGATGGAGGTGGACGACCAATATGCAAGGTGAAACAGTTTAAAAATTACTCGGAACTATAATAACTAAAATCACAATTCATTTCAGTCACTTTCTGAGCATCGTCCTTCAATTCCAGTTGCTCGAAAAGTTCTGCATTCGGTCAGGACAGTTCGAAAAGGACAATCCCAGAAAGCCATTGGATCTGTGTGATCTCTCCGATCATCGGGAAGTTGGCGCTGCTCTTAAGAAGGCCATGGCCTTGGGCTCTTCGGTCCACTATAGAGAAGTGTTGCGAGAATTGGTGGGGGAGCCAGAGATCATTGTAGATGGGTTGCTGACTTACTTCCAGCCGTTGCATGATTGGTTGCAGCAACAGAATTTGAAAAATGATCTAGAAGTAGGCTGGATTTGAGAGGTTTTGAATCAAAAACATTTGGCTATTTGCTGTTATAATAAAAGTTCTCCTCAAAGATTTTCTTTGTTTTTTTTTTACTTAATATTCCATCAAAAATATAATATATAATTTGACACATAATGCTTTTAAATTTGGAGTTACATGGAGCATGTTTCAAGTGAAAGGTAAAAACAAATCAAGAATTCTTGCGATGCTCCTAAATGTATGCTAGAGGTACTTCAAAAATATCATTAACAAAGCGCACTTAAAAATATGTTGTAACAATTTTATTTTGGGCTGAACTTAAGTTAAAGCCAGTATCAAAACTTTATCTT
This sequence comes from Drosophila atripex, assembly GCA_035045925.1. Taxonomy (NCBI): domain Eukaryota; kingdom Metazoa; phylum Arthropoda; class Insecta; order Diptera; family Drosophilidae; genus Drosophila; species Drosophila atripex. The sequence goes on from JAWNOP010000070.1 coordinate 12,922,427, forward strand.
TCAACGGTGATTGGGATATTTGGTTAAAAATAAACCTGATTTCATTTTATTTTAAGTCAAATTGTAGGTTTGTTCATATTCTATTAGTGGTTTCCAGTTTCCCATCCTCAAACAAAATTCAAAATTTTGTGTTGTGTTTTTGTTTCATTTTGAACGACCCTCCCGCCATCCGCCATGACGTCCGACGGCGTTTATTCGTGCGAGTTTGAAGTGTTTGGTAAGGTGCAGGGAGTCTACTTTCGTCGGCACGCCATGAAGAAGGCGAAGACCCTGGGCCTCCGCGGATGGTGCATGAATACCGAAAGAGGCACGGTTAGAGGATATATCGAAGGTCGACCCACTGAGATGAACGTCATGAAGGAGTGGCTCAAGAACACAGGCAGCCCATTGTCCAACATCGAGAAAGTAAAGTTCACTAGTGAGCGGAGACGGCAGAGATATGGATTTACCAATTTTCACATAAGGCCCGATGCCAAGTCCGAATCTGGCGGAGTTACAGGCCCAGAGAGGAGGGGGGATAATTATAAATAAATTCACATAATCAAGGGTCTTATCACGGAACTCCAGCAATGTCAGGAAATAATTTAAAACAAAAAAGTAAAAAAAAAAAGAATATATTCAAAAAAGCTACCCACCAACTGGTAGTCCCAAAATCATTTTTCATTTAGTTTCAACTTTTTTTTTTAGAATTTCTTAAACAAACAAAGGAAGCAGATTTATAATTAAAACATTTCCTATTAGAAATCTAAATAAATTTCGCCCTGTATAAATCAAAGCTACCCTAATGATGATTAACTTCTGCAAAGAGCTCGGCATTGTCTGGCTTTAATTGCCGGAAAGAATCTAAAACAAATGCAAAACATAAGCGAGTACTATAATTAAAATGCACTTGATTATGATGACTCTCGGAGGCTCTTCGCTCAATAGTCGAATAGCCTCACATTATAGTCGAACAAATAGCTATAGTTGGGAGTAAATATAAAAATTATTGGCGGTACGTGCTTAATGTGCGTCATGCTAAGTGGTTGGGTGGTTTGCCGCCGTATTGACTTACACAAGCTATCCACTCGTGTAAATTAATTACTTACGGGCACTGGGCGCTATTTTCCCACGGTTCTTACAGGGCCAGAACTTGTGTGTGATCAGGTATTTCTATATAGAACCGTCTACAGCTTGACCTTGGCTCTTAATTAGCGCTATACCCGAAATATACTTATACTTTTTTTTTTATTTAGGGATATACAAGCAGCGAACCAAATCATAAATTTTGCAAATATTTATGAGCTCATTTCCGAGGTAGATAGACTTGGCAGATCCCAATCTAATTATAGTCTGAATCACATATCTTTCGTATATTCTGCGCACTCTCGTTTGTGTGGCAATCAAGCCATCAATCAGCGTGCCAAGTCATTCAATTCATTTGGTCGGTCAGTCATGACACACAAGTCAGCACCTGAGAGGATAGTTTTCTCCCCATGTCCCCTTATCGTGAGCATCTCCAGTGATCGTTCCCTTGGCATGAGTCAACCTTTTCATGTGACTCTGGGTCACCATTGCACATTCCAGCGGCGAGGGTGTAACGCTCGCGACCTAACACCTTGCATTTTAATAGCAAATTTCCTGGTCGTGAAAATTGTTATTATAATAAGAAAATTCGATTCAGGTGAATCATGTTGAGCTACAAAGAGCTAAGAAAACAAAACATTAAATAGGAAAAAGTCATCTGATATCTGATTCTTATTGAGTTTCTCATTTTCCACATTAAGCTTCTGAAATATTTCCAGTTTACATGCCCGACTGCATCCAAGTCACAACACATTAGTTTCTGGCCATTAACCTGAGTTGAAACAGTGATTTGCACTTGCCGCCAGGTGGAACGCATTGGTTGCAGCTACGTAAATTACACCTGTTTGCTTGTGTTGAGACTCCAACTTGGAGTCAACACAGTATCCACATTTCGCTGGGTCAAGATCGGCAACAAAAATGCTACAAATGCGGGTGGATGCTGAATGAATCTCGAAATATGAGTGGAGCGCATGCGCGGCAGTAGCTGCGCTATGTAGATAATAATATTTAAGCTCATTTTTAATAAGTAATTCTTCATTAATGTACAATTTTTTTTTAACACAACTTTTATCTACTAAACTCTACTAAATACTACAATTTTTATTAACTTTTAGTTGTCTTTTTGATTGAGTTGTAACCACAGCAGTCCACTCAAATGTCGTTTACTTTCGCACAGTTCGCAAAACTATTATTATGCGGTTAAGTTTGTGTCTGATAAGTGTGGGTTTTTGTGTACCTGTGTGTGGGGGCGCCCTTACCCTCCCTTATAATGGCCAACATGCAAGTCAAACACATTTACATACAAATTTGCTCACACATTCGAGTATCCCCCCATTGTTGTTCCCAAGCTTTTGGATGATTCGATGGTTGTGGTGTACTTTTTGTCTTTTTTTTTCCCCCTGGTACCGACATCAACTGAGTCCCAGTGCTAATTGCGATTATCTCACACGAATATACAAAATATATATACAGATACGTACATCACAGACGACGACGCCGACAGCGACAGCGACAACGACGTTGGCTGCAACTGAGATAGCGACTGCGTTCAAATTTGAATTCATTTTCGAGTTGGGAAAAAAGTGGCAAGTAATTTCGAAAAAATATTCTTACTGTCTAGTCAGTAGGGTTTTAGACGTGTTACCGGACGTTACGTGGGTGGTGCAAAGTATCGCAACTGCGGATCGGAATAAGTGTGTTGCAAGTGAAAGTGAAACCTGAAAAGTGAATGAAAAAGGGAGAGTACTACCTCCTTACGATCACTTCAAGTTCTAACCGAATATTATTTTCAACCCAATTCCTCGTGTGTGCTAGAGTGGTGTCAGTACCTTGCAATTAAAATACTTAATTGCTGTGAAAGAGCTAACAAGCGTTGCTGTCAGCAGCGACCTTGGCAGTGTGGAATATAGATCTTAAGATAACCATAATGCAAAGTGCTTCGGTTCTGGCCTGGCTTTGCCTCAGTCTCAGCCTAAGCTGGGCCGATCCCCAGCTAAACCTGCCCACCCCCCGTCCAGAGGTCTTCTACAACGGCTACACCCCCAATGTGGCCACCACGCCCGCCCAATTGCGGGCGGATCGGGATCGAGACCAGCGGTACGGACCGCCCTATTCCGATGAGGGTGGCGGGGCCAATGTCGACGATGGACTGGACGACTTTAGGGTTAGTGTGGGCAGAAAAGGAGAATTTTTTCATGGCCCAGAACATAACTAAGTGCCCTTAATCCTTGCCCTTTCCACTTTCAGTTTGGCCAGACCAATGACGAGCGCCAAAGGATCGGTTACGCGTATCCTTCCCCTCGGGTTAACTTCAGTGACTCTCCCTTCAGCGGGGACCGCTATTCGAACCACAATTATGGTCCCGTTTCGAGCTCCACCGATCGTGCTTTCGGAAATGATCCCAACTTGAATGGCCGCCTCTCAGATGGACCCTATCCCACCCAAGGAGACCGAAACTTCAATCCCAACGATCAGTACAACTACAATAACAATCCAAATGTGGAATTTGTGGGCGTCAACAACAGGAATCGATTCGAAAACCCCTTTCTTTCAAACCAGGATCGATTCAACTTGAATCAGGGATACTTGGAGCGACAAAGGTATCAACAGGACCGTCGCTACCAACAGGAGCTGGAAAAGCTGCGCACCTTGCTCGTGGAGTCCGACCAGAAAGGATCCCTAGAGTGCACTGCCAACGTGGCCGCCCAGTGGAACTTCGAGACGAATGTCAACGATTTTACCCAAACGGAAGCGGTGAGTGAGCGGTTTCGGCCAAATGGAAAAAAAACGTTCGTTTTCGTCCATCATGTAATTGTGGTTATGAGGCACGCGATCTTTGCGATGGTGGTGGAGAATTTTCTCATGGCCTACGGTCGCAGTTTTCTTACACACACGCACACACTCGGCTTAGTCAGAAAAGTCGAGTTCTCAAGGTCGAAGCGCCTTGTCAGATTCCCAGGCAGACATGCCAATGTCAAAGCGCTGTAGATACACAGATTTTCCGAGCTGACATACGAGTATCTTGATGTTTTCGGAATATTCGGTGATAGAAGGTAGATGTATGAGAGGGTTCTATGTTTCAGAAAATCACTTATCGCCAAGTCTATAAGAAATGGGAGCCTATAATACCTAGGCATGTCATTCTGTTGTGTTTAATTTTTACTATCTATTCATTAAAACTAAATTGTGTTTTAAATTGGTCTTGTAATTTTTATTTAATTTCTGTAGCTCAATGCCCAGCAGCGTTATGTAGAATTTCAACGAATTACTGCCGAACAGTCTAAACGAATTAACAAAGATCTCATTTTCGATCGTCGTCTCTACCGACAACTGATGTTGCAATCTGAAGTGGGGCCCAATGCTCTGCCCATAGATGTTCTAGACAGGGTGAGTGAAATTACAATCAATAATAATTATATTATATTTTATTTTTTATCGCCACTGTTTTCCGTCCTCCAGTACAATCGTCTGCTTAATGAGATGCTGTTCCTGTACAACAGCGCCAGCATTTGTGCTTACCAGCAGCCTTTTCAATGCGACCTTCACTACATTCCCCACCTGAAAGACATCATGGCCAAGAGCAGGGATTGGGACGAGTTGCAGCATACGTGGGTGGAGTTCCACAGAAAGGCGGGCCGGGGCATGCGGGATAGTTACGAGCAGTTGATCGACGTGATGCAGGAGGTGGCCTATGTGAATAGTAAGTAGGTCTTCCCTAAACATTTCTCCAATAATGAAGTATATTTTTCTTCTAGATGTTACCAATGGCGGAGAGTATTGGTATTTGGCCTATGAGTCCGGCAACTTCCGGCAGGATATGGACATTGTATGGGAGCAGATACGTCCCCTTTACGAGAGCCTACACTCGTATGTGCGGCGGAAGCTGAGGGACTACTACGGTCCGGATCGGATCAACCGGATAGCTCCGATTCCCTCCCATATTCTTGGCAACATGTACGGCCAGTCGTGGTCGAATGCGCTGGACATTTTGATACCCTATCCGGGACGTAAATTGATCGACGTCACACCTCGCATGGTGGAGCAGGGTTATACGCCACTTTTGATGTTCCAGCTGGCCGAGGAGTTCTTCACCTCGATCAACATGTCCGCGGTGGGACCAGAGTTTTATCGAAACTCCGTTCTGGAGCAGCCATTGGACAGGAGGGTGCTGTGCGAGCCCTCCGCCTGGGACTTTTGCAATCGCCACGATTTCCGTGTGAAGATCTGCACTGACATCAATCAGAGGAGTCTAATCAGCGTACATCACGAAATGGCCCACATTCAGTATTTCCTGCAGTACCGACACCTCCCCAAAATATTCCGGAACGGCGCCAATCCGGCCTTCCATCAGGCCGTGGGTGATGCCATCGCCCTGTCCGTTTCGACTCCTCGACACTTACAAACTCTCGGATTACTCCAAAGATCCCTGGAAGAATCTAGTTACGATATCAACTATCTTTTCACCATGGCAATTGATAAGGTAAGTTTTGAGCATTAAAATAGATGAGCTACGTGGCTTGATTTGGCAGAATAATAATCCATCTTGATATTCCACCACAAAGGGAGAAATCAAAATCTTTACATCAAAATCCAAATATATAATATTTTTTTTTTAGATTTTTTTTTTAAATTTTCTTTCAAAATCGTGAAAAGTTCACCCAATTTTTAAGCGAAATACCTTAAACAGATAGGCAGTAGATAGAATCTCCATCATTTTGCATAAAAATCTAGCAACAAAGTATTTTTTAGATTTTTTGTGACATTTTGTGGGGGACACCATTCGGCGAAGGAAAAACGCACAAAAGGACTCTTATGCCCCTAACGATAGCTATATCTTGGCCAATTTCCATCCGATTCTTGAGCGGAATACCTTTAACGATTTGTGGATAGAGTCTCCATCATTCTCCATCAAAATATAGAAACAAAATATTTTTTAGATTTTTTGTTAAATTTTGAGGGGGACACTCCTCGGAAATCGGAGAAACACTCAAACGGAAAATTAGCCCCCTAGCGATGGCTATATCTTGGCCAACTTCCATCCGATTCTTGAGCGGAATACCTTTAACGGTTTGTGGATAGATTCTCCATCATTCTCCATAAAAATCTAGAAACAAAATATTTTTTAGATTTTTTGTTAAATTTTGTGTGGGACACCCCTCGGAAATCGGAGAAACACTCGAAAGGACAATTATGCCCTTAACGATGGCTATATCTTGGCCAATTTCCATCCGATTCTTGAGCGGAATACCTTTAACGATTTGTGGATAGATTTTTTATCAGTCTCCGTCAAAATCTAGAAACAAAATATTTTTTAGATTTTTTTGTTAATTTTGTGGGGGACACCCCTCGGAAATCGGAGAAACACTCGAAAGGACAATTATGCCCCTAACGATGGCTATATCTTGGCCAATTTCCATCCGATTCTTGAGCGGAATACCTTTAACGATTTGTGGATAGATTCTCCATCATACTCCATCAAAATCTAGAAACAAAATATTTTTTAGAGTTTTTGTTAAATTTTGTGGGGGACACTCCTCGGAAATTGGAGAAACACTCAAACGGGAAATTAGCCCCCTAGCGATGGCTATATCTTGGCCAATTTCCATTCGATTCTTGAGCGGAATACCTTTAACGATTTGTGGATAGAATCTTTATCATTCTCCATCAAAATCTAGAAACAAAATATTTTTTAGATTTTTTGTTAAATTTTGTGGGGGACACTCCTCGGAAATCGGAGAAACACTCAAACGGAAAATTAGCCCCCTAGCGATGGCTATATCTTGGCCAACTTCCATCCGATTCTTGAGCGGAATACCTTTAACGATTTGTGGATAGATTCTTTATCATTCTCCATCAAAATCTAGAAACAAAATATTTTTTCGATTTTTTGTTAAATTTTGAGGGGGACACTCCTCGGAAATCGGAGAAACACTCAAACGGAAAATTAGCCCCCTAGCGATGGCTATATCTTGGCCAACTTCCATCCGATTCTTGAGCGGAATACCTTTAACGGTTTGTGGATAGATTCTCCATCATTCTCCATAAAAATCTAGAAACAAAATATTTTTTAGGTTTTTTGTTAAATTTTGTGTGGGACACCCCTCGGAAATCGGAGAAACACTCGAAAGGACAATTATGCCCTTAACGATGGCTATATCTTGGCCAATTTCCATCCGATTCTTGAGCGGAATACCTTTAACGATTTGTGGATAGATTTTTTATCAGTCTCCGTCAAAATCTAGAAACAAAATATTTTTTAGATTTTTTGTTAAATTTTGTGTGGGACACCCCTCGGAAATCGGAGAAACACTCGAAAGGACAATTATGCCCCTAGCGATGGCTATATCTTGGCCAATTTCCATTCGATTCTTGAGCGGAATACCTTTAACGATTTGTGGATAGATTCTCCATCATTCTCCATCAAAATGTAGAAACAAAATATTTTTTAGATTTTTTGTTAAATTTTGTGGGGGACACCCCTCGGAAATCGAGGAAACAATCGAAAGGACAATTATGCCCCTAGCGATGGCTATATCTTGGCCAATTTCCATTCGATTCTTGAGCGGAATACCTTTAACGATTTGTGGATAGATTCTCCATCATTCTCCATCAAAATGTAGAAACAAAATATTTTTTAGATTTTTTGTTAAATTTTGTGGGGGACACCCCTCGGAAATCGAGGAAACACTCGAAAGGACAATTATGCCCCTAGCGATGGCTATATCTTGGCCAATTTCCATTCGATTCTTGAGCGGAATACCTTTAACGATTTGTGGATAGATTCTCCATCATTCTCCATCAAAATGTAGAAACAAAATATTTTTTAGATTTTTTGTTAAATTTTGTGGGGGACACCCCTCGGAAATCGAGGAAACACTCAAAAGGACAAATATGCCCCTAGCGATGTCTATATCTTGGCCAATTTCCATCCGATTCTTGAGCGGAATACCTTTAACGATTTGTGGATAGATTCTTTATCATTCTCCGTCAAAATCTAGAAACAAAATATTTTTTAGATTTTTTTGTTAATTTTGTGGGGGACACCCCTCGGAAATCGGAGAAACACTCGAAAGGACAATTATGCCCCTAACGATGGCTATATCTTGGCCAATTTCCATCCGATTCTTGAGCGGAATACCTTTAACGATTTGTGGATAGATTCTCCATCATACTCCATCAAAATCTAGAAACAAAATATTTTTTAGATTTTTTGTTAAATTTTGAGGGGGACACTCCTCGGAAATCGGAGAAACACTCAAACGGAAAATTAGCCCCCTAGCGATGGCTATATCTTGGCCAACTTCCATCCGATTCTTGAGCGGAATACCTTTAACGGTTTGTGGATAGATTCTCCATCATTCTCCATAAAAATCTAGAAACAAAATATTTTTTAGGTTTTTTGTTAAATTTTGTGTGGGACACCCCTCGGAAATCGGAGAAACACTCGAAAGGACAATTATGCCCTTAACGATGGCTATATCTTGGCCAATTTCCATCCGATTCTTGAGCGGAATACCTTTAACGATTTGTGGATAGATTTTTTATCAGTCTCCGTCAAAATCTAGAAACAAAATATTTTTTAGATTTTTTGTTAAATTTTGTGTGGGACGAGGGGTGTCCCTCGTCGGAGAAACACTCGAAAGGACAATTATTAGGGGGAAATCGGAGAAACACTCGAAAGGACAATTATGCCCCTAGCGATGGCTATATCTTGGCCAATTTCCATTCGATTCTTGAGCGGAATACCTTTAACGATTTGTGGATAGATTCTCCATCATTCTCCATCAAAATGTAGAAACAAAATATTTTTTAGATTTTTTGTTAAATTTTGTGGGGGACACCCCTCGGAAATCGAGGAAACACTCAAAAGGACAAATATGCCCCTAGCGATGTCTATATCTTGGCCAATTTCCATTCGATTCTTGAGCGGAATACCTTTAACGATTTGTGGATAGATTCTCCATCATTCTCCATCAAAATGTAGAAACAAAATATTTTTTAGATTTTTTGTTAAATTTTGTGGGGGACACTCCTCGGAAATCGGAGAAACACTCAAAAGGACAAATATGCCCCTAGCGATGTCTATATCTTGGCCAACTTCCATCCGATTATTGAGCGGAATACTATTAACGGTTTGTGGATAGATTCTCCATCATTCTCCATAAAAATCTAGAAACAAAATATTTTTTCGATTTTTTGTTAAATTTTGTGGGGGACACTCCTCGGAAATCGGAGAAACACCCAAACGGAAAATTAGCCCCCTAGCGATGTCTATATCTTGGCCAACTTCCATCCGATTATTGAGCGGAATACTATTAACGGTTTGTGGATAGATTCTCCATCATTCTCCATAAAAATCTAGAAACAAAATATTTTTTCGATTTTTTGTTAAATTTTGTGGGGGACACTCCTCGGAAATCGGAGAAACACCCAAACGGAAAATTAGCCCCCTAGCGATGGCTATATCTTGGCCAACTTCCATCCGATTCTTGAGCGGAATACTATTAACGGTTTGTGGATAGATTCTCCATCATTCTCCATAAAAATCTAGAAACAAAATATTTTTTCGATTTTTTGTTAAATTTTGTGGGGGACACTCCTCGGAAATCGGAGAAACACCCAAACGGAAAATTAGCCCCCTAGCGATGGCTATATCTTGGCCAACTTCCATCCGATTCTTGAGCGGAAAACCTTTAACGGTTTGTGGATAGATTCTCCATCATTCTCCATAAAAATCTAGAAACAAAATATTTTTTCGATTTTTTGTTAAATTTTGTGGGGGACCCCCCTCGGAAATCGGAGAAACATTCAAACGGAAAATTAGCCCCCTAGCGATGGCTATATCTTGGCCAATTTCCATCCGATTCTTGAGCGGAATACCTTTAACGATTTGTGGAAAGATTCTTTATCATTCTCCGTCAAAATCTAGAAACAATATATTTTTTAGATTTTTTGTTAAATTTTGTAAAGTTTTTTTAAAATCCCCTTGAAAACTCAGAACAAGGTATGAAGGGAGAATATGGCCCCTTTCCGAATGCCTTATACGAGTTGTAGATGAATATTTTATTATCCTGCATTATACTTTGGAATGAAATATTTGATTATAAAATCGATAATCGAAATAAATGCGTGAATGGGCTATATGGGTCTATTTAGGCTATTAGGGCTATTCAGTATTTTCTTGGCTTATATTGATCCGATTGCTTTCAACGACTTGTAGATCGAAAAGTGTGCTAAGTAGTGAAGTCATAAAAATTAAATGAAAAGATAATTAAAGTCTAAAAAGTACTTAGTGCCCGGAAGACTAAATAACTTTACCTTTCAGGTGGCTTTTCTACCCTTTGCTTTATCCTTGGACAATTGGCGCTACGATGTGTTTAGTGGCAATGCAGACAAGCGAACTATGAATTGTCATTACTGGAATATGCGGTAGGTACACTAATACATTCATTCAAAAAAGTGGAATTTAAGTTGAATATATTTTAGTGAAAAATATTCGGGAATAAAGCCACCAGTTTTGCGCTCCGAAATGGATTTCGACTTGGGCGCCAAGTACCATATCCCCGCAAACATTCCCTACATCAAGTAAGTGTCAAAATATTCAATTTATTTGATTTTCCATTGATTGCATAATTACTGGCAATATTTTCTCCTTTTTAATTATATTGGTGCATAACTAGAGCAATTAAAATCCGAGCTGCTGCATGTTATTAATTTTGCTATTTCTGATTGCAATTTACACACGATTTCAAACATTTTCCGTCAAATTGCCGGCGATTACGCGTTGCGATCGCTGGGATCGGCGAACCGACCATAAAGTTGGCCCACTAACTTATGGCATAATGTCCAACACAGGCACACCGGAGCGGTGGAAAAAAAAATGAAATGAAACTGAAAACTCACATGTCGGCAATGTTTCCCGCATTCACTTTCCACTTGGCTGCTACCGCCAAGCAAAAGCGGGTTTAGTTGGCCATCATTTGAATAAGTCCGGACGGAAAACAGTTACGAAAATCCAGACACTACACGATATCCATTCGAGCTCTTAACCCACTAATCTACATTTATTTTCTTCCGTTAATTTTCCTTTTCCCAGCACTTTTGTCTGGGTCTAATTTACTTGTTTTCCTTAAAAAACAAAGTTCAACTGTTGCACAAGGGGGCAACTCCATTGTGTCTTCCTATCTCATATATGGACAGTAAAATAAAATAATTAAATCGTACATTTGTTATATTTGAATGTGAAATACTGAGACGGGTGTCTGTTTTCTTGGTTTCCTTCCATCAGAGCCATTAGCCAGATTTTATTGCGGCCATTCTTTTGGCATTAGCCGCACACTCAGAGGGGAAAATAGGAGGCGTCGAGGATTGGGGATTACAACACCAGGTCGGGCATTGTGCTGGCGATTATTTATTGCATAATCAATAAACTGCAAATGCTACAGTTACATAAACAAAGCTACCAGAAACAACTGGCCACCAAGAGAGTTAGCCCCAATATGGTAATAAAACGGAGTTGTGCCTCTTGCTCAGACGGGTCTCGAGCGGTTCAAATATCGGTTAGCGGCACATGTCCTACAAACCGACTGGGGGAAAAACGTGATAAATCCATGGCCCACTTTATTTAACCCACTCTGCAAATTGCAGCGCCTTCAATGAAGCCGAAAATGCAAATTGAAACCAAATCTTTGTGGTCGCTGCAATAAGCCACCTCTGCCGCAGGCAAGGCAGCTCTAAAAAACAACACAAGCTCGCAAACAAAAAAAAACCAAAAAAAAAAGCGAGTCTAAAACCCGAAACCTCCTCGCTGGTGCTAATAAAAAGTAATGCCCACACCGCAAAATAAACGCTAGGAAATGGACTCTTGGTGCTCGTGGAAAGCGAAATGATGGTGTGGAAAATGTAATAAACATGTTGCACCGTCTTGTCTGGCCTGGTCTCTTGGGTCCCCTTGCAGTGGCTCGGTGTAGCCCCCCATCACTATCCCCATCCCCGGCTGGCTGTCTCCGTGGGCGAGACACTTTGAATATGCAATTATGAATGCAAGGCGATGTTTAGCTCATTTGAAAATTAGATAAGACATTTATGGGCAATGGAGGAACGACTTGATTCCATGCTTGGCTGCCTCTGTGAGCAAGGGGGTGTCTGTGAGTGTGTTTTTGGCCAAGGTAAATGGCTGCAATCACATGAAATTAATTGGCAATAAGAGGGCCAAATCATAGCAAAATGTTGAACGAATCTGAACAGAGACACACACCTTCTTTTAAGTTCAACTCCGCTAATGTCTCATGCAGACATGTTTGCCAAATCCAAATGTTTGTAATTGCAAATATTGATTTATGTAATGAGCTAATGCGGAACTCAAACAGTCTTTAAAGTTTAAGCCAATCATGTCAATGCATATAATTTTTTGTTTGAAAGTAACTGGAGGAAATACAAAAGCACAATGGAGTATCTTGTTTTGATCACTTGGTGTTTCATTGATTTATTTGTGTATCGTTCATCAGCTTCATTTCGTATGAGATTTTCGTTGTTGGATTTTATACAGAGTTGGAAAAATATTTGGTAAATTAAGTACTTTTTATAAATCCGTTTCGTCTGCTTTTCTACGAGTAAGCAAAATTACATAAGATGGTAGATTAAAACTAGGTAGCAATGAATATTACAAAACTAATACAATACGTTCGATTACAAACTGACTTAAATAGGCGTCTCCTATCTCGAATATCGCACAAGCTTAAACGCTATCAGAAGTCTTATCACACGCTCACAACGCTGGGACGCTGCACACAACTGGACGAAGGACTCCGGAATGCCAGTATTCACCTGGGGGGGTATTCCAGAGTCGATGGGTCGCATTTGGTAACCAGAACCGGGTGCACGAGTCGGGGTGGACCAGAGCAGAAGAGGGAGGAGCCGCGGCTGGAGGACAAAACAGCAGCGGCAACCACATCGATGATGCACCCAGGCGATGATGATGATGATGATATTGGTGGTCAGATGTCGATCGTTTCCTTGCTTCCATCCATCCATCCATCCATCAGTCCAACAATCCACAGTTTCCACAGATGGTGTGTCTTGGAGGTGGTGTTGGGTGGTGGGAGTGGGTTGGTGTTCTAGATCTTGATCTTGACCTGAATCATCCCTAGTTGATGGTGTTATGGTTGTTGTGTGGGCCATGCCCAAATGTGTCGCTTTGAAGTCTTAACTAAGTTCCTTTACAATTCACTCATTCACATTGCTCACGGGTTTTCGTCAACGTTTGTTTTTTTCAGGGTTTCCGTTAGTGTGTGTTTTGTGTTTAATTGTTGTATATTTTTTTTTTTTATGTTTTATGGCTTACGGCTAGAAGAGATTTCGGTCTAAAAGCTAAGTGTTCGTCTGTCTCTCGTCTGGTTTCTCTGAATCTCTGTCATTTATCACGTTCGGTATTGCAATGTGGGGATATGGATATGGTGTTCTTATGGATCGGTTTGAGTTGAGTGGCTTGGTATGATATTATGGTCGGGTTATGGTTTATGGTTTATGGTTTTTGGATTCTCAATGTTCGGGTTTCTTTAAGTTTTTGGGAATTTTGTGGAAATGGAAACTTTTGGTTTTGCTTGCCATCCCAGTTCATTCTCAATGCTGCAATAAAAAGCGAAAGCGAGAAAGAAAGAGAGAGAGAGAAAGAGAGAGAAGAGATCAGTTCACCAGTTTAGTAGCCGTGATATGAATGATAATCATGAGAGGCAAAATCATGCTCCACCTCGTGCTCATGCTCCACGATGGGGTGTGAGTGATGCGAGTGGTGGATGGGGGCGTGGTGGTGGTCCTCCTCGATGTGCTTGTGGATGAACTCCGGCTCCTTGTAGCTGATGTGCTTCTCGTGGTACTCCGGCACGTGCTTCTCGATGTGGACATGGACGGGCTTCTCCACCGGGATCTTCACTGGGTACGGAACGTGTTTCTCCACCTTGACTGGCACTTCCTTGATCACCGGGTAGGGGGCGGGCACATGAATCTTAACCTCGTACGGCACTGGCTTGTCAACGTGCACGGGCACGGGGCGATCGTACGGCACATGGACGGGCACGGGCACCTTCTTGATCACGGGCACTGGCACCGGCTTGTCAACATAGTGGGGCACTGGCTTGTCCACGTAGTGGGGCACTGGCTTCTCAACGGGCACTTTGACGGGATAGTGGACAACCTTCTCGACGGGATACGGCTTGTCGACATGCACGTGCTTCTCCACGTTGTAGTGGACCACCTTCTCCACTGGGTAGGGAGCTGGGACATGGACCTTGACTGGCACATGGACCTTCTTCTCGACCGGGTAAGGAGCGGGCACATGGACCTGCATAAGAACCAGAGGTCACATAAGGTGCTCATTAAGCCTCAAAAATAGAATACCCACCTTTACGGGAACTGGACGATCGTAGGGCACATGGACGGGCACTGGAACCTTCTTTTCGACGGGATAGGGAGCTGGCACTTCATAGGGCACTTTGACGATTTCCTTGACCTCATAGGGCACATGCTTGATCACTGGGTAGGGCTTTGGTACCTTGACCTTCACGGGCACATGGATATGCTTCTCAACGGGCACGTGCACGATCTTCTCGATGGGCACTGGCACGGGAACCTTCTTGATCACTGTCAGTGTCTTTTCCTCGTGCACCGGGAAGTGGGGCACATGGTGGTGGTGGTAGTCCTCGTAGTGATGCAGACCGCGCTTGGACTTGGTGGTGTCCTCGCTGGTCGCTGCCTTGGCTTCTGGCTCGGCCTTTTTCTCCTCGGCCGGGGCGGCAGCCTTCTCGTCCTCAGCCCGGACGTAGCTGGTGGCCAGCAGCAGGACCAGGGCCAGCGATGTCGCTGTGCGCTGTAAGTTAAAGGAGTTGGGGTTAGGAGGGCGTATATCTTTCAACCATGAGGTGGTTTTAAAGAAGTTTCAATATCAATAGCTAGTTAGAATTTTTCAAAATATTCCGAATGTTTAAGCGGTTTTTAATCACTGATAGCCATTCAGACTCTTCTTGGCCAATTGCAATTTCAACTTCTTTTTTTCATAAAAGTCTTCTCTAAGCTGGCACACTTCCTCTTGACTTACCATTAACTTCATGCTTCTACGTGTATCCTTCGATGGACGGGAATGGAAATCCGTTTTCCCTGGTCGTGTGGCACGCGATTGGCCCGCGGTCTGCGAGAACTGATCCCGGTTGAGTCGAGGGGATGGCTTATTAGGATCACTATTGGTCTACACGTTCCGTACCACTCTTGGGCTGTAGACTGTTCGACGGTTAACGGTTTAATGATGCCAACTGCAGCGCTTGTGCGCATTTTTATAGTTCCCAATCCCAAGCCGCCGAATGGATGGATGCACGAAGCGAATGCGCGACCACCGCGCCAACTTGGAGCAAGCCAAAGCCAAAACCAAAGCCGGGCCAAGACAAGCCGAAGAGCAGGCAGCAACAACGATCGGCAACAATAATAATAATCGCAATAGCCCAAAACACATGCGGCGCAGCGAATGGTGAGCGGTCCCTCTTGTTTTTGTTGCCTTTGTTATTTTAGTTGCTGTTTAGTTGGTGTAGTTGTAGTTGCCTGCCTGTCTACTTTGCCATCGGCGGCGGTCTGCTAGCTTCGCTGGATTTTCGAATTTCGGAGGCGCGAACTCAACGCAGCCAAGCGCCAAATGCAGCGCTACCATCATCGTATAATAAACCATCAACAAAGATACATGCAAGAATGGTAGACGTCTTGAAATGCCTACGATGTTGATACTCTTCAAGTGAGCAAACAATTTTGAGAAATGACTCTATTCATAAATTGGTTAATTGAATATAGTTATTTAATGTTTTTCAATTAATAAATTAGGGTAACATTTTCAAGCATTTCCATTGCATATCCATAGCTTCCATAGATTAAGATTAGACTGTCCTCTCAGTGAACTGTATTTCCAACGGAATTTTAATTATATTATATTTTACCCATAAATAGACTTTATGTCTTCGCTTAAAATCAAAGTGGCTGCCACAAACCTCTTTAAAAAACCATGAAACTCTTCATAGGCGAATACTGAAAATAAGATTGCAATATACGAAGGAAATCCACCGAATTGGCAGGCAGGAGGGGGTTCCGTCAGGGGATCTGCGAAATGCAGACGAGGGTCTATGGATGCGTGCCATTTTGCTGTTTAATTCGACTACCGTCAGCTGCCGTTTTATTTGTATTTTTCGCTTCTTGCTGCCGCTTTTGTGGCAGCCACCGGTGCTGCAGCAACTCAGTGCACGTAAAAGGCTTGAGAAACCGCAACAGCAGCAGTAGGCACCACAATTTCTGGCTGGTAATTGAATAATACCCAAATGGATGAGCCGCCTTGAAGCCACTTCAAGTGGTGAGCTGTTTGTCGGTTTTCATTTCAATGTTGTTTTTATGTTAATCACAGATGATTATGTACTCGCTGCTCCTCGCAGTGGCACTTCGAGGAATGTTTAAAGAATAAAATAAACCTATACTGAATTGATTTATAGAATATAGAAAAACCTTAAACTTTTTGTTCGTTAGTCTTCCGTTTAACTTTTAAAAGCCCGAGAGTTTTCCTCAATTGGACCTAGTGCCCCTCACTTTTGGTTGCACCCTTTTTTGGGACTCGTCGTCTGGCTTTTCTCTTCCTCAACTGACCACAGACAATCCCCTGTCTGGCTGTCATCTGAATCCTTTTACTTTTACCCCGATGCCCCGCGCCGTTCCCCCTTTCCCCCCTTTGCATTATGCCATTATCCCGTTCACCCGACCCAGTCTCGATAATCCCCAACCAGTTTCCGCAACTGACAGGTGGCGGCGATCGCGGGGACGAGGGAAGAATGTAATCTGGAGACTGGAGAGTGTGTCAGTCGGTCAGTTCGGTTGTGTCACTGCTCTACATATCCGGGCAGTCACGGGGCGGTCACCAACCATAACCTAAGACAAAAAGACGACAGCCGAAGCGAGACGGGCCCGTCCAATCCATTCATTTGATTCCATTTCCATTGCAGCGTAATTGACACCACCAGTAGCACCAGTAGCTCGGGGGTCCACCCGAGACCAAGTGGAACCTGGCCGGCCGGGGCGGGGTCTGGTCTTAGTCCGATTACCTTCCTCGTTATTATGTCAATGGGTCTTCAGTCAGCTGTGGTTTGGCACACATATTGAGTACAGGTATACGAAAATATCACACTTATGACTAGTATGGATACGAGTTTAAGGTGGCGGCCATAAACACAATACTTTTACAAAATATAATATTTCAAAAATATTGCAACTTGAAACAGAAGATAGCCAGAGTCGAAACTTTCTTTTTTAAAAAGGTTTTTTAGAAAAAAGATTCTTCTTAAATCTTATCGTTTAATTACCAATTCATCCACAATCGCTTATGTCTGCTTTATAATCATGTTAGGCACTGTCCAAGATTGTTACGATAGCAAATATTTTCTCGCTTTCGTTGCATGCCTGCAACTTTCGATTTCGTTTCAATTCGCGTTTGTTGCATGTCTTGACCACATTGTTTGATTCACATTTCCACAACCGGCAGAAAGAGATGGGAGAAAGCCAGGAGAGACGGAGACGGGCGGACAAAAAGGAAAGAGGGGGAAAATTGGAAGCTGGCGCTAGACGCTCCAGCTCCAGCTCCAACTCCAGCTCCAACTCCAACTCCAACTCCATATCCAGCTCCAGCTGATGGTGATTATGTCATGTGTGTTTGTTTGCTGGAGCGCACGCCTACCGCCAGAAAGATGATTTTGAGTACATTGTCTTTGCCTCATCATAATCAGTGTTGGGGTGCAATTACTTCCTCGACATAATTACCATATGCGTCCCTGTGCAACCTCACCAACCCACCTCGATTGTGGCGGGCCCTTGTCATCGAAGACCGTCTTTCGATTGGGGATTAGCTCCTTTGTGGCTGTGTATTCAGGCTGCAGCTCGTTTGTTTATATTGTCTTCGATGGCCTGACCTTGCCGCCGCTCAGTTTGGCGATAAACTGGGCTTTACATAAATACATTCATCTTTTTGTGCCTTTTCGGGGGCCTTTATTTGTCAACAAAAGTGTCAAAGTTGAACCAGCGGCCAATTGATCATCTGTAGACGCGGCCGGCTCTGATTTGCATTTGGATTTTTGGATCCCCGCTGCCTGATTTGTGTAACAATTCATTGTCGTGGCCCGGGCATTCCATTCCACATCGTTCCCAATCGCCATCGCTGGGTGCTATTTGTGATGTCTCAAATCTTGGACGACTTCCAACAATATATAGAGCTGTAAGCCATGTAGGCGCAAACGACAGTTATGACATTTTATGTGCCGTTTACAAAAGTCTCATTCAGCTGCTTGTCACCTACAGTTTTTCCTTTTTTTTTGTTTTTTTTTTTTATTATTTCTGTGGTTGCGGTTGCCACTTGTCAAGGCGTGTAACGGTTTTTGGGTTTCAGTTGTTTCACCGTTTTTTTTTCACCGTTGTGGATGGGGCTACCACAGGGTTCATTGAATTTCTGGTCAAGGTCGTTTGTTGGGGCTTGTTAGCCTGTCCAGCTAACTGAAAAGTTGGCCACATATAAATGGCAACGGAACTATTTGCGACAAGCGGCAGTGCAAAATTTTATTAAAAAAAGAAATCCTGTCAGTTAATGAACAATATTCATAATTCATAATTCTCTTAAAACTTGAACATGAATGCTACATGAATCTTTGCATTCAATTGAATTTAAAGGGAAATCCCTCCAATCAAGGTCAGATCTTGGCCCAACACTTTATTAGGCAAATAAATGTTTATTATCGACATTATCTGTTCGTTATTCAGGTTAAAGATCCAATCCACCGCACCGGCACTGGCCAGGCGAGTGAGCTGCATTCGTTGCCCTCACAACTCACTCTCACTTTCGACTACGACCCCTTGTTGCAATTAGAGCCCAATCGGGGTTTACAATCTCAGTTAAGCGCCAAGGCATCTTTGAACTGATCGGCGGAATAACATACCGAAGTAACCAGTGGGGAAATAGGGTCAATGGCAAAAGCATTTGAACTCTTGTGGCGCGTGAGCCGGCGTCTTCGGTTATTTTCGAATGGAGAATAATGATAGTGAGGCATATTTTTGAGAAGCCTTGTTGATTTGGTCACATTGTCATGCGCTGTTGAGCGCTTTGGCTGTGCTCAATTAAGCCAAAGAAAAACATAAACATGAAGGCATGGATATCTATATCTCTTTATAGATTGTACAGCTAACCGTGACGTTCACTTAATCAAGTTTGTGGCTTCGAGTCTCCATTTTTTGGTGGGCAGCCGGCACAAAGCTAAACTGATTAATAAGGAAGTCGGTAGGCCTGCGACCCACCTGCGAATTTATGCAGATTTTCGGCCGAGAAAGCCAGAAAAACCAGTCAAAGAAAAACTGTTTAATAGCATAATAATTCCGCCTTTGGGGCCAGCTTTGTGTCGGACAGCTGTTACGGGGTGTAATAGTTGACCCATTGACTTAGTCAACAAATTTTGCATGGCTGGCAGAAAGTTTTCGAAATATTGTGAGGAAAATCCACGAGCTGCTGTCGTCACTTCTTCAGCAGAAATTATTTTAAATATAGACTTTAATTTTGATTTGAATTTGCTATTGCTTTTGCTTTTGCTTTTGTTTTTGTGACCGTAATTACAACAACATTCAAAGTCGAAAATAAAGTTGGCAATCCAATGCTAAGCTCTTGTTGTTGCCGCAAATTGCGTAAATTGAATAAACATTATGCTGTAGCTTAGCCCAAACTTTTAGATAGCCGCTTCGTTTCTTGTCGGCGTTTTCGTTTTACATTTTGTAAATCTGTTTTGGCAGCGCTTTGCTTTGCTGCCTTCTGAGCCGCACTGAGGCGAGGCAGCAATCAAGCGAGGTGTGCTCCATAACTTCCTAATACAACAGGTAATACAATTAAGGGCCAAAGACTTATAAATCATGGTCTAGTTGGGTTTTGTTTAAGGAGCGAATGTCATTAAAAAGCAACAAACTTTTATTGCCACACATGGCGTATGAGTAATTTTACCTAAAAATAATAATAACACCAACATTATTTAAATACTATCATGGCACACCTCGCCCAGTCCAACAATATAGAGCGGAGCGTAATTAGGCAGCACTTAAATGACTGTAAATTAACAAAACAACAGCCATAAAAATATTGGGCAATTGCCAAAACCACATAAAACACGAAATGCCGCTGGAAAAGTGCTTACTAAACAACAAATATATAACTAAGCTAAAGGAAAGGACTAAGTATTCTTAGAACATTTCGACATGATGACATTACTTTAAGAGTGAGTCATTTCTTAATAATAACGATGCATCATTGATACATCATGATGACACATGATTATTTAATATTTCATTACTTTATTACTGTAGAGTAAAGTCCACGAATATGATAAATCGCATGCCTAAGTATTTACTAGAAGTGTAATAAAAATAATATTATTATTGTGGAAACTTTAAAAGGTCTATACATTTCCTTTTATGTAGGAAAATGGGGACATATTGAAAACGACATAGAAAGGACATAGTGAAAGTGAAAACGACAGAGAATAATTTTAATTTTAAACCATTTTAGATCATTCAATCAATCATTAATAATGTAAATAAGTTAAAAATACTTTTTCATCAATATAAAAAATTGTAGGAAAATAAAAATAAATAAAATATGATACTGGCATCTTAAATCTTTTTTATTGCAAAACTGGTGACATGGTTGTGAAACTTTTCTCCTTTTTTGCAACAAATAAAAATGTGTCAAATGATAGATATCTTTAAATTATCCATGCAACGTATCCACCTCCGTTCCAACGCTATCTGTATTTTTGTGGCTGCTACTCATTTGGCTCTGTTGGATTGCCGAAATGTTGCAACCCATTTGGGTTTTGGAAAATTTCTTTGCAACCGAAAAGCTGCGCGCAAAAGAAATTGCAAGTCAATTACCGTTAGACGGTTTGCATGGCGCCATGACGCAATCGCCACATGTGGCAGCCGCACATAGCAGAAATAGCAACAAAAGCAAAAGTGGCAACGACGACGTCATCAACCGCTAATTGATTGCGTCTGTCTGCATTCGTGTTGTTGCATTCACTTTGCGTTTTTTTCTTGGTTTTTGGGTCGCGCCATTCTCCATTGCCAAACACTCGGACTCCAGTGAGCTCCGGATCGGTTCCTCGGGTTAGGACAAGATCAATGTTGCTCATGTTGGTCAATCTGGCGGGCAACAGGTTCTCCCAAAACGAAAGACTCAAGCAACGAACTTGAAACGCCTTTCAGCTCTTTCTGGATTGTCAGTCATTGCTGTTGATTGTCCCGATAAATGATTACTGAACTGAATAATATATATAGCACCCACTGGCTGTAAATGTATTAATTGTTGCATCATTTTAGCTACGACTCGTTTTTCATTGCGATTTCGGCAAATTACCTGCCATTTTTTGCTTAAGTGCCTGAGTGATTATGTGAGAAATGGTAGAGTGAGAGTAAATTGGTTTCATTGAGTTGGAGGCTGGTCCAGTTCCTCTATTATAGACGTAACCTGCATACTTTTTTATCCACCATTTTGAAGGCCTATAATAATGGTTAGAGTTCTGATGTTGAAATTCTCTCCGATGAAATTTATTCAATAATTTGTCACTATCTGAACATTTTTACTGTGTCATACTTATAAACTAAGGAATAAGTAATACTCAACGGGAATTTCCATAATGTGGATAAGAACTAAATACTCTCGGCTTGAATAATGCATGAAATCACTACCGATAAGGGCACAATAAAGGGATATGTGAGCCATATTGATTACAGAAATATACAGAAATGAGGAGACGTTAAAGTAATGTAATTCCCTCTTAACAGGTAATATGAAATGCTTTTTATTATTAATTTTACAATTGAATAAGTTCATTATTAGTGTGGCTTACATTTTTATAAGAATTAATTTTTCAAGTCTATCAACACGGCGTCGTTGTTCATAGCTACTCCAGTGTCTGCTTCCCTTGCATTTATCCTTTTGGCTTTATACACAATAAAAAATATTAACAACATTGTTACACCCATAAGGACCAAACCCGCGTACAACAGAATATCAAATTTCAAATATATAGGAGGCAAATCATCCTTGGATTTTTCGGTTGTATTGGTTGTTTCGATTGTTGTGGTTGTTTCGGTTATTTCGGTTGTTTTGTCTGCTTCGGTTGTTTGCCTTTCTTTTGTTGCTGTAGTAGTTTCCGTTGTAATTGGTGTAGTACTTTCTGTAGTAGTTGTTGGCAAGGGTTCGCATTGTTCATTGCCAGATTTGATGTATCCAGGGCAACAGGTTTTAACTTCCACTGTCCTGATTTTTTGCTACGGATTTTTGTACCAACTTATTAATCACACACACTTTCAGCTCGGAGTCACTTACCTTTAAATGTGTACCGAGAGAAATATTCAAGGACTTATAAAGATTAGCCGTGGCTTTTCCAATATCCTGTAAAGTTAGTGGAACTTCTTCATAGTATTTTTCGTTCACTGGTTCGTAACAAAAATGCGAATCATCATCACAAATAACTAATTCGTTTAACGATATTGTTAGAATAAGTAAAATTATCGACTTCATTCTGCCGTTTGACTCTATCCAGACTAGCAGTCAAAATGTAACTGTTTTACAATTGCATAAAATATATATGATGTTTTTTATCTTTCGAGACAATATATATGGGTGACGCACAAAAATATGGATAAATCCCTTCTAAAACATCATTATATAGAGCTTAGATCATTTTATATAGTAATATATTTACATGTAGTTGTAACATGTTTATTTAATAAAGTTATTTATAAAGGAATGATTTGAATAAAGCTGCAGCCAAGTACTTAAAGTTTTTGGAAAAATTCCGTTTCCTATGATACGATATCGTAAGTTATGATATTAAGCTAAGTATCAATTTGAAGTTTCAAAGCTTCTGAAAGCTGTTCCTAGCTTTATAAAAAATTTGATAAATTTGAGCTTATATTCAGCGTCAATAAATACTAGAGCCTATTTTTAGGCGAATTTCAAAAAGACCAAAACAAACCTAACTTATAGGGTAACTCCTAACATAAAACACTCTTATTTTCATTAAATTGTTAAAATATAAATATTTTTTTTTTTTATAATACGTAATATCTGTCCATCTACTAATTAAAAATGGAACTTAATATTGATTTGTAAATTAAGGTTGAGAATAATAGAAAACAGAACTACAAGATCTCCGCTTTTAATCGAATCGAATGGTTTAATAGAAAATAGGAAAATAAGCCAAAGCTAAATGTCAATTCAGAATTTTCGATTTAAATATTCTAATAAATATCTTAAATCCCCAATAGTATTTAATTTTTCCATAAAATAATTTTCTTCCCTGAAGATCATATTGGCATTCAAAGTGAAAACCCTGGTGATTATATTGGTATTCCATTTAAAAACTATACAAATTTGCAAACAAAATGCTTATTAACAATCCTAAATCCATCTAGAAATCGTATGTTTTTAATAATGTTTTCCCTTTCCAAGAATTCTTTAACATTTTACAAAGGGATGGTTCAATTGTCATACAAATATAATATTTGAGATTACTGTATAAATGCGAATAGGGTCCTTTTTTAATTGTTTGAAGCCTGTATAGTGTTTTCGGCTATATAAGTTTTTAGGAATCGCATTTCTAATCAAAAAGATTCAGTCTTTGCTCAAGATATTCTTATTCTGATGCAACAAGCAAGGACAGAATAATATCAAATGTAAATACATTAGTCCATTTCTTAATGGATTAGAGTAATTTAATATTATTCCAGTTTGTCCCCATTAATATCCACAACTTTTACATCATTTTCTTTTTATTTACATTATTTAAATATGTACAAACATTTCATAGAAAAGAAGTTGACATGAAAAAGTCAAAGGAGCAACTCGTCAGCATTTGTTTCTCAGTGATTGTCTACAAAAGAACTGTACACATGGCGGAAGCAGAAGCATGGAGACAGGCATTATTGGGGCGCCGTGGGTGTATGGGTGCTGGCAAGCTATTTTCATTAATTTTAGCCCAACTCCACGGTGGCCCCATTCATGTTCTTCTCCTGCCTCGGATCCCCCTAGAATTTCGGTTGGTATCACAAACTAAAAACTAAATTTTTTAAGTCGTACGTTGGCAGTTGCTGGACGTGGATAAGGTCGTGGGTGGGGTGGGTTCTTTTTTGATACTTTCGACTCGTTAATGCGCTCGCCTTCACCCTCGATACACTTCTCGATCGGCCCTCGTCAGCGATACGATTTTGATTTACTTTTTGTGGAGGTAGCCACCGTGGCCGGAGACGCCGTAGGAGGAGATTCCGTGTCCGGAGATTCCGTGTCCGGAGATGCCGTACGAGGAGATGCCGTGGCCGGACAGTCCGTGGCTAATGATGGCCGGAGCCGGGGCAGCGACGGTGTGGGTGACAGCCACAGCGGGCTTGACGTGGCTCTCAACGTGGACGGGCACTGGCACGGCTACCTTGTAGGGCACGGGGCGCTCCACATGGACGGGCACTTTGTGGATCACGCGCTTCTCAACGGTGTAGGGCACTGGCTTCTCGACGGGCACGGGGTAGGGCTTCTCAACATGGACGGTGTAGGGACGGTCGACGGGGATCTTGACGGGGATCCTGACGATCTTCTCCACGGGGTAGGGCTGGGGAACCTCAACGGGCACCTTCACGATCTCCTTGACGGGAACATGGACGATCTTCTCAACGGGGTAGGGCTGGGGCACGGGCACCTTAACGGGGTAAGTGACGGTCTTCTCGACGGGGTAAGGCACATGACGCTCCACCTGGTAGGGCACCTGCACGGTCTTGATCACGGTGTTGGTGTGCACCTGAGTGGGTAGTTCAGCGACTGGATGGGCGATGGGGGCGGCGATGGCAGTGTGGGCAACTCCGATGCCCGATCCGAGGATGGCTCCTCCGGCGGATGGTCCGTAGCCGTAGCCCAGGCCGTGGCCGATGCCGCGTTTCTCCTGCTTCTTCTCAGCGGGCTCCGCGGCCTCGACAGCCTTCTTGGGCGCCTCCTCACTGGCACTGGCCACCAGCACGCACATTGCCACAAGGCCGAAAATGAGCTGCAACGGGTCAAAACGAAATTGGTTAAAGTATTATTATGGTTCGCCAGGTGGGTAATGTCGTTTGGGTGGATTATGTAAGCGAGTACACCTCTTCCGCCACCACCTTCGATTGCCCCACCATAATTTTGAATATGACAATTATGCAACGCCTGGAAAGTGGCCTGGGCAATCAGCCAAGTTCAATAGAGTGGCCTAGTACCCTTAGCTATTGGCAACGATGCATATACGTAATGTGAATAGATTTTGATATAAAAATATAAAAATTTTAATTTAAAAAACTAAAATTATTAGTTCTATTCGGGATGTTACGATCTCTTATTTAATTCTCTTCTAAAACTGAAGAATAAATACTCAAAATCTGTTCTTCTAATAAGCTTCTAAGATTAAGTATCTTTATATCCTTGCATATAGAAATTTTTGCCAGAAGCATTTAATTTAACTCTACTGTTGCCACACAGACGTATCTTAATTATTCCGTTAATAACTTTGGTTTTTTTTTATATCACTTCAACTGAAATCGAGTTCCTTTCGCACAAAAAATATTTATGGCAAAATAATGCTAAGCAACACTTGGAAGGAGAACACATTGAGTTTGCCCGAACATACCATGGATTTCATTTTGCACTAGGTTTACTCCTCAACACTTTGCGATCAAGATGGGCTTGTTTGTCTCAACCAACCCGCAACAGTTAACTGAATAATTTCGCACAGACGTCGCGAGCTTTTATATCGCCGATGCTACGCCGGATTGTCTTCGCCGCGAATCCAGATCGCAGCAGCCGACCCAAAAGCTCGCTCTCTGGCCAACCTCTCTTTGGGCCGTGTACGTGTGAGCCGTGTTTGGCCAAAGGAAATGCGTCAGAAGCGAGCTTTTTCCGCTGCGGAGGGTGCTGCTCACCGACAGTGTCCGTGTCGTTCGTGTGAGATGGCGTCGGTGTGCGTGCCAGTCGGTGAGCGTCCGTGTTAGCCATCCAAGCCTGGCTTGTTAGCAAACGTCGAGTCTTCGAGCCAGAGCTACCAGCAGAAAACAGTCTCCAAATTGTATTTACCAAAAAAATAATTGAACCGTTTTATCTTAGTATGATTTAAATACCTGCGATGTGAATATCGTTTATATCGGAATCTATAAAAGTGCCTATGCGACTTTAAATAGTTAGTTAGATAATAATTTCAGAATAAAAAAAATGTAAATGCATTTTTGTTGATGATTATAAAAACATTAAATCAAATATATTTCAAAAAATGTATCCTGAAATAGTACTCATAGAAATTTTTTATTTAATTCATTCGCTTATGAAATTCCTGGAAACGTAATAACTCTCATTCTTCCCGAAATTATTGTTGGCATCCTAGGTAGGCTGGTAATAACTAATGTTAAGCATAGTCTCCCTATAATCAAGTTAGGGACCCAGTCCAAAATATTTTCCTGCCACAAGCTAAATCCACATTAGCCACACATTTTCAACGGTTTTCCTGCTGCAGCAGTAGTACCAGTTGCCAATTCGTTGTACAATTTTTTTGAAGCCAAAGTTTTGCGCCGTATAGTCTGCTTGATTCTGTGTGGCTTCGTGACTGAACTTTTGATCTCTGATTTGTGTTTCGGTTAGTGTTCTTTTTAGTCGTTTTTCAGATGTTTTTTTGTAAAGCCTTAGCTCAAGCCTTGGTGTAGGTGCATTGATTGAATGTATCTGGCCTGCGCCGCGGTGTGGGTAATTTGACATTTTAGTGCTGCAGAGGAAATACTCGCCAATGGCCATGTAAATGGAACGTGTGAACAATGAGTGGACCGCAAAGGCGCACAAAGGAGAACAAATACTCAACAGATACTGAACCAATGCGAGCCATGTTAGATTTATGTGCATTAAATTAATTGTGGATATAATGTCCAGACATAATGGCATCGGAGCGTATTAGGCGTATTGTAATGTGCAGTTAAAGGCGAAGGTCGTCCGAATTCATCACCGCCATAACCGCCATCATCACCATCACAATCGGTTGCAAAGTCTGAGTCAAAGTTGAACCAAATTCGGGGGCCCATGGACGGCGGGCAAGGGAGGATGGCAGAAGGGGATCGGCGGGTGGTAGGCCTTGCCGATGTGGCGCTTCTTTTGTGGCCCCAGCGCTTTGAATAATGTGAGGCTATCGCCGCAGAATCGCGGCACTGCAATCAAGCGGATGACTTAAGCGCTTCAATAAAAATCTATATGCAAACTAAATACGAATTCAACAACAAACAAAAGAGCCAGGCCACAAAGCTCAAGTTCAAGTTTATGCATCAGGTTTTGTTTTACTTATTTTATCTTTAGTTTTTTTTCGTTGGGGCCTTTTATGGTTTTTCTAGATCACTTTCATTTTGTTGTTGAATCGCAAATAAATAAATTTAAATAAAAGATCAGAGACTCGATTTCTTAGATTGAACATTTGTTATATGCTTAGGAGGATACCACTCAAAAAGAATATATTGATTTATTCAATTATCAGTATTATTAAACAGTCTTAGACTTATGCTATATTTTTCCAATGGAAGCCTACTAGTCTGGTCTAATAAAATTCCCCTTTTTAGGGGAATTTATATGATCCAAAAGCTGAATTATTTGAACATAAAATTATATTTTCCAAATGTGTTGTTTATGATTCCTGTTTTATGCAAATGTCCCATTGCCTATGCAAATGGTCTAATGTGTATGGCTCTCAAACAGACAAACATGGAGTTTTCCAGTACCATAATAAAGATAAAAGTCCAGCTACTTTAAAATAAATTAGAAAGTAGCAGACGCAAAAGAACTAACCACAAGCCAGCAAATAATTATGAATAACTGAATATTCAAAAACGAAGTAACAATCATGTTAGTTAAATCTTCAAATTCACAGATGAACCACGCATTTGCATAAGATATGGTTCGTGTCGTCTGGAGTGGAGGGCCCCTCATTAGTTAATTTGTTGTTTGACATTTTGCGTTCAGTGCCCAGGCCGCCTGTCCAACTAATTTATTTATTACTGATTTTCTGACGTCACAGCAAAACTTGATATGCAGAAGCTTAGCTGTAAATAGTTCGGATATATTTGAATTCCTAATACTCTGTCCAAAAATCAACATCATTGATTTGTAACTCTCTATTACGCTGAAAAAATTTAACCAATCCAGCTCGTTTAGTCGAAAAGATGTAAATTGTTCTACTAGTTCTATATTGTTTTGATTCTCAAGAGTCTTTAAGTAGTTCAAGGGTATTTGGCCGTGTAATAGGAAAAATTTTTTTTTTTATTATCCAAAATGTTTATTTTCTTTTAGGGGATTTTTTCTTAAATCTTCCAGGCGTCATCAACGCTTATTCTTAAGTTCAAAGATTATATAATGAACTCAAATAAGTGTTCTTAGGCTATAAATTAAAAGAGATAGCTGAAGAATCAGTTTATAATTCCCCGTTGGCGATCCTGGCTTGGCATTGTTCTGTGCCAAGCATTGGTATCATTAAAAATGATTTAAATCTAAAACAGCGAACACCTTTCGTGTTAGCAAGCCATAAATTAAACTACATAAAAATAAACGAAAAAACATAAAGCTATTCAAATTTTTGTTTAGCGTCTTTCACAAGCACTGTTCTTGTGTCGGAAACTTACTGCAAAAAAACCCGAAAACCCAGAAATTTGCTCGTTTCCAAATATATATGGAGGGTAATTTACTAACCAATCTGCGATGACTCGAATATATTATAGGGAAACAGCACTCATGAATCTCGCTCAATTCAGTTCGACTTATTGATCACTGCTGCTTAGCATTTGGCATTTGTTGGAAGTGTTTTTGCACCTCCACATAGCTTGATCCCCGAGCATTCTCTAGTTGCGTTTGCTCCAGTTTTAAGATGCCACGCATTTGTCAATCGAATGCCAAACATGTTTCTGTGTCTGATCCGTGCAAATATGCTCCACACTGATTAATTTTGCTTTTAAGTTTTTTTCACGAATAGAAACTATGAGCCACTTTTTGTGGCGAGCTCACTAATTGCGGCCTAATGGCATTTGAGTTGATTTCTAAATTGTATCTGAAAAATATCCACGACTGATGCATTGGTCCTGTTTTATATGAACGTAGAATGTGTTGAGTTATTTAGCCTAATTTGACATATTAGTTGATTGGCTGTGGAGTCATTATCATCTGCTACTACTTCTTTGTCTGTACTCATCAACAAATGTTAACATTTTTAATATATCATAATCAAAAGGTCCGAAAGGAAACGACGAAGGTAATGCCTCATTTAATTGAGCACTTGTCTTAGTACTTGTAGTTAGAGCCAGTCAGGGTCTTTTTTCGGGCTTTAATCGGACTGAAATTTATCATAATTAAACAGACACTCGAGCGACACAATTTGACCCAAATTTTGGAAATTGAATTGGAATGCGAATGCAGTGGCAAAAGATTTTCTTCTGTCGGCCGGCCGGCTATAAACGATTTCGTGCTGGAGCTAAGGTCTTTGGGATCGTTACTGGCGGCTGAGCCGAGTTCAGCTTGTGCTCTGAGCCCGGGCAAGTAACATTTGTCAATTGAAATGGCCAGAAAAACAGAAACTTGTACAAACTCCGCTGTGAAGACAATCGTGCAAAACCTTCGACATTTAATTTTGTTTCGTTTCGTTGTTTATCTTTTATTTTTTGAGGCCTGCACGTTTGGTTAGCAAAGAAAATTGTCTAGAAAAAATACTGTTTACATGAAGCTATTTTTGTTGCTTCTTTTTCGGTTGATAATTGCCCAAAAAAAAAGGTCAAAAAGAGCAACAACAAATTTTTGATTCGTTTGTTGATGGACACTATTTTTCGCTACTGTCTTACCGCTGTGACCTCAACACCCTCCAAATTAACAACAATAATGACCTTTGGCTGGCGGTTCGCACTTAAATTTCGGCCTGTAATATTTTTGGGAAAACTCCGCCAATCATTAGTCAGACCCCGAACAATGGACTCGAAGCGAAAAGAGCCAAAATGAATCTTTCGATTTGACATTTTCCATGTAATTGGCCAAATGCGGTTAGGGGCCCGGCCCCGCTTCGGACCTTGAATTATCAGACCAAGACAATACTTGGTCTACACAGCACCACCGTCGATCGCAGCCAACACCGAAGTGCACACGGAACCAGACTCTTGCGCCTCCGACAGAACCTGAGTGGCAGCCTCCGCTGCTTTGGGTTTCCGAATCCAGTAAAGAACTGGCTGGCACGCCCTCTGCAACGCCCCCGCCGACACCTACAGCAGCAAGTCAGGCTACCAAACAAAAATATATAAATAAAATAATGCAAATTAAGACATTACTCGCGAGGTTTGGTAGGTTGGTCAACAAATCATTAAGGCAATAAGGAACCCAGAAATACAGGATTTTGATCTCTAGCTTTTATTTAGAATTTGTAACTTGAATACTTTTTGTTATAAATAATTAGCTCTAGAGAAATGAAGTCTTTAAATATTTTAATAATAGTATAAATGATTATAATATTATCATTTGATCTCCTCCAAAAGTTCCCAGACTTAGTTCTTATGGTCATTTATATTGCCTGCCGACTGCCGCCTTCATTGACATTTCTGTTTGCTTGTTTGGGGCGAACTCGTGTTTGGCAATAAAAATAAATAAATCATTTTGAACTCTTGCTATTGTTTTGTCGTACGAAAACTCAACAGCAATTAGTGCAAAAAAACTTTTCAAAACAATAAGATCAGAAAAAACCAAGCAATGAAACGAAGACAAAAATTGGTTGGCCTGGGAATTATGTCGTTTGCTCGACTTTTGTTTTTGCATTTTATGCAACGTGTCAGAGTGTGTGTAACACCCTCAGATGTAATGAAAATGTATATTTTTATGTTGCAAATTTATAATTCCCAGGTCGTATATGGCATAACAATGGCACTCGCACCAAATAGATACGTTTTTGGGGTATCAACTTTAAAAATTTAACAAAAATACTTGAAAATTCCATGAGAAACAATATTAAATCATCTCAATTTGTGGGCGAATCAGAGTATTGATATTTTTACTGCCTAACTAACCTAATCTAACAGGCAGCTTCAATTGCTCCATTGACATTTAGCCAAGTACCCACCCGTCACGCCCACGAAGATCAATGAAAAATTAGGCAAATGATTCAACTGCAACTACATGTCATGACTCGACTCGACTTTGTGAAATACAAAATTACTAATATCAACAGCAGCCATACCATCCCATACCAGAAGACAATGAATGGACAGAAAAGAAGTGGCAGCCAGCGCAGAAGCCGAACTGAGCCAGCGACTGAGACTGCAACTGTTTGCTGCAAATGCCACAGTGACACACTAACTGGGTGACTTCAAAAGCCTGCAACGACAACAAAAGTAACAACAACCCCAACAGCAAAGGCAACGGCAACGGCAACGGCGCCGAGACACCTAAATGCAACAACAAAAATTATGCAACTTTTGCAAAGTTTTGCAGCAGCTGCAGCATTGGACTCCTGCAGTGGCTCGGCAGCTTGGCCACATTTGGGAATCTGCCGCCACTACAGCACTCTGATTTTGCTGTTGATGTTGTTTTTGTGGTTTTGGAAAGATGTTTTCCAAGAGATTCGGCTATTCAATTTGGATACTGCTCTTTGGCCGAATGCCCCTCAAAGGCGTTGTCTCCCGTAGTTGGCTCATTTGACATAGTTCGTTGGCCAGATAAAGAACTCGAAGGAGTGTCCACAGTCCAGGGAGAAACACTTTCAATACGGAAACTGCCAGCTAGTTGAGGATAAATCGCTTTGGATTCGAGTTCGTTGCCCAAGTCTTTTGTTTCGTTCGCTGGATGCTGGATGCAGGTGAAAGGATTCGCCTGGCTTTCGTGCGAAACACACCCGTGGTTAAGTCTAGACCAGACCAGATGCGGCCAGCCATAATTCATAGAGCAATTGCATAATCCGATTGAATGCGATGCGGTAGCTTTTATAAAGTTAATTGTTTGCAATTTGAATGAACCATCCAATGGGGCGGTTCTGCAATGCCTGTGCAGTTGTCAAACAGAAGTCATAGAGGTTGAATTAAAACATGTAATTAGGATATTATCTTCAATTTATAAGCAGGGCTAAAAAGGCACCTGTTCTGATAGATTCGGAGGGGTCAACACTCTTTTCATTTAGCAGAAAAGCGATCTACCTCCATGTCAATGACTTCAATTGCACTTTGGCCGTACAAGTATTTGATTTGCAGACGACTGGCCAAACAAAGCATCAAGCTCTGCTTCAGGGAAAAAAATAAAAATAAAATTATAGTAAAAACTCATGAGGGATTGTGTGGGAGGGCCCCGGGGGGGGGTGAGTATATTGGGTAGGAGTCATTGGGATTTCCAGATTGCCAAAGACGTTCGCTTCACTTGACTTGCGCAGCGGCGACTTCGATTACGTTCGCCATTTGAGTTTTGGTTTTTGGTTTCGGTTTTGGGTTTTGAGTTTTGCGATCAAAAAAACTAGTGCAAGTTTTTTGTCGTGATTTTCGATTTCAACGGCGGCTGGCGCACAGACGACATGCATTTTGGCAAAAGGAAAAAAGCAAATACTAAAACTAAACCAATTCATTTCGCAATCGGTCGACAACTGTTTGACGTTGCAGACGCATTCGGCTTGGAATTTGGCGATGGACAAGTTGCCGGTGACCTTCAAAACGCCACCGCCGACTGGATAGCAGTCATTCATTAGAGCAAAAGTTTCACATTTGGCAACATGTGGAACGTCTTTCGATGGCCTTTTCTCAGACACGGGCAAAAACCGACGACGACTTATGCGAGAATTGCGAAAAATCGTTTTCAGTTTTCCCTCCAATCAGCTTGCCATCTTTTGTCTCCATCGTTTTGGGGCAATTAATTAAATTTCAGCAAATATGCGTACGTCCCCCATCATCAAGAGGTTCCAAGCGCTACCGCCACCGCCACCGCCACCGCCGTCCCACTGATCGGTCCAAGAAATATTGTTTTAATTGGCCGTCGCCGGTTGCCGCAATTTGTTGCCATGTCTTGCGCAAAATGCTGCAATTCAGGCAGTTCCCTCCATATGGTTGAGATCGAAATCGATCCAATTCAGCGGTGTGTGGGATCTTTTTTTTTTTTTTGATTATGGGCGGGTACCATACATTTGTGATTTATGCGTTATCAGTGCTCCAGTTGGGAAGCTCATTTGCGAGGAGGATGTTAAATCTGAATATTCAGATTTCGCATACAATGGGAACTCATAAATTGAATAATTATAACGAATAAATATACCCAGAGGCTTATAATGACTTAATCTGTTCGATTTGGCAGTTAATTATTGAATGATTTTGCAAAATTAGGTATAAAATTAAGATTGAAAGATATGTTTTAACAGTCGCATTAATTGTAAGGCGGTGGCACTACATTTTTATGTTTTTCCATTTCAATTAGATATTCAAGTTGGCTTGAACTTGGCTTGGCTTCTGCGCTCTAAATAGGTTTTTATTTTATATGCAATTTGTATTAAGGAGCGAATTTCTTTAACATTTAATTACCATGCAGCCAATCTTGATCAGCATGCAGCATTCTAGGTTGATCTAATTTGAAATAATTAGACCCTAAGCCCGACACCAATTAATGTTGATAGAGAAATCCGCTTTATAATTGTGAGCTGTTGCACAACCTAAAAGACAATCCAAGTCAAGAGCAAAATTAATTTAGCAAATGGGACTATGAACATGTACACATGTCGTATGAGCAACACCTACGACTGCAAGTGTGATTGTCGGGCAAACACATGAGCGACAGCCTTAAGAGCTCACTGCAAATATAATTTGTAACAAATTATGGTTGAGAACACAGTATTACGACGGCCACGCCCCTTTTGATGGGTGCATATGCTACTCAGAAAGCCGGGCGACCTTCAGGCAAAGCTAAATCAATTCTTTGGCCATGAACTGGTTCTGATTCCGTCCAGAAACGGATCGGCTCTCTTTTGTTTTTAAATCAAAGTCGAAGAAAATTAAATCAGAAATTAACAAGAACGGGTGACGACTTCTTATTAGAAAGTTGTTTCAGTTCCGTCTTTGCCAGTGATCGGCGGCGTCCTTGAGATCGAGCCCCAGAGTGGCCCAGGGGGCTTTGGCCCCGCCACAAATTAAATAAAAATTTAAACGATGCCGCAGATTCTTCTGCATCCCGAAAATAAATTTACTGATCTCTAATATATGGCACGCGTGCTTAGAAAAACTGTTTTAATTGCTCTCGTTTGGGTAATACTTAAAATGGACCGAACCGGACTTTTGTTTGTTGCCTCTTCTGTGAAGTAAACAAATGCTAAATAGCCCTAAACTTAATTGATTCAATTCATCACACACAAGTGAAACGTTTTAGAACCCAGGGATGTTTGAAAGTTGATATTTTGGTATTTGGTTGTGGAGGAAAAACCCTGCTAAGTTCGTTCACTTGTCGTAAAAAGTAGAAGTCCGACATTAAATATCAAGTGACTACTCTTCTTTAGTCGTCAGTCCTACGCAATCTGCTGAAATTTACGACCGACTCTTAAATAAACCCGATCGCAGTCGAGAAGTGCACGTCATCTTTGGCTACCGACTACCCTGGTCGACCTTGCACGTGTCTCCAATCTTGTATCTTGTATCTGGTATCTGGTATCTTGTGTCTGGGCGCTGATTAAAGCTCATCTCCTAAGTGCCATTTACATCGGGTAATCGATTAGCCTGCATGGTTGTCTGCTGGCGATATCCGTGGCATGACATTTCCTTCCGCCTCAATTAAAATCTGTTCATTTGGGTCATGTCAGTCCAGGTGACTGCAAAAGTGAGAGGACATTTTGGCACAAGGAAGACTTGAAAATATTAAATCAAAAATTTAAATCAAGACCCTTATAAGCTTAGTGAATGCTTAATCTTTATGATTGATTATTTTATTTTGGTTTAATTAAAGAAGAATCCAAGGTTAAAGGGCTTACGAAGTGGAAAGACTTTTAAAATATTGATTTACAAAAACACTTTAAGAAAATAAGATCTTAAAAACTTCAATATCTGATATAAAATATAATATCTAATATTTATATTTAATTTATAGCTATATATTTAATTTGGCCTTCAATTGTTAAGCTTGTCTATTTCTATATAGCCTTGGCTATAGCCTCCAATATAAACAACTGTTTTTAACAACGACACAATTTTTATTTACAAAATATTTATACAAGATATTCGACAACCAAGATACTAGAAGTAAATTAGTTCCATCAGCTGGAAAATTACAAAGGCGAGTTTAGTTAATTGTATACATTTTATTTTATTTGTCCTTAAGAGATTTTCACATACATATTTCTGTGGTTATCCATTCAATTCATTGTGCGGTGAAACCTTTAACTGATAAACTTGGCCAGCTAAGTTGTCCATAAATGGCAAAATCTACAAACAATTAGCTGGTATTTATCCTAAACATAGAATTTCAAGCGACACAATGGCTTCCATTGGATGGCTGGATTGGAAATAATTTACAAAAGGCATTCTTGTTGCTGCGTCTTGGGTTCTTAACAACTACAGAGAGTGGCAGGGCGGAAGTGGTGCTTCCTGGGCTATTTTTGTTGTTTTTCTTGGGTGGGAAGGGGAGGGGACAGGATTGAAAATTTTGCTAGATTTTCTTCGGCTTATTTCCAGAAAGTCCGCTCGCTCCAATGGAATCCCCGTCCGTCCGACCATCCAATCATCCAACCATCCGCTTACTTGTGGTAACCGTGGTGATCGGAGTAGACGGTGGCGTCATGGCCGTAGCTGGAGATGGGTACGCTGGCCACGGGGTAGCTGCTGACAGCAACGGTGGGGGCGTGCTTCACCACGGAGTGCGACACGACGGGCACCTTCACGTAGACGGGGTAGGGGCGGTCGACCTGGACGGGCACGGGCACCTTGACGGCCTTCTCCACGTAGACGGGGTAGGGCTTGGCGACTGGCACCGGGTAGGGCTTGGGCACCTCAACGGGCACTGGGCGGTCGACGGGCACGTGGATGGGGACCTTCTCGTGACGGATCACTTCGTAGGGCTGGGGCACTGGCACTGGCACCTTCACGTACTCCTTGACGGTCACGGGCACCTTGCGGATCACCTCGTAGGGCTGGGGCACGGGAACCTTAACTTCGACGGGCACGCGCTTCTCATGAACCACTGGGTAGGGGCGGTCCACATGGACGGGCACTGGGATTCCCTTGGTGATGGTGATGGTCTTGTGGACATCGGCCTGCTTGCTGATCACATAGGGGGCGGGAGCGTGGTGCACGGCGACGGCCGGGGCGGTGTGTCCGACAGCGATCGCGGGGCCGGAGTGACCCACAGCGATGGCGGCGGGCGCAGAGTGGCCAGTCAGTCCGTATCCGTGTCCGGCAATGGATCCGTGTCCCAGGTAGCCCACATCCAGACCGGCGTGTCCGTAGCCGTAGCCCAGGTCGAGCAGACCGCGCTTGTCCAGCTTCTTCTCGAGGGGCACCTTCTCGCCCTCGGTTTTGCTGGCGCAGGCGGAGGCCACCAGCAGAGCGGCTAGGCAGATCTGAAACGAAATGGGGTGAAGGGTTAGGGTTTCGTTAGGACCAAACATATGCCAAGGACTCTTTTAAAGAGATGTATAGTACTTTTAATTGATTATATAGTCTCTGATAAAATCTAAAAATAAATCTGAAATACTCTTCAAACTCTTCAAAATAAATCGAACACCTTTTATAGTTCCCTCCACTTTTGTTCCCAATTCCAAATTAATTCTGGCCAAAAACAAAACACATTGCATAATAAAACAGTCAATCTTTTATGACCACTTGGCATAGTTAATCGATTACCTAATCGCATTAGAAAGTGAGTTCGATATGACGCCCAATTCAGTGCTGAGTGTCTCCGGTTAACTCATCGCCCTCTTTCGCGATTCAAATGGTCAAGTGAAATTTGTGCGTGCCCCGCATGAACGATGCACTGCCAATCGCCACGCCTCTTAGAGAGGCGGAGAGCTTACGCCCTCCTTGGCAGGCATGACAAAATGCAGACTTTGCGTCACGTTACGCATGCGCAGTTGGCGTTTCTGGGTCTCTGCGTTTCTGCGAGTGCATCCGGAGTCGGACTTGGGTGTGTGGTCGGATTTAATTGACCAAATGAACCGGGCTGATTGCGGCTGGCTATTAGACGTGCCTGGCACTCAAATTATGATAGTTTAGCTAAAAGACGCTTATTAGCCAGTTGTTCAAGTTGAAGTTTGTCATTTGCGATCATTTCACTTCAGTGTTGAATGCAATTTAACGGTTTGTTATGATTTAGGAAGTGACTGGCAGATGGTAAACAACCTTTTTATTTGAATTGCAAAAGTGCAGACAATAATATTCAGAATATGTTTGAATCTCTAACGAGTGCATGCTTTAGAAATCTAATTAGCCACATCTGGTATTGTTTCGAATGTGGGATTCGACCACAATTAGTTCGGAATGGCTAAACTCTTTCTATATTTCCCACATTTGGCCTTAACAATTCATACGTTCACAATATTAGCATATTAAGATCGATCTGTGGCGTTCTTTAATTCTATTTATTTATTTCTATTGTACTTACGAATACTTTCATTGTGGAGACTATTGGAGCCAAGGCTGCAAAAAAAACAAAGAAAAATTGAATTATTAATAACGTATCAGAATACAGTTGTAGAATTAATATTATTTATTTTACAACTTTGTATCAAGAAGTGAGTAATTCAACACAAATGTATGAACAATTTTTAACTTTTTTAGGAGCACTTTTAAGTTTTTCAAACATTGTCATTTCAGATATTACACGTAAATATTTTTTTAACAGAAACATAAGCTTCGATCCACTTACAATCAACTTGGTAACAAAGAAAATAAACTGTGGAAGGATTGTAGAATCACAAACGATTCCAAACCTTTGACTGGATGCTGTCTGTGGTCAGTGGCGCGCTTTTATACCCCCAAAGAGTTTTTGTGCCAAAACGAAACTGAAAACGCCACCGATCCAAGTCGCCAAGCGGCTCGAAAAGCTTTTCCGCTCGAATCGCTCTCTCCAAAGCTCCCAGCTTGCCAATGTATTGGTGGCTTTTGCAGGTGTGAGTGTTTGGCTCTGAAAGTTTCAAGCGGAAGCACCACCTATACCAAGGCAAGGGGCACCAACACCAACCCCTAGTCCTCTGCCGTTTGTCGGTGTGGGTGAAGTGAGCCGCCGACTCATAAAATATGGGTGCCAATTCGATCAAATCCACTCGGAACCATAAAAGATGCACCATTAAATAAATTAACAACGACATGACATAAAATTTATCTTGGGAAAGTCCCAAAGAACTTTTGGAACAGTTTTTTATACTTTGGTTTTAATTTAGATAAGCAGATAAAAAACTTAAACGCACTCTTCACATGAGTTGTTCCAGAAATATCGATCGACGAAAGGTCATATGTCTATCAAGACCATTGTGTTTTGTTTGTCAGGTTTCAGAAGTCGAAAGTTTGGTTCGAACTTGATTCTAGAAATCAATAAAATAAAATCACTAGATCGATATTCGGATAATTTAAATATCTTTTGTGCTGATTCCATTAGCTTAATGTTTATTCGCAAGTCGGGATTGAGAGATATTAAATTGATTTAATTTATTGTTTGTTTATCAACATATGAAATGCTAATAAAACTATTCATCAAAAAGGCAGTGGAAAACTTTTTAAATATATATTTTATAATATTTATTCAGAGTTGAAATAATATCATGATTTTTCAATAATTATATCTATGAATTATAGCTAATGACTGACACTTGATAGTTGTTTTTTCCAAACAATGTTGATTAAGGAAACGCGAGTGATGTCTCACTTTCAGGCATGGCCATTGGGTTTTCTGCTTTTGTTGACACCCTGCAGCTTCTCAGGTTTCGCCTCTGAACTTCCTACAAAGTGAAGCTCAAAGCGGAAGTTGGAAGTCGGAATTGCTGGAATGCCTCGGCTCCTTTGATGTGAAAATGTCTCAATTGAAGAAAACTGATGCAACTGCAATGCATAACCGTGGTGGCGATGGCGGTGCTGGTAGTCGTGGAGGTATTGGTGGTCAGGACTCAAGTTTCGGATTGGAGTTCGATTATTGACAATGTTGCAAGCTTGACTATCTTAGGCGGGCACCCCACTCGGTGGTGGGAGACTGTGTGGTGGTGGTGGCTCCAACCGGGATTGCAAATGGATCTGGCTGGGATCGGGTGCCATGCGTGAGATCTCGGCACTCTGCCGCAAAAGTGAAAGGCCTTTATGGGTCGGCAGTGCAGTTTCCAAAGTGCGAGTACGAGTGCGAGCAGTTGCTATTGCATTCGCACAAAATCAGATTACATATCAGCGGGGCTGAGCCGTGATTTGGCAATTGCCAGCATAATTATTTGTTAATGCGCAAAATGAAACCTGTTGAGTGTTGGACCCCGCTCCAGTCGCCTGTCAGCCGAAATGATATGCGTGCGCCGTGATTGACTAATCTTATTGTCTCACTCTGCAAGGCGGGAAAGATATTTGCATTTTCTATTGTCATTTCCAGATTCTACTTGGGCAATCCCACTCAAAGCAAACATTTGGCGAGCGGCAAAAAAAACTGCTTTCCAAACTCCATAATGTTTTCGTCATTTGAATTTTGTTTGCGTGGAGGTTGAACTAATAAAAACCCGGTGCTCCACCCGGTCTTATTGCCAATAAACAAAAATATCGAGAATCAGATTCTATCTTAACTATCAACTGAACTCTATTAGCTATCAACTTAACAAACTAAGCTAGAAACTAGCTAAATACATATCTCAAACTTGATAATAACAAATTTATTTTTAAAAGTTTTTTGCATTCATCTAAGGGTAGTAGTGTTATTTATAAGGATAATACTTCCTTGTTTTTTTTTAAATATTTTTTTTTGTTTTATTAATAGCCATAAAATGAGAACGATTCTAGATAATTTAATATTTTATTGTAAGTAATTTAATGAATTCTATAGGATCTTCAACAATGTCGAAAATATCCAATCAAACGTGATATAGCAGCCTAGAACTACTCCCCATTCTTGGTATTTTCCTCATGAAGCGGAAATTCCCACTTTAAGGTTCAAATCGATAAGAGACTATGTCGAGCAGGCCACTTTTACTTTTTTTACTCTGCAGCAAATGTGGCGTTTTCTATGTTTGGCCAGATGGAACCGAACCAAGCCAGGCCGGCAGGCTGGCAGGCCAATGCAGCTGCCTGCCCACAACAACGAACGCTACAATTCTGTCAGTCGGCGACGTTCGAGCCAAACGTATCCAACAGATACGCCGTGTGGCGTCTGGTGGATGCTTTGGTGCATGCATCGGTTGCAACATCGAAGAGGTAGTCCGCCTTTCCTGCGGCAAGTTGCATTTCGGCTCTGGTTTCAGTTGGCTCTTTTATTTGCTTCTTGGCCTGCACCGGTCGGATTCTCATGTTTGAAGTCGCCATAAATTGTGGTCAACCGATGCGACGTAATTCATTGATTATAACGACAACAATAACTGCAGTCTGCCCCAAGCACCCCTTTCTTACGGCCATGTGCATTTGCTGCATACTGATTTATGGCCAATTGTTCCGAGTGTGTTAATGTTTGGATGTTGTGACTCTGGTGCATGCTGTTGTGGTCTGTTTTGCTGCCGCTTGGCCAGGCTATTGGCTTCCGAATATTCCAAAGAGACCCAAAATTAGCCAAATATAATTAAGGCTTATTAGGGCCCCAAGTCGCTGGCAGTCGGCGGCAATCCTCACTTACTCATTCACTCACTGCAGCGGCATGCGATAATTCACACAATTGTAACAAATCCAAAATACAGCGAGTTGGGAAACGGCCTGGGAAATTTGTATAAAAAAAAAATTGCATTTTTACTTAAATGTCGTAATGTGGTGCAGTTTCTTCAGTATCTGCACCTGCTTGGCCTCCAAGTCTTCTGGCATCCATCATCGTTAATATTTCGATCCGAGCTGCCTTCCAAGCCACAAAAGTTATAAACTTCATGCCCCCGAATGCCCACCAAAGAGAAACATATAATGTAAAATGATCAAAATACAAACTAAGCTCTATAGCCACCATAACAACTTTATGGCAATTGGAAAAGGAATTAGATCAAGTTCGCTGCCACGAGTCTGGGTTGCCTCGAGTGAATTGTCTGGCGATTTGGTCGGTAGATTATTGATTTATGCGCACGGATCTGGCGGACAATCGCGACCATAGCCAACTAAAGTGCTCTCGAATTAAATGCTAATTAGGTTCAAAAACGCGGATCTAGTACAGCCAATAATGATATAATTAAGACTAGAATTACATGGAATTGTATTTTGTTTAGCGGCCAATGTATCGGAATTGGGTTGCAAATGGCAGCGGAATCCGAATCCTAAACTGAAACTGAAAGTGCATTGTGCAACGCACTGAATCGCCGTCCACATAAACATCAATTTGAACTCTATTTATGGCCAAGACAAAAAACCGGACCGACTTCTCGAAGCTTGTCTGTCCGAGTTGGACGCGGACTGCATCCGCAAAGTTTCTGAACGAGAAGAGAAGGAAAAAAAAATACCATCCAGCTGAAAAATAAAATAAAACTTTGCCATCTGAGTTAGATCCAAGTAGCGATCTTTAAAGGAAGCCGTTGGCCATTTGTTGTCGTGGTCGGCTTAGTTTGTTCAAGCCACTAGCCGATGGCGCTTAAATGATTTGCTGGCCAGGAGAGCGGTGTGGTCAACAGGGCGTATGCCTAATGGACAGGCGGATTGGCTTCGCTTCGACATCGGGCTGGCCACGTTTTCTGCACACACAGTTTTTTATTTTTTTGGCATTTTGACATATCAAGTGAAAAACTTAAACGATTTCCGACAAGTAACCAGTTTTCTTACCATAGTTTTCTTTTTTTTCTTGTTTTCCAGGTGAAGTACATTACAAATGCGCATATATTTTGACAATATTTAAATAAATCTAAGAGTCTTTTTGAAAAGGGAAGAGTAATTAATGAATTTTTAAATGAAATCAATTTGTCGTCGATCAGAAGTATAGATAATGGGAGCTGACGTTTGTATTTTAAATAGGTAGAGGCGACGAGGAAGTCATTATGGATGGAAAGTGTTCTTATGGCGTATATATTTGGAAGTTCGAGCCTAATTAGTGTCTTTCACGTTCCTCACATTTCATTACAAACTTGACCCGTTTAGCCCTGATGAACATGCTCAAGAAAGTCAAGGTCAGTTCACAACCAAAAAATGTGTAGGCCATTAAAATGAGCCCCCATCAAAAGTAATTTTCGCGCCGCCAAGCGAAACAATAAGAAAAGGTAACTCCAAATTACAGGGCAATATGCGAGCTTGTCTTGAGAGTATCTCCCGAAACGATTCAATGCATTCATGGATCCGTCAGTAGATCAGTCAGTCAAGTGGTCAGTGGACATTGAACCACTTTCGGGGCATGGCTATCAGCTACTACATGTGGAAAACACACCAGCGGACTGAACTGAATCGATCTAGAGGCAGTACAACCACCAGTGACCTCAACCAGTGACATTCACATCGGTTGGAAAAATTGAGTTGGAATTAAATTATAGCTAAAACTAGAAATCTATAAGTATACCATATGTGGATAACTGGAGTATGATCACTAATCAACCTATCTAATGGAAATTCATGGTTGCTTTCCTTGAGTCCGACAGACCCTCAGTCGCGTTGTGCAAGAAGTTTGGCGCTCAACTCTTTTGATTGCCCCCCGACAGAAGCCGAAATGTCAATTCCGATCAATTGCCAGCTTAGGGGAAGACAATCATCGACAGTTCAACCGATCGGGCCGGTCGACAATTGGCCAAATGAATGGTTGGCGATGAAACCCCGAAAACCGATCATTAGCAGCTATCGCATAAACGACATCGCTCATACGCCCCGCGGCAAATCTCAAATAACTAAACTCGCTTTGTGGTCTCGGAAAATTAAAGATTTTTCGCATATTTTTCACTGCATCTGTGGGCTCGAGCACATGTTCCATGTCTGAGACGTTGAAAAGAATTTTCGCAACATTTAATTTTAGCACAATACAGCAGTAGCAGCACCAGCACCAGCACCAGCACTAGCACCAGCACCACAAGCTGCAACAAAAATTGGACTAATTGCCGACAATGTTGGCTCTGATTGACTGGAC
This sequence comes from Drosophila atripex, assembly GCA_035045925.1. Taxonomy (NCBI): domain Eukaryota; kingdom Metazoa; phylum Arthropoda; class Insecta; order Diptera; family Drosophilidae; genus Drosophila; species Drosophila atripex. The sequence continues at coordinate 12,965,787 of JAWNOP010000070.1, forward strand.
CAAGACTGCTAACCCCGTCGTCGTTTTGGTCTCGGACTGGCCGAGTGTTTGATTGAATGATTGAACGAATGGCAACCGTGGAGGCACTGGCAGACACAGCTGCCTAATCCCTGTTATTGGGTCATGTCGCGTCGTCTCTGGGAAAATGTGGCGACGATGTGGCAATGTGGCAACCGCTGCCAAGTGCCAAAAACATAACACACCACACAGTCCGCCAGTAAGCCAGTAACCCAGGCCATGTTGCAGTTGGTATAGTTGGTGCCTTAGCTTTGCTGATGCACTTAACGGTGCTTTGGTACGTTGTTTCCACGTCTTGGGAGTCTAGCAGCCGTGATCGAACATTGTGAAAAGTGAGCATTAAAAATGCCATTTTTTCGTAGCCCAGCTTGCAACATTCTCGATGGTAAACGGAGGAATGTGTGAAGCTTCGGGAGATGGGAATCGAGTAGTCTGAGGTCGTGGTTCAACGCCTCAACAAGATCAGCTGGGAATCCCCCTCACGGAAGGCCAGAAACAAAAGCGCGGCTGGCTCTTTCCTTTCATTTAGGAAGAAACAAAATTAAACAAAACAGCGAACGAAAACCATTAGTTGAACTTGTTCTTGGCGCTCAGCTGGTTATTAGTTATTTATGCTAAAAAAAAATCCCCGAATATCTGCTAACGTATTGCATAATTACTATAAATCAAAAGGCAAAATTCTTAAAATAGAGTTTCTTGTGAATTTTAATATTATATTTAGACTTTTGGACGAAAACTAATGCGGCTGAAAGGGTAAAACCAATTTGCGATATCTTTTGAATAATTGCTACTTGATGGCGCAGCCGTCGCCATAAAAATAAAAATACAATAAAAATGCCATAAACATAAATGTGATTAAATGAGCATAAAGCAAATGGCAATTACAAGACCACAAAACTTGACTTTTGCATGATTTCGAAACTGCAAGAGAACGACTTTGGTTGTCCGCCGCTTTGATTTGCTTCAGTTTAAGGCTTCAACTGGAGCTCGACCTTGAGCCAGAATGCAAAACGAGCAGCCGACTCGACTGCACTCTAGTACACGGGCCAAAACAGCACTAACGACACGAGCTGACTCAGCTCGCCACTCTCACTCGAGTCTATTGACAATTTTTACACTGGCCAAGAAGCGTGACCGCAGAGCCAGTCTTAGCCTCATTTGATTAATCGTATTAAAGCCATATTTCCGTTCGCTTGCAGGTACTTTTTCTCCACGGTTCTGCAGTTCCAAATCTATAGAGCCATGTGCCGGGAGGCGGGGCAGTATGTCCCGGGGGATCCCAGGAAGCCCTTGCACAAGTGTGACGTCTACCGACAGCCGGCAGCAGGAAATCTACTCAAGTAAGTGAAAAAAATAAATATTTCATAAGAAATCTGGCTTAACATTTGTCCCGATTTCATTTCCTGCAGAAAACTCATGTCTAAGGGCGCCTCCCAGCCATGGCAAGAGGTCCTCGAGGAGACCTTACAGGAAGGCCGACTGGATGGCACTGCCCTGCGGGAGTATTTTGCGCCTCTGGAGGAGTGGCTGCGGCAGGAAAATCTCCGCACCAATGAGTATGTGGGCTGGAACTATGATGGCGATTATTGCAAACGCAGCATCGAAACTGCTGGCCTTCAAGTCTTTGGAGGATACTACAACAGTGCCCCTGAATCGGGTCTATCCCTTCTGCATCTGTTGGTCGTTTCGATCTGCTTTTATTTTAGTTTTAATTTTGTATGAAGTAACCGGACCTTTGCAGCCACGTTGGATATCTGTTGGAAATCAGTCAGTCCACATGTTGTTCCACTTACCACTTCCGCTTATTCAAGTTGCACCTATAACCGAGTTGAACTTGAATCAATGCCAAAAAATACACACACACGATTCTAAAATTAAATAAACGAATACTAAATAACAACAAAAGCTGAAATGCAAATCTGACAAATTGCCCGACTGGCGGCACCCTAAAATTGCAAAAGTAAACATTTGGGGTAGGATCGAATAGGGGATACCGTGGGAAAGGCATTCAAGATTCAAATATTGCTGAGAATAAAAAGATGAAGAAAATGTGTTTATTCCGGCAAGCCATAAGCTTGATTTTAGAAACTAGTATGGAGATTTTAAAGATTCTAGCAAGCACTCGGACTGCGGAAACCCCTTCGAGCGAAACCAGTACCCAAATGGGCGGCGATTAAGGGGGGGTTTTGGACAACTGAGTGCAACCCATGCGGGTCATTGGAACTCCAGCGTCGCACGCACATTGCTCACTCATTTGTTGGCTTGCCGCACCGATGTTGTTGCTTACAATTTAATCAAATAAAATAAACTCGCTGCTGCGGAGCTGCTGCAATTTCATAGTTGTGCTTTTGTTTTTCTGTTTATGACTTTTTTGCTGCAGCTGCCGCCCCTGCTGCGGTGGCCGTTGGCGGAGTACCCAACTGGTTTTATTATATTTTTTTTTTGTGGGTAAATTGTATTTAATAAATTGCAGCCACCACGACAGCAACAACATCTTCAGTGTAAACAAGACAATCAGCACTTGCGTGGGTTGGGGGTGGTGGCTGGTCATCCCAGTGTCATTGTTCTAAAGTCTGTCTAAGAAACAAGACACTTTGGCTAAGTGAGCTGGGTTGGCTTGAGTGAAGACGACCGACCATTCTGCATATTTACAATCAACTCAAGCGACGAAGCTCCGCTACGACATAAATGCTTCAAGTCCAGATAAGTGGGTTTGACGATTAATAATATCAGACTTGTATGTCAACTCCAGTTGATGTTTGATGGGATTAACGATATTATTATTTACGAAATCACCTCAAGCGTGGGAATTATTAACTCAAAATATAATATTTAAAAACACTCTTGTTTACTGCCAATTTCCAGATCAACAAGTTCTTGGTTGGCCGAGAAAAGCGCAAAGCAACTCGATACAAAAACAATCAGGTTTTGGCCCCACAATGACAGCAACACAGCAACACAGCAACATGCTAAGGACATGATCAACATTTCAATTAGATGCAATCATCGCCCTCGTTGGGTGAGATTGCTCTGGGGAGTTGAGTTTCGTTCACTTGCAGTGGAGACTTTTCTGCCCGCGTGTGTGTGTGTGTCTGTGTGCTTTACATTTCACTTTCGCTTTGTAGAATTTAGTGCGCAGTGCGTGCTTCCGCTCTCCGATCTCGAGTTCCCTCTCCATCCCGGTCGGCCTTTATTAGCTCGACGGCAATTTGCAATGACAACTGTATTTTGTTGTTGCCATTAAAGTGATTTTGTTTTTATTATTTTTTTTTTCCAAAAGGAACATTCGGGTGAGTAACAGAATCACCGTGAAATGGGAAACAGTTTTCACGAGACTCGCGATCCAAGCGTACACGCAGCGGATATCAAGTGCTGCCCATTCTTAACAGATAAGAACTCTGGGGAGAAAGTGCCTATTTTTAGTGTCTATATACCAGTGCACTAGCAATTTTAAATATATTTAAAGATATAACATTTTAGGTTGTGTCTTTAAGGCAATTAATATAAAGTTTGTTAATTTCTAAAAGTTTTTGCAAAAATATATAATGAAGTGAATAAATAACAAAAATCATATTCAAATCAGATAAAGAGACACCGAAATGATGGCACATAGATGGTCGGAGAGCGTGATCCTATGGCTGGCTATATGGCTACCACTGGGATCCACTCAGAACAGTAGCCTGCGGGTGAACACAAACGTGAAGGACATCGAGGCGGGGGTCAGGACCCTGGCTTCGATTCAGGGCCCCGGAAATATTTGCATACGCGAGGAGCCCTACGTCGAACAGATCCAGATCCCGGAGATGCAACCCGTGCGCGTGCGCACCTCCAGCTGGTGCATGGAGATCCCGCCAAGGTGCGCCACATACAAGACGGAAATGCGCGAGGTGATGCGGGTCCAGGTGAGTTGCCAAATGGTCGCCCTGCCAAATGGTCGCAGGTGTTCCGCTGCCGGCTCTGCCTTTGCGGGAATCCGTTACGTCACTGCCATCTAGTGGCAACACCTTCGCAGTGGGCATTTGGCCGTATTCACCATCTTGGGGAGCCTGCGCCACAAACCTGATTTCGATTTGCCCGACCAGGAAGCCGCTCACCAAGCTACCCATAAATTGGCCTCATTCGATGGAAGCCTTTGATTGCTTTTCCCGTACATATCGTTCGTTTTATGGGTTCTGTGGCTAAAAAGAGCTACGAAAAACTGAAATAAATTGCGCAATTCTTGCGGCGCTGAGACTTATTTCCTCTCCTTCTGCAATGGAGAACGGAAGTCGTTCGAGTTTCATTTTTTTTTGGCAGCTGCTCGGTCGAAGCCGTAGGAGCTGCACTTCATTCAACTTTGATTCATGCGACCGGTTTTGACCCGAAACATCTCTGCACAAAGTGTCCTTGGCTGCTAAACTTCTTGAACTACTGGGCACCTGTGGCGTATACGTAATGTCTATGAAGTCGAAGCTCTAGACTTGGGGGATGTGCGAAGTTGGATTACCCTAAAGTTAAAGTTAATTTTTTTGAAAGGCTATACAAATTATTCCAATACGAATAAATTAATGACTGCGAATAACAAGATTATGGATTTGAAAAGTTGAGTAATATTTGTAAGTTTTGAAGAAGATTAATGATGAACATACATATATATATATTTGATTTTCCGCCAATAAACAATAATTAATTTCAGGCAATTTTTCGCAAAACCATTTAAAAACCCGCGGTACCCGCGGTCGGTTCAGTCTCAGTGGCGTCCAGGAAAAACCGAGAAAAACAACCGCAATGGCCAAGTGTTGACCAAGCACGGCCAGAATCCGGTTGCAGCCGTTTGCTCCGAGGGGTCTAATCAGGCTCAGCTGGTTTTGTTTTTGTTTCAATTTTTTTTAAAGCCTAGCAGCTTATTTATTTATTTTGCCAGTTTTCGGCGCATGGGGGGTAGGCAGAAATAATTATGTCATGGTGTCAGTGATGGAAAGTGCAAATGAAAAGCGGAAAATCCAGCACTTATGGCCGGCATGCCTAGGTTGGATAGGCTGGATCGGACCGATCAGCGGCATTAAGAGCTCCACTTGTGCGCGGCGACTTGATGCCAAAGCTGTTGACACACTTTCGATTGCATCACTAAACAGTTGCAAGTCGCAAGTTGCCAGAGTCGCCATAGCCATCGCCATCGTCGTGACAAGAGGCAGCCAGTTTTGGCTTAGTTTATATATTTTTTCTCTCGGTTTCGTGTCTAATGATTTGTGCGAGTCGAGATCGACTTCGTTCGCTGGCTGGCTCGAATTAATTTCATAATTATTTTAATTGGAGCTCTTGGATCTCCTGTGTGTTTTGTGACAGAAGGTGTTTTGGGGAGAATCGCTTTTTAATCGGTTGCTCCCCAAAAACATATTTCACCACATGTCGCAGATAGTTTCTAACCCTGCAACAGAGTTTTTGGCCTACATTCCAGGCGATTTTTGCAAACGCCTCTGACAATTTCTTGGCCAACACTTGCTTATGGCTTTTGGTCAGAAAATGCTGCCACCAATTCGCCAATTTCGTTTAATTAATTAACATGAACATGATCGCAAGGAGAAGTTTGGGCCGGAGTGGGTAAACACGTTTAATTCAATCAATGTAGTAATTTTAGCCCCAAAGTGCGGAAAGATTTTCGAAATTATATAAAGAGAATATGTCACTGCTGCTGATTGATGGACACCACCCAGCCACAGAGGCGGGATTCAATTTCCATTTGTGACCAACATTTGAAAAGCCATCCATAATTATGCAGACACAATGAATCAGAAGTAAAAACTCGAATCGAATTTCACTGTTTATATTAAAATTTCCGCCTTTTTCATTCGTGTGGGCCCTGTTCATTTGTATGAATGCTGGTGGATGCTCAGATACAGATACAGACTCAGTTATCCAGATACAAATTCATCAGCATCAGCCTCATCACTGAACAATGCGTAAGTCAGGAAATGAAATGGGAGTGGGACCCAATCTCTGCAAATAAGTGTGTGAAGCTGGAATGGCATTCAGTTATCCACTTAAATTGGCAACTCAAGGGGTGTGTGTAATTCCAAGGCAGTGCCCTTTGTCCAAAGGCCCACAATATTATTCAGTTTAATTCTGTAACTGTCAAGATCTGGTCCATAGTCCACTGCCTCCCAGGGACAACCGCATATCACAGAGGCGTTGACAGTCATAATCGAGGGCTCTTGACAAGTTTATCCAATTAACGAACTCTCACTGTGAATCTCATCCCTCTTCAGACCTAAAGATCAAAGAATTGTTCACGGAAATGGAAATTTTCTCCAAAGAGAAGCATATCTTTGGGCGCGCTTTTTCTAACGCAGTGCATGTGGCATACTTTTCGCATTGAAGCTTTTCCGTAATTTACATATTTTTCAGAAACTCAACAAAACGCGGACTGTCCGTTTTTGCTGCCAAGGCTATGAGGGAAACCTCTCCGATAGCCAGGCCACCTGCAAGCCCATTTGCCGGGGCGGATGTGGGCGCGGCAGTTGCGTTCTGCCGGAAATTTGTAGCTGCGAGGAGGGATACATCGGCAAGCACTGCACTCAGCGTAGGTGGTCTGTACTTTTCCATCATTATTTATACTAAATAGTGTAATTTAAAGGCTGTGACCACGATCGCTGGGGCCTGGATTGCAAGAACCTCTGCCAGTGCCAGAATGGAGCTGCCTGCGACAATAAATCTGGCATATGCCATTGCCTGGCTGGTTGGGCAGGACAATTGTAAGTTGTATCGCGGCCAGTCTATCATAATCTTATTTTCCCCAACTTGCTGCAACAGCTGTGAGCAGCCCTGCCCCCAAGGAACCCATGGCATCATGTGCCGCAAGGTCTGTGATTGCGATGAGAAGCCGTGCAACCCCCAGACCGGAGCGTGCATCCTGCACGATCACCAGCCAGAGTTGAATGTCAGCCACGTTATCGTGGAAACGGTGAACTCCACGCTGGAGAAGATGGGCATTATTCCGCGCCCCGTCACCCCCAGTCCCCTCCCAGAAGTCATTGTAATCAAGCAGCCGACGGGCCAGGAAAGTGGTCATCACACGCCCAAGATTATTGTTCATCAGTCGGGCAGCGAACTACTCGAGAATCTTCATTCGTCTGCCGCTGGAATACCAGCTCCAGAGGTCATCCACGTCATAACCAACGGAATCACCTCGCCGCAGGAGCATCTGGCCGGATTTGCCGGATTGGATACCAACACCAGCCAAAAAGGAGCAGCCGATCCCCAAACGGGGGTGGTGACCACTCTGGTGGTCATTATGCTGCTCCTGCTCTTCGCCATTGCAGCTGGGGCGTTGTATGTGCACCGGAGGTATCACCACAAGGACTCTGTGGTCTACAATTCCAATGGAGTAGTGAAGACACAGTCCGCGAACCCGGAAGTCATCCTCACCGAAGCCTCAGCCCTTGGAAAGAATTTCCACGAGCCCCTGCCAGAGCCTCCCATTATATTTGCGGTCCCGCCGCAGTCAAACGAGGGTATGTAAGTGTCTCCATTGACCGTAAAACATCCGGAAGCTCGCTAGTAATAGGAATAATACGTAGCCATTTTTAAACAGCTCCAGCTGAACTGTACGATACGCCCAGCAATAACTCGTCAATTAAAACACCGCCTTACGCTTATGCTAGGAAGGAGTCTCTTTACTCGGTGATCACGCCCAAGTCTCGCAAGGGCAGCCTGGACTCGCACCTGTACGACGAGATCCGCTACCACCAGCAGCACCACCATCAGCATCACCAACAGCATCAGCAACGAAGCCACCAAGGTCAGCACTCCACCACTGCCTCCGCCTACCTGCCGGCCAGGCCGCCTTCAATGCCAGCGGGTGACCAGTTTTCCGGCGGAAGCCACCAATCCCACCAACGATCCCACCACGTCACCCACTTGATCATACCGCCACAGAATGCCAACTTCCTCCAGGTTCCGGCCCAAATCACTGCCAAGAGAATAGCACACCTGTGAGCATTATCCTTAATGTCTCTCAAATAGATATGATTTCCGGCAGATCCCATTGCTCCAGCTTGATGAAGTGTACAAATCTTTAATATTTTTCAACGATGCGCAATACAATTTAATTAAAATACTCAAGTTGACTTTAATCTCTTTATATATTTCGAACAACTATCAAGTATTATTAAGTTCTATGTTTATAAAAGTTTACGAGCTAGAATAGAATATGTAAATATAAGATATATTTCATATAATATGTAAAGATAAAGCATGGAAAATATAATTCTTAAAACCCAAAACCAATAACTCTTTTACTTAAATATTATAGGAAGTTCGGTGGTTATATTTATAAATTAAGAACCATCCAAAGATCACAAAACCTAAAACAAGTACAATTAGTCCGATTACAGATGTGGGGGACAGGTTCAAAGGCTTATGGATTTTTCCGCAATTTTTGCAAGTTTTATAGGTTTTAGGTATATGGGAATTGTTGCCAGAGCTATTTTTGACCATTTCAAAATCATTCAAACTAAACAATTCCCGAGTTTTTCTTGATGGATTGGTTCTGTTCCGTTCATGAACAAATGTGTTTCCGGTTAAGTTTATATTCTTCCAACTCGTTTGAGAGGCCACAAATACAAGGAGTTCCAAATTAATGTTGCACCACAACAACAAATGGCAGAAATGCATATTTAAATTAAAAAATAAAGCGTGTTGGTACGATGAGAGCTGGACATCTACTGAATAGCTGAAAGCCAGTTGACGTATGTACGCCGTGAGCCGAAACATTAAAAAGTAAACTCAAGGGACTCCTTTTGTTCCCTCAAGGGAATAGTAGCTTGTTCAGCTCATACTCTTGCTAACCATTTCATTTCACTGATTATTACTTGAATATTGTTTATTTATAAAAAATCAGAAAAACAGTCTTTAGGGGGAAACCCCAACCGCCAATCTTATCAGAGTTCAATCACAACAATATTTATTTTAATAAAAGTTGATTTTAGGTCTACTTTCAAGCACAACCCTTGAACAACTGTACGATTTTCAGATATGCAGTATAACTCTTCTCTAAAAATGCACAACTCTCTTGAGTATTCGGGATCGTTTTCCGAGAACGAGTGATGCTGGTACTGATAAGACCGCGAAATTAAATTTAAATCCCAAAGCAGCTCGCTCATTCGCGCCACGACATCGAAGCGGGAAACTATTATTAAGACGACATGCATTTCTGGGGACCGTCTCCGGTTGTGCTAATTACGCTGCTGGAACTGCTGGCGGTCCCGGCTCTCGGTGAGGCGGAGTCGACGGAACTCTACGGAGATATTGTGATTCACGGAGAGTTTGAGTCGCTCAGCTTGACTCGCGAACGCCAGAAGCATCTTTGTCAACGAGAGGTGCCGTAAGTAAAGTAGATCTTCTTCAGATTGGAGAACAATTTTATGAACTAATATTAATTTAATCTAGTGTTGTGTTCTTCCAAACGCACAAGGACTTGATGCCGCGGGGAAATGGCTCCTCCATTTTCTACCACCGCATAGAGGTCTGCTGCGAAGGATATCGAAGGGATCCGTATTCCAAGGGCTGTGTGCCGGACTGCTCGCAAAGTTCGTCAGACAACTGCCGCAATGGCTTCTGCCGAAGTCCGGAACACTGTGAGTGCTTTCCGGATTTTGTTCGCAACGAGTATGGAGCCTGCATCCACACCTGTCCGATTGAATGCCAGCACGGTCGATGCTACCTGAACGGCACCTGTGCCTGCCATCGGGGCTTCGCCCTCGACCAGGAGACCCGTCTCTTCTGCCGACCGCAGTGCTCCAAAGCCTGCGGCACGCACGAGACGTGTGTGGCACCCGAGGAGTGCGAATGCGCCCCCGGATACAGGCGCACCCCAGATCTGGGATGCCAGCCCGTCTGCGCCCCGGACTGCGGGTACGGCAAGTGTGTCGCCCCCAATCAGTGCGAGTGCTTCGCGGGATTCATAAAGCGTCCCCAGCGCAATGTGTGCGAGGCAGAGTGCTACATGTATGTATAGACGGTTTTGGAAGCACTGGTTTGTGGTACCCATCCGGCTTATTCCCCAGAAATTGTGAGAACGGCTTTTGTGAGTCGCGGTACAAGTGCCAGTGCCGGGAGGGCTATCGGTACGACCTGAACACCACCAGCTGTTTGCCGGAGTGCTTCGAAAACTGTGGCCATGGAAACGGAGTTTGTATCGCACCCGGAGTGTGTCGCTGCTTTGAGGGATACGAGGCCCATGGCACGGAGTGCCGCCCCAAGTGCGACAGGTTTGTGAATAATACTCCTGATTCCGAAATATTTATTTTATTTGATGTGCAGGTCCTGCGGCAAATACGGCCGTTGCCTGGCTCCAAATATATGCGGATGTGGACACGCAGAGCAGCGTTGCCTGAACGGTCTATGCGAATCAGGAGACCACTGCCAGTGTCCTCCGGGAGAAGCGCACTTTGTGGACCGGTGTTTGGGACCAAACCAACTGAACCATCAGTTGTCCACCAACGAAAAACGACAGCATTTCAACCAACAGTTGGCTCACGAGTTTAATGCTCTGATCGGACGCCTCTTCAATCTCGTTTAAGACAATATATTATAATAATTGATTACACTTTTTGAGTTAGACGGCCTGGCAGGTCTGGCGGCCCTTGATGCCGCTCTTGATAAAGCCGGGACGGCAGATGCAGAAGTTCGGGGCACTGCAGAATCCATTTTGGCATCCCAGGGGGCAGTGGGGCTGACAGATGTTCCGCTGAATGGTGTCCTTTATGTAGCCGGGCTTGCACTCGCACTGGTTGTTTCCCAGACAAATGCCATTGAGACAGGGAATGTCGCACTTTGGCTGGCACTCGGCGGTCTTGCGATCCCACTCGAAGCCGGTGGCGCATTCGCACATATCCGGGCCGATGCAGCGTCCGTTCCTGCAGGGTCTGGTTAGGGGAGACAGGTGAAATAGCTTGGAATCTAGTAGCCCTAAGGTCAATCCACTCACATGGTGCATACGGGCTCGCAGCGTTCATCTACCTTTTGGTAGCCTGTGTTGCAGCTGCACTGACCGGGGGCCGTGCACTTTCCGTTCTCACAGCTATCGCACACCGGCTCGCAGGTTCCGTCCGCCGCCTGGCGGTAGCCCTGCAAGCAGGCACACTTGTTGGGGGCCACACAGTGACCGAAGGCACAGCCCGGCTTGCACTCCGGCTGACAGTACTTGCGGGTCACCGGCTCCAGGACATATCCCTCGCGACACCGGCACTCGTTCCGTTCGTCGCACACCCCGTTGCCGCAACCCAGGGGACAGGTGGAGATGCACTTGCCCTCGGTGGTCCGGACATGGCCTGGAATGCAGACGCAGGTGTTCGGCGCCGTGCAGATACCGTTGGGGCAGTCGTCGGCGCAGATGGGCTCGCAGCGGCGGTAGATGTGGGGATTCCGTTCGTAGCCGTCGCAGCACACCTCGATGCGACTCATGTCTGGAGTGGTGCCGTTGCCGACGAACTTGTCCCGGGAGTTGCGGAGAAGGGAGGCAGTGCTGCGTAACGAAAAGTGTATAGTATTACTCACAGTCCTTGAATGATATCCATATTACATAATTTCTCCATATTATTCCTCTAAATGTACTATTTCAGAAGCGTATTATCGGAAACCTCAAGTAGAGGCCACGAAACTTATCGGAAAACTGCACAAATACAGTACATGTTTTTACCATGACGCACTTAGTTATCAGCCCAGCGGAGGATGTCGAGGTCGTAAGTTCACCAATTTAATTGTTGCCTTGTTTTCGACTGCCCACCGATTCGGCGATAACTTTGGAACGGAACTATTGGAATGTTTGGTGAGGTACTTACGGAACTTCCCTGAAGCAGATGCCACTGGCCATGGCTGAGCGGGTTTTGTTGATGAACAGAGCCGTTTCGTCCAGGATCTGGGGGGCGCGGGTAACTGAAGGACTAATGGGCTGAACGTAGTGACCGTAGAGCGGCGGCAGGGTGGAGGGCTGGTAGGTCTCCGCTGGCACAAAACCAGCCGATCCCTGGCCGACGTGGTTCTGGGACTGCCAGTTGTAGGTGCTTTGGTTCTGTTGGTTCCATCCGTAGCTGGTCTGGTTGTAGCTGCTCCACCCGTACTCACTGGAATTTCCGGACAGCTGGAGATTCGCCGATGGCGGCTGGCGGGTCTTAATGCCAGCCGTCTTGAACTGGCCCTGACCGGAGGCACAGATGGCCATCAGAGACGCGAGAATGAGCATCTGATTCGATGACCTCATGCTGACGATGTCGCTGGATTATGGATTACTTCTGAAAATTGACTTGGCGCCCACGCTCACGTCTGCTGGCGATTGCGGTTGCACTTCGACTAATCGACTGGCAATGAATGGGGAACTGTGGATCTCTCGGTCGCCATTCGCCTCCGGCGACCTCCTGCCCCGCCCCTAATCAGCACCCCGCCGATGTATCAATGTGAGCTCCGCTCTCAGTCGCTTCAAGGCAGAAAGCAATTGATAATTTCTATTTGTGGTCGGTCGGTCGTAAACAAACAAACTTTTTTGAATGCCTAATGGGTATTTCCAGGAAAGCTTAACAAATCTCGGTTTGTTCAGGTATCTCACAACTGAGGTCTCTTACACATCAAATTAATTTTAGACTCAATTTTATTTCATTTATTGAACTTTCCAAACTAACTCCAAACACTATATACGACACTTGCCGTCTCTCCACGAGTATCCCGGAGCACACTCACACCGACCAGGGGAGTAGCACAATCCATTCGTGCAATCCTCTTCGCAAATGGGCACACATTTTAGATTCCTTGAAGTCCCCTCATTCAGGTATCCACTACAGCAGTACGAAAACTGCCGCCTCCTGGAGTCCGGATTGACTGCCATAACACTGTTTCCAAATGGGGAATATTACTGTCAGAATATTGTCAGAAAACCCATCGCAGTTCTTACTCTTTTTCGTCGTAACATATTCCAGAGGGCCGGTTGGCCAGGATTTCACTCGACCATTGGTCTTCCACGGACTTTCTCCAAAACTGGCCCACGGCTGGAGGAGGCAGCGTCATGAGGCAGGCCAGGCAGAATATAATCAGGCTACCCACAGTGGATGTCAAGTGCATATTGTCTCAGTATCTGGAAATTCGAACGAGGTCGGGAGAAAACACGAGGCGAGGCCGGCCAACGTCTGTGATCTACTAAATTGTCGTCTGACTCAGGCTGGCTTCTGAGTCCACGAAGAAAGAAATTTTCTGAGTTGAGGGTATTTCGCTGACATAGGAAAAAATAAATGTATAGAAATATTATACATCGAATTGGAAAGGGCTATAGAACTAGACAGCCACATAATTCAAAAAACATTCTTGACTAAAAATTTATATATATTTGAGAGAGAAATTTTTAAGTTAATTTTAGTTTTGTTATAAGTTTCTTAAGTTTGTCAATTTTATGGAAAAATAGAGTAAGCACCAGTTGCATTTCATTCTCCAGTTCTCCAGATATGAATACGAATATCAGCCTTCAGCTGACCCATTGATAAGCCCACAAAGATTGAGAAAAGTTTCAGTGTTTATTAGAGTGTTTTCTTTGTGACTGTGGAAGTGGGGGAGCCTATCTCTCACAGCCACCACATGGAACTGTGCACGTTTTCGGAGCCGCCCAATCTGAAGTGCCTGCCCAGGAGTAGGTCAAATTCATGGATGAGGGAAGAGTTTACCCGGATGGGGTCCATTGAGGCGTAGGTCGTAACCGTGTCGGGCGACATGCACTTGTCAATGAACCTCGTCTTGCCGGGCTCACATCGACACCGTCCCTGGGAATCGCACAGTCCGAACTCACACTTTTGATAGGTGCGGTCCGGTCCAGGGACCACGGCGCATCCGCACATATTGGGGGCGATGCATTTTCCATAGTAGCCACATCCGCGATCGCATACAGCCTCGCACTTCTCCCGGTTCCGGACGTACCCGTTGAAACAACGGCAGTTCCCCGGTGTAATACAGATACCGTTATCGCAAAAGTCGCCGCAGTCGGGCAGGCAGCTGGTGGTGTTCTCGTCGTAGCGATATCCATTTTGGCAAACGCACGTCGTCAGATTGGCACAAAAGCCGTTCTCACAACGCCTAGAAAGTGGAGTCCATTCATAGTATCGTAATTTAAAAATAGTTTGTTTGATAACCAGAGTATGAAAACAAAATTATTGTTGACTCACTTGTAGCAAATGCTTTCGCAGGAGGTGCCATTGGCGCGCTTTCGAAATCCCGGGAAGCATTCGCACTGGTTGGGGCCCACGCAGTGGCCGTAACCACAGTCCGGAATGCAAACCGGTTGGCAACCCAAGGCCGAGGACTCCCGCAGGCCCCGGGCATAGCCCTCGGCGCACTCACACTTGCCCGGCTCCAGGCAGATCTCGTTGTGGCCACAGGTGGTGTTGCACTGTGGCTGGCAGAAGCGTCGCGATCCGTCCAGCTCGTAGCCCGGGTCGCACAGGCAGGTGCCGTTGAGGAAACATCGTCCGTGGGGACACCCTAGCGGACACGTGGGCACACAGTTGTTGCGGTAATTCAAAACGAAGTCGGCGAAGCACTGGCACATGCCACCGGCCAGGCAGAAGCCGTTCTCTTGGCAGCGATCGCCGCAGTCGGGGACGCACTTGCTCCAGTCGTACTCGTAGCGCCGCCAACCCTTGCAACATACCTCGATCACGTTGAAGTAGGGATTCGTTGTGCTGTTGCCCACGATTTTGACCTCCTTGTCGTACTGGAAGAACACGGCGCTACAGGCGACATGGATTATAAGGATGTATGAGTCAACCTATTCTTGTATCCTTCATGATTTTAATATTTTTCTAATATTTTCTCATATCTGTCTAATATACTATGCTAACTTTTGTTTCAAAATACATTCTGCGGTCGAGATATTTAACTTGAAAGCTTTTCCCAACACCCACTTACGGCACTTCCCGGAAACACTTGTCCGGATGCTCTCCCCGTCTTGGCAGTGACAAGCCGTGCGGAATGATGTACGGCTTTCGGGTGGTGGACGTGGAGGAGAGGCGGCTCTGCTGAATGACTATCTCCCGCTGCAGCTCCCGCTGGCGCTGCTCCTCTCGCATCCGCAGCTGCTCGTCGATCTGGTGCTGCAACTGCTGCTCGTGGAGCTGCAGCTCCAGGGCGTGGAGCCAGCAGGCGAACAGGATCAGCAGTCCGGCGTGGATGGTCAGTTGGCGCAGAAGTGGCGACATCTCCGGATGGGAACGATCTGGATTTGGTTGTGGTACTGAAGCGCTCAAGTTGTGATTGTTTACTGGGCTGGCGACGACGACGCAGTTGGGTCAGCCTTTAATCGCCGTCAGAGCCTAAGATAAGAGGGCTGGGCTTTTAATTGAATACGCAGAGAGATCCCCAAGTGTGTCAAGTGGGAGAATGAACAAAATTATGTTTAGTACTTATTGCATTTAGGAATGGGTCTTAAAGTATTTTGCATTCAAGCGATAATCTCACGTCGCAATATCTAGGCATGTTTTCCGGCTCTCCGTAGACGTCGCTTTGAAAAACTGAGCTAAGTCCGCTCTAATATTTTCAGAGCATTCGAAAAATGTTGTATTGATAAGCTCTTGAGGCGGGGAACTCGCCTAACTCGAACAATATTAGTATAATTTTAGCAAGCAAATTGTGAACACGATTCAAACACAAATCACAAATGGGTCTCATCGAGCTGACCATTTTTCTCACCATTTTCCAACTGATGCATGTGCCTTGTTCCACGGCGTATTCGCCAAGCTATCAGGATTACGACCCCGCCCAGCGATATGGCCCCCGGAGACCCGTGGGTCAAGATCCAGGCCCGTATGGTCGCGGCTACATGGACAATCGACAGTTGTCGTACAATCGACCAGAAGGTGGTAACTTTGAAGACTCAAGACTATTGGATGAGCCGCCAAAGAGTCGCCAGTACTTGATCCGAGAACACGAAACAGTTTCCGACAAGCAGAGGCACAAGTGCCGCTTTTGGGTGCCGTAAGTATAGGAATCAATAGTTACTTGTTTGTAAACATTTTAATTTATTCACATATGTCTTTTTTGCAAGGCCTGAGGTCGTCGATAAGTATCCCAACGCCACCATCACCCAGGTGGACAACAAAAACCGGCTGTCGATGATAGAGGCCTGCTGTACGGGCTACTCGACTATCCGGCTCTTGGGGGTGACCGTGTGTCGACCCAAGTGCGGGTGCCAGAACGGGAGCTGCCGGGCGCCGGGGGAGTGCGAGTGCTACGAGGGCTTCGTCCGGAACGACAACGGGGACTGCGTATTCGCCTGTCCGTTGGGGTGTCAGAACGGTCGATGCTACCTCGACGGTAGTTGCCAATGCGATCCGGGCTACAAGCTGGATGAGACCAGGCGCTTCTGCCGGCCCATTTGCAGCAATGGATGCGGCAGTAGTCCGAGGCACAACTGCACCGAACCGGAGGTCTGCGGCTGCTCCAAGGGCTACCAACTAACGGACGACGGATGCCAGCCCGTCTGCGATCCTGAGTGTGGTATCGGAGGCCTCTGCAAGGACAACAACAAGTGCGACTGCGGATCAGGCTACAATCTTAAGGATGGGGTCTGCCAGGCCGATTGCTATCAGTAAGTGGGAGGGAGGAATTTGTTTTTAATTTCAGTCTAACGACTATCTATTCATCTCACAGAAGGTGCAACAACGGAATATGCGTAAGCCGCAATCGGTGCATCTGCGATCCCGGCTTCACTTATCACGAGCAATCCTCCATGTGTGTTCCCATCTGAACCCTCGAACTCGGCCCACATCCTTCTGTCCTACAGTATATAAGTCGAGGTTCACATTAGGAAACCTGCCAAGAATTTTGTCCTTTGAAGCACTTATCCCAAAATCCATGAACATTGAATGCAAATAATATTATTTTATTTTAATCTCTAATGCCTCTGTTCTTCCTAATATCAACACATATTATTTATGTTTCAAATGTTTCTTAGCCCCTCTTCAAAACTAACAAAAGTCTGTAGCATACATTTTTTAAAATTATTAATAAACAGAAAAAAGTTCGTATTTTTCAAGAAGATAAGTTATTTTCAAGAAAAGAAGACGAGAGCAGTATTGGGTAGTCGAAAAATTTATCTGTTGCGTTAAATATTTTGAAATACTTTTCAATCGCATTTTCGCCAAAAAAATGAGATTTCCATATACGTCCACATGAGTCAATATTTGGGTCTATTCAAAATAACAATTTAATTCATTTTTGGTTAATTATAATTCAGATGTTTCAGAATTTTCAGTTTTTAAAGATCGTTTTCGTATATTCCCTCCTGCATTGGGTCCACAGGCCTCTGACGATTGCGTCGATAGAATATGTAGATGGCAGCAATCCCAGCCCCAAGAACTATGATCCCGGTACACCAAGCTGTTAACACGACCCAGGTAGAAGCCTTCTGGGTTGGCTTCATTGCGGTCGTGGCTTCGGCTTCCTGTGGCTGCACCTTGGGCACCTTGCACACATACCGGGTTTCCTCGGAGCTGTAGTCCTCGTCCCCGCTGTTATTGCATATCAAGTCGCCGCTGTGTGGGTCACAGCGACAGAGGCTTAGATTCCGGCATGGCTTGTCCATATCATCGTGACAGATCCTGGTGCACTTGGCAGTGCTCACGATACCGTCCTCATCAAATTCCGTCCAACACGAACAGTTGGTACTGCAATTCGTATCTTGAAACTGCAAAAAGTCTGCAGCTGTGACGGATGTGGAGCTGGGATTAATTTGAATGGTTGTGGACTGTGTTGGTCTTTGGCAACCTTCCCCAGTCATTTCGAAGCCTGCCCAGCACTGACACTTTTTCGGGGCCATGCAGTCTCCGAACTCGCATTTATCACAACTCGGGGTACAATGGTTCTCCGAGCCTGAAATTTTAGTGTACCCCTCTAGGCAGCTGCACCGACCCGGCGCAGAGCAGCTTCCATTGATGCACTCAGTTTCACACACCGGCAGGCATACAGAAGTTACGGAATGGTTGCTTGCCTCCGGCTCGAAGCCCACGTGGCAAAAGCACACATCCGGCGCCACACAGTCCCCGTTTAAGCAGCCCTTCTCGCAAATGGGCTCGCACACATGCTGGGATCCATTCCCAAACCGATAACCTGGATCGCAAGTGCAGGTCTCCGGCTGGGTGCAACGACCGTGGACGCAATTCAAGCTGCATTGGGGCTCACACACTTGGTCTGGTCCCATCAGGTGACCGATATTGCAGACGCATACCTCCGGCGAGAAGCAGAAGCCATTGGGACAGCCTTTGCTGCACTTGGGCACACAGTGACTGCCGTTTGTAGTTTTTTCATAGCCCGGATAGCACTCGCACAGATCCGGAGATACACAGTGGGCGTAGTCGGGGCACCCGGGACTGCAGCGCGGCTCGCAGCGATCGCCCTTCATAAGGTACCCAGGATCGCAAGTGCAAACATTTGGGAGCATGCACTTCCCGTGGGTCGGACAGCCCTTGGGGCAAATTGGCTGGCACTCGTTGCCCTCCAAAGAGTATCCCTCATCGCACTGGCACACCTCCGGACTAACGCACCTACTGTGATTTCCACAGCTCTGCCGGCAGACGGGTAGGCAAGGTCCTCCGGAAGTATCAGACTGATAACCATCCTCGCAGACGCACACGTTCGGGTCTTGGCAGCGCGAATTTGTTCCGCAGGATGGCTCGCACATAGGTCCGCAGGTGGTTGTGCTGCCTTCCAGTTTGGTGTATCCTATTTTACATTCACATTTCCCAGGCTCAGCGCAGAAACTATGATCCCCACAAGCTTCCGGACACACTGGCACGCATTCGAAGTTCTGCATCTCGTAGCCATCTTGGCAGCTGCAACGATTCGGCTGGTTGCACACCTGATTCTTGCCACATCCGCCTGGGCAGACGGGCTGGCAGTCTGGTCCACCGTAGCCCTCCTTGCAGCTGCATCTCCCAGGAGCCTCACAGAAACTGTTCCCAGAGCATCCTCTTGTGCAGATTGGCCTACAGGCTTCGATCGATCCCTCGTAGCCAGAACAACAGAATTGCCTGTTTTCCATTTTGTAGCGCACCTAAGAAGCAGAAAAATAAAAGCTTTCATTGTTTCCGCATTGAATTATGAATAATTTTCATATAATGCCAAAGAATTTGAGATAAGAAGTTTATTTACGCGACATGAAACCAAACTATGGGAACCCCATTCTTTTGTATGACGACAATCTTTTTAAATCTCAATGGGTTTTGTATCTTGAAAACTTTGATTTTGAAGGGAGTTTAGTTCGTTTTTCAATTAATTAATAAAAGAAGAAGGAAATGTTGTTTACTTTTTTTTAAATTAAATTACTTTAATTGTTTTAAAGCAATTAATTTTGTTGACGGGCTTTGGGGAGATACTCTGTGTTTTATTTTGTGTAAAATAACTAATGATTTTATTCTTAGTTTTAAGCTTAAATTAAGTCAAAAACCACAGCACTGTCACTCTCACTTCCCATTATTTTATGCAACATAAAAATGCTTGATTATTGTTTAATTTACCTCATCTTGCCAACTATATTCACGACGATATTTTGTTTGCCATCCTCGCCAAAAGGTACGTTCTTGGTAAGGAACCATTTTGGGCTTATAAACCGGATGTAAATAGGTTACCATTTCAGGGCTAATGCAAACATGAGATCCATAGGATTCTACGCCAGATAGATGATAAAGTTCTAACACGGCGAATACCCAACATTGGGCAAATTGTGCAATTTTCTTCATAGTGTTTAAAGTTTCTACTCTTCTTCACAGTTTTCTGATCAATTCTCTCCAACGATCCAAATTAAACTGAGCTTTCAAACTGGAAACTGATATGAACCTCCTCAAGTACTTTGTATGAACTCATTTATTTTCATAAGATAAATGGCGAAATTGAAAGCTCTTATTTATCTCTGTAGGCTTTATATCCTAGTATGCTGTATTGAAATTGAGCTGACCATTTTTATACCCTTTCTTGTTTTTATTAAATTTTAAAGCAATTGCAATTTTTTCTTAAAGCGATTTTTTGTATTATCGAAAAATAACTAATGATTTTATTTTAGATTTAAGCTTAAATTAGGTCAAAAACCACAACACTGTCACTCTCACTTCCCATTTGTTTATACAACATAAAAATTCTTGATTATTGTTTAATTTACCTCATGTTGCCAACTATATTCACGACGATATTTTGTTTGCCATCCTCGCCAAAAGGTACGTTCTTGGTAAGGAACCATTTTGGACTTATAAACCGGATGTAAATAGGTTACCATTTCAGGGCGAATGCAAACATGAGATCCATAGGATTCTACGCCAGATAGATGATAAAGTTCTAACACGGCGAATACCCAACATTGGGCAAATTGTGCAATTTTCTTCATAGTATTTAAAATTTCTACTCTTCTTCGCAGTTTTCTGATCAATTCTCTCCAACGATCCAAATTAAACTGAGCTTTCAAACTGCAAACTTATATGAACCTCCTCAAATAATTTGTATGAACTCATTTATTGTTATCTCTGTGAGCTTTATATCCTGGTATGCTGTATTGAAACAGCTTTTTGAAAAAAAGTCACTTTGCGTATTATCGTTGAGGTCGCTATCAAATGTTGGTGAATTTTGTAAAACATTTTCCACAACAAAAGAGAAAAGCACTCATTTGACCTTGATCTCCCCAAGTAATATTTCTTTGTGATCCAGTTTCAATTGATATCTCTTAGTTCTAACTGGGGAAGAGCTTATCGAGTTGTACATAAAAGCGCTATTGCGCAAGTCTATATTAAATAAGTTTATTTTATAATAAAATGGATATAGATTACTACAATTCCTTAATAAAAATTACTCAACATGTTTTTTTTTTATCTAATAAGTCCTCAGTTAGGAAAGGTACATTAAATTCAATTGGAATTTTCAGAAATTGAAAAGGTAAATCGGTATAAAAGAACTCATTGAAAAAAGCTTTTATTTTTGCATTTACTTTATTACTTTTTTTCTGCAACAAATTCATTAATCTCTTTAGCTCGACGATAAGACAGATCGCACAAGTCATAGTAGTACATACAGTCTATGTATGAATAAACACTTCAAACAGCAAATTCAATGTTAAGGATCTCAGTTTGGGTGGACTGCACTTCGACTCGTATCTGAATCTGAGAGGCTATTGTTCTGTGAGACATTGGGTTCATTAAACACATATAGCACATGGGTATCTGTGCCATATAAATAGCGATATAGGAGGAAAAATACAGCGCTCAAATGATAAGCCCTGAAGTCTGATTGACCGTCTCTCGAAATACGATTGAAAGTCAATGGTGTGATCATTAGCGAAAAGTATCTTTCAGTGAGCAGTTGCATTAAAAAGACTTCCGACGATCCATTGAAGAAAAAATAACGAAGCATGTTAGTTTTTGTTGTGCTATTAGTGGCCGGTCTTGGCCTGCGGGCACAGGCTTGTGTTGTTCGCTTGCCGTGAGTTGAAATGACTTGAGAAAATGAATAAAATGAGTCAAGTTTTCACTAAATGACAACCTAATCGACTTTCAGGGTGGTGAAAATGCGCGGCACTCTGGTTACAATGCGCAAGCCTCAAATTCATGGAAACTGTACTGGCAGTTGTGGATCTTTGGTGGGAAGAACTAGAACGGAGGTAAATGTGTTATAAACAATTTATATCTCTTCAAAGAACATCAAAAATCATTCAAAAATCAAAATCCCCTTCAAAAATCCTGCAAAATGCATGGAAGGACAATATTGCCACCAGAGGATGGCTATATGGCAATATCTTGCCAATTTCCAACCGATTCTTGAGCGGAATACCTTAAACGATTTGGAGATAGATTCTCCGCCATTCTGCATTAAAATCAAAAAACGAAATATTTTTTAGATTTTATGTGAATATTTCTGGGGGATACCCTTCAAAAATGGTGACAATGCGTGAAAGGACAATATTGCCCCCAACGATGGCTATATCTTGGCCAATTTCTATCCGATTCTTGAGCGGAATACCTTAAACGATTTGTAGATAGATTCTCCGCCATTCTGCATTAAAATCAAAAAACGAAATATTTTTTAGATTTTATGTGAATATTTCTGGGGGATACCCTTCAAAAATGGTGACAATGCGTGAAAGGACAATATTGCCCCAACGATGGCTATCTCTTGGCCAATTTCCATCCGATTCTTGAGCGGAATGCCTAAGAATAATTAAATTATTTTTAGATAGATTCTCCGCCAATCTGCATTGAATATTTCTGCGCAAAAAATCTTAGAACATGACAATACATTATGGCTCATAGAGATGACTATATATTGTATAATTTCCATGCGATTGTTTAGCGCAATATGTTATTCGTAATCCCAATATTTTTATATCCTGAGAGAATATTTTATGATGAAAACGCAGATAGCCGTTTAATTTTCAATAAAATGCAAAAATAAAAATACCATATAGATTTTTGATGTAATTTTCTCTAATATTTTAAATTATTCTCCGTTCCTCAAGACATACATGTCCTACGATGAAGTCTGCTGTGAAGGCTACGTACGTGATGAGGATGAGTAAGTATCTGGAAGACTCTTATTCCAATAGTAATCCAATAATATCGTTTAAAACTGTTTACCCGGTGCAGTGAGTGCGTTCCTCAGTGTAAGAGCTGTGGAACCAATGGGAAGTGCCTCTCGCCGGATGTGTGTCTGTGCGGAAAGGGCTACTCGAATCGAAGGGATCGCGGTGTCTGCGAACCGGAATGCAGCGAGTCCTGCGAAAACGGTACTTGTGTGGCTCCAGATGAGTGTCAGTGTGATGTGGGTCACCGGTTTGTAAATGGATCCCGGTCGGTGTGTGAGCTCGCTTGCCAAGGTGACTGCACCAATGGCCGTTGCCTGGAGAACGGCGAGTGCCAGTGCCAGGTGGGCTACCAGTGGGACGTGCAGCTGAAGAAATGTGTGCCCGTTTGCCAAAACCCGTGCTGGCATGGCGATTGTGTGGCGCCCAACGAGTGCCGTTGCCACAAGGGCTATGAGCCTCTCTTCCTCCAACCCTGGAAGTGCGATCCCGTCTGCACGAATGGCTGTGCCAACGGTGCTTGTGTTTCCCCCGAGGTCTGCTACTGTAAGCCTGGCTTTGTCCACATCGACCCGAACAATGTCTCCTCGAGCTGCCAGCCGCAATGTAAGCCGCCCTGCGTTAACGGCACCTGCGTCTCACCTGATCGTTGCATTTGTAACGAGGGCCACGTCTTCGCCGATACATCAGAAAAGGTATGTCAGCCGAGTTGTGCCAAAAACTGCGAAAACGGCGTCTGCAGGGGCCCCGGCCAGTGTGAGTGCCTTGCTGGTTACCAGAAAACGTCCCCACACCGATGTACCCCCGTCTGCTCCACGGCTTGCGGACGCAATGCGCACTGTTCCGCTCCGGACGTCTGCACCTGCGAGGCGGGCTACACTTTCGTTAACGGCAGCACCACTGAGTGCGAGCCCTTCTGTCCCCGGAACTGCAAAAATGGAGTGTGCAGCAGTCCAGGCACTTGCAGCTGCTGGGAAGGCTACCAGGTGAGACAATGCATAAAGACTACTAGCTAGCTGGCATAATTATATTTATTATATTCTTTATAATATTTTATTATATTCGATGCAAGGCACTGCTCAATTTTTACTGCATTCCCATCTGCACGAAATCCTGCCTCCACGGAATGTGTGTGGCGCCAAACGAGTGCCGTTGCTTCACCGGATACCGACCGAGTCCAACGATGGGATCGGTGATCTGCGAACCGATCTGCAGCCAGGACTGTGGACACGGCCGCTGCATAGCCCCGGAAATATGCCAATGCGACCCGGGTTACGCCAAGCGATGGCCTATGGGCACCTGCGATCCCCACTGCCCCCAAAAGTGCGTGAACAGCCATTGCGAGGGCGCTGGGAAATGCCGCTGCTACGAGGGCTTTCAACTCCGCCAGAACTCCAGTACCATCTGCGATCCCGTGTGTTCGCCGTCCTGCCAGAATGCCACCTGTGTCGAGCCCGACACATGCGCCTGCCTGCCCGGGTACGAGGACACCAAGGTGAAGTACCAATGTGTGCCTGCTTGTCGGCCCAGATGCGAGAACGGGCGCTGCACAGCCCCAGGTCGATGTGACTGCGATGCGGGTTATGCGGTGACCAATGCCAGTGAGCCCCACTCCTGTCGCCCTCAGTGTCGGGAGCAGTGCATCAACGCCGAGTGCCTGGCGCCGGAGAAGTGTGTCTGCCTGCCTGGCTACCGATTGCTGAGTGGAAGTAGCAGTGAGTGCGAACCAATATGCTCCAAGCCATGCGGATCGGGTAGGATGTGCACCGGTCCCGAGATTTGTGAGGGAGAGGACGCCGACTTGGATTCGGGACTGGAATCCAAATTTTCCGAGTCCGCCACCCATCTAGCCTTCCACTGGTCCATGTTTGTGCTGGCCATCCTGCTTTGCCTGTCGCTGGTGATGGCTCCGCTGCTGGTGATCCGGGAAATGCAGCGACGCAGACGAGGGGGCGACAAGCAGAGGACAAATCTGATCGAGAATCCCTCCTACGGAGTGATGATGGCCAACGAGGACGCCACCAGCGAACAGGGCATCGGCTTGGGGGACTAGTGGTCTGGCGGTCTATTCGCTCCAAAATCAAAGAACTGCATTCCATTTACTCGGAATAAGTTTAATTTAAGTTTTTATGGCTTGGTTTCGTTTTCAATGTCTACGGCGATGAGTGCTTGGCATCATCGAACACAATACACACGTACATAAATATATGTATCTATATGGAGTTACGCTAAATATTTACGATTAGTGTTAAGAATGTACTCTAATGTAATAAATTATGTTATACATACATTAATACTCTCGTCAATGCCGGCCGCTGGTTAACATCAAGCCGAATTTTAAATAAATGAAATTTTCAGATTCTAAAATAAACAGCCCATGGAACGAAGTTAGGTTACAACAAGAGTTTAGGGGACTTGACTAAGAGGGGCTTTAAAATGAGTTTCGTCCATTTCGTTCGGCTGGAACTTAACAAATTGACTACTTAATACTATAAATCTAATATCTTCTTTGTGGGTTCTTGTGTATTTCGTGTCATTGATAGCCTACGCGCCACATCCTTTGACCCTCCTCCTTGCTTGACCCCCACCCTACCCCGTATACAATCTATGAACACAGTCAGCTTTCGTCCTGTTCCCTGTGCATCCTACAGAAAGGTTTCCCGGTTGGCCCTGCTCATCCTCAGCCAGCCGAAGTCCCACCATCATGGCGGGGCGTCATTGGGGTCGGGCGGGGGTTTTGCTGGTTGCAACACAGCCGGCGGTGGGGCGGAGGAGGGGGCGATGAGGAAGCCACTAGAGGCTCCTGGCAGTGGCATGCCCAGAAATCCCGCCACTCCGGCATTGGCGGAATCACCGTCCTCCATAATGACCGAACTGTCGGCTGCCGAGGGGATGGTTGGCAGAAATCGTACTCCTAGGCGGGGCGGTGAAGAATCCTCCTCCTCCTGAACAGCTTCCTGTCTAACCAAGCGTGGTTTCACGGCCTCCAGTTGTGCTTTTCCGGTGTGTGCTGTCGGTATAGGGCATAATGAAGGAGTAAGTACTGCTTAATAAGAGCAAGGATGTATCTTTTTTACTGGATTTTACAGGATTTGATTCGAGAATCCATTTTAGAACAGTTGTATACAGTTATAAATATATACATCGGTCCCCGATTTGGGTGACAAACCTACCGATAATCGAGGGGAGGGGTGTGCTGCTCCCTGCACTGGAACGCGACAGCCGGAACGTAGAGGTGCTGGCAGTAGTGGCCGAGGCGGATGAGTCGTTTCGCGAGCTGGACAGATTCGAGTCCTGCGATGTCTTGCGGGTGATCAGCCAGGCGGAGTGGCGTCTGCGACCGTGGATGTGGCCGTGAGGCTCGATCATTTTCAGTGGCATGCTGCAGTTACCCTGCGGTCCGGGTGCGGACGAGGGTGGTCCGTGCCGCCAGCTGGAGGACCGCGAGCTGCAGAAGTTCTCGCTGGAGATGGAGCTGGCTCGGTTCTGACGCTGCTGGCGCAGCTCGGCGAACTGGTACTGGTACGGATTGGCGGCTGCTGCCGTATAGGCCCTTTGGCGCCGCTGCTGTGGCTGACGGCGCTGCTTACGTCGCCGTCGCCTTTCGCCGCAGCAGAAGGCCCTTAGTCGTTGCCACAGACTGGGCGCTTGCTCCATCTTGTGCCAGTTGGGCATTTCGCTGGGCAGCATCCTTAGGCAGCGGCAGCCGGGCGGATGAGCCACGGCCGCTGCAGTTGGCAGCAGCGGCGGGGGCAGCTCGCCTCGTTTGGTTCGGGCGCCGCCTCGACCGCCGCCTTGACCGCCACCGCCTCCGACCACCCGCGACTCCTCAAAGTGCTTGCACAGCGTCACGCAGTCCTTCTTAAACTGCTTGGTCATGATGGCGTAGAGGAACGGATTGCAGCAGCTGTTCAGAGGCAGCACAAACACGGTGAAAATCTTGGCCTGCTCCAGAGAGATCAGCTGCAGGCCGAAGATGGCCGTGATGGAGAAGAAGGCGATTGGGGACCAGCAGAGGAAGTCGGTGAACACCAACAGGGCCATCCGCTTGGCGATACGCGAGTCGTTCGTGTTCCAAGCCTGGCTGCCCCGGATGGCCCAGTACATCTTCAGATAGCAGCCCATCAGGGTCAGGAAAGCGCATCCATTGATGAACATCAGCGAGATGACGTACGTCAAGCTGGCCGGGCCCGTGGTAGTCTCGAAGGGTAGGCACACAGCGAACTTCCGGTAGTCCGACACGCCCATCAAGGGCATCAGGGCCATGACCAGAGCAAATATCCAGCCCACGCCCATTATGTAGCCGGCCTGCCTCAGAGACAGTCTCTTGTTAAGGTGGATGGCATGGGTGATGGCGTAGTTCCGCTCCAGCGTGATCACCGCCAAGGTGTAGACGGAGAGCTCGGAACTCAACACGGCCAGGAATCCCGACAGTTGGCAGAGCAGTGACATCTGCCAGGGTATGGCAAACATCCGGAACTCGCCCAGAGTGGCGGCATCCACAATGGCCAGGATGCCCAAGTAGATTCCCATGAAGAAGTCGGCCGCTGCTAGGTTGCAGACCAGAAACCTTGGCACATCCATCTTGGAGCGAGAGCAGATCAGTACGAAGACCACCGTTCCGTTTCCCAATAGAGCCAGAAGGAAAACCACCCAAACTCCGCAGCGCAGGGTCCACCAGTCGAAGAGATCGGCACAGGGCAGGAACGGTCCCGGCATGGGGAGGCACTGCACCGCACCGGGCTGAAAGTCCTCTGTGGAAATTCCCGAGAAGAGCCCGGTGCCGAAGCCATAGCCAGTGCCTGGGCCACTCATCTCGTGCTCCTCGAAGTACTCCTCCATGTAGCTGGTGGCTATCTGGCCTCCAGTCTGCGATTGCAACTGCTCCTCGTTGAAGTTGACCGCCATCTCCCAGGGATCGTGAATGGTGGCGCCCAGCTGTTTGCTGAGGTTATCTTTTGGAAACATAAACAGTATGAACGTTAGTTCTTCGAATTATTTATAGATAATATTATTTATTTAAACTCACGCATTTGAGGCCATATATTCATCATGCTATTGTTCCACAAAGTCATATCGAACTCTGCGTCCGAGGGAAACAGGACAGCCTCCTGGACCTGAGACGGTTTTCTCTGCGAGGACATTGCCACCAAGGGTAGAAAGGCGCAGCAGTGATAGGCATATGACAAGATCAGTGTTTGGATGCGGGGGAAGGTGTCTGGCGGAGGGAAGTCCCTCAGCTTCGGATTGTTGAAGGTCTTCAAGTGGAGCAACGCCCGCAGACCCGATTCGGGTAGCTCGGGAAAGACGTTATTACCCAGATTCAGGTCCTCCAGGGCAGTAAATCCCGAAAATGCTTCCTTGTGTATGTACGAGATCTCATTGCCCTCCAGGTCCCTGTAAGCAAGTTGTGTTTCAGTTCAATCGATTGTGAATAATACTTCGTGGATTAAAAGAGTCCTACAATAATTGCAGCTTGGGTATTCCGTAAAAGGCATCCTGAGGCAAGGACTTGATTCGATTATACGAGAGCAACAGATCATGCAGTTGTTTCAGGCCATTGAAGGGTTTTCCTTGGACCGATTCGATTTGATTGCTCGATAGATCTCTAGGTTGGCATAGAAGAGGGGTTATGGAAAGTGAATGCGGTTACTGGGGCTTCTTCTACTTACAACAGCCTTAAGTCTCTGCAGCTACTTAAATTTGGGATGCGTTTCAGGGAGTTGGTTTTTAGTTCTCTGCCACGACAAACAAAAAATATATGCTTCATTTTGTATATAAAGACAATGAGTTGCATTCAAAGTTTACTCACAAGCTCTTCAGTCTTGGCGTTTGACGGCACAGATTAGATGGCACATCCAGAATCCCGGCACGGTCCAGCTTGAGAATCTCCAGGGCATGACAGGCTTCAAGTTCAGGAAACGATCGCAAAGTGCGTACGTCAGACAAAATCCTAAAAAATAAAACGAGTGCCGTGTGGTGCATCACAATGCAAATCTGTTGGCTTTGAGAGACACTCACAGCTTCCGCAATTTGGTCATTCCCCGAAAGGCTCCTGCGGAAATGGTCGAAAGGGGGTTGGCCCTCATGTCCAGCATTTGCATGCTCCTGGGCAGATCTGTGTCGTTTATCCAGCGCATTCGATTGCTGGTCATGGACCTGGCCGGAGGGGGGTTGGAGAAAAACGATGACAGGAAGTTTAATATAAACGTTTATCCAATGCCAAGAAAAGTATCTTTTGGATACACACTGCTGGCAAGTGGCACTCGGATGCAGCTGCATTTAAAAGTCAAGTTTTGCAAACACGCCAACAATGCCAAAAATAAACCGTGACAAGTGCATACTCTAGGTCGCTCTCGTATTACCAAAGCCGTTCTGCTTTTCTTGGCCAACTATTGTGGGGATGTGGATCTGGGAATTTTGAGGAGAGTTCAGTCAAAACGGAAACAGCCAAAAGTCCCAAAAATTCCCAATCAGCAACCACAGAAGCTTTAAATTTCGAGCCAAACAAATGAACTTTCATTTCGATGGCAACTTTTCCACAAACAAAATCTCTTTGTTTATCTCGTCTAATTTGTTGCATTGTCTTGGCTTGGATCCCATTCCTTTCCAAGTGGAGTCAACAAAATGAAGATGCTTACTTAGGGGTTTTAATCCTTTGAAATTTACTTTTTTTTTTCGTTGCATTTCCACATATATGTGCAGCACACACATGGCGGAGAAATAAAAGGATTTTTTTCGCCACACTCGTACAAATTTATTTGCCAGCTTAATTCCCCAATCATGGATGCAATGGCTCTGGAGCTGCAGCACAGCGTGGCTTTTATCGCAACATTTAACATGCTCATAATTATCCTGTTTACCAGAAATTGAATTTCCTTGGGGAGCTCTGGGAATCGCAAACGATGTCACCATTGGAATGACAGTTGCAACGGACTAAGATGTTGCCGCGACTCGAGTTGCCGTTGCTCGTTTTTCGAGGAAGCAAGTGTGTAACAAAAAAACAAAATGCAACTTGCGGTTCTCGATTCTATGGTATGCTGGTAGGAATCTGAGGAAAACTAAGCTGGCTGGCCATAAATTCGACATGTAATGATGCGTTATGATTTTTGGTTTCCGCTTGTTTGCCGCCCGACAAAGTAGGAAATGTTGTGGCAAGTCAACAACGTCAATTGCTCTCTGCCCCAACCCAGTCCATGCTTCCCTCACCATTTTGGTAATCTCCTCGCCAGTGCACCTGTGTTTTCGTATATTCGATGTACTTACAGCTCCTGCAAATGCGACAGTTTGTTGAGTCCTTCGGGCAGGCTGCTTATTAAATTATCATCCAGTTCCCTGCAATGGAAGAGCAACAAACGCACCCTTAAAGAACACTCCTTGATTTCGATTATAGAAATTGAGTTGCAAATTTGCTTTTGCAGTTTCTTTTTCTGTTTTTTTTTTTTTTTTTTTTTTGTGAAAATCACAGCCATTTGCATGACTCTGTTTGGGGGGTCAGTTTTTCTACGTGACAGCACGTAGTTCGAGGCGGTGGGTTTTCCATTTCCGCTCGAGCGAAACGGGGCTAGAAGTATGCAAATTTATGCATGAACATAAAGTTCCCCACTACATTTTATCAAAGGGCATTGATTTCACTTATTTATCGTAATATTTTGTAATGACCAACTTGACGAATCTAATGAACGTGAATCCTATTAGTTTGTATCCAATTTATAAAAGTACTTCCAATCTGAATCTGGCTTCCAGAAAACAGGTGCTCCTACTACATAGTCCGCCGAGCTAATGCTTTATTACTTTTGCTTGGGTGGATGGATGCGACTTCAATAAATCTTGAAACAAATGCCAGAATGCACAGTGAGATCTCCCCCATTCTTCTCGGCCGCTTAGTCTTTCACGTTGCACGGCGAAAGTTTTGCACTTTCACTTGATGCATCCTAGAGAATGCATCCCCTTAACCTCGTTCGAAACGAGACTGGGACTCTGCCAGCCACAACATAAATTTACATATTTTTCCGCCGCCCAGCCATGTGATGCGGGGAGGCGTGGCTCTGGGCGTGTGTGCTGAATGGGGCGGTGCGTGTGGAGCGGCCGCAAGGAGAGCTGTGCAGCCCAAAAGCCAAAAATTTGCGGTAAACAGCAACGCAAAACGTCACCGCTGGCGTCGACAATTTAAGCTGTCGGATCGGCACCGAACTGGAGCTAAACTCAACTCAGCTGAACTCAACGCATGGGGGCTGCATGGGAGGAAGAAAATAATATAAAAGAAAAGTTCTCTCGCCTGTTCCGGAAAATTGAAATTTATTCGAGCCATGGCCGCAAAACGGATAAACACCATTTCCACTTGCCACTTGTGGTTGAAGTTGCATCGTTTCCTTCATACCCTGAGTATTTATAATGGGAAGAGCCAAGATGTCTCTTTACCTTAACCAAAAATTGTTGGACTGTTAATAAATCCATCCTATTTTTACCATTGGAAATATAAAAAAAAACTAAAATTATAAAACAAACTAACGTGTCAAGCAATATGGAAACTAAGAAATCCTTAACATATTTTAGGTATGATATTGTTTAGGCAAGTTTCTTCGAATTAATTTTTTAAAATTAAACTTTTAATATTTTTAATTAAAAAACCCACATTTTAGAAATAAATATCGGAATCTTGCAACGAGCGTTTCAGTGAAAAAATCCCATTCAATATGAGCTTGATATCAGTGTGTTTTTCCCACACTCTGTTTGGGTTTCTAAATAAACTGCTTAAAGTATTTAAAGTTTCGGCCATGGTTGCTATTACTCACAAAACTTTCAAAGCGGTTAAATTTTTAAGAGCACCCGCGGATATTTTCATGATTTGGTTTCGCTTCAGCAAACTGAAAAAAAGATAGAGATTTAATGCTTGAAATTGTAGTAGAACTCATGTATTACTTACAGCACGATCAAGTTTGGCATTCGCGGAAAGTCCTCGTCGTTTATTATTGTCAACAAATTGCTGCCCAAATTGCTGTCGATGGAAGCAAATGGAAGCAGAAGGAAAAAATTATGAGCAATGTCATGATTTTATGATCCCTTAACTTTCATTTATAATTCAATGCTTTTTTGTGGTTCGACTAAGTTTATAGATTAAAAATGGTAATGTATGAATGCGAAGGAAGTTAGGGGGTCAATGTTCTAGAAAAACATGCGCATAAAATTATTATTATTGGCTGTGGTTAGTTTATATAGGAATTAATACTGAGGGAGTTAAATAAATGTTGAGAATTGGAAGTATTTGATTCATGCCAGCATGCACTATAAATTAACAAAAGTGCTTTAAAATTCGACTGATTCGGTTTCGAAATTTGTTTGTGGTCGGCAGCATAATTTTCCATGGTGAGTCCACTTTTCATAAACAGTAATCGCGAACAATTTACCTAATTGCATTGTTAAGCTAAAAAGTTTACCAAAACTCATTCCGGAATTAATTTGCCAACAAAGAGTTGAACATTTGGGCAATTAAAAGCATTTGCCAATTGCGTTTGACTACGAAAATTTCGATAAACATGCAAAGTGAAATAATCAGAATGGAAAATGATTGGGGCAAATCAAAGGCTCACAGTGCTTCGAGGGTTCTGAGTCCGGCCAGCGCGTTTGTGGGAATGCGATAGAACAGGTTGCCCTCGAGGCGCAGGGTGCGTAGTTTCTGCAAGTGGCCAAGACAATCCCCGTCCAGGTTGACCAGGGCATTGCCGTTCAGCTGTCTGCAGGTGCAGCGAGGCGGGCCGCAGGTGGGTGGTGGTGTCAGCCATTGCAAAGGTGTCCAAATTAAAAGGAGAAACGAAAAAGCAGCACAGAGAAGTGTGTAAGAAATGCGAAAAATACGGGAGAATAGCGAGTAATTGCTCATATTTATGGGTGTGTGGGTCTGAGCCAGGGGCCCGTAACGTAAAACAAACAAAACTTCCGTCCGGCCGTGAAGTCCTTGCTCTGCTTCGATATCCTCAGCTAATTGCAATGCTCAAAAGCAAACATCAACGTCCACTGACACACTCACTGACAGACATATTTTATTTTTAAACACTTGCCGTTGCATACTTACAGGCTGGTCAGCTGGCCGAGTCCTTGGAACGATTGCGGCGGCAGGGACTTGAGGCCACAGTTCTGCAAGCTCAAGCGTTTCAATTTGCCCAGACCATAGAATGCATTGGGATCCATATTAATGATGCTATTGTCGGACAAAGTTCTGCAAATAAACCTTCCCTCGGTCAACAATAATACATATAACCGGCATAAAGTCAAACTAAAGTCGAGTGTCGTCGCCTAAAGTGCAGGAAATTGCAAGGATAGCACTGCCAGGAGTAATTAATCGTGCCAACTCGCTGAAATATACAGCGTAATCAAGTAATTTATATTACCCTGGCCAGGGTCGGGACTAGGACCAGGACTTGGATTTGGGAATGGTTGGGTGATGGGGGATCTGCGGTTTGGTCAGGGTTGGGTTGGGTCTCCGACTCGGTCTAAGGGTGTGTTGACCGCTGTGATTTTTTGCGGATGGGTTTGCTGTGAAATTGAATAATGAGTTTCTGCCACGCCCGCAAACGGCAACTTTGGCTTTTAAAATGACGAAAGTTTTTCATGTTGTCATATTTTGTATGGTTTTTTTTTCGAGAGCACGACAGATTAAAATGGGGAAGTTTTGTGGTTTCTGAAATACTCGTACTCCAACTCATACTACTTGTTTGAAAAATGTTGGATAATCTGAACTATGAATGCAATTGCTATATTAATCATTATTTAAAAACAAAACAAAAACTGAAAGTCATAAATTTCTCCTGTACTTACAGCTCCTCCAGACTCGGCACCATAAAAAATGAGTTCGCCTCCAATTTGGTTAAGTTGTTGTTTCCCAAATCTCTGTTTGGAAGGAAACAAAATAAACAAATTAATAACCCGCACTTAACCATTCGATAGGCCAACAATCCATCCGTCAATAAGGCAACAAGGACGTATTGCCATTGTCATGAATAGAAGTTGAGGCTTAAATGATTCCCCGAAAAATATGAGCCGGGTGGAGAGGATTGATATAAATCTCTGTGGGCCATCAATCAATCGGGAGAATGGCATGAAAACATATTTAGCTCACCCGAAGACCCCTCGCAGCGGAAAATGGCATAAAAATGAAGATGAACTGCCGGTGGGGCAACTTAGATTTGATTGCCAAAACGAAAACTTTGAACAAAGTCAGAAAATTCGTATTGAAAGTGAGTGCCAGATCCAAGCGCTGCAAGTGATTTTAATGGCTTATGATTGGTGCCTCGGAGCGATGCGTTAATTAATAAATTATTTATTTATTTATGGACCGTTCGAGTTGGCCATTAATCAGTGGAAACTTTGGCCTGGCCAAAAGCGGTGCCCAACTCCTTTGAGAGAGCCCGTCGGCGGCAAGAAAACGTGACTCACATACGTGAGCAATGACAGCGTTGACGCTGATGACGAGGCGATTGCCCCGCGATTGCGAAACGCTGCACAACGTGGCGTATGTGTAATTAGATTAAACCGCATGCCAAAATCGTCCAAAACCGAATCGAACCAAAGACTGCGAAATTGACTTGTAATTATGCGATTTGCGGAATGCTAGCTGCGGAAAATGGTTCAATATTTCGGACTATAAGTCGCCATAATCGCTTAATAAGGGAAGCTCACGAATTGTTCTCCAATGTAATTAAGCAGCTAGCTCAGGCCACAAAGACAATTGTCTTTGTAACTCAGCTTTCGGATACCTTTAAGATAGTTTTATAGGAATTTATAGCATTTATCTAAATGACCAATGATTTGATCCCCTTTTTCTTTAAAATACTCATAATAATCTAGCCGCTCTTGTCAATGTTATTGGCTCAAGATCTCTTTGGACATCATTTTTAGAGACTCATAGTCTCTCTTAAGGTACTTAATATCATTCTTTTAAGTTTCTTAATTACTTCTGCTTGTACAAACTTTAGAAAAAAAGCTACATATACTCACAGGACAATCACCTCGCTGGGCAGATTGACGGGCACCGCCAGGATACCGATCCCTCGGCAGCTGAGTCGCAGGCTCTCCAGGCTGCCGCTGCAGTGGCAGTGCTTTTGCTGCCACCGCTCGCAGATGGTGTGCAGGGTGCGCTGCGGCTGCTGCGGCGAAAGATGCTTACCGCTGGTGAGGTTGCCGGAGGCGGTGGCGGTGGCGGTGGCGGAAAGCTGGCTTCCGTGGTACTCCTGCAGAGACTTCTCGTACAGGATCTGGGCCTCCCTTTCGGGATCAGCCGAGGGCAGCATCACGTTCTCCCTGATGCCGGAGGGCAAGCTGGCTGGGGTGGGCGCGGCCAAGGACTTGTTTACTGCAACTTGGCTAAAATTGTGGTGCAGCGAGTCCTGGAAGTTAGACTGCTGCATGGCTTTTGTTCGATTTTCTTTGGTTTCCTCGCCTGCCACCTGAGCTGCCAGCGTCGGCACCAGCAGGAGCAGCAGCAGCATCAACAGAGAGCTGAGCAGCCAGCACCTGATGCTCTGCCGACGCCGCCGGCAACTTGCTGCCATCGTCGCCGTCGCTGTCGCTGTCGCTGCTGTCGTCGCAGTTGTTGATTGATGCTGTCAAGCATTTGTCATTTGATGACAGTTTTGTGTGCGATTCGTTTCTCGCTCATGATTCCCGGCTGCCGTTGCTTTCAGCTCGCAGTTACCGCTGTTCTTGTAACTCGCCACTAACCGACTCACTTCTCTGCAACTGCCGAGTATTTACTTTATTCACCCCGGCGTTCACTTTCCGATTCAGTTGCACTTTATTGTTAGCTCGGTTATTTGCCAGTAAATGGATTTCACTTTGATGGTCTGCGTTTTCACGCTTCACGTAACACAAATGCAGCGATTTCTTTGGTTATCACGGTGATTGATGCTGTCTGAGGGGATGCGATAATGAGGTGTCAGTTACGCTTCCTAAATTATTATTTATTGCCACTTGACGGTGGCACTACGCAATCAACTTGAGGGGAAAAGCAAATTGATTTTTCATCAGGTGAACTTTGATCGTAGTAATAGAATTAACTTGGAAAGCAATAGACTTCTATGGTTCATCACAACAGTCTATTTGGATTATATTGAGTGTAACATTTAAAACAAAACGGATGAAATTTGTTGACATTCATGGGCCAACATCATAATGTTTTTGTCACATTACCCTCGTTTATGACGAGGGTTCATCGCACAAAGGGAACTTTTTCAATCCCCGAACAGGCAGCACACCAGCCAGGACAAAATTAGCCAACAGGCCATCAAACACTTTACACCAACAAAGGCCCTCAATCAGCCGGGCCAAAAACGAACTCCCAAACTATCCAAAGCCGGGCCTTGTTCCTGTCAGAGACAAAAGGCCAGAAGCTGATGAATGACAAATTTGGCACACAATGTTCTGTGCAAAATTGGTGGGAAAGGCCCATTTTTCAACACTATCCCCGAGTCATAATTAATGAGTCTGTTGACAGTTTTAGATTTGCAATGGGCTACAAAGTGTCGACGAATCGTTTTTTTTTTTTTATATGTACTATATATGTATGTACATACGTTTGTATGGAAAAGCGACTAAATGAATCTTAAGTTCCACAGTCTGCGCGTCCGAAATGTCACGATGATGGCCCGATGCAGGATGAGGAAGGACAAAAATATGTCCAAAAATAAAAGAGATTTCCCAGCACGAGTCGCCGCCTCCACCGCAACATCGCAGAATCGCTCACACTTCTGCCGATGATTTATGGCATGTTTATGTTCTACTGACCTCGCCAATAGCAACTGAAAGCAGCAACAACGGAGCGGATAGTTGGGCACCTCGGAAACGTGGCCCGTGGATATTCTAACAAAAAAAAAGCGTTCAAAGCTACACAGAAAGTCGACTATAATATACCTCTTATTATTTGAATGTACTTTACCTATAGGTTTCACAAACTCCTACTTAAGTATATGAATGGTGTACCCTACCTGGAAATACTCCTTTCTTTATATCCAAGAGGGTACAGCCTATAGAGGGGATTATTTCAATTGTAATCGTCTAATCGAATCTGGGAATTAGTCTGCGACCCCGCCCATTTCCATTCATGAATAATAATCTGCGGGGTTCTCTCGGATTGGTTAATTGTAAACAAGCATCAATTGTTATTTATTTGCTGTGCTTATCGATTATAAACAGAACATTTAGTATCTCTAATGTGAATATGAAAGAGTATGCCCAGGCTAGCGACAAGGCGATGAAAATGACTTAGTAAACTGAGAGAAGCCTAATAAAAATAATTTTAAAATGCTATATAAGACTTTTTTGCTCTCCCAAGTATTTCTTGTTTCTTCATCGCCTAGCAACAAATCCTCCTGGCCAACTTTCACCCATCCCTTCTGCAAACCTAAAGCCATCTGCAAACGAATAGGAAAACTCAAATATTTACGCCCTGAGTGGGGTGCGAAGAAAAGGAGAAAGGTAAAACACGACCTAGCGAAACACGATTTGCGAAAACAAAAGCAGACTAAAGGCAGCCAAATGCAAACACACGTTTGCCAGATTGAAACTATTTGGTGGAGAATTTATAGATTGTTGGAAGGGATTTTCAGCCACTTCAAGCTGAGTGGATGTTGCCCAGAATCGAGCCTGTTTTAATATGAGCCAGGCCACTAGCTGGCGAAAGGTTTCTGTTTACTTTAATATGCATAAATGTATGAAGAGTGGGCCGGAGGTTAAGGATTCAACTCCCATAAAAATATGCAATAAAATGTTTCTATGAAAAATGAAACCCCTTTAAGCCATAAAATGGTATTTGATTACATTTTCAAGGCCAGGATAATGGAAAATGGCGGACAGGAGTCAATCGAAAAGCAATGCATCATCAAGAATATCATCCTTAATTTGTACCGCAACAAGCCTTAATTAACTAATTAGCGTATTTAGCTGCCAAACTGATTAGTTGACATTGAGTGCGTATTGTGACAGATCAATCTCGGCGTTTATCACATAATCGTTAAAGCGGTTTATCGCAATTTTCGCCGAGCCATGCAAATTTTCACAGTTGAACGATTGCCAAGTCAATCGTTTCGGTATTTTACGGATTTAATTGTCACACGATTTTGTTGTGACTGTGACTTTAATTGATATATGGTCAGCTGCTGGCATATAGTCGCACGTGAGTGTGTTGATTTCTGTTTTGGGTTTCCACGCACTTCAATGCCAATCCGTGGACAGCCCACATATCTCCACAGAAGGCTTCAAAAATTCATGGAAATCTCATAAATTTTTGCATTCGCAGCGATTAATTACAAGAACCCAGTTACTGACACGCCCCAAAAAAACATTCTGGTGGCAGCCAGTGTTGCTCTGTAGAGTGTGGAGTGTGGAGTGGGTCTCTGCACAAAATATGAAAAATATGAAACCCAATATGGCAAAAGTTTAATTTTCGTGTTGAAAATTGATTTTGACATGGAGTGAATTTATATTTCCCCAAAAACGCACTCCACCGGCTAACTCTCGACCTGAGATGTAAACTTGTGTGGCTTGATTAAATCAATTTCAGCTCACTTGATATGTAAAAGAAATCCACAGAAAACCAAAACCAATACCAACAACTTGAACGTCAGTGCGAGCGTGTGCTTTTGTTTTGTTGTTTGTTGTTTCGATTTTGTGTATTTTTTGCCAAGTGCAGCTCACCAAATACAAAACTGGATTTTCAACACAAAATGCAACTTCAATTTGCCGCCGTTGTTGTTGCATTTATGCTGCCTTATGCTGACCTTGATTCATTGTGGGATATTTTCGATTTTTTGTTGTTTTTTTTTCTTCACTTTTTTCGCTCGACTTTATTAATGACAGCTGTTGCATAATTTATTTAATTTTTGGCGCGCTCAAAACTTTTTCAGACTAAAATAATTAAATGCGATTTCTGTTTAAGGAAAAAATCAATTTTCTACCGAGTAGCCAGAAGACGAAGATGATAATTCAATTATTTGAAAAATATTTCTAATTCTGCTTTTTCGTTAAGTCGATTTGTTTTTAAGTTTATTCCTTTATATTTTGTATTATCAATCATCCATCAATCTGCTTTTAATCCAAATATTATTATAAACATTATTGTTGGCCCATAAACCGAAGAGATCTGATCCATATGAGTCTTTTTTTAGACCTGGCAAGCAATTATCAGTCTCAGTTCTTTCCAATCGAAGTTGAGGTCAGAATAGAGTTCACACCTCCGGTCCGTTTGTTTCTTGGCCTTATCCCAGCGAACGGGCCACTTTTGATCGCTTTGATCTACACCTCTGCTTTGTGGCTTATTGTTAAAATGCTCACATGTACTTTGCCGTGTTATTGTTGCCGTCGAATCGATTTCGTGTTGCCTCAAGATGGCCCGAGGGGGTGATGGGAACATCTCGCTGGCAGCTCTCATTATTGCCGATTATTCAACTGTTTATTTTATGGCTTTTTCATTACACTCTGCTCAGCTGTGTGCGGCACAAATTGGCAGCGTCATCGCCGTCATAATCGACCTATTAGCCAAAAGGAGAGAAGGCTTCTTATTTACATTTCACGCTACTCAATTTTATTGGCAGTTTGGGTCAATTGTCTGGCGACTGAGATGTGTCCGAAATCGCTTTCTGATTCTTT
This sequence comes from Drosophila atripex, assembly GCA_035045925.1. Taxonomy (NCBI): domain Eukaryota; kingdom Metazoa; phylum Arthropoda; class Insecta; order Diptera; family Drosophilidae; genus Drosophila; species Drosophila atripex. The sequence goes on from JAWNOP010000070.1 coordinate 13,005,007, forward strand.
GTCGGAGATTCGCAAATGTAATTAATGCTTGCTCCCGGTCCCTTGACCCCTGATTCTTGCCAAAACTTCTCGGAAATTTGCTTGCACCCAAGCCGGTCAGATGAAAGTGCAATATTGTTTATTATTGCCGTGCATATGAGTACTTTTGTTTTTGCTCTTGGCTGGCAATCAATAGAATGTCGAGCACAGAGGCGGCTGCCAACTGGCAACTGACCTGAAAATGTGTGCGAAACTCGATTAAGTAAATTGTAGCAGTGGGGGAGACCGAATTGTAGCAGCGATGGCGGCTTACTTCGTTTTGGGTATCTGTTCTAGGACGTGACACAGCTGCAACAATTGATTACGCATACGACCCGTTGAACCCGGCTAACTCTGACCGCTGCACCAGACACAATACCAGTCGAGCAGTCCAAGTCCGAAAGTTCTTTTCAGCTCGTTTCTGTTGTTTTGTTTTGTTGCAGACATTTTTATAGCTCCCAAATTGGTAACGCTCGAGTGGGTGGCCGACGATGTCAAAAGCAGGCTGCTCGTATCTTCCCAGGATCTTCCCAGCCACCCAAACTTCCTTTATCTGGGTAATTGCCGACTGGGTTCTGTGGTTTGTCTATTGCCGTTTTGAGGCACTGTGTGATTCTGACACTTATAGCACACGGGCTCTCCAGCCGAGGCGCCACAGACCGCGCAGCTTTAATGGAGGAAAAGTTTTCCTCAATTAATTGATGGAACAACTTAATCAAACACTTTGAAGCGAATAAAGAAACTGAAACCTCATCTCGAGTCAATGGAGGGTAAATTTTCATTCCCTCACCTTTGGAGGAAGGTCGTGGTGGAGTTTGCAGCCAAGTTCGAAGCCAAGTAGAAAATTTTCCATTTGTGGCAAATGCGCAAATTGCATTAAGGCAAAAGTTTTCCTTTCAGCTTGAACGATTTTGTCAGCATCTTCTGCTTTCCACGTATACGGAATACCCCCATTTCCCATGGCACTCCGTCCCATTTGCCTAATTACAGCAATGTGGCAACATCATTAAACAACTTGCACAGTTCTTTTGATTAACGCCATAAAAAATGTTCACTCTTTTAAATATAAAGTATAAAACTCATCATACAAGTATCTATATTTTGTGACACATATTTCGGGAATAATGTCAATTGCGTCTGCAATTATTTTCCACTGAGAAGCAATTTCCGCCGATGACGACCAAAACGGAGAGCCCACGCCCACGCTCAAGATATCGTATCAAAAGCGATGTCGCCATTCAATAAATATAACAATTTAAATGAAAATGTTTATTTTTACGCTACCAATTTGCGATTGCAGTCGTCTGACTTGTTTCTTGGCAACATACTCTATTGAGAGACAGTAGTTGTAAGTTTGAAGAAGCCTAACAAGATTATTAATTAATAAGAAACTTTAATTGAATTTCAAAAAAAAAAAAACAATTGGCTAAAACTATTCACCTCATTAATAATTATTTTCTTTTTTTAGCCTTTAAAGAGAATTGAGTAGTCGAACTGCCTACAGAATTCTTCCCACTTCAGTCTGTCTGCGCAGTGCTTTTGTTTCTTCTCATTTTTTGTCGCTATTCATAATGAAAATTAGTTTGTTCATGCGTAATTTTTATAAACTGTCGTCATCAATAGAAAACCCCCCGGCGTCTGCCTGCTCCACAATCACCCCTCATTACTCTGCGTAAGCGGCTCGTTAACTTGCCCCGGCTCGCCTTGGAAATGCACTTAGGCTTCGGTTTTTGGTATTTGTTTTGTATACATTTTTCAATTAGCTGCAATTTAGCGGGTCGCCGAGGCAGCTGCCTGAGAAAGAACATTTGCCGAAATTGATGACGCCTCGGAGCAACCTTTTTGCTTTGCGAAACTCCAAGCTCGTAAATTAAAAAGAAAAAGGTTGCGCTCATCCTCGGGACCGCTGATGGATTACAAATTAAGTTAAAACTGATGCGGGCTGCATCATCGAAGAGTCTCACTGGCTCTGATTAAATATGCAAGCCAAGTGGGAATCGGTATTGCGGGGAATTTTCGGTTTTGGTTTAGGTTTCGGTTTCTGTTTCTGTTTCTGTTTCGGTTGTTGGTATCTCACCATTATCCAGAGCCTAAATGGAAATCCAAACACGCGTCAACACTTTGTGGACTGTGTGGTCAGAGTGGTCAGTGGGTGGTGGTGCTGACTAGGGCGATGATTTCGGTCCTCTTGTTTTTTTTTTGGCAATTTTTCTTTGTGTTCAATATTAATGAAATGCATGAGATGGCGGCTGTCTGCTGATATCTTCAGCGCTAAAGTGTTGTGAACATTTCTGGCTACCAGATTGGCATACATAATTAACAATTGCACTCGGGGCGCGCTCTCTAGGTTGAAGTCAACACATTTGATGGCTTACGAAGGACTTGTTCTGACTCCGGGTGCATTGACTTTTTTCGGGTTTCTTTGGCTAAACGAAATCTGACTTTAGATAGCCGTAATGAATGGGAAACATTCACATGCATTATGCTCGCCTTGGGAAATTTTCGCAGAAGACATTCAACCGCGAGTAAATGTAGCTTAGGGATAGAATAAATCTTTAAAAGCTTTAAAAGCGGGGTGTTGGGGATTGGAGTACATTGTTTTCACGATAAAAAAAATAAGACGGAGAGATAAATTGAAATATTACTGAATCTAACAATCTCTCAATTAAGAAACCTACTTCAAATCACTATCTCAACACATTTCTATGCAGATACAATTTATTGATATTGAATATGAACTTCTTAACTGAATTATCATATGCGTTGACTCATTTTAATCGTATCACCACAACGCGTGTCATATACACATGCTCCAAATCCAATGAAAATTGGATATATACTCGAGTTGAATACCATTTTATATTGGCTATCACGATCACAAATGCTAGGCATTTAAAGCGTCACGAGCCATGTTAAATAAATCGACGTCATAGATCAGTGTGCGAATTTTGATTATATTTCTGTGGCTTTGCTCGTTTTGTGTTTTTATTGAAAATTGAAAATTGAAAGTGTGTTATAAACACTCACACACTCGTAGCACACACTCTCGGGTGACAAATGCACTCACAAACACAGCCGCTCGGGGAGATGAAAATCAAAACAGCAACAAAAGTTGTTGATGCCGCCAAAAAGTAAACGACCTTTAACGCCAATAAAAACACACACCAAAACAACACACGACTTTAACAACTGCACTTGAGTGCGGAGGAAAGCGGCAACAATATTGTCGACTCCTTGCCACAATTTGGTGCCGTTGCTGTTGCTGTTACTGTTGCCGTTGGATCCGTTAAAATCGCGGTCAGAGCACAAGATATAATTTATGCGTAACGAGTTCACGCGCCTACAAAACTTTTTGGTGGCACCTCGAATCGGAGTCAAGTTGTCGGTTCACCGGTGGCACTTGTTTCTGCCCCAACTGTTCGGCGAACTGCACACGTCGGACGCACAAAGCGTACTGAATCGCAAAACGCTTTTTGGAGGAGCCTCTGGCCAGCACAAGCAGTGGAAAAGGCGGCAGCAGCCGCTGAACGCGTCAGCAGCAGCAGTAACTCGTACAGCAGGTTGCCAGCAACAATCAGAGTGTTGCCAGCAACACGCAACAATGTTGCCAAAGGATACGTTAACTGTGCTGTCTCAAAATAGATATTTAAAATCATTAATGATAGTAGAAAAAAATTCAATAAAAATACTAAAATAAATATAATAAACAGGTGTCCTTGGATATTAAAATAGTTTAGCTTATCATTTTTTTATAAATTGGAGTTCATGATCAGTGTTTTTTTAATTTTGTACAAATAATATTATAAAGAAAAGTTATAAAACAATAGTATATAGTATAGTAGTATAGTATAGTATAGTATCAGTAACTTTGATGATCTTAGCCATTTGCCATTCTATGTACGACCAGAACATGTTGCAGAGATTGCGCAGTTGGTATCCATTATATTGCCTATCGAGATATCCTTTTCGCAGCGTGTTCTGCTCGTAAATGTTCCCGAGTCCTTCGGCTGGGCGCAATGCTTAATGCAAGATTTACGCCGGCATTCATTGAGTGGCCGTAAACACCTGTTGCTACCACGGCTCCTGTTGGATAGTCCAGTCGCCCCCCGACAGTCCTTTGCACTGACATTTGCTACATCTGCTGGCTACAAAGAAAAGTTTTTTATGGCCCAGTGCAAAAAATAGAGAAAAATAAGCAAAGTTCCTCCTATTTTTAGTCATTTTAATGCGGCTTATGTGGGACTAGAAAATTGTGTTATTGTTGGGCGATTTATTTGTACGGCGGCTATTATTGTTGCCAGCCGCTGGAAATATTTCCCAGACTCGGTTTTTCGGTTTGTTGCGCCATGACAGAGGTCAGAAAAGTTCGCCTAACAACCGACCCACAAATAAATGTGTAAAATGTCAAAAAATCAAAAGAAAAACTTTGTCATGTGTTAATTGAAAAGCATTTAGCCTAAATGTTTCTGCGGTCGCTGTATGGAAATTGAATTGGCTTTTTCCAAGCTTGTGTAATTATTGAAAAATTTAGAGCACGAACGTTAATTTCAATTAGACCATGATGTCACTCACTTACTGTCCATGTTTAAATAGTTATTTGAAATTTATATTCATGTGGGCTTAGTAAACTTCTATTTTTTATATAGAATAAAAATTTGCATAGAATGGCCGTAAATTTAATCCAAGCAACAGAAAAACCATATTTGAAAAATCGAAATTAAATACTTTCCTACTGCGATAGAAGCAGTTTTTTCATTCTCATTTGCGAATTTTCACATTTCGCTGACGGCTCATAACTTCTGGCCATGAATGCGCTTCGAAGGGGTGGGGCTGGGGGCTTGAGGGGGTGGTCGAGCGCATTATGCATAAATTCCCGTTAATTAAAAGCGCCACAAAGTGCACGAGGTGGTCATGGCGAGGGAGTGGGAGCGCGAACGAAATGGATATAGAATAAGAGAATAGAGGGCTTGAGGGATGTGGTCCTTAATGCAGGCCCAATATAAAATATGCGTGTCGGTAATTTGAGGAATGCAACAGAGGACCAAAGGCCCCGTAAATTTTCAAGAGCTTGCTCGGCTGGGCAGCTGAGAATGGAGCTCACACACCACCCTTCACCCGATATGTCCTGCCCCAGTGCACTCCCCGCTTCCTACATTGAACTCGACCAACCCAAACGGAAGCGGAAGTTGCAGCAAATGGCGTATGAGATTGAGTGTGTGTGGAAGTGCCAAGGAGAGCATAGAGGGGGAGCAGCATGACCCGACTGTCCTCGTAACAAGAGTCCTGACCATGCACACACAAACAGGATAACGACGATAACTACAACCAGGAACCTTTCATGTTGAAGGGGGCCTTTGGAGAGCAAAATATTTACACATACTAAATCAGGAGAAAGCCCTCGAGTGCAGGACGACTTGGGTGTGTGTGTGTGTGTGTTTGGGTTTTCAATGACCTTGTAAGGATGTTTGCTCTTTTTGTTGAGCTGAGCTTTGGATGCAAGCGATGAGTGGGTTCGCCAACAATTATGCAATTAAGGTAAGAGGGCTGTGACTGAAAGTTTTATCTAAAACGCAAAAGTTGACTTTTTTAAACCAAATTAAGTTACTAACTAAGGTCGCCCGGGGCTTGACAAATGCTCCCGGCTCCCGTCATTCATGGCGCATAATAAACTATTCATTAGCATTGGAAACGCTGTCAGAAGCAGCGACATTTAGGCCATAACTCATCAGCGTTTTATTGGCGCAAAGAAAATCCGCTGAGTGATAAATAACATTTCTGTTTTCGAAATTATCATAAATCGCAGAGGCATAAAAAGGGGGATGATTGAGTGAAAATTTAAAGGTGAATTTATTGAAATGGAAAATTTGCTCCCTCCCTCGGCCCTCGGCATTCGACAGACTTCAAGAGTCATATTTAACCTTGTTATATTGCAGACAACTTACATAAATAAATTTCTGTCACCACTTGTGTTATTTTTTGGGTACAAGGGATCAATGTCTAAACAATAAACATACAGCAGAAGGCAGCGGGCAACGGGCAACGGGCAACGGGCAACGTTTAACCCAATACTTCCATTCCGTAGCGACCTACTTACCAACGCTGGCATATTGATGGCTAGGATGGAAAATATCCCTGGGAGGGCAGCATTTAGCTCTCATTCGTTATATGAGTGTGACAGTTGTCTGGGCGGGTGAAGTGGAGGGGCACATGCCATGGAGAAAGCGAGAACTGTAACCAAAGACGACCACCATGAACATGGCGCACACAAAATTGCATGTCGAGTGCTGCATAAAACTCGAATTACAGCAAATTTGTGGATATCGTTCGCCAACGAGAAGGTTTTTGGGTCCAGGGGGGTAATTCGTCTGTAAACAATCCAGTCAACCAGCCAAATGCATTCTGTTTTTATTTGACAAATATTTAATAATCCTCTCGAGACAACCTCAGAACCCATAACATCCGGTTGGCTAGAAATGGATAAAAATTCAACCAGGGGATGGGATATGTTTTTTTCTCTCTGCATTGTCCTTTTTTTGTTGTGAAGAAAAAGATAACTGAGCTGCATTGTCCAAGACAATTAAAAACTGTAAAGTAACACCGAGAACGAGTCCTGTCACAGTCATTTTGACATTTTAATTGCCCCCAAAAATGTGAAGGAGCTGCCAGCGAGGACACTTTCCGAGAGACCGCGGCTCGTTGGCTCGGTGTCCTACGAATCAAATGACAGCGACCACGTAATTTGCGGCTACTCGGCTTGACTTTAATTGCATTTCCAGTTTTCGTCAAAAGCTTAATTTAAACAATTATAGGGTCGGTCTTGGACTCGGAACAAATCCCCAAAGAGGCCGGTGCAAGCGGCTGGGATAATGCATTCGCAGACGCCATAAAATGCAAATTCCTGTTGATCCTGTTTGGCGATGCCAGTGCATGTTCCCTCGCTAGCTGCCATTTAGTCGGGTTAACTGGGATGCCGTCTGCCCGACTGCCTTGTCATGTCTGCTGTGTGCCAATTTTCCACGACCTCCGCCGTTTCTGGTGCGCTTTTGCACAAACCAATCTAAGGATATTGTCAGGATGGCAATCCCACAGCGCAGAACAGCCTGCCAGTGGGTGGGCAGCATTGTTGTTGCCAGGATGTCACCAGCCTCCTCCATGGGGGCCGAAGCACAAATATTTGATTCGAGCTTTCGATTCAATTTTTTTTAACAACTCAACAGTTGCATGCACCTGCAAAGGTAGAAGATTTCTGATTATTATATACCATACACTTTTAATAAACATTTTTATTTAAAAGTCTCAACTTTAAAGTATGTGTGATTATATAAAATTGATTAAATTAACTATAGTTTTGTTCTCTGTATATTTTTTAATGCAGCTCAACTTAGTTTTGCAACTGCACTGAAGCCGGCTCAACATAATCCCCAAGCATTTTAACGCTGGCATTGCACCTTTGACCCCAATTTCACACGCCTCCCCTCCCCCCGGGAAAGAACTCATCAAACTGCTATTACTGTTACTCTTGGATTCGGACAAGGGCAGCTGCGAAGTTGTCACTAGATTAAGCTCATAGTCTGGGCCAGGCGGTATTAGATAAATATGCAAATAGACTGCTGGCCCCCCCAACAGGATAATATTAAGTATACGACATGTTTGTCACACATAAACTGCGATTAGTTCGCAGTTCCAGCTTGAGCCACGCAAAGAATTATCTAGATTTAAAATCGGACAGAAGCATAAATCACATGAAAATGGTGGAGCTCATTAGAAGACCCACAGTTCATTGACCGACACACGCGTCCTGGCCGAGCAAACTTTCGAATAGTTCCGTTTCACCCTTTTTGTGGATGGTCGAGGAGCCCAAAAAGTAGGCTACACAACACAATTTTTATCGGGCCCACGCACGTCAAGGCTTCGGGCCCGTGTCACACACCCACTTCGCCCCCTTACAGGGTTATATATGTGACTCTATCTATACATTCATTGGTTTTTTGTTTGCCCTGCCATTGTGGTTTATTTATTTATTTTTTAATTTACTTCTCATGTGTGTTGTTCGGCTTGGGCTTAGTTTGGTTTCGATGTTCGGGGAGGAGCTCCATAATTCAAAATGAAAATAAATAGCCAGAATCTCTAACATATATTTGAAAGCTTTACATGTAGATTGCTGGCGGCTGCAGAAATTGTGCTACACAACTGAAATTTATATTTATGATTTGGTTCTAGGTAAGGCCCCATCTAGAATAAAAGAATATGCAGATTTTGTTCCAGTAGTCTGATAGCACAGGCCTTGACATGGACATATGGAGATTTTCATTAAGATGAAGTGGAAATATGGTTTAGAAAACTAGTTCTAGTTCTAGTTATGGTTCAGTATCCAATACGATTTGTCAACGGCATCACTTTTTTGCGTAACAAATAATATACAGCTCTAAAAACAGGCAAAATAAAAGCCCATTCCCTCTTTATAAACAACCGCCATTGGAATGATATATGGGAATTCTTCCAACTGATATTTAAGTTAACTGAAAGTTGTTATCTTCTTATAAACTATTCCCATCACCATAAAACCCAATCGTTTAAATGCCCTTTGACCTGACACATTCCGTTCCAGTGTTTTCTGTGCGTTCTTTTTCTTGTGTACGTGCTGCGTGTTGTGGCGTCCTTGAAGAGGCTCAACTTTAAGCAAGTCAAACCGAAAAAATCTGCCAAATCATAGGCCATTTCAATTTAAATGTCCCCAAAGATGTCCACGCCACCACCTCGTCCATTATCCTTCTCGCCATTTCTCGCCATTTGGGGGGAGGAGTCCACTGCTTAATGTGCTTCCTGTTGACGATGCCAAATCATGAAACTTGGCCTGGAGCTTTGTTTCCCTTCAATGCCCTCACTCTTTAAGGGGAAGGGAAGAAGTGCCCTCAGAATTTGACCAGTTGGCTTCGAATGACATGTCGAACACGCAACTGGAAGGTCTTTCGAGATTTTCCCGGTTGGCTGTGTCCGTGCCCCCTCTAGAGAAAATATTGATTATTATTGCTGTGGGCCAGAGCCTACCGCGGATTAGGTGAGGATCTTAGGGAAGTACCATTTGGCCATTGACCTTCTCGGGAGGTAAGGCTGTGACATTCCAGCCCAAATGGGGCGGTAATTTTCCAGCACTTTGCAGCTTTTTACCCGTGAGCGTTAATTTGTTGATAAATTGCCGAAGCTCAAGAAGACAACAATGTCGGACTTTAAAGGTTGAAATTTCAGTTCACCATATCACTGGCCATTCTTTATGCCAGACAGCGATGTTTGTGGCCGTATTAAATTTGTCACACTGATAATCGAGATAAAAAGTTAATTAATTTCACGTGCTGTGTTTAGGCAACAAATGGCATCAGATTTGTTACGGATCCTGTATGCTTTGAAAACCACGAGTGGGAGTTGGGCTGACATGTTTATTATCTGATTTTCAGATTGCTGCTCATGGCCTTTTATTCTACTAGTTCTTTAGTTTCAATTCATTTAAAGGCCAAGTAGAAATTAAAGAATCAAAAAAATAGCTCTCAATACAGTGAGTTCCGCTCGAATAAATTCGCATACGATTCCCCATAAAAAGAAAAGTTGTACAATCACATTAAAGTTCTCAGAAAATGTGCAACAATTTTTTATGCACAATTCACTCCCCAGTTTTCCGAAGAGTAGGTAGTGCATTCATGTTATAAGAGAATGGTTACATTTTGTTTTTGTTGCTGGGCCTTTGTTTCATTCTATAAAAACTTTTTCGACGGTTCGCATATTTGTTTCATAAAAACGCATCATCAAAAAAATCGGCGCGATTTATCAATTTGAACAAAAAGAAAACACAAATGCCGGACCATGCTGGACCGATGAAAGGCGATAAGAACTGGAGCAAGGGTCCATCTGCAGTCGAATGCTTTTTTTATGCAAAATGAATGGAATTGTGGCTGTCATCAGAGCGGACAATGTCGAACGCATTTGGTCAAAGTTGAATGGGGAATTTCTTGGCAAGAAATATGGAATCAAGAGCACAAGGCGGCCTAGAAGCTAAAGTCAATCCAATTCTGGCGTTTCAGTTTCAGTTAAATTCCTGTTTCCATCTATACGATTTTGGATATTTGCGAAAATTTGTGTTTTTTATTCTTAAATGAAATTTACGTAAAAGTAAAAAATTCAGTTCTAAAATAAAGTAAATTAAAATTGCATCCCTTTTTTGTAAATTCAGTTTTCTACTGCAACATTTGATAAAAAAGAAAAATGTCCTACCAAAAACTTCTCAATTATGGAAAATACGTTAGATATCATGCCAGGAGCTTGCATGTAGATTCAAAATGCCGTAAGACCGATTCTTTGGAAGATGCTTTATCCTTGCTGGGTATACGAAAAAAGGAGGACCTTTTAAAATTCATTAGTAAAAGGGGTTAGTAGATCCATTATCTATTTCGATGGTGTAGAATAACTAAAATTTTAAATACAGGAGTTAAGATTTCAAGTCGGGAACCATCCGTTCCTGTGTCGCGCTATGAATCTGCTATGAGCTTTCGGACCCCAAAATCAAGACGTCTTACAAAGTCTGTAAGCTTTATACGGTTCCCTGATGATAATGACGTGCTACGGAGATTGCAGATTGAAAAGCGTCAGCAAGAAAGTAAGAAAAGGGTAGTCCCAAAGAAGGTGGGCGATTGCAACAAGCGTAAAAGTGCCTTTAGGCGTTTCTACCAGATCGCCTCTATGGTACTTAGTGTGGGCCCCATTGGACAAATTAGTCGCATTTTCGTCGCTCTCTTCAGTTTGCTTGCTTCCATGATATCATGCAATGACAATGCCCAATTACTACCACAAGAATCCAGGAATTTCTTTCACAGGAATGTGGCATATTTGTTTCCACCATTTCCTGATGAGACGTTCGTCTTTACGATTGATAGAATGGCAAAGTTGCTTCTAGGCTACCGGAGCGAGATGAAAGTCGCAAACTCCATAAGAGCGTTAAATGGTGAGGACGCTAGGACCCCAGACACCTCAAAATCTAGCAATAAGTGGGTCGTTACAAGTAATTGTTGCTCCAAAAAGCCAGCCGAGTCGCCTCTAATCTGTGGTTCCTTCTGTAAATCGTTTAGGAAGACAACCCAAGTTCCCTTGTATACCACGAAAAAAGTTAGCCCCATAAGACATTTAAAAGGTGAGAAAGATAGGACCCAAGACCCCTTAAAATCAAAGAATAAATGGGTCGTCACATGTAACTGTTCCTCCAAAAAGCCAGCCGAGTCGCCTCTAATCGGTGGTTCCTTCTGTAAATCCATCAAGAGGAAAACCAAAGATCCTTTGAAGACCTCGAAGCAAGTTCTGTTTGTTGAAAACAGTCTTTTAAAAAATTGTAACAAAAGTCCTAGAGATCAGTTGGGGTCAACCAGCTCAATGTCATTGAAATCTTTCCCTACCGAGGAGCTGATGTGCTGCGCGCCACTTGAGGACAGTTCCGATCTCAAACTTTCATACAAGCCTCGGCAAAGGCGAAGGAAACCGAAATCCTTATGGTCCGTGAGTACGAAGTGTGCCCCTGTCAAACCCGAGCCAACATCCTTGGATTGTTCATTTTGCAAGGCCTTCAAGAGAACTCTGGCTCACAAGGATGATAGCTGCAAAAAAAGGGCTTTTTATAAGGCAAGCTCCTTGATGGACGATATCGAGCAAACATCAGCCAAAGTTATAGACCCATTGTATATGCGTTCAGAAAAGTAATGATCCTGAATTGCTCTTGAGTACTGGTGGCAATACTTTTGTTTTTGGCATAAAATTGGTGTTTGGACAAGATATAATAAATATTTATTTCGATAGTTTTGTTTGTGAAGTGAACTTAAAAGGATAGCCTTTTCAAGAATATATTATTTGCAATGCAACTTGGAAGTCAATCTCATCCCCTATTGGCCATAAATCCATTCCATCATTATGTGCAACTGTCGCGTTGGCACATTAGCGACCATTAAATTTAATAATCCATGTGATGTTTGACCTATTCTGGCCCTAATGTGTACCGCGAATGCTCACATTTCATTGCATCAGTCAGGAGCGGTGAATGGGGAGGAAAGCCATAACAATTCCACTCGACGTATTAAATGCAATCAACAACATTTTTCGGGGCATTTTTATGTGGGAGCGAATCAACGAAGCGCGTTAAATAAACGCCACGAGACGAATCTCGTTTAGTTTTACGTTAGCAGTTTTCCACCTAGCCTGGCCCGACCCCTACCACGCCCCCACCCTTAACCTCCTCCACAGTTATCTCCGAAACAAGTTCAGCAAAGGGGTTAAGAAAATTCGCTGTAAAATTTTCGTCTTTGTCGCTTGTCTGGCTTATCGTGACAGCCACTACATTTTCTGTCTGGGACAGCTCGGGTGCTAAATTATTGAAATTTGACAAGCGAGCTGGCGGGTCGAAGGAGTGGGGCTGCAGCTGGAGCCACCGACTACTGGTCAAGTGGCCAGCTCTCAGGTTTAACAAATTCAATTAATTAGCTCTCAACTTGTCAACACTCGGGCCTGAAATTAAAGCTACGCAGTGTTGCAATTGTTGCGCAATTTGTCAAATATCGATTATTGATTAGGGTCCCCTTCGAGTTCTATTATTAGCACTCGCTCATATTGGCTTATGCCGTTATTGGCTTGTAGGGGCTCTGTTTTCAGAGTCCCAGGTCAAAGTTCGCTGGAAGGAACAAATTGAAGTGATAGGGTAGAGTGAGAGAAGTCTATAATTTGATATTGAGAAAATTTTAAGTTATAAGAAGGGACAAATTGAATTTATTGCACATTTATTTGGAATCTTCAACACTTTCCGTGAAATGCCAAGGTTCTTTTTCAAGCCCCCACAATGCCACAAAATTCATTTTCGTGAATGCCTGACTATTCTGGTAGTTAAACACTCATAATGGTCAGCTTAGTGTCGGCTAAAGTCAAGTGTTCCAGCGGGTTGCTGGTCGCTTCTGATAGATACTTTTGCCCGATGCGGGTGAACGAGTATCTTCGAGGTTCTATTCATGGTTCCCAAAAACTTTAAGCTGACAAATTATTCAAAACAATGTTGTTGAAGCCAAAGTTGGCAACCGAAGAGGCTAATGAAAAAGCTCAGAGTTTTCAATTGTTTGGCTTTCAGGCATTTCGTATCTTTCAGCGCGAAATGAGTTGCCACTTTTTATGGCCAATGCCGTTTTATTGGAGACCCAAAACTATTTGGTGCAGTTAAAGCTAAAAGGAAATAACAGGAGCAGTAACTGAAACTGAAACACAGACAAGCCCTCATACATATGCAAATGCAACTGTCTGTCTGTCTCTGCTCTGGTTTGTTTGTTTGTTGGTTTGATTGTTCGTTGAAGGTTTGCTGTAAAATTGAAATAGGAAAGTTACTGGCCAAAGACCGTAGTGCCAGGATTTGTCTACACCAAAAACTAAAATATTTCTAAAGGAAAAGATAGAAAATGTTAAATTTAAAAAATATTTCCAGGTTCTACCGAGATTTGAACTCGGATCGCTGGATTCAGAGTCCAGAGTGCTAACCATTACACCATAGAACCGGATGAAGCATTAGTAAGTAAATTGCAGGAGTTAAATAGCGGTATTTGTGAATAAGTGGAAATTAAAACATGACAATTAATATATTTTAATTTATACATAGATACTATAAATAGATACCTAATATACATAAATTATATCAAATCCAAATATTTAATTAAAGATACATTTTAATAAAGAGTTACAAAAGTTAAGTGATTTGGGGACTAAGCCAAGTCTTTTAGATACAATTTGTAAATTAAATTCAAAATAATTTGCATGAATTAACATTCTTAAAGTGTTGCTGCCAAAATGAAAATGTTTTCTTTGGTCAAGTACTAATAATAGTCGTTGCTTTTTGAGATTCTTTGTTTGGCTGTTTTGTTGTGTTTATTTTCGGGGGCGTTTCAAGTCAATTATATGCAGTTCACTTTCATTTGTCTGAGATGGCTTGTGACTTTTTCTTTCTGCTGGTGTCGCACGATTAAGTGGAGCTAATTAGCCAAACACTTGTTATCCTAACACCACCCCTCCACCGAAACTCTTGTTAAAATGCCAGCACACGTTCATTGTCTTGCTTACCTACTGTTTAAATGGGTTTAAGCATTATTTTTACCCAGACTGTCGGGGTATTTATACGAACATATTTAAACCTCCATGTGTGTATCTGTATGTGTATTTAGGGGTAGTGAGGTCCCTATTCCGTCGCCCCACCGATATTATTATCACATCATTTGCATGCGTTTAGTAGGGGCGGCGGTGGAGGAAAATAAGTGGAACTTTGTGCAGCTCAGGCGAACGTAATTCGATGCCAACTTTGATGATGACAATCTCATTAACATGACATCGAAATCAGAGCTCGTCGGGTTATGTTGTCATATAAGCGCGAATAAAATCCGGGAGACAGTTCAATGATAGATGTTCGCTTTATGCTCCATTCTGATGTTGGGGATATAAATACCGAATCGCCATCCAATTGCATTTTCCCATTCTTTCTCCCATTATTTCAATTGAATGTAGATTTTTCAGATTCTACTGTATTTGTACTTTCACTCAAAAGAAGTACAAAGTATTTTTCTATGTTGGAATCTCTACATTACATTCGGACAGCTTTTGGCTCTAATAAGTTTGAAATGGTTGCAAGCTTCGTTAAATTGTGTGAAAGCTTACGAAAGCTTTTACAGTCTGGCGAAAATGTATTCCAACCAGTTTTCAAAAAATGTCTTTAAACATCAATTTTCCTATTTTGTAAATATAAGTATTTGTATTCAGAGCTCATATCTTACATTATATTGCCAGAGGGGATTCGGCTAAATCTTTGAATCTCTGTCAGCCTTCCCCATTTACGTCCGATTCTTGAACGGCATACATAAAACGATTTGTAGAAAGATTCTACATCATTATCTATCAATATCAATATCAATATCATCAATATCTAGCACAATATGGCCCGCAGCGATGGCTATACCTTGGCCATTTTCCATCCGATTCCTGAGCGGAACACCGTAAACGATTTTTAGATATATTCTCCATGATTCTGCATCAAAATCTAACAACAAAATATATTCTAGATTTTTTTTGAAATTTTGTGGGGGATCCCCTTCAAAATACGTGACTGATGCGCGGAAGCACAATGCGGCCCCCAGCGATGGCTATATCTTGGCCAATTTGCATCCGATTCTTCAGCGGAATACCTTAAACGATTTGTATATAGATTCTTCATGATTCTGCATCAAAATCTATAAGCAGAATATTTTTTACATTTTTTGTTAAATTTTGTGGGGGACACCCCTCGGAAATCGGAGAAACACTCAAAAGGACAATTATGCCCCTAACGATAGCTATATCTTGGCCAATTTCCATCCGATTATTGAGCGGAATACCTTGAACGATTTGTGGATAGATTCTTTATCATTCTACATCAAAATCTAGAAACAAAATATTTTTTAGATTTTTTGTTAAATTTTGTGGGGGACACCCCTCGGAAATCGGAGAAACACTCAAAAGGACAATTATGCCCCTAACGATAGCTATATCTTGGCCAATTTCCATCCGATTATTAAGCGGAATACCTTTAACGGTTTGTGGATAGATTCTCCATCATTCTCCATCAAAATCTAGAAACAAAATATTTTTTAGATTTTTTGTTAAATTTTGTGGGGGACACTCCTCGGAAATCGGAGAAACACCCAAACGGAAAATTAGCCCCCTAGCGATGGCTATATCTTGGCCAATTTCCATCCGATTATTGAGCGGAATACCTTGAACGATTTGTGGATAGATTCTTTATCATTCTCCATCAAAATCTAGAAACAAAATATTTTTTAGATTTTTTGTTAAATTTTGTGGGGGACACCCCTCGGAAATCGGAGAAACACCCAAACGGAAAATTAGCCCCCTAGCGATGGCTATATCTTGGCCAATTTCCATCCGATTATTGAGCGGAATACCTTGAACGATTTGTGGATAGATTCTTTATCATTCTCCATCAAAATCTAGAAACAAAATATTTTTTAGATTTTTTGTTAAATTTTGTGGGGGACACCCCTCGGAAATCGGAGAAACACTCAAAAGGACAATTATGCCCCTAACGATAGCTATATCTTGGCCAATTTCCATCCGATTATTGAGCGGAATACCTTGAACGATTTGTGGATAGATTCTTTATCATTCTACATCAAAATCTAGAAACAAAATATTTTTTAGATTTTTTGTTAAATTTTGTGGGGGATTGTCTTCAAAAACTGTGACATATGCGCGGAAGGACAATGTGGCCCAGAGCGAGGCTATATCTTGACCAACTTCCATCCGATTCTCGCCCGGAGATCCTTACAAGATTTATAGATAGATTCTCCATGAGAAAGTTCTTCTTCAAATAAACAATAATTTTTTTGAATAATATTAGAATGTCATCTGGAGGCATGACGTTTTTTTCGGCGATAGCGACTATCTGTAATTTGGGGAAGCGAATCGACCCGCAGGTGAAACCCTGCACTCGCGGCAGCCACGCGATTCCACGGACACGCTTTCGGTGCCTGATAACAGCCAAAATGCGAACATGGGAATGTTTTAAAAATAATTCGCGAAAAATAAACGCATATTGGCTAGTATTTTTTTTGATAATGTTGTACTTAACAGAACAGCTTCGCTATATAATCTGTGTGGAAACAAGCTGCGGGTAATCAAATCTGTGGACTTTATGAGGTATTACAGTGCCTGATTAGCCGACATTGATTTGTGTAAAGATAATCCCAACAGGCTATAGACATTATAATCAGGGCGATCCCAGGAACATTCTGATTTATATGAACAGTGAATCTTATCTAATCGGGGATAATCGCGAGTGTATTGGAAGGATGACTGTGCCGAAAGAATTCTTTCAGTAAAGTTGAACCTTTAGTCAGGTGGAACTACAATATGTCAATGGCTCCGGCATAAATTTAAAAGGAATAGCCGCCTTATTTACACCGACAGCAGTTTAATGGCCTTCAACTGGTGGTCAAGTGCTTAGTATTTATCAGATCGTAAAGTATTTTGCAACTTGTGTAGTTCGATAAGAGTTATACAAACCCCAAAAATGCCACCCATTGGCAACAGCACAGGTCGATAGGCGAATCGCCGTATTGTTTATATAGCCCTCATATTTGCCGATAATTGCGTTTATCAAACTCTTGAATAATTTACTAAATATTTTGCTAATTTTTGTGAATTATTCATCCATTATCATACCAATATTCGCGGTAATTCTATTTATTTGGATGACACTATAAAGGATCAGCTGTTGGTCAAAATTAATTAGTTTCTACTTAAAAATCCAATTTGTCGAAAATGGTTTATCTTTGGCCCCAAAAATTAAAAGGGCTTGGCTTGGCTTTAAGTGAACACCTGGTTTGTAATCTTTATTATTTTTTGTTTATTTTTAGAACTATTAAATAAACATATTTTCGCATATTCTCAGACAAATAATCACACTTACCAACTTGTGAAAATGGTAAGAATTGTTTTGTTTTTCTTTAGTAAATTTAAGAGTTACCAATTTCGATAAGAAAACCTCTTAACATGTCGTAATATTTATTAAAATGCGTAATTCCTAGACTCATTAGTTTCAGGTTCTTAAGGTTATCAGCTTTGTAGTGAGAAAAATGATTGAGTTGCACTATTAAAAATCAGATTATTCATTTTCCGAGTGTATTATTTTCTTTTTGAGTACCCAGTGGTTCCCCTAAACATTAAAATTTTCCTATAAGCACTCTGCAACTCTTATCTAGACTTCTCGAAACCCCCTATCCTTAAACTCGAGTAAAAGAAGGACCCGAGCTATTAAATACCCCGAGAAAATCGATCTCTCCGAAAATAAAACTGAACATTAGTAATTCCCACATTGGCTCGTTGATAAGACCACTATTCCAGTGGCGCACAAAAGCAGGAGATTTTTTGTTTCACTTGAACTTTTGTGCGGCTCGTTTTTGAGCCAAATGCTGCTGATAAGACGCCGCCAGCAGGTAGCAGCCCCCATATCGATACTGGCGCTGACGGAGCTAATGCCAACGCCGACGCTAATGCCGAGACTTTTCTATAGCATCCGATCCTGATCGGCGTTCAGTTCACGCCTAGCCCTCACTGCCTTCGGTCGTTTGTTCTGTCGTGTCTCGAGCGCAAAAGTGGGAGAACCTGACCGAAATCAATACGCGATCCCCAACAATTTGCAAAGAATTAATACAAAAGTGTTAATAGTTGACTGTGTAAGTTTGAAAAACCAAGTTCAGGTGGGAAAGTGGAGAGAAAAGCTCTGTTGTTTTCGGGTGGCAAGTGCGTGACTTCCGTCCAACACGTGCGATTGTTTTGTCCAAGTCTATTTTGTGGGTCAGTGCACTTTTTCGGTGGGTTCATTGTCATATCGCCTGATCACCGATCTCAATTCGCCGCACGGCTTCACCTTCGTTTGCTCCATTCCTCCAATCGAGCCCTCTTTTACATCACGACCAGACGATAGAATGGCTTGCCTTCGTTTTTTCGATCACTCTCTACTCTCGGTCCACACACTTTCGAAATGTCTTTTGATCTCTCGGGGTCTTGAGTCGAGGGAAAGGTGTTGTGGGGCAAGGCGAGCCAGGCGAATCGTGGAATAGTTGACAAATATTTTTAGATTCTGTGGCCTATTATCAGTTTTGTTTTTATACGCATATTCTAGTGCCGCAAGAAATATTCTCTATGCGTCTTTTGGCGTGGGTCCCAAACAGCTCCACCCAATCATCCACAGATGACAAATGCCAAAGCTTTTCTCATCGAAACCACAATACATTGTAGTTCAGTTTTTCCATAAAGCTATAATATTAAAGATTTTGAAATAAATTTGTTAAATATTTTTATGTTTTCTATTTTCATTTTATTCATGTTTAATATAGGTATATAGGTGTTTCCAAAAGCCAAAATTTCATACACCGATTAGGTTGTAAAATAATAAGTTTTACGGCACACATTATTTATGTTTATATTATCATGCATTGATTGCGTGACAGTTCGAGTATTATCAGTCCCAAAAGTACCCGATTTCCTCCGCTATGATTAATGATTTTATGTCTGGCTGAAAGTAGTTTCTCCGCCAAGTACATTAGGATGCTCAAAATTGCGAAGACGTACATATTTCCATTACCCAAGTAGAGCTTTGCCCAGCGGCCTTTCCGTGTAAAAAGTCGATTTTACAGCACAATTTGCACGTCAATCATATCCGACTGCTGTCTATGTCAATCAATCCTCAATAATCACTATCAGATCTCGGTAAAATAGGAAACTTGCCAATAATTATAATGTATTTGATTCGCCTCAAAGGCGATAATTTATAGGCTGACCCTTTGGACTTGTGTTGTTATGTCAGCTGTTTGGTTTCTTCATTCGTAGTTTCCAGAGTTACTTGCCATTTATTTTGGGTCTTATCGTTGCCAAGTTGGCCAGAATTTATTGATTAATAAAAGAACGCTGAAAACTGGAAAGTAAAACATGCAAACATTAGTGTAGATATCGAATATTATTGGCCTTTGTACCAGGAAAATAAACCCATTGAAGAAACTGAGCTCCGTTGAACACCACCGACTTCTGATATACCAAAAAAGATAGGGAGGGAATTAAAAGTCATTAAATGGAATAAATTTAATAGTGTATACTATATAGTATGGAGTTGATCTTCTGAGGGGACTCTGAAGGTGTTGAATCTCTTCAGTTTCAATTTTATAATGTTGATGGCTGATATGAATTGTATATACGAGTTGGAATTTTCGGGATATCAGTTTATAATCAGGTGTTAAGTCACAGGCGAGGGAGATAAGAGACCTCGCAGAACGGAAGCCATGACATTGGCCTGCCAGAGTGCCTGGGTTATCTTAATACGCATATATACCACACTTCTAGATCGTACGATTCCGGTGGGCAAGTTAATAACCCCAAAACCAAAATCAATTTTTCCCACACGAGCCACAATCTGAAAAGGTTACATTTCGCTTTGTAATATTTACATTTTCAAGCTGCTGCAAAGAATTCATTAATCAAATAGTCTTTCCCATCTATTGAACAAGCAATTCTAGGGATTGTAAGCTTGATTACAAAGCTTGTGTTTTACTTACATATATTTGAAAATATTACAAAAACTCGGCAAGGTTATCAACATATTTGTATAAACGGAAAGCGCAGAGCTTTTTGCATTCTAATCCATGAATGAGTTCTTCGGAGTAGCATACGGGGAAAACCAATAGCTCTTTAAGTATTTTCTATTTTAAATCTCAATTATTTATGTCCGGCAAGTTAACTAATTGGTCCCTCAACACCTCCCTTCCAGACCATACACATATAGCCCTCCGCCACAATGTCCGCCATCGACGCACTCTACAACCGTCCGGGCCCGAATCGCCTGAGGCAGGCGGATGCATACCGCACCACAAACCGCGAAGACGCCGTCAAGATCCGGCTGGCCAAGGATGGGATTGGCGCCGAGGGCCCATCTCGGTGCCCGGCCTGCTGAAGCGCACTGTGAACAACTACCCCGACTACCCGGCTCTGCGGACCAAGAACGGAAAAAACGGCTACCACACGGTCACCTACAAGTGAGTACCGCTAATCGAATTGCTGGCCAATTTCCAATTTTCCCTCCCCCAATGCAATTATGACTCTATCGGATTATCGCCTCTTCACTGAACGTGGCCGACGTGGAGGACCAGTTCATCGACTCGATCTCCGACCACTACAAAAGTGAGTTATAGATGTGAGACTCTCAGCATTTTAGCAACAACCCATGAACCCAGGCTTACTCACCCTATAATACCCGTCTTCCTTCTTCAGGTAGGGCGCATAGGGCTCCTGGATCTGGATGGCCGCCTTCAGTTTCGGCAGCTTGTCGCGGATCGCGTGAATCTTCTCCATCTGCTTGGCGTCGTCGACGATGACGATCTGGGCGTGCGAGCTCTCCAGGACATGCTGCACTGCGTCCGCAGAGTTGGTGGTATAGATGCCAGCGATGATGCCCCGTGCATGGATGGCGCCCATGGCCGAGTAGAACCACTCGGCGCAGTTGAAGGCCAGCACACCCACCGAGTGGTGCTCCTCCAGGCCGAGCTTGATGAAGGCCTTCGCCACCTGGTGCACCTTCTGCTCATATTGTCTGCGGGGCAGTGAAGAGGGATAATCCGATAGAGTCATAATTGCATTGGGGGAGGGAAAATTGGAAATTGGCCAGCAATTCGATTAGCGGTACTCACTTGTAGGTGACCGTGTGGTAGCCGTTTTTTCCGTTCTTGGTCCGCAGAGCCGGGTAGTCGGGGTAGTTGTTCACAGTGCGCTTCAGCAGGCCGGGCACCGAGATGGGCTCCTCGGCGCCAATCCCATCCTTGGCCAGCCGGATCTTGACGGCGTCTTCGCGGTTTGTGGTGCGGTATGCATCCGCCTGCCTCAGGCGATTCGGGCCCGGACGGTTGTAGAGTGCGTCGATGGCGGACATTGTGGCGGAGGGCTATATGTGTATGGTCTGGAAGGGAGGTGTTGAGGGACCAATTAGTTAACTTGCCGGACATAAATAATTGAGATTTAAAATAGAAAATACTTAAAGAGCTATTGGTTTTCCCCGTATGCTACTCCGAAGAACTCATTCATGGATTAGAATGCAAAAAAGCTCTGCGCTTTCCGTTTATACAAATATGTTGATAACCTTGCCGAGTTTTTGTAATATTTTCAAATATATGTAAGTAAAACACAAGCTTTGTAATCAAGCTTACAATCCCTAGAATTGCTTGTTCAATAGATGGGAAAGACTATTTGATTAATGAATTCCTTTGCAGCAGCTTGAAAATGTAAATATTACAAAGCGAAATGTAACCTTTTCAGATTGTGGCTCGTGTGGGAAAAATTGATTTTGGTTTTGGGGTTATTAACTTGCCCACCGGAATCGTACGATCTAGAAGTGTGGTATATATGCGTATTAAGATAACCCAGGCACTCTGGCAGGCCAATGTCATGGCTTCCGTTCTGCGAGGTCTCTTATCTCCCTCGCCTGTGACTTAACACCTGATTATAAACTGATATCCCGAAAATTCCAACTCGTATATACAATTCATATCAGCCATCAACATTATAAAATTGAAACTGAAGAGATTCAACACCTTCAGAGTCCCCTCAGAAGATCAACTCCATACTATATAGTATACACTATTAAATTTATTCCATTTAATGACTTTTAATTCCCCTCCCTATCTTTTTTGGTATATCAGAAGTCGGTGGTGTTCAACGGAGCTCAGTTTCTTCAATGGGTTTATTTTCCTGGTACAAAGGCCAATAATATTCGATATCTACACTAATGTTTGCATGTTTTACTTTCCAGTTTTCAGCGTTCTTTTATTAATCAATAAATTCTGGCCAACTTGGCAACGATAAGACCCAAAATAAATGGCAAGTAACTCTGGAAACTACGAATGAAGAAACCAAACAGCTGACATAACAACACAAGTCCAAAGGGTCAGCCTATAAATTATCGCCTTTGAGGCGAATCAAATACATTATAATTATTGGCAAGTTTCCTATTTTACCGAGATCTGATAGTGATTATTGAGGATTGATTGACATAGACAGCAGTCGGATATGATTGACGTGCAAATTGTGCTGTAAAATCGACTTTTTACACGGAAAGGCCGCTGGGCAAAGCTCTACTTGGGTAATGGAAATATGTACGTCTTCGCAATTTTGAGCATCCTAATGTACTTGGCGGAGAAACTACTTTCAGCCAGACATAAAATCATTAATCATAGCGGAGGAAATCGGGTACTTTTGGGACTGATAATACTCGAACTGTCACGCAATCAATGCATGATAATATAAACATAAATAATGTGTGCCGTAAAACTTATTATTTTACAACCTAATCGGTGTATGAAATTTTGGCTTTTTGGAAACACCTATATACCTATATTAAACATGAATAAAATGAAAATAGAAAACATAAAAATATTTAACAAATTTATTTCAAAATCTTTAATATTATAGCTTTATGGAAAAACTGAACTACAATGTATTGTGGTTTCGATGAGAAAAGCTTTGGCATTTGTCATCTGTGGATGATTGGGTGGAGCTGTTTGGGACCCACGCCAAAAGACGCATAGAGAATATTTCTTGCGGCACTAGAATATGCGTATAAAAACAAAACTGATAATAGGCCACAGAATCTAAAAATATTTGTCAACTATTCCACGATTCGCCTGGCTCGCCTTGCCCCACAACACCTTTCCCTCGACTCAAGACCCCGAGAGATCAAAAGACATTTCGAAAGTGTGTGGACCGAGAGTAGAGAGTGATCGAAAAAAACGAAGGCAAGCCATTCTATCGTCTGGTCGTGATGTAAAAGAGGGCTCGATTGGAGGAATGGAGCAAACGAAGGTGAAGCCGTGCGGCGAATTGAGATCGGTGATCAGGCGATATGACAATGAACCCACCGAAAAAGTGCACTGACCCACAAAATAGACTTGGACAAAACAATCGCACGTGTTGGACGGAAGTCACGCACTTGCCACCCGAAAACAACAGAGCTTTTCTCTCCACTTTCCCACCTGAACTTGGTTTTTCAAACTTACACAGTCAACTATTAACACTTTTGTATTAATTCTTTGCAAATTGTTGGGGATCGCGTATTGATTTCGGTCAGGTTCTCCCACTTTTGCGCTCGAGACACGACAGAACAAACGACCGAAGGCAGTGAGGGCTAGGCGTGAACTGAACGCCGATCAGGATCGGATGCTATAGAAAAGTCTCGGCATTAGCGTCGGCGTTGGCATTAGCTCCGTCAGCGCCAGTATCGATATGGGGGCTGCTACCTGCTGGCGGCGTCTTATCAGCAGCATTTGGCTCAAAAACGAGCCGCACAAAAGTTCAAGTGAAACAAAAAATCTCCTGCTTTTGTGCGCCACTGGAATAGTGGTCTTATCAACGAGCCAATGTGGGAATTACTAATGTTCAGTTTTATTTTCGGAGAGATCGATTTTCTCGGGGTATTTAATAGCTCGGGTCCTTCTTTTACTCGAGTTTAAGGATAGGGGTTTCGAGAAGTCTAGATAAGAGTTGCAGAGTGCTTATAGGAAAATTTTAATGTTTAGGGGAACCACTGGGTACTCAAAAAAGAAAATAATACACTCGGAAAATGAATAATCTGATTTTTAATAGTGCAACTCAATCATTTTTCTCACTACAAAGCTGATAACCTTAAGAACCTGAAACTAATGAGTCTAGGAATTACGCATTTTAATAAATATTACGACATGTTAAGAGGTTTTCTTATCGAAATTGGTAACTCTTAAATTTACTAAAGAAAAACAAAACAATTCTTACCATTTTCACAAGTTGGTAAGTGTGATTATTTGTCTGAGAATATGCGAAAATATGTTTATTTAATAGTTCTAAAAATAAACAAAAAATAATAAAGATTACAAACCAGGTGTTCACTTAAAGCCAAGCCAAGCCCTTTTAATTTTTGGGGCCAAAGATAAACCATTTTCGACAAATTGGATTTTTAAGTAGAAACTAATTAATTTTGACCAACAGCTGATCCTTTATAGTGTCATCCAAATAAATAGAATTACCGCGAATATTGGTATGATAATGGATGAATAATTCACAAAAATTAGCAAAATATTTAGTAAATTATTCAAGAGTTTGATAAACGCAATTATCGGCAAATATGAGGGCTATATAAACAATACGGCGATTCGCCTATCGACCTGTGCTGTTGCCAATGGGTGGCATTTTTGGGGTTTGTATAACTCTTATCGAACTACACAAGTTGCAAAATACTTTACGATCTGATAAATACTAAGCACTTGACCACCAGTTGAAGGCCATTAAACTGCTGTCGGTGTAAATAAGGCGGCTATTCCTTTTAAATTTATGCCGGAGCCATTGACATATTGTAGTTCCACCTGACTAAAGGTTCAACTTTACTGAAAGAATTCTTTCGGCACAGTCATCCTTCCAATACACTCGCGATTATCCCCGATTAGATAAGATTCACTGTTCATATAAATCAGAATGTTCCTGGGATCGCCCTGATTATAATGTCTATAGCCTGTTGGGATTATCTTTACACAAATCAATGTCGGCTAATCAGGCACTGTAATACCACTCGGTGGGTGTGCTGGCCTAATGTCGGCTAATGGAGGAGCACCACTCGGTGGGTGTGCTGGCCTTCAACTGCGCCGAGTGGTTCTACTCGGCCATGGGCGCCATCCATGCACGGGGCATCATCGCTGGCATCTATACCACCAACTCTGCGGACGCAGTGCAGCATGTCCTGGAGAGCTCGCACGCCCAGATCGTCATCGTCGACGACGCCAAGCAGATGGAGAAGATTCACGCGATCCGCGACAAGCTGCCGAAACTGAAGGCGGCCATCCAGATCCAGGAGCCCTATGCGCCCTACCTGAAGAAGGAAGACGGGTATTATAGGGTGAGTAAGCCTGGGTTCATGGGTTGTTGCTAAAATGCTGAGAGTCTCACATCTATAACTCACTTTTGTAGTGGTCGGAGATCGAGTCGATGAACGTGGCCGACGTGGAGGACCAGTTCAAGACCCGCCTGGAGAACATCGCCATCAACGAGTGCTGCTGCCTGGTGTACACCTCCGGCACCGTGGGCATGCCCAAGGGCGTAATGCTCTCCCACGACAACATCACCTTCGATGTGCGTGGCATCGTGAAGGCGATGGACCGGGTGGTGGTTGGAGAGGAGGCGATCGTGTCCTACCTACCGCTCTCGCACGTTGCCGCTCAGACGGTGGACATCTACACGTGCGCCTATGTGGCCGGGTGCATCTGGTTCGCCGACAAGGACGCCCTGAAGGGAACGCTGGTGAAGTCGCTGCAGGATGGACGACCCACGCGCTTCATGGGTGTGCCCCGTGTCTATGAGAAGTTCCAGGAGCGGATGGTGGCCGTGGCCAGCTCGAGCGGCAGCCTGAAAAAAATGCTCGCCGGCTGGGCCAAGGGCATCACGCTGAAGCACTACATGGTGAGTCAAGGGTAAGTATTCCCCGATGAACCAATGGACCCCGGTCTCGGTCCCGGTCCCGTCCCGGCCCCTGGCCAAATACTTCAACTCCGACTTTGTGTGCGCATAAATTATGCAAAAAGGATGCACGGTTAAAGTGGCTGCAGCGACAGAATTCCTTGCCTTCTCCAGAGCCGCTTTTCCTTCTCCTGCATTTTTCATGGCCCAACCTCAGTCCGCTTTTTGGCCAGCCCGCTGATGGCCGAGGAGGCTAAGTCCCTGGCATCCTTTGAGTCCGAGAGTGTGCCTGTAAGTGTGCACGAGCCGTGTTTCGGTGCCCGCTAAATTATGCAAGCCAAGCAGCCCGGCAGCGCTCTTCGTTCCGCCAGCTATTCGCTGCTCTGGTTTAAGCGAAAATCACTGACAACAACATTACTCATACGTCACGGGGAACACGCAGGCAGCTAGCTCCGGGAGCTGAAAGCTGAGCTGATGCTCCTGCTCTTGGCTCCACCACCGAACAGGAAAGGGGAGCACCAGGAACATGTCATGCAAGCACGTCCTAGAAACGAGGGGGATGTCATGGGAAGAGGCTTTTCATGTGCAAATACTTGAGCTGTGATTGAAGCATTAGAGAAGCCATCCGGCTGCAAACGAAGGAGAAGGTTTTAATTTTTGTGGATGTTTAGGGACGGAATCAATGGCTATGGGAAACATAAACTTTATATTAAAAAGTTGTTGCCGAAGCCACAGCTTCAAATTAAAAGCTTCAGGTAGTTGTAATTAGAAACGCTGCAAATTTTAATCAACGTATGCATATTTATTGAGGGGCTCTTAATTCGCAAGTTGCACAGCCAACAGTACTCCCTCGGCGCCTCCCACAAAGTCGGCCTTCAACAAAACTCATCAGTCAACAAAGCTAATTAAACTTTTGCCCGCAACTTTTCGCAGCAAGAACACCGGTGGCTTCCGCTACAAAATTGCCAAGTCGCTCATCCTGTCCAAGGTGAAGGAGGCCCTTGGTCTGGACCGGGCACTAACCCTGGCCAGTGCCGCGGCCCCCATGTCACCGGAGACGAAAAAGTACTTCCTCAGCCTGGACCTGAAGATCATAGATGCCTTCGGCATGTCGGAGACGGCCGGGTGCCACACCATCTGCCTGCCGGACTCAGTAACTCTGAGCTCCATTGGCAAGACTCTTCCCGGCTGCGAGTCCAAGTTCATTAACAAGGATAGCAATGGCCACGGCGAACTCTGCATCCGCGGACGTCACGTGTTCATGGGATACATCGACAACAAGGAGAAGACCGAGGAGGCACTCGACGACGATTGCTGGCTGCACTCCGGTGACTTGGGCTTTGTGGACGACAAAGGATACGTCTCGCTGACAGGACGTTCCAAGGAGATCATCATCACCGCTGGCGGCGAGAACATTCCGCCCGTGCACATCGAGAACACGATCAAGAAGGAGCTGGACGGCCTCTCCAATGTCTTCTTGGTCGGAGAGCAGCGCAAATATTTGACGGTGCTGGTTACCATTAAAGTGAGTTTGGAAACAATTTCTATCTTTATGCCCCTGTTGCTTTCGGAGGAGGGATTATTAAAATTTCACTCTTCTGATGTTGTTTTTGAAAATTTTTATTATTTATTCATACATCATACAGACAAACACCATTTAAATGATTTTGTCTTGAACAAAAAAGCCTTGAACAAATATTAGTTCATAAATATCCATTTTTAATATTTCTGTATAAATTAGAATTTTATGTATTCAATTGAAATTAATTTGCATTATTTTTTTTTTAGACTGAACTTGACAAGGAGACTGGAGCCCCCCTGGACGAGCTGAGCCACGAGTCCTCCGTGTGGGTTAAGTCCTTGGGAGTTGATTACAAAACCGTTTCGGAGATCCTCGCCGCCGGACCCTGTCCCAAGGTGTGGAAGTCTATCGAGGACGGAATCAAGCGCGCCAACAAATACTCCATCTCCAATGCCCAAAAGGTGCAGAAGTTCGCCATCCTGAAGCACGACTTCTCCATTCCCACCGGTGAGCTGGGACCCACACTGAAGGTCAAGCGCAGCGTAGTGGCCAAGATGTACGCCGACGAGATTGAGAGCCTCTATGCCTAGGGTAGCCTAGATCCCAGAGGACCGGAGTGGAGAAGATATAGCCGGGAGGAGAATTCGAGCTTTAATGTGAAATTGAATTTAACGGACTTTCATGCCATTTGAGTGCCACTACAATTAGGAAATAGGCTGATGTTAACTTTTGGATATTATACTTAGAACGAAGGCGCTGCTTGCCGAGTTAGACATTAGCTTGCCCCGATCGGATCCAGATCTTTTAATTAGTTTCTAAGATTACTGATAAAGTGTAAGCTGGTTGGTTGTCCCAACTGAAGCGAGTTGTTTATTGCCTGAAGAGCGACAATAAATTTGTAGCTAAATATAAAGGACGCAGCATACAGGGCTTCAGGGGCTGAAAGGATATTAAGTAAAATGTAGCCACAAGCTGTTTAAAATTGGGAGAATATGTAGTTATGCTTTTATTTAGATCTTGAAGATCTCTTGGAGAAAAATTAAATAGATACACTTTGGGGCGACTTAAAGGGTATAGAATGTGACATGAGTATTTAAGAGTACTTCAACCTACGGCTCCTCCGGCTCGGTGGTGGTCTCCGTCTCCAGTCCCTTGGCCAGCCGGTCGGCGACGCGCTGCATCAGCTCCTCCATGCTCATTTCAATCTGGACGCAGGCCCGACGCACAGGATCGAAGCGCTGCTCATGACCGCACTGTATCCGTTCGCAGCGCAGGGTGAGGCTGAACCAGCTGCTGGCGTCCTTGAAGCCCGGACGACACTGGCACTCGTTGTGGGCCACGCAGTGGCTGTGCTCCGGGCATCCGCCCTGGCAGATCGGGCGGCAGGTGAGCTGGTGGTGCCGATGGACGGGCTGCTGATGGAGGTGGGAGGGCTCGTAGCCGCGCAGACAGTGGCAGCGGTCCGGTTCGCCGCAATAGCTGTGCATGGGGCAGGGCTCCTGGCAGACGGGCTCACAGAATCCGAAGAGGATGGTGCGGTAGCCAGGGCAACACACCTGGATGTTGTCCCAGCGCACCCGCTCCTCGTAAACCACATAGTTGTCAGCCTTCTCGGAGCCTACGACTCGGTTCTTGGTCACTGGCACCTGGTACTTGACACTGATGTTCTTCTGGCAGTGTCCGTTGGTAATGGCCAGGCCCTGTACCGGCAGCTGAGTCCCAGCGATCAGGATGACGATCACAACCGAGCACAGCACTGGGAGCAGCATCTTGCAGATCCGGATTCTCTTGGGGCTGGGCTCGAGATTGTGCGTACGCCGCTGCAAGTGCACTAAACGCAGTTGCCTTTGATTAAAGTGAAAGCCGATCCGATTCTTTTGTTTATTGTTCACTCAGAAAAACACAAACAAGGTTTATGTTTAAGTATGTTTGGAGACTTAACTAAAAAAGTGATTAAATCAATGGCTTCCATTATTTAAAAATAATTTATACATGTTGGAGAGTGAAGAATCTTCTTTAAAAGACCTTTTGGGCCTTTTTTCTCCAAGTGTGGATCATCGTGCCGCTCGCAGGCTTCTTTCTGTCATACGATAATTAAGTCTGTCGGTCCCTTATTATTATTTCTTTTTGCATCGCCCGCCATTCTTATCAACAGCCATTGGAAATGTACCGAGACGACCGTTTGGAGAGTGGAGAGTTTCCGGTTCGAACAAGTTCGTGGTTGTTGTCTAGGCTTCTCGGCGGCCAACCAGATCTCATTCAAACGGATGGCGGAATTTTTTGGAAATCGATTTTTAAAAATGAGAAACTATAATAAGACTTTTCGCTGAGAAACATAAACAGGAATTATAAAATTTATAAAATTAAATTAAAAACCTAACAAAGTTTAACATTCTAAACCTTAGATTCTAAACAATCTCTTTTCGTACCAGCAGAATCTTAACCTGCCCAGAACAGCTGAGCATTTGCTCAACTGGTTCTGAAAATAAACCTACGTACATGCTTAGTTGTTTACTAACATACTGGTATAGATGTCGGCTTAAGCGTTGTATGTGAGTATAAACAAAAGCCACTGGGACAAAAACTGTTTAAAAGAATTTTAAATAACTGTGTGGCTTTTAGTTAAAAGAAATGAATATTTGAGCTTGATTGAGCCAAATAAGTTTTGATATTTGGATTAAAAACTAAATGTTTTAGAGTTAGAAAAGAGAATTAATAAAATCTAACAGTCTTTGGCGAATATAAAGAACTTTTCTCAAAGTGCAGACACCCAGACACGTGCTCGTCTGATGGCTGCGATTGGTTTCCGGCGGGGGGCAGGACAGGGTGGCATGGTGTAGCTAGCGTTGTACAATATGTGATGCGATGTGCCGGGCGGGTATTGCTTTGCATATGGGCTGTGTGCGTTTGTGTTGCTCGATATATACAAATAAACATAAGCAGCCAGCAGGCGAGCAGAAGCGATTAGCAGGCCGAGCCACCAGAAAAGTGTGTGTGTGTGTGGTGTGCAATGCTCCGATGTTGTTGTTCCTCCCAGTGTATTGTGTGTAGAAGTGACGGCGGGCGGTAGTGGGGGCCGTTAATGCTACCCCATGAAAGCTAAAACGGTAACAGGCGACGTTCGTCGTCTATCCACATGCCCAAGTGCCGTGTGTATGTAATGAGCAATAGCCGGCGGAGGCATCGCGAAACCCGAAACCAGAAATGGAATGAAAATGAAATGTAATAGGCAGGCTTATTTAAATATGCAAAGCTTGGCGGGGGGATGTAGCAGACGCCAGCGCATGTAGGCAGGGCGACCTGTTCACATACCAATCCGTAAGCTGCATTCTGGCGATGGTGTTGTGATGACGTATGTAACTGCACCCGGGGAAACTGCTTGCCGGCACGCCAACCTCCGCAGCTAGCGTCGCAGTCGTCCCAAGCAGCGCCAACTTAATTTGTTGTTGGATCTGATAATCGGGGGCTTTCATGGAAGCTTAGTGAATCGCATTGCAAACAGTGGTGGGTTCACAAACTAGTCCACGTTTCTAGAGAAGCTGTCTAAAATAATATATAGAAAAAAATTATTTCTAGAGTAGATGTGTTTGGCTGATGTGGTTACATAAATCTATCTATCCATTACTTATCAGGTAATTAGCTACCAACTTTTTCTTAAGACTTTTATGAATTTTTTCTGCATTTTTGAGTTTAAAAATGTTCATATTTTTTCAAATATTTTATTTTATTTTTTTTTTCCTTTTCTATCCATCTTATATATTGAAAATGTATATTAAATGTCCAAAAATATGAGAATGTTTGTCTAATCAGTCGGAAACAGTGGAAATTTTTGTATCGCCCGGCTTAGCCACTGCATGGAAAAGAAAGGCGTTCTGCTCCACTTGGGGAAATTGCGTCGATCATTGGACAGTTTCCATGACCGAGTCCAGATCGGAATCAGCTGCGATTGTTCTAAGAGCGCCTTCAGAATTTTCCACTGATCAACAATGACGAAAGCAAAATCTCGGAATCATTGACAACAAGTAGCGAGCCTTGAAACGAAACCTCTTGGGGAGAATTACTTCACAATCGACGCGTAACCGATTATTCGGTCATGGACTGTGAAAAGCTGTCACCGATGATAGTGACAGTAATGATGACTATAATGTCTGAGCAGGAGGACTAGCCGATCGATCGGGTTCTGCTCTGGAACTTATCAGCCAAATGCACTCGAGTCGAACTCTTGCCCCGCTGACGACAGAATCGAAAAGGGGGACAACAGCAGATTTTTATTATATTTTATTATTATTTTTTTAGTTACTGATGAGCTTGCGTTTTCCGCTGGTTTCTAGTTACATAACCAGAGGTAATATGCTTTTAATAACATTGTTTTCTTTTTTGGGAACCTTTCCCTAAAGTTTATCTCAAATATATCCTAGGAAAATCGAAGAATTATCTCCGATTTAATGCCTCCACCAAAAGCTCTATCATATAAGAGGTATCATAATTTGTGACGCAACCTGTGACACTTTCGTCACTTAACCGTCGGACGAAGACTAGACGACTGTTCCTTTGTGCTGAGGCGAGAATCGAAAACCGTTTTAAATACCGGTTGTTATTGTAATTGCTACTTATGTGGCCGACTGGTCAGCGCCCGGGGAGCAAGCGAGATGGGGAGCAGAACGAGCCGGCTGGCAAGCGCTAGAGCTACAGAGCTACAGAGCTATAGCAAGAAAAGCAGCGACAACCCCAGCGATATGCTTGTGTAGAAATGAGTTTGAATGAGTTGCAGGCTCCAAGGTGGTTGGGGAACGGTGGGGGCCAAAAGGGGGGTGTGCCTGGGCGATGGCGAAGGCGAAGGCGCTCCATACCTACGTACATATTCGTACTACTCGTACATCGCCTGCTTGTTTGTCAATATGTACACATGTTATTTGATTTTCGTTTCGCTTTTTATGTCTGCGATGTGTTGTTGCTGTGGGTACATGAATATAAATGCTGTTTATCTGTGCCTCCCCTCCCAGGCCCCCCCGCGTCCGACCCCCTTCTAGTAGTTTTTATGTGTGTGTATGTGTATATCGCTTTTTTGTATGTGCTCGAATGTGTTTCCTTATTGTTGTGTGTACTTGTTTGTTGTCTGCTGTGGTTGCTGTTGCTGTTGTTTGGCTCACTTGCTCGCATGAACTTTTCGCTTTGGCTTCGGCTCTTTCACGCCTGCTAATCAATGCTGTGCGCCGGGTGGTTTTGCTATATCTATATGTACACAAACAAATCTACAAAAGTCACAGACATGCTCCACCCCTGCCGCTTCGTGGACCCTGCTTTCTGGTGGCTGCCACGCCCACTTCCCGCCCCCCCATTAGGTCACTCAATGTGCGTGTAAATATGTACAGAAAGCATATTGTAACACATGCAGAACCGATTTAGGGCTTTCATATATCGTTATGGTCCCCATCGAGACTCTGCTGTACTCATAGCCGAGGAAGATATGGCAAATTGCCTTGACTGTCATGTATCATGTATCCGCCGAGTGGGCCCGCCACTTTTGCCTCGGCCTGCTCGATGTCCCATTTTAGATGGTCGATGCAACAACAATCTGTCAATACATTTAGACTGGACATAGTTGTAATGATGGGTGTGTTTTTCTATACAAAGGATGTTGGGCTTTGTACAAATTGATGTTAGGCTGAGAATAAGTAAGGTTTAGTTAGACGGCATAAGCAAATAATAGCTTAGAAAATAATATAATATAAATTTCCCATAAAATAATATAAATTAGATAAATGAGATGAATATTAATTCCTTGTTATCCTTGAAATTAAAAAAAAACATACCATTAGATAAGCGTAAACATTTTTAATAAAATTTTTATTTTAATTTAATTTTTATGTGATTAATTTTTATTTTTTAACTAGGAGTTCTAAGTGCATACAACTAGTTGCTGTAATAAAAATATATAATCAAATGTATGGAGTGTGTTATTTTTAAATCCACCCTAAAGGTGTTTGGTGCTGAACGTTCAATGCCACTTCCACTGCCAGCTCTATTGCCAGTTGGCATTTAAAGTAAGCTCTTCCTTTGCCGCCCCGCCCACTGTAACGCCTCAGACGCCCTCTTGTACATACAATACAAACGGTTACAGATCCCCTTGCCACTGCTACTGCCACTGCCACTGCCACTGGCCCAGCCCCTGCCCGCTTACATGATGGTATATATATTCCGATTTTTATATTTTCTTTGCCCTGGCCGATATAATTCCCATGTACCGTTACACATATCGCACTCACACCCTGCCGAAAATACATATATATTTATATAGTTGAGAGACAAATAAAAAGAACAAACAAGGAACACAGAATATTGCAACTATTTGCGTTGTAGTTTTGATGCAATAAAAGCCCCCCTGCCGCCCGCCACAGCCGTCGGTCAGGCCGCTGACAATGCCAGCACTTGTTAGCGATTCATGAGCTGCTGTTCATTGGTAAATAATTTCATAATAATGTTGTTGTTGCCAGCATAACAAAAGATAAGCTGCAATGGCAACAATTACGATTTAGTTAGTAATACATTTATTTTGCCTCCTAGTCCCCAAAACGAATTGCAGTGTATGTAAATCGCCGCCAGCATACAAGTGCCACACCAGAGTGCCGCACTGCTCCGACGCGGTCTGACATCTAGCAATAAAATAAATTAAACAATAAATTATAAATTTGTACAAAAAATGACTGTTGGTCGAACAGGCGTCCAGCAATCAGCAGCGAGTGGCAAACAAACAAATCAGCCCGCAGTAGCAATAGCAACAGCAGCAGCAGCGGCGGCGGCTGAGACGCCAGCGTTGACTGCGTCTGCTACTGCGACGGTGACGGCGATTTTCTGTTGTTGTCTTTTGGCCAGGCCAGTGTGAAAGTTTTTCCCTCTCTATGTACATATGTAACGAGGTGCGTGCAGGGCTGCCAGCATGTGTGTGCGATTGCCATGGCATCCGTCTAATGCGCCCGGATGACCCAAAGGGACCAAGGGCTCCGGGCACTCAGCTCTGAGCCGGGTATTCCCCGCCGTAACATCGTGTTTCCACACAGCTGCATTACCTGGCTGCGGCCACGGGGCGTATTGGTTTTTTTTAGTACATGCACACATGGGTTCTCATGGATAACCCATTTATCTCACGTTTTTATGTACGAATGTACCAACCCCGCAGTGCAAGAGTACCCCAGTACCTGGGGTAGGTCAGTCCCAGTCATTTTGGGTGATTTCAGAGCCCCTCCAGAAGGTCAACTGTGATTCGCTTTTAATGAATCGTAATCGTAACGGCTTTAAAGGCATCATTTCTGTGACGTAGATTATGAAATCTTAAAACTTTCAAAGGTTTTTGGACTGAAGATCTGTTTAGCTTGTACTGGGCTTATTTTAGATTTAAAACTATTTGTTTATATTGATACCCTTGCAGAGGGTATTAAAATTTTGGTCTAAAGTGTGCAACGAAGTAACGGAGACATCTCCGACCCTATAAAGCATATATATTCTTGATCAGGCTCACCTCTTGAGTCGATATAAGTATGTCCGTCTGTCTGTTTCTATGCAAACTAAGCAAATTAGTCTGTCAGTTTTAAGCCTAAGTCGGAATCGGTCGACTATATCCTATAGCTGCCATATAAGTGATGGATCGGAAATACCACAACTTTAATGTTTTTTAAGTTGGAAAGATAGAACTTTCTATGAGTCCCATTTTGGGCAAGCCTATCCGATCAGCCGACTCTATCCTATAGCTGCTATATAACTAATCGATCGGATATTAAAAAACCGTGGTTATTTTAACGAGGCTTGAGGTTGTTTCCACCATTTTTATTAGAAAATTGATTTCATAGTATAATTAGATCGTAATTAAGATCGGCTCACTTTATAAGATCCGATAAATAACATATCTAATAACAACTGCCAGGGTATATCAACTTCGGCTCCCCCCGAAGCTAGCTTTCCTTTCTTGCTTTTAACCCCAAAAATTCAAATGAACTGTATAAAGTTAGGGGTTTCATTTAGTGTAGATGTTATGCTTGGTGTAGTACTTGTTTGTTGAGGCTTAGTGCATGAAAAGTAAACATAGTTTTTCTTCATCATCACTGAAATAAACACTATCAGAATTATGGACTTATGTGGTTCCAATACATGATAATATTAGTCAGACATTAACACCATATAATAGTTTATGATGGTGCCGTCTGGTCGCTTTCAAATCACAGCAAGATTATAAATGGACTACTAAAAAGATTCATTTGTTACTATCGCACTCCAGCAATGAGTGGGCCAACAAAATTTTATGAAGCCATGACCCCCGATAACCGACATCCTCCACATGGACTGGATTCCCAAATCGGAACAATGTAATCAGGTCTCAGCGTAGGCTGAACTCTTATCTGCTGAAAACCATTTCAGCACGTGTCCATGGGTGAATATGTTTTGACTAATCGTGTTTGGTGACTTTTGAGATTGGCGATGACCGATGCCAACCCAATTATTACTCTCAAGCATTGAACTCAATTATGCTAATATGTGTGTTTATAAAATATACATACACATTCTGTGCAAATCTTGGTGAGTTGCATAAATTTTAAATGGCGGGAAAATGTTAGGCTCCTTATTTTGAAACATATTGGAACAACATAATTATTTACAAGCAAATCCATACAGACGTTCAAAGGTCCCCGAATGTCTTAGAATGTTCTGCGTCATTATCTGGTCGGAACTCCGGCATCGCTGCCTGCTGCCACTGTTAGGAGGCCATATGGCTCTACATACACACTGTGCCTGTCTTATCAGCATAGGGCTGAGATGCCTTAAATACCCGTGTCCAGAGCCCGACCGTGTTTATTCATCGCAAGCGTCTGAGCAAGCATGACCGATCTTAAGCCGGCCACGAGTTATACGAGCACCTCGCTCCACGAAGCCGTCAAACTTCGCTTGGACGACGGCGGAGACTTTTCGCAGAGCATCAAGCCACAGACGATACCACACTTTTTTGCCGAAGTCTGCAATACATATTCGGAACTGCCCGCCTTGACATGGGAGACCCCTGGAGCCGGAGTCGACGGCTGGACCACCCTGAACTACCGCGAATACCAGGAACACGTAGAACAGGCCGCCCTCATGCTGTTGAGTGTTGGCCTCACGGAACGCAGTTCGGTGGGCATCCTGGCCTTCAACTGCCCAGAATGGTTCTTCGCCGAGCTCGGCACCCTGCGTGCTGGAG
Organism: Drosophila atripex; assembly: GCA_035045925.1. Taxonomy (NCBI): domain Eukaryota; kingdom Metazoa; phylum Arthropoda; class Insecta; order Diptera; family Drosophilidae; genus Drosophila; species Drosophila atripex. The sequence continues at coordinate 13,041,834 of JAWNOP010000070.1, forward strand.
CTGTGGTGGCTGGCATTTATCCGAGCAACTCGGCAGAGGCAGTGCATCATGTCCTGTTCACCAGCGAGTCCAGTGTTTGTGTGGTGGATGATGCCCAGCAGATGGCCAAAGTAAGGGCCATCAAGGATAGGCTTCCCCTGCTCCAGGCCGTCATCCAAATCCACGGTCCCTTCGAGTCCTTTGTCGATCAAGAGCCTGGCTACTTCAGCTGGCAAAAGCTGCTGGAGAAGACCTACCCCAACGACCTCAAGGAGGAGCTGGTGTCCCGGGAGAGCCGCATCTGCCCCAACGAGTGTGCCATTTTGATTTTCACATCCGGAACTGTGGGATTGCCCAAAGCAGTAATGCTATCCCACGACAATATGGTTTTCGATACCAAGGCAGCTGCCCATATGCTGAAAGATGTTCAGATCGGCAAGGAAAGTTTCGTCAGCTACCTGCCCCTTAGCCACGTGGCTGCCCAGATCTTCGATATATTCCTGGGGTTGTCGCACGCCGGCTGTGTCACTTTTGCGGACAAGGATGCCCTCAAGGGCACGCTGATCAAAACCTTCCGGAAGGCTCGGCCCACAAAGATGTTCGGAGTGCCGCGGGTGTTTGAGAAGCTCCAGGAGCGATTGGTGGCAGCCGAAGCCAAGGCCAATCCCTATTCCCGGCTTCTGCTTGCTCAGGCTCGGGCAGCAGTGAGTGAGCACCAGAACACATTAATGGCGGGGTGAGTACAGATTCTAGGAATGAAAAGTGAATGCTGAATTTTAACGCCAAATAACAACAATGATGACACTTATGGAAGAGTTTCTTCACTGTATAATTAACTATGATTTTCATGATTTTCAGAAAAACCCCTTCCATTTACGGAAACGCTAAATATTGGCTGGCTTCCCGCGTAATAAAGCCCATCCGCCAGATGATGGGTCTGGATAATTGTCGTGTTTTCCTGACTGGCGGTGCCCCAACTTCCGTTGAGATGAAACAGTTCTTCCTGGGCTTGGACATTGCCCTGGGCGAGTGCTACGGAATGTCAGAGAGTGCGGGAGCCATCACTCTGAATGTGGATATAAACAACTTGTACAGTGCGGGCCGAGTGGTTGATGGACTGGAACTGAAGGTCCTGGATCCTGATTGCAATGGCCAGGGCGAGATTGTGATGCGGGGACGCAGCAACTTCATGGGCTACCTGGGACTTTCAGAAAAGACTGAAGAGACCATCACGGAGGATGGATGGCTGCGCTCCGGCGATCTGGGTTTCATTGATCCAAAGGGCAACCTTGTGATTTCGGGAAGACTCAAGGAGCTGATCATCACGGCAGGCGGCGAGAACATTCCTCCCGTGCACATCGAGGAACTTATCAAGAAAGAGCTGCCCTGCGTGAGCAACGCTCTTCTGATCGGAGACCATCGCAAATACTTGACCGTTCTCCTGGCTCTGAAGACAAAGTCCGATCCCAATACGGGGGTTCCCTTGGATGCACTGCGGGAGGAAACGATTGAGTGGCTGCGGGAACTGGACATCCACCAGACGCGTCTCTCTGACCTGCTCGACATCCCAGCGGACCTTCAAGTCACAAATGATTCGGCGGTCCAGGCAGCCGCCCTGGAGATTACTGCCGAGCCGAAGCTCCTGGAGGCTCTGGAGGAAGGTATCAAACGGGCCAACAAGAATGCCATCTCCAACGCACAGCGAGTCCAGAAGTTTGCCCTTGTTCCCCACGAATTCTCCCTGGCCACCGGCGAGCTGGGGCCCACGCTCAAAATCCGGCGAAATATTGTCCACGCCAAGTACGCCCAAGTCATCGAGCGCCTCTACAAGTGAGTGCTCCCGGTTCAACGCATTTATTGTAGCCTAGGTTAGATTTATTATGCACACTTCGATCTATTTAAGCTTACATTGTAATCATATTACATATTTAGAAACGATTTCAACACGTTGGTTTCTTAATAGTTTTTTATTTGCCGAGTTTGTTAGTGGGATGAAAGTGATCTCTGATGATCTTTTCTAATGGGCTGCCACTCTAGCTTGCTGACGTACTGAAACAAAACAAGGAGGTTACTGATAAGAGCGAATTTAGTGCCAATTGGAACGATTAAGAGCCTCTGACGTTATTGGGCCTTTAATAGAGGAATGCCCTATAAAAATATATTATGTTTTCGATTTCTCTGAATAGAGTGATACACATCTTTGAGAAATGAATTGGATGAAAAGCAATTTTGAAAGTGATGAGCTAAAGAGGATTAATGAAAAAGGTTTAGAAACATTCTTCTCAGAAGAAGCATCAGTTAATCGAATTTGAAATTAAACACATAAGCCATTTATCAACCAACCATATCATTCAGAGGCTTCAGCCTTTCACCCGTTCTGCTCTCGTTGCGATCCACGAATCTCCTCAGCCATCGAAGTCCGGCAAAGGCGATTGCAATGGCCACCAGCATCCAGATAATGACCGATCTTGAGTCGAAACGATCCGTGGGTATTTTTGGCCAGGTAAGAGGTGGAGGTGAGGGGTTTGCTTCATCATAGGAGAGCTAAAATGAAAACATTTTAAAAGTACAACAATTTTCTTGCATTGTAGAGATGTCTTACCTCACTGCCGCAACTTGTATTTGCATTATGGAGAACCTCACCCACATTGAGGAGAATAATAGATCGGTTGGTGTTGCCTTCTGTGCAGTCCACTCCTTGAATGTTTGTTAGATTTTCACTCCAATTGTTCAATACCGTCCAGGGACGGGCAAAGTTTATCGAGGGGGGCAGCTTGCGCACCAAGTTACCGACCAACCAGGCACAACTCCAGTTGTTATCCGCCAGGTTTATATGTCGAAAGTGGAGTAAGTCCTTCATACTGACCGACTGCAGGCGATTTGAACTCAGATCCACGTAAAGAGAGAGGCGATTCAAGGACGGGGACAGACTTTCTAGGAACTCGGCTCTGTCGAGCATATTTCCGGCTAACTGAATATACCGCAAGTGGTTCTGATGCTTGAAAATCAATGGCGATAGGGCCTCCACTCTGTTGTGGTCCAAAATAACATCCTCCAGTTGAGAGTTGGCTTGGAATATATGTTCCGGTAAAGTGGTCAATAGGTTGTGGCTGACATCGATTTGAATTAGGCTGGAGAGGACTGCCAGACTCGCCCCATCCACAAGGTCTACGTTATTGTAACTGATATTCAGGCGCTAAAGATAAGAAAGAATTATGGCTTGATTAGCTTGTTATTTTGCCAAATAGATATAAATATTAAACTTTACATGACCTACCTGGCTGCAAACTTATATTGTTTCTTAATCTTAATCTTTTTATATCTATAAGAAGCCGCAGAAGATAAGGAACTGGTTAATCGTACCTCCAATGAATCCAAGCCGGAAAATGTTTCCTTTTTCAATTCGGTCAAGTTGTTGTGGCTCAAGTCTAGGGCTTGTAGCTCAAAGTTTTTGGAGAATCCTTGGTCCTCCAGCTGCTGCACTTGGTTCTTGGACAGATTCAAGTGAACAAGGCGGGCCAATCCGCGTTGACTCAGAAACTGAAGACTGACGAGCAGATTCCCATCCAGACGAAGGCTCCGCAAATGGGTGTTACTCTCGAACGAGTCCATTTCGATGCTCTCGATGAGATTGTGTTGCAGTGCCAAGCTGGAAAGACGGTGCAGGCCCTGGAAGAAGGTGCCATCAATGTGCTGCAGGCGATTTCCGCTGAGAATCAGATGCTTTAAGTGAGCCAGTCCATGGAAGGAGTCCTCCGCGATCTGACTGATTTGATTGGATGCCAAGTTGATCTGCTGCAGATGGCGAAAAAGTGAGAAACTATTTTCCCTCAGCTTGGCCAACCGGTTGTAGCTCAGGTCCAGAGTTGTGAGGGCAGCTAGAGGTTCGCTGGACCACGACCTCAAGGTACTTAGATTGTTGTGACGGAGGGAAAACAACTGCAGCTTGGCCAGCCCATTTAGGGAGAAGTCCTCCAAGTCAGCAAGTCCACTATGTTGCACTTCCAGTTGGAGAAGATGGCTGAAGCGAACAAAGAAAGCGTTTTCGAGGCGCGGGAGACTGCAATTGCGGAGCGAGAGGTTGGTAATTAGCTCCGCATCCGGTATCAAGGGCACATCAGTCTTATTGCAGTCGGTTAATTGCAGGCAATCGACCCTGAAGCCGAAGCTAAACAGCAGGAGTGCGGCACAAACCAGACGGTGGTACATCTCGCAGAACACTCTACCGGAGACTAGCCCCATGGATCAGCGGCTGCCGTAGCCATAGGCCTTATCTTATTGCAGCAGCGAGTGGTGCCAGCCGACAGCCCGTCAAGATAGTTAATCAGTTGATCAACTAGCCGCCGTTTGCACGAGGACAATATTTGCCCACCTTTCAGGTGGCGGAGCAAAAGCTCGGCTACTGTTTCAAGAACTCGTTAAATGCATTGACTAGGAGGTTGTACAGATTTGAATTTAAAAATCAGGGTGGTTCTTATCATGGGCCTTGGCACATTCAACATGACATTATTATAAATATTATTTCTAACAATACTACACCATCTATATGCACTCCTTTCCTCATATATCATTACTAATTTGAATGTCCTTATTATACAGTGAGAATGGATTCAGCAAATATGTAAATATTTTAATGGAAGTGCAACTACAACTTTCCGGTGGAATATTTCAATTAAAATTTGCAATTTCAGCAATTCAAATCCCTTCGCTTGCTTCCATTTTGAATCTCACTTTTTCTGTTCGTCGTTTCATGACTGGTTGGTTCGTTGGTTGGTTGGTTGAGTTATTTGTCTATTTGGAACCTGCATTTCAACATTTACTTTATCCTATTTGCGGGTTTTGACGGCATTACGAGAATGTAAATGAATGTGCATGTGGCAGCACCGCAGCCCCCAAAGGGGGGGGGGGTGCAACACCAGAATATGAATATATCCATGGAGAAAGAGATAACCGGAGCAGAAAAGCCGCAACAAGCAATGCAGTGGACAGGTATATTAAAACCAGAACCTCCCCGAGTAAAACGATTATGGCAATACAAATTTGCCTGTTGCCGCAAATGTTACGATGTTTATTAATTGTGATGTTGAGACTGGGCCAAAAAACTTGTTGTTGTCCCTGTTGCCATTTTGGCTGGAAGGACTAAAAATTGAAATTGATTTGTTGGGACCATCGCTGGCATCAGACTTAATATTTGTTCAAGTTGTTGTCAGAAATGGATTTGAAATTAGAATATTTAATAAGAACTATAAATGGTCCATATATGTGGTTGTGCAATTTCTTAAACCTTCCTTTCAATATACTATACCGGAGGCAATTCAATTCGAGATTACTGCCTAAATGCGGTTTTAAATTTATTTCGGAAACAAAGTGGAACGGAGGACGAACTTTGACTTCTATGGCCCAGCAAACTAGAGTTTGTCCGTGTGCTAAAATGACAAATTTAATATGTACTTCTTGTCTGGCGCTTGTTTGTTTGCCTTCTCGGCGCTTTAGCTGCATTTTCCTTTTTGGCCAATGCAATAAAAAAGGAGAAATTACGAAGTCTTGGCCAAATGCCAGCTGGAGCAGCACGCAGTATAAAAAGGACAGCCAAAGCGGTTGCCAGAAGCATTGCAGATGCTCGGGACCGCCGAAACTAGTGGAGGGCATCTCAGGAAAGACGGTCGGACGGAGGACGGAGGACGCAGGAGGGAGCAAACTGTGTTTTTATTTGTAAGCCAGTCTGGGATTCTCCTCTCTATTGCAGAGTATATTTCTGAGTGTGTATATCTATGTATATGGCATTAAAATATTTTCGTACATATTTCAGCTGCCAAAATTATTTCAATTTAGTTCCGCAAAATAAATTTGACTCTGTTTTTGTTGCTCTTGAGTTTCTGTGATTTCTTCCGTTTTTATACCATTTGGCTGGAGCAATGAACATGAAAGTTCTCTATTATTTACTTATACGAATGACATTTATGCCAAATGAAGCCTCTGGATGATGGTCCTCTCAACTTCTGCTCCTTGGGGGATACAAAAAATATTTAAAGTAATTTGATAAGGACCCCTGTCTTATGCTTATCAAAATTCTTGTTCCTTAAACTTCCTTAGTATAAAACATAATATTTCTAATTTGATTTTACATATCGGCTAATAAGTTCTTTTCCTTCCTTAAAGCCTTAGATTTCTTTACTAAGCCAAGGGCACTTCTAAGCCAAGTTGCTTTCATAATTCATCTACTTTGCCGTTGAGTTCACTTCACATTAATTTCCCCAGAAATCAGTTCATTTCAAGCCCCAGAACATGTTGCCTTTGCTATAAATATTTCAATAAGCGCATTGTCCTTTTTATATGTATACGTTTTTTTCCTTGCCAAACTCCCACACAGGACTCATCCGGAATGCAGTCCCTCACCAAAGTACGACCTTCCCACACCACACACCCTCACTGTTTCCTCTGCGTTACCCTTGGCTCATTGTAATTGCAATTCTGACCGTTGGCAAAGTCCAAACAAGGGCAGCCAAAAAATACGGCAAAAAAATTGTTTCAGCTTGCTAGGAAGTTGCCCGTAACCGAATCCTTGCCTTTTCATTTTTGATGGAATTTGTTCGTTATTTACCAAGACCTCTAATGCAATAAAGCACAATGTGAATTTCGTTAACTGTGGTTCTATTCTTTAACACACAGTAATCATAAGAAGCTACAGGAACTTAATTAGCGACTATATGTGGAGGACGTTTGGAGATTATATGATGCACTCCATCTACTGAATCATCGTGATTCCAAAAACTTGCCAGCCCATCAGGTATATTGTAGTCGTAACATTGATCACTTTTATTGGTTGTCGGTTGGACTGCCATTTCTTGTCGAGCTAAAACAAACCGACAGCAAAAAACCAGAAAGAAATTTCGAAAGTTTTCATTACCGGAAACACAGGACTGCATTTAGTTTGTGTTTCCCTTCGGCTTCTGCAGTTGCAACAATTTCTCCTGGCTGTGTGTGTTTCTTTATTTGGTGTGCAGTTAAAATTTTGGCATGCCAACAATGAACGAGAGTACGGACACGAACACGTATGCGGATATGGATAGAACAAGGACACGGACACGGACGCGGACCCGGATCCTGACTCGTACCAAAGCCCGGTCCTGTGGAACCGACTGACTTTTGCACAGACTACCATTCGCATGTATTTGCCTGTTGGTCGTTGGCGCTTTTCCGGCCGCATGCTTTTCCTATTTAATTTCATTTCAGCAACCTCGCAGAACTAGTCGGACTCCCGGTTCCAATCTCGGTCCCTGTGAAAACATCCCATTTGTGGCCGCCCGTCCTGGCCACGCTTCAATTCGGTCTTTTTATGCCTTTTTGTATTTTTTTGTTGCCTTGTTTTCGTTTCGGCGCTGTAGAGCTCTCGTAATTTTAGTGCATTTTTTAGTGGGCGTAGGCGGTGTTGTTTTTAATTGCTGCTGACAACGAAACTTTCAACAAATCAGAGTCGTATTCGTCCCTCGGCCCTCTGCTGGAACAGGATTTGCAAAATGAATGATGGCGCAATGATTGAATAATCGACGTAAATGGGGATTTGCGGTGGTGGTGGTGGCCAGACATAAGCCAAAACAAGATGAAATGGATGAAAGTTTTCATACGGATTTTCATTGCAAATGAAGTTAATTATTCAGTAATTTAATATCGAGAGATGTGTCAATTATAAAAGTAGCAAGCTGAAATGGGTTTGTTCTGATTTTAGTGTTTTTTGTGCTATTGCATTATAGGAGGAATAAAAATGCAGAATTATTTGCAGACAAATGTCCGCCATTCTTAGTTCTTGTAATGGATTTCTGGGAAAACTCTCTATGAATACTTTTTATTGTTTAAAACCGATCACATGGCAATTAAATGCCAGTCAGTTTGCTACGAAACAGCTTCCCGCCCTGTCATGCCAGATGGATGCAAATGCAAATTTGTTGACAGTCGTGTGCAAAAGGCGAGCGGCGTGATATCTTAGCTTATTCGGCAGCAACAACAGTAATAAAGCAGTCGTTTCCGCCCCCTCCACGCCTTTCTCGCATCAAAATGGCTGACTGCACACACACATTTCCGGAAGAGGACGCCGTGTTGCATGCCAATAAATCATAACGCTCCGACTGCAGACTGCACATCCATATATATATATTTGTACATTGTACATACATATATATATATATATCGAAATATGAGTATATAGCAAGAAAAATTGCGGCCAAAGGAACTGGCCAACGGAGAAGAGGGCTTCGAGAGCGGTAATGGTGCAATCGGCCGTGTTATTATTGTTGCTGTTGCTTTTGCTCCTCTTATTATTATTGTTCGCCATCGGCACGATTGAGTTCGTTTCGTTTGGCCCTTACGTTGTTGCCGGATAACTGGCTCCTTGCTGGTGGATGGCTGGATGGCTGGCCAAGTTGACTTGTCATAAAAATTGAAATTGTTATCAACTCGTTCGTGCGTCCGACATTCAAGGATTATTGCATTAAAGTAACCAGAACGAAGCAAGCGGGCTCAATGGAGAGCTGTGAAACTATAAACACGAAATCGTTCTAATGAATACACTATTTGAAGTTGTTTCCCTTAAAAAATATTCGTGTATCCTTAAAATAAAGTTGTTGGCCGATGGAAACATCCACACAATAGTCTTCTCCCCCATAAAAGCCCAAAAAGTGCTTATTTATTTCTCCTCTTGTCAGTTATGGGTTAAATCTCGTGAAAATATGGCTACCCTGTGAAAAGGTATTATATGGGAAGGAAGAGGGACTGAAGAGCTTAATGGAATATTCGCGTTCAGGTGCCACGCCTCGTAAGCGGCTGCAGTTGGTCCTGACGCCCCCCTCCGTCGGCATGAGAAGACTTTCCAGGGATTAATGCTCCCATAAAGCCTTTGTTCTTGTTGGTAGCTTTTCCGCTTCTCATCGATGCTGATAAGCAGCTGTCATTGCCGTGCACTGAGTTGAAAGTGCAGAGGCAGCGACCAACGAAGTGTCAATAAATTTCGCATCCTTTTGCATATCATTTATCACATTGGACTCGAACCGACATGAGTAATGAGCAGAGCGAATCGAACGGAAATGCCAAATGAATATCGAACCTGAAGAGCCGATGCAATTATGGCCGTCATGTCCTTTAACAAATAGTTATCCATGTATCTGCATAACTCATGAGCAACAGCAAAGTTTCCTTAAATTTTATCTAAAGATTATAAATAAAAAGTCGAAAATTGTCATAAAACTCTTTACCGAAATTCAATTTGACTTTTCTCATACACTTCGCCACTGGATGCCTTTTTCTTTCACAATTTATTTTCGTTTCCTTGCTGGCTCAGTTCGGCAGAAGAGTTAAATTCCCCCATCATTGGCTAAACTAATTTTAAACATCAATGGCCTCGACACAGTTTTCGGGCCACAGCCGGGTGCCGACAGTCGAGAGAGAAATTTTCGCCAGGCGACAATTCATTTGACAGTCATGGAATCAATTGAAAAAGTGAACTGGCAGAAAGTGAGAAACGAAATCAAGCTGCATAAATTATCGAGAAATCAGAGGAGCAAATTGAAGCAGTAAAGTGTCAGGGCTAATTCCCAAAAACAGTCTATTTGGAGTTCCGTGTGGCCTTGTGCCCAGGACTCACCGGTTGCTCGCTGTGGGAGAAGGTGCATTGCAAATGGCTCGTGAAACCGGGCAGATGCCTATCCTCGAATTCTCCAAACCGAAAGAGGATCCAGGAAAATAAAAAGCATTTTCACAGCATTTTTTGTCTTGGTTTTTTTCGTTGTTTTTGGCGAGAATCCGCCCTAAATTGCACTTTATTTGCGGTTTGTTGACTTTACAATTCTGCTTAAATTTCATTATACGATCCGAACCGAAACGAACTGGGCCAAGGGAACGGCGGTTCGGGGGTGTGTGTGTGTGGTAGCTTTCGATTGAAACCGAATGCCAAAACCTTGATATGAATTAATATTTGAGCAGAGCTGCCAAGTGGAGCAGACATCCAAAGGGACTGGAGGCCCAGTCGAGGGTGACGGACGGTAGTTGGCATGGAATGGACATTGGTTAAATGGGTCAATACGCGGCGATTGAGCAGCATGACTTCCAAAATTTTCGTTACCCCTTTTTTTTATATGGCTTTAATGTGTCCTGTTAAGATTCTTTGGGACTGAAGAAATATCCAGGCGAAGAAGGCTGGAAATCAGCAACAAAACCGGGGAAAACGGGAAACGAGAGCGAAAACACGAAACATGAAAAATCAAAACAAATAGCAAGGAGGCAGGCAAACAAAGTGCCGAGCAAATTAAATAAAGTCCGCACAACAAAGAACTGCGGACGGGACCGAAAGCGGAGGAAACGGCGAATGATACAAGGATACACATGCACAAAGATACTGGAGCAGGCCACTTAGATTGCGGTTGACATGGCCACGGATGCGAGGAGCGAGGACCAAGTGTGTTTGTGTTTTTGTTTGCGATAAAAATGAAGCAATTGAAAGAGCCCGCTACAAACGCCAACAACAATGGCCAGCAAGCTCAGAAGGAGCAAACAAAACCAGAACGCAAGGAGGCAAGGAGCTGGAGAAAATTAATTATCCTTGCCTTTAGCTCCGTCTCTAGTTAGCATTTTTTATTGCATTAAAGTGTGGAAACTAATCGGAAATAATCAGGTTCAATTTATTTTCTTCCAGTGAGGATATCTAATTGGAATGCAGGAAATTCAATTGAACTATTTTATGGAGGAGAGGTAAATATGAGGTTAATTGAAATAATAAACTTTCCATATCTAAAAATTCGGAATAAAATTCATGTCATTAGAAATGACAATCGGGCTAAATCGTTTTGTGCCCCGCCAACGGAAGTTATACGCTGCGTATACTTAATATTGAACTATCGATGCCAAAGCCCCTTCTCAAAGAATCTGAATAAACTTAATTCGGGAATTCGTCAGCCGTACGTCGCTGCAAGATCCCTGCTCGTATTTTTGGGCGCGGCAGGGGCCCCAGGGTCCTGCGAGTGCATATCCTGCAGCCACAGCCCGTGTCTGCACGTTACTGGGTGCCAGGCACAAATGCTGCCATTATCAGGAACTTTCATTCATGGATACCAACCGATGGCAGAAAACGAACCAGTATGTATGCAGGAAAAAGCCGAGCAGGAGCGGTTCCTCCTTTGTTCTTCGTGCGCTTTTCCGTCGGGTGCGCGGGCCGAGCAAGGTTTGACAGTCACTGGAAGGATAAACAGGAATAAGTGCAATGGAAGGATGGAAAGCTTAAAGCTCCGTGGAAGATACAGGACGCTAGCTTCAGAAGAGGCAGCTGCCTACAAGTGTCTCCCCCGAAGAGCAAAGGTCCTTGTTAGCAGCTCCTTTGCAGCATCCTTTTGGGCGCTCGCTTTCGCTCTTCTCCTGTCGGCTTCTCACCCTATCCTTGCTCGCCCTCGCACTGAGGGCGCCCTGTAGTTTTGCGTTTGTAAAAGCCATTTTTCATTCATGCGAACTTACTTTAAATTAATTTTTTTGTGGGGTCATAAATCATTTTTGGCTCTGGACATACGCATGCTGCGTCTGTATAGAAGCGAGCCTGCCTATGTGTGTGTGCGCCAATGTGGGTGTGTGCTTGTAATCTGTTATTAGTATGGGTGTAAGCTCTTGTATTGGCCATTTGTGCCGTGTGTATGAATGAATGTATTTCCTTGCCTTCTCCAAGACTTTCGAATTAGTTTCGATTGAATTGGGGGCTCTCAACAGCAGCACTAGGTCAAGCCATCGGAAAAAAGACACAAAATATTGGAGGCAGTATTTTAGGGCCTCGATGCGGTTGACACTCGAATATCGTGAAATTTATTCGAAGCAATATCCGTCTGAGGAATATTAGTAATAAATGAATGTCTTGTAGTCTAACAACTACTCAAATTTTTTAAAGGCAAGTAAAGGCAGTAAACTAAGCCATTTTTTCATCAAGAAATTATACTTTTTTAAACGAATTCCTTAAAATTTGTATTAATAATGCCAGGCATATTGAATATATTCAATAACTTCCCCAATACCATTTACAAATTTTTTGCTTAGCTCGTTAAAAATTTGAAATTTAACCCTGAAACCCTCTTAACCAGAATTTCTTACCATCTGGAGTTGACCACGCACAACTGCCAACGCAATGCGAACCGACAGGACCCTGTATGAGCATCTATGAGAGTGCCAAGAGAGTCCTCCTCCCGAGCAAGGAGAGTGCGCATACCCTTGCGTTCTCTTACAGCTTCCGCGTGAAGGGGAAACGGTGGTCGAAAGCTCTCCGGGAAGAGCTAGAGAGCTGCGCCTAGGCAGCCTTCCAGGAGTCACGAGTCCTGACGACGGACCAGGACTCGTGGCCCATCTTCCAGCCAGCGGGCTGTGGCGGCGCAGCCCCAGGAGCTTGGATCCCTCGGATTCCTGCACAAGGATGCGTCGTGGGATGCTCGGCGGCACTCGGCTCGCTCGGTACGCTCGGCTCCTCCGGTGGACTCTGCAGTCACTTCCAGCGGCGGCTGGCTGGCAATGCTGCACGGGCATCGGGCTCAGTTGGTGTTCCGGTTTCGGGTTGTGTTGTCAGTTGCCTTTTGCCTCCATGCACAGCAGCTGAGGGATTGAGCGGTTGAACGGTTGAGCGGTTGAGAGTGTGCCCATCAGAGTCGGGAGTCGCGGCGCGTTGCCCGTGGTCGCATTCGCATAAGCATTCGCATCCCGTATCCGTATCCGTCTCCGTATCCGTGTGTCCTGTGAGTGCGTGTACTTGCCTGAGTTTGTGTGTGTGTGTGTGTGTGTGTGTGTGTGTGCCTGTTGTCTGTCTGCTGGCGGTGCGCGCGCGTCTATCTGTGTGTGAGTGTGTGACTCTGTGCGTGCCCTGGTGTGTGTGCACAACAACACTATCTATACATACATATTTATGTATTTATATACATATCTCTATATGTATAATAAAAGAAAAACACACACACAGACAACAAAAAACAGCAAATAATAAAATAACAGAAAAGCCTAAAAGATATTCGGCAGGTAAACCCATTGAACTAATCGCGTACCAACTTAGAGTTATACCCCTGCGAGCCTGTGTGTGTGTCTGTGGGGGAAATTGATATTTTTATTTCTTCTTGTGCAAAAAAAAGCTCCCAATATTTTCTTTCGTTCCAAGTCCTTCTCTTTCGTGCGTGCGTGTGTGTGTGCGTGTGTGTGTGCGTGTGTGTGTGTGTGTGTGTGTGTACGGGGATTGTGAAAGTTCCATCATCATCACCATCGTCCTTATGATTATTTTCCTCCGCTTTACACACATATTTTTCCACATCCTTCCTGCATCTATTTGGTATTTCTCTTGCCGATACTTTTATTTTTATTAGCCCAGAAATTCATTGAAAGTGTCGTGATGCCAAATTTCTAATTGACCATCAAGACAATTATGATTTCGAGTAAAAAAGTATCAAGTATCCTCGAAATACATGTCGAGCCCACACTTTCCTTTCCCCCCAGGTATGTGTGTGTGTGTGCCTGTGCCCAACAGTGTGTATAACAGGTGCCAAAAAGTAAATGGCAATGGTTACGTTTATGTTCGCATTGTGTGGGCAGCTGGCTGGGGAAAAGTGGAACGACTGAATAAAACCGAAAGACGTTTGGGCCATTGTCAACAAGTGAGAAGTTGCCGATGATTGCTCGCTGAATAATTTGCGATTGCCAAATTAATTTAATTCGTTTTCGATTTCCTCTCACTTGCCTCCATCACAGCCATCGACATGCATCGCCCAAATAATGGATGTCAGAACTAAAACCAAACTTAAAACATAAACTAACAAACTACATATATTCGATATTTTATACTAAGCAATATTTCATTTGATTGAGTGAGAACCACACGAAAATAAAAGATTATACAAGTTCAGTAAAATAAATTTCGAAAACAACAAAACCAAGATATGTGAAAATACTCGAAACATAACCCGAAAACTTGACACATTTTTTTTTTTTTATCAAAAACGTTGGAGAGTCGGAAAAGGGAAATTTACAAAATCCATAATATTAATAAAAACTATAAACTGAAGAAAAAACAATTTAAACCTCTAATTATAACCCAAATAAGTAAACCAATTTGGGGCTCATAAACGCACAAGATTGATTAATTAAAATTACATTTAACAATAAATTAACAAGTAGGACGAACCAAACCAAGCTCGATTGGCTGCAGAAAACACAAAAAACAAAAAAACATTTAAAAATTAAAACGAACAATAATGAAATAAGGAAACTAATCAATTCATTACATAACTCGAAAACACATGAGCATATTCCAATAATCGTATCCATTCGCAATAAAAACATTACTAAGACGTAAGCTAGTTGCATTAACTTCATTAGTTATACAAAGTGGTGGTTTGATAGACGATTTGAAATAAATTTTAAAATACAAAGCCCGAAACCGATCAAGTTTAATCAGCAAGCATAACTGGAATCTTTATAGTAACAAATAATATTCATCTAGATCAACTAAATATTTACATAATAATTCGGAAATATTTTGATGGGAAAAGTAACTGAAGAGGTAAGTGGCATTATGAAGAGTGTATAATATTTTATTTATTTAAGATACGATATGAAGAATGTACTTAGTTTTTTTTTGCTAAGGACATCGCCATTATACATTTTGTGAATATCTCGGCTGCTGTGGAAAGTTTTCAGCTAGAATGAAAATTTTGTTTATCCACGCCCTTCAAACACACCGGAAAAATAAGTGTAATGAGATGGGGGGCTCAGTGCGGTCCTCCGGATACTGAAAGCCATAACCACAGGTTATTCCTCGGCTCTCATCACCGCCGCGCCGGTCACCCTCGTCTACGCAATCGGGCTTGATTTGCTTTCTTGTTTTATTTCTCGGCCAAGCATTTTAAAATTGTTCCATTGACCTTTTGGCGACCACACCGCCGCATTCAAATACACATCTGTGCCGCAAGTCGGGGGCGGGTTGATTTGGATGGGGCCCAGTGGCATGTCGGTTGGGTGAATGAGTAGGCGGCAGAGGGGCTGTGTGGGAATTGGGCGATGCGCGATGGGGAATGGCGGATGGCGGATGGTGGATGGCGGTTGGGAGATTGGGGATGGGGAGGCTGGGGCAATGCCCAAAAGCAAACAGAGCAGCAGCCATTCCGAGGACAATAAAAAGCATCGCAAAATTGCCAAATAAATAACTTGACGCTGGCTCCGTCCCTGCTTTATTTGCTCTTGTGCCGTGGTTTTTGGGCTTTGGCTTGATTTTCATTTTCATTTTCGTTTTCATTTCGGAAAACACAGGCCGTACACACGCATTCCGCCAAGACTGTTGCATATTAAAAGCGCTCTGGCTTCCTGTTTGGGTTTTCATTTTTTGTATTTCACAGTAGCTTTTTCCTTTCCGCGCTGGCTGCTCATTTCGGCTAGCTCCACCTCCGCCTCCGCCAGGCTCTTTTTCATTAATAATATGACACACTTCGTGCTGCATTGTCCCGAGCTTGCTGCGCCAGAGAGCACTTTCGACTCAGCCGCCTTCTTACGCTCATTATGCCCATTTGAGGCTTTGTCTTCTGCACTACGGCTACGGATACATCCCAGACCCAGACCCAGAATCCGAGCCATAGCCATAGCCAGAGCACTCCCCCTCCAACTTTGGGCCAGGCTAAGGCTTTAGCCATTTCTTTTCATCATTCATTCATGCCGACTCCTCCGACACGGCCAACACTGCCAACACACTCATCAGAAAATCCAAATGCAAACAGCGAGGCAGTGAGATGTCAACAAAAACAAAAGTGCAACCGTGAGTGTAGTCATGGGGTGTACTCTGAAAGGCTCAGGCGGGTATAAAAAATGCGTGGAAATCCCTGAATTATTTTTCGCTAAGATATTAAAGCCTTTAAGCAAGCAAGAAAGGCTTTTGGAGAATTTATGATGATTATCCCATTGAATAAAGTATATTGGATTTGGTTACAATTGTTTTAATTTATGATATACACATGTGTATATAATATATATGTATATTTATTTACCAATAGTTCATATAGGATATGGCCAATACAGAATTATTTCCTCGTTAATTATTTGCTTGTACAAAAATTTATAAATTCGTGTAACACAGCCAACATGATTTCCGAAGAGAGTATTACCGAAAGTAATTCACTTCTTCTTGTTGCCTTCGCTTTGGCCGACGATGTCCTTAATTATGTGCCAGCAGCCCTGACTGACTGCCACACTGCCACACTGACTGCTCAAAGGACACGCACACAACCACATCCAGCCACCCACTCACGCACACACATCCCCATCCGCACACACAAACAATAAGAGGCTCTCGGCACTCGCGACTGTTACGTTCGTGTATGATGACGATGTGTCATGTTGAACTCGCCTCACAGTGTGTTGCACAGGATTGTATTTAATGGCAATACCACTTTTATTTTCATCTCAAATTTATTTCCATTCATATATGATCTATTTAACAAACTTATAAAAAATAAAGCGTATTAGTTTTTTTATTTATCCATAAAGATGTGAGAGTTTCTCACAAAATGGAGGATTAGATCAAATAAGTTTAAAAAGCAAAAATATTTATAGTTTTCTAAAAAAAAAGTTAAACTGGAATATATCTTTAAATTAAAGTTTAAACAAAATGTATTAAAATATTTTCACCACTGTGCGTTGGCGTTCGCCCGAGTCTCGAGTTACAGAGTCCTTGTTGCGCTTGTTTTTATCGCTCTTGTTTGGGCCGTTGTTGATGAGTGTCGTCGGGCTGTTGTTGCTGTTGGTGTTGGCCGTTTTGAAGTGCGCTCCTCTAGTGGGTGTCATGTCCGCTTAGTTGTCGCTGCCAACTGGCAACTGCCTCTGTCGCTGTCTCTGCCGCAGCCAGTGGCTTTGCCGCTTATTCGGCCCGGCCACGGCTGTTTGCCGCCATACTTTGAGGCGACTACGTTTTTCCCACTGCTTATTTATGTATGAAGGACCTTAAACTTTGCAGCAGATGAAAATGGCCACAGTCGAGATGTGAGGCGCCCCTGAACCAAATTATATACACACACACCCATACTGGATGGTACACGTGTTTGTTTGTATCTAAACAACACAAATGGCGTCCCTGCCTTTTAATCACAGCCGGCGTCGCAGTTTTCAGTTTTCAACTTTCAGTTTCTCTTTTCCATTTGCAAAGTTTCTCACGTGTGTCCCCCGCCGGTGTCCCCTTGTCCAGCTCTGGTACATCTGAATCTATTTTTTCCTGAATCGCGTAGTGGGCTGCCAACTGGCAGCTGGCAAGACCAACGCACAAAAGCCGACCAACAATGCTCACTTTTTGTTGGACTCCTCCCCCCAGATGGCTGCGCTGGTTCCATTAACCTTCGCTCCGCGAATGGGCAAGAGATTTAAGGTTAACAATCCTCTATTTTTTTGCCCTGGCCACTTAATTGTAGCCGTAAAACTAGGCCAGGGCAGAGGTTGGTAAATATAGATACAGATACTTGACAATGGCCAGTTTTAGAAGATGTGGCTAATGTCTTTGCTCGCGCAACTTAACGAAGAGTGATAGATGCGAACGAGAAGTCCTCACAAAAGACTCACAAAGAAGGATGCCTAATTAGTGGGAGACTCGGTGTGATACGTAAGGATTTAACGTTGATAAATATCCTTTCCATATACTCGGACTCATAGCAAGTTCAACCAAATTTTGGCCGAACTAGAAGCTCCATGTCAACTGCCTCTGCGATGGGGCATTCATATCCTACGGTGACCCAAGCACCTTCCCAGCAACACCTTCCTCAGCTGCCATAATTTGAAGAGTTTTAGTGCTCATTCGAGGATTTGTCTGCTAATCTATAATTAAAATTATTGTCGTATCATTTGGGAGCTGAAAACTTTCGTGCGGCAAAAACTTTTTGGCCCCGAAAAGAGTGACGGGCGCGGGCTGGAGCTGGGACTTGGGCGGCGGAAGAGGCTTAGCAATGAAATACCTTAACATGCTACCAGTTAAACTGTCCATAGCAAACGAACCACCCATCCGCCCAGCCCGACATGGCCCAGAACTGATTCCGAGGCAGCTACGTGCCTGTGCATTTGAGCAGCAGATGTCACATGGGGCATGGGGCATGGGCCAAAGTTTTGGGGGCCGCCGGCAACTTAGATAATTTAACAGTTCACCGGCGGAGGGCGCGGAGGCAGCTGAGGCGTGCGACTTCCTTGAACGCTTTACAGGAGGTTTACCCTACGTGAGATAATGCAAATTTATGGCTGGCAATTAGCGGCTCGCGAATCGCAGCCGTAGTCCTGGCAATAAGTCAGGGCACCCCGAACTTTTGCTACTCCTGCGAGCCTAATTGCACCTGCCGACGTGAGAAATCTCGACCAGAACCGAGGGCTGAGGACAGCGGATATGGGGGTGCTTCTGTTTGGTTTCTGGGGCGGAGCAAGTAGTGACGCCGGAGACAATGACAAACCAAAATCCAGTTAGCTAACCATTAATTATCTCAGGCGGCATGCCGCATATGTGATGTGGGCAACCGACTGGGTACAGATACAAATATATGCCGCCAGCAGATACAGCTACAAGCAGCGAGATTCGAGCTGCGAACTGCTAGCTACGAGCCACGGATACGGATACGGGCGGGCTGTCAGTGGCACATTGTCGACCGACGACGAGTTTGCAGTTTATCTGTTATCCAACAGTTACACTTTCCACACAGAGCCGCACTCACAAAAGATACTCGCCGTGCTGTATCTGTATCTGTGTATCTGGGAGATACACACTGGCTGGCTGAGGGCGAGCAAGGCATCAGTTGCAATCTGACTTCAATTCAATTATTTTAGATTAGAATGTGACTGTGTCACACAGACTTTTGTCTCTATGTCAGCTGTCATTCATCCGTTCATATATTCCTCAACGGAGACCGCGGCCGATGGAGAGGGGCGGCCCTAGGGCTAGGACGAAGGGTAAGGAGCTGCGGGAGCAAGTTGGAGCATTTTGCGGCCCTGGATACGTGAGCGACACTACGCCTCTTCCAGCATTGACAGATGCGTGTGTATGGGCTCCTCCTTTCGGGCTCTGCTCAGTGCCCGGCTCGAAGCGAGCGTGACAAAAGTAACAAATTTGTAATTTTGCCAGACCCAGTGACGTCAGGCCTTCCGGGGGGCTAAAATATATGTTCGAGTGGTTCAAATCTTCACATATTTTATCCCACTAAATTGAATTGTTTGGTGCCGAGGCAGTGAGTGCCTGCCCATGACTTTATGCCAACGACTTTATGCTTGGGAAGTCTATTGAATAGGTCAATCCGGTTTCTGGCTATTTCTGGAAAATAGTTAATCAATTTTTAATATTCAGGAGTAGGGAACTGAATATGTAAATGAGTAGATCCAAGACTACTCATATGCAATTAACGACGATCATTTAGTTTTGATAATCATTTCATAAATGTGTATTTATTGCCCAATAATGTAAGCATATGGAAATATTATTTTGAAAAACACTGCAGGCATCTCCGGGACACTTTCGAATTCGTTTTAGACATAAAATGTAAGCAGGTAAATGTGAAAATGTGCAGGTACCAAAGTGGACCTGATAACATAAGGGAGGGTTGTGACGAACTACGATTTGTTCGAGATTTTAAAATATTTTGTTGACCGTGAGAAGTAAATGCATTATTAGAAAATACGCCGCTAGAGGAAGTCATAAGAAAAATTACAGCCCATACTATAAACTATTTAGTTCCGCTCTTTGTGAGTCACTTCGACATATCGGAACCTCGGCTGAAAACAATTGAGTCTTTATATTATTCCGGACATATCGGTGTCTTTATGCGGGCGACTTATAACGCGGGCTTAATGATAATTTTAAGAATAAGTGCATAGAGCGGGACCCTGCGATAAACAGTGAGAGGTTGAAAGTCGGAACAGGACAGCACTTCATCTGCAATCTGAGTGTGACCTTTGGGAGCGGCTGAGATATGCTGCAACCCTCTGAGGCTCAGACACTGAGAAAAAATAACATTTAGAATCTGTATTTCAATGATATATACTTTCAAATTAGTCTTAATATAAACTCCTTTTGAAATATTTCAAATATGATTGTTTTCCCTTCCCATATGACAAGGTTGCGAACGAAATTTTGTTCAGTGTAGAGACCGTCGTGTTTATCTAGCGGATGTTTTTGTGTCCTATCTGCCTGCCTGCTCTATCGATGATCCCCCTGCCAGTGCAGTTCAGCTCTCAAGCGGAGTTCGACCGAATAGTGATTTCAGTTTTGTGCCGAGAGTCGCTGTGATCGCACACAGACATCCTGAAAATGAAGCTGATCTGGGCTGTGTTTCTGCTGGCGTGTCCAGTTCTGGTGCTAGCCCAGCGGGACAATTATTGCGAACGAAACGAAACGGTGCGGTCCATGGTGCCGGTGCAGAAGCAGCGCATCATCGTAAAGCAGCCGTCAAAATGGAAGATCTGGAAGAAGACAGTGCGGATCACCGAGACCTACGATTCGGAAGAGGAGCAGGTGACCCACAGATTAATTCGCGAGTGCTGCCAGGGCTACAGCAAGGTGGAGTCCGGTCTGTGCGAGCCCATCTGCAGTCGCGGCTGCCCGGCCCACGCCAGCTGCGCGGCTCCGGAACGTTGCGAGTGCATTGCAGGCTACGTTTCGGCCAAGAGCCACCACAGTGGCAGCCACTACTGCGAACCCATCTGCGAGACCGGCTGTGCGGTTGGAGCCCAGTGCGTGTCGCCCAACACCTGCGCCTGCCGCGACGGCTACGTCCAGCAGAAGCCCGCTGGCGATGGCGTCAGTGGCGACTGCGTGCCCACATGCCAGGTGGGTGGTGGCTGCGCCAATGGACGCTGCATCGATGTGGAGCGGTGCGCCTGCAACCAGGGCTATCGGTGGGACAAAACCGACCAAATGTGCCTGGCGGTGAGCGCCGAGTCCGTCTCTGAGGAACTGGACTCCACCGAGGAAAGCCTAATTGAAGTCCAGTCGACAAGCTATACGACGGCCATTGCCACGGAATGTCAGGAGGACTTCGTGCTCTTCAACGGAGAATGTCGTGAGAAGCAGTTCAACAGCAACGAGGTCAGTTGCCTCACATCCGGCTGTGGCTCCCATCAAATCTGCCTCGAATCCGGGATATGTCAATGCTCGGACGGCTATGTTCCACAGCAGCCGACTGGAGCCGGAGAATCGCTCACCTGTCAGCGTGACCAGACATTGCTTGACCAGATTCTTGGCCTCAATGAGGCAGCTGACGACGACGGCGACCTGAATCCCTGGACCATTCCCATCATAGGGGTTGCCAGCGGGTCTCTGTTTGTCCTGATGGTAGTGGGATTGCTGGGAGGAAGGCGGTATCGCATGCAACGAGCGAAGGCAGCTGACAAGGAGTTGGGGTGCCAGTACTCCCAGGAGACCGTCGAGGGCGATCATTTGGTCCTATGAGATGGCGGCCCGTCTTTGTTCTGGGCTGTGTTAGATAATATTTGAATGTTAAATATAAGGGAAGTCTAATGGAAAAATGCAAATTTTTATAATAAAAACTTAAGCAAATAATTCTTTAAAATCTTTCTTTAAAAAACATATTTTATTATAGTACAATAGTACATGTGCCTGGCTTGTAAATTTAAACATTTTATCACACATTTCACTCGATTCGGTTTCACAGGTGGATGGCGGGTCCCTCGGCAGTAATATGCACTCATCTGCTGATTACAGCCATATGTGAATGAAAAATTCATAAACACTTAAAGCAAGTGTGCTCGGAGCAGCGGCAACGACTTGGCTTCAAAACGCCTAAAAATAACAGTTTAAGCCGCTCCCATGTTGGTTGGAATTATAAGAGACAATACGGATGGCTGGGAAAGGAAAACACCTACGGATGGATCCAAAGACAGGGGTGCTGATTAGTGCTACAGATGGGTATTTATTATTGATTGAGTTCTGCAAGATATTTAGCATCTGGGACATTGGATATTTTTAGACGAAATGCTCGTGGAGTACCAGTTTTTGCTATTACCGAGATGGTCCTTGTCGGGAATGTTGTTTTCTCATTATTAATTTAATATTTAAAGGCCCTGCTCCTCTAGCCTCTAGCATACATCTGCACCAGCCCAGCTCCCCATCTTTGGGGGCGCTTTGTGTATCTGTATCTGTGTATTTGTATCTTTGCCAGGACGAAGTGTATCTCGCAACGGCACAAAGATCTTTTGGCCATAATCGCTGCACATTTATATACCATTCGCACAAAGGCAGGCACGGCATCAGGCACTCGCTCGCAGTGGAGCTTTAAGGTGAACAGGGAGAGCCGAGCCGAGCCGGGAAAGAGCTATGAAAACCAGCACGGAGAAAGTGCCAGCGAAGAGAGAAAAGTGCGTGAGAGCGAATAAACTTTGACAGCGTGCAAATTCTTAGAAAAAAAAAAACGAAAAACGTGGGGAATGTGGCAAGAAAACCAATATCTGACAGTCGGCCAGCCTCCGCCACCCCGAACCGCCCTACAGCCACCCTACCATCCTACCACCCCCTCTGCACAAACACCACCCACCACCGGGCAAGAACAACAACGGCAATACTTAAAGCTTCTTTAATTTTTATGTTGTTTTCTCTTTCTTTGTCGGTGCGTCGAGTGTGTCTGTATCTGTATCTGTAGCTGTATCGGCGTGTGTTTGTTTCAGCCATTCTCTTTGATTGCGCTGCTGCGTATCTGTGTGTGTGTGAATGTGTTTTTATAGCTGTGTCTGTCAGTGTGTGTGTGTGTGTGTGAGTGTGTGTTGGGGTAACCTTTGCTGGTGGAACGTTTTTGCGTGGGAAGTTGCCCAAGGACATGGCCTGGCTCAACTCAACTTGACTCAACTGGACTCGTTGCCTCGTTTAGCCTCGCTATTCCTCCTCCAGTTGGCTTCCCTTTCGGGCCTTTTCCGCTTTCTACTCCATCTTTTCAACTTTTCTTTCACTTTCCGAGCATTTGCTCTTTTTCTGCTTAGTTATTTATTTATTAATTGTTTCTCGCAGAATTATTTTAGCGCTACGAGTGAAAAGCGTTATGGAAGAGTTGTGAAACAAACGTCCGAAAACTAACAAAATGTTGGCGAATAATTGCCACCAAGACTTGACTTTGATGGTTGACATATTTTTAGTTTTGTAGTCGAGTCGTTTTGTTTCCACGGCTCGTTGGTTCCAAAAGTTAAAGGGTTTCAGCAACAGTTATAGCTCTTTATAAAAATTTTATGTTTTTGTTAAAAGAAACTACCCTGACTGCAATAAAATATAAAGGATATTAAATATGACCTTAGGGGAATTAGGATTTAGGACACTTTTCAAACTCCTACCAGAATCTGCCCCCCTATTTACCTTTCTTCTGACTTGGAATTTATCAATGTTACCTTCCTTATAGGCAGCCCCTCCAATCCGCTGGCACTGAAGATGCACCTGAAGCAGCGGAGCAATAAACTAAAATCAACAAGCCGGAGCTCTTACTCATTTCCCTTCGCCTCCCAAAGGGAGCTCTGCAAATTATTCACCCTGTACTTGTTGATGCAGCCCTCGAACAACACTTTACTGCCCCACACTCTCCAGTCCCAGCGCCAGCGCCAGCGCCAGGGCCACCCCCGAGTCGCCACCCGCTCTGCAAAAAATGCATTGTCAGAAAGTAGGTCGCTGCATTTTAGCTCGGATGTAGTTGCTGCAGCGTGCTGCTATTGCCGCTGCCGCTGCCGCTGCCACTGCCACTGCTGCTGCACAAAAAATGCAAACAGCAGCCATCAAATATTAACCACTAGTTGATCCTATGCAATTTATGTGTAGGAATGCAAGACCCTCGCCACGCCACGCCCACTGCCAGCCCAATTAGGTGGGAGCGGAGCGAATGGAAAATATGCGAAACTCGGCGCATTTCAACAGGAGCAGCTACTTTATGGTCGAAAGCTTCTGGGTGAAGCCAGGTGGGAGGCTGAAGGATCCAGGGGCGTGGCGAATGCAACATCATCTCGCCACTTTTACCGTCACGCCCAGTTTAACAACAGCAGCAGCAGCAGCAGCATCAGCATCAGCATCAGCAGCAGCAGCTGCAGCAGAAGCAACAACACTGTTGACCTATTTTTCTCGACGGTACGCAGACTTTGAAATTATTTACAGCACCAGAGAGAGAGACAGGCGATGGCGCTGGAAAGGGGGATGGAGTAAGGAGGGAGGGAAAGGTACTACCACTGTGCCTGGCATGTGAGTGGGGAGGTGAGGACTGTATTTCAATAATTACAAAAACCCTGAGTTCTGGGTTTTCAGCCCCATCATAATTTTTTTGCCAGGCAGCCAGGTTTTCAGCCTGTTTATTGTCAACTTGGCTGTGGCAAGGCCACGTTTTCTCTATCGGTTGCAGGCCCAGCTCTGCATGTGAAAGGAGGGCTCGGCAACCAGCACTTGCACTTCTAATGCACATCCTGAAGTGCGTTAATAAGTTTCGCTTTACAAAAAGTGCGCGAAGTTCCAGAAAGGAAGCCTCGCTGCCGACGCAGGCCTTTGTGGCCGTGTGACTTTCACGAACTGAAGCCAAAGAAAGTGTTCTGTGGACCTGGGCACCACCACTCTCGTGCACCCATTCATATTTAATATTTTATGCTAAAATATTTCTCTTCTGCTGGATGACCTAAAAAATCGTTAAATGTTTGAAAACCCATTCTCTACCCTGGAGCCCCCCTTTCTGGCCTCACAGCCACACTGGTTCCATCTCCCTCCAGCCCAGCTTTTTATTTTTATTATTTTAGCTTTGCCTTTTAGAAAGCAAAGTGCCCAGCCCGCAAAGCATTTAAGTTAATGCACATGGAATCACTTATATAAACGCATGGTTAGACGTATGTACAAGACTACCATATGCACATATGGATGTGTTATATAAACTTCAGATGCATACAGCACACGGAGTACTCCGTGGAAGCGCAGCTTGACAGCCGCCCAGGAGGTGGGCCTCCACAGAACCTCCGACTTGGGCTCTGCAATTTTTCAGCTTGCTTTAACTTTATTGTGAAACAAAAAAGTTCTATTTATTCTGCATATAATTAGGTTTCGCATGTTGCAGAGGACCCATTGACATGCTTTTCCGTCCCTAACTTCAAGATATTAATGCAATTTTCTAGTCAATATGCCTCTTTAAAAATATCACTTAACTAGTCTCTGAAAAGTGTCTCCTCTTATCATCTTATAATGGGTTTATTTCGAGTTAAGTGAAATTGAAAAAGTTCCAACTAATCCAACTATTTGTTAATGGGCTGGTTAACACCTGCCATAAAGCCGAAAACTTAAGAGAAGCCCAAGTGGGCCGTTCAACCCCTTCGCATTTGGCACACTGCCTTCCACTATCCACCATCCACTATAATTATAAGATAAATTTCCTAGAAGGCGAAAAAAAGGTTAACGAGTTGCCATATATAAAGTTTTGCTGCAATATTTGCGGCATATTTCTGCCACCTCACATCCAAAATTCTGGTCGGGCTGGGCTGACTTTGGCCAACAGCTGCGCTTCAAATAACTCAACTGTGCGTTAAGGCCAAAAGGAAGTTTCTCGGCCGAGGGACGTTGGGGGGTATGTAAATGTTTTCCAGGCCCAGAGTGGGGAAGGGGCAGTGGATGGGTACAGGCAGGCGGTACAGAGGGCAGATCTCTCCTTAGCAACGTAGCCTGGCTGCTTATTGGAGCAAAAATTAATTGAAAATGTTGGTCAATTGCCTCGCTGGCAGCTCCTGGCTAGGTGGGGTGGAGTGGGTGGTGGCGGCCATGTCTACACTACGCAATCCACTTTGACTTCAGCGATGAATTACCGCCTGTGGTGGTGCAGGCCACGGAGCACACGGTAATCATCGCCAGCCAGCAGCCAAAGTATTAGTAATTATTATTTACTCCCTTGGGACGCAAACATAACTGCAGCTACCATCCGCGGCGCTCGTCCTTCGTCGGCTCACCTCGCCCCGTAGCTATTTTAAACGCCGCAACATTAATTAGGTTTATTGGACTTTGAGGCGGCTCTGACAGCCGGTGGGGGGCAGGGATGCATATTGGAAAGTGAGGCACGAACAAAGGCCATCGTTTAAGTTTGACGTTAATCCGGAAAGATCATTAGGATTTTGTATAGCTTGTGGGTTAAACTAAAGGATTAGTTTTGGTTGTAAATTAAATAGAATAGGGAGGTCTATGACTCATTGGACTAGAAAATCAGACGGGGAAGGTGTGATCTGTTACGAAGATCCGGCAAGAGATTCACAAAATTTTAAATATATTTTATATTTTATAGTAAATATTTAATCTATTATATAATATATGAATTGAATTACCTGAAACTTAAAGATAGATTATGTTTAAACATTACATCTAACGACCTTATTGCATTAGGAGCATTAGTGACCTGCATTATTGAAGAGCTATCTGTGGCATTCCATCTTTGTGTATTATTGTGCATTGCCCCCCACCCCTCGCATCCTGGCAGGACAATGAAAATGAAAATGAAATTGCGTGCAGCCTTCAAGGAGCAAGTTTTCCGCGCCACCTACTCCCCTGCCTCCCCTCTGGATACTATACAGCCATATAGATGTATATTTTTTCCTATTCCTGCTGGCACGAGGCTAACATTAAAATTTCTATGCGTGCCTAAAAGACGGCAACAATTCTGGTTGGTCGGGGAGGGAAACGGAAGATGGCTGGCAAAGTATAAGAAGCGACTTCCAGCTCCAGCAGCATCCAGGGCTAACATTTTAGCAAAACGAGCTTTCACCCACGCAACACACAACAACACACATAGGTAGGCGCGCTCTCTTACCCAAAGAGAACGGCAGCCCGGTGCGAGAGAGGCTGGCTCTCTTTTCGGGGCAAAGGAGCAGGAATAGGCCATAGGCGATGTGGATGGGGATGGGGATGTGGAGGGATAGCCAGCAGCACTTAATTTGATTTTGAACACCGAGCACCCTGTATTCGCTCTTTAAGTGTTTGTTTATGCGTGGCAAAGTAGGACAATGGGCGGCGTTGCAAGGGGCGCTGGGAGGGGGCTAGAGCGGTGGCAGGGGTGTATCTGCGAAATAAAATTCGGTTAAAAAAGTCAAGGCGGCTCCTGCCGTGGCCGTCATAGCCTTTGGTTTGCTTTCGCCGTTGTGTTGTGACATTAATTTTTACTTAATTTATTTTTGCGCCGTCGCAAAGCAGCATCTTTGGGGCAGAAGCCGCCCCATCATGGGCATTTCTATGGCCTGTGAGTTGGTTTTCGGTTTTCGCTTTTGCGTTCGTTTTTCGTTACCAACAACAAACACACCCCTCCATCATGCCCCCCGCTCCATCACCCCACCCGCCTACCGACCGATTTATATGGATATATATGTACGTATATTTATTTAGCAGCACATCCACCTCTACCGCCTCCATCCACCGTCTTCCAGCTCATTTGCCGCTTCGACGACAAAATTTCAGTTTTCAGTACGTTAATGTGCAGTGTGGCAGGATGGCCAGGGAGTGGGGAGCAGGGGTGCAGGGGCGGATGGTAGAGGAGTGGGGGGGGTGGATTAGGCAGGGGTGTGTGAGCTTTAAGTGCCACCGAGATTTCGTTAGCGAGCGGGTGTCAGCTCATTGGAAATATGGGTCAAGTTGTTGCCGTCTGCGCGAAAAATTAAGTTGGCAACCCATCTGCGGCCGACGCTGCTGCTGTTGCTGTTGCTGCTACTGTCGCAGTCACTGCCGCTGCCGCTGTCGGCGTCATCCGCCTGGCAATAATTGCCATGGCACATTTAGGGTTAATCCTATAGCCCCCCCACACCCACACACACACATACAACACATACATATACATAACACACGCCCTCCCTCTGGCCAATCCTCTTAATCGCCCCAAAAATAATTCTTATTTATTGCGGTTGTTTATTCGAGTCTATATGGCGTAACAATTGTGGGATGTTTGAACTGCGCCCTCTCTTTACACATTTTTTTTTTATTTATTTAACTTCAATAATTGCTTTTGCTAATTTTGTAATTTACTAATTTCCATTTTTTATTCCCATTTATCGATAATTGCTTTCAAATAGGTTATAGTTCCACTCCGCCCATAAATGCATTTCTAATCAGGTATTATATGACATTTATCCAAATTGAAATTTAATTAGATTTCTGCTACAAAATTAGCTGTTACTAAAATAACCAAAAAAAGTGATATTATCCAGAATGGATATATAATTTTTAAAGGGATTTCCCCAAGCCCAGTTATGTTCCAGACCAACTGGAACCCCTTCTGTTCTTGTACTGCCGCTATCGAATTGACTATTAAGGATTGTATTAGCCATATTTTATGTGATTTCGGTTACGGCCACCGCCATTCGGACCTGCAGCAACACTAATTTGGTAAATCACGTTCTGGTCATGTGTTGGCCATACCTAAAGGGTGGAAAGTTCACCCCGCTGGGACTCGGGCTCGGACTCAGACTCGGACTCGGCCCCAGCCTGCTATTGGGTATTGGGTGTGTATCTACAAAAATCGGACTCTTGGCCATAATGGGGCATGTAATTTATTTTTGGTGCTGGACGTTCTATATTTGGTCTTATGGGCCGTGTTAAATGCCAAGCTGTGCTGTTGTTAACGCAGCATTCGCTGGCCGATGGCGCTGGAGAGGGGGACAGATAGACATACATACCTTTTGTTGTGCTTTTCTTTTATTTTATTGTTAAAAAATCGCTTGCTTTATGATATTCTGTTCGCCTTTTCATGTTTTCCTATTTTCGTGCGTCGGCTTGTGTTGGTCAGCAAACTTTGGTTTTTATGATTTTTAGTTTCCTCGAGATTCGAGGTCCGAGATGCGAGATGCGGTGGTGCGTGGAAGGGTTCACCCACCCACCACACCCCGTCCGTGCGGTAATGTGTCACGGAACGGGGACGGGGACGGAGATGGGTCGTCTTTCGGGTCGGGTTCATATGGTTCATATGGTCTGGCCCATTAAATTGGCCATATTTTTTGCTCATAAGCAGACGCTGAAATTGCATAGTTTATGTTTCGCATTCTGGGTTCCTCGTCGTCCTTTTCTGCCTTTCCTCGGATCTGTTTTGTTTGAAAAGTTTTGTTCAATGAATTGTAAACATATGGCTAGGGAAGTGTGTGTTTTGTTGTATCATTTAGGGGAGAGGAATGATTGAATCAAGATTTTTAAATATTCGGATATGTTATACCAAATATTCCAGTTAAGAATTATAGTCCAGCTTGGCATAGTTATACTTCTACAAAACTGGCTTCCTCTTTAATTTCCATTCACACCAGATCCATTCCAGTTCAATTTCCTCCCACAGCAGGAAGAGTTTAAGTGATGAATTGCAGTTCCAGCCTCATTAGGCCCTCCTGCTCCAGCCACACCCTGGCCAGGAGAAAAAGTCTGTTGAACTTTGACTTGGGTCAATGGCAATGCCTCGCCTGTGTTGTGGGCACCAATAATGATGTTGGCATTCCCCGTAAGTGCATATAAATTATATCTTGAACGACGGGCGAAGGAAATATTTTACAATCGGGGCGGACAGCCACCAGCTGGGCGGGGCCGAGCTGTACGGTTCGAACTCATTTTCATATGTAGAAGCATGCAGGGCCGCTCATGAATATTGTTGTCGTTGCTTGTCTGCATGTCGCTGGGTTGTTGGCTGTTTGTTTGTTGTCGATGTACGATCCTCCCTTGGCCTGGTCGCATTATCCCTCCGTGGCCATTCTTTTGGTGCCATTGTTGTTTGCATGTTTGTATTTAAAAACGGGCAAACACTCTTAGCCAAACACACGTAAGTGCTGTTGTCCCTCTGTCTCTCCCAATGTGTCGCCTGTCGACAAATAAAACCGAACATAAATCATCCGTAGCAGTCGCATAAATAATAAATACACACACTCTAACATATACCTCTGGGTGGGTATCCCCCTGACGGGTGCCTCTAAATCGGTTCTGCATTATAAGTTTAAAAATTTCTCAGCACTCCGGCTTTAAGGATTATATACCTTTGGTCGAAGGGTTTATTTATGACCGACATGAAAGCGAGCTCTAAAATAAAATTTATCGGCTTAGCTAAGCCATTATGGCTCATGATGTGGGCTTGGCTGCAATTCGCAGAATCTTTCAAAATCAATTAGGAGCAAGAAGTAAGGAATTGTCGGTCTAAGCCTTCTTTAAACCCAAGACTAAGAAATAAAAGCTGAAAAGCCACTTGTACAAATATTAATTTTCCAGCAAAGCGAAAACTGTCGCCAGCTCTTGCGGACTATAAAATGAATAACAACGGCCAAGGAAAACTCTGGTCGAAACATGGCCAAGAACATTTCGGCACATAATTCTTTTTCCAGCCGCAAAATAAAAACTGGCCGTAGAGAACTGCCAAAAAAAAAAAAAAACAAGGAGTCGAGGAGAAAGCCGGCCGCCGGCAGGCTCTTCAAAGAGTAAAAAAACAAATTCCTTTTTTTGCAAGCCGAATTCATAATTCATTGAGCCAGCTGTGCTAGGGGAGTGGTGACCGCACCAAGGGTTGGCTATCATTTACACCATGCAGTTTGCCCATTTCCATCTCTAGCCGAGCTCCCTTCCTCGGGTTCAGCTTCAGCTACAGCTACAGCCCCGTTTCAGCTCCGCGTTCCGTTCATCATGCAAAAACCATTTTTTTGCTCTGTGTGCTGAAAATTAATTTGCTCACGCGCCAAACGGAAAACTCCCCGGAAAGTCTCTCGAGTCCGAAAAAATGGTTTCATCTGCAATGCGACGCAAACAGTTGCCATTTCGCCCCGTGCCCCGTGCCACCGCTATTCTTCCCCTCCATCGAGTTGGCCAGGACTCGAGTCAGAGCTGGTCGTTCATTTTATGCGACGACCATCGCATAAATTTCACAAAATTCATACATCAATATGGCTGGCTGACTGGCTGGCTGACTGGCTGGCTGAAGTGGGGCAAATGCGAGAAAATGGGCAGAAAATTTCTGCGGTTGCCACTTCAGCTGATTAGGCGGACCACAGCTCTCGAATATTCCCCAACAGCGATTGCAATAAAGGCGATACCTGTGCAGCTCGCCCAAGTGGCGTATGCGCAATATTTGGCACTGGGCAGACGGCCAAGAAAAAAGTGCCGGCCGTGCCCCGGGACCCATTGCTGGTGGCGCGGAACTAAATATTGGAGCAGAGCTCTTGTTGTGCCGACCGAACCAAGTGACCCATAAAATGTCACAACGATTCGCCGCCAACTGTTGCAACTTCACTTTGCCGCAAGCAGCTGTCTCCTGCCTTCAGCTTCATCGCTTTATGCAGACCGTTTTGGACATTTCGCTTCCGGAAAGGTTCAATTGTGGCTTAAATGCAGTCGGGGGGCCTCCCAGGATGCAGATTTTCCTCTTGGGTTGAGATTTTCGGCAGACAATGGTATTTTAAAAAACTATTTCCTTAAACGGCCTATAGTACTGGTTTATTTATTAGGACTTCTTGGTATTAAAATTTCATCTGGTTTCCAATATCAAATGCTGGAAGAAACCGAGCATTTAGAAATGTTAGGGCCAATAAAACAATGCTGTGAAATGTGGATGTAGCTGTCAACGTTTCAGATGCAAAACAATTTTTCCCTTTACATGTCGGGCCAGAGGTCTCTCCGCTCCGCTCCTTGCCAGACGAAAAACTATTTCCATTTCTTTCAATTCAAATTTCACTGACATCTGCAAAAATGAACTTTGACAGGAAAGCAAACAGTGGAACAGTGGCGAGTGGAAGAGGCAGGGCAGAGGCAAGTGCTTGTTTGTTGACATTTCCATTCTATGCATTTATTGTTTCCCCTTCTGGCATGGCAGAAACGTTTTCCGAAATCTGCCAAAAAAACGGTCGCCATCGCCAATTCAGATGGCTAAAAAATATAGAGAGCAATTGACATTGGGACTGCTTTGATATGAGGGACAGGGTCCGGGGTGCATTCACTCAGACTAAGGCGGAGGTCCTGCAAAAGTAATTGCGTGGCTCCAGTTTGATTGTCTTTTTCTTATGCAAAAACTTTGGGAAGCAAAGTGTACGGAATGTAACAACTTTTGACATAAATATGCATAAGCTCTCTGGCTCGGTCCGAGCCAATGCTGCCCTGATCTGGGCGAAGTCCTGCTTAACAGGACATGCCATAAATGTCCCGCACACGTCCATCAACGTCAGGTTGTAGGGACGGAGCCCTTAGTCCGGAGTCCGCCCTGCTCTTCAATGGTAAATCCCAATCTCAGTCCAACCCAACCCTGCGGGCTTTACTGTGTGCATTTGCATTTTGCATCCTGCAGCTGCTTCAATTCCTGCTTGGCCATTTGCTGGTCGCCAGGATATGGCAGGGATACGCTTGTGTGTTTATCGTTTTGCATACGCATTATTTATTAAGGCTGCCACTGAGAGTTGAGAGTCGGTCGAGTGTCCTGCGGGGCGATCACTGCAGCTCAGTAGTTGGCATTAAGTAGGCCTGTCGGCCGACGGCTATACAGCTTCCTGGGCCTCTTGGCAGCTTCGGTTGCAGCTGGCCCAATTCCTGGGAGTGATTAGCATGCAAAATGTTTCGGGTTTATTGTTTTAGCAAAACTAATTAGTTTGAGTAATTGAAACCCGAATTCGGGCAATTGCTCCGAGAGTTGCTTCCTTTTGTGCCGGCATTCCTTCCACTCCACATAATCGTATGGTAGTTGCCTTTGTGGTCAGCTGCAGTTTCCTAATTGTTGATTCGGATTTATTTTCATGCCCATGAGGGAGCGGAGGAGTCAAAAGGGGCTGCGTGGAGTGGAGATAAATTGAAATGGCAAATGCCGCTGGGCGAATTGTCAATAAAAGCCTGCGAAATGAAATGGATAATGCCCTGATTGCACAGCAGTCGGCGGTTTGTGGGGGTCTCTCGTACAAACAAATAAGTTTCTGTATACTTATGAATGGGGATTAAAGCAAATACTATGAATAAGATTACTTTATGCTGTATTACCACTAAAAAACTGATTGTATTCTAATCAAACTACTTCTTTCCGTTGCAGACAAAACACTTGTACACACAATAAGGAGGAAGTCGCGCAAGTCAATAGAAATCGAATGCTACCAAGCACTGCCATATACCACAACTGAATGCGAGATTTAAAATAGTAGTGGAACACTCAATGTTTGTATTGAGACCGAATATAGAATAAAGAAGCCATTTTAGGAGAGGAAAACTTTTGAAGACCACTGACCAGGAAATGAAAGCGAAAAGGGTAACCGGAACAGCAACAGAATCTTAGGAACCTGTACTCTTACTAGAAGAACCATACAATTATCTAAAATAGTGATTTGTAAAGCTTAACGTCTCTCCAAGGGAGAAGGAACATTTTCGAGAAACGACAAGACGAGTGGAGTGAAGCAGAGAGTTTGGGAAAACTTTTATAGTAGAAAGCACATAAAAAGAATGGAAAAACGCTCTTCGGGTTGTAAAGAAAACAAGAAGACAAAGGAACAAAATGCATAATAATGTTGCAAACAATAAAAAATAAACTTGCCATATGAATATAAAGGAATCACGTTGAAAGACGGTGAAAATTTCATAAGATTAGAGAGTATTAAGGCGGACACAACAAAGGGACTTAAACCCCATCCCGAAAAGGACAATGTAAGCTGCAGCAGCTGGATAAGGCCAAAGAAATCCGAAAATTAAATTATTGTAGTCTAGTTGGGGAGTGAGCGAAGGCAGGCAACATATCCGCTGGCAACAACAAACACCGAAAGAGACTATGAAAAATGCACAACTGAAACTGACTGAAGTTGACGATGACGAGCTGTGGCTGGCAGTTAGATTACCAAGCAGCAACAGCAACACCAAAACCAAAAGCAGAAGCAGCAGCAGCAGCAGCAGCAATGATAACAACGGCAACCAGAAAAACCAACAGCAGCAGCCAACACAACAACTGCAACCAAGGAGCTTAAGTACAAAACACCACAGCAACATTGCCGAAAATCAGAAGACAAAGCACTATGTAGCCACAGGCTTCAACCAAGTGAGCAGAAATGAGCAGCATCCACGGCTAGAAAGCAACATGTTGTCGCCAGAGACGGACAGGGCTGCAACAACCCAACAACCAATAAACATAAGACTGGGCGCACGCAAGCGACAAAGATTGCGTCGGCGACGAAAAAGAAAACCAGCAGTTATAGCAGCAACATCAAGTGAGGCCAGTGCAACATCATCAGCATCAGCACCAGCACCAGCACCAGCATCAACCACTAGCAATAGCAGCAGCAATCTGTGCCCGACAGCCACCTACATGCAATGTCGCACCAGCGACAACAAAGTCAGCAATCCGAGATCAAAACAGGATTTGTCCTCGGCCACTCTCTCGTGTCTGTGGCTGCTGCAGTTCCAATTGCAGCATCGAGTGGCTTTCCTGATTAGAGGGATCGTGATCAGCACCACCGCCTTCATTTCCTATCTAGGCAGTTCGGCATCTCATCTGCAGAGGAATCGCAGGAGCAACATTTGCAGCACCCACAATAATCATCACAGCAACAGCAACAGCAGCAGCAACAATAGCAGTAGCACGCAAATAATTAACGGACTTAATAAACACTCATGGATATTTTTATTGATATATTTGAATTTATCTGCTAAAGGTGAGTGCCAGTCAAGATCCTGTTCAATTTATCTCAAGTGCCAACACTCGAGCGTGCCTGCAACATGCAGCATCGCGGCGAGCAACAGTTGCCGCATGCCGCACACAATGCATGCCGGCAAAATATTGTCGCTTTGACACATAAAACCCACTTACAGGAGGGGGGATATTTTGTGGACCTATGTACGTCCTGTCGTTGTGCAACATCCCCCATTTGATGTCATTGTTGTTTGTTCGTTGTGACATTTACGACAGCCTCAAGTGAAGCAACAGCAGCCATCTCAGACCAGTCTGTGGCACTTGAAAGCGTCTGCGCCTCAGGATATTTTCTTACATTTTTTGTTGCCCCCACTTGAGAAGTCCTTAGTCCTTGTTTGTGGCTAACGCGTGGCAGGCCGCTGCTAAGGTGCTCCAAAGGCCGTGTGGCATAAACGCTGCATCATAAGATGCAGCTGCAAGAGGCCCTTCAAGGGGCATGCCCACGAACGAATGCAATTAAAGTGATTGCACTTTCTGGGAATAATATTTGGGTTCTTGCCGAGCATATCACTTCAAATTTTAAAAACCACTCAGGGCGAGGGAGGGACCAGCATTCTCGGCTTAATTAAATCAAAATCCTTGCTTCGGTTGCCCCAAAATGTTCCAGCAAAAAACTATTCACAAAAACTAAGCAAAGTCATGTTGAACAATGTGTGGCCGGGGCTCTGCTCTGGTGTGCTGTGCTGTGCTGTGCTGGAAAGTTGCAATGCCATAAATACTTTCAACAAGCATTTGCTGCACAGAATATTTCCATCTCAAGCAGCCGCTGCCGCATTGCCTCTCCATGCATGTGGTTATGGCCTGGGGCTGGGAATCGTTTAAAATATTTTGTGCTATTTCTATGCTGCTCTGAGCACTGAGAGCTCAAAAATTCTTTGTCACGGCAACAATATTTTCAAACGAGACAAGGACCAAGTTCGGTTGCCAGCTCGAATGCCTACCGTTCCATTAGCACTAAGCAAAAAAGTACCTAAGACGCTGGAGGGGCTCGGCTCCATCCGACTGCCACTTACACACATTGGGGTTATTAATGGTGGCCCATGGGGGCAGGGGACAGGAACGACCCAAGCCCAAGATTGAAAGTGTTTCCAATGTTTCAGGCTGTCGGAGACTAAGTCCCATTCGCGTGTCGCGGCTTGCATGCGAAAGTTTTAAAAAAGTTAAATACCCTTATGGGACAGTGGTATAGACTTTCTTAAATATTTCTTCACTAAGATTGGTCACTATTATATTTTTCTCTTTTAAAATTTCTGTAGTATTTAGGAGTAAGCAATAATATAAAAATAGTAATCGGTATGGTAGAACTCCCTATATCCGTCAGTGTTCCTAAGTATCCTCGACCACTGCCTCTTCAACTTGTTTTTATAAATACAAGCATATGAGCCTGAGAAATGGCTTTGAGCCTTCAGCTCCCTGTTCCTTTGGCTGTCTGTCGTTTTGGCTTTGAGTTCATGTTTCATGCAACTCCAGCAGCACCAGTTACAGCAACAATTGCCGCCCTGCCATATGCGTGTGCATGTTTATGATTTTATGGCATCGCTTCCGTTTCCGCAATGTGGGCAATATTGTACAGCTGCCCTGCCAACCTGCCACCCTGCCACTCGGCCATCCTTCCACACTCTCCTGCCACTCCTGCCATCGCTAATCAGATTTAAACTTTGCACAACGTCAACGTTGCTTACACCAGCTGCGGCCGGGGTGTGCGAGTGTGTGGCTGTTAGTGTATTCATGAGTGTGTCGAGTATGCGCCTGCCCTATGACATCGTTCATACGCCCTGTTGGCCAGCCAAGTGCCCCACCCCTCAATACTTTGGTCATGTTCTGTAAGTATGACATTTATTGCTACGGAAAGGCTTTTGGCATGCTTCATGAGTTCAAGACTTTTTCGCATTTGACAGCCGCCTCTAATCTGCGCTCGTTTTCTCCGTTTGATTTCCTGTCCCAGGTTTTTAGCTGAAGACGTTGATTTAATTGGAATTTTGTAAAAGACAAATGGCCCCCTTATAAATGCCTCAAAAAAAAAAAGAATATTGGAAAGTTTTTTCCGATAAAGGAATCCTACCATATGGCCAGATATAGCTACCAAAAAAAATTTTCAAAATGTCAACTCTATCAATCTATAATCGCACATTCAAGCTTTTCAGCTGGCACACGATGAATGTCACAAGCTCCCTTCCATCATTAGCTAAAGGGTTGTACACGAGAGAAGAAACACAATGTCATGCCTGCCATTTGCATTATGAAAGCATCGAGGCCCGCACACATGAGTCTGAGACAGATGATGGGCTCATCAGCCAAGTACAAATAGTCCCTCCGCCCACCTCCGTCACTCTGATCCAGGCGGACGCATCACAAAGGCTTGGGATCTGCTCTGAAACGTTGGCTGGACCAAAATCAATCATCAAATATGATAGCATTCATAATTTTCAATAGTGGACACAAGGCACTTTGATTGATGGCCCTGCCAGAGAATTCCCGGGAATGTCAGTTACTTTGAATACTTTGGAAAAAAGGTTCTTAAACCATCACAAACACGACTCGGGATGAGGTGTTGGAGTGAGTGCTGCGAAACATATTAAGTCTGGATACTTGAACAGTATTTAATTTATTTTATTGCATTAGTTTTCCTAGTTTTTCCGAGTGTGGTGACTTCTTCCCTGCTGGGTTCATTCTTTTTTTCAAAACTGTGTATCGATTTGTTTCCATTTTGAAGCCCCCTCGTGTCTCAGGTTACTCATCCCTGCCCGAGCCAAAAAAAGAAAGAGAATTAGGGAGCAGGAAAAGGGAAAACAAGAAAGTCATAAGCAATTAAATGCTTTCCCAGCTCCCAAGCCCCATCCAATTAAGGGGAGCTGTGTGTGTGCGGAGGGCAAAGGGAGGAGGGGGTTGAAAGCCACGCCGAGCGACAGTGGGGTGGCAAGGTAGCAGCTATTGCTGTTGTTGTATGAATTTTTATTGCATAAATTAAGCTTTGAATGGTTGAGCGTCACCTTGGCGCTATTAAAACGCTCGCTTCTGGGCCTCCCTTTCGCTTCTATTCTCTCGCTTCTATGTCCTGGCCCCACATCCCCAACTCTGGCCATTGCCCCTCCCATCGTCCTGCTCCCCGTGCAGCCATTAGCAGGTGAGAGATGCCTGGGTAGTGGCTTACATCCTTTCGAGCAGACAGCCATCAAGCTTCATCACTTTCGTCCTGCCGCCGCTAGACTCTGTCCTACTCTGTATCGTTTTTTGGGAGCTTAAGTGGCGTCGTGTCAGTTTTCGTTTTGCGAGCCATCACTTTTTAATATCGGCCGGCAGTGCGAGCCAAATGTTTTTGCCAAGGCCTTGTCTGGAGCTCATTAGTCCTGCTGAAGTCACAAAAGGGATGGGAAGTGTCTTCACAACAGCGCCCTGCAAGATACATTTTCTTTGAGTTCTAAGACAGTTTTTAGACATAGTCTAAGCTAGACATACATTTTTTATTTAATTAAAATAACTGAGAATATTATTCGAGATTTAGAGTAATTTTGCTTATCTGGCCACAAATGGAGAATGAAACAGGCTCCATTTTCCGTTTTTATTTTCGGGAGCGTCGGCCAATTTGGTGTCGTTATTATTGGTGGCGTTGTGGCGTGTGTTCCGTAGGCAGCTGCATTTTCTAACCAATTTCGGTTGCTTTTTATTTTGGCCATTAAATTGGCCGCTACGCTACGCCTCTTGCCATTGCGGTCGACCCCCTCCCGCTCTGGGGTGGCCCCCCTCGGTTCACCGTCCATGGCTGCAGCTGTTGCCGCGCTTCCTCTCGCTGTCTCCCCCGTCCGCTTGGATACTCCGCCCGCTGCCACTCTGTGTCTGGCCAACGACTTGGCATGGCTTTGTGAAATAGCAATTACTTTTTCATGCTCCACTGCAATAAAATTGCAATTTTATGCGGCCGACAAACAACAAAAACACTACCATCAAAACGGCAAAAAATGGAGAAAATAACGAAACGGAAGTGCAGCCATTGAAAAGGCATTTTGGAATAGCCACAGCCCATACAGAAGGCGGGTAGGATATAGCGGGGTACTGAGCTAAAGACGACTGCCCGACTGTCCAAAGTTCAGGCCACAAAAAATGGAAAGTTAATGATGTGGCCGACATGTGGCTTTCGAATCTTTAATGAAACTAAAGAGTGAGTCCTTGGCTAAGAGGTTCCAGTAGAACTGCCCAGCATATGGTTTAAATTAGTTCTGTGTTTAAATTTTGGCATGAAGACGCTTGGTGGGTTAGAAGCGTTTTTAAAGCTTCTGCTGGTCTGATGACAAAGGAGAATAAAAACAAAAGTCTCGTCCCATGATGTCGCAGTCAAAAGTCGGCAAGAGTCCCCTTTGTGTCCAGTTACAATGGCCACCAGATACTCGGCATCTCGGCCTGCTCTCATATTTGTTTTATTATCACATTCATTTTGACACTTCATCAGACGTTGGCCTCTTTTTGTTGTCCTGCTGGTTTTGTCTTCCACAGAGCCTCTATTGCGCTCCTGTTGCTTTGTTCTGGCCTCTCTTTTTCGCTTGGCTGGTGTCAATGCTTTGCCTTAAAGGCCTAACTAGTTGCTCCGTCCTGCCCATCCTCCTCCTGAACCACCCACAACGCCCACTCACACTCATTGTTGCCCTGTGACTGTTCCAGTGCCTGGGCCTGTGCCTGCGCTCGTTAGCTGCAGTTTTTCCTTCATCTGCCCTCGCATTTTTTCTTCTGCCTGCAGGCTCGTCATTTTGTTTTAATATTAAATGAACAAGGAAGAGCGCGTGAAAGCGAATGAAATATGCAAGAAGCCCGGAGAAAGTGGCAAGGCAGCGAGTGCGCTTCGCTAGAGAAAGCTAGCCTGTGGAGAACTAAAGACAAATTAAAACTAAAAAATTCATGTGCATAATTTCTAAACGCTGTTCATTTCGTATGCAAATCTTCTGGTCTAAGCCGGCTGAGTTCTGAAAAGTTCTGAACGTAAGCCGGAATAAATTTTTCACCCAACAGGTTCCCAAAAACAAATGCAAGGAAATATTAAATTATTTGAATAATTCACGAATCTAATTGCAAACCACATAGAATGCAGTGGTTATCCTTCCTTCCACACTCAAGCAGGGCTTAATTCAATTTCGAGAACCTCATCAATTGCAATTTTCCCAGATTATTTTTCCATTTCCAGCGATTCTCCTCCACTCCAAGATTATGCCCTCGAACATGGACTGCATTCTCAATCGCTCAACTCAATAAAGCCCCAACTTACAGCTACTTACCGACTGCTTATTGTCTTGGAGGGGTGGCTGGAGGGAAGCGCTGGATCTGGAGCTATAGCTGTAGCTGAAGCTGAAGCTGGATCTGGAGACGGGGCAGGAAAAACTCTTAAGAAATTATCAAATTGAGGAGCAAAGGGCAGCAGGCTGGATGGGAAGTTTGCTCCCACCTTCACCGCCGACTCCGGCTAGTTTCTTTTGTAGTTTCCTCTGCTGGCCAT
The DNA here is from genome assembly GCA_035045925.1 of Drosophila atripex. Lineage (NCBI taxonomy): Eukaryota > Metazoa > Arthropoda > Insecta > Diptera > Drosophilidae > Drosophila > Drosophila atripex. The sequence continues at coordinate 13,081,938 of JAWNOP010000070.1, forward strand.
ATTCATGCATAAATAATTCCACGATAACGATGCGAATATGTCTGAACATGCATGTGTGCGAGGCAATCTATTATCGCTGGGGAAAAAAACGTAGCAAGAAAATTTGTATGTGAAAAACTTTTCTCAATAAAAGTTTCCTTTTGTTATTTGCCTGCCAGATAACAATAGAGACCGAGAGAGACATATGTGTGTTGGCACAGCGAAGAACAAAAAGGGCTGGCAGAAACTTTCCAGCACCATCCTTTCTAACTCCTTCTGCTGTTGCCTTTCCAATCCAACGCCGAATGCGAGCCGGGCCCGCATCCCTGCTTGTCCCGAAAACTAAGTAAGACCAACGACCAAGCACCAAGGACCAAGACCAACCAAAACCAAGCTCCACAAACCAAAAACTCTTAAACTTTTGCATATCAATAAATTGTAGTTGCCGACTTTCTTTCCCTCCAACCAAAGCCATTTGCCGAATTATTGATGTTGATTTGCGGCGCTCCTGTAAAATGGCAAGCACTTGCTGGATGGTGCAGTCCTTCTGCCTTCCTCTAACCCCCTTCTTACTCTCTTACCCCTTGCTGTAACTAAGTTTCCCGAGTAGTTGTATGCACTAATTCGAGTTTTATTTACTTTCAGTTTGCCTAGCAGGATATCATGAAAAGAGACTGTTACATGATCTTTTGGATCCTTATAATACACTAGAACGTCCTGTTCTTAATGAATCGGACCCGTTACAATTAAGCTTTGGTTTAACTTTAATGCAAATTATCGATGTGGTAAGTACAAGTTATACTTTACATTATTTACTATTAATTAATTATGATACTATGAATATCTGGTATTTAGGGATTAAAATAGTTTATCAATTCCAAATTGCAGCAATATTTATCGCTGTCCATTTGACCAACTCCATTTAATTAAATTAGACTGTGATTAAGGTGGAAACATTAGTGGGCATCCCTTAAATTTCCGGGCCTTATCACCCATGGTTCATGTGAAAAGAAAACTTTCAGTTTCACAAGCTTCCACCCCCGTGGAAAGGGCGCCTTAAAGCATGCAGCTGAAAAAAGAATACCTGATGACACAATTTGGTCTTGTATAAAAAGTGAATTGCCAAGAAAGTGAAATTTTAATTATTTGCCGGGAGAAACGCACACACACACACACATACACACACACACCTATGGGTCCTGTCTGTTGGCTTTTCCTTGAATGGCAGCTGGCGCTTCCTTAACCTCACCTCGCACATATATGGCCTATTTGCAGACAGGACACACACATATCCTGGCTGACTGGCAGTGTCGAGCAAATTACATGCAACGTCATGTGGCATGTGCGGCGTTTGACTCATTTTCACCTTTTGGATGGGCGGCCGAGTGGGTGGGCTGCATTCATCAGTTGAAAAAACTTTTCTCTAACTCACAATTGCGTAGAGGGCGGGCAGGCATTGGTCGTCCTGGTAAAAGGCTGGTATATGGTATATGGGGGACGAAAGTGAGAGGAGGACTGGTGGAGAGAAAGGGCTGGCAGAAGAACGAAAAAGGTGGAAACTGTTGGAAAAGTCGACGCGATGCGAGGCGTTTGCTTTTGTTAGTGAGACAACCTCAATTCATATTAGATTTACATTGCATTTGTTCGTATGTGTGGCTTGTTTGTTTGCCTATCCCGCACAAAGTTGGGATTCAGCAAAATGGAGCGCACAAACAAAGGGCACTCACACATGAGGCATGAAAAGCAAAAACAGCAACGCAAAAAAGTTGCTTCTGGCATACAGGGATGATGTGGCAGAGGGGTGAAGGGGCAGCACCAGGGGGAGCAGCAGGAGCTGTTGGGAAAAAATAAAAACGAAAACGGTTCTAGACGCTAGAAAACTGCGCATTCAGTGACGCGCTAAAAGTCGCATACACCGTAAACAAATAACGACATTTAAGCATTGCACTTGGCTAAAAATGTTGTCCTAAAATAGGGATAAGGATGGAAATTCGAATTAAATTTAATTATTTTGGCTAAGTGCTTGTTAACTTTTCCATTAACCATGAAATTGAAACAATTCAAATTAATGAAATCAAATTACAAAAATTGTTTACCAAGTCTGAAGAATCGGTGGCGTATACGTAATATAATATAACATTGCGCATACGCCCCGGTCTACATAAACAATTAAGAGCAATCGCATGATAGGTTCCTTAAATAAATGTGTTAATGAACAAAATTATACCAAATAATAAATATAAAAAAATCGACAACTTATTCTACATATCTATATAACTTCATCATAAGTACTTATTCTAACATACGAAATATAGGCTCTTATTTTCGATTATATTTCGACTTCCAAAGATGTCCTGACTTTGAAACGTGCATTTACAATAAAACACACCCGTACACACTTGGCATGCAAATAAAATGAATAAATAAAATTTGCACATGTGCTTTCACACCTTGTGCCAAAACATATAAACCAGAGGGCTGGCTGGCGGTGGCAGGATTGGGGGGGAGGCTGGATGGCCTGGCGGTGTGCCGGGGGGACAGTAAAGCAATGAAGTGCGAGTTGCTGCTGGTGCAAAATGAAGTTGAAAGACGGAACGAATGGGCACAATGCGCTGGCTGGCGTTGTTTGTTGCCGCGCTGGGTGGCAGTAAAAACTGCAGCACGCACACTCGAAACGCAACAGCGGCGGCAATTACAGGGAGAGCTGGGAAGGCAGCGCATAAAAACCAAAATCGGGTCATTTGGATGGAATGCCGGGGAGCGAGTGAGAGCTGTTGCCACCTTCGAATGCCAAACTAGGGTTTATGAGCCCTGTGGTGTACTCAAACTTTTATTGCGCCCTGTAACTGTAACTGGCCCGCTTAGATGTCACGGCAATCAAAAGTTGTTAATGCTTGACGGGGAATCGTAATCGTAAGGAAATTAGTTGCATATGGTGCGATAATAAAGGATATTGCCCTCTTGCCACATTTTCAGCACTCCTTCGTCCTTTGGCAAGGGAAAATATTTTTCTGGCAGCTGCAGGTCGCCAGCGCCATTAGTCGTCCGTTGGGATATGCCAGCTCTTGACACTGGCCATATTTTAACTGCTAAATGCAATGGCACCAGCTGCATTTGCATATTTTTTCCCTGGTGCTACCTTGCTTCTGCCAGGATCTCCGAGAAATTGAAAGATTTAGCACCAGCTATGACTCCACACGGCACCAAAACCATTTCAATTTAAAACGAACAAAGGAAAACGCTTACTTTGAGGGCTCCCTGCTTTCATCAATTTCACTTATCAGGCAATGTCAACACCATAGATTCCTTTTCTCCGCCACCAGCTTCCAGAAAAGTAAGCTTCGGAGGTCGAACTCTAAACGCACACTCTTTGAAACCTCGAGCATATACTCGTGCAGGCGGCTTCACTTCCTATTGATTTATGCAAAGCCCAGGTCATAATTGCCTGCCAAAGGAGTGAATTGTTACTATTTAAAGAACACCACCACGGGTGTCCTGTTGCTATTCTTTCTTAGAACTTACATTTCCATATGCGTTATGAGATTGCTTTTTGGGGTGGTGGGAGAGCCATTCCATTCCCCCTTGTTGTGGCCAACAGAATTAGAACTGGGGTGCCGTGTACTTACCAGCCATTTCCATTCTTTCTATTTTGGTAGGCCATCATTCCAGGTTCCTCATGTGTGGTGTGCTGGGAAATGGTTATGGACATGCTTGGCATACTTTCGCAATCGCTTTCAATGCATTTTCGGCTGAGGCTGTGGTTGGGGGAGCGGGCTCCGCTCACTTTCACTTTGATTGATGTTGTTGCATGTGCAAATGACTGCGACGAGAGCGGAATGTATCTGGGTGCCTCATACACCATGCACCGTGTACGACACCCTGCACCCGTCCCCCTTTTTTCGTCCCCAGATAAAACTTTGTCAAATGAGCACAACGTCACAAGCACACACACCGAGGAGGGACTCGTGCTCGTAAGTGATGGCAGGATGGTTATCCTGCCCAGTAGATTGCTCAATGGCTTGTGGTCGGAATTGGGACAGCGCTTTGACCCGTTGCTTTCACAGCCCCAACATGATGGCGGATAATCCTCGGCAGCTTCACGTGAACACATTTGTATAACCAAGTGAGAATAAAATCTCCAAACATGCTAACTCTTTTATACTTTTGCGGAAGTACTTTATCCACCTGCCCAAAGCTAACCGCAAGGTCTCCAACACGAAGTGATTTTTATTGATTCATTTTATGACAGCCACAGGATAAAGTCTGGTGAACACAGCAAGGATCTAGGAATAATTGAGATTTATTAAGAAAATTCATTAAAAACTTGTTTCGCTCACCGCAACTAAGACAATAATAGTATTTGGAGTCTGAATACCTCCAAGGTTTTGGAGTCTGAATATCTCCATTGAAATAATACCTCCATTGAATAAAATAATTGTCAGGACTCTGTACTGTAATTGGTTTCAGATCCCTGAATCCCTCCCAAGGGAATTAAAGGTTTCTTCGCCGTAAACCCCCCTAAAATTGAAGTTGAAGCTCAAACGAAGTATACGAGCAGCCTCTCATATCTCGATAATAAAATCTCCATTTAATTAACTCGTTGTGTGCATTGAGTATTTCAGATACCGATACGTATCCTTTTGCTTTCCTTTTGTGTAGTAAGCACATACATACATACACATATTAAAAGATATTATCCTCGTGTTTCGGGATGTGTGCAATGTACATAGAAGTGGCGTTTGTTCAAGTCCTTGCAAATATTTGTTGTCAGCTAAAATAATGGAGTTTCGAATGTTTGCCATTCAGGCCCATAAACATTTGTTTGCTTGAGGGAAAATTGAATGCCGCGGAAATCACTTGTGCCCCCAAAGTAATTGTATATTTCGAGTCTACATGATGCAGAACTGTTCGGCAAGTGAATAAGTGCCTTCAGCCGCCTCAATACATTCTCGCTCTGGCCCTTCAATGAAAGAAATAAATATTTAAGTGTTTTTTAATTAAACGCGTTGAGTAATTGAAAGTGCGATTCGCACTCTGAAGTGATTTCGGTGGTGAATAAATACACATTTCCATTGCGAAATAATAAAATCGTTAAGCGAACCACTTAACGTTTTCCAAGAATGGCCCAGATTCGCTTTTGTATGGTTGGAAGTAAATCAAGATTTTAATACTACTTGACCAAAGTTTTTGGATTTAACTACGGATCTTTATTGAATTAAAATATTGAAGTCTTAGACTAAGGAATTCCATTCCTAGACATCCTTTCTCCTACAAACCAACCTCTCAAATGGATAAAAACCTGATTAGCCAACAAACCTACTTTCGGCATTTTCTGAAATCCACCAGCATGACAAATGGAATGGCAATTATCGGAAACTATGCTTAAAAACAGTGAATGGAAGGCAACGAATGGGAAGAAAAGAAAGCATAAAAAAGGAGTTCTTGCCACGACCTCAGAGCCAGGACATCAGGCAAACAAAAACAGGACGAGGGGTAAACGAGGCGAAAGAGTGCAAATAAAACAACTCCCAGGCGCATTAATTAAAAAGCAGCAGACAAAGCGAGGCTCAGATTAATTGGCGTCAATGGAAGAAAGACAGCGGCAGAAAAGGAAGCTCAGATAAGGGCCAAGACACAGGACTCGGGCCAAGGATATGGCGGTGGGCCAGGGCAGAGGAAGTGATTAAGTAGGCGCAGGACGAGGCGCGGGATAGAGGGGCTGAGTGAATATCAACGGATATCAGCGGAAAATGAGTAATGAAGTCGAGATGGGGCAGCCATTTTTTATGCATACAGGACAATGAGAAACTAGGCCTGTATGAGTGTATAAGTGTATGGGTGTATGGGTGTATGGGTGTGTGCCAATGTGCGTGGGGAATGCGCGCCGCGTTTTATGCTACATTTTCAGCCGGCTTCGAGTTGGTTTCTTTTTTAAATTCCCCAAACGTTGTTGGGTTTTGCCATGTCAATGAACCGACTCCGACTCCGACTACGGCCTGTGTATTCTTCTCGAGCCAAAGTATCTGTGTGTGCCTGCGCTGTGCATATGCAAATTTCCGCATACCGAAAGTTGTCTTTGGTCGAAGGCGGCGGCGCGAAAAAAAATAACAAAAATGCCAAAGCGAGGGTAAATAAAAACTTCTGGGTTGTAATAATTTTGCCGTTTGCTTTTTCCGCTCATTTAAAATTCCACAACTGCCGCTCGCTGCCGCCATTTATTTTAACACACATACACACCATATATATAATTATATACCCATATATTCTTTTTTGACACTTCCAAAGGAGCATATGTACAGCCAGACATACACACCTTGCCACGCACACTATTTGAATGCGAATAAGCTTCGTTTCGAAGCTGGCTCCTTCTCTGAAAAAAAAAAAAAATCACACAAAACACCAAAAGGCTCGACCAGGCCACTGCTCTTTTCGAATGTTGTTTTATTCACCCACTGCTTTTCAGGATGCATTAACAACCTCTGAGCCACAGCAGTCGCCATCAGCCATAAACAAGAGCCATAATATTCATACTTCTATATGCATTACGTCTGGTCCGGCTCAAGTCTATGTGGCGTCTCATTATATTTGTATACTCTTCTGAATTCTAAAAACCATATGTGTTTAGCTGGGAGCCTAAAAACTGTCTATCGGTTTTTTGTCAGACTGTACAGAAGTTGAATGAGGCGATATTCATGATGCTTTAGCATAAGAGTTGGGCTATTAGACATTTTCTTTACACTAAGTGACTAAAGTCATCAAGTGTAGTTACCAATTCGGCTAATTCAAGTCTCAAGACTTTAATTAAGAGTGCCTTTTCACAACCTTTGCAGTTTAAAAATTATAATTACGAGAAACCTTTTCATTTCCACTGAAATGTGAACCATAATGCCTTAACTCAATGCTGAACTGTAGTTGGTTAATAGAAAGTCCTGCCGACCTACAGCTCCGATTGTAAACTACTAAAAAAATAAATAAAACCCCAAAAATACATCTAATATTTTTAAAATGTTATCATTAATTGGGACGGCCTTTTAAAATGAATTATATCACAGACAACTAAAAAGGATCTCTCGGAAAGTCTTAGGCAACCAAATTAGAAGGCGTCAACAAAAACTCAATTTCGGAAACGGAATTTTATTATGTCGCTTTCGACGGAATTTTGCTGGGCACCGGCATCCTGCAACCCGTTACCCCCTTTCCATCCACGGCTGACTGGCAAAAACGAGCCATGGCACACTTTTCAGCGTCAGGCATTTGTTTTCTGCAACGGTCGCAAAGTGCTCAGCAAAATATAAGTATTCAGGGGAATGGGTGAGCGGGGTGGAGTGGGCGGAGAGAAAGATAGCTGGCCGAAATGGACTCTACTGCAGTCAAGTGCAATAATGTAATGGCTATATTTAGCCAGGCCCTCACACACACCCACAAACGAGGCGAGGCACGGACACGTTCCATGTTTGCTTTTCCACTGCGTTATGACCGAAATATTACCAAGTCCTGCCACGTCGCTCCTTTACAGGGTTATATTTGCAGGATGCTTCGATTTTGTTAGAGACCCCACTCTCCCCCTACCCCCTACGATGGATACCAGAAAGCATATTGACATCGAACCGCTCTGGTCGGGAAGGGGCCGGCGGGCATTTGGCTATACTCTGGGCGAGGCAGGTCCATTTCATTTCCACCGCATTCCTGTCGCATATTCGGGCCCATTTGGTGATTGCACTCTGGCCAACTGACTAACGGAATATGCTTTCTGAAAATATTTGTGCGATGCGATCCCCGGAATGGCGAATCATAGCCAATCCCTTTTCTGTGGGCCTTGACTCTCTTTGTTAGTTAAGCGCGAGAGATTTGGATTTTGGCAGTTGTTTTCATTTTCCCCGGCGTGTTTTGGTTTCACTCTTTTTTGTTGTTTCAGGCCGAGTGGACCATGAATATTTCAACCTTTTAATTGTAAATTACACATACGCCCTGTGTGCAACTGTTGAATTTTTTAGGTCCAGTTGCCGCTGCGGCGGCAGTGCCCGTTTTTTTGCCACTGGATCGATCCATTGTAATGCGCGGATTCGGGGATTCAGTTATTGGGTTGCATCCTTTGGGAGCGTCGGTTGCGTTTCATTTCAAAACTTTAACTCGCTTGATGAAAGCCAACATGGCCAGAAAATTTTCACTTTGAGCATTTTTATTAAAGACTATATAGACGAAATTTCACAAAAAAATGTATGCCCATCAAACAAATTTTCAACATTTTTTTCTACAATTTTCCGTGGGGGTACACCTTGCGAATTCCTGGATTTCCATATCCAAGCCCAAAAATGGGTATATCTTCGACAATTGGCATCAGATTCTGAAGCGGGATACCTTTGTCGATTTGTGGAACTATACTCTGTAAATCCTTGTCAAAACCTCAATACATTTTTGTGGGGGTAAAAATGGCTTGTGGAACCATTATTTTCAAATCCTTTTTAACTTTATTATTGGTTGATTTGAAACAATGTATTCATTTAAAATTTTCGCAGGTCCTTCTTTTACTCTGTATTTCATAAAAAAAAGGAAAACGATACAAATGCTACGAAAACTGGAATAATCCTTTAAATACCAATTAAATAATAGTTTTCAAATATAACTCATTATATAGTTTGGCACAAGCTTAGTTTATTTTTAACAACCAGATATGTAAGCATAAAACTTTATAGGGCACAAAAATTAGAAATTTTTCCACTTTTTAAATTACAAGTAAAATATTAAGCGTTGGTGAGTTAACGCTTTTCATGGGAAAATAATCTTCATATCCGGTGCAAAAACATCCCAAAAAGTTTGTTCATTTTCAATTGAATTTTTCGCCCCACATGAGTGAGTAACCAACCAATTCCCACCGCAGCTCGCATCCGCTGCGGCAGGAAATACTTTATAAAAAAAACTTTCATGACGGGCTCTCAGTCAAACTCAGTTCACTCTATGAATAAAGTTATATGCTTCCTGGGTTTTTGCTATGTTAATTATTAATACTTGATTCCCTACGACGTGTGTAATTAACATCCTGTTTGGGATGGCGTTTTTTTATTTCTCCCCCGCAGGACGAGAAAAATCAATTGCTGGTCACGAATGTGTGGCTGAAACTGGAGTGGAACGACATGAATCTGCGCTGGAACACCTCGGACTATGGTGGCGTGAAGGATCTGCGCATCCCGCCGCACCGCATCTGGAAGCCGGACGTGCTGATGTACAACAGTGCGGATGAGGGATTCGACGGAACATACCAGACCAACGTGGTGGTGCGGAACAACGGGTCCTGCCTGTACGTGCCGCCCGGTATCTTCAAGTCGACCTGCAAGATCGACATCACGTGGTTCCCCTTCGACGACCAGCGATGTGAGATGAAGTTCGGCAGCTGGACCTACGACGGATTCCAGGTTTGATTCAGTCTCCCGCGCAAGCAAGGCAACCAGGAAGTACTCTCTTGAAGAACTCGTAGTTGTTATGCTTGACCAATCCGATAATTCGAGATTATTATCATACATATGTATTTTTAAATGCTTTATGATTTCCCTCATTTACCGTTTTGCATTGATTCGATGCGAGTGAGATATTTACATTATTCTACCCTCTCCCCGAATATCGTATAAAAAGCTGGATTTACAATTACAAGATGAAACTGGCGGTGATATCAGCAGTTACGTGCTCAACGGCGAGTGGGAACTACTGGGTGAGTAAGCCAACGTCCTCCTGCAGGAGCGACACCCTTCCTCTATATCAAATACTTCCAAAAAAAAAAAAAACACCCAAACTCAGACTCTGAGCAATCGTTCTCACGTTCTTCAGATTCAGATTCAGATTCAGACAGATAAAAATTGAGATATAACTCTGTACATGCTCCCGATTCTAATTCCGATTCAGATACCAATTCCAATTCAGTGTGTGTGGCGTGGAAGCTTATATTCTCCGCTGGCTCCGCTATAAAAAAGTACTCTTCTATCCATTTTTCAAGGAGTTGTCCGTCCGCCTTGCGGCTGATTTATGGCGTACTCGGCGTGCACGCAAACAAACACACTCACAGATATTCTTCATATCTCTACATCTCTCCTACTCTATATCTATCTAACTTACTCTATTTCACTCCCGAGCAGGGTTCAAGCTGCGAACTAAAGTTCCGAACTCGTTCCGTTCGAAACTACGACTGTGTTTGCTCATCGATATGTGATTGAAACCACGACATCGCGCACTTTCAATCACCTAATGATGACAGTTATACATCACTGCTTTTTGACACTTTTCCACCGTTGTACAATCGTTTGTCCAATCAAAATCTGATCAAAATCTTAAATTCGAGGTCAATGAATACGGAATGAAGTAAGGCACTCTCTGAACCCTGTTGTTATATTCCACTCTCAAGTATACGCTACAATTTCTTAACTTCTTTCGTACTTCACCCGACTCAACCCACGCTTAACCAGTGTTCTCCCACTCACTCTACTTTCAAAACAATTTCTGTTTACAACAAGACTATCTCAAAATTTTTGGGCGCTTTAACTTTTCAAGTCCGAAATAGCCGCGTAAACGTTTCGTTTGCCCTCAGCCAAGCTCCGCTTGGAGGAGCATAACTTTAGGTTTTGAAAACAACCTAAATATGCTGCTTCAATGCGGACATAATAAGTTATTGTTGCACTAACAAAGAGGTAAGGCCCGGCCCTGGTTTGCAATTCTTTTAGATTATTTTTCGTTCCTGGAATCTCTACGTAATTATCATATTTTAAGCATTAATCGAGGCATGTGGCAAGCTTGTACGATACGAAAATATACATGAATGCCGATTAGAAAATGCTTAAGTGCTGTACATAACCAGTATATAACTGCATTCTACTACCAAGCAGCCTTAGACAAATAATATATTGTATTTTGCTTAAAACCATATTCTAAGGATTAGGAGGAGATTTCCGATGAAGAAGGCAGCATCTGTAAATACCACATAGTTATTGTAGAGAACATCATGATATTTATGTTTAGGAAAAGGCTAAAATGCCCAAAAGTTGAAAGCTCTCAATTAAAGCCCTGATGGCAGAAACCTCAGCTACTATCCCATTTAACGAAAGCATTCAAATACTATCCCAACAAGTTTTTGCGAGCTGAATAGAATCAAAATAGGAGTTTCGTCCTTTAGCTGGCTATAGAAACATAGCCCAGAACCAATTAAGAAATTAAAAGACAAATAGTCCTGCATCCTCTCACGTACATATATGCACTATAAATTAGTGCCCATACAGACACAGAAAGTTTTCAACTCGACACTGGCCACAAAAGTGGAAAAGAAAAAGGATGAGCAACAAATTTTATTTTATTCGCCAACTTCTTTTGTTTTTTCTATCAGTATTTGGATTTTTTTTTTGCGTTCAAGATAGTTTTAATTTTTGGTATAATGTTTTGGGGCTATTTTTTCTGTGAAGTTTCCCAAAGTTTTTTGGCGGTTTTTTGCATCTGTTCTTTATCCTTGCTGCTCTTTCTTTTCAATGCGCATTTGCGGTTTTTTTGTACTCCACCAGCTTATGCAAATTATTTTGAGTTACCAAAGTGCTGCCAGATATAGGAGGTAATTTGGTTGCCCGAGAAGGACTAGCCCGTTGGGGAGCATGCAGAAAAGTAGCAGGTCATTTTTAAATACGCAGCCAAGGCGTTGTTGTTCGCAGTCTCCTTCCCTAGTAATCCCTTTGGTAATCTTGAAGTAAGTTGGGTAGATAATTTAGCCGGGAGTTCAGTTGTCGCCCACTTCCGATTCTCTTTTGGGCATATGGCAGATGCTCTTGGCCAAAAGTTTTTATTGCGAATATGTTAGCAAATACGCCGGGAAGCGGACGAGAGGAAAAAGCAATTAAGAGGCTGAAGTTGTCAACAGTAAGGGTTTCATGGTTTTTGAATCATTTTAAATCGAGAGGAAAGTTTTTAGACGAAGCGGCAAAGCAGAAACTTTCAAACTAGAAGGAGAAGAGACAGTATAGGGCCTTTCATTAAAATGGTATTTCGTTATAGGCACTACTAATTATAATAATCCTATATTATAACTTTGATTATTTCGATTAAAGTTAATGAAAAATACAAAGAACACACCGAGATTCTCTTTACAACACTTTACACGAAACCTATTTTCTCAGATTTAACATTCTTTTGCATTCGAAAGTATTCCGCAAGGAAATTCTTATCTCTAAGTTACTTTTCTACTACGTATTTAAATTTGGAAAGCAAGTGCATAAAAACTTTTCCCATAGTAACTGCTCGGCTTCACTCTGCTCTGCTCGTACTTAACTTTACTTACAATTAGTTGCCTAGACAAATACAACTCTTTCCGAAACTAAGTTCACACTCAACTAAACCCGAAACACCGACCCGAAAACATTCCCCGGCATGCACACACACACTGCACACACCTCTTTGCATATCCACACCAGCAACACACACATGTCTATGAACATCCGAGAACTGTAAATGGCAATCAAGCTTCAAGTACAACACTACACTCCACTCTAGACTTTGATCTCCTCTGCTCTATTACCATATACGCTTTTAACCAATGATCTGCTCTACTCTACTCTACTCTACTATACTATACTATACTCTATACCTTGCTCAACTCTTGTATAAAGCTCAAGACAAGATGCTCAATGCTCAGACCAAGTCCTAAGTAAAGACCGCCACAGATACAACATATCTGAAGAATACATACTAACAGATACCGATTTTGAGTAAGCCTGTGCTGTGTAATAACTAATTGTGTATGGTTGAACAATCGCAGGTGTGCCTGGCAAACGTAACGAAATCTATTACAACTGCTGCCCGGAACCCTATATAGATATCACTTTTGCCATCATCATTCGCCGACGGACGCTGTACTATTTCTTCAACCTGATCATACCTTGTGTGCTGATTGCCTCGATGGCCCTGCTGGGATTCACCCTGCCACCGGATTCGGGTGAAAAATTATCGCTGGGTAAGTAGGCCGGGCATCGGGGGGCATTCTCACCACTTGGGCACCGGCATCCTAGTGCCACTAACCAGGAGAGGGACAGGGCTACATTAATTTGAAACCACTTACGCAACACAAATACTCAACGAAACTTAAGGGAGAGGCCCACACATGCAAACATCTTAAGAGCCGCTTCGAAAAGTATTTGCCAAGTACTTTTTAAATAATGACAGCCTCGTCGGCGGAGCAGGCCGCGAATTTCAAATTAGATGCCTTTCATAATGCTGTTGATGAGCGCTCCAAGGACCTTGGCCAGGGCTTTCCGACTTTCCGACTTACTGACTGGCAGACTGGCCGACTGGCTGACTAGCTGACATAGCACATTACCCGTCATTGGCCCTGGCGGCCCGTTCCGACTCCGGCTCTTGCCACTGCCACTGATGATGACGCCACAGTCTCCGTTTCGCTGGTAAACAAACTATTGAACTTTTAATGCCACCCCGGCTGAGTAGTAAAAAGTGTTCAACGAGCCAGGCGTAAGGAATGCTCCTGCCGTCTCGAAATGTGCTGTCAATCGCCGGAACAGGGAACATTAGTGGGGTGGAAAATCAGTGAGGACCGACGATGGCGAAACTGAAATAGAAATAAATGGCTGGGAAGTGGGTGTTGCAAAGTGCACAGTATTAACAGCTTAGGGTCGCAGACGCTAAAACGGAGACACTCTAGAATTCCTTGACTGATGTCAGCTGCGAGTCAAGGAAATTCGAGTTATTTAGCAAACGGATGGTTAACTCTAAATAAAGATAAACCCCATTTTTACTGTAAACCAAAGTACGTCACGGGTTGGACCGGACTTCTGTTCTATGTAATATTTTAATAAACATCTCCCCGTTTGACATCCAGGTGTTACCATCTTGCTCTCCTTGACCGTGTTTCTTAATATGGTTGCCGAGACAATGCCGGCCACTTCCGACGCTGTGCCATTACTGGGTAAGATCATTTTGTTTACCAATAGTAGTCGATGGTAGAGCTTCTAGTAAATGTATATCATGTTATCGCTGTCTACTTACTGCGTTTGAGTTTTTTAATGCAATCCATTAAGCTAAACATCATACTTAAATAAAACTATACTTACATTCTTATTTATGAATAACTTTTAAGTGCCGTTGCATATTCATTACATAGATCCATGCATTTCTAAAATGATTTTAAAGTCCGAAATAAAATCCGATGATTTTATAATATTAAAACCTTGACACACAATTAAAAATTAAATGATATCAAATTGATTTAAAGCATTTCCACCTTTTAATGTACATTTCCTTGGACATCAAAGCCTTCCATCAAATGGTTGACTATGAAGTCTTAAAGGAAAGTAAAAGCTGATGCTGCAAAAAATTAAACTAATTCGTAGAGAAAGAAAACTGTCTAACCGAATAAACGAAAGGGCATAAAAATGTTGATAACAAACCTTTAATGTTTTACCAAAGACCATTTAATAAAGTAATTACTCTTTATATATATAATCTGATCTTTAAATACCCAAAACTGATCAATATACATATATAAAAATAACACGAGTTGGTTTGAAAAATGCACACATTTGACAACGAGTTTCTTGCACGCTCTAAGTATTTTTTATTTCGGTTGTTGAATAAAAATTGGGAAAAAAAACTACAGTCGAGCTGTTCAGAATCCAATAAATTGGCTTAAAATTTGTTCACAAAATTAAGAGAAAAATAATTTTTTTGAACTGCTCTACTATAAAATAAAATGTTTAAAACAAACAACAACCAATTAAATCCTTTTTCATAATTTTGGTTTACAAAATTATACAATCTTCGAATTCAAATATATTTTATTCAAAAAGTGCATACGAAATTTCTATTATATTTTTCGATTTCCGATTCTACATACACTTTTCGGTGTCTAACTTCTATATATACCATTAACCTATTCCTAAAGTATACAAGCTAAAGTTAAAATCGTGTGTGTGTGATTTAAAAACAACATGTAAATCTAAACGTATTCTTCTCGACAATAACATTTGCTATGCCTTTTAAAACCGATGCAAAACAAAAACAAGATGTTAACAATTGACAAATTCTGCATTAATGTACTAACTAAAATATTTTGTACATATTTCTTGCCTTTTTTCTTTCTTTCAAACAAACTATGTACCTTCTGCAAAATTATATGTGCTCTTAAAATTCATATAATCCAATCAAAATCAAACAAACCAAACACTCTGAACTCTGAATGAACTCTGAAATATGCGTTGCCCCGAACGAACCGACACAATAACAACTACTGCCAACCCAACTTGAAAACAATAAAACTAATCAATTATCACTTGCACCACAACAACAAAAAACAATCACAATCTATTTACACACCCAACGAAATGAATATATATATAAATACTTATATATATTGCCGACACGCCCAACCAACCAACAGGTACATATTTCAATTGCATAATGTTTATGGTAGCTTCATCCGTTGTGTCAACGATTTTAATATTAAATTATCATCATCGAAATGCTGATACGCACGAAATGTCCGAATGGGTAAGTTTCAAATAGGTCAACCCACCATCCATTCAAAAAAAAAAAAAATATATATATATAAAAAATAATAATACCACAGCAACCAACAAAACTCTATCCAACCAACTAAAAACAAAATACTGAAATAAGAAACAACTGCAAGAGCGACCATCACTCATCATTTATAGCTTCAGCTAGTTCTCAGTGGTCACAGGACTGCAGCTTCAGGGGGAGTGTCCTTTTTAGTTCCTTCATTCGTTGCTTTGCCACAATTTCACCAAAAATAGTAAAAAAAAAAAAAAAAAGTATTGTACAGAGGACACTGGACGATCCCCCAGATCCCTCGACTGCTGCGGGCTTTGTGACCACTGTCGCATTGAATTAGCATTTTTATATGATTTATCTCAAACAAAAGCGAAAAAAATGACGAAATTTTATGCGAGAGCCATGCAAATATAATTTATGTGTTAGCTAGAGAAATGTTTTTGTGTTAGCTATTACCACATTGTTTAGTTACTGGTTGTAACTTGTGTTGTACTCCTCTGTTGTAAAACCAACCCCAATCTAAACTACAATTTTCTAAGCTAATATTAAATTCTTTTCAACAATTTTAAATGCATTTTATAAAACGCTTAAAATGTGATTAAAATTGAGCCGACATCAAATTCTCTGCATAAAACGGGTACTGAGGTGCTTTAGAATTTAAAATTTTAAATCAAAATTCGGCTAAGATCCAAACACAAAAATATTTCATATTCCAACAAGCTCCGACCACTTAAAGCACCTATAGACCGTAGAATGCTATAAAAACTGAAAATATTAAATGAATTATAAAAAACGTATTTGCAAATAGTTGCACAAATAAATGTTGTTGTTTAGTATTATTTAAATGTTTATTATTGCTGATGTTGTCGTGCATTTATGTTTTATACACAAGTCCTCGGTTTGGTTTTTATATTGGTTTCGATAGTTTTTGATGCCTACTTAGAGGCGATTATGCAATTTGCTGCCGCAATTTGATTTTACCCCACTTGATTTCGTTAGAATGACCTACTATACATATATGTATCTGCTATTCGGCCGAAAAGCAAAGCTAAGGCAAAAACTACAAATAAATGTCAGTTGAGTTGAATTTGTGTGTGACCCAAAAACGTAAATCAAAAGAACGTAATGCCGCCTCGTCGTATAACGAGGCGAGAAGCAGAGGAAGGGAGCAGAGCGAAAAGCCAGTGCCGAGCCGAAATGTGACGGACGGATGTACAGAGTACCAAATGAATGTTGTAACCATCCAACATGTCTAGCTACTATACGTGTCTACTATAAAATAATTTATGTAATGAAAAATATCGTAATGTTGATGTTGGGCCCATATTTTGTACTTACTATATGTGAATGTAAGCCACAACCTCGATCCCAGCAAGACACCCCAATATCACCCAACTAACCAGCAACCAGCAACCAGCAACCCGGTCCCCAGTCCTTTTTTTTGCTTGTAACTTTGTCACCAGTTGCACACCCGCTTTTGTATTTGCATCATTATACCCGTGTACCTGCGAAAGGACTAACAGATATAAAACAGATGCCAACGTCACAACTGCAGTCAAAATATGCATTATGTTATGTGATGTGCTGGTGTACGAGGTCCTGTAAACGGTACTCCCGTCTGTATTTGTCTCTCAATCTCTCTTTTTTCTCTATAAATTATGTATTTACTCTGTACATAGTCTCTATATGTGTGTGTTACGAAAGATTATTGGATGTTGTGTGTAATTTTGTATTATGTTCCTGGGACTACAAGGTTTGCGCAATTAGAATAAGCGAGGGGCCTGAAAAGGTCCTTTACAATGTTGATGGACGGAAATAATAATAATAAATAAATCTTACGGAGGGCTATCTTACTCTTACTCAATTCCTGTGGCAGTTTTTGAAATGCAATGAATGGAGTAGCCTTTTAGCAGCTGAATAGACCACTTTTTTTTCGCAAAAAGGCTCCTTTCTTGCCATTGATATCAATAATGAAAGACATGACTTCTTAGCCGTCTTCATAAGTCTGTCACGGGACTGTCAAGTGGAAAGCAATTTCTACACATTATTGCAATTGCCTCGAAGTGCATAATGAAAAGTTCCGCTAGACGAGACCCAGAAAAGTAAGAGGAAATCGGGAATAAGGGCAGCTCAGTCGAAGTCGATTGGCTTTTAAGAGCTCACTCGCATGAAAAGTTTTGTATGGTTTTCGCGTAAGAATGCGAGCGGGCAGGGTCCTCCCATCCACCACTCCATGCCGCCATACAATTGAATTTGGAACACATGAAGGAAAAACCAAAACGAGAAATCAAGCACACAAAGTAACCGAAGGCCCTCCTGAACCTCCTTTCAGGCCGGAGGAGGAAAGGTGCCTGACAGTTGCCCCAGTTGTGAGTTGTCCTGACATGGCACCGAAAATTGAGCCAATTGGGCGGGCAGGTGCATTAGAAATGTGCATGCACAAGAAGTCCTTCTACGACTTTCTCGACTGTCGCCTGGCACTTGAATTGGCCCCAGAGACCCTCCTTGGCTCTCGTTTCTCCTTCCGCCGCCACCGCCGAAACAGTCAGAGCTCGAGCCAAAACCACAGCGAGTTCAGCCCGCCTGGTCCCGCGTTTCTGTGTGATAACAACAAATCAATTTGCTCAAAATTTGCACAAAGAAGAGGGGGCGGCATTGATATGGATATGGCAAATGCCAGTTTCTCCATTGCAATGGTTAACTTTGCATTTAGTTTGCATGCCACGTCCTGAAGCGCATTTCCATGTAAGCTTCTCGCTTGTTAGCCAAAAAAAAAACAAAAAAAACCGCCAACAAGGAGTGGAACTGAGCAACATGATAGAGGAGGCAACCGACCAGGCCAGCAGAACGAAGGACAAAGCAGAAGTAGGGCTGGGGATTGGGTTTGGGGTTTTGGGGGGATGCATGGACAACGACAGTTTCACACAAAGTGCAAGCGGGGTTGTCAACTAAGAGCGTCGGTTTTTCAGCTCCTCAACAGGACGGGATAAGCTGCGGGCTTCCTGGCTGGGTGGAGGGGATCGAAACACATCCTGACTATCGATTGGCGTTTTTTCCGTCCTGGGGGATTTTTTCGTGGCAGCTTTCGAATTCTCTTCGAGTACTCGTTCATTTAACCAGTTTACTAGTTTAACCAGTTTTGTAGTTACCAGATGGGAATGATGGGTAAATGGAATAACGACCCAGAGCTGAGATATGGATGTGGTCAGTGCATAGAATTTTTGATGAAAATGGTGGTTATAATATATTTTAAAAACTAGATGAAAAGAAAGGGAACCTTGGGCTGACTAAACAAATAATACTTTTACCTATAAAATAATGGGTCCCGAAAGCCATCCACTTAAAATGAAAAGCGTAACGGAATCCTTAAAAATTGAAATATGGGAAATAAGTCAAGGGTCAACTCGGTTTCGGCGTGAAAAGCTTTAGGGGGATTGTTTGCGGCTCAAAGGCTTTGGGCCAACTATTGCCATCTCAGCGATGTTTGTTATTTTTGTTAATACTAGTCTTGGGTCTGTGTGTTTGTGTTTCGTGTTCCATGTTCCTTATGTGTACATATATGTATGTATCTGTGTTTGTACAGTAGATCATAAATTTTGCATGCACCATAGCTATAAATAAGCAGAGACCATGGCGAAAATCTAACCCACTCCATCTCCCATACTCAAAGACACAAATAATCGAATAAATATTATTATAGCTAAGTGTAATAACAAATCACCCAGCATACCGACTAAAATTCACCCTCGGAGAGCACCAACATGTTGCTCGCCGTCGAGAGCGGTGTTGCTTTAGTTGTAATCAAAATCGAATATAAATCATACTTGTGGCCATCTGTCTGTGTGTGGGTATCTGTTCATGCAAAATAGCCATAAATCGTGAAGCGCCCGGTTGAGGTTTTCACACATTGTTGGCAAAACTACCCACACAGGCAGACTGGGACAGAGTCCTCACCCACAACACGAAACTTTAACACACGCAATTGGAGCTTACAGACACACACAAACACACATTAAAGTTTATTTTTTATTTTTATCATTTTCTTGGGCTCCTGCCACTAAACGTTTCAATTTCGCCACCTGCCGTTAGATACGCATCGTGTTTCTATGCTGGCTGCCATGGATACTGCGAATGAGCCGGCCGGGAAGGCCACTGATTCTGGAGTTCCCGACCACACCCTGCTCGGACACGTCTTCCGAACGCAAGCATCAGATACTCTCCGATGTTGAGCTGAAAGAGCGGTATTTAGCCACCGATTTATGGCCAGAGAAATAAATCAGATCTTGTCAGATCAGACCTAATATTAAGCTTTATAAAATGGCTTTCAAAATAATATAACTTCTATAGAAAGATCTGATTTTTTTCTTTGTGCTCTTAAGGTTTTTGCTTTTGCCGGAACAACAACTGGAATTATTCACGAATGCGAAAGCAGGAACAGGAAAAATTATTCATTGTATTCGTGTACTAACTGACATTACTACCCCGTTTCAAGCTCATCCAAGTCCCTGCTGGCCAATGTTCTGGACATCGATGATGATTTCCGTCACAATTGTCGCCCCATGACGCCCGGCGGAACACTGCCCCACAACCCAGCTTTCTATCGCACGGTTTATGGGTAACGAGTCGCAATTGGCCCTTGGGCTATCATAGGGTAACTGGAACTTGTTATTCACGTCCTTACCATTTCCACTCACTTGCAGGCAAGGCGACGATGGCAGCATTGGACCAATTGGCAGCACCCGAATGCCAGATGCGGTCACCCATCACACGTGCATCAAATCATCAACAGAATATGAACTAGGCTTAATCCTGAAGGAAATTCGCTTTATAACTGATCAGGTAGGTTGGAAAATTTGAGTTCCTATTTAGTGGAAACGAGATATTCAACTGTATGTCAGATATTTCAATAAGAAGAACTTTGAACAAGTCACGTTGCATGCCTTAGCACTCCAAGTATATTAAGCAACAGAATTTAATTGTTTGCCTCATCTTTTTCTCTCCAATTTAACCCTCTCTATCTCTTTGAAAATTGACAATAAACCCAAACCATCAATACCAAATGAATTGAATAAACAGCTACGTAAAGATGACGAGTGCAATGACATTGCCAATGATTGGAAATTTGCAGCTATGGTCGTTGACAGACTGTGCCTTATCATATTCACAATGTTCACAATATTAGCCACAATAGCTGTACTACTATCAGCACCACATATTATTGTCTCGTAGCCATATGGGCGAGGTGGTTATTGTTATTGGTTTTATTATAAAATCAATTTGTTAATTATTAAATTAATTACGAAACTGTTTAAGTAAATGAAAACAAGCAAAAAAAAAAACAAAAAACATTATAAAAACCCTCACAAAAAAATAGTAAAACTCATAATATAAAAACTTTTTGACTAAATAATACAACTAAAAAAAAAAAAACAAAAACAAAAAAAAAAACAAAAAACTAAACAAAAAAATTAAAAGAAGTTTAAAATTT
The DNA here is from genome assembly GCA_035045925.1 of Drosophila atripex. NCBI lineage: Eukaryota > Metazoa > Arthropoda > Insecta > Diptera > Drosophilidae > Drosophila > Drosophila atripex. The sequence continues at coordinate 13,102,948 of JAWNOP010000070.1, forward strand.
GTCTCTAAAAACACAATAATTTAAATATATAACTCTCCTTAAAATGTCTTTCATAAAATCAAACATACACTGAAAGAGACTTAAACATCATATACTAAATCATTCAAGCTAACTAATTCCAATTTTCCTAAATCTAAAAAAAAAAATCTAAACCAAAATTAAATGAAAAAACCCTAAGCTTTCCCACAAATCCCCAACAAAAGTCACTCACCTCCCCACAAACCATTAGCTATGTTTCTTCCACTGAATATGTATAGGAATATATATGTTTGACAAACATGCAAAACGGGTATATTTTCTTTTTAAAAATTTATATTTTATAGGATAAGTGAGAAGTTTTCATAAAATAGACAGACGGATTTTCGAAGCTTTTTTTTTTGACATACTTCTAAGCGAATTGCAGTATTTAATGGCAACAAAAACCTGTCCCCTGATCTTCAGTTTGTGAGCTTTATAGAGAAAAAATGTAGTTGAAAAATTTCCAATACTTATATAATATGAAATGACATCCCAACGTTTTTGGATCTGCAAATGGCAAGATGAATTTTGAACCCTCTTGAGAGTTGAAGTGAGTCCTGGGATTTGTTCCAAGCCGTTTTTGCTACGATTAGTACCTAGAACAATTAAGAGATTCCACAAAATTCCCTCTCTAGAGCCTAGACAGAAAAGCATTTGCGAGACACAGAACCAATTAACCCAACATATCCTCTACTGAGTACATCTAGTTCCCTTTCCCCAAACTTAAGTTCATTTAAATACGTATCATAAATCCAAAACCAAAGCAAAAACCTAAAAATATCCCAAAACCCTGTAAGCTTACAAAAACCAATAGAATAACCAATCTGAATTGGAATTACAAACGATCAAAGAATTACTATATGATGGAAAACATAGTGATGGAGAATATTGAATAATGAAAATTGAATTGAAATTGAAAGAAGAAAAATACAATTAAATCTTTATTAAAGGGAAGGTAGAGTAAATGAGCCCAAAATCGCGTTGGTAAATGAAATGTTTCCGAAGGACCGCATTTCATTCTAACTGACGCTGCACGAGACAAAAGGAATTTTGAAATTTAAATGGTTGCGAGCAATAATATCTGCGTGTTGATGAATTGCATGATTTTTTGGTGATGCAAACGATGATCGAACGAACTATTGTACGAGGGCCTAGGCAGCGGGCAAGAGTTCGTTCCTTCAACGCATTGAGAACAGCGATCCTATATACAGTCTAACTTTCGGTATTGATTTCACTCGTTTTGTAATTTGTTTTAGCTATCGAAATGCGAATACTCAAAGTTAAAACACTGTAAGACACCAGAAAGCAATTCACAACAGATCACAAACAAATGGTCGAGGGAGAGACAAACAATTACTCGATATTTACCAATAACAATGAACATCACTAGACCCTGTAACACATAACATGCCGGTGCATGGGTAATTATGTGCTTGCTTAAGTATAAAGTGCACAAAACATACTAGATCACAGACCACAACAACCAAAACATATAAACCAAGGAGCTTTATACAGATATATACTATATACATATATGATCGAGTTGAGCGATATCCGAGCAACTCAACGTTTCGTATATCTGTAAACCACAAAATTCACACAAACACTTAAGTCCAGACAGAAAGTACGACTATTGTTCTATACAAGGAAACATATTATCTTGCAGTATGTTACTGTCCGCTAACTTTCCAAGCACACAATTTCTGCCACAAAACAAGATATACAAGCACTAAAAATCTTAAAAATTACCACTGCCTGGAACTGAACACGGAAGTGTAATGAACCAGATGGAGTATACAATTCGATAGAGCCGGCTAGAAGTATGATTTTTGAGAAAAGGCTGCCCAAATACTCCAATTAGTCCATGAAATACATCTCCAAACAGATTCCTACGGCAAAAAAAAATATATATATATTAAAGACAGCAATACTTACTTTGACAAATTTCACACTAACTTTTCTTTCCACTCCGAAGCAAAGAAAACGTTCGAAATGAAATTAGCTTTATAATTTTTAAGTTACAGTTATTCTGCTTCTAATTGTAAATCTTGTGCAATGTAAACAATCAGAATTTTTCTTTGAATATAAACAAAATGAAAACAACAATACATAAGCAATCGAACATATAGATCACAGTAAAGAATAAAAATATGTCAAAAATAAATAACGGAAGGTAATCGAAAGGTACGATTAGTAAATAACTATGTCATTCAAATTAGACTAGGCTACACAAAAAATACCATAAACTGTATGTATTTGAGGACTCTCTCCGAAGAGCAACAAGAAAACGATTGGACAAGCTTGCAATAGTTTTACACGAAATCATTTAATATATTGGGAATGACAAGGAAATCGAGGAAACCGAAGATGAATTATTGAATGGTAATCATTTTTTTTAGTTTTTCTTAATTTCTCTAGCGAAAAAATAAACTCAGAGATTTTGTATGACAAACTGAACAAATTTCTGATTAAACTTACTACATTTTTTGGTTGATTTATTTTTGAATGGCTTGAATTAGTATGAATAAGATTTAGCTTTTGATAAACGATTGAAAGTGTAAAATAATATGAGAACTTGAAATATTTTGAAAGGTGAAATTCTTTTTAAATTTTGTTGAATGCCCACAAGATGTCGAAACCCAGTAGGAAAGCAAGTGGGATTTTTTCTTAATCTTTTGATAAAAATGTTTTTTATTTTGTATACGTTTCCAATACTTACGAATGTCAGTGAGAACTCTTAACGATAGATTTCAATCCTAATGCTTAAGAAAATGTAACAAATAATAATAGTGAACATAGAAAACAAGCTGCCAGCATGAAAAATAAAAACAATAACTAATTTTAAATATTTTATACATTTCCATCAATTGTGCTTATTTTATGCAAAATGAATGAAAAAAGGAAACCCAACTGAAATAGCTGATAAAAGTTTTCCAATAGCAATCAATAACTGGATCATGTTCGACACTCACATAGCTGATGTTGAATACAAGTTTTCATATAAGCAATTTTTAAAGAAAGATGTCACCACAGTAAATAAATATATAGAAAATAGTAAGGCTCTATAGGCTGCAAAAATTAATCGAAAGAATTGTTCACAGCCAGGCTTCTGAGCAAGTTGATTGAGATGGAACTAAAAAAGTTTATTGCATAAAAACGAAAGTTTGGAGGACGATTAGTTCATTAAACATGACACAAAAGTATACATATATATAATATGCGTACATATATTATATATATGTGCACTCTCAAAGGCGTATATGTATATATATATATAAATATATATATATATATATATCTATATGTGCGGGCATATATGTATGTATACTTCTTTTTTACACTGACAAAAAAGTATATATATGGATACATCGCATACTATGTAATAAAATAAAAATAAAATATTTGAAGCAAATGATGAAAATTTTTCCTACAACTAGTTGCATTTAAATGAATTTTAAAAAAATATACATAAAAGGATATATTTATTAAAAACTAAAAACAAAAAAAAAAAAAACAAAACAAAACAAAATAAATAAAACACAAATCCAAAATCCTTTCTCTACTGAATAAAAACACATAACACTTTAAATTAATATTAAACTAGTCATTTAAATGGGGTTCAATGAATACCAAGCAAGATCAAGCAAAATGAAATTGTAACCTAGTAAATATTTAAATTAAAATAATTTTAAAAAGTGAAAAAGAAACAAAGAAATAGCAAAAAATAAAGCGCTGATTTTTTATGTCGTTATTAGTATTTAAATTTAAATAATTGCATATACATAATACATAATTAAATGAAAAAAAAAACCCAAAAACAAATACATAATATATGACATACCAAATTAGAAGAAAATTGAAATTGGTCATTTTGACCTAAATAGTAAATTATAGAAATGAAAATAAAAAAAAAATGAAAGGAAACAATGAAAAGACAAGATGGAATCCCAAGTAAAACGATTGTAAAATTTTAATTATTATTATTCAATAATAAAAACAACAAAAAGATTTGACAGAAATACAAAAAAAGCTTATTTTAAGTTTTATTCTCATTTATACTTTGACATATCGACTGGAGAAAGGACATTCAAGGATAACTCTCAAGACGATTTGAGGCGAGGATGCCACTCCTTCACGGATCAATACGGAAAGGTAAATTCTGATAAAAATCTAGCGACACTAGAGATACTAAGGATAATGGTAATGTTTATAAAAAAAATGTAAATATATTTTATCAATGTTCATGAAATCGTTACTCATTATAAAATACATTCATTGCAAAAACACTGAATACACTGTAAAAATTAAAACTTACATTATGTAGAAGTGAAAGGCAAAAGAAATGGTTTTGCGTATAAAATGAAAAACTTGAAAATATTTTTGACATTTATATTCAAAGTGGTAAAATTTCGCACATGACTTAAAAGATATAGAGACTTTTGAAAATTTTACTAAAAGAAAATTCTGATTCCTCGCGCAGTTTGTCAACAACCAGCTGAAATTAAAATCCTCTTCCTTCTTTAGAATCCTCCTATTTAATAAAAATGTATAAATAAATACCTAGATAGCCAAAACTACTGATTTTAGCTGCAGCTAAAGGGATTCTGCGTGTATGTATGAACTTTATTTTCATTTTATCCATTTTGTGGACACTTGAATCTCTAAATAAAATTCTATATTTAACCCAATATTTCGGCATGATTTCTTAAGTCCTTCTCTTTATTTAAAAGTCCACACAATCTAGCTTATAATTATCTAAAACCCATTCACAATAACTTTAGTATTGAGCCATCTCTACTCCTATTGTGCACTTTTTCTTATACATTTGCTTTTGCATGTTATCGTCACATCATTATAAAAGTGTTGTAAGAAATATATATGTTTTTTGAAAAATAACTAACATATATTTTTATGTAATCCTGTTTATGATTCCCAACATACCCGCGAGTTACTTTTGGTAAGAATCTATATATCATATTTTAAAAATGAGTTATTCAAGTAATTTTTCATTTCAGGACTACTGTACGCTGTTGAGCAACCTTTCAGCCACATATTGCCGGAAGAAATTATTAACAATTTAATCAAATTTGCCCAGTTTTTATTAGACTGATAATGAATTGATGTATTTTTTATGTTTTATTAATGTTTAAACAATAAAATTGTTAATGTTTATGAAAAATTACGCTCTAAAATTTTATTGAAAAAGCTAAAAAGGAAGTGAATTTCATGTACCTAAAATATGAAGTTATAAATGTTTGACTTGCCATAAAGGTTGCCACCAAAGGTTACCATACATATATTTGCCGAAACTACTTGACAATCGTTTCATACTATACATACGATTTAAAAAAATATTTGATTTTCGAAAAGATAACAGAGGGTCTCCAATTCATGAACCGGAACTGAACTGGTTCCATTTGAACAGAGCGCCTTACAGCACCCGGGTGATAACAGAGTGTGAACATAGTTTCAAACGGGGCGGGTAGAGGCGAATAATAATTCCAGTTGCGGAAAGGATTTCAAAGTTAAATAATCACTGTTTTGAAACATGCTTCTCACTTAATGTGAGAACGCTGCCAAAAAAAACTACTTTACTTTTACGTATTAGAGGCGCCACCTATTTTTTAAAAATTTGTTTCGGAGTTTTTGAAAGTGGCGCCATCTGGTGAAGGCTTTTAATGAATGTAGAAAATGTGGGACGAAAATAAAATAAATGTTTTAAAATTACACTTTTTTTTCAAATTATGAAATAAAATAGAGACATATAAAACCAAATATTTTGCCAATTTCATTCTGGCAACGACTTTTGTATGAAAGCTTGAAATTTTTGGAAGTGTTGGAAAACGAATAAATTAAAAATTTTGAAAAAGCCCGCCTTACGGGTCTCAACTGAGTCCATGAATTCAAAAAGATCAATTGGATCCCGCAAGAGCAGGAATCAATAGTCTAGAAATAAGAATGAATTTTTGTCCCATTAGTTACTAAGGACCTTTTTATCTAGCAGTTGGAGCGGTATAATTTAACTTTATTTTTCAAAGGCTTGAATTCGATTTAAATCATTCGAAAATACACATAAATTTATAAAGCCCGCTTTTCTGCACAAAAATCTGCACAAAAATATTTCGTTTTTAATAAAAATTGAAACAATGGTTGGGACATTTTATCAGTTAATAAAATAAATAAATGAGAGCTGCCGAAGAGTCAAAACATAAAATGTGTTACGCAAGTGGTTTTTTAGTTTATCGAGTTTTAAAGATACATACATTTTATGTGATATTAATTTATAAAATGTTGTATTCTTCTTTTAATTTTTTTGTATGTGATTTTATAATGATGTATACAAATTTATTAACAAAATAAAAAGTTTAGGTATCCCGCCCGTTTTCAAATTTCGAAAAGAAACAACAAACCTACTTTGTGGCTGATGTTTGTGGTCTTTGTTGTTGCTGTTGCATGTGCAAAAAAAAAAAAAAATGAATAAAATTGGAGAGCAAATATGCAATCCCCAGGCCATCGAAGGCTGACTGACCACTCTTATCATAATAGGGGTAGGTGATGAGCCCGTTCTATGCAGTTGGTAGGGCGGCCCCCGCCATCGAATTTATTTTTTGCTCGGCATTACACATTTTTGTGCGTGAAAAAAAAGAAGAATTAAAATGTGTATATATTATATTTTTTTTTACACATATTCGTTTAACAAAGCGGTTTAAGCGTGTACATAGGCATAATGTGTACATAGGTATGGCTGGTTGTAGTTGTTGTCTATGTATGTAAATAGAGGGGGTGCCACCTATTTACCCGCACACAATTCCCTACTGCAGCAACAACACCAACAACAATGCGCTTTTGTTGTACATTAAAATTGCCGCCTCCTCCGGTCCCCCGGCTTGAGTGCACGAGTGTGTGTGACGGGGGGTCCTGGCAGTGCGTGTGCGTGTGAGTGTCGTGTAAAGTATATAATTAACGACATTGCACATATGTACAAGTGTGCGTACAACGTTTCGCGTACATAGACCGGCCGCCCGTCGTCGTCCCCTCGCATTCCTCACTTACCTCATTACATGCGAAGAATACATAAAGTAAATGTCAAAAGCGACACACAGATACCGTACGTACGCACACATCGGCACATAAGCCGCGAACTGCACTTGCTCGTTGTTATTGTTGTTGTTGCTGCTTCTCCTGCCCCGACTGCTGTTGCTGATTGAGTTTGAGTTGATGATGAGTGCAACTTGCGACCCCTGCCCTGACCCCCATCGTCCCAGCCATCCCCCAGCCAATACTTCAGCACCGACTGGGCCTACCTCAATATTAGCAGGCACACAGATACAAACACACACAGACACTTGAGCACTTGGCGTGCGTGGGCGTGTGGGGTTTGGGGTCCGGTTCTTTTGTGACTTCGTGTGCATCTTGGCCCTGCCCCCATTAGCCCCACCCCACCCCACTGACACTGCCTCTGCCATCCTGCTGTCTTGGCCATTGGACCCTGGACACTGCACAATAAGCACAAATTACGAGTACGAGTACGCATTTCGCAAGGAAAGGGGTTGGCTCGCCTGGCGTGGGGCGGAAGTAAGGACTCTTCTTGCTTAGAAGTCTAAGGGGCTGTCCACGGGGGTCAGCGGCGCCGTTGCCGTCGTTGTTGTTGTTGGATGTTCCTGGGTGTCGTTTCTTATGGCAGAATTTATGTGCAATTTTAATTTATGCATTTGCCGTCACATTCTGGACAGTGTGTGCTGAATTTAACGAGGTTTAGCAACACCGAGGGGGATGCGAGCAGAGTAGGGGGTGGGATAATCTGAAGGGACTGTATGCAACCAAACTCACAGAAATTTTTAAGACTGAGTTGAATGGGTAATAGACAGATGTGCCAGAAAATCATAAAAAAGTGATAAATGTTAAGCACATAATCATATTATTCGATTTTTCTTAAACAAAACTTTCAATACCATTTTTATAACCGGTATTCATAGTTTTTTTTGGTTTTGTTTTTAATTTTGGGATATGTGTCTATAGTATAAGTGTTAAGTTTCATTTTATTCAAAAAATATTTATCCGTGAAATTATAACCATGTTCTTGATTCTTTGAATGGTTTTACTTTTTTTAACCTATTTGATTAGTAACATGTAGTTCTTTTAAAACAAAAATATTGTTACTTACTAGTAATGATTAGTTTTTAGTTAAAACATATCCTGATCCTATTCTCTGGGGAGTATGATGGGAGTACGAAACACATCATTAGAAATAAATTCAAATTTCAATCCAATAATGAGGAATAATGGGAATAAGGTTTAGTTTATATTTAATTTTATTCAAATATATTTAATTTATAATCCCAGAAAATAAATTGAATACCTTTTCAAGTAAAATAGTTAAGTGAAAACCCGAATCATTATTGACGACAACCTCCTTCTATTATATACAAGTACATATATCGAAACATATAAGTTTCTTGGAGAAGATTTGATGCAAATATATAAATGATTGGTAATTGCATTCAACTTATGATAAATAGACAAAAGAAAATATTTAAGCACATCAGCAAAAAACCGAGCACATTTAGAAATGGGCGATGCCCAATGCGATTATTTTAATGCACACCAACGCGCATCTGCACCCACACAAGTGCCACGGCCTATGTACTGTGCACTTTATGGTAAATAGAAAACTGTACCGGCTTACGGCCCATCCTAATTATATACAGGCCGACATAAGAAGAATCTTGTGTGTGCCTCCCTGCCATCCTGGGGGGCAGAATGGTGAAAAACCGAATGAAACCGCATCCCAAATGGCCCAAAAACCCACACATACACGCATAACATATGTGTATGTGTGTGAGAATAGAAAAGGCATCGCCTAAGCATATGCAATATATTTTCAGAAAGTGCAAGACAATGCACCGGGGTGGTGGGGGCCAGCTACAAGAAGGCTTAAGATTTTCTTCGAGTGGGCAATGCAAGATGCAAGACAAACATAATGAAACATTTTTGGACAAGATGCAGCAACCTCAACCCTCAAACAACACCCTCACGCACTCACAGGCTCCATATATGTAAATATATACGAGCTGTCTAGGGATGCAGCTGCATGCAGCTTGTGTGTGTGTGTGCGGCAGTGGCAGTGTGTGCGTGTGTTTATGTTAGGTTTACTTTACTCATTTGCAATGTTTTCGGTAAAATGTAAAATTGAATTATTTAAAATTTAATAGAAAATCTTTGACTTGCTCAAAAATACACACACACAGTCGCTTGCTCAGGAGCATGAATACCTTCTTGCAATACGGATGTGTGTGTAGAAATGTGAATATTTATACGGAGACTTCAGCTCAACGGACACCGCTTAGAAGAGCAGGTATGCACGATTCGTGGGTATTATGGGTTTTCAGAAAGATTCTTATAGACGAGATATATGGAAATACAATCTCTGATAGATCTCAAAGAATTCCAACTTATCTTTGAATATTTTTCAGTAGAACTCAACCCCATTGACATAAAAATAACATTTCCTATTTAAGTCATTTTCCGATATCAATATTTCTTTATCTGAATATGCCGAGGAATCCATCAGCCGTATATTTTATTTTTCTCCTGTATATATTTATTAATACATATTTTATGCTTCACTTGACTAACACACATGCTCGCACAATCTCAGGCCTACACACACTTGCAGAATTTTGAGCTTGAAAAGCAAAGACCAAGATGAAGAACTCCGTCCATCGTCCGATGTCCTTATGCATTCGTAGGCCTTGTTATCATTTCGGTAATTGCATTTTTGTGTTTGTCGTTGTTGTTACTGTTGCTATTGCTGTTGTTGGTGCAGCTTCCATTGCACTTTGCTGCAGTTTTTGTATCCTCTGCTTATTCTTTAAGGGGTTATTTTGGTAGATTTTCTCAAGAAACTCAAACCACTGCCGCAATGGCCCATAAATTCTTGGTTTCGTCCTCGGACCTCCTCACAAGGCACACAATGTGCCGAGTGCTTTTGTGCATCAATGTATTCGAATTGTGGACGAAAGAGCATACACAGTCTTAATAAATGCATTTAGGGAAGTCTTCTCTTGTAATTTATTTTTTAATAATAACTTTTTTTTGGCATCTGCATATTCCTTGGCTAAGCATTCAGGCGGCTTTTAAATCTATTCAAAACATCCATAATTGGACGTTGCATTTGTCTCTACTTCAGGTAAGAGGAAACGAAAGGATAAATGAGATATGCTTGTCATTGTGTTGGTTCTAAAATATTGTTCTATTATCATTTGCTTCTTGGCACAACGGATGATATTTAATGTGGGAATATAGACACATTCGAATCATAAATGAATTGTCAAAAGAACAATAATATTAGTGATTTAAATAGCACAATATAATTGTTGATGACTCCTTCGAATTAATTCCGATTATAAAATAAAAAATATAAGAAAAAACTTTTTTTAATTTAAAAAATATCATAGCTCTCCGTGCAAGTAATTTGATGAGTACAAGAACAATCACTTTCTTACAAATCTGGCTCTTTATCGCATCTATAGACTTGAGAGTCTTATATTGAACCAAGCTTAATATTAATATTTTATATTTGTTATATAGAATATGTAGAATAAATATGGAATAGTATATATTTATTATATTTCTAACTATTGAGCTTTTGGGTCAAAATGCAACCTTATATAATCTGATGCTTAAAATCCAATATATATTCTTTATGATCCATTTTATAAAAAATACTTTCTTTAAATCAATAAACTTTTCTGCCTTTACAGAACATATAAAGCCTAACCATTTCTATTCTCAGTTTTTCACAAGGCTTTCGTTTTGTGCATTGGATTGGCCTCCCCAGCGGAGTTCGCTGTTCGTGGAAGTCTCTCGATAAATTTCAATTACTAACCCAATTAAAAAATGTTGTGCGCTTTTAGGCGAACAAACAATGAAAAAGCGAAAAAAATAAATAAAATAATAAATAAATGCATAAAAAAAGGGAAATATTTTCAATATATTTGCGCAGAGCTTAAAAAAGAAAAACAATGCGAGTGGAAAATGCAGCTACAGCAGCAGCAGCGGCAGCGGCTCAAACCATTTTTAATTTATTTTTCCTCTCCCGTCGATGTCGCCCAACGCTTGCCGACGTCACACATACGCACCATTGGCCCCGGCGTCTGTCCTGGGGTTTTTTTATGGCCACCGCTGCCGCTGCCCTGCCGTCCCACCGCTCCGTTGCCCTTCGCCAAGCCATCAGTCCCTCCCCATCGATGGTGGCAATCAGTGCACCTATATATGCACCCTGATCCTGGACCCAGGACATTGCTGTGCAATCGCTCCGGCCCGTTTGCTTGCACGCGATTCCACATTTGGGCATCTCTTTTGCTTTTTGTTCATTTTTTGAGCGTTCGCCGTCACCGAGGCCAATGGTGGCGTCGACGTGTTGGAGCGGTACCGTTATATATTTTTATATATTTTATTTTTCATTCGCGCACGCATGCAATAAAACTTGTAAAAAACGCCGATGCCCGGAAAAAACGAACAAGAGGTAAATAATGTACAGCGGCAGCAGCATCAGCATCAGCAGCAGCAACAGCAGTTGCTGTCATATGCGTGTGTGCGGGCAAGGGGTTGGGGACTGGGATTGGAGATGGGAGGGTGGGTGGTATTTGGGGGGGTGGTCCAGGGGCTGTCAGACAGATGGGCAGCCAATGCGTTGCATACTTTAGGCGCATCGATGCATTTTTACAGGGGTTTGGGGACCTTTTTTTCCAGCATTTGGGGCGTTGTCGGTTTTGTTCGTTTTTTGTGCGTGCAGCAGCAGCAGCAGCAGCAGCAGCGGCCGTGGCAGCTGAAGCGGCCTGAAAATAATGCGCTGTACTGGCACTTTTGACAACAACAACAATGTTAATGATAACAAAAACAACAATAACAACAGCAAATAATTGAAGCGCTTGCAGAGGAGCCAGAACTGCCATCATCCGTTGCAGTTCCGTTCGCTTTGTGCTCTTTTTTAAATTGCAACTGAAATATGCGTTAATTTATGTTGCGTTGTTAAGCCTACAGGCCCGCACACCCATCCACCCATCCACCCACACACTCACACACCCACTTGGGCCAGCTCTTTTTTGTGCGTAAAATTGCGCCTTCCTTTCGCCGACCCTTTGGCGATATCCCTATGCCCGGCAACCCGCGTTGCACCCTCATTATCTGCCTGCCAGAACCGACAACGAATCAGTTTTTCCAACTGCCCCACCCGCGATCCCCGACTTCTCAAATTGTTGCCAGCATCGGTTGCATTGGTTTTTTACCAGAAGAATTAAACAACAACTCGTTTCCTTTGTTGTCTCTTTTTAAATCCCCGATTTTGCAACAAAAATTTAATAGTTTGTCAAATATGCAATTTATCGCAATATTGATTTTTTGTTAATTGAGTCGAACTTCGAACAGTTATGAAGGCTACCGGTACAATAATTTAATAACCAATCAAACCCCTATGAAATTGATTGTTGCAAAAATTCTAGTTAAGATTATATATTATCTTCAGCGTGGTTTCTTTTTAGTTTAAAAACTAATAATTAGACAGACAGTCTATTAGAAATGGAACTGGTTTGATGTCATACATCTTCGTTGTCCCCTTTATTTTTCCCTAAAATAAAAAGTCTCATGGTGGCAAGATGTGTGGACTTTTTATTGCTGTCCTTTGGCACAGCATCATAAGCATCAGAAGCAAGTTCACATAAATACAGACGAGCCGATCCACAAACAGACAAAGAAGTGACCAAAACTGGACATTATCTTTGCCGAAAAGTGAGGAAAAAAGGAGTCATGCGGGCCAAATCATCGGAAAACATCAGCATCAGAATCTACATCGGCCAGTGTGGAACCCACCCCAATAAAATGGACCCGACGGAGGCTGAGGATGACCATCGGCAACCCAAGAACCAGTCTCAAGATGGGAAGGGTTGATGCTCATCTTGGCCGGGATGCGTGTCAAAGTTCAGCGGCAGTTGAGGCTGATGTCCAGTTTGCAAAACCGGACTGGATCGGTGCTCTCTGCATTCTGGGTCCGAATCCGTTGAAATTTTGATGTGAAAGTTCATCTAAACGAAGGAGGTAATTCTTATAAAAGTTTCGTGTCCGGCAACGGATGCGGATGCTGAGATCGAGCGTGAGAAAGTATCCTTTACGGAACCAAACTTGTTTCTATCTAATGTCCTGTCGCAGATGCTGCACTGCTGAGCCGCCTTCCAAGTCGAAAACCAGTATGCTGCTTCTTTCGGATCAACTACTTAGCCGGGCAGTCGATTTATTAATGCTATTTGGCCAGTTGCTTAATTGCTTACCAAATGGCAAGTAGGCAGCCCCGGTAGACCAAACATTAGCTCACCAAATGGCCAAAAGCCATCCATTGTTTGTCTATAAGTTGCTTCGGTAATTGTCCTCGCGAAGGAGTCGCCGTTTAGGTTCGCCTCCTGGTCGTTCCCGGCGGGTGACATGCTCTGCCTTATTAGCTTAGATATTCCATTAGGCGCATCGATTACTCAGACATGCATTGATTTTTTCACAAGTGACTGCCAATTTCAATGCATAAGCGATGAGGCCACAGCCACTAATGAGCTTCTGGCGGAGACCTTTTCGATTACCGTGATAAATTTGGCATCCATGGGTCCAATGCTATTTGGAGCTGTGTTCAAGTGGATTGATTTTAGACTAGGTTTACTATTAAACATTTGAAAGCTACTGAAGATATTATATAACATCATAACATAAAATTCGAAATCAATCAAATTCGATTTTTTAAAGCAGAAAAATGAATACACTTTATTACTAGTTGTGGTATTTTATGATTTGACTGATAAAATATAATATTTTTAATTCCTATACATATCTTGGTGGAAGTATTAGTAGATAGTATTAGTAGATATTAGTAGATAAAATTGTATATCTTTGGCATACGCTTTTCAATAAAACGAAGAATATATGAAAAATATTTTAATATATTTGTTGAATCTTTATAAATAAAATGCAGTCATAAATTAAAATATCTTTCCGGAGTTTACAGAATATACAAAGAAGCCAGTATGACTTCACCAAAATGAATAATTCAGAATAATTACAGTTTTCCGTTAAAGATTTTTTGGCGGCCCAAAATCAACCAGTTTTTCTTAGTTTTGTCACATTTTTGAATCGGGTCCAATAATTATGTTGAACCCGGACTCTCGAATCAAGATGCAGACAGAAGTCATAGCAACAATAAGACTCAAGATAAAGCCGGTTCTGGGACGACGTTGACCAATAGTAGGACAAGATAAATTTCAGAGGCCTAAAAAAAATACACAAGATAATATTAAAGACCTAAACAATGCCTCTGCACCCTTAAGATTTCTTCTTAAGGAACCACCACCCAAGACAATCCCGTTTATGAACGGGCAATACTGTCACTTTTTAAAGTATGCTTTTTGGCGGCTTAGAATTCAGTGAAAAATGTGCTTTTGTCCTGATTATGCTTATTTAACGGCCGCTTCGTTCTGTTCTTTTCACACACCATACTTATCTTTTTCCGCAACAAATATTTGTGTAGTGTGGCGCAACATGTGACGCCTCGGCGGTGAGCTCAACGCAAAACAAGCAAACAATACACACTTCAAGGAGAAATAAAAAGGCGCAACAGGCGGCTGTCTGGGAGTGGGCTGGGTGGCCACCGAGTGGGTGTGTTGGGAGTCGGGTGGGTGGGCTTGCCGGCATCTAAACGTCATCATCGTCTTGTATTGAGCGAGAAAAGCGAGCGAGACCGGCGCTCTTTCGCGCTCTGAGAACAGCCCAAAAGTGGGCTACTAAATATGCAAAACATCCATTAGCCTGGGTTAGGGGTGAGTTCGTCCTCGTCGGGTTGGCTCAGCCCGGCAACAAGGAGTTCAGCAGGGCTGTTCGAGATTCGCCGGCCAGCAATTGCGCAACTTATTGAGGTAGGCATCCATTTGGTTTATCTGCAAGATTCTCCAGCCTGTGAGCAAGGACCTCACCCCAACCCCTCCTCTAGGATGGCTTTTCTGCAGTTTGGTCTTCGGTTCAAAGTTCAAAAATGCCCGTTCATACAACCGGTTTCTATCTGGACCAGCCTGTCTTCGACTGGACCTTCTAGGGCCTTCCTCCGAGACGACCAAGCATCCGCATCTCCCCAAGATCTTCTCGGTGGGACGTCGATCAGTTGGTCATTCAGTTGAGTTTGAACTTTCATTCGGTCGCGACGCGTTCGCTGTTGTTCTTTTCTTTTTGGCCTTTAGTTATTTGTTGAGCCAAAAAGATTTGGGCGCTTGTTTTTCGTTTCCGTGGGATTTCTGTTAAATTTTAATATCGTTACAAAACACTGTTTTTGTTGACTTTTGTTGAAAAAAATTGTTTTAAAAAAAATTTGTGTTTGTTTTTAACCAATTTTCGTTGAGTTTGTGAAAAAAGACTGTGTGGAAAGAAGTAGGTTACAAAAATATTTTTTATCCAAAAATGGGCGAATAGAACCTAATTTTTAACACAAAATTGTATTAAATTTTTATGTTGAATGTAAATTCTAAAGAAGAAATACAAATCATTAATTACACGTTCGGCCATTGACCTTTTTTTAGGATATTCGACGAAATCCCACCAAACGAATAATAGAATACAGCTGAAGCTCAAATTTTAAACAAAATTCTCTCCTTGCCCAATGCAATCGATTATCCTTGGGACCTTGCTCTGATTGTGCGAGTTTGTTCAACTGAAAAGTGTGATTTGTAATTGTTGCCCATATCTATTGACCATGGAACACTCCAATGGCCGTCG
Source organism: Drosophila atripex (assembly GCA_035045925.1). Lineage (NCBI taxonomy): Eukaryota > Metazoa > Arthropoda > Insecta > Diptera > Drosophilidae > Drosophila > Drosophila atripex. Next base: position 13,118,764 of record JAWNOP010000070.1, read on the forward strand.
CAAGCCCAGCCTGGACCAGCCAGAGCCTCCTCACCCACAGTCTTCGGTACCGGGGTTTCCCTCGACCGACGAGTGGAGTGGCAAGAGGAAGCTCTATGCCATCGAGGAGCGGGAGGAGAGCTCGCCGGTGACTGTGGGCGAGGGGGAGGCGGAGGCGGCTTACGACGCGGACGTGGACGAGCTGGAACAGCCTGGGGGTGAGCGGGAGATTATCTATGCGCTGTTCCAGCCCTGGGCACTCTCCACCTACGGCGATCAGGCCAAGACCAAGACGATAACGCTGCGCAAGAAGGCACGCATCCTGAAGGCTTTGGAGGGCAAGGAGCACAGTCGCCCGGACAGCTCCAAGTTTCGATTCTGGGTCAAGACGAAGGGTGAGTTATATAGTTTAACCTTTCAAAGATCATCCAACTGCATCATATCATACACATCGGAAAATGAAATCGGATGAGCACTAACTTACCATCAGTATCTAATTAACTTTAAACTTTTAGTCTTCTTTTATATTTTTAATTTTTACATATTTTCCACCTTCTTCCAATATTGTATTTTTATTATTAGGTTTCACTACCAACCGTCCCGACGGCTTTGAGGAGGCACCTGGAAGTCGCCGCAGTCTGAAGCCTCTTCCGACATCTGCCATTTTGTCCGATAATCCGAGAGATGTGGACCTATTTGCGGCATCCACTAGCAAAGGGTTCGGTCGCCGGACATACCGCAAAGTGGCATGTGTCGAGGAGTTCTTCGACATCATCTACAACGTGCACATGGAACTGGGTGGACGCAGTGGAATGCATGCGGGCCAGAAACGCACCTACCGCATTGTGAGTGTAGTGTATAGTTATTCCATTTGTTAACTCTATTTAATATTAATAATATTAATTTAAGAGCCATTCACCAGGAGCCAGTCTAATAACTTAAATCAATTTAACATTTTCTTCTTTTCCATCCCACAGATAACGGAAACCTATGCGTTTCTGCCCCGCGAGGCAGTAACCCGCTTCCTAACCATTTGCCCCGAGTGCAAGAAAAACTTGCGCCCCTCCTCGCCCCTGGGGGGTGGAAAGGAGGCCGACCTGGGCGGCAATGAGAGCTCCTCGGAAGTGGAGAACTACCTGAATTATTCATCACACACGGAGAGCTCGCTGGAGGCGGGGCCCACGGCCAAACGACGCCGCCATTCGAGCGCTGACCTCAAGGCCTCGATGCCGGTGGCCGGTGGCTTGGCCCTGGGAGGCAACGGAGGCGGGAGCGGGAGCGGGGGTGGGTGTGGCAGTGGGACCGTGGTGGCGAGTGGCAGTGGCGGCAGCGCCAGTGATGTTCTGGGGGCACCACAACCGAGCCCCAGTCCCAAGCCACTTGGGGCACCGGGGGCAGTTGAAACCACGCCGGTTAGCGTGCCCAAAATTCGGGTCAAGACCCAGCTGCAGCGTCCGTTGAGTCCGCCGGGTGTGGCCAAAGAGTCGGGCGAGGTTCAGTCCCAAACCAGTGCTAGTGCCAGCACCAAGGCCAATCCTCCATCGCATTCGAGCCCCCAAACCTTTGATGTGCAGCTGTTGAAATCGCGGGATAATCTTCTTCGCTACTATGACTTCATGAGACGTTTCTATGCTGGCGAACAGGTTTTAGCGCCGCCCATCTACGGCAGCAGTCTGCTTCAGAGTCTCAGCTATCCAACCAGCATCTCAACCCCGGCAACAACAACCCCTACAGTCCCGACAACCCCTACCACTACATCTACCATCACCACCACTTCAGACTCAGTTCTGGCCCCACCTCCCAAGACAACCTCACCCGGTCCGAAGCCTGGTCCTTCCGCGTTCAAGACTTCTACGGACAGTCAGATGCGTGCCCGCTCTCCAACTGTCTCAACTGCCACGCCCACCGCCCCTCCAAAAGATAGGGCCCACACACCGATTAATCTAACAAAATCTTTATTTTCCAGTTCCAAGACAGGCAATCCGGCCTCCACTTCGACCCCTGTGACCGGCGCCCAGGCACCGCTCAAGCTGGAGCTGACCACTCCGCCGAAGCCGGTGCCGGAGCTCCGAATTCCACAGCTGCGGGGACTACCGCCAGTGGAGCTGTCCATGCCGCTGCCGCCACTGGACTTGGAGCGATTGAAGCCCATTACTTCGACGTACTTGCAACTGACGCGCAGCATGGGGCTGAGTGACGAAGATGCCCTGCGGTTCGATAACCTGGTGAGTAAGGACTTTAAGTACTCTCTATAGAATTAGGACTACCTGGTGGTATTTGATCTCAAATGAGCAATCAAAGCTGCTTTTATATTATACAACCAAACACCGTTTAATTTAAAGTTTTATTGAATTTCTATACATCTTGGTATGGTTGGTATCTTGGACAAACAATCAAGTTTACTATTGTATTTCACGTTTTATTATATTAAATTTGGAAGCCTTTGGCGATTACTGCATTTATTAACACATTACTATAAAAAGTTTATATAAATTTTACCATTGTTGTGACCAAAACAACCATGGAGCTAAATTCTTTAAATATTTATGCGCTTTTTATTTATTGACCGCCTAGAAGCAGGCACCACGTTTCAATTTTCGCTGTCGCCTTGAGCGACCTTATTTAATGCTTATTTACTTTATAAATTATAGTATATAGATGACCTAGCTAGACCTAAGATGCAAACTTTTATCGACTTTCATACGCTTGATCGTCCAACAATTTTTTACTAATCTAGTTTCTTTTTTCTCTGACATGCTTGGCTTATAAACGTAACGCAACTAATGCAATGCTAACGAGCGAGAAAGACAATGACAGAAAAAGACACGCGTCGGCAGGACAACAAATACCACATTGCTGACTGCTGCACCACCCACCAATAAACCCCAAATCAGTATCAACCACACACACTTTCGGCCCACCGAGCGCGCTTCCATTGAGCGGCGCACAAAATTATTCAATAGCTTTTTTACGTATTTTATTAATTTTGCTTTGAAATTCAAATTGAATTTCTCGTTCTGCTTCCTTTGTGTTGCTTTTTTTATAATTTTTGATCTCTTAATGCTTGAATTACTTTTGGCTGCAATTTATGTTTTTTGTTTAAATTATGTTGTTAACATGCTTAATCCATTAATGTTATTATTTATGTATTATTTTTGTTGATTTTCGTTATTATTGTAATTATATTTTTCTTTCTTTCCTTTTTTACAGCTCAGTTGTTAGCGAAAAACCAAAAATCGTTTGTAATAAATTAGCTATACATAACTATTTATGCTTTTTTAATTAATTTGGCCAGCGATCCGAAAATAAAGAAATTATAACTTTTCCCCATTGTACATGTAAACACTCGTAGTTTTTGAATATTTTAATTCCAAGCTTTGTAGCTGCTTATTTTTAGAGAGAGTACAGAGTACTTCAGGTAAGATCGTGTAGTATATGCGATAACGAAAACAATACCAATTACCCGGAAAGGTATGTGCAAGTTTCTAATTTTCCCACTTGGAACTCAGACCTCGTCACTATCGCCGGGCTTAACCCCTTGATAAGAATGTTTATGCTTTTTGCTATTCGGCAGTACATGGTACATATGTACATTTATTTATTTTCGAATATTTTTTGCCTAACTTTGTATATCAAGAATGTAAATGTTTAATCTTTTTCATATATTTGTCCATATATATGTTTTTGAAAGCACTCTATGATTTACTTGGTGGGTTTTGTCTGTTTCAAGGGCTCGTTTTCCCCCTTGACTGTGCTCAGTACAAACCTGGCACTCAAGACACGCCCCTTGCTGTCCACAATGGTCCTGACCACCTCCCCGTTCTCCTCCTCAATCTCCGTGGGAGTAAGATCGACCTTGGCCAGGAAATCATCGATGACTTTATCTGAGCCATTTGCTTCAGGCGTCAAGGGTGGTAGTGTGGGCAGTGGCACTAAGGACCTTTGGGTGGAAGTTTTCTGCTCCACTGGTACCCAGTCATCTGCGTTGCCACCGACTTCCGATTCCTTAGAAGGTGGATAGCTTGGTGTAACACTTGGTGGACTGGTGCCACCTGCTGCAGCTGGGTTGATGGGGATCGTGGGACCACTGTTGCCAAATGATGGGGGCGGTGGCAAACGAGGGTTATTTGGATAAAGCTGACTACCTATATTGGGATATGACGGTAATAGCGGGACGAAACTTCTGGGTGCCAAGAACGGGTTTTGTCCGGGACTCGAGTGGGTGCTCCAATGGCTGGTGGTGACCGTGTAATCTCTGCCGGAGGGATCCGAAAACGTATTGGTTGTGACATGGGGCGTTACTCCAGGAGGCGGGTTGAAATCCGGGAAAAGTGTGGCAAACTGGGGAAAGCCGATTCCTAGGGGATTTATGAAGGGATTGTCGAAGAACCTGGCCAGGAAGTCGGGTTCCAAAATCGGACGGAAAGCTTGTCGAGCAGGATTGGACACGTACTCCCAGTTCTGTATGTTGTCTGAGCTGCGATAGCCGCCGGATCCTCGACTGGGAAGTCTTACCTCCCTCAGTCTAGTCCGAGAAATCTTGCTACCGTCGGGACTTAGCTCGTACGTCAGAGAGACTCGATCTCCCGCCTCGTTCTGGGTAGTTTTCACCAGGGGCTGTCCGCTGAGCCTCAATTCATTGTATTCTGGCTCGGTTAACCCCAACTCCAGGGCCTGGTTGCGAACCCATTCGTTGACCCCACTTGGGTCGGGTCGGGCAGCTCCCAACTGGAAAAATAATAGAAAGTCACTTGGTTTGTATTAAAACGCGATTTCCATGACCCACCTCCACCAGTAGAAGCAACAAGCAAGCTAAGCTAATCAGACGATTAGACTTCATCCTAATAATATTGTTGCGCTGTCTTCTGAACACTTTGACTACTTAAATAGAACTGATCTTGGGATTTTGAAACCTCTCTGATTATTACCAGCTTTGCCATCGCCACCTAATCAGCGATCACGCTCACAAATACTATATGTGATTCCGTGCTCTATGAAGTCATTTTTCAAAGCATCTTGAAAGGTTATCGCTCAATTATAGTCTAGTTTTTATTCGGAATGCGAAATTTATTTTTGTTTATTTAGTTATGTACTTGTAAAATTAAAATTAAAACTTAATTTCATATATAAAAGGTAAACGTCTTTAAATATAAGTAAATATACCCAAGATTATAGTTTTCAATAAATCGCATCTCGATCTGTGAGAAATAACCGGTTTGTTGTTGCAAAAAACCTGGTTCCCTACTTATGTTTTTGGTTTTTAAAAATATACTCTTCTATAAATTTTAAAACTATAATAATAACAATAAAAAAAATTAAAGAAAAGTTGAAAAATATAGATTAAATTTTGACTTGATTCAATTAATTCATTTATTTATCGTTTGGAATATTTTTTATTTTCAAATGGCTACTATATTAATGACTACCGATTCAAAGCCTAGAGTATGAATTCACCTTAACAATATTCCATTAAAATTCAAAGTTATAGTGTTGTAGGCAAATTCCTCAAATCCCCATTAGCGAGAATTTCCACAACTAAGCAAAGAACGATCATCTTTGAAAAAAGTACTTATAGATTTATGATATGCTTGGATAAAATTAATAAAATCTTTTAAGTTATATACTTCAGACAATAGAAATTATTATGACCTGTTTAAAAGTCCTAAAGCAGAGTCTGCTTAAAATAAAAAATTAATTTAGAACAAAACCCAAAAATAATTTAGCAATGCAAACACGTTGAGATGACTCTGCAAGAATAAAAGTACTCGGTTGTTTTTCCTCCCAGTGGGGGGAGATTGAGTGAGGTCTGCGAAAGGATATTGAAGATGTATCCCGGTGATAGCTTGGCTTCTGGTTGGGTCAGGGTCCAGAACGGTCTTTCAAGGGTGCAACAGCAGGACCGGACTCCGAGCCTGGCCATGCAGGATTTACGCTGAAAAGACGCCGTAAACTTTGAATGCCAACAGAGCGGAGAAAAAAAAAAGGGACCGAAATTGGAATTTGATAGACGCCCGGGCCCTGGTCCTTGTCCTGGCCCGTGGACCCGGTCCTCATGTCCGACCTGCCTGGGTGGGGGCCGTTTCCCTTCCGAGTTCAGGGGCCGTTGCACGATTCCCCCTTTCCCCAGGCTCCCCGGCAGCCCTTTTCCTATGCAGAGCGAGTATTGACGACTTTTTAAAAGGGTCGAAGCAACGTCGACGCTGTCAAGGATAGGAGGAGCCCTGGGTCGGGGCGGAAGAGTTAGGGCTCCCTGCCGAACAGGGCTCAGAGGGTCGTGGCGAGGGGGTGCGTGCTATAAACCAACCGATTTGAACGCTTTACAGGTGAGGCGAAGCGTGGCGAAGGTGTCGGTGTTTGCCAGGGTGGCGAGGTAGTCGGCCAAAGTTATAAAACTTTACAGTTAACTAGGCTTGGCAATCAAGCTAAAAGCAAAGGCGTCGTCCTCGTCCAGTCCATGTCCTGCTGCTACCTCGGCTCCTGTTCGGAGTCTCGCGCCTCTCGCCTGGCGCCAACTAGCGACAGTTGGCCCCCAGCCCCGGCCTCCTTTGGGTCACCCAAAAAAAAAGGTAAACACCAAGCGAGTCCCTGCACCTCTAACTGTGGACAGGTCAACACCCACTTGACCGTGTGTGCGAGTGTTTGTTGCCCGGTCCTCTGTGTCCTGTTCGTGCTTGCCATCGGTCCCCGATGGGTGAGTCAGTTTGGCTCCATGCCACCCTTCCATTCCCGCCCCATCCAATGGGATTGGCTTGCCCAATGCTCCGTATATTTCACCAAATCGTTTTCCCATTGCCTATTGTTTCGGTTTTTTAGGACGTACTTTTTATCCATCTAGAGTCTGATGTACAGTTATTGGAAATCACATTTTTTGTTTGGTTTTGAAAGAGCAAGTAAATCATTTTAGGGCTATATTTTTTGAAGTTTTATTTTTACCAAAAAACTATCTAGCAGATGATGTCTTAGAGAGAAGGGGCTCTGAAAGCATGGGTCATTCGTCCTCAAAATTAGTGAAAAATTACCAAAATTTAATTTTGTACACAGTATTTTTAAAACCAATAATGATGAAAATTTTGGCTCTGTATCAAATTCAAAAAACGAATTCTTATATTAACGAAATTCCCCTTTAGCGCTATGATATCCCTAAAATATGTTTAAAGAAGCTAAGGACACAGCCCCTTGAGACACTCTTAGCCTGGATCGCACTTCCAGATCCACAGCCCCCCAGCCAGTCCACTAACTACAATTCCAAAGTCCCAGACCCCAAGCCCAAACCAAGGGACCGAGGCTTCTGTCTGTCAGTCCTCAATGGGCGGGGAGCGGAGGTTTAGTGCCTCTGGAACATGGGTCGGGCACTTCTTCATTAATTTTCATGGCGGCACAAGAACAATGCCCCGCCCACCCCAAAACCAACGCCCTTCCCCTTCCCCGCCCCCACCCCCCTGTGCGGAGGAAGCAGAAATGTTGGAGCGGCGAAAAAAAGTTTCTCCGGCTCGGACCAAAGTTGTGGGTGTGCTTTGTGCAAATGAGTGAAGGTGGAGACGCCGTTCTCGTCCTGTCTCTGCTTGGCAGTGACTGTGTGTGTGTGTGTGTGCGCGCTTGTAGCAGAGTATCTGTGTGTGTGTGGGTTGATTACTTTCTGTTTAGGTGCCACCCCTCTCCCACCACCCTGAGCTGCCTTTCGAAAAGGGACTTCTGAAGGCAAAAACGCATTTTTATGTTTGCTCGCCTGCCCGTCTAGCGGTCCTTGTTCTCTTCCCTTTTTTTATCGTAAGCAGGATGCGAAGCCTTTTTTTGCGCACAGCCACCCGGCCACACCCATTGTTGTGCCGGTGCGGGGGTGGTGGCGGGAGCGGGAGCGGGGCAAGGGCTGAAATTGTCTGTCGGGCAGGAAAAATTGTCCCAACCCCATCGAAGTCTGTCCCAGGGAAAAATTGCAATTTTCGCTGAGGAAAAAAGCCAGGACAACGTCTTGGAGTCGCTTTGACATGGCCAGGGACCAAGGACCAGTTACCAGTTACCAGTTACCAGTTACCCTTACCCCCTTGGGCTGCTCTAATGAATTTCCGTCCAGGCAACTGGCTAGCATCCCTGTTAAAAAGAAAATAGGAGAAGAGGAAAAAAACAATTAAAGTAGGATTTGGAGGAGTTTGGGCGGACGCACCCATAATCATAATTGCGCACGAGAAAGTTGTCGATTCCTTAGACTCGACTCCGTCTCCTTGTCCGTCCAGCCCACTCCCCAGTCCACACAGTCCGGACGTCGGACAACCCCTTTTCCTTCTAATTGTCAATTCTCGTTCTTCTTAATTGTCCACTGAGCTTTCAGATGGTTTTCCTTTTAAGATCCTTCGTTTTCGTCATTCGGCTGTTTTTGGAAAATGTTCTTTTTCCTTCAGTTTTTCAATTCGCCAGGAATTTTTCTGTCCAAGGATGTGCCCTCCCCCCCTTTTTTGTCACAATTCTGGGACTATTCAGTGTTTACTGATGAGTTGTCGAACAAGGTGGCAATTACTTATTTTTCCTAGCCCCGAGACTTGCGTTTTAATTACTTTTTTAAAAAATCTCTGCATTTTGGAAAATAATTAAAAAAAAATCTTTCATGGGTTTGAAGAAAAACTAATTATTTTTTGTGTGTTTATATGAAGTATTTTTGATCCTTGGTTTTAGAATTAATCCTTTACTCCAAGCTTAAAGTGGTGGTTCAGTTTAAAAGGACATACTTGTTGCATTTATAACAATTTTTAGTTTTTTTGTTCCAAACTGCCCGACTTCTTGAAGTGTTTCAGACATTCGATTCCCCCAATCAATGGCCCATCCATCTCAATAAACAATTTGACAACAATTACCGAAATACTAAAAAGAAGTTCCAGGAAGGAGAAGAGCAAAAATTCATCGCTACCGATTGAGCTTCCGATGAGTGCAGCCACAAAGCGGCACGGCTCGGCATGGCATGGTACGGAACGATGACGTTGATGGCAAATAAACAAAAGATTAAGCCCAGACAATAGTAAACAAACCTCGTCAAAGAAAGTCGCACAAAGCGGAGGCAGAAACAGGACGAAACAGGAAGCGACAAAAAATGAAAACAACAATCAAATAATGAATTCCTTTGGCAAACGACAAATTGATAAATTAAACGCCACTTATGGGTGTAGTATGTATGTGTGTGTGGAGGTGTGTGTGGGGGTCCGAACCGGAAGAAAGTGCAAAATGGAAATAAAAAGAACGGCAAGGACGCGCAGAGGAAAAACAAAAGCAACAACAACAACCGCAAAGTGCACGCAAATTGAGGCGGCTATAAAAAAAAAAAAAATCAACAACATAAACAAGCAACGTCAGCAAATAAAAGAAAAAATAAAAGTCAAAGGACTCATTCACACACATAGACACTCGTGCAGACTCGCTCGCACTCACACACACACACACACAGGCCAGACAAAAAAATAGAAGCAAAACAATTAACGTCCTTGACGAAAATGTATTTTTTATTTTATTTCATTTGCCGCCATCGAAAAAAGCTAAAAAAGAACAAGTTGAAAAGTTGAGCCGTGTGCGGCATAATAAAAGCACAACAACAAAAAAATAATACAAGAAAAAAGACACCGAAACGACCAAGAAAATTGGGGGAAAACGGGAAAATCAGGAAGTTTGCTGAGGTTGTAGGGGGCGGCGGCGAGGGTGGAGCTGAAGACACACAAAAGAAAACAGGAAAAAAGCAATGGGGAGGCAAAACAAACAAATAAGCAAACAAGTCGAGAGCGAGACGTCGCCCGACAATGGGAGAGTGCAGAAAGAAGAGAAGATGATGAGCATAACCGAAGGAGGCTTGAGGGCAGGCACACACATACTTCACGTGCAAACACACACACACAAACACACACACATACACTCACACACACATGGCGAGCGGAAAAGAAATGCAAAGGCAAAAGTGTTTGGAGGCACCATGCAAAAAACGAGCAAGACTGACTAGAAAACGGCCAACAACAGAAAAAAGACCACAATGACAATGGCAGAGGAGAAGCCAGAGAAGCAACAGACATAAACACCTGTTGAATCACCGCGCACACACACACACACACACACAGAGTCACAGACACCGACATGGCTCACGCACTCGACGAGAGAGGTCCTGCAGCTCAAGCGGAAATGCAAATAAACAAACACGAGGCGAGAAACGAGGACGAGCAGGATAAACGAGAGCAGGAGAAACTCGCGATGACGATGACGACGACGTCGACAAGGACAACAAAAACGATGGCGATGGCGATTGCGATGCCGAGGACGACGTCCTTTCCATTGTATTGGTGGCGGAGTCTCTCCCGCACTCACACTCACTCACGTTCACTCATGGTTTTTGAATATTATTACGGAGGATCCCGACTTTCGACACTTTTTCCGATTTGGCTTGGCCGTAAAGCCATAAAAAGGGCAACAAATCGTATACCCGTCGCATGCAACAAAATAAAACATGAAAGGACTCCCAAATAAAACACAACTAAACAGCGACGACTGTCAAAAGGATGCAAAATTCAACGAGCGAAAGTTGGCAAAGGAATTTACGACTTTCGGCGGAATCAATTCAAAAGTGGAGCAGACCCCAAAAGAACCAAACGAATTCTCCAACAAAAAAAAAAAACAGACGAAGGGATGATGTGGGAGCAGATATTTCCTTTTTATTTGCATATTCGACTAGGGGATAGAGGATTTTTTCATTATTTTTTCGCTGGTAGTTGATTTATCATTCGAGTCAGTTGTGGTTGGCATTGAGGCAGCCTTTATTGGCGCAATTGATGTAGCCGATTGATTGGGTTGTAATTGCTTTTTATTCGATTGAAATGGCGAGTGAAAGTTTCAGATTTATTGGCTGGCTTATAAATATTTTTTGTCAAGTTTTCTTTTCCTCAATTATTATATTATTACATTAAAATATCAAAAAATTCAATTTCTAAAAGATGCATTTGTCTGTGGATTATGATTTCTTAATTATAATTTCTTCTTGAAGTTTTCTTGAATTCTATGGACATCAGGGCAGCCGAATATATTTGTTTCAGAAGCTAGATAGGATTTCCCCTAAGTTGCTGCACACTCAGACACATGTACGGGGCTTGAATTATATTTTGCAACTAATTTATAAGCTGTATGCATCCCACACTCCGGGAGTGTGCCACTCCCTCTACGCTCCCCGGCCCTTACCGCCTTAGCCCTCGAGAGTAGACGTTTCGAAGAAACTGCATTGATTATGCATGCGTAAATCCCCAAAACTCCACTGTGAATGCATAACCCGACACCACCCCCGCCTCGCCACCCAGTACTCTCGCTTTGATCTTGCAGCAACCCCAAGTGGTGTGGTGGCTTTCAAGTAAAAAGATAAGACAACAGGGCAGTATGCAGACAAGGCGATTCTACTTTCTCTCTTCTTATTCCCCCCCGCCCAATTTCTTCCTGACTCTCTCTCTCTCTTTTCCCCTTCCTGCCAGCTGGCCAAATGTCGTAAGATTCGGCCAGGACGAGAAATAGTCATCCAACTCCCAACTCCATACTGGCAAGTTCTGTTGAATTTTCTTCAAAATTTTGCACTTCTAAGGTCCTTTTCTGTGTGCGTCCTGTGCAAATTAAAAGCATTTATATATGTATGCGTGTGGGATAGCTCCTGGGAGAAATTACCCCCAATCCACGTCTTCCAGCCGGCCCCCGCCCCCGCCCGGCCCGTCTTCTTTTCCCACACTGAGACGAATTATGCACAAACGCCGTTCGTCCAACAGTGCGTATACGTAACACACTACTCTCCTCTGTGTTTTTGTGTGTGTTTGTTGATTAGATTTTCTTGCAAGGAAACTGACCAAAGAGTTCCTCATACATCAGTTGACTACACACACACACCTACATATACTCGCCCACATCGTCCATCCCACACAAACAACTGCATTTAGGGCAGAAAGAGAGAGATTCCTGCCTTTACTTGTAAGAATTTCGGGGACTCTTGTGTGCTTGTATGCTTGTATTTTAAGAAGCTGACCGCAAACTTAGACCCACATTCACCCCTGCACCCGCCCACAAGTGCAGCTGCAACACCCATTCACACACTGGCAACCACATGCAGCTGCAACAGCTTCCGTCTCCACATTCCACATCGCCCACCCGCCCATCCGGCCACTCCAAAAGTTTCGTTTTGCTTTCTTGGACTTTGCCTAATGCACATTTTTGCATTTTGCTCTAGACAGAGTCGGCATGCAGACGGCCAGAGCGAGAGGGCTTAATTTTGGAATTTCTTATTAGTGAGCATAGGTTAGAGGGAGAGGGAGAGCGGGAACGGATGTGTGAGATGGCGGGTGCCAGAGCGAGACAGCCGTAGTTACGAAGAAAGTGCACTAAAGCTTGTGGCTTCTACTTTCGGGTGCCAGGAATAATGATTGAAGGGCATGCCGGGGGTCTGGGTTTTTGGGGCACCGGTTATGTGCATCAATTGCTGACAGGGCACAATGCAATTCCTTCATTTCAGTTTTTCGGTATGGCCAGGTTCATTTGTAATCCTTGTTGTAATTATCCCAGAAGAATTAAGATTAGGTCAATGAGAAAACATTTTCTATTGCCTACTTTTACGAATAGGAATCATTAAAAACTTAAATATTAAGTTTCTGGCTCGATTCTTCTTATTAATACATTCGATTTTTATGAGAAATAATTAAAAAATGAACATTTTACATTATTTATTTTATGAATATTTTGAGTAATTCATTTTTATGGTTACAAATCAGGAAACAAATTACTCATTTATGTATAGAAGATGCCACTCCCCGATAGCCTGTCCGCTACTCTTTGCTTTGCCACAAGAATATGCATTTTCTTAAGACGTTTTCGGAATCTAGAGTTCCCTAGCATCTGACATCTGACACCTTAACCCACCGCCCCAATAGATACATAGAGTGCGAGCAGGAGATAGGCCAGGCGATACAAAGAGCGAGATGGAAACACACACGTGTGTTGGTCGAAAATTTTAATCAAAATTTATCTTAAGAAAAATGGATATCCCCCCTCCGGGGCGTGGGTTGTTGTCTTTGGGGGCCGACTTCTAAGTGCGTGAGAAAGAACGAGATGTCAGGTTGCCCACAAATCGATAGCATTTCATACTTTTAGGCCTCAAGACTTATGCTAGATTTTTCGAGAAGAAATATTCATAATAATGATTATGAGATAAAATCTGAGCTTCTAGCCGGGATGGGCTTGAAAGGCTCTTCAAATAACAAAGTTAAGCAGCCAGTCTTGGCGATTAATTGATCGCAGGGAACCAAATGCCTTATCCTTAAGATGCAACGATAGTCTTAGTGGTGCAGCGCCAAAGGGATATCGAGGTGTTCCCACAGTATTGTGTGTAACTCACACCTGCCTCAGAGGACTGGCCTGTACATGTTTCGGCTTAGACCGGGGCGGGGGTTAGGGTCATGGCTCTGGTTCCGGTCCTGGCCCTGGCTCTGTGCGTGTCGCTTTTGTTCTCCGATGATGCATCGTCGTCATTATGATTTTCTATATATTGTGTGTGTGTGTGGGGGAGGGCGTGTGTGTGGCAGAACGGCAGAGCGGGTGGTGTGGGGGTGCCAGTGTTTGTGTTTGTATATAATTTTCCACATATAAATATGCACACGGGTCTCTGTCTCCTCCACGCATCGACAGTCCCACCACCCTCCACCCGCCACCCTTCCGGCCCTGCTTTTACAGCCACGCCTTTTACAGCCCGCCGCCCCCTGCGTTTGTGTGTGTAAGCAATTATGTGTGGTGTATGTTTGTGCACTCGATTCATTTTTTTCGTTTGCCGATGCCGCTGCCGCTGCCATTGCTGTTTAATGTTTTTATTGCATTTCTGTGTACAGGTTTTTAGCGATGGGAGGCCGGCAGCACATATGCCTATATGGCTATTCAATTAAACGCATTAACTTGATTTTCAATTAACTTTCAATATGACCGCAACAAGAGATTTTTCATGTTCTTCTCCTAGAAACTGTGGGAAAGATGATGCAGGAGAATCGTGCGCTTCCCTAATGAATTATGGCCGTGATATCAAATGATAGGCGCTTAATGTGATTAATGGTGTGTGAAATGGTAGATCGCACAGATCAGAGTGTCGTAAAGTCACCTGAATATATTTGTTATCAATGCATTATAAACCTGTTCAATAAACTTGGCATAAAGAATAATCTTTTTTTTTCGGAATTTTCTGTAAAATACTCTCTCAGATGTGAATGAATTCTAAGACTTCTTTGATATCGAGAAAAGGGGTACAAGCTACCCAATTTCAGCTTGTTTCAATTAAAATAACTTTCCCTTATTTTGTGTATCCCAAAGTAGTGGCACACACCCCATTTCCTCCCACCAAATCCGCTACCTCTTTTCTTATTCACATTAGCATGTGATTCACAAATGACTTGGCACAAACTACATCCGCGCATATACGTAGTAGGCTTACACACATCCACATATCAAAGAATTCTACCGAGAAAGTTCCCATAAACTCAACCCTTTTCGGGCCACCCCCATAACTTTTCCCACCACCGAATACACAAATTTCCCGCTTTTCCAGCATTATTTCCATCAAATACTCGAATGTTTTACTCAAACGCAGAACACAATTAACTGAAATTAAACTAGGCACAATCTCAGACGGAACAACCCTTATGAGGCCACCGCTGCCGCCGCTCTATCATTGTGCCCCCCAACCGACACCCCGGCCCAAATCCCTTCCTTGAGAGTTTCACCTGCATCTTGGTCCGTCAGTAGCTGCCTCCATCCCCGATTTCCCACTTTTTAATCACTTTGTCACCCCTTAACCGAGTCCGTTTCGAACCCTTTTCAAGCAGCCCAACCCAAATGCAAATCAGAAACATTTTCCGACCTAAAATGAAAAATTCCGAACCCAACGGGAACAAATATGCGTCTGTATTTTTTTTCTACAACTTTTTTTTTTTGATTTTTATTCCTTTTTTATTTTTTGGGGATGTGTTGAGAAGGTTGAAAAATCAGTGCAAGCCAAATAAATTTTCAAATATTTTAATTTGTATGATCTTAATTATTTTAAGGAAAGATATATTATAATATTGAAGTGAAGACTTTTAAATTTGTTCCTATCTTTTAAATTTTGGTCCAATTTCTTATTTTAGTTTTTAAAATTTTCTTATTATATTTTCATGAAACATTTTTTTTTATCTCCAATTATACAAAAACAAATTTTTTGGAAAAAAAAAAGATTTTAAAACATGGTTTCAAGGTAAAATTTCATGATTACTTTATATTTTCTGAGGGTCGGACGCATTTCCTATAAAGTGAAATGTAATTTTGATAAGAACTACCCCGTAGAGTACAAGGAGTAGGGGATGGAGTTGAAACGGTGCCAGCTCCGGAGCTGTATCTGTGAGCCGGCTTCATCCATTAAGTGGCCCCCATCATCATCAAACTTCATCGCAGAAAATTACGAGGACCAGAGCCAGAGCCCACCAGCCCCACCCCTAATTTGGGCTTTCTTCCCGCACGTAAGTCGAAAGATTTTGTGTCTTGTTGTCATGGTGGCGAAGACTGAGGGACGCCAGCTACCTTTGACCCCAGCCCCCAAGCTCCTTGCACCCCAATCCGTGCCATTGCCCCAGCATCAGAGACTGCCATGTGCTGGAAGCTTTCGGGCTAAACGTAAACCGAGCTCGCGTCACCAAAATCGTTAGCGCCGCCAGGAGGGAGGATGTCTTTGTATTATTTTCAGCATTTAATTTGTTGCCTGCGACGACAAGGATGCGAATGGACAGGGCCTGTGGGTGGTTGCGACTTTACGGGATGTATGACGGGGTACGAGGACGAGAGCTAAGAAGGACGAAGCCATTTGGCCCATCTCTGTTACTTTGTATCGCATTTTTCGTGCCCAAAAATAAAAATAAAAATAAAAATGGGCTAACTTGCACCCCCAAGCCCCGCAGCGAAGCTTTGCCCAATTTCAGGTCGCCCCCGCCCCCTGACCAGGTCCTGTGTTCCCTTCGGTCCTTCCGTTCTATTTCGTTGTGGGAGTGTTCACAATTTTGGACGCTCGCTTGCGTTATGTAATAACCTCGAATCTAATTACTTTTTGACAATATCGACAGAGAAAGAGGGTCTTCACCCGGGGCTTGCAATTCCACACCCACCCGCACCCCCAGTCTACTTCCATTTTTATCGACTGGAGAGCCCGGGGGGTAACCTAAGGAGCATAATTGAAGGACAATACATGCAGAAACCGAAATAATATTGCTTTTGACACTGGTTTTGTGGGCTGAGTTTTTCGGGCTTAAGTGGGGGAAAGTTTCCACACTTCCACTCTCATTTTCAAGAGTCGGAGAAAGTTTCTCATATACCTCTGGGACCTGTATCGATATAGCACTGCAGACACTTCCCAACTACTGACTGCGCTGATGGTAATCATTCCTTAGAAAACCTGTCATGATTCCAGCCCTGTCTTGCCTCCAGACATTACTCACATATTCGCTGTCTTTTGTAGCCATAATTTTGGCATCTTCTGCGCCGTTCTGGCTGAAAAAAATGGAACCCCCTCTCCCACCCACCGCACTAAGCATTCTAAGGTGAGGCCCTTTTACATTTTGGGCTTTGCTACCCCACTCGAACTCTTTTTCGTTCCGAAAACCCTCGTATTATGCAAAGCAGCTGGCAAAATATTCGAGAGCAGAGTGGGAGGATGGAAAGGAACAACAAGGAATCCGAAATCCGAATGAAAAACGGACGTACGAATGAGAGGGTGGCTTCAACCCAATTTTTAGGCCTAAAAGCAAACTTTTTTCCGTCCGCACGATGAGGGAAAAGTTATGAAATATAAAACGAAGTCGAAGAAAATGGCTGGGACTTGGGATTGGGTGCTTAGAGGTGAGCCATGCGGCATATCCTTCATTAAATCGAAGAACAAACGAGCAGACGAGCACAGCTGGAGCTGGGGCTCACATGTACCCGGGTCCAATAACCCCTCCCTTGCACTGCGCCGAAAAATAGCTCCTGATATCAATGTGGGGACTCACAACTTCAAGCGAAGAGTAATTATGTGAGGTCCAATCATAGCCCAAATAATATTTCAATCTATCTTTAGGAAACAATAGGTTAAGGTTATATAGTTAAGAGAGCATTTTTCCACGGTGCAGCTTGGTCCTGTCCCTGGATTTCTTTCATTTTAGTTTCCCATTTCTTTGCTTACCCCGACCCCAAGCTCGGGCGATGTGTGCGACCCTCTTCAAATGTGCTTCTTTTGCCTCGGCCAGCCATGTGGCGCTACTGCCCCTGCTCCTTGCTCTGGCCCTCCTCCTCCTTCTACTACTGCCTCTCCTGCTCCTTTTTCTTATTCTACTCCTGCCACAAGGACGAAAATGAAAACGAAGACGAGAGGACGTTGAGGACGTGGACTGACCCCCTCACACACCGCTTTTCCAGCAAACTCACCCAGTCACACCCCCACCCCTACTCCCAGTCCCACTCCCACTCCCAGTCGCACTCCCACCCACCACTCGCCCACCCCCGTGGCTGCAACAACGTTTCAAATTCAACGACAATGATGATGAGGACAGAGTGGAATGGGTGTGGGACCGGGAGATGGGGAACGACGTCGAAAAAACTTTTTCTTGGCATTTGTTGAGCAGGAAACGAGCCGGGGACGGCATGGGATATAAGGGAATGGGTTGGGACGGGCACGGGTGGGTTCTGGGTCTTTGATGGGTGGTGGCAGTGGTTGGAGAGTGGGATTTTTTCTTTTTTGGAAAAAAAAGGCGGTGTGCCAGGACGCTAGACGAACGCTGTTCCGAGCTGGTGGGTTGGGCCCACGCTCGCCTTGCCCTTTCGAAGGAAAAAGGGAAAAAGGGCACTGCTTGACTGACGAGCGCGCGTTTTCATTTCGTCTCTTTGAGTTTGGGTCTCAGCACTGAGCGGAAAAAGTAACTTTTAAAATAAAAACTATTTCTTTAAAATAAGGAACAATTTTTTCTAATGAATAATGGTCTGTAATAGTGTCTTAGGTCGACTTAAGTTGGCTGATGTATTCACAGATGATTCAATGAAGTTATCATAAGGTGGATTAAAATACGTTTTAAAAATAGTATTTTATGAATTACATCCATGATGTCATTTAATTTATCTTCCACTTTAATTGAATCCTTTTTTCGCCGTGCAGTTTTCCGCATTTTATTTTTATTTCATTTTTTTTTTCGCTTTGCCGACTCGAGTTAGAGGTGGGTTGAGGGTGTGGGGGACGGCTGATGGGAGGTTTCATTTGGGCAAGGCCGCAAGGATCTGCCAGGGGACCCGGCCAACAGAGTGTTACTTCTAGTCGAGTCGACTCGAGTAGAGACCCTCTGGCAGCTCGAAGCGTTCGCTGGGGGTTCGCTGCGGTAACCATGTCGCCTGATAAGACACAATGGACATATCAAATTGTGGCTTAGCCCGTGTGCAAGTGTGTGTTTGGGATGTGTGTGTATGTATGTGCATGTGGTGCTCGAAGGAGACCATCCAACTTTGGGGCGCGGCAGTCAGCTGAAATAAATGGAATTTATGTGCGGCTCCCCGAAACACAGAGCCCTTGCTTTGCGTGGGAACCCCCGAAACGGAGCTTTAAAAAGCTTGTGCCGATTTCAAATGCTTTATGTATATCAAATACAACTTTGACCAAAGCGATAGCGGTAGGAGGTCGGTGGGGTGGTGCGATGTGGGTGGCTGGGAGGCGCACCTCCAATCCATCAACTGTCAGTTCGCGGACGCGAAATGCCGTGGAGAGCATAATGCGCGTTACATGAAATGAGTTTTGATGTGCGGCGAGGGTTCGAGGGCCTATTGCCGTCGGCTCTACCTAACATAGTTATCCTTTATGTGTGTATGTGCGACAGAGTGCCAGAAAGGGAGTTCTCCCAGAGTGTGTGGGTGTGTGTGTGTAGCGAGGGACAATTTAATGGCCTGGGGTTATTTGGGAATAGGTTGAAAACAAAGCGCTGGTCAAACACTGCATCGTAGCTCCACAGCGGACTGGCTACGGAGTGGGATGGCCCAGGCAGGGATTACGGGGTGGTGGCTCCGGCCACGGGCAGCTAAAACTAGGGACCCAACAGAAAAATATCCCCCTCCGAATTTTACCAGAAAAAATAACGAACGGAACAGGGGAAAATAGTCGCTGCAGCACAAAGAGCAAATGGTAAAAATTAATGCAACACAGGGAATGGAAACTGGTGGGGATTTTGGCCAAAAGCCAAGGTAGAGACAGGACGGGAATTGATAGGACGAGTTGCCTGTAGCGCCTCTCCGTTTTCTCTGTTCCTTAATAACAGAGATGGCCCTTTTAGAAGTCCACCCCACAAGCCCACTATCAATACCCACCCACATAGCCAGGCACTGTACGCCAGGAGTAACTGGTCTTCGATTAATTGAAGTCAGAGTCTCGAACTAAAACTATTTAATTAAAGGCAATTGAAGTCTCCATAAAATGCAGAGTTACCAACCAAACCAACATAGTCAAAGTGGAACAAACTAGAAGACTATCCAAGGAGCGAAGAATGGGAGCTACTTTCCAACTTCAATTGTTTAGATCATCATATCATTAAATTCTTAATTGTATCATATTTTCCATGAAGAGATAATTAAATGTTCTGGTAATCCTGCTCAGAGTGGAATCAACAATAGCTGACCCCACTGTGCCAGCAGGGTAACCACCTACCCAGCAGGACTCGCTCACCCCCACCGCCTAAGCAACCCCTTCAACCATTCTACCTCTTATGACGATTATTTTTATACCATTTATACCCCGGCCCCTTGGACGCAGCATCTGCCCCCAGCCGCTTTGCAACTTTTCCTGCTGCCGAAATTTCAACGAGTGCTTTCGTCTCCTTGAGCCCACTCCATGGTAAGCCACCCCACCTCCACAATCCCATTCCCCATCCTGTACCATCCCACCATGTCCACCCTCCAAGCATTTTCCGAGCTTAGCGCAATGGAAAAGGATTTTTGGTCTTTTATTGCACGTCAGACTTTTTGGACCGCTCACAGGACTTCTCCTGCTGCTGTCCGGGAGAAGCGGAGTCTGATGGCCACCCCTCCTTTCTTGCTGCCATTATGCTGCAGAAGCAAGAAAAAATTTAACGTTTATTGCTTGCGCCAATGAGCTGGTTCTCCTTTTCAGCCATCCCTTTCCCAGCTCCCCATCTGCCCACTCCCGGTCCCTCTTCCATTTCGAGCTTAGTGCTTTTGCCTTAGCATTTGGGGCGCCAAGTTGTCCCTTCTCGTCTCCGGCGCGACCATGGCGATATCCTCTGCCTCTGGTTTCCTTTTCCCGCCTTCCGCCCTCCGCCAGCCACCTCACGCCTCCCGTCCACCTTCCTTTCATTCCTGTAGCGACTGCTTTTGGGGTTTTTCTTCGGCTGCCTTTTCGTCCTCTTGGTTCCCTGGCTCTTGTGCTGGGAACCGCCATCTTGTTGTTTTGCTGAAATGCGAAGGACATTTGATGTAATGATGCCTGGAGGCAGCCACCACTGTCTGTGTATGTGTAGGTGTATGGGGTGTGGGGATTGCAGAATGGGAAAGTGGGGAATGGGAGTGGGGGTGTGTGTGTTTGAGGGATCAGCTCGGAGAGGTCCTGCGTCCTTTTTCTACAGGAGCACCCCTGAGTCGCCAGCTCGCTTTGTTTGAGTTCACTTAAGTTCAACGCTTGGGTCCGGGCCCGGGTCCGGGTCCGGGTCCTCGGCTGCCGTCCACCATCCTGCCCACCTAACCCCGTTCTATTGCAAAGTTTTGCTGCTGCTTTCATTATCCTTTTGGCGTATCCTTGCCTTGACTCATGTGGGCGTCTTGAGAAGCCGTCGCCAAGGCACAAGGAAAAAAAGGCCACCGGCGGGGCGGGGTAGAAGAGTCCGAACGAAGCCAGGAGGTGGGTGGGGGTAAGTAAAGGGACCGGAAGGACGAAAAGGCGGCAGCAGTAGAGGGAAAAAATAAGATGAATTACTTCTTTTGGCCGCAGCGCCAATGACCAAACCGAGTCCGGCAAACACCCCTCACCTTGGAGTTCCCCCCACCACCTTGCCGTGGCCGAAAAACAGGACGACCAGCAGACCCTGGCCGGTCATCAATTTTCGTTCTGGCCGCAGGAAAGAGGGCAAGAAGCATTCCAAGAAAGCTGTCCGCTTAGTTTTTCGACTGCCCGGAAAAGGGGAAAGGGGCGACTCGGGTCGGATCGGGTCAGAATCCTAGGCAACCGATGTCCAGTGTCCAGTGAGCATCAGCAGCTACGCTATGAGATTAGATTTGATGGGTTTTAGGGTGCCCCTGCGAATGTGTCCCATCCCGGTCCGGCTCATCCTGTTTGCTTGCCGCCAGTCCGTGTCCCAGACCCTGTCCCAGTTCCTGTCCCTTTTCGGTCTCTAAGTCTCCGTCGTCTTGACTGAACTGGAGATTTTCGAGGGATATGTCTTACGCCATTATGTGATAGGTTTTTTGGCTTTCTTTTTTTTTTTTTTTGTTATCTTTTTGTCTCTGCGGTGTTACCGAGTTGCCCTTGCCGCAGGCATTGCGCACGCAGTTTATGCTTGTATTTCATTTTGTTGGGTCTTGGTTAGTCTTGTAACTAAAGTATGTGAAGAAGTCCTCACTAATTGACTAAAATATTAAGAGTTGAAATAAGCAAAGCATTTAAACTTAAATTAGTGCAATGAAATATTTTCTTAAAGCAGCCATCAACTGAAAAGAAAAATATAACTTCTCAGTCTAGCATCTTAAGTATTAATTTGTGATTTCGGCATCATTTATTCCTCTCAACAGAGGATAAGTTGATAGGCTGAACATTTGCTGATACATTTCTGTCCAAAATGCATGCATAAGTACACAACGATGGAAATTGCATCTTTTTACTGCTCATCGACAGTTGCAAGTTTAATGGATGGTGCCCCTTCCCAGCCACCTAGCACCGCTTGCCACTCGAGGCTTGTATACTGAAAATACGTTGCACGTTCAATGGCCGGCCAATCAAAAGTTGAACGCAATTAGTCTAAATGCTTTTTGTTGGGGGAGGCCTGCTTAAGAGTGGAGCTTTAATAAACATATATTAAAATTTTAGTTATTTATGTAAATCTGGAGCGGGTTGACAAAGCAAGGCAAATTTCAAATTGCAAAATATATTCTCCACATTATGTATTCGAGATACCTCAAGACAGTGCCCATTCTCCGTCCTTGGTCTTGGGAAATTAAATGCCATGCACATAGGCCTGGGCCTGGGCCTGGGCCAGGGCCTGGTCCTGCCCGATCCAGAGCCCAAACCTTTTGCAATTATTCACATATTTGTACAAAATTTTAAGAAAATGCAGCAGCAACAAATTTTCCAATCCCAAAGACGCTGCAATGCCCAGCCTGCCAACGGCAGCTGTCGGTGCAAGCGAGAAGGTAAGCCGGCCGGAGCGAGCAGTCCGGCAAGCTCTGGCAAAATCTTAAGAAAATGCACAAGAAACTCGAAGATGCAGTTGCATTTTCAAATGCAGTCGTTGTAGTTGTTGGGTAGTTGTTGCCGCTGCCACTGCACTTGCACTTGCAATAGCAACTTGGGGGCCATGCCAGGCAACCGTGCGTATGCGTAATGTGTTGGACGGCGCCTAAAACTATGCAAAAGTCGGCCCGCCCCGGTGTCCGGGTGTGGGCGAGTGCCGAAGTGAGCTGCCGAAAATGCAGTCGAAGGACTCTGACTATGACTCTGCCAGCACTTGGGGTCGGACCCTGTCTGGTTTGGGAGTGGGGGGGGCACTGGGCTCTGTTTACTTGACATTAAGTGCATGGAAAACTTATTATTGCAGGCCCTGACAAGCACAAAAGCAACAACAACACACACACACACACACACACACA
Source organism: Drosophila atripex (assembly GCA_035045925.1). NCBI lineage: Eukaryota > Metazoa > Arthropoda > Insecta > Diptera > Drosophilidae > Drosophila > Drosophila atripex. The sequence continues at coordinate 13,141,618 of JAWNOP010000070.1, forward strand.
TACACACACACGTTGCCACTCTTCCATTCTGCATGTGTGTGGGTGTACATAAAAAGATTGTGACTGCAAGTAGGCCTAAGATTTTGTTGCTAAGAGGAGTTCCGGAGTCCGGACTTTCTCTTTCTCTCTCTCTCTCTCTCTCTCTCTCGCTCTCTGTCTCCGGCAGTGTGTTTCTCGTTCTTGCATTCTTGGTCTCTTTCTCGGCTTTGGGTTTCATTAAATTTTAAGACTACTTGGCTTTTTTGTTGTACATAAGTATCGGGCAGTAGGCGTACATACGGCCATGTATTGGCCAAAAAGGCCCAAGAAAACTCACACTCGGTCTTCATAAATTTCCAAAGAGTCGGGTTTAGTTTGAAAATCACCGAGCACAGCACTCGGCCAAGATTGAAGGCAATAGGGTGATGGTGCTGGTGGTGGGGACACTCTGAATGCACTTTCCGGGCGCCCGGAATGAGCACTTGTGGGGGTGGCACGTATTGCTGTCCAAAATCGCCACCTCCTTGCCCCTAAGATCCCATGGCATGTTAAGTTGACGCAGCTGCAGCTGTCGTTGTCCTGTTTCGGGCTCTGGACCCTCCATCCCTGTCGTCTTTAATGCATTATTTTGTGTGGCAACACTCAGCGGTAATAACCCCAAGATAAATCCACCACCTGCACCACCTCACGTGGCAACATCGAGGAGGTGGTTTGAGTGTGAGTGTGTGTGTGTGTATGTGTTAGTGTGTGCGTGTAAAATGCGATGAGTGTATGAAGTTGGGGATGTCGACCATGTCTCCGTATTTTCAGGCTCCTGCGTCCCCTTCTCCGGGTGCATCTTGCGACTGGACTTGATTAAAATTGATTGAAGCAAATAAATGGAATTGGATTTTTTATAATCACTGATGGGTCGAAAGCGTTCAGATTTGCAATGAAATCAAGCAAATATTTTCGGTGAAGGATCTCTAATTACTTCTGGCGAGGAATGGCCAATTACTTTTCAGTTCCAAAGTTTTGCCAACTTAAGGAGCTCCGAGAAGATTATGGAAAAGGAGTAGGAATATTTCCATGGAATACATGATAGGTCTATCAAAATACTTTTATTAATAAAAACAAAATAATGTTTATTCTCTAAAATAATATTTATTTATAAATATTGCCTATGGCTCTATTCGATGCCACGAATAAATACATCAAATAAATAGTTGGCAAAAATCGGAAAATTTTAGACCACACCCACATGTGGGTTTTAAAGCTGATTAACCAAACATTTGTATGCAGGTATAGTTCATGATTCCAGTGAATATATACGATATTCTACTGCTTAGCCTACCTCAACAATCCGGGATATGGAACGAACCCACGCAAAACAAACAATGCACCAGCCAATGGAGCACAAGCGGAACATCACACCACAATCATAACCATAACCGTGGTCTAAACTGCCGCCCCGCTGCACCACATTGCACCACAGTGCAACGCGATACCCCATTCCCTAACCCACACCCTCATCAGTGTCCCTTGGCCCCGGCCCAGCAGTCGGGCAAAGCCCATTGGCAATTTTTGGTCGAAGCGTCAAAGCAGAAAAAACATAGACGAGCACAATAAAAGTTTTGTAGGCGCGTGCATAGGGGATTGGGTGGGTCGAGGACGGGTCCTGTTGGGGAGCGGTGACAGGTCCAGTGGCGGAGCGGGCTCTGTCCGCCCATGCGTTTGACTTTTTTCTATGGTCCCACCTCCAGGATAGCGCAAAATATTTCGATCAGGCGTAAAATGTGCGCAAAATTCAAACAGCATTTTCAGTGTTTTTTTTTTGTTTTTGGTTTTTTTTTATAAGCCAAACCAGCACCCGTCCTGCCAAGTTACCCCATTTTTTGTGTGCATGTGTGTTTCTGAATTTTATTATTTATTATGACCACACACACGCTCGTATGTATCGTTGTAGTTTAGTGTTGTAGTTGTCGCGAGAAAAAAATATAAACAAAATGCGTTCAGCCTCCCGACCACTACGCCCTCCCTCCGCCAGGCAAATAAAAAACACTAAAAATAAATTCGCATAAAATTTTTCTTATATACAGCATTTCAGTGACCGTGTGCGTGAGGGGTGCCTGGGTGTGGGGGTGGATGTGGTGTGGGGGTGGTGGTTGCAGGATGCATTTTAGTTTCCAGCTCCATTTTAGCTGCCGCATAGGGATGCGATCGCCAGATCAGGGAATGGAATAAAATTTACGTTGAAAAAATATCACAGATCTTCAAACGCTTCTCTTAATTATTTATAAAATTAAAAATTAAATGCATTTAGAAAATATAAAAGCTTTTCGCATTCTACCGCAGAGAAACACTCAATCGAAAAGCAACATCCTTTCCAAAGGATATTTTTGAAGTCATGTTCCATTTGAAGTGATTCTTTGCATTCCTGGTTAGTTTCACCCAGATCCAGTGCTGTGTCCGGGGGGCTTAAGTGGCAGATTTTTAATTGAATTGGCTGCAGTTGCTGCTGCATTGAATTCCCCCCAAACAGTGACAGTCCTGGCCCGGACGGGACAGGACCGCCCACCGGCTGAGCATTTTTTTCGCATATTACTAACCATTTGTTTTTTGCATTAGTTTTTTGTGAGCCGCAGTCGGCACAAAGGGAAGAGAGTGAACAAACAAATCATTTGACATTTTATACATATTCCATTATATGTACTCTGATGCATATATGCATCGGATATATATGTATGTAAATATATATAAAGGGCCCCTAGGCCTCCTACCACGCCCCCACGCCTCAATAGAAAAATAGAGGCGACTGCGCATTTAGCTCCTACGTGCTTTTATTTTTTATGCAGAGCTGCGCATTTTTGCAATTTATATAAATATTTCATATATTATTTATTTTACATATAACAAATTTTTTTAGCTGATTCGCAAATTTTTTTACACACGGCGCTTTCATTTTGTGCGCTATATAAATATTTCATTAAATCAACTTTTTCTGTTTTTCGGTTCTCTCATTTTTTTTTCGGCTCGGTCTTATTATTATTTTATGAATTTTTGATGAAATAGTTTTTGGATTTTGTTCAACTAATTTTATGGCACTTTTTTCCCTCTTATTTTTTATTCACAAGCATTGAGAGTGCGGGGATGTGCGAACATAAATAAAATCGCTTGAATTTATGCGCTAGTAGTAGTAGCTAGTAGTAGTAGCCAGTAGCTGGTAGTTTTAAAAGATTTACGGCATTTACGAAACGATTCTGGCCATAGGTTTATTATTTTATAAATGCGATTTGATTTGCCGACCCTCCCATTCACACACCTGACAATTAAAGGTGAGAACCAGGGTGGCCATATGGACATCAATTACCCTTCAGCTCAGTTATGATATTTTGCTTTTAATTTCCATCAAATTTATTTTCCAATCCATATAATTCACGTTTAAATACAATTCTTGATAGCGATAGAGAGTGGCACGCGCAAAAAGAAAATATGTAGAGTTCTTACTGATTGAAATTGATAAATTCAAATTTATGTTTTTATAATTATTTTAATTGATTCCGGGAGAGTTTTCGGCATGAGTCAGGTCATAGCTCAAAGCAGTCTATATCAGTCGAAATTCCAATACTGCTATTACTTCTGTAGCCTCTTATAAAAATGCTAATAGGAAAGTTATGATAATAACTACTTGCCATCTCATTAGCTTTCACTTCCCAATTACCGTCGACACACTCCAATGGCTTTTCGGGCTTCTGCATCCACCCCAGATGGCTCTGTCAGAAGCCACAAGTCGGCTCGGCCGCCTACGTGAGACTCTTATTTAAACATGCTTAAGCACACGTTCAGGCTAATACATCACACAATGAGACAATGAAGATATCAATTTAACCTAATTAGCCACACCCGGAGTATGCCGCCGAGCGAACTTTAATTATGCATTAACCAAATGGTCAGTTAACTAACTTTAACACTTTGACTTTCAAATATCAAAGACACTCAACTATGCACATTGAACAAAGGAAACCGAGCTGAGTTGCCTTGGCTGAGAATTGAATATGTAGGGAATTTAGTTAATGGGCTCGGGACCGCGATGTTTTGACTTTGTACACAGAGAGAAACTGGTAGCATAGTAGTCTCAAGTAGAGTCGAAACTTCAAGGAATATTTTTCAGTGCAACAGGAAACCTAATAATTTCCAATTGAGTATTATATGAATTGCTAATTGTATCCTTATTGCACAAATACTATTGCCAGCCAGGATATTTGATAAATGGTTTTAATATTTCTCTTTGAAATTCCAATTTATTGAAATAATCATTAAGGAATAGTTTTTAATTGAAGTTATTAAAGTTGGTCTTGTAATAGTGATTGCAGTCTTAAATACCACAAGAATAAGTGGTCTTCTTGGGAAAGATATCTTGTAAATTACCCTAAAAATCTGAGAACCTTTAGTCAACTTGTATGATCGTAGCGATGGATGAGGAGGAAATCCTTTGAAATAGCGTCGGAAATGACGTTGAAGGAGGCTGACGTTAACAGATCTTTCCCATGACCACTCTCTTGCTCGCGAAAACCGCCTCCCACCCCCTCGGTCACCCCTTCGCTGGTCACCCGCCGTCCGCCGCCCCCCGCAAGGTGCCCATCGCTCTTGACCCTTTTCGCACCCAACCCACGCAACGATAACCAGCCCCCCGTCGCTTTTTTCTCCTTTATTCTTTTCAAAAACTTTACGCTACCCATGGCCACCTAGCCACCTAGCCACCCAGGCACCCAGCCCCCAGCACCCTCACTTCCTCACTTATTCAGGCAGACAAGCGACAACAACGTTGTCCACTTTCGCACTCCTCCTGCCCTCGATCCCACAGCCTGGGACGGGGAGTGAGCGGGACGGCGAGAGCGCGACAGTGAGAGGGCGAGACCGAGACCGAGACCATTTCGGAATTCATGTTGTCCATGCCAACAGCAACAACGTAGCCGGCTCATATATTTTTCTCATTTATTTTTCCCGGACTCCCTCCCTGTATTTTTTGTGCGTTTTTCATATCCGAAACGCCGACAACGTCCCCCTGCCGACCACCACCCACAAAGCCCTAACCCACCCCACCTCCCAGCTCCCAGCACTCCACTCCAAGGCTCGTTCGCTCGCTCGCTTTCTCTTTCCCACCCCTGGCGACGTTCCAGCCGGCCTTTTTTTGCGCCATGCCGGCGAAGGACAACACCAACAACAACCGAGGAAGAGTCCGCCACCCACCGCCGCCCACTTACTCACTCTCCGAAATGAAGGGAAAAAGCAAAAAAGATGAAAAAAGCAACAAAAATAATTGCCGCCCGGCCCTCTCTCCTTCGGCTGCCCACTCGCAGGCTCTCTCCCATTCTGACTCCCACTCCCATTCCCACTCCTACTCCCACTGGCGGAACACCCATCCCATTCACAAAACCGTCGGCACTCAGCTGTTTGTCAACTCATCTGCCGCGCCGCCATCCGGCTGATTTTGCCCCCGCCACCGCCCGACCCCCCCTTGGCCACTCCCGGCACATGTCCTCTCTCGGCAGCCCCCTCGGCGGATCCCATCCCCACCCCCGGAGGACAACGTGGTTCGTTGACGCCGAGTGTCGCGTTATCGGCGTTTCTCTGTTTTTGTACTCATATCCCTCTGCTCTCAGGACTATGGAGGCGGGGACGGGGGAGGGGAGCATGGGGGTGGGTGTGACTGGGGGAGGGGTATCCAGAGAGGGGGACGCATGTTGCACACTTTTCGGCATTTGCCCTGCACACGCACATTCTGATTTTGGCGGCGTCCCACATTCACCGTTATGGCCAGCAGTGCGCAGGCGCTGCCACCTAAGGTCCTCTCACTCTCGTCGTACGCCGCTTCGCCTCTCTCTCGCCTCTCGCCTCTCGCAGCCGACATCGCAGTCGACGGAGGTCCTGGCGCCGCAGCTCAAAACCCATTTGGCCGTCTCTGTTTTGGTCAGTCAGCAGTTGGCTTTCGTCGTGTTTGGTTCGCCATTGGAGAAGCGCTCTGAGCCCGCCAAACCCACATCCAATTCCAATTCCAAATCGAAATCCAAAACAAAACAAAACAGAAGCCCACCAATTGGCAGTAGCAGGTGGTAGCAAGCGATAACCATAAGCCCAAGGATTAGAGATCCTCGCCAAGTAACTCTCTCGCCTGGAAAGTGTGCCAAAAATCCCATTCGCCGCGAAAACCAAAACTGTGCGAAATCAAAGTGAAGAAGCTGCGAACAAAAAAATCAGCAACCAACATCAGCAAAAAACCCGCCAAAAATTGTTATCCTGACAAGTGCCAAGAAGTGACAGGTCGAACGCAGCGAACCCGATCCGGACAAGTGTTACAAGTGTGTTCTGTGCCAACGATACCAGCTGCGAGTACCAGTCGAGTTGCGTCTTGAACTGCAACTTTGATATCGTCGCATTTTGGCAGCGCCTACTCCTCTTCAACAGTCTGGTCTTCGGGCGGATTCCTCACCCCACGCAGGACCTACAAAAAATTGCCAAAATTCCGAAGAATCCGAGGAAAACACCAAAAACATCGACACGTACCGCATCGGCAACCGGTGGCGGTGGCGGAGGTGCTGGCGGAGGCGCCACCACCAGCACGAAAATGGCATCTAAAAGAAAAGCCTCGGTGTTGCTGCACAAGGTGAGTGCGGAGGTGTCCTTCTGGAGGAACCTTTACGACAGTTATCCTTTGGGCTAAATTTGGTCAGGATGCGGCAATTGAACTCTTTCGTTTTTGAGGCGCGAAGTGGGGGTAATTGCCACAAAGTTCCTCTTAAACTGAACAGAAATGTGTCATAAATCATATAGCAGTCCTTATAAAATGTCCTTATAAATAAGTCTTATTCTTGAGTCCTGAGACAGCCCAAGGAATTCTTAAAAAACAAACTCAAAATCAGCCACAGGTTAATCTAAACACATAATCACTCTAATTGGATAATGGAGCGCTTCATAAATCATTCAGGAGATATGCTTCTGTACTCAACTGCAGTTTCAAGTATCCTGCCCTTTGAAAGTCGGCACTTCACCAAATGGTATGGTTCCCTCGATTGCCATCATAAAGCTTCGCCTTCGGCTTCGGGTAACCATCTTGCACCACCAGCCATCCTGTACAGACAGTCTCTGGCATTCTTTGAGTATTTTTTTCCGTTTCTTTCGGCAAGTAGTCCAATACGAAATCAATTTGCCCCCCCCAGCCACTCTTGGGCCACCGACTGCGGGACTCACCGCAGACCAGACCAGACACATTTTCCCAGCCGCAGAGTAAACATTTCGAAAAAATATATATGTATTTCACAAGGTGCGGAGGGAAGGAAGGGATGGAGGCAAAAAAGGAGCGGAAGAAACCTAGACAGTTGCAAAAATATTGCTAATACGCCGCGTAGGCAGCACTCGCAAAAGAAAACCTGCTCATAATGCCTTTTTGGATAAAAAGGCGCCTAGGCGGTGGTGGGGCGCAAGGGCGCGAAATGGGGTACTGGCTGGCGCCCTAATGATATACGAGACTACGCTGTCGGTGGGCCGGTGTGGGTGTCCTCTCATGTGTGTGGGTGCTCCTTGGTAAATAGAAGCGCGAATTGCGACTACGAGGGGAGGGCGTATGTATGAGTCTGCAGGCGAGGGGTGCTCACGGGGTGGTCACAGTAGCGAGGGTGGCCGTGTTACGGCTTTGGGGTGTCTAACTTGGGGGTAAGGGCCATGGCTGTGGGGGCTAGCCTCCGAAAACGAAACGATGCACACACAGCGCGACCCCTTACCACCACCGTCACCACCATCTTTGTGGCACCCCCACACCACCAGTGCCACCCCCATAACAGCTAAGGGCGCACATTTGCTCTGCACGGTAATTCATCAAATGACGAAGACGCAGGCGAAGGCGAAGTGGGCGAGGAAGCCAAGGGTGCACGGTTACTTGGGCGCCACAAAAGAAGTTGCTTCTTGGGACCAACCCAGTCCGACGCCACACCGACCCACCAGCCCCATCTCCACCACCAACACACGACCAGACACACAAAGCGAGTCCGGGGACTGACCAGCCCTCCGGCAAACTTTCTTCGTTTGTGTGCGGAGGCGGGTGCCCGGATCCTCATGCACGCCGACAGGGTATCGCTCCTTTGCTGTGAGGGTTGTGGAAAAAATATTCCTATTATTGGCTTTTATTTAAGTTTAATAATAATAACTACTAATAAGGAAGTATAATTAATTATTTTCACATAAAAATCTTTATTAACAAATAGTTCGATCTGGTATCCCCTTCTCAAGATCAGAGACAGCCGCTCTGCTCGATTCCATTAATGACCAAGCCGGCGGCCGCAAAAGCATTGACTTTTGTACATAGCCAGCGACATTTGTATATAAATAGTTGAATCACCGGCTATGTTTGTGTTTGTCAAAGGAAACCCCATTCCAGGGAGCACCACCACCCACCACCCCCCATTAAGTCCGGCCCCATCAACCCTTTGTGGGCGGGTGGGTCAAGATTTGCGCCTAAGCGCATTTAAGCCACCGCCGGGCATCGTGTGTGTCCGATCCGAAGGAGGGGAGCGCTTTTGTGTTCAATTTCGTGAATCGAAAATTTCTGCAAAGGCATATGCTGGAAACTTTAAGATTTTCCGGCGAGATTGAAGCTTCAGAGACTCCCATTCCAGAGGCACAACTTGTTATGCTGCTCAGCTGTAATCAAACATGATTCGTTTCAGCCAGAAGCGGGAGTCACTCATCAGCCCATGATCGAACTTTCTGAATCTATGGGGGTCGGGGTTGGGGGTTCGGGGTGCCTGCTCCTGGTCCGGATTTCAATCCGGGGGCTGCGTCACCGTCACAGAGCTCAGCATTAGTGTCGCCGGCAGACGACGTGGCAAGCACATCGACGCAGACGCCAAGTTCGAGCCCGAGAATCGGGGGAGAATCTCTACGAAAAGCAGTCAATGTCGTCAACAACAGTCTGGGGAACGGAGATGACTCCGGAGCAGGACCTGCAGAGCGCAGGAAGGGATGCAGATGGAGCAGCATCGTTTAAGACGTCTTTCGACTGTCTTGACTGGCTCTGGGTCTCCACCTCGGTTAGATGTTACGGAAAATTGCTTACGGTTTTTTGCACACACTCGCACATGCAGGGCAGCACACACATGAATGGCGAATAGATGGGATTTGGTGGATGGGTGGTGGTGTGGTGGCATGGTGGCATAGTGGCATGGTGGGATGTGATATGCCATCATACAAACAGACAAGTTAGACAGCCCAAGACCCTCATCTGCTCAGCCATGGCTCGAAAATAGAAATAGATGACAAGAACACCAAAGACGACAAGGCGGGGCTAGGGCTGGTAGCTGGGCTGAAGGTAGAGGATGAAGTTCGGGGGTGAGACTCGATTGCGACAACGACTTTGGCTAAGGACAACGACAAGCCCAACGGGTTTACTTTGGATTTGGAGATGGACCACTGAGAAACAGCTAAAGTTATTTGTCAAAAAAATGTATTTCTTTAAAAACTTTCAAGCTCTGTAATATACGTTGAAAAATATATCTTTTGATCTTAAAAAACTCAACAATTTCATTTGGTTCAATATGTCTCTCATATATACTACATAAATGTCCTTTTTTAATCCATAAACCGAGTTTATTAAACTCTAAAAACCAATTGAAAATCAATCAGTAGCGGTATTCTCTCAGTGCCTCGCACAGACCCTCCGAACTAAGATCCATCAGCTCTGGGCCACCTCTGTACCTTCACCAACCCATAGCCACAACCAAAGGAAATGGGGATAAAAAAAAATGATTTTCCACCCACCAGCAACGCCACCACCCACCCACAAGACCCTCACACCCACAGACACTCTGGCACAGACCTAGACCGAGTCGCACAAGCAATCTGCCAACTCAACTCCATCTTGGCCAAAAAAGAGGAGCACAATGTGGGGGCGGTGGGGGGCTTGGCGAAGGAAATGAAGAAGGCAACGATGTATTTCAGCTTCAGCCACAATCAAAGTTGCTTCAGCGGCAAGGAATTGGAAGGGGGGTGAGGTGGGGAAGAGGTCCTGGAGGAAAGACTTTGGGTGGAGGGTCTGAGGCCAGACTTGGCTCATCCCCAGCTGGAGATAGAGATAGGAAAAGCGGGAGAGAGATAGAGAAACGAGTGCCACATCATACACAAGCACACCCAAACAGGCGTCTCCGCCTTCAATCCACACACACACACACACACACACACACACACACCAATATACCCGCCTACAATGGCACAAAAACAATGCCAAAAGTTTCTACAGAAGCGCCTCGACCTCACCTTCAGTCCCAGCTCCCTCTCAGTGTTGCCAAGGCAAAGACTCTGCCTTGGCATGCATGAGTCTGCCCCCACCCCCGCTCCACGCAGCCTCACATCCTCCTTCTTTTTGCCCCAAATTGTATGCTACACTTTTCGTAGGCACAAATCCCAGCCCCGCCCCCTTCAACCGCCTTCTAAGCCCGTCCATGTGTGCGTTTACGTCTTCGACTTGGCTTAGTATTTTTGGTTAATTTTCTTGCAGTTTTAGGTTACGTTTTTGGCTTTTACCACTGATGCTGGCTTTTATGGCCCTCGCATCCTCGCACCCTTAACCCCCCCCCCTCCTCAACCCTCCCTTCACCCCTTGGATATTCACCCCTCAGGCCTTTCACTTGTGAAAGACGTTTGCTTAAAAGCCACCGCACACACATATGAGCTCTCTGCTTTCACCCCCACTCGTATTTAGTTAGTTTGTGATGGTTTTTAGTGCCGGGGAGACTGGAGACGCAAAACCCGAGACATCTTAAAGGGGTGCCAGCACACACACACACTCGCAGACACTCGCACACACATGCACACTCATGCACACTCACTCACCCGCACGATGGAGTCACCCCAAATGGGGGAAGCTGTCCCTTATCCCTTTTCCCGCCTGTCGCCGCCAGGCAGGATACAAATGAAACCCACGTCATGTTGTAGCTGAGTCCTGCACCGACTATTCGCAGCCCAGACCCCAGGCCGATCACTACCCCCAGCTGGAAGCTTACCCTTCATTATTTTCCATTTTGCCCCCGACGCAGCTACCTCTGCTCCCGATGAGCTAAGCCCGGCCAGCATCTACAAATTTTTCTGCTCTCTTTCGCTCCGTCTTTGTGCCGGGTTTCGTCAGCCACATTTTACATTTATTACTTGGGACAAAGTCCTGCACCGCCCACCCAAATCCACTCGTCCTTCCAGGTTTCGGCTTAATGAAAATGAGGGAGCGCTCCTTGGTCCTTGGTCCTTGGTCCGGCAAAGGCCTCACGATTGATGTGCAGATGGAACACACACTATGGAGAGTCTTGGGGCTGCCTCGCCCGGCCACCCAAGCAATAACCTTTGGCCAAGTCCTGGCCAGGACTTCGCCCACTTGAGTGCTCAAAACACCAACACGAAACGATTCATCTTCGCTTGCTTTCGGTCGACACCCGCTCCATGTCCCCCCAGAGCTGGGAACTTTTCGCTTAGCCGGAGCGTTCGTCTTCATTGTACTTTCTTTTTACCGACTTGGGCCTTCTTCTTATTTTTTTGTTTTTTTTTTTTTTCAAAACGCCTGGCAAGATTTCGGGCTGCCAGTTTTATGCTCCGGGAGTTGGGCCGGGAAGGCGGCAAAAGAAAAGATACGTCCAAGGATGCCAAGGATGGCCGTTGGTACTGTCTCCACTTTCGGTCCCCGGACAGAAAGAGGATATGGGCACGGGCGAGGGGAGGGGAGGAGAGGGGAGATGGAAAAAAGGTTTCCGGTTGCGCCAATGTTCCTTACTTCCTCAGGACAGAGATGAAACTCAAACACAAATTAGAGAACTCTGGGCCGGACTCGTGGGCAAAAGTTTCGAGGCACGGCCCAAGATATTGGGAAAAAATTTATGCCCAGCCCCCAAACGTAATGAATGAATGAGGAAACGGACGGCAAATGGATGAAACCGAAGGAACTGACGAGGAACGGCCTCAAGCCGACTTTAAAGTGGGAGCAGCGGCAGCGTGGCAGGTGGGGCTAATCATATCAATTCCCGTCTAGCCATCTCAAATAGAAAATTAACCTCGAGTCGACACCTACACCTACACGAAACGCCTACAACCAAATCGGGTACATATCCAAGGAGCCGGCGAGTCCCCATCTCCCATCCCTGCTATCTGAACTGCTAATGAAATGCGCCACGCAGCGGAGGCAGAAAACTTTCTCCTCCTGGAAAGCGGCAGTCAGAAGGAAGGGTTGAATGTACGGCGAACGCCGCGCCTCAGGGCCCCCCCTATCGAATTACTCAGGTCCCTGTTCCCCGACTCGGATCCTGACTAGCGCAAGTCAGCAACATTTCAGCTGCTCAACCGAGAACGAGAAAGCTGTCTTGTACCCATTCAACGCTCTCATATCGCACCCGTGCCACTCCTTCTATTCCGCTTCTTGGGCCTCCATCCACCTTCCTATCGTCCTTTGAACGTCCCACACGGACACTCCGAAAAAAAAGAAGAAAACCGAAAGAGGAGTCTATCCTGCAGGGGCTTTTATGAGAACGTGCGCCTTATATTCCACAACCAAGACTAGGAGAGTGAAGGTTGGACGTCCAACCTAGACTAGAGTAGAGGAAGGAGTAACTCTCCTGCACTGTGGAATGCTTCAGAACTTTCTTTAATATCTGGAGTTTCTTAAAAATGGTCATCCTCTGAAGGCTCCTATGAAGTTGACATTTTTACGAAGCTTTCCAGTATATTAAAATATGATCCCCGAAAGTGATTATTTTACTTAAATACCACTGTAGTGGCTTGTCCTGTCTTTGATGCTGACGCAGAGTTTTTATTCCACCACTCAGCTGCTCCGCTCCGCCTTTAAGCAGGACTATCTTTGCCGACCCCCTGCCTCTGGCTATCCCTCACGAACACCAGAGAATTGGGATTACAGCCAGACCCAAACACACACACACACACACACACACACACAGAGAGTCTAACCCTTTCGTTGGGCCATCCCTGTCCCTGTCCTCACCCTTTTTTAGCCCCTTCCCTCAAATTATTTCAACGTCCGCCAGCAGGAGGGCACTCCCTTTCGGTAGTCGTCTGCCGTTTGCTTACTTTGCCAGCGCAATTTTTATACAAAAATTTCTTGCCCATCGCCTAGTCCTTCCGATTCGTCACCCCTCGTACTCGCCCCCCACCACCCATTTCGGGGGGTGGGGTGGGGTGGAGAAAAGGGAGCCCTTCAGTTGAGAGAGCTCACAGTCGAAGTCTCTTGGCAGCGGAAGAAACGACCACGCGGACTTGGCTCCTTTCCTCGCAACGCCATTTGGTTTCCCCGCCCATGCTCGTCCTTGCTCATCAGGCTTCTTCAGCACCAACGTCCTGCCGACTCCCCCATCCTCGCGTTTGTCCATTTTAGGTTCGAGCTCTGCCCGTGGCACTCATCCAGCACAGAGTCCTTCAGCAGCTCCCCCCTCTACTCTGCGTCCCATTCCTCTGCAGCCCCCTGGAAACACCCCTCGCTAAACTCAGGGCCTGGCCCTCATTTATTTTGTACCCACGCTGGCAGCAAAGTTTGTCTTGCGTTTCGTTTGGGTTTCCATTTTTTAGATTATTCCTTGCCGCTTGCTGTCCAATGCTCCGCATTTTTATTTTGCACTCTCTCCCCTCCCCCATCCCCATCGCCCCATCTCCTCCGCTTTTCTGGTTGGGACTAACGAGCATGTTACTCCTTGCCCGGGCAACGATTTACCCTCCTCCGGCTCCTCCTCGGCAGCTTGCCTTTGCCCCATTCCTTTCGCTTTTATTATTATGCTTTGGCGCAAATTCCAGGATGGGGCGAAAAAATAGAGGAAAATATAGAGGAGCTGGACCCCTCTGCCAGAGCTCCGAATGGCACCAGCGTTGCCAGGACTACCAGCTTGGTCGCAGGGATATATGTACGGAGGAGCTGAAGGATGGATGCAGCGATTGCTCGGCAAAAGTTGCAGTTGTCCGAGTCGGAGGGCTCTGGCCATATAAAATAATAACAACTAACTAAAAATCCGTTCGCTTTAGCTGGAAAATCCTTTTGTTTTCCACGCCCACCACTTCATAGCCACTCCTCCTCCGCCCGCAACGAGCATGAAAAACCCGAAAAACTACTGGCCAAAAAAAAGGAAGCAAGCAAAATAGAAAAATTGTTTGCCCCGCTCAAATTCAATGCAAAAGTTTTGCATCGCCGTCGAGCTACCCCCATAAATTTACCCAACCCCCACACCACCCCCTATCCCCTCTATCCCCCTATCCCCTTTGGCGTCTGACTTTTTTGCGGCATGGGTCGAAAGTTTATCAGCGCGTTTGTCTGCTGCCATCGCATACCAGTTCCAGTTCCCAGTGCCCAGTCCCAGTCCCAGTTTCAGCCCCAAAAAAGAAATCGCCAACTCAACCGCTTGTTTGTCTTACTTTTGACCTCTATAAGGGTGCACCCCGCCGGGGTGGGGACATGAGGCTGTGAAACATCCGATAATGACGAATTGGCAGGCGGATTGCAACGGATATTTATGTAAGATAAAGTAGTGTAGTTTGTCGCTTGGGTTAGTTTCATTTGAATATTGATATAGGTGGCCTAGAAGTTAGTCTAATAAAATATTAAATATATTATTTACGTAGTATTACATCCTTTATTAACCCTTTCTTATAAGCAATGTTTCTAACATCAATCTGTACTTTCTCTCGTTCCAGGTAAGACAAAAATAGACTTATTCTTCGGCCTACTGGTTTCCTGTGAGTACATTGCCATTTAAAAAGAATCCATTGTCTGTGCCAGTTTCGGTAATCCCGAAATGGTAGCTCCTCCATGCCCCCAATTAGTTCAACAATGCCATCCAGCTCCATAACGACGAAATGAAGTTGGGCCAGACACGCGCTTCACAAAATGAAAATTAAAAATGTTCTCCTACCTTAAGCAGCTTAAAATTAATTTGCATGGACGGAGGAGCTGCCGGAGGTACTGGCTTTGGACGGGGGAGGCAGGGGTTGAAATGGAACTGAAACTGGGCCGTGGTGGCACAAGGTAGGGCTGGAGCAGGGCAGGAGGCGGCCATGGCGGTTAGAAAAACTTCAGTGCAGTGGCATAGAATTATACATTTGCCGGCGGAAGTTGAAAGTGGCAGTCGCGGCACTCGCAAACACACAGCACTCCCACGCAGGCGGGGAAGGTGAAAATCCAAAGCCCAACCACTCAGCCCCCGATGCCAGGACCCAACCCCTGACCTCCACCCTAGCAAGCACTTAATAATACGGTTTATTAGCGACATAAGCACATCCGACGCTGCCTCGTCCGCTGCCGTTGCCGTTGCAGACATTTTAATTGGTAGGCGAGTGCATGGGTAACATAAAAATTATAGTCCTGCGGTGGCAACTGCGGCGGGTGGAGAGAGTTGAGAGTGTGGTGGGTCTCACGGACTAGTGGACTGGTGGACTGGTGGACTGGTGGACGGGGGGTGTGCCTCTGCAAACAGTGACAGACACGCTGGCAGCAGCCGCGTCAGTGGCATGCGTTAGGGCCCTTGCCGCGAGCGCGAGGGGCGCCCGCCTCCAAGGCTGGGAGCAATTGAAAAGTAGGATATACACTTCAATCATTGGCTGCCTTTGTCTCTGCCAAAGTATCGCGAAGTGGAACGAGAGTGGGGCACGCGGTTCTGTGGCGAGGGCCCGGCATTGCCACAAATTAAAAACTGCTGCGTTTTTTAATCAAAGCGGCATTAAGAGGCAGCCGCGACTCCATGGTTGCGACCAGTGAAAAGGGTGCCCCAACACTGAGCTGCATGAACTTAGAAGCATTTGATGCATTGAAAAATAGAAAAAACAACTAAAGCCCTGGATAGTTACTATGAAGACTCTGAGGTGCAATGGATGGAGGTTTAGATACAAAAAAAATATATATATTTATTTTACAAACTCTCATTTAAGTATCTTCCGCGTCCCAAAGCCCTTCTTAGTTAAATAGAATCAAGTCTACTTTTTTTTATAGAGAAAGTCCTGTCTGAATCTGCTGGAGATTGTTCTTCGGCATTTAAATGCAGCGAAAAACGCTGCCATAATGGCTGCAACAGCTCAACTCCTCCCAGCCCTCCTCCTATATACCCCCCGTGGCAAGGCTCTCAAAACAATTCCATAGCGAGCTCGGGAACCCTTTTTGCCGCTCCTTTCGCCTTCCACGGCGACTACACGGGATTGTGATCCTGGCGGTGGAGGAGCCGATGGCGAAGGAGTGGCACCCGGGTGGCAGACGTACGAATTTTCCACATCCCTAAATCGCTAATCTGCTACGCATTTTTGCCGTGCCACTCTCGGTGAACGTCTCCCCTCCAACTTTGTAATAATTTCGTCCTCGTCGGGTGAATTTTTTCCGTTTTTTTTTTTTATTTTTTTTTTGTGCCCAAGCGCAAATCGGCAACTTTGAGCCGTAAAGTTGGAGGTTGGAGCCCGAGGAGGGTTTCTGGCTGGAACTAGGTATGGGTAAGGGTCTGGACTCCGGCCGGGCCGGCTCTGAGCATCTCCAACGTACACATATGTGCGAGGGTGCGATAAGGCGGCAGAGAAATTGAAATTGTTACCATTGGCGAAGGTTGGCGCTGCTAGACGTCGCTGGCGAGGTGTGCCAAAGCCCCAACGTCCTAGCCACGGCAGTGGAGAGAGGGGAAAAGATGGGGTTTCCGCCAAAAAGGACGGCAGCCGCGCCACAAAAACGAGCAAAAAGGACTCGGAGGACACGCGAAGGTTGTAAAACCGCCAACGCCGAGGCTGCTGGAAATTTTGTGCTGCCAACTTTCAGGCACTCCTGCTCCAAACTCAAGTGCGCTTCGGGGATTGAGTGGGACGAGGAGTGTGGGTCTGGTGTGGGCTCTGAAGTGGTATGGGGAGGGGGGGATGGGGGGCCAGCAAAAAGCGAAACTCCCCCGTCGCCCTTTCGCGGAGTTGGCGGCGCTGTTGATTATGACGGCGCCGGCCATCGACTGTCGCCTGGAGAGACGAGAAGTTTGGAAGCGGGTGTACGTGGTTTATTCAAGCTTGGGTCGGCTTTTCAGACATCCAGGACTCAGAATTCAGATTCAGATGTGCCAGTTTAGGCAAAGTGGATTGCCAGCCGACCTCCATTGATTGCTGGAAGTACTATACCTTGAACTTCGCTCATCCATCCAGTTATGAACCCAACGATCTATATAAAATTATTATAATTATTTGAATTTAAATCATTTGTTTCGTGTCCTTTTTTATCCAATTTTTAATATATTTTTCACATACCACCATGCAAACCTTTTTAGTAAATGAATTTTCATTTCAACAATAACCCTTTTTGGGGCGTCTAGCTGCAATCTAGCAACCACCCCGGCTCCTGGTAACCGGGGAAAAGCCCGGCCGAAACTCTCTTCCAAATTAAGTCTCAGACCTAACAGCGCGGCAGTCCCCTTAACCCCTTGTACACCCGCCGCCCCCGCCCCGCAATCGATGGTGGGAGCCAACAAATAAAAAACTTTTTTTTCCCCCGGAATGTTTGTTGTATTATCTGCTGCCCGGGGGGAGGATGAGCCGCGGGAATGGGTCCTGGGAACTGCCCATAAAAGACGCCCATTTTTAGGAAAAATATCACCAGCAAAAAAAAAGGAATTCGAAGGACCCAAAGGGGCGGTAGGTGGGGCGGGGGCAGCCCACGTGAGCTCATGCCAACAAAACGCTTGCCGCATCTTTTGGGATTTCTTGCCTCGTTTAAAAATCATTCAAGCAGCAGACACCACCGAACCCAATCCCAATCCAACTGCCCCACCCAGCCACCACCTCCTGCCACCACCGGATCCCATCAGCGCCCGAATTCAGACAGTGGCACAAATTGTGTCAAAAACCGTTTGGCCTGGATGGGAGTGGACTTTGGGATGGGCTTATTTTTTTCGTGTGGGTGTGGATATAGATGTGGCCATGGGTTTGGGTTTGGGTTTGGGCATGGGCTTTGGGCCTCCCAGTTCCACCTTTCGTGAAGCGTTTGTTTGGCCTGAGCATTCATTTTTATGTTTTTGCTCATCCACCCCAGCCTTCAGCCTCCAGCCGGTAGCCTCCTGCCTCCGCATCCCGACACCCTGTGGCCCGAAAAACTTTGACGCCCAACGAAAGAGGCAGCAAATAATTCATCATTTTGCCTTCAGACTTCGGAGTGTTTCCTTTGCCAAAATCCTGGGCCGTGGAGTCGGGGATTGCCACGCAGCTTTCTGCCAAGAAGAATCCACCTCTGCTTCCATCAACCCCTGAAGCGCCAAAGAAGAAAATATTATTTGGAATGGTTTATCATCAATTTTATGTGCGAATTTTCCTCCTTTTTCTTCTCGTTTGCGCTTTCTCCACCATTCCTGTCACACCACCCCATCCCCGCCCCACTACCTCTCCCGCTTTTGTTGCCGTAGTTGCCGGGAAATGAGTCCCCGTACTGGAGGTTCAGTTTAGGGGGAAGGACATTGAGCCCCTGAGCCACTGAGCCACTGCGACTGTCTTTGCGAGTGAAAATCAACTGAAATTCGATTTGATTATGATTTGTTTCGATCGAAGGCGGGCGAATAAGGAGAAGAGGGCTCCTTCAGGTCCACCCATCCGATTGCAATGAGAGTCGTGACGCAGACTGGCAGTGAAAACTGAATTTGATTTTTCACATTGCTTGGCTTGGCACTGGCATCCTGGATAAAAACCATCCATTTGATGACGGGGGAGAGCCCTCAGCCAGCTAATGCATTACTATAACAAGGTTTCGTTTTAAAATTGAAACGAGCTGGGAGCTAAAGTTAGTTTGCTGAAAATCTACGGAAGGGTTAGCAACGGTTATTATATTAGTCAACAGTTATTTAAGTTTTCCAATGGAAACCAGTACAGTTTCAGTCTTGCACAGCAAAGCTTATTCATTTCATTTCTCCCTCTGTCCGTATATAATATTTGTCTTTTCCATACGAGTATTATTTGTTTCAATTTGTCCAATATTTTTTCACCATATCGAGGTGTGCTCGGTTCTTTAGCTATTATTAAAACATTTATGGCATCATGGCAGCAGAAATGCCAAACACAGAGGACCACATCAATCAGCGTCCTGTTGGTGGCATGGACCAATGTTTTTTATACATTTATCCACATTTATTCCCGTATATACACTATTTTATTTGTGTTTTTAATTCTTTGAAATTTTGTTTAATTTGGCATTTGTGTTTGTTATGATTTTTCGTTAGACCATACTTTCATTTCGCTTTAATATTTCATCCATTCAATATTTAATGGAGCTGCAGAGGGATCTCTGAACTATTCTATTGTACAGTTGGTTACATAAGTCGGTGTAAACAATGTTTTTATTTTTTTTCATCCCTATCGCACAACAACTGAAACCAAAAAACAATTATGTAAGCAATAAAAAAATTGAACCAAAATGGGCCAGTGGAAAAAACCTGGCATACCTGAAATACTATACCTTTTCATACATTTGAATATTCAAAAAAATATTAAATACACTGAAGGGATATCATTTTTTCTAAAGTATATGTGTTTATTTTGCTAAGAGTAGGAGTGAATGATTTCATAAATACGCAGTGCTTCTTTCAATAAATAAATTGGAAAAAAAAAATTTGTTTAAACTATGCTTTTGAAGAACGTTTTTCTCAGTTGAAATTCGGAAAAAACATTCTGGTTTTTATTTATTATAAATTATGCAAACTGGGATTATGCAGGAGGCCCGGCCATCCTGCCCAATAATATCAGGACCAGCAATTATTTGTCTTCGATTTCATGTAAAAATCATACCATTCATTAATAAAATCAAAAATTATAAACCGCAAAGGCTATTAAATTTTTGATTCGATTTCTGCACTACCCGCCGATCGGTATCCAACGTCTAAGCCCATGGCAACCTGTCATTGTTCCGGCCTCCCACCTTGACTGCCATTTGGCTTTCCCTCTCACCTGAAGTGACAAAGTCTCGCCATCTGGCATGCCCAAAACGCTGTTGGCCGTCTGCACACCCGGCGTATACGCAATGTGCGTTAGATGGGGGAGCACTAAAGCTGCCATAGATTTCAGTTAACTGCAACGCATTGCCGACGTGCAGTTGTCGTCAGCCAGCAGCATCCTGTTCAGCACACCCATAGCCATCGCCATCGCCAACGCCATCAGCATCTTCACATGCCTCATGATGAGAATTCATATGCAAATCCAAAACGCAAATCAGCATCGGAACTTGGGCCCCATCAGTGGCAGATGCAGTTGGCTCCTGTTGACTTCCAACTAGGCCCCGAAGAATGCCAAATGGTTTTTGAGGGGCCTTAAGATTCGTCAGGTGTGAAAATGAGGCGGCAAAGTAGCTCAGCAGGCAATAAGCGGATGTTAATGCACTTGCAACAAGTTGAAATTCTACCCACTTCAAGTGCAGCAAATGCGGTGAAAGCGTCTTATGAAAGTCAATCGGAATAATTATAAAATGTTTGTTTACTCGCAATAGGCTTGCCAAGATGGCAATTAAGATTGAAGCTATTGAGTAACGTAGTAAGTACCTAAGGGAAGTTCTATCAGTTTATAATATCAGCATATTGCAACACTAATTTTCACCGCATTAAGTGGCGACAAAAAGCAACAAATTTTACTGTTTTCCGCTGCAAAAAACAAAATCATTTTCTCCTATTTATATGGCCGAAACATCCAGCCCTTTTAGGCGATGAGCGCACGCATAATTTCACCTTCCCCTGCACCTGTCATCGCATCCCCAACGCCGGCCCCCCTTCCGGCTTGTTCGGCTAATGCATTGACTAACGGGCACGTCATGCGTGCAACTAAGGGCCGGTGGGGCATGCCATGGAGAGTGTGATTTGTTGGGGAGCAGCATAAAAAATCCGTCCAGGAATGAGTTCGCCATGAGGCGCAAAAACCAAAAATAAAATGCAATTTTTGTTTGCTGTCCGAAATGGGGTGTAGGAATTATTGCGAGTGTAGCTGGTGAGTACTGCTGGGTGGGGTGGGGGGCTGGTTGGCTGGGTGGCTGGGTGGCAGAGCTCCCTCTGCCTCACCGGTGGGTGGTATTAACTGGGCAGCAGATCCTGGGCGTCCCTACAAAGCGACCAGTGTGCGTGGTGGGCATTAATTGTGATGTCTGCCATGGCTGGAAACTTGGCAGATGAGTAAGTAGATTTCCTTGTATGTAGGCCTGCATTTTTCCCGCCTTTTCCCGTGCCACTGAAGGGGGAATGGGATATGCATCGGCTCCTCATTGATAATAGGGCCCCCCCGCAGAGTTCCCTTGATTTTTTGCACCTCCCGCTGCATTCGCATCGGCGCTCGTTGCTCGTCGGGTGTCCGCTTTTTTTGCATCTTTTGTATGTGCCACATATATATATATTTGTATGCGTAATATTTTACACGCCAACACAGATGCAGTGGAGCCTACCGCTGCCGCTGCTGCTGCCGTTGTCGCTGTCCAGTGGAAGCCGAGTGCGTATGGGTGTACGTGTGTGCGTGTGTGCGTGCGAGCAGAACAGTTGCAGCGAAAAAAGGACCAAAAAAGCTCCGCCTTTAAAAATGTGTGCGCACCAATTGCCATTTGTGTTTCTGTGCTTTTCTCTTTTTTACTCTCACGCATCCCGCACGCAGCCTGCAATCCCTGATAAGCATGATATGCACTCAGACTCCCAACTCCTGGCCGGCACCTTCCGCCCCCCACCTCCATCTCTGGTCCACCACCCACGCCTCAGACCCTGCCATATCCCAGCTATAGTGTTGTTGTAAATAGGAATAAAAATAAGGGAAAAAGTTGGGAAGGCCGTTGCAGAAATGGCAAGTGTAAAAAGCGATGAAAAAACCGCCATGCCTTCCCTCGCCATGCCGAAGAAAAGTAGTATCCTGGCGATGTTGTTGCTTTTGCGCGGCTTCGGTTAACTGGTCCATATGGGGCATCCCCAAACATATGCGGGATATTCTTTACATACCAGTAGGCGTGTTTTTTTATTTTATTTACGCACCTCAGCGCCTGATCTGGATCATGGGAGACAAGGGACGGGACATCGCAGGACATCACAGGACACGGATAAGTGGCTGGGCGAAAGAGACAGCTGGGACAGAGAGAGAAGGCGCTAGTTGGGGAGAAGGACTTGTGCGGTTGCGGTCGCTGAAGGAAACGGGCATCAATGTCTGACAATATTATGTTTCAATTTCGAAGCGCGAGGCGGCGCAAGGGGCAGATGGAAAAAGGATATATAGGAACCAGGGATAAATTACAAATGAGCCGTGGCAAAGGGAATGATAGCAAGTGCTCCAGCTTGTCATTGCGAGAAATTCGACTTTACAATCGAAAAAAAACTTTATTGAAAGCGACTTCAAAAATTGAATAAAATTGAATAAATTTGAATTGATAACAAGAAATAATAATACTATAGATTTGGGAAAAGTGTGGAATAGTCTATCAACTTAATTATCAGATCAGCAACTAGGTGGTGAGTCCTGCTTCCTGCTGGCCTTTCCACCTTCCTGCTCTTGACACCTGCATTCGCTTCGGTCAACAATACGTTGCATACTTTATGGTCCTGGCCAAATAATATTCGCGTGCTGCACAGGAACTGACGACTGCAGTTCCCCTTCCCCTTCCCCTTCCCATTCCCAATCCCCGTTTTGTTTCTGCGATTGAGTGGCGTGTACCGTTAGTTACAGTGGCCCCCAAAATTTTTGTAACAAGCGCAGCGATTAAAGCCCGGGGCCACATCATCGCCTCCCCAAAATAAAAAAAAAAACCAATAGTCGATTTGATGTGAGTAAGGTTGACCCGTTTTGTGGCCAGCCGGGAGAGTGGCACTGGGAGCTTGGGAAAAAAATCAAGTAACGGAACGGAAGCGGTTTTTTTTCCACCCATTTTCGTGTTTCAGAATAATGTTGCCTACCGCTGGTGGGTGGAAAATAGAAAAGCAAACCATCATCAATAGCATCCAAAAACGAAGGGTGGAAGAGCGGAAAATCGCTGCTGCCACGGGCCGGGCAAGGGCTTCGGGGTAGGGCGGCCGGGAGGCTCCCATCCCCCATGACGCATTCCCCATCCGCACACATACAATCGCTGGCTAAGCTTTGATGCCACACCGTACTTCCTTTCCTGGTTACGAGCTGCAGTTTTTAATGCCCTCGCTAGGGGAATTTTCACATCGCTCCTCAAAAACATAAACTAATTACTAGGAAAAGGATACATTTTTTTTAAATTTTTTAATAAAGTTTGTATACTTCATGGAGGTCTATTCGATCCTTCATAATTATTGTATGGGCTTAGTCTCTTTTAATGTTTTTTTTTCTCAAGGTATGGCAATAAACATATAATTATATTTTTATATTTTATTGTAAAGAGTATACTGTTTTCTATTCTATGAATTTGTTGTGCACTTTGTTCATTTCTCGCGGCAAGTGCAATGCATAAAAATAAGTGCAATCCCCATAGTTCTCTCCCCCTTATATGGCATGCATCCCTTTTTTCACCTCCAGATGGATTCGCTTTTTAGTTGCAACAATGGCAGCAACAAAATCAACAACAAAAACAGGAACAGCATCAAAGTTTTGACTGGCTGGCTGGCCACCCCTCGCCACCCTGGGCTTTTGTGCGTGCGGCGTAAAAAATAAAATAGATTTTTCAACGGAAATGCGAAAATTGTACAAAACACACACACTGAATATGAGTGCTGGCAGTTGCTATGCCAACATTCAGATGTAAAATATTCAAATGATTTGACAACAATAGAGAGTGATATATATTACAGGTGTCCTTATAGATATGGTCTGGGCAAAGAGTTCAAAATAATAGGGAACTATACGCTATTTTTAATGGATAACAAAAAGAAAGAACTGATGGAAAAATATACATATATTCGTCTATAAATCCATGCACAGCTTTAGTGGCCATAATCCCCATTTTGGACTATCAGACTAAGTCCGTTATTACCTGATCCATCACGCCCTTTCTACCTTTTTTGGGAGCCAAGCAAATAAATAACTTGCACTTTACACACATACTAGGTTCCCATTTTAAAGCCTATGTACCAGTTATGTAAACAAAACAAACATATCCAACATATGTATGTATCGGTTTCAATATTTCATATACACGATAGGGTATTTTTTTGAGTCTGGGGGCTTCCTGTACCCCTAAACCGTCCAGCCCTCAGCTAAAACCGTGACTGGTAACTAATTTGAAACTGGCCCAGCACAACCTGCATCGTGCCACCCGTTCACTGATTTTTTCTATACTTTCTATATATATTTTTTTTATAGGTGCACCGCCTCCCCCACGGAGAATGCCACTCCTTTTTTTGTAATTGCTTTGACCAGCACAGATATTATTTTATTGTTGGAGTTTTTTCTGGCTTATATACACATATATTTGTACACCATCTATGGCTGTACATGCATTAAATGCATCGAGGGTTGCAGTTGAAATTTTAACCTAAATAGGAAACAGACGAATGGGAGAGATTTGCTAGAAGCGCGTATAGATTTAAATTTACAAATTGTCAGCATTTCAGAAATCTTTAAACTGTTTTAATCAAATTGCTGGCAGTCTTAGACACTCTTTGGAAGTAAATGGAAATTTGCCTCTCAAGTGCCTATTCTCAACTATTAAAGGACAAACAGATTGGACAAAAAGTACACGTTTTTTATTAATTAAAATGGAATCCGACATAGAATCGGAATCTAGCCAAGAATCTAGTCTTAAGGGCAAACAAGTAACCGCATTTTTAAGAGTCCAAGTCCGAGTCGGAAACGGACGCAGTCCGTCGGGAGTTCTTGTGGGTTTGGGTTCTTGCTCGACTTAAGCTCTGGGCTCATCCCAGGCAACCTTGACTTTGCCAGGAGCAAGGTAAGCCGAAAGATGAGCAGAGGTCCTTCTCGGCAAGTAATTTGTTTTGGGCTGACTGCCACCCACCGGGCGGATGGGTAACACCTGCCTGCCCAAGAAGGCATTTCCCCCCCTACACCTACACGAGTCCAAGAACTGGAAGGGAGGTGGTGGGGCCATAAATCCAAACATTTATTTCCATTCCCCGAGGTTGCTTTTGAAGTCTCACACAAATTTGTAACCCTTTTTCGGCAGTGATGAGCTTAGGATGGGCGAGGGCAGGAAGCTCTTCTAAATATCAGAAATATGCGGGCTTGTGGCATCTTACAAGTAAAAGCAAAGTCTCGCAAAAGGGGAGAGGGAAAGTTCATTGCAGGAGGCAGTACCCACCCAAAACTAACAAACCGATGAGGTGACAGGGTGGAGGATAAACATGTGCTGCTCCAGCTTCCTGCTGCCTTCTGCCTAGTGCCTGATGCCTGGTGCCGGGTGCCTGCCAGCCTAAGAGCAGACTTTGACTTCGGCTGCGTCTAGAACACACCACTACAATGCCGGCAACCTCTAAGCACACGCATAATGAATTACCACCCAGCCAGGAGTCGTCCTGTCCCTCCCCCATACCCCCATACCGCCTCACTCCCGTCTCCAACTGCCGATGACATATTTCTCCAGACAGAGGCAGCCAGGCCAGCCTCCTGCTAGCAGCGCCTAAAAGGCAGCTAAGAAAATTTGCGTTTAACTCATAAGTGCGTGAAAGGGTTGCCAGGACCTGGTCCCAGTGCCCCGGTCCCAGCCCCAACGCCCCTGCCCACTTCGGGCCAAACAACATCCCTTGCCAAGGGGTGGCCTCTGTGCACTGTCAAGGAAATTGTAGTTTAAATGAAATGGAAGTTGCTTTTATCAACGACGGAGGCGGTGGGCTGGGAACTTAGGGTTTCGGATTGAGAACCTGTACATAGAAGGGCTGGGGCTAGTGTGTGTGAGCTTTCTTAGAAGTTCTCCCCCCTGCCAGCTTGTGTGTCGTATATAAATTAAAATGCCTAAACATATGCATTAGTTTTTGTCTCGGTCTCACTTCCTCCGCAGGATGTGTGGGCCCCGGTGAGCTGGGCTGGGGAGCCTGGGGTAGCTCCAAAGTTTTTGTGGTTGCGACATCGGTTTTCGAGGGAGGTGTGACTGGATGCTTGAGACAAGCAAGCAGAGAAGGTCGGAGGGCTATATTGGGTGGTTTTAGGGGAACGAGGAACGAGGCGAACTGTCAGTCTCGAGTCGGTCTCGAGTTGTGGCCTGACAACTTAGTCTAATGAGAATTCAAATTCGAAACCCAACTACGCAATCGTGCTGAAGAAATTAAAAGAAATTGCACATGATGTGCTTCTCTGCACAGGTATGTATGTGGGCATGGAACCGTGTGCCGTACATAGATATCCATACATCCATACAAGACTGTAAGCAATAAACCAAATATTTGTTTCACTTTTTGGCAATAAACTCGAAAATATTTGTTCAAACCGGACTGCTGCAGGAAGAAATACAATTTTTGTGAGGTCTGCTACCACGTTGAGGTGAAAAATGTCAGACGGTAATTATCTTATAAATAAACCAGGTACAGTGGCAGTCCAAGGGTGCACCAACAGACTTCTGGACACAGAGATTTGATTGTTGCTCCATAAAAACCTTTTCCCTTCAAAACATTCCACAAATCATTCCCCAGAGCCACCCACCCATATGCCTCAGAGATCCGGCAAATTAATGTTAATTAAGACTTGGAGTCCTTCCACGTTTAAAGGAAAAGAAGGGAGCTTCAATCTCGATGGCCATCCGCACGGAACATAGCATCATTTCATCTGCCTCAGCCCCCACCCCGGCACAATCCCTTCTCCAGCGCCCATCCTGGCGCAGTGTCCTTCGACCGCAAAACCAAAGGAGTGCAGAGGAAAAAAGCTTGTGTGCCGGACACCCAACGTCTTGGGCAAAATGTTTCATTAGAACCATGTCGGCCGCAAATGGCAGGAAAGGAGCCCAACCCAAGAACCCTCCCCTTTGAGGGACCCGGAACCCGGTTCCCCGGTGCCCGCCTTCTGTCCACCAGCCCGCCCAGTCCCATGGCCACTGCTTATACTAATTTTCAGTGCACAAAGACGGACTGTGAAAAAAGGCAACCCCAAGAATGGACGGAAGAGCCAGGCAGGGTGAACTGGTACTGAGCTCGCCTGAAGATGAAAGTCGGGAAAACTTTCCCTCGGATCTGGACAGGGGTTTGGGCTGCTTTCTTTGACGTTGCGTCTTTTTTGCATTCTTTTGAATTCTCTAACGAACTTCCAACTGGCTCTCCATCTAATCATTGGGATTTGGCATATCGAACGGAGTCCCAAAACTTTGTGTGGTCTCCGCCAAGTTGCCTCGTAGCAAAAAAAAATTATTGAACATAAACCTGAAGAAAACCAAGACAGTGAAACTTTATTAAAAAATAATACGAATTCTGAAAATTTCTAAACTACAATTTTTCAAACTCTAGAAGACTGAAGTCTAACACAGGATTTTTTTCCTTTTTGTGATTTTAGGAAACCATTCCAGCAACACCGACCGTGACCACCGATACCGCCAGCAGCGTGGTTGGAGTGGGCACCGGGGGCGCAGGCGGAGGAGGGTCCGGTGCGGGTGGTGGCGGCATCGTCGGCGCGGGCGGACTTCTCGGCGAAGTGGTCAGCGGCCTGAGCGGCGGCGGGGGCAGCGAATCGGAGGCATACGCCGGCCTGATGAAGGACGCCGACAAGTTGAAGCTGATGCTGCTCGCCTGGAACTACCAGAACTCGACGGCGGTCCGCAACGGAACCGAGGGTCCGGACCTTTCGGTGGTGGGTGGTCTGTGGGCCCAGTACCAGAACGCTCTGGCCCAGAACGCTGCGGCAGCGGCGGCGGCCAGCGTCAAGATGGACAGTTCGCTGTCGCCGGTGCCGCGGCAGGACACTCACTCGCCCATGGAGACCCAGGACGAAACGAACTCGTCCGGGCAGAAGGAGGAAGACGAGGTCTCCGAGGACGACTCCGACGACAAGCTGGATGAGAAGTTGGCCACCACACACGATCCCGAGCGCCTCAAGGCCTTCAATGTGAGTAATGCGAGTGAGATGAGAGCTGAGAGTGAGCAGCGAATGTAAAGCCAAGCGTTGCCAAAGAAAGCGCCAGGATACTCTGGTCGATATTCGGATAGATCGGTGGGCAATAACGATTCCCTTCCCTTTCAGATGTTTGTGCGACTGTTCGTGGACGAGAATCTGGACCGCATCATTCCGATATCGAAGCAGCCGAAGGAGAAGATCCAGGCTATCATCGACTCGTGCGCCCGCCAGTTCCCAGAGTTCAGTGACAGATCCCGCAAACGTATCCGAACCTATCTGAAGTCATGCAGGCGCAACAAGAAGACCCGGGATGGATGGGAGAACACGGTAAGTGGGACTACATTTCCGATTTTTCATTTTCATGGCACATCTCCCACTACAAAGCAAAGGAGTCACTTATTAACATGAATACTTTCCCCTCCTTTTTTCAGACCCGACCCACTCCCGCTCATCTCACGTCCGTGCAGGCGGAACAAATCCTGGCCATCGCCTGTGAGAATGAGTCCATGAATGCCAAGCGAATGCGGATTGGCCTGGAGCCCATTACCCATGCGGTTCCGGCGCCGGGTAGTGCAGTCGCCGCAGCAGCCGCCGCAGCTGCCGCTGCCGCTGTGGTGGCTGCCACCAGCTCGGGAGCCGGAGGAACCAGCACAACGACCGCTGGCAACGCAACCGTCACTTGCGGCGTGGGAGGAGCCGCAGATGCCGCCGGACTCACCAGCGTCGCGGCAGCTGCTCTGCCCTTTGTTAGTGCCGTCGGCTTCGCCCGCTCTACCCCCAACTCGGAGCACGCCGAGGCCCTGCCCTTTGGGGCGGCCGGCACGGTAGGTGGCAGTGCGGGTGGTGGCAGTGCAAGTGGCGGCCAAGTGGGCGGTGGCGGGGGCATGAGCTCGGCGCGCAGCTCTCCCCTCGCCCTCAGCTCAAATGCCAGCGTGAGCGGCGGTGCTAGTGTTACTGGCCTCACCCTGGCCAATGGCGCCGGGGCCTCCAACGGAGCCGGTCTGCCGGCCAGCAGTCCCTACACCACGGATTTCAGCTCCCCTTCGACGGCTTCGCCGTTTGTGGCGGCGGCGGCAGCAGCGGCCGTAGCTGCCGGCCGGGCTCCTAGCTATCCGGGATACTTTCCAGGTGTGGCTGGCCTGGGAAACGGTGAGTTTAATTATGGTTTTAAAAACTTTCTTGTTAGGCATTTATGTTGGTCATAATTTAATTAATTTAAAATTTAAAATTATGGTTTAGTTTAGTAAATTTAAGAAATATTTGCCAGAGACTTATAATTTTGCATTTAATTTTCAGTTACGCCCACCGATCTCTCGATGAAGCCCAATAGCCTCACATCTGGCATTGGCGGCAACTTGGTCAGCAACAACAACAGCAACAACTCCGTGGCCGCCAACATCAACTCCCAGCTGAGTGCCGCCAATTTGGCCAGCCTGAGCAACGCGAACAACAACAACGCTCTGGTGACCGCCACGCAACAGCTGCAACAACTCCAGCAACAGCAGCAGCAGCAACAGCAACAGCAGCAGCAACAACAGCAGCAGCAGCTCCTGGGTGGCGGTGGTGGTGGTGGCATGGACGGACAGTCCGCCCGAGTGCCGCCCATCCTACCGCACAAGTTGAGCGCCAACGAGGTGACGGCGGCCCGCCAGGTGATATCCGCTTACCGCGAAAGCGCCGCCTTTCTGCTCCGCACCGCCGACCAGGTTGAGCAGCTGCTGGTCCAGCAGCAGTAGAGGGGTAGTGGGCGGTGAGCGGGAGACGACAAAGGCTGTAGGGAAGCCGACGGCGGGGCGCACTCTAGGTTCGAGACCCAAGCGATGCCAGGCGCGTGCGGGTTGTTCCTATTTTAAATTAAATTTAAAATGAATTACACACACAATGCAACACTGCAACACTGCAACACTGAAGCCAAACTAAGCGAAAAATAGTCAAACCATAGAGCAAACTAACGATGAGAACCAGAGGGGTCGATCGCAAATCGACAGCAGATTAACGAAATAGTCAAAGCAGTTCATTTAAACAAAACATTTTAAGTGTTTTTTCCTCCAACTACGTACAGCATATTTAAAATAGAATTAAACGATAAACAAAAACCAAAAGAAATATTGCAAATATCACAACAGTAAAGTACTCGGAGTCGCCTCAGCTAGCTTAAATGTTTCGAAAATCGTTTAAAAAATCCCACCTTGTTTGATATTTCAAAAACTTTTTGACTATCCTCTGCATGGAAGGTTTCAATATGTTACTTTAATCTTCCGGTCCTATACGAAAGCCTACACCTTTTAGAATCGTTTCAGTTAGCTGAGGTGGCTCTAGTTTAAAATAAAACCAAGCAACAGTTCAACATACTACAGTGTCTACTAAAAGTAAACCTACAATAGCCATACACACACACTCGCATTGATTTAGTTTCAACTTTTTATTATCGAATACTTTTTGACTCTCGTCCTTCGGAGAGCCATTGATTCCGGGCCCGTTTTCAAAGTGCGCGATTTGTTAAGAAAATTAAAAAAATATAAATAATAAGTTGAGTATTGTTGTACATTTTAAGCAAAAGATTTAAAAAAAATTTTAAGAAAAAACAAAACAAACAAAAAAAACGTAAAACTATGAGAAAACACAGGGTGATACTTTGAAAAATTAATACAATGCATAAGCTAAAAATTAACGAGAAACAAAATATGTAAAGAAAGTCGATTCGAGAATGGCATAGATGTTGGTAAATGTGTATTTAACGTTTAGAGTTTACATTTGAACACTGTTTTCTGGATTAATTGTATTTATCTTATTGAGTTGTTATCCCATTAACTTTCTCTTACGTGTATATATTTTAAAAGGTTCTTTTCAAAGACATTTTAAGTTTAACTGTTGCTTTTTACTCGAATTCGATTATGGAATAATACAAATAAAATAATTATATACAAATAGCCATTCATGTTTTTTGCAAATATAAATGTGCATGTAAAAATAAGAACACTTTAAAACACACACGGACGGTAAAAAATAAAATAGTGCATCAGTTATGTATGAGTGTGTCGAAGAGAATTGGAGCATCCAAGAGCCAGGCAGGGCAAATTATAGAATTTAATGATATAAATAAATTGCTAAAATTATTTAACCAACAATTATTGACTAAACCTAACTAAATACTCCAATGAATCCGATACACTGCTTGCAAGGCAGAAAAAACATTTATACAGAATACTTAAACATAAATTAATGTGTGGCATTTGCGTAGGAGAGTAAACTAATTAAATCATCACGAGGCAACACGAATGAAACAAGACATTTTAAAAATCGAATTAATAAAGAATTTATGAGAATTATATGTACATTAAGAATATGTGTTTTAATTTGAACAAAAGTGGAAAACAATCGTTGTCACTCGGCTTCTTGGGATCCTCTTTAAAGGGGACCCCTTTTTACCCTGCAAAAAATATATATATCAATAATTATTTATTTTTTTGCAAAAATGTTATGGTTGATCCTCTTCAAAAGTCGGAAAAGTAAATGGAAGGGCACTTTGAACCATGGCAATGGCTATACCTTGGCCATTCCTTACGATTTGTGCATGGATTCTCTATAATTTTGCATCAAAATCTGTGAACGAAAATTTTTTGTAATTTTTTTGTGAAATTTTCTGGGGGTTCCCCTTCACAAATCGGCAAAGTGCATGGCAGGACACTTTGGACCACCGCGATGTCCATATCCTGACCAATTTCCGTCCGATTCTTGAGCAAAGCACCTCTAACGATTTGTGAATGGATTCTCCATCATTTTGCATCAATATCTAAAAACGATTTTTTTTTTAGATTTTTTGTGAAATTATCTGAGGGATCCCCCTTCAAAAATTGGGATTACTTGGGCAATGGGGGATTCTTCTGTGGCGCCATCTGATTATAAAGTTATTTTTTTTTTTTTGGCGCCATCTGTGAGAATAGCTTAGTAGAAGGTGCCACCTATGTGTGACAACACAGCAGCTGAAAACTTCCCAAGTCTGGCAGCTTCCGCCAAATTGAAATTTGCGAAGTTCCGATATCGGATTTCAATAATCAATTACCGTAATATCAGCAAAGCAGAAAAGCTAGCCAATTATTGTTTTAATTACGAAATAAACGGGAAAGGGTGGCTGTGAAACAGACAACGAGGATGACTTGAATTCGACATCTCCTAATCTCTCCCAGAAGAAAGGTAGATCTGAGCTAAAATTGTTTTGAATTTTGCATTCTATTTTTATGTGAATGAAGAATGTGTGATTTATGAAAAATTGGAATAATTAGATCTTATGTTTAAAATGAAAACAAGGTGTTGATTTATTTCTTAACTATTTATTATTTATTTTACACAATTTTGTAAATTAATTTGCATTTGATGTAATGCCAAAAATAAATTAGATATGAACTTAGCTTAGATCCCAAACAGATTCCTTGGTGTTTGTGTTTAATTACAGATTCTCGTCTCGTTTTCTTAAATTGAACTATGTGTAATGACTGTTTTATGAAGGCGAAAAAGAAGTGATACAGTAAGGTCCGCGGAAGCACCGTAATTCTTAGCGTGCATCCCTTACAGACGACGAATTCGCACCAGTTTTGTGATGGAGATTGCAATTTCTTAAGCCCAACCAACTGGGCCTTGGCAAGATTTCACTAAGCAATTTTGTATGTGGTTGATGAAGACTCCTTCCTCCTCGCTTACGCTATTTCTTAAGGACTACGGATAGAACTGCTGGCCGGACAGCTTTAGTCTCTTCACGCCAGGACACCGTCCAGGGCGTGGATCACTCCGTTGGTGGCCGGAATGTTCGATGTGACCATCTGGGCGTCATTTACTTTGATTTTGCCGGCCGACGTCTTCTGCAGGATCACTGTTTTGCCGGTGTACAGCGAGTCCTTGACCTGGTAGAAGCGCATGCCGGCGGAGAAGAGGGCTCCCGGCACAATGTGCTTCATGGCAAACTGTTCCGCGGCCTCCTTGTCATTGTACAGCTTCTCCAGTGTATCGGAGTCCAGTTCGCTGAAGCTCTTGTCCACAGGAGCAAAGACGGTGTAAGTCTTGACACCTTTGACAAAACATAAAAGTTATATATTTTATGAAAAAACAATTTTGCTTGCATTTTCCTCACCCTTGCTCTGCAGCTTTTCGGACAGTCCAGAGGTGTACAGGATCTTCAGGAAGTTGCTGAAGCGACCCTCGCGATCAGACTGCAGGGTTTGGAGCAAATCCCCGACGGGCAGAGGGAACATTACGCGGTCCACAGCATGGGCCACTCCCTGCGGTATCTTGATGTCCTTCTTGTTCAGCACAACCATGGCTCCATTGATTGTAGTAAGCTGAGGAGTGCGATTTTTTATTTCTATACCCATATTTGTTTCAAGTGCATGTCTTACAGTCACATCATTCCACTCCTGGTCGTGCATGTTGTACTGATTAACTCGCAACTGAGTTCCGGCCAGAGAGACGCCGGTCATCTCGTCCTGCAGGGTGGCTATTTCGAAGGCTCCGGGGATTACGTGGTGCAGCAAGAGCTACAATTAGTCGAGTTAATTATACATTCTTTTAGTAATTTATTAGGACTTACTCCGCTCAAGAGTCTGGGGTTCGACTGGAACTTCTCCTCAGCCCGCTCAGGTCCGCCCAACTGCACCAGCAAGTTCTTGAAAGCCTTGTCCGTGGGCACGAAAATGGTATAGGGTCCTGTCTCGTTCAGGATGCTGTCCAGACCAGACTGCCGCAGGTACTTGGCCATGGCGAACAGACCGTTGGCCTTGAGGATGTGGATCAGATCCTCACTGGGGTTGGACAGCACGGAACCGACGGCCGGGCCAGCCTGGGCTGCCTTCTCACTGTTCTCCGTCTCCTGCACAAGGGCGTCGGCGTATTGGGTGTGGGCTGGCACAGGCTCTGGGTTGTGGGTGACATCCGACAGTCGCTCGGTGACCACGGGGAAGTGGGTGGAGGCTCCGCCCAGGTAAGGCGCAACCGTAACCGTCGATGCACTGTAAATGGGGGCGGGAGTGGTGCGAACCAGACTGGCGGCATTGGCGTGGGTGGTGGTGCTCTCGAAGAACAAATTGTGGCGTTGAGTCACTGGAGCTGCGGTTGTGGTGGTGCTAGTGGTGGTGGTTGAGGTCGAAGTCCTGGATGGGTGGTACTGCCTGTGGTTGTGTGGAGTTCCACGGGAAACAAACGGCGTTGGTGTGGTGGTCGTGGTAGTTGTTGTAGAAGTCGTGGTGCTGGGAGCTCTGGTAGTCTGGATGATCTTTCCGCTCTTGATCTCCACCAGCTCATCATTCGGCAGGGTCAGTCGGGAAACAGAGGGAGGCAACTTGATCTCACCGCTTCGGATTCTCTCCAGGATGCTCTCCACCTCGGCGCCCGTTTGCTTGGTCTCCTTCTCGCCGTTAGCCTTGACTCCCTGGATCTTGAAGCTGCCATCGGACTGCTCCTCCAGGTACACGTAGGTGGCCTTCTTTTTGGCCGGCACTGGGGGCGGAGCAGCAGTGGCCGGTGCTTGGGATTTCGGGCTCAGGCCTTCGATCTCATAGCCATCGGGGATCAGTCCGCGCTTAGCCAGTTCCTCGAGCGATGGTGGATCATCCGAGTCGGAAGTAATCACCGCCGAACTGGCAATACTGTTGGCTCCACTGCTGATGCCCTGGATGTCGCCAGCTCCGCCGCCGTACAGAGCCGCCAAGCCGGAGAGATCGACGCCTCCTGGCAGGGAACCAGTGGGCAGGGAGTCCGACTCCTGTGGATCGGGTGATCGCAGAATCTGCACTTTTCCGCCGCCGGGCAGCTCGAGGTCCTTGCTCTTGGTGGGCGCAACATCGCTGAGACTGAGCTTGGCATCGCCTCCCAACGCCTGCTGGGCCAGCAAAGTCTGCAACTGCTCCTGGGAGTAGGCCTTCTGGCCCTGCACCAGGTTGGGATCTGTGGTGCGGATCACCTGTACTCGTTGTCCGTTGGGCAGCACCAGATCCATCTCGTCGTAGGTCTTGTTACCCGTCAGTGGTTGCTGCGGGGCCTCGGACAAGGCAGCCTTCAGTTGCTTGAGCAGGTCATCGCGGGCTATGGTCTTCACCGGCTTCTTGCCCTTCTGGCTCGGATACTTTCCCAGCTCCGACTTGACCTGGGCGTAGATGTTCTTCTTGGGCGTGGTGGTGGCCTCCGTTGTGGTCGTGGTGGTCGTTGTAGTGGTGGTGGTCGTCGGGTGCTCCTTGTAGTACTGTTGCAGGGCACTGTTGAACTGGTTGTACTCCGTGGGATGAGCCACTGGCCTTCCTCGCACCGGACCTCCGACATACTGAGGACTCTGGTAGTTTCCGTTGTGTTGCGTGATGATTGTGGGCAGAATGTGCTGCTTGATCTGGTGCTGCTTGGCCAGGAACTCT
This sequence comes from Drosophila atripex, assembly GCA_035045925.1. NCBI lineage: Eukaryota > Metazoa > Arthropoda > Insecta > Diptera > Drosophilidae > Drosophila > Drosophila atripex. Next base: position 13,176,945 of record JAWNOP010000070.1, read on the forward strand.
TCGTGCTGCTGGCGCACCTTGTGCTGCTGTTTCTCGTACTGCTTGGCCACGAACTGCTCGTGCTTCTGGATCAGTTTCTGCTTGTACTCCTGGTCGGCTGCCTGCGTTTGGGTCTGGATCGGAGCCTGGGCATTTACAAACTGGTGCTGGAACTGGGGCTGCTGTTGGATCTGCTGGTGTGGCTGCTGCTGCTGCTGGTGTGGCTGTTGTGGTTGTTGCTGGAAGGTTCCTCGGGTGGCCTCTGGGAATGGGGTGGCCTGCAGATTGCTGAAGATTTGGGGAACCGGCAACCCTAGCTGGGGAGTCAACTGATATTGCTGCTGGGTGGGCTGCTGCTGGTAATTAAAGGCAGGCTGCTGTTGCTGAGGCTGCTGCTGCTGCTGCTGCTGGGGAATCGTCTGGAAGGTGGGTACTGGAGCCTGGCTAGGTAGCTTCTGCGTGGTCTGGGGCAGCACTTGGGGTCCGAACTGCTGGGGCTGCTGAAAACCGAATTGCTGCTGCTGTTGTTGCTGTTGCTGGTAGGTTTCCGGCGAGGGTTGCGGTGGGAATGCTGTGGATTGCAGCCGCGAGTCTGCAGGAGAAGTCAAGGCATCGAGTTAGAGGTGAAAGATTAGAGATAACCTTAAGATCATCTTACCGAATTGCTTGTGACGATGTTGCTGCTGCTGCTGCTGCTGGGGTTGCTGGGATCCCGCAAAGTTACGCAAATCCAAAAAGTTCTGGTGATGCAGATCAAGGCCTCCGGCCGATGACGGCAACTGCTGATGCTGCGGATGTTGCTGCGGAAACTGGGGGGCAGTCTGCAGTTGGTTTTGGGTCGAGCGCTGGAACTGTTGGTTTTGCTGCAAATGCTGCTGCTGCTGGTGCTGCTGGGGCTGTTGCTGTTGCTGCTGCTGTTGTTGTGGGAACTGCCCAAAGCGGTGCTGCTGCTGCGGTGCCTGGTGGTGGATGTGGGTGTGCTGCTGGGGGCGATGGGGAATGGGCAACTCCACGCCCGCCTGGACAAAGTTTTGCTGGTTGTACGGCTGCAGATTCAACTGGCGGCGCTGCGAGTTGTGAAAGGGCGGCTGCAACAAAAGAGTCGCCAAGTGAGTTACAACTTTCCAAGACATTGCATCATCCAGGCCAGTGCAGAAAACCAGATCTGGCTATTGGCTGGTTTCTCCTTCACTGGCTCTGGCTGGGATCAGAGATAAGTAATACATTCAATGAACGCCGAGCAATTGCCTCAATACTCCAAAAATGGACATGAACCAGTTACAAAAGCGGGCTGCTCTATTTCAACTGCGAGACTGCGAGTCTGGTAACGCTCTGGGGTCCTTTCTTTGGCGGCCAGTCGGTCAAGTTGAAGACCGTCACAAATGTAAACTTGTTTTGGGAATGGCTTAGGCAACAGAAAATGTTCGCCAGATATTACTTAAGTATGCTCATATCTATAGATCTCAAATCAGCATAAATTCAAATGCTAAATCCGCCAGATAATGGCAGTCTCATCGAGGGGGCCTCTCAATTGAAGAGGTCTGTATTCAGTTAGTAACCCACTTTTATTGTTTCCCATCGGCAGTTGTCATTAGTGGATCTCTTTCCCCAAGCGACCTGCTTATACAATATTGCAGCAGAGCCCGCCCTGAGAACTGCTCGTCATACACGGCGTATGCGTACTGCCACCAACCCAGCAAACGGGCCAAAAGCATCGGTCAGGCACCAGGCATCAGGCAATTGTTCAACAACAGTTATCCAACACAATTGCCAAAGCGACCCAAGGAGGCAAGGCTTAGTGGCTATCGGCGGAGGGTTGTCTCGAGAGTGTGTTTGGTTTATGGCCAAAGTGCTGCATGTATAATTTAATTGCCACGGCCATAAATCTTCTTCTGTGTTTCAGCCGATGCCAGATTGAGGCGTTATCGGACCGCTCGAGCCACGGCTCTTTCTTTTCATTTCGCAGGGTAATTATGTTGTTGCCGCTAATGCCGCGCCTCATCATGCCGCGATGATGCCGCCAAAAGTTGTCAGTGGGACTACGGATTATGCAACCTAATCGCGGTGCAATGATTAGCCTGGCGAAAAGTTCAAACACATTTCGAGCAGGTGAATGCTGGAGACGGGCAATCGTGGTAATCGAATAAAACCTTACTCAATTGCAAAATACATTATTCTCGGCTTATGATTTCCCTTCGATCACTGCCAGCCCGCATAATCCAATCTAAAGACAACAAAATCCAATGCCTTGTCATGCCACACGGCAGCTTTTTGTTCACCATCCTCGGCTTCGGATGGGTTTTCTTCGGCTTTCAATAGAAACGAAGATGACTTTTCCCCAACAAATTGCCTGGCTGGTGAAAACGCCAATCAATCACCAATCAAGTGCCAAAGCAATCAGCATCCCCAGCCCTAGAGCCACTGAACCCGGTCCTCCTAGGGCCAGTCATACAATATATCTTTTGCTTTCGATTTCCTCGTCCCCCAGCCTGAGCCCCAGCCCCAGCCCCCGTCCCAGGTATGTCGGCATGTGTTAAACATGTCAATTTCATGGTTTAGCGTACTCATTCAACATTTTCTCGACGCCCGTATGCAAAACGCTTTCGTTTTTAACTGCCACCACAGTGCCGGAGTGTCGGCCACCAATAAATGCGCCGCGCATGCGCATTAACCCACCGGAGGCAGGTGACGTCCCCGACTATTGTTGTGGTTTTTGCTGTCACCAAATGCCACGCAGCCTACACCATTGATACCCAACTGTTTGCCACTGCGGCTGAATACGTCAAATGATTGACAAACGAAGAGTAAAGTGAGTGGGTGATGAGTTAATCGAGTGCCACAAAGCAGTAGCTCACAGTTGGCAATTCCCGAAATTTTCTATCAATTTTATGACAATCTGTGGCTTCTCTTCAGCATATTCTGGGTGCTAAACAAAAAGCCTTAATAAGCCCTAATAATTTAAATGTTCAAATAAAATACTAGTTTGCTAATCTATTTAACATTCCCTGGATTAGCAAAGAAAGTTCCATTAAACAAACAAATGTTGGGATGGGCCCCCGATAACAAATTCCGTTTCGTTACGTAAACTTTTCCACTGCCGGGCTGTCAAATCCAATGGGCATTATGCTAATGAGGGAAGATACGGCATGAGATAGCCGGCAACAGGTAGAAGTCACTGCATTCCACCAGATCGAAACCAGTTTTCAATTTTCAGATACTATTTTCGTACACTCGCTGGGGCGTTTCGATACATGATGTATCTGTCAGTTACATGGCTCGAACTGCCGGCTAATTTGTTAATAATTCATAATTGATTTCACATCACACATCAGCTCGAGACAGGTGGTATTATGAGAGTTAGACAGCAGTCGGCGGATGAGATCCAAGATCCGAAATGAAAGCGAAATTTTGGGAAATTTCTTTTTGTTGTCAGGTTCGGTTCGGTTTGGGTTTCGTTTCGCAGTGAAAGTCATTGGCCAGATATTTAGTAAGCATTTAAGCCGTTTATGTTAATTAGAATTTAATAGTTAAAATCAAGAGGCGACCTTTGGGGCAACCGCTGCCTCAAGAAATGCCTGCCTTAATTAAGAGTTACCCAAAAGTCTGAAGCTGTAAATTCTTCAAGTCCCCAGTTGCGCAACAGCCTCTGGTCTCCGCATCTGACAGATGCTTCTCGAGTCGCACAATTTACCAGCTTGTTTGTTTTTTGGTCATGTCATTGGCCAATGGCATCCAATCTGGCCCCGTTTTCCCCGATTGCCTTTCGGATTTCCTGTCTTCAAGAAAAACTAAATGCATTTGCCTTCCAGTTTAAAGCTGAATCTGTGATTGGACTTCTTTTTATCTCACTTGCTAGCTTGTTGTTCGGCTCTGTTTTTAGTAGCCTATGGGTTTTTGGCGATTCGAGCAGATTCAAGGTTGTTGCGACTAGAATTGTCTGCAGAATTGCTGCGAAGACCTGAGGATCTTTTTCGGAGGCGCTTAGAGTCGTGTTGTGCAATTTGTGTTCTGGCCAAAAAAAGAGGTGCACATGTCAGATGTCAGTTTGGGCTTCAATTTAATGGCCAGCTAATGAGAATCACGGTTCTGTGGAGAGGAAGTTTTCTTGCGAAAAGCAGAGAACTAGGGCAATTAAAGTCAAAATGTTGAGCCATTTAATAACAGAGAACTAAGCTGTTGTAAAATCTCTCTAAGTAGATGGTGCCGATCATTGGCCAAATCTGATTTATGACTGTGTTGCAATTGAGTTTTATTGACTCATTAAATTGTTTGTCTAGCTTATCATAGCAGGGCATCGCCATCTCAGTCCGATCTTTGAAATCGTGCTCACACCATTTCCACATCGCCATCAACCTCTCATCGATTAATCGGAGTGGTGTCTGAGTGAGAACTGAGTGCGGCATTGCGATATCCTAGCCCGGTTCGATCTTCTGGCAAATGCCAGAACTGGTTGGCAAGGCGGGTAGCCCCCGCCAGTCCCCCCTGTTGACAATTTCGTGTGGCAGACACCAAATGTGCATAATAAGCTCTTGATGACGGTTGATGGCTTAGTTTTGCGCCTGTTGCCGACGAGCCTTCGGTGCGGAGTTGGTCAATCCAAGTATTTGGCAATTCCCTTTCACTTTTCCGGACTATCGACAAATGACTGCAGCCTGCACAGAGAATCCCCGAAATAAAAAAGAGGCAAACAAAATATGGGTATGGATTTCCTAAAGGCATTTTAATTGCCAACAAAATAGCCAGGCTGGCTAAGCAAATAAGTAATTAATTTGCGGTGCACAAAAGAATGCCCGACAACAATAGCCACGGCAACAGCAAAAGTGAAATTTACATAAAATTGTGTAATTAACTGAGGTAAATAAGAAATCGCCTCAAGCGAGGCTTTAGCCAACACCTACACCTACAAAATATGTACCTTCTCCACCCAAAGAAATCCACATGAAAGCAAAAGAAGCCACCGGGCAGCCACACCAGGCGCAGTACCACAGCAAAGAAAAGGTTCCGACCAAGTGCCGCCAGCAAGTGAGACAAAAGCAGCAATAACCACCGAAAAACTGAAACTGAAATTGAGGCAAAAACAAATGTTATTTAACTGGGGCTTTAAACCCCCTCAAGAAGCGGCAAAAAGAAACTTGGCCAGCTCGGAGCAGTCTGACGATAAAATCGGTAAAGAGACCTCTCCGACCCAAACGAGGTAAAAGTGCTGCAAACTGTTTATAAATTGAGCCAATTTATTTACAGATATCAGTAAGTGTGGGCTAATATTGATGGAATCTCGTTGATGGCAATTCAAAACTATTCTTGTCTGCAACTCCCGCCTTGGTTGCCTTTGATACTCCACTCTGGCTTAATTGAAGGCCTGGCATCCACAAAATTGCATAATCGCCTGCGGGCTCGGCCAAATTGTGACTAAATGCAGTCGTCAGTATGTTGGCACTTCAGACCTGAGTGGCATACAAGCTTAGTTTAATTGAATTGGAGATGCAGGCAAATGAGTTTGCGAATTAGGCAAAGTGCCAATGGCAGAAGTTGCACAAAGTCGCTTCCTCAAAGAGTCGCTTGCATCCGCAACTCGACACCCACTCCCACCCACCTGCCCAGGTGACTCCCGAGCCCACCGAGTGCATCGCATCCAAGACAGTGCGCATGGAAGTCTGCTCATATGCTTAATTTGACACACTCTGACACTTTTTACGAGCAGCTAAGATTTATTACACCATTAGCATGGCCAGGGGCAGCATTTGCAGTTTCTGCCACTGCCAGATACTAACTAAGGTAAGCAATTGTAATTTGAATAAACCCACTTAGTTTTTCGGCTTCGACTCGGTTTTGGGCATGAGAAAATGTGGGTTTATGGGCCATCTGTTTTTGGATAATTAACATCTTCATATGGCTAATTGCTCTGGCTTGGTTTTTATTATTTCTCGGCCAGATAGTTTCTTGTTGATGAGAAAACTTTGGAAGGTCAGAGCACGACTAGAAAGTGAGAATTATAAATAGCATTGACCCATACTCACTACACTATCACCACCATCGCTTTCCGAACAAATAACTCAATCTTCAGCCCCAACACACTTTCAATTTCGAAACCACAATATCAGCCCAATAATATCATAATACAATTATTATTTGGCAGACAATCGCCTGAAAAATCCTCATAATAATCAAAAGCCATTTGCGTGCCAGCCGAACATAAAGTAGGAGCCCCTAAAAATGATATTATTGTTGGAAATAAATTTAAATACGCTGCAATTTTACTTTCCAATTCAATAATTTTGGCGCACGCAGCTAAGCGAATTGCGTGCCGTATATCTTTGGATCTCGGCTCCACGGACAAGTTACACTTCAGGTAGGAGTTGTGGATGTAGTTGGCGCCCACATCCGAGACATAGATTTATATTCGTTTCTGCGATGATGGACAGTGGCGAACAATCACGAGAACCGCCAAAAATATTTCTTGTATATTAATTTCGCATTGTAGAAAGGCCTTCCAGCCGAAGATTTGCATTCGCCGGTCTTCGTTGCTCAACCGCCTTTGCCGTGAAATTTCATTGACAGTGCCGGAACACGCCCAAAAGCCTTTCCACGCTCATCAGCTGTCCGGCCTGGTGCCTTTTGTTAAACTCATCATCCCCAGCTCTTGTAATTTTTGTGCAATTTTTCCCATTTTTTGCCAGCTGTCAGTGGGAATTTCAATGGCGCCAATATACAAGCGATACAAACAGCCATTTCAAAGGCGCTTATTTCGGCCATCTCTTGTATTTCGCACTTGTATTTGCCTTAGTGACTTCAGAGCCATTCAGATGGGATTGTTTGTCTACTCGTTTTCATGGGCTGTCACTTGAAATGAAGCGCCTCGATTTCAATTGATGTCCGGTCTTAAGGTTTTGTCGCTCTGCCAGCCTCAGATATATGGGTCACCAGTTGTTATCTTAGGGGTTTTGCCAACAAACTCTACCAATTTGCAGCGGTGACCTTGGCCAGCGTATTAGATTGGCGAATGGTGGGAAAAGTGTGAAGATATAAGGTCGTCATGGCTTCAAGATAGTCCGATTTGATATTTACTTAGATCTCAGATCCACCACTTTATTTAAACCAATTAGGCACTTTTTTATGGACCCTTTCCTGTCTCAAGCGACAGACATTTCTAGCAATCCGATTTAATGCTTGTCTAATGCATTAATTACACATCAGCATTGCTCCATAGACCGGCAGACATGCAACTGGCTGTGGAAACCCCAGCCACCAGACTCCCCCACCGTGTGCCATTTGTCAAAGGGGCCGCCATTGTTTGCCAAGGAATGGAATGAAATGAAAAACTTTTGATTTTCTTCTACAGTTTTTCTTACTTTTCCATTCCATTTCCAGTTTGAATTCATAATTTATGGGTTAGCAGTGCGCCAAAGCTAGCTGAGTCGAATGCCTCGGATTCGAAAGTGAAGTTCTTATAGTTTTAATTGCATTTACTCCACGGAGGAACCAATTAAGTCATTTTCAGATTGTATCGCGGCCGGCTAGTTGGTCGCAAGTCGCAAGTCGCGACCCGCCAAATGCTCACATTTCTGGCTTCGGGTGGGTCTCGTGCCCGCTTTCGGTCACGCAAGCCCCGCTTTTCCCAGAAGCCCAACATAGAAGCTAAAGCTCGCCGGGGTCTGCACATGCTAATTATGGAGCCGGGTCCCGCCGGGTCCCAGGGTCCATGGTCTGACAAATGTTTCGACTTGCCACCGACTCCGAGCTGGAGTCGGTAAACGGTGCGCTGGTGCAGTTCGTGACAGTTTTTAGCAATTACCCGTATGGGACGAAACGCGACAAAGTCGTAGCCCCAGCTGACCATTGTTTAGCGGTTAGTAACCCTTTGGGGAGATTAGTGGCCGCCACTAGCCATGCCTGGGGCTTGTGAGACGTCGCCGGAATGCCGTCAAGCCAGCGGGTCGCCCCCACTTGATCGATGCCATTCGGCGGTGTAGAAAACAATCCCGACCAAGAGCCATTTAGGCCTTTAGTTTTTGTTTTTTTCGAAAGAAATCGAAAGCAAATCCATTGCGCCTCGCATGCTTAGGTGATGCACTCAAATGCGCAGAGGAGAAAAAGCACCGAAAACCGCCGAGCAAATTAAAATTTATTATTTGCAACAAAACGAAAACAGTTTTGGGTGCCGAAGAAGCGAATGGAAAATGCAACTGAAATGCCATGGAAGCTATGGAACTTTTGCGGTGCAGAAAATCACCGAAGCTTGCGAAAAGTGTTTTTCTCTTACTGCAACTCTTGTTAGTTTTCTTCAAACCGAAAGTGCCAGTACTGGGACAGGGAGTACTGGGGTATTCGGTCGGTCGGTGGCGATAATGTGGCATGAAGCAGCCAGCGGCGGCAGACGGACGCCGCCAGCAGTGTTGTGTGAAGTGGGTTGCATCCCGCCGCCAGTTGGGGGCGGATTCGGACCCGACAGCCACTAAGCAGAGTATCTCTCGGCCTCCGGGGCTTTGACTTCCTGCGCAGGGAACCTTCAAAAAGGTGCCACCTGGATCGCTGGAAGCGTTGCATCAGAGCCCGGGCTGAGCCAATATGACAGCCTGAAAGGTAAACAAGCTGACTTGGAGGTTGCTTAAAAGTATTTCATAATGCAAAGAAATCGTATACGCCCTTTCGAAAATATTACCAAAAATATGTGGTCTTAAGGACTACTTTCATACGAGCTTACTACCTTATCTCTACAAACTTTAACCTTTTGTTGCCCATCCTAGTTTTGTTTTTTATGTGAATACCAGACAACTGTAAAATTGTTTTAACCACTTTTGCATTGCAACATGCCAAACCGCAAAAATGCCATTAAATAATTTCGCTGCGCATTTTCTTTTTGCCGAAAAACAAAACAAAAATAACAAAAATAAAGTGCAAATCAATGGACAAGTTTTTAGTGCTTTTAGGCATGGCTGGAGGCTAGAGGCTGGAAAAATTTGACTCCCACCGAGCCAGGCTGGCAAAAGGAAAACACACACAATTATGCAACATCTTCGCTGTCGTCTTGCAACATCTCTCGGCCGACCAAGCCAGACCCGACCAGGCCCACTCCGACCCGACCAACAGTTGCAGATGCCATTGCAGCAGTATCAGCAACAGCAGCAGCAGCAGCCGCATCAGCAACTGCGGCCTGTTTAAAATCTTGTTTTGGAAGTGTATGCCAGCAACAAACGCTTCTTCATTTTCGCGCAATAAACTTTTCGCCCAGACACAAAGAAAACGAAAGTGCAACAACATCGGGCAATAACTGGTTGCCCAGTTTGAACTGAACGCTGGAACCGCTGGGCTTGGCTATTGCTATTGCAATTGCATTACGTGGGCCAACTCGCTCCGGCGAGGATCGTTTGACTTTTGGCCATATTTGTGTTGAGTTATGGCGAGAAAGAAGATGAGGCAGCCTCTGCCAGCCTCTTGGCGAAACCCGTTCCACGTGGCGTATGAGTAACGCGGAAGTTGACACTTGCTGCTGCACTTGGTAGTGACGGTACGGCGCCGCGGCTGTGGGTGAAATTGCCTTGATATATTTACTGCACATACCGCCACTAATTGCGGCATTCATCAGGCGAGTTGCAACTTCCAATTCCTATTTGTCGCAGTTTGTAATTAGGCAACAAAAAGTGGCAAACAAAAAGAAAGATATTATGACAAAACCCACTTTGTCATCGGCGGCCCTCCGATTTTCAGTGGTTGGCCAATCCAAGCGACTTTTAATGACCCGGAGGAAGGGAAGCCATCCGACAAGCTGCCTGTCAATAACCAGCGATGAATTATGTCGCCGAGCCCTTTTACTTTCTACCTCCGATGATGTGCATCATCTTCTTAATCTCAGTAGCCATGCGAAATTATTTTTTATACGATATGGCTTTTTATTTTCCACTAAGCTAATTTCTGGCAATGGCGGAACAAAGTCTCTAGTTAACTGGCCATGTTAATGGCTTAATAATGGAGAAGTTCGGAGGGAACCATAGAAAGCGGAAGATGCCTGGAACCCCCACGTTTTTTTCTTCACTCCGCACCGCGGGAGATCCGCAATTCTCGGAAGAAATTCATATTCAACTTTTACCTGAACTACATTCTACGAGGGCTCCAAAGTGGGTCGGTACTTGGTGAAACTGGCCAGCAGGTCCAGCAAGTACAGTACCCGATTAGGTACATTTCATAATGGGTCTTATATCACCGATGCAATTGGTGCAACATTTCCCACTCCAGGTCCGGCAGCACTTTCGGTCGCCTCTGCCCGATCAGGCATGACACTTCGCTTTCATTCACTTTTCAGGCAATTTTCCTCATCGAAATTGATTTAATTCTCAATCAGTTCGAAGCCAGTTGGGTGCCCAGCGAATCAAATCAAGTCAGACCACGCGGCGCCTTAAAAAACACACCAGACACAATGGAGTAAAGAAACCCTCAATGGCCGGGTGTGATTAGCGTTCAATTATTTTATTTGTTTGTGGTTAGCAGCTGAAAGGCGCGATCAATGGGAATTATTTGGCTGCGATTCGATGTGGAGTGGCGCCAGGCTAATGGCAGCTAGTTACTTCCCTGAAGTGGGAAAATTGGAGGGCCTCCATAATGCAGACCCATAATGGGGGTCAGATTAGTGTGGTGGCCCGGCCAGTGGCACTGTCTCTTTCTTTTATTCACACTTGCCTGTTCTCGCACAAAAACAACTTTCATTTTTCAAGCCAAATCCATTAACAGTTTGTCACTTCACCGACACACAGATACAGAAATATCTTTGAGATAAATATGCAACCGAGCCACAATATTTTTAAAGATCTCTCGATGTGACCCACTTTCCCGAGACTCGAAACCGAACAGAACCCCGGCTCGCAAAATGAAATTACAATGAAATGCTGCCGCTTGTTATGATTGCTGGTTTGGTTGTTCTTTTGGGCTCCAGCAACAAAAGCATCGCACAGAAAACGAACAGGTTGTAGGGCCTGTCAGCTATACGGAAATTATGGCCAGCCCATTCAATAAACGCCCAACGTAAATCATTGTAAAATACCGCAATGCTCAGTGCCTGCCAACGGGCAGATCGGATCGAAAATGATGAGTTTATATTTCGGCAACTCCAAAGTGAATATCAGGCATTATGAGTGGCCGGGAGGGAGGCTTACAAGCTGGATTTATGGGTATGCGAAGAGCTTTTCTGATTATTAGTTGATTGGTTGCATAATCAGGTAACTTTCTGGCTATAATGGATAGTGATTAGAGCCTAAAATAATGCTCTTGTTAACAAATACTTGCAGAATTAGTTAGCACCCAGGGCTTTTTTTTTTTTTTTGCAAAAGTGAAAGCAAGGCTGGAAATATAAACATAAATATGCTAAATAAAAGCAAAACGAAACAAGCAACAATTTGGCAGGCCCAGAAAAACATGTTCGAAAAGACCAAACTGTTGTAGCTGTCGGGATGCTGGGATGCGGATTTCGGTATGGAACTGCTGCTGGAGATTAAACTTTGTAATCGCGAATGGACCATGGACGGTGGACGGTGGACTGTGGACGATGGGCAACAGATGTTGCTCGAACAGTTGACTGCCCGGCTGCCAAGTTTACACGACACAGAAGACACAATTGCCAACTACAGTACGTGAGGCAATATATACAAAATAAAATAATAAAAGTTAAAATTAAGCAATGGCAAAAACAGCAACCGAGAAAGAAATTGCAAAGAGCCGCCAAAGAGCTGGCAAATCCTAAAACAATACACTGTTTGCTAAGCCTGCGATGGCAACTTCAACTACTAGTAGTTCCTGTTCAGTGCCAGACAAAAGGAAGATGATGATACAACCGAAAAGCACTTTTTTCTTTCCTCGAACTTGGTTGGTTGCCCAAAAAACGCCACCAAATAGAGGCTGTGTCAATGGTGAGAGATGATGTTGGCAAAAAAAAACAAAAATCTGGTCTCGGACACGTTTTTCTTGCGTTGCGGAAAAATTGTGCAAGTTGCCAAAAAGGAAATCGGCAAATCAACAGATGCACGAAGAGGTTAAGGACAACACAATATATAGAGATATAGAGTTCATTTAAAGGGGAAACGAAAGTTATTCCAAGGATGCTGATGTGGGCTTTGTCTCGCTGATCAATGCTCTTCAGCTTCGGCTGACGAGCTATTCAAGCCAAATGCCATATCAAAACACTGCCTTTAGGCCAAACAACAGAGAAATAAATCTTTTTACGTAATCCCAACCTCAATTATAGGCATTAGTTCATCCAAAATAAAGCTTAAACAACCGAAAAGAAAAGAGGAGACAACAAAGCCGATGATTTCACATCATAAATTGTGGCTTTTGGCCAAATCTTTTTTGGGTTTTAGCCATGAAAGTGAAAACTATAACAGCGGATGTCAAACATGATCAGATTACATCAACGAAGCAAAATCGATGTATCTCGTTAGGGTAATAAATTATGTAGACCTTAAACTTGGCAAAAAAAAAAAAAAAACTAAAAAAACACATAATCCCATGGGAAATTCTCCGAAATTCCCATGACTCGGTGGTTTCTTGGGGGAACTGGCTTTGGGAAGATTGCTTTTCTTTTCGATATTTGGTTTCTTGACCACTCCAAGCGAACAGGTTTATAAGGTGGCGCTGTGCCGCCTTAAACGATGTCTCATGACTCCACGGCTCTTACTCTTCCTTTGCATCTTCATTTAATCGAGTCCCCCACCTCCGGCTCCCGGAGATAAAAATATTTTTGTGAAAAGGGAAAGTTCATCGAGGCGTTGAAAATTGAGCGTTTTCGTTTTCATTCAGGCCCATATATATGTTTCAACAATTAATATCGAGATTCCCAAAACAAATATTTAAATAATTGAATTTTTAAATAGGCTGGGGACACCAACGGCGATCGTATTGATAGAAAGTCTTATGCAAGTGTGTGGAATTCCAGAGCCTCGGCCCAGTCTGGGGCGCTCCAAAATCTTTAGCTGGTTGACATATTTATGCGAGTACTATCAACTGATGGCAACTTTCTTTGGCCGAAACTCGAAAAGATCTAAAATCTGTGTCAATTTGATCGGGACAAAAGCCAGTTTTGACAATGAATATTTGCATAACATTGAATGGAAATGCAAATCAGGTGATAAATAAATTTATTCTCCACCTTTATGACTATTTGGCACATATTTGGACACGTCTATGAGGTATTGCCTTTGTTAATGGAATGTGGAACACGAGACTCGAAACTATTCCGAAACTTACCGCATTGTGCAGTCCAGCGTTGGGTGGTGGGATAAATCCTTGAGCATTCGCGGCGACCACCCACAGGCACAAAGTGCCCCACAGTGCCAATGAGACTTTCATGACTCACTTCTGATTGAAAAATCCAATATATATTCAAGCGAGTTGGTAAAGCAATCCAATATCGATGCACTATTTTTGTTCAAAACAAACACGATATACGGCTGGCAATGTCCAGAAAAGGGGCACGCGAAAAATGTCAATAATTCGACATGGAAACAACACGACCAATTCGAATAAACTTTTGCCCAAGTTATTTTTGTTACGTTTTCTATTTGCTTTATGCAAATGATGCAGTTTCTGTTTTCTTCTCGGGCTCTCTCGGGCTTTAAATTCCGTCAACGTTTCAGCCGCGTTAGGGACTTGACTTAACCACTGGCCACTGGAGGAGTAGCCGACGACACGACTTGTCTGGCGAAGGTTCGAAGCTAAACTGAAGATCGTTAAACGTTTGGTAACAATTTAAGCCAAGCTCGCCGCGAAGATGCCAAAAAGCCGCAACAGCGCTGCAGAAGACGCCGGCAACATGTTGCCAGAGCTGTGGCCCACAAGAGCTGGCCATGCAGGCCCCAACTTGGCCGAAGAGAAAGCAAAGAGCACCGTCGGCTGGCCGAAAGAGAAAGTGTTGCCGGCAATTCGTTGGCAACATGAGGAAATGGCGTGCCAAGATCTCCGTCGATCCGGTGACAGTCTTATCGAACCCAGAAGCGACTTATCCGAAAACTTAATTCTCAGATTGTAATTTCCACCACTCCCGACGGTGGCGGCCACAATCACGTACCAGACTCGGAAGTCAAGATAAGAATTCGGATGGGGGCGTCCGAGAATTCGAGCTGGGGCCAAAACATATTATGGTAATGCACCGTTTAAGCCATCAGACGTGTGAGCCGCATTTTTGGGGGGCATGTAAATTATCCAGAGTAGCCGGCCAAGTGGGAATCTCACGATCATTGCCGCAGTTTAATGCGTTTTATGGGCAAAAAACGCGACTGATTCATATTTTTATCATTTAAGCATGATTAATGCTGGGCTTCCAACTTGGTTGAGTAATATGGCCAAATATTTGACGACTCCCGCTGAGACCATACAAGACGGTCCTCTTGACAGCTCTGATCTCCTTACATCACTTCATTTGGAAGTGAATACTGGATGAAATTTTCCTGTAGACATTAGATTAGTGAAATTAATTTGGCTTTGGTCGGTTTCTTTATAAACTGAAGGTCCTTAGCTACATATTTAAATAAGTTGGAAATAAACCAATTTTTTTAAAGAAAAACTTTCGTTCTCAATTGAATTTAATATCAATATTTGTAAGCAATTTTTAAAGTAATTATCGCAATGCAACTTTCCCTTAAAAGTCACCCTTCAAACCGATGGAATCAGTCTTATAGAAAATTTCATTTCCTCTTGTATAACAAGCCCCCTAAAGGAAAAGCACATTTTTATCAGAGAACCTGCCAGACCGATCAACAAATAATTGCATTTCCACCTTTCCGCCCAATTATTTCCAGATCCCGGCCAATTCGGTGGCAACTAATCAACTAATCCATCAATCAACTCCCAAAATAGGCATTTCATCGCCGGCTTTCAGTCATAACTTTCCACTTTTCGGACGCCCAGGAAAACGGAATGCAATCCCAAGGCCAATTATTTTGGAGGTGGCAGAGCCAGGGCAGACCCGCCCTGGAACGTAATTCTAAAAGAGCCTCCGGGATCCGTCAAGTGGCGATTGCGTAAGTGGCAAGCGCCACAGAGCTTATCAGGTTTACTTCTTTGTGCCATTCACACAGACAATGATAATGACCCGTGATAGCCATGATACTAAAGATCGGGTCTCGCCAGTTGGCCAAGTCATTGACTGCAGCCAGCTCTCGATGGGTCTTTTGTAGCTCTTGGTGCTTAAATTTTATTTGATGGCTTTCTTTGTTGGCCGGCGGGACTGTGAGAAAAACCTCTGCGTAATCCCCAAAAATCTGTAGAAATTATTTTCACCTGCCTGGTCAACCCGGTCGCTGGTTTCTGTGGACTTGATTGATTTGTTTGCACAATCCGAGGAAAATATTAGCAGGAAGTTAACCCCTTGTCAAATCAATTTCTAATTACCCAATTTTTAGTTTCTTTCTCCGACTCTGTCGGGCTATTTATATATATTTTTTTGGATCGATGTGCGAGTTCCCCGTCGTGCTCGTGTTTCTGTAATTACTTCCCACACACGGCGAAGATTGTAATTAATAATTGCCAATTCGGTTTGTTTTCTAATTGTTGGCCATTACTGCCAGCGCAGCGACTGCCAGGGTCAGAGACAGGCCATCCCGGCCAAAATTAATAAAAAATGTCCAGTGGCAGTTTGAATCTTGCCGTCGATCAATTACAAAGTTGTGACTCAATGCTTGCAATTGGGTAACTTTTTATAGTTTTAGTGTGAATGGTGTTAGCTTTTTGGCCAAAAAATAAAATATTAAAGAGCGTCCTCTTAGGTATATTCCTAACTACGCAAGTAGGTCTTGAGGGGAAGTCCGTTTCGGGTGGTCAGAAGAAGTTCTTAGACCTCAGGCTAAGACATTATCTGCTTTACAAATGGCTAGCCAATACAAATCATCGCCAGATTAACAAAAAACAAAAGCCATTTCCAGACAAACAAAAACCGAAACACCGAAAAAAGACTAAATGCTTTACAAATGGCAACAACAACCAAGTGCTTGAGGGGAAAGACTTTCACCTGGCGACGAATGATCGCAAGAAAGAAGGAAAAAATATATAAAATAAAAGGCAAGAAAAAAACCAAACCCAAGACAAAAAAGGCTGGCAGAAGCGGCCTTCGAGAGAGATGCCATGGACCCGAAACCAAAAAACCGAACCCGACCTGCGATGGCCTCACCTGGCAACCTGACGGCAAGTGGGCAACCTGATCATGATCATGATCATGAGGAAGAAGACTGGCGCTGAAGAAGCCACCGCCGCAACCGTGCGTCAATAAACCTTTGACTCAATGAGGCTTACAGCTTATCGCCACAACAACACAACGGCAGAAAAAAATACAAAAAAGATGTTCGGTGTGAACGATCAGCGATCGTGAGCTGGCAACTTTTACTTTCCATTCAAGAATGGAGGGAATCTTGGGATTAAGTCATTCGGCTCATCCCCACTTAGACGCGTACTTAGAATTCTACTTTCCCCAAATCTCTTCCGACCCAAAGTTACCCCCACGCAGGCACTTGGGGAGCAAAAGTGAAAAGCAGGCTGTGGGCATTTGAAGCTGTCAAGCTCATGACGGTCCAGAGATCTCCGTGGCAGTAGAGTCGGCGGACAGATGGGGTCTGTCAGTCGTTTAGGATAATTGCCGGCCGTCTATAATCAAGCGAGTATCGAAACCCTCCACTAATGGGCTCAGCACACACAGTTATTGGTAGGGGCCGTAGTTGGATGCAGGCACAAGCCACTTAAAGATATACAAATATTATCACAGCTTGGCCAAGATTGGCAACTAGCCTGTCGGAAATTGCATAATTCGCAGCATGCGAACCACCACAGATTAAAATCGGATAAATTAATAACAAACCCTAAATGAACAAACAGGGCCCGGGGCTCCAAGTGGTGGCCCCAAATGGTGTCACGTGGAATCATTAGGCCCCACACCGGAGTTGGGCAAGAGGAGAAGCTGAGCTGGAAAAATTAGACCAAATGTGAAGTCAATCATTTGTGGTGGCCTGTAACCGCTTCCGTTTTCGATTTCGGTTGTTTAATAAAGTAAATAAAGATTAGACAAGCGTGTACGTAATTCCTTAACCAGATTATGGATGGGTATGTAAGCCTAGGCAAAAGTGATTAATAAGGTGCTTACATATTTTATGTTTTTGGCTTTTAAAGTCAGTAAAAAAATCAAATTGCAGACCATGTAGATAAATACAAGCCTATAAATAGGCTTCAATAAATCGCAACTCAAAATCTTAACCCTCAAAGTTCGAAAGAAAACAACATCCTCTTGAGTACATAATTTTTTCTTTTATTTCTTTTTTTGTTGTAATTCTTGTAGTTGTAATTGATTACATGCTTTCTTGATCTATACAATTAATATGCATCATTAATTTAAAATTGATATATACGTATATTTCGTAATTATAAGTAAGTTTATCATTTTGTTTTGTTTTGTTGATTTTAATTTAATACTAAACGTTAAATTCGAACACACTTTGTAAACAAGTTTTCAATATGATTTGCTTTTGTTTTGTTTTGTCAAAATTCATAGTAAAACACAAAACTGAAGAAGTATCAGAGACAATTACGACGAGTGGCAGAGAAAATATCTATAAATAATACGAAACAAGCTCTAAACAATCGCAGCTGTGTATATATATATATAGGCTTAGGTATTGTAGTTCTAGTTGATATACATATATATATTTATATATTCAAAAGTCATGAGCAAAATTACAATCTGTGTACAGTGTTATCTAAACTTATCTAAACAGGATTATAGGTTACAAACTTCGTTCAATGACAGTCTAGATGCGGTAAGCGTCCTTACCCAGCTCAAGTTTCTACTAAACTGTTTGCCGATCCGATCTCCTCCTCGATTCTGTTCCGATACACAAATTTATTTTGAATAAAACTGTATTTATTTAATTTTTTGCTTTGCTGCCTCCACTAATACTGTGGCGCTTTACAATTACTGCACTATTTCTTATTCGGTTGTGATATTGGCCATATTCTGTTTATATATCCGTATAGTCTAATAGATTTATAGTTAGTTGAATATGTGTTTCCATTAAATTATGACATGTATTCAGAGGGGTTCAGTGATGACGGGTGATAATTGTTCACATTCTCACTTTCATGCGGAAACGAACTTTTCTGTTCTGATCATTCCTAGTGTGATGTATAACGTTGGCAATCAAAACTTCCAGATCCTGATCCTACGAACTTACGAATACAATTATAGTTTAGATATACAGATACATTTCGGTTTCGCGTATGTAACTAATAACAGCCTTGATACTGTTGCAAAAGACATGGAAGCTGTATGAAATTGTTACAGTTTTTGGGGCAGTAACCCTATAAATATGTCCTATATCTTTGAGTGGGTCTCGTGGTTGTGAGTGGGATGCGATGGGTGAATCGTTACAAATGTTGTCTACAACTATGTTTAGTATATGCCATATCTAATAGACTACATCTAGGTTATCTTGTTCCTTTGAGCTGGCTTCCGTTTTTCGTTTATCATTTAAGTTAATCATTTATCATTTATGTTTTTATCCTTGAAGGTTTGTTGTTCAGGCTGAATACAGTGTGTGAAGGATGACTTGCAACACCTTGGTAGGCTTGGAGGGAGGAGAATACTTATCGGGAAGGGTTGGCTTGTGGGGGGAATACAATAGCGAATACCGTTGGCTATGGCAGTAGCGAAATAAAATAGTTGAGGGCAACTGAATCTGAGAAATACTGCAAAGTGCTGCAAGGATGAAAACTCTATAGCTGGACGCACGGACTCCCAGGAGATGGGGCCAGTGGCAGTTCAACAGCAATGCGCTCGCATTCAAATACAAATACACACACATCTAAATATAGCTTAAATATAACAATAGCTACACAACTAGGTGAGCGGAGGAGAGAAACGGGGGCGAGGTCTCCTACTGCCGCCGTCCATCCATCATCCCATTCTTCCGGGCATGCTCCGTCGCTGGCTTCCGCTCCTCCGCCTCCGCCGCCGTCTCTGCTCCTGCCCGCTCCATGACATCAGCGCAGTGCTGTGGACGCCACTTCTAGCTCCAGAAGTCCATCATGTTGACCAGCTTGCACTTCTTGAGCTCCAGCTTGGTGGGCCTTGCCCGGAGTCAAGCTCGCCCGAAGATGGCTCTGTCGGAGACATCGCCGGTGGACTGCGAGTGCGACATGACGGTGGCTCCCGACGACGACTGCTGCTGCTGCCCTCCACCGGCCCCGCCGTGATGGTGGTGGTGGTGCGTGGCGGTGGCAATGGTGGCCGTGGATGCATTGTGGTGCGTCACATTGTGGTGATTGTGCGCCAGGGTCGAGCTGCCGTACTTGGAGGACACTCCGCTGCCGTTCAGGTGCTTCCTGGTGGCCGCCGATGAGACATGGTGGGTGCTGCCGCTTCCCACGCCCCCGTAGATGCGGTGCAGGGAGTACTGCTGCACGGATTCCAGGTCCGAGATGCTGGACGTGATCTTTGAGCGCACCGCCACCTTCTGCATGCTGTTGTACTTGTCGCTGGCACTCAGCTTGATGTCCGGCAGGTGTCCGTTCGACTGGGCGTGGCCGTGGGTGTGGCTCTGCGACTGCAACTGCGCCTGCTGCTGGCGTGACTTGGTCGTGGTGGCGATTGCCGCATTGTGCACTGCCGTGGTGCTGGTTATGGAAGCTACCACGGGACCACCACCGACGACAGCGCCAGTGCCGCTACCCGGCGAGATGTCTGCAAAATTGTAGCAGGAGGACTTCTGGGAGACACTGTTCAGGCCGGAGCTGGAGGAGCTGTTCGACATGCGGCAGCTGCGATGGCGACTGGAGGAGGAGGGCTGCAGAAACTCGTGATGGGCTGCCTCGTCCGGCGTCATACGCTCCGCGGGATCCCACTCCAGGCAGCGCTGCAGGAAGTCAATAAAGTACCGGTCCTGGCAGTGCAGGATCTGTGCCAGCGACTTGCTGCCCGGTGTCCGTTTCCTGCCCTTGGTGTTGGTGATGCAGCGCGGAGCATCCCGGGAATCGAAGAAGAGACGGCGCCTCTTGGCGACCGATATGAGCACCTTGGGTGGCAGGCCCAGCACCTCCATGATGCAGGCCAGCTGCTCCACCTCGTTCTCGCCGGGGAAAAGGGGGAAGCCCGTGTAAAGCTCGGCAAGGATGCAGCCTGAAAGTAGAGGTTGACACGTAATTAGTATTGATTTCTGGCTGAGTCCGATGCAGTCGTTTTAGGGGCAGTCAGACAAGCGCATTGACCTTGACATTGTGTCGGACACAGTAAGAGCCCGAGCACCAGCCCTGTACCCTGGGTGCTGGATTATTTATTTGCTACTGCACTTTCTAATGGGCCTGAACAGGGAATGGGTGATGGATGCTGACTCAGCGGCGGATGACACAGAAGCTCTGCCTTTGACAGACAATTTCAGTTTCAATTATCCTCGATTTCTGGCTAGTTTTTGGCAATTGTAGTAAAAGGAATAGTTTCGATTAGTCCTTGTAATCCCCGAACAACCTCTATCTATCCGATCAGAAAGTTCTACTTGGCCTGCTTCTGGGCGTTTACCTTTCTTCATGACCTCATTTGCCTAATGAAGCTCGAAGCAATCAAGCCCGTACATATCTATTACAGCCGCCACTCGTCCGAGGGGAACAGAGTTGAGAGCTCACATCATTCAACACGTAACCCATTTCCAGCCCCCGCTCCAGCTGCTCACTGTTTGCTCGGTGCACAGTAACTCAAATAAGTATCCTGCCACGGCATGAAGTAGCCCAAGACAGGGGATAAAAATAAACTGGGCTGGCTTTTATTAGGACTCGGGCAGAAACATCCTGCCTCTCACATTCCAACGAACCTCCCACAAGTCCGTGCGCACATTTAATGAGTCCTTTGTTGTGGAAGGAGCCCACGATATTTTTGCTGGCTTTGCTTTTGCTGACCGGACGTGGTTGTGGTCGGAAATGGGCGCTAAAAGGATGTGCACGGCGGAACAGCAGGGAGGCCCGGCCAAAAGTCCTGCCCAGGTTGGGCTCGGGTTGGCAGAATTATTGTATACATAAACTTTGAGTGGGGCGGCACTTGTTGAGTGCTCCCTCACCTCCGGCACCTTCATCGATATCTCATTGTTCGGTCGGCCGGAGGCAGTCCTTCCGCCCCTTCCACCAGCCCGCGCTGGTGCCTGTTGCTGTTAATTGGCCTAGTGCGTGTTCTTACACTCGGCTGAGCTTTTATGTTCGGCTAGAGTGGAAAGGCATCAGTTACTGAATTTAATATTCAGTAAAAAGCTACAACCCAGTATTGAAGTTGCACAGCCAGGAGGTGTTCTTATTTAGAAATATATCATAGAATTATTAGTTCACCTCTCAGTCCATCTGGTCTTCTTAAATTCAAATTGGAAACACCAAATAAATTGGATCAGAGGCGAAATATTAAGTATCCGACACGTTGTTTCCCTCAGTGCCACTGGTGTCCCACAAACACACAGACCTCTGGCACCCCCACAGTGTTTAATATTTAATCCTTTCCATCAGGCTCTGAAGGCTATGTGCGAGGATGTAGGGCCAAGCGTGTGTGCGCAATAAATTGCTTGCCAAATGCAGGCCAAACATTTAAAATTTTCATTGCTGCCGATACACGTTTTCCAGTTGAAACCACGCGGGACTCGGGACACACACGGCTGGATGTTTTTAATTAAAAGTGGACAAAGACACTCACCCAAGCTCCACATGTCGATGGCGGTGCCGTATTGTAGTCCGAGAATCACCTCCGGGGACCGATAGAACCTAGATTGGATGTACGTATAGAATTTGCGGTCCACGTAGCACGAGCTGCCAAAGTCAATGACTTTGATCGAGCTGCTGCCTCGCTGTTTGAGCAAGATATTTTCCTGTTGAAGAAGAATGAAATATGACACTCTAGAGTATTGGTATTTAAAAATAAAAGGCAACTGCACTTACTGGCTTGAGATCACAGTGAATGATGTTTTCCTTGTAGAGCAGACGCAGGCACTTCACGATCGAGTTGCAGAACCGGCGAATGAGACTCATGCTGAATCCATTGTAGTTGTTCTTCTTTATCAACTCGTACAGGTTCAGGCTGCAAGTGAGAAGACAGGGGCGTGTTAGTGGAGCCGTTTCAAGTGTGACTAACATGAGTCAGCGGCGAAATCCCCATCCAAATAGTTGGCAAAACAAGCGACACACTGTCGCACAAATGGAGAACACAGAACGAGGAGTCGCAGTAACATGCATTGAATTAATTCCCATTGCATGTCGGGCCCAAATTTGGGCTTACTAGATAACGTTCGTCAGCAACAATATCGACAATGTCGGAGCAGTCGGCAGACGACAACAGAACCAGGCTGAAATGGTGGCAAATCGAGCAGAAAAGAGCTGCCAAATGATAGTCATCGACAGTGGTTCGAGGGGAATGATTTAAAAACCTATTTAAATTATGTTTTTTGAAGATAATATGAATACACAAATTACTAAATTACTTGACTAGTTCATGACTATTATTATTTGGAAAAAGTATTTGTTGAGACAGTATATACTGTGTCACTGTGCCACCCACCTCCTTGGAGGCAATAATGTCTCCTGTTTGTCAACCCCTTTGCTGTTTTTGTTTACATTGCCATTTTTGTGCCGTGTTTTGCATTCGCAGTTTGTGCGATTAATTAACTGATAACGAAGGAGCCGCAGCTCCCTCAATGTCAATGCAACCACTAAACAGAAACAAAAACAAAACTTTTAATATACTCATTCTATGATTTATTGCCGAGCCAAAAGTTTGGTCAATTGTGGTTGCCAGACTTTGGGCCACTGCGGATGACTGATGACTTTTCGTGGCCAGCCCCGAGGACAAGGATATTAGTCTCTCCTTTCAATCTTCCCAGATATTTCCTCTCGTTGATCCGAATTTATTGAAGCTTTTGATGTGAGGATTCTATCAATAACTGATTGACATGTTTGACCCACATACTCGGATATGTATAAGGGAGCTGTAGATTACCGAAAGCAATATCTGCTCCTGACATGAAAGGACGTCGTGTGTGCCAGGGCGTCGATGAATGGCGGAAGGCTATGGCTTTTAAAGCTTCATTTAAATCGTTTCTAGACGCTTTGGGCCCTGTTCCCCAACTTGTTCATGCCTTAATCCAATTTAAATTTATGTCAGCAGCTCACTAAAAGCCCCAATCCGAGTTGCTAAGAGCGCCTGAAAGCGCGTTAAGCTGATTCAGCCAACAGCAGAGAGTGGCAAGGCCACAAAGCCACATAATGGCCTGGATGACTGTCGAATTGCGGAGCAACACTCTGGCGCTGGATGGCAGGCACCTCCTCCCAACCGCAAAGGTCAGGCGGCTCTTAATTTGAAAACTTTCGCATTGCACCCAGCCGACGCGAACGCAAAATGCCAAAATGGCAGGACCTTAAATTCAGCACCGGCTTAAAGAATCAGGCGGCTATTGATTTTTTGGCCAGCCCAAAATAGATGGCAGACGAGTCTATAAC
This sequence comes from Drosophila atripex, assembly GCA_035045925.1. Taxonomy (NCBI): domain Eukaryota; kingdom Metazoa; phylum Arthropoda; class Insecta; order Diptera; family Drosophilidae; genus Drosophila; species Drosophila atripex. The sequence goes on from JAWNOP010000070.1 coordinate 13,200,402, forward strand.
AAACCAATAAGAAAATCATCAAAATGTCATAATTTCAATCGGCAAATCGGTAGAATACATACATCCTCCGTGCGGATCCTTACGGGTAAGGATGTACAAGACAAGTCTGTATGCTATAACTGCATTATGACATGCCACAGAGTCAATGTCACAAGTCCATGAACTTGAAAATAGTTTACGTCTCACCGAGGAGGAACTGAGGCGACTTTTTTCCGTTTTCCGTTGTCCTGTTTGCTGTTTGCCGTTCTCCGTTCGCCGCCTGCCGTTTTCCGTTTTCCGTGCCAAAATGCCTCTGGTAATTTGATTGATTTGCCCCTGCGCCGTTGCAAAGCAACATGCAACTGTAACGAGCCACTAATGCCTGTATTTAGCCCACAAAAAATGGAACAGAGAAATGCCGAAACGAGACAGTGCCACGCCGGGTGAAAGTGAAATAAACAAAGCTGGGAAAACAAATAACAAGAAACGCCCCCAGTAAACAATAAACAGATAGGTTTGAAGGTCTGGCCTAATCAGATGGACCTTTAGGTATTACTATACTGACGAATTGAAAAGACTAGCTATTCTAAATATATCATCTTTAACGGCCTAAGGACAGCTCCACATATCCATGCATCGCCCCCAACTTTTCGCTACATATTTCATGATTGCCAATTGGCCGAACTCTGAAAAATAAACCTGTCTTCGGGCCGAGAAGTGTGCCATTTCCCTGTGGCGGTGGGCGAGGAAACTTTTTTGGGGCTTTCGCTCGACTTTCAGCATAAATTTGGAATTGGTTTCCCGCCAGGTTGAAAGCGAAATGTGACTGCCATGGGCGTGATTGACATGAGAGTGACTACCAGTGTTGTCTGAATTTGGAAGGCAAATGTTCTCGACGTGAAAAAGAGTTTGTGGAGGAATTAATTCCGTACTGCTGCTATCGATCGGGTAAGTTTATTTAATATTAATGATGCTCCTTCAAAGCGGATTTCTATTTGCCATTATCCCCGGTTAATTTCTCCTTAAACATCCATAAATATTCAACGTTAAGCCGCTTAACCAAAAGGCTGCCTTTGAATAAATGATGCTGTCCCCGACTGGGACATCGAGGACCTTGGCGCTCAGAGGCTCAAGGTCGGTCCACAATATTCCAGCAGAATATCTCTCGCTGCCATTCGTTGTGTGGCATTTTAATTAGTCGGGGGCTGTGTGACAGCCTGCTACCAACTAGTCCCACAAATAATCACAGAAATGCCAAAAAATACTCTATAGTTTTGGTGGAAAGCGAGGGGAGGAGGATTTACCTTTTTGCAGATGATAAATGAAATGATAAATGACTTGGCCTTGGCCATGTTAACTGGCTGTTATGCCTCCCACCCCCTAATTGGGAGACTGGCGGAAAGGAAAACAAACTTAATGCTCGGGAAATGTCAATTAGCAGTAATTACTGTGCCATGGCACGGCATAATAATAACCTGCATCAACATCAGCAGAACAGCTGACACAGACACTCCCCCGCCAAACATCCGCGACCACTCGACTGTTTATTCTCCTGGTAACTCAATCCTTACCGTTTCGTCCTTCGTTGCCCCTGCCCCCTAATTGCAATTTACACGCTCTGGCTGCAGAAATTAATTACAAAAAAATTAAATAAACTTGCAGGACACGGTTCTGCTCATTTGCATGACCACGCCCACTGGCCACGCACAAACGTACACACACCAGGGTCCTCCGCATGTTGCATTTTAATTAAAAATAATTCATTTCCAGCCCCATATGAGCAAAAAACTAGAGCGGAATGCTGGCGACATCCTGTCAGCTAGTCGTGGCACTCCCCGGCTGTCGAAGGACATGTCAGGAATAGTCAATTACATGGCCGCTGACAGGTAGCAGATGATGCATCTGCGACATTGATTGGCTTTCAAAGCAATTAACTTGGGGTCCCGAAGTGGGCCAGGTCACTCCTACTCCCATGGACCACTCCCATGGTCTATTTATAGCTCGTACTTTTCCTTTCTAATTGTCATTAATTTTAATAAATATTTGTAAGTCATTATTCATTATTTTTTACTCATTATTTATGATTCATAATGTATACTTATGGCTTGGCGGCACAAATGGAAGTTTTGTGATTTGTTTGAATGACTTTTTTGTTTATTCCTAAATGGATCTCCATAAAGTTTAGTATCTCATTAAATTTAAAAATTAATTCTTCGGCGATTATCGCCAACTCGATCTCGTTATGGGCCATAAAAATTGAAATTAAATCATGACATATTGCTCAGCCAAGAGTCGCGGATATAGGGGATGTACTAGGTCAGGAGACAGCGACATTGGAGGCCGGCTGGGGGACTGGGGAGGAGGGCGAGTAATTCGCCTGTGTTGCCCTCCGGGGCGGCATTAAGCTGAAATTTATGTGCTTGGCTCTGGCAGACGCACATAACACACCCTCAGATGGAAAACTTGGCCACATCCATAGAGCTCGGAGCATGTTCGTTGGCCAGAAAGAGCAGCGTCATCGCCAATGGGACAATATGCCGCATAGTTCGGTGTGTGTTAGTGCTGCGCCCTCGGGTGGCTGTCTATGGCACTTTGGCAGCTACCATTTTATCGCCGTCGCTGTGAATTATGTGGCTCATAATGCTAAAACAAGACCAAGAAACAGCCACCTGCCAGGGTCGAATGTGGAGGGCCATCCGGCCATCCGGCCATCCGGCGGGTGTATGTGCAAAAATGTGTCACTTGGCGTCAATTTAGTTCCGCCCATGCCCGACCTTTTTGCGGAATGAAGTCCTTGAATGGGCCCGGGCTGTTGTGCGAGGTGTAATAAGTGTGTCACTTTGGGGACTGGGATTAGGTTTCATATTCTGAGGTCGGTTTGCTAATTAGCTAATCAGATTGTGGATGGGCTTTCCGCATTCCCCCAGCACCTTGCTTTTCTTTAAAGCTATCGCAATTAGGACTAATTCAAAAACCCATTCTATGGTCTGCGGATTCGCTAATCCTATCACGCAAATTAAATCTATATCTCTCGGTAGTTCGGTGCAAATCGGAGTTCTCCTGCCATGCAAATTAAATTGCGTGCACGTAGATTTAATTACATAAACTTGGCCCACAATTTGTTTACTGGTTCACAACAAACTTTAAAACTTGCCGCCGAGTTGTCAATGCGGTTCCTCCCCTTCCTCCACTAGGCCCCTGGTCACTTTCGGGCACAGAACTTTTCCCGCTGCAGGAAAAACTTCTTGAGAACTCACAAAAATAAAGCACTAAGTGCGCACTCCAAGCAACAGAAACGGAAAACAATTTTGCGGCTAATTAGTCGCAGAGTAAATAATTAATTAACTTTGGGTATCTACTTCAAAGGGGCCTACTACTAAGCCTGAATTTGTATGTCTGACATTGGGAGGGAGGCGAACAGTGGGCCCTCTATGATGGCGTGCCACTAACCCATTTGGATTTTAGAAGCCCAAAATCAGTGCTCAAAAATGTCAACTCGCAAAAATGTAGTACGCTTCTTGGGGCTCTCTGCAATTAAGACAAATTAGTCGAACGGGGGGCCTGACGGAAATGTCAGGCTCAATGGGACAGGAAGGTATTTTTATTGGACCCCTGAGGGGGCAACCTACCGCTTACACGACCGCCTTCGACCTTCGACGTTCGCTTTCTTCAACTTTGGCCATTGCATCGCGTGCCGCCCGTGTACTTCTTTGGGATTTATTTTTACCATATTTGCGTTGCCTGCTGTCTAAACTTTGACATATGCAGTCGGGTCAGGTGGCTCAGTCAGCCCATGAAAAATCAACACCTGCAATGGGCAGGGGCAGGCAGCTGATTTTCCCTTCTGCCAATCAATTAGATTTCCGCTTACACACCTAGATACACCAGCCACAACAACAGGTTCTACCTGCCCTGCTCTATGGTGGGTGGTGGGTGGTGTGTGCCAGGTGGTGCTAGAAGTGGGCGTGGCAATGCATTTAGCTGCGCCTGCCAGTAGGCCACACAACATTCAACATTTAAATTGAAATTGATGGCCGAGCGGCGTTTGCGGTTGGTTGTTGATTTCGATACTGTGTCTGCGTCTGTCGGCAGTTTGCGCTTTTCAGGCAAGCTTGCAGAACCGGAAATTAAATAGAAAATTATATTGTTTTCCAGTATATCTGGCAATCCTTGTCTTCCGGAGAAGAGAATTAATTTCAAAAACTAATAGTTGGAATTATGAAAGCCACTTCAAGGCATTTGTAAGCCTACCGCCAGGATTTATGGCCTTATGAAGTCACAAAACCAAAGACATATGATACCAAACTCACACCCGGCCAATAAAACTTAAGGAAAACGCACATGGTTGCGGACCAAGTTTCCACATCGCAATGCGTGCAAGGTACTTGGAACATGGAAATTAATAACAGCCAAAATTTTATGGACAACTGGCACGCAACTAAAGTTTGCCGGCAATAATTGGCAGAATGTTAATAGAAATGCGAGTTATACGCGCTTTTAATTGAAGACGGTAACAGTTGGCTCCACTTTCCCCGCCGATGCCCAAACAGGACGGCCATAAAATGCTCCACCATTGACGTCACAGGACAATAGGGTGGGAGTTACTCACCTCATCAGCTCGAAGGAGATGCACAAGTGTTTACGGAAGAACGTGTAGTCCAGCATGTGGATGACGTTGTGAGATCCATCCGCATCCTTGTCCAGCAGCTCGCCCAGAATGTTGAGCTCTTCGAGGGCCTGGTTGAGGAAGCGCTTCTTGTTCCTGATTATCTTGATGGCCACGTGGGTGTTGGTCTTGTGGTCCAGGGCCCTGATCACCTGACCGAAGCTGCCTTTGCCAATCACCTCCAGAATCTCATACCGAAAGGCTATGTGATCGTGCTCGATCTGTAAAGTTTTTATTCGAAATATACATACTTTAGTTTTCTTTGAGAAATAGTTTCTTCTTACGATCTTGTAGTTGCCATTATCGTCGTCATAGCCCGTCGTCATGGGGGCGGGTTTGTTGTAGTTCTTGCTGGCATGCTGGCCAAAGTACCAGACCTCCTTGTACACCTTCAGCTCCTCGAACTCCAGCTCGGTTAGGTAATTCCGGTACTTTTTCACCAGTTCTAGTATTAGAATATATTAAGATATATGTTAGTAAAAAGTTTGGTCTACTGCGTTTAACTTTGTTTTAAATTTAAATTAAACTAAAAGCTCCCTCTTGCAAACTCTTTCATGAAACTAAGTGGTATTTGAAAATTTTCCCATGTGGCAACAGGCACTCTAAAAACCTATTGACCCTGACCTCAATGCCATTTCGGTTTGCTCTCTTTCAACATTTTATATAAAATTAATTAGAAGCCGAGGGATGATGGAGAGTGGCGCCAAATGCCTGGAGGATGTGCCCAACTAATTGGCATTGGACTGCAGCGAGGCAGACCAAAAACGCACAAAGCATCGCCTCTCAATCCCATGGATTTAACCCTTTAGGGGTGGAATGAAAAATAAAAATAAATAAATAAATTATAAAATTTCCAGATTTGTTTGGAAGAATTCAAGGACTCAGATTCTACCGTCTATTATTTTAACCCTTTTAGGCTCACTTGAGTTCCAACCTAGGGTTAACTGTGTGGGCTCCACTTACCAGATGGCGTCATGGGGGTGTTGCATTTCGGTTCGGCGCTGCCTGTGCTGCTGGCCGAGTTGCCGGAGCTGCCACTGCTGCTGTTGGACTTTGTGGAGGAGCCCCGCTCGTTGCCGCCGTTGCTGCTACTGTTGGTGGTCGATGAGGAGACTGGAGAGCCGATGTTGTTGTTGTTGCTGTTGTGACCGATGGCGTTGCCGTTGCTGTTGCCGTTCAGGGACGTGGCATTGGCCGAGGACTCGTTGACAGCCACATGATTGTTGTGTCCGTCCAGTCGCCTGGAGCCGTTGCAGAGCTGTGGCAAGTCCAGTCGAGAGCTCGAGAGACGAGCATCCCGGCGCAGCTTGTCGTTGTCCAGCTGTATCTGAAATGCAGAGACAAGATATTAATTGGGTTTCCTCCCAATTTAGCTAGTCGGCTAGCAGAAAAGCGTTGCATACTATCGGGCCGCTGGCGAGCTCTGAACGCAGCCGCTTGTAGCCCCAGTATCTGGCGCGCAGGAAGAAGCATAGTTTTCGGCTGAGCTTCTTGTGGGAAATATGTTTTGGAATCTTGTTCCATTTCATTTTTTGACAAATCTGGTGAGTTGATCGATCGGTTTCATAAACTTGCTCTCCAAATATTAAGTATAAGTCACATGAAAAGTAGTGATTCGATTGGTTTGATTATTTATTTTACAAAAAAATATAAATATGTAATTTTTTTTTTTCTATATAAAAAAATTATATTCCCCTATCAGGATAGAGGTCTTGAATAGAATATAAAAAGGCAAACATATACATATCTCTAGTCTAGTCTCATAGTATTTGTAGTATTCAAATCAAAACTTTTGCCAACTCGATGCCTAGTTCGAACTTGTTTACCTCCTTCAATCGACCCTCGACTTACCGGCATTTCACATCGATCCAACATCGTGTCGACTTCACTGTACTGATGGTTTTATCCAAAACGGAAAACGAATCCTCGAAGAACCAGAGTCTTGTCACCCTGAGCCCGGTGCTTAGCTGGTTGAGTGGTATCTCTATTGATAACTATCGGGGTAATATGTCTTTGGAGCGCACATTTGCATTTGTTTTGGTTGTTGGGGCCAACTGGAAAGAGTTAAAAAAAAAAAAAACAAAACAATGGTAAGAATATGTAAGAAACAACACAAATTTTCGAATGGACTTCCAAAGTCTTTAAACCCTTGACTTTTAACCCTTCTAGCGGTAACTAACGCCAAACAAAAAGAGAAACAGAAACAGAAACAGAAACAGAAACAAAGTCAAAGAAATATAATAATCGTAAATAATACAGTTCGAATCAGCGGGCATTGCGCATTCCAAGTGCACACCATAAATAAAGGGAACTGTGAATGGTAAACAGAAACGCCCCCGAATATCCGTGACATGTCGGGGCACAGGCGGCCCATAACTAACTGAGCCAACTGACAAGTCCGTCAGCGACAGTTAGCAGTTTTCATTGACAAGGCGGGCGACGACAAGCCGGCGGCCTCATCAAAGGGCCCCAAACTTTATTCATATTTTCTCTACGCAAGGGTCGTAAAGAACCCACCACTCGCAGACCCCCGAAATGGGGCAGGCCCACTCCACCAGCACAGTTTCAGCTCCAGCCCAACTGCAGCGGCCGTTTTCGGCTGACAAGCATAAAAAGTTCGAAACCAAAGTCATGGCCAATTATTAGCCTTTTTTCTTCCGCTGACTTGTGCACTCTACTTGGCCATAATAATCGTAACCCTTTTCGGCGGGCCGAAAGCAACCCCTTTTCGAGGGGTAAGTGCAGCGGAAAGTTAAGTTTGTTTGGTAATTTCCTTATGAACAGAGGCATAATGAAACTAGATATTCGGCAGTCCACTGAAATAAACCATATTCTGGTGACTTCAAGGAGTGCCTTTAAGAAACTCCTAACTCTTCACAGTGTATTGCGAACAGGTTACCAAAATTTCACGGCACCCCAGAGAGCTGCAACCACTTGTCTAGTTCCTACTTTACTTAACCATTTTCTCCTCTATTATTATTTTCTTTTATTCAGCTGCTGCTCAGCCACAATTTATTGGCTTTTAAAACTTTTGTGTCATAAAACGATAATTTACAGCATTCGTTTCTTCATCAAACTGACAGTTGCTCTGACTTTGTGGGGAGTCCAACGGTGGGAGTTCGAGGATTTTCCTGAGCTTCGCCATATATCATGAAGTATTCCGGTGTTGTCTGCTTGTTAGGTCGTTAGCTCTCGACTGAACTCTGGCTTTCTGGGCTGGATGGACAATCGAGGGGTCGCGGGCCAACAGCTTACTCAGCCAGTCAGTCAGGGCTGTCGTCTGCCATTAAATGCACTTTTTGGGTTGCCATTTTCCGTCCACTTCAGTTTCGCAATTCGGGTAGAAAGCCATGGAGCCGAAAGTGACTTAAAGACCCAGCAGCAGGCAGGCCGAGTTTCACATTTGATAAGCGAAAGTTTTCTGAACCCACCTCGGCTCGGCTCGAGTCGGACCTAAGCACTTGGCAAGGTTGGTCAATTATGACCGTAGACCGTTCAAAAAAGGTGTCGACGGTGACGGCCAAGAGTCCGCAAGCATTGTTCTCACCGATTTAAATGACAAATCAATTGAAACTCTAGCCAATTGTAAGCAATTCCAACAATTACACGCCTCGGCAATCGAACCATTTATTGATATATTTTATTGCAGTGATTTCAGCACAGAAACGCCAAGTTCATTGGGGATCGTTTGTCATTGCTCCGACACCCACCCGGTATCTGCAATTTCTATTGGTGACACTGAGACTGGCGTGTCAGACTCAATGCTGTATTTTTGGCTCAATGTTCGGGTTTTCGAAGATGTCTGGGTCGATTCGGCATTGAAGTATCAGTGCCATATCGGGCTTTGAATCGAAAAAACCTCCAAACGACAGATCGCTATCAGATCGCACTTCATATCGAGGTGATCAAACGATTCCGCTCTGATTTATCCGACTTAATCCCTCGCCGGGGCTAGACTTCGTGCCAAAATGAAAGTTAACCCCCGCTGAACCCTGATGAGCAAGAAAATATGTTTAATTTTGCCAGCGTCCGTTTTATTTCTCCCCATTGCATAATCCGATTCGGGTCCGCTCAGCTAATTTCGCCTTTGATGATGGTGCTGGTCCGCTGACCCAAGGCATTAAGACAAAATATTAAGCCATTAATTTGAAATTTCTACGCCAAGTACGCCAGAAACGAGAAGAAAATTGGCCACTCAAAGTAATTGAGTTGCACTAAGCTCAAATATTTCGTTGCCTGTCTTCGAAATTAACAATCAGTTGGAGAGATGGGACGGCAACTTTAGTAGCAATAAAAGTGTCAAGAAATTTATGTGAATAATTTGTCAATTTATTATGGCGGCGTATTGTGACAAGTGCGGGAAAATCATTTCAATCAAAAGAGCCGAAAAAGTATACAGAGTGTAGCCTGCACTTATCAAGTGCATGTCGATTTTGGGCAAACCAACAGGGCCTTTGTTTTCTCGATTGTTTTATGTTTAATAAATGTCAATTGCTTGCCGAGGCGGTAGAGTTGTTTGTGCTTCTCTTTCCGTCAGCGAGGCAAACACTGAGGAGGAGACAAATAAATAAAAACAAAACAACAAAACGTGACATTTGGTTGTTGACTTTTGACACTTGCAATCAGTTTTGGGCGAGATTTATACCCAAAATGTTGACTCAGCAGATCTTCATGTAAGGCACTGGAGAAGCCTTCGATAGCAGATGCAAAATGTCAAGTCAAGCCAAAGGAGTGCTGCCATTTGCTGGATTTTGGCCACATTTGAAAAGAAATCCCCAGAAGACACCAAATTTGGTCTTTCTCTGGCCAACCTTTAAAAGCGTTTGGTTCTTTTCTTCCTCAGAATTCCGGAGATTCTCACAGTGGATTCTGAACGGCCTTAACGTGTCAATAAGCTGTCCAGAATTGTGCTGGGCAATTCAACTCATTGTCTTGTTTGATTTATTGAAATGTTCTCTTTGGATTCTTGACGCTTCAAGTTTCGCCCCAAGCCCGCTTATGCATATAAAGTAGAAATCCTACATTACAATTTTCGATTGAAAATATTTCTCGCTTATGATCGGATCATGTCACGTCTAGGGCTTTTATTTTATCGACTTACAAGCGGCACATGCATGGAAATGATTCCCCAGCTATTGTTTAATCAGATTTTATTGATTCGTTTGTCTGCGGCCCAGAACTGCCAAATATTTTTGACACTTTGAAGTCTTTGGGTTAAAAAACACATTAAAGGCCTTTGATCTCTGGTTCCCATGAATGGAATCGATTTTAAAAGCAATCTTTAAATAAACAGAATAAGTTTCTCTATCAAAGTGTGCATGTTTAACTGAAATTTTTCAGGAAAAAAGCAATGGTTTATGTAAAGAAACTTCGATTCCACACGTGACCTCAATGGGCGTTACTCCATTTAATTATATGGCTTATAGTGCCGGCAAGCAACAGGAAAATAAAGCATCATTTGTCAACCGGCGCTGAATTTTCGGTTAACTATTACCTCGCGTGGCCCAGAAAAGAGCTGGCCCACGAAAATAGAAAATAAATAAATGCAAAATGAGGGCCAGCTAGGCGACATGCTACAGGCATTTTGTTCATTTTATTTCGCGCAGACATGAAACATAAGTGAGTTTCATTTAGCTTCCATTATTACGATTATTTTCGTACGCGAAAAGCAGGCCAGGCCACAAGTTGCATGCCACCTAATTCGGTTAGGCTAACCAGCCAACTAGATGCACAGCCCGAGCTCGAGCCCCTTAAATCCGACCTCATAAACCATTGACCCACTAACCCCCACCCAAAGTAATGACCTCAGGCGTAAACTGTCAACAAATCCCATATAGATTCCCATTCCGACCAGGAGGGCGGGCGTCTGCATGGAGAGCGGAAGTGGTCGACTGGTGGGTCACTAGAGGGGAACCATCGAGAGGTCAGTTCCATAAAGTATGGTGTGGCATGCTCCGGTTGGCCAAGGCCGATGTGTGTTTGAAAATAATCCACACAATGCTTCTAAATATTAGTTGAAGCTTGATGGGAAATGTTTACCGGAAATGGATATTTTAAGCTTTGAAGATTATTTAAAAGAGATTCTTCAAAAAAGGTAGTATCCACTCGATAATCCTATTCCAGTTAAGCCACAAAAACCCTCTCTATTTGAAAACCATACAAGACCAAAGCCCTAAACCCACAAAAATGGAAAAAGACCACGGCAACAGATGTCACAACGTCGAACTGGCTAGGTGTGGGCCTGACATATAAACCCTAATACCGCAACACGGACTACCAACTACCAACAACCGAGGAGAAAAGCTGCGGTCTGGCCCCTTAAGCACGCCCCCTCGAACCCCCTAGAGCGCTGGGCCACCACTGCGTATGGGTAATGCTGGTCAATGCACCATTTAAATGGGAAAAAGCTCCCCAGCCGTAACCTCTACGAGGGAAATGGCAGCGGTTGGCTGGAAGGCTGGTTAGGGAGCAACAATAACCATTTTAATAACTTCCGTTCTAAAAACACTTTTGAGCGGCCATCGAGTGTTCGGCATCGTTTCAGATTGCACAAAGACAATGGCAATGGAAGGCATTTCGGGCGCCTGACTCTGAAATGGGGGGGCTGGGCGCCATAACAAGTGCAGCGGGGCTAACGGATTTTATTGGCCGTGTTTTTCCAGCAGGGGAGGCAGCAGTATGCTTTATTGAACCCAAACCGTTCAACAGAAATCAGAAAACAACAAGCGCTGCAATCGCGCAATCACTGAAAGTGGCAACTGCCCGTTTTGGGTGGAACAAAGTGGAGTGGAGTGGAGTGGAGTGGAGTTGTCGCTTTTGTTGTCGGAAAATGACAATTAGCCGTGTGTTTTTCCTCCATTTCTCCCGGCCTGCTCATTTGACAGTTGACTGCATTTCTCCAAACCCACAAATGCAAATGGGCATTCAAAATAAAAATGAAAACAAACACTGGCAGTGGCACACAAATAAAGATACATTTCATGTTGATTTTCGTAGCTCGTCGCGGAAGTCTTCGAACGTAATTCCAGATTGAGTAATAAACATCCAAGTATTTGTATTCGTATTGCTAGAGTTCACTGTACAACAGCTGCGAGCGGATTGCAGATTTTGGTTAATAGGTCTGTCGACTGCTGGGACTTTGGGATGGAAAATGCAGGAAGCGATCTGAAAACTGTTACAATCTGCATCGAAATTAGCCACGGGGGATTATTTGTTTTGAAAATGGAGTTACCAATGACGAGATAGCCCCGCCGAGAGGGGAAATTGTGTGGAAATTGAGGCTGAACTGAGCCATCGACTTTGATTGATGGATGGGACGTTCCAGTCATAGGAGTGAGATAATCTTAGGAACTATAGTTATAGTGGCTGTCTGACATATAAATACATTTTTTTATTGGAAAACCTATAAGTATAATTACAATACCTCATGTTCTCGACATAATTCAGTAACGCCCGAAAAAAAATCTTTGCCACTTATTCAATTCTCGGTTAATGGTCTCGGCAACCTTGGCGTTCATTAACTCGCCAGAGCCTCAAGTTCAATCTCAAGACCCCAAAGCATAGCAATCTGAAGCAAAAAGTTGGTACATACATACATACTGTATGAACTAATCAAAATGTCACACTTTCCATACAGAAAGCGGGCAAAAAATCTGCTGACAGCTGACAAAACCAAAGCAACCACGAACCAGCCGGTGGTAGTGTGTGCTCTGGGGGCGAGAAATGGGCGTTACAATCAGCCATGGAATACCCGACCGAGGCAGCTCACCACGCTCAGATTACAACAGACTAGGCAGCAGCAGCAGCAGCTGTAGAGGGAGGAGGGCAGGAAAACGCTGAGCGACGTTGACGACTTGCGCGACAATTGCCTCAACTTTGGCGTTAATGAACATGAGCACACTTTACCAAAGCGCGACGAGAGTTTTCATGGCTCAGGCCCATCTCTTGCCGCCTCGTTCCAAGACCCTCCACTCTATCCCAGCCAGGCGTAATGAATTGATGCGGCTACTGCCATGACGATGATTATGATGAGATCGAGATGGCGATGGCGATGGCGATGGCGATGGCAGTCGAAGATGGCGGAGGGGAAAGCAGCACTCGTCCATAAATTGTGAAAGAGGCGAACAAAAAGCATTTTAACATTTAATAATATGAAAATAATTGAAGCAATTATTAGAGGCGAGAGACATACAAGACCGGCACAATTAAGCATAATATGGTTTCTATACGAGGTTCCAGACAAACGATATAAAGGGGAAACTATTTCTTCTTAGCTTTTCGCAGTTTCCTATTTAAGCTAATTAATTAAAAAATAAAAATTATATCTCTAGAAAGGCTATTTAATACCCGTTATTGATATGTCAGTACACGATCCATTTTTCAATCGACAGCCCCTTTTTCCCAGTCTTGAGTTACAATCTCAACTCTTACACTTGCCTTTGTGGTCGATTAGTTAACCGTCTCGACTTACCAACCTATAAAGTAGCTGGCTTTTACTGTATCTCGTTCTTTCAATTACAACTTGACTTGAAAACCAGAAAAATAAACAACAACGACGGGGGAAAAAGCTAAACCACAGGCAGAAACAATTGGCATTTGATTGACTGACAGCTGTTTGTCAGTTTTTTGACAATTAGGCGTCAAAGAGAAATTGCTTTCGATTTCATGAGAGACCCCCTCGATGGAGACACTGCTTTGCCTTGAAAATTGATTGGGAAATTGTGGGCCGAGCCTCGACTGCCACAAACCTATTTTTAGTCCAAAAAATCGTTTTGGTCTACTGTTTTTGTTGCGGGTAGGAAGACATTCATGAGAATTTTTTGCCGAAATTGGGTCACAGTTCCCCCACTTGACATGTGAAAATGGACGAATCGAAAGCCAACCGACAAAGAGATGGAAGAACGCTTTGAATTTAAATATAAATCTAATTAGAGGCTTGCGCAAAAGCGCTCTAATAAAATCATCAAGTGGCCGGAGTCGGAGATCTTCCATCAAGAATCATGATCGTCATCGGTCTGATGATGTTTGGGAATGGTATCAAGTTTTTATGCTGATTTCTTTAGCATTGAACCAGTTTGTATCTATTTGGTTTGCCGACCGGCAGTTCATTATGAAGATAAACACATCAATTGGCCAGGTTTATAGTGTTTATTTGGTCTTTGTGCTTTATTGCTAATTTTCACAGTTTGTGTTTTCGTTTTTGGTTTATTACATTTCCGAACAGAAGAGAAATATTTGTCGGATGACAAACAATAACTGATGGGTCGGCTTTTATTTATAATGCCATTTTTAGAGGTTCACTGAACTGTCGCAGCGGGGTAATTAGCGGTGGCCCGTGGTCCGGATTCCTCCGTCCCCCCAGACGCCGATCCAAACTAGTTTGTTCTCTATAATACATCTTACATCCAAGAGCTCCGAGAAATAAATGAGACACATCAAGTTGGTTGCTTCAAAAGCATCGATTACGTGCCAAGAATATATAGTGTGGAAGCCACAAATTGCATGGCTTGCACCACAGCCCCTCGAAAGTGGTTGGGCGGTGGGTGGCTTTCGGCTTGTCGGCTTGTCGGCCTGTCGAGGTGGAAAAGCACCTCCTCCAAGCCGATGCACCTGAGCGAAATCCCATACGGAAAACTATTAGAGAGTGTATTTTACGGCGTCCTTCAGGCCCAAGTGTTCCAACATTCAGGGACAAAATAAAAGCGCTTTCAGGGGATTTTATTTCGGGGCTCTTCCAAAATCCATTGTTCGGGCCATTAAATGTGCGCTTTTATATCGCTAACGCCTTTATGGCCAAATTTTATTTAAATCTGGACCGTTTGGAGAGCTTTCGTTGAGGCTGGGCAAGGTTTCTGCTGTTCCGGAGAACAGGCGTTTACTTTTCGTGCACGATGAGAATCATTAAAAACTTGACCCAGTTTCGGGCGAGTCAAGCCCGTGCCGATATCTTGAACTCTATATGGCTTTGGGTATAGCTCGGCTGTTGCTGTTGCATAACCAGCACCTGGCATGTGGCGATGGCGATTACGATGACGATAACGATTGCCTCTACTATTCCGATGACCAACCTCAAACTCCGGCTTAAATCTCTGTTGTATTGCAATTTGAAAAGGCAAGCTGTAGTTTTTGCTTCTTGTTTTGCCAACTCCAGCCAAGGCTGTAACAAATCCATTCACTCGCCCAGCTCTCAGCACTGCCTTTGCAGTTCCAGTTGCAGTTTTGGTTTCAGTTTTTCGTTCATCTTACATCTCGGCCCGGCCACAATGAGAAATTGCCAATCGTCATGAAAACCAAGAGCCGAAAACTAAGCTGTAAGCGCCGCGAAGCGCAAAGCAATTAGACATGCAATTCTCGAAAGTCCAAGTAATGTCAAAGTTGTAATTAAAACACGTCCGCGACTCGGTTGTTCATATTTTGAGCAAATCATTCAAGTGAGAAATCAAAGATAATTCCGTTTCCTTGGCCGAAGCTCTAGTCTCATCCATTCCAAGTGCCGGAGTTATACAACTCCTCAAACTATTCATACCGTTTAGGGCACACTCAGTCCATATATCATCTTAAGCTCCGGGCCACTCAACAGCCACCGACTGCAGCAGCATCATCAAAAGGCCAGCCACCGACAAAGTAAAGCCACAAAAGAAATATGGGAAGCCTCGTAAATAAGAAATGTCACACAAAATTTCCATATGAAAGGCTTTCTTTGGGAAGTGGAAGTCCCCACTGTGTGCGTATGAATTCAGAAAAGCCACAAAAGATACTGGCCAAATATCCATTCAAAGTCGGAAAGTCAAGGTCTGTCAAGACTCTCCAAATGGAACATTTGAGGCGGAATAAATAAATTATAGAGCAATGGAAAGTGCACAAAAAGAAAGGGGATATTCTATAAAATATTTAGTAGTAGTCTTTAAGGCATTTCCACGAAAAACTACAAGTTTTAAGCCAATTGATTGAAATGGTAATGGCAAATGGTAGTTCGTCGGGGTTCATTAGGAGGTTGTCAATCAAATGAGACAAGACTCGTGGAAGGGAAAACCTCTTCCACGGCTTTAAATCAACTAAAGTTTTACTAATTGTGCCTGAGAGCCTCTGCCTCTGCCTCTTCCGCTGCCTCTGCCAAGTCCCTAGCAAGCTGCTCTCAAAAAATAAGAAAATAAACTCCAATGATTTGAGGCGACTCTAAGTTGGAGTCGAAAACTCGCTTAACTGGCTCTGGGAGCTTTTGCTTCTTTCACATGGCTGCACTGGCACTGGCACTGGCACTAGCACTGGCACTGGAACTCTTCGATTGCAGGTTTTTGAAGATCATGGTCCAGCGGCCAGCGGCTAACAACTTGTGGTTGTTGCAGCCTCCAATGTTGCTGTTGTTGTCGCCAAACGCATGCCACACAGTGGTTGCTGTTGTTGCAGTTGTTGGCGATGCACTTAAGTGGCTAAAGATTGTTAAGGTTAATGCACTTGAGTTCGTTGTCGCTTCTTTGCTGACCAAACTTGGTTGTCTGTTGTTTACTATTTTTCCTGGCCAGTGTTTGCTGGTTTTTCACATTTTTTTTCTCATTTTTTTTTTTCACTACACCTATCGTGATCTTGTCGCCATTTACATTTTCATGCACCAATAAATGCGTAAATAATAACAACCCGTTAGGCTCTGCTCATAAATTGCCATCAATTTTGCTTTTGGATCTGCGAAAGCAGTTTTCTCCAGGCACTGTCTCTAATTTTTCGCTGATTTTGATTTTGACAAATATTACGCATACGCAGTGTTGCACGCTGCGACATGTACGATGTGCAATTCGGCACTTTCACTTGTTCGCGTTGGATGGTTAGTTTAGTAGACAGATTATTTAACCGACTAATTTGTTATGGGGCTGGAAAAGGGGCGGAGACAGAGTCAAGAGGGTTTAACGACTCTGAAGCTGGTTTATAAGGCTAGGGGTCCATAGATTACTATTTAGTAGTTTATTAATAACTTCAATTTAATCCATACTAGATTTCTTTTCCTTAAAAGCAACTCCCTCTTTATACGTACAACCAACCTAGGGTGCTGTCGCACATTGTACGGTCCAAATCCCCAGAGTATAAATTTTATTGCATTTTAAACTAAAACAAAATAGATTCCCAGAGAAAATATATGCCCCTGAATTCGATTATACTATCAATGTGTCTTGTCGTCGTTTAAAAAAAAAAAACATTTTTATATCGCCAATGGTTTCGTATTAACTTTATTAGCATGATTTTTGCATCATTTTGTTTTGTTTATTCCAGCAAATCGTATAAAATGTGAATACATATGCATATCAATCTGTATTGGATTTTCGGTGTTTTTTTTTGTTTGTCAGCCAAATGGGTCAGTGCTGT
This sequence comes from Drosophila atripex, assembly GCA_035045925.1. Taxonomy (NCBI): domain Eukaryota; kingdom Metazoa; phylum Arthropoda; class Insecta; order Diptera; family Drosophilidae; genus Drosophila; species Drosophila atripex. Next base: position 13,217,401 of record JAWNOP010000070.1, read on the forward strand.
CGGGCTGTGCTTGATTTGGGTCAAATGTGCCTACAGAATACTAAACAAACCGAAAAAGAACCTACAAAAAAATGATGATAATAATTATTATTGCCATTCGCATGGCAATAAAAACCAAAACACCAACAGCCCGGCCCGGGAGGAAGTTGTTAATTAATACCCAAGACAAGAGAGCTGGAAAAACTTCTGGGGAGATCCGTTGCTTGGCTCGTTCAAGTCTGGTTTTTTAATTAAAAACTGGAAACAGTTGGTTCTACGGTTGGGTTTATGTGTGGCCACAATTCTTTTTTTTATGCACGAGTAATTTGGTGCTTCTTTTCGAGCTTCTTTTTCGAGGGTCACTTGGGAGTTCTTTGAGGAATGAAAATGGAAAATATTTAAGAAGGCTTTTCTTAAGGAAAACATTAAACTTTTATTCCATTCCATCATTGCTTACTTGCAGTTTTGATCTGTGTGATTGTTTTTAGATAGTATCTTACCTGAAATGATAAGAAAATTTACAAGAATTAGTATCTTTCTAGCTTACTCTTGGATATTATAGTATTTCTATTATAATCCTTAAAATAGTCTAATTTTTTGTATATTTTTAAGTATTTTCTGGTACAATTCCTATTCATCTTCTCGCAAAAGTGAAACACTTTCAACCAGAGCGTATTGGCGGTATTTTAAGGGCAGCCAGGGTCGGTAGGGCTATTTTTAAGAACCTGTACGTATTTCGGTCTAAAACTTTTTCTTTGTTTTGGTTTTTGCTTTTTTTCGCATTTTGTTTTTTGGCATGCAATAAATTTGTGTTTTCTGGTCACTTGCGAAGCAACGCACTGACAGCTGTCAGTGTCTGTAGCGGGCTGTCGAAATGTATCTAAGAGATACAACTAAAGCCGAGAGATTCGCACTCGAGTGAATTGATTTCCCTGAAGTATATCTATATCCGCTACAAATCAAAGCCAACTGTTTCCATTTCCATTTCACTTTCCAGTTGATTGCGACAAATGTTTTCACTTTTCTTTTTCCAAACAAGCCGGCAAACGGGCAAACAGGCAAGCAGCCAACGCATTTAACAACCACGCCCATTTCCTTAACAATGCCACTGCAATTGATTGATTGATGCACTGGTGCGAGCTAATCAATTAAATATTAACTGCCATTGTCAATCAGTCCGGCTTACATCATCGGCGGAGCTGGCAGGCAGGCAGGCAGGCGGAGTTGCATTAATTACCAAGACGAACCATGACTTTAAAGACAGTGTTGTTGCTGGAGTGGCTGTGGCAGTTGCAGTTGCATCAGATGAGGCAAAGTCAACGAACGTTCAACCCAATTTCCTATCAATTGCCTCCAGTCTCCACTCATTTTTTTTTTTGTCATAATAACAAAAGCAGCTCTTTTAATGTACATCGGACAAGATCGAGTTGGGAAAACAAATTCGAAAAAGCTGAAAGAGTGGAAGCTTTTGATTTAACAACTGCCTGCAGCCACAAGCATGGCCAATCAATTTTTGTGATTTTGGTTTTTGTTGCTTCTGCTGCTGACCATTGACCAGCACCTCGCTGCTTAATCATAGTGGAGCAGCTAGTTCCAAGACCAAGTCCAAGTCGAACAAGGAGCTCGCTTCATTTCGCCAACAGCAATCTTTTTGCCGACCGTGTTGCAGCGGCAGCGGGAGCGGCAGTGTCTCCTCGTCTATTGGCAATCATTGAATCACTCCACCCGCTTCAGTCCCCCTCCATAAACAACAATCTATCTGACTATCCATCTTTCTAGCCAGCTATCTGGGAGTGTGTATCTGTGCGGCTGCTTTCGGTTCGATTCACTGGCTCTGACCTACGATAAGTCTCGCTCTGCGCTTGATTATACTCCGTTGGACTTTCGTATCTCCATCCCCAGCTCCAGTTCCAGCTCCAGCTCTAGCCAAGGCATGCATAATTGCCTTCTCCGGCATTTTGGCCAGATGCAAAGGTCTCTTTTCAGTTTCCAGTTTGTGGGTCAACGGGGTTGAGATATGCTTGACTTGGCTGGGCATTTTGAATTTCTAATTGCAATTGGATGCAAATATAGGCGGGTTAGCGGAACACTTTTTAGATCAATGATCTCCTTCTCAAAAGTTTAAATTAAAATAAATTGGCAAGTCTAACTGGAAACAACAGTTTGCTTATATTAAGTCTTGGGGGATTGAGGGATAAAATGCAACCCACTTGGCCCCTTTAACCACCACCTGTTGGCCAAGAATTTCTCAATACTCCTTAGAACTGAAGCATCTCAATAGAAGAATATAAATAGAAATCACTGGCGGACGACTCAAAAATTAGTAAACAATCAAGGGGGGCACTGGAGGACGTGTGGTTACCTGATGTCTGGATAAATAAATACGAATGCGGCGAAATCAGCAGGGAGGAGGTGAGTAGTGCCACGGCCCCCCGAAAGATTGGCGTTTCCATTCGATCCCCACTGATAAACAGTGCCAGACGCCATCGAGACCGACCCAGTGACCAAGTTAGGCCGTCGCTCTAGAGAGGATCGGGCTGAAAACGAGGCGGAGAAAGGAATTCGCATTCCCCGCAGTGCTCAAGAATTTATGAGAATTTTCGTTTGTGCCCGAACACGTAACTCAGCCATAATGAACGATCATCGTTCATAACACGATGCGAGGAGGCGATTGGCGATGGGGAGGGAAGATCAGCCAACCGAGCTCCACTAGACCGGCGATTAATGGGAACAGTTGGCAGGGTGCTGTGTGTGGCGCCCCCTGGCGTTCAGATTGTCACTGCATTGAAAATGAAAAGCGGCTGCGCGAACGAGTTTCCACAGTTTCCACTCTGACTCTATGCCTGCTTTTCTTTTTTGCGATCAATCAGTGAAATCGATATTATTGATGTGATGTGTGCACGTTTTGTAATTTTCGCAGTGAAATTTTCTGGTTGGAAGACTCAAACTCATCTTCGAACTGCCAATATTGCTTTTGCGTTTGAGATGAGAAACAAACTCTTGGCTAATTAGCGCTTCTTTCTGTCTGTTTGAACTGCTTTCCAATTGAATTTTATTTTCTCATCAAACGAAACAATTTTCACGCGCCAATTCCTGGCATTGTTTTGTGTTTGGCTTGCTTCTTTTAATCGTCGTGTAAGTAAAAAGTTTTGTATTTTTAGAAAATGATTTCGAACAGCAGTGCTCTGTAGAGGATGGAGGGAATTTGAGGGATATTTTTTTATTGCACAAACCGGAAGCCCTGGCCATTGTATACTTTGCTGTCTATAAAGAAAGAATTTGGTAATTAAATGGGTTTCCTATTCCTACAACTCCTACTTCTCCCACAAAATGAGTAATTGCAGTGGAAGCCATTCTCCGTCTGGTGTCTTCAAGTACTTCATCCATCAGCACTGGTCGAGTTGTAAATTTTCAACAAATTTGTCAAAAATGCTATTAAATGGCCCGAGGGAAGAGCTCTAAACAGCATTTGGGTCAAAAGAAAGCCATAAGTGGCCACACACAGCAACATCAACAGCAACAGCAACAGTCGAAGCAGAAACATAAACAAAACCGCCGCCAATTTATGACACTCTACAAACACTGACAAAAAAAAAGAAGAGAGATTTTCGAAGGCAGAGAACCCCCTGAAACTAATTGCATTTCCTGTTTCATTTTTTTGAGGGGGGCACTTCCACAAAACGCATAAATTAACAACGAGCCCGACTTCCGATAGACAATAGAACGGAATAACATGAAATAAAATGGAACAAATGAACCATAAGAAAAATAACAATGAAGTGGGGGAGAACTCGAATTCCATTCATCCCAGAGTGGAACCGGAGAGTTCTATTCGAAATTTCAGGCCGGGGGAGGCCTTTTTTCCAGAGTTACATTAAAGCGTGACGAAAAGAGTTCCAACTGCAGTACAACTACAGCTCCCCCACAAATGACCACCAGGGGCTTAGTTGGGGGATCAACCGAGGGTAATAATTTATACACTACTGATATATAGTCAAAAATTACACCCAGACCTGCTTATTTTGAAGCCAAAGTATTTTTACATTTTAAATCGTAAACTGGAGCCCTGCCACATGCTGCACAGTCGCAGAGCTCCACTCCACTGCCTCGGAACCAATGCAAGTGGAATGTTAATTAGTTTTGGCTGCTGCTGTGGATTGTTTATGCTCTTGTCGGTAGTTTATGTTGCTTAATTTTAATGCTCGCCATAATTAAATTCCTGGACAGTGTCGAACCTCAGACAGCTGTATCACACAACTCCTTCGCAGCACTAAAAACCAGAGAAATGCCTTTTTTATGGGCCGTCTAGTCAACGATATGTAGAGCTGATTCTTTGACAAAATATCTGATATTTTCCCTAAATAAAACCTATGGAATTTACTTTTTATTATGCTGAGTTGCAGTTTCCTGCTTGATATGCAATAAGATGACTCATTTTCATTATTTATTTTCATAATTTTAGCCAGGCACTGAGTGAGAATTCATAAGCCTTGACCACTTGTTGGGCAAGACCTTCGTAGGCAACCGCATCGTCATGTTGGCAGGTATTAGCTAACCGTTGCAAGTCTCTTTGAAATCTTTTGATGCACACATAACCCCAGTGGCGTGGTGTGGGGCATTTATTTATATGCCACCTTCTGGCTGTGGCTCTGACTCTTATCTAATCCCAAATCACTCTCAGCTCTGTTCTATATAGAATTACGCGTGGCACATTCTCGGGCGGCATCAGCCAACCGATTTCGTAATCTTTTCACAAAAGTGGGTTGGCTTCCTCTGACGGGGCTAGTAGGGGTGGTAGAGGGACGGTGTCTGCCTTTTCCTTAGTGTGTCAGTCTAAATATATAGTCGCCCGTTCATTGTTTCGCTGCATTTCAATTGTGCATCTCGCTTGGGCACTACAATCTCAAGAGCCAGTTGCCAATTGATCGAGTGATGGACGAACAGGTGGGAGGAAACTATACCTTTAGACCTTCCTTCAGACTATTTCCAACAAGTAATGGCAATAATATTAAAGCCAGCATATCTCAGCACATCTCACACTCTATTTCCATATGATATCTTTAGCTTAATTGCAGCTACGTGTAGTTTGAGAAAAATGTTTGTTGTCTTGAGATAATTGTTGCTATTTGCCTGCCTGCCTGCTGCTCGTTTGACCGATCCGTTGCGCATGGCTGTTGTATAATGTCAATTACTTGTGATTTACGACAGTTTAATGATAGACGGCGATACTCATAGGTTTGCTCGGCTCCTCGCATAGCGTGCACATAGCATGCGTCGAGGGCAGGCAGGACGCGGGGCATGCCCCAATCGCATTCACATAATAGTTGCTACATGATGCGAGCTTAGCATGTGATGGATGTGATATTTCAGTGCCTCAATGCTGTGTTCTGCTGCCCAGTGTTGCATGTAATTGGCTCATAAAACTTTGCCAACAACACAGTGTAGCGAAAATAGCCTTTGATGGTTGAAAGAACCTCGGCAGCGACTCACAAAAGGGCAAATCGATTGGAAGACCAAGCCACTGACACAGTGTCAACAACTTTCCATCAACTTTTCAGCAACTTTTCCCATTTTCATCAGAGAGTTCTATCTGAGAGACACAGTGTGACATAATAAAGCCTGAACCTGATTCCCTGATTATTCATGAGCCAAGTCCAAAACTTCAGATCCTCAGGTGTTGGTGGCACTGCCAGTCGCACTAAATAACAATTAGCCATAAAAGGGAGCATATTTTTTTCTCTGTGGACGCTTGGCCAAGTCACCCGTTCGGATAACGAGTTTTTGAAGAGGGGGCGCCAAATTTCACTTTGAAATGGTAATGGGAATGAGTAGACAGACCATCACGTCATAAATTCAAAGACATATTAGTACATACTCATTGTTACAATAAACATTATAATACAAAGCATCAACTATTAATTAATCAAAAATGTTAAGATTACAATAATCTGAATATTATTTCCAGAAATAAACCCCTTAAACCAATTTAAAATTATTTCTCTTTCTCCGAAAATGGCAAACTCATGAGTAAGCCAACAGGTTCTACTTTAATTTCCAACATGTTTTGCTTTTTTCGGATCTATGTATCTTTTTTGTTCCTCGAGAGACCTGAGACACCGACACCATACCATACCATGAGTTCGCTACCGAAAGGGAAACGAACTCATTGAAATTCTTGACAGGTTGGGCGCGCGAATGGTGTGGAATAACAAAAGAAGCACATTCGGAGGTTCTAAGCCGGGAGAGATGGACGTGGAAAGACGTCAGTTAGTGCCAGCTCTCATCTGTTTTGGAAGCGACTGTGAGGGAGGACCCCCCTGTGGCTAGAACCACCCACTTTTCCCGCCTCTCTGCCGATTAAGGCGGCGCCAGGAGGAAAAAAGTCTTTTGACCAACTGAGCCTATCGCTTAATAAGTCAATATCCAACTGTCTTGACAGCAGGCGACTAATAAACGAGCTCACAGATCAGAAAAGTTTTAATTGGAAAAAAATAAACTGAAACGTCTGAAACTATGCATCTTAAAGAGTAACAATTGGTATTAAATTCCCCTTTAAAAAAGCTTCCGAAGCGGGTTAAAGGCTAGGGACCTAGAACAAAGCCAGCATCCCTCGGCTGGCAGACAATAACGTTGACACATATTGGAGGGAATTCATTGTTTATCGCCGCATACAGGAAGCCGGCAACTCTTCCCGGGGTTATTACACTCCCTTATGCTATACTGCCACTATGGGAAGCACTGATTTGTAATTGTTTTTATTTCTTTTATTATTTGCTTTCTATCTCCGCTGCCATGTGTTTATCAGGCGACAAAGTTACTGTCTGATTAGAGAGTCGCGTCGCGTCGAGTTGCCACTCAGAAGTGGGTCAGCGAGTTGTTGACTCAAGAGGCGGCACTATAAAAGTCTCCCAAGCTGATAGCCTCCATTCAGAGTTGCATTATGCATTTGGTGTTAGTCCAAAAGCTGGGCGGGCTATCACTGAACTCTCCGTCAGTGGGTTAGTGGAGCAGGCGGGACAGATACCCTGCCGATAAGGTCGCTTCCCAATGGGGCTAATTGCGGATCAGCAACCTCCGACCAATGACCCGCTTGCGCAAGAACTTATTTGGCATTCGATCCGCCTCGAAACAGAATTCAATTAATTACTTGATGTTCCCTTTCGGGCAACATGACACTCCACTCTCCAGTCAGTCAGAGTTCAACTCACCTTGTCCGAAACAGAAATGTCTGTTCTTGCGCAATCTCCGAAGAAGTCTGCAAAGAACAGAAAACATGGAGAAGGGGCAGCGGTTAGATAAATGCCAGACAGAATTACCAATCAAATAATAATAATAATTAATTACTACCATCGAGACAACTTGTTCGGGCGAGGCTATTAAAATTAATCAAAGCAGTTACGCTACAACGCAATGCCATGTAGGAGATAATAAATTGTGGTGCTTACTCCGGCTGAACCACATAAACAGAGTACCAGCAACAACCACGAACAACGAAAAACACCCACCACCGATCGGCCAAACCTGTCAACTGTAACGCAAGACAATCAACAAAAAGTGCATAAATTAATAAAGAAACGTAAAAGGCCTGTAATGCCTGGCAACAAACTGCAAGTTGTCATGAAAGTCACAACTAGCCGAGGGCCGAGGACCGAGGGCCTAGGGTGTGCACATATGCGTTGATGGGAAGGGGCACTCTTCTCCTTTTGTCTGAGGCACGCAGCTAATTTCATGCTCGGCGGCACAGTATCTCCATCATTTGTAATTGATAGAGTCTGGGTGAAGCCAGCTAACTCCAAGGATAGCTGTACCAGGCAGAGTGCCGCAGAATGACAAAGCTTGTCAACTTAGTACCAGTTAGTTGGACCCAAGAAGACCTTGCTTAGTCTTTGTACTAGCAACTAATTCAAACGAATATCTACAAGCAACAATTTCAAACGCCTCATTTCTCACTAAAACCTCAACCACTCATACCCTCGATAGACACCCACCAAATTCCCCATCAAGATACTCGGTTTATGAACTCCATAACCATTTCGCTGGCATTATCGCTTTCAGAACCCCATTCCTTTGAACTCTGGGTAGTTACTACAACAAATTGCCAATCAACATTCAGCCATTCAGCCTTTGTCGTTGTAGTTGCCGATGTCCTCGACGATGTTCTGTCGCTTTCGTTCATTGGCCCCAGCCATCCGGGCTCGGGAGCAACCTCTGCCACCCACCCATCCATCAGGCCATCCTCCGCCGCCCAACAGCTGATGACACGCACTTTGCGTGTTTATTTAATAAATAAAAATTTGCATAAATTTGCAAACGAATTTGCGAGCGAATCGCAGAGGCATGGACGTCTATGTAGACTAGCTGTTGACATTTCTCCCTCGCTGGCTTTTTATTCAGCCATTTTGCTGTGGCCTTCCAGGAAAGGATTCATTGGCTGGAAAATCAAAGCATCAAAGTTATAGAACCGATGACTCAATCCCCTGAAAGACTGCACAGTACTTATGGCATTAGTTTATCGCAGCTTAGTCGGGCACTTCCCACCATCCATTTGTGAAATCGGTTCTTAAGTCGTTTCTGGTGTTGCCTTGAACCCGGCTTATGCCTCTCGTCGGATCTGAGGAGCCACTCGTCATGTAAGCGATCAATCTCCGACCCAACTGCTTTGCATCATAACTCTGGCGAACTAATAACCCGCCATCAGATTGCTGGGCGCCCCGCTAAAGTGTAACTAATACGCGATCTCGGCGATGGCCAGGCCAGAGTGCCTTTTGATTAATGGACGCCGCTACTGTTTCACCAAGGGGGCAGGGCAGAAAGCATAGAAATTTATGCGCCTCGCGATTCGCGACGCACGGCGATCGCTGGCTCAGTTTTCAAAACAAAGCGAAGAGCCGGAGGCGCAAACTACAAAATTATAGAAGCCGGAGATCGGAGATCGAGTTCTCGTACTGGCTCTCATCTGGCTCTGGAGCTAATCGCCGCTAAGTGATTGGTCAGTGTGTGCCTTAAATGGCCGATTGCCTCAATGCTAAGCATATCATTTATCTTTGGAGCCCAGCTAGTCCCAGAAAGAGTACGAACTCCAATTAGCGACAATCATTTTTCATTTGTCAGCCATCAGATACGAATCTCGGAGGTATTTGTGGTTCTATGTATTATCTCAGGTGCAACTGGTTATTTGGTCATTATCTCCCGGACTCAATGTCAAGTCGAACTCAGTGCCCAATTCTGAGTGCAATTTTGTATCTTAAAGATACAGAAACACGCTTTAATAGTTTGCTTGCGAAATATGCGTTGTTATACAACGGGTTTTGTGGCTCTTTTGTTTCTTGTTGTCAGTGGCTGTGGAATAATTATGCCAAATATTCAAATAAATTATCAACTAGAACAATTGACGGGTGTGGGCTTTAGGGGTGTTATGTGGCAAGAGGCAAGCGACAAGCGGCAAGCGGCTAGAGGCAGGGGGCAAGTACACTGAACAGCTGCACAGTAGCCGCGATTTTCAAGCTTTGTTGTTCACATTGTTGCACAAAAGTTTTACATGATAATAAATTTAAGAGTGGAGGGCGGTATCTGTGTCGTATCATACCCTTTGTGGGGTGCAATTGGGCAAGATGGGGCCATTGTTCGAAAACCCGGCTTTACAATAAAGTTAGAAGCTTAGTTCAGAGAAACGAATATGATTCTAAATGGCCTTAAAGTGGATTGGATTAAGGCAAGAATATTGTTATAGTATAGTTTCACAGTCTCGTTGTGATCTTCCAAAACCCACCCATTTCCGGACACTCTCGCCTGCATTTTGAACAGCCTTCGAGTCGCGGCATTAGCTCGAATAATTATTCATATTCATTATGGCCATTAGCCGGCTTGGCTGGTGAATGGAAGAGTTTGCTCTTGTCGTGTCTACTCCCGGCTTGTCTTTTCTCTAATTTTCCCCATTTACGGCCTGGAATTTTCTTGCTTGTAGTGGTTCTACTACCAAGACGACCAAATGCAAATGCCTTGGGACTGGAAGTGTTGTCTTGGCACTCACTTGATATGCAGCGTATGCAATACCAGTGGCCATAAGTACGCCTTCGACCGAGGTTCACAGGCGATAAATCTTAATCCGGGAATTGGCGGAAGTTTCACTTTACCTCAAGCAAAAGTTTTCAGTTAAAGGGGTGCGGTTAGCCGTCAGCTGTTCGAGAACTCTGAGAACTCTCGGAAAGTAGATATCCCCCAGCAATCCCCCAGAGAGCTGCCTTTGTAGTCAGCCGATCCAGCTGACATATCAAATATTTAATTATCGCGTGTTTTGACTCAACATTTATTCTTCTGCGGTTTATTTATACTAATTTTTTATTGTGTTTTGCTTTATATTCCCCGCTCATGTGCAATAACCTTGCCCGCAAACTTTACTTTACGCAAAAAACACAAATCTCCGCCGTAAAAGATCGACGCAATCTTAGATAAGCTCGAATTGAAGATACATTTTTGTGCCTCAGCGATTCGTAGACGACAAGCATGACAAGTATAGCTTGATATAATATTGTTGCAATCTACATGCGCTGTTTTACGATGTTTACATTTCACTCTCAGCTTGTTTGCCGCGATTTGTTTCACTTCCTAGCCACACAAGGCTGACGCCGACTTTCACGCATCACGAAATCGTCCGTCTCGAGTCGAGTTCCACAGTCGTTGTGCCTCCATTTACAGTTCTGTATTGTTTTGTAATTCGAAATCGATTTCATTTGCAATTTGTGTGGAAATGAGTGAGCAACAAGGTTGTTTGGGTGCTTTTCGACTGATTTTTCTTTGTTTAACCTTATGGATTGGCTTTACAACAAAATCTTATCGAAAACGACTTAACTGTAAGATACATATATTGTAACATGATCAGACATGTTATCTGGCAACAGTATTAAACAGTATATACCAGCTTATACCAACTTCCTTTCATCAACTTCCTTTCCCATCAACTAATATATCATGTTTTTCTACTCTATATAACCTTATGGGCTGACTTTATAATAGAATCTATTTGCTCCTAACCTCTTGACGGTTTATTGGAACATGATCTGTTGACTTGTTTTCTAAAAAACAGTATTAAAATATAAATACTATATACTAGCGTATAGAAACGTCCATCAATCAACTAATATGTCATGTTTTTCTGGCTAGGCATTCAGGAAATTCCAAGAAACAACAATTAATTGCACTTTCGACTTATCAGAACACTGCCCGGCAGCTGGCTCCGCAGTTTACATTGAAATATGCGCGAAATGATATCGGGAAATGGTCACAAAGCCATAAACAAAGCAGTGCTTCAGTATTATCGTTTGCAAATAATACGACGCAGTCATACAAATGCGTCTCTAATAATTTAACAAATTGAATTGAATTCATAAATCAATTATAATTTATAATTATACGGATTTCTATTTCAGATCTGGCTTACCTAAAACAACAATTAGTAGACTCCCCTTAGAGTTTCTCAATTGAAGATCTTAGAAAGCTTTAAGATCTCTGCAAAGATAAGATATTGAAAAATTTGGTTTAGAAACTATAAATAAATCAAAGCTATTTATACTTCTTATCTAACAGAAATGGTTATCTAATTATGTCGATCCAGTGGTGACCCCGTTCCCACAATAAATTCCACACTTTACGTAACTAATGTCCCACATAGAGTCCAAAAAATAAATATTTCTGCTCTGCCGCATATCATAATAAAATACAAACCCAAATGGGGTTCTTATCGGGAAGCAGTCTGCAGCGTAAATTGTTAATTGATAAGCTGAAGCTGAAATCAAATCTGTGGAAAACCTGCTTGCACAATCAGTAATGGGGGCGTGAGTGACTCAAAAGCTAGATAGCATGTGGGAATCCAAATTCTTATCACTGGGAGGAACGAGTAGGATTACCCTATCCACCAAGTTATAGTCTATAGTATAGACACAAAAATGTCGGTCAAAATTATATGAAATGGTAGTCATTAGCATCTAAGACTAGAATCTCATTTGCCAGGCTCTGAAAAACGCCTTGCCTCTGAGGTTTATTTGGTTTGTTGTGAATCACTTTAAAGATTTATGTTTTGTTTTTAAAAAATTTGCATGCTGCAGCTGTTTTTCATTTTTTATTTATTATTTATCGAGCTTCCTGGGTGTCCTCATTATATGTTTATTTTGAATCCGGCAGAGAACTGGCCCAGCCCTCGAAATACCCGGATCAGAAACCCGGAAAAATACAAATCAAATATTATTGCTCAGCTGGCCGGGCCGGGCTTCTTAGCAGTTGTTCGTTCGACTGCTCGGTTTATTTTGATTTTGAATCTATTTTATGGACCCCCAAATGGATGTCTGTCGGCGAGAGTGTGCGAATAGAGTGAGCCACGCAATAAATTCGGTTTGAGAGCCCCTCCGAATGCCGGTCATAAAAATAATAATATATCATTGCCATCAATCGAAGACGTAATCAACAGTGCACTGTGAGATGTTTTCATTAGGTTTATATTATCATTTGGACTTTAGGCAAGGTACCATCCATTATGAAACAGTTTTCAAATCCAATTGGCACTTGAGTGTCCAGAGACAATGGCAAATCAGAGCCCGTGCAGGGCAGTGCTCGCCTAGACGGAAAATCCAATTAGGGAAATCGCATAGAGCCGGGCCAGCACAGGGCGTGAAAGAAGAGCCACTTATCTCGGGGCTAACAGACACAGCCCCAGACACAAACACAGACCAACATAAAGGCATGTCGCTATGCATATTGAAATGTCCTTTTAATAAAAAAAAATATGCTTTCGAAGCGCAGCTGCTAATTCAACAACAGACAGGCGACTAGAAGTATGATTAACCGCAAGGCTGGCAAGCGATCCAGGCAAGCGTAGAGATACAAAATGGGTGTTGCAACTAGCAACTGGCAACTGGCAACCCGCAAGCCAAGTGTGCAACTGTCAGATACAAGAGCCAGCCAAGCCTGAGCGCTGCAGCCGTTGCATGATTTTCCACTCATAATGAAACCGAAAGCAGCCACAACTGCTGCTGCGAATATCTATTCAACAGCTTTGGCGTAAATTAACGTAAAATACTCGAAAACAGTTAGGCCAAGACACCAGCCAGACGTCTTGTATCGGCCCCCGTGGAGAGTGCCGGAGTGCCGGGGCTGAGCCGGGCTTTGTTGCTGTCCGAGCACACCTTGATTTACCTGCGCACAGTAGTCAGGCACTCTCTGCCGCCATCCCCATCCCCATCGCCATCGCGATCTCCATCTCCGGCTACCGATCCCCGAAATCGGGCAAACACGATCATTATGAGGAATAAACAGCATCTAAACGATTATGGCCTGGCAGCAGCCTGCTAACGGAGCAATTAAATTTGTCGCCGGCCTATCTCTCATCTGAAATATTTATTTCTCGAGGTGTTTCGAACACGTGTACTTTAATAAAGATATAAGTACTACCTTAGGCACTTATAGGGGTTTTGCTTTACTTTCTAGCTTAAAATATTTCATAATTTTCATCCAAAAATATATATAGAGGTGGACTTGAACTCGAACCGGGATTAGTTTAGAAAGAAAGAAAATAAGTGTAGTAGTACTGGCTCTATTCAATACCTTTCAATAACTTAAAAACAATATTATTAGCTTGATTTCTTAACTTTCTCTATTTGAAAATATTTCATAACTTTCTTGCAACATCAGACCCAAAAACTGTTGAACTATTTCGACTATTTGTGGACTCATTATAAATGTATTTGATTCCTCGTTACCAGCACACAACCAAATCCTCAAACTGCCTTTTTGCAATTTCGAAAACATATTTTTAGTCGAAAACTCAGAGAGAAATAAAGTGAATAATTATGGTGCGAAGCAAAAACAATTTTTTGGTTATTATTTTATGGTTCGAACCCCCCCTACACTTCCACCCACTTGAAGCCTTTTGGCGATGAATTGCGAGTACGCCTACTTTTTACATCATTTATTATGTGGGCAAGCCAGTAATGAATGCGTTTTGTCTGCAGAAGCTTAGCCGGGACTGGGGTATTGCATGTTTCCAGCTGGCACGCTCCGATGATTGCTCCTGCGTTTGTCGAATTACTCGGCTGCAACCGAGCCCTATGTGCGATTCGATGGATCTCTCTTTTGGTTTCGGCCTTAGAAGCCACTATGTTTGGCCAACTAGCAGACTGGTGGGCGTGTTGGCCATTTCATGCACTCTTTTTTTTCGACGAGAAGGAGTAACTAGAACTCGTCTTGGCCATAGACGGAAACCGGCAGAAATGCAGCAGCCGAAGAATTTTGATTTTGATTTTGAAGCAAAAAGCTTAACCAGTTTCCCCACCAGTTGACAGTTGGTGGTTGGTAGTTGGCAGTGGCAGTTGGTGGCTTTTTATGGCAACCTGCAGAATGAGGAATACGCCGACTGATTGACAGCCAAATGAGAGAGTAGGCCGTCTAGTCAGCCACCAAAGGTTGGGATCAAGGATGGAGTAGTTAGACCTGATGCCGAGCCAACAGCCCATCAAACAATCAAAACAGAACACAATCTCGAAACGATAACCCCTCTATTGCAAGCTAAGATTCTTAAACAGAAAGAGTACCGAACAAAGCAAGACTAGAAGTGCAGGCAGGTATAAGCTATGGCCCGAACAAAGCCTCGCCTATGAACCTGGTGGCAACCGGTTTGGCTCCGAGAGTGTAAAGAAACACACAGCCCGCCGAGAGGCCATAAACCAAACAAGTCACAAAGGGCACTGCGACTGCGGTGGAGACTTGAGCCAGACTTGGCCAGAGATACTCACACTTTTGGGGTAGATACACAATCAAGTTTCCAGCCCGAAGAAATTCAGGAGCCAGAAGAAGACTTTTTGGTCAATGACTGGTGGCAAGCGGGAGAACAGCCAGTTGAGTTGGGAGAACCTCTGAAACCGCTCCTCCCCTAAAACAGTTGACTTGACCATCATTATCATCATTCATTTTTCATTTTTCATGGCTGAGTGCCTGGCAGGCAGTTAGCTCTGATTGTTTACAGCTGCCGTAGTACGAGTTGGGGCCCAAACTGGTTTCTACACAGCTGTTTGCCGGGGCCTCAGTGTCCAGAAACTCAATATGCTTAGGACAGGATGCAGACTGGCTACAGTCTCTGTCTCTGGCTCTGGCTTTGGCTGGATCCAAGGAGTCACTGAGCCAAGTCGCGACTTCGAGCGGGTGCGGTTTGACCCAAAACGCTTCTCGAAGACGCCGACAACTCGGCATGAAAATAATGGTGATGGAACTCTGCGGGCCCAGAGCTGGTCTTTGTTCTTCTTTTTTTGGCGTTGCTGGGAGTTGCAGCTCATTACTTTGCGGTTGGGGAGCCAGCCAATTCGCGTTCTGTTCTGCCGCTCAAGTGCATAAATATCTGGCCGAAAGAGAGGCCTTTTAAACGGTAAATGATATATTCCGAAGCTGTTGTCATGCCATAATCTCTGGGGCATTAATACGAGTCCGGGGTTTCAGGGAGACTCTTCTCCGGTTGGGTTCTTGTGGGTGATGAAATGTGGTGATTGCAGTTGCGGTCACCTCTGGGTCTGACTCGGCTAACGGAAGACCCGTTTCACCAAATTTATGGATAAGGATAAGTGCAAAAGGTATAGCGAAAAGATACAGTCTGTGAGATACTGTTGAATCTGCAAGATACACATGGGGGAGATACTCTTTTTAATTACACTTAAAAATGTTGAAAATGGGTCACTTGGGGGAAGTTCTTTCTTTCCATTCATTTCTGTCAATTATCATTAAACTCTCTTGAGTTCTCAAGAACTACAAAATAAAAGTAATGTTTTTAATTAAAAGATGTATGAGTAGTTAACAATGTAAAATTTAATTAAACAATCAGCTAATCAGCCAGCTGAGTCACGGCTTGGTGACTGCCCACCACCATCTACAGTCTTCAAAATATCAAGATTTGCTGCCATTTCCATATTCTTTGACGAATTTTGTGGCCCAGGCAGAGGCAGGGGCAAGTGCCTCTCGTAATTAGGCGTCTCTCGCTTGTTTGCCAGTGGGCAGTGGGCTCACCTGACGCCTCGGCGAGTGCCTGAGCAGGTTGTGTAATCTTTTAAGCCAAGCTAAAAAAAGAAAAAAGCCAACCTGACATTGCAGTTTGCCGTCAATGCTAGTTTCAAAATATGGCAGGGAGGCAGCAAAAGCTTTTCTCTCAATACTAGTTAAGAAAACAGCTAACTAATTGCCAAAACAAGGTATGCTCATGTTCCTTGTTTGTCTTGGGGCTGATGAAGAGTTTCTCCCAACTAACGATGTATTCCTCGCCCCGTCTAGACGCCGCCAATGCCAATCGGTACTAACTACCTACCGAGGTGCTAACATTAAAAAATAAATAAATAAATAATTAAGCAGTAATTACAACATCTTATTGAACTGCGGGGAGAAAATGCAAATCACACGACTAATTACATAGAATCTGACGACAAAAGTGCAAGTGATAATTAAGAGATGATTAAAGTTATTAAAGCTTTTGAAAACATTTAGCGATTTCACTTTTTCTAATGCGGTTGCCTTCCGATTTGGACTTGACCCACTTGCCTAGAGAGTGCGAGAATCGAGAATTGGAAACAAAAATATCCAAAGTACTTGACGGCAGAGTTGGCTCGTTGGCTCGCCAAGTGCGTTCCGCCCTCGTGGCTGTCGCTCTCACGACCAAGACCCAATTCGCGAGCCAACATATTGGATGTCTCTGCGTGGTCTCGATTACAAAGGCAGAAGCTAAACGGCCAAACAAAAAAACAAGAAAAAGATCTAACAAAGATCTATCTTAGTGTTGGCCTCAAACACGCAAGTCTGGTTGGTCATGCCACTGCCCACATCCCGTGGCGGTGCACTTGAGGCAGTTCGTCAGCATCGGCCACCTACGAAAGCGACTGCGGCCTGGAATGTCCCTCGAAGGTCTCCTTTCGCTTGTCAAACTACCAACTTGGCCCAGACGCTGGGGAAATTCCTAGAAAACACTCTCTTAACATTGGGATTTAGACACTCGGCGGCGTTAAATAATAATTGCTTGTCGGTTGTCGGGCAGAGGCTTTGGTTTCGCTTTATTAATTAAACGAGTGCGTGGATGATGTCGTCTGGCAATCAATTTCAATTGGAGGTGTCGGGTGGGCCCGCGAGTGGGCGGGAAATCATGGCAAATCGTTTAACGGAAATGGGTCATCTTCTTGCCAGAGTTTTGAGAATGAGCAGCTTACCCTTGAAGGTTGAAAGTACACCCTGATTGACTCACCGAAACTGCAAATAGAAGGGGAAAAATAGAGATTACTGGATTGCTCATTGAAATTTGATTTATTGTGAGTTATATGAGGGTCTAAGTGGAAGGGGAAATGCCTTTTTTAGTATTTGTATGTCATTAGTTTTAGAGGCAGTTTAGAGGTGGTTAGTAGAGGCAGTAGAATCAGTAAAGTACTTGCAGTTCAGAAGCTAATATTTTATGCAAATCAGGAATATACATACTACTAACTACTAACTGTAATAACTACTAACACTTTTACAATTTCACAGAAATTGTCTTTGTTTATTTTATCAGCGACAAGCCAAGAGCGTCGAGAGATAAAGAAACTACAAACTGATTGGCAGTGACCCTGATAAGGACTGCTTAGACAGGGAAGGAGAACCATAAAAAGCAAAGAGAAGACTATACGGAAGTAGCACTTCCTACTCGAGTAGCCACAATCAGTACCCGCTTTCTATTAGAACTTGGGCTAGATCAAGAAACCCTACAAATACAATCTACCAATAGAATCGATCATATACGGCAGTCTCTGCCATAGAGATTCTCCGCCTTTTGTGACGCACTCGCCTCCCAAAGCCCAATGCTAAAATTAACAATGAAAACAACAACCCGAGAGCATCAATAACTATTTCGCACGAGTCTCTCCCTTCAAGCTTTTTCGTTGAATAATCAGCTGGGCGACAGCTCTCAGCGAAACACCTGCTTTGTTGCCAAAATTCCAGCAGCTTCGCTGGGGGTTTCTCAGTCGATTTCTCATCTCACACTTCATTGGAATCATAATATTTGTCACCGCGGAATTAGACGGAAATTCATAAAAACTCTAACTTTAGCTTTCCCAATGTATTCCGTTTGATAACAGGCTTGATTTCTCATCCATGACGTAGAGTGGATTATAAGCGAGTTCTTGACAACAAAGTTGCCTGATAAGACTATCAAGTACATGTGTGTTTTGCAGAGAAACTCAGCGGTAATCGATTGTTCTGGCCTGTTCGGTAGTTTATTAAAAATTTCCATCTATAAAGTGGCTATGAAGAGCTGAGGACTTTGGCACTTTTTCTTTAGTTATTGGTTTTACTTTTTTTCAGATAAGTTGGGGGAGTGGGTACTTGAATCTCTTTCAGGGACTAAAGCCTACGATTAGAAGCTCTTTGAAGAGCTTTACTTGGAAAGGCTTATTAGACAAAGGGTAGGTGTCATAAACAAAAGTTACTTTAAGGGAAAAAAGTTTGGTTTATTATTCCTTTTAGATTTTTTTGTTAAGGTCTGATTCTTCTGCCACATCTGATCCGATGGTCCGATGCTCTAATGGTCTGATTCTCATCTCTCTAAGCATCCACTCGGCACTTTCGGTTGATAGTTTTGTTTCTCTTTATTGCCACATTTCATGCAAATTGGTTTGGCCCCTCGGGGGTTGGCTGGGGTCACCTAACGGCTCTTCCATTGCGGCTTATACGCTGGACCCCCTTTAGACCCCAAACTTAGCTCTCGAGACGAGGCCGCCGCAAACTTTTGCACACTTCATAAAAAAAAACAGAAAAATTGCGCAAAACAGAGTAAACACTGGAGGGAACTACAAAATAAATACTTGTAGTTATGGCGTTTGGGGGTCCGTTAGGAAACCCCTTGTGGCCCAATGTGGGCTACACTCTATGACACTTCACCCGGGCAGGGCGAGAGGTGGATCTTCATATGCAAATGGCAGTCCCGAGAAACCAGAACCGAATCACACCTGAGGGCCTACTCCCAAAATTGTGTCGCTGTGAGTGCGTTTCATTAGAATTTCTGAGCAGGCTTTTATCGGAACAGGCTGAAGACTGAAAAGAATTTCATTTTTTGCCCACAATTTGCATAAGCTGATGAGTTTTGTGGCAAAAGGCTGACATTGCAAAAGGCACGTGTCCAGGCCACACTTTCAAGGCGTTTTGAAGCCATCCTGATGAATACTTTTCCCAGAAATGCCTTTGATTATTAATTTTCCTAAAACCCATTTAACACCCAAACTAAAACTTTCGAATGCCGAAATTGACATATCACTCGGATAACCCTCTGAGGGAAATGACAGATGAGCTTCAAGGGGCTGCGGGCGAAAAACAGAACAACACTCCGATACCCCAAGTGAAACTGAAAGCTTAAACCTACAAGCCACAAACACGACACAGAAAACGTGTTGCAAATTGTATGCAGGCCAAGAAACATGATTAACACAACCGAAAAGATTAATAACAATGGTTGGCTGGGGAGTTAGGAGATCTGGGAGACAACCACGCGTTGATTAGCCGGCCCTAGGGCAGCTGCGGCGGAGAAAAGTATCTGACAGATACAGGAGAGCTGGGCGAGAGATTTCACTGCCATATAGAGGGCTTTACTGGCCTGGTATGATGGTCTGGCAGATCATTATCGCACTAGACTTGGTCTAGGTCTTCTTTTCGTTCTTCCAACTGATTGTTCTTGAAATACATTTGACTTTGAAAAGAAAAAATGGAAAGAAAAAAGCAAGAAATTGGAAAACTAAATCCATTTAAACAAAAAGCATTGAGCACTTTGGGACCAAAAGTGTGTGTGTTTCAAGGCTATGATCATCCGCCTTTCAGTAGCAATTCTTCCCCCAACAATCAATTACTAAAAAGTCTTCAATTTACGAGCGAAATATGCTAAAATTTATTAAGTGCTCATAACCTTAACCGCTTATCGCCCAGCTCATTCATTCAAATGTAATCTCCCTCGCCGGGCCGGCTGCTACCTTAATAAATTGTTTATAAACACACGAGCCCGTAGCCCGACCCAGGGAGATTAGAATATTTGGGGAGCGCACTGGGAGCACATGTTTTTATTCAAAAGTGTGATATAATAATTATAGTATAAATTTTATACACATTGTACAATATGTTCAATGATAATTAATAAAAAGTGTCATTGTCCTCGGGACGTTTACTTATTTTTAATTGATACTGCGGGATGTAAATAATCGGAATCAGCTGAGATGAGTGATTGAGATTAAGAGTCGCAATCGGGTTTTATTTAGAAGCGAAGTATGTGCATATAGGGTTGTTCCTATAGAGAGTATCAGGAGGTTTTGTTTCGAAAATAACACACCTGGTGGTAGAAATATTGTATAAACTAATAATGTATGTCGATTCTTTGAAATATAAAACCCTTCAACATCGAGCAAATATGTTGATTCTTGGTGAGTGTTATTTCTTCGGTATGTATAGGGCGAGGACAATGAATCCTTTGAAGATTATGATATTTGTTCAATGTTCTATTGATTTTTGAACTCCCCTAATAGTCCCTTCTATCACAATAAAATGGGTTTATATTGGTATCTGATACCAATACCTTTTTTTCAATTTTTTATAACATAGAAGCCATCATCTATTTCTAATCTCATGGTGGACCTTTTTCGTCCTTTTATCCTTCCAATCACCCTTTTCCATTCACAACTCTTAATCAGATTTCTGGCGAGTACCGCTCAAAGTTGCACATATTGCGAAGGACATAATTGCGAAAGTCTGCACGCACACACTCAAACACCACACACACACACACAACCACACATAGACATAACTCGCATCCTTGCAGGATGCTGCACAACTCTCTCAGTGGCTCGGCTCTCACTCTCTTCCCCAACAACAAAGGCCAGCGACAAGAACTCCTCTTCGGGAGTTCGTACAGAATCTCTCGCGGTATTGTTGCTTTTCGCACATAGAGTTCGTGGAGGGGGAAGGTAGATGGGAGGCAGGAGCAGTGGCAGGATGAGGACAACTCCATGAATGTGTATACCTTTATGACAGACCAAAATTGTTGTTTGTTTCGCATTCGTACCTCTTCTCGACGGAATTCTCCACTGCTCGATGGCTTGCTTTCTCAACTTTATTGCACTTTTTTGTTGCTTTTGAACTGTTAAACACTTTAGTATCTGCCCGCGATACTAATTACTGATTAGGGATTTGAATAAAACTTGCAATTGAATTTGATTTGTTTGGAGTGGTTGTGGACTGTGTTTTGTCGCCACGTTCCAGCTGCTATCCATTCAAAAAATTTCTTGCGCGTCGTCGCCGCTTTGCGTTTGATTTACCGTTCACGTTGGATTTCACTTTCGACTCGAGTCTGGTGGAGCGTGGATATTTTTCGACTGAAATTGAACTAAAACCGAGCTCCGATTCCGAACCGATTTCTGAACGAACGCCTGAAGAGTATCAACAATGCGCCCACTATTTCCGAGTCGACCTGGACCTGGAGCTTTTCCAATCATCCGCTTCCAACCGTTCAGCGCAAGAAAAATTTTACGAATAAGAAGAGGTAAATAGACTGCTAAACCAAATTGACGAAATGAACAAAACAATCGACACGTTCCAGGTTCCACACTCCACACATACGTTCCACACGCTCCGAGCGTAGGAAAGAGCAAGAGCGAGAGAGCGCGTGAGAGCGTGAGAGCGAATGAAACTGAAACCAGAAAGCAAAAGCAAACAAAACGCAAAGTAAACACAAAGGCAAAGCCAACCCAAGCAACAGTGATGCGCACTTTCAAGAGTCGGTATCAGATTTTGGAGCTATATCATATACATAGCTGAATTGGAAAATTCATTAAACATTTTGGATTTCTAGATCTGGTCTAACATACCAAAACATTAAAAAAAAGTTTGTTGAAAAGTCAGTTTCTACCACCAGGCTCAAGACTCTTTTTTTGGAAGTTCCCCACCAATAAGTACCACCTCCACTTCAAAAAGTTCTAACAAAAATTACTCATCTTATGCAGGAGTTCCACCCTTGCATCAGTTGCTCTGAAAAAACACAAACAAACATTTCAAGCCCCCATTAAATATGAATTACCATTATACAGATCGATCATGTTGCATGCCGCAATCTCAAAGAAACCACCCTCATGGGTGTGCGTAATGACAGCTCATTACTGGGCTGTCAGGGGCGTGCGGAGCCTGGAACTCGAAACACTTCAAAAACGATACCCGCATATGACCGATGGCCATTGAAATAGCATTATTATGAGTCTGATTGGCCTTACCCCTAGGCCACCCATCGAATCGAATCGAATTCCACCCCCTGGCTTATCACAAATTGGTATTTTCCACGGCTGCGATCGGAGGTCTTGAAAAATTGGAGTAGTTCCTGAGTCTGGCATCTCAAACACAATTGCTTTTGCAGAAAAGTAACATCCACAGCAAACACAATTTGCTTTTCCACCACATGTGCGCAAGAAAACAAAAACATGGAGAGTACAAAGAAGTCTACATACATAGCTCTCTTTCCTCTCCCATGTTGTTTACAGCGCTGCGGGTGGTTGCTTAACGGTCCTCTGTTAACTCTTGGCCCACAGATAACATACCATTTAAAAGTTATAATATTAATTTAATTAATGACTAAAATTGGAACAAAGCCGGAATTTCTTCGTTTTGACATTTTGAAATCGCCGCTGATAAGCGACGAAAACAAAAAGGCCCGTGATCTCGCAATCTTCTGCGGCACATTTCTGGTCTTATCAACCCACAAACCTCCGGAAAAATGCATAACCAGCAGCGACAATCACACCAGCGATTTGTTTATTCGAATTACAAAATGCGAACAGCTGGGCATTAATATCGAAGCAGCCCAGGCAGAAGACAAAGCCAGCAGGCCCGAGAAAACAAGAAATCAAAACAAGCTCACAACTTCACAAGAAAGATCGGGAGGGGAATTATTGGGGATGTGCCTGGAATATTTATCATACGAAATCGATGATAAACCCCAACGAGACATATGGTCGTGGGACCTCAAAAAGATGTCGACATGATGGATTGACACGCCCACAAGAGGCACGGGATGTGTCTGACATGAAGTCTGAGAAAAAACTGATATGTGTGCTAATTGGAAATATTGATCAACGGTAACGACTTTACGGATCTCTAGACCTTTCGTCCTAGAATGGGAGGACAATATGACCCCAGCGATGGGTCTATCTTCGTTAATTACCATCCTATTCTAGAGCAAAGTACCTTGAACGATTTGTGGATCGATTCACCATCGCTTTGCATCAAAATGTTTATTAGACTTCTTATAAAATGTTCCTGGGAGATCCCCTTCCAAAACCAGCGATGGCTATATCTTGCCCAAGTTTTATCCTTTTGTTGAGTATCTTAACCTATTTTTGAATCGATTTTTCGTGAAATTTTCCGGGGATCCCCTTCCAAAATCGGACAAACTTGAAAGGACAATATGACAAGGAAAAACTACGGCTTCGCTGGAAAATAACCATTACTATTTGACCTAACTATGTATGTATATCCCATCTACTGACACATTTCTCACGAATTTCATATTTTTGCTCTATCCGATTGTACCTCGTTTTGAGACCCCTACGAATTGCATTCTCCTAAGAACTCTCCCACAATTCATGTACGTCAGAGGCTTAAATCTTCACACATCAACAGATCCACCCAAGCCAGCAACGCATCTTGAATGATAAGTCAAAACGGCAAAAAATAAAAATAAAGTAAAATATTAAAGCCAGGCAGGCAACTTCTTCCATTAGGGAGTCAGGCGGCCCCGCAGCCATGTTGAACGTTTTGGACATATCTTTGCCCACAACATTTACGACAGGAAGAAATCCATCAACACGATTCTTTTGGCCTAGGCCTGCCTTCGGGCCAAGAGACTTTCCACCAGAAAAAAGCCAAGAGAGATGGGGAAAACATGAAATAAAAGTTGCATTCAACACTCGCTTTCTTTGCGAGTCATGTTGTAATGGCCGCTTAAGGGCCCGCAGACGACTGACTGACCCTACAGCATTAGCTGGTTGTTACACTTGGGAAAAATTCGACTTATATGGACTACAGATGATAGTTTTCGGCAGTCTATCCAGTAGCTATAAACACTTTTCTGTGTTCATCAATTTTTCTGAGTGTGCTTGCGCCTCACCCTAAAAAAAACGAAAGTCCATTTTACACTGTCACGGGAAACTGTTTGCTTAACATGCGCGGTGCGTTTAAAATTACACGATGAGCAGCATTTATCAAAAAAACATCCAGAAATCAAAACGAACCAATGTGTGTGAGTGGGGATAGGGATCAAGATCGGGATCGGAGCAGTGTGGCATGGGGGGAGATTGATGCAACTTCTTTGTCTGCCGGATCCTACGCAACTTTCTGCTTCTACTTTATTTTTTCTTGATTACAAGTATATTTAGCCGCCTGTCTGCCGAGGTCGTCGCCGGGGTCTTGATTCAATCGAACGAGCGCCGAGACAACGGGCAACAAAAACAACCAACTTCCCGGCCAACCCCTTGCATCAGAAGCTCCCTTTGGCGACCGTGCCACTGGGACGGGCAATCATTGGCGCTGAGCTGCCTGCTGCCTGCTGGTCTTGTCGGGCGACCTATGCTGATTTCTGAGAAAGAAATTATGATATTTTTCTTGTGGTCACTCGATGATGAGTTGCTGTTGTCTCATCGCTTCTGTGCAAGAAGCCAGCTGAAGAACTTTTGGCTTCTGTTCCACGGATACCTCCCACTCTCGGAGAATTTATGGTAGTCGGGGGTAGTCTGACTTCCTAATTGGACGGATCGGGAGAAAAATTATAATTGGACCAGTCGGAGCTGCATCTCGATGAAATGATTGAAGGTCTAAGGTTGAGGAGGAGTAACCACTTAGACTATCAAAAAACATGAATTTTCCAATTAAAAAAAGTTTATTATTTAATCAAAGAGTTATTCAATTATAAACAATGACTGGTTAACAAATGTTCTTCCTATTCTAGGTGCCATATCATTTATTCACACCCCTGACAAGTCTTAATGCGTTAATTACGATCTGAAAATGAGAAAAACTTTGCCAAAAGGAGCCTGTCTTTCGGTTGTGTGCCACTTCCTTGGCTCCGGCTCCATAAATATCCAAGACGTTGCGGAACGTAAATCTTCATTTAGTCCCGTCTGTTCCAAACTTTCCCTTGCCCCAGCCCTTCTCCAGCTCCCTCCAGCCACGCAGGGCGTAACCCTTTGTGGATAGTTGCTTAAGCCGCAGTAAAATTATTTCCCCGCTCAGTACTGCAAATGTTGACAATTAATCACAATGAGTACGGTACGGGATGTGTGCTTGTACAGTGCGTTTCACAGAGATAATGTGGCTTTCGTTGCCTTTTAAATATACATTACTTATCACTTTGATTTCGCAACAGTTTCTAATGGATTCAATTACTTTGTTCAGTTTTTAAATAAATATTTACTCATTATATTAATTCACGTAAGTTGGAAAGTCTTTCTTAAGTCCAAGTGTGACGCATAGTCGGGTTTGGTTGCGCCTCCCATGAAATGTACATTTACGGTCCAGTCCATAATTACAAGTCTGGAGTGACTGGCCCCTTGACACTTACTCACCTCCCGTCCCCTGGCCAGGAGCCCCTCCATACCGCTGTTTGTGACACACCCATGCTCCAACCGCACTTGAAGACTTGAACTTAATCGCCTCCGAGTGCCGAGATAAGACTACCGGCCTCCCAATCTCTTCCCTCCGTCCGGGTCTCATTATGGAGTAACGGTTAATGCACGCATAAATTAATTATTTCACAGGCAATCAACGAATCGAATCCGAACCTCAAGCCCCACCAGAATGTTAATGGCCAGATCCCAGACCCAGAAGCCAACACAAGCAACAGAAATAGAAAGACTAGCAAGGCGAAGAAATCTGCTGGAAATGTAAACAAACAGATCAAATTGTTGGCGATAAGATTCTCCGGTCTTCAGTCTCCGGTCTCAAGTTTTCGATTCTAGAATCGTAGTTCTACTTATTTTCCCCAACTGGTAGCCAAGTACCCAGAACCGGTTCATAAGACCATCGCGTCAAACATTCCGGGACTCTGGTCAAAGTCCATACATGGGAAATTAGTCAAATAAATCAAAGGGGAAAATGTTTTTTGGATGAGTTATGGGAAAGATCTCTCTAATGAGTGGCCCGGGGTTCAAGTTCGGTGGGAAGTCGCACAAGTGCCGTAAAGAAATTCTGTTATTACCCTAGCTGATTAATCGGCAGTCAAGACGTGCCCTCTTCAAAATGGCAATCAAAAAGTTCCAACTTTGGCTGCCCCGCAGCCTGTCAAGCTGCCATCAGGGCAGTAATTCGATATGACGCTTGCCACACACCAACAGTGGGGGCAGGGATGTGATATCTTGGCACTCGAGTCCCTCACAAGACGATGGTGCATCGTCTAGTCAGCTTTGATATGATTTTTTACGATTCGTTGCAATCTCAAATTGAGGAAAATGCCTCGATTTTATGGGGCAAAATGAGTTGGAAGATGTGTTGTAAAGTAATAGAGCACATCCATAAAAGATGTAATAGGATAAATGAAAGATATTTGCAAGATAATCTTCCACAAACCATCGTGAATATTGCCTTCTTCAATGATTTAATCAAACCCATTGTAAAACATCATTGTTGATTATCCAGATGATCATTCAAAGACCTTCCTGGTTCCCGATCTTGAGCAATTCGAAAATAAATACACACACATGCCTCAGCGCGAAAATAGTCCCCTCCACTTGACCTACTCTCTGTGCAATTGGCGTAATTAAAACCTTCAAATAGAGGTCTCAGTGCTGCCAAAGTTTACAGTCCAGAAGGCACGAACAACAAATGCCAGCGACCCAGACATAGACCTTACACAATCTTACGAACCGGGGAGATCAACCAAGCGATCCCCAAGCTTCGACCCACATACCATTAAAAGACCGAATATATGAAAATGGGAAAATTACTAAATTTTCTTGGTGTACGAACCACATAATTGCAAATTAAGTGAAATTTTTCAGTTTGCTCAAGATTATTTGCGTCACCGGGGGTCCCTTTCTGCTAACCCTAATGGGATCATTAGACCCTGGGGTTTACCGGGCGAAGTGCTCACCTTTACATTGCAATCTTAAATATTTTACGTTTATAACCAGTCTAATGGCATAAACAAAAGAAGAGCAGAATGCGTCATAAAATATTCCCACTTTTAGATTGCATTCTCCGGAACAGCGTGAAATTTGCCGAAAAAGTGCAAAGAAGCCTCTGCTCCCACGGTTCGTTCACTCAACAACTTGAAAACTATAAAATGCACGCGTTGCAACCCGACCAAAAAAATACAAAAAAACACAAAAGATTTTCTTCTAGCTTGTGCAATCCAAACAGAAAAAGCAAAATACATTTTTAAGGCACGCACTGGCTTGGGCCAGATGTTCCGGCCGCTTTTTTCCAAGGCAGGAAAAGTGTGAAAATTATGGCGCCATAGAGGCATGGATATTATGATCCAAACAAATTTTTGGGGATTGAAAAAATGGCAAAAATAAACACGGAAGCTGCTGAAGATGTTCCCCATGAAAAATTCATGGTCTGTAATGCTCTGTTCCTTGTAAATTAAATAATCTTGGGTCTTATTATATAAGACTTATTTTATGTTTTTGCTTGCAGGATATTAAATTTCAAGCCTGTCAAGTATTTACATTGCAAACACTTTTGGTAACGTTTAGAAAAATAAACTGAATTTTAAAGTATGTACAGTGGGCTTCATAAATATTTATCACAGTCGAGAGGGAAAGCAGGGCACTGCGCCTACGAAATTTCAGCCTGAAAAGTGAAAAATATTCCTGTGATTTAGGTCGCCAAGGGAGAGGGACACAGTAGATGAAGAAAAATAATAAAATTGAAATGAAAAATCCAAGCCGAATGCTGACCCATTAAATTTATGCGCATTTTACGGGCTTTGTATATCAATTGCAAAGAGGAAAATTGAAATGCGAAATTCACTTGAGGAATTTAGCAAAAACTAACGATTCGGATAAAATTCTTCAGAAATATTTCTACAAGTAGATCCACCTTCCAGCTATTGAGTGTTTGCACACATATGTGTATGTGGGTTGGAAAACCTTGAACTTTTGCTGGTGGCAGTCGCGGAATCAAGCCAAACTGACCCAACCCCAGGCTCTTAATGAGTATCCATTAATTTTAATGCGCCTCCATTGCAGGGTCGGGTGGATGGAGTGTGGGGGAGCACCTCATCTGGAAATAATGAGTTGCTACTGGTGCATCATCAGCAGCCGGAGGGGGAGTCGCCAACATACACGATATCCATCTTACGCCTTTCGGCTTAGCTCCCTGTCTTGTCGCTTATTTGGTACAAATGTATGTATATGATACGTCCCGACATCCTCGGTGTGTGCAAATGACAGGCACTCAATCACGTACGGATTTCTCAATGTAGGCAAATCAGGGACTAGACCAGCCCAAGCACGAACAACAGGACGAGGTCCATGGCAGTGACTTCCTTGGAGCTCCATCTGTCGGTGGCAGGGCACTAAGAGCTGGGTAGATATACATATGCAAATCCAGCTAATCATAGGATCTCCTAAGACCTGAAAATCTCTTCAAAGCTCCCTATGAGTGTCTTGTTTTAAGATATCAAAATATACAGACTTCGCATTAAAATCATATTTATTTGTCTATTTGATGGTATTGTCTCATAATATTTCAGCGAATTCATTTAAATCGTTTCTTAAAAGTCACTTAATTGAATAGCTTTCTGTCGACCAACCATAAAGAAAAAACATATTTCTGGGAAAGCAAAATACACCTGACAAATTGTAAGATCAACCAAAATACCCAGAAACCATTTAAAATATAATATATATCAATACATATTTCCTTCTGCTCACTTTCAGTACACGGAAGCCGGTTTCGGATGAAAATAGCCAATGTGGAATACGTATGTGAAGATATATTTGGCATGATATATTTCACATTACTCAATTAATTTGGGGGAATGGGCGAAAGCGGGAAGGCAGCCGAACAAAGCACAAGGAAATGCGGGAAAACTGCGGGAAGGTCAGCAACCTGAACCCGGGGAGAGATTTTGGTTTGCCTATTAATCAACAAGTGGCCGAGTGTGACATGGCCAGACAGGCGCGGCTGGCACCTTATGAATCGACGGCATTGTGAGTAATTTATTTTATATATTATATCCTTCTATTCCATGTAAGCATGGAGCTCCGGTGAGGTTCCTCAAGTCACGCAAAACTTTTGTCCAATCCCAGAGTCATTGAACGTCCATGGCGGAAATTGCACAGAGTCCGATAAAAAACGGAAGTCGTCGCATTGTAAAGGATGGCAAGTAAAAGTATCTTATGGACAGATTGCATGTCGGGGAAAAAGGTGCCCTGTCCAGGAGCGGGAAACGACCAACCGATGGGCCATTAAGCCTTGCGTGTTCAATTTTCGCAGCTAAATTAAATTATTGAAGAGGCTGCAAAGGCCATGAAAATACCTGGGGATACCTGGGAGTAGCGATAATATTTATTTTTACTTAACCGAATACAAAATGAAAACCTTCTCTATAAGCTTAATTAGGTACAAAATATTTAATTAAGTAGTTACTTTAATGAAGTGTTGAAATTTATTTAAAATAATTCACAGAAATGTTGGTATTATTCGTGTTTACTTTTTGTTGGGAGCTTCCCCCCATTTAAACAAAACTTTACAGCAATTGAGAAAAAGCAACTGTCCAGTTGCCAAAAAAATATATATTTAATGGAATAAATTGCCCAAATAGCGTTCACCAAACTTATCAGAGTGCGTCAACACTAGCAACAACAAAGGCCTAGGAGAGTCGTTGCCCAAAAGTGATCATTGACCGTCACGCCTGACGCCCAAAAACGCTTTCCAAAATCGTGTGCCGTCTATTGAGTGGGTGGCAAGAGGCATTAGGGAGAGTGAGGGGAGACCGAAAAGGGGAAACACTGATAGAAAAAGAGGCACACACCACAGAGAACTCAGTCATGAGATTTACCATTAGGGATTTGCATTTCTATTGGCATCGCTATGACTATGATACAGGTTATACACAGAGACATGAAAGAAACAAAAATCCGGTGATGGGAGTGCGCCATGAAAAATTAAATTATAATAAAATGAGAGCCAGCCAGCAGCGAAATTTGCCGCAATGTGAATAAACTTTTGCTTTGAATGGAAGGCGGAACGGCGGCACACGGGGCGTATGAGCAACGATGCTCGCAGACCTCGCCGAAGTGTGTGTGTGTCAGTATGTTTAGATTAAAATTAATTGATCGGGGCATAGGGGGAGGGGGAGGAGCATGTTGTCCACCGGTTGCCATGTGCGGATTTATAGCCACGTTAATAGTTCACACACAAATTATATCGGAAGATTTTGGCGCGACGGGACGGTGTGAAGTGTAACAGATTAAGATAAATTACAAAACTGATTGTCGGCTAAATAAACGGATCGTGGGGTTAATTCTGGCGTGGATAATTGGGTTGCGATTGTGTGTTTAATTGGGAAATATTAGAAAAGAATAAAGTTTCAGAATATTTTACTTGAAGCTCAAATATTTCAATCCACTGTGCTATGGCTATGGCCCAGCTTTTAAACCTCAGTAAGTCATTTTCTTGTAAAATAAATTGCCTTTAAGCATTGTGTAAAGCTTTTCGTTCCCCATTTAAAATAAAAACCACAAGTTTTCCCGGAATTAATTTAAAGCTCGAATGGCCGTAAACGGAATCTCATCCTTAAATTGTCGAGGATTAGGAGAAATGGCCTCAGGATAGGCTCACAAAAAACCTAAACAACAATCAACAGTCTCCTTGGGGCAAGACCCATTCGGAATGTAAAAAATACGTATATAAGCCGGAAAATATATAAAATAAAAACCACCATCTTGGCGACACCTTATGTATCACTTTCTCCTGTTACGAAAAGTTTTTTCCGTATACCTACAAGCCCACTCCATGCCTCCCTCCTGGTGAAGGGGCAGAAAAGTCCTGGCAAAAAGCCTACGTCAACATCCAGCATCCAGACTTTGCAACAAGGAGTCCTGGCAGACGTCTGGCCGGATGAGTCATGGCTGCCATTCATTTTGAAACTGGATATACATACAGAGCGGCAGAGAAGTCAGCGCAACACTCTTCCTTTGGTACAACATTTTAGCCTAATTAAGCGGAAACTTGGCAACACTTTCAGTTTCATCCCAAGTAACAGAACAGGCTAGAATCATTTTTGTATTTTTTTTGCCAAAATGGCCATTTCATATCCTTTTAAAATTTCCCTATTTTTTGGATGCTGTCCACGCACTGAGGGAGCTCTCTCCCTGTTCGTGTTTGTATCTGTTTCCGTTTGTCTGAGGGCCCCATTCCGGTAGCCTTTTAATTTTATCGATTTGTATCTACCACAAAGTTGTTTTTGCCATAGTCTGAGGGGAGTCCTTTTAGCTGCTTTTTCGACTGCCAAATTTTCGGTTGGGAGAGGTTGTATTTGGGGTGTATTTGGATTAGAGGGGGGTTGTTTGGCTTCGACTGCTGGACCATACACTGTGTTGGAGGCAGCCTTGAGCCAAAAAGGATGTGCTGGTTTTTCCCTTTTATATGCAGTTTTTGCCGTTTATACATGATTTCTAGGTATATAATTATAATATATTTTCCATTTGTTGAAGGAGCCTTGGAAAGCCTATAGGTTTCAGAGTAACTAAAAAGCATTTAGCTGAAAACA
The DNA here is from genome assembly GCA_035045925.1 of Drosophila atripex. Classification (NCBI taxonomy): domain Eukaryota; kingdom Metazoa; phylum Arthropoda; class Insecta; order Diptera; family Drosophilidae; genus Drosophila; species Drosophila atripex. The sequence continues at coordinate 13,249,163 of JAWNOP010000070.1, forward strand.
ATTTCCCAGAAAACATCCACGTGCATCCACTTTGACCTTAAGCGCATTTGTAAATGTTTAATAAGCGAGGGAGTGAAACCTCAGATGGTCAGCTGGCGGCACTGTTGCCTTCCTCCTAGTCGGGCTAAAACAAATCATGAAAAAATCTTGGCTTTATGGTACGAATCCACCCAAACTCACATCCTAGGGAGCTGAATTCATAAATACAAAGCATATAGAGATGACCAAGGTAGGCGAATCCTGAAATGGCTATGTTTTTGCAGTTGTCTCTCTCTAATGGCCTCGGCAAATGTTGAGTTCAAGGAGACGTCACCGAAGTCGTCCTGACAGCAGCAACAGCAGCAGCAGCAGCATCCCCACAGCTGTTGTCCAAGTGCGAAGGACACTCACGGCGGATGCGCAATATTTCTCTCTCCCACTCTCGCTTCGCTATGCAGCTCGGCAATGTTAGCAACATGGGGAGCCTGTTACATGAAGGATCTGAATGTGACATTAACATCGCCCCAAGTATCCACCATCAGTGACGTCAATGCGCAACACAGAGTCTGTTATGCAAGAGTTGAGTTTCTGCCGCTGACACTTACTCAACACCGTGACGTCAGAACTCTATACCCGTAAGATAGCTAGCCAATAATGATATTTAAAGAAAATATTGCGAAATAAAATATATTTTAGATTATCTAATAGATTTCTTTGAAGAGTTCCAAGGAGTTGCGCTTTAAAAACATATTATTTTTAGATCCCTTATCTAAGACATGTTAGATAAGGTTAGTTTTTAGGTATAATATCTGAACCTCACGTATAAGTTGCTTAAGTTTTCCTGTTAAAGGAAATGAGCTCTCCCCTAACATTAAAAATGTAACAAAGTAGCAAGTGCATGTGGAAATGGAAATCAGTTATTGAGTTGCCCTCTCGTGATCTTGTTGAGATATGGCTGTTGTGGCTGCAACAACAATCGGTGCAGTCATTGACTGACAAAAACAACAAAACAGCAGCATCATCGACTGCAGCCGTAGCAGCATCGTGCAGCAACAGCAGCAACTAGAGATAATAACAATAACAAAAGGCCGCACTTGTAAACAAAACGCACGCGCCAACGCCACAAAAAAAAAGGAGTGCGAGTAAATTCAATTTTCGCCTCTGCTCCTCTGAGATGAAAACGAAAATTTCACTGACGTTGCCTCATATGGAAAATTTCACTTGCACGCTTGAAAAAGTGCAGCACGAACAGTGCGATGATGGGGCGGCACGTTTGGGGCAGGGTGCGGACGTGGGAGGGGCGAGACCGTTCCCACAGCTGCTGCTACCGTTGAGTGCGGTAATCAGAGGCTTTTGTGGGCGGTCAGGGGAAGGGGCAGATCCAACAGAGCAGTGCGTTTTGTTTATTCGCCTTTTGCCATCACTTCTAGGCTCCACTTGAAGAAAAGGTCCAGATTAGAGTATGTATTTCAGGAATTTTAACAATGATTTTTTTATTTTTTTAAATTTTAATTTCAAAGATTTTATGGTATATCCAAGAAGAGGATTTTAATATTCTATCAGCATATTTTAGAAGTCTTTATTTTTTTAGTTGCCCGCCATAAGTCTGCCTATCTTAAGGATTCTTTAGGTTTTTATACTGTTTTAAAGACAAACGTTGGTTGTAATCTATAATATTTCACTCATTCGTAAGATATAATGTAATCTATGAATCTATCAGATACATTTATCATATGGGTCTATTTATCGATCCTTTATTGGATAGCATCTAAAGAAAAATATTCCTAACAATAAAAAGTAAGTGTTTATAAAAGTAAATGTGTATCTTATTATCATAAAATCATACTATCATTATTTTTCTCCCAGTGCATCACACTCTTCCTCTTGCATTTTGGCACTTTCACTCTCCGTAGCCCCCCAGACTTTAGATTGGTTCGTTTAGTTTCGTTTAAATATTACGTTATAGTTTTCATGTCGGTTTTTCTTTTTCTGTTATTCGGTTGTCAGATAAGCGCCTATTCGAAGTCAGTTTTATTTGGACTGGTCTTCGCTCCGTTTTCTCGTTATTGTAAACATAAACAAGAAATGCGCGCAACACATGGAAATTGGATTGAGTTTGGAGTTTTCCACAGCAGAGTTTAGTCAGAGACTAGTCGAATCGGTTGCCTAGTGGCCAAGGTTCGAGTCGCTTCGCATAAATATTCATGAAGTGTTCATGCACTGGAATCTTTTTCAGGGAGAAATGTGGGCGCTTGGACTTGCTTGAATTGAATTACTTTGATTGGGTTTACGTAAGAGGTGATCAACGCGGCTCCATTGTGGACATGAATTTGATTAGTGGATAGTTGATACAGGAAGGCCTTTGTAACTTCCAGAGACTCTTTTTCTTAAAAATCAGCAAATTGTTTGTTTGTTTTGAACACGTTTCAGCTGACCGTTGGATTAAACTCTGTTTAAGCTGCAGTTGCCATTAAATTTAAGGTAAGAACACCTCACGCTTTCTTTGTTTACAACACGTTGCTGGAAACCACCTCTAGAGGTTATCCAACACCCACAGCCAAGGTGAGGCACAGCCGCATAAATCTTTAGCGATTCTCCATGGACTTGCAGTAAGGTTGATGGTTAATTCTGTTTATTGCATTATTGGCCAAAGAATAATAAACAGCATCCAAGGAAGATTGCAATCCGGGGGTAAGAAATCCGTATAAAATAAATTTACAAAGCAATCGATTTTCTTTATCCTTCAGTGCTTGGAGCGAGGGGCTGTAGAAACAGTGGGACGTGCCACAAGTGGTGCATCTGTGCGCCACATGGCGCTACCTTGTCCCACAGCTGTCAGTGCAATGAAGTCAAATTGCTTTTAATGCAAATCCCTCAGATTATTATCGAAGGGATTTTATTTCCTCGCATCGTTTCACCGCTTCTCATACGGATATAAAATGAATCCTGAAGCTTGCGAAATATATTTGTTTGTAGCTTAAAAACCACATTTTCGGATGCATCCTCGGGCGTACACAGATAGCCGAGATGCGAAGAGCACTTTAAGTGATTCTGTCAAAAGTATCTGACTAATGTATCTACGCATTTGTGGGCTAACGATTTATGTGGGGGCGTGGCGTCGCTGTCAAACGGCAGCGTGTGAAAATTGTTAACAAATTGCGGTGTCGAAAAGTCTTAGAAAACTTTTTCAATGACTTTATATTTAGAAAATATTTATAAATATTTTTTGTTGTGTTGGCTTCGTTCATTCGAAAAATGCATTGGGTCGGTGCACTCGAAAGTGAAATGTGTGAAAAATTGATGTTAATTTATCCTGAATTTCGTTCCCGTTTCAAATTTTAAGGGGCTTCGCGTGGGTGGAAATTTAGCTTTAATTGACAATTTACTTGGGTGAGTGTGACTAATGGGCTTTGCCGGAAGAAAATCTGTCATTATAAATAACTTAGGGAGGTGTTACTTTATTTCAATTGTAATGGGATTTAAGAGAAAGATTATGAAATAAATGAATAATAAATAGTCATATATCCAACAGTCATAAAGGTCATATAGGTCATGTAGGTCTGATTGGAATTATATACTAAGTTTAGAAAGAGATTATCAAACAAATGAATAACAAATAGTCATATAAATAGATATAAAAATAACAGATCATCTTAGAAATATATTTTTTTTGGCATAATTTAAGGAATAAGTTGTTTAGTGTTTGTCTTGATGTTTTGAAGTTGGTTTTTACCAAAGAGCCTTTATTGGACGGATGATACCTGATCCTATATTATCATTCACACTTGATTACCCTTGATTGATTGATGTTTACCGTCTACAATGACCCATTTATATCGAACAAATAAATACAAAACCTTGTCTCACATTAAGATCTATGAAATGAATTCAAGTGTTTACAATTCCTATTTGTTTGATGCCTCATCACGATTATATATAAAGCAAATATTGGCGAATCAGAAAATTCTGCATGTTCATTGAACGGCAATTTGGGTCACCGGCAGCCAAATTGGTAACAATTTACACCTTAATATGGAACACGGTGTGTGCAATTAACCCACTTTTGAGGGGCGGATCCAGGCCTGGAGGAACGAACGATCCGATCCTCCTTCAACACGTTGCAAAGCGAGGTAATTTGTGAAAATTACGACTTCCCATCAGTCGGGGCATTTTATTGTCTTTGTTGTTATAATAACATTTAAGTAACATGGAATACTTTCGCTTTGATATACCCTGCCACAGAGTACAGGGCTTTGTTTGGCCAATTAAATTATAAAATTTGTTGATGTCATAAATCAAAGCATCCTTATTGCACAGTGAAATATAGTATCTTGTTGTCGGTTTATGTTTAATCGCTTCTGTAATATATAAGGTGAGAGTATCTACCTCACATTCATTATATAAAAATGTATTTTCTTTCTTCTTTTGCTCTCGTTTTGCTTTAATTTTTTGCTACGCTCGGCATTTAATTTGTACTCTGCCTCTTTGAATTCTACTCACACGCACTTTCTTTCACAAAAGCCCACGAACTTGTCTTGAATTCAAGTGCAGAAACGAGGCCCATTACGAGGCAGGGGAGCTGAGTTCGAGTTCGAGTTCGAGTCCATCACCATTTGTGCTGTAATTTCGCAAGATTTTGTAATTTGTGTGCATACGTCAGGTAACCCGTTTTCACCGTTAGCCGGTTGAATCTGTTGCTAAATTCAAAAATAAATAACAAATGCCCGCGCAAACGCAAAAATTTGCGTAAATCGCTTTGCGTTCGCGTCCAATGAGTAATGGCCATCTGATTCATAAGGCCAGGCGTCGCTTGTCAAACTTGACAGCTCGGCCCATTGTTCACCTTCCCGGCGCAGTCACCTTCCCGGTCGCTTTTTACCCGTTTTTTGGAGCAAGGACGTAAAACCCCAAGATTTTGGCCAGACCTTGTATTTCCTGCTTTCACCCACTGCCTTTTCGGCCCGCCCCCACGTGCGCAAGAGGCCCAAATTTGGTCGGTTTGGGGGGCAAGTCGTTTTGGCCAAAAAGAAAGCCTCATTAAAATAAATCAAGCCTTTTATATGCCCGAAAGGTGTTTAATCGGGGCGTGAGATGGGGTTACACGTTGGGAGGCAGGAGGTGATCGGACGAGGACCATGGCCAACTAAGACGGCCAAATTCAATTTGCATCCAAATGTTGCAATGGCTTTCTTTGTTGATTGCATGTGCAATTGTGATTAACCTTCAGGTAAGACAGCCAGTAAATATGGTATATAATTTCACTGAAACCAATACATGTATTATTGGAAATAAATTTTAATTCAATAACTCTTGCTAAACAGTCATTGTCACTTTCCTGAGTAATAGATATCTGGGTACAATAGCCTATCGATTTTCGCAAAGCAGACAAAAAGCACTTGGTCTGGGGTCTCAGCCTGCAAAATCAAACTAATCGGCTTAAAAGCCTCGATTTCCACTTCGCCAGCCGGGAACCAGAAGCAGCAGTTGAAGCAAAAGCAGAATAATCAGAAGCTGAAACAGAACCAGAACCAGAACCAGATACTGAACCCAGACAACGACCACCTGACCGTCGCCTGGGCATTTTCGATTGAGGCGAGAACTAAGCTCTGGCCGTGTGGGATTTGAATGGATATTGATTTCCAGCTGTGCCAATAGACGACAGAGACCTGGCCAAGAAAATTAAGACACTCGTCGAGGCGGGTGGTGGCGGGGCCAGTGGACACGTGACAGGGCAGGTGCTAGACATGTGATTGTGCCTCAATGGGGTTATCCCATTGCTTTCCAGTGGTTGATTCCAAACCAATTGGCTTAGAAGGACTTAAGCTTTAGAAGAGGATACTAAATTAGTTTGCAATAATCCACGTACTTAGTTCTAGCAGTCTTTAAAACAAACCAAAAATGTCGTCCCTCAAAGGGTTAATGCAACTATTTATATCCAGCCAGGTGCAACAAAGTCGACTTGGCTCAGCTCTGCTTGGCTAAAAGTGGCACTGGTGCCGGCTAATCAAGCCAAGAGTAAAAGCCATGAACCCCACTCTGCCCCACCCTTAGTGGGGTGACCCACTTGAGCATGCATCGCTCGTGACATTCGACTGGGAAACGTGCAGAAGCGACGGGAAATCGACAAAAAAGCAAAACAAAGCGGCTGCCAAGACAAACAAAACGGCGAAACGTGCAGAACGTCACTTTTGAGCCGCCATCGGAGCCGGAGATGCGTCACAGCGAAAAGTGTTGGGTGGGAAATGCGCATAAATAGTGCTGAAAATCAGGAAATGTAAGCGGTGAGAAGTGCGCATCACCTCGCATTGCAAACGCAGCGAAATGCGCGGCAAGGCGACCGGCAACACGCACGATAAAGCCAGCAACGGCAGCGGCAACCAACTAAAGCCGAACAGCAACTATCAACAATGTTGACAATTGTTAGAACTGACAGTTTGACGTTTTAACTCACGCGCCGAACGTCAAACGGCAGCTACGAAACAATGGGTATGGCCCATACCCCATACCCCATACCCCATACCCCATACCCCATACCGCATACCCACAATACCCAACCGAGATCTAGGCAAATTCAACAGCCAGCTGCCAACAGGCAACAGAATAGACAACTCAATGAGGCATTTTGATGGACGCCTCTGACGACAGCTACACGGCGGATGAATAATATTTGACAATTATTTATGCTTGGTTTCTGCAGCATTATATCGGATCAGAAGTGCAATCAATGTTGGAAATAATGGCGAAAAAATCAGAGGTCAACTGGTTGATCTGTCAGTTTTCATCGGAAATAATTGTAAAGAGTGTTTTAGAAATTATTTTGGATTGTTCACGGTTGTCTTTTTTGCGTCATGTTTATGAGGAGGAAGTGTGTGTAAGAAGGAAGTCATTATTATAATATAAAATAAATCTCAACAATGTTTTTTTCACATTTATAATTCCAACTATAAAGACTAATATCTTTACGATACAAGTATATATAACCATTTTGTCACTTGATTACAGTACCTTGTTAAATAAATGAAAAGAATGAATGGAAAATGCATTTTTGCCCCGGATGACCCCAACTATGATCAGAATTGTGGCTGAACTATTGGCCAGGGATGGGAATAGACATGAGAATATTTGTTGAAAGACTGTGACATGAGTCGCGTCGCGTGCGATTCGCCGTTGTGATATTGTTATTGTGACTGGTATCTTTTTATAGCATAACTGACACTCGCTCCAGAGCTCATAAATTAATAGCAATTGGCGCAATAGCACAGTGCAACTGTAAATTTAAACGGCTGACCAGCAGAGAAAAGAAAGAAAGATGCAACGACCCGATCGGGGATCTTTGTGTGGGTTGTCCACTTATAGGAAGATAGGAATGCCATGGGATGGCCAGGCACTACAGCTCATCACACATAGTTAGAAAGAAAGTCGAGTGGAAATTAGTCGAACAATGGAGGTTTCTGGTGTGAGTTGCCCAGTGTCTGTGTGACCAGGAAGAAATGTCGAGAATTTTGTTATGATCTCAACTAGAATGATTGAGTATAGAGGCAGTCTTCGGCTTCAAACTTTATTTCTAATTACCTCTCAGCTAGTCCGAATGGGGTATCGCTTGGGTATTTTCACAATCATTTAATTTTTCTTGCCAATTTAACAAAATATGTGTAGTATAAGCATTTTTGGGGCTTCTTTTTCGCTTGGTAACCCGTAAGCTACTGAAGTTGAAGCCACTCGCTGAAGGCTTCTGCCACGGATTCGATACGTATACGCAATATTCACATGGAATGCTTTGTATGCTTAGGACAGTGACGCCAGCAGCGGCCTAGAATAGAACAAACATATTCCATATAATTGGCTGAGCGTGTTAGTTATTACATCACACAATGATATTTTCCTCGCCAAATATGGGAAGGAAAAGCAGGAAGGAGGAAGTAAGTGAGCTCGTGGATTTCCCTTTCCCATTTCAATGAACTTCGGTTCCCCTCCGTTGCATACTTTCGGGCAGCGAAGCAAATTTGCATTTTGTGCGTGCGTCAACTGAATTTAATTTGATTTATTTTGCGTTGCGGAAAAGTTTGCCTATTTCGGGAAAAAAATACAAAGAATATACAAAAGTTTGCAAGCTTGTTATTTATGTAACCTGTTGGATCAGTCTAAGTGATGGATGTTTATGTGTACTTCTATAAAAAGGACTTAAAGCGATTCCTTTGGAAGTGGCTAAGGACCTTCTATAAACTTATTTAAAAGTGGCGATTTGTGCAGCAAGATATGAGTTTACTTAACTTTTTTAATTAACTATCTGACTCCCTGACTACCTTATTCGTTGATCTGAAAAATATTATAACCAAATAAAAAAAAATTCTGAATAGATTTTTATGTACCAAGTCTCGAATTTTGAATGTACAAAGGGGTTTTCAAGCCCAAAATATTTTAATTAAAATCACTTTAAACATAGTAGTAGAAGTAGTACGCAGTAGTTTAATAATTCCTCCAAAGTACCCCTTTTAAAGTTTAATACTTCCTCAAAAATTCCCCCCTTAAAGTATACTTTTGGGCCACTATTCCAAATAAGATCCCTAGTGAGTCCCAAACTGTACACTGTAGATGTGAATTTCTCTTGAAAGAATAGAAATCTTATCCCATTCCATTCTCTAAAAATCTTAAACTCTAGTCCTTGGCATAAAGCCGCATCGATAAGCCCTAGTTCTTGGCTTGGCAACCTCCGAGTATAATTTGCATGTAATTTGTTGTGTCAGCACCTTGGCCCTGTTCGATTTCACTGCATCCATAAGATACCCGTGGCAAGTCAATATTTTGTATTCTGCGGAGTGCCACAAAGATGCTTATCGGGGCGACAACAACAAGCGAGCCAAATTGGACTGCCACTGGTGCCTTTGAGTATTCCTGGCAAGACACTTTGCATATTCCTGGCCCTGAAAAATATCAAGTTGCTGCACGCTGTTCGAGTTATCCGATCTCCATTGTGCTGCTTCTGGTCGGCGGGGGTATGTCTTCTTTTGGGCCACTCTCAATGCAAGATCACTGGCCCAGTTGGCGACTGTGCTCGGCATGTTTAACCAGAGCTTCTGGGCTGACGGGCTGTGCATGCGGAAGCTGTTTGTGTTTGTTGTTTGCCTGCGAAGGTGTCATTGTTTGGCTTTTGGCCATGATTGATTGGATGCTGGGGAAGGCTTGTTTTGGCGCACAAGATGACACATTTTCGTCGAGTTTTTTATGGTAATGAGGAGAAAATATGTGTAGGTACTTGCAATGTTCTTAATGGCAAATAGATAGATTCCAATGTACCTGTAATTTCTTCCAATTATTCTTGAACTTATTTCTTATCGATCACCCCACTTTTCGCTTTCTCCACCTACTTCACACTCTCCATCTGCCGGATCGTTGGCACCAGCCCACGTCTGAAATTTTCTCCACACTCGCCGGCTGGAGTAAACGCTCTTGGCCAACACTTTAATACCTTTAATTACGCCCCAAATATTACGGCTACCTCTTCATAACCGATATCCGATACAATCTGGTGTTTAATCAGAAAAGTAAAGAAGCTGAAATGCATGGCAGGATCCGTTGCGAAGGAGACTGGAATGTTATCAGGCCCCAGAGATCGGAGCATGCGCCACTGCCAGTGGAGCTGAAAAAAGCAATTATATGCCGTGTGTGTGGAGTGTATATCCCCATTGCACCCGACAATGTTGCATCCAGCTTTCAAGTTGGCTCAGTTTACCTTGAACCCGCCGCGATACCGCCGCTCCAACTGCCACTGCTTCTGTCCGGCACGCAAATTGTTTGGTTAATAGGTGATAATATATTCCGTGATAATTTACACTTGGCATTCTGCAATGGCTGCCCACGCGACCGAATCGTAAATATTGTATAGCCATTATATGGTATTTTTTAACGGCTTAGTAATGGCTCAGTTAGACTGAACTGAGGTGTAATATTTTCCAGGGAGTGCCACGTGAGTTGGGTGACAATATTTTCAGATGGGCCTATTACATGACTCATTAACTTTGGCAAAAAACAAACGGTAGCTGTTTAAAAATAGATACTTTAAATAAGTGTTTGTTTCTTAATGAATAACACTTCCTGTCTGTATCCCTGTCTGTATGTACAAAAACTGAGTATATATTGTGTTAACCCATTTATGACCTCGATTCTTGATTGGTGTCTCTAACAATGGCAATTAATGGTCATGCAACATAGTCGGGAATATAACACACTCCAAACATCCAAACATATACGGAACAGACAACTTTATTAGCTTAATTAAAACTCTTCAAAAGGTTCACTCCAGCCTAGGGGGCCTAGAAGAGAATAAAAACGAACCGTATAGAATACACCCGAACTGAGGTCCATTGGTTGCGCCTCTCCTGAAAAGAAAAATGCGTTGAATGCCGGCAATTTAGCAACTTTACAGCTCCACCGCTCCCCGGAGACCTTCCACCTAATAATGGAAGCCTATCCCAGTACCCAGTACCCAGTACCCAGTCCCCAGTCCCCAGTTGCCAGTTGCCAGTCTCCAGTTCGGTTTGGTTTCCCAGTTGAATGACGTTTCACTTGATTGCAGTTAATTTTTGCCTCTTTCTCTGTCTCAGGTTCGAATGCAAATTCCCCAGCCCAGCTCTGCTCCAGCCCAGCTCTGCTCCGGGCTTCCTTGGCGTTGTGCGAGTTTGCGGCCTTCTAGCGCTGGAGCTTCTCAAATCCAATTGAAGCCACAAACTTCTGATTGTTTGTCCCTGTCCCGGCTGGAGAGGCGGAAAATGGTCATAATAAAAAGAATTAAGTTGTAAAATGTTGGGAAAACGTGTTAAAAGATGTTAAGTTGAGGTCTTAACGAATTCCCCGATTTGCTACGAATTGCGTGTATTCAAATTTAATGGCCCATTACTGGGTATTTCGTTAAAGGTTTTATGCTGATCTTTGTCCTTTCAATGAAGATAAGCTTAGTTTATGGTATTTGAGTTCGAGTTTATTAATTGTTATTGGCCGTATCAATAAATCGATTAGGTTTGGTGGGAGATTAAGAAAGGGATTGAGGAATTATGGGATTATTTTTCATTCAAAATGACTAATTTAAAAATTCCATATTCCAGATACTTCAAAACCTCTTTTGCAGAGCATCAAAAAATGTGAGACTCATCGCTTTTTTTTATTGTTGGCAATTGAACCATTCACCATTGAACTGTTGACCCGGTTACTTTTCTTCAGTTGGCCACGAAGTCGTCAAACTGATGACGTCGCTGCATTTGTTGATGACTCGCGCCTGATTTCAGCGGCTCTGGGCATGACTCTGGGATTGAAACATTTCGCCAATTGCCAAATACAAAGGTGGCCGGAAAGGTCAGCCAAACAATGCCAGGGGAAAACTGAACGAAAGGAGCTGGAAAATTGCCGGCCGATAAACCAACAGGGACGCAGAGCAATTTGCGTGGCCAATTAGATAGAATGACAACTTCCGTGGAGAGGAGGAAACCCGTTCCGACTAAAGGAAAACAAGTTCTTTCCGACCAATATCAATTACACAATGTGGGGGCTTGTACAAAATTAATATCGCACCGAGCCACATGGCCAGACTTCCCCGGGCCTAATTCGCTTATCTAATAGAGCCATAAAAGCCCACTCGCTGTTACAAAATTGATGTGTACCTACTGTTTTTTTTCAGGGATTTGCTAATGAATTTAAAAAATATAAAAATAGGCATAGTGGCCATTTACAGGGAGCCACATTTTTGTGGCAATTAACCGCTGCACAATTAAACGAAACTGTCAACAATTTATCATCAACGACGTGACTTCCCAGGAACTCTTCAGCGCCTCCATAACGGGGGATAGACGTGGCGATGATTTCCAGACTGCCGGGAATGGAACTGCCGCTTAAAAGTAAAAGGGCCTCGTCACATCGCATCTCTCTAATTGCCACCAAATATGGTGGACACGATCTTAGCCCAAGGCTGAAGGATGGATGGAATTTCCCTTGGCCATATGAGTTATGTCAAAATGTGACAAAATGCGTGTAGTTGAGCCTTTCTCCTTTCCCGATAAATCCCCACCGCATTCCAGAGCTGTGATCTCCATTTAAGGTGTTCATTAGTCGCAGGTCGATGCGCTCCGGCAAAAAGGGACCTACGGCCCAAAAATGGTTATAAAGCCTCATCAGCCGAGAGACGAGAGCCAACGAGGATCAGAATGCGAAGATCATCATTATCGGCGATCGCAATGATGAGGGTAATGATAATGTCTGGACTTGTGGTAGACGATCGATCAGAGGCCAATCAGCTGGATCGAAATATATGTATATAGGCATTGGTGTCCCTGCCCCATCCATGTCCTCTCTGCCATATAACTGTACAGCATCTGCGACAGCTCCTTCGATGGCCAAAAAGTGGCACAAAAACTTGTCCAGTTGGGTCGCCAAAATTAAGCGATTTTCGTTGTACAATTTACATTTTGAACTGAATTTCGATTATTGTCAGTCGTTCAGATAGGCCCGAAGGTGTTATGCCCAAATACCGAACGACAACCAACGTGCAACTTTCACTTGTCTGCCAGGGAAGACTTGCCACATGTGCCACAGGACAAAAGAGCTTATGAAGCCACTGATTTCTTATTCGTATTTTTGGAGTAAGTTATTGTGGCTTGAGGCGTTTTGTTATTGGAAGCTTGAGACATGCCCCATATATTCATGTAAACGTTTAATTAAAGGATTTGTTGCAATACGATATTTTTTTGGATTTTCGGAAGTGAAGGATAAGTGAGCTTGGGTGTAGGAGGCCTTCTCCGCAAGTGGCGTCTGGTTAATCAAAATATTTAAAACAGCTGCCCTCCAGGCATCCACTTTTGCCTTCGAAACAAGTATGGGAACTATAAATAGCATCATCAGCTACAGGATGAGCCGCATATTCTGGCCAAACTGGCTTTCAGAGTTATGAAAAGGCAAAAATAAAACCGAATGGAGCCTCCTCCTCTCCATAATCCACCGCAGTACCCTATTTCTGTGGCCCTGTCCCCCAGCATCGTGATCATTTCATAACATGGCATTAAACAATATGCAACTCAGCGAATGCGCTTAATCATTGCAGCTGGGGTGGGGAAATGACTTTGTAATTGCGCATGCGCGACATGCCCCAAGCGGCGACAACAGCCAGAGATGGCGGCCCCTTTATACGGATCTGCCGCGTATTCGAATACTTCGAATTGATAATGCCTTTTACGCGGCCTGCATTGATTGGCCCCAAATCGCAGTTTCCCCTTAGACGCATCTCCCCCTTTCTGAAGCCTCTGGTGCTCGAATGCCAGACCCATGCCGAGTGACCCACTAAACGCCAAAGGTTGCCACAGCGCGTCACGCAACATCGAACAGTTCTGGGCGTGATTTGGCATTTCCCTTTCGTTGCTCTGCAGTGGAGCTTGAAAGTGCCTGCCGTCGTAAAAAAACACATATATCTGGAATTAGTAGTGTGCTAATATGTGTTTTTAGCTGGGAACAGAGTCCTCCTAACACATACTCAGGACTTGAAAAATTAATTTTGATTGATTTGTTTTGTAAACCCAGACAGACCCTATTATTTTTAGAATTCTATACAATTAACCAATTTCCAAAAACTTAAGAAACTTTTAATATATAATTATACTTTTATTGATGGAATTTGATGCCAATTACTTTATTGTAACTTTAATATAAAAACATCCAGAAGATCCAGAAGAACGAACTATGAGACCTCACTCATTCGCATCCATAAGTGCGTGACATAAGTTAACAAGTTACAAAATAAAAAAATAAAAAAAAAACTTCAAAAAGGTGAAGGACTTTTTGAATTCCTACACTTGTTTTGGTCGCTGCATGACCTCGCATACGAAAACGATCCGAACTCCTCCACTCGAATAACTTGAGAGACCATTATGCGCAGACGCAACCTGCCCCAAAAGTCTTTTCCAGAAATTCTTTTGTAATGACCAATTTATGCAAACCGAATACCTAATCAAGTGAGGTGAGAGGCCTTTCCCTTGAGCCCTTGAACCTTGAAGCACCCTACAGATGGGAAACTCGACCACCCCGTGAGCCGTGAATGTGTTTACTAATTTTTCATTAACCCTGCGCTACGAAGATGTTAACGCCTCTTTTTCCCCAGAACTAAACTCAAAGGGTTCATCTAAAATTTACGGTCTTTTAAGTGTCATGTTGCGTATTTGGCTATTGACACTTCGTTCGTTGGGGCCAGAGATTGGTTGTAGCTTCGGGTTTTATAGCCATTAGTTGAGCCCCAGGCGCTGCCCTTTGAATGGGCTTACTAATTAGAGAATTTTATGGGAAATTAATTTGGCTGCGCCCCTTGCCAGGCCTTGGAATGAAGTTATAATTGTCGGTTCGGTTACTAATTTTCAGAATTTTCCAGATGCCGACAAATAATGGTTGATTTCTTTGTAGGAGGCGTGACTTGAGATTATTTTATGGCACAATCCAATTACGAGTGGGAAAACATTGAACTTTTTGTTAAGTTATCTGTAAGTTTCAGAAACTTGTAGCACCTAGCCAGAATTTCAAAAGAGATCATTATTTTTCTCTCATGATCACATAATCATGATTTATAGTGATCCTTTCCCACGCCAAGAGTGACTAAACACTCATTAATTTCCAGAAAAACTGAATATCCTGACAGGAATTTCCATAAAAAAAACAATATTCCTACCTTATGGCTGCGATCATACTTGAAAGGCCTTGTTAGCACTTGGACAGCACTCACCCACGAAAACGAAAAATCGTCGACGATTTACATAACAAGACCAGTTCCCAAGGCAGGCCGAGTAGTCGGCCAGAGGAACAAAAACTGGAAAAGACAATCAGTGGCGCTCTACAAAAAACTCCCGAATGCCTGTCAACGCATAATCCATCAAAAAAAACAAAGTTAACAAGCCGGGGAATTGTAGTGGCAACTACTAGAAACACACATTAAGAGGGGCTGGATTGTGGGGGATTGCGATGCGATGTAGACCCCCTCTGGGCGATCAAAATCAATTTGGCGCTTTACCACACGAACATGCCCCACACACGACACGCCCACCCGCCTATCCGACTCTCCGTCTCACTGTCCCACCGTGTTCATCTCCATTCGGAGTTGCACAAATGCCCCACAGGAATTGCTCGGGCTTGGCCTGGCTAAAACAAGTAAGAACAATGTGATAGATTGTGGCAACTAAACAATACTTAATACTTTGTGATAAGGTTTTTTTTTTTTTATAATTTAAATATATTTTGTAATCATTCATCTATAATTTACACAGTGCATCTGTTAGTCATAGTTTTATAAACTTTACCATCATATCTAGTATATAAAATAATAAATAAAATATAAAACACCATCCGCTTAGTCTTAAAGTTATTTGTTCCCAAGTCTCTTATCTATTATCTCTATAATCAATATACCTCTACATCCTCACTTATAGGGTATGAAGAGTTAGCCAAAGCCCCAGTCCGAGTTGGAGCAGCCACCTAACTCTAATTGGGCATAATTTAAATTCCGCTCGTGAGCGCCATGAATTGTATTTAACGTTTTGGCGCTTCCCCAACTTGGGACCTGGACTCTCTTCTCCGGGCTCCTTGGCTCTGGCGGTAAATTTCATTTGATTTTATTCGGTTTCTCTTGGCTAGAGAGTCCAGATCTTAGACGGTGATCCTCGCGGATCGTACTTCCTTATTTGTTTCCACTTCTATGGCTGGTGGTGTGTTTGTTTTCAATTCTCGGCTTAATTGGTTTTTGCGCCTAAAGGTGCCCCCGAAACCCACACAAAGATATTGGTTAGCAGGAGGCTATTGATAAAAGTTCGATGCCTTAGTTTTGATTAGGAGGCGGCTATTAGAAAATTGAATATACGAGGTATGTGTGTACGTGGGTCTGGTTTTGTGTGAAAGTCGTTAACCAAAGGTTGCAGAATGATTTTTATCCGGTAAACGGTTTGGTAATTGCAAAAGAAGCCTGCACCTCTTACTAAATCATCAGAGAGATCTACTCTTTAAAGAACTATTCTTTCCCAAATCCCCTATCAAAAAATGTAATCGGTGAATGAATATTTTCAAGAAAACCCTCAACAGGAAGTTTCTTCGACACATTCCTTACCCAAAAAAAACCTTTCATTTTTCGTTTCAGGATGCCCTTCTAAGAATTCCAAAACAACCTGTACTCCCTCCTCGTACCGTACTCCTGCGTCCCTGTCTGCTGCACTTGTGCCAAACAATTTGTAAGCCATCATTTCAATTAAGATGCATAAATCACACCGAAATCAGCAGCCTCATCAGGGTTGAGGCAACAACAACCAGACAGTCTCTGGAATGATTATCCTCCGCGTACACATCGTTATCCTCAAGTACGTCGGGCACTTAAAGCCGGGCATGCGCACAGCCCGAAGAAAACCCTTTTATGTAGTTCCTTCCAATCGCTCTGTTCGAGTTCGTTTCATTTGATGCCGCCTTGGGTTCGGTTTACGTTTCTGTTAAACGAACCAATTTAAACGGCGCATCGACAATGGATGAGCCCCGGAGTCGTGGGCGGACTGCGGTGCGGTGCGGTGCGGGGTATTGGGCCAAGGGCCTGGCCTCAGCCCAGGCCTCACCACCATCCTCCAATCCTGGCCAGGGGCGAAGGGATCTGCAGTCGGAGTGCCGAGCAATTGCAGCTCTTTTAGCAGGCTCGTGAAACTGCTGTTTCACGCTTCGACAAATGCCCTTTGAGCTGCTGTAGCTCCATTGGCAACAAATTGAGGCAGATACCAGGCGGCAACGTGTTCTGAAATACAAATTAGCAACTTTTTAACAACATGATGAAGAGTGAAGAAGCCGAAAGGGTTTGAACAAATGAAAATCCACTCCTTTAAAGTGAGTCCTAGACCAAAACCTTTAACACAACAAAGAGTGAGGGAAATTGCAAATCGGAACACTCACTTTTCCTTGTTCTGTCAGATCGTTTTTGCTTTGTTAACCAGCACATGTGGAACGCAAACTTATTAGGGCCAAAGAGGTATTTATGAAGGTGGCACACGATTGGGCTGCAAATAGCCGCGGGAAACATGAAACGTGCGCCACCCGACTGAGCACGAAATATATCTTTTGTGGATATCTTTCAGTTGCATTCGAGAACTGGCGTTAAGTGCCGCTGCCATTCTTTGAACTGCCCGGGGGCCCTTCACCTGTTGAAATGCCGTGTCCACTTCACAAAAGCACCGCAAGGATAATCAGAAATGGGCGTAGCAAATGGAGGGTCAGGCACAAAGTGGCCGTGGCCCTGTCGGGGTCAGGACTCTTAACTTGCGCGAAACTGTCAAAACGGGAATTGGCAGACAAACAACAATAAAGTGGAAAACATGTGACAAGGGCTGGCGGGGGAAAGGACGTGGCAGACAACAAAGGAGGCTCAAGTGCAAGGTGCTTCTCACAGGACGACTGTAAATATTTTCTTTGCCGCACCGGGAATTTCCCCGTTTTAAGTGGCCGATTTTTAGCATGGTCACAGGTCACAGGTATTACCTGTAGAAGCAATTCCAATTATTGAACACCCTCGGGGAACAGGTAAGTGATACAGCCACTAAGAGAGAGTGCTGTCAAGGGCTAAAGAGAGTGTGATCATCGCAAGAGAGAGGGCTGTGGATCGTGAGTCTTGAAATGTAAACAATTCTGGTGCTAAGCCGAAATTCAAAACAATTCAATTCAAAACAAAGTTCTATTATATTATACCCATATCTTGCCCAATTTGTAACGATTAAAAAATTATGGTAGGACAATATGGCCCACGGCGATGGGTCTGTCGGGGCCAATTTTCATACGATTCTCGAACGGAATACCTTTAACGATTTTTAGTTCGATTCTTCATGATTCTGCATTAAAATTTAAACACAAAATATTTTTTAAATTTTTTGTGAAATTTTCTGAGGAATTTTTCTGTTCAATGATGATGGAAGGGCAGTATGGCCGCCAGCAATGGCTATATCTTGCCCAATTTCCGTGCCATTCTTGAGCGGAATATCTTAAACGATTTGTAGATAGATTCTTCATTATTCTGAATCAAAATCAAACAACGAAAAATTTTTCAGATTTTTTGTGAAATTTTCAGGGGGATCCTCTCCAAAAATGATGGAGGGACAATATGGCCCCCTCCGATAGCCATATCTAGGCCAATTTCCACCCGATTCTAGAGTGCAATATCTTAAAAGATTTGTAGATCTGGAAACAAAATAATTTTCAAATTTGTTTTGGAATGTTTGAGGGGATCCCTTTTAAAAGTGGTGCCAAATGCATGGAAGGACAATATGGTGCCAGCGATGACTCTATCTTGGCCAATTACCATTCGATTCTTGAGCGGAATACCCTAAATGGATTGTAATCTCCTGCATCCTCAGAATCAAAGAATAATTTACATTTTAGATTTTATGTCATATGGAAGAACAATATAGAATTTTTATTTTATTGCTATTTATGTTAAAAATATAAAGTAATGTTGGTATAAGATGCATTTGAAATTATTTTCAATTAAGTTTTTTAACAAAAATCAATACCAATAAAATCCCTAATTAGAATATCCATAACCATTCGAGGTGTTAGACTTCCTGGAAGGCCAGTGCCACTTCCCCAAGCTGCAGCAGCGGCCGAATGCGATCCACAAGACCCACTGGCACACAGATACTCGCCGCACTCACACAACCACGGCACAGCCGACGATCCGACGGATACGAATGCAAGCGGCTGCGATCACTTCGAGTTTGACGGTCGTTTGCGTAGGACGAGATACACGCGTTACGGTAGACGCGACGGATTGGGATTGCGGAGTGGAGCGCAGTGCAGTGATGGGTGTTCTCTAGATGATAGTGCCTTCGAGTTGTAATGCACGCCCTGTGCAATTCATTTGTGTGTCATAAAATTAAACCGCAATTAAGCGATAAGCTGCTGCAAATAAATAAGTGAATGCGAAATAGCTGTACGTCGTATCCGAGTTTGCCAGCATAGATCGAGCATACATAGTTCGCAAAAAAAAAAAACGTCTGGTGCTCCTTTTTTTACACTTCACGTCGAGGATACCAAAAATAGCCGCGAAAGAAAAATGTTTGCTTGTCGCTGAGCGGGAAAATGTGTCTGAAACAAAAATAAAATTAAATAGCGCAAAATGTTAAAGTAGAAAAGTTACAAAAAGTCTACGCAAAATAGAGCAGAAATAGAAGTGAAAAATTGGCAAGAGCAAGTGTCTAAAAAAGCTAGCGGAAATCGTACATGAGTTGAATACAAATAATACAAAAAATACAATCGGTGCAGTGAAAATAAGGAGATTATGAATGAAAATAAGCTCTACAGCAGATTGGCAAAAAATTAAATAATTAACAAGAGGTCCAAGTTCAAAGTCGTTCGGTATAAAATGTGTTTCTAGAGCTCGATTCTCTCTCGATTGGATCAGCATGCAAATGAGAAAATTGGTCATATGGCCCCTGGGCCTATTCCTCGTCCTTTGGACCATCGACTGTCAGGCCAAGAGGCAACGAAAGCGGCTCCCCGGCGTATCAGCCGCCAAAGAGCTGAGCGACTATGGCGTCCAGCTGAACGACAGCTCCTTGGAGTTCCACCAGAGCATCGTGTCCTGGACAGGAGTCCAAATCCCAGCTGGCGAAAAGAAAAAGAAGAAGTCCTCCCAATCATCGCGACGCCACAAAACCAAAAGTGGCCTCCTCATAGAAAGTAACATTGCCGAGGAGGAGTCTCCGTTGGCTAATTCCTCCGCGGAGTCCGTCACCAGGAAAAAATCACCTCACCGACGTCGCAACGGAAAATTGCAGAAATCCCAAGGAGGAGGAGGAGTTGGAGTCGGAGAAGCTGGTAGCAAGTCGAATGCCAATGGTAAATGTCTATAACTATGGCCAGGTCTTCTAAATATGGTTCCCTGATCGATTGTGAGGCACCAGAAGTTGCTCGCATTGCGCGCCTTCGGTTTCCTGGTCTCTGGTCATGTTTCAGCCATATTTGGCCGCTCAAGTTGAAAGAACTTTCATGTGAAAGTTGTGACAGGAGGAAGAGATTCTTTAATTTTTGCACCGTTCTTTGGTTTTGCTTTTTTTGTAATTCTATACGTTATTACGTGAGAGGTCCAGTTATGGTCCGGCAATGTTGTAGTTGTCGTCGCCCTGGGTTCTTCTGGCAGTCAGTTCTTGCCCTGATCTGGCCGGGCCTGGTCTTTGGTCTGGCCTGGCCTGGCCTAGCCTTACTTTTGTTGTCGTTAGTCGGAAAAGTTGGAAAAAGAGCATGGCTTTGTGTTATGTGAACTTTTCCTATTAGGAAAATGAATCTGTGGGCCTCTTTTTGCCTGGCTAAGTGGAA
The DNA here is from genome assembly GCA_035045925.1 of Drosophila atripex. Taxonomy (NCBI): domain Eukaryota; kingdom Metazoa; phylum Arthropoda; class Insecta; order Diptera; family Drosophilidae; genus Drosophila; species Drosophila atripex. The sequence continues at coordinate 13,269,491 of JAWNOP010000070.1, forward strand.
ACAGAATAGATCTCGTTGTGGATATGGGAGTTGTGGGCTCAAGGGGCTAAGGTTCATGGGGTTAGGGTGTCAGAAAATTGAGGATATTTTTAAGCAAAGAACTGATATAATTGCTTATGCATAATATTCTGCTCAGTTCGTCAAAATAAATCAAAACAAAGCCGGCAATCAAACAATTGATAAGACAATTGTATTCAAAAACACACTCAGAAACGAACAAAAGCGATCAAAAAAGATGAATAGAGAAACAATATGCATATATGCACATGTTTTTGTTCCTATCCTAACCCTTGGCGATTGTCCCCGAGAGCGTGTGTGGGTTTGAGCACTTCTAGGCATTTGTTTTCCGAACACATGACCCCCGGCCTCGGTGCGGGCCCGGAACAGATTGAGGACAACAATAGCGCCAGGGTCTGGTGTTGCGGCTGCCGGTAATTGTGGTCGATTCTCAGGTTCTCGAAACTGATGGAGGTGGAGGCGGAGACGGGGCCAGGATAGATTCCGTAACTAGGCAGGCAGCAACAATGGCCGATTGTTAGGCAAGTCCCTGGAGAGGATAATTGATGAAGGCATGCGTATCGCATTTGGGAATGCCTCACGCGCTAATAGGAACATATGTTTCTCCTGGGCCACGAATTCCAGCGAAGGCTGATATAGAAGCGATCCACCAGAACCCACGCACATGTGCCAAGGAACTACGCAAAAAAAGGGTTTATTAAAATATCTTTTCAGCTGCCATGGCTATAAAACCTAAGTGGCTTATTGTGTCGTCTTCTGTGAGCTTTTTGTCGTAAAAATTAGTCTTAGAAGAGAGCTGACCGAAAACAAAATTAGTTCTGGTTCATAGAGGCTAGGAATTAAGCTTCCAAGTTGCGTGTAGACATGTTTTCGAATATTTTCTATCTTATGATAATTGTTTCCTAATGCCAGAATCTGGTTAATAGATGCAGACTGATGCGGATGATTAGCCCAGAAAGATAAGAATTAATTTGTATTCATTTTGACTAAAAAAAGAAACAGAAAATTAATCAATAAATGAGAAATCTGCTTTTCTTAGTGATCTCGTTGGGTGTTTCAAGACAAGAAAGACTTCAGCTGGAGGCAAGTTTTCAATTGGTATGTCAGTAATTTGATTTCCTGACGCGATAATGATTGCAAATCAATTCAAAATCATTCCACAGTAAATAGATTCAATGAAACACTTTTCAACAACTAAGCCTTGAAGACATAAACGCGAATCGATCGAGCAAATTATTGGGCGATTACTTCCAGTTAAGGCGCATTGGTGACGCCCAGGCCAGGCGGTTGGCATTAATTGATTGATTGGCTTGTTTAGATTAAAGAAAACGAAAGTTTCCCAATCCCAAAATGGGTCAGATACAGATACAGATACATCGATCGGATAAAAAGATATATATAAGTAAAGAATGGATTGACCCACGCTTGCATTTCCGTTGAGAGTGTCGGCTTGTTTTCTAATCAAGCCCATGGATACTTGGGCAAACACGCACACTTTATCAGCTCATTAAGTATCTTGTGGATACATTCTTCAGATTGGTAGCCCATAAGTCATGGCCAACTCAAATCCAGCTGCTGTTTGCTTTTGCTTTTGCGCTGCCGATCGAGAGGTGTTTAAGAAATGCATTCTTCATTGATTTACTCTCTATTGGTTTTCTTAACATTTCGGTTCGTTTCGTTTCGGTTTGCTTTGTTTTTATTTGTTTCTTGTTAACTGCATTACACAATGCTTTGAGCTGAAAAGCGCACTTCAGTTTCTTACCCTTTCGGTGGCTGCTGGTGCCTCTGGAAACTTAGATTTGTGGGAAAATATTCAGCGGCCGGCTGTTGTCTGTTGTCATTGAGTTTTATTTGTTTTTAATTTTTTATTGACATGTGAAGTTCGTAAAAGTTTAGTGAACTCTCCGGTTTATGGTTGATTTTCCACTGCCTCCAGATGAAGCGTGAAAAGCAAAAGTATTGATCTTGAAGAGGCCTTAAGATGGCCAAGATCCATCGTCCAACCAATTTATGGTGGAACTAATGTATTAGTTTTATGAGATGAGGATTCATGGAATTTACTGTATGAATTATGTGATAAAATGAAAAAATTATGATATTTGAGAATGTTTGGCACTTGGCAGGAATTTCTTACCCGATTCCCCACCCTTTCGCTCATGATCTATGGGTACCAGATATTCCCCGAATCTTGAAGTATTTCCCTTTGTATCACAGACTTGTTTATCGCTTATAAATCTCTCATTCTCACCTGTACCTCTGGCAGCCTCCCCGGGCCTCAGGTGGGCCCTTTGTTGCCGTAATTTATTTAAATGCACTTTATAGATCGACCGAGTAACACCTGGCCTGTGCAATAATTTGCGCTGTCTTAACGGAAATGCCCAGAATTATGGATGCATCAGACAGCTGGTCGAGGGCTAGGTCTACACTGCCACAAAAATCCCCCAACTTCTCAGGCTCCGGCAAGAATCGCATGTCACATCAGATCCACTACAAGGGAGGGGACGATGGGAAGCCCACTGAATTGTTGAACTCATTAAACGGCAAACAATAGACCGTGGAGCATTGTTCTTGTTCTTCGGGGGTAATTCGATATCGAAACTTAATATATCTTTCAAATACTCGGGCAACAGCTTTTTGAAGTAATCGGGCACTCCGGCAGCACAAAACTAAACTCGGATACCATTAAAATATTTTTATGGACCACAAAACGGAATACCCCAGAAACTCTGCATGTAAACATGAACACAAACAACGAAAAGGAGCTGGGCGTGTGCCCTAGGCTGTAGGCTGTAGGGCGTTCTATAAACAAATAGAGCTCTGCGGACCAAAACAAAAGGAGCTCTACCACTAAACTTCGCTGACCAACAGACGCCACAAATGATCTATGGAAATTCTTCCCAGCCCCAGTATCAACATGAGCGAAACAAAACGTTCCCGAGTTTACACAAATGGGAACATTACTCTCCCGATGCTTAATTGTTGGTCCGAGATTTTGATGTTAGAATCCAACATCCCCATCCCAGACTTGCCGCACGAGATCTCTCAGCGGTCTGGCCGAAAGTCCAGTCCCCCTGTGTGTATGTTTGCATTGGCTATAAATTAATGTTATAGACCGAGTTTTGATAAGACATTGACGCCGTCTGTGAGGCGGCGGCGACCGCCACAACAACCCGAAAACTCTTGCAACAAAAACAGGAGAAGAATGGATGTCGGCCACCGGAACATTTAACGGGTCAGCGGCTGTTGATGTGCAGTCATCGGTGGTTGGGGTAACTGGGGTCTAAGGGGTCCATCCCAGTTCCATGGGCCTGGCATCAGCGGGCATATAACAAATTCGAAGCTCGTTAGTGCAGACACTTCAGATAAGAACGCGAAGATGGGCGAGCGAATAAATAGTTTCTAGTTTTCAGATTGTTTTCCTCTCGGAATGTGGGTCAGTTTAAAGGAAAATTGTGGTAGAAACGACTTAAGGTCGCTGAGTCTTGATTTAAAAAAGTTGGGTCTGATTAGGAACACGAATCGGATACAAATAAGCGAAGCTTTTATAAAAAAAATAAGGTTATCTCGGCGTATAACGTTCAAAGGAATTCCCTCTACAATAAAGTCTTATTTAGTTATCAGAAATATGTTTAATCAAAAATATAAACCAAATAAAACTATAAATATCCCCCAACGATCAACAGGTTGAATGGAACATTTTCGTGTTCCGCTTGGTGATATATCTTGTAACCTCTGCCAGGAACGGACTGCATCTTTATCGGTCTGTTTGTCAACATTCTCAAGACTGATAAACGATCGTTGATCGAATGCCACAACAGCTGTCATTGAACTTCATTGATAAATGCGCTCAGGGAGTCCGGGTAAGACCATGGATCTGGAACCATGGTTCTCGAAAGTATCGGCTTGCGATGCAAGTGATAAGCTAAACACATACTCCACCGATCTCACCCCAGAATTGGTAGTATCGGGTTTCGGGTTCTACCTGTTCCAGCCGCCTGTCACCAGGCGTCGCACCAAATGAACCTAAATCGCAGAAGATATATCAATATCATGGCCCCACTTGTCACCAGGTTCGAATCTGTCCATCCACCCACACCCTTCGCCTTGGGCAGAGATGAAACATTTCCCCTTTTCTGGGAAAGGAAGTGTCTGCTGTCTTTTGCCGGAATCCCTATCTGAACGGAACCGCGGCCAAAACACGCACAAGTGCTGTGTAAATATTATAGAGTGTAAATCGGGAGAGCTGTCAGGGCCCTGGACTAATTATGCTTTATGTTTGCGGTGAAAGATGTTCTTCTCCCTTCCGCAGAAGCGCAAGAAATGTTGAAAAGTTGTTTGTTTTCAGTGGCTCATCTTAGTGGCTTTGCTTTGAGGTGTGTTTTTAGCGGTTCCACTGAAGGTAATCTATCTGATGAAAGCCGGAAGAAAAATTGGCTTAATTAAAGATTGTAGAGTTCACAGAATGAAGGTGTACAGGATGTGAGCAGTGTGGGGAACTTTACAGCTACCACAAGTTGTATTGAACTTTTGAAAAATATCTCCTTGATTAATTAATCAAAGGAACACCTAAACGACCTTTACGGGCTGCAGACTCTTGGAGCTGAGTCTGCATTTTGTTCCCCCATTTACAAATGCCAACAATCAGCCACAGCTTTTCGCCAATCTATTTTGAATGCGGCAGACTGAAGGCGCAACGGTGGCTCGTCCATCACCAGACTTTGCTCAGACACTGGAAATAATGGGTGTACATACGTATGTACATATATTCAAACATCTGACAGACAGCTGCCGAAACGTGCCGGCTAACATGAGTCACGCATAGAGTGTGAAAATCTCCCGAAGGCATCATACCAAAGACAGTGGGAATACCCCCAGAAAATTGCGGTTACGCCCACTCGGAATGGGGCTGGAAATACGTTTGCCAGTCAAGTGGCTGGAAAGTAATGGAAAAGATACCTGGCTGCCAAATGCGTTTTCCGCACACATTAAAATGCCAAAATCAAGTTGGAGTCTGAAAAACTAATGAAACGACAAAACAAATTGTCGGCAGACACGCGTGGCCAACACGCCGACAGCCGAAAGTAGTAAGGATCCCGTAGGATCAGGTTCAGCTCCGCCGGCTGTCGACTGCCGTTGGCAGTTTGTCTTTTGGCCAACTGTTGGCTACTCTGACAGCTCTAGAGATCTGAAACATTTTGGCATTGCATTGATTAGTGTTCTAAATAACGCAGATGTTCCAATCAGTGGGAAACTGACACTATGCGGTTCAAGTGGCTTCGAGAATGCGATCCGATTGGGAATCGAACGGGGATCGGGATCGGGATCGGTATCGGGATCAGAGAAGTCGACCGACTCGCCTCGACACGACATCTGACAAATTGCTTAATTAATGCGACGCGAAGGCTATTTGTTGCCGAAAACCAGTTATTGACATTTCTTTAATGGCCATTCAAGTTTATCCTAAATAATTTCGTTTTCGTTATATATTTTTTTGCTCGCCAGAAATTGCTTTCAACTGATGTCGGCATGTCATAATTATTTTGCGGTTTTTTGGGGCAGCCTTGAAATAATGTTTCTTAAAAGTCAGAGTCTCTTTCGAGGTAATTCGTATTATTTAATGTTATTTTTTTTTAATACAATACATGGAGTCTTCGAGGGACCTAAATGTCAGTAAAGTTTATAAAATACTCCCTCTTGATTGAGATACCAAAATCTTTATACTCACATAACCATTTCCATTTTCTTCTTTTACGATTACTAAATCGTATCCATATTGGATTTGCAATTTGCTTAGCCAAAATTGTTAGTTTTAGAGCCAGTATAGACTCAACGGTTACCCCCTCGATTTGGCCATTTGGCGTTCGAGCCGGAGCCGGGAGATAATTCAACACAGCTTGTTCAATAAAATCGTTAATTGCCACTCAAATGGCAACATTTTTGTGACGCAGACGCGACAGGATAAAGGCTTATCAAATGGCAACGACTGGGGGAAAAGTGAAGCCAAACTGGTCGGATGGCTGGGGCAGCGACAAGGCGATAAAAATTTGTGGTCAAAACGAGAGATACGAATCATCAACAGCGTCAGGCGACATGCAACGTAAACAAGCAAAATTAATGCAATTTCTTCAATGTATGAACAATTAACCAGCTCCTCCAGAAGGGGCCAGTGCGGCCTGGCGGTGATCGGGACAATTGGCCAACTTCCCCGGGGCCATTGGTGGCTAAAACGGCGGCGCCATCAAATGGTTCAAATGGCGCCTGCAGCGTGGCGATCGTGGGCTGACTTCCCAGCGGCTTGGTCGGCGCCTTTTTACAACCAAAACTAACACGCTCGCGGACCGTGTGCTAATTAAATAGTTTACAAGTCAGCTCTGATTGCCAGGGAGGTTGGCAGCCAAAGCCCGGTTTTGGCCACCGTCAAAGATTTATTGAAGTTTGTCCGAAAACATCGCGTTGGACGGGGCGGGCCCGAATGGGACAGCTCTCCTGCGGCCAAATGATTTGTTTACTGCCGATCGCGTACAGCGTGTGGCATTAATGGCTGCCATTTCGTATTAATAGCTGTCGATGTCTGCAGATGACCGGGCGACCCAGTTAATGTCGAGTTAACGGCCGGTTAAATTGTAAAAAAATTGAATAACTTGCAAAAAGCAACACTTTAGGCCAGATCGTAAATTTAAATCCACCGAGGTGTGTTTTATATATTGTTAATAATATTTTGTCATGATTATAATCTTTGAAAGTAGAAGTTAATATTAAGTCGTTTCTTCTTGAAGGGAGCTTCTTTAGGAGCTAGAGTCCAATATACATATATCAGAAACTTTACATAATTCGTAGCTAAATCGCATCTCATTTCCTTTTTTGTCCATCCCAGACAGTTTTCAACTCCTTTGTAACTTCTTTTGGCTTTCTTAAGGCCCAGCCCCGGACATGCATAGTCTGAGGCTGTCTAGACAGACGACAATGCCGGCGACACAAGCTGCCTGGATGGCAGAGAGGATGATTCAGAGTTTATAAATTTAATTATGACATTACTTATTATGCGACACTCGCCTCAAAGGCAGCACCAGTGCACAAGCCAGACAAGGCAACTGAAAATATAAAAACAATCCGAGTTATTAATAAAATCCGACAGCTGATGACAAATTAACAGCAAAAAAAGAGCCCCAGAAACTGAGCTCGAATATCCGAAAGGAAAAAGTGTGGGCGACTCGTGTCCCATGCGGTTTTGGGCTGTATCCCGTCAGATATCGGATATCACTAAGCTCACCCACGGCCCACTCAGGCGTAACTAATGAGTGCGATACGCGAAGAGGCCCCAAAAGCCGAGGTAACCCCAAAACGCGATCACCCTTGCGCATGCGCGGCAGTGTTGGCTAACGACCTGGGGACAAAAAGTGACTCCAGCGAGGCTGAAAATGCATTTCGAGTGATTGGCAAACACGACCCGGCCATTTGTCCCCCTTTCCGCCTAATGGCCGCAATGCTTTATGGCTAATGGTTGAATGGACATTTCGACGCCTTTTCGTGCACTTTTCGTGAAATGATTGCAAGTGCCCGATAAGAGTTTTTGACTCGTAAATCGTGATAATTATCGCGGCACAAGTGCATCGAAGGTTGGGCCCACCTTTGGCAACAGCAGCCAATGTTCATGGTTTCGTGGCGCTTATTAAATTATTAAATGCACCGCTACACGAGGGAGATTTGGCTCCGGGCTTACACAATTCTGATCCCCGATTAGATAAAGGCTAGCCTGCTTTTGGCACTCCAGCGAGAAAAACTGCTTAATTAGAGACTTGATACCTTCTTAATAACTCAAGAAAATTGTTCCCATCTCATGCTATCCCAGAGAGTCGTGAGGGCCTTTCATGATGAAAGTTTCTTCTTATATAATTGGGGAATCAATAAATATCTTTGTAGCGGTTCTCACATGGGGCTTAACAATCTATTAGACAGCATTTCAACTAATAATTGGACAAATTAGATCAAAAACGAATGCGACAAATTCAACACTTGATGGGGAATTTGACACACACATAGTTTTGGTAAACAATTTTCTTACCTTTCGCAAGTCCAGACCAAACATCCGCAGTGCCGGAATGGAGCTAGTAAGAACTATTTCCTCTGGATGCCATACCAGATGACAACCCGAGACACAGAAACTTTTACGATGCCCCATGGGCGGGACGTTCTGGGGCGGTACTGGTTGTAGGTACTTGAAAATTTAATGTACCCGGTCGGTGTGGCTGCCAAACGCTTGACTTGTCCTCGCAGGTTCGGGAAAAAGGCATAGACAAATGTCAAATATTTATTGAAAATAAACAAAACGGCTAACAAACAAGCAAACAAGCAAACTGACAAACAAGACGGCGACGGCAACGGTGATGAAAGGTGGCTTGGGGACAGGGGGCTGGGATGTTGGTTAGTTGGTTGCTGAGCAGCGTCAACAAATTTCCAAGAAAAGAAATGAAATGAAGGAAACTGACCAGAACTGAAGATGTTTGGTCATGCATCAGTGCAGCTCAGCGCTAAAAGCCGGGAAACAGTGGGAACCGAACGGGTTAGGATTGCTCCCAGACCAAGACCAAGACCAAGACCAAGACCGAACCACCAAGTGGATAGATGACCGAATCACCGGTAGGATCACCGACTGGATGCATGGATGGATGGATGACTGGACGCTGGACGCTAGATGTATGATGTACTCGTGTTGGGTCCCCCGTCAGTGGGTGCTTCAAAAGCTGCTGACCGATGGTGAGAAGAACACATGCTCTTTGCTGTCCACCACACAGCTTCACGTTTTTGGCCCCGTCTTCTCCTTGCGGCCAGCTACCGGCTTTTTTTGTGACGTGCTCAAGTGGCTTCCAGTCCGAGTTCTTGCATCCATGTTGCGCCTGTCTGGTGCTCTGTTCGAGTTGTATTTTAGAAAAATATTTATCCATCCCCGGTCTGTTCGGACCGTTGATCGTGATGATGATGTTCATCATGGGACAATGTGGTCGATGACTCTGCTGGGTTATGCAAGTAATGCCTGATTTGGTATCGAAGACTGGTAGCTGCCACTCAATGGCCATTTGTTGTTGTTTGGATGACTCACAGCAACAAGGCAAACTGTGTGGGTGATTTATAGAGGGGGGAATTCTTGCCCATTTGAAAAGTGGAAATATTTTATTAAATTTCAAGCTTCAATTAAGGCATTGTAGGATTTAATTGGAATAAATCATTGGGAGAGATTTTGGACAAATGTATCTAGATTCTAGAAGATAGGAAGACCTGGAATCAAGGGGATCGCAATCCAGTCCAAATACAGCTGTTGCATCTGCTGGTCGAAGGCTGAAAGCATTCCACTGTTCTCCTGTATTTCATTCACATCGACAAGGCGCATAAAGTACAGAAATATTTCCACTATTTTTGGACAGGCCGGCTGGGGGATTTGGCCATCTATCCGGCTTGGCCCGGCAACTTGGCCCAGCTCCGCTTGTTTTCCTTGTGGCCAATTATGCATACAAACAGACAGCTGGAGGTAGAAATTACAGAGGAATGAGCCATCGCTCCTCCACGGCTGGCCACCATATCCAGTTGTTGGTGCTGTGCTCTCGTTGCTTATTATTAAGTCGTTTTCCCTCCGTTTCAACTTCAAAGATTGCACTGGGAATTGGCAAATCGGGGGGTAGAATTAACGATAGACAGGCTGCTGTTTGAGGTGATCCACGGATAGTTGAAAAGCTCTCTGGCAGAGCACGGTTCTCGGGTCCAATCAATTTCCCCCAAACACTTTGCATAACCAAATTACATTCAGCGGACATAATAATAATGGCTTTCGGTAGCCGAAAAACGCATATAAATTTAATAAAGAGAAACCCAAAAGGAGGCTGGACAGTCGCCGTGACGAAAGCTGATTTTTTTTCTTACTTGTCAGGCATTATTTTGAAAGGGGGATGACTCGAAGAATCCGGGGGAATCTGGGGAAGTAATCAAAAATTCGGCCATAAATAGGCTTTACAGGCTGACGGCCCAGTCGGGTGGACTTTGGAGCTGGGAAGCTTTTTCGCGAATGGCTCAATTACAAAAATGGCGACAACGAAAGGAGTTGCGCTGAAGATGACGAGGATGACGGTGATGAATCTGATGACGCCGGACGAGGCCCGAAAGGAAAGGAGCCCGAAAAAGCTCTCAAATTTAATGGAATATTTGTATACTTGGCAAGGGAAAGTAATCAAAATCAGAAGTGATTAAAGGCCGTCACTGAAAGCAACGTAATATATAAATTTAAAGGGGTGTATTATTCTTATTAAAAAGCACAATTTCCTATTTGAAGAACGAAGATTTATTGAAAACCATTAAAAGTAGAAACTAAACCGATTGACTCACCACAAAGTTGCTATTTGTCTTCAGCGATACACAGCTGCAAAGTAATCCATAAATGTCAGGCAACATGCAAATCAATAATTTGAAACAAAGTAGTCAGCTTTTCACTTTCACTCTGAATAAAATGTTTGAAAAATATCTGACCAACTTGTAGAAAAGATTTTTGTTAAAAGCGATCGAAACAAATGTCTCTCAAACAAAAGGAGAAAAACAAGAAACACTGCCCTGGGCAAAGTTCAGGCGTAAAGTGTTAGGAGCTCCAAAGAAAAACTTATCGACAGCTGTCAAAATGGGCCAGCTCAGAGGAGGAGGGAACCGGCAAATGGCATTTAAATGTTTTGACAAATGACAAATTTGCGGTAGCCAGAAAACGAAAAATAGGCAAAGTTAAATAACTGTTGAAAGCCAACTGTTGGCGACCGAGCCGGGCTGGAGGCTGGAGGCTGGAAGTGGCCTTTTCAACACGGCAACATGGACACCCGAACATATTTTTAAGTTATGTCTAGGCCTCTTGGCTCCCGACACCCAAACCTACAGCCCGATACTCCGACTCCACTCGAATTTATTCACGTTTTCCACCGCTGACAGCTTAAGTGAGAAAAGTTTTGCTGATTAAATGTTTTGACAAATTGAATGCGCCACAAAAAATGAAAATATTTATAAATTTTTAATCAACCTAATAAGAGGTGCTTCGAGGCTGTGGCAGTTGAAGAAGTGTATGTCATATTGTAGTCAGTTATTTAAGAATTTGTCTTGTATTCTGATTTATTTTGATATTGCCTGGAATGTGTGGATCATTGCTTTTTGTTTCGCCATTTAACCCACTGAAACTTCACTTTCAAGTTCCTCAACTTTTCTCATTCGCTCGGAAAGTTTGTTGGTAATCCAGCCCTATAACTTATGTGCCATTTTCCTGCAATTACGTCAACATTTCTGTCCTGTTGGCAAAAGTTTTGTGTTGACAATTGCCAAAAAACGAAGAAAAGCAACTCAAAAGTAGTCAAAAGCAAACAGCAGGGGCGGTGGCAGTAGCAGGAGCAGGAACACTGCCAGCATTCTGCAATTTGGAGCTACCAACATGCAAATGGCATACCAGGTCAACATTTGTGCACCAACTGCCAGACGACTGCAACTGGGGGCCAGCTGCTGCTGGTCAGCGATAAAGTTTATCTCGAAAGTTGCCTTGTTTTGGTTATCTGTGCACACCGTGAGATACTTGTGCATTTTTCATGCAAGCCAGTCAGCCAAGCAGCCAAGCAGCCAGATAGCCAGCCAATCAATAATTCTCATGGCACAAAGTTCAGAGCAATCCAGAGCAGCTGCCTCTGTGGGTGATTTATTGGCAATGTGGTCTTGAGGGCTTGTTCTCAACGTGTTCGGTTTAAGCAATTTAATTGATTGGCCTGGGAAAAACTGTCAGACTTTGAATAATGGAGACGGTCAACCGAAAGTTCAATGAGTATATCAGATTTCGGGTGCGGGGATTTCTCGGTTTTATTAACATATTTGTGTTTGATTTGGTCCCAGTTTAGGGTTCATGATTTGTGTAAAATTGAATTTTAATCACATCATTAAGACTTATTCTGTTTTCTGATAGAATATCAATTTTGTTTGGAGATATGATATTTTAATGTCTGTAGTAATTTTCATATTTTATTATTCGGATTTAATTGAATAACTTTCGTTGCCCGAAGGTTTCAGCAATTCCATATATCATTCATGCTCGTCTCTCATCTTGATTTGGCTTGATTAGATTCCTGGCTATACTGGATCATTTGAATTTTCATTAACGAAAATTACTTTTTATACTAATTGAAGTTTTTAATCTGATTTGCAGCCGTTCGATTGCTCAATAGACAGCAAGCCGATGAATACTCCGTCGCCGGAGACTCCAGTGGCCTCTATCCGCCGCTCTTCAACGTGGCACCCCGGGCGGCGATCACCGTGAATGCCACATGCGGCCAGAACGGAGCTGAGGAGTACTGCAAGCTGGTCGACGCCTATCCCCACCGCAACTGGGCCAAGCAGTGCGGGACCTGCAATGCCCACTCCTCGGACCGGGCCAAGCAGCGACCGATCCAGTCGCTCATTTCCCCGGGACCCGAGGAGAGCTGGTGGCAATCGCCGACGCTGCAGGGTGGCCGCCAGTTCGAGTACGTGACCATCACTCTGGACCTGAAGCAGGTGAGTCCGGACACATCCCCAGATGATGTGCCATCGAAATTTTAAGAGCCGTCTGCCATTGGCACGGCTAAGCTCTTGTGACAGACGAGCTGTGATCCAGTTTGTAATTAAGCCGCCCAGTTGTCACTCATTTACAAGCGATTTAACGCCATCGCCATCGCCATCGCCATCGCCATCGTGATCCATGATCCATCTATGAACATGCCTTCGGCTTGTCTCTTGTCCCATTGGAACTTTGAAATATGATCATTGCGATGCCAGAATGGAGTCGAAACCCGTTTGCCGTTCGATGCCTGGTCAATTTCTAATGCTCAGGCGGTTAACATAAATTGGATTTGATGGAGTTTTGATTAAGTCATATAGGCTTACACACTCGTGTTCTTATAGAGACTTTCTCTGGCTGGGAAATAAGCTTTCATTTCCGGAGTTAAGAGATGAATAATTAAAGTCCCAAGAACTTTATACATCTGTAGTTATTTATAAGGCCCTTTAAAGCTAATTATAATAGGGCTTCCGTGTTTCCAAACAAATTCTCCAATTAAATTGGCATAGACCTCCGTGAAGGCCTCCATTACCATATTTTGTTTCACACTTCCCGTGGATCTTTAAACTCGATTGGGCGCTAATCGTTCGCCGATAGTGTTAATTGGAATTTCAAAGTGCACTCACCCACAACGAATCGCCCCAAATGATCGCGATGATCATGATGATCAGATCATCTGATCCGTGCTTTCCCAATCGACCCTACTGCTGGCAGTAATGTGCTGAAAAAATAAGAAGAAATGGAACAGAAATGTATATCATCTGTTTAGCATCATCCGACACAAAGTTCACATTTCAAGTGCAGCTTGCGCCTGCGGCTTCCACGAGAGATATTTCAATGTTTTGATATAATTCTTTCACTGCCATATGCCCCAGACTCGGGCATTATTCCGGCACAGACACACAAAGTTGCTGCGGACCAAGGCAAAGGCAAAGGCATTGAGTGTGCACTTAATTAAAACGAGAAGCTGAAAAAAGAGGAGCAGCCTCCATCCACAGACTGGAAGTGATTTAAAATTAAAAACATTGTTTTTGCATATGCCTTAAAGTATGAAAGATTTATGACAGCCATGCGATGCTCTCGGAGTTTATTAATAAATTCCTGCACGTCTGCCCCTCTCCATTGAAAAGGGGTCTTTGCCGACAGCATCAAAAATATTTAAATTGGTCTCTTCACTTAATTAATCCGGACAGTGCCTATTTCTAGTTGGTTGAGAGCCAAAGTCAAAAATGTCAACCCTTTTATGGCTTATGGCTGAGGTTTTCTGAGCATTTTTTCTTAATGCCAATTTAAAGTGCAATTGTCGCATGTTGGAGTGCTTTTTTGGTCAGACATCGACAGCAAAATTTATTGCTGATTTTCCCATGATTTTTTGTTTTTGTGAGGCGGAGGACTGGAGCCGAATGAGAGGAGCATGTGTCAGAATTTTCACGCTCCCATTACGATGATTTGCTTGAGCGGCGATGAATATTCATTCCAAGCTTGTCAGGAATTTTCTTTTGAATTTTCATCAATGCAGATTTTGTTTGGCAAATGTTTTCCTTGAAACTTAAAAATCTGTAATGATTTCAAAATATTTTTATCCCCCACAAGAATACCTTAATTGTCTCCCTCTGCTAATCACTAATTAGTTATCCCCCTAATTAAGTGTTTGCTGGCGGAAATAACTTGAACATGTGTCACCACTATTTAGAAACACATTTGAAAAACATATCCCTCTGGGCTCTCCCAAATTCCCAAGCCAACCAAAACGGCGAACAATTTACGACCTTTGACGAAAACTTGACATTGACGATGGTGTGTCTGTGCTCCGTCTGTGCTCCCCACTTCCATGGCTGCTCTGAGAAGTGGATTTTAACAATTAGACTAATCGAGTGATTTACAACAACAACACATAGAAGGATTTAGAAACGACAGGCGTGTGTCAACGATTTGACAGCTTAAAATATTTCTTGTCGCCGGGGAAAGGCGACAGACTCCGGCCGGCAGTCGTTTGGCTCAGACCGGTCAGAACTATATAATCTGCCCCTCTATATGTCTTTTTGTCAGTCCGCCAGTCAGTCCGCCAGTCAGTCAGTCAGTCAGCCATCCAGTCTGTCAGTTCGCCAGTAAGCAGTCTGTCAGCCTGTCTGTTCGTACAACAATGTCTAGATTTATGCTTCAATGGCTTTGGGGCGCGCGTGACTAATTGAAAGTCTAGCAAGAATTCTCCAAAGAACACAGAACAGGCACCCAACAGTGCAAGGAGTTTAAACAAAAACTATTATTTTAAAAATGAAAGCATGTGGGAAAGTGATTTCAAGGCTTTTTCTCACTTGTTTGTTTCCAAAATAGTTTTAAACAAATATTGCAAGAATTTGCACCTGGGGTTTCAAGGTAACAATGTTTAAATAGATCACAAATTTGTTAGTAAGTCTTAGTTAAGAGGTTGAAATATATAAAGAAATCAAATTGTCAGACTAGAACCAGACTACACAACTTTGAAAGCTCCACCTTAAAACTTAGAGTTAAAAAAAAAACATAAATGTAAAATTCCTTGTTTATTTGCCGGCAAACATCTGACTAGTCACTAATAGAAATACGGCTATTTCCAATTTGAAATGTTTTATGTTTGCTTTTCCATAACTTTTTTGTACAGACATTTAATTGCTTCATTAAGTTTAGCCAAATTTGGCGAAAAAATAAAATCCGAGGGGCCGGTCATTTGGCATCGCTGTATTGGTTTCGCAACTGTAATTCAAATGTTTGACAAGTTGTTGCAACATTTCCAGCACCGCAGACTACGGCAGCAACAACAACAAACACTATCTGGTAACAAAAACAAATGCCACATCAGCAACAACAACAAGCAAAGCGTGTTACAAGCCACGTACGAGACGCATTTTAGGCACAGCAATTATTTTAATGGTCAATTTATTTATTTGTTTTGGTTGCAATTTCGGTTTTTTTCTCCGAATTTGCCTTTTAAAGAATGTGTTCCCTTGTTGTTTGTGCTGCTGCAGCAGATTGTTGCATTTGCATGGACTTCCTTTCCCGAAAGCCCCTGGATTTTGGGTTGGGACTTTAACGTGATTGAAGCCTCGCTTGAATTGTTTTCATGTCGTTTACCAGGAAGTGGTTTCTGGCTTTAATGGCCAATGATGCTGTGGTAAAAATGGAATAGCGAGTCGACAAGTTTACAATTTAAATACATTATCATCGGGATCCTTAATGTATCTATGTATATTTGTAACCCCATTATTGGAATTTAAAGAAACTTAAAGATATGGTTTTGAGTTATTCAAAACCACATTCCTTCACCTTTAAGAGCTTGCATTTGACTTGGCATTTATTGTGCCTCACACCCGTAACTGCTCAGCTTAGATAAAAAATACCATTTTTCGCCTCAAGTCCAAACAAGTTATTCAAAACTTTAGCCATTCTTGAGCCGCATTAATGCACCAATTTTCCGAGATAGCAGCTCACAGCAGACACCAAACTTTTCGGTTACTTCAGTGTGAGCCACCGACACGTCGGAAGGCCCCACAGTGAGCGATACAGGAAAGTAAGAAAATGTGCAAATATATGTATATGGGAAACATGTCTGCCATGTGGGTTCATTCACCATGTTATCTAAAAGCGTGCCAACTCAAAAAAGAACAAAAAACGTACATCAGTTTTGGTTTCTTCAAATGGGCCAGAAAACCGTATAATATGCCAAAAAAATATGCCGAGATACTATGCTGTCTAGCAGCTCCAAATAAAACTAAAAGCAGAGCCCTAAATTGTCTTTTATTTTTGGTGGCTTCAGTCTGTCTACTTCAATTTTTTGCGTTGTTTATTTTTGAGAAAATTTTACGATGCCATGAGGTCTGAGGTATCCCCCCTGGGTCTGAATTTTCGGCAATTAACAGAGCGCCCGTGTTAGTTTTTGTGGGCCGGTGCGGAGAAAGTTTCCTGTGGGCTATGCCTGACGGAGTCTCTTATTGGGCGATAAATATTTGATTGCCATAAATGTTAATTCACGTAATTTACGGCATGCAATATGTTCTCTCTAACCACTCGATTTTGGCCAAAGTTTTTGTTTTGACTGGCGGCCGTCTCATTACCAATTAACTTGTCTCTTCCGAATATTCAGATAGTTCTCAGAATCTGGTAACTGGTTTCCGTACTTCTACAGTATGGAGGCGAATCTACAGATCAAATATTTATACAAAAGCGTAATTCTCATCTGATGTACGATGTAAACAAGTTTGCTGTTGTTGCCGTCAATTGGCCAAAACTGATAAAAACGTCAATGTGTTACCCTTGAGGCCTTCACCTGCACATTCTCCGATTGCGATCTACAGCGATTTTCACATCTCCACAGGGAAGGAGTCCACGAAGACTCTCTTCCTTTATTTGGAACTTGTTTTTTACGCATCACCCAACAGAAAAACAGTCCAGAAGCTAGACTGGCTCTTCAACTGATTGCAATCAGGGCACTTTGATGGGGACAACATAATTCACTATGGATAAATTATCTGCCGCTCTTCGAATGTGTCAGGTTCAGTGGCTCAGTGAACTGTAAGCGGAAGTGCTGTGATATTGGCTTTTATACCCTTGCAGAGGGTATTATAATGTTGGCCAAAAGTGGGCAGCGCAGTGAAGGAGACCTCACCGACGCTATAAAATTTATATTTTCATGTCTCTAAAAAATTAAGAAAAATACTTAGAACGACAATAAAATGGTTGGAGGGACAATATTGCATTAGTAATAGCTATATCTTGACCAACTTCCACCCGATTTTTGAGTGGAATACCTTAAATGATTTATAGATTGATTCTCCAGCATTCTGCATCAAAATCTAAGAACAAAATATTTTTTAGTTTTTTTGTGAAATTTTCTCGGGGATCCCCTTCGAAAATCATCAACAATGCATGGAAGGACAATATGGCTCCCACCGATGGCTATATCTTGGCCGATTTTCACCCGATTCTTCAGTGGAATACTTTAAACGATTTGTAGATTGATTCCCCACCATTCTGCATCAAAATCTAAGAACCAAATATTTTTTAGATTTTTTTTGAAATTTTCTCGGGGATCCCCTTCGAAAATCATCAACAATACATGGAAGGACAATATGGTTCCTACCGATGGCTATATCTTGGTCGAGTACCACCCGATTCTTCAGTGGAATACTTTAAACGATTTGTAGATTGATTCCCCACCATTCTGCATCAAAATCTAAGACCCAAATATTTTTTAGATTTTTTTTGAAATTTTCTCGGGGATCCCCTTCGAAAATCATCAACAATGCATGGAAGGACAATATGGCCCCCCGCGATGGCTATATCTTGGCCAATTTCCACCCGATTCTTGAGCGGAATACCTTAAAAGATTTCTAGATCGATTCTCCACCATTCTGCATCAAAATCTAAGAACAAAATATTTTTTAGATTTTTTATAAAATTATCTCGAAAATCATCAACAATGCATGGAAGGACAATATGGCCCCCAGCGATGGCTATATCTTGGCCAATTTCCACCCGATTTTTGAGCGGAATACCTTAAAAGATTTCTAGATCGATTCTCCACCATTCTGCATCAAAATCTAAGAACCAAATATTTTTTAGATTTTTTTTGAAATTTTCTCGGGGATCCCCTTCGAAAATCATCAACAATGCATGGAAGGACAATATGGCCCCCAGCGATGGCTATATCTTGGCCAATTTCCACCCGATTTTTGAGCGGAATACCTTAAAAGATTTCTAGATCGATTCTCCAGCATTCTGCATCAAAATCTAAGAACAAAATATTTTTTAGTTTTTTTGTGAAATTTTCTCGGGGATCCCCTTCGAATATCATAAACAATGCTTGGAAGGACAATATGGCCCCCAGCGATGGCTATATCTTGGCCAATTTTCACCCGATTCTTGAGCGGAATACCTTAAATGATTTGCAGATCGATTCTTCACCATTCTGCATCAAAATCTAAAAACAAAATATTTTTTAGTTTTTTTGTGAAATTTTCTCGGGGATCCCCTTCGAAAATCATCAACAATGCTTGGAAGGACAATATGGCCCCCAGCGATGGCTATATCTTGGCCAATTTTCACCCGATTCTTGAGCGGAATACCTTAAATAATTTGTAGATCGATTCTTCACCATTCTGCATAAAAATCTAAAAACAAAATATTTTTTAGGTTTTTTGTGAAATTATATCGGGGATCCCCTTCGAAAATCATAAACAATGCTTGGAAGGACAATATGGCCCCCAGCGATGGCTATATCTTGGCCAATTTTCACCCGATTCTTGAGCGGAATACCTTAAATGATTTGTAGATCGATTCTCCACCATTCTGCATCAAAATCTAAGAACCAAATATTTTTTAGATTTTTTTTGAAATTTTCTCGGGGATCCCCTTCGAAAATCATCAACAATGCATGGAAGGACAATATGGCCCCCAGCGATGGCTATATCTTGGCCAATTTCCACCCGATTTTTGAGCGGAATACCTTAAAAGATTTCTAGATCGATTCTCCAACATTCTGCATCAAAATCTAAGAACAAAATATTTTTTAGTTTTTTTGTGAAATTTTCTCGGGGATCCCCTTCGAAAATCATCAACAATGCTTGGAAGGACAATATGGCCCCCAGCGATGGCTATATCTTGGCCAATTTTCACCCGATTCTTGAGCGGAATACCTTAAATAATTTGTAGATCGATTCTTCACCATTCTGCATCAAAATCTAAAAACAAAATATTTTTTAGGTTTTTTGTGAAATTATATCGGGGATCCCCTTCGAAAATCATCAACAATGCATGGAAGGACAATATGGCCCCCAGCGATGGCTATATCTTGGCCAATTTCCACCCGATTCTTGAGCGGAATACCTTAAAAGATTTCTAGATCGATTCTCCAGCATTCTGCATCAAAATCTAAGAACAAAATATTTTTTAGTTTTTTTGTGAAATTTTCTCGGGGATCCCCTTCGAAAATCATCAACAATGCATGGAAGGACAATATGGCCCCCAGCGATGGCTATATCTTGGCCAATTTCTACCAGATTCGTAAGAGGAATACCTTAAATGATTTGTAGATCGATTCTCCACCATTATGTGTCAAAATTTAAAAACAAAATATTTTTTAGATATTTTGTGAAATTATCTCAGGGATCCCCTTCGAAAATCATAAACAATGCTTGGAAGGACAATATAGCCCCCAGCTATGGCTATATCTTGGCCAATTTCCACCAGATTCTTGAGCGGAATACCTTAAACGATTTGTAGATCGATTCTCTACCATTCTGCATCGAAACCTAAGAACAAAATATTTTTTGTCCCTTCGGACATCAGGGCTTACGGGTTATATATGAAAGAGAGTATATCGCATTCAGCCCCGAAGTTAGTTTTTGTTACTTGTTTGCATTTCATACCCTTTTAAAGGGTATCACAATATCTTCTGAAAGACTGAAAGTAGTCCCAGTATAATAACGAAACAATGATGCGATAGGTTGGTAGATCCCCTACCTACTTCTGCAATTAGTCACCACAGCAAGTCCTCACTTGAATCCATTTACATTCGGATTTGTATTCGCGAATGGTGATATTGGGTGCCGGCCTCTTTCACTTGTTCAGTCCCCTAATCTTATCGGCTTGACAGGCGCTGTTGTTGCTGTAATCGAATACAGGCGGCACCCAATATGGAGAACGCACGCATGCGCGCACCGTCTTCCCACTCTTCTTGGGCATTTGCGTTTTATCGGAGCGAGGAGAATGGGTGTCTGGGCGTCTGGGCGGAGGAGACGATGTTGGCGGTGCCATTAGCTACTTAGTGAGTTGCGGGTAAACAAGTGGCTTTGAAATTTGATAGAGTTGTTGTGGAGTTGCTCTCGTCTCGACTATCTTTTTCGAGCCTCAGATACGGATTGGCATTAGGTGGCTGGGCTTACGATGATGGCTGGGTGAAAAAAAAAAGAAAAAAATAGCGAAAAAATATCTGGCTAGTTGGCGCCATGTGGCTGGAATAAGCCAATGCGTCGTAATCAATTATACACCTGGCCACACCTCCGACACAAGTCGCCCGTCGCAAGATTCAATTGCATGCCTTTTATTGATTTTTTGTCCGTTTTGGCCCGCTTGGATTTGTGTGGCTTTTTTGGTCACTGATCTTCGATAGGCGCAACATTTTCAGCGTCTCGAACACGCGACGTTTTTGGCATTTTATTTTTTCCATTTTTTTTTTTTGTTGGCTTTTTGAAAATTTTCCGAAATATCGTTTGTCAGCTGTTGCTGCCTGCCGGCCACGTTGAAAGAGCTTCAGTGGGGCGGGAATTTTCGAAGGACTGCGGTTGGGTTGACAGTTTGGGAAATTTATGACGCGGCGATGGCAATGTTGGGTTAAAAGATTTTGCCAGCACTCCGCAGCCAAGCCGAGATACAGATGCAGTCTGTTGGTAGTCAGAGTCGATGCAGAGATATATGCTTACAGCCGAATAGAAACATCAGCGGTGACAGAAACACCGACATTTGGGTGCGTAGTTAATTTATGGCTCATTTGTCCAGAGGCTACAGAGCCGTGAAACCGAAGGCATTACAGTGTTTGGTGGGAAACTTCATATTTCGTTAGATGAGATACCCAAAAGTAATGCATTTTAATGAGTTCATACTACAATTAGTTAAAAACAAATACAAGTATCTGCAAACAAGTGAAGATTCAATCAAGTAAGACAATCACAGATAGATCCTCTAGATGGACTTGAAATCTCCATTATTTCTACTTCATATTTTATTTATAGAAACCCTTGTCTGAAACAAACCCCATCTTCCCTCTTCAATTCCAGACCTTTCAAATCTTCTTTGTGATGCTCAAGTCTGCCAACTCCCCTCGGCCCGCCTCCTGGATTCTCGAAAAGTCCCTGGACGGCATCAACTTCGAGCCATGGCAATACTTTGGCCTAAACGATGCAGACTGCCAGCGGCGCTGGAGCCTCCCAGGGCAGAACGGCAAGTACGTGTTCCAGAACGACAAGGAGGTGATCTGTTCCACCCAGTTCTCCAAGCCCCTGCCCCTGGAAAACGGGGAGCTGCACGTGTCGCTGCTGAAGAATCGGCCTGGAGCCAAGGATCAGACCCCGGAGCTAATGGAGTTTATCACGGCTCGGTACATGAGGATTCGGCTGCAGGGCATGCACTCCACGGCCAACTTGGACAACAGTGTGGACTGGCTCCTGGATGCCGCGTCCCTGGAGAAGCGCAGCTTCTACTCCTTGAAGCAGCTGAGGGTGAGTGCCCGGCTGGACTGCAACGGACATGCGAATCGCACCCAGGAGTCGCAGCGGCTGCAGTGCCTCTGCCAACACAACGCCTGCGGCGAACAGTGCCACGAGTGCTGTCCCCTCTTCCAGGATCGCCCCCATCGCATGGGGGAGGAGTGCGAGATCTGCCAGTGCTACGGTCATGCCGAGAGCTGCACCTACGACCCGTTCCTGGACAAGGGAATATGCCAGGACTGCTCCAATCACACGGCTGGCAATGAGTGCGAGTTCTGTGAAGCTGGATTCTTCAGAGAGTTGGGGGCCCATCCCTCGGAGCCATGCCAGCCGTGCTCCTGCAATCCGGCTCGTTCCACGGGCACCTGCCAGCCGGTGGGGGGAAACTGCCACTGCCATGAGGGTTTCCAGGGCCGGAATTGCGAAGAGTGTGCTCCGGGCTTCTATGGCGACAATTGCAAGCGGTGCGAATGCGACGACCGGGGAACTCTACCGTCAGATGGGTCCTGCTCCGGCCAGTGCCAATGCAAGCTGAACGTGGAGGGCAGCACGTGCTCCGAGTGTGCGCCGGGTTATTTCGACCTTTCCAAAGACAACCCCCTGGGATGCACCAGCTGCTGGTGCTCTGGCGTCTCCCAGACCTGTCACAGTGCCAGGCTCCAGGCCCTGGCCTTCGAGACCCTCAACGATTGGAAGCTCACGGACATACAGCGACTGACTCCGATCTCAGTAGCCGTGGATGCGGAGCAGAAGCGCCTGATCTACGCCAGCGAACTGGATGATGTGGAGGCCATCTACTGGCAGGCCCCGGTGGGCTATCTGGGCAACCGACTGACTAGCTACGGAGCCAGGCTTCAGTTGCTTCTGTCCTGGGGAGTGATGAGGGGCGACACCTCGGGCAAGCCCACCACTGGTCCCAATGTGATCCTATGCGGACGGAACGGCCTGAAGATTGCTTACGCGGATGAATCCTTTGCGGGACTACACACGGCGCTGAATGTGACACTCACTGAGGAGGACTGGTACCATGTCCCACCATCGATCAAGGACATAAAGACCCGACTCCGGCGCACCGAGGGAGGCGACTACCACGGCGAACCGGTGACCCGTTCCCAGTTCCTCTCCGTCCTAGTCTCCCTTGAGGCTGTCCTGATTCGAGCGGCTTTCCACACCGACCAGGTGGAGACTTCGCTGGAGCAGGCCGTCATCTATTCCGGAGGAGTGGAGCTGGGTGGCCACTCCGCTGGCAGCCACGTGGAGCAGTGCGTCTGCCCTGCCGGTTACACTGGGCTGTCCTGCGAGGGTTGCGCCTTCGGCTACAAGCGCATCTACGAGAACTCCTCGGACCACCAGCTCCTGAGCAAGTGCATCCCCTGTCCCTGCAACGGGCACTCCAACTCGTGCGACCTGCAGAGCGGAAACTGCGGTGATTGTATGCACAATACCTTCGGAGACCGGTGAGTGATTAATTCAATAAATATTAGTATCAGGTTGAAAATTATCCAAGAAATACGCTGCCCACAAAACACAGTCCACATTCAATCCACCCAAAGACTAGAACCAACCACCTTGGTTTATAACACAGCTAGCTCACCACGCTTATTCAGTACACAAACCATTTCCACCCACCACATTTGTAACATTTTCGTCGTGTTCCAAAGGTTGGAGTCTAAATAGCCTGGGCTCTTTCTTTTTAGAGCTCTCCTTAAAACATTTGAATATTAATTTTAAATATAATTTTATAATCAGAAAGTTTTATTTTATAAATCCATTGTAAATTTTCTCCTTTTTAGCTGTGAACGTTGTCAGCTGGGCTACTACGGAAACCCGCTGCAAGGAACCCCCCAGGACTGCAAGAGGTGCGCCTGCCCCTTGGCGGAGGAGTCGAACAACTTCTCGCCGAGCTGCCAGCTGAAGAGCTACAACTACCGCGACCTGAACCCCCAGTTCGAGTTGATCGAGCACGCGGAGTACATCTGCACCCAGTGCCCGGAGGGCTATACGGGCGATCACTGCCAGGTGTGCGACGATGGCTACTACGGTGACCCACTGCAGGTGGGGAGCAGCTGCCAGAGGTGCGACTGCGCCGGCGGTCCTTGCAACGTGACCACCGGCGAGTGCATCACCTGCCATGGCAACACCGAGGGCTGGCACTGCGAGCGGTGCAAGATGGGCTACTGGGGCGACCCGGCGGTGGGCTGTGATCCGTGCAGCTGCCACTCGGAAGGATCCGAGAGCGGACTCTGCGACAGCACCGACGGTCAGTGCCTGTGCCGGCCGCGGTTCGCGGGTCAGAAGTGCGATGAGTGCGACGTAGGCTTCGCCCTGGTGGAGCTGCGATGCCCCGGGTGCAACTGCGATCCCCTGGGATCGGCCGTCCTGGACCGGTGTGATCCTCGGACAGGACAGTGCCAGTGCAAGGTGGGCGTGATGGGGGCCAAGTGTCACGAGTGCCAGGACGGCTATTTCGGGATGAATGCCAGTGCCGATCGTCTGGAAGATATGACCGCCTTGAGGCAACTCAGCGACGACGACGACTGGGAATTGGTTTCGGGATCGGAAGACTCCCCCGTGGACCCTGCCGCGGTGGCATGCGAGGGTAAGTGCATATGTACCTCACACTGCAGCCATAAGAACAAAGAAATTGGTCGAAACGAGTTCAGAGTGCATCTAAGAGAAACAGATGGGAAGTCCATCAATAACTCGGAAAACATAATTAAAACGGTGCTCTACTTTGTGCCGCTAAGTGAAGCGTTTCTGGTGCTCTCCATTGGCCCCAATTTGAAGAGCTTAATGCACAAATCAGTCAAGTTCTGGGTGGATGATAAAAATGGATGTTCATTTGTATTAATCATCGGGGAAATAAAACTATTAAACTAAGTCTGTGCCTAGCTGGTAGCTGGACAGGAGATAAGAACAAATATTAACTTACTGGGGAGGCCTGTGAGGAGGAGTATCTTCTCGCTTCAAACATTAGGCAGCAAAATGATTATTTTACTTGGGGCCATTACTGCCTCAAATCCAACTCATCCATCATTCAAAGTGCATTACACACCACACACCACACACCATTGTAATGGGATCTTCTCTTTGTTGGCCAGTTCTCCTTGAAGTCGGGTTTCTATCTAATTTTTTCCCCAACACCATTTACAGAGTGGACAATGGGCAAAAAGCCGCCTCGTCTCAGGTAACCTCTTGCCTCGGTTGTGTAAGCCGAAAAGAAGATGTCTTGGTGTGTTCATTGAGTTGTACTTGAACAAGAACTCGGATTGCATAACACCATTTAAGTGTTTTCTTTTATTTAACTTTACTATTGTTAGCCAGAGTTTCTCTTTTTTCTAATTGTTGGCCTGTCGTTGCTTCAAGCTTCTGGTAGATTGCAATTTTGGTTATGTCTTTGGATTTTATGACAGCTGAGGAATGAGTTTTCCCAGAATTTTTCCCCCATCACATTCTATTCTTGCACACAAGTTGCACATTTTTTAACGAAAAGCGATTTGCATAACAACACTTGGCCGTTTTTTGTGGATAAAATCACTTTCAAAACCTAAAAAACGAGCATTCAATAAACTTCAACTAATGACAGGTATGTCTAAATTATGGCAAACAATAAATGTCTAGATTTTATGCTAATAGCCGTCCCACCACCTAATGTTATAAGAATTACTTTATTTTTAAGGAATGGATCCAAAAAAGTGGAAAATATGTGAAACAATATTTGGTAGAAAAAAACCCTTTTTCTAACTATATGGTATGACTTTTCGAAAATATCTTAAGCCCTTTTCGGGGAACCATTTTCAAGCTCCAAGTAGTACTCAGACTTCAGCGTTTGAGGGGCACTTGGCCATTTTCCAAGTCAACAAACAACAGCTCGCATGCAACATTCGCCAACAGTAGCACGTGCGTTTGGACTTGAGCTCGGTGGAAATTTATAACCCACGCATTAAATTGTGCAGCTATCTAAGAAATTAAGCAGCAAACTGCGAGATACATTTAGCCGCTGGTCATATTTTGTAATCAGTTCCATTTGCCGCTTACCAAGCAGCAGCAGCAGCTCCACCACCAAGTAGCATGCCATGACTGAGAAAAACAACAAAACCCCCAGCCCCAGACACACTTTTGTGTGCTGGCCACAGCAAAGTCCGAGCTCGGCTCCGGCACAGACAGCATGGAGCCGCGACGGTGTCCAGTTTTAAGACCGAACCCAGCCCAATCCAAGCCAGGCTTGGATCGAAACCACTTTGGCAATTCAAGCCGAGCGGCATATTTTCATGGGGCCTGCCTGGCCGGGCCTGGGCTGTTGTTGCTGCTGCGTTGACATTTTTATGGACATTGGAATGCTCGGGCCGCCAGACTCTTAAGCAGACCCCGAAATAAAAAAATTGGAAAATGGCAAACAAAATCGAATCCACTTTGACTTTGCCCCTTTTTTTTTTATTTTTTGGTCAACTGATTAGCGAAACAATTTCAAATATTTGTGTTGAATAGTTTGACAATTAATTGCATTTCGTGGATGCGGCTGCGTTTGTTGTGGTTTCGTGGGTTTTCGGAGATCAGATCCAAAATGAAGTTATACGATTTGCGAGCAAATTGTGGCATTGGCGGCTCCTTAAAAAGACTTCAAGAGTTTATTTTCGGATGATTACGGGCATAGTGAGGTTTGAATAATTCGTAGAAGCGTAAGAGAAAAGATCGCATTCAATTAAATCGAAATTATTTGAACAAAAAGTCTGCACTGGGACATGTGCAAGCAATTTGAAATGCTTCAGTTCTCAACTAGGCCAGACAATTACAAAATTATACTCGCAAAATGGCAACAAAAAATCGTGTATATAAATTGTTGTGGCAAGTGGCGCAGTATCTTTTTCACCAAGCTGCGAAATGATGAGACTGAAAAATTGCCATGAAAAGAGAGCCATCTCTATAGACGAGACGGGGCGCTTGGCGCTTGGACGGACCAAGGTAATCAAGAAGCGTCTAAATGGACAAAATGGAGCCAACCAGCCAGCCAGCTAGACAGCCAACTCCGTAGCTCTTTTGCTGCATTGGCAGTTGGCCTGTCAACGTATCACTCGAAATGGAGCAAGAGGATCCTCGGAGGCAATAAATTTCCAGTAATTTCGAAGCACATCCAAACAAATGTGACATAAATCGTCTGACTAACGGTAACGGGGGCATGCAAAGCCAAAAATTGACGCTAATGAATGTGGCCAACACGAATGTAATTGTCAAATGACAATTTGTTAACAATTGCCAATGCAAAACGGTATTAATTTATTGCATTCAGGCTTGGAGAGTGATTGAGATACAGCATTGGAAGCATCAGTTCCGGATCATAGAAACCGATTGCCTTCCAATCTGATAAATTAATAACAGAGTGATAAAAAAAAACTCTTTTTATCTAAATGTCCATAAATACATAAATATACATCTGTGAATTGTATCTGAATTATTTAGAAAGCATTCGAATAGTATATCCTCATATAGAACAGCTCTCACCTTTACTCCAGCGACTCTCAAACTGTAACCAGGCCAGGTCATTATCGAAATTGTCCAGAAGTTTGGCATTTTGATTTTCTAATTTATGGCCCAGACTTTCGCTCCAATCGAATGGCTGCCTGGCTGCCTGACTGCCTCACATGCATGTTGGCCATATGACTCCTACCCATGCTATCTATATCTAGTCGACTGGCTGCCATGTTCTCCTATCGCCAGAGTCCATGTCGTCGTCTGCTTCTCCTTTTTGGTCGTGGTGTGATTTTAATTGCTCGTACAAATGTTCTCCGGCGCGCATGCGCTGCAAGCTTTTCGAGTGCAAACCTATGTAGCCCAGCTCCGAGCCGAAATTGGGCAAGACAAAGCCAGAGCCAGAGCCGGAGATTTATAGCATGAGAGGGGAATTTTCCGGGAGTGCAGCCTTCACCGTTTTCAATTTAGGTGCCTCATGACTTGGTTGGTGGGTGGAAGGATCAGAGGGAGTGAGTGTAAAGGTAAGCAATTCCCGAATTTACACACAGACTTTGATCTACCAACACTTCTAGATCTTCTACTGAAATCTCTTAATTACTTTCATTTCCTGATCTGGCCATAAAACAGCTTCCGTTCATAAACAACAGCCAATAATCGTAAAGTAATGGCCAATAAACCACTTCCTCTAATCAAAAACAGATGCAAAATGGCTGTCATTTGTCATTCGACACTCCGCATCACTTGCAGTCGATGGAGTAAGCAATTGCCTCAATTAATATTCCAGCCTAGCCCGGCGATTGCAAAAGCCTCTTCACAACTCTTCACAATCAGCTTGGAAATGCCACCCAAACGAAAATCCATAAAACCTAATCTCTCGGGCTTTGACGAAAAATATTAATTAGAAAATAATATTCTCGAAAAATATGAGTATTCGTGGAGATGTGAATGAGGCGCAAGTCAAGCGCAACAATAATTAATAAATTATTTCCAGTCAATAAACTTTTCAAGTCTCTCTCGATGTTGCAACACACTATTTTCTGAATCTCAGTGAGGCGGGGGCATGCGGCGGGCAGTGTGTGGCACCCCGCCGATGAGCAAGCGCCGCACCAACCAGCCCCAGTCGCTCCATGTCAGTTCATTAGGGTCACAGTGACTGGGGGAACTCGGAGCTTGGAGCCCGGGACTGTTGGACTGTAGGGAGCCGACCGCAGACCGACTCTGCTTTGGCGGTTCATAAAAATTAGTTGGCTATAAAATTAGCCCGGCCCGAGGAGGGTATTCAATTCTCGTAAAATCAACACAAATTGAATTGCACTCCATTCATGGAAATCGAATTGCGTTCGCCGGCCAATATTTCCATACTTTATGGCTGCCACATTTACTGAATGGAAATCAAAAGAACATCACTGCCAGCACTGGCCATGTGAAGGCACAGTTCTCTGACTTTGTTTGTTAGCACCCGCGAGCTAAGGAAGTGCAGGAAAGGTGCTAGACTGCTTAAAAAATAACTTTCCGACAGGTGAGTTTGGGGTTGGGTGCGACTTTTATCTGCTCGTAAACGGAGAACTTTCCCAGTCAAAGAAAAGTTGTTAAAACAACACAATGTTTACACAGGAAAAGATACCAAAAGTGTGAGTCTGGGAACTGGACATTTTTGGAGCAGCTCTTGGGCTATATTTTTACAATTAATTAATGGAAACTGTTAAATGAATTTTAAAAGGTTTCAATTAATCAAAACTTGCCATAAAAATTTCATGAATTTTTATAAAAGCATCTGTCATAGTTTTTAGTTTAAATTAGAAACTATTACAGTGTTGTGCCTCAGAGGCTTATATCTCTGGATGATTTTTATCTCCCAGCACTTTCGTACTCTCGTTAGCACATTTCATGCCCACACGATCATATCTTCCGACAGCCGCAACTTAAGTGAATTATTCCCGGATTCCCCCTTGATTCCAGAGAAACTTTCCTTCCTGTCGGGGATAACCGAAAGGCCCAGTACTTTCTCCCAACTGGGACCATCTTTCTCTTCCGTTCTGGTATACTGGTATTGAGGATGAATCTAGGGAACCTTCTCTAATCTTGCCTGAAAACACAGCGGCGAATATTTTTGGGGCTGAGGAAGCCTTGCTCTTGGTTTTGTGGCTTCTAACAGCACATTGATTGATTACAAAACGTGCGCCAAACATTTTCACGGCAGCATCCGTGGCAGCAACAAGGCATGGCAATTGTTTTTCCCGCACAGCTCTTTCCACAATGGCATTTTCTTCATTTGCGCCTAACAATGGCAGCACTTTGTCACGATTTTTGCCGCACAACTAACAAGATACCGGCAACATGTTGCTGGTGGTAGATTCATTGTTGCTGCTACCATTTAATGTTTCTTTATTTTTTTAGTTTTGCCTTTGCACTTTCTGCCGTTGAATTATCACCACCGCGCATGTGTGACTAACCCCCTCGGGCGGTGTACAACAAAAAAGCCTGCAACTCTGAACCCAAACTCTGACTTGGTCCGGAGTCGCCGCAGTCATAAAAAGCGCCACACGGCCCTCTCGCTTTTTCGGAGGCCCGTCTCCAAAGAGCCTCTCAACCTGCTGCTAATGTTTTCCGCGAGCCCGGCTTCAGTCATAATTTTTGCTGCCAACTGCTGGAACTGCATCCCAGTGCACCAGTCGACAGGAGAGATTCCTTTTTATTTATGGACCCCGCAGATGCTCTCCCCACATTCTTCAGTTCCAGCCGCTGTTGCTGCAGCGGCTACTGTGGCGGCTTTGAATTTTGAGCGTCAGCGGCATGTGGCACGTTAATGATCTTGTTACCCCGGAGTCTCTGTCGGCCCTTTTGCATGAGCCACTGAATGAGGTGTGCATCTAACGAGCGTTAGCTGCCCTCGTCCCCCTTGCAGTCTATGATCGATATGAGAATCATCCATTATGGTTAGAGAAGGAGTCTTAGGAATAGGAATCATAGTAAAAGCACTTTTAAACTGAAGAAAATAATAATATTTATTTGAATCTTGTCAGGTATTGGCGTTAAAATTGCATAGAGCTCAAGGTTAAAAGAACATCCGACTATTTCGATCGAAAAATGATTCAATATTCTGTACTTATTGCAACTATGTATGTTCAAATGAAGTCAGCATCCATCCATTCCATTCACTTCATCTCAATCATCTGCATCATGGGCCTGGATGCCGTTTGCTCGTGTTTCGTGCTCTGGACGATTAGCACTTCCCATGCAGTCTCAGCTGCATTTGTTTAGACTGCTGGACTTCCGTTTCGCGTCTGTGCCTCTTTTGCCAGCTGCTGTTAGATGCATCCAGCTATGCAAAGCCAACCTAAACAACATCTACATCCCAGATGCCAGATTCCAGATTCCAGACAAACAGACACGACACGTCATCAGCTTGACATTTAAATTGGGCTCCTGATAAAGTTGCCAACATTTTTTATGACACAGTCCGAGGAGACGGCGATCGGGGAGACTTTGTGGCCAACAATTGGACACATTGTTGCAGCAAGGAGTTAGCAGATCTCCGTGTGGTCGCCAGGAATATATCACGCCAGGCAATTAATGTCATCTCAGGTGACAGCTTTTTTCTTATTCATGGCTATGCTTTCACCTCGACGAGACCGCCATGAGGAGTTTTCAGTTCCTAAATGCTTTCTGGTTTAAAGAAAACAAAGGCTACTTTGAAAACATATTGGTTTTGAGCGTCTCCCCGTTATAATTCATTAATAGCTGAGCAGAAGTATCTCGGAAAAGGCTTTAGTCATCCACTAAGTCCGCATGCATTCAACTCGATTTCCAGTTCCCCATTTTACGGTTATTAGAAGGCTTTCAACGCATGCCACGGACATTAAAAAATCGTAAAAAATACACTGAAAGTAGTTACTTTTGGTACACAACCTCGGAGCGTTGAAAGTTTTGCTCTGCCATTAGTTTTATGCGTCCGAGTGGCCATCACCGTGACATGTCCAATACATTTAGATAGTGATTGCATTTTGGTCCACAGTATCTGGCCAAGATTCTTTCTCTTTTTTTTTTGTGGGCGTTACCATTTCTCCGACTTTCCCCCAACGCGTCCCAATCAATCACCATTTTTCAGGCCAAGACCAGCCCGAAAGATGAGGCTACACGCAACGCCACCTAAAGTCAATCCAAGGCGTTGAATCAATCCGGGAATGTAAATATTATTCCTCCTAGTCGATCCTCCACCTAATCCGCCTCGTTGCGTGTGTTGACACTCGACAACGTAAATCACAGGTGCAATTAACAACGCAAACGGCCATGATCATCGGGCCATCCATTCGGAGTTGGCATCGCCAACGGAAATTGTTATTTGCCCAATAAAAGTAAATTGCAATTAAACAAAATTGCTAATTTCAATGATGACAGGCGCCGTAAATTGCCATTTGTTTGGGGGGAAAATGGCTGGAAAATGGGAAATGGATACAAATGAATTAACATTTGCTTTGTGACTATTAGGGGTTTTATAGTTGATGGCTGGGAAAGCAATAAAATAATATACATTCTATAAATAGGTTGTATCTTTATAAGTTTAGATAATAGGAGATTCAAGTTAGAAGATCTCGGACCAAGTTTATAACCATTAATCCAGTCAGATCCTGACCCAATTCCAACTTTCGCTCCATGTTCTGTTTTTGTTAAAGATGAAAAGTTGAAAGATTTTACCGCCAATTTCAGAAGGCTTGCAAAAAAATCAATTAAAATCAAGACGACAGCTGCTTTAGGTATATAAAGTACCACTAACAAAAACAGGAGAAACGCCACAGACAACATTTGGCCAACGTCAAAATTTAATGCATTTGCACTTGACACGCAAAGGAAGTTGCAACAGTTGCAGCAGCGGCGACGCAACAGTTGTTGCCACCAAAAAGTGGCCCCTGGCCAGAAACACATTGGGTAAAAGCACAAAAAACACTCAAGCAGGCAAAAAAAAAAAAAGAAAAATCCTCGCTGTAAAAACAAGATCAAAAGGTCGAAGATTGCGCTAACCTGTGGACGCCCACTTTTTCGCACGCTCCACGCCGGATACGCGGATACGTGTCCGTAGATAAGCATGGATGGAGGGAGTACTGTTCACCGGTCTAATCTGTAGTCCCTGGCCGGGGCAAGCCAACACCGAACAAAAGGAGATATCCGGGGGGCAAGGTTGCTGGCAGAGGTGGAAATTGAAAAAAGATGTGTGCATGGAGAGTGGAAACGAGAGCCGTTGGTAAAATTCTTTCATCAATAGACTAGAGCCTTGGCTAAAGATCGAATGAAAGGCAGGAGTCTCCACGGCTTATCAGGCCAAAAAATAGAATTTTCGAACTAGTTTGGTTAAAAGTTATTGAAAAATTTAGTTATTTATAAAGTTTTCTAATCAGTAAAACTCGTAAGAGTGTAGATAAGTACATTTGGTTGGTGTTATTATTTATTAAATTGCATTTTTGGATCAAAAAATATATATAATTTGAAGATTTCTATATATTTGATTTTAAAAAGTAATATTTCTGTAAGTCATTGACAACCCTGAAAGCCATGCGTATCACTCGGTACATTCAGGACCGAT
Organism: Drosophila atripex; assembly: GCA_035045925.1. Taxonomy (NCBI): domain Eukaryota; kingdom Metazoa; phylum Arthropoda; class Insecta; order Diptera; family Drosophilidae; genus Drosophila; species Drosophila atripex. Next base: position 13,302,387 of record JAWNOP010000070.1, read on the forward strand.
TCATTCTGGACAGGCCGCAGCCAAAACAACCAATAAATAGTATCAATCACAAACGATCGCAAACGAGGAGGCATCGACTGCACCCAGCGGCTCTCAGCTGGCCCAACTTGCAGCTGTCTGTGGCAAGAACCTTCCTGTGACTGGTCCTGTGCCTGTGCCTGTGCCTGAATCGTTCTGCTTACCTTCCTCCCGATCCCAAAATCCGCCAAGATCTTAGCTTAGCACAACAAATAATGATTCATGCGAGAAAAGTAGCGGCAGGAACAGGTTCCAAGTGGCCAAATGGCGAAACGTGACTTCGAGAGGGCAGGCCAGAAAGGAGGAGAAACTGGAGGTACTGGAGCCGAGAGACCTTGCGCCGATCCTTTTGCGGCACATGTGCACATTGGTGCAGCCGCCACTCCGGCATTATGGTTCAATAGGTCAACGATGCGTTGAATGACGACCAAAACAAAAATAAGAAACATAAAAACGGAGGTAGGCCGTTAAGGAAAAAGATCATTGCATGAAAAATTACGGTGAGGCATGTCAATCGTCAAGCCGATCTCCCAAACGAGCCATGTAATGGACCTCGCCAGCTCTCCTGGAGAGCAGGAGGAACTGGAACGTATTCCAAACTCCATAACCGATTGCGATCGCAACAAATCAGAGAAAAGTTGTTCGCCTTCTCGTCCCGGGACCACCACGGGGGAATTTTTGGTTAGAAGGTGCCCGGCGAGGGGGCAAGTGGGCTCTGGCGATGGGGCTCAGTTCGCAGTTTGTCAAAAAGATGTTGGCGTTTTGATAATTTGCTGCACAGCTTAGAAGTCTGTGTGTAGGATTTCCTGTTTGGAGCCAAAGTATTTTCCATGTGATTTTCGTCTCTCAGGCTTTTCTTAACTCATTTCTCGGGTCCGCAACAAATCTACGACTGATTTAAATCTTGGCATTTACTCTTTGTTACTCTGATGTTGGAGGTTTATGAGACTCGCATGGGGGACCTTTAATGGAATTTTCATTTTGAGCTTGACTTTGGCATTTCTGGCAGACAGTATACAACATATTTGATTAAAAACGGGTATATTTATATATTACTTTCCTTTCATCCATTATTTTGAAGCTTTTTTTTATCCCCTTGCAACAAACCACTGACCTTGTTTATTCAATTCCCCCGAACCAGTGTCAAAAATTTCCGATCTTACATCTATTTATGGGAACTGTTCATGATTTTAATTGTTTCATTTGTAATTTTGGTCGAGTGCCGATAAGATCAACAAAGGGCCTTTATTTTCGGGTGCACTCCAGCACGTGTTGTTATGTAGACCAGATCGCCCTCCCCAGGCCGAACCACTTCTGGAATCGTTGAAAACACACCCTAACATTACAGCCAGTGGCAGTGTGGGGTCTCCTGGGTGCATTTTGCATACGTAATTTCCAACATGGTTTCCTAATTAAGTTTTCTGCCTTGTCCGCCGGCAATTCAATGGAATAGAAATCACAAAAATGTTAATACCCCACTTTTCATTATGCGACACTCGTCCGATTATGGGCCATAATTTAGAGTAAATTTTGGGAGATTTTTCCAGTATTTTGTTTTTTGACATTTTTATAGCTCACTTAGACGGAGCCTAACTAATTGGTGACAAAAAGGTTACGAAACCCGACGATCCACACATGTGAACCACTTTGCGGAGTGATCGTATGGCTTTTAAAATGCCTGGCACGTTTCCAAGACGATTTGCTTTATTGGAAAAAGTAGCCAGCCAGCCAGCCAACCAGCCAGCTAACCATCTAGCCATCCAGCCATCGAAGCTTAGCAGGCTAAAGAAAGGAAAGAAAAAATGAATTTTCCTGCTGGGGCTCTCTGAGCACAGAATGCGGACACACGCAGTGGACTCAAAGTTGGACTTCAACCGGCTGCATTTTTTTTTATTGGTTTTAGCCTCTATTTTTATTTTGCACTGAGAGTCGCAGCAATTAAAATATTGACAGTTGTGCTCATGGAGAGTAATAATAAGTTTTGTGTGTTAGATTTCACATGCATAACGCTTATGGCTATCTATTGGCCGAGTCGAGCCGAGCCGAACCGGGCCGGGCCGGGCCTCCTGCGGTTTGTTTTTGGCTCTGACTCCGACTCTAGTATTGGCTTTGGAAAGGTTAACGCGACATGTTCATGTGACAATGTCAGGAAAACTGCCGGCAGTCAGTTATGTCTGTCCGCGTGTCCGTCTCTCTGTCCGGTCTGTCGGTCTGTCCGGACTGAAGCGCATAAATAACTGCGTTTGTGACATGGAATGTTTCTTTCGACCAAGTGTAAAAGGCCCAGTCGTAGGCCAGATAGATCTCACTGCCCGCCAGTCTGGCCATGCCTGGTGCGGATTGTTGGATTCTCTCGGTTTCCAATGTTGCATGTTGTTGTTGCTGCTGCTGCTGCTCATGCCGCTGCTGGTAGCAAGGTGCGGTGTCCATATGCAGACAACCCAAAAGCTATTTGTAGCTCACTGGCTGATTATGGAAAAATTGCAAGATGTTTTCCTTGTGTCGGTTTCTTGTTAAAGTTTTTTCAGCTTCGCCCCGGCCTCAGCTTCGTCTTCTTTTACTTTTCCCCCCATTGCATCACACACCCGAAGAAGATCCTGAGAGATAACAAAAGCAAATCTGTGGGATTCATCCAGAATCCATTGGATACAAATATGAGATATAAATGGCCTATTGGACAAACAGACAATAACATTTTTTTTTTATTCCTTGAAATATTCGTAAGAATTTAATAAAGGCGTGGAATATCTTTTGAAGATAAGTTGATTGAAATTTAGTTTAGATAGTTTAAGTAATATTTTCTTTCTGTGTAGCCATCAGTCCGATAACGCGCCGGCTCCCAACCTCGTGCAACATGTTCGGAGAGTCGGCTCTTGGGCAACATCTTAGCGATAGGCCCCAAGTTGGAGCCCCCCCCCCCCCCTAGTTGGAGGCCGTCTAGGAAGTCGAATCCGCTGCAACGATACGTGTTGCGACGACCAACCGGTAACGCATGTACGAACCGGGTGAATAAGATCGTGGCCAAGACCGGCCAACTCGAACCCAACAAGTCGTAGTCGAATTTCGAATGTTCACGTCTGAAGTTCCGCCGCGGACGGATACGTAATATCGCCAATACGTGAATATATCCTACGCGTCTGAGTTTGGATTTGAAATTTCATGGAAATCGACTCAGATCGGCGGATCGAATAACGCGAGACCGTGTGGGAAACCGTGCTGAAATTACCCAAAAGATGCAACTTTTTCTTTGTATTTAGTGTGGTGTTGTGGGCACTTCTGGGGAAACCCAAGCAGATACAAAATATCGATTCAGCAGTAAAATGTTGACATTGATTTTGGTGAATTTCGATTGATTTCCACCGGTGGAAGAGCCGGGGCCAGTGCACGGCCAGTCCGTGAAGAGATAGAGGCCCAACAACCAACTCCCATTCAAGTGCCAGGGAGTTGGCTAAAGCGTTTGGACGGATTGATTGCTTGATTGATCTATTTTTGCACTTGATTTGCGACGCACGCGCCGCGATCGCGACGTGACTGGCGCTTCACTTCACTTCAAGTCGAAGCCGGAGCTGCAGTTGCAGTCTTCCCAGTCTGGAGCTGCCCCGCCAATTCGCCTTTTGTCGGGGGCAATTATGTTGATTTGTGCAACGCGAACGATCCGCATCGTCGATTTCCCAACGCTGATAACGAAAAATTTGCAATGCAAAGAAAGAAAATTGATTTGATGATCGCCCCTCTCCCTGCGATATCTTTCGATCGGGTCACGCCCACTATTTGATTATGGAATGTGTATGTGGTATTAAGAAAAGTGATCATTTGGAATATAATAACACGACTTGATTTAAAAAAAAAAAAACAGACTCTTCATGAGTCCATGAGTGCTTTAAGTGAATAACTAATCCATTTATGTGAAAACTGTTGTTGCAATGTTTTTTGGTTTATTGAAGAGTCAACCCTTCTGGGCTTTCTATTGGATTATTTTATGTTTTAAATTACTTGCCAGAATAGGTTGTATATTCCAACTCAAAATTTTGATCTAAAGTTTCAAGTTTATGTTTTTCATCTTCCAAGGCTGAGTGGATTTACTTTGGTAATTACCAGCAGATGAGTTTTAATAAGCAGCTTTGGTTGATGAGTGGCCGGTCTAAAGAGACACCTTCGCAGAAGGCAATAAAAGCCGCTTAATTAAAAGTACAAATCGGTGAGTGGACTGCTAATAGTCGAAATGATTACGCAAAGCCACAAAGCCACAAAACCCAATAACTCATTAGCAAACGCCCCAGAGATCCAACGTCCATATTTAGTGGTAGCTGGCGGGCCGATGGACCTGCAAGTGATGATTGGACTGGGACTCATGATGATTAATGGGTTGCAGTGCTGAGAGCTGAGACCAGATTTATGGATGAGCAGCCGCAGTGGACTTTCGTGTTTCTGGTTCTGGGAATGCTAATAGAGTTGCAACCTGGGGACATGCAGCTTGGCCTCCTTTAGATCTATTCATCTGCAGCTGCTCTTCCTTCCCCGGAAACCCCCCACAGTAGTTACCTTTTGTCTTAGAATCTGTGTTTGTCCAAGCAGTAGATAACATTTACGAGACTTCAGGTCTCGTAGGTGCCTCTCCAGATGAGTTTTTCCATCAGTGGAATTACATTTCACACTCAAAGACCCGAAACGAGCAGTGGGAAGGAGGTGTTTGCTCAATGATAAGCTTGGAATGCGCCCATATTTGAGTAACTACATGCCAACAAGGGCTAGCCCTCCGCGAATGCATCATTTAAACGAGTCTAGCTCCATTTAGAATGGCACAACCCACACCCAGCTTTTTTTTACGATCAGTGACTCAATTGTCTTCTGAATTGGCCCAAAAAAGCCATTATACCATTTGGAAGAGTGCCCTTAATTTTTTTTTTTTAATAAATTTTAAAGTAAATCCTTAAATCCGCACGAGTCATATTAATAATTGTATAAACCCCGTGAATGCAGTAATCTCCTTCAGGAACAGGCAGAACTTTGGTCACCATGTGATCCACATGGCTTATTGGCAGCTTGGCCACATAAATATCCTGCTGTAATTTTAAATATTTTTTTAAAATATTTTTTAACACTGCCATACTCACATCGTAAGGACATTTGTGGACCATATTTGTGTAAGGAGAAAGAATATTGTAGAAATACTTATGTAGCGGGTTTCGTTTCCCAGCTAGGAATTTACAAGCGTCGACATTGAAGTTGTACAAAAACGGCTTATAACCATTTAATCGTTTGAGGATTTCAACATTTATCTGAAAGTAGGCTTATGAAATAAATGCAATTCCTTGACGAATATTATGCACCTTCATATCCTCTACCGGAAACTTGTAAAATTTTGTCCTTACGGTTAAATATTTGTAGGTGCGGTTTACCGATTTCAGCAGACACTGATCGAATCCCATAAAATCGGTGTCCAGGGATGTGCAGTTTATGTTTGTAAACTCAACATGGCATCCGACCTGATAAGGAATATAAAAATAGTATAGGAGTGTTTTTGTATTAAAGTTCCCCTTGTTACTTACGCTTCCTAATGAAAATATATATATTAGTACGACTAAAGCTGATATAGGTTTGAATGTCACCATTGTGCGATTCGTAGATGAGTAAGTACTGTTAAAGCCAGCGAATCGGGCCATTTTGATGGGCCAAAACAGTTCAAGCGAAAAATTGTCTATATTTAAACTTAAAAGCGATCGTAAACTATTTAATACCCTCTATGTTATTAACCGAATTGATAGGAAAATACTTATATTGGGTTATTTTTAGTCTATTCCCCTAGCTACGACCATAAAGTCGTAAAGATATTTCTTCAAAACGGCAGAAGAGATTCACATGACTTATTGGGAGCTTGGACACAGACAAATTGTGCTTAAGTTAAAGCTTAAAATAGTTTAAATATTTATTTACTTTGGTTACATACAAACACTCACTTCATAGGGACATTTCTGAACAATATTTGTGTACAATAGCAATACCTTTGTGTCGGATTTTGTTATCCAGTTAAAAATATACAAGCATCCACTTTTAAGTTGGATAGAAACGGCCTTTTGCCATTTAACCGTTTGATGATTTGAACATAAATCTAAAAGGAATGAAATACTTCAAGGACTTTCATCATCGACAGGCAGTTAATATTTTTTTTTTCTTTGGTCAAATGTTTATAGGTGCGGTGCACTGATTTCAGAAAACACTGATTAAATCCCATCAAATCCTGGTGCTCAGATGTGCAATTTATGTTTGAAAACTGATTCGAATTTGATTTGAAATATGACTGACTAAGAGAAATTTACCAAATGAATATAATACTGGGCTAATTTATACATTGATCTATTTTGTTATAAATATGAAATATAATATTGTCATGGCAGATCATGCAAAAAATTGTTTTATTTCTGTTCCCAAAAAAAAACATCAGATATGTAGTAGGTATTATGTACATACGAGAAGCTGTTATTTATCTTTGAAATGATAAAACCGCTGAGCAATTTGTAAAGGCCATATTGCTATTAGTCAACAACGTGGTGATGGGACGCGCGTTGCCATCGAAAATAGAAGCCGAAGGAGAGTCATAATCAAAAGGCGGTAATCCAATTAAACGGCTAGCAATCCGAAGACGAGCTGACCCAATTAGATTCGCTGCTCCTCTGTGGAGCTTGAGGATCGTCAGATCGTCGCCATCAGTTCGCATCGCATTGAACTTGAAAGCGGCGGCGCCTGGCCATTGTTTTCCAGCCCGAAGTTTCGATCGGCCGCAAAAACAAGTTCTCCCTAAATGAAAGATCGCATCGGGTTCGATCTAACGTCAGCCCTGCAAACCTCCGGCCCGCTCCGACCGTCTCAAATTGTAGATCAAAGATCAAGCCAAAAACCAGAGGGATCGGGAGAGGACCCACAAACAGAAAATGCTTAAATTGGCATACCGATCTGAAGGAAAAGCCCGCGGGACTTCGAAGTATGAGTACTCTATGATTTTATTCTTGGGAGGGAGGCGATCATAAATGATCGTTTCTGATTGTTCATATGATCACATTGAATGGGTTACAAATGTATGGTATTCACATTTACTGTGATGAGTATGATGAGCTTTGTTGTTTTATTAAAATACAGAAAAATAGAAAAATATGACGACTCCTTGAAAAGGCACAGATTCCCCAGTTCCCAAGTGATTTCTTCAAATTCCACGATCGTATCGCACTCGAATCGATCAGAAGACCTCCCACAAAAGCTTAGTCCGGCACATAAATCTCAATTGTGGTTCATACTTGAGGAATCCGATATTTTGCACATTTTTGCTTCTAGTTTCAATTGTTTACTCAAGTGTGACCACTGGCCAGCCCATTGACGGAAGTTTGAAAGTTTGCATCTGCTAGTCAGTGAATCGGGACAAGTGACATCTCAGACCGATTCATATGCATATGAGTGCCACTTTCCAGCTGCACACTCTCCGGCATGCCTAACCCTTTTCCCATGGCCCCCGGCACACAAGATTAATCACATGCCACACTCTCGCACACAGGCACTGTGAGGCAGCAGCCACGACCGGCGATTGTTATCGGAAGAGGCACAAACTGACACAAAGTCAAAGTCAAAGTTAAACAATGCAACTAGCTTGAACTCTTGACTAGACGAACTCCGCCAGCCAATAAGCTAGTCTGCAACTCCCCGATCATGCTGTGTGCGATCTTAACAATCAAGATCAATATCATGCAGTTACAATGTACCAATATTGCCTTCTCCGGCCTGTCTGGCCTGCCAGCCTCAGGCTGGATATGCAAACAAAAACAGGCAAAGTTTCCCATTGACATAATGAAAATTAAATACTCTGAAAGAAAGTATATAGTTTTTATTGTTTAAACAATTTATTAAAATTATTTAGAATATATTTTTCCAAGTCTATAAAATATTTCAAAGTTGAACAATTTGAAGCCATGAATCGGGTTGGGAAGGAATGTGGATAGAGCCGTCATGGACTGGCCGGAAAATGCTATAATTATGCAATTCCTCAAAGGCGCTGACGGTGGTCCCCTACTTCCTTTCCCCAGCGCTACGCCGTACTCCTTTCTTGCCTGCCTTCAATCTTCCCCTTCCTTCGAGCCAAGTCAGACATATAATCTGCAAACGATTCGCGTTTTGGGGGCCTCGGAAATTATTGACTAGCAGTCATGGGTTGAGGCCTTCGAGTAAATTGCCGTAAATCTTTATTTGTGCAGCTACTTAAAGACCACGTCTAGTCTCGCCCCACCTGCCCCCGATGGAGTCCATCACCTGATCAGCTTGCAACGCAACGACCAGGCCTAAGGCTGGGGTTAACAAGCCGCCAGCGATTAAGTCATTTCTTATGTTGGCTCATTATTTCTATTTTCCTTTTTAGACATTTTTTTTTTTGGTTTCGTTGTATTTTTTCCTTGCATGCGTAGCTACTGGGCTTGTCTAGCTCCACAAGGCTACTGCATGGCAATTTTTCTTAGTCTAAGCCCAAAATTTAATGTAACTTGTGCTGGAAACCCGTTTCTCGTGGCCGATTGCCACTGCAACATTGTACGTTGATTTTTTCCGGATTTTTCGAATTTATCTTGACAATGCGCTTTCGAAAAGTGTCGCCACGCCGAGCTCCTTGCTATTTGTTCTAATTAGTCGTGACAATTCTCCGTAATTAGCCCGCGGCTCGTCTTAACACTTGAATGGTTTTCGAACAAAAAAACAAAAACAAACACATGAAGTCGAAAATGGAAGCATAACGAAATATCGAATTTCTACCACTTTATTAGCCAACTTCCTTAAAAGGTTCTGACAGGTTTGCTTCTGTTTATTTGAAACTGGATGATCTGGAGAAGAAAGAGTCAGGACCTCTGTTATATCTCTGTTTGTGCTTCTTGTAGTTACTTTGCCTCCAGAAATGTTCCACCTGCTTCATACTTTGTTTTCCAATAGCCCCACACATCTTCATTAAATGTAACCCACTTACAGAAACTGTTGAACACTTCGCACATGTCCAACTGTTCACAATTCACACCACAAACTGGCAAACGGGCAAACGGGCCAAGTCGCTGGGGGAAACCTCATCATTTAACGCCTTCATCATTCGCCTCCAGATGCGGAGCTGCACGATGGGAGCAGGAGAGTGGAAAGCAGCCATAAACTATTTGAATATCTCCCAGTACAGAGCCACTGGAGCAACCACCCGCTGACCCGCTTGATCAGTCGCCCCACTGGACACGGCCACATGTTGATTCGCATATAGAAATGGTTTCGTTTCCTTTGGTCTTCGGGTTTCCAATCTTTATTGCATAATTGCAATTGAATTGTTTGTCGAGTTTCGATTTCGTTTTTCACTCCGTAAATTGGGAAATGTGTTAATAGTTTGATGCAGAGCCTGGTACTTTGTCGGATCTGAAAACACACTTATCCCAGGTAGCTCATAAGTTTTCTTTAACGAAAACATTTATTTGTTTTGCAAGTCGATCAGCGCAGTTTGGTGCACTACCTAGTAAAAATATGTGCTTTCTGATGAGCTCCATATTTTAGAAAGCAGTGTATTTCGTTCTGGCTGCTTGAATATAAAAAGTGATATAGGACTCACATGCTTTTCCTCTCAGCGGGAGACTCGGAGAAAGGTTTCCAAACATCGTAAATGAGGTCATGGAAGTGGGCTAATGAAGTTCTCTAATCAATTGATTTTCTCCACTGATCTATTACTAGATCGTTTGCACTCATTAGATTCTATAATCACAGGAAGTTATTTATTATTAATTTACTGAATACTAAATGAAATAAATTATGAGAATCAATTGTAACAATTGATGGTTATTTGAGGTATATTTCTCAACAACTTAAAGTTGTAATTGAACTATGTTTACTTTCCAAGCCGCCATCTACTTTCTTTTTATTTTGGCTTACATATTTGGAACCCTGTTCTGCCCCCCGGAGTAAGGACCAACCCATGTCAGAAAGTATTCCCGTCTCCCCGAGAGACAGACCACAAAAAACTGGTCGGGGCTGGCCGTCAGATTCAATTAGGTCCAATTTGAGAAATAATTATATACGCACACAGTTCTGACATTTTTTGAAAAACTTTACATTAATTTGGCACTAAACTGTCAGCTGTGGAATGTCATGGCACTCAAAATTTACACCGAAAGGTAAATGGCCCAGGTACTCGTAAAACGGTCTCTTTTGAAAAATTGGAATCTTTTGAGCGCGGCATTTGGCCCCAACAGCAAGTTTTCTTCAAATTTAATTGTAATGTGAGAAATTTAAATTAGGTAGCCAAGAGGCTTCTCAAAAAATGAACAGCAACACAAAACCAAAAAAAAAAAAAACAAATAAAAAGCCCAGACTCTGACAATGACTAAGAAACCTCAAAAAGCGGAAGATGCCCAAAGAAAACAAAAATTATGAAAAAATGTTTCTTTTTTCGGTGGGGTTTGTTGGGGAAGAAACTCAAAAAAAAAAAAGATCAAATAACCAAATGCCGCCAAATTTCAAAGGAAAACAAAAACTTGTTCACTTATTTGAAATTGTGTAGCTTTTTTCAACTAATTTTCCACTTGTGGACTTGTAGAGTGAACTGAGCCGATTGGGTTATTCATATTTGTCAGTCGATATTTGATTATTTACGATTCACTATTCATCACCGGATTTGAGTTTGCGTCACTCGAATGGCTTTTTATAGATCGAAAATCAAAAAGAGCAAATCTCCAGGCAATTTGTTGTTCACAGCTCTGGATACCTATTTATTTTGTATAATTCGCTTTGAAAATTTATTACATCACGACTTCGAATGGGTTTCCTTTACTTTGGTCGATCTTCGGATTCTTGAGTTGCTTGTTTCGTTTTCAGTTTTAGTTTTTATTGTCTCGTGTGTGGACTCTGCAGCTGGGCTTCCTGGAAAATATTTATTTTATCTAGCGGATGCTTCAATACCCGTCTGAGCTTTACGGAGATCCCTCGGCGGATCCCTTTTATAATAAAGTTTTCAAAACAACTTTATGAGGTTTACGAAGCAAATTTATGCTTGCTGCCCCATTGGGCTTGATATTTCCGTATTTATCTAATATTTGGCATCGGTTTCAGGCGACCCATATTGGCAGAGACTACCCACCGGGCCTGGGCTAACAATTTCCAAGCTGTTTACATATTCTCGATCTATATTCCACCGATTTCGAAGGCAGATAAACACGCCTAAGAGTTCTACAAATTGTTACACGCTTGTTTAGACTTTATGCTATTTCTGTTTTTCTTTACTAATTAGCCTCCCTCCAGACCCCACATCAACACATCTGCGGATGAACTGAAATTGTAAATTACTATTTGTTTATTTACAATTTGTCAAAAGTTTATTTGTTTGCCAACTTGTTAGATCATTTTTGGGGAATAAATGAACTTTTTCTGGAGTAACTTTGCTAGAAATTGGGTTGACTTTTCTACAAAAAATATTTGCAACATCAAGGCAGTTCCCACATTAAGTTGAAATATTGTATTCAAAAGGTTACAAATATCTGGTTCATCGAAACCACATCATAAATAAACGCCAACAGCTCTGTGCAGCTTAACTCATCAAAAATGATTAAATACCAATCGGGAAAAATCATCCAAGCCCGAGAAAACAAAAGATAATGCCAGCGTCTGACAAACGAACTGTCAAAATGACAGACGCGTCAACAAAGCCAACAAAGAAACTACATAAGAGACTTGTGCCAGCAGAAGCGGCGACTGTGGCGACTAAATTGCTGCACCTATGCGTCTATCTAGTCTGCATAACACAAACGCTGCAGCTGCACCAGCAACAACATGGCCCGCCCGGGGGCAACACGTTGCAGCAACATCACCGAACCAGTGTAAATAGCAGTGTAAATATCAATATAAGCAGCAAATTCAATGAAATTATTCAAACGGCAACGGCAAGTGCTGTCGCCACGGGAACGGGAACAGGAGCAGCCACTTTCGCTTCGGTGACTGCAGCAACTACCATAACACCAGGGCGTCGCAAGTTGCGCCGGAAGTTTTCCAACCAACAGCAGGTTGGTCGGAACTCGACCTTGGGCAGGAGGCGAAAGTTCCGAGTGCATCCCTACAGGCGCAACGCCACTCATGCCACCCGAACTACTACAATGGCCACGGTTTCTGCCACGGCTGTCACACTGATACCAAAGATGCAACCCTCATATCACTCGAGCTTTCAGCAGCAGCAGCAGCAGCAACAACATGTGGGTGGTGGGGTACTCATGAGCCAGCAGCAGCAGCAACAACAACATATGCATATTATAGCCGTAACGCCGCGCCCACAGCAACACGGCTATGCTTACTATCAGCAACAGCAACAGCAGCAGCAACAGCAACGCACATTGCAGGGCAACATAACCCACCAGCAGCAACAACAGCAGCAGCAGCAGCAGCAGCAACATCTCATCCTTCAGCCTGGCCGCAATATCGTGGTCTACAGCAATCTGGGCCCGATACCACCCTGTCCTCCGGGCCTGCTGGCCGGATCGGGACTGCCGGTCTACACGCAACAACAACACTTTATACCCCTGCGATCCACAACGACCCCGCGGTCCCGACAACGCGGTAAGCAAATCCTCACGGCGGTTCACTTGGGGTTCCTTATTCATTTAATTGTCGTCGCTCCGGACCGAGAGGTGTTAATTACGCTAATAAAAATTGCATTCGCAGCAGTTTATGGCATTTAATGTGGTTAAATGGATGCCAAGTCCGCGACTGGCGCCTTCATCGCCATGTCCATGTCCACGTCCAAGTCGAATAATTACCCCCAGCGGCGGTGCGCATAGAAAGCTTGCCTAATTGGCCGATGCAATTGGCTTCAATTCCGATGAGCAGCGGGATTCGAAGGAGGACTTTAGCTTCAGAGATGCTAGACACCTTCATAGTATGGTTTAATCGACTCACTAACTAATCGACTAGATTTTGGAATACTTATCTGCCCTGGTATAAGTATAGCCTCCTGCCTTAATACCAGAAAAATCCCATTAGGAATATACAATCAGTGGCTTGTCAGCCAGTTTTCTTATCAATTACATGTGTCAACATCTCAAATCAATACAAGTATTTTGATTGCAGGTTTTTATTTTATTTTTTGTCTGCTCCTAATGGGTATAGTATGGGGCAAGTTCGATTGGCAGGCAGCCACTAAAAATGTTTAAAAACTCGTTCGAATATGAGTTTTGCAAATGCAGCCTGCTGCCGGGAAAATGATGAAGTAAAATCAATTAAGAAAATGTATATATTGGCGGGCAATGGATTTTATTTCTAATTTTTGCTTATGTAATCGAATCACTCAACAAATTTGCAAGAAAATAAAATGGCACACACTTTAAAATGCATAAAACAGTACGAGCCCCGAAAACTTGGCCAGGCTACTGCACATTGATAGACTTGGGACCCACATTTGGCGCCTGCCAGCTTCGGCCTGGCACTCAATTAGCATTTTTTGGGGGGTGGAGGAGGAGGGCTCCCAATCTTGGCCCCAAACCAGCACGAATCCGGCATTACCAATCCAAGTATACCATAAAGAGAGATGCAGAAAGCCAGTTGTGGCCGCCTTTGGGCCATTTTGGGTGGTTGGGGACTCTGATGACATTCTGCGCATTTGTCCGACTTGCGACGAGGTCCCATTTGAATGGGAAATGACACAATAGCAGGGTCCGAAGCACACCACCCCATCAAATGCTAAACCGACTATGCAAATTGGCGACGAATCCATCACTGCCTCGGTTATGAATGATTCATTCAAATCCTCAAAGCGGAATGTCATTTTTCCGATGCAAAGAAATCAATCAATTAATCATTTATTGCGTATATTGATTGCTCATTTTTCAAAAGCTGCATATTTGGAAGTTAAAGTTATGAATTATTGCTGTTTGGGGCAGTGACTTGACTCTAATTCCAAGACAACCACATGGCACCAGAAAGTCTCACACAATAATTAACCTGAAGGCATATGTCATGTGGAACTAAGAAACAACAATATTGACATTTTCAGTGTCTCAGATTTGCCACAAAAACATAAAGGCCGGGTTGTAGAAGCTGTGGGGATCGACGAGAAACCCCAACGGACACCTACATGGCGCTGCTTTTTTGGGGAATGGAGCGTGGAACTGGCCAAGTCAAATCACATGGCACACAGGCTGTGGCGGGCAAACGGCGATTTTTTAATTACAATGAAACGTGCCACAAAAAACAAACAAACAATGCGCTCGCTAATTGCACATAAAACCCAAAATCACAGAAAAAAGCACTGAAACCATAAACAAAAACAGGAAAAACAAAGCCCATATTGGGACTAGGGAGGGTGACCAGGCGGCAAGGCGGGGAAGAGCTTGGCCCGGACTCCGGGGCTAGAGAAATACTGTAACAAAACTTGTTAGCAGAGCAAATGGACGGACAAACAAACCCTAACAACAAACAAACAAATGAGCCGAATGACAAATGCAAGTGTCAGTCTGGCCGGATCGGGTCTGACATTAAGCTGCAGTGGCTCCCAAACTGTGGGGCCTCAGGCGGCGGTCGATTGTTGAAATTTATGGATTAAAGTTCAATTGGGCGAGGGCTTTTGTACCTTTTTGTCGTTGTGTGGGGCCTAAACCTTGGGCTATAAAATCGTATGTTGAAACCCTTCCCAAATCCACTTTTCAGGATAAATTTTGAACGCAACACCTAATTGTTGGCGTGTTTATTCGTTAATAAATGTCAAAAAACTTAAATTAAAAAAATTCTCATGAAATCAAAGCCAAAATGAGGTAAAAAAAAAATCCAATAAACGCCACCCACAATCGAAGTCTAGAGCCGTAGTGCCAAAAAAATATATATATATATTTACAAACTTAAATGGCAAGAAAATGCAATTTTATCTCACAATATTCATCTATCTCATAAAAAAACATAAATACCTTAGCGCTTAGCGGCCACGTTTTCTTGGCCAGCTTCTGGGTGTTTGAAAACATTAAACCAAAATATTGCGGCAATTTCCAGCAATCTTTTTCATACCCGCTCCACGCCTGATAATATTTATTATTCAATTTTCATTAAATCTGATTACGGAGAACTCGTTTCGGGTCTTTAACAGCAAAGGGGGCGGGGGGAAAAGGTGAGGAGATCGAAAAAATGCAAGCAAATTATTTTTCTGACGCTTAAATTAAGCATTAATTTTGCAATGGCAAGACTCTCATAAATATCTTTGCGAAAATGTTTACAAAGGTGTTGCTGTACCAGTTGCGACAACCAAAATAAAACTTAAACGGGCCCAGGTTGATTTATCGCTGAAAATGTAATATAAATGTCTAATTAGTAAACAATAGGAAAAGGGAAACTCGATAAATCTGTTTCCAATTAAAAGCGAAAACAAAACGCGAGGCCAAAGACCGACCGGAAATACGAGACCTGAGGCAGCAGTCTTTGTGGTTTCTCGGCTGGGAATCGAGGTCGATCGCAGAGAAAATTGAAAAACTCTATATGGAAATTTCACTTTTCGGCTCCGATGAAGGGCCTGTAGTCGCAATGTATAACTCTAATGTATTTTAAAATCTTGTTTCTAAGTTCAAAAGTCCAAGGAGTATTACTCTTTAAAGTCACGTTTTTCATATTTATTTGGCAGTTATGATTTGAAAACAAAGCCCCACAACGTGTGCCGGGTTGTCTGAGGTCAGAACAACCGATCCCCCAGCAATCCCCGGCCCGATGGCCCAATGGCCAAAACAAGAAGACGAAATCCGGCAATAACAACACTCTTGGCCTGGCGCCTCCTCGGTCACTTTGATCTATGCACTTCAAATGATTTTGTTGCCGTTGCCGTCTCCGTATCTGCATCTGTATCTGTATCTGTGCATACTTGTGGCTCTGTATCTGTATCTGAGTCGCTGTCTGTGCCTGTGTTATTGTTTGTGCCGATGCGTAAACAACGAAGCGGCAGTTTAAATGATACGGCAATTTTTTCTCCCATCTGAAGCAGGCAAGAAGTTGGCACACAACATGTGCTTAAGTTTGCTGAACGCCAGGGGATCTGGGGGACACACATGATGGCAAGAGGGAAAGGGGAAGTGGGCGATACATCAGTATGCAAACATCTTAGGAAAGAAACTAACTCGACAGTATCTTAAAAGTGTCTAAAATATTTTATATACAACCTAAACTCATCCAAATCCGACAAGTATTTTTCAAAATCTTCAAATTACTTTAAACTTTAAAGGAATCATAACCACGAACTGAATAAACTCAAACTTGAGCTTGAATGACAATGATAACTACACCCATGATTAATAAATTTCTTCCGTCCTACTTATTCCTGAGATATGTGCCCCAACCATCGACTTCTGCCCTCAATTACCTTTGTATATCCACAAAGTTAGCCGCTTTTAATGTCATGAATCGAATTTCTGCGCTTAATTAAGCAATTCCAATTAAAATCAAAGATATTTCACTTGGATTACGCCCACCGACCCGGCAACACCCACCCGGCAACAACAAAAAAAATTAAAACACGGAAAAAAAGAACCGAATATCACATGTGTACCACTCCGAATAGACTCGTGTACTTTCGCCTATCAAAAGCTAAACGCAGTCAAAAGTTAGCGCGCTCAAATTGCATTTCCTGTCACTTGGCCGAGATCGCTTGACTGCCAGCTCCCGCCCCTGCCACCACCTCCGGATCCTGCCCAGCTTATACCTATGGGTGTGTCCATGTCTTTGGGTCTCCAGTCCCCAGCATCCACTCTCCGGATCCGATGTACGGCCCCAAGTTGCCTGGCTGTCTGGGGCGGTTGGCTCGCATGTGCGAGACATGCAAAGTTACCTGTATGTCAGCCCGAACCTCGGTTGCCGAGTATGTGGTGTGGGAGTGGTGTCCCCTTGGTGTTCCGTGTGTTTCACCATGGGCCGGAGAGACACCAGCACCAAAACCGGCAATAAACTGAGCCCAGTTACTGTTACATGACATATGATGTCAAAATATGAACAGTAAGCCTAAAAATTAAATGGTTTTTACAAGTCCATTCTATACTCTTTCAGATTATTTTTAAATTCTTATTTACGGAATAATAATTTTTGAGCTAACGCTTAGGAGAGATAAAATATAATGTAGTCTTGGGGATTTTATAAAACTGCTTACAAGGTATATGAAATGCATTTTCCCCCAAAAACCCCCAATACTTTTAATTACCCAACATTAACTGAAAGATTTCCTCCCCATTTCAAAACCAGGTAATAACACAGCAAAAGTGTGCGTGGCTAATGTGTTTTTGGCTAATTGCAGTTGAATTTTAATTACATTTGGGCTGCACTTTCGGGTAGTTTTAATTAACTTTAAAGGCCCGCATTCGAGCCACCCTCGCCATTGCATTGTCGAGCCCGGGCTTATCTTTATTAGCGACATGTATTTCTAATTTTAAAAGCAATGGCTATCAAGTATTTAAGCCACTCGGGGAGTCCGGCACAGACTCCTTTAACTGCGCTGGCCGGGAATAGTTTATCGGGTGGCCAAATTGAAAATGCTGCTGGCCACAACCGATGGCCAAAAACCCAACAAAAAATAAAGTAGATAGCGTGCCGAATTCATTGAATGTAGCTGGTTTTATTACTGATCGGTCGGTCGTGCAGCGAGGGAGGGCAGTTGGAGGCAAATAGTTTTGTTAATTGAAATAAAATTCAATTTGACGTTTTTATGGCATGTGGAGATAGTTCGGCTAAATACGTGAGAAGTAGTTGCGAATAGCGACCGAGTCTGTGGTGTGAAAGTAGTTGCTCCAAAGAGGCGGCCAGTCGAGTCGCGGCCAAACGATTCATTTACGATGTGCGATTGGAAAAGCCCCCAGGAAACCTCCGATGCTTAATCGTATTTCTCACATATTTATCGTCACAGCTTAATCCTCATGGCCTGATATTTTTGCCTTACGGAATCTAAAATGGAATAGTTTATGGAACATGCGAAAATGATTTTTTCCATTTGCAGTTTTATGTCTTATTTTTAGAAACCGCCGCCTGGTGGCTGATATTTTTAAAGACACCAGCTAGCGACCGTGGGGAGGTGTTAAGACAAGTGGCAAGTGTGGCCATAAAATTTATGTCTAATCCGCATATGCAAATTCGGGTATGCGGGCACAATTTTCCAAGCCATAAACTTTGGTATTACCCAGAGATTTCGCAATATAGAGGGAGAATATAGAGGCGGCAGTCAATCCGAGACGCTGTGACCTTTGCCAGTGGTTGTCAAACTATTGGGAACATGATCGATTGCAGTTAGCGTAAATGAATGGCACATTAATTTGCATTTAAATGCACCAAAAAAATATTTCTCGCCATTTTCAGCATGTCATTGACTAATGAGCAGGCCGCCGAAAATTTTGTAAATTGCAAACCGAAAAAATGGAAACATTTTTTGCAACCGCAACTGCAACAGCAACAGCAGGAAACATAAATTACACGACCCAGGCGAAATAGATTGCAGCCATGGTTGGTGGCTTCGCACGGGGCACAACCAGCCGCAGCACAAATATGAGAAATATGAAAAACATTTTGCAAATGTCACATTCGCATGGCGAGGAAAACCAAACTCCGTGCCAAATTTCAGGCGCACCCCATTTGATGCAGCAATTTGTGTTGTTTATTTTTATTTGAAAGAGGTGTTGCCGTCGCATTTGCACTTGCTTTTGGGCCAATTATTATTTCTATTACATCAAAAACTAGTTACTAGAGTATTCAGAAATCTTCTACTGACAGCTATTTCTATTGACAGGCCGTTGCGTACAAATTTATGCACATTTGGGTTCGAGTGCTGAACTCAAATCGTCTTTCGGCACATCATTTGAAGAGTCTTCTCGTCGTAATGCTGGCAAATTATTTGCGCAAATAGATTCCAAGTGTTTGCTTTGAGTATTTTTATTTATTTAGTTTCGTTTTATTGTTTGTCGGTAGTTTCAGAAGAATTTCATAGCTTCTATTGTGGCCCACGCGAATCGTTTAGATGAAAAATGATAAAAGACCTTTCGAAATATAAGGTGAGAAGAAGCCGAATCTCTCACCTGGTTATAAATTTTGGCAATGGTTTATATTCGCCCGCTGATTGGAAATTCGTTTGAATCATTAATCCGTGTCTGCATTTTGAATGAAGTTTCCATTTCTTTGATCTATTCCTCGCAGATTTTAATGATTCCCCAAATCTCATCCATAAACATCCATAATAAAGATCAAATAATCGTGAATACACTCAGACTTCCGATGAAACTTGAAGCGGTTACAATCTACAACACGATTTCCACATCAACTCGGCTCTCAGTTCGCAATAGAGTCGACTTGGCCAACACGGCTCAAATATTTATAAATTGCATACGCGATCGGGCCTAATGTGGCCACTTTAATAGACGCCGCCACTTATCGGGCGCCGCTGATCCAAACACCAAGCGCCAAACACTCGGAAACCATTTATTATAACAAACAAAATGCTATAATTAATTTTTCTATTATTTTCTCAAATACCATACCCCGCCATTACCAAGGAGGAGGTGGTGGCCACACCAGAACGTGGCCAGTGAGGAGTCAAACGCAATTTCCTGGCCAACTTAATACTCGATTAATTTACGACGAGCACGAAAACAATTGAGTCGAGCATTTGGGGCGGCCTGCTCGTCGGCGGGATGCTGCTGCGCGTATTATGACGTGCCGGGCCGAGTTCGATCAAAGAAAGCATAAATAACATCCCGACAGCCGGTCGGGACGAGGCTGCCCAGACGAGGAACTGGTTCAGGATTTTGGTTGGTGGCCGGGGCCGAAATTTATGCAAACGGGTTAATTAACTAAGGCAGAAAAAAAGAGGGAAAATAACGAAATTCGGAACGCTAGGCTACGTGAGGCTGTTAAGAGGCAGCAGCCTGAAGCCGGGTGGTCCACCTTCCTCTTACCAACTCCCCACTCTCCCGCACTCTCTCTCTTAACGGCTTTAAATGTGGGCCAACAGTGGGCGGCTAACAAGGCAATAACAGCAACTAGCCCAGGCAGCCAACCACATTTGTATCCATCATTTCGGACATTTCAAATGTCAATTTATATATAAATCGTTGGCAAGTCAGTCGGTCAGTGAGTCAATCACTCAATTGAATGCAATTCATTCACTCACTCATTCGTTCATTGATTCATTTATTTATTTATGCATTCAGCCAGTGAGCCAGCCAGCCAGCGTGTTGCCACAAGATTTTTATCGCAGTTGCCTACAGACGCTTAATTGCCGCTTGATTACTTGTGGAAATATCGGAAAGCAATCGCCAATGCATCAGTGGGATATGTTTTTTTAACGAAACTGAGACATTCGGCTATAATATTAGCCGACAGTTCATCAATGCAATGTGTTTTTGAGAAATTACTCGTTAAATTTACTCTCCAATTTAAAGAGCATTTAAAGTGTACCACTTGAACCCTACAGATTTCAGATAATTAATTGTCATGCATTTGTGGGATTTTTTGAGTTGTCTCCGATCGTGGCTGACATGCATTGCGCATACGCAACGTTGGCCGCGAGTGCTGCGATCGAACTCATAAATCATTTAATCAATATTTTGCCGTGTCGAGGGTAACAAAAGTTATGTTGCCCACAAAACACATGCTCCGAATGCGAGAATTCTTTAGACTTTTATTTTTGGTAGCGACCAAATGCAAGAAACTTTGCAATTAAACTGTCAATTCATTGGTATTTTTAGAATTATTAGTATTTGATTGTTAATTTATTGCATTGCATTTGATTTGTGGCCGTGTTGAATGGCCGGACATGGTCAGTCTTGGTAGTCGCTCGCATTGTGTATACGCCATGTTGTGCAGTGAAAATGACATGCCCCAAGGCTGCTGCCTTTTCTGAAGTGAAACTAATGACTGTATGTTAGTTCCAATCGAGTCCATAATGGTGTTAGCATCTCCGAGGGCCCAGGAAAATGATAATTTATTATTTACTGACTCGAATTGCCGCCCACTGGACCTCGAACCTTCAAATTTTACGCATATTCGAGCCGAGAACCGTTAAATGAACGGAAGTACTCTTAAAAAGCCCACACACGCGACTTCTGGCCACCGGACTGGCCCAAGCGATCGTCAGCCAGAAAAGCTCCAAAAAGTAGAAACAAACAAAACGTGCTCATTAATAAAAAATGAAAAGAAATCAAAATTGTCAATAAAACCAAAAGTCTGAGAGACTAACTGGCAAATGGCAAGCTCGAGACCAACTCGAGACCCACGCAATAAATATTCGGTGGGTGTGCAGTGGCTCTCAAACTGTTAGCATGACACAACGCATTTCCAACTTGGGCCACGACCATCGACGGCGAAGGCGAGGAGTCGTGATCCTCATTGTAGGCTCTAATGACATCATTTACCCAGGCCCAAACCTCTGAATGGCGTCGGTTGATTGAACTTTTTATTGGTTGCCCGTCTGAAGGAGTTCGTCGTAGCCTGGGCCTTTCTCTTGCCACTCTTTTTCATTCATGAAAATGCAAATCTTCCAAACTGTGGCAAGCACTTGACAGCCTCTATGCCACAGCCTAGTCTTCAAATCGCAGCCATATGCCAAGTGCCTCGAGGCGCAGCTTCCTTCTCCCCCTATCCTGACTGCGTCTCTATATGGAGTGGATGGAGTGGAACTACTAACTACTATCACCTATCCTATCGTGTCGCGTGCTATGCTTTTCCATATTTTCATACATCCATTTTAGATACCCTACCGGGTTCAAGTATACCGACTCTCTTAGATACTTTATCAATATTTATATTTAACTAGTTATTTGCTAAAGAAATTAGAGAAATCAATTGTCGTTCTCCCCATAAATGTTGCAATTTTTTGCTCAATTTTTTTCATAGATCGTGCTATCTATTTGAAAAGTGTTTTTTGCGTTGGTTTTACCGGATTTATGAATGAATTTATTTTCGCATATACATACGTATACACCTCCTTCTTGGAGGTGCTCACATACTCGTACGTTTGGCAGACTTGTCTGGCTTGTTCCGACGGCTTCGTCTCCCACATTTGTAAAGTTTTTTTTTTTCGTCCATCGTCCGTTTGGGCCGTCGTCGCATTTGTCGTTTGTCGCCCGAATAGGAAACTCTATGCAAATGTGGGCGGGCTTCGAGGCGCTGCCTACGCGCAACCCACAAAACCCACCAACTGGCTGGATGGCCGGCCGGTGGTTTCTGTGGGTCTCCGAACAGCCGTTGGTGGCTGTTTAGGTGCAGTTAGTTGGCTGCCACTGACAATGACGCTGTGGCCCAGTAACCCAAGCTGGGGAAAGCTCCGGCTCCCATAAGCGGGATTAATTGTTTCCATCCAGCCTGTGTACCTTCGGGTATTTTTCATTGATTGGTATTATTATTTTTTTTCGGCAAGACATACCTTTCTAGCATATAAATTATGGTAGATTGCCAAGCTATGATGGTTGCCAAATTAATAAACTATAAAAAATTTATTATTATTTAAAACATTCTCTAAAAAACACCCCATTCCCCCTTTTTCAGAATGCCACTGCAGCAATATCGGATCCCTTTCCTCCGACTGCGACAAGCGCACTGGACAATGCTCCTGTCTGGCGAATGTCACGGGACGGAGGTGCGACAAATGTCGTTCAGGACATTGGAATCTCACCGAGGGTATTGGCTGCCGGGACTGCCACTGCGACCCACACGGATCCCGAGGTAACGAATGCAATCCGTGGACGGGCCAGTGCGACTGCAAGATCGGAGTCGGAGGTCAGCACTGCAACGAGTGCACCGAGGGCTTCTTTGGATTCAGTACTGAGGGCTGCCAGCGCTGTTCCGCCTGCACGGCAGAGGGCCAGGTGTGTGACCCGCACAACGGGCGCTGCATCTGCCCGAAGTTTACCAGAGGACTGGGCTGCAGCCAGTGCGTGCCGGGCACGTGGGGCTGGCAGGCGCGACTGGGCTGCCGGGAGTGCGAGTGCGACCACATCGGATCCATTGGACAGTACTGTCGCACCGGCGATGGGCAGTGCCAGTGCCGGGAGGGCTATGCTGGCCGGAATTGCAATTCGTGTGCCGTGGGCTACTTCGGTTATCCGGAGTGCCGGCGCTGCGGCTGTGATCCGGATGGTTCCTTCACCCAGCCGGATGGCTCGATTGCCTGCGACTCGAATGGCCAGTGCCCCTGCAAGTCACTGGTAGTGGGTCTCAAGTGCGACACCTGCATGCAGAGCACATTTGGTCTGTCCGCCTTCAACCCGGAGGGCTGCACCCGTTGCTTCTGCTTCGGGCGTTCGGGGGAATGTGAGCAGAGCAACCTCTCCTGGGGTCACATTCGCATGTCGGAGGCCCGGAACCTCAGCATCCAGCAGATTCGGCCTCAACATGTGCCCACTGGCGACTATGAGTACATCGTGGTGGTCCAGATGGAGGGCAGCAGCTTCTACCGCGAGGACGCGGAGATCCAGCGCATGAATGACCTGAGTCTGGTGCCCAAGTCGACGGGAAATGTCTCCATCGGAGCCTATGGCCAGTTTTACCACCCACTGTACTTCCAGTTGCCACCTCAGTTCTACGGCGATCGCATTAGCAGCTATGGTGGCTACTTGTACTTCACCCTCATCACCGAGGGTGCCCACAAGCCGTTGGAGAGAAAGGTCCTGGCCCAGTATCCTCTGGTGCAGCTGCACGCCCACTCCAAGTTGCTTCTCGACTTTTACGAGTACGAGGAGTTTGAGTACTCCTTGAATGTGACCCACCGGGTGCCGCTGCACGAGTCCTTTTGGAAGTATCACCACAACAACCAGGCCGTGGATCGGGGCACTCTGATGGCCGCCCTCCAGAACATCCGGCACATCTTCATTCGAGCTTTTGCTTTTGCAGATTTCCAGGAAGTAGTGTGAGTATAAAAACATTTTTTTTTTTAGGGAAATAAATCAAGAATAATTTCTCAAATATTATTTATTAAATTACCAATTTTTAGACTTCAAAATGTTCACATGGACTCGGCTATTTACGTTCAAGGATCCACCAACCTTATAGCCAAAGGTGTGGAGCGCTGTAGGTGTCCCAAACGATTCGATGGCTTGTCCTGCCAGGATCCGGGCAGGTCCTTCTACCGCTGGCGCAACACTACCATTGTGGAGAGTGTGTTCATCGAGGATCTGATTGGCAGGGCGGCCCCCTGTCATTGCAATGGTCGCAGTAGCGATTGTGACAAAGAAACAGGAGTGTGCCTGGTATGAGGAAATATTTATTTCTATTACTATTTAACTATAATCCACACACCGTTCACAGAACTGTCGCAGCAATAGTGGCGGAGATCACTGCCAGCAGTGCGCCGAGGGCTTCTTCGGAGATCCCAATTCACCGCACGGCTGTCAGGCTTGTCCTTGTCCGGAGACCAACCGCAACTTTGCCCGCGGCTGTAATGTCTGGGACGGAGAGGTGAGCTGCGTCTGCAAGCCAGGATACACAGGACGTCTGTGCGAGCGCTGCCAGAGAGGCTACTTCGGCGATCCTATGAGGTATCCGAACAGCACTTGCCAGGCCTGCAACTGCCATCCGGACGGCATTCGAGCGGAGGGCTGTGATCCGGAAACCGGGCGATGCTACTGCCGGGAGGGCGTCACTGGGCTTAAGTGTGACAAGTGCCAGGCGGAACGTCATCATCTAGTGGATAGTGGATGTCGAAGTAAGTGGGTCCCCCCCTGAGGGGGAAGAAAATGGAGTCGATCATTAAACCCATTGTTTCCTTTCAGTCTGTGACAATTGCACCCTCCTGCTCCTGGACTATGTCGAGCTTATCGGCCACAAGCTGCGTCGGGGAATGCACAACATGGACCTGACTGGCATCCCGGCACCGTATCTCAAGTTGTCCGAGTACGAAAGGGCACATGATGTGTGGAGCTCGCGGCAACAGGACTTCAATCAGGCACGCCGACTGTTACACGAATATGACACTCCTGGCATCGTCAAACTGGATGCCCATGCTGAGAACCTTAAGTTCCAGTCCCGAAAAGCCTTGAGTACAATCGGCAAACGGTCGTTTGCCATCAAGTCGATGTGGGATGATGCCCTGACCCAGCAGCGGGATGCGAAACAAGTTCATTCGGAGATTCTGATTACTCTTTCCGACCTCCACGGTTATGGGAAGACTGCCCAGCACCTGAGCTTGCCGACGGCCCTGAAGCAGGCCCGCTACTACCAGCAGGCCATCCAGGAGCATGACCTAATGGTGCAGGGCATCCGTAGCACCAACGACTGTGCCTGGCGTCATTTCTATGGCATGGGCAACGCCTCCGATGCTGCCTACGACCAAAGGGCCCACTTGGAGGTGCTCTGGCGGGATCTGAACCAGACGAACCATCGGGTGGCGGACATGCAGCTGAAACTGGACCGTATTCTGGATGTGGAAAGCGAAACGGAGGACATTCAGGAGCACGTGCGCAACCTTGGACTACGGGTGACCGAGTCTCACCAGGATATCAGGGACTTGAATCTGCAAATCGCCAAGCAACTCGACCCAGACTACCTGGAACGAGGCGAGGGCATGGTGCGGCTCACCCTCCAGAGGCAGCTGGTGCTCAACGAGCATCTCAACCGGCTGGATGGATCGGCGGTCCTGTTGAACGCCACTCTGGGTGTGAAGCTGGAGCAGCAGCGCGAGGTACGCAAGCACTGGCTGCCCAAGGCTGAGAAGCATGCCCAGCATCTGCAGGATCGGTCAAATGAGTACGCCCGTCAGTTCCAGCCCACCAGGAATGGTGCTCGGATCGCCATGCTGGCCAGCTCGGCCCACAGCAACATTACCAAAGCCATAAACGATGCCCGCCTGGCCTCCAACATGGCCAAGGAACGGGTGTACGAGGCCCAGAGGACCCTCTACCCCAGCGATGGCGGCTCCATGATTGATCGGGCCAAGCACTCGCTCTACAGGTCCAAGCAGCTGGAACAGGAAGCCCTGAAGCAGATGCACAAGTCAAACGTCCTTAAGGACAAGCTGCATCGCCAGGAGCAGCGGGTGGAGGGCATTAAGACCACCATCTTCGATGCAGGACGAAGGACTAACGTCATCTCCGGACAGTTACAAGGACTTGCCGAGAACTCTGCCCGTCGGCAGGCCAAGGAGAGCCTGGATTTGGCGGAGCGGACGGGCAAGCAAATGCGGGCTGACCTCCAAATGGCCAGGAGTATGCAGGAGTCCATACAAAATATGCGCAAATCATTCTCCGCTCTGGAGCCCGACTGGGAGATCAAGCTCGGCATGGCCCAGGAGAACATATCCCTGACCAAGACCAATCTCCGATTGGCCAACGTTTCTCTTAGCTACCTGGAGCTGCAGGCGGCCAAGGAGCAGGAGGTGTTCGAGGTCTGGAACAACAGCATGGCCCAGCAGTTGCAGCAGCTGAGGGATCTGGTAGCCAAGGCCAGACATGCAGCTGAAGGAGTGAGTCTTGAATTCCTTTCTAATTCCCAAATCTTAAATCTAATCCAACAAATCCCACTTTTCTTTCACAGATCGATGTCTCGCTGGAGTCCAAGGGCCCCAAGTGCAGCCGTAGTTACCTTCCAGCCTCCTACGGCCTGAGCACCTCCAACAATCTACGGGTCAGCTTTGCTTTGGCCAACCATCAAGGCAGCTCTCCACTAATCCAGGTGCAGGGCAGCGAGGGACGTCACATCACCCTGGAACTGTACAAGCGAAGAGTTCGTCTGGTTTGGAATCTGGGTGGCACTACTGCCACCATAACGCATCCCATGGTGGTGCAAACCCGCGACCCCAAGTACGACGATGCTTGGTACCATGTGGAGGCCAATAGAACACTTAACCTGGGCAGCCTGATGGTCCGAAGGATGAACAACTATGGGGAGCTGACTCCGGCCAGTCCAGTGACCATCACTGGTTCCACCGACACGGAACACACCCGTTTCTACCAGTCCCGTCACGATCGCATTTCTCTTGGGGACTTCGCCTCCAAAGATTTGCAATTGACTCCAGGATTGAATGTGGTTGTGCACAAGGTGGAGGTGGACAACAAGCCTCTGGGACTGTGGAACTTTGTGCTGAGCGAGGGCAACTGCGGCGGCTACATGATTGGAGCCAGGGAGTCATCGGCCTCATCGACTGCCAGGCACTTTAATGGCTTGGGATATGCCCAGCTCATGAAGACCCGTCCCAGACCCATCCGAAGGAACCTATTCTCCGTGCAAATGACCTTCCGAACCCTGGACGAGAATGCCTTGCTATTTTTGGCGGTTGATGACAAAAACGTAAGTAACCTCAAAAGTAAACCCTAGGAAGGGAGTCCGAATCTTAAAGCAACTCTTACAGAACCGCTCCGTTTCGGTAACCTTGAGCCGGGGTCGGATCATGTTCCGCATCGACTATGGCGACGAGTCCAAGCTGGAGATCAACACCACCAAGAAATACAATGTGGGTCAGTGGATCAAAATTGAGGCGGCCCGCGAATTCTCCGCCAAGCGAAGCACTGAGAATGGAATGCTACGTGTAAACAACGATCGACCCATTTCTGGAGCACCCACTTTACCCATAAACATTCACATGCTACCGGATCTCTCCAAGGCGGTTTACTATTTGGGTGGCGTGCCACCGGGTGAGTATCTAGCAGATTTTTCTTACAAAACGTTGTATTTAACATGCTTTGTCGCTTAAGGTTTCACTTCGGGCACCACCAAAGCCCCAGGGGCAGATAATCCCTTCCTGGGCTGCATGAAGGACGTCCAGGTGAATGGCGAGACTTATGATCCTCTTGAGAGTACCAGTTTCTATGGTGTGGAGCCCTCTTGCAAGGATATGTTCACCAAGTGAGTGACTACCTAAGTATTTAGGAAGATTTTTTTTCAAACGTATTCGTTCCTCTTTAGGGCTGGCTTCTCGGGCAATGGATATTTGGAGCTACCATCTCAGTCACTTCGGAAGCGCTCGAACACCGCCTTGGTGTTCAGAACTCTTCAGCCGGACTGTCTGCTGCTCTTGGCTGCCTATCCCCCCGAAGTTCAGGAGGACTATGACGCCAAGGACATAAAGGGCAACTATTCGATGAGCCTGGTCGATGGTCAACTCAACGTGTGGGTCAATTCGGGTCGCAGCTTTGTAAAGATGTACTCGAACTTCAGCCAGCTCAACGACGGAGAGTTCCATGTGGTCAACTTGGTCAAGACGGGTCGCAAGCTGGAGCTGATGGTGGACGATGAGTTGCAGGAAGTGCGCAGTCTGACCAGCAATCCGACGGTGATCAGCTTGCCACATGACTCCGGAGGACTCTACATTGGCGGTGCACCGCCCCACGAAAGCTACACCCCACTGGCCCCGACCTTCGTGAATCTGGAGGGAGCCATCCGGGACGTGGTGTTTAATAATCGAACTGTGAACTTCAACGAAGCCCTGACATTCGCCAACGTGCAGATCGGACGCAACGGTCCCCTGATGGGCAGTCTCAAGAGCGGACTCTACGACGTCCTGCTGAAGACGGAGCCCATGATCGGAAAGAGCTTCACAGCCTCGCCCGAAGGCTGCAAGCGGGTAAGTGGCCAAAACGCAACTACTTGTCCGGATCGGTTGTACATTTGAGGGGGTCATTGCTGGGGGGTCTGGGTCTGGGTCTGGGCTCTCTCCATCTAATGCATGTAAATAAGTGGCTGCCTAACTCTGTTTAAACTGAATCGTTTCTCTTTGTTCTTATAGGATTTTAGTTGCTAAGCAATTATGTCAAAAGCGGCTACGCTAAAAGCTTCAAGCGCTGCGCTTCAAGAAAGCTCATTTGTATACTAATTTCGCCTAAAAATCAAAACAAACGCTAACCAAACAAGCTACTCTATGTGGTCTACATGTGGATTAATATAACCAACCATCATCAAAGATATAACCTCAGTTCTAGCATTTAAATGGTTTAAGTTAGTGGCCGGCAAGAGCAGGACCTCAAAAGAGTTCACTTCCCAAGAGTGAGATCCTTTTGCGATCGCATAGCTCCAAGAATCGTAGTCGTAAGATTGGTTTTAAGCTCCTGGCCCTCACATAACAACATCTATTCGAAACGCGCCATATATTAATGAATAGTCATCTCTTTATACGACACTATTTTGTAAATATTTCATACCAATTTATTTGCTATTCTATAAGATCTGCTCCGAAGCGCAATCTAGCTTGTAAGTGCCATCTTATTCAAGTCATACATACATACATACATTCAAGTCATACACATCACTCATCAACGCTTTGTGTACGTTTTTGCTTTCACGAATGTATCATACAATTAACATTTGCTTACCGCAACATGGACATTTAATTGTTATCACATTTTCTTAAATAAAACATTTTTATAACAAACCGAAAAACAAACAAAATCATTACAAGTTTTTATTCTTTAACTCGCTGAGAGATCGCAGCGCAAAAGCTCAGAAACTAACACAAAGTCGTCGGGGTGAGTTAAGTTCCGTTCGAAATCCCCCAAGATCCGGACTTACGCGTCTCTCTTCCTTGCAGATCGGCAGCTATTCCTACGAACCGAACGCCTTCAAGTTCGGAGACGACATCTATAGCTACTCCCAGCTGAAGCTACCGGATCGCCACTTCTGGCAGCGCAACTTCCGGCTGAGCTTCGACTTCCGGTCGTTCTATCCCAACGGAATGATCTACCTTTCCCCCGGCAGCAAGGAGAAGCCCAAGCACTATGTGGCCCTCCTCCTCAAGGACGGCCAACTGGTCCTGGTGGTGCGCGGTCGTCGGCGGGACGAACTCCAGCTGACCGCCAAGCTGAACGACGGCGAATGGCACCGGGTCACCATCGGGTGTGTGGACCGGAAGGTGACCATGTCGGTAGAAATCGGGCGCACCGACCAGAAGACCTCCGCCCAGATGAAGCTGCCCAAGAAGATCGGGGCCTCCCAACTGCTGCTGGTCGGCGGGTTGCCCCAGTCCCCCGTCAAGGTCTCCGCGGAGCTGTACGCCCGGCTGGAGTCCTTCAAGGGATGCCTCCGTCGGGTCAGCATCAACAACCACACCCAGGACTTGGCCCGACCCGGCAAACACTCCAACGTGGGTCAATGCTTCCCTTCCGTCGAGCGGGGCAGCTATTTTCCCGGCGATGCCTACGCCATATACAGTGAGTTATTGGAATAATATAAAAAAAATACTCGTTAAACCAATTCCCTATTTTTTTATAGAAAAAAACTTTAATGTTGGAAAGTACCTGGATCTGGAAACGGAATTTCGAACCTCGGAACTATCAGGAATTTTGCTGAGTGTCTCCGAGCCTAATGGCTTCCCCGCCTTATCGTTGGAGCTTTATAATGGGAATGTAAGTTGAAGGATTATATTTTTAATACGGATAATTATTTATTACATAAATACAATGTGTCAATTTAAAGATTATATTCTCCTGCGACCTGGGCGATGGAGTACCTTTGCGGGTGGAGTCGACGTTGCCCACAAAATATGCACTTTGCGACAACAAGTGGCACAATGTATCCGCTCTGTACGATGGCGAACAAATCGTCCTGCGAATTGACCAGCTGCCAGCCGTAATTAGTATGGACAATCAGAGGACTTCTGGCAAAGTCCAAACCCGATCGCCCCTCTACATTGGCGGACTGCCAGGTAGGTGTCAGGGATTCCTTCCATTCGATACAATATTTTAAATAAACCCTTATTTCCAGACGTAGCCCCAAGTGGATCACTGATGGCCCGGGAAAACTTCAAGGGCTGCATCCGCCATGTTTCCGTACGAAACGAGAGACGGGATTGGATCGATATGGAGGATCTGCGAAATGTCCTGCTTAGCGAATGCCTAGTGTCCAGCGATGATAACTAGTTCGCATCCTGGGGCGCATCTGGTTCCTGTTGAAGCCACACCAAAACTTTTCCAAATGTATTGTGATCAATAACGAGTTTAGAGCCAGTTATTTTTAGCCCTTCACTGCCATATAAGTTAGGTTACTCTAGCGTTAGTTTTGGTTATTTGTAAATTTTAATTACAAATTTCATTGCCAGTGACTGCATTTCGAACTTCGCAATCTGATTTATTATTTATTCGCCTAATTTATGCCGCTCTTCATTAAAAATTCTTAATTTATTTCATGTTTTAAACAGAGGCTTGAGTTGTATTTACTTTGGCATACGACTTACCCACAACATTGTACAATAATTAACGAATCTCCTCTGGTACAGTGGAAATGCAAATTATTTAAAGAGTTTAGCTAACATTTGATTCATTTGTAAATATAATCGATCATCTAGAACTTAATTATCATAGGCTTATAACTTATTATTTAAAATACGATAAATACAAATAAAAATTACGATAATACGACGATTAACGATTAATTAACGAGTATGGTGTTCCTTTAACCATTTTGACATCGGTTCCCTTTCAATCTGCATCAAAATCCAAGAAAAAAATATTTTTTAGATTTTTCGTGCAATTTTCTGGAGGATTCCCTTCGAAAATATAGAAAATGGCTGGGAGCCACTATATGGCCCGCTGCGAATGCTATATCTTTGCCAATAATCATCCGATTCCTGAGCGGAATACCTTTAACGATTTGTACATTGATTCCTTTATAATTTTCTTCAAAACCCAGGAAGATAATATTTTCAAGATTTTTTGCGAAATTTCCTGGATACCCTTCGAAAATAAAGAAAATTGCTTGGAGCCACTATATGGCCCCCTGCGATGGCTATATCTTTGCCTTCCACGATTTTTGCACCGAATCCGCTCCAACCTTCATCAAAATCCAGGAAGATAATATTTTTAAGATTTTTTGTAAAATTTTCTTGAGGAAATCTGAAAAAGCCCACTTTTTCCAGGGAAACCCCTTGGAAAAATTCGAAAAATTCAAAAACCATATTTCGGCCATGATTTGAATGAGGAATGGAGCTAATCGCCTTCCTGATTCCAGAATGGTACACCTTTTTCCGATCGGATGCAAATTGCCAGAGTTGTGGCTACTGGGAGGTGGCGAACTGAGGAAATCTGAAAAAGCCCACTTTTTCCAGGGAAACCTCTTGGAAAAATTCTTTTCCCGATCGGATGCAAATTGCCAGAGTTGTGGCTACTGGGAGCTGGCGAACTGAGGAAATCTGAAAAAGCCTACTTTTTCCAGGGAAACCCCTTGGAAAAATTCGAAAAATTCAAAAACCATATTTCGGCCATGATTTGAATGAGGAATGGAGCTAATCGCTTCCCTGATTCCAGAATGGAACACCTTTTTCCGATCGGATGCAAATTGCCAGAGTTATGGCTACCGGGAGGTGGCGAACTGAGGAAATCTGAAAAAGCCCACTTTTTCCAGGGAAACCCCTTGGAAAAATTCGAAAAATTCAAAAACCATATTTCGGCCATGATTTGAATGAGGAATGGAGCTAATCGCTTCCCTGATTCCAGAATGGAACACCTTTTTCCGATCGGATGCAAATTGCCAGAGTTGTGGCTACCGGGAGGTGGCGAACTGAGGAAATCTGAAAAAGCCCACTTTTTCCAGGGAAACCCCTTGGAAAAATTCGAAAAATTCAAAAACCATATTTCGGCCATGATTTGAATGAGGAATGGATCTAATCGCTTCCCTGATTCCAGAATGGTACACCTTTTCCCGATCGGATGCAAATTGCCAGAGTTGTGGCTACTGGGAGGTGGCGAACTGAGGAAATCTGAAAAAGCCCACTTTTCCAGGGAAACCCCTTGGGAAAATTCGAAAAATTCAAAAACCATATTTCGGCCATGATTTGAATGAGGAAAGGAGCTAATCGCTTCTCTGATTCTTCCCTTCACTTTGAAAATATATCATCACTTTGAAAATATAGAAAGTGGCTTGGACTCACGCTCCCTGCGATGGCCATATCTTTGCCAATAATCATCCGATTCCTAAACGGAATACCTTACACGATTTGTACATTGATTATGTTTCTGCAATCTGCTTCAAAATCCAGAAAGGAAATATTATATAATTTTGTTATGAAATAATCATCCTTTTTTGGCGAATAACTTCATTTCTATACTGAATCTCAATCTAGGAAGAAATTATTTTTTAAATGGCTTTTGAAATTTTTCGGAACCTCTTTCAAAAATATTAAATAAGGCTCCAGTTGCTTTCATTTTGAAATATGCTAATATTACAAAATATGAGTTAACAAGTCGTTTTTTTTGTTAATTTTTCAAGCAGAAATGTTTCTCCGCGTTTTTAAAGTGCCGGGCTTTAAAATCTTTTTGTATAACTTTTAAATCTGCCGCTTATATAACTATTGATTTAAATCTATCAATATAAATCGATAAAAAAAATGTTACAAAAATACTTTAAAAAAATACCAATTTTAGTGCTGTGAGGTCTGGCAGCATGTATAGAACCGCAAGTCTGGCAGCACTGCTCGGTAGTACCATTGTTTTTGTAAATCGCATTTACTTTACAATCAGAACACATTTCTGACCCCAAACACGGAACCCGCGTTCACTTCTGTCCCTCTCAATGGATCCCAGCGCGAGCGCAGTAGACAAGTTGGCTTCAAAGACGGCCAGCAGCAACTCGCTGGACAGCAGCTCCAAGTCCAGTTCCCTGGGCTCCAAGCACGGAGGCGGAGAGAATGGTATTTTGCGCGACACACCCTTTGTTTACTTGGACGGCGAGGAGGACCAAGACCAGAAGAACGATGTAACCCACGTCTGCCCCTACCGAGGGCCGGTCTTTGGGGCTCTGACCATTACCAACTACCGCCTGTACTTCCGGTCCCTTCCGCTGCGCGACCAGGAGCCCCCCGTCATAGTAGATGTTCCTCTTGGTGTGATAGCGAGGGTGGAGAAAATCGGTGGCGCCACGTCAAGGGGCGAGAACTCATATGGCATTGAAATTTTCTGCAAGGATATGCGAAACCTGCGCTTCGCCCACAAGCAGCAGAATCACTCGCGCAGGACGGTGTTTGAGAAGTTGCAGGCCAATGCTTTCCCGCTGTCGTACAGCGGCCGACTCTTCGCCTTTGCGCACGCAGCGGCCAATGCGGTTAATGGAAACGGTGGCTGGGACGGCTGGGCAGTGTACGAACCGCTGGCTGAGCTGCGCCGCCTAGGTGTGCCGAATGATATGTGGCGCGTAACCAAAATAAACGAATCGTACGCTGTGTGCGACAGCTATCCGGCTGTGTGGGCTGTGCCCAAAGCTGCATCTGACGATTTCCTGCGTCGGGTGGCTCAGTTCCGATCCCGATGCCGCCTGCCCGTGCTGTCATGGATGAATCCGCGGACGCAGGCAACCATAACACGGTGTTCCCAGCCCCTGGTTGGGGTGAGTGGCAAGCGAAATGCGGACGACGAAACCTATCTTAGTTATATTATGGAGGCGAATGCCCAATCGGATAAACTAACCATCATGGATGCACGTCCGAGCGCCAATGCCATCGCCAATAAAGCCAAGGGCGGCGGTTACGAATCGGAAGATGCGTACAAGATTGTGGAAATCAATTTTCTGGATATTCACAATATCCACGTAATGCGGGAGAGTCTTCGCAAGGTGAAGGAGGCCTGCTTTCCCACCACAGACGACTCGAAGTGGCAGACGGCCATCGACAGCACCCTGTGGCTAAAACACATCCGTTGCATTCTGGCTGGCGCCTTTAGAATTGTTGACAAGGTCGAGACGTTGAGTACTTCGGTCGTTGTGCACTGCTCGGATGGCTGGGATCGCACTGCCCAGCTCACCGCGTTATCCATGTTGCTGCTCGATCCCTATTACCGTACAGTACGGGGCTTCGAGGTTTTGATCGAGAAGGAGTGGCTCTCCTTCGGCCACAAGTTCCAGCAGCGAGTAGGCCATGGCGACAACAAGCACTCAGATGCAGACCGCTCGCCAGTTTTTCTTCAGTTTATAGACTGCGTTTGGCAGGTCAGTCAGCAGTACACCAACGCGTTTGAGTTCAACGAGCACTTCCTCATAACAATCGTGGATCATCTGTACTCATGTCGGTTCGGAACGTTTCTCTGCAACACTGAGGCGGAACGGGTAGCGGAAGGTGAGTTTCTCTTTAATCGGTATTCCCTTTCTAAACTAATCCTAAACTTCCTGCAGACTTGAAGCACAAAACCGTATCTCTGTGGACGCACATTAACTCCTCATTGGATCAGTATTTGAACCCCCTGTTTCCATCGTTTACCCATGGACCAGAGCTGGTTCTGCGGCCCAACGCCAGTGTGCGAACGCTGCGCTTGTGGAAGGGTCTGTATTGCCGGTGGAATCCAGGCCTGAGTGCTCCCCAGCATGGATTCCTGCGCACACGAGAGCTTCTTTCCAGACAGGATCAGCTCTTCAAGCAAGTCAACGAGCTGCGGCTCAAGCTAACCAATCGCAGCAACAGCATGCAGACAACGACCCGATTGGCGTCGCCCATGCACTAATAGTATTCATTGAATTCCTTTCTAAACGTACGGATAAATATATTTTATGTGACCTAGTATCAAATATGCCTCGTATGACAAGAGTTCGTTTGGCCGGGAGGGATAATGCTTGTGAAATTTGCAATTAATTTACCAAATCTAGCTTTAATTTAAACTACTTTAACATAAAAACTGCCTTGTATCATTATTCAAATATAATCGGAGAACGCTGTCATTCCTTAAGAACATAATAATCCTTTCAAAAAAAAAAGATTAATCATATAGATAATAAAGCTTGTAAGCATGGCCAACCTGTGGCGTGCCCTTGGACGTTTCATTCATAAATTCAGCTCCAAGGAGACGCCTGCGCATGGGACTTCGCACCCCAAAACCCCTCACCCACGTCCAACAGTCACACTTAATTTGGGCTTTGCGCCAAAATTAAATCACAGCTGCCTCAGTACCTATTCGCACGTTCAATTGGCAGGACGCGTTTCGTCTCCGAATGGAATTTTTTTATTTAAAAATATAAATTTTAGAATTTTTAAATAGAATTAGTAATGTTTTCACAGCGCGAAGCGATGACTGTTGTGACTCATGTGGTAATGTGGGTGTTGTGTTTCATAACCTGTGGGCTTGCATCCCCTGAGAGGGACCCCCCTCGGGAAGTGCTCCTGGTTATCGCCTGTCCACCGCTTCCGCGTCATGCTCAGGCCGAGTGTTTCAGCTTATTAGAAAACATTCAAGTCCAGCATCTGCAAATGGAACAGGCTGGGACGGTCCCCGGGGATTATGTCGTTAATGTGCATGTGATGCATGAGCTTTTCAATTACTGGACCCTGCTGGACGCACTGCCTTATTTGGGAGGCCAAACACGTCTCATAAAGGCGCACACGGAATGGGTTATATGGTGTCAATACAACACCCATGTGGCTTCCCTGCGCCACCTGCTCGAGCAACTTCGTCGCCAAAACCCGGCGGAGGTGAGTTACAATTTGGGACTTCACCGTGGCGGAGACTGGGTAAACGTCTTTTCTTCAGCTTGCTTATTACGGACACGCCCTGTTTGATACGGAGGCCACCATTGTCCATCACTTTGCTCATTATAAGAACCCACAGTGGTTTCCCTATCCAATGCTCAGAGCCGGAATTATTTTCACAGGTGTCTTGCTACGAAGGTAAGGTGTTGATATTAATATTTTTCAATCGAAAAGTAAGCTAATAGGTAAGTATTTTATTATGAGAAACCCTATATATATCTTTCAAGGCTTGTGGAGCTTGTTGGCCCTAATGCCCACAACAGCAGCCGTCCCAGCGAGTTCTCCATCGATGCATCTCATGAGCTGGCGCGCTTTATATTCGACAACTTATCGCAGGACCCGCTGCACGGCACGGCCATGTCTGGGAAAATCATTCTGAAAAATGCCGCCTACATTTGTCCCACCGCTGGGGCAAGGAAATCCCCGGAGACTGTGACCGGAGCGACTCCTCCATGTGCAATGCATGCAACGTCAGAGGAGCCATCTGGCTGGCTGCCCTCGACTCTGGGGCATCGGAAGGAGCACTGTGTGAGTTTATTTATGCCCTTGTTGTAGGGGCATTATTTTTCAGCCCATATATCATCCTAACAGGTTTTTGATTAAGATAGAAAGTGTTTTTGAAAAGTGCCTTTGAATTTGTTTACCCTCCGATGCTTTAATTGGTGTGAATAATAAAAACTAAGTAATAACTAGTTTCAAAACAAATATTCAATAGAAGAAAAATTATTAAATTTATTTAAGAAATTCCCTTAATAATCTATAATTTCGAGAGATCCTTAAAACCCTCTACTGCAAGGGTCCTTTTATTCCTTAATTCATCTATGAAGTTTAAAAGTTTGAGTTTGGAGTAAACTTATTTAAAAGATTTCTTAATATCTACTCTCCTCAAGGACATAGGTAGTAGACCCCAGTACAGTGCTTGAATTTTAAAGTACCAGGAAAACAAGAATCCCATGCGGTTTTCTGGTAGCATGCACCCCTCCTAGCAATTAGTATTTGAAACCTACATAACCATAAATTCAGTATCGGCTTCGACTTGATGCTTATCGACCTCACCTTCCACCTCTCTCCCTCCTATGGCTCTGTTCCTCCCACCCGCACTGGCGCACACATGCACAGCTCCACACAACAGGATCTCACATATATTTCGCAATCAAAACCTGTGCGAAATTCCATAAGGAACGCATTCCGATAGTCGAACGCACCTGGGCAGGCGACGCCCGGAACCGGAGATACTACAGCGACGTGGCAGGTGAGGAGCAAGTGGTGACAATGAGCGGGCAATTAATGCAAATGTGGGTGATTCTGTTTGGGGCAGAAGAGGCAAGATGGTGGGTGGGAAGGTGGCAACAAACACTCGCTCAATTATGCGTTAGGGTGGTTCTTAAAAGGGTTTTTTTTTTTAAATCTTTAAAGGTATATTCGATAAAAAAAAAAATATTACTCATACAACCCGTATGACAGTTATTAGAATTAAAATATGAAAATATTATAAACTAGAACGATTGAATACTTTCTGGTTATAAACTTAAGGATAATTAAAGGATCAAAAGGTGTGATTCAAACAAGAACCACCCTGACTGAACATATATGTAGAACGCATCACATTAACAAAAACATGATGAGGCAGAGTGACAGGTAAACAAAACACACCTGCTCACATGCATAGCCCAGGATGTGGATGCGTGGGTGTGTTTGTGTGTTTGTGTATGCCATACAGTAGCATCCACCCCCAGTGCAGTATTCGCCCAGGAGTCCAACTTATTGAATATTCATTGATTTGACTTTGCGATTTCCCATCCTCCCTCCTCCCAAAAAACCACAACAGACGTCAGCATACCGACAATCAGCACTGGCATACCGAACGTGCAGACAGGACATTGTGCCAAAACAATGGCAATTTTACAATTATCCCTCAAGGATATCGGCCAGAAAATGGACATACGTTGGCTCATGCTCGTAGACGATGATACGCTGCTGAGGTGAGTTTAAAGGATATCCTTTGAGATTCAGTTATAGATTCTGGAAAATCTTTTAATTTTAATTGGAAATAATTAAGAATAAGATTATATTTCAATGCTCTTTCATGTCCTTGCCTTCGAATCCCCCTCAAAACCCAATCAAAACAACTCCTGTTGTCAGGAACATCATTCCATTTTTATTTTTGCGGATTGAATGCATGAAGGCGCATTCAATTAAAATATTTTTATTGATAAATCGTTCTTATCCTGTACACGCAATTTTGTTTCTCCACCCACCACCACTACCACCGTCTGCTCGACGAAAGCACAGTGTGCCCCGGCTAAGCGAACTGCTGAGCTACTACGACCACAGGGAGCTCATGTATCTGGGACAGCGCTACGGCTACCGCCTGCATGCCCCGGATGGCTTCAACTACCACACAGGAGGAGCCGGCATCCTGCTCAGCCTGCCTCTGGTGCGACTCGTCGTCGAGCGCTGCAGTTGTCCGAGTGACAATGCTCCGGACGACATGATCCTGGGCTACTGCCTGCAGGCGCTGGGTGTGGCGGCGGTACCAGTTGCCGGAATGCATCAGGCCCGGCCGCAGGACTATGCGCGAGAACTGCTGCAGCTGCAGCCGCCAGTGTCCTTTCATAAATTCTGGAACATGGAGCCGGAGCAGACCTACCGACAATGGCTACGCGGCGGCAATAGTGGTGGCAATCGAAGTGCTCCGCTTGGGGAGGCCAAGCCACGACATCATCCCGACGACGCTGCTCAGATGCACCTGCGACGACGGCCACCCCTGCCTGGAGGCGGCGAGGTATATCCTCTGGATTCGCATGACAAGCATTTGGATCTCTAGTTCGCTCAGGTGAGTGCTAATTAAAAAAAACAACAAACGACTCTGCAGGTGACAGTCGGACAAAAGTTGCCGCCGCAACTTGTCGGCGGGAATTGGGGGGGACTGGCTTGTTGGCGGCTAGGAGTGGTGGGGCTGAGCCTGAAAACCAATCTGCAGACTGCCATCAAGCGAATGCCAAGCACACCAAATCCCATTTTAAATAGACGAAAAAGGTATGCCAGGTGTCGCGGTGCGATGGGCATTACCCTAAGCCGTCTACTTATGTGTGTGTGTTTTGCGGCTTTCGTGTCAGTTTAATTAGTGAAAATGCTCAAATGCGGTTGCGATGTTCCTTGATGGGGCCAGGATATGCTATACATGCTCTACATGGTTCAAAACGAATAATTAATTTAAAAGGTTACCAACCTGTGAAATCAAAGAAGACTGCTGAAGCATATCCTTTTTAAAAAACCTTAGTATATGTATACTACTTTTAAGGGTACTACCTTCTGTCTTTTAAGATTAAATCTCGCGAAGGATAATTCCCGATTCACACACCATTTTCCCCGCAACTTGCATACAATTTACATTTAATTGAATTCCGTAGCAGTCGGTGAGGATATTCCTTCAAAACTAAATCCCCATTAAATGCAAATTTTGAACGACCTGTAGAAGTCCTTTGCATTAAAGGACATCAACAGCTTACGCTTGAGTGATTTTTTCAAATGGTTACCTTGGCCATTGGGGTGGTTACTCCACCTCGTCCGCTTCCGGACACTTACTGTATTGACTTTATTATCACGGAGATAAAGCCGAGTCGAGTAATCAAATCACGTTTGCCTTGGCTCGCCATTCATGCAACGTATATTTTATTTATGCGGAATGCCTTTGTCACTTTCGCCCACCAATCCGCATTAATTATTCAAATGCATGGCTATGGTTTTCGCAAGTCTCCTTTGTAGGTGACAATTAGTGAAAACTTGCCAGCAAATAAGGTGAAAAGTGTGTCAATTTTCAGGCGACTGTCCACCCGCTGACAGCTGTGATTGAACTATTGTACGCCCATTTAATTCCCACCATCAAGGATATTAAGGATATCAAATTTTCAATAGCTTTAACTTAAGTTATTTCTTGAAGCTTTAGTTCTTTTAAAGTAAAGTCTCATATCTTATCCAGCAGCAAGGTACTGTCGCACTCTCATTTACGTGCCGTACTCCCTTTTACTTCCTGAAGGCTTCCTAATTAGTTGTGGATTTTTCAATGAAGGAATCCTGGTGCAGCAACCGCATGGCGACACTGCCACTGCGGGAACCTGCATTTAAAACAAAATTTAATTAACAGCTTGCAGCAAAATAAATGCAGCATCTGACCGAGCTGAAGACTTCACTTCTTCCACGAACTTTTTAAAAGTATCTGGGACGAACATTATATTCTGGCAGAGTTTTCAGTTTATTTAGCTTATTAAGCGGAAAATTGTCAAGGGACTGCCAGCTATTTTTAATTTATATTTCAGATAAACAAATAATTTTGTTTTTATGTAAAAAAAAATGACTTTAAAACTCCCATAGTCTTGCATAGACTGGCAGCCTAACAATAAAGCCATAATCTTGAGGAGTCCAACGTTTTACAGAATTTTCTTTGCATAAAATTACAGTTTGTCCTGCGGCAGGACACAAATACGCACTAGCAAAGATTAAACGGACACATGGGTGTTGCTTGTGGCTACTCGAAAGTAGATTATGCTAAGCAATGTCACATCAACGAAGGTCCAACCGGATGAAGGCTTACAGTGGGCTTTTTTAAACTCATGATTGATGTGGAAAAAAAATTTGATTCATTTATTTTTCATTGTATTGCAATGTAACGGATAAATACCAAATGAAACATTTACTCTTTTTGGCAAATATACATTTTCCAAGTATCGTGTCCCATTGTGCGAATTGTAAGCTTCTTTAATCTGGCTTAAAATATCAAAAAGTTGAACCATAAGAAAATTTAAGTAACCGCCCTCGAGTCAGCAAGTCGAAAAATGCAAAAGAACGAAATCAAGCATAGGAGGGAATTGTTTAAAAAATTCGTCTTACAAAATGTTCACAAAATCCTGTGGGATTTTCGAGTATTTTGCGACCCGGCTAAGTTCCATGCAGGACTTTTCGTGTTTGTTTCGTTTGGGGGAGCAACTTGGCGTCCAGTTCCCAGTTGAGTTTAGATAATTGTTTTAGTTTCGTGTTTAAATTTTGCATAGTTGCTGGATTCACTCGGCGATGGAAGCCAGATAGTGCTGTGGACGATGAAGGTATTCCACTATTTCAACGCAAATTAGTTTTGATATTCAATTTTCAATTATTTAGCAAGCAGCAAGGACTAAGCCTTCGCAATGAACTCCACTGACATCTGGATTATGTTACAACGCAGGAATGTGGGCAACACTTTCAAGTCAAACAAAAAGCATGTCATCCATGGCTTGTTCTCTCTCAAGTCTCCGGACTCGTCCTGGCCCGTTTCAGGAGCGCAGTTAACGTGCAATAAATTCAAGTCCATGTCTAAACTTAAGTTTAACTCGAGGAAAAGCATTTTGTGTCTATCAGGGCGTCTAATCTGCAGTCCAACCCATCTAACCAACTTACCACGTGCAATAAATTCCAAGGCGCAACGTCTGCACTATTTTCCCTTAGCCCAGGGCCTTCTCCTCTTTGTTGGCAGGACTCGGGGGGCAACAGCGAGGGGAACAGGACTCTAAGCCACGCGCCCGTACGTGATCTGATAGGGAATAAAAGGCCACCACAGCCACGGAGACGGCGACATGTGTGTGCGCAAAGTTTCGGACAAGTTGAGTTGCCACAATTGTTTGGCCTAAAGCCCACCCACCTGCGTAGTCCTCCCTCCACCCCATGCCCGGAATGGCCCGAATCGACAGGAATTTGAGGCTGCGCTAATTTACTTTAAATTGGTTCTGCCACTGGAGTCGTGTCTCACTTTCTTGTAAGAATTATCAATGATAAATGACTTTTGAGAACCTTTGGCCAAATCTTGAGAAAAGGAAATGCTACTTCTTGGCCCCTTTACCTTAGGGTATAGAAAATGTATAAACAATAAAAACATATTAATGATTAATTATGTTGCTAGTTTAGCTATCAAGAGTAGCAAAGTTTTTCTCTTAGCTCCGCTAATGACATTAATAAATTGGCAAATCGCGGCTAATACACCCGGAAATGGCAAACAAGCAATTGAACTCAACAATAGTGTCGAGACGTCGAAGTCCTTGACAAATTTTCCTCGAGCGCTTTTTATTTTCTTTTGGCTTTCCATAATTAATGAGCCAAGTTGTGGGATCCTTTGTCCAAAAACTTTTGCAACTGCCCCTTAGCCCAGGTCCGTGTTGAAATGAGGGTCCTGGGCGTATTGTTGACCCGATTGGTTACTTATCGACGCAACGCCATCGGAGAAGGCGTGGCGGGCATGGCAAGGATTCTAATGAGAGGTTATCAAAAACGGCTGGGAACAGTTCCGTGTATTTATTACTATTATTTTGTTGTTTTTTCGTTGTTTAATGATAATGGTGAGCTATCAGGGGTCGTTAAAAGGATATCACAAAAATATAACTGATAATTTTTGAGGGTTGTCTTTTATCTCATAATTAATCACATATTTTGTAGAAGGACTAGTTAAAAAAAAATACCTTCCCAGCACGTGCTCTCAAAATACATCCACAAATATGTGTAAGCTCCATGTGGCGCCGTAAATTAACGAAAAGCTATTGCAATTTCTAAAATTTCCACAAACGAAATAAAAATTTTTTAACGTCCATGAAAATACCACAAACCTTGATTCGTTTTTGGGGTTGAAAATGTGATTGCAGCACAAATGGCCAACACCAATGGACCGTAAATCACGAAAATGGCTCAGGACCTTTTACGCACAATTGGCCAAACAGAAAAACTCAATTTAGAAACTATAATTTAGAAAATACAAATTTTTATTATTTTTAAATTGTTATTAACGAGTTAGTTTATTTTAGTTTATTTTAAGTTTATTTTAAGTAAAACTACTTCGAAAGGTTCCTTAGGTAAGATTGGATCTTTAATCTTTAATGAAACTAAAAAATATACATATATATCATATCCTTTTCCGGAATATTTTTTCTCCTCATCATTTCTGCATCAACTAAGCGAATATTTTTAATGAACACTTGCAAATATTCTCATAGACACGCAACCAAATAGGGAGTAGAATATGTTTTAAAAGAAATCCTGTATGTTTTATTTGTAATTGTACTCAAGCTGGTGCTTTGGGGTTGCGCCAGGACTTTACGGTTTCAGGAGCACGCACTAATTAGTCAAGGCTCTGGCATTAGCGAAGTAAATTCTTGAAACTCGATGGGTAGCACGTGACATGCTTTTAAATTTTCAAAATAATTTCATATTTATTTGCCATAAAGAAGCTTTTTATATTATGAGCACGTAGAACATGACCCACTGCATTTTTAAAGGCATCTTTTGCGGAGAAATCCTTTAGATCCTTTTGGATTGGTTCTTGTTTTTGACCAAGAAACAAAAACAATATGAGTTGCTGATTTAACTTCCGCAAACATTCCTTTCTATACTTTCAGATTCCTCTGTTATATATTTTGGGTCCTAAGGAAACTCGTAGTGTTATTTTGGAGGGAAAACAGGAAGTATCAACGAACTTGTATGAATAGTTATAATTAGTATATAAAAAGTGATGTTATAAAAATAAATAAAAACTATAAAAACAATATATGAACAAATCAATTGACATTAAATTCAGGATAATTGAAGTATATACTAAAATAAGCATAAGAAAATGCCTTGATTGCAAATGATTTGCATTTTTTGGCGCTTGTTGAATGCAGTTTGCACACAAACATAAAATCAAACCGCATTTTAATGACATTATTCAATCAGTTTCTTGCTCTCCCGGTGGACAAAAAGCAATGGCAACTGCCGATGCAATTAGGAGCACTTTTGTCTATAATTTTAATTAACGATTTACATTCCTACAGCAATTTG
Organism: Drosophila atripex; assembly: GCA_035045925.1. Taxonomy (NCBI): domain Eukaryota; kingdom Metazoa; phylum Arthropoda; class Insecta; order Diptera; family Drosophilidae; genus Drosophila; species Drosophila atripex. The sequence goes on from JAWNOP010000070.1 coordinate 13,346,638, forward strand.
CAGCATTCCTGGTTTCGACAGAGAAGCTTCATATGAATATTAGACAAGAAGGAAATTTTCCGTAAACTGACTGGGGCTAAAACAATTAAAATTCAGTCTTCAATTAATTAGAATCAATTCACAGGATGCAGGACACAGGACCCTGAGCCAGGAACGTGACTGGCAAACTTCCGCCTTTTAGCATGCGGCCGTTAAATAAACGCAACCTGCGGTCAGTGGGCAGTGGGCAGTGGGTGGTTGGTAGCTTGCGGAGTGTGGTGTACTCGGATGCAGTTGTGTTGTGGTGTTCAGTTTTTGTTTTCGGACCATTTGATGGCAATGTCCGCATACCCACAACATACACATGCTCACATGCAACTGGGAAGGACGCCAGGCGCAAAAAAAAATCGGACGAGCACTAATATACGTGCAAAGTTTACGAAAACATTACGGTTTCCCCCCGACGATCCTGTATTCTATTCCTGTTCCTGCTCCATCTATGTTTAATTATTTACTGGTTGCCTTCGTAGATTCATTTAGGTTTCAAAATGTTTGTACGAACGTAAAATTCATTATCATTCAAGTCAGATTTTTAAAATAAAAATAACGTTTAAGGTTTCTTCTTCGTTTGATTAGAAAATTGCTAGGGTTGTGATCCTTTTATGCCTTTACCTTTTAAAGGAAACGAACTGGGAATGTGTGTTTAACTCGGGTAATGTGTGGCAGATCCAGAAATATTATACCTTCCTGATCTTAGATATCCCAGGGGCACATTTTCTATCAAAGCCTGGCATCAAAAACTTGGACTCATTTTTCAGAATTTTTTAAAGGGATTTTGAAAGTTTCGATTTTGGCCAAATTAAAAATGTTGGAAACACAGTTAAAAATTGTCTAATCTTCCAACTGGAAAAATGTTCATAACATGGCTAAAAAAGATCCAGAATTGTATACCTTCCCGATCTTAGATATTCCATAATGAAACGAAAATTTGAATCTTACCAGTGCTACCCATTCAAAGATATTCATCGAAATTGTTGTTATCGATAAAAATACTGATGCATAACAAGAATGTTCTTAAACTTTTTAGTTTATCCGAAAGTTAAAGTAAATAAACCTTTCTTGTAAAGTTGTATCTTCTGAAAGAAATAATTTTAATTTAATTTAAATTTAAGCGCCTAATTTTTCAAATAGATAAAATGATATTAAAGGGATTTTTTGCCATCAAAACCTGGTCACATTGCTGTGAACAAAACGTGTTGCGGCAATATTTACCAAAATAACTAAAAGATGGTTGAGCTAGACGGCTACACAGGTATATAACTTCTAAATCACTGTAATATTTCTGTTAATAATGGTATACCGAATTTCCAGTGGTTCCTCTGCGGACGGCGCCCGACGCCCAACATTGCCATAGCATATACATGAGGGAGCACTTCATTCGCCTGATGGACCCCAACAAACCGAAGGGCCGCACGCTCTTCCTCCTAAACGTACCTCCTTATGTTACCGAGAAAAGCCTTAAGACGTTCTTCAGCCAGGTGGGGACCATAGAAGCCGTAGAGTTCGCCGCCAAACCCGGCAAGGAGGAGACTATCAAATGGTATGAGGGCGCCCACGAACCCTTCTCCAACACACGCCCGCCCTTCGTTTTCAAGGTGGCGTACGTGGTGTTCGAGAAGAGCAGCAGCATTGGCAAGGCTCTGTCTGTGAAAAGCATCGACCTATTCAACAGTAGCGGCGAGTGCACCATCAAAACTGGCATGGAGCTGTGGCACGATGACTACGAGAAACGATTCCTGCTTAACGCCGAGAAAACGAAGGCGCAGATTCGCAAGTACATGATCGCGTACGACAAAAGAGAACGGGCAGCAGCAGAGGCAGACAAAAACAGTGAGGCCGATGCCGACGGGTGGGTGACCGTCGGAAAGGATGGCCGGAACGCTGGCTTCGAGCAGAAGGAGTCGGTGATCAATCGCGTGGAACGCAAATTGGCGACGGACAAGAAGACCAAGGAGCTGAAAAACTTCTACACCTTCCAAATACGCGAGAGTAAGATGCAGAATATCGTCGAGATGCGCAAGAAGTTCGAGGAGGACAAGCGAAAGATCGAGCTGCTGAAGCAGTCGCGTCGCTTCAAACCATTTTAGACCATACTCTTAGGATTAAATCGAATAAAACTTCTTTATGATACACTCACGAAACACTCGAGCCAGTTGACTTGACCGGCAGTAAATCCTCATAAATTCGGTGCTGCCATTGACACTTTTGCCGCGACCAAGCCTGGCCTGGCCGGGCCAAAAATTCACAGCCAATGCCATAACTTATAACTGGTCGCAGTCAGAGACGGCCATAAAAGCGCATAAAAAGCGAACAAAAAGAAAGCCAAATTGGCGGCGGGGAAAGGAAGGAAGACTGCCAACAACAACCGCTGAGCTTATTGTGTGATAATCGTGTATGGTTTATGTTAATTTGGGAAATGATAAAAATATTTCGCTTATCAGTTTTAATCATCATAATCGTCGCTGTGCCGTCGTCGCAGCTTACGGCTTGCGACGATCTCTGCAACTCGTCCAGTCTACGCACAGCACGCGATCCCCCATCCCCGTCCTGATGTATGCATTTCAGATAAAGTCCAGGGGTGGACCAAGTGGGTCTATTCAAAAAGAAGTATATTCAAAACATATACCTAGTATGGATTATGAAAACTTTGTACATTTTTAAAAGCTATCTATAACTAAACTATAATTTAAGTAAAAATTTTCAATGATTTTTGAAAAAGTAGCACCACAAATAATAGTTTTTATTCAATTGTTTTAATTAAATCTATTTAATTAATATAAATAACCCATGTAGTTTTAGTACGCCCCTGATTTGTGGCGTGGCTAATGTGGCGCGCGTAAATTTTCGAGGCATCTGCAAGACCCTTGGTAACCCGAGTACCCACGGAGGCTTGGAGTTCTTTGGTTGTTCGAGTCGTCGTCGGGTCCGGGACTGGGTCCGATGGTATTGCTGGTGCCGTTGTTATTGTTGGCCTACTGTGGAGCCTAAAGACAGCATCACATTCATAATTTCTTCCGATTCGTATCGTTTTAAACATTTTAAATTGATGAAAATGCGATAAATCATAATTGCCAATGTCGGGACCAGGCCCAGACACTCGGGACACTTGGGGGAAACCTCGCTGGCAAACCCTGGGCAACACTCGGTACCATGTCCGGGTGATGGAACGATTTATGAGCCTTTAATATTATAAAGTGTTAACGGAACGAGTTATTAAGGTAATATGAATGCGCATAAGTTAATAAAGGCTGGAAACGATTAGCATGGGCGGTGGTGGCGGCAGCACAGCGATGCATCGTCTAAGGTTGCATTTAGGTAATCGCCAAGATGTAGCACCAGTATCAACCTCGGCTTGGCTCGGCTCTAAAAGCCAACCTACCAACCTACCAGCCAGCCAGCCAGCCGATCGTCGGACACACAAGATGTCGAAAAATATAACATGAGCCGACCACACGTATGTCTCCCATGCCGCACAGCTGGACACCGGGCTCAGTCCTCGGTGCTCCGGCCGTTCGATGAGATCGCTGGGCGTCCAACGAGAAAAAATAAACAGACTCGCCATATCTTGTGAGCAGAGCAATCAATAAATTTGAACACATGAGCGGACGCGAACGTAGACGGCACACAGCTCAGCAACATCACGATGGAACAAACGAAAACAACAGAATTACAACCAGGGCGATAAGTGCCATGACGACTGATTGGACAGGATGGATGGCCCATTGGCCAGGGAAACTGAAAGTGAATGATTGGAGGCTAATTTCATTACAATTTATGAAAAGGGTAACCTGGAAATAAGGCCTAATTGTGCGGTATTCCCACCAACATGCGGCAACAATAGGTTTCATGTTATGTGCAATATTTTTAATTATCTCCATTAAATATTTTATTTCAGGAAAAAAAATTGTATTCAACCCAGCTACTAAATTCCTTAAATTATAATATAAGTAATATATTAACTTAAAATAAAGGTTTCATTAAAAATATAAAAGTCTTAATTGTTCGACTTGTGAAGGTACCTTAACTTCCATTTGAATTCATATTATTTTATATTAAAATACGTGATAAACTACAACATTTTATGGTAAAATCTGCTAATAATGAACCTTTTGAGGAGCTAGTCCAGTTTCGACAACAACAATTAATAACAATCACCAAAATTGAACCACGACGAGGTGTCGACATCATCGGTTATGATGGGCTCCCTGCGCGCCGTCGATGGGCCGTATAAATTGTAGCGCCGGGCTCCAGCTATAACCTCGCGGTAGCGTCTCATTGGCGTCCGGGACATGTGCAGCTCCATAAGATCCCAGTCATTAACATCACGGAAGACAGACCTGATCATGTGCATCCGACCCAAGAGTTCCGTTTCTCGTATTCCTTCGTATCCACGTCCTGTTCGAGCCCGGAATGTCTTGTAGACCTCGCTCTGCTGCTTCGTCTCCGTGGCAGTTTGCAGCTCCTTGCGATAAAGAGCCCGGATGCCTCTGCCCAGGTGACGGATGTGCTCGAAATTGCGAACATTGAGGCCAACTAATGAAACAGCGTCCAGGTTTAGCAGTTTATGTCCATCGATGTAGTTCTCACGAAAGGTTTGCTGCAAGGATACAACAAAATTGTATATGATATCTTTCAAAGCATTGCTTTGGGACATAAAGGACCCTGCAAAATCTGTTCTAAAATTTCAGCAAAAGTGTAAAGTTCAAGGAGTAAAATTCATTCAAAGCACAGCCGAGAGTTACACGATTATATATTCCCCCAAAAGTCACTACATCAGTTCACTTACCTCATACTCGGGGTATCCAAAATTGCGTAACCAATCGGCAACATCGTTAATGCTCCACTTGAAGACCTCAGAACGAGCTTGGGAATCCACCACAGCAGCACAGAGATTGAAAAGTGAATCCGGGCTGGCCTTAAAAGGGAGCGGAACTTCCAAATCATCGTACTCCACCTCGGGGAACATATAGCTGGGGTATCGGAAACAAAAATCCTCCTCATCGCCCTGGGATGGGGTTTCACAAATGTCCGGACTATCCATATCCCTGACACTGCGCTGCAAAGGCGTCGGTATCGACGAGGACGAAGACGAGAACGACTCCATTCAAGCGGACCAGACAAGAAGTACTGTGCCTTGGTTAACCCAAATTTAGTTGCCTCACAACGCTTTGGTTGCGGTTTGGTTCCCCTCAAGAAGAAGTGGCTTTCGTGTCTGTTTACGTTGTTTGGTTGCTTTTCATTTGTTTCCTTTTCATTTATTATATGCCCTACTTCAAGAACTTCCAGACTTTGGACATCGTGCGAAAATAAAAGTTATATTGCCAGGCGTTGAACATTTTTTTTTTAAGCAGGACATCTTCAGGACATTTCGTTTTGGAAAGAGTAAACAAATGTGAAATCCACTTTAACTTTTTGTTGCATTTTATAAAGTTTGATATCCTCCCAAATAAATTATTCCAAATATTTATTCATTCTTAAGAAATATTTATTTTTAGCCATTTTCCAATATTCCGATAACGTAGGTAAGGTTCCCAGTTCCATTTATTTTTACTGTGATTGCATTTGCATATCCCTCCACCACAATTGTGGTGCTAGGGGGGTTTGGGTACCAAATCCACACGGTGGGTGGTTTTGATGACGAAAAGTTTGTTTGGGAGACTCAGTCACGGCAGAACGCTTGTAAATGACACGAATATTGTTTAACACTTTTCGAATTTTCACTTTATTATGAAAGGTACTCACTCATAGCAGAAAGGGGGTTTATGATTTTATATTATTTTTCTAAATTTACGAATATGTAATGTTCTTTGATAGAACATATAAAATGTAAGGACACAGTATGCATTAGCTTATTTATTAGAAGGATAAGAGATTTAATAGTGCCTCAAGCCATAGTATCTTATAGTCATGAATCTCAACTCTCGCGTGCTTAAGATTTCTGTTTTTCTTAAAGCTTACAATGTTTGGTCACAACGACTTAATAGCGCAGAAAATTTGTAAGAGCATGCAATGCATATTTCCGATTGGTGTCACTTCTCTGATTGTGGTTTTCATTAGGGTTTTTAAAGGGCTACGAGCACAATAACCCACTTTGCCCATTCCCCGAAACGACAGTAGACAGCTTGGAGCTATTGGAGTCTCCATGAGATCGGTAAGTCCCGCGCCAATTAACCCCCAACCAACAGAGCAAGAGAGATGCCGCATCGGCGATACAAGTTTTGTGCCTCTAGACTCCGCCCCCTGGGAATGGATGCCTCGCATTGGCCAGATGCCGCCAAGCCATGGCCTCTCCGTGAGTTGGGGGCGCATGGGAACCGGAATCGCTGGAATGGGTGTGTTTGGTGTTCAGAGGGAATATAGGAACATATGGAGAAATCGGTAAACAAATCTCAGCGGCGATCGAGGAAACAATCTCCGCGGTGTGTGTTTGTGTGTAAACAGCCAAGCCAAACTGTATGCCAAGTATCTCATCCGTGTGTGGTTACAGTGGGTCTATCAGGTAGGATTCTAAACTTTAATTCTTTAGGGTTTTAATCTAATATCTAGCATAGGTTACCCGGACACGAGTTCTAATTAGCTTGAATTGCAGCTTCAAGTGGAGCTGCAACTTCATGAATAACCCATAGAGATTCCCCCAAATCACCCTTGAATAGGATTGTCCCACTGTAAACACCAGGAACACACAATCCAGTGAGATTTACCTAAACGCCAGACTTTTTTCGTGTAGTATGCGCCAACGGCAATCGATCGATCGCTGTTGGGTTTGCTCCCGGCCGGTTCCGATCAGTTCTGTGTGGGCTGTCTTCCAAAGCGGTTTAAAGTCGACGGAGTGCTGGTCCTAGTCCAACCCATAGTTCCGCGGTTTCCTCACCTTACCCAACCAATGGAATACACATGTACATAGTGATCCTTGCTGATTATAAACGGACTATTAAACGGAGAGATCGGCTTTCCTTGATCGTATCTAACTGATATTTTACGAGTATTACCGAGTGATGTTACTTCACGAGAGTGCCGCTAGCATGGAACAGAGTGTGCCCGAGAATCTGAGCACTCACGTGTACAATGAGTGCGAAGTACAATCCTGTCGGGACTCGCCTGCCAAAAAGTTGACCCCCAGTCCACCACCCGCTCCTGTTCCTGCCTCCACCTCCACCTCCGCCCCTGCCAGCACCACTAAAGTGAAACTCAGTTTCAGTGTCGATAGACTACTGGGATCAGATCCCAGCGGCAGTCGCAACCCATCCGTCCCTGCGTCCTCCGTGAAGTCGTGTTGCGATGGCAACATCTTCTCCTGCTGCTCCTATCCGCACTGTTTCAACCAATCTGGTGCCGATGCGACCAAGATGGGATATGTTCCGCTCCCAGCTCCAGTTCAGACAACAGCAACGCATCCGTTTCCCTACGCCGGGCTCGACAAACTGTATCCTAGCCTGTATCCGGATTACAAGTCAGTGATGAGGCCAATGGCCATTCGTCCAGCAGATCACGGTAAGAAATTGTCGGGTTTTAAATACAAAAGATGAGTTTTTCGCTCCCAAGAAAAAGACAAAACTGACAGTAAAGAAGATAGACTTTTGCCGATTGCTCACACATGAATATATAATGTTTATAAAAACAAAAATATTTCCTTTAAAAATGTAAAACTTTTGAAAAATATTATTACTTTAAGACAATGAGAGTGCCGATCCTTTGGAGCCCCTATATTTAGGCAACAAAAATTTTAATTAAAATCTATGATTTCCGTACGGGGTATAAATAGTCAAGTTATGCCTGTTTTTTATATAACTAAAAATGTTAATTTACTAATATAAAATAGCTTAAAAAAAATACAATTTGGAGCTATACATACTCTTTGATTCAAATAATAATGGGAATATAAAAGGAATTTTCGCATTTGCCAATCAAAAATTGTGGCGGGCTTTTGAGCTCATTCTCACATTTATAGACTTCAATTACCAACGGCAGGAAAATTACAAAGGAAAATCGAAAATTGAAAGCGGAAAACGCGCATTCCCGGAAAAGCGAGCGGGAATTCTTAAGATCAGAACAACTGCAATTGGAATTATTAGTTCATCTGTGGCCATATTGTGAAATATTTCTGGGGGCCAGGCCAACTGTACGATAATCATTGTTTGTTTGTTGAAACCTCAAGAGAAAATATTTCAATAGATTTTTGAATGATGCTTTTGTTAAGGGCTATGTATGTATATATGAAAAACAAATAGATTATATTGGGAGTCGACAAGGAGATTGTTTATCATTGAGCAAGATGAATATCATACGCCTTGTTGGCTTTCTTTGTTTAGTTTTTATACATTTTTTAAGGGATTGCAACGAAATAGATCATTCTGTTTTTAGATTTGTTGAGATAAATATGAAGGGTTTCCCAAATGAATAATCTTTGTGATTTTCGTCCTCGAAAAAAAGCAAACCATGTTCCTCAAACTTCGGAGAAAGCCAGAGGAAAACTTAAAACAAGAAATTAACATTTTGAAAATGTGTTTCAAAATAATTTTTCAAACAAAGCCCCAGGAAGTTCTTACAATTTAATAACAATAATTACCGAATCATTTCTAAAAATGTTAAGACCAATTAGCTCCTACTTGATTTAATAGAACATCATTGAAAATTATGAATTCTTAACAAATTAACAGAACCATGAACCATATGAAAATGGTTCACTGCCCACTTCATAAAGGAGAATTCGTATCCAAATGCTTTCAATCAACAGCAGAAAACGCAAAGAAACAAACAGCCTTTGAAGGCGTTTCATCAATCCTGCGGACGCATTAAATAAATTAAATTCAAAAGAAGCAGTACGATTAACAAAAATTTATGAACAAATTAAGAATCTGACTTTAAAAATAAACTTGGAGCGTAGGGAACCTGGAAGGAAGGCCGATGATTGGATCGGAATTGTGAGAATAATTTGTTTATTTGCTTGAGCAATTGGGCCGTCATTTATGGTCCGATACAGATAGCTATCCATCTAATTGCTTTCTATAATGAATTGATCCGCTGGCAATATGTTGGCTTTGAAAAATAGAATGTGGCATATCAGAAGGAGTCTTAGTCGCAGCCGTAATTCTCCGAGATTGATAGGACGACATGGGCCGAAGACTTGGGAATACTTAACCCAAGAGGCTAGGCTGCCGTTTCAGTGAATGACTGGCTGACTGACTGACTGAGTCACTGACTGCCTGGCTGCCTGAGGAACTGGGCGAATGACTAATTGAGCAATTGAATGCGGTATTTTTAGGGGCCAAGCCAAAGGCCAACTATTTACACAGGCACCCACTGGGGTGGCCTTTCCAGCAGGAGGATGAGATGGAGATGGAGAAGCCTATGGCCCGGCTACCTGCCGCGTCCAACTTGCTTCGCCCATTCGCCCCTCGGAAGATGCATTCCATGATGGATTGATCGCCTCGTATCGCACGTCATAAAATCGTGGCCAATCCAGATAACTTTGCTTCTCCAGATAGCATACCCCGTATATTCCGACTGATCTGACTTTGTATCTGTATCTGTATCTGAGACTATTTATTTCTGTTGCCAGTTCCGCTCCGTGTTGAGTAGTTTGTTTGATTGTTTTTGCTTTTTGGCTGCCGATCGACGGATCGATCGATCGATCGATCGATGGCTGCGGCTGAAAACATTTATCTGTGATGAAAACGGGGTCTGGGAAACAATCTGGCGCCGTGTGTCTAATTAATTAACCATTTATATGTTAATCCAATTGTTAGCTATGCTCCTGCAGTGCTCAACGATTTAAGGCCAATGATGGGTATTGGAAATTTTTTTATATTTTTCAAGATTCCCAACAACAGGGCCGAGTCGTCTTCTATCAATTACACTTGTCCAAATCTTCAAAGTGGCAGACACAGTCGTTTTAGGTTTTATTGCATGACAAGAAGGGGTATATTTTGTTCATGATCAGTCGTTTTAAACTGAAAAATTATTAATAATGAAAAGGATTAGTGAATATAGATAATCGTACAAGACGTTCTCAAGAGGTTTCATGTCAAAACTTGGGAAATTAATTTGATATTAGGAAATAGGTAGGAAATTAAACTTTAAATCGCTAAAGTACTCCGCACAAGAATCAGTTTTTGATGACAATTGAAAGAGACTCGATCTACAAAAAGATTAAGATTTTTCTTAATGATATGCTGATAGGATTTATGTTTTGATGCAGAATGGTAGAGTTTTTTTAAATACCGATAAGGTTTGAAAACATATTCGAAATTCCGGAGAAAATATTTAAAAAACAAACAGCGATTTTATTCAAAGCAGATTAATAGAAGATCTAGAAGTTTTTTAATCTTTAAGGTATTTATATTTGAATAATTACATTGTAAAAAAGTCTTTTAAACAATGTAGCAAGGGCGTAAAGTTCATCGTAAAGAATGCCTTGGAAAGTATTCGCAAAGCCATAAATTTGGGAAAGAGTGCAAATAAATCGATAAGTGCTAAACACAACCGCAGATTTACGAAACACAAACATGCAATATATCCTCGGCAAGATGCATCCGCATCCATGCAGCGGAATTTCGAGTGATTTAAGATGGGGGTTCGAAATTATCACAACTCATTAAGATATAGACCGGGCCACAAGATTGGCGCTCAATATTTACAAATGTATCTGAATGTCGGCAATTAAGAAGTTGGCGCTGTGCGAGGGCCTGTGCATCTCACGGATACTCGAGGGAGGTGTTGAAAATTGTTGGAAACTCATTATAACAAACCGCCGATAGTTGACACAAACCAAATGCCTAAAGGCCAATTAAGGCGTTATTATGGTAGATACAGATACAGAAATGTATCTGTGTATCTGTATATTTGTATCTACATATGTATATATCAAGTGCGATGCATTTCCGTTGCAGTGTAAATAGACGAGAACACCTAGAGTGTTTTTCTTGAGTAAATAAAACACTCGGCCCGCAAAACAATTAGACGCATGCCGAGAACCCAAAATGAATACGAAATTTACATAGCAACTCGTTTATGAAAAGGCCAATAAAAAATGCATAAACTAGTTTAATGCCAGCAACAAAACAAGAATCGTATTTGTACCTACTTGAGATACGCAGATATTTAAAAAACATTTAACAAAAAAGTAGTATTGGCCATCGGCCTCAACCTCGTATGCCCCATGTCGTGTTCGATTACCCCAAATAATTTTTCGCCTTCCCAGAGGTAATTGTGGTATTTTTTGTTGTTGTTCTGATTCTCATTCCTGGTAAACAAACAGACCGCCCCGCATCCACAAAAATACCTCAATGATTATTTCCAATTAAGTGAAAATTTTATTATAAACAAACTAATTTAAATATTTTCAACGTGCGCTTCATTGAACAAAATAATTTACTCAAACAACGAACGAATTCGAATTTCATATTTTTGCTGTCGAAATAATAATATTATTTTCGAATTTTTTTTACCTCTTGACTGCGATTTCTGTAAATAAGGAAATGCGTGAATTGAACTTAACAAAGAATATATTATTTCCCGCGGATATACTCTGCAATTAGTGGAGGAGGATGTGCCCTATAAGTAATGGCGCGGCTTGCTTTATAAAAATAAATAATCTAAGAATTGTGTAAAATATGCAGCCATACGTGGGACTACCAATAACAAAAAATATTCTTTCGCAAGAATATAAGACTTATAGTTACAGAAGAAGCAATTGGGTATAACTTATTGCTTTCCTTTTCCTTCGATTAATATCATCTGGACTTTATATGGCAATTTTCTTCTAATTTTAAGTTGGTAAAAAGCCAAGAGATATGCTAACCTCATTATTTTCCACTCATCTCTTCCATCAGTCAGTCCCACCTATCCCGCATTGGCCACAAACGCTCTGCTCCGATTCCATCAACATCAGCAGCATAAGCCGCCGCTCAGTCCATCAGCTCCTCCTCCGGGAGCGGCGTTGCTGGCGCCTCTTCACCACAGCCTGAAGAGCCTGCAGCAGCAGCGATTCCTGGGCAAAACTCAGCAGCAATTGGACAATATTTCCGCTTCAGCCGGAGCAGGAACTCTACAAAATTTAAGCACCTCCAACCAGACGAATGGAGGTGGCGGCAGTAGTAGCAACAGCAACAATAACAATGGGAAGCGGAAACGCTCTTGGTCACGAGCCGTCTTTACGAATCTCCAGCGGAAGGGTCTTGAGATTCAGTTCCAGCAGCAAAAGTACATAACCAAGCCCGATCGCCGCAAACTGGCTGCCCGGCTAAACCTTACAGATGCTCAGGTGAGTGGGGAAAAAGTGGTTTCCAACCAAGGGGACTTAACTTTTTTAACCATTTCCTTATAGGTCAAAGTGTGGTTCCAAAATCGTCGCATGAAATGGCGGCACACCCGGGAAAACTTAAAAAGTGGACAGGAAAAGCAGCCCCACCAGCAGTCCATACCACCCCCGGGAGGAGCAGGCGGCGGCGAAACTGGCTCCAAGCCAAGTGGAACGAACCAAGAAGTCCTGGACTTCAGCTCCGACAGCTGCTCCAGTGTAGACCTAAGTGAGGAGGCCGACGACGATGATACCGTGGAAATTGATGTGGTGGAGTAGCCATGTCTGAGAACCAAAACCTTCGAAAGAAATGCCATTTAGATGTATTCTGATTTCTAGCAATAATGTAGATACTGCAAACATAATTAATTTATTAAAAATTAATAATAGGATTTAATTTAATATGATTGATATTTATATTATATAATATTTATTTACATAATAAAACGAAAATCGGAGAAAAATACAAAATTGGACCAAACTCGAATCTTTTCTTTCTCTTTTGTTTGAATATTTTAGCCATTTCGCAGCCGAATTGAAAATTATTCCTTAGTAAAAGTATGATAGTGACGAGTGTCCAATATTCGCAGATTGTAGAATTGCAGAAGCCTTCTAAAAATCATAGCAATAAAATGATTATTAGGGGAAGTTGGGGCAACCGTTTATTAAAATCCAAGATGTTATGACTGTTTAAGGCTATGTTTCCTCCATTTTTTAAGTGAATGACATTAACTTATCTGTTCATCTTATACAAATTATACCTTCTTTTATATTCTAATATACCTATGAAGCCCTGATTTTCTACTTTTCAAATTTAATACGAAATGGTATCTCCCATTTTGACCAGTTTCCATTTCCTCCCATCTTGACCAACTCATTTGTTTATGAATGCAAAGGATTTTATTCATTATTCACCAACAACATTATTGATCTAAGATAAACTTCCTATTAAAACACATTTCGACAGTACTTGCAATACGCAATGCTAAATAAAATAAATGCAAAAAGTCGGAACAACAAAGATTGGAAGAAAATTTAATTAAGGGAATACCGCTGCGATCAGCAGAATATGAAACTGTACGACGACGATGAGACCTTCTCTAATCAAGACGACGATAAAAACCGATACCACTAGAATGGGTTGAATGGGAAATGGTTATAGACACTTGGTCAAGCGGGACAGGGGCATGGGGCAAGGGGCAGGGTGCTGGGGTAATTAGACAAACAGTGCCAGCAAACTGTTGATGCACGACATTGAAATATAACACACAAACAGTTTATTATTAATACCATGCCCTTTGAGAAGAAGTATATTGTCTTTTTTGTCAAGGATATATATGGTAATCAAAGATTCTACAAAATCCAGTAGGCAAATTTCTATATGTTTATATATTTTTCTAATTATTAATATTTGGGTCTTAAGTCTGAAAGTTTATTGGCAAGAGTATTATGTCTTCGTCTTAAGAAAATGAAACTTTCGTTTAATTCAACTTGGGTTATATCCGCTGATGCTCAGTTTCGTACGGCAGAGCCAAGAGAGCGGTTCTGTTTCTGCTTAAGTGGCTCACGTTCTTGAACCAAATAATGGATTAATTGTGGATTTCATATAGATAATAAAGAATTATCAGTTGAAAAACAAAAAACCTACTGACCAAAAAACAAGCCATGGGAAATACACAGGCGCGTCCATTGGAGAATCGTGGTTCTGCTTCTCGAAGAAGTAGTGAGTAATGGAATAGGATGATAGTATATAGATATTTGTATCATCCTTGAAATACTTTCATTAGGCATTCTGTGGAACTTTAGATATCCAAGTAGTGTGCGGAATCGCGAGGATTTATCCGTGATGGTCCACAACTCCCGCATGAGCATTACCGACTGGCTGGATCTTCTGGAACTGCAGCAGTACGAAGGTTTGGATACTCTACATTGATACTCTGGCCCAGGTTCCTATCCCCTTTTCCTACTCTTTTGACTTCTTTGACCAGGCAACCTGCAGGAGTATACCAACGTGGACGATGTAGTAGACATCACCGACAAGGAACTAAAACGCTGTGGTGTTCGACCTGCCCATCGCCAGAAGATGTTCAATAGTCTTCTGGGTGTGCGAGCTAAACGTCGACAATCCATGAATATAGAAGGTGAGATCCATGAATAATACAACGAATATCACTCCATTTAATCACCTCAAAGCCTTATCACATTCAGGCGGCCTCGAGTCCGGAATAAGAGGAGTACCACTGCGCAAAAATTCCTGTCCCATGGTTTATCTTGGAGACAAGTCACTCGAAATGGAGAAAAATAATGATAACCGATGCAGTGTTATTACTACGAAGAGCGGAAAAGTTCTTAAGCAACTCCAGTTCGAGGAGCACTCGACAATGTGAGTAAATGGAAAATAAAATGATCAGGGATTTTTGAATAAAGTACTAGCCGGCAAGCCTTACCAGTAAATCCCTTTAGCAACTTCCCCTTCATGTTGGTATGTTAACTCACGTGCACATATTTCAATAACAAAAAAAGTGCGCATGCCCCGCAAAAAAATTTCCCTCATAGCCCGCACGTAGAGCATATCTAACAGTCAACAACCCCCGTAAGGACACCGCACTCGATGTAAGGACATCGTTGTAGCAGTTCAGAATAAAGTGTCGCAAAGTTCAGACAACTTCAAAATAATACGCCAGGCCCTCAAATTTAGTTTTCTGTTTTAGATTTTGTTTCTACGATAAAGAATATAAAAGAAACTTATTAACTTGAAGATTCTTAAAGTAATTTGAAAGGAATCTCCAATTGATATCTAAAGGATATTAGGATAGGGTGCGGCCTAGCCAAAATTTTCAGTGATTAGAAAGCAAAATGGGCGTAGCAGGTGAGTGATATTAAATAAAGAATCATCTTCAGTCTACAACTATTACATGTTTTTGGTTTATGATTTAAAGATTACAAATATAAATACATTCATAAACCTATTGTAATAATTGTACAACTTTTTTACTACAGTCTTGTTTGTGTTTTTGTACTTGAACTTCATAAAAAAAGTTGTGCATGTACCAGCGACTCGAACTCCCAGGAGAAAATGTCCCAAAGACCGCCTTTTTGGGGGGAATGGCCGTGTTTGGCTCTAAATTACCCAAAATAAGGATAACTCTCACCTACCACTCACTCACAATTTCCGCTCATCCCACAGCTACGAGGAACTGAGACCGCGCTCAAAGTGCAACAGCCCGCATTGGACGACCGGCGACTCCGAGATGGACAACCAGGACAGCAGCACTGCCTCCACTCCGCAACCGAATGGCCAACCCAATCCCGGCGATCAACAGGAGGCCTTGGCCCTGAAGAAGGCCCTGGAGTGGGAGCTGAGTCTGGATGCTCGGGAGTTGCGATCGCATGCCTGGTACCATGGGGCCCTGCCACGGCAGAGGGCCGAGGAGATTGTGCAACGCGAGGGTGATTTCCTGGTCCGCGACTGCGCCTCCCAGCCGGACAACTATGTTCTGAGCTGTCGCAGCAAGGCGGCTGTTCTGCATTTTGTGCTCAACAAGGTGAAATTAAATTTAAAAATATTGTAGTTAGTGTTTTAAAATATTTTTCTTTAATATTGTTAGCCAGTCCATCTAAACCACTTAAAACGTAGTTATCCTTATTACATTATTATTGTTGCAGTTGGTCCTTCAACCGGAAACTGTTTATGAACGCATTCAGTACCAGTTTGAAGAGGATGCCTTCGACACGGTGCCGGATCTGATCACCTTCTACGTGGGATCGGGAAAACCCATCTCTATCGCCTCAGGAGCACTTATCCAGTATCCATGCAACCGGACCTATCCTCTCTCCTTCTATGGCCACAAGATCGTGGGGAATCAGCTGCACACCCAGATGCTGGCGGGTCTGCGCGGACTGAGCCCTCTCAGCTCGCCCATGGGCAACGGGGCAGGGCTGCCGAACAGCGTTCCAGGAGTGTTCAGCTTCGAAAGCCCCCAACAGCAGCCCCTTGGAGGAAATCCCCAAAGCTCTCCTCCTCGGGTGCGGCGTGAAGTACCACCGCCTCCGCGGCTGCCAGGCAAGAAACAGCAGCGCTCCCAGAGCCTGACACCAGCCCAGGCCATGGTGGTGAGCAACATCAACAAAATGCAGGAGCAGCAGCAGCTCCTGGCCAACGCCAATGGCAATGGGATGGCGCGCTTCCAGACGATTGCCAGGTGCAACCCCACTAGTGAGCTGCACCTGGAGAGCAAGTTCTCCACCCACTCGCTTCCAAGGACCAGCACTTCCGCTGCCCATGAACTGCGCCAGCAAGCAGCGGCCCGAATGTCGAGCCTGGCCAGGAACTGTAGCCTGGACTTGGCAGAGGACACCGGACCGCCGAGCCCGCCCCCCAAGCCACGCAAGGAGGCGGTGGCCGCCGTTCTGGCCTACCAGGCCAGTGGCTCTGACTCGGGGAACGGCTCTGGGGACTCTGCCCTTGGCGATGGCAGCGAGATTAGCATTCAGCGAGGTGTTGTCATCAAGAATCCCCGGTTTATGAGCAGCTCAGCCTCCAATGGGACATTGAAAAGCTTCACGGACTTCGATGCTCTGGCCTCCGAGGAGCAGCTATTCGCCATGGCCATTGAGGAAATTAAACCAGTAAGTCTTCTAGTCTTGATAAGTTATTTTAATAATAATTATTTTCTCCCTCAGACCAGCAAGTTTGATTTTGAAAACTTTAGCACCCTTTTACTGCCATCCGTGGAGAACAAACCTCTTGACGGAGATGCCCTGAACACCTTCAAGATGATGCTTTTGGAAACAGGTCCAAAGCTGCTGGCGGAGCACATAACCCGCATAGACGTTGGTCTCTTATTGGATGAACCACCCAACGAGGAGGACTACTACCTGAGTTGCTCGGGACTGGAACTACTGACTCTGCCCCATGGAAAAATCATTCGGGAGGACATTATCGAGAGGACACAGTGCATAAAGCTAATGGTGGCTGTGACCATACTCACCTGCCAAACGGATCTCGATCGCGCGGAGCTACTCAGCAAGTGGATCCAAGTTGCGGTGGAAACCAAGACAGCCTTGGGAAATCTGTTTGGATTCTGTGCCATCATGTTGGGGCTGTGCATGCAACAGGTGAGATCCGTGTCGTTGTTCTCACAACTGAGCCACTAACGTATTACTTTACTCATCCCCTTAGATCCAAAAACTAGATCAGGCCTGGCATATCCTGCGGCAGCAGTATACGGACAGCGCATTCACCTTTGAGGCCAAGCTGCGTCCCACGTTGAGCAGTATGAACGAAGCCTCCAATCCCCAGGCTCCGAATACAACCGTTCCCCATGTCCTACTCTACTCCCTGCTAATCGATCGTCCTGTTTTGGACATCCTAAATTACTCGAACATCGACGATCGTCCCTCCTTGTATCACACCTGCATTGCTCCCTGGGAGTCCAAGGCAGATGACTTCGGGATGACCATCAATTACCAGCACTTGGATGCGTCACGCGGCTTCCTAAAGAACTTGGATCTATATCGAAAGAATGCCAAAATCATTCTCGAAGATGCCAGCACCAGGATGGATGAGCTACTGTCAGACGCATTCCGGTTGGTAACCTATAAAATAGTCGTAAAAAACGACCTATAACCATTTGAATTTCCTTTACAGAACTGAGTTCCACGTCAAATTCCTTTGGGGCAGCTCCGGGATCACGGCCAAGGCCATGGATCGTCACAGCAAGCTGGAGAAGGTGCTAAGCCTCATGGCTGACAAGTTCAGCATGATGGCCGAAAGTAATAGGCAATAATCTCTTATCTCTGACCCCTCAGTAACCTCTTTCTGTAACCAATGAGTTATGAGAACGAATCACTTCTCTCCCAAGTCCATGTCTCTTTATAATCATCTCCGATTGCCGATTAACCCTCCGCCAATTTAAAATTCTTGCTGTCTCTACCTCAGCCTGAGTATTTAACAATTAAGCAGATACACAGAAGCACTTTATGTTACAGTTCAAATATTTATTAATCCTTAATTAAGAAAAAATTAGATATACTTGCGTTAAATGCAACGTGAAATGGAATCAAAATAGAAACCGATAATTATATTTATTTTGTCCAGGAGAAACCTCACACTTCAACGCACTACTAAAGTCTCTCTATAACAATTATCAATACTACACTATATAAAATATTCTACTATAGATCGGACAATATATACTAATCCAAGCATCGTATACACACTCTCGCATAATTATATACAATACCATGAAATCTGGCAATACATAATTTTGCAATTATATAAGTGATACTGCAGTAAAGATAATGCAAATAAATAAACACTAAGGGAAAATAAAGTGATCGTTACTTCGTTTTTTTTACTCATTACATTCGACTGTGGGAGTAAAATTCCCAACTAATGCCACGGGTCCAGCACTTGTTTGTCGGCAATGGAGGCAAAATAATCTTGGTCCAAGTGGAGAACGAGTACGGAGACTATGCCTGTCAACGACTATTTGAACTGCCTTGAGCCATGAGCCATATACTTTAAACGAATTGTACATTGATTTTCTTTCAATCCGCATAAAAATCTGGAAACACATTTTTTTAGATTTTTTGTGAAATTTTCTGGAGGATCCCCTTCGAAAATTTAGAAAAAGGCTTTGGACCCACAATGTGGCCTCCATTGATGGCTATAACTTTGTCAATAATGATCAGTTTTCTTAGAGGGATACCTTAAACGATTTGTAGATCGATTACCTTTCAATCTGCATCAAAATATAGGAGAATATTTTTTTCAGATTTTTTGTGAAATTTTCTGGAGGATCCTCTTCGAAAATGTAGAAAAAGGCTTTGGACCCACAATTATGGCCCGATTTGAGGCTATAACTTTGTCAATAATGATCAGATTCCTTAGAGGGATACCTTAAACCTTAGAGGGATTTGTAGATCGATTCCCTTCCAATCTGCATCCAAATCTAGGAACAAATTATTTTTTCGATTTTTTCTCAAATTTCCTGTAGGATCCCCTTCAAAATGTGGAAAAATGCATGGAGGCACAATATGACCCAGTGCGATGGCTATATCTTTGCCAATAATCACCCGATTCTTGAGGGGAATACCTTAAACGATTTGTACATCGATTCCCTTCCAATCTGCATCAAAATCTAGGAACATTTTATTTTTTCGATTTTTTCTCAAATTTCCCGGAGGATCCCCTTGAAAATGTGAAAAATTTCAAGGAGGCACAATATGGCCCACTGCGATGGCTATATCTTTGCCAACATTCACCCGATTCTTGAGGGGAATACCTTAAACGATTTGTACATCGACTCCCTTCCAATCTGCATCAAAATCTAGGAACAAATTATTTTTTCGATTTTTTCTCAAATTTCCTGGAGGATCCCCTTCAAAATGTGGAAAAATGCATGGAGGCACAATATGGCCCACTGCGATGGCTATATCTTTGCCAACATTCACCCGATTCTTGAGGGGAATACCTTAAACGATTTGTACATCGATTCCCTTCCAATCTGCATCAAAATCTAGGAACAAATTATTTTTTCGATTTTTTCTCAAATTTCCTGGAGGATCCCCTTCAAAATGTGGAAAAATGCATGGAGGCACAATATGGCCCACTGCGATGGCTATATCTTTGCCAATAATCACCCGATTCTTGAGGGGAATACCTTAAACGATTTGTACATCGACTCCCTTCCAATCTGCATCAAAATCTAGGAACAAATTATTTTTTCGATTTTTTCTCAAATTTCCTGGAGGATCCCCTTCAAAATGTGGAAAAATGCATGGAGGCACAATATGGCCCACTGCGATGGCTATATCTTTGCCAACATTCACCCGATTCTTGAGGGGAATACCTTAAACGATTTGTACATCGATTCCCTTCCAATCTGCATCAAAATCTAGGAACAAATTATTTTTTCGATTTTTTCTCAAATTTCCTGGAGGATCCCCTTCAAAATGTGGAAAAATGCATGGAGGCACAATATGGCCCATTGCGATGGCTATATCTTTGCCAATAATCACCCGATTCTTGAGGGGAATACCTTAAACGATTTTTATATCGATTCCCTTCCAATCTGCATCCAAATCTAGGAACAAATTATTTTTTCGATTTTTTCTCAAATTTCCCGGAGGATGCCCTTGAAAATGTGAAAAAATTCAAGGAGGCACAATATGGCCCACTGCGATGGCTATATCTTTGCCAATAATCACCCGATTCTTGAGGGGAATAGCTTAAACGATTTGTACATCGATTCCCTTCCAATCTGCATCAAAATCTAGGAACAAATTATTTTTTCGATTTTTTCTCAAATTTCCTGGAGGATCCCCTTCAAAATGTGGAAAAATGCATGGCACAATATGGCTCATTGCGATGGCTATATCTTTGCCAATAATCACTCGATTCTTGAGGGGAATACCTTAAACGATTTGTACATCGATTCCCTTCCAATCTGCATCCAAATCTAGGAACAAATTATTTTTTCGATTTTTTCTCAAATTTCCTGGAGGATCCCCTTCAAAATGTGGAAAAATGCATGGAGGCACAATATGGCCCACTGCGATGGCTATATCTTTGCCAATAATCACCCGATTCTTGAGGGGAATACCTTAAACGATTTGTACATAGATTCCCTTCCAATCTGCATCAAAATCTAGGAACAAATTATTTTTTCGATTTTTTCTCAAATTTCCTGGAGGATCCCCTTCAAAATGTGGAAAAATGCATGGAGGCACAATATGGCCCACTGCGATGGCTATATCTTTGCCAATAATCACTCGATTCTTGAGGGGAATACCTTAAACGATTTGTACATCGACTCCCTTCCAATCTGCATCCAAATCTAGGAACAAATTATTTTTTCGATTTTTTCTCAAATTTCCTGGAGGATCCCCTTTAAAATGTGGAAAAATGCATGGAGGCACAATATGGCCCACTGCGATGGCTATATCTTTGCCAATAATCACCCGATTCTTGAGGGGAATGCCTTAAACAATTTGTTAAACAACGATTACCTTCCGATTCCCGATCTGCATCAAAATCTCAAAACTTTTTTTTTCCGATTATTTCTCAAATTTCTTGGAGGATGGCTTTTAAAATATTTTAAAATGCTTAGAGACTCAATATGACCCCCAGCGATGGCTATAGATATCAGCCCTCTCAACTGAACTGAAATTTTCTGGAGGATCCTCTTCGAAAATGTAGAAAAAGGGTTTGGACCCACAATTATGGCCCGATTGGAGGCTATAACTTTGTCAATAATGATCAGATTTCTTAGAGGGATACCTTAAACGATTTGTAGATCGATTACCTTTCAATCTGCATCAAAATATAGGAGTATATTTGTTTCAGATTTTTTGTGAAATTTTCTGGAGGATCCCCTTCGAAAATTTAGAAAAAGGCTTGAAGCCACAATGTGGCGCACATTGATGGCTATAACTTTGCCGATAATCATCAGATTACTTAGTGGGATACCTTAAAAGATTTTTAGATTGATATTCTTTCAATCTGAATCAAATTCTATAACATAATATTTTAGATGTTTTGTGAAATTTTCTAGGTGATCCTAAAAACTGAAAAATGCGAGAAAGGTAACTTATGGCCCCCAGCGATGGTTGTGCCTTGAAGATTTTTCGTCCTATTCTTGAGAAATATAAAACTTTTAGTTCTTTTGATCGGCAATTTTTCACACCCCTTTTATCCCATATATTATGTATTTCATTAACCAAAGGAATATGATTTAAAAAAAGGTAATAGGGCTTCAATCTCTATTGACCTACATTCAGTAAAATATTAAGAAAATCGAGGAAAGATAGTCTCAAAAGTATCAAGCCATTCCGATTCTCCGGGTACATGGCATCCTTGATCCAGTGATATGTATCCGTCACTGCAATGACCGCCAGACATTTGGGCAATATTGTATTACCCTCAGCAAGGGTATAACGATTTGAAATTATCAAAACACTTATCGTAATGACTGTTAATCCCCACTGTGTGGGATTCGATTATAAAACCACTTCAGATCAGCCCTCTCAATTTGCTAAACGTAAAAAATAAAACCAATGAATTTTAAATAATAGAGTCGCCGGAAAAATGTACATGTTTATCAGCCACTCGAGAGGCGGTCAGAGGCTTTATCAGGCCGCCAGGAAAGGAACGACCAAAGTACCCATTAAGCATTATCCATTACCCATGGAATCGGTTGACATTGTGCTCCGGTCAGTGCTGGGGAACGGTCGACGGTTTCTCGGCGGTAGTTTGAATCTGAAACTTAAATAAAAAGAGCGAGCTTTGAGTCTGGTTTCTGTGTTGGCTTTCCAAGCTCCATCCGAATAAAAATGAGCGGTTGTTTTCGCTCCAAACGTAAACTGACAATGGCCGTGAGTGCTTGTGTGATCATCGCGGTGATGGCCCTCACCGTCGGCCTTTGTGTGGGCCTGGGCAGTAGTGCCGAAGGTCGCGAGGTTAGTTTTCCTGGAGGATTCGTGTGACAGTTGGCATTTGATAAATTCTACATCCTGCAGGACCAGCCCAGGTTCACGATCGACCATAAGGCCAACAGCTTCATGCTGGACGGAGAGCCTTTTCGCTATGTCTCTGGATCTTTCCACTATTTCCGGGCGGTGCCAGAGGCCTGGCGCAGTCGATTGCGAACCATGCGAGCATCCGGTCTCAATGCACTCGATACGTAAGTAAATGCCTTGAGCTTTCACTTAAATCTTAACCACTAAATTATCTTTTTTTTATGACTTAAGTATATTTTTTTTACGAGAGTTAATGTATTTCAATTAATTTCTATGTGGATCAGCTATGTGGAATGGTCTCTTCACAATCCCCACGAAGACGAGTACAACTGGGAGGGCATTGCTGATGTGGTGAAGTTTTTGGAGATTGCCCAGGAGGAGGACTTCTACATTATCCTACGACCAGGACCTTATATATGTGCTGAAAGAGACAATGTAGATAGTTTCTATAATCGCCAAATGTTACAAAAGACTATAAAATTGGATTCATGTTCCTTTTAGGGCGGCCTTCCCCACTGGCTCTTTAAGAAATACCCTTCTATTAAGATGCGAACCAACGATCCCGACTATATAGCTGAGGTGGGAAAGTGGTATGCCCAACTAATGCCACGGCTCCAGCACCTGCTTGTCGGCAATGGAGGCAAAATAATCATGGTCCAAGTGGAGAACGAGTACGGAGACTATGCCTGTGACCACGACTATTTGAACTGGCTGCGTGACGAGACAGAGAAGTACGTGTCTGGCAAAGCCCTGCTGTTCACGGTGGATATCCCCAACGAGAAAATGAGCTGTGGAAAAATAGATAACGTGTTCGCCACCACGGACTTTGGTATCGATCGTAGTAAGTGAACTGTTAGCTTGTCCTTGGGTTTGTTGCTTCTTCTATTGCCCACTGCAGTTAATGAAATTGAAGAAATCTGGAAAATGCTGCGAGTCCAACAACCCACTGGTCCGTTGGTCAACTCTGAGTTCTACCCTGGTTGGCTTACCCACTGGCAGGAGCAGAACCAAAGGCGAGATGGCCAGGAGGTAGCCGATGCATTGAGGTGGGTTTGGCCAATTCTACGTTCTGAACGAGCTACGCCCGGATATAAGATTATAGATCCTAACAACACCCTTCCATTACTCCAGGACCATTCTCAGCTATAATGCCAGCGTTAACTTGTACATGTTCTTCGGTGGAACCAACTTTGGATTCACAGCCGGAGCCAACTACGACTTAGACGGAGGAATTGGTTACGCCGCGGATATCACCAGCTATGACTACGATGCAGTGATGGATGAAGCCGGTGGGGTTACCTCCAAATACGACAAAGTCAAGGCTGTGATTGGGGAGTTCCTGGAGTTGCCCGAGATCACCTTGAGTCCTGCCAAGCGCATAGCCTACGGAAAAGTGGAGGTAACACCCGCACTGGCCCTGCTCTCCGCAGAGGGAAGAGCTGCCCTTGCAAAGGGCGATCCAGTGGAGTCGGTCAAGCCCAAAACGTTCGAGGAACTGGACCAGTACTCGGGACTGGTACTGTACGAAACAGAGCTTCCTACCATGGACCTGGACCCGGCCCTCCTCAAGGTGGATCAGATCAATGACCGCGCACACGTCTTCGTCGACCAGGAGCTGGTGGGCACCCTCTCCCGCGAGGCCCGGATCTACTCGCTGCCACTTAGTAAAGGCTGGGGCAACACTCTCCAGCTGCTGGTGGAAAACCAGGGACGGATTAATTTCTACATTTCCAACGACACGAAGGGTATTTTCGGAGATGTTAGCCTGCAGCTACACAATGGTGGCTACCTGCCGCTGGAGAACTGGAGAAGCACTGCCTTTCCGCTGGACCAATCCTCTGTCGAACTCTGGCGCCGAGAGCGTAGCAGCCAAAAAGACCTGGACTCGTTCCTGGCCAGACAACGCATCCTGCGTAATGGACCCCTCGTGTACACAGGCACCTTGACGGTGGGGGAAGTGGGTGACACCTACCTGAACATGGCCGGATGGGGCAAGGGTGTGGCCTATGTAAATGGCTTCAATCTGGGGCGCTACTGGCCTGTCGCCGGTCCCCAGGTTACCTTGTATGTGCCTAACGAAGTCCTCAAGGTGGGAGAGAACTCTGTTGTTATCCTGGAGTACCAACGGGCTAATAAGACAACAAACGGAGACGATCTGCCGGCCGTGCAGTTCGATGCAGTGGCTCAACTGGATGGACAGTCCGGAGAAGTCGCTCTCAAATAAGGCACAGTTGGGTGTTATTCGTGAGATTTTTATTTAAAGCAGTTTTGATTGATATTTGCACAACAACCTTTGTTAAGCTATAAAATATACATTTTCTAGTTCTTATCGTTACCCCATTATTTCCTATTTAATTAAAATGTTAATGTGCTTGACTGACGCTCCTTCGTTTTATTTAAATTGCAATTGACGCTTGGTTACCACTATTTTGTATAAATAATTACTTTTATTTTATAATTGCAGTCATATTTATTTTATAATCGACTTTTTCGGACATTTCTTCAAAGGTATTTTTAAAATCATTGGCAAATTGAGATTCAGATATTTTTTCATTTTTTTTATTCATTTTAAGTTAATCATTACATAAAAGATTCATCGGTTTTTTTGTTTTGGCAAATAGAGATTCGTATTTTTATAAAAGTTATGAAAATATTAAATACAATTAATACCATTTTAATTCAAGTCATTCATTAATTCAAGTGTTATGTGTTTTTTTTTTAGTAAATTTTTATAGAATACTTCTTGATAAAGTCTTTGAATTGTGTTTTTTATGACAAAGACTTCTATAGAATGTTCTTGCAAAGTTTTAAATTACTTTATTGAAGTCTTGTAGGAAATTATAGAGTATTTATTTACTTTCCAGCTTTTCAAAAAAGTTGGCTCTGAATACTTGGTTTGGGCAGTGAAATAATAATCTGGAGTCTTCATTTATATGTTTAAGTTGGTTTTGTAGATTGTTGGCGGTTGGTTTTAAAGCTGCGTCTTAATTATTTTAAGTGGATATTACTTATTTTAAACTATTTCTCGCCACGTTAAAGGAAAACGTTTTCTATCCTCTTTAAAGCGCATTACAAATTTTGCATATAAAAATTATTATTAAAGAGAATCTATAATACATTTTTTAACTCTGTGTTTCAAAAATATACGCATATGTGCTTTATGTTAAGCTAGCATCTTTTTTTTTATCTTTAAGCATTTTTTTAAGGTCGTAAAAATCATTAAGCAAGCTGCATTGTTTTCGTTCTGGTGTGTACTTTTGTGCATTTTGTGCCCCCGCACAAAAAAGTTTGTGACTCGTTTATAAAAACTGACATTAGTGGTGCTAGGTTGATCAGTAATTGATTCAGTTTAGGAAAGAGTTTCACATTATTTTCGTTTCGTGTTTTGAAAATTGTTGCAAACAATTTTGTCTTGTTTTGTTTCTCTATACATTTCATATAATATATCACAGCTGCATTTCAAGTTAAAATTTTTGTATCTCCGCTACCATCTTTTGCATTCATTGTAAAACGTATAGAAAATCTATTCAAAATGTTTAGCTATTGTAATCTCGTTAAGTTCTCATGTTGGCTAAGACAAGCCCAAGTAATAACAGAAAAAATTTGGCAACCTAGTTAGTATTTAGTCAGTATTCACAAAGACGGAATGAATTCGCTTTAGCTAAGTTTAAATTATTTTCGTGGCAAACATACTGAGAGGAGACTTATAATCTTTAAACAATCTAAATATAATCTCGAATAAGATTGCTGAGATTTATAAACTTTTGTCCCCCATATGTCTTGCAAATATCTTTTGATCGTAAGCTACTGTGCTAACTCCGATATGGTATATAAGAGCGATTGGGCAGATAAGTATTAGTAGTTTTTGATTCGTAGTTAATATTACCCCAAATGTAAGACATTAATGATCAATTGAATCCTCCTAAAGTGCTGTGGGGGCAGCAATACCCAATTGTCAGTGCCACTTAGACTTTTGCGTATAGATGTCAGCACGTAGATTTTGTGCGAAACAAATTCCCAATATCTGAAATATTCAAAGAATTAGTTTACATTCAACTTTCTCCATTAAGGAAACGAAATTTCAAATAAAAATCGAAACAAAAACCTGGAAAAACATCGCAACAATGACTGATGTCGAAATAATAATCAAATTGTGCTCCATCCACTCTTCTCCAGCTTGAACGCATCCCTTTTCATAGATTATCTTTGACAGCTCCAAGCCCTGTCATTCAAAATCAAAAGAAAAGCGGAAGGAAATGAGAAAATAATAAATTCCAGACATCAGATAGACTTAGGCCAACTTAATCCATTAATTAAATATCGTAAATGAAGTGACAAATACGGAGATAAGACAAATAAACATTGCTCGTTATAAATCTTCCGTAAGCACCTGTAACACGAGCAGACCCACGCAACAGGCCGCCACACTAATTAGATGCGCCTCCAGCCAATCCTCACCAGCGCGTAAGCAACCGCGCTCGTGTATGTTCCTATCCACTGGCTGCTTGCGTAAAAATGTCAGAGAAACCTAGTATTTTGGAGGACTCGATAATCCAACCAGTTAACTTACGTAGCCCTCCTTTCGCACGTCGTAGCCACACTGCTTATTCTTGATGAGCTCCTGCGGGCGTCGGCGGCAGCAGGAGAATGGCACGCCGCATGCCTCTCTGCTACCAATGGCGATGGAGGAACAGTTGAAATAGTTGTTGCTGTCCCAGTCCTTGGGTCCGTCAATTCCACAGCACTGCAGCCAGTCCTCTTGTATCCAATCGATGAGATTCTGTTGGTCGGCATCCTCTCGATAGTGTCGGATGAACGCCTTCAAACCCTCCGTAGCCTGGTCTTTAATCTGCAATGCAAACATCACTGTGAAGTAAAAAACTTTCCAAACCAAGGTAAATAGTGAAACTCACCCAGCCCTTGTCCTTGAGCACAAAGGCCAGCGCACAAAACCCAATCTCAGCTATAAGGAGGACACTCAAGAAGATGGCATACTGCAGGTAGAATTAGGATATATTGTAAGGCCTTGTAATATCACCAAGACACTTACCGCGCCCAGGAGACAGGTGTTCTCCCGCAGCGCACCCACGCTGCCCATGAAGCCGAGCAAAAAAGTGACCCCGCCCAGTATGATCAACACAAAGGCCGGGTCCAGGGCGATAAAATGCAGCCGCGTTATGTTGCGGAACATGTCCTTTTCCGTCCAGGCCCAGATTCCTACGGAAAGGACCAACAGCGCCGAGAGCCAGAGGATAACATTGCTGGCGAAGAGCAGGTACTTCAGGCAGCAGCTTATCTCGCTAGTTTCCCTCCGGTATTTGCGCACTGCTGGCATCGCGGTCCAACTGGGCTGGATAACTTGGTTGGCAACTGGCTACAAAAAGAAAACAAAAGGCTACGAGTTTCTGATTTTTCTGCGAGAGTGTTGTTGTTTTTTAATAGTGATGGGAGTTTTTCTTATCGATGTACGGGACAGAGCTTTTTCTGTTAATTTTGAACTATAATACTTCTATGCAAATCAAGAGGTTTTTTTTTGTAAATTTATATTAATATCTAATTAAAATAATGAAAAAAAAAATTAAAACACCTTAACTTTCGGCTCTAATCTGGAATTTTAGTATTATCAGTCTGCAGTGGAGCATGGAATCTGGTAACACTGTATGGAATCGGTAAGGGGGTCACACTGGACACATGTAGCAGCAGAAAACGCAGACATCGAAGAAAGAAATCAGCGAAAAGCAAAATAAATACACATTTAGGTAGTTTGGAAGTGTCGGGCTCGGTGTTTATGGAACATTTCGATCATTCAGGGAGCGTGCGCGGCAACCATCTATGACGACAGTGAGTTTTTTTTCCCCCTCGCAGCACCCCCAGCACCCGACTGTGCATATGTATTTGTGTGTGTGCGTGCGTGAGTTTGAGGGAACTTCTGATGGCTGAAATTGTTTAATTAGCAACGAAATACGAACTAAAATCATTGGCCCACCTAGGCGACTGGCCCGCTGGTGGAAAACAGTGCGAAAGGAGTTGAAAAGTGTGAAACTAGTAGCAGTGTGGCGGCCACCAGGGCAAACAACCCCCCGCACTCAATCGAGAAAATGTTTGTATGTCTGTCGCTGCTGCTACTGCTGGCAGCGCAGTCGACAGGCGAAAATCTGTAATAAAAAGTGAAAACCCAACCAATAATAACCAAATTCGGAAGTGCTAGGTTAGGACAAGCCACTATTGTGTTGGAGAACGGTGGAAAAACTAGAAAAAAAATTGTACATAGTTCGGCGTGAAGAGAATCTCGCGCACCAAGTCCGCCGTACGCCAGCAGCGCTGCAAAGTGCGTTGCGTCGCTGCCCAGGTCGCCATCATAGCAAAAAAAAAAAATTGAAAAAAAAATACATATATTTGAGATCCCCACGTCTGGAATATAGTAGTGCCGCGCCGATGTGACACGAAACAAATACTTGTATCTAATTGCCACCGAAAGTTTGAATGTGCGGGAGTTGATTCTTTGAAAAGTACAGTGCTGCATTGCTTTCCCTTCCGCACTCCCCCACACGCCACACCACTCCACTCCACCGCCTCGCAGTTGTGTTAATATGCAATATGGCAGTGCAAATGCGTAAAAATCACATCGTTGACGAGGTCTGTTTCTGTTTTTGTTGTGGCTCTCCGCTGCCGCGACACGTTGCTGCCCCCAGAGAGCAGCAATTAATTCTTTTCCCATCCACTTGGCCAGCTTATGCCAGCCAGGCTATGGTTATGGCTATGGCGTTTAAAACACAACATTCGAAAATAATTAAAAGATTGTGGTGCTAATTTCGCTAAACCCCAGTCCCTGCCCGTTCGTATGTATTGTACATATATGTACTTGACGCGCGTGTGTGTGTGTTTGTTTTCGAGTACCTGTGTGTATCCGTGTTGCGCTGCATGCCTCTCGCTCAGTGTGTGTGTGTGTTCGGCTGAAAATGAAAATTATGTAAAGAAGCTTTTGGCTTAGGCTCGCTTTACCCCCTGCCTCCTCCCCACCCTTCCGGTGCAACGCGATCAATAAATCGGCGGAAGGAGTATCCTTTCCGGCAGATGCCGCTCCACCTGATAATGGCTATAAAGTAGAGTCTGGTATCAGTTATTGGGGGACTAGTATTCCCTTATCCCTAAATCGGAGGAGCTGTAAGCGCAGCATGCGGCTCTGCCGCCGCCACCGCCGCTGTCACTTTGCTGCCCGATGTACTTTGCTCACTTGTGATACAGAAAAACGGTACTCGCCTGCTGCTGCGGCTAGTGACTCTCTTCTGTAAGAGAGGGAGAGAGAGCAGGCTCTTCCTGATCAAGCGTACGAGAAACTATAGTTCCCATCCATAGACACATGAGCTATGCTACGCACTCCCCTCCCCACCCCACCCACTTTTACTCCCTTGCCGCATCACTCGGTGGTGGTGCGCCCCACATTTGTTTTGCGAGTGTGTATGTGTCTAACGGTGCTTACAACCACCATCACAGCAAAGCTCTGCCATTTATCTGATTGCCTGGAAGGGGGATTGGAGGGGGGTAGGAATTGTAACAAATATTAAAACCTTAACCTGAACCGTTTTTTTTTTTTGTTTTCCAAAATGGCTTCGTTTCCGCTTCTGCCATTTCTGAGCAATTCATCGACTGGCACTATCCAATCCTTGCGGGGAAGTCCTTTCGGGGATCCAATAGTTTGCAATTATACACGAGACTCCCCCCTGGGCACTTCCGCTTTGGGCGCATTTGATTAATAAGTTTATTGGTCGGTCGCCATGTTATACACACCACTTTTGTATGCAACAAATTGCAAAACTAACCTCATAGTTGGCAGTGAAATATAAAAAAAGTTAAAAGACTAAAATGGAGTGTGTGTTTATCTAAGAGGGGGTTGGAGAAAAAATGGTTTAGGGGAAGGACTTGCAGGCTTTACTTGAAAAATAAATAAAATTTGAATAAAAAATAAATAAAATCATAACCTATAAAGACCTACAGCTCTGCTGAGGGGAAGCCAAAGGTCCTCCTCTGCAGAACTCTTTTTAAGTTTAAACAACTTTTGTGCAAAAAAATGTACATAATATAATTAATCCGTGTCTAATTACTTCCATTTGAGACCTGCTTTGCGTATAATGTTAACTGAGGCTCAATAAATAAACCCAAAACGTGATGAAAGCGGGTGCTTTCCGGCACCACTCTACCCCCAGGCCAGACCTGCACTTCATCCCAAAAGTTAACCTCCAAGGCCCCACATTAAGTGACACTTTTGAAATGGAATCACAGTTGCCACATCGGCCGATAGAACGAAAGCGAGCGAGGCTTCCATCCCTGCATTAGAGATCTAATCATCTCATCTATTGGAAACTAAATCGAACTAATATCCCCATTTTGTGTGCATCTTTGCAGAGACGAGGGGAATAAGACGAGAAACTGAACGATTTTTAAAACCATGTCCGCCAAAACTGAGGCGGACAATACGGCGGCCGCCAGTTCGGGCGGCACTTCATCATCCGGCGGCACATCATCATCATCATCTGGCGGTGTATCTGCCAACGGAACAGCGACTCCGGCACGCCGCCTGCGCACTCGCAACTCAACCGGCAATGGAACGGCGAGCGGTGGTGATTCCGCCAAGAAATCAGGTACCAGCGACGAGTCATCCACACCACAAACACCTGCAGGAGCAGCAGGATCTCAAGCCAATCAATCGACAGTCACCACGCCGGCAGCTGCTGTGGACCGACCCATGCCCAGCGTGCCCATGAACCACGCCAGCAGCAGTGTCTCGGCCAGCAAAAAGTATCACAACAGCTGCCCCCATCCCACGCCCACTCCCACTGGGATCAAGAAGACAGTCCACACCCAGCCGCATAGCAGCAATAAGTTCGATCAGAGTAAGAACGAGGAGTTCCACTTCGACACGCCGCCCGAGTGCCCCGTCTTTCGGCCCACCGTCGAGGAGTTCAAGAACCCCCTGGCCTACATCAGTAAGATTCGGTCCGTGGCCGAGAAGTGCGGCATTGCCAAGATCCTGCCGCCGGCCACCTGGTCGCCGCCGTTCGCCGTCGATGTGGACAAACTGCGGTTTGTGCCGCGTGTCCAGCGGCTGAACGAGCTGGAGGCGAAGACGCGGGTCAAGTTGAACTTCCTCGACCAGATCGCCAAGTTCTGGGAGCTGCAGGGCTCCTCGCTGAAGATTCCCATGGTGGAGCGCAAGGCCCTGGACTTGTACACGCTCCACCGCATCGTCCAGGAGGAGGGTGGCATGGAGCAGACCACCAAGGACCGCAAGTGGGCCAAGGTGGCCAACCGGATGCAGTATCCTTCCAGCAAGAGCGTGGGAGCCACTCTTAAGGCGCACTACGAGCGCATCCTTCATCCCTTCGAGGTGTATACATCCGGCAAGGTTCTGGGTCCCACGGGAGGAGCCACCGGATTGGGCGGTACTCCCGTCAAGTTGGAGGACGGCGGTGGTACGGACTACAAGGCCCACGAGATACCCACTCGCCAGCAGATCGCGCCTCCCAATGAGACCAGCACTAGGCGTTCCAAGCGCTTCGGCAACTCCAGCGCCAGCTGTGGCCTGAGTGTTCCCACTTCTGGAGCCAAGCCCATGATCGTCAAGACGGAAGCCAAGGAGGAGTTCAAGCGCGACCTGCTCAGCAGCTTCAATGCCGTGAATAGCACCGCCGCACCCGGCTCTGGCGGGCCGACCAACACCCGTGGCGCAAGTCAGAAGAAGGGCAGCGAGCAGCCGCCGCTAATCGTCGATCCCCTGATGAAGTACATCTGCCACATCTGCAACCGGGGCGACGTCGAGGAGTCGATGCTGCTCTGCGACGGATGCGACGACAGCTATCACACCTTCTGTCTGCTGCCGGCTCTGACCAGCATTCCCAAAGGTTAGTATTCCCCTCCAGCTTATGACTAAGAACGGCCTTTAATCATCACTTTCCTCCTCCAATCCCTTTCAGGAGAGTGGCTCTGCCCGCGCTGTGTGGTGGAGGAAGTCAGCAAGCCGCAGGAAGCATTCGGTTTCGAACAGGCCGAGCGGGAGTACACCCTCCAGCAGTTTGGCCAGATGGCCGACCAGTTCAAGCAGGAGTACTTCCGCAAGCCGGTGCACCTGGTGCCCACTGAGATGGTCGAGCGGGAGTTCTGGCGCATTGTCTCCTCCATTGACGAGGACGTGACCGTCGAGTATGGCGCCGATCTGCACACGATGGATCACGGCTCTGGGTTTCCGACGAAGAGCTCGCTGTATCTGCTGCCGGGCGACCAGGAGTACGCCGAGTCCAGCTGGAACCTAAACAACCTACCGCTGCTGGAGGACTCGATCTTGGGCCACATCAATGCCGATATTAGCGGCATGAACGCGCCCTGGATGTACGTGGGCATGTGCTTCGCTGCCTTCTGCTGGCACAACGAGGACCACTGGAGCTACTCGATCAACTACCTGCACTGGGGTGAACCGAAAACCTGGTACGGCGTCCCTGGCTCCTGTGCCGAGCAGTTCGAGGAGACAATGAAGCAAGCTGCCCCCGAACTGTTCTCCTCCCAGCCCGATCTTCTCCACCAGCTGGTAACGATTATGAATCCCAACATCCTGATGAATAACCGCGTCCCGGTGTATCGCACCGACCAGCACGCCGGCGAGTTTGTGATCACCTTCCCCCGGGCCTACCATGCCGGCTTCAATCAGGGCTACAACTTCGCCGAGGCGGTCAACTTCGCGCCCGCCGACTGGCTGAAGATGGGGCGCGAGTGCGTCAACCACTACTCGATGCTGCGACGCTTCTGCGTCTTCTCGCACGACGAACTCGTCTGCAAGATGGCCCTGGAGCCGGCGAAGCTGACCTTCGGCATCGCCACCGCATGCTACATCGACATGGCCGAGATGGTGGACACAGAGAAGAAGCTGCGCAAGTCCCTTCTCGAGTGGGGAGTGACGCGGGCCGAGAGGCGAGCCTTCGAGCTGGTTAGCGATGATGAGCGCCACTGCCAGGAGTGCAACACCACGTGCTTCCTCTCGGCGGTGGCCTGCGAGTGCAACGACAAGCTGATCGTCTGCCTGCGCCACTACACTGTGCTATGTGGCTGTGCTCCCGAGAAGCACACCCTCATCTACCGCTACACGCTGGACGAGATGCCGCTGATGTTGCAGAAGCTGAAGGTCAAGGCGCACAGCTTCGAGCGATGGCTATCTCGCTGCCGTGACATCGTGGACGCGCACACACCCACCTCGGTGACCTTGCAGGAGTTGCAGGAGCTGTGCAAGGAGGCCGAGAGCAAGAAGTTCCCCTCCTCGCTCCTCATCGACCGCCTCAATGCGGCAGCCATCGAGGCCGAGAAGTGTGTGACAGTCATCCAGCAGCTGGGAATCAACAAGGTACGTGTCTCCGCAAGGTATCTTCGCACTAAACTAATCCGTATTACATTCCTTGCTCTCTAGGTCCGCACCCGATCAGATCACAACCAGGAGGCGGCCCAGTACAAGCTGACCATGGAGGAACTGGAGCTGTTTGTCCAGGAAATCGATAATCTCTGCTGCATCATCGACGAAGGCGCCTCGGTGCGGGAACTGCTCGTGTTGGGCAAGCAGTTTGTGGAGCGGGCTGAGAAGCAGCTGCAGCTAACGCTCGAGTCCCTCGAGGAGAGTGAGCTGGAAACGCTAATTAGCGAGGGCAGCTCGTTGCGGATCGAGCTGCAGCAGCTGGACCTTCTGCAGAAGCGTCTGAAGCAGTGCAAGTGGTTCAAGCGCTCGCAGGGCCTGCGGGAGACCAGCTCCAAGCTGACCTACCAGGACGTCAAGAATTTACTTCACATGGCAGCGGCTGATCTCGATCCCACGGATCCCTATGTGGACCGGGAGATGCGCAAGTTGCAGCAAATCGGTGCGGAAATCGAGGCTTGGGAGGCACAGGCGGCCAAGTACTTCCGCCGGCTGACTCAGCAGCACGAGCTGGCCGAGATCGAGCAGTTCCTGAAGTCGGCGGGCGAAATTAACGGTCAGGTGCCGTCGCACGGTCTGCTCAAGGATGCGCTGCGGAAGGCGCGCGAGTGGCTACGGGCCGTGGAGCAACTGCAGCAGAACAACCACGTCACCTATTGCCACACCCTCGAATCGATGATCGATCGGGGCCTGAATATACCCATCCAGTTGGAGGAGCTCAGCCGAATGCAGGGCCACCTGAAGAGCGCCCACCAGTGGAAGGAGAACACGGCGTGTGCCTTCCTCAAGAAGGGCACCTTTTACACACTGCTGGAGGTGTTGATGCCACGTGCAGATCCCATCAACATTGACTCAGATCTCAAACCGCGTTTCCAGGTAATGCCATTATACGAAGTCCACTCCCTCGCAACCACTAATTCCATTCCGTTGCAGGACGATTTTCTGAAAGAGAAAAATCCGGCGGAGATCGTGGCCAGCTTCAAGCACGCCGAGGAGCGGGAGCTGCTGGAGATGCGCGACTTGCGGCGCCAGAACATGGCCAAGAACACCATGCGCGACATATTCTGTTTGTGCAAGTGCGATTTCCGGGGTCTGATGTACAACTGCCAGCTGTGCCGCGACTGGTTCCACGAGGACTGTGTTCCTCTGCCTTCGGTAACGAATTCCAACGGAGTTCCCAACGGTGGCGGCGCCTCTGGTGCCAATCGGCCGAAATGGCTATGTCCCAGCTGCGTCCGGTCGAAGCGACCTCGACTGGAGACCATCCTACCGCTGTTGGTGCAACTGCAGCAGCTGCCCATCCGATTGCCGGAGGACGAGGCACTCCGCTGCTTGGCGGAGCGGGCCATGAATTGGCAGGACAGAGCCAGGAAGGCCTTGAGTAGCCCCGATGTCAGTGCGGCCCAGGAGGCGATTATGGCCCAGCAGCAGCAGAAGCGTCGCTCGGAGATCGGGGGCGCTGGCGTGGGCAACATCAGCAGTCCGCGAAAGGCGCGACGCCACGCCTGCCTGGCGAAGGAGACGGGCGGGTCGACAGAGTCCGATGTGGACGACGACGATGATGAGGACGAGTGTAGGCTGCGAATCGTCGAGGACGGCTTCAGCAACGACGAGGAGGAGCCACGCTCCGCCGCCTCGGCCGCCACCGTCCCTAACAGTGAGTCCAACTCCGATCTCCTAAAGCTGCTGTCCGACAGCGAAATCGAGAATCTGCTCGATCTGATGATGGAGGGTGACCTACTGGAGGTCTCGCTCGACGAAACGCTCGAACTGTGGCGCATTCTGGCCACGATGCCGCCCACCCTGCAGGAGGTGGAGGCCATGGAGCGGGTGGCCCAGCACTTGCAGCGCCAGCAACAGCAGCTGACATCTCAGTCGCTGGTCAACTCGGGCGCCGAGGACTCCAACGACAGCCTGCTGGTCCAGAACAGTCCCAATAGCAACAGTAATAGCGGAAGCGCTGCACCGGTGTCCGCTAACAGCGGCGGCCGCAACAAGAAACGGCGCTCCAACGACACCAGCGGCAACTCCGCTGTGCCGCGCAAGAAACAGAGCACCCCCAAGCAGACGCCGAGCAAAAAGGGACCATCTGCGACGGGTGCTGGTCGCAAGAGCGACTCGAAGGCGGTGCCAGCTGCCGCAGTGGCGGACGCCGATGTGGAGAACAAGCAGTCCAATGGCGGGAACACGAACTCCAATGCGGGAAATACCACGCCGACACCCGGATCCGGATCCGGGCATAAGAAACGGAAGCGCACATCCAACACAGCCAACAATAACAACAATACCAGCACCAACAACAGCAACAACAGTAGCGCCACCAACAACGGAGGCACTGGCGGCCAGGCGGCGGCGGCGGCCAGTGGCAATAGCTCGACCAGCGGCCAGAAGAAGCACGCCCAGCGATCCCAGCAGGCGGCGCAGGAGGACGACGAGGAGGAGTGCCGGGCGGAGAACTGTCATAAGCCCACCGGGCGGGAGGTGGACTGGGTGCAGTGCGACGGCGGCTGCAATGAGTGGTTCCACATGTATTGCGTGGGCCTGAACCGGAGTCAGATCAAGCCCGACGACGACTACATCTGCATCCGGTGCACCAAGACGGTGGCCATCGGGGTGTCCAGCCACAATCTGGGCGCGAGCACGACGACGCCGGGCAAGCAACGGACAGTGCAATCGGCGCGATAGAGGACGGGGATGATGGCTAGATTATAGATTTTTGCAGGAACAGCCGATTTGTGTTTGAAAAATGGAACACATACACACACCACCAGGAGAAGAGGAGAAGGAGGAGCAGCAAGCGATGTGGGCCGACTAACGGCCATTACTAAGTTTAGTAAAGTCACTTGAAAGTTTTGTAGTACATACTTAACAATTATCACTACATTTACTCATTCGCAGCGTAAAAAAAAAAAACGTAAAAAACAAACAAATAATTGAAAAAGGAAACAAACAAAAAAAAAAAGGAAAAAAGAAACAAGAATCAAACATAAGGGTATCGTTTAAGTGAAAAATAAGAGGAGAAAACCAACACAGATAAATAATTTTTGTTGATTTATTCAGCCCCCTTTCCCCCCACATTTATGTTCGTTAAACGTTCTTTTATTATTATATTTTATTTTTACCTTTACCATTTACCTGCTACTTTTAGTTTTTGTTAATTTAATCACTTTTGTGTTCGCTTTAAGATTTTTTACAACGCCCCCCACGCAGTGTTTAGATTTTTTTTGCCACTTTTGCAACCGAATTGCTTTACTTTTGTACATTTTTTGTTTTTTCTCTCGAAAGCGGCTAAACAAGAAATATATATATAGTTAAGATTATTAAACAATCTTCCAATATATCCGTTTGCGTGGCGCCTTGTAAAAACACCTTTCTTTGTATGTTTTTGTTTATAAAAAAAAAAAAAACGATTGATTTCAAAGTGTTAGGCTAAGTTCCCGAGTCTAGTTTAAACGAATCTAACAACACACCACCCCCTAACACCCAAACAAACAAACAAAAAACTTGTTAATAACGGTCATAACACAACATACATATATAAAATTCAGTCTACATCTAAGTTTACATTTAAAATACAATGAAAAGTGTATAATTTTTAATTCTTAATTAGTAAGTTGACTATAGAGAACAAGCAACTTTGGAGTAAACGTAAATTTATAATAAAAGAAAAAAAAAACAAAAAAACTTGCTATAAACAACATCTTGATAATATTGACGTACAACACTTAGAATTATGCATTAAAAAAGAGAAAAATAATAAATACAAAAAAAAAAAAATGGTAAATGTAAAATCATTCTAAATGTGTATAAAAATCGAAGATAACAACATACTTTCGGGTCAGAAAGCAGGCAAAACCCAAGATACAAGATACAAGATAAAAGCTAAAAGATAAAATATACAAGATAAAATATAATTGAAATGAAAACAAAGCCCTAGACAGTTTAAGGAGTAACACTTTTAATTTATTAAGCTGGTAATGTACGATTTAATTGAACGAGTCCCTTAAAGAATGGTTCAAAAGCTACAAAACACAACACCCACAACACACACTTTCCCACAACAAATATGTAATTCTATAATATAAATAAATTATATATAAATAGTAATTTAAAAAAAAAAATGTATGCGTTTTCCATTATTTATTTTTTTTTATTATTTCCGGAGACTCAATAACTACTTATCTTGCCAAGAGGACAGGTGTGCGGGCAGCTGAAATTGGTCATAAAAAACACCTCAAAGTGATTAGCGACTTATCAGTAAAAGCTATTCCAAGTATAGCCTTAAATAGAAAATAGGTTAGTTTTGTCAGAGTTATTATCTTTGGGTATTTCTTTGATTTCAAGGATTATTTCAACTGATTCATATTCGCAGACAGTGTTAGTTTTCAGTTTTCAGTTGTTTTTTTTTACCAAAAAATTACTGACAATTTAATATTTTTAAATTGGAGGTAAAAAAGAGGGGATACTAATAGTTAGAAATATAAATACTTAGAAAGTCCAGTAGCCCAGTGAGATAAGCTTTAAACAAAAACAATATTTGAGAGCCCATTAGTCTCGTTTATCGAAATTACCTCTATCTGCGAATAGGAAACATTACTTTCTATATATATATTGCAGGCTCATGACACATGACATGTGCCATGCAATCAAAGCTAATGTGAACAATCACTTCACGTGCTCCATTAAAATTGTTTCGAGGTAGAGTTATTACAATAGGGGGCATAGCCGTGTTTATTTTGCTCAAATATATATATATATATATGTATATGACTGACTGGCCGGACAACAGAGAGCTTGCTTTGCTATGACTTTATTATTCTTAGGTAACAGTTTTCAAGAGTCTATAAAAAATAGTAGTTGGTTTATAATAGTGTAGATTAACTGCTGCCTGGTCGTCTGCCTGTCTGCCTGCCTGCCCGTACGCATGAAGAGTAGATACATTTTACGTTATATTTTATATAAATCAATATAAATATTCATCGAAAATACTAAGACAACAGTACATGTATTACACACTAGATTTAACAGGCTTTTCAACTTATGAGGTAACAATTAGTTAAAGCGTTCGAATGTGTCCCATAGTTAGGCCGAGTTCAAATGGGCCCACGCTCTGACTGCCAGAGTGCCTTGTTGTCTAATCTAATCGCCTTGTTGTTGTGATTGTTTCTTGGCCAACAGGTCACTCTGCTCCTCCTCCCTCTAATAAATTGTCTCGCATGTGTATGAAAGCCGTTAATAGGTCTAACGCTGAGATTACATTCGTGCCGGGAAACCATGGGTAGCATCTACCCCCTTAAGAGGCCAAGCCGCGCTGGCGGCGCTTCACTCTCGCATATGGCCCCACCGCCGGATCCATTATGAAGTCATACAGCACACGCGTCCAACTGGTGTGCTGGGGCATGGTGTCATAGAACTCTTTGGCGATGCGCTTCACCTCCGGCAGCCGAGAGCCGGGCACGGCTGGGAAGTCGTGGTGCTCGTTGTGGTAGCCGACGTTGAAGGTGATCCAGTTGAGCGGGCCGTAGTAGGAGTACGTCTCGAATCCCTTGGCGAACATGTAGTGCTCCGAAATGAAGTGACCGGCCACCGGGTGCAGACCCATGGCCAGGATGCTACCAATTAGGAGATAGGCTAGTGGTTTCCATCCCAAAAAGTAGACAATCAGTGCGTTGAAAGTCAACTGCACCACGGTGTTGATGATTTCGAGGCGAGTCGGGGGCTTGGGGTTGATCACCAGTGGACGGAATATGTAGAAGAACGGCTGCAGGCACACCCACAGAAACTTTCCGAAGGTGGTGTCGAACAGGCGCGCCTCAAGGAGAGTGGGTATGTCCGTATCGATGGCCTCGTCGCCCTGGTAACTGCAAAGAAACAAATAATACACTTTCAGATATAAATTTCTTTCAGTAAAATAGAAGCTAGTGAAGGCATAGTTTCCAGGATGTATTTGCCGGCAATCAACGATCCACTTGAAGGTGCACCTGAGCGATTAGATAAGCCTTATCTCCGACTTTTAAGGAATGAGGGGTGACTGTAAACACAATCATAGCGGCGAGCAAGTATTTATTTTGCTAAGAGTGATTTTGCCGTAATTCAATTGGGGACTTTTTGCCAATGGCCCTATAAGAGTGACTCAGACGGCAAACCCGGTTCAAATCGGTCTGCAATGTGGAAAGTGTCATC
The DNA here is from genome assembly GCA_035045925.1 of Drosophila atripex. Lineage (NCBI taxonomy): Eukaryota > Metazoa > Arthropoda > Insecta > Diptera > Drosophilidae > Drosophila > Drosophila atripex. The sequence continues at coordinate 13,387,131 of JAWNOP010000070.1, forward strand.
TGGGAAATCAAAGAGCTACGTGATCAATCGAGCAAAGCCACTATCCAGATACTTATGTAATCGGTGGGATTATAAACTTTGTTGAAAGTAATCTTATCGGTGCAATTCGCACGCACTCGATGTCCAGAAATGCTAGACTCCCCAGGCAAATTTGACTCATGAGCTTATCGAGAAGGAGCTGGGTGAGCTCTGGGGGGACTGCGAGTAGTGTTGCACAACGCCGGCAACCCGGTTAAATAAACTATTTGAAGAAAAAGGGCAGGGCGGCGCGCGGGCTGGTGTGTATTTCACAGTTTACGGCGGTGACTACGCCCCAGCAACAACTAAACCGCCCACGTTTGGGTGTATGGGTGCGCCTCCACGATGTACGTCATAAAATAAATGTCGAAAGGCACGTACCGGTGGTGCTCGAGGTGGTACTTCTTGAAGGATATACTCATGGGCAGGCCGATCGGCAGGTTGCAGATGAAGCCCAAGATACGGTTGTGCATCGGCCGGCTATGTCCGAAGGCCAGGTTGTGGGATATCTCGTGCACGGCCAGCATAAGCGAGTGGTTGATTATTCCCCCGAAGCAGTAGGCGGCCACCAGTAACCACGACCACGACAGGTCTTTGACGACGAACAGCGCCAGGATCTGGGTGAGGACCATGGCACCCGCCACCCACTTGAAGTTGGGGTCGTGTCCGAAGAGTTTCTTGATCTGCGGGTACTTTTCCAGGATGATCTTCCGCCGCGAGGCGTGCGGTTCTTCCGTATAGACCCATTCAAAGTCATTTCGCGATACTTTCTGGCCCATCTCGGATTTGGGATGCGGCTATGATAGATGTGGGATTGGTTAATTTGCGGAGAATTTATACGGGCCGGTGTCAGTTTGTTGACATTATCGACCGGAGTGCCGTTCTGGAAAACTCAAAAAAGGGAGAAGCAACCGAAAAGATTAACTGAAAAGTGTTACCAGATAGGGGATTGATTTGATGATATATCGATATAGAATAACGATAGTTACCGGGTAATTAATACTAAATAAATTTTAATGTCCCTTTTGTTTAATTCCTTATTGTTTAAGAAAAATAATCAATTCTAAGCTAATAACATGTAATTTGACTAGTTCCTTTCAATATTTTCATTTTGTTTTTAGTATATTTTTTGATGGAAATATTTGGTATTGAAATCATACCGTTAAATAAATATTAAAATACAATTTAAATAAAAAATAAACATTTCGTTGATTTTCATTCATTATACGCTAGTAGGTGTTGCTCATTGTCCCACTTCACTATAAGAATCTCATGGCACGACCAGTTTCTATAGTTACCCGTTACCTATGAAGTCAGTAACCATGATATAATTATAGAATTCTATAAATGCCAAACAACGGAATGAACCCTTGATCCTAACCAACTTCTAGATTATAACTTTAAATATTAAAACTTAAACGGAGGCCTAACAAAAACCTATTGCAGCTCAACATAATTGTATGTTTTTAAAGTCCCTTTTGGATCAATTCTCATGGACTTCATCCCTTTTTCAGATCAACTTAGTTGACTTGTTCTTAAAAATGTGTAAACAGTAGTGTAGTTTGTGTTGTTTTTAATATATTTTATCAATAGTTCTAGAAAAAGCTAAAACAAAGGTGTGGCAAAAAGATGGTTGATGGTGTGGCTTTTGCGATAAGTTGTCAACCCGTTTTAGCAAGTGCCGTCCGGTCTGGGTGCACTTCGGTTTCGATATTACTTTCTTTTTAGATAGATGCAAGTGGTTTTTGTATATATTTGTATATATTTGTTGTTGCTGGTTGACGACGCAGTTTTAAAATTGATGTTACACAAGGAGGAACTAAATGAATACAGGGTTGTGGCGGCTGCTGCTGCTTGGCGAGATGTTGTTTGCTCCAGAGACATGATATTGATGTTGCTGCTGCTGCCATGGCTGCCGGTGTTGTTGTTGCGCCGCTGTCGAAGGATGTTATTGTTGTTGTTTGCCCGATATGCCCGTGCCCGTTTCTAGTCCGTGTCGTTGGTCGCTTGCTGCTCCTGCCTTTTTGAATTGATGGTTGAATAAATATTTAACTTGACTTTAATGCTTTGCTCTTTGAATAAGTTTATATATTTTGCGCCTCGGTTATCGAATTCGCAGTTCTTGGTAGCTGTTTTTTTTGCTCACTCACTTTTTTTTTTTTAATTATTTAGAATTCGTAGTTGTTTTGCGGCTCAACAGAAAAATTTAAATCAAATCGGCAATATTAGCAGGCATTTCCTCAATAGTTGTGTGGTAGAACTGTTCAATATCCTTAAGGATTCGTCGATCATCATCGGTGATGAAGTTGATCGCAACACCCTTGCGACCGAATCGACCACCGCGACCGATTCTGAAAACGGGATGGAAATAAGTTATAACCGAAAGAAAGTCTAAAAACCTCACCTATGAATATAGTTTTCGCGGTTCGAGGGCAGGTCATAGTTGATGACCAACGACACCTGCTGCACATCAATACCGCGCGCCAATAAATCAGTGGTAATCAGGACACGAGAAGAGCCTGAACGGAATTGTTTCATGATGACCTCACGATCGCGCTGCTCCATGTCGCCGTGCATGGCCGACACGGTGAAGTTGTGGCTAGACATCTCCTGGGTCAACTGGTCCACCTGAAAATGGTATCACAAAATGGGTTAACATTTTCCAAGCAACTCACAGCCAAGTCTTTTTAAACCGATCTTTACCTTACGACGGGTGTTGCAGAAGATAACCGACTGGGTGATGGACAGGGTGTCGTACAAATCGCAAAGGGTTCCAAGCTTCCAGTTCTCCTGCTTCACATTAACGTAGAACTGCTTGATACCCTCGAGTGTCAGCTCCTCCTTCTTCACCAGAATGCTAACCGGCTCACGCATGAAGCAACGGCTCACCTCCAGGACATCTGGGGGCATGGTAGCGGACAGCAGAATGACCTGCACATCAGGTGGCAGCATCTTGAACACGTCCTGGATCTGGTCTTTGAAACCGCGCGACAACATCTCGTCCGCCTCATCCAGAACAAACAATTTGATGTACTGCGTGCGCAACACCTTCCGGTTGATCATATCGTAGACACGGCCGGGGGTGCCCACTACCACATGGCAGCCAGACTCCAGAATGCGTGCATCCTCGCGCACGTTAGTGCCGCCAATGCAGGCGTGCGAGTGCACCTTCATGTACTCGCCCAGCGCCATCACTACGCGCTGGATCTGCGTGGCCAGCTCACGAGTTGGGGCCAAGATCAAAGCCTGGCACTCGCGAATGGACGTGTCGATCTGCTGAAGGATGGCGATCGAGAAGGTGGCAGTCTTGCCAGTTCCTGTGAATTAGGAATTAGGAACAAGGTCAGGTTCAAGGTTCTTTGGCTAAACACATTTCAGCTGCCTTTTTCGCTCAAAAATTTCCCAGCAGGTGCTAGGACCTAACTCCGAAGAGATAAGCCCAGTGGATTTGTTTCTACCGAGCCTGGCTCGGTAGACAGAAAATGTGGCAGACACCTTTCCAGGAACGCGGCAAAGAATGCAGCTGGCAAGCAAAAATAGGCGCGCAAGCGCAGAGACGCTTAAAAGTGAGAGAAAAGAGAGCGATCGGGCGAGAGAATGGAGAAGCAGCTGAGGGAGCTGAAAGAGCGGCAGTACTTGAGTCATCGACGCTGACTATCAAGAATTTTTTTTTTTCGAGGCTCCCCCTTTTTATTTTATTTTTTTTGCGAAGTAAAATCAAATTTGTAGACTCATACTGTTGATTACTCACCCGACTGCGCCTGGGCAATGACATCGCGACCCTTAACGCAAGGAATGATGGCGCGCTGCTGGATGGCAGACGGCTTCTCGAAACCATAACCATAGATGCCGCGCAGCAGCTCCTCACGCAAGTTCATGTCGTCGAAGTTGTCGTACACCTCATGCCAGGTGGACTCGATGACTCCCTCGGGGTCCATGCCGGCGGGACCATCCTGAGCTATTTCACTTCGATCATCCCTATGGAGAAAAAAAAAAAACGAGAAAAAGAGAAAATAAAATTAATAGGAAAAGAACTCCCAGCTCGGTTCATAAGAAAGCAATTTTTTTCGCCGCTGAGGCTGGGGGCTGCCCTCAATGCTCAGATTTGTTGGTTATGGCGAATCGCGCTTGGCAACCGTCGCAGACCACTGGTTTGGCACTCACATTATCAACAATAAAAAATCGACTAGACAAATTTATATCCTGAATTTCGACGGCTTGAGCACCGTTCACTTAAACAATTTCTCTATTGTTGTGTCTGTCAAGTCAAGAATGAGTTACAGGGAATTTGAGTGTTTCCCCCCGTGTTTCTCAGTCGACTGCTGGCTGCCTAACGTTAACGTGTTTTCGTCGTTCCGTATTTCGTTTGCGTTCCCCGTTCCGTTTTGCCGAACTGGTACTGCGACCGCTAGGCGGCCTTTCGAACACCGAGCGCCCGCCCTAATGAACGAGTGAGAGCGAGACGACCGTATTGTTGCTGTGTCAATGTCAGTGGTTGCGCCCCGATGCTAGAGCAGTCGGGCAATATTCGCGTAACTACGGCAGTGTTGTCTAACGTTCGTAGTTGAAAAATAGTAGTAGCCGGTCAAAAAAAAAGTAGTAGCAAATTTAGGTGTGTGTTTTAGGAAAAATAGTGAAAGCCGGGTGGGGAGAGTAAGAGAGCGCGGCGGCAGGGTGGGTGGTGACTGCTAGGAAAACGCCGGAAATCGTAGCTATTGATAGAACGACAATGAATCGTCCTATGCGTGTTATTGTCCAGCAATGAGTCAAAGGCCGTTCCAACGTAACAGTGTGCGTGACAGCTGGCCCTCTTCTTGGTGACGATGAGTCAAGTGCAAATGGCGCTGACCATCAAAAATTGGGTTGGCGGTAAACTGGCACAAATTGCGAAAAATACAAATTCCATTTAAACACAGAAGCAACACTCATGGAGTAGCAGATTCGCTCTCCATTCTTCACTCTCCGCTGACCACCACCATCTCGCTCGCTCTCCCACCCTCGGCGCTGTCATTCGGGGGCGACAGCCGTCGTGTAATTTTTCTTTGTGTTCCACACATTTCTGACGGCCACAAATTTTCAAGTTAATTTTTTACTGTTGTTTCACTGTTGAATTGAGCCGAAACCGGGCGGAATTGACGGCCCGCGGTGTCGCCGTCCTGCTTTTCACATTTCGTACGTTTAATTTAGGAAATATACTAACATTTTCTGAAAATTATTTGGCACTTTTTATACACGTGCTGCTACTGATTTGTTAAACCAAGCAAAAGGCTCCATCTTGCAAAAGTCGGAAGTGATGTGAGAAAACATCGCTGCCTATCGATACTTGATCGTAACTATCGATAGCTTATGTCATCACATTTAAGCCACTTTCCAACACTAATTGAATTTTTCTAACATATTAAATAAGTCGTTTACGGTACAACTCATTTTGAAGCATAGTAAGCTGAAAGAAAATGTAGTGTAAATTCTACAAACGAATTTTACAAAGTATTACATATATTTTAAAAGAAATCGATAACTGTGTAACTATAGTTACTATCGATAATAAAACTCATAGATCCCTGGCACCACCACAAATCGATGTTTTTCCACCTCTAAATGAGTGAGTGCCGTGGGGGTTTTCCGAGCCGCATTTAAGTAGTAAGTTTAACTAGTTATTACCTCGAAGTAAGCGTATAAAGGTGTACTAAAAACTGACTGGCTGCATTTGAAAGAAGGGTGATAAGTCCGCACCAAAGCAACTCCCAAATTAACAAAGAAAAGAGCAACACATGTACGAGACTAGGGCGACGGCGTCGGCCGTTGTATGCGTGTGTGTATAAGTGCGAAAAATTAAATGGGGAAAAGTTAGGCAGCCGGTCGGGGCCTGCAAGAAGGATTTGCTAGCTGGACCGCCGGATAACAACGCATTATCGCAAGTACTTATACGTCTTGCGGGTGAACCATGGAGAAATATGCGCCATCGCGTACATATATGTGCTGAATTTAAAGGCTATTTTTAATTTATGACAGTTACTCAGTGCCGGCCAAGAAAGCGCCGATTCATAACACTCACCAACACAGTCGCACCCCCGGAGAGTGGCGAGAGTCGTAGCTGAGTCATCGTTTTCTCTCACTCGCTCATTTGCATTGTCCGCTGCCGGCTGATTAATAACGGCCCGCCACGTAAGCCGTCTCCTTCGCACCCACAAGCGCATATGCAAGCCGTTCTCTCGCCCTCGCACTCTCACTCCCAGACAAAAAAAAATTAAGCTTTCCATTTCGTCATTTTTTTTTGCGAATGTCACTTAAGTATTAAATCTTTAATTTTTCGCAATGCGAAACAATTTTTTTTTTATTCTGCCCCACAACCCAATTGCAAATTGTCGAAAAGTCACTCCCACACTGCTACAGCAGATAAATATTTTTTGCTCAGTGTGCCGAAGTTGCACGAGCCGAGCCGACGACACACCGCCAAGCGGCACGAAGGCTGACACTGTACGATGTTTCCATCGATGTTTCTCCACCTCTAGACAGAACGGTTTTTCACTCAGAGCAAGTCGGACGTTTTGGAGCTGCTTCTGTCGCCGCACGGTCCCTGTTTTAGTCTCAACCCTCGTCTCTCGTTGTGTTTGTGGCTGTGCTTAGTGTGTGTATATGTGAGTTTTTCCGGGAGGATGAAAATTCGGTTTAGAGTGCGATTAGCCGTTTATCGCATATATATATATATTCCTGGCCCGATCCTAATCAAAGTCGGCTGACGGGTTTCCTGCCACAGAAACATAATAGTAGTAGTAGTAGTAGTCGCCAGTCAGTCGTCAGTCAAGGGCGAAGGGAAAGAAGCTAAGAAAAGCAAAGCAAAGCAAGAAACAAAGAGCAAGAGCGCACAGCTTGCAGAATTAACGGGCCGCCTGCGATAAATGTTAATTTCTGTCTCTTTTTCTCTTTCTCCCTCTCTCTCTCTCTTCAATCTCGTTGCAGTTCTTAATAAGTTTCCATAAGGCCGCTTCAAGTAGGAAAAATCGTCTGCGTTGCGGTTTCTTTGTCCTCCGTCAACGTCCAACACACTGCAGATTTTCGGGTGACCCTCGAAACGAAAGTGCTACGCGCCGCGCCAACCAGTTCCAACCAACCAACCTACCAAACCCACAAACAAAGCACCATGAGCTGGCAAGACTACGTCGACAACCAACTCCTTGCCTCGCAATGCGTGACCAAAGCTTGCATTGCCGGACACGATGGCAACATCTGGGCGCAGTCCAATGGCTTTGAGGTAAGTACATAATACGGAAATCCGGACGAAGAACTATCCTCCGGCTAGTTGACAATGAATTTTCGCAAGTTCAAGGGTGTGACTGCCACTGCCACCACCATCACCATCACCATCACCCACCCACCCACCCACCCGCTCTCTGTTGACTCGCGCACACTCACACGGGACACTCACAAAGGAGACACATGCATGGCCGCCATGATTGCTTTTGGTGATAAAGAGCAGCGCACCAACTCCCACCCCTCTTAAGTCTCACTCTTTGCTGAGTTCACCCCCCGCGGCTGCGCTCTTTTCGGCCAGCCTGCTCTCTGTCCTCCCCTGTGATAGCGGAGATCGTGCACCCCCGCACCCATTCTAAAGTCCTAATCTGAGCCGAGCTTGGCTACTTGTTAGCGATAAGAGCTGGCGTCTCCCATTCACACTATAATCGCTTGTGCCCCCCAATTAGTCGCCTAAACAGCCGGCCATCATTGACTTTTCGCTCCTGCCGATGAGTCACTCTGCTGCGGATTCGTCACTCTGTCGATTCATCGAGGCAATCAAAAAGGCACTTAAGGTGTTTCCATCTGTGATGGCGGCAGCAGCAGCAGCAGCAGCAGAGAAATCTGATATCAGCAGCCGACTGGCATACAGATGTAGTGTCAGTATCAGTGGCCCTGTGCAACACTGGGCTGTCGCTGTCTCTGATAAAAGAGTCACTCCCTTTTTCTGAATTAAAGAAAGAGAGCGTCTCGCGGCTCGGGTCTATCTTTATCAGTGACACTCTCTATTGATGTTGTTGTTTGTGCAGGCTGATGGTATTATCGCCTTTTATTTTCTCTTTCCTGTTTGCTTCCTCTGCCGGCAAAAATACATTGTGTTTATCGGATGGCAAGAAAAATACATATCTTGAGCGGGCAATGCCGATGCCGCGTCACCAACGGGTGAAGATGTTTAAATATTTTCAGCGTTTTATTTAAGCGCGCCACGTTTTTTTTTGCGCTGTATCTGTGCGCAGTGATATTTATGTATGTGTGTGTATGTGTGCAACTTCCTGCTGGCTCCATGTGCTTTTATCCTGTTTTCCGTCTGTTGCGCTCCCCACCGCTTCCGCAGGGGTGAAGGCAGCGGGACATGCCACTCCCTTTTGCTTTGTTTGTCGTTTTCAGTTGATTATTTTTTTTTCTCTCTTCTCCAATCACAACTGCATTAGAAACCGATTCCTAAGTCATGACTTGGCATGTCTCTGGGCCACAGCTTTTCATGTCCGCTGGCAACGTCATCTTCTTTTTATTTTTTATCTTCCACTATTCTGTTTAGTATTCTCTAAATGTCTCCCTCTTTGAGTATCACTTTCGCTTCTTTATCTTTTATTGATTTTGTTTTGGCAATTTTTCTTATTACCTCTATTACTATTTACAAATATATGTATTTATTTATTGGTTTTCTGCGGTTGATCAAAGGCCTTGCCAGACTGTTTTTAGAAATCAGCAAAAAAATTGTCTGTGTGTGTGTCTGTGCTCTTATCAGAAAACGTCTTTATTTATTTTGTTTGCGCCTTATATTCGCATTTCGCGAACTTGGCAAACAATAACCATATAAAAACCGGCTTTATAAGGCCACCTCTGTCAGCTCCTACATATATTTGAGTATATACATGGCTATATTTCAAATGCATGTACATATTCCCCCGACTGCAACTTAATTTTTTAGAGAATGGCCGTTTTTGGCAATACTCTAACCTGTGTAAACAAAGGCGTTTTTTTTGGCACAGGGGAGTTTTTTTTTCGTCAGCGAATTGAGCACCATAGCTTAGCTCGATTTATTAAAATTTTTGGAATAACTTTTGAAAACCGGCTTTTCTCGCCAGTCTCTTTCGGCTCTTTCTCCGTCTCACTCTCCAAGCTGTACGCTCAATGGAACCTTCTGGAGGCAACATTTTTTTTTGAGTGCCACTTTGCTGTGGAACATGTGGTGCTGTTTCATATATCCAGCATGTGGGAATTGGCTTTTAATCGTATTCGATTTTGAAATTAATATAGTTTTCTCTCTCTCGGAGGAGAGAGTCGAGCTTGCTTGCAACTTCTTCTGTTTTTGGTCAAGGCTATTGCTCTCGGCTCTCTTAGGCTGTATCTGCCACGCGCCTTCTTTTCTCTTTCGCTCTACAGCTCTCTCTCTCTTTAAACGGATAAGCCGTTCAGGTGTGCGAAACTTGTTTTTTGAATCCCAAAAAAAAAATCATGAGGAGCGCCCTTTGGCAAGTTCAGCCTCCAAATGGACAACGTTCCTGCCGCGCTCCTCTCACCCTCCACCCTGACTCCTCCGTGGGTCACATTTGTTAATGAGTTGGCAGTTGGCGAGGCGATGTGGCCGCATTTTGTTGCCAACTGTTTGCAATTGGGTGGTGCTGGTTGGTGCTCTGTGGTGGTGTTTGGTGGTGGGCTTTGTTTGCGTGGGCTATCGCTGCGCCGTCTGCTGCTGATTACTCTGATATTTAACGAAAAAAAAAAATGGTTTCTGTTCCTCAACGAGGGCGGGTATCCTTTCGTTCCATTGTTCCCCGACTGACGCACACCCCGACGCGTACAAATGACTTACAGACATCCGAATTTATTGAATTTGTGCGTGACTTAAGGGGGGCTGCTGCCATCTGCTAATCTGCTAATTAAATTTATGATTACTTTCTTCCAGGTGACAAAGGAGGAGCTGGCCAAACTGATCAGCGGTTTCGACCAGCAGGACCTGCTCACCAGCAATGGCGTGACACTCGCCGGCCAGCGGTACATCTACCTTTCCGGCACAGACCGCGTAGTGCGTGCCAAGCTCGGCAGGAGCGGAGTGCACTGCATGAAGACACAACAAGGTAAGGATGGAGCTAGGACTACTAGCACTGAGTTGGGAGCTCTATGTATAAGAAAGTGTTGAGTTTAAGTGAAAAGTTTGTAAACAGTCTATGGAGTGACTCTGTTTCAAGGGAAAAATACTTTTCGAATGCGACACTTTCGTTGTAGAACTTGGACACATGATAGTGGATGGTGTAGTATGGAGTTTTCCACCGTTTAGAGTTCTCTTTTCTTTGTTCCCAGCTCGCCGATAGGTTCGTTATCGATCTTGGGGTCTTGCACAGACTGATTATAATTATCAATGGGGGTTTTTTTTTTTTTGTTTCTGACATAAAAATAAAAAGGTTTAATTCAACTTTCCAGAGTTATCGCGGTTGGAAGGAATTTAATCCAAGTAGTTGGAGTGATAAGGGTTTTTGGGTTAGAAAGGCTGTAAAGTTGTTCGATATTATGACTTTTTTTTTAGGTCAAAAGCAGCGTATCTTGTTTTTTTTTGTTTTTTCTTGGGCCAGTGGGTCTATCTAGCACGAGCTGCGGAATAAGTTGGCCATGTCAGTGCCGATGGCAGCCGTTGTGGGCCATTTCGTTCGCTGCTCTCTATGATTCTATGGCAAGAGGCTAATTTTGATGTTGTTTCTTTGTAGTTTTTGCATTTACGACCAGTTTTGTTTGCTGACGCGTCCATATTTGTACAGTTTTTGTGGCAACTGTTGCGCGTACATAGACGCAGTCTCACAACCACATTGTGCCCTGCCCCCCCGCTGCACAGCCACAAGCTCAAGGTTATTGCCATAATCCATTTCAAGTGCAAATGTATACTGCGAGTGTGCAAGTGCGTGTGTGAGCAGAGACCGCAGAGACTGAAATGGAGAAGCTAAAGTAAAAATAGAAAAAAAAAAAATAGTAAAGAAATGGCGAAAAAAAAAAAAAATAAAGGCCAAACTGGTCTGTCTGGCCCGCTGGCTTCTCTTTCTCTGGGTTTTATTTTACACCTGACTAACATACTTGTGCCTGACGGATGGCGCCAGGTAGTAGCCATCTAGCTGGAACTCTCCCCAATTCTGGCTTAAAGTCTCCCAACAGCTGATCGGCCAGCATGTTTACATTTCTGCGAAATAGAATCCAACACGCTACTTCAATTATCGTCTAAACTACAAGGTGGAGGGGAGTGTTGCTAACTGATACCGTAGTCCCCCGTAATTATCCTCATTGTGGGTTAAATGAAAAACAAAATAAAACCCAAGAACCCTAGTTGACACCAACAGGGAGACAGCTACAGGTGCTAGGCCCGGCCTGGTCCCTTGCCGAAAGGCCAAGTTTGTTGACCCCCCGAGCTGGCGAACTGAGCTCTCCGCTTCTCAATCAATTAGACTTCTATCACTTTTCTGCTCATTTGATTAATGTATAGACCCGGGCCGGTCTTGTCATTCGGGTCTGCTCTTTTCTTGTCTCCGGTGGTAGTCCGTCCGGTTTTTTGTTCGTTTTTAAAGCCATAAAGAAGTGTGTTGGCCACTAGAGTCGAGTCTCTAGACTCTTTATTGAGCGGTTTATTCATAATTTCCAGTTGGCGATGCTACTGCTGTAAAATACTGTTAGTTCTTATTTCTCCGCTGGCTACGGAGGCTTTCTCTTTGCTTTCGAGAGCATATTGTCAACCGGACAGAAATCTAAAAAAAAAAAAAAAAAAAAAGTAATTAAATAGTGATGGTGAAGGAGATTTCAACAATAAAAGATACATTTCAGTTTGAGATACAAAGATATTCAAAGATATTGTGTGTTTTTTTGAATGGAATTTTAGTTCTTAACAGTTGAAGTCTTAAATATGTAAAAGTTACTAATTTTATTCGTTTATTTTTCCCATTTCTTTTTTTTTTTTAGCCGTGATCGTTTCCATCTATGAGGATCCCGTTCAGCCCCAGCAGGCCGCATCTGTCGTGGAGAAACTTGGAGATTATCTAATTACTTGCGGGTACTAGGAGAATAAATAAAAACAAAAGAAAAAAAAAAAAATAATAAAACACAACAACAACAAAACACCCCATCAAACCCACAACACACACACACACCAACAACAACAACAACAACAACTACTACAACAGAAGCAACAAATTTGATAAGAAAAAACCGTAAATGAACTAAATAACACATAAAAAGTAATTATTAATATTTAAATTTATGGAAAAACAACGGCCAAGAAGTAATTTGCGGTTTTTGTGTGTATCAGGAGTAACGGAACGAGCAAATGCTAATTAATGTGAAAAACGCAAATAATTACCCAACTCCAAATTATAAATTTCTGCATTATTATATATTTAAAACTTTTTGGTTTATATGATAAAAACAAAATAAAAGGAAAAACATAAAACTAAATCAAAGCATAACTAAGAACTCAGTCATTAAAGTGGATACTAAACTAACAAAATCCTTACAAAATGCGTTGACAACTTCAATTGTAAACGTAAACAAGAACTGCATAATAAACAACGCAAATTAAAAAAAAAAAATACAAAAAAAAAATTACAAAAAAATATAAGAATTAACATCAATGCAAAATTAAAAACAGGCAAACTTTTTGAAACGATTTTTATATAGCAATGTATACACAATCTCGATACTGTTCTTGTATATTTATACAAACGTACACACGCAGGTTTTATAGAAAAAAAAAAAGATATAAGAACAGAGAGTGAGCGAGGGAAGATTTCATCTAAAAGACCCGACCATAACAGACCAGACCAGACCGATCCGACCCGACTCTGCCAATCGATCGAAGGAAGGAGGGCAGCGCCAGCCAGATTCGAGGGAAATAGTTGGCCAACGGAAATGAATCGAAGGGAAACCAAACACACACACAACACACACAGATACAGATACAGATACAGATACAGACACAGACACAGGAAAATACCAACCAATATAATTAAATATATCTATATATATTTATATATGTAAACTATTTGGAGATCCATGACGATGCTCTATTTTTATGTGGTGAAAAAAAAAAAAAGAAAACAAAAATGGAAGTATCTCATGAATACAGAGTCGCAGTGGTTCCCTTTTTTTATACAAATCCGATGCGAATAGGGAGACATTTTCAACTTAAACTTAGATACGCGCCAAGCACCATCATAGAAGTGTTCATATTCAGATCATGTCAAGTATTTCCCGCCATATGTGTCACAGTCGTCTATATTCTATATCATCATCTATTGTAGGTAGCTCTCTCACTCTTTTGGAAGCGTTGCTTTTCATGTTTCCTAGCAAAAGTATGTATGTATATCGCTCTGAAAATGAATCATTAGCATAGCAGTTTGCGCCTGTTATGGGCTGAGAGTTTGCGCTTCAGGAACACATATTGCTGCTGAACCCCTCCCGGATTCGGCAGTCGAATTGCCATTTAACACTTACATAACGCTAGCGTAACAAGTGCATGTGTGTAACCATTTAACTACCAAGCATTCATATTTAAATGGCTTTTTTTATGTTTAAGCTAAACCTAAAGTCTTCTTTCGCGACCAGAAACTTGATAGAATCCCCAGATCCCCGAATCCTGATCCGTGTAACCCATCCATCCTGATCCAGCCACGCTCTATCCCGTGCGATGAAACGTGAAATGAAAACCGAATGCATAATTTACGGATACAAACACAAAAAAAAAAAAGCAAAATATATAATACGATACTTTAATACTATTGAAATAAAAAAGGCGAGTGAGACAAACGAAAAGCTCCTCATGAAAATTAGCATACGCCGCATTATTCTCTTTTTGGGGCTGTGGGCTGTGGCTGGGGGCTATCGGTAATCGATAGATCAATGAACTCTCCGATTATCGCTTTTGTCGTCAAAGTCAAGCACTGGTCTTTTATGGTTTAATTTAATTAAAGGTCAAGTATGCGAGACGTCAGGTTATTTTCGTGCCTGCATTATCTGTGGCAATGGGTGTGAGCCGATGGCGAGGAAAATATCTTCCAAAAATAAATATTTCTGTGCAATTAATTTTTTTCTTATATTTGCGTTTGACAGCCGGAGATCCTTGTCCACCTGCCCCACAAATGTTTGGCATTGCATGCGATTTTTTTTTTCGTCATTTTTAAATATATTTTTATTTAGACGAAATATAGATCTTGGATAAGTTTCAAGGTGATTTTCGGTCAGTATTTTTCCGCCGTTTAATTAATCACCAAAAATATTCCCAATAATTATCGTTAGTGGTTTTTGGGCCCCTATTCTTCGCAATTTTAGGCGCGTGTTCTTGCTAACGGTAGAGTTTCGATTTATTCAAGTTTTTTAAAAAATAAATATATAATTTTTATACAATTTGTTCTACATTTTCGTAACAAAAATATATACATAGCTTATGCCATTACATTTGCAAAAATTTACTACAAGTACCGGTTATATAACATCTAAATTGGTAAAATCATTTACAATAATTTTGGATCATCCCCTGGAACATCAGGAATTTGGATCTGGACCCTAGTTTTCTTTGGTAAAACGTCCACACCTCTAATCTCCAGCATCAGAATCCTGTTTGGCCCTCCCATTCGCGGAGCTGCTCGATCGATAGCCACATGAGCACGGAAAACGGCCCAAGCCGGAACCAAGTTGGCCACAGCCCCTTATAAAGGATCATCGGTCCCTCCTCCTTCACAGTAATCCTGAGGCATTCCAATGTGTTTTTGTAGTAAAGATTCTTGCCATCCTTGTCCAATGGCTGGTTCATCATTCGCGACTTAAGTACGTCCGCCGGACAACTGAGAACGGAGGCCACGAAGCCGGCCGTCATGGAAGAGTAGAAGCGCAAAATTAGTCCTTCCTCCAGCTGGAATAGGCGCTTGTAGGTGCGTTTGCTCAGGTCGTAGCTGCCCACGTCCCCGGCGGTCATCATGCAGGCCCGAAAGCAGCTGGGTCCGATGCCCCGCCACATCCCGGGTAGGCCGCTAGATCTGTAGTTGTCCGCGAACGCCTGAAACATGTTGCTGGCCCGTGCCGGCATGCCCAGTTGGAGGCGCCTGCCCTCCGTCTGCATCTGCACCTTGACAATGTCGAAGGGATTGGCGATAACCTGGGCAATGCATCCAGCTGTGAAGCCGCAGCCCAAGGCGGCTGCGATGGTTAGGACCTCCTCGTTGCGCTCGTTGATGTGCAAAAAGGGGCGCCGGAAGATGTCGTACATGACGACACGTCCCGAGTTGAAGAGCAGATTCCGTGTAACCATCGCCGAAAATCCGGCATACATCGACTTGAACCCCTCCACTTTCCACATGTTACGCAAAGTGGGGAAAAAATGTGGCATCTTGGTACCCGTCCTTTTGGCCTCTTCACCATCAACCTGCATCCGGGTCTTGGCCACGTCCAGGGGAAACACACACGATTCGGCGAAATTGGATCCGATGAAGGCATTGATATAAAGCTGGAAGAGATTGCGAGCCGATAGGGGCTCGGCCACATTTGTGGGCGGGAATTGGGGATAGTCGTCGCTATATATGGGCCGCAGGTGCCAGTACTCATTACTGTCCTTGTCCATTCTACCAACCATGGATAGTGTAGTACAAAATATATGCTTTACTGTGTCTCTACACTGTGCTACAATTTGAAACTTCACGTTTAAGGGGAGCGGGTTAAAATCGAAAGGCGACTGAGATTACCCAAGTTAGTAGCCCTCAACGCCCCGGTGGCGGCGGATTTGCTCAAAGGTCATCCAAAAGACCATCGACCAGGGACTGACGCGCAGCCAGTAGGGAATGAAACCCCTGTACATGGCCATTATACCCTCCTGCTTCAGCAGCTTGCCGAGACAGTCCAGGGCCCCCTTGTAGTGCAGTCCTCGGCCCCCGGCATCTGTCGGCTGGTTCATGATCCGTGACTTGACCACATCCGCCGGCGTACTCAGTCCGGCGCCCGCGAATCCGGCGATAATGGCGGACAGAAACTGGATACCCCTACTATCTGGCTGGTCGAGGATCCTCATCAGAGATCTTTTGCTCAGGTCATAGAAGCTTACATCCCCTTTTCCCAAGGAGAAGGCATTCTTAGCTGGCGAACTATGGATGAACACTAAATGCTTACCCAAAGTGACCAGGGCCGCACACCAAGTACTGGGTACGGTTCCTTTCCAGAGACCCACGATCCCACCCGTTTGATAAATGGAAGTCAGAGCTTGGAAAACGTTGTGGATGCGTGGAGGCTCCCCCATCAGGCGGCGCTTGCCCTCCATCTGCATCTGAATCTTGATCAGGTCACTGGGAACGGTGACAATGTTGGCGCCAGCGCCGGCGGCTATCCCGCTGATGGAGGAGCCGAGGAATGTCAGACGCGGCCTGCCATCCTTGCCGGCCACAATCACCTTCTCGCGGATGTTGTCGTAGATGAGCATCTTGATGCCGCTGAAGAAGGTGTGGCGCAATATCATGGCGGATATGCCGCCGTACAACTTGTGGACGCCCTCCTCCCTGATGATGCCCTGAGCGGTCGCCAAGAGGCCTCGATATCGCGCCTCCTGACCAGCACCCGGCTTGCTGGCGAGCTCACCCTGGATCTGCATACGGGTCTTGCAGACATCGAAGGGGTAGCCGACAACCTCGGCACTGCACGCGGAGACGAATGAAGTGATGTACATCTCCACGAACGGAGTCTTCCTGTTCGTCACCAGGTATTGTAGCCTCAGTGGTCCATTCTCCTCCGGCAGGGGATAGGGGGCGAATGTCGATACATAGTCCCAGTCTCTGTCAAGCGGTAGGTTCAAGTGCTCGTGTGGAGGTGGAACCTCGTTGTCCTGCGATGCCATAAAAGAAAAACTTCTAACGGTGTACAAACGAAATAGAAACGGCCCTAATAGGAACTGTCTATCTGGAAGCGAAACATATTTTGAAAACCGAAATATACTATAAATTTCGGATCAAAAAGGTAAATGTTTGGATTTAATGACGTAAAAATAGGCTTTATTTTCAAAAAATATTTTATCTCATTAATAAAAACATAATATATATTCATTTAAATAATATTCAAGTTTATTCAAGGGAGTGATGTTGAAGCCTTACCTGATCCTTTAAAAAAAAATCGGATATCAAAATAAATGAAAAATCTTACAAGATCCAGTAACTCATATTTTTTTTCTGAATTTTTAGATTGTTGAATTTTAAATCAAAGCAGTTCTGAATAAGAATTACGTAATATTTTTTATATTTCATATTTATGACTGCTTTTAAAACATTTTGAAGTGGCTTTCCCTTCAGAGTTTATTTTAGAGGGAAGATAGGTTTTTATTTGAACCCCAACAGAAAACAACCCCTTGGGAAAAGGAGCAATATAATTCTAAAACACTCCTCTTTTCCAACGAGTAATGTGAATAAGTGGAGCTGTCATTTAACCGTCTGTCGTTTGGCTTCCGACTTTAATGTGTAAATTCCTCCTAGCCTGAGGATCCCACGCCATCCCCCTCCCAAGTCTTTAGCACTTTTGTTAAATGAAAATGGAGGGAAAATGGGAAAAGTCTCCGACGCACGCAACCCTAGAACGATTTAAGAATGGGTGCCCAGTGTTTATTAGTCATCGCTCGGTGGTGGGGCTGACATACATATGGGTCAGGTCAGTTTCGAAGAAGTGGCACTCCCAGTCATCTAACACTCGGTGACCGACTCACCGATTTTCGCTTTTTTATATGCCACTTTCAAGTTCCATAAAACAATGGTCGATTTTGCCCCCCAGACACCTTTGGAAAATGCTGACCATTGGCAGGTTGTCGGAACAATCGGAGAAACTTGAGAAGTTTGTTGAACTAATCGCACGAAATGTTTGTTAAAATTGCCAGAATCAGCTTAAATGGCAAATATTGCTAACACATATATAGTTATATAGACTTTTTAATGCCCTTTAGCAAAAGAGTGTTTTATTTTCGAGAATGACAGAAGCTCCTTATGGCTCATCACATTATTACAATAAGAAAAATTATAGATATATATCACTATAGATATAATAGCAGACTTAAAATTCAGGCAACCCTTTATGAAAGGGTATTATTGCCTTTAAAAGTAGAACCTCCCAGTGAGGTCCGTCAAAAAATCGCCAATGCATTTGTATTCATTCAGTTTATTGAATTCAAGTGAAACAAACTCTTGTTACGAGCACCAAAAATATATATAGAGGAGAAGAACCCAGTTTGTGAGGAAATTTCGAAAGATTGCGGGGGCTACTCCTCTGTTGGGTAATATCCGTGGGTGTGGAAAGAAGCTATGTGTTTCTAACACTATTCTATTTTATTCTATTGCAGTGGCTTCCAGAACAGTATAAAAGCTTAGCTCCAAGCCAAGCGGAAGTCAGTGAGCGGAAGAACATGGAAAACCAATCAAAGATCCGGATACTGATGTGGCTGTGGATCTGTCTGGTGGTACGGCTGTCGGTAGCCTCCGCCCAAGGCACCATGACCACAATCTGCGTGGAGATCAGGCCCAGTGGACCGCACGAGGAGCCCTACTACATGTGTCGTGGAGCCAGCTTCGGCGGCGAGAACGGGCAGCAGAGGTGTGTGGAAGTCCGGAACCAAGGCGGACAAGGAGAGCCCCTATACATGTGCCGGGGCGTGGAATACTTCGGTCCTGGTGGCGAAAGTCGTCCTCTACCAGAGCATTTTCCCGGGGAGCCTCATACCTTTCCGTCCTTTCCCGCCTTTGGGGGCGGGAAATTTCAACAGCCCTTGGCCAAGGAGGAAGTCCACCCAACGCACCCGCCGACATACCAGGACCAGTCCCCCCAGTCTCAGCCTCCTTTTGAGCAACCGCAACCCACCGCCCAGTATGGATTCCACGGAAATCCCATGGCTGCCCCTGCATTTTCACCTCCGGCGCAGCCGTATGGCCTGCCAGCAGTTTCTCACCCACCTCTTGGCGGCCCGACAGCAGCTCCACCAGGAGTTCCAGTTGGCCCAGGCCCAGCGGCCACGCCCTCTCCGCCTGATCCTGCAGCGGCTGCGAGAGCGGCGAAACACCTCACGGATCACATAGTGGGTAGCAGTCGCCATCAGCCGGGCCTCCATGAAGATGTCCTGCGAATGCCCAATATAGGCCACGATAAAGAGGAGCTCAACCAGCAGTATCGTCGGCCAGTGGAACAGCAAATGGTCTGGGTTCCGTTGACGCACACCCAAGATCCCCAGAACGATCCCGTGATGAAGGCGTTTTACAAGAGCCTGGCTGCAGAGCCAGTTGTGAGCCAAGCTGGTCCAGGCTATGCTCCGCCGCAGGAGTCCTACCAACAGAATCCAGCCCCGCCTACGCTGCCACCAGCGCCCCCAGCTTACGCCCAACCAGAAGGACCCAGTAACTATTGCAGCGAGTGTAGTGCTTCCACTCCGACAGTCCAGTGTCCGGCCAATCCGACCACCGAAAACGGAATGAGTTACATTCCCGCCTGTCCCAGCTTCCAGCCGGTCATCATCGCCATGCCGTGCTATGGTTCACACCAACCTGGGAATTACTTGCCCGTCGCGAGACCAGGACCCCCAATGTTACAAGGCCAAGTGGGTTCACCCTTTGGCGTTCCTCCTCCCTTCGGAGGGGCGTTCGGACTGGGCGGTCAGGTGGGAAGTCCCTTTGGAGTGGCCCCTCCGATGGGAGAGCAACAGGTCGGCGGCCCCTTTGGCATGGGCTTGGGCCTCAATCCCATTCTGAATCCATTCGGACCGTTTGGAAACCTCAATCCATTCAATCCCTTCAACCGGGTCCTCGGATCTCCAAACTCTGCAACACCACCTCCGCACCCCAACATATTCCAGAAAGTATTCCAGCCTTTAGAGGGGGTAGAGACCACCACGACACCTGAATCCCCTTCATCTATGGACTCACCCACTGAAAGATCCGGAAAGCTCAATTTCTCCGCCAGCACTCCCGCGTCCCCCAGTAAAACACTGGATGTAACTGTGGGAGCTGCTCACGTCAGTACGGATGATCAGGATGAGGATGAGGATGACGAAGATGACGGGGATCAGGAGACCACCGCCACTCCCGCTCTTGATGACGATGCATCCGAATCTGACGCCGATTCAAAGGAACTGACGGCAAAGCAGTTGGTGAACAAGGCATCCGATCTGCTGAAACCCGAAAAAAGAAAGCGACACAATTCCCGATCCAATAGTCCTCAGAAGCGAAAATATCTCCAGCAATTGTAGCTCTTAAAATAAAGGACATAATAAAATTTAAATTTTAATATGGAAATAATACGTTTGTTACTTCTAGTTAAAGAAGAAAATCTTTCTAAAGAAGGAAATCTTTTCGTAGAGGGGGATGTCATCTATATTCATCTATATATCTATGGAAGAAAGTACCTATCTACAAATAGATTAAGGTATTCCCTTTAAAAATGGGATGTTTTTTGTCGGAGAAATAGTCCTCGCAGAGGATCATCTAATGTGTTTTTAGATTTTTTTAGTTTTTTAGATTTAGACGCAGAATAATGGAGAATCGCTTTACGAATCGGTTAAGGTATTCCGCCCTAGAATCGGATAGAAATGTAAAAAAATATGCCTTTTTTAAAATAATTTTTGATGAGGATCCCAATAAAATTTAACAGAAATTCTAGAAAATATTCTAGAAAATTCTAGAAATTCTAGAGAATCGATCTTCATATCGTTTAAGTTATTCCGCGCAAAGATTAGATGACTTTTGGCGATGGTATAGCCTTGGCAGGAGGTCATTTGGTCGCCCCAGACATCTTCATCTTTTATTATGGTTCTCCTCAAGTCCTTTTAAAAGGAAGGAATCCATTATATGTAGAAGTTTCCTTGGCTGACCCATTTAGCTGTTTGTTCTCCGAGCTTCTGGCGGATGAGTAAGCCAATCCGCGATGAATAAGCCACTTTAGGAAGCATTTTATATAGACGTATATTTATATTTATTATGTATACGTGTATCTTTTTTCTTTGCTATTTCCCGACGTACTTCCGTTTGCCTAAGCCGCATTTCGCTTTCCTCCGGCATTCAGTTGAGCCGATTTATGGCTCTTCAAAAAACAGAAAACAGAAAACAAAAAATAAAACAGAAAAAATCCAGCCACGCTCCACGAACCAAACAGGAACATCAAGCGTTGAGGTTGAGCTGTGTTTCGCTGGCGATTAGCAATTTCGAGCACGTAAGAGAACAATTTAAATAAACAATAAATAAAGCAACAAAATGATGAAAATGCAAGTAATAACTGAAGTCAATGCACCTTACTCTAAGGTTGAAGGCGGTGGTTTGAGACTCTGATTGAAATATAAAGTTTGGAAGATATTTTTGGACAATGCAGTTGTGGGTATAGAAGATTCCCCTTAAAAGGGACTTGTACTCCAAAGTTATATACCCTCTTGGTCTTCGAGAACCTGTGGAATATGTATATATAGAAAAATCGAAAAACCCTTACGTTGCATTACCAGAACTTGTCACAAATCTAGGGAGCTCTTGTGCAAACAATTATACCCAATCGACAGTAAGTATCTGAATGTGATGATCTGGCAATTATGGCCAAGTTTTTTGCAACGGCTCGCTGAAAACTTGAAGCTAGAAAAATTGGTAGTCGAAATCGTTATTTCGCGGTGCGCGGTTTAAGGTTCCAAAAAATGACTGACTTCCGAACTGGCCCCATAGCTTTGGCCGTGCTGGCGGTGTGCTTAGGAGTGTCCACTTCTGACCAGGATGTGCCAGTATCCAATCGGATCGCCATGCCATCACCGGGTGATCCGCTCTACTATATGAATGCAGATGCAGGTCTTTCCGTGGGTCCCACCGTATCCCTCAAACGCACCAATCGTTCCCTTCTGAAGTGGTGGGACGATCTCTTCCTGCGAAACAATTGCTGCAACAATAACAACAATGTTGTTTTGCCGCCAGCACCTGTTGTTCCTCCGATTGTAAACAACAACTGCAACAATGGGTTTCAGCTCCAGGACCTTGATCCTTTCAAGCAGATAAAGCTCCTCAAGAAGCTGCCCGACCTCTTCACACCACTGAGTCCTTGCGGCCAGACTTGCGGCGGATGCGGACAGCTCCCGCAACCCCAGCCGAACTATGTGGCTCCTTTGACTCCTGCCTACGGCGGGGAAGAGTATGCACCAGTGCCCGAGGAAGAGTATGTCAAACCAAGTCCTAACTACAACGGTCCGGGAGATGGCGATGCCGGCTATGTGGCACCACCGGCCGCGGACACCTATGTGGCACCCGTTGCTCCTGCACCTGCGCCTGCCGTTGTAACCTATGAGGCGCCTGCTCCAGCCTACGAGGCACCTGCTCCAACCTACGAGGTGCCAGTTGCTCCGCCCGCAGCCTATGAAGCCCCAGCTCCTCCAGCTGTCGAATATGTCGCACCCCCGCCACCAGTTCCCGCTCCTGCTGCCGATGTCTATGCTCAGCCGGCTCCGGCTGCAGCGCCACAACTACCGCCGATTGTCTACCAACCCATAATTTACGTCTCCACCCCCTTGGTCTCCAAGTCCCAGGTGCAGGTTGATGAGAATCAGGCTTATGGAACTCCGCCGGCACCACCAGCTCCTGTCTACGAGGCTCCAGCGCCTGTGAATAATCCTCCGCCCCCAGCGCCCTGTGGCGGTTACCCTGCCTATGCCCCGTCTACTCCCAACTATGCCACGCCCTCTTGCCAGTCGCCCATTCGCCTGTCCCTGATCGACCAACCTTTCCGAGTAGCTCCAGAACTTTTCGAGGAGTACAACTATCGCCTCGCCTTGGCGGCTCAGAATTTAATATAGATACCGACTCGTTCCTTGACCGATATGTAAATAAAAAGTATATAAAGATTGGATAATTATGAATCATATGGGTTTTTATGGATGGTGTTTAATTTTTCTGCAAATGGGCTAATGGGCGATGGGCCTAAATGTTATGCGGTTTACGAATTATGATGCCTAAATTATGCCTAAATGGTTTACGAATTTCATTTATGAATGTAGAGTAGATATTTTATAATTAATAGTATTAGTAGTAGAAAAGTAGATAGTTAAATAGTATCTCAGAGGAACCTCCAAGTCGTCCGCAGAGAGTAAGGTCTACTTATTATATTTTATTGATCGATAAAGAAAAATTTTTATTTTTCGAATAAAACAAAGGGTTTTATCAGAAACATTGTTTAAACACAAATAAATCTGGTAATAAGATTGGGTTATTTCCCTGTAAGATGATTATTAAAAAGTTAAAATTATAATAATCTTGTTTTAAATAAAATTAAACATTTTTTTTTCTATTTCTTTAAATTGTATTAAAAATCTATTTAAACTATTTTTGGTGGTTTTCCAATTTAGGCCAAAAGTATGCAATATCAATAACTCTTTTTAGAGTTATTCGGACCTATCTAAAATAGTCTCGTATATTTGTTCCATATTGTATTAAAAAACTATATCCTAAACTATCAATATAACAGAGTAATAGAAATTCATAAAGTTCTTGATTTTAGAAAAAATTGATCCAATTATTATCCAAAATTAGTGATTTTTTATGATTGAATAATTCATTAGGTAAATATTACCAATTAAAATTTTTCTATTTCTAAACATTATTTTGAATAAAAAGAGATTCAAAAGAATCTCTGGGATATATGGTAGTTATAGTAGAAAGTTATATTTTTATTTATTGTATGCAAAAAAAACAATTATAATAGGTAATAGATATGATTCAATATAATGTTGATAATGAAGACTTGGAATGAATTTCTCCTTCTGTTGATAGGTTTTTTGATATGAGACTGACTAAGAAAAAACAGAATATGTCTGATAAAAGTAGTAGTGTGATTCATGTCTCATACTGGACATTTTCCTTACGCATAACTAGGCTTGAAATCTTATACAATTTGCATACAAAGTCACAGATTACGTTCCAAGAACTTGAGCTGGCAATAGGCCAGCTAGAATTTATCCAGCTGTTTAGTCGTTTTCGCTGCCCGTTCTTCGTTCTGTTTTCAGTTTCGAAATCAAAATTCCATAACACATTGCACCAGATAAACTAAAACCCCCAACAGCCAACGAACTGCAATTCACGCGGGCATGAGGGCAGGCTGTGTGAAATGCGATAATCACCCGAAGATAGGAGCCAGCCATGACCAAGACCAAGACCAAGTGAAAGTGACCGCAGCCCGAGGAAGTTGGTCGGTCGTCTGCGCCCGGCTGGCAATTATTATAGAGGCGTCCGATGCGGTTGCCGCCACTTCCTCGCTTTGCATGTGGCACGCACTCCTCTCACTCCGGCGATCATCGCCTCACATTTACACGCCCCGTGCTCGGATGCATGACGCGATGCTTCTCATAATCTCTTACTTGCTGAGTGAGCGGAAAATATGGCTTGTTTGATCTTCTGCGGGGTTGGGATGGCATGGCCAAGGGACCGGAGACCATAGACCAGAAAGAAATACAGCTGGAAGTAACCATGGCTTGTTGACCTAATTGTGTCTGCGCATTAATGGGAGTGTTACAAATTAAATTTTTATGATGGTTACTTTTAATTTGTAACCATTAAGTCATAC
This sequence comes from Drosophila atripex, assembly GCA_035045925.1. Taxonomy (NCBI): domain Eukaryota; kingdom Metazoa; phylum Arthropoda; class Insecta; order Diptera; family Drosophilidae; genus Drosophila; species Drosophila atripex. Next base: position 13,411,716 of record JAWNOP010000070.1, read on the forward strand.
CACCCTTTAATATTTATACTAATTGAAGATACACGAGCTATATAAACAATTTACTTTTTATCTTTTAAGTTTGTCTTACATAAAGGAGAGTTCCATTCACAAAATAAAATTTTCTATTATAGAAATTTATTCTAGATATTTAAATTAAAATATAAAACATAGATGTATGTATATACATTTAAGGGATAGGATCACTTAGTCGGCATCGACATCGAGTGGGCATCGACTTTCAAAACAATAGTTGTGGCGAAAAAGTTCCCAATACGGAGTACACCGAGATCACATAGAATCTGTATTAAAAATCTTTCTGACTTTCGCCCTTAGGGGACTAAATTGGGTTGCAAATCTTCACTTAAATTGTTATAAATCAACATACCATCATTAACAAACCGTAGAACGATCTATATAATCTGATTTATGGTAATATAAACAGCCAGCATTTACTAACACGCTTAAATTTTAACGTTCCTAGTAGAAGGACTAGAAACATGCGTCCTCTATTCCTTAGCCATTGTAGTTCGACATACGCCCAACACGATCCGTTAAGGGTATTATGTTCGGACTAAAAATTTTCTTGCACCGGATTACTGGCAATTTGTCCAAACATTCTTAAGATATTCATCCAAGTTTTACTCGCAAAAATTTCTCTTATTCCATTAAAACCATTAAATTATAATTGACTAGATCATTGTTAATTTATAAACCAATAATATTTACCACTAACCACCACACCATACCATATAACCACTTAAATATTCTTTGGATTAGTATATTAAAAGAGACCCCATGTTACAAAGAAGATTATGCCTCAAAGAAGAAATTCTTCAAGTCATAAATTAAATGAAAGCGTCAAAATCTTTTTGGTTATAAAAACAATATGTCATGAATATGTAATATTTATTATTATCTAAAATATTCCATTAAATGTATAATATAACACAAATAATTTATTAATATAGGGATGAAGTGCCCAAGATCCTGACCATAAAAATGAATAAAAAAAAAAGATCATCTAAGCGGGGGCCTCTTAAATCGAAACTACAGATACATATGAGTAAAAAAAAGAAATATTGAGAATATTCCATACAATTATATTTTAGGCATTTGCAGTGACCTAACTCGAATTTCCCTTATTGTGAGTGTTGATCTGAGCGAGTCGGTTTGAATTCGAGTCATTGCCACATATTTTTAAAATGAGTGAACATCCCATGTTCGTCTCAGAAGTGGTTGCCTTTGTAGGGGGTTTATCAAGGAACATGTACACATGTTCATTATATGTTATACATACATACATATATATTCACACTCTCTGCGTGTATTCGAAGAAACATATTGGGGGAGAATTCAAAACAAAATACGAATTTAAATTTAATTTTTGGTTATTTATATGCGAGAGCTATAGATAATACAATTTCGAGCAGAGACAAGTTATTTGGGTCGTTGCACTGTACGTATATGTTGACATGTTTGGAAAATTTTTGGGAGTGCGTTTCAAAATTGGACACAAAGGCAAGGAACATTGTTTTGTATATAATTTAAATTAGTTACCTTGAAATTATATAAAATAGATAAATGTAAATTATGTTTAGGTCTCGGGAATCTATACTATGAACTAAAAAATTATTTCAACATTTATAGTCTTTTCTATAGATTTTTTTTTTATAGTATATATTGGAATAATGAATAAACATGAATAATGTGGAGAATATTTACAGTACAATGGAGGATAACTGGGCTGCTAATATTCAGCAATTTTCCACAAAATCTTTCAGCTAAGAACCTATCTCACATACCATAGTATGTATTTCAAATATTCTTCAAAGAATAATTGTCAGTCTTTATTCAAAAGAGTGATTAAAAATTAGGAAATATACACATAAATAAATTTTCAATTTGAAGTTATTACTTATAATTATTTTCATATTCATACATATTGAAGAAATTGCCAAGTTAGAGCTGCAGAAAGCACTCTTGTTTTTATGGCCAATTTGTATTATTTCGACACATGTAAAAACCAGAGCACATACCTTTCATATTTCCACCCACCTTTGGAGTGCAATGCACTAAATTTTAAAATGTGTTACATTTTTGCAAACTAAACACTCTGCCGCCCAGAGATGACCCATAAAAGTGATGTCGTGGTTTTAACCAAGTCAGCGGTATATATATTTTCGAGTTGGGCTGATGGGGCAGAAAAGAAATTAAGACAAAAACGAAGTGTAGTTACAGTGTTTTAGTTCTGGAGGTAGTGCTAACTAGGCAGATCGGTTGACTATATAAACTAGAAGATTGGTCGGTATTGGCATCAGTCACCTTTGGTAACTACAACAGCTCAACCAGCTCTCACCAGCCACTAACTCCAACTCCAACTCCAATCAAGATGAAATCCTTTGTGTGCATCGCCCTCGTTGCCTTCGCCGCCGCCGCTCTGGCCTCTCCCACCAACGTGGCCACTTCCTCCCTCACCGGCACCACTGGCGGAGCCACCGTGGCTCTGACCTCCCAGGACAGCGAGGTGGAGGGAGTCACCGGCCAGGGCTATGGTGATCTGACCCGTCTGCGCAAGTCTGCCTACGGTGGCAGCGCCGGTGGATACGGAGGCTCCAGCATCCAGGCTCCTCCCTGCCCCAAGAACTACCTGTTCAGCTGCCAGCCCAACCTTGCCCCCGTGCCCTGCAGCGCCCCTGCTCCCAGCTACGGATCCGCCGGCGCCTACTCCTCCCCGGTGGCCACCTACGTCGCCCCCAACTACGGCATCCCCCAGCACCAGCACCAGCAGCAGCTCTACAGCGCCGCCTACGTTCCCCAGGCCTATGGCTACCAGTACTAAGGACTGGTCCTTCTGCCGCTCCAGCCATTTGATCGTCGACCATGTTAACAACAAAACAATATGACCCTTTAAAAAAATACAAAAAAATTTATTTGCATAATAAAAAGCAAAAACTGAAATCACTAGACTGTTTTTATTTATTCTACAATTTTAAATAATAGGAAACAGGTTTCGGATGAATACATTTCCATAATTTCTAATTTCTTACCATTTGTCGCTCTATAATTCAATATTATTAAACAATTTAAGATTAAAAAACAACTAAAGAGTCTTGTTAAATATTATAACTTAGTGCACATCTTCCGGGATAGATGTATATTTAAAATATAAATATAAATACATTTAAAATATGGAAAAATTTGAGGACCTTGAAAAATGGGACTCTTTGGAAAAAATGTGAAAAAAATAGTTTATTAGTATATAGTTTATTATTATATAATTTATTATTATTATATTATAGTTAGCTTTTTAAAATTATACTTTTCCACTTCAAAAAAACCTGTTCTTAAATTAAAAAATATATAGAAACGCCATAATAACTTTTAAAGAACACTGGTGATTGGTATGAAAATTAATTGATTTTTTTGAATAAAACATATAATAATATATAATAATTAATAATAAATCAATTAGATTTATTATATATTATAATTATTAAAACTGATAGTTACTTTTTTTTAAGAATGAGTATTTATGTAACTTTTACCGAGATAATTATGTATTATAACACAATAAGTATATAATAATAATAATATAATAAGAAAATAAAATTAATTTAAAATTATTAAATATTAAATATTGTTTTCTTCTGTAATTCAATACTTTAATCGATTAAAATGGTTGTGATAGGGTGTTAAATCGGAAGCCAAATCTAGAAAAATAATTGCCAAGTTAGCATTGCTGCGTTTACCTGGATGTCTGGATTTTAAAGCACAGCTGGGTCTATGAACTTTAGTTAAATGCTAAACAAGCCAAAAATATTTCAGAAAAATAAGTCTTTTATTGGGATTGAATCGGGGATGAGGAAAAGCGATTGCGACACATCCGAGACAGCGATGCAAATCGACAAGCCAAGCGCAAAAGTGGAAAGTGCAAACGCTGGGGTAATACGATATCCGATCCAATCAAATGGTTGACTGGACGGTCAGCCCCCACCGGCTTCGGAGACGCAACCCCTAGCCACATACAATGTAGTGGCCTTCGGGCTTAAGGTTCTCCAGTTTCTCGCCGAACAGTAATGTCTTGACCAGGGCACCACTGGGACATGGCCCAGGGCCCTTTTCCCGATGACATTTTCATGCGACCCCATTTCTACCCACTTCCTCTAGCCAGAATTTGCGACCCACTGACCCACCTGGCCAGGTCACCTTGCCCGACGCTCTGTCTTGGCTGCATTTTTTTCCACTTTCGCTTGGCATTGCACTTTCAGATGAATGAAGTTATAAAAACCATCTGACCACGCCGCAACTTGGTTGTCTCAGTTTACACGGCCGCCAGAGTAATCAATATCAATATGCTGAGATATCTTGGATTCCTCCTCATCATTTCTGGGGCCCATTCTTTGGGTCAGCTAGGTGGCTATAATCCCGTGCTCACCCCCGCCACCCGATGCGTGAGGAGCTTGCCCCTGCCGCTCTACCATTTTATTCCGGTGCGAGTTCTTACGCCAAAGACCTTCCTAGAGGATTTGGATTCCCATTCGGAAGTGATTCGGCAAGCGCGCCAACAGCAGATCGTTCAGGAGGTGGTTGTGGAAAATAACTTTGGAAGACCAGGCTTCGGAGGACAAGGTTTTGGATCAGGTTTCGGATCAGGTTTTGGAGGTCCCGGATTTGGCGGTCCAGGTTTTGCCCGTCCCGGTTTCGGACGTCCAGGTTTTGGAGGATTTGGCGGATTCGGCTTTGCTCGTAGCTACGACCAGGAGGAACCAGAGCCATCAAAACCATATGAGGCGCCTGCTGAGCTTACTTCTTCGCCCTGTCCAAAGAACTATGTGTTTTCCTGTGAAGCAGTAATCAAACCTGTTCCTTGTAGTTCCCCCAGCACCTGTTCTGGCTATTGAGAGAAAGAGTACTGATAAAAGAAAAATAATTAAAAATTACTACAGAAAAACGTTGTTTTTTTTTAATTGAAATTATCAAACAATTGGTTATATCTTACTACCCCTGTTTTTATGTAAAAAAAAATTGAAAAGATATGGATGAAAAGGGGTTATGTTTTGATGTTTGTTCAAAGAAAACCCTTCAAGCATCAAATTCTTCCTCTCAAAAAAATGAAAAAAAAAAATCCAAGGACTCCGTAGAAGAATCAAACTCGCTCACTATTAAGAGTAGGTGTTATTTTTTCAAAAGGGTTACAACAGAATAATGGGAAACATATCCATCGACCAATTTACTTTCAGGTTTTGATGCATACTGATAATAAATCGATCTAAAAATAATTTAAGCTATTCTCCTTGAGAATTCCATTGAGAAAAAGAAATCCAATTTAAATGTGAATTTATAAAGGACAAAGATACAAGTGTTGTTTGGAAGTATACATGGCGAACTCAGATTTACAAGAAGTTACAACTGAAGATATTACAATTTTCGATCGATTTATGATTTTATGATTTTATGAAGTTTTAAATTGTTTAAGGTTTCCCGCCTAAGAATCCCATTCAATATAACAACAATCTAGTAACTGTAAATAGTAACTGTCTAGTAAATAAAAGTTTTTTTTATAAGCAATGCATTTTATTCAGAAGTTCGGTTTGTCTTCAGCGTAATGGTCGTTTTTACAACTCCCGAACGTAAGGCACGGCGTACTGGGGCACGTACTGGGAGTATGCGCCGGCGGAGCCGTAGGATGGAGCTGGGGCGGAGCAGGGAACGGGCTGGAGAGAGGGCTGGCAGCTGAACAGGTAGTTCTTCGGGCACGGGGGCGACGGGATGGAGGCCGGGGCGGAGTAGGCTGGGGCGGCAGCAGCTGGAGCGGAGTAGGCCGGAGCAGCTGGGGCAGAGTAGGCCGGAGCAGCTGGGGCGGAGTAGGCGGGGGCAGCAGCTGGTGCAGAGTAGGCGGGAGCAGCAGGAGCGGCTGGAGCGGCATAGGATGGAGCAGCGGGGGCAGAGTACGAGGAAGCGGCGGCTGGGGCTCCGTATCCGCCGTAAGCAGCACGCGACACACGAATGTTCTCGGCCAACGGAGCTGGGATTAGGATGCCTTGGGTGGGCTGCAGCTGGATGGTCTCGGCGCAGACGGCGGTCAAAGCCAGGAAGGCGATGGCGAGGATGTTGTGGAGGTTGAATGTCATTTTGGAGGAGGGTGCTGCTGTCTCTACTTGCTGCTGAAGTGGCGAACGAAGAAGAACTGTTGGTGACTCCCTCTGAAGCCACCAACTTTATAGCCCAAAAAAGTGGAGAACAGCAAGACCTGCATTGCCGGAGTGGAACACCAACAAGCGGGAAAAAATGCAAATCAAAGCAGTGTCCCAAAAATGCTGACATCCATCCAACCAACCCAGTGTCGGGTATTGGCTTTAGATTTTTTGTGGGTGCTCGGCACTGGCCACATATCTAGCTCCACTTGTCGACAACAATGATGACGTTTTGGTTAATGGTCCTCATTATGGTGACCTTAAATCCGAGATGGCCTGCCGCCACTTCCGCATCGATGTTCCAGTTTCTGGGGGGGCGGAATACCGAAACCGATCAGAGTTGGTCCCACCTGCTGCCCACTAACTTCTACTCCGAAATAAACCAGCAGTACTATCGGAGATTCCGGCGCCAAACCAGGATTGGAAAGGGAAAATGGATACAGCCACCATTACTTTTCGAATATGCACGATATTTCCAGGAATAAAATGCTATATATTTTTATTAAAAATTAAAATTTGTAAAAGCAATAAAAACTTGTAATTTATATTTGGAATAAGGATGTTGGTACTGGTTAAAAAATTCAAATTTATTCTCCACTTTTATCGAAACCATTTTATAATCGATAACCACTGGGTTTAACGGGATATGCGCATGCCTGCGTGGGCGCCTTTGACGTCACTAAGGCAAAGGACACAACAAACTCCGGACTGTCCAAACACAACAAAATCTCAATACACCCCCAACCAAAAAGTTTTCAGCAAAATTTGCAATGAAGCTAACCTTGAGAAGATACTCCTGGATCCTGATGCTCCAGTTTGCCCTCTTGGGAGTGGATCTCTTCTTCAATGCTTTTGGAGCTTCGCTGGCGAGGAATCGATTGCAGACCGCTATATTGTTTTTTGTGTAAGTGGATGTCCAGCCAGGCTTCGATAATATTTTTAAAAAACCAAATCCTATAGCATCCAGGATGTCCTGATCATCGCTGAATATGTGCTATTTACCTTCACCCTCCACTCGACATGTGTGCACCAGGTGGGCGCCTCGCACATCATCCTACGCAACTGCAAGCTATTCCTGGTCAGCGTCACCATCTACTTCCTGCTGTCTGCCTCGCAGCACTTTTGGATCGTCTCCCAATATCGCTTGGCTCCGGGAAATGAGACTACCGAGTGGCCACTTGGCTTGATTGCCCTGTCTGTGACCCAGCGCATAGGTAAGAACATTGGTCACTTCTCCAAGCACCTACTTACTTTATGACTCTTGTTTCCATGGCAGTTTCGGTGTTTTATTACTATAGCTGCAAGTCAACGGCACTGACCATGGCCGATCCCCGCTTCAAGGAGGAGTATGTGGACTGGATTGTAGAACAGTTGGGTGACAAGTAATGGGTCTGGAAAGGGCTAGATTGTAGATAGGAAGGGCAATTGTAAATTGGTAATGGGAAGTGCAAATAAGGTGTAAAACATTTAAATAAATACTAGTTATGATTAAAGATTAGTTGTTAATTTATTTTTTAAATAAGACTCTTGGCGCCATCTGTTGCTGAGAATGGTTTTGAAATCCCCAAGAAGTACATGTTCCTAGACAGTATGAAGGATAATGTACTGTGGCACCATTACCACATAGCCCATAAATATTATTGCTTTATTTATTTAACTAATTTGATTTCGATACATAATAAATATTTACAATACATGTGGATAAGCACCATATTAATATTGTCAAGAACTCGAAACACCTACTCTAAAGTTTAAATGTTTTAAGGTAGGTCCAAATGATAAAGCTAATCGAATATTAGATAACATAATCAATAGGGATCAACAATTAGAAAGTTTTGCACAATATACGCCCCCTTAAACTATTTGGTCCCCTGAAAAAGGGCGATGAACTACGTATAGGAAAAGGGTAAGCCGAAGAGGCGTTCCCACTCCTGTCCCACAGCATTGAGGCAGCATTCGGCGCTGGATTGCGTTTCGAAATGCAGTTGCCAGATCTCACACTTGTTCTGTGTCTCGTCGATGAAGCTAATCACGTATTGTTGGTCTGCGACTTGGTCCACGTCCACCAAGTTGCTCATGGGCTGGATGAGATTAAATTCAAATGGAGGCGGAGAAGAATCCAGTTTCTTCGCCGATAGCCAAGAGAATTGGCCTTTGCCTGAGATGTAGAGCTGGGAGGCTGTGGCCAGGAGCATGCAGGGCTCAAAGCTTTGTTGTGCCTGTTCACAAGTCCATTGGCAGCAGGGTAGAAGAGCGCATATCTTTACTGGCTCGGACTCAATCGCCTGCAGGTAGTTGCTGCGCGCCTGGGATGGCTGTGGACTTAGCTTGCACTGCTCTGGCAAGGGATTATCTAATTAAAAATAAATCGCTTTATGAAACTGGCTCAAATTCATTAATCCGAAGTATACACACCTTGAAGGTAGAGAAGTAAGCTGTCAGTCCTCAGCATGTCGAGCATCAGCAAGGAGAATCCACCCCAACCGCTGATGGTGAATGAGAGGCCCAACTTCCAAGGCAACACCTCAACAGTCACCAACCGATCAACGGTTACACTGACGGTCTGGCGTAGCCACTTGGCCACGTCTTCTTCGGGCGCTGCAAACGCCTCCATCAGGTATACCTTCTTCGTTGACATCACCAAGAGTCCTTCCCCGAGGACCTGGCTCTGCTCGTTGTAGATCCGTCCTTTGGCCAGCCACTTGATGTGCTCCCCCTCCAGCTTGAACTTATTCTGGTAAAAGTATAGCTTGAGGCGGTGATCGATGTCGCTAAAGTTGCTGTAGTTGAACTTGTAGGGCTGGGCCCCGGAGGCGATGGCCTGCGACTCGATGAGTTTCTTCGAGCTGGACATGAGCAGGTTGGTGGATTGGAAGACTGATGCGAAGGGCTGAGCGCCGACCTCAGCGGATGCCTTAGGCTGCCCGTTGGCATCTGGGGTTGTCGCACTAGCCTGACTACTTCCCGATGCAGTGAGCGGAGAGTTTGGAAGGTTTTGGAGCTTTTCCTTTCCCTGCTGCTCGTAGGAGGTGCATATACTGTCCGTCACCGAGCCCGATGAGCTGCTCTCTGTAAGCTGAACTTGGGCAACAGGCGGTGCCGCTTCAACCACTGTGTCCGATGTAGATGGTGTTCCTGGCTGGGTCCGCTCGGCCAACAACTGCTCCACTTCTCGCTCCATGAAGTTCTGCGTCTGCCGAACTGCTTCGCTGGGCGGAGCAAGATCTGACAGTTGGGATAGACGCCGCTCTTCCGAAGCCTTGCGACTACCACTTTGGACATAGTTCGGGTCCAGCACTTCAATGCTGGACTGGCTCGGATTGGAGATGATGTCCACATCGCTCTCATTGGCCCGGAACTCTAGATCCCGGTCGGTGTTCGAGCTACCCACGACCGACTGATTGGAGTCGAAGGAGCTTCGAGAGTTTGTAATTTTAGAACAGGAACTGCTGTCGTTTAGCGAGTTGGCGGAACCTACAATAATGGAATGTTAGTGGATAGCGTTCGGATAGGCCGTTTGGGATTCAGATGAAGCAGCATTGCCTCTGTTATATTTAATAAATGTGATTTCATCTTAATTAAATTTGGAAGATATTAAGCAGTTGTGGGGAATCAGTATTTTACACGTCCCACCCAATTGAGTTAACTATTATTAAATAATAAATGGGCTATTAGTTTTGCAGAGGACGTGTAGAATAGTCATTATTTGCGATACCCTCAAATGCTGCTTCACAGAACAAACTGAAATGCAAAGTTTAGTTGCATAGCAAGAATCAAATAAAAAGTATACAAATTGGCATATTAACTTTTGGTGGTTTGCATCAAACTCCTATGCTTTGGTGTGTTTTTAGCGGTTGTTAGCCTGCAGTTGGCCACTAAAGTATTAATTAAGATTTTTACATCGCAACAATGTTATTGTTGCCGGTTGGTGGGTGAGAGAAAAAAGTACAAAAACAATGTAAATATACAAAAGTTAGATTGGTTTTGCCATATCGATTTGTGTTTGCATGCAAAAGAAAAAGAAAGAAATAAAAATTAAATCAATGTACAATAGTAGTAATGACCAACTTAAGCTTAAAGATACCAGTCAACGATTACATAAACCACTAACTATTTCAACCAATGGAAACCATAAAATTAACTACAATGATTGATCGATTTTAAACGCATTCCAAAACTTGATCAACGTAAAAAAGAAGGCCTATCAAGGACTTGCCAATGCTGTTATTCTCCTCCTTATTTAACGCTAAAACTGACGTCGTCACCGGCGACTCTTCCACGATCAGGGCTGGGGAAATTTTCGGTTCCGGCGTAATTTCCACTTTTGGCTTCTCCATGGACGAAGACAAGTCCGTGACTTCTGTCACATACACACTCCGGCAGTCGGGACATCGCAGGCCTAAGGACAATATTTGTTATATTAGAAATTAGAATTAACTTTCATGGCATATCGGGAATACCATCCATATTGTATCGTTTGCTTTTCTGCTCCACTGTAAACTGTGTCATGCAGTTTACGCAGCGATAGATGGCAATGTTCATTTCCGTGAGATCGCGCTGCGAGAGAATATTTCTGAGCTTTCCTTCCAATTCCTAAGGGTAATAGATGAGTAATAGATGATATATTGGGCATATTTTTTGAGCCTTAACTAACCTGACACAAAGTATTCTCAGCACAATAGACGCGCTCCTTCTTATCCTGACGAATTGTGTTGAAAATTATTCGTAAAGTATTTGATTTCACTCGCTCACAGGATTCAAGGATTTTTAGACTCCACTTAGTGATAGTTCTATTAAAAATTATATTTATTTTTGTTTTATAAACTTTTAAGTACAACCTTTAGCACTCACCGATCACTAAGTGTGTCCTTTTCGCGAATATAGTTCGAAGATATGGTAAGGAACAGGGCCTCACTTGGCTTTTGTTCACTATAGACTATATATGTTTCCTCATCAGGTTCCGCATCCGAAACTAATAATAAAATAACTATTAAACTATGTATACCTTTAAATCAGGAAATTCATGAAACGCACCTGGATTTTCTTCGTTAGTGGCATCTGGACTGCTGGCGTACAGGCTAAGCAATTGAGTGTGCTTGTCTGGCTCTTGATCCTCCTTCGACTTGTCCTTGGCGCTATCATTGATGCTCACATATTGGGTATCCTCACCCTCTTCGCAGGTCTCGTACAAAGTTGGATCCGTCTCATTTCCAGAGTGAGGCTTTATGGGAGTCAGGGTGCTGTCGAAATGCGTACCAAGAGCCGAGTTTGTCGGAGTGGAGCTAATGTTGAAAGACTCTTCCTCATTCTGATCGGGCTTTAGTTGCGAGGATTGGGACAGCCCGCCAAGATACTCTTCGAACCGCTGGCGACCCTGAATGATCTCCTCCTCGGTGGTCTGGGACGCTGCCATGCGCAGCAATTGTTCAGCGCCTCCATCCAGCCATTCCTCCGATTTCAGGGTCTCAAGAACAGATGGCTTCTGTACCACAGGCTTCTGCTTCCGAGCCGAACTGGGCTCATCTATGATCGCAATCCTGACGCGATTCTTGCTTTTTTTAGAGGTCCGGCTGACCAGGGATGTATCCGTTTCTACAGATTGCTCTGCCTCGGACGAGTTGTCGTGGCCTCTGATGGACACTGATCGCTGGGACCCAAAGCTGGAGAACTGAGACCCATCGCTGGTATTGATGGAGGCGGTGGAACTGTTGATCGACACGGAGCTACTTCTCGGCAACCGGGGGCCTATATAGCGCCACTTTTGACTGCCCGTCAGTGCCTTTTCTGCCTTGGACAGGGGTTCGAAGTCTAACACAAACTTCACCGTTGAAGCTTGCTTATGCAAGTACTGCGCCGTCGCCTGCCGATGCTTGGGATTACACGCCAATGGATTACCCTGAAGGCAGAGCGTGGTTAAAGTCATAATGGCGCTCAGGGGCAGCAGCTGCGAGTGCTCCAGCAGACAGTTGTCGGACAGGTCCAGGCTGTTCAGCGAATCCAGTTTAGCAACGTCCAGCAGCTCCTCCACGAAATTGTTGCTAATGTTGAGGAGAAGCAGTCGCCTGCCGGCTTCCGTATGGAGCTGCGGCAGATGAGTCAGGCAGTTGTAGCTCAGGTCGAGGGTTTTTAGGTTTGGCAACCACTTTAGTGCCGCCACGCTGGTCAATTTGTTGTGGCGGAGGCTCAGATGCTGTAGGTGGTGGGCGAACTCCAGAGCCGTGTCCACGCTGCGCAGGTTGTTGTAGCTGAAGTCGGCCGATTGCAGCTCGTTCCAGACGAACCCGTTCGAGTTATCGCCACCGCACCGCGTTATAATGTCGTCCACGCAGGACAGACTCTTAACACAAATAAGATGCTGCAGCTGGACCCGAAGTGCCTGGATGCCCACCACCTGGTTTATGTTAATCTTGTGCACTTCCAGCCGCTTCAGGCCCCGGAACTTGGCAATGTCAATAGGACCCTCGAAGAGCAGTTCGCTGGGAAAGTGGGTCAGTTTCAGCAGCGTCGTCTTTTGGACGAAATCATGTAGTAGCTGCAGGTCGGGGAACACGCTGGACTTGGCGTTGATGGGCTTGACCACTTGAAAGCCCTGGTCGTGGGAGGCCTCGGTGTCAGCGATCAGAGTAAACGAGTCGTTGAGGGCTCGGAGAAGGGAACCTACAAGAAACAACTGTATTAGACGCAATTTGTGGGCAAATGTGATCCGGGCGGAGAACAAAGCCGTGTGTCAGCCAACGCCCGCATGTTTCCCATTGCTGGGATCGTTCGGTTTGCCTCTCACTCACCTGATAACGTTAAGGTAAATTCAGAGCTCAATATTTTGTCGCCGTTTTGGCGCAGCAGGTTGGCCAATTCCGTAATTTTCTGGGGATCCATGTTCAATCTGTGGCTCCAACATTCACGTCAATATCTGAAAATGAATAGGAATAATTAGAACAGTTTTACTCTGATGCGTAATGCACCAGATTCTATTTCCACGACTAATGCATGCTCGTAGGAATTCCAGAACAACAAAGGCAACTGCGTATGACGCTACAGTCAGCTGTTGTAACGCCCAAAAACTATATTTACATTATGTCACAGGCTGATTTAGTCATGCATCTAATGAGTCTGTAGCATCGTTCGAAGAAATTTAGATTTTGGTTTTCAATTAAGTCTTTGGAATATTCCACTATAAACACAAATATACTTTTGTTATGCTTCTTCTTCTTGTCAGTTTTTAGTTCCCATTGGAACCGGTTCCCTTAAATTTGCAAAATTAGAGATGACATTAGATCGATATACCAAATTTACCTTATTACAAAATAACGATTATTAGTCAATTTCAAAACCAAAATGTAAATGTTTATAAAAATTAAATAATTTTGTAATGGTTATTGTAAGTATAGTTAGTTGGAATTATTTTATTCTAATTAAAAGTTGTTGAAGGAAGGCAAGAAGCTTCCAACATGATCCTATGATTTCCCACTCATTCTTGTAATAAAAAGCAACTTTTTTTTAAAAACATTTTTTTATTGATTATAAAAATAAATATATTATAAAGAATATTAATAATATTAATCTCCTGCAACAGTCCTGTGAGACTTATCCAAAAGGTTAATTCTCCGGAGATTGTAGGAAAAATGATTTTCAAAGTATTAAAAATTCAATCATTTATTTAACTACTCAGCTTTTATTGCAACACTTTGTATCATTTAAATTCTAATATCTACGCAATCCGGTTAAAATTAGACTATCTGGTTCTTGTCAACCAATTATCCATTCGATTCCTGCTGTAATACTCATGGCCACAAAATGACAATATCAACATCTTTTAGGTACTCGCGCATTTTTATAAAATTAAAGCAGACTTTGGTGTTTCTTGTTAGTTTTCTCTTGTGGATCGCTGGATATGCCTTGGACTAAATAAAAAATAAACTAAAACAACCTATGAAAGATCTTTTGTAGCTGGGTAGTTACACAGGACCTGGGAGGTCCTTCAATTTTTATAAAGTTGGAGTTGTGCTGAAAAATACGTTTCTCTCTTTGGTGCATAAAAATGTTAAAAAACGTTTGTTCTTGTCTTTGTGATTTTACAAATTTTGCCTGCGAAATAAAATATAAAGTGCATTAGCCAAAATAAGATAAAGAAATAGTTTGTGTTAATTTTTTTTAAACATTTGTTATAAGAAAAAACACAACCGTGCCTGAAAACAACTGAAATTTTCAAAAATAATTAAGCTTGGAATTTTGATACGTACTGCTCCGCTAATCTGTGGTGCCAATTTTGTTGGAATGCCAATTGAAGAACGCTTTTAATTTGTTAATATACAAAAATGTATATTTATTATTTATTTTCAACAAATCCAATTATCATTTAATAAATATGACACTTTTATTTGGTTCTTCGTTTTGTCTAACACATAAACACTTTACACAATTATCGAGATATTTATAATGAAAACAGTGGCAGGTAAATAAAAAATAAAATATTAAAGAAATGCAAGTTGCAGCTGACATGGAAAGCGACTTGATTGAATTTTATTGCATATATATGTATCGTACTATATATATGCCGGTTGTATATGAGTGGTGAAGTAGATGACTTGTCTTGACTTGATCTTTGCGAGTAGATTTAGTATTTACAATATACATTTGACTGATCTGGTTTGGGAGTAACACAGTTTAGAGTTTTGGCGACGGCATGATGGACGTATCCCTATGAGAAATAATATAGAAAGAAAATAAGAAAACAAATATATGGTTATGGATGAAAAACATAATGAAATATTGAAATGGCTGAATAACATGGGAGGAGATTATGAGTGGCCTGATATGATTCAGAAAAGATATACTTTTTTTTCATTTTTTTTGTATATAGAAGGAAATTTTGAATTTCGTTTTGCTTTATTATTCAGCTGTTTGTTATTTTTAAAAATAAAGCTTAGTTTATTAACGAGAGGTTATCATTAAAATTAATATAAAAACAAACATTCCAAAAATAATAAAATAACAGAAACAGAAGGTGCCATAACTAAAGTTTAGGAAAGGATAAACTTAAAAGTAAAGCAACTTAAGAGTCTATTATTATTTCAAAAAGTATACGGTGAGCAGGTTTATTTTCGAGGGAACAGGATATTCAGGAAGTCGGGATTAGAAGGAGGCAGGATAAACGGGCACAAAAGAAGCATTACAAACGCAAACGAGTGACTTACATATGCTCAGGGTGATTGCGTATACAATCGATTAAATCATTAGGCTTGAGCTGATTTGTGCAAATTTTGTGTATGGCCGTGAACAGAGGAAACCTGCAATGGAGAGAGTGCTTTCAGTTAAATGATGCTCCAAAGTAAACTATTAATATCGAAGCTTACTTGTCCTCCAGCCCCTTGTTCTTCAGCATGTAGTTGACCTCCTCGGCAGTGGGTGGGCCCTGCAGCTTCTGGCCATTCAGCATTTCCTTCTCCAACTCTTCAATAGTTTTTCCGGAAGTGACAAAGGCCTCAGATACGCGACGATTGCGGCCACCTGTGGGGGATTACAAATATTAATTGAACTGTTTATTCGTAGAACATCTGATATAGTTTGTTTGCTTTTGTTTGCCATTTCCATTTAGAGAGGCAATAGAGTCATTAAACCCAAACAGCGATTGTACACAATCAAACTGCAATATTTGAGTAATACTAATAACCCTCTTATTTTAAGTGCACTTAAAATAAGTGCTAAATACTATATACTATAAATAAGTAATCGTAACTATGACTCACCGTAACATGTCGTGATCAGATCCGCAACACCGCAGCTCTCGAAGAAGGTGGACAGCTTGCTGCCAGGATAGAAGACATCCACGAACCGGATCATCTCCATGAGACCCAACCGGATCACAGCTGCCTTGGTGTTGTCGCCCAGCTTCAGGCCATCCACGAAGCCCGCACCGCAGGCGACGATGTTCTTCAGGGCACCACAGACCTCCACGGCATCGGCATCGTCGACGACGACCACGCGGAAGTGATTAGCTTGGAAGAGGTCGCGCAGCACCTTGCCGTATTTCTTGTCCGTGCAGCCGATGGTTGTCTCGCAGAAGTTGCCCTCAGCCACTTCGTTGGCCAGATTGGCGCCCATCAGCACGGCGCATGGGATCTGGAGCGAGTAGTCACGTGGGTGTTAGCATTTGGGGCCGGGTCACCTTTGCGAGGGACACTTACCTTGAGGTGTCGCGTGATAATATGCGAAATCAGATCAATGCCGCCACCCTCGGCCTTGTCGAAGCCCTTGATCAGGGATATGGCGATGGCATTGGGCTTGATCTTGCCCAGCAGCTGTTTGCAGAAGTTGGGAATGAACTGGTGGGGCACCACGAAGATCAGGATGTCAGCGTTCTTGGCAGCCTCAACCAGGTCGGGCACAGCCACCTGTTGTGAAGAGGCAATAAAAAAGACTTGAGTAATTGCTTTCTGATAAGAATAAAATAAAAATAAGTCATGAATTCTGATAAGCATACTGAAGGTTGAATGAAGGGAACTGCAGACCGAATGAGGAAATCATTTTTCCGGCTCGTGTTCCGATTTTTTAATTTTTGGAGGCGCGTCTCTCAGATGTCTAGACTGCCTAAAGTGTGGGGCTCGATCGATCGTCCGAGCTTGATACGATTAACTTATTCGCACTGTCTGTTTGTCATATATCGCCCTGCTGGCACTGCTAACCTGTTTTCGCCGCATCGCTTACATAAACTTGTTTATTTGTTGGGCGTTTGTAAGCAAAATATTTATAATTTTACCCTTTATGGGGGGTGTGGTGTTACGAATACGCCAACATGCTTACTTGGGAAACATACTTTGAAATACTTTGGAGTCAACAAAGTCGCAAAGGTGTAAAGTTCAGTAGTCGTTGGCCTTTATCTTTAAATAACAATCCACTTGCCATTTGCAACAGGTTTTTATAAAATGATTATGGAACTCTAGGCAAGTCTATATCTTCCTATTTTTAGCAGCAAACAAAAAAAAAAAAACAGTGTATATCATGAAGATTTATTGTAGCTTCATTTTGTTTAGTTAGCAAGTCAACAAAAGTGTGCTAATCGAAACCTTTATGAAACACACGACCTGAACAATAGAAACCGCGTGCTTTTTATTTTATTTTTGCCCAATCTATTTTGCATTCTTGTTGCATTTTTGACATTGATCCCGATCTTTAGTTTTTTTTTTTTTTTTGGCTATACAGACTAATTTGTTGTTTTGACGCCTTGCCGCCCCCGCAGCCACCAAACGTTTGCCAAAATACACGAATATATCTATAGACGAGAGTGAGTGATATGTATAGACCAGTTCTATAGCATGGAAAGACTCGCCCCGATATTTTGGTATGTTTTTGTTTTTTTTTGCGCCTTTATCAATTCATGCTGGTAACGCATGATTGTAATACATATTTTTACGGCCTGGCATGGGTGTGTTTGTACGGAAAGTTTTCCTAAGCAAGCGGGGGAACACTTGGAAGTGACTGTTTGCTTTTGGTGGCTAGGACAGGGCCCCTGTGATGCTCCCGGGATGGATTATATCGCCCGACATTCAACAAATAGCAAAACGTTTGGGTTATCTATAATCAGTAAATACGAGAGCTCGAGTGGTTTGTGGAGCACATACATATGTATGAGTCCACTATTTGAAGTGGATCGCCTGCTTATCGGCAGCTCAAATTATTTCCTAATACAATATTGACGCAAGTTACCCGCACAAGCGGATAATCCAAGCGAGGGAGTTGGTATCGTGGAGTAAGGGAGTCGAGTCGGGGCCGAAGTACGGAAATCCAAGCCGGCCTTGACCTACGCCAAAGGCAATGGGGCCCAACATTTAAGAGAAACACAAACAGAGAGCGGCCCACAGTGTAAGAGCGGCGTTGGCAACCAACTGAAGGTGAAACCGTTTTGTTGTTGCCGTCCCTGAAAAATGCATTGGGCCAAAACAACACAGCCAGAGCAAGTGCCACACGGAGAGTCGTTTGGCGGGCAGGAGAGTAAAAATAGACGTGCACTCGCCTGATTAGATAATTTGGCGGTGCACGGTCAAGATCAAGGTAGAGGCCTTTTATGTAAGGCGCTCATATGTACCAGGCCGTTGTTAATCCGCCAGCACCGACACATATCCCAGCTGTTACATAAGGTGGCAGAAAAAAAAAAAACAACGTGAATAGCTGATATTACACACCGCAACTTTGGGCTGCACATGGGCTGACTAGAGAAGGACCTGCCCCACCACTTACCACATTCGGGGGCAGCTTGTGACCCTTCAGGTACTTGACGTTCTCGTGCGTCTCGTTGATTATCTCCGTCAGCTTCTTGCCATCGATCAGCTCCTCGTAGACGAACATGGTCACCCGCTCCTCGAACTCGGGCAGTGCCGCTGCATTGGCGCCCACAATCTTGGCGATGGCCGAACCCCTGGAGATTCATAGACGGAAGAAGGAGTGTTAATTAGGAGGAGGAGATGAAGTAGCCCAGCAGTGCCGTATGGCGATTCTTATATAATAATTGCATCGCCAAGTGGCAGATTAAATGCACTCACCAGTTGCCGGAGCCAACAATGCACACATTTACTTTTTCCGCCATTCCGTCCGCTTTGATGTGGTTTCTGTTGATATTGTTGTTGGTGTCGTAGTTATTGCTGCAGTTGCTGCTTCTTCTTGGGCGCTCGAGGTGCTACTTCGCGACCGAACGATTAAAATGTGAAACTACTGACACGTTGGAGCCACGGCGACTAAATGATTCTTTCCATTCCCCACATATTAATATAAGCGAAACATTGAACAACAAGAAAAAGTTGGGGCTTCGTGTGTCTGAGAAGAGAGGGCACTCTTCGTGTGTCTTCGTGAATGCGAGAGAGCGGTTGGTTTGGGGGCAAAAGGGCAGGTTCCTTCACATTGCTATCCTTTATTTGGTTTTAACTTGTAGTTGTGGATTCCTTGCCATCCCCAAGTCCTAGATTATATATTAATTCAAAATTTAAGAGCTCCAATCAACGAAGATTAATTATTGGCAACGGGAATCCTCCCCGGATTTGTGCCAGTGTTGTAAAACGCATCAACTGTCAAAAGCAGCCAATCGATAGTAAATAATAATGGGGTAACATTGGAAAATTTATCATCGCTAATAGTTGGCGCCAATTTAAAAAGGATTAGCGGTTCTTGTCACTTTGTTTCTTAGCTCCTGTGTTATTATTTTTTAATATTACTATTATTGTCTATATATTCTATGTAAATATAAAAAAAATTGGTCTTTAAACCGATAGCCTTGTGGATTTTAATAGAAAGAAAACAGGAAAATTTTCTTCGAATGAAGCTTTTAAATAGATTTTTATTAACCTATAGGTATAACTCTTTTAATATTCCTAAAAATGTTAGTGTTTTACCACTTAATTTTAAATAGTTTTCGATGGGTTATGGATTGACTATAGATAGACTCGAAGTAGTTAGTTTAGTTATAGTTAAGTTGGGTTTCACCGTTTTTTTTAACTTCTGAGGTAAAAAGACAGGACAACTACTACTTATTACAACTACTACTTCTTTTTTATTACTTCTATATAAGCCACGCCCTTAGAATACAAAGCTTCTATTGATAAGAACGTAAAAAGACTAAAACTATACTAGATCACAATTTTCCATTGAAATAAGCAATGGCACATGTCCAAACCCACCCACACACTCTGGCGAAGGAGCAGCAGCCGGAAACACACCAGACCAGAGATACCAAGTCAGGCCACGAGCATAACGTGCAACTTTCCAGCTTTCGCCGCAATCAATTTTACGGGTGCACAGCAGCAACAGAAAAAGCAACAACAGCCACCAGGAGATTGCCTCGGATGCTGCAATGGAATTAAAGCCACCCCGAGCACAGCCACGCCAAACCGCTCAACCAACCACTCAACCACCCAACCACTCAGCCTTTATGGTGCACACCCACGCCCACCTACCAGTGGTACATACAACGGTGGCACATAGAGTTAGACACGCAACGAACGTGAGGAAAGCACGTGGTCCAGCTCACATGAAGGTATTAGCGCGTAACATCGCTGCATGATTAACCTCCTCCATGGGTCAATGCTAGGCGGACGATTGCATGTGTACGGGGGCGTTGTTTTTGGACTCTGGTACTTGCAACATTCCTGCAACACTCACCTAAGACAACCAAAGTCCCAATGTTGTCTGTTAAGTATTGGGGCGAGTTGCATAATCGATCACAGAAGGTGATTAGGATATTAAATAATTATTACTTTAGATATTTTTGAAACAAAAAATTGTTCGCAAAACAGGTAAATAATGCTTTTAAATTTTAATTATTAAAATGGTTAATCTTTTTTGTTGCCTACTTAAGTGGTTATCGTCCTTTTTTATAAAAAGTGACTATATAATAGTTTATGTCTGTTAAACGCTTAAAAATTAAATTATTTGTTGTAAAAAACACTCAATAGTTAAAGAAAAAATATTAATCCAAAAACGTTTGACATTTGATTACATTTACATAACTGCGTTCGATACTCTCAGTGTTCCTTTTGCGCGATATTATTATTTGTGTTACCCGTCAGAGCCATTTGTCTTTTTGGAATCATTTTGCATTCGCATGCCCGACTGGACGTATGTGAAATTGCTCTGCACAAGCCCGACATTCCCATGCAGTTATAAATTCTATTCCGTCCTATGACAACCCACGCAGCACATTGCATTGACAAGTGCCACAATTCACATCATCAAGATTGCGTGGAGATTGAGTCACGCCCAAATCTAGAACCCATATCACATATCATACATCGGTTATCCCATATCCACACATCCTCAATCTTTATATTCGATATGCGATATGCCCACCTTTTTATCCTTGGCTAATTCGCATGTCATGCTGACGATAAACTGCTCATTGTTGATGGCCATGTCGGCTCTGTTGTGGTGAGTGGTGGTGGTGTGGGGAATTAACCCTTTTCTGTCCTACTCCATGCCGAGCCATTTGAAGACCAATCTGCCTATAAAAAACAATGATGGACACTCTGGACTTGGGCATAGAATAATAGTACATGAAAAAAAAAAATGTTACAGCATCCAAAATAAAATGATGTACGCAGTAACGAGACCCAAAAAACGAAGAAGTATAAAGAAGAAAAAACATTCAAGGAGTTCAAGGATTAACAGACTATTGGATGATCTTTTGCTCGTTTCTAATAAATTTAAGATTATTTAATATTATGTGTATAGTATATATGTGTATCGTATGTTAGCGATTTTTAGACAATAATGTGGCTTAGAAATAATGCTGGCAATCTATACATTAAATTGGTAGAAATAATACGCTCAAGGATTCGTCCAAGAATTCTATCATAATTTTGATGTAGAAAAACTATTTTTGATCAGGTATTTAAAACTAATTTTAGCTTAAGTTTAATCGCATTGACATTTCGAATGTCATCAAATGGAAATCAGACTTTTTGAATAAAAGTTCAATTAAACCCTGTCGTAGAGTCCCATTCATAGACATACCCAATCTCTCAATGTACAAAAATAATATTCTTGGATATATGTCTTAATAAAAAGGGTATGGCAAGACTAAAAGAAGACAACTCTAAGCGGATGTAGCGCGCTTATCCTTTTACACACACACATATACATTCACAGTTATACACACAAGGACAGCTGGGCAGTGGTTTTTATTTTTCATTATTATTTTTACTTTATTTAAACCACACAAAATACTTAAGACGATTTTGTGTTTTGTGGCCCAAGATGTATTGCCCATGGCCAGCAATGGCTGGAAAAGTGTGAAAAGAAGTGATAAAACTTTTCCCCCCACCCAACATCCTGCCTCTGGGGGAGGAGCTCGATGGGTGGGGGTGGTCAGAGGGAAACAACAAGATGAAATGAAAGGGTAATGTATACATGTCCAAGCGGTCTGTGCGGCTGTCCCTCTGATGGTCGCCGCCCAAGGCGCTTGCATATGCAAAATAAGACTTCACTCCTTACCTTTTGCCAAAGACATTTGTCTCAGACAATTGAATCGGTCCTTTGATGACAGGACGAGATTTTCAGGCGCTGAGCATCAATAATAGACGTATTCCGCACATGTTCTCTGTCAAGGCGATTCCCATTCGGTATCCGATATAGTCGTTGTACTCGCAAAATTTATGACAACTCACTCCACTGCTCCAGCGCTTCGAGAGGTCCTTCCCAGGACAATGCTTAAGCGTTTTCGGACTATGCGAAAGCATACAAATTGAGGATTTTTATTTTCATTTCTGTTTTTATGATTTACATTTTTATTTGCCATTTCCTTTGCCATGCAAAGTGTTTTGGCAGTTTCGTCCTGTAATTTATTTTCATCTGTTTTTTTTCGGCACACCATTTTTTCCAAGTTTATTTGTTTTTGACAAAAAGTGGCGAGCTCTTAATTGTTTTAATTGCCTCAAATATAGTATTTACTCTTATGTTTTTTGCGGGGCTTCTTCCATTAACTTCATTTACTTTGGCTTGTTAAGGTTGGCGGGTGTATTTGGTTCAGCAAATAGAAGAAAACATATTCAAGGTCCATTACGACAATTAAAATGTCTACTGTCCTTTACAAGCGAATTTATTGTTTGTTGACGTATTTGATTAATGTAATAATTAATGCCCAAAAATTCCATGAATGTTTTAAAATTATATACTTTCTGAAAGAAAGACGTGACTCTTAGTAACGAATTGGTAACTGCCCATCATACTACTATCGAGATCTCATAACTCAAATCATTAATAGATTTTCCTTCGAATTGATAAATCAGGGATCTTTAAGCTATAGTTTCTAAATTTGCCAAGCTTTCATCTAATTTTATGAATTATATTTAGAAGGGCTTAATTTTCGCAATGACTAAATAATCCCTTATCCTATATTCTATCCTAGTGATATCCACCCCTTTCTATATTAATAAATATCTAATGATATTTAGAAAGTTAATATGACTTTTACGACATTTTAAGGAGACATTCCAAATAGTTTTCATGAAATAGTAATCTATTTAAGACCCTAATAAAAATTGAATGTCATAGC
Organism: Drosophila atripex; assembly: GCA_035045925.1. Classification (NCBI taxonomy): domain Eukaryota; kingdom Metazoa; phylum Arthropoda; class Insecta; order Diptera; family Drosophilidae; genus Drosophila; species Drosophila atripex. Next base: position 13,434,936 of record JAWNOP010000070.1, read on the forward strand.
AGGAGATTATTAAGAAAAATTCATCTTCAAATAGATTCTTTATTCTTTAAGTAACTATCAGAAAAAACACATACTGGGAATATTTTCATATCTTCTTCAAAAATGTATGATTTATTAAAATTTTTTTCGGTGCTATATCTATAAAAATATTTTTATGTAATAGTATTTAGGTACACAGGCATTTAACATGTATCTGTTCTTACCAAAACACCCAGAAAAAGAAACTAAAGACACAAGAGTAACAGTGGATCAAAATATGAAACAAAAATGTAGTCGTTTGTCCTGCGGCAAAGTTGTCTTTTCATTTTCACGATTTCTAAAAAGGATATTCGGAATGTATCGCTAAATCGACAAAATAAACCACGAGGAAACAGGGGGAGAAAAAAGAAACATTTGTAAAGAAACACCATCGGATTGGAAATGGGATTTCCATCATTAAAGGGCTTAATAATTCCTTACACATTTTGTTTATAAAATATTTATTTCGACCTACATTCTATCTTTCGAACTCATTCCATTAAAAATTATGAAAGTTACTTTTTTTAATATACTTACATACTTTTTTTTTCAAAAATAAAAATTCATTATATGTTAAGTTTTTTTTTCAGAACAAATTTTTTATTTTGAAGCGAATAGCATTATCTTAAATTATATTTTATAAATGTCATTTAGACTAGATTATGACTATGGATAAAGCTTTACGAAACTATCCTGAATGGACTTCAAAGCCAAAACGCGAAAAAGGTGAAAATGTCTGCGAAAAGCTATTGGATTGGATTCGCAGGAAGGGGGATGGTATGCCAGCCAGGGATTTCCAGAGATGGAATGAGGCACGGATGATGGATGCCCTGCCAGGTCCTTGCCAGGTTGAAATAACATGAGCAATTTTTAGAAAAAAGACGACAAAATGTCGAATGAAAGATAAATAAAGCGGACCACACAGGCGAGCGGAAAAAAAATTGGTAAAAGATGAAATAAAATAAGGATATAGAGTGTTAGAAAATGGTACGAAAGTAAAAGCAAGCGGAGGCCGCGAACCGTAGTCCTGTGTGTGGCCAGAGGAGGCGTGTGGGCGGCGGCAGCAGTGGCTCCAATGCAGGGGCGTGGCCTTACATATATATCCTTTACATGGCCCCTGCGAACTGTCGCAGCTGCGACTATTGCCGCAGCGAATTAGTACATTTCCCCAACTTTTTCAACGCCCTGCCCCTCGAATCAAAACAGTTTTTACGTTTTTTAGGTCGCGCTCGGACTATGAATATTTTTGAGAGTGACAGAAATGTTGGCCGCCTAAGTGCTACTAAATCGATTTTGATTACATTGCAAAGCCCAGCCTGCCGGGCGCGGCTCATTTCTCCACCTGGGCCGGCGGCTCCATGGTGTACATGTCGCGCAGCAGACGGGCGATCGGCACGTTGCCAATGGTCTCCTTGAAGAAGAGCGCCTCGATGGTGGCGGCCCGGATGGTGCGCAGCGAGGGTAGCAGGAGTAGCAGGCGGCCGAAGCGGGTGGCCTGCCGGGGGTAGCGCAGGCGCACATGGTCGGACAGGATGCACTGCGCCTGATCCTGCAGCATCTCCACCGGTTGCACGTCGCACAGGCCGGCAGTTTCAGGGGCAAACAGGGCAATAGCCTTCATGCAGCCCACCTCGCTGCCGTCGGGAGTGATCTGACGGAAGCGACACAATATCTCCTGGATGGTCTTCATCTCCGTTTGTGTGGCCTCGTCCTGCAGCACCCTCTCCCGGATGAGAGGCGACTCCAGAATAGGTGTGAGGTCCAAAGGAATCGTCCACTGCGCCAGGTTTAACAGAAAGAGCTCCTTCCAGGACTCCTATTAATGGAAAAGTTGTTCATTAGAAGTTGAAATGGTATGAACGGTTAAGGGATGCAGGATCTGAAAGCTATGTACTTTAGTACGAATTCCTTACCTGAAGTAGCAAGTGCTGGTCGTTCTTGGAGAGCGTCTGAAAGGGCATGAGGCACTTCACCCAGCGCACCGCCATGAAGAGCAGACGCGCCGTCGTTTCCTGCAGCATCTCCCAGGAGAGCAGCCTCGAGTCGAGGAGCTGCTGCGGAAAGAGGAGTGTGTTGTGCTGCACTTGGTACTGGATCAGCTCCTGGCACTTGTCCGGGCTAAGCAGCAGCTCAAGGAATCCATTGGACGATGATGCCACTGCTGCCGACGACTGGCAGGCCACCTCCCCGTTCCGCATTGGCGGAGGAGTGGGCGTTGTGGGAGTAGGTGATCCGGAAGTGAAGCTCGCCTGCTTATTCTCTCCATTGTTGTTGTTATTGTGGTTGATGATACTGTTATTGTTGTTGTGGATCCGTAGTAAGCCATGGCTAGGAGGGGTGATGGCCTCACTGAGACTATGCTGCGATGTCTGGCGAGGTATGGGTGATCCGGAAGAGGCCGCCAGGCTGTGGGAGTCTGTGAGCGTGGGCGCTGGAGAAATGCTGCCGGCACTAAGTGGCGGAGATGCGGATGGAGAGGGAGTCTCCGTCTCCACATTCACGCGCGGACTCTCGCTGCCCAGGCTCAGGCCCCCATCTCCGCCCCCGCTCCGCGATCCAATGCTGGAGATGGACTGCACGGAGTTGCTGGGCGAGGGAGAGGAGTAATTATTGCTGCCGGTGGGCACCATCTGACCCGCCGAGGCGTATGGTGTACTAGTGGAGGACACCACGGCAGCAACGGCCGTGGCTGTAATGGCAGGCAACTTGCTGGCCGCCTCGGCAATCAAGTTGTGGTGCAGCAGGTGCTGGGGGAAGGACAGGGACGGGCCGCCGGCACCGGATCCGCTGCTGGATATGGAGCTCCCATTGCCGCCGCTGTTCAGGCCGCTATGTGGCGCCGTTAACGCATGCCCCGGATGACCCGGATGGTGGAAGGCCGTCGCATGCTGCTGTTGACCGCCGGACCCCGTGTGATGGTGGTGTCCTAGAGGAGCGCCCGCCTGCTGCTGCCCACCGGTCGCCAGGTGGAATCCTGCCGCTGCCGTCGGCGGGGGAGGCGGATGCGTAGAGATGTGCTGAGTGTAGTTGAACGAGGCCGAGACATTCGTCACGAGGGAGACGGGCAGATGACCGCCATGGTGGTGGTGTAGCCCGGCAGCAGCCGCAGCAGCAGCGGCCGCATGGTGGGCGGCTGCGGCATGGGCATGGGCGTGGTGGTGATGATGGTGGTGGTGGTGGGCGGCTGCTGCATGGTGGGCAGCCGCAGCAGCGGCCGCGGCATGATGATGGTGATGCAGCTGCGGATGGAGCTTTGGTTTTCTCGGTCCACGCTCGTGCTGGACAGCTGAAGAATGAAAAACAATAGAAGAAATTAATTTTAAGCTTAAAACCTATTTTTATCATTTAAAAGATATATTAGTTAAAGAGGGTCCTTCACATCTTTTCCGCCTGAAATAATTGATATTTTCGAACAAAAGAATAATATTCTATATTTCAAAATATCAATAAGGAACAATCCTTTTCTTTAATAAAACAAAGTATTTATTTTTTCATCACCCAAAGGATCTAAAGCTGATTTACATAAAATCAGTTCAAGTGTGTAATTGCGATAATCTGCCTCTAAGTAGATAAATAAACAAAGTTAATTTCAAAGATACTCTTTTTTCGGCTTTCTTCTGTTCTTTTCTGTTTCTTTTTGGAAACTTTTCATAAATGCTTTGAAGTGTGTGGTGGTCCCAAAAGGTTAGGATTTCCCCGATTTGGCTTGGGTAAATAGTCAGAAGAGAGAGTTGCCGAGGAGGACATAATAAACCGATTATTAAAATGCTAGAGATGCAAAGATACAAGTCCAAAAAGATACTCTGTAGCAAATAGGTCTTACTGTCCCGGTCGTGTGAACTGTTGCATATGCCTCGAGCAGAACCGGAAGAGGAATTGTTGGAGGGGGTGTGTGCTCTAAGTGTGTGTGTGTGTGTGTGTGCTGCCATGACTTTTATTTGTTTGTAATTAAATGTATCTGAAGCTGGAGCTGCGTAGTATCTTGTAGATTGCATGACGCGGCGCAAAAGGGGGTGACATTTTAATCCCCAGCTAATCGCATATGTGAAAGCGTCTCCCTGTAAAATGACTGCAGCCACTTGAGGGCTTTTACCTCAAGCTGCCACTTCTGGCCCTGGCTGGCAACTAGCAAAAAACTTGGTAGCTCGGCAGCTCGCCAGAAAAAGTCTCAAAGCTTTCAAAAGATCACAAATTTCAATTAAAGAAAATGACAAACTCATCAAATTTTTATGCTGCGGGTTTAACAAACTTCGGGTTCCAATTTCCAGGGGCGCTTAAAAATTGTGGTTCAAGCAAAAGACAGAAAAAAAAACGGAATTGTGAAAAAGTTGAAAATACCCTCCGGGAAACTTGCACTTCAAGCTAACCCTTTTGCTTATGACTCCGTATTCCTCCTTTTCCTTTTCTTTGGCAAACACGGAAACGTGTGAAAATTAGCTGCCACGATGCCAACGGAAATTTAAATTATTTTAGAGATTTTTTGTTTGGCAGGCTACTCTTTGGTCAATATAATTTAAAATTTGTTGAAAAATGTAGTATTTTTAAAGGGCATCTAGAGACATATGTTGGACTTCTCAACCTCTTGATTTATGGAGATAATATATCACTATATATGTATAACTTCCATAATATAAGACTCCATATATTTTATCCAATGTGACTTAATTGTTCTCTCAACTTACTGCTTACAATACTGACTACAACTCCATTTATTTCCAAAAAAATGAAAAATGAATAGGACAAAAGAACAATTTCCTCTACAATCGTAACCATTTTATGCCGATTTCGACTCACAATGAGTGACTACTCAAATCTTTTATCCACTGACAAGAAGTGTGGTCATTATGGACTATTAAGCATCTCAGTACAAGCCTATACCATCCAAACCCGACTCTGTTTCCGGGGCGTAGCACCCCTGTCTGGGCTCATCATCCCCGGAGCACATCGAATCACTTCAAGTGTTTTTCTAATTTCACGGTTTATATTTCTTTTTATTTTATTCCCCGTTTCGGTTTCAGTTCCACTTCCAGTTCCCCCGGCTGTGCGTTATCCCCTCGAACAATTTGCGAACGTTGCCTTATTTACTTTTAATTTGCCTGCCAAACAATCGCATTTTGATACATCTCTTTTTTTCGTAAATATTTATTACGACATTATCTGTTGTGGCGGTCCAAGTGGCCCCGCATATATTGCGAGGGCTCTGCTTATTACCGTTTACCGATTTATTTATTTCGATTTCTGGGGCACGCATTGCGCTTTTCAGCTTATGGACGTCCTGCTACCTTCGTCCTGCCCCCGGAAATGATGCTGCTGATGATCACCATCGTCATTATTTGGGATTTTTGCGTGCTGAATTGTTGTGAAGTCGGCGTGGTCGCCGCATCCTCGTTGTGGGAACGGACCAGCTGCGAGGCAGCTCGCTCTTCCACTGCCACTTATCATTAATTTTTCCGCTGCTTTTTCCTTTTGCCCATTTGCCCATTCTGGCATCCTGACATTCCTGCCTTTGTCCGGGTGTGCCTTCGGGCAACGTCCCTTCTTCATCTCCAAATGAATGCATGTATTTTGACACATTTTTTGTTCCTTCACGGTACTCCTGGTCCGCTTCCCTCCTCTACGTTATAATTAATTGATTAGCTTCAGCAAATCGGTCAATATGTTTGTTCTACTACACTTTTGTGTTTTTCCCAGTTTCCTGCGGCGAACTAAGGCGCTAAGTTGAGGGTGTGGTCCTCATAATGAGTTGCTAATTAAATTTGTAGGTTGTAATTTTTTCCCGTTGCTCTTGGAGCTCTGAAACTTTTTGCTACACATGGGACATGCCAGGTGTCAGTACATGGCCAGAGAGAAGGATATGGAGGGCTTAAGGGGAAATCCCTTAAATTAGATTTCGAAAAGAGCTTAAAAGTCAAGGGCTTACTTGATTTTATGACAAAGAATATTGAATTTGAACTATTCTCCAACTGTATTATTCCAACTTTATTATACTTTAATAATATCTAATAATAGAAACAAAATATTTTTTCACTTTTTTCTCAAATTTTGTGGTCCCCTTCAAAATTATGAAAAATGCGTGGGAGGCAAAAATGACCCACCGCGAAGGCTATATCTTGGCCAATTTCTATCCGATCCTAGCGCGGAATACCTTAAACGATTCGTGGATCGATCCTCCATAAATTTGCATTAAAATCTGGAAACAAAATATTTTTTCACTTTTTTCTCAAATTTTGTGGGGGGTCCCCTTCAAAATTGTGAAAAATGCGTGAGAGGCAAAAATGACCTACCGCGAAGGCTATATCTTGGCCAATTTCTATCCGATCCTAGCGCGGAATACCTTAAACGATTTGTGGATAGATTCTCCATAAATTTGCATTAAAAACTTGAAACAAAATATTTTTTCACTTTTTTCTCAAATTTTGTGGGGGGTCCCCTTCAAAATTGTGAAAAATGCGTGAGAGGCAAAAATGACCTACCGCGAAGGCTATATCTTGGCCAATTTCTATCCGATCCTAGCGCGGAATACCTTAAACGATTTGTGGATCGATTCTCCATAAATTTGCACAAAAATCTGGAAACAAAATATTTTTTCACTTTTTTCTCAAATTTTGTGGGGGGTCCCCTTCAAAATTGTGAAAAATGCGTGAGAGGCAAAAATGACCTACCGCGAAGGCTATATCTTGGCCAATTTCTATCCGATCCTAGCGCGGAATACCTTAAACGATTTGTGGATCGATTCTCCATAAATTTGCATTCAAAACTTGAAACGTAATATTTTTTCACTTTTTTCTCAAATTTTGTGGGGGGTCCCCTTCAAAATTGTGAAAAATGCGTGAGAGGCAAAAATGACCTACCGCGAAGGCTATATCTTGGCCAATTTCTATCCGATCCTAGCGCGGAATACCTTAAACGATTCGTGGATCGATCCTCCATAAATTTGCATTAAAATCTGGAAACAAAATATTTTTTCACTTTTTTCTCAAATTTTGTGGGGGGTCCCCTTCAAAATTGTGAAAAATGCGTGAGAGGCAAAAATGACCCACCGCGAAGGCTATATCTTGGCCAATTTCTATCCGATCCTAGCGCGGAATACCTTAAACGATTTGTGGATCGATTCTCCATAAATTTGCATTAAAAACTTGAAACGTAATATTTTTTCACTTTTTTCTCAAATTTTGTGGGGGGTCCCCTTCAAAATTGTGAAAAATGCGTGAGAGGCAAAAATGACCTACCGCGAAGGCTATATCTTGGCCAATTTCTATCCGATCCTAGCGCGGAATACCTTAAACGATTTGTGGATCGATTCTCCATAAATTTGCATTAAAAACTTGAAACGTAATATTTTTTCACTTTTTTCTCAAATTTTGTGGGGGGTCCCCTTCAAAATTGTGAAAAATGCGTGAGAGGCAAAAATGACCTACCGCGAAGGCTATATCTTGGCCAATTTCTATCCGATTCTAGCGCGGAATACCTTAAACGATTCGTGGATCGATCCTCCATAAATTTGCATTAAAATCTGGAAACAAAATATTTTTTCACTTTTTTCTCAAATTTTGTGGGGGGTCCCCTTCAAAATTGTGAAAAATGCGTGAGAGGCAAAAATGACCCACCGCGAAGGCTATATCTTGGCCAATTTCTATCCGATCCTAGCGCGGAATACCTTAAACGATTTGTGGATCGATTCTCCATAAATTTGCATTAAAAACTTGAAACGTAATATTTTTTCACATTTTTCTCAAATTTTGTGGGGGGTCCCCTTCAAAATTGTGAAAAATGCGTGAGAGGCAAAAATGACCTACCGCGAAGGCTATATCTTGGCCAATTTCTATCCGATCCTAGCGCGGAATACCTTAAACGATTTGTGGATCGATTCTCCATAAATTTGCATTAAAAACTTGAAACAAAATATTTTTTCACTTTTTTCTCAAATTTTGTGGGGGGTCCCCTTCAAAATTGTGAAAAATGCTTGAGAGGCAAAAATTACCCACCGCGAAGGCTATATCTCGCCCAATTTCTATCGGATCCTAGCGCGGAATACCTTAAACGATTTGTGGATCGATTCTCCATAAATTTGCATTAAAAACTTGAAACGTAATATTTTTTCACTTTTTTCTCAAATTTTGTGCGGGGTCCCCTTCAAAATTGTGAAAAATGCGTGAGAGGCAAAAATGACCCACCGCGAAGGCTATATCTTGGCCAATTTCTATCCGATCCTAGCGCGGAATACCTTAAACGAGTTGTGGATCGATTCTCCATAAATTTGCACAAACATCTGGAAACAAAATCTTTTTTCACTTTTTTCTCAAATTTTGTGGGGGGTCCCCTTCAAAATTGTGAAAAATGCGTGAGAGGCAAAAATGACCCACCGCGAAGGCTATATCTTGGCCAATTTCTATCCGATCCTAGCGCGGAATACCTTAAACGAGTTGTGGATCGATTCTCCATAAATTTGCACAAAAATCTGGAAACAAAATCTTTTTTCACTTTTTTCTCAAATTTTGTGCGGGGTCCCCTTCAAAATTGTGAAAAATGCGTGAGAGGCAAAAATGACCCACCGCGAAGGCTATATCTTGGCCAATTTCTATCCGATCCTAGCGCGGAATACCTTAAACGATTTGTGTTTCGATTCTCCATAAATCTGCATCAAAACCTAGAAACGCATTATTTTCACTTTTTTCTCAAATTTTCAAAATGATGAAAAATACATAGGAGGTCATTATAACCCACTGGGAATGGTTTAAATTTTGTAGATGAAGATATGGCCTTAATTTATTTTTATTATTGACTTTACTTCTTCGCTCTACTCCATTTTGAGCCACCAATCCAATTATCTCAGCTCAAGATTTGTCGTAACTTTAACTTTCTCGCTTTCAGAAAATAGAAAAGTTTACAAAACCCCGAATAAACAAGTCTCTTAGCGAAGGAAACCCGTTCTCTCATCCTGGGAAAGGATTATATTCGGAAAATTTTAGTGCAAACAGCAACTACAAGCCGATGTGGAAAGACAAGGACGTTTTCAAGATTCAGTCAACGGTGAACTTATGGAAAAGGACTAGAAAATTGAAATTGAATGTACCACGCTGCATACTTCTGGGCGTTTAAGCTCTTTTGTCAACAGTCTGTGGTTTTCCAAACCTTCCCTCCAACCATCCTTTTTGGCTCAGTGTAGTGGGACAAGCATCGACTTGTCTGTTTCCTATCGGTTTCGATGGTAATTTTGTTGTTGTTGTTTATGTCTATTTCGGAGACGACTTTTTGGCGCAGACTCGGCTAATTTCATGACCACATTTTAACGTATTGATTTTCCTGAGGTTAATGAATATGTATACATACACGTACCATACATACGTACATACATATATTTATTTATCGGACTGTATATATTTTGGATATTTATGCTGCAGCCTTTGAGCTTCGCCATATTCTCTGGCATTTATATTACGTATACGCAATTTCATTTACACATGACTGCAGGGCACAAAAAGCCATGGCGCAGGGACACGCCCACACGAACACATTCCCAGGCACAGGCATACGCACACCCCCGCACACCCCACTCATGCCCGCCCACACCAACACCGACATAGGCGCATCGTGTTTTACTTAATTGACATTATAGCCTACTACGATATGTGCATACACTTTCTCCGGGGACAGTGCGACATGTAAATGCGCCTGGCTTGCACATGTCATCGACATCGACACTGCATCCCCTGTGCCTCGTTCACTCCTTTCACCCCCTTGACCTCTTTGCCACACACATATACACAGAGAGGCGTATGTGTGGGTGACAAACGTGTCAGTGTCAACATTAAAAGCGGATTTAAAATCACTAGGAGCAGCGGCCGGACGAGCTCGTTGGCCCAGAACGGGAGTCAGACGGGTGGAAGCCTTTGGCCTCATAGCCACAGCCGTCGGCTAGAGGACTTCAAAGAATATGATATATTTTAAGTCCAGCAACCGAAAATTAAATTAACTTTTTTTTTTACACTATATATATATATTTTTTTTAATTTTAAAGTGTTATAATGTTTGTTTTAACACATATTTGAAATACAATATCCCTCTTGTTTAAGCAATTTAGCTATAAATATCTATATTAATATAATATTTAATCTTTCAATTTGTCTTCGCAACGTTTTAATATCTACATTATGTATATCCTTCGTGGCCATTATAAGCATCATTAGACATCACTTTTCGGGTCATCACGCACGCAGTTGAGGGGAGTAAGTGTATCACCATTATCAAGCCCCCTTTTTTATGTATATCCCCCTCCATACCCCAGCAGCTGAACAACGTTTTTTGTAAGAATGGGATTTGAGAAGCGACACAAATCACTCAAAATGAAAAATCCGCTTAAAATGCCGCGTAAATATTTGCAAAGCGAAAGAAAGTAAAGAATCGCCTGGTGGCTTAGGGTAGGTAGTCGGGGTAGTATGCGTGCTGATGATGCTCTGACACTTTTGAGTATACAAATGCAAATACCATTAAATGTGACAAGTGGCAACATAATTTTTTAGAAGAGCTTTTGGTGTCTTTTTTTTTGTTATTTTTCTCCATTACACCCCGGAATATTAGCATACAAAGTAGCCAACATTCGTAAGACGGGCACTTTGCTGGAAAGGGCAGTTTTAAACAGAGCGGACCCGAAATGTGCTGTGTTTCTCATATTTTCCCATAATAACTTATTTGTCAGCCCAAAAGTGGGGGCGGAATCATTGGTCAGCTCATGCTGTCACAATGCCATATTGTCGGGGCGGATTGTCTACAGCGGAGAAATCCCAGAAATAAACTTTAAGACTTTGGGAAAATGAAAAGGATTCCAACGCTCTAAAATTCACTTTCAAATTAACATTATTGGGCCTTTGGTGTTGAAAAAAAATAACTAAAGCATATTGGAAAACCTAACCGGAAAAGGCCAACTAAAAATGGGCAACCACGTCCAGAAACCATTTTGTCCTTTCACCCCCGAAGACCTTCTGAAATCGACGAAGAGACACCCAACGACTTAACTGCTCGCGTGACCCCTTCCTAACCAACAGCAACAAAAATAAAAATAAAAAAATGTTTCTCAAACGTGCCTTGAACGATTTTTGTGGCTTTTTTGCTTTCTGCTCTAAACAACAAAAGCATTTTGTCTGGGGAGACTACATTCTCATACATACAATGGTGGAAAAGTAGAACGGACCATACGAAATGGGACCCCCTGGAATGGGTGCCACTTGTTTGTGGAAGATGTGTGAATTGTTTGGTGTCTATGTGTGTTTGTTGTTTATCTACAGGAACCAGCCAACAAAAACCCCCAAAAACGCAGCCTAACATGGGGATTTGTAGCGGGAAACTAAGAAAATTTTTGGGCGAAAGAATGTGAGAAACATGGACATTTTGTAGCTTGCTCAGATCCCTGCTATTGTTGTGCTTTTGGAAAGTTTCTGGGATACTTTTTGTAGGCAGTCCGGAAGAATAACTTTTATGGTTAAGCATACGAAAGCAAATTGGAATAATAGTGTCCTTGGTTAGTTTAAAATCTAATCAGATTTAGTTTTAAATTTCATTTTTTTAATCGATTAAAATATAAAATAGTAAACTTTTATGTAAAGAACATATAGAATGCCAAAAGAAATAGTTCAGTAGTATATCATAGAATAAAAAAAAAGAAATGTAAACGAAAGAAAGAATAAACACATAATAGTTGAAAACCCCTTAGCTTTTTGAGAACAACCAGCTATCCTTGAAAGGACTAACTTCTGATCTGCCACATTTGGGTTGAAGGTCGGCCCTTCCGCTGACGTCTGACGTCCAAGCTGTGGGCTTCTGGGCATCATCAGTTGATTGTCAATACATTTTAGCCGCATTTTCAGCGAGCAGATAATGCGTGTAATCCGCTATTAAATGCACATTGTCAATCGCTTCCACCCCATAGCTCCTAACCGACCAGCCTCCCATCCTAACATCCTCCCCAGTCCCGGACAATCGGCCTTGCGTGTGAGAAAGTCTGCAATGATTCTCACGCCGCTCTTGTCCCTGGTTTTATCCCGGATCGTCTGTGCAGTGAACCCATCAGGGGCAGCTTCTGACAACCGAATGCAGAATATAACATTGAAACGAATAGATGGGCTTGGCTCCGGAATATAGTCGACAACCCGAGCTCATCGCAATAATGTGTTTTTATGCTACATTTAATTTTGGCTTAAGAGCTTTAAAGCTAGAATTGTTGTATTGAGTGGCGAATTCGGTATGGCTGCCGGGCTCATGGCTGTCAATTGTTAGCCCAGCTAAGATGAATTATATTCATTTCAATAATATTTAAATTTATTCCATTTGATTTTAATTTAATATTCTAAAAGTTGAAAGAAATCTAGTTATTTTCTTGTAAAAATCGAAATGCGGTCAATTAAATCGCATTCATATTTTTAGTTTTGTATTTATTAATTTAAAGTGATTACACCAATTGCCTCATTCCCAGGCAACCCATTTGCAAAAATCAGTTTTCCCCCTTGGGGACTTTCGCCTCCGAGGCACGACCACAGGATCTAGGCAGAGGACTCGCATAATTTATAATCAGCTTAATGACAACACAACAAAAGTTCAAATGGCATTTTCCAGGGTCTAGAAGCAGGCAAACAGTGAGTCAAGGGAGCCCGCGGGTTTTTGGTTTTCGAGTTTAATGTAATTTATGCCCAAAAAACCTTGACGTGGGCGAGACAAGGCTTCACGAGCTAATTTGCTGCATAATTAAATGTATTTGGCAAGTAAAACAAAGACTTGTGGGCCAGGTCGTACAAGGACTGCGAAACAAAGAGGCTGAGGTCAGAAAAGGCTACTTACCATCCTTATTCATGGCCGATTGGAAGCACTTGGCAAGGCGGCACGCGCGACACTGGTTTCGATGAGTCTTGTCCACAGGACATCGCCCCTTCAGATCACCGGTGGCTTTGCAGGTGTAAATGCGATTTCGATGGATGCTGCGCTTAAAAAACCCCGAGCAGCCTGAAAGGTATTAGTCCAGCTTACATTGGTAATTCATATTATCCTGTAGGGCTCACCATCACAACTGTAGATCCCATAGTGCTTTCCGGAGCTTCGATCGCCGCAAACTTTACAGGGAATATCCAGGAGGCGATCGCCCGCTACAAATAATAGAAAACAATACATCCATTAGTGAATAAATAAAAATATATGATAAAAACATATAGCGGATACTATGTTGGAAACCATTCTAAATAGTTAACAGTTTATATCCAGTTTATATTTGAAAGTTTTTGGATTGATTTTTCATATCTCTGAGCTATTTAACAGTTTGGAGTATTTGAAGACACAGAAGACTCTGGAATGTTGTAACTGCTACAAATGATTGTATTGTGGCTTTGAAATATTTTTACAAAGTTCCCGGGTTTTCTAAACCATAGCCCAGATTGGATTTTGAAGCCCCATTAAGTAGGCAATAGTACGTTTTTACTCCCAAAGTCATACTTTAATGGTGTTGCATAAATAAGTTATATTATTATGCTTTTTAGTGCTTTCTTTTCGTAAGCAACTAAAATAATACTTAAATCACAATATTCCCGAAAAATAATTCGATTACGATATAATATTTTATACAAATTGAATGATATTCATTTGAGGAATACTCAATTAAAGACTTGGATTGCTTTTGCTGGGCATATCTTTCTTGGATTAAGGACCTGTGGACTTAAGCAAATACAGACCGTCACGTGCCAAAGATTTCGACAATTTTGTGGCGTTACTTCGAGTGTGTTTGCCGCAGATTAGCAAGTGAAAACGGCACTCACCCCACCTCCAGGATTCATTTAATACGCGTATGTGTGGTAAGGAGGCGGGTGTGGCGGGAACGACGGGAAGCCAGCCCTTTGACTGGCACACTTCGCAAATTAAGTTCAACACTCGGCACTTGTCAAAATAAAACGCTGTCCCTTTGTTGTGGTCCTTTGTTCTGTGACATTTGACATATTGTCGCTGGTTGGGTTCAGGCCTGGGGTCGGGGTTTTGGCCGGCGCGTGTTGCCAATTTTCACACCCTGCAACATCGGCAATTGTCCGCAGCGTGTTAACACCTTTCGAGTGGCTGTGCGTGCCCGGTTTGGGGTTGCATCAGGGGACAGAATCGGATAGTCCCTCAGAAACCTTCGGGGACGGACCTTTTTCAGCCTTTCATTTTTTAAAAATTTTGCGATTTTGTTTATTTTACATATTTATGTTTATTTACGCCATCACTTTTTACTTTGTGCCCCATTTGATGTTAGTTTCTGGTGTGTGGGTTATGATTCCATAATATATCAACGCTATACAATATGCTTTTTGGAAAGGGTATGGAAATTTTCGTCATGTTTTGATAGGCAAACGGAGTTTTAAGCTGGTCATTTTAGGGGCATGGGAACGAAACGTGAGATTTTTACGTTTATGGTGTGGGATCTTTCTAAAATCTGAATTTCTATTTATGTTGGAGAAGGGTTGGAGGAAAATCTTATAGATCTATCTCTTATGGGTCCATCTCCCTAAGATCTATGTGCTTATACAGACATGGTTTTATCTACTCGGTTGTTAGTAGTGATCGAGCCTATATTTCTTTTTTCTACTAAATTTATTCGCCCAAATAGAATATAGCCTTTTAACTAAACGAGTATGGATTATTAACATTGGGACATTATCAAATTCAATAGTAATAACTAGCTATTACGATTAGCATAGAGTTAGAAAGAATTTAAAAGTCAATTGAGAATTGCTTGAATTTAGGATTGATAAATAGTTGAATGTTGTAACTATTTTGATTTCAAGGTTAAACTTCTTAAATGTTAAATTTTTTGGTGGTTAAAAAGGCTGTAATAAGCCAAATTTAATCAAAAACTTGTACTGCTTGTCTTAGAATTTAATTTATTTGGAATAGAATTGGAATATATTTGGATTTTAATTTTAATTTTTATAAGTCATTCAAAAACACAGAGGGTACTAGCATGGAATTTCATAATGAGGCAATTAAATTTAGTCAAAAATTTGGTTAATTTTTTTACTTTGTAACACCCACTTTATAAGTTTCTATCCAATTTAATTGTTTAAATTTCAAACTGGATTTTTCAAACTATCATTCACAATTTTTAGAACTTTTTAATCGCCGACGGTTAAAAATTCCGACGCAAAATCACGAAAATTGTGGAAACACTTTACCTGTGCCCATTTTCCTTTGATGGAAATATTTGAACCCCAAAGTATCCAGTTTGGTAATCTTTGCAGTCCACAGTGATCACTAAAACTTGTATTTATCTTAACTTATTTTTTGAACTTGATCAACTTGTAGTATGAACTACGGGAATTTTCATTTGCCGACGCGATTGTGTGCCGCTGGAAAATGCTGGTGCGAATGGAAATGCAAATGCGGATCGCATGGACTGACGGACCAACTGCGAATGAGGCGAGTGAATCTATGGCTGGCAGAGCCAGCAGCGAACAGACCGCCAATTACGAAAGTGAAGCTGCCTAGGAGAGGTCCTTTTTTGCAGTCAATTTGACAGGAGGGCGATCAAAGCCAAAAGCAGTAACCAACACCCACCAGCCCACTTGCCACTACCACCCTCATGCCTCATGCTGCTGTTCCTGCATCCCCTTACCCCTCATTCTCATCCGTAGCCGGCTCACCATGGAAAGCCACAATCGAAAAAGGCGAAATGGGGAAAATGAAAAGCAGCGTGCGCTGAGCAATGGAAAACGAATGAAAACAAAACCAAAAAAGAAACCAAACGAAAGTCGAAAATTTACAAAAAGCTACCAAACGTTACATTTCATCCCTTGAGAGTGGACCGGAAGCAACCAAAACCCAACCACCCACTCGTCCACCCACACACACACACACATACATTCACAGATACACTCTCACGAAAGTCCTACCGAGCTAGGAACATGGTGGCAAAAGGGAGACTGAGGGGGAGAGTCAGGCAACCAACCGGAAAACGCCCTTTTTTTCAGTGTCCCGTCCTGATGCGATTACAGCAAATGAGGGTACTTCCTGCCGTCCACCATTTTTGTTTTTTATATTTTTGTTGTTGTTGCTTCTTTCCTTTACTCACACACACTCGCACAGGCCACACGCACACTGGCATCGTACATATACTGTGGCTTTCGACAATTCACCACAAAATGTCAAGAATGACGAAAAGCTATCTGAGGAGCATCCTTGTATTGGTATGATGTGCTGCAGCGTTCCTGCTCTCATGACAGGACATCTCCCTCGCACGTTAGCTCCTTGCTCCTGGCTCTCCTTTACTCGGCAAATATCCTTCGCCAGCAGAGTGCCGGCAGGCTTCTCTCGCTTTTTCCTCCATTTTATTTTTTGTTTTTGTTTTTTGCTCTGCGGATGGGTGGGTGGCAGCCGGCGGTTGTAGGCTGTCGGATTATTAGTTCTAAAGTCAGGTCTCAGCTGCCGAAAGGGCGGTACACTGAAGGGTACATCAAGCAGTAGGAGTCAATTGAGCCTGGCTGGTACAAGTGATCCAGTTTAATTAATTATGGGGCTCACTTGGAGAGGTGAGAGAAGGAGTTTTTACAAAAAATTAAATAAATATTTGCATTAAATGATAATATATTTTTTTTTTCATAAACGTAAAAGGATTCGAAAAAAATAATTTAAAGTTTTAAAGATAAGAAATCAATATTTTGAATCTCATGTTATACGAGTTTCTATTATTTCTTCCTTATTCTTTTATTCATTAAGTTGTAATATTATAGTTCTTATAATTTTAATTAATTTATAAATACGAGTTTTTACAAATAAGACTCTTTTAAAACTATTGTAAACTTTTTTATTCAAATTCTCCTAGACAATAACTTAATGAAGATATGAAAAAGTTTATTTTTAATTGTATTGAATATTTTATGGACAAAAAAGGACCATAGACTACAAGGACTTTAGACCCACGTCATTAAATCGTAGATTAAAAGGTTTTATCGAAAAGTTAGCCATTTTGTTGGACCCTATCTGTGACCAAGTACAGCAGTCCAGTAATGGATATGGCATATGTGGGAAGTATATATACACCATGGAGTCATACATATGTATTAACACACTCATATGTGTGGGAATACAAGTAGAGCATCCTAGTAGAGTACTCCTACTTTTGGCATTTCCGCCATGACGTTTCCCCAGCTCCCACTGGCCGAAGTGGCAGCTCGGTAGGTCCAGGGTCTGTTGCGTGGTGTTGTTGGTATGTTGATAGGGGTTGATTTACTGACTCTCATCTAAATTGAAATGACTTTAGCGGCACAGTGAGCGGGGCCGCACCCACACATGTGCACGAGGCAGGCGGACAGGCCGGGCTAGGCCAGGCTGGGCCAGGATAGGCATTACCTCCAGCTTAGGGGTGGAGTCTTGTAAGTCGGTTCGGCGTGGGCTCAGGATTAGTTACACAGCCCATTTGTCTGAATGTGGTCGTGTATGTGCCGCCGCTGCTCGTATATAACCCAAACCCTGATCCAGGATCACCCATATCCCCAAACTGCAATCCTGCGGTTATATTAACCAGTTAGAATGCAAAGTCATTCGCAGGCAAGGCTGCCAACCTTCCACCCTCGGCATTCCACAGATTAACCCGGGAGTCCCCCAAACCTCCAGCCCCCAACCCACGACACCTGCCCCTTTCCACATACAATACATGGCAAATTTGCGGCATCAAGAAGTCGCATTTTTCTCTCTCTGTCTGTGAGTGACTCCTTAACTCACCCCTTCGGTGTGCGAGGCCACGCCTCCGCGGCAGAGGAAACTCACCACTTTTTGGAAGCCCAGGCGCATGCGTTCGAGCGAGTTCGAAACCGACTTCGAAAATATTTTCCGTAAAAAGAAGGCTTTGCTTTTTGGTTTTTTGTTGCTTGTCAGAGGTCGAGCCTTTCAGAGCTCATTCGTTTTGGAACATTCGACCAAATCAAAAGTCTATCTGGCAAAAAATATTTCATTTCGATTTTTTGTTAGATATTTTTGTGCTCAAAATTTTATCGTTGTTCTGTCACTGCGCTCACATTGATTGTCAGGTAAGTTGAATATAATTTTTCGGTTAAGCCAGCTATGGTAAATGACAGTGTTTCAGTCAGCATGGATGGATATTATCAAGGCAACAGTGGCTACTTCAACAGCAGCGGCTATTCGCAGCGATCCGTTAACAAAAACTATGGGTCCTGCTGCAACTGCTCCGGGGGTAACTGCTCACGGATGGGTGCTGGGGCCAGCCAAATGCAAAGCCAGAGCATGAGCCAGCTGAGTTGTCCTGGTGGCAACTGTTGCCCCGGCGGACGATGTCCAATTGGGAAAGCTCGCTTCCATTCCGACTGGCAGAATAGTGGACGCTAACGCCCAAGAGTTGGCGATTCCATATGTGAGCCTGACAGGACAATGACGTGCGAGTCTCACACATATTCTCATCCGTATTAATGGACACAGAATACCGTTAGACGTTCAAAAGATTCGTAATGCACATTCAGGCTCGGACTGGCATTAAGGCCATACCCCAAATCGCACGCGGTTACGTGGATTCCATCCTGTTTTCAACATTACTGTCTATCACAGTATAATTTAAAACTTATACTACCCTCCCCCTGCCGAAAGAACATAAAAAAAAAAAATACATATGACTCATCCCTGATTCAAATTTAATGTTACACTTTACACATTAATAGCAGAGTTAATAAACACTTTTTCATAAATTTCTTTTTTTTTAATCAAACTATCTGCTCGTTTATTCCCTTTAAAAACAAATTATTCCCTTTTTGTCTGATATTCTATAATATTATATCTCGGTATATATCAAGTGCAGCTCCGATGTTAGCATTCCGTTCTGTTTAAAAAATAAAAATGCCATTAACGAATCTCATTTTATTAAATTTCATATTTTTCATTTTGCATAATGTAATATTTATGTTTTGTTTCTCATAAACTAACAGTAAATATATATATATTCTTGTTTGTATAATTCTTGTTGATAATTTATTTATGCTTCAGTTAGTACAGGTTCTTCTTGAGTTGGTATAGTGTTCTCTCACGTTAAACTTATAATAACTTTGTCTAATTGTTTTGTCTTTGCTGTATAGTTCCATGAAATGTGTAGAAGAGGGCCTGAAGTCAAGTGTTAGCTGGCTGTGGGGTTCGATTTGAGGGTAGAGATCCCTCGGCCTTGGATAAGGTCAAAAGACTGAAGAGATAGTCGGTATTAATTGCTGCTACCTTAACATTCACGTATATTATAACTGACACACGTACATATTTGTAAATTATTATCAATGCAACATGTAGATTCTCTACAAAATACCATTTGTGTTTACTTCTACGTCACTACTAATTAATTTATCTAATTTAATTTTCTAATTTTTATAGTTTTTTTTTTATTATTTGTCTTTTGTATTTACAAAATTGAAATAATACGGGGTTTGCTGCCCAACCCTCCATTGCTGGATTGCTTCAAACACATATAATTTCCGAAAAATGTAACTCAATTTTTGAAAGATAAACTGGAACTCGTTTTAAATAATATGACAGCATATTTTAGTATAAAGTTAGCTTCTTTTATTTTTTACTTTACTACATTTATATTCATTGTATTATTTGCAACTTTAAATATTGCTTATTTATTAGGGACCAAGTTATTAACACTTCTTGTGTTACAATTAGTTCTTTGCTTTAAAAAGTAATTTCGAGAAAATCTACTTGCCATTAGATATACATACATATATGCATTTATATTGATTTCCGTGAGAGGTTTGTATGTTGTGTGCTTAAAGTGACCTGTTTCAGATGTTGGGACATCCATTTAGAGGTTTGTGTGTTTAAAAAAGTTTTCAAGTCCTTTTTTAATTGATATAATTGGCGGTGCTTGTTCGTGATAAAGTTCATAGACGGGCTTCTTACACCTCATTTCGGTATACACTAAGCTTTTTTGTTAACGATATTTTTGTGCGCTCTCCCAATAGGTAGGTAAGCTGCTGGTTTTCTAGATTCATGGAAGGTATACATTTAATCAAAATGCTACTTTATACCCTTGCCATATTTTTATAATTTCGTTTTTGGGTGTACAGTTGTAAAATAAGAAAGTAAATGTAAACTGTTTGGTACTATTGAGAGCTGATCCCTAAAAACCAAAGCTCCAAATATCAGAAATTTATTGATAACTGCAAGGGTACAAAAACTTTGGCTGCGATAGAAGTAAGCGTTTTGTACTTTTTAATTTTATAGATATTTTACATAACTAGAAATTGTCAATGCTTTTGGTTAATATGCAACATTTATTGTGGATCAAATTGTAAATTCAGGGTGTAATAAATTATTATTAACTAAGAATATAAATAATATTGCAACGTGTTGTGGGTATATACAAAATTCGATTTAAAATATTTATAAGGTAAAGTATAAAATCATATAACAGCCTTGTGTTGAAGTTAGGTTAACTTGATTTGGTTAAAATATATAAAAAAAAAAAACTATTTCTAACTAAACATGCAATTAAAAAAATAAGTTAAATGTGTAAATGTCCTCAATGTCTTTTTCAAACAATCATAAACGCATATAAATCAATTAGCGATCTACTTTCACACGTTGAATATGTCTACCCTAATTGTCAAACGAACTCGATCGCAGTTGGCTATAGCAAGCCTGACACACTCTAACCGGCTTCAGAATGCGTAGTCGAGAGATTTCAGACTCGAATCTACTGCACTTATTGCAGAAGACCTGTCCACAGTTGCGGCAATGATGCTTTCTTTCGTAGAGCGTAAATCTAAAAAGGTACATTATAAGTATCTCTTAAAACATGGGCATTGATTCCTACTCACTTCACATGACACTTGACGCACTGATCAGCTCCCTCGTCCTTCAGCCAATGATCCGCCACCCCTCGACCAGGCTGCTCTGCAACGCTCCACGAGAAGATGCGACCACGCGCATCACCTATAAAATATTGTAAATATTAGGATCTGCATCACCTAACCTTCTCCCCACATTATACTCACCAACATATAGGATTTTGTGATCTTTGGATACTGTCAACGCCGTAATGCTTGCTGGTTCAGCATTATCCTTTCGATCATATGCCGTGTGCATGGTTAATTTTGAGCGGAACATTAATTGACGTTGCCATCGGAATCCTAGAATATAAAGAAATTGATTTAGGTTTATTTTCAAAAAGATTTCTTCCATACGTACCTTTTCGTAAAACCTGGTCGCCTCTCGGCCTATCATTGTCTATAACTACGAAACCATCCGTCAAACTAGTATCCGATTTACTCGGTCGTATAGAATGTTCATCTACAAAGGAGGAGGATGTTAATAGTTTCAAAAACTTTTTATAAACATTAGTACCTTCTGTGTGCTTTGGATCAGAGCCACTGCCTGGTGCTTCTACCGTGGCGGATTTCATTTCGTGCAAACTCTTCGCTCCTGAAATCGAGCTCTTCCTTCGCTCTGCTTGAGCGGCCTCCTTGGCATTTTGTTCCGACTTCGTCGACACCTGACTATGCTGAGAGGCCTCCGAGATGCTGCTCTCCGACGCAGACTTTACAATATCTACAAGAAGATGATTATGAAGCCAGAAGATGAGTAAATATTTCACTTCTACTAACCATTTTCTTCCTCGGCCTGGGGAAAGCTCGTTATGGGTTTGAAGATGTCAATGCTTTCGTCTTTATTGTCACCCTTATTGTCTTTTACGTCCGAAACAGAGTCTGGCTTGTCCTGCGAGGTAACCTCCACTCCACGCTTCAGCTTGCGATCACTGGGCACCTGCGTGTGTTCCAGCGACCACATCTAGAAGTCAGTATGCATTAATATTTCTCCATACTACTAAGTTTTCGATTTCTTACCCTTACTACTCCGTCAGTGGAGCCTGTTATGACCACATTCTGTTGGTCCCATTCCCGGATCTGGGAGAAGGCCACGCAGAGTATCTGCTGCATACGGTCTGCGCTGCCCACGCACGTGTTGACCATGGAGAGGGGATCGCCGTTAATGGACCAAACATGCAACCATGTGGCCGAGCAGGTGGCGATCTCCCCTGTCAGTTCATTGATGGCCACGGCAGCGACCACTCCGGCATGTCCACGTAACTGACGAACGAATGTAAATCGCGACATGTCCCAGACAATAGCAGTTCCATCCCGCGACCCTGACACGATCACGTTGTAGGCGGCACTGGCCGCTAGACAGGTTACGGCATCGGTGTGCCCGTGTAGTGAGTGCTTCACACTCAGGCTTTTGCGGTTTGTGTCGAACTTCCAAATGGTCACCACCGAGCTGGTTCCGGCCGTGACAATCATCTTGGCGTTGGGACAAGCGCATGTGAGGATTTCTCCAGAATTCTGGGCTGCTGCCTCGGACACAAATGACGCCCGATCCGTGTCGTACAGACCCACCCGAAGGGAGTGGTCGGCGAATCCCCAGGCAATGTACTTCGTATACGATGGCGGCATCATCACTTTGTTCTGCTCCACGGCGAACACGGTCTTATCGGGCTGTAGTATCTGGCCGACTGGACCCTTTAGCTCCTTGATGGGCTGCAGACTGGGCTTGAGGTTATCCAAGTTGTGGAAAAAGAGCCGGTCGGTCTGGAGAACTGTGCTGTTGCCTTGGATCAATGACGTGGGATCGATCAGCGCCGAGTGCCGGGAGCTTCCCATTTTCTTGGCAGGATGCGCCTTCTTGAAGAGCTGCTTCGGTATCTGGCCAAAGTTGTTGATAAAGCCAATGGTGGCATTTTTCTTGAGCGGATCATCAATGCTGGAATAGATTATCATATTAGGATTGAAGCGTATTTCTTCCCTAAAGAGACTCACTTGTAAATATCCACATTCCCCTCATAGAAGAGATGGTGGAACACATTGACGGCATCCACGGCGGCTGGACCCTGCTGCTTACAGCCGAATATCAGGTCGATCCACTGGAAGGATATAGCGTTATAAATCTTGAACCACAAACTTAACAGAATCTAACTAACCAGATGCAAATGTTGGCTGACATAGTCGCACTCTAAGGCACTCCTATGCAATCGAATGAACTCCCGCGGGTCCTGCTTGGCCCAAGGGGGCAGAATGACATGGTTGAGGGTCTCTCCGTTCTGTTTGGTTCCCAAATCGAAGTTGTTAAAGTTGCTCAGGAACTCGGGCAGGTAGAAGAATTCCGGAATGAGCTCCTTGACGTCGGCCATGTTGAGCTTGGAGGCCGAGAGCCAGGCCTCCTTGATGCTGTGGAACATACGGTCTGCGAGATCAAAATGTCCGCCTTGAAGCTTCAGGAACGGCTGTGAGAAGGGCTCCAGTCGCACCAGGTATGAGCAAACGATCATGGCGGAACTATAGTGAGTGCCGTAGTGGTAGGGTGGGGTTTCCCCATGAGGATCATCCCATTCCTTAAAGCGCTTCTGGAACTGCTCCAGCCTCTCGTCCGCTTGGGCGCCCATGGGTCGCGAAAAGTCTCGGAAGGTCTTGGGATTGGACAGATCAAGCTCCTCGGAGTCGTAGTCGGCCAGGATCCAGGGAAAGACGGGATACTGCATCAGGTCGTTGTAGCTGCGCCCCGCCAGAGTGTTCAGGTGCATGAGATACTGGAAGTTGGAGATCTCGCCCCGCACCCAACGCTGCGTCACCGATGTTTCGCCGATCAGTCCGCTGAAGATGCCCGCCGTCTGCTCCACGCTGGCTGTACGTTTCTGTCCCGCCACCGACTGCTGGGCGTTGTCGTTAAGGGCAGTCGCCAGAGCCAAGAAACGCTGGTTGACCTTGTTGCGTACCTTGCGGGGGAAGCTCAAAAGGTAGTTGCGCCCGTCCTCCGAGAACACTTCCAAGGCGATGGGCTGGAGCAGGTAGCGACGCTTGTGCACCTCACGAATCTCCTCGTAGGCGAACTTGGAGCACTGCCGTAGCTTATGGCCCACGGCACGCGAGGTGGTGGAGGAGGTGCCCCCGGAATTGGGTATAATCGGCTCGTAGGCTCCTGGCGGAAGGGTATCAATGTCGCGAATCTCACGGTTCTTGAGTAGCGTGAACCCATCTACGATATAACAGTGCTCCTTTCCGAACAGCAACAGGCCCTCAAAGGTGTCCAGACCTTGGACTCGTGCGCAGCGGAACATGAAACCAATCTTCTCCTGTTCTTCCAGCAAACGCAAAAAAGTTTCATTGTCACTGGTCATGGAGGTGTCCTCCTCCTCTTCGTCGTCCTCGGGCGCGTTGCCGTCAACAGACTCCTGGTTGTAGGAGGCCGTTCCATGCCCTCCCAGCTTCGGGGACACAGGCGGCGGCGGTGTGGACGTGGAGCTGCTGGCCTCCAATCGATGCTGATGCACTGCCTCCAACGAACTCTGCTGCTGCACCGAGTGTTGCTCTGCCTCGGCCAGGATGCGTGGTTGCTGCTGGCCGTGCAGGGCGTATGTCTTGCTGTCCAGACTGGAGGCCACTTTGTACTTGAGTTGGCGGTTGTCCGGCAGCTCCAGCTCGGGGCGGTAGGGATAATTCAGATAAAAGACGTCGTTGCGCATCGTCTTCTTGCGCATGCGGTGGGGGCCCTCGGTGGTGTCCAGGATCCACTTGTCCAGCGAGCAACAGCCGGCGGGACCCCAAAGGCCTCGCTCCCGCGTAAGCTCCGTCTCGGACTGTACCCAGTCCTGGTAGACATAGCGGTGGGTGTGCTGCAGCATCTGCTGGTACTGCTTGGTGCGCAGCTCCAGCAAGTCTTTCACCAGCTGCACGTGGATACCCGTAGACTCGTAGGCAGCCTCACGGCTCATATTCGACTTGGTGCGCACCAGCTCCTCCTTCTTGGTCTTCGTGCGACTTGTGAGGCGCGACAACCCTCCGGTGACCTTCTGGATCTTGGATTGAATCTGGGTGTGCAGCTCCATGGGAGCACGGTACGAGGCCTTGCGCTCTGCCTCTACGTAGTTGAACCACAGCCTCGATGCCAGCTCCATCACTTGCTCGCGGGTGGTCTGCAGATCGGGAGCCTTGCAGTTGGGCTGCGGTGCCGTAAGGGACACCTTGAAGACCTCCTCAATGGCTGGTTTCTTGCACACGTACAACTCCTCCCACACTCGGAAGGCGGCGCCAACGATCAGGTTGTGGCCCTGAAGCTGGTTGAGATCCTCGTCTTTGGGCTCCGTGGTCTCGGTCTGTGGGTTCACGTGCCAGGTGGTGTTGCGGCTGGTGGCCGGCTCCAGGACGATCTTCATGTCGGCCGTCAGCTGCAGCAGGCAGTAGGTCAGGCAGCCGACAAACTCCAGTTCGTGGTTTCCGGCTCCAAAGATGAGCAGGCGGTGCTGGATGATCTTGTGCAAGGCATCCAGTACGCTTACTTGCTCAGCCCGTGAGTCGTCGGTGGGTCGGGAGAGAAGGAAGAGGATGCTGCGGTTGAGCGAATGATGTAGGTGCTCCAGCGACAGCGACGAGGAGCGGCGCTTGGCCTGGGCGATCAGCTTAATGACAAAGTCGAAGATGTCGTGCGGGTTGCGGGCGAGGCAACCCTGCCACAGCTTGTCCACCACGCGCGCCGTCAGGTAGAAGACGTTCGGGGCGATGTGTTGGGTCTGGCTTTGAAGGAGCGGCACCAACGGTAGAGCCGCTTGTTCACCCACAAGCACGTCGGCGGCCAGCAAATGATCCATCAGAGCGATAATGATCTGTGTTTGGTACTGGACTTGCAACGGAAGCTCCGCCGTGTCGGGTGCGGCGTCCAGAACGAGATCGATAACAGGCGTGGTTTTGCCCTGCATGTTCAGACCGAGCGAGTCTACCACTATGACCCGCAAGAAGTCAATGATGCACTTGCTAACCGGGTGCGCGGCAAGTTTGGGCTGCGGGGCAGCACCATGCAGTGCTTCCAGCGGGGGCAGGACAAAGCTGCTGCTTGTGCCATCGGTGGGAGTCGAGGCTCCGCTGTTTGGCTCAGAGTCCGCCGCACGAGATCCCGGCGGGAAGAGCACGGCTACCAACGAGGTGACCACATCACCAGCCATCATCACGGGTGAAAAATCGGTGAGATTCTGATACAAGCTGAACAACAGCTGGATAATAGTCTCTGGGTGGCTATGCAGCCAGGGTGCACATTCTCCGCCATGCACTATGGCTCTAACCATCGCCAGGAGGACGCAGACGCCTTCGGGACAGACGCTCAGCTTGGGTAGCTGTGTGTTGGCCGAGACGGGGGCTCCCCAGAGGAACGACCAGACTCGGTCCAGGTCAAACTTGGTGTGCTCCGTGGCCAGTACTTTTACTGGCTGGCCCATGATCAATGCGGTGATCAAGAAGTACAGCTCAGGAACGTCCAGATGGTGCTGCATCAACCATTCGAGCAATTGGAAACCTGATGAATTGAAATGAATTGAAATTATTACTGAGTCAACTGCCGAAGATTATGAAGCTCACCTGGTATATTCAACGCCGCCGTCCGCACCTCCCCTGCGATCTGGGTGGGCAGGTGTTGAATGGTGTTCTGGGGAGTGGCCACTATCACAGTGCCAGTGCCGTTGGTGGGTCGCTGGTTGAGCTGCTGGGCACCCAGGCCTAGCATCTTGCGCTGGGACACCATCTCGGTGAAGCGCAGATAGCCTCCGTTGTGAGTCGCATCCCTAAAGCGAACCAGGAAGCTCTCGTTGGCGCAGACCACCACCAGAATGCGCACAGCAATGATGACGGTCGTGAAGTGGACATGCGGCTGCATGAAGAGGAGCAGCCAGTCCATTCCCAGGGTCTTCGATATGTCGTCGCATATGACGTAGTTCACGGTGTTGCGCGGCGTGAAGAGCAGACCATGGAGCAGCGAAAGACAACGGTTCCGCAAGTAAATATTCTGGGCTACGCCACCATCCTGGTCATCGATGAGGTTCTTAATGCTGGGCAGGGGAATGCTGCGCTCCAGATTGCCATCCTGCATACGCGGCAGCTTTGCAGCCACATACTGGCCGTACAACAGAAGGTCGGTGTGGCGGGGCTGACCTCCCAGAAGCGTCTCGAGCAGGCTAAAGAGAATCTCGCGCGTCGAATGATCCTGGATTTGGGTGATAATGTGCAGCAACTTGACCAGCAACTGCAGATCCCGCATTATCTTAACGTTCTGCTTCTTATCGCTGGACTCCACGGCCAGCTCTAACAGATGCTCCAACAGGGACCGGAGCAGACCGTTGGGGGCGTTGTGCCAGATTTCCAGGTCGCATAGCAGATCCTGGAACGCAGTTACGTTCGGAATTGCGGACATGTCCTGGCCGCTGTTAACAGTGCCCACCAGCCCGAAGGTCAGGTGCAAAATGTGCGAGTTCAGAAGGTGCTTCTTCTTTTTGAAGAACATTCCCAGCGTTTGGTAGCATCGCTTCCGATCCATCTCAGCCTGAGCGGCCCGATTGCTGCGCACAACGCAGGTTAATGCCTTTACGCCAGCGTACAAGGACTCCACATCCTGGGCCATGGCAATAATGCCCAAAAGGACGTTGCACCCGCCCACAGTGTCAATCATGGCTGAAACAGGATGGGGGCTAAACACGCGCACTCCCAGATATCCAACCACTACTCCACCTAGAGATCGACCAGCACCGGCCAGATGACCTGCTGAGTTGTGCAAAATTCTAAAAAAATAAAGAAAAGAAGATAAATTTTTAAACAGAAATAGCTTTTTTTGTGCAAAACTCACTTTATGGGAGTGGCGTTCTCGTGAGAGTTCATATTCAGCTGCTTGGCAATGCTCTTGTTGTCCGCTCTACTGTACACCTTTCGGATCTTGACCAGCGTCAGTTTGGACACTGCTTTGGCGTTGAGACCCAGGAGGACGCGATCTTCGGGCACCAGGGGGGCCAGCGGTTCCGCCTGCTTGCCCAACTGCGGCGCTTGCAGAGATCCCATGTAGTGAGGACCCAGTTGGTAGATAGTCTGCACCGTTTGTTGCGTGAGAACGTCCTCGAGAAGATGGCATACACCCTGTTTCCAGCACAAGCGAGAGTAGCGCCGCCAAATGGGTGGCGTGCCAATGTAACCAAAGATTTGAGTGGCTGATGTCAAGTTGGCGCTGCTTGCCCCAGGATGCTGGGCGATGTAGTGCAGCTTCTGGGTATGCATTGGGACTCCATCGAGATACAGCGACAGACTGGAGTTTTTCAGCACGGCCCGGTTGAGCACCACCACCAGATTGTGCCACTGGCCCTCATGCAAGAGATCGGGGCACCAAATGCGGGCGATGCCGTCATCAGATCCTTCTGGCTCCCAATCGCCAATGCCTGGAAATCATTAGAATTATAGAAAAATTTCTATAATTTTCAGATTAACTTACTTTTCCTTGGAGTAACCAGCGTCTCCTGGGTTGACACCACAATGGCCTTGTCCCGCGCCGAAAGCAGAATCGACAGGCACGCCAGGTTGTCCTCCCGCGGATTGTGAATGGTTCGAACTAGCGTCAGGAGGCGCACACAATGGGGATCGGTCTTAGGATCGGAGAACTTCTCAACGCAGAACCAGGTGGAGTAGGTGAGTCCAGTCTGAGGCGGAAAGATACGATCACCAGCTCCGATGCCACCGATGGTGTTGGCGTCAATGGTACCACCGGCCGTGGCTGTCGCTTGAGGCGCCAATGAGGGCAAGTACAGGCAACCAAATCCCTCTGCGGACATGTCCAGTTCTACGAACGGGGGCAGCGTGCTCGAGCCATGTGCGCGAAAATCGCGGGGCGTTGTCATTGAGACGAGTGTTTTGATCCGGGTCAGAGGCACGGGACCGCCCAGTCTATACGGCCGTTGCAGATCGATGTCGGCGCATGAGAGCGGCTCACCCAGACGTAAGAACTGACGCAGCTCCGTGGGCTGCAGAGCCTGGGCCGCCAGACGTTCCAGGATATACTGCATGGGAACGTGCAGTGGGTGCGACTCCTCGGCTAGCGCCCGGCGCGTCAACTTCAGCAGCTTCTCAGCCAGCCCATGATCGCACATGATTTGCTGATTGCGCTCGCTCCGCACCAGCGACTTAATGACCTCACTAAGGTACACCTGCAGTTGCATCGCCTGGAGGGGAGCGGTGTCAAGCTCCACAGCTGGCAGCAGCTGAAGCATGCATAGCACAACACCTGGATGCACAATCCGTGGCTCGGGACTGGGTTGTGTGAGATTAAGCTGGCTGGGATGCACCGGTGCCGCTAGTTCCTTGCTGGGAGATCGCGAGCTCGGCGGCGGATCACTGAAGAGTGTAATAATTCCGCTCAAATTCGGGGGTTCGAAATTATCCAGAGCAATACTGTAGAGCAGCCGGAAGACGACGCATACGTAGGAGAGAGGGTAAGGGACGTCATCTGAGAAACTGAGGAGAAATATAATATTCGAGTTAGAATCCTCTTTGGAAAAATAGAAAATCACATATATACCTGACACTCAGTATGTCGCCACTGAAAATCTCATGGTAATACTTAAGTAGCGACTGTTGCGGCTCGTACGTTCCTGTGAAATCCTGCAGAGAGGATGACCCTCCAAAGCATCCCAGCAAGCGAAGGGTGTCGCACAGCGAAGTGCTGCTAATCTCCTGATGAAAAAACTTCGCGTTTGCCGGCTCGAAGCGCATGGCGGTAGCGAGAGTCTGGCAGACAATCTGCAGCAATAGAATGAGGTCCTGCTGGGGGATGCCTGGTTGCAGATGGGCCATGCTGCCGTCCAGAGAGACAAACACACTGGTGAGGTACACGAAGCCACCCACCTTCCGGAAAACAGTGCGGGTGCGGTGCGAGTCTTTGAGGCAGCCGAGCAGCATGTTGAGTATTTGAATCTTGAACTCCACCTGCAACGGGCTCACCCCGTGCATTAGCGAGAGTATGTGGAGCATGTCGTCGTCGCCGCCTGCGGAAAGGATCAGCTCGCGAACAATCCCCAGTGCCTGTGGGCGGCAGTGTTTGAACTTGACCAGCTCGTGAACGCACTTGGCCCCGCCGTATTCACGGAAGAGCTGACCATTGTTGTTGGCTCCGCCGCCTAGCAGCATTGTGAGCGCCTCAAGAACTAACTTGCCGAGGGTGTCCTGTAGGTCCGGTTCCTGGTTTTCTGTTGGCTCCACCACCACCGACTCGTCGCCACCGGTGATATCATGTACGTGAGTAGCGTAGCGCGTCAGGCAGCCCGCGAAAATCTCCAGGATTCCAACTTCGCGGTAAACGTCCTTGAAAACGGCATTGTGCCGCAGGACATTTAGCAGCGACTTAAGACATAATATGCTGCAGGCTGTCGACTGGTTATGCTTCAGCAGGAGTGCCATACTGATCAGTTCCTTGCAGGGCACAAAGTTCAGTTGGAAGACAATGAACTCCAACAGGTCGAAAAACTTCTCCTGAATCTGGGGACTCTTCAGGTGAATGCGCTCCGCGAAAGAACTCAAAGTGTGCTCCGATTCTAGGATGAAGTAGTTGGCATTTTCAGAGTGATAGACCCGGGAAATGGCGTCCAGGATGGTGCAACAAAGGGCTGGAGTTGTTGACTTAAGGAAAACGTTCTGGAGCACCTGGAAAGCATATACATTCCTTACGCATGTCTCTCGGGATGTAGATTGCGGCAGTTGAAAGTTCTGCAGCTTAAATGCGGTGTTAAACTGAGCTGCTGGCGGACGAAGCTCATAGAATCCGCACATGCACAGCGATGATATCATCAGAACCAAGTTTCGAATGGCTGCTTGTATTTCCAGGGACTGATTGCGGTTAGTATCGAACCTGTGGATGGTTTTCAAAAGTAAGACTTGCCCCAATTGAACGAATAAGTTACATACTTGAGCAGAAAGTCACAAAGAAAAACGTAGCCCTGTGAGGCGCGAAAGTCATCCATTAGGATTTGGGACACCTGACTGGAGTCCTTGAGGAAGCAAAACACCGTGACGAACATTTCAACGATTTCCAATGGATTTCCGAAAGTCAGACGTTGCATGTTGTCCACACAAAGTGCCATGCAGCCCTTGGCTAAATATTCATTATTATTAATATTAATTAATCAAGATTCTCTGAATATAGTGGTTTAATACTCACAATGTATGTAGGTAACGACGGATTCTGTCAATCCGTGTCGGGAAATGGTAGTCAAGATCTCGGCTGCATTCTTGCGCCACACAATGTTGTGAATGGGGCAGGGCGATGTGATGGCTGAGAAGAGCAACGTCAGATCGTCCATCCGCGCCAGTTCTTCGGCCGGATAGGGATACGAGCACAGCTTGACCAGGAGCTGGACAAATACCTTTTGGAGCAGAGTGCGTCGCTCGTGGGCGTTGAAATCGCTTATGGTTCCACCATTCGGTGCTGGAGCATCGTCTTCCACAATGGGCAGATCAAAAAATAGATACAAGCACTTGACCAGCGTTGAGGGCACTGCAGCGGCAGTCATTACCTGAAAGAGAACATCCAGAAAGAAGATATTAACAAAGACACTATGAAAAACGACATCCAAACTTACTTGAATCAGAGATACATCACCGTTGGCCAGGAGGTTCAGGGTGGCGAGTAGCATCCAGCCGCTGCTGGTTTCTTCTGTGGTCTCCACCTCTAGAAACTTGACGATGGCGATGGACGCAGCCTCGGTGCTCTGATTGGAAGCTCGCTTCCGGATCTCGCTGACCATCAGGCGGGATACCTGCTGGCAAAAGGCCACTACGTCCCAGAACTTCTCGCTCATTTCGTTGGCCGGGCAGCTGCCGAAAACCTTACAGAAAAGGGGCAGCATGTCGTAGAGCTTGTTGTCGCGTTCCTGTTCGCTCAGGGGTTCCTTGGGATGAGTATACTCGTTAAAGAGTTTCTTCAAGGTGCTCAGGCTGATTTGGATGCGAGCATCTAACAAAGTCTCGTCCCCAACTCGTCCGTTAGCGGAGGCTGGGGCATTGGACTCTGCGGCGGGCCTGGGGGATCCATTGGCTGCCGGGGCGTCGCCACTACCGCTGCCACTGGCGCTTCCTGCGCTGGCAACGCCGCGCAGCTTGCGCATTACATTCATGTCTGGGGTATTATAGATGCCTTGTGTTTAAACTAGAATTAAAATGAAACAAATTTATGAAAAACAATTTTTGTATTTTATTTTCTTAAAAATAAAATCTTAAAAATAAGGAATTCGGCGGCTAAATCTTGCCTAAAAGTGACTTTGTTTTTTCTAAACTATCTTCGTAAAGCTATTGGCTTATTCATTGACCTTCATAGCTTATTGATTGACCTTTAGCTATGCTAATCGAGAGCTACAGGGTTTGCGGTTATCAGTATGGTTGAATTCCAAATTGTCATAAAAACTTAAACGATGACACTGTAGCCATGCTTCACTGTCGATAAGTTGTATTTGAATTAATTCGAAACCTGTTGATATCAGTTGGTAAAAATTCCCTTTGATTCTCATATAATGCAGGTAGTTTAGGGATTTCCGTTCCAATGGGTGCCACATATCAATATTTATTTGTTACAGTGGATCACAGCTAACTTGACCCTTAAGCGAGAAGAAGGGAATAACAAATTAATGAAATTTAAACGCAGAATGTTTAACTGTTGTTTTCTGAGCTGGGATCCCCATCATCTGTTGGGTCAAACGCTACTTGATTGGCCTAATTTGCACACAAACAACATCTAGCTGGTATCCCATCAATTGGGCTGCCTAAGCTGCTTGGAAATCACATCATCGCACATTGCAGCAAGTGTTATTCGGTTGTTTTCACTGCTATTCTATTCCCGTCGCAGCACTCGCCACCGAATTAATTAGCGACCGCTGGAGGTGAATCACACAAAACTGCCATTTATTGTATCTGTGTCTGGGCCTCTTCGGGTATTTACTTTCGGGGAGTGAATGAACGTGCGATCGTTGCCTCAGCAAGTGCCTTTTGCGGGAAGTGATCGAGCGAGTGGGCGGCGAAAACAAATATTTATTTGTGTTTGCATCGACGATACCTGCGACAGCTGTTAGGAGTTTGCTTATTGCGTTTGTTTACCCGAACTCCCCACCCACTGGAGCAACATGTTTGGCTGCCTTGCGTTCTGAAGCCAACGCATTTGGGGCAGCTAACGGCTGTAGTGGTTCATTGGGGGTTCTCTCATCTCACTCTGCCTTCTCTTTCATCGGTGGTTTTGTTTTGCTCGTGTCAATCGCGCTTCCACGACAATTTTATTGATTTTTCCTCCTCCCCCGCCTTATGAAGCCCACAGCAGTCTCAGGTGCAATATTTGAATGTTAACACGCACTTTTGTTGCATATTCCATTGCGTTAACACTTACATTTAGTTCGCATCGCTTGCATTGTGGCTATTGTGTGTTTTTTCACTCGATTTTACATCTTAATCTTAAGATGAAAACTAAAGCAAATTTCTGCTTTGCCTCTCGTAGTTTTTTCCTCTCTTTTTGTTCATTTGCCGTGAGAATTTTACAACACCAAAATTAAAAGTGTTGGAAAACGATGTTTGGCCATCAGCTGATCCATTTTTATGCATAGTTTTGGATAGCGACCACTTTTAGGGTTGTTCCGAAGCCAACAATCGATTGTTTATAAAATTCGATAAGATTTAAAATTTAAAAGCTTGTTACTATTAAAACTTTTAATGTTTTAATAAAACTTTTAATTAAAATATTAAGTCTTAAAATATTAAATCAAATATATAGCTGTAACAATCTAAAATAAAAACGCCACCGCATTTCTTTCCCATAAACAATATATTTTAAGCTTCCATTAAAATTTGTGAAACATTTCTTAAAAGTTTTATTTAAATAAATATTATTGGTGGTTTTTAAGTAATCCATAAATGAAAATTGTAGGCAAAGGCTCTATTTA
Source organism: Drosophila atripex (assembly GCA_035045925.1). Taxonomy (NCBI): domain Eukaryota; kingdom Metazoa; phylum Arthropoda; class Insecta; order Diptera; family Drosophilidae; genus Drosophila; species Drosophila atripex. The sequence continues at coordinate 13,468,717 of JAWNOP010000070.1, forward strand.
GTGTAATAACACAGACAAATAAATGTTGCGAAAGGATTAAAATAAAAATAGAAGTTATTTTTACAATAGATACTGTTTTATTTTATTGCATTAAGCAAATCGAATTTGGTTTAACTTTTAAGAGATCTATTATCTTTAATGACCAATGGACAATTGTATTGGAATCCTAGTAATTATTAGTTTTTCTTATAAGTCCAAAAAGCTTCTTATTAGTTTTATTTATTAATATTGAAAATATGAAACTTATTCATAGAAAATACCACCTTATTATCGTATTATCCTTTATGAATGTTCAAAACTGCTAAAAGCTTTTAATTTGGTTAGTGAAACCCAAAATTGCTGTGGTAAATATTGTCACCGCTGATGGCCTGCATCTGCCAATTGTGTTTCCTCGGCTCGGGGTTAATAACATTTGTGTCTGAATTCACACACGTTCTAATTGTCAACATCAACAGATATTAGTCAGTTATGCCAACAAAATTATTTGCATATTGATTGCGAACTCTGTGCTCTTGTTCATGTTTTGATAATGATGCCATTTGATGTTGATTTGTTTGATAAAGGGGGCCGGCTGCGGCTTTATTGGATTAGAATGACAAGGCAATCAAATGCAGCTCACGTCCATGTGTCCCAATTTCAGATGGGGGACTGTCAGGCAGAAGCCAAATGCAATTTCAACCCGAAAACGAAATGCAGATTAAATTACATTTTTAAATCAATTAGGGGTGCAAAAGTATAGGCGTGGCTCGTTAAATATTTATCCAGCTGTCGGGCCTGGGGGAGGATAATCCTTTATGTCTGCTGTCCGAGTGTCGGTCCGCCAGGATCCCCATAAAAGTCTGCTTTTGGGCGTTGGCCCCGACACGCCCCGCCACACCTACTACTTGCCCCCTGGCCGTTGCGTGACTGTTTATATTCCTCCACCGGCTGGGGGTGCCGATGGCCACACACATAGTAGTACATAAGTTCACCGGTAAGTTCTCTAATGCTTTTTTATGTTCCCAGCACCAGTCGGACGGGCTTTGGGGCTTGGCACTCTGCGTTTTCCACCTCCGAAGGTGCTACCAAAACTTTTCTGTCTGCCGCATAAGAGTTATGATGGGAAGGGATAGCCGGTGGCAAGGAGACCTGTGAATGCGGCAATATAATAATGGATTTTTCGTTTCAAGCTATAAATATAAAAGCTACTGACAAAAATGGAAACAATACTTCTGCCTCCCAAAAATAGATAGTCTCATATCCAAGCACACAAACAATTGGTGGGAAATCACAATGAAATGTTTTATTTTTTATTGGTCCTTCACCCAACGGGTGAAGCTGAAACGGATACGCCAATACGAGAAATATTTACGACTTCTTGGATACTAAATCATAATTTAATCATAATTTAATTTCCTTATTTCGCTAAGCCCTTGTTGTTTTCAAGTTGCGACAAGCCATTTGGCCTTCTTCTCACCTCCGTCTAGGAAAATGTAAAAGGCGTCAGACCGAAATTCATTTACACAAAATTCATGTGGGACTCATTAGGCTTGGGGTTCCCCCTTTTTTGTGTGCGAAAAACTTTTATTTCTTGTCCCGGCACTTCATCTTCTTGTTGTTGACAATGAGCGAAACATTTGCGTATCGGAATTGGCAGGACTCCTTTCCAAAGGCAAGGGGAAAAGGATACATACTTGTCTCCGTTCTCCCTAAAGACACTTTCATGAATATTCATGCCACTGGGGAGTGAGCCTCAAATTGAGACGGTAGACACTTTATCCTCAGCTTTTCGGATTAACATAAAATTTCATTTGATGGTGTTTTTGGTGAAGATTTTTATGGGGTATAAAAGATTTCATATCGCAACTAACTTGTTTTCGGGATTTGATACGGTATGCTTTACGAAATCACCAAGGACCATCCGGATGATGGGAATTGGCCAAGGTATGGCCAAAAGTGGGGTTCACCGCGTTAATACGTGAGAGGACTTTGAAGTGGCTTCGTTAGTGTGTAGAGTTTTGGGTTACTAACTCTTGGTGTATTTATTTTAATTTTAATAAAGCATAGATATCAGATGCTTATAGAAAATTTAAGATTTACTACGGGAAACTAATTTTAAATATTATTATGAGGCAATAAATAGCCGTTTTCCTTCAGAATCCTTGTTGAATCGTACACTGCTAAGCCATTACATTAATGATTTTTGTCCAGCTATTAAAAAGATTAACTCGGATTTTCTAGCAACTGAAAAGTCCAAACGGCTCAAGACACAGACCTCCTAAGCAGCAAAGCGTGGATGATTTTTATTGATGTTTGAATCGATTTAAGACATTGTCGCATCAATAAAAAGCTGAAAACAAATTCAAAACAAGAAATGACGATTATTTGCTGTTGCTTTCGATGCAGCTTGTCCGTGATGATAGAGCAAGTTGAGAGATTGATGGCTTTCCGACAAGGTTGTTCCATATTATTTTTTTGGGTGCCTCATTCTTGTTGATTCTTTACTTTGAATTTGAGTATTTGCAAGCGAAAATTCCAGTGCAAACATGGGCTTATTAAACAGCAAATATGTGGCAGGGGCTATAAATGAGAAATGCATTCGTCCAAAAAGTCACAGTTCTTTCACTGATTTCATCATGATTCGGTCGCTTATCGTCGTCCTCAGCTGTTGCCTGATCTTGGCCTTGGGAGACTCCGTGGAGGAGGTCTCCGAAGAGTTTGTGGGAGGCACCACCCCACCGATCATTGATTTCCCTGCTACCTATGATCAACTTCCTGAGCTGAAGGAGCCATCTGCCCAGGACCAGGATGTGATGACGGCCAACCGGATCAACTGGCTCCCGGTATATGAAGAGTCGGATAACTTAAGACTGCTCCGGGAAGAGGACCTGGACCAGGCTACCACTCTCCTTCCTGAAACCTTCCCAGCCAATCCATTGTTGGTCAAGGAAAACAAAGACTGTCCGACCGATGCTCATCGCGGACTGACCAACCTCATCCGAGTGGCTCGTCCCCTCCTGCCTGCCTCCCGTCTAGCTAATATCCTTGCCAATGCTGCCGAGGATACCCAGGTGCGGAACTTGATCAAATTGCTGCGTAGCGATCGCTTTAAGGATCAGGTGTCGAGCCTGAGGTCCTCCAAGCAGCACCAGGCCCTGCTGGCCTTTATCTGCCAAAAGCTTCAGCTGGATCCCACTGTCTACATCCAGTTTGTGAGGGTCTTCCTGAATGTTCATACATCCGAGCCTCCAACCAGTCCGCTTCCCAACCGTCGCCAGGGAATTCGAGGCCTCCTCCAGGATCTTCGTGATGCTCTGCCCCGCGCCGCCTTGAGGGATATGTACCTCCGGCTTTATGCTTCAGACTCGCAGTTGGCCAACTCGGTGCGTCTCATCCGTGGTGTTGAGTTCCGGCGATTGTTGCGGAATCTGCGAGGCTTGAAGGAGTACCAATTGATTGTCGAGGAACTGGAGAAATCGGGAGTGTCCGTTCGACAGGTTCATATGTTGGTGTCCAATGCCCTGGGCTGGAGTTCCGTAGACTTTGGATCTGAGACCTCGATTGTGGATGTCTAGTGAGGAGTGGAAGTGTGAAAGATTTACTTTTCGACGAACGATAAACATCTTATACTATTATCAGTATTTTAAAAACTTTGAAACTAATTTTTTACGTAAACTGTATCTATTTTCGTAGAGACTTACCCTTTTAACACTTTCGTGCTTTATTGGACCTGTCATTTCCATCAAAAATGCGCACAATTGATGAGGTGCAGGAACTCTTTCTTTCTCAACGCCTTAAAATTATAACACCCTAAAAATATATATTAAAAAATGTAATAATATCTCCAGAGTCCCAATCCCAAAGCGCTGTGTTTGATCATTTATAATCGATGTGCTCCCTGCTGTCATCTGTCACCCAATTTTACATCATCCCACAAAAATCGCTCCCCATCAAAGGAAAAAAATGCGGGGTTTCGCTTCTGTTGTCTGAGACAACCGTAGAAACAACTGGATAGGAAATTTATAACTCATTCGTTGCAATTATAGAACTACCACATCGAGGGAAAAAATGGGACTTGGGACTGGGCCTCTGGACGTGTTTATGTCTTCCAGCGACAGGCAACCGAAACCACTTCAAATTCGTTCAGGGTCAGAATCATTAGGGCAGACATACATCTGAGTTTGAATAGTTTGAGTCGCTGTCGCCGCATGATGCCACCAGTAGCCACGCGGCATCGCTCAAAAAAACAACAAACAATATACAAAAATTGATGCCACATATGTATGTGGCCTCTGCGAAGACCTCCGTCGCAATCCATGGAGCTGTCAACGCCAGATCCTAATGATGGCAACAGTTGCTATAAACAAATTAGAGACGCATCGGGGCAGACAGTAGCCGGCAGAAGTCGATTCTGGTCTATAAATAAGAACTTAAAGGGCCCGACCAAAAAGGGTCGTTTACGGAAACACGAGCTCAATATTTTTTTTTATTTTATTTACCTCAAGACTTGTGGCAACAATATGAAGCCGAGTTGCAATCTGCATGTGTCAAAGTAAATAAACAATTTCCAGAAATCCAAAGGCAGTCCATGGCATGGATGTGAACGTTCCTCAGAAGTTTAGCCGCAGTTCTTAAAATGATTTTTATAGAATTTTTTAGTTATTTTTATGCGAATATAATCTTGAAAACAAACCAAATGTCAACAATGCTTCTCAACGCCTTTGGTCTCACGACTTTGTTCGTTTCTGTTGGCCAGCGGAGGAGGTTGACATACTTCAGAGTTCAATTGTAGGCTGAGAAGCTGTTGCATGGCAAAGCGTTTTCACAAAATCCCGCCAATTGCCTGGCGAAAATCACTACAATGCCAACCGGCAACAAGCCAAGCAACAAAAACACAACGTTTTTCTCTACCTTTGTTACAGCATTTTCGTTCTGCTATTCAAACTCAATTAAGCAAATGGAAGAGTTGCTGTTGCACGGCTTTTGTTCCCCAACGCTTTTCCTAGTTTGGGGACCTAGGTCCAGGGCTTCCAGACACCCGCACCTGGTGCACCCACCTTTCAAGTTAAAACAATGCATCGCAAGAAATTTATAAGTAAATAGGGACTTAAATCATTTAGTAATTTTAAAAAAGGAAATGAAAGTACATCTGGGCGTTAAAATTGTCAGGGCCTATTATTTTTATTTTAATGCAGTTTTTAGGAATTTAAAATATGTGTAGTGGGCAATATTTACGAGTGTATATTGCACTCCACTTTCAACTTTACGCTCAGTGCTTCCGCTGGTCGAGTTTGCTGGGAGTTGTCGTAGTCGCTGGCGAAATTCCCTGGCTCCAGCCGGAGAATTGTGGAGCTGCAATTGTTGCAGTTGTGTTGGCAGATGACGACCATCTGGACACGCTTGGGCAAACTCGCAGATCTCTCGGCAGGCAAGTTGAAACGGCTTACCCACGCTGCCAGTCTGTCTCAGCCAAGGCCAATGAACCGCCCGGTACTCCAAATAATCCGCGGCAAGCTAACGCAATATGAACGAAAAAAACCTACAACAAACGAATTACAACTCACATGCTCAGATCAGAATTTTTTGGGCCAAGAACTCGGGGCCCCGAGTTTTGGCCATGAAAAGTGACTCTTTACGTCATCGAAATGATTGGATGGATGGAAAACCAGTGGTATCAAAGAGCTACTAGGCAAAACTCCGGCCACGCCAACGGAAGCCATTAGAAGTCAAGCCGGGCCAAGAACTTGTGGCACGAACGGGGGCTGGGGTCTCTCTGGCATTCCAAGCAATTAATAATAATTTCCGCCGCTGCCTCGAACACAAAAGCCTGGAACTGGAAGCTTTTTCTCGGCATTGTGGCTGGTGCTGCGCTTATGACTCTATTCCGAAGATGGCCAGTACACGCCACCGTGTTAAGTCTCTTTGTCTTTTCTGAGAAGTTAGTTTTAGTACAAGTTTCAGTTGCTAATTTTGAGTATCTTGTAGTTTGATCTTGGCCAAAAGTGTGTAGTGTTGAGCGCAGGTAGAGATCTTGAAATCCAGCAGTTCATTGATATTTCGAAAAGGCTGTAATCAACATGCTTTCATGGAACTCTTCCCCCGTTTCATTACTCATCTTATAATTGGATGGTCTAGTTTTGGACGGCACTGCCCATAAATTTGAGCCATCGAAAACAAAGCGCGTTCACTCAATAAAGGATGGGTATATAGACGACGGTCTAGCCCATATATTAACTACTTTGGACTAGGGCGTTACGCATCTTCACGCCACAAATACTCCGCCTTGCTTGCAACTCAGATCCGAAAGCCGAAAGCGAATGAAACTGAACCACAAATGAAATTAAAATTCCATAAATGCATATAACATAATGACCAGTTGAAGTGATTAATCTCTGTGGTCTTTGGATAGAATCGTAGAACCGTTGCCTACATAGGCCCCAGCTGGAGAAGAACAGTCTCTATGGAAACCAAACAAAGCCGCCTCTCTTGCTGCCACGCATGACTTGTCGTTTGCTGGAGCGCTTAACCCAAATCTGAACAAAAATTTTGGATACATTTGCGTATATAGTGCACTCTGGATACACTTTCCAATGAAAACCTCATCCCAAAAGAAACTCTGTGTCTGGAAGACCTCAAGTCGATGTGTCTTGTGAGCCATACCCCGTCATACTCTATGAGTGCATAGAGACCCATTGCGATGACAACAATAACCAGAATTGGAGTGCATATTGGCGCTTCCCAAGCCCGGCGACGACTTGCTTTAATCAGCGCTTTTTGATCTGGACGAAACAATTGTCGGCCGGCACAATAACCACCGAGGCACCCACTCGGAGCCCTGCCAACCATCGTTGATGCTTTGACTTCTTCGGTGGCGCATATAAATTGTTTTGAAAACTTGCTGAGTTTTCAATCGAGCCCCGCCAGCTAGGAGGGGGATGGAGCGGGGGCTGAGGAAGTAGAGGGCGCCCCGGGGGGATAGAGGGGCGGTAGGGCGGGCAACTTGTTCAATTTGTTTGGTCAGCTCGGAGTTCGTTTCAGTTCAGTGTGTCCGGTAGCGATTGCAATTGCTGTTGTTACCCCAGTGTACGGTCTGGCCCAGAGGGCTGGGGGTACTAGCTGCGTCTATTGAATTTTTGGTTGCCAGCGCTCCGGCAAGTCAACTTTGATCTGGTGACAAAAAAAAAAGAAGCTACGCCTGTATCGTTGGGTCAGTTATTGGGGCATATTGCGTTGATTTGTGATTGATGATTGATGGACCTGACGGGGAAATCTAAAATCCAACTAGTACAAGTCGGATATTCTGATTTTATAAACTAGTTTCATTCACAACATATGCGATCAATGAATGCTACTATCAAAGTCTTAAACCGAGTTTTGTGAATGAGTTTCGGGTTTGCCTTTAACTCGATTAAAGAGGTTTTCAGCCAACGCTGATCTTTTCGGGCCAGGGTGACAGGCCAATAAAACAACTGCAGCGTGTGCCGTAAAGCTAAAAAACCCATAAAAAACCAAACATAAACAGGTAGGCAATCAGGTTGACTCCATTCGATGCAAAAGGTGTAGGCGACGAGAGGAAAAGTTGCCACAAAGCGAAACGGTCGGCGCCACATGGAAAGAAAAATCGATGGGTTCCTCAAAACAAAAGATGATTTCAATATAAATAGTTTTAGGTGGGATTACATAGCCATAAATGGCACCAAATAAATGAAGCTTAAGTCATCGACCGACAGCAATGTCGGATCTAATAGAGTTAAAGCCTCTTTTTTGTTTTGTGGGATAGTGGGCGATTTTAAATTTAAATTTTTTAAGCTCTTATGTTCTAGAAGTCGGCATAGACTTTTAAAACAGTGACCTTGTGAGTATTATTCGACGAGTTACAAGACCTAACTTTAATCTTATTCTCATAACAAGAATTTCTCTGGGAAACTACCAAGAATATGAAATTATATCTGAATTTTTGTAACATTATGACTCTGAGATACTTGCAATCCACCCAAATATGTGGCAATCTAGTAAGTGAAAGCGTGTGGCAGCCAATGTGAATTGAATTTGAAAAAGTGCATCATAGCAGGCGGGGGCGAGGCAGCTCTCGAAGGGAGTCTGCAACTCCCACGTCAACCGCGCATCCATTGTTGCAACTTGCAATGCAATTGCTTCTCTATTGTAGACAATCGCTGGCAATTGCTCGAGTAGGATGAGTATCTCATGGATATGCTAGCTGGCTGGCTGACTGGCTGGCAGTCACAATTGTGTCAACGCTGCACTTTTTCACTTTTTTCTCACATTACCAGAGTCTGAGTAACTGAATAGTACGAGCGACTTGTTGCCATGCTTTCTACTGCTCGGCCAATTTGCAACTTTCCAGATGCCACCACCAGCAGCATCAAAATGTGTGTGGTTGGGTGGTGTGTGTGTGGAGTATATGGCATTGGGTGTAGTCATAAAATAATGTGAAAACGTGGATGTTACGCTTGATTTTTTCAGCGATTTATGTGTCATTGTTTTGCCGTTTGGAATTACCCAGACTCATTGAGGCAATTGCTGGTGTTGCTGCTGGTGCTGGTGCTGGTGCTAGTGATGCTTATGATGGTAATGTGATGTTGATAACTTTCCCTCCCCACGATCATTTTCAAGAGTGCGTGATGAGCGGAAGTCGATTCCATGCCTTGATCTGTCCAAGATTATGTAATGCCCAGCACCCACTGCCATTTGATTAACCGAATTAGTGCTGCCTTTGAAAGAAAAACTAAAAAAAAGGAAAGTTTTTCGCTCCAATAGGCAACAATCATAATCATTATCAGGTAGTGGCCTATTGAAGTTTGGCTCTAAATTGAAAATTAAATGCGTTAAAGCCGCAGTTACCTTCTATGGTGAAATCCAATATGCAATCGTCGGGGCTTACAAGCTATTGTAAGTAACCTGTGTCCAAATTCGGACTTGATTCATTTCAAGCCGCTCAATTTGCATAAATTTGAGCCAAATATCTAGTATTCAGGCGCCCACTTGGACAACACCAGCCCACACTTTCGTTAGTGGGGCATACATCAATAGTTGAGTTTAAAGATTAGATAACATACATAGTGTTAGTTCCTTCCGAATTTAAGGAGTAAACTATCAATATCTGGTTGTTAGTTGAAAAAAAGATAATTTAATATCAATTATTCTCTACTTAAACTATAAAAAACTGGTTACTTCTTTTTTTTGTGTGCTACTAAAATGTGGGTGCTACCGTTATATGAAAATTATGGTGGCGGAAGTCTATAAAGGCACGTATTCGAAAAAAAGCTAATCCATGTGGGTAATACACAAGTAACTTGGTGTCTTACTTTCATAGTACTCCCCCAGAAGCACCCAACCACAGCTACTCAAAAATATCTCTATTTAAACAAAGCAATTGTCACCAAATTATCTTTTTAAAAGCAAAGCATTTGCATACTTTGTAACTATTGCTTCATATGAGACAATTTTCTATTTTAAATGAAAGTGAATGGTAACAACATCTATTAAAGTTGAATACTGATTGAACAAATAATTGTCATAAAGTTGCCAATCCATGATGACAGATGCGATGCTGTAACATCAACTGTCACTATTCTTAAAGTCACTTATCCCTCAAATCTCTTGAGCTCTCTATTGAGTGTTGCGGTACCCCACTTATTCATATCACTTTCTGGTTCAATTCTGGTTCGATTCAGAGGCAGAATATTCTTCCTGTTCTATTATTATTGTGTCATCTAATCCTCAATAGACAGCCTATAATAAGGCTTAGCACGCAGCCCACTGCCGAAAATGCGGAAAGTCAATTAAAAGTCCATTATCCACACCGCGGATGCTGGGCCTGCTGTCAGAATTGCCTGTGAATTTGTTTAATAAACAATTTCCGCTTTGGCTGCTGGCTTCTGGGTTCTGGCCACATGAGGAGGAGGATTCCCTAGTAGGGTTCTGGCATCACCTCGACCCAGAGCTAATTAGCCCGGCTACTGCTGCTCTTGTGAGGAAATTATGCCAGGTTTGGTGTGAATATGTAGTCGTTCGGCTGTCGGCGAGTGGGGTCACCTGATTGGGGGGCAGGATGATTGATGCTCCATCCGAGGTGTGCCCCAGGTGTATGTGCTTGTTGGAAGGCACTTTTATAGGAAGTTGCTGCATCGATGTGCGGACCGCGCCGCGCCACGCCGCAGTGTGCCTTATACGACGCACTTTTCGCTGTATTGTGCAAAATTAGCCCGCAATTCGATCAGGCTTCCTTGGTTGCGTTCTGTTGGCTGATTGATTGAAAAGTGCTGCTGATGTTGTGTCGATGGATTCCACTTGAATTCCAATCGACTGGAGCTTCGTTTTGTATTTCAGCCTTTTGAGCAAAAGCCGACAATAAACAGGGAACGAAGACATTTAAGTAATGCAGCAAATCGATGATATTCGAAGGCATCACAAGCATGCCAGCTGAATTAACCCTTTGAGGACACTAGTAATAACGAAATATATAATGTATAATTTAACATGCACCCCACATCCAACATCTCATCTAATCAAACACCCAATCTAATTTATATTTTCAGGATGTTGGGTTATTTTGGGTCCAGCTCTTAGAGGGTTAAGTCTTGTTCACTTCCACAATGGGTAAACGTGAGTTCATTAGCCCATTCAACAAGCCCTACAATCAATCCAAGCATCCAGAAGATGAATATTATAGGAAAGGGACTTCCCCTTTGGCTGGGTCAGTTTCCACCGGAAAATATTCGCTTCCGTTCTTCTGCCAACCCATTCTATGGCCTGGCCTGGCAAATAAATTACAATTAAATGCAACAAACATGCAACACCAATATTCTCCGCGGAGACCCAGCGGATGTACATACATATGTATGTATTTATCAAGTGGATACCTACAGAGAAAAAAATATACATAGAACAACTATTAGAACATAGAACAGTAGATTGTAAAATCCTCATAGAACAGTCCATATATTTGATTTCATTTAATGTCTCTTATAAGTACTTGTAATTGATTGGCAAGACTAAAAAGAATTTCTCTCTCTGTAACTAGTACATCATTAGGCCCTGCCCTTCGGTCTACTCCCCTTTTCCCCACTCGCCCCATGCAATGGCTTCTGTTTAGGTGCCCTTTTCCACATGGAGCGACAGTAAAAGTGGTCTATCTATGCAGCATGCTAATCCGGAAGTGGGTCATTTCCCGAACGCAACTGAAAGCTTTTGCCAGCCCCGAAACTGAGCTCTATGAAGCGTTGGATATCACGGTAGATACAATAGGGCTCCGCCATGGGAAATTAAAATCGAAAACTGCAGTGAAAAGTTGGCTCCAAACCAGAGTCACCATTCTGAGCCATCTTCATCATACGGCAATCAAAATAAGAAATGAGGCATTGTCTCCGGGGTTGTGGGAACTGCTGACAAGCCAGATGAGGTCTCAACATTATGCAAGAATAAAATCGAAAGTTGGCTAATTGAGATGTTCATGAGGAGATAAAAAGAAACGTAAACTTGGAAGTTATTATAAGATATATTCTAATATTTTGCCTATTATGCGCAGGTTCTTGGACTCAAAGATTGTTTTGAAGGTTTGTAGTAGCTTGATATTGTTTCTTGGATTGACATCCATCATCAGCTTGGATATATTTACTCTTAAATTCAGTTAAATGCGTATTTCAATTCATAAAAGGAAAAATCGCATTTATTTATATAAAAGAGGTATTAAAAACCAAAAATGGCATGGAAATAAGGTAGTAACGGCTTTTGTCCAAAAATGTACGATTTGCGCCAAACATCAGATAAAATGCGAGCAACTTGTGTATAATTCTGATGGCTTTGTTTTTTTTATCAATTAGCAGTGGGACACCCACCGGATAAGGCGTTGGTGGGGACCCAGCCACTGAATGACCGCTCGCCTACGGAATGGCCGTGTCTCCGTTTAACCCACTCCTTCTCCGACTCCCACGGCCGATTCCGCTTTCAATTTTGACGCGTGCGCAGGCGCAAGACTTCATTTGCATCCGAAATGGATGTGGGCGAAATTTTTATTTGATTGTTTTTTATTCTGTTCAAAGCTACAACGGCGGATGTTGCTGATAATATTCGTCTGGTTTTAGTGTGAGTTTAATTTCCCAAGACAATGCTGCGAAATCTTCTTGGATTCTCACATTAATTTGACTTGCAGGGCTGTGTGGTTTCCAGCTCGAAAAATATAAATCTTTTTTTGGGCTAATTAACGAGCTCATCGTAATGGTATAAGCATAATTATAATTAAAATCAGCTCATTATTTTTAGCCACGTCAGGTGAAGAAAGTTGCATGTACATACTTGATTAAGTTAACCCATTGTTATATTTTTGGCTTTTATATGTAATTTACTGAAATATATACCTTAAATATAAAAATTCCGCTTAAATTAACAAAAATGTCCATTTTATTTTATGCAAAAGTCGCCTTTATAAGAAAAAAATTATCTGTGAAACACATTTTTATTTGTAACCACCTTCTTTTTATGTAATTTTTTATCTCTTTTATATCGATGAATTTTTTCTTTACACTTTTAGCTAGCACAAATATGACAGAGGAGTAATAATGCCTAAGAGGGTCCCTAAAAGTGATAACCATAAGAAATATACAAGAAAAATATATAAAAATGATTTTTAACTAAACTTTTACGGTAAAACTTAAGCAGATTTTTTAAAATAAACAAGAATTATGTAAACTTAATTTCGTTTTTAATCCATGGGCTTTCACAATTATCACTTATTTTGGTTCATAGTAGCTGAAATTCTTGCTAAACTGACACCCAAGAACAAATTTCAAACTAAGAATATTAGGATTTATTTATTTTTTAATTTGTAAATTTTTGTTTTCGCAAGTATCAATATCTTGTAGTGAGTAGGCGATATCCCAAAAATATGTATAATAACTTTGCGAGGATATTACTTAGAGAGGATAAAAAAGTTATAATATATTATGATACTGATACAATCATCAAACGGTTTTCAATATAACTAATATGTTTTAAGAAGATTGTAAAGTCTACAAACTCTAAGTTAATAACCCTATCGAAATGATTTTTTGCGGAAATTTAATGTCTATATATATAAAGAAGATTGCATTACATTATAGTATATTAAATAGAATATTTCAGGATGAAAAATTATTTTGTGTGCTTGAGGGTTTTTTGTAAGTTAATTTTTCATTTTTACACAAGCAATATTTACTAAAAACATTGTTTCTTAGTGGCTTTCTGCTACTTGATCGAGATAAGAGCTCAAGTGCCCACTATTAAGCAAAAAACTGATACTATATATGAACCAATAGTTACACAGAATATATCTATTGTTGAACCGGAAGATGACAACACAATATTACCGTTGACGTATTCAAAATTCAACCAAGCGCTCTTGAAACAAATTATGTATAAATCGCATATTGCAACGATAATACTTAAGGAACAGACTACAAAGGTGAGAAAGTATAAAGAAATGTTAAATGCCCTGACCAAACAAGAGTTGAGCCTCAAGAGACTGCAAGCACGTAAACGGCTAAAAATTAAGGAAGAATATCAAAAGTTAGCTAATGTACAAGTGCAGATTGAAAACAGCTGGCTCTTACTTGGACGCTGCCGAAAATTCAAGGATCGGGATGAGATGGTTCGCAAAATGGCCGAAAAGGAAGCAAAAAAGTTATTTGAAAATGTAACAAAACCCGATTCTATAAATTATTTCTTTGGTAAATATTTTAAGATTCTTGACGAACTTGATAAAAGAGTAGAAAAAGAACGCGATGAAGATAGTTCTCTTGAAACGCAAGATACACAAAATACGTGGTCGTCATCGGAAAAAGTATTTCCAGATAGGCAACCTCAAAATTAAGCAAATATTTAACATAAACCATTAATATGATATTAATGTTTGTTTTATTTATTTATAATCTATAATTGTAACATAAAAGAAACTTTCTGTTATTCACTTTCCGGGGGTAATCTAATATACAAAATAAAAGTCAAGCAGAACCAATCAGATTGCTTACATAATCTCCAACCCGTCTATAAAAGCAGTCTATAAAATATTTATAATCAAACTTCTTTAAGAAGATTTGCCCCATCGAGATGAGGTTTCCAGTGTTGTGTGCTATATTTCTACGTAAGTTTTTAATTGAAAACTACGGATTTTTTTTTTTTAATTTATATTTTAGTTTTCGTAGTGAACGCGCAGAGTAAAGAATTAAATCTTCCGGCGAAGTCTTCAAATTCGGATCAACCATCCAAAAGCGATTTTCCCGCAAAGGATATTCCGGGAAAGGATAAGGTATTAGCGACAACATTTCCCGTGTCGGAAGATGTTAAGGAAGCAAAAGAAAGGATGCGAGTTGACGAGGCCAAAGGGCTTTACTACCAAAGTCTAGCGAACAATTTGTCTGACTCCGTGACCAGGATGAATATAGCTATAGTCAATGAAGAGAAAAAAGTTCAGGAATTGGAGCTAGAAGAACGGCAGCTGTTTCAAAAAACGTTAAAAGCTGTTTCTGAGTACCAAAGCTTATCGAACCAAGTGCAGAGGTGTAACGGTCGTGGGGATGAACTCTCCTTAAAGGAGCTGTCTCAAATGGCCGATATCGAGGCCAAAAGACTGCTAAACGATGAATTGGAGCCGCTTATTTGGTATTCAAACAAAAACAAATATAGAAGAATGTTTAGAGATCTGCATAACAAAATAAGATTTGAAAAGCTGACAGTGGAAAACTTGTTAAAAGTAAATGGATTATGGTCAACAAAGGCAAATAATGGCGTTAGTCTAGGCCCTAGACTCTAGGGGCTATTACTTTTTAGAGTCTTTAATTGGCAATAAACTAAACGACATTCCATTTGTATGATTCCTTGGCCGGTGCCAATCCGATTTTCTATGGTTACTTTAAAAACAAATAATTTGATTAGTTAAGGTTACGTTAAATATATAACGATCTCCTTATTTTCCGATCAGTTGTAAAACTTATTCGCATCATGCACTATACTGGTCTAATTTTCATTTGCCGTACGTTTTTTTTTTAATTTTTAAATTTTCTTCCAATTTAACATTCAGTTTAGTTTTGGCTTTCTTCTGGAAAATGTCGGAGGCGACTCCCTATATCAGTGTGCAGTCTAATTCACGTTCTAGTTCCGAAAAAATGATCAATGGGCGTCTGAGAACACTTTACGCCTACAGCGTCCAGGATGATGTGAATGATTTTGGAGGGAGGATGAATCACCATCGATCTGCCAATTTCAATTCTGATTTTATGAGTCCGAGTCAACAGCGGAATATGCAACAACGTCTTATGGATATGCAAAAATAAAACATGCGATAAAAAATGTTTAATATTTTTTTTAACTTTTATGTTAATTATACTTATTATTTCAATAAATTTATACTATAATCACAGATGAAAGGAATATTAGAACATTGATATTGCCAAAAAGAATATCAAGTGCAAATAAATAATTCAAAATGTTTTGTAATATCGTTCACGTTTGATTTTCCATACAATCAAGGTAATAGTCACGTCAAACTAATTGGAATTGGTTAGATTATATTAAACCTGTCTAAAAAAGCAAAGCTTTTGGGATCAGAAAAACGCAAAAAAAAATTTTTTTTAAATAATTTGCAGAAAATCGCAACTTTTTCTTTAATTCAAAGTCAAGCAGGACTAATTGAGATTGAATATAATATCTCGAACTGTCCATATAAGCAACGCATTAGGGATCTGAACTTTATCAGCCACTTCAATATGAGGTTCTCAGTGTTCTTTTCCATATTTCTACGTAAGTTTTTCATTTGAAAGTAGTTTTTGTGTTTAACCAATGTTTTTTTTCAGTTTTTGTAGTTTACGCCCTAGCCCAAAAGCAGCCGAATACCAAGGCACCAAGTCCCCCATCCAAATACGATGCTCCACCACCCAAAAACGATGCTCCACCACCCAAAGACGATGCTCCACAACCAATGAATAAATATTTACCGACTTTCTGAAATAAATTTTACTCTCTAATGGGGACTTGAAGAATGATCCCCATCTTATTTAACTAAATTGATATTTTGACTACAGCGAAAGGGATATTGACGTATTTTTACCTTTGAAAAATGTCTCTTGAACTTATACATTTTTATTTCGACAGTTGCTTATAAAAAATTTTCTTACTATACCATGTTAGTTTGTCTTTATTTTATAGTTTTTATAAAATGTTAGTTTGCGTAGAATCAGAAAGACGGACATGCTTATACCGAATCAGGAAGTTATCCTTATCAAGAATAGATATACATTATATGGTCTGAGATGTCTACTTCACTGCGTAGCAAACTTTGGACCAAAATAATAATAATACCCTCTTCAAGGGCATAAAAATGTGTCATAAAATTTTTGCTTCGGTTAATGTTAAGACCTTTCTAATATCAACTTCGGTTGAAAAATGTATAATATTGCATAATGTAGTTCACGTTTGATTTTCCATATAAATTTCCATTGAATTGCTCAATTGAAACACATTAGCAATATTATATTTTTTTAACCTTTCCCCATTATAACCATATTAAATTCTTTAACAGTAAAAGTCAAGCCGGACTAATTGAGTTTGCTTACATAATCTCGAACCGTCTATAAAAGCAAAGCTTTAAGGATCTGAATTTTATACGAAGATGAGGTTCGCAGTGTTGTTTTCCATATTTCTAAGTAAGTTTTTTATCAAAAGCTAGTGAGTTTTTAACAAGTGGTTTGTTTCCAGTGCTAGTAGCCTACGTAGGACTGAGTGAGGCACAACAAATGCCAGCCAAAAATCCCAAAGATTTCCCAAATCTTCCCAAAAACGATGCTCCACCGCCACCGAAAAATGATGAAGCTCCTCCACAAAAGAAAAAAAATTAACCGAGTTTCTGAAATAATTTTTATTTTCTAATGGGGACTTGAAGAACGGTATTTCAATAAATTGATATTATATCTACATTGAAAGACATATTGACGTATTTAACTTTGGAAAGTATATAAATAAGCCTTTTGAAATGATAGTTTTTTATTATGAAAGTTACTTTAAAAAAATGTACATACTATATGTTTCATATACATCATCTGATATGGTCTGATATGTATCCTTCACTGCGTTTCACACTTTTGAAAATTATATCAAAATTATAATATACACCAAAATTATAATACCCTTCAAGGGTATAAAAATGTCTCATTAAATATTTGAATCGAGTAATATCAGAAAGACCTTTTAAATATCAACTTCGATTGGACTTTCCAGTAGAAGATTTAGTGTTAAAGATTTTGCGGCGCCCTGTGGTCGGAACAAAATCGCCTTCTACATCATGTACCACGTCGACTACAAAGAAATTCGAATACCTGTGGATGCCTGTTACCTGTTTCCGGCTACCTGTCGCCATAATTTTCAACTGGCCTACTTATTATGCAGAGTATGGATAGAAGAGGTTGCATTAAGCGGAATCCATTCTAAGGTAAAAGTGTCGCATTTCATGAGTTTTAAATGGTCCAGACGCCGCTGGTCACTTCGCTGCTTGAATGCGATTCATTTAACGGACTTATGAATTCTTTTGAGTTTTGGGATATGGGTTTGCATCTCTGGACGCTGCTTGAATTCTCGAAATGTTTGTAATTTATGGCATTCACTTTGTTAGTTCAACACTTACTATCAGTTTTATGGCCGACCTTTGAAAGGGTTAGGTCTGATGGACCTAAAATGGAAAGGAAATATAATATTAATGATACCCAAGCTGGGAAATATTTATTTACCAAACGGAGAGTTTAGAGAATTCAAATAATTGTAAACGTACTGGATGTGTAATTTTCTTATTGCGTCTTGAGCTTTTAATTATGTTTATATGATTTACATAAAGAGACAGACAATCTTAAGAATGTACAAGTCCGGCAATTATAATTTTTTTACTGCCTGCGTAATTTTACGAGACACATTCAAGAAAACTGTCACGTAATCAAATATGCTGAAATATAATCAGAGTCGTTAAAACACACCTTTCAGTTTATATAATTTATTTCCCTATCATCACTTTTTTTTAACAAGTAAGAACATTTTTAACTTATACTTTATCTCTTGGAATGTGTTTATGTGGCCTTAATATGTCTTCATACATATATGATTATTGGCCGTTGCTGTTGCTAGGAAATCAGGGGTATCCAACACAAACAGGATGTATTGGATCAAATCTTATCTAAATCAGCTTTGCAGCTAAGCAAACACCATTGTGTTCATTCAAATGGCAAATATTTAAGCTTTTCGTTGATAAGAAATACAATATGGGAGTACAAAGGGTTCAAATTTACGTTGAAATAAGGGGTTCTTTACACTTAACTTAAATATGGGTACAATCTGATGTTAATAAAAATAACAAATATCTTCAAATAATATTAATTTTCCAATAAACATATAATAAACTAAAGTTTCTATGTTTATATTTCCGCCAAATAAATTGCGATATGTATTATTAACAGTGTAAGACATAAATAAGGTCTACTTTAGAAAATTCTAGGAAGCAAATGTATAGAATACAAGGATGCAATAAAAACTCGTTTATAAATAGGACATGGTAAACGAAAATAATGACTTTTAGAAACTTATCTGCCTTCTGGCTCTTGAAGTAAATAAATTCGTTGGCAACAGACAATTAAACTTAAACAAGTAATATTTGCATATTATATTCTCAGGGGGAACTGGAAAGTATTTTCCTTTAAAGCAGCTTGCCAGCAAAACAAGGTAACGACAAATTTTTCATTAACAAATTTTAACAAAAACCAAGAAATTGTATAAAACTGAGAGAGCCTGAAAGTCAAACGGCAGATGAAAGAAATCCCAGCTTGAGATAAAACGTTTTCAAATAAACAATAAATGGAAATGTATTTAGAAGAATTCTCCTTGAGGCTGTTTTTTCGGGATTCATTCATAGAGTTGAGTTCACTTTAGTTTGGTACTATGTAAGGTGCCGCAGGAGGTCCTGCCCCGGTCAAGGCGAATTGATTGTTTCTCACTTCCGTTTCCTGTCCTGCGGCGCAACGAATGCGACTTTTCTTTTGTTTTTGGTCCATTGTCCTTAGCCAATCGATGCAAAAGTCATTTGGAAGATGACCAACTCAGTGCTCAGTGCAAGTGTTGGCTAAGTAGTTTCCACTCGGCAGTTCGAGTGTCCGTACATATTGAAGTGTTTCAGACTCGGCCAGGTGTTCACTGTTAACTCGAGCCTCCAGCAGAGAGATTAAATAGCATTAAGATTTGGAGGAGGGAAGGAGTGGAATTAAATTTTAATTACTTGAGAGGGCTTACCACATATAGATTACAGAAGCATTTTGAGCCCTTAACCAATCATGGCCATTGGCCACCCATGGCAGTTCATTAATTTGATTGAGTCCAGCCATCCTTTGCCATTGAAACTGCCAACCACACATGAGCCGATGATTCAACACAAAGGCTTTCAATTAATTTGTCATTTGCCGATGCTTATCAATAACTGATTTCCGCTCGTTAATGTTGGCCACAAAATAAACACGAAAAATTCACACACAGAAGCAAAAATATCTTTTATTCGGCCGCCACAATAAACAATCAAATCTCATTTGTTAAGTTTTGTTAACCAGCGGATGTTGTTGTTGATGATATGATAATTTTTTAAATCTCAGGTTTCCCAGACAAATATTTATAAAACAAATTTAGCCTTAGAATGATTAAATTTATTTGAGAAAATAAAGTAAAATATAGTTCTCATCAAGTCTATCTTTTCGACTAACTTAGTTAGGAAATTTTGGCCTACTTCTCTCGTTAGCGATGTATCTAATTAATTAGCTTTTGCACTTGTTTTCGTTGATTTGAGTCGGATTATTTGGGCCACAATTTGTGCCCTGCAGAACTAATAAACGACGTGGTTAATCAGTTAATTGCCTTATTCGAGCCACACAGGTCACGTAGCCAGGCCCAAGGATTGTGCGTGGGCGAACTTTAATTGTTTAAACAATCGCAAATTGATAAGTCACGACCTCTGACACAGGCACAGAGCTTAAGAAGTTGAATTGGTGAAATTGAGCATCTGCCCAATCTTTTGGAAATTCTCAAACTCTGTGGCTCTTTGATTTTTATCCCACGAATGCCTCGTGCAGGCCGCTTTTTATCGATGGTTGTGGCTGGTTGTGTGCGCGGTTTCACGTTTTGCTAATTTCTTCAAATTAATTTCGATGTTGTTGTTGTCTTGGTTGGCGCAATTCCCCCTGCCTTGTCCCTGCTATTTGCTTCACAATCAATTGAATTGAAAGCGAAAACCTGAAAGTGTGAGTGAAAACGATTTGCAATCAAACCACTTTGATTAAAGCATTCAGTTTTGATTAACTCTAATGAGATGGGCGACTGGTGACAGGAGAACGTAAATGTTGTCGCTTGAAAGTGCCAAGTCTGTATTTTTTTCCACATCTGAAGTGTGTGTTGAACACCCACAGCAAGAAAAATTAATTTCAAAATTTGTTTTGCTCCCAAAAAAAAAAAAAGAAATAATAGGGGCAGATGGCTTGGAGCTTCACTGCAAACAAAGTGATATAATCAATACCCTATTTTAGAAAAATATTTTTAAATGTTTAGATTTATTCTTTTTTAAATAATAGTATTTTCACCAAATAATATTATTGAGAAAGATTATTTTTTTGAAAGCAATACCTATATAAAAAATATAACAATAGAGTATTTTTCTAGTTTCTAATCACATTTTTCTTACTTTCCATTTTCATTTTTGTGCTCCCACACGAGTGCCACTTGTTATGATTAACCCTTTGATGGTACCCCAAATAATTATAAATTAATGTTCTGCCAGCTGCTTTTTGTGCCACTGCTTTTTGTTTTTTTGTTGAATCCCCACTTTTTTAACAAAGCCAGCGAGTTTTCGTCTACGCCTCTCGCTGTTGATTCCATATTTTGCTGATGGTAATATAATTAAGTGGGTTTTGTTTTGCTTATAATTATGCCGCTTTTGATGTATTATTTGACACATTTTGTGAGTGAGAAAAAATAAAGGAAAATTATTTTATTATTATATACAATAATTATTGATTTAATTGGATCAAAATGGTTTTTGTTTTAGAAATCCCCTTTGGAAAGTTCCGTTGGTACTTCTGTTGTATCTATCAATAGTGAGTATACATGTCTAGAACTATTTATTTATTTATAATATATATAAAATATATATATTTTGATTTCTTTCCAAATAAATAGAATTGAATAACGTTAAAATTCTTCAAAATAAAAAGTTATTTACCAAATACTATAAATAATTCTTTAAGATTAAAGGCAAAGGTATAGCCACTTCGGCTCTGTCCTAGGACCCATTTTTTTTCCTCGTTTTAGATGAACATGGAGTGACTATGTTTGTGAATTTGTGGTGTTGCCAAATTAAGTGTATTCACTAATTGGTGGTTTCACAAATTGAGGTTTTTAGATCAGGGAATTATTGGTGGATTAAACGAATAATTCACACCTTTGTGGGTAACGAATCGGCAAATTGCCATGAATATTTATATTAAAATATTGTATGTTTTCGTTTAAATAAGTTCAATTGGTTAAAGTTTTCTATTTTATTTAAAATGATTGTTTCAATAGCTCATTATTTGATGGGTTGTCTTGCATCTTTATTAATCCAGCTCGTGGTTCTACTGGGCTATGGAGTGATGTCGTACGCCAAACACAAGCTTCAATGGTTCCATTTACACAGACAAAGGGCCTATCCTATTCTAGGACCAACTATTTAAGTAAAGAACTTCAATAAAGTATCTGGTTTAAAGTGGTTTTAAAGTTTTTTATTTTATGGGTTGGCCATGGCAATATATTGGGGGGAATGTCGTCGCAGGAATAGAACAAATACCTTAAGAACTGGCGTGTGACTTGAATAAAATATTGTTGCAAGATTACTTTCTATACAAGTTTGTAAAGATTCTATTTAAATTGGGGAATTCTCGAAGAATCACTTTCCCATGCGGCTTAGAGTCAACTCATCAGTGGCTATCAATGACTTGGCCCATTCACAGAATTTTTGTCGGCTTTGCCAATTTGTCAGTCATTGAGGCATTTTGATATTCACCATGTGTTAACATGTAAATTGCCGTCTCAACATTGTTCATAGATAAACTTTACGATCTACGAGCAGGGTCAAAAAAATATATTATGCCATAAATTAACAGATTTATATACAATGAATATACGAAGCCCTGGTTTCCTGTGAGCTAGTCCCCCATCCCCAGGCCCCCTGGCCCCCAGGCCCCCAAGTCCACTAGTCCATTGATCAATAAAGCTTTCGTGTGGTTTTTTGCTGTTCATTGGTGGTTAGCACCAATTCCATTGTCTTTGTGGTCGCCGAGGGGTTTCTGGTCGTCAACCTGACAGTGACTTCATTGATAAACTCGGGAGCTGTCGCTTCCTCTTTCCAAGCGATTTTTTTTCTTCATTCATAGTATTGGCCCTTTCATGGCTTTTTTCTTCAGTTTTTGTTTTTTTGCTCAAATCCGGTCGCCGGCTCTTCGTCTCCCGGTTGGTTGGCCTTTTTCTCGACCGGTGTCGATGTCAGGTGACTGTTGTGCCGGGCAAACCACTTTGTAAATGTTGATTCGAGTAGAATTACTCTGAAATTGTGACTATAATAAAAAAACGGGAAAGATGGTAATCTGGTAACTAAATATCACAAAAATTGAAAAAAACACTAGGTTTTTGTTTTAGTTAGCTAGTTAGAAAGAGTTTAAGCGACAAACTGCCTCATAGATTTTCTGTTATTAGCGGTAACAAGGACATACCTCATAAGAAACCTTCCGAAATTTTTTTTTTATTTTTTAACGCAATTTTATTAATGCCCATGCTGGATGTTGGAATATATAAGTGCGTGCAACATACATACATCAAATATTATATAGTATTATATTCGTGTGTGTGTCTTTCTTCTGTGCGTGTCCAGGCTCCTTTGTGACTTTGCTGCTGCACATGGTAGGGTCTAGCCCCCATTTTAGACCGCCAAGTTCTCCTCGATTTTCTGGACCGGGGCTCCTGAAGCAGAAACCAAGGGATCGGCATTGGCAGAGAGGGCCACAAAGTTGGCATCACCTCCCTGTAGGCCTGGGTTCAGTTTCGTTTCAAGCGGTGAAGCTACCAGTGCTGGGTAAGGATTCGGAATGGGATGAGGATGTGGCACTGGTTCCGGATCGGGTGAAGGCTCCGCCTTAGGTTTCGGATCTGCTATTGGACTTGGATCGGGCACCGGAGCCGGCACTGGAGTTCCGTAGACTCCATGGAGGACTGCGAACGTGGCTACTACCAGAATCACGGAGGCTATTCTTAATTTATCACTCGTTGACCTGGTCAAGGACCCTACTTACCGCAGGCGAATGCCAACACTGTAATGAGTTTCATTTTCGTTACAGACTTGATGTGTGGGTGGTGCCAAGATTGGGACAGCTTTTATAGGAAACTGGCCATATACGCAATCAGAGGGCCGAGAATCAATTAACTTTATGGCTGACCATGAGCACTGATATGGCAAGTGTAACAGACATGGAAAATAATTTCATTAGAGCTCCGATTTAGTCAAAAGTGTTCAATGGTTTTGGGAGGCAATATATTTGAATATGTAGTACGTTTTTATTTAGTTTAGCCGAGGTAATAATGATATTTTTTTGTACATAAATTTTCCAATTTAATTTAAAACATAATCAAAAGTAAAAAGCGCTCCCTTTAAGAATGAAAAAAATATTTTAAAACCTAGTTTTACCCAACTAGTAACTGCACATGGGTAACTATGTCAACTTCCCTAAGAAATATAAAACATTCTATGTTTTTTGGTATCTTATAGCTGCCATATATGTAACTGATAGATCACCTCAAAATATGACCCATACCTTGGCCAATTTCTTTCCGATTCTTGAGCGTTTTATCGTAAACGATTTGTAGAATAATTCTCCATTATTCTGCATAAAAATCTAAAAACAAAATATTTTTTAGATTTTGTGTAAATTTTTCTAGGGATCCCCTTCCACGATCCTGACAAATGCACGAATGGACAATACGGCCCACAGCGATGGCTATATCTTGACCAATTTCCATCCGAGTTTTGAGCGGTATATCTTAAACGAATTGTAGATCAATGCTCTATTATTCTGCATAAAAATCTAGAAACAAAATATTTTTTAGATTTTGTGTCAATTTTTCTAGGGATCCCCTTCCACGATCCTGACAAATGCACGAATGGACAATACGGCCCCAAGCGATGGCTATATCTTGGCCAATTTCCATCCGATTCTTGAGCTGTATATCTTTAACGAGTTGTAGATAAATTTTCTATTATTCTGCATCAAAATCTAGAAACAAAATATTTTTTTTATATTTTGTGTAAATTTTTCTAGGGATCCCCTTTCACGATCCTGACAAATGCACGAATGGACAATACGGCCCACAGCGATGGCTATATCTTGGCCAATTTTCATCCGATTCTTGAGCTGTATATCTTTAACGAGTTGTAGATAGATTCTCTATAATTCTGCATTAAAATCTAGAAACAAAATATTTTTTAGATTTTGTGTTAGTTTTTCTAGAGGTCTCCTTCCAAAATCCTGATAAATGCACGAATGGACAATACGACCCCCAGCGATGGCTGTATTTTGGCCAATTTCTTTTCTACCCTTGGGCTAAATACCTTAAATAATTTTTAAATCGATTCTCCGACATTCTGCATCAAAAACCTTTAATATGGGATACATTGAGCAATTTTCACCCGATTCATAAGGCGGTATACGTTAATTGTGTATCGATTCTGTATCATTTTGCTAAAACATTCTCTAGAAACAGCAAATTTGTTAAATTTTGTTGTGAAATTTTGCGGGGGATCCATTTCAAAAATAGGAAGAATATTGAAAAATATTGTCCCCAGAGATGGCCATATCTTGGTCAATTTGACCAATCCGATCCTTGAGGTTATACATGCCGCAAATAGTTTTATTAGATTTTTTCAAATTGATGTATAATTAAATATCATTAGATATTTTATAAGGTGTCTTGTGAGTTGACCTTGTCCATGGAAATTGTGGCTGTCCCAGCACTGCAGAGCCGTTGCAGCCATTTTTACCAGTGGATATAAAGCCAATAAGTACCACGCCTGCCAAGAAAAAAGAACTATGATAATTAGAAAGGATTTTTTTTTTTATTTTATCGGTTAGACTCACCGAGACCGACAAGAACAGTTTTTAAAAGCATTGCAATATAACGAAACTTGCAGCAATGGACTGAAAATGTTCGGTTGGCAGTTTATAACGCACTTTCATCGACTTTAATGGGCATTCGATACTATAAAATCAATTTACAATGCATCTCAGCGACGAATGCTATAAAATTTTATATGAGTTTTATGATATGAGGAGATGGAAATCAAACAATGTGACTTAGAGTGGCCATACAAAAAATGCGCATCCTCGTATCCATGGGCCAAGACTGGCAGTCTAACATCGGTCAAGGAGTGGGGTATAAGCATATGCCGATTGTAGTAACATTATATCGATACCATTATAAATCAAAATCTATCATCAAAATAATTCCTCCTTTAAAAATTTCGCATAATAAATGGGAGCGTTATGCTTTAGGTTCTAATAAAATATATCTTTAAAATATAGAAAACCCGGGTATATAGAAATTTAAGGTGTGAACTGTGCCGAATGAGATTGTTTCCAGTAAGACCAGTAAGTTCTAATATTTCTTTTATTTTGTTGATTAAGGGAATTAGTTTAAGTTTTACCTTTTTCGAACTCATCACCATGAGAATATATTTGTTAAGCATATTGGGTATTCAATTTAATGAAATATAGTAAAAATAATAAATGAATGAACAAATTTTTAGGAATGTTAATATGGGGAGTCAGTGGACTGGAAGATAGGTGCAAGATATGTTCCTGGAACACTAACATCCACTGTGGAATAGCTGCGGATGACAGCTGTGTATTTGGGGCCCTGAACAGATGTCTCGTGGAACGAGCTTCATGTATTCGACAACTATACAACTTGATACGTAAGTTTATTAATGAGAGTGAATTGGTTTTTATTTAATATTTTGTTAATTGTACAGCATTTAGCGAAGTCATCAAAGGAAGATGTCCCACGGACAAGCCTAAATGTCCAAAAACTGATGTGTTGTATAAAAGTGATTATTATAAAATGGGAGCTTAAGATCAATTTAATAAATTCTTTGTCATCTTGTGCTAATTGCAAAAAAAATATATGTGTTTGACGAAGATAGCCAGACAAATGGAGTGCAAACAGGTTGTGAAGGCCAGAGAATCCTTCTTCGGGATACTTTGAACAGTTTCCGCTTGGCTTGGCCAAATGCCGGCCCGACCACCTGACCACGATGACAGCGGATATGGCCAAGCCGTCGTCAGCACTCTCTGATGTCTGGGGCTCCAACAGCAAATGCCACCTGTAAGGGCCTTAAAGCAGTTGCTTCACAGCTGCTTTAAGTTTATGTGCTTTTTTTTTTGGCTTCAGCTTTATTAAACTTATTTATTGCTATTTTTTTTGAGCCGCTCGTGGCACTTGCCGATTGAGCAGACGCCCCAAACGGAAGCTTATGTTTATCGATACGGCACCTGGCGATATCAGCTGCCACCTGACCCTGGCAACGGACACTTTAGTACATACAGGAGGTGGAGGTGTGTCCAGAAGTTTTCTGTTTGCTTTTTTATGATCTGCTCAGTAACAATTTATCTGAGTCACTCAGATAGCTGGCGCTATCCCCCCGAGGGGCCAACTCAAATTCTTCTATCACTTGAATGGAGATATGATTTCAACTCGATGTTCTCTTTTGACTGATGGCAGCCATCACTGGGCCACTGCTGCCACTGCCAGTGCCGCTGTCTTTCCTGCCACGTTTCGTTTATTTATGATTTACGGCTATTGCTTACCCCACACTCATGTGAATAGTATATAGGAAATGTGCACAGCACGCAAAAAGTAGCATCAAGGGGGAAGTTGGTATCGTGTCCCACTTGACAGACTCCGCTACCATCCGGAGTAGATGCGGACCCAGATACTGATGCCGATGCTGATGTCGATGTCGAGACTATATCAACCTGTACATACATACGTTTGTATGTACATATATGCTGGGTTTGGGGCAACTGTTTTGTTTACAATTGGAGCACGTCTGTTTTGGCTGGGGCAGCTGCTGACCATTGGCCGTTAACTTGCAGCCGGCAACAGCAGCTGAGTCGGCAATTACAACGCCAAGTGAGCGATGCCAGAATTGCATCTACGGTGTTTTATGTTTCCATTTTTCGTACTTCTCTGAAAAAGGCTTGTAAAAAAAATGCTAAAATATATACAAACTCTACCAGAATATAAACTTAAAATGTTGTCGCATCCTCAAATGATGTTTGGTCATAATTAAAAGTCAAATGCAAACACAGCTTGTAAGGGGACCTGCTACTAGACGCAACGAAATGTGCCACAGATGGCCCACTATGGACGCGGAATGTTTATTTTTTCACAGGTCCATGTGAAAAGCGTGCTAGATACCATTTTAATTAACATTTTCCCTACACCCAAATATTTAACCATTTTACAAAGGCATGCCAATTAAGGTATAGCTATGATTTTTATACCCAAGAACTAGATGCATTAGCTATGGACCATTGACCCTATAAACCCTACTTAATTTATGTAAGATGGAATCTCCAATTGAATAAAAGTTTGCATAACTTTGCCACGCTCTGGTTAATTAAATCAATAACAAAATGCAGGCAGCACAAATTGGTTCCGCATTTTTCGCCAAAAAACCAAAGTTTTTCTTAACTCGAAGAATTAATTATGACCGTACACTCATCATCTCCATCTATCAAGATATAATGAATTTGACTTTGCACATCACAAGTTTTTGTTGCTTCCTTTTGGCCTGCAAATTATTAAGCAAACAAAAACAAAAGATCCACCGACTCGGTGTTGGGGTTTTCGTATTTCGGTTTTTGCTCCGCTGATGATAATTTTACTTTCATTAATAATCGTTGGAGTTTTTAACTTGTCAAAATTAATTTTTCAACATTTGGTTTTTGCTGTAGTTTCGTCGAAATAAATCGTGTTAGAAAACAAAGCGCAAAAAATAGATACGATGTCAAAACAAAATAAACTTGCACTTTCTTTTTGGTTTCTTGGCGTTAAGATTTGGTCTTTAAAAGCCCGAACAGATAAGTATCTTTATTTTTGATTCATGATAATATTAAACTCTTGAATTATCAGTTCTTCTAAAATGAGAGTGCGGAAGGTAAGTTCGACAATGATTTATAAAAGTTGCACAATCTTGACTGCAACTTATGAAGTTGAGTAATACCTTAAAAATCTTGACGATAAGTCTGGTTCGTAATTTGTTGAAGAGTTTAGATATATAGAGACATATGACAGACATATAGATTAGAACATAAATCTTATTTTTATCTATAAAATTTGTTTTTTATTTTTTATTATATAATATATTTAGATTGTATAAAATACAATCACAAATATAACAATTATTTACCTAATAAAGTTTCAGTTCCTCTATATCACTGATTTTTTCACATGGAAGTCGAGATCACTAGACCAGGGAAAAGGGCAGCCCCTCCCTCCAAAACCCACCAACATTATCCGAGCCCATCCGGCGTCACTCAACTGCGTCTGCCGTTCTTTTTTTCGCTACCCATCCCCAAAACGTGGAGTGTCGCGAGGAAACCCACATGCCGCCGAGTCTGATTGGAAACCAGTTTTCCACTCTCCGGAGTCTCGGAGTAAGTGCCCCAGACAGAAGGTGATATTCAAACTCCAGCCTACACGAACCGAGATCTGAAGGGGAGCCACAAATGATTCTTCTTAATTTAAATATGAGATGAAAATAGACTGTAATGCGAAATATATTTTGTATGTATATATAAGATTTCATATTTTTTAAAAATTTAAATGAAAACAGACTGTTATATGAAATACATTTTCAATAACAGGCAAGAATACAACGCGTATGAATATTAGAATCACTACCACTTTATACTCTTATAAGAACAGCTCATTATTGTAATCTTACAAGTGCCGGAATATTTCAAGGGATCCGAAATTCTGCTTAGTGTAGCCGACAAGCGAGAGAGTTAAAAAATACAAGAGAAGAGAAAGCGAACATGTTGCAGAGCACACATACGCCTCTGACAACATGTTGCAAGGTACACTGGCAACAAAAGTGTCTTGGTATTTGATACTGTATATATGGGTTAGTAAAATAAATAGACTTAGCAAAAGAAATTTATAAAAGTTATAAAAAAGAAAATTATAATACTAAACTTAAAAGTATATTAAATTACGAGAAATAGTAATAAATAGTATACCAGTTTTTTTTTTTTCACTGCCAACATTGCTTATTCCCCTCCCGATTTCAACCCAAGTTTCATGTTATTTCTTGCGGTGTAGACCTTTAGCTCGATCTGCTCTCCGCTCGCTAGCTGCTAGCTGGCTCTCTGGGCCAGGTATAGACCTCGCAGCCGCTAGCTGTGAGACTTCAATTGCCGAGTAAACACAGCCGAGTGCGGTCGACAACGCTCCCCATCGCGACTAGCTGGCTAACGGTAGTCTAGTCGAACTGATTAGTGCCGACGAAACTAAAACTGAAACTGAAAGTGCAACCGAACCGAAAATAAAACACAGAATTTATTTTTATGACGAGTCTTGAAATTAAGTGATCAGTTTGGAGACTAAATCAAAGTGCGCAAACGCAAGTGCGTCGAAGAACTCTGTGCTGCACCTGTTTCCTGTGTGTGGTGCATCCGTTCCCCTACGGTGGCGCCCCTCTTTTCCGAGGCACGTACGCACCTCTTGGCCAAGGCGGCGTAATGTGCCGCGTATGTAAAGTACAGTGGAGTGCGTGATAGCTTAATGCCAGCCAAAGGGCTACAATAAAAAACCAAAATAAAAAACAAATCAAGAAAAGAAAGAAAAAATAAAGAAAACAAGAACAGTGCGACCTTGTCTTGTCTTCGGCGGACTTCTTTCTCCGTCATCAATCAAAATCATACCAAGTCTTTGGATTACACATATAAAAAAAAAACCATTGGATATAAACCATCGTCGGCTTAAAGGTAAGCTTCCAGATCTATCAATCTAACCCAGTTTTCGCTATTAAAGAAAGTTGCTTCGATCGGTTTTAATTTCTTTTCGATGTGTTTTGGGGGGAAAAGTCTACAATCTCGTTACTCAGGATTATATTATAGAATCGGGGCGAAATCTTGAGAAATTTAGCTAGGCCCGGCCCGAACTTCTAACGGTTGCCAAGTTGTTGGCAACTCATTTCCGCTTTTGCCAAGATCATTTGGACGATTATACGCAAATACGGATTTGTGTACATCATTGTCCGGTTCTTTGGTTGAAATCCGCAATTCTGCAACTGAACAATTTGCTCAGCATTTTTATGTAAATTTTCCTTGATTTTTTTCCCTCAAGGGGTCACCCAAGCAGCACACAAAAGGCCTTCCCAACTATTTAAAAAAACTCATAAGTTTTTTATGTAAATAGCCTAGCCCAATGGATTTCTTAATTAGCCAAAGTCGATTTGTTGAACGTTTATTAATGACAACTTTGAAATCCTAAAACAATTGAATTCGATGAATATCTGAGAGGAAAATCAAAATGCCTAAATTGTGGGAAAGTTTTGAAATTCAAGTTTAACTTTACTGGATTTTTCCGTGTTTTCTGAGAAATAATATCAAAAATACAATGCGAATACCTCGAAATTATTGAAACGGATATCATATTTTACTCGGAAATTAATTGCTGTTCCAGCTCCTTCAACGTTGAGCTCATCTTCTAATTAACATTAAGCTCTTCAGGGTAAAAAAAAACAATAAAAAACTTATTATTTCACACAAAGTAGCAAAACAGTTTAACAAAAAAGCTACAAGTTCGCCAAGGTGCTGACACAAGATCGTCATACTGAGTGACTGATGTGATGACTGGAGTTATTCCCGAAGTGCCAAAGCTGTTTCGGAGCGATTATACAATCTTCCAAGCCCGCCTTGGATTTTCACTTCATTTCCAGGCCATTTTCATTTTGGTGTTCGCTGTACCCACCGTGAAATTGATATTGAATTAATTTCCTGTCCTCCACGACGTGTGAGGGTGCAGGTTTCGGACACTGAGGAGGACCTCAACATCCGCAATGCCAAGCACGTAGTTGTAAACGCAGACTACAGTTTCAAGAACTTGTTGTCTTTGTTAAATTCTGTTTGGCTAATTAAAAATCAGGAAATGCACACAAACAATACAATGCACCTTAGGGTTTCCCATTCACTGCGATCCCATCCTGAATCGTGAGGGTTTCGCTCGCAGGCCTATTGAGTGTGCCTCCGTCAAGTGGGATTATTTTCGGGGGATGTTAACAGGTAGGCTTAGGATCTAGTCCCTGGCAAATCACGTATTAATCTCAATTCATAGCCATTGATTAATGGGTCGGCGGTAGGGAGAAGCATACAAGTGCGGTTGCTCGAAATATCAAACTCGAAATATGCAAATTGTTAGGCACTTGTTTAAAATATCTCTGAAATTGTGCCACTTCTCTCTCTCTCTCAGGTGGCTCTGAACTTATAAGCCAATTTGAAATGATTTGCAATTCAATGAGTCATGCGTAAAACATTTTGTTGGCACTGATAATTTAAAAATTCCCAATTCTGTTGAATTGAAATATAAAAAAACCTCGACTGGTTTCTGTTTAAACAACCTTACTTATAAATTCATGCTAACTTGGCTAAATTAAAGTCAAAGCCTTTAAAATACATATAGACAGGCTTGTAAGCAAAACCCATAAATGATATATTATTGTACGACAGCTTAAATAATGGCACAGTGTCAGCGAAAAATGAAAATTGGCCCCCTTAAATTTCTCTTCGTCAAAGTTGGTTAATATTTTTTGTTGACACTTTGTTTCGTTGGCTAATTAACTAAACACACAAAATATTTTAACTGTTGTCGCGGTTATTACAGTGAATTATGGAAAATAGTTTTTTTATTGAATAAAGTAGAGGGGAACAGGAATGTTGGAATTTGTGTTAACTTGGCTGATATTAGTCATCTATTAGCAGTGCGACTTTTATTTAAATTACTTGGAAAAGTCTTGAGTCTAGAGGCTAATCTACCTTGGAGTTTCTATTGTTCATTTTTAGCTTTCGGCTTTAATCGATTTTTTTTTGGTAGATAGGGAGATACGTTGGATCCATTAGGGTCAGTTTGAAGTGACTTGTCTCAGCCCTTCGCCACCTTGTCCAACTTTCCATCAGTCGTAAAGCTGAGCTGTGAAATCATTCTCAAGACTTACTTTCTAGTGGGGGATAAAAACACGTGCCCTTGCTCCAATCTTGGTCCACCTACCCACCGGAGGAAGCTGGCAAATTCTCACACATAGACAAAAGTTTGCTTTTAAATTCGTTTTTTGTTTTTTGTGTGTGTTTTTTTTGCCTTTGCATGCTTACCTTAACCGCAAATGCAACCGCAAGTTGTTTCTGTTGCTGGGATTGCCTCTTGATGGTCTGGCTGGTCGGTCGGTCAGTCGGTCGGTCGGTCGGGGCTTGGTTGTTTCCCAGGTCATATCCTGGGACAGGAATTTGTTGTCTTGGTCCCTTGGCTTAATGCACTGTGGGAATGCGGAATGTTGGGGGCTAAAAGTTGATTTACTCACTCTTTTTGCCCCCGTTTTGCTTTCTGCAAGTGAACAAGTTGGGATTCATTAACCATCCGGCAACACAGCAATCGGCCAATCCAGCAATCCGGCAGTGCTACTTTTACTATGTAGTCTTTAACTTTAAGTTCCCACTGGCCGTTTTGGCTCTCTCGTAATCGATATGCGTGTAACACCGGCTGGTAGTGGTCGACTTGGCCGGAAATTCTCGTACTTAAAGCCGAGAAAGGATTGAAAAACAGTGCCGAGAGTTGAATACTAAAAAAAAAAAATTGAAACACCGGGTCGTTTGTACACTTTGCAGCTCTATTTGAGCGTGTTTAATTTCTGTTCATCAGTCAGAGCCATCAGGGCTAAATGCAAACACTTGGCTCCGAAAGTTCCCAAGCCCCCTCCTCCCAAAAAAAACGTAAGGGGGGACACTCTTTATACAATTGTATTTTTTCGGGCCAGTCCCTCACTCAGAAAAGCTGCTTTTGACAAATTAACCGACCTAAAAGCCGTTGCTGGCACTGCAGTTGGACACATTCCACTGGCCACTGCTGCCAAGTGACAAGTTGATGTCTTCCTTGGCACGTCGTACATTGTTCCAAGGGGTTGAAGTGGTGTGGAGTGATGGGGGGGCTGCGGAAAGGATACTGACCAGGCAGGATACTACCATCGGACTATCCCAGGCGACTTAATTGTGCGTTTGCAAATTTGTGTGAGAACCGGTTTGGTTTAGCACTTCACTCGAATTTTTGTTTTTTTTTTCTTCTGTGGGTTGCCCCTAAACTTTGGTTTAAATTGTGGCCTAATGATTGCTGCTCGTTTAAAGAGACTGCCTGAATTTTTTCTTTATATAAGGCAAATGCCATGAACCTCCTCAGATGCCCCACAAATGCAGCCGAGTAATCAGCCCACCCACTTGAACATAAACGCTCATATATTTATAGAGCTTATCAGCCATGGGATGTATTTACAAATAGGGACAAGGGCTTCTCTTGTTGCTTTCTTCTTGAGATAAACCATATATCAGCGAGGGCTGCTACTTAATATTGAAACAACTTAATCGACGCTTCAGTAAACAAATCGAGGGGAATGCTCCGGGGAAACAAAACAGAAGAAATATGGAAAATATTAATTGTCCGCTTAAGTGGATGGTTCCTCCAGCCTACAGCCTACAGCCTACAGCCTCCAGCTTTCGAGCATATTTATGGAATATGCACAAAAGAGTGGCTGGCATTTAAAAAAAAAATATTTATATACAACCCCCAGACGAACGAAAAATACACAAGTTCATTAGGGCGCAGCGGAGCTCTTCCCGGAATTGCCTTATATGCATTCCATTTGGGGAATTGTTTTTTTTTATCCGCTGCCTGCGACGCAATGGCATTAGGCGGGCACTAGATATTTCGATTTTAAAAGGCCTTCTGGTCTAAAATGTTTTTTGAAAAGGGTGCTGATTTTTAAGATAAAATATGCAAAACAATCAGAGCATTTTAATGGCCGAGTTCTTGTTTGTCGTTGTCCCTTAAATAGCTGAAAAAGTTTAAACTGTGGTTTTTATTCCAAAATCAAAGCCCATGTGCATTTAAAATTATAGCTTAATCAGAATTGGAAAATCCCTACAAACTGGCAAACAAATAGAAATATTAACAAAGCATTTCGCTTTAAACTGTGCTGCAATAAATTATCGAAAACCGCAAAAATTGTAAAATAAAACCTGCACCACTTTTCCATGAATAACTTCGATGGAAATTTTATGTTTTGGTTTTTATTTTTAGTTTTTTCTTGCAATTGTGTAAAACGGCGAAGCGAAATGAGAATTTATAATTTCCGCTCAGAGCTGAAAGCTTTATGCGATTTAATATTAACGCTTGTAGCATTATTTTTTTGTATTTTATTTACTTTGATTTTTTAATTTATGAAATGGTCAGGATTTTGTGGGCTAACGGGTGGGGTAAATTCATGAAATATGATAGGATGCGAACAAAATAATGCACACAATTTTTTTTGCAGTCCGTGCAAATAAATAATCCGGTAAAATATTCAACAAAACATAAGGGAAGTCAGTCTGGCGGAGATATTTGTTTAAAAAATATGTCGAATTTTTCAGAACATAAATTTGCATAAGTTTGTAGTGGCGTATTTAGTCAAGCATTATGTAGAAAATCTTCAGATTATTGTGATGATTAAACCCACTCTTAAAACACTCAATAAAATAGGATAAAGTAGAACATCCTGTTTAATTTATACACTCGACGGTTATCGCGTTTTTTATTACCTTTCGCATTTATGCGCTCGTTGTGGAATAAATCTTAATTATTGTAGAATTAAATAAAACATAATGCGAAATATAAGAGTGCATAATTGATTAATTAATTGAAAAACAATTGTGTTTAATTGAGTGTCATATCGAGATTGTGTTGCATCGCTTTTTGTTGTGGTTTTCCCCTGAATCGACCATCGACCATCGGGGCATGGGTTTAATTCGCTTAAACACGTACAAAGTATGAATTGTGTATATTTTTTTGTATAAGCGTTAGCTTCCGACATGGACAGGTTGTCAGGGACGAGCAGCTTTAACAGTTAATGCATCACAGGCCGAGTCTATCATTATTTGGTGCAAATACCAGAGGTGCAACTTTTTCCAGGCGCGCACTGCAGGGTCTTTGGCCAGGCTTTAATAGTAAGAAAATTGCCTGGGCCAATCACCTGCTGCCGCATGCCCCAAGTGCCCCATGTGGCGACTTTGTTGACAGACGCGGAAGAGACTCTGGTCGGAGCTGTCGAGTCAAAGACCGCGGACGCATGTGACTAAGCTTGGGATGTTGCAGCGACGCGTGCTGCAGCGTCGGCAACGTCAAAGCGTGACAAATGGCACCACGATGGAGATGTTGTTGTGGCAGCTTCCCCCTGCCGCCCCTCCTGAACTTGGTCACTCATGTCCGAAGACAAACTTCTCGGAGTCCAATTGTCGCCAATTTCTCTAGAAGTCTCCTCTAGAATGTAAAGTTTTCAGCAAGTTAGTGGTGCTTTTTATTTGTTTTAGAAAATGGCTGGATAATATTTTCCCATATCCATAATGCATAAAAAATAACTGCAACCTCAGTGTCCATAAATTAAATTAACAAAGTTTAAACAAAGAAGCCACAAGTGTAGTTTCTGAGTAGTTCCCCCTCTTATCTTGACCACATTAGGGAAAATTCCCAACAAATTGTTGCTGCGAGTGGCCAGAACTTGTTGCTTGGTTGCTTGGCCAAAAACTGTAAGCCAAAGATAATCAGAGAAAAAGCCGAAAATGTTAATTTTGTTTGTATTGTAGTACATTTGCGGAGCGAAGCCATTAGAAGGCCACATTTGAACTCAATTTGCCTGAAACTCGGATTCTGGCCTGGCCCAAGACACAGTCTCATTTATGCCTAATTCTATTAGTACTTAGCCAACATTCTGCTTCTTCTGTTTCTGTGTTTTGGCCATTACTTGTCTTTCCTTTTGACAATGAAAAACTAGTTTAGCTTGAGCAGTCCGGCATTCCCAAGAAACTCCAGTCCCGGAAAAAAAGGCAAAAAGCTACCGCCAAACCCAATGACCACAGCTCATTAAAGTATCAGAAAATTTATATTTTGCCAACAAGACCCGAAGGCCATTCCCGGCTTCTGTTTTTTCTGTAAGTCACATAACGTAGTTACACAAAAATACATACTTTTTTCTGGTGGCAAGACATAATCAGCTTCCTGTCCCGGCCTGCTCCACAATACAGAAATTTCCACAAAGGAATCTGCCTTCTCATGCCGACAAATTGTCGAGTTGACAAACTATCGCTTACTAAACACTTTCAAACATTATGCCAAACAAAGGTAAGGAAGCAAAAACTATAGGCCTTGGAATGCCATTTCTTTTCAGAGTCAGAGTCAAGGCAGGAAATGATGCCCTTAAGACTGTAAAGGTTGGTCATAAAAAGCATTGACAAATGGGTCAAATAATGATAGGTTATTAATAGCTCTTTATAATGAGAGTGATTTTTCCTTGATATCCTTTTAATTTTTGATGATGTCACCTAACCAGGAATTCCATTAAATTGTCATTTCCTATTTCTAGGCTAGGTCTCTTATTTTATAAAAATAATTGTGTCTGCCATAATTCCAACCTTGTGTCTTATCTATGATGCATCAATGCCATACACATGCTGCCAGAATAGATACCTTTCCTTGGAATGATAAAAGTAAAGAAAACCCGCAGCACACACCTCTTTTCACACCTCTCATGAGCCCTTTTGTTTCTTATTTATTCTCAGTTGTGGGCGTTTGTGTAGGCACTGGTCAGACAATGGCCTGAAAATTAATCTTGTTAGCAGCATCTGACCTTAAATGTCAGATGCAATGTCAGGGGCTGCTCCGAAGGAAATGGAAATGTGGGGCTGTAGGTGCCGACGAACCGGAAACTGCATTTGCATCCAACGAAACTAAAAACTGAAACGATAAAAGGCAGAATCTTTTCACTGAGCCCCTGGCATCTATTTAAATGGCTCCACAATCAAAGTGGCCGACGATTTCCTCAATAACCTAAACCGGATTCGTGAATGCCGTCTGGTCTTTGCTTGGAAAAACATCATAGCATCGACATTTTCCATTTCCATGCCGCATTTTCCATATGTTGTGCACACACGCACAACAGCGCTCTCAGATTGTCGCTGCGATGCTGAGATACTCAGATACTGAGATACTGGGATGCTACCTGCTGTGGCAAGAGATCTCAAAGTGAGGCAGCTGCTGCTCCTGGGACTTGTTTCCCCGGCGTTTCTCATAGCGAATTTCCCACACTGAACACTGCACAGTGCACACTGCACTAGAGATATCTCAGTATATGGATATGGAAGGACTGCAAGTCAGCTGCCAGCTCAGCTTCCATTCGCCGTATCAAGTGTATCTCATGGATGCGAGTTGGCGTAGCGAAAGCATATGTGCGTAGCCAGATTGTTTTGTTGCTCTGTTCCCTTAGTTTTTTCTCACTGCTGTTCGGATTTTGTATTTTTCTGTTTTATTTTATTTTGTGTTCAAGATTTTTTCATATGGTTTTTCAAATTGCACATACAGTGGCAGCTGTTGCATGGCCAAGTATGGCAGGTTCAGGGAATAGTTGCAGGTTGTAGGTTGCACTTTGCGTTGGGCGAGACCATCACCAGCCGTTTGGCTGATTAATGTTGTGGGAAAAGTATTTTAGGTTTGGGATTTTAAAAAATGGATCTTTAAGTGAAAAGTACTTACAGAAAATAAGCTTTAAAATATCTATTTTTATTTGTTCACCCTTATCTAAGCCGGTGACTTCAGCTGGTAGCTGAAATCTTAGCCACTTTTGCTACCAAAGAAAACTATTTATACGGTAATTTGAGCCGGGCTAAGCTGTTAGCAACAGGCCAAGTCAAGCAAAGTTGCTGGACTGCTTGAAATGAGATGACAAATAAAAATTAATAGCTGCGATGGCAAGGGCCCTGGGACGGCACACAGGGTTCCTTTGCCCCGGTTTCTCCAAAACCATCGCCCCTCGCCATCTTCCCCAGATGTTGCCCCAGATTACGCTGTCCCGTCCCAGCTTGGATTGGCCCGGCCCGGCTCCTTTGGCGGCTTTTGTTTACCTTTGAGTTGAGGTTTTTTCTTCCTTTTTTTTTTTTAGCAAAGAGTGTGAGGGGCTTTGTCGGTTTTGTTCGCGGTCCGTTAAAATCCTCTGAATATAGTAGGTTTGTATGTATTTTTTTGTTGAAAAATGTATGTAGGTACACACTTGTATATATTTTGCATAATGCGACGGCGCCTGAAAGCTGTGTCCTTCTTTTAATAGTCTTAAATTCCTGAGCAAATAATTTGACAGCAAATAGTAGTACCCAGTGCCAATGGCCAGAGACAAAGGCCAGGGACCAAACACGGCCCGAGCAGGCGGAATGCCATGAACACAGGACACAGAGGAGATCCGAAAAAAATTTTAAATATTTGTCCTTTAACATTTTCTATAACGACCCGTCGAGCACATAACAAGAAATTAAATTTAAGTGAATTTCTAATGAATTGGGTTACTTAGTCGCTGGTAGGAGAGGCCCCCAAACCGAACTGGGCATGTCTGGTTGAAAGAAACATTTCCCTTGTTCTTACCGTTAAGTGTGTTCTCATTGGCAGCAAATGGAGTTTCCGTTCAAACATTTCCTGTTTTACACACGCACATCCTCCCCAAAAAAACAAAGAAAATTTAATGTCGGTTTCAATTTCCCCAAACATACCAGAACCTTCGTCGAGCATGTGTCGAGGTGCGGCTCGGAAAAATTATTAAAAACTTGGCTTGGGTGGCTTGGCTGGCAAGACTCATAGATATATTCAAGAAGGTGTGGCTCTCGGACCAAAGTGCCAACAGTGGGTGGTGTCCACCGCCCCATGATAGAATTTTAATACCCACTTTGATTTGATTAGTATGATGCAACTGTTCATCTAAAGGCACCTATTGACTAAATATATATCTCCGATCAGCAATTTAAATACTCGGCTTGGAATCTACCATTTTCTTTGCGGCAGCCACCGGATGCCAAATGCATTTCGAACCAGTTTATGTTATGGCCAATACAAAAAGTATCCCACTGGCTATAAATCATATCGAAAAGAATTTATGCAGCAAGCAAATTCCTTGGCATGGAACGTGTTTCCATCCCAACAGGTTGCTAGCATCCAGCGGAAGTGTCTAGAAAACTACTTGCCACTCCATATACGTGTGTATCCCCTCTCTTCCCCGTTCTCTAAATGTGTAAACATATCTGTCCGGAGACTTCTTAATTAGTGGGGAAGTGATTTCCTCCAATACAAGACATCCTGGACTCGAGGAAACGCTGGAAACATTGCACTCTTGGCTCCAGGGCACAAACTCATTAACAAAGTTTATTGAGCATCGGGGCTTTGTGGAATTCTATATTCAACCATGACTCAAAAACAACACAATTGCTCAGAACTATCTCTTTGGACATAATTTCTCTTTCCAAGTGGAATTATAATGTTCATATTTGGCAATAATTCTTGCCACAACAGAGTTCGCGTTCTCTTCGTTGTTCTGTTTATAATTATATCCGAAACAGCGTAACTTTTTCCACAAGAATCAGATGCAATTATTAACAGAGCTCTAAATCTTTATGCCTCACCCACGTTCTACCACCCCCACCCACATGCACATATGCTGCCAAGGAGTCGAATTTATGACAGAGCCCGAAAACTTTTCGCTCTAAAGTATGCAATGGCAAATTGCGCGTGCCTCCTTAGCTTGCCGCAGGGGGAGGGGCAGGCGCTCTCCACCATGGGGCACACTCCAAAATAAACTATCATGGGAGTTTGTGGCATTCTACTCTACTTCACACAAAACTCGAAAAGCTTTTCCTAAAAACACTTGTATAGCTTTTCTTGTAAATAATTTTGATTAAAACTAAACTTTCAAGGATCTAAAATCGTATGGTGACAAAGCCTCCTGTTGCCCAAACACCTGTCGCCTAAAATTCAACCCTTGAAGGTGCTCAAAACCACCTCAACAATAATCTCTGTTTACAAGCTCGTAACTTTTAGGATCTTCCAACGAAGGGTATCATAAAAACTATAATTTTAACCTGTTAACTTTTAGCCAAAGAAAGTGGTCGTTGACCCCATTGTGCAAGCGTGCCATCCTTCTGAATATTTCTATCTGTGTGTGTGCTCGACTGCATTCAATTCAATTTCATAGTTGATTCTCGCACCTACGCAAAATTTACGACACTTTTAAAATGTGCAATTTATGAACGGTGTCGAAGGTGGTGGTAGAATGGAGGCATGCGAACGGCAAAGGATGCTCGAGGTGGCAAGCACAGTGCTTGCAACCGGTGTGTGCTCTCCACTTTCCACTTACCTGGCAAAAGTGATGGAGAATGTGTGTTGAAACACTGAAATTCGTGCAACGTATAGTATACGAGGCATACCATTTTCGGTTTCATTCCGCAATGCTTTCAAAGGCAGGACTAACGAAGTTTGCCTGGCAAACAATGGCGCTACCTGGCAAGGATAACAATAGATTAATTATCCAGCTTAGCCCCGGAAAACGAAACTTAATATTGCGGCTCTGATTTGTTGATTTTGTGAAGTGAAATTAAATATACGGGGAAAGCCAGTTATTTGGACATTAGCATATGCCGGACTTATCGATCTGGTTGCATAAATGCCACATATGGAAAGCCGAAAAGCATGCAAATGATTAAGTGGCAAAATGGTGGCTTGGGGCAGGTGGGCCTGTGGCTAGTAGCTGGTGGTGGCAAGTGGCTTATGGGGCAACAACAGCAATGGCAGGCTGGCAGTGTCATTGCTGTTAGTTGACCACAAATTTTAAACATTCCTATTGAAATCGGCTGTGAGATGAGCCCTGGGATGGGTAATGGAAAACAGGTTTACCCAAAAGTATGCTCTAAATAATTTAGAATTATTTCAACTGCCACATAGCATGACATGTGACGCTACTAGATCCCCACAAAACATACTTCCCCATCACCCACCCGCCTCACTGTCACGTGTTGTGTGTTCCGACATAGCGACAACATCTATGTACGCATCCTGGAAGCCCTTGCCCCTTGGACACTGCAGTTTATCTCTCACTTCATGCTTACATAATTTCCAAAACATAATTTCCCAGTCTGCTTATAGAGAGGAGCCGCGGTGGGTGGGGAGTCGCGCATGTTAATCTCCTGGGTCTTGTTTTGCGTAATAACTGCGACGGGTTGGGTATTTAGGGACCAGCATTCCTCAAAAGGGTGCCCCCACATCGCCACCACCCCCAGAAAGTCAAGCCAGAAGCTGCCAGAAGTTTTTAAGCCAAAGTAGTTGCCAAAATTACGAAACTAATTGAAAGTTAAGTAATAAGCATTACACGATTTCATTACAACTTCGTGAACACTTATGAAATCCTGTCCAGACAATGATAGATGATATATTATTATGTGAGGGTCCTGTATTTGACTCGATTTTGTCACAGTGTGTCGGAAAATGTGGAAGATGTTTAATTCGCAGGAATCCCTTCCAGCTACAGCAGTCCTTTGTTTCTGGCGTTACTCTTAATTCCGCTTCATGCACGACTTGTGCACTTTTTGCCATTTCGGTTCTATTTTCAGATGGCAGCCTTGGGTGCACTGCCTGCATTCTGCTCCTCGCCCAGGGACTCTCTATTCTGCGTTCTAGGACTCGGTTTCTTGGCCACCATTTTAATGAGGAGCTCCTCGTTTAATGCAATGCGCGGCTAAAGCTTCTTAATTGTTAAAAACAAAAGCCGGCAAGAAGGGTGTGAAAAAAAGGCCAAGACCCTGGCTTACCTTCCAACCCCTCTTGGGTCCAAAAAGGCGAAAAGGTTTCATTTCCTACCGGCAGCATATTTTTTTCTGGTGTCTTGAGTTTAGCTTTAGAAATAACTTACCCTTCCAAAATAGAGTGGAAACTTTTCTTTTTACAAAATAATTTTGGTTTTAAATTAGAAAAGAGTAGCTCCAAGCATTTGCAAGTTTGCGAATTTAATTTTGTTGGTTATTGAATCCGTTTTACTTTAGCGATTTCCCACAAAGCTATTAACCCACAGCCACCTTCAATGTTAAAAAATAGAACCAAAGACGGCTGTAAAAAGAGCAACCAAACTGCGCATAAATTAACCGTAAAGCGAAACATTAAAAATCACTCAACTAAGAACGAGCCAAGTAAATAAAAAAAAAAAAAACGAAATAAAGAAACCAAAAATAAACGCCAAGACGGGAAAATCTTTGGGAAATGCTTGGATGAACATCGAGGCATACCATAATAAGCCAAAAACAATGTTTCAAAAAGTTGGATCGATCAAAGAGAAGAGTCTGCCAGATCCAAGCCCATTAGAAAAAGTTAATTCCATCGACTGAAATAAGTGAATTTCATTCGAATTTAAATCGAAATGCGATTAAAACATGCCATCTGTCACCATGTGGGCAGCTTAAATATTGCACTTCCGCCATGCATAATTATTAAATAGCGTTTCAACTGAATAATTCTGGCCAGATTTCACATTCATATTGCAGTTAATTAAATACACAAAGCCTCGGAGCTTTATTAATGAATGGAAGTTGAGAAAATGGCATGTAAACTGTATCTTATTTCTATTTGTCAATATCTTAAGTAACAGATACATTATCCATTCATGTTACTCATTTGTCTTCGCTGGGGTTACAAATGGTGTTGTAGAACTTTGACTTTCCGCACTTTTTCTATCTTACCATGTTGCATTTTGGCCCTTTTGTGTGCTTGGATGGTTCTATCTGAACCATTTTTCTTTCGCCGCCAGCAATGATGAGAAAAAGATGGCCACATTTGCGAAATGTGGCTTGGTTTTTCCCCTTTGCCGTTGATTAATAAAGGCATGGCAACATGACATCCAGAATCTTATCAGACGCGTCAACAGAAATGGTTGCGAGGGAAAATCTCCGAGGTATTATGGTTGGCCAAGTCTCCCTCACTCTCAAAGTGCTTTTGCGTGTTCTTTGACAAAATATTCTTTCGTCGCCGTCAACCCGTCAATGGGGCACTTTGTTTTGGACCTTTTCTCGCTTCTGCTGCTGTTGCCGGCTTTTATTCGGTTCCTTTTCTAGTCTGTTGGCCATGAAAGTATTTTGCTCCTCCTGTCATTGCTCGGGTAATTCAATCAATAATTCCTTTCGGCCGTTTCCCTTTCTCGAATGTGTGAAAATGATAAAGGATGTCCTGGACTGATACATTTTCGAGTGTACGAACATGTATATTGTTAACTGGAAACTTTGTGCTTTTAAGCAACAAGTTCAAGGACATTTACTTCTCTGCCGAATGTCACGGCTGAAAACATTTTATTGCCCTTTAAGCTGATAAATCTCAGCGGTGCATGCAAGACAATGTATGCTTTTTTTAAGAGATGTTACGAGTCTCTTATACCTCGTTTTAATCGAAGAAATGTATATAATGGAAGACCGGTTTTAAACGCAAGGACACACCGTGTAGGAATAGTCGAGTTGCTGGAAACTCGACTCTATGTAATGTGAAAATCTTCTCAGTCGTCAGTCGTCTCCTTTGCAACTTCCTTGCTGAGGGAAACTTGAAATTAAAACATTCCTCGTAAGTTGAAAGCATATCTTATGGTTTTTATTGCCTCTTCTGTATCTGCCGGCAGTTGTAAGTTGGTAATGTCTGTCTGGCATTTATTTACTGCTCTGTCGCCCAGTCCCGATCCCTGTATCGCCATCTGGAAAATGTGCGACTCTCTTACAGCACTTTAAGTGGACCTCTGACCTTCGGTGGCTAATATTGATGGGTCATAATTGGAAAAGTTTCTGGCCGGCATTATCATAGCTAAGCTCGAGCCAAACAACTCAATTAGACCTCAATTGGAGTTTTT
Organism: Drosophila atripex; assembly: GCA_035045925.1. Classification (NCBI taxonomy): domain Eukaryota; kingdom Metazoa; phylum Arthropoda; class Insecta; order Diptera; family Drosophilidae; genus Drosophila; species Drosophila atripex. Next base: position 13,512,824 of record JAWNOP010000070.1, read on the forward strand.
CTTGGTCCATTCTCTGAGAGCTACCTGTGATGGCTTGTAAATCACCAACTTATATCCATTTAAGGTGGCCTTTCCTCTTCTCTTCTTTGTCAAACTGAATTTTACTAACCTTATTCCTTCTTTCGCTCAGGTCCAATCTCTTTTTCCTCAGAATTCGCCTCGTTCTCCCAGTTTATTTCAATTTTTATGCCCAGCCATGTGTACGATCCTAAAATTTTATGCGAATTTCTAATTCAATTTCATGTTAACGATATTTTCTTGATTTCCCTCTTTACGCCCGGTTGTCACATTTGCTCATCTTGCCCTGCTCACTTACGAATAATTTGATTTGAGCTTATTTCTTATTCTTGGTGGGTGTTTTTTAGTCAGCAACTAATTTATTTAATTTGCAATTTCAAGCCACAAAGTGGCGTACAAGATGTTGCATTGTCTGAAGCTTTACAGCTCTGTCTTTAAATACTATTATATTTTTATTATTCATAGTATCTTCTGGTGGAAGCGAGCTCTGTAAACAGGAAAGTTCAAAGTTGCAATGACCCAAGCGCTGTTATCTCGTTAAACTCTGCAACATTAACCGCTAATTGTGGGTGCAGTAGACGTCAGCACTCAAGCGGGTCCGCCAGGCACCAACAGCCCCGGTATTAACCCACACTCCCACTCCATTTAACCCATAATCTGGAGGGAAAAGGCGAGTGCACATCCACTGGCTTCACTGCTTAGTGAAATTCTATGCCGGTTCGTTATGGTTCACTGGCTAAGGGGGTCTGTGAGCCGCGAATCGAGACTTCAGACTCCGACTCGGACTCTGCAACTAATTAATCGTGATTGTCGCATAAATATTTCTCCTTTTTTTGTCGAGTTTTAATTAAACGTGCCTGGATCCATATTAATGCAAATGTATAGTTGCCATATGCTGCTATGCTTGCCACCCCGACTGCTAGCCGGGCGAGGTAGATTGCATAACCGGATGTTGAGCTGGGGCCATGCCACAGACTTCCGCAGCAATTGCCTCACAATGCAGAACCTCGCCTTTCCCCTTCCAAATTTCAATGCCTGACTGGTTAGGGATCACTCTGATGGATGATGCAGGGGCATTGGGGTGTGCCATCCACGGGATGGCAGGAGCCTCAGTTCGACATTCAATCAAATGTCAGGCGGCGATTTTCCCCCGTTGAGCGTCTTTTGGCTGCCCCATTTCGCTTTCACGGCTCATTGTCAGTGCAGCTATGCGGGGCTGCGACACTGCGAGTATTTTAATAATTTCTATACCTCACGGCTCCGGCTTCACACCCCCTTTATATTGTTTCTTGAATGCTGATGCGATTGAGGTACCCTTGCTCATAAATTTTACCCCTCAATAACCTTAAAGTGGCTGTACTCTTTGGGGCATTGAGAGGTTCGTACAACCCCTTCAAATACACAGCCCACTTCAAGACCCTACAATGCCTTTTTTCTGTGACAGTGGAGATGGCATTTTTTGTTCCGTGTAGTTGGGAATTTTTTGCCGACAACAACACACCGGATGTTGCTTTTTTATTTACTGAAGCAAGTGTCTTTTGAGAATAAATAATTTATATATTCACATTTTTGATACATGCCTTCAAAGCTAACCCGCATTCATTTTCCACTCCTTTTCCTTCCAGATGCTGAAACACGTACAAATCTCGCCCCTTCGCAATCGCTCCGATTCCGTGTCGCTGCGTTCCTCCAGCCACGCCTCCTCCTGCGCCAGCTCCATGTGCGGCAGCCCGGAGCCGACAACGGATCTGCAAAGAACTCCCTCGCGGGCCTCCAGCTACTCGAGTCTCAACGAGCAACTGCCACAGGTGAGTTTCCCCCCGAAAACAATTTTCCTCACGACCTTTCAACTGATGAGCGCTCTCTGTTATCCATCTCCATAGACCACCATCAAGGTTTACACAAATTGCCTCAAGATCGACATTGAGTACAAGACACTTGGGATACAGTGGGATACCACCAGCAAGGAGGTGATCTCTCAGTTGCTCAGACGGTAAGTACTGACTCCTTTTTAAATAAAAGAGTAAATCATTATAGGCTGCCTTCCCTTTTTCCCAACAGCCTCAAGATGCGTCATCGCGACCCGAGACTCTTCTACTTGTCCATGGAGGTGGCTGTTCGCCGGGCAGGAGTCAAGACCATCCTAGTTCTCGACGACGACACCCGTCCAGCCATCATGCAGGCCTGTCACCCAAAGGGCGAGTCCCGCTTCGTTCTGCAACTGAAGCCCGGCGGCCTAATCCGCGTCCACACCTCAGCCCTGCAGCCCAGTTCCCAGTACAAGTCTCTGGTAATCAGCGAGGAGACCACCAGTGATGAGCTGCTGCAGTTGCTCCTCGGATGCTACAGTTCTCCGGAGCCAGTGGAGTGCTTCTCCCTGTATGAGGTTTGTCCCGGCCAGGAGTGCCAGCGGAAGCTGCATCCTGACGACCTTCCACTCCAAGCTCAAGCCGAGCGGATAAAGCGCGGCGAGAACTGCCACTTTCTGGTGCGCCGTACGCCCAACTATGCCCGCCGCCGCCAGCTTCTGGCCAACTTGAACGAGGCCATCGGGCAGGCGGCCGAGGCGGCGGACGACGCCACTAGCCTACTGGAGCTCTCCCTCGAGTCGGACCTCTCGATCTCCGAGGACTTGCACAGCTGCAGCAGCCGCAGCAGTAGCGAGGATCCCGAAGACGAGGATGCGGACGAGTGCGCCAGTAGCTCCGGGTCCTCCGATAACTCAACGGAGTGCACCCTGCGACGCGACTTCTACCCACGGGTCCCTCCGGCCAACTCTACAGTAGCCGTATCCGTGTCACCTGCCCGGGCCTACAGTCCTGTTTACAATATCCGTGAGATTCGCACCTCGTCGCACTCGTTCTCCTCGCTGGGCAAGGACAAGAAGCTGCTAGACATCCACATGAATGCCCGATACGCACCCTCTGGCATCTACAACAGACTGATGCCGGTGGCAGAGATGGAGGGCCAGGATATGAATGGCAATCCCGCCGTAAAGCTCACTGCCGAGGCCGTCAACAACAATCCGGCGAAAGGACTCGGCCACTTTGTCTATCTGTAGCACTGGAAGAGATTCGCAAAGGGTCGGATGACAAATGAATACAAAAGTATGAGAACAAAACGAGTACCCTTGGGACCAAAGATGCATTTGTAGTTTAAGCATTTAGATTGGGAAATGTAAATAGTAAACGTAGTTGCTGTAGCATAAGGTAATATCTAGATTCTAGAAGCAAAAATGAGTTCTTATATTAAGAGAGAGATGAGAGATTACCTTAGGAAGCTCACCTTAGTGTATTGCAAAGAAACCATCTGCTAACAATCCCAAATAAAACGGAGTCTATAGCTAACTGGAATACGAATAAGAATATCGAGAGCTAACGGCTAACATTTGTCTAGAAACCAAAACAAGTAATTATAATAAAATCACCTGAAATTACAAAAGGTTCGTTACTTTCTTATGTTACCCTAAGGCGGGAACTATGATTTTGGTCATGAATGTGCATAGAATTGAAGGAGCCATCTCCGAGCTTGTGGGATTATATCTGGGGGATCCCCTTCATAAAAAAAGGATGGATGGACAATATGGGCCAACGTGATGGCTATATCTAATTTTGATTCCTATTCTGGATATCTTAAACGATTCTTAGATTGATTCTCCATCATTCTGCATCAAAATTTAGAAACAAAATATTATTAATATTTTTTTGTCAACTTTTCTTGGGGTCTCCTTAAAAAATCCTGAAAATGGATTGGTGGACATACGGCCCACAGTGATGGCTTCTAAAAACCTTCTAAAATTGGAGAGAGCAGAAATCTATGTATTGATTTGAAAAACTATAAAAATGAGGAAGAATGGCAAATTTTTACTATTTTTATGGAATGAATTAATCCCAGTTAACGGTTCATAAATGAAAAGTAAATGGTAGTTGGCCTTTATAAACTTTAACGCCCAATTACTGGTTTTTTCTTAAACCGAAAGGCACACGGAAATGGTTATATCGACTCGACGCGCTTTCAGATGGAATTATAATATGCGAAATTATAAAACCTCTTTGGCATTAAAAAACTTACTTTTTATATATCCGGCCATCCCATAAATAAGACTACAATTAATGCGGTCGGCTACGCAATTTGTATTTTACGGAATGGCTGGTCGAGCATCCGACTCCGGCGCCGGCTCCACCTCCCACTCTGGACATGGCTCCGGCTCTCCTGTTGATGGTCTGTGGGCAGGCTTACGGGCAATGATTTACGGTGCACGTATATAATTTCCAGAGCCATAGGCTTTTGATGCTCAAATGAGCTTACTTTACATAATAATCGAAGGATTTTAAACAACGTAAGGCGAGAGGCTTTTGCGGAGCCGTGCCTCTCACTTATGTAAGTGGCCAATACTGTTCGGGTAACCCCAAAACGGGTTTGTGGGCTAAAAGTCTCAGGGTCTCTGTCTAGAGAACCTTTTTGGTAATTTATTAGGAAAGGTCGCTCTCGGCCCAAATTAAAAATCAACAAAATTACCCAATCAAATCCAATTTGCCGCATCCTAAAATAATAACTCTCTTGGCAGAGGTCGTAGAAGAGATCCGTTTAGGGCGAAAAACAGCGGCTCTGATTTTAAAGCTTGTGGCTGCAAAAAAGTTTATTTTCATTTTCGTTTGTTCATTTTTTGTAAATTTAAAGTTGAGTGCGGCGTCTAAATTGCATTGTAGAACTCATAAAAATTGCAAGAGTTGAGTTGAGTTCCTAGGGCTGCTGGCCCTGCCTCTGTTGCTGCTGCATGGGCAGCTGTGCAAACGGAACCGGAAATGCTAAACAGGACTACTCTGCTGGCCTAATAACTTAAGCACTTAAGTCGAATTTAAAATTTTCAAAGAAAGGCAAATGTGGCATACGCCTTTTCCGGCCCTCCGGATGCTGGGATGCTGCTGGGATGCTGAATTCTGAATGGGGGAATGCTGGTTCTGTCTGCATTTAAATTTCTGCCAAACTTCGAAGGCTGCTGCACTCAAGATAACTGCCTAGGTCATGAAAATATTTAAATTCTAGCCATTTTCCTTTGCGCCTGATAGTTTTCCTGGTGAAGGCAAGGACCAGTGATTGGACCCCAAAGTCCGGTGCCTGCAGTGGCTTTGTCAGTGGCAGTGCCCCCTCCCAAGCTTCAAACCAAAATTGGCATTTGCCCCCACAAATTGCATAAAAATTGGAGAAAAATTTGTTGAGAAAAAATGGTAAAACCAGGCAAACAGAAATCTCTAGACGAACGATCCATCAGGTGGACCGAAAATGTTTTGGTTTTCGGTTTTTGGGTTTTTGGGGGGGGGCGGGGAGGTATTTTTGGGCCAAGATGCAATCACTCTTTGCCAAGAATAAAATGAAAATGAAAAGTTTCTACAAGTTTCATTTGTCTTTCGTATTACACTTAATTTCCTTCATTCAAATTAATTTTAAGAGCACACAGAGAAGGAACTTTCGGATTGCTGTCGGCAGTTGTCCAATCCAAAGTTGGCCTGTCAAATTGTATGCCACTTTCTGGGAAACTTGGCACTTAACTTTTGGCATTGTGCAAACATGGGGATCAAGTCGTGGTCGAGCGAAAACTTTTCACAATGCCTCGGATATGCACACACTTTTTGTGTTGTAACCCTACTACTACACATGTCTGTGAGTATGCGTAGTGTGCAGGACATCAACAGGCTATCTGGGGACTACTACTATGCTACTATGGATTGAGGATGTACAGAAATAGCTGAGCTTAGTTAGGCGCTTGCTTAATCAACCACGCAACATGGCTATTGGAAACTTACACAAAACTGTATCCAAGTAACAATCTGCAACCCGTTCGACTAATTGCCATAAGCCGTTAGGTAAATTTTTAGCCGCCCCCCACGCCCCTCCCTGTTATTTTTTACACAGCTAATCGGATTAGGTGACAACCTCCCCTCCACGACAGCCACGCCCACACCGCCGCCGCAACACATCGCAGCCGCCAGACCCCTTGAAAGTTGCAAGTTGGCGCTTTGTTGCAATTTAGTTTGCAATTTTTACCCGAACAAATCGTAATCCCTTTTATGCTTCAGGGCAGTCTAATGGCTCGAACAGTGAAAGCTAATTTCTAATGGCCCGGGGAAATTATGAAGTACTTTCCCCTTCCGGACCACTTTCCTGACAGATTCAAATAGAAAGTTTAGTGTCAATAAGTTAAGCTGGCCGGGTTTTATTAATTAAAAGTCCAATGCATAAATTGCTTGTCCTCTTGGCTCAAACTCAATGAGCCCTTCAGCCCGGTTGAGTGTGCTTGTGACGGGATTTATTAATTTTATCCATGGACTAGCATTTAATAATTTAATTTAATGGGGCAACATTAAAATGCAATCATTTTCAGCTACACTGACTAAAGTGCAAGGATAATAGCTTCCCTTTTCCGTTTCAGATTTGATTGTCATTGCAATGAAGGATTTGTGTACTTACTCGTGAAGCCATTCAATTTTCTCCTTGTTTGTTTAGCATATGAGAAGTTCATAAATCTTGGAGTCTTATCTTGAGTTTCTGTGCCTTCTAAATTTTTTTTTTTTGTTGAGGCTACGGTGATTTATGTGAAGCCGCAATATCTCAAGTCGGTCGCTTTTAATTATGAGGAATCCCGCAAAACTGAAATGACTCTCTCGATGCACAGTCTATGTTTTTGGTCCTTAAATCCTTTCCATTTTTTAGGGGCATCTTGACACAGTTTATGGATCGCTGTTTGCATAACAAAGACTCGGACACAAAGGGTCAAGGGATAAGAGTGAGAGACGGGCCAGGACAAAACCGGGGAAAACAAATGGCCAAAGCAAACAACGAGATTCAAGAGTTTTTGCCGAGATTTTTGATTTTTAATTTGCGCCAACGTCAGACAATCCTGGTAATTGAGTTTTCGTCCGTCTCCTGGTGGAGCGTTCGTTCTTCCATTTTTCCAGTCCCCAGTCGCCAGTTGACTTGCGAAAAACCTGACAACCGGAGTGCGAATGTGAAGTGCTGCGCTTAGCACAAAAATTCGACACAAAAATCGGGTCATTTTCAATGCACTCCTCCTCTGTGTGTCATATTTTTTTTTTTGTCAGTTTTTTTTTTGTTTTTTTGGCAACCACAACGAAGCGTGCTCTCTGGCTGACCATAAAATCATTACCATCAGATATCGGCAATGGGCACTGCGAGGGAGCTATATAGTAAATAAATTGTGTCTATATATATGTCAGTGCGGATTCTGTGCGGCTGTTAATTTTATTTGGCTTAGCTGACTGATTTCCGCAATAACGAGTTGCGAAAATTTAGCCTGGCAAGTTTTGTCGGCAATCTGAATAGTAAGATACTCTACTAGATATAAAATAAATCTATAAAATATCAAGCATATAACTGGTAAGTTTTCTTTTCCTTCTTGATTCTATCATTTGCTTCTATATATTTAATATTTCAATAAATATTATTCCGATGATAATCAAAAGTCCCTAAAATATAGTTCTTGCTCAACTTAGCATACTTCTCCTCAAATCTACACTACCCTCAGCAAGGCTATAAGAATTCCATAAGAAATGCTCACCAAATTGAGGAATGATTTGAATGCAGAAATGATATTTGAGCTTGATTTATTACTATTATTTTTTTTCCATGTGAAATCATGCTTACATTAAAATCTTAAACTAGAAACTTGACGAGTTTGCAGAGCCATGCTCCCGGAGATGCATGCAAACATTCAAGCGATAATCAATACTAGGTCGGTTTCTTTTGGCTCCTTCGCGCGTGTGTGTGTGTTTTTTTTTAAATCATCCGACTGGGTTCTTAGCGGGGTATCTTCGATTCAGTGGCAAATCCAATCCATGCTGCAGGCTTCTCAGAAAATCACAATTAAGGGCTACCTAACGACTAAACGGACCAGAAGTAGATGCCATTTATTGGATGGACCGCGTCGCGTTTATGGGCGTCGTCCGAAGAGCTTGAGGGGCTTCCTGCAACAGCTTGGCCATCAGAGCTGCTCGTTCCCAATGTGGGTGGTGTCCGTGGGCAGGGAGTGAGTCTGCAGGGAGAAAAGAGGAATGGATATTTGCAACGAAGCCGATCCGGGGCGTGGGCCGGTGAGAAAAAACACTTACCTGCAGCGCCTTGCGCTTGTGATGCATCGAGGAGTTCGATGAGGACTTGCCCTTGCCCTTCTTCCAGGAGCAGAGGAGGAGCTCCTTCATGCCCTTGCGAAAATTGCGACTCAGGAAGGCGTAGAGCAGGGGATTTACGCCCGAATTGAAGTACGTGACCAGAAAGGTGAGCGGCGTTAGCAGCGCATTAAAATTGGAATCACCGCGATATGAACGTGACCTGCAAATGCATATACATGGAAATAACTATCTGTCTGTTTATACAACACAATGCGTGTTCTGTGCTTATGCAAATGAGCATCTGTTGGCCGAAACATTGAAACAGGTTCAAAATTCGGTGTCCTGTTTCAAAGTAGATTAGAGGACCCCCGAATATAAAACTTTGCTGGCCGAAAGTATTCCACAACTCTAATGGGATTCCGCCCACCCACATCCCATCCCACATCATCCGGCTCTCTCAAAAGCAACTTTTCCAAAACCACAAGTTTCAGTTTCGTTTTCATCCAGTTTCCACTATGAAATTCATGAAAATTCAGTTTAAAATTCCGCTAGTGAGTCCTATTAATTATGCAAGAAATGTATTGTCGCAAATGGCCAAGTTCAAATTGGACGCTCTGTAGTCCTGAAATGGCCAACATATTTAATTATAAATTCAGTTTGATAGGTCCGTCTATAGAAGCTTCTTTAACAACTCAGATATCAAAGAATTTTTTTTCGAAATCCTGTATTATTATTTGTATAAAGGTGATTGCATTGTGATTGGATTGCAGCCATAGCAACATCCAATTACACAGACGTACATTGCAAGTCAGAGCGGTCTTTGGAGATGAGCTGTACGTTAAGCCCCCGAACTGGCCAGCCAAACCTCTACCGCCACTAGTAGTCCTTGCCAGCTTTCGTTGTACAAAGAAAACCTTGCGAGCCAACTGTCAAAATGGCTTGCATTTATTGTTTGCTGAAAATCCGCCTTACAGCTGCAAGTGCCAAGTAGCAAGTGCCTTAAGGTCACATGTGGCCTTCGTTTTGTTTACGCCACCACTTCAAGTCCTTTTGCCAATTGGACGCCACAACTTTCCACTTTCAACATCCGAACTTGAGTTTCGATTCGCTATGGCGTCGCCATATTTAAGCCCGGCTCCATGGGGTGGCCTTTTGGACGGCTCTGGTGCCTTTAATGAGCCGCAGTCTGGCAACTGGCAACTGGTGCAGTTATTACCACAATATCTCTCAACTGTCCCGGCCCCATTCAGTCGGCCTTAAGCCAGATGAAAACGGTTTGTGAGCTAATAATGAGCACATGTCACTCACTGACTGGACTCAGTCCTCGTCGCATTTACGGATTTTAGCGGCATGGTGTAATCCAATTGCCGGCACGTGGCAATTACTCGTCCGGCCGTAAGCCGCCCTCCCTTCAATCAAATTTATATGATTATGTCACTGAGGGAGCATCTAAAATTAGCTATCCGCCAAGGACCTCTTAAAGATGCAAATAAACTGGACGCTCGGTTGAATTAAGTTACATAGTTAGCCTGGACTGGGGCATCCGAACTGACTAATTGCTGACTAGCATTTTCCATTAGGCCAGCCATTTGTCATTGTTAGGGTTTCAGGTTATATGAGCTCTCTACTTAGTGCCAGGAACAATAATTAAAAACTTTCCACCAGATCTATCATGCCGCACATTTTGCAAGCACTTGGGAAATTTATTCAAATTTTATTCGTTGTCTGCAAGAAAAATAGCTGAAACGCATTTATATTTCCGACAGCAAATTGCAGTTTGCAACAAAAAGTGTGCAGATGTGTTTTGCTGGCAAATAGATTTGATTTCTAGAAAATAACAAGATGAAGTGTCTCCGCCCGCACAACAACACTTTTCTGTCAGTGCCATAATTGAGATTTATATACGAATTGACTGCCAGAACGGGGCTGGGACAGGCAAGAGTTGTTTACTTGTCTGGTGTAGGGACCTCCTCCGATTTGGCCATATTTAACAAATTGGCCTCTTCTTTCAATGTTTATATTACGGACTGGATGTCGTGATTTGTTTGGATATCAGAACGGCTCACTCAAATGTCTGTAATCTGCCACATAATGGACACGTTACAGCAACCAAGTCCCACTCGACCGGAACACAAAAGAAATAAACGGACAGAAAAAATACGAGATACGAGAGATATTACGATGCCGACAGATGCCATTCGTGCGTAAGAGCACCTCTCATCTGCCATATAGAATTAAAAGAATTTTAAAACCTTGTCAATTTTTTATTAAGCTATTTGTCACACACGTCCCCGAATAATAAAGCGGCTGTGGGTGGCTTACATATACGTAGTATGTATGAAAGTTTACTGCATCTGTCCAATTTATTGGCACAAATTTTTCGGATTCGGAGAATTCAATGAGTCCTTGTGTAATTGTGGCTAATGGAATTTTTCCCTTTTTTGTGCCCCTTTACCGAATAACCGATTTTCAGCAATAAAAAGTATAATTAAGGGCAATTCATGATTCGAATGACATGCGCTTTTTTAATTCCTGCTTGAATGAGTTGGAAAGGATATTCAGCTCAGTTGACTCTTTAGCTTCTCTATATAAAACTCTTTAATTTTAACATTTACTTTTTGATTGTTGGTCTTGGATTAGAACTGTTTATAAATTTAGTTCAAAACATATTTGTAGCTTGTCTTTTAGGAGAAAAATGGCTAAGATAAAAATCTTCAACAAACAATATCTACCCAGCTGGAGCAATTAATGTACAAGAAAAAATGTAATCCAAAATTTCCATAATCAAACTTCACATAATCACCTACTAAATTCCATTAAAAAGATTCTTTGTTTGTATTCCTAACTGTATAATGACAAATATAAAACCCTCCAAATATGCAAAAATAATTTCAAATTCTGAAAACTGATAAGCCGCTTAAAAGTTTGCCAAGTGTACATTATTATATTTAAAGCAATTAATTTCATCCTGAAGCAAACAACTCACCCACACCCCTACCAACACCCACCGCCTTGGCAATTTTCAGAGTCCGCCCACGAATTAAGCTTACACCAGATAATTGCGCCCCAATTCAGTGCCGCCAAACCGAGTCGCCACTTTTCGATGCCACAACGGAAGCGGAACTGCTGCTGCTAAAAAGCAAGTGAAATTTAACTTCTACAAGAGCCCGGTTTAAAGGTCATCGCTGCAGTGGGTAGAAATTAATCTTTGACTTGAGAACCCATTAAGAAAAAAGGGAGAGTGTTTCAAAAACCACACAAATTGGTAAAATGAACAAAGCCACTATTATTTCATTAAATTATTAGTTGTGGTTGTGGGTTATTCATGTATGCATGTTATTTATTGATAAATAATAGATTAAATTAATATTCAAAACTAATTCTTAACACTCTTAACCTTTTAGATTTTAACAATTTAATTAGTACCTTTTAAATTTAATGTTATTTAAAGAAAAGATGCAATGAAAAGAAAACTATTGCCATGACTTTACCTTTAAAATTAAATTAAAACTTTTAACCGGTATGCAAAATGCAATGAAAATTAAAAACCGTGGCGCCCTTGTGCCTGTTTAAAGTTACGAATATTGTGCTTAAAATTTTTCAGTTAATGTCTTAACACTTTGCCTTTATTGGCCACAATTTTGGGTGTAAACTCACCAGTACTGCCACATTTTGCGGGCATGATACGGCAAATTGCAGAGAGCGAACGTCAGCACGAATATTATCAGCATACGGACGACGCCGCGGCGGGCGCGCAGCACGTTGCTGGAGGAGTGGGACATGTGGGTGGCTCCGGCGGTGCCCACGCCTCCGCCACCGCCACCGCCGCCCCCGGAATGACCCAGCCGCTGGTGGTGGGCGTGATGATAGAAGCTGGTCTTGCGGCAGGCGCTCACAATGGGACGATCGGCCTCCAGGGAAACCTGCGCATATTAACGGGTGAAAGGTCGTCGGGTTAATCGCCATTATAGCTTAAAGGAGCATTAGCCTATGCGTGGGGGAGTTGTGGGAGGAGTATACGATATAGATATAGAGATGCACCTACCTTGCAATTATCAAGCTAATTTGTGTTGTGTGTAGTTGTGGTTTTGGTGGGTTGGTAGAGTTAGTAGGTGGGGAGAACCAAACGGAGTTATTGATCAAACGAATCGCAGAAAGAGAGAAAATTCAACAGAAAGATAGTTAAAAAGTTGTAGGCGGATCAAGGCTAAGAGGCGATACATAGTATATATAAAGATAAAATATAAATGTAATCCGTATCTATGGGGTTATCAATGTAAGAGGTGACTTGTGAGAAATGCATCATTTATTATTTTTTCAGCTTATGGAACGTGCAAGTCAGTGTCAGTTTCCTTGGCCAACAAATAACCAATCCACATGGCCAATACCAATAACACTCGATTGCCACTGCTCTCTGAAAACTTTCGCCGTCCCTTGGCACTTTTCTGGATGATTTGTTTCAGTTTTCATCTTTCCACCAACTGTCGAGCAACTAGCTCCATTTTCGGTAAGGTCAGCGATATTTTTAACGTGCATTGACACCTGGTACGGTGACCAAACCATGCCATTTCGCCAGCCACTTCTCTGGCACAACTTTCGCGAACTAAATTTCCCGGAAAAGTTTTAATGAGCAGGGAATTTGTCAATCTCGCTACTTATACATAATACATTATCGGTAACTGCTCGAATTATGACATTTTCAGGGTGGCCCCCGTCCACATCCTAAATCAAATGGTGTCTAAACTGCTTTTGGCCCTTAATTACTCCAGCTGCTCGCCAACTTTCACTGTTTTCTTCAAATGTGACTAGGAATTCGGGTGAGAAAATTCCTTATTCATGAGAATCGATTTGTCGTAGAACGTAATGGGCTTTATTTTATGCCCCAAGGTATTAAATATTTACATTTTGTACACAACTTGGCAGAGTTGGCAGTTTAAGTAAGTGTTTTCTGAAAATGCCAGTTTAAAATGGCATATATATTTCTTAGCTTGAAGGTCAATTTATAAATGATTTAATTTAATAGACAAAAAAATAATTTTTTAAAGTTTTGTTCATTTTTTTTATAAATTTACATACTATTTTATGGTGTGGTCCAGAGGAGGTATTACTTTAATTAAATGACTGAACAATGGAAGCTTCTCAACAAATTGTCAACAAAACAAGTTTATTTCAATTTTTAACCACATTCCAATCGAAAAAATATAGTTTTTTGATGAACATAAATAACCTAATATGATTATTAAATTCGAATGGCTTCCAATACAAAAAATAAAACAATACCAGAAACCCTTTTTTCTTCCGCTTGACAAATTCCGACTCCGGACAAAGTGTTCGACGTATTTTCAGCTGTGAAACACCATTTTGTTGCCTTGGTTACAACTTCTTTATATTCAGTAATTTTTTAACATATTTTCCTTAGTCGCTCGACACACCCTACCCTTTTCTTTTGGAAGTATTGTTTTCGTGGAATCTCACCTGACTCTCTGTGATGCTGACGCCGCGCTTCTCATATTTACTGCTCTGTTTACGTGACAAGGACGTGGTGCTGCTGCCGGCGGAAGCGAGTGACGAACCACCGCCTCCCATACCCACACCCACACTACCACCAGGGCCGCCAGTCCCCCCCGCCAAGCTGCCACCGCCCCCGACAGGTGCCGCTGAGGTCGCCACTGGGGCCGTCGATGGCAGCTGATGGTGTTGGTGTGCGTGGACATGGTGGTGCTGGTGATGGTGGTAGTGATGTTGGTGGTGGTACATGCTATTGTGCATGCCCATGCCATTGTCCTGTCCAGATTGCTGCTGCTGTTGATGCTGCTGCGGATGCTGATGCTGTGCCACATGGGGCGTAAGACCGCGGGAACTGCGCCACAAAGCAATGGCGATTTTGCTGTACAGAACCTGCAATGAAAATGCATTTGCCTTAATGTCATTAAACAAATTAAAAAATGAAACCAAGGTCTAATTCCCATTTGTAGGTACATATATCAAAAATAAAAGTATTTTTAGTTTAGTTCTAAAGTTAAAATCCAAAAACATCAAAATTATTGGATTTTCTCCTAAAATTGTCTCAAAACGAAGAAAATAATGGTTTTAAAATTGTTGTGGAAGCACTTGAGAAAATCCTGTAAGTCCTGTAATACCCAAAACACATTTAAGGGGCTTAGAGTGTTAGTAACCTGACAAGTTTCAATTTAAGCTTTGAGCCAGGCAATAAATACTGTTCATGTCATTCTGGAATCATTCAATTTAATGATGTTATACGTATAGGAAATACTCACTGTCATCACCAGTAGTGGCATTACATAGAGCAGCACAAAGTTGATCATGTCCAGCAGTTTGGAGTTGAACATCTCCCGGTCGAGCACACAGATCTCTTCCTCCTGTCCGTCCTGGGTGTGGATATTCTTGATGGTCTTGCTGAATACGAACTTCGGAGTTGAATATACCGCCGACGTTATCCATACAGTAACAATGACCATCTGAAAGGAACAAGCCTTAACGTTTTGTTTTGCCACAAAACACAAAACTTGGCTGCCAAGCACGCGAGCAATTTGTTAAATTGCGAATGAACACACAAAACTCGCGTTAATATCTATCATTTGGTCTGTTGACTTTGTGTTTTGTACCTTCATTAGACCGCATTTACATCAACAATGGCGTTTTAAGTTTTCGAAATTGTATAATTTGTCTGCCGGAATGTGTCGCAAGACTCGACAGGACATAGTCAGTCCTTTACTTTAGACCCTGGGGCGGGGAACAAATTTTCAGCAGCCATAAAGTTAAGTCCATAGCTTAATAAGCCCTTTTAGATTCAAAAGCAGTATAATTTTTGGGTGCGTTTTTATTTATTTTGGGCCCGACCTTTAACAACTTTTATTGGCTTGCAAATGAAGGCTAAAATAATTCGTTTTTTTAACTTGTTGGACAGAAAACTGTTGGACAGAGACCCTTGTTAGGCTTTATATTAAATACATTTTATGGACACATTCAGGCAGAGTTTTGGTATACCAAAAATATTACAAAATATTTCACTTCCTTTTTATTAACTATATATATTAAAAACTTAACTATCTGATATTTACCCTTAGACGTGCCGCTGTCAAAATCTGCTTGCACGTTATTGGATGGACGATGGCAAAGTACCTCTCCATGCAAATAACCACCAAGATGAATATCGAGGCTGTGTAGCTCAGCGAGTGAACAAACTGATACATCCGACAAAGGAACTCCCCAAATACCCAGCTGAAAAGACCAAAAACCCCATAAGGAATTAATAATTATGGATTGGTAAAAGATGTTCTCTTTAAAGAGTGACATTCCCCGGCAACGCGAATTCAATGGCAGACCCATAAAATTTTACGACATGGCAACGAAACTAAATGTGGCATTAAGGTGTCATTAGTATTTTTGTGTCGAAAAGCTTTTTTGGCATTTTTATTTTATTATCGGATGAAATTACATTTAAAAAGGCGACGGATCATTGTATTTTGGGATTAGCACGTAATTCTATTTGTGCGCAGCATCCTACTCCTTCAGAGGAGTTGTGAGGGACCTAATGGCCAAAAATTTCAACGGTTAAGTGGTTTTATTGCGGTTTCTATTTTACTACATCCTAGGCCGTTAAATATATTGAGTTTAAAACAAAAACAGTATACTTTTCCGTATTAAAGAGGAATAAGGTTTATAGTTGTGTAGAGTAATTTATTAACATTGTTCAAGTCATTAGGGACCAGAAAGGATAAGAAACATCTAAATGTCTTACTGAAAAGCTCCTTGATTTACGAAATTGTGGCAAACCAAATGAACTTGGCCAAGATACAAAGTTCTTTATTAGTTATTCTTGTGTGGTGATATTATGTACTATAAAATAGTGTCGACTCGGAGGTCCTAACTAGTTTTCCCTCGCCTTTTTATAAATTCGCACGTCGCAGCAACGTGTTCGCAAGGAAGCAACGAAACAATGCAAATAAACACTGGGGGTTGGCGAAAGCGAATGGGTCAGGTGAAAAACCCGAATGTCGACCAGAAAATGCACACAGGAAAGTACCGCCTGGGGTTGGATACTTTTTTGTAGTTGTGTTTTTTTTTCAGTTTGTGGCTGCGGCAGCAACATGCTGCTGCATATTGCACAGTAAAATGTTGAATTTTTGTGCTGCATTCTTTTGGGCGCAAATGTCTGACAGGCATGTCAGACGGCGACAGCCTTTGAATAATAAATAGCTGGCAAAACATATTTCGCTCTCAACGACTTCATAATGCTCTTCATTCAATCACTTTGCTTTCACTTAAAACGGCAAAGCAGAAGCTTTACGGTTCACTTCCCGAAACAGTACTTAATGTTGCATGAAAAAGTCGGAGGATCTCCTGCATTGAAAATCAAAGGAATTGTTTATGCTCGCTTTCATTGTTGTCCTCCAGTCGTGCATAAAAGGACTTTAATAAAATAAACAAGTTGCACATATATTTATTTGTTTTTTGTTGCACTCACCTGTCTATGAGATAGATGGACAGGTTCTGCATCACACAAAAGAGGCCGACACAGAAGTCCGCAAACGCCAAGTTGGCCAAAAAGAAATTCGTGATGGAGCGTAGTCGCCGCGACAAAGTGACCACCAAAATGACAAGCAGGTTTCCTGGGAATATAAAATAATTAAAATACTAGCTAAAACAGAAACATGGTTGGAGATACTATTTAATATTTTAGTTGGCTGGATGTATAAAGGGTATAAAAATTTTTTAATTCGACTATATCCTCTCTGTTGTTGAGCAAAAAACTTTATTTTAAACTTATAACAAACATGGCCCTTCTTCCAAAAATAAAAACAAATCTGTGCGCTTGCCAGAGTGTTTGATTTCGAATTTCTTCCTGGCACTTGAAGGTTTTAATAATAAATTGTGCCCGAAACAAACGTATTATTTGGACCTCACACACTCCGGCCAAATGTCAAGAAAAACTTTTTTAATTACAATGGATAGTCAGAGGCGATGGGCACGAGAAAACAACAGAACAGAAACAAAAACCAAACGATAGCTACAAAAAAAAAAATATAAAAAAAATATAAAAGGCGAAAATTTCACAACTTGAACGCGTGCTCGGAAATCCGATACTAAAAGTGGAAAGTCCCGAAGGCTTTTTCTCAGTATGTATCGTATGTATATTGTATATGGCATCCGTGTACTCTCCACTCACATATAATTTGGAACAAAGTTTTTAATTTCATTTACTATTTCTTAGTTGCAATCTAAACCAGGTCATGGAGGTTTAGTCTTTGACTTAATCAGTGTAATAGTCTGGCATCCGAGGACTCACACATGATACAATCAATTGCCTTCCATTAATATTTTACATTCGTCCCTCTAACTAATTAGACAATCAATTTCCATTAATTAGTGGCCATCTTCCGAACACTTTGGCCAAGACATCCATGTAGTGCATCCTTCAAACATGGCCAAGTAACTGATTGGACAGACAATTCCCATCAATTAAATGCCGTACAAACTAAGCAAAGATTAATCCAAGAGACGTGATATGTAAATTAAGAGCTTGGAATTAAATTACATTAAAATGAATGGGAAATTGGATCAGTGGAGCTGAAATGTCATGGATGGGAAATTAAGTATACGCAGAGCTATCTTTAAGCGATGTCCGGGGGCAGAACAATTAGTTGGAGAGAATCCCTAAGCATACACACATTTGGCCAACACACAGACACACATCCAGCCGGACAAAACAGGGAAAAGGGCAATAGAGTGGTTTGTCCCAGAGACAGCATCCAACAAACAGCCAAACAGAAACTTGGGACGTGATTGCAGCATGCTAATTTTATGGGCGAATGTGTGGCATGTGTGGCACTGCCCCTTTTCGCCCACAAAATCCCCCTAATAGCGTCCCCAGCCCTTCGGCCTGGAATAGTGAATAAGTTGCTTTCATTTTGCAATTGCCTGCACATTGCAATGACGTGGTTGACTTTATATCTAATGGCCGGCTATTTCGAGCCATTTGTAGCCATTCTGTATGGTGACCAAACACGTTCCCGCTTTCATTGCTCCTCTTTCCGTCGGTGCGGTTAATAAAGTCCGCATTCGACAATGCCCGAAATGGCCCCTAACACCCAATCATACCATGTAATTGATTTCGAATGTCTGGCCCCTGGTACGCCCCAGCATTTTCGGGATAAAAGTAGCTTTGCTCAAATGCTACAATTTCGGGCAACAGCATTTTCAAGCAAGCAAACGCCAAGAGGAAGCCTCGTTCGGTCGCATACGTTATCCTACAACAATTTCCGCAAGCAAAATCTGTCATGCTAAAATTATCAGGGCCCACAATAATTATTTCCGCATCACAAAATCTTTTATAAATTATTTCAGGCACTCCGGACAACAATCAGATAGTAATTGGAGAAAATCTAGTCGGAGATGGCAATAGATGAATGCCACATTTTTACACCCTTTAAAAGTGCATGAAAGGACAATACGATACCCAGCGATATCATAGCCAACTTCAATCCGATTCTTTGGCGGAATACCTTACACTATTTGTAAATTGATTCTCCATCTGCTTAAAAATCTACAAACAAATCATTTAATGGCTATTTCTTGGCCAATATCTATCCGATTATTTAGCGGAATACCTAGATCGATTCTCCATCATTCTGCATCAAAACCTAAACACAAAATATTTTTTAGATTTTTTGGGAAAAATCCCCTTCAAAAATACCGAAAAATCCTTGGAGAGAAAATATGGCCCCCCGCAATGGCTATATCTTGGCCACTTTCAATCCGATTCCGAATCTTGAGTGGTATATTTTAAACGATTTGAAGATCGATTCTTCATGCTGCATCTATATTATTTTTCATTTATGAATGCATTCAAATTTGCTGTATTGACTGTATTCAAGATATGATTGTAACTTGAAGCCCAGTGTTTTTCACTCAAAGAGTAAGTCAAATTTAAAGAGACAATCGATAGATTTATAATATAGTCTATATGTATATAAATTTTGAAACTTACCAAAGAAACAGCAACAAAAGACAATGGAGTAGAGAGTTATGAATATGATGCGCACATCGGTGCGGTCAAAAATGTATTCGCTGGCCTCCTCGTCCTCTTCATCCTCGAACTGCTCCAAGTCGACTCCCGGGAGTCCTGTGGTCTGGGAAGCCACCATGTCTGTGGTGCTTTCGCCGAAGAGTATTGAATAATCGGTGTCGTTTGTGTAGGGGCTGGATGCCGTGGATGTAGTAGATTCATCGGCAGAAACTGCCAGAGCGGCAACGAAGAGGAAGCCCAGGACTAGGCCCGGAAATGAGTGGAACCCTGCTAAGGACATTCGCGGTTTCAGCCCAACGGGGGGGTGGGGTCGCTGCGGTTTGCGCTGTCGTTGAGCGGAAGAGCTAAAATTTGTTGAGATGCCATTGATAGTGTTGCTTTGATTATGCAACGCCTCGATGTTGCCGTCTTTATTATCGTTGCCATCTTCATAAGCCGCTGATATGTTTACCCTGTCACTTTGGTGTCGTTGTTTATGCCGTTCTCGTTGTGGTAGCTGCCTCCATGTTGCATCCGCATCCTGTTGCCAGGACATCAGTGTTGTCATTATCATAGCAGTGTGATATAATTAAGTGTAGCTGCAAGGGGAAGTGCATATACAAGAGTTAGTTCCATAGAAAAGATCAGATGTCGAGTATCTTTAAGGGAGAAACGGCATATGGTCTCATGCTAAAGCCTATGTCCCTTAAATTTTGCATGCTTCAACTAAATTTAGTGACTTTCCTTAGGTAGGTACCATACCATATCCATGGCCAACGGTCTTATTCATTTCATTGACTGCAAAGTCACGTTTCAAATTCAGACCCTGCCTCGCCCATTGAAATATGTCGAGTATACTTTTTAATTAAGCTTCCCTTTTAATGATGAATATAATTAAAGACCCTGTATATTATTGAATGCTCCAGACTTGTATCGTTTCCAGAAGAGAAATACTGAATTTAATTTGTATTCAGATTGTTCGCAAGCCCCTCGCTCTGACAATGATCTTGGCTTGCTGTTGGTTCCATGCTGTTTTTAATATCCACTAAGCCTGGATGCTAATTACACAAATGCAAGTCACATAATCATTCCCCGCCCTTTCGCTTTGATTATTGCTCTCTGCAATGCTGTGTGTGCAATAGTACAAATATGCACTCACTAATGACAACACAACACTCTAAAGTTGCGCAAACAAAACGGCTGTCAAGTAATTAACGCTGCTAAATTGTCATTTATCCATGTACATGTACAAGTGCCTGAAATTAGAACCCCAAGAATAATTTGCAGCGGAAACTATAAAATAAATGTGCATATTTCTCTGGGTAACATATTAGTTTCAAGGGAACTGCAAATAGTTTAAAAACTTGCTTTTTATTCCGCCTTTTAGAAATAATTCAGTTTTGAATTTAGCATTGTTATTCAAAATATGAATAGTACTTTCAAAAAATTAACTATATAAATTGGTATTTTGGATAAATTTTCATTTCTAAATTTCAAGCTTTAATTTAAAGTGCAACGTTGCTAGACAGTTTTTTTTTCCAACAAAAATAGATGTCCTGTCTGTTCCCATGTCAAAATATCCTTGCCTGCCACGTATATCTAACATCAAGAGAAATGGAAAAAATACAAAATATTTCGTACTTCCTCGTTGAGAGACTGGGTAACCCAATAAATGGCTAGACATCTAAGAACGTTTTTCCAGCACTTTTCACCCAACAAATGTTTCCCTCAAGTTTTTTCCTCAAAAGGGTAACCTAAATGCACTATTAGGTATTTTTCCAGCACTTTTTCCAATTGAATTTTTTAGGAAATTGGAGGAATTTCATATTTTTTCTTCACTGACAGCCTCCACATGTCGTCACCCGCAACTAATATCAAATGCAGGTGCTGCAAGGATGTCGAAAGATGCGACAGAATGGCTTGGATATGCACGTACATGAACACAAATTTGCAGTTTCACCTCTGGGCCCCCGGATTTTTCCTGTTTTCCGTTTCCTTTGCATTTTCAGAGGCACAGGTAAGTGCAGAAGTTGCTCACAACAACGGGATTAGTTTGCGTTTAAGTGATATTACGTGCCCGTTGAGCTCGTGTCATCTCCAGAGATTTTTGTTAGAGCTATGTACGAACTATGTAGGTGAATAGCAAAATTGGCACCCGCACTCTAGACACATCCTCAGGCGAGACACACTAGTCATCTCTACATTCACACAAAGCCAGACTTTAGTTTTAAACTACAAAGTATGCGAAAATAAGATATTTCTTAAAGATATTTATTTTTTGGTCTAGACTGACATAAATTGAAGTATTTCTATCCAACCTTTAGCTGTCAATAGCAAGTTTTTCCATTTCCCCGACCCCCACGAACAGGTGGAAAGATATCCTGTTGTCACTTGCAGGAAATCATTTTGATTTTTGATATTTTTTCTCTGTTTGCTTTTTATGCAAATAACGAAAGGTTAATTATGTCATTATAGGCAAACACTGACGGCGAGCATATAATTGTTTGGTTATTATAATCAATTAAATTTTGTGAGCATCTGCTTTAAAGCCTAAATTAAGTTTTTCAATAATATTTACCATAAAACTTTAAAAAAAGTTTTTCAAGATGACTTTTACACAAGTCTCGGTGTAATTAATAAAACAATCTCCCTAAAAACTAAAAGTCTTAACTAGCTAACTACCTGCGATTTAAATAACTACTAAAATGTAAATTCCAAACCGTTCAGTTGTTCCTGACTATCAACATAAAAAACTTTACCTGTTCAACTATTCCAGTTTGGAAGCTCCTTCTGCCGAGAAGTTGATGGCCAGAAAGTCGGGTAATTGGAAAGGCGAGGAGAGATTGTCGCGCTGTTGGCACTTCCGGAACGGAAATTGCTTGGCGTTTTAATGAGCCAAGTGGCTCACAGTTTGATTGTGTGTGTCTGGGCCACTAAGGAGCTCCAGTCAGCACAAATGAACGCTGACGTCTGCCTGGCTTTAAGTGTCTAAATTGATTTCCCTGATACTTATTTAATTAAAACCAGATGCATGTGCACTGAGAGTTCTAGCTCTTGCTGTTGACTTTCCTTAAGGGCTCCTCCAGTCGAGACAGCGTTTAAGAATAGAAAGTCTGAACCAATGCTTGAAACGAAATAACCTTTATACTCCAGTATATAGCTTTATGAATCCGCTAAACAAAATAATGATTTAATCAATAGCCAGACATGTTTTTCCCCTGTGTAAGCAGCTCTTCAGGCTGAGGTGTCAAAACACAAGGTGCAAGGTTAGAAAAGGTGCAAAGAGCAATTCGTGTGGGTGGTGACCTTCGCTACCTTTGGCTCGCCGCTCGTCCTGCAATTGTTAGTAAAAAGAGTGTGCATTGAAAACTTTTGTTTGTCTGCTCAGTGTCAAGGAAGTGGGCGGAAACCGCAGTGGGCGGTGGTGGAGCGGGTGAAAAGACGAGACGGCTCTACTCAGACGGTAGTGGGCCGTGTTATTGGAAGCCAATTTAGCAGACAACATCACTGACTTGTAGAGCCGTGCGACCAATTTGTGCAATAAAAGTGCTGCAACAAAAGCCTCTGGCCACTCGTGTTGCATATTTATGGGGGCATTGCGATTTATGTGCCTCGGATGGCTGAAGAAATGCTGGAGAACGGCTTAAACGCCAATTGGAAATCGTCTTTGCGCGACAATTTTCAATAAATTTGCATTCGGCTGGGGTGCTCTGAAAATCAGCCCCGTCGGACCACCCGACCGACCACCACCCCCTTTCCATCAGCCCCGAATAATTTATGGCCAACGCTCGTCGTCGCAGAATCCGCGGCAAGGCTGGGGGATCTGGGTCGGATTGGTCGAAGATTATGCAAAGTTTTCTTTCTTTTTTCCGACGCCTCTTCATGACATTTCCAGCATAAAGTTCCCAATTGAAAGGCTCCCGCTGGCAAATTTCGCACGAGCAACTTCTGACTTTGGGGAATATCTGAAAGTTAATTTTTTGTGCTTCTGGTTGACTTTTCCCCCAATTTCCCACATGTATCTACAAATTGCAACCGATAGTGATACGCACGAAAAGCACAAACTTTCGATGCAATGAAAATAAATAATGACGTGTATAGAAGTGTCTTTATTTCGGTTTAATAATTTAAAGCCTCTTGGCAACACTCAATTGCGGCCACACCATTTAATTATTTTGGAATAAAATAAAATGAGCCTTAAATGCACTTTCCTGTTATGGCCAAAAAGCAAAAAGAAAGTAAGATTGCAGATGCCCAAAAACGAAATTTGGGCGGTTGCCATTGCATTTTTTTTTTTTATAGAAATTTATGCTTATAGACATAGCCACAAGCGAAATAAATTTAAAAATCATTAGGAAATGCAGTTTCAAGCACATGTGCTCCCGCCCACAGAGAAATCTTTTACTTTCCAAAGCAACAAAAAAATGTAAAAGCTTCTGTCCGAATTTTCCCTTGAAAATTTCATCGTTTCCCATTTCATGTCTCCCTGCACATGCTTTTAAAATTTAAAGCCTTACTTGGAGTGAAAAATGTGTAGACAAAAGATGCTTAAAGTCAGCCTGATAAATTGTCTTTAATTATATTAATAGAGTTTATATTTTCTTGCTGGAGCATGATATTTCATTTTAATTTAATAAAATTAAGGCATAAAAGCAGCAGCGTCCTAGAAGCTTTTCATTACACAAATTAAGGTTTTCAAAAAGTGAATTTTTGCATACTTTTTAAAACACTAAAGGGTATCCAGACTCCAGACTCCAGGCTCCAGGCTCAACTACAAACTTTCTTATTATATTAAGAAATAAATGCAGAAAATATGGAGGTCATTCATCATACTCAAATGATGGTTGGTGAGCATCAGCCGCATAAATATTACATTATAATTATGATGGCCAGACGACTTGGGTGAGATGTAGGTGGAAAAGTTTCTGCTGGAAAATTAATCAAGCACTTGGAAAAAAAGTAGCAATTCTGAAACGACTTTCGGCCATTCATTATTTTGAATGTCGTCGTCTGGCGGCACTAGAATAAAACTTTTCCAACCGGCCAACTAATCGAAGACATCAAAAACAAAAAATGGACAACAGTCCGACGCGTCGAAACCCATAAAGTCGGAATGCCTAATAAAGTCGTTGGCCATTGCGGAGGAAAGTGACTTGGACTCGTGTACCAGGCCCTAATCAAATTGTCAATAATCTAACCATTAGAACCATCCATTTGTATAAATAAAGATTTTCCGCTTTCACAGATATCCGCAATTTTTATTGGAGAAAGGGAACGACACGACGGCTTTAACCTTCAATAAGATATTAAAGTTCTATTTCTGGAACAAAAGTATTTTTTTCTATAAACTTTAAAGTTTTTTCCCATTAAGATATAATTGGCCATAGCCTACCGCCTCATTTAATTGAAAATATTATTAATTTACTATTACCTCTTTCAAACAATAGTGAATTTAGTGTTAATGCATCATAAAAAATGCCTATTAACTTAAATTGCATATAATAGCCACTAATTATTTTACGATTGAATATTGATTGATATTAAAGTTGTTGTTTACCGCTTGTGGTTTGAAATTAGTATAGGGGATTGCATGTAATGAATTGAACAAATAATTTATTGTCAACCGAACAATGTCTTAAGCCATAAAACCCATAAAACAAATAAATATGAAATGTATATTAGATATTAGTCATTGGTTAAATTTAAACTTCAATGAAAGAAACATATTGTAAGAAACGACCATCTTATATGAGAAACACTCGACAATTGCCGTCCTTAGGTTTTATGTCTGGGATGCACACCGATAAGCCCAATCATATTGCAAAAATCGATTGGGGATTGCCACCTGTCTGGCCATATAAGCCGCACAAGGCGTTGTCATTCTTGATAAAGTATCGACATCCTCCCCAAGGCAGGGTCGTCTTTTCTTTCAGATGCCACTTTATCCGCGCCAGTGCTATCTGGCGTTCATAATCATTTGTCCTTGCGGCAAGATCCTTTAACCAGGTCCTCGCCGCATTTCCGCCTCTATCATAAATATACACAAAGACATGAATCGAGGACTCGTGAGGCTCGTAAGTTTATCACTTAACCGCCATCTTCACGGCATTTTTGCTAAAGGTGCTAAAGTAAAAGTCGACAGAGAAAATTGATTTTGTCTTAGCAGCTTTCACACTTTTTTGCTGGCATTTCTGCCGAAGTATATATTTAATTTATGCCTGGCAAATGTAAACGAAAAATGTGATTTTCTTGCGCAGTTTATGACGGCCACTTTGTTTTAGTATTTTGTGTTCGTTTTCCTGTCATGCTAGCAATTTATGGGCTTGCATAAGAACAGTGAAATTTATGGCCAGACATTGGCACCACTTAATGGATGCTTGCATAATGGAAGATGATTTGATCCCGTCGAGTTCTGGGACCCATTTCTCAACTATTCTGTATTACAATCTAATATTAATAAATCGGAAATTTAAATTAATGGCCTCGATGCATTAAAATGCTAAAGAAAAGAACGATTTACGTTTGGCACTAAAAAAAAGCAATATTTTATATTTGTTCTTCAATTTGTAATCTATTCAATTCAATTTTATTCTAACTTTGACATAGAAAAAAAACACACGGCAACACTGCGTATAAGTGATATATTTTTGGTTAAAAAAAAAACCTTTTAGAGATTAAAAGTATTGCGTGTACTTATTTAAAGTATCATATATTGAATAGTCTTATCAATTAGAATGTTTAATTTTTTTCACAAAATTGATACTAAGCCAACACTACGAATGAGTAATTTTTTCACTTAAAACTTTTGCAATACAATTAAAAATAATTAAAAAATACCTATACTAGTATTAATTTTTGAAACGGTTTTAATATCGAAAAGTTGCAGTAACAATTCCATTCTGATTATTTTATTATTATTTATTATTCATATCTTATTTTATGATTATTATTTTTTTAGAAAATAATAAATGCATAAAAAGGAAACACTGCGTATGAGTAATATATTATTTTGAAGTAAAAGGAACAAGTACACTTGTACATTTTAGACACAAAATACACCACATTGCCTTGTAATAAGTAATAAGTGTAATAAGTATTTATCTTTATATTTCCGAAAGCTTTTCTTAAATTCTGGCTGTAATTAAAAACTCACACAATTTCATAAAAACAAAAAAGCATAATGTTTGTTCTTGTTGCCCTTTAATTTTTATTATTTATCTTTCAAGCTGGTTGTAAAATCGGGACTGCCACTTTTCCATGAAAATTAAATTTAATTGCACTTTTATTGAAAACTCTGCTTTGGTTATATGACCTGATTGAATGAACTCATTTTATTTTTCGAATGAAACCTTTTATGAGAAACTTTTAATGGAAAAGCATATGTACTATGTGGGCAAGGGCTTATCAATTTTATGAAGCCCTCAATTTAACAGGAATTTATATGTTTTCTGGATTACAGACCCAAAACATTCATGGACTCAAGGCACAAGGAAACGGTTTCTAAGCTAATGCTAGAATTATTTTCTTTATTTTCAGAAGATTCTCCACCATGCAAACATTCAATTTCGACCTCCAATTGCCACCCACCCTCGATTATTCGCCCATTTGCATACACAATGGGATTTGAATGGTGGGCGGGTGTCGAGTTATCCAAAAAAGGTAAAACCGAATTTTTTTTGCTGGCTTTTTTGTGCCGCCCACTTGTAACACACTACAAATCATTGAATGCTTCACTGACAAAATTGATTTATTTTTTGTTCCCCCTCTGTTTTCATTTTGTTGTTCGATCATACAGTACTCGTTCGATTGTAAACGGCTTGATTTTTGTATCAGACTGCGATGCCAACATGGAAATTCGGGTTTTTATGATTGCATGCTTTTTTGCCGGTTCAGCAATTACAAAAGAAGTGCAAAATAAACTCAATTTCCATTGATGGGGTGCTTAAACGATATAAATTAATTACTTTCGGGCTTACAAATAAAGTCATTCTGCACAAACTATCACTTTAAAGAATGACATTACCCTGTTTCTTGTCCCATAATTCTTTTCACTAAATACACTTTTCTTTTATTTTTATTACTGGCACCGGCAAAGCCACAAGTAACCCAATATTTATAAGTTGAAAACATGGCAACGTCAACCAGGTTTTCAAGTCATTTCAACCAATAGTCAAGATCTCTTCAAGCATTTTTAGTGGTTAAGTACCTCCGACTCCGTCGCCATTAGCAGAGAATACAAAAGAACGTTATGATGTCAGCTTCTGCAACCGGAAATTGTTTTGACGTTTGTTGTGGTTTATGCCAAAGGACCGACCCAACAGGAAACTCCGATCTGACCCCTTTCTGGCGACCTCAGCAGGCTAAATGGTATGGTGTTTCTGTCGTTGACTTTTTTGGAACCAAATGAGATTGCGGTTGTGTCGCTTAGCTGTTATTTCAGTTCGTTAGCATACATTTGTGTTGAACAACATGAAATTCGCCACCGACTGTCTGCATTAAGATTCGAGAACGTAATTATCCCCAACACAGTAGCTTCTGAGGGGGTGGGAGCTAACTTTCCATGCAAATGAGTTTAAAATTTCGCAAAAAAAAAAAAATTGCCAAGAAAGAGGAAATGCTTAATGAATGCATTGCGCAAATTACACTGTGGAAGCCACAAGATTGCGTGACATTGCCGTTGGCGACCCGTTTCGAGGGAACAACGCCGAGGTATCTCCTGGCCAAGTTGAAAGTTCAACCGCGTTCTGGTATAGGTGACTTGGCAGGGTTTTTTTCACCGTTTTCATCGAAGGTCACTGCAAATTGCTCGACCTTAAAAACAAAAGAACGGCCATTTCGCGTTGATTGTTTTGTAAATAATAAATGAACAAATATTTACTATAATAATATTTTTCTTCCATCGATTTGCAGCAATTACAAATTTCTATCACACTTTTCGCCAAACGAAATGGAAACTATTGTTTATTTAGATTTGGTATCTATTGGAATTTATGGTTTCTAGTTTCGGTTATTGCAAATGAACAAATGTTTTAACTATCTCAGATTATTAAAGCTTGACTTCAAATTATATTTTCAAAATCTCGGCCCATTGAACATTGCGTGTTGTTGAATAAAAATCAATAAAATACCGTTACGATAATGATAATTGTGCACAGAACACGATTGACTGATAGTTTAATAAGCTTGATCTATTGATTTTTGTCTTTTCAAATAAAACAAACGGATAACACTTGCAGTTAATAATTGACCAACAGCCGAGACAAATTTGTTCATATTTCAGTTATTTTGAAGTGAACTTTGGCAAACAAGCTTAGGATTAACTTGATTGCAATAACCTTTGGAATGAAGAATGCTTTTCAAGTTTTAAAGCCGGTCATGCGAGGATGAGACCACCACCTATTTGCTTAAGACCCTTTGTATAGGCCCAAATATCTTGGGGCCGCAGACAAGTATACATTAATATGCAGAAGGCAGAAAGCAGGGCGCAGAACTCCAGCAACATATCATATGTGGGTATAGTTGGGCGGTCCTTTACAAAGGACATGTTTATTTTTATGATTATGTAAACAGGTCAGGCTAAGGAACAAGGCGAACACCATATATATGTAATAAATGTGCGGTCTTTGAGCCCTAAATGCACATGATACTTTAAGTTTGTTAGCCATAACCCTGGGCTCTTTGGCTTTTCATATCCAGGCAATGATTGATTTAATGAAGGCAGCACCAAAGGCACAATATCAGATTCTGACTTCCTACATACATATACCTGTTGCAAACCCTTGGCAGAATTAACAATTCAAATTATGGCAATAAATTCTGCAGTTCCTATTTACGGGTGTTTTGCCATCTGCATTTGTGGCTTCCACTATAGTTTCCCATTTTTTGGGATGAGCTCTCCTGGGGTGTGTTTTACGACCCAAATATGCAACAGCACCTCCAAAGTTATATGATTCACGCTGAAATTGCTTTTGGAGTTTTGCATATTTGCCAGAATGTGCTTTAAAATATGCTGGGGTTAAAGTTAACAAATTTTTTGGGGAAGGATATATAAAATCAGATGAAAACTTTAGCTTTTAATAAGCAGAAAAAGTTTATTTCTAGCAAATGAACAAGTCCTCAAATGGAAATGAAAAATATAAATCATCATTGGATGAAAAATATATCAAGTTTGTGGGGTCGTAAATGTTTCTAACATTTTCAAATATATTAAAGACACACTAGACTGAATTTCTATACAAAAATTCCGAGTTTGAGAAAATATTCTTTTTCTTAATGAACGATTGTTTTTCTTTCATTCAATTGAGACGTGGGCGTGCACATGTACAAATACTGAGGCACTTGAGAATCAATTCGCAAATATCACGAAAAAAAAACGTGAATCCTAATCTACTGGCATAAGACACACCTGCTACCAATTCCCATCATGTTTGTTTATTATATTTCGCAATAGGAGGCCATGGTTATGCTGACATCTCTTTTCCTTACTCGTGCCGAAAAGTTGAATTTATGATAATAAGGAGTCCAAATAATGATGAGATATACAATTTATATAATTACGTAATTTTTCATTTATATTTTTAAAAGACTTAAGGCTTTTTTGGTTGTATTTTTTAGAGAAAAAATTAAGTATTACAAACGATTTAAATTATTCTTACCTCGTTAAAGAAGTCGTGGATTATTTATTTATTATTTTTGTTTTACTAAAGTTAAACTACTTTGGATTAAATATAGTATTATTATTCAGAAGTACTATTAATTAAGTCGTTGGTTTTTAATGATTTATTAGAACATGAATATTGTATGACAGGTTTTCCTCAAATATACCAAATCTCTCCTTTGCGCACGTAAGATTGAAGGCTCTTGGGAATACAACTCAAATGATTTTCATCCAAACACATGATTAATTATATGGAATGCCACATATGTTTGTAGGGTAGGCTCTTTAAATATCGTTTTAATTTATTTTGCACTAAATGCTTCATTAATTTTACTGTGCACTATTCGTAACACGATTCACTTGTTTACATTTCGTATATTTTTGAGAATTTTTCATTTTTGTTTCACATTTGTCTATACAATTATAGTGGGTCTCCGATTAGCTCGACGAATCCGACATATAGTATTGCTATAAATATACCAAAAATATTGTATTCCATTCGCTCAATTTTTTCTGCAATACTTTGTAATATGGAATAAAAACAAAGGCAGAAAGCAGCTTCAAGTGCTATTGACTTGGGCCGTGCACTTACGATTAATGGTTTTTAAGATAGTTCTTATATTATTTAAGTCCAAATAAAAACTGTCTGTTCATCACAATAACGACTTAATAATTTCCAAAATTATTTTCATAATAAAAACAGCTTTGAATTTATGTTCTGCAAGATAGTTCACTGTTTTTATGACCTTGGAGATTACTTTATAATTTTTAGTGGCTATTTTCAACCCCAGGTGTGCAGTACCTGGAGTTAGGATTTTAAGATTCTTAAAAAGTTTTTAAACCACTTTTGGATCCATTCGCGACCGCTGGTCTGATGGGTAGTTAGCAAATTATCTTCAAAGTTTTAAAGTTCTAATTAGTGATTAAGCCCTTTGCCGAATTAAAATTTTCAAAAAAAAAAAAAGTATATATCCAAATATTTCGAAAATTTTATAATAAATTATATAGGATTGTGGTTACTTAATTCAAATATCGACTTCCATTTCATATTTTCGATACAATTTTGAAACAAATTTCTTTTCAAAACTTCGATCATAAATCAAATTTAACAATTCGAGTGTTCTGACATATCTAAGCAATTTTTTTTTTAATTTATGGACTTCCACACGACTTTAACATAAATATTTCAAAAATCACGGACATGTCGATGCGAAGTAATCGACAGCCAAACTCACACAAGTGCACGCTTGTCCGCATATTTCGGTAGAAAATCGGGTGAAATATTATCCAAAATCACTCGGAGCCTTGGCCAAATTCTCGTCCGGTTTTGGCAACTTGCGTCCGATTCGTTCGAGGTTCCGCGACATTCTAGCCACTCGGCCGTTTTGGGGCGAACGGGCTAGCGAAAGCCGCCCGAGTCGGTGGCACTCGGCTGGTGGCATGCCACTTTGGTTAACAGAGCTCTGCTAGATTAACAGCCACGGCACCTCTTCCTATGGCACGCTTGCTTCACATTTGCGTCACGTGCTGATGTCCTTTTGCTGCTGTTGTTGCATTGAACTTGAACTAGTGGCAAAGTTTTTGCCGTTGCCGTTGCCGTTGCTGTTGCTGTTGCGGTTGTTATTGTTAGTGTTGTTGTTCTCACGTTGGCGCGCATTTTGCCGGTTATTTTTGTGGTCACCTCTCCTCCAAATCGCTCACCACGCAGGCGCCCTCCATGGGGGTGACCAAATATCGGATATATGTGTTTTATTTTTTTTTAGATTGGCTAAAGCTATTACCGACTTTTTAAATTCAAAATCTTTATATAATTTTGAACCATTTATACTTCAAACTAGTCTGTGAATGAGAATATTTTCACAGCATCTTATTAGTACACAAAACTATTTATAACTTTTGATGTTATGGAGAAGCAAATATTGACAATGAAAACATTTTAGTTACAAATTTTTTATCTATCTTTTACTCATTTTTTATTTTATTTTTTTTTAACAGCAATAAAACATTGTGTTAAATAAAAATGCAACCAAACGGGATGAGGTTTATTTCCTTAAATATATTTTTTGTTGCATACTTTCAGGACACACGCTGCGCCATATTTGCATTCGCCATTTTGCGCTTATCAGTAGATGAACAAAGTTATCTCTGGACAATAATATTAACAAAATTCAACTTTGCAGATTCTCTTATAGAATTAATGTTTAATTTGTAGATTATTTTCAAATCTCTGTTTTTTTTAATCTGAAAAAGAGGAAAGAATTAACAATTTATATTTTCTTAACTGAAATATTTCGCAAACAATAGGACAACTCTAAACGAAAAAGAGGAAATTTACCGCAAAAAGACTTAAAGTTAAGTTATGGACGCCATTTTTCTGCCTGAGACGAATCCTTGGCTCAAGTGGATGTTGCAACGTGAACTTGATACTGAAAGCTGAACAACTCTGAAAGCTGAAGCTGCAGTCTGTTGGAGAAGATTTGCTTGCATAAAAGTTTACAAACAAAAATCAATCGTCGATGGTAAGACTGGTTGGAGGCTTCTTGCAAAGTCGGGGCGACTTTTTCCATGATATTAAGCAAAGCCGCCAAGT
Source organism: Drosophila atripex (assembly GCA_035045925.1). NCBI lineage: Eukaryota > Metazoa > Arthropoda > Insecta > Diptera > Drosophilidae > Drosophila > Drosophila atripex. The sequence goes on from JAWNOP010000070.1 coordinate 13,545,244, forward strand.
GCATGTGTTTAAAGTTTGGATCCGTAAGAATTGTCCAATGTTTGTAAATGAAAAGCCACAAAACCGCCTGAAATCCTTTCAATAGAAAGTGCTGAAATGAAAAAAAGAACTGGTATAATACTTGGAAATAAAAATGGTAGAAACCGGTTTCAGTGAATATAATATTTTTACTTTTAATACTCAATTGTCTAAGAATTTAACTCCTAAATAATTGTATAATGTTTCTATATATGAAAATATATTTTTCAACCCAAGAGTACACCTTGTGAGGCTTTCACTTAAAATAGTTTTCCGTACTGGATTTTTCTTACTTTTTTTTAAACATGAGTAACCACCATGCAGAAGTTTTTTGCCCCACAGCCAAGTTCAAGTAGAAAAGTCGAAAGTCCTAGACAGAACATGGAATCGGTGAATACTTGGAATCGAAAGCATTAAAATGTAACCGGTAAGCTTTCGGTAAATAATTTAAGTATGTATACATTGAGCTTAGTACCGAACAAAGTAGAGTGTGGTAAAAAATAAAGATTAAATGTTCCATTGGACTTTGAATGCAAATTTAATTTTAAAACGCAGCATGTGGCTTCGCATAGGAATTAAATCAATTGTTACCAACTCGGGCACCATTCACTTGAAAATTAATTGATTTTACCCCAGCAGCGCTCCAGCCAGTCGACAATGCGGTTGGTTAAACAAGCAGCAGAAACCAAACAGGAACAGAACAGTAACTCATCAAAGGCAATTAATTGAACAATGCATCTAGTTTCTGGTAAATTTGCTCACATGACGCAAGTCCTGAATAGAAACTAGAAGAGTCATAAGAATTTACTCAAGTTAAGTTTAAATCTTCGGTACTATAAAGTGTACTTTTGATTAAAAACTAATTTTTAAACATTTAAAAACTATATCAAATATCACTCCCATATTTAATAATAGTTACTGCAACTTATATGCGTTCTTAGTAGCCTCTTTCTTTTATCTAAATCCACATCTGCTACTTAAAACCACTCAATACTTAAACCACACATACTTTGTATCTAGCTTTCTAGTGTCTAGCTTTTGAGGAAAGCAACGCCCTAATCCTTCGCCATTAGCCAAATACTGGATATAGCTTTTCGCGCATTTAATCAAAAAAGTCAACCGACTAGAGATAGTACCACAGACAAATCTCGGATGCCAGGCAATTCATCAGACGAGGGCGTGGAGAACATTAAGTTTATCTTCGAGACCTTAAACAAAGAAACTATTAAAATCAAGTCACACTGATGCGCATGTTATCTATGTCCTTCAATGTGCTGGATATTTGTTAAAGCTGAATGCAGAGTTCGCCAAAGGGTTCATTAGACTTTCCAGTTGGAACATTAAAGCCAATGAACGTATAAAATGCAAGATAGGAAGCCAGCCTGAAAAAGAAGAAAGGCCAACATGGCAGAGGTGGCAGATGCAGATGCAGCGTCAAAGACATGGCAAAGTAACTTCAAACAAAGGCCAGAAAGCCTTGCAGAATAAAAGCAAACGTGACACACGACATTGAACTATGGTGCGTTGGTAAACCAAAGCAAAGTATGCAAAGCATATGCCTCATATAGTGAACATGCAAAAAAAAAATCAAAATGGAAGGTATGAAAAAATACCACCATTTCGCTGTTTGTGGGAAAAAACTTTGCCGACCGGACTTTCACCAAAGTTTGGCCCAAAAAGGAACTTGCAGCAAATCGCTTGTATAATTGTCGATGCCTGAGGATATTTAGGCCTTCCTCCATCCGCCCCATCCGGCACTTGTCTGCTCTTTAAGGCCGTGTTTGATTTGCACACGCAGGGTAAACGCAAAGTGCCATTCTCCTCTGCCTTTCTGGCCCGTCTTTTATGCCGCTCTGGGCTGCCATTATTCATTAGATGGCTGCTCGTGAATGGGTCGTAACGTGCCAAAGTTTGGTTTTGGCTTGGTTTGGTTTCGTTTGGCAAGCTCAACACTTGCTCACTCGCCTGCCATTTCGGGATTGTTCTAATTAGTGACGAGATGGAAAGTTTGGGCCAAGTTTCAGCTGCTAGCCGCTTAATGGCAACACATCATCAATACCAGTTGCCCTTGGGTCTTTTCTAGCTCCTTGAAGCATTTAAAACTTCATAATTGCTTTCATAGCTTTTGAATAAAATAATTAAAGTTGGCAATAAAATTATCGAATAAGGAAGAAGGCTGTTCAATAAAGAGTTGTTAACAATCATATTTGAAAAGGGCGGAGAACATTCTGTAACAGACCTTTTCTTTCTCAAAAATATTTAGTATTTTTATTTAAGAAAAAGCTATAAAGAATCCCACCCTCAGTTCATAATTAAACCCCTGATGAGTTTAAACAAAAAACCGGGTCTCGCTGGTTAAACAATCATTTATAATTCAATTATGTTGATGTTTTAATAACAGTACACAGTATTGGGTCATTGTCAATAGCCGGAGGAAGTTTGTAATTACAGAAAACTGGCGGTTCGTCCTATGGCTACAGGTGGGCGGTCGAAGCAGCCCCCATTATCATCATGGTAGTCATCGTCATCATCTTGGCTGCCCTGTGGCACGTTTCGTGTCAATAACTTACAATTAGTTGATGGTAGTGGGCGGTTATTGAGGGCATGTTCTTCTTCCCTTTGGCCAAAACTAATAGATAATAATGACAACACCACAAGTGCTGGTGGTTCACTGGCCTTCTGCACGCCTGCAAGTCGATGGATGGATGACAGGGTTCACTGCACCATTTATGCCCTGGTACTCCTTGTGTACAAAGGACTTTTCTCTTCGTGAATGAATGCTCAAATGAATGCACGAAATTCCGAAAAGGAAGCACCTGCACGCAAAAAAATCATATTTATGAAGAAGGATTAATTGGAATGAAAGGATAGTAGTGCTTTTCCATCATCGATAAAGTCTAAAATAGATTGAACTCCTTTTTTAGACAACGTCATGCTATTTTTGAGTCTATTAATCATAAAACTTGAATAAATTGAAACAAACGACATTTACCTCTTAGAAAGAACTAAGAATATAAAAACTTTAATTTATTAGAATTGCTTCCATGCCCTCAGCTTTCAAAGCTATATTTAAAACCTCTCCGTCTGGTCAAAGGTGAATGGTCAGTGAAGCAAAATCAAAGACGACGTTCAGCGTATTTTTTTTGCCAATTTAATTGTTAAATGCAAATCGGGTATCCCGAGACATCTGATGGCGAACATCATAAAATGCAAGCCAAACAACTTTTTATTAAATTCCCAACACACAATTATACCGAAGCTCCAGGTGCGCCAGACCGGCAAGGTAATGGCCTTGTCACTTAGCTTCAATTGAAACAAAGTTATTCCGCTGCTGTTCTGCTCTTTTTACTGTTTTACATTTTATTGCCCGATGTTGTCCCTAAAAATCAGCTCTGAGTTAAAACAAAGCAATCATGTAGAACCTCATTGCCTACTCATTGCCACTTTAGTTGCCTTTATTTTGCCTTTTATGGTCTCCCAAAACAGGCATCATAGAAGGCTATATTCAGGCAGTCAGTAGTGTAAGTTCTAGTTGTGCTTCAGTACTTCATTTCTCATTGAGCAACAAAGAACAAAATCAAAAATGCCGTTTAATAAGGTAAGAAAAAAAATATAATTTTGAATAATTTTATCCATTTTATCTTGTAGCCCCCGGAAATAACGTTTCCTATACACAATAGCCACTTCAACAAAAGTTTGGCCAATGTTAAAGTGGCATGTGCACTGGCCCTGACTGCTCCTCTTCTGCTGTATGTTTTTCGTAATGCGCCACGTAAGAGGAAGTATAAGTACTTCTATTCGCATTACGACCCTTTGGATGCCTTCGATCGCATGATGAATGGAGGATACTTGGACTCATGTCCTCCTGGTTCTGGAGGCAAGAAGGACAAAGACAAAGAAAAGGACAAAAAGAAGAAGAAATAAACGTAAAATAATGCATATGTAAGGATTAAATAGTGTAATGGATAGAAAGGTATCAGGACACATACAATGTTATCTAGTAATATATGAAAATCACACTGGAAAGGAAATGAAACAAGGTTAGAATTCTAAGAAATTGAACTGGAGCATTGCAAACAATCTATAATCTAGGATAATCTTCATAAATGTTGCAGATTTCCTTAATTTTGGTCCATCGAATCCAAAATTGCAAAACACACCATGAATAAACGGTAATGGACGTTTCTAACAACTGATCTCATCTAAAATCGCAACAATCTTCGCGAACGTTGCTATCTCATAATACACACTTGAAAAAATAAACGGTAATGGACGCTTCTGCGAAATAATAGAAGCATATCAACACACTTAGAAAAAAAAGGATAATGGAAGCAACCGCCATCTTTGAGCTTACATCGTCTTCATAAAAGCCTTTTTTGGATATCGATGATCAAAATGTAAACTTACACATTCATTTTTAACCAAAGACACTTGAATAATCTTGTTAACGCAGATTGAACTCTCCACAAACTTGAATTATAAATAAATGTGAGCGCCGCCTGAATATATTTGTTTTCATTTTAGAGTTCAATGGGTTAAAAAATTTGTATCCTTAAAATCAAATAGATACTTAAAGCTGTCTCTGATCATAAGAATCATTATCAATAAATCAAAATACCCTAGAAGGTTGTAGAAAGTAACCAAGCAGGCGGGATAAAAGTTTTCAAATCAAGTTTCTTGGAAGGCAAGATGAGGGGCGAAACCACACCCAAGTCAGATGACAAGCTGCGACAAACTTGCAAACAGTATCGAAAATAAAACTTTTTTCGGTGGCAGGAGGAGAATCGTACGAGGCTCGTCCACAGCCAGAGTGTCCTTGTACAATAATGCCAGAAATGCATAAAATTTCAATAAACTTGCTGCCTGATGCATGCTAAGAAAAAGAGATTCGCGGCTGTTTCGCGATTCGGCCTGAAAAAGGTTGTAAGTGCAACGTAAGTGAAATGGGAAAATTTATTGTTGCGTTGCGCGTTGACATGCAGTGTGGCATTGTCACGCTAGCTGGTCTGAAATTTTTGGGGCCTGGAGGGGTATTTGAATCCCATCTCAAGTGGGAAGCCTTTGGTGCCTATCCAGATCCATTCATGCAGTAAGCCGCATCAATGAGTCGCTAACTATCTTGTTCAGAAGAGAGCTACATACATAGTTTTGTGCTCATTGGTGCTCAACCAACTTTCAGCGTTTAAGCCTAAGCTTCTTATATTGCCTGACCCCAAAAGTATTTTAGCAATACGCCACCCATTTTAAAAGCCTGTGGTGACTCTTGACAGTTCCTGCCCCATTCTCTTTTCCTGACAGGGGCAGCGAGACGTGCTCGGCTTGTAGAACACCTCCGACATCAGACCGCAAATGCTGCAAATTGCTTCTCGACAGCAGCCACAATAGCAAATAAACTACGGAGGTTAAGAAGCCAAAGTCGCAATGGAATTACTCTATGACAAACAAAAACCCATGACGTTGGCTTTTCAATAATCAAAAGGTCGAAAGATTCCTCCAACATTTATTCTAGCATGTTTCTAAAACAGAAACAATTTATGAATATGACATTGAAAGCATTGCCCTGTAAGCTATATAGAATTCATACTATTAGTAAATTTAATTGTAATTAATTTTTAATTAATTTATAATTGCCTTTAAGACGAATATTGTCTATAAACTTGTAAGGTATCCAGAAGAAGTACTTCAAATAATTTTTTGTCTCGTTGCGTCGGCCATGGTCCTCGGCTATTTTGCATATTGCTGCTGCCCACGTAAACAGAAATATTTTTTGCCACGTCTTGTTGCCCAAAAGTATTTCAGAAGATTCCTTTTTTTTCGGGGTTTTTTTCGTTGGATAAACAAAGCAACATTTTTATGGCTGCTTCCGGTCCTGGGAAAGTTGCATCTTAAGCGCTGTTTGCCTTCACTTTCAAGTCTTATTCCTTGTTGTTTTTCTTTCCGCTTACATGTGTTTAGGAAAAGTGTTTTTATAGATACGATTATGTGTTGTTGGACTCAAACCCTTCTGTAACAGTCTGCCAGTTAATTTGCATAGACGGGCAATACGGTTTTTTTGAAATATGAGAGGATCTATTGTGAAGGATTGTTACATTTTTCTACTTATACAATTTTTTTTAAGCATTTTTCTTGTAAATATCCCTTTTGCATAATTTCCAATCTCATTAACCGACGCACTAGCCTCCGGCCAAGGATTTTCTGATTACGAATTCTTCAACCAACATGTTTACGACCGCTTGGGTATCTCTCCTGGCAAGCAATACGATGAAGTATTCCATTATGCTGGGCTCGTCCAATTGCAAGTCATAAACATTCCTTTCGAGCAAAATGTATTGGGCAAAAATGTTTCATGGTCTGGCTGGGCAACAGCAGTAACAAAATGTTTACGACCACCAACGGCTAGGCAGTTTGAATTTGAAAATCCCGAAATTGACATTCGACCCTGGCAGATTATTAACTCCTTGTTGATACTGCCGGTCCTACTCATTCTCTTAGTTAACAGGGTTTTGATAAATCAGAGTGGCTTAAAGGATATGAGCTCTGGCACTGCTTGATGCATTTTATGGGCTACTCACGCCCCCGACTCGGAGGAGAAATTCTTTGGCCGTTCGTTTGGCAAATTGCAACTTGACAACACAGCACAGAACTTTTCAACCTGTTAATGCGGCACGAATCCAATTCCGTGTGCAAAAAATACCGAGAAGTTGATTTATTGCCATATTTATGGTTCCAAAGGCTAAATTCAATGGCCTATTTATTGGCGAAAAATGGTTATTATAGCCGTTGACAAGCGTAACACAAATTGTTGTTGCCGGGGCTTTGAATCGAACAATTGAACTTTTTGATTGAGTTGTGTGGGTGTTGGGGAAGTGGAAATATGCGGAAAACGAGAATACAATGAATGTTTAAAAATTGAACTGATGCATTTGTGAGGATTTGTGAGGGGAAACCCAAGAGTTGAGCCAGAAATAAGATTGCACTAAGCTCTTCTGTTGCAATATTGGAAAAAGGTATTAAAAATCCCATTAGAATACAAAAAGTTGTAAATTAATTTCACAAAACTTATTAAGTTTTTTCATTAAATTCTCCAGACCGGAGAGGCTAAAAAGCTTATCGTTTAGGGAATACGGAAATTCGTCACAACTACTTCCCTTATATTATTAATATTCTCTATTTCCAACTCTTTTTCATAAAAATATAAGTTCTCACTCGAGAATTTCGGCACGCGTGCCCTTACATAATGGAGCCAGCATAAAATATACAGTTCTGGAGTCTCGAGAACAAAGAACAACAGAGAATTTAAATAAATAAAAAAATTCCTCTGAGAGAATGTAATTCGACCACAAGCGCGGGTGCGATGTTAATATAATTTATGAAAACCATGACTTTCAGTTGTAGGCAAGGAGCAGGATGTGCCTGTGAAATACTTGGTCTTAATCAAAAAGCACGCTGAATACGTTGACACGTTGTGGGAATATCAAATGGTAGACTAGGTCCGAAAAAACACACACCAAGATGAATGTGCCCGGAGATTTAAGTTATGAGCTGCATGTTACGCATACGCCATGTAGTCAGAAAAATTGCTACAAAGTGGTAAATGCTTAATATCCCATTCCAACTCTCTCAAGCGCGCTGTTCTTAAAGGCATCATCATAAATTAAATCACTTGAACACAAGAACCCGTTCTAACTTTTCATAAAAAAGGAGCAGCCGCAAAAATGTATTCCCCCATCACAGCACGGTCCCACGTGGCGCATGCTTAATTTGTTTTCTTCTAAAAATTCTTCATCTGTGGCTGAGTGCAAACATCAAAGCTTATGAATGACTCAAAAATGTGTGTATAAATAGACAAACCAGAAAAAAATGAAAATTTATTGATTCAAGTTAAAGAATCATCCCTTCCAGCACCCTTACAAAAAAAGTGAAAAAAAGAAGCAGTCTCATATGTATATTTTTATAAACACATGTATTTTTTTATAAACACATTCTTGAGGTTTTTTAAGCCTACTATCAATACAACTCTTTAAATAGAAAAAAGTTTGGCTATTTCTCCTATTTGGAGTTTGGCTATATTAAAGCAGAAACTTTTTTTCTAGCTACGCAGTGTGGTGAAATTTTTGCCATTTGCCAAGCGCCTCGGAAAGTTGTATTTTTTTGGTAGCGACCAAAGTTTTATCGATGCCTCAAAATGCATTATAGTTTTGTGCTTTTCAAAGCGCGTGCTGATAGGATTATTAAACTTGTCCGAAAAGTTCCAGCCATGGCAAATTTAAACACATTAAATAGTCCTTATGTCCTTATGTTAAGAGAAAGGCAAACTATGCAGGTGTTTATTTTGTAGCCGACATTGTTGGTCGTTTTAATCTTTTCACCCCGGTGAGGTGTTCACCCCGACATGTGGCAGTATTTACGCCAACAAAAACTACAGAAAAAGCCACAAAAAACAGAAATAATTTGTATGGCCGTGCGACGGTCGGGTTAACCGAACTTAAGTCGCTGAATTACACAGTTTGGAAGCATTTCACCGACAGTTGTCACGGCACCAATCGATTTGCAATGGTCGACAATGTATATGTACCCGCGATGAGGACGAAATTTTCTGACAGCTTTGTTTTAATTTATTTTTATAGCGACTCTGCTCTTTTTGTCAGACAAAAGATAATTAAAAAGGTATTCTTTGTAAAATCGAAAATCATACACTCTCTCAGTTCAGTAATCACTTCGTTGTCATACACTTTTTTCAGCAAAAAGTTTAGAAATAAGTTAAACCATATTTTATTTTTTAACCGTCGTGGGGCACGCTTACGGCAATGAAGAGGAATAAAGTGAAAGATTCATGTGACATTTTTTCTGCAGCCGCAGAGTTCGAAAAAGTTTTTGGTTTGTGCCTTATGGGAATTAATCAAGTACATTGAACTGTAAGCCAACAACACCCAACTTAAAGCCCTTCTGAATCTTAACTTGGCAACAAAAAACTTGGGACAATTGTGAAGAATACTTTTGGTCACCGGTTGGCGAAACATTTTTATTTTATACGAAAAGGGCACAGGGGATTGAGTTGAATTTGCTTGCGGTAACTTTAACATAAATATTTAAATTGCAATGTTTTCCTATTTAATATTTATACCACAAATTCTTGCTCAAAGCGAAAAATATTTTCACAGAAATACATTTAATTGGAATTGCCTCAATTGTAAAGAATTTGTGCAATGAAAAATTCCAAATTATCAACAAAAGAAATGTATTTGTTATGCACTAATCCAATAACAGATATGCAAATCTGATTAAAGGAATTTACTTTTACTGGCATACCTTAACCGAATTGATTTAAAGCAGTTAAAATGAATCATACAGTTCGTATAGCCCTATATTCCAAAATTCAAACTTCAACGAAATGCAAGTCTTTTCAGTCTTGTTTTTCAATTTATTTATTTCGTTTGCCGTCGCTTGTGAATTTGTTTGTTCAATAAACTATAGACCAGTCTGCGGATACGATGGGGAGTGCTATATTGATGCGCGAAACGTTTGCCTTATGAAAAAGATCAATTGCAAGAAAATGAAGGACAAACAAGCAGGTAAAAAATAAGCTATAGAATGTAACGAAAACGCAACTACCAGCGTGAAAAATTCCAGCTTTCAGATACATTCGACCTGGAATGTGCAATACTTCACTAAAGAGATGCAGAGAACCGATGAATCCGGAATCTGTAGAATCTTGATTTGATGTATTTCAAGCTACCCTTTAAATTGAAATAAAAATATTTTTTATTTCACGCAGCAAAAGAATGGGCAAATTGCTCGGCAATGCCGCGTACATGGAAGTGTTCTGAACAGCAAATATATTACGAAAATCCGAAGCTAAGCTACAAAGTTACTTAACCAAGAAATTTTGAAAATGGCTGACTCGGGCAACTGTCGTCGGCTTCAGCACCAGCGCCGCCGCCCGCCTCCGCTCAAATCGTATTGCAGTCGTAGACAAATGTCCTGACCGAAATCCGCGGAGCGAAGGGGGAGACGGATCACTGGAACACAACCGTGCGTCTGCCGCCGAAAGGACCCGTCGTCCCTCGGCGGAGGCATCGGAAAGCCGATCCGAACTATGTCGCCTCAGCAATGCCAGGCAGAATTACTGGGAAACAAAGGTGTGACGGAGGGTCGGCACTGAGCAGATCTGATAAACAGATGAATCACCTGTATATCGATCGATGCACAGAACAATCACAGAATACACTTCCATCTACCGTTACAAACTTTTCCCATTATATACGACCAATTTCGGAAACTGCAGTTGAGAATTATAAGAACAGCAAAAAAACAGGGTGGGTTTTTGCCTTTTCGTCAGAGAAAGCAACTCTATACAAGAAATAAAACTTTCTTTTAAATTGAAATAAGTGGAAATTGAAAAAAAATAAATTAGGAAAAATAAAATTAAATCAATAATATTAATTTTAACACTGTTTAATTTTAGTTTCTAATCTTGGGAATTGAACTCGCTTTCTATTTTTACCTGAAGTGCTGTAGCAACCAGCCATTGCCAGTTGTTGCCTCACTGACGCAAGGTAGTTGATGGTTGACTATGCTATTAATAAACTTCTCAGGGTGTTGCCTATTTTTAAGGGACAGCTTAAAAAACAATTACATTTTTACTTATTTTTTAAGATTGTTTAAGATTTAGGGTTTTTATAAACCTGATGTACCTTTAAAAATCTGTTTTCATTGAAAGATTAATCATATTATTAGTCAATTATTCATCAATACTCACCATTAATTCCTAAATTTGTTTTTTGGTTGTTTTGTAATAAAAAACATTAAAAGGACATTGAAAGGAATAGGCAATAATTTTCTTAGAAGTCTTAACAACGTCCCAATTAACGATTCAAGCCACTGATTCCTCAAATCAATTAAAAATGTTGTATCGAAGTTAATTGCTTTTCCGCAGCATTTGTTGAAATCTAATTGTAATGGAACAAACAGATAAATGGAGAAGGACATTATATTTTGATGATGAAAATTAATTGTTAACCTTGGCTCGAAAGTAATGCTATTGGGAAACACTTTGAGTGCCAAAATTTAATATGCATTTAACAAATTACTGAAATGAATCAATAAAATATGAAGTGTTCAAGACAATTATCCTTCAAAAATAAAGCCTCATTTCTTAGTATTATAGTTTGAAATAAAATAAATTAATAATGCTGCAACAATATTCAAAGTGACAAATTCAAATATTATACAAGCACAAAATCCCCAACCAATTAAATTTCATGCCTGGACAATTGAAACGGCTTTAAAATGTTCAACTTTTCGGTGACATTCTCACTGAACGTGTGTGTGCTGCTGGTGGCATTGTACAAACGCCGCAATCCGCAATTAGTTGCGCTCTTAATCCAAGACTCAAACACCGAACCCAACAACAGCCAAGAGCCAACAGCCAACAGGCAACAGCCATGATGGAGCTTATCCCATCTAGTTTCCGGAGCTGCAAAATTTGCTACCAATTTGTCCCAAACATTGGCGCTGGCTTTAATGTCTTGCCATTAGTTGGCGTTCTTGTTTACCCTAAAGCGAGACCGATTTGTAAACTTTATTTTGAATGCTTAAAGCCTATTAAATGTACGACAAATTTAAATAAATTAATCGGTGGTCACAAACAACCACAGCAGCCAGGTAGCCTAGAGCATGGATGGGTCGACAATAAAGAGCTTTGGGAGACCACATGAAGAGGTTGGTTCGATACGAAGCAGACACAACATGCATAAAAGTTCAAAATGTTGGTCCCAGGTCATCCAAGTTTATTTGTTCAGGCCTTCCCGCCTTTTCATAAAGCAATTTTTGACTTTGATAGCGACATGTCAGGCGCAGGACTAACATATGTAGGTTCGTGCACGCAAAGGTGATTGTTTTGCGGCGTAGTCTGCTAATGAATGCATACCTCCTGACCCCGCTGGTCTAGGTTACTCAGAATCCTTGAATTAATTCTCCCAAAAAAAAATTAAACAAAATTTCATTTAAAACATTATCTCGTTTACAAATAAATGATGTAACAAGCACGACTTTTTTATAAAAGGATTAAAAGTTAAAAAGTACAAACAGTATTTACAAATACTCGTATTCAACTAGGCTAGAACGTGTTTATCCTGCGGGGTCTTAGGGGACCTCCAGGTTAAGGCAGTTGATCCAGAAGTTGTCGATGGTGTGGTACAGGTGGGGCAGCGCATTGCCAATTCCATGGTTCTCATCCGTGTAGGTCTGGGATATTGGGATATAACACATAAGTTATTGTGGGGCAAAGTAGGAAGCCATTTAAGTGACTTACCTGTTCCTCGAATGGAATATCCGCCCTCTGGAGTAGCTTAGCCAGCAGCAACGAGTGCTGGTAGTGGACATTGTCGTCTCCAGATCCGTGAATCAACAGGAAGTCGTGAGTCTTAAAGTTGTCCAGGTTGCCAAAGACACTGCTTTCGTTATACTTTTGGGCATTATCTTCTTCAGTTGGCAGACCCATATAACGTTCAGTATAAATTGTATCTGGAAAGAAAGATTATGTTTAGTTTTTTGAAGTTTTTATGGAGATAAGATGTATTCAGTCACCCACCGTAATATAACCACGAAGTGACAGGAGCTACTGAGACTCCGCACTGGAAGATATTTTTATTATCGTTTTCGATGGTCTTTGCCGTCATGTAGCCTCCATAGCTCCATCCCCAGATGCCGCAACGATGCTTATCCACATAGGGCAGGTTCTTCTGCATCCACTGAGTGACAAACAATTGATCCTCGACCTCGTGCTGTCCCAGATTATTGTTAACAGAGAAGAGCAGGTCCTTTCCCTTGTTTCCCGTGCCACGGCCATCGATGTACGCGTAGATTGTGTCCCTGGAGGTGGTTACAAAGGCCTCGTAGCCCACCACAAACGAGTTTGTAACCCGCACAGAGTTGGGTCCTTGGTAGACCACCACGATCAAGGGATACTTTTTTTCCTCGTCGAAGTTTGGCGGAAGAGCGAGCTTGGCGTATCCAATGCTTCCATCCGCCAAGGTAACATTCAGAAAGCGGTAGCTGGGTCGCTGCTTTGCCTTCAGAGTGGCTCTGTAGGCAGAGTTGGGCTCCCAATCAACCACCAGCGTATTCGTGGTGGCCTCGAAGATGCGGGTGTAGGAGGGATTAGGCCCGTTGCAGGACAAGGTGTAGTAGGAGAAGGACTTGCTGAATGTGCCGCTGGCGGACAGGCACTTCTGACCATCCACATCGACCTGGTTGCAGCTGAGGCACTCGTCGTTGCTGAACACATGGTATACTGATGGATCATGGGGCTGTGTGGCCTGATAATATCTGTAAAAAGATTATTACTATCGAATTATACCATTTCATACATGATTATACTCACAGTTTGTCCCTCGCTTCGTCATATCCATAGATGGCCAAGACCGTGAAGTTTCCACGCGATTGCCAGCTATTGACTCCCGTCTCCAGGTCGATGTTCCACACCTGCGGCCAATTGTCGATGAAGTAGGAGAAGATGCAGCTCTTGCCCGAGGAGAGGCACTTCGGTGTGCCGATGTCCACCCATCCGTGCGGTTCCTCCAGGCGCTTCACCTCCGCGCATGGTCCCAGGTAGCTGCAGCTCTGAATGGAGGAGAGGTTCTGGCGCCGATTCATCCAGGTGATTAGAAGGTGGGTCTCGTTGGACCACACCACGTTCTGCAGGATGTGGTCGGTGCCGACCACTTCCACTGGCGCCACAATGAGCTGCACGGTTGGGTCATTGTCGGCCACGTCGTAGACCCGCAGATACACCAGCGGGTTCTTGGTGCCCGACTTTGGGTACTTCAGGTGCTCCTCATGCGGGTATTGGTAGTAGGTGGTAGCTCCATCGCCGTAGATGAAGTAATTGAAGGTCTCCACCTCGGTATCGTCAAAGAAGCCAACGGCCAGCTTGGTTCCGTCCGCAGACCACCAGATAGCGCTGCCACTGCTGAGCACCTCCTCTTCGTAGACCCAATCGGGCACCCCGTTGTAGACAACTCCGTCGACGCCGTCATCCGTGATACTGATCTCGAGGTTCTCGTTGAAATGGATGTACACGTTGTTGAGGTAGACGTAGGCCAGGCGATCCCTCAGAGGCGACCATCCGCAGTACTGCAGCTTCTCGCCCTTGTGGATCTGGACAGTGGTGTCCGTTTCGATGTCGTAGACGTCGTACTGGGCGATGTACGAGTGCCGGAACTTCTCCGTAAGGTTGTGACGGATCAGGATCTTTGTGTTATCAGCTGACAGTGTGAACGTGGCTCCCACATAGTTGTTCTGGGAGATAGATGGCTTTTAGATTTAGTTGGGTCACCTTGAAGTGTTTTCCAATCTTACCAGAAAAGAAGAGGCCTGGAAGATTGTGTCTGTTTTGGTGGCAGCGTTGTATTTGTGGATGGATCTATCCGAGGCAGTGTAATAAAACTCTTCATCTATAGATCCAAAACATAATCAGACAAGTATTTTAAATACATTAATATAAATAGTACTATTAATAAATTTATATGTTGCAGCTGTTTGGCGACTTGCCTGACAACTCCACCAGCCATAACTCACTTAATAGTAATATATTTCGAAAACGTATTCAACAAAGTGATCCAGTTGGCATTAAAATCAGCAAATGGGAAAAAATTCAACTTTCTTTTTAGGCAGTTTGGTTTCGAAATGTAGAAAAAACCCAAATCCATGGCTGATTTGAAGGGAAAGTCAGTCTATATAAAGGGTATTGCTACTATCTAGACACGTTGATTTTAGGAAACCACAAGACTATGATAAGAAACCACATATAATCACGCTATCGGGGGACTAACTTGATGATCGTAATTCATTGAAGATTAGATTTGAGGAATTAGATTTCTCCGGGCTTCAATATGACATAAAAAAGGAGGACTTTTTGTTTCAAGCCAACTTGGTTATGAAATTCAGGGGTTTTTTCAGGAAAAACACATATTTTTGTGAATAGATGTTTACGTTTTGAAATTCATTGATGCTATGGGAAAGCCACGGCACGGAAATAAGTGAAAAGACATGGCATCGCCCTTATTATAATAAATTGATAAAGACTGAGCGCGGTGTGAATTCCCAGCCTGATAATACGCCTCCCCCAGTTGGGGACTCTCCGGATGATAGAATGGAAGTAAACAAGTGTAACCGGGTCATCGAACCACCACCCACCAACCTGTTATCCAGGTGCCATTGAAACCGCGGAGCCCTGACGTTCCGTAAAGGGCCTCCGTTAGTTCCCACGCCGTCTTGTTAGCACCTCCCTCCTCGTCCGCCGCCCGTTCCAGAACCGCTGGCTGAGCTGGGCAGAGTATTGCGGCCAATCCAGCGACCAGCAACGCCACAGATTGCAATTTGTCATGCATGTCCGAAGCAGCAAGAACGAATTTTTTACTTGTCACACCGCGAAGTCCGGAACGCGCAAAACGAAACTCACCGCTATGCGACCGCAAAGCAACTGAATTCGGAATCGCGGAATCAAAAATCAATTACAATCACACAGCAATTAGCGCGGACGTCGACGTCGGCGTCGACGCCTACGATTACGCCGCCGCCAACGTCGATATCGTTGCTCTGGATGCGATGGAAAGAGCGACGAGGGCCCGAGGGATCCCCGTAGGTGGAGAGTTCGACGGCTCTAAGCCACTGGTGGAGCTCACCAGCCTTGCCAGATAAGTGCGATTTTTGAACTTCTCCAAATCGTCTAGAGTTTTAAAAATATAATACCGTTAAATTCCCTATCTAAAAATTAATTTTTTAAACTTAAGAGTCTGTTACGAACGGATTACTCAAACTTGATCACTAGCAGCAACTTCATCTGAAATAAAAAATATCGAAACTCGGGAAGATTTCCTCAAAAAAGGAGTCGGAAAGGATTTGACTTTCTATTGATTCCTTTTCATAACAACTATTCAGAGAACTATGAATGTTATATTTTCATCTAATGTCGGAATATGCAACATTTAGACCGAAAATAAAAATATTTAAATCTTTTAAAATGTATTATTTTATTTTTAATACTTTACCGCTCAACCATGTTCCATTATAAAGGTATAATTTCATTCGATAGATCGCTTCCATTAATTTCCAAGGACGTTGCACTCGATTCTTAGCCTTGGCATTTATTGGACAAATGCTGGCAAGCTTAAGTAGAAAGATTAAAAGCGAAACGCTCAATATCCCAACACGCATTGTTAAATATTTGAAGCACTAATGAATATTTCTTTCGTCTGGCTTGAGTTTATATCGCCCTCGACGGCCGTTCCAATAGAACCCGAAGTGCAGCAAGTCGAGTTCGGGTGGAGCCGAGGAAATACAAAAATCCATCCCCAAGCTCAAGAAATAGGTTTTCACTTTGCTATTACTAATTAAAATTACTAATTAAAATTCTTTCAGAGAAGTTTCAGAGAAAGGCTAGTCCCTATTTAATATTATACCTACCTACCTGAAATTTGCCAGCCCTTGTAATTTGCTCAATTGACTCCCCTTTTTTTTGTTATTTCAAGTTACGATAGAAAATCTTATATTTATTTACGAATTAGGTTTATTCTTAATCTTACAAACAGCGTGGTATGTGCCTTGTTAAGTGTATTGGTTAAAACATGGGACAGACATGCAGAGTGCTACTGAATTCCAGTATTTAGTGTAAAGAGTTTGCGTTCCTGTCCAGAAATGAGGTTTAAAATATCCGAAAAATGTTTACAAATACCGCGAATCAGATGGCAAGTCTAATGTGTCTTTTATGGCTGATTCAACTGCATAATCCTATTTAGGATTTGTGTCTGCTGCTCGAGACACTTGGGAAAGAATGCCTGCATTAATTCGACCTTTCGTTCCTCAAGCTGTAGGCGTTGACGCGAAATCTTTGTCTGCTCGGAGAGCAGCTGATTCTTCCTCCGAACCTCCTCTAAGTACACGACCTCTAGTGAGTCCGAGGACGGGAGATTAACTGATCCACAGGGACGACCGCGCTTTCGTGGCACTGGCACAGGGACGGCGGCCACAGTGGTCGTGGGATTAGCATTGGTGGCAGGGGATGTCGCGGGTGGCACGCTCACTGTGCCGTTGGCGTTAGTGGCCACGCTGATTGTATTATTGCTGCTGTTGATGTAGGCCACAGCAGTGATCGGCTGCTGGTTGATGGTCGAGCTAGTGACTGCGTTTTGCGAGCTATTGTTGACGTAGTGAGTAGCTTGTTGCTGGAATTGCGATTCATAGCTGGGCTGAAATTGTGGTTGCTGTTGCTGCTGGTGTTGTTGCAACTGCTGCTGCTGATGTTGCTGCTGCTGCTGTCGTTGTTGTTGCTGCTGCTGCTGTTGTTGTTGTTGTTGCTGCTGCTGTTGTTGTTGTTGTTGCTGCTGCTGTTGTTGTTGCTGTTGCTGCTGTGGCGTCTGCAGCTCAAGAAGCTGCGCTGGCTCAGCTGGCGAATACTGTTGCTCTTGGAAAGGCATAGAGACATAATCGTCGTCCTCGTACTCATTCTTTACGACCATATCATACTGATCCGTAAATAGCTCCGTGCTGAAGTTCATCCCACTGCTATTGTTGTTGTGGCTGCTGCCATTGTTGCTGTTGCTGCTATTGTTGTAACAGGCTACTGCAGGTGACTCCGGCAGTGTATGTCCTTGCTGAGGCTGCTGGACCAGTTGGTGCTGTTGGATCTGTTCAGAGGGGACGTCGTCCCGCGGAGGAGTCATGTCCCGATTGTTGAGCAGGGCCTCTGGTGGCAGTGGCTCTGCGTTCTTGGGCCTGTGCAGGTTCTTTAGGATTCTGTTTATGATATCGTACTTCTTCCAGCGTGTGGCGTAGCTGGAGGGGTCCATCTGGAGCTGTTTTTTCACTTGCCTGCAAAAAAAGGAATTAGATCTCTTGTGAAGGCTATCGACGCTGGGACTCCCACACTCACCTGAACTTGGCCCTGGTCTGGTTTACCTTCATCTGTATTTCCTCCGGCTTTACGTCCACGGCATACCGCTCGTGCAACTCCTCAGCCCACTTGCCGAAGAAGATCGTGTTCTTTCCAGTCCGCGTCAGCCTCCAGTTGTCGCGACCCCAGATCTCGTAGAGGCGCTCCTCCTCGCTGGGCGTCCAGTACCGGCGAGCCTTCTCCTTCGCCCTGCCCTCCAGCAGCTCCTGCCCTCCGCACATATCGTGATCGGTGGCGCTACCACTGGCACTTCCGCCGCCGGCTGCGCTTCGAGTTCCAACGTTCAGAGCCAGCTTCTTGTATTCCATGCACGAAGCGCTCCTCGCTGAAAACAGGTTGTCGCCACTCCTCGGATGTCTCAGGCTTCTCCCGAATTACACAATCTAAGGAGGTGTTTTCAAGGGGAAGCCAACAGATTTTCACGCAAAAAATCAACAATAACTCTTGTACACAGAACAATATGACCGTTTGAGGCTTAGATCCCAAACAGAAGAAAAGCGTTGCCAGATTTGATAAAAATGTGAAAATTAATAATAAAAAGCATGTAAGTAGCTTAAAATCATTTTATTATGGATTTTAAAGTAAAAAATAGTACAATTAATATAAAGTTTATTTTTTAAAATGATTATTTAACATTTTATTTATATGGCAAAGTTGGCGCCCTTCTTCTACTGCCCGCTTTTGGCCACACTAATAGATGGCTAAACAGGATTTCCCGAATTCCGCAATCTGGTAGTTGGTCACGTACAAAATGTTTGGATTTTTTAACAATTTGGCGAATTTGGCGAAAATTTAAAAATGATCGGCCATAAGCACCTCCGGTTGCGTTACTACACTTCCTTGGAGGAGGCAATGCTGGTGCGACTGTGGCGCGAGCACCTGCACGATATTCCCTCCTACTCGGAGAATCTACCAATTTTTCGCGACATTGCGTTTGGACTCCAACGAGTCGGCATAAAGCTGAATAAGCAGGAGGTTCGCCGGCGCCTCAGCTCTTACCGAAATAAGTATTTGTACGAATAGCCCCACTTCCGAGTATGAAGAGTTTCTCGAATAACAATATTTTCCACCACAGAAGCGAACGAAGCCGGGCCGACAGCAACCCAGAGTACGAATCGGATTGGCGCCTTTACCCATTAGTCGACAATTTGTTCAACCCGCGTCGACCTAGCACAGTCGAGTGTAACTCACGCAACGTTGTGGAGGCTGCCGCAGCCAGGGCCCGACATGATCTGCCTGCCTTGCCGCCTCTCCTGTACACGTCCTCCGCCCAGGTGAAGTTCGAACGCAATCCCGACGGATGTGCCTTCCTGGAGCCACTGGATTTTACGCCTCTGCTGAAAACGGAACCACCCAACGTTCCTTGCGACCTAGTCAAGACTGAAGCTAAACCCACAGATCTGGAACTGGCCACTGCGGTGTCTGGTTATCCGCCACCAGCCTTCGAAAGCACAATCCGTAGAGCCCCTCTGGCCCCAGCCAACCACCAACTGGCTGCACCGGTGGAGGTGCCCGCCACGCCGATCACTGCCAACGGGCTAACGGAGGCAGCCAAAAAAAGACGTGGACGGCGCAGCATCATGCCCCGAACTGGCCAGATCACAATGGCCATGATTGAGGTCCTGCGCAAAGAAAACCAATCGCTCGAGGAGGACAACAAGATGAACCAACTGCTGCTCGAGCAAAAAGAGAAACAGTTTATGGTAATACAGCAGAGCGTTATGGCCTACCTGAAGCACCAAGAAATCATACTGTCGCAACTATTGCCGCATAACGTTAAGAAAAGTTAGGAGTTAGTTATTAGTTTAAGATGACAGCTAACGATGGAAAAAGCTTTAAGGGGGGATACTTAAGTTTGGGAGTGCCATGAAACAGAAGCTGCGAAATAGAGATAAGTTTAGAACAGGTCCCGATGAGAATCTCAGGGACTTATGTTTTCTTTTGTTCCTTTCAGATACATGTCACATTTTGTAGATCTAAGAAATCGCTTAAAACCGAAGATATTTTAATTTTTTTACTTTTCTAAATGAATAAAAATGAAAAGAACTGTCTATAAATAGGGTTTTTAATTCGAGTTTAATGGAACTTGAATGATATAATAATGTTATGTTCGCAGTTTGTTTAAAATTGAACAATAAATTTGAAAATTTAAACCATATCGGTTAGGACGAACCGGTTAAGAGCGAAGATCTACTACACGACGATATCCCACTATTCATAACATATCGATAGTTAAAACATCGACCTATCGATGTCTCTCCAACCCTGCAAAGTGGGCCCAAAACCCGAAACCGAAAACCCCACAAAATCGTCAAAACTCGCCAATAGAGCGGATGTGTGTAGCAGAAGTTAACCCAAGTGGGGGATTCAAACCGATTTTGTTGAGCTGATACAACAGACTCTGCTGCTGCCCGTTAGAGTGACGGTTTTGGGCGAGCTTTGAATGGGAAATGAATTGAAAATAAGATACCGAGATGCTGATTGTTTGACGCTCCAACGACGCTCGGGTGGACAGTGATTTCTGCAATCAAAGTCAAAGCTTTTCGCGAACAACCGAAAACTGAATTACGGCGGCGAGTTTTCTTATTGTTTTCCAATCGTCCTAAGGAGCTGTGCGAACAGGACACCCAAGGAGTGGCGCCGCGCGTGCAAATCGTGTCCAAAAAACAAAAAAATTAACAACGTTTTTCGCGAAAAGCTGAAAACTAAGCCTCTCGTAAGCGCTGGAGTCTGGTGCGTGCCGAGAAGCAGAAGAAGGTGTGTAGATGAGCCGGAGAAAGCCAGCTCACATATGTAAAAAGATCGCCGCCGCCACAAACCCCAAAATCCAACCCCACCGCAGAGGCGAAATCTCAAAATGAAAAACAAGTGTAACACAAATATTTAAATTCGCGAGGCCTTTCATGTTTTTGTGTTTGTTTCGCCTGTTTCTGTGTGAGTGTGACTGTGTGTGTGTGTGTGTGTGTGTGTGTGTGTGTGTGTGCGTGAGTGGCCGAGAGCATCGGCCAACAAACAAAAAAATTTCATCCTAAATTGAATTGGCTCTCATGGTGGCAAGTGAGAGAGCGGTAGAGAGAGAGCTCCACTGTTGCTGTTGTTGTTGTGCTGCATGTGGCATAACCAAAATCAGCTGGTCTCCGCCCTGCCCATCCCTCGAACTCGACGACCCGACCTTACATGTGTTTTGCGCAGTTTAGTGCAAAGGTGGAGCTTTTCCTTTTTCTCCTTTTTTCCGCGTGCCTTCTCGACTTGGATAATCTCTGCGTTTTTTTTTTTGTTTTCAGAAAAGTCAAGTCACTGCGATAAAAACCCGTTTCGTGTTGCGTCTCTGCCTTCAGCTTCGTTCTCTGTTTGTCGCGTCACGCCTTGTTTCTGTTGTTTGTCTTGTTGTTGTTTGCCTCTTCTGTAGTTGTTGTTGTATTTGGATATTTTTTTTTCATCGCCTGCTCTCGTCTCTTCCATTCATAGAAAACGGTCAGCAGAAGACACAAAGCCAACAACAAGCCACTGCCGCTGCCGCGATTTCTTTATTATTCGCCCCAAAAGCCAACCAACAAAGCAAACAAACCAAATCGCCGCCGAAAATAAAAGCTACTGCTTCGGTGCCCCAACAACAACCGCATCAATAAAAAATTAAAATCGAGAAATATACAAATAATTAGCAGCAGTCTGTAACAATCGAGTAGTTATAGTTGTTGTTGCCATCATTACGGCCGCTTTCGAGGGAGTGTATGTGATGTAAGTTTCGTAAAAAAGGTCGTTTTTTCACATAACCATACATATGTATACCCCCTCCACCTGATATGCGTAACTAAGGCTATTGTTATTGTCGTTTATGATTTCTTTTTCATTCGGGTAATAGGTTCAACATTCCCATATACAAACATATATTATAACTAACACATGTAACATCTTATATACTTATAGCCACTGCAGTGACTAATCGTAGTAACTTCACAACTAAAATAAATTGTGGAAGTGCCAGGGCCTTATCATATCTCTGCCATGACCCGCATTATAAATTTTAGGTTTCCGAGTAAAAGGAATGAAAATTCTTTAACAACCAATCCAATTCATCAAAAATTGAATAAAAGAAACTTCGCACAAGTCTCCAAGATGTCTATACGATCTGACAGACTATGGACTATGCGGCTAATCTCATCTTTCTGATAAAAAAAAACAACAACAACAAAAAACTGTTCAAAATTTTGAGTTTTTTAAATATACATTTCATGAAACTATTATTATCGCTCTGCGATCGTTTATTTTTACAAATGGCCTGCTAATAA
Source organism: Drosophila atripex (assembly GCA_035045925.1). Taxonomy (NCBI): domain Eukaryota; kingdom Metazoa; phylum Arthropoda; class Insecta; order Diptera; family Drosophilidae; genus Drosophila; species Drosophila atripex. Next base: position 13,567,504 of record JAWNOP010000070.1, read on the forward strand.
GTATGCAACCTTGTCAGGCATTTAAAAATACGTTTTTTGTTTCGAAAGTCCTCATTTATAAGCCATAGGAAAGCACATAAATCTCGCCGTCGTTTGTGGCTAAAAATTGTCAGCAACTAAGCATATTAAAAAACAAATATATTTGTTTTTTTTTTCAAAGTAATAGATTCCAAAAATAAATATCATATCGAAATCCTAAGCGATGTGGGAATTTGGTTTTATGACAAGAAACATTAATTACTGGAATGTCAAACAGCAAACTAATTTGTTTTTAAATGGTATGGGATTTATTATATTTTCAGTCAAATATTTCATAAAATTTGTGTTGAATAAATGATAAGTAAAAGTTTAATTAAAAGTGGTTTCTTCTGTTGAAATATTTGCCAAACACCTGAGAAGCAGACATTTACGTAAGATCTGCAGCTACCTACCGTGGAACACAAATCCTTGGGACTACCAGGTTGATAAGGAAATTGGAGGGCTGGAGGAGTGGGTGACGAACGCATTGCAGTGGACGGATAACGTGGAGCCCTCGATGCCGATAAGCTTGGCACACATTCTACTGGGCTCTTCATAAACAGCAAAATGGTTGATAAACCCGCCATTTCCGGTCGGCTGTTTGTATTAGAGCTCTTATGTAGTTCCAAGATAGACTCTGGGCGTGGCTTTACATATCGCTAACTGTCAACTCTATTGGTCATTTTCGTCATAAAAGTTGTACCTCAACAGTGGTGTTTAATAGCTGTGTGATTTATGATGGCAATTAACTTACGATAGAATTTGACCCAGAACTGACATTCCTATACTGGCTAGATGTCTTAAAAACGTAAATAAGAATTGGCCAAACAACTCGTTAGAAACTAAGAAACATTGTGTCTTTAAGTTTTGAGTCGAGTTGAATAATTGAGTTGTAGAAACAGAAATTCCATTACCAAGAGTGTAACTTACGGTCGTTAGTTGGGAAGTAGTTGAGAACATATCCCCGCCTCTCCTAGTGGTATTGATTTACCATTCTGCGGTTAACCGCACATAACATTTTTATGCGTTTTGTTTTCGTGTCGTTTGCCATTTGAACACTTTCCCAGACCCAGAGCCAAGACTTCAGAGCCTAATTCAATTAAAAATACATTTTACTGCAAATGTAGGGGCATAGCTAAGGGGGAGACTCATATCAAGTCCTTAAAGGGCTGTGTTTTTTTTGTTTTTAGCAAAATCTTGAAATAGAAGTTGCCTCATACTACCAGAAATAGTGCGGTTTCATGTAGATTTTTTTTACTTTGTAAAAAGTTTCTACAATTGCATTGAAACTCAACACTTTTGTTAATTAAACTTTATTTTCCAACTGGCCTCTTGTTATTTTTTGTGCTTATCATTGTAATTTGATTAATTTATTTAGTGCATTCAAACAAGCCCTCTCCGGCGTTACCATTGGTTTTGTTTAGAACACACTTTTTCGATTCGCCGGGGGTAACGAAATGTTATCCCATTTTCCTCTAGAATTAGTCACGCATAACTGTCAGTCAGTCGGTTGTTTCATTTACTTGTTTTCAGGGGCACGGCAAGGGCAACATGACCGGGGAGGGTCAGGGAGTCGGCAGTTGGGTGGACAGGTGTACTTTTATGCGATCCGCTGACACTTTCCCAGGTGACACAGGCGACCCAGTTAGGGGCCATAGCCAAACAGCAATGTCATCGTTACTCAAGAAGTGTGTGCCTGCCTGCCAAGCCTTCAACTTCAGTTTCAACTGAAGTATATGTACATTCTAGACTCTATTTTAAGGCCCAAAGATGGGAAAAGAGAGGGTTAACTTCCATAACTTTGTCATATTTGACCAAGTTTGTTTACATTTTGTTTCTTAATTTCACGTAAGAAGCTAATTATATTCGTCATAGCTATTAAAACAATTGGCTGTGGCTCAAAAATGTGAGAATAATGCTTAAAATAAATAAAATATTACTCTATGATTATTATTCAATTTTGTAAAGAAATCACTGAATAATTACCTGAAACTACCGATAATAGTTTCGTGTCACACAAAGGCACTTTTAAATCGTAGAACTTCAAACTCCAACTTTAGATTGTACAATATTTACAAAGAAAAGTAAAAAACGTTTAGTTTTTACACGTTTCGCATATCCGAGTTAGATAACTTTTTTCGAGTCGGGTGTCTGGAGCACGTTCAACTGTTTGCTTAGCAATGTTTGTTTTCTCATAAAGTCAGATTATCAAATACAGAAATCAAGCCATAAGCCTTATATTCCGTTATAGTCCAATACTTTGCTGTTATTTGCCCATAAGTGATATAGAATCGACATGGATACAGACAATGGATGTTTGTTGGAAGCCCGCTTGTAGGTCCTCCCGATCAAGATTGTAGCCTTGCAGGCTTTTGCAGGCCATGGAAGCCTGCCAAGTGTCAAATATTATCGATGCAGCTAAGCTGGGATATTTCGAGACGAGATGAGATTAAGAGACCAGAGGGAACAAAACGTCCTCTTCGCTGTAAGCCTTTGTTCGTGTAAGAGTGCCATGGCTTCCATTTCCGAGTGACTTAGGACCAAGGGCCTAGAGTAGCCTAGTATTCTTAAAACTAGTCTACTAATAGTTTGCTGGCAAGTCGTGCAATCTTGCTTTAAATGGGCCTTGATAGCCCAAGCTTATCATCTTTTTATCAACAGCCTTGATTAGGGTTGAGAAACACTCTTACTTTTAAATCTTGTATTTCGAATAAATATTTCATTATATTTTCAATAAGTACTATAATTATATCATATTTTTGTTGAATTACTTGAGTGACCAAAGGTTTGACATTGAGATTCTTTGATGTAAATATTTTTGCTGTTTCTTGACTATTTTTAGATATTGCCTGGGACAAGGTTTTGTTTCGTTTGTCTGTGACTTTTCGTGACTGGGGTGCAATTACTTCCGAAAATATTCAATGTAATATTTGTACGACAAATGCGTTTTAAAAGCTTTCGCATTTGAATTGCTGACGTTGAATGGCTCGATACACAAAGCAGTGATAAGCCCAGCCAGACGCACTTGAGGTTTTTCCAAAAATTAGGGAACTTGAAAAGGTGACTCCTGATTTTTATGATTCAACGGAATTTCCTCTTAGCTTCAGGAAATTTAAGTATTTTATCAATGAATCAATTTCATTGTATTTCAAGCCAAAGGGGATTAATTGGAATTTAAATGATTAAATAGTTTAACAATTATTGATCCCTGGCGCTTATTAAAACTGAAAAAAAAACAGTAATTTTAAACCCAATTAGTTTCTTATCAAGCAGTACAGCGTACACTAACAAAGACTTCTGAAGGAACCTCGGGACTAATTTCAAATATGTTCAACGTCCGAGATAAGTTATCTTGTACAAGCATATAGTTGTTATTTGATTACATTTTTCTAAGAAAACGCAATTGTATGACATACTGTAAGTTAAGATTGGTGTTTTTCTTTCTTTAGAGATTTAAATATTAAATGTAATGACTATAATAACTAATGCTCCTAATGTTCTATTAAAAATTATGAATCATATTTGAAGACTGTTGTCTCCTATTTGTTTTTTTAATAAAAAATATTTATTTATTATGCAAATATGGGCTTTTTTAAGAGTCTACTGAGCTTCTGTCTGCACAAACAAGTGTGTTTGGCCTCGTCGGTCGGTACATATTGAAATTTGGCCTTGTTGACATTATCTACGACTCCCCAGATATGGTCGATGTTCGCCTTTATTTAATTAGACATGCAAAGGCGTTCCCAGGAGCAGTCATGATTTATGTACACTTCATTAAAATACCCCTATTTACACCACGGATGCCACCAGGGGGCAATTAGCTCGGTATTTTATTTATTTGCCCATCAGACGGGGCTTACTTCTGTTTTTTATTTGGCTAATAGAGTCACTAATTCTTTAACTATTAACATTACTTTATACAACAAAAAATTAATTAATATTTTTCTCTCTTTCAGCTATCTGTTATCAGCACAAAAAACAGGTAAGTGTTTAATTTAAAGATGTTAACTAATATTTAAGTAATTGCAGGGATATAAGAGTTCCAGATACTCCAAGATCTGAGATCTATATATGTAGATACGATAACCTGCTGGAGAATATCTGTTAAAATCTTTGTCATTGTTTTTTCGCTATAAAGAAAAATTACTCATTTGTGGCTTGGAATACTGATATATTATGGGAATGCCCCGACAAAACGTGACAAAATATAATAAATGAAAAAAGTGCTTCAAAATACGATGACTTGAATACTTTTTTATGCAAATTACGTGGCCAAATAAGTGTGTTCCAGTACACCTTGAATAATGCATTTCTTCTGGCAACCAGATGTCCTAACTAATCCGCGAGCGGGTTAACTTTGCTAGTTTTATTTACTTCACTTTTGTTTGCTGTGAGCTGGATTGTCGTTTTCATTAGCCTTAATTAGCCAGTGACGTTGACATTAGTGACTGGCACTAGTAAGTGCAATCGGCTGGCTAGTGACTTTCTTTATGCTTGCATGCCCCGTTCAGTGAAGTCATTATGTGGATGAGTGCGACATTTTGTGGCACACGTTTTTCTTCAATCGTTTTCTGTTTTAAACTCTCCTGCCGAGTGGCCTGGCCGGGGCACTGCAGCACCAGCTTACTGACCATGACCTCCAGTTGTTTCCAGTCACCATCTTTATTCTCTTCTGGCACTCTTTCAACTAGCTATTGGTTTGCCATTCGTAACCCTGTTCTGGGGTCTCAGTTCTCCATTTGAAAGTAACGAAAACATTAATAGATATCCGATTGAGTTCAAGTATCAAGTATTTACATGTTTTTCATTTTTCGTATTTGAAGTAATACGCAAATGTTGATTTTCCTTTACTCTATTGACCAGCCAATGGCAGCAGGTCCGTCGACCCAACGCTTACCTTACTGCCCACATGTGCGCCAAAGCAAAGAAACTAGTTTCCAGTAAAAATGGCACTCATTTCTTTGCACGCGGGTTCACCTGACTTTGAACTCAATACGCAGCAATTGCTTCATTATATTTTTAGAATGAGATGCCAAACCGGACTCAGATCGGTAGGCTAGCCATTCTTTGAAGCCCCGCATTAGCGTCGGACAATTTAATTTGTAAAGTAATTTATTTAAACAATAGGGCAGGTGGTCTTCAGGTAGTCGCTCTGCGACTCACGCCTAATTGCTTCTGAATTTGAAGCTGTTGTGTGTGTGCTTCCCTTGACTTGTTGAACATTCAAGGTTGCAAGAGGTAGCCACGAGCGCCTCACTGTTGGATGGCCTCTAATTAACAAGAAATGAAAATAAATTTAACGGACATTGAGTTAACCTAAACAATAGAATAGTTAAATTGTTATTTATTTTATCTTATTTATTTGATTAATCTTGTAATGAACGTTTGATTTAGTTTATGATTTCGCCATCGAGAGTTGAACTTATCACAAGTTTCTTGTCAGAATTTGACGTAAACTGGTTATGTTTAGGCAAACTGCGAAACATAACTTGTATTTAAATCTGCAAGGGATCCTAGCATTGTCTGCCAGCCAACTGCCCGAGAACCGTACTACTGCATGCGGCCGCCCTCCACTGTCTGGATGTAGGGGGCTGGTTCCTGGCCCTGTTGCTGGTGCAGCTGCTGGGGAGGATTGTTCTGGATGCTGGGCGGCGGGCGATCAGCATTCTGTTCTCTGCTTGCGTCGGGCTCCTCCTGCACTTCAATTTTCTCCTGCGGCACCTGCTCCGCCTCTTCGCTTTCCTGGGGCTCTGGGTCGTTATCGGCGCTAACCTGGGATAAGGTTGTGGGTTTCTTGAGCAGGAACCGGGTGTTTGGATGCTGCTGCGTCTCGAGTTCTAGGCGCTCGATGAGCCATCCTTTTTTGGGGGAGTTGGTGGCCCAAAAGTAAACAGTGCCCTTGTCCTTCGACCCCTGCACCGTCACCTGCAGCTGCGCCCTTTCCCCGTCGACCCGGTTCTTCTCGTTGGACACATTGAATCCCGACTCTCGGATGGGCTCCCCCAAAAGGCTCACTGCCCCGCTATGCTGGCGCAGTTGCTGGATAGCCATCTGGTAGTACTCCGTCCGGCGAACCTGGTCTTCCAGGCGCCAGCGCATGTAGGCCAGGCCCGATATAGAAGCCAGTGCTCCGCATATGCAGATACTACCTAGCGCTCGCTTTGATGGCAGCCCGATACGCAGCTTCAAGGTGGGCATTTCGGCCTCTAAAAATCTAAAATACTTTTTGAATTTTGTTGAGAGGCCTTGAAATATTTTGATTGCTTCAAACGTTAAAACATCAATCAGCAAAACTGACAATATTCTCTTACCTCTTTCTTGGGTGCTGAAGAAGAGATTTTTCAAAGTTCGTGAATAATTCCTTCCTATCGATGAACTGGGATCTGCGCTGGTCTGGCCTTTAGATAATTGCAGTGGAGTTTCCATCTGCGCCTGGTCAGCCATAAAACTGCTAACCATATTCTAGTGGCTTTGGTCAATTTTTTAGTCGGCTGGCAAAAGGCGTGGACCGAACGATTACCGCAGAAAAGTCTGGAGAAAATCACAGAAAACTAGTTTTATTTTGTGCTGCACAGTGGGATGGAAAAATCATAATTCACGGATACTTGTGGCTGGTTTTAAAGCTGTTCTTCAATCTGATGGCTTTATCCACCTATCCACATTCCATGTGCAGCAGTTGCTAAAAACCAAAAATTTATGTTTATTTTCTGGCAGCCTCAATGTGCTCTGGTGTACTTAAAAAGCGGTTACTTTAATGAAAGTCCCAAACACCGCCGTTCGATGGGAGAAATTTAATCGAATCTTCGGAAGAATGATTAAAGCCGGCAACCAGAAAGAGTTTATGCAAATTTAAAGCCAGGAATAAGCCTTTTCCACTCGGAATGCCAGTAGATAAAATTATATGAATCACTGTAGCTTAACCTGAAAAGGCTCTTTAGTTTAATTAAAGATTATTTAAATCAACAGCCGCTTAATATAGCCATGTCCTTGCATCCCAGACCCCAATGGCTATAGAAGCTCTGCCATTATTGGCTTATAAGGCTGATTTTTATGGGCAGCTATTGATTATTTTTAGGCCTGAGCAAATTACTCATTGATTTTATTTTAATAATAAGCCGTGCGGCTCTTTAATAGTTTTATGTTGGAGCGAGTAAATGAAGCGCATCGCTCATTAAGCAACATGATGGCCAAGCTCTTGGGCCAGGGTCGGACCTTGGTAACATCATAAAACTGGTTGCTAGCTATCCCCCAACAAAGATGAGAAATGCAATTGAGCACACCAATGAGGTGAGGTATTGTAAAATTTCCGATTGCGTCATGCGATAAAACCGAAATAAGACTACTGTACCCCTTGATTGCGATTTTCACGAAATTCTTAAAAGATTCGATCAAAAGCCTGTGCCTGGCAGCGATTTCGGCCTTCATTAACTGAAGAGGGCTTCGAGGCAAATTGCCCATTAGCCTTAAACAACTTAAAGACCATCAATTATACAAGCATACATCAACTATGGCTTTAAAGCGAAAGATGCCAATCTATTAGCATTTGGGCTTTTGGAAAATTCATTCCATAAAAGGTAAATAAAGTTCATTGATGTGGAGAACCTTCTAAAATTTAAACAGAATGAGTTTATGAATACTTGGGATATGGCGTGCCATCTCTCTACTAAGATTTGATTATTTTTATGAGTACTGGGTATTTATAGCTTAATAGAGTTGCAATAAATTAAACTGTAAAACATGACTGTAATATATGATGAATGACGCAGTCTTTGGTGGTAAGCTTGGACCGAGCGACACAACCCGGCGGTGCCTGGTTGAATTTAAAGTCAGCTCCAAGGTTGTTGTTTTTAATTGCTTGTCTCCGGTTGTCTTCAAGTACGGCCAACACCAACATAAACAACGTTAACAAAAACAACAAGCTGAATAATGTTAGCGCCATAAATAAAATACACACGGACAGAGGCCGATCGCACAGGGACAGGCCCAGAGTCAAGAGGGCGGAGCCGGAGGACCAGCGTGGAATGAACTCTGTTTTAATTGCAAGTTGTAAAATCCGTAAGGGTGGAGCTTGGAACCAAGCAAAACAAGCAAATAAGGAACAGGAAAGGAATTCCACCTTCGTGCGGTTCTCAACAGCTTCCCATATGTACATATATTTTTTTTAGGCTTTTATTTTTGAATTTTCTCTTTGGAAACTAGCCATAAGTTGTCCATGAAAAGCCATAGCCATTGAAAAGGCTTAAACTTTTATTTTTAGATCGATTCTCCACAAATCTACATCAAAATTTGGAAACAATTTTTTTTTTTAATATTTTGTGAAATTTTCTGGGAAAAAATATGAAAAAGGCTTGGGAGGCCAATATGACCCACTACAAGGGCTATATCTTTGCAAATTTTTATCCGATCCTTGATCGGAATGTCTTAAACGATTTGTAAATCAATCCTGCATTAATCTGCATCAAAATCTGAAAACATTTTTTTTTTTTAATTTTTTGTGAAATTTTCTCTATGAAAATTTATGAAAAAGGCATAGTCGGCCAATATGGCCCCCTACAAAACGCATATATCTGCCATTTTTTATCCGATCATTCAGCAGAATTCCTTAATAGATTTTAGGATCGGTTCTCCATTCATCGGCATCAAAATCGGGACATAACATGTTTTTTTTTTTAGATATTTTGTGAAATTTTCCGGTGGGTCAAAAATGTAAATCAGCTCTACTACTAATTATAGTAGGCCCAGAATTCCAAGTTTTATGTTGTGCCATTATGGAAGCCTATCTCATACGTCTGCGGCTTTTCTTTATGTTTTTTTTTGGAAATAATCTGCGGAAATAATGCGATCCAACTTACTGAGAAGATGCTAAAAAAAAAAAATGAAATACTGCCCAGGCAACACTTGATTATGGCAATAAGATGGTCTAGACTGTAGAGTTTAGACAAAACACTGAGGATTGTCTGCTCCAACGAGTCGAAAGTACTTTCAAGAATTTCTATTTGTGAAATCTTTCTATTGTTGAACTTTTCCTGCTGGATTATGTAACAGCTTTAAGCTAGAATTACTTCTGTAATATAAAACACAAAAGAAGGTTAGCGGAAGGCTTAAACTCTAAAGAAGCCGCTACTAATTGTTTGAAAAGTAGTTAGAGATAAAGTAGAACTTGTAGGAAGACGTTCTTTTAAGACATAGTCTCCTTATGGTTATTTTCCACATAAACCCACAAAAGTGTTTCTAAAACATGTAGAAAAATGTTGTTCTACTATAAAGATAAAATTTTTTTCCATTTCGTATAATAAACGCAAACTTTACTTACGAAAAACAAATGAGGTTAGTATTAAGATAAGTAAATTCTTCAGAAAATAGCTTCCCAAAAAGATAAGGGTACCACGCCGCTTTCTACAAATTCGTTTTAAGTTGGTGTGTAGATTTTCAAGATAGCCAGTCTGCAATTAATTTTGGAAGGCGCTCATGTTAGAACCTAGCTGATCAAAGCCAACAAATAATGTATCTAAGGGGTCTAAAAAATCTAATAAATTTATAGAATCATAGTTGGTGGGGTTCATCAAACTCACAAGGCGGAAACTTGCGAAACACGTGAGCAGAAAAAAACCATCTTTCCGGAAAAATACACAATTTTTATTTACGCGTCCCACTACCATTTGTTTTTTATAAATAATTAAACGAAAGAAAGAGCGCCCGTGTTTCCTGCGAGTTCTTAAAGTGGCTTTCCTCGTTTATGTAGCATTTTCACTGCGGAGCTCTCTTTGAGATTTCAGGATGTCTACCGACATTTTTAGACACTTTCTTTGGTATCATACAATAATATTTTCGTATATACAACCACATATAAATAAATGAAGAGAAACAAGTAATTGCACGTCTGTGTCCTTGGCTAAAGTTGATATATCCTTTTTTTAATTCATTTTTTTTTCCGGCAATGCCCATCGTTGTTCCACCCTGCCATGTCATTGTGACATTGTTGTGGAAACACACTTACTTCTTAGTCTTCATATATAATTCATGCTGCGTGTTAAGGATAAAACGACATTTTCGTTAATTCTACTTTAGGTAGAAAGGAAGGAGGGGCCGAAGCAGATGCATTAACTCGGTGCGTGGGTTCTACTTAATGTCTGGAAATCAACTCTTGTTTAAAATTAAAAAGTCCAAGAAAATAATATATATAAGTGGCTTCGTGTGGAAATACTTTGAGTTTTCAATTAGTAATAACACGATAAGTATCATATAATTATTCCCGACCACACTCTGAACATCAAAGGAATTCCTAAAAAATAATAAGTGCCTCGGATGCAGATATAAAGATACATTTGCATCCCCAAGAACCATTACAAAAAAAAAACGCGTCTATTTTTTGTGTTCTATGTTAATGGGATGGCGGGGCCCCCTTATCGAGTATAGCGCCCAGTTTTTCATTTAGTTCGTACGTTCGTTCTATTGCAGTCATAATTCCCTCTTTCCTGCCAGACACTGGAAATGATAATCGATTCCAATGGCACCTGTCCAGTAATTGAGAGTGCTTCGCTTTTGTCTGTTGTGCGCATTAATGTCACGCATTTACATTTGGCCGGGTGTTTGATTTACCCTAGTCTGCCCCCAAAAGACCCCACCCATCATCCAACAAAACAGACGGATAGTCTGTGCAATTAGAATAATTATTGGAAATGGGGGAGAACAAGGTCGGCTGTGTTGAGGATTTTATTTAGTAGATGAAAGCCTATTTAGAGCTTACAGCCGCTTTCTTCGAAAGAATTCTTCAAGTGTAGATCTTTATTGATATCCAATATTTTCCTATACCTCCTATCTGGCACAACTTCCATAACTTGTCGGCTTTGGCTATCAATACGATGGCTATTCGACACTTTCGTGATCGATGGTACATAGCGACATTATGGTCGCGTGATACCAAGCGCCTCTAAACAGGCAAAAAATTGCTGGTATCCAGCGAAATATGTATCTGCAAGAATGTATATATGTATAGTATAATAAGAGTATACATCGAAGCCGCAGAGGAGTGGCGTGTTTGTTTACGTTTCGCTTTCGGAGCGCCTTTCCATCCTCCACCTATTTGGGTTTGGGTTTGGGTTCGGGTTCGGCTTTGGGTTTGGGTCGCTTCATTAGTGCCAATGCACTTCCCATCTTTGTCGCCAGCAGTTGGCAGTCTAAGAGCTTCGAATTGTGTTACGCGTCTAAGAGGTCAAAACCAATCGATTTTTTTGCCTTTCCATTCCACTTTCCTTATTCTACTTCTCTTCCAGCCAACTCACGTGCTGCCATTAAGGCTTATATGTATATAAAGTGATGTATATGTTTGCTTTCTTTTGACCATAATGAGTTTAGGGAATGCTTGTATCTCTTGTGTATTTATCATTTAATACAAGGAATTACTGTTTAAACAGGTCAAGAATCGAGACCAACTTTTCTTGTAAATATTTTTGGAGCAACTTCAATAGTTTATATATAAAATGTTATGTCATGAGACATCGTTGTTAGTTTGCCTTAAAGCGAAAAAATAAACTTGATTTGATATTTCCGTGACCATCGTCATTATATTTGTTTGTGACCACAATAAGTATCCATCCGCTCGTGTAGAGCGCTTAAATTACAGCACCGCCATGGAAAACTATTGTATTTTATTTAAATCGCCGCATGGGGTGGTTGGCTTTAAAGAGCCACATGAAATAATCAAGCTAAATGAGGAGTGGAAATCAATATCCAAATTGTAGGCATGAAGTCGAAGCTTTTTATGACTTATCCAAAGTAAATACAATACCTTCCTCGCACTTTATTGCCATAATGCCCAAAGATTGATGAGGGCCATTAAAACCTCATAATTTAAGCAAATTTACTGACAATGCTAATAAATTACCAGAATATTTTTCCTAAGCACTGTTCTTGGAAATGAAATCTTATCGAATTTTAATTATCATCATATTTCATTGAATGAGACTCAATTCTAATCTTATCCCATCTAATTAAAAATAAAGTATACCTTAAAACGAAATTAAATGTCCATAAAGTATTTAACAGAGGAGTAATCGTTAGGAAGTTTTAATCAATTCAGTATAGAACTGATTTAATCTTTTTTTAATATTAATATTATGACCGCGTCGTTATGTTATCTATATTTCATATTTCCCAAACTAGATGAACAGTATATCTCGACCACTTAACTTCCTCCGCAAAAATAGCTTCAGAAAAAGGCAACACAGGAAGAGAAGAAATAATAAGACATTCCACGGGGGGCTCCAGGGCCAGCTCTTTTCTGTTTAGGCATAATGGGCCAAAGAGCCGGTGGAGAAAAAGGGTAGTTGAGGTTCACTTGAGGCCAACGAATTCAGTTTTACTGTTGCCAGTCAAAGTTTACCTGGTTGGCAACAGAAAAATTGGCCACCAAAACTCAACCATGATGAGGCCGATCGCTCAAAGATTTCATCTCGAGTTAGAAGAATTTTCATACAAGTAGAGAAATAATGGATAGCTCCATGAGCCTAAAAGACTTGAAATTTGGGTCACTTCTTTATTTGGCATAGTGAACACTCGTAAAAATCCTCACGTTTTGCTCCAAATTTCCAAAAATCAATTGTCCAGATATTTTGCATAATTGGTGGAGCCCTCGAGTCATAAACTCAACACACGTCTTGTCTAAAAGAGGAAACCAAAACATCTAATCGACTTTATAATACCTTTTAATAAAATAGGTTTGATGATGTTTTTCAGCAATAAAAAAGAGACTAAAAATGCTTTAAATTATAACTAAATATGACTTAAATATTAAATTTAAGAATAACTCTCCTTGTGAGCTGCAAAGAAAGTATACCCCCGAACCCAACGAAGAGTATCATACACACACATTCGATTCCAAGAGTGATCATAAAAGCAAAACCCCCAAACTCTAGGATAGAATTGTTGCCAGGCAGACCTCTCCTCAGAAACTTGAGTTGTTTTTTGAGTAGATTTTATCAAATTAGCCGCCGGCTACACTGAAGATTATGATGCTGTTGGTGAGGCTAATGGTGGACGAGTGTCGGGCTGTGGAGCGGCGGCTGGATCGGTTTCCTGTGTTCGCAATGTGCGGATTATTTTGGGGACTGAAATGGGCCGGTGTTGGTCATGCAAATTCATCACATGTTAATGCCCACGAAACAAACAAAACCGGTGGCACTTCAGAAGGCCTTTCCGAGGCCTAGAGTCTTGGCCCCATTGTAGATGGAGCAATGAACTCCAAGCATCACTCAAAAATATATGGTTTTAACTCCCAGCATCCGAAATATACTGTGGTTGTGGTTCTGTGGTACAGTCGGCCGAAAAACTCCAGAGGTTGCGTGAAATATTAATGGTTTTATATAAAATATATACATACGGTGCGAAAATTAAAAAAAATTAATAAAATAAACAAAATATATCCACGAATATTTCTATAACAAAGAATACTATAATGTATCAGGCTTTGTGCGGAATAATAAGATAATAAATTATGCCAATGCATGACATACTAGAAGAAATATTGAACACTTTTTAGTGGAAAATTAGTTTGCATAAAAATAGAATGCAGAATTATCACAAGGGGAATGCGCAATAGAAAAACAAACTAATTTCCATTCGCTGAAAGGCTGCTTTGCTTGTCAAATTGCTTCCTGTGCGACATTTTGTTTGGTTAATTGTGCTAAATGATAACTACTTGTGGGTGTTAGATAGCAAAGACAAACAATCTACGTGAGTATAAAACAAAAGCATTACGTTAGAACCTACTGGCACGCTGAGTGGTCGTTCAGTTCTATTGGAAAAGTCCATGACTGCACATTCACTTCTGAAAATGGATTCTACTAAAAGGCAAGGTCCAATATTACAGAAATTATTTAAAGTTCTTAGCATTCTATTATTGCTTTGTAAAAATTTACAGTGTGTAATTATTATTAACCTTTTTGTTTACTTCTTTTAGCTGCAACATGCGTTTCGAACCCTTGGGCCAGAAAATGTTCACACGCCGTAACTGGCTGCTCCGCTGCAGCATTCTGATCAACGTGGCAGTGATCCTCTACATTGGCAGCCAGTTGATGATTGGTGGCGGTAACAACTTTACAAACGGAGGGAGCTTCCTGCTGCAGGATCAGCAGGCTTCTGCCATCGTGCAGGTGGCACCAGGATCTTCGGCGGCACAAGTCCAACAGCCACAAGCCACGGCAAAAAACCAGAATGTAAGTACATTATATTCTATTTTCGCCAAAAAAAAACATTAGAGGATTTACAAATTTATCCTTTTCAGCAGGTTGAAATATTCGAGTCTGAGGAGAAATCGCTAGCCAATCCCAATGCTCAAGCTGCAGTGGCAGGACCAGTGGCGCCGGCGTCTGATGGTGCAGCTGCTCCGCTTCTGACCAATGACAGTGGCGGTGGAGCTGCTGCCCTGGCGGATCCCGCTCAGGTGATCGATAATGTTGCGGGGGGAGGAGCAGCCGCGCCACTGGGGGGTAACCCGGAGGTGAACAACACACAGTCCGACGGCTATATAGTCACTGGCGACGAGAAGGAGCTGGAGGACCGGGTGCGTTCGTTGATCAACTGTTACGACCACGACTACCATCAGCAGACCCTGCAGCGCGGCGATTTCTGGGTCCTGCAGAACTACGTCCAGGCGGAGCACGGAGAGATCAAGTGCCATGAGTCGATCACCTACACGACGCACGCCGACTACACTTTCCTGGACAACCTTGTGCCACTGCTGGAGCGCTGGAACGCCCCGGTTAGCATCGCCATGCACGCGCCCGGCACTGATTTCCAGCCTACTATAGACTCGATCCGGTATCTACGTGACTGTTTACCCAATAGCCACCTGGTGCGTGCCTACACCACCTTCCACATCTACTTCGGCACGAAGCACATCCCCAAGTCGGTGCCCAAGCCTTATGACGTACTGAAGACGGGCTACAACTGCACACTTCCGCCTCCCTACTTCAATGTCAGCTCTGGCCACCTGTACAAGGCGCAGAAGAAGCTCCTGTATCCGGTGAACGTGGGTCGCAATATTGCTCGCGATGCAGCACTAACCCACTTCATCCTGGCCTCTGACATTGAGCTCTACCCGAATCCGGGACTTGTGAAAAAGTTTCTCGAGATGATTGCCCGCAATGAGCAATACTTGAGGCGCAAAGCTCCCAGGTGAGTCACTATTCCTGATATCCTTAAAAAAAAACCTCACTGATCACATTGTCTTGCGTTTAGAGTGTTTCCTCTGGCTATTTTCGAGGTGGAGGAGAACTCTCCAGTTCCTCATGACAAGACCGAGCTGCAGGAGTTCCTTCGCACTGGCAAAGCCATACCTTTCCACAAACGCGTTTGTGCCAGTTGCCATGGCGTGCCAAAGTCCAAGGAATGGATGTCGGCCAATGAGACAGATGATCTCAGTGTTTTCCACATAGGTACGAAGTATATTTATGCAATAGATCGTGTATATATAATACGTTACTAATGATAACTCCTTCGCAGGCAAACGAACTGGATACTACGTGCACTGGGAGCCGATCTACATTGGCACACATGCTGATCCGCATTATGACGAACGGCTCAGCTGGGAGGGAAAGAGCGACAAGATGCCCCAGGTGAGTCAAGTGAAATATTCGTATATAGACTTTGATTCATGTGGCCTTTTGTTTTTTAGGGCTATGCGCTGTGTGTCCTAGACTACGAGTTCCACATACTGGACAACGCATTTTTAGTGCACAAGCCAGGCATCAAGGTGTTGAAGAAGGACAACCGACGGGCCATGCTGTCGGGCAAGACGAACCAACTGATCAGAAAGATCATCTATCCAGAACTGAAAATAATGTACGGCATGCGCAAGGGATGTGCGATATAGTAACTAATCATGAAACTGAGCTGAGCTCACCCAGACTTGAGCAAGACGAAGAAGAAGGCGAAAAGACTTCAACCAACTACACTATTACTATTTGCAATGCTATAGATAGATAGACGGCGACGGATCGATAGATTTCAATTCAGCCTATGGCATAGGGAGCGCACTGCAAGTGTGCATCTTTCAATTAGCTAGAGACTTAGCGTTAGGACTATTAGAGTATTACGTAGTAAGCCTTAGCTATAGGTCGTGTCGTGTCTTGTCACCTGTTGGTTTATTCTGCGATCGGGGTTCTTGTTAGTAGCCTGCAGAGCCTTGGTAGCGAAGCTTACGTACGTTTAACGTAATTAGGTATGAAGCAGAGTAGGGAGTTAAGTAAATATACCTGCAGGATTAAGGAAGATTTTCTGATGGCCAAATATGAGCGTATGAGCGTAAAGTAGCCACAACTGGACTTATTCTAATTCCATAGACTTCCTGTAAATATTAACGCGAATTGAGAGTCGCACGGTGGACACCCCCTGCTCTCTGGTAATCCGAGACTGGAGAGTTCAGTTAACGGACTCCCACTACTCATAGGCAGTCATTTTTCAGTTACTATTCTAGCCCGTTAACTTAAGTTTAGAGTTTAGTTAGCCGAATTTTCCATTACTTATTACGTATTACGTATCCACAAGAATTAGTTCTTTACTTTTGTCTTTCCTTAACGAAATACTCAACCAGAAAAATGAGGAACTCAACTTTTATACCCGCGGGCGATATGCCAAGCAACAGTCTAACCATTTTATGTCTGAATTCTCATGGTTACTTCTAATTTCTAACACTAAAAAATCCATAAACATTTTCTTGGCAATGTAGACTTACTACAACGACCAAAACGTAGATTAGACCGACTACCGGGCCAAAATAATTTGTATTTATTAATTGACTTCACTAGAGGAGGTTTAAAGTGTTGAATTGCTATCTATTAAATAGACTTTGAGAAATAAATCGAAAAATAAGTAAAAATAGAAGGCTAAAGAAGAGTTTCAAGAGAACACAAATAATATTTAACTTATGTAATAGTACACACTTTGAGAATTGATTTGTTAAAAGAACTCACTAACTCACACACACACACTGA
This sequence comes from Drosophila atripex, assembly GCA_035045925.1. Classification (NCBI taxonomy): domain Eukaryota; kingdom Metazoa; phylum Arthropoda; class Insecta; order Diptera; family Drosophilidae; genus Drosophila; species Drosophila atripex. Next base: position 13,584,513 of record JAWNOP010000070.1, read on the forward strand.
ATGGTAGTCAGGACAATTATTGCAATTGTAGATTACATTTCAATAAGCGTAAATGCAAACCGTGATATTTGTACTAGTAAAAGCAAAATGGATATGTTAAATGTAACTGATAAGCAGTGGAGGGAAAGATCGAGGGCAGAGACATCAAACTAAGCGTAAAATGAATTTTGGATATGTTTTTTATTAGTGTTGAACATTAAGTCAAACTTGTGCACATAGAATTGTTGAAAACATAATTATATTGAATTCGGATTAGCGATTCGAATTTCGGATAAATGCTGAACATTTTGGTTGAGTAGGCCTTATCACAATTAAGAAAAGTAATAAAAAAACCTAAGCTATCTTATTTTCTATAAATAGGAATAAATTAATTTAGTCTTTAGCTGGATAGCTGGAATTAAACAATATTTGCGAATGATGTTGGAGAAACCATTTGAGAGTGACTTGGGAACAACTTGCAACAATTGATGTTTGTATTTTTGGACGAAAAACCCCTATGCTTTGTTTCAAACACTTCCTGACCAAGTCCTTGTTTAATTTATTCGCTAACAACATATGGTAGGATTGGTCGAGACCTAAAACACATATTTTCCATTAGTATAACTCAAATATCAGTAGCCGTAACGATAATTGTTGGAAAAGTAGCCAAGAGCGGATAAACTATAAAAGTAAATACGCAAATTGGAAGAATGTATTTGAATAAAGAAATGTATAAAAGTGCCTTAGAAAAATCGAAAAATATTGAATATTTTTATGAACCACTAATCGATGCAGCTGGAATTAAGAATTTCCTGAGTTAATTGGCATATTTTTGTTAAGACAAGGAAGTCTTTTGCCTTGCCTGGCTCATGCGAGTAAAATTATTTTCACAAAATCAATAAATTACACAATGTATTAAATGGTATTTGTAAAAAATTGATTAATTTTTATTTGTATATAGTTAGTAAATTTAATCTTTGCGTCGTTACTTAATGAGTCTTCTTAACATTACCCAGCCTGCCAATTGTTTGTTGAATTCCATTTACTTTACGAAAAATGAATTTAGTTCTACCACTTATTTGATAAAACCTCGGCCTGATTTGACCAATTATCTCTAATTGCAGAAATTTGACTTATTCACATAGGCCTATCTTAATAGGAATATAAATATACGTATATTTTTTGTAAGAGTTAAGTGCAAATCTGCTGAGCATGGACTAATAGCTAAAATTTAAGAAAACATAAAAACACGAACATTAAAAAACTAAAAAGAGTTTACATATAAAAATGTGAAAATAAAGAAACATCATTTTCAAACAATGCGGAATCTTTTCTTTCGTCAACATATATGGATACCTGCGTAACTTATGAATTTCATCGGAAACTTTAACCAGTTTTTCTGGCTTTTGGCATTTACGCATATGTCTTTTAGCCAGATATATCATCTCTCAGAATTCTTTTGTGACCAAGAAACTTGATCTGTGAACTATGATGAAATTTACAGTCCTAGATAAATTAGTTAGATAGAAGAATAGTTGAGTAAATATAAATGTATAAAGCTAAAAAAAATGAAGGCTGTCTGCCAAGTTACATTAAAATAAAATAACAAGAAACAGACAGCCAAGCCCATCTGGAATCCCCGTGCCAGCTTAATCTTAAGTATAATTCCAAGATCATTGTCAAATCTGTCGAGATTGGTACTCATTGGCACAGTCGACCTTTATTTCAGGTTGTATTTTTTCAGGTTTTTTCGATCTTTGAGGCTGTTCAACGAAAACAAAAGTGCGAAATATGCAAATTCAAGAGGTGATATTATCATTATTTAAATAGAGATTTCTTTGATTAATACTAAGACGGTTGCTAGCTGAAACTGAAAGCAGAAGAACTTGCTACTCTGACGAACTGATTCATCTTGAGCCAAGCCAAGCTTTTTCTGTCGAAATTCCTGCCATTCGAATGGTTTTTTTTATTTGTTGGTTATTTATTTGCATGTATCTTTTTATTGCTGCCGATACTGAGACACTGAAATACTCAGATACTCGTACCGACGATGACGGCAATAGGTGTTGCGAATCCCCCATCGGCCTGGGAAGATCAGCAAGCTTCGGAATCCGGCGACAGTTCGGCTTTTGGCTGCTGATCATCATGAAAGAGCTTCGGCAGAGACGTTGCTTTTCTCAGTTTACCAGTTAATATCAGCGTTGCGTTTCTAGCGCGAAACAGTCGAAATTGTCAGTTCGTTGGCTGAGCACTAGCCTCGTCTTTACTTGAAATCGAAAGTCTACATACCACCGGTTGAAATGGCAAAAATATATATCAGTGCTTTATTGTGCCTGGCCATGTTTGGCTCCATGGGTTAGTACAAAAAATGAAAAACACAATTAAATTGTCATTTATTACGTAAATTTTTTTGTACACCTTCTATTTGTCTTATATCGTGGGAAAGATAAACGTCCTATGTGCAGAAAATGTTTTTTTGTTTTATAGAAAAAGAAAAAACAGAATATAACTCATTGAATTTTTTTCATAAAGGATATTTTAATACGACGTTTGAAAATGTTTTTACTTAAAAATTATAACGATTATTTGCATGAAAAATTTTTGGGCCCATTTTGAGCTCTTGTATGAAAGTTTATTCCTCAAGGACTAAAAAGGAAACTATTTTGAACTTTTTAAATTTTTTAAAAGCATAATTTTAAAGATACTATAGCTGTAATGAGGAAAGACTCTATAAGATATTGTTTTTAACTTGTATAGCAGCCTTTTTTCCTGACAAAAATAAAAGTGGAAACTACTAAGCCAAGCTTTGGATTAAATACTCTTAATAATACCCATGATATGGAACTGCACCCACAGGTCCACAATTACTTCGTGGCGATTCCCACACTTAATTGTATTTTGCATAACCCACAAGTGAGCAACGTCATCGCTGCACTACATACTTTCATCCGTGGGAGCTTCAGCTACATATTCGGTTAACAAAAAGTAGTTTCATCAATACGAGGAAATAATATGAATTGTAAATGGCCAAACATTGAAGGCGAAAAGTGCATATCACAGCTAAAGGTTACCGCAGTGTGGGAAATTTGAATTTTTTGTATTTCCCAGGCTACCGAACATTTTTGTTTGTTTTATTTCAAGGCCGATCGCCAGCTCTTAAAGATTGAGTTCACATGCTGTGGCGGCCAGAAAAAAATCAATATTGCATAACCTTTGGCTGCTATTGGCACATTGGTTTATTGTTTAATGTCGACGGCGACCAGAAACAAGTTTTTACGCAGATAGCCAGTCAGACATGTTCGGGGAACCTGAAGGTGACAGATCGATCTAGATGTGAGCTCAGCTCATCTGCGACCTTCAAGCGTCTTTGCCATCTTCACTAAATCTTTCTGTGATGCACATATAATTAAAATCAGGAATATCTATTTTAATAATTGCATTAACAAGTAGCTTAAGTGATAATTTACAAAACACACTCGTTATGGCACGCGGCTCTATTATATCAAAACATAGTGAGGCTGTAAGTCTTACAGTATTATATTTTTTCAACAAAAGAAGACTAATTTAAATGATATTACTCATTTAAAATATCAAATATTAAATTATGTGTCTAATCATTAACCATTACCTCCATTAACCGCGTCAATTTCGAAATATTATCACCATTTCTATGCGTGAAGTTTTTCAACGAGTTTTCGAAAATATTTTTTGTAAATAAATGAAAGACAGTTTCTCATCATAAATCATTAGAGGTAAGCTCATACCTTGATGCGACGGGACTATATTAATCAGTGCCTTTTACGCATTTTAGCTGCCGCCGCCGCCGGGGGATGCCGGGAGGCGAATGGTACTGCCCCCGTTTCAGGATCCTGCGATGCCTACATTGAGTGCAAGAACGGTGTGGCCGAGGAGAAGCTGTGCCCAGATGGCCTGCTCTACAACGAAAAGTCCACAGGCTATCCCTGCGGCTACCCAATCGACGTCGAGTGCACCCAGCCCTCGGCCCGTCTGCAGGCCGCCCAGCCCACGGAGGACTGCCCTCACCAGTTCGGCTACTACCGCATGGGTGACGCCAGCCACTGCGGTCAGTTCATGAACTGCGCGGCGGGACGCGGCTTTGTCTTCGACTGCCCCGAGGGTCTGGCCTGGAACCCGGCCACCTACAAGTGCGACTGGCCCGATCAGGTCGAGGACTGTGACGCCGAGGCCTTCCTGGGCTTCAGGTGCCCGGCTCTGGCCCCCAAATCCGATCTCCTGGGCGAGCAGGAAGCGGACTACACCTTCCATCCATCTCAGGACAATTGCCAAGTATACTTCATCTGCATTGAGGGACGACCCCGCCGTATCGGCTGTGGCGAGGACCAGGCCTTCAACCAAGAACTGAAGCAGTGCGACGATATCGAGAATGTGCCCAACTGCAGCAGTGCCATCCGGGAGAAGGGTGCCCAGATCAAGGCCGCTCGTCTCCACGCCAAGAAGAACTGAGAAGTCGTGATTTCCGAAACACAGGCCATAATGGCATTGAGTTGCTCGAGTTTTCTAGTCTGTAGTTAAAGACCTTGCCAGTTTATTGTTCGCATTTTTGCTCTTCTTAATAAAAAGTTTATAAGAGATGTAAAGAAATATCTTTTAATTCAAATACTAGCTAGATACTATTTTTTAAACATTTATTAATCAGGCTAATGACTCATAATACCTATCTCCTCTTTGCAGTTCTTTGCTCTCCGGAGTGCCCAGTGCCCAATGGACGTTTCGCATCCGGAGACCAGTGCGACGCCTACACTGAGTGCCAGGATGACGTGCCCATTGCCAAGCTGTGCCCAGACGGTCTGCTCTTCCACCAGCGCACCAAGGCCACCGGAGAGTGCACCTACGCCCCCTTCAGCACCTGCAAGGAGCGCACCCGCCTGCAGCCCGCCAACGGCACGGACGAGTGCCCCCGCCAGTTTGGCTTCTATCCGAACGGGGACGAGGCCAAGTGCGGTGTCTACAGGAACTGCGCCCATGGCGTGGCAACCGTGACCAAGTGCCCTGAGGGACTGGCCTTCAACGAAGACACCTACCAGTGCGACTGGCCCGATCTAGTGGCCAACTGCAACGCAGAAGCCTACCTGGGATTCAACTGCCCTGCCGCGGACCAGGCCGAGGGTGTGGCCTCCGAGGTTGATGTCAGTCCGGAGGGCGAGCTCCGCTACTACAGACACCCCCAGACCTGCAAGAAGTACTTCGTGTGTGTGAACGGCCACCCCCGCCTCTACAACTGCGGCAAGTACCTGGCCTTCAACTCGGAGTCCAAGCTGTGCGACTTCTACAACAAGGTGCCCGAGTGCTATGCCCTGCTCAAGGAGAAGCAGAGGCTGAAGGCGCAGAAGCAGGTGCCCACGTTGGCCGAGCCCTTGGCATAGGTTCCGAAAAGATTCCGGAACGCATCCAGAGGCTGGAGGCTTAACCCTTCCCTGAGCCACAATAGTTATTCTGTAAATATGTAAACTATCCGTATGGTTTCAATAAATGAGTAATGTTTATATACAAAATAAATAATAAATATTTAAATGTTTTTCCCTTCTCCAAACTCTTGAATAAAATTTAAATAAATGTAGTTTTTGCTTTTATTTAATTTATTTCTCTTTAATTAATAATCAGTTTCAAATTGCAGATGTTTCTTTGTAATTTTGTGTCTGAATTCGAATAATATCTGGCTTATTAGTAATTTGGTAGATTACAAATAATTAAAATGTACACGTTTTCAAGATTGATGTCCAACCACTTTCATAGTTCAATTTTTTGATATTTTACAATGAATTTCTCTTGTTTCAAAGACAAATAAAAGCAACTTGTAATCGAAAATATCTCTGGGTTGGAAAATAATTTAAGCTCGAATTTGTTGTTTTTATTCATTGAAAACATGGATTACGTTTTATCACCGAGTAACCAATTTACTTTATTCAGAATTTGCCATTAAAGGTAAGCTTAAAAACTAAATCCCTCGCTCATCCTTTCCAAATCGATCACTTTTATCTGTGATTTGCTTTTCTTTGGCTATAAAAATTAAATTACAGTTTTAAGTATTAGCTTTTTGAAGTTTGCACTATTTTTTTGTAGATGTTTTCTTCGGTTGTGTGGTGTTTCGTTTTGTTCGTTACATTATTAAATTACTACAAATAAATAGTAGTTAGTTCAGTGTTGTGTGTTTGGTTTTACAAATGGTTTTGGTTTTCCTTCGACTCGTATCGTATCGTATCGTATCGTATCGTTTCTTCCGTATTTGTGGAGCTTGGCTAAGGCGACTTTTGTTTGGTTGTTTTCACTTTGTTTTTGTTGTCTTCACATTTTGCAATATATTTAACTTTTGTATCTTTCCGACTTCACATATCCATTTACATACACAAAGAGGAACAATTTGCACTCGTATTTCAATCGAACATAAAACTAAAACCTCAAAATCAAATTAAACGAATCGAATCATGTTCTGAAATTAGTTTTGAAAACGAAACCCAATACATTTTTTAGTTGTATTAAAATTTGTGCTACAAATTCGGCTATTAAAATTATTTACTTTTCATACACACGTTTGAGAAAAAGTTTCAGTATCGTTTCAGTTTCGGTTTCATTGTTACATTGTTTTGTTACATTTTGTTCTCATTTTTAACATACTCAGTCTTTCAGCTTTCAACATAAATAAATTAATTAAATTAATTTATTTAAATGTAATTACATTTAAAAAAGATGTTGCTTGCTTCCGGTAAATGATTTCGAGTTCTATTGCAGTTATATGGTAATTTCTCGTTGGTCTGATCTGCTCAATATTGCATGTCTTTAAAATTTATAGCCAAAAAGTTTTACGCGAAAATTTGGAAAAAATTTCTCATCCTTAGTCAAAGTTGTTGTAAACGCCAAAGGTTTTTGCTTGCATTCTTTCTTTATATGTAACTTATATCTATTCCGATTTTCGTTTATCATTTATATTATATATGCTTGTAATTATATTATTTTTATTTTTAATATGTATTTTCATTGTTTCGAGCGAATTCTGGTTTATCGAACTTTTAAATATTTTGAGTGGACGTAGCTTTCTTGCGATCTGGGTTACTAAACATTTTCCACTTAACTTTAAATATATTTTAATGGAAATATAAATTTTTGTCTCAATTCAGTTGTTTTTAGGAGTTGTTCAGTAGGCATTCAAACTTAAAAAATGTTTATTGAGTTTATTCATCTTTTATGTTTAGGCTTCATGTTGATTGGTAATATCCTTTATTATTTGGGTGGGGCTTACATTTTATTATACTTGTTTATATCCTTGTATCTCTATCTGCCTACCAACTGAAATGGTTCTTGTCAAAATTTGTTCTAGATTTCTTCTTACTGTATAAACCGGTCTTTCGTTAAGGCATCTGCTTTTTGTCACTGAAGTCGTTTACTTTGCTTATTCGTTTTTTGAATTTTTCAAATGTTTATTTTTTGCTTCATTGAAAGGTAGTTCTCTTGTTGTTTTAACAAAATCTTCAAATGATAAAAAGCTGCCCAAAGTAGAATTTTGTTTATGGTACTCCTAAAAACAACAAAATATCCTTCCTACATTCTTAAATTCATTTTGTCTGTGCCCTAAGTTTAATTTTGTAGTTTAAAAACTCATGCTCGCTCTTTCGCAGGGTAATATAGTACTAGACTAAATCTTTTTCTATTTGGAATTAAGGTGTTACTGTTTGGAAAATGGTCTTTTATACTTGTACACTTATTTTAGGGTTCTAACACAACTCAAGGGACTGACGGCCGAAAATATGCAGTTTACAATGCGCATTAACTAGAATATATTGTACGATGTTCATAAAATTTACTTGTTTTCTGGTTAAGATTTCTTACATGTCTAAAAAAGTAAAATTGTAATTTATTATGTAAGAACAAAATTAAATTTAATTAAACATTTAAAGAAATAAAAACACATCTTGTAATTCAAAAATAATATGAAATTTTTTAATGAGCATTTTAATAAAAAATTCAACACAAATTAGAGTAATAACATCAATTCTGGGTTTTCAATAAAAAGCTGTTGGAAAAAAACTTAATGATAATTATTTTAATTGCATTTAAAACGGGTTTTTGAACTGTTTCTAGTTTCCTTGATTAGTGAAATTTTCGTTTTTTACCACCGCGCTTCTTGCCCTTGCCCTTCTTGGCCAGTTTTCGCTTTTTGCTGCCATCTCCCCGCAGTGCAGATTCCCGGCTAATCTCGCCAAGGATTTCATCTCCTAGTTGACCTGTTGACAAAATAATCGAGTTATTAAATGGAATTCTCATTTTTTTTATTACTAATTCAACATACCCAAGGTAGTGAGCTTGCGCTGACGATGCTTTTCCGCTTTGGTCACTGGCAGGCGCATCAAGTAGGTCTCCTCGTACTCCTGCTTCTCCTTCTGGGCCAGGGAGAGCATCTGCTGGGCCCGGGATCCAGATGACACTTCAGTGGGGGCGTCTAGGTACTCCTCCTTGAGGTCTTGCAGCATGGATGAACTGTTTAGGGGATAGAATGTATGAGTTTAAGGATCAAGTTAAGGACAATCGTATAACTCACGTAATGGCACGCTTCTTGGCCCGTTCCATGGCCTTCTTTTCCTTGTCGGCCTCGCGTTCATCGCCGTCGTAGTAGACTGGTTTGATGCGCGGTGGTACATAGACTCCGGATTTGCCCGCCGTCGCTGCCTTGCGTGGCTTTTTCGCGGCACCGGCCTCGTCCTCCTCGTCCTCGTCACTGTCCTCTTCGGAATCGTCGTCATCTCCCTCCTCCTCTTCGGCCCCGGCACTGATCATCATGCCCTCCGGATTCGGCTTGTAAAGAGTGGGATCTGTGTTGCTTGAGACACCGGTCGTGGCCGTCTTCACGAGCTTGTCGATCTGGTAGCGCAGCTTGTAGTCTATGGGCCGAATCTTCTCCAGCACAGTGCGAATCTCAATGAGGCGCTCGATGGAGGGGTCACCCTCGATGGTCTCCCCAGAGCACTTGCGCAGCACAACGTAGGTGAGGTTGATCAAGTAGTCCAGCAGCATGTGGTACTTCACTTCGAGGAAGCTGAGTCCGTACTCGGTGGTCAGCTCACCGCTCTTGACGCGCTGCAGCATTCCCTCGACCAGGTCCGTCACCTGCTTGACATTGCTGTTCATCTCCCCAAGGAGCTGAATAGCCTGCGGGATGTCCTGCTGTCCCTGCACCTCGCAGTCGTAATCGAGAGCCTATAAATAGAATAAATAGTAACTTATTAGTTTAATTTTTAAATATTTATAAAATTAAATATTTAATCAGCGAATTGCTGCAAATCTCTCCTCAACATTCTGATTATAAATTCTGATTATCCTTCTGTGATCCGCACCTATGTATGCACCTCCTGCTCTCCAGTCTGGGCCATGAATCTCATTTGCATATTTCATTGGCAGGCATTTAATTATTTCCATGTTACAAGAATTTCGACTACACCCTCCGCCCTTTTGTCATCCGACTGAAAAATGCATTTATTTTCAATTAATATTAATAAAGCTTTTTGTGGACACCATGGTGACGATGTCTATCGAAAATATTCCTACAACAATAGCATGTTTTAAAAATGTTTATAAAATAAACAAATAATTTACTTGTTTCTCTCTCCTCTACGCTCATATTTCTCTCTAAAACCCACGGTAATATTTTTAATTAATAAACGAAATACCATAATATTTTATGCATTTTAATTAGTGTACGGTTGGTGTGGGTAGTACGGGTGGTGGGGTGGCAGTTCAAATATTGTGGTGGAGCTGATTTTTATTGCAGTCGTCCTGCCAGCCTGCCAAAGCCAACCAAATGCGAACGAATAAACATTTTTTTCGACATTTCCAGCCGCCACATGAATAAAATATAAACCGCAATTTGTAAATGTTTGCTCTCAACGTCCCTCTCCGGCCACATATTCCGTTTGTATCGCCCGCCCAGCCGCAATTTCAGAATTTAATGATTAATTTTATGGTGTCTGGCTCTCGGCCGGACGGGAGGCTTTGAGTGCATCTGCATAATACCAGTCAGAGATGAAATCATTATGGACAAAACTTGCTATCCAATTTATTTTTATAAAATGCCCCTACAATGCTATCCATTAATGCCATAAATAGACTGTCTGTGTGAGTTTCGGAATTGGTTTCGGCCGGCTTTGTTAATTCCTCAGATCTTTGCATATTTATAGGCTGAATTTAAATGGAAATGGGCAAAATGCATTGGTAACTGCAATTGAAACTGTGTAAATGCTAATTCAAAATACACTAATGCTTCGCAAATACCTATGGGCTTATTTTGTTTTTTTTTTTTTTCAATATACCAGTGGAGTGCAGAATAAATATTGCATATTTTATATTTTACTGAAAATGAATTGGATTTTATCAGCCGTAATTGGCATTTGGCTATTTCCAATGAATTTTAATTTATTTGGCATTCAGAAACAATGTTTTTTGTGGCTAGGCCCGTCAATATTTATTTCAATAATTGGTAAGCCAATTTAATAAAATGAAAGAGCCACCACCCTGCCATTTTAGAGGATAGTTTTGAAGATAGTATGTGGTAGATTCTCAACCAGAATATCATAGAACTGACCATATAGCATTCATAATAAAAACATATCTATATATCCGCCTTTTTAGCCCTCTAATTCAACCACCCATCCAGCAAGTATACAATCCACATTCTCCAATATTCTAATCACATATTTATACAAACAAACAGGGCCGTCGGGGGAAAACGACGACGAAACGAAAAAATACATTATTTTTTATGAAATATTGCCAATCAGAAATGAAACCGAAAATAAATCGATTGGTGCAACAAACGCACATAGCTTGCAACAACAGGGAAACAGAGTTTCCGTGGTTAAACAATAAAACAACAACTATGTGTATGTCTCTGCCGGGGATCTGGCGAAAGAGTCGGAAAAACACAGACTATATAGCTCTGACCCTCTCGTCCAAATTCGTCGTGCTACGCGAAAAAAGAGGGTGGCTCAGTCCTGTGGTTGGGGTGTTGCAGGGTCACCAGAATGAAAGCTGCTGCTGCTGCGTCTGTGTGTGGGTCGAAATTGAAACAGAGTAGAGTCCCTATCCCCCTCCAGGAACTCATGTCGGATTCCACCCAAACGACCACCCATCCACCCGCAGTCTCGTTATGGTAGCCATGTGTCGCTTTTTTGACTGCACTCTCTGGGCCTGGGCCTGGGCCGTGGCAGGGATCTGGACCTGGTCTAGGGCCTGGTTCGTGTCGCTTTGCCGCTCCAGGACAAAAGCCTCGCGGGCCCAAAAACGCGACGAATGATTGGGTGACATTAAGTGGGTAGATGGGTAGTAGGGTCCATTGGTAGTTGGGTGGTTGGTTGCTGCTCCTGCTGCTGCTGTTGCACGTTGCATTTGCATGTGTGAGGCATAATTGGAACGAGCAGAGAAAACTAGCCGGGAAGAGCAGCCAAAGCCTCTTTTTCAACGACTCCCACCTGCCTGGCCCCCGTCCCTGGTGTTATCTACACCGAAACCTTTGCATATTGATGATGTTTCTGGACCGATTCTCTTTGCCATCCACTGTCCAAGGAGAGGCCTGTTATTGTTGGCAAGGATTCTTTTTTTACGACTTTAAAGTGCCAGTTGTAGGAATTCCAGGTCAGCAAGTGATTCCAAACAACTAAGACAATACTAGAGTACTGAAATAACTTTAAGATGCAACTTGAAGTGGAGGTATCTAGTACTGTATCTAGTATATGGAGTTTAAGCACAAAGATACATCTATTCAATATAAATAAAATAAAGAACGAGTTCCATATGCCATTTATATGGCACTTTTGGGTGTGGCTTTATTTATAAAATAAGTACATAAAGCGCAATTTATAGAATAATAATGGAATTACTCCGCGGCCGGACAAATGCGACAGGGGGCGTGTGATGCTGCAGTCCACATAAATTTTCATGCCAATAAAATAAACAAGCCGGGAATTGTTAGTAAAAATAAGCACGTCAAACAAGGGGAGGTGGGTTGGGGAAGGCGGAATAGGAAGAGCAGCGACACAGGCTTTTGCTATTCGCACAGCCAAACATACTATGTATGTATGTCCCAACATCCATACAATATATATGTATAAACGCCCGACTCTGTTTCCGTTCGCGCTTCCCCATGCATGCATAAATTGCGCGAATTTTTAACGTTAGTTCCACGGGCCAGGAGCAGGAAAGGAATGGCGGCGGCGGTGGCGTGACAGGTGGGCGGGCGGGGGCAGACAGTCGACAGAAACACAGACGTTGTCACAACAAATGCTCGCCGAAATTTATATAAATTTTAAATACAATTTGCTAGTGAGCCTCCCTGTTCGCGAATGAAAACAACGGACGACCGAATGTTGGGACTGGGCGGAAGGACCAACAGGAGTCAGTGGCTAGGACTGTCGATAAATGCAGATTCAGTGGATTCGGGGGGCGGAGGAGGTGGAAAAACTATCGCATAATTGGAAATCGTGCATTCCGTTGTCAGGACTGCATAGACTTTCAGGATACATAGTTTAAATATTCCAAAGTTTATTGATTTTTTAGTTTCTAAATATTTTTATATTCACGTTTTTCAACAAGGGTGTGGCACATGATACGTCGGAGCTTGGATATGGGATGGATGGACATGTATTTCTCCTCAAAAGTATGCTTTAGTTTTCCCAATTCTTTACTGTTAAGACCTCAGGCCTCATTCTCAAAGTAGCTTAAAAAAAACACTTTTTGGAGGGGGAAAAAAAAACAACGATCCCTGCCCCATTCAATTCAAACAAAATCTTCCTACTCATCATCCTGATACTCTCCTAGTGGATGTACAAGACCGGAATGCCACTCCTTTCAGTTTTCGAAGGGGAGTCGTCCAATCCATTAAAATCCATCCACGCAATGAAAAAAAATTACACATTAAAAAAAAAATTAACTGGAAACGGGACAGGATAGGAAACGGATGACAGAGCGACAACTAAGTTGGTTTATGAATGATGAGTGAGTAATGAATTTAGGCATAGACACCAGCTCGGCCACCGCAATTGCGGGCGCGTTCAAGAATCAGGGCTCAGACCGGCAGCAAATACAGATACAGATGCGAGTTGCAGATAAACTTGCTAAATTAAATGGACAAACTCCGGCATTGCACACATGGCTGGAGAGCATATTACCGGAAAATTGACGGCACAACCCTTGGAAAATAATTTCTACAAAAAATCATCCCGAAACAGAAAATCTCATTACGATTTCAACGCGATCAGACAAAGCTGCCGAGAATCAGGAAGGTTGCGAATAACGAAAGCCCGGAGCCCTGATGATGAAATGGATTTTTATCCCAAAACAGGACAACACGGCGAATGAAGAAAATATGGCAAGCGGAAAGGACAAGAATGTTTTGGAAAAAAAAAGGATAAAGGCATAGTGACTTTCTCCAATGAGAAATTCTGTATACCCTTACAGGTCTTTGATTTTTAATGAGTTTTGTTGGATATAATAGGGAATCTTTAAAAGGTATTCTAAGTTCGTTTTTTATAAAAAAATCTATAAATCACATCTCACTCAATTCCTTTATAATTTTTCTTCTATTTGATTTATAATTTTGGTTTATGACATCAGATATTTTATTAGCATATTAAATTAAAGAAAAAAAAAAATAAATGAAAAAGTGCCACCACGACTAGCCAAAAAGGATGTCGAAAAAAGAAATCAAATCAGAAAATGTGCAAAACTCTCCTCCTCGCTCTGGCTATCCTGTTGAATGGGGAAAGAGTTGGTCCTCGGCCCGTAAAAAATGCAAATCCCAAGTCAAAGCTTAGCGCCATATCCCGTACGTGGAAACCTGGCAACAACCATGCCTGGCCCATGCCAACTCCCCAAAGAAAGAAAAAAAAAATAAAAATCACACACTCTCGCATATACATATGAGTAATGGAGAAAAAATCTATGCGGGAATGGAATTTGAAAACGTATGTCCTGGCATAATGCAATATAGTGGGGGGAGTGGGCGGGCCCTGGTCAGTTGTTGTGAAAGGACTGGAAAGATATAACTCGGGCTCGGGGGAGGCGACTTTTCAATAAAAATGAAAAAATAAAACAGGAAAAAAATAAACCGCCACTCCGATTGCCCGCACTGCCAGCAGTTTTGAATTGGAAGCCAGCCCGGGTTCCGGATGAGGAAAGGTTTTGGATGGTCGGTGGGTGGATGGGTGGGTGTGTTACATGGCTCTCCGGATCAATGACGAAAGTGCGTTGAAGTGTAGTGCAAACAATGGCAAAAAAGCATTCGCAAATAGAGGAAAAGATGTAAACTTTTATGCATATGCTGTTGGGAATAAAGGGCTTAACCAAACCGGTTGTGTTTCAAGAGAAAAAAGGACTAAGTCTAGTCCAAGACTAGTTTTGTTTTCGTACTTTAATCCCTGCACTAGTCTAACATGCCCCTGAGATTTTGTTTTTTAGTCAAAAGCCAACGTTTGACATTAAACAGCGGGCAGTGTTCGCTCTTTACGTGGAAAATGCCGACACAAAGGATGGAAGGCCCAGGATGGACAGGCGGAGACATCTCATAAAGCAACTGGCAGCCGTATGGGTCCCCTCTTAGTCGCAGGCCCCATTCCCGTCCCGCCCTATGACACCGCTAACGACCGGCGCTAAAACGTCATCCAGACAGCGACTGCGGCGGTGGCGGATATGGAGCAAGAGTTCCCAAAACAAAAATGTCAAAAACAAGGCGCAGAATGGAAAAAATCGGGGGAAAAATGGCACACAATGGTTACTTGAGCTTGAACCGTCGCCGCTTTTCAAATGCCATTCCATGCCACTTTTTTCGTGCACGGAATAAGGCGGCAATTTCCACCGATGCGGTCCCCGCTTGACTGGAAAAACGGGGCCCGAACTAAGGAAACGGCGTTTCATTGTTTGCTGCGCGGATACTGCTGCACCCGGCACTCCAGCACTCCGGCATTCCGGCCGCCCACCAGGATCTCCCTTGCCACGGGGTATGATTTTGACGTCTGCTAAGTTGGTCCTTTGGCCTCAACGAGAGGGCTAATGGCTATCCAATGATTCCTGCGACAGCCTCTGCGGGAGAACTGCCTCCATTTCTGCATTCGTTCGAGGGCAAGGGAATGCGTCTTTTAATCAGAGCTCCGCGACAATGAAAACTGACAGGTTGTGGAACAATCTGCGGGAAAGGCGCTTTGCAGTCAAAGGTCAGCAGCGGGTGGGATGGGAGAATCATCATGGCCGTTAATTGGAAATTCAAATCAACGATAGACAGTAAATGGTTTCAGTTAAGTGCAGTCTTACGACAAACAAGACACTGTCTTTATGTACAGTAACTATTGTTACAAGCTACAAGGTAAAGGTGACTTGTTAAACTGCATTACTAATTAGAATTAGTGGCCAATAACTTGATGTAATGATCATGTGAGAGGTGTCATCGGGAAGGTATTTAAACAGAGATATAAAAAAAAACGTTGAAAACAAGTAAGGGTGATACAGGCAAGGGTTTCTCTCGCTTTCAAATTCACTTTCCAAGCTACATACCCCTTCTTTTCTGCCAAAAAGTGTATTTTTTTTAGAAAGGTTTCCCTTCTCGGACAGTGCATTTTTAATATTATTTCCCAGACCCCAATTCCCAATCAACCCAATCCTGAAAATCATACAAACCAAACAATTTTTTTCCAACAACCCTCGCCATGGAAACCCTGTTTGCAGTGGGCGTGTTTACAAAAATATATACACTTTTTACCCTTGTTGAGATTATTATAATTTTTAGCAGATATTTGCAATGAAAGCACCTTCACTCTCTCCACAGTCCACATATCTGAATGGGCCCAAAAACGTGTGAAGAGTGCAGTGCAACTTTTAATTTTTGGTTTTCGAGATAATTAATTCCAACTCGGCAAGTGTCCTTTTTTTATCAAATATTAAAACCGTCCCCAAATTTTATAAAAATGAATTGTTTATCGCTAAGGGTACAAGGGCTTCGTATCTGTCCCAAGTAAGCTAGTCCCTTCCCTTTACTTTTCATTTATTTTTTTTAAATGGATATTTTTATACGTTCTTCGGAACGAATTCTATTGGAGGTTGGTCCCCACCCACTGCCAACTGTCCGGTTTGGAAGTGGCTCTCTTTTTTATATTGCTGCATGTGCGGAAAATTTTTGTGATGTTTTGTTTTTGAATTTTTTACAATTTGTGGAAAAAGGGGCTGGGAGTGGGGAGGCTAGTAAGCGACGCTGTCACGCCAAGCGTCAAAAAGAGGAAGTAGAATGGCAGAAGGTTGCTTTTCTCGCCACGTAAGCAGAACGTAATTTTAATGAATTTTTTCGGGCCATGAGGGTTGAGGTTTTCCTTCGAAAGACGCTTTAATTAATGAGAAATAAATAATATAAATATTTTATGCAGTTTTTTTTAGTAAAAATAAAGAACTTGATACTTTTTGTTGCCTTTTTTTAGGGAAATACTTCCCATATTTCAAGCATATTTCCATCATCCACATACTACAAATTAAATGCTCATTCTGTAAAGTTTATTTCCAAAAAGAACTCTAACTCTAATTTATGTACAAAATAAGTTAATTTAACAAATTCCAGCCTTGACAATTAGACTTAAGGATATGGCATTAAATATGCTCCCAGAAACACTTGAAAAAGTAAGCTAACCCTCACCCATTTGGCCCGACCCTCCTAGCCCGGTCTAACCACAAAATAGGGCTGCTCTTGGCTGGGGCACTTGACGTGCTCGAACACATCGGGTATCTTGGCGGGTCGCGGCCGTTGCTCCATTGGCAACAGCATGCTGTTCCACAGAAGATTCGCGATGGTGGCATGGCCGCGCTGGCTGAAGTGGAAGCAGTCGTGGGAGAAGAACCGCCAGTCGAAGGAGCCGTCGGGCATGGTGGGTCCCTTGAAGTTGGAAACCAAAGGATGGGCCACGACGGCGAAGTCTTCGCGGTGGAACTCCGGTTGCCGGGCAATGTCCATCTCCAGCCGCTGCCAGCGGCGGACTGTCTCCTTGCGCTGCCGCAGCTGGGTGCTGTTCAAGGTGTCGTCGATGAGGCAGTTGCAGCCCACCCGATGGACCACGAAGCACTGCAGCGGCAGCACGTGGGTCATGCTAAGGAGCACCTTTGGAATGTTGGGCACCACCACCAAGTTGATCAGCAGGCGAGGCACGTGGTCTCGCAGCAGCCGGAAGGCCTGTCGGAGATCATTCTCGTGCTGGTTGAGGAAGTCCTCCGGCCTGTCCCAGTGGCACATGTCCGAGCAGATGTCGTTATTACCCACGAAGATCGTCAGGAGCTTCCAGTGCCGCTTCATGTCCACCTTGGGGTCACGGCGCATCAGGTCGATGAGCACGCGAGCCTGGAAGGGCAGGTCTCGGGACATGATCATCGGCTCGGCGATGTTCAGCCGGGAGAGCCGATGGTTGACCACCAAGCTGTTGCTCACAGAGAAGCCGTACAGGTCGGGGTTGAAGATCTTGAGGATGTTGGGAAGGGTGAGGAAGCGGCGCCAGGTTGAGAGGCCGCCGCCCGAGAAGGTGAGGGCTCGGAACTCGTTGATCATGTCGACGGCATTGTTGGACAGAATCCCATTACCCGCCGACAGGGAATCCCCAAAGGCTGCTATGATGTCTATGTCCCCGGGCCGCAGCCGCTCTATCGAAGTGGGGGGACTGCTGGATCGCGTGTTGTTCAGGGGGCAAGGGAAGGGCTCCTCCTTCGGCACCAGATCCTGCAACTTTCCCTCTCGCTCCCCTCGGCTACGCAACGCCTTGACATTCCCCAGAGCCCACTTGAGCATCATTTTCCTGGTGTTGAGTAAAAGATGGCGCAGATTCCGGTCGAAGTAGGTGTACTGCGGGATGCCGTTCCTGATCCTCTCCGGGTTATACTTCTGGGGACGTACTCCGATATCGGCCAGTAGCTTTTCCGCTCGGTTCTGTCGCCGTACCCGGGTATTCCCGGGCTCAGCTGATGCGCAGAGCAAGAGCAACAAGGCCCATCGCAGGTATGTGACATTTGACATCGCGGTTGATAGTTCTTGGAGGTTCTTGAAAGGAAAATCACTGAGATGGCGCCTGGAGCACTCGGCTACACTTTCACACGCTCATGCCCGACGGACTTCTGAACGTGTTCTCATCCGAAAGGTGTATGCGTCGCGCGTTTTTAAAGCCTGCCAAAATATAACGTATACGAACGGTGGGTCCGGCTGGCTCGGATTGGCAGCTGGCGAGCACTGAGTTCTTTCCATTAAAAGCATCAGCTGGGGCGGGGACGAGAGGCGGACTAGGGACAGAGCTCAGAACTTGACTTAAAAGCGTTGACCGAGACATTAACAGTCATAAAAATGAAAAAGCGGCCTGATAGCAAAAGCCAGCTCTGCCCAGACTGCCCCGGGTTCAAAGATGTACGGAAGACAGTCGGACGAAGCTCGACGGCAAGGTACTCACTGTTTTGGCCATTAAACTGGAACTTGCTTACTTCCAGTTAAATAAATAAATAAGTTTTATAACAAAAGAACAGATTAAAGTACAACGGAGGATAATGAATCAGCAGAATTATTTCTTTTATAGCCAGTTACATGGAAAAAACCCTTAAATTAACGCCTAAACTTTTACACTTTCCGAGTAATGGGTATGAGTACCCTAAGCGAAATAAAATTAATATAAAAAAAATTAATTACCTTGTGCTATCCACAACACGGTAATGCACATGTTTGTGGAAGCCAAACTCACCTTATAAATAAATTGGAGCGACAATAAGTCAATACAGGGGCGTAGATTTAGGATTTATTCTGTTCCATATTGGATGACAGAGACCTAAAGAATTAAGAATCAAGGGGGAAGCGAAAAAGGTCCCTTATTATTGGTTTCGGATGGAAATATTAAGGCTTTCCTTCGAGACCTACGCCACTGGCCATAATTATAGGTCGTTTGGTGCTAAGACCTTCGTCTATTCAAGCCCGATTTTAAAAAACGTAGAAAACAAGTAAAAATAAATCCACAAATATTTGCACATTAAGCCTAAGTGGGTTTTGTAATGTAATTGTTGCTCGGACTGCTTGAGATGGATAATAGCTAATTGTTTGCCCAGATCTCCCAGTAAGAGACTTTGGACAAGTGTTTGACTTCGAATGCAAAAACATATCCGTTTTCTCGAACTTGGTAGCGGTTGTTGACCACACGGTTTGCAAAATTTAATTTAAATAAAATATTAAAAAGAGGTCTATAAATAAGTGACGCGGCTCTTGCGAGCTGACTCACTTAAGGTCTTGATTTTTTGAGGCTTGTCGGATGAGGGCTGTATACACGGCCTGGGGTATCCATCCACCGGGACAGGGGCCTGAACGTGACGGAATTTTTTTTCTTGGCACTAGCTTCCGCTTCATCCACTCCCATACAGGGGGGGATGCCACTATTATTGATAAGAAAATAAAGTTAACTTGTACTTTTTAAACATGCTATCCAATAGCTATACCTTTAATATAAGAATTATTTTAGAAAGACGCATTCTGTCTTAATAATTAAAATATACATATTTTTGTTGTCTGCTATAATTATATCTTATTAATGCTTTGATGACCTTATGCAAAAAATAATGTTATTTACGTGTTATTTCCACAACATGATATAGATGCAATCACTGATTCTATTTGGATTATAAAAAGTAATAGAACTTCCTATGAAGGACTTCCGCGCCGCAAAGACTTGGAGATATATATTTTTGAATTTATGTTAAATAAATCCTAGCCTGACTTAAAAACATCTTTGGCTGACCCAGTCTCGATCATTAGCTCACGAAATTATAAGAGCTTTCCGAACTGACTTTACGCAAAAGCTCCAAAATAAATATTTAAATTCGTCGAAGAAAAGTTGCCGGACTGTTGGAATAAGATGGTTTTTCATATTTTTAAAGAGCTAACTGAAATGGTAATGAAATAAACTTAATATATTTATCTAATTTATTTTTAAATGTGTAGTATAAATCTAAAGATGTTTCAAAGTAATATCTTAACTTCTGGAATGAACTCTCTTAATTATCTATAATGTTAGTACTTTTTCTCTGAAGATATTGAACCATATGAAGCTATATCATGATGTTTTTGAAAAAAAAACTGAATTTTTCTAGAACTGCTTTTAGATTTATGGCACTAGTAGTTTATTAAAAACAATTGCAAGGTTAAAACCACCATTGTTAGTTTGACATGTAGCTATTTTTTCTAGTTGCTGTTGTATCTCATTGATTCACATTAAACATTCCTGATATTTTTTACATGTTTTTTTTTTGTAATTAATGCAGATTGCGATAAGAAGTAATTATAAAAAAAAAACCTTTCCATGCCTTTTTTTCTAATATTTTTTTTTTTAAATATCTATCAGTTTCTATTAGGGAAATAGTACAAGTATTACTGACTGAATAATAAAGCAGACATTTTTAAACAAATCACTGTCTGGAGGAAAGAAAACGAAATTATGATGAAAAGATTAAGCTGGCAGTGGAATGATACAAAAAATTTTAATCGGTGGCTAAGCGTTGCCAATTGCTTTGTCTTTTTAATAACCCGCCGGGGAGGGAATACCAGCGAGGTGGTGTGCGGGGGCCATGTGATGTACAGGTGCACTGGCGGCGGGTAATAGGCAGCCATTGGGCAGCAGCACGTTCATCATACCCTAAGTGGGTTAATTTGTCGGTTGGCCGACAACCTCTCTGTGCTAACAAACCACTGCACGCTGGTGGACAATGGGATGGCTCTATAGGTTTTTGAAGATAAACAAAAACAACTATAAACTATATAATATTTCTAACTATAAAATGTAATAATTTATTTATTTTCCAACTATAGTATTGAATGATAATTAACTTTTATATTTAGCTGCCTTTCAAGTACAACTTTGTATTTAAATTGTCTACAAATACTTATAGACGTTCCATGGTACTCCATTTCAGCTGACCAGGCCAAAAAGAGGGAAAGAAAGAGCCAGCTGGGGAGTGGGAGTGGAAGTGGAAGCGAGACCGCGAGCCAAGCGCGCTTGCGCAGTCGCGGCTTCAAGGTCGCCTATTGTAAAAGAAAGCGCCATCGCACGGCCTTGAACACGAAAAATATGTTAAAAGCCAATGGCTTAAACAGGGCAGAAGATGAACCACACCAGCCAGAGCCAAGAGTCATAGCCACAGCCAGATGGGATGGAACAAACCCAAAAACTTGATCTTCACTTGGCTTTCTTTTGTTTTGCGTAGAAGCGATTGTTTCAAACAAAAAACTATCGAAATGTGAGCAAACAAGCCTGTTTCAGTCTCATAAACTTTATGCTTGGGTAAGACAATGGGCCAGCTGAACGTTTTGAGCCAATTTATACACTTGTTGGGTTTTGTTATTTTTTTGTGTTTTTTTTTTTTCGCGAACTTGTGCAACACCCCAAAGCGAACTCCGACAGAAAACTACAGCATCTCAAAATCCAAAACCCAATATGTGGTAAATTGGGGTTAAATATTTTGTAAATGGGTTAATAGTATGCAGATTGTATCGAAAATTGGGCAAAAATAGGTTCGAGAGTGGGGAAATAATTTGCAAACACGACAAATTAGCTATCTCCTTTTGGGCAGTGAATATTTATAAGACAACACGGGTAATTGTTAATGACAACTCGGCTAATTTGTATACTAACCCCTGGCCCGAGTTCTAGTCTGTGTTCAAAGTTCACTCGTAGAGTCGTAAAAAAATGAGCTCATTACTCAGAAAATCTATTTTACTTTGTGCCCCGAAAGACTGTGGTATATTATAGACCTTATCTTCCTCATTCCTTAGACTAGAGTCTGAACTTTAGCTTCATATAGGAAATGGAAATTAGTTAAATTCTAGTTTAATTCTAACAATTACCTGCCTTGGATTTTAATGCAATTTCAATCATTATTTCTAGAAATTCTTACATGCAACAAGCACTCTATTAAAAGCCATCAAGTCATACCTGAAACGAAATGAAATGCAAAATATTAAGTTGGTTAATCAATGAATTCAAAACAAAACAGGTTGTAGTAGTAACATCTAAATATATTAAGGGACTAGAGCCCGTCGTAATGCCCAGATAATTGTACCTTGTACTCTCCGTGAAGCCCCGCCATAAGTGTGCTATGCTGTGTCGCATTAATAGACAAATTCCCAGCCATCTATCATGATGTTTTGTACACTTTTTTTTGGTAAGAAGACGACAAAAATTGCACAAATCGTTTAATGAATTTTATTTCGAGTACGAGTACGTATCTGCGGACTAGCGACCAAAGCTGAGACTGAGACCAAGGGACGCCGTGACGTCGCAGTGACTGAGCTGGCGCAAGCCGGGCTTGGACGGGAAAGAGCTTGCGAGTACGCGATCCGGCACTTGGCCAGCTCAGTCGAGAAACGGAGCTCGCTAGCGACACTTGGGGTAAGCGGAGACCGAGATCGAGCCGAGCCGAGCCGAATTCAAACTGTATTGTTGTTGAGCGGAGTGCCTGCTGAATGAAAAACGGAATAAGCCAAGAGCCCCAGAGCCAAGAGGCAGCGCCAACAGCCAAGAGCCACACTTGAAAATCGGCGAAAAGCACGAAAGAGTAAAACAGCAACTGGTCGCAAAGAAATTGCAACACCGAAGGCGAAGGCGCGCGTGCGCAACACGATAAGTTAGAAAAAGAGCGCTGTGCCTAGGAAAGTCAAACAAAAGGCACAATAAGGCTGACAACGGTACGGTTAATGTGTGTCTGGCTAGGCTACAAAAATAAATGGACAAAAATTTAAATTTTTACTCATTTAATTATGTTATTTAAAGTGTCAGTGCAAATACAGAGAGTGATAATATAAATTGTATACATTTTAAAGTGTACTGTCGCAAGAAGCCAGTGAAATCCGAGACTGTGTGTTAGCATGTTCGAGCTTCGAAACCTAGGACCGTTTAAGGCCCCACTAACCGAACATTAAAAACTGTGTTTGAAAAACATACAAATCGGCAAAAGAAAAACTTCAAAAACAAGACTGAACTGAAACCACAAGGCATGACCACGAGTGTTTTGCATTCAAGTGTATGTTAACTAGGGTTGTGTACAAGAAACTTTTGCAATAGAATTACGAAAAGGAAAACTACCAGTTGAAGCTTCATTTAAAATAAAAATAAATACTCTTTAATATAAGAGTTAAGGTAAGGCGTCCAATAACACCTGCTATAAATACTCCGATTGTGACCTCGTAAAAAGAGGAAAATGTGTGGAAAACCAATTAAGATGGAAAATATACAGTTTTTCATTAAAAACTTGAGCAATAAGAGAAAAGTGAAGTAATAAATATAGGCTTTAAAAAAAGCTTGGATTAGACATCTCCCATGTTATTTTTAAAAATATAGAGCGGGTTAATCACATTTCTATAAATAATCCTTATAATATTTTCAAGTAAATGGTGTGCCACATGACACACAACATTTTTTGGTGGATGTAACATAGGAGACTATAAAAAGCATGACTGGGACAAACCTAGACAAAAAGTTATAATCAAACACAGAAGCTTACATGTGCATGCAATGAGCAAACTGAAGCGAGGAGATACAGAGTTCGAGCACGGCACACTACCTTTAGTCATTAACTTTTTTCATTAAAACATTAAGTGGAAAAGTAAATGCAAAGATTCAAGTTAATAGAAACATATGAGGTTGATAGAAATAATAATATTATTATTATTTTTTTTTTTAATATAATTTTTGTTAAACGTGAATGATGTAGAGTCCAGTGAGGTAGCTGCCTCTGCTGTTGCAGTTTAACCGAAATGATTGTTGTGGCATTATATAAGAAGTGGCCATGCCACAAAAAACAATATGAAAGAGAAAGAAGAAAACTTTAAAAGAGTCAGAGCGGCAGGTGAGAAGGAAGCAGAGCTAGAGTCAGAGCCAGAGCCAGAGCCAGAGAGGGAGAGCTTGGAGCTGCAACATGTTGCACGAACTAAATACCCACTAACACTTTGCAGATCCAATGCAGTGGCAGTGGCAGTTGCTGTTGCTGTTGCTGTTGCTGCTACTGTTGCCGTTGGCTTGTTAAATAAGCCGTTAAACGGAATCAAGGTAGCTGGCCACCAACTGGTTAGGGAGTTCTTTCTGGGTGCTGAGAAAGCACTTTGGAGGTCTGCGTTTTTATTTTTTTTCTAAGCAGCTCATGGCCGCCACACCTCGACTGCACAAATTGCAAAACATTGGCAAATAAAAAGCGATTGCATATGCGAAGGCGACAACAGCAACACTGAGACCACCACCACCACCACCACCACCACCACCAACATCAATACATCAATAAGCCATAAAACCACTAATTTTTGGAACCACTCGCAATTAAGTCACAACGTCAGCAGTCGGTTAGTCCGTCCGGTAACCAGTTGGCAACCTTGATGACGCTCCACAGTAGATCTTTGTTGTTTTTCGGCTTGTTTTGTTTTTTTTTTTTTTTTTTGAAATTATGGAGGGTTTTCCAACAATTTTTGCTAAAAGTGGTAGAGGGGAAAATGGATTGATGATGAGGCCTATATTCAAGCCTGATATCTCTAGACTTCCATAGGAAATCTTCATGGCTCAGGCAGGTCATACATATGTAGCTGGAATTGTTGTCCTTTGCGTCACTTGTCTCCAATGTTAAGCAAACAAAAATAATAACATAACAAGCATGTCTCGAAAGGCAACGGCAGAGTTACGACCACGACTGTGTGTACTAACCTTACTCAATTGAATTATTTTTTTTCGACTTTTCGGGGTTTACTTGCGACCTGTTTATGGGCGTGTCGTGTTTTCGCCGGCGCGTTAGAGTATGTACTGGCTATATACTAAGCTTAATACATACAGTCTCGCATATATGACGGATCAGTATATAGAAATGCAATGGAACGGCCTCAAAGTGGGTCAAAGACAGTTTAGCGAGGTCGCCGCCGAATACTGTATGGTTTTGTAACAGTCATTTTTATAAACATTCGTTTTTAGGGTTTATTTCTGAGAGACTAAATCACTTCATCAGTAAAATTCAAAGCCAACAAGTGACTCACTCGAGACACTTCTCAATAATATGTAAAATATTACCCAAACACCTCACACACACACCTCGCTTTCCTAATTTAAATATACTTTCGTGCCTTGGCAGCCCAGTTCTCCAGCCTTTTGTTTATTCAGAATGCATCTCGCTGACGCTGATCTATAGGTATATAGACTCGTCTATATAACAATTGTTATTCAAGACGCTTATGCGACTCTTCCTCTATTGTCTCGCTGTCGGATACTTTTTCTTAAAAATTAGCACAAAAGTAAAGAAAGAGTTTGCTGGAATTCATTTCTGAGAACATGTTCTCTAAAACTACTTCTAGTAGCTAGTTAGAAAGATTAAACCTTTTAGTATCTAATTTATTCAAACGCGTGCCAGTTGGGGGTTTACTTTTAATCTCAGTAATCAAAATTCCGAGGTATATGGTGTAATAATATTTCTCACACTGCCTCTAGTAATGATAGCATTAAAAAGGGCAAAGCCCTCTGGATGGCACCATTTTATAGATTCTTTGTAGTTGACTTTAACCATTAAGGGGAACCATTGAAAGAGCAAAAATTGTCTAATTAGCAAGTACTTAGAATTGCCATAGCAGCACTGAAATAAATTATGGACCGGGGCAACAGTTTGGGCGCCGCGGCACGTGTTTGTCATAAAGACGGGCGAATCAATAAAATACATAACCAGAAACCAAATCCAGAAGGCTCGAATTGACGCAAATGATTTATGATGATAATTGTGATTCGTTTGGGAGCTTGGCAGAAGCACATGCGATATAAGTTGTAAATGAATTATGAAATATGTAATAGATCCGTGTACTGTCTTCCTCAGATGGCGGCCGTTGAAGTGAGGAATGGTTGCAAGTACTATGGCTCCAAGTCGAACCCGAAGGTGGTGCTCAACCAGCTGAACATGAACGTGATGCGTGGCTCCATGTAGGTCCCATATCCCACACATTCTCTAAATTTTAAGCTAATCTCTTTTATTCCCCAACCAGCTATGGCTTGCTGGGTGCCTCCGGATGCGGCAAGACCACTCTGCTCTCGTGCATCGTCGGCCAGAGGCGTCTCAACGGCGGGGAGGTGTCTGTGTTGGGCGTGAAGCCCGGCGAACCGGGCAGCGGAGTGCCTGGTGCCCGGGTGGGCTTCATGCCCCAGGAGA
Source organism: Drosophila atripex (assembly GCA_035045925.1). Taxonomy (NCBI): domain Eukaryota; kingdom Metazoa; phylum Arthropoda; class Insecta; order Diptera; family Drosophilidae; genus Drosophila; species Drosophila atripex. The sequence goes on from JAWNOP010000070.1 coordinate 13,610,718, forward strand.
TCGCCCTGGTAGAGGAGATGACCGTCAAGGAGACCATCTTCTACTTCGGACGCATCTACGGTCTGACGGACGAGAAGATCCGGGAGAAGTTCAAGCTGCTCAAGGAGCTGCTGCAACTGCCCCCGGCCACACAGATGATCAAGCAGTGCAGTGGCGGGCAGCAGCGGCGACTCTCCTTCGCCTGCGCCATGATCCACGATCCCGAGCTGCTCATCCTGGACGAGCCGACCGTGGGACTGGATCCCATGCTGCGTGAGAAGTGAGTGACTTACTAAAGATTAATTTTTCGCTCACCAATGCCATCAATGACTTCTAGAATTTGGAACTTTCTTGTGGAGACCACAAGGAACAGTAAACTGGCTGTGATCATCACCACCCACTACATAGAGGAGGCCAAGCAAGCCAACTGCGTAAGTTAAGGACTCGGAAGACACAATCTATTAATTAATAATCATTAATTGTCTTTACCAGATCGGCCTCATGCGAAATGGCGTGCTCCTGGCAGAGGACACTCCCACCAACATCATGATCAAGTTTGGAACTCAATCGATCGAGGATGCCTTTCTCATTCTGAGCCAGCGGCAGGGCAACGAGGACGACCTGGTCCAGATCATGGACCACAACAAGAACCAGACCTTGGCCCCGGCTGTGCTGCCACCGGAGGTCATCGACACCGCCGAACCGAACACGCCGGAGAAGCCACCCATCCCCTACGAGGAGACCCCCAACGAGAACCGCAAGAAGGTCTTCTTCACCACCAAGGGACGGATCAAGGCCCTGATGACCAAGAACTTTGTCCAACTCTTCAGACAGCCCTCGTGAGTTGCCCCATTATGGAGGGAGTTAAATCAACCTGGAATTAAATCCATCTCCCATCTTTCAGAGGTATCATCTTCATGCTGCTGTTCCCCCTCATCCAACTGACGTGCTTCTACCTGGCGATCGGCAAGACGCCCACGAACCTGGAGCTGGGAGTGTACTCGGGCGAAGTGGAGAGCTACGGCGAGTGCTTCGACGAGAATCTGGTCACGGTGTACAGCGGCGAGGATAGCTGCCAGTTCAACAAGCTCTCCTGCAGATACATCCGCGAACTGGGCGACGACGTGGCCACCCGGAAGTACTATTCGAACGAGGCCGACGCCCTCAGCGATGCCAAGAAGGCGGTGACTGTCGGATACCTGCACTTTGCCCAGAACTTCAGCGAATCGATCTTCTCGGTGATGGAGGACGGCATCCATGCCAGTGACGGAGCTGTGGACCACGCCGAACTGAGTGTCCACATCGACATGACAGGTACTTGCGGGTGGCGGGTGGATCTGGGCGAACCATTATAGTCCAATGATCTTCATTTCAGACCAACAAGTGGCCTACTTCATGCAGCGCAAGCTCCGCGAGAAGTTCAGCACGTTCATGAGGAGCGTGGTCAAGGACTGCAACGCCTCGGCGGCCCTCGTGGAGCTGCCGGTCCAGTTCCAGGAGCCGATCTTCGGCTCCACGGACATTGAGTTCCAGCAGTACTGTGCTCCCGGAGTGGTCATGACGTAAGTTAATTCCTGGACTCCTTCCTGGACTACCCCGACCTTGATCCGCTTTTTACATCACTTAGCATGGTCTTCTTCTTGGCCACCTTGATGACGGCCGCGGTGTTTATCTCGGAGCGCATGGATGGCATCTGGGACCGGACCCTGTTGGCGGGCGTGTCGGCCACCGAGATGCTGTGGGCCCATCTCTTGACCCAACTGATTATCATGGCCCTACAGTCGTTCGAGGTCATCATGTACATCGGCCTGGTTTTCGATACCTACAACAATGGGGACACCACCACGCTCATCGGCCTGCTCACACTGACCGCCTTCTGCGGCATGCTGTTCGGTGGGTCTAATTGAAACCGTAAACACCTCATACAAGCGGGCTAACACAATCTTTTCGCATCACCTCTTCAGGTCTCTTCATATCCGTGTTTTGTAAGTCGCACACCGAAGCGAACTTTGTGGCAACGGGCGCCTTCTATCCGATGATCATACTCTGCGGTTTGTATCTGAAGACTCTATCTGAGAACCCTACAGTACAGTATTCGTATTTTCAGGACTCTTGTGGCCCCTGGAGAGCATGCCGCAGTTCCTGCAGGACCTGGTGATGGTGCTGCCCTTCACAATACCCTCCATCTCGGCCAGGAATGTGATCGAGAAGGGCTGGGGCATCACCAACGCCAAGGTGTACAATGGCTTCCTGGTTATGTCCGGCTGGACGATCATCTTCTTCGTGCTCTGCCTCATCGGAATCAGACGGAAGGCATAGAGGCACTTACTGGGATTTATTTTGTAAATTTCGCGGGGCCCTTCTCATCACATAGTTGTTACGAATTAGCATTTTTTAGGTGATACTACACGCATATCGTTCTAATTTAATAATTATCGGAAGCACATCACTCGCATCCTACAGACTCTCATCATCACACCACAGCATACATTCTTGGACAGTTCTCGTCCGGGGGGGTTACTAAAATCAGGATAAGGTTAAAGGGTGTGTGTGTCTCACTCACAATATTTATAAAAACACCGAAGAAAATATATTCTACTTATTGAGAAATTAAATACAAATGTCTCTTTAATGGCTGACTAAACTTAAACCTTTAAACCGTGTCTTCATGCCCAAACTCAAAGCAGAAGCAGAAGCGGAAGCCAACTAAAGCGAAAGTTCTTTACGGATTCCCCCCTAAAAATATATAGAATATACTATAGAATACATATCAAATTGTGTATCTTGGTGTGTGGGCCAAGGGCAAGGACGACTACGACGACGTTGAGAACGTGGCAAAGTTGCTGACACACTTCGTGCTTCAAAAGCGCCAGACAGAAAGTCTGCCCGGCTAGATGTCCTCCGCCCGCCGCCCTCCGCCACCTGCCTTGCCTTTGTCTGCCGGCAGAAATTTTTATTACAAAACTTTATCTTTGCCAAATAGGAGAACGACGACAACAATGCTCAGTCGGTCGGGCTGTCGTTCGGTCGGTCGGGTGTCCTGCCCGAATCTGTATCTGTATCTACATGGCAGTGCCAGGGTGGGTGTGCGTGTCAGTATGTGGCTGTGGGTGCCGGAGTAGTTTGAATTTAATACATAAGTATTACTTGCATAAAATGTGTGCAGGAAAGTTTGCGGAGAACTTGTTGCCGGGCCGGCATCCACATCATATATTGTCGTAAACAAGCTTAGTTACTTTAAACTCATAACTAAAGGTGGGCCTGGAAGTAGGTCGAATGTGGGATTAACTGACAGACTGGAAACTGAATCTAATAAAGAGATTCATGAATGGTTTTCAATGCCTTGCCTCGAGAGGTCTGTAAGGACTTCCTTGAGTTGGGATGAGTGTAAAACAGGAGTGAGTTTGAAGACTAAAACTGAGATTTCAATAATGTAATGGATATAGAGCCAAGTACAATCTTACAAAATCAAACGAATAATTAAATTTTAGACTTAATTCACTTTCCAGGGATGTCTTAGGTCCTATCTGTAACTTCCTCATCAAACAGATGATTTATAATCTATTCTCTTAATAGACAATTAAACTCTGAGAGTAACTGTCATTTATAAAAAGTAAGGAAGTCTCATTCAGTAACCTCTTCCAAAGATATTAAAAACAGGGCAGGAAAGAGTCCAAATCAAAGACGACGTTTGCATTTCATTGACCTTTTAAATGGCACAGCGATACATACGAGTGCTACATACACCCTCTCGGATAACCTCCTGCATGTCAGTCACTGTTCTTCTTCCCTGCGAAAAATGGAGAAAAATTTGATTTGAGAGTTTATTCAATTTGCTGCATATGTATGGGTGTCCGGAGCGGGGCAGGCTTCAGAGGGGCATGCCACATAAACGCACACACACTCACACGCACATGCTGGCATTTAAGTGCACGCCGCTCCACTGACGTCTGATGGACAACCAGAAACTGGGGGGCTGGGCGAAGGTGAGCGTGGCAGGCGAGGGTGGCAGCTGGAGTGGCCGAGGCAGGGAGAGGGGGTGAACTCTGCCAATATAATACAATCATCGTTGGATTCGTTTCGATGCGCATTCGATACGTTTGCTGCTTTCGAGGCTACCGAGTCCAGTCGATGCTTCACATGCCACATGCGTAGGTAGGTTCGATCCTGGGGCACGGGACGGCCATCCACCGTCCACCGCCCCACTCGACCACCCACTGGTGCACTCACACACCGCCAGGCCTGCTTCCAGCTCTCATGTGCAGGCCAGTCCTTCCACATAGGCTCGGCTCGGTTCTCGTTCCACTCACTCGCACGGGTGGCCACTTCGATCCACTCGCACAGTCCTTCTCGCTCGCTCCCTATTTACCCATCATGTACAGAGTCCTGTGCTCGGCGCTCTGTGTCCTGGGCTCTGTTGCACATACGATGCTCTCCGACGCATGGGGATGCAGGTGGGGTTCTGCTTTCTGGCCACACATGCGTTTGGCCTTTTGCCTGGCACACATAACAAGAGCAGCAGCAGCAGCAGCAGCAGCATCAGCAGCAGCCATAGCAGCGACAGCGCAAAAGCTGATTGGGTTCGCACGGTGGGTTTTTTTTGGCATAAATATGGGAGATATTTATAATAATTCCCAGTTCCTATAGTTAAATAATAACTTGCAAAAAAAGATTCAAAATTTTATTCATAAGTTGTATTTAAATTTTACTTATAAGAGGTTTTTATGGAGATTGGAGGATTAGTTCATTATAGTAGTTTCATGAGGTGAAACACTTAATGAAAAAAATTATAATATTCTCATAAGAAATTCAGGGTCATTTTTTAAAAAATTTTATAATATATTCCCAAAACCAGACGAAATAATATAATATTTTACCGGATTTTAATAAATACCATACTTATGACCTTATAGGGAGCGTGGAGGACTAGTACCATAATCATCAGTATCATAATCATAAACAAATCTATATCCTGTAAATCTTTATCCTTATAAGAAACTTCTCATAAGATATTCATTACAATTTTTTAAAAAATTATACAATTTATTACCAAAAACAGCCAAAAGAGTATGATTATATTTAATCAGATAAGTACCGGTTATCATACTCTAAGAAGTTTATCTGGAATGTTCTAGGAACATATATTAGCCTTCCCTTAAAACTATTAGTGCATATTTTTTATATCATATTATAATTGAATCCCTAAAAACATCCAACAAAAATTATAGTCCATCCCACTGTGCGCAAATGGCAAATGGAAAAATTGTTCGCCAAAACAACAATAGCAACGTAAATGGCGGTAATACATGCGTGGGGAAAACCGAGGGAAGTGCACTGCCGAGGGAGGAGTACGGCATCCAGATGGGGAGTCGGAGAATGGGGCTGCGATGCGTTGCGTCACTTTCGGGGAAGAAATCGGGAGTCGTGGTCGCTGCCCAAAAATGGAGGACGGCGACAGCCTCGCAGCCTATTTCGCAGCAGCCTAGGCTGCAAAAATACAACCAGGAGTGGGACGAAGAACCATGGTGACGGCGGCAATACACGAGATGGGGTGGAGGGGATGGCAGTATGGAGTATTGGGAGTGGGTGGGGATTGGGGATTGGGCGGGGAGGTATTAGTTGGGAGCCGGAGTCCAGCACACTAAAATGCACGATGGGGAAAGCACGACGAGGTGAATACAACTGCCATGGGGACTATGTACGAGCTGGATGTCATGTATTGCCATTGACCAGGCCAGGCCAGGCCCAGCCAGGCCATCTGCCATCCTGGTCTGCCTCCGAACCTATCTCTTTCTGGCCAGCTCTCTGCTTGTTTACCAATTTATTTTGCGCACAATACGAAAGACGGAAAATGCATGAGGCCACCGGCTGCTACCCATCGCCACCCCCACAGCCCAACCAGTCCAGCCACCCAACCACCCACCCACAGATGCATACACACTGCGAGGATGGAATGGAAAAAAATCATGCGTTTTAAACGGACATGGCATGGCACAATCAGAAGTTCGCAAACTGTGGAAATTCCACTTCGATTTTTGGTCATAAACCGAGTCCTTTCTCCTTTCAGCCATTAGCCTGGCTCCTCTTGAAGGCTATAGCCTTTCAAGTTTGCTTTTTTAGATGCTGTTCTTTGTGTTGCAACTCTTCCTTCGTCTCAGCTTTTGTAGACTTTCTTACCAATCGGCAGAGTGTTCTGTGTTTATTTGCCCGAAAGAGGCTTCTACTTTTAATTAGAGATTCTTCCATTTAGGAGAGTAACTGCCCTTAACCTCCTTGATCAGGAGTAGGTCCTCCCCCAAGTAGGCTCTGAAGTCTAGCCAGTTTAGAACCAAGCTACCTGGGAAGTCTCACTCCAGAATCCCCTCATACTCTTCCACATCAGCTACAATGATGTTTCGAATACTTGTGTGCCTTTTGTTGGCACTTCTAAACTCCTCCACGATCGCCTTCCGGCAAGAAGGATACAGGGACCAAATGGTCACCTATCTGCGGGCAGGTGAACCCTTCATCGCAGATGGTGGAAGGACGCACGAGATGCTGGACGACCTCGAGCGGATTCAAATCTTTTGCACGCGCCCCAGCAAGCTGCGCCTCGGGAATGTCTTCCAGACCAACAGGCTTCGTCTTCAGATGCCCACTGGCGGAGCATTCAGGCAGTACATGGCGGACACCGTACGCAGTATCTACGAGGCCCACCGCGTGGCCACCCACAGCTACAACGGGAGGTGGCTCACCAAGTTCGACCAGAAGCACAAGTACATTCCGCTGAACGCCCACGTGCACACCTGCTACGGCATCCACACGAAGCACCAGTTCGCCCTCATCCTGGAGGAGACCACCTGCGATCCGGAGCGTCTCGTCCAGTTCGCCCTTGGAGCGGCCCTCTGGTTCTCCGCCCCCTACCTGGCCAGCTCGCTGATCTGCCTGTACTGCACCGCGGCGGCCCTGGGCGCCCACGTGGCCAGCATCTGTGTGATATTCGTCTCCCTGTACGCGAACAGCCAGGACCTCTTTCGGGAGGACGTGGGCTCTCTGAGGACGTACTTCAAGCTGGTGCTCGAGGAGCATCCTCTGGTGGTGACCCTGGCACTGGTGGCCGGGGCGTGGCTGTTTCAGAGCGGTTGCAAGAAGTTCGAGTGGCTGTGGAGCTACGACTTCTCGCACAAGCTGCACCAGCGGCTGCTGAAGGCACTCGCCTACTGGCTGCTCCTGGCTGCCTCCGACCACAAGGGGTTCGGGTGGGTCTGCGTCTGCCTGATTTTTCCCTTTCCGGAGCTGTGGAGGCTCCTGCGGAGATTGAGGGCCAAGTGCGTGCTCCTCCGCCGCCGCGTCCTGCCGCCCCACGTCCGGCTGTTCCTCAGCGAGGAGGAGTACCAGGCCCAGGCCGCCTTCGAGACCCAGCAAGCCCTCGCCGGAATGCGCGAGCGCCTGCACCAGGAGCCGCCCACGTGGCAGCAGGTGTCGCAGTTGCATCAGCCCCAGAAGTTTGCCAACTTTCTGAACGGAGAAAGTCATCTGGCAATGCCCCCCAATCGCTGCAAGGTGCCGTTGGGCCCGAGTACCTTCGACACTGTGAATATTCGCCAGAATCTGCGAGAGCCGGGGGAGGATCGGTGTGAGTGCTGCTCCATAAGGAATCTATTGATGAGTTCGTCCGTGTGGAGGGTCCTGCCATTCCAGCCCTCTGCAGCTTCTCTCAGCACTGTTTATAGGAATTCTGAATACAATAACTCCGAGGAACAGGACTACTTCAGTTAGGATTCTGAAAACAATCCTTATATGTCTTATATTTTTTATTTTTTGTGCTTATGTTTTTAAACTTTACATGTTTTTGGAGCTAAAACATATACAAATTGTTAGTTTTTAGTTTAATAAGTTTTAACTTATTAAGAGACTGATTAGAGAGCCACTAAGCCTGTTTACCATCTAGGGTCGGGTAGAAGGTCCTGCCCCCTATCCTGTCCCACTTCACCATTATCAGCAGATATAAGAGTTGCAGCTGCAACTCGCAGAACAACAACAACCACAAACTTGGACCAAACATCAGAAGTGCTATTGAACGCAGCCCAAAACGCTATGCAAATGGCAGTGAAACTGCCTCCCCAGCCCGCACACCACCCAACCACCCAATCACCCAGGCCAGGCACTACCCACCACCACCATAGCCTCCTGCCTTAGAGCTGGGGAGACCCAGTCGACCGGGAATCGGCAACTGCAAATGCAAATGGCCAAAATGCTCTTTGACGATGGGTCAGGAGGGAGGAGGTGGTGGCCAGTGGGCAGCCTATATGAGCTGAAAGCTGGTGGACAGTTGGAAAGTTGGCCGGGGCAAGCGCAAAACGCATTTCAAATCGAAAAGTGGAACTTCACTTATTTGGCGGGGGATGGTGACAGGTAACTGACCAGAGTTTGTCCTGCCACATAAGCCAGCTTACAGGGCAGCCCAGGAGTTGTACCGACAAGTATAGGGTATTAAATGGGTTTATATATTATATATTTTTAAGTTATAATAATCTTTAAACAAAAATTGTAATCAGATTTCAATAAAAACTTGTATTATTTTGAGAGAACTATAGGGTGTCGATGGACCTACCCATCGATTCGTGGGATTTCAGTTCCTGTCGCAGGCCATGGTGGATGGAAAATTGACTAAATGCAGCGTTTTCGTGTTCATTACGCTACAGGAGGAGGACCGGACAGGAGGAGGGCCGGCATGGGCTCAGCCATATCTAATAGCCAATTTTTCCCTCTGACTTTTGAACCCCATCGGTAGATTTTTGTATATCGGCGGCGTATATTTTGGGATTTGCAGGTTTTTCGGTGGTGGATTCCCACTTGGGACAGCGACAGTGGCAGTGGCAGGGTGGAAGCTGCTGCATTGTGTTTTTCAGGGGGTGGTGAGGCGCGAATCCGTACGGGGTGGTCACTGGAAAGTGCAGTCGAGGGTCTGGATGGACGGATGTTCAGGGATGGTGGGGTGTACACGGTTGCGTCAAAATGTCAGTCAATATTCCACAGGGTGAGATGCAACTCTTGGAGTGTTTTCAAATATCATAATCTAGGAGTTTCAATCTGATGTGAAATTTGAAAACAAAAGGGTTTGTTGATGGGATAAACGAGTCAAAATCAAGAGAAGAGGCTAGTTATTGGATTTAGTTTAGGGGTATAGAGTGGTTATATGGTTTCAAGGGATTGATGCTCCTTATGAATAGATTCTATAGGGTGAGATATTTTAGGTTTAAAGTTCTCCACAAAAAGGCAAATAATGAATGTAAAACTCAAAAGATAATGGTTTAAGAGGCTTTATTGTTGTTGCAAATAAAAAATATATACTTTTCGGGCATTTTTGAATACAAATACGATTAGTAGCTCCAACAGATCCACCTTCTTGTCCCCCTTCTTCCTAAAATAGTCACCCCAATGTCATTATATACGCCTCTAGCTTACCTGAACCATTTCTTGAGCTGGGAGTGGAGAGTCCTAATCCAAAGGTGTTCCAATCACCGGTGGCACACACCGGCTAGGCTATAAGAAATAAAAGTCCCACGCGGGCCACAGCCGTCAAGAGAGCCAACCGAAGGGAGAAGAGAGCTGCGTAAGCAAAACAAACGCAAAGCAGCTACAACAACAACGTAAAAAAGTAACTCGAGAGAACGAACGCACGTGGTAATTTTTAGTTTTGTTTAATTGCGAATTAATCGTTGATTTTGTTTATTAAATCATTTCCAGAGTTTTTCACACACGCGGCGCAGTTTTGGAGGGGGGGAAGTGCAGTGAGGAGAGTGGGATGAACACAGGAATACACGCTTGAATATGTTGTACTTGATTCTTGTCGTTGGCCGCGTTTCCTTCGAGTTGCAGTTGTTTTATCACCGATGTTATTGCATTTTTATTTTTTAGTGCGTTGGCTGTTGACGCCTCGCGTCGCTGAGTGATTTTGATGCGTTTCGGGGTTCTTAGTCAGCTGCGATTTGAATTGCAGTTCCTAAATCACGTAAACGCCTCAGGAAATCAAATGTGCCGAAAACGGTCTCACCATGAATGCGATAACATCTTATCGACTATTCGATAACAATAAAAATGTTGGTGTTTCAGAAATTTTGAAGATATATTTTTGGCGTATAACAAGTTAAAGTAATAATTAATTCAATAGAGATAAATATTCTTTACCGCTCAAGCTTTTAACAATAAATTATTTGGCTATATTTATCGATAGTTTAGACTTTTTTTTATGTTCTGACGAGTTGGCAGCTATGCACAAGAATCCATATCCAATACCAATAGGCTTTGTTTACAAGATTTTCTTAGTTTTTAGCGGCAATATCTTTTATAATAAATCGTAAACCATGTCGGATAACGAGTACGAACGCTTCGAGATCACAGACTACGACCTCGATAATGAGTTTAATATGAACCGGCCCCGCGGGCGTCACAGCAAGCACCAGCAGATCTATGGTGAGTGCATCCTCCCACTCTTTTTTTGACTAGTTTTTAATGATATTTATCCGATTCTAGGCATTTGGGCAGATGACAGCGAGGAGGAGAGCGGCGGAGAGGGCAGGCAGCGGAGGGGACGCTCCACCCGCCAACCCAAGGACTACACCATGCCCGTCAACTTCGTGGCCGGCGGCATACAGCAGGCGGGTAAGAAAAACAAAAAAGGCGTTAAAGGAGAGGACCAGAAGGAATCAATAAAGGAGGGAGACGATGCGGAGGAGCAGGAAAACAGCGATGACTCGGGCGGAAACTCTCGGCCCGCTTTCGGACGCCGGGGCGATCCCGACAGTTCAGACAGCTCCGGGGAGGAGGAGCGGCCTGCTCTCGGCAAAGCTCCGGAGAAATCCACCTTTCAACATCGCTCCCACATTGCCAGCGACCGAAACGTGGGCGCCTGGGAGCAGCACACGCGCGGCATTGGCGCCAAGCTGCTGCTGCAGATGGGCTACGAACCCGGCAAGGGTCTGGGCAAGGACCTCCAGGGCATTTCGCAACCCGTTCAGGCCCACGTGCGGAAAGGCAGAGGTGCTATCGGGGCCTATGGTCCCGAAACAGCAGCCAGCATAGGGGGGAAAAGTGCAAGGGCCATCAAGGTGGACGAGGATGTGCGAGAGGCCAAGGAGTTCAAGGAACAGCTGAACAAGTGGCGCAAGGGAGGCGCTGCTGCCGATAGCCAAGAGCGACAGGGCAAACGTTACTACTACAAGTCTGTTGAGGAGGTTATCGCCAAAGGCAACAAGTCCAGTCACCTGCTTTCGGAAAAGCTCAGCAAGAAACTGGGAAACGTTCCGGTAATTGACATGACTGGACCGGAGAAACGAGTTCTCAGTGGGTATCATGCGCTGGGCCAAGCCAAAATCACTCCCGAGGAGACACTCTTCGACGCCGAAGCAACGGAGAAGGGTGCCGGTCCTGTCCCTGCATCGGTGTTTTCCATGCCCGAACTGACGCACAACCTGCAACTGTTGGTCAGCCAATCCGAGCAGGAAATCATCGCCATTGACAAGCAGGAACGGGACTGCTCCAACCAACAAGTGGCCCTGGAGAGCGAACACCGCAGGCTGCAGGAAATCGTGCAGTTGGAGCACAACCACATACGCACTCTCGAAGAGGTTCTGGACCGCGTAGAACGGCTGAGCGAAGATCCAGGCATTGGATTGCCGCAAGCGGAGCGACTGTTTCGGGAACTGCTCGAGCAGTATGCAGCTGAATTCCAGGAGTTCGGTCTGGCGGATCTGGCTGCTGGAGTAATTGCACCGCTCCTTAAAATAGAACTGGCCCAGTGGCGGCCACTGCAGCAGCCCACGGAGCCCATAAATATGGTGAAAAAGTGGCGATCAATGCTGCAGTCGGGCAATCCCGCGCAACAGGAGTTGCGGAACGTGTTCGACCCCTATTCTTCTCTGATCTGGGCAGGGGTCATGCCCTCGTTCCGTGCCTGCGCCGAGGCTTGGCAGCCGAAGGAGCACGCGCCGATGGCAGCTCTTCTGGATGCTTGGGCGCCTTTGCTGCCCACATGGGTGCTTGACTCTGTGCTGGAAACGCTTGTTCTGCCCAGACTGGTGGTCGGGGTCCAGGGATGGGATCCTCTTACAGACACTGTGCCTATTGACAGCTGGGTGCTACCTTGGTCCTCCATTCTGGGCAATAAGCTGGAGGAGGCAGTCTATCCGCAGATCCGTAGCAAGCTCGGCGAAGCTTTGCGGGCTTGGTCACCTCAGGATCGATCGGCGAGAGCTATGCTCACCCCATGGCAGCAGGCTTTTCCCCCGGAGGAGATGCAGGAGTTCCTTCAGCGTCACATTGTACCCAAATTGCAGGTAGTCTTAAGCGAGTTCTCCATCAATCCCGTGCACCAGGACCTGGAGCTGTGGAATCAAGTCTGGGAGTGGCATGAGCTCATCGATCCCATGTACATGGCCCTGCTCCTGGACAAGCACTTCTTCCCGCGCTGGATGCAGGTGTTGGTGCTGTGGCTGAACCAGTCGCCCGACTATGCGGAAATCTCTCGCTGGTACACCGGCTGGAAGAGCATGTTCAGTGAGGCTGTGCTGCGAGAGCCGAGCGTGAAGGAGCACCTCCGACGCGCTCTGGACATGATGCACCGCGCCAGCGATGCCCTACTACAGCCCACGAACACACCACCGCCGCCAGTTCCGCCAGGCCCCGTCCCAGTAGGACTCCTGCCTCCCGTTATGATGATGGATCTGATACCCCAACCCGCCCAGCTGGAGTTCAAGGAGCTCGTATCGCAGCGCTGCGCCGAGCTGGGCATTATCTTTGCTCCGTTGCCCGGGAGAAGGGAAATGGGGAAGCAGGTGAGACTCGATGACTTCTGTTTAGCCTTTTTGTCCTCTAACCCAGTTCTTTATCGCAGATCTACCGGGTCGGCAAGCTCTTTTGCTACATCGATCGAAATGTTTGCATGCTGAGCGACGGAAGCTTTACGAATTGGCAGCCCGTGGGTCTCAATCATCTGTTGGAGCGCTCCCAGACCGGAATCCTTTGAATGGCAACCATAAATTAGTCTAGGATAGATAATAATTGTTGCTTTACGATGTGATTGACTAAATTGGTTTTAAAGAAATCTATTTCTTACAATTATACTGATATTGAATTATGGAATGATTGTGTATCTTTCGCTCATTAAATATTCTCTTCTATAATTCAAATTAAAAAAAAAAAATTAAGAGATATTCCTAATTTTTTCTAGTTAGATAAGAACTTCTGTTTTTTTCACTTCCAGTTTGATGTTAAAAAAAGTTAAACATTAGTTATTTTAGGAGTCTACACATTAGTTTTAGGGGAATTGATAACGACCGAGCTACTGCTCAAGCCAGGCGCAAAATTCTCTGAAGGGAAAATGGAAAACACATGTTTAACTACATAGTTTAGCATCTGCGTTGGTATGTTTACACTGAGAGAAAAGCAGTGCCCGTATCTCTGTTTTAGTTTCTGTTACACGTTTGGGCGGAAAAGGAAGTTTGCGTTTATAAGTCTTTGGACTATGTGACTAAAAAAAAACGGACAGTAGTAATGCTTAAGAGAATTATTGTTGATAACAATTTTATTTTCAGTGCACACCCAAAACAATGCCTTCGAATCTGGCTTCGTTGGGAACGCTCATTGCGATCTTCCACCAGTCGCTCCACAATGTTCGGCAATGCATAGTCCCGCGATCCCAAAATTTAGGCGGAAGTGCTATGCGTGTTATGAAAAAACAACGCCATTTCGGTCTGGTTAAAAATATATATATCGGAAGTGTATAGTTTTTATAACCGTAAATCCTATTAAATATCAATCAAAATTTAGTTGATTGAATAAGTTTTGTGTTCGTATAATAACCCAGATCAAGGATATAATTGGCTACAAGGAATAATAATTTTAATAGAGGTATAGTGGTGTCTTCAAAAGTGAAAAAGTTGAAAAGAATAAGGTCTGGGCCCATCCAAAATATAGACGAACGAAAATGAAACATTTTAAGATTTTTTCTTCTGTTTAACGTAACTTTTTTTGGACACTGAGTGTTTATCTTCGAAGGGTTTATCTTTCCTAAGAGTATCCGGCACCCGTGGAGCACCCGCAGAATATATTTAGTGGAACTCCGACTTGTTAGTAACTGTGGCGGAAATTGGGAAGAATGTTGCAAACCACCATATTTGACACAATATATAGTTTCAGATATCGGGTAAATTGAAAGAGTATTTAAGGACGCTTATTGGCAAAAAGTAAATTGTCCTTGTTCGAAATATGTTGCTCATTAGACCGTGTACGAACATACTAGTCCATGGCTTTCAAATCTCTTAGAACACAATCTGGTCGGCGCAATGTAACTGTGGTATCAGTGATTGAGCCAAATCTAATCGGAAAGAAACGTCCGAATGATAACAAATAAATATTCCTGGGTTGATAAGATGATGGATAAGCGGGACAAACCCATTTACTTCGATCGCGTTTGGTTTACTTATTGGTCAGATAGTTAGTATTTTTATTGGCAGGTTGACGATTGTACGAGTTTGGTATTTTCCGCAGTGCCTCCACTTTTTTATTTAAAAAACAAGTAAGGACGGATATAGTTCACTTTTCTTTACCATATGGTACCCGCTACTTTTGGGCTTCTCTAAAGGATAATTTTAATTAAACCATCTTTCAAAAAATATATACGTAAAATAAATTGGAATTTGAAGTAGATTGCATCCAAAGATTTTTGAAAACTTTTCTGATTCTGATTCAGACAGATTTCATTTTTTTGTAAAGTGCAGTTTAAAAACATTACTCAGATGGGGGTTATTAATATTTCAAACTAAAATGATTTATTCGGGAAGGGTACTATTTTTGATAACTGAGAAGTAAATATAGAATTTGGAGAATTACTCTTGAGAAGTAGTACAAGGTAGATAAGATTTGTATTCAAGTGGTTGTAGAATAATGATGATTAAATGGTTTTGTTTACGTTTTATATTGATTATTTTATAGTAAAATGTTAAATGATAGAAAACTACTATTACTAGAAATCTTAATTTTCTATTGGGCATCAATAAATCCCCGACCAGTGTTATGGTTTAGGGAAGCGTTAGTTGGATGGGTACGACAACTATGGGGAAAGATGGAATAGATTCATAAATTAGGCTCACCCATTATGTATTTGAGTTTTACCCCCACCAGTTAGAACTTTGATTTCCGTCCGTAGATTCTATTATCTTTTACCAAAAGGGGTAACGTTAATGTATTATTTTTCTATGCTTTTTGTTCTCTCATTACTGACTTTCGATGACTTTCGAAGTGAACTGGCTAATATATTAGACATTCGTTTTAGCATGGCGGTGGCGTGCTGTAACTCCAAAGGATTCCTCCGTCTGTTTCCAATAGTTCTGCTCTTCAATACCGCGTTAGTGCTCGTGTGGAGGAACGTTCAGCAGGCCCAACAGCTCAGCCAACCGAGTATACTGTGGGATTCGGAAGAACAGGCTTCCATCGAAGAGGACTGTTCCAAATATGTAAACCTCCCGAAAGAGGCTTCTCCTCGAACTCAGGAGCTTCAGGAATTGCTGAAGTGCCGGGATCGTTCGCTTCGATTCGAAAGAATTCAACATGGAAGTTACTGGTTGCTCCAGAATCTAGTGATAGGACGGAAGAGTCGCGACATTGGCTGTGCCGAGTCTATAACATATACCACCATTGGAGATTATACGTTTTTTGATAATCTGAAGCCACTGGTTGAAAGGTAAAGGAGTCTACTTTCTTAAACTTTGAACTACTAATCTTAATTTTTTCCCAGATGGCTTGCCCCAGTAAGCTTCGCCATCCATGCACCTGGCTATGATTTAAAAGCCACTCTGGATTCTATTCAGTATGTTCGAAACTGTTTGGATGACAATGACCTCATCAAAGACTGGGTGTCCTTTCACGTCTACTTTCCTAATAACCACATGCCGGACAAGGTGCCCTTCAACATGGCCCAAGTCCTGCGCCGCCCATACAAGTGCACCTTGGCCAATGGAACCGAGGTGCCCCCGCCCTACACCCTCGTTCCACGAAGCGAAAGCTACAAGAACACGGCCAATCTCACTTATCCGATCAACGTGGGTCGCAACATAGCCAGGCAGGCGGTCAACACTCATTTCATCTTGGCCTCCGACATTGAGTTGTACCCCAGTTTGGGTCTCGTCGACTTCTTCCTCGACATGGTGGCTCGGAATCATTCTGTCCTGGCTCTGGATCCGCTGCAGCCACGAAGGGTGTACCCACTGCCTGTTTTCGAGATCGCGTCTGGAGCCGAGGTTCCCAGCAACAAGGCCGAGTTGTTGGCTCTGTATCAGAAGAAGTTGGCCCAGGGGTTCCATGAAAAGTTGTGTGGCCAATGCCATAAGGTACCTCGTCAAAAGGAGTGGCTGAACAAGACATTCAGTGAAGGGGATCCGCTTCAGCTTTTCAGCCACACTCTGCGTGAGAAACAGTTCCGATACTGGGAGCCTTTCTACGTGAGCGACAACACGGAGCCACTGTTCGACGAGCGGGTCACATGGGAAGGACAGTCCAATAAACGCATACAGGTGAGTGCTTAGTCCTTATGTTCCACATCCGATAATTTATTGGCTTTTCAGAACTATGCCATGTGTCTGATGCGCTATGAATACCACGTACTGCACCCCGCATTTCTGGTTCATAGTCCTGGCATCAAGAAAACCACTGAAGGCTCGGCAACTCGAAAAAAATTCGCACAGGAGATGACAAAGTTCATTAATGTTAAAATAAAACCCGAATACCATGTGTTGTATGGCACAAATGCAGCATGCCAAACATGACAACAGCAATAAGGTGAGAGCAATAAGGTTATTTTCTTATACTTTAATATAATGTATTATTAACCATCTTGCTACCTCCTTTGCCTTGATGAACGTGATCGGGTATACCATAGAAATCATCAGGCATCAGACTTTTAGGGTGAATAAGGTTACGAATTGAGATTTGGTTCTAGTTTTCATGCTTTAGTATACAAAAAATATTAGATAAACCTTTTGTTAAAAAACTCACGATCTTTTTTTTTTCGTTGTCTTGAAGGCGACATTTTAGAGGTTGTCCTCAAAACTCGTCTCTAAAGAAAAATACCATTCGAATTTCGTATACTACTTATAAGGTGTTTGAGTTTAATTTTAATACTTAAAACACAAAGTTATGTTATTAATAAGTTATGAATAATTGGATAACTATTGTTATTAAATGTAATTTTTTTTAAAAAGAAAATATTGTTTAGTTTTTAAAGCGAGAAATAACCTTAAAGAATTAATAAAGATTTTTGTTTTTAATTTTGATAAAAAAATTATTCTGTTAAAGAATGTAAGATTTTGATTTAAAATGAGCTTAATTTTCTATAGTATAAAAACTATATGTTGGATAAATAATTCTTAAACTTGATGTAAGGTAAGGTGCAAATATCCTACATCATTATTGTGAAGTTGACCTTTAAGTTTTTGCTTCGTTTAAGGAGGGAATCACTTTCATCCTGTTCGTCGTAGAGCGGTTCCAATTCATTGATGCTCACGTAAGCCACACAAAAGTCGGTCTTTTTGGAGCGCTTGTAGATAAATATTTCATCCCGTGGACTTGGAGCATCCAGCCATTTCTTCTTTCTTCGTGGCAGCCATGTGTCCTTGGAAATTTTTATGAGCTGGAGCTTGTCGTTGGTAACCGAGTGCCATATATTCATAGGAAACTCTGGTAGGCAGAAGATCCTATAGAAGAGAGTTCTATGTGTTTGGGCTTCTAAAATATTTATAATCATACGAACGTTGTATACGGGTCTGGAACAACAACAAATCGCCAGGTATTGTGGTTCCAGACAAATTCCAAGAACTTTTCGGGAAAATTCTTTGTGGGTAGCATCTGAATATCGACTGAGAGCACATAATATGTGAATATATTAAGTCGAGCCACGTTCCGGAGTAAATTCGTGGGGTACTTCAGTCTTCTTCGATGCCAATGAGTGGCATTCCAGGATGTGTTATGAAAGACAGGATTCAATCGGCACTTTTTCCGATCACGGAGGTTCTTCCATTTCATTGATTTCAGGTTTTCCGGCAAGTGCTGATCGTGAAATACTAGGTGGACAGTCAGAAACCGTTTCATGAAATAATTTATTTGATCTCTTATTGGCAGACAGGTGTAAATATAGCTCAGGGCGTCAATAGTCTTGTCGAAGTCTGTGCCGCTGGCGAAGATCGAAATACTAATGGGGCCTTGCCACCTACATAAATGTGGATAGAATTGGCAATTAGAAGATATTTTATATATTCATTACCTCTTTAACAAATTGGGCAGAAAACCCAGGTCTGTATAAGCGGCATGGGTGGCCAATGTTACACTTTTGTTGCCAATAAAGACCTCATCAGCTATCAAATAATTGTTCCATACCCAATAGTCCCCGTTTTGGCGGACATTGCTTTTAACTTCTACTTTTACATCGCTACTGTCGTTCCAATCGGTATAGATATTGTGGACCAGCAAGCGCGATACAAAGTAAATCAAGACAATGCATACTATCAAAAGGATTTTCGCAAAAATTATAGCCATTTTGAAAGTTAGTTGGAAGTGAAAGTTCAACAACACAAAGTCTACTTAATTGTTGAAAAATATCTTTATTGTCAAATGCACAGGTATGTTTGTTACACTTTCTAGGATGTAACCTTTTTCGGATTCCAATAATCCCCATTGAGGGCATTCCGTAACAAAACTCTAGATACGAGTTCCTCCCTCTGAAAATAATCAGCCGATATTTCCTGAACTAATGACTTTTTACGAGCGTGTGGCCCGTTTCTCTCGGCCTGCCACCATTTTTTTGGTTGCTTGTCCCAAAGTTTTTGGCCTGCGTTCGGCATAACGTAGATTATTATCGGTTTCGGGAGATTGGGAGATCCCTCCTTCAATTCAAGATGTGTGACTCCATCCAAAATGGGGTTGAGAGGATCATTTCCGTACAGCCGTACATATCGCTCACTCCTCACTAGTTGCATGATTTGTATAAAGGCCACTAAAGCCAAAGTATCATAGGCAACAAGCACTAAAAGGACTTTGAAATACATTTTGGAATTCATGTGATATTTAAATACTTACGTGCATAGAAGGTTAAACATACTGTAAGAAGAATCAAGGTTACCAGAGGAACCATGCGCCTCACGATTCGGAGTGAAAAAATACTAATAACAACTATCTGGACCGTGTACAAAAATTCAAATGTTGCCAACGGTATGACATGGAACCTTTTGAGCTAAATTGGAAATGGTGTTAGAGTTTAGTTACTAGATTTCAAGGATAACCTACCTTATAGGCTCCAAAGGCAGCAATTAGACAAGACATTATATGACAGAAACTGTACAATTGAAAAAACATCATCAACTCTTTGGGATCTAAATAGAGATTTAAGATTTATCTGAGATTCAGAAGCTTTACGATATCGGAAGCATCTTACATTGTTCCACCCAGTTTATGTAGTTTTGAGCTATTGAATTTGTTTTGTAATAATTTTCAAAGATTCGAATCACTGCAAAGAGGAATTTTGTTCCATCGGTGAAGATCAGCCACATAATGGCGAAACTTTTAACCTAAAAAATATAGACATTTATCAATTTCAAGGTGAATCCTTACAGTTTCGATTACTAACAGCAGCTACCGCACAAATGACCAGGACACCCAAACGGACCGAGGCGCAGAAGAAGTAACTCTCCATGAGCACCATGGCATCGTAATCCAGACTGGGTGTGCATTTTGGTTTGTCCGAGGTATTTTGCCCAACTTCATGCCGGCTTGCCAGTCAAATGATAAATGGTCGCCATTCGAGGTTGCATTTGAGGCTTTTGGCCTTTTAGCTCCATTAGCGCATTTAGATTGGAATCTCTTACATGGTTTTTTCATTTTCTGGGAGTTAATTACTTGGCTTTTGTTATTCATAACCAATATCCGTTGCCACAGTTGCTGTTGTTCTTTAGTGGACCTAGGTAGTTGCGCCTTGATTTATGTTCTGACATTTAGAAAAATATCAATTCCAATATGTTATTTATGGAATCCTATATGTGTTATTGCTCGGTGCGACTGGGAGTCATCATTGTCGCAGTTCTGACCATTGTAAGTCATTGTAATTAATACTTTTCAAAGCCTCACTCCCTAAGTTTCTTCTTCAGTTTCGGGCCTTGGGCTTGAGCATTTGCCTGTTCATGATGGGTGTTAAATTGTTTGAACCTTTGATTGATTTATTCGAACAAGATGCCGAGTATAAAGACCGGAAGTATGTTCGAATTTTTATCAACTGGATTGAGAATTGTAAGTGGATGATCATTTCCATAACTCTAATCTATAATCGTTGAGTTTTCAGCTCCAGACAGTTCTACCCTAGTTTTTCAAATAGGATGTTATCTGCACATTGCAGCTTCCATTTTAAGTATTTGGGGTTCCATTAAGGTATTTAGTTCAAATACAATCGTTTTCATTTAAAATTCAATTTATTTTAATAGCTGAAGAAGTGGTTCCTACTGCCACTGGCCTTCTTTGAGATTATTTACTTTATAAGCTTTACAATCCTACATATCGTTATGATGATCATGCTGAAGAAACAGATCAACTTGGGTTTTCTTATAATTCTCACTCTAGTTGGATGCTTTTATATTTGTAAGTAAAGAGTACTGTTCCATTATTATTAATAAATAATAATTTAAAACAATATTCTTAGTATTTGTGGGCTATAATGCCATCACGATCGTGGCCATGTTCCAAGTAATTTGCCTGGTGAAGAGCCCAAGGTATCGGGAGCTGTACGGCGAGGATCCCTTCCATCCTCTGGTCCTGAAAACCACCAGAACCAAGGAATCCCATCAGCCCCTCCGGGTTCTCAATATGCACGACATGACCATGCACGACACCGATATCGACGAACAAAAGCGGCTGAGCAAGCTGGGTCTCTGGCCTCGCCGCCCGGCTCCGGTGGTGTCCGTCATTCCCGTCAAGGTGCGCTACCCCCAGCCCCAAATCAAGTGGTGGCAGCAACAGGCCCTGGACACGGACACCGACAAGGTGCAAGACCCGTCCGTCTACCGCAACTGGCAGCCGCGGGAGCTCCTCAACGGAGTGGGAGGCGAAGTGCAACGGAAGAATGCCCTGAATCGACGCTACGCCGAGGCCCAGATGCAAAGATGGTATTAGTACTCATTCCTCAGTCTTATTTGGGTAATCAACTATTTGTGATAAGGTCAGAATATCATTGATGTTTCAAGCAAATAAACTCAAAAGTCAGTTGCATTTCCACTTCAATCTCAACTGGGAACACTGGCTAGGCAACGTGAATACAAAATGCCTTATAAGTTATTAAATGAAAGTTCGATTTCTGCTTTCCGCACTTTAGAGAACTTAACAATTTAGACACACAGCCTCAACAACGTCCTTTGCTACTTTCGAGAGTCGAGTTCTCCCTTTTGATTTTTTGGTGAACACTTTGCATAAACGGCACTTCAGATTATGCAACTGTCTGGGAGACATTTTGCATATCCTCCGATTGGACAAGAAGTGGGATGCTTCAATGGCTTCAGTAGTTCGACATACAAATGCTTTTTCTTACTTTACATTGCCAACAAAGTGCACAGCGACCGAAAAATAGAAGATATAAATGGAACCGAGAAGGGGAATGATGCAGATAACTTGGCAGACCATTGTGTTGGTCGAATAACAAAAAATAAAAACGTCCAACAATTGGTGGCGGTTGCAATGGCCCGTCTCGGATAAAGGCAGAAATCTAGGTTTGGCATTCGACGATACACTCTTCCATCCATATTGTTTGCCATTTGAAGTCCCGACCCCTTGGATATAACTTGGCCCCCAGAGATGTCTAGCTCTGTGTGTTGGCAGTGGCATGTTTTCCAATGGCTGCTGCCCGAGCTGCCACTTGGGGCAAGCCCAACTTCAATCATAATTTAATTAAAACTTTTCTACCATAAACAAAATAAAAATGCCTTCAACTAATGCCATTCAAAAAAAAATCCATCACATGTTTAGGTTTGAAGTACTCTTATCCTTTTATTATTAGCAGTAAACAATATAAATTCTGTAAAATAAGGACACATTTTAGTTGCAACTTTTATTCAAATTGTGGGCAGATGGTGTTCACTGCGATGGAGAAGGGTTCCATTCTTGTTGAGGGACTGCAGTTTCATGAAATCCTGATGCGGATGATGGTGATGTGTTGTGCTTGGTAACAGCGGCAACGAGGTGTTTGAAGTCTGTAGGGAAGACACGATAATGTGAAGCGTCCTGTCTGTTTTTTGTTGCATATTCTTAAGGAAAGGGCTTACCTTTGATTTGTCTCGAGATGCGGCAACAGCGGCCGCCTGGGCGGGACCCGTTTGCAACTGCTGGGCCGCCGTGGCAAGCATGAACTGCTGGGAGGCGAGCTGCTGCTGCCGCAAGGAGGCTGCCTCCAGGCTGTTGGCGTGCTCCAGCTCCCGCTGCTTGGCGATGTAGTCTTCGAAGTACGAGTGCTTGATCAGCTTGTCGCAGGACCATCGCTTGGCCGGATCCTTGTCGAGGCACTTCTTTAGGAAGTCGATGGTCAGCGGGTTCTGAAGCGACTTGGGCGGCATCTTGTCCTCCAGCGGCTCTAGGTTGGGTGGCACCGGCAGGGTGATGCCCTTGAAATACTCGTTCTGTCCGAAAATCTGAATGTGTCGCGGAAGCAGGTCCCCCAGGGTCTTGCGGATAAGGTACAGTTGGTCAACATCGCTCCGGCCGGGCCAGAGGGCCTCGCCCCTCACCAGCTCGGCGAACAGGCAGCCGATGGCCCACACGTCCACGGGGGTGCCGTACTGGGTGTCGCCCACTAGTAGCTCTGGAGCCCGGTACCATCTGGTGGCCACGTAGTCTGTGTAGTTCTCCCCCGGACTCAGCATGCGGGCGAACCCGAAATCGCATAGCTTCACCTGACCCTGGGCCGTCAGCAGGATGTTCTCCGGCTTGATGTCCCGGTGCAGGCAGCCCTGCTTGTGGCAGTAGGCCACCCCCAGCAGCGTCTGGTAGCAGATTTGTTTTGTCAGGTGTTCCGGGCAGCCCTGTGGGTGGCGTTCCAACTCATGGAGCACGGTCAGCTCACAGAACTCGAACACCAGGTGCAGGCGACGCTTCCGCCGGAACACTTCCAGGAGGGAAACCAGGTTCGGATGCTTGAGATTCTGTTGGAAAAATGATTATAAAAATTTAATTGTACGTACGCATTTTCATGCATCAACTCACCTTCAGTAGCCTTATCTCTCTCAGTGCAATTTTCCGGATGGCCGGATCATCCTCGGATTCCACAAACCTCTTGACCGCCACCAAGGCACCCGTCTCCCGATCCCGGCACTTGTAGACAACGCCGTAGGAGCCCTCGCCCAGCCGACTGAGTTTCTCGTAGCGGTCCATTTTACTACTACCTTGTGGTCTGAAAGGAGATGCACAAAGGAGTTATTCCGAGATTTCCTGCAGCTGGAGTGTGGCTGGCATAATTTTAGAGTCGGATGTGGGTTTTTACCTTAAGCTCAAACATTGACCACGTTTGATGTTTGCACGTCGCATTGCTTTGCATTGAGCACATAAAATGTTTACAAATTTTTCGGTTTGGTAGCCCAGACACGAACACATATGGGATCAGAAGGCGGATTTGCTTTCGTGTGTGTACTATATGGAATGGAATGGTTTTCGTTCTGGCATTCGAATCGTGAATACTTCGGTGGTATTGATGTGTTTATATACAATTTTGGTTAAGATTATCTATATGTTTTTTGGGTTGTCCAGAACGCTGTTGGTAGTATGGGTTTAGTATGAATTGCGTTTTGATGAAATGATAAAAGAAAAACGCATGAGAAAACGTTAAAGAAGAGATCCTTTTCACTTAAGAAATGATTGAAATACAAAAGGATAAAAACTTATACATTTAAATAAGCGACAATCAATAAAATGAAAACTTTCCACTGAAAATTATTGACCTCCATTGGACTCGAATCACTTATACATGAAATAGCAGATTTTGTCAGTTCAAGGTAAGGTGACTGAACTCCATTAGAGGCATTCCATGGAACATCTAACATGTGAGTGAGTCATAAACATAACATGCAATTAAATATTCATGTGAACGAACAAACCAACACAGAAACGAACAACAAAGGACACGTAAAGTTCGGTAAGCAGGTGACTTACCTAGGCACCCATCTGGCTAAAATTTGACGTATTTGCAACTAGGTTTTGCGTATGAAAATTCAGATGATTTGATTTAGAGTTTCTATTGATTCGTGATAATTCTAGAATACACACCATGCGCCAAGTTGCAACTACTTCCTGTTCACAAAGATCAATAAAATATCGGAATTGGCAGGCCGTTGGGACAGACGTTTATTTTGAGTGACAACCAACCACTGAATCGAAGGAAGTTCTATTTGGTATTAGCTCAGGTCTCTGGACTCCACCCTGGCCCTAGCCCCGCCAGCCAATGTCATAGCAATGCGACCAAAGTTAACACAGCAAAAACCACAACAAAACATGCGCAGTTGCCCCAAAGTTATTTAAGAAGTTTCGCCCTGCTTTGGTCGCCCTATTTGTTGTTTTTTGTTAGCGACCACCGGAAGGTATTTGAGGAATACTTCTCAGCCTTTTCTTTAGTTTCAACTTGGGGTTATCTGGAGTTTTCCACCGAGAGGCAAAAGTACCTTGAAAACTGGGTTTTAAGTTAAACTGCTTGAGAAGTGCAATGAGCCAGTCTTAGCCGTGGGTAGAGCGTGCAGGGTGGACTTTAATAGCCCAATCAAGTCATTTATTAAATCGGAAAATTATTTGAAATCTTTTAAAAACTTCATTCTTACCTTCGCAGAGAAAAAAACTTTGATATATCAAACATTTTCATTGCAATTGTGAGTTTCGTCGAATACACTCTGGAGTTCCCTTTGAACTCCAACTTATTAATGGTCTCTTTTCAGAAGTTGGCTAAAGCAGAACTCTAATGGTTTTATTATATTTATTCACTTTTATTAGACCGAAAAGGGAGCCGGCACCAGAACACGATGTAAGGACGTTAAGAGCCGCCAAACGACTGAAGGTTTTCGGCCAAAACCCGCCCGGCAGGAGCTCAGGCGGAGTTGCTTCTGACTCAAATGCACTGAGGGACATCCTATGTACTTAGTATACGCCGTGTTGGACGTTGGTGACTTTGATTCCCCAGCTTTTCTATTCTCTCCGGTACTCGGCGGAAGATCGCGTGTTGCATTAAGTATGCATTAAAATGCAATGGGATAGCACGAAAGTGGCGTCTAATATGAATTACGGTGTTGTGTCACGCATATGGACAGTCAGTCGGTGGAAGAGGTCAAGAAAGTGTATTTAAAATAATTTAATCTCACTTTTTTCCAAAACTCTCCGACCGGTTGTCTTCAGCGGTTGACCTTTTTGCCCCGTGAAAGGGCAAAACCACTGAAATGCGGCTGAGGTGGATTTTTGCAATCAATTTGCATAATTACCACCCCAGTCCTATTTATAGATTTGACAGCCTTTGTTTTCCGCGTCGGTACTACAAAATTCCCTTTTATTCCCGCCTCTTCCCGCCGGCTTTTAATTATATTTTCTGTTTGTATTGTTCGGCTTGTTTGCTCGCCAAATTAATTCATGGTTCTTAGCGCGAACTTTTGCATTTCACTCTGGGGGTCAACGCTCCACTCGCCGGCCATAAAAGTGTTGAACAATTCAACTACTTGTAAGCCGATTGCTATTGGAAAATTAGCGTGAAAACAAAAGCGTATAAAAGTATATTGATGTAAAAGTATGTGCGGAAAACATGAACTAAAAGTGGCTATGGAGTGTTTTCTTATTGATTGGTACAATAAGTACCGGGTATCTATAACAGTACTAATCATTAAAGAAAATATACCGCTAGGAAGAGCGGAAGCTTATGAATCCCTGCCATTAAATGTCTTATAGCCTACAGCTAATATCGCAGATAGATAGTTGGCAGATCCTTATTTATTTGAACAACAAATAAATCAGTAGAAGTTCTTTGACCAAAACTATAATATTCTGTACAAAAAATGGGCAAATCCACGACTATTTCATAAATAAATCCGCTAGACTATAAAAAGCAAAACTATAAATGCAACGTGTCCTCGCAAGGAGTGGCAACCGTTCTGGAACATACCTTTCCCTACACCTTCGCAGGTGTAAGGGGCTGCAGCGGGCTGTAATGTTGTGTTGATGTGGCCTTGTGGGAAAAACAACCGTAAAGTTCAATAAATAACAAGCTATTAATGCCAAATGTTCGCACACGCACCGGGAAGGCAGCACAGAAAAGCGATACATTTTGCAGAAACCAGTGTTGCGGATTCGGTGGGGAGCGGTGGTGATAAAGGGGAGCGAGAAAGTCCTGCGTGTGCAAAGGCCAAGGACAGTGCAACACCACCTCGCCGATTTAAATGTCATTGGGAAAAAGTTTATCCTCTGTTCGGCTTGCAACATTTTTCACTTTCACTCCGCAAAAAGTTGGCAAAGTTGGCTAATTAGGCCCACGGAGGCTATACCCACCTGGACTCTCTGGCCTCGACTAATTCGGCCTCATTGCACACCTGGATCTTTTGGATGAGACGGTAGAGAAATGAGTTCTGTAGGGCTCGCGGTAAATAGTACGAGTACGAGTTCTGAAACATTTCCCGTCCCGGCGCTCGAACGACTGCAGTCTCAGGTCGACTAAGGATGACTAAGGCTTACTTGGTCTCTGTCCTGTCTGCTTATTTTATCGATATATGTTTAAAAATGCATCGAAAAACGTGAATATTTTATGCAAAGAATGCCATTTTGCACCGCCGACAGGCGAGAATCAGCCCTCGTTCTGACGTGTTACGTGCCGGCAAATGGCATTTTTTCCAAAAGGATTTCTTTTTTTTGGGTCAGCAAACAGCCGGCGGGGAGGCAATAATACATGCAAATGAAACAAAAAAAGAAAACATTATGCGCGAAGTGAGAGTTTCGCCAACAGATCCTAGCTACCGTCTGACAAAATCGCAAAATCACGAAATCAGCCCGAAACAGAGGCAAGGAAATTGTTGCACGGGTCTGAGGGGCTGCAATCATTTCGAAAATATGTAAGAGTGGTGAGATTTGCTGTGAGAAAGGGAACGGCTGTCAAATGCCGGTTGGCTAAGGTTGTTTTTCGAAAACTCCAGAAAGAGGTAGGTCTCAGAAACGATATTGGCCATTATTTCATGAAACTACTTTTCCAGGAAAAGTCTTTAGCTAGCTACCTATTTTGCTATTGGGATTTTCATAAATCAAGCAGAGAATTTAAGTGTTTGGGACTTAATTTAGCTACTTTGCGTCTGGTAATCCTTCTCTTTCACATCCCAGTGCCAACACACACATAAATTGGCCAACAGCAGACGGTCCAAAAATCATTTCAATCAAACAAATATTGCAGCAAAAATGTGTTTTCTATCTTTATGTTTATTTTGCTTTGGAAAGCGCTAAAGCAGAAGCGCAAATGGCGTTGACAGGTCTCCTCTCCGTCTTTTCGTAGCAGAAGCATTAAAAACCGCTAAATCATAAGCTGCCATTTCCGCTTCCTATAAGTATGCAATATTTGTTGGGAGTCGCTTTTTCCGAATTGTCAGTCTGTGATGGAGAGTGTAGTAGTGGTGGAGCGGTTCAGGACGACTATGGGGTGGCTGGGGACAGAAACCAAACAAAAAAGTAAAACAAGCCAACGAACGCATTCAGTGCAATTTGATGTCTGTCTACTTGATTTCATTCCTTTTTGTTTTTGTTCGATTGGACCCCGTCTATCCTTTCTTTTTGGTTTTTTTGCACATATTCCCTTTAATTGAATTTGAATTTGATTGGAGTCTTTTTTTTGTCTTTTCCCAGTTCACATTTCTGGCTGGAAAAGTTGTTCCTGGACTGTTTGGATATTTCTTGATTTTCTAAAAGTTTATTCAACTATCGTTTATGAGATGGGGTTGGGGTGAAATGATACTCATTTAAAATGCATTAAATTATATTCGAAGTGATGGCAAACAATTAAATTAAAGTATTAATTTGTATTTCACAGAAAAAACATATAATAACTCATAATTGATAAAGTATTAACACTTTTTTATAACTTTTAAGCTTTAAATTCTCTATTTAACACACTCTAGGGAGTAACAGGTGTACAAAAATGTTTACATTCTACCGGCAAGCCGCGCCTAGATGACATTGTTGTTATTAAAAATAACTTAAATGTACAAGGCTGCCGCCAAGGCTTCGCGTTAACTCGAAATACACTTTAAGGATATCGCATAACCCTCGAAAACCGTCTATCTGAAGGCCAATCAGCAAGTCAAGTTCAGACCAAACAATGCAAACATTTTGAGGAATGGCAATGCAATGGGTTAAGTTATATTCGGATTTCAATTATTTATAATCCTGACTTTTTTACTTACCTTCTGGGCAGAAGTGGAAGGTGATTACCAAACAGCCAGAGACGTTTTTCGCCAAACCATTTGTCCATAGACAAGCGCTCATTTATTGTTCGGAAATAATGCTTAAAATAGGCTTTAGGTTTAGGCTTAACGCATTTCACCGGATTAATCCGCTTTTTCACACGCGTAATGCGAGACGAATATTCCGCGTCCGCTGGCTGCGAATAATTCTGAAACTTTGTTTATATGCGCCCGGAGTTCTCTGGGCTGAAGGCGTAGTTGAAATTTTTACATGCGCGAGCCGACGGAAGACAATGGACGGGAGGAGTGCGCCGCTCGCGCCCAGGAGGAGTGGGGCCTGTTGGGG
This sequence comes from Drosophila atripex, assembly GCA_035045925.1. Classification (NCBI taxonomy): domain Eukaryota; kingdom Metazoa; phylum Arthropoda; class Insecta; order Diptera; family Drosophilidae; genus Drosophila; species Drosophila atripex. The sequence continues at coordinate 13,639,503 of JAWNOP010000070.1, forward strand.
TGTTGGCGACGGTTGACATTGGCAACGAAGGATCTACCGGCCTGGAAAGGGAACTGACCGGGCACGGGGTTGTTTGCCTTGTAGTTTAGTTATTAATAGTGTTGTTATAGTAGTTGCTGGTGTTTGCGTTGCACGTTGTCAATCCGTTGTCATTAAAAACAAACAAATACCGAGCAAAATCCATGCCTTACTTTTGACTATTTTCCACAGAGCCGATTTTAGCCAAAATATGGGTTGGAAATTGCGTGAATCGATCATTTATTAAGCAATTAGATACGGGGCTGGCATCTAAAATGCGAATGAGATGAGCGTTGATAGCCTAATGGACACAAAAACTGTGTAATTTCTGCTATTAAGGTCGAACATTAATTATTTACATTGAGGTTTTAAAGGCCTTTGATAGCTCTTTAATGAAGTTTGGCATTTTTGGTTATTTAATGCATATCAATTGAAGGATGTGCCTTTAAATTATTGAATGGAAAATTCGAATATTAAATGTATGATATATTTCCGTGGTTAGTTCACAAAGGAAGAACAAATTGTTTACCCAAAACAAAGCAAGTACTTTAGCAATCGAAGCTCGGTTCAAAGAAAAGCTACCACCTCGAAAAAGCCGCTAAATCAAACGCGAAAGCTTTTGCTTAGCTTATTTAGGACTGGCAATGCCTTTGTTAAAGTAACGGCAAAGTTGAATTATGAAATTTCATGGGCAGCCCTGCCCGGCTCGCGCGGGGTAATAACAACAACTCACACAAACGCATTAACCATGGCAACACGGGCCACACGCACACACCACAAAGCACCCACACACCGAGAACAAATACCGGTGGCCGTATGCAAAAATTTCAACACCCACAGCAACACCAATGCAGTTACACACGTGTACTGTGTACAATTTGTTGGTCTTTTCCTGTGTGTGCGCTTTGCATTTAAAGCCTTTACTCCTCTTTTATGCTTACGGTTCTTTCATTTTTTTGTGTTGGATTTTGTTTTCTGTTTTTGTAAGATTTCACTTTTCTAACCGGCAACAAAACACAGAAAAAATGCCCGGAATGCGATAACCTTTAAAAGCTGCTCGTATGCTAAAACTAAATAACGACATTCAATCCAAATGGCGACCAGGACGAGGTAGACCAACTGCAACTCCATGTGAGTGCGATAGTAATGCTACATAGTAGCTCTCTGTGCAACGGAAGACATTCCCCTTCAAGTCTTTTTGTCTCTCCACGGGTTTAATACCCACTGGTTGTAAGGTTTGTTGCTTTAATATTCAGTTGGGTTTTTATTCTGAAACTGTTCAGTTAAAACATATTTTGTAAATATAAATATTCTGTAAAAATTACTCATTCCTTGTGATTTATAAGCACTCATACTTAAAAGTAGAGCTATTAAAATATTTTAAAATAGCTATAACATTTCAAGTTGCTGTTAAAATTACTCATACGACCAGTATCCTCATGTTTAATGTAAAGATAATCTACTTGTATCCTATAATAGTTTAAAGAAATATACACAGCTTTTTAGTTTTAAGATAAGATTACGACATTAACGACAACTCGACATTATAGTTTCAATCTTTATAAGAAAATTTCTTATAAAAAATCTTTATAAGAAACAACATGTATCTGAATTTTTTTTGTAATATCTTTGAAAGGACTGGGCTGTATACAACTTTTTAACTTGCTTATTCAAAATATAAAAAGACAATAATTTTCAATATTTTTTTGAAAGAGGTATCTTATGGGCTAGCAACGAAAGTTCTGACTCCACTCTCTGTTAGTCGTTGCCTAGGCCAACTAAAAAGTGGCAACTGGCAACTTGAATCCAAATACATATGTGGCTATCCTTCCTCTCTCTTTCTCACGCTTCTCTCGCTCACGTTCTACAAATGAGGGGAATTGTTTTCGGTGTGCAACAAATTTTTTATGATTATCCTTTCTCTTTTTGTGGGAATCCTTTCCGAGTGCTGCCGGCAGCTTTAACTTGTTGTTATGCGACATTTGGGGAGGTGCCCAGAAGGAAAAAGGCAAAGCTAGAAGGAACCGAAAAGCTTGGGTAGAATGGGATTAACACCTGCTTTGTGGGTACCTTCAAGCCTCGAATTTATTGTATTTGTTTACAAGCTTTTTGCGTGCGCAAATTCAGTGCATTGGACCAAGTTATGCGCAAGTTGGCCCTCATTTCCCGTGCTTATGCTTGTAAAATTTGCCGGTGGCGACTTAAACGAGAATTATAGTTCACCCAGATAATGTGAAATGGAAAGTGCAGAGGAGAACAGCCGGATTTAGTTTGCATTACGACTTGGAGTGGCATTCTAATATTCGGAAGCCCTTTTGCAAATTTCGGGAACTGTGTGACAATGTTACTTTTTTATGGGTTTTATATTATTTTCTGCAAAATGGGATTAAATCGTATTAAAATTTTATATGACAGCGTCAATAGCGAACTATATTTTGATGATGGGACAACACTGCGTATGCGCAACTTGAAGTCATTATGTGGCTTTACATAATTTTGAACTATTTCCAAGAAAAAGTATTATTAAAACTGTTCTAAACTCTTCTAAATATTTATAGTAAAGTTTTTATCTGAACATTCAAAGGAAAGTCCTCTAGCAGACAGGGTTTCTGTTAGCCATTTGTTGGTTTCAAGGCTTACTATTGTCACCTCTAGCAGTAGACACGGTGTTGTTAAAACAAAATTTAAAAATATAAGCCAGTCTTTGGGCAGAAAACTTTCCCAGACTTTTACCAGTTCTTTTTTTCTTTCTCACACATTCCAGCTACTATGCCCGAGCAACCTTGCGAAAAAGTTCCATAGCACAATTTATGCGCGTAACTGAGCGTTGTGAAAACAAAAGTGCTGAAAAATGAGCAAATAAGACATGAGGGGCAGAAAGAAGCAGGAAGGGCAGGATACTGGCCAGGGTGCAGAAGCTGCCTTCTTTAGTACAACTTTTAAATAAATTTCTAAATACTCGAGTTGCACTTGCCTCGAGACGATCGCGGGCAAACGTGGCAAAGTTTAAATGCTTCGAGGGATATGCCCCACTTTTTCGATGATGAGTACTATGATGATGGCGGAGTGTGGAGGGGTGAAGCGGATTGGAAGGGCCTGGTTGCCCAACACTTTTGACTTTTGCGGTGGCAAAGTTTTTCCTTGTACCTGGCCAAGAGTTTGAGCCCGAGTTGGTTCGAATCCGTGCTCTCCGCCGTCGCTTCTGTACAAGAATTTATGTTAATAACTTTTCGCTTAAGTGTGTTGGCTTGTGTAAAGTTATGCTCCTGATAATGGCATTGATAGCGTTGTAAATATTCTCTATATAGGTTTTATGACTTTTATTCGAGGGGTAAAATCTTTTTTTTCTCTAAAAAGGCTCGAAAATTTTGGCTATATCTTCTATGTAACCGAAGGTTCATAAAAAAGAGCTTATATAAGCTTATAAAAGAGCTTATAAAAGCTGTTTTTGTAATACTTTAAATTTAAAATTTAAATTATTAAATAGTTTATCAATAATTAAGACGCCTCGTAAAGGACAATATGCTTTCCAAGGGTATAGAAAATTAAACTATTAGTCCATTAGAATGTTTAGACATATCATGGGTCCCTGCCTTCAAATACACAATTTGCACTTCAACCATTGCCTTTTGGGTCTGGGGCCTGAATCTGGGCTTTTGTTGTTCTGGCTGCCACGCCTCCTCATTGCCAGCATGCATGTTTATGGGCGGAAATTACATGGCTATCAAAACATAAGCGTCAGTTGACTGCTGTTTTGAGCCCTGTGCCTATGCAAATGACTGCGGTCAGTGTACATACCTATGTATGTATCAGCCTACTTCGAATACACCATCCAGAGCAGAAGGAGACTCCCAGAGTCTAGATTCTAAGCTGATCTAGAGATGGTACGGGTTAATTGAATAAACAACAATTTGCTACCTTTACAAATTGGAGTTTAAACCTAGTTTTCTATAAACCCAGCAACAGTTTAAAAGTTTTAGGATATGCTGGGAATTAAATCATTCCAATTGTATTAAAGAATGATAGATTCTATATCTACCTAAGATGGATTTCTAATTAAATCTGGTTGCAATCTTTTAAAAAATATATTTTCCTTTACAAATAAATAGCTTTACTAGTTTTATATGATTCTTATTTGTATGAAACGAACTCCATTTTTAATAAACTCTGCTAGACTATTTGACACATACATATTTTACACACCGTTGGATTTCAATCTTCTGATTACATTGGGCCATCGTAAAGGGCTTGAAACGAATCAAAAATTTGGCCCAAATGCATATTTGCCTAGAAATTTTGGCAGTCTGGAAGAGCTTTGGGTTTCAGTTTCCTACTCCTTTGAATTGCCGGCAAAACTACTTTTGATTACTGCTGCAAGTACAATGAAGTCTCACTTATTGGATGCAGCAGCCAGTCAAGCTTAACTTTTGGCCCTATAGAAGCCACCCATACCATCACTGGCATCCTCGCCCCAGCAATTCGATAGTTTTCGTAACATGAAGAAAGTTTGGGAGTTTTGGAGGAGAATCGAGGACTTCTTGGCGGTTTGCTTATTTTGCGTATTGATTAAATTCTACTGAAATTTATTGATGTCGGAGGCTTTAGCATCCGTTTAGCAGCTTGAGCGGTTCGCATTGTTTCCAGCTACTTGTTGACATTCCGGCAATGCAGAAGCCTAATTACATATTGAATTCATTGAATGGGTATGCCGCTATTGTTTCAGTTCCCTAATATACCCACCCTATCGAAATAATTTATGACCTTTCCTTTTAAATTTTTCCTTTTCGCTGGGGCATGTCTGAAAGTTTTTTACAACCACCCGCGATGCTTAGTCATCTTCAAATGGCTCAATAATATCTCCATCCACTCTCGAGGCCCGGCACAGTAGCAAGAAGTTAGTTAATATCTTATATGTGACAGTGGCACTGCCAGTTGGAAACACCAGCCAGAATGTGCTGTCATAATGTGACTCTAGTTTTTCCCCTCATCCAGTCAAAGTTTTCTCTTCTAGTGGCTGGATGGCTGGCTGGGTGGCTGGCGCTAGCTCCTTCATATTGTTATTTTGTGGCCGCGTAATATGCCACATACATTAGGAAATGTTAAAATGATATAAAAACCGCAGCAAGGAAACAGGGCAACAGTCAGCAACAAAAATGTGACACCGCTCTTTGATTGCCATTTTGTCATGGTTCTTATGAAACCTTTGTGTCTGTGTGTCATTGGGTGTTCAGCTGTGCAACTTCGTAGTTTATTCGCAACTCAATTCACTGCGTAAATTTTTGTTTAAGTAAACCATGAGTTGCAATTGCGGTTGCACCGCAAACAGTAGAGTGGAGATACTGACCACCAATTCATGTTTTATGACTTAATTCTTAAAGAGAATTCATCATCTTATACATTATATATTATTTAATGAAATTCAAAAAGAAATTTTAGAGGGAAATTTTTGAAAGCTTATTTATAAAAAGTATCTTTAACTTGGATATACTATACCATGCTTTTCCTCTACAAGTAACTGCCATCTCTATATGCACTTCATTGTGTATTTTTTCCACGTTTATCTTGCGTATTTTTTATGTGACATCCAGGTTTCTTTTCTGTAGAGTTTCATAAAATTATACTGGTTTTTATTAAAATGTCTTTAAGGCTAAGTAGAGTCAGCTAAGTGTGAAGTACTGCCCGTGTTTATTGTGCTTGGCTAACTATTACTTGCACTTTTGGCCGGTGGGGATTGAAAGGTTTTCTTAAAGTCGCAGTTTCTTTCATGCCACACAGCCAATTGCCACCAGGAACACCACTATGAAAAATACATGGCAAAAGTTTTCTCATTTTAGCGTTACAGGCGGTTAAAGAAACATAATCATTATGTAATAATTAGCGACGTGCATTAAGCCATGGGGGTACGAGGGTAATCTGCTTCGTTAGATAAGACGTGGCTGGAAAGTCTCATCACGACTGGATAAATACAATCTCGATGGGATAATAATGTAAACAAAATCGTCGAGGGGAAGCCTGTTATTGGGGATGTTTGCTGCTTTTGTAACCTGTTGTTATGGCCGCCCATTCGAGCCCAAAATTGGTCAAGCGAGTAATTATCTCAATTGTCGTTTGCCATTTACGGTCACTTGGCTTTTAAGGTGTTAACAAGGCGGAAAGTGTGTATTAGTGATGTGAGAGGGATTAAAAGTGAAAATATTTGAAAAATCAACAAAAAACACAAATAGATCGGTGCGGGTAGGAAGGTCAAGCCACTTCACTACGAGCTTCCTTGGTTGTTTTGTTTTCTTAAAAAACAAAACCTCCTTGTGGTTGGCTTGCACTTCCAATTCACAGCCTTCGTTTATTTTTGCTCCAAAAAACCTTAAGAAAATAAAAGGAAGCCAGAGTAAGAAATTTGTACAGACTCTGCCAAGTTCTACGCTCTTCTTTGCGAACATAAAAACCTTTTAAATTCTTTTCAATAATTTCAATGTGTGCGCACAATTTTCATAAACATATAAATAAGGCTGTGGCACGCCCAACACTTGGCTCGATAGGAAAAGAATAGGATACAAAATATTTTGAATAATCGACAAAATTCTTTTGGCAGTGACTTTTTGACACAGATATCAGGGGTCGATGGGACTGAAGGGTGTACACAAGAAGGTGGGCGACGCCTCACATTTGCATTAAGTAATTGAATTTTGTTTTGCAATTTATTTTCATAAGAGCATATGCCAATGTGGGCAGGCCTAAAATAAAGTGCTGTGACTTTGCTGGGAAACAACTAAACGGGCATTACCCTTTGATGTATTTTCAAAGTAGGCGGCAATAAAAATAAATATAATCTGGGGGACCCTCAGAAATTTTCAAAAAAAATTTAAAAATATTGTGTTTTCAGGTTTTGACAGAGATAAGCGATCTGCAAATTGATTAAGGTATTCCGCTAAACGATCGGATTAAAATTGGCAAAGATATGACCTTCGCAGAGGACCATATTGGCCTCCAATGCCTTCTTCGTAATTTTTAAAGGGGAAAGAAATTTCACAAAAAATTTAATACAATTTTTGGTTCCAGATTTTGACGCAGATTAGAGGAGAATCAATCTACAAATCGATTAAGGCATTCCGCTCAACGAACGAATACAAATTGGCAGAGATATGCTCTTCGTAGGGGGTCACATTGGTCTCAATTGGCCTTTTCGTAAATTTTGAAGGGGACCCCCAAAAATATTCACAAAAAATTTAAAAAATATTTCGTTTCCAGATTTTGATGCAGATTTGTGGAGAATTGATCTACAAATCGACTAAGGTATTCTGCTGAAGGTTCGTTTAATGCTTTCCACAGATACGACCTTCGCAGGGGGCCAAACTATGTATTAGGATAGCTGTGTGAATTTTCAAAATGGTCAAGAAACATTCAAAATGATATTTTTTTTATTGTTTTGTAGAGAGTTTTTATAAAAATTATTGAATACATTCTGCTAAACAATCAAATTTTTAATTCCAAAGGGGTTGTCTTCATGAGGTGCCGTATTCTCATCTCATTCTTTTTTTTAAATTTTGTTGCGGTGAAAATAGAAATTCAAAATAAAATAGACAAACTCGCGAATAATTAAAACTACAGACAAAAGCTTTTACATTTAAGGATTCTTGCCGATCAAAAGCATTCCTGTGAATTATATTGTCAACAGCAAAAGCCGTGGCCTTTGTTTTATCAGCCATAAGCACGTATGTCAAGAGAAGTATTTGATGCTTCAGCTTTCGTACTTTATGCGTGGAAGTACAAGGATTGGCAGGACCTCTGCACCCCTTCCACCCTGCGCCACTGCATTTTTATACCCTTCACACATCATTCAGCAACAAATTGCTGCAGGCGAGGAATGCTCACATTGCTAAAGACGCTTGAAATCTATTTGAGAGACAAAAAGACAAAGTTGAGGGAGAAGCGAAGGAGGAATGTCAACAGCTAGCGGAAAGTGTCTCGAGACTATGGATTCGTGACCAGGCTGCGTGTCCATTGGAGTCAGCACGTGCCACGAGTTTTATTATCATGAGCTGTAAGCTCTGGCAACTTTTTATTATCTTTTTTGCTCCTCGAAAGCGAACTTTAACACTTTCTGCCCACCAGTCGGACAAGGATATCTCCTCTCAGCTAAACTTTAGCCGTAAATAGGACCCAATGAAGTTTAAAGGAGGAGGAGGAGCATTTTTAGCTTGACCTTCCTTCTCTTACGATTTTAATGACCCGACCAACAGAAACTTCTTAATCCTAACCATAAAAATTCACATTCGATGCACATACTTGCTGCAATACTGGGTTGCATGTTCAGGTTTTTCTGGTTAGTTTTATTATTCTGAGTGGAATGTTTTATAAGTTCAAATTCCTCGCTGATGGATGTGAAAGATCGTATACTCCCAAGCCGTCTTGCCTCAGCTTCGCTCTGTATAAATTATATTTTTGTATAAATTTGGGATTTTCAATTATCTGTTGACACTTTCTGGCATTGCGAATGCCAAGCATGAATTAATTTGATGACAAGTTGAAATTTCATATTTGAGGTGCGTGCACTTTCCAATTTTACTTGAAAACTTCTGTATACTTCGCCAGGCAGCTACTAGCCTACCATAGTCACGCCCCCTTATTTTGTTTACAAAAACTTTGCGTCAGGCCTCTTGAAAAGTTTCCCTTTGCCGCCGTGACGGTCTCCATCACAGCTCTTGCTTGTCTTGGATGCAATTTGCGGGCAGACAGGGCGAATGAATAATTAAATCTTCACACAGAGACTGTGAGAGGCGGCGGGGTGCTGGGCGGAGAAGTTTTAAGGGAAATTCACATATCCTTGAGCCACACTTTGTTTACGGATAGAGTATTCTCAACTTTGTTCTTTTCTCGATGCATTTCCTTTTACTCCAGGCCATTTTTTCAGATGAATATTTTTTTCCCATCATTTGCATTTCTCATTAAGGCCTCATCAAATACTTCCTTCATTTTGAGAAGTTCCTCTTAATGCGTTGCGACAATATTTAACTTAAAGCTGACATACAGCCAGTGGGCTGAGAAGGCAAACAAAGAAAGTTATTGATTTCTGATTTGCTAATTATTAACTTTTTGAGTTTAATTTGCAACACAAATATGAGTTGTGTTGTGATTGGATGACTACAAATAAATCTGAATTGCAGCTGGCCAACAAACTAATTGTTTAGCTGACTTTTGTTCCGAGGTACAATTGACTGCTTTTGTATGCCAGACAAGCAACATTGAAAATTTACACAACAAAATATACTAGGAGATAAACGATTTGAGAAAGCGGGGGCCGCATCATGCAAATAAAGCAGAAAGTACCCCTAACAAGATTTTCCCAGGACAAAGGAAAACGAAAAGGAAAAGCAAAAGCAAAAGTGGAAAAGTGGAAGAGCAGGCTACGTGTTTGGCGTCAAAATGGCCGCGTATGGAAAGGCAGAGAAAAAAATATTAAGTCTAAGTGCGTCGCCTTTCGTTAATATTAACTTTTCCGCTCAGTTTCTTTCCCTTTTCCTTTCCATTTTTTTTATATTTTTTTGTGTTGGAAACTTTTCTTTGGAAAGTTAGGTGCCCCCAAAAACACAGCAACAACAACAGTAGTAGATAACAAAATGGGGCGAGCATAATAAAAATTTCTGTTTATTTTGCCAGTCATGCATTAAATATTAAATTATTAGTTATGAAGTGTAACACACAACCAGCAACAATTACTGTAGAGGTGTCGGATTTTCCGCCACAATTTCTGCTTGCATTTGAATACATTTTAAAACATAAATTGTTGGACATGGGAAAAAACAACAAATTTAAGTAGATTATGTTTGGCTTTCATTTTCAAAAAGGATGACAATTGGTTGGCATTGCTAATTAATATTGGCGGGCTTCCCATTTGAACGAATGACACAAAAATACAGTTACATTGGAACACGGAATAATCAAATTGTTGCGGATATTACCGCGGACTCGAAAACTTTAAAGCCCAAATAATCTTGGATTAATCACAATAGAGAGATCGGCCTTTAATTACTTCCTGTCCATTTGCCAATTAACTAGTTTCCCAATAATACAAAAAAGAAGGAGATAGCTCAGCTGCTTAGTATCTATGGCGAAAGTTTCGGGGCAGGAGGAAAGGATACAGGCAAAAGGATGCAGAATGCCTCCTCAAGTTTCCCTTCCTCGCCGCAAACATGCGGCCACAAGGAAAACCCAATCCTTATCTTTGGAGCGTCTTCGGCATCCCGCAAGGGGGCAACCAGGGGCAGAGTGAAGGAAAAATGAAAAATTGCGCCAAGAGACAACTAAGACTCGGGTTCAACTAATGGTATTATAAAAAGGAAGAGAATGGAAGCCAAAGGACAGGGCACACAAATTGATTAAGTGCCAGAAAAGATATAGCGACGTTTGTATTTCGACGTTGGCTTTCTTCAGTATCAAAATTAACCCGAAATATCACTCCGTCTCTGGCCACAGGACTAACGAGTTCAACTTCATTAAGTCGCCAACTTGATTTAATTTCGTTGGTGCGAATGTGTTCCGGAAGAGAAGTTGTCTAGTCTGCTCTGTGCGATGGCTAATTAGAAATACTCCATCCAGAATCACAAAGTCGAAGTTCAGACCAACAAGTTGCAACTATAGATACAGCTCTCAACAAGTTGTCTATAAGCCAAAGAATATATAACATACCTGTAGTTTTGGTCTAAAAAAGGATAATCATAATTTTGCTGATCTTCAAATGGCTAATGGGAATTTCACAATAGCTTGACTCGTTATAAATTGGTATATTTTATATACTAACTTGAGACATTACTCATACAAAACATTACTCTCCATGGGCTGCTGGAAATAATATATTTTGAATGACAATATAAAAGTTTTATTGAAATCACCTTTTCAAAAGCGGTTTTAGGTTCCTGTGTTTAATGAATTGAATAAAGTTTTCGGCCAACTACTTAGTGCGAAGCAAACGTAAAGTGCTCTATTTTATAATATTATTTTAGACATTTTTATAGTAAATGTGACCAAAATTTTTTTCCTGCCCATAGTGCCTTGCCCGACATAGTTGCATGCCGCTATGTCATCATCCTGGCCATAAATCAAGCTTTCCATTAGCGGAGCCGCCACAGGAATGCCTATTTGTGGGACTTCGGATAATGGCCACATCAAGGTGATTTTTAATTTTTTCGCCCTTTACAGTTTTGTGCAGCTGCATCCTTGTGACCTACAAGATTTCCTAATAATTTCAGCGTACCATAGATGCTATAATAAATTCATGTTGGAAGTGTCGAAAGAAATTATGTCTGCTTTTGGATATAAAAAAATCATCACGACCTATTAGACATATTACCGCTCCGGGCTGGCTCGTTTTGGGCATTTATGATTAACAATGAGCAAACATGCAAAGCTCGTTGTGGGGTTGGCTTGTCATTAAGACACCCCCCTTGCCCAACTAGCCCCAGGAATATTTCACCGGCCGAGGCGGATAAAGCCTTATTGGAAGCTTTCTTCCAGGTCTTCCGGTTCTGCCTGCCTAACAAACATTTGTCATTTCTGCCACCGACATGCCGGCCCATGCACATTGGCAAATAGTTGCCCCCCTTTAATAATACCCAGTAAGTCAAAGACAAGAAGGTTATATTGGGTTCTACCTTTTTTTTATATATATATAAGGCAAAATGTATACTATTCTGAATCACAACTCAAGGCTCCTTTTAATCATCTCATATATTAGCAATAATGGCTATCGAGCTTTATAGTCATTAGTGGATTCTTTTTTACAGAAGCTATTCAATGAGGTCTTTAAAAAAAAGTTTTTAATTTTTGCAATAAGGAATAAAAACTACAGGGTATTTATAATTGAAACTACTAGACTCTCCACTTTTTTTTCGTTCACGGCTCGTTATGACCGTCGTTGTAAGTGTGAAATTATAAATTGCTCAGAATTTATGAGCCAGCTCTGCACTTTTGCACCTACATATCGCAGGTAATATTACCTGGCTTTCCATTTACGGTTCGTGTTTAAAGAAGGTTGGAATGAGAAAAAGCTAATCTAGGGTTTCTTGCTCCTGGATAAATATTGGCAAGAAAGATTTGGATAAGAATTTAGATGTTAGAGGTTCATTGAAACCTTTTTTAATACATATTTTTACTTTTTCTAAGAAAAATCTATTCCATGTTTAATTTAATTAAAATAAGGTCCTTTTCTCTTATAAATTGTCTTGCTTCCGGTCCAGCTTAAGACACTTCCCATCCTCAGGTCCTTGCCTGTTTTGATGATTTTTAATGAGCCGCAGGCGGAGATCCTTGCGCCTACTATTCACATAATTTATTAACGAGACTTTGAGCGTCAACTTCCGTTCCGCAAAGTGAGCCCGTCGAGACAATGTGAGAGTTCTCATGCATAATTAAACACGTAATTAACCATTATTATCAGCGTCTGATTTCAGCCAGCTCCCGGTGAGTCCTTGTCCAACCTGTAATGAGTTTGGAAAGAACTCTGTGGGTAAACTTTTTCCTGCTTTTTGCCGGGCAATCAGACAAGTCGGACCCATTTTGATTTGTGTCAGTAGCCAGAGCCATAGCCGTTACTCGGGACTGGGAGTGGGAAAATTACAGTTGCTAATGAACACTAATTAATTAGGGAGCTCGGCTCGGTAGCTCTAGAACGTGTCCAGTGGCAGGTGAAACAAAATGCTCTCAGCCATGGATAGGCCAACAGGTCAATTATGTTAGCTTAACTTATAATCTCCAAGTTATCCTTAATTATATGCTCGTATTATGCTCATAATTGTTAAATAGAAAGGTTTCACTATAAAATTTAAATATAACTTTTTGTCCAGGCTATTGACCTTCTAAAACCTCTCACATTTTTCGATTTTCCTTTTTCTCGTATTTTTTCCCTTATTTTTCGCACAGCTTTTTTATTCAGCACCTTAATGGTCTCCCGCGGCGAACATCAAAGCTTTGTATGGGTTCTTCTGCCCCGACTTCTATGCCAGTTCCTTTTATCCCCGTTTACCCAACCAAATGGCTCATAATTTTCACAATTAGCAGACGACAAGCTGGCTAGGAATTTACATTTGGCGTGAACAGTAGGAGCAGCAGCACAAAAAATTAATTTAAAGCAATTTGTGAGCCAATAAATCTCCATGACGGGTTGCCTTGAAAATGAGCATTGAATACTCCAGCAGAAAGTAATATATATTGCAACATAGGCACTCACAAAGGTAAAATATGATTTATTTTTAAAGTGAAATAAATTGTAGTTTATAAAGACTTCAATGACTTGATATTAGAGAATCTCTAGAAAGATTTTCACTTTTAACCTAAGGTCCAAACTGTTTTCCTAAACGGCTCCTTTTAACTTTTCCCTGATCCTCCTTCTCATTGGAATGCAGTTTCAAACTTTTTGATGCATTTTTAACCACTCCTTGACCTTTACATCTCACCCATAACTATGTTTCTATTAAAGTTTTTGTTAAACTTTCACTATCCAGCACTCCTACTTATTCTTTTGGGTGCTGGGTTTAAGACTGAGAAGTCTAATGAATAAGTGTAGCAAAAACCAGTAGATATAATAATCAAGCCATCACGGGAGTCGAAATGTATATTTAATTTTAATTAGAAAAGTTTTCCGATTAAATTTAACTTGTAAAGGACATTTACTTGCGATTTTTGTTTCGCGGAACGAAAAATTGAAATAAAGCAAAAGTTTTACTTGCGGCAGAGCCGCGGCGATGGCGGCGAATAAAAATCTAATGCTGGGCAAAATTTCAAGGCACTCTCCACAGATAGAAACTGTAAGAAAATTGAAAGTAAAATCCACGCAGGATAAGTTTTCAACAGATATTTAAAACAAGAAATGTAATTTAATAATTCAGGCTTAATGATTAGTTATATTAAGGATACCTAAAATTATGTTCATTTATTTAGTTAGAAAAGCAGTCCTAAGCTATTGGTTTACCAAAAAGAAAAAATGAAACTTAACCAAATTTATATTAAATTTGTATATTCCATCTTCAAGGTTTTATATTTCGATTGTTAGAATTTAAAACATGCAGAATATGCTGCATCCAAGTTAACAAAAACTTGTTAAAAATTAAACAAAAACTTTGAGCTTGTCTTTCAGTTTTATATTTACAAAAAATAGGAGATAATCCTGATTCAATCAGACAATAGAAGGGAGTATTAAATTCTAACAATTGGAAGAAATTCTCCAATGAATTCCCAAACCCAAATAAACTGGCTTTAATTAAAATCGAAGTTCGCCTGGCTTGTCAGAGAAAATTATTTTTTATTCGATTAGCAGAAAGTCAGTCAGTTTCAATTTTCAATGGGAGTTTACACAGAAAAAAAGGAGGAGACGTATGAGATCCTATTTTCAATAAATGTAATGTAAAATATTTTCTAAAATTAAAATGATTTTCCAATATAAAGAAAATGTAGAAAAAGTTAAGACCATATAACAAATTTTCTCCATATATTTCAAAGTGTGAAAAATTGCTTTCAGCCAAATACTGCTAACCTGAACGTCCAACACAGGAGTATTGGACCATATTTGACATTGATTGACCAGGTAGCTTTCGGCCTGGCCAAATTCAGGTGTTAAAGCAGTCCACTCGAAGTCAAATAAGATACATTTTGTCTGTGTTTTCGGTTTGTGGTTGTGGATTTTGGGCTTGAGAGGAGCTAGATAGATTTGAAACTAGTCAGCGACTCAAATGGAGAATTGCAAGGAAAAACAAATGTGTTTTTGGAACAAAAAACACTTAGGGCATTTAAAAATCCTGATTAAATTCTATGGGATTTGAAGTAACGACTTGTTGGAGGCCTTGGCTCAACAGCTCCCCATGGTTTTATATTTTCTTGGTCCAGTTTACCAGATTGTTCATATGTGCTCCAGTTCTAATTTAATTAAAAAGAACTTAAAGCACTTTAGCCAGTCGGCATGCAACACGGCACTTCCTCCTCCGTGTATCCTTGGCCAATTTGTTACGCTTTTAATTTGTTAATTCATTCGCTGGCTAGATGGCTGGCGGCATGGTGAGCTCGAGAGCATATCTCTTACTGTTCGTGCCACGGGCTAAGCATTTTATTGGCCAGAAACATTTTTTGCCCAACGTTTTGTGGCACTAACTGCAACAAGTGCAACAAGTCGACGTCGACCTGTCACACGTGGATGCCCATTCCTGCCACCCTTCTTCAACTCCGCCCACTTTACATCCAATGCAAACAAAGGCAGGCACACGTTTTTGCAGTCGCTTATCCAGTGTTTGATTTTGTTTGTTTTACTGCTTTCACTTTGCCACATATTTACCTCCGTGTGCGTCTACGTTGGTGGGTGGGTGGTGCCTGTGCTCTGCCTCTAATGAAAAATGGAAGACCCCTGTTTATTTGCTCTCCCAACATCCAGCCAGCTAACTCGCACATTTAACCAGCAAGGGCTTTGCATTTTATATTTCAAACTCTTAGGCCTCGCCTTAATAAAAATGAATGCACTCCATATGCCGGCACACACTGAGCCTTATAAATTTTACATCGTTTTTGAAATATTAAAAATTTCGTACGAGGAAGGCTGTAGGTTAAATATATTTTCAGGTTCTAAGAAACAGCAGGATAGCTAAAGCCTGTAAAGCTATATTTGAACACAAAATTTTCAGTGCCTTGAAATTAAAGGGAAATCAAATAAACGGCATGCAAGTGAAGTATAAACTTTCGCTTCTACCCATCCATTTATTTAACCTGAGACTCCTTTGTTCATGAGACTATTTAAATAAACAATGCTTACACTTTCTTCCGTATTCCGTATTGTTTTTGTGGGTTAAAATAAATCTGGTTATCGAGACCTCAAAAGCCATCCTCCCATCGCAATAAAAGTCTAACAATTGACTGTTTGCCCTGCAGGTCCCTGGAACAAAAAACAAGAAATTCGAGCAATACAAATGATTAATGTTCGCTGTGTCAGCCGGAAAATATGTGCTGGCTGTCTATGTTGCCGCAGATAGATGACTGTGCCACGGCCAGGGGATGCCATAAAGGCTTTCCCACCGACCCCCATACATAGATCACAGACTACATCTGTTAACTGGTAGTGCAAACAGCAAAACAGACTAAAGTTGTCTAACTTATGCTGATTATAGTCCACATTGGCCGCAAGTTATTATCAAATGTCTCCCCAGAGTAATATATATCTAAAAACACACGATTTCGAACAACCTCCCTTTAATTTACTATGTTTTTTTGGGGCCTAAGAGGGTGGGGACTGATGGAGGTGAGGGTTCGGTTTTTGGGCGGTACCAGCTCTTAACACACTAATCGAATTTTCTGTATGAAATACCGTTTTGGGCCCTCTGGTTAAACTGTTGGCCTATTCCACTGCCAAGGGCCACAGGCATTAGGGGTGTGGGCCTGTGTGGAAAAACAAGTGCCTCTAAATGACCTTGTTAATCATGTTCCTGTTTGCTTATGTGCGTGATTTATGCTTATTTATATTTTATTCACTTTCCCATGAAAGTAGTGGTAAAATAGAATGGGAAGGGTGGTCGAGAAATCCTTTGTTTGAATTATTAGGCAAGAGAATAAAATGGGAGAGTTGTTTGTGACCATGCCCAATAACAATGTACCGAACCCTTTTGCGTTTCTATCATATTACAATAGATTAGACCAAGAATTTGATTAAACCTGAGTTCTAATTTCTTCGATTAAACTAGTCCTTTTCCTAAAGCGACAAATATATCAGTTCGTGTATAAATAAACGACTATTGAGTCATTATACCATTGTTTAATAGCCTTAATGTCACGGCAAACCATATCCTTTCAATGTTTGAATATGTTTCACCTATTTTGTGTTCGTCAAAAACAATAAAGCCGTCGACGGAAACCACGCCTTACTCCTCTTCGGGGACGTGCGTTGACATAAACAGGTTAAATCCAATAAAAACATTTGGCTTACTGAATTTATATTGTAAACGACCTTGTCAACAGGATGGTGAACACGTTTTGCAAATATTTGTATACAAATTACGTATATTTTGTGCATTCATACTATGTATGATAGTACAAAAGTAGTGGGCTATCTGCTGTGACGATTTCAGGTTAAAAGAGAGCTTGGTCCTCTTAGGTGAAACTCTCTAGAAATTAAATTTATGACACAAAAATGGCTAAGCAGAAAATTAGCAACCCAAAACACTGAAGCCCGAATGCAATTAGCACTTGAACTGACAAGAGCAAAGCATTGTGAATTGCAACGGAAAACCCGACAAGACCCACTTTTGCGGTAGCCTCCGCAAAGGAAGGCGATGACAATCATTCTTTAAGTAGAGCCGTCAGAAAAATGTGCAGCAACTCCAGCTAATTAAAAAAGAATTTAATTTTCGCTATGGACTCATGCTCAAATTGGTGCCTGCCTGCGATGCCTGCTCTACACCAACTATATTCATGCATATCTGTGGGAGAAATTTTCTTTCCCCTTAAAGCTTACTATTTGTTTTTCATTAAAATATTTATTCTGGTCAGAAAGAACGATATCATTAACACGGTCGATAATGTTAATAAAGTCCAGATGGCCAATAAAAAAATGGAAAGTGGAGAAAGGTGGGATAATACATGAGAGTTGACAAGGCCACATCTCCATTCCCAGCTGTACATGTAATTGTTCATTGATGTTTATCGTGACGTGTAAATTTGCAAGCTCATTGGCTGCAGTTTGGCCCACACCCCATTCCCCCCTTCCAAGGCTCCCTCGTTTCCGCCCACAAACTTGTGTCCTCTTTCATCTTTCAACTGTCAGGCGGCTTTATGCCATTGATAGGATATTCCACCGCCCAACCCACACCCCCATTCCAATGAAAGCGTGCGTGTGCATTTCATTGGTTTAAGAGCATTTATTTAATTGCAGAACATTTGCGCTGAGCTTAATTTGCATTAATGGGACATGACATTTTAATTGGATTAATTGCGTTTATTAAGTGCTTCGACTCCCTCTCTCTATGGAAGTGAAAAGCTGATTGCGCTTCTCCGCTCGGATGGTCAGCGGAAATAGCTTTGACAGCCGAAGCCAGGTAGATCGATTAACAAAAAATAAATACAGGTAGCAATGAGCCAGTTATTTATAAAACAATATAATTGATCTCGATTTGCTGTAGTGGACAGAAATAAGTGAAATGGCTTTGGGCATTTTCTTGCTGATAGTCATCATTTTCTGTTGGCCACCTTTCTGGTGGTAGTGATATTTTTATTAATATTTTATTATATTACAACAAATATTGAAACGGAGAAAACTCACACTATTTTTTCGATATGAAAGGATTATGAACCTCATACCATTAGTGTATTTGCCTCCACTTTTTTGTTGCACTAAACCCTTTAAAGTCTAAATTACAATAAGTACTATGCCTACTACCCACTCTTATGTCATTGCGAATATATTTGCTTAACACCAATAGATTCAATCGAATACAGAAATTGCTAAGCTGTCAGGAATTATTGTCTACCAACACGCTTAGGAATTGTATGAATAAGCCTACCATATTGCAAAAACTCTACCTATTGAAATTTGTATATTTTTTTTTTGTGTCTTCCAGAAAGACCCCAAAAATAGTTTTTTGCTTGGCAACCACTCCGTCGAATATAAATAAAATTTATGTTATTTATTATGTAATTTATGCATGTAACACGCCGTTCGTTTGACTTTGTGAGCCTTCAGTTTTCTGTCAATCATTCTGACAGTTTCTGTAATCAATGTTAGGGAACATGCTGGAATATTTTCGGGGGTCCATAAATAGATTTGGTATTAAAAATAATCAGAATGTAAAGTGCAAATGTTCACTTCTATCATAGCCGCGTTCCCCTTTTCATATCCAGTAATCAAGGAGTCTATAGCAGTTGTGCTATATATTTTGCCATTCAACTTTTTCCGAAAATGCCGCATCATTGGCAGGAGCCAGCCACAGAACTTGTTTTGCGAAACATAAATCTTGGTCGCTTATAGAAAATTCTCAATGTGCATAATGGGGTTTCTCTGATCCGGCGCTTAAAAGCCGTTTAATAAGTCTGACCATAAACGTCCCCGACAAATGTATGCGGCTGCATTGTGAGGAGTCCAATGGAATAATGGAGATTTTGAAAAGAAGATTGTCGCAATTTCCTCTGGAGTCGGTCAGGGCTGGTCGATTGTGGACCGACCAGCCACTGCATTGGCTGGTCATAAATTTTATTGGTCGTCTATTGAAAAGTTGACATGGTATATATGTTTTGTCGCATAATTATTCGAGCAACGGAGTATATTATGTACATTCGCGCCAATTTGTTAAGCGAGGCAACGAGAAAAATCGCTTTGAGCCCGATGCTCAAAATAACCAGTTCAAAGCGCCCACTCGAATATCATACCACATAGCATTAGATGACCATCAGAGTATAATGTTTAAAGTTTCGCCACAAATGAAATGGAGCGATCCACCTTTCATCAATAAAGTCAAGCCACAACTTTATTTGCTCATTCAGCTCAATCACAGATCAAATAGCTGGGAAAAAGTGTGGCAGAGGAAATACCTGGCAAACTATTTGAACTATGCTCTACCTTTGACTGCAAACAGCAAGCTGCAGATTGCGGAGGAGCATCCTTGCTGGGTCCTTAAAGCGAGTGGATTGGAAGGAGTGCCAGAAGTCAGACAATTGCCCCAAGGAGCCGGACAGGCAGCATAAATTGCCCCGACATGAGAAATTTTCTGGGCTAAGGCTAAGCAACCCCATCAACCTTCATCTAACTGGCTTTCCTTTGTTTTTCAGCAAACAATTCACCAAGAGCCCGAGATTGAAGAAATGCATATGCATAAGTTGGGCTTGAATGATTACCCAAGCACTATTAAAGTGGTCCACATGACTCCAAAGGAGGTATAGTTAAAGAGAATGAGTGGGCTATAAATATCCGATGCATATTTGAAAAGTTCCAACCAAACTTGCTTATAGACTGGTATAATCCCGTAGAGGATCTTACAACTAACCTCATTTTCTTTATTACCTAGAAATTGTAAAGTTATAATACCATTATGTGCAAAGACAAATATGACCCAAGTTGTCTATGTTGTCCTTTTTAAGCCTCCTCACACAAGGCCAGAAATGCTGCCCCAATTATGTTGTTTGCTGCGTTAAATTGTCATCCTCCCTAATGTATGTAAAATGGAAAAATAAGCAACAAATTATGTGGAAAGCTGAGAATGAACGGGTAAACCAACGTCCCCTTAAATATGGGGACCCTGAAGTGTTCTCGGAAAGATAACAAACAGCAGTAATTAGAAGAGACATCGGGATTCCCACAAAGGATGTTCTGTGCATAATTAAACACAAAATTAAGCACTATCATGCGGAGCTCAGCCTACACGGCAAAAATAATTTCGATTCAATGAGGAAAGATTATTTAATGTTTTAAACATAAACTTTTTTCCTCGGTCCCAACCAGCGAAGCCTAATTGTAGTATTATTAAAAAATTATATGGTTATTACCATTTGAGAGTGTGGTTGAGCCCCGCCATTAAGGCAACAAGTGAGAGTGGAGCCCTCTTGGGCACGAGGAGGGCTGCCCAGTGACCTTCGGGGACATTTCATCATCTTAATGGCGTGGGAGGCGGGTAACAAATCTGTGAATCCTGACGGCGACACTCAAATTAGAAGGTCCTTGGGATGTCGTCCTCCGGCTTAAGCGGCCATCGTCCCTCTTTGTCACCTGTCACTGCGGCCAGGAATGTCAATAGCACTTAATAGCCACATAGGCAATTGCCTAGAAACGGCAGGTGGCTGTAAAGGGGAGAACTGCCCCTCAGGGGTAGCTTATGTGGGTGTTTATGCCCAGTAATTGAAGGGGAAAGCCATGATAGAAAGGGATTTTAGAGGGGGTCTTGGAACTAAGGTTAAAAATAATTCTAAGAAAGCCAAATAAGTTGTACGTCTCTTTACATGGAGTACACTTTAAAATTCTACCATTTGCTGGGAGATAATCTTTATCCATTATCATTTCTTAGCACATTTGTGGAGCTATCTATTCGATAGCCTGTGGTGTCATACCAACCTCCTAATCACAGCAATTAGTAATTACGCAGCCGCCATCCATCCCCACCTGGTTCACACCTGCCCTGGCACTTATCCCTTTTAATTAGGCGCCACCAAAAGGTGAACATTTCGGAGCCCAAAGAGGCAGCCAAGTGGTAACTCACTGACTCTTTTCTGCCACCCAATACCTCGGCTACCCCTCTCCCGAATCTGTCAGTTTGCTTTTGCTTTGGCAGATGCCTACACTGGAAGAGCCAAACGCTTTGGGCCCATTTCTAATTTTCATTTTAATTATTACAAGTATTATTCTGAAAATCAAGTGAGCGGCAACTTTGGCAATTCCCACATTCAACCTTACTGGCACCTCCCGCTCCGCTCCGCCCCGACCCGTCGACAGCCGGAGGCAGCAGTCGGTGTGGCAGCTGCTACATTTTTCCGTTTTCTTCCCCGCATGCTACCTCACCTTCGGCCACCATCAAGCTCCGCCCACCTGCCGCCGTGGCTTTCTCCCTCTGGGAACCCACTGGTGTCTGTGTGCTATCATATTTCACGCCTATTAGCATTTTAATTTAATTAACAATTATGGCGACAGTTTGAGTTGGCTGTAAGGAAAATATACGATATTTCGAGGCATCCTAAAAAGGCAACGGAAAAGGGTTTCCCGCCGGGAACATCGCGTCTCTTTCAATCCGATAGCAGAACGCATTGGACCCACAACTTAAAGTGAAATTGACTCGTTACCGAAGTTATACCCTTAAGCCTTCAGCCAGTTTCCATTATTTTTATTGCCATAGAGCGGAGTTGCAATGTTTGACTTTGAGGTTGAACTCGGTAACTTCATTGCCAGACTGACAAAGCACCTCAAACGGAGGGATATTAGTTTCCGATTCCGGAAATAATTCCACGTAACTATTTGCACGTAATGCCAGACAGACAGGCAGGTGGCCAGACAATTTGGCCGTTTGTGGAAATCAGATATAAAGTTCAGCAACGCCCACCAGGCGAGATATATGTACGAGAGCGAGTATATGGAAGCACTTACCTGCATGGACAGGGCCAAGGTTGAAGTATCCATAACACTGTAAAATAATTGAAGCATATTGCCTGGTGTTACGTGTCTAATAGCTATTATGTTAATAATTAAATTAAATTGATTCACTTGATCGCACAAGCAGACATTTGCCAATAAAATCAAATTGTTGTCATAACAACTTATCACCTCACCAGTTGTAGTTTTAGGTCTAGTTAGTGGCTGTGGATCAGCATAACAATCAAATTTATTCCATCATCCTGACCATCAATCAAATAGGATATGCTTTTTGTTTGTCAGGAAGCCTAAGCCCGAAATACAAATGAAAATTCCTGCGGTTCCATTGCTTGCCACAAATGGATTTAATTGCAGCTAGAGCTCCACCGGGGGAAAAAATCAGAATTTTTTCATCCTTAAAAGGGTATAAATTACATTCAAATTAGATTGTTTTTTCTTTCAACATAAATCTAAAAATAATTATAAAAAAACAGTGTTTGCATTATGAGGGATAGTTTTGCAAAGCAAATAGTCTAAATTAATTCCTCTTGTCATCTATTATTTTTCTTTATATCAAATGGCTTATACTCTTTTTTAAACCATTTTTTATAATTGTAATTGAGAACCTTCAAGTATATAATTTACATTTTGTCATGTTTTTCTTGTTAGTTTTTCCGCGAAATAATTGCATTATTCAGTAGATAGATTTAAGAACATTTTCCGCTTTAATAGTTTGTGTTCACCTTTACTCTGCCATAGGTTAGCCCCGAAGACACAATGGGTTTACTTGACTCCCATTCGTGTTTTTGCCACGTTTTTCCGCTTTTATGTTAACTACAAAGGCAGCAGCAGTGGCAAATGAAGAGGCTGAGAGTCAAGAAGAAAGAAATACATGGGGAAAGAAAACCTGGCAGAGGGGCAGGACCTTTTGTGCGATGCGAGACGATTGCAATTGCAATGCCGATGCTCGTATTTTACCCTGGACTGCAGGCAAGCATGAGAATTTAATGAGCAACCACTGGTGGAGCTTTGAAGTTTAAGCTATTTTTTTCACTTTTATCCCATTTTGTGGATGGAGTAGGTTTCGCAGTTGGAAAGTTTGAACTGTTGAAGTTTTAATCGAGTTATTGGCAGGCAGGGCAGAAGGATGTCGGCAATTAACCCCGCCGACTTCTGAGAGAAAAAGATTTATTATGTTTCGGATTAGCTAAGTAAATATGTATATTTATTTCTAAAATTAAATGTTGAATGAAAGAATTGCTTTCTGGAACCGACCAATTAAATATTAAACTTCAATTGATTACCTTTCTATTAATGCAGGTCTACCAAATTAATTGCACAAGCATGAAATCAAATTTATTAATTTCATGGCCATGGCTGGCTATTTTCCGTTCGGCTATTTGCGGTTTTGTGCAAATAGTTTTGGTCTAATTGTTAGAAATATTGCGCCATTACATACATAAACAGTACTTAGACGGCCGAGTTCCAGCTCAGGTTTCGATTCCATGTGGTTTGTTCTGTTGGGTAAACAATAACACGCCGTTGCTGCTTGAATTATTGAAATTTGATTTTGTGTTTTGTATGTGGAATCAGCAGAGCTTAAACGTTTTGTGGTTTGGCTAGTTGTTGGCAAAAGTTTGCCTAAGCTTCTAAATTAATATTTATTTGCAATGCATCAATACCAGATGCAAAAGAAATTACGAAAACAATAATCAAAATTTGTCAATTACAGGTGCTTATTAGAGAATTATTCCCCACACGCTGGCATCTGGCCAAAACAGAAACTTTTAGGACACTTTTTAGCCAACTTTTTATTACCCATTTTAGCCAAACAAGTTACAGGTTTTTCCATGTGCAGTCCCACCCTTTCGACCTTTCTGCTAAACACAAAGCTAATCAGAAAGTAAACGGTCAACTTAATTTATCGTTCGACCCTCTAGCCTGCAATCTTTCAATTAATTCCAGCCACCACCTGGGTGCATGCCTTACTAATTGGGTTTATCAATGCTTGGCAATTGGGTTTTTGCATAATTAAAACGTCTAGCTTAACTAGCTTTAACTACGTTCGGTTTTTTGGACGCAAAAGAAAACAATTTTTGGCTTTTGCAAATGCAAATTTCATTGCTCATACGACATGTGTTGCCGGTTTCCATACGTGATGCATGTGGCTGTTTCTGGTTCTGTTTCTGTTTAAATTTTGATTCCGTTTTTCGGCATAGTTCTCTGAACAGCATTGAGTGTTTATTTTTCGTTGGATTGTATCCGACATTTATCGGTAGTGGTCCAATAGAAAATGGAAGATTCAGAAGAGTCTCCACCAACTGTCGAATAGTTATTCAAACGTGACTTATTGTACTCGCCAGAAGCTGATACAATAAATATTTGAATATAATTTGGGCCAACTCCTGGCATGACATTCGAAATGCGAAATTCAGTAAAATAGCAAATATCTTCTGTTGGATTATTCGTGCCCTGAATAGGATTTCGGTTTGGGTAATCATCTTCTGTCGGTTTTTCCGCTCTATACATATGAAATCAGAAACGCTCAGACTCCGCCCGGTCGGACTCCCCCAAGACCCTGAACATTTGGCTTGGTTATGAAAAACTTTGCTTATGCATAAATTTTGCCTGCCGCGAGTTGAAAACTGAAATGTTTAAAAGCGCATGAAAATGTTGTTACAACTTTGAAGTTTTTGCAGGATCGTTTTTATGCTGTTCACAAACATTAACTACGAGCATGAGAATGTGTGTGCACCTTGAAGGGCCGTCCGGGTATTTGTAAGCGATTTTAAAAGGATTTCTATAGAATTTTTTTTTTTTTCAAACTTACCTGCCCTGCCCTGCTCTGCATGCAAAGAGAAAATTTAGAATTGCCTTATAAGAGCATAATTTACTAGTTAAATGTTTTCATTTGGTTTTGCCATTTGGAAATGAAAAACCAAATCCTTTTTGGCATCATTTTTGATTCAGCACAAATTAAATTAGAGTAGCACTCCACAAGTTTCAAAATGAACAGCTCGTGGTTAGGTGTTTGTTAGCATTCCTCGTTTTTACTATTTAAATATTTTAATTTGGTCAAGCCCAGCCGAAGCCCAGCAAGAAGCCCCCCAGAAAAGCCACACTTAATCGCCCGCTGGCCGCGCATAGATTACATGCCTTTTCTCTCAGATTGACTTCCTCCGCTGACAAGACATCGGAGACTCTACGATGTGCCCGCCTTTGATCTTGACTAGGCTGTGAAATGACTTTGAGAATGTCCAGCTTGACCACGCCGGTATGAAGAGCCAGTTCGATGATCAGAATGGTACCGCCAGCGGCCACTGCCACCGCCTTACTGACCTTCAGGAGGACGTAGCCGGTGACAAATCCGCCAGCAGCTCCTAGTCCGATTTGCGGGTACGGCGATTTCGGGGATAAATTATTCATGTCTGTGAGGTATTGGCTACAGCGGCAGTCTCTATATCTGATGTTCTTTTACGTACTTTCCTTCGCCAACAGTAAATCACTCATTTTGGCTGCTTTTTCGTCAAGGTTTTGTGCTTGGAATTGTAAATTATTTTTTTTTACATCTTTTCTTGAATTTAACGTCAAAGAATGCTGCGCTGAAAATTATTTACACTATAACCGCTTATTGGTTGGATATAAAATTTCTTTCTATTTCAATTCTATTCAAGGAGTTCAAAACTATTTTCCAAAACTTCACAAAATGCACTCGGCTCAACCTCTTAAAGATATTTTGTATACGGGTCGTATGATTAATATTTCAGAAGAAATATTCAAGTGTTTTCAAAAAAGTGTTTTAATTTAAAAATATTTTCTACATAAAAATGTTATAATTTGATCTACAATTTTCCCCAGTGTATGCAATTGGCTTTTCACTTGGTCAAGAATAGAAAGCAAGTTAAAAGTTCAATTGCCTTGAATACGTAAATGGCTGCTCCTCCCTAGAATGCATTTTGGTTTTTTGGTGTGCCAGGGGTTTTATTTAATTTATCGTTCAATTATGCGCCCAGCAACGCCCCGGTCGAGTGGCGGAGGCGGAGAGCGCAGCAAACGGAGGCCTTTGGAGCTGTCGAGGTGTTTTCGCTTATCACAGACTGAAAATCAAATTAACAATGAGCACGCAAATTGCCACAAATGACTGCAGGATAGGGCTTGGGGGAAGAGGGAACTGCGCTATTCAACTACTTTTCAAGCGATTATCTAGGAGAAGTAATACAGTCGTTTAATGGTTTTCGTACAAACCATTTCTCAGGCAGACAGCGGCAGGGATAGCCCCTTGGCGATTCACATAGCCAGAAATGCAGTGTTTGAACATTTAAATTGACATTAATAGAAAAGTAAAATGTAAAACTGTCTTGGCAGAGAGAGAATGGCAGAAGCCATACATGAAATATATATGAAACAGAATGCCATTCGGCCATAAAATGGAAACTCAACTGTCCAAACAGAAGCCAGCACGATCCGAGTAATCGAGTAACAATTTTCAGCATGAATTTGATACGTGTTTGCCAAGGCGGGAAAAAATTGGTTGGTCCTTTTGTGCAAGGAAACTTGGTATCCTCTTTTTGGAAACCCAATCTATTATTTACATTAGATTTTAACTTTTGAAAAAAGTGGAGGAGATGGCATCATATGTTATATGTTTTTATAAAATATATTTTACCAACAATTAAATCTCCTTAATAAGTAAAATCTGCAAGAGTAATATATGTTTTGCATATTTGTTCAATTTAAATGCCAACTACAGTGTCCTCGCTTCAGCCATATGGTTAATGTGGTGCGGGCCAACTAGGATGGCCGGGCGCCCGGCAACTTTGGATACTTGTGGATGGGCTAGCTCTTGCCTGTTGACATGCTGTAAATTTCAAAACAGTCATCCAGTGAATAAAGAGTCGTATGTTGGCTCAAAGCAAACGCTTCGTTCCTCCAGCTGCTAGTTGGGTGTTTTATTTGTGTGTGGGCCGGAACAACAAATTAACTGCGGTGAGCAGACGAGGATTGGGCAGATTGCCAGTGTGGCTGGAGGAGAGACGAAGCGATGAACGCAGTTTTGCGGTTCTAGTTGATGGAAAATGGGAAAGCATATCCAGGACTAGGTGAGCGAAAGGATCCGAGGGTGGAGGCGAGTCTGTTACCGAGCTAAATGGTTTGTCTGCTTTGAAAAATTAATTTAGATGTTGCAAGCTGATTTAGATACTCGTCGAATTTATATTAGAAAGTATCAAGTAAATAAAAAAAGTGCCTTTTTAAATAAAACTATCACATGCCAGCCCCTTGCAGTCTACCTTGCAAATTAATTTATGTTTATAAACTAATTTTAGTTAGTAAACTTTTATAAATTTTACGGATTCCTTAAAATGCTTCGATGCTTCAGTGTACCTTGTAAATAATTCCATGTTGTTACAATAATTTGGGGAATTATTTGAGACATGCAATTCCATCTTTTCTGATCCCACTGATGCTTGAAAGTTTTATATGCTGTGCGTGCTAGATGAAACCTTTTGGGTCAAATTAGTGAAGCACTCACCGCACAGCTTAGTCCTCGAGTGTCCCGGAAGGTCCTGCAACGTTCGTTCGCACTTTGCATAAATTCATGGGAGACTCGACTTTACTGTCTTTATGTTGCTGAATTTTTACGCATTTTATACGTGACTCTGGCCGAGGACATCGAAAATTCTTCGGTCCTTTCTTGGCCAAATGTTTAATGAATAAATTAGAAAGGGGAAACCAGGTGCCACCGAATCACATTTCTGTATACTGAGTGTTATTTTTCTCCATGGTTTTCTCAAGGATTAGGACTAGCAATAATTTTTTAATTGTTATGGGTTAATGGTGCAAGTGACACCACTTAGCATTAATTATTTTAAGTTCCTAAAGAAAGATAAATAAAATCGTAGTACTCGTGTAAATGTATCTTACAAATCCATGTGCATGTGTACTTGGTAGATGCTCTAGGGATATGTGGTTTTCATATTATTTTTGGTAGGACTCTAATTAAAAGTCGTTGGCATGACGATGTCACCCAATTAACAGAAAATTTGAAATTTAGCTTTGGAAGTAGAACTGGAAAATGTAGTCTCTTGGCTGCTATTTGGCAGTTGTGGGCCGAAAAGAATGTCTGCCACAACGGGATTGTCTTTTGATTAATGGGCGTGTGGGCCGAGAATTTTGACTGCGCTTCCACCAGCTGGGTTATGCATTAGAATTCAGCTCCCTGCCCGTTGGATTCTATTAACACCCCACTAACAGCTGAAGGCGTTACATTGCCGCCTCGTCCTGCCCCAGACTGGCACTTTTCCTTCCATTTTTTTGTGAGCTGGAATGCTTACTGTTTGGTGTTTCTCTGTGTCGCTGTCTTCAGTGTAACACATGTCGCCACTTAATGCGCTGGGTGCATACAAAATGAGATGGGGTGGGGCGGCGGGGTGTCTCGGCTGAAATGTGGCAACCATGCTCCAGCTGACGCCATTGGCAAAATGCAACAAGGAGGCGTCTAAGATGTCGTGTTGCATAACTCCACAGCTCGAGGCAATTCATTTTTAAATTGATGGCATTTTAATCTACGGAGCTCTTATTCCACTCGAACAGATCCAACGAATAATATGCCATCATACGGAAATGCTCTGGGTGTCTTTATTATCGACCGCCCAGTGTCGGAGGGGCTTATTCACTCTGATTTCACAACTCTTGGGTCGGTAATTAAGCAATGTAATTGATTAATTGTCTGTTGGCTGACACATCGGTTGGACCAGAGTCCACAAAAGCCGAGGCCACTGGGTTTCGCGCAAAAAAATCAGCAATCAATGCAGTTGATTGTCCAGTTAACCCAGCAGTTTCGTTTGGTTCCTGAAATGCTTAACTACCCACAACCTCCGAGCCTTTGCCCGACAGAGCTTCGAAAAAATTATCGTTTGTGAAAAAGGCGACTGGATTTATTCCCCTCTTAATTGCATTGAGCAAAAACAGTGCTCCTAACTTATAATTTAAGGTTGATGATTTATTGAGAGAGCTCAATATTACTCGGAAGTAAGTTTTTGAACTCAAGATTGTTCCCATTTGCAAGTCAGTTAGACTGCCACAGCCTAGTGTCATTGCAAATCCAATTAATACAATATCGTCTGGCCATCAAGCGGCTGAAGAACCCAACACACATTAAAAACTGGTGAGTCGAAGCATCTTTTATAAATTTATGTGCTGCAATTTCGAATTGTCAGGTCAACCAACAGGGAGGCCTGGGGGTTCCAATAAAGCTCGGATGCCGGGTAAGTCAGGAAATTAGAAACGTATGCCACTGGTTGCCCTGGACTCTGGATCCTAGGACGCATATGTATGTAAACACCCGCCGCCTCCTCCACTACCCGCATCCACCACCCCCAAAAGGGACTGCAACAATGCAATCCAAAACTCAAATGCAAGGGCAACAGTTGCATTTCCTGATAGTGGTGAGGGGCTCTGAGGGGCAGTGGGGACTCTGGGGTGAGGAATAGAACACTGAGCTCGGTGTTAAACGAAATTCATGGTACCGCTGTCTCTGATGGCAGGGACTGTTTGAATGCCATTTCCGTTTATGAATTGCGCCGCCCAAGGGGCAGTTTAGATACCATCTGGCTGGGTAAAGATGAACTGTTTTGGATTTGAGTGGCTGTGCTGTTTTTGTTTTCGTTCGTCTGAAAAGGAAGCCCTATTTTTAAAGAGGCCCCTTTGGGTTCTCGTATCGGAGATTTGAAGGCGCAATATAGAAATTCAATTATGACTTCGACTGGGGTGCCAAAACGGCACTCGTGTAAATGCATAAAACGAATTTGTTTATGGCGCTGCGAGAGGCAACTGAATTTGCGACATGAGGCAACGCCTTAGACCGATGACTGCAACCGACACCAGTCGCCTGCTCTCCACATGTCGTCCCGATTCCCAGACTGGGGGACTGCCAAAAACATGTAAAAACGAAATCCCCCAATATGTTTATGGCCAAAGTTCAAAGACTTTTGTTTGTCTTTTGATGGGGTGCAAATCGAAATTGAATTTCGCTGGGCTGAACCCGAAACATTTTTTTATTTGGGGCCCAAATCCAGCACCAGCTCCACCACCCTCGTCGTCTCGTTCGCTTAACGCTCTCTCATAAAACGCAAGCATTTGCAGGAAGAACGCCCGAAATGTTTCGGCCACATAAATCATAACAATGGCCATATTGTATATGTAGAACTGCAAGTAACAAGGCCACTGCAGCCCCTGCTCCCATTGCTGCCGCTGCTGCATGTCGCACTTGTATGTGCGCTGCCACAAGCATACAAAAATTAAAATCAAATGCAATATAAATCTGGTCAAAATGCTGGAAGAGTACGTGCCAGATGCTTTGGGACATATTTTTCTGAATAAATCTGAAATCACTTAAATCGGAAGCTATTCATTTATTTTTTGTAATAGTTGTAAAAGTTTCATCTAAGGCATTCTTGTTAAATGTTTGAACTAAATTATAAAACCATGAAACTGAAATCTTTCAATTTTTTATATTGAGTTTAAAAGCTAACCATGTCTTTCATTATTCTTTTTATGATGGGTATCTTTCATTCGTATATATATATATTACTCTTTCCGCTTTGTTCAAAAAAAACTTTCTTTTTTATAAAACATATTCCTTCCTTTAGTTATTTTTTTGTTTTTTTTTGACCGCCCATTGTAAGTATTGTCATAAATTGTAAATTTTTCAAATGTTTGCCATGTAGGCGAGGGCGAGGGCAATTTTCTAGCAATTGTAAATCTGATTTAATGCCCCACAGTGAATAGGATTAGCCAGAGTCGAAAATCTGTTTTAAGGACGGTCGTCGCTGTGGCAGGACCAACACCGACACATGACGCCTTAACAGCTGACACTCGACGCGGCCTTTTTCATAATTAAGTGGCTCATTGTTGTGGCCCTAGGGGCCAGGCCAGATTCTCGTCTAGCATCATTAAGACACGTGGCTGGGATCGTCGTCTTAACAAGCACTTGAACATCACACGGTAAGCTGAAAGTGCAATTTGTGTTGACA
Source organism: Drosophila atripex (assembly GCA_035045925.1). Lineage (NCBI taxonomy): Eukaryota > Metazoa > Arthropoda > Insecta > Diptera > Drosophilidae > Drosophila > Drosophila atripex. The sequence goes on from JAWNOP010000070.1 coordinate 13,670,619, forward strand.
ACATAAACAGCCGCAGGCCGCGGCCATGTTGCATATTGCATATTGCAGTGGCAACAACTGGAGTGCGAGCTGCGTCAAGGATATGCCGCGGGCGGAATGCTCGACATGCACGGAATGGATGCACCAAGAAGCAACGTTTCTGAACACGCCTTCGCGCCCACTTGCCTCAAAGGCCTCTAACGATTTTCTTAGCCCGTTTTATGATTACGAGCCCGAGGAGGCTTGAAGTGGCTCAAGAACCGTGTACTCGCTTAGGCAGAAGCCCACCTGAAAACTATCCGACCAGATCCACTCCGTCCCCAAACCCAAACGAGTTCCTTTATATGCCACAAAGTTAGGCAGCAAGGACACGAGAGTCAAGTGGACGTTTATGACTTGGCTGACTTGGCTATCTTGGCTATAAGAAATTCTGTATTCAAACAATGTATATGCGAGTTGACCGTTATATATTTTCGAAGTAATTTCTTTTTGGACATTTTCATTAATTATTGTTCGCAACATACACTGACAAAAGTAAGTACATATGTAAGACTGCCCGCCTAGTGTCAGAGTGAAAACTGACTGCAGTAATATGTTGCGGACGAGAGAACTTCTTATGCTTAAAATTTAGACAATGTATAAATGATTTTTTAAACTCTCTATACTAAACAGCCTTGAATGCCTACATGCCCATTCCTCCCATTCCTCCCAGAGCGCCCAGTCCGGCAGCAGCTCCGGCAGCGGCGGCCTCCTCAAGCGGCAGTTCGGTGACAACCGCCTCGGCGGTGGTCAGGAGCGAAGCTACCCCGGCGGCATCCGTGATGGCGGTGCGCACCACCTTGGTGGGGTCGATGATGCCGCGCTCTATCATGTTGCCGTACTCTCCTTTCAGGGCATCATAGCCATAGTCCCCGTCGAGGATCTCCACCTTGGCCACCACCATGGCCCCGTCCACGCCGGCGTTCTTGGCGATCGTGAGGCAGGGCATGCGGAGAGCGCGTCGTATGATCTCGACGCCCAGTTTCTGGTCCTCGTTGGCGCCGCTGATATCGTTCAGCTTCTGGATGCAGCGAAGTAAGGCGGTGCCCCCACCGGGCACAATGCCCTCCTCCACGGCAGCACGGGTGGCGTTGAGGGCGTCGTTAACACGATCCTTCTTTTCGCTAACCTCTATGTCGCTGGAGCCTCCTACCCGGAGCAGGGCGACCCCTGAGGAGAGCCGCGCCAGACGCTCTTGCATCTTCTCCTTTTCGTAGGTGGAGGTCGACTCCTTGATTGCCTCGCGCAGATTCTCCACTCTCTTATCGATCTGCTCCTTCTGCCCCTTGCCCTTCAAAAGCATGGTGTCGTCCTTGGTGACCACCACCTCGCCGACTCGGCCGAAGTCGCTTAGCTTGACGTCCTCGAGACGCACTAGGTTGGCCTCGTCCCCGAAGACGATGCCTCCGGTGGCGATGGCCATGTCCTCCATGGTCTCTTTGCGATTGTCCCCGAAGCCGGGTGCTTTCACGGCACACACCTGCAGGCCCACTTTCAGGCGGTTAACCACCATGGTGCTCAGTGCCTCGCCCTCGACATCCTCGGCTATGATTATCAGCGGCTTGCGCTGCGCATTCGCCAGCTCCAATGCTGGGACGATGCTCGGGGCAGACTTGATCTTCTTTTCGCAGAAGAGCAGCAGGGCATCCTGGAACTCGGCCTTGGCCCCCTTGGAGGCGTTGATGAAGTACGGCGAGATGTAGCCGCGGTCAAACTTCATGCCCTCGATGACCTCCAACTCATCGCAGAGGGTTTTGCCATCCTTGACCGTGATGACGCCGTCACGGCCGACCTTCTTGATGGCCTCGCTGATGAGGTTGCCCACCGACTTGTCGCCATTGGCCGAAATGGTGGCCACCTGGCAGATCTCCTCTGGGGTGCTCACCGGGCGTGACATTTTACGTAGGTTGTCCTTGACTGAGTCTATGGCCAGCATAACACCGCGCCGTATCTCCACGGGATTGGCGCCGCGAGAAATCTTCTCGAAACCTTCCTTGGCAATGGCACGGGCCAGGACGGTGGCTGTGGTGGTGCCGTCGCCCGCCTCCTCGTTGGTGTTGTTGGCCACATCCTGCACCAACTTGGCCCCAATATTCTGGAACTTGTCCTTGAGGGCAATCGACTTGGCTACCGTCACACCATCCTTGGTGATTTTTGGTGATCCCCAGCTCTGTTCGATGATCACATTGCGTCCCTTGGGACCCATGGTCACTGCCACGGCGTCGGCCAACACGTCCACCCCCTGCAGCATCATGGCCCTCACCTCGGGGCCGAACTTGACATCCTTGGCATAGAAGCGGGTGCCCCACATATGCCGGTTGATCCTCATGCCACGCTGCAGGGTGGTGGAGTAAGTGGAAAACATGCGAATCATGACGAGCTGCAGATAGGATTGGATTACAGATTTTTCTTCAAAATAATTTGTTGATTTTATGCCAAAACAAAAAAGTTTTTATTTTACCTTTTTTTTTATATAAATCCGTAAGCAATGTTTTCACTTCAGCAGTCCAATATGATATGAGAAAAAGTCGGGGGCCTGTGACAGGCATATGATTTTTGGAAGACAGGGCCTACTTAGTCTAAAAAGATTACAATATCATCTTAGTTATCGATATAAGACTGGTGTTGCCAAAGCACACAGTGCCAAGCACAGTGCCAAGACTAAGATATGCTAATAAGGTACATAATACTACCATACGTCAGATGGAATCCAAAACATGCTTAATTTTGTAAAACCAGCCGAAAATTGTTACCTGTTGTCGCCAGCTGTCTGCGAGCTTAGAGCAAGTCTGCCGCGGCACTTTGACAGGTAATTAAAACACAAATATTATCAAAGGGTGTGTACACAGCACCGGGATGGGGGGGCCCGCCCACCGCCCACCCAATCGAGCCCATTTTGCAATTTTAATTTTCATGAACAAGCCTCGCCATTTGTCCACAATGTCTGTATCCTTCGCCTTAACAGTTTTCAATTTGCCCGTTCGCTTGTAAGCGCAGCTGACAGTGACTAGCGAACGATACCCCATCCAAGGGCTTATGTTTCTTGGCGGGGCAGTTGGGTGGGTGGAGGAGTGTAACTGGAGAGCCCACCTCCCCACCAGAAGTCCCCCCTGGTGGGTTCCGTGGTGGGGCAACCCATTCCTTTTCGCCTTTATTGTATTTCGGTCGCTGTCGTCTCACATTTTTACGACTATTTAAATGGTTTTCACTTTTCGGTTACAAATTGTCCTCCAGGTAATAGCCGTTGGCTGAAGTGGGCCGCCAAGTGGGACTACCAACCGCCCTCCCACCAAGAGTGAATTTCAATTGCGACCGGGTTAGCAGTGGCTTACTCGAGTGGCAAAGATGTTCCCCAGCCGGGGGATTTTCTTTCAACAGTGGATCTGTCCTTAAACTGGAAAGCTTAACTTTAGTTTTTTTTCTCTAATCTTATGTGATAGTTATTGGTTACGACTGTGTATGTATTGCTTTTAAGTTTCAATGATGAAAAATATAAGAATAGACTATATTTCATTATACCAATTCCAATTCCCTCGGCAATGAGAAAACGCTCCAGATGCATACGATTTAATTAGTTCAGTCACCGAAAATTAGGAGACATTAATATTACAACAGCACGCTGGCCGGGAAATGGGTGCTGGAGTGGAGGTAGGGACAGGGCAAATGGACTATGATGGGCCCACACATCATTAGGAAAATGGGCAAACTTAAAGAAAATTAGCAGCTGCCTCGAGGGCTGACTAGGGATGGCAAATGAGGCGCATTTATTTGAATGTAATCCATTATGAAATCGCATAATGAAGAGATTAGGGCACGCATACGGGGCGTAATTAATAAATGACCCGACAAAAGGACAAACATGGAAAGGGCAAAGGGACTGACCTCTGTCCGGACGGCGATGGCGTGTTTGGCTCGCGAAAAAATCCAATAAATTAGGCAAACGGCAATCATTATTCTTATTTTATATATGTGGCTCAGACATATAAATCAGTTAAAGTTTTTGTTGGCCAGCAAAGTACTTTAAGGATAATTATATTGCGAAAGCGAAAGGACAATAACTCAAATCACAATTGTGTTGAGGCAGCTGGCGATGGATACTTATCCTTTTGTTCAAACTCTTTCAAACAATGTTGGCCCAAAGGGCTTTGCAGTTCATTTAACTTTTCGACTCGGCTTTAACCAATTCCAGCCGGCCAAAGGCATTCTCAGACGCGGTTTTCCCTTTTAGGCTGTTCATCAATGACACAGTCCTACAAATTAAAGCTTTTTTTAATATTTACATGATATCTCTTGGCTTAGTGAGTGTTGATTTTTCATTCATAAAAACAAACTTTCAAAAGAGCTAGTTAGCTTTTCAAAAAGAAAGAACCCAAATATGTTGGCTTGTGTAACAAACCACAAAAACTGTACACGCAACAGGCTAAGGTCGTCGATGAAAAGGGCCTAAGTGTAAGCCTAAGTATAAAGGGGTTAATGGCATGGCACAAAGTTTAATTAAAAATACGTGCCATGTTGTTAACTTAAAGTGATAGTCGAAATCTTGACAAAGTTGTCAAGGGAAAGTTTACTCGCAAAGTTTGATTAGTTAATTGGTTGGAAAAATGGGAAGATTTAAGTGTTTAAATTACTAGACAAATGTTTAAAAATTGTAATAATCTTGTGGTTGGCTTAAGCGATTATTGAAATTTAAGCCATAAAAAGGTTCAGGGATTAATAGACTTAGTATATTTCAAATAAATATATATTCCATGCACTCTTCCTTCTAGGTTATTAAAATTAGGCTTTAAAGGCTTTGAATTTGAAGGATACTCTATTATTTAAAGCCCCTAATGAGATGGGAATATATTTTTGAAAGTGTATGCCTGTGGTTTAGCTCGGCTTGCTGTTTAGCTCCTGCCGCATGCCTCTTAACCCACACACAGCCCACTGACTACCCTAACGTTTTCCCGTCAAACCCAACGCCGACGTCTGGGTCAGCTCACATGAGCCGGATGCACATTAAAAAGGGCATTTCCGGTATTTAGGTTGGCTCGCTTGACTCCGGCCGTGTTTGGTATTTATAGTTCGGCGATTTCAGCGCGTCGGCTTCGAAGGACGTCAGGTGGAAAAGGTCACGCCGGGGCACAACGTGGCGTGTGTTACGGCTTTTGGCATAAGAAATTAGAAATATATCGGCTTTCGACTTTATTTCCCATTCGCGAGAAGCAGAAAAAGTTACCCAATCAAAAATTATACTGTCGGCGGGAATGAAAAACAAGGACTCGAAGATGCAATGCGTTGCGGGGCAATCATAAGACCGGCACATCCCCAAAAGTTTTGTCCAAACGAAAAGTTTCATCTTAACCCAGTCATTGTCTGCCGTCGAATCGGAGCAAAAAAATGGGGGAGAACAACGAAGTGAGAACTGTCCAAAAAGTGTTTTAGGTTAAGCGCAAACTTTTGCACACAAACGGCTTTTGACGGTCATTTTAATAAATTGAAAACTGGCGAAAGGGATGCTGGGATGCAGGATCGGAGGATCGGAGGATGAGGGGAGGATGGGAAGGACTCGGAAACTCGGAAATCGATAAGGGGACACAAGGGACGATTGCTACTTTTGCTGCATACTTACGGGCGCTGCTTGGCCGGGTTCATAAAATCTGTTTACAGACTATAAATAAGCGATTCGATTTGTTTTTCTTATAAAACTTTTGCTTCCTCTCACATTTTACCTTCCTTCCTCCTTTGGCCCGGAACCTAAGACCATCATCGCTTATGCATGTCAAGGACCCCGAATAAACTAAACAAATCTTGGATAAGCCATAATGTTTTCATCTTGACCGAAACTTTTAAACATTTTTATTGAGTTTGCTTTGTAATTTAAATTGTTTGTCCCCAACTTGTTGACATTGAAGGGGAACAGCCAACCAGCAAGCCTGCAAGCCTGCAAGCCCAGGAAGGCATTGTGCCGAGCAAGGGGATTCCTTGCTGCCAGATGACAGCATAAACCAATTTTTTACTCCTAGTGACTTTCAATCAATCGCATCAGTGTTCATTGTAGCGTCTAAAAATACGTTAGTCTCTGTACACCCTCTTCCCACATGTGCACACTCCCATGGCCATGCCAAGCGATGGAATAATCGAAGCTTCAATAAATCCGTCAGCGACAGTCATAAAATAGAAAAACCAGGAATACCAATGTTGGAAATTTTTAGAAAAGGAGCCAGGCACAAACCGCAGATCTCATTCTCTTTTGTCCCCAAAACGACATACATTCAATTTTCGCAAAATCACTGTCGATTTTGCGGAAGAAAGACTGGCTATATAGTGGAAGTTTAGACATGAATTTAAGCTATTTTTCAGGACATTGCATGGGGCAATTATTTGCCAAAAATTAATAAAACTGTATACTCAGAAGTTGTTCAAACTATTCCCAATGCTGAACAATTCTTTAAATCCCAGAGGCTTGAAATCACTTGTCAAATTTCTTTGCCCAGATACCAAATCCTTTGGCAATTTTCTCAACTAAAGTGCTGTGTTTGTGGGCGAGTGTGTTTGTGGACGCAGAATAACAACATAATTCATTTTGTCACTTGTATCTACTTGTTATTAAATTGTTTTGTGAGCCCTTGCACCGCATGTGGCTTGCCCTTTGCCTCTGTCGGTCCTTTTAGCGACTTCCATTGTTGGCATATGAAATTTATGCAAATTATAATACGCAAATACACAACTTACAGTCGGAGACACAATAAACAAGAAATGTGTTCCTTGTTTCTGGTTGTAAAAACAAAGAAGGGCGTCAGCCCTAATTCATCCTGCCTGGATCCAGTGGTGAAATATGCGAAATATGTGCAGGATTGCAAGTGCATCTGAGTATATATTTTTTACGTGCCGGAGGCAAGCTGCATCCTTTGGATGTACACAGTTGCAAAAGCCTGACTGACATTATTAAAACAATTCTAGTTGTCGCCTGTCAAGACTACTGCTAATTATGATCGCAAAGTGGCATATTTTATTTAATTTTCAGGGAAATAAAAAGAAAATCATAGAATTTCTCGCAGTACTCGGCATTAGAGCCATTTCTCTAGTGCTTGTCCTTTTCAAAAATAGTTTGAATCGCTGCCAAATATTATAAGCATGATTACACTTTTATCTGCGGAATGGGCTTGTAGTTAACGAAATAAAATATTCATCACTAGAAGTTGGTAAGCCAATCTGCCAAAAAATGATTATTGGTACCTTTTTGGGGGTTTGGATCTGAAATAAATTGAAATGGAAAAAAAATGTTAATTTAAGCTTGAATTTCATACAACTAATTGAATGGTGCAAAATTCAAAAAACTATGGGAATTTATAAATACTTTGGGACTTGTGTATAAACCTGGAAATATCCATGCAAAATTCAATTTGACTTTCGGCTGCCATTAATGGCAAAAAAATTATCAGAAGCCTCGCCACCACTTCCATCATCAATAACATCAATGGGAAAAAAGATTCCGCGGGTGCTGATTGTTTTGGAGTATACATTTTTATATTAAATGATTTCGGGAATTGCAATTTTCGAGGGCAATTTAAATCTCACACATATATACAGGCCACCAAGGGCAATTAACATTGATTGAAAGCTGGTGGTGCATTAAGGACTGGGAAGTAGCAACACGGAATGGAAGTCAATAAAATGCCCAGTAAAAGTCAAGACTTCAATCAATATGTCAATATTGAATAGTGAAATTAAAGGATATCCATTGGAATGGTAAGAATTTACGAGAGTGTTAAACTTTGCACTCTATAAGATTATTCACAGCGGAGCCATTTTAATAATATTCTTCAGAATTGTGTGAGAGTTTAGAGTCTCTATCAAATATTCCTAAGTATGTATATGTACTGTATATTTAGATTGTATTTCTTTAAGTAACTCAAATCACGTTCGGTAAATGCTTGCATAATGGTTCGGAAAAAATATGTGTATTTTCTATCTTTCGGGAGATGGTGGCATCTGTTAAATTCGGGGGAGATCTTTTATTGACAGCACGTTCGTCTTGTTACACATTTATCGAACTTGATTTCATGATTATACTTGCAGTAGATATATCTATTTTCATATCTCTAATTTGTGGCCTATTTATTTTCTAACTTTTACAGAAATTATACGAAAATTGGTTTCGGATAAAGCCCTAGAAATCGCTTTATGTGCGACTAATTTTTTGCCTCCTGAAACAAGGCGTAAAATTCTGAAAAACTTTATTCAGTTTAGCAATAAATAAACACTCAACGTATGCTTTTGGCCTGGGTAATGCTGTTTATGTGTCACTTATCAATTGCAGTTGGTAATTTATGTAGAGGCAATATAGAATGTGAAATGGCTATGGCTGGAAAGAGGATAATGCGAACGGATACGGATGGAGCCTTCCTGTGCACAAGTAAGAATGAGTATACATGCGTAGACAAAACGTGCGTTTGTGGCAGACCTTGTAAGAGACATTAAAGAAGCTAAAAAATAAACTAAAAATAATCTTCACAAAATTTCCAAACTCATTGATTAGAGTTTCCAATTACCAATGTGTTGGCAAAACAAAGCCGCTGTGTGCTCCGCCAACTGAGGTAGAAACAGCCGAGTCAGCACATCAGCCACACACGAAACGCGTCGTTGCAGAAAAGTGCATTGTGCGACCCGGCTAATGAAAATGTCTACCACATCTGACTGGCTAATTATGGGTGAACTCCACGAGCGAATCTGCGAGAAATATGGCATGAGCATGGCTGTGAAGTGAAATCCGAATCTCACATCCGCCGTGTTTGCTCTCCCCGCTGATCCGGCAAACACATGATGGACCAACTGTCCGTCTGGCATGGGAGTTGCGATTGATGGATGCCCGTGCTCTGAGGAATGAATTTCATTTTCCCCTCGCACTCGGACACTGCACTCGGCATCTCAGGGCAATCAAACGGAATGCTTCAAGCTATATATAGCCTGTTTAGCGGAAAGTGTTGCCTTTAAGCGGGCTTTCCTTCTTTTTTTCCTAAGAAAGCACGCCTTCCCAGAGCCCGCTTTTTGCTTTTCGGGTTCTTTTTTTTTACGATTCCTGTCTTGACGGCCTTATTAAGTTGGCGCCTCTCTCTGGAAACCGTAACCCGCTTGAGCAGGGCAAACTTTTTTGCTTGCCAACGGCGGTCCCGGTTCGCTTTCTCGGCTCTTCTGGTCTATTTTTTTTTTTTTTTTGGTATCATCATCATTGCAACTTCATTGTCAAAGTTGGGTTTGTCGAAGTGCGCAAAGGGAAACTGCAAGAAATTACGCCGAGCAAACACACAGAACGCTACTGTTGGAACAAAGATGCGGCGTATTGCCAGTTGGTCGCTAATTATATGTAAATAGCTGGAACAGAACTGCTGCATGATGGGGAATAATCTGGCACCTTCTGGAAATAAGTCTCTGGAGGTAATCAAGGCCAAAATTGTCAAAGACAATTATTTAACGCATCTTCTAGTGAAAGTGCCAGAGTCAGAAGTAGCTTTGTTCCTATTTTTCCTTCTACTTGAACGTTTTAAATAAAAAGCCAGTCCTTAATATACCTCTCCATTTACCTAATAAAAAAACAATTAGCTGCGAGCCATATAAATTCCTGTGCATTCGGGTCATTAGTGAGGAAAAATTTCATTATACGTTCCTGTGTGCGTGAGAACGCATTTTTCTCGAGTTTGGTCCCCGGAGGCAAAATACGGAATATAGAATGGAATTACAAATTTTGCAACAAAAAAGCAACAGAGACAAAAAATTGAGTTCAAAATGACAAAATAAACGAGTGGTCGGGCAAGAAAGGCAAATAGAACATGCTCTCCATATGAAGAACAGCAACTAACACGTACGAAACGCATAAACATTCTTGCCTAAGTGAGTTTACACATAAATTTTGACCCGACCGGCGATGCAGGATGCGTTACAAGGTTCGGGTCTCAATGTCGGGGGATGGCCAAGGCAAATTGTATGAGAAGCTACACACTTACCCAGAAATTCCTCTGGAGCCAAACAAGTTTTGGCTTTTTCGTAGCTTGACTATCTTTCCAGTTCGTCTTTTATTTATGTAGCCACAAGTAGGTGCAGTAACTGGACTCTAGATGGATCCCTTACCGTTCCGTTTTTATTTCAAGCTGGTAGTTGGTGTCACTGTGCTAGGAAGACGTAAATGATTCAGAAATAAAATAAATTTTCAAAGTTAAAGGTTTGTCAAATTACTCTAATTTGGGTCATTAAATGATCAGTATTTAAAGCTTAGGTTCTTTACTTAATTTATATGGCAGATATACATATATACAAATCCTTGTTAGTTTAAAAATCTGAAATACATAAAGGGAATGGGTTGTATACCATTAATTTTCTTGATCAGGTCAAGTGGAAATGCCTTTTGGGCCAAAGTGACACTATTATTAAAATTCTGAGCTCAAACAATTCATGGCTTGCATTATGCAAGCGGGTCCAGTCCCTTGGCGTTTCTCAAGTCCCTGAACTTCGAATCGGTGTAAAATAAGCAAATTTGGTAGGATTTTCCTGAAGAGAACTGGCTAACTGAAAGAGTAGCCTCTGGACTGACAGGACTCTCTTTGCCTGTTAGGAGAGACTCTCTTTGTCTGGCGTACACAGTACTGACCTACATCAAGTCCAAATTTATTTATGCCGGCTGCCAAATTCATTCCCCGCGGCATTGATGGGCTCCAGTCCTCCGACTCCTTTCCCGTGTCCATGACGGATATGATTGTTGGAAACGCTCCTCTGACCCGCCCCTCCTGGCCAGTTACAATTACCAGTTTGGTTACCAAAGGCTTTAATAATAATGGCTAGTAATTTGCATAAATAATGTTTGATTTTGCATTGACGAGGGCAAAGTGTACGAGTGTGTCTGGGGCATTTTAAATGATTTAATGTTTTTTGGTCATCGTTTCAGTCCTTTCCTTGTCGTTCAACAAGGCCCGAAATTTGGCTCCATTTCTGGATACCAATCGGCAATATAATTTAGCTTTTGTTATATTTTACGACTAGATCAGATTGGTGAATTCCGATGATGGTATTGACTGGATGGCATTATCAATATATGGTGATTTTCCCTCACATCCTTTGGACGACTGTTCTCGCTGTTAGCTCTGTAACAGAGTGCTCTCTTATAGGACACCACTCTCATTGCTGTTGTCCTTCGGATGGGTTGTGGAACTTCGCCGGAGCTCGGCGAACGGCACGAACTCCTTGCCGAAGGACTCGTGGCACTCGGCTGCTGGCGACCAGGGACGATTATGGCCCCGAAAGAACTTTGTGTAATCAGTGCGTGATGCTAAGCAAATTAGTTTAGTGTGGTTTTAGTGCGCAACGTTGACAGACGGTCTGCTCGCATTTACTTTTACTTCAGTGTCGAAGTTGCCGCTGCTCCTTTCGTGAATTCTAGCTCGAGACAAGTGCGTGCGATTAGGCGGCGATTTTTCAACTCAATGTGCCGTGTGAGCCCGCCAAATTTTGCAACGATGGCGTCTTCGAAATCATAAATATGTAAGAAACAGCGAACAGAAAGAAAAAATTAATAAATAAATAAGTGCAAGCTACAACTGAAGACGCCAGCTTGACAGCCCAATGCCAACTTCAATTTGGTACTTCATTTTTCGCAGCTGGCTAACGCAAATCGTGCCAGGACCTGGCAAGCAGTCTGCCGGTATCCTTAGCTTCGTGGCGCTTATCCTTGCAGTAGTCTGCTTGGCCCTTTCCCTGCGGCTGCCACTTTCATGGCCAGTCGTGCGTGGCTCATTAAATTTCTGGCTAAAATAGAAGAGAACAAAAGCATCACAACATGCCATAGTTCCTGGCTGTGGCATTTAATGAAGAGCATTACTGACATTGTGCAATTGCGGTGTTTTATTTGAAATTTCACTTTGACTGTCACGCCAATTGAATTAATTAAACCACGGAATTTGGGATTTAGTTTGACATTTAATTATTGCAATTAAAAGTGGCCTGCGGAGAGCGGTTTTTGTAGGAAAACCAAAGGAGACTAAGCGCCAATAAAACAGACAGGACCATAGACATGCAGGATGTAAGGGAATTATGAAAATGTTGTTTTTTCAATAAACAAAGTTTTACAAGTTGTTGATTATAATGGAACGTGACGTTTTTGTTTTGCTGCCTGTCAGACAAGCCATTCTGAACATATTTCACAAAGTTACAATTTATATAATTTATTTATTTAATCTTTGAAATTGAAATACCCAGCGGACCAGGACTATTGTTTCATCATTTTACAGAAGTGCAGACTCTCAGTGGTGGTTCACATTTTTTTTTAAATCAATTTATTGTTTATGATTTTTATTTATTATCGTCTCCGCCGCCTACAGACACACTTGTATTCATCGCAGACCCTGTCGTCCTTTCCGGTACACAGATATGGTACATGAATTGCTAATACCACCGAGGAGATGATTCCCAGAGCCATAAAACAAAACAACATCCACTTCATTTTCGAAGATGTTTCTTAGCCTATTGCCTTTCCCGATGCTTTCGTATTTTTTGAATGAGTATATTTTTCCATTAAACGTAAGAATATTGTAAACTCCAAGTTGAACAAATCAGTTTGATGCAGTGAGACTGTGAAAAGTAAATGCTTTAATTCTTGTTGGCTTGCATTTCTGTCGACTTGTAGTAAATAAATAAAAATTCCTGTATATATTTTATAAGATATTTAAAAAATGCAGTAAATAAAGCAAACACAATTCTTGGTACGAGTAGCTATAGTGCATAACTTCCGGAATGAGCGCCCCCCAAGGCTGTCATACCTTTATAGAAAAGCATATAATATTTCATTTTTTTTATTTCGTACTAATAGTTTGTTTGAAGAAACTTTTCAGTTCTTGTGGAAATAACTTCTTTGGTTCCATTTAACTTTGGGCAAACACATCTGTTATTGGTGGTACAATTCACTTCGTATATAGTAGTACCTTCGGCGCAAACTATGTCTGAATTAATGGGAATGTGACGAACTTTTTCGCTACAACAAACGGCTAAGGCGTACATCCTAAGCCAGAGAACCATTTTCAAATCTGAGGGGAATTTAAGACAAATAGTATACCATTACTCAGGTGTTATAGCGTAGCCGTTTCAATAAATTGTTATTTATGATTCCTTTAATATTATAATTTGTGGAAAAGATACGCTAATAATATAATTATGGTTTGGCTTTATGGTTTGGCTTCTTTGTATATAATATAACCAGTGTTATCGAAAATATTTTCATAGCTCTTGAAAATTTACAAACTGAAACTTGTACGAAATGTTGCTAACAATTTGTTCATCTCTAATGAAAATGTAGTAGCTTTGAGCCAAACTATCAAATAAAACGGGCAGCCGACCACAATATATTTTCCCACACGCATACCCCAAATTCACGTTATAAAAACAACATGAATTTTGGCTGCTGAATGCAACGCGCAGGTTGCATGCCTTCCAATAAGCGGCATAAAATATTCGCCACACACACTCGCATAAACACACACGTTGGCTAACACAAGCACAGAAGGATGATGCGCCCACAGCAAGTGCGGGAAATATTTTATGCACTTTATGCGGCTTGGAGAGCGCTGCTGCTGGGATCGCTAATTAGGCAATATGCGCTTGATTGTGTTATAATCATTAAAACCGGCAATGTATGGCCAACAGCCATACGCGTACGCACACACCCTGCCACACGCCATGTTTGCTCTCGAAGCATTTAAAAGTATTTCGCACTTGCTGCACATTTCCATCATGTAAACCAACCAATGTTAACCACCTACTGAACCTTCGATGCATTCCATAATTCTGACCCTATACAGCTTACATCTCCCCCATCATTTTGAGGTAATATGCTTAACTACATTTGCTTAAGTAATTAGTTGCTCTAAACATGTTCTTGTGCAAGCAAAGGGATACAGGTCGTATGAGTAATTTTCGCAGACAAAATTTGATTTTATTTTTATGAAATTCAAAAAAGTAAAAAACTTTTACTTAAAATACTAATTAGTCTATAGATGCTAAATTATAATAAGTAAATATCGTATAAGTAATTTTCCATATAATGATAATATTTTGAAACGAATTTATGTTTGTTTGGGTGTATCCTTTGGTTCTTGTAACAAAATAGTTATTTTATGAATTAAAAACGTATATGCTTCAAGACATGTAACTATAACATTCTATGAAAGGATGATGTGGAAATTTTCTGAAACATACTATCCTCCGCGATTGTCATAAGGCTTTTCAGCTTTCATGCTATAGGGATGCAATTAATTTGAAAAAGATTAATTGAATATTCGAAATGATCTTTAAGGCCCCGGCATTTTACTATAAATGTAACCCAAAGCCACACCAGAGCGGTTGGAGCAGACCTGACTGAACGACCAGGAAACGGAAGTAAGAGAAAGCAAACACGTGCCGGAAAAATGGCGGCTTGCAACAATGTTGACACATACACGTGCACACACAACCTCACAGCAAACGCCCGCATTGTATATGTAAAGCTACTTGTAAGCTGGCCAATTTTTTATGCATTTATGCATTTTCATCCCTGTTGCAGCTTCACCGTCCACCGCAGGCCCCTTCCCTTGCCCACTGACCGATTTTTTATTAAAGTTTCCCGTTAAGAAAAGCGCAGAAACCGCTCCAACAACAGGCCATGCCCCCTACCAAGCTGTTTCCCCTGCCCAAACGCATTTTTTTAGGTTAATCAAATGCAAGGCGAGAAAAATACGCTGAACGAGCGGGTATGGTGGAGAGGAGAGCCAAGGGGAGCTGCCACTGTTGCAGGCTAGTTAGTATGAGCGAGCGTTGGAGCACACATTTTGCCATCTTTTTATGCACGCATTCCAAATGGCTGGCCATATAATAGGAGATTCTCAGCACAGCTGAGAAAGACCAAGGCGGTGGCCAAAGCGACTGGGCCAAGGCAACTGACAGCCGAGATGGACAGAGCTGTGATTTGATTTTAACGCTCGACAGCTACTTACTCGGCAGCTAGTAAACAGCTGAGTTATTGCAAACGATGTAGATGTCCTTGGCGGCATTTTCTCGCAATAATTGAGTTTATGCAAAGTACTTGTTTCTGTTTGCGACAAACTACCATATAATATTGCGGGATCATGAAAATTTCATTCGATTCTTTAGCGGAATTCCTTAAAAGATTTGTAGATCGATTCTCCATAATTCTGCAACAAAATCTAGAAACAAAATATTTTTTTGATTTTTTGTGAAATTTTGTGGGGGGATACCCTACAAAAATGCATGGAAGGACAAAATGGCTCCCAGTCATCGGTTAAACGATTTGAAGATTGATTTTTCGTTAGTGTTTTTATTGTTCATGAGGTTCCACTTTCTGAGGATTCTAAAAAAAATTGCATTTCTTATTAAGCCTAGTTTATAGCACCTTTTTCACAAAATGAAAGGAAGTACTTATTTGTAAAGAAAATTGCCATATAATTAACTCGATGATTGGCTTTTTTTCTCCATTTACTGCTCTCTTTTCAATAAAACCCACCCACAACTGAAAGGATCTCAGAAACTGTGATTCTTCCATGCCGAGCGTCCACCGTCCGTGCAGGTGACATAAACAAGCTTTTTATTTGGCATTCTGCTGCAGTTTTTGACACGCAAAGTAGTAAAACGTTTAACAAAAAGAATGCAAAATGAGAAAAGAAGAATAATGCAGATAGCCGAGAGCAGCATAAGTTTAGAGGGAAGGCTTCGCTGTTTGGGTGACGACTACGCGATACCCGTTACTTCCAGAATGTTAAAGCGATGTTAATGAATGAAATTGGCTAAAAATGTGGAAGGATTTAGTACCCTAACTGGAATTCCAATATGTCCTTTCACACTTCAAGTACTAAGTACAAAACGGAATCGCGTGATAAAACCAAAATATAGGGAACGGAGAACAGAGTTAAAACGAATATATAAGGGCACGGTTAGTCAGGGTCCGGGTCTGGATTCGGGTCTCAGGGTCCGGTGGGAGGTATCATTTGTTATTTAATTTCCGAGGCAAGGCAAAGGAAAAGCCGGAAAATGCAGGAATGCGGGGATTAGCAACTGTCATTGACAGCTGGGAATCATAGATACCATTTAGCTGGCTAGAAATCGCTGGCCGCCGTTGCCGCATTCTGTTGTTTGTCATTTAACGATTGACAGCTTGCGATAAAGGGAAAGAGGCGAAATAAAACGGCACGAACACCTAAACAAAACAGAGGCAGTCGGAAAAATACAATGCGCGAAATGAAAATGGTCCGAGACAAGAGACACCTCCCGGCCATCAAATAGAAATGTTAATGACGCACCCAAGCTGCCAGCCAGAAAGGTGTCAACCGTCGGGGGCTTTAGCCAGGATTGCTTAGTTAGCCGCCCATTGGCAAGGACTTTTCGTGTCCTTTTTTTGGCCGGCCATTTATCATAATGGCGTTGTTGGACCTGCCGGTCTGATTTGACTGTGGAACAGCAGATGGGACTATAATCTCTTAATCAAAGATAACGAAAAGAAGTCGTACAGCGCAATGATACGATGCTCAGTTTCTTTCGGTGTTTGGTTTGTTTTGTGCATTATGATTGATGTCGAGCCAGAATAGAATACTTAAGTTCTATAGCGTTTATATAAACTAATGATCTAATCTATTTTGATTCTATTTTCGACTAAAACAATTAAGCCCTCCATCAATGAATGTAACACAATAACCAAATCATTTTCCCGCTTTTGTCAGTGAAACTGACAACTTCCCTATGCGGGAAGTGACCCACCCTTTCAATTAGCCAAATACATGGATGGTCAACCTTCTGCCAAAGTTGTCACCTTGAATTTTCACCCCGAAAAGTTCAAGGATTCGTGGCATTCGGTTGTTCCGCCCTAGTCCGCATGCAAGCCTGGTTAAGCCAATTTATTAAAAACAAAGCCATTTGTCACATTTCGTTAACGTTTTCGCCACAATTTTCTGTTATCTCCTTTATGCAGGGAATTTTCTTGGTTTTTTTGTTGCGTTTCCTACGCTTTTGTTATTTTAGTTATCTTAATGGTGTTTCCAAGGGACGTTGCCACAAAAAATTTATAAATGGTCAGCGGCCGCACAAAGGTGACAAAACCCCGGAAAGGCAGTCATAATAATAAAAGTCAGTCCGACATTATTCTTCATTAATTTACACCTGGTCAGCGGCGAAAAGGATATCGGGGCAATGAGGCCAATAACACTCAGTTAAAAGTAATAATAAAAAAAATAGCAGACCCTTGTCTGCCTTCTTTGAAAACGATTGGCATGAGTGACGGGCAAATCATGACCTGAGATCTGGCCGCAATTAGTTGATTGCCACCACTCAATGCCTTCAAAGATGGAAAGTGCTTTCAATTTCATAAGCGACCCTTCAATTTTGCTTCCTGCCCCTCGGCCCGGTATCTGTTCCTAACCATCTCTGGCACTTTCCTTGGCCACACTCGACGGGAAATTAAACTTGTCCAAAAGTTTAAATGCCTTTCTGCCGCTTTCCGTTGCGTTGCGCTTCACTTTTGTTTTCAAGTTTTCTGTGATTTCCTCCTGACCTGACAGAGTCCTGTTGTACTTCTTTTAGTTGCCGCCAGCCCCCTTACTCCTTTTTCTTTGGCGAAAAGGACTATATGCTCAGTTGGAGTTTTCCAATTTTCCCGGTCCCAGAAATTACATAAAGTTCGGTCCCCGAAACACAAAATGAGAAATGTGTGCAAATACAAATAGTTTGTCCTACAAGAACTTGTACTCCAGTAGAAATTATTCATGTCTAATTGGTATTTAAATAGGAAATTTCTAAAATTCTGTTCAATTGGTGAGTTATGGTGTGTGCAAATATTATGCAATTTCATGATACACGAAAATAATTACACAATTAACAAGATAATTTTTTGAAATTGATATAACCATCTGCAAGGAAACATTTAAGGCCATTTATTTGTAATTAATATATTGAATTTACAGCTAAAATGCGTTATTCAGAAAATTATAAAACTCTCGTATGCAAAGCTATCCCTTGTTTGCTCAATTTTCAAACTATTAACAACCCCTCTTCTCCTATTCAGCTTAATAAACAATTTTGTATTATGTATGACCACACACATTGTGGGGAAAAGGGATATTCGAGGGCCGGAGAGGGTGCATAAATAATTGAATCATATTTAACAATGTTACGATAAACCTGGGGGAGGCTAGTTGGCTGGCAAAAAATAAATAAGCTTAAAAATTAAAAGCCATTCGTTTAAAAGCTATTTATTTCTGTTTAATATTTAACCTACATATACACACTATTTTCCCTTTTTTCAAACATCCTCGCTACAGTGGCCATTCACTGGGGAGCTGACCTCTGGCACTGCAACTGCAGTGATGCACTCCAAATTTTATTCAGACTCTCGGCATGAAGCTGAGCAATTGAATGCACAAACATTTTTGAGAATTGCAACAAATCGAGGCTAAATCGAGCAAACTAGAGGAAGGAAAAGGGACTGCCGTAAAAACACAGCAAAAGGACAAAAGCAATCAGAGTGTAAACAACGTTACAAGCAGGACTAAACAAAACAGGAATTGCATAATCAAATCGGCCCGGCGCGGCGCAAGCGAACAAAAAAGACGGAACGGAAAAAATTGAAATTAAAATATTTCCGCTGACAGCGGAGTCAGCAACGCTGGCACAATGAAACTGCACCGGAAGCGCGAAATGTCGGAAATATCCTCTCGGCTAATTGTTGCCGCCGCCTCGGTCATCTGTCTGACGGTATCTCTCACACTATGCACCGCCCAGGAAAACGACGACGACGACGGCGTCCTGCACCACCTCGACATGCACCACCAGCAGCAGGACTTTATTATTGGCGAGTCAGAGGAGCGGGATCATATTGCACATCACTTGGGTGAGTTAAATATAAATTAGATTTACAATATTTATGAAATCAAACTTTATGCCAGGAGGCGTATACGTAATATTTTACACCATTTTGGATTACGTATACGCCCCGATGTACATATAAAAAATGAATAAAAACAATTGTCTGGCAACTTCTAACAAGCTATCACTTTAATCCATTATGAAATTCTCTTTTGAAAGCATCTCAATTATTTATATAAAAACCCCCATCAAAGCCAATTTTTAAAGTCCTCTAAAAGTCACTTAGCCCATAAAAACCAAGTCAGTAAAAAAAGATTATGCCATCAGATAAGTGTGTCAAATTATAATCTTTTACTTTCCCTCATTGGCTTGACCAGTATAATCGAAAAGGGCTTTAACACGCTCTATTTACTCGCCAGTGTTCCGGCCGGTCACAAGGTCATCTGTGGCGCCTTTGCCAAGTGCTAACAAAAAGTTTTGAGTGGCTTAAACCTTGCACCCTCTAAGCTATGTGGATGTCATTTCAAGTGAAATATGTGACTGGCAGTGTGTCCCAGCCGAAAAAAAAAATTGGGAAAAGAAACTAGCTTGGCTCATTGAACACAAACTGGGGTTAAGAGCGGTTGGAGCTGGCGGCACGTAGTCCCATGTTGGGCCTGTTTAAGTGGTCTTTGTCCGCCTGAATCCCACAGCATAATTAAGGGGCACACATGGCGTATGCGTATTGAGGCCTGCCCCCGACCTACACACAGTGCACACCTCGGTGCCCGCCCCTGTTCAAATGCGACACTGTCTCCCACGCACACATAACCACTTAAGCTTTCTTTGTCTCTGACTTGTGGGCTACAAGTCGTCCCGAGTTCCGAGTCCTGCGTCCGCTCCGCCCACTACCAAAAGTTCGTACGCCTCGGCGGCTCAACAAGTGGACAAACATTGACATTGCACAGACTGTTGAACCTCTGAAAATGTCTTCCCTGGGCCTGTGTGGGGCTTGCGGTTGTATGAGTATCTACTTATGACAAAAAGTGATTGACATTGTGATTGATGGCACTTTGGGTCGACAGTTTCTGGGCTTATGACTTGACATGATGACCGACTATCCCATTGTGTGATCCATGAATTTTTCGAAAGGGGTTTTTGAGTAAACTTCTCCATTTGGCTTGCGAGGATTTTCGGATGACTTTTTTGGCTCAACCCTTGATGGACGTTGTGGCTCCTAGTTTTTAATGAGTTGTAGATTTTGAAGGTAAAGACTTTCCATGCATCCATGAATCTAAACGCATTGTCATCCGTTTCGCGTTTAGCTTTAGTTAAGCCCCTTCTCTTGCTAGAACGTTGTCCTGGTACCTTATGCAATTTTTGTGTGCCTGCATCCTGTTATTGTTTTAACAGCCAGGAGCACTTTGTAAGTGGGTTTTTTATAAAGTCAGCTTGCACTTTCACGTTTTGATTGACTAGAATAACTAAGCCTTCCTGTGCAGTCTTCCATTCCTTTAAATTGTTGGTAGTTCACATTGGAAAGCTTCGAAAGGTGACTAAAATGTATAAGAGTAAAGAGGGTAAAAGGGTGTACATGGGTAAAAAGAAAGTCAATCATTTCTCCAAAAAGTAAGTACATTATCTTTCAGATAAGTCAACTTAAATCAACTTCAATCTAAAAGTAAATGAAAACGGGTATAGACCTATTTTGAAATCCATTTCAGTTGGTATTTGATGATCCGGATTCCTGTCCCTGTCAATAATACCTTTAAAATTCAGTCATACAAGGGTGTTCAAGTGTCGGCAGATCCTGGAGTGTAGTCTTGCTTTGTTGTTTTTTAGTTCAGATGTCGCTGATGTGCCGGCAATTGTTTGACAATTTTTCAACAATTTCCCCGCGGACTGCGCACATTTTTCGCCGTCGCACTCGCTCCGCTCCGCTGTGTCAATTCCCTTTTTATTCTCGGCCATTTTGTTGTCGGTGCCTGTGTGTTGGCAGTGTGTGAGCGCTTTTTTCACACGCTCTCGCGTTGCAATTAAAAGAATGCAGGATTTTTACGCCAACAGAGTGTATAGAAGTTCCCGGGCGTGATACCGAGGGTGGGGCGCTACTGATGGGTGGGTGGGGTGTGACTGCACAACAATCTCGGTGACTGGTGGCCTTTGAGGCTGCTCTGATGTTGGCACTGTTTGTTTTTTGTACCTTAGTTTTTGTAAGTTGTATTTCATGTTGTCCACTTTCAGGGCTGTTATTCTTGGTCTCAACCAAAACAGACGACACGGCAACTTCAACAAGTGATACAATTTTTATTTTCCACATCAAAAAGGTGGGCGACGCACTGGGGTTGGCCAACTCAATTAGCCAAAACTTTTCCCCCGCCTAATGAGTATGCAAATAGAAGCGAAAGACGCCAGGGGAGCGAAACACCTGTGAAAATTAGCCAACTTCTGATTCGGCCACTGAAAGTTGCAACAAAGTATGATCTATTTTCCCGCGCGCGAAGTGGTTCTAGGCAGTGCCAAGTTTTATCATCGCTTTAAACTGATGCACTGCCAAAGTTGGCTTACAAAACTTATGGCCAAAGCTGTAAAATCAGCTAAGAACGTATTGGCCCAAAAACCGAAACGAAAACTTATGCTCTCAAACTCTGAGTCTGCATGGAGTGTTGGCTCGTCCTTATGGGCTTGAATAAATTCGGCTAATTGGAATCATTAGCCCGGCCAAAGCAAACACTTCCGAACACCAAACACCCAGGAATCATAGACAAATTTGGCGCAAATTTCGGCCAGTTGACACTTCCCCGGCTGATAATCCGGCGATGCCTGCCAGGCCAATAAATCATCTGGTCTAGTGGCAGACAGCGAGTCGAGAATTGGCTTAAATGTGCTGGGGAAAATCAACAGCCAGCGTTCCGGCTATGGCAGCATGTGCTCGGCTTCTCAGGTCGTCCTTGCTGCTACACCACAAAAAACAGGAGCGTAAATTAATATTCGCCTGCTCCAGAAAGCCTAAATTTCGTGGGGGCTATGCCCGTGGGCTTCTATACTCTTTTTGTTGCATAATTTTCGGCGTCCTGGCAGGATATATTTTCATTTGTTTGCCTTTGTTTTTTCCAGTTTTGTTTTGGCTCTTTTCCGTGTTCCGTGCGATGTGCGCGGTGTTGGGCGGCAGTAGACTGCCTCATTGTATGCCAGCGACAATGTTCAGATGCAAAATTTAAGGCATATTTCTTGGCGCCGTGCCGCAGGAAAAACGGCCAAATAAATAAATCTACTTTGAATTAGCGCCATTTACTTTACATTTATTCTCCGCCGGTCGGCAATTTATATGTTGAGGGAAGTACTCAACTCAATGTAATTTTTCTTCCTGTTCTTTTTAAAGATTTTTTTTCTTTTCCGGAGCCTTTGTTGTTCTTGCCGTTTCAATTTGGCGGCGCGTGCTTTTTGGCTAATGAAGTTTTGAGGTTAGATAGGCAGGATAATGGAAGCTGCCCTCTAGGTGTGCAGCTAAGTGAACACGAAATATGGGTCACTTCAAGGCGTACTCAAGTGCTTCGAATGAAATCGAATCATGGGTCCTCCAAAACCGCAATTTTTACAATGCGTTAAAACAATTTAATATCAGTAACAGAAACCTAATATGGCTAAAATGGAACGCTTTAAGCTTTGCAGACTGGATCTGCAGTTTGGCAAAAGTGCCAGCGTGGTGCTGGATTCAAGGTGCCTTTTCAGAGCTCCACCATTCGTTATATGAATCCATCTTTTCTGTTACCCTTTCTTTGTGCCAACTCAATTACCACACAGTTGCCGACAGTCTCGCAGCATTCAAACCCATCCTTTGGATCCTCCGGGCGCTTCTCTTTATTTAGTCTCGCAGAGAATCTTTCACGGTCACGTCGTATTGCCTGCAAATCACGTCATGGTAGAGCATCGTATACTATAGATGGGATAGACAAAAAAAAGCGAGCATCTCGCAAGAAACTTTTGAAACTGTTTCGGGCTTTCGGGTTTTGTGAGTGCGGTCTAGGGCGAAGGCACGTACCAATCCCGGACAGAATTTGTTGGCCCGCTCGATGAGTTTTCTATGTCTGCACATGGGCCAAAAGCCGCAAGAAGTGGCGGAAGGGCAACAATGTGGCTAAAGAAATGGGAAGTGACAGGAGACGGCGAGTATGCAACACCAAATGTTACAAACATCGTACGGGCCAAGTTGCATACGAAAGTTGTTCGAAGCCAGTTGATGTTTTGCCCGTCTTCCCAGTCTGCCTAGCTTCCGCAGCCATCTTGGCCACCCTCAGCCATCGATAAATCGAATTTATTGCATACTTTTGTGCGTTTGCGTCAACCGCAGAATGTATTTGCATTGCAGTCAGCTGGGACAGTTCGAGGTGGTGGAGGACGAAGGAGTAGCAGAAGTCGCAAAAGTCCCGAGTCCCACCCAAATAGCATGTCCTCGGCATTTAATAAAATGCACACTGCAAACGGCTCGGCCAGGGCCGACTCAAAAACACGAAAATTAATTGAAAACTTGTCTCCCCTCCATCGTGTTGGGTCTTTGTCGGCGTCTTGGCTTTCAATTTGGTTCGGCTCCACATTTCTGTTTCTTCAGCGTTGGGCAATCCATTTGCTTTATTGAGTTGTCTGGCAGCACGCACGGAGGCACGTGAGCAAGGACACTCTACTTATACATAGATCCATTATTTTATGGCGCATTCAGGCTATCCGAAAAGTACTAGGGCCAGAAGGCAGTGTGTGTGCCGAAGGTCCTGGCCAAATAGAAATGAAAATCGATAGCAAAAATGGTGGCCAGCACTGGGATTCTTCTTTGCTTAAATTTATTTCAGTTTTTCCACCGAAATTTAATATCTTTAATTAAGTCAGCTATAGTCTGGTTGTAGTTACTGTAAATATTTATATTAACCAGAAACAATATTCGCCGCTAATTGGGTAATCTATGATTTATTCGCACACATACCCTCTCGTGTGTATTTACATAGAAATATGTATTTCCCTGCGGCTTCGCACTCCCAGCCGTCTAAATGCTAGCTCATATAAACGTAAATATTTGAAACTGTTCGGCATCATTTGCTAAATATTTTATGATACACTTTGGGAGTGGATTCCACCGACCGCTTTGTGAGTGGGTGGTGGGTGGTTAGCTCTCCTATTAACCCTTGACGTTCCACCTATTTCAGGGGTGCTGCACAAAAGTCGAATTGCAACCTCATTTTGTGGCTGCGAAAATACAAGCTGCTCGCTCGGCCATAAGACGAAAAAAGCGGTGAAGGTGCTTTCCTAAAATATTTGGAAAATACTTGAAACGAAAACTCTTTTCTCCTTGCCTTAGTGCGGTTTTTGGTGTTTCTAGCTTGGAAATTTTAAGCAAAAACATGGGGTATCTGCACATATGTATATTATCCACACACTAACACTCACATCTTGCCACAAATTGAATTTGCACTAAGGCCAACCATGCCAATATTAACTATCCATCTCAATGTACTCTCGTCCTCTTCTACTTCTCGAACCGAACCGGATCAACTGTCGCACTTTTCATGCCTTGGCGCCAATCGGACGGCCATCCCCCCAGCGGAAATGCAAAGTAAGGATGAGCTACTTGAGGACATACGCGAGGATACGGTCGTGAATGCGATACCTGAGAAAGGTGAGTCTTGTTGCTGACTTTCAGCTTATCCTGTGATTCCGTTTCATGCCAAACTGGTTTCCGCCAGTCATATAATTTGAATTTCCGAGCAAATACTTTCACAGAAAATATTTAGAAATTGCATACATGCCCGATGCAATGAAAAGGACATTTTAGAAATTATTATATATTCCCCTATCAAAGGAAGCAGCGTGCCCTCCGCCGACTCCTCGCCAGTAAAAATTAGATATATTTAATTTCCAGGCCGATGACACACTCTCCTTAGTTGGCAGAGCTCACCGATTTGATATCGCTTTACTTATCCCCTGTGTCGTCACGTGCATGCCCCTTACTCCTGCCCCCCCCTGGCTCTCCATCAGGCGGCACCATTAAGTCAGGTGCTCACCCTGTCTCCTGTCCCCTCCCCCCTTAGGAATCCCCGACAGTGAGCTGCTTTAGCTCTTGTCGCAGTCTTTTTCTCGCTTTTAAATTTTATTTATTGTAAATTGTATTTGAAACGTGCTGAGGTTCTGTTTTCTCTGCAGAAAGAAATGCTAAGCTTGCCCTTGGCATGGATACATGGATATGGGTGGAGAAAGCGGAGAAAGGCATCTACATACAAGTGTGTGTGTGTATGTGTGTGAGGATATCTCGTATGTGTATCTCATGCAGAACCTAAGTGTGTCGTGCAACTTAATAGAGTTGTTTAGCATTTAAATAGCGCCATTTACTGTTGCTGCTGCTGCTGCTACTGGGGCTGGAGCTGGTGCTGGCGATGCTTGTGCCTCTGGATGTTGCCGTTGCGCTTATTAAGTTGAAATGCCAGTCAAGTCGACTCGACTTAATAAAGTTCACTTAAAGCAACAGAGAGCGTAGGAAAACTGTGCCTAGTGAGCATGAGTAAGTGGCCCATTAGGCTCTGGTGACTAAGTCAAACTAGTTTATAATATCAAATGGGTCTCTGCTTTCTATATGACTAAAGACTATTCAAATTGGCTTTCAAGCACTTTAAGTTTCCTTTCCCAACAGCCAACAGAAAATTGTTCCAGCACTGATATTTTTCTGGGACTTTTCCTTTCAGAGCCACTAAGCCCCCTCACATTCGCTAACCGGATGAAAGCGCTAAATGGCGATTTGCAATTTCTTCCGCTCCATCATAAACATTATGTTAAGCACTCGGAGCCCGAGGCTCTGCTTATATCCACTCTCCTGCCACAGAGCATATGCACATTAAATCCTAATTTTATATGCCCATAAATCCACTAAACAATCACACTTTCGATCCCAAAGACGAGCCCAAAATGTGTAACAAATTTTCACATACTCGCACGCGTCCATCTCGATGAAAATATGCCATAAAGTCACTCCGACCCGGTCCCTCGAAATACGTGGATATATCAATAAGCAGACCCAAATCAAATAAGCACGGGGCATGAGGCACTGACAAGGCTGCGAGGTAAATTGAGGACGAAGACAGCTTTATTTAACTTTGACGCATCGATGGCAGTGTCATTGAGCCTATTAGCTGATTGTGTGACAGTTTAATTTTGTATTCTTATGGGGATCAAGGAGCTGAACTATAGGGCTAATGGTATTTTTACATTATAATGTCAATGTTAGTTAATATATCCCATTCCCGGATATAGAGCCCTGTTCAGGATACCCCTACCTCCTCGGTCCAATGAAAAGTTTTACTCCGAATGTATTCGGGAATATTGTCGACAACTCAGAACGTGATGCTTAGGAAGAGATTAGGCGACAATAAACGGCGGAACAAGCACTTACAGAAACGACAAGCGGAAAGCTGCCCATCTCGCCGCGATGAGCATTTGCCGCAATTGAGATTTACGGCCACATCAATAAGCACAGAGAGAAAAAAGCCATGCCGTCTACCCACCACCGCCGACCCATGCCGCGGTGGGTCGTCATGCCTGCTTATCGCCTTGTTTACGAATTTTAAGTACAAGATTGTTATGTGTTGATTTGAGTCAACCGATGCGTGCCCCGCATATGAGAAAAAGCGGCCGTCTAGCACGATTGTGTAGGCTTGTTTTTGTTTTGCTGTTTTATATTTTATTTTATTATGTTATTTTGGGGGCAGGGGCTTTTTTGAGGGACAAACATGCTCTTTGAGCATGTCTGCAACAAGCAAATGCAAACACAACAATAAGGGCCAAGTTTTTGGCCCATTCCACCCTTTCCATCGGCCATTTTAAGCCGAGAATCAAAACCACAAATCTGTTGCATACTTGCGGGCGTGTTTAAAGTCAACTCGCTCTTTGAACGCTTCGCTGAACATTCCTCATCCGCAGTACGCCTTGATGTGTGGGTGTTGCTGTTTGCCTTCGCGTTGGTGGTGGTGGTGTTGGTGGAAGGACCTTGATTGACTGTTTGAGAACTGGCTGACAGGACGGTATAGGCCGGGCCTGCTCATGTTGATGAGGGTTATGCTAACGAAATTCACCCAGCCTGTTGCTATCCGATTTAAATCAATGCAAAACAATTAAATTTCATTTTACTTAATCAATACTATTAATTTGGGTAATATGGGTTGGTTTAGGATCCGCCGCGCACATTTACACTGAAAGGAGGGGGGGAAAAAGGTCATTTAACGGATGCCCACTGATGGTTTTGTATTCTGATCTGTTTAAGTAATCGGTATTAATTACCTCTGTGGCTGAGGTTGTCTGGTTCTAGTTGCAGGACCATTGAATGAGTTCAATTGATTGAATTAGCGGTTGTCTAGGCATATAATTGATCATTCCATGTGTTGAATCGTTCTTTAAAGTTAACCTTTATTATTTAACGGATGTAAGTAAGCCTCTTTTTCTTGTATTTTGCACAAAAACAACGTTGCATTAATGGTCACATTATCTTAGAATTAGGGATCTTAACTTAATATCAACTCTCAAATAAGTTAAGCTCCCCTATTCTAAAACAAGTTTGACTTTCATTCGATGCTCATAATGGGAACACTCGTATTTTTAGTAGCACTTTAGTTTAATCGAAACAAAGGTAGATACAGATGTTTCAATCTTTGAATACAGGAAACAACCAGATATGTACCTTGTTTTAGATTAAATCAAGAACACATTTTAACTAAACAATGACCATACAACATTTTTACAGATCTTCCAAAGTTTGGCGGGCTTCTGCAGAATGTGACAGTTCCCGTGAGCCGTGAGGCTGTTCTCCAGTGTGTCGTTGATAATTTGCAGACTTACAAGGTAAGTGGGTTAATCTTACTGTCTGAATGACTTGAAAAAATAAAGCATGACCCGGCACAACTTCAGTTCACTGATTAGTTCATTGATGTTTGGGGGCAGGCAAAATGCAAGCTAGGGAAATTGATGTCTGTTCGGAGGCGAAGACATTATTTTCTCTACCTTATAGCTTGAGTGCCCTCGGCCAGGTGGTGGGGCCCAAAGTCGAGTGTATTTGATCGCCAGAAAACGAAGCTGGTGGAAGCACAACCTCAGTAACCAGTGATCAAATAATGCTCGGACTTAAGTCGATTTCCTGTAGTACTTTGTGGAGGGAGTCCTGCTGCCGTTGACACAGATTTGATGCCATGTTAGAAGTGTCCCAGACCGTATAGCAGTCACAACAAAGAGCTATGCAATCAGGAATACTCAGAATCTGGCACAAAACTTATATATTGATTGGTCCGGGTCGATTGGTCGATTGGCCGATGCGTTGTGCTGGTTTTTTGAGCTATATTTCATAATACCCCCGATGACAAAGGCAGCTCCAGGAAAGGTCTTTATCAACCCGAGTACTAAGAATATAGAACAAAATTGAAATAAATTTAACTTCACCCCTGGCCGACATTGTTGGCCACAATTTTCCACCAGTTAGCCGAGCTATTCGAAGTGCTTTTCACCTTTCGGCGACACTTTCTTTCCACCCGGTGAGGGCATCCCCTCCCCCTGTTCCCACCTGTCTGGCCGTAATAAATGAGCTCCGGCCACGCCACCTGGGCATTAGCATGGGGGAAGAGAAAATCGGTGAACGTTTTAGTTTTACAACTCAAATCAACCGAAATATAAACTGTTTCGTTTACTCCTCGTACACTTTTTCTCGTTCTCGGCTAGATTGCGTGGCTACGTGTCGATACACAGACCATTTTAACGATACAAAATCACGTCATAACCAAAAATCATCGCATGAGCATAACTCATGCCGAGAAACGTGCTTGGATATTGCGTATACGAGATGTAAAGGAGTCCGACAAAGGCTGGTGAGTATTGACTATCCAGCGGAAAATCCAGCTTCATTTTTTATTTCCATATTATTGCCTCTCGAAGTGTGATACTTTAATTGCGATTTGAGCTTGCTAAGGCCCTGTGCTCGGCCATCCCAGAGCTATGCTCACAATTCGCACTTTACAACCTAATGTGGATACAGCAATCTAATACACA
This sequence comes from Drosophila atripex, assembly GCA_035045925.1. Classification (NCBI taxonomy): domain Eukaryota; kingdom Metazoa; phylum Arthropoda; class Insecta; order Diptera; family Drosophilidae; genus Drosophila; species Drosophila atripex. The sequence continues at coordinate 13,699,545 of JAWNOP010000070.1, forward strand.
AATCTGATTTGAATCGTTGTCAGGTACATGTGCCAAATCAACACGGACCCCATGAAGAGCCAGGTTGGCTACCTAGACGTTGTGGGTGAGTATTGTGAGGGAAGGATTATGATTGCGCAATGGCGCTGGCGCCCATCAAATGGATCGCCGGGGGGGCTAAAACGAATTGTAATTTGTCTTGAGTGGCTCGGCGAACACACACGACTCGGAGCCAGAACAAAGTTGCTGTTGATAGTTTTTCAAATTGCACTAATTGCTCAGTCAAGTGGCGATTGGAATTCAGAATGTGGGTTAGTTCGCCACTGTAGAAAACTACCAGAAAGTGGTTCAAACTTCTAACTACACTCGATTGGGTCTAATTGCTAAAAGAGAGCCATCCGCCCGCCAGTTTGAGCCAATGTTCCATCTAAGTGCAGGCTACGACCATGGCAACGGGTTTTTGTTTAAAAATTTTTCACTTAACCAACACATTAGTTAGTTAGGGCTCCCCCAACTCTCCCACTACTCCACCAGTCTCCATCCAGTGAGCACAAGGTAATGAAACAATTTACATTCAACCGGCACCTGCACCTGTCCTATCCATGTCCATGTCCTGGTCGTCCAGGGCGTCCAGGTCGTCCATGTCCGGGCGTTAATTATTCAGGCTGCGTAAGGCAACGAAAAACCTCACAGCAGACACAATAGGGAGGGTCCGTCACTTAGGCGAATTTAAAATGAATATGCAGCCCCCAGTTCAGATCTGAGGTTTTTGGGGGCTCGTTTCCGGTTGCCCCCGCACCGCCGCCGCACCGCATAAGTAACCACTCTGGTTGATTGTGTTCTCATTGATGTTGAAATTCATTAAGGGCTTTCTGGCACTGAAAGAAATACAACATTTTTACTAGAGATTGGCCTTTTCGGTATAGTCCTTTAGGTCCTGCTTTCCACCAGTGTAGTGTGGTTGGTTTCCATAAGCAAAACGGCAAACCGCTTTCAATCAGCCAGGCTTTTCTAGCTGAACCAGAAAGTGTACGATTTTGTGCAAAATTCTCCCGAATCACCAAGCTACACTTGCCTTTTTGGGCGACCCACTATTATTGTTGTCGTCGTTAAACTGCCACACCGCAAAATAAGCAAATAAATGGCCATATTACAGGCACAATTTGTGAGCCAGAAACCCAGCAAAAAACTTGGCTGGGAGAGGAGAAAAGTTGTAAACAGTTCTTAACAAAATGTTCATCCAGATATGCATATCCTCTAAACCAAGTGCTTTTCCAACACATAAATACTCATTATAATAAACATTTTCCTGGGTTATATCGCAGTTTTGTCAGAGAGTATTTAGTTTATGAAATAAAACTCAAATTCAAACCCAAACAAAATAATATTGTTGAAATTCATACAAAGTTTTTAATGCTAGCTCTTTTTTTATTCATCAGGTGGCTTTTTGTTATTTTGCGATACTTTTGTGATGGTTTTCATGGCCAGCGAAACGTAGTCGTATTTATGTTGTTAGGCATTTAATATTTTATAAAGAGAGAGAGAGACTATAGAAAAATAGTGCAACCCAAGCCAAACCCACAGAGGTATTAGAATAATAGGACAAATATTTCTGGGCATATTAGCGACCTGAAATCACTCAACCAAAAATCGTAAAACCTGAAATGTTTCAGACTTTAAGCTCTCAGCTCGCACTTTTAAGGCTGTCAGTTGTTATCGACTTCTTTCGCCATCGCAATTCAATTGAGATTAATTTCGGTAACATCAATTTGATCACACATCACTTCACCTGATTTCATAACTTATCAGCCCCAGCGACGCACAATGGCAGCGATAACAAAAAATATTGCCAGCCACTCCCACGTCCACTTAGTTCGCCCCCCGACTGAGAAATTCGCGGCTCTGAGCTCCCAACTCGCAACATATGACATGAGCCTAGTCATTGAGAAGAAGTACAAAAGAGTCCCCTTCTCCACTCGTTGGCTGGCTGAGTGGAACACTGGCAGTACGTAGCTATGTGGGCGTGGGCGTGGGCGTGGGCCAGGTTAAAAGTCAAAGTGAATTTTGTAAAACATGCACCATCATTGTTGGCTTGAAAACTTTGAAGTCACATTCTCTTTAGGACGGTCGTCCTGTAAATGGAAAGCCTGCAGATGTCAAGCCAATCAACGTAAATAAAGAGAAATTCGACTGCTTCTCTACCAGGTAGAACCTTTCTAGGACTAATTGGATTTTTTAATAATTTCGCAGAGAAAGCAGTGTGAGCGGGTGGTAAAAGCGTATAAAGTATAATGTAGCCAGAATTCCTGCCAACCCACATTGTACCCTCAAGCTTGACATTTTTCCAGTAATTGTTCGCTAACAAGATATCGCAACAATACAAAAGTTTAAGACCCAAGGTAAGTTTTCATCCTGCTACTTCGATTTTGGCAAGTGGAAACTGGTCAAGTGTAAAATTATAATTAATGGCGACGACAAGAGAGACTTGAACAACCACAAAACGCTTCTGATTTCTGTAGCCAGTAAATGACGAATTTCCGAAATTCCACACAGCTCACAGTCGGATTTCGATGGGCACTCGAGAATGGTGGGTGGGGATTTGGTTTTGAAAGGAACCGGGAACACGGAAAACTTATCAGCTAAAACCAGACAGCTTTTAATAAACCAAAATGTTACAGCTTAATTAAAGGGAATTTCTTAATTTTTTTTCACTTTCATGCAACAACAATTCGTGCTCTGGGAACTCCAACTCCGGGAACTGTAACTACCAATGGTCTGACACCTGGCCAACAATGCACGAATGCAACATGCCCTCTGGCCCACACGGCGTATGAATAATATGTCGCGCTGACACAGTGCCCCCCGACATACTGGACTATCCGACCAGCACTGATATGGTAATACGTGAGGGCTCCAACGTAACCCTAAAGTGCGCCGCGACTGGCTCTCCAACTCCGACGATAACCTGGCGACGCGAAGGTGGCGAAGTGATACCGCTTCCCAACGGGGTCGAGAGTGAGTTACCGTTAGGCGCATGCAAATGATTTGGCCTGAAACGCTCATTGGGCGCATTAAATTCCGTTACTTTCCACTCTGTTCTGGCCAACTTTCGTGCAGACTATAATTTTGTCTAAAAGCGTGGATGACTAGGCAGAAGTTGGCCGTTCAAAGGATATATATTTTGGCCCTATGCTGTATGAGTTACAATTAACTTTTGTGTTTGGATTATGATATTCCTAATACGAGTATCTGTTATTAAAGTTTATCAGTAAATAAGTGATGTTAAGATATTAAATCTTATTAAGAAATTGAAACATCAGAAATATCCTAATTATATTTTAACTAAATTAAATTAAAATAAATTTCTATATCTGAAAATACAACAGAATACTTGGACTGAAAAGTTATTGCCCAAATAGACCTAACCCTTTAGAGGTCTCAATATTAATTGCCCCAAAATGGTTTGCTTTTTATCACCATTCCCCAGCCGTCGCCTACAACGGATCCTTCCTGACCATCTCCAAAGTGAACCGCCTGAACATGGGAGCCTATCTCTGCATCGCCTCCAATGGAATCCCCCCAACAGTCAGCAAGCGTGTTATGCTCATTGTGCACTGTAAGTAGTTGGGGCATGGGGCATGGGGAATGGGGCACGGGGCCAATGGCTAGTGGCAAAAAAGCAAGGGGTAGACGGGGAAGTGGTGCATATCAATTTTAGCATATTTAAATATTTATAGTTTTGCGTCAGAGCGCCGCATTCTGCTCCCAGGAGGGGGTCCCGGAATGGGCTCCAGACGAGACCGCAGCAACAGAATGCTGCTCCAGACCCAGTCTCAGGCACAGACCCAGACTCTGTCACACAAAGCTCCACTTGAAATCTTGCCATGCCAAATATGCTCTGCATTTAAAATTCCCAAGGGGATCGTGGACCGAGGGGGACCCGAAACGGAAAATAGTGTACACTTTTAGGTGCCATGCATAAAGCCCCTAATTAAGTCTGTGTTTCTGGCCCTCCTCCTCGACTCCTCCGGCAGCTAGTTAACATTTTTTTGGGGTCCGCCTAGGACTTTGCTCGTTAATTAAATAAATATTGAAATTTCCCAACAATTTGTTGTACAATTTCACGTTGCATACATTTAAGCTAAGCAAAAGAGCTGTGGAATTGCTCCAGAGGATACCCCTTCAGCTGGCTAACCGCAGTTTCCATCGTTCAGCTTTAAATGCAAAGGATTTTTATATGGCTTTTCTATAGAATGAAAAAGCAATTAGTTTGAAACAATAAATGGCAACCGCACCGAATTGCTAAACGGCACCATAAAATAATAGAGGAAAAAAAAACCAGAATACCTAGCAACGTAGCAGCGTTTGAAATCGAAGCTTATATTCTCTGTATAATCTGCACCATCCCCCGATTCCCCAACATAGATCCATTTTATTTTCACAAGTCATTTTTTGCTGAATTCCTGCATCTGCTTTTTTAATCCGATTTCCCACTGCAATTAGGATAAAAAATTCACCAGTAATTTGTAACTCTAACTTTCCTACAGTTCCTCCAATGATTTGGATACAAAATCAATTGGTTGGCGCAGCTCTCAACCAAAACATAACTCTGGAATGCCAGTCCGAGGCGTATCCGAAGTGCATCAATTACTGGATGAAGAACGATACGATTATTGTGTCAGGTGAGTAATGCGAGTAGAGAGCATTAACGAGAGAAGATGGCAAGCCAAGTTGAATCGTACGCTTCCATTACTAGAACCAATTAACTTAAAAACCTCGAGTCCTGCTAACATAGATTCATAGGGCTTCCCTTCATTTAACCTCTTCAGATTTTCCACTCATCTTCGCTGAGAAATGAACTGAGCTCGATGGCAAAAAGCTCTGTAGTTTCCAGAAAGTAAAAAGCGAATGAAAAAAATAAACATTCAGACAACCACTTGAAGCCGCGGCCGCAGAGTTACTGCCGAAGTACTCGTCCCTCCAACTCAATTGGTGACCCCGACTGCCTAGTCGGACAGGAAAAGGCATAGAGTCGAAGGGCAGGGACTATGATTTTTTCCCTTTTCCTGCTGTTCTCTGTCAGCAAAGAGACTGAAAAAAAAATGATTGAAAATGAACTCAAGTCAGAAGCAGGTGCTGGAACTGTCCTGGATCCAGCGGTCGCAGGATTTTAATGGATTTTCTGTTTTAGTTTGGACGAGTTGAGTGAAATTTTCATAACCGCAAGAGTGGCAGAATGCGGTGACAGAGGCCACTCATGTGTCACTGGCTGGCTAAGCGACCCAGCCAGAACCTAAAACATCTTCGATGGGCAGCCCCAGGAATTCTCCTGCTCCTGGATGCCTGACCCCGAAACACAATTATTTTTAATCAAGCACACGACCGAAATCTTCATCTTGTATTGCAAATGTAATCAGTCGTCTGACAGGACTTGATGCATAACAATTGCAGAGACCCCAACAAAGTGTAATGCTTGGCTTAAAACTATTACAATAAATCTAACCGACATCAAACGTAAATCAAAACCTGCCTGGCAAACAAAGCAGTCCCAGACAACAAGCCATCCGACAACAGACTTGTTTCTGTTTAAATTAAAACAGACCATTTGACAGGGGCGGTTGGGACCCGAAATTCTCATCCTGGATCAACTTGTTCTGAGCTGGGACCGAACACAAAAGTTCTTTCTCAGTCAAATTACTTTGTCAAGACGCCCCTGCTCCTGTGTAGTAATAGTACATATGTCCACTAAGGGGTTAGGCTCTCTGAGTTAATGGGGAAAGCCTCCTTTTTCCATCTCTAAACGCTCTCTGTTTTCCCATTCAGGTGAGCGCTTTGTTCCGGAAACCTTTGATTCCGGCTACAAAATAACAATGCGCCTGACCATATATGACGTCGACATCCAGGACTTTGGGGCATATCGCTGTGTGGCCAAGAACTCCCTGGGCGACACTGACGGTGGAATCAAACTCTATCGTAAGTATTGACACAACCAGCACCATATAGCACGTCACATTCAATAGCCATAAACGCAACCGCACAAACAATGGCCATATGTCAGACGGCCGTCGGCAATTAGGCCCACAACAATTTACCCCAATGGAGCGTTTAATTAAAGCCAACGAATCTGGAGGGGGTCAGATGCCTTGGGTCTAATAAATACTCAAAACAATGCTTGAAACTGAAATAGTTATTTCAGCTTTAAGATGGCTCTTGATGGTCCCAAGAAGCCAAGGTTAAGTGGCTTATTTCTAGCTAAGCAAGTTATAAGCCATATAAAAGGAAGAATTGCGAAGCACAAGGAAACTATTTGGCACTAGTTAGACTCATATCTTTCTCGTCACAGACATTCCCCAGACCACCACGATGACTACAATGGCCCCGACCGTATCGATCAACACGGTGCCCGTGCTCATTGTCAAGTATAACAAAGGTTAGACCCTCTTTACAAACACCACCCTCTTAACCCACCCACCCACTGACACCGTTCTCACCTTTATAGAACAACGATACAGCAGCAACAACAACCAGAATGCTAACAGCAATCCCTACAATTTCAATTCCGGCAACAATCAGCAGAACACGAAGCTGCAACGCAACAAACCCAACGGCAAGGGCCTGGATCAGTCCCCCTCTGGGGTAAACAACTACTTCGTGGGAGCCACTTCGAGCTTGTGGAACACTCAGGATCACTACGGCGCTACGAATTCCCGGGGGCGGGACTATCACCAGCAACAGCAACAGCCACAACATCACGGTGAGTTCGGTTCCTGGAAATCCGCCAGGGAATAGGGAATAGGGCCCCTTAAGCCACTCCTAGACGCACTCATAGAATGATGATGGGAAAGGGGAGGGCTGGCAGAAATCCTTCCCTTGTGTGCCATAGCATTCCATAAATATTTCGCCATTTATTTTATGTTTATGACAAATCATAACGGCTTTAGCTGCTTGGCTTAAGGGTCTTTTGGCATGTCGTTGTCGGCACTTGTTAGATATAGATACTTTTGGCTCAGACTGCGATAGAGCCAAGTGTGAACAGGACTAACGAATGCCCAGTAACAGTCAACACTGTGAGATGAATAATATTCGAATACAAATTCAAATATTCTTTTAAGATTTTCTGGGACACCTTTTTATTCATAGAGTATAGATACTTTCCTATAGTTATTCGACATCTACGTCACCCTCTGACATCCTCTTCCAATCGTATACCCCTTGAAAGACTTATATGCTCCCTCATCCACTGGGTAGGCCTATAAATTTTTGGCCAAAGCATATGAAAGTTTCCTTTTGTATTTCCTTTCCGTTCCCTAAAATAAAAATATGACTTCCTAGCATGCAATAGTGGTGGGGTCCTCGGCTCAATCTTTCCCCAGTTTGCTGAGTTGACAATGTGTCTGGTATAATGTGTTGCTAATGCGGACCATCGTAATGTACAATCATCATAAATAATAACGGGCTTTTGCCATTTGTTCTTCGCCCTAGAATGGGATATATTTAGCTCGAGGTGTCCGAGGAACTATCGAACTTAAAGGTTAAAGAACAAAGTCATGTCTCCTTGAAGCAGCTGGCAATCGATAAGCATAAAATTTTATACTTCCACCCCGATTTTTGCTTGTAGCGCTACTCTTTGCTTGTCCCGCCCAGGCCGCCATACTCTGAGATCCCAGAACCCCCACAATTTTCACAATTGGCGACAATGTTTCCCCTTTTTTTCGCCCGCCCGCTTACAAGGACGAAAGCATAAAAATTTACAGGCCCTCTGCTGCGAAGTGGAAATTTTCTGCATACGCGCTCGACTAAAAATATATTGCACTTGACAAAATCAAATAGAACAAATTGAATATGAAGGGGAATGGGGGGGGGCGGTGTGGGCAGCACTCGGGGAGTGCTCAGAAGAGAGTGCCCCAAGAAAGTGCAGTATAAAAATGGCAGACAAATTGCACATAAGGCGTCAAAGCGATAGAGCTGCCCCCAAACTTATCACGCCATCTGAAGAAATTTTTGGCAAACGCAAGCGAAAATGTTGCATCACTGGCAAAGGACATCCTACGGGGGGATGTTAGAGTCGGGGGGTGTCGGGATGCAGTCCCAGGACACGGACTCGAGGATGACGACAACTTTCAAGTGTACCATGCAACGTCGTAAGCGCTGCGTTTACAGTTAGATTTATTACCTGCTAGATGTTGCACATATCGTGCCAGCCAGCCCCAGGGAAGGGTGTGGTTGTAAGCCCCTTTCCTGCCCCACCGCGCTCTTCTCCCCCGTCCCCTAGCATTGTGGGCGTAGCTAGTTATCTCATCGTTGCGAGCTTTGCATATGTATGACTGTCGCGCGATTGTTTTTGCCGCTCGGCCGCTGACACTTTAAGGCGGAACAAGGCAGCAACAACCCGAGTTCCATGTCCGAGTGGGTGGGTGACGGCTCCCGGACCCTCCTTCCCATTCCCATTCCCATTAATTTTCGGGACTAGGAAATGAGCTTGGCGAAAGTGATTTCGAGAAAGCGATACCAAAAGTTCGCTCTTAACTTGTGAGCTTGAAGCCAGAAGTAAGGGAACAGCATGGTGGTTAGTTGCAATTCATACCCGGCACTTGGATGATAAATAAATATCTAAGTTGTTAGTCTAAAACAATTATTTTTCTTGCGTCATACCTCAGTCCGGCGATTACGCAAACACACTTGGCCAATTAAGATTCAATCTTCAAATTTCATCGACTCAGGACTCAGGACATTGGGGGCAAGGCAAGAGTTGATTTGGTAAGCACTTAGGTTTCTGCAGACCACATGACTGGTATTCCCATTTAGTACTTCCGATGCATTTGGCTCGCCACTTAAACTGTCATTAAAATGTTGCAATCAACCACAGAAGCTGCTGCCATGGTATGGTTGCAGGCCAGGCTCTGCAAGTTGGCTGTCCGTTGCCATATTTAATTTGGGCGACCGACGGACAAACAATACGGCACAAATTACAAGGAAATGCAATAAAAAGAAATTGTGACGGGTCCGGGTCCGGGTCCGGGTCTGGAGTCCGGACTGGCAGAAAGTGGACAAGGAATTTGGACATGAATGGCGAGACTCGGTCCTCGAACAGATGATTACTTCAACATTCAGTGTCTGGCAATAATTTGCCTATAATTGCAGTGGCCACCCGTCCATTCACTTCCATATGCGCCGAGTGAGAAATGATAAAGTTAACGAAATGCAACAGACAGCAACTGTAACCGAGTTGGAATCGCGTGTGGCAGTCGTTTTTATAGCAGAGTGCCTCTGCCTCTCCCTCCTCCTTTTGGGTTCATAAAAGGGCGCAAAAATTGTGAAAAACTTCACAATAAATTTAACACATGGAGGTCCAAAATGGGTCTTAAGTGCAAAGCGAGAGTACCAGCCCCGATTTTCCTTTCATCAACCCTTGCCTCTTCCTGGAGTTCAACCGGCACGGAAATCGAGGCGTGAAAGCTGCTTCCAAATGGAAGTTGAAGTCCCATAAGGGATCGTTTTCACAATTGTTACTGACTTTTTAGTAGAAAAAAAAGCATTACCTGTTCAATATTTACTGTTTACTATTTTAAGGTAGCTTATAGCTAAAATATAAAACTCTGTCTACTCAGATGACACTCCACCAGTAATTTCTATAAAATATTGTTTACATTCTTCCTAAAAACAACCAATCAGATGATTGTCTGTCGTCTGTGAGGAGAATCATCAACTTTGAAGTGGCAATGCAGAAGATAAAAGGTGAAAGAGCATTATAAACATGAGCAATTTATTTCTATTAGGTCAATTGCACGCCAGGGGACTGGCAGGAGTATTATGCAGAAATTCCTTCAAGTTTTAAGTAGTTGCCCTCTTTTGAGAGAGCCGTGTTTGTACTAAAGAGTTTTTCCTGGGCAAACAGGACTTTCTTTGCTTTCCTCCTGATTTTCTCTCCCTCTGTTTACGCCTAAGCGCTTTAAAGACACCGTCGGGACATTCCCAGCCCCGACCCCCCCTCCACCAGTTCACACACTCAGACACACGCATAAACACATGCTCAAACGTCTATAAAAATCAGCTATGCTCCCACGCCCAGAAACACACTCACCCACCCACCCACACACACACAAAGACTGAGGGGACAAACATGGACGTCGATTCTGGTGTTGGTTTTGCCGGCTTTTACAAAGGCACTGAGAAAAATGGAGGAGTTACACATTTCGAATTAGAATATATTTATTATTGAGAGAGAACCTGAAGAAGTTAAAAAAAAAATTCGTATTTTTTCTCTACAAATAAACTTAAATAGTTTTCCCCTAATTTTTTATTTTTCTATCGATTATCTTAAAATCTTTTAAAGATTTGCTAGTTTTTTTGTTTATTTTCTTTTCATTTAAAAAATTATATTCTTTTAGTCATTATTTTCATGTCCCAATTATTCTTTACAGACTACAGCTCTGATATAGAGCCTGAACTTTAAACAAGTTTACTATTAATTTCATGAACTTTTTCAAAACTTCTGGAAATATAGCCTAGAGCCTATAGTTCGGTGAAATTAATTGATTATTTCCAATTAATTGTTTTTCTTTCTGTGGAAAAATGTTTGCGAACGCCAGCAAAACAAGCAAGGCAATAACAGGCCAGGAATGGCAGTGCAAAGGAGTTTTGTGGAAAAGCTGCTTATAGAAAAATAAAAAACCGAACCAAACCGAAAGACACACACAGACAGAATCACACCCACACCGACAAACACACCCACACCCACACCCACATCCACACCCATACTGATGTATTGCACACATAACCATCAGCCAAATAAATTTTCAACCCGGTGCAAAGCAATTTGCGCATTTCCGTAATAAAAACAAAGGGGTTCTCGTTAAAAACAAAACGAAAAGTCCCTAGGTGGACCGAAGGCAACAACACCGAAAATAAAGGACCAACCGTTTGTGCCATATTTCATAGTTATTCCAAAGTTCGTTCAATGCAATGAATTTCGACTGCGTCGATTACGGTTTATGGGGTCAAACCTATTTTTTTACCACCATATCACATATATATATATAGATTTTTCCCCCCTTACAGCATCGAGGGAAATCAGACAGTCTGCGTATGCAAATTATTGTAAAATAAGAATCATTTTTGCATTCTGGCAAAAAAAACAATTGAATTGAAAAATGGGAGATTATTAAGCCAAAGTTTTTAGAAAAAAAAGAGGGTCTATTTGAATTATAACTATAGGTATATATAGTACAGGAATAACTTGGCCTGGGATATAAAAATTTGTCAAGTCAACCAAGATTGTCCCACAAATAATTGTTTGTTATCGGCCAGTACGTAATGGAGGGCTAAATAAAAGGACGAACCGTTTCATTCCGTTCACTGGCGAACCCAAAAGGCAAACAAATGTCCAATGAAACAGATTGCCGAGAAAACAAGCAGCCGAAAAAAAAAATGGGAGAAAACAAAAAATTGGTAAAGGCGACTCGGCAAAAAAATACAAACTGCAGGATAAATTGATGGCAAAAACAATACACAACTCGCCACCCACAGGCCCACACTTCATACACTCGACTGTACACAGGAGCTGGTCTGCCTTTTTGGAATGCATGGCGCAAGGGTTTAACGCACTTAAGCAATAAAAATCGAAACAATTTTCGGAGCTGCCAAGTGAAATTGAAACAAAATACTGGCAAAGGGCCGTCAGCGTAGGAAATACTTTCGCTTTCCGTTCGAGAGGGACAAATATCGTATGTGTATGGATGTGTGTATGGAAGTGCCGTATGTAGGGAGTGCGAATGCTATAAGTAAGCGGAGCAAGCAGAGTTGTGTGTCCTTTTTTAAATGCAATACTTTCGGCTTTTGCCAATTGACAAACAGTATGGGTATGGGTGTCGTGAGCCTTCTGGATTCCCCGCCAAGGATGCGCCCCTGCCCTGCTATGGGTCGTTTTATCTCTTTCGCCTTGTCGCCTGCTACAAATGGCTGGCCATAAACGCATCCTGTGTCTATTGTTTTTGCTCGTTGGTGTGTGGCAACGCATAATTGAAAAAGGACATTCAGCTGATGACATTCGAGTTGAATGTAGCCAAGTGAAGGGCACATCATAAAGTGCCATGTGCCAGTTGATTAAGTCAGCCAACTCAGCCAAGTAAAAGCCAAGCACCCACAAAACCATCATAAATTTTTTCAATCAATCTTACTGAGCTCATACCATACCATTTTTTATTTCCAGGACCTGATCACGGAAGCATCTATCGGTCGGACGGCAAAATTCCGCAACTCATCAAGCACGATGCCAAGTCCTTGACAGACGACCTCGATCGAATTCAGGATCTGAAGAGTGCGGCCCAGCGAATTGGATCCTTTTTGACGGAAATCCTTGCATCTTTGTTGGCTTTTGGAGTGGTCTACTCGTGGACGCGGCTGGATTAGAGTTTACACTGCAAATATTGTACAAAAATTAAGAGAATCCGCGAGGCGAAATTTGAAATTAGTTTAGGATAAATTACTTTGTAAGCAATAATCTTACAGGACTAGTTGGGTCAGGGTGGATCGTTTATTTTTGGGCGGAGTGCAACGTTGCTTACTGTAAAAAGTTGTTGATATTAAGGTAATTTAGTAATTAAGTGGCAAGGTCAAAGTTAAAATTGTGGGTTCGTCAAAAACGCAATGGAAATACAAAGTATTAGAATGTAACTCTGAGAACTTAAAAGTCACTGGGGCATCCGAGGTCATAGCCTTTTCCTTCAAACCCCATTCTAGCTTAGTTTCCAAGCACTGCAAGCTGTATATTATCTACTACATGAAGAAAATGTCATTTTGCTTTAATCGAAATAAAAAAAATGCCGTCTTACGTGTAATAATCTTGACATTATTTCTTGTATCTTTGTGGTTTTTGTCTTATGGTAAGTTATATTCTAAAGCACTCTTTAAATCAAATGTCTTCTATTAAAAGAAATCACTTTTAAATTAGAATTCAACGGTCTTGTTAGCCAGGCTAATGTTCCTTTCTTGTTTTATTTTGAAGCAACCCGAGGCGAATACTTACTGAACCGCAAAATGTTCTACACCCAATCAACTCAATTTCCAGCCACCCGCTGCCATTGTTTACTTCCCGGTATTCCCTGCGAATTTGAGCGCCATCGACCCACATTGCAGAATTTTTCATTTTCATTAAAGGACTGAGCGCAAAAAATGCTCGCGACTTTATAATTTAATTAAAAAAGAGCAGGGTAGGCCAAAAGTAGAATGGAGTAGAACACTGAAACTGCAAACGAAAAAAATCCAAAAAAATAATTATTAAAATAAATTAAATGTCTGCTGTTGCCCTCATAAACTTCACCGAGTGGGCAATTAAAGGCACCATTATGTGGACAGGGCGTGTGGTGTGGCGGCGTTAGTTTTTTTTTCCCCGGAAGTTCAAAAGTTAAGTGGCGGTCTAGGACATCTACCCGCCCACAACAATGGATATCATTATATTAAATATTTACTTCCAATATACGGTAAAAAATTTAAGTACTATTATTTTAATGCTATTCTAATGTGAAATATTGATTTGATTAATTTCCATTATAAAAGATAATTAATTTGGTGGCTATTAAATGTGGGACTGGTCCTTAGAGAACTGAGGCCATCTGAAGATCCTTGAGAACTACTGTATAAAATTGCAGATTTCCATTTTTAATGAGTCCTTTGATATGATAACTCATAAAGTGAAATTGAATGGGATATGTAGCAAAAGAAACTTTGCTATAATTAATTGCACCGCCCACATAACTTCATTTCGATAAGCAATTAAGCCTTACAAATTGATGGAAGTGATCCTACAAACCCTTTACATTCTTAATGTCATTTATATTATTATTTCATCATTATAATTGGTTTCATTAACAAGCGGTGTAATAAAATATGAACAATAAAATAGTTTTTTTTTTTATTGTGAATCGATTAAATGGCAGGAAACCGCAATGAATTTTTCAACAATATAATTTACATTATTATAAAAGCGCCAAGGATGAAATATAGCCATCTCCGATTTCTGCTGGGGGGAGGGGGGTTGGCTCTTTCAATAAAGGAACCCTATTTTTTTTATTGGGAGTGGAGCTTAAACTTCTTTTGTATCCTGCGCCTTCTCTAAATGCATAGTCTACTCTGTGGGTATTTAAAAATTTTGCTATGGTTCAAAGTTTCATTAATTCAAAGTCTTTCTTGTAACAAAAAATATAATAAAATTAAAAGATTCCGTTAACATTTTTTAAAATAACATTTTTTAATATTTAAGTTTTTTTAGCAAAGAACGCAACCGTAAAGTCTTTGTTCAGTGGGTCCAAGAACCACAGGGCTTTTTCGATATAGAAATATGAGTTTGAAAGGGCGTCCTCCAATATAATATAATTTCAAACAACTTTTAATGCTTTTAAATATTTAAATATAATTATTATAAATATAATTATTATAAATATCCACATTCCTAGCTATGAAAGAAGTATACGCGCGTAAAAACTATAATTCTTAGGTAACTGTTGTGGCTCCATCTATGGGTCGTTAATTGAATAGGCCATACGCCCTCTACCGGTTAGTAGCGAAACCCAACTTTCGGATTTAATAAACTGCACGCCGAAATAATTTCTTCCCTGGTTTAAATAAATTAATAAAAAACCAATTTGAAAATAAGTCCCTTCGTCGTGTTATTTTTACGATGTATAATATTTTATTTTTAATTTTTAGGTAGTTTGAAATTTGTTATTTAATCTAAGCTACTGAAATATTAAATAAGAATGTTATTTATTTAAGCTACAATATTACGATTAAGATAATTAATTAAACAATAAGAGTAACTAATCATAAATCATATTAAGATTTACTTAAAAAGAATTTATTTTAAACTTAAATAATTTTTTTTTTGTTTTTCCGGAGTCTGGAATGTAAAACCTTTAAATACATTTATTTCTTTAGGATGTATGAACCCAAAAAAAAAATTCACCAGTTCTGCTACAATAGTTACAAATTCCTTTGAAATTTTGAATATATATTTTTTTTGCTTTGAACTGCAATGGAAGGTAGTGCTCAAGTTGCGAAACAACAGGAGATCCTATGACGAACACGATCCCCTTCCCTGACAGGGGAGATCTACTCATGGGCAATTGCTCGAAAACAGGGTGGAGAGTCTCGACTAATATAAATAACGTATCGAATGAACAGTGCTCGCCTGATAGTCCGTCAGCATAAAATTCAATTAAATCTACCAGTTTGGCGGTCGATTGAAAGCCAAACCGAAATTTATAGCTGCCGCAAAGCTGCCGCTGCCGTTGCCGTTGCCGTTGCCTCTTCAGCTGCCCCCAAACGCCCCTTGTCAGAAGTGCACCTTAGGCAACTGCTCGGCTATCCCCGAACCCGACACCATGGGCATTAAATCAACACACACGATACACTAACCCACCCACCTTGGGTGTGGGAGGCGGTGGAAAGCGCACACAGGTAAACTGCAGGGGTTTTTGGCCAGCCATGTGAGTCGAGGAAAAGCCATTGCGGTTCAGCTTGATGCACTGCTCCGACCACCACCCAAAACCAAACCAACCAGCTCCAGCTCCACCCTACCCCACGCACTCTACTCGGTGGCATCGTCAAGTATGCGAGAGTTTCTCCCATAAATCCAAACATTTACAATATTTTGCTAATTAGCAAAATATGTGTGAATAATGCATTTGACAAAGGGGGAGAGCCTGGGCGGAGGCAGCCCGGGTAGGTCGGGTGGTGCATCCTGTAGGTGTCATATTAAATTTATGACCAGAACTGGCCACATAATCAACAGACACTCACCCAGACATGGGCTGTGTGGGGGACAAGTGGGGGGAGTGAAAGGAGGGACAGTCGCAACATTTTGGTCATTTTGATGATTAGTTGTGGCCAAGCAAAAGTTTCATCTGCCAGGAATAATGATTAGCATTAATCAATAAACGGGAGAAGGGGAAGTAGGCTGACATATTTAGATATATTGGAGTCTGTTGGGCATATGATTTTATTCGAGAGCACTGGGCTTGTACACTTAATTATCAAGCAATGGTTATACATACGGTTTGTATTTCACATCTGTCCAGAAATCTATAAAGCCACCTTCCACTCAATAAATCTTTAAAACAACACTTTCACACTGCAACTTGACAGTTCGAGGTGACAAATCTGACTGATCCGTTGAATGGGTTTTCCTTTCTGGTCTGAGAATAAATCGAATCGCAATCGAATGCAATCGCTTCAAAGAGAATTGGAGAATTAAAGAGATTTTAAGGAAGTTATAGTTTATAAAAGAGAACTAATGCAATGATGGGGAATATTGGGTATTTCTGTCTCAATAATAATACTCTTTCCACCTTAAATAATCTAAACTAAAATAAATGTTCCATTTTATGTGTTTTTACTTACCATTTTTTTTTTTTTAATAATAGATAAATAAATACAATGTAATTAAATTAGCAAACAGATGTTTAATGTTTCATTAGAGTATTAAAATGCTGGTCTTATCCAACCTGCCCCCGCTAACATATTCTGATGAGCTGGCCATTTGATATAAACAAATTTTTATATGGAATTCTCAGATCACTCGCTCACCCTGATAAAGTTTTGCTTTCTCTCTGTTTGCCACTAAAAATAACAAGAATTAAATGATATTTTCCTTCCTTCCTTGCTACCTCGGAAACTAATGTCTTTATCACCAATAATATTGAAATTTTCGCAGACTTTGGAATAATTATATTCTTTTATGGGGCCTTAATTGGCAATTTCCTAAGCTGGCTGGAAGCCTTGAGGTCGCATCCATAACTCAGCAAGAAGTTTTGTCTATTAAACGGCGCCGTAAAAGCGAAAATGTAGTCGTAATTTATGACAGTTAAGCTGCTAACAAACTATCCTGCAGATAATACTCCACCTCCAGTTCCTCCAGGAGCTTTGCATGTTCAGCCACAATCAGTGGAGGGGTGGGCAGGGGTTCAAAGGTGACTTCGTAGGGTCATGATGGAGAAAGAACTGCAGCTGCCGTCGTCGAACCCAACACAAAACGCGGCAGCGAGTGAAAAGCAATTATCAGGTGTCAAAATTTATATTAGAGGGCCTCCGCCAAAAAAGGGAATCCAACAAGACGAAAGCAACGCAAAATAAGAAAAACATGAAACTTGAAAATAACTTGGGGATCCTGCTGGCATTTGTACACAAAACAAAAATCTTTAGCCTTAAGTAATGGTCAGTATTCCTTGATATTTGGGATAAGAAAATTAGGAGATCTACAGAATATAATTTAGATTTCTATAAAACACATTTTTTTTTTTTTAAGGATATTTTCGTATCGTCCCTATT
Organism: Drosophila atripex; assembly: GCA_035045925.1. Classification (NCBI taxonomy): domain Eukaryota; kingdom Metazoa; phylum Arthropoda; class Insecta; order Diptera; family Drosophilidae; genus Drosophila; species Drosophila atripex. Next base: position 13,716,846 of record JAWNOP010000070.1, read on the forward strand.
GTTTTCTCTGCATTTCTAACCCTTCACTGTAGAAATGATTTGTGGCTCCAGTGCATTGGCACGCAATGCAAACTTTCCAAGGAGGGAGGGAATGAATCGGTAGATACTTTACAGGGCCAAGCAGTTGCCGGGACGCGGTACTTCCTTTTCAATATTATTCGCCCTCCGACAATCTTTTTTATTCCGCATAAAATCTGCTACTAGTGTGTTGGTGGTATTCCTGCCCCGCCATTATTTATTAGCCATGTGCGTGCGTGTGTTGTGTGAAAATGATAGGCCGACGATGAATACCTTGACGGCGGTGGGAAGGCGGCTTGATTAGCTCCCGAACGGCAGCTGATATACGTATAAACTATATAAGGGCAATTAAAAGAGATGGGAAGGTGGCTAGTTGAACTAGGTGCCTGACACAATCTGGCACGATTATTGAAAACTGCCTCCTGCTGGTGTGCGTTTTGTTGTTGTCTGGAATTCGGTAGAGGCATTCCCTGTCTAGCCCGAGGCACTTGTCTCACCCGGCTCATATCGTAAAAAGATCTTTAAAGGAACATTGAAACTTAATTAAATGATAAATATAAAGTTTTAATTCTCTATAAAATATAAAGAAATGATTGCCATGAGCCAGGAGTAGCTCGTTTATACTTCTCCCGGAAACTATTTATAGTTGAAGTAGGTTCCTCATTTAATTTTATAGAAAATTTTAGAGAAATTGTTAATAATAATATATATTAAATAATTTTAAAATTTTATCATATCAGATATAAATTTGTGGCCACATCCTGTTCTTTCGATTTTTATAAATGATGTTATTATCACCTTCAACCAAGAACAATGTAATATATATTATGTTTATAGTCTTCTACGAATATTATATGTATTTTCAAAATTTAAATATTTAATTAAGCCAATAACTACACTATTCTTTCCAGATCAAACTTTCATAGAAGCAAACATGCAGATCAAGTGGTTGAACCCTTTTCAATGACCCCAAGGCCATGACCAATGACAATCGGTTTGTCGGACACACGCACAAGCACCCGGCACCGACCCTTCCGCCGAGGCTCAACCCTTTTCCACGCCACGGAAATTCATTCATAAATACGAACCAGTGATCCCACGCGCGCCTCGAAGTGGGCAGAGAAAATTTCCCAGCACCAAATGCCAGCCAGGCCAGTGTTCAACGTTCGTTCAACCGAGTTGAAAGCGCTTCAATTGTGGTGAGTTTCCACAGCACACCCCCCATTGGGCAGCACTCTCCACCGCACACACCCACACAGGCGCACGTGGAGCCAAGTTAGAAAAAAAAGGAGCACAACGAACAGAAAAGCGCCCGCCAACAAAAAGCAAAATAAAATGTGGCCCGGCAACAACAAAAATCACAGTTGTCTGATTCGTTCGCGACGCAGCTGCCCTCGCCGGCCCCCCACGCCCGCTAGTCCCCCCCGTGGCCCACCCACCCCCACCCAAGCTCTCGCCCCACCGCCCCCCTCTCGAAAAGAACGCCGACGATTCGCCCCACAGAGCATCTTCGGTGGAGCTCGGCACTCGTGTGGCGTCGCCTCGTACGATTCTGTCCACATCGTTATCCTTCAGTCCTCCGACAGCTTTCGTGCCGTACGGTTGTGCGCTCCTTTCTGCTCCTAAGAGTGTCCTGTGTCGCGCTGTTTTTGCCGCCAAGTGTTGCATTCGTCTTGCCACTGAATAATTGCATGTTGTTGTTGCATTTTCTCGAGCCATGAGTGTGCTGTGTGTTGACAAAAAATAAAGTTCGTTTTAAGAGTTTACAAAAATCTGTACTGCTTGAAAATAAAAAATGGGTTTATAAACTAAAAAAAAATAGAGCTAATCTCGAAATAATCTTATGCTTGTTAGATTTCTCAACCTGTTTAATTGTGGCTTTTGATCTAATAGTTTCTATAAGAAATACCCACTCTTTCGTAATGATCTTTAAAAATGGCAATATCGCCCTAGAAACCCATGCAATTTTTATAGAACTTTTTTAACCTTTTGTTTTGATTTCCTAGCCACGTGAGGAGGCATTAATATGAGAACAATTTTGGCATTTCAACAACAAGTCTGACCCCCTCGCGTGTTAAGGCGGCAACATTCGCCCTCGGCTGCGTGTTTATTGTAATTATATTTAAAGTAAAAACAATAGCCGTGTTATTTATGAAGCAACAACCACCGAGCGATGAGCCCGATTTTTCGGCGGTCAATGTTCGTCACATGACTTCCTCTTTCGTCCTGGCCGATGGGTGTATGATGTCGTCCTGGAAATGGCCAACCAATGTGTCTGGTCGAGTACTCGACACTGTTTATTGCCAAAACGAGGGGGGGTGTGTGTGGGAGGTACAGACCCAGAACGCTGCACTCTGTGCGATTTAGGCCATTCAACAATTGCATATTTTATGTTTCACGGCTGCCCGGCTGTAATTTAAAGTTCATTGATATCCATAAAGCGCAGAGAAAACAGACAGCGCCTGCCAGACGGTCATTCCCATGTAAATCCGATATTTGTCTGCCTTGCAATTGTTGTGACTATGTTGCGGAAATTTTGGGGAATTGGGGGTGTTTGGACATAATAATATCCGCCCATTTTCCCAGGCCAATTCCCAGGGGGGCCAGGGCCTGTTCGCCTTTCGCATGTTTTCAATTTATGTCATTTCTCGATTATTTGCATTTTACATACAGTTTTTGAACAGTTTTTGTTATTATCTCTTTGTTTGTGATTGCAGCAGGTACAAATCCGAATTTGTGTAGACACACATACATTTTGCCACTAAGTTGAACCGAATCTTAAGAGTCTTAGAGTTTCTGGAAAATCGGAAATGCTTTCGGCCCCCTCGTCATTCTGACACAATAGCCGACATGTTAGTGGCAACATCACCTACCACTTGAGTTCCTGTTGTTAATAACAAGCGATAATAATCGACTTCCGGGAGGCAGAAGGGGTTAAGTGAAAGGAAGCCCACAAAAATAAGAAACACTAGCCACACTTTGCATAACTAAAGCAGCCGCCAAGTCGAGAACTTAAACTATGCTAATGTGATGCAGGGGCTTTGCATTTGCCCTGAAGCCCGATTAAAAAAAAAATTCCCGATTCGAGATAAAATGCTAAATTTTTCGAGTGTAAAATTACTTTTACCGCAAACATTATAGGGCGTGAAAATATATTCTTGATTGTTTTCATTTGATAATTTCAAGATAATCCACGGATTTGTATTCGCCTTAGCTGTGAATACTTTCATAGAAGGACTCTTGTTTCACAAAATCGTTTCAATATCATAAAAACTCCCATTTGAGTAATAAAAATAATATTGTATTGTTATCGTCTAATTTTGATATATGATTTATTCAGCTCATATACTTTATTTATGTATTTATGTATAATTATGTATGTATTCAGACTTACATATGACTCTAGTGTTTCATAAGTTCCAGGCATTCGATATAAATTGTTATAAATTCTAAATCATCCATATTAATAATATCTCTCAAAACAATCAATTCATAAACTATAGGTAGAGATAAACAACAGGAGTAATGACATATTGGCTTCTAAATAAAACAAATGAATATTTCATATGCAACAGTAGCTTGTTTATTCTTCAATCATTTATATCCATGTCTTAGCAAAATGGCAACACATGGCCATTTCCCGGCAATTTTTGTATATCGATTCCCCATTATTCTCCATCAAAATCTGAAAACAAATTATTTTTTCATTTTTTTGCACAATTTTCTGGTGGGTCCCCTCAAAATTGATGAAAAGTGCATGGGAGCCCATATGACCCACCGTAATTGCCATATCTTTGCCAATTTCAATCCGAACCTCGAGCGGAATACCTCAAACGATTCGTGGATCGTCTCTCCATTATTCTGCATCAAAATCTGGAATCAAATTATTTTTTCACTTTTTTGTGAAATTTTCCGGTGGGTCCCCTTTAAAAGTGATGAAAAGTGCATGAGAGCCCATATGACCCACCGTAATTGCCATATCTTTGCCAATTTCCATCCGATCCTTGAGCGGCATACCTTAAACGATTCGTGGATCGACTCTCCATTATTCTGCATCAAAATCTTAAAAAAAATTATTTTTTCATTTTTTTGTGAAATTTTCTGGTGGGTCCCCTCAAAAGTGATGAAAAGTGCATGGGAGCCCATATGACCCACCGTAATTGCCATATCTTTGCCAATTTCCATCCGATCCTTGAGCGGAATACTTTAATCGATTCGTGGATCGACTCTCCCTTATTCTGCATCAAAATCTAGAATCGAATTATTTTTTCATTTTTTTCTGAAATTTTCTGATGGGTCCCCTTCAAAAGTGATGAAAAGTGCATGGGAGCCCATATGACCCACCGCGATCGTCATATCTTTGCCAATTTCAATCCGATCCTTGAGCGGAATACCTTAAACGATTCGTTGATCGACTCTCCATTATTCTGCATCAAAATCTTAAAAAAAATTATTTTTTCATTTTTTTATACAATTTTCTGGTGGGTCTCTTCAAAAGTGATGAAAAGTGCATGGGAGCCCATATGACCCACCGTAATTGCCATATCTTTGCCAATTTCCATCCGATCCTTGGGCGGAATACCTTAAACGATTCGTGGATCGACTCTCCATTATTCTGCATCAAAATCTTAAAAAAAATTATTTTTTCATTTTTTTGTACAATTTTCTGGTGGGTCCCTTCAAAAGTGATGAAAAGTGCATGGGAGCCCATATGACCCACCGCGATTGGCATATCTTTGCCAATTTTCATCCGATTCTTTAGCGGAATACCTTAAACGATTCGTGGATCGACTTTCCATTATTCTGCATCAAAATCTTAAAAAAAATTGTTTTTTCATTTTTTTGTACAATTTTCTGGTGGGTCCCTTCAAAAGTGATGAAAAGTGCATGGGAGCCCATATGACCCACCGTAATTGCCATATCTTTGCCAATTTCCATCCGATCCTTGGGCGGAATACCTTAAACGATTCGTGGATCGACTCTCCATTATTCTGCATCAAAATTTTAAAAACAATTATTTTTTCATTTTTTTATACAATTTTCTGGTGGGTCTCTTCAAAAGTGATGAAAAGTGCATGGGAGCCCATATGACCCACCGTAATTGCCATATCTTTGCCAATTTCCATCCGATCCTTGGGCGGAATACCTTAAACGATTCGTGGATCGACTCTCCATTATTCTGCATCAAAATCTTAAAAAAAATTATTTTTTCATTTTTTTGTACAATTTTCTGGTGGGTCCCTTCAAAAGTGATGAAAAGTGCATGGGAGCCCATATGACCCACCGCGATTGGCATATCTTTGCCAATTTTCATCCGATTCTTTAGCGGAATACCTTAAACAATGCGTGGATCGACTCTCCATTATTCTGCATCAAAATCTGAAAATAATTATTTATTCACTTTTTTGTAAAATTTTATGGTAAAAAATTCTTAGAAGGCGAATATGATATTAGGCATGACCTCATATGTATTTAAGAACTATTTTATACGGACTTTACAAGCAATTTTTAGTGATACAAAAAGATACCCCAATTGGAAGAACTTCTTCAAGATATTAAAAGCTTTGAATATTTCAGCTCTTTTTTAAACCACAACAACATACATAAATAAGGTGACTCCTTTGACCCTTAATGACCAATACAAAAATACGGAAAAGAATCCAGTACAATTAGTTATGTAAACAGGGACTTTTGATAGCGACCTGCTTTGTTATGGCTTCGTTGTGGGGTCCGGCTGTAGGTAAAAAGTCAAAGCCATCACCAGTCCTTGTCTCCAGCTCGTGACGTAGCCCGCATGCTCTAAATTATTAATAATATTGCCATGCCCATTTGCTAGACATTTTTACTGCCTACCACTGGTCGAGCCCCACTCCTCCGTTTCTGCCCCACTGCCAGACCCCTGTGAGCTATTTGCGACGCTGTCGCTTGTCTTTTGTAGTCTACTTTTCTGGGCATGCCATGTGAATTCGGATGCCCGTGTGCCTGACAAAGACAACACAACACATGCCGGTAACTTTGCTTTCAATTGCGCTAAATTATAAAAAAAAATCAATAGGAACAACAGAAAGGAGGGGGAAAAATTTTAATGAAATGTCATTTTAAAATTGTTGCTGTCAGTTTGTGGGCGCCAGAAGTCAGAAGCCCGAAGCAAGGCCTCTTTTCCAAGCGAACTATCGGTTGCATGTTCTGACTCATGGTCAGGTCAGATGGAATGTTAATTTCAATCCATAGGAGAGGGGTTTTGCCGGTTGACTTTGAATTTTTGTTTTCCCCGGACTGAAAACTATATAGCAATACAATAAAATGGCAAAGTCCCTGCGGAACTTAAGAACTCTGATCTCAAAGATCTTGGTAAAAATTGTTTTAAATATATTCAATATTAAATATGTTTACAGTTTAAAGAGTTCATCAAAATGAATAAGAATAAAGTCTTTTTATTAATAAAAATTATAGATATCCCTAAGACAAGCCCTTCTTGAACCATTCCATAATGTTGATCTATTAATTCATAAACTGTCGCGTTTCGGATGATTAAACTTGCATTACAATCGGTCTTTAGTGATATGTCACTTACTCGTGTGGTTAATAGAAACAGAGGAGAATTTAAGTTTGGCATGAAGCGCAAGTATTTAGAGTCCTCGTAACGATGCACGATTTGATGCTTTATTTACGAGTCCACACACGAAACATTTCATTTCCGTTCCATATAGCGTACACTGCGGCCCTTGCCACGTTTAAATGCCGTGAAGCAAGTGCAACCCGAGGCAAGAAATAAACTGAAATGAGCAGAAAGGCAGGGCAGTATGAGTGGAAGAAGGAAGCGCATGCAACACCTTTTTCAAAAAGATAGTTGCAGGCTCGTAGTTAATTTCTGGCAGCTGTTTGCCTGTACAATTTACACAGCCACAACACGCAAAATAAGCCCAGAGTCGAGGCAAATAACTGGGAAAAGAAATATGCTGAGTCTGCCTCCATGGGGCAGGAATATCCGGATAGGAAGTCCCAAGCACCCGACCAACCAAACACCCAACCAGTAACCAGAGCCCGGAGCCCTGAGCTCCCAGCTCTATGCCCACGGATAGGACCGGAGGTCTGCCTTTAAACTTGAAACTTTTTAATTTGGCGTATTTTCGACCGGTATCACGATTATTGTTTGCCATTGTTCCGAAGTTCTGATTCTGTTTTCAAGTACTTTTTGTTGAACTTTGCCCTGGTGCCTGTTTACACGCATAAATAGCAGCGGCAATAGCCAGAAGTTGATGCCATTAGAGGCGCGCTAATGGCTGCCAATTACGAGGTGCGGTTATGCCCCACCAGCCCTTTCTGGCCCGCCATCTCTTTATTTTCCAGCAGTTGCAGATTCTTGTTATTATTATTAGCATAGTCGGTGTAGAACAAGTGTACATGTGTATTGCAGGTCCGGCTTAGCTAATGCAACGAGTGATTAACATAGTTAATCGCATATCTCATCGCATGGTCTCATGTGTAAAGGACACTTAATGCCCAAATCGAGCGGTTAATCAACATATTATAATCACAAACATGGAAAATCTAAATATTCTGCGTATTAGTCTGGCCAATGCCTTGGGTGTGTCTGTTAACATTCTACTGATCGTTGTTCTAATGAGTGAACAATGCCATCTACAAAGAGTGGAAGTCCCAGCCGAAGTAATAGGTAAGTTTTCAAAGTTAAAGCTGGTTCAGTTCACTCGAGTGCATGTATCCTAATCACCACTTCATATAGGCAATCAACATCCAATTATTTACCAATAAAGAGTAAATATCCCTTTCCTTTGTTTCAGTCGATCCCAAGTTTAGTTCGCCAATTGTAAATATGACAGCGCCGGTGGGACGTGATGCCTTCCTAACCTGCGTCGTCCAGGACCTGGGCCCGTATAAGGTAAGCTCCTGCGTATAAATCCGATAATAACCAAGCGTTAAATCAGAAATTCAGCTCGGATGCTGTTCGGGGGGGAAGATGTGCTCGGGACTATATAGATTCTCTACCATTTGGAGCTGAGGGCTCAATTACACACTCGAAAAGCAGCCACAAAACCAGAACCGAGACCAAAACCAAAACCGAAACCGACCGCATTAATATTCATTAACATTTCACCATCAACCATCATCCCCGTAGCACCGGGCCGGGTAATCTCAAAGACCAAATCTCGACACCCAAAAGCGGGAAACAAAAGTGGAATGGAAGTGGAAATGAAAGTGAAAATAAAAACATAAATAGGGATATGCCGAGCTTACCGAATGACAAAAGCGAAAATCACATAAAAAGTAATTGAAATATGAATGAGGACGTGTTAAGCGACTCCTGGCATGATAGTGGTGGGGGTGGTGGTGGAGTTCTATCTGCCCCTGTAGGGGGAGTGTCGGTGTTTTTATTTGTATTTGCATTTGCATTTCTTTTTGCCTCTTTGGGGGAAAGCAGATGTATCCAGAGGCAGAGCTAGGCAGCCAGGTAGATCTCCATTGAAGTGCAAAGCTTTGTCCCAGCACTCCGACGGGGTTGGCATTCGGATCCAGGGGTATTGTGAGGATTTGGATGTGGGTTTGCAGAGGTCGTCCCTCTGCCAGGTTGCCGGGCTGCCGTGCACAATTAAGCGATGTTCCGCTCAAAGATAATTGAGCAGGCACTTGGGTGTAATTACTTACTTTATGCTGACAGCCTGCTGGGACCCCAAAACAAACCAAATTTAATTTAACGGAGAATAATTCAGAGCTTCGATTGAATTTGCTGGAAATTAGCCGAGCCTTAATTTATTTACGTGCTGCATATTCTTATAATTCACAAATAGCTTCACGTGTTGACATGTCGCCAGAAATAAAAAGAGGGGGGGAAGGGGCCCCTACCTCTCGTCCTTTGCACATGCAAGGCTTGGGCCAAAGGATTGACGTCCTGCCCTTACCCGGGCATTGTTTTCAGCTTTTTAGCTTACAAGCTGCGTGCTTTATCACATAATAATTTACCATGGTAATTGTACAATTACGAGCTCCTCCATAGGTGTGCTCTGTGGTGTGTGCGTGTGTTACAAAATTCCATGAATAGTTTTGGGAATACATTTTTTGTTCATAAATGAACAGCTTTGCATGGCAGTTATGTTCAATTTGGCCCTGTGATGCACTGCAACTGGTTACTGGCATGCCAGATAAGGATATCATAGGATTGTGATTGCGGCCAGCTATTATATATTTTCTGTGATTATTATAATGGTATTTCATTTGATTGTTGGGCACAAAAGGCAACCCTTTCAATCAGGCCAGCACCCTGAAGCAAATTTCCATTCCGGTTTCAAGTTTCAAAGCTGTTCAAAATGGGTTTTCCACCAATTTCGACAGCAGTATGCTATTGGTTTAATAGAGATGTTTGAAAGTCCGGAACATCTTCTAAGTCTAACAATGAATTGAAATTATTAAAGTAATTTTAACTTCTAATTTAATTTTAGGTGGCGTGGCTGCGAGTCGATACACAAACAATACTTACAATTCAAAATCATGTTATAACCAAGAACCAAAGGATTGGAATTGCCAATTCAGAGCACAAGACATGGACAATGCGCATCAAGGATATCAAGGAATCGGACAAAGGATGGTCAGTATACTGTTAGACCAATTTATAACCAATTAGTGCAATAATAATCACATATGTATTTCAGGTACATGTGCCAAATCAACACAGATCCAATGAAAAGCCAAATGGGTTACCTGGACGTTGTAGGTGAGTGGGTGTTCTTGGGCTTTGAGATTAAATTTCGTACTGCACTCCACATAAAATAAAACCAGAAAAGAAACGAGAACAAAATGCTTCTCAAAGCTATTATTAAGGATATCGGTTGAGAGAGTCGTGGCTTAATTAGTTCAGCCTGCCGAGATTTCAGAAGCGGCCTCTGTGAATATAACTCCCCATGGCCGATTCTCCATGGCGGAGGCTTAAACAAGTTTAACCGTCCACTGAACCGCACAAATTGTTGATTTTGAATTAAAACAGCAGCGCCAAAGCTACGGCATAAGAAATTCCCGGCCTAGGAAGTGGTCGGCGGGCACATTTGGTTGTCCATTTACGGGCCGTTTTTGTCCCGGTCCCCCCATTGCCACCCTGGCTCTGGTTTCCTCCTGCATTCGTCCTCGCCCCCTGCCTCAGTCCCACATGCCACTCAACTGCCTAAATACCTTTCGCTGGCAAATCTAAATCAACGCGCTATATATTTTAGCCACCATTGCAGTCGGCGCGGCATTCACCGGCAAACACGAAAAAGTATAATCAACTGGGTGTATTTGCACTGGATAATCAGCGCCCAATGTACAGTGGACTCGGTTAGGTTTGTCTTTTGAGATTCAACGCTTGTAGAGCTGCTGATATCCTTCTGATCCTTGGAGCTTAGTTTCTTTACTTAGGTTTTATTGGGGAATATTGGGAAATGGAAATCTTTATCCGACTGTCCATAGGAACATTCCACTATTCAAGTCGTATTCGAAATTAGACTTGAAAGATTCATTTTCCAAACTAGTTGCAGACTATTTTGAACCACTGTACTCCATACAGCAAACAGGAAATCGAGGGATGGCGGAATAGCGGCCATGGGATACATTCGAGTCGACGAGAGTCGGCCGAACAGGAGGAGGGTACATTTTTGGATGGTGGGCAGTAGTGGCACCGGCGGACGGTGGTCGCTCCTGATGATTTTCGTGACCGAGTGCAGTTAAATTGTTGACGACAAACCCGTAGAGGAAGCGGTACAGCTTTACCATTTTTCGGATTCGTATGCTGCCACTTCAGGTCGCCCAAGTGGACGACCCTCATACATTGAAGTCGGTTCGGCGTTCTGACATTTAAATGTGGCATTTGAACGTTTCAGGACCCGGAGTTTTCCATTCGACGATTCAATTCGAAAACTGGCAAGACAATTGATATATGCCTGGGTGTGGCAGAATAATAGCTGTATAAAAAACGGAGTGTTCCAGATTTAATACGGATCCCACCCCAATGGTTTCAATTACCGAGCTCCACCCTGATTTTCCGCAGTTCTGACTGTATGGATCTAACCCCAGGATCCCCACCCCGTGGACTGCAATTTTCCCGCTCCTGGTGGCTAGCCTTGGCCACTTAATGACCATCCAGTGGCCACTGGCCAGTGGCTAGTGACCAGTTGGCAGTGAATGGCACACAGGCTGACTCACGCGGAGCAAGCGAGCTTAACAAGCTGTTTGTCAACACCAGCACATTTTTTGGTAATTTACCAACCACATAATTGTGGGATATTATATGCATACAGGCCAAAGACCAGCCCAGCATTATTACGATTTCATGGTTCACAGGTTTTCCGTTGTGGGTGTCCGCTGTCCACTGCTCGTCGTCCGTTGTCCTGCCGTCCCTACCGCTGCGGTCGTGGTAATAATTTGTGTTTTTCGGGACATGTGAAAAGTTTGTCTTTTAAACAAAGGCACATGCGACGACGACTCGCCAATTCACACCGGGGTCGAAATACAGACGGGAATATGTTTGGGTGTATGAATCATGGCCCGAAAAAGGACTCTGGTCACATCCACCGTCCAGGCAAATTAGTTTTAAAAAAAATTACAATTTTAAATGATTTAAAATGGCTGCAGCTTACATTCATCTCTCGTTCTCCCTCTCACCTTTCTCTTTCCATCAACAATGCAATATTTTTTTTTTTATTTTTGTTGTAAACATTATCTACCAACCACGAACGACGAACGTCTGGTGACCTCGATGGCAATCGGATGGCTTCCGTTCCTGCTGTTGCCCGGCCTGCTATTGCTGCTGTTGCTGTTGCTGGGCTGCAGTACCGCCGGATATCCTAGATTATCCTACAAGCACGGACATGGTCGTTCGCGAGGGCAGTAACGTGACGCTCAAATGCGCTGCTACCGGTTCACCAGAGCCGACAATTACATGGCGACGTGAAAGTGGAGTGCCCATCGAGCTGGCCAGCGGAGAGGAAGGTGAGTGGAACTCGCACGAGTTTGTACACTGAAATAAATCTACGTATTCTCTAAGTTGATGGATATTGTATGATCTTGTCTAGATTTTAAGTATATTTTTTACTCTATAGTAGTGAGGATGTAAATTTCAAAATAGTTACAAGAAAAAAAGAGTTAGAGACTGAGTAGTATTGGCTTTGATCATTTTCCCTTATCTCTGGCATTTCTCTCGGTGTACCAGAAGTACTGCCAGCCAAAGCCATCACCACTCTTCTCCCTTTCTGCTGATTTGTAAGTACCTTTGCTGCTGTTGTTGTCGACTCCGCTGCCTGTATGAGGCTATCCAACATTTTGGCGAACTTTTAAACAAAAAGGCAGCTGCAACCGAGTTGGCCGGCAGAAAATTCGCCCAGAGCCCGCCTTTGGGCCAAATCCAACCATAGCCTGTTGATGTATAGGCCCTCGTGGGTGGTGGCAGCAACGAGGCCCGTTTGTGGCAAAAAGTCTGCAGGTGCGACTGCAGTGGACCAACCAACCAAGCCAGCATGCTGGAATGGTACTCCCTGCTGTTTGGTCCTTGATGATGATGATGGCGAACTGACAGAATTAGCAAATGGTTTGGTCAGATGGAAGGTGGCGGTGAAGGCGAAGGTAACAGGGACGCATAAGTGTCTGGTGGTGCAGAGTAGATTTGCTAATTGGCCTTGAAGGTAGTTCCCACAGAGGGGCTTTGAGATTGAATTTTCAATGTTTCCATCCCAAACGTGTTGTTTAATTTTTAATAAGCAAACAGCGTTTATAATAAATTTAATAACTTGTTTAAAAGCTTCATATTACTAGGACTGATAGCTTTTAATTTTTATACTCTTTAGTAAGCCTCCGCGAATAATATATAATCTCTCCCTTTTTAAAGCCATAAATGAAATATTTAATGCTAGCCTGACCATCAAAACCATTTTGAAGCTCTGCTTTTAATGAAGAAAATGCAAAAAAAATCGGCGGTCACATGAACCGCCAAATGCAGAATTAAAACTGAGCTGCAATCAAAGGTACTCTAGAAAAGGGTTCCCGCAAAATTAAAGAAAAAAAAGGAACAAAACCAGAAGCAGAAAAACCCATACAGCCAAATGAGAGGATTTTCAAAAAAATGTGCAAAAAACTTGGTCAAATGACCTCTTCGTAAGGGCTTAAATGCCTACCACCCCGAACACCCCACACATGTCTGCTTCCTGTCCACCAACCACTCGATCCTTTCATTTTCCCATTTTCATAGGTGCATGGAGTGGTTATGTGAAAATTCTATAGAAAATAGGGGGTATTACCAAATTGGTGTCTGCACTTGGCTGAAATATGAAGTAACGCAATAAGTACATTTGAGTAATTTTAAAAAATTCAACTTGAATGTTTCAAGACGAGTAAAGTTACTATTTTTTTGTATTTTTGTAGTTATGAAAAATGCACAACTTTAATAAAAGATTGGATTTTATTATACATTTGATTATTTCTTGTGTACTTGGCTTTCAACATAAAAAGTCAATTTTATATTACGGCGAAGCAGAACAAAATTACACGCTTTTGGTGGCTATTACGTTTAATAGCAGACTGTAAGCCAAACCGAAAGCCACAAAAAACTGGCGGATAAGTGAGGCTAATGAGCGACTCGACTGGTCTAAAGTAGTGACCGCGTCGAAATACCGAATCAATAAACGAAAAATCGGCTTATTATTGTGTCCAGCAACTTAGCCTAACAGTATCAAGTGCAAACTAGCCAGCATTTCCGTTTCCGGTTCACCCAAAACACAATCACATTGTCGTCGTGTACCTTGTCGTCTGTGTGGCTGCCGGCTTAGCCCGGGCACTGTGCAATTTTTATAATATAAGGCACAGTTCGGCTATCAGGACAGGATGTGCTGCCACGAACCCACCAAAATGGCCAGCAACTCATATACATGGCCACATCATATACATATTTGAATAGTTTTTCTATGCATACAAGTTTTGTTGAATGCGGAGCACTGAAGGTAGCGCCATTGCGGATAGAAAACAGCGGTAATAACTGTGTGGTGATACAGATACTTGGTTGTTATGGGTATCGGTAGAGTCAATAGCTACAAAGTGGCCTAAAGAAATTTATTTTTTGAAGAAACATGCTCCATAATACACATTAAATGTATAAGAAAGTATATAGTTCATAAATTTAATTTAATTTGAATTATTTTTAGTCTTTAAAGCGGTATTTTTTATTGTTCTTGACAGTCCCCAGCATTGAGGGAACAGACCTGGTAATACCAAATGTGAAACGCCAACATATGGGAGCTTATCTCTGCATTGCCTCCAATGGAGTTCCCCCTTCAGTGAGCAAACGGATAACCCTTGTTGTGCATTGTAAGTTATTCAATAGATACTGCCAGAACCTGCACTTTACATATCTAATATATATCTGCCAGTTCCACCGATGATCACTGTCCAAAATCAGTTAATAGGAGCTGTCGAGGGAAAAGGCGTCACTCTGGAATGCGAATCTGAGGCCTATCCCAAGTCCATCAACTACTGGACCCGAGAACGAGGAGAGATTGTGCCGCCAGGTGAGATATTCAGATTGAATCCAGAGCGCAAACATTTAAAATGTCATAAGCCATGACCAGCACATTAGTCGGGCTACCGAATCCTGCGAGATAAAGTTCGCAGCCATGTCAAGGGGTCCTTGTCGCCGCCGACTAACGAACTGATGACCGCTAAGTGCGGTACTGCACGCGACAGACGCAGACACACCAAAAAAGTTGTTAATTAGCTGATTTAGAGACTCGCCAGAGACGAAGGAAACTGCTGTGGTTTTCCCCCAACACATCCTCCCCATCCCCATCGTCCTGCCGGGGCAAAGGTGGGCGACATCCTCGAGGGGAGGGCTTAGCACGGAGCTCGGCAAGGAGCGACTGGGATAACTGTTTTCGTATCCGTTGTCATAAATGGAAATAAAATTAATTTACAATTTTGTCCCTGGCAGATTTTAATTGACAACAGAAAAACCGAACCGAGAGCATACCCAGATCCGACTCGAAATCCCCCCAGCCCCCAGCTATCCCGGCTATGGTGTGACATGCGTTCGTGCATAAATTTTATGCCTGTCAGCAACATTGTTGAAACTTTAGCCCGCCAGTCGGCCCGTCCGCCCGTCCGCCTGTCCGCCAGTCCGCCAGTACGTACTCGGCGGCGATGTGCGCGTGACATGCATTTAATTATTAAATAACGCAAAATTTCAATTAAACATTAATTAGTTTATTATTTTAATGAAGTATTAACTCGGAAATCAAACCTATCGCCACACAGGTGGGAAATACACGGCGAATGTTACGGAAATCGGCGGCTATCGCAATGCAATGCGTCTCCACATCAATCCCCTGTCTCAGTCGGAATTCGGGGCCTATCGGTGTGTGGCGAAGAACTCCCTCGGTGATACCGATGGCACCATCAAGCTATACAGTAAGTATCATGGCCCTCATGGCCCTAACAAAGTTGAGTTATGGACTAGCGAACGATTTTTAATTAGGAATTCCGCCAAACGCCGTGAATTATGTGGAAAACTTCGAGGTGCGACACAAAGGTGAGTCTGAGAAGATTAATTTTGTTGTTCAATACCCTTCAACCGAACAGGATAAGTTTTTCAAGCTACCCCAGTGCTAGAAGAGTAGATAAAGTGCGGGAAAAGAAAAATTTAATAGCCACTTGGCATACATTTAAGATGCGCAGAAAATATTCAGTATTTCCCGACTTGGCTTGGCAGGAATCATGGGAAATATAAAGCTGGAGGAAAAAAGCACGGGGCAAGCACGAGCAAAAGCACATAAATAATTCATACGCCATGCAAATCCGTTCCAAATCGTCAACGCCACGGATCAGGTGGATGTTGGCAGGTCGGCGGTCGACGAGAGTTTGGTGGAAAAAGGTTGATTGCAGCCTCCAGACCGACAGACCGACAGACCTCTAGACCTCCAGACCTCCAAGCCCCCAGACTGCTGGGGAGTCCAAAGTAAGAAAGATGGTAGTGGAAATTGAAACTCAACAAACTGCGACAAGTTTATTATGAATATGCATTCGAATGAACGAGAATCTTTTTTTAGGAGTTACTTATAAATACTAAGCTTCTGTGCCGCATTTTCCCACCAACTTGAGCGAAATTCAATGATTCCATTTCTCCGACACAGGCAAAAAGCGGACGAAAAGCTCCGAGTCGTATCATCCGGCCAGGGCCCAGGAGCACAGTGGCGAGGACATGGAGAACCCCGGTAAGAGAAAAGGTAAGAAGCGGATGGTAAATGGCACGACGGCAGAGGTTGCGGCGAGTGCGGCTTGCCGATTAGGGTTATGGGCCATATTTCAAGCATTTTCCTTGCGGTTTGGGTCCAGTTTAACAGGCCACTTGAGACAGGACGAATGCCATAAAAAGGATACCCTGCCCGACCATTCGGCCCAGCCCGTCACTGTTTAACAGATTTTCACACTAATTTGCGTAGCAACAAAAAAAAAACTCCACAAAAAGGACGGCATGGGGTGGCCTGTTCTGGTGGCCAGGTGGCACAGGTAAGGAGTCCAGCTTCTCGGAGGTCTTAGGGCATAATTGTATATCAATAAACACGCTCGGCTTGGCTTTATGGCAATTTAATGATTTGTAAATACTTGGCCACAATCAAATAAAAATCGTTTCATGGCCAACAGTTGGAGTATTCGTATTGCTCCCTTATTTTATTTGATGGCGTGGAAAAAAAGCCAAGGGATGGGCCACATAACAATTCGATTCAATTATTAGAAATACAAAAGAAAAGTTTTATTTGAGCTCCCTTTATTTACTTTCACATTTATTATGTAATCATCCAATTATTAATTCAAAATTTAAGTATTTAGTAGGGACTTTGGCACCAACCCATAGGTTATAGGTCTGTGCTGTCGGCCGGACTTATCACACTAGTCCCTGCCCGTCAATCGCCTGCCCAACCAAAATCTCGGCCTGGACCTGATAATCACTTAGCCAATTTCCGCTGCGTTGGCCCAGGTATCCCATTAACAACGAATTTCTTTCCGCAGCCGATTTGAGCCTCAGTGCGGAGGGCATCGACAGCATGTACGGATCCTCGGCCGCTCCGACCAGGCTGCAGTCAAATCCGGATTTGGTCTTCAAGGGACTGCTTTTGGCAGTGGCCGTGTCCGTGGCGGTGGCGGGAATGATGCGGAACACCCGGATGACACAGCTGCCACAAACACTGACGCATGTTTGACACAGACGCCATGTAGACATGGAGTTGTCCCTGGATCTCGGCTGGGCTGAGTTGTAGTCCGTGGAAGTGGCAGCGCGACGACGATTGAGTTTGTCAATGCCAAACGTTAGTGGGTGCTGATTTATGGCTCGTTGTGGCTGCTTTTAGTTAAAGTCTGCCAACGCGGCATTACATATATCATCGCCTTCTCAACGGAGTGCGGTCCGCATCTGTAGTTAGTAAGTAAACAGGCTTCCTTTTCCCCCATTCCACTTTCCCCCCCCCCCCCCCCCCCCCCCAGAATCAATCGAGTTTAGGTTCAAGTTAATGCCAGAGTATCTTTTGTAAAAAATCACAGAGTGCAAGGCGATTGCATAAAATGTATATAGAAGTTCTGCACGATTTTTTGAGGTTCTCCTGCCAGTTAAGAGGGAGACTCTACCCCGTTGTGTATTATATTGTATAAACCTGATGTGAGAGACTGGATCTGTGCAAATTACAGTTTAATTGCCGATAAATTGAGAGCTAGAGTGTATAGTTTTCGTCGGGGCTAAAGTGTAGCTATTAAGAAAGGAGAAAAGGTCAAAGGTTACCAGTTAACCTTCTGGGAGCAGATGTTGTGGGCAGCAGATAAATATCACACATATTTCACAGATTATGGCTACAAATCGGAAATATTTATAAACAACAAATGTAATCTTCGCCAAATGCTCAGCAATGTGCTTTGTAAAAAAACATATTATACATTAAAGGCTGTATACGAATGATCCGGTTTAAAATCAGCCATAATAATGCTCAATCGGTTTTCTTAATCCCGCTTCATGGCTCCCAAAGTTATTGGAACAACCTTTAAGCGATCTACCATATATGGATCGTATTAAAAATGTTATAAAAAAAAAAACAACGCATACATATCATTTACATAATTAATAAAATTAAAAGTAAAATTGAAGAAAAATTGGGTACTTTGTTGCGGATTGAAATAAAAATTAATTTATATTGCTTCAGAGGCCAAACAAAAATGGAATTAATTACTTGGAGGTTCTAGCAGCGAGATTAAACAATATTTTTAGCCTCTTACATTTCCCGTGCATTTCCTTAAATTATTGTTAATGTTAATGTTATGGATTAAACATCAGATCCGACTTCCAAACCAAGACAAATTAAAATTAAACAAATTTGAACTATTCTGTTGCGTTTCTCCTTCTGTTGCTAAAAGGGGCTTGAGGTCTGAAACTTTATCGACTAGATCACAAACCTACAAGCCATCCATTGTAGCAAAAATGCTCCAATCTAATTGAAGTTATTAAATTATAAAAATGCATAGGTAAAGTTATACCTATTGCTATTATTATGAGCATAAATATACCATTATAGACCTATATAGTATATATAAATATGTAATATATAAATGTAAACGCAACTTGGATAAAGTTACTTGTAATTATAAAATAAATAAAAAATTGATATTACAAAAAACTTTTTTTCAATGGGCACATGATCAGCCATTTTATACCTGATCCTTTATAAGGTCAACTACTTTGGTTGTTTGGTACTTTGCAGGCTTTGTGAAACTATCAAATGGCCACAAAAGGCTTGCATGAATTAGAAATATACGAAACTGGACACTAAAAAATCAAATTAAAAGCGGCAACAAATTTGAAATAAAAAAAAAATTACTTTCATTAAGGAAACTTTAAGTGCGGGCCAACACGCAAAACCAAACCAAACCAAACCGAACCGAACCGAACCAACAAAGCAAAGCCAAAATTAGAAAACACAACTCGGGAAACTCTTTAAAAAGCTTGGGCTAATAAAAAGCCCTAACCATTTCGACCAAGTCTGCATGAGTGTTGTGCCAGTGTGTGAGTGTGTATGAGTGTGCCCGTGTGTTTGTATGAGTTACGAGTAGTTTTTATTACATTTGTTTCCAGGAATTTTCAGACATGCCAAAACAGGTGCCACCGCAGCACCACTCGGCTTACGTGAGCTGCTTGTTTGCTCATTTTTTAGTGCATTTTCATGGATTTTTTGCTCTCGCCAACCAGCACCTAGTAGTTCCCCGAGTCTGAGTGCCCGAGTGGCCAGCCGGAGTACCGGAGTGCCATGACCTGTGGGCCAGATCTGACACACATACTCTATTTACATAATATGCATATAAATCCGAGTGTTGGAATTTTGTAAAAATGCGTTTACGCTAGATCGGAGATTGGGTAAATCATAAAAACAGCTATTGCCAGATGACCTTTGATTCCAATAAGTAATGGTTAAGGTCAGTTAGCCAGTCACTTTAAAGGATAATCGCAACAGAGTACAGTAGAAGAGAGCTATGTTGGCTAAAAGTATCTTAAATGATACTTTAACCCCATTTTATTCAGTTAAGCCTCAATGTAATTAATCGGTAAGAATTAATTGTGATTTCATACCTCAGTGAAATGAAAATGAATTTTATAAATTGATATTAAATTTTAAGCCATTTCGTAACAAATTTTCAGATACGCTACCACAACCAAAATTTATATATTAACATAATTACGATAATTTCGGCAAAGAACTCGAAGGAAACAACTGCAAATGGCGACTCTGAACACAATTAACATTACTTAAATATACATTAAGGTTAAAGACGCGCAATTTCTTCATGTTTTGAGGCTATTTTTTTTAGGCAGTGAGTTTATCAAAGCCTCGGGTTAGATGGGTGGGTGTGGGAGCTCTGTAAGACTGACGGATCCCCAAAAAATTGCGTGA
This sequence comes from Drosophila atripex, assembly GCA_035045925.1. Classification (NCBI taxonomy): domain Eukaryota; kingdom Metazoa; phylum Arthropoda; class Insecta; order Diptera; family Drosophilidae; genus Drosophila; species Drosophila atripex. The sequence continues at coordinate 13,736,813 of JAWNOP010000070.1, forward strand.
CACACCGAAAAAAAGCATTTCAACGCACAATGGAACCCGGCGGAGAATGGCCTGGAAATGGTGGTGAAAAGGGGACAAAATGTCGAACAGGAAGGGCAATGAAAATAAACACAGTAATTAAGTTAATGAGCATTTTGAGATTTATTATTAATTTACTTTCATACTAGCCTGCGTTGTGCCGGGCCTGCGAAATTTCATTTCGAGTATTTTTTCCCGCGATTTTGTGGTTATTTATTATAATTATTGGCCAGCTTTCGCTTTCATCCGACATTCTTTTTACAGCTTTGATTTGCATTTCGTCCTGGCCAACAAAACTGTGCTAATCTGGCTTTTGAATGTTATTTCAGAATAATTGTTGCGTTATTTGTGCGATTGTGTGTGAACTATTAATATTTATTTAAACGGTTTGCAAATTATTTTAAATACTTTCAGTGCGTTCCTTCAAATGTTCCTTCAAATGACCGTTTGTTTTTTTATGATTATATAGACTTTATTACAATGCTTTGAACCTAAACCTTTTATTGAAAATCTTTGCTATGAACAGATTGAAGAGACAATTGATTGGCCATAAACGACTGCCATTTATGTTTATTAATTTACACGGAACACAAGCACAAAATTAGCCTGGAAAAAAATCTCAATCCCAACACATTTGAAGCTAAAACCATTATCAGAACCCAACCAGATAATGATAATGCTAATGACTGTGGGCCCGAAAGCGATTAAGCGAACCCACAAACGTGTAAACAAATTGCTGACCAACTAGAGCACTAATCACCTCAGAAATAGTCCCTTCTCGGACATATACGCTCCGTTCCAAGGACTCCCTTGGACGCGTCCAGATAACCCACATAATCATGTCTGACTAGCTCTCAACGTGTAAACAAAACTACAATTAATCAAAGATTTTACGTTACGGGACTTTATTACACGAGGCTTTGGTTAATTGCATAAATAAAAGTCTGATGACCGGGGAGGGTAGAAGCTTAATTAAGCCTGCTCCACCACCTGCCGGCTCCCCATGGACTCGGCAAATAAATAATAAAAACACAAATTGACACAAACGCACGCTGGGGCGAGGACAACGGGTGGTGGCCGCACAGGATGGGATGGTGGGACACATACGGTTCGAAAGGAACAAGGAACAAATGAGACACAAAGATGTATTGTGTCCTTAGACAAACGAATTAAATGAAATCGTTTCCGTTTATTGAAACACATGCCCAAAATAATAACACATTCCTGTCATGACACAGGATACACCATAAAAAATAACTACCAAACTAATTCGAATGTTCCATATTTTTTAGTTTATTGGAAAAGGAAAATCTTTGCAGACAATACCGCCATTATCCAATAAACAAAATATTTTAAAATTTATCGGTTGGCCCAGCAACTCTGGTTCTCAGCACAATACTACCTAGGCACTTCAACCGAGGTGCTTGCTTAGGGGCTTCGCCCCTATAAACGGTTTTTTTTTTTGTTGGATTTTTTGTTTGTTTTTAGCTTAAAAGTTTGACGAAATAAAGCATATAAGAATAATGGACCTTCAGGGGAATATTAGTGACTGCGACCGGTCTTTGGAGGATCAATGTTGGACACCCACTGGACGGGATTGATGTAGATGTTGGAGATGGTGCCGCGCAGAGTGTCGAATCCTTGATTTAGTGGAACGGGCTTGGCCCGCTTGTCCACCTGCTTCATCCAATTGTTCCAAGCGCCCTGCGATCTCTTCTTCCGCTCCTCCTCCTGCTTTTTCTTGAATTCCTGCTGCTTTTGCAGCCGCATTCGTTCCCGCTGTTGTTGCTCCAACTTGACGCGCTCCCATTCCTTGAGTCGCTTCTTGGTGACTTCCGGTGCCACTTGCCGTGCGGGTCCAGCCGATGGTGGGGATCCCAATCTTTTTCCGGATATGGAGCTAGTGGTGGTAGAATTGACGGAGCTCGTCTGGCTTAAGCTAGCGCTGGTATTTCCCGATTTCCGGACCGGAGCCTTCTGTTCCTTCTGCTGTTGTTCCTCTTTGCGACGGCACCACTCTTGAAACCGTTCCTGGGCTAGTTTCTGGCGAAGAACCGCCTCTGCTTCGCGCTTCTCCCGCTCCTGCTTCGCGGCTAGGATCTTCTGCTGTTTTTGAGCCGCCTTCCTGGCCTTCCAGTCCTCGAAGGCCGCCTGGCCCTGCCGCTCCTTGACCTCTTCGAGATTCTTGTAATAGGTGGACGTATCAGACAGAGTCAGAGAAGGCACGTGGCTGCGATTATCGGAAGGCTTCAAGGCATCACCGTACATGTCCGTCCAGCTGCAAGTGGACACAGAAGAGCCATCGTGAAGACGGTGGCTGCCTCGAATGCTCATGTTGAATGTGCGGCTCGAAAGCTGGTCCTGATCGGCTTCACTGACGGCATCTGGTTGAGGAATAGCCTTGGTCTCTTCGCGGGTATTTGGCGTAAAGAAGGTCCTGCCACTGATGTTGTCCAGATTGTCACCCCCACCGATGCTCTCGGTCACTGTCGGCGTAAAGCTGCCAAAAGAAGACATGCTCATCGAATCAGCGTTGACGTTCATCATGGTCTCTGTATCAGTCATGGATGTTAGGTCTTCTGGCTTGCCCATCATTGTCATTATGTCGCTCTCTTTGTCTGTATCATCTTCATCCTGCACGTCCTGCAGATCCTGCAGATCCCCCAGATCCTCTTGGTCCTGTGCGCCTGTTAGGTTGTACATCATATCACTGGCTTCTTCCTCGTCCAGCTGTTGGCAGAAACTCATGATTGAGTCGACGTCGCTGCCAGATGCATCGCCGCCATCTTCCTGGTATACCAGTTCAGCAACCATTTCCTTGGTCTTGATCGACTTGACCTTCAATTCCGATTGGGCTTCCTTCGGCGAGTCTTGGTCCAAAGATCCGTCGGTGTCGCCTCCATCACCCACAAACCTCACGGTTTCGGGAGCTCTGAATGTGCGATTCGTGTAGCCCAGCATGGATCCAGTATCATCCTCGTCGCTGATATCCGAAATGGGCATGCTGCTTCTCCAAGATACTGGCTGTCGATCCACAACCTTGCCATCGCTGCTACGACGCGCTACGAAGGCCATTCCAAGAGATCTGTGGGAGAGGGCAGTGGCGACGATAAATTCTAGTCAAGATTCTAAATAGTTTTCGGAGCGACCTGTTGTGTTTAGGAATTGTATACTGACGATAGATGTACGTGATGTTTCTGATGAAAGTTACTACATGGATTACTTGAAGGAAAAATATTTGTGTTGAAGCACTAGCCTACTTTCAGGGTATTGGCCAACTCGAATTCAATTCTGGCAAAATGAAAACATTTTAACTAATGACAAACAATTACTAAAACAACGAGAATGGCCAACAAACTATGGCGAAGCCAAAAGGCAATTAAAGCCATACGACGCACACCCACCCGCACACACATTCTACTTTCTAGGATGGGTGGTGTGGCGGGCGCTTTATTGTCGAGTATCCCTGATTTCTCTGTCCCCGGCTAATGGGTGGCCCTTTTCCCTCTAATGGGGGTCTACCCACACGCCAAAAAATATCACACATGCACAGCCCACGTATAGTGTCATAAAAAAACTTATCGTCTTTGGCTTTTAGGCGATTACGGGTTGGCAGACACAATAAAATGAGTTTGTACCTCGTTAAACCGTCTATCGCATTAACCATCATCTTGGCTGCCAAATTTAAAAGAGGGCCAGTGAAAACAATTAAGGTTTTTTTAACGAGCCTCTAAATAAGTTGTCTCAGGGTGTGTAGTTTGCGTGTACGGCCTATTTTCAATTTCGTTTTCTAATTTAAGAATGGACTTGGTCTTTAAAAGCTTGGATATTTTTTCAGCAATTATTTCTGTAAAAACTGAAATAACTATAACTTAGGAATCTTGTTCCTTTCCTTTCTTTAGAAATGTATAACCCAAATTTGATTTACAAATTCTCTGAATTACAAGACTTGGCGCCTTAATTTAGTGGTTCATGGGAAAAATCTCAGCTGCTGCTTCCTTCCTTTAATATTGCGTGACACGTAGGTTTCAAACTTTCAATGAAAGAAAAGCACAATGTATACCTATCAATAGACACAACAAATAACTACTTAGAAAGTTACTTTACTTTACGAGGTACTTTACGAATTTAAAATACTATACATTAAATTATTCCAATTGATTTGGATGATTTGAAAAGTAATTAATTTTCTAGCCCTTGAGTTGGATTTATTTAAGCTTTCAAGTCAGACCCCTTTAGTTATATATTAATTAGTCTATTGACATAAGAAGCCAACAACTATTATAGTACTGAGACTAATAGGATACCTTTAATAATACTAAAAAAAAAATTAAATAGAAAAGGAAATGAAAACTCAAAACTATTTTTGATAAAAAGAAACACTTCAGAAACTGGAGAAAAAAAAATTAATAAGAATAAGAATCTAAGAATTTAAAAACAATAATAATTTGTATTCCTGTGTTATTCGGCAATTGTATGTGGGACTTTGGTCGTTGGACGTAAGTTTAATTAAAAACGTGACAATTTTACCTGTGGCCGGTGCGGCGAATATTTCATACGCCATGTGGGCCCATGACCAAATGCCCGACGCGTCGGTTGTGGATCGACGGCGCCCGGGCCCAGACCATTTCGATTCGTAAATATTTAAAATGTTGTTTACATTTATAACAAATTGTGTGCGGCAATCGAATGTCGTTACATTTCACTTTCGCCGGCCACGAATTTAATTTACTGGATAAATGTCATATTCTGAGGCCGCGATGTGGATTTTAATCAATAAATCGTAAATTTGGTTAATTTCGACACCAGCCAGCATGTCAATCAGTTTCCACGGAATTCCACTGAAACTCACCTTAATACCTATGAGATTCAAAAGCCCGACTACGTCAGTTCTTGGCGATACACCGCTGCACTCTTCACCAAGCCGGTCTCCGGACTCTCTCCAATGCGAATCGAAGTGAAAAAATATATAATTTTTGTAGATACTTGTGAGAATGTAAATGTAAGAGTGAGTGCGAGTGGTTGTGACAGCTGACAAACTACCTACTTGGGGTTAATCAATTTAATGTAATTAAAATGTGTGAAACCGAAATACAGGATACTGAGGATACTGGATTGAAAAGTCCCCCACATTTCATTCGGTCGATGAAAGTCCCTAATTTCTTGGCAGCTCACGCACAATTCGATACGAAGGACACGACTCTGTTCCCCTGCCAGCCACAAACAAATCAGATAAGTAAGTAAGTAAGCAAAAATAAAGTAAAGGAATCGGAAAAGTAAAACACGAAAACCTGAGCCATCGTCCTTACAGAGCCCATTTACTTAATTAACTCATGACCGATGAGTAAGTTTAGAAAATTTTTTCCCCTTAACTTAAAGCCGGTGTTTTTCATTTTAATGATGAATTTTAGAAATTAAAAACATTTTCAATAAAGAATATAATACTTTTGATTTCAGGCAATATTAATAAAGAAAACCATTTATAGTCAATATATATTTGTAAGTCACAAGCTAAATTCTATTGAAAAATAATAATAATAATATTTCCCCCACACGTTTACGTTTAATTTATTGCATTTTTCAAATAATTTCATATACGGATATCTCTGTGGCTTAAAAAATTCCTCTAAAAATTGTTTTAATTATGCAATTAGTTGCCGCAAAAAATTCCAATAGTCTAATGATTGAAACATAAATATTTTTGAAGAAAAATGCGGAGTGTATTTTTCAACAAAAAAACCTGAATATTAAATCAAATTATATTTAGCCACCAGTTTCGGTCTCTCAATGTCCTCAAATTCTATTAGCCTTATTGAATTAGGAAACTTTTAAACAAAATCTCCTGCAGAATTCCCTGACTTTATAGTTGGGAAAATGTTGAGCCACTCTCACATGCGACAAAATCAAATTTACGTGTCATATGAACTCTGGATTGACACAGTTTTTAAGGCAATGACTTGTGGAGAATGTTGGTTGGGATGGCAGACTCAAAGCAGACACAGTCGACCACAGCAGACACTCGGATAGAGGCAAGTTTGCTGGAAAGAAGGCGGCGAGACGGTGCAGTTACTGTTGCCCCTAAGCCATAATTGGTTGCGTCACTGCATAAGTCCCGAGTTCCCTTCGAGTTGTTGTCGTGACGCTGTCGTCGACGTTGTTGTCGTCATAACAACGCCCCCGCAGTCTCATCCCCCAATTCACTCAGAAACTCACTCACTGCCTCGAAAACCAACTGTGTGTACTAGTTTGAAAGTATGCAGCATTTAAATAAGATAAATGCAACCGTCCACTAATTGAATTGCTGACAAGATTCTTCAAGCATCCGCACACAGCCAACAAACCCGAAGCCATGGCTGCCGTCTCTCCAAATTTCGGTAATTAATAATTTCAAGTAAGCGGAAATGTGACACAGGCATGAAGTGTATACTATCAGGATCAGAGGCAACCTGAGAGGAGCAAGTTTTGTCCGCGCACTCGGTTGTTGTCCGAGAAACTTCGTTTCGACTGTGTGTCGGTAGTTTAAAGTTTGGATTGTAGGCAAGTTTTCTGAGATACATGGATAAGTGCGGCTAGAGTGATGACAGATAAATGGAATTTGTTAGACAGGCAGAACAGTTGCCAGTTGCCAAAATAAACTAGAAAAGGGAATCAATTTCAAATGGGCAGATTTAAAAAGAGTAATCATAAATAAAGAATAAATAAAATCAATAAATAAAGCTAAAAATGATGCCACTAGACTCAGCTACGGTAAGACTTAGCTAAAAGTCTACTGAAAAATTGATTGTTTTGAGACAAAATTTGTTTTACAATGTTTATCTTAAAACAATCTGATAAAGGGGTAATACAAATCTTGTATGGCCTTCAGTTAGTATAAGTAATAAATGGATAACCCTTATTAGCAGAATGTTTATAGATTTTTTTCTGAAGTGAGGGTCTATCCTTACCGATAAACTAATTCCGTATCTCTATGCCTTGACTTTAAAGCCAACAGAAATATACTTGCCCTACCTTTGAATACCTAGAACATCTCAAAGTCTCGGCCCCAAAAACATGCCTATCATTGGACCGTGTCGGATCTGGCGAAATGTATCTTTCACGCACAATTTATTTGTAATGATGTCGAGAGCACAGGCTCGGTGGAAAAAGCCAACCATGAGTTGCGGATAAAAAAAACCAAATCGAGGCTGCTATGGCACATTAGTGGTTCCACGAAAAATCCCCAATCATAAAGAGAGAGCAGAATCGTGGCAACTTTTCGCGAACGCATTTTTCATGTCGAAATCGTTGGGTCTCCAGCAAATGATGTCCCTTGAGGTGTCGTTTTCGGTGGAGAGAGGAGTGGAGCAGTCGAGCGAAGTAGCCGCATGTGTAGCTCTAATGAAATAAACATGTTTATTAGATACGAATGCTAGTCAGCGAGGGACCATGCTTTTTTTACGGTTACGCTTCTTACTGCCTTTTTTTCTGTGTTCACGGGGCGTATGATTAATATTAAGTGTAGCTGCCTTACACCTGTCCGCTTGGAATTAATTGAATTATTTTTTGCTAGAAACGTGCCGTGGAAAAATAGAGAGGAATGTTGGGAAGCGACGGCAAACCAATGGCATTATAAATTCAAAAGGCATCAAAAACAGAGGAAATGCAATTAAAACGGTGCAAGGTCCACATCACCTCCCCAAAGTGTTCGTCTGTAGTGTGGCTAAGCACAAATTACCAACAGCTACTTAGACGGTAGTAAAATAAAAATGGTAAAACTGGTCCAGAAGCTGCAGGCAGAGCGACTGCCCTATTATGCTTAATTAAGCTGCTTTTCGCACTTCTCGGAAGCAAAGTTGGTGGAAAGAAAGTGGCCTTCTTCGAAACGCTTCACAGGTGCGAGAGGAAGTCTTGCAAATTGCATAAATTGTGGGAATAATAAGGAGAGTTATGGAGCTTCAAGGGGACTTGTTAAGAGAATATTAGTTACATTCCTCCAAGAATTTCGTAAGGAAGGATTTCACAAAAAAATTCATTAGCAAGTGGTAGTATTTCTTAGCCTAGCTAGAATTTCGTAACGAAACTATTTATAGTTTAACTGAATTATAAAATATAAACGTACTTGTTGGTCAGACCTTCAAAAACTTCAGATACTACTTTATTTTATTTCTACTTTACTTTAGTTACTATTGATCATAAAAAATGTAACTAACCATTTAATCCGGAAAAAACCAATAACTAAAATGAAAACCAATAGAAAATAAGTGGAATTTAATTTCAGAGCAGTGTTCATTCAGCATAAAAAGGTAATGAGGTTAATGTTTGCATTGAACCCAAAAAATGGCGAATGCAAAGCTATGTTACTTCAATATCAAGTCCTGTCCTAGCCAACCGCCTCATCTTCCTCTCCACCTGATGCCATTATAAGGGCATCGCGGGATTTCAAAATGTTTGTGCAGAAAAGTGAGGTAAACAAGCTGGCAAAAGGGAACATTTGAACATTTGAAGAGACCAACTAATCAAGGTAATGAAATCATTTTTATTTAAGCTTATTTTTCCATTTTTTCCTACCGAGAGGCTGAACGGTCTCTGGCAAACAAAAAATGAAGGGAAGTACAGTTCAAAGTGTTGGTTGGAGGCTGGGGATTATTTTTTTTATCCCTTTCCGTTGTTGTCTGGCGATTGCACTACTCACTTGGCCCAATCCCCCCATCGGCTGGGAGTTGTTTATATTTAAAATTAAATGTACCAGACCAAAAGGTAGATTAAAGAAAAGTGCTTAGGTGGTTTTTAAGAAGAGGTGTAGGTAAAACGCATAGGTTTGATTAAAAAAATATCTATATTACACAGAGAATTTAAATAGTATTAAATAGTATACCTTATACAAATTATTTGGGGAAAATTGGGTATTCGATTTATGAACCACACTGCGTTCCATGGGTGACTTTGCAAATACAAAAGCTAATTTGTTGACAGGGAAAGGGAAAGGAGCCAATATAGAAGATGCTCGTAACAAAGCCATCATATAAACATAACCATGAAAGATATTTGATATAATAACATACGTGACCGCATTTACAATTTTCAAATCAAAATCCAAGCTGTGAAAGAGGGAATCTTCTGGGTGTGGGGCCCGGAATGAATTCATTGTCTGTCTGTAGCCGCGCATGTGAAATGAATTTAATGCTGATGGCTGAGTGGTTGGCATTCATTTAAGTGTCATAGGCTTGCCATGAAATTTGTTAACTTTTATGCATTATAATTTTGGTGTTGAGCCATTTTATGATTGCTTAGACAGCCAAGCATAGATTGATGGAATTAGGGGAAGAATATGTACGGGGCTTAGACTGCATTCCGCTGTATCTGCTACACAAAACAATCAGCTCTTGAATTTCAAAAATTTTCAAAGAATTCCACTAATGCACCCTCCTGACAGAATTCAGCGATGGAAATTCGGTTGCGGCTGGAAGTAGAGCCTGGCATCCTGTCGTATAATTAGCAATAATGAAGTCATAAAACCGCAATGCAATCAGGAATGCGCAAAACATACAGTTTAACACAAGCCCGACCAAAAATGAAGCGCTGAAAAGCCGAATTGCATACAATGGGGCGGCGGTAAGGAGAGGCGGCAGTGGGGGCGGCCAACTGCAGACATGCCACTGCACCTACCCATTCATTTTGTTTAATGCCACGAATAACCAAATTCGAAGTCAGGGTCGCGCAGTCATTATAAAATATTTATAAATCATTGGCACGCATAATTAGCCTGTCACAAAGTGCCGAGATTTTGGTCGTTACCAGTTTGTCTCTAATATTTATATGGCACTTGTCTTGTGCGCGAAATTATTTGAAATTCGCTTAGAATTTGACGCTTCATTTAGGGGGTTTCATAAGCCTTTTAAGCCATAAGACTGTATCTTTTATCTACATTAAAAAAGGACATGTTCTTTTCGAGTTTATGCCCATAGTTCCCAGCAAACTGCAGACCATGCATATTTTACCATAATCTACCAAAGATTATTAAAGACTCAAATAAAATAAAAGAGTGTCCTACAATGGAAAATAAATAATGGCATCGTATCAGTTTCGAGCATACTTCGAAGGACATACATGAAAGCATGTTTCGTTGGAAGGAATGGAAATTCGAGACCCATTACAAAGTGATTATACCCTTCGCCAAATTGTGTGCAGGAGATCCTTGCAATGGGGATGGGGCGTCGAAACACGATGTCATGTTGCGACAGGCGTCATAGCGTTATGCCCCGCATCCGTCGGTGTCCTCCAGCATCGGTCTGCATCCCGACTCTTCTGTTCGTAAAGGTCATAAAGTAATCAGCGGAAATGTCAATGAGTCGCCGCCATTTACTGATGTGTCGGCCACTGAGGTTTGCACCGTTGGCGTCAGCATATCACCAAGGTACGATATGTATTCTTTATGTCCTGCCAGTGCGTTTTGCGGGCGGTGTTGTGATGCTGCTGTTGTGTCTGGGAGTTGTAATTAAAATTTTCCACAGCATATGTGCAACGGTGTACTTCACAGACTTTATTGTGTGGGCTTGGGTGGAAAAAGACACCCAATTTAATGCCAACATTGACGGGAATTGGGGCAACACCGAACAATTACGGAACAAAAACTCAAATGTAGATCCGACAGCATCTCCACTCAAAAAGTAGGGCCTTGTCAATCGAGTCGAAAATAAGAAAACGAATAAATTATACCATTAATTTTTCTCAATTCAATACAAACGGGTCCGCACACTTTTTCCAAAATACCTGCGAAATGGCATTCTGTGGTCACGTAGACGAAGATGGTGAGCTGGTTATCCGAGAGGAGATCTACAGCTCAAGGACTCTCCTCCGCCGCTCCACGTCCTCCTCCACCGAGTCCCCTATGTCCCAATCATCGCCTGAGGCAGCGACCCAAAGTATCACTAGCCGCACTTATTCCATGAAGTGTGACACCGATGATCTCTCCCTGGGGAGCTGGTCGGCGGTGTACAAGGAAACCAAACAGTCGGTGCCTTCTCTGATATTCAGTTCCCACTCAAGCTCCTTGAATTATATGCATAATGTGGATAAGGTAGGAGGATTTCAGCCCCGTTTTCCACTGAACTCAAATCGCTGCTCTTATTTTAGGTGCGCCGGAACCCCAAGGAGGCCTACGACAACTGGTACTCCGCCAAGCAGCGGCTGCGCAAGAAGGAGATCGTGATGCTGAAGCAGGAACAGCGCTATGGCCAACAGCAGGCGGAAAGACGGAAACAACTCGCACAGATGTCGTACGAGCAGTGGCTATGGAACAAGGCTCAGGTGGCGGCGAATCAGCGGTTCGAGGAGGCGATCGATCAGGAAAGTACCTCTCAACCCTCCAGGGAATCAGCCTCTTTGGCGAGTCGGGCTACCAAGCTCGTCAGGGGGAAGCGGAATGTGTCTCAGGACGAAGTGCGTCAAGTGGTGGAAAACTGGAGAAGGAAGAAGCTGCTGGAGTTGCAGGCGCAGCGGGAGGAGAAGCGCCGGGAAATGATCTCCAAGGAGCAGGAGCAGAAACGGCGCAAAGTCCTGGCCGAGGCAGCTTGGAAAAAGTGGATTAGCAAGGTGGGTCAGAAACCCAAGCCAGTGCCCCTCAACCAGGGAATAGACTCCCTACGCGGCACCATCTCGAAACTGTATGTGAATCCCCAGCGCTGGCAGGACCCTCTAAAGGAGGTAACCAAACCAGCCCCCCAAACCGCCCCATCAAAGAAGTAAGCAACCGAATTAGTTACTCTGTTATCGATTGTAGTTTGTCTATTCAAGTTTTGTGAGTAATTTAAATTAATATGAAAATTATTTAAAACTATAAAAAGGGTTGCCAAAATTTTCTACCTTTCTGGTAGTTATCGCAAACTAATTCAATATTTATCTATGGACAATTCCAAAATTCTATATACAGTTTAAGCAATTATGTAACTCATACGATAAGTGAACCAGAGGATATGTTTGATGGCAAATAGCTACGAATTCGTTGGAAAAACACACAAGCAAGTAAAACAAAAATCGAAATGTATCCTTTAGCTTCACAACCAAGTTGCACACTCAATAAAATTTCAATTGTTGTTGGACAAGATTCATTTTTGGTCTCGCTGCAAGCCCAGGACGAGGGGGATTATAGTGCAGTGGGGGGAAATGGGGTAGGGCTTTGTCCATTTTCATTAGATTTTCAGAACTACATCGTCGAATGCTGTATACGAACCTGTTGTCTGTGAAGTTACAAAATTATATTGGTCAAAAATAAAATAAGGTACGTATGCTCCCAGTGGCTGCTACCCGAATGGAAACTGAATCGCAAGGATATTGAGATTGGATGGTTGGAAAGGGGGGAGGGCAAAAGGGAAAGGGGCGAGGCGAGGAAACCGAAATACAAACAAACACAGCCAAAGGCCTAAAGTTCATTTGCACAATTTCCCTGCTTTCGGCCAGCTCGCAGCTCCCCTTGCAGCAAAGTCAAAGGCTAGTACGAGCTGGGCAAACAAAAAGACCAAAAAGACGTTGGAAATCCTTTTGATGAGGTCAACGTCGGTTTGGTTTCCTGTTCACACACATGCACCAACCTCCGTATATATGAGAAAATGCACAGTGATAAAAAAATGGGTGCTTTTTAAGCCATACATACGTTTTTGGTTCACACATCCTGTTTTATGATGGCCTATCAGTCGTTCCTTTTGCGTAATGTTTGATCACAACTACCTTCTTTTTTCTGACTGTGCACATTTGACCAGTCGAACGCTTATTCGGTGTGTGTCCTGTGTGTGTATTTACGAGATACTACTAGACTTAGATGAGGAAAAAGGGTGGGGCCGCCAAGGGGACATGTGCCGCATATATAGAGCATTGGCAGGATTAAATTTGGAAGGTATTGAAGCATGTTATTCGTCATCAATGTAGTTTGCACTAACTAGTTTGTGTTGCGTTTGCTGCTTTTGTTGTCGTAGCTATTGTTGTTGTTGCAAGGGGTGTTATTGTTGCTATTGCACCACAACTTGACCGAGGAGTCAAGGGGAGCCAGGGCAAAGAGTCAAGTCGTTGCCAGGTTGTTTGCATTGTTTACGCACTTTAGCTTTGATATTATTGCAGTGCGTATTTCGGCCTGATAACCATGGCCACATGGCCAAGGTAATGGCCAGCTTGAGCAGGTCAGAGCCCAGCTCTGGCAACCAATTGATTGAATCACAGCAAGGACACGTTGTAAGTCAACTATAAATATTTTACTATTTTTCGGACTACTTAAGAAAATTATTATATTATGTTGAAATCTAATTAATAATATAAGTAAGCTGCTGAAATTAATACTCGGGGGATGTAATAAAATATTAATTACCATTGAAAGGAGTTGAGATTATTTTCATGATCATGGGTGGGTGAGTTCACACTCCATATGTAGTAGGCCAGATCTGCTTTTGTTGGGAAAGTCGTGAACATTTTTCATCATCTGCAGAAGCAAGTCCTGCGTTGCTCTCCACAGTTATTGATCGTTCGACATCAGTTTGATAAATGTGGAGCCCATTGTCTAGAGCCTTCATATCAGCGGCCTCCTTCGGCCACTTTTCTTTTATTTTTCACCTGCCTTTGTCTAATGGCAGCTCGGACTGGATCTCCTTTTTCGATTGCATTATTTATGTGCTCGGCAAGCGGTCCGTTGTGGTTTCCATGGAGGCATAAGAATTTCATTGTTTTCCTACCTAAACACACGGCAATTTATCTCTTGATTTTTTTTTTTTGTTTCTTGCACTGCACTGACAAAGAGCCCAAAATCGTCATTCTTCATGAACTAGGACGCTCTCTTAAAGGACTAACAGCAATCCATATCCATACTCTCTACTTAAGTTCAAACTCACTAAGCCCTAATAAAAAGCGTAACTTTTAAATGCGAATAGTTCCAATAGCATGTCAGGAATTTTAAATCAACAATTAATTAAGACCAAGTTGAAATTCATTACAGGCGCTAATCAGACCCGCATTTACATGAAACCAATAGCCCAGGCACTGAGAAAAAACCAAATAGAATGGAGGGGAAAAATGGGAAATTATGTCAGCAATTAGGCAAACTATGACACTTGAAAGAGACGCACTGGCCAGAGTGGAAAGAGACGACGAAAAAGAGAGACTGTGGACATCATTAAAAAGTCATTTACATGCAGGCTAGGCTGCCTCGCCGGACATTTAGTCGGGAGGTGGGCGAGTGGCTGGACTGATGGCAGATGGCATGAAGGACGAAGAAGTGAACGGATTCGCCTAACGCTCAGACAAACTCAGTGGAACGTTGACTCTGCGACTTGCTAACTGACTGGGGCAGTTTGTTAATTTTAGATTTGAAACACGTTTCCAACTCAATTTTATCGCATGTTACGCCTTGCTGCCTTTTCGCTTTTCGCTTTATGCCACATGCCGACAGGCTGTTGGACGGCCAGGACATTTCCCAGGCCCCCAAATGTCCTCGTGCCACCCCCACCACACCGTGCCACGGATTTTCGAAGGGGGCTCCAAGTGTCGTCGTCACCAACGGTGTTTGACGTTCGTCGTCATTTCCATGCAAAGACTGGTGCAATTAGAGGGCAACGTATAATTTATGCGACTCAAGAACCTTGTTACAAATTGGCCATTGTTACTACCATTGCCATTGATAGGTTTCCCCCTCTTCGTCTTGAACTAGCCGACCTACTACTGCTCCTCAACAGGCCCTCATATGAAAACTTTCAGCACACAATGAAAAGTTTAACAAAGCATCATTCACAAAGTTTTAATATCATTTTTCGCATAATATTTTTTCATGCGAAAAAAGTTCTTTTTTTTATTTTGGTTTTTTTTTTTTTTGAGACTAGGCCCAGCCTGGCTGACTGACCGTACGCATGGGAATCGTGACAGGTGCTTCATAGAAACTCACAAAGCTAATTAAGAAATATGCCAAAGTTGCCTCCACAAAACTTTTTGTCGAAATCTACAGTCGGTGCAGTCTCATCTCTAGGGGGGTTTTACTTTATTTAAAGCGAGAAGTCATAATGTTTATTGCACAAAATTGTAAATAAATGCATTTATTACATTTTTATTTGAAAAATATTTAGGCCCCAAGATTGTCTGTCAAATATTGTTTGAAGAAAAGTTTATAGTTTTAGTCACAAAGTGTGTGTTTGAACTAAAACATCAACAATCCTTGCCAAGAATAAATTTTACGCATAATATGCATCAGAATACCAAATCCTTTTTTCCCCTCCAGGATCTCTAGACCTCGAGGAGCATCTTTATTTAATCAAGCATAGTTTGAAAGTTGAGAAGGAAACTTTTGGCTCTGCAATTGTTTTGCAAAAATGCCTTTTGACATTTTTGTTTACCTCTGTTACTTGCCGGGTCATGAGATGCGAATATTTGTCGCAATCAAATAAAAACTTTTCAGGATTATAAAAAAGGAAGCAAGCAAAGGAGAGTATGAACGGCTTCCCAGGGGAAATCGCAAGCGAAAAGGCAGAAAAAGGAGGCATATCCTAGCTACTTTTGGTTGAAAAATCTAATAACTGTTAAATCACCTGCAAAATGTTCATTTCACAGCGCTATAAACACGCATCGGGGCTCGTCCTTGCCCCAATCCCCGTCCCGTCCTCCGCCGGCCCCTTGTCGACTTAAACACTTACAAGGACTTAACAGCCTTTTGTTATTTTGCCTGCCTAGCCCTGTCTGTCACTTTAATCTGCCTGCCACACGCAGTAAAGTCAGCAAGGAAGCAAACTCATGCGAAGGACACTCGCTCTCTCATATACGAAGAAAAGTTTGCATGCCTGGCTTGGAAAGTTCTTAACACGCGCCTCCGACTTAAATAAGCCATATTCTAGTCGTCTTCCCAGTTCACATCGTTGCCACACTGACTGACTGACTTTTTGCTTTGGCCTGAACAGGAGGTCGGATATTTTTATGGCGTTGATTGCTAATTAATGGCACGGATTTTCACAACATTTAAGCTTAATTTACAGCAATTTAATTTTGATCCGGAAATGACTTACGCACAATCTTAGGAACAATCCTTACCCTTATCCTTGGGATAGAAAATCAGAGCCCACTTAGCAATGAGAACTTGGGTTCTGAGGTTATTTTATCATAACTCAGTAGATACGTATTAAAATGATAATCTTTTCTAGAAACCACTTTGTTTCAGTTAAAAAAAAAAATTGTAAAGATCTTAAATCCCTTAACAAATGTATGCCACCATTTAACCTCCAACCTGAAACACTCAAACAGAAAAACATATTTTAACACAACAACTTTAGTGTTATTTACCAAACAGATTTAACTTTACATTTATTCGGTGAAGGCCTTTAAGTTTTAAAAGAGCATTCCTCGGAGAAATAATTTCGATTTCTATCAATGAAAATGTGTGTAATACATGGACATCTAATGGAATTTCGTGTTTTGAGGGCTTTCAGCAGTTCACTGGCTTTTTCACATGTGTCTCTCTTTTCGATAAAAGCAAATTGTGTAGCAAACGTCATTGAAGCCGTGCAACTTGTTTGTAAATTATAAAATAATGCCGGCTGCATTGCCAAACGTCGCCATCCGCCCTCGTGCCTCCTGACTGCTGCCTGCTTCCTTTTGTTTTTGCATTTTGGTAAAAGCCATAAGGGGAGTGGAGCCACGGTATGGCAATTTTTTTTGCCCCCATGACTAAGTGGCACATTTTGACTTAGCTTTTAGACACAGCGACTGGAGCGTATAGAGAGCGCTTCCAGGAGCGAATCCCCACTAACCACATCGACAGATGAGGCTGCAACTAATTGGCAATTAGATAAATATTTATGGTTTGTAATTTCCTAGGATTGCTATTTTTATGTGTGTTGCATATTATTAAATAATCAAAATATTGATCAAATCATAATTTATTGGATTTGTAATAAAACGCAGCTGCTTGTGAATATCCGAATGGGACTAATTCGATTTTTTTAAATAAAATTTTAATATAAAATTTTAATATTTCTATAGCTTGCCATAAAATGCATATTTTTTCACAGTGCACTATTTTGATGTTTTGAATTATGTCTGGATTTCAGGAATCCGCTACTGGATACTGTGGCTGGCGTGGCGAGACGCTCGGCGTTGTGGCATTGCAGCTTGCATGTCTGCCCCGCCAACACACTCGACTGTCGGCACTGTCAAATAACTGACATTACCCCACCACACCACCTGTGCCCCACCACTGGCTGGCTGGCTGGCTGGCCCCCGTTGCATCACCGCAGACGACGCCGAGTTGTCGTCATCAGTGCAACGTCGCACACATTTCGTGACTGCGAACAATAAAAATTTCGATTAGAATGTAAAAGCAACAACCGGCCGCCGCGGCAACTCCAACTGCAACGGCCACGGTAACGGCAACGGCAATCAAATGGTGCGGACGAGGCAGGACGATTGGGCGACGGGCAGGCAAAAGGGCGGTCTCAGACGTATAATAGCAAGAAATAGCTAAATTGTATATTAATAGAAAATGAAATCTAAAATGTTATTTGGCCCGGGTGGGTGGCGGTGGCAGTCAGTAGCAGAGCTCGGCCCGGTGAACTTTTCATGTGAATTAAGACAATAGACTTGCCAAACAATATGGTAACATAGTTTTACTCTAAAAATTCCGAAAATATAATTTACCTTTTGGTTTTGCGTCAGTGATTATTGTTTGCTATTCCCACACACACTCCTAGACCCAAACACTTTTACCATAGACTGAAAAGTTGAGTGGTTTTCAAGACAACAGAGTGTTTCACAAATCGTCTCTGTCAGACGACGTATTGAAGTTACAATTGGGTAGACAGGAAGGTATGTAGGTTCATCCAAACTCCAAAATCCAAAAACTTTTTTTTTTTATCGATTACCCTAATATATTTTAACAATTGCCGGAAATAAGAGGTTCAGCAGAATGGCATTTCTGGGTCGCATGAACAGCCAGGGTTCCCTGATCGATTGCGAGGTCTTTCGCGGTCCACGGTCCAAGAAGAATTCGCCCCAGAGCCCCGCCAGCTCGAACGAGGAAGACGACGAACTGTGCGAGATGCTACCCCACGCCAATGGCTCCAGGACCTACATCAAAACTTACGACAAGGGGAGCCTCCTGCCGGCCATAGGCAGTCCCAGCACGGTGCGCTACGTGGGCAGCTCCGTGTCGTCCAGCGACCTCGTCTCGTTGGACGAAACGGAGACCTCCACCCTGCGCTGCGGCTCGCTCCCATCCACGGGCACCCTGGACGAGGCCAAGATCGATGAGGGTGTGGTTGCCGAGCTGGAGCTGGACTCGGATCCGGACACCCTCCGCGTCCAACTGGACGACAGCAGCAATAGCAGCGTCGGCAGTGGCAGCAGTGGTAGCAGGGGCAGCAGGAGTGGCAGCAGCAGCAGATTCAGCTCCTTCCGGGAGGAGGACAAGGACTCGACCACCTCGATGTGCAGCTGGGAGGAAGCCATGTCCCGCAACGAAAGCATGCGGCCCTCGCAGGACAGTAACCCCAGTGTCACCGTGTCCTCCCTTCGCCTCAACTCTGGTCGCGGATCGCCGCCCCTGACCTTCACCCGCCGCCTCGACCCCATGCGCCTGGAACGCCCGGCAGCGGAGGCCTACGAGAACTGGCTATCGGCAAAGCGCCGGCAGCGTCTGTGCAAGCGGCAGGCGGACCGAGCGGAGCAGGCAGCGCTGCAGGAAAGGATAGCTATGCGGCAGCGGATGTCAAAGGAGCGGTACGATCAGTGGTGCCGGCAGAAAACCCAGCAAACCTATACCACCAGCAGCACTCCCGCACCCAGGAACCCCCAAACAGGTGTACCGCCCAGGAATTCCTATGCAGGAGTACCGCCCAGAAAGTACCCCAATCCTCAAAGGAATCACCTCCATGAGTGGGAGATGGAAAAGCTACGCTTGGCGGAGCAGCGCAGGCTGGAGCTCCAGAGCGCCCAGCGGCGGCAAATGCAAGAGAAGATGCAGCGCCAGCAGGATGCAGAACAGGCTTTCCAGCGGTGGATCAAGAACGTGGCCCAACGACCCAAGCCAGTGCCCAGCTGCCAAGGGATGCAGTCACTCCGCGGCACCATATCTAGTATATACATCAATCCCAAGCAGTGGGTCAAATGAGGACGGGCTGGGAGTGACGAATCGACTGTTTAGGATCTGGAAAGTGCAAATGAACACATAAAGATAGGCCATATATATACCCATTTGAATAAATTAAATAAATGCCACATTCGGTAAAATTTTTGTATATTAAATGATTGGGTTTTTTAAATAATTCATAAAGTGCTAAAGTCATCATGTACCCCATGTGCCAACTTTCCCCTCTTCTATGAAAGTGACTTGAAAGGTAACCATCCATAAGAGGGGCATGAAACATGAAAAGAGCAAATCCCATCGCAGGTCAAACGCTTTCAAAGTTCACACTACCTGGTGCTCGCATTCCATTAACGAGCTCTACTTGGCCTAACCCACAAAGCAGCTCCATTTGAAGTCTTTATACACATATCTCATTGAGAATAACCGGAGTGCGGATGTGGATGGGAGTTATTCCTAACACTTGAAATCAAAACATTTGCTGGCATTCATGTGGCGTCTCATCAATGTATCCTTTTCACAGCCTGACGCTCTCCGGATGTTTGCTTTCGAATCTTTAATGCTTTCCTCATAAAATCATCGAGTTGAAAAACTTTTACATTTATGAGGTGCCAATGAATGTATTATTATTAAAGCTCTTACAGTTTTTAGTCTTCCCACTGGTTTCCTCTTGGGAGGAAACAGTTCAGGTTAATAAAACAATCAACGATTCTGAAGTTTGGCCGCCCTCGGCTGATTTATGTTTAATTAAATGGCCAAAACTGTCTTGCACCTCTTATTTTTTAAGAGCAGCTAACCTCTGAGAACTTTTCCACCTGTCGCTCAAGTGACACAATAAAAATGAGAGACGGGCCGGGTCGAAGGTAAGGCTGAAGAACTGAAGAGCAGAACTGGGCAGGCTGGAAATTTATACAAAGTTATTTAATATGAAAATGGCGTGCAAGAAAAAATTGTGTTATTATTTGTGCTTCGGTTGGCTCCAGGGTCACTTGGCCTAAAGCGATTTAGTTGCTTCATTCTCTTTTCGGGCTGCGAGTCGAATGGGGAATGGGACTCGAGATGGAAATCGAAAGACGACCCGACGAGGACTCGCATTATATACCTCACCGCAAGTAATAACACAATTATTTGCATATATTCATCTGGAAAATTAGCAGCTCCCAGTAACCCCTGCCTGAGTCAATTTACATGTTAATCAAATTAAAGCAGCTTCCCACTTTTTATTAATCCGAAGCCATCGGTTCCCTGGAGCGAGCATCAACAGTTTATATATGAGTTTCTCATTTCGCGTTTCCATTTTTTCTGTTTTCATACGGGGGGCATTTTTTAATAATTTAATCCACTGCAATTGAGCGTCATGGCATGCATTTCAAGCCTAGACAGATTTATCGAAAACACAAACAAAGACCATCCATACCCTCCGTGCTGGGCCGTGCGAGCTAAGGGAGTGGAAAAAAGGAGAATCAAATATTTTTGCGCAAACATTGATTGGCAATCGCAGTGAAAGGCGATTTCGGTGGGGTGGTGGGTGGATGGCTTGATGGGCGCCGGCAAAAGGATAAGGGTGGTGCTCGGTAGCATGGTGGTGCTGCGTGTTAACATACACCCGAACATCTGTAAATGTTCACTCTGGCCAGGATACATGTGGAGAAAATATTTTACTACCAAGAGATTAAAGCTAAAAAGTTAAAAACAAAAGTATTCAGTGAAATAAATGAAATGAAATACCTTAAAACCATTTTAAAAACATATATTCTTTTCAGAAAATAATATACACTTTGTTAGACTTTAACTTTTCATTACAATTTTATTAAAATGCCTTCAGAACTCTATTCAGAATTTTATTTATCATTTTATTATGCGTATTCAAAGAATTAATCCAAAACTTTCCATAACATTTTTCCTTTTTAAAGACATAAAGTAATTTAGATTAATAGATCAGATATTTTGAAATATATTTTCAATATTTTTTTTCTTGTTCTGTACACATGTACTCTCGCCCATAAAGTCATGATGAACTCCTGACGCACACTGTTCGAGGGCGTGACGAACAAACATTGGATGATAAAAAATCGAAAGATGAAAACAGAAGAGGTGAAAGGTAAAGTGGGAAACGCAGACTTGTTTTATAAATGAAAATTCATTGAAAACTGATAGCGTGTAAAAAATAAACGGCATCAAAATATGATGTGTCCTTACTGAAGCTTATCGGCTACCATGAAACTGACGCCGAAATTGATGGATTAACCAGCCAGGTAAAAAACATCAGAGTACTTATTAAGCAAACAATATTTTAAAAGTATTATTTAAACAATAAAATCGTATAAGCTATGTTTTAATAAAGAAGCTATAACCTATTAGAAAAAAATAAATGATTGAAAAGTGTGTGTAGGAGGCTACTAACCTTCTAAAAGTCATCGTGGTAAAAACTTTGGCATCAGACACAGAAATATGTGTCAATAACTGTTACCAGAATGAAAAGATTTCGGTTTTGATTGGAGCTTTTTTCCAGAGGCAATTAGCAATAGAAGTCAGAGACCCAGTGCTTTAGAAGTCAACTCAACCGAATAAAATTAATTAAAAAAAATTGCAAGATTCATAAATCCAAAATAAAGCCCATTGATGATATGGTACTTAGTATGACACATATCTCTTTGAATAACTATACAAAATATTCAAACCTATCCGATCTCAAACAGCCGATCAAAACTTTGAAAAACAATGTATAATATCCGCATATATTATGCATTCCCTTCGCAGGCCATTGTACGGGAAATAATAATTTAATTAGCACAAGCCACGTTGAGGGCAACTGCAGCAGCCAGGGGTTATGAGCTTCGGCCTAAAATTTGCATACATATCAAAAATACCAATTATGGCTACATTCTGCTGTCGCCAATTCATGGATGGCCCCCCTGCTTTTCTGCTCCATCTTCGTGCATTAGACCAATTCACTGGCCACATAACGAGGGATAGTATGTGTACATGTACTGGCCCTTTTCAATGGTGCTCGTGTATTAATGTTCAAAAGTCAATTAGTGGTTTCCATAAATGTGATTAAATTAAGTGACAATATTGTTACAATTTTTGCACTTTTTGGCTTTTGGCTTCATTTGAATTGGGCTAACAGTTCCCTGTAAATTGGCTTACGTCGATGAGCGTCGGAGGGCCGGTGTCGTTGCATTTAATCGAAAAATTTAACTTTAATTTGGCAAGTAATATTTGAGCAATTGTGTCAACGAGGATTTACGCCACAAAATTATACACGCATATACTTTGTAGGCAATTTACACGGTTATTTGTTATTATACATGGAACTTGTAAAGTACAAAGGAAATAGTAGAGGGCGAAAGAATCCTCTCCAACTTCATAAAGAATGATCAGACACTATAAGATCTCATACCAGACTCCTATGCCATATTTCTTTTGCGTTTTTTCAGGAAAGTATTTTGAAAAGGTTTTGATGATAAGCCTGACGTGGAGTTGAAGAGAAGAGTGTTGGGTATCATAAGAAACTCAATCCTTACCATTTTTATTTTTTATGACGGTACCTGGTATCAGATATACCTCTGTACTGAGACCTTTTAGAGACTTTGGGTACTTTCTTAAATAAACTTAACTCCAGTTAATGGCTGCCAGCCTTTAAGGAAAAACACAAAACCCATTTTCAGCCTTCTACACAATCTCATGACAACATACATATGCAAACCCACACACCAGGGACGTTTTTTCACTTGTCTCTTAGCATTTTTAAAATCAAAAAGCGACACAACGTCAAAACAATTTGTCGTCATTTAAAAGTCGACATTTAAATAAGAAAATGCAAATGCGAGGACAACCGCCAAGCAAGCAGACTGGTACAATTCCAGCAGGACTAACAGCAGGGTCTCTGTCTAAATGTAAGCAATAATATTTTTTATGCGCTTGGAAGACACCGCATACGTTTCGTTTGCATAAAATTAAGTCTAGGCAGGGACGGACAAAAAACTCACACCAGTACCGTACCCGACTACGGCAGCGGGTCCTGTCCCGCTTCTGGTCGAGCATTACGAGCGCAGCTGCAAGTGTAAAGTGCCAGGAAAATCGCCATGCACTGATACACAAATATACCAGAACACACATGCCAACAGGCACTCATACATTGCCTTTGCAAAAACGTGTCTATTACAATTCAATTTGACAATAGGCGCACACAAAAGCCAACCCAAGCAACAAACCAACCATTCAACCGCGCTAAGCTGCCACACAGGCCCTTAAAGCCCCCACACAGGAACACGTACAGGCGCCAAAAAGTAGGCAAGCAAACCGAAAATACCCGAACATCCCAGTACCCTATTTAAGATTAAAAATCCATGCCAATTGTGGTACGGATAAGCTTATTTAGTATTCGTATTTACATATGTTTTTATGAGTATTTGGAATCCAAATTTCATTTGGTTATTATTTTAATTGAATTTGTGGGAAAAAGTATCGCATGCCATTTAGTTGATTATAAATGATTCAATTAATACAAACGTTTACGTGTTTTGTATTCATGCCACTTAAAACATAATTACCCCCGGCATTATTTACATTCACCAATAAACATTTCAAATATATGCTTGAATATCATTGAAGAATTAAATCCAATCAAATTAGCCCATTTATAAGAAGATTTATTTTAATCATTTAGATAAGAAATGCATCATTGATTGAACTAGTCTTTTGATTTAAAGGATATGTCAAGAAAATTACTCTATAGCTATTTATATTCTTAATTCTGAAGAATTTCTCTATAATTCAACTTAAGAAAGAGTATCTAAGCTTCGAACTAAGCACCCATACACTTTTATAGACATTTATGTTTGTTTATTTGTATTTTGGTCATGTGTTTTAACTGCAACGGAAACGTCAAGTAACTTTTTTCAGCTCTACGTATGTTAGTTGATGAAAAACTGGGTAAAAACACACAAAAAAAAAAAAATGAAATGGAAAAAAACACAAAAATCTGAGCGACGCAGGTGGCTCCGGTGGCGGAGGCCACAACAATGGTGACAATATGGAGCACGTTGTGGAGCGTTTGGGAGCTCGACTTCCCCTAGTCCCTGGGGCGTTATTTGCACGTTTCCGGTATAAATACACAACAGCCGAGATTTGTTTATGCGAAATGAAGCGCACAAAAGACAATTCGAATAAATGTAGCCAGAGCGAGACTTTTCCAACCACACCACCCACTCTGGTGGCACTTTTGAAGAGTATTTGGGTCGGCGGGGTTCAGTTCCCTGGTGCGTGACTTTGGCGGAAATAAAATTTGTCAGCTTCTGGTGAGTGCCATGAGTCGTGACTTTAAATCAAGTTACAAATGCTGTTATATGTTTGGCAAACATTTGGGACTTTTCTTTTCCCGGTCCCAACAGGTTGCAAATTGGATCATTATATAATGGAATCCATTATTCAACATGCTACACAACAAGCCATTCCCCCAATTAGATTCTATGTCTCTTCTCAGCCATCAATCATTTATAACCTGATCCAATAACTAATCGCCAAATTGCAAACCATCTTCGTAATATGTTGTGACCAACGAGGAGTTTTCAGCCACCCGGCCAGCCAGTAAATAAATCATATGTGTATAAACTTTTTCACTTAGATAATATCTTAGGGCAGGAAATGTATATGTTGCCGTTCTTCCGAACCTAACGATAGTCATAAGTTGGAGCCGCTACTTGGGTATGCCGAAGGAACAGGACACTAGTTCGAAATTGTATAAAATGGTCGAAATTATTTTTTCTAGAAAGTTTCAGATGAATTCAATATCAATTAGACACCTGCAGATTCAAAAAAAATATTGTTAGCCTATCTAATTTTTATAGGCCCTTTATCCTCTCTATGAATACTTGTCCACCTAGTCAAGTCCGTTGAAGACCATTGAAAAGTAAAGAAAATATGAATATTTTATAAACTAAGAAGTTTTCATAACATATTCGATTTAAGTCAACTACTATTAGTTGAAGACAACAATTGATTTTTAATTGTTAGAGTACTTTGCGTACTCCCACAAAAAAACTTGAGATAAAACCAAAGTCCTTGACTCACTGTACTGGCCCGGATTTACTAGCCGGGGAAAAAAAGTTTATTTAAGGCAAATAGCCTTAGGCTGCAACTTGTAAAGTTATTCTTTCACAAAAATCCACACGCACTCCCACACATGAATGTTTCTTGCCGCTTCTTAGTCCAAAAATATATGCTTCGTGTGAAGGTGACAGGGTGGGGGATACGATATATGTTATATGGAAAAATAGAATATTCGACTACGGCCGATGATGATGAATGGTTGGCGTGTGTGTTAGTTTTGGTAAGAACATGTGAAGGAATTCACATCAATTTGTAAGTAACCCATACAGGGCAGTGGGCGTTTCAGCTTTACACCACGAGCCATGAGTTGCAGCAGCAACAGACTCTGGGATATCTGTTCACCAAATCGATGACTTTAAGAAACCGAAACCGTTGTCCGGAGTCAGAGACCCGAACCAGAGACCAGACTGGTCACGTATTATTATAGCCACAAAGCTTTGTCGCCCTGCCAGAATTTGATTTCGCTTGCCAAGTTATAGGCGCCTGTGCATTTGACTCCTTAGACTGGCCTCTGTGACTTCTGTCCCATCTCCTCTCCAGTCCCGTGGTTTGCTATGCTGTCGTGTCCTGGCACTGGAGTCCTTGTTTGGATTTGGGTGTTGACAACGTCCGTCAGGTCGGCCTGGTCGATGATGGCGTTTGCTGATAACGTGAGTTTCCCGAACTCTCTCTTCTGGCCAGACCTACTAATTTTTTATGGCCCCTGCTGTGGAGCTTCCCTTCCCCTTCCTTTCGATTGTGCTTTTTTTGCTGGCCAAATATCAAATTGTTTTCAGAGCAGTCACCGGGTTTCAGCTTTTTTTGTGTCAGCAGCCAGCCACTTTTTATTGTTGTCGTGTTTCTAGTTTTTCACCACTGGCCCTGTAATCTGCTTCGGCGGAGCGATGCCTGCCCCCAGTCGCGCCTGGGATTTCAGGCGACCGTATGGAGGAGGGTGTGTGTGGAACCGCAGCCAGCTAAATGGAACTTGAAACCTGTCCCCGGATTGTGGGACACCTGCAGCGTCATTGCTGGTATTTAACATCTCAATTTTTGCGCTGGCAGTCCATTTGATTCTTGAAGCATTTTAAGTGACACTGTTGACTTTTTGGATTGAAATTGAACGAAACTATGATCAAGGCAACAAGTAACCAATCTTCCTTGAACTCTAGACAGATTTTGAGTACCTGGTATAGTCACTCAAGTGCATAGCAAGTATCTATTAAAAAGAGTCTTTTAATCTTTTCGCAGATCATATTGCGCATACGAGGGGTGGTACATGTCAGCTCAAAAGTACGCTACAAAAAAATTAAATGGAATAATATTTTTTGTTTATTATTATAATTAATAATCCTATGAAGGTAAGATTTAATTTTACTTTTAAAGCTTCTGAAACAAATTACCTTGATTTTCTCCCGCAGGTTTTCAAGTAGCTTAGAATTGAATCGGGCAAGTAAAGTCATACGCATTGTTACACAAGTATCTCAAAAGCTTACAAAAGCTAATCTTACACCTACACTCAGACACTCACATGCACGATCCCCTCCTGGATGAGCGGCCATCAGACCAATTTTCCATCTGCCTGCACTAAGAGGTGACCAATTGTGGAATTTAAAGTCATCAAAATGTTTGCCATTGCACCAGAATTCAAATTGATAAATTACGAAAATACTAATTAAGACCCCGAGTGTTGTTGTACGACATTGCATTTCGCCATGAAATTATGGCAAGATATTACGATATTAATAATTTCCATAACCCGGCACACAATAAATCTTATGGACTCTGAACACTGAGTAAACTCGGCCACCTCCCCCGTCCCAAATCTCTTTCAAAATCAAACCTCTTGTCTCTGTTTTAGTCAGGAGCCGCTTAAGTTCATGTCATTTGTCATATTTGAATTTTACACTTCCTTCCGGTCGTCGGGTCCCTTGGAATTGCAATTTGCCAGCGTCCTCGGCAGGATTACCCCGCTCCAGCCCCTCCTCAGATCCCAATCATTTTACTCCCCCCAAATGGCTCACCCATTATAATTAACCAAGTTGCTCGAACCACCCGTCATCGTCATCGTCCTCGGCCCGTCATGGGCATGACAAATATCTTCAATTGCAGTTCCTGCCTATCTGCGGGATGCATCTCAGTAGGGCGGTGCACACAGTTGCATTTTCTGTTGCCGTTGATGTTGCTGTTGCTGTTGTTGTTGCTGCTGCAGTGGCAGTTTCACATCCTCAGATGCCTCGAATGTCCACCAAGTTTATGCAAATTTCGTTCGTCGTTGCCTTGATGCCGACATCCTGATTCTCGCTTACTGCCTACTTTAGATAAATTCCAGTGATTATAGATGCTCAATTGCACGTGCCTACGAACATGTGCACTCACATACATCCATTTATATATATGTATATACCCATATCTTTATGTATATATCTATGTGGACATAATTTGGCCTATGAGTGCGTGCGATGGGGGATTTTGGTAAATTGATTTGAAATTTAGTATTTAGATGACTTTCGTGAATTTTGCATGTTGCTGCCCGAATTATTTTCTTATTAATTATACATCTTCTAATGAATACGAAATTAATTATGGCCCCTATTCCAATATATGTATGTAATCGATGTAGAGTCAATTTTATAAAATGGCTTTCCGATTTCCATGATTAATTAGGTAACAAGATGAATGCCTTAAATTATGTCACTGATATGAATGGACAACCTTTGAAAATCAAGTAAAGGTAAATAAATCTGAAAAAATTAATCAATCAGCCAAAGACAAAAGTAAAATAAAAGGAGTTGGATTGATATGAGTACCTCCTATCCTACAGTCATGAAACTCAAATTCAAATTGGCAATTAATACAAAACATCGATCAACCCTTGAAACCCTTTGTACATGTGTACATTAACCCATTGTCGCAAAACCCATTCAAGTGAAATGTGAGACCCGTAAATGTGAATAGAAAATGCAAACAGTTGGCAAACACTTTTCAACAATTCCTGAATCAGTTTCTTGTTACAGCTTTCCTAAATGTTTCCCATCTTTAATCAAAACAAATGGTCAAGTTTTCTGATAGCAAGTCGACTGTGAAAAAATCTTAGTAAGTCTTGAGTGTGACTAATTTTAAAACTTAGAAATCAATTTAAGTACTTCCATTACAATTGTTACTATCAAAATTATTTATTAAATTGAATCTATAATCTTAACATTTAACATTATTTTATTGCAGTGCAGGAATATTGCTTTTGTCTTCCATTTCTATTGAGGGCGTAAAAGTTCTTGGCGATCCTTTATGAAAGTGTTCATGTGTATTGCATTAGATTTGATTTCCAGCTCACTTTACACACTTGATTTCAATTACAAAGTTTCTTCAGTGGCATGTGGAGCATAGTTGGGGGCACTTGGCTAACGAGTACAAAATTCCGACTGCACCACACATGCCCCATTCGAGGGTGAATTGCAATGACCCCTCGTATTAGTTCAGCAGAACCTTGACTTAAGTAACCAGCCACAAGTTGCATGTTTGCAGCGCGTAAATTTTTTCCGTTTATAGCCGAGACAGACAATCAAATGAGAAAGTTGTATTTTATGTGCGGACAACAAATGGTTGGGGGCTAAATGTCAATACCCAGTGCATATAAAATTAGGGGTATATTTTTGCATTTCAAAGGAACCTAAAAATCTGCTACAAATTAAATAAGTTATATTCAAGTAAGCGTTATGCATTACTATTGGCATACATCAAAATATTTAATCTTTTTAATGGGTATCTCTAGCCTATATCCCTAAATACTAAATCCGATGGAGTTTAATTTATTTTCTGCTTGCATTGTGCGGCGGAAGTAGTTAAAATTGAAGAGGCGGACACGCCTCCTCGGAACTACTTAGATGCTAATGATACATTCAAATGAGGAAATCTACAGGCGAAAGGACTTTAATACTAAGTCCTGTAGCATGCACAAAACAAATCCCCACTTGACCACTATTCTGACACTAGTTCACCCAAAAAAGAGTTCTTTAAAAAGCATAAATAGAAAAATATTAAGGACCATCACAGTGCCAAGCACTCTTGGAACTTACGCCTTGGGTTTAAAAAACTTTCCACAGACAAGAGGCTCAAGCACATTACCCAGACACCAAAAACAGAGCTTAGGGACTATGGCAGTTCACGAAATCAGTAGACTGTTGGCTCCATAAAGAGTCATTAGCTAAAGCGGTGGAGTAGTTTACTTTGGACTTGGATTTACGAAATGGATAGTATATTTAGGATATTTGGAGGCAAAACAGCCAGATATGGATTTAAACCATAAAGTCTTTAAGCTAAAACACAATTGGGTAGACTTCTTCTTAAAAATGCTGCATTTTAGATTGTATTTATAACACATTAAATGGAGGATGTATGGTGTATAATTTGTATAAAATATATTTATTTTTATTTCAAGACTACTTTTATCATAAATTCCTATTTTGATAAGCCATATCCTTCAATACAAATATTAATAAACTTGTTCTGAAGATTTTTCCGTCCCCACACTGATGTTCCAATGTTGCCTGGATGTCGTCGCTGTTTATCTATTTGAAGTATTTGAAAAAGCAAGCTTCTTTTGGCTTTGTGGTTGGATTTTAATATTGGCACTAAGTAGCTATCAGAACGTCGCCGGACCATTCAAAATGAAGTGGCTAACTTGTTTATTATTGTTATTATGACTCTACTTCTCTATGGCTCTTTATCTTCATCGGGGTTCTTCTTTTCGCAAGTTTTGTGCTGCAAATAGTTGAGTTTTTCGAGTGTCTGCTTTTCTACAATGTTGAATGGTATTTTCTTTTAATTAAAAAGCAAATTCCAACAGTCTCTGTCATTAGGCTGATTGAAAACTAGAGATATACTCCATGGAAGTAGATGGCTTTCAGGCAGCTGGTCGAGGACCGCACCGGTCCGGACCAGACCGACTCCCAAGTAAGCAATTTTCCCAAAAACAGTAAATAACAAATAACTGCATACCGTGTCGATTTTTAAGTGCTTCGCCTGAAATGGTCGAGCCGGCGCAGAAAAAAAGGGGAAAAAACTGCGAGTAAACTCAAAAGTTGAACTGCTAGTGGATGGCGCCCTCTGCGCCTTCGACCTCTGCAATGTGTCCAAATAAGCACTTGGGCCATGAAATGCCAGCCGCATAATGACCACGGTCGGGGTCTCATTTTCGTTTGCATGTGGGGAGCATGGACTATTCTAAGCCTTCGTGTCGATATGTTCACATTGCCTAATGACTTTCAAACCGACATGTGCCATGCACTTTGTGCGTAATACTTCTAGGGAAATAATAGACCCGTCGGCGTATGCGTGTCGGTAAGAAGGGAACAACTAATTGAAACAACCATTAGAACCTAGTCAAACTTTACAACAACAAAAGTGTATTAAAAATACAATTCATCTCAGTATAAATATATGAATAATATTTAATAAGTTCATAAAAACAAATGTTTAATTAAAATACATTTTTTAAGCACAGGTATTCAAAGAATGTTGAAAAAATATAAAAAAAAATTTATGACATTTCATTCTCTAATTATAAATATCTCAACCAAATTGATTAACCTCTCGGCTAAAATATTTCACATTCCACCAAATTAAATTATACATTTTCTGTTGATTTACTGACAATTGGTAAATTTTTTTTTTTTAGTATTATCTTTTGAAATAACAATACTCTATAATTGATATATAATGGTGACGTCAACTAAGCATTTGGTATGGCTGCATTATTTCGAGTCCCAATCGATTGCATTTTCTGTGTGGAAATGTGATCTTTGGAACAGCGAAAAATCGACAATTCGGTCAGCGAAAACAAAAACTAGCGTCGCAATTAATTTTTCGCGCAAACCGGGCAAATAATCAAAATTGGGAATGAAATGTCGTAGCCCCGGCAGCTGATATGGTTGTTGTTTTTAATGCAGTTGCGTCACAAAAATACGAAAAAATACAATACCCAGCCAGTGGCACCGTTGAGATGGTTCCAAAATTGTTATCCCGTGATTGCGGCGAGTTTTGGGTGGTTTTGCTTAGAGACCACTGTCCCCTGGTCCACTGTCCATTGGCCGCTATCCACTAGGCGCCCCTTTCTCGTTGCCCGCTACGCAGTTGGCAGTCATGAAACAATAATGTCCGCAAATTGACGCCACAAGCTGTTGGTTCAATGAGAATGCCGACCCACGCACATACCACCCATCGACCCACCCACGCTAACTCACTCCAGTTACCTAGGATGCACATGCAGCTGCGTCTGCAGCACTTCCTCTGCGACGCCATATTGAATTTGAGCCTCTGACGGAGCCTACGAGGGTCCTTTGCTCCTCTGTCTTCCCTACATCAACCCGAACACGAACCCGTGCCCAAGCTCCGGGCTATTGGGCCCTCCCTGCCTGTTTTCCTCTTTGTTTTGGTTCTGTTTTTATTTGCCAGCTTGCTTTCTGCTGGTTAGCTGGTCGAATTTCCCGAAATTTGCAGCTTCTGGGCAATCTCTGTACTGGGAGAAATTAAAAAGGGTTTTCACATATGGCAAATTTTGGGGAATACCGCTAAAAATTTAACTTCTAAAGATAAATAGAGAAAACATAAATATCTTTATTATAAAAAGTTAAGTTCAAAAAACAAAAATGATTGAATTTTTTGAGTGTAATTCGCTGTCATCGAAGCGCTTGTCATCGACGGAAGCAAATTGGCTCCCCTCACCCGCATAACGTGGACAGCACGTGCCATAATTATCATAAGAGTTGCGACTGGCCTGGCAACTTGTTGTTTAAAATGCATTGTGATTTGCTTGAAATCAAAAGTTCGTGTAGATTTGTTTGCAGCCCACTGCTTTCAGAGAGTTCTGGCTTCGAAATCGAAAATAAAAATCAACCAAATATTCACTGACAAAGGGTCAACGGTGCGTATACGCAATGACCGCAAACGAGAAATGGGTGAGAATAATTGATTCAATAAAATGAAGGTTGCTCTGAAACCTTTTGAGCTTAAATTATTTTTTATATAACATTTTTTCTAAGAAACTAAGACATAAAAGAAAAAAATTTACATGAGTTCCTAAATACTGGATTTCTCTACGCGAAAGAATGAACAAATCCCTTTTTATTCTTCAAATTTTTGTATTAAAATCCGCCCATAGCTATAAACAAATTAGCCAACAAACCAAAAAAAAAAAACAGAACTATAAACTGGCAGGTTTATTATAAAAGTCTCACCAATAAATACCAATTAATATTTTATCCGCAATATAAAACACCCAAGCTATAAAACAATTTGTGGTTTTTTAGAATCTGGTTTCACGTTAAAACAAAACAATGAAAAAAACGTGATACTGTGGCACAAATAATAATAACAAAAATTGTACAATGTGGTTGAAGGACTCACCACAGCTAAAACAATTCAGCCAATAAAATAGAGGATAAAAGAACCAAAAAGCATTTATTCAAATCAAAACGAATATGGAACCCTGTCCGAAACGGAAAGAAATCTAGTTTGGAAAATCCCGGAAACTAAACTGGGGTCGTCACACACTCGATTGGAGTCCCTCCCCCAGCTCACAGTCCCCACAACATGGTCGACATCCCTTCACACGCACTGTTTGCCATAATGTTTTGTGAAGTTTTCTCTTTTTGGCTTTTTTGTTTTTCTGGTTTTTTGCTGCCCTTTTTTGTTGCTTTTATTGGTCTGTCATGTTTATCTTGGCAAGTTGTTTTTGTTTGCCATGTAATCGAGTCAATTGTTTCCGCTCCGTCGATGGGGCAATCGACTGCGTCGGGTTTTATGCGTTTTTTGTTTTCTGTTTTTTGTTTCTTTGGTAAAAAGAAACTTTTGTTTTCCGTGTTGCCGCTCCATGGTGTTGATACAGCCAACATCCGTCCGGTGGATTGTTGCCCGAGGGCGTTGCTGACATGGGTTAATAAGCTTGTGGGTCTGTCACTTTTGACAGAGATGAGCAACCCGAACATTAAATTAGTTTGCAGCTCCAGCCTTTCCTTAATGAGGGCATAATTTATAGGACCTTTTTAACACCACTTTGGTTTCTTCTCAAAGATATTATTTATCCAAGGAAGAGGGGAAGGACTTTCAACACTAGCAAGTCCATATGAGCGGGATACATTTAGAGATTTGTAGATCGATTCTCCAACACATTCTCTATATTACATTTTTTGTTAATTTTCTGGGGGATACCCCTTGATAAGTCACTTTCCTGCAGGCCCTGATTCTGTGTTCCTTCTACACCTGTCACATCATTAAACAAGTTCCTGGCAGTATGCTGGCCGATAAATTTGGTAGTAAATGGAACCTGGCCATTGGCATTCTCTCCACCGCCGTTTTCACCATACTGCCTCCGCTGATCGTGTCCTCATAGGTCTCTGGCCGCCTGGATCCCTGAAAACGAATGCGGTATTCTGGGTGTTGGGTGGTGGTCAGGTGGGCAACATCACAGGTAACCTTCTGTCGGGTTTCCTGTTTCGGAAGAGTCACCTTGGAGTAATTTGGAAACAATCATGAAAAATGGTTGGAGGGACAAAATGGCCCCCAGTTATGGCTGTATCTTGGCCATTTTCATCAGATTCTAAAGCAGAATACCTTAAACAATTGTTATATCTGGTCTCCATATCTGGTATTTATATGTGGTCTTCATATATGGCAATCCCTTGCTACATTCATATGAACATGATTCTCAGCCAAAAAAACCTTATATTTGCCATCGTGTGATGATGTTTTAATTTCTCTACAACACCAAGCTTTAATTTTGAAGAGAGGCCTCGCAAAAAAAGTTCTTTACCCGCTCTACTTAACATTCCCGTCAGCCATTTCCACCCACAAATTTGGGTTTCTTGTGTTGGCAGGCTTGGCGTCAATTACCGGGCCATAATTAACCCTTATTTGTAAATTTTATAGCCAGCACCGTAAAAAGGCCATTTAAATTACAAAGCGCAATACAAACCATAGCCATTTGGCAGGACGGCGATGTCGTTTGTTAATCGGCTGCTTGCATTTCCCGCGACTCCTACGACCTGAAATTTCGAGGAGCCGCGTTCTGGACGGCGAATTGTCTGAGGTGGAATGTTTATGCGTTGAGTGGCATTTAACTTTAAGGCGAAATTGGCCGGCAGTTGCCTTGAAGCCGCTTACACATTGAGTGAGCTGCGGGCAAGCGGCTTAACTCCCATAATCCAAGTATCTGGTCCCAACGCAGCCCAGACACTTGACCCTTTCACCATGGCCACTCCACCTTCTCCCATCCCCAGTTTCGAATTCCATAGCCCTGCCTTTTTTATGTTGGTTACTAAAGGCCCACAGAGTATGTATTTTGATGCGGGATGTGCTCATCGAAGTGGTCGGAAACAGAACAAAACGCAGTCCAAAAATTGCTTGTTAGGTCATAAAAATTCAATGGCTTTGGGCCTGTATCCGTATTGATTCAGTTTTTACATTTTGGGAAAATGCACCAAAGGCTTAATTTAAGTTGAAAAAGTAATAAACGGGTTAAAAGATTTACTAATGGTGGCTGGTTATATTGTTTTAATTTACTAGAAAAATTGGTCTGATTATTCTGAGATACTCTCAGGTACTAGCCTTGAGTAAAGATACTTAAAGAGTTTAAATTCAATATTTATTATTGTACAATATTATATTTAATTAGGTCCGAATTCCACCTTCTTTCATTAACATAATTTTCCAATTATTGTTATGACTAGTTGTAGGCTTAAAATATTTCACTGAATGATTGCAAGCCTGTTCGCTATTCTAATTATCCTTTCTAGCATTCTTTCTCCTTTTCACACTGGAGACAGTGGATATTTGCTCCATTGAGGAGTAGCCGGTGGAAGTGGAGTCCCTGCTCCGTTGATAGGTATGACGTGGCTTTTTGGTTTCCCAAAAACGGATCAGAAACAAGAGTTCTCCCTTCAAGGCCATCTTAGGGGTTATCTGGAAAAAAAAGTGTTTTATATCCATTAATAATTTATTGTTTTGAAGTGGAAATACTCTTTCCTACTTTATCTTTCAAGGCGATGCGCTGCACATGCCTCAGGAACTCGCCCACTCCAATTATAAATGCAATAATCACGCCCACTATGAGCACCACGAACAGTCCGCCCACCGATTCCATATCAAGTTTGCCATCGTCGACGGGTTCAGGTCCGGTGTCACTGGAACTATCATTTGTGTTGAGCCATTTATTTCGAAAATAGTATAGTCTTCCCTTTTCGCTGAGCCTGAGAATTCCCACGCTTAGATTGGAACGAAACTGGGAGTCTGTGAGGATGAGGGAAAAATATTTTTAAAATTTTGACATTCGCCCAACTCTACATTACGACACTTACTAAGCGGAACAGCTATGCCATAGTGCTTCTGGCCGAAAGCTTCTCCGATCTGGATTAGATCGAGGTTTCGCTGGACGTGGTACTGCAGGCTGGTGGTCTCCATTAGGAAGGCGTAGGTGCCCTTGCTCACTTGGACACGCTTAACGCCCTCTTCGTTGCTCTTGGTGAAGGCGTCCGGCTTGAAGGATAGCATTTTGTTCCAAGCCATCCGGTTCTCAGTATCATTTGAATCGGAGAAATAGACCGAGGTGGCGCCCCCTCGAATGGTGCCAAACTGCACTTTGTTTTGGTCGACGAGATCGTGAAGGGAGGCTATGTCGTTCGAGATCTTTGACGAGGTGACGAAGGCCGCCAACTTGGCAATGTACGTTTGCGAGACAAGCAGGGCGAAGATCCACCAAAATGCGGTAAGCAGACGCATGGGAACGCCCCTTAAGCAGAATCAGAATAAGTTTTGGGTAACAAACTGATTCTATTGGCATCTTACCTGGGCAAAAGGTCACATCCCTGGTTAAGAATGGAGCCCAACACCAGCCACAGAGTATTTCGCATATGCCATATGTTCTCCTGTTCCAGTTCGTTGTTTTCATTTTCCACCGGCTTCTCCCACTCTAATCGATCCATTCGACCAGTTATAATCAAGGCGATTGCACTGATCATCATGGCAATTATGACATAGAGCCAGACCTCAAAATTGTAGGGCTTCAGGAATCCGTATTCATTTGGCTCTGGTGGAGGTTCCTTGTAGGCGAGGATGCTGATGCCCAGTTGCATGAAGGGGACCGTGAAGTCCACCACCGATCGACGTGCCTGTGTGATGGTCAAGTCACAAATGCCAATTTGTGCATGCTGAGTTGTGAAATCGTTGATAAGAAATGTACTTTTCTTTAAATATACCATATTCTTACATTATCAATCAAGGCCCGAATAATTCCGTCCCATTCATCGGTGGTTGGATCGTAGCTACCATACTTATTATCCTTCACTGGCTCGAAGTCGAATTCGAATTTGCATTCCTGGGCCAAATCGTAAATGAGGTCCACTACATAGCCCTCGAATCGATCATTTCCCTCGTAGTGAACACCCTCTGGCTCTTCACTAAAAGGGTAATCTGTATTTAATATTAACACACATTTAACACTGAAACATTTCGTTGGAAACCAACCGCCAACTAAAGTAGGGTTCACCCACGCGCGTTGCAATCTTGTAGCGGACAGGTTTCTGGGAGAAATCCACTTTGTCCTCCAGCCGTTTTCGCTTCATGGCCTGGGTGGAGTTTTCCCTTATCTTCTCATAGCTGACAAGTTGAAATTCCTTGTTCCAGATATAGTTCACCCGATCGATAATGGGATTATAAACATCCAGATTAAAATCGTCCCGCTGGCCATCAGCATTTATGTGTAGTTTTTGGGTCTTGAAGGGGGGCTTGGCTTGCTTTGGAGATATCTGGAAGTATTTTAATGAATATTATAATATTAAGACCTCTCTTTCTTAAATAGAAATTCATACATTCTTCATTTTTTCAACCAATCGTGGTCCGGGCTGCCAAAATCCTAGACCACACCTGGTCTGGGGCGCGTAGAATCCCGACCGTTGGCTCAGCTCAAGAAGAGCGTTGTAGAACAGAACCACAGAGTCATAAAGCAGTTGAGTTTCCAGCGAATTAAACTTAAAACAGAGGTTCAAATAATAAAAAGTATTTTAATAATATTGTATCATCCTACCCTGTCGTCCACTTCGTTGTCAAATACATCGATCTCATCGTGAACTGGCGGTGGAATGTAGTTTCGTATCCTGATGGCGGCAATCGATACAGTGAATTCCTTTGAGTAGAAACGATCTATTCCACTAATATGAGTATCCAGATTCGTTAAAAACAAATGCTACAAATATTCAAAATATTTTAACTAACTGCTTTGTGTCTCAAGTTGTACAAAACTTACATTAAATGCACCGGTCATATTAAATCCAATAGAGGCGTTGATTACATTTACTAAAATATCAGGGGGGCAGTCGAGGAGCACATACTTTTCATTGGCCTTACTGATTTGTTTCCAGAGAACTCGGTAGTCATCTCCTCGTTCAAACTGCCGAATTTTAATGCCTGTCTTGTGAAGCTGCTTCCAAGCCAATATGTGCTGAAGGCGATTCAGGTCTAGAGAAAAATAATTAGTTCCTAATATCGAAGTATTTAGAGCTTCAATACCCACTGGTGCTTTTTTCGTAGACTAAGGTGAAGGAATTCCAATTGAAACTTTTACTGGCCAAGACATCCAGTATGGCAGTGGAGAGAATCAGTTCCATCGGCGCCACATTGATGGTCATCTGGTGGTTAAGACCTTCCCTAGCCGACTTTTGGGGCGGCCAATCGAACTGCAAGTGGGGTATACCTGTCGTATTACAGAGCACCTCCACAATGTCTGAAATGTAAACAGAGAGTAACATCAAGATTTTGTATTTAATGAGAGTGAGAGATAAATCAACTGCCTTGGATATTTTGTTTAGAATTATGCGGGGAACTAACAAAACACACAATAACCATTCCGAGCAAAACACAAAGAGCATAAAACCTAAAAATCAAATGCGATTTTTCTTGGCAATTGTTCAAATTGTCTCCGTCTAGCGAACTATACAGATCTGAAGCCAGAAGGCATCATTTTAATGGCAAACATGTGTGAGTGTGTTTAGGTGATTTGAAGAATCATTAACGAGGTTGACGAGCCTTTAGAGATTCGTCCAAGACTCTCAGCCAAACCGTGACAGACTCTGCTCCGCGCCCTCCATTTGTCTCTCTGTATTATCCAAATGGAATTTATACATATATGTTTCATCGTGTGCTGCAGACTGGCATTATTTTGTGACGGCAGGCCATAAGATTTTGTTTAAAAATAATTTAATGATGGGTTGGTTGACTAGGAAAAAGAAAGCAACTTACCGCTGTTTGTCTTTGAACTTGGTCCGAAAATAGCCACCACACCATTTCCAATCAACTCACAAGCTAAGGAGTAAAATCATAATGTCTCCCCATCAATTCCATACATTTCACCAACTCACAGATCTCTTGCAGGACAATGCTGTCGTCTATAGTCAGATAATGCTTGATGGCATCCAACTTCAGGCCGGGATTTATGGCATTCACTTCCTCCACTGCCGCATCGAAGGCTTCGGCTAGCTTCATCTCCGTATCGAAAAAGATGGCTCCTAAAGGAAATCACATTTCGTAAATGACTTTTACAGACAATCGAAAACACACACTAACCGACTCTCAAAACCATGACCTCCTCGTTGGCGTAACTGGATAGCGCCAAAGTGGCAAACAGGAAAAACCGTAACGCGAACATCGTGTCATCTGTGGCAGATCATAATTGGGTCAGGTTTTATTAAGTGATTCAGTTCACAGCACTTGGTCCGACATTCGAGATTCGTATAGGAAATATATTTGGAGCTTTTCCGATCGCACGACGGAGAAGAAAAAAAATATATGGACTCGATCTGTTCGGGGGAAAAGTTGGCCAAGCACTGGGGAGGCCGCACAAAAAATACGTTTTTTGGAGCGAATCTACGAGAGAACTTTTTGTTTCTACGTCAACGACAACCACTGCCGCGAGTGCCGGAGTCCCATTTGTTCGCCGGACACGAGGGGGACTGATCTCCGGCGATCTCTAGCTGGAAATGGACCAATAAATATATGTGCTCTAAAATTAGGCGAGACTTACGCCTCCACAACGGGATAAGTGGTGCATCACATGCTTAAAAAATGGCTTAAAAAAATTAGACAAAATATTTCATATGAAATCCGGAAATAAACAGAACTAAAATGAATATAATTTACACTGCCCATTACTTTCCTGCTCTAAATTTCTCTTTGGTGCGATGACGGTGGTATAGACTTTAGAA
Organism: Drosophila atripex; assembly: GCA_035045925.1. Classification (NCBI taxonomy): domain Eukaryota; kingdom Metazoa; phylum Arthropoda; class Insecta; order Diptera; family Drosophilidae; genus Drosophila; species Drosophila atripex. Next base: position 13,776,248 of record JAWNOP010000070.1, read on the forward strand.
AATAAAAAGTTATTAATTGGAAAAAAATCTATCAGCACCACAATATCACCACTTTAATTTAATAATTATCATTTAACTTCTATACCTACTTATATCCAATCTTTTGCTGTATTTTTTGTCACACTTTTAAAATGTGCATATAGTTTTAAATTTAGAATAGGTCCCTCCATTTGTTCCTTTCCATTCCATATATTCTATTAAAGATATATTATTTAAATAAAATATTTAAAAAAAGTAGTTCGTAGCATTTTAACATTATTTAGCCATAAAAACTTAAAAGACATTTTATGTGCAATTGTCATAACATTTTATTAAAAGTTTTTTTTAAACAATATTGTCAAAGTACTTCAACTAGCCGTCTTGCTGCGGCTCTTCTCCTTAGAACTGCGTCGTGAGTCCGAGGATCTTCGGGAAGTCGATTTGTCGCTGCTACTAGAGATTCTCATGGGTTTCTTGCGGACCCAAAACTTGAGGGCAAAAATAAATTCCGCCTTGAGCGCCTCCCAAGGGGTAACCCGCTCCTCTACAGCCACATGCTGAACATTCCAAAGGAACTCGACTATGCCCAGGATAACGCCGGTCAGGACGCCACCAGCCAGTACAAGAAAAACACCTCCCAGTTCGATGATGGACAGCTCGTCGCCATCCACCTCGTGAGCGGCTTCGCAAGTGACATTGTGCTTCTTCCACCACTTGTTCTTCAGCTTGTAGAGCTCGCCCTTCTCACTCAACTGCAGAATGGAGACACTGAGGTTGGTCCGATAGTCAGCGCCTGTTCGGGATGGGAGAAGATTAGCTAGAGGACTGCGTGTCTATAAAAGTTCACTCACCCAAGGGCACCGCCAGGCCGTAATGCTTCTCACCGATCGTCCCACCTATTTGAGTTAGATTACAATTTCGCTCCACGTTGTACGTTAGACTGGTGGTCTCCATCAAGAAGGCATAGCCACCAGCTTCCTTCTCGACCCTGGTAACGCCCTCCTTGTTGGTGCTAGTGAAGGCGGATGGCTCAAAGTCCTTCATTTGGTTCCAGGCCCTCTGATAGTCGGTGTCATTCGACTCGGAGAAGAATAGGGAAGTGCTGCCACCCCGCATACTGCCGAAGCTCACTTCATCCTGTTCGATGAGATCCTGCAGGCTCTTGATGCTGCTCTGCCACTTGTTGCTGGTCAGAAAGGCGGCCAAGTTGGCAGTATACGTACTGAGCATCATCAGGGCAAAGAACCACCACATTCCAGTAAGTATACGCATATGGGGACCCCTAAAAAATCATACTAGTAATAATAGTAATGTAGGATTATTTGTCTATAACCCACCTGGGAAGAATATCACAACCCTGTTGCATAATAGAGCCCACCATCAACCATGTCGAGTTGTTTACATTCCAAATATTCTCAAGTTCATCGGGATCTTTAATTGCTGGATTCGGAGGCAGCCATTCTCGGTAAGATAGCCTACAAAAAAGTATCTTAAGTGTTACAATTTTGTGATTAAACTTAATGAAGACATACCTGGCAATAAAAACGAAAGCCAAAGTGATCACCAACTGAGCAAATATCATGTAGATCCAGACATCGCCGGCGAAGGGTTCCAAAAAGGCAAACGGGTTTTTGGGCTCTGGGGGTTTCTTGTAATGCAAAATGCTAATGCCCAGCTGCATGAAGGGCACTGTGAAGTCAACAACAGATCTTCGTAGCTGTGTAATAGTAAGATCACAAACGCCTATCTGAGCATGCTGAGAAATAAATTAAATAATTGAATTATTTTTCGAAAAGGAATGTCTACAACAACCTACATGATCTATTAGTTTACGAATGATACCATCCCATTGCTTGGTCTCAGGGTTATACTTTCCATTTCCATTCACAATCATGAACTCATAATCAAACTCCATGATTTCGGAGAGTTTGCTTATAAGGTCCACAGCATATCCCTCATATTTCTCTCTGCCTCTAAAGTTTTCATGGTCCTCCCTATAGGAATGAATAAATATATGAATCTTGGAGGTTTGCTTATCACCTGAAACATACTTCATCATAAAGTAAGGCTCCTCGTAGTGAGTAACCACCGTGTAAACTCGACGTTGCTCCGAAAAATCCTGAGTGGATGCTGTGTTTTCAAGCTCCAAACTGAGACGTCGTTTTTTTATTCCATTATCGGGGGTCCAGACCATCATGGGCTCATTCACTGTCGGCTTGTAGATCTCCAGGTTGAAGCTTGTCCGCTGCCCATATTCATCTAGCTTCATGTTTTCTGTCTTGAAGTTGGGCTCCACATCGTCCTCGGAGATGGTCTTCATTTCGTTGACTATGAAAGCCCCCAGAATCCAGGGACTTGTGCTGCCACAGTACCTATTGGGCGGCTGGTACGGCTCCATGGCAGCTATAACTCTTCGGGCAGAGTTGGAAAAGAGCACCACAGCATCGTATATGAGAATGGGCAACATGGTTTGGTTGCCCAGAATTTGCTTTGGGTTTCAAAAACGTGATAAGATATTAATTCACTTTATGGTATTTATTATATTTCTACTTACATCCACCTCTGTAATTCGAGTCTTTTTCCTATCAAAGGGATTCGGGTCTACGTTTTTTAAGCGCACTGAGGTAATATTAGCTTTGAAGTCTTCATTATAAATGTCCTTTAGTCCGGAACTATGTGAGTCCAGATGCGTGAGAAACCAGTTCTTAGAATAAACAGATTGGATAAATAATTTGTATTTATTTTTCTCTCTACTAACTTACCCTAAAAGGTCCCTGCAACTTAAAGTCCACTGAAACCTTGAGTAATTCCTTTAAAGTTTTCGGGTCACAATCTAGGATGATCCGGTGCTCGTGAAAGGTTTCGTCCACTTCCTTCCATAGCACTCGATAATCTCCCGCGTAGTCTGCCAGATTTCTGAGCTTCACATAGTCGCTATTTAGGGCCTGAATGTTCATAAGATCTTGTAAGCGTGCCAGACCTATAAGGGGCGGAAAAATAAATAGCCCATGTAACCCTAATTTGTAGAACTCACCTTCGGGTGTTTCATAAATCAAAGTAAAGGTGCGCCACTCGTAGTTGGTTTTGATGATCTCGAAATAGGCCCGGGACAGAACCGTCAGGGATGGCGCCACATTGACCGACATTTTGTGATTGAGATGCTCCTGCTGTGTGGCCGTGTCCAACTTCAAATCGTACTCTATGTGTGGAATGCCAGTCGTGTTTGCAATTTGCGCCACAATATCTGTGAAGAAACGGGGGAGCATCACCTCGGTGAACAGATGTCTTTAGCCTTACACTCTAGATGCGAGCGTACCACTGGCTGCCTTTGAACTTGGTCCAAAAATAGCCGCAACGCCATCGGAAATCAGTTCACAAGCTATACGGAAGATATTTATCTCATAAATTGTGCTGTCCAAGCTGCATGGACGGGTATTTATTCACTCACTCAGCTGCTGCAGGAGGAAACTATCGTTGGTGGGCATATACCTCTTGATCGGGATGAACCGGACGTCGCCGAACTTCATGTTGTTGACATCTCGAAAGGCCTGATCGAAGCTCAGTTCGATATCCTTTTCATTCTCATAGAAAATGGCACCTTCAATCATAAATCACTAATCATAAACACTAATCAAATAATTTTGACTCTTTTTCGAGGACATACCCACGGAAATTTCATTGCGATCACCTCCGCCGAAGGCGAGTATTGTTTTAAAAAATACGATTATGAAAGGATAAATGTGACCTGGACAGAAATGCATTTTTTTTGTATTCTTCAAAATGCCTGTTTACCTCAAAACACTCAAAGCTAATTGAATTTTCTAAATGCAGCAGCCATTTCGGTATATTCACTTTCCAGTTACATATATATGTGTGTATATATGTACAGATGGGACACACACACACACACGCAATCACCAAAAATTACGCAAAAATTAAAAGTGAAATTATTTTCAGAGATTTTTCCACGCGACACGGCGTCCAGTCTTAAAGCGCCTCGCGCGCCTACTGACTGCCACTACGGCTGACACGAAACGGAATCCCAGCGGGGGCTCTCTTCTTGCTTCCTCTCATCGGAGACACCGGCCCACGGATCGTATACGTAACGCGCTCTCGGGCGGATACGTTATGACGTTGTCGATGACGTAGGCGGCACATCAGACAGGCAATCGCCATTTTGAAAACGATTGCAAAGTTTGATTAAAACGGTATTTTTCGGTGCTACTTTAATAAATAAAATAGTTAAAATAAATATAATATGACTTTTTATTGGAACTTTATTATATTTTACGGCGTATGCGATGATCGTAAACTGCACAAAATCCATGTTTTTCTGATTCATAGAACGCGCACGACGGATGCTCTTCGGTGATGAATTTCTCGATGGGTAGCAGGCAGCCATCGCCTTTGAAAAGGAAACACAAACCTCTTGCAGCATCCGGAAGAATCCTATAGTTATCAGATTCATTATAATAGACAGTGGCGTTTTTCCATGTGACAAAGCTCAGATCCTGATTGTTTGGCTCCAGGCGACGTCGTCCTGCGAAAATATCGGTCCAGGGATGGCACTTGAACTCTCCGACTTTGAACCTTCGCATGCTCTGCTCCAAATCAATGTAACCAGAAACACTGAAGCCCTTGGAGTCGCGGGTGCTCACAAAAATGATTGTCTAATTTGGAAAGAATAAGTTTAATTTTAAGATAATAGACAAATAAAAATATATTACCGACACAGTCTTGGTTGAGTTTAATTTCTCCCTCTCGGAAATGGCTGAAACCAAAGGGTCTATCGTCATATTATGCTCACTGAAGAAAAAGGTCGAGCCCAGGGGACGCATGTGTTTATGTCTAAATTGGGAAGGAGAGAGCACTATCGTTCCGACCATCGCCCTTAACGGAGCCAGTTTCCGCATGACCCTGTCATTCGGCAAGTAGCGTTTGTCCTCGATCCTCACAAAGGAATCCAAATACTTCTCGTAAGCTTGTCGTTCGATCCTAAGTTGCTTGATGTGTTTCTTCTTCGGTTCCGCAAAGAATATACCTGACTTACTATCCAACTGCTCACTAATATCCATATGAAAGGAAGGCCTCTCGCTCCTGCTGGAACTGCTCGAAGATGGGGCATAATGGGTTTGTTTGGTAGCTGTGTTAGGCGCGAAGTTCTGAAAAGAAAGACAACATGTAGCAGAAGTATACCCTTAAGGTTGACATACCTTATTAGGATCCATAAATTAAGAAAAACAAAAGAAACTCAACAAAAACAGAGCAAATGTATGTGACAGACAGGACACATCAACAATCGCTTGGGTGTAAATTGTGGTTTGAAGTTTTGTTTTGACAGCTAACCCAAATGTTAGTGCTAAAAATTAATGATTCCTGTCATAATCACACTTGGAACACTTACACTTTCCACTAAGACACACACATTCGAATTTCTGATAAACCACACAGAGCGAGAAGCTCTCGACTGAAGTCCAAAGACACATAGGATACACTTACAGGAATGAATCATGGCAAGAACGTGGACTTTAGCGTATTGGAATTCGATAACTACACCGATTACATCAACTCCTTTGCCAGCGTCCAGGACTACCGGTATCTGAGCAACCAGCGCACTATTAAGACCATCGTCCAGCTGGGCTATCGCTCCACCAAGATTCCCTACACCGCCGAGGAGTTTGCGAAGCGGGTCGGCATGGCCGTTGAGGCCATCAGGCCGAAGACAGCACACGTTGGCTTATTTAGCGACTTGATGTCACCGCTTAACCAGGACCCAGTGCTCTTGGAGTTCAAATTTCGAGAGCCGCTCAACCTGAACAAGATCCTGTCGGTGAGTAATGCCACCACTCCACTCCATAGTATAGTTACTAAGCAATGTTTTCCTGTTGCAGACAATTGTTTTTACGTCCTATGTAAACATCGACGGATCAGAGATATCCGGATATATCGATCTGGATATGAGTTGGCGAAACTGCTTCCTGCAAGCCCTGAAGCACACGGATTGGCGTGGCGTCTTTGCAGGTCGCACCCGGCTCAAGCCCATGCCCCACCATCTCAGTTACTCGAATCCCAGATATAATATGGTTAAGTACACCCAGAGCGACAACTACGTGGTTATGCATGATCACCACTACGGGCTGATGTTTATGCACAGGGGCGACCACAAGATGATTTCTGTGGGTGGACAGCACAACATATATTCGAGGAATGCCAAGAGGTCGATGGTCTTTTCACCGAAGTACGGATATGTCGTCTTCTACGATCACTTTGTGCGCAAGAAGGTCTAGTCCTGGGGGCTAGTCTAAATTTTAACTAGTGTTATAGGAATAGTTTGTGCGAATTTGAAGCCAAAGAACTATAAAATAAAATTATTATAACATATTTATTTGAGTATTTACATATTTGTTTGAAAATTATTCCACTAGATCCCAAATACGAATAAATAAATATTTTTGCAGACCATAAATCAATGCAATTAATCACAAGAGATAATCCAAATTTGTGGTCTTCGTTCTTAGTTAATACCAATACATTGGAGGCCTGCTCTCAGTATATCTGATTGTTTTTAGAATACCCTAAGCAAAACAAACAGCAGAGACACTCTCTCGAACCGCTGCGGCACTCACATATTTTTAAATTTAGCATACTTTTGAATCCAATCGGACTTCTTGCTCATTGCATCGCAGACCTCCGGACATCAAAACTGCATTTTACTGAAATTTTCTCGTCAGCGGGTTTTACATCATCAGCAAGACAAACCTTCAACAAAGCCGTTTACATCAATGTTATCCGCCAGTAATGGTATCTCCAACGTATACTCTGCTGATTACACAGGTTGTACTGAACCTCCTGCCCCTAATTTCGGCTAGAAATCAGTTCTTTGTGGGTAAGTAGGTCACCTGTGCTAGTGCTGCCTCTTAAACGCAATCTTTTGCACATTTTCTAGGTAGCATCTTTACGTCGGAGAAAGATGAATCGGAAATTGCATTTCGAACCGCAGTCCATCGAGCGAATATATTGGAGCGGGACATAGAACTTGTTCCCATTGTCATGTACGCCAACACAGATGATAGCTTTCGGATGGAAAAAATTGGTAAGATCTTATTAAGAATCTTTTCTCGCCATAATTAGTATCTTTTTTGCAGTTTGCAACTTAATATCCCAAGGTGCCATAGCCATTTTTGGACCCAGTACTGGCACCAGTTCTGGAAAGTATTGAGAAACCCCAATTGTGATAAAAATTAAACTGGAATATCTTCTATTATCTCTACAGATATAATAGCTTCCATCTGCGATACATTGGACATACCTCACATTGTATACGATTGGATACCGAATGAATCTATACCGGATCGGGAACACTCCACCATGACACTCAATGTTCATCCGGATAACCTCTTGCTGTCCCGAGGCTTTGCTGAAATTGTTCAAAGTTTTGGTTGGCGAAGCTTCACTGTTGCCTACGAGTCCGACAAAGGTAAGATACAAACTAACCCAAAAAAATAGAATCCTTTTATTGTATTCCAATACCCTTAGAGCTTCAGCAACTGCAGGATATTCTGCAAATCGGAGAACCTACCAGCTACCCCACCACGGTGAAGCAGCTTGGAACGGATGGAGATCACAGACCCTTTCTAAAGGAAATAAAGCTATCCACCGACAACTGTCTGATCCTGCACTGTTCTCCAGAGAATTTATTGGGAATATTGCAGCAAGCCAACGAACTGAAAATGTTGGGAGAATACCAGGTATGAGATTATTATCATAAAACCTAAATCTTAATAATGAACTATTTCAGAGCATCTTTATACCCTTGCTGGATACCCATACCATTGACTTGGGAGAACTTTCTGGAGTCGAAGCCAATATAACCACCATCCGTCTAATGGATCCGACTGACTTTCACATCAAAAACGTAGTCCACGACTGGGAGGAGCGGGAGAAGCAGGACGGTCGTTACTATAACGTAGAGCCCCATCGGGTTAAGACCCAAATGATACTCCTGAATGATGCCGTTTGGCTTTTTTCTAAGGGACTAACCGAGTTGGGAATTCTGGAGGAACTTGAAGCTCCCGAACTGGAATGCAGACGCAAGAAACCATGGCCCTTTGGCCGGCGGATTATTGAGTTTATAAAAGCAGTAAGTTTTCAAAAACAATTCTTAAATATGTTTAAGATAGTGGATCTTAATGGTTTTCACAAATTTACAGCGCTCTGAAGAAACCGCTACTGGAAGAATCGACTTCAACGAGAACGGACAAAGAAGCTTCTTCACCCTACGCTTCATGGAATTGAGTTCTGGCGGTTTTACGGATCTGGCCACCTGGGATCCAGTAAACGGCCTGGATGTGCTCAACGACGACGAGGAAAGCGAAAAGAGAGTAGGTCTGAAGTTGTCCAACAAGACGTTTATTGTATCTTCCCGACTTGGAGCTCCATTCCTGACACTCCGGGAACCGAACGAGGGAGAAATCCTTAGGGGAAATGCTCGATACGAAGGTTATTCCATAGACCTCATAGATGCAATCGCCACCATGTTGAACTTTAAGTACGAATTTCGAATGTCTCCCGATGGAAAATATGGGGCTCTCAATAAAGCGACCCAAACCTGGGATGGAATCGTGAGACAACTGATCGATGGAGTGGGTATTTAAATTTATGTTTTACATTTGGTGAGAAAACTATATTTTTTTATTTAGAATGCGGATCTTGGCATTTGTGACCTAACAATGACATCTTCTAGACGTCAGGCTGTGGACTTTACGCCGCCATTTATGACCTTGGGCATCAGTATTCTCTTCTCCAAGCCACCCACCCCACCCACAGATCTGTTCTCCTTCCTGTCGCCGTTTTCTTTGGATGTTTGGATCTATATGGGATCGGCGTATCTTTTCATATCTCTACTCCTGTTTGCTCTCGCTCGAATGGCGCCAGACGATTGGGAGAACCCGCATCCTTGCAAGGAACCAGAGGAGGTCGAGAATATATGGTCGATTATGAACACGACATGGCTTTCGATCGGCTCACTGATGGGTCAAGGGTGTGACATTCTGCCCAAGTAAGCCACTTAAAAAATAATTTACTCAAGTATCCTAATAAGAAATGTTTTTTGTAGGGCAGCCTCCACCAGACTGGTGACTGGAATGTGGTGGTTCTTCGCCTTGATGATGTTGAACTCCTACACAGCCAACTTGGCCGCTTTTCTGACCAATTCCCGCCAGGGTAACACCATCACCAGTGCCGATGATTTGGCTGCCCAAAATAAAATTAAATATGGAGTCATGTCCGGTGGCTCCACGCAAGGCTTCTTCCGGGACTCCAACTTCAGTACGTATCAGAAAATGTGGACAGCCATGGAGAGTGCCAGTCCCTCGGTGTTTACAAAGACAAACGATGAGGGCGTCGAGAGGGTCCAGAAGGGCAAGAACCTCTATGCATTCTTTATGGAGTCCACCACCTTGGAGTACAATGTGGAGCGGAAGTGTGATCTGGTGCAGATCGGGGGCTGGCTGGATTACAAAAGCTATGGTATTGCCATGCCGTTTAGTAAGTAGAAATAATATAAGATAGTAAATTACTTACTATAACTCTTTTCAGATTCTCCATATCGCAAGCAGATTAGCGGAGCTGTTCTCAAACTGGGAGAACTTGGCCAACTTGCCGAGCTGAAGCGCAAGTGGTGGAAGGAAATGCATGGCGGGGGCAGCTGTGAGAAAAGCGACGAAGAGGGAGGAGACACACCTGAGCTGGGACTGGAGAATGTGGGCGGTGTCTTCCTGGTGCTGGGACTTGGGTTGTTTGCTGCCATGGTTCTGGGATGTACGGAATTTCTCTGGAACGTCAAGTCGGTAGCAATCGAAGAGAAGGTAAAATTCCAAACTGCATTGCTTCAATTTTATGTAATTTCAAATCACTCTTTATGTTTTAATATTTTCCATAGATATCTCTTAAAGATGCCTTTAAAGCAGAAGCACTTTTTGCGGCAAAAATTTGGATTATCACTAAACCAGTGCACACCAGCACCGGCGATTCGTCCTCATCGAACTCATCTAGCTCATCGTCCAAGTCCGGAAAGTCCCCCTCAAGCAGATCGAAGCACTCCTCGAAGTCACCAGGCATTTCAATGAAAAGCATCAAGAGCTCAGACAATCACGATGTAGATGTAGAGGCCTCAGTGCACAACAAACTGAAGAAAATTGGTTCCATGTTCTCCCTGAAATCACAAAAGACGACCACACCGCCTCCAGAAATTGGATGGAAATTGGACAAGTCAACGCAGATGGATGACGTTCCGGCTGGAGATGAACCTGAGTTGCCACCCGAACCGGAACAACCCCAGCATAGACACCATCACCACCACCACCATCGTCATCATCATCACCATCACCACCGAGAGGAGGAGCATCCGGATCCAGACCAAATACAGACCTATCGGGCAAGCAAAATCAGCAACGGTATTTAAATGGATTCTGTCTTTCTTTCATGGAGTGCCGCCTAATTATCATATTATTAAAATAACAATTATCTTGCGGCATTGCCATTTATTTTTATGAAATAAGTACAATATATATTGTACCTATTTACAAATATTATATACATGAATTTTTTATTACTTTCGTTTGGTTTTGGATTACAAATTTCGACAATAAATCTGAAATAGCTAAATAAAGATTACATTAATCTAGCTTTGATATTTTATATTTTTTTTAATACTTATTTTTTTTAAGTAATTCATTATTTTTCCGTTTTTTCCAACTAATATTTCAAATAATTGTGAGTTAGAGGTCCAAAATATCTATTAAGTTTATTCTATTCTTCTGAGTTACTATATATATCCTTGCAGGCAACTATATTTTTAGAAAATGTTATTAAGATTAAGATAGTGCTTTGTCAGTTACACTGAAGCAGATCAATTTAAGCGGATAAAGTGAATGTCCTTTAAAAGAAATTCACCAGAAAGCAATTAAATTCATATAGAGATCGAAAGAGTTGTAACTAATTGAAGGTTGAGGCTACATTCTCGACTGCAAGGATATAAAATCCTCGGCTTGGGCCAAAGATGGGTCTTATTTGTTTAGTTTGAAGGTACATCATTGGTTGCTTAAACTATCATTCAATTGTATTTGCTTTTGGATTCTTATTGAGCTTCTTTTGCACAATTTTTCTAGTCTTCGCGTCACATACATCCGCAGATAAATAGAGTTCTATGTCTAGTTTTAAAAAACAAAAAAACACAGTTTGAATTGGAGCGTAAGAGAGAAATCTAATCAGTATGGTACAAGAGAAATAATCGAAAAGAAATTCATCATTGCCAGAGATACGTACAGAGATATATACAGTTTAAAAATATTGCAAAATTCTTACATTTAAATTAGGTACATATAAATTAAAATACTTTTTTTTTCTTTCGTTTTTAGGAGTATTTGATTTTTTTTTGTCAGACATTAAGTCACATTTTCCCCCCTCTGGAGGATTGATTTTCGCAACTTATTTCTTGTTTTTGGGGATTTTGCTAACTTTGCTATTCATCTTCGGTTTGCCTTCACCAAACGTGTCCTGGTTCCGCCGGCTTGGTCAATCCTTGGCTGCGATGGCCACAGGAGGGAACTGACGCTCATCGTACAGCTTCGTTGGAGTGTCGATGGCATCACACAGCTTGCGAAATTTGGCGGAATCTGAGGAAAGGGGAGAGTTAGTTTTGTTGCCAATATCTGGTTATAGAAATCATACTAACCAGACATGGCATCCGCCTGTTCACCCCTCAGAATACTCGCATAGCTGTTGTCTGGCATCGGATCAGGGTTCTCGATGAGGACACTCGCTGCACAGCTTTTCAGCATGTTTAGGGACGAGGGCTGGGCAGGAATCGTGGAAGTGGCCTGCTTTATTTGCGACCTCAACACACTCTCGCTCAACTGCAGCTCGATAACGTCCTCAAGGACTCCGCGTAGATCGTGGACAGCCAGAAGCTTGCAGGATCCTCCCCGCTCCGCATTGAAGTCGTGAACGTAGAGGAAGCCGTCTTCGCAGGCGATCAGGAGGCGCAGTTCCTTCTGCACGCGAGTCAAGGCGCAAATGTGCTTCAGACCCGCCTGTGCCAGCTGCACTGTGGCGAAGGATCGGTCCTGGGTCAGCACATCGGTCACCTGAGAGGGCAGCAGCAGCGAGGACACCGCCTTGGAGAACATGCCTCCCCAGCTGGCAGCCGGGGCGGCCGTGCAGTTGGCCTCCTCAGCAGGGGCAGCTGGCGCTGACTCCTTGCTCGCCTCATCCGATTTGGCAGCTACTTCCGCTAAAAGGATAAAGGATATGGATTATTTCTAGAAATGTTATCGTTTCTGAATATGAACCTACCGATAGCCTTCATCTCGACAGTCTCCACAGCCTGGGCGTCGATCTTGAAGATGTGGACGGTTTCCGTGTTGGACGAGGCGCAGAGGAAGTCGCCGCTGGTCGCGAAAACCAGCGAGGCAATGCGAACGCAGCTCACGCCTCGTCGGAACTCCTGGACCCGCTGTCCATTCTTGACGCAGAATACCCGGATGACAGTGCCGCGCTCGGAGGCGGTGGCCAGCAGAGTGCCACTGGTCGAGAATGTCAGTGCCGAAAGGGGCGTGTCGTGGGCCTTGATCGTGATGCCGGTACGGAGCTTGCTCGCATTGAAGATGCGCAGCTCCCCGCTGGTCTGGCAGATGGGGAAGGCCAACAGGGAGTTGAGCGAGAGGGCGCACAGGCCCTGCTCGTTGGGGGCGATGTTGTCAATGGAATGCAGGATCTTCATGTCGCGAATGTCATGGATGTGTATGCTCTCCGCCAGGCAGACTATCAAACGTTGGCGGTTCATGCGGACGCACAAAATATCCGACGGGTAGAAGCAGTTGCAGATGTCCTGTTTCTTCTTGAAGTGCAACATCTTGAGGCAGTTCGGCTTCTGGGCAGTGACCAGGACTACCAGGGAGCTATTGAATAGCCTCTCCGTAATCCGTATCTGCTCTGTGTTGTCCTTGGCGAATATCTCCTCCACCTTGTCCTGGCCAGATATCGAGTACAAGCGGAGGCCCGTGGAACTCAACACGGACAATGAGCTGTAAAGTACAATAGAGGAAGTGGAGGTTAATAATACCACAAGTGACCTAATTAAAAGCATCTTAACAACAAGGGACAAGAGGACCCTTAATAATAATGTCCTTCAAGCTCCAACCTACGTTGGTCAATCAATACTCCCTCCCACCCTTTTTTAATCTTCCCATTATTCATATTTATTTATCAATTAGCCCTCTCGGGCTTGCAAAAATTGCCGTAGTGGACGGTATTTCACGTCCCCATGGCGGGGTATTGGTTAAAGTTTTCAACTAGCAATAACCGCACCTCAGTAGAACTTCATCGGTTACGGTATTGCCACTGCGCAAAGATAACAAATGCCGGTACGCCTGGCTTACTCCATTCCAGTGCGGCCAGAATCGGTTGCGAATTATAAGGGCGCATACACGTAACAGCAAGCAACCACCACAAAGATACAGCATGCTTTTGGGCTCTGCCTTTGATGTGAGGTTGCAAGTTGCAATTTGCAGCAAGGACTTGAGATTTTCAAGGGATAACTCATTTTGTTTCTATATTTATTTAACTTTTACGTAATTATCTATTTTGTTGTGAAATGCAATAATTATAAAGGTAAATTACTTCAAAAGGTGGTACGTTTTTCATTATTTTACTTTTTATATTATTTTTTATCAAAACAACCCAGTATTTCATATTAATTAGGATAATAAGGACTGTATAAGAAGTACTTCATTGAGGTCCAAAAAGTAAACAAAAGAAAATGTGAGGCTTTTGGGGGAAGGCGCCAATGGGGATTTAAATGGTTTGGCATTTTTTAGCACCATTTTAATAAAATACCACCCGATAGGACTTAATTTTAAATACATTTATTTTATTTAATCGATTTTTCATGTACTTTATTATTTTTTTTTTTTGGACTAGATACAATTATTTTTTATTTTATATCCACTTGGGAATTTTTAAAAAGTAGATGTTACTTAAAAAACTATTATCTACTCCCTATTTAATTAAAAAAATATTGTTTAATAATTGAGATAAATATTTATTTAAGCTTAACTTGAGCATTAAAGCAAAATGTTTTGAAAATGCCAGTGCGGGTGACAACAGTGCCTGCCTTTTAAAGCCTATACTTGAGAGATTCAATTTTTGAATAAATTCTAACACAACATTCTTGAGATCAAGCTTTGAACTTTAGCGAACTTTGTACCGGTTCCCAGAGCCAACGCCCGTTCAGAGAAGGTCACTGGGCGAGAGCTGGGACTCTCCTTCCGACAAATAGATGTGCATGGCCTTGTAGAGCAGGGCGATGCCCAACTGCTTCTTCTGCTTCATCGTCCAGGACTGGGCCGGGCCGTAGTAGTCGCCGCGCTTCATGTTGGTCAGGTGCACCAGGCCCAGGGCATCAATGATGGACGCCTCCCGGGTGTAGGCATCAATGGGGATGATGTTGTGGAAAACATGCAAGCAGACAACGCCACTTCCGTGCTGCCAAATGCTCAGTATCCGATCCAGCTTCTCGCTGCCCATCTTGGCATCCGCCGGTGGTGGCGATCGAAACACTTCTGGCTGCAATGTCCGGAATCCTCCAGGACGTTCCCCGTTCTTCGCCTTGCCTCTTATCTGGTGGAGCCGGGTGTGCTGTCTCATGGCATCGTACAGATGAGCGTAAGGACGCGAAGTCTTGCCCTTTCCTACGTAGAATATGGAGTCCAGGAACCGCTGCCATATATCGAACTTGTCGAGGAAAGCGCTTTCCCCAGGAAGGTTTCGTGAAATCCGCGGATCGATCAGCATGTAAATAAAGCTCTGCTTCAGATGGCCCTCCCTCATACTCTTCTTCGGCAGGTTGGACTTGGCGAAGTGCTGCGCGGAGACGGCCTCGTGCGGCATGTAGTCTCTTATCTTGGCGAAGTCCTCCGGCGAGCGCAGTGTGCGATGCAGCTCAACAGAGTACCGAATCTGCGAGTCTTGCGCATGCTTCTGGGCGGCCAGCAGTGCGTCCGTATTCCGCTTGTACTTGATAAGCTGTTTGATGTAGAGGCGCTTGGTGGTCTTTGTGATTGGACCGACCGGAGCACCCAGCTGGGTAAGCTCTCGGCGTAGGGCATCCGTCTCATAGTCGAGCGGCAGAGTAAGATTTGTGCTTACGGTGCTGTCCAAGTCGGGTGCCTTTTCGGCCGATTCTACACTAACTGGCTTCCGGCCCTCTGCGTTCTGCAGAAACTTGGCCTCGTAGAACACCAATCCATTCTCGTCGTCCGTGTGGACATAGGCCTCCTTGATCTGCAGGAAGTATTCATCTTGTCGCTGCCGCGAACTGTCCATGTCATCGTTGGCGGTGAAGAAACTGTGCTCGGTCTCGGGCTCCACAATCACTGCCTGGGAGACCTGCTCCACCAGCTGCTCGAAAACCTGCCGGCCGGAGCAGGAGGCCAAGTCTGTTGCCTCCTCGGAGTTCTCCTCAACGCGCAGCAGCTGCTGTACGTGCTGCTTGTAGTTAAAGTCGTCCTGGCCGAGGGCCTCATCCACTAGTGCCTCCACATGCTCGTCGTATTGCTTGAGAAGGGACTGGCGGGCGCGGGAACGATTCACCTTTTCCCGCCAGCTCTCGATGAGCGTTCGCTGCTTGGGGTGATCAGGATCCTCAGTATGGCGGCCTTGCTGGCTCTGAATGAGCTGCGTGAGATGGGCTTCTGTGAGCGAAAACAGGTTGACGGACTCCTCGTCTGGCAGTGGCGGAATACTGTGGAGATCATTGCTAACATCTGGAAACTTGGGCTGCGGCCGATGCCGTCTGTGAGTGATGTTTATGTAGTAAGGGGAGGTGACATCGTGATTATACTTCAGCTGATTGGGAGTGTTTTGCGGCTCCAGCTGCAACTTCTTTTTCCGCTTCTGTTGGAAAATGTGATCCCTCAGAAGCTGGAGAACCTCAAAGTGGCAATCCTCAATGGCGTAGTGGACTGGCAGTTTGTTCTCCTCGTCTGCGAGATCCGCTCGAGCTCCGCGCTCCAAAAGCATCCTCACAATATCAACACGTCCGTAGATGCTAGCGATGTGCAGGGCCGTAGTCCTGCCGTCGCAGAGGGCATCTACGTCCAGTTCAGGGCACTCAAGGAATCGGGCAAGGATCCGTTTGGCCAGATCCTCGTTACGCATGCCACACACGTAGTGCAAGGGAGCTAATCCACGCTCGCAAGGCACGACGCCAGCGTTTATGCTGTTCCTGTCCAGCATGGACATTATGTCCGCCTCGTTCTCATCCTCCAACGCGTCCAGGAGGGTCAGTGCTAGAAAATTGGCACGCTGCTCCATCGCTTCTGGCCCCTAATTGATTTTTCCCCATGCACTGTCTCTCACTCTCTAATTGCAATATGCACTCTTGATGTTTCCAAAATAATAATATTATGGCGATGTTTTTGTTTTTCCTCAATAATCGATATTATTTTAAAATGATATTTCCAAGAGCTGGTCACTCTTGGAAATTGTAACTTTTAAAGTCAAATTTTTATACTTTTTTTGTTTAAATCAAATTATGAAATAGTCCTTAATTATTAATAACTGACAAGATTGAAGCGAAAAGTGTGTTATTTAATTGAATAAATTTTGAAATATAATGTAATTTATTTTCCATTTCCACTGTCACCTTTTGGTAATTTTTGAGACCATGTTTTGGTATTTTTTTTAAAGGCTTGCCAGATGTCTGAAAAACGTCTTCTTTTTGGTATGCTTTGCAGCCAGTACAGTTTCCAACCGCTCGACATTTGAATCCGGTTTTTGAATCTGAAGATTCAATAGCCACTTATTATCACATTTGAATTTTGGCAAGGAATTGGCTTTCAAATCACGTTGTAAACAATGAGTCTGGGAGCGCAACACGTGTTTGTTGGTTGTTTTTGTACCCAATTTTCAAAACTAGTTTCCGAAGGGCGTGTGCGCTAAAATGAGGCCCAAGGTTACGAACGCGATAGCGTTTCGCGGTCAGATGTTTCTCGCTAGTTTTCATACTTATGTTAAATAGGGCATAATACATTATTGAAAGCGTCTGTAACACTAATAAGACATGTACCGCCACTCCCAATTATCGCCAATTAGGTCTACATTTTTATTAAATATGTTTGTGAATAAATAAAATTTGCTAAACTAAAAAACAAAGAATAATCTATATAGGGTCTCTCATTTGTATAATTTAAACTATTAATATGTCTTTATTTTCTTTAAAATTAAGTTAAGTTACTAAATATAAACTGAACTTGAACTGAAACTGGTTTCTATAGGAAAATTGTATTCTTTATTAAAACCATATTTTTTAAAGAGTATAGAAACTTCACCCTAATCTCATATTGTTTTGTTGTTTATTTGTTGTTACCAGCAACTTGTTAGTAAACAAAAGCAACGTAAACACTACGAATGAAAATAAAAACAACAATGACTGGCATAAACACTATGGTCTGATGCCCCAAATGTATTAATTGATAAATTCATACTTAAAGTGGAATATTCGTCATTTCCTGCTCCTGCTTTTATTTAAAAAAAAATAAAGAAATTTATTTGCTAGGCTTGCTAATTTCAGTCCATTCACCCTCACACTGATTTGTTGATAATAATTATAATACTTAAGTCGAAACGCTCTCCCCCGGTCCCTTATCGCCCCTCTTTTCCAAAAGCTTCTCTGTTTTTTCCAGAGCTTTACAATCACAACTTAATGAAATAACTCTTGTTTGCAAACAAAGGTCAGCTGATTTGATAAAAAGCCTATATACTGAGTCAAGTATTAAATATATATATTTTTTTTAGTATTATGTATTTTACAAAAATATTGATTATTCCAATCTGAGATTTGTTACTTCCAAGATTTTTTTGGAAAGTTACGGTACATTATGGCACAAATGACATCAGCTGAGCGAAAATAATCACAAAAGTGCAAAACAAAACTTGTTTATTGAGCTTGTGCGTCTGTGCTGCCAGAACCACTGACCATCAGAGTAAATGCTTTAGTGGGATTACTTTTTAGTCGTTATTGTGATGGCTAGTGTAGTGCCTGAACCACCCCACTGCCCCTCCTCAAACTATAATTTCATAATATGGAGGCATGTGTATGCATGTTATTGTTATTGGAATGGCTTGTTTGCATGTTCTAATAAACTACATAGACATGTGAGAGACTCTCACCCACATTCGCTACATCTGGCAGTTACAGTTACAGTTGAGCTATTAGGAGCACCCCCACTGCCCCCCACTCCGTGAAATTAAACCACAGCAGCTGTTTTCGCCTTGTTTACTCGTGTCGTTTGTCGATTTTTGTATCTCAATTGTTTGCCATTTTTTTTTTTTTGCTGCTGTGACCTTCCTAGCTCTGTACCCAAGAATTAATGTAATTTTTTGGATACTTACGTAAAGTCCTGGTTGAAGTTCATTTGATAAGTGGCCATTGTATCCAGCTTTTTTTCGCACTGATTCGATTTTATTCACCCTATTTCACTTTCACTAGCTTTTGTATTTCGTTAAATATCTTAGATCTTGCACTGTTTCACTCTCGAAATAAACAAATATTAGTGGAGCAAATAGACGGACGAGCAACGCAAACGGTTTGATTGGATTTTCGATTTTTTAATTGGGTATTTAGAGTCGCCTTTGTTGTTTTTCTATGACTGTTTGCCTTTGTTTTCTCGTTCTATCAACAAATTCCCACAACTCACAGGCACATACACATCGAAAATTGCACTTCTGAACCAGTTATCGAACCTAGAACTGGTTCGATAACAAAAATACCAACTCAACAACGGTATTGAACGGGGGTATACTAAAACCAGAGTTCCATTCAATGAATATTATATTAAGCAGGTAAACTAAACCAGATTTATATCCTAGAGACTGTAAAGAATATTTTGGAAACATATAAAATTTAATATAAATAAAACTTATATATTACATCGAACTATATTGAATTTTCAAAATGATTTTATTTTTATACAATGATAACTTTAAAAACTTTAAACCTGAGAAATATACCCCAAAAATTAATTAAATAAACTGGTTCTTAATGCACAGACCCTGGAACTATTAGGAAATAATGTACATCTTGCAGTATTTTTTGCCAATAAGCACACAGCCACACTGATAGTCACAATAGAAAATAAAGCCTTTTCATTTGTTTTAAATAGTGGTTTTTATTTGCAAAAAGGCAAGCCCTGCCCTCACAAATATGCATATTCGAGAGCCAACACTGTTGCCCGTCTAGACAGCTTGCGGTTCGAACTAATGATGAGTGTTATCAGTGCGAATCGTGCCGATTTACCAGAGTAGTATACAATTTTTTCGTGGGCAACGAAAAATTTTCCCCGTTCTCGGGACGCATGAAAAATGGCGGCTTCCGAAGAAGGGCCAACAAATCCAATTCAAACAGAGGCGATCTCGGAGGAGTGCAAGGATGACGACGCTATGACCTCCACGCACCATACGTGCGCCAACGATCCCGACTTTGCTGTGATTTGTGCGTTTTTGCAGAAATTCGCCAAGGACCTGGGCCTCAACTTGCCGAATTTCAAAAATTTGCAGGACTGGTTGACCAACAACGATGAAGGTGAGCTCCCAAAAGGGCATGGAAGTGTGCAAAAATATGAAATATTAATTATAAAATAATCAATATGTGCATTTGTTGTATTAAGTTACTTCTCTGAGAAATAACTAAAAAATTAACAAATATTTGGCATAAAAACAGTTGTCAGGGGTTTTCCAAGCAAAGAATGAATCAGATTTGGTTTCCAAAGCAAAAATATCAAAACAATGTGATAATTTTAAGAAAATGTTATTAATATATGAAACTAATTGACTTTTAAATATCCCCAAAACCAGTTTAAATTGTAAAATGAATTAGTGACTAATATTCAAATTTTGCTTTTAGTTCCCGAGCTAAAGGACTTGCACATAAAACTCCTAAGAAAAACCCGAAAGACGGTTCATGAGAAGAGCTGGGAGTCGGCTCTTAGCAAATTCTGCTTTGGTTATTCTGTGCAGGATGCATGGGAGGTAGAACGCTTTGGCTACAAGAACTCAAGCCTCCGGGTTAAGCTTCGAATATTGCGGGTAAGGAATGAAGTAGAATTTATAAGCCACGTTTTCACCATATTGTTTTAGGAACTTTTGGAAAGTCAGTTCGAGCGAAATGCCAAGTTCCGTGCCCACATCCTGACCTTGAATGCAAACACCCTGCGATCTGAGCCCATTGGGCGAGATCGGTTGGGGCACACCTACTGGCTAACGCAGGATGCTGACTGCAACCTGCGCATCTATCAGGAGCACCTCGACGAAGAGATCTGGCAGGTTGTGGCCACAAACAGGGAGGAGTTCGTCAATCTCATCGCTAGGCTGCGCGGCAACGAGGTGGTGCTGCCGTCCAAGGACATTGGCGAGGCCGACGAGGACACCAGCAGTAGCAATAGTTGTCCGGACAAGCCGCCACCGCCCGAGGAAAGGGAGGAGGAGGATGAGAACGACAAGGAGCCGGAAGAACAGCCTGTAAAGGCGATACCCAACCTAAAAATCAAGTTGCGTTCCCCAGAGCAGGACGAGCAAAAGACCAAAAAGGTTAAGGTGAGTAGGAAGCTCAGCTTGAAAGTTTAAATAAAAATACAACGCTTTACACTTCAACAGCCCCTGCTCATCAGCCAAGCGAAGCTAAGCGGTACTGCCTCCCCCGCTCAAGTCAAAAAGCGTTCGGTCGAAGAGGTGGATAGCAGTCCCACAGCTTCACAGGAGCAGCACCAGCTGAAGAAGTACCGACCCACACTTCTGGACACAAAGCGCATCAACAAGCCAAGTCGTTACGAGAGCACCAAGCACGAAAACGAAGGAGAGTCTGGGGAAGAGGAGGAGGACGATGACTCGGAACTGGATGAGGCAGAGGAGGAGGAGGAAGAGGATATCGACAGCGCTGCGGCTGACATCGAGGAGGACGACGACGATGATGATGAAGAAATAGGCGAGGCCATCGAGGAACCAACTATGGTGGTGCAGGGTCAAGGATCGGGGAAGGATTGTGAAGGAGTTCCCACAAGCCACACCTGCGAATTGCCCTTTTCTTTCGAATGTGAGGATCTAGTATTCAGTGATGTTGTGGAAGACCCCGTGGTGCATGTGATTGGTCAGGGAAGTGGACACGAGTGCCTGGTGGGAAATGGGAAAAACGACGCTGCCGAAGGGGAGACCGCCACTGGGCCGTCGGAGCCCAAGGCAACATTCTTCTTCGGCGAGCCAGGATGCCTGAAGTTGAGTCCAATTAAGCAGACATCGAAGCCAGAAGCGAAGCGCAGCATATTCGACAGCCTGAGCGAGGAGAAGACGAATGGAGAAAGCGAGAAGCCCATAGAGGACTCTTCGCAGCCCAATGACAGTCCCAAAGAGTCCTTGCCAGCACCAGCTCCTTCCCGAGAATCGAACGAAGCGACTGAAGAGGAACGCAATGCCAAGGAAAGTTCAAAAGAAATGCTCAAGGACAAGGCAGATCTTGTGGAGAATGAAGTCCATCAGGAATATAAAATCAAAGTAATTGAAACAAGCCCGGAAGTTGCATCCAAACCGGAAGTCAAAGAAGCTGTTCAGGAAGCCACAGCATCTTCAAACAGTGCAGAAGTCGCAGAACCTGAGGCGGAAGAAGGAGAAAGCCTTAAGGACGAGGACTTAAAAGCCAAACACACAGAAGAGGCTCCTATTGAAAACAGTGTGGCTTTAAAGAGCGATCATGGACTTCCCCCAGACCACAAGCGGACGAAAACTGACGAAGAGAGCGATAGCAGGAGCTCCTATGACGATCGAAAGGATAATGACTCAACCGCAACTCAAAGTCGAGAACCTGAAGGACAAGTTGCTGCTTCCACAAACAAAACTAAAAGCAATACTTCCCTGGAGGAAACCATCCCCACTCCCCCAGAGATCCAACAAACCGATAAAGTTCTACCTGACCCATCTGTTACCAAAAGGGAGTCTCCCCAAAAGCAGCCCAATCAGATAGCAGAGGGAATCAAGGACGTTGAGACAATAAAGAAGAGCAATGCCTCGCCAGATATTGAAAGAATATCGGAGCAAGTACAAAAAGATTTTCCCGATCCTGTCAAGAGTCTAGTTCCCAAAGAGAATGGAAGTGGCACTGTGGAGGAGAGTGGCATGAAACCCAAACCCAATGATGAATCAGTACCTAAGCCTACTTCCCCCGCTACAGCTAGTAAGGACGCGATTCAGTCGAGAAATCGGAAGCGACGGCTTAACGAGTGCGACCGCAATCTCAGAAACTCAACCTCAGAGAGCGAAGTTCTCGAGGACGAGCATAAGCAGGGCCAGGAGGAGGAAGCTAACCAGGACGATCTGGACGTGGGCGGGAAGCGTATCAAGATGCGTCCGAAAATCACGAACGTGGAGTCGAGACGCAAGGTGGAAGCCCAGAAGACCCAGATCGAGGAGACAACGTCATCCAGCGGCGAGGATGATCCCCGGAGTCGTCATAAGGTGGCTGCTCCCAAGAGGAACTTGGAGAAGTCTCCGCCCACCAAGCAGAAACCAACTCTGGCGGAGATTATCGAAAAGAAGCTAAAGAAAACGCCGGAAAAGGCGCCTTCGGAAAAGGAGTCTTGCGAGGACAGTTCCAAAAAGGATAGTGCAGAGACCA
This sequence comes from Drosophila atripex, assembly GCA_035045925.1. Lineage (NCBI taxonomy): Eukaryota > Metazoa > Arthropoda > Insecta > Diptera > Drosophilidae > Drosophila > Drosophila atripex. The sequence continues at coordinate 13,798,947 of JAWNOP010000070.1, forward strand.
CTCTGCCCACGCCGCTCCCGGAAGCTACTCCCCCTCCCACATCCCTTAGTCCTCTTAAAAAGTCGCCAGTGACCAAGCCTCTGAAGAAGAATCTTCTGACGCAACTGCGGCAGGAGGAAAGCGATGAAGAGCCCGTGCCTCGAAAGCGGACCAACAGCGAAACCACTGTGCCTTTGATTCTCACTCCGAGTACCTCACTCGGCAAGTCAGAGGAGAGCCATCGCAAACGCCGCAGCAGCGATGAAGCCAAGGACTCGGCCTTGAAGGAGTCATCGCCCAGTGATGTGACTGCCTCCATTGCGAACGAGAAGCTCAAACGGAGCGAAGAGAAGAGTATCGAGAATGCCGAGGAATCTCAAGAGGTGGCATCCAAAGAGTCATCTCCTCCTGCCAAGGAAGCATCCCTGCCTCCTGAAGGCTCAGCGCGTCGTTCTGGTCGTCGCGGAGGAGCCGCCGTTGTCTTTTCGGAACTTCCCCAACCGAAGAGGACAAGGGGTGGCTCAAAGGAGAAGCCCCCGTCTGAGGAAAAGGTTGAAGAGGCGTCTGAGGAGGAAGATCATCAGGAGAAGGCATCACCAACAGCCTTGAAGCCAAAATCTGAGACTAAACGGAAATCTTCCGATGAGGAACCTGTAAAGAAGTCGCCCGTAAAGGAAGAGGCAGTCAAGGAGGAATCCCCCAAGACAGATCCCATCAAGGAAGATCCAGTCAAGGATGAACCAATCAAGGAAGAACCTGTCAAGGATGAACCACGCCAGGAAGATCCAATTAAAGAGGAGCCAAAGGAAGAGCCGAAACCAAAAGTTGGGCGGGGTCGTGGTCCCCGAAAGAAGCGTGAGGTGGACACCACCAACATCATTGAGGCCAACGACTCTGAGACTCCAGTGCGCCAATCTCGGCGCATAGCCCAGCAGAAGATCAAGGAGGAGGCGGAACGGCGCAAGTTGGAGGAGGTCGCCCTGCGCTCCATGAAGCAGGAGCTCAAGAAAAAGAAGAAGGCCGAAAAGGAGTCGGATCCCACAGTGCTGGAGCCATCGGGCGAGGAGTCCGAGTCCGAGGCCAGTGAAGCCGAGGAGGAGGCTCGCAGTAAAAAGAAGAAGAAGTGTCCCGGAAAGGACGGTTGGTCGTCCGACTCCGAGGAGCAACCCGAGAGCGAAGAGGAGGAGGAGGAGCCGCCCCACTACGAGACTGATCCCGGCTCGCCGCTCTTCCGTTCGGATCACGAGTTCTCACCCGAGTCGGAGCTGGAGGACGAGTCCCAGGTGGTGCCCATGAAGCGAGCGAGGACTGTGCGCAAGGAGAACGCCGAAGACCAGAGCGATGATGCGGAAGAAGCGTGCCAGAAGTGCGGCAAGTCCGACCATCCCGAGTGGATTCTTCTCTGCGACACTCCGGCCTGCAACAAGGGCTACCACTGCTCCTGTCTTTCGCCGGTCCTCTTCTACATACCTGAGGGCGACTGGCACTGCCCGCCCTGCCAGCAGGAGCAGCTCATTGCTGCTCTGGAGCGGGAGCTGCAGCAGTTCGATTCCATGGTGGCGCAGAAGGAACAGGAACGTCGGCTTGCCGAGGAGCAGGCCGAGCTCGAGCGGCTGGAGCAGGAGGCGTCCACAAAGGCGGCGGAGGACGACGACTCAAGGGAGGAGGACAACGAGGATGAGGAGGAGCAGAAGATGGCCAGCAAGGCGGACAAGGTGAAGAGACGGCGAGGAGACGGACGCAGCAATCGTCGGGCGGCTAAGCGGGGCACCCGGCGGAGGCGGGGCAACGACTCCGATTCGAGTAACGGAAAGTATGCCAGCAGTGGTTCTGGATCCGGGTCGAGATCAGGCAAGCGCTCCGGTTCTAGCAGCGGCAGCAGCAGCAGCTACTCCGACTCGGACGACGAGCCCATCTACAAGCTCCGCAAGCGGCGGCAGATCAACGTGAGCTACCGACTCAACGAGTACGACGACCTGATCAACTCGGCGCTAAAGAAGGAGATGGACGAGGTGGCGGGAGCTGGGAACTTGGGTCGCGGCAAGGACATCTCCACCATCATCGAGGCCGACAAGGAGAAGGCGCGCCGAGAGGAGAACTCCTCGGATGAAAAGAAGCCGGAAAAGGCGGGCGACGAGTCGGACAAGCAAAAGGATAAGGGCAGCGAGGACGGTGCCAGCAGCTCCGAGGACGAGATTCTCGTCCAGCGCACGAAAGTCAAGCAGCCACCGGCGAAGAAGAAGGCCCGGAAGCTAACGACTCTGGATGTGAGCAGCGAGGAAGACAATGGCAGCGACGAGGACTTCAAGACCTCCAGCTATTCGGACGAGGACAGCTCCCAGTCTGGATCCGGCGACTCTGACTCCAGCCTGGAGGTTTACAGGCGTCCTGGCCGAGGGAAGAAGCAGAGGAAGGCGGCTAGAAGGGCTGCGCGGGAGAGGCGGAAGGACCGGAAGTTCGTTGTGGAAGGAAGCGACGAGAGCGAGGAGGAGGAGCAGCAGCGGAGCACCAAATCGAAGAAGAAGAAGAAGGAGGACTCTGACTACACGGAGACTGAGACGGAGGACGACGAAAACGGGTCGGATCTATCCGAGAATATGGACAGTGCGGACTTGTGCGACGACACCACCTCCGACAGTGAGGACGGTGCCTGGCGTCCCTCCTCCAAGCGCAAGAAGGCAGCTAGCGCCAAGAAGTCGAATGCGGGCGGCATTGCCCGGAAGTCGCCCAAGCTGAAGAAACCCTTTGCCCAGACCGCCAAGAAGGCCAAGCGCTTAGAGTACTCCGACGACGATATCAGCGAAAGTGAGCCGGAAGAGGAGGACGACGACGGCGAGGAGGATGCCCCGTTGTCGGGGAAAGGATCTGGCAAGCAGCCCCGTTCCCAGCCTCTAAAACCCGCCGGATCTGCCACGCAGTCCGGCAAGGGGAAGAGCAAACCAAAGCCCAAGAAGAAGAAGCCTCCCTCCTCCAACGATGAGGAGGAAGGAGCTGCTTCCGACGATCGGACTCGCACCCGTGGACGACGATACGCTTATATTGAGGAGGGTAAGTGGAAACATCAAGGGGGAGTTCCCAGGTCCCTACTAACAGTATTCTTTGTCCAATGCAGACGACGACAGCTCCGATGGTGGAATCAAGCCTGGCGTCCACAGGCCAGACACTCCGCCCGAGGAGCGCCAGAAGTTCATCCAGCGGCAGGAGGAAATCAAACGCATGCTGGCCGAAAAGAATGCCGAGGGAGCCAAGCTCGCGGCCACACCGCGTCTCACGCCCATCAAGGGGGCTTCGGGTGCCGGGGGATCCGAGAAGCGGACACCCGTTAAGGCGGCTGGCGGCGGAGATTCCCTGTCCACAGTTCCGCTATCGGTTATCCGGCAGGCCAAGGTGCTGGACATTGATTACCTGCAGCGCAAGGGTGAAACCATCGGCGATCTGGAGGACGTGGACGAGTCAGAGCTGGATGACGCCGAATTACCTGATGACCTACCTGAGGATATGGAGGACGCCATAGCGCGGATGGTCGAGGAAGAGGAGCAGTTCAGCGCGGCAGTGGCCGCCAGGGAGTTGCCCGGAGCGGAGGAGGTCCTGCGGACCACGCCTTCAAAGGCAAAGCAGGCTACAAAGAGCGCTCCAGAGGCTGCGCCTGCGGCTCCGGCTCCTGCCCCTGCTCAGGCTCCGGCTCCCAGTGCTTCTGGGTTGCAGGAGCCTCTCCGGAAGCGTCTGCCCATGCCCACAATGCATCCGCCGCTACTGAGACATCCGTTTCCGCACTCCGGTGGCCAAGGACCACCTCATTCGCTTCTTCCACCCCAGTCGATGCACGGGATGCACCCAATGCTGCAGCGCCATCTGGCCCAAGCCGTACCGCCACCGCAGACCATGCAGCTCCTTCAGAACGCCCTCTCAGCACCCCTGGGCCAGCCGATCAGCAGAGCCAACTATCCGCCTGCGCCGCCCTCCTCTCAACACTTGCCCCTAGTCATGTCCATGCCCTCGGCGGCAGCGGCGGCGGCCCACATCATGCAGTCTGTCGCCGCATCAGCCTCGGCCCGCCCCCCGGATGCTGCAGCTGGGAATGCATCCTCGGACTCGAAACCCCGTGGCAGGCGGAAAAAGGTGACTCCCCTACGTGACCAACTGCAGAAGCAACAGGCGGCGGCAGCCATGACTGCGGCTACGTCTACGGTTGCTCCAGGACCAGGAGCAGTTCCCGCACCAAAGACCAAAGGGCAGCCGCTCTTTAAGCTTCATGAGGAAGCCAACGCCGGCGCTCCACCTACTGAGGCTCCAGTGATCCCGCGGATGCCACCTCACCTTCCACCGCACCATGGCCGGCCGCATGGACACGGGCCACCGGCAGGCATGTTTCCCACCACCACGGACTTGGCCAGGTTCTATGGACAGCCGCCGATTCCGCCTACTGCTGGATCCCGTTCTCCTTCCTCGTCGCCAGGCCCGCCGCGTCACCTACTGCGACCACCAATGCCACCTGGTCTGCCTTCAAGCCACTCCACTCTGCGCCCTACGTACGGACCTCCACCGCCACTGCGGGGCTCAGTGCCGCCCACGTCCACGGCTAGTGTAGGCTCGCAGAATCCACGAGCCCCGTTCCTCCATGGTCCGGAGCATCACGGTGGCCCGCCTGGGCCGACGATGGCTTCGCCCTACGGGGCCGGACCACCCCCCGCACGACATGCTTCGCCGCATTTAAATCCCTACAGGTAAGGGATGCAGATTTCTTATCCCAAACAGGTTGTAACTCCAACATCCACTTTCAGACCACCTCCCACCATCTATGGTAATCCCAATTTCCCACCTCGTGTAAATGGACCTCCAGGGGTTGGGAGTTTGCGGCCCGGATCCGTGGACTATGCCGCCGGACCACGTAAGTTTTGTGGAAATTAGAAAGGGATTCGAGATATAATTCTTCTATTCCGACTTCAGGTGCTTATCCTCCATATGGCTACTACCCACCTCCTCCACTGACCACCACATCCGCTCATGCAGCCCCAAGCTCGGTAATCGTGAGTGCTCCGCCTTCATCCACGCCTACCAATCATTCGGTGTCTGCCCTGACGAGGGACAAGCCGCCAGCGGCAGGACCTCCCACGCAGCCCCCAGCGCCCTCGCCCGAAGTAGCTCCTGCCCCCACGATCCCCGTGGAGGGAAGCAGTCTCAAGCCGACTTCGGTCATAACGAGCAAGAAGCTGACCACCCTGGAGGCATACACCATCCAGAAGTCTCCAATGGCTGTGCCGGGAGCCACCAATTCACCAGCACCCATTGCTGAGGAGGACTCTGGGTCGCCGCGTGAGACGGGAGCCCTAGCCCCTGGCCCTGGTGCGCCAGCTGTGGGAGAATTCAGCGGGCTGGTAAGCTACTTCAGCTCCCAGCAGGACGACTATGACACATAACTAACATCGCCGGGCACATAAGGATCTGTAAATAATGTTGCTCAAGCATCTAGAATCGGGCGGATTGATTTCCTCAGCTAACTAGGACACTTTTCCTGATGAAGTCCTTCTTTTTCAAAACTCACGCCAAAAGTTATCCGATCTACTCGAAAACTTTTTAAAAGTTTATTTTCTAATCGGATATTCACATTAGATATATTTTTTTAACAGAAAAGCAGAAAACTTATTAAACTAAACCTGACAAGGCATCTTAAGGAGCTTTTGATTCTCCTTCGGGAATAAATACTAATTTTATTCAACTTTTAGATTTTATTTTCTAATAAATCGACCCGCCCTTTTAAAAAAAAAAAAAAAAAAAAAAAAGATGTTTACACAGGAGAGTGTGTATCTGCATGGAATGTAATGTAACTATGGTATGCTTTAGGCCACTTATTGGAAATTCATTCCCAAACGCAATCTACAAAGTGCATATAAAGTGTTGAAGAATTATTGATTCTCATTTTACGAATTACTTGATTTTGATTTCTAATAATATTCAGAGCTAGCTACATATAAACAATTATAAAATTATATTAATTTTAAGAGCCTGTATCTTACGTGTTTACTTTTTTTTATTTATATGATTTTCTTAGCTAAAGCAAAACATCAACTACTTGTAGTATTCTAATTTTAGATGTAAATTGTACAAGTTCTAACGAAATACGCATAAGTAATCTATGATCTATGATACATACCATTAAAACTTAACAAAGAATAGCAAGACGACTTGTGTATAATCTACACTACAAGTACAGAAGAACAAACTACATTCGAGGCAGCGGTAGATTGCTTTAGCATGTATACTTATGATTAAAGTAATTAACTAAACAACTTAAGCAATTAACACGGAATGCTGCGCATCATATAACAGTTAAACCTACCTAACCATGCAACAGTGCAAGCGGTGTTCTGCTAAAGAGCGAAAACAATAAAATCATTTATCATTAGTTGAAAAATCCCTGCTCGCTTTTTTATATCCTTGAAGAGGGTATTACATTCTGGGGCATTGGGGATGCCCTTCTTAAATTATGAAAAGTGCAATGAACGACAGGAAGGTTCGCCCACATCGATATCCTTATCTTGGCTGCGGAATACCTTAAAGGACTTGCATATATATTTTTTTAAATTTTCTGGTGGATCAAAAATGGTAAAGAATACTTGGATGGACATTATGGGCTCCAGCGATGGCTAAGTCTTGGCCAATTTCCATTCGTTCCTTGAGCGGAATATCTTAACAGAATTTTACATTAATTCCCCATAATTCTGCATCAAAATCAAAAAACAAAATATTTTGTAGATTTTATTTCTAAATTTTCTGAGGGATCCCCTTCAAAAATGGTAAAGAATGCTTGGAAGGACATTATGACCCCAGCGATGGCCATATCTTGACCAATTTCTATCCGATTCATGAGCGGAATAGCTTAAACGATTTGTACACCGATCCTCCATAACACTTCATCAAAATCTAGGAACAACAAATTTTTTTCAATTTTTTCCTAATTCCCTGGGGAATGAAAAATTGTGAAATAGCCGGGCGGGAGCAAAGTTTGTACTGGTACAACTGGTAGTTGATTTTATTTAAAATCACTAATTTTATGTGCCACCTTACGCAAGGTCAAATTATAATATCCTGCATGGGTGAAAAAATGGACCAGATGCTTGAAAGGTCACCTGACAGTGCACAGAAGGTATAGATGGCCCGACAGCTGGCTTTCCTTTTAAGTCCAAATAATTATTCATATGGTTCGCTAATTGGTTAATTAAACACTCGACAGCAAGATGATAAACTTGAACAAATATATCTAGCTATTAAATTTTGGGCAAATTTTAAAATTAAAGAAAAATACACAAATCTATATCGTTCATGGTAGTGTTGATTTTTCTGTTAAAAGCTTAGCTTTGTTTTGCTGTCTAGTGTAGGTGACCGGGGGCTATCGACATAATCGAAAATATATATTTATATACACCAACCAATCTTTTTTATACAAATTAGACATTAGTTGTTGTTGTTTGAACTTATTAAGTGGCATCATTAAAACGGATTACGCCTCTTTTGAATCTGTTTCTCACAAAAAATCTCACAAAACGTATCTGCATTGTTATTCGACGGCGAAATAGGCAAATCCAATTCGGAACAGCGCATAAATTGATTTTATTTTAAGTGAAATATGCTTTCGGACGATGCATTTATGCATTAAGCATTAAGCAACACGTATGGATTCGATTAGTTTGTACAACAATAAACAATACGCAAATATTTTGCCACTGCCCACTGTGTCTGGGCGGCGTGAAGGCCGTCTGTCTATACGAAGTGGACTTTCGGGAGAAACGTCACAATATAAATATTTATTTCGAAAATATTGCATCGAATTATTCAACATATTCAAATTCAGACCCGACTCAGCTAACAATCTAACAATTTCTTATTTGTTAATATATGCATATAGTTTAAAGGAATACTTATTAAAAGATACTTTTTCAGATACAATCGATCGACAATAGCTTCGAAATAAAATGTCTCTATCTCGGCAATGATAGGCTTTTATGTTTTTGTTTTTTTTTTCATTTTGAAACTGTGTCAGACGTTGTAAGACCAATTAATTGATTCCAAACAGTAGGAAATATGCAGTCTCACTATCGGACAAATTATGAAAATAAATTGGGAGCTTAGAGTCACACACAAATGATTGAAATTAATATGGCACATGGAACAAGAAACGAAAACAATTCCAGCTGGGGGCTTCACACAGGGCCAACCCTAAGTATTTAATATTTAAATTAATAAAGCCACAGCGCATGTCTGCCTCAGGTATTTCGTTTTCATTAATTACAAGTTCACAGATGCTAACGCCGAATCTGAGCCGGGCATCCTTGAGCCGAACAAGCTGCGCTTAGTCAAGCGTGTAGTTTGGTCATTAGCACCGGCCACTATATTGGTCAAACAAGCCAATTTCCGCTAACTGAAAGTGAAAAGCCGATCGTGACCTATGACTTAAGTTGGCGGCCCTTATACAGCTGTTTGTCTTCAGCGTTGGTGTGTCCCGTCAGCAGACTCTGTATCTGTATCTGTATCTGTATCTGTATCTGTATCTGTATCTGCCCTATTGACATTGCAAAACTGAAATCTCTCGAGAGGCGAGCGGCCGGCCACGCATGCGCATCACACGCCTCGGAGAGACGCTCCCCACACCTTAACCCCACACCTGCTCCGCAGACCACTCTCACTCACACCACCTTTCAAAGGTTACAAGTATCTGTAGGGTTTTGAAGAGTTTCATGAACATAAGAAATCAAATTTGATTAAATATTAGACTTTAATTTATTTATATATTTACATTTTGTTTGCTTAAAGTTAAAAAATAAAGCTACAGAGGGCGTGGTGCAGCCATAGCTACTAAGGTTTCAGGCTTGATTTTTAAAATATTTAATATTTTTATATTGATCGAATTTCTTATACTTCCTCAAAGAGAATATATTTCGAAAATTAAAGCTTAAATTACAGACTAAATATTAAATACAAATTTATTTTCAATTAAATAAATCACATGCTTAACTTTAAATCAAATTAAGTTATAAAACACAAAGTGTTCAGAAAAACCTGAATTTTTAGAAAAACATAATTTGATGCATTATCGGGCCCACGACAGGGTTAAGTAGCACCGCTCCACGTCTTCTTTTTGACAAGCTGCCTCTGCCAAGAAGAAGAAGAAGTAGCCGAAACCCTCAGCCAGAGGCACAAGAGCAGACATCTGGCCAGCCCAAGCCAAAGATGGACCCAAACCCGTATTTCGGTATAAAAGTGCCGGCCCATCTGCAGTTGGTCATCATTCAGCTTCAGCGTCTTGCGACCCGAGCTCACCAAACTTAATCCAACGAACTAACGTAGCCCAACAACTCAACAACAATGGTGAGTAATCACTGGCGATCCTGGTCCCACGGAGTGTTAATCCGGATGTTCCTCAATTGCAGAAACTCTTCGTGTTTGCTGTGTGCGCTATTGCCGTGGCCTCCGCCGACGTCTCCCACCTGAACCTGGGCAGCGGCTACAGCTACAACAAGCCCACTCCCACCTTCAACATCCCGTCGGCCCCAGTGTCGTCTTACGTGCCCCCCATCCAGGAGGCCCCGATCTCGGCTCCAGTGTACTCCGCTCCTGCCCCGGCTCCAGTGTACTCCGCTCCTGCTCCTGCTCCTGCTCCAGTGTACTCTGCTCCTGCCCCGGCTCCAGTTTACTCCGCCCCCGCTCCAGCTCCTGAGTACCTGCCCCCTGTCCAGGACATCCCAGCTCCTGCTCCTGCTCCAGTGTACTCTGCTCCTGCCCCGGCTCCAGTGTACTCCGCTCCAGCCCCGGCTCCAGTGTACTCCGCTCCTGCTCCTGCTCCGGCTCCAGTGTACTCTGCTCCTGCCCCGGCTCCAGTTTACTCCGCCCCCGCTCCAGCTCCTGAGTACCTGCCCCCCGTCCAGGACATCCCAGCTCCTGCTCCTGCTCCAGTGTACTCCGCTCCAGCACCAGCTCCAGTGTACTCCGCTCCTGCTCCTGCTCCAGTGTACTCTGCTCCTGCCCCGGCTCCAGTTTACTCCGCCCCGGCTCCAGCTCCTGAGTACCTGCCCCCTGTCCAGGACATTCCAGCTCCTGCTCCTGCTCCAGTGTACTCTGCTCCTGCCCCGGCTCCAGTTTACTCCGCTCCTGCTCCTGCTCCAGTGTACTCTGCTCCTACCCCGGCTCCAGTTTACTCCGCCCCCGCTCCAGCTCCTGAGTACCTGCCCCCTGTCCAGGACATCCCAGCTCCTGCTCCTGCTCCAGTGTACTCTGCTCCTGCCCCGGCTCCAGTGTACTCTGCTCCTGCCCCGGCTCCAGTGCACTCTGCTCCTGCCCCGGCTCCAGTGTACTCCGCTCCCGCCCCCGTGGAGTCCGTCGAGTCCAGCGGCTACAGCTACAACGTGCCCGCCAAGCGCTTCCGCTTCTAGGAGGAGTCACGCCCCGGCAGCTTGTTAAATTAACAAGTGACTGCCACTCATTATTGTTGGATGTTGTTGTTACACAAAGTTCCGTTGAGATTTTAGAGATAAATATAAAAAAAAAATAAAAAATAAAAAAAATATATATTAAATATAGAGTACAATTTGTTATTATTGGATGGTATAGCTTGGGAAATCCCATCTTACGCCAGATATTTACGATCAACACTATAAACCGGGCTCAAGAGGTGAGATTTGCGAAAGAGTTGGCCAAATCGGCAGAAAGACAAGCTATATTATAAATAGATGACCTCGGACGAGTGCCGTAACAGTTAAGAGGTCCATGATACAGATATCGGTCCGAGTTGGAGATGCAGAAAAGATAAATGGCTTTTAAAATGCTTACTTCATTTAAATCACCCATTTTGCGGACTAATTTTAAATTGTTTTAAATAAATTGAATTTAGAGTTCATTAAGATTAACTTTTTTTTTTAAATTTTAGTTGATTAATGATAGAGTGAAAATTAAAACATGCTTTTGGTTATTTTGTCTTCGCTATTTTTTATTAATAGAGCGGGCCAGTTGATAAAATATTAAATGAACTATATTACATCTTACAGAGCTCTCTTTTATTAAAATGCAAAAAAATAATATAAAAAATTCCCTTGCTTTTAAAAGTAATGGCTCTAAATGGTAGTGCTAAATGGTTAATGCTAATTGTCAATTGTAAATAATAACAAACCTTCAATGCATTCAAAGTTGCCATTTGTGAATTGCAGCAAGGTCGCCAAAACCGTTTGGCAGATAAACCAAAAGTTTTGAATTATGTCTCATGGGTTTTACTTTTTTAATTTAAGCAACCCATTAAAGTAAATACTACCTTCGTGCTAAGCTTGCCAGAAAAAAAGTTATTACTTCAAATTGTTAATATATATTCACTTTAGACATTTTTAAGCTTATTTTCTTAAAAGAAAATTAAATTGTGGTATGCATTTTAATTAATATATATAAGGCATAGCCCTGAAATGGTTCTAATTTATTTGAACTCCTCTTAAAAAATATGACTTTTTATTCTTTCAACTGTTCCAAGAAAATAAAAGATATTCTCTTTAAATACAAGCGTTCTATTCCCAAATTTATATTTTCTTAATAAATCTTCCCAAGGAATCTCTATAATAACACAATAATTAAAATTTTATAGTTAGAATTTAAAGTTTAAAATTCATAACCGTAAGATGGCGCTTTTTGAGAGATGACACATTTCCAATACCTTGTATGCAGGGTAGCCACCTATCGATAACCGACATTATCAAAACGAAAAATGTATGCTTATTGGAACAGGATTTTTCCTTAAAACCCTGGCCTATTCTTTGACTTAAAAAGAAAAGTAGACAAATTCTTTCAACTAAATTTAATCAAAATTATTCAAAAAGGGCAAACAAAAAGTTAACAAAGCAATTCTTTTAATGGCAACTTGGCAGGTTGCGTTGTTTAAGAAAACAGTCAAAAATGAAAATAGAAAATTAGAAAATAGGGCTTTTATTTAAAGATTTTTTACCCGTTTCGATTGTACCGATTGTAAACGACATTGCCGGTTCGGACGAAAACTTTATCGGCCGCTGGGCACACTTTTTCTTCGTTGCTTATGTCTATTTTCTTCATTGTTTATGTTCTAATTGGAATTACCGCGAGCAAGCGGACGGCTTGCTGCTAACCGTCAAAAAATCTCAAAAGCGGATGTGTGTAGCAGAATTTAAATTTTTAAATCATCCCACGGGCAAGGTCCTTAAATCTAAACTAGTTTGATCGGCTAAATATATTTGTAAATATAAATTAAAAAAAAGAGGTATCGGAGCCGAACGTGAGAAAATAATGTAATTTTTCGTGTCTTGCTATCTCGCTTGCTTTGAAAGTGTTGGCTGTGTGTGTGTGTTCCATGCAATTTGGCAGGTACAAGAAAATGGAGTGCAGAACAAATACAAAAGGGCCTAAATTGATTTAAAGTTGAAGTTAAAAATCAAACGAATAGGATGTTAATTCACGGAATGCAGACGAAAAAGGCATGACAAGAGCGCGCAACAAGATAAAATTGAAGGTTATTCTTTGTGCGAGTGTGTGTGTGTTTGAGAGAGAGTGTGAGTGTCGAGTGTGAGTAAATGTTCCAATCACCGCAGCCATTGTAAACAAAAAAGCAAGTGTTGAGAGAGAGAGAGAGAGAGAGGGATATTGCGCACGCTTGAAGAAAGCAGCCAACAAAGAGAAGGCTGGAAATGTCAATAAACTTTGCAAAAGGTGAGGAATAACGAAACGCTAGTGTAAAATAAAATCCAACCGGGGCCACGAAGAAAGCAGGCAAGTGCAAAAAGAACAAAAAAGAAGGGGAGAAAATAAGAAGGTATTTTCCGACCGAGGCGAACGTGTGTGTGTTTGTGCTGCGTCGGGTTCTCTGCAGAAAAGTTTTTCTGGTTTTTTTTTGCTTGCAACAGCTTCCGCGTTTTCTGTCCCGGCTCCAACAAGTTTCGTCGTGTCGTTTCTCGCCAGTGAATTTTGTTTATTTTATTGCCAATTTGCAGCCTCGCCACTCGCTAACGTTAACCCATACAAGTGCGCTTGCCTGGACGAGAAATTTACCGTAAATAATTCACAGGTGCAAAATCCAACTGTCGGCCGATATTTGTCGTGCAATAATCGCAACTGTTATGCCTTAAGGCTGAAAAGCAAAAAGGCGGTGCATGCATGTTCATGTTCGTGTCAAGAGTGGCCAACTAATACAAATCTGATCCCGTTTTCGGCCACACAATTAAAATTATCAAAAAAAATAAATAAAAATAATCATCAGAACTTTTTCAACGACTGAACCAAAAGACAATCGAAATTTAATTTTAAAACGGTAAGATATTTTTACAAATTTTATTTCAATAAATATTGCAATTATTTACTCTTAAGGAAACAGTTTCTTATAGTGGCTTCTTATGATGGGCTTCGAAACTTCTGACTCAAAGACTGTTTCAGACGCTTTTTTATGTCTGTCTGGTTTCACGTGCGACTTGACCCACAAAGTTTCGACTTAAGACCCGGGTTTCGGGCCTGCCATCGATTCTACCGCGTCGGTCTGTAGTATTTCCTTCAAAAGCTGCTCTCATTAAGATTTTGAATGCGTTGGGTTGCGGTTTTTATGTTTAAATGTTGTGGCTTTCTTCTTTGGCCTTTAACTTTATTTTTATTTTGTTAACTTTTAACAAAGACTCCTTGATTGGCTCCCTGGCTGCGGTGGTCCAACCGTGTCTGATTATTTATGTATGTTCTTGAACCCTTTGAGGGCTCTTGTAGTCTGCAGCCATAACTCAGATGGCTTAAATCTTCGTAGCAGTTCGTATTTTGACACGATTGTGGCAATTTTAATATGACACTGATGCTGGTAGTTCCCAAGATAATGATTCAGATTCTTTTTCTATTCCATGACTTTGGAAACTATAACTTGTCGGATGTCTAGATGTCTGGATACCAGGCTTGTATGTGTATAATGTTGATCAAAGACTGTCATAAAAGTAGCAACAGCAACAGCACCAACAACCGCAACTCAAACTCAACTCGGAGCTCCTAACCGGTTCCCTGGCTATATCTTGGGGCGACCCACCGCAGACCCCGCCCGCCTCTGCAGACTCCATAGCCTCCGCTTGCAGTACATAAATAGTTACATACTGTATAGTTACATGCTATCCGGCATCGATGGCTGCCTCTGTGGCCGCCTGGCTTTGACTCTGACTGCTAATTAGCAGTTAACAATTGCAGCATTGACCTCCTCTGCGGGTTGTTCTACTCCGCTCTTGAGTCTAAAGTTATAATATTATTTTTTTATTATTTCTTATTATTAGCTATTCTCTTGGAACTTTGTTAGAACTCTTAACTGGTTTCTGGGTTCAGTTATAGTCTTGGATAGTCCCACATCTATACTGTCAAGTATTTGTTTTTAAAACAAATATTAATTCTCAGCAAGATATAAAGTTTATAGTTTTAGTTTTTTTTTTCAGTTTTTCGACCAGTTTTGGCCAAGTTGTGCCATTTTGTTGGCAACTGGCAGCCACCACTGCCATAACTGCAGTTGCTGTCTATACAAACATGTCTATACGTGTCTCTGCAAACATGATAGTTTTGGCCAATTTTTTGGCTCGCCAATTTACAGTTGGCTTGGTGGTAGTAGGTGACGTGGGGCCACAGTTACAGTCACAGTTGCTGCCACAGACAGAGACAGAGGCAGGGGCAGAGACATGTTGCTCGCTAAATGCAAAAAAAAAAAAAAAAACAAAAAAAAAAACAGTTTCTTGCTGCAACCGACTGTTGCTCATTGTTGTGCAACAATTGAAAGCCTTTTTGGACGATGATTGAACTTTGGTTTGCAGAAAGACTAGGCCTAGAGGCTCTGGGTTATTCAATAGATGTATTATTTTAAAAATTTCAGATTTATAGAAGACCCTAAGAAGCTCCTAATAAGAACTGATTTTCAGAACATTTTTTAATAAAAGGAATATGGTTTAAAAGTTCAAGAAACTAAGGCCAGAAACTTGAAAAGAAACCACCTCGTAAAACCATAGTTCTAAAACCCGGGCCCTAAAACCAACATTAAGGGTCTATATTTAAGAACTTAATTTATTCTTGAATAAACAATGACTTGGTGATAATAAAACAGAACAGAAATAAACTTGAACAGAAATCAATGGAACTAAAAAAAATCTCATTAAAACAAACTATTATTATACAGATTCTAAACTTTAGATATATTTGTAAAGTATCTCTGCTAAGAAACTACTAATCATTTAAAATAGTAGACTTTGGAGATTTTCCTGTTCTCACAATTCCAGTTCTTAGCACCTTTTTTTTCTCCCGTTTCTACTGATGACTAATCACAAAAAAATTGACGCAGATTTCGGTTTTGAGAGTTGGGCTCCAATTTGCTTTATTATACCAGGTACTAGGTGGAACAGAAGGGTATGATGTGTTCTAGAAAATGTTTGTAACAGGATGAGGAAATTAATAATTAATAAGAAAGACATTAATAATAAGAGCTTCTAACAAGTAATTTTTAAATTTTAAGACAATTTATAAACTTTTTGTGTTTCCATACAGTTTTTTGGCTTGGCTTCTACCAAAGCATCCAAAAGTATACAACAAAGTTTGATATTTTGAATTGTGGACTAAAAGAGAAGAGTACCGCGTATCATAGAGTCGGAAAACTAGTTTATAACTAATTGTTATTAATTTGTTGATAAGATGAGGCTGGAAAGTCAGTATTAAAAATAGTTACTACAAGTAATTATCATAAGATTAGTAACTATGAATAGATTTTCAAAAAAAAACTAATCTGAAAAAGTCCCAAACTGCCATTTACTGGCATTTACTATAACTAAAGGGAAAATAGGGAATTATTCTGAAGTTTCTGAATTATGGAGTAAAAACGGTACTGAACTCTACGTACGGTTACCTGGCGAAGAACAAAATCAAATTGACGAACCGACAAGTGAGTGAGAGATCAATGAACACATTGGTGAGGAAACAAGATGGGGGCCGCCCAGACACACAAGGAAGCTCCAAAAGCACAGCGGCAAAGACCAAGCAAGAAAGCCAGAGAAAAGGGGACAAAGAATACTTAAAGTTGTTGTGGCGGAGCGAGCGGACAATAGAGGGGCCAAACACGTTCAAACATGCCATCAGTCGAGGCAGAAGGGGAGACAGCGAGAGACAAGAAAGGAGAGCCAGCTAGATGGCCGCAAAATACCCTTCTCGAATGGGCAAGGAGGAGTAGGTGCCTGGCAAGCTTTTGGTTCATGGGGATATGCTTGTAGGAAGGGTATAGGGGAGATGAAGAACAACGACTTGTTGCCAAGAAATAAAAAAAAAGAAGAAGAACTCGAACCCAAACTAAGCAAAGGCGGCGACAAAGAGGAAACCATGAAAGAGAGATCCGCACGAAGAACAAAAAAACAAAAAATATAATAATAACACGTCATGCTGACTGCCCTTGCTACCTTCCATTGAAATGCCCCTCCACCCCCCTTCACTACTACTACGGTTCTGACTCTGGCAAGAACAAGTTGTAAATGAGGCAGAAACCAGCAACAGCAACCAGCAACCGAAACAGCAACAGTGGTTGCTGGAAGAACGAACTACGGACTGACTGCGAGCTGAAGAGCCAAAGAGAGAGCGGGAGATAAGGTCATTGGCGGCCATTGACTCTGTCCCGCTGATGACCTTGCCCGAAAAATGTAATAGTGCTGGCTGGAAGAAAGGGGCATCTAAAAGAACTCTATCCGACAGATACAAATGCGAGTGCACTGCAGATACGAGAGGGCAGTTGACAATCTCGAAGTGGGGAGAGATAGGAGGCAGTACTGCATTAATTATTACAGGATGGGCTTGGCAGGGAAGCTAGAGTGATATATGTATCCAATAGGTTAGGATATTACATTACTAAATAAGCAAAATAATAGTAAATTAATAGTTATTCTACTTTTAAATCAAAACTGTATAGCCTAAACTCTTTTTCCTATATCTATGCTACCCATCCCATACCATCAGGAGGGACTTTTTCTTTATAAAATATACCTACTCAACTATAAAATAATAAAAAATATATTTCATATAATATCCAACCCAATCCTTGGTTTAAATCTCTTATATCTTTAATTAATTTTAATAGAAAATTCTAATTTCTAATCTGATTACCCCACCAGTATGTCAGATGTATTGAATTCCTCGCCTAAACTTATAAAAAAGAATGTTTAAATTATTGCCAACTCAGCCCAAACCGATTTGCAACCAAGCTCAGCTGCAATATGCATAGTATATTGGCAAAAAAAAAAAAAAAACGATCGCAACAACCTTGTCCCACAACAACTTGCTGGTGTTTCTGTTCTCTGGCTGGCAATTCTTGGCTTAGACTTCTACTTCTCATTTGGCAAGCAACCTACCTAGGCATGTACATTACGCGTCGCTGACCTGGCTTTTGATTTTAATTAAAGACACGCAACCGGGCCTAGTCGTATGCCGAGCCAGAGCCAGGTCCAAAAGCAGTAGCGATGGCGAAACGAGTTTCAACAGAACGAAAAAAAAACTGCAAGAAAATCTATGCAACCAAATACTTGAATAAAAAAATGCATCAATAATAGAACACTTGACTTATTTTTCTATTAAAAAATATATTTTATTATGCAATATATATTATATGACATGATCAAAAAAAGTACTATTTCGAACTTGTTTTAAAAATATTATATTTTCTTTACTTTTTTGTCAATTATCAATTAAAAAACTAATTTTTCTTCATTGCAGTGGAAACTTGGACTGGTACCGGTTTGCTGAAGTTTGGCTGTTCCTATGTCTAAGTTTTTAGAAGGAAACTGTGGCAATATCGATGCCAAATAGCAACGCGACTAAACGCACCTGTTGAAAATCAAGTTTAAAAAAAAAAAAAAAAAAAATAGTACACACTAAAGACATATTTTTTAAGAGTAAGTTTTAACTTTATAGTATTAGTTTTTTTTATTTTATTATCTGTTAGTTATAGACCTACTATAATTTGTATTCTTTATAAAAACAAAAAAAAGAAAAAAAAGGGAAAAGTCTTTATTTCGACACAAAATTTCTGAAACTCTTTAAAAAATAACTGCAAGGCTTTTATGAACTTTTCCTTCTTCCTTTTTTAATAGGAGAACCCCCTTTTTAGGGCTTTTATGAGTCCACAAACCAACAGTGTCCCCTATGACAGATGCAATTGGGGTTACCAAGATATAGATACATCTTTATCGGCATTATTGGAATTAAACATTTTGCTAACCCTTCACGAGGGCATTTCCATATACTCCCCTTCATGCTTCAAAAACTCATATTCGGAGAAGAACCATCCACCCCATAGTCGGAGGTCAAAGGGAAAAGGGAAACGAAATGTGCAACCCTCGAAGCTTAAAAAAGGGCATCATGTCCATTTCATCAATATTGTTTAAGGGATTTCCGCCCCAAAATTTATTTATTAAAGAAATGTTAAATTATAGATTTTTTAAAGGATTGTTTTCCTACAATTCCTTTTTATTTTTTTGAGAATTGGTCTAAAGTCCATGATTTTCTTGCTGAGCCAAAACTTTAATTCGCCACTGTATGCATGTGTGTGTGTGTGTATTTGAAAGACAGAACAGAACACGAAAATAAGCAAAATCAGAATGCTGACCACTCACTCTACTGTTGGGGGCCCTCCCTCGCTTCTCCACCACCAGAGAGGGAGAGAGAGCGACTACTGGCTAGTAACTTTTCATACAATATTCGCCTTCTTCTTTTTCCTCTCTCTCGCTCTCTCTCTCTGCTCTGCACATTCCCCCACACATGCACACAATGCCCCCAATATGGGGATTTCTGTTCTTTTTGTATACCAAACCAAAGTAAAAGACCACAAAAAAAGTGACTCATTCTTTTCTCTTTCTCTATCTTTTTCCTCTCTCAAAATCTTTTGCCAGCTCCCCTTTTTGCTCCAACCCCCCGTTCCCCGTGTACGTGTGACATGGTGTTCATACATATGTGTGCGTTGTGTGTATTGAGTTGTCTTCGTTGCTCCGTCTTCTTCGTGGTCTGCTTCGTCGTTCCGTTGCTGTTGTTGTATGCAAGGTCGTTTGCGTACAAAATTCAACATTATTTGAAGGTCGTCCTTTGGCTGCTCTGCGCGTCGTTCTCGTTCTCTCTCTCTCTCTGAATCTGTCCCCCTTCTTCCCAGTTGGGGTAATTTCGTACAAGATGTGAGAATTTTTCTTTTCTTTATTTTTCCGCCTTAGGGTCAAGGAATTTGAAAAAAAGGGGAAGGCTATTTAGAGTTTTTTTTTATTTAGTTATTTTTTTTTTTAAATTAGTATTTATTTTTTAATCATCTTAATAGTTAAATACAAAGTTCAACTCGACCAAGTGGCGTGGTGGGTGGAGTACCACACTTCCACTCCCCAGATACAAGCACCCTCCTGGTCAATGACACCCTCCATTTTTGGTCTCTGGCTGTGGGTAGCCCCCAGCCATTGTAATCGTGTATGAAGAGCGGTGGACGAAAGAAAGAACAACGACAAGCAATGATAAGAAGTGAATGAACAGAAGAATATGAAAGCCCGCTTGCGAGCAAACTCAATTAGCATAAGTGGCGGTGGATGCTCCGACCAAGGTCGTCGGGGTGGATGAAATAGGGTGGCATTGACCCTATTGTTGTCGCCTCTTGGTTCCATCCTACAATAGGCCTTAGTTAGTGTCTCCATGCTAGCCAGTCTTCAAAGAACTATTATATTAAACTAAAATAATATTTTTAATAATTAATTGGAATCCCCTTCCTACTTGCAGTTGCATAACCCCAATATGGAACCCCATCAGCGCCACCTATCCAATTTCTACAAAGTGTACGACTGAGAGAAAGAGTCTTCGACAAAGCGCCACAGGCCAGAGGGCATCCAGTGCTAGAAGAGGCCATTCTATTTTCGCTGCTACGTCCTGTCACTATGCCGAACATGTCCAGCATCAAGGCGGAGCAGCAAAGTGCCCCCCTGGGCACTCCAGGAAGCTTTCAGCTTCCGTGCAACAGCCATGCGACTGGTGGAGGAGGAGCGTCGGCTGGAGGAGCCACCCCCTCCCGGCACAACGTGTCCGTGACGAACATTAAGTGCGAGCTGGACGAGCCACCCACGCCCAACGGCAACCTAGTGCCGGTAATAGCCAACTACGAACTCCACTCGGGCAGCTTACTTATTCCGCTGACCGGACAACAGAGCCAGGAGGAGGAGTCCGACTCCGAGGCGGAACTGACGAACATTGAGAACTTGAAGGTGCGGCGACGGGCCTCGGACAAGAACGGTCCGCGGCCCATGTCCTGGGAGGGGGAGCTGAGCGAGCCGGAGGGCGACGGCGGGGAGGAGCCCATGGAAACCGAGCCGACGATCAAAAGGGAGATCATAGCGTCTCATGCTGCCACGACCCTCCAGCCGATCAAAACCGAGCTGGAGAACATTGACGGGGAACTTCAACACCAGCAACAGGGAAGGCCATACACGCTGTGCTCATCCACGCCGCACTCCGGGCCGAAGATGAAGCTGGCGCCGACCCAGAGCGACCCGATTAATCTCAAGTTCGAGCCACCGCTGGGGGACAACTCACCGCTCCTGGCGGCCCGCAGCAAGTCGAGTAGCGGTGGCCACCTGCCGCTGCCCGCCAATCCCAGTCCGGACTCCGCCATACATTCCGTCTACACGCACAGCTCGCCCTCCCAGTCGCCGCTGACGTCCCGACACGCTCCCTACACGCCCTCGCTCAGCCGGAACAACAGCGACGCCTCCCACAGCAGCTGCTACAGCTACAGCTCGGAGTTTAGTCCCACCCACTCGCCCATTCAGGCGCGCCATGCCCCGCCCAGTGGCGCCCTTTACGGCAATGGGAGTCTGCACCATCACAGCGTGCTGTACCGACCGCTGAAGATGGAGGCTTCCTCCACCGCCTCATCCGGCAGCCACGAGGCCCAGAACCTGAGCATGGACTCGGTCTGCAGCAGCCTGGACATGAGTAGCTCCGGCTCATCCCTTCCCGCTTCGCCGGCTGGCATTTCGCGCCAACAGCTCATCAACTCTCCGTGCCCCATTTGCGGCGACAAGATCAGTGGCTTCCATTACGGCATCTTCTCCTGCGAGTCCTGCAAGGGATTCTTCAAGCGCACAGTGCAAAATCGGAAGAACTACGTCTGCGTGCGGGGTGGTCCCTGCCAGGTGAGCATCTCCACGCGCAAGAAGTGTCCGGCCTGCCGGTTCGAGAAGTGTCTGCAAAAGGGCATGAAACTGGAAGCCATTCGGGAGGACAGGACGCGTGGCGGTCGGTCCACCTATCAGTGCTCCTACACGTTACCCAATTCGATGCTCAGCCCGCTGGTGAGTCCGGACCAGGCGACAGGATCTGCAACGGTGACCAGTCAACAGCAGCAGCCAAATCAGCAACAGAGACTTCATCAACTAAACGGATTTGGGGGCACATCGCTGTCCACCTCGGTTTCCCTGCCCGCCAGCCCCAATCTGGGGGCCTCCATCAAGGTGGAGGAACCGGTTGAGACAAAGCAGCAGATCCAGCGAGTAGGAAGCATTCCGCCACTTCTGAAGGTAAGAATCTTAGAGTTTTGTAATTTCGTAAAATTTTAAAACAAAATATAAATTTTTTTTTTAGGAAATTATGGATGTTGAACATCTATGGCAGTACACCGACGCAGAACTGGCCCGCATCAATCAACCGCTGTCTGCATTCGCCTCCGGAAGCTCCTCGGCGACACCATCGTCCGCAGCTTCCTCAGCCGTCCACGGACAACCGCCACAGCAACCACAAGTGACCAATCCACTGCTGGCCAGTGCCGGTCTATCATCCAACGGCGAGAACGCCAACCCCGATCTGATCGCCCATCTGTGCAACGTTGCCGACCACCGTCTATATAAGATTGTGAAATGGTGCAAGAGTCTGCCCCTCTTCAAGAATATTTCGGTACGAAATCAATTGACTATTCATGTGACAGTTTTTAATTATTAATTATTGTTAATATTTTTTCAGATCGATGATCAGATCTGCTTGCTAATCAATTCCTGGTGCGAGCTATTGCTCTTCTCCTGCTGTTTTCGATCCATCGACACGCCGGGCGAGATAAAAATGTCACAAGGAAGAAAGATAACCCTGTCGCAGGCCAAATCAAATGGTTTGCAGGTATTATTATATTTGATTTATGTAAAATAATAATTCAATTTGGAATACTTCTTTTTAGACCTGCATTGAAAGAATGCTTAATCTGACAGATCATCTGAGACGTTTGCGGGTCGATCGCTATGAATACGTTGCCATGAAGGTGATTGTGCTGCTGCAGTCAGGTAACCAACAAAAAAGGGAAAAGTTTGTGTTTTAGACCTATCTTATCTTATTTTTTGTGGTTTCCTTAGACACTACGGAGTTACAGGAGGCTGTCAAGGTGCGCGAGTGCCAGGAGAAGGCCTTGCAGAGCTTACAGGCCTATACCCTGGCTCACTATCCCGAAACTCCTTCGAAGTTTGGAGAACTCCTGCTCCGTATTCCCGACCTGCAGCGTACATGCCAGGTGAGAGTGATTCATTGACGGAATGACACATTCTAGTCAAGCGACTAAAATGAATTAATTTATTTCTTTAGCTTGGAAAGGAGATGCTAACGATCAAGACGCGCGATGGGGCCGACTTCAACTTGCTGATGGAGCTTTTACGCGGAGAACATTGACAATTGATTATTCTGATGGAAGTTAGCTACCATTGGCACAAGTTTTACATACTTAGTATTAGATATTATATATTTAGGATTAGGTTTTCTAACTATAAGCTCTGAAAATATGTGCCTAAAACCAAAGCCACAACAGCAAAGGCATCGCTAGCCCACGGAGTATGAAACTAAGCGCAAAATTTGCCAAATTTTTACACAAAAATATATATATTTTGATATATGCCATGTCAGCAGGGGCTACGATCGCTGGTGTTGTTGTTGGCTGGTGTTCCAGTAAAGAAAAAAAGTATATAACGTTTTTGCTATATATACATATTTGACTTATGTATAAAGAAAACTAAAGCACACATGGAAAATGAAAAGACTAAGAAATTTATTTAAGGGATTAACTTTAGTATAACAGAGGAGGAAGAGTAAATCGAAAATGCGTAAAAAAAACACAAGAATCAAATCAAATTAAGCTAGCGACTTTTTTATATGTATGTATGTATCTATTTAAGAGCAAATATTCAAACTATTTTTTAATGAAATGCCAAAACCGATTTGGTGTAATGAAGAGCTGCTAGAATTTTCGATACATATATCTATATACATATATATATATACATTAATGCAAATCGGATAAAGTCCAATTTTTAAAAGTTTTAGCATTTAGTCTTAGTGCAATTTCACCCCATGTCTACATAATACATGCATATACATATATGCGTTTCTCCAGATATGGTCGCAAACCTTTCAACAAGAAAAGACCACTCAAAACCGCCAGCCCCGTCTGGCTAAGACTCCTCCAGTGATTCTATTTGTTACACATGAAAAATACACACACGACTACTTATACAATATATATATATATATAGTATAGTATATATATATAAATCAAATGTATAATTGAATTTTATTTTTTAAGTTTTCATTGATTTCTTCATTACAATTATTATTATTAGTCATTCTTACTTAACTAGCTGAAGCAAATCCTGCAACAGGATTAAAAACACCTACAAGAGAATAACAGTTACATAATATGATTAGTATTTGACGACGTTGCCCATTGTTCGTGCAAATGTATATAATTCCGGTAACGGCCTAAGCGACATCCTTTTCGATTTGAGAATCTATTGCAAAGGAATTTTGCTAAACTAGTTCCTTGATGCAGGCATTAGAAAATCCTTTTCTACGGAAGGCATGTCGATTTTTGGTCGAGTACCGGACATTTGAATGCCGTCTTTACTAATTTTTCGCTTATAAATACATATGTTTCTTCAATAGTTAGATCTGTATCCTGAATATTTGTGTCTATATGTGTGTACGTTAACTATACAACTTTTAGCCCCACCAGAAAAAACAAACTCAAAATAGAACAACTGAAATATAAAAATGTAATTCCAATAAAAATTATCGTGCATAAAAAGAGAACCACATACGTATAGTATTGTGATTCGAACTTAATGTAGAAAATATAATTATAAAGAACCTACGCCTCTTCATTTCATTTATTATTTGTGTACAAATTTTATATTCCCTTTTAGGTTTTTATAGATTATTTCAATATCGTCTGCCCAACCCAGCGATGTCACGTTGATGTACAGAAACCAAATGTATCATTAAAATAGTCTTGTGAAAACTACTAAATATCAATATGCAGTTTACGGAAGTTGAATAAAAAGACAAGCATCTAAACCACATAAATATATTTTTACCTTTGCATAATGTATTGTAGTTTTGGTCAGAAGTGTGCATCGCAGTAGTGGGATATGTCTCCCCGACCCTATAAATAATATAAATTCTTGATCAGGATCGCCAGTAATTTTAAATTTTTTGTAGAATTTTCTGGCGATTAAAAACTTGTAAGAACAGCATAAAAGGACAATATGGCCCTCCATCGATGTCCATATCTTGTCCAATTTCTATCCGATTCATACGCGGGATATTTTAAAATAATTGTACATCGGGGAATCGATCAATTCTATATCAAAATCTAGAAACAAAATACTTTTAGTAATTTTCTGAAATTTTTTTTGGGATCCCCTTTAAAAATGGTGAAGAATGCTTGGAAGGACAATATGGTTCCCAACGGAATACCTTAAACGATTTGTAGATCAATGATGGAGCATCATCCATATTAATTTACAGTCATTTAGGACCTTTTTGCTCAAACTTAAAGGTGACAACATAATTAAAGTATGTCTTTGTTTAATAGGACTATGGATACCTATAACATGATGGACGCTGGGGCTTTTAGTAATGTTGACATTTTTTTAATGTTTTTATTGTTTTTATTTATTAAATCAGCCATATAACTGAACATTATAATTCGACAGATAGTTGCCAGGATGTATAAGCTTTCAAAGCTCGTAAAACAACTTAATATTGCTTTAGTTTTGAAAGAAAACCTGGTTTTTCACAAATGATAAATCTGAAAATGTAAACACTCAGTTATCCGTTGCTTACTTTTTAGTCGATTAGCAATGAAGAGTAAAATTTAACGGGTTGTTTTCGATATAACAAAATTGCTGAAGATCTTATAATTTTATGGCAATTAAATTAATAAAATTAAAAAATTAATTTAAAAAATAGCGCCCTCCTCCTCGATTCTCAAAGGTTCCACTTAAGCAAGCCACTAATCTGAAATTAGTTACTTTTTTATTGTAAATTTTGTTTTTCTTTTATTATTGTAATATTATTATAGTTTCTTTTGTTGTTACAACTTTTTTGTTGTAATCATTTTTGTTATAATTTTTGTTGTATTAATATTTTTTTTTTGTAATTTATTTATTGTAATGTTTTTTTTTGTTTTTTTTTCCGGGACCTGCCGATTTACTTATAATTTGTATTGAAAATAATCAGAACAAAGATGAGAAAAAAATATTTAAACGATTTTTGTTCCGGGGATTGTATTAGTTTTATTTAATTAATTGATGGGAGTTCATAAAGGAGTTCAGAAATAATTCATTATTATATAGTTATTTTAGGATATTTCTTGAATATCTTATATCTTTGGGGAATATCTTAAGGGACCACATCATTAATCCTGACCGCAGAAGTCAGTCGGTGGAGAGCAGCAGGTATAGGGGCAAGGGCAACTAGAAGGAATATCAATAGGACTAAGATTCCAGAATTCAAGGATAAGATTTTACTTACTTGACCTGACTTAATGGATAACAGCAATTAAAATCTGGGCAGCATAGTCCTCCAATGGCATAAACTCCTCCCGACTGTCCGCCACATAGGTCACCACAAACTCCACCGCAGCCAGCAGCAGATGGAGGGCAGCAAATGTTGGGTGAACAACAACCTGATTGTGAACAGGAGCAGCCTTTACAGAGTCCTCCAAATCCTCCACCTAGTGGTATATGTTCGCAACCGCATTTGTTTCCTCCTCCCATGCCAGTAAATGGATTTGGGCGGCAACACACCTGCCTGTAGTCAGCCATGTAAACCGTTTCGGCTTGGATCCTGTCGTTAATGATCGACCCACAACAACACTGACTTCCAAAGCAGCCGTCGAAGCAGGGCATCTGAGGGCAGCTCTGCTGTCCGCCTGGTGAAGGACAACAGCCTGATGGAGGACACGAGCAGCAGCAATCCTGTGGAGGGCAACAGCCCGCTGGAGGATCCTGGCAGCAGTCTGGTGGAGGGCAGAAATCTGGTTGAGGGCAGCAATCTGGTTGAGGACAACCGTAGCAGTCCTGTGGAGGACATCCATAGCAATCCGGTGGAGGACAACCATAGCAATCCAGTGGAGGACAAGCATTTTCATCTGGTGCAGGACAAGCGCCGCAATCCGGGGGAGGAGACTGAGAGCAATCCGACGGATTGCGAGACCACCCACCCGAACAGCCTTTCCGCGAACGAGCACGAGAAGACGAGCGCTTAGGAGAACAGGAATCCGGTGAGCAAGAATTTCTATCCAATAAGGACGAGTTGGATCCCGACTCAGATGGACTACAACCCGGCTGAGGTGGAGAGTAACCTGTTGGAGGTGGGCCAAAGCCAAGTGGAAGTGGGTAGCCACCAGGTGAAAGTGGGAAGCCTTTAGTTGGAGGTGGGGAGCAACTAGGTGGAGGTGGAGAGCAACTAGGTGGAGGTGGGTAGCAACTAGGTGGAGGTGGGTAGCAACTAGGTGGAGGTGGGTAGCAACTAGGTGGAGGTGGGTAGCAATTAGGTGGAGGTGGGGAGCAACTAGGTGGAGGTGGGTAGCAACTAGGTGGAGGTGGGGAGCAACTAGGCGGAGGTGGGGAGCAACTAGGTGGAGGTGGGGAGCAACGATGTGGAGGTGGGGAGCAACTAGGTGGAGGTGGAAAGCCACAAGGTGCAGCAACCTTGCGCTGTTCCCGTGTAACTGAACTGCTCCTCCTTTGGCACTCCTCGCAAGAGCAGTCAGTTTCCTCCTGGTCCTCCGTCTGACCTGATGAACAGTAGCGGGCAGATTGAACTGAATCCGTGCAGCTTGACGTACTGGCGCTTGACTCAGTCTTTTCATTCGATTCACTTGTAAAGCTGTCTGTAAACTGTTGAGAATGCAGACTTGATGGCCCACCTGAGAGCTGGAACGACGGCGTAGATGGCGGGCAATAGCTACAGTTCATTTCGGTGGGCGGGAAGCACTGCCCCTGAGGATGTTGCACTATTGAATGTTTGGGATAGCAGGTATGGCCGTTATAACACGACGAGCCTTCATCATAAACGGATTCGCCACAAATCGTCGGCTCCGTGAAAGTAACAGAAGTAGGGCTCATGTAGGGCGATTGGCTGGACGATCCTATTAATATAATAATAATTAATATAAAGAATTTTGATATTTATCCTTGAAAGATTAACTAGTTACCTTCAGAACAACTGCCTCCACTATAAACCATCTGTCCGGAAGAAATGCGGGAATACGAGCTATTTAATTAGATTATCTTAGAAGTATAATTACTTTAAGATTTTTCTTCATTACCCAATGTCCATGGATCCCTGGTAACGGTTGACTGTGTTACATTTGAAAGCTGTGCAGGACATGGATCTGTCTATAGTCCTTAAAGATGATCGGTGGCTTCGCGATGGTGTTGAAGTGTCTACAACTTTACATGGGGGAGTGGGTGGGACGGGTTCATTTATAAGGGTAGTGGTGGAGTCTGCAATGCTAAGATCCGATTCTTTGGGTCTTATACAATTGTTTTTCGAATTTTTGCTGTTCAATATGGAAGATGGTAAATTCTTAAGCTCCTTTGAAGCAAGGGACGGTATATAAGTTTTGTAAATGTCATCAAGACTTTTGATGTTATTTATTGTATGGATAGTATCTTGGCTTTCCTCCATGCTGGAATCGAAGACATTGGGACGCTCCATTGAAGTTTTTCACATCAAGGCACTTTACGGGGGACAAAACAGTCGAACAACAAAATTTTGAAACACCATTACGTTTTTTATGACATTTTTTATGATTTGAAATGTTCAACTTTGTCGGATTAGTTTCTCGGAGCTGCTGAGTTCTTTTTAATTTATTGAAAATATTTATTTTAAAGACTTCTTTTCGTGACTTTTTAAAATGTACGTTTTTTTAAAGGATTTTCCCGCCTTAGTACACACTATCGATAACAAAAAATCTCTCTTATCGATATTCATAGTACCATACCTAGCTTTTACCTAATATCAGAATTGTAAATATTAATATATATAACTTGTAAATAAAGATTGCATTAGGCAATTATGAATGGAAAACTCGTGTTTAACGCGATTCGCGCTCTACGGAACGGCAGTTGTAATTTGTCACAGGCGCGGAAATATGGTAATGGCTTGTTACCAATCACATGTTGGGATATTTCATAACATGCCGGTGTTTTTGTTTTCACATAGCCACTCCGCCCAAAAGGTTCTACAAAAAGACCTCTGTTCTGAGCAGCGATGGGGGATACGAGGTGGTGCTGGACCACCGAAAGCTAAAGACCCCCAAAGGAACACCGTTTACAGTGCGCAGCGAACCTCTGGCCATAGCCGTGGCCACCGAATTCGATGCCCAGAAGGAACACATCGAGCGGTCCCGCATGCACCTCTCCGCGCTCTGCTTCACGGCCATAGATAATCCCAACAATCTGAACAAGCTCGACATGGTTAACTACCTGCTCAATTTCATCCCAACCGACACAGTACTCTTCCAGTATGATGTGAGTGTTTCTATCTAAAAATTCGACTTGTTTCACAAAGTTACCCGTTGCAGGACGAGAAAGCTCTTCAGGAATTGCAGCATAATGAATGGGACCCGGTTATTGATTGGTTCAACCAGCGCTTCGAGGTCAACCTGCAGAAGACCATGAACATAACGCCGCCCCAAGTCAGTGAGGAAGACAAGATAAAAATTGCCAAGCACTTGCAGTCCTACAGCTTAGAAACACTGCATGGTAACCTTTATTTCTTACGGGAGTAACTTTAAATCTCAATAATGCATATTATATAGGATTTGTGTTTGCTGTGGATACCTTAAAGTCCATTATCCTGGCGTGCGCTGTCATCGAGCAAATGCTGCCCGTGGAGAAGGCGGTAGCCCTGGCCCGTTTAGAGGAGGAGTATCAGCTTAAATTCTGGGGCCGTGTGGAGTGGGCCCACGACCTGAGCCAACAGGAGCTTCAGGCCCGATTGGCGGCAGCCGTTTTGTACGTTCACCTGAACTGTTCGGAGAGTTTTGTGAAAGAAAAGTTGATTCTATAAATTTGTTCATAATAAAATGTAGAAAAAAAACCAAAGACTTGCTAATAATAAGGCTAAGAATATAGAAGTACGGAATTTGAATTTGGCGCTCTGACCAAACTGCCCACACGTTGGATTAAATCTGCTCGACTGTTGCAACCACCATACCCAACATGTTGCATCAGTGTTGTAAGTCCCCAAAAAAGTGTTGCAAAGTCTAAGAAAGACCAAACAATAAAATTTCGATAGAAATATATCTATTTCGGAGGAAAATACCGATATTTCGATATAAATAAATATTCGACATCCCTACAATTTTCGCTCATTGTTCGGTTGTGGTGTCATTTTTTTAGCGAATCTGTTGGCAATTAAACAAACGCGGAGTGAAGGACGAGATCCAACAGTCTCTCAATTATGTGCGCGTAGCTATCAAATATCAGGTGCAGTGGTAAGCAGCAACATCCCGACACCGTCGCTTGCGTCGTGTTTGTGTTGGTGTGGGAGTCGTGTCCCCCTCTAAAGTTTTAATTAAAGTGCCTTCCGTT
Organism: Drosophila atripex; assembly: GCA_035045925.1. Taxonomy (NCBI): domain Eukaryota; kingdom Metazoa; phylum Arthropoda; class Insecta; order Diptera; family Drosophilidae; genus Drosophila; species Drosophila atripex. Next base: position 13,828,835 of record JAWNOP010000070.1, read on the forward strand.
CGAGGAGTGTGTGTGTGTGTTGTGTAGAAATCCCATTTGGCCAAATGGGGAGCAAGAAAAAGAGTTAAAATCATAACTGCGTTTATTGTGCGTTTGGCAGGAGGTGGTGTGGTGGGGGAGGGTGTTCATCTTCCTGACTCACTCTTCTACTGGCTCTATCTCTCTCTGGCCTTTTTACCTTCTCCTCTCCCCTGCTCTGCTCGCCTAGAGCGCAAAAACAGTGACAAAACAACAACAACCACAACAACAATAGAAACAAAAAACTAAGCGTGTTCTTGAAAATGTACACTCTCATCTCCCCCTAACGTCATCATCAATCATTAGAATTGCAATTAATTGCATTAAATTGCAATACTTTTAGATCATTTTAGGAAACGAAGATAACGGCAATGAAACAAGTAGTACGACGCCCTTTGAGGTACTTGAGTGGCGCTGCCACCTTGTCTAATTTTTGTGCTCATTGAGAAGTCCAATTACTTTCCGTGTTTTTTTGCTCCGTTTCTATTGAAATTTTGAATTCTTTTCTGTTTTTGCGACCAAGTGTGTGTATAATATTTCGCTTTCGATTCTCTGTGCGCCTCGTTCGCATCCGCTATATAATCAGCTGCTTGTAACATCGACATTGCCGCCGCCCACTAAACGGAAATTGTGCACGGATTTTGTGTTTTTTTTTTTAATTGATAGGTGAGTTTAGGTATTCTATTCTGATTCAAAAGATTGTATTCCATTTTCTGTTCTGAGAATGACAGTTATTGAAGAGTACACACGTCGCCTTGGGCCTGTCTGGCTGGCACAGTGGGGTACTTGACCTCAGAACTGTCAGCCGTTCAAGGGGGGCCGCAATTCAATGAGTTTAGTGATAAAATATATGCCAATATATTAGTTTTAAAAAATATATCTAGTTACCTTTGATTTATCATTAAAATCAGACAATTGCACAGCTTTTCGCTGAGGTTTTCTTCGAAAAATATTCCAGAAGTCTATGCAAATGGTCTAAACACCATTAAGTAATCAAAACAAAATACTATTTCAGCTGAATTTCATCAGAACAGCGGGTCTCTACATAGTGTTTTCCAAAATAATATTCAAAATAATGCAAACAAAATAATTATACAAATTTTTTAAGCAAATTTGTAGTTAGTTTTTAAAACAATAAACATTAGAAATTGTGGAATAATTATTATAATAAAGTGTTTCTATTATTTTGCCGCGTAATAAGTTGGATCTAAAATTTTCCCACCATTAGATCATCAAGTAAAAATTAATTCAATTTTAATTCTAAAAATTCTACATACATTGAGAAAAAAAACCCTATAAAGTAACCGGAACTAACCATTAACAGAAAAAAAAAACGAAACTAGTTTCTTTAGCAGAGCAGTAACTTTTTAATTTATTTTAAACAAAAAACACACACAAAATACAAAAAAAGATGGACTCGTTTAACCTTCAAAGGTACTGGTCTGGAATTTCAATCTCGTAACCAAAACGGTTGTCAAGTGCGGTGTTTGCGATGATTGTGATATCAAATCACCTCCAACGAGGAGGTTAAACCCAGGAGAGGGGAGACCCGAGCCGAAACCATCAATTTGTACGCCCAGGAATGACTTAAACGGCTTCTAGTCTAATGAGGATGCATTCAATTAAACACAAATTTTTCACTTTTTCAGGCATGTGGGTGCACAGTACTGATCTCTCTGATCACATAACGCAAAAGATACAAAGTTATGGCGCTGCCCATGGCGGTCTCTACATTCCAGATACTGATGTTTGTTTTATTTAAAATAAATATATGTCAATTGCGTTGCTGTTTGAGCATTTTTCCCCACAACTGGGTACTCGGTACTGGGATTTTTTCCATGAATCGGCAGAACCAATAAATAAATTTGCCCACTTGTGTGTGTTTTACATTTTTAGCGAGCAATCGGAAAGGTGGATGGTTCGACCCCCGTCCCCGTTTTGATTATTTATTATTTATGCGAAAAAAATTAATAAGTCATAAAGGGAGAAAAATTATTTAAAATGTTAATCCAAGAGCAAATATTTCAAGTATCTCAGTTGTGAAAAGTAAATATGTACTGTCCCCGATTTAGGTGGACTTATGGAACCTAGTTCTCAGGGCTAAGGTCGGGGAAGCCGGAGCTGGTAGAACCAGTCGGACAGCATTTTCGAATAAAATGACACGAAAAGTGTGAAGAGCACCAGAGCCTTTCTCCAGTGCTCTTATTTGCGTAAGCAGTTTCGGTTCTAATTGCTTTTCATAGACTCTCGAGACAGACTCTGTCTGTCATTAATCCCATTGCCTTATCTTCTGAGGATTTCCACTACAGGCGCCCCCTCTTTCATCATCTTTGGAGGGCAGGTGGAATAAGTGCTTCCGACTTCCGATTTACGATTTCTCTTTGGGCTGCCACTTTGGGTGGCACGTAGGTCACTTGAACTACGTCTAGCCCTCATGGTGCATGTCGAACCACCCCGAGAACTGGGCCCACAAATCACCTCCGCCGAATTATTGATTTTTTTATTTGTAACTCTCGTCCTGTTTAAACACCAGTTGTGTCCTGTTGTTGGAAGGGAACTAGACACGCACCTTGAATGCCACCTGAAAAGTGGCAGTAGCGCTTGATTAGAGTTGGGAATCTAGTTGGAAGATATGGTGAGTGGTGGTGGTATCTGCTCTGGTGGTTCCACTTTGAAGTGCTTTCGGACCTGGAACGTACCTAAAAATGACATCATGATTCATACATTCAGAGTTTTGGCGAGAAAGTCACTCTTAGGCCGCGAATTTCTCGTAAAAAACACAAAAGTTTAATTGTCAAGATAACACTATCATTAGCAGTTCCAATTATTCCATTTTTTTTTTACTAAATTTATTGGCTTTAGTGCGACACTTCCTTCGGTAATTATTATCTTTGTTTGGAAATCGGAATAGAATGCGTAGTTGCGGGGGCAATGTTCCCGGAACTCTCTAAAAAGTGAAGAGATAAGGGCTCTAGTCGGGTCTACTGCCTGCTGTGACCTTTAAAGAGCCACGGAATTTGCAAAAGGTTCTCTCATTGATATCATTTGCACTCGAAGCACCTGTCATCCCTGGTTTATGGCGCTGTTTACCAGCGATATATATAGATAAGCAAAGTCTGAACGAAAAATACATAATACTAGGAAAGAATCAAACAAAGGTGGTAAACCAATAATTACAGCCCGTTCGAACGATGGCTAATAGAGGTGCAGATAAGGTAATGAACGGAGAGACAAACACAGATAATGGAAACCCCTTCAGTCGATAGATGATAGCAGCCAGCCAGCCACCACTTTTAATGTTTATACTTAAAGAATAATTGAAGACATATCTGTAGGGCTGATAAGTGCTTAAAAATAGGCATGAGAGCGAATGGCCTTGAGAATCAGAATCAGAATCAGAAAATGTTGAATTGGAATTTGATTATTGGGGTGGCAGGGCGGTGTTCTGATCTGAATAGATCTGGCCATAAATTCTAAACAGTGTTTATAGGAAGTGTGTTTATCTTAACTCGAATCGATCGAAAGTATGTATATATCTGTAGGCCATTCTACACCAAGTACTTAGTGAGTCTCTAGTCTAAATCAGGGCTAGTGACTAAATATTCCTTTTGAAATTATGAATTATATGAATTATATTATATGAATAATTAGGACAAGGCTGTTAAGTAAACAGCTTGTATTTGACCTTCTAGAGGGCCTCTTTAAACGAAAAACACAAGTTTTTAATTTCAAAAATATACTAAAAAATAAAAAATAATTAAAAGCAAATTGCTGGAAACAAAGTCCAGACCCAGACTCGTACTAAGCGATATATTAGTTGCGTAATTCGAGTATAAAATAAGTTGAATACTAAAAGGGAAAACTCGTGGAAGTTTATCAAAGAACAAACAAATGAATAAGTATAATATATTTGGGTTTTGCGATAAATGCAAACAAACACATGCTGGCTTAGTAATCTCGGCTTGCAACTTACTTCCTTAAAGGGTGGAATATTATTAAGTAATAAGAATTACACAAATTCTTAAAATAAATGAGTGGAAAGAGTACAATGAGCAGTTTCTGAGTACAATTTGATTGTGGTTCTCAGAGACATCTGTTAATTGGAAATATTTATGTATATATATATTCATGACAGTAATGGAAATCAAAAAAGGTCAACCAGAATCGAGAAAGGTATTCGTTTAATAACTTTATTGAATGCGCAGTATCAGAACTAAAATAACACAATAATAAATTTTTGGATTGAAGATAAAAAAAAAGGTGACATGTGTAGATATTTTATTTGTCAGATAAGGATTCTTATTCTCTCTACCGATTCAAGGCCAAATTCTATATAAAAATATAGAATATTCTATATACTTCAATATCAAGTGAGCTCTGGTTTCCCATTTTCAACTCACAACTTCCCCCACTCAGTTTTAAGGACAAAAATTTATTGAATGCCTTGCCTTTTCTTTTGCAGTTTTTCGAATACGTCGTTTATGACCCCAAGACCGAGATCCAGCCCAGCAACCATCCCCTCGCACCTTCAATTCCAGCGCCGGACGTCTATTTGTTGAAAATGGCAGTAAAGTAGCAGGACGACCGGACATCTAAAAACCAAAAAAGTAATTGAAATAGGAACAGAGTTAACCTCAGAATCAAGGCCAACTGCCACAAGAAGGTGAACAGGAACAGGCTCTCAGGGATAGAGTCTCGAAAGGATCGGCCATTTAGCTTGAGATTCGTGGAGGGAGCACAACAGACCACGGATCGTTGGCCAGGAATTGATGACATTGCTCGGGCCTAGCGCCCCTGGCATGGCCTTTATGATGAAAAAGAAGAAGTACAAGTTCAATGTGGAAGTACAGCTGCAGGATCTGGTGGAGGTGGCCTTGGTTAACGAGGTCTTATTCGCAAAGATACGACTGCTTGATGGGGGGTCCTTTCAGGAGTACAGTAGTCGGTAAGTCTCTTAATGCGCCCCCGCCGATCATAACTGACCATTATTGATCCTGTCTCTTATCCGACAGGGAGGAGGTGCGCAACCATCGCGTCGAGTGGAACCGCAGCTTCGAGTTTCCCTGCAAAATGAGCGCGAATGCGTCGACGGGCGTCCTGGATCCCTGCCACCTACGGATATCCATACGCAAGGAGATGAAGGGCGGCCGTAGCTACTACAAGCTCGGCTTCATCGACCTCAATCTGGCCGAGTTTGCGGGCGCCGGCCTCACCTCGCGGCGCTTTCTTCTCGAGGGCTACGACCTCCGCCATCGCCTCGACAACTCAATGCTGCGCGTGAGCATCAAGATGCACATGCTGAGCGGTGATATTCTGTTCAAAGCGTGAGTCTAGTCCCTTGACATCACCATGGATGAGTAACTAACGATTTCCCCTTCTAGTCCTACGCCCAGTCTGAAGAGCAAACAGAGCAAGCCCTCCATGGATGACATAACCAATGCAGCCACTGGAGTTGGCCTCCAAACGCCGACAGCCAGCGCTCTGCCCACTATTGGCGCTGGCAGTGGCGGAGCGGCGATTCCATTGGGAGGCAGTGGCGCCACTCTGGGCGGGGTGGCCAGCACCCAAGGGATGCAGCCAGGGCGGGCAGTTTCAAACACAAAGGAGGAGAGTAAGTGGACCGGGTCTTGCTCATAATCTAAGGAATATTTTGTAATTTTTGGCAATTAGTCATTGCAGAGATCGATAAAGAGTTCTTTGCGGCTATTGTGACCGACTCCGGGCTGTCGGAGTCCTCGGAGTCGGCGGTGACGCTGACCACCGATAATCTACAGCAACACGCGTCTGCGTCGAACGCCACCACGCCGGTGTCCCAGGCGGCTCCCGGCCTGGGGATTATTGGCAGCAATAACTATGGCACCACCGGAGCAGCCGTTGGCTTCTCTGGTAATGTGGTCAGCACCGCCAACCTAATGGAAATAGGTCATTCGAGAAATTCCAGTAATACTAGTCAAGTGAGTGGCGGTAGTGGGCCGGTAGTAAGCCGGCTGTGGGATGACCAGCATGGCTCACACTTCTCCCGTTTCAGATGTCAAAAGGTTCGGGCTACAGCAGTTTCTCCCACAGTCAACATTCGCGGCAGAGTTCCGAGGGCGACTCGGGGCATGCAAGGTACGTGTCCAAGATCGGCCTTAAAGGTCATATGCTTTCCATGTCCCTATTTGTAAAAATTGACCTTTTGACCTTATTTGCCTATGGTATGTGTAAGTAACCTCTGATATCATAACCGAATAATGCTCTAAAACCAACATTTGCATAAAAGCTTAAGCAGTTCACACTGAAATTGTATCTAAATCTATTTTTTTGAGCCATACTCTAAAGTACCATACCTTATGATTAGCTTACATGACAAATATATCGTTTTTAAGGTACGACTACTTAACAGCATCTACTCTTGTATACTAAAACTTGTTAAATGTATTCATTATGTTTTTATTGACAATGTTTATGAATAATTCGAATCACTGTCATTAGAAAGTCTATATAATAATATGTCAGGCATCTATCGTGTTTATGTTGCATGTGGTACAATATATTTTAGATATTTTGATAGTATTATGAAGGATGTTAGTTTAGAAATCAAAGGAGGATCGGCCAAGGGGGGTTATTTTTCAAGTCTTCAATGTTTATTAATTATTTTAGTTTTGTTTAGGGTAGTTTTAAGGCCAAAGAGAGTCTTAAAGAAGGTAAATTTTACTTAAAAGTAAACCAAAGTTAAATAACATTAATATTAGTTATATTTTATTAGAATTTATCAAAAATTGTTTGAAGGATAGTTGCTTTTAAAATTTGAATGGGGTTTCAATGCCGTTTTCTTATTCTTTTAAGAGCTTTTAAATAAATTCCAGCAGGTCCTTCTTTATAATAATTCTAATTAAGCACTCTTGTGTACATTTTTAAATATTAAATGCCAAGCTTACTCTTACTATGTAAATTTTAAAATTTTCTCTCTAATCACACTAGTTACCATCGCTTACTAAGTATCATCTACTAATTATGGTTAAGGCTAGGCATTAAAAGTCTTTATGTTTTGGTTTAAAATATTGGTATTATGGTAGCTTTATAATTTCACCTAGCTACTTAGTTTATTCTTTTCCGTTTTGGTTTACTTTAATGTTTTGATTTTAATCTACTTGTATTTCTCTTTCTTTTTTAATCAAAATTATTTAAATTATTAACAAACGGGGTAATTGGACAACTAACTGCCAAATAATTATTACTTACCAACCACATACCACAAAAAATTATAAAAAATAAAACAAACCAACGGCCGCCTTCCGAACCAAAACCAATAAACTATAGTCGTTTTAGAAAATCCGTTTCTCTACTCAATAGACTTAATCAGAAGGCACTGAGTGCCATGAAACTGAACATACCACACGGTCGCCACCACGGGCAAAAGAACTCGGAACAAGCCAAGCCAAGCTTTCCTGTGGTGGCGGTGGCTCCCCAAAGCCACCTCCAGACCAAGTTCACCCTCAGCACCACCGTTGAGTATGTGAGCGAGGAGCAACTCTACCAGACTCCCAACTCCACCATGACGCCCGGAGAGACGCTGGCCTTTGAGGAATTTCGCACCCCGATGGGAGAGATTGCTGCCCCCCAGTTCCTTCCGCTGGCCGGCGGAGGCGTTGCAACGCCAGGCTCCACCTATCGGAGTGCCGGATCTCCGTCCCATGCCACCACACAGTACGACAGCGGGGAGACGAGCGACACCGAGGAGTCGTTGAACGAAGACTCGGGGGACAACGATTCCGGGCTCGAGGAGAACTATCACACTCCTCGGGTGGCCAAGATCAAATCTATGGAGAATCTCTCCATTCTAGAAATGGAATTCCACAAGGCCTCGATGGAACTGGACCGCAACTCGCCGCGGCGCCTCAAACAGTTGGCCGAGCACGCCCAAATACCCAAAATCAAATCTCTGAACAACCTGTGCTTCGACGAGTACGCCGAACAGGCTGTGCGCGAGGAGTTCCAGCGGATGCATGAGCAGTCGCTGGAGGAGCGCCTACGCTTCCAACAGCACCTCAATCTCCGTAAGAACTCGACGACGTCGAACGGATCGTCGGTAAAACTGTTTGTGAAGCATGTCAGTCATCAGAGCCACCACCACATCAAGGTGGGGAATGCCAAGTTCATTGGCCAGGATGGCGGCGATAGTCCGCAGACACCGCACTATCCCATCCAGAAGATGCGATCGATGGGCACCATACCGGACATCGTCAGTGAGCGGATTGAGGCGGATCCATTTCTGACCCCAACTACAGAGCGAAAACCGAATTTCCCCCGCCTCATACAGTCCGCGGAGAAGCCGACAACTGCGCTGGGCCACAACACCGTGAATCGTCTGCTTAGCTATGACGTGGTTGACTCCCCGGCGGAGTCGATGGCCAGTTCAGTGACCTTTATATCGCGAACACCGTTCGAGCGGGCCTACCGGCGCAACATCCTCCAAGGAGCGTCCTCGACGCCCCTGCCGCCCCAGGAAGCGTTCGTGATCCGGCCGCACTCCACAAACTCCACATACGAACTAATGAGGTGCGTCGTGTTTCCATTCCCAATTCCAGATCAAGTTCAAGTTCAAGCAATAAACCCAAAAGAGTTTTCTATAAAAACTATTCCATACATTTTATAAAATTAGCAAACGGAAGGCTAATCGTTAATCGTTCTTACTTGTTCCTTGATGTTAGACGTCTAGACACTGTTCCTAGATGTTTAGCTTTAAACTGTTTATGCGACCTCGTCCTAGTTCTAGACATAGTCCAGTCCTTGGTATTGGTCCATTATCCCCACAATCGTTATCGTTATCGTTATCGTTTTCATATGGTACTTTTCCCCCCTGATTTTTGTTACTCATTTATTTCATTTTCGTTTTATTTGTTATTGTCTTTTGAAGTTGCTACTAACTATTCACAGTTTATTATAAATAATTAAGGTTGCAGTACATGGGTCTAATAGTAAGATAACTTTAAAGACGTTATTGGTCGGGAAGAGAGTGTAAAATAGGTGGAACACGGTTGGAAGATGACTCAACTAATTGGTATTTAACGATGTGCCAGTGGTCTTTATAATATTATATAATAAACAATAATAGTGCAACAAATTCTAACAAAGTGCAAGTAGAATGGCTCTCATACAATAAAAACAATTAGTTTTCGATCTACTGACACTACAATTTTCTAAAACAAATGATTAAAAGTTAAACAATTTTAAAAACTCTCACAGATCTATCCCCGCATTTCCAGCCGTACGTTATGCGGCAGCGATTCTCGTTCTTTTGTTCGGTATGCAGCGGCAGCAGCGGGAATTATTATAAAATGCCTAATAGAAATAGAATAAGAACTTGTTTTTATTCACTAATTTAAACCATTTAAAAACTAAGACATTAAATTCAAAACATTGCTCTTTTCTATGCCGCCGATTCAATTAAATTTTATTTTATCAAGTCTGACAGATCTAGTTCATATATAATATATTCATAAACCAGCCAATTCGATAGAGAATGAATGGATACATTTTATTATTTGCGAACAATAATTTATCATATCTTATATGTATATATGTGCGATTGAAAGTGACTTAGCTTATAAAGAGTTTTTTGAGCCACTAGGTTAGTATAAGCTTATGATCCCCGCAGTTACTATTTTTTTTTGTTGGTTTGTAAGATTTCCTAATCCTAAAGATTGTTTTATTTGTGCACTCGCCTTACATTTTCTGCTGCGCCTCGTAATCAAAAACAAATATATTTGAATTCAACGATGCGTCCGTGCAGAGGCTTCAGTGGAGTTCCTCGTCGCCTCTTCGATGGCAGCAACAATGGTCACAACTGTGGCAACATTAACAAGCAGCAGCAGGCGGGTGGTGCCACCTCCTATGTTTCCGGGTGCACCAGTTCCTCGCCCTGCGGAACACTGGCCAGCATCCACTCGAACCACTCGGCCTCCTCATCGAATGGCAGCAACAGCAACAGCAGCCACAGCGGAGCAGTCATCTTTCAGTGCACCACCGGGAGTGGTCAGAGCGTTGTAGACTCGTCCTCCCAGCAGCAGCAGCAACAGCAGCACCAGCAGATAACAGCTAGTTCACCCAATGGCCACGACAGCAGTCCCCGACTGGGCAATGTTATGTCGAGCGATGCCATTGGCTCCCTGGCTGCCAGTCCAACGGACGCCTGCAGCATCCGCTCCAATCCGTCGGCCGCGTCCCTTTTGCTATCCACGTCTGCAGCTGCCGCCGAGGCGTCCGCCCTAGCCTCGGCCACCACAGTGTCCGTATCAGGAGCAACGCTTTCGCCGCTGGCCACCACTCAGATCATTCGCCGCCCAAGCATCACTCTGATGTGGGTTGAGTTACAGAGTTCACCTCTTGCCATTTTTTTTCGTTTAGATACTCACTTGCTATCCAGATACAGTATTGTCGAAATTAGATCTTTCAAAAGCCTTTTGAAAGGTGTCTCTTGTTCGCCCCCACCCGTAGTTGAACACTATCTTCCATTTACAAAATCCCCACTTTATGAGGTCAACTATGATTGGATTGTCTCGGAGAGAAATTGTTGTGTGCCATTGCCTCCTAAAGTGGGATTCTTCAAGTCTTGTCGTGCTATAGTCCATGCTTGTTTTTAAAGTGTTTCTTTATTATTTTATGATATTATTAAGTTCATTTTAAAAATACACATTGGCGCCATTAGTTGGAATATTATTTTCCAAAAAATAGTAATTAGTTGAAATTTTGAAAAAGATAAAGCTTTTAGGGTTTTAAGAATTGTCTATATTTTGAATCCATTATCTAGTAAGCCCATTATTGTTTGCAATTATTAATGATGAGTGCGATAATGCTTTGTGTTTTCAACTATTGCGTTCATGTTACACTCATATGTGACTGTCACTGCACCGTCACTCCATCTAATACCTGTATAAGGCACCATTAGAAAGGCATGTTGTGTAAAGAATGTATTTATTTGAAATCGTCTTGCCTTATTAAAGCCTGTGTTACCTTATTTCTAGTTAAGACAGCACCTAAGATTATTATTTTGAATGTGCAACTAATAGATATGAATTTCCAATTTAATCCCTAGGAATCCGAGTTCCGGTTCTTTAGTTATAAGTGAAACAGGATCGTTAGATCGCACGAAAAGCAGCGGCGAGAAGCGCAAGAAAGGACCGCTGGAGGACGGGCCCCGAGTTTCCGACCGAGTGGAGGAGACGCGGGTCAATCCAAACTCATTAATAGATGAGATTTTAAGTGATACAAAGCTGGACCAATTTGAAGAGTCGGCAGAAAGTGAGTGATTGTGATGGCAACTATTCAATGATTAACATTAATTTATTTTATTTGTTCACAGCCTCTGGCTTGCAGCTATACATCGCACGTGATGGTACCGCCTCGTTGGGGGGCCACGAGGTCAAGTCGAGCGTCCGAGCGGGGGCTCTGAAGCAAGTGGTCATGCAGGATAGGAGATAGTAGTGTCGTCGTCTACGAACTGTTTTATAAAATGTATTAGAAGACTAACTCAGAAAGTAACAGCATAAACCATAACGAACTAATCGCAGTAGCTTAGGATATGCAAATACGTTAACTTGCAAACTGATGTGAGAATACAAATACGCTATATAATACTATATAAATGTATGTCGTGTCAACACCACTAGTTATATACGCTTGTATTCCGACGTGCATAAAACGTGTGTATGTTTTATAGATTTGTTAACTGGCAGTAGTCCACACGATTGCTAATTGATGCGCTCTCTATTAATAGCCCCGGATCTTTTGGGAATGTTACACAACAACAACCACAACAAAAAGAGGAACAACTTCCCATTAAATATAATATTATAAAAAAAAAAAAAAAAAAAGTAAACACTGTAAATCTGAGCATAGCATATGCAAAGAAATTACATAAAAAAGATAAGTAGATAAAATAAAAATTACAAGTTCCATTCGAAAATATTTTAAATTAAAGAATTCAAGGTCTCGTGACATCTTAAAATATTCCTCAAATCTAATCAAAATAGAATGAAAATAATCTTGGAGTATTTTGTCGGAATTAGGATCTCGTGTCGGTTATTCTGAAAAATACAATGCAACATTCACACATTAAAATAGTCTAACCTTCGGCATTATTTCATATCTCATATAAAGCGTTTGCATTTTTGTTTTATTTTTTCAAAACACACAACACACACACCTTTTATATAGTTTTGTTATCAGTCACAAAATGTTTACTTCATCGGCCTCACTATATGGGTGGACATCGCCCAAAACTGCTAACTTGTATTCACATTTAGCTCCTAGTTAGCGTTTCAATTGCCTCTAAATCTTTAAAGCAATTCGTGCAAATATCATGGCAGTAATAGTATAAGATTCAATGTTTTGATGTAAACAAAAAAGAAAAACGCAAAATCATTTAAAAGATTGTGTTGAATGTGAAAATAAATAAATCGCAACTAGTAATTATCCTATGAATTATGTTCATAAACTGTGTAAAATTTTTCTATTTTTATTTGTAAACAAAATCGAAACTGCTTCTAAGTTAGTTTTTAAAAATGTACATGAAAGCTACAACTTTCAAATAAAGTGAAAACCCTTGGTTAAAAATAAGCCACATTTTTTATTATTAGGAAAAATAAAGTTTAAATTCTACATTCTACTGAAATGAAATTGAATATTTTTTTCAACTTATTCCAAATCAAATCGACGGGAGGATGGTTTAAGGTAAAAGAGTGGCTTTTTTCAATCGATTTGAGATAAAAATAGCTTTCATGTATATATGTTCAATGTCATTCTAGAATTTTGGTTTATTCTTTTTTAAAAATGTGATATTTTCGAAGCCCTGAAATTTGATGCAGAAAGGACTATCATTCTTGTATCGGACATCCTGGTTAAATGCCAATAAGTTAAAATTGGGAAAAACTAGAATTTTAAAACAAATCAGTTAATATTCCACTATGTTTTCGGTGCGTATACTTAATACGTATGAGTAATATGATTCAAGAGATCAAGTATACGCCAGTTCGGCCAAGAACCTTCCTGTTTTGCTAACTTCCTTTTTATTTTTAATAAGGATTTAGAAACATCGTTTTGTTTTATTTATTTCGTCAGTCACAAACTCAAAATCGAATGGCTATACCATCCACTTCAAATACGATTCTCAACAAAACGCAGATAGGTTCCGCCTTTTGCTGTGAGGACGAAGGCTTTTGGGTCGAATTTCATTTCCGGCAGTGTTTTATCACAGAGTTCGACAGTAAAGTTTTTCAGAATGTGGAGCAGCCCCACCTTGATCTCCAGCTGACCCAGCAAGGTCCCAATGCAGCCCCTTGGACCGGCTCCGAAAGGCAGATACGTCATGGGGTGATGCTGCTGTCGTTGGCCAGCCGCGAACCGTTCTGGATCAAATATATCCGGTTCGGGCCAGAACTAAAAAAACTAAGAGATTAGGATGTAATATAGGCTTGGTTAAGGTTGGATCTTGCCTGAGGATCATGATGGAGGCCCAGAACAGATATGTATACTGGAGTGCCGGAGCGTAGTTTAAGAGGCGTACCACAGTTCCACTCAGAGAGATCATAGCCCTCGGGGGCATTGCAGCACCGATCCAAAAAGGCCGTGGGCGGATACATTCGTAGCACTTCGTCCACCACCTGGCGCAGATATGTCATGCCATTGATGATGTCGCAGCTCAGTTGCCTATTTTGGCTGGATTGCAGGACCTCTCGAAGCTCTTCCCTGAGCCGAGCTTGAATCGCTGGCTGCTTGGCCAGCTCGTACAGGGCAAAGGTAATGGTGGAGGAGGACGTGTCGAAGCCGGCGAGGAGCAGAAAGGCAGCCTGGGCCACAAAGAAATCCGGACGATGAATAATGCTGTCGGCGGACTCGCTACCCTTCAGTTGCAGGAATATGTCTATCAGATCATGGCGCTTCACTCCACTACCCTCACGCTCCGCCAGGATGAAGTCCATGGACTGGCGCATGAATCTCTCATACTCGTCGGAGTAAAGGTGTGTCCGAATTCTGCCGGATAATCGCGGGAAGAAGAACATCGTGAACAGATGGATGAGCCGCTTGGGCCGCGGATCATTGACTTCGATACACATCTGGCGGAACTCGGCCTGCGGATTTTGCAAGCTGTGCGCTTCAATTCCAAACGCCAGCGACGCAATGATATCCGTCGTGAAAAGGGCACACAGCTGCTTGACCTCCAGTTCCATGGACTTCTTCCCGCCTAGCTGGACATCCATATGGTCCTCTAGTTGCTGGCCAACGCGCTCCAGCAATCCATACATCTGTCGGACCTTTCCCACCGCAAAGAATGGTGCGAAGATCTTGTGTATCTCTCGCCAAGTCTCGTATTTACAGAAAAAAAGGTTCTGTGAGCCCATCGTGTCGTGAATGGGATCGGTTGTTTCGAATCGACTGGAGAATTTGGAGAAGTCTTCCACCATAATCCGTTTTATGAGGGCTGGATCCCTCAAAAGTAAAGCGTGGTTGTGCAGAACATGGATCCCCACGTAGGGGTGTCCGGCGGCAGCACTGCTCTGGTACATCTCCTTGAACTGATCCCCAAAACAGCATCCGCCTCGCAGCAAATTCCACACATTGCCCACAAAGGGGGTGGCTGGGATATAAGGGACTCCCAGTCGGCGCCAAAAGTTGAAGTGATGTTTCTGCCAAAGCCAGACGATTGCGGCAATAAACAAAAGCACCCACCTGCCATTTATGGCCAGCAGTACGGGTAATCCAATAGCCACAACAATGGCGATGATGTTGAGTGTCATGATTACGCGACGAAAGCCAGACATCAACTGCATTCGGATACGTACACTTATTTCTTCACAGAGAGCTGCGAAAAATGCACCAACATTCTACTCACTCTTAACACTCTAAGTTGAATACAATTCTCTATCGGATCGAGTAGACTTGCTTACATCAAAATACAGAGCTAAGTAAACTAAGGCAACGCCTTGCCTCGCTCATTGTGTGTCCAGTAGCTCGATTTCAGAGCGTGCCTATGTTCTCAGGTCTATTATCAACAAATCGGACACATATAGATAGTACTTATCGCGGAAGCCACAGTGGGTAGGTGACACACAAAACAGTAACAGTTGAAATTTGTAAAATGTATTTATTTTACCCTTAAGTCAATAAAAGGTAGGCACTATTTGCTGCTTTGCGTAATGTGGCAGCTGCCAATCTCTTGTATAAAAATCTTTCTAACATTCATTTTGTACAATTCGTAATGAACTTCGGCGAGCAAGTAAGCCAAACAATTTGTAGCATTTATTTCTAATAAAAAGACTGAATAAATTCTTATCACGGACAGGAGCATCAACAGTGTTAGCCATGTAGGTTCGGATGCTGTCCACTTGAGTTCTGCAAGGCCTTGGTAACCTCCTCCTGCAGCGTGCTAGGCGGCTCCGACACAATGTCTGTGTGCATGGATAGGTACTTCAATTTATTTGTAACAGCTATTAACAGAGAGTAGAAGTATAATTATGTTTTAGATCAAATGTAGTAAGAGTATGGGACCTACCGGGTCGCAGATCAATGAGGGAACAGTGCTGGTCCACCCACAAGAAGGCAGTCCGACGAAGTTCGTCCAGACTGGCACTTGATACAGTCGAAGTGTAAGAGGCAAGCAATGGCTCCAAAATGAGACCCAACTAAAAAGGATAATTGCATTAAATAAGATCAACAATGTGTAATAAATATCAGACTTACAATCCAAAACTTCCAGTCGTTCATTGTGTTGTACCGCACATAGATTTCGTACAGTTGCCGCACATGCTCTGATCCCTGTCTCGTCACTGGCGCTCCATTTGCCGGCAGAATGGAGTGGAGGTGCCTATCGGAAAGAGTTGAATTAGGACGAGATGTGGGATGAAAGCAGGTGTCCTTACGTTAAGGAGTTGTTCAGGTCATCTCGCTCGATTCGCAGTGCCTCGATCTTATCCTTCAGCACACTGCGCTCCTGTCGCAATTGCTTTATGTGGTCAGCTCCCTTCTGCAGCATCGCCGCCTTGCTCAGCTTGGTGGTCGGGTTGAGTTGCAGCTGTGGAATAAGAGCGTGTAGGGTGTCGAAGCCGTTCTTTATGTTATAGCGCCGCTTCTGCTCGGCGTGAATATGGCCCGCCCGCCGCTGGGTGTCCCTCGGCTGGAACTTGAGACTGGCCGACGGTGAAAGCGGCGAGTCCTGTGACTCGTGGAACGGCGATTCCGGCGATAGACTAAGGCTACTGCCGCCAAGATTTCCAATGGATGGGCCGAAGCTCTGCATTTTGGCTGCGCCGGGTGGACTGTTCAGCGCCGGATTGATGGCCATGGGTAGCGAGGCTGACTTCTTTGGTGAGTGTTGTTGCGTTGGCACTGGCACCGACAACGGCGTGGTTATTGCAGCGTAAAGTGCCGGGGATATGTTACTGCTGGTACTAGTGGTGGCTATGGCATTGGCGGAGGATGAGTTAGACACTGAACTATTCGCTACGGCTGTCTGCAAACGAGAATCTGGAAAGGGCAACAGTTTTATATTATAGTTTTTTTATAGAGTCCTCCTCCTACTCACTCGACGTCAACAACTGGGCCAGAGTGCTGTTGAGCATAGGATCGCTGGTGGCCGGCTGCATTGGATCCGCGACGAGCAGGTTGCTGCAACTGTGGGCGCTCAGGGACGACCCACACGCTCTGGCAGCTGCCACCACAGAGGTGTGCTGCTGGTGCATCGAGTTGCTGCGCACCCTTGACTTTCCCTTAGCATGATACTTGGGCACGGCGAAAGGTTGCTCGTGGATGAGCTGTCGGCCGTCGGACGGCTTGTTCAGAGTTACGTTCAGTGGCAAGCTGTTGGAGCGATGGATCTCTTTGGGCAAGATGGTGTTTGGCGACACCCAAGTGGCTGTACTGACAGATGTCTGATGGTGTTGCTGATGTTGCTGTTGCTGCTGCTGCTGTTGTTGCTGCTGCTGTTGCTGCAATAGGCATGCCACTGCTGATTGGTGCTGTTGCTGATGAGTGGGAGGTGTCTGCTGCTGGCGTGTCAGCTGCAACAGTTGCTGGGTACTCAGGCCCAAGGGAAGCGATTGTTGCATTTGCGGCGACTCCTGCTGCAAATATCCTTGTTGCTGCTGTTGTGGCAACCTCGGAACATTGAGAAACGTTCCTGTTGAGGCGGATTTCTTGAACTGCGGATAGGGCTTGTAGCCGATGGAGTTGTACCCGCTGTCATTGTGCAACGACAGTATGTCGTTCTGCAGAGGCTCCACCTTGACGTTTAGAGGCTGTTGCTGCTGTTGCTGCTGCTGCTGCTGTTGCTGGTAGTTGTCCGTGTAGCCGCTTAGAAAACTTTGGTTGGCGAACGCGTTCGCCTGCTGAGTGGGAAAATGTTGCTGCTGCTGGTTTATTTGTTGCTGCTGCTGTTGTTGTTGTTGAGATGTCTGAAAGGAAGCTGTCTGCAATACAATGCCTCCGCCCATCTGCGACTGATGTTGCTGCTGTTGGTTCTTCTGCTGTTCGGCCAGCATCTGCTGGTATAGGTTCGTCTGGTGCAGAGTGGGCTGGGCCTTGTCGTAGTTGTGGGGCTCCCGCCGGAATGGCCGCTGTGTGCTCTTCGCCACCCGGCCGTTGATGACGCACCTGTTGCTGGTGTTGTCACCCGCGTTGATGGCCCCGAAGTGCTTGCTGCCGTGCATCCGACCTGACAACGAGCCCGAGTCCCCCAACAACTGAGACTCGTTGGCCGCTTGCTGCTCCTGCCGCGCCACAGAGAACCTTTGTTCGATCTCATTATAGGCCATGGTGTTGATGGGTGTGTTCAGCTCCATCATGTTGGCGTCGATGTCTCCGGCACCGCTGTTGTTGCTGATAACCACGTCCATCATTCTGTCACTGCTGTAGAGAGTGTGGGGGGCGCCCACAATGGCTGACAGGCAGTAGTCGTCGTTCTTGAGCATCTCCGCATCGGTGCCCTCCTCCGGAACAGGCGGCAATCGTGTAGCAGGTATCAGGTCTGAAAAAGAGGATGCCACTTTCAATAAAACTCAGTCACAGCTTTAAGCCCAGACCTACTGACCTGAGAAGGAAACGTCAATGTCATCTAAATTCGGTTGCAGGGGGCCCAGACTAGGCTGTATGAAATCCGCAATGCTTGCGCCACGTGCTGTTAAACAATAAACACTTTATTATTTTAATAAAATTAATTTATTTTTCATTGAAACCTTACCGATTTCTCTAGAATCCGGAAAGGGAAACGGAACATTTATGGCTGAGAATAGGGTGTCAGTTGTCCATTCGTCTATCATAAGATTCCTATCGTTCAGGGGCGACCATTCCAGAAAGTCCAACTCGCTTTTCTGAAAAAAGTTTCAAGTAATCAATAGATTTTTCATAAACGATAGTCCCAGCCAGACGACAAAATTTATAAACGGCTGTCATTCGGTTGGGTCATGTGCTGCCCTGGAAATGAAGTGGTGAGCTCTTTGGGAACGATACTAGGCATAGTAATACTAATTATATTCCAGGGGATATTATGGGTTTTAAGTCTTCTATCTTCTCTACGAATCTTCTTTGGTGATTCAGTGCAGATAGTTACCAACAGATAGTGGTAGGTGTTCTAGCCAATTAATTTAATTGAAGTGTGGACTGAAAGTAGGACGCATCAGTTGGCTAGTTCCCAGTTCGAGGGACAACCAAAAGCATGTGCAGAGCCAAGAAGAGGTTTCTGGGCTTCTTGCGCCACCAGCGATACTTCGGCCTGAGTGACTTGGACGTCTCCGACTCGATGTCCGCGCTCTGGCTCCGCGGCTCATGGCTGTCGTATGGGAGCCAACTTTTGGTGTCTTTTGTTTTCGTGTCTGCTCTGGTGGCAGCCCTGGCGGAATCCCTATACTACCTGGAGACGGGCACAAACACTGGCAACATCTTCGACAATGCCGTCATCATAAGCACCTCCCTCACCCAGCTCTTTGCCAACCTGTGGTTCCGCTGTCACCAAAATTCCCAATCGAAGCTCCTGCAGCGACTCTCGCAGATGAAGCTCTTTGGACAACTGGACTCTCAGACAGAGAATCTAATTCAAAGGATCTACCGAACCTGGCTGGCTATCTGCCTCTTTTACATTTTAATGATAGGAATGTTCGCCACCAAGATCTGGCTGACCAGTTTGCAGTTCGGCCGAGCTGTCATCCTGCTGGGATTCTTTATTCGATGCATCCAGGCCAACTACCTGTTCACCTGCTACAGTGGAATGGTGTGCGTCATGCAGGGGATTCTGCGCATCCAGGGAGAGCAGCTACAAGACCTGGTGGCCACCGAATCCCTAACAATGGAAAGTCTAGCAGGAAGCTTGAGAGCCCATGACCTCATCCTGCTGCTGGCCCAGAGCGAGCTGGTGGATGTCTATGGTGGATCCCTGCTGTTCCTGTTCCTGTACCAGGTCATGCAGTGCGTTCTGATATCGTACATCACGACCTTGGAAAAGTTCCACTCGATGAGGGAGCTAATCCTCGTTTCCGGTTGGTTGGCTCCCTTGATTTTTTACATCGTCCTGCCATTGGCGGTCAATGACGTTTTTAATCAGGTAAGTGAAGTGGATGGACTAAAGTGGACAAAGGCCCATACATTTATTTTTTTAACAAAAGAAACTAACAATCGAGAAATCACAACAATGCCAGGTCGCTTATAAAAGCCAGCCTTCTCCAGAGACCATTTTCAAGTTAGTATCCCTAAGAAATGGACGACTTTCAATCCGGAGAGCTCTGCGCCTACTACCGCCTGTGCCGCTACCTGGGCATATTCTGCATAGAATTCAATCCCAGCAAGAAAAAGTTCCTGCTCCGTCGCAGCCTCATATGCTACGTGGTGCACTTTGCGCTGCAGACCTATCTGGTCGGGTGCATGGCAGTGATGATCATCTATTGGCGGAACTGCTTCAAGTCCGAGCTGACGAAAACCGGCAACCACTTCGATCGCCTGGTGGTGGTGGTGGCCCTGGGCATACTGGTGGTGCAGAACGCCTGGCTCATCTGGCTTCAGGCCCCCCATCTCCGCATTGTCCGCCAGATAGAGCGCTATCGGAGCAGACACCTGGCGGATCTGCGTCTGGTGTTGCCGAGGCGACTGCTCTGGCTAATTGTGGCCACCAACATCCTGTACATGGCCAACTTTGTCAAGGCGTGCATCTTCGAATGGCTCTTGGAGGCATCCCGCCTGTTTGTGCTCACCTCGCTGGGATTCCCCCTGCGCTACCTGGTCACCAGCTTTACGATGGGCACCTACTTCTGTATGATGCACATCCTCCAGCTGGTGATCAGCTGGAATCAGGCCAGAATCGAAGACATTCTCGGGCAACTAAGTAGCTCCAAGGGGAACAGTCTCATGCGTCTGCGCAGTTGCCTCGATCTGCACGATCGCCTGATCCTACTCTGCAACGTTGATATCAGCCTCGTATATGGCTTTATCGCCTGGCTGTCTTGGATGTTTGCCTCGCTTGACGTATCAGGTGTGATTTATTTAACCATGATAATACAGACGAATAAGCCCCTAGGATTAAAATTACTCACCAACTTGGTCTGGCTTTTCCCCACATTGCTGACGTGTACGGCCATTTTTATGGGCAATCGAGTTGCTGTTCAGGTATGTACCTCATCTCCACGTATTTAAAAGTTATCAGAAAAGATGGGACTGCCTTTCAAGTCATAGTGTTCAACAGATTATATCCTAATTCCCTACCTAGTAGTGCTGATTCTTATTAAGCATGCCCCCAAAGGCTCATTTCCGATCCATCTCTAAAAGCAACTACTCCACATGTTCATCCATTTCCCTTCTCGTTTGATGTTCAGATGTGTATCGCATCAATTATTAATTGGAAAGCGAAGGACTAAGCAATGTGTCACCGTGTTCGGTGGCCAGTTCATTGCTTTCCGTCATGTCCTTCGGAGTGGAACTGCGCGTTTACTTGCTGACCCTTAAGGGTTTCGGACTCTTGTGCATCAGCCCCGACGCCCAAGGACTTGAGACACACGTGTCCGGGAGGGACGAAGCCGTTGCCGTGACAGGACTCCTCGGTTCCCAGTTCTTGGCGTTGATGGCTCTGTGCCACCTGATTATCATGAACAAGGAATATGAAATCCCAATGTACGGGCAGGTGGGAAACACGTATTACAAGCTCACCTACGGGCTTGCCTGTCTGACAGTCATGCTGATACATCTTTGCTTCTTTGTGCAACGCCACCGATTCGAGTCCCTCATTTCCCAGCTTATCTGTTCGAACCGCTTGGAACTCCAGAATCGGGAGGACAGGGGATTCCTGAGGACCTATGCCCTCTTTGCGAGCCAGGTTCTCCTCACTTTTCCTGGTGTCCGTCAAGGTCTACGTCTACAATGACCTTAATTTGTTGCAAACTCTGGTCATGCTTTTCATCTCCACATATAGTTACATTATGGTCGGCCTTGTTATTGCCTTCCACAACTATCTGGTACGAATCTCCACCAGCCTGATGCAGCTTTACAACAAGGACCTGGCGAGTGCACCCCTTTGTCCCAGAAACTGTTCTCCCGTCGCCTGCGGCACCAAACTCGACTTCTGCATCTCTGCCAGTACCGGATAAACCACGATTTCGGGATTCCATTGGTGCTGGTCATGTCATTTGTGCTTCAGCACCAGGTGCTCCCTTCTTTCTGATATTCATCGTCTTTGAGATGGACGCCCATCGCATAGGAGCTGCGCACATGATTCAAGCCCTGGTTAATACGCTTTTGTGGAACCTTCCCTACACCCTCTCCATCCTAATGTGTTTGCGATCGGATTCGGTGAGAATGGAGGTAAGCCCCAATGATTTCCCGCTAGGGATAGGGATGTCATAACCTAATGGACGACGTCGCCCAACTACACAAATATTGGTTTAGCTGGCTATTTTCGGGGTAGGATGTGGTGGGGGCGCCCCGGTTATATCAATATTTATAAAGTCGTGCCTAATACGACTGTGTCTTCTCTGTCTACTAATGGGCTTGCATTCAGAATGTGAAAGGCCCTTTAGCCCTTCGTTTAAGCCTATTAGTTCAGCCAAGTTCCCAGGATGTCGCGCAACGATTGCAGGGAGTTTCGAATTCAATTAAAGACCCTCCGTTGGCTGGGAGTTATCCGATTCAGTGTGGATTTAGAGAAGGGTTGGGTCCTAGAAAGTGACTCCGAGGGTCGGAAGGCGCGGATATATCTGGCTGTGGTGCTTCTAAACACCTGCATCTTGAACATATACTGCTCCTTCTATCCGCACCACCTCGCGATGGGGAAGCACAACAGCACGGGCAACTACTATGCCCAGATCAACATCCGGAGCTGCTCCCTGGTGACCCTTTTGGTCTACATCCACCTCTATGTCCAACGTAGTCGCTTTGGCAAGCTTCTGGAGTCAGTCCTGAGGCTCCATCGCCTCTTGGAGGGCAACAGTGAAGCTGCCAGCTCCTGGATACTCTACATCATGAACATGACGCTCTTTGTGACTTGTGTCCTGAACTACGCCCATGGCTATTGGGAGGCCGGAGTGCGTCCACCAGTTATCCCCATCTACCTTCTGCAGTATGGGTTTGCCTTCCTCATCCTGGGCCAGATAGTGGGTCTCTTCGCCTTTTTTCAACGCATTCTACTCGCCGCCTTCAGGCTCTACAACCTAAGGTTCAAGGAAAGCTTAAAGTCTGCCAAGCAAGGTGGAAAATTCTTAAAAAACTTTCACGACTACACTGAACTAGTGTGCCTATGTCGGGAGGAGATGAACCGATGCTTTGGTCTCATGATTATGTTTATAATCGGCTTCATATTTCTGATAACGCCATCGGGACCCTTCTTCCTGATCTCCACCATTTTCGTGGGTAGTTTCCGCCGGTCGTGGCGATTTTATTTAATTTTTCTTACCAGCATATACTGGAGCATTCCGTGGGTGGCCTTGCTCTATCAGGTAATGGGTTTCACGGATGTTCAGGGAGAGGTGAGTATCTTATATAATTTGGAGCAATATTTGACAGGAAATCCTCCTCGTTTGTCGTGAAAACAAAGCTTAGCTGTCCGATGCCTTTGTCTTTCTGGCTCTATCTCGACTTGGTTATCTCTTGAACATACCAGACTCCCAAAATGTTTACGAAAACCAGCATAGTTTCTACTGTTTAGTTTTTAATTTCATCCGAGTTAAGTCCCCTTTTCCCACATCAATCATGAGTAAGCCTATAAGCTCACTTTGTCATACTTTAAAGTAATCCTTTTACCATCCTTTAAAGTGCCAGCCCATTGTTCCCCCCACCAATGAGTATTATTTATTGGCTGAGTTATTTGAATTACCTCATACATTAGCCCGATTGCCCTAATCAATTACCGTGTAAATATTGGCTCTTCCTATCTGATTATTTGGCAACAAAAAAGTGTCCGCTCATTAGCCTGATTGGTTAGTTCGAACTGGCTCCTCGACGACAGCATGTCTCCGCTGTGCCAGGACTTGTGGATCTACCTCCGGTTGCTCCGTCTCCTGGGCATGATGTGCTGGCACTTCGACTCGGAGAGCTGTGTGCTGGCGGCCACACCTCCGGGGGAGCGATACGCCCTCCTGTACACCCTGGCCATGCTGGTTGCCTCCGCCGGGTGCTTCATCTTTGCCCACCTGCAGCCTCAGATATTCCACCTGACCGTCTACAACCGGACGGGCAATTTCTACGAAACTATTATCTTTCGGAGCACGTGCCTGGTCCTCTGTCTGCTCTACGGGATTCTCTACTTGCGGCGCCACCGCCACCGGAGGCTAGTCCAGGAGATGTTGCGTCTGAACCGGAAGTGCCTGGACAAGAGCGCCGACAAGCAGTTTCTGCACTACCTCATCCTCTACGGAGTGCTCACAGTGCTCAGTTTCGGCAACTACCTGAACGGCTACAGCCAGTCCGGCATGGCGCCCCTCCCTTTGGCCCTGTGCCTGGTGGTCTACGGGTATGCCTTCCTGGTGCTCTGCCTCCTGCTGGTGTTCTTCGTCTGCCTCAAAATGATTATGGCGGCGGGACTGAGTCACTACAACCGGCAGATCAGCCTGAAAGTTCTGCCTTCTGAGCTGGAAGGCCGGCAGAGGATCTTGGCCATCTGCCAGGGCGAACTGGCCGACTGTTTCGGCCAGCTCATGCTGCCGATTGTGGCACTGATCTTGCTGATGGCCCCCTCTGGTCCGTTCTACATGATCAGCACGGTGATGGAGGGCATGTTCGAGTCAGGTACAGTCCTAAGAATGGTAGTCACCTCCGGCACTTGGGGTCTCCCATGGATAATAATGTTGGTGCTCATGCTTCGCTCTAATGGCATTACGGTGGAAGTGAGTTTGTTCTTGGGGTTGGGTTTTTAGCGAAAGTTTTTAATATTTATTCAATAATTGTTTTTAATTTATGATTTCAGGCAAATAAAACAGCTAAGATATTGGCCAAGGTACCTAGAACCGGCACAGGTTTGGACAAAATGGTAAGAAAACAACTACCTTTTTAAATCCTTTTTTTTAAGCACTACAACTCTAATTTCCAGATAGAAAAATTTCTCCTCAAGAACCTTCGACAGCAACCCATTCTTACAGCCTATGGATTCTTTGCTTTGGATAAAAGTACTTTGTTCAAGGTGATCCTTGCAAGTCCTTCCTCACTATTCATCCCAATTATTTAAATTATTTTTGTAGCTCTTCACGGCCATCTTTACGTACATGGTGATCCTAGTGCAGTTCAAGGAAATGGAAAACTCAACCAAGTCCATTAAAGTATAATTACTTACCGAGTCGTAAGTCAAACATCCGGTTGCCTTCGATCTATAGTTTTTGCGCCATTTTCTGTATTCGGCTTTGATAACAGCCGAGTGACGTTTCCAATACTTGCCCTCGAGTACAACTGTCTGTGTGAAATATAACGAGATGGAGCTGGATTAGGCGGGATTACTTAATAGTATACTCACTAATAGTAAATATAATAAACTAACTTGGCTGGGAATAAACGTGCTTTATACTTCCGTAAAGATAAAAACTAGTATTGTTTGCTGGGGATTTGTCGTGTGGCAATATAATACCTATCTGGGGCTTAAAGATTGGAATATTTTAAGGACAATCGCTCATACTTTTTTTTTTGTAGGAACTATAATCTATGGATCTATGGATCCTTTTTCTTCTAGTAATCCCCTTAATTAATGCGATAATTGACAGGGAAATGTATTAATAATTTTAACATTGTACCAGTCCGGCCGCACGCAAGCCTTCCCCGCCGACTGTCCAAATTAGAACAAGTTGTAAACCCGATAAGATAGTCCGCGAACAGGGAGCAGAGTCGATTCCAGCCCCAAAATTTCTGATAATGTCTCGGTCTTGGTACGTGAGCCAGTGCGAGATAGAGAAAGGTCTTCAGCCTAGTCAAGGTCCGATATGGAAATTAACTTTAGACGCAGAATATAAAATGGGCGTGTGAAAGAAAGGGTATGGGGGCCTGACGTTTAAAAGATATGCAAGAAAGTCAAGGCCTGATTGTTTTTAGAGATTATTAAGATAAGGACCATTGTACAGGGAGATATTTTAAAACTAATTACATTATGACCAATTCTATATTATGTATAGGTTTAGATTGGGGATTAGTTTAAGATACAGATATTATTTAGGGAAATAGTTGAAACACCGTTGGATTTTAACAAACTTTTCCATATTAGATATAGATTTTTTTTATGTTTTTAACTTGTTGGGGATCACAAAGCTTTCCTTCTTAAAATAACCTTAGTTATGCCGGCTCTTTTGTATTATTTATATTGAGGGGGGCATTCTTTGTTAATCTTTCTCGATATTGCCAATTCGTCATCAAAGAACAGTGTGAGAAGTTCCGAACTAACTGGTATGGCTATTATAAATACCATAGATAATTTTCACTTTGCAAAAATTGGCCAAAAAAATAAATAGAATTTCTTTTCGCGCCAAAACATAAACAATTTATTTTCATGATATTTATAAAGTTACTAGAAACTAGGATATTGGGCTACTAAACATCCTATAAACTTATATTAAAACCTAACTAATATTATAGCCTATATTAATTTTAATAAGTATAATATAGTAATATATTTGCTTGTTATTAGAGGTATCTGAGGGCAGTACTTACTTGAGGATTACTATGTATGTCAACGTCCAACGGCGAGGCAAATTGACACACCGGAGTTCTGCGCTTTTGGATGACTGCAAAATAGAAAAGGTACGAATTGAGTTTTGTAACGCAGGCACCACTCTCAACAGAAAATAACATGATAAGATTTTGGGGAGATAGGTGTAGATAGCTAGCTTCCCCGGAGATGACAAAACCTATCCAGTAACACGTGTGTGAGAACCCCTGGCTGGCGCTTAATCATTTTCATGCACAACTGTTACGGACAATAACCGATTATTCTTACTTTACTTATCTAACAAAAATGCATAGGAAAAGATAAGAAAGAGTTGCAAGAAAATGAATAACTTGTAGATATATTCTCAGAGAATTATTGGAGAATAATTGGCAAATTGTAGTATTTCATAAATAATAAATAATATTTATTTACCATAATTATCTGTGGGAAATTCCTTTTACTTTCCACTTAACTTTTAAACTATAAAGTATCTTATAAATAAAGCATCTGATATGCTCAAAATAGCAACCCAAGTGAGATATGTCAGTGCATGCATTTATATAATATTTTAAATCAATTGATAATAATTCCCATAAGAACAAATTTCAAGTGTGAAGCGCCTCGGGCACGCGCTTATTTCTGACTACTTGATGAGTCTTTCGAATAAACATTACTTTAGGCATTTCTTGACTAACATGGAGATAATTTGCTACTTTTTTCGGCCAGCAAGATAATATTAAATTATTTTTAGACAGACCATAATAAACGTCTAAATTTTTCCACCAACAGTTATAAAAATGATAAAAACTTAGTCTATGCCTATCTGAGAAGATATTTCGTGTGTCCGAGATTCTTCTATTTGAAAAGACGAAATTGATGGCGAAATTATTTGAAAAATCATTGAGAATATTACTAATTGCGGGGATGTGTCGATGAAATATCATTTGAAAAAAATTTCCATTTGCCTTGTGGGTGGTTGTTGTTGTCCGGCAGGCAATCTAACCGAGCGGAGAGATAATCGCGGACGCCGGCGTTGTAGCGGCTTGTAAAGCAGCGCCGTGGGCTTCTCACTCGCACTAATGATGTAACGGACGGAAAATTTTGAAAATTATATCAGTAGCAGTTGCAGACAGGCAGAACCAACCGCAAATCGACGACTGTGTTTGCCCATTCAGAGTGTTTTTGATTTCGAATTTTATATTGGATTTTTTTTTTTTTTGTTTCCGTCTCTACGCTTAGGTGCTAATCAATGGGACATCTGGGCCGCACACTTCAGGTTCAGGGAGCGAGTAAAGTGCGAATATATGGAATATATTAGGTGGAGGAGCCTGTCTACACGAGCGAGCGGGTGTGCACTAAAATGTATTAGCAGCAACTAACCCACAGTCTGATCTTGGCAATGGCGAGATCTTATGTTCTCAGCGCTTTATTAAGCGGTAGCAGGCACCAAAAACAAAATCCCATGAAATTCAAATGAAATGACAACCGCCCCCGGTGTATTACCGAAGAGAGCCCCAGACTCTGATAAGGGCTAGCTTGGCGCGCTGGCCGAGGCACTCCCGACGCGGCCCTGATAAGGGCAAAGAGTAGCGATGGAGACGATGGCTGGGGAGACCGTCTGCCTGCCTGGCAACGTACCGCCTTTCCCACATCCCCAGTCCCAGGTTCAATGTCTTAGATCTGCCACAATCCGGATGACAATTTATTGCCACAATTATATGTCTCATCTAGCTGTGGAGCTACCTTAGAAATACATAGTAGACTCTGGCTGAAAAGCTTAGGAAAAAGAGCAATATCTGCTAGAAAGAATTGTTCTCAAAACACTGGAGACACAAGATTTGCTTTTAATTTTAGCAAATTATTTAAGTTTTCTCTTAATTAAATTCTGATGTCTTTCTATTCTCCACAATACAAGGTATTCTCCAGATTATTCTACTTACATTGCATATGCCAGCACCTCCATATGACATTGTTGAGGCGAATCTTGTCCTTCCAGCGAAGTCGCACACCTTTGAAGTGATTCCATTTGGGGGATGTGAGTTTTTGGCTGAAAAATAATGATAATTATTGAAAAAATTCTATTATTATTAGAAAATTAGTATGTGTGATCGGGATAGGAAGATCACTTAGCTAAGATCTTTTTAACTCGGAAACCATTCCTTATACTATTCTAAAAAGTCTTATGGGTTGAAGACTATGGGGGTCCAGAGCTCCAATTTATCCCGAAAACGTCACTCTCTTTATGACACCTACTCCGTGGTCGCTTATCTCCGAATCTATCGCTGTTTTGACATAATAAAGAAAAATCGATTTCACGTTGGTGCAGCCAGATTGCAGTCTAAAAATAGGAAAACCCCTAACCCCAACAGAGCCACAATCTCTGGGAAATCAATCTATATATTAATAGGTATATGGTAGGTACTCTCTTTATGCCCCACGAACTTTATAGCTACAGTGAAGTTTTCCTATAAAAAATATATCCCTTTTTTTGCCGATCACCTAAAATATTATAATATTTGAAGAGTTAAGTGTCTAAAGTCCAAAATAATTAAATATATTTTGGTGGCTACTTTTGTTTACGAAAACCTTATCAAAACCCCTCTCAACCTT
Organism: Drosophila atripex; assembly: GCA_035045925.1. Taxonomy (NCBI): domain Eukaryota; kingdom Metazoa; phylum Arthropoda; class Insecta; order Diptera; family Drosophilidae; genus Drosophila; species Drosophila atripex. Next base: position 13,857,591 of record JAWNOP010000070.1, read on the forward strand.
GATAGATTTTCGACGTAATTTTTCCATAATTTCCAACTAAAATTACTAAATGTCTATTCTCGAGTACGAGTTCTCTATTTGCGCATTATTCCACACGGCTGTACTATATTGGCCAACAAAACAAACTGCTAAACAAAACAACCTGAATGAAATTTGTGTATAAACGCTGGAGCTGATAAGCTCTTATAACATAATACTTCTGGCTGATAAGACACCGAGAGTCCAATAAATATCGCTTCTCGCAACAAAGGAAATAAAAAACGAAGTCAGCCAGCTAGGCCAGGCCAGAGAGTGGCGTTCAGAAACAGAGTTTAAAAATAGATCGAATATACGCACATGTCGTACGATGTTTGACGAAATGTTTGATGACTAAAGCTGTCGATGGTCTACCCTGGATTTCAAATTGCAATAACAATTATGGTAATTTATTTTTGATGTTTATTTATTTAAGAAGTGGGTAGAAGTAGTAGTTTATGTAGGGCCCTGAGGCTTATTGCCTCAAAATGTCATAGAAATGTGATAATTAATGATAACATTGGATGCTTTTTAACATCTTTTTTAATATCTTTCTTATTAGTAGTTTCCTTACAGGGTTGTGCTGGCCTTTTAAGGTGAGTTTCTAGACTTTGAATACCTGATTACCTTTTTTAGATCTTCGAGCAACTAGTCCTAGTCTTACAGTATTTAACCATTTTAGGGAGCATAGTCTCAAAACTTAACAACTTCACATTTCATAGAATAAAAAATAAACCAGAGCAGAGATATTACACCTGAAAATTCTTAAACAAAAAAAACAAGCCATTATGATACTATTTTCGCCAACAATTTTCGCTAGCGTTTGCTGAAATGGGAGTAGGGAGGGAGGACAAGCGATTAAAGCGAACTTCTGGCCAAAGTAACCCGAGCAGCCGCCTCTCCACACCTTCCAACATGTGCCGCCGCCTCTACCGCCGCGATTATGCGGCCAAAGCGGTCCAAGCACTTTTCGGTTGCTGGATTTTCGATTTGTCAGTTTGGCCGTCCGTTATCACGCGGCAAGAGCGTGAACAATCGGGCCAGGGAAACTTGGCTTTTCGGCACTCGGTCGGTTGTTGTTTTGTTTGTGTTTGGAGCTAGGCACGTGTAGGCGCTGCCAATGATTTGGGAATGGGGAATGGGGAATGGGGAAAGGGGAAAGGGGACTCACCTGTATGCCAGATTCATGCACTTAAACAGCTTAGTCAGCGATGTCTCGATCTCCAGGTGCGAAGTAATCATGCTCATGCTGCTCTCGTCGCACTCCTGATCCATCCGATTTATCTGGCTAACGGTCTGTGGCACATACAGCTGGACGTCGCGACAGGTGTTGGCCGGCTCGCCGGGCTTGTCCAGCGTCGGATCCTCGGGATCCAACATTTTCACCTCCTCATCGTCCTCGAGATCGTCCTGCGCCTCCTCGGCCTCGAAGTGCGAGACCATGAACTGCCCGGAGTGGATCGACTCCCGTTCGGCCTTCAACAGGTCCGCTGCGGATTCTGTGGCGCCCGTGGACGCACCTGCCGCGTTTCCATACTGTAGATGCGGGAAGTTGTGGGTCGTCATGGTCGGATGCTGCTGATGCTGATGTTGCAGCAGCTGATGCTGTTGTTGTTGCTGCTGCTGCTGGTGGTGCTGGTCTTGATGAGGAAACATTTGGCTTGTGTGTTGATAGCTTTCGTATTTGTTAAGCATCATTTTCACCGGCTGGCACTCCGTTGATTCAAATAGTTTGGCGGGTTTTTCTATCGCTCGTGACGAGGCACATTTAATGCTCTTTTAATGTCTCGGGTATGGCAATAGCAATTAACTCTTGGCGCTGGCCGCGTCTCTCTGGGTATTTTCCATCACTCTGTAAACGGGTTCGCGGGTCAAATAATTTGTCTCGAAAAACTATGACTAAAACATCTAAAACATTCGTCTATTAAACTGTGTGCCTATTAGCAAGTTTATTAATACACTGAAATCGCGCTTCTTAAATTAAATCGTATAGCTTGTAATTGATTTGTTTACTATGGCGGCGAGAGTATGGCTGTTTGATTTGCACCTTGATTGGGTTTTGGTTTGCTTTTAATTAATGTAGCTACCAGATACCAGCTACCAGCTACCAGCTACTAGCTCACAGCTACCAGATAGCTATGGCCTTTGCAGGTTTATCCGCACGTTCTGTGGCGAAACGCTTATGCCAACGAACGCGTCATCAGCTCAATAATAACAAAAATATAGCACACATTCACACGCGGTAGGGGTGCTGTGGGCGGAGTGTGTCTCTGACTGCGACTGCGACAGTGACTGGGGCGCAGAAGTCAGACGTCAGAACGCTTCAGAGCGCTTCCGTACCGCCGCAATTGCCGATAATGGAAACTCAATTGCCGCCGCCGATCCAGCTATTCAGCTGTATTTCCATCAAACAAACGCTCTGAAAAGCACACGCGCGCGCGTTTAGGATCGTGGCAAGTGGATACGTGGAGGCGAGAGTTCCAAATGGAACTGTTCAAAGAACGAATCTGCGAAGCAAGCGAAACCTGCGCCCTCCACCACACAACCAAAACATTGAACAGCTGACGCGCTCTTTCTGCCTCCGTCCCTCTCTCACTCTTATCAGCATGGGAACGAGGGAATGCCTGAAGAGCTAACAGCCAGCAAGCAGCACTAATACAGATGTGGCCTCTGTGGACGCAATACCAGTGTTATTTTTATTTTACTAATAAACTAAAAGCCAAAACAGGCTCATCTACTCCATCGCAATCGCATTTGACCTTGCCTCGCACGAGCTCCGCGTTTACACTTTTGACCTCTGTTTCGGGCACGGGTTCCCCATTTTCTGTGGCGCATACACGCCCACTCGCACCAACACGCTTAAAAGTTTGGGGGCATAGCTGCAACTGCCTCTAAATAATATACCGCGGAAACGCACACACGCGCACAACTAGCTGCTACGTAGTTAATTGCAATTTAACACACATTACAAGCGGGGAGCGAGCCCTCGCCCACCCAGCAGGGTTGTCAAGAGTTTCCACAAATCGATAACTCGCGCAAAAATGAGCAAAAAACGCAAATGTGAGAAAACATATCGTTGTAACGAAATTCTTGATTTAATTACAAAATGTATATTCTAAACGTATGTATATTTATATATGATACAATGTAGTCCTAATTATAAAAACTAATAAAACTATAGCTGCGTTGGCTACTTATCTACTATTTGACCAATTATTTATCTACTATTTCTAAAATGTATTTGATTTATGGATGTCAAAAATATTATTACTTATTTCCTCAGAAAACAGAAAAAAATGGGTCAACTGTAGTACCTTACAAGTAATTCTTGATTAAAGCAAAATATATCGCTTGAGGATTTTGTGGGGACTCCCCCCTACTATTTTAAAACTACCATGCCGATAAATTATTCGATAAGTCGATGTTATTTTTTATATAAATGAATATAAATACGATTTTATTGTTATGATACATATATAGCTGATAAAGGATAATGCTGGAGGCACCCTAGAAAGAAAGGTCCTCCCAAACCCTTTAAATTTGAGAATCTGGATTTTTTAGTGTGTTTTGTCGGGCTCGCGAAAATTCGGTTCGCCCATCTGGTCACTCGATTACTATAAGCCCAAATGAAACACAAAAAGGTCCAGATTTTTTATCCAAAGTTTTCGGCATTTATATTGACGTAAAGATGGCTCTATAGTTTGCGTATTAGCAACAACAACCAGCACCTTGGTGCCCCAAACACACAAAAAATGGAAACGTATACAAAACTCCCGTGAGTATTCGCAATGATTATTAATTTCACAATCGCCTTTTGCACACTATTGCGGAGCGGTTGCACATTCCCTATTTATTGTAGCTGTGTGTAATGTTTGTGAATCACCCACCACATGTACAGGCTTGTATGGATTCTAGTTTGGCCTCCCCCTGTTAACGTGGCAAATTCGCAACGAAGGCAATGTGGCATGCAACCAGGCGCAAAGCAGGTGTATACATTGGCTGACGCAATCACTGCCTGGAATTGAATAATCCGTGTTGCAAGTGGGATACAGTTGCCACCCCGTGTATATGTGGTGGAACTGCATCGGAATGCATGGATGTCATGTCCAAAAGCATGATTAAAGTTATAGAATTAAGGATGCTGGATAGGGAGAAGATTAATCTGTGGTCAGTTTCTTCATTTGTGTTTATGTACTTGATCCATTGAGCAATATCCACCAAATATGTATGATATGTATGGCTGAAAGCTAAAGCATTAGCTTCTATTTACTTAGAAATGATTCTATGAATTATATTACATTGGAGACTAAAGGGTGCCTGTCACGCTTATCAGCATGACATGCCAATCGATTTGCTTCGATTAGGGTTTTGCTAAATGAGGCTATGACTTATTAAACTTGTTAATTTATTTTCCCATTTTTGAAATCTTTTAGTGCCATCATGGCATCCTTACAACAACCAGAATCACAACAACAACAAACATTCGCATTCTTCGGACCGGACTTCATCTATTCAAGGAACAGCATATATTCTTCTGTAACTTTTGACATTGATTTTGACTATGGACGCAACATTTCATCAAACCATGGAGAGCTTGGACTTGCCCAAGGAGTACTGGGACCTCAAGATGGAGCCGCAGTCCCCCAATTCGGCGGTGGTCTCCGATCTGTTCTCGCTCACTGACGCACACGACTCTGTGTGGCTGTACGACGATAACTTTGCAAATGGTATGCAATGGTGTTGAACCTTTAGGATTCTCAATCCAAGTCATCTTCTTTTCAGGAATAACTTTAATTGGTGACGAGGAATCCCTAACGCTGAATGAAGCAGCCTCGCTTGAGATGCTGAGTGACGAGGAACTAGTTGTGGAAATTTTTGACCTGAAGGATGAAGGCAAGTTTATGAAAAGGTTTCTTAACGAAACTGAGAACGGAACTACTTAGCTTTAAATATACATTTACTAGCACATGAATATGGCATAGAATAAGGATCAGTAGAGTTATACTCTGGCTGAAAATATATATAGAAACTACGATTTTATTTAAGAAAATTAAAACCATAAGAAATGTAGAAACCAGCCGGAGAAGCCAATAGAAAACTTTAAAAATAAATAAAATAAATGATAGTAATCCCCACCCTTCATATAAGTTTTGTGGTTCAAAGCCCAGTTCAAGGTAATTAGTCAAGGTTGAAAGAATAGGGAAATGAAAAAGAGTACTAAAATTCGAATTCTGAAAAAAATATATATATTCTAAAGTTCAAACCATTCCTATTAACAGTTTCAAGTTTTTAATTTTTTTTTACTGAATAAGACCACAATTTTGATAAATATTTTTAAATATTAGGAAAATGTATTTGTAAAAGAGAGATATTTTTGTCGCGTACTTCCATACAGGCCAGACCACAGTGGGACAAGTCGAAGAGTTCAAACAAGTGAAGTTGATAAACCGGATCCAGATTGGTTTTGTTTTTATTAACGATTTCGCTGCAATATTTAAAGACTTATAAACGAATACAGGCCTCTTTTGTGTTCGGCGCGATCATATCGGGTGGTGGTGGTCAAAAAGCCAATTGTGGGGCAACAACAAACCCTACGAGTGAACAAGAGCCATGTAATCGGAACCAATGTTTTGTTGATCACGCAGCGAACGTGTGATCATTGGGTTTCTCTTAAGCGTTGCTCTTTGCGGGAATTTAGCTGTAACTTTTACAAATTGAACAGATAACAGCTGTTTGTATGCTTTTTTTTTATGATTTTAAATAACTTGTATTTATAAGTTTTGTCTGGAAAGTTACTGAGTCGAGATGTGTACGTCACATTTTGATATTACTTTTATGATCATGAAAAATCCTTTATGAAATCTTTTTTTGTCTTTGAGGACGTGCCCCTGTTTTACATTGAATTTAGGTTCAGGTTTTACGAAGGTAGTTCCTATATATAACTTTCGAAGTGCGAATACATGTACGCAGCTTGGTCTTTTAAAAGGGGAAGAGAGCAGAGAATAACTTGCAGCTCATGAAATATATTTAAACATTTTTAAGATTACGGTTTTGAATACTCTTTCATGTACTTTATCAGATTTTTTATGAAATTATAGATAAGTAGATGCAGATATTTCAGTTTAACTTTTAAATATCTTTATCTTGATTTTATTATCACGTCAAACTCGCTTTGAGACGCCGAGTCAAAGTCCTGTTCTACTCTTATTTGTTTTTGCCATTGCTTTCAAAGTCTATGGGTGCCTAAGTGTGTTGTTGACCATTTTGAATGGAAATTTAGAGCGCCGTTCCACTGTGGCCGAGTTTAATGGCTCGGCTCATATTTGCCCGAGCGGCGATCGCTCACTTTTCGCTTTTGATAGCGACTCGGACTCAAAACAAAGCGAAAAGATTGATCTTATTGCAGGGTTACAGTCTCAGCACTGTGCCTCTCCGGCTGGCGAGCTGTGGGTTGACCAAAAGCGTTGCTGCTCCGCGTTCCGAAGTCAGTTGAAATCGTTACTCAGACACGAGCGTTCGGATCCAAGCCAGGCTTTGACTTCGATTTCTACCTCTCCCTCCCCACCCAAGTGCCGCGGTGCCCCCCTCGTTGGCTCTCTGCCGTCTTAATAAACAACACAACACAAAGAAAACTTCCAAAAGCGAAAAAAGCGACTAACAAACAAGCAGCAGCAGCAGCAGTACCAACACAGCCACAAGTCTGCGCGCTTTTAAAACGCGCAAAAGACAAACAAAGGCGGGCAGTCTCGAAAATTGACTTAAATTAATGTGTATTGAGAAATATATAGATTTTAAATGCCTCTGATAAAGGAAATCTGGCGCGCCAACAAGAATAAATCAAAGCAATTTTTATTCTAATCGATTACCACTCAAAGTGTCTGCATCTGTGCGCTTCGCAACGAACCTTCTCGGCAAGGGACCCTTGTTTTGATCTTCAGCTCTTGCTACGGCGCGATTTAAACGATATTGAAAAACACTAAGCGTTAAGCGATTTCTAACTATATGTAGCCTGGCGATCTCCTGGCACATCCTTGAACATTCGAGTGCGACCATTAAGGACTCTGTGAGCATGATAGCGCACTGTGGATACCGTTACATGTGGAACCGTGAAATTGTGATCAATTCGCAAAAGTTGGTGAAACGACGTTAAGATCCTGCCACCTGTTGACCGAACCGTCCGGCCACGCCTGTTTTATTTTGCGGCAGCAGTTACATAACACGGACAGTGACAGGACTTGGACAGTCAGAGAGATACAAAAAATAAAGATAACATCCACCATCAGACAGTTATCAAAGTTGAAAGTCAAAAAAACTCTATAAATACCTTTTGCCACGTGCCTTAGTTTTGCGAGTTTTTGTAAATCGTTTGTAAATATGATTTTTTTTGTCATTTATTGACAGAGTCAATAGAGCACGTTTTGCCAGCAATTCGAGTATACCTTCAAAATTTTTACTGTGATTTTTCTACTGAAAACAATTAAAGTACGCATCCATATATACGTATATATATTTTTCATATTTTTATTTACAAAGCGCATACTCTTTATATAGTTTTAGTTTTTCGATTAGCTTTTAGTATCTTTTTTCTACAAACCTTTCTCTATTTTTGATCTACTGCCTTCTCTAATTGTTTGTAAGCTAAGAACCCCATTCCATTTACCCATAAACTTTACTAAAAAAACGACTGACTGCTGCCGCAAACATGAGCACATATATATTTATGCAAGCCTATGGTTAGTATTAAAAAAAGAAAACAATATAACAATCAACAAAATGATTACACTATTATTGTGACTTAATAAGGCATTGTTTGGAAATATCAGTAGAGTCTTTAGACTTATCTATTTTCCATTATTTTAAATAAATATTGAGAGGTACAGAAAGTAAACATTGGTGTTACAACAGCATGCAGGGGTTTATTTAATAAGTTTTGGGTTTATTTATGTGGGATTTACTTCAGTTTCCTAGCTATACCGCCTGATAATCTTTGTGATTTTCCATAGCATTAGTACGCCAAGGTTGTTGCTAATCATGTTCCCATTTAATACAAATATATACACATTATATATAGAGCTTCAAATGCTTTTGCAAAGATTGCGAATGTCTGTCATTGTGGTGTATTTGTTGCTGCTCCATTATGATAAGTGCAATATGTATTAATTTATAATTTTCATTGGTAAAAAAGTCAAGATAACATATTAAAAGCAATCTTTGCCCTCTATTTGAAATTCAATAATATATTATGGATGGAAGATGGAAGTAGCTTTCGTTAAGGATAAATAGTATTCAGACTCAATTATGCTCAGACCTGAAAGAGAATTAGGGTGGTTTATTATCAATTTCAACACCAACTTTATATAAATATAAACCTCTGACGTACCATTTCAAGAATTATAAGGTATTTCTAGGCGTAGCAACAACCGATTCAACGTACTTATGTAAATCAATTAATGCAGTTACAGTTTGCTCTGCTTTTAAAATATTCAAGCGCAGCTGGGCGAGGAGAGACTTATTTTTCTTTGAAGAGACAGATTGATTGGAAACGTGTTATGCTAATCGAATCTAACTTGGGAGAGGTGAATGTGTACTGGCTCCACCTCAAGGTGTCGCTGGGTCACATTTTATATTTCAAACAGGTGCAACAATGTTTTTTTTAGAAAGCTTTTAACTCGACACTATCAACTCTCTCTGATTTCTGATCTCTCATTGCGATTTGCTTTAAAATTTTCGATGTCGACGAACTTGGCTTAACATTTATTTCCTTGAGTTTTCCAAAAAGTTCAAAGGGTTTATTTTCGTCTGTTTATTTTGGAAATAGTTTAGCTACAGCGCTCATTTCTTTCTTGAAGTGCCCGAGAGAAATATTATATAAATAGAATATGAAAAGCCGAAGCTTGAACTCACCTTGAAACAACTTGAAACAATTATAAATATTTATCTAGTCAGCCTTATCAACATTGTAGCAGCTATTATATATATAATATATAGTCATTCGATACCGTATACTTAACTCGAATAAAGGCTTTGAGAATTGCTAACATAATATGAAACTTCCTTCCTCTCTTAAATAGAATGCCTTCTGGATCAAAAGGCTCCTCTTAACTACGTCAACTACGAGGCCAACAGCTATCAGCCCAACATCGATGTGGTCAGCCAACCAATCATTTCCGAAACTAAAGTACAATTCGTTTCTGGCACAGCTTCTGCTGTTGCGGTAGATCCCACTGTTGACTTCAATTGCGATGCCCCATCCCTGATACTGCAGCAGCTCACTCCTCCGCAGTCTCCGCCACAATTCGATGCTATCAAACAACAAGCAGAGCCCCATTCCGTGCTCGTCAAAGCCGAGGAGAAGGTGGTACGTTAAAGATGGAAAATCTGGTTGAAATCAAAACTAAATCCAATTACCTCTTGCAGCAATATTATGCATCTGATTCTGCAGCTCCGGCGGCAGCTTCGACGCCCGCAACCTTCAACTTCAACACGTGGGTGGGCGGAAGCGAAATTGCCCGGGAGAACCAGATCATCGATGATATTGTCAACATGCGGGCTCAGGAGTTGGAGCTCCCCACCAACTGGGAGCAGGACGACTGCGAATCACAGGCATCGTCCTCGCTGTGCGGCAGCAGTGCCAGCCGAGTGAGTGGCAGCATAGTGGACGCAGATGAGGAGTGGATCCCAGACTCCATTAGCAGCAGCTCCTCCCCAGCCCACACATCCGTTGAGGAGTTGGCCGTCAGCCCGAAGAAGCGTACTCGCACCTACGGCCGTGGCGTGGAGGACCGCAAGATTCGGAAAAAGGAACAAAACAAGAACGCGGCCACTCGTTACAGGCAAAAGAAGAAGCTCGAAATGAAGCTCGTCATGGGCGAGGAGCAGGAGCTATCGCAAGAGAACGAAGAGCTTCGTCGCACGCTTAGAGAGCGCCGCAACGAGATGCGCTATCTGCGCCAATTGATTCGGGAATTTTATCAGGAGCGCAAGCGCTAAACTTCATACTGTCTCATTTAATTTTAATTTTTGTTTGCAAAGTTATCGTTATACTAAACCCAAGGCTTCCCAGACCCTCACACTCTCCAATGACACATTCTCTTCTATAATCCTCCCCCCCAACAACAGAAATCACAATCCCCCCAAATATGTTAATGCCCCAGTAGCTTAATATGTACGCAGTTTGTCGTTGCGGTCGCCTTTTGGCACATATGAAGGGTCTGTGGACTCCAATTTATCCTTGCCAGCGAATTTCAGCAACGAAAATCAAACATCCAGCGACACAGGCCAGTGTGGAAAAGTATATAACCACCACATATTGTTTTTCGTAAAAAAAAAACAAACATGAAAACCTTTTTATTTTGTATTTTGAACAAGCACCCTGTGTTGCATCTGCTGTACGTTTAGGCGATTATTTTGGGCAATGGTTATACACAATTCTTGACAATTTTTGTAATGTCTGTATCAATAAATAAGTTGAAAGTATATATATATATATATATATATATGTATATATGTATATATATATATATGTATATATATATATATATTAAAACAGCAATAAATCAAAGGGTTTTCAAAAGAAATGTGCCTGAAATATTGATGGGTGTTTTTGGTAGAGTTTAAGTATAAGTTATGTAGCCTTCACTGATATAACTTTCTATTTGTCTTGCGCGTAGTTATCAACTCTTTAGTTTGCATATGTATAACAAGCAGACAGTAAAGCTTAATCAGAGAACATAGTCTATCGAAAAAAAACTTTCGTTAATTAATTTGCAATCAACAAGTTATATATAAGCCAACTTTGCTCCAGGATACTTCACGTGTGGGATGTCTGTGGAACATACTGGCGATGTCGGCGATAGCTCAGCAGCGACTCTCCATGAGGATGTCGTGGGCATAATCGGATTATGATTATGGGGGTGATATTAGAGCCAAGTTGCCCATCCAACATACTGGCTGAAGCTGAAGTGCATTGAAATTAAATCGCAAAATGCCAATTAATTGAAAAATTTCATGGAAAGAAAGAGAAGTGGACGCAGTATGCAGTATGCAGAAATCGGTACACCTAAATCAGAAAAACAAAACAATCTCTGTCGACGGAGGAGGGCTCTGACAATGGAAGCGGCGTGGGTGGGTGGGGTGGTTATGTACGGGGGACGGGCCATGGGTTGCTGTGGGATTTGCAATCGGGACATTTTGACGGATGAGTCGACGACGTGAGCCACAAGTCTCGTCCTGGGCACAGTGGCTGTGCGTATTTCTTTGGCTCGCCATTTTCACTACTAAACTAAATTTTCCACATCGTTAATTTATATTAATATGATTTCTGTGTCAACGGTCGATGCGTTTGCTGTCCAGAGCTCGCTTTCCATGTCGTCGTAGTCGTCGGCGTCGTCGTCGTTGTCGTCGTAGCCGTCTTCGTCGTCCTCCTCATCGAGGTCTAATGTCGACTCCCGCCGTGTATGACATGCCAGCCACGGCGCCCATGGAGGTCGCCAGCACAATATTTATCTAAATTGTTATTTTTCACACTCACGCAGTTCAATGAATTCGTGAAAATTACGTTTGGGACTTTGTGTTTGCTTGTCGCCGAAGCCATCGTCGGCGTTGTCGCCAAAGAACTTCGATCCTTTCGCCCGAGCCCACAAGCCGGGCGACTCTTTAAGCGTGTGTTTCCTCTTAAGTATATTGGCATAAAATTCAATTTTCACGCATTGTGTTAATCCTGTTATTAGCTTCCGTTCAGTGGAAGGATTTCCAGCCAGGGGATAGAATCTCTTGAACTTTCGAGTTGGGTGCTCCGGTTTAAGATATTCGATCTATTCGTGGGTTTTTGTAGAGTTAGTCAGGTCATTGAGAACTTAATCTATTTGATTTATTTGACGAGGTTTAAATATCGATTGGTCCCAAAGGGGGTTAGCGTTAAAAGGGTTCAAGTGTTGTATGATAACTGAGGTGGGGTTTGTAGCTTACAAATTCGTTATTCAGTGGATGACAAGTATCTATAAATACAATATATATCTTGATTAAAAACTAACTATACTAAAACTAACTATAAGGAAAGGAAATTATTCTAGCCCCACTCCATATGAATACCAGTGCCTAGTTTCCCCCAAAGATCTCGTTTGTGGTTAAAAATTGTCACCACCGACTTCAATCTCTAGAGAAATTAACAAACAAGTAGGAAAAGAAATCAATATCATCGTTAAATTTAATTAGGCATCAAATAACGAAAAGGCGTCAAGCTAAATCATAAACCAAATGGCCTGAAACTGACCCAAGTCGGCCGGCAGAACTCTACCCTCTAGCCCCGAGGTGGGTCGCCGGAACACTTTAAAATACAATTAAAAGTCAAAACGTCACTGTAAATGGAAGCCAGTGGGCAACCCTCTAAGGACGAGAGAGTCCCCGCCACTGTGGCGCCAAAAGGGAAAGTGTTGGTCCGGGGTGAGGAACATGACACTCGTTTTACATAACATTTAACAAAATTATAATGAGGCATAGAATAAATGGTATTCGGCTGGGAGGACTTGACTCGAGCTTAACCCTCGACGAATGTTAATGAGATAATCATGAAGTAATCATGTATACCATTTCAGAGGGTATTAGATTTTCAAATCCCTTGTTTGCAATGCCTGGTATGTACTTGTCAATTCCGATTTTCAATCTGGTTTAAACATTAAAGGACCCATGTCCTCGAACTTCTATATGAGTCGGGGTAATAGTTTATGGAATGACGACCCTGTGTGATGTTCAAAAGAGCACCACATTACATATCCATTTCCACAAATTGAATTAACTCAAAGAAGACAGGCCATACATCTTATATATAATTATCAAATCAGAGTATGTATTATCCATTTAGGTTTTCCTAATTACTGACCCAGGCAAAGATCTGCTAGACTGCAAATTTAATATACTTTTTAAGGAATTTGATTTCTATGATGTTTGTTTTCCATTCTTTCTCCTTTTACTAACAAGTTGCCATCACCCAGTAATTTTACGAGCCAATCCAATTTTTGGATTTCAGTTTCAGTTTCCTCCCCCTGTTCTAGTGTGTGTGGTCTTATCTAATCGCATTAAGTGCGAAAAAGTTATTGTGCCTTCTTATCGCTGCCCGCACACATACGAATGCACATCCATTTTTTACGTACTCCCTCGACTTCGTCCCGTGTAAGCATAAAAATAAAAAAGTTAAATAATATAAACACAAAGTGAAAAAAGCGGGTTTTTGATGCGGATAACATACGGGCCGGGCCAATTTCATTTCGATTGTAATGCTCGATGGGGTGTTAGTTGTCGAAAGGGGTTCTCATTTCTGAGAGTAGAGTAAGGTGCAACTACTTTTTATGAGGGGAGGTTTCTTTTTTTTCTTGCTATTTTGAATAAAATAAATATTTAACTCCCAAAAGGAGTAAGGTGGTAAACCAAAATCGCATAAAAAACAATTGTTTTTGAGAGTTAATTTTGCTTCAATATCGATTTTGAAAATTTCATCAATTTTCTTACCCATATTCGTGTCTCGGTACAACTTTGTGACAAATAAAATTCAAATGCAATTTCACGGCTATTTGAATGGGACAAAACGAAAAGCACTCTCCTCCACATTCCCCCAATAATGAAATAAATGAGCGTCATTTTCAATTTGCCACACAGATGAGCCACCAAAGAATGCAGCAGAGTGGGCGCTTTCAGCCAAAGAGGCTGGGGCTGTGTTGCATGCGGAAAGAGAGCAGCGGGGCTTTAAGCCAAGTGCACACAGGCAAGGGGCATGATGGGCTTATGGATGTGGTATGTACACCATGAAGTATGCACCATCTGCAATTAGCGGTATTTCGAGTCTCCTCAACTCGACATACCATTGAAATTTACACATGGGAGAACTCCTGTCCCAGTGTACGTGACATTTAGGCAATTGCTTGTTAGCCACTTTCAAGTGGTGGCTGTTGGGAAGACAAATTTTTTAGTATGGATGACATTCAAAACTACACTTGGAAAATAGGTGGTACCAGAAGCAATATAAGTCCATAAATCTAATCAAATATTTGATTACATACATATATGGTAGTACAGACAAACTAGGCTAAGCAAATAGGACTGGGAGTGAAAAATAAATATATGTGTTTGCATGGGGTTAGAATTTTATCAAGTGACTTTGTGCCTTTGGGGGAAGCTCCATAAATGTACATTTAATTAGCCAAAGGCGGACCACTTTTCCTCTCCTTCCACCAATTTGTTTGCCAATTGAGCATTTGAAAGGGCTTCAAAAAAAAAAAAAAGAAAACAAAAACCAAGAGAAGAGCAGAGAAGAACATAAAACAAATCTGACAAACATGGTGGTGTCCTGTCCCTTCTTGAAGGAGAACCCCTCCTGATGTGTAAACAAAAATCGAATAAAACTCATGTCACATGAATCCTTAGCAAAATCAAAAACAATTAAAGTTTACTCAAGAAAAACAACAACCAGCGAGAGGAGAGCTCATCAGCATGCTTCACACACACTTATTTCCAAATGCCGTGTTGGGGTGGCACGGTCATGTGTGTAAACATGATCTATTTCCCCACATTACCCCACATCTCCGCCGCCCCCATCACCCGCCCTCACAAGCGCACACACTCTCGCACTCGCCACACATACGCGCTGGCCACAATGAGAAGATAACGTTGCCTACTTTTGCACGCTATTCGCCAACGCAAACAACTTTCGCATGACGTCGTTTGACGTTTGCTGCTTCTACGTTCTCTGCTCTGGCTTCCCCTCGAATTTCCCATCCCCACCCCCTCCCCCGGCATGTATCCCATCCCTTTCGGACCCGCCCCAAACCCCTTTGCTTCCTCTCCACTGCCCCACCGATAAATAAATTTGTACATTTGGTGTAAATGCAAATAGATTGTTCTTCCTTCACCCAACAACACTATACATATGCGTATGTGTGCGTGTGTGTGGGCTGGTTGGGTGATTAGAGGGTGGCGATTTCCGTGACAAAGGGGGTGTAGGGGCGGGCTGGGGCCAGGGGCGTCGCTCATTTGCGGCTTGGCCGAAGCGGCGCCAGTCCGCCGACCAAGCAATCTGATTCCCTCCCTGCCCCAACACCCCATTTTCATTGTCGCAGTACAAAAATGTAAAATATTCATAGTCTTGTATTCGAGTTGAATATGGGGAGGTAAGCCCATTGTCCTTGGGGCTCTCTCCAAACTATATAAAAAAAATATAATAAAGCCCATAAACGTCTCTTTATATTTTCGAAAGGTTATCGGATCTAGTGATACCTTAATCGTGATCTATTTAAAAGCCAAATCCACGTCTAGGAACTTAAGAGGCAAGTCAGTGGGGCTATTTGTGCCAGCTACATTGAAAGACATTATAATACTGTCACTGGTCGTACCGAGGAGTCCAAGGAGACAGCCCAGAGCCTCGTAATGCGCCATCAATAACAATTACCACCCGTGTCATTTTCCAAAAGGTGCAAATCGCGAGCCATCAAAGGCAGGCTGCGGACGTCAGTGCTCTTGTAACTTTCCACCCACTTACCATTCCAGGTTGGGCATTTCAATTAATATCGCTTCATTGAACGTGCTGCTACCGTAATTTAAATGCAAATTTTTCAAATTATTTTTTTTCTTCTCACCCATGTCTTTGGGTAAACTTTGCGATTTTCATAATCACAAATCAGGTGAAACTTAAACTTTGATTACATTAACATTGTAAAGCAGTGGCGGGCTTCAGAATCCTTCGCAATATAAATAGCTTTACTCCTAGCCACATGTCCCTTTGCATACAATTTGCTGGCGGGATGTTTTTCAGCGATTCTCCTTCAACTTTTTAATGACACCAATTAGCAATTCTTAAGCCACTGATGCAAACAGTTCCCTGGGAAGGGGGCTAGTAAACATGGCTATGAAAGGAAAATGGAGAGCCACCATATTAAAGGCCGCCTTTTATATGTTTTCCAACATCGCCTTCTGGCTCGTTACATCGAAATGTATGCTATAAATACAAATTCTCTCGTTTTTCATCGGCTGCAGTGTAAATAATAATTATGTTGACTTATTTTTTCATCCTCCACCCTCTCAGTGTGGGTGGAGAGACCAAACACCAAGTGCCTGGTTTAATACGACCACTTCTCGGAACAGCATTCCATTCGAAGTTTCATTGAAGAGTTCTCCAGTCAAGGGGGGATAAAATGGTACTTTAAACACAGTTTGCATTAAATTTTAACGAATAATACATGTAAGTATTACCCTAGTCTGAAACTAGATCCGATTTCGATTTAATTACTTTTAGAAGTTTAGAATTGTTAAAAATATTGTATTAAAATTTATGTTTTGAAATTAAATAGAAACTCATAAAGATACAAGGACCGGCTATATTCTGCATACATATATTCTGAAACCCAAAGATTTTTAACTTCATATTAATCTCATTTGTATAAAATTCATATAAATCTAATTTGTATAAAATCAGTTCATATTATATTTAAAAAAAACTAGATGCCAGACCTATTCTATTTATACACATAAAAATTATGTATTTATATTTTTAACAAAATTGCATTTACCGACAATGTATCCCCCAGCGATGGCCAAATCTTTGCCAATTTTCATCCGTTTCTTCAACGGAATACCTTAAAACATTTTTTGATTGATTCTCCCTCGTGCTGCATTAAAATCTGGAAACAAAATATTTTTTAGATTTTTAGTGAAAATTTCTGGGGGATCCCCTTCGAAATGTGGAAAACACATGGCAACCCCAATATGGCCCACATCGATGGGCATATCTTTTCCAATTTTCATCCGATTCTTGAACGTAATACCTTAAACGATTTCTTGATCAATTCTCCATCATACTACATTAAATTCTAGGAACAAAATTTTTTTTCCATATTTTGTAAAAATTTCTGGGGGATCCCCTTCAAAACTGGCGAAGAACGCTTGGAAGGACAATATGGCCACCAGCAATGGGCATATCTTTGCCAATTTTCAACCGATTCTTGAACGGAATACTTTACAACATTTGTAGATTAATTCACCGTCATTCTGCATCAAAATATAGAAATAAAATATTTTTTAAATATTTTGTGAAATTTTCTGGAGGATCCCTTTCAAAATGTGGAAAACACACGGAGACCCCAAATGGCCTGTTGCGATGTCCATATCTTGACCATTTTCCCTCCGATTCTTAAAAGCAATGCTCTAAACGATTTGTGAACCAATTCTCCATAATTTTGCACCAAAATCTAGAACCAAAATATTTATAAAATTTTTTATGGTATTTTCTGGGGGATCCCCTTCAAAATCTGGAAAACAGCTGGAAGGACCATATGCCCCCCAACGCAGGCCTCGTCTTGGCCAATTTCTACCCGATTTTTGACCGGATTTTTGACTAAAAAGCTTGAAAAGAATAGAAAAACAATTTACTCCCCCGATTATGTGAGAAATATTTTTCAGAATAAGAAGTGCTTGTAATAATAAATGTAAATGCGCCAGTGACCAACACCCTACTCCCAACAACTTCGTGGGAATGGGGCTTGTCAACATGGTCTTTTGCGGTGATCCAACGAGAAAGTGGCAAGGATACCGAACATCTGTAGACGACGACGGGAGAGGCTTGGGAGATTTTTTTCGCTATTGACATTTGACAGGCCGCTTTGGTCCCAGAGGGCAGGAAGCTGAATCCGGTCAGGGTACGTCTTCTTAGCAATATTTTTTCTAGTCGCCCCCTTATTCTTGGGAATGCTTTATGTTTTTCTTGTTTTTAGCATTTTTAAATAACCGCGGGTGCGATTCTCCGGCCACGCTAAGCGCCGGCTTAGAGGGTCCTTTTAGATGGGGGTTGGGGCATGCCCGCCTTATGATTAAATTTGTGTCTTAAACGTGTTAAAGTCGATGAGGGATTGGCTGCTTAAATATTCCAGTCATGTGGTGAAGCCTTCTTTTTGATTCTATTAAAGGCGGTGGGTGTTGAGCTGAGCTAAGTATTGGATTGAATCGAATTTTGCGGTTGCCATGATTGCCGATGGTAATACCAAACTTTTAAAATTAATTTACAAACAAATTTTATTAGGTCAGCTGTATAGGTGAATTTTAACCTTTAGTACTTGACATTAAAAATATTTAGAAATTGAAACATCATTTGGGTAACTGGTACTTCACTTCTTAAAGGTTAAACCTGATAAAAATTTTGAATTTAACCTGAAAAATTTAGTGATTACCTCTTATAATAAACCTAAACACAACTGACTAGGATGATCTGCCTAGTCTTTCCCTTTCCTTTCTAAACTCAAAGCTAATAAAGTGTCCGAACCCTCAATCAGTCTTTGTTCGATATTAAATAGGGCAGTTGTTGGCTTGGTTTTGCTTATTTCAGACCGTCGACTGCAATGATCGGTTTAATAAATCAAAAGAAGAGCCGCAGCCACCAGACGCACAACTAAATGTTGAGCTCTCAAACACGAAGCATGTTGCACCGCAAATGGCCAAGAACTTTTCTTATTGAAAATAATGCAAAGGTCCTTTTGTTAAGGATTCCATGAACCTCTGGTCTACGCTTTTGCCGCAAGACCCTCCCTACTCTTGCCCTGCGACGGTCTGGAGTCTATTTTTATACTTTCATGTTTATTATTTCCACATCTACATAGGTTCAAAAACACTTGGGGGATAGTATGCCGTATGCCGCCATTAACCCTGCTGTCCTGTGATTTACATAATGTCCTTGTAGACAACGTGCTTCCTTAGCCCATCCAACGAAATCCTGTTGCCAGTTTAAAAATATTAACTGTCAATCTGTATTTGGCGACACTTGGATGAAGGAAAGTTGGCTGGAGAAGGGCGGTCTGAATATTACAAGTACTGGTAGTGCACTCGCTGTTGAAGTTGGCTTAAAGGCCATGAGTCGACCAGTGATGGAATGACTATCCAATGAATAATCCTTTGGTTAGAAAATAAATTAAATTTAATAAAAAATTATTAAATTCTTAAGAGCATTTTCAAAGATCCTTTAAGCAATGTCACATAGGATTTAAAAATTATTAAAAATTTTTGTGGAAAATGGGTAACTCTCTGCTCTGAATTGGAAAGGACAGAATACATTTTGTGGCAACAGTTTATTATCTTTCGACAATAGTTTATCATGAGATAAAAACTCTCCGATAAGGACACACAACAAGAGCATAAACAAACAGACGATAATAATAATAACAGTATACAACTCACTCAGTCAATTGGAGTTGGTAACAAAGGGATCCGGCGGTTGTGGGTGTTGAATGCAGGCCGTTGAGAGGAACATGCGTCACCGGGACTAATCAGGCACCCACTCCCCCGATTTCCACCCTTGTTCCGGGCTGGCCCTAGTTGTTACTCCCCCCCGGAGTTGGGCTGAGCACGTGGTGTACATGTCTAGGAACTCCAAAACATAAGCCACCCCGTTGGGCGAGTCAGGGATGTGGGTTCAGCAGCCCTCAATGTGATTGAGTTTTGGGCTTCGATGACATGTATTTGGCGTTCTTTATAAAATTCTTTATATAAAAATTCTTTAAATGTGATACAAATTATTCTTTGTTAGAAAAGAGCATCCTTTTCATAATTAGGAATACGATTTGTGATTAAAGGATAATTTTTCAAACTATAAAAACTATTTAACTAAAGAAATTTTCAGCAACTAGACACAAATTAGATGTCAATCTATGACCCAAAAATAGCCTTATCATATATTTGAAAAGTCTCAGACTGAGCCAGCACTTTTAGCCGTGTTCGTCGACTGACAAAAGCCCGAAACTCACTCCGATTTCAACTCACTTTTTGAGCCTTTTGAGTTGCTCTCGATTCGTCAGTCTGCTTTCACTCGGGCGCTCGTGCCGGTGGACACCCCCAACCCTGGGGTTTGGTGGACTTGTTGCTCGACTCGTGCCCCATCGGCCGAAGCTTGTGATTCGCCTTTATCCCGAGTTCGGGTTGCCAAACGGCGACGCTTCGTCGCTGCAGCCATTCCACAAGTGGCCGTCATTCTTAACGCTTCCGCGTTTCCGGTCTACTCTGCGCGCTCAGTTCCGCTAATCTTGATCCAATGTCATTTGGTCGGTATCGCACATTTCGGAAAAACCTAGTGATTATATTTATAGATATATTGGGAAAGTTAGTGCTGTTCATTGGATGGAAAAGTTTTTAAATAACAAAAGATAAAATGCTCAGAAAAAATGTGAAGTGTTTGCACATTTTGTGTGAAAATAGTGCTTGAAAAATATATTTCATTTCACAAAAAAAGGTTGAAAAGGATTTGAATAAAAATTCCGCGGCAATAGCCTTATAAATTTGTAAGTTAAAGGTTTAACCATAGTTAATATTTACCCAAAATATAACTAGAAACGAGAAACGCCAAATAAAATTCAATCGGGAATACCGCTGGAAATAAATACTGTAAAAAAAATCCAAGAGAGATATCCGTTGTAATTTCTTTGCATCTCAGCGGATCTCTCTTAAATATCAGTTATTTAAATATCTCAAAATCTTCTATAGTTTATTCTTTTACAACAATTCTTAATACATCGAGATCTATATCAATGGATCTTTTTATTGCGCTTATGGAAACCTCATTCTTCAATTATTGAAGTTCAATGCGATTGAATAATTTGAGTTCATTCGATTCACCCTAAATGCGTTATTACCACAACGAAACTCTCACTATACTTGTCAAAACCAGTGCACCTTTGTTCCAGTCCTGCTTCAACCCACATCCAAGAAGGCAAACAAAACATTCTTTATTTACTAGAAAGCATAATAAATATTACACAAGACAAGGTGCAGACTGTTGCAAAGGACCTGCACTCCTTGTATTGAATTTCAAAGTCAACTTTCGGATAGGAGTTAAAGAGTAAACGGCTTTTTCAAAGATATTTACTCAAAAAAAAGTCTCAGAAGATTGTGATCATCAATATATATTTTCTAATAGATTCAGACCTACCGTTATAATAAAACCATATTAAGAGTATCTTATGATAACTTTATGTGTGTACCTTAAATGTATCGCTTTGACTAACAAAACACAAGTTAGGAAGTAATTAGAGAGATTATCTTGTACTAATTTAATCCAATTATTTATGGAAAATATTACTGAACAGGATCGAATACCCAGGAATCTCTTTAATATAGCATACTTTTTGGGGCGTATAAACTCTAAAAGGTAAATAGAATAGAAAATCAAAAAGAAATTTTTATTTTTATATCTTTTTAAGGTATAATAATATAACTAGACCATTTTTGCCCCAAAAGTATACGACGTAGCTTTCTTTTTATTAAAAATCTTTGCAGATTGCATTAAGAAAAGCTAGTCTTTTTTAATTTAAATTAATATAATTATATGGTTTTCATTTCTGGTCAAGATGTGACTCTTGAATAGTTCCTGAAGAAACAATTATGGAAACATTTTTGAGCCCTTGCCAAATGAAAAGCATTTGAAAGATTTCCCGCCTCTAAGTGACACCATTTGCCGTTTAATGTTTTCTTGCAGTTATTTTTCTACAAACACTCTTAAAGAATTGCAATACTCAAGGGCCAAAGAAACATTTGTCGTTAAATAATACCGACACTTTTGTTTCTCTCAACCTTAACGCCGACCGAGAAAGAATTGCAACGCAAAATGCGCGTTTTCTATTACAACAAAGTCGTTGTTCATGTCCAGGCCACCAGGTCCCCGTGTCCCCGCTCTTTAAATGCTGAAGCACAGTTTCCGGGTCAAATGCTGGAAAGCCAAAGGGCATAACCATAACAACGTGGCTGCGGCAAAGGCACTTCATCGGTCACCTATTGCTTATAGTTTTCATTTTCTTAATTTAAACAAAAAGCAAAAAAATTAATAGGGAACATTACTATAAAAGTGCACAGTTTGGATAAATTTTATTAGTAAAATTACATCTCTGTGCGTTTTTAATTATCAAAAGATTTCCGAAAACACTACTTCTAATGCAATCCCAAGTACACCTCTAGAGCCTCGATTTCCTGAAATGTTTCCAATATTACCGGTATTTTTGTTTCTGAATATTACAACTCGAAATTATAGCTATGCGTCACTCGACCTAATTTATGTGTCAAATAGTCACGTGTGTTGTTCAATCATTATAGCAAATATCGATAAAAGATAACGAGTGTTCCAATAGGTGTCATATCAGGAAAAAAAAAAATAAAAAAATAAAAACTAATAAGTCCTCATAGATTATAAAAAATGGTTAAATGATGAAAATTAAACTTTGAATGATGGAATAATGGAATGACTTTTTAAGTTTTTATTTCAATGGGTTTAATAATGATCACATCTTACTTGGCCCATTCTAAGATATCCTATCTCAAGATATCCTATTCTTGTTTAAACTAGTGTTTTTAAAACAGTTTAAAATAATTTTTGTAAAAACATTTTAGAATGCTTGAATCTATCATTGGACACATCTCCTTTTGATCCTTAATTTTTTTTTAATGATCGACCAATGAATGAAAATCATTTTTAAGAAATAATATTATCCGCTTCTTTTAAAATGTGTTTATTATTTACCCCATATCCTATAGCAATATTTTACTGGATTTTTGTGAATGTTTGGAGCCTTTCGAAGCCATGAATGCCACCCAGCTAACGGAACTGATGAGCAGCCACGACTTCATGCAGTTGCAGCAGCAATTGCATCATAACAACAACAATTACAACACGGACGGACACAATGGCCTGTCGCCGGAATCGGCGGAGGGGATCTCACGGCCCGTGCGACGCGCCACCAGACGGACCTCACAGGTAGAGGCAGATGGACGGAGAGAGAGGGGACTGTCATTTTCATACGATTTTCTTGTTGCGTTGCAGTTAAGCAATAACACCTGCGACCTGGAGATGACAGATTCCAGTTCACAGAGCGACGATACCAGCGGCGGGGGCGGCAGCAGCAATGGCGGTGGAAGTAGCACCGCCACCAATGGCCAGCAGCAGGGCGGCTCTCAGGACAGCCAGCGGGCCTCGAGTCGGGGGCGTGGCCAGCAGCCCGGAAACGGAAGCTGCTCCTCGAGCCTAACGCCCAACAGCGCCCACTCCAGCTCGTCCAATGCCAACTCAAGCTCTAACCGGCGGCGCAAGGGAGCCTTGAATGCCAAGGAGCGGAACCTTCGGCGTCTGGAGTCCAACGAGCGGGAGAGGATGCGGATGCACAGTTTGAACGATGCTTTCCAGTCGCTCCGGGAAGTCATCCCACACGTGGAGATGGAGCGGCGACTCTCCAAGATCGAGACTCTGACGCTGGCCAAAAACTATATCATCAATCTGACACACATTATACTCTCCAAACGCAACGAGGAGGCCGCGGCCATGGAGCTGAACTCCGGAGCCGTCGGGGGCGTTCTGCTCTCCAATCTTACGGCGGAAAATGGAGGAGGAGGTGGCTTGGGTGGCGCAACCATTAGTGCGAATGCGGCCACGCTTTGCTTCGAGGATACGATGCCCAACGGGGCATCCTACGACTGTGCGCTCCTGGCCGCCACCGATGGCAGCCTGCTAAACGCCTCCGCTGTGGCAAGCACAGCCCCCTCGATGCAGAGCCTCCAGCCGCAGAGCATGCACATACAAACACCGCTGGATCATCAACAGGCCAACCTGCCCCACCACCAGCAGGCGATGCTCAGCCATGTTCACATGGGAGGCACGATGTTGCAACCGCAGCAGCAGCAGCAGCAACAGCAACATCAGCAGCAGCAACAGTCTACTCTTATACTCAATGGCAACACACCGGTGGGCGTGGGAGTGGGAGTGGGCATTGGAGTGGGTGTGGGTGTAGGGGTCGGAGTTGGGGTCGGCAGCAATTCCGGAACCTTCCCGGATGTTAACGATAACTTTGATGAACCATTCCGGGAGTTTTTATAAGCCCCAGAGTGGGGTAATTATCGAATGAAAGCTCTATAGTAAGTAACTCTCTATTAAAACTTCATTAAAAACGTATTAGTAAATCGATGTAAGTTTAAAAAAAAGTTATAGGTGTACTTTATTTTATGAAATTATTAAAGCTATCGTTTCTCAATTTAGTACCAAATTTGAGAAAAAAAATCTGTTTCTTCGTTTTGTTTTTTAATTACATTTTTATTGCAAAAAATATAGAATTGTTAGTAAAATTTTTTGAAATCAAAAACAATTAAAAATGGACTCATTATGGATTTCAGTTGAAGCAAATAATACTTACTTAACTAATATATTATGTACATTTATGCAAAAAATCAAAGATTTAAAACCTAAGGAGTAGAATAAGTAAAATTAACCAGAAGTAAAATTTAAAATTATATTGTGTTGAAATATAGCAAGTAAAATCACTCAAAAAATCAACTTAGTTTTAAGTATAGAGAGAGCAAAACTTAAAAAAAAAAAAGAATTTTTTATTTAAAGAAAGAAAAATATATACTAAAGTCCGTGACAAAATGGATGTCCTACCGAGATGTAAGGACTGTTCAGGAATTAATGTTCGATAGTATGCGATTATATAATATAATTGCCAGCAATAGCAACAACACAAAGCATCAATTACCGTTAACTAGCAACTCTGGCGACTGCGGAACGGTCGCCGTCGAAGTGACGCGCCAATAAGTTAATTTACCACCCATGATCTTTTTAATGCACTTGAAACTTACCATGGATTAGGAGGGACGACGATGGCAAGGGGGTGGAGGAAGGGGGGGCTTCTAAACAATTAACACACCGAAACGTTGAATGGCTCACTGGAATTGGCACACTTCCGTTATGGGTCGAACCCCGAACGAACCCACGGGGCGCGGAAAAGAAACAACACTAGTGACGCTCGCAACGGTAAACAGTAATAAAATAACGGTGCTCAATGGGTGGTTGGAGCTAGGTATGGGGCTGGCTATGAGGATGGGTCATAGGTAATGGATGTGTGTGTGTGTGTGTGTGTGTGTGTGTGTGTGTATGCATGTGTGTGGGAGCTTAAGAAGATGCTGGGGTCTTAGCAGCAATTAAGTGAAAAATTGTCGATAGGGTGACTCTGTTTTCGTAGATGCCAAGTTAAGCCTGTTGATTATGTTTTATTCCTCGAGATGTGCATTATGGGTTAGTCAATGTAAATATGTAGCGAACATACCAAACTAAACATGGAAATATCTAACAATATAGGGCCTATGCCAAAAATCAACAAGCAAAAGAAAGGAAATAGCCGTGGGCCGAGCAATATTCGTGTCCTGACGTTATAACGCAGCAAGTCGAAGCGATCAGTTCATTCAATTTTAATTCTAGTCATGTTCTAATGCAGAAAAAAAAAAAACTAGCAAATAAAAAATATTTGGAAAATGCAATATAGATGTTTAGTAATTCCTTAGATGCGCATTGTAAAAGTTAAAATAAATTACTGTCTATTAAACATAAGTATACAAACCGTTTCAAATGTTGCTTTCACCAACAAATTGTGCTACAAACAAGCAAATATTTAAAAGTATAAATATTAAAAAATATGCATAACTCGTAATGTAAATAACATATAAGAGTGTAGTTTGACGAGCATTTGTTGGGTACAAGAAAATAAATGTATATTCACACATCTCTATGAATAAAGTACAATGTAAAAATAATTCTATAAATACATAAAACGGTGAAAACGAAAATATATTAAATAAATTGGAAGCATTTTTAGTGTTTTATTTGAACTTTGGTAGAAATGGAGGAAGCATAGACCTTGGAGCTAGAACGGAAGCGTTGTTTCCGCCATTATAAATGATTTATTAGCAAAAGCCCAACATACTTATATTAAAAATATGTGGCAATATATATTTGATAAATGATGGAAGGAATTAGGACAATAAAAATCAATTTTAAAAAGCAAAATTGGAATCTATATTTGCATTCGAAAAAATGGTGCTAGATATACTTTAAGTTTTCACTATATTTTTCTCATGGCGTTGCCATATCCCTTAGAAAAGATCCCAAGCTTAACACTATAAAAATGTGTTCAAAAACGCGTGAGGATTTTTTTACCATTTAAATTTTAAAATAAACTTATAAGAATAAAATAAGCTAAGGGAATACAACTAACAAAAAGTAAATTATTTAAATTGTTTTTTTTTATATATTTAAACTCGTTCAATCTACACAATTACCTTCCTATACTAGAAATTTCCCATTATGTTAACAGTAAGCAATAAAACTCCCTTTTTTCCGTTTATATATTTACAAGCTTTTACAAGTTATTAAACTATATGTTCCAATTATTGATTTTACAGCCATTTTATACCATAGAATTTAGAATTCTTAATAACTTTGCTGTCAACCTGTAGATAAAGCAACAGGTATATTATTACTTATTTATTTTTACCCTGCGCTCGAAAACAGGTTTTCGAAACTTCGCGCGCCTAACGGATTTTTTAGTACCATTTCAAGTACAGCTTGAGCAGCCTGGAAACTCTGCAACCAGAACATTATTTGTATTTTCGTTGTTGTGCCGATAAGAGTTCTGCGAGTGCGGATAAATCAAACGCTTACATAGAGCCGTGATTTTAGACAGGTATATACACAAATTGAACCCCATTATCTGTGAATTATCTATAAGTCAACGATTCAGCAAGTACTTAAATTTAAAACTGGAGTTGTAACTCCAATAGGTAGAGACAGAATCAGAGCCGCTTATATGAGAGGAGGGGGGCGAGTGTGAAGTTATTTCTTTTCAGGTTCACTGCCTTACTTCCGCTCCACTTTCTGGCCTTTGTTTTTCCTAGTCTCTTTTTTTGAAATCTCGTTTTTAGAGATTTCTGCATTCTAGATTCTATTGTGCGGTGCAGCATACTTAAGTGAAATTGTTATGTTTAGAAGGTTATTGCGTTGCAGTAGTTTCAAAAAGAGGCTCCGTGGCGTGAGAATTCCGCTGACCAGGCCAACAGTTTTGTTTCCAAAATTAATAGATGGCACGCAACCCACCCAGGTGTATCATTATGCACACACACACATGACCACCCATCACATTCTAAGCCATCGAAGGACTGGCATTATTGATGTCCAGACCCAGCCTACCGTCCTTCTTGTTCCACTTTAGTGTTAACTCCCCCTCGAAAGCTCCACCTGGTGCTAAAAGTGGCCGTTACCGGTGGTACAGTGGGGACACAATTTAGCAAAACCTATTATAACTATACTTAGTAGGCTCTCTAAATAGGAATTAAAAATATAATGACTTTAGTTTAGGAAATCATAATTACAAACACTTGGGAAAGTTTATTTGGAAACTACTGACAGTTATTTATATGACCAGTTTTATATAGCTAAACTCCATATAAATAAATAATACATGACCTCCTTTACATTTATAAGCCACAACTCTAAACTATACACGTGTATTACATTCCGTAAACATATAGTCCATTATACGAGTGGGTGATGTATTATTGATTGCTCTACGTCATGTGGCAGGTGGTCAGGAATACTTTTATTCTACCCTTTTGATAGAGCTTCATTTAATATAACTGTCCCAGTGACTCTTTGCCATTTTTCCACGGGTGACACGATTTCGAAACGATCGATTTCGCATAACAACAGGCCAGGGTGTACACTACTGTGCCTACGCCAAGGAAGGGCTGGTACCATTGCGCTAATTGGAGCAGCGACCTCTTCTGATTGAAGAGTTCAAACCGTTGGGTTACTCAATAAGGTATTATTAAGAGATCTTACAAACATATATGATTATGTGAACTATGTATGTACACATCATATATATGTACATAAGAAATCTTTGACCGAGATATTGCTCTCAACATCAATTGATATTTTAATTCCTAAAAAATATAGTAGAATTCAAGCTTTAAAGAAAAAAATAATGCTTTCCATGGATAAATCGCCCATGTATTCTATAATTACAAGAAATTCAGTTATGGGATAAGTCCTACTTTCAGCAAAATATTCTTCTGCTGTAGTATTGGGTTGATTTTTGCCTTGCCAAACTGGCTACACTCAATGCACCCAAAGCACTTTGTCCTTGTACCAAATGCTTTCCACCCAGCCATACTGCGGCCAACACCCTCAAGCATTTAAAAACCGATGGAAACCCGACTGCAACTGGGCCACTTGAAGCAATGGTGCAAAACAAAATTATTAAAACAAAAACTCAAAAAAAAAAAACAGAAATAACGACCCACATATTAGTGATATTTGGTCAGGACAGTACTTTTTATGGAGAAGGTAATGGGGTAGCAGGATATTTTGTAAGCGCCAAGGTTCCAACAGATACCACACGGTTTGGCTTTGATTTTGGGGTTGGCTTGGAGTCCTATATTTTAGGGCCATTCATTGCCGGTTGACCATAATATTGATTTTTGTCTTATTATCATTTTTCTTTCAACCCTCCATTCTAGCATTGAAGTACGATTTGACGGTTTTGGGAACATAATGGCTTCAGGTGGCTTGGCATGTGTCAAATACTTGACATTCTTTTGCAATCTTCTGTTTGCGGTAAGTTGGCACTACTTCTATGATGATAGAAGATATATGATAATATCAGATAAAAGAAAATTAATATAATATAAAAGTCAAATAAATATTTCCTGTAAGTCCTGAGCCATTTATTTTATTTACTTCAGCTGACTGGACTACTCATCTTTTTGGTGGGGGGAATGGTCCAATTGAATTATGCGCATTATTCAAACTTTGTTAGTGACCACATTTGGACGGCTCCCATCATTCTTATGATTGTGGGAGCTGCCGTGGCCATTATCTGTTTCCTGGGATGCTGCGGAGCTCTGAAGGAGAGCAGCTGCATGATTCTGAGCTTTGCCATCTTAGCCGTGGTTATTTTCCTGTTCGAGATTGGTCTGGGCGTTGCCGGTTATGTGAAGCATACTGGCCTCAAACAACTGATGGAGGGACAGTTCAACTCGACCATGAGCAACTACAAACAGAGGGATGACTACCGGGATGCTTGGACTCTGCTGCAAACTGAACTGGACTGCTGTGGCACCTATGGACCCGAAGACTGGGAGAGCATTTTTCCAAACAAGACCCTTCCGGCGGCCTGTTGCTCGGTCATCAATCTAAGCCAGTCCAAAGAATGCACCGTAAACGATGCCACACCGCAGGGTTGCCTTCAGAAACTATTGAAAATAATGGACTCTAAAACATTGATCTTAGCCTCAGTCGTCTTGGCAGTAGCTGGTATTCAGGTAGGTCTATTAGTTTCTATTCTATTTGATATTTTTTATTAATTTGAAATATTTTTTAGTTATTAACCATACTATTCGCCTGCTGCCTTTATCGTTCGTTTCGGAGGAGCTACGATCACGTTTAAAATGCGCAGCGAGGATCCTGTTTGTCGTCTCTGAAATGGGAGCACCAATTTTCGTAATATATAAGTTATATGTATGAGAGATTTTCTAGCGACTGTTTTAGAATCGAACATACCCACTTAAATTCTCACCAGAAAATGCCAATTTATTTTTCCACCTGAACTATTATCATATTCCCATTGAATTTGTATTATTTATTTATATGATTATATATAACTATACATGTATGTTATAAATTCACGTAGATGGGGTGCACCGCTAAAGACCTATTCATTTTCATCAACCGAAAAATCCCACCTTGTTTTAACGAATGTTTTTTATTTTAGTGTAGACTATTCTAAAGAAAACTGCATATTTACATATCCATCTGTTGAAATATCTGCAAAATATCAATTTGAAAAGCAACTTTTGTAAAAGAATCTCGCTTATTTGACTGAAGGACTTGACCTCTAGAAGGGGAACCTAAAAATTTATTGGAACATACATATTTTGGAAATCTTATACTCGAAAAGCTGTGATCTGGCTTTGTTTTGTTTCTGCTGTTGATTTTTTTTTATATTTTTTTTATCTTATGTTCATAATAGAATCAAAATGCTGAGAGTTTTATTTCCTTGCTTGGTTTTGGAGTTTTAAATTAAAGAAATAATGGGTAAACCTGTAATATTTGAATAGAGTCTACATTAATCGTTTGGAGGTGCAAAAACAAGAACCAAATGCACTCAAATTTCCTTATAAATTTTTTATGCCTTATAGTATTAATTATCACCCGTAGGTGCACCAATTAAATGTAAATTTAAACATTTTTAAATATACAATAAATCGGCTTCAAATCGAATTTAAAACATTAAGATTGAACTGCATTATACAAAGCATTTTTAAAACACAACATATGAATCTTGAGGCTTTTATAATGGACGATCATTGTATTTGTAATTGTCTACAACTAAAAAACAAAACTTGAATATTATTAGTAACTTAATGAATTTTAAATATGTATTTGTATGTACGAGTAACCTTAAATAAAAAGTTTGTGAAGCACCACAAAAGTGTTTTTTTTCTTCATTTAAACTGGCGAATTATTTTTATATTAATTTTGTTGGTATATGGATTCTTTGTGCTGTTCAATATACTCGTATCTTACTTGGATACCAACAACAGCGGTTGCCATTAACAACAATGTTATAACATCAATACAATTGCTCATTGAAAGTAAATAATATTTCCGGAAAGAACAGAAGTTGGCTATTCTGCAACTGCGTCAACAAGTCTTTCTTTCTCAACAAAATAAGCAGTTGACATTCGAAAAATACAATTTTTAGTGATTACTAAATAAAAACAATGTCACAAGGAGTCGGAACAGTGGCTGGCCGCCGAGAAATAACTGGTCTAAACCGAATGACCAGCAAGGGCCTAAAAGAGCTATGCAAGAGGAACAAACTTTATCAGACTCCTCGACTTAACGACGTACTTTATTTGCATTACCAGGGTAAATATTTATAAGCCTTTTAATATTTGAAAGCATATTTATATAGTGTCCCGCATAGGCTATCAGTCCATTGAGTGCTTGGAGGAGTATACTGAGCTGAAGTGCCTTTGGCTCGAATGTAATGCCATTTCTGAGATCCAAGGACTGGAGAAACTCAACAAACTAAAGGCTCTGTTCCTTCAAAATAATCTAATTACAAAAATTGAAAATTTGGCATACTGTCCTGACCTTGACACCATCAATCTGAGCTCGAACCATATTCGCAAAATAGAGAATATTGGAAGCGATATATTACCAGTATTGAATACACTTAATATAGCATCCAACTACTTGAAAGATGCCGAAAGCCTTTCCGATTTGGTTCAGTGCAAGACACTGTCTGTTTTGGATCTGTCGAACAACAGAATTGATGATATACTGATTGTGAAGATATTTGAGCAGATGCCTAACCTAAAAGTCTTAGTTTTGCAGGGAAATCCAGTTGTGTCCCGACTTCCGCAGTATCGTAAAACACTAATACTGGCATGTGTAAGTAATTAAAATTTTAACTAAGCAGCTCAGAGATCTTTAATAACTGCTTTCGACTTTAGAAAGCACTAACATATTTGGACAGTCGTCCGGTATTTGATCGTGATCGGGCTTGTGCTGAGGCCTGGTAAGAATTCAATATATTCATTAAACAAATTATAAATAATTAATATTTAAATTAATAACTGAATTAAATATTTCCTTAGGAAACGAGATGGCTATGAAGGAGAACGTAAGGAAAATAATCGCTGGAATCGGGCTGAACGTCGAAAAATACGAGAGAGTGTCAACAGTAAGATTAAAAAACATTAAATCAACTGAATGGATTATAAGTTTTTGAAACCGCAATATTTCTAGGCACTATTCGGATGCGGAATAAGCATAAACCAGCTGATCAGCAAGATCCTTTACTCAGGTCCAGCGATTCTGAAGAGGAGCAAAAAGCCCTCATGTCCGCCGAGGATTGTCGCAAAAAATGCGAGCTGGAAAATAATACTGTTGATGATCTGTGGGACGAGGTATCTGGACCGCCATCCTCGAAGAATAATAGCAGCTGCAGTTCGGCAGATGACAATGAAAGCGTTGGTTCGCAGGCCGATCATATAGCTGAGCAAATAAGTAATCGCAGACCCCTAGAGGGACGCCCCAAGAACTTGTATGATACTCAATCGAGTGATACAGAAATCATCAAAAAACAGGAGGAAACTGAACATAATGATAAGAAACAGGAAAACCTGCAAGAGGTTACTACCAAGGGAAAGCGAATCATGATAACGGAGGGAAAACTAGACGACTTGGACGCTGAGAAAAAAGTTGACGAGGAAGTCAAAGATGACGATGTCAAAGATGATGTCAAAGAATCACCTGAAGAGGGTAACGAGACAGATCCTTTAGAAAGTACAGAAGACAATGAAAAAACTTCCAACAGCGATTCTGAACATGATCCTGAAGATTTAATGGAAACGTGCAAGGCTCTCAACACATTGTCTCAAAACGAAGATAAAAATAGGCAAGAAACCGCTCAGGATATTAGAAATAAGCTTGTCGAGGAAATGCTGGCCTGTTTCCAACCCGAAGTGCCTGATACCTCAGGCGTTACTCTTGAGGAGCTACTTGATAACGAATCCATAGACGAACCAAGCGAATTCGAAATCGAGCCGAAATATGCGAATAATGTTAATGGCACTACTAATGAGCGACTGGAAGACCTAAGTTTGTTTTCTACTGCAAAAACCAGGGAGCAAATGGACTTTGAAGAAGACTGTGCTATGGCCAACGAAAAGTGCTCACACGACTTGGAAGAAATGGGCATGCAAATGGAGGAGGACCTACAGGAACTTAGAAAGTCTTCAGAACCGTTGTGTGGCTTGATGGACGACTCAATAGACCAATCTGACACCGAGACAGACGAAGAGGCTTTGAAGGTTCATTTGGAGGCCAAGTCGCCACTCCTTACCGATAAAATGAATGAATGTCGAAAGCAATTGATGACTAGAATGGAATCGAATCCGGACAGCGCTAAGCTTCCCACTCAAGAGTCCTCAAACTTCTTAAACGAATCAGAAAGGGAACAATTGTTTGCCAAAATCTTGGACAATAGTACAGATAACGTGCCTACGCGAGTATTTGGAGCTGGACACGACATCCCAGCAAAGGATTGGTCAAAGGAGGAGCTTAAGCTCCAACTGGCCCGAAAAGAACTAAAGAGTCCCGATAAGAAAGACAATGTTTTCAAAAATCCCATCACAAATATGACAAGCATGGACGCCGCTGAAAGGATTTGCGCAGAGATGCATCAAAAGATGGCAGCAGAAGAGGAGGAGCTGCGTAAACTGTTACAGCAGTTGGAGAACGAAACTAATGAAATGTACAACATTGAAACGACGGTGGAGTACCAACAAGAAGTCGTCACAGAGGATTCCGAGCTAAAGAGCATTTGTACTTCGTTGCTAGATGAACTCATCGAAGAGCTGATTGCCGAGGAGCCCAAGCCCAAGAATTTTGAGTTCGGAGTGATTGAGTCTGACGAGGAGTTCAGTTACTCAGCAGAACCGAAATTGGCGAAACTGGTACCACCTGAACTGGAAGATCCGGCCCGTGGCAAAAGCATTCGTGAATGCCTCGACACGTTCTCCGATTTTGTCAACTCGATGGCTGATCCCACAACTGAAACCTTACTGGGCCGTAAACACACATCGGGAGTGGAGAAAATCCGTGCCGCCCAAGAGCTGTTGAAGTCGAAAAACCTTGAGGAATTTAACAAGGACACGCCTGAAAGTTTGGATGCTCGAATAAATATGGAAAACGAGAAACGAAAGCGCCATGTTGCCAATTCTGCGGCACGGTGCTTTGCTCAGCGCGACAAATACGATGACACCTTGGAGGTGGTCGAGAATAAGCTGATGGTTGTCAAGAAGGATACTGGGGAATTGGAGGAGTTGCCCCCGCCACCCCCCTTAGTTAGTGACTCGGAGTCTGACTATGACTATGACACGGCCGAAGAGGAGAAATCCCTTGAAGCGTATATGAAACGTCCTTGGACCACTCCCTACCAGCCCAAGCCCAGGAAGTCGGAGGAGCACTTGGTTTTGGAGGCGTTGCAGCGGGCTGGTCTGGATCCACAATCCGATCAATACGCCGACGAAGAAAAGGAGAATGAGCCGGAGTCCGAGTTCCATTCCCTTGAAGCTATGACAACCTTCGGCAACCTGGACACTGAGTTCTTCCAGAAGCTGGATCTCCAGAGAATTCCCAACAATGAAGAGGCAGAAGCCGCTATAGAATGCATGAGAAGCTACAATGAACTGAAGGCCTGTATGAAGTCTGGGTCGCGGGAGGTGCAGTTCACCAATGAGGAAACCGAAATGCTTCAGACAATTCTTACCAAAGATGACGGCGAAGCATCCAAGTCAAAGCCGGTAGATCCAAAGGTGGAGGAGGAAGATGAGTTGTTAAAGAAAATGGTAATTCGCATGAAAGAGTACGAGGAGCGAGAACGCCAACTTCAGCTAATACCGCCTGCCCCTTCAGCTAAAGACACATCGACTGAACTGGGAGCCATTAACTTGTCCGTCGGTCGGGTGAAGATTTTCGAACAAAAGAGCCAAGTTGATGTAACTGAGGAAGATGATCCTGAGGATAAAGACAAGACATTCAATGAACTGAAGGAAGAAACTGTAGTTAATTCAAAAAGTAAAGTATCCGAAGAGGGCAGCGGCGACCACCTAATCGAGGAATCCAAGCCCAAGCACCGTCACAATAATGACATTGACGACGACGGTCTGTCTGATGCTCCAACCGATTATGAATCTGGGGAGGAAGTAGCCATGGTAGAGCCTCCAAAACTTCCGGAATCCGTACTAAAATCATTTTACTCCGAAGAATTTAAGGCCGACTTGAAAATGGTGCAAGAACGAGAAGAAGCCACTCGTAGAAACTTGTATAGTCTTCATGAGAAGAATTCGCAGATATCGCTCAATAGCCCAACCTCTCGTGAGATTGGTGAGAATGCTTCGCGATCGGAAATAGAACAAAGGATATGCCCCGCTGAGTTGGCAAGACTCAAAGCCTCTGAAGCCGCAAAGGCCAAATGGGCCATAATATCGAAGAGATTGCACAACTTTCTTGATCCCGAAGATATTTCAAGGCTAGATAAACAGGCGTTTGGTGACAGTGATGAGTGTGACGATGAAGAAGATTTTAAATTCGAAATTATAGACGAACAAAATGAGGAGCAGGAGCAGGAAGATGGGGTTAGGGGGGATGAAAAAGAAATAGATATAGTTGAAACTATTATAGAGGATAAACAGCCAGAAGAAGGAAATGGCCCGAATACCGAATGTGAAAAAAAGGACAATTTAGGAGACACCAGCCAAGCTAAAGCTGATACCCCATTAGCATCTGGATCAGAAACCACTAATATTGCATCAAATGATAAGAAACCATTTATAATTGATTATTTTGAAGCACCAGAAGAAAACACAACGGAAGATGATGCAATTTATCAGGAATCTGTGCAAACTCAAGAAATTGAATGTAGTTTGGAGATTTTGGACGATGATGGTGAAGTTGTGATCAAGGAGATCGGAGTTAGTGCCCAGGTTACCTTCAAGTAGTTTTATTTACGTTTTTAGTTGCTTATTAATGCCAAGTTGATGAACATTCCAAAAATACAAAAAAATAATAATATACCCATATTCCTAATCGAAATGATAAGAAAGTGATTTGAATCCGCCTCGAACCAGTAAAGCAGCGATCAGTCTATGGAAATTAATAAAATGTAAAAAACACTTGAAAAGCGATTAGGCGGACTTCGGTTATACCGTTTGCCCCGGCAGTCTATCGAAATTGGCACATCTTGAACCACCTTAAACCGGATCGAAATTATATAGTGGAACAGGAAAACCGGTTCGCTTTGTTTCTTATTGCTCGTACTTGGCGCAGGGCAATCGACCAGGTTATCACTAAGCTGCCACTGATTACGCCTGGTAAGATTAGCTGGTCAGTGCTATTCCATATTCAAACCGAACTTTCAGTTGTTTGTACTTTTTTATAGACGGGCCCCAAAATTTCACCATCTAGCAGCTGTTGATCACATGCTCAAAATTGTTTACTGTATTAAATGTATAATTTCAAACCAAAAAATAGATGAATTCCGAGTCTTATCATTATTATTTGTACCCCCCACCTATGAATGTCAAGCTGAACTAAACACCTGATGACTGAATTATGTGTTGCGATGTTGCACCTTTTGAATTTATACATTTTTATTTATACTAAAATGTGCGGATGTTGATAATAAAATTATTTTGGTTAATTCAAGGTTTCTGATAAGATTTGGTAACTTTTCCAAATTCAGAATGTACGATAAAAAATTTGTTATCTTATCTAATTATGTCAGTTTGAAAACTATAATAAAAAATTATGTGGGCCAAACATTTGTGTATTTAATTAAGCATTATGGTTCATAATTATCTTTCTACAATAAACTAAATTGCATTAGAACTATGAGGTATGTAACCATAGCTGTTAATATCTGAAATTTTTGTAAAACATAAAACATAAAAAACACATATTGCATTATAATTTTGAAAATGTACCAACCGACATCAGAAGGGAGTTATCGATGGTCATGAACCCCTCAACATTGATTTCCAAGGCATTATGCTCCACTTGCATCACATATTCTGATACCAGATCAATGTAGGCAGGCTCTCCCAAAGTCTGGATGTTGCAGGCGAGTCCCCGGACATGGCTGCCAATGAGAAGGCTCTAATATTTAAAATGCAATTAATTCAAGACAAATAAATCGTATGAACCTTTACCTGTTTTCGGCATTGTTCACCCAATCGACAAAAAGCCAAAATCAAAACTATTGCGGGTAAGAAACCCCCGCAAGTGGCATAGAGGAATGTGTTGTCGTAGAGACCGGCTAGTACTTGTTGGGTCCAGTATAAATCCACAGTACTGTCCAGGAACATAACCACATAAATGCCGAGGATGGGCCAGCCAAAAAGCTGGCTAAAATAGATGAACAAGCCATGTAGTTCCATGTAGCTCTGTTTGAGAGACAACAGGTATTCCAGGGAACAGAGTAGCTTGCAGTTTCCATCCAGGATGCAATTTCCACTTATTATGTGACAGTTGAGAACGGTCTGTAACCGATTTTCCACGACATTTACGATTTCGCCCATCAAATCAACGTAGAGCATCAAAAGTACAAACTGTCCCCTAATGATAATCAGAGACGTGATTGAGGACCAAAAGTACTCGAGCTCCAGTCGGAGTGCTATATATGTGGATGGGATAAAGCTAAATATAGACATCAATGCAAGTCCCACGATCTTATATAGGCTTGAACATTTAAATCTCCTGCCAGATATTTTAAGTTCACTTTGAATTCGTAGTTCTATGCTCTTCATTTCGAAACAGAACCTATAGTACTCATTATGATGCACTATCATCTGCACCAGTACTATGATCGAGCACACAATCTTGGCTACAAAAACAATCACATTGACCAGCACCGAGAGAAAAATGGTTTCTCTCTTTTCGATGCAAATGCCATATCCAAAGAAAGCCACATTTATTAATATCAAGAAAACTGAGTAAGCCATCTGTAAATACTGGCAGTTCTCAGACCAAGGCACAAGTCCCAGAAAAGCAAAGTACTTTAGTTGTGGTTGCAGGGAGTACAGCATTCTTCGGTGGATCTAACAAACTAATAGAAAGTTAAAACTCTTTCGATTGGATGAGACTTAATTTGTAGTATTTATGGTTTCCAGGGCAACAACTAGTTGATTGATCAGAGCAATTAATTTTCGCTTGATTTGTTTTCTTTATCGGAATATAAAGGTAAATCTGCACAGTAAACTATAAAATGTATTTTTAATTTTTTATTAAATAATAATACTTTTATTAATGACCTATACTTTCCAAATGATTCGTTATTTCGTCTAAAAAATGTATTATTTTCCTCAGTAAATGCACAACACATTTTCCCATGTGCAGTTAATCAATAGGTCACCGAGGTGTTAGATTATTTTAAAATAAAAACACGTGTCGTTTTGCGATGAAAACGAAAACCCCACTCAGACATTAAAAGTCAGCACTTCAGGTGAACCCCCCTCAGTAAGTCACTGGGTCTCAACTTACATTCCGTTTACTTTCCCAACTGTTGGGCCATTTGGGAAACCTTCAGAATTCTTCAGAATATTACAATAAAAAATGAAGAAAGAAAGTCTGCCTTCTGATCATGCAAAATAGACACGCGTTCGACTCTCGTTGTGTGCAGAATAAGTTGCAGCTACGAATGTATATTCGTGGGTCAGATAAGAAATCTAGTTCTGAATGATTTAATTATGACATATATGCGAAGTGAGACAACAAAATGCGTTGAAAGTTTGTTGTATTTTTTTGTTAATCATCTGTTGATAACGAACTTGTGTGTGCCGCCGACCAAGGGTATAAATACGATTCGGTTTCTTCCCTCAGTTTCAGTTGATAGTTGGCCGGCTCTGGAAGTACTTGCCAAGTACATTAAAAGCAAAAGTATTTTACCAGAATTGCTTGGATTAGAACTGATCGTTGCAGATTAAGAATAGTCAACTAGAAAGTGTTTGTGACGGAAGTGCTTAAGTGTCAATTAACATGGCTGTTAGTATTAAATGAAAAAATTATATGTATTAATTCTATAAGATTTAAAAACGGTTTTTGGTGCCACTATAAAGAACACATGATCTGTAATAAAATTATATATTTCAGTTAAAACTGCGTATTGCCATTATTGGGCAAAGTAATTTTGCGGCAGACGTCTTGGAGCTTCTCCTGGAGCGCTCCAATATTGAGATTGTCGGTGTCTTCACAATTCCGGACAAAGGCAGTCGAGAGGACATACTGGCCACCACGGCCACCGCCCACAAGATTCCTGTTTTTAAGTTCGCCAGTTGGCGTCGCAAAGGAGTTACCCTGCCCGAGGTATTGGAGCAGTACAAAACAGTGGGAGCTACTCTCAATGTGCTGCCCTACTGCTCCCAGTTTATTCCCATGGAGGTTATCGATGGAGCACCCTTGGGAAGCATCTGTTATCACCCGTCCATTTTGCCGCGCCATCGCGGAGCCAGCGCCATTTCCTGGACACTGATCGAGGGCGACGAGGTGGCCGGCTTCAGCATTTTCTGGGCCGACGACGGCCTGGACACGGGACCGCTTCTGCTCACTCGTCAGACTAACCTGGAGCCCACCGACACCCTGGACACCATCTACAAACGTTTCCTTTACCCCGAAGGCGTCAAAGCCATGGGAGTGGCTGTCGATATGGTGGCCAATGGAACTGCTCCCAAAATAACCCAGACAGAGGTGGGTTCTACCTACGACCCGGCCATGTTTAAGGCGGAGAACCAGGTGCTCAACCTCCAACAGTCTGCCGAGCGCATTTGGAACTTTGTGCGCGGCCTGGACTCAGTGCCCGGTGCCATAGTCACGGTGATTCAGCAGGACGGCACCGAAGAGCAGATCCGCCTCTTTGGAGCCCACCTGTACTCCGCCGGTCCGGTTTCGGGTGGACAGCCCCTGCGCCTCAAGGGCCTCAACAAGCCGGCATGGATCCACAGTGCCGGTCTCCTCATCGAGGGTACCGACGGCGCCTTCGTCAACGTCCGCCGGGTGAAGCGCGGCTCCAAAGTCATCAATGCCAGCCAGTGGTTCCAACAAGGCCAACAGCAGCCCATCACCGACTTCAGTGAGGACGAGTTGGCCAAGAAGGTGCAACTGACCGGAATCTGGCAGGCCATTATCAAGCAACAGATCGAGCCGTCGACGGATTTCTTTGCAGCCGGCGCTGGATCTATGGATGTGGTGCGATTGGTGGAGGAGGTGAAGGATGCCTTCGACGTGCCCCTGGAGAACGAACAGGTCTTTATGGCCCCGGTTTTCGAAGAGTTCTTCGACCTGCTGGTGAGGACTCTACGCCAGGGAAGTGGCGGTGGAGATGGTCAGCAGTTGGCCTACGAAGGCTTCACTCTGAAAGCCAACAAGCGAGAGATCCGAGTTCCAACCCAGCTCTTCATCAACGGTGAGTTCGTGGACGCCGAGAAACGTGCCACCCTGGACATTGTGAATCCGACCGATGAGGAGGTACTCTGCAAGGTGGCTTGTGCATCGGCCAACGATGTCGACAAGGCGGTGCAGGCTGCTCATACTGCCTTCTATGGATCGTGGAAGCAAATCTCGCCCAGACAGCGAGGGCAGCTAATGCTCAACCTGGCCGATTTAATGGAGAAGCACAAGGAGGAACTGGCCACGATTGAATCGGTGGACTCGGGAGCAGTGTATACGCTTGCCCTCAAGACCCACATCGGCATGTCCATAGATGCCTGGCGGTACTTTGCCGGCTGGTGCGACAAGATCCAGGGAAACACGATTCCCGTCAACCCAGCCAGGCCCAACAACGTCCTAACCTTCACGCGCAAAGAGCCCATCGGCGTCTGTGGTCTGGTGACACCATGGAACTATCCCTTAATGATGCTTTCCTGGAAGATGGCTGCGTGTATTGCCGCCGGAAACACTTGTCTCATTAAACCCGCCCAGACTTGCCCTCTCACTGCTCTCAAATTTGCCGAGCTGACAGTCCGAGCAGGATTCCCTCCAGGAGTGATAAACGTCCTGCCCGGCAAGGGATCGGAGGCTGGTCAGGCAGTGGCCGATCATCAACTTGTCCGAAAACTGGGCTTCACTGGATCCACGCCCGTCGGCAAGCACATTATGAAGTCCTGTGCGGATTCAAATCTCAAGAAGTGCTCCCTGGAGCTGGGCGGCAAGAGTCCGCTGATAATCTTCGCCGACTGTGATCTGGACAAAGCCGTCAAGCACGTAAGTGATAATACAACTTTTTATATAAATATGTTTGTTTAATGTTAAATACTATTTCCCCCTAGGGCATGTCGTCGGTGTTCTTCAACAAGGGGGAGAACTGCATCGCTGCCGGACGACTTTTCGTAGAAGATCGTATTCACGATGAGTTTGTACGACGTGTCGTCAAGGACTTGCGGTCGATGACCATTGGGGATCCACTCAACCGCTCCACTGCCCACGGACCGCAGAACCACAAGGCCCACTTTGACAAGCTCCTGGAGTTCTCGCAACGGGGTGTGGACGAGGGAGCCACCCTAGTGTACGGCGGTGGCCGTGTTCCGAATCTCAAGGGATACTTCTTCACGCCCACGGTATTCACAAACGTAATGGATGACATGTTCATTGCCCAGGAGGAGTCCTTCGGTCCCATCATGATAATCTCAAAGTTCAATGGCAGCGACGTGGATTCCGTGATGCAACGCGCCAATCGCACAGAGTACGGCCTGGCCAGCGGCGTCTTCACCCAGGACATTAACAAAGCCCTCAGCTTTGCCGATCGCATCGAAGCCGGAACGGTGTTCATCAATGTTTACAACAAGACAGACGTGGCTGCTCCCTTTGGGGGCTTCAAGCAGAGCGGATATGGCAAGGACTTGGGTCAGGAGGCCCTTAATGATTATCTGAAGACGAAGTGTGTTACTATAGAATACTAAAGAGTCCTGTTTAAATCAGAGATTACCATGACCCTCCAGGAAAAGACTTAATACTTTGCAAAGCATTTAGTAATCTACTCAATAATATTATATTACATATGCC
Organism: Drosophila atripex; assembly: GCA_035045925.1. Classification (NCBI taxonomy): domain Eukaryota; kingdom Metazoa; phylum Arthropoda; class Insecta; order Diptera; family Drosophilidae; genus Drosophila; species Drosophila atripex. Next base: position 13,899,061 of record JAWNOP010000070.1, read on the forward strand.
ATATAAATAAACCAGATTTATTTTTTAAGCAACAGAATTCGTTTATAAATTTATTTTCACTTAAAATATTCTTAAATTGTTGAACTAAATTTTCCACTAAATATTTCTATAATTAGTGTATGTCTTGTAGAGAATGGTTGCCTTTTTTCCTGCCACCGATGACTTAATCCATGCGGTGTTTTATTACATCTGTAATATTTGTTGTGTAACTAAAAATCAGCTAAGCATTTGCCGCAGGGGCCGAAAAAGTTCCGAAGAGAAAAGAAAAAGTTTCAAAGAAAAGCTCCAGCTTCCCCTTCTTATATTTTTAACATATATATTTCCTTTTAACAAGAGTATGTATACTTTAATTGTTGGTTTTAATGGCTTAAATTACCACTTTGATAAATTGTTGTAGCCCAACTCCTTGGGACAATGAAAATAATCAATAAGTATCCTATTGCAAGGACAAGTCTCTCCCTTTTTTCCAATGCTAACAAATCATTTTACTGCGCAGGACGAACTCAGATTCGCCGCATCCGACTATTTGCCGCTGAAAGGTTGTTCTGCTATTTTTGACTTGCTTGGATTTCTTAAGGATAGATTGATTTGGTTAGGCTCTGATTAAGGATGTGGATTCTGACATTTTAATTGCCCAAAAATAACGACAGTAAGCCAGACCAAAAGGTCACTAGTCCACAGAGAAAAATATAAAAACAAACTTTTCAGGAGTTTGGACTTGAAAATATTTTAATATTAATTTCTTAAAGAGAGTCTAAGCTTGATATGGGATAGGGGACATGATTATATCATCGAAGAACACATATTCAATAGCAGGATATCTCTTGAACAGGACCTTACTTATTCCCTAAAATACATACAATAGAAGTGTATAGAAGCTTCGAGTAAAATTAGATTATAAAATTTAATTTTAACTAAAACAATGAGTCTTATCTCCTTGATACAATATATTTATATACTTATATTCTTAAAGTTTGAATGCCACAAGGTTTAGAGGCACTGCATATCGCAGCAGAAAAAGTAGCTGAAAGCTCTTCAGACCCAATCCCTAAAGAGCGGAGTGCGTTATAAAAAAAAAAAAACAAAAAAAGAATACTCCAACGATACCGCCATCGTCTTTTTATTCCAATGCCACAGTACCTATTTGAGTAGAAAATTTAGCGGCGCGCGGAAAAAGCTCAGACGCGGTGGTGTATTCCAAGCAAAGCTGCCAACCACCCGGCTCCCATCGCCTCACGCCACACGTCCCAGGCCCCACGCCCACCACCCCATTGTGCCGTTATCTCGTGGACGTAACGCTGGGGCCGATGTGAACCGAAGCCGAAGCCAGAGTCGAGACCCGAAAGCTAGCGATTCCCAGCTGCAATTTGCGATGAACTGGCACTATCATTGGCGTTTTAACAGTGGACGGTTGGTACTCGCATTCGCTGGCGGATTAACGGCATATAGAAATACATTTATATACATATATACTACATAGATGTATATACATACACTCGCTACATATATTTTTAGAGATTATATGTACAAATCTGCGTAGAGACAAGGCGTTCCAAAGCCAAAGAAAACTCATTCTTGTATATGTGTGTAGTCGGAAATCATCCAAAGATTCCTTGCATACTTCTCCGAATCGCTGATTACATAAAAATTCACCAATCAATAATGAAAAAAAATTAAACCTAAAGTTGTGTGTTAGTCGAAACTGAATGAAACAACCAATTCAAAGTGCACAATAACGTAACGAATATATGAAAATTAAAAGAACTGGAGTGATATTTGATTCTGATTACGTCCATACGATAGAGAAAATAAAAGTGACATTTGAGACAAGGACATTGTGCCAGAAGCAAAGATATCCTTGTAAAACAATATATACATACATACAGAATTTCGATTTTTCTGTCACACCAATAAGAAAAACCCAAACCAAGCCTCTAGACTCTTCAACCCAAGCAATCAATAAATGAAATTCAATATTCCCCAAGTGCAATTGAATTGTTTAAATATTTAAAAAGAGTGTACAAATAATTTTAAATAATTTTCTATATCAGTATTATACATTTTCTTAAAAATGCATTGCTTAGAGTAAAATCTTAAATCTATCTTGAGCTAAAATCATATTTTTAATGGAAAATTAAAAGTTCCTTGAGGTGCTGTGCTAGAGGGTCTTTGCGTTGCCTACATTTGTGCGCCATGCCCTTTTCTACACAATCGCTTCCACCCCCCAACCACCTCCTTATTTTCGTCACTTCCCACGCCCAACGACCAAAGGCGCCGGAATAGAACCGATTCGAGTCGGGGCGCGTTGCGCAATGAGTGCCGCAAAAGGGCAGCTCAGTCGGCAGCCGCGTCACAAGTTACAGAATAAAAAAAAATCAAGCCACCACAATACTTATGTGGGTTAAAAGAAATTTCTTTGAAATGAAAAGGTAGGAGCTAAAAATAAAATGGTGCAAGCCAGAAAGTCTTTGAAAATATCTGTGATAGCCTCCTGTTATATCACAAAGTAAGTTTTTCGTTACTTCAATTTCTTCCTCCTGACCTTGCCTCACCCTAGAGCCGTTGTGACTGTAATTATGTAGCATTCGTCACCTACTTCAAAATATTCTCTTAAAATTCGAAGAAAATTAAAAATTCTTAATGATTTCTTGGGGCTTTTCATATCTAAAAAGTACGGTCATCAGATAGTTCCATTCATCCATCCACCGAATGACTCCCCCTCGGCTAATCTCGAAGGAGTCAGTCATTAGGCTGGCGCCCAGCTGTCAGCCGAAATGAATTTGGTTCGGGTCCTGCAAAAGCTCTGCTGCACCAAAACTAAAGGAAAATTTATCCTTCCAGGCGAAGATTCCAGTATCATTCTCTTCTGATTCCTTTGGCTCTCGTCACTCTCTGGGCCAATGCGCCTGCGCCTATTTGCTTGGATTGGCTTTTCGAGGTTTTTTTCCATGCTTAATATTACATAACAGTTGGCAGAGTGTGTGGATAAAATAGGCAGTGGTGGCTGAAACTTATTTTCCCTATTAAATATCATAAGGCATAAATTCATTAAAATTGTGGATAAATAATTTAAAAAAGAAAAGTTTCACATCCGCCAGATACGGCAAAGGTACCCTTCAAGTGTTCTTGCAACTCCGCCTAGTGGCGCCCCAAATCCAGGAAAATGTAATTAAAACCCATTACTTTATGCAATAGGTGTGCTAAAGAAAATGTTGAAATAAGGACAAACGTAATTGTTTCATTGGGCTAGGCCCAGATTTTGGAAATCATATTTATTCTTACATATGCAAAGAGAGTTCTTACATAAATCCAGAGTAAAAAGTGTGAAGCTCATTGGTTTGCAAAGATCCCCAAAAAAAACTCTAAATCCTTATATAAAAAAGAGTGGTCATTATTATAATTTTTCACACTTATATAAAAAAAATTAATGTTGCTTTTCTTGTCTCTAATCGATCACTTATTTCCTATTTCAGTAAAGAAAGAGTATAACGAAAATTTTAACAAAATACTGCTTCGAACATTCCATAATAAACCGAAAATGATGTACCAACGCAGTTGATTAAGAAATCTCACAAATAAAATTAACACCAATAATAAATACATAAAAAAGCATCAAATATATATATTATATTCATATTTAATAAGCGTTTAAAACATTAAATTAAACTTTAAGCTACCAACAACAAATAACAATAGTTTAAAAGGACTAGCTTTATAGGCAAACACCATCCTAAAACTCAAGTGAAAAACGATATAAAAAAAATTCAAATAAATACCAACAACTACAAAAACCAAAAACAATAATATAATAATGGCCGACAAAAAAATTGGTGAATATTATGCGCCCCCGCCAAAAATGGGCAAGTGGGAGGGTTTCAAAAAATTCCTATGGAACAGTGAAACTAGCCAATGCCTTGGACGCACCGGTTCCAGTTGGGGTGAGTATTTTCTATTTATTTATATATGATAAAAGTTAAATTGTCGAGTACATACTTTTAATTTAGAAATTAATAATAGGTACTCATGACTAACTACAGTACTTCCCGCCTCACTGACCTACAACCAACAAAATCTGGGCGATTTCAAGCTCACTAGTCTTTTGATTGCATAATTGTGCACCTTTTCCGTTGTCTATATTAGTAATCACATTTGTCGTTTTTTATTGGCATGGGTATACATGACTAATCCTATGAACCCTCCGACAAACGTCACAACAAAGAATTAAAAACCAATTCGTTTGTTTTTACCTTTTTAATCAAGTGGAGAAGCCATCAAATACTTTTGATTTTATTTTTTTCATTTCATTATTAATGCATAAACTATTATTACCAAAACTTAAAGAGGTATATCATGTAAAGATTAAGTCTTGTTTACCTTTAACCCAATTTTCTTCCTTTATAAAAAAAAAAGTTCTGAAAAAGTCGTGACTACATGCATATGTGCATAGGCATTTGCATGCGATCTCGGCTATACCATTGACTATAATCGGAGAAAATCGATTTCGGCCCCAATTTCAACTGTCACCACGGCTAAAAGCTTAGTTAGGGCTTAAAAAGACGGTTGGCTGTTCTCTAGTTTCTTTTTATGGTTAGCCCACTTAGAAACAACTGGTGCGAAGAGTGTTTAGCCACGCAATTACCCCTTTGAAACCGTTTCTTTTCACACATTTGATTATAATATAATATAATATAATACAATTTGCTTAATAAAGTTCCATAGAAAATATTTAATAAATAATTGTCCAATTTTTATCTAAAATTATATTCGATTTCGTGATAAGGATTCAATTTATTCATTTCAGAACTATATAGGCTATTCTTTGTTTTTTTTTTTTAACGAAATCTCAGAAAATTTATCAATTGCCGCATTTAAAAATTTCTTAAATGTACATACGTATGGCACTCTATTATTGACATCAATTTGTTGAACAACAATCAAGCAGGACAAGGCTACAAGCCATACAATTATATGGGCAACGAAAACGAGCCAATTTACACTGGTTCACGAAACCTCTCCGAAGAGTGTAGTGCACAGAAATTCTTTTAATTTTGCTAATAAGCTTAAGTTTTTTATCGCTACAATTAACAACAGAGTCATAGAAAATTGCATAAGCTGGAGAAAAAAATTTGTGTAAAGTTGAAACTTTTTTCCTTGTTTTCAATTATGAATATTATGAAGAGAATCAATATTCTCCAAAATAAAAGCTCCGTCTCAAATCACACCAATTAATAATTGAAATTTTATCGAGATCGTCGCGACGTCACAAAACCACTTGCTTTAATCAAATTGAAATGTATTCTTTCAACACTTTTTTGCATCATGGAGTTTATTTTTCGCGCATAAATTCCCTATAGTTTTAAAAATAAATATAAAAGAGTTTACTCGATTAGTACTTCTAGTTTCACTCAGTTTAGAATTAGGTAGAATTTTATGCTGAAAATATTGAATTTAGAAAAATCATCAAGCAACATAGCTTGAAAACGTTTAACTGCGCCATCTGGTGGGTGTTCCATGCATTTCTGCTTTTAGTCGCAAATAAAAATGGCGGGTCGCCATATTTGGATGAATATAAGGAAGGAGCCATATTTCAAAATGGTCACTACGGATGCAAGCTAAATGTTGCCTAATAATTTTATTTTTCATTATTTATTAATAATTAAAAATTAAATACATTTTAATTCAAAAAAGGGTGAAAAAAACAAACAACATTTATATTTACTTTTTAACTTATACAATACATTGTAGAAACAGTGACGGGCATGATTTGACACATCGCCTGATACAAATATGTTGGTAAAAAAATGCACTTCTGTACAAATGTCAAAGTTCAAAGGAGACAAGGAGCAAGCTAAAAGCTGAAATTGTGCGCAGGGTCTAGCGTATACGTAACAGTTTCATGTTGCTTTGGAATCTGAAGTTTATATGGTTAAATTTTTAAATACCCACAGAAGTTTTAATAAAATAATTAAGTTTCTAGGATTTAGGCATTTGTTTATTGAAAGCATAGAAGCGAAATAACTTACGTAAAAATTTCTAGCGGTTATAAGTTAAAAAATCGAAATGGAATCTTAGAATAAAGAAATTTAGAAATAACTTCTTCAAATCTTAAATAAAAAAATTTATTTTAAAAGTTAGTCATAGGGTTATTATTTCTTTTACTGATGAAACATTTCTTATATAATATACAAGCCCTTATTATAAAACTATTAAAGTCTAGCATACTGATATCGCTATAGAATAATCAGTAGTATCCAATATAAAATATAGAAAGAACATGGTTGCAGCTATATACAAGAAGTAGCAAAAGCTCTTATGAGTAAGCTAAGAACTGCGCAACCGCAGAATAAAGCTTCTCCTTTAGCTTTTGGGGCATGAATTTATTTTTATTAAAAACTCAATTTTTATATAAATACAATTAAATAATTATTTCTAGTTCCAATATGACCTACTGGAATCAATGAAATTATTTTTTTTATACATATATGTTCATGATTACTTTTAATTAATAATTGAATGCAACCAAATCCATCCAATACACTCAGAAAAAATGGAATGATATATGCAACAATATTTTATTTTCTAAAACGAACAAATCCGCTAGAGAGTATATTCACATTAAGGAAATTATTAATAAAACTATTTCCCACGACACACATTATCCAAAGATCTCAGAACGATTTTCCCACATCAAAGTATAATTAAAAGCTCAAACGACCAAACTGCGATCTTAATTTAAAGGCCAAACAAATAAATCTATTTTCTGGGTCTTATCTGTTGTGCAATTAATTATTTCTTAAGAATCTTGCATCTGAAATCTAACACCGTACGATCTAAATTATAAATTTCCCCTAATTCTTCTTTCAGCGAAAATCCTCCTGTTCTATATAATATTTTATGCGGCGTTAACTGGATTCTTTGCTGCCATATTTACTGTATTTTACACAACATTGGACAATGAAAAGCCCAAATGGATGCTTGATAACGGATTGATTGGATCCAACCCAGGTAAGTAGTTGTTCCATTATATTTTTGAGATAACTAAAAATATTTTTAAAAAGTACAACATTTTTTTATATGAAATCTATATTTATAGATGTAACATGTATTAAACAAAAATGTTTCCTATTTCATGAATAATGCAGGTCTTGGTTTCCGACCCATGCCACCAGAGGCAAATGTTGAGAGCACATTAGTTTGGTATGAATCATCAAAAGAAGATAACTATAAGTACTGGGTTGATGAAACTGCTCGTTTCCTGAAATGTAAGTATAAATCATAACAAATCATCTATTTTTTTATCTATATGGTTATAAATGGTTATTATGGTTAAAATATAATTTCATTTAAGTAATATAATCGAGCTTTGGCCCAAGGCCCAAGCATATAACCCTTGCAGTTGCTTTCTCACTTATTATTCTGTTACTGGATAATAGTACTTTACTCTGGCCAGTCTTCGAGCTGCCTTACACAACGAAGCATCAACCTCAAATATCAAAAAAGAAACCTCTGCAAGGATATACTCGACAGACTTTAAGAGATAAAGAACTCTGTTCTGTTATATATATATTTTTATTTTTTATATATTTTATTGTTTTGTATATTTTTTGTATAATGACTTATTTGATTTTTGAAGCCTCGGTTACCGAAGCGTGTGATATATTTGTTTAATTAATTTTCAAAACAATTTTTTTCAATCTTTTGATTTTTGGAAACTTTTTTAAAAAGATCACAGTAAGTTCTTTATATGTGGCTACTATACTTCCAAAATTGTATTGCTTACTCCGAGTCTCCCATAATTATGCTAAATTTTTTCCAATAAATGTGTTATCAATGTATCATTTATTCATGATATTTCATGCAACTTATAGCTTACGAGGATCTTGAGAAACAGAATCAAGTTAACTGCAGCTTCGAAGATCCTCCACCAGCTGGCAAAGTTTGTGGCATTGATGTTGGCAGTTTCGCTCCGTGCACATTCGACAAAAATTTCGGTTACCATGTGGCCAGGCCCTGCATATTCCTAAAGTTAAATAAGGTACATTAAACTAAATACAGTTTTATGATTAAAAAACGAACAATGATAACTATTATAAAAATAAAACAAAAACATTTTAGATTTACAACTGGGTGCCAGAAATATATAACGATTCTAAAACTTTGCCAACCGACATGCCTGAAGAACTGAAGCAGCACATCAAGGAAAAACAAAGTCTGCGACCCAAAGAGGTATATATTAATATTAAAATTGAAAACAAATGGCTTAGACTTATCCATTTCCAGACCAATGTCGTTTGGGTATCGTGCGAGGGTGAAAATCCCGCCGATGTTGAAAACATCAAGGCCCGTGATTATTACCCACGTATGGGTTTCCCACGTTACTATTTTCCGTTCCAAAACATCCAGGGGTACATTCCACCAATTGTCGCTGTGCAATTTACTGTTGAAAGTAAGTATCCTGACATATGTATATTTCTATTGTGTTCATTTTTTAAATAAATAGGAGCATCAATTAAGGCCCTAAGTGCCCTACTTAGCGTATTATCCTTGTTTGTGATAGCCTCATAACCCCATAAGGCAATCCCCCTTTTCAAAAGAAAAGAGGCCAACTCTTTTCACCTTTTTGTTCTTGCTTTATTCTACAACTATTTAAAAGCAATCTTATGCTCAGTTAAATCCTAAAGGGGCATATAATGGGGCCATTTTCTAAATAATTATGTTCCTGCAGATAACAAGTCGAAAGAAGTTCCATAAAAAGATAATACATTATAATTGCTGTTATTAAGAGGAAAGCGCCCTGTCTCCAGTCCTATTTATTAATGTATTGTCTAAATTTAGAACAGAATTATAAAGAGTCGATTCACAAATCAAGGTATGCCGCTCACGACCAAGGTGAAGCATTTGTTAAGGGAACCCGCAGAAAATTTTCTGAGAAATTTTAAAATATGTTGTTTCTAGATTTTGATGCAGAATGATGGAGAATCGATCCACAAATGTTTTAATGTATTCCGTTCAAGAGTCGGATAGTAATTGGCCAAGATATGGCCATCGCAAAGGGCCGTATTGAGGTCTCCAGTCATTCTCCCTATTTTGAAGCTTCGAAGATCCCAGAAAAATATCACAAAAAACTTAAAAAATATTTGGTACCTAGATTTGATGCAGATTAATGGTAAATCGATCCATCGTTTAATAATAATCGCTGAAGAATCAGGTGCTGATTCTTCCAATTAAAGGGGGTAGAAAGACCATCATATATAAAAATACTTAGTATATATATAATTATCGTAAAAAAATAAATTACTTAATACAATTTCTCTTCCGTACTATTTCGTTTTAGCTGGCGTTTTAATAAACATCGAGTGCAAAGCTTGGGCCCGCAACATCAACCACGATCGTTCGGAAAGGAGAGGATCCGTCCACTTCGAGTTGATGGTTGATTAAGAAATACGTTGAACAACACGCAGCCGAGAAGACAACAGCATGCAACAGTATCAGAGCAGCTGGAATCGAGGAAGCAATGTGAAATTGGTAGAGTTGGAGAGAGTGGAAAAAATTAGAAAGAAAACAACAAACATAAGCAAAGTGTAGCCACAAGCATAAACAACGGGTTTATTGCAAGAAAAATTGCATTCAAGATACAGCAGCAACCAAAGACAGAACTAAAAAAAAGAACAAGCTACATAAAAAGGATTACTTAAAAAATCTAGCGCTTTAATGCAAATAAAAAAAAAATATATAAGAACCTACCCAACGCTACCAACAGAACGCCCCACACGGAATCTTAAAAAACTAAATTTTTTAGAAACATTTTATTTAGTTTACCATTTAGGCAAAAGAAAAAGTTAAAATAATATTGGCAGTCCACGAATATTAGAGCAAAATATGTATAATCAGAAAAATTAAAAAAAAATGACAAAAAAATATATATAACCGTTGTTAATACCGTTTTTAGACTAGCCACATCATGGCGGAATATTCGAACGCATATTAAATGCGATTGTAACCAATGAAAGTTACAAATGTTGTATTTACATCGACGCCTGAAAAATACATTTTTTTGGATTCCTTTGCCGCATTTTATTGCCTAAGCAGCACAACAAACAATCGCAGGTGCATTGCGAGAGCCACAAGAACTTTAAGTAAAATTAAAATGACACGAAAATACTTTTATTTACAAATGAAAGTTACTTTTCACTCCACTGCTAGTTTGATGAAAAAATAATTACTTCTCCGGGGTCGAACTAGGAGAGTTGCATAACATTTATAAGTACCTATCCCCTATCTTCAGGTTACATATGGCAAACACTGCCAAAATTCCCAAAAAACGATGTGGCCAGTGTAAAAGACGGTAAAAAGAGTTTTATTTTGCTTTTTGAAAATTGTTTTCGGGCAAGAATCAAGAAAAACAAATAAACGACAAAAGCAGCGAATTAAACATTGAAACTGTATTCAAGTTAAAAGTAAAAATAATGAAAATTGTGTAAAACTATTGTTTTAATTAATAAAAATTCAAAAAACACTTATAAATTGTACAATTGGAAGACACACGACAACAAAATATACCAACTTAGTATTGTTTTCTACCTATAGTTTATTTTTTGTTGCATATGTAAGCATGTTTTCCCAAAATAAAATAAAAAAAAAACCAAAAAAAAAAACAAAAAAGAATGAAATATTTATTAAGAAAGCCCAATTTATATTCAATACTTAACAGAATCAAATAAAAAACAGAAATTGCAACAAAAAATAGTTAATAAACAAGAATATTAAAAAAAATGCAGAAATGGAAAAAATTAAAAAACTTGAAAATTTAATGAACAACTCCGATTTCAATGGAATAAATCTGAAAGAAGTAAACAGATTATGAAAATGATTGAATAAAATGCTGTTCAAGAATAAAATTGAAGCACGGAGTAACTGGTTACAATAAAAATGATAAGCATTCGAAACGAAAATATTATGTTCACACAACCACAAGCCCTAAAAATAATAAATTGAAATAATTCAAATAAATAAAACACCAAATCCGTTTCCATGTCATACTATGTTTTGCAGCTAATCCAATTCAGAGGAAGACCAAATGGATACTACTTTTAGGGGGACCCGACCCCCCATCTTTCACAAGCCATTCAGTTACTATCTCTTCAAACACAAAGTGGCAGCGAATCTTAGTGGATACGATTACGATTAATTTTTACTTACAGATACAAACTGCAGACTCGATACTAAGCATAACAGGCACTGTTTAGTAATATACCAACTCTAAAATCAAGCTTTTTAATTTACCTAAATAAAGAACCCTAACAATAGTTCTTAATTAGGAAAACCAATGCCTAATAATTAACCCCTTTTTTCCATCCACTTATATAGCGTAATATGTAAGAGAATAGCCGAATGAAGAAAATAAATTAATGTTATACAGTTTAAAAGTTTTGTCAGAATAAAATAACAAAATACTAAATGAATAATAAAACAGAAAAACATTTAATAAGAAATAGATAAATGGAAATGGTTAATGAATATTAAAATATATTAAAAAGTAATAATGCATACTTTCATGAAATGAAGTTTAGATGTAAATTACACGGCTTAAGAAAATTACAAAAATAGATAATGGGGCCTCTAATTAAATCAGAGAAAACTTTAGGATCATTTTACTAAATAGTTTTTTACAAACTCTGTTGAAGAAAGTAAAGTTGTTTTCTTATTGCCTCAAATATCCATATAATTCGAAAGTACTTCAATTTTGTTGTTACGAAATACGAAGCTATGCTAAATTGTTTGGATATTTATGTTAATGTTTTCTATGATTAAGCAAGGTAACTAAAAATGAAGGAAAGATAATTAGTTAAGTAGTCCAATTAATTGCCTGCAGCATATGTTGTCACAAGGAAATAACAAATTACTGAAGGGAGATCTTTAAAATAGGATGTTTCTTACAAACGCAGGCAATCGCAGGCAGAGAACAAATTACATTTATATTCAAATATTCTGGTTCCCAAGACCTCTATAATTTTTATCAGAATATCACATTATTATAGTTACAGATCATTTTTTATATTATATGTTACTCCCCCGGCAAAGTGTTCCCAAAACCGCCGATAATATTAATGGGTTATCTGGGGTAAAACAAAAAAAACAAACGAAAAAACTGAAAAGAACTCAAAACAAACAAAAAAATTTAACACATAAAAGATATGAAAAACTGCCGTAAACTGTTAAACCTTTAAATTCCAAAATTTAATTTTTTTTATTCAGATTTACCTTGCCGATTTGCGGTTGCCAGACAGGTCTTAATAATAGAAATCACTATAGATTCTTACTCATCTTTAGGCGGCAACAACTAGCACATAATTAAAATGAATTATATTTAACAAGCATGTATAAAAACTGCCATTTTTTACACGAAGTGTACGTAAAAATAAAAAACCAAAAAAGGTAAGACAAACATAAAACATTTAACCGTTTTTATGTGTAAACCCAAAAACCAACCGCAACCGCGTCGTCAATAAATATTTCGAAAACACCTTATGTACAATTTCTTGTCAGACTTGTCGGACAAAATTGGGAATATTGATTTCCGTTTGACTTGGACCAGCTTTGAATCTGTATTATTTTCCATATGCAAGACCATTACATTCTTGGGTCATGTATTTTGGGTCATCAGTTCATTGGATCTCCCTCAGAAACAAGTGACACTACGGCGTATATTCCAAATCGAATAGTTTTGTCAAATTTAACAATTTTACGAGTCTTTACAGTAATATGTTGACTTTAATTTAATTGGATTTTGGTTTAGACATTTACCAATGAAACAAAATATAAAAAAAATGGCAAAATAGCGGCAATAGGAAAATATTAAATAGAAAACTAAGAGATACAAATGTATTTAAAGTAAGTCTTAAAAATCTAAGGCAACTATAACATAACGACATATATACATGGAAATATATGCAATATGTTATAATTAATAGAACAGAAACAAAGTAAATTATATTTAAGTGCATAAAACTTAGATTTTAGTTGATCACCCTCTCACAAAAACAAAAATATGAATAAAAAAAATTACACCCACGATACAGGGGAACTTTGGAGCAGCTTAATAACTTCAGTTTTAAATAATGTATTTAAAAAAAAAATGCAAGCTCTAATAAATAGTAACTTAATAAAAAAAAAACCAAAACACAACTTGCATCTGCAAAATAAGAACAAAAACTTTATTGTGTTTAAAAATTAAATTCCAAAGAACCTTAAATATTGCTTTAATTTAGAAAATATCATCGTAAACCAAAAAAAAATGGTGTATCTAGAATATGAAAACCAAAACACTGCTTTTTTTATGATTTAAGTTAAACTATAAAATATAAAAAAAAAAAGAAAAAAAATACAAAAAAAAATGAAATAAAACATAAGCTGTAATATTAAAATGAACTCACAAGTATATAAATTTACGAAGATGAAAATAACAAGAAAAGGTTACATAAAACATTAAAGAAACTTAAAAGAAAATCGTGTAATGAGTAAAAAATGAAATACTTGAAAAATTTTACTGAATTCAATAAAAATATTATGTTGATATGGAATTAAGTAATTCCAAATAAACAAAAAAGGTTGTAGTGTTTTTATTATAAATGTAGTGTTTATGTTCACTTAGAAAACTTACTACAGACTATACTCCTTCGAGTTACTGGACGCCATCAAAGATGGACTTGACCTGATGGATAATAGGAAGACCAGCTTCTTGGAGAAGCTGCGAGCGTCGGCATTGAATCCCCTGAACAAAGTCGCTCCGACTTTCTCCAAAATCTGAAAGACCCACTCGACTGGACGGTAACTGAAGATCCTGAGGAGGCAGCTGATCTGCAGACCCTTGGAGTTTCCTAGGCCAGTGGCGTAGTAAGTTGGAGTCTGATTGGTGTCCTTTTCGTGACCCCCTTCAGATGAAAAGTTCAGGATTGTCAATTTACTTCATCGGACCCTAATCGAAGGAACGATTATTAATTGATTAAACAATCACATTTTTTATTGACTGTTGATAAACTCAGTAATTGCGGAAAACAAACTCAACATTACATATGAACTATTAATCATTTACAAGTCCGAGCCCTGTCGAATCGGGTCCAAAATAATAAAAACCCTAAAAAATTTTTGTCATCCCATAAATCGGGTCAAGAAGTTAGTTTATTTTCACGTTCGAAGAGGCACATTTCAGGAGATTTTTGATATTCAAAAAATGGCATTCTCTGGACACATAAGCGTATCGGGACAACTAATTCGCGATGAAATATATAGCGGGAAAACGCTTAACCGTCGATCCACATCATCGTGCGGCTCACCTGCAACGCAGATTTCACCCAAGCCATCGCCCCACAGCATTCCATCCCAAAAGTATTTGCTGAAGGACGAGAAGTTCGTTTCCATGTTGTCTGTGGCCGATTTGGAAAAGTCATCGCCTGACTCTGCGGACAGTTGGTCAGTTATGTACGAAGGATTCAAGCCGTCTGAGAGCCCAAGTGACTTGATGCCCTCACTGCACTTCAGTTCTCAGGCGAGCTCCCTGAATTATTTGCGACACGTAGACACTATGAAGGTAAGGCCTTATAGCTTCAGGTAGTGGTCTGGTATAGTTTGGTATAAAATGATCTAAAAGTCCTCTTCGTGGTATCCAGGGGCACCGTGAGCCTGATGCTGCCTATGCGAACTGGTACTCCGCCAAGCAGAGACAGCGCCAGAAGCAGGTACTGCGCCTGAAGCGGGAGCAGGAATACGACCAGCAGCGGGTGAAAGAGCGCAAGCAGCTGGCCCAAATGTGCTACGACCAGTGGTTGAAGGACAAAGCCCGTTTGGCAGCAAATCAACGTCTGGAAAAACACCTTCAAACGGCGGCAATGCAAGCCAGCATGGCACTAGCCAATAGTCCTGTCGATCCCTCCCTACCTTTGCCGAAGTCCGTATCTCCGCCTACAAAGGCAAGCCAACACAGCAAGCCAACACGGAATGTCTCCCATGACGAGATTCGGAAGGTGGTAGAGGGGTGGTGGATAAAGAAGCAGCAGCAGCAAAAAGCCCAACGTGAGGCAAAGAGGCAAAATATTATGTGCAAGGCGCTGGAGGAAGAGCGCCGCAAGCAAATGGCTGAGGTGGCCTGGCACAAGTGGATGTCCACCGTGAACGGGAAGCCAAAGCCAGTGCCCCTCAATCAAGGAATGGACTCCCTTCGGGGCACTATCTCCCATTTGTATGTCAATCCCCAGCCTTGGCTGGGCCCCATCAAGACACCAAAGTAATAGCCAGTCAGTTTTGTATACATTATTCTGATTTGTAGTCTCTGTATTGCAACTAAATAAGTCATTTAAATTGTATAAAAATTGTTTAGCCAATGTATTGTTCGAAAAAGAAGAAAATTAAAAAATAATTAATCAGTAAAAATTTTTTTTTTTTAACTTATTGCTATTAGAAGAATGAAGGATATGGAGAATATGTTTATCAACCTGTTTATCGTTATAAAAATGTATAAGGATTCAGATAGCATAAGTTCTTCAGATAGGTATTTCTATTTGTATTAAAAATATAGAAAAATCAGATTTTGTAATTTTAACAATATATGTATTATTAAACTGTCACTTTATCCTTCTAAAAATAAAACATTTTCATTCATCATTTGTGTTCAGTCACACCTATTTCGTATTAAATTTAAAAATAAATATGTCCATCATAAACATCTAACTAGAACACTTTTCCCCGCCATAAAAAACATGCTGCCTTTTGCTTCTCCCGATTCCAGCCATGAAAATGATTCACCATCATCATCCAAGCCTCCAGTTCCGCCGCCGAATCCAACGAGCAGGAATCAAAAGCGCCGCCAGAGAAGGAAGCAACGCCTGCAGGATGTGCAAAGTTCGCTGTACACCAGGCGCTTCTCCAACTATCGGTTGCCCATGGCCGCGGCGGTGGCCTCGTATTCGGAGGAACAGCTACTACGACTGGACAGCTACCAATCGTTCACAGCTCCGCCCAGCGACCGGGCGGGACGCAGCCCGCTCTTCGTAGTCCAGCCCAGCAACTCGCCCTGGGCACGACTGCATATGGTGGCCTGTCCATGCAGTGGATGTCGATGTTCTCTGCATATATCTTCGCTGCTAGGACACTACTTGAACGATCATCTGCCGACAATGGGGATTCCCCTGGTCGAGGTGACGATAGGCAGACGTTTTTCGCTAAGCTGTCACTTTAGCAGTCTCGAGAGCGATGTTAACACACTGCTGGGAGTATTCGCGTATCGTCGGCATGGCCTGAACCCTCTCAAGTGCCAACGGAATACTCACCTGCCTGCCAAGTACCGACACTATTCGCAGCACGACGCCCTTATGGTGTTTGCCTGTCGCACCCAGCATTCGATGCTGTGGCAGCAACGCAAGACAAAAAACGATGTCCTGGCCATCTGGGTCAGCACTCCACTGCAAACCGCGACCATTTCGATGCGCCTAACAGTCCAAGCGGAGAAATCAACCAGCTTCTACTCCAAGGAATTGAAGGCCCGTCCCATCCATCCAGATAGTCGGCCTTGCAAGGAATTTATAAGGACCGATAATAATGTCATCCTGATCAGCTTCGATGATCTACGCGGGTTGATGGACTTGGATGTGTGGCAGCAGATGCTAATGGTGGATATGAAGGTACTTGGCGAGGAAAAATTTTAAAATTAAAGTAAAGGGACAATAGTGTTTTGAATATTTTTGGCTCTGTATTTTTTAATCTATAAGCTAAACATTGAAACATACATATGAATTTATAAATATTAAGAACAAAGTATCGGAGATTACGTTTAACTTAGCAGCTTCCTGCTAATCCAGGCTTCATAATTGCGCTTCCATTTCGTATTTACAATCAGCAAATTACCAATTTGGACAACTGCACAGTTTTACTTTGATATTCATCACCTTACTTATATTTCATATAATTTAGCAAGTTACATTTTCAATTGCGAAACTGGCAGAGTGATTTACAATTTTGAGCTTACATAAAATTTTGACATTAAATATGCTATATTAAGGTATTAAAAATATATATATATATATATATACGGTTGCATATATGGTAATTTCATATCATCAGGGCTTTGGAAAAGCCGCATGTGCGACCCGCAGCTATTCAAAAATTGTACTAGAAAACAAGAGAGCGTCCCGCTAGTGTTGGTTGCTCTCCAACGCATTTGGTTTTTGGCGATTTTTGGGAGCGGCGCATCACTTTTTAACACAATATAACAATGGGGGGAAATTTTGTAAAAACGGGAAAAAACACTGTGCACACAAGGCGAGAACTAAACGAAAACTATAAAAATTAAACTAAACACATCCAGTAAAACAGTCGCCTAGTGAGAATGGCCGGAATCTGGCTCCGACTACTACCCTGCCTTCTGAGTCAACTTTTGCTTTTGCAGAGCCTCGAATGCCTCAATTTCTTTCTTTTCTTTGGCTTGGTTGCGGCGCTCGTATTCCAGGCGATGAGAGATAATGCGTTCAACAATACGCTCTGTTGTCATTTCGTTTCCAGAATCGATCAGCTCGAAGATCGCTCGTGTTTTCGGCAGGGCATATGGATCGCTCTTTCCGTCCTCCAGCGAGATCGGTGTGCGACCATGGCAAACCACATCGATTTTGAAATGTTCTAAGAGTTCTTCTGTCACGCAATAGGGCGCACCAATCACAACCTCGTTGACAAACTGTGGATAGATTACATGAGTGATACACTCGTTAAGGACAAAGTAAGGAAAAAGTACCTTGCATGCCAGGACGCTGAGAACGCGTTCATGAAGATTCATAATTGGGTAATTGCTGCCCTTGTATGAGTTGACCACAGGATCTGTGTGTAATCCAACAATCAAATAGTCACCCAGTTTCTTTGCCTTTTCCAAGAAGTCCAAGTGTCCAACATGAAACAGATCAAAGGCGCCAGCCACATATACCTAATAATTAAAATAAATGTAAATAGTTTTCAAATAAATTAAAAGTATTTGAAAAACTTACGATTTTGTCGCCTGGATTGGGGGACTTGCCATCGCTAAACTGAATGATCTTTTGGGTGGTGGGCAAGAACTGACTGCAACCCGTCCATGGACTTTTGGCAGCCGAATCTTGACCCATATTGGATGAACCTGAACGGAATTTTATTTGATGTTTTAAAATGTTCACTGTTTTTTTGTGATTTTTTTTGTATTGTATAAGCAACAGACAAATGCAGCGTGTATTAATTAAGTAGCGGAATTTACGTTTAGGATTGGAATTCGGTTTTGATTCAGATTTTGATATTTTGATAGCAGTTTGGTCATTTTGCATTTTGAATTCATTTCGCGGCGCGAACACGCACAGGATTCATAAAAATATATATTTTTTTTGATCATTTTTTTGGTTAGTGGCAAACAGTGCGTACATAGAAATAAAAAAGAGAAAGAGTAAAGATGTAGAGCAAAATAAAGCAAAGAATTAGTCAGGGTCAACAAGGTCTGGTAAGGAACTAAAGAGTACATACATCTATGCGCAATATAGGTAGGCATTGAATCAAATTACTAACAGACACCATATAATGTCCTTACTTAGAACTGATTTCAGCGAATTATTATGCGCAGCATGCAGAAATATAAACAGAGTTTAAAACAAATATAATTCCGAATAGTGGTGATGTGAAAAAATAGCTTAGGACTGTTAGTAATTGTTAAAAATGAGAGTATAATGGCATCTTTGCACAACACGAACTTGGTGCTATGTAAGAGATTAAAAATTAAACACAAAAACGAAGACACACTCCTTCAAGGCGATCAAAAAGCAGGTACTACCTTCTTTCTCAATGTCGTATTCGGCCGATCCCTGGCGGAAGTGGTTGCGGGTGAGGAGCAACATGCGACCCACCAGATCTGTTGTTGAGACTCCAGCCGTGCGGCGGACTTCCCTGAAGAGAAGACCAAGTGGAGGATTAGTTGGAACTTGATAGATTAAAGGGATTCTGACTCACCTGTAGCGGTTAGCTGACTTGACCAGATGGTATGTATCCACTCCCTCGGCAGTCATTGTAATATCATCTGGAGATGAATCAAAATAATAAAAGTTTTTTCTCAGCCAATAGAGATATCCTGCTAACTAACCGCCATGGACACAGAAATCACAGTTGTGTTGGTCAAGGACCTCCAGAGTTGTGACGTAAGGAGCCCCAAGAACCACTTCGTCCACCCACTTGATGCCCTTCACCATCTTGACGCGCTCCTCCTCGGTGAAGACCGGAGGTCCCTTGTGCTTGGCTATCTCCTCGTCGGTGTGGATGCCAACAATTACTTTATCGCCAAGAGCTTTGGCTTGTCGCAGGGAGTTGGCGTGTCCGAAGTGCACCATATCGTAGCTGTAGAGGAAAGGGAAACCTGTTAGATAAGGCGGAACAAGTTTCTTGGTACCGGAAATGTTATTTTGCTAAAATTGAATTATATTTCCGATACAAGTCTTCTAAGAAGTAGCAATTAGATGGCACAAGTCAGCTATAAGTGTCAAGCCACCATGACATTCCAAACATTTGATGAAAGTGAGTTAAGTAAATGACTTCAAGTATATGAAAGTGAGTATATGATTTCAATGAGTTAAGTAGTCAAGTTTGCTTAATGATGCCAGTAGAGGTTGGTAATACTCCCATAAACTGGCTGGTCATTCATTGTAATTTACATAATCGGATTTTAAAGAAAGTCATGATGAAAAAATTAATTTAGTAATTTAAAGAATTCCCTGTCTGTTACGCAGGCAAGCATTATTCATAGACGCACGTGCCGAGCCTGTTTTTGTTTCGATAAGTGACCGACAACGTGAGAGGCCGTTTAAATTCCACTTAATACCAATTATGTGTATATATGTATGACCTACCTTTTCGCACTCAAAATAATTGAAAGTAAATACTTTCAAGCTTATTACTTAAGGCTTTGAAACAAATTCTCATATTATATGCATGGGAGTAGCAAAATTTCCACTTATTGACACTCATTTCTAAGAGAGATGACCAAGAACCGATAGCATCTGGCAGAAACGTGGTCCATTTTGTTAATGGAAGCAAAACCTTTGCTCCCGGAGATTTTTGAATCAGAAAGAAATCTATGCCGATCGCGGGGATCGGAACAAAAGTAAACAACCATACTATGTACCCACAATCCATCCGACAGACACTGGGGCCGCTTAATCAATTGAATGAGCAACGAGCAGCGGCAACGACAGCACTGCCGACTTACTTTTCTGATTAAAAAAATATCACGCGATTCTCAGTAGAATTTGTTCTCTGACAGCGAACCCCAAGCCAGCAAATCTAGTGTGCCTAGTGGATTTGGTTCATGGAGACTCTACTAGTACTACCAGCTCTATAAAAAAAAAGGCTTCTGCTCTCTTACAGTATTCCAAGTTCATTGACATTTACCAGAAAGTTGCGGGCAAGTGGCGAGCAAGTGGGGATCGTTAGGTACATTGAAATCACCAAAATCAATCTCCCCTGCTTGCGTCAGAGCTGGATGAGTCTGTGGCCGTGCTGATTAAAAGATTTTGGCCCATTTCGCACATGTTTGGCTTGACACTGGGTTATACCCGTCGTCCGATTACCCAGCAACATTGACAAAAAATATTGTTTGTTTATATTTTGATTCTGCCCGGGAGCCACTGATGATTATTTAATGCTGAATATGCTGCTACTCGGTTACTTATCAGCCTGGAGCTGAATGAATCTGCACCCTATAACAGGCCTAATCTACTTAAAGCGGGCCAAATTCCTCAAATAACCCGGAAGTGGAGAGGAATTTGAAGTGCTTTGTGCAATTTTAAATATTGTTAAATTTCAAAACGAGAACACTTTGGCTATAAACTCCATAAACGAAGCTCTACGTGGCTTTTCATACCCAAAGTCATACCTTTTTCGGGAGGACATGAACCCTAGAGCTAAAAATATAAAAAGTCCAACTATTTAAACATTGCTGTTTTTTTGGTTGATTTTTAAATTATTTTCCAGCTGTACTAATACTAGCCTGGAAGCTCTAACCCTACAAAAAATGTCAATTGAAATAAATATAAGGTACTGGCAGCTTGGAAAGCCGCCCGGTCGAAGCGACGTGGCCAGCAATTTGGTCCATGGGCCGGGGAAATCACGTGATGTTCAGGGACTACCGGCGTACTGGCGCACTGGTACAACCAACAAGGCCACGTAAGCCTGTCCATAAACGAACGCTCTGATCCACATAAGGAAGGGAGAACTATAAAGCGGCAGGGGGACGTCATTCATCAAACATAGGGGTATACACAGAGAATCGTACGATGATTTTATTTTTGTTTACTGGGTGTGTGTGCCTTTTCAAATTGGAAAGGGATGTACATACCTCGCATTTTTGTATACATATAAGAACCCAGGGAACTGCCCCACGGATCGAGAAAAGACAGAAACTTATGTACATTTTGTTGCAATTTATGAGCAACGAAACTTGTTGTGATAGGACACTTATCCATGTCGCCATAAAGTGAGTAATTTCTAACAAAACTAAACCGGTTTCAACGCATTGCAGAGATGATTGTCAGAGGGGGGCGACTACTAGACACTATAGATTAGGGGGTGTCTTTATTATTTCTAAATTTGTTTCATTATTTGTGTGATTAATTTCCAACACGAACAGAACCTAAAACCTTTTGTTTCACTTTCAGCGAAGCGTAAAGCGTTTGCCATTTTCCCAGCCGACCTTGAACCTGAAATCGACATTTTCTATACGCGTATGTATTTGCCATAGCTATATGCTATAAGCTATGTATATGCATGAGCCACAGTTTGGCACATATTCGTTAATGAACGCGGAAACCCTGAAAACTAGTCAGTCCACCCAAAAATGCCATTTATCGCGCCCCGATTCCGATTACGGAATCTATGGAACCTGTGGCCTCTGGAGGGGATGATGTAACACTACATTGTATATGGAGAACCGTTAGCTGTCCTACTACCCTACCTTAACTGGTTTCTTAAAATAGAAGATTCCTCTTTGACGGAATCCCGCCTACGACGCTGGTCAAAGTGACTCACCATCCGTCGCACCAGACGCGGACTTCCTTCTTTTTCGGCTGACCATTGCAAGGAGAGTTGTTGTCAGTGCTGGGGCTGGTCTTGACGCAGCTGTCGCCGTTGGCCCGCTTGTCCTCCATAGCTAACTTATTGAATTTTCCAATTTAGAACGGCGTTCACTGTACGCACATCGATGTTTCAACGTTATTCTTTACGTTGTTTTGTTGATTGTTTCAAGGCGATACCTCGACGACGTTCACACTTCGAGCACTGGGTGTAATTTGTTCTCAACGACGTCGACTCTCGCTATATTTATTTCCCGAGCTACTTAGTTTCCATGCTCAAAACCGAGAGTTCACATTGGGTGACGACTAGCCTTATCAGCGCGGGCGCATGAAAAACCTCTTGGGGCTGGGTCTCCGTTCTGGTGGAGGGCACTGTTACTTTTCGTCTCGGTTTGGTCGCACTGCCACCAGGCCAAACCGAATAGCCGTAAATAGCTAGAGTTGATTAGTCATCATAAAAATTAAAATTACTTTTTACCAAAAAAATTAAAAATTAAAATTTTTTTATTATGTAATTTTTACTTGTAGCACAATCATGTACGGGTAAATTAAATAGAAAGCGACATTGTAGCAGGAAGTGGAAAACACCTGTGTTAAATCCCTTTCCCTGCAACAATATATAAAACCCGTAAAATATTTACACTAAGTCGTCTTACTTTTATGAAATATAAAAAACAACCATAGCTAGATTCAGATTGTCGAATCTTTTCACTTTTAGTATTGAAAAATAGCCAGATTTGGCAAAAAACAGCTTTGTTGCACTGCCAGTTATATGGAAAGGCGTTTGGTCCCACTATACAAAAAACAATATTTATTTATAATCAAGAATTTCAAAATATGTATATATGCAAAATAGTTGAAAATACAAAACAATAAATTCGAATTTCTTTAAATTAAAAAACCAAACATTTTGTTAAAAAGCCAAGGCCAATGTTATTCCAAGGCCAATTAATATTACTAACATCACTTCAGTGTTTAAGTTAAAATATAAAAATGAAATAAAAATATTTATGTCTTAAAAATATAAGTTATTTTCAAATGGGTAATGATAATGTAAAAATATATTTAGAGCGGCCGTCCTCGTAGGTGTCGAATACAATAAAAATGTTTTTTTTTTTCGATACTATCGCAATAGCTGAAACTATCGATTGTGTGTTTGGCTAGAATTTTTTCTACCAATCAAAAAAGATATTTGCTGCCAAATAGGAATGTAATACACAACAAAAAACAAGAAATACGCAAAAGTAGAGAACATAAGAATCGAGACAAACAGACCCGACCCTGATATTGAAATCATGCACCGGCACTGTCAGTTTGGGCACTGTTTAGTAGACAGCATCAAGTATATTTTTTAAATTTCACGTGCTAAATTCAGAAAAAATTCTTCCACAATTGCTACACGGTACGTTTCAAGCATTTAACCGCAACGGAGTGACCGCGATGTCGAAGCGAGGAGCGCGGCTCATGGCCTACGTCTCGGCCGAGGAACAACTGCTGGACATCTACTCACCGTTGGCAGGAGACGATGTGGAAGCCATAGTGGCCGGAAGCGCCGGAACAGAGACAGTACCTGGAGCGGACGTTGGAGGAGCCCTTGTTGAGAATGCAGATTCGAACTTGGACAGTAGCTTGCCCTGCGAGCAAGACCCGGACCTGGATCCAGCAGTGGATAGTATGCTGCATGTGATCTCGGATAACTCAGACATACGTAGCCTGATCTCAAGCGATGGCTTCGGTAGTGGCGGCGGGTTCAAGGGCTGGGACGAACACCAGTCCTGTACGAGCAACATATCCGACGGGGCGCATTATATCTATGGACTGTGCCGCCGCATGTTGTCGGCCGAGGAGCCAATGGCGACGACGACCGCCAACTGGGACCGTGCTCCGGAGAAACGCTCGCTAAGCTGCCGTGATGTGCAGAATGATGGTGGGTTCACACACAGTCTCTATTCAGTCTCATTCATCTTCTCCAAACCAATAAGACTTTGTCCTCACTCTTAATTTCAATTATGAATTATTAATTTTTACACAAAATGAAATAGAATAGCTAGAGGATTACTTTAAATAAATATTAAAAATACTTCCTTTGACACCTTCTTTATAGACTCGCCTGAAGATCCTATTTCTCTGTTGCACGCCGTCGCCCATAATCCCGGTGTCCTGCTCACCAACGGAAGCGTCGACCAATTCGTTTTGGTTCCCCATGGAAACGAGGACGATGAAGACCTGCAGCCAGTGGAGGAACCGTGCGTTATCTATGAAACCGTTGACGGCGAGAACATGGTCATGCTAGCGGAAGAGCATTGCTGTGAGATACTCGTCGCCACGCAAGGAGTGGCCAACGAACAGGAATTCGCCAGGGCCATCCTGATGGCCGGAAATGGAGGTGGAACGCTGTTGGGTCTGCTGCCCGACGAACGGAATGCGAATCAACGTCTCAACGGGGCGTACATCGAGGAGGTGATTGGTGGTCTGGGAGAGGACGAGGCACGACTGACGGACGGGAATAATGTCTACCTGAGCGATGCCGCTCTCCGGCAGCCACTCATACACTCCGAAATTGTGGAGGACGAGGCAAACGAGGAGAACGAAAACGCCAGCTTTGTGGACGACACGCCGATGGAGGAAGAACGTCCTGACATCTGCCAGGTATACGATCATGAACTAGAGGACCATGACGAAGACGAGGACTGTGTTATGGAGCAGCAGCCCCCAGTTCAAGCTATTATGATCACAGAGCTGGAGGAAGAGCATCCCCTACAGGGCCAAACTGCCCACAGGATGACGCGTGAGCATAGCAGCCCCACAGAGTTTCCAGTCAGCTCCTCGTCCATGCCGAACGGAAGTTATAACTATGACTACGATGACGATCTGATGGAAGGGCATGTGCCGTCGAAGGTGGCGCCTTTGAAGCGCAAGTGCCCCCAACTGATGAAGAACACACTGTACGCGGAGGCCATGGACCGGCGGCTAGCCAGTATCTGTCAGGCGCAGCCTCAGATGAGTCCTGCCGAGAAAGTCTACAGCTGGGAGACGGCGGCCACGGAAGAGTGCACGCCCGTCGAGGATGTGGAAAGTTTCCAGGCTGCCTTCGAAGAGCACGAGGCTGTCAAGGCCCCGACCCAACAACACAACTTTCTCGAATTCCGGGAAATGTTGACTCGCGACCTGGAGAAAGTTACCCGCGACATTATGGAGGCGTTCGAGGTGGGGGAAGACGAGCCACAGGAACGGGTGGTTCAAAGGCGCCTCTTGCACGTTCTGCCCACCGAAGAGACCATTGTACTGGACGACGATGAGGACGACTGCTATGAGGTGGTTGACATGGACAATGCCTCCGTGACCACGTTGGTCCCGGAAAAGAACGACACGGAGGAGGAGTTGCAGGATCGCCCTGTGACTGACGTGAAAACCATTGAAACGCAGACCCTAGCGGAGACTCAGTACACCAAAAAAACCTCCACCACAGACCTAAAGAAGTTCTCGCCCGAGACCCCCGCAGATAGATCCCCACCGACTCCCGGGTTAGTGGCTACAGTTTCCCAGTCTCCGGCAACCCCAAGAGAAATCCAAGAATCCACGGACACCACCTCGGGCGACCAAGTGGGGGCAGGAGACCGACAGCTGGCCAACCGGGTCATGGACGTCATGCGACATCAAGTGCAACACCAGTTTATAGGACAACCGCAACCGAATCCGTTGTATCCTTACCAGGAGACGACAAGTGAGCCATCGGGTAAGAGTACTGCATCAGAACAAAAAGAGAGTATCCTAATTGGAGTTCTTTCGCCCACAGGGACGCCTATGCAGATGGACTTGAACCGGAGACCGCAGTACGCTAGTCCCAACGATGCCATGTTTTACGAGCAGCAGGAGTTCTGCAACTACCTGGGTCTCACCGAGCTGGCGACGGCTAACGCGGTGGCCACTGCGATGAGGGAGCTAGCCAACAGCACCATAGCTCGTCGCTCGCTTCGAGTGCGTCCCCAGCAGCAATTGGACAGGATGCGCAGCGATGTGCGCGGAAAGCGGCGGGAGAAGGAGCGGAATCGGCATCAAGGAACCGACAAAAACAAGCCGATGAACACAAGCAGCGATGGGAGCACCGACAAGGACGACACCTTCGCGTCCCAAGTGCCGCCACCAGCTAACGAGGGGGATGTTGGTCTCGAATCAGTTTGCGAAGCGACTACAGATGCAAGCGAGCAACTACAGCCTGTCCTTCCGGCCAAAGAAAATCCTCTAGCGGATCAGATCCAGGGCAACGGCTCGGATGCCAGGAAGGAACTGAGAGAAGAGTCCAAAACGCCCGTCGAGGAAGTGAAGAACACCAACGAAGAAAATCCAAATAAGATGAAATGGAAGAACACGGGCATTTCCACCATGATGCAGGATCTGCAGCGAAAGAAGCTGGAGGAGAATCGGGCCAAGTCTGTGGAGGCAGCCTTTGCTAAAGTCTACGAAGCGGCGGCACCTGCCCAGTCCAAGGTGCTCGAGTGCATGCAGCAGCGCTTGCGCCAGGCGCGCGAGACCAAGCCCTCCATCTTCATCATTCAGGCGACCCACAACGCTTCCTCCTCCCAGACGCATACGCCGACTCCCACGCAAACCTCTCGGATGTCGTCCTCGCCGGCTCACCTACTCGAAGCCTGTGGCGATGTTTCTGCGCCGCATCCCTCCGCGATAGTCTCTTCATCCAAGAAGCCGGCCCACTTTAAACCAAGTGCGGAGAGATCAGCAGGAAACCAATTGAATCGGGCAACCATTGCTACGAACCCTAAGACCGCAAGGATTCCGAAACACAGGAAGACACATGGGGCACCCAAACAGGACACCCCAAGAGTTCCCAAACGACGGCGAACCACTGTTGCAGCTCCCCTACCTGGGAAACAGCCTCGTGTTCGGGACTTGGTGACCCGTTCCACCACCCACTTGAACTCCAAGCTGCTGCGCAACCGCAAGGTGAATCTGCTCAAGACCTACGCCCTCACGGATGAGGTGACCCAGAGCCGGGGAAAGCGGTTGAGTGGCGGCACCACTCAAAGCGCCAAGAAGGTGCAAATGTCGAAGGCTGCCAAGTCGAACCTAAAGAAGCCGGAGCCTGCGGAGAAGGTCCTGCCCGAGCAGCACCGACTGCAGCAGCAGCAAGTGCCGCCCAACACTCCCCGCCGGAGCACGATCGTCAAGCCGAGCACGACCCCCACATCCACTTCGACCAACGGTCCCATCATACCCGTGAAACGCACCAAACGCTTGCGTACCAAATCCCTACCGGCCACTTTCGAGAATCCCCCTGTTTCCAATGTATCTGCTCCTCCGGAAGCCACTCAGTTGCCCCAAGTTGTACCTAAAACTCCATCGGATGAGCAAAAAGCTGCTGTGCGGGAGTCAACCCCGGAGAAAGCCTATGCCCAGCCTGTTCTAATTTATCCTCCGACCCCACAACCTGCATCCTTACATTCAAAGTTCGGGGGTGACCGGCGCGTACGACAAAATGCAGGTGTCGCGGCTTATCCTATTCAGGAGAACATCCTCCAAGCCACTCCGCCAGGCGGACTGCTGCGCCTCAACGAAGGGTCTTCGCAACTCCCGAATCCCCTCAACCCGTTGCACGGTCAGGTCCTGTACATGTACTACGAGCTGGAGCAGCTGATCGTGGTGCAGGAAAGCTGCATATCCTTTTGGAAGTTCTCCAAGGTGTTCAATGTGTTGCATCGTCCCCGGCATTTTGCCTCGCCTCTGTGTGGGGCCCCCGATGAGCAGTCTACCAAGGAGAAGGATCTCGAGGTAGAACTGGCGCCACGGTGGATGAACCTTGGCCGAGTGCGGAGAACAACCACAGGTAGGACTTTGACATACAACCTGCAATGAGGCACTCATCCGATTTTTATACTCTACAGATATTGAGATCCAAGCTCCATACGGTAGCCGCATCTGTGTGCACAACTCCACGCCCGTGTACTTGGAGATGCGCTGTCGTCCGTTGGAGCAACACAAGCGTGAAGTGAAACTGACGTCCCTGCACGTGAATGTGTATTATTTTTGTGAGGAGGAGTTGCGGCCCCGTATGCATTCCGTGCACTTGGATTCCGTGAACTGGTGAGTGTAATCCTTCATTCAGAAGAAAAAAACTTAATCCGGAACTTGTTTCATCCGACAGCGAACCATCGAACGTGATATACACAAGTATCGCGGAATCCAGATACTTCGTCATGGCCTGGCAGCAGGAGGTTATGATTGGGAAGCCACGCTCCGGCATATGCAAGTACTCCCTCACCCCAACCCTGGACACACTAGCCTCCATACGGGAGTTCAAGCAGCTGCGCCACGAACTGTATCACATCGAGTGCCTCTCGGAAGACCGCTTAATTGGCTACGGATACTCTCGGATCACCGTTTGGGATCACCGCAGCGGAGACACACTGATGAACTACGATCTGGGACGTCCTCTGGGCAAGTGCCTGGCAGCTATGCATTACCCCAGCCTTGATCTGGACCAGAGTAGCATGTTGGTGCTCTACCAGCTCATGCAGAAGCCGGCCAGCCAGGCTGAAATCCATGTCATTGCCTGTGAGCTGTCGCATGCCACGCCGTCGCACCGGCTGTTGCATGTGCATCGGCTGCCGTCGCCGCAGTTCGAGACACCCCTGGAGTCTGTGAACACCGGGGATCATCTTATCATCAAGTCAGCGTCCAACGACGAGGCTTGGATAAGCTCCGTCGACCCGCGTCAACTGACTTACTTGGCGCCGCAGGCGAACGGGGAGCAGCGCTTCTATGTCCGACACAAGTCGCAAGTAATTGTGATGTCGTCCAAGTCCCTCATGGTGGACAGCATAGCGAACCACATGCTCCAGCTAGCCCTCCAGCAGCAGCAGCAGCAGCAGCAGATTGTTCCCCCAATAACTGAGCCCTCGCAGCCCAGTTGTGTTTCAACTTTTCCAGTGTAGATAAATTGTAGGTAGTCGTTGCCTTGGAACAAGTATTTTGTGTTATTGCCACACTCTTTGTTTAAAACCAATTAGGAAACCAATCTCTTGACGCCTTAATTGCAAACTGAACGGCCCAGTTGGCGCCCCAGTTGGTGGTGCGAATATAAATTTATCAAATTGATTAAATTCTGATAGTTAAACCGTAAAGACCACATCATCATCCAGTTGTTTCATCTAGACTAAGTTAGTTACTTGCGTAAGTCATAGTTCCCGATAGGAACTAAGCCCAGCCCTACACTTTCGTTGTTTAAGTATTTTTAATTCATTGTTTTTCCTTTATATTTTCTCAAAGAAAAACAAAATCCTTCAACTAGATTAATAATTTAATTTTCTGCTCTGAGCTGAACTAGCCGAGTAAGTGTCATAAGTTCAAAGGAAACACCAAAATGAAAAGAAAATGTCATTAAATGGAAATATAAACATAACAAATAAAAGAATACTTTTTATTAAATCGTTAAGAACTATTTTGTTTTTGGGATCTGTAACCAATATTAGTTTTAAAATAATTTTATTTTTATCACAAGTGCCTATAAAAAGTCCCCCAATAAAAGTACATATTTTTCTTAGATTTTTTTTTTTTTATTTAAAACTACTTTTGCACACAATCTATTATATTATATTATTTTTAGCTAAACACTTTCGCTCGCCCTCCCGAGATACTACATTTCTAACTAGTACTTCTTAATTAATTACCTTTTAGTTAGTCGTTATGATCTAGTTTATGTACACGAGCTTTACTTACAAAAAGTAAAATTCATCTAAAAATCGCGAGGCTGCGGCGCCCAACTTTACAATAGAGAATGTACGAGGATGTGAGTCCGGCCAGGAAGCTATTCAGTAGCAATTCATTCCCTCAGTTTTCGGTTTCCGGATGAGTTAAGAAAGTCTTAGGTGTCTAGTAAAGTACAAGAATTTCAAATTTAGTTTCTCTTCTATCATTTACAAATTACGAATCGTGAAAAAAATATATATCTACTTTGGCGGACACTACTTAAGAGTAATGGAGACCAGACCCCGTCGCAGGAACCGTTGCAAGCGCAGAAGCTGGGGGCGGGATGGTAGCAGCTAGCACTACAATTCCTTTTCCGGCTTTTGGCTTGACGTCGCCGCCGTCTCGTTCTTTCGCTGCTCCTTAGCCAGCTGCCAGCGCTTAAACTCCACCATCTGCATGATGCGAACACGGAACGGTCTTCTCCTCATCATTGCCGACAGTTTTCCAAACTCTACACTGTACATAAACACGACTGGAATGTTGACATCGTCATTCCCGTCACCGGACATAGCAAACATGGGCTGTGTCTCGCCGGAAGATCCCGGTACGTTATCACAGACAATTAGCGCCGCTGCGCCCGACTTCTGAGCCAGACGCGCCTTGCTCACGAAAGTGCAATCACCTCGTTCGGCAATCAGCACCTTGCCCTTCGCCTCCGCTGCGTTGTCCAGCCTGTCGTCGCAGGCGCGCAGCGGCTTGGCCAACACAACGTCGCCCTCGACAAACTGATCGCCAATTAGCTCCGGGCTAAAGTGCGATGGTCCGGCCATCAAAGCGGCCCAGTCCTGGCCCTGTTCATCCGTAGTGAAAGCCACAGCCTGGACGGGTACAGAAGGGACACTTTAGTAACACCTTATCACAATCTTTTAAATAAAATGAACTAACCTGCAATGCCGCCAGCTGGTTCATGCTCTGCATCTTGGTTAGTTCAAGCATCTCCTGCATGAACTGCAATCCCATTTCGCCTTCTTCATGGCTCTTGGCCTGGAAACAAGGATGAGTGGATATATCAAGTAATTTTTGTATAAAATAATGTGAAAATGTTGGCGGGGAAAGCGGATTAGGCGAAAGAAACCAAAAAACGCGAAACAGAAATAAAACTTACATTATAGAAACTATGAAACAGTCGCACCTTGCCTTGGCTGCGGTCCCCTACCGACACCATGGTGATGCCCATGTCGTAAACAGCTCGCAGATGATCCGCATTGCTTGCCTGAAAATCCAGGGCACTGAGTCGCTTCCCGCCGCTGGCGCGCGGGCACGAGCCCGTAATGAAGTTGCGCAGTGGTTTGCGTACTTTTTCAGGAAAAAGCTTATTGGAACTGGGGCAGGTACGCATGAAGTCGAGTACGTTGTGCTCTTCTGTTTGGCGAAAGCCTACAATTGATTCAATATATGGATGAATTACTTCAGAAACATCTGCCAAAGAATGACATTACGTGGCGGGTTACTTACTAAACGTCGCATTCCCCAATTGGGCGATCGAGAGGGGCAGCAGGTGCGCCTCGGTTGTGAAGACAAACTCGTCAATGTTGATTATCAAGTCGTGGGGATCGGAGAAGAGCAGAAACAGGTACTTGATTGTCTCGGAAAGGACAAACGAGTCCATGCGATCTTCGTGCTTTCCGGTGCGAACATCATTGACGGCCGCATAGCCACAAGATACCTTCGCATGCTGCTGAAGGGTCTTAAGGGCCCGCTTGCCAACCTGCAGATAATGATGGTCCCCAGTGGCCCGATACAGGAAGTACGTGGACTCGATGAATTCGGGACGCAGTGGATGCTGGCCCCAATGGATTTGGAAGTCTACGGTGAAGGCTTCTGGAATAAACGTGTGCATCTGCATAACCTGTTGAAGAAATCCCATGAGAACATGTTCTTCCTTTAAAGCCTCATCACATACTTGATACAACATTTCGTGGGTCTGGACGGCAGGCTTCAGGTCGCCGGAAAGGACTTGCAAGCCCGGCCAAAAAGCCAAGAGCGAGTCCATAAAGTTCTTCGACTTGGCATGTGGGCGGTGCATGAGCACGTCCAGCAGCATGGGTCCCTCGCTGACGTACTTCATCACAGCGTTGTAGTGGCGGTTGAATCGGGCCAGGTACTTGTCGTCGCCCAGCAGAACATACGACTTGAAGAGGTACTCGTAGTAGCTATCGATTCCCGCCCCCACGCCCGAGTCGCGGCGGACCCAGTCGCCGGAGTGGACGTTAAGCACCGTGCCCATCAGGTCGGAGCCGCGGTGTCGCAGTTTCCACAACGCATCCATGGCTGCGTGGGCACGCACCTCGAAAATGGGATCGCCCGTGAGACGGGAGAGGGCGGCAAATTCCAAAAGAATGGTTCCCGCACACGCAGTGCACGTCTCTCGAGACTTCTTCAGCTGCGGGTCCTTCATACCAAGACGCAGGTTGACGCGGGCGTGCGGTATTCCAGTGGAGGTATTGAAAGCTGGGAGGAGGCGATAGCCCAGCTCGCGGGACATTTCCAAGAGCTCCCCCTTGTACCAGTGCATGGTGTCGGCCTGCTTCTGCAAGTACTCGGCCAGAATGTGGGCAGACAGCAGGCCGCCGACCATACGGATATTCGTCTCAAAAACCGACACGATGATGTCGCTGTCGAACTGAACATCGCGGATGACCAGCTTGACGGCATGTTCGAACTCCTCAAAGTCGCCCAGGAGGACAAGAGTGTCCAAAGAATCCACCAGGGTCATAGAGAAGCTTCAAAAGAATGGGTTTTGAGTAAATAATGTTGGCATTGAGACACAACTTGCTTACTTTCCGAGAATGTCGTCCATGTCGCCTCGTGAAGGCGTTATCCCCCGATAACGTCCTTTGCAGGACAGTGGCATTAGCTCGTCGGCAGGATAGGCGTTCTCCATGTAAGCTCGATATGCATGGTAGAACATATCCCGGGCTTCCTCCCTGCGATTAGATCGAAGAGTTACCAATTGTGACAATAATCAACCAATTTTGATAATTGTTGATTAGATTATTTTTAAATAACAAAAAAAATTGAAATATCTTAGCAATCAGACTCACCTCAGTTCGGCCCTCTCCTTGTGAGACATGTTCTGCGTGGGCATGGAGGTTTCTGTGCTGAGGACACAGGCCACCAGGATCAGCAGCCCCAGTATGAATGTCACTACCAGCCGCTGGCCGGGGCCGGGGCAGGGGCCTGAGGCGGAAGCGGGGAAGACGGCCGAAAGCGACATTGTGTTGTGGGTCAAAAGCAACTTCGGCAGCTGAGCTTGATGTTGACGTTAAGGTTGCTGTTGGTGGTTTTGTGTCTGTTTCCAGCTGCGTTCGTTGCCGTCGCCGTCGCCGTTGTGACGTTGACCTTCACTTTGAACGTGCTGTTGAAACGGGTACGAGTGTGTGCGTTAATGCTAGTCTCCTTTTGGGCCCGCTGTCCGCTGGATTACCTTTTTAATGCGAAACGGAAAATTTGAATTTTGGATTTTGGATTAAATCTGGAACCCAAAACGATGTAACAACGAAATTTGCTTTAAAAATAGCCACAAAAGTGCTCACCCGCAGCCGAAACGACGACCTAATTTTCAAGTTCCGTCCGATGCCGTGTGTATGTGCGTTTACGCACTTTTTCCAGCAATTGTGCGTCGACACTGCGAATCATACATCGCAGTGCGGCATCGTTCCCAAATACATTGTAATTGTTCCTAATCTCGTTGATTTTCCGTCCCAGTAACAAATGACCACGACTGCAGCTTAGCGTAGACGCCTCCAATCCCCGCCAGAAGTTCTTCCCGCCAGCTCACGATGTATGATAGCTGATAGCTGGGTGAAGTGTTTAGCCGTAGAGTGCTTTGCTGGCGATTTCCCAAGCGTATGTCTTATCAACGCCGCAATTTTCTTTATTTTTATTTTATCACAAAAAAAAACCACTTGCGCGGAGTCCGGCAGTGTGACCTAATCCCCCGAGTTGCTTTCGATATATATCGGCGATTGTTCCATTCAAAGAACAGTTCGCGCTCCCGCCACCAGGTTTAGAAAATGGTAATTACTCCGATTTCAATATTTTAATATTGGGCTAACATAGTCTCTTCCAGCGGCGCAGCCTGGCGCCCAGTCAAAGGATCGGCCAACCGCCTGCCTCCCGCAACGCCTTTACCCCGCCACTGCTGCAGAAGAAGAACAAACGGGCCTGCCAGAAGGATATCCGGCTGGACACGGATGCGGATGAAGACAAGGAGAGGAAGCGGTTTGGACTGCGTGATGCCACCAACTCAGAGATTCCCCTGCCCATTCGGTTCACGGCCAACAGTGCTTACGAGCTGGCCATCGCCCAGGTGCTGGCCAGGAAGTTCAAGGTTCCCATCGACAACTATGTGCCCGATTACGGGGGCAACCGCTGCCTCGGCGTACGCCGTGTCGTCGTCCGGCGGCCACTTCACGACCCGCAGGCCTGCAACGCTCTGGTACTCTTCCAGCCACCCAGCTACACAGAGCACGAGCGAATGGCCATGGACCCGAGCAAGGTGCTCGTTCACGTTGTGGTGGATCCGCTCCTGAGCAACATCCTGCGACCGCACCAGCGCGAGGGGGTGCGCTTTATGTACGAGTGCGTGGAGGGCAAGAAGGGCGACTTCAACGGCTGCATCATGGCCGATGAAATGGGTCTGGGCAAGACGCTGCAGTGCGTCACGTTGGTTTGGACGCTTCTGCGGCAGGGCCCCGAGAGTAAGCCGACAATCAACAAGGCGATCGTCGTGTCGCCCTCGTCCCTGGTGAAGAACTGGGAGAAGGAGTTCACCAAATGGCTCCAGGGCCGGCTCCTGTGCCTCGCGATGGAAGGCGGCACCAAAGAGAACACCATACGCGCCCTGGAACAGTTTTCCATGACCTCCTCGAGGTTAGGCACTCCCGTCCTGCTCATCAGCTACGAAACGTTTCGTATATACGCGGAGATCCTTTGCAAGTATGAGGTTGGCATGGTGATCTGCGACGAAGGCCACCGACTGAAGAACAGTGACAACCTCACCTACCAAGCACTGATGGGTTTGAAAACGAAGCGGCGGGTTCTACTCTCAGGAACACCCATACAGAACGATCTCACGGAGTACTTCAGCCTGGTCAACTTTGTGAATCCCGAGATGCTGGGCACTGCCGCGGATTTCAAGCGCAACTTCGAGAACAGCATTCTGAGAGGCCAGAACGCCGACTCCACCGAAGGGGAGCGGAAAAAGGCCATTGAGAAGACACAGGAGCTGATCGGCCTGGTCGATCAGTGTATTATCCGCCGCACAAACCAGATCCTCACCAAGTACCTGCCCATTAAGTTTGAAATGGTCATTTGCGTCAAGCTCACTGCCATCCAGCTCCAGCTCTACACCAACTTCCTGAACTCCGACCAAGTGCGTCGCAGTCTAGCCGGTAAGCTCAAATCCTTTTGGAAAGTTACTTGCTTACACTAACACCTTTTCCAAGACTGCAATGAAAAGGCCTCGCTGACGGCATTGGCAGACATCACCACGCTGAAGAAGATTTGCAGCCACCCGGATCTTATACACCCGAAGATTGAAGCCAAGGAAAAGGGATTTGAAAACTCGCAGAATGTGCTGCCAAGTAACTACAAGCCAAAGTAAGAATTTCATTCTCATTGCAAAAATAATTAAATACTAAAATGTAGGAACTAATCTTCTAGAGAACTCTGTCCGGAGTGGAGTGGCAAGTTCATGCTGCTCGACTTCATGCTGGCCGCCATCCGGGCCGATGGCAACGACAAGGTCGTCCTTATCTCCAACTACACACAGACACTGGATCTGTTTGAACAGCTGGCAAGAAAAAGAAAGTACGGCTTTGTGAGACTCGACGGCACCATGTCCATCAAGAAGCGCTCGAAAGTGGTGGACCAATTCAATGACCCGGATTCTGAATGCTTCCTCTTCATGCTAAGCAGCAAGGCTGGTGGTTGCGGGTTGAACTTGATTGGAGCGAATCGGCTTTTTATGTTCGATCCGGACTGGAATCCAGCCAACGATGAGCAAGCCATGGCCAGAGTGTGGCGTGACGGGCAGAAGAAACCCTGCTACATTTATAGACTTGTGGCGGTGGGTAGCGTCTCCTAATCCTTTAAAGATGAAAATAACAGTTTAAGAAACATTTCAGAGCGGCACTATTGAGGAGAAGATCCTTCAGAGGCAGACGCATAAGAAATCACTCTCCAGCACAATCATTGACAACAACGAGTCATCCGAGAAGCACTTTACCCGCGACGATCTCAAGGACTTGTTTAGCTTTGACCAAAAGATCCTTTCCGACACGCATGAGAAGTAGGTCCTATTTTATTTAAATGACATGGCCTGATAATATTTTATATTTTTCAGACTCAAGTGCAAGCGTTGTGTCCAAAACATTCAAACAAAGCCTCCCTCCGAGAGCACAGACTGCACATCCCACTTGTCCCAGTGGTATCACTGCTCCAATAATCGGGGACTGCCGGATAACATACTAGCCCAGGCCTGGACGGACAGCAAGTGCGTCTCCTTTGTCTTCCATCACCGGTCGCAGGCCAAGGAGGTTGTAGAGAATCCCGAATCAACAACTTCAGAGGCCGAACCTGTGGAGGAGGAGACTCAACCCAGTCGTAGAAAGCGCCCATCTACTCCCCTCAGTGATGACAGCGCCGATGAGGATTTCATTGGATTCTAAATAGTTTTTGGTTTATTTTTCGTTTTATGAACCAGATTTATGTTAGCTCTGTAGGAAACTGGAGCAATTGTCGTTGATTTTCGTTTAAATTTGAACAAAGTGTGTAACATACTCCAAGTGGAATGCGGAAAGTCTGGCAAACAGCTAATTGGGCCAGAGTATTCGTATATTCTCCCAAATACTGATTAATTTCTGTTACTTTAAGTCACCAATTGTTTCATATTTAGTTTATGTTAATTTCGAACGCAATGAAAGTCATCAGCAAAATATAAAACACTATGCAATGGTTGGATTAAAACCCTGTATAAATATTAAACTAGTCGCAGTACTAACACAGTCAGTAGAACACCTCAATGTATTCAAGACGGGAGCTATACATCAATAATTTTATGCTCTAGCTCGCCCCAGACATTGCCCTTCTCCGGAGCCTTCTGCAACGGCGATGGCTCCCTCTGTAGTTGCGTTAAAAATCCACTTATTGCTTGATAGTACCTAGAAGACAAGTATAATTTAGTTAAGCACTAAACATATTGATTATTTAGTCACACCCGTCTACTATCCATGTGTCGTTGTGCGAGCCGCCGGGGAACTCGAGCAGCCGCTTCAGCTCGCTGCCGCATTTGGCATACAAGGCGCGCATCATGCGCGGTGGCACTAAGTTGTCAGCAAGACCCGATATAAACAAAAAGGGAACCGAGCACTTGCCTATCTTTCTAATGGACTGGTACTGAAAACAAATTTAGAAACAATAAGTAATAATAATGTTGGAACAGCGACGGAACTCTCTCACCTTGTTCTTAAACATTAGATTTGGTATGTACTTCACTGAGGGGTGCACCAGCTTCACTGCCATTTCTGGTATGCTGCTGAAAGTGTTCTCAACGATGGCACACATAATCTTCTGCCCGTAAACAGTGTCTGCCGCTGCGTCAATTACCACAGCGCCGCCCAGAGATCGTCCGAACAGGATTAGCTGCGAGTGGTCGAGGTCGTGGCGGGTGTACAGATAATCGATGGCCGCCCGAGCGTCAGTGACGAGGCCGCGTTCCGTTGGCACACCAGTGGACAAACCGTAGCCTCGGTA
The DNA here is from genome assembly GCA_035045925.1 of Drosophila atripex. NCBI lineage: Eukaryota > Metazoa > Arthropoda > Insecta > Diptera > Drosophilidae > Drosophila > Drosophila atripex. The sequence goes on from JAWNOP010000070.1 coordinate 13,936,698, forward strand.
TTCCACCATAAGAACATTGCAGTGCAAATGGTGATAAATGCCCCACACCTACAAAGAAAAGGGTCTTAACTACATTGATGTATCTCTCAGGGAGTTTCTACAAACGTTTTGCATTCGATGACCCATGTTTCCGGCGTTGCCATGGAAGTAAATCAGCGTTGGCACCGACTTGCTTCGCTCCTCCGGCTGGGTGATCCAGAACGCATGCAACGTAACGCCGTCGGGCGTCTTGATGCTAACTGTGATGTGGGGCAGGTTGTGCATGCTGGGAATCGGAATGTAGATTCGCGAATTTGCGGGCAGATCCGGGTGGTAAAGCAACAGGTCCTGTGCATAGTAACATATCACTGCGGATGAAAGTAATGTGTTAGACTCGTAAATCCACATAATAATATGAAAATAACGTACAAAGGAGAACAATTGCGAAGACGGCGAACGTCATATATCCACCGTAGAAATAGTAGAAAATGAAGGTTAGCAGAAATGCAGCGAGAATTCCAACGCCGACTCCCCTCGACTTGGGCAGAGCTATGCCCACTTCCTTCATGGTCGCCTCTCGTTCAGCTGATCTACATGTCCAGCCCAAAATCCTCTGAGAAAAACAAAACCCAATCCAAAGGAATAACAACTAGGTAACTGCGGAGGAGGAGGTGCAACAAAAACAAATTAGTGATGCTCGATAACAACTTTGAAACCCGCAAAATACCATCGATACTTTCAGAACCCAAGTAGAAACGGTCCCACTGAATTTCAAAACATTTTTATTTTTAAAATCTATTTTTAATGTCTTATATCTCTTACCGTTTCGAGTTCTGCTGAATTACAAGCTAATTACAAATAAATTGCAAAATTAAAACGAGTTGGACCTTTAGAAAAGAAACATCCAAAGACCCACTAAAAAAATAATTTTCCATTTAAAAACGCGTTTTTCGTATATATTCCATGTTTTATGCATTATTATTGTAAAATACTCCAAATTAAAGTGTAAAAATTATATTTCTGTAAAGTTGCCACATAGTTTTATCCTTTTATTAGCGATGGCAAAGCTGAATATCCCAGGGATGCCAAATTTCTAGAGATCAGAGGTAGCACTAGCTGAAGAGATGGCACTAAAAACAAAATGGCGTATTTTTTATTACAAGAAGAAGAAGAAGTCGAAGACGACGTGAACATCTTTTGTGTGCCGAAAAAGTGCATTTAAAAACAAGTGGACAGCGGGGAAAGCGTAAACATTTGCTAGCGATTGTGTACAAGTGTATTGCCCGTATTTAATGAGCGCTACAAGGCAACTAGGAGTGCTACCACGACAATATAATGAGCCAGGTGAGTAGGCCTTGAAAAAGCTGTGAATGTCGAAAGTCGGTGTGTGTGAAAAAAGTCGGAAAAAGTATGAATTTCTTCCATCATTCGAAACCAGGCAATTCAAATCAGTTTCGTCTAAGTCGTCGTGTGAGTATGAACTAAAATACAGTGCTCCAAACGAAGCACACGTTCCGTATTGTGGGCGTGGCCGCTCAGCCCCGAAGTCCGCGGGAGTCTCTGTGCGAGACACCCGCACTCTGTTGGCTGAATGGGGCGTCTGTGAATGAGTTGGTTTGCCAAATGAAAGGATTTTTCACTTAAATGGACCTTGTTTCACCCATCTGACGACGCCATTCAACTCTCCAGTCTGTAATGTGGCTCTCAGTGTTGATTTTTTGAAAATCTGTTGGGTACCCATTTTCGCAAATTCTCATCAAATTCAGCCTTTTGGGTTTGTTTTCATCATCTGTGGCTCCAAAAATCCTTCAAAATGCCGGCATTTCATCGTTTTCCCGTGTTAATTGAAAATTTTCATCCGTTACGTAATCAGAAATCCAAAGGTAAAAATTTTTCATTGAGGAATTTTGGACAGATTTGCTGGGTTTCATGGTCACCAAATAGATGCCGGTACCTGGATTGTTCTTGAAATACTAGCTTTTTCCATTTAAAATTATTTACAATTTATTCCCAAATTATTTTAACATTTTTTCCTCTATTTGAGTTAAGTTTTTGGCGTGGAAGCCACTTATTTGTGTGCCAGGATTGAAAATACATCCGCTTTCGAGGTGTTTGGCTCATCAGGTTTTAGACCTTAGGGTGCTCCTTCAATGGCAACAGGTTTCTGTTGATCCCCTAGGAGATCTCTCCTGCTATTCCTAAAAATGATCTGCAATTAGCATAAATTTGTGTCTCTTTCATGGTTAGGCACTCAATGAATCCGCGAATAGTGTTGGCTCAGACGAACAAGATGATAATCGGGACGAGGCCAATCTCAGTGACAACAGTGGCAGCGGAAGCGGGAGTGGCTCCTCCGGATCGGACTCTGATTCGGACAGTTCCTCGGGAAACTCTAGTGATGCCTCCACGGATCAGGAGGCCAAGTCATCGACGGCGGCCGGCTTCCCTCCAACGGCAGCTGCAGCTCAGGCGGACAGCAAAACAAATGGATTCACCGATGACCAGGACAGCTCTAGTGCTGGTTCGAGTGGCAGCGATTCGGAATCGGAGACTGAGGCACAGCCCGGCCAGAGCAACAACAAGTCTAACGAGAGCGTCGACCGAAGCTCCTCGCGAACGGGGCAGGATGACGACGACGACGACGAGACTGGACAGCAGAATGCGACCAGCGAGCCATCTGCCGACGAGGCCAGTGATAGTTCCGCCAAAGTCTCTTCCACCTCCAGCAGCAGCAGCGTAAGTCCGGGTTGGTTTCTATTGAAACAATATTCTATTGTTTCTGTTGGCAGGAGGACGACGAAGAGGATTACAGACCAAAACGTACGCGCCAGGCACGCAAGCCGCCAACCGCCGCTGACAAGGCTCGGCGTGCTCCGGCTCCCAAGAAGAAAAAGAAAACGTGAGATTTTTTCGAAGAAGCTTTCGTTTTCCACATTTGTTTTTTCAACGCAATTGTTTACTTTCCCAGCTGGGACTCGGACGAGAGTGACGAGAGCGAGGAGAGTGACGAGGACACATCCGCGACGAACAAACGGAAGCCTGCAGCCACAGCCTCCAGGAGCAAGGCAGCTCAGCAGCAGCAGCAGCGACGCAGGATAAAGTCCTTTAGCTCCGAGGACAGTGATGACGATGATGCCAGCAAGCGGTAACCAATACTCCTGTCATTTCCCTCTAACCTTCTAATTGGCTTTTATTTTGGAGCAGATGTGCCACTCGACGCACTGCAGCTGCCGTTAGCTACAAGGAGGCATCCGAGGACGAGGCCACCGACTCGGAAGACCTGCTGGACTTTGAATACGACGAGAGTCAGGCAGCTGCCTCTGCGGCCGCCGCCGAGGAGGAGGAGAAGTGCGAGACCATAGAGCGCATCCTTGCGCAGCGGGTGGGCAAGAAGGGATGCACTGGCAACCAGACGACGATATACGCCATCGAGGAGAACGGATTTGATCCGAACGCCGGCTATGAGGAGCAGGAGAACTCCCAGAATGATGCTAACTCGGAGTGCCAGTTCCTCATTAAGTGGAAGGGGTGGTCCTACATCCACAACACGTGGGAGTCGGAGACCACGCTCCGCGAGATGAAGGCCAAGGGCATGAAGAAGCTGGACAACTTCATTAAGAAGGAGCAGGATCTGACCTACTGGCGCCGGTACGCCGGCCCCGAGGACATCGACTACTTCGAGTGCCAGCTGGAGCTGCAGCAGGAGCTGCTAAAGTCGTACAACAACGTGGACCGGATCATCGCCAAGGGCTCCAAACCGGATGACGGCACCGAGGAGTACCTGTGCAAGTGGCAGTCGCTGCCGTACGCCGAGTCCACCTGGGAGGACGCCGCTCTGGTTATGCGAAAGTGGCAGCGCTGTGCGGAGCAGTTCAGCGAGCGGGAGTGTTCGAAGTGTACACCCTCCCGGCACTGCAGAGTTCTCAAATACCGACCGAAGTTCTCGCGCCTGAAAAACCAGCCAGAGTTTCTGGCCGCCGGCCTCACCCTTAGGGACTATCAGATGGACGGCCTGAACTGGCTGCTGCACTCGTGGTGCAAGGAGAACTCGGTTATCCTGGCGGATGAGATGGGGCTGGGGAAGACCATTCAAACGATTTGCTTTCTGTACTCACTGTTCAAGGTGCACCACCTTTACGGGCCGTTTCTGTGCGTCGTACCGCTGAGCACGATGACCGCTTGGCAGCGGGAGTTCAATCTGTGGGCGCCGGACATGAATGTGGTCACCTACCTGGGCGACATCAAGTCCCGCGAGCTCATTCAGCAGTACGAATGGCAGTTCGAGGGCTCCAAGCGCCTCAAGTTCAACTGCATTCTCACCACCTACGAAATCGTCCTGAAGGACAAGCAGTTTCTGGGCACTCTTCAGTGGGCAGCACTGCTGGTGGACGAGGCGCATCGCCTGAAGAACGACGACTCGTTGCTGTACAAGTCCCTCAAGGAGTTCGACACAAACCATCGGTTGCTCATCACTGGCACACCGCTCCAGAACTCCCTGAAGGAGCTGTGGGCGTTGCTGCACTTCATCATGCCCGAAAAGTTCGACACCTGGGAGAACTTCGAGCTGCAGCACGGCAATGCCGAGGACAAGGGATATACGCGTCTCCATCAGCAACTGGAGCCGTACATCCTGCGGCGTGTGAAGAAGGACGTGGAGAAGTCGCTGCCGGCGAAGGTGGAGCAGATTCTTCGCGTCGAAATGACCTCGCTACAGAAGCAGTACTACAAGTGGATCCTCACCAAGAACTTCGACGCCTTGCGCAAGGGGAAGCGCGGCAGCACCTCCACCTTCCTGAACATAGTCATCGAACTGAAGAAGTGCTGCAACCACGCGGCCCTCATCCGGCCATCGGAGTTTGAGTTGATGGGCCTGCAGCAGGACGAAGCACTACAGACGTTGCTCAAGGGATCTGGCAAGCTGGTGCTGCTGGACAAGTTGCTGTGCCGCTTGAAGGAGACCGGCCATCGCGTCCTTATATTCTCCCAGATGGTCCGCATGCTGGACGTCCTGGCGGACTACCTGCAGAAGCGCCACTTCCCCTTCCAGCGCCTCGACGGCAGTATTAAGGGAGAGATGCGGCGACAGGCCCTCGATCACTTCAACGCCGAAGGCAGTCAGGATTTCTGCTTCCTGCTGTCGACAAGGGCAGGAGGACTGGGCATCAACCTGGCCACCGCCGACACGGTGATCATATTCGACTCTGATTGGAATCCGCAGAACGACTTGCAGGCGCAGGCCAGGGCCCACCGCATCGGCCAGAAGAACCAGGTGAACATATATCGCCTGGTGACCGCGCGGTCAGTGGAGGAGCAGATCGTGGAGCGGGCCAAGCAGAAAATGGTGCTCGATCACCTCGTTATTCAGAGGATGGACACCACGGGCCGCACTGTGCTCGACAAGAGCGGCAACGGGCACTCCTCCAACTCGAATCCCTTCAACAAGGACGACCTGTCCGCCATCCTGAAGTTTGGAGCCGAGGAGCTGTTCAAGGACGAACAGGAGCACGACGACGAGCTGGTCTGCGACATCGACGAGATTCTGCGGAGGGCAGAGACCCGCAACGAGGACCCAGAGATGCCGGGTGATGACCTGCTGTCCGCCTTCAAGGTGGCCAGCATAGCTGCCTTCGAGGAGGAGCCGAGCGAGTCGGCCAACAAGCAGGAGCAGAACGCCGGGGACGAAGAGGACGACAGCAAGGACTGGGACGATATTATTCCGGAGGGCTATCGGAAGGTCATCGAGGACCAGGAGAGGGCCAAGGAAATGGAAGATCTCTACCTGCCGCCCCGCCGGAAGACCGCAGCCGCCAACCAGGCCGACGGGAAGCGAGGTGCCGGCAAGGGCAAGGCCAAGCAGCAGGCGAACGACTCGGCCGACTCCGACTATGAAATGGGATCGGAGGGCAGCGGCGAGGACGGGCGCCCTCGCAAGCGGGGACGCCCCGCCATGAAGGAGAAGATAACTGGCTTCACAGACGCCGAGCTCCGGCGCTTCATTCGAAGCTACAAGAAGTTTCCGGCTCCCCTGCACCGGCTGGAGGCCATCGCCTGTGACGCTGAACTGCAGGAGAAGCCGCTGGCGGAGCTGAAGCGGCTGGGCGAGATGCTGCACGACCGATGCGTCCAGTTCCTGGACGAACACAAGGAGGAAGACCACAAGACTGCGACGGTGGATGAGACACCGGGCGCCAAGCAGCGCCGGGCTCGGGCCACCTTCTCGGTAAAGCTGGGCGGTGTCTCTTTCAACGCAAAGAAGCTGCTGGCCTGCGAGCAGGAGCTGCAGCCACTGAACGAGATCATGCCCAGCGCGGCCGAGGAGCGCCAGAACTGGACCTTCAACATCAAGACTCGGGCTCCGCTCTTCGACGTGGACTGGGGGGCCGAGGAGGACACGAAGCTGCTCTGCGGTATATACCAGTACGGCATCGGCTCCTGGGAGCAAATGAAGCTGGACCCCGCGCTTAAGCTCACGGACAAGATCCTCCTGAACGACACTCGAAAGCCACAAGCCAAGCAGCTGCAGACGCGAGCCGAGTACCTGCTGAAGATCATCAAGAAGAACGTGGAGCTCACTAAGGGAGGGCAGCGGCGCCAACGTCGTCCTCGCACCAAGGCCGTCGACAGTAAAGCTGCCAGTCAGCATAGCAGCAGTTCCAATGTCGAGAGTAAGCCGCACGAGGGCGAGGAGGCTGTGGTCGCCGCCGAGAGCAACGCCAGTCAGGCGGACCAGTCCGCTGCATCACCGCACAATGCCTCGGCCGCTGAACCGACCGGCGGCACTGCCAAGAAGGCCAAGAGGGCCAAGGCCCGGACCAAGAAGACGAGCGCTTCGGACAACAACGGCAACAAGCCCATGCACTTCACGGCCAACAACGAGCCCCGTGCCCTGGAGGTGCTGGGCGATCTGGATCCCAGCATCTTCAACGAGTGCAAGGAGAAGATGCGGCCTGTGAAGAAGGCCCTGAAGGCTCTCGACCAGCCGGACTTGAGCCTGTCGGACCAGGACCAGTTGCAGCACACCAGGGACTGCCTGCTGCAAATAGGCAGGCAGATCGACGTGTGCCTTCAACCGTACGGCGATTCGGAAAAGAAGGAGTGGCGCAGCAACCTGTGGTACTTCGTGTCCAAGTTCACGGAGCTGGACGCCAAGCGTCTCTTCAAAATATACAAGCACGCCCTCAAGCAGGAGACTGGCGAGGGGAAGGGAAAGGTCAAGGACGGAGTCAAGGATGCGGCGGGCAGTCCGAACAAATCCAAACGCAACGGGCTTCCGGCTGACAAGGAGAAGGACAAGGAGCGGGACAAGGGTGCCGGCAAAAAGAAGAAGAAGGACAAGGAGCGAAGCGGGCAGTCTCGATTCTCAGAGCCGGGTGGCACTTTGGCTTCTAGTCGCTTCGCCAACGACTCGCCGCTGAAACGGAAGCGAGACGAGAACGATGCGGAAGCCAGCAGTGCTATAGCGGGAATGCCCGGCGGTGGCATTAGCGACCAACTGAAGTCCATGTCGTTTAAACGTGTCAACATCGAGCGGCACGAGGACCGCAAGAAGCATCAACGGGGGGACTACTACAGTAGTGCGCCACCGGGAACTGGTGGCTCCTACGAGGGCAGCAGCAGCGGCAGCAGCAACACCCGACGGCAAGGCCTCAACTCGCCATCCACGCCCAACAGTGGTCGGAGTGGTCGTGCCGGTTACGAGCCACCGCCTGCCCCCTCCGGCTACACGCCAGAGTCCGAGCGGTGGCACGCCCGAGAACGGTAATAGTTGGTGATAGTTTATCACTGGTATGGTCTTCCTAATTGGTTTCCATTCCATTCCAGATACAGCCTCGACTATAAACGCGACAGGTACGATCCTGGGTATCCCCGAAGCGGCGGTGCCTCCGGTGGCTATCATCGCGATCATCGTGAACGGGATCGCGATCGACGCCCCGACAAACGTAGGTGAGTTCGAAACATGGTACTTCCCACTATTCCAAATCAATATTTAAATATTTCAATTTTTAGATATCCTTCCGCCCACCTGCCACCGCATGCCTACTCCAACCATTACCTGCCGCCCAACTACTACATGCCGAATGGTGTCGTACCAGGCCTGCCGCCACCGCCGCCCGGCTATCGCAGTGATCCTCGCGGCTATCCGGTCATGCCGCGCGACTATCCGGCCGATTACAGACGCAGCGACTACGAGCGACGCACGCAGACGTGAGGTGCCGGCACCCGATTTAGAACCTGAGTTGTACATAAAATATCTAGACCTAAGGAACCGAAACAGCATACAATACGTTTATTGTAGCGCCGCGTAGATCTGTACAAGAAATACCTAGAAGCTAGTATAGGCTACCATAAATTATGTGTCACATCCGATCGCACACTCGCAAGCCCTGTATCATTGAGCAGCATGGCGGCGGGCTAATGCCAGCAAACTAAGTTAGACCTACTGTGTATAAGTCGAGGGCTTTAACGTTCGTGTTATTGCAGAAAACATTATTTTTGTACTATTTAACTACTGTAGGCGGGTTATTGAGGTGAGCTGTTACGTGGCCACGACACAAGCGTCGTTTGAAAGCTTTTAAACAAAGATCAACCAATTCTCACTATTTATACATTAACATTTATTTGTAAACACAAACACAAAAAAAAAAAAGCAATGGGTGCCCGTCCAGGGGCATCCAGGAAGTCGTATCATTGTAGCGATAAATAGCAGCGGACTATGGATTTGTTTTATGTCTATATTGCATTCAGACTTTTATATACATTTAGAAATAAACAGCGAATGAATCGGAAATGTGTAATTTAGTTAAATTTAAAGCTATTACTATTAACGGTATAATACCATAAAGTGCGTTGTAGTTGACGTCAGATCTATTATATCAATAAATTATAAATTATATTCGATTAAAACTGACAAACTGGTGATGTTGGTCCAAAGGGTGCTACGCAGTGAGGGAGAAATCTTCGACCAGCTATCTTCATAATCAGGATCACCTGAAACTGTATGCGGATGTCCATACAACTGCTCCAATATCTGTTGTATATAAAAACTGAACTTATAAATGCCACAATGCCAGCGATGGCCATATCTTGGCCAATTTCCAACTGATTCATGAGGGGAATACCTTAAAAGAGTTGTGCATCAATTCGCCATAATTCCGCATCAAAATCTGGAAATAACATATTTTTCATATTTTCTTTGAAATTTTCTGACTTGGAAGGATATTATGGCCCCGGAGCGATGGACATATCTTGGCCAATTTCCATCCGATTCATGAGAGAAATACCTTAAAAGAATTGTAGATCAATGATGGAGCATCATCCATATTAATGTCCAGTCTTTTAAGGACCTATTTGCTAACACTTAAAGGTAAAAACATAATTGAAGTATGTCTGGGAAGCTGGAACTTTTAGTAATGTTGATATTTTAATGGTTTCATTGTTTTTATTAATTAAATCAGCCATATAACTGAACATTATAATCCGACATAATTGCCAGAGCTTGCAAAGCTTGTAAAACAACTTAATATTGCCATCATTTTGAAAGAAAACCTGGTTTTTAACAAATTAAAAATCTGAAAATGTAAACAAAAATTTTTACAAAAATTAATTTTGTTGTTGGAGTTATCCCCTTAGGAGGTATCCTCTTACTTTGCCCTGTTCATTAATTTGGAATTATGTAACCGAACCTTTTTGGATGACTTGTTCCTGTTCATGAAATCGCGCTCTCTTTTAAAATAAAATTTTTGTAATGGGGGGAGACTATAAATCAATTTTCACAAAATAGTTTTGAATTTTGCTATACTCTGTATAGTTTTTGCTCCAAAAATACTTGGCAATTAGCAATTATTAAAACTAATCTTGAGAATTAGTTTGAATTCCAATTCAAAAACTCTCAGAAACATCCGATTAGAACCGTACTTTTAAATCTTAACCATTTCCCAATCGACTGTGCGAGTGGCAGTTTTGGGAACAAAGGCAGTCTTGGAACAAGAAACTGGTTTAGATGTCTAGCCCGACAGCCCAATACCAACGTAGCAGCGTTATCAGAAACACAAACAGCATGTGGCAGTCCCAGAGTCTTATCACCGGCAGGCCACAGTAGTTACTTTTATCAATAGTTTTCGTTTATTGAAATTTCTCATCTCTCTTAGGTGGTCAGTGTATAGGTGCCTCCATGTGTAAACTGGCAGCAGATACAAAATTGTTTAATGCGTGTCTTTAAAAATTAATAAGAATATAGTGGTGGTAGTGGTGGATGTACGATTTGAAGTGTGGAACTTTGGGACTTAGCAGAACTTCCATCGGTTGCCGCACTCGTTGCACATGACGAAGGTGGTCATCGGCTCGTCGGCGGATCGGGTCTGCAGCTGGTTGTAGGTGCAGTTGCGCTTCTTGCACTTGCCGCACTTGAGGAGATCTGTCTTGGTGCCCTGCACGGTGGCCAGCTGGGCATCGTTAATGGCCTCCTTGACAAACTTTTCGCGAAGCTTCTTCATCTCATCGCTGGCCATCTCCTCGGGCGTCATCTTGGCCAGTTGCTTAGCAGAGACGGCGCCGCACATGAAGTTGCCGCGCAGGCCAGGATTCTTTGGATCCTTCAGATTGGCCACCCGCGACCTGATACGGTTCTTGTACTTCATGTCAGTGTTCTTGAACTCGGCGTAAATGGCATCCTCCAGCTCGGCCGCCATCTCCTCGGGCTCGGCACATCCCTCGGGAACCTCGCCAATCTTCAGGGCAGTGGTGAGCATTTCCCGGCACTTGAGACGCACTGCATCCGTCATACCGCCAGACGGAAACGAGGTCTGGGACGACGATGCCCTCTTCTCCTCGCGTTTGTCTTTCGAAGAACTGCCGCTGCTGCTGGACTTGTCCTTGCTGGAGGACGACTTGCTGGCGGTGGATGAGGTTTTTGAGGCACTGCTGCTGTTGGAGGCGCCCTCCTTGCTGGCAGAGCTATTGTTTGGCGTCGTTGGCGCCGGATTGGCCAAGAACCGCTTCCAGTTCTTGATCAGCGTCTTGGCAAGCGCGATGACCTCCTCGTCCTTGCTGCTCTTCCGCAGCTCATTCACAGTCATACCAATACGTGTCTTGGTAAGTATTTCCAGGTTGATGCTCAGCGTCTGTAGTGTCTTCAGCAGATCCAAGGCCTGGTCCTGTCCCTAGAATATAAGAATTTCGGTATTAACATGTACATTTCAGACCCTATAAGGTGTTTCAACTTACTGTGCCGTCGCTAGACGTAGATATCTTGCTCATCTTCTTCTGAATCCGGAACACTTCGTCCTCCACGCTCATTTTGTCAGCCAGAATCTGCCGGAAAGGAAGCGAAGAACAGAGGTTAGGTTAGCAGCCAACTGCCATTTTCCGAGGACGCATAAGCTGAGCTAAGCCACGCCCCTGGGACTAAGCTACACAATACTTACCTTGTTTCGCTCCAATAAAGGTTATTGTGTTTTTTTCGTGTGATTTTATGTTACCGCACTACCCGGACAGTGTGGATTTTTTGGCGGCTCCCCTTGGACGGCAAAAACAGCTTACGTTTGAAATAAATACTCCACAGTCCGCAAACAGAATTGTTATCTTATTTCAGGCCTGATTTTGTGTTGGGAATGCCTGGATTTTGATAAGTATTTAAACGTCTCCAATAGAAGTTGTTTATATTTTCTTTCTGTATTCGCAGAACGTGCGGTGGAGTGACCGTGTTTGCACTCAAATTATCGAAATTTTCGATGTTAGCGTTGCACATCACTGAATTTCTTAAGGGTTTAGTTTTTAGCCGTTTTTAGTGTTGGAAAACAGGCCGAAAACTGTTGGCCAAAGCGCCAAAAACGTAACCGTCAAGCTTCGTTCAGATATGGCGAATTCAATCTTAAATGTGTCTATGTTTAAATAAAATATTTTAAATTTTTTTTTAAGACGTAAATACAACAAAATACCTACGGTTGCGATGCAGTGGCAACTTTAAACCGGGAAATGTTGGTAGCGGGAGAACTGTTAATACTGTTATCTTTGTTAATGCTCTCCTAGAAAATAGATTTAAAGATTTTAAAATCTTAATGATCTACAAGCATTCTTAATTGATTGCCACTTGTTTTTAAAAACGCATTTTGCAATCCTCATTTTGAAACGGTTAGCAATAACTCTAACTTTGTGAGACCGTTGCATTTCCATTAAAAAATACCATAATTTATTTTTCCGAGAGGCTAAAGTTCCTTTATGGTAGTGGTCCCATTCAACAACATCTTGCTCACTTCCGGTCCCGCCAGCGAAGAAGCTTGAAATAAGTGCAGTGAAGGAGTTTACTTTTAGTGAAAAAGTTAAATATTTTATTGCAAGAACTTATCAGGTGAGTTTTAACAATGACATTATGTTTCTGCTTTACATTTCGAACATTCAATGAACAAATATTCACAAGCACGAAAATCATCTTGCATTGAAATTTCATTTCGCGTTCATTTTCTTGTTTTAATTCGTTAGGCCTTCAGCTTATATGAAGCTTAATCAATAAGAACTTTGAATATTTTTACAAAGCAACTGTTACAAGTAAACTTTAAATATTTTTACAAAGCATCTGTTACAAGTAAATTTTCCAAAAGTCTACAGAAATTTCGGTTCGATTAACTTCATGGGTAATATCTATTCAAATTTTTCCTCTGTCTTCTATTTTCCTTTTCGTAATAATATAGATTTTTTTGAGTGAAAATCATTAAGTAAATATTTAGATATTTCTTTTTTCTTTTTCAAATATCCTATACCAATATAACCTTCAAAGACTTCCAGTGATTCAAGAAAAAATTAGTGATTTGCCAATAATCCTAAAGATTCTCTTTTTGATCAACTACTCAAGAGTAGAAAAGAGTAGAAAAAAAAATTCCCAAGAAATGTGATAAAAATTAAAAAAATAAAGATGAAAAGGATGAAGTAATTATAAAACTGTAATTAAGTTGCTGTATTTTAAGATCCTCTTTTATTGAAAGTTTGTGCTTTTGGAAACATTTCTAAAACTGTATGAACTCAGTACTTTCGCATTTGTTCTGTTTGTAAAAAATCCTCAAAACGTGCAATTTCGCAATTTTCATTTCTTGATTCTTCATTTCCATTCTTCTTTACACCATTCTTCCAAATTAGAAATATTCATGAAAATGTGCAAGTAATTCTATGAACACATCCTCCAGTTCTTTCTCGCACTCTTATTCGCATGGCGTCCTTTTCTCGCCTCTGTTTTCTTTCTTCATTTACCGTTAGTTCTTAGAGTTGCCAGAGCTTGGTTGTGCATATCAGTGGCAGCGCAGAAAGCTTAACAGAGTACTTTACAGAGCTTTCGGAGGGTTGGCAATCCTGTCAGTCATCTAATAGAGGTCTCCTGGCTCCCATTATTCTTTCATTTACTTCGGTGACCTGATCCAGTCAAGACCTCTTAGAAGAACCCTAAAACAAGTGAACAGTTTAATAGGAAGTGTATTTTCTGAAGTGCAAACTCATACCAAGTGCAAGTTTAACTCAACCATTGCCAAGTAAGATATTAAGAGCAATTGCTTTCTTTTTTATTCGGTCGAGTCTTAAGAATTCGGAAACAGTCTGCGTGCTTTCTTTTTATTAAATAAATTTTTTTAAATTCATATTAAAAGGAAACGAACAAAATACCTTGATCTAATTTCACAACGCTTCTTCATTCAAGTATTATTCAGCCTATCGGGCTTCTCTTATTTCGGCGTATCCTCGTTTAGTTGTGTAATTAAATTTAAATTTTACAAATTTTCGCAACTTTATTCAGTCTTCTGACTTTCTTTTTCATACTATTTCGGTTCATTTGTTATTATTTTTTGATTAAAGCAAGATTATATTCAAACAATACGTTAATTCCTTTCATTCAGCCTTCTGCTTTTCTTAATCGCTATGTTCCTATTTCTTCGTAAAATTACTATTAACGGTCACAATTGTAGCATTTTCTTTAGCTTTTTCACTTTCGTTGCACGTTGTACCTCGCTTCAATTCCATCGTTCCTACAGTGTGCAACACGCATGCGTGACGAGGCACCTGCAACCTTGCAACTGACCTGCCATTTTTGTCTCTTTTTTCACAAATTTCTTTCCATTCAAGCAATAGGTTTTAAGTTTTCGCTTTAAAACAAGTGATTAGCAATTTGCATTAGGTTTGTATTAATTTTTTTATTTTATTGTCATAATTTCGGGCGTTCCTTCATTGTGCAACGCGTCCATACATCCGTGACGAGGCAGGTTGCAAGTGGGACTTCCATTTTGTCTTCTTTCCTTTCAAGCACTTCAACTTCAAGATTTTCAGATTTCCAAAAGCTAATGAAAAGGCTACCCAATTTTATAAGCTTTCATGCTTTTCCTTTTTCTTTTTTTTTTCCAAATCCGACCAATTCGAGGATCTCTGACGCATGCGTGACGAGGCAGGTTGCAATGAGTTCCATTTTTGGAAGCTCCTTTCAAGGATTTCTTTCCATTTTTTTTTTTTTTTAATCTTTTCACTAATACTTGCCCATGCAGGCATTATATCTCTATTTTGTATCAACAAAGAACCATTTTTCCCTTATTTTGGTCTTTATAATTAATATGTTGTGCAACATGTCGTACTACCCATGCGTAGCGAGGCTCATTGCATTCAAGGATCCTTTTTTGTTTCTTTTTCCCCAATTTCTTTCCATTCAAGGCAAGTTCTAGGCCTTCAAGATGTTTCTTATTTGTCCCAAAAAAAATACACCGTTAGCCTTTTCTTTTTTGCTTTTTCATTCACTTTTCAGGATCAATTTAACTTAATTTTTTTATATCCCATTCCGAACGTTCCTCCATCGTGCCACATGACGAGGCACGTGGCAGCGAGCTTCCATTTTGTTTTAGCTTCCATTTCACCCTTTCCCTCCCATTCAATGCAAGACTTTCTTTTTTTTGTTTTGTTTATTTTATCAAATTAATTTCCATTTTAGGTTCAAACGAGTTCTCAATCTCAACACTGCCTGCTGTTGAATGGTTTGTTCTTTGGGTCAAAATACAATATTTCAAAAATGTCGTATATTTTGTTCATCTAAGTGCTTTCTCCTACGATTCTTGTTATTTTTCATTATTTCTTTAATTTCTTCTGCTTGTGTTGCTGTCGTCATAAAATTGTTGTTGGTTTCCCTAGAGGGTTCAGTAGCCTATCATTGATTTTACGATTTATGTACGAATATATATATATATATATATCTCATATATAATTTATACAATTTCTAATTGTAGAAGAAACAATTTTACAGGGATCTTGTGAGTAGGATTTTGGTTTTTTTTTTTTATTTTTGACTCGAAAGCGCTCCAACTTGCTGGTTGGTGGAATTTTAAATCTACTTATTAAAGTTTTATATTTTTTTCTCCAATGGTTATTCAATATATAATTTTTTTTTTCACTGTTTTCTGTTTTATTTCTTTAATAATTCTTAAAATAATATTGTTTTTTTTTTTTTGTATTTCAGTGTGTGTTTCAGTTAGGTTTTTATATTTAAAAGTAGATAGTATATATGATGCATAGGTTTGTAATTTACTTGTTTATAATTATTAAATTTAAAAGTTAAATCGTAGAACTTGCATCAAGAAACACAATTACAAAGGTAACACTTACTATTCTTTCTGTTTTCACTTTCTTCTTTTTATTTTTGTATTTTTGTTTTTTCCAACTACTGAGTTAAATATTTGTCCATTTAGTTTTTGCTTTATTTTAAATAAAAGTTAACATATTAAAAATAAAAGCTTACACATTCTCCTTGAAAATGTAAAAAAAATGTAACAGAACAAAAATCATATGAGTAATTTAATGAAAATGCTTTACAGTTCTCGCAATGAAAACTATTTTTCGTTTCTTTTGTATTATTTTTAGGGACTTGCTTCTTTTTATTTTATTTTTTTTTTTAAGAAACTGTCGTGATGATCCGTATCATTACTAAGTGATTTGATTATTAGGATGAGTTAAGTGAGTAGTGTGGTGATAACATAAAAAAACAACTTTTATTTGCATCGGTTTTGCAATAAAAACATTTTAAATATCCGCGCTCCAGCCTAGCCTAGCCTAGCCGTTCAAAGGATGCAGGATGCTCTGCTTGTCTCAATCTTGATTTTAATTAAAAAATCAGATTAGTTTAGAGCCACGCATGAACTAGAATTGCTTTGTGGGATAATTTTTAATTTATGTTTAATTTTATTTTCCATTCTCTTGCTTAGCTTGGATCTTGGTTTTAATTTTTTATTTAGTTTTTTTTTTTTGTTGCTTTTGGCTTTTATGGCGGCTACAATTGGATTTCTGTTGCGAAGGTTTCTCTTGTCTCTGCTGTGATATATGTAATTTATAAGTTTTATTTTGGTAACCTGCTCTTCTGCCAGCCCCCTCCTCAGTCACCAAAAAAACATCAAGAACTTCCTCCTCCCTCCTTAGGCCAGTGTGGGGAACTGACGCTCATCGTTCACCTTGGGAGCAGCATTATTCTGTTGCCGTTCGAAGCGCTTGTTGGGTCCCGGTCCTCCTCCTCCGCTGTTCTGGTTGTTGTTGCCCGGGCCGCGGCGATCGACGGGCGGCCGATTGTTCGGGGCAGCCGAAGCACCGCCGCCACCGCCATTGTTGCCGCCCTCATTGTCCGCCCGGTTGTTGTACTGCTGTCCGGTGGAAGCACCGCCATCCCGTGGTCCGCCACGGTTGCCGCCCTCGCGATCGCGCTGTCCACCGCCAATGCCGCCAGGACGTGGGCCACCACCGCGTCCACCGCCACGTCCACCGAAGCCTCCTGGTCCGCCGCGGCGACCGTCGTTGAAGTTGAACTGGATGTCCAGGACGCGCTGCTGGCGGCCGACGCGCTGTGGGTACATGGCAGGATCGTATTCAAGTTCCTCTTCGCTCTCGTTCTCCTTCTTCTTGTTGTTGTTCAGGACGATCATCTTCTTCCACTGGGAAGTGTCTTCACCTGCGATTGGTGAGGAGGAACAGTGATTAGGAATAAGTTGGTAGGGAAAACTATAACCACCAACCTTCTCCGGCTTTGCGGATGTTGAAGGTCGGCTTGATGCGCTGTCCCTGTTGTGCCTTCCACTCGTCCAGGGTCAGCTCTTTGGTCTCCTCCTCGGCGGCCGCCTGCTGCTCTGTCTGCTGCTCGTTGCCTGATTCGTCAGCCTTGTTGCCACTGGCGCCGCCGCCCTCGGCATTGTTCACACTGGTCTCGCTTTCGTTCTTGTTCACGTCGTCGATGGCCTCCTTCACCGATCCCCAGTTGTGGGCACCAGCTCCGTCGCGCTTGTCCACAGCCTTGACACCTGTAGGATTTAAGTTAGTACTTGTATTACATTTTTCTATTTTAATTATTTCAGCTGCAATAGCCTAGCGCCCAACAAAGAAGCTACAAGCCAAGTCTCTGTAGAATCGACGTCCAGCCAAACGTGAGTAGTAATTAAATATATATTGAATTCTAAATATTAATTAAATTACTTTCTTTTTTAGGCAACCGACGAGTTTTTATTCTTTTTCATTAAAAGGTATGTGGAGCGGAAACAGAAGGATATGTACTAGGAACTAGGAACTAGCATCTATAAGAATAGCTACTTAAATACTGACTAATTCCTAATTAGGTCAACATTAGATACGAATAACCTTGCTTCCCGTTTTTATTTTTCTGTTAAATTAGCGACCCTCTGCGCACATTCCCAGATAAGCCGCCGACCAGTCATGTGCTGTAATCAGATTTAGGGGCGAGCTCTTTCCTCCACCACCACCCCATTTCGCTTTTTATGCCTATGCCTCTATGCCGCTTCCATAGACAATTTCAGAATGGGCCTCCTACAGACACCACAGCACTGCGTTAGACTAGACTAGGGAGGAAAATGCCGCCAAGAGGAGGCGCGAACTATTTTTAACACATTTTTCTCTTCGGATGTTCTGTGAGGTTCTGTGCTTCTCCTTGGACTGTTGCTACCGATTGCCATGCTTTTAAGCATTTTGATTTTAATTTTGGATATTCCAAAAACGAGAAGTGCTCGTGGATCGTGGATCGGGGTGGGAGGAACTACTAGCCATATATATATGTATTATAGTTTAGCTATTCATGATGGCCCGGCCATTAGTATTGATCCACCACGTGAGCCACCGATACTACTATGTGGTGTGTGTGGCTTATGGGCCACTCTTATCTATCTACTCTTACTTTTAGTTTATCAATCAGGCATAGCTGTGCTTACTATTCCTGTTTAATAAACAACTATATACTTGGCCAGTTATCAGGATAATTAGTTTCGTGTAAACTTTCCTCCTCCTCCTCTGGGCCACCGCCTCTTCGTGTCGTTGTCATGGAAAGACTATTTCCGTTTTATTTGTTAGTTTCTAGTTTGGGTGGGCGGGCAGTCGTCCCCCTCCGATTGTGGTTATGTCGGCGCCTGCCTCCCAACTAACAGATCTACTTCTAGGCAATGGTAGTACTACTCACCGGTTCTGTCTGATCCCGACTGGCGATCGAATTCGCGCTTCCTGTTCTGGCCATCGTAGTTGCGATTCTGACGCTGGGGCCGGTCCCCGCCAGCACCGCCTGGACCGCCACCTTGATTGCCGCGGTACGGACGGGACTGCTGCTGGCCATCGGGTGCTCCTCCGTTCTCGCGGACATTGCGACGGTTGTTGCGCTGCTCGCGTGTCTCGGCATTGCCGTTCTGCTGACGGAAGTTGACGCTGCGCTGCTGCTGCTGTCCCTGTCCCTGTCCTTGGGTCTGGCCCTGTCCTTGACCGCTGCCAAATTCACGTGTTCGATTACCGCCAGCTCCACCTCCCGGCCGAGGAGCACCCTGTTTATTGTTTTGGTTGTTGAACTGCTGTTTCTCGCCGTTGGCCGCGAACTTCTTTCCATCGTTCTTGTTCAGAGCATTCGGTTTGTTTTCCTTCTCGGCCTGGTTGGGCTTCTTGGGATTGGGTCCTCCGCCAGGAGCAGCGTTGGGTGCCTTGGGCACCTTGGCGGCTGTCTTGGCGCCCGATGCACCACCACCCGCAGCAGTCGGCTGCTTCTTCTTGCCAGCTGCGGCTGCTGCCGTTGCCGTTGCTGCTGCGGCCGTCGGCGCCACAAGATTATCTAATGGATCGCTGACATCGTCGTCCATGAACAAGAGCTCATAACGATTTTTACCGGCGCTGTCCATGATGGTGAGGTGTGTGGTTCTGCTTGGTAGGCTTGCTGCTGCTGTTCCTGCAAAAGAATTTTACACAATTCTTCAATTGATTGATTTTCCTTGCTCTCGGCTCGCCTCACACCACCCCTTTTGGGGGGCAACGGCAGTTGTCTTTTCAAAACGCTCACAACCCACAAAATCAATTAAATTTTTTTCGATTTTCTCATTTATCTTATTGGCAATGGGAATAACTTAATTTTTGTCCATTAAATTGCGCCTTTTTGGGGGATTTTTCTTACTTTTCCGCTGGCTGTTGTTCGCTGGCTGCTCTCTAACCTTAATTTTCAGCGTTTCTTCTTCGCCTCGCGCTGCTAGTATTACCTACCGACCAACACAGGCGCAGGTCGTGGCACACGCACATGGCCCAACTCACGCACACAGGGGCGGGCAGCCAGCCAGCAGCGGCCCACATGTGTTCTTGGTATACATAGAAAAACAGAGACTCACGTTTTTGGCCGCGTCTCCCTGCGAACGGCAAACTGGTGTTGGACAAGATCCGACTGCTTTGCGTCCAACGCCTGTGTTTAGCGGCCACTGCTATTCGCGCTCTATTTGGTGCTGATTTTGAATATCATCTCTCATCACATTAGTGGGGTTGGGCTGAAGAGATGATGAAATAGATTAAAATTCAGGCGGTTTTCCAATTAAATGAGTTTTTAAGACAATGCTTTAGAGTATAAGGAAGTTATCCCATTGTTAGTCCCCTTTTCTTTGGCGCCAAGTTTGAATTGTCTTGAAAATAACTAATATTCCCGTTATAGCCTAATCTTCCTATTCGAAACAATGTCCGACTGGGAGACTGAGGTGCGTATACTTAATATTTAAAAAGAATGCCAACTATAACTAATCTCTGAAATGATTGCAGCTCTCTGCCCCAACCAGCGGCCGCCGCAGCGGTGGTGGAGGTGGCGAGTGGGATGACAAGCCCAAGGCCAAGCCCCCGAAGGAGGTGTCCGAGTGGAGCGATGAGGATGACCAGGCCAATGGCCGTGGCGGCGGACGAGGCGATGCTCGGGATGGTCGGGATGAACGAGATGGCGGATATCACCGAGGAGGCGGCGGCGGCGGTGGTGGTGGTGATGGCATGTATCGTCGTAGCGGTGGCGACGAGGATGGCGAGGGAGGTGGCTACCGCGGAGGTCGTCGCGAAGGAGGAGGCGGCGGCGGCTATCGTGGACGTCGGGATGATGACGACGGTAAGTGGAAATGGTGGACAGAAGTCTCTTTGGTTTAAGATCGCTTGTAAAGGATTAAAGAAAGGTTCTACATAAAAAATAGCCTAGATATTGTCATGTAGTTTGTTTTTTTTTTTTTTTTTTTTTCGTTATTCCTTTCCCTCTTGTAATAACCATGTGACTATGATGTTAGCTGTGGAAACACCGCCACTCCCTACCAGCTGGGACACGGACGTGGTGGCCGCCTTCATCGATCAGGTCGACCTGAGCCAGTACAAGTCTGTCGAGCAGCTGCGGGAGCTACGTCAGTATTTCTACATCGGCTTTAAGAAACTGGTCCAGGAAGGTTGGGCCTCCCTGGAGGCACTCGACAAGGAAAGGCGCGAAAAGGAAATGAAGCGAATACGCCAGACGGCGGCTATTATGGATGGTTTCATCCTAGAAATCGATCAGATGCTCGCCAGTCTGGAAGAGCGGCAGGAGCCGGAGGACGAAAGTGCCCGGGCGCAGTGGCAGAGGGGAATCAATGAGATGTATGAGAACTTGGACGAAGAACTGTTCACAGTTCCCAAAACCCCGCCAACGAAGCGAAGATCGAGCAGGCGAAGGGCCAACGAGGAAGGAGGTCGCACAACCACTGAAGCGAATGCCTGCAATCGAAGAGAAGTAGAAGGTTCTCAAGTGAAACCATTCATCAGACAACTGAAAGAGTTGTACTTGAATGCCAGGAATAGATCCGGGGATGGTTCTGGGAGTGGAGATAGCCCTTCCATCTCTGAGACAGCTCCATCTGAAGATACTCGACTGAGAACCTATGGAGCCTCCAGACTTCAGAGCGCTCTCAACGAAGATTTCATGGCTCTGCGGGATTGTCGCTCGCTCAGGTATCCCAACCTGCAAGACTCTCGCCGAAGAACCCCCTGGCCAGACACACTCCAGCAGACGTGGTTCCTCTATCCCAAGCCACAGGGCTACGGGATCCGTAAACTAATCAAGATATCTCCACCTGTCAGAAGGGAGCCACAGATACAGATCCCTGTGGATCAGAACCAGGAGGAGAGCAATGTGCACATGCCGCGACAGCTGCAAGACTTCCTCGAGGGTGTCTCCACCAACCAGCTCGACTCTTTCCGGGACGAGGACCTGGTCCTGTCGTCCAGTCGGATTCTCAGTCACAGTGCCATGCGTGCCTCTTCCACGCCCCTCCGACGCCTCAACGAACACAATAGGTACTTGCTACTTGTTTGCTTGCCACACACTCGAATACTAACGCCTTCATCACTAACTCTGTAACTCTTACCATGTACGGGCACTTTGGAGTTGCTCTGGTCGATGGGCAGTTAATTGAAGAACTCGAACATTGAAAGCTTACGAAAACATCTAACAAAATTTGGCGAATCTAATGCTTCGATTCCGAGACACTTAAAACATGTTTGTTTTTTTTTTTTTGTGAAAAGATAAATATGGAAACTGAAATTGTCAACTCCTTAACCGATTCTAAAGCTTACTACGCTAACATCCTACTAAACTCTTCCCTAAACAAAGTTCATTCACGACTAATGCGAGCCAACTGTTCGTCCACAGACCCTCCTTTATCCAGAGCACTATCGACAGCACCGATCACCAGTTGTCGCTGCCAGATGGGTCGTCGTTGGCCATTCCAGCTACTGCTCCACCGCTTCCGGCCGAGTTTCCATCGGGATCTGAAGTGGAGGCCAGCACTTTGGTGTTTCCAGCGGATGTCGAAGAGACGGCGCTTGTGGATCCCCCCTCCCTGACTCGTTCTCGAGTCGGAGTTACTCCGCAATCCGTGCTGTCGTTCCAACCCTTGCTTCCGGCGATCCATGAGGAGGGATTTTCAGACTCCATAAGGGAGTTGCGATCCACAGCCGCTGGCGCTGCTGCTGCCGTCTCAATGCCTCATCGAGAGTCATCCCGAAACTCAGTGCCTCAGGAGGAGAATCGGGACTGGACTAGTATATTCCGGCCACGGGAGGAGGTCATGCGGTACCATGAACCGGGAACAGCTCCGGCCAACCAAGGGCAACGAAGGCGTCGGAATCGCAGGGCTCGAGTGCGTCGACCACCTCCAGGGCCTACAACGCCAGATCTTAGGGTGTCTCCGGAGTTGCCGGGTAGCAGTCAGAATCTGACCACCAACTTCCTGGCCGATTTACTCGAACAAGCATCTGAAATAGTAAAGGCGGTCACTCCGGAAGATCAACTAACTCAAGCCGAGCCAGAAGCAGTTAGGAAGTCAGTAGAGGATTCGCTTCAGAAGGAGAAATCAATAGAAACTTCATCTTTGCTTCCTGCTGCTGCTCCAGCTGATATTTTAAACTCTACTGCCCTGAATATGGACGCAGTTTCTGCCCTTCAAGACTCCCCAGGTCTCAACAATATTCCAGAAGTACTAACCACCGCGAACATCTCTAATATATCTGAACGCTCCCTTGACCCTCCGACACTGCCCATGGCGATCGATAACCCATCTCTGAATGAGGTTCCCAGTCTGTCAAGTACAAGCCTGAAACCTATAGTCACTAGCGTAGAGATAATCAATCCACCCATTAACTTCCACCAAATAAATCAGTCAGAGATGGTCTCAGATATGCCCATGCCCAGTGGTGTACAGCCTCTATCACGTACTCCGTCCCTGAGTGAACGGCGCAGGGAGGTGATCAACGAGTCCAACGAGTGCTACGACTACGTAGTCCAGAACATAGATTACTTCTCGCTGATTATTCGCCAAAAGAAGGAGCTAAGTGATCAGAGCGGGAGTGCTCTGTTGACAGACTCCAGTGGCAAGAATCTCAAGAGATACATCTCCACGCCCTCCTCCAAATTCTACAACACCCAGATCATTTTTAATGTCCCGACCAAGAGGACACAACTGGTAGCCGGCGTTCTGAACGGACTTGTAACGCTGCCCTCAGTGGACCTCCGAAAAGCTCCATTTATTAAGAGCCGAATGGATGCAGCCATAACCTTTCGATATCTACTCGATCTGAAGGCCAAGAATGTCATTAACCTGAGCGCCGATGGTCGTATCTTCTCACTTCGTTAATATATATTATTTTAATCAATATAAATTTCATTTTTATAAAGATTTTTAAACTTAAGAACTTCAATTTATAGTGTGTAGATTTTAAGTTGAAATTATTAAAGTTTATTGTAAATAATTATAAATATTTCTGAAAATAGTCATCTGTTTGTTGGTGTAAGTTTTTCTTAAACTATTTCTGTTTAATATTTTACTTAAATTACTTTTTTTAATTAAACCATTTATGAAAATAGGAGAAGATCGTCGTGGTGGTCGCGGAGGTGGCGGCGGTTACAACCGCGAGCGTGGCGAGCGCGGTGGAGAACGCGGGGAACGCCGGGACCGCGGAGAAGGCGGTGGCTACGAAAGACGTCGTCGCAACGAGGATGACGATCTGAACAACAACAACGAGTACGGAGATGACGGCGAAAAGAAGCGCGAGTTCTACATTCCGCCAGAACCAACCAACGACGAGACTGAGATCTTTAGCAGCGGAATCACTTCCGGCATAAATTTCTCCAAGTATGACAACATTCCCGTGAAGGTAGGATGCAAATGGTCCAATCTTTATAGATAAATATTTAAAATACTTGTCCCACCCCCCCATTAGGTGAGCGGAGAGAATGTGCCCAAGCCCATTAAGAAGTTCGAGGATGCAGGCCTCCGTACCATCGTGACTGAAAATGTCATCAAGTCTGGGTACAAGGTGCCGACTCCCATCCAGAAGGTATCCATTCCGGTCATCAACGAGGGACGGGACATGATGGCCTGCGCCCAGACTGGCTCTGGCAAGACGGCTGCGTTTCTGCTGCCGATACTGAGCAAGTTGCTGGAGGAGCCCCAGGATCTGGAGATTGGCAAGCCCCAGGCTGTGGTGGTGTCCCCGACTCGCGAGTTGGCGATTCAGATCTTCAATGAGGCACGCAAGTTTGGCTTCGAGTCGTACCTGAAGATCAGCCTCGTGTACGGTGGCACCTCCTTCAAGCACCAGAACGAGTGCATCACCAAGGGCTGTCATGTGCTCATTGCCACTCCCGGCCGTCTGTTGGACTTCGTTGACCGAACTTTCATCACCTTTAACGACACTCGTTTCGTTGTACTGGACGAGGCCGATCGCATGCTGGACATGGGGTTCTCCGATAGTATGCGGAAGATCATGACTCACCGTACCATGCGATCGGAGCACCAGACCCTCATGTTCTCTGCCACATTCCCGGAGGAGATCCAGCGGCTGGCCGGAGAATTCCTCAACAATTATGTGTTTGTCACCATTGGCGTAGTGGGAGGAGCCTGCTCGGATGTCCAGCAGACCGTCTACGAGGTGAACAAGTTCAACAAGCGCTCCAAGCTGATGGTGGGTTTAATCTTTCGTTTTCAAATTGTTTATTCTACGAACTTGTTCTTCTTTTTGAAGGAAATTCTACGAGAGGATGCCAACGGCACCATTGTTTTCGTGGAGACCAAGCGAGGAGCAGACTTCTTGGCTTCGTTCTTGTCGGAGACCGAGTTCCCTACGACTTCCATTCACGGAGACCGTCTCCAGAGTCAACGCGAGCAGGCCTTGCGCGACTTCAAGACTGGCAAGATGAAGGTTCTCATTGCCACTTCGGTTGCCGCCCGTGGCTTAGGTTAGTTTCTGTAATTATTTGCTGATTACCTTTATTAAACCTCTGTTATCCTTGGTCCTTAGATATCAAGAATGTTAAGCATGTGGTTAACTTTGATATGCCCAACAACATTGCCGACTACGTACACCGCATTGGACGCACTGGCCGCGTCGGAAACAATGGCCGTGCCACCTCCTTCTTCGATGTTGATCAAGATCGCTCGCTAGCCGGGGATCTGATTAATACATTGGAGGGGTCAGGTCAAGAAGTTCCTGATTTCCTCCGGCAGTTGGGCGGTGGCGGCGGCGGCGGTGGCGGTTGCGGCTACTTGGAGTCCAAGTTTGGCGGCCTGGACGTTCGTGGTGGTGTAAGTGAACATACTTCCTCTTTTATGAGCTTTTTCTAACAAAGATTACCATTTGCAGGCCAAGAACACCCTTTCTCCGAACGAGGACGAACAGGACTGGGACTAAGTGGTTGGAGTCTCAATGCTTGTCATGAACTCAACCATGGAACATTTGACTAGGTCGACCTAGTGGTTTAAGTTAGATTTCTTAAGGCGTATATATAGTTAATATATACAGCAGTCTCTTTACTCAAATGCAATTACAAGTATTGCAAATTACGTTTTAAACATATTGTACGACGTTTAAAATAATAGAATAAACCGAGAATCATTCGCACCATTGCACTAGTGCCTAAAAAAAGTAAATTTTTTTTAATTATAATGAATATTTGTTGCAAACTACTTCATGAAATGCATACTCCCGTTTAAACCGTAGTTAGTGCCCGGTATAATCATATGTTTGTTCTTATGTACTCATCCTTCGTGTTTCATTGTTTGTTGTTTGTCTTTCTGTCTGTTTTTGCGCCAGCTCTCCAGCTCGCGCTCTCCGTCGGATTCGAGCCGGCTTTTTGAATGTATGGTTGCCTCGCCCTGCCAGTAGTGCCTCGTCTCGTCCTCCCACCAAAAGCCATAGCCATCCGGCGGCTCTCTGCGTTTGCCTGCCTGATGTCTTTGCAGTGAACAAAATCAATAACTGAGTAACTCACCACGGGTCTGGTTGCTCTTTGTGTTGGGTATTTGGCTCCCACAGCCAAGTGAAAGACTTTCAGTCTCTGACGGCATTTCCTAGCGCGCAAACACTTTCTCTCGACGTCCGCACCCTAGTTCAGATTCAGATTTCCACAGGAAAAGAAATATATATATTTAACAGTTTTGAAATAAAACTAACCACGAACGTAATCCCCGGCCCGCTAACGGCAGCTCGAGCCCAAAAGTATGCTATCGAAAATGGCTACTCACTATTGCCACTTTCTAGTGTTAAAGTAAAAGTTGTATGTGCTTGTTATTTCGGCGATTGTTTAACCTAAATGCAAGAAGCGATTATGAAATAAGAAAGGCATTTCATTTTTTTTTTTTATTTTTATGTCTGGCGAAAACCATTAAAAAAGGTTTTTTAATTTTAGTTTGTGGCTGGCTGGCTTGGTAGTTATTTTTGAAAACTTATTTTGGATCCATCTCGGGGGTTGCGGGTAATGACTGAACCCGAACCCACCCCTTCTCTCTCGGTCACTTACTATCGTTAGTCTGCCAGCCAGCTAACCAACCCACTTTTACTAGCCATTTACGGCAACAACAACAGAAAAAAAACACCATATTTTCAGCCGGCAGTCTTGGCATTTCTTTTTACACTTTTCCTCGGCGATTGCGTGCCAAGCTTTTCTTCGAATCACGCACCCAATTTTTGCGTTTTCCTCCGTTTAAGTTTTTCATAAACTTGTAATCAAAAGGCTTCCTAGGCTTACCTGCGTTTTCAGGTCATCTGATTAATGAGTGAAACCATTTTCTTAGCCAGAGTTTCTCTAATAAGTCAATTAATAAACACGCAAATATTACGATTAACTGCAATGTAATAGAATAATTTTGCATTAAACGTGGAACGACTCCAAGAACTGAACCAAAACAAAAACAAATAAAATTCGAAATAAATCAGCAAAGTGGGATTTTGGCACAGCATGAGCCAAAGTTTTAAAACTTTAATGCACGGTGGTGAAGGATCCGGAGACGGAGTTTCGTACTCGGAGCGACAATCGTCGGAGGATGTGCCGGATTCGACGGCAACAACGGCAACTACAACAGCCGGCGATGGTGGTGGCGGTGGCGGTAGCGGTGGCGGTGGCACCAGGGATGGCGGAGAGGATGATTTCACCGATGACAACAATTTTGAATCGAATTTGCGACGTCGCAAAGGCAAAATAATATCCTGTGCCAAGGAGACCATCGAGAATGGTGAGTGTCAAAGCCAAAAACAACAATAGTAATTTCCTATTTTTCTTTTCTGTTTTTTGAAAAAATTGGCGGGCGTAAGCAGTTGAATATTCGAGTGCCGATTGCGTTAAGCTACCCGAATCTCGCACCACCTTACGGCGGAAAAACAAACAATTTCCACCGGGGCGAACTTCCGAACCAGGTTCATTTGTCATAGGTGGAAAATGGGAAATAGCAGGTTGGAGAAGGCGGAACGAAGGCGTGTGCGAGTAGCTCTGGGGCTCTCATTTTTCTTTAATCAAAAACAACTGGAGCACGTCGGAAACTTTGATTGGATCCTCTTTGTTGTGGAAGGGATTTTGGAGCTACAACAGATTGCGCTTTAATTTATCTTCAATTTGCATTGGTGTTTTGGGTCTTTAATTAAGTGAAAATATGTTTTCCATAATATTTTGATGGAAAGTTTTCCTTTCACAAACAATTTGCTTAAAAGTTTATAATTGTGATCGAGCCAACTATCGAATGTCTTTTAGATTGCCGTACTTCCGGTTCCGTTGTCAAGTTCTGTTAGCGTTAGAAAAATAAAACTAACTTTGCCATTCATTCCGCCGTAAGTGGGGGTATGTGGTGAGTGCAGAGGCGCATTGCCATTGTCCCAGTTGAGTCCTTTGTGCCGCCAGGCTATTGAAAGACGTCGCCGTCGTCTGAAGGAAGGCGCAATTTGAATTATTTATGTAGCAGATGACAAAGAAAATGCGCTTCAAGCGATGCACATCCCCACAACAGTAGAGCGGGAAAATTCCCCATTTGATTACTCTTTAATTGATTGGGCGTCTTTCTGACTGCCTGGCTGGCATGTTCGACTTGGTTTTCCGCTTCCCCAGTCCCCCATATTGATTGTCCTTTTTTTTTATTCCTCGGGCACGGCAGTGGCTTTCATTAAATGCCGAGTGTGCAAATGGATTAACTAGTTTACTTCAAGTGTTTGCCCATTCGCTCGAGTTGCCCCATATGGGATATGGGATGTGATGAATTCTACGACTTGGCTCCTTCCATGTTTGCTTGCGGTGACTTCCATGAGGGTAGTTAATTAATTTCATTAGCTTTTATGGGTCAAGGTTGAGCTTGCTTGCGTGCAAGGGTGAAGTGTCTCATGTCAATAGCATACGAGGTGGGTCTACGAGCTAATAGGTTGGATGGCCCTAAGCCGATTTCTATAACTACGTATTGATTATAGTCCTTAGATGGTATAGGGTTGATTTTGGTAGAAGAGTAAGTTGTTAGTTACTAGTTTAATTCATAAATTACTCTTCACTATTCCCTTGGGAATACCATTTTAAAGAGAAAATCATTCCTTATTTAAGTCGCTGTTTATTATAATTTATTTCGATTTGAATTTATTCCCCAGCTTATGTAACCATCAATCTTGTGGAATATTCCTCACAATTTGCTGGCTTTCCAAGTCACATTTCCGTTTGAATTTCTAATCAAATTCCATGGTCTCCCACTTCGTTAGCTGTGAAAATTGCACAACAAATTTTAAAGCGTGTTGCGGTGTTTTTCGCGTGAACCCATGAGTTCCCTTCCCCCTTGAAGGATGGCTCCCGACCTGAACCTCGATTGGCTCCTCATCAGAGCACCATCCACTGTGTGGCCGATGGGTGAGTGTTCAGGAAGTCCGCGGATTTACGTGTTGCCAAAATGGCAGACATGACTTTTAAACTTTACTGGCAATCTGGAACGAGCGAGTGACGTGGCCAGCTTACTCACCCTCGATCCCTCGGTCCCCCGATACCTGCCCCATCCCCAATGTTCCATTAGCGCCAACCCATTTCTCACTGGAGCTGCACTTGCGTGCGTTAGGAATTAGAAGCAAATTTGCCGAATGGCGTTCATGGGAGCTCATCGATTTTTGTCGACTTCCCGTTGTGCATAACGTCTGGATCTGGTAATGGAATTGAATCATACTTCACTCATATCCAACGTTGGCTCCTTTCTTTGCTCGTCTGGGACCCGTTGTCTAACTGTCGGTGTTTGTATTCGCATTTTTGTTTGTTTGCCTTTGTCGAAGATTGTTTTGTTGTCATTTTTATTTGCGTTGGCTTCAGGGCACAGCCTGGGAATTTGTTGTACTGGCTGCCATCGGCATTGACAGGCCCCAGAATGGGTCTGAGGCTGTGGGCCTGTGGGTGGCTCGGCATAGATGATTCCATGATTCTGACAGTTAACCCCTTTTATGGTATTGTTGGCAGGGTTCAAGTGGGAAATAAATTTGTAGAGTCGGCAATCGTTTTCAAACAATTGTGCAGTATTTATTATTTATTCTATGGCCTGAATAAATAGTTTTTTTCAAATAGATAATATTCTAAAAATAATTATTGTAAATGAAAAGAAAACTGAATGACAAAAACACAGCATTGAAATTTTAGCAGATAGCAGATACGAGAAGGAAGGTCCTGAGTAACTAACTATATTCTTTTTATAAAACCATCTCTTTTCTATAGAACCTGTCGTATGAAAGGCTACATCTCTTTTCTTTCAGATAATCTGTATCCATTCACTTGCCCAGCCCCTGGCTTATTCATCCTTTGAACCTTTTTATTGCATTGATCTTGGGGCGTAACATGTGGCATTCTACATGCTTGTATATCGCGGCCCAAAAACATAAGCCAAACAAAAGCCCCACATAATGTTCATAGTTTATTCTTACTTTTTTCCTCCACAAACACACAGTCCATATAGTAATGCCTTTGTCTACGAAAGCTTTTGGCTGAGAGGAAAGCAAATATGGAGCACATATATGGGAAAAACATGGGCTCGGAAAATGCTTCATTTTTCTTAGGTTGTCAGATTTTTTCTTCTTGGCAAAAAAAAAATCATTTGAAGGAATAAACAAATAATTTTCTCTCAGCTGCTCTTGAACTTTGCAGGAAATTAAAAAATAGAGGTCGTCGCAAACCAAAACCATGGAGACTCCATAAAGATAATACCATGGCAAACCATTATTTCGCCATTATATTGTCGTTGCACTTTGGCTTAGCTTGAACTAAGAATCTGGAA
The DNA here is from genome assembly GCA_035045925.1 of Drosophila atripex. Lineage (NCBI taxonomy): Eukaryota > Metazoa > Arthropoda > Insecta > Diptera > Drosophilidae > Drosophila > Drosophila atripex. Next base: position 13,967,021 of record JAWNOP010000070.1, read on the forward strand.
AAGAGCGGAACTGATTTTTAAACAAAAAATTTTAATGGCCTTTTCATTGTTTGTGTTGCATTCTTTATGGTTCTTAAGTGCGCAGTGCAGGAGTGCTTTGTTTCTTCCGTTTTCTCTGAAAAATTGATGGCTTCTCTCAAGGCAACCGAAATCTCAAAAGAGTTGGCAAAATTAAATGCGAGGTTTCTCATGAATTTGTATGCTTTCAATAAATCAAGTGAATGCTTAAAAAAACATACATATTTTGTTGTCTACTAAGGTCCTTTTTCACATAATAAATTACATAAATTTGCAAAGCTGTCAGTTTATTTGAGAAATGATTGCGGTCGTGATGTAGCTCTGAAAAAATGAAGTTTTTTTTTGATAAGAGCTTTTTGATAATCCTTTTTCTTATTCTGTTTATTTCTGCTTGGTAAATATTTTAAGAATTTCTTATAACACAGGGGGGTTATTACGGCATTTCTTTAAATATATAATCTTCTTTAAATATATAATAATTCTTTAAATATATAATTAAATATATAATTATAAAAAAATAAATCGTAATAAAGATTTCAAAAACTTTACCCGATTTTCCAGATCTTCAATTGTTTTCTAGAATTGCATTCCCTTCAAGCCGAAATTCCCCTGAAAATCTTGATATGCAAATGCGTGGCAAGTGGTGGATGTTGCTTCCCAAGAAGCCAACCTACCCGACACCGCTCCTGAGCACATGCAGCCGAATCGCCTAGCCACAGGCTCACCACCCGATGGGCTACCGGCTTCTCTTCTTCCGTGCCACTTACAGACAACCGGATGTTTCTGTGTGTATTTGCATCCGTTGCACAGTTGCATATGCTTGGTATACTTTCACCTAAATCGTTGACTCAACTGTCTGACAGCTGATGCGGGATTTTGCAGGTGAAGGAGCAGCAGTCTGCAAAGTCAATCCATCCACAATTCGGATTTTGCGTTCGTCGATGTTTCAAATTGTTAAAGTCATCGATGGCGTCAAACATCATCACTATCGTCATTATGAGCATGAGGCATTGGCATTTGTGCTGCCGGCACTGAGAGCAGCTTAATTTCCGTAAAAAACCCCATATATTCCCCGCCTCGTTATCCGTATCCCTGCCGGTATTCTGTTACCATACCGCTTTCATTTGCGTAGCTGTGTGCAAGTTTGGCTCATAGCTTTGATTGGCTGCTAATCTGATTGGCTTATGTCAACGGTTTTGCCTTTGCCTCCTGCCGTTCCGAGTTCATTGCGTGTCGGCCAGGTTGCCGGCAAAGTGTTGCTTTAATTTCTTATTGATTAGCTTTGTAAAGGTGGGCAAGAGATTCCTCTTACGAGTCACTTGGTTCGTGTGATTCGATTTAGAATAAGAACACTCACCCACCCAGACTGTGGATCGTTTAAATGTCAATGTGGAGGAGGGTTGCTCTATTTAAAGAATCAAATGTCTAACATGATACTAGAAGCTATTTCTATGCTCGTAATTTACAAACAAAATAAAATTTATTTTTGTCAACTGATGATTCCCAATTGCAAACAGCAGATTAAACAAGTTCTATAAGAAAATGAAAGTATCAAATAGGACTGTAAAGAAACTTCAAGTAGTTGTAGAAACTCACATTGTAAAAGTATGACTTTAATATTCAATAAGAAAGGTGCCCTTCTCTTCTCAGAAAACCAAATAAGGTAGTGATAACCTTAGCACAGGAACTTTGCCTGGTTAGACAATGTCCTTTCCCATCGAATGCCCCCCAAACCCGTTTTCATACGGTATCTTAACACCCCACACGTAGCAAAGCACTGCCGAAATTCGATTTCAGACAAAGTCTGAATATCCCAGACTTGAATCGGCCAGTGGAATTGGGTGGGAGGATATACCAAAGCTATCTGACAATCTTGCCTGCATTCCCGTTGTGCATAACATTTTAGTCCTGATGATGCTCGTCAGTCCTGGCTGAAGGCTTAACCCGCTTTACGGGAAACAAAAGATAGTGCACAAATGCCCAAACCATGAAAAAGGAAATAGTTCCTGTTCGTAGCACTTTTGCAGAGCGAGGTCCTGCCGCTATCTTTTACCTGCTTCCGTCGAAGTTGAGTCGAACCAACCGCCAACAGCACTGCTCTTGCTTTTCTACTCAGCCAAAAAATTGGCCAAAAAAAAATACAAAGTAAAGCGAAAAGAGAAACAATCCAAGTGTACTCTTTGTCTGTATGTTGCATGCCCTCCGTCTTGGCTCTAGTCCAACCTATATATATAGGTATGTATAGTAGTATAGTATAGTACTTGTCCCAGCTGTACGTATCTAGTTATATATGTAGGTCTGTAGAGTCGCAATAGCCGCAAGTGCACTTGGAAATGTTGCCGAAAATGACTAAAATAGAAATAGAAAAAATCAATGAGGCCAACGGAAGTTGAATGTTTTCAGCATTTCGCCAAGAACTTCAGTATCAGTCACTGCTAAATAGTTTAAATGCCTTGAATAGCTACATGAATATGTAATCAAATATATAAATATAAATAGATAAATATAAATATATAAATATAAATTCCTAAAGTTTTTCTGCCATTTTATTTTGCCATGCCCAATTAAGTATGCTATGTTTTGTAAAATTTCACGAATGCGACCAATATTTCTAGTCTGTGGCATTTGCAAATGATTCGTCGTTCAGTGACTGCTCCTGCTTGGGCTTGCCATAAATAACAATTGACGTTTTTCCACACAATTTTCAGGCTGTGATTTGGAAACGGTCTCATATCAATCACACCCCTTTCGTGCGGCGCTCAGCCAGAAATTCTTTCATCAATTCAATTGAATTTTGACTCTCCTTTTCTCTCCGATACGTATACGTAATGATGTGCAGTTTTTGATCAGGAAAGAGCTCGTTTCGATTGTCATTACATATTTATTGCAATGAAATGTATATTTATTCGCAGCGCACTTTTTACAAATTGATTGGCTGGAAGTCGTGCGTGGCCTGTTGGTTTGCGCTTTTTAGTTATTTAATTTACATCAACATAAAATCAATTTCCGTTTACCGAGGAGCTGCCGTCGGAGGCGAGGAACCGGAAAATTGATGTCAGACAGCCAAGCCATAATGTTTATTCAATAAAAAGACAGCTAGCAGCGGAAAGGAAATTGTGTTATGATGGAGCAATTTTAAGGCAGACTTTGGATAGAACGAAAGCCCTACTAAAGCAACATAATCGGAAGCGACTTTAATTAAATGCATATTATTGAAATTAAAAACCTATAAATTCTGGCTTAAACTTTAAGAGGCGAAGTAGTACTGTACCTCGGACATTTGTTTGCCGACCTAACATCCGGTGCCTCCTAAGTGATGTTCTGCGTTGCGTGCTCTCCGCCGTACATCCTGTTTACTTGGTCGATGTTGAACAGATGTCCGGACACCACTAAATCAATTATGTGCGTATATAGAAAGTAAATATATTCCAATCATAGATTTTCAGTGGCTTACATTAAGTGTGCGTACAGACGCCTCAGATCCAAGATAAGCTGTGGTGCCGCATGTGCATGACCAAAGATTCAATTGGACTCGGCTGCGGTTATTCTTGGGTAGGTGGCTCCTTCTGGTTTAAATGGTTTGCATTTACAAGGCCGGGCTACAGCCTGCGTGTGCGTCACTTATGAGGCTAAATGCGATTTCCAGTATCGGATCCAAAAGCCAGACACTGTGTCACTGTGTTATTGTCCTTTATGGTAGTTTTTGTGGTCGTTAAAAGGCGCAATCAATCATCACTTCCTGGTTCACAGGGTCTTTTTGTTTTTCCCACCATAAAGCAGGCTGGAACAACATGCTAAGCACCACAATGTATGCCAACCAGTTGTAAAGCAATTAATCAAAAATCTCCTCTTTTTGGGTTATTAGTCATATCGAGTAGAGGCGGCCGAAATGGAGGGGCTTACTATGCAGGTTTGGGCTTAAAAGTGTTAGAATTTCGTATTTAAAGTCACTAAAAATATTATCTATAAATACATTTCCTTAATTCCTTCGCTTTAATGAAAACAATTCACTCGTCTTTTCGATGCCAATTGTTGTTTATTTTGACATTTGACAATTCTAGTCAGTGGCATTGATATACGCACCTGTCAGGTGGCGTCACAGCCACTTTGAACAGCTCCCAATTGCAAAGTCCCGCCACAGGACAAAATTTCTAACATGACATGATCTGACGTTTGCAGCACATATTACGTATACGCCATGTACACCATCAAATTATGGTTTCCTTGTCTCGCATTATAGATTAAAATACCTCCCTCCAGCCGACATATTCACTTTTGGTTTAAGTTGTAAACGTATAATGGTTTTTCGGACGACTTAATTGCGTTTAAAACAATTAAAATTATTAAAGCCGCATCGCGAAGTCTTCTTGCATCTTTTCAAAAGCCATTATAAGGTGGGGGCCTGGCATTCTTGCTACTTCTAAACGGTTTGTGTGTTTGAGTTCTTAGAGGTTTTTGGGGGAGAATTCGTGTTACCTTATATTAACATAGCAGTGCTGGCAACTAAATAATGTTCGACATAAGCACACGCAGGAAAATGAAAGGAGACAGCAGTGCGAAGAAAATCTCTTGCCGTGCATGTCCTTGGCATGTCCTGTTTGTTTGGCTCGCTGCCTGCCTGTCCTGTTGTTATCTCGCGCCTTGCTATTTTGCTCTTGTCTGACCCTGTGCCTGTTCCGTGCTAAGTGGATTTTCATTATAAACATAAGCAAGATTTATTATTTAATTTGCGCACATAATTTGTAATTATGTCCACAGGCCCTTGCCTTTCCGACAACCCTGTTTGCAGCCTGAAAGATAATAGAAAAAAAGATTGAGAGGTTTTGAAGGATGTAAAGATTAGCTCTCTTCCAATTTTATTTATGTATCGACCTAAAAGTTATAATTTTCTACAAAAAGATCAGACACATTTAAGCTAAAAGGGTTTAAAGAGCTTTAATCCTTGTCGCCGTCAACCCTAATTAACCCTTTCGAGAGCCAACTGCGCAGAACTGAATCCCTTTAATTTGGGAAGGACTTACAGCGCACTTAGATAATTGAAACCTTTATGGAGTCCTAAGATGAAGCAATTTAATATAATGGACTAAACTAACTCGTGTAGTGTCCGCCGCCCTTAAAACATTTTGATTTTCAATTGTTCGCCTTCAATTATTTATGCAGAGATCCAATCAATATAGTCGGAGCTCGTTCAAGGGCCCGTCTCGCTGAAGGGTCCACCCCGTAGATGTTCCATCCCATCTAGACCCATTCGTTTTCCATGCTTCCCTTCCACTCTGATTGGGGATTTTGACACTTTGAGTGGTTTTAGTTGTCAGTTATAGCATTTGGGAAAAAGAGTGCGGAAGAGCATGTCTATGAAAAATCCTTTTGCATAAAATATCAGCGCCGATGAGATGAACGAGGGAGAAATGTGAAAGAGGCAAAGCCTTGAATAATTTTATATTCTTGAAAGCATTCATACTAAATTAGTTATCTATATTATGTATATAGCACAGTTCGTATTTCCATCAAAGATTAAGCTTGACACACATTGACAATCCGTTATTGCTAACCACTTTCACTTAACATGATTAAAACTCAATTAAAGCCTTGGCACCTTAATGTCCTTAAGCCACTCAGAAGCACAAGCACACATACCTGCTGATGATAAATACTCTTCCCGGCTCTGGAGAACGCCTCCACACATCCATTGTGACTGCTCCTCCATATGCCTCCGATGTGTCCTATACACAAATGCAATTAATTTATGCTGACCAAGCGGTGGTCCTTGAATGTTCACTGTCCTGTCAACCACTTTGGCAGCAAAAGTTACAAAGGACGAGCAGTGGATAACCGGTGAATGTTCCGGAGGAGACACGACAAAAAAGTAATGGGAATGAAGTTTTGGGTACATTAATCACAGCAAGGATACAGTGCATCAATACAGACTTGCCGGCAAAGGACACTACGTGTATTATATATACATACACGTAGTTTGTAGTAAGCGAAGCCAGAAGGATGCCAACGAAACTGATAAACTGAAACGATAAAACCACGGCACCTCTTAACTCCCAAGGAGGGAAATACTTTACGGCTGACTGGTTTTAATGGCACCCTTGCGAAAAATTTTCGCCACTGAAACTGAAACGATTTATTCATTCGTCGTCGATTAAATATTTAATACAAGGATAATATAAGGATTTAAGTAAATATCCAAATGAATTTATGTATGAAATGAGTGTGGAAGGTTGAAAGCATTTAATGCATCACCAATTAAGTGTTTATTTTTTATTTAATAGTATTATACTGTGTTACAAACAAATAAGACCTCCAATTCAATTGGCGTTCGATCTCTTGGCTTGCCTTATCCGGATTCACCGCAACAAGCAATATATTTTATTTTGTTGATATCCTTTTAGCCATTTTGTCAGATTGTCGTTAGAGGGAAATCCCCTGAAGTGAAGAACACTTTGTTGGGGTCGCACGCCAAGAATGTGACATGTATCTGATGGCGAGTCTTCCCAATCGACTACCTGACCTGACTAACTTATTCGATAATGGAAAATGGTTTCCTCACTAACTATGTTGTGGAGACTAGACGGAGACAGGCCATCATCAAAATGATATCATCTAATTTCAATTAGACGCAATTCTAGCTCAAGTCAATTATGTCAGACATTCGGCGTGGAGTGTTGAGCGTTTGCTAATGAGCTTTTCTAGTCATTTCAGCAGCTTCACGCTCTTCACAGCTACTCTCCATCGCCGTCCTGGCTCCTCGTTCATCGTCATCAAGGTTAATTAAAACATAAACTGTTTTAACTGAATGTTGTCGAGAAGGGATCTGAACTGCACATCATCACACCGCACAGACTCCAGAGTCAGCAGCCGCTGATTAAATTTGAGCCATCACACTCTTCCAGCTTCGTCCTGCTTATGCAACAAATTATGCGTCGGCTGTGGCGCGATTCGGGTTTTGGTTGCGCCGCCAACCGAGCCCGGATGGTTGCCCAATGTCGATTTCATTAATTATTCAACGCACAGCCTGCCCCTGGGCGCCCACTGCTGCTGCTGCTGCTGATTTAACAGCCGAAAGCATTAGCTGGCACTTCCTCGTCTGGTTTGGTTTGGTCCTGGTCCCGTTTCGCCGGGAGTCGTCCTTGTCGGTGTCAACTTGAGCATGTGCCGACTGTATAATGAATTGTGTAGTTTATGTGATGGAGGATTCTGCTGGCTTTGCCATTCGGCTATTTTCCTTATTACTCGCAGAAAATGATTTAGATGGGGAAGGATTAGTAAAGAGACCCTAGATCAACACAAAAAATTAAGGAGATTCTAGAATTCATTGGGTTTCTTTTATTCTGAATATTTATTTAGGACTATCGAGGATTAGAACTCATCTTGTAATTAGTCCTTTAAAAAAGACTTGTTTTTTATTCTTTTTATTGTTTGTTGTGCCACTTTAACTACTTTAATAGTCCCCGCAATAATTTAAAAATGATTAAAGTAACCAACAAATTGCCAACATTTGAAGCCTTACATTTTTTATTGGCTCTATCCCAATTTGCATTCCTACGCCGGCAATAAAGTGTGTTGGGTTTTGGCTTTTTCCCGCACCACGAACTGCCTTTTATTTTATTCCCCAATCCCCTAGGATAGGGAAGGGCAACTATGCACAGAGCGTGCTCCTCCCGGCAGAGGTCCTTGTGGCCATGATCCATTCTTTTGTGACAATTTTATGAGCAGTGCGTGAGGGTACCACGACCGTATAAATGTGGAAAGTGGAAACCGTTCCGGCGTGCTCTCCCATCGCCCCAGCCCCCAGCCCCCGATGGGTGCGTGTGTTTAGCATATCAAAATGGCAATCGTACATTGTGTACATTGATTGCGTATGGGTTTATCATGTGATGCCCGTGGGGCGTTGGATTTGGGTCCTTTTTGAAGCGATTTGGTATTTGCATTTGCCACAGACAAATTCACAGCTCATTTGCCATGCAACAGAACCGAACTGAATCCCATGCTGGTATAGATTTGTGTTTCCTGTTGTTCCTGGTTTATTCATGGAATTAATTACCGAATTCCGCATCATAGGATACTGTCATCTTTTGCGGTCTGCTTTTGTTCTTCCTAATGAGTTTTGTTCCACAGATTCCTCCTCCAACACAAACACCATATTTGGAAATGGCAGAACCACTGGAATGAATTGTAATTAAGCCCTTTTTGGTTACCAACTCAGAGACATTACAACATAATCTGTATAATTGAGTTTGTTACATAAATATCTAAATATGCCAGAGCTAATGGAGATTCGTTCGGAAAGCTGTTACGAGAATATAAATGGCTCTGATGTTTAATTAATGATGGGTTATGTTTTTTCTCTCTATTGCGAAATGAATTGCCTAATATTTCAAAAGATGGAAGCTTTTGAGGAATTAGAGGATTTTGGGTGCTTTATTTTAGATGGGAAATTAGAAAGACTTAGGTATTAAATCAATGGGAGTCAATTCTTATTTTTGGGTATCCGCTTAAGCAAAGTCTGACATTTCAATTATTCTATTTCCCAGCTCTGTCAAGGGCATAAGAAATAACCATTACTATTCTTATCAAAGGCCAACATTGGCACCCAACCAACCAAAGATTTGGGGTCATTGCAAGTTACATTATTCATTAGCCAAATGTAAAGTGAAAGCTGTTGATAGAGCGGCAAGGTCACGAGTCCTAATGGCTGCAAGAAGTCCTCGCCTTCTATCAGTTGTCGTGCAGCTGTGCTTTTTTCCTTTCTCCCCGTCATTATTTTGGCTTCCTTTTGGAAATTCTACTTTGGGCCGGGTGCAGAGCAGGACAAGTTCATAATTAATTACGACCGTTAAAATCTGGCACCCAACTTTCGTTGTTACTACGGGTGGGTTCCACTTGCTACACTTGAAATATAGATCCTTAAAAATTATACAAAATATTTTTTCTAATTTAAAAACATATCCAATAACATTTCATTGGATTTTAAAGGATTCTAATATCTTCTAAATTGAATCTTGTTTATGAATTATTTTTTCGGTGTAAGTTTACCTTCGGCGGAAAGCAATGTTCAGTCATTAGTCAATTTTTTTTGTAATTTTTCTTGTTGCCATAGTTTCGTTGGCGTCAGGGTGCTCTTTGACACAAAATTCTGTAATTCTCAGAAGGGAGGAGGTCCTCAAGTTACCTGGTTGTATTTTTATTTTTCCTTCGTTTTGTTTTTTTGATGATGCTACCTCCTCTAATTAAAAGTTGTAGAATTTTGCGGTTTGTAGTTTGCATTTGTACCATGTTGTCAGCTTTGTTTATTTATTTGTTTTGTTTATTTTGAGTATCTATCTGTGTATTTGAGTGGCATAGAGCCTTTTTTTTGGAAAAGCTGCCTGATGCGGATTTATTCCATTTTGGTTGATGTGTCGAAAAGGGCCGCAAGTTTTCTATTTCAAAGTTTGTACCTCTTTTGCATATTTTTTCTATCACTTTATATTTTTTTGGTCGTGCCAAAAAAGGGTTGATGTTTTTATGTGAGGAAAAATCCTTTCGTTCTTGATGCTTTGCTATTTAAATTTTTTTTAACAGCAGAAAAATCATAAATATGCAGTTGGACAGAGCAGAAGTGAAAGTAATCGAGTATTTTCCTTTTGAATTTTCCAGCTTCCCGCCAACTACGCCGCAAAGTGCCCTACGCCGGCCATCTGATGACGCCGCGTCGCCTCTGGCTCAATAAAATTCCCACACAATGTGACGTGGTTATTGAATTTCCCGAGGATGCGCCAGACGAGGCACTCCGCTGGCTCCTGGCCCGCATCCGCTCCCAACCGCCGGCCGGTCTTGGCCTCCTGGTCCAGGTCAAGGCGCACGAGAGTACGCGGCGGAATGCCTTCTATGTCAGTGCTCCGGTGAATGTGTAAGTGGTTCTTTTGACGGGCAGGGGGAATATTTAATTAAAAAGTTTTCCTTTTGATTTTTCTTCAAAGATTTCAATTGAAACTGCGCTCATTTCCTTATTTCATAATCAAGTCTGGGTCAAATAAGACTCATTGTGGGCACTTGAAAAGTTTACTAAGATGGTCTTACAACACCAGATTCTAGACCTTTTTCAAAATTACCTACTTGAATTTTATTAAATGAAAAAGAATAGTTTTCATAATATATTTATAGAAAAAAAATTCTTTTATAGAAAATCATCTTTTGTGTAATGTAAAATACAATTTTTTGTTTATTCTATAATATTTTCTAATATAAACTCTTTTTTCAGCCTCTTTAAAGCCGCCGAAGATGCCCGCCTACCGAAGCGTTTACGACCGGACTTGGGTGGAGCACTGAGAGAGTTCACCACCCGCGAGAGCCACTGCTTCCAACAGTTGCGTGGGGATGTGGGCAGCACGGTGCTGTTCACTTCACAGGAGCGTCAATGGCTGGTCCTTCAGGTGCTCCAAGGACTACGGGCCGGCTGCAGTGACATCGATGCTTTGCACGGACGAGCGGCCGTTTCTGAGGGCCAGAGCATCGTGGCCGCCTGGCAGGAGTCCGGCCTGATCACACAGGTCTTTCCTCTGCACGAACCCAGTTCCCTGACCCAGCTTCAGACGCATTGGGTTAAACAGATATTTGCACCACAGCCTTTAGGTAAGGGATAGGATGCCTTATTTACTTTAGTAAAGTAAAGAACACATTTCAAAACTTGTTTTATTTTATGTCGCCTTTTTCAGACGACATCGCTGCCTATTTTGGCGTTAAGGTTGCCTTATACTTTGCCTGGCTGGGTCATTACACCTGCGCTTTGGGCGTGCCGGCAGTTTTCGGCACCATTCTCTATTGCATCCTCTGGGGCAAGGGTCAGACGGCCCAGGACATGGGTCATGTGCTCTTCTCCTTGTTCAATGTAGCCTGGGCTTCGCTATACTTGGAGGCTTGGAAACGGTATTCCGTGGAGCTGGCTTTCCGTTGGGGCACTTTATCAACGCCACCAGAGTTGCTGGAGCCGCCCAGGCCCTTGTACAAGGTAGGGCCAACCGAAGTTATTACTAATTTGTATAATTAATATGTTGTCGCGTACGCAGGGTCCATTGGAAGAGAACAACGTAACTGGGCGCCTAGAGCCCAGGGAGGCACCTGCTTGGCAACGACGTGCGTTTCGCTACCTGGTCAGTTTTCCAATTATAGGATGCTGTCTCTGCATGGTCTTTGTTGTCATGTTTCTCATGTTGCGCTTTCAGGTGAGTGGCAAAAAATATGTTATTTTTGTAAATATGTAACTATAAGGATGAAGTCTGTGAGTGACAATATCCTGTGACAATATCCTGCGAATGACTCTTGCAAATATGAAGCGATAACTGAATATTAAACTAAATGTAATATACTCAAAGAAATATCAATATGGATACTTCTTTCGTTTTTTATATTGCGAGGAATATCATTATCGTATAATCATATTTTTATGGCCCATCCGAATACATTTCGAGTGGTTCACAACAAACCCGTAAAGCTTTATGTTTATTTGCAAGGGTAAGGGGCCAAGCACTCTTGGCCGATCACGATATCGTACGTATCGTAACTCTGTTTGGCTCCAGTTCGGGGCAAATTCGCACGGGTGTTACACAGGGCGTATAATTAATATTGTTTTCGTATTAAGGGGATGTGTGTGTGTGTGTGCGACGTGACGGTATCCTTGTATAGGTGTGAGTGTGAGTGGGTCTGTTTATCAATATGTGTTAGCCACTTTGAGTTGATGTTTATGTTTCTGTTGGTATTGCTTAACATACACACGCTCATATCTGTACTGCCCCTCGCACACACTTTCCTTCTATCAAATGTGTAAATATTTTACTTGCTTTTTATATCCTTTTTCTTCGCTACAACTACTGCTAAAAACATACATCTAAAAAATAGTGTTAACATTATCACTCACCACGCCTCATTCAATTGTTGTTACATTTTCTTTTCATTAAACTCTTGTGTTTTTCTTCTGTTGGTTTTTCTATTTTTGTATACTTCACAGGATTGGCTGGATCACCATAACATACCAGACAAAGGAATTGCTCAATGCATGTATAATTTGCACAAGGTTCTTATTCATTTTTACTTGCATTTCAATTGTTAAGCGTATGTATTGTGTAACCACGAGTTTAATTTGTAGTCCCGAGCGAGTTGCTTGGCTCTCGGCCATAATGCATAAAACATGCAACATGATTTATGGATAAGGGGTAGCTGTTAGTAGCCAATTATGTCATTAGCACTGAAAGTATCATAATCGGATCAATCGATTTATCCGTAAGAGTAGTTAATTACGCTTAGTAGCTTTACGTTTCAGTTATGATGGCAATCTACTCAGTTACTCAGTTGAATTGCTACAATTGGCAGCGCTTTTTTGGTAGTTGTTCGCCATTCTTCAATTAATCCAAACTGTTTCAGACACAAAAGAAATTGTTTTGGTTCTCGCTCTTCCAGGCTGTGCTAACCGAGCCTTTTTTTTCATTAAAACTTTGGCCACACATATGCAGTTCGGTCGAAGCGTTTTTGGCTTGCGGCTATTATTTTGCATACGCAGTTCTTTTTCACATTTTTTTTTCTGTTTTTATTTTAACCAAGCTGACGTTAATTAAAATGCTCAGCTGGCGAAAAATAAACTGCCATTGGGGAAGCTGAAGGATGAGCAAGATGGAAGAAAAAGGAGCACATTAAAGCCCAGAACTGGGGTCCCCAACAGCGACGTTGATAAAATACTAAGCAACTTGTGTTGACATTGCCAAATTTTACGCATAATTGAAGATTCAGCAAGGGATGAGCGGCGCGCTAAGGCCCAAAAGGACGATGGACGGATGCCACCATCTTGAATGGCCATCAACTAACCGTGACCTTCAAGTCCTCATTGTCTTCAATTCTTGGGGGAAATAAACTTTAATTCGTCCGTTAGTGTTAGATGGGGGAATTCTATTTTTTGCTGATACTTGTCTTAAACTTTGACCTTTGTGCGATAATTGCGACAGGTCCTTTTGAGCTCTTGTTAAGCGAAGGAGGATTGCATTTTCATGAGATTGAAATAGTTTTTAAATACTTTCCGACTTATCTGTCAGAATTAAAGATTTAACTGTGGACTGGTCGGCCTTCAAAGGCGTGTCTTATGACCTTCCACGCGATGAGAAACCATTTCGCACTTTCGTCTGCTCATCTCGTATGAAGTGCTAAAAAGCTGCCAACCTTAGTGGACATGTTCCCATCTCACTAACCAGACAATGGACCTTTTAGTTGTTGTCGTCACTGTTGTTTGGCTTTTGGCCACCGTTGGGTGTTTGCTGGCAGTTCATGTGGCTTAATGCGTACCTGGGAGCCTGGGGACAATGGCATTTTCGGTTCCGTTCTTTTTACTGCTCAGCCGAGCACCTAAATGTTGTCGTAATGAAGCGTGCCACGTGTGTGTGTGAGTTTGTATGCGGTTATGGTGGAATTTGTCAAGAGCAGACTAGTATGGCGAAAGGACAAGTATCCAGTTGACTGTTTGCTGGTTAGCTGCTGGATGTGTGGCATAAAACCCAAGTAACATACAATGTATCAAATGACTTGGAGGGAGCTGCTGAAATTTAATGCAAGTTTCCATTTCGTTAACTTCCTCGATGCATTACCTTGACTATTACTCGACGGCAAAAACATAATTTAAGCCCATTAAACATAATACGTCAATAAAAAAGTGGTCAACTTCAAAGGGAATTAGCAGCTGTTAAATAAATGGCAATAATGTTTTGTATAGCTTGGGGAAAAAGGAATTAAATTAACTGCCTATTAGCTCGAACAATGAGAAACTTTATAAAAAGCTTTATAAAACATGCAGGTATCTTAAACGAAAGCATGAAAGGCTTTTGTTAAGGTTTTTGTATACCTTTTGTATTTAATTCTTTAATAAATACTAAAGTAAATATTAAACCTGTAACTGGGATATCCAGAGGAAAACCACAAACAAGCCAATCCCACGGAAATAACTCCTAACACCCAACATCCTGTGGAATAATAGGAGAAAAATAGGAATTATAATTACAGGTTAATTAAACGATAGAGGAGTTGGGCGCAACGGGCGTCCGGAAATTGATTAGCATTTTCAAGTGGGTGGGTGGAACTAATGTTGATTAATATTTACACTTCCCCTTGGCATCCGGCTAATGAGAAAATCTTGAATTAAGATTTATACAAGGCTTTATTTTTATTCCCAAACTCTAACAGGATTGGTGGGACTCGAAACTGCCGGAGGAGAGTGTCCTGTGCTGCCTGAGTGTCATACCCAAAGTTCTACTGGCGGGAGCCATTACCCTAATGGACGAGGCCTACTTTAAATTGGCCGTGTGGCTTAATGACCGGGGTTAGTGTGGTTATCAGAATGCTTGAGCTTATTAGCCCCTAAACTGTTTCATTATTTTACAGAAAACTATCGCCTGCAGTCAAAATATGAGAACCATTTAATAGCCAAAGTGGCTTTGTTCCAATTCGTCAACTCTTTTCTATCGCTTTTCTATATTGCCTTCTATTTGCGCGACGAGGATAAGCTCAAAGAGGTAAAAAAATATAGTTATTTTTTATAAATAGTTTAATTTTATATTATAATCCATTTAGCAACTGGCTGGTCTACTTATTTCGCGTCAAATCATTGGAAATCTTCGCGAGTCCGCCCTTCCCTACTTTGTCGAGCAATGGAAGTTGGCCAAGCTGAGCTTCAATATGTGGGGAGCTCTGAGCCCCACCCAGAATGTGACACGCAGCCTGGCCGAGGAACTGGCCACCGCCGAGGCCGAACTTAAGGCGGAGGGAACTGGCACGCCCACTAAAAGCCAACACCATCAAACGGAGTCCAAACGGAATATCGGACAGGCCGAAATTGAGAGTTCGTTGTACAAGGTGAGTGTGTGTGGCATTTTAATTATTCAATCGTTGGTTCATCTCCTTTTTTTGGCCCGAATTCCATTTCAGTATGATGGCACATTTTCGGACCATTTGGAGATGCTCGTCCAAATGGGCTATGTGGTGCTCTTCTCGGCCGCCTTTCCCCTGGCCGGCGTCTGCGCTTTGATCAACAACCTGATGGAGATTCGTTCCGATGCCTTCAAGCTGGCCCATGTGCATCAGCGCCCGTTTGGACAGCGTGTGGCCAACATTGGCACCTGGCAGAATGCCCTGAGCATCCTTTCCCTGGCAGCTGTCATCGTGAACTGTGCCCTAATTGGCCTCTCTGGCCAGGTTTCGAGGCTGTGGCCGGGACTGACCACCGCACAGACAATAATTCTGATTGTCACTCTTGAGGTGAGAGTCATGGAATGAAGCATTTTTTTTTTACGGCTTAATTAAAAAAATTTTAAAGCGCTTAAGATAATATTTTACTAAAAAATCAAAATAATTTGTACTCTTTTTGCAGCACATTATGTTGGGTTTGCGGCAGGCACTCACTTGGTTACTGCCGGAGTTGCCCTCCTGGCTGGCGGCGGAAATCGCACGCGCCGAACATTGCCGCCGGGAAATGCAATGTAAGGGCACATCGCCACGTCCCACACCGCCCACGCCGCAATCGACCACGTCCACTCAGCCGGAACAGGACGGTGCCGGCGGCATGCAAATGGAAAGCGGTGCCAATACCACCCACGATCAGTCCATGGAGAGCCAGGTGGCCGACGATATACTGCTCTATGGTCAGGAATTCGCCAGCTATGGTCGCAACATAGAGGCGGATGTTAATATTTATGAGAACCGTGACTCGTCACCGGACTCACCGCCCTCACAGGTGGGTGTTGCATTTGTTAGAGGTCCAGTATGCATTTAAAATTTGCACTTTCACTTTGCAGACCAGCACCATACTCATCAGGCCGTTGCATGAGTCAACCCCTCCGCTCGGCGGCGCCTCAATGTCGAGTCTTCATCAGGACGGCAATGGCGGGTGAGTTTCCCTCAATTAGAGTAATAACGAAGGAGTTTGGGTCCTGACATCCTAAGTATTTTGCACACGCCAAGGAACTAATGGTCCCTAAACATTATACTCGTATACTACATGCGCTCACGACAGCTCGATTTTGAAAGAAAAACTTTAAAGTCTACTTTTTATACCTATACTTTTTTTAAACATATTCTTCTAGTTTATTATGCGCACTTTCTTTCATTAATACTTTTGGCTCCTTTTGAAATTAAGCTGCATTTGTATATTTATTCTTTGATAGAGCTTGTCAGAGTTGTGTTAGAAAATCGCAAATCTTTATACCGGAAATTCCGCCATATCTTGGATATTCTGTGAGAAATTTAACAGCTCTAGCCGGAAACATTCCGAGAATGAAACAACAGCAACAAAAGCTAAAAAGCGGGTAAATGATGGCTGGATGGATAGTTGGTTAAATGATAGATCGATGTGTGTTACAAAAAAAGATGTAATATAATAATAGATCACTTGAATGCTGCAGTTGTTTGCTGCATTCGAAATCGGTATTAGATCTGCTTACTTTAACCCTCTAATGCTAATAAATGAAAATAATAACTGTTTAATGGCATCTTAAAGAATATAACTTATAAAAATATATTAATTAACTCGTATTAGAGGGTTACTTTATGTTCGTTGCTGTGTTAATACTCTTCACAAGCCTTCAAAATTCGTCAATCTCTCTCTATTGGCCAAACTGCTAAATCTTCGTTATCTTTTTCATATGTACTAACTAATATGAGCTTTATCTAACATTTTTTACTATATTTCTTACACTTTTTCTGTACTTTTTCCCCTCTTTCTCGCTTTTTTTTTGTGGCACAGAGCTTCTGCCAGCACGCTAGCTCTCAACTCGGCGGCATATGCAGCCCGAATGCAGGCGATGCATATCCAAGAAATACCGCCATTCCGAAAGAAATCCAGCGATTCAGCTGATCACACTGGCAGCAGCACCAGCAGCAGTCCCCAGCGGACCACAATGCGGCAATTATCCGGACAAAGTAATCCGCAGCAGACGATCCCGGAGATACCACCGTACAAGACGCGAAAGATATCCGCCGAGAGCTCCACGCACCTGAACATGAGCGTAAGATCCTGGGGAATAGAACTGTAGTATAATAGCACTTCTTACAAACAGGAACTACCCTCCAATCACAAGAACTTCCTTAGTGACCAGGTCCAACGGGCCACTGTAGCTGCTCAATGTATATTGTGTGTCTGTAGAAATTAGCATTAACCGACACAAGCTCCCCGATACTTGTGGAACTTACTAACAAACAGTAGCTGTCCTAAACCCCTCTACTAACTATACTAACAATTTCCGAAGCCTCCTACACTCGTAACTTTCAAAGGGACTTTAAATATATTCAGGTTGAAGGATAATCCCTAAATGATTAATTTGAATTTAAGATTTAGAATTGCACTACCCTAATCCCCACTTAAATAAATACAAATACTCACCTAACCCAAAAACCCACTCGAATTTTGCCGTTCAAAGGACAAGCTACACATAAAACATCATGCACCAGAATGGATGTCACGTTTAAAAGTCAACGACAATACGAACCTCCATAGAAGCATAGATTGTATTGCAAAGGTAGTGGAGAGATGCCTATAATATACATATATTCTTATAAACTTGCATATACAAAATCCAGAAGAATTTGTTTGTTAATCAATGTGTATTGTTGGTGTTCGTCCTTGGAAACTTCACAGGATCATTGATAGTAGATGATGTATTAATAGTAGAATCATAAACTTATATCCTTGTTGAAAATGGCTTTTATTGAAAATTCAAGTTTTGGGCAAGGGGGAAAGTAAACCAAAAAAAATTGTATTTGGCATGGCAGAAGCTTTCTTATAAACAACTCCACGCTGGCTTCTCAAACCACCACACCTCCACCCCATCACTCATATATTTACCGACAAATGGCATGGATTTCTAGCATAGTACACTTGAATATATAATATATAGCCTGTCCCCAGAAAGCTTTTGATGTCTGTAGATTTGGCGTAAAAACACTCCGATCAACTAAACAACTAACTCAATTGCTTTTCTCCGTATATCCAACTGAAGGAACTGGGAAACACATCAGACACCGCAGACATCCTAAAGCCAGCTCCATCCTGGTGCAACGTGGCCATGAAGTCCGGGGCACCTGGCAGCAGTTTAGCAACTCCACCAGCCTCCCAGCAGCAGCAGCACATAGTCGCATCCTCATCCTCGTCCTCGGGTGGCGGCGGTAGCGTTTTCAGTCCCAGCGGTACTGGTCCAACTGGCGCACCCGCTGGCATTAGTAATTCCCAATCCCGGCCCAGTGTCGGAGCCCTATCCAATTCCTCATCCAGTTCATCCCATAAGCAGCAACAGAAGCAGGCCAAGGAGGAAAGGGAACGAGAAAAGGAGCGGGAAAAGGAGAAGGAGAAAGAGAAAGAGAAAGAAAGGGAAAAGGAAAAGGAGAAAGAAAAAGAAAAAGAAAAGGATAAAGAGGCTCAGGCCGCATCAACATCAGCGGGCAATACAGATGATGAAGCCAAGGGTAATATTCTACATTCATTAACTTGGCTTATTGTTTAACTTGGATATATAATTATTGTCTATTTAGCTGCTGAATTGGCTGCCAAGAAATCCCGCCTAAAACAGAAGCTGGTCAAGAGTGCGAGATCTGTGGCCATATTCTCCCTCAAGCTGAAGGAGCGAAGACAGCGCGAGGCGGAGAAGGCAGCCACCATCGCCGTCGAACATGCCAAGGTAGAAACTATAATTTACAGATTAAAATCAAAATAAAATATATACTTCCATTACAGGCTCTGGCGAAGCTGCCAATGCCCCAGCCAGTGGGCGGCGAGTTGTCCTGCATACCCATCGAACAGCTAATCCAGATCGACGACATCAAGCCTGCGATTAAGCCTGCAAACACATCGGGAACGACAGCTCCGACGTCCTCGAGTCAGGCCGGATCGTCGACGTATCAATATCAGAATCAGTACCAACAGCCGCAGCATTATCATCCGCCCTCACATTCGCACCCACATACGGATAATTAAGCTTATTGAATTCGAAAATCCCGAAGTTAATTAACCAGCCACTCGCACACTTTGTAAATAGTTTTCTATGCACTTGATCCTTCCCCATCTAGCTGAGATTTTATCGAAGTTACTGATATGATATGTGAGCAAATTTGCTGAATGTGTGTCTTGTCCAGAGTTGGATGCAACTATTTAACTATACCTAGTAGTATTTAGTAGGAAAACTAAGTTGTTTCATTAAAAACAGAAGCGTATGTTTTGCCGAAATAGGTTTTTTGAACGAAGAACTTGATGATATTGAAGCCTTCTGCAATAGTTGAAACATTAAAATAGCGATCAAGCCAAACGCAGAAATAGCAAAGCAATAATGTTTTGAAAGATACATTTTGAAACGAATTTTTGGTTAGCGTTTTAGCTGTTAAATGTGTTTTTGGTAGTCAATGTTAATTAGCGATTAGCAGTAAAAATCAATTTGTTACACGAAGAAATGTTGAAAATGTTACGTTTTGCATTTATGTTGCCAGTAATTGAATATTAAACATACGTATATTAATTAAGGAATACAACAATCAAACACACTTCACCCACAAATCAAAATCTGTCAGCACAACGACTTGAGGCACTTACACGAAACGAATACAGACAGACAACTGTGAGATAAATATCGTCCATTGTTCCTTCCATATTCAAGGATAATGCCTTCGCACTCGCTTTTAGCAATGGTACAACTCTGATCGGATAAAAACTATCAACATCTGCAGCTGCTTTTACGAAAAACTATAAATATAATATGCTGCATTTCTTCGTTTACTCAGTAATTGCTTTATTACAAGAAATATGTATCGATATTGTAGGCACAGGACCTACTTTTAAACACAACTGCACTCAAACACTCACCCAAAGGATATTTGTAAATATATTGTAGCTGTTAAGTGTAATTGAAACGATCTATACAAAAAAAAAAAACTAACAATGATTGTATGTGCTTTTGTGTTGAAAAAACAAACTCAATTAAAGCCCATTCATTTGAGAAACCCATTAACTGATTTTAATTGGCAGGGTTTCTAACTTGGCTAAAAGAAAGTTGTTCAAAAAAATGGTATACTTTTAGGAACGATTGCTGTTCAAGAGAAAGGTATAATTTATTGTACATATTTTGGTATTGGATGTACCTATACTATATTTTAATTCATCTTATATTTTCCAAACCTTTTTCCTATAAATAAACTAACTTAAAACGAAGACAATGATTAATATATCCGTGCTATAATGTATTGCTTCTTTGAACCAGGTTCTCATAAACACTACACTTTAGTTTTTGCATTTAAAATACTTTTCCATTAATCTGTTTCTTTGTTCCTTATAAAAATTTGTATGTATTACCCTCATTCCTTTTAATTGGTATGCAACTAGGTAGATCTGAAAAATATGTAAATCTTGTAAACATCTCCCCATACCCAGGCACTTGTTTTAATTAAAAGGGTCAAGGATAATGGACGGCTTAGGGTCGGCTGTGGAACTTTTCCACAACTGATTGTCATATGCATCGTTGCGGTTGCGGTTTAATCATTACGTTTAAATCAAATAGAACAGCTCCTCCAGCCAGTGGCCGCCACATAGCACTGCACTAGGATGGGAACAAGTGTTTTGCGAGTGAGATTTTGTTTTTATTTTATTGTATTTTTTTTGCAACAACATTTTTCATTTTGTTTTATAGCCGAGCTTAACGAATGGTGGACACGGGTCAAGTCAACCCTCTACACAGATGGGTCTCTCTCGCAATTCCACGTACAAGTCTCTTACCTCAGATCCCATACCTCATACCCCATATTCCCTACCCCCATGCCTCGTACATCGTCATCGTCATCGTCATCGCCATCAACACTTGTCATTGTTGCAGGTGAGCTGTCGTTGTTGTTGCTGGAGTTGGAGCTGGAGCTGCCTGTAACTGATTTCTGTTGGCTGATAAAATTTCTGAGCGGAGCAGTCGTTGGCCATTTGCCTGCTTGGCAAACGCACTCCTCACGTACGGCTAATTAACGCGCGTTTTAGGGCCTCGCTCCCGTAAACCCCATAGTCCGCGAGCCGCCTCACCACTCCGTCATACCGCTCCCCAACTGAGTGTCTCCTTTGTCCCGGGGGCACGAGTCGCATTACGCATGCATTATGGCCTGAGGTTGCAAAGCTGACACGATTGTCCGTCCCACTGGCTGCTGCCATATGTGTCGTATGCTAAATGAAGTTCAAGTATTCGTGGCACGAAAGGTTTATCAGAAATGGGGATTGCAACTTAAAGATAATTCGAGCACTTTCAAACAATTAGTAGTATCTGATATCAGAGAGTACCAAAAAATTCTACAAATTGCAAACTAACTTACTTGAAGATGGAGTGCATATTATTTTTATTTAGTTGTAATTTTCTTGTTCTAGATCCAGAATTTAGGTGTATAGATATTATAAAATATGAAACTGTTTATAGAGATACTGAGTCTTTTAGATTTCCTGTTTAATGTGTGAAATCGTAGTGTCTATGAAATCTTTTTATATCAAACTATAAACAATTATAAATTACAAACTCCTTGTTTTGTGAAATATATTTATAGTTTATAGTGAATTATTAGTTTTAAATTTTTTTCTAGTTAATAGTGTTATTGTTGGTGGGTACTATCGCTTTAAAAATATACGGAAACTACCGAGTATAATATTTCCCTAAAACAAACCATTAAAATCGTTAAAATCACAAACGAATTCCCGAATTCGACCGGAAATTTCAGCCATTTCAGCGGTGTCCACAAAACAAGTGTATTGCAATAAACCCCAAAACCAGAGAGCCAAATAAAATAGAGGAAAAAACCCTAACAAGATCTTGCCAATCAAAATGGCCGGCTCTGACATAAATCCGCGCAACACCCAAACGAAAAAGTAACACCGGAATAATGGCGTAAAGCCGGCCAGAGGAAAGAGGTGTAGGAAACCTATGTAGGAAGCCATAACGAGCCAACGTTGCTATATGTACTTGTACTCCAAAGAGATCGCCGAAGGTTGGTCCGATGATGATCATTGTGGTGATGATGACACTCGAACCGAATAGCCACCGGGCTGAAAACAGAAAACGCTTTATGAGTGATATTACCGTAAGATAATGGCCAAAAAAAAAAACGAACAGAGTCCGAGACACTAACTGCCACAATCTTTTTGGGGCGTTGTCTGGGATACAGGTTGGTGAAATCTCTCTGGGATCCGGACTCCGGAGTCTGGGGCCCGTGCACCTGACCCGAAAATGTTTCACATTGCGCGAGTTACAGTTAAACGCCATTTTTTCCATTGAATTTCGGTTGGTGGTTTTGGTGGCTGAAGAGATCTCTGGTTACGAGCGAGAAAGCCATTGGACTGGGATGGATCCCATCCAGTAGCCAGCAATTTGTCTGTCCGAAATGGCTGTTTGGGCCATTAATATGTGGACAGAAGACGCACCAAAAAAGGAGGGGGGTAGCAGGATGGGATGCCCTCGAAAAACAAAAAATGAAACGGCAGAAACGGCCACGCCTCGAGGGCGCAACGGTAAATGGCCCCCAAGACGGCGACTCAGTATTTGTCTGGTTTTGGTGCGATTTTATTTTAGTTAACTCTGAGTTTCGGAGTCTGACCCATGGTTTATTCACCTGTGGTCACAGCCAGCCATTCAGCCACAGTGAGCTTAAATTAAAATTTAAATTGCTATAACATTTTGTTGCTGTTGCTGCTGCTGCTGCTGCTTCTGCTGTAGAGTGTTCATTGTTGTTTATCTTAATGAAACTTTTTAAATCACTTTTAAGAGCGTCCGTCGGTTGTTCGGTTTGTCGGTCGGGCTATTAAACCATACGCTATATATAAAGCTCACACTCTCTCGGAACTCTTTGATTTAAATGCATTTAATTTTGAGGCATGTGAAAATTAATTACATTTAATTAGCCTGGGCCGTTCCATTCCATTCCCTCCATTCCGATACATGTTGCCGTTGTGCGCTTTTAATTGTTTGATAATTTCAATTTTCGTTAAACTCCAAACCAACCAACCGAAAAAAACACAGTAAACTCACAGAGAACACACGTTAAAGACCGGGTTAATAAAACTTTTAAATCCTCTTCCATGCTCGTCCAGTAGCTTTATGGGTTCGCCTTCCCGAAAGTAGAACGATCTTGAAGTTGCATTCAGAAGGTCACACGACTATTTAATTGAATTTCAAACGAAATGTACTTAGGCATCCGCCTGGTTGGTTTCTCAAAGGTAACCAAATTAAACGGAAGTAATGTTCTACTTTAATTCTTTCTTGGATTGCCAGTATTTGAATTTCATTCTAATTCAAGACAATCGTCGATATCTACTTTTCTTTTTTCTTAACTCAATTAGGGCCGATTTCTGGGGTAATAGGCCTTTAATTGGGATAGAGGGGGATCTATTTATGAAGGAATTTGTAGAATTCTTTAATGTTGATTCCCTAAACAATCCAATAAACGCCCTAAAACAATCCACTTGTGTTAAGTAGCATATTCAAAACGCAAATTAGTTTCGTTCAAGATCCAATCTTTATAGTTTCCCCAAGAACATACATATCTCACATTCACTTCTCGCGTCACCTGTCGGTCGCCATAAAGAATATTCTAAATGTGCCAAGTGCCAAGTTCCGAGATATGACGAGATTTCGACCCAAGGGTTAATGTCTATCGCGTCGAGAGTGCTGCCAAATGACAATTACCTTTTGTTCTCGAACACTAAAAATGGAACTTGTTTGACTTTGCCTGGACCAACAAAAAGCCAAATAGAAAAACGAGCACAAAGAATGCTTTATGTGCAATTAAAGTAAATTTAATTAAATAGCAAATGGTAAACGGTTACCGGTGAACATCGAGTGCAGGCAAGCAAGTTTCATCTATGAAACCGGAGAGAGAAGTCTCATCTAGTGACAATTTATGGCACAGTTCGGCATTCGTATAACCAAAACGTGGTATAACGCAAAGGAGGTGGCTGCCGAGATCTTTGGGATCGCAAAGAGCGCCGAGATCTCTTCATTGCCGTACGCTGAAAACTGTCAACAATTTTGATGAAAATAATTGGCGGCCAGCAGCTGTGGGCGACGCAACGGCGACGTCCAAGACGAAGGCCCCAATTACGGAACTGGGGGCGATAAAATGCGTACGTGTTCATAAATATTGTCAATTAGCGAGGGCCCTGGCCATCGATGAGCAGAACCAAACGGATCGAGGGCTAATTGCAACTGCAACTGCAACTGAAGCATCAACTGGAAACAAGTTACGCAACAATCATCAATGGGGATTGAGTTACATTTACGATCGTCCCGGCCAGGTCGGGCCTGGCCAGTTCGGAAAGGCCGAAAGACTCCTCTCGGCGGCTGGCTTGATTGATCAAACGGTGACAATATGGCACTTACGGGTGCAATCAAAACAAGGATGGATCGTATGGATTCGACGGATTCGATGGATTGGATGGTTGCCCCCGCAGTCCGTCCCGATCGGTCACTCGATCATTATTTTATAAAGCGTGCTGACTGCATAGCAAAGCGTTGCCATTGCCCGAATGCCGCTTGATTAGCTTCTGGCCATATGTACTACCACCTCTGAATCGTACCGGGGACTTGGATTGATGAGCACCTCTGGTTGCCAGCAATTCACATAGCACATTCCTCCCCCTGGGCATTTTCGGTCTCCGGCAGTTAATCCTTCAGTTAATTAAATTAATTAAATGTTCCAATTGCTGCTTGGGGGATTTGAATCAGGCTAGAGAATACCAGAATCAGGCAGTAAATTATTGGGATGGCTAAAGTGTAAAATTTGTTGAGCTGGTAAGTGTGATTGTCCCAGACCACAGGGAAGAGGGAAAGTTGAAAGATTTATAGCTATACCTAAAGAGTCTCCTAGAAAAGAGACCGTATGTTTATGAAAGTTGTTACTGAGGGTATTATAATTTTGTTGAAAAATGTGACCTATATGACCTCCGACCTATAAAGTAGTCCCTGATATTCGTTACTAGAACCTCCTGACACTATTTCTTCCCAAATAAAGAATAAGCATCGGCCGATCTAGCCCATGATTGGAAGAGAATCGGATTTTAACAACGTCCCGATATAGGAGCCATAGGAGACATTGGACAGAAAGCTACTTGGCTTGGTTTTTATAGTTTTAGATGGTTCCGAGTACCAAAATTTTTTAAATCATATTGTATATAAGCTGAAACTGGCCGACGATATGCTATAGGTATCGTTGAAGACAAAAAAAAAAGTTGTGTATTCAACAAGTTGTATTCTCGCTATCCATAAAAGAATGGAGACATCTCAAAGAATCCCCACAATCAAAACCAACACCAATATTTGAAATTTTTTTCAAGCAAAGAAAGCGAGGGCAATAAAGGTACTTTGCTTGGCCGACAACTTTAGTTCCGGCTACTCGAGAGGCTAAAACGTATTAAATAACTAAGTCAAATAACATAACCATAAAAGTGACTACAAGACACAACAGATCGCCAGAAGTGACGACGGGTGTTAATCAATTATACGTCACTGGAAATTCGAAACCCCGACCCCAACTGGGCGCCCTCACAAAGGCCCAGCTTTGTCCGCAAACAGACCATGGCTGTGTTTGGCCCAGAGAAACGGTAGCTTCTCGATCAAATGAAATATTGCTACACAATATTCGAAATATTCGGAATATTGGCTTTGTTTTTGTCCGTTGTTCTGTGTGTGTGTTTTTTTTTATTGTGACGCTAATGAAAACGTCGATTGCATTGTTCGAGGCCCAAAAGCGGGCCGTAAAACATGAATAAATAAATTTGAGACTCGTGACATTTGTAAAATATTTTAGCGACCCAATAAACCCAATTTCACAGCTACTAGTGCGATCACGTCCAGTCGGACCACCGTCGTCTCTATAAACTATACGTATGTACCTTATAGGCTGGAAACGATAATGGCCAGATAATTGCGTTAAAGGCTCGACGTTGGGCGATCGAAGGCAAAAGCTGTGGACCCAGGACCGAGGTTGGGGATTTTATTGCGGCTTTTTGTCGGTTCCGCATTTTTCGAGGCAGGCGCCCGCTGATTGATGGCGAAAATGTAACCGTCACTGGTTACATATGAGCGGCGGCCGGTGGACAGCCAGGCGGTTTGGAGCGACGGCCGCCGGGGAGTTTGGCGGGATCCGCTCCTCCGGATGTTGAGCCGTGAGGATGTTGACGTTTAACTGTGTCGCTAATTGGGCGATTTTTTTTTTTACTTATGTCCAGTTCCCCCTCGGGTCTGTCCGCCTTACCAAACCTTTTGACAAATGACAATCAGCGGAGAGACATGGACCGTGGCCCAGACAGACGCAATCTGACTTCCTCAAGCGGCAAGAGGCCAAAGAGGCCTGGATCAGCGGTTCAATAGGAATGTAGGTCGCATTAAACAGCACAATTTAATGTCGAAACACTTTAACTTCATAGCTTTTCATTAAAATTCTTTGGTTCAGTGTGTTTTATATGGAAAATAACGGTAGCCTTTGGGAATTTTGCTTTTTTTCTTTAAGTTTTTATAATTAGAATTAGATATTACATTTTTTCCATGCTACCCTTCAGATTCTCATTAAATTTTCAATGACAATTTTTCACATTAAGTATATCAAGTATACGCCCCAGTACTCCTGATTAAAAGTTCTCCGAAATTTTATCATTTTATAAAATCTCCTGATAGCTTAACCAACATATTTTACTCTTTATTTTTGAACTACTCTGCAATTCGTACTACATTTTTCTTTAAACGATTCCCGCAAACCGCCCAACGCAAAAAACCTTTTCCTTTCATTAAGCTTTGGTCTCCTTTTAGCCCGGCTCCTATGTGATTGACATGAAAATGTTTAAAGTTTACCTTAAAACAATGATAGAAATGTTGACTACATGCTTGTGCCAGACTTTAAAGTCACTTTACTAAAGTCTCGGCTCAGTCAGGCAGCTGGGGTCCATAACCCAGTGGCATTCAGCACCTGCTGTCCTCAGTCTGGTTCATTACTCGAAATCTCGGCTTCTGGGTAAAAAATTTTTTTAATAAATATTATAAAATGGGATCTGTCGGTGGCAGCAAGAAAAAACACACCACACAACAAAAATCGTTTACAAGAAAAACGATTAAACAAAAAAAGAGAGAAACACTGACAAAGAAACGCAGCTAAAGACCCTAAAAAATGTCAACTGTTTTTGCCGCTCTCCAACAAAAGCCTTTGTACCTCTGATCCCAAGTCCGATTCAAAGTTGCTCCAAAGCATCCACGCACCTAGCCATCCATAGGCTACACAGACCGCTACCGTGTGGAGTGGGTTATGCGTTAACCTCCTTGCCTGGCGGTCCAGGCCTGTCATAAAACAATTAAGTTTAATTTTGTCACCGTGCTCCAGGCCCCAGGCCCCAAGCCTCAAGATTTGCGCCTGACAGCACCCATATCCCAGGCTCTTGGCAATTAACGAATGTTTTGTAGTTGTTACTGTCGTTGTTCAGGTAATTGTGCACCTGTTGCCGCCTTGTTTAAAATAGTAGGCTAGTCTTTCAAGCTAAAAAAAACTTAAATTAAATTAAAATCATGGTTTTAAAACAGAAATATTGGAAACAGTTTAGGTTTTAGTGGTACAAATAATTGTATAAATAGCATGGAACAACTTTAAGCTTCTTAAGGATTTCTTGAATAAAATTTTGAAAATTGTAAAATAATAGGGAGGTAATAGCTTATCTATCTTAAATAGTATAGCGAGAAGTAAATCATATTTTAAGATCGTTTATCTATGATCATAAATATATTTAGTACCAGATTTTAAGGATTCCTCGCCTCTTTCTTCAATGAACTACCACTTAGTTAAAATTTCCAGTTAATTTTGGTTTGTGCTGCCATTTAACATACTACAGACCGTGATAGTTTAGCTCCTTTTTTCTACCCAAAGAAATAGACTTCCTAACCGCATTAAAGACCTGGTTTTTATGGTCCTTTTTAGTTGGGTGTTTTTTATCATTTGTTGATAATAATTATGGTCATTTGCGATAATTGTGGTCTATTGTGTCATGTCTTGTAGGAGCCAGGGTTTTATTTCTTTTATTTTTTTTTTTTTTTATTTAATTTTGTCTTGACGCGCACCTTGGTAATAATTGTCATTAAGATAATTAGTTGGCTGGTATGTGGCTGGGCGGTCGGTCGTTGGAAGAGTTTTCAGTTTATTAAATGAAAAGCTATGACGAAACACGGAGGCAACAATCCACAGATTTACGATGCCAGATTAGACAGCGTTTAGTCTGAGAAAAGTGAAAATCCTTTTCGGAAAAGGCCATTAAAAAGGTGACCACCAACTGACTTAGCCAACCCAAAGATCGTAAAACTGTCTAGGACTGGGAAAAAGATTTTGTGAATGAAATTATGTGACTTTAATTGTGTGAATATTGAAGGGAATTATGAGGCCGAGTGTGGCGCTCAAATCACTTGTTCGAGTCGAGATACGATTTTTCGAAGAATTGCCAAAATGGAGACAATGTTGAAAGACAACTTCCTGATGGATGGCAATTCAAAGGCCATAAATCGCGTTTGAAATGCTCGTTCATCTTATCGCGATTGGACGAGCACCACCCAAATAGTTTTCACAAAGAACTCCCATAATTAATTTATGCAAATTTTGCACTCTCCGTTCGTCGGCGCCATCAAAGCCAAACAACAAGCCACCTAAGCCGAGACAAGTCTAGTTTGTATTTCGATTTTAGTGGATCAACGATTTTTGGGCGTTTTCCTTTAAAAACAGAGAGACCGACTTGTCAACCTGTCACATCGTTAAAGATTTGATTGATTTTGCTCAGGAAGCTGAAAACATCTGGGCGGTCGCCGAAAGATCTTAATGAGAGAATAATGTAGCGCATTTAAATGTGTGGCGGGAACCACTAAAGCTTGAAGCGAAAAAAATATTTGTTTTTTGCTAGAAAGGAGAAGCACTCGGAGAAAAACCTTGATATATTTGATATTAAATATTTTATTATGATAATATTGTCAATATTCTATGGTTAGGGAGCTGCAGATCAGCTCTTTCAATGTGCGTTAGTATACAAGCCGCTTGAGTTGGTGTTTCGCGACTATACAATACTCGATACTCCTCTGGAGTTCCTGGCTAAAAAGTCTTATCTATTGATCCGGATCTATACATATGTACATATGATTTATATGTATACGTACATATGTATATGCTTGTAATATTATAAGAATATGTGTATATGATTATCTTTTAAAGGGTTTTCGGATGTGGTATTCCTTTCTTAAAAATTAACATGCCTTATAATCTATAAGTACCGGGTATCAAAATCAACTATATGTTTCATGATCTCTCGGTCAATGTTTAATTTTCCCTTTTATTTTTTTTTCAGTGATGTCTTGTGGCTTTATCTATTCACAAATTTGTAGTTAATCGTTCATTTTCTAGCATACAACCAAAAACTAAGGCTAAAAAAATGATCATCTTAAACAACCAGTTTGCGTTGGCGACAACTTTGCATTCCCCTTGACGGAGAAACATTTTTGTTTTTGGTCTCTTCGGGTATCGGGTATTGGGTTTATTGTTTCTTCGTAGATTTATTACAATTCTCCACACAATTTCTCAATAAGCAGATCATCCGGCCCTCTCGCTCCCCCATTTGGCGGATGATATGCCCCCAGTGTCGGTATCCCGCTCACTCTTGGCTAACACTTGGAGCGATTCCAATGAAATGTGTTTTCGAATAAAAATGGTCCATGCGATGCGATCGAATTTAAATTGAAAAATTTGATTTTAATTCTTGCATTTGAAATGTGTTTTCATTAACATAATTAACGTCGAATTAAATGTTTTAGTATCACGCTCCTTCTCACTCGTCATTCCCCTCCCGCGGTCCAACACACTCTACTCTTATTTATTTTTCTGTCGTATCGTTATTTTCGTTTGAATTGTAAAAATAAAATAAATTACATTTTACTACAAAGAAAGTTCCCAATTACAAGGGGCAGAAACACGTTGACAGCTATTCGTCAGTCCATTAAACTTGGCATTTTTGAGGTGCGTATTTTTTGGTGCTTTTTTTTAGGATCCATTAAAAGTCAAACGATCTTGAACGTGTTTGTTTCTTCACTTTCGTGTATTTTTCGATCTGGGGGGTCCGTCAGGGGATCGAACGTAAGAAGAGGAGATTGAGGGGTCTACCTGTTGATTTATGTTTGTAGCTCATTTATATTGAAATTTGATATATTTGAGCACACGCGGTCCATTTTGCAAAAGCCGCCGTCTCCACTTCGTATTTTATATTCGAATTAATTGAAATGATTGTGATCTACAACATCGCCGGGCCATACTCCACAGGTTCAGGTACATATATAGAGACTATGGATCGGTATTTATATATCTCATGAATATCGCTTTGTCCGCGCTCCACTCTCCTTTGTCTTTGTCTCGTTTTCAGCGAACTTTTATATCATCCATATAAATTATGTGCCGGCCAAACAATAGTAACACCTCCTAAATGCTGTTGTTAACTAAGCCGAGGCCTCTGGGGCGCTAGATTTCTTTTATGTCCCCATGGCCTGAAAAATACATAAATGTTGTAGGGCGTCTAAATGGTTGTGGGGTTGTTGCCAGTGGGCGTTCAATTTTTGATTTGCATTAAATATTGGGCATTGACACTACAGTTGTCTTTCACAAATTAAGTCATTTTGAGGATATTATTTATTAGGTAATTGTTTCTAAGCAATAAGAAACAAGTCGGTTAGTTGTTGCATTATTTTGGGAGCTTAAGAAAAAGCCACTATAACTCCGTTTAAAAAAATATAATTACATATAATCATAGATATATATATGTATGTATATGTATGTATGTATAAACCGATTGACCATGATGTCATATGATTTTTTTAAATTAGTGGCAAAAATTATGAAGGCACTTTATTTTCACCTTGAAATATCTGCAGCCCCAAAAAGATCGTTTAATCTTTGTGCCAAAATGTTGGGCCCAACGTCGCACGAAATAAACTTTGCAAATCAACACATTTGTCAAGCTACACATAACGCCGGACACCAGAAGGTCCAAAGACCCAGGCGAAGAAATAAACTGATTCCAACCGACTACGGCAATTAAACGGAATCCAAATACGAAAGGAGAATAACCAAATCGGGGGGGATATAGAGGGGAATGAGATGCACAACAAAGTTAAGTTGATCACCCGCTGACAGAAAATCACTTGGCAACGCGGCTGATCATTAACCGATAACACATGACATTAAAGAGGTTCACAAAGAAGTTTTAAACGCACACAAAATAAGATAAATACCGACCACCCCAATGAGGAGGAACCGACCTGAGTAGACCCCGTAGTACGGACAGAAACGAGCGGAAAATTAATAGTGTGAACACAGGAGGAGAACAGGGGAATGGGGATAGGACTGGGGATGGGGCTAGGGTTGGAGGCTGGGTCAGGGCTGGGGCGGCAAGGTAGATCCGAACATCTCAGATAGGTATCAGCTTACATTGGAGCCGAGAGCCCCATAACGACGACGAGACGGTAGTAAGGAGTTGGAAATTTGTCAAAATGTCAACGGGTGAAACAGTTTTGGAACGGCCAGAGATGTCTTGGGATTTGGGATGCAAGGAGACCCCGTATGGGGCATCCACGTAGCTTTTGTAAAACAAACCATTAGCAGCTAATAAACATTAGTCATGCGACAAAACAAAGTTCGAGACTCCGGAGGAGCTCTCGATGATTTAGTGAGAGTAATTAAAACTTAAGTTTCCTTCGTATACTCGTATGTATGTAAATGATCTTGCTGAATTCCACGAAAAGTCAACCGAACCGAACCGACCCGAACCAAAAACCGAAATACGAAAAAAAGAGTTTTTCAAACTAAGGTTGAACAAGTTTTGGTGTTTGCTGTTCTCAGGGCTTAAAACATATACAACATATCTGTGTATTATTATAATGAATCGTCTGTTTAATCGAAATTTATGCAGATCGTGGGTAACCAAAGCGAGCAGCTCGTGTTGACAGTCTAAGCACTATCAATCACCTGTCCCGAGGATGGTCTATATGGTCCACCGTTCTTGGATTTCGAGAATGTGCAACTGCTACTTGTGATAAGATCGTTTTGTAAGTGATCGTCGACAAATCGCGTACAAGATTGTTGCAGCAGGCACATTAGAAACCCTATTCGGTAATTGGCAATTAAGTATGAAATTCCACATGGGTCCTTGTGACTCACAAGCCTCCATTCCTGTAGCTGTAAATAAATACCACTTCATTTATTTGCTTCGCTGTCTTCCTTGAAACTTTCAGTGTCCAGATCCGGCTGTGTGTCATTCCCGGCTTGGTCTTCTTTCATTCCGCACACCCTTGATATTTATGTGGTTTTCATCCAATCACAAATCACCCGGAGCATTTTGTTTGCACATTTTTATGGTCGCTACTGATGCTATGCAAGTGTAGGAATCGTCTTGGCTGGAACAGGGCTGGGTGTACTGGGGAATCGACGTTGTTGTGGTTTATAGAGTCGCCCTATATATTACAGGGCCTATAAAGACCAAGGGCGTCCCTCTTGACCGATATAGGATCCCTTAATTAATGGTTGCGTTAAAGGTTTATTTTTTAGTGCCATTGGCTAATCCTATTTTGGCTAATAGAAATAATATTGAGGAATAGCTTATGACTTTTCTAAGTTTAATAATTTTTCAAACTGTAGGATTTTTTCGGTTATCCTTTCAAAAAATATTAGCTTTATTGAAGACTATCGTAGCTAATAATAATGCGATTAATTTAAAAAATATTTAGATAAACACATGTTTGTTGAACGTTTTTGTAAAATAGTGTATGTACATATTTTGAACAAACAAAAAATAAACTCTCTGAAAAGTTGTTTCAGAAATAAATACGACTTCCTGATGACAGGAACAGTAGCTACTTGGCATTCTTCATCCCAGGTTGTGCATTCCATCAGATTATGTCATCTAGCCAGCAGCTCCTTCCCACACTCAGGCACTCAGGCACTAACCAACAAACACACACGACGCCATGACGATGATCGTCTTGGCCACCTTAAGAGATGATCGCTGCGCATGCGCATAACCGTAAGATTCACACATGCCTGGGAACGGGACGAGGATGTGCGGATCTGCGATGGATGTGCCGGTGGATATGAATGCGAATGTGAATGTGGATATGAATGCGGGGACGAGGAACAAGAGAAATACATTTTGAAAATTTAACGATGCGCACATTTTATTACCGCAATTAATTACAAAAACAACGCGGCCAAAAAGAAATCTTAGTCACTTTATCTGCGATGCCAGCCGGGCCTGAGCCCAGGGAGTTCTCTCCGGACTCCGGAGGAAAGGGGAAACGGAGATCCCAAAAATGGGAGAATGGGAGAAAGAGAGAAAGAACGGAGCGGAGCGATCTGAGGGATGCGATAAGCTTTATGATAGATGTGACTAGTAAAATGCTACTACCAAATGGTTCTGGGCCGGAGATCGCAGCTCCTCTCGTAATTGGAGGCGCGACAGTTTGTCTCAGCAGTCAAACCTGGTTAATTGGAGAGCCAGGCCGTCCGGAGAGCTACCTGTCCGGGAAACCTGTTTCTTGGCCAATTAAAATCGAGAGATAGGGAGAGAGCCAGGCCTTAGACCTGGCCCAGAGACGTCGACGGCTGCTGTGGGCCGTCAGCCCAAGACATTTCGAGTTTCGACGCGCAGCGCGACAGTTACCGCTACGAAACGTCTCCAGCTAAAAACGGTTTTGGCCAACGGTCTTTGAGCGATTTTTCGGCGAGGCGGAGAATGGGTTTCAAGCACGCTATGCTGCAGCGAAGTTATGAGCTGTCGCCCTCACCGGCGCGCACTTCACCCACCAACGCCACCACCAGCACCACCCACGACGGGATCCCACCTCCCCAGGCGGCCCAGCCGCCGGTCCAAGTCACGGACTTCAGTATCAGCCGGATTTTGGGCAAGGAGCGTAAGCCTGCTCAGGATGCCAACGCGAATATATTGGATCTGTCGAAGAGTAGTAGCAGCAGTAACAGTGGCATTGCTCCGCCACAGGTGGGAGTGCCCCAATCGGTGTCCTTGGCCACATCTCCCTATGGCGGCTACTCCATGCTGCCACCGGATCTGGTGGCCATGGCCAACGCCACAAAGTTTTATGCCCAGTTCTTTCCACACCTGTTGCCTGCCTACGCGGCAGCTGCTGCGGCGGCTGGCCTCAGTACTCCACCCACTTCGCCCTACCAGCAAGGACAATCGGTGCAACCATTGCCACCGCCTCAGCAGAAACGATACTTTGCTCCCTATGTGATCAATGGCCAAGCACCTCAGCAGCCACAGCATCCGCTCCTGCGTCCCAAGGCCACCGCCTGCACTCGCCCAGACTGCCGCGAGTGTCTGGATTATTACCAAAGGCTGCAGGCTGGCTACAAGCCGACCACGCCCCTGATATCACCCGCCGCCTCCTCCGTCAGCAGTTCCAGCAGCTCCATGCGACCCGTGAGGGAGCTGATCATGAGCGCCGCCGGTGGTGGTGCCACCACCAGCACCAACATCTCGCTGACCACCGTCACCAATTTGAGCCTCAGCTCGAGCCAGACCACGGCCGTCGGATTAATGCCCAAGATGCCGGGAATAGCCGTCGGAAGTGGCGGCACAGTGATCCCTGCCACCAGTGTTTACAGTCCCACTTCCGCCGAGGAAATCAGCTACAAGTGCCGGATATGCGAGAAGGTCTTTGGATGCTCCGAAACTTTGCAGGTAGGATTTGAAAAATTTTTTTAAAAATGAATAATAACAAATAATAACAAAATATTTTATATTTTCATATGCCATTGCTTAAAATATTACATAGCTTAAAAAATTTCTTTAAATTTTGTATCTATAAACTTAGTTTGTTCAAGCTACAGTTTTTGAAATTATTATTTTTTATTTTAATTTTATTTAAGTTAACTTTGAAGCTCCTCTGCTTTTCAATTCAAATTCGTTTTTGGAGAAATAATGATAATAATCATATGCCCAAAAATAAATAATCACATCGTAGTTTTTATCTCAATAGTTCCATATACGTTTTAAATTAAATGTATAATATAGTGCTGAAAATCTAAAGAAAATCTATTTTTTTAATGGAAAACAAGGCCATATTTATTGTCCCCATTATTACATTTGCAAATTTTTGCAGACTTTCATCCCAAGATGTTAAACGCTCATTTAAATGTCACATATTGTAAATAATTATAATTTCTTTGAATTCGAAAGCTATTTAATTGGACAAATTTCTGCAAAACACATTCCTTGGTAAATTTTGAAACCCACATTAATTCCAAGAACATCAGTAACCTTTCACATGGCAATTCATCAAATGAAATATCGTTTACCCAATCCTCCGCTACAAGGCCCCCAAGGGATCCTCCCAAAACGAGTTCCTACACGACCTGCAAGGGCGGGGCTTAGTTGATCGAGAGACAGAGATCAAGTCCAAAGGGGCGGAGCTCCATCGGACAAAGGTAGAGAGAAGAGTGGAGAGTTGAGCGCCTTATGCAAATCTCGTTACTTTGGCTGAGACCCGTTCAAAATGGAGTCGGCCAAAAACAGAAGCGAGCCGAGCCAGAACTGGTTTTACGCATGGGTGCAGGGCCCCGCTACCAGGTATTGCTGAACATTAGAAAGAGAGGGCATTCCCAGTAGAAACAAGAGAGGAACAAAATGGCCACGGAATACATATATATTTGCCAATAATCATCCGATTCTTAGCGGATTACCTTGAACGATTTGTAGATTTTTGTGAAATTTCCTGGTTTGTAAAATTCTGAAACCCGCCTGGTAGGACAATATGAGCCCCAGCAGAAGCCATATCTCTTTCAATTTTCATCCGATTCTTGGAGCGAGTACCTTAAAAGATTTATGGATTGATTCTCCATTATTCTGCATCAAGATCTAAGAACAAAATATTTTTTAGATTTTTTGTGAAATTTCCTGGGGGACCTCTTGCAAACTTCTGAAATCCGCCTTGTAGGACAATATGAGCCCCAGCAGAAGCCATATCTCTTTCAATTTTCATCCGATTCTTGGATCGAGTACCTTAAAAGATTTGTGGATTGATTCTCCATTATTCTGCATCAAAATCTAAGAACAAAATATTTTTTAGATTTTTTGTGAAATTTCCTGGGGGACCTCTTGCAAAATTCTGAAAAGTGCCTGGGAGGACAACATAAGCCCCAGCAGAGACCATATCTCTGTGAGTTTTCATCCGATTCTTGGAGCGAGTACCTTAAAAGATTTGTGGATTGATTCTCCATTATTCTGCATCAAAATCTAAGAACAAAATATTTTTTAGATTTTTTGTGAAATTTCCTGGGGGACCTCTTGCAAACTTCTGAAACCCGCCTGGTAGGACAATATGAGCCCCAGCAGAAGCCATATCTCTTTCAATTTTCATCCGATTCTTGGAGCGAGTACCTTAAAAGATTTGTGGATTGATTCTCCATTATTCTGCATCAAAATCTAAGAACAAAATATTTTTTAGATTTTTTGTGAAATTTCCTGGGGGACCTCTTGCAAAATTCTGAAAAGTGCCTGGGAGGACAACATAAGCCCCAGCAGAGACCATATCTCTGTGAGTTTTCATCCGATTCTTGGAGCGAGTACCTTAAAAGATTTGTGGATTGATTCTCCATTATTCTGCATCAAAATCTAAGAACAAAATATTTTTTAGATTTTTTGTGAAATTTCCTGGGGGACCTCTTGCAAAATTCTGAAAAGTGCCTGGGAGGACAATATGAGCCCCAACTGAACCCATATCTCAGTCAATTTTCATCCGATTCTTGGAGCGAGTACCTTAAAAGATTTGTGGATTGATTCTCCATTATTCTGAATCAAAATCTAAGAACAAAATTTTTTTTAGATTTTTTGTGAAATTTCTTGGGGGACCTCTTGCAAACTTCTGAAACCCGCCTGGTAGGACAATATGAGCCCCAGCAGAAGCCATATCTCTTTCAATTTTCATCCGATTCTTGGATCGAGTACCTTAAAAGATTTGTGGATTGATTCTCCATTATTCTGAATCAAAATCTAAGAACAAAATTTTTTTTAGATTTTTTGTGAAATTTCTTGGGGGACCTCTTGCAAACTTCTGAAACCCGCCTGGTAGGACAATATGAGCCCCAGCAGAAGCCATATCTCTTTCAATTTTCATCCGATTCTTGGAGCGGGTACCTTAAAAGATTTGTGGATTGATTCTCCATTATTCTGCATCAAAATCTAAGAACAAAATATTTTTTAGATTTTTTGTGAAATTTCCTGGTGGACCTCTTGCAAAATTCTGAAATGTGCCTGGGAGGACAATATGAGCCCCAGCAGAAGCCATATCTCTTTCAATTTTCATCCGATTCTTGGAGCGGGTACCTTAAAAGATTTGTGGATTGATTCTCCATTATTCTGCATCAAAATCTAAGAACAAAATATTTTTTAGATTTTTTGTGAAATTTCCTGGGGGACCTCTTGCAAAATTCTGAAAAGTGCCTGGGAGGACAACATAAGCCCCAGCAGAGACCATATCTCTGTGAGTTTTCATCCGATTCTTGGAGCGAGTACCTTAAAAGATTTGTGGATTGATTCTCCATTATTCTGCATCAAAATCTAAGAACAAAATATTTTTTAGATTTTTTGTGAAATTTCCTGGGGGACCTCTTGCAAAATTCTGAAAAGTGCCTGGGAGGACAATATGAGCCCCAGCTGAACCCATATCTCAGTCAATTTTCATCCGATTCTTGGAGCGAGTACCTTAAAAGATTTGTGGATTGATTCTCCATTATTCTGCATCAAAATCTAAGAACAAAATATTTTTTAGATTTTTTGTGAAATTTCCTGGGGCGGACAATGTGAGTCTCAGCAAAGTATATATTCCTCAAGAGGAATACCTTAAAAGATTAATGGATATTTGTTTTCAAAACAATTTTATTCTAACTCCATTTAATTTATCTCTTTGCAGGCTCATGAAAAGACGCACAAATCGCCCCGTTATGAGTGCTCGGACTGCGGCAAGGGCTTCTCGCAATTGAGAAACTACAAGTACCACCTGTCCGTGCATCGGGGCACCAAGGAGTTTGCGGCGGAGTGCCCCGAGTGTGGGAAGACCTTCAACGACAAGGGCTACCTGAGTAGCCACATGAAGATCCACCGGAATCGCAAGGAGTACGAGTGCCCTTACTGCCCAAAGTCCTTTAACCAAAGGGTAGCCTTCAACATGCACGTAAGGATCCACACCGGAGTCAAGCCTCACAAATGCGCAGAATGCGGCAAGAGATTCTCCCGGAAAATGCTCTTGAAACAGCACATGCGCACCCACAGCGGCGAGAAGCCCTATCAGTGCTCCGTGTGCGGCAAATCTTTTGCAGACAGGAGCAACATGACCCTGCACCACCGCCTCCACTCCGGCATTAAGCCCTTCAGCTGTCCCCTGTGCCCAAAAGCCTTCACCAAGAAGCATCATTTGAAGACGCACCTGAACTACCACACGGGCTGCAAGCCCTACATTTGCCCACATCCCAATTGTAATCAGGCCTTCACCCAGTCCAGTAACATGCGGACCCATGCCAAAAAGTGTCAGTACCGGCCGCTGGATGGAGCCACTACAGCGCCCCTGCCAATAGCTGGAAAATCCTCTGCGCAGGTGCAACTGCAGGTGCCGAGCTCACTGGCATTGGCAATGGGGGCGACTCCCACTTTTGTGATGCCGCCGCCACCAGGACCACCCTTGCCACCTCCACCAACCCAGCAAACCCTGCTGAGCAATCTGCGTTCTTTCTGATGACTTTTGAGGATGGACTCAGAAAAGGGGAGTGAGAGCATCAGGATTAAAGAGTTTCAACCAAAAGTGCAGCATTGACCAAGAATAGTTCTTCCATTGTTTCTAGAAATTTAAAATGTAAATATCTTAAAAAATACTATATTAGTTTTAGTTTCTTATATTTAAAATTTTAGTAACTAGTTTTGTTCTTGGATTGATTTGCGATATATAACTTTATCTAGATAAATTTAGAAAAATAATAATATTTTTGTTTGCTTGTAAAATATATAATTAAATATATTACGTAATTTCAAATCATGCTTATCTTATTTTTATTGTGTTCACATCTCATACCTTTTTCTTAATTTTGTCTTTAAAAATATATTCTCTAAGCAGTCGTCGCAAAACCCATTGATATGTAAATGTCAAAATATAGTATTTAGGGTCATTTCATTCCAAATCGAACAACAACCGAAACGAATAAACTGAAACCATAATATTAAAAGTCGTCAGTTATCAATTAAAATGGTAAGAGATTTTATTCCCAGTCGAGGACATTATAGTTATTATTATAATTGTCATCATTAGCATCCATTCAGTATGGCTAACTTTACTAGTCACAACCTCTATGCGGTGGAATACGTAAGGAGCCTCGATCTCGAGAGAAGTATAGATGTACAGGCTTGGACTACCAATCCACCGTATGCTCCTTTCT
This sequence comes from Drosophila atripex, assembly GCA_035045925.1. Lineage (NCBI taxonomy): Eukaryota > Metazoa > Arthropoda > Insecta > Diptera > Drosophilidae > Drosophila > Drosophila atripex. Next base: position 14,006,546 of record JAWNOP010000070.1, read on the forward strand.
TTGGAGCCATGGGTGTGGCATTCGCCATGGTGTTCACGTCGATTGGAGCTGCATATGGGACTGCAGTCTCTGGATCCGGAATCGCTGCAACGGCTGTTATGCGTCCGGAACTGGTTATGAAGTCAATTATTCCAGTGGTTATGGCCGGTATAGTGGCCATTTACGGATTGGTGGTTTCTGTTTTGCTGTCAGGTGAATTGGATTCAGCTAGGACCTATTCATTGGCCAAGGGATACGTGCATCTGGGGGCTGGTATGGCTGTGGGATTTTCAGGGCTGGCTGCCGGATACGCCGTAGGGGAGGTAGGCGAAGTTGGCGTACGTCACATTGCCCTGCAGCCTCGCCTCTTTATTGGAATGATATTAGTCCTCATTTTCGCCGAGGTATTGGGACTTTATGGACTAATCATTGGTATATATCTTTACACAGTGGATGTTAAATAAATCTGAAAGATTATAATACATTTATTGAGCTATAATAAAACCTGTTTGTTCTGGGCGCATGGAAAATCAATTGTTATCAGAATAAAGAGAACATATTACTTTGCGCCCAGAGCGGAAATAAATTCTTTTGAATTATTGCCAAAGTTTCCAACACTATTTTTTATTTCCACTACTACCAACACTGAGAAAATACCAGACCGCGCTGCCTTTTTCTAGTATTAAAAAAGGCAATATTTTGCTTAAACCGGGTCACATTGACCAGGTGAGAAGCTATTTTTTTTGTTACAAATTACTCATTTTTTGGAAATAAACGACGCAAAAAGCGCCATAAAAAGCGGAATCGTTCGTGCAAAAACCCCCGGCGGAGGAGCGTCCACTGCGCGACACCGGCCGCCCCCAAAATCTGACCAGGCAGAGCTTTCGGTCCGTCCAATTTCATCACGAATACAATTTCATCAGTGCACACGTGTCTGGAGCTTTGCTTGGAATCCTGCCCCGCGGGGCTGGGTCATGCCCAGTGGCTATTAACATCTAGCAATCGGACCAATTTCCAGCCGGAACCCAACAACTGGGCAGGCTGAGCACGCCGCAGGAGAGAACGCAGGCGGAGGAGGCGCTGCTGGCCAGTGGTGGTGACAGATACAGAGGCGGCGGCAGCGGTAGTGGAACACTTTCCACAGCCATGGCGGAGTACTGGCAGCAGCTAACCAATGGAGGAGGTGCTTTCGGAAGGGGTGCAGCCGCCAGTGACTCATCGATGGCATGCAACGGCGCCGGTTCGGAGGCTGTGTCGCACAACAGCGGCAACAACAACTATGTGAACTTTAACCAGTTCATCATGCAGCACAGACTCGGAGGAGGTGCGCCCAGTGCCGGAAACTCAAACTCCAGCTACATGCAGCATCCCTTGGAAAGCGGGAACAACATGAACTTCGCCATCAGCGGCGGCGGAGGAGCCTTTGGCCTGAATCCCCCAATGGGAGCTTCGAATTCGAACAACTTCGAGCATGTAAGTGTGCCTTATTGGGCGTCAAAACTCTTATTCTAATGCCTAGAATAGTTTTTTTCGCAGCCCGTTTTTCCACGATATCAAAACGGCGACGGAATCGCCAGTGCCGCCTTCGCCAATAGTTTTGATCTGGGCAACCCGAACAGCAGCAGCGGCAGCAGTCCCTTTTCTAACCTCTACACGCCGTTCGGCAACAATCCGTTCGACTTTAGCGCTTCCAAGCTACAGGCCTCGGCGCCCGAATTTGTGCCTAGTCTGGCCAAGTTGAGTCTAGAGGAGACTCCGGTGGCCACGACAAACGGAAACAGCACTGCCAGCCCCGAAACTGCCATAAAGGAGACGGAGGCGCCAGCTGTAGCGGGAGCAGCTAAATTGGGAGCACCCGGAGGCGTGGGTGCAGCAGGAGCAGCAGCTAGGTCAGAGGAGAGAGGAGGCAACAGCTTCCGCCAGAACCAGAACAGCGAGAGGGAGCGGGAGAGGGACCGTGATCGCGACAGGGATAGGGATCGGGATCGGGATCGGGATCGGGATCGGCCCAGACAGCAGCGTCGCTCGGATTACCGGGAGGATCGCGAAGATCGCTATCAGAGGAACGAACGGGATCGAGACCGTGACCGTGATCGTGATCGGGACAGGGATCGCGATCGCAAGAAGCCGCAGAAGCAGCAGCGCTACGACAATCATCGGAGCAACAAGCGCCGCGATGACTGGAACCGTAACAGGGATCGAATCAACGGATATCCTCGGGCCGTGGACGACCTGGACACGAGCAACGAGAGTGCTCAGCCCTCGCCCGAAAAGCAGCCGCAGCAACAGCAAATCTCGCCGAGAAGAAACCATCCACCGCCGGCGGACAATGAGAAGCTGTCGCAGAGGGAGAAACTGATTCGTGACATTGAGCAGAGGCGGCTGGAGTGCCTGGTGTGCGTGGAAGCGATCAAGGCGCACCAGCCGACCTGGTCGTGCCAGAACTGCTACCATGTTCTGCACCTCAAGTGCACTACCACCTGGGCCAGCAGCTCCAAGTCGGAGGTGGGCTGGCGCTGTCCGGCGTGCCAGAATGTGCTGCAGGAGCTGCCGCGCGAGTATCTCTGTTTCTGCGGCAAGCTGAAGAACCCGTCGGTGTCGCGTTCGGAACTGCCGCACAGCTGCGGCGAGGTATGCTGCCGGATCGAGGGCTGCAGTCATGCCTGCACACTGCTCTGTCACCCGGGACCGTGTCCGCCGTGCCAGGCCAATGTGGTGCGCAGCTGCGGCTGCGGGCGCAGCACCAAGACGATGCAGTGCGCCATGAAGGAGGACCTGCTGTGCGGCGAGGTCTGTGACAAGCTGCTCAACTGCGGCGAGCACCGGTGCAAGTCGGAGTGCCATGCCGGGAAGTGCGCCGCCTGCTCGGAGCAGGTGGAGCAGCACTGCCACTGCGGCAAGCAGGACCGCCAGGTGACGTGCACGCGCGAGAGCCAGGACAAGCGCAGTTATTCGTGCAAGGAGAGCTGCGGCAAGCCGCTGCCGTGCGGCAATCACAAGTGCAAGGACTCTTGCCACGCAGGAAGCTGCAGGTATTTATAACTATTATTTTTTTTTAGAGTGGAGGTGGATTTCAAGGGGAAACCTATTCCCTGACAAGCTTTCTGTTCAATTCTTGTTGGTCATAGCCCTGTAACTGACTACATACTCCTCCAACTTTACTTCCAGACCCTGCAAGCTGAGTCCCGACCAGATTACCAGCTGCCCTTGTGGAAAGATGCCTGTGGCGGCCACCCAACGTTCCAGCTGCCTGGACCCCATCCCCACTTGCGAGGGCATCTGCTCGCGGGTCTTGCGCTGTGGCAAGCCGGCCCATCCACATCAGTGCGGCAGCAAGTGCCACCTGGGTCAGTGTCCACCCTGCCCCAAGCAAACGGCCGTCAAGTGCCGCTGTGGCCACATGGATCAGATGATCAAGTGCCGCCAGTTGTCCACCAGGGCGGACGACGCCCGCTGCAAGCGGCGCTGCACGAAGAAGCGGAGCTGCGGCAAGCACAAGTGCAACGCCGAGTGCTGCATCGACATCGACCACGCCTGTCCGCTGCCCTGCAACCGGACCCTGAGCTGCGGCAAGCACAAGTGCGACCAGCCGTGCCACCGCGGCAACTGTCCGCCCTGCTACCGCAGCAGCTTCGAGGAGCTGTACTGCGAGTGCGGAGCAGAGGTCATCTACCCGCCGGTGCCGTGCGGCACTAAGAAACCGCTCTGCAAGCGCCCGTGCTCGCGATCGCATCCCTGCGAGCATCCGCCGCAACACAATTGCCACTCGGACGCCACTTGTCCGCCCTGCATGCTGTTCACCACCAAGTCCTGCCACGGTGGCCACGAGCAGCGCAAGACCATTCCCTGCTCCCAGGAGAGCTTCAGCTGTGGAATGGCCTGCTCGAAGCCGTTGGCTTGTGGGCGCCACAAGTGCATCAAGCCGTGCCACGAGGGCGCCTGCCAGGCAGCCGGCGACGTTTGCCGTCAGAGCTGCACCAAGCCGCGTCCCACTTGCGGCCACAAGTGCTCAGCACCCTGCCACGAGGGCTCCTGCCCCGAAACGCCCTGCAAGGAGCTAGTGGAGGTACAGTGCGAATGCGGCAACCGGAAGCAGAGTCGCAGCTGCCAGGAGCTGGCCCGCGAGCACAGTCGCATTGCTACGGCCCAGCTGGCCTCGTCCATGGCGGAGATGTCGCGGGGCAACTACATGGAGCTCAGCGAGATCCTGGCTCCCTCCAAGGCCCACAAGTCCAATCGAACGTAAGTGAAACGATTTTTTGATTTTATTTTTAATTTAATTAAAAATTATGATTCAGTTTGGACTGCAACGATGAGTGCCGACTGCTGGAGCGGAATCGTCGCCTTGCCATGGCGCTATCATCTCGAAATCCAGAGACACAGCAAAAGTCCCTGACCAAGTACTCGGAGTTTGTGAAAGGGTTCGCCAAGAGGAACCCGGTGCTGACCAAGAGCGTATACGAAACGCTGAGCGACCTCGTCAAGCTGGCCAAGGAGAGCAAGCAGCGGTCGCGAAGCCACTCTTTCCCGACCATGAACCGGGAGAAGAGGCAGCTGGTGCACGAGCTATGCGAGATATTCGGCATAGAATCTGTGTCCTACGACAAGGAGCCCAATCGAAACGTGGTAGCCACGGCGCACAAGGAAAGGGTAGGTTTTCAAGCTAACATCTGTGCAATTTATTTACTCTTTATTATCTCCATAGTGCTGGTTGCCCGCCACGAGTATCATGGAAGTCCTGGCTCGGGAGTCAGGACAAAGACGCGTCCCTGTACCCAGCAACAATGCATGGAGCTTAAAGAAATAGAACTGTTTGGTTGGAGATGTCAAGAGTATACAGATATTTTGTATGTTTAGTCGTTGGCGCTAGAAAAGATATTTTAGAAGGTGATGAAATGATTCTGATGGAGATTCTAATGGAGCCGCAAGCGCTGCGAGGACAATACACAACATAACCACAAATATATAACCAGTTGCAAGGATGACCGTTTTCACATATATTTTGTAAATTATAAAGAAAGTTAGTTGAACCATAGAGTGCATGAATGTTGAATACTGAATGAAGTGAACCATAGATATGCAGGAGCAGTTATGAATAATGCTGTTAACCAATCTGTTGTATGAATTTATCAAATATTGAAATCTTCTGACCGTGTTGCAGCTAATAAACAGAGGAAAGGGTCAAAAAGTGAAAAAATAAAAGGAATAATAGTGCAGAGGGCAAATGACTTGTTTTATTTTGGATTGGAAGATGTTAAATTTAAACAGCCTGGCGGGAAATTTAAAACCAAGTGCTGCATACTTTTACAACACTGGACAATTTCCATCGGTAGCCAAGTTTCAAACCAAATTATAACACTCTTGACTGGTTTTCCTAAACATATTTTATTTTTTTAACTTTTAATTTTTATTTTATACATTTTTTGTTTTACTGTAAAAATTTTGAAATGGCTAACCAAATACACATTTTTTTAAAGCAAGCAGTACAACTTATGATTGAAATTATTTCAAGGCAAAAAAAACTAAAAGTATGAATTGTATGGGAAATAAAAGACCAATACTTAATCCCATAAGCAATAAGATAATTTTCCAGTTTGATTTTATAATGCTTTGATCATAGACTGGTTCGATTGGAATCTCCTCCATCTCTTCCTCATTGGCGTAAGGACCAACTGCAAAATGTTCTCTAGGACTTTTCCAATTGTCATACTTTTTCTGCATCATCTCCAGGTGCCTTTTCAACATCTCAGTACGTTGTTGCAACTCCAGTTGCAAGTTCTTATTCCTGATTACGTCAACAGCATTTGTCCGATTAATGAACTTATTGTGGCGAATGAGGGTTTTAAATTTCTGATATCGACGACCAGCGCCGACTTCTTCGTTGGGATAAACGGAAAAATTGGGAAGTGGAACCGAAGAGTTTAAGCGGCGGATAATTTTCGTTGAGCCGCCTCCCCAATTCCCCAACGGTAAGCGTATTTGAGAGTAATAAGGGTTGATTAACTTTGATGTGCTTTTCAGATCACTTGTCGATGGATAGCGGCTTGTAGTTGAGATTGGCTTTCTGATAGTCTCTTCGAAGCCCCGTCGGTTCCAGGGATCATACTCCGAATCATAACTTTGAAGCGACAAAGAATCATCGACATCTTCAATTTCAATCTTCTTCCTGAACAAGATCTTCAACTTCTTCGACAGTTTCTTTCTTCGGTCGGAACCTTTCTTATTCTTGCTTATTTTGCACTTCCTAGAACCGCTGGAAGCCCTGGATGAGTTTGAAATCGACTCCCTAAACTGCTGCCTGCTAAGGGGCTTAATTAAGTCGGAGCTCAGGAAGGACTTCAGTTCCAGGCTCCTGCGAAGTACATTTCCAGTGGATGATCTTGACCCTTCCCGAAAAACGATATTCATCACAGCTTTAGATATTTTACGTCCGCTCTGGGCCTCCAAAGTCTCCGCAATATCCTGGGCATCGACCAACAGAAATTTCGGCGATTCTGATCCAGAGGACGAGGTCTCTACGGTTTCATGGGACTTCGATTCTTTATTTTGAACGTTGGCAGATAATGGAGAGAAAAAATCCTTCTTATTTAATCCCAATGCCTTGGCGTATTTTTTCTGTACTGTAATAGTCTCATTGGGGTACTTGAACCAAATGGTCTTGGAATCCTCACCGATCTCCATATTTATATTTCTTATTGTATTTTTTCCCGATTTTCAGTTGAAATAATTCTGGCTGGTTTTTGGAAGTGAGGAGGTATTTGTACTTTTGACTGTTGATGCTGTAAGCAATGGATTGTGACTGAGTCTGTTTTGAATCTGTTTTGAACTCGTTGTGATACAGATTCCATGGAATACTATGCTTTTTTGGAAATTTTCATTAGTTTTCAATTTAATTTTTGGTCAGTATAATGGCCTTTTCGAGGTCAGGCCCCCACCATTAGCTAATTAACGTAGAGGAGGATGATGAAACGGCCAGTAGGTGTGGAGGGGATTTTTATCTTGGTGGCGTAGCTCCGGGTAGTTGTGGCAACTATGTAGATTATACAGCCCCTTCCGCCTGGTACCTCGCACCACGTTACCACTCTCGTTTCGGGCTATGGGCACACGCTTCTAATTTGTTGCCATTGCCGTTGCCATTTTCACGAAAAACAATAAGCGGCGCCTAGGGAATAATGCCAAAATAAAGATGAAATGTTACGACAAGTCAGAGTGGAGAGCCGGAGAGCCCCGGATGATGAGGACGCACTTACCGGAACGCCTCGGCAATGCTTGGAGAAGATGGAACGAGATGGTGCGGGGCAAAGGCAAGTCGTATATGAATATAGACCTGACATAATGAGCAGCCTATAAGCGAAATGGCTGGCAGATTCGAAGGAGGGCCTCCTCCACCTCCCAGGATCTCGAGATGTGTGCGTAATTTGAATTTAGTCTGCGAGGGAGTTTATTAACAAATACAAAGAAATCCAAGAGGGACGGAGGATGCTGGAATGGAATGTAAGAAAATAACGAAACGAGGACTCTGGGAAGGGAAGGGGACGAGACTCTTGGCACGAGAGTGGGGCAATAATTCCAGGGAGATTAAATTGTGGTGGGCGTCTTTAGGCTAAGGCTTTGGCCAAAGCCTGCGAGATTGAAGGGAAAGAGTTCATTTCGGGTCAATTGTAACCACTGCACGTGTGGGTGGGTGGGTGTCGGCGTGGGTGGCTTGGGGATCAAAAGGGTGTGATGATATCCCGGGTGTTGCCATGCAAAATGTGTGTAATTTTAATTATGTGTTATGGCACGAAAAAAAAAATCCGCAAAATAAAATACCAGATGAGTGTGTGCTTGTGCACTCGAATGGTACTTCGGCATTCCAACAATCACGATATTAATATGGCTATTTGTTTCAAACTTGAATTTTATTCCAGCGTAAAATGTAAATTATTTCACAAAATTGTTTTTGCGGTTGATGTACGAATGCTTTAAATTTGTATCGAGTTTCCCCCCTCAATTACGTGTTAAGATGTGAGCTTAACTCGTTCACGTATCAATAGTTATTAATTTGAGTTATTAAATCGCCGGTTAATTGGACACTTAAATTAGCTTGAGTTGAAAATCAAGTGGCAACTTAAAAAGCCCCTTAGAAAAACACTTAAGAGCCCCTGACCCTTACACCTGCTATGCATCTGCTATACAATAATTCGCTATTTTTCCATTAGGATTGGAGTTTAATATTTTCAATAAATATTACAACTTTTACAGGATTTAAATGCACTTACTCTTAAAATATTTCGGCGTACACTGCGAATGAGTGATTTATTGTACAAGCTTGGGGATTACATCAAGTAACCAAGAAAATTTCCACCAAAAACCAACTATGGAAGACACAGTATGAGATTAGAATGTTTTTTTTTTATCCCTCGCACTGTAGTTGCTCCATATTTTGGCACTCCAATTTGAAACTTTGACCTATGCCAAAAACAAAAGAAAAAACTCAGCATTGTAGTAACTTGACAAACATTTGATGCTCATTTGTGACATTTGTCCCGGGCGAGCATTCATACGTCCATATAACATATGCAGTGGCAGGTAATATGAAAGCTGTCCTTAAAATATTCATTAAGTCTGAGTGCAGTGACTGAAATTATGCCTGCGTGTGGCCCGGTATCCTGCCGGGCGCCCGCAGCCTCTAAGCCTGTCCTGCGTCCTGCGAGCACGTGACCCGACCAAAAGCAGCAGCTAACCAAAAAAAAAAAAAAGGCCAAAAACCGCAGAAGGGGAGCTGGAATAAGGGAGTCTTGAGGATAAGAGGATGGGGGAAAAGCCCGGCGAGTCGCTTTCAATTTGCGCATTTTGGCATTTTTAAAAATGCATTAAAGGAGCAGCCTCAGTCCCATCAAGGAGCACAAATAACGTGCCCAAAAAGATCTGCAGACAGACAGACAGACCCACAGAAGGGAGGCACCAACACTGGCAATGCGAATGCGATGGAAGAGAAAAAGTTGCGATGAAAGCGCGAAAATTACTTCCTAAATAGCCGCCTGACTGCCTGCCAAGACTTTTCGTTTGTAGTATGGGCGATGTGGGATGGGGGATGGGGGATCTAGGATGGGGGGCAGTGCATCGGTAAGGAAGCAAAGCCTAGCCCGAGACGACGACCATGTCCTGGGCTCAATAAAGGAGACACAGGCACAAGACAAACTCACACACCCGTCCGGAGGAGTATACATAGGTACACAAAAGGGCCATGGCCAGGACGAGTGAGGCCGGGACAGGAGACAGGAGACAGGAGCCAGGAAGAGGTCACAGGAGACAGGGTGGCAGAGTCGAATTCAAATTGCAAATTCGCCGCAGATTTTTTATGCACTTTTCCCAAGCCGAAATTAAGCCAGGCGAACGCTGCGCTCCGGAACGGCTTCCAGACGAAACCCTAGACCAGGACCTGGAGCAGGAGCAGGAGTAGGTCGAGCAAAAGGACGACATTGCTGACGTTTTGACAGAAAAATAAAAAAAAAAAAGAAACAGAAATAGACTGCAACAGGAATGGTAATGGGCGACAGAGGCCGGGGGGCGTGGACGGAGGCCCAACTGAATTCAAATATTATCGTATCTGTATGCGAGGTACGGGCAGGAATAGCCGGAGTAATGTGGGGTAATCACAGAGGAAACTGCAGAGGAAGAAACTTTAAAAGGTTGTCCCTGAAAAAGGATAAAATTCCAAATCATTTAGACAAAAAAAAAGGGCAAAAAAAAAAGCCAAGAACGAGAACGATGACGACTCTCGCCTTTCTATAAGACCTTTCCAAAGCGAGAAGGTGACAAACTGGTCGAGCCACTTGAGCGTGGTGCCGGCAATAGGATGGTGGTACGGTGGTGCGGTGGTCTGAGCCAGGAGTTGTGAGGAGACGTATCGCTGGTGAAAAGGCCATTGAGATACATAGTAGAAGCCCCAACCACCCACCCACTGACTATCTGTCTCCGCAGCGCCACTTCAGACTCCCTTCCGCCATCCAGCTAAATGCATTTCGGTTTTTATTCATATTTTATTCAAATGTGGCAACCAAAATGGCACAAACACTGCGCAGTTATTTATGTAATTCGTTTTCCTTTTTTTTTCCATTTTTTTTCTTGTTTTTGCCACTGACATCCTTGTTGCACTGGAGATGCAATGAGGAAACTTGGAAATGAACCAAAAACGAAGTACGTAAATTTTGCAGAACTGTAAGGATATTTGGTTGGTCACTAAACTGATTATCCCTGGATTATTTTTGTGCGTTTCGCGGGGAGTCGTTTATTCCTTGGGTGCTATAAAAAATAGTTCAAATACCCATCTCCATAAAGGAGGTATATACTCTACTAATCATTGTTCCTTTAAGGAATTCAAGCTGCTTCGCCGTGGCATTAACGAGGCAACTAGGAGTCTAATATTGTCGTCGAACCACATCGTCGTCCTGTTCAGGGTTCACGTATTTATTTATTTATGCATTTCTTGATCATTTCTGCGAGCAACGAGGCAACGAGGTAGGAATTTTAGAATTCTCATTGTTCAAGGCTATCGGGTGGGTGGGTTGGTTGGGTGGCTGATGGGTTGCTTATAAATAAAGCCACGAGACATCAGCTTGCCATGAATTGCATTTTCGCTTCGCCTGCGCTCATCTGGTTCGTTTCCAGTTTTTGCCAATACATACTATACACAGTATATATCCTTGCTTGCTCCTGCCTCCTACCTCCTGCGTCCTGCCAACCGCCCCACGCCTCCCCGCGTCGAAGCCTTTGCCTTTTTGCCATAAACTTGTCATCATTTTAATATTGGCAGCTTATAAAGCCACGATAGATGGGCTGCCGGGTGGAGGAGGAGCCCCGGGATCCGATGATTCAAACCGTACCGAACTGGCAGGGGAGTGGGAGTGGAACGGAACGGGCGACGACCCAAAGCCAATGTCAAGCCAAGTCAAGACAAGCCAACTCAGCAGCGGATTATCTGCGACAGCAGCATGGAAAGCGTCGACGTCCGGCGGAGTGGCAGAGTGCCGGATTGGCGGAGCGGCGGACCGGGGGCTGTGCAGTTTTGTGGTGGTAGGTCACAGGTTGGAGATGGTGAGAGGAGGTGGCTGAGGTGCCACAAGGACAGGTCTAGCTAGTTTGTGTGTTGCAAAAATTTACTGTAAAATACAATTTCCCGTTTTTATAGCTCATTTCCAACAACATTTGCTTAGCCACCGCCAGCGTCACCTCCGCCCCCCAGCTCCACCTCTTCCTAGCCCTTCCCCGACTATGGAAAAACAATTTTTATTGCATTTCGCCGGGAATGAGGATAGCGAGGAGCTGAGAAAGAGCAACAGAGACAGTCACTTCGCTCTGGAAAGAGACGGGTGTCTGGAGGAGATGAATGGTGGATGTCGAACGACGTGGGAGTAAGTAAATATTACTTCTTTTCCTTTTGTTTTCGCCTCCAACTCCATCTGCAGCCACCTCTTATTCACTTTTTTTTTTTTAAACACTTGGCATTAAGTGCAACAGCTGGCAGGGGGTGCAGGAGCGGTGTGACTGGAAACGGTGGCCAGTCAGCCAGCGTTTCCTGCGTTAGTTGTGCGCTCCAAGATTCAATTATAATGCAATAAAGCGCGAATCAGAGCTACAATAAAAATAACAAAAATGAGCTGCACTAACGGCAACCGAAAGGACACCCACCTATACTATAAATAGATGGTAAAAGGAGTACAAGGACTCTCAGAATCCCTCATGTGCTTATCGAAGCCAGGGGGCGTTCCAGGTAAATTCCGGAAAAATCCAAATAAATTTTACAATTATTGTTATAAAGTTTCTATATATTTATATTTAAAAAAAAATGTTATTTTACACTGTAATATTTTTAAACAAGACATTATATCGAACAAGTTTTTTATATGGAGTGTTACTTACTTCTTAGAATAAATTATAGTTAATAAATAGGAGAAACAATGTAGTTCTTATATAAATACAACTTGTCTTTAAAGATCGATGAAAATCCGAGTATTTTATAAACTTAGTACCGTTTAAATACAAACTTGATTAAAATCCCATCGGCAAGTTGGAAAGTAAAACAAACATTGGGATAATTTGGAAAGGAAAAAAAACAGAATGCGGGAAAATTGATAAAAAGAAGACTTAAGCGTTTTCTGGCTTCGGGTGGGGAAATGCCGGCGAATCGCTTTTCTGGAACGTGCTTGGAATATGCAACAAAGAGTGGAAGAAGATCTAAGGGGGTGGTGGGCAGATAAAGACGAAGATGGGTGGGGCGGCTAAGTGCTTAAGTGTTCTAATGTTGTTCCCGTTCCCCTTCATTTCATCTCGCTCCGTCCACTTGAGTTGCAAATTGCAAGGAACCGGGAAAGCTTTCCCTATACCTTCCCAGGCTCGGAGAGAATCCCTGCCTCATTTTAACGCAATTATTGTTGCTGTCTGCTGCTTATTATGAAAATTATCACAAATTGATGCTGCGAAGCCAACAACAAACTTTAAATGAGCAAGCCAAAAAACCAAAAAACAAAACGAGAAAAAACGAGACAAATTTATGCAAATTTTCACTAAAAACAATCGAGGGGCGAAAAGAATTTGAGGCGCAACGCATGCAATGAAGTTGACTTGGGGCACTTTAATTATCCAACACAAGAGGAAACAAAGCCAACAAAATGCTAAACAGGAATGGCTACGACAATGCCAACGGAATTCAATTAAAAATGGAATCCCCGGAAATTCCTTGTAGTCTCCCCATAATGTTGAAAAGCCATATTGTCAAAATAACAAAAAAAAAAAAGCGGAAAAGCCAAATTGTTCAACTCACGAAGGTGGCTGGCAAAACATGTGGCCAATAAATTTTCCCAAGGCCGTTCCTAAAAAAAAAAAAAATAAAATAAAATAAAATAAAATCAACAAAAAGGGAAGCGGAAAATGAGAAAAAAAAAGAGAAAAATCTGCTCCCCCGTAATCCCAACTTAAGTATGTAAATTGCCGCACGTTCATTTTTTGATTTTCCAGCATGAAATCAGTATAATCTGTTTTCGGTCCCCGGACTACAACCCGGAGTCAAACCCGGAGTCAAACCCGGTCCCTATCCTCCTATCCGCATCCCCCAGCAGCCTGCCATGGCCACTGACCAGTTGAGGAATAAGTCACCGCCGGAGAGCAGTGAGAGCAAAGTCAAATGCTGGTGCCTGTCCTGCCCAGGAGCGCTGATTAACGCACTCGAGCGCAATCTGCCTCACTTCACTTTTATGTAAACACAAAACAGAAATATAAAGCCATGGAGCACAAAAATAAAATAGAGCTTCGTCTCCGACTGCCTGCTCGTCGGATGGTCTGATGGTCTGCTGGTCTCTTTCGGGCCTATCTAGATCGCAGCGTAAAAACGCTGCCGGTGAAAATGCGGAAAAGTGGAAATGTGGCAAGTGGAAAGTACTCGCCGTCTCTGTTTGACTTTGTCTGCCTTTCCACATTAAAGGTAATTTTCATATTTCTGCAAATGGCAGCCAGAACTCAATCTCTTGCCGGCCGACTGTCTGTCTGTTTGTTCTGCTCCTACTTTGGCACACGGCAATTCAATCATTTAAATTCAAAAATACCTACAAATATATATATTATATGTATGTATATGTAAGTACATAAATAAAAAGGAAAAGGAAGTGGCATGGAATATATTGCCAGCATAAGCCGACGACCGCCGTTCGAGCGCGGAAAGTGAAATAGTAGGCGGATCGGACCGGGTATGAGCAGTACATCGAAGAGGTGATGAAATGGCTGATACTCTTGTTGTACTTTCAACCGGACCCATCTGCATCCTTATCGGGTCGGATGAGGTCCTTATCCGCTCGCTTGGAAGGCCTGAAAGGGAAATTGTTGGCATTTGAAGTGACCTTTCGAGCCTAATTGGCCGTGAGCGCATTATGCGTTTTTATATGTTGGCCTGTGAAAGGTCATTACGGATTCTTTATTTATCTGAAGTTGAAAATCGTTATTGATTAGTGAGGGACTTTCTTACTAAGTGGGCTAATATGGATATTTCCAAGTGGATATTCAAATTGATATAATTTATGTTTCTTCCTCATTAACATTTAAGGTTTTTTTTAAATAATATCTGCTTAGTATTCGCTGAAAATATTTTAAAATATTAAACAGGTAATACAATCTTTTTAAAAAGAGTTATAGATAATAAAAATCAATGTAAAGTATATATTTTTTTTAACAAAAAAAAAATTAATCATATTGCGGCAAATGATATTTAATACCACTTATCCAATGCCAAGGCGGTGATACCCACTCCATCATTGAGGGCAATATTAAAATGGAAAAGCAACTAACAAAATCTTTTGCAAAAAAAGACTGGCAAAAAAAAGGGAATGTTTTTTAAGCTGAAGCAGCAGCCCAAGTGGCGCAGCAAAAAATATTTATTACTTTCCCTCCGACTGCATATATTTGTGGGTATATAGTGTGTGTGTGTGTGTGTGGTGGTGGTGGGTGTCTGTGTGTGTCTAGTGAGGGGTTTGTTTGCCCTCAAGGTGAAAATATGCTAAGTAACAAATAAAGGCAGGATCTCTATCGGGGCCACCCACACTCCACACCGCTCCTGACATTCCGGCTGCTGGTTTTGGGGGCGAGGGGGTGCAAGTGTTGCAAACGGGTCGACGTCGAGTCTTTGGCTCTTTACATATTTTTGAGGTTGCAAGCCGAGCACTCAGGGACGGGGGAATCCTGCGAGGGGCAGGACTGGAAGAAAGATGAACGGCCAAAGGAAAAAGCCGAAAGCAAAGCTTGTAAACAAATTAAGAGATTGCTTTCGGGCAGGCGACCGTCAAAAGCGTTGAGCTTGAAGGACGAACAAATGGCCAGAACAGGGCCTGAAAAACAGGACGATATGCTATGGGGGGGGGATGGGAAATGGGGGAGTAATGATGTCGGATGGGGGGGCGTTGCAAGTTTGCTAAAGATTTGAAAGGGGCGTTTCTAATCAAATCAGTTTGGCTGCATCCAATAAATTTTCCAGCTGGGAGTGTTCGTAAAAAATACAAGTAAATGAAAACAGTTTGCGGTTGATGGAACGACTTCTTGTTTACAAATTTCTTCTATTTATCCCAGGGCCCTGAAGATGTCAGAGTAATGACAGTCGGACGGAATGAATAGGCACTCCAACATTATGCCAGGGGCCATAAAATATTTAGTTTACTCTCGTTGGTATTATTCCTGAGCTCTATTTGCCTGGCTTACGTTTCTCGATTATTGTTGTTTAGATTTTTCAAGCAATCAGTTATTTGCAAAAGCAATTCTATAGCTCATGGGGAAAGCCTGTTGTTTCCGAACAACATTCATAACGCGGCTAGGGAAAATTCTAATTAAATCAGACTCGACTCCAACTTTTCGAGTTGGGCTGCACAGTTCAAAAGTTAGCACCAGGAATAGTTTTCTAATTAACTGTGAACTATGCGTTGCGAACTGAGCAGCTGAAAACTGAAAACGCCATGGTCGGGAGAAAGCGAGAAAGTGGCTAGTGGAAATACAGGTGGGAAGAATGCTTCGAGACCCGGTGAGATAAACCGTGAAATCTCATGAATTAACTCGGCCAACTTTTGACTCAGCCGCCGAGGCAGCGAAAGACACAGAAAGAAAGGAGAGAAGCGAAAACTATTTGAAAAGAAAGACAATTGCAGTATCCAAAGGGGAGGCGGTGGGTTGGGCTTGGTCTTGGGCTTGGGAAGGGCCCATACATATAAAGGTAATGGTTTATCCACGACGGAAAGCGAAACGTCGCCGGCAAACAACTTCGAGTGCGGGGCTTTCCCTTCCATTGTTGCCGCCATTGTACCGGAAATGCCGCACAAATGAGAAGTGGAAGGAAGTTGACAAGCCAGCAGCACAAGCAGCAGTGGCGTCAGTTGAGGGAAGGGTGAGAAGGGCTGGCAAGTGTGAAGGCAGTTGACTGCAGGGCAAGTGGCAACATCAACAGCAACGGCAACAGCAACATCAACAGCAACAGCTACTGCAACTGCAACGTGTGAGACGTCAACAACGAGCAACTCCGCACTCGTGACAGGACGAAGGACCAAATGCGGATGCGGGCTGTCTAGGGTTAAAGGCGTTGGCGTCACTGGGGTCACTCCTCTAATTAGCTGCTGCAATGGCGTGCGGGGAAGGAGAGAAGGGACACCAGTCTCTACTTGGGTGTCCCTAAGACAACAAACCCCTAGAATAAACTAAGAAGTCTCCCGTAACAGTCCCCGGCTGATGGTACCGGCAACCCGAGTCCCGGGATGTGGCATGCTAAGGGGGCAAACGGAAAACGGGGCACGATTTGGTCACGTGGGAGAACACTGCTGTGTGGAGCCAAACTAAACGGCACAAAGCCCAGCTGACAGAGCAGCCAAGTCTCTTAACCCATTTAGCCCCGGTCCAGACGGGGGAAATGAAATGGTTCAGCAGAGTGGAGATAAAATGTAGTATTCGAAGAGATGGCACTAGGTGATGTGGCACTCGCTGGGGCGCTCTCGAATTCCTTGCAATCATGAAAATGGTTGCCAACTTGGATGGCTGTCTTTTATAACAAGGACAGCTTCGAAAAGGATAACAAGGTGTTGCATAGCTGGACTATTTTACAAAAAAGAATACTATTATTACCTTGATAAGAACATTGCAATACTACGATGGTTATAGATTTATAGAATGGATAAGAATATAAATAAATATAATCTTTATTGGCTTCTGGTGACTTCGAATATGCTGCTCAACTTGACCACAAATTGACCAACTTTCTGGATTTATTATTCATTGCTAACCGCTTTCTAAACACTTCAAGTCATCAAAGATTCTGAAATCATCCAAGCAAAATCTGTGCCAAGCATTCACCATCTTTCCGCCAGCCAGCCGCCGAATCTTGGCCCAATTCGAATTTGGCTGACTTTTAAAGATTTCCTTTTCTCCCTCGCAGTGGTCCTGGCCCTCGCCCTCGTCCTCGTCGGACACAAATAATTGGCGCATAATGAGCATAACTTAAAGCAAATTACGAGTTCAGAGCGTGCGCTTCGAACCGGGAGTGGGCGTGCCCTTGGGGTTTGGGTCTTGAGTGGGTGGATCGCACCCAGCCTGCCACACTGCCACCCTGCCATCCTAGCACCCTTGTGCACATTTCAAAGCAAACTTTAAAAAATATGCCGCCGCGACGGCTCCTGCAACTCTGCGGTTTTTTGTGCTTCTTATATTGCTTCTGCTCCGTTTTAAGCTCCGCCAACATTTTTCTTTAATTATTCAAAAGATAATTACAATTTTTTTTTGTCACTAACTGGCTGCCAGCAGCGGAATCCCCAGTTTCTGGACCAAAATCTATAGACTTCTGCCGTGGAGGTAAATGGCAAAATGGAATGAGTCAAGACAAGAAAAACTTTGGGGGTTCTTCGCTGCTAAAAATGTTATTTTTATTTTGCTCCTCATAATTGCCAGGCAAGTAAGCCAAGCCGGGCAAACGAAATGCCAAGTACCGGATGCCAGCGGAAAGTTAAAGGAAACACAGCCCAGATACGAAACACAGGCGGTTTGGCACACAAGGAGATACCCCAGATACGGATACAGATGCAGACGCAGAGTCGGAACTGGCAGGCACATATGCCATGTGGCAGGAGTTGCCACGAAGTGGCAGGCTGGTCTGGAGGGCGAAACAAAAGAGTAAAATGCAAATCGGCCGCCTGGATGACTGCCAGTGCCACAGCCCGTATAGCGCCACTTCTCCTTTCAAAAGTGTCTCGAATGGTTTGTTTTATTTTTCGACCTCCACATCCCTTTTGGTTTAATTAATTAAATTTATTTTAAGTGATGCAATAAAACGAGGCGAGCTGGAGATGTTCAGAGAGCAGAAAATCGCAATCAGTATTGATTTTAGCTCTGAATAGTTCCTGTTTAAATTTAAATATATATATTTTTTCCCCATTTATGTTTATTTAAAAATATGTCATTGGAGAAAATAGTGTTTAAGGTTGCTCATTTGAGAGGCATTAAATTAAATTGAAAAACACAAATTAATTTCAATATTTATTTCTGGGAAGCCACCTGCCATTTCAATATTGAAATCTTCCCTCGATGTAAACTGTCCGACACTTTCGAATGAATCGAATATTCAGTTTTATGCCATATATGTATATATTTATATATAACTTATATATATCGCATCTGAGTATATTGACCATTTCGATTTGGTCCACTCAATGTGCATTTAAGCATCTGGCCTACCAAAATGGCAACCGCAACCAGGACCTCAGCCGTCGGTTCAGGACCAGAGAGTGTTCGATAATTATCGAGACATATTTAATAATAACAAATAATAATAAAGGCCTACAGACAGACCCGGTCGGGAGCCTCATACGGGCCTTATATAGCGGTAGGTAGGTAGGTTGGTAGGTGCATTATGTATGTATGCTACCACTCATTTTTATTTCTTCTATAAATAAATGTGAAACGCGCATAATTGCCAGAAATTAACGTGACCATACAATCAATATTTATCGTCTCTATATGGGCATATATATTCATATACAAATACGAGGATACTACATACATATCGGCCATATACGAAGGCTTTATGCGTTTATAGTCCACAGCGAATTGTGTGTAATTTGGCTTGCTGGGCACTGGCTGCACTGGCGCTGTGTTGGCATTTTAATTTAAATTCAAGTTGGAAACTGCAAAAGTGCTCAATATATTTTTTTGCCTTGTTCGTTTGTTGATTTTGTCCATCAACATACAAAAATGGCCAGCAAATTATGAACCGCAAATGTGCGTGCCAGCAAAAGGGCAAGCTGCCCAGTGGCTGCCCAGTGGGAAGGTGTTGCTAGCATGGGTGTGGGTGGGAGTGTGGGCGTGGCAATTGAATGAGGCAAGCTGCACATTTGCATGACCAACAGCTGACGAGACTGGCCGAGTTCACTGCCGCACAACGGCCACACATCTATTTTTAATGGACATATTTTCATATGCAGTGCCATATATCCTTTTTTTTTACAAATTTTTTTTTGTGTTTCGTCGACCCCACCACTCATATTTCCCATTTTTATTTTCATTGTGTGGAAACCAGCGGGGAAAAAAGAGGATGGAATTTATTTACGCAAACATTGCGAAGCTTATCTATGGCCATGGATGCTTAATGGCTGGGAAATGGTCTCGGCATGATGATTTTTTTATTGATACACCCACAGCGCCATGTCGAGGTCGCGAAACTCTCCTGTTTATCAACTTAAAATATGCACTTTTCCAATTTAACGAAATTCAAGTAATGGATATTAATATTAAATGAATTTGAATGGATAGTTTTTCTAGATTGTGTTTTTTGGTGTGACATATTGCTAATCGGAGATCGGGAATTGGTTTTAATTTAATGCCTTTTTATTTAAAGCGTGTCAGTTTTTTAAGTTTAAATTTAAAAAAAACAATCAAATATATTTTATGAATTGTTGACTTGAAATAAATTTATTCACATACTATTACTCTTCATCCCTTTTAATACAAGTTTCATACAAGTGGAGGGTGTAATTCAATAAGCTTATTTATAAACATACCTATTTAAAAATATATTTGGTTTCAAAATTGAAATACCTGGCTGTCCCTAAGCTCAAATCTAACCTTAACAGTACAAATACAACCCACAAATGGAAGTTGAATCGAATTACTACCTCGCCCAGGTGAAAACTTTGCCTGGCTTACTTCTCAACACTAATTGCTTTATACTTCAATGAACTTTATATGGCACAATGTGCCCTCGCCACCTCCCCGGGCACACTCGCTGGCTATGCCAGGACCATGCAGTTTTATCTAAAGGCTGCGTCAACTTTTTGACCAGAAACTTCAACAACTTGGCTGTAACTCATCAACAGCCACTGAAGAGGCAGCTGCAACAGCAGAACAGCACTCCCGAAACCACCATACATGTCAGTTGCTGCAGCAGTTGGTGGCAGCAGTTGTGGCACAGTGGCACTGCCAAGTGGCAGATGCAACTGGTGGCCTTTGCGTGCCTATTTGCACTTGCCAAGTGCCAAGTGGGCAAGTTTACATTAAATACAATAAATACCTGCCACAATTTATGCAACGCCAATGGCCTGCCATAAGACTCCAGCCCCGTTCCGCTCCGATAATGCCGCCGGCGAGGGTGATGTACATACTTTATGGCCTCCGGAAGCAATTCAAACTGCATACAAGATTCAGTTCAATCCATCTAAGATTGACTGATTAGGCCGGAATTTGTAAAATTATGTGAAACTGGCTTAAATACTCAAGATACTTGTACACACATTAAATTAGGGAAAATAATCCTTTAATAAATATATTTTCAAAGGGACTTCGACTTAGAAAATTTAAATATTTTATATATTTTGCAATGAATTGTTGGCTCGGAAATATGAGCGTTTGATGGAATATTTCCTATGAATATCAATAAGCGGAAGAACATTCTTTTATTTTTCCGTCAACTCTTTTCAGAGTTTTTTTATTCGGCCTTATCAATTTGCGACCACACTTTTAATAATTTTTCTCGTATTTAAGCTTTTTGGTTATCCGATGCCAAATGCAGCAATTATTATTGCTGTGGGATCCCAAACATATCACTGGCTAGGAAAAAAGTTATGATGCCAAATAAAAATGCAAATCGCAAAATTGAAAATATATATGCGAAGTGTGTTAAAGTGAATGCAATATTCACGGGGTCCTTAACAAACTTACGGTCTGGCAAAGGATTCATCTCACATATCATAAACAGGTTTCCCATTGGGTGCCATAGCCAAAAGCCCCACCATTTGGGCCACATTCCACGTTGCCATTTGGGCAGTTGGCCATTTCCCACCCAATGGAACCCGGCTCGGACAAGACCATCAATCGTTGTTGTTGAATGTTTATCGATGATGTGCAAATTAAATTTCCCAGTACCGGGAAGGCTTTAGCAATTTGAGGGGCGTGGCTGTTCGTCCTGCCGCCCGGCTGTCCAAACGTCTGACCGTCCTTCCGTTCGGACAGCCGACATTGATGGACACACTGCGCACATGTCATAGACCGCAATCGAAAATATTTTTACACTTCAAATTATGGGGACATGCAGTGAATAAACAAACAAACAAATAAATAAATAGAGGTAACAGGAAAATTGCGGCTGCCACAAATGGACGGGTTCCCGGAAAGGATACTGATGGGGCAGATGGGGGCTCTGAGTTGGCAAAATGCTTAGTGCAAAATGCGGAAATTTATAAAGATAAAGTTACAAAAGACCATGACTGGTTTCGGCAAAGGCTGCCAGCATCAGCTTTATGGAATACACAACCGAAAAGAATTTAAATCCAAACAGAAGCCAAAACCGAACGAGGCAAAAGACTTGACCAAATATAAAACTAAAATGCAACTAATTTGCAAGGACAGCAAAGAGGGCGGTGCTTTAATGTTTGTGTTGTTATAGCCGCCTTAGTTGCCAAGTAGTTGGAGTTCATTCTGCTCACATTCAGATACACTGACCCCATTGATGATGTTTGTGAGTCAAATGTTGGTTTGGACAACAAAATGTATTATTTCTGGCAGGTATATACAATATGTATAATGGATTGCAGATTCAGAGACACAATATATCCTTGCAGAGGGTATTATAATTTTCTTCTTTGAAGGAAATTGGTTGGAAAAATGCGTTGACGGACAATGGACACAGGGATGGACTTGGCCAATTTTAATCCGATTCTCGAGATGAATACCTTAAACGATTTTTAGATTGAATCACCATAATTCTGCATCAAAATTTGGAAACAAAATAGTAATTAAAATTTTTATGAAGTTTTCTGAGGTATCCCCTTAAAAAATTATTAAAAATGTTTTCATGGGGAATATGGCCCATGCCGATGGCTATATCGTGGCCAATTTTTATCCGATTCTTAAGCGGAATACCTTAAACGATTTGTAGGTTAAATCACTATCATTCTGCATCAAAATCTGGAAACGAAATATTTTTTTAATTTTTTGTGAAATTTTCTGATAGTTCCCCTTAAAAAATTATTAGAAATGCTTTCATGGGGAATATGGCCCTTTCCGATGGCTATATCGTGGCCAATTTTTATCCGATTCTTGAGCGGAATACCTTAAACGATTTGTAGGTTAAATCACAATCATTCTGCATCAAAATCTGGAAACGAAATATTTTTTTAATTTTTTATGAAATTTTCTGAGGGTTCCCCTTCAAAAATCATGAGAAATGCTTTGATGGGGAATATGGCCACTGCCGATGGCTATATCTTGGCCAATGTACAGCCGATTCTTGAGCGGAATACCTTAAACGATTTGTAGGTTAAATCACTATCATTCTGCATCAAAATCTGGAAACGAAATATTTTTTTAATTTTTTGTGAAATTTTTATCTTTTTGTGAAAATGTCTCTACAATGGTATGAACTTTCTTAAAACTATCATAAACAATAGTCGTATCAGAATGTATAGGAATGTGTTGAGAATAAAACATAAAAGTTTACATTTAAGTTTATACAAAACAATATATAATATTAATGGCCATTTAACCATGTATGTGTATACTGGCTAATTAGTCATGATAAGTAAATATATTAGGATTTAACTATTACTAATCTTACTATCCAATTACTCCATCAAATTACTGAACTTACTATACTAATACTTACTTATTAAGTTAACCTTTAATAAGCTATGATTATATGTAAATTTAAATACTTTATTAAAAGTTTTTAAATGTTATGGAAGGGAGTGAAAGAACATCCGAGATTCGTCGCACCGACAGGGCAGGCCAAATCGCTTGAAGGTTGCAACTCACACAGATCGCTTAACCTGATATTGTTGACTTGCCACTCAGTGCCTCAGTTTTTCCATGCGTAACTTTTGTTTGCCAGAGCCACGCTTAAGCATTCTCCGGTGCGTGTGGCAGGGCTATGTGGCTATGTGAGCCGCCTGTTTGGTTGGCTGGTGGTGCGTTTGTTTGTGGCTGGCTTAATCCTTTCACTTTCATAACTCGTCATAGAATGTAAACAAGATTAAGTTGGGTTTCTGTGCTGCTCAAGTGGCTTTGGACGCTCCGAGTGGGGAGAACATAAGGATATGCAATATGCCAGATCCTGTTTGTGCTGGCCGAGGGGGTGTGGCAAGTGCGGCAGTGCCTTGCCCACAACAAGTCCACCAAGTGACTGTTGCAATTGCTTTTGCAGCACTTGCTGGTCCTAGTACTGGTCCTGGTGTTGTTGTCCTTGCCGTTGCTTTTGCTGTTGCTACTGCCTTTCTACTAAGCTTGGTAAAAGTTTTCGTATTAAAAAGTTGGACGTAAGGATTTCACAAAAGCTTCCGCCGCATTATATTGAGAGCTGATTTTGAGGATGCCCTTGCCCACTGCATAAGACCGAACCACTGTCCAAACCGCCCTTGCCCCAGGATACTCCTCCCGCCTCTACCATCTTTGCAACTGCCAACGCCTTCGTCTTAGCCTTGGTTTTCTCGTTTGATTGCCCAAAAGTGACACTGCAGTTGTGCTGTTTTTGTTGCGGCTATTTGTTGCTGTGTGCATAGTTGGCAGCAATAATAGTAATTAAAGTTATAACAAACATAAATTTATATGCAGATTTGAGTTCCAGAAACTGTACTGAAACCAGCCATCAATAAGCTAATGAAGTTGGCAAAGAACCAGGAGACACCGACTGGCGAAATGGAGAGAAATAAAGGGAAATTGAGGCTCAAGGGTTTTCCAAACTAATTAGTTCATGATAATCAAGCAAATCGAGTTTTCTTACAAAATTCTTTAGGATACTCTTGGTAAAGAAAATATAGCTACCAATGCGTTATTTTTGTAGTTCAATGGTCGTACAATTTTTCATAAAATAGTTTAAAAGTTGATCAAATTTTAGAAAATATTTATGTTTTTTTTTTTTATATGTGATGAATCTATTAATAGATCTTATTTTATTGATCCGATATGTCAATAAGAGATGGTTATGAATACAGAATTTTATCATTAAATACCAATGTTAAATGCCAGGAAAATTAAAGTCTTGTATTAACATGAATTCCTTTTGATGTGAAATCATTGCGAGTGTCCGTGACAGAGTCTGAAATGGAAACTTCACAAACGAATTACTTGACAAACTGATCCCATCAAAGTGTAAAAGTGTATTTGACTCGAAGCAAATAATTTGATGAATTAGAGTCAGCAACCTGACCAGAACCCAGGGCCTACAGTCATTCGGTTAACACCTCGACATCTTCACTCGAACACACACAGACACAGATAGAAAGAGACATCCCACAGGCTGCCAGAATTGTAATTAAACGTCTTAGAATTGCATTTTAAACACATTCGACGCTCGAACTGAAGTGGGAGTTAATCAATAAATTAAATATTCACCAGACTGAGAAATCTTTGCGTTGGCTTTTGCATAATTACGTAGGCGTAATGTTTGTTTAGTTCAATTCTCGAAATATGTACACATGCATGTTTAAATAGGGATATTTAATGCAAATCTTAGAATAGGTGAACACAGGCAGCCTCAGACCGACGACCGCACCAAATAATCAAGTTTTGTTTTGCCGCTCGATTGCGATTTACCGCAGGGACCACACTTTCCATTCTCCATTCTCCAGCTCCTGCCTCTGCCTCTGCCTCTGCTCCGGTTCAGGGCACTGGCATAGTCCCAGTCCCAGGACCAAGCTCATCATCTCCATAAGCATGGTATGCCACGCCCACTTACAGCAATTTGTGCACATCGGCATACATATGTGAATTTCCTGTAATAGATCTTGCGGCAAACATAAACTGCATGTTAAATGCTTTTGCCTCGAGGACGACTAAGCCCGACTCGAGTGGCGTATAGTGGCGGAAGCTTCCTGCTGATGAGCTCAATGGTTTAATGCATTTGAATATATGCAGGACTACGGCGATATACGTATAACGTATAACGTATACCATCCGCAGATGGGTGTGCGGGTGGGTGTGCGTGGGTGGATGCGTGCGTCATGCTCAAATGATAAATTGCAACAGCCACGACCCGATTCAAGGAGGGAAACGGAGGGGGGCCGGGTCGGAGACGAGGAGTTGTGATAGCCAGGGATAACACACAATGCACAGTTGATGCCACACAATTTACACATATTAAGTAATGCTCCCGGTAACTAGTCTATCAGTGCGTATATCAACTGGAGATTCCCCCAAAGTGGGCCGGATTGGTTTGGGTTTGGACATGGGTATGGGAATGGAAATGGGTTTGGCTGCTATTTGTGCTCATGGGGGGGCCAGAGTGTGCGGTTTGGGCTCATTGTTCGAGCCAACACGACAAATTGCAACAAGATGGTTGAAATATCTTTGGCGAGGCAAAAGATATCTGGCCCATCTCGAGTATCACAAAACCGGCCAGTGGCGTACTGCCAATTTGTGTGCACTTGGCCAAGACGTGAGAGGATTCAAGTAATTTTGATTAAACACTGGGGCACTCAATCGATTCTTAGATTGTAATTATTGGAATCAAGACAAAACAAAGTAAAGTTGTTTACACTTTCGCTGCACCGAGGGCGATAATAAATTAGTAACTACAAATCCAATAAATTTGAGTAATTCCATCTTGCGGGTTGCGCCATTTCGAAGTGAATTAAAGGAGTTATTTTGCTGGAATATTGATTAAAAACATGTAATCCTGTTTAGATAGGGAATTTTACAATTTTTAGTTGGTGGTTGTAACAGCTTAGTTTTCGTATTGGGTGGCTTATTGAATTGTAAGTAACTTATTGGGATTATTTGGCGAAATGGCTGCAGGATTATCCAAATCGTGTTAAAGTTTGTGGGGCAGCCGGAAATGTATTTTTGATTTAAAATGCGAAAAAGGACTGGCCACGTTGCGTATACGCAATGTGAGTCGACCGATTGCATCTGCCTGGGCTTGACTGTGAGTGTGAGTGTGAGTGTGAGTATTGGTGTCTCACTCCTACTAGTGGGCCTCCCAATCCCGCCAGTGGGAGTTGAATCGAATCGAGCTGAGCCGAGCTGAGCTGAATGGGGTTTCTTCTTGCCGTTCCTGGGGCGATGCATGTCAAGTGGAAAATTAAGATTGATTACGGCAGATAAGCCGTTGAATTTACAACGAATTTAATTGATTGCATGTTCAGTCGCCTGTGTGTGTGTGTGTGTCAGGAGCGAATGTGGGTGTGTGCAACAGACACGTCACTCCTCAGGTCCAACCTGTCAATAGCTTAGATGCGATGTTATACACATCGATCGGCGCTGCTTGCAATTTAATTGCATGGCCAATCTAAATACGAGTGCGGAAGGTCTTTTTGGCCAACTCTAGAACTGACATGGCAACAGGATCTCATTATAGTGTCACCCAACTACATCGGAGCTCACTAACAATAGAGGAACTGCGGTAATAAGCCGAAGTCTTGTCAGCAAATTTCCAAACTTCAAACCAGCAACACGCAGCATGCAGCGCACAGCGCACAGCGCGAGAGAAAGGAGTATCATCTACCGTGTGGCTGCTGCAGCAGTTGGGGCACTATCACCAAAGAGCAACTACAAAATTGGTGGCTCAAACTGTGGTTTTCCTTCACTCAGAACACTGGGGAGGGTAGCTTAATCTTCTTGATAGGTTCGTGAATAAAAATAATTAATAGAGAATATTTTTGTAATAAAACCTTTTTTTGTTTTGGATTTAAATAAGTTTGATTTATAAATATTGAGTTTGAAGATCATAGGGCTAGTTTGCCCTTTTTATTTTAAATCTATTTAGTAATATTAGTTTCCACATAAAGACATGAAATGTATGATACCAATATTAGTCCATTTTGATTTGATTTCTTGATTAAGTGTCAAACTGAATCCACACAACATCCTTACCTCTTCAATTACATGTTTTCGGAAAGAAATATATTCATGGCTTGCTAATTAACCAATGTGGGAAATTGATGCCTAACGAGACACCATTTGGTTGCCCGCCCATGAAATTGGCCTGGATGGGCTGCTAATTATCTCATTTGCACCCTGATAGGGTATCATAAAATTCGATATATCGACATCGCACTTCTTGGGAGCCGTGTTCGCCGTCTATCTGGTGACACCCTCTGTTCCCCCGACGCGTTGCTGGGATGTTGCTGCTTTTGTGTGGTTTGCTGCTTGTTATGCCATTTTATACTTGGCGTGTTGGAGCAAATGTTTATGTTTGTTTACTTATGCATGCGTGCGAGTGTGTCAACCTCGCCCTCTTCCACACATACACACACACACACACATACACTGGCACTGGCACTGGCATGCCCGTATATTGTGGATGGGAGCGTGTGATATCTGCAGTTGTATCTGTATGTTGGAGTGCGTTTGTGTGGCTCATTTCAATAACAAAACCAGCTCAACTCACTTGTTACCACAACTGACGCACTAAACTGAAAATATTATGCAGAAGACAAAACAAGGCGGAAACTGAGAATTGCGACCACAATACTTCGCTCCAACGACTCTGCCTCTGCCTCTGACTCTTGCCAAAGTGGGTGGGCTCCTCCTTAGCCCCAACCCCATTTGGCTCAAAGTGCACAATGACAGCTAATCAGGGCAGGGCTTGATAGGCACTTCTCTCGACATTGACAGTTTACTGCTAATATTTTGCAAGCATCTCGAATCAATTGGAATTAAAAATCCCATCCCGGACAGAGAAAAGCTTAAAGTTTGGAAATTATGTTTTGGGCAGAAGTTGGGAGTGGGGATGGGTAACATAGCTGGTAACTGGTTACTGGTAACTGGACTTTCTGTCTTATCTTGGCCAAGCCAAAGTTTGCCCCTGGGAAGCACTTTGTACCTGCATTTGTCACAGAATTTATGATGTCCGTGTGCGCTCTGCAGGAGGCAGAGCGGTATCCTCTTTCAATGGCCCAGTACTAAGGCCAGTGAGAGGGTGCAAAGTGAGAGGATAATGGTTTAAATGGTATAGGGACGACAAACGACGCCTTACCGCTGCCGCTGCAAAATTTCGTTTCGTTTGCTGTTCACTGGGCTTTATCTAATAAAATCTAGAGTGTTTAATCCCTTGCACTCGGCTTCCGTTGTTAGATTTCCCAAATTTCCGCCTTCTGAATTTGGCTGCTTGTTCCTTCCGTCGCTTGTCCTTAAATTCCTCAGGTTATTCACTTTAGAGCACATTTTAAATGCATTTGTGTGTACCTTAGTTCAAGACGTTTTAAGTAAGCCATATTTAATTTATTACATTGTGACATTAGTTTTGGTTTTAGTATATTTCCCAAAGAAGAATGAATCTTTGATCGTTTTTACCCTTAAATATTAAGTAAGAAATAATAAAAATACATTGTTTTAGATGAAACATAGCAAGAATTGAATTTTTTGTTACTTCTACAGTATGAGAAGTGGAATATCGGGCGTATACTTGATTTAAGACCACAATGCTCTAAAATGTTAGCCGCTTTGAATATTCAACAGAAACTTCAGAGTTGGCATAAATAAGCTCTATATTTAATATAAAAACTGAAACCTACAAAAGCTCATTCTCTACGAAGATTTCTGACACTTAAAAGTGCTTACAGTAAGTGGGATCAAGAATCCTTCAGAGAGTCCTCAAATGGCTGCCATTCTAGATGTACTTCAGTCAAATGAAACTGAATTCTCTCTCGCTAGAGAGAATTATTTTTTCCCAGTCTGTGTACCAAATCAAGGTTTCTGAATCCCTTTTTCTAAAAATGCATTTCGTTGCGGGAACAAAAGGAAAATGAGGTCCGTCCAGGTCTACTATCGGCTGTGTATCCTGAGAGTCCTGGACACTCGATCAAATTGTATCTTATTGTACCTGCGCCGCAGGATGCACAAGTGCCATTAATACAAATAAAGTGACACAAATAGCAGGCCCAGAGAACCGAGCAGTGCCCGGGAATTGCCTCTGGCCAGGTGGAAGAGTTTTCCAGGACTATCGCCTCGCTCTGTCGCTTGGCGCGCTTTGAATTTTTCCCCTATCATCCCCTCTCTAAAATGCCATAACTCTGCTACCCAATGCTGCAGATTTGGCCAAGTGGAAGACTAATCTCTGAATCCGCGCCGGCGGGGTGGCCGCGGTGTGAGTGATGGTCGGATGGGAAAAACTTTGAACAATGGGACAAGAAAAGTTTTTTTCCATCCACCAACTAGTGCCTGGTGAGATGGCGAGCCTGTCAACTGTGAGCAAGAACAACGAAAGGCATTTTGCTAGCCAGCGGGTGGTCTACTTTGCCCAGAACTCTTTACCTACCTCAGGCCCGGCAACGAGGCGTGAAAACAGTGGCCAGATATAGAGGCAGTTGAACTGGGTTGAATTAGGTGAGAGATTCGGTGTTCGTTTTTTCGGTGTCTTTCCTTCAGACAACGTTGATAGATTTTCCCCGTCTTTTCGCAACGATTTGCATTTCAGTATTAAAGCGACACCCTTGACCAGACAAATAGCTGGAGCCTCCAGCCAACGACGAAGGTCATCCTGGGGCGTATGAACTTTCGCCTGGTCTTGGCCCTTGGGTTCAGTTTTTCTGGGTCTGTCCCATAAAGTGTCTGAAGAGGGAAGATTAGCCTAATGTTTGGGCGGACTAGTGGCGTCGAGGCGAAGGACTAATAAGATGAGCAAGTTGGCCTTTACAGCAGCAGCAGAAAAACGTAAATAATTTAATTAAAATGGACCTGAAAGTCAAGCAAATAACCGAGTAAAGTATTTGACCTTTTTTTATGTTCCTTTGAATAAATACTTATATAGAAAATAATTAAAAGCTTCTGTTCTATTTCATAGTATCAATTGTTTTCCATCGCCTGTGGAAGTTTGTGAAATTTTGTTAGTCTTTCAAAGGATATTCGATAGCGTTAACTCTGCAGAGACCGACTCCCTCACCCATGTCCCCAGTCTAATAAATTTACAATATGCCGGCATTTAAGTTTGTTTTGTACGCTTCCTGCGCGACTGCCGGGCGGGTAGTTTTGTTTCAAAAATGATTGTGTCGGTCCGTATAATTTGTATTTGTATTCAAATCATTTTTTTTTTTAATTTTATATTTTAAATGAAGTGTTTTTTAGGTTAAATAATGATCCGTTTACAAATGGATTATTAACCATTTTTATTAAAATATAAATTAAATCCATTTCCATATTATTTACAAAAAATATTAAATTAAAGTTTATGAGCAGCTGCCTCTTCAGTCGCGCACATCCTGAAAAATAAATGCCGACCACAGACACATATATATGTATTCTTGTTAACAAAAATGGAAGGCAGTTAATTAATCCCATTCATGATCATTAATTTTGCTCCGATACTGGTAAGGGTATCGAATGTTCGACGGAGTCATTAATTTTTTGTTCCTTTTATTTTTGGTTGCTGTCGATATTTTACAGCCCGTGGCGCAGAAATTTATGTTTGCGCCTTTGCGCCAAGTCAATGAATTGCAACAAATTTCGTAAGGGGAGTCCCCTTAAATATCCGCGTACCCCAGTGCCCCAATCCTCCTGCCCTGCCCCATGGACGGGCATGTCCCTGATCCACCTTGCGGCTTGTT
This sequence comes from Drosophila atripex, assembly GCA_035045925.1. NCBI lineage: Eukaryota > Metazoa > Arthropoda > Insecta > Diptera > Drosophilidae > Drosophila > Drosophila atripex. Next base: position 14,037,046 of record JAWNOP010000070.1, read on the forward strand.
AGGCGGCATTTATTTATTTATTTATCGCGCGTTGCCTTGACAGTGTAATAAAGACACAAATGTGGGCGCTGCACTGGGCTAGGGGCTGGTAGCTGATGAGGGCTAAGGGCTGAAGGATGAGGTCTGGGAGGTTTGGGAGGAGTGAGGTCAGGTGTCGCCTGGTTTGTTGACTTCTCCTTCGGTATGTGGTTAAAATTTTTAACTCCATGGCCAGGGCGAGTAGGGCCCGAAACGTTGGCTCATTCGGATTTATGTTGTGTTACGGATTTTTGTGGCCTATAAATCGTAATTACTTTAACGCGGCTAAATGAGTTTTGGCCAGAAGGCATTAGGACTCAGACTTGCCATTATTGTTGCTATTTCTTCTGCTTTTCTTCTGGCTCTTTGTGGCTATGGCTTTGGCTGTGGCATTTGTTGTAATGGCCGTAATTAAAATTGGTTGCCTTCATAATGTGATTGGCTTGGCTGAGCCGCAATTTGTGCCCACAAACTTGGTTTTTAATAAAATCCCATATATCAAGAAGAAAAACCGTCGAACATTTTGCGATTTATAGTCGAGGCAGCTGTCATTTTGGATAGGGGTTTCGGCAAATGGAGCAGGAGATTGCTGTTCCCCCTTCACTCAGGTGGATGAGTTGGATAAAAGTTTTGCTTCACTGCTTTTTGCCCTACTGCCACATAACCACTCCCCATTTGATCCACTTGCCACTAAGCAAATTCACACGACACGAAACATTGCACATTGCCAGAGGCAGAGGTGGGGTCTGGGCCACGGCTTGGGGGAAACACTTCAAACCACTCAACGCGTCATAGACTAAATACTTGTGAAGCCATTCGGAGGGGGCTTAAAGTGGTATTGGGGGTAGGAGACGGAGTGCTGCCTGGCTAGGAGGTGCCGCCCATGGCAAATAACATTTTGCAAAATCGGCCGCAATTGCCAAACTAGCCAAATTAGAGAATATGCAAATGCAAGCAACATTCAACCGATGTGACTGGATGATGGCAGTGGGTGGCATTCGGTCTGGCACTGGGTCTGGGTCTGGGGTCGAATTCGAGACAAGCCTCAAGGATAGTGATGAGTAGGCCAGGGTAGTGATTATGTCACTACTTAGCCAAACGAATAAATTGAAAGGGATTTCGTGACTAGGGTTAGTAAGTATCAGTGTTTACTATTGGATTTCTCCACTATTGGATTAAGTGGTTGATACTTTTTGGTTTTTACCTGGCTTAATGGAACTTAAGTACTAATATACATATATATTATTATACAATGTATAATATACACATACTTTTCTTGTTTTTAGAAAAAACTTTACGAATCCAATCTGTGCAAATAAGTTTGACAAATTATTCATAAAGCATCAAAAGGTCATAACTTTCCTACCCCTTTCTATCGCTTGGCTTGGTCAACTCATCTCTGGTTGGCTTATAAAGAATTGCCCGTCGTGGCGTGACCAAAGTCACTGGCATTCCGAGTGGCCGACATCATTGCCATAATCATCATCGCCAGCCATCGTAATCGACAGACGGCATCTCATCGACCTTTCCCCTTGGACGACAAACTGGACAAATAGTTGGCAGCTGGCAGGATGAGAAGCAGCGCCAGACCAGTCACCTAAAACACACAGAGATGGGCAAAGAGACTGAATAAGGTGGCTAACGAGAAGGATCCGGCCCCAGTTGCTACGTCACCAAATCCGCATGGAGCCAAAGGTTTATAACTGGCTGCTGTGGTTCGTTTGTCGTCTTAATCGAAAGACTCCAAACCCAGGGAGCTCTCCGGCATCATTCCATCGACCATGTGTTGTCGGTTTCGGCCAACCGAGACTAACTTTAACGGCAAACACATTGAGTAATCATTAAATTGGAGCGAGTTCGTCACCAAGTTCTGCAATTAAACCCCAATCAAGTTGGGCACCAAAGACAAGCTGGCCAGTTGACCAAAATTGATACCTGACCGCTGTGGTTTATACCTAGGATATTCGTTTTTTCTATTCTATAGACATTTTTAACCTCAGAAAATAAATATATGCCGTAAATGTCGTTAAAAATTATATCAAACTGACTATTGAAATGTATTTAAATTACTAAAAGAGCTCTTAATCGAAGCGTTGGAATTATTCATAATTTTTTGAAATTGAATAGCCGGCAATCCTACCGCGCGTGTACCATCATTATATGGACACTTTGCAAATGAAATCTCCTCCATGTTTTTAGGGGTTTTTAGTCCAGTTGTCAGTTTTTTTCCCCAAGTCAGCTTGTGGCATGAGCGCTGAAACAAAAGTCTCGGGGACAGTTGTAGGGCTGCATATGTCCCGGGTCGGGGTCGGGGGTGGGCGAGCCAAATCGGTTTACCCCCGCCCATAAATCCCAGCCCATGGCCCTGGCCTTTGGGGTTGAGCCTCGAGAAAGAGGGAGAGCGTGGGGCGACAAACACAACCACCGACAGACAAGCGATTGCATTTGGGTATTGGGGATTAACGTTGCTGAAAATGTTAAAACGAAATCCGTTCGCATGCTGCCGCTGCTCTCGTTGAGACCCTTGTTCAGAATGTCGCCGTTTACAGGCGAGAACCGAAAGGCAGGGTGTTACACAAAAAAAAAACAAAAAATGACAAAAAGGCATTTGTAGCCATAAAAACACTGCAATTTGTATTTGAAATTGCCGCAAAATCCCAGCAGCAGCAACAGCAACAGCAACAGCGGCTGGAGTGGCGGCAATCGCAGGAAAAGTCCTCAACGCGGAGCAAGGACACAGGCAGGACCCAAGCCCAATCCCAGTCCCAATCCGGGGCCCTAGCGACACATCAGTTCACTTGAGTTGGGCCGAGCGCAGTTCCAGGCAGTTGAATATGTATGAAATTGACGATGTCGTTGCCGTTCTGCTTGTTTCATGCCGCTGGAGCAACTGCAGCATCAGCAGCAGCAGGAACATCAAATCCATTGGGCGTTGTTTTTCGATGAGACGCAACTCCAATTGGGAAATGGGAACAGTGCGCGTTTCGGAGCCGCGTTTCCAGAGTGCGTGCGGGCTCAAAGGTGTGGCTATATGTGGTTTCGACTTAACCCCCACGGGACAACGATTCTTTTCAGACTTGGCTTCGAAATAAATAAAAGTCTCGCACCAGCAATAATGGGACATTGTTTTAATAAAATATGATACGAATTTGAACTCATTTAAAGAAATATTTTATCAAACCTGTAACCAACTCTCCACTCGCATAAACCCTTGTGCAAATCCCCAAATCAGAATGTTTTCGGTTTTCTGGAACGATCAAGGGTTAATCGCTCAATTTCTGATAGTTCGCATCAAATTTTGAGTCGAATTTGACGCTTCAGTCGCACATGTGTTGCCACTTGTGCTGTCGGGGGTGTTTGTGGCAGTTGCAAGTTCGAGCGTGGATGCTGTTTGAAAATAAAAACCGCACACAATAAGCTGATCCATTGCAGCGGGCTATGGGATGAGGGGTGCCGACTGAAGCCTGACACGCATGCTGAGCATTAGAAAGCGCAGGGGAATGGGGCACAGAGGGTGGAATGGGGAGATAGAGGGATCTGGGGGCTTCTTCCTACCAAGTTGGAAAAACCGCAATCAATATTTTATCAAAGCAAATGCGAAAGACGACGGCAAAGCTCAAACTGTACAGACTCTGCTCTTCACAAATTTGGTTCAGCTACTATTTTAATACCGGCTTGTGCACCGAACAGAAAGGTATATTTATGGCCACAGAATCAAATAAAATCAAAGACAACGTATGATAATAAATTATTTATAAGTTTATGGAACTGATAGGTCTTACATCGTATCAGGAGTTGTTGTTATATTTTCTCATTCAGATGATTGTTTTAAACATTAAAAATAATCAAGAATTAATAAGTTACACAGATTCGAGTTAGTTTTAAAGCAAGTTATAATAGTTATAAGGCAAGTTCGAAGGCAAGTACTGCGTATCATTTAGTTTTCGCTCTGAAAATACCTCGCCTGTCTAGGAGCTGCATGGTGTTGGGCGGAAAATTTGAGGGGCTATTTACTATTCATGCTAAGCCGTGGCGTGTGCAAAAGAAAAACTGCAAACAATGAAAAGCAAAGCACATGAAAAGCCAAAGCCAAAGGAGCCAGAGCCACGAACTGGCAGCATGGCAGCATGAATAAAACAGAAATCAAAGCCCGTCGTCGTCCCTGAAAAACGTAGCCCAAAGTCATAAAGAGATTGGGGTGCAGAGTGGGGTCGGTCAGCAATATATCGCCAAGGACAGGGTCGTCCGAGGATAAGTCCAAGACGGACAGTAACGTTGGGCAAACTTTCATTAAGCTGCTTGAGCAGATTCGTTAATAAATGATTGCGAAACGCAGTCTGGCAATGTCATCAATCATATTGCAATCAATTAATTTGCCCGGCGGCCCAACGATAGACAGGAAACCGGAAAACGGACCCGGGACAGACTGTCTGAGAGCCAAGGGCTGCTAGCTCAACATTCGCATTTCCCATGCACGTCCAAGTCAATTGCATTGATTCGTTTCTAATTCGGGTCCGTGTTCTCAGCCCTATAAGCACCAGACCGAGACCAGCTCAGCAAAATGTCCCCAATAAAAACCGAAAAAAGAAAGTGGACGGCCGGCAAACAGGCAACAGGGCAACCGGACAACCGGGAGGAATTGGAGTTGTCCAGGAGTCTGGACACTCTCCATGTATCCCGTCTGTCATTTGCAGCACAAAACAAAGCGCCAATGAACAACTTTGACAAAAAAGAGGAGACCTGAGAATAGATCCAGGAAAGATACTGCGAAACTGTGCTCCGAAAATACCCTCCACATCATGGGACCAGCAGCTGATTCCACGTTGTCCTGGCAACCTTCATGTGTAGGCAAAGTTGATTAAGTCTTTGGTCGGAAGGTGTTGCAGTGCCTCCAAGCCAGGGCCTCCGCACTCGTCACACCTGGGCGAGAGGTCCTGGACCTGGCCATGGACATTAGAATTCGGACTGTTTCTGATTTGGTAGTCAGAGCGACAGGACGAGGAGTGAATGGAAAGCAGCTACTCTCGAGTCGAGTGTGGGGCATTTTCATTTTCTGGCGAATACAAAAACTTTTAATTGGCAATTGGAGAGAGGAGGATTAATTTGATGAGTTGGATTCATTGAGAAATTAGTGTCACTTTTTAATGAAGGTTAAAGGTATGGTAAAAGATTTCATAATTTGGATAAATTGAGATAAAGTCTTAAACCCATTGCCATTCGCTTTCCATAAACAAACAGAAAATGAACTCGGAACAAAACTAAACGCAGGCCAACATTATAATGGGGCAGATAACGGATAGGCATAAACTTTCGCCACCGATTAGAAAACTTTCTCGTTCTCCCCTAAAATCTAATTTGAAAACTGTGACTGCCGGCTAATCCGCTCCAGCTTCAGCTCCAGCTCCTGCTTCAGCCCTAGTCCTAGTCCTATTCATTCCGCTCGATGCTGACCACAAGCAATGCATTGCCCTGCTCATCTCTGCTCTCAACTGAAGCTGGAATCACTGACCAATTCGCCGGCTTGTTGACCTGTCCGCTTTTGTTTGACCCCCCGCGTGACCCCCTGGCCCCGGTCCTCTGCTCCCCTCATCCGATTCCCAAAAAGCAAAAACTGCCCACTCCATTCGGACCCTTACCGAGAACCGCAAAAGTTTTTAAGCCCAGTTTTGGCTGTGAAAATTATAACTGCCCTGCTGACTACTGAATGCCACAACGTCCTCATCGCTGGCTAAGCCCCGGCACACTCGTAAGCATACCCACACACACATACACACACAGACACACTCACATGGGCACTCGGAGGCCAAAAATTTGGAGAGTCCCTCCTCTTACCAAAAAAAAAAGTAGGCTAATGCCACTTTCGAGTAGTTTGGCCGCAGAGTCTCGCTCGTGGAGTGTGTTGGCTGCAAGTGCACTTGTTACCAATTAAGCTAATCCGTCAGATAATTAGTAACATAACACACACACAAACGCACGCCCAAGCTTACACACACACACACACACACACACACAGAGACGTGAGGAGAGTCCTTCAGTGCTGGCTTCTCCTGCATTTCCACATCCACTTCCTCTTGTTGCTGCTGCAGCCTCGGCACATGCAATTTATAGCCGCACGTGGTTGTTGCATGTATCACGTGACACTTGATTTCCGGCGCAGTTGGTTTTCCCTTTACCCCCCCTCCCACCACCATCTTTTCCCGGCCACGCCCCTTGCCCCTGTTGCTGTTTGCTTTGCCTTTCTTTGCGACTTTTCTAATTTGGACGTTGGCACAACATGCAATGCCATCGTCAACGTCGTCGCGAAAATTTGTGGCTGCCACCTTATTAAAAGCGCCCAGCAGCTGAGGCTCAGTCTCCGCCAGACAGCACACAGGGCCGATTACACTTGAAGAAATTTAAAGGTCTTAAAAGCATACTGATGTTCCAAGATTGGAGTCTATGAGAGTTTCCTGACTTCTGGGATTTAACAATGAGATTATCAGATTCTACATCTTTTATATGTTGTCCATCCTTTTTTTAATATCCTATTTCAAGACTAGAGTGTCTCCAATTTTTAGTAAAATTAATTAAAATCATAATAATGTTTTGGATGCCCTTCTAATTGGATTTTAATTTTGACTTAATTACTGTTCAATCCAAGCCCAATTAATAATGCCTGGCCGGGGATGTAGGCCAACCTTTTTTTGGAGAAGCCTTGACAATCCTTTTAATCCAGTGACTCTTGTACAAGTGTGGAATTGGTAGTTCCTCTTCCCCATTTGCAACCAATATTAGCCATCCCGTCACTGGCTGCATATATTCCAGGGCCACTTTTCGTCTTCGTCAGTGGCTGTGGCAGTCACTGCTGTTGCTGCCTACTTTTGTTGCCTGCTGCAGTTGCAAATTGGCTGGCAAATGTCGCTGGTTGCTTTTAGGCTGGCTTATTAAAATTTCAACGTGTTCATTTGCCTGTAAGTCAACGGGTATAGGATGTGGGCTGTGGGGTGTGGGGGATGGGGCAAGTGCAGGTGCTGCCGGTTCCTGGGATTACTCTTCCAACAACTAGTTAATGTTTGATTTGCCTCGTTGCCGCACACATGGTAGCATATCGGTGACAAGGAGTGGCGTCTAGAAGCCCAAGCCAGCCTCGTACCTCCTTTGAGTCCTTTGAGCCACTCAGCCTGGCTCTCATCTCGAATTTGCAATTTGTTAACTCGAGCAGTTTGTCGCCACATGGTAAGGAGGTGTCAACTTATGGCAGAAAGTCTTGACAGCTTGTGCGAGCTGGGAAATATTGAGAAAAGTTTTTAAATAGAAAATCCCCTAATAAGGGCTACAACTATTCCAACTTTTATAGTCTCTGAGATGGGGTTTAAGAGAGGAAAGTAGTCTCTCTTCTTGTTTAAATATAAATTAAAATCGCATCTTAGTAACCGCTTCATTGCCTACAATTTTCCGCCTTCGCCAACCCTATAAAGTTGACAGCATAGTACTGTGGCCTTTCCCCCTGTGGTAATTACCTTAACTGCTCCAACTTTGCCTGGCGCCCACCTCTTTCCGACTCCGAGAGAGAGCATTGCTCTAATTTGTTTCTAAGTGGACTCCCCCGCACTGGCCCCCTAGCCACATAATGGCTAATTAAATCGCTTGAATTACAAGCCAACAATATTAAAATATTACAATATAAACTTTTCTTCTCAGAACAGATTTTTCCAACAACAATGTAAACGAAGGGAAACCAGAATCCCAGCGGAAGGAGGCAGAGAGTGGTAGGTCATTTCACAATCGAGGACGAGGCACCAAAAATATTTCAAGCCGAAACTTTTCACATTAAATAAAATACAAAATGCCCATTAACAGTTCGAGTGGATAAACTCGGTTTTGCATTTCTACACACCCACACACACACAGATATACACACACTGATACACACACTGATACAGATACAGACACTCACACAACCGGAACAGTCCCAAACAAAAATTGAATTTTCGGTTCGAGGCTCAAACTCAAAAACTCGCGCATGGTATGGGGGATAACAATCCATTGGGGGTCGGGAGTCGGGAGTCGGGTGTCCTGGCACATGGGGGATGGGCAGGGACGGATGGTTACAGGGGGCGGTGATGGGGAAGCGTCGAAGGCGAATGCCACTGAAGCATTGTTGTTGTTAGCTGGTTGGAATACAATAAAATACGAACGAACGACAACAAAGAAGTACAAATTAAATCCCAATTGGAGTTGACCGCAAAATGGAAAAGACCACAAAATTATAACCACAACGATGTGGGCGAAGAAGAATGTGGGGGGTGTCCTGGGAACTCGGCCAAAGCAAAGCATGGGGGCTGGCAAGGGGAGGTTTACTTGCCCCACCCTCCATCAGCCAGCGCCCCATCGCCCACCGAACTGGCAGCAAATCGAAGCTGTAGATAAGCAGGAGTTGCTTTCAACTTGTTTTGTTTGAGGGCGTTGCGGCCTGATGAGGTGGCTATGGGGGTATGATGAGGGGGTTGGGGCCAACACATAGTTACCGCGCATCGTTTCATTTGGCCAATTGATCTGGCAATCGACGTGGCTGGCATTTAGTTGTGGCCCGTTTATTTCGCCCTCCGCCCCAGCCAGCTATCCCAAATTGATATTTATATATTTAACCCAGAGCCAACAATAAGCCGGGCCAAAATCGTAGGCCTTGCCACCGATAGGCACCCAGGGCGTATGCTTAATGTGGCCAAATGACGCTGTGGATTTCAATTGGCTTGGGTCAGAGGGTAGGGGATATCGGATATAGGATAGATATCGTTGTTCTTTTGTAGGCGGTGCTGCTTGAATTGAGTTGTTGGCTATTTTTAGATTGCCGGAATCAAATTGAACGGGGGTTGAGAACTAACTGCCAGAGGATATGATTCCCTGTGGCTAAAACGGGTATTTTCCGGATATATATCAGGAATTGTTTTGTGTTGTAAATGGCCTCAAGTGGCGAGGCCTCAACTTTGAACAAGAAACAGCAGGGTCACCTTTAAGCTTACTTTTAAGTTTGTCAAAAGTACATTTTTCCTAAAAGATATCTTCCGTTTAAGGATTCACTCAAAATAGTCATCTATCTCCGAGATATGCTAATTATATCGTCCAAAAATAACCTTATTTAAGGCTCAGCCAACAATTAGCATCGCACTCGTCTCAGTACAATCTGAAACTGTCGGTTGCGTGTCCCAAATTTATAATTAGCCAACAACAACCACAATGAAGGGGGCAATGGGGCAATGGGGCATGGAGGCCTGAAATACAGAAATTGCAGTACAAGAGAGGCGGCACCTCGTATGGCAGCGTCAAAGTTTCGCCTATAAATCGTAGCGCCAAAATTTAAATTAAAACCAAATAAATTAAACGCCTTTCATTGAAGATTAATGGCCTTAAGGCGGGCATGCTTTGTTCCCAGCCGGAAGTGGTCGGTCAGAGTCAGTGAAAGGAGGCATTGGGGAGGTGACACCGTGGTGCTAGGGGTTAGTTTTGGAGGAGAAGGCACAGCAGCTTCTCGTTCTGTGTTCGCTTGACTGCGAATTTCATGGTTGATGGATTTCTGTTTCAGATCCCCAGCTACTGAATTTTTGGCCTTTAATGCGCTCAGCGCTCAACGCTCAGTGCTCCGGCGGCGCCATTCTCCATGTGCTGCAGCTCGGAACGATGGCTTTAAGATGGAAGCAGTGACTACTATTACCACACGTAGCCAATTCGATTTCATTCTTTAGTGAATTGAAATGGTAAACTCGGATCACGTTCCGGTAATCGGGCGCCACACGAACACTTACCCAGGAACGAAAATATCAGGAAATCATGTTTGCAGTTTATGTGTCTTTACTTTTCAGAACAACTGCTAACAAAAAACCAGAACTAAATTAGTGATTTTTGAATTTGCATAAATCTGACTTTAAATTTGATTATTTTCCTTATAATTTTAACATTATTCATTTGTAGTTTATCAACGAGTTTAATTCAATGTTGCAATATTTTTGATTCAATCAACGAATTTAAATCGCGGCTCGCTTATAAAATTCAACATTTTTAATAGCTTCCGGGCCACAACATGGACCAAATCGCTAGCAAATTTGTGCAGATTTTCGACAAGAACTCCCTTGGCAATTTCGGTTTATCGGAAATACAACAAAATAAAACGCTCCTAACAAGCACAGTACAATTATGCAGTGCCATGAAATAAAAAATAAATGCGCCCATGTTGAGTGGGGAGTTGCAAAAAATGTATCCTGTACAATGGATTCTGTTTGAATGGCGTTTGAGTTTTGTTTGATTTTATGTGGTTTAAGATGAAACAATTTCAAAGAAATACATAAACTTTGATCCAACTAATCTCCTGATCAAACACACTCTGTGTGGCATCAATATTCAGAGAACAATGTACTTTTAAAAAATAGATTGCCAGCCCATTAGCTTCCGAGTCCCGAGTCCCGAGTCCGACCTACTACCAGACGCCTCACTCTCCTCCCTGTTTTTCGGCTTAAGATGTGGAAAATTTGGCCAACTTTTAAGCAAAGTTATGTCTATGAAAAAGTACCGAAAATCTTAAGCGACTTTTGCCTCCTTTGGAGGCAGCTGGCGTTGCCGTTGCCACTGCCATTGCTGTTGCTGTTGCTGTTGCTCTCCACATGCTGCAAGCAAATTGTCAAGTTGCGGTTGCGCCTTTGAATTATGCATAGAGGAGGGGTGGAGGCATCTTTTAACACAAAACTGAAAGAGTGTCTCGGGGGGAGAGGGGTATTCAGTAGTATACAGTAGGAGGAACGGCAAGGAAGCTAAATTTATATGCAGCTTAGTTGCAACCCAAAAATTCTACAAATTTTAATAATAATGAGCAGCACACGAACTCTGGGTGTGTGTGTGTGTGTGCTAAAATAATAAAGCACCATACACACACTCCGGCCATATTGTTGGAGCTAGAAATTGGATTGCAGCAGCTGGGAGCTCAGGCAGAAAAAACAGCCCTTGCCACAGGGCCCGCCTCCCTTCGGTTCACCTCATAATAATATTATATGTTGCAGCTGGCAAGGCGCTGCGGCGGCTGTTTGCTCAGTTTGAGGACGATGTGGAGGAAATACTGGCAGGAATGTGGCGACGTGTGGTCGCAAATGATATTAACAATTCATTAATTAACCTCATTTCGTTCGGGTTATGATGCGGCAGCACCGAGACGAGCCCCACAACGAACGAAAACACGGAGATTGTCTGGACCTGGACTCCGCCTGAGTAAGCTGCATTCCGGGGACGGTATCCGCATCCGGATTCAGTCGTGAGTAGGTGCATGCCGTCCTTGTCACTGTTCCGGCATCAACTACGACTACGAGCCCCTAAGCTTAGTCCATGTGCATATTTATATGGTTGGAAAAGTTGATGCAGTGCCCCCTGCCAGCCAGCTACCTCCCTCTTAGCCAGTTCGCTTTGCACCAACTTAATTTCGACCTGGCCATAAAACCCGGTACCCGGTCTGCCTTTATGGTGGCTTCTTCCGGCTGTTTCGGCTTTCAAGTTTTTAGTGATTTCATAAAAAGGTTACAAATTTTAAACAGCCAATAAACAGAGTGTTTCAGCTTACACATCTTGATATATGTGTTTGTGTTTGAAAAATGGTTGCCAACATAGATTATAAAATTAATTGCTTGACAAACTGTAAAAAATGGTACAAACAATAAAATTACAATTGAATGTCATAAAAAAGTGTCTGATATTTTATTCCTAAATAAAAACTGTCACTAAGCTATTTTTTTTTTTAGATATTTCCCAGTTATATTCCAAATGATGAGGAAAAAAAAACTCAATTGCCCAGAAACGGGTCCGAAACAGAAATGAATAAACCCATTTTAAATTTTGTCTGGATACTCGGTTTGTTATTCCAACTGCCATTCGCCCACTAAAATTATTCTCCGCCCAGGCTTGCCCCGCGCCGGGCATGTCCTGCTTCCATTCTCATCATCTTTCTGCCTAGCTGCTACTCTGACATTTTAAATAATTAATGTATAATGCATACCAGATGGCAGGAGCCGGGCGGATGGCGGGCGGTGCGGTAGTGGTGGTGCCACCGAAAATGCTTCCACTGTTTAACAAAAATAAAACAGAGAAATCGAGTGAAGGGAGCCGAGATGGAAAAGCGGAGCTCAACTTTTAACACGGCTGTAAGTCAACTGAGGGATCCCAGGACCCAGTACCCAGTACCCAGGACCTAGGACCTAGGGCCCTTCACTCCGACTCGTTTCCCTAATAAATAAGAGATATTTTAATGTTTTTACATAATTATATGGCAAAGTAATTAAATATTAAACAACATTGCGTTAACTAGTTTTGCGGCTCACCACAATCGCCAAACTATGCAGCAGCTGCAAAGGAGGAGGGAATCCTTTCCACTCCACGGCTGTTCGTTCTATTGAATGGCAGTCGGCGAAAAGGGGTCGAGGGTCAAGAGGTGACAAATCAATCAGCAAATCACTTGGCGTAATAAACTGAAGGCAGGTCAGCAAATCAAGCCAGACAGACGGCAATTTCCGTTTTGCAATTGGAATTGCCATTCCAATGCCAAAGAGGGGGGCCAGCGACAAGTCATCGGTGTCCTGCCGGGGTGATGGGTTGTGGGGGTGTGGCATAATAAAATGTCCGATGTGCGATAAAGTGAGGACGAAGCTGCTTAAAACCAGTCAAGGCACTCCACAGTGCCCCCGTGCTGCCCGGCCGCCCGTCCAGCCACAAAGAAACTCACACATCCAGGGAGCTTTAGAGATTCCAATTGAATGCACAGCGAGAAAAGTGTGGGGGCCGAGGAGGGGGATGCATTCGGAGTGCTCTCGAGAGCTTGATATTATCACTTCCTGGACATTATTTGGTGCCATAGGCCAAAAAAGGCTTAAGCTCTGCCAAAGCTTCTCCAAGATGTAATTTGTATGAGTCCGTATCTCTGCAAGGCTATCAGAGTGGTTCGCTACGAAAGTTTTTCATTCAAAAATTCAAAATTGTTAAAACGAAATAAAAAAGTATACCCATGTCTGTACAAAAGTACATTTCGATTAAACATAGATTAGCTTTTGTTTACAGGTCACAAATACAAGTCTTTCAGTCACAGGACTAAGAGTCTCCATATACTTCATGCCTTTCGACTTGTTTCTGCAGTTTCCTTTTTCTTGGGATTTACTCTTTGATGAATTCTCGAGAGGCCCTCGCTATTGTGTGTTTCTGTTACTGCAAAGTTTCTAAAGAAATTGCACTTTGATTCATGCTTATTACAATAAGCGACATTCTCTGGTTTGTTGGCACCTGCCAAGTCAAAAGTGGTTGCCACTGGAAGGACTCTCCACTCTTCCGCCCCACTGATTTTCCGAAAACTCGATGCGTCTGAGTTACCGGCTGGCTCAGGTTCGAGCCTTGCCAAGAGTCGTAACGAAGGAAACGGATATTGCATACTTATGCCGAGTGCAAAATGGCGGGAGCAAGGGTCATGCAGGCAGTCAGATACTTTTGCAGTACAGTCCCTGGTTTATATATAGGTAGGTGTGTGTCTATATCTACATATACTGTATTCAGGACATGGCACGTCGATATACACGTCGACTCGGAGAGCGGCGTACACCGGGAAACTTTGTGAAAAGGACTTGCAAAATCAAAAGCCGATTAGATTCCATTTCGATGAGCAGCAAGCAGGTTGGTCATTTCGTGGCCGGGCCGTACTCCACTCCCAGTGGGGCGATTGGGCGATGGGCGTAAATCTCCGGGAGACAGACCCGGGGAAACGATATTCAAACAGGGGAACGGCTTTTCGAATATTGAACCATCTATTACAATGGTAATTATGAATAGAGGATGCGGGAATCTCGAATGCGCGCACCGACTTCAGGCCAGTAATTAAATTAAGCTTTTGACTAAAGCACGGACAAAGATCCTGCAAAATCGCATTTGAGCTCAGGGATTTATCAGGATGTGGAATATTGGTATTGATTTTAGACCCATTCCCGGAGTAAACTGCAAATGACTAGCTGTGAGTTAAATATATAATAGGTTGATTAAACTGTTAAAATCATAAAATAAAATCATATTCCCAATGGAATAAAAAGATTAGAGAGAGAGACATTAATTGTGGATTGGTAATGCGATAAATAATTAATGATGTAATTATTCCAATGATTTTTAGATAATTTTAGAGTGTTTATTTCAAGGGCTAGAGGGCCTAATTGGACTATTTTTAAATTGCCTTTGTCTATCTGTCTAAAAATAATTATATGGATTAATATCCATGTTCCCATGTGTCATAATCATTACTCCTTTTTTTGTATTTTCTCACTTTCTTGCAGATGTATTGGAAACACTTACCTAAAAGCTGTGATTTAATTTCCCTTTTGAGTGGCCCTTCTTCGAATCAAATGCGGAATTTTCCACTCAGAAATCACATCATTGCTCTCTTGGCTCCTGCCAAAGCACCTCTGATCCCTCTTTGGTCTTTGACCCCCAGCTTCTCCGTCGCCGGGCATCAATATCGTGGTCCATGGTCCTCTCGACTCCATATCCAATCGTGTGTCCCCTTTCACCTTTTTGCCCCTGCCGGCCCGGCCCACCTTCTCGGTTCATCTGCATTGCTCAGTCATGTATGCTCTGCCAACTGATTTGAGTTGAAGCCATCGACCGGGCCCCAGAGGACCCAAAGGACTCCTTGGCCCTCTCGATTCTATTTGGTTTTAATCAGTGTAGTCCAGCAGCGAGCTAATCGGTTATGATTTAGTTTTGATTCGCTCACCGAAATACCCATAATTCAGATGACGGCAGTGGGGCGGCGGATGGCTGAGGGCACATCTCATAGCGGAAGAGATGTTCCCCGCCCACAGCCATGGATACATGGTCAGCCCCAATCTAATCCGCATCCGGTGATGTGGCGGTGGCAATGCTGAGCCACTGGGAAGCCCAGCGAAACCGCTGCTGGGTGTGTGTTTTCGACTATAAAATTAAATTGCGATGTGGTGGAAAAGTTAGAGCAATGCCCAGTGCAGCAACAACAGCACCAACAACAAACTATTCCTTACTGCCCCACATTTGGTCAAACAGATACACACACTGACGCATAAACACCAAACACACAGATACTAAAGGGTTTAGGGCGAAGGAGCAGGAAGGGGTTTGAAAAAAAACTGCAGTAGTGAACAATTGTTCAGTGCATATCATTTGGTTAAAAGGATTCGTTTTACTCTTCCGTGTGGTTCAGTGTTCAGTCCACACACACACACTCTTACTGCATGTATTCTGCACACACACACACACACACACACACATACAAGTACGCGTCTGGCCCAGTGTGAGAGTGTGTGTGCACAAATCAACTAATCTGCTCCCCACGGCAAAGTTACGAGAAGACCGACAATTATATCCGCTCTCTGCTCACAATTTTTGCATGTCGTAAAGTTTCTAGTGGTGCACAGCTCCAATTCACTCCACTTCTCCGCTACCCCTACCCCCTTCCCTCTACCACCCCTGCTCCTGTGTCTATGAGTGTGTGTGTGTGTTTTTGTAAATGGCAGCAGTCTGGCCAAAGCGAGCGCTTTAACGGAACTGAAATGGCAACCAACATACGTTAGTTGCATTTTTTGAATGCCCTATCCCGGCTTACGGTTTCTTTTCGAGGCCAGTCCGGAATCTAGTCCGGATTGATGCCTCTGGGGCTGTGTCGAACATGCAAATTACATCTATTTTCCAGACATTCTGATTGTTCTTATACTTCTAATTAGTTTTTTTTTTAAATAAATAAATGAGATTCTTCTGTAAAAGCTTAAAGGTTTTTTTTAGGAAACTCTTTGTTTTGGTAGAATTTTAGTAGCAGTTATAAAAGTAGTTATGTATAAGTTGTAAGGTTAGAAAATAAAGGACTATATACACTTTTGGAATACCATTAATAAATAATAAAATATATCTAAGATAGAAACTATTTCTTAGATAGAATAGCAAAGCAAAGTATCTGAAAAATTAAGATTATTTAAATATTTCAAATTTAGACATCAAACACACGACAGCCTATTTAAAAATAAATAAGTAAGTTATGACTTCAAAATACATTAAAGTTTGCATCCAGAGAGCATCCTTATTTCGTCGAGTTCATCTTGTTTTTGCAATTGCCAATGCTGTTGCATACTTTCAGGAGAAGCAGCCGGACTGCACGAACACACAAACATGTGCCAACATGTATACATGTGTGTGTATCTGGGCCTGTATCTCTGTATTTGTATCTATATCTGGGCATCTATGCTGTAAGGGCTGTTGTGCCGAGTGTGAATCTGCCCTGGCATTACTGTTTGTATTGCAAAAGTTGTTGTAACTTCGTTAAAATAAGCACTCTGTTAGTTTGCCCGCTGGCGCGACGGGAAGCGTTCCTATTCCCCCCCTCCTGTCACTGGAGGATTGGACTCGGAGGGGGCAGTGAGGGGAGGAGAAATGGAAATAGAAGTGGAAGCAAAGTTGAGCTTGCTGTGTGTATGTGGGGGCAATGCAGCAGATTTGTCGGCGGTTTTTGCCATTACTGCTACACCGACTAGCCCCTCAGCCCAGTCATCCCTACCCCTCGGTAGCCCCATCCGACCGCCTCTTGGCACTCCCCGATAGTTGGCATATCTGCATTAGTAATGGTGAGTGGCGGCGAGTGCCAGGCAAATTGGGTGGATTTGGATTTACCTGCTCGTCGCCGGCTTTGACAGGCAAGTGTGCTCAGTTGCCCCGTTTGTACTGGCCCCGCCGCCGTCAGTCCCCAGCCATCGCCCCAGCGTGTGGCAACATGGCTGCGAGCTAAACTTAACGTTTAGTTTTTCGGGCCTCGGCTCCTCGGTGGCTATTAAATTGCAGCAGCTCCTAATGGCGCTCCCCAAGCTGCTACACTCCTTTCACTTTCGACTGAGTTGTGGCTGAAACAATATCGATACTTGTTGGAGACGCAGCTCGGCGGTGGTGCAATTGTGGTGTATTTTGTAGTGGGTGCCATTACAGTAGGCTTACACTCTCGGAAAAATTGTTTTTTTTTTTATTTTAGAGAAATCATGAGGTCCGAGATATATTAAATGGAATGCAAGATTACTGGGTGTTAATGGTAGTATTTAAAAGGTATGCGGTCACCTCTAAAAACTATATGTATGAAAAGAAAGCAGCATCTAATATCCCAAGTATCCTAAAAAGTAAAAAATAGACTCTCAGTTTGTCAAGAATAAGGGATTTGCGAAAATAATCATAGTCCACCATAGTCTTTTATAAAATGTTAATATTTTTTCCAAGGTGTAGGAAAGTGGTAGTAGCAGTTACCGGTGCGGTGGCAGTTGCAGCTCCCACCGACAACTTGTACTTAGTGCCGTTTCCTTCCGCCCAGGAAGGCAAACGGCAAACGGCAATCGGTAACTGGAGAGGGGGGAACTGCGAAAGGCGAGCGGTCCGGACTTCAGACCCTGGTCTCCGGACTCCGGACTCTGAAGCGACCAGAGAAAGGCGTATGTGAGAATGGGAGAATTTCGTGTACTCGTTCCCGGGCAAACAACTCGTCGGCAGTGCTGTCTGAAATGCAATTAAGTCGCATCGACATGCAATCTCCGGCGTGGGGAGTCCGGGCCTTGTAAAGGGACTTTGCAGGAACACCAGAACAACCATTCGCGACCACACTCATGCCGGGAAGGTAGGGGGCGACGACGCTACGAGAAAAGCCTTAAAAGCGCTGAAAGGTTTCAGTTATCCCTAAAAAAAAAAAAAATGGAAAACACACGCTTTCACAAAAACGAAGAGAATGAACGCAAGCTGAAAAGGGAATCCGGCTTGACGAGCCTGAAAATACCCTCAAAGGAGCATCTGAGGTTGGGATTACATATTTATAGAGAAGTTTCTCCGGCGGCGCGAATGTGTTCTGAGGGCCGCCGAGTGAAAGTATTTACTTTGTGATTGTTTTAATGAATATGAAAGGAACAATATTTTTTTATGGAGCTTCGTTACGGTTGGCGATCTTTGCTTTTAATGTTAAAAAGGTCTATATAAGAGGAAAAATATTAAATAAAGGTTGTAATGGGATGTGCGGGTAATAAAGAGGTAGACTTGACATATTATTTTATCATTAAAATAGGTATTTACTTTGTGGAAAATAATGAAACGTTCCATTCACAAACTTAAGGTTTAAGTGTTAGTGATACCAGAAGAAAATGGAAATCATTAAAATAAATTATGAAATATACCTGTGCTAATATCCTTTGGGTATGAAGAGAGCATATAAGGATCGCTGCTCAGGCCCCTCCAGGAAACAGGATCTGCTGGAAAGCACTTCACTCATTGGAACAGTTTTGAGCTCCGATAATCCAATTATGCCCTGGGCAGGGGTCCTTCGTGCTCTGTTCCTGCCTTGCACTTGTACGTGGTACATATGTATGTATATCCTGTTTTTGGTTTTCCTGTTCCATGAGCTCTCTTACTGGCGCTTTTATTGGAATAGCTAGGCAGGAGTGCTGCTGGTGGGGGGTACTCCGGCGATTGCTGCCACCTGAGGCAAGCGCGTCTCCCTCGCATAATTTGCCACAACTTATTTTGCCCGGAGTCAAGTTTCACACTAAAATGTGTAAAAGGGTCAACAGCTGCGAGGCAGCCAGTCAGGCAGGAAG
This sequence comes from Drosophila atripex, assembly GCA_035045925.1. Lineage (NCBI taxonomy): Eukaryota > Metazoa > Arthropoda > Insecta > Diptera > Drosophilidae > Drosophila > Drosophila atripex. Next base: position 14,055,687 of record JAWNOP010000070.1, read on the forward strand.
GAGGTAACCGAGCCAGAGTCCTTATTGGAGGCTAATCTCTGGGGTCTGCGGCTGATACTGGGGCTAAAGGAGTCGGAGTATGGCGCTGCGACCAAATCGAAGCCAAAAAGGACATTTAATCCCACTCCCATTACCGTCAAACACAAGGGGTAAATGTTTCTAGCATTTTGTATTTATTTCATATTCAATTTTCAGTTTGTATCGATATTCATTTCCAGTTTTTCTGTCACTACTTTAATTTCTCCCTTTTGCTTTATTTTTTTATTTTTACTTTCGTATTTTTTAGCTGCTGCGTATTCAAATGAAAAAATAACCCATAATAAAAAGTGGTTTGAATAAACATAATGAACATTCCATTCGCTTTATATACAATATTATTTGTTAAAAATTCCGTTTTGGGTTTTTGCATTTTTTCGGTTTTGTTTTTTGGATTGTGGGTTGGGAAGCAAAACAGAATAATCGTTGCATTACCAGCAGCTTTTTCAGTGTTTTCATGTGGCCATAATTCATTTGTCCACTTTTTCGCATTGAATAGTTTATTTATTCAATATCATTATTATTATTATTATTATTTTACTTGTGCATTTCGCATCATCGTCGTGTAAACAACTACAATTAGTATCACGATTGTCATTGTTGTAACGAAACGAATATATTTAAAAATATAAAAAAAAAATAAAGTATATACGTTTTAAAAAATTGAACGAAAATGCGAGTAACCGATCCGATACGAAAAAACGGGGAACGTTTTTATTTCGTAATTTATTCCTCTCAGTTAAATTGCTTCAAGTTGTCTGTATTTGAGTGTGACACGATTATGCTTCCCATTATTTTATGATTATTTTTTAATTTTTACCTTTTACCCAAACTGATATGTACTTATATATGTTTGCGTGTGTGTGTCCTTTTAAAATTGACTGTCGCAAGATTTGCAAACTTCTCCTAGTTTCGCTGATAGTTGTGCAATGTTCGCTACTTTTGTTAAAAAAACCAATTGATAATTGCTATCCAATAATTGTTTATATAATTAGTTATATCATTATGTATATGCCACGGTTCATCATTATTATATATCATTTCATTCAATGTACTCATTGGCCTTGACTGAATTGTAAATTGTTTGCAAAGATTTATAACTAGAATTCGTTTCGTTTAATTCGCTCGCAATCCTCTCATTAAAAATAGTCATTTAAACTATTATTAACAACTTATTATTCTAGGTCGGTCTATGGAGATGCAAAAGTGTACTTTAACTATACCCTATATGTGTGAGTGGCTTAGGAATCATCATATGTTCTCTGGTGTGTGTAGGGTTCTGGGTGTGTAATCAATTGCATTAATTACCTCGAATGTTGGCCAAGAAACAACGTCATGCATTGGGCGAGTGGGGCTACTGAAAGGATTAAAAAGGATTTGAAGGATAAATCCTAATAACTAACTTATAGTATCTTATGTCAGCTGATAGCTTGGAAGTCTTGGAGCGGAAGAAATCAATAGGGTAAGGGGCTTAGCAAAAAAAGAAACATATTGGAAAGAAACTGACGGAAAATAATCCCTGGCCCAGCACATGACTTGTCCTACTACTTAAATGTATCCTTTATGTATTTATCTAAAACTTATGAATTACAAGTGGACATAAACCGATTTGCTTGTTCAATTATATTTAACTTTATTGTATGGGGGTGGCCTCACTTCATTCTTCATTAGCTAAGTCCCAAAAATTCGTAGCTACCGATTAGTGTAAGATTCAGTTATATATATTTATTTATTTACATATCATACAGTCAACTGGGTGTTGAGTGTCTTCAGCAGTTCGCCACCAGAAAATGACACCTCTTCTGGATGTGATTCGAGATTTAAAACACCAACTTACAACGCCGGTAACTAAAGCCGACATCAGAGCGTCATCATTGTTGTCACCAAGGGCAGCAGGAGGGCCATCGCAAAGGATAACAGGAAGAGCCGATGGCCCGAGCTACTAAGGGCACTCGCCTGGCACAGCAGGTCCTCCGGAAAGATCTCAAGGATGGGCAGGTGGCGACCCGAAGTCGGATCGTGGCAGGTGTTGGCACGGGCGCGCTATGGAAGTTAACGAAAAATGCATTAATACAGTTTCAGCTTGTTTATTTTAAAGATAACCTATAAATGGAACATTTTTTTCTCTTTATACCCTTGCAGGTTTATTTTTTTGGTCTCAATTGTGCAAAGCAGTGAAGAAGATATCTCAGACCCTATGTCTTGGTCAATTTGCATCAGATTTTTTACCGGAATACCTTAAATGATTTGCATATTGATTCTCTATCGCTCTGCATAAAAATCTAGGAACTATATATTTTTTAAATTTTTTGTGAAATTTTCTGGGGCCTCCCCTTCAAATACGTTGAAAAATGAATGAAAGGACAAAACGATGCCTATATCTTGGCAATTTTCTATCAGATTCTTGAGCGGAATAGCTTAAACGATTTGTATAACGATTCTCCACCATATTGCGTTCAACAAAATAGAAAATACTTTTTATCCTGCTTGTTGTGAAAGATGCCCAGTATAAAATTTATTTGTCTTCTGCCAGTTGACTGCAAGGGTATATCAATTTCGGATCCGCCCGAAGTTAGTTTTCATTTCTTGGTAATGTTCTATTAGAATTTAAAAACCATGAAAAATCTGAATTCTATGAAATTATCAATAAAATGCGTTGCATTTTGAAATAGTCTTATAAATGAATGAATAATTGTAAAATATTTAAAAGCTTACGCGCATATCGGCAATCGATAGAGGTAACTTTTCGGCAAAAATTTAATTGATTTAAAAAAAGATAAATAAGAGTTGAGTGCTTTGGTCATATTCTCACCTGAACCATGCGCTTGAGGTCCTCCTTCTGAATGACCTTGATCTGGGCGGATTCGCGAAGCCACCGCCGCAGCCAGTGTCCAAACCAGACGAGCCCGCATTCGCATTCGAGCGGATTATGAGAAGTGATAAGTCCGCCGATAATGCTCCGTGTCCCGACCGCATCCCAGTAGCTCTTGTTCGGATAGAAACTGTCGGCGGCCAGGGCGTTAATGCGGTTATGCGAAATATCAATGGACAAGTGTGGAACCTCGCGCAGGGAATAAAAGATTCCCGGCGGCAGATCGGAGATTCGGGTATGCGATATTTTAACCTGCAGCCGTTGGTTGCGGGATACTCCGGTAAACACGTCCGGAGCAATGGTCTGCACGTTGCTGCCGTACAGCTCCAGGAGTCGCAGCTTAGTGTTGTTGGCCAGTTTGGCAAACAATTGCGTGCCAATGTTCGGCTCCAGGCAGTGCACTCTGAGTTGCTGCAGGCCCGGCATCCTGGCCACAATCTCGCCGAGATTGGGATGCGAGCTGGCGTGCAGCTTCCGCAGGGAGCGTAGCTTTGAAAATGCCTGCGGATTGGCTACCTTTACGTCCAGGATATTGAGCTCAGCCAAGTGACGCAGACTGACAAGGTCGTGCAGTGTAATCCTGCGCAGGGGATTGTGGGCCAGGTCCAAAATTCGGACAGAGGGCGGCAGGTGTTCCGCGGCACAACTGGCATTGGTGAGCTTGTTGTGTGAGATGTTGACGTGACGCAGATGTCGCAGCGAGCCCAGCGGCGACAGCTCCTGAAGGTAGTTGCCACTTACATCCAGGTAGGAGAGCAGTGGCAACTTCAGTGGCGGCAGCACGTACAGCCCCATGTGGTGGAGGCTCAGTCTCCGTAGACGCGGCGTGTGCACAAACACCTCGCGCAGGTTGGTCGTCACCAGGGGATTCTGGGACAGGTCCAAATTGGTCAGATTATTCAGAAAACTGAATGTGTTGTCCGGCAGGATGGTGATGCGATTGCGGGCCAGACTAATGTCGTACAGGAACTGCGAGTTGATGAACATTGAGGCATCCAAGTACTCCAGATTGTTGTGGGACATCTGAATGGAGCGCAGGGTGAAGCCAATGTCAGTGAAAGCCGGCACTGGCCACACACTGAGCTGATTGTCGGAAATGTCGAGGAACTCCAGCCGGGTGTTCATGAAAACCTCGCGAGGCAGGGCCCGCAGCCGGTTAGAACTGATGCGCAGAATTCGCAGTTTCTTCAGGTTGGAAAACTGTTCCACCTGCAACTGGTCCAGTAAATTGTGGCTCAGGTCTAGTTCCTGCAAGCTATTCAGGCCCTGGAAGCTGCGTCGCCTGAGGGAGGTGAGATTATTGTGGGCCAGGTTAAGGATCTCCAGGAACTCTAGATCTCCAAAGGCGTGACTCTGCAAAGCTCCTAGCGAATTATGCGCCAGGTTGAGAAACCGCAGTGTGTTGGCCAGATTCGTAAAGCTATCCGACTTGGCCACATGATTGTGGCTGATGTCCAATTGGTAGATGTACATGTAGCTGCTGAGCTCGTCGTCAAAGCTGGATATGTGGTTGTGACTCAAGTTGAGTCGCAAAGGAGTTGTCGTATTAGACACGTAGTGGAAGGACTTGAGTGACAGCGAGCAGAGCTGATTGTGCATCAAGTCCAGAGCTGCCAGATTAGGCAGCACTGTGAACGCGCCATGGGAGATGTTCACCAGACGGTTGTAGGACAGATCTATGTAGCGTAGGAACTCCAGGTTTTGAAAAGCGTGGCGTGCTATGGTCCTCAGGCGATTCGACTGCAGGTTGAGGGTCTGCAAGTCGCCCAGATTGTGAAATGTTTGCGACTCCAAATGCTCCAGGGCATTATAGGACAATTCGATCTCCACCAGATGGCTGTGAATATCCGGCTGGAAGAGCCCTTTGGGCAAAGCCTTCAGTTGGTTAAAGCTTAGATTTATGTAGCTCAGTTCCCGCATCTGGGCGAAGGATTCGTTGGACACGTGCTTCAAGTTATTGTTGTCCAGACCCAGCCAAATCAGCTGGGAGAGTGGCAGTAGAGCGTCCAGAGGATCCAGGCTCTCCAGGCTTCGGGCCGGAAAGACGGCGAACGAAAGCTCCAGAATCTTTAGGGTCCTCGACACGTTCTCGAACACAAGTGGGTGATGTATAGTTATATCGTTAAAGCTCAAACTGATCTCCTGGATCTGATCTAGTCCCGCGAAGGATCCTAAGTGTAGGTGGGTTATCTTGTTGTTGCGCAATAATATCGTCTGCAGATTGCTGCCCCACGAATCCACGGCGAAAATTCCCTCCGGAATGTCCGTGATGCAATTGTATCCCATGTTCAAGTAGGACAGTTGGGTGTAGTTCTTGAGGCCCAAAATGGGGATCATACTGAAGTTGTTGCCGCTTAAGCTAAGCACCCGCAGATTATCCGTATACGATGGCAGATTAGTCAGCTGGCTGATCTGGTTGGATGTCAGGTAAAGAAACTTCAGCCGGTGCAGTGTGGATATGGCAGCTGGCACTGTGGTAAGTCTGTTCCGTTCCAAGTCCAAGTACTCTAGGGTGTCTGTCAGTCCATCGAAGGCCGAAGGATGTACCCGACTTATGGCGTTGAAGGCCAGGACAAGATGGGCAATGCCTGTGGCCTTGAACACAGCCTCCGGCAGTTGGGTCACAAAGTTCTGCTCCAAGTTCAAGGCTCTCAGATGGACATCGGAGTAGTTTTGCTGAAAGTAGTCCGACTCCAAGTTCTCGATGCAATTCTGCCCCAGATCCAATCGCTCCAGGTGCATACGCAAAGGTCGCACCTGTAGCTCCTTCCACTGAACACTTTTGAGGAGATTGTCCCGCAGACTCATGATCCGCAGCTCCGGAAGTTGTTCGAAGAGCTGCTGCGGGAATACCGTGAGAAGATTGCTAGACAGGTCCATGGTGACCAGGGATCGCGGCAAATAGTTCCCGGCCACGTGGTGTATCCGATTATTGGACAGGTCCAGCCACAACAGCTTCTGAAGCTGTTCGAAGGGACGGCCTGGCGAGGACCGGTCACTGGAGCTCGGCGATGGCGGGTACAGGGAGTTACTCGTCTCCAGTCGCGTTTGAATGGCGGCCAGGCTCGAGGGCTGGGAACTACTATCGTTTGCGGGGGTCACTTCCATGACTCCACCTCCCGGCGCTATTTCCGTAATATCATTGTCGGCAAGATGCAGAGACCTTAGCGTATCGTGCTGTGCATCCCAGTTGCCATCCAATGAGGTGATATGGTTCCTGGTGAACAAAAAGGAAGAGAGCAAGGGCAGAATAATTAAAAATGGATGACGTCGACTCCTATCTCATATTAAAAATGTTTTAAGTAAACAAGCGGGGAGACGTCGTCACTAATTCCCATTTGGCATATTTTTAAAAGCGGAGAAAACTTCTCGACTTGCAGAGCTCAGACTTACCGTTGCGCCACCAGCCGCGTGAGGGAGTGCAGTCGTTGCAGCGCTTCCAGTGGCAATTGCTGCATCTTGTTGCCAGATATATCCAGTGTCATTAGCGAGTGCGTCATCGTGCTGCAAAATGGGGATAGCAGAGAAGCATGGGTGTGAGCGAGTTGGCTGTATGATTATGATCTAAATCATTCCGCATGTGTGGCAGGGGAGACTGGTTATCAAAAATATATAATGGTTAAAACTTTCCGTAAAACTTTTGTGCACAACTATCAACAGTTTCCGCTCGGGTCTGCCCCATCCGCTCCGGCGCCCTCCCTCCATCTCCGATCCCTTGCTCATATAAATTGACGTGCTGCCTGCCTTTTGACATATCCTACACACAAGTCGGAAAACAAATATTTAAACTTAATTAACGCGTAGCAACGGCGACCCAGGCGACCCCAGCTGCCGGGCTCGCCTGCCACTCCATCCTCACTCCCACTTTCCATCACTATTCCTCCCTCTCCGCCCTCGGCCCCTCTAAGCTCCATTAATAGTTGTGCACACGCACCGCAAACTCACACAAATACACACACAAGAGTAATGGAGTGGACCTTACATAAATATATAAGATCGCACATGCACGAATATACACGGACTCGTAAATACATATTCAGATAAGGTGTACCATTTGGCTTCAATGTGTGCACAATGGCTTTAAAGTTTTGCAATTAGATGGTTTTTTTAAGTTTACTTTGAATATATGTATACTAGACTAAAATATTATTTCTAAATTAATTGCAAAAGGTAAAGTTATGTGAATTTAATCGAAATATTTATAATTACCCAACACTATTTATGTTCGTGTATACCTAATTTTTTTTCAAACTATTTTTTGAAAAAGAATTTATTTTTTAAATAAAATTATCATTAGGATTTTAGGATTATTTCTTGGTACTACATGGCGTATGAGTTATCATTTCATTTTTTTATAAAATCTTTTCTTAAGAACTCCTATTTCATATCTCTTTAGGTGAAGGTTCACCCTTATTGCCTATATACGATGCAGTCCACAAAGAGAGAAAGGCAAACAGAGCCGGGGTAGTGGCGACCTCAATTATGAAAACCACGAGGTTTTCCAAACAAGCTTCAGCCTCCTCCTTAACACCAACAACACACAGCAGCAACAACAACAAATGCAGGCTCTTGCTTTTATAGTTTCCGATGGTGTTGGTGTTTTTAGTGCCGGACTAGTTGTTTATGCGGCGAAGAATCAAACGCAAACCGAATTTTTGCGGCTCCTTTTCACCAACTTCGAGTCCTTTCCTCTGTTCCGCCCCCTGCTCTTTATTTTCGTACCTCAGTCATTCGGCGGCTGTTTTGGGTTTACTTTTGGTTGCCATTTGCCGGTAGATGATACTGTTGTTGTTCTCCCTTGTGGCGACAGTTCGGATTGCGTGTATGCGTGCTTTGGTTTGAGAAATAGTTCTTACGGAGAGTGTGTGTAAATATTATATTATATGTGTACATATTTACGTATAAATATCTGTCATCAAAAGACTTTGAAGGAAACGGTTTAGGCTATGAAATACATAGGGCGAGGGTGGTTTAACGAGTGATCTGAGCAATGGGGTTACCATGGTTTTAAGGATTACATTTAAACTTAAATTTAATTAGGGTTACATATTAAAACATATTAAATATTATTAAATTGAGTTCCTGAAAAACTATTCATTTTCATAAAAGAAAAACCTAACTGGTAGGGGAGCCATGTCTCTATGTCATTCAGTTATGTTTGTAGATGTATATCTGAAATAACGGAGAAGTGCGCATTTAACGGCACTTTGCAACTGAGCACGCAACAAACACGCAACACCCAACAAACAAATACACATTACCTCATACATACAAGATACAAGATATATACTGACCCATTGGCAGGGCAGTACGGATATGTGTGTATGTTACCTCTGCGTGTGTCTAATTTTGCAGCGTTGCATTGTAAATAATTAATTAGCCCTTTTTGAAATACATTATTACTTAAATATTTATGAGAACTCTCCATACGTATAGCCTCAAAGTCCGAAACTGAAACGAAATCGAGTCTTGTCGGATGTCCTGCCTGCATGGCTATTGTAAGGACCACAAATGTTTACATATTTAAGTTGCGCCCATTTGTTAATAATTGGTAATTCTGAATATGAATCTTTAACTTGACCACACTTGTGGTCACAACTGGAGAGTTGCCAATAAAATGAGCAAGAGGACATGGATGTTAAATAATATGGAATAACTATGGAAATGATGTTAGTAAAAAGACTATTTCACATGTATATAATTTGTTGTTGAAATTTTCCAATTAATAATGACCACGGAATCTAGTCTTTAAAATTAATCTAATTTTTCCAAGTGAACTTTACGGTTTGTTGAAACTGAAGAACAAACTTTCCGACACAAGTTGCTCATGAAGAGTGTTGTAGAGGACTTAGGGGGAGGTCTAGGGCTTTAACCACATCTGCTGGCTTTATGAGCATTAATTAGTTTGATTTTAAATTTTAATGCCGACTGAGTGTGTAACTGTGTATCTTTAGTTGCTTTTCCTCAAGCTACCGCCCCGGCAAGGAGCCGCTGTCGTAACTGGGGGCATCCATTTAACTTTAGCGGCGTAAAGTGTGTGAGGGTGGGCGGTTGCCTGCGGTTGAGGGGCGTGACCCAACTCTGGTTATCCTTTGTGCTCGTTAAAAAATTTTCGCGTTTCATTTCCTGGCAACAAAAAGCAAGTAAGATGATGAGGACTACAACAAAATGCAAAAAAGGAGCAAACGACTGCCAAATGCGGTCGACTCCTTTCCTCAATCTTCCCTTCTCATTCTCTACGCACACAGACACACTACTAAAGTGAAAGGTGAAATGGTGAAATGCTGGTGAAAAGAGGAGGTTGCAGCCTCAGTCAAATGTGTATGATGTGTAGTGCGAGTGGATCGTAAAGTGCTGACGAAATAAGAGCCTGTTATTCACTGGGAGCACATTTCTCTAAATATACTTTAACATTCTCTATTCGACAGATTACTCTTCATTAGAGTTTTAAAGAATGGATAATTAAAGCAATAGACCAATAAAAAATTATTTTTTAATATCCGGTACACCTCAATAAGCCCTTCCCTGAAAAATGGAATTTTTCTGAAGCGCCAGTTCAGTCTCGTCGCCAGTCAAACTCGTTTATAGCCTTACTTTCCGGCTATTAACTGATACTATTAGATTATTATTTTAGGTATTTATTTATTCGGTGTTAGGGTTTTCAAAAAAGTCTCTCTCTTCACTCCGCTGCCCGCCCTTTTCGTCGCTTTTGTGATTATTTACACTCAAACAAATAGCGCTTCAAAGTTTTCAATTCTCTCCTGACTTTTTTTGCGTTTTCTGCTGCGTATGTGAGTTTGCATTTCCCGCTTGCATTTTCAGCCTGAGTGCTCCGCTGAAAACGCCATGTCCTTACCCCGCCGCCGCTCCTCGCTTTGTTAAACTTAATTTTACGCCTTTTTTACAACTTGCAGGTTTATGTTGTAAAAACATACAAAGCGCTCTTCACTCGCGCACACATGCCACTGCCGCCATCCACCGCCGACTCTCACGAACGAGTCCAGGTGAAAAAGGGGTCACACAAATAGGCCGGCCAACTGTCCTGTCATCATTCTGCCAAGTGTAGGCCCCAGTCCCTGCCCCTGCCCCTGCCAGGTGCGTATTTTGGGTCGCCATCACATGACACGGCACTTTCCTCCAATGAGCACTCACCTGAAACTCCGCTCGGATATATCCTGCAGTTCGTTGTCGATTAGCTTCAATGTCTTGAGACGCAGTCCCTGGAAAGTTTCATCGTCGACACTCTGCAGGTGTGTATTCGACATTTCGATGTACCGCACGCTGCTGTGCATGAATTCTAAAGGAAGAAAAATAATTCAAAAAGAGGTGATTTATTTTAGGCTTTTACATTTCCATCTATTTATAATACAGGAACTTCCTTAGCCTAAGCTTAAAAATTGGTTGAATATTGTCTAAGCTGAAGCATCACAACCGACCGCTGAGATGAGAGCCACCGAGGCCATCAGTTCATCATTCAAATTGATTTTAAACGGCATTCGAAGCGTTTACCATAAACGAGGGAATATGCATGGGCCATCGGCAACCGCCCTCCCATTCTTTTGGCCATCGCCCCTCCAACAATTTTCCCATGGATGTCTTTCCCCGTCTAACGATGATGGCTTTTGTTTTGGCAGTTTTGATCGCCGGCGCGTTAAGGCAAATGGGTCATCAGCGTGCCATCAGACAATGGACCGACCGACCATCCAGCCAGAGGAGTAGTACACAGAAATACAGAGCCCGTGGGCCAGCTCTCCGCAGGAGATGCAGCTACGCTTTCGATTTTTGTGCGCGCTTTCCGGCCGAACCAGAGGCGCAGGACCCGGGCGTGGAGCAGCCAAAATCCTGCAGGAACGGAACCACTCACCATCCTCCGAAACAGGCAACAAATTTCATTTTATGTCTAGGGCAAAGATAGGGCAGTGACATCTTGGTCGGGTATAACAATGAATCCCGACGTACTCGATGTGCTCGTTTTATTAAATTTTTATGGGGCAATGGCCAAATCGATTAGGAAACAAACCAAAATGGTGCATATATTGGAGGGGAGTTCTCCGTATATTGCCACAGGCCTCAAAATATATTACAGTCTAGTTAAAAGAGTAAGAATAAGAAAAGAAATAGGAAGAAACTAAATAAGGTTTAACAAATAGTTTCAACTACTACAGATCAAATGGCCAATTAAAATAGTCACATGTCAATGCTCAATCAGTTGTCTGAAAAAAATGCTTATATAGACCATTTATTTTTACTCGCATTCGCAGCCAACAATTTCCAATAGTTTTTCATTTCAAGTTGGCATGTATTTTGAACAAGTATGTGTATTCGGAATTTAACTTTCTGCCAGTCAAACCTCAACAAAGTTTCATCAGGAATCAGTGCGCTTTTACTTATTAAATATTCCAATGTGCAAAAAATAGGCAAACATGGAGCAATTGATTTTTGCACTCTCTTGCACATTGAATATTTATAAGAAACAATCAATTGTTGGCCAGTTTCTGTTTCTGGTGCTGGTGCTGATGCTGGTTTTGCGCGAAATTTTTTCCTCTACGGATAGATGCTTTTCAATTTTCAATTTTCTGTTTGAGCTCGTCAAATTGATGTTTAATTATTCCGTGCTGCCGTTCCGAATATTCTACTTTGTTGTTTTCCGCATAAACGTTCCTGATCGAGTCAATCTCTGGAAATCGAGGCTTAGTTCTGATTTTGTGTTGACTTCAATGCGGTATAGCTCATATACATACATATTCGGTTATATCTATGTATGTTTTTTTTGAGAACGGATGCATAACGAAAGCGCTGGAAAAACGGCAGAATCCAAAAAAAGATACGCCTCCTCCTTGCCTAGTTTCCGGTTTCGGGCTAAAACGCCAAAAATGACAATACACAAAAAGCTAAACGAAAAAAAAAAACAGGGAAATTTTTCAATTAAAAGTGAAAAGTGCATTTTCATGTTGCACGTCAGTTGCCTCGAGAAAGACACGCTACTCGACCGAAAAATATTTACCATGACGGCGAGCCAAGGACGGGAACGGGTTAAGGCTGCGGGAGGTGGCATTCCTATCCGCTCACCTCTGAATGCTTCAGGTAAGGTCAGGCCATAATTTAAGTTGACAAGCATGACATGGAAATTCCCTTTGGACGGCAGCAGCAGCAGCCGTAACCATAATCAGGCTAAAACACATGCTCTGCCCTCGTCCCTCTCATCACTTTTACAATTTGAGTTCCTGAGTGTGTGGTTCTGGCCGTATATGTGCTTGTCATAAGCTCCAATTCCATATGAGAGTCGCCTTGGGTGACCAATTCCTTTGAGAGCTGCGTCCCCCGCTCCGGGCACTCCAAGGAACGGCCCACCGCCCAGCTCTCCCGCTGCTCCTGTTTAATTAACACATGCTCAACGAATCGTAATTTAATTGCGGCTTTGATGTCTCCCACGGGCTTGGACTGAGTCACACAAGAAATTGAAGACACGAATGGGTACAGTGAGGCATTTGATCGCCAGCTTTTTAAGGGAACTCGTCAAAAAGGAGTTTTATGGCCAGAGTGGGCACATTTCACTGAAGTTTAGGGTTTCAATTAAATAGTTTGATCAAATCAAAAGTTAATCAAATGCGAAACCTTTCAAAGAATGTTAGAGTCCTGGTTGGTTCATTGAGTATGTTAACTGACAAGAACTTAAGCCAAAAATGGTTTTGCAAAATATTTTCTAACATTTGTAGTGATTCTTGATAAATATTTCTAAAATTTCTGGATTAATATACATACATAGATACTGCTTATATTTCTTCTATGTGTTCCTTTTAGTAAAATTTAATACATATTGTTAAAATTATCGAGGAAAAGGTATTCTGAAGCAATAAGAGACTAGATTTGGCTAAGAATAGATTTTAGTTTCATTTACAATATACTAAGGAATTCTACGTGTTTTCCATAGTTTAGGAAAGGAAAATTTAATCAAGAACGTAAGTTTAGTATCAAATTTAAACCAAAATTGCAAATTTATATCATGTATTGCCTTTCATTTAAACACATATTTGGTTATTTATTCAGAGTCATAATATTAAGCCAACAGAGATCAAGATCGTATCTCAGAGACGTTTAAATTGTAGTTTATGCAAACGTCAATGTGTGCACACAAATGCCAAGATGCGTACGTGCGTGGTATGACCGCCCACAAACAGTAATATAAGCAGAGAACAGCTTACATCTTAATTACATATCGCATATTAATACAATATTAATCATACGCCCTGTTGACACGCGTATGCCTCCCTCGGCCAGGGGACACACACGTGGCCACTGGCTACTGTCAGGGCAGACCAGTCCGGCGCATTTCTCATGCAGGGTAAGCCATACATCCGACATATGTATGTAGAGTCGTGGGTGTGTGTACATGGGGGCATGTGCATATCTAAGCAACTATTGCCACTGTTTTGTTATGAGTGGACAAACCAACACAGCAACAACAAGGGCAACAACACATATGGCGTTAATAAACTTCTAGTCCCGTGCCTAAGGGGCCAACAACTGAAATGAACTCGGGGAACGGACTGGCAGCAGGGTTCAGGGTTCTGGGTTCTGGGGAGGAGCTCCTTGGAGGTGGGATTCGAGCTGGATAAATGGGAAGGAGCTCTTTGTAGAAACGTCCATTCCACGTTGGCTTGTACTTTATGGCCTCAAGTCAATTCTCTGACAAAATGCCAAGCATATTTATTTATTTACTTTAGCTGCCAGGCAGACCACCGAAGACCGAACCCCTGACTGCTGTTGCCACTAGCCAACGCCATCCCCTCTTGTTTATATTCTCTGCCACGTCCACGTCCACGTCCAACGCTCTCGTCTCGTTTTGCGTCACTTGCCAAGTGTTTATTCAACTTGCCCCGCGTCTATATGAAAAAACAAAATGAAGCACAACAATGTGTCCATGACGAGGGACAGGAGCCAAATAATAAAAGATGCAAAATTAACTCGACTGAAACCACCAGAATGTCTTTGAATTACTCAAACATTATTCAGAATCCCAAATTTCGTAATAGAATTCTTAGAATTCCATTGTCATGCTGCTATGCTGTTAATTTAATACTGCTGGCCATTATCATTAACCAACAGTGATTTTTAATATATTAATTATAATATCCACATACAGTATTTAATAATGTTGATGTATTATTATTGTTTACCTTCGATTACATTTTAAATTTTAATTAATTTAGTACACATTCATGTTTGATTTGCTTCTTTTAGAGCAAACACCAGCGTTTAATTCAATTTTCGCCATTTGAAAGCGTTTTAAAAGCAACACCATTTTAAACGATATGTGTGATGTTCTTGAGTTGTTTAGGCCTCACTTTTAAGGCAACATTTTTCCTCTCGTAGCCCAGCTAATGCTGCCAGAAAGTCCTGATCCTGCCTAGTCCATGTGCGTCGGTGTTTTGATGAAGATTACGTCAGCTAAAAAGTTATTGTTTTGCCAAAACATTCAGGAAGGCAACTAGAGACAGGAACCGGCTGGTGTAGGGGGACCGGAAGCTGCCATTTATATCCATATAGTTTGTGTCCTGCTGCGGGGCTCTGACAAAAAAATAAGGAAAATGGAATACAGCATACACAGGGCACAGGAAACGTGCGGCATGTGGGCAAACTGTCGTCTTTCATTTCGGTTTTTCGGCTGTTCCCCAAATAGTTTTGGCATGAATACTGTGGCCGAATCGAACCAAGGATGCTGCCCGCCCTGTCCCCAGGATGCTATTCTCTCTGAAAATGCCTCTGGCCGAGCGTGAAAATGACCAGAAGAGCAACCCGAACATAAAACATTAAAAATAAATCCAAATTGTAGCCCAGCAGCAATTTTTTTTCGGTTGGCCCCATTCCTTCACTTTTGTGAATGAGACAATAGAAATTCAACATTAAATTACGTACATATACTGGGGAATAAAGGAATAAAAATGCCACTATTGCATATTTTGAGCCCGCAGACGCACACAGAAATTTTGGGAGATTAAATGAATTTGCAACTAGTCTCTGGGTCCCTCGTTGCAGTTGTCGAAACCTCTTTCCCGTAACACCCTCTCAAAATTTGTGGGTGCATAGTTTTGGGTTTTTTTTATTCCTCGACCGGGCTTCTCGACCACATGGTGACAGGCAACCAGCCAGCTAGCCAGGAAGTCGCTTCGATGAGGAAAGAAGTTGGGGCCAGGAGGGCGTGGCATGCAATTAGCCAGGCTGTCAACCAAAGTGTTTTCTGTTCCTGCTCCTGCTCCTCTCGCCCGCCCTCTGTCCGTTTGCATTAGAATTGCTAATTGCCAAAAGTTTTCCAACTGCAACATTTCTTCTGCTGCTTGAATGCAATCCTCGTGCCCGACATCGCCATCAACGTCTGGAGATACATATATATATATATATGAAGATATTCATATGCATTTAGATATAGACATTTGTTAGAAGATTCATTTGAATTCAGGAATTTTATTTTTCGCCAGAGATGCTGCGTGTAAACACGTCCCAATATATATTTTATTTTCGTGAGATTCTTAAGGGACTGGCAAATAGAAATTTGGAGTCGATGTCCCAGTGGCTGTCTGGAATGTTGTTATTTTTAATTCGATTAGTGGTAATATTTAAAGTTTTTCATTAAAGCAAAAGCCAATGCAGATGCAATTGGAAAGTTTTGCATAAGAAACGAAGGATAAATTGCCAATGCGGAATGGCCACTTCTCCTGCCACCTGCCCCTGCCCCCTGCCCCCATACCCCATGTCATCTGGCCCCCTCCCCCCGGAAAATCCAAAGGGAAAAGCTGCAAGCAAGAGACAAACTTTTCAATGGCACTCCTCGCTTCCTGTCTCTATTCCCAGGGCTGCCAATGTCTGGCCAATTTTTGTGTGTTTTGCCAGTCAACAACTTTGTTTATTATTTTGTTTCCTTTATTTTCATTTTTTGCAACTTTATGCGGCAACTTTTGCCCGAAAAGGCGACTTCGTTGTGGGCGTGTCACAGCCGTTGTTGGCTGAAGAAGGGAAAAGAAGAAGCAGCTGCATTGAAAGAAGAAGCACAGGATGGAATGGTAATATTTTCAACACAAGTCCAAAGGACACAAAGAGATAGAGGCAAGTGGGCAGGACACGCGAAGAGGTGGAGGCTAGGAAGCCGCAGCAATGAGCAACATTTTGCGTTGGAAATGGAAATGGGAAATGACAATGGAGCTATGGAAACTTGCCATTCATTCATTACTTAAAAGGGGAGCACACAAAAATGCCACAATTCGGTCTTGCAACTACAAGATACCTGATGGTATGGCCACTTGACAATTTGAATGACTTTTTCAAACTCTTTCCTAATTAGGTAATATTGTAAAAAATATATTAATAATATTTTTTTCAACAAAGTAATTTTGAGACCCCCCATATTTTAAAGTACCCCTAAATTAATATACCTCTCTGCATTATTAATACCCTGTAAAAAAAAAAAAACAGCCAAATTTGCGAGGAATTCGCCACAGAAATCGTTACAGAAGTTTCGTGAAAAGCCTGGGTGAGGAAACTGAGAAAACAGGAAGACAAAGAGAAAGAAACGAAACAAATAAAATAACATAAAATAAAACTTTATTTTTACAACTAATTGGCAAACTTAAATGTAAGATTTCATTTTATTTGTTGGCCGCGACATAGCTGTTTGAAGGTTCATTAAAAAATTACATTTTTTCAGCTGCCAGCGACAGGCGCACAAAGAGCCCAAAGGAACGGAATGAAGGAGAAACCGTTAAAAGGAGAAACAGGACGAGACAGTCGGCGAGTCCTTGTGCCGTGTGCTGTGCGGCGAAGGCAATTTATGACCGACTGGCAATGAAAATATTTGCCACATAAATAAAAAGGAAACAAGCTCGTAGGGGACATTGACAGGCGATACGTGTGCGTTTGAGATCGGAGAGCAAGGACACTGGAAAAAACTGGAAAAATGGATATTGATTTGCTCTTACTTTACCCTGAATAACATCCTCATTTGTTGTATGATTTTTGCCAAGTGTGGCACATGCCTCGAATGTCACTTACCTGGAAACTTGTACAGGGCCACCTCGTTGCAATTAATCTCAATCAGCGTGCTTGTCTCGTTGGGTAGTCCGGCGCACTGGCACATTGAGTTGAGTGGACAGGCGTAGAGGATGTCCTGCTGCTGGGAGCCCAGTAGGGCGGCCGAGCCCCTGCCTCCGGGTGAGGGGGGTGGGCCTCGTGCCAGAGACCTGGCCGTGTTCCTGGGCCATCGCTGACCTCCGCCGTCGAACTGCCAACAATGGGATGAGCTTACCAGGCACGAGATCAGCACTATGTACAGGTGCATTCTGCAATGGAAGGTAAGCAAACAAGTTGCGGTTAAGACAGGTGCGAAGCACAGATACAATCGCATAATCTAGTGGCCTTCTACGAGAGGGGGCGTTTCGTTCGCGAGAACGTTCTGTTTTCGTGGAGCGTTGGCACACATAAATCCACCTCGTGGAGACACCTCGGGAGGCACCGGGAGGCATTTGTTTATTTTCTGCTGCTTTGCATAAATCACACGTTTGGAAAGCGAAAGCAAATGAAATGGCATAAAATTAACGTTAGTCCACACGCATCAAAATTGCACATTGGAGCAAGAACTCCAATTAAAAAATCTGAAAGTGTGATTATTTTTTGAATATTTACAAAAAATGTTCGAAAAATCATCTAATTTTTGAATAATTTAATTTTATTTTGGAAGATTGTTTCAAAATTGTATTAAATAAACTTCAACTGAAGCCCTCTTCTATACATATTTGCAAATCGTGCGCTTGCGGAAATTTTAAAATAAAGTTTATAATTTTTGGTGACATGAAGCCGACCTGAAGAAAACAATTAACTTGATTTAATTGTTTTCGTAAGACTTTTGAACCAATGTTGATATTTTGGCTTAAGCGACCCGCACCATCTCCTGCCAGGCATGCAGGCTCCAAACACGCCAAACGACAGCGGAGGAAGTTTTCGACTAAAAGCCTGCGACAACTCATGCAAATGAGCCGCAGTCGTGTGACACACGCCCCTGCCCCTGCCCCTGCACCTCTCCTGGCCGTTAAGGCCCCCTCGCTACCCCTTCCCCCGCCTACAGCGCCATGCAATCTTTCAAACACATGGAAATGCCTAGCCCCAAAAAATAGAAAGCGAGATGAGAGGAGCAGCAGAAGAAAGTGCGCAACCACAACACGTAGAAGCCTTCGCCAGAGCCAGGGAAGTCGCATATAAAACATGTTTCATGTACGCTAGATGTGTGATGTTTATTTGACACGCCAAAGTATATAATAACAAATAAAAACTTTCGACTTTGCCACACAACACACCTCACCTCATGCCGCCAGCAAGCCAGGCGACAGCGACTGCTACTGCTACTGCGACAAGGACGAGGCCGAGGACGAGTACGAGTACGGACCATTAGCACGATTGTTGAGCTTTAAGACTCCCGATGGCTTACCTTGAGTGTGCCGGTGTGTGGTGTGTGGTGTATGGTGTATGGGTACCTGCGCACATTACGACCAGTCATAAAACTAGGGCCAAAAAATATAACCGAGAGCCTCGGCCAACTGGCTTTGGCTTTGGCTTTGGCTCTGGCACTCAATCCCAGCCCGTGCCGCCTAAGTCGGTAAGTTATATAGAGTCAGCTAAAAGTCTCGGATAAGTAAAATTCATTTTTTACATCAGCTTATTAATAAAATATAGCTTGAAGTGTGTTATGGAGGTTAAACTGAAAAATCGGTCGCAATCTGGGCAAGGAAATGGCTCATGAAAGTCTCTAGAATGTTATCAAAGATTGTCTGAACTTATGTCCCTTTAAATTAATAATAATGGTATTAAGTTAATACTATTAACCAACACTTATGTTTAAGGGAATAATTAGGAAATTTATGTTTTGCATCAAGAAGGCCTGGAATAAACCAATTGCTCGGTCATGAATGGTCAAACAAAAAATAATCATTCTTATGCAGCTATTGGTGAGAATTGGTCATTCCGAAAGCATTTTAAAGAATTAAAATGGATCCCAACGAAGAAAAAGAGCAGCCACGCAGGTTCAACATTATTGACATGTCCCTTGGTAAGAGAAGTTATTCATTTTCGAAATTTTCCCTGCATTCTTTGCCTTTTTCCCGACTCCGACAGACGACTACTACGAGCGTCATGTGGCACCTCGATTGCAGGGGATACCCGGCCACGGACCTTTTCCCTCAATGAAGCAGCTGCGGCGCCACTACCACCGCACGCACTACTTTGGGCCGAGCTATTTGGAGCAGCGCATTCCCCGCTACCCGGGCCAGCAGCATCCGGTGGCGGCCAAGGAGCCCACTACTGCGTACGAAGAGTTGGAGCGATTGCGTAACGCGTTGCACACGGTTTCCATGATCGAAGAAGAGGACTCGAAGTCCAGCGAGGAGTCCCCCTCAGAGTCGTCCTCAAATTCCATCCAAGGATGTGATACGCCACTATCTATTGGGGAATATGATGAACGATCTTCTCCAAATTTTCAAAATGATTAGGCCAGATGGAAGGCCGAAAAATGCCTGATGCTAAACTGCCCGCCTACTCATCAGTAAATACTTGGGGTGGTGATATCCCGTCCATCATTTCATTTCTCATTTTAATAAATCTATTCATCGAATCTGGAAATATTTACTTAATCTTCCCACTGCCATTTGCCATATGCACTTAATATAAAATTCCATTCCGAGAGAGAGAAAACCAATCAGAAAAGCTTCAGTTCGCCGCCCAGCACTTTTGCTGACAAAAGTGATGGTGACAAATCGAAGTCTTCTCCCTTCGCTTTGACCATGTAAAACAAATGATACATCACACAGTTCAGTGCGTATATGTAGGAACAACCTTTAAGCACCTTGCCGAGCAGACACAGATACAGACGCAGCCACAGGCAGGCGGCACACAGGGTATCTGAGACAGGGACAAAGTCGAAGAAGTCAGGATGTTGGACGACAGACGACAGACGACAAAATAAAAACGAAAAAGATAAATATGTCGTAAAAGTTTTTTATTTGCGTTTTATTTTTTTGATACAGAAAATGACTAACTTGTTGGCTGACAGACAAGCAGCAAACAGGCAACGCTTTCGGCCAAGAACACGGGGTCAGATGGGCAGGACCAGGAGGTGGAGGCTGGGACAAGCAAGTGGAGGCTGAGGAGAGGTTGCGGCAAGGGATGGCCAAGAGCGATGTCTGTCAGGCACACACGCCCCACTCCACCCAGCTTTGACTTGGCAGATGCGGGCGATGCAGGGGCCATTTCCATCTGACCCTCAACCTGGGCGGAGGAAACTTTTTTAAAATAAGCAAACAAAGTACGCACAGAAAAATTTTTAAGCCGGTGAAGACCAGATACTCTTTGTTTCCTGGAAAGGGTATTTTTGAATAGAAATTTTTGTTTACTATATAATTAACTTTTTTGTTTTTAAAGGTTTAAGTATGTGGGTGCATGCAACCCATATGATATATGAATTCTTCTCACGCTTAGGCCAAGTTTTTTTTAGTCAGGTTTACTTTATACTTAACTCATGTTCTTTACGAATAATTTACTTTTACCTCATTATTCATTCATGCGATTATTCCTTCTTAGTACTCGATACCCTTTTTCGCATTTTAAGAGTATGTCAAAGAGCAAACTACACAATAAAGTGTCAGCCGCCAGTGCCCACTGCCACTGTCTCCTCGTTAACCAGAAAAGGCTTTGCCGGCATCATCTTCCTTGAAGGGAAGCAGCACAGGCGGGGTCGAGGGCCACGAAAAGGTCAACAAGAGGCAGGCCAGAGCCGGGACTGCAGGCTGGTGGCAGCAGACCGCAAGTTTTTATTACGCATATAATGCCAGCGATTTGGCCAAAGGAGAGTGCGGGTGGAGTGGCACTGGGCTCTGCATCATTTTTATACTTTTAATTTTTTATGCCGGTGACACAGTGACATGAAATGTCAACGAGCTGAAAAACAAACAGAAGCAGTAGAAGTAGCAGTAGCAGTAGCAGTAGGAGGAGCTGGAGCAGGAGCAGGAGCAAGCCAGCAAGAAAGTCCTGGACACGGTCAGGATAAATATGATGAGAGTCCGCAGGGAATGTTGTCCTGCTAGTTGAAGCTAACGCCGACTGCGCAGCTGGCGCCGGGTAGCGCAGCAGGAAAATGCTGAAAAACGTAGCATACATTTGGGAGTCGTTGCTTCACAGTTTTTCTCCTCGTATCCTGCTCTCCCTGTCGTTCTTTATTTCTGCCTCGCTCGCTCTATCTCTGTCGAAAATTTGCGAGTTTGTACGATAATAACATATGTAAGTTGCTGCTTTGTGGATGCGGCTGTGTGTGTGCGGGTGTGCTTGCATACATATGTGAGCATGTGGGTTTAAAATTTTGGCCCCATGAGCGCCTCCCGTTTATGCTGCTGCAGTGGGAGGTAAAACGCTTTTCGCGCTCAAAAAAGAATACAAAAACGGAAACATTTTAAAGCCGCTGCTCAGACGGGGATCAGAACTTTAAATGAACTTAGCCAACTGTGAGCGTGTATTTAACGCATCTGAACATAAAAAAGTGGAAGCTGGTCGGGTGTGTCTTCCTGGCAGAGTAGATGTGACCCGCATGTGTGTGTTGGCCTCTTATGTGAGCATCCCTAAGATACATTACACTTAATCGGCGTCAAGTCAATTAAGGTTACGCAAAAGTTCACGCAAGCCGGCACAGATACACATTCGCACAAAGGGGATTTGCCAAGAAGGGCTTGTTTTATTTTTAGTTAAATGGTTTAAGGGTGCCAGACAGCAGGAGATTAAGGCTTTTTGGCAAAACAAGATTAAGTAACTAGTGGAGAGGAATTTTAAGCACAATATGTGTCTTTAAAGGGGCCCAAACATCGTTTGGGTAATATTATAAAAAATGTTATTAATTATTACCTTTTGAGATAGTCCTTTCTCTAAACCATCTATTTTACGTTGCATACTAAGGTGTGTGGAAAATATACATCTATATAGTACATACTTAGATTTCATTCTTCTGATTTCGACCCATTCTTCAAGCATTCCGATTTGCTGGCAACCGTTTCGGGCCACTTCTTGGCAATATCTCACACCTTGACAGATGCAAACCATCCATCTTAGGGATTGAAGCTGCACATATGCAACGGATTGGGTTTTATGAAACCATTAGCAGAGCAGCACAAACTTTAAGATACATTCATCTTGCGGGGCGTTTTAAAAAGAAACTTAGCCTCAAACGAGGTTGCCTCGCCACCGATTGCTTGGCCTTATAAATCACACTCACTCTCACACACACACACATATGTATGTGCACTAGGACTCATTCACACAGATACACACACGCCCACTTGGCACACACAGTTTAGCCAGTTCATTCAAGTGTCGTTTATCGCTTTTGCTATTTTGGCAGCGCCTTCCGTGAAACTGCTTCTGGTCATAAATATGCCAATTTGGCAAAGCGACCTCCAACACTCTCAGACCCGGCCCCACTCTCAGACCTAACAAGGTGATTTCCCTGGTACTCGATTCAAGTCAGCTATCCAGCTAGTCAGTCAACCAGAGTCAGTCAGAACAATAAAAATAAAATTTATTACTCAAAGTTTATGGCATGGCAATAAATGTATCTTTTCTGCTGAGTATCTCGGTATCTGTATCCATAAATATGCACCCATTCGCACCTAAGAGCGGGGGCAGTGTGGGGCTGCCACATGTGGTGCACATCCCAACCCCCCTTCCCCTATCCCCCTCCCAGTCACTGACTCTCCCTTTATAGTTACCTGCTGTTGAAATTATTATGTTGCCAGCCCGTTTCCCCGCGGGACGCCACCTTCATGCCATTTCCCAAATCCCTCGCACCCATCCGGCTTCGCCTCGAGTACAACCCTTGATTCAAATCCCATAAAGTTGTCGAGTTGCTGTTGCTGTGATAGTTCGTACTGCTGGCCGTTTTATGTTGGCTGGAGCTGTTGGCAATTGCCGCATCATTAATCTTACTCACGGAAACGGCGCTTAGGTCAAAGTTTTGAGTTTGGGTAATTTATCTTCGACTTGCCGCAATTATGTGTCAGGATGGCGGGAAGCGGGAGGTGGCAGCGGCAGCAGCAGCAGCAGCGGTGTGGCGAACAAAAAAAACCTAGACAATTTTCCGCCGTATGCTGACACCTTCTTTGATTTAAGTCCCACCAGCAATCACCGCGCCGCACCTGAACTTGAAACCTGATACTCCCAACTTCCGTCTTGAGCGGAGCGGTCTCGAAAGGGCTGCTCTAATAATTCGCGGACTAAATAATTTAGCAGCAATTTCGCGCCCGCGGCACTAAAATTAAATTGAAGTGTTTACGGAAAACACATGAATTGCTTATGAACGGCAAGTGCCGAACTATGCCCGGACTGTACCGGCGCAAAGCCGCAGGGGGGTTTTGCAGGAGACACGGATCCTGGGGCCGGAGTGTGTCATTTGTGCGGTGGGCTTGGTCGGGGCTACAATGCGTGTGTTCTAGTGTGTCGTGTCACGGCCTCTTGAATGTGTGTATTTAATGCTTATCAAGCAAATGACAGTGCACAACCAGAACCAGAAAGCTGAGGCCGACAAACGTGTGATGACCCAGCAACCCGATCCCATTGCACAGTGTTAAGAAAAGGTTAATAAAAGTAAGAAAATACCTTCTCGTTCTTGCAAAATAGTTTAAAAGTCTAGTAGCTCAAATGGTTTTTATATATAATTCCACCTAGTCTTAGTTTTTAGCGTTTTAAAAAGGAAATTTACGACACCACTCTTATTTTTAATCATAGAGTCTAATATTAAAAAATCAAATCAAAGCAAAAAGGACTGAAAGTGTCTCCCATTACGTATACGCCCTGTTGGTTCACAGATTCCATATTAGACAAACAAAACTAAAACATTTGAAACAGTCATAGGACTGTCTTAAAATAATTTTAAGTTACTTTGAATGAATGCTATTTGTAAGGTGTTAAAGGATTCAAGAATAATTGGAGGGACCGAGAGCTGGAGTGATAGGACCTCGATTAATTATTCTCTGTTTTTAGGCCAATTTGGACACTGTTGCTATTATTCTCCGTCCACATAGCCGCACAATTAATTGCGTAAACAAAACGCGACGGTCGGGCGGGCGGGCATGGGCATTGAATTATTCAAATCATCTATAATTACAGCTGGCAACTCGCTCGATTGCCTGCCTTCCTGCCTCGCCGGCGCCTCCTGCCTGCCCGCCGTTCCACGAAGCCCAGATTGCCTGACGCATTTATCAATTAAATGCGAACGCAGCAGCAAATCCAGCAATTGCAACAATAATAGCGGTGGCAGCTACAAACACAACAATTACAATAACAATAACAGTAGCAACGAGGACATTGCTGGGCCAGCAATTAAATTATTAAAAGTTTGTCATAAATAAAGTCAGGCACTTGACAATTATTAAAACGAATTACACACAAGAAGGAGGTAAGGGGATTTCCTAAATGATTGGCTTCAGGATCGATTGGGTGGAACAGAGGGGTGGTGCGAGTCAGGAGGAGGCGGGAGGGGGAAAAGGATTGACTCAGGAAAAAGCCAAAACGATATACGAGCTTTTAAAATTTATGCTCTGCTTTTACGGCTCTCGTGTTTTTGTTCTGCAAACGTAAATGTCGACCTCTGGGTTTATGAAATGCCAAGCGGCTGCTTTCGTTCTTATTTTTTTTCACTGTTTAATCTCAATTACCAGTGCGAAATATGCAATAAATCTGTTATTGTTGTCGTTATAACCGATATGCAGGATATGCTGGGGCGTATTGGGATTGAAGGAGTAGGACTGGGAATTACTTGGCTTTTGACTGAACTTTTCCTTCTCTAAAATTATTCCCAAAAATAAAGAGAACCTGTCAAAGTATTCAATAAATATTTACTTCCGATATAGGGTATCAAGAATCGATCCTAAGAACTCAATCTATCCTTTTTCCTGCTGCATGTGTCAGCCCCGTTTATGCCATTCTTTCAAGTGCCCCCGACGCAGTTGCGGCAAATGACGGCATGGCGGGATGGCGGGTTCCCAGCCATACTTCTGGTCTCGATTTGCTACCTTATCCGCGCTCCCCTTCTCTGAAATTTTTTTATATTTGTTTCATGTATGGCGCAATAAAAACACAAATAATGGCAGCAGTCGGATAAAAAGAGAAAATGTTTTGGACGACTGGGAATGGAAACGGGAATGGGAATTTGTGAGGCAACATACGCAATTTGTGCTGCGTTTGGGGGATTGTTGCTGGATTGTTACATTTTCTGGTTTCGGTACGTTGTTGTGTTTGGTTTATGCGCTTTTTTGTGTGTGTTTGGTTGGCCCTTTTTATTTGCTTGTTTGTTAGGCCGGGCTTAAGCCTTTAAGCACATAATTTCAATTGCTGTACATAACACGAAACGGATTAATTCTGATTTTGACGTATGATTTGTATTTGCGTTTGAAATCTCCGTCTGGGAGTGCAAATTATCCAGAGTACCCAGCTCAATGAATGCCAAACGCAGGCTTTAGCATCCTCCTGAGCACTTCGGGCAATCAAAACGAAAACGGATCCGGCAAACTGGAAACTGACAGGAAAATCCAAACCAGAAAAACTCTCATTCGCATCTCGACCGCAACTCAAAGGCTTAGTAGAAGCCAGGGCCTTAAATGAACATTTTTTCGATTCATCATTTGAAATGTGAAATGTTGCCCGGAAAGAGGCATGTGTTCCCGGAAAGTAAATGAGGCCAAATAATTCGAATTTACGAAGTTTCTTTGGGCTGGAAAAGTTTCGTCTCGAGTTCACTAAAGTTAAAAACTTAAGTAATTTAATGTGGCTTGAATGAAACCGGTATTATGAGTTTGCTAATTAATATAAACTAAGCATTTTTACTAGAATATTTTACTCTATAGTTTAGTAATAACTTTGATATTATACAGTTTTTCCATCTTAGAGTTAGACTTAGACACCATAACCGCTAAACTTAACTTGTTTGTATAGAAACTAAGGGATCAAAGAGATGATACTTTGCCAGCTGAATGGCTTCATTAGGAAATTACGGCGACATGGATAGAGGAAAGCCATTGAAAGGCCGCAGAAACGTGAAGAAATCGTTTCCCCAGGAAATTTATGAATTTTTGGCATGATTCGAGCTAATCACGTGGCTGCCATTACCTCAAATTATTTCACATACAAGCCAGAAAG
Source organism: Drosophila atripex (assembly GCA_035045925.1). Taxonomy (NCBI): domain Eukaryota; kingdom Metazoa; phylum Arthropoda; class Insecta; order Diptera; family Drosophilidae; genus Drosophila; species Drosophila atripex. The sequence goes on from JAWNOP010000070.1 coordinate 14,081,806, forward strand.
CGGGAGAGCAGAGAAAGAACATTATTTAAATATCTTAATGCGTTAAATTTACGAGTCCCGGCCATGTGAATAGGGGCAATATTCAAATTCGGTCAGGTGTATAATTAAATTGGAAATTGTTGGCACACGCACAGGTGAAATGCCTGGGATTGGGTGTATTTAAACGACTAGGCCCATCGTCGCCTGATTATGCTGGCCACTTGACCGCCACTTAGGACCTGGCCGAAAAGGTCAAAGAGTGCCTGGAAAACAAATGGGCACTAGGCTGCCGGGCCAGCTCAGGCGGTCCATCCAATTCCCAATAGACGACGCCAATGGCCGCAGCCCATCGGTCATTCATTCCCGGGACCATCCCGACGAAATGTGTGTCAATGACTCCCCGGGGTCGAGGGACCACGGGACTCTGCCCGATGGTATGTGGGTTCGGGTACCTCGTTATAAGCCAACTAAATGCATTAAAGTTGCATGAAGCAATGGAATTATGAGTAATTGCCACAACAAGAAAGTAAATTTATGTTTGACAGATTTTCTAAAATTACATTTCCTAACCGAATAAATCAAACGCAATATCTTATTAATACATTTGAAGTAACTTGTTTAGTCTAATGAATTATTGCGACCGAAAGATATAATCTGAGATGGCTCATTTAAAATGTATAGAAATCAAATGGATAGTGCACTTCTCTCCTGTCTATATGTTTTGGTATTCGGGCTCATGCAAGTTTGTAAGTGTGTCACGTTGCGAGGCGCTTTTCTCATTAAATGCGTAAATTTAATTGCCCCGACTGCGACACGTGGCGTATAATTAATGACGTGAGTCAGAGCTGGGGCTGGGTCAGAGACATGAGGCGGGGTATCGGGGAACGAGGGACAAAGATCCAGAGAGAACTCAAACCGAACATCAACTGAATAAGTCATAAGGTTTTGGCTTTTCAGAGATGAGACAGGAAACGGGAATGGAGCGGGAGCGACGGCAGCAGACCGACAGGATTCGTAGGACACAAATAAGCCATATCATTCGCATTTCGTGTATTGACTGGCAGTTAAAATGGCTTGGCAAAAAGTTTGCAACGACTTCTGCCATTGTCCTTCGTGCATACCGAGAAAGCCCCGGCCAAGGCACAATTGCAACTGTCATACGCATGCAACCAAATAAACGGGTCGATTGGAGGATGGGGAGACGGGGACAAAGTAGGTAGCAGAAATTGAGGTGGAGAGTGCTCAGTACACATATCCATGAAAACACACTTATACATACAGTATGGCAGTGTGGCAGTATGGCATGTGTGTGCCCGCATACATATATATTTGGCAACAATTTATAAGGGCAATACGTGCAGGGCATATGCCCGGGCTTGGGCTAGGTTAGACTTCCTGTCGAGGACAACTATGCGAGGGCTACGCGTGTGCATACCAATGTCCCAACCGCTCAAGGCAATGCTCCAAGTGGAGAGGAGACTGAAACCGTGGTGGAGATGGAGATGGAGACGGAGACGGACCAGCCCAGGGCAATCTGAACAATCCCAGCAAACATTTTAAAATCGAGCAACGAGAACCAGAAGCAAACAAGCCAACAACCAAAATAAAAAAGAAAGAAAAACGGAAGGAACTGAGTGCCAAAAAATAACTGCAGGCCAGAAGCCTCAAATACCCTGGAAGGTATTTCTGCAAAATAGGTTTACTTTTGTGAGATTAAAAACTATTCTTTTGTGAGATTAAAAACTATGTTGATTAAATAACAAAAAAATATATAGGTTTTTTAAAACTAAGTAGCAAACTTTAAAAGTAAAACTATATTTTTTGATTAATAGTTTCTCTGATTTCTCAGAATATGAGAGTCCCATAAAGAAATCCGGAATTCACAAATGCAACTTACACCGGAGGTGGTGGTTCCTGAATTCAACTTTGAGTTCTTGAAATTGCTAGAACTCTGCTGGCATGTCCGCCCTTCTATTCTTAGGTCGGCTCCCTGCCGGTCGTAGAGCTACCAATTCGATAATAAATATTACAAGCTAGACAACAAAAGCAGCAGAAGAAACCTATATATGTCTGCGAGAATATATGTAGATGTCTGCGTATTGAAAATGAATTCAGCAAGAAAACGAAAAAGTTGCCGGCACAAAACGAGCGAAAAACAAATTAAATTCGGTTTGTCGTTCTCATTTTTTGCTTTTTCTTGCCCCACTCCAAGTTTTTCTTCTGCAACACAAATTTTTTTAGCAATTACGTTTCGGAGGGTGGGGGGATGGGAGTAGGTGGTGAAGTAGGAGGAGCTGCACGAAGTCAGCGATTTGCATAAGTTGGGCGTGGCATTGCTGGGGCGTTGTCGCATTGATTACAAGCGTGAAAATGAATTTCGATTATGCCACGGCGGGGCAAGGACGAGGGCGAATTCGGAATCCGATTCCGATTCCGATTCGAGGACGCAGTGGGGCCCCGTTGACAATGTTTTCGTTGCCTTTTCCTTTTCGATCTTTACGAGGGCTCATTGTCAGTCGTCTGGCGCCGCAAGGTAGGCTATGATTTCAGGACACGGATTGGTCGCAGGGTCTTTCGGCTGATGAGTTTCAATCCGCTTGGTTAGCCCGGGCATATGTAATTTGTGCAACGCATACGGGAGTGTAATCAAAGGCCGTGCTTAAATCCACGGCACACACTTTCCGAGGATAAATAAATGCGAGCGAATAAAATGGTGAAAAATGCATATTTGTTTACCATCCCGCTGCCAAGGCCAATGATTCGTTGACGATAATGGGATATGGGAAAGTTTACTGTTCCTTTAAATGGATAACATATTTTCCAAAATTATATTTCCATTCAAGCCAGACAAACCTGATAGAAACAGCAATAAAAGGCATTATTTATTTGCAGGTTATTAAAGAATAAGGTATTCTGTTATCCTTGTATCCACTTATGGTTTCCACTTGGCCAGTGTTATATTTTATTTGGATCGGTGGGGTGTCAAGTTGGCAGTCGTCTTGAAAAATGTACTTTTTATGCTTCATTACGTGGCGTCTTCCTGTTGTCAGTTTTTCTTTACATTTCGTTTAACATTTGTCACTTTTATAGCCGCATGTGTGCGAGTCTGTCAGTCCGACTGTGAATCTGTGTGTGTGTGCGTTGAAGTGCGAGTGTTCGAGTGCGAGTGTGCGGGTGTGTGTGTGTACGCCCCGCAGCTGCCCATCTTCATTTCGGTATGTTTTACTTTTTCCTTTCGTTTCCTTTTTAGCGCCGTTGTACTGCTCCAGTTGTTTTTGCTATTGTTGATATGGTTGTTGTTGGCGTTTCATCATCAGCTGCTCCTGCCTCACAGCTCCTTCCTCCCGTCGCGTCCTGGCTGGCAGGATACCCAAGCCCCAAACACTTTCGCCCAGCCTCCTTTACAACTTGATTTAAGGTTCAGTGGATATGCCGGATCGGTCCCATCTTCCCCCTACCCACTTACATTCCCATTTGGCATCGCCCCCATCGCTCTGTCTCCATGTGCTTGTCTCCTGACAAATGTCATGTTCAAATTGCAGACTGAACTTTTGACTTTTGACAAGCGGCAACTGAGGCGCCGACTGAGCCCCGCGATTCCCTGATAGATATGAAGTGGATTTCGAAAGAGTCAAGGTCGGACAAAAAGTGGAGCGGCCAAGAACGTCGTCAAGTTGGACGTCTTAGTGTTTCAAATAGCTTTTATTTGGCTCTTCGTGAATCAAATTATTTACTTTCCCTTGGGCGAGTTGAAGCTTATATTGATTTCATTATACTGCCCACTGGCACTTTGTATATTTGCATTTTGAAAAAGCAATTTGGTTGCAATGATTAGAGCCGCAATTGGTCTCCCTTATAAATTTGTGATGATTGAATAATTAATATCAATCTATGTATTTCTAGTTTCATTATCTCACTCAACAAAAGGGAAATCTCACTTTGGAACGACAATGGAATCCCATAACGGATTATGTCTAAATTCTCCCAATAGATGTCTCAATTTCAGTGAATAAGTTTCATGCCCTTCAACACCTATGGCTTTGGACCATTTACATATCACACTTGGTCTATTTGCGATATTAAAGCCATTGAATACCGGATATTCCGGGGCAAGCCCCCATGGCATCAGGGCTGAATCACATTAGCGTGTTGAACTACTTAACATGTTGAAAGACAAACCTCAGGACCTTCGGCCCGAGGGCGGGCCTAATACCCGAAACACATTCATTTCAGAGAATATAGGCGGCGTTTCGCATTACAACTGATTGAATTAATCAGCTTCATTATTTGGGCACTACTCGGGGATTTAATGCATTTACAGGGCATGTTTCAATTAGGCCATAACCAAGGCCGGGCTACATAAATTCTCTCACCGGATCGGATCGAATCGAGTCGCATTGAATTGAATGGCACGGCTTTGGGAAGGAATGTTTAATGTGTATGTATAAAGAAAAGAGCTTCAAGCTTGAATACGAGAATTTATGCGACTACGTGCAAGGCATTTACCAATGCTCCATGTCCCATCCCCCATACCCCATCCCCATGGAAGTGGCCGGTTGTTGAATCCTCGAATGGGCAAGTGTGTGTAGTGGCATTTGTTGTATGCATATTTAATGGAACCGAAAGAATCGGTATTGGCCATTATTGGGATTGGTTCGCCATGACAAAAGGCGAAAATAAACACAAAACTAGCCAACAAACAAATTGGTAAACAACTCCAAGACCTACAATAACATTTTTCTTCCACACTCCACATGAATATATTTTGAAAATAAATGCTCTGAAATTCATAATTTTATTCAAACATTTGTTGTTCTGCCCGGAGGGTTGATATGGGCATTTTTATATTGGGACTTAAATCAAAAAGTTTTCATTTCATATTTTCGAATAAATCGCCAAGGATTACAATTCGAATGGTGATGATGATGATGATTTCGCAATCAGTGTCCTAAAAGTGCCGAAGCCTCGACAGGTGACAAGCTTACATTCACACAAGAGTATCTACAAGATACTTCGAACAATGAGGAAGACACGAAAGATATATTACGCACACCCACACACACACCCACACTCTGGCACATTCATCCTGCACGAATATTGTATTATTTTCAATAAGCAGGCGACATATTGATAACAAAAGCTTTGAAATATACACCAGGAGAGGGACCTCCGCTCGTCCCTTGATTTCAATGGCTGGAAAATATTGAATACCCCCCGCTTCTCTACTCCACCACACACAGATACACAAAGGATATGACGGAGCGAGGTGGAATCGAAGCGCAAAGTAAAGCATTTTGTGCCCAAAAAAAGAAAAAAATAAAAAAAAAAAAAGGAGAAAGAAGAAATATGGCATGGCAATGTCATTGTATTGGTTATAAATGTATGCAGCGGGCGTGTGTGTTTTGATGGGGGATTAGACTCCAGTACCAGGAGTGGACTGGAAAGGGGGTGCGGAATTCTTATTATATTCCCCACTCTGAGGCAGATATGATGCCGAAATGATGATATGAGTGCAATGACAGGAGAACCGCAAGCCAAAGAATAGATTCACATCCAGGCAGGGAACTATAAGGACAAACAGAAAATAGGGAATGGGGAATGGAGAATGGAGAAGCGACTCCGAGCAGGAAGACAGGGAAAACCATTTAAAAATGGCACACAGCAAAAGATGCAAATGAGAATCGGTTTCTGCTGTTGCTGCAACACACAGCTCACAGCTCCTCCTACATGCCGCACTCAAAAGTTAACGGTGGCTTGGCCCCCACACACTACCCCGGTGGCACAGGACACACTACCCAATACCGAGTCAGTCAATCACTCCCGCTTCGATTACAGCAGAAGGAGTGACGTTTTTAGTTGCACCACCAGAAGCAGAAAAAACCCGCAAAATGAATGAAAAGCGACCATGAGAAGGGAAAAATCCAACTTTTACCCCACTGCCGCCCAAGCTTTGTACTGTCCCCCTTTTGAGCAGTGTCTGCTGCTGTCACATAATCCTCTTTTTCAATAAGATTTAAATTTGCATTTGACACATATTGGACGAGGACAGCCAAGCCAGCAAGGAGGACTCTGACGACAGCCCAATCCCAGCCAGAAACCCGAAACGAACATGTCGACAACAACTCGCCAGCACCACCATTCCTGGGAATGGGAAACAAAATCCCCCTTCTCCAGCACGTATTTAAACTTCTTTCTAAAATACATATGTTGTGCACATATTCCCAGTCTCAAATAATGCGAATTTGTGTGGTATTTATGGTTTTGATTGATTTTCATATTTTTTTTTTGTAGAGGTAATAGTTCAAGTTTAGTTTGCAACAATTACGAAAGTGTTAGTCGGAAACTATGGGGATATCTCTGCAATTTATGTTAAAATATTTGTAAATCATAACAATAGTAACATGTTTTATTGTCCACTCTATGATACCTGGTATCATAGTCATTACTTCCACACCACGCCCTTTCTTCCGAACTTTACAAAAAAAGATTATTAAAACAACATTTTGATTGAAACTTTTTGGTGCTATGAACCAGTCCAGGGATACAAGCCTGTAGGGAAGCAGGATTAAAAGGATATAGCTCCTCTTAAAACACAAATCTAGCGCCATTTAATAATATTATAGTTGTGGTAGAAAAGGTGCAATTTTTTGTTAATATATTTATTTTTCAGTAAATACTTCTAAAGAGATATCTCTACAGATTGGATCCACATTAAATACTCTTAGCTCCCATGAATATTTCTCGTTTTGGTGATACTTTAAGCGAATCTTTAATATTCCGCCCCATATTCCGGCCCGGCCTCTTAACCGCCGCATTAGCATAGGCTCTGGAACAGAACATATATTTAACCTCGACGCTTGCATAACAGAAACGGTGGCGAGGCTGAAATAGTGGAAAAGGTAGCGCACAATAGAGGAAACTGCGCGTCATTAGCATAGCTAAGGGAATTGTTTTAGCCGGTTGCAGTTCGTTTGGTTCCGTTTGGTTTTGGTCGGGGTTTGGGGTTGCGACCGGCGGCCGGAATGCAGGGGGCGAAGGCCGACATGGCTGACATGGTATGTGATTTGATTTCGCTCACTCTTTCCACTCTCCTCGCTTGTGGGAGGGCCCGGAGCCAAATAGGGGTAAGTAGGCTTTGGTTTGGAAACCTCATTAGTCTGACATTCCAATATGTCAGATTGCGGCTACCGGCGAGTGCGGCAAAACCAATAAAATGCCCAAATCGAAAACAAGTGAATTGATAGCGCCGATACTCGGACATCAATTACGTCGCTTTCAATATCAACATAAATGTCACCAAATTGTTGGCCTTCACATTCCAAATTAGTTTCAATTGCCGCAAATTTGTGTCTCTGATTTATGGATAAAAAATGATTACAAACTTGGAGTAATTCGGAGTGTGTCAATCGGAATGAGCAATGAGCTTGTCCTCTCAGCCATCTCTCAGCGTTGTAATGCCACTGTATGGCCATTAGCATCAATTATACTTCCCCAGCACGAGACTCTGCTGATACCCCATTCATCGGACTGACAATGCATAATATCGTATTATCAAGCTCCACTTACGCCCTATCTAATTGCATCTCATCTGCTATTTCAATTCTCGCTGCCATTCTTTGTCAATAGGTTGCCAGTTTGCCCCTGGCCAGGCACTCGGTTATCCGAATACTTCCTCCTACATATGCTCATCCATTTATCATAGTGGCTATAGCCATTGTGTCTCCCCCCTGTCACATCCCACACATCCCAGGCTGTGTGGGTCGTGCATCGTCCTTAGCTCGCTTCATTAAAAAGTAAGCCCTTTTAAATTGGCCCCCTCCTTCGACGGCACTGTGCTCCATTCCGCCAACCAATTGACATTCATAGAAAGCAACGAGTCTGCGTTCTATTCTCCGTTTTTCTGTGTACGATTTTCCCTCATATTCCATATCTTTTTTTTTTTTCGTTTTTCGTTTTTTTCGGATCCCTTCTCAAATCGTTTTGGTTCATCTTTTCCTGTTCATCTTTTTCTTTTTTTTTTTTTTTTTGCATCGGTGTGTGCGTGTTTGCCTTTCAATTTGCTGACTGCTGCGTGTGTGCCCAGTTAGAGAAACATAATCGGGCAATACTTTTCCAGCTATTTGCGTGGCAAATATTTTTGCCGGGAACCGAGAACCGGCTGCCGGAATCCGGGAGCAGGGTACAGGGAACAGTTGCCGAGAAAAACCAACGAGCCATCGAAGCGCAGCCAGCAACAAAATTGTCAAAGGATTCGCTCAGTGAGTTAGAATTTTTCCACGGTTGGCGGGATAGGCGGCTGGGCGGCTGGGCGGCTGGGCGTCCTGGTTTCGGTTTCTATCCCGGCTTAGCTTTGGGCCTGTTTGTCATCATCTCCATATCTGTCGGCCAATTTACATTTACGAGCCGGCAGCGACAGCAGCCGGGTTAGCCGTCAAATATGCTAAATAACAAACTATTTTGCATTTTTATTTTATTTGCTCCCTTCTCTTTTTTACGCCCCATCTCGTATTGAACCTTAAAGTGGGCCAAGCGAGCCTACGGGTGGGGCCCGGCCAAGAAATGTCTTGAACGCAGAGAATTTTTGTGCGGCTTTCAATGTGAGGCTGAGTGTCTCATTCTGGTTCTGCGTTTGTGTCTGCATCTGTATCTTTGTAGCATGTCCTCCCCGGTTTGTTTACACAACCATGTCAATTTAAATCTATGTCAAAACACACGACTTAGTTGAGGTTTATTTATGTCGGTTGGCCCCGTATTTCTCCCACACCCACACCCACACACACACATTCACCGGCTCCTCGTATTTCCTGCCTTCACAATTCAATAAAAAAAAATGGAAGAGGTTTTTTATTTGCATTTCCGAGTCACGTAAATGGATCTTTGGCACTATCTGGATAATATTCGCTTTCCAACGGCTTCCGTTGTGCATCTCTCGTCAATACCTTTTCAATTGGTTTGCCTTAAAATGTCGCATACAATAAAGATCTAATTTCCGCCCTCAACCATATCCACATTCATGTGTGCTGTTTTTAACAAATTAAAGAGGAAAGATAGCTTTTTACGCTCGGCTATTAGTGGGGGCGTGACCAGACTTAAGTCCATCCAACGTATGATTAGCATCAATCAGTGGAATGCCGGCACGTTTAATTAAAAATCAATCAGTTGCTGTGACATAAAACTGAATGGTTCGATAAACAGCAACTGGCCGGACTTCACCTATCCCCAATTTAGGGCCCGTATCGAAATCGACTCGTGTTGGGCTATGTTTGAAAAGGGGCGTGGCTGTGGGCGATACATTGAAAATTTTGTAGTGGACATCAATCATTTTGTTGCACGGCCTGGCCAAAGTTTCGTGTTAATCACGAAAACACCATGGCATGATAGATTGACTCGGCGTTTTGTGTGCCTAAGGTTGGGTCCAGGTAATTAGGGGTCTATTTGATTGGAAAATGTAGACGTCAGGAAGTTTATAGGGATTTGACTTTTGACCTAAACATTTGATAGTTTTTCGGTGGCATCCCCTTTGTTTAAACGTTTATCGTTTAGGGGAACGTTTTAAATTCAGGAAGACCAACGCCACTGGCAGCACTGCCTTAGTTAGCGCAAAATCTGTGTAAACACCACAAGCTACAATAAATTAAAATTTTTTAAATGAAATAAAACCATGACCTTTTTTAACTTTCCGATTAAAATGCCACTTTTTCATGTCGATGCCAAAAGCAACACTGCGTATGAGTGATAACTTTGCCTGCGGCCCCTAAAAGTATGCTATAAAAATCACTCATTTTTCAAGAGCCACACAGCAACAATGAAATCAATAAAACGAGGTGCATATATAATTTTATGCAGTGATCTTAATGAGTAGATTAAAAATAGAAATTTTTCCAGCTTAGAGGACAAAAAATATTCGTGTCCCCGCCAGGCTAAATTAACTCTGGGGCTTAGAGTAGTATGGAGAACAGCATTTGTTTATGATTACTTTCACGCCTGTCTGGTCATTAACCCCCAAATAACTTGCTAACCCAGCCCTACTCCGCCCAGAAACAAGGGGAAAAAATCTGGAATTTGCGGTCCACATTTCGGGTTCTGTCTCTCGCTTTTTTGCATTTTTATTAGTCCACAAATAAAAGTTTCTGTTGTTCGCCTATCCATGATGAGGGTTCAGCCGTGGTTTGTGGGGAAAGGTCTGAGGTCCTAAAACATAAACAGATCAATAAAACAAGACGAAAGAAGCGAATAGCCAGGCATAGCAGCCGCAAAACTACCAACGGTATCCACCAGGACAACGGCAAAGGCAACATCAGCAACTAGCGCAGTTCCCATGCAAATTTCTCAGGACCTCCGGCATTCCCCCGACGTTCCTTCGGAGACCCTAGAAACACTTCGAGGACGACACTCTCCACGCCATTAACTGTTGCCCGTCTATTTGTTTGTACAAATAATGTGTAAGCAGGCATATTTTTGTCAACGAGGCTAATTTCTGTCACAGATTTACGTGACAATGGCCCGGGCGAGAAGGCAAATCCCAAACCCAAAGAAATCCCCAACAGCACACCAGCACGCATACTCGGAAAACAACAAACAACAACCAACCAGAAAAAGAAAATAATAATGGGGAGAAAAAAAATAACAACAATTACAAAACAGGTTTCATCCAAGGAGGTGGGCGAATGGGCCAAGTCTGGCAGTTTTTGGTGGAAATATTTTTGTTTCTTTTGCTGTCACACTGAGGTTGCCTTCTCCTCGTCGTTGTCGTTTTGCGGCCAGTCGGTAAAAGCCATAAAAAGAAACATACCAGCAGCACTACTAGGAAAAAAGCGGCCAAAAACAAAACTGAGCCGTGAAGAAGCAGCGTCTAAAAAATCTGGGTTAGCTTCTTGTTCCTCACACCTCCCCTGCCATCACTATCCTCATACCAATGTTATTGTTGGTTCTGAGATGTTTTTTTTTTTTGTAACTTTTTGTAGCACCTATGTTGAAATGTTTTTGCTCTTTCTGAACGATGCGCCCTGCTCTTGTCCGTCTTGGTTATTGTTGTCCAAGAAACTGAATGTGTGACACATATGCCCACCCACTGCTGCAGCACTCGTTCCCCAGATTTCTCTGGTTCGCTCCACTTTTTCTAGTATGCATCTTTAAGACCGCACAATAATTTTTTCCGGTGAATGGCAAAGACACTGGAGAAGACTTATGACTGGTATGACTGACCCAAGACAGAATTTCTCATTTATATGGTCAATCTGAAAGCTATCCTTGAATTGTAGCTTTTAATGGAAGTCCATAAAAAGTCATACTTTGCGGATATTAATTTGACACAATTAGGGATTCTTAGGATCCACTTTCTAACGATTTCCAAGAATCTTGGTAAAAGCAGTACAAGGCTCCCCAAGAGCTCGTTAACTTAAAAAAGCGGGTCAGATTACAAGCTAACAAGGCCTAATTCCCGCAAACGATGTTTCTCCAATATAAATTATGAAAAACGGAAATGAAGGCACAATCTCAATTGATACCGCGAGACAGCAGGACATATCACCATTGCTTATTGAACCTGATGTTGGCATTAATTGCGAGTATGAGTTTGGCAGGGAGCGTCTTCTTCCGGCCTCCGGTCCCCGGCCTCTGACCTTTATCACCACCCAACCTACCACCCACTCACTACCCCGCTACCGCCTCCCACTTCCCCACCCGCTGGGGCTGTTTATTGGCTGACAAGTGCTGCACATCCGGGCTGCGTTTGCGGAAATGAGCAAATGACTAATGACTGACCAGTGGCAGGCACCCAGAGCGACGATTGACCCTTGCGCCCTCCCAACTCAGATTTTTGCTTTCTGTTTTCTGCTTGGTGCTTCTTGTTTACTGTGCGCTTCAATTAAAGCATCTTGCAGGAAATTGAACTTTTAGTCAAGTGGCCAACGAGGGCAGATGGATGGCTGGTTGGATGAGTGGAGTGGAGTGGAGTAGGTGGTGGATGGGTAGTGGATGGGTGGCTTGTGATGGAATGTGGCTGGGGTCATAGCCGGCAGTCTCATCAATCTGTTACGTACTTGACTTGTGTGGGTGGTGTTGCTGGTCGGCGGCTGTTCAAGGCTCGGCAATCTTATCCGTATCCAGTTGTTGCATGTGCTTTGCTTACTTTCCGTGACTTTCCACGCCCGTGTTCGCCTTTCTTCACTTTCTTAACTCAACTGCTGCTGACTCTGGCCGCAAAGTTTGATTATCACTTCACTGTAGCACTGCGGCAATCGCAGCTGATTGCCTCTGATCCACTGAACCACTGAAATTCCTGCTCTCGAATATACTGTGCGAGCCAGCTTCCTTATATTTGAATTTTATTTTTGTCACATTCCGCCACACCAGCTGGCCGGGCCAAGTCGCTAATCGCGGGATATAGCCGCTAACCGGCCACCCGACTCGCCGACCAACCTCAAACTCAACATCAACATCAACAACAAAATGAACATTAACACACTCCGCCCCACTTTAGCCCAAAGCGATGCTCACGCGCCAAATAACAAACGTGCACTGGCACATCCGCGGCACATTATGCGCATTTTATGGCACGTCGGCGACCTCGCAGTGCCACTTCGTTTTTAGATCACCCGAGACCGTGCAGCACGAGCAACATGCAACACGGAAACTGTTGTCCTAGGCGCAACAGACGCGCCACGAAGCCGGACGGGCAGCCTCGTGCCGTTGAATTAAGTGAGAGCTGAGGGGTCCGAGAGTCGGAAACCCGAGTGGCAGAGAATCTGAACATGCGCCCTTCATGGTCTTGGAATTATTTCAAGCTGGCAGTGCCCCCGAAATTCTAGACAAGACAGTCGAGATGAAGATGGATGGAAATCAGAAAAATGGAGTGGGGAATGGTTGGACATGGGGGGATGGGAGAAGAGGATTGGGGCCAAAGAGCCCGGGGTCACCGGTCCAATGAAGAGGCCGGATTCAAGTTCAGGTTGCCCTTTGACCACAGAATACCGGCAGCCGGCTGCTGGCTAATAAACTCCCAGAGTAACCGAAAATGTTGTTCGAATTTATTGGTCGACATTCCTCTTCAGGCTCCACGACGGCCTCTAACCCAAACTAAGGCTGATAAATAGCCACGCACCCGAGCCATTTGCAAGAGCCATTCTCCCTGGCACTCGACGGTAACCCCGAAAACTTTTATATGCCCCATCTCGTTGCGGCTCCTTTGCTGTTTTTAATATACAATATTAGCCGGTAGTGATGTTTCAATTAATTTTTAAGGTGCACCCCCTAGCAGCCCAGCATCTCGACTCTGGCAAGCAGACCGGCAGGAGATGGTTAAAGGATATACATAGATGGAGGCCATGAGCTTCCCAAGGAGGCGGCAGGATGAACCGCATGCTAAGAAATGATGGCAGATGCCAAACAGGATGAATAAATGGCTTGGATGCAAAGTTTAAATTTTTCATAGTTGGGTGGCTTGGTTCGGTTCGGTCAGGTTCGGCTCGGATGGGATGGTTGCTGATAGTTTCGTTGGCCAGTTTCTGATGCCCTCCCCAACTTTGTCTTCTTGTGGTTTGCGGTGGCCAAACTGGCCAACGATTGGAGTTTCTGACTAAATTTGCAGGCTGGGGGTAGAAGAACAAAAGGATTACGGCATTTCCATGCAGTTGAGTAAGACATTTTATATTTTTAACAATGTATTGATATTTTTTGTGGCAAACTTGCACTCGGCATACTTATTTTTAGTGTTTCTTGAAACTTGAACTATATTTTACACATCTTGGATCCTTCGAGACAAAATCCACTCTCGGTTGATATAAAGCCTAATAATATGAAGAACAAGGTGTACGAACTTTAATTAATAAGTTATTATAATATAATCTTACTCGGTAACTTATTATTTTGGCGCCTGCACTTCTCATTGGCTAGTTTGCAGGCACTGGGGGACTCATGATAGCACTTTCCATCAAAGTTGCAAGTGGGTAAAATGCAAGGTCCACAAGTCTTAATGACGCATTTCTGGCCCCATCCACAGTCAAAAAAAGTGAAAGCTAATGACAATTCTGGGGTATTTTCCATTTGTAAGCCTAAGTCTAGCTTACCAAAGAGCACAATGAGACACGACTTCATGTTCGAAAAATATCTGAAAAACTGTCCAGAGAACATTGTTTAGGGCCAATTTACTTAGACATGGTAATTAAGCTATAGGGCTTTTACAAGCGTCACTAAATAGTAAGATAAATGAGTTTATACACATTCGGAAAGCATTAAAAGGTTTCATTATTTATCGCTTGGCTTTAGTAATAACTTTATGATTATAAGATTGTCGTAGTCCCAGCAATGGGATGGGATATATCTTTGCCAACTTCCATTCTATTCTTGGGCGGAATACCTATACCGATTTGTAGATCGATGCTCCATCACTCTTCATAGAAATCTGGAAACAAAATATTTTTTAGATTTCTTGTTAAATTTTTTGTGGGAATAATCTTACAAAGCTAACGAAATGTATGAAAGGGCAGTATGGCCCCCATAGATGGCTATATATTGGCCAACTTCCATCCGATTCTTGAACGGAATACCTTAAATGATTTTTGGTTCGATTCTCCATCATTCTGCATCAAAATCTGGAAACAAAATATATTTTTTTAGATTTTTTGTGAAATTTTCTGAAAAAATTGTGAAATTTTCTAAAATTTCAAAAATTATAATGAAGCATGAAAGGATATTATGGCCCCCATCAATTGCTGTATCTTGGCCAACTTCCATCCGATACTTGAGCTGGATTGTTTTGAAGGATTTCATTTTTTAATCAATATTTTTAGAAATGTTCCATTGTTTCGGAGGATAGTATCCTTATAATGGTCTTGGTATTAATAGTAAACAGCTGGAAAATATAAGTGAAAATGGGTTTCAAGCCGTGTCGCAGCTAATCCAAGAAAAAGCGCATTTGCAAGTGTCTGATTCGGTGCTCAACGTTCAGCGCTTTTGTACATTTAACAAACAATTTTCAGTCAATTGTGTAAGAACATTTCCCATTTCAATTCAATACCAAATGCAGTCCCAATTCAAAGTCGTGCTCGGTGCCGTTGGATTCCTCGTCGTCCTGCTCGACCTGATCGTCCTGGTCCGTCCTGCCTGATGGTTCTGCTTCATCTTGTTCTTGTTGTGGTTTAATGGATTTGCAGTTTGCAGTTCCTTAACAATTCCATGTTATTTTCGCTTTTTTGCGTTTCCCTTTTCGCGCTTGCCCTTTTCGTGTCGGAGTTGAGTTTTCGCAATCTCCCACTTATTTTTTGTATTTGGTTCGGTTTTTTCTGCACTTGGTTCTGTTGCATTTTTTGTATTTTGGTAATTGCTAGCCATTGTTGGTGCTGGAGATTGCAGGACGAACTTTCCCCTATGGATCTGGCAATTGTTGAGCATTGTCCGACTAAAGTAAACTCTTTAAATATCCCCCGAGTGGAAAACAACTCCAGCACCCATCCCAGCCATTACTCCACTTCAATAACGCCTGGTGGCACTCCACTTCAGTTATCAATCGACAACGAATCAGGGAAAAGTTTTCCGTTCCGGGCCGGGATGGCCCAAAATCTGTGCCTTCAAATTAACTCGTACCCAACACGTATCTAATTTCATTTTCACTACATGTGTGGCACATAAAAAACTAATTCAAAGCGCTCAATATAATTTATATCCTATCTGGACAACAAACAAACCAAGCGACGTGGAGGGGCAGGACCAAAGTAACAACACAAAAAAAAAGGACGAAAGCTAACGCCAGGGGACCAGGACGAACGATGCTCAATCGCACACAGCAATCAGCCCAAAAAGGCAAGAGAAATTTTTTGTAATTTTTATGACCCCAAAAGACGCATCAATTCCAAAGGGCAGATCTCCGAACAAAGGACCCCAATACACACCCAATAAGGAGGCGGCCAAAGCAAACTTATTTAAAGATGTAAGCGCAATAAAATAAAATAATAAAAATACAACTTTGCCCGCCCATCTCCTCTACAGGGCTACACTCTACGGCTTGAAGAGGGCCGGCCGGTTCTTCTCCGACTATAAACTGTTCCAAGTTATCTAAAGTGTTAAATCACCTGATGCCGTCAGCATGAAATTTACGCACATAAATCTTTCGGGGCAAGCCCAAGTCCAGAACTGAGAATGGGCCGCAAAAAAACATAAACCAAACATAAGCAGGACCTTCAAGCCGAAAAAACAGGACACGAACAACAACTCAAAAGCCTAGAAAATCGAGGGTTGCTTCGAAGCTTTTAAGTTCTTATTATTGTTCTTACACCTCAACTATAACTATTTTTTTTCGAAATCAAATCAAGTAATATAAATAAAATAATGAAAACTATTTAAACATAATTTTTATAACTTTTATGGTATATCATAGTTTCTCGAGCACTCCTCGGGATGTGAGTTGTTTAAAAGGTTACCCAGCCAGGCCGTTGACAGTCAACGGCCCCAGACTCCAGAACCTTTTACCATCTGCCCCTCACCCTTCGATTTTCGGCCCATACCCTGTCCAATCATGGGATCCACCTTGCCCCCCCCCGGTGGCATGGAACGTAGCGTGCGGCAGTGCGTGAGGGTCCCGCCCTCGAAGTTAGTTTGTGTATATTTTATGGCTTTATAAAAACGCTTTGACCTGTCCAAGTTGAGCGGGGTCAGCGATGAGATGCATGGGCCCGGAGTATCTGGATTTTTGGGCCTATCATACGGCCATTGATTGATGCGGGTGATGGGGCCGTGACGGGATGGAACTGGAGCGGACCGGAAGTGCGCGTGATGCTCCGCCGGGAGTTGGGATTGGATTGAAACTGCTTCAGTGGAGCTTCTGATCAAATAATTTTCCAATTGCCGGCCCCATCGAAGCCAACTCAGCGCGATTGCTTGGCTTTTGTTTCCGTTGTTGCTGCTGATGATGCGACCCGCTCCGTATCTCTGACTCCCTCTACTTGTGATGTTTTTTAACGACACAAGCGTAAAACTTTCGTCCCTGCACCGGGTGAAGTGGGGGTGTCTGGATTAGTGGGGCAGGGGGAGGTGGCATCAATGGCAACATCAGCACTGCAAAATCAACAAACAGCCCCGTAAAACTGTGGCAAAGGCAGCGGAAAAAACGGAGCCAGAAAAACAGCAGTAACTGGCGTTATAACACAAACAAAAACAGGTAAGCGATGCACATTTCAGTGGAGGAAGGTGGAGGCGGAAGGATGGGGGCGTGGCCAAGCGCTTTGGCAAAAGGTTAATGTAATGAATATGGCAGCGGCAATAAAAACAGCATTTGATGCGTGGAGGAATAAAGTTTTCCTGCTGGAGCTCAATCGCTACAAGCTGTTTTCACTTTGCTCCGTTCCGAACGGACCAATGGTGGGAATAGATACCGGGAGTTACCGCAAAGTCATCTGTCAAAAGCCATTTTTGAAGAACAACATTGCTTCAGATTGTTCTTTTTAAGCTAATCGGATTAAAAGTGGTATAAACATAATGCTACAAAGCTATAGCTAAGTAATCTTAAAGAGGTCTTCGCCTTTCAGACTCGCCAACCTTTTCAAATCACTTCCATATTCACTCGCACTGGAAATCTATAAACTCTAAATGATCCTTTGCCTGAGCATTCGTCTAAACACAAAGCGCTGCCAGTTGCTCCTTTAAAGACAAAAAGATTTCGCCTCAGTTGTTCCGACTGAGCTATCTTGTTTGGAATGTTACCCCAGAGGCCTTCCAACCAAACTGAAATTGAACCGAGTGAGCGAGATGAGGAAGGTGAAATAAAAGAAGCAGGAGCCGGAGAGCTAAGTTGCCTGTGAATTACCTTGGAAAAGTTGCCGACAAGTTTGTGCATTTGCCCCCTGGAGGCCCCTGTGAACTCAATGATGCCCCAGACTGTGTGCAACAAGGTAGAGCCAATAATGAAAAACTACTTCAACATGCAATAAAGCAAAGTGGCAGGTTTTGCGAAACCAGAATACGAATAATAATGAATTAATTGATTACAGTTAAATGGGAATAGGAACTATCCGAAGGTTATACGAGCGCTGTGAGGTGGGTGGCAGTCGCCTAACGACTAAATGAATACCAGAGTAAATAAAGCGCTTGGGCGAAGGCAACAAATTTTTGGCGAAAACAAACTAAAGCGCACACATCAAGGGTATAATGGCACGAAAGCCCCAAAATGAACTTTTGCTAATTAAAAGAATTTCGATTGAAATATACATCGAGCTAAATACCGAAGCGCTCAAGCCCTCTAATTTCCCGCCACTCGTTCTTCCGTGAATAGATATGTACAGACAGGGGGAGCTAATTAAAATTTAATTGCGCATCTAAACGAAATTTACAATAAACAAGTGAGGAAAGCTGACCCATTAATGCAAACCAACAGGAGCTGCCAATGATGAGGAGGAAAGATACACGGCCGAATATCACGCATACGCAATGTTGTATCGAAGTGGTGTAATGAATCCCGTTTCCCTTGAGTGACAGCAGGCCATGTGACGAGGCTATAAGATTAAAGCCACATGAAAAGGAAAGAGTGCTTCACTTTCACTAGATTATAAATATTTAATTAAAAGACCCGTATTAAGTGCTACATTGTTTCAAAAAAGAGCTTGCAAAGAAAACAAAATGTATTGTTAGACAACCACTTGGCAAATCAATAAGGTATTTCTGTGGGTATTATTCGATTTTAAATTCAATTGCATTATGTATTGACCAACAAGCTGGTAAGAGGCAAACAGCACCGTGATACTCCTATAAATATGTACATTTAAAGTGGTGTGTCGGTCGGTGGGTTGGCGGAGAAAATGAACAAACCATTTTGCTAAAATACTTTTCGAAAACCAAACCTAACCAACAAAACAACATGCATGCGGCGCATACTACATAGTTCATAGAAAACTCTGCGCCAAAAACTATTCTTTACATAATTTATACAAAATTTCGCACTAATTGCAATAGTTAATGCAGATTTCAACCGCATTTGAATGTGTACGTGCCACACCGGACACTCCAGCACCCGTGCCGCGCCACTCGCCCGGCCCTCGACCGCAAAATATCTCATTTACATACAACGCAGAAGGACATGCCCCACGCTGCATAGCAAACTGGCCCCGGCTCCGGCCCCCGCGCCACTCTTTCAAGAGCAGCACACTGACCAAAGGCGAACAGCTGTGGACCGCTCATGTGAATTGCATGAAGTGCTGCCACGTGCTCCTGCCGCTGTTGCCGCTCGCCGCTCGCCACTCCTACCGTATCCTGCATCGTCAAAGAGCAGTGGCCAGTGAACCAAACAGTAACACGAGCAACCGCAATTGATTTTCGAGAGCCCTGTGACGGGGGATAGAGAGACGCGGAAAGGGATATCATGTTTGCCGAATAACTGCGCTTTTACCACTTTATTAAATTACACGTTTCCCTCCCCAAAAAACAATAATATTAAAACTATCCGGGAAACATAAAATGCAAGACACATGTAATTAATTTAGTTTTGAATCAGAACGAATTAGGTATAGTAGGTGATTTAGGGCTTAACTTTCGGACTAACAACAAACTTTAATTGGTGCTGGCGCTTACTGAATTAAGTGATTCTCGGAAATTATTAAACTTAAAGTTACATTTTAAAGCAACACCTTAGACATACATTTACTGTAAGTATACACTAGATGTATGAACTTTTCAAATAATTATCCAAGAATTAGAAGAGCACGCTCCATTGGCAATCGATTTCTCCTTAAATACACACCTGACATCCGGGATACTTGAGCAAATACAAAGCGTGTGTCCAATAAAGGTATTAAGTGCTTTATTAAATGCATGCGATAATTGAAAATTCACAATCATTTTAGGCGTCGGACACTTGCCACTAAATAGGGAGGACATTGATGGCTTGCGTTTGTGTTTGTCGGTGTGTCGGTGTGTGGGTTAAGCAGCCAATTAGGAGAACAACAACCGGGACCGGAAGAGGAAATGGCAGAAAACGCAACCGGATAGGAAATAAAGCCTCTCTGGGTAAAACTCCAGTCGAACAAGGGACATGGGGCTAGGAGGCTGGGCCATATGGAGATTGAGAGGTGGTTGGAGGGAGGTGGGAAATGGGAGGAGGAGGGGCAGACACTGGCAAATCACTGGGCTAAATAGACAACCAAAAAGACGTCCGACGTTCTTGGTCAGTTACAGTTACATCAATTGGCAGGAGCAAACACACTCTCGCAAACAGATGGACAACACTCGTCGGGGGACATGTTGGCCTGGAATAAACAGCCCGGCCAGCCAGAAAGCTAGACAGATTGGAGCGGGAGAGCCGGGCCAAGAGGGGGAGGGGGCTTCAAATAAAGATTATTATTGTTTGGGGGCAGCTGAAGCGGCATCTACACTATAACTTCAACTCATTCACATTTACGTCACTCCATCTGCTCACATCCTTCAACCCGTCACCCCCCTGCCCGCCTGCCCCACACAACCACTACCAACTGCACCACTCAAAGGAGAACAAAGGACTCTGTTGAATGGCTGGGCGTGGTCTGGTTAAAGGACCATTTAAGCTGACCCTTAACCGCTCTGTGCATTGTTGGTGTGTGTTTACCAAACCGATAGTTAAGCGTAAAAAACACCAGCCGAAAGCAGTTTTCCATGTTTTATTAGCTCATGTTTGCATTAACAATTAGGAGTCGAGTGGGTGGTGTCCGGAAACAAATATGTGTTTTTAATAGATGTTTCAATAGGAGTACCTCGCAGTTATGCAAATACTGAATGTATTATTTATGAAAATTATTCGATTTAATTTCATAATTTGTATTTTAGCTGGAATATGCACCTACTTGCTGGGTGTTTGGACCTTCTCCGGGAGCTAGTTGGCAAGGCAAAGTCATTACCGGGAAATGTTTACTTAATTTACCAATAAGTCTCGTATGCCCACAATGATTTGTGGACGCAGGGTGCTGGGCTCCCATCTGGCTGGTTTATTGTAGTTGCTATTGAAATGGATGGGGGAAGTTTTTAGCTTTGAGCATGCAATGCTTACGTTTGCTCGCCGCCCACATAAAATGATGTGAGGAAACATGGAGCCAGCCAACAGCAACATCAAATACAAATTTTTTTATTCCTGCCATACACTTGAGTGTGTGCGCTGTTTGAGTGGCTGTGTGTGTGTGTGTGTGTGTGTGTGGGTGTGCAGGACACTCTCCTATAATGCAGTCCAACCGAAAATATGGAGTACATACTTGTGTAGGACATGCTTTTCCATTTGAGGCCATTGAATAATTAATGCCACTCAAAATGTTTGTTTCCCCATTCCTGTTGTTGTTCTAACATTATAATGCAACATTCACGTTGCCGCTGCATGTATGAATATCTACAGTACTGGTCAGTTTGCCATAAGGGTGACTCGAATGATAATTGACACTCAAGCATCTACGAAGATTTGAAATATTTTCCTCCCACTATACTGGCAACAATGGAGCTCCGATTCTCATGCACTGCTTGCAATTGGAGTGCAATTTTGAAAGGTTTTTGATAAAAATGATTAAAAAAAAAAACGCCATCCTGCACAGTTTTTATCCACTTATTTACGCATAGTAGCCACTGGGCTGAAGTGCCTATTTGTTTAGAATATTTTTCCTTTGATCGTCGGCCAATCTGCAGGGCAATTCAATTTATGGGAGATACTTAAATTTTATATAGTTGTCGATAGCCGACAATGGCCGGCATAAACCGTGGCCGGGCCGGGCACAAAAGGAAAATGGTTAAGTGGCCCTCCAGTATATAAAGAATATGCGGCTTAATCTCTGAGAGTTCTGTTCTTTCGGTGCCATGACAAATCGTCCTTATCGCTGGTCATATAAACATACAAAACCAGGGGAGCAATTCACACGCACCACACACAGACCCAGTGTCGAACAAAAAGCTGATAAAGATGTTTCTGGATGCTGTTTTTGCTGCTGCTCCGTCTGTCGTTGTCTTTGCTTTTTTTATGACTTCAATTAACTCTGCTCTGCCGTGTCCTGTGATAGCCCAGCCAGGCAATCCGGTCCTGCAGAGGATGAGAGGATTTGCGTTCATAATTTTTTATCTGCTCAGCTTAAGTTGTTCGCGTTGCTGTTCTCCACATTGTTGTTATTGTTGTCCTTGGCATGCATCATTAGTTAGCTTAATGTACTGTATGGATATCCTAGTAGTGGGCCACGCCCAACTGAAGCAGGTGCCTGACTGCTCAGCCAACTGCCTAGGCAGCCTCCTGCCAGCCACTTCCAACTTGCTACTCCAGGCTGGCATGAGTGGATAGCTCTGGTCATCAGCAAGAACAATAACGACGGCGTTGCCTTGGATATAGATACCAATCACGATTCGCACACACTCAGGACCCATGCACACAGAAATACACAAGAGAGAAATTTCCCATTGAAGAAAAACGGCAATCAATTGCCAAAATAGAATCGCCTTAACGTTTCGCTGCTTTGCCCTGTTTGTTGGTTACAGTGAGTACTTGCTAAAAACATTGCTCCTGGCTCAGTCATGCAGAAAAGTTTCTTTCTTTTATTTATGAATCGGGTTCTCTGTTCAATATTCGTGACATGTTGACTTGACAACAAAAAGAACATTCAAGACATATACTTCGGACATATCATTCATTTCATAATTTATCCGTAATTTCTTTGTAAACAAGAATTGATTTAATTGCATCAATTGGTGATTGAAAACAATAGATTCCAAGATATGAGATATACACATTCCTCTTAGCCATTACCCACTGTATTTAACCAGCAAAGATAATCGCAAACAGAACGGCTCGCTTATGCTCACTGAGCCATTAAGACGGAACTCCCAGTACCAGTGGCAGCAGCATCCCTGCTCCTTCTACGAGAACAGAGCCTAGTTTCATGGCTGCACTTCACCTCGATTACCTACTCTCCTCCTGTAGGACCTGCTACCTTCATTTCTCCCCGTTCCTCGAGAATAGCGCTCATTTCGCGGGCGGCCTTTGTGTGTTTGACGTTTATGTTAACATGTGTGTTGTCTGCCAACGCGTGTCCCTGCGGTGGGTTGCGTGGGTGTGTGTATGAGGGGGGGTGTGCGGTGGTTGTTATATGCGTGTGGGTGGCTAAGCATCTGCGGCGTGCCAGGAGCCCAAAGTCTGGGATCTGAAGCTCGAACCGGAGCCGGAGAAATCCCTCTCCGCTCGCCATCCGGCTTCTGCTGTGTCTGCGACGCGGCTAACTCGCTTTTGTGAAAGTCGAAGAACAGTGGAACAAATTGTGCGTAAAATCGAATGAACATATACATATGGCACTGACTGTCGCACATAAATCGTCTACAAATAATATTATCGTAATTAATGATAGCTGTTAAGTGGGAAGTGGATACATGACCAAGTTCCAGATATACAATTTCATACTTTCTTTAAAATTTTATTGCATATTTAAGAAAACTTGAATAGTTTAAATATTTGTTAGTTCGCATTTTTGCATTTTTTTTTAAGTTTCCAAAAGGTTTACTATTTAACTACATTATTTATTATTATATTTTGGTTCTTAAAAACAAGTCACAGTATTTGTAGCCAACAGAGCGTATGATTAATATTCATAGAAAGTATGTTCATCATCTCATCATTGGTCTAAAAATTGCTTTCTTGATTTTATTCTAAACAGACTTAAAACAGGTGTTCTTCTTATTTATCTTACATTTCTTAACAAAATATTCTTTTATTTAAATTACTGGTTCATTTTTCCTACAATGTCTCCCACAGTGCATTTACGGCCTTTGTTTAACTTTCCTCCTGCCCCGGATTGTAGCTGGTTCTTGTTGTTATTTTGTTTTGGTTAGCAGTTGGAAAAGCGGCAGATACCAGGCGGCTGTGGGCTTGGGGGCGGATCCCGAGATACGGATACCAGCCAGCGGGGTTCGGAGGGGAGAAAGGGCCATAAAAAAGCGCTCGAGGTTGTTAAATTGACAACGTTAAACACTTTGTTTGGCATTTTCTGCATTATTAGGCCAACTGCCGCCGCTTGTCGCTGTAATTGATGCCAAAACCCAGTCAAAGGGCCGACGGGGGTCTGCCCACCCCCGCCAGTGTGTCTTCTCCAAAACAGTGATTTAAATGGCTCAAAAGTTAAGTTTTCGTAATGCGTAAGCGGCTTAGACGGGTTCCCATATATGGGCGAACGATTGAGTGAAAACCTTTTTGAGGACAATGGGACTGACTGACTCACTGACTGGCTGACTGGCTGGTGTCGTAAACTGTGCGAACAAACAATTCAGTGTTACAGCTTCGTCACTTGATTTCGCTGTCAATTTAAAATGACATTATTATATTGAAAAGTTTTTAATCCTTTTAAGTGGCTGCCACTGAACGGAAGGATGAAATGAGATGAGATGCGATGAGTTGAGTGGATCAGAGCAGAGCGGAGCAGAGAGCCGAGGGGAATTGCTATTTTATGCATAAAATTCGATTAAATGCCAGAAAGGTTAAGAACAAAAATCTCTGAATCTGACATCCTGCGCATCCTGATACGCTACTTTATCCTTAAATTAGGCACGAGCGCACGTAAATCTGTTGAATGTCATGTCAAAAGGGCAAAAAGCCAAAGCTCGTAAAGTCTTCCACTTCCCCTTACTCTCAGCTGTTTTTTTTTTTGCTGTTTTTATGACAAAAGGAAAAAGGATTATATGCCAGGCAGACCCCAAACTTCTCTCAAGCAAATCGCATAAAATGCAAAAACGTATTAAAATTGACAATAAAGCGAATTTTTTATGTTTATGTGCCGAGTGAGTCAAAGCGGAAAACGCTACAGGAAGGAGCCAGGGACTGGGATAGGGCGACCGTTTAAATTTTTTAAAATGCCGAACCACTTTAAAGCTCGTTATGCATTTTTTATGCCGCCTCAAAGGGCCGAACAAGCGGAAAAATAAGCATGAGCATAAGAGAAACCAAAGGAATAAAGGAAGTAAGGTTCTGTTTATTTGCCACTTAATTTGCCTCAGTCTGTTGTCAGTACTCCTTGCTCCTCAGACTCGCCCAGCTTCATCCTCCGGCAAGGAGTTTTCACCTTTTGCAGCTCCACTCGAGTACAAAATATCCGCTCAGCTGCAACTTATGAGGCACCTGCTACGAGCTGCCCTGCCCTGCCCTGCCCCTTTTTTTCCATATGCATAAGCACGTGTCCGCCCAGCCACCCCAACATCTTTCATCCCGGCCCTATCTTTGGCGATTTCAAGTTGAAGTTTGTGCAATTGAGGCCTTCTAGAGAAGTAGACCCTACAACATGTATTTTTCCTCCAAAAAGCGATACACATTCTGAAAGGTATAAATATTATGTGTGGTTAACTATTCTTTTATTTTATAAACGTTTTAATTATGAATAATAAAAACACATTTGACCAAAAAACATACATCGTATTTTCCAATCAATTTAATGTGCATATTTTTATCGCAACTCACTTCTATATTCATATATTATTTATTCATTTTAACACTTGTCCCAATTTATTTGTGGCCTCCCTGAAGAGCATTTATCCCTCGGCTTGCAGATCTGTATTTTTGTTTTTTTCTGCAATTTACTTTCTTTGTTCCTTTTGGTTCGGAGTTATTATAGCAAGTTTGGAAGCATAAAAATTTCTTACTACTTGTCTGCAACGAACCGTAAAAACTTATGACTTGTCTATTGGGCACACACACACACTCACCCTCCCACACATGCAGTCATGTATGGGCGGTACGTGTATCTGTAGCTGAAGGAGAGGGTTCTTCGGCATGGCGGGGGATCTATATCCGCTTTGTCTGCTAAACTCAGACCTGTGGTACTGTTGTTGCCGCCGATGCTGCACTTTGTTTGTTTGTGCCGGTAATATTTCCTTAAATCGAGTAAACAAGTGGAATTCAACAAAGCGGAAACGGAAGCACAATGCGTAGCTTTTGTATCTCACACACATACACGCACATGCTGGGGGTACACGCTAGTCTACTTCACATCCACACATGAGTGTTGCTTCCTTCGTGTAAGCTGCTTCCAAAACGCGAGGATATTGTCTCAAAATATGGCGGCAAATATATTTTTGCTCAGCTGCAACAACATCCCGGCGAGCAGCTCCTTTTCGCTCCTTTCTCCATTTTGTTTTTCTTGGAAATTGCTGTTAAAAATAACAAAGCACGTCGTGAGTTCTTCTTGCTTGCTTGCCTCCCTGCTGCCTGCTTGCTTGCCAAGTTACTTCCTTCCGTTTTCTGCCATTGTTTATCTTAGTTGTACCTACTCCGCCGAGATCTCCCATCATTCCCTCTAAGCCAGCCAGCCAGCCAGGCAGCCAGCCACCCACACCCCCTCATTCATCTGCCCGATTGAAATTGAGACAGAGAACGAGCCAAACGGCAATCGTATTTATTTGCACTGCTAAATGGCATAATCGAAGCCAACTCGGGTCAAGGACTGTCAACTGCTACTGCTACTCGGCGAATTCCCAAGCGAATCCGGCCGTGACAGGCTTTTGTTGTCGTGTTGCCTCAATTGCAATGGATCATGGCATGGTTTTAACTTCGCATTTCGGCCACTTTAGATTGACACTCTCCAGGGTTAATGCAAACAAATCAGGGATTCTGAAGAAGTCGTTTCAGGATGCCGAGATTTTTGACATTTTAAAGGGACGACTGTCGTTGTGGCCCATTTTCATACGACCATAGGGATGCAGGGCCATATTGTATATTTAAAATAAAGCCAATGAGACTACCGGATATAACCCTTTATTTTTACAAGTATAAGATTATTTGTTCTTGTCCGTACAAATTAGAATTTTTATTTACTCGTAATCGCAAACAACCACTAAGTTTATCCACAAACTTGCTGTTTACTTTTCCTAATGACTCATAATCGATAAACGAGTGGCTGCCTAGATGGTCCAAAGCAGCTTCCGAGCTGTTGACAGATTTTCCCGCCCGATTCCGGGGCTGGCCTGGTCCTTGATGTGGACGCAACGACAAAACCAGGCAACAACTTCAAAGTAATTTTAGGTAAGTTAAAAGGAAACATTTATTAAATTCCACATAACTCCGAGCTGGTCTTTAGTTTTTGCTGCAAAAGAGCAAGGCAAGCCAACTAAGAAGTTTCGGCTACTGTTGATGCTTTCACCGGCATGCTTCGAATGCCTTTCAGTCTCTTTCAGAAACTGCCAGCATAGCAGGGGAAAACTTGAAGCTCCAACCGTTGGCAATAACTTTAAAAAGAATACGCAAGTTGTGCCCAAATTGTTTGTCATCAAATTATGTGTACGGCGATGGATGTGGCCGGTTCTGTTGCCGTTTTCCGGCTAGGTATTTGGGTTGCGGACGAAACCACGAAGGCAGGAAGAGGGTCAAAAAATGGCCATCATTAAAATGCTGTTACCGGCCTCTGGACCCTGGCCACTGGCCACTGGCCACTGGACTGTGGGCTGTGGGCGATGCCGTGGCTTGACCCCAAGTCTCCGATTCTCTGTCGACAGAGGGCAACCGCAACCAAGATTGCTCAGGCATATACCCTTTTTTAATTTGCAACATGTCATTGGCAGAAAGACAAGCAAAAAGGCCGTGGTAACGGGGAACGCTATGGTCCTGGCTCTGCCTCTGCCTCAGCCTTTGCATCTGCCACGCCCCCTCTCAGGCAGCTCCCCCGCCAGAGCACGCTTTGTTGCGCCTTTTGTTGGGCCTTCTTCGCTGGGCTCCTTTTTTGTGAGCCTCGGCCAAATAACCAAGCGAAGCAAAAACAGAATTAGCAGCAACGCCGACGACAGCGACGGGAAAATACAAGATGAAGAGCAGGCAGAACAGGATGCGGCGAGGGAAGGTGAAAGAGTTCGGGAAGATGTATTCAAATCTTGCCTAGCCCTAGCTGCAGGAAGGAGTACTGATCTCTGATGGTTGTAAGGTATTTGTAAAAAACCTCCCGCAACAAGAAGAGATACTAGCTAGATAATACTAGAAGATATCTAATATCTTAAATTTTCTTCCTTCTTTTTCAAGTACGATATATTATTTTATTTATTGATAATTTCAAATTTATTTATTAAAATCTATATGTTCTAAAAATCTGAGTAAATCACAGGCTCACAGCCATAAATCCAACCACAAAAATATTCAATCGCCCTGCGATGGTCACCGCAAAAAACATGTAGAGTGTGATAGACGATGGGAAATGACCAAAAAAAGCAAAGAGAAAGCCAAGGGAGAAAGGTAAAATAGGATAAGGAAAAATGGAAAACAAAAGGAGGGCGGCAAAATGAAGACTTTGAGAGCAAGTGGGATGGCCGATACAATGTCATACAAATGACCCATATTAAATTTATTACGGCAACGGGAACAGCACAATGAAATTCAATCGCCAAACGAGGAGAGGGAGCCTAATGGCAAACAAAACAAATCACCAGCGCCTAACCCGAAACACTTGTATACACATAAGAGTATTCAAATATATATCTTTTTCGTTGTCCTATATATAGCCAAGAATTTTTTTTATTATTCCCCTGGAAAAGCAGCTTAAAGTCGATTTTTGCGTAAACTTTTTGGTATCGTTTTTCTTTTTGATTATATTGGGTTTCCCGCAGTGCCTGTTACTTTTCGGCCTCAACTCTTGTTCGGTTTTGGGGCCAAATTGATTTATAATCCTGTCTTAAATTTCTCCTTTTCTTCAAGTGCTGCTGAAGTTGTTTTGGCCAAAGTTTTGTATTTCGGCACCGTGCTCAGATTTTAATGAAATATTTCAATTACTTTGCGATTAATTGGGAAAACATTTTCCACTGCATATTCGAGGTGTCGCGTCGCATCGAGTCGTGCTCAGTCGCGTTGAATTTTCCTTTTGTTTACCTGTGACATGTGCCCGAAGCCCATTATCCTGCAGCTAATTAAGAAACGTGAGACAAATGACAAGCGCAGGAATATTGTGTGTTGAGCGGCAACCTCAAAAGAGACATGTACTGCAAATAAAACTGAAAGAAAATCGCAAATTGAAAAGATATTGGGGAAATGGGACAGGGGGGAAAGCATATACCATGTTTCAAAATGATTTAGCTTATAAAAAAAAATAAATAAAGCATAAAACTGTAGAACTAGAACTAAGTTTTAAGCATAGTTTTAAGCAACTGACGCTCATAATTAGTACTGATGCATCATACTTTCCAATACCCTGGATATGTGTGGCAAAAGAAACAGAAAACATAAGCCAAGAAACACAAACTCGGCTATAAGTAAGAACACAACCCCGGAGCGTGCTGGGCTTAAGACGGAACCAAGAAATTTATTAATTATCAGCTGGCCGAGGTCGAGGTTGTAGAGATATTCTGCCACTCGAACTTGGACGGGACTCTCAATCCGTACAAACACCCACAGACAATCACAGCAAAGTCCTGATTGGCATTTAAAGCTCTTTAGGAGAGCTCTCCAAGGCATCCGAGGCGTAAGGCGGTAGCCAGCCGGGGGACTGAAGAGGCTGAAAGCAAAAATCGAAGTGGAGTGACTACATTGAGCCTCAGCTGAGCTGCTTAACGCTGCCAGAGTTCTGACATAATCCATACAATTGTAAATTTAATAAGACCTCCGCCGGAAAGGGGAAAAGGCGAAGATTTATTGCGGCGTTGCGGGGAGATGACTTGAGCAGTCAAGCCAATTAAGCAATCCAACTGCCTTGATTTTGGGCTTAAGGAAATGCGCTGGAAAAACATTCAATTGGCCCTGTCCCAAAGTTGACAATTTTAGTCTACACTAGGACTCTAGACTCCTGATATACACCCAACACCAAGAACACCAAAATATTAAAATATGTGTCATCACAAACCCATAGACAATTGTGTTCGTTCTGTCAAATATTAGCTTAGGAAATAGATTTTAAATTCGTGTAAATGAAAACAAGGAATTTCGGATAAACATTGAGTTCACTGCGAGCCCCGAAAATAAAAACACTCATTTAATTTAACTCTTTGCCGCAGAATAATTTCCTCTTTCGCATTTGATGAGGACAATCCTTTACAAAGTTATTTTTTAGTTTGGAAACCGATTTTAAGGTATCATATATCGCCGGGATTGAAATTAAATCCCACCATGGAAACCCAAGTTGACGTTAACACCGTCTGCACCAAGCTAGTTACCTTTCATTTAATGGACAACGAGGAGAAATCGGCTCAGGTCTTCGCCGAATGGGTGCTGGCGAATATGGATTTTTTTTGGCAGGGAAAGGTTTCTGAGGCCCTGATGACCTACCTCACCATCGACAAGTTCACGGAGGAGCCGCGTCAGGCGGTCAAGTCTCTGAGAGTCCTGCACGAGGTGACCACACACTGCACTGAAGTGGACTTGAAGCGGCTGGTGCTCAGTACTGGACTGTTGGGAATTCTAAAGGATATCCTGGAAGCACCCAAAGTACGTGGTTTGATTGTGCGCTCCACCCTGACCTTGATCAGCAACTTAGTGGTGGGCGGGTGGCGTATACGGGACGCTATCGACGATTCCGGACTGCTGAACGCCATGGTGAAGCTGATGTATAACCAATACAACGAGATTTCCAGGTACAAGTCCATGATGAGCCAGTTGGTGTGGCTGCTGTATCAGTTTCTCAGGTGCAAGGTGCCAGGACCCAGCGAGAAGACAGTCGCCAGGATTGCCAGAACCGTGGCAACTCAGCTTAATCCCAGCCAGGATGTAACGATACTCGTTCCGCTGCTCAAGCTGGCACGGCTTATTTCGGAGTACCACTCGGTCATGCTCTCGGCGATGATCCAGTCCAGGCTCCTCGCCAGGGCAGCCCCCTTCGTCCGCAGTCCCATTATCGAAGTCAAGCGCGAAGCTATCTTTATTTTGTCCAATACGTGCCAGCAACACAAAAAGCGGCAGAAGCATGTTCTCTACCGGTTCCCCAAAAGTATCATTCTTTACATTCACGGTCTGTTTCTCTACGGACCCGTGGAAATCCGGGTTCTGGTGCAACGCTTACTGGGCGGGATCATTGACAACCGATGCATTCGAACCTGCATGATGCTCGGACTCATTCCGAAGATCATTTTCTGCGCCAGCAAGCGGGAACAGGAGCCGCAGGTGCGCAGGGAAGCCAGCTGGACTCTGGTCAGTTTTGCCATGCACCTGGAGCCTCGAAACTGGCCCCTCCTCATCGAGTACAAAGGATACCATGTCATGTGTGAAATCCTTCACCGTCAGGATGTACCCGTTCAATTGACCCGCAATATCCTGTGCGTTTTCCTGAGGATAATGGAAAACTACCGCATCCTCAAGCCGTTTCTGGTTAATTTGTTGTTTCAATGCAATGTGTGGGATCTGCTGGAGGACTATGTTGAGGGTGGAAACAGAGCCGTAAGAACACTAGCCACACTTATGTGCTTTCATCGCGATAGGGACGTTTGTTGGATAGATGTTTTAGCCTAGTAACCTAACTAGCTTTACCTTGAATGTAATTGAATGTTTAATTTAAGCAAATAAAAGCACTAATAAAGTTTTTGTTTTAAAAATTATTAATATTCTTGATCAACTGTCTGTAGAAGTACCTGGTATCATATAGTGAGCCTTAACCCGAAGCTTCAACTCAAGCTTGAACCCATTTAAATGGCATTTATAAATAATTAAAACGTCCAACGACCAACAGATGGAATTAGAAAACGTAAAGTTCAAAGCAGTATTTTTGTTCCCACCTGAACCACCTGAACCATATTTAATTTGTTTCCATTTAACCAATTATATGCCGGGCCAGTAGCATTATTCCTGTATATTTTTGAGCTGGGAACGATTCAATTATTATTACACACGCTAATTGAATGGCTGCCAATCTATGCTAACACATACATTATTTATGCATTTTTCGCCAATTCTGTTTGCCTCCTTACTGTTGTTGCAGCACATTTCCATCCAGGAGTAGACCATAAAAGTTCCTCCTCGGTTGCTACCGCTTTACCATTTCAATTTGTTTGTTGATTTCTTTTTTGCGATTCAACTTTTTTTGTGTGTTGCGGTTGCTGTTGTTGTTTTGTGGGTGAGGGGGAATTTACATTTTCGTTTTTGCGCAAAAATTTCACAAACTAATTGTATGTAAATATGTCAAATGTATGTCGTCAACACCTGCAGGTTGGTGTGCGTGTGTTTTCAGTAGTGTTTGTGCTGCATATTGACAATTTCATAAATGCGGTAACATTTTCAATTAAATATGCGCAGCTCTGGCAAACACAGCTGCACAAATCGCACACTCGCACATAGATGGATTTTCCGACCCGCCCCTCCTGATAGTATCCGCCCAACGCCCATCATGCCCCTCATCCGTACTACTATGCCATCAATCGTTGGAAAGTCGATTGATATGTACACGCATATGTGCAGGTGTGCAACTTTTGGTCGGTTACAAATTGCAAATCAATCAATAAATAATTGAAATGAAAATCATTTTGCTGGTTTCAACTTATCTTCTGCAGACGGCCCTCTCCGACCCACTCCCACTGCCACTCCCGCTCCACATGGGAGTGTATTCCTCTGGCAATGCGTTCCGCTTCGGTTTGACTCTCCTGCGTATGCAAATGGGCAAAATTGTGTACATCTATCACTGGGATCGCATCAGAGCCCAAATCGAAATCGCCCACTCCGGGCTCGAGCCCGGGCCCGGGCGGGCTGCAAAAAAGGCGACAGACAAAGAGGCTGGAGACAGGACCAAGGGCGGGGGCCAATCGAGTGTGAGTCCTTCGCCAGGTGTGTGAGATTAGTGATGAACTAAATTGTGAAATTCTTCTCCGTTTTTCACAATAAATTGTCTAACGCTTTCTCGGAATGAATGGCTTTCAAAAATAAATTCAATTGCACTTGGTAATACTTTTAATGACTGAAATTATTTACAAAGGACTTTTGGATGGGGTATCGAATTCTTTACACCACTGAAAAGTATTGAAAATTTCAATATATATATATAAAATCATGTTGGCAATTTTACGCAAAACATTTTAAAGGCTTAGTGTTGCGAGTTAAATTCACTTGCAAACTTCTCGCTGTCCCTCCATAAAATGTTTGTCATTTTCAATTTGAAATTCATTCAATATTTCGGCAGCTTAGGAAGGAAGGGCCGAACTTGGCAACTCTTTAGGCGGAAAGGGAGAAAACTCGCTTAGCCAGCCATTCCAGACAATACTGCTGCTCCATCTACGGGTTAAATTTAATTTCCAAAACTTCTTTTTTTTTTTTGCTATTATTTTTCTGGTAGCTTTTTGCGTTTTTTTTTTTTGCACAATTCTTTTTTTATTTTCAGCTCTTCGTTTTTGTCGTTATGCCAAAATCCCGCACAAATCCTTTGAGCCAGCACACGAACAGCTGCTTTTGGCCCGAGTCATGGTGTTGTTGCCACTGCCGCCTTTGTTGTTTTAAGCGATGCTGCTTTGGTTGCAGCTTTACGCACCAGCAATCCGTGGAGTTTTATTTTTAGCAGCCGAATAGTGCGCCATTTGGCCGCGGGGAGTCGGGTCAGGGGACAGGAGACAGGGGCCACGGGTGTGACATTTTCAATTTTGTTACTGCATAAGTCTGTCGACCCACAAACACAGACACACTCACGCGCCCGCCCATCGATCGGATCTTGATTGCATTTTGTAAATACCAACAGAATCAGACAGAGACTACACGCAGAGCAAAGTCTCACCGCTGCGGCGACAATTCAATCAAATTGGACACCCCAGACAGCCCGGGGGGTCGTGACCTGACCTGATCCGGGCCACAGTTGGGCGGGCTGGAGCTCCGCGCTTAATTTGTCGAAGGATTCCCGACTGAAAAGCTCTCTGTGAGTGGAAATTAAATCTTACTTTAAACTGAGTTTAAGCCCAAACCACATTAACAAAACAAATTAGTCACTACCATTTTAGTTAATAATAAACTAATTTGTTACGCCCACCAATAAGAGATTATTAAAAACTAAAACAAATTGTAGATTAGCAGTTGTTCCCATTTATTGAATAAATTATAACATTATAATACACATGCAATTTATTTGCCAGGATCACAAATTTGAAGGGGCTTTCGTGAAGGCTTCAAACATTATAATTTCTAAATAAACTTTGTGGTTTTGGCGGAGGAGGCCACGATGGTGTCGGCGTGTCAAGAGCAGGACCTCCATCCAACAGGCCCCCTTCCATAGGCCGCTCCACAGCCTTCCAATCTAAATAAAGCCGAAAAATAACCCCTCCAGATGAACTTTTGCCACTTGCAACAGCGCAAATGAAGTGCCACATGAGCGAATGCAAAAGTGAGTGTAAGTGCATTTGGAAGAGTGTGTGTAGCTGTAGCTGCAGCTGTGTGTATTGGTATGGGGAGCGAGTGTGATTGTGCAAGTGTTTTTATTAAAACCAAATGACAAAGTTTTCCCTTGAACAGAAGCCAGCCTTCCACTTCCACTACCATAGCCGGAGAGCCCGAACCCAACAGCGTCAACAACAGGCAAAAGCTAATTTACACTTTTGTTGTTTCGGCTACTTTATGCTCGTGAGTGTGTGTGTATGTGTGTGTGTGTGTGTGTGTGTGCGCGAGGCATGCCCCATGCCCTGACAGCCTCCGAGCTCCACGGCTCTATGCCGCCATAATGGAAAAACTATTTTGTGAGGAACAAATGTTGTCAAAAAATTTGTGAATGCTAAAAAACAGTCAACACAGCCAAGTGAATGTGAATGAAGGAGGCGGACTGAACTTCGTGGAAAAAGCGGAAAAACTGAAATTCCAAATAAAAAAAAACAACAAAAAACAAATCAAATGTGTGAACTTTAACACTATTTACCGCCCAAAAGAGTATGCAGCGGAAAAAGTTTATTCATTTAGCTCAACGAGCGCAGACGGCAGCAGCCAACCGCCAATCCCGCCGGCATCCTTCGTCCTCCGCCACTCAGAGTCCTCTGGCCAGACACAAGCACTTGCCACGCCCCTTTCCATAGGTGGGATCTGTTTATTCAACTCTTCCCTCTTGAGTTATGGAGCATTTCG
The DNA here is from genome assembly GCA_035045925.1 of Drosophila atripex. Classification (NCBI taxonomy): domain Eukaryota; kingdom Metazoa; phylum Arthropoda; class Insecta; order Diptera; family Drosophilidae; genus Drosophila; species Drosophila atripex. The sequence goes on from JAWNOP010000070.1 coordinate 14,116,721, forward strand.
AGTTCATTTTGCACACAAGTGGTGTTAATTTGAATAACTCACATCGCGCGAGCTCGTTAGAATTGATATAAATACGAATTTAATGGGACAATAACATACTTCTAAAAAGATTCAAGGCCTATATACTGATACGGAAAAATCCTTTAAAAATTTTCTTATATTTAAAAGTAAAATATTTAATACAATTAAATAGATTTTACCATGCACACACTCGGCTCTCGCAGAATACATGGAAGGATGGAAAGATAAGCAACGGCTACATCCGTTCCAATTTTCATCCGATTCTTGAGCAGAATACCTTGAATAAATAGTAGTTCTCCATCGATACTCCTTCATTCTGCATCAAAATCTATAAAAACAATATTTTTCAGATTTTTGTGAAATTTTTTGAAGGACAGTATGAATCATACTGAGGAATATATCTTTGCCAATTTTAATCCGATTATTGAGCGGACCTTAAACGATTTGTACATTAATTCTGCATCATTTTGCTGCAAAACCAAGAAACAAAATATTTTTCAGATTTTTTGTGAAATTTTCTGGGAGATCCCCTTCAAAAACCAAAAATAATGCATCGGAGGACAATACGGACCACATTGATGAATATATATTTGCCAATTTCCATCCGATTCTTGAGCGGAATACCTTAAACGATCTGTACATTGATTCTGCATCATTTTGCTGCAAAACCTAGAAACAAAATATTTTTGATTTTTTTTGGGAAATTTTCTGGGTGATCCTTTTCAAAAGATAAAACCGTACACCGGAGGACAATATGAACCACACTGATGACTATATCTTTGCCAATTTTAAACTGATTCTTAATCAGTTGAACCATTAAACCTTTTTTATTTTAAATATTCCAGAAGAATTTGTTGGTATCAAGTTAGGCTTTTTATGTATTTTACTACTGTACTGTTCCGTTAAACCCTAAAATAGCCCCGGAATGCAATTTAGACAACCAAGATTCATACAAATAAATAAAAAAGAATTGAAGAAATGAACCGCTGGCAGTGCTTCAGCATATTCATCCAAAAACCTGTCGCCGACAGGGTCGTGTGGTTGGTGTTGGGGATGCTGGGGCTGGGGTTGACACCCTACCAACAATGAACAATTTATGTGGATGTGAGTGAACAAGGAAACGAGTCACCAGCCCGCCACAGCGGTGGGAGAACAAAAAAAAAAAGAATAAACATAGAAAATGCATCCTGTGGGACAAAAACCGCCCGGTCCCCATGGAAGTGGCCGGGGGGGACAAAAAAAACGCGAAAATCTGCGGCGAGTCAATGCGGGGAACCAACTCTTTTAAATTTTTGCTCTTGTTTCTGACTGGTTAAATTGGTTAAGGTGTGGGTGGTCACAGTTATTTTGGCACTTTTAGTTATTCTGATTCAGCTCGCTTGGGTTAATTGTTTTTATTTCGCTAACTCGCGGAGACTTACCGTAGAGCGTAAAAAATTTCAACAGAATGAAACACAAGCCCCTCGCAGAGCTTTGAATAACTTTCAGCAGCCACAAAATATTGGCTTAACGTGCCGTGCCGGGCGTTATATTTTCGGTTTTCTATGCAAGTAAAAAGTGAAATGCAAAAAAATGGTATATAAAGTAAGGAGAAATGGGAAGAGACCCGTAGCTAAGCCAGAACATGCGGTGAGGCCAAAAGAGCAGCCACAACGCTTCTAACATTTTCTACTGTTTTTTTGTTTTTTTTGTTTTTTTTTTTTTTTTTGGCCCAGCCAAACCCGGACAACGATGACAACAGTGGCACCCGAGTTCATTTGCAGTTTTTCTCCACTGATCCAACGACAATACAACAGAAATTATGCTTAGGCTTGGGGTATTCGCGGGCCCCAAGGTATAGTCTACCCGAAAAAAGTTATGAATGGGGGGCAGAGCGAATGATGAATGATGTGCAACGCCGACTGATCCGAAGGCAATAGGTAAACAAACTAGGGATTCGGTGGATGATAAATGTGAAATCTTTTTCATAAAAAATCTACATGGGAGCGCTTAAAAAAATTCATTTCGAAAAACACCTATAAACCACAAAGTCAATATTAACAATATTAACGAATCTATCAGAACCAAACATGCAATGATTAAATGGTAGAAAAGAAAAGGATAGATTTTTTGTAAAATATAAAATTACAAATTAAGGATATCAGTTGTTGAGGAAAAAAGCCGGCAAAGGTATTAATGTGAAACATATTTTATTATATATTAAAAAATGATTTGTTAATTTATTGTATACACAAGGCTATAAGGCATACTGCCAACCTAAGTATTAATTGCATTTGTTCCCAGAACAATACCAGCAGTTGTAACCAAACCCCGTATCAGTTGAAGTAGTTATTTAAATCTTTTTAACAACTTACCCCTTTATTGACTAAATGTTTTTATTTTGTTTTTTAACCCTTTGTTGATTTTATTGTTTTACATTTTTTCCTGCAGCGCAATTACACAGTCGCCTATGTAGTTAAATCCTTTTTTCTTGAATTTTCTCTTTATTCAACTTCTCCATTGCAATGGCAACAATTGTTGTGCGGCTCCGTGTTGATGTTGTTCCTGTTGTTCTTACTGTTGCTGTTGTTGTACATTCCTCCCCCAAAGCGAATGTATTCCCTATAAATTTTTTACGATTTTATGCAATTGTATAGTTTTCAAAAGTTTGTTGCAGCTATTTTTCGGTGCCTCCGAAGTGGCATTGTTTTTAACAAAAACAACACCAACAACATCAACGACAATATACCAGCCGACCAGAGCCGAAGCGACACGCCCACTGGACGCCCCAGCTCCCAGCCCCCGGACTCGGCGGTTCCCACCCCGCCTGCCCTTTGGCCACATCCCTTAACCATGGCCTGCCGCAAACGCGCCGAACAAATGAACTCGAATGTCCTTTATATGCGTTCAGTGTTTATTGTGCCATTTTCTATGCTTCTGTGTCCTAGGCTCTGCGCTAGAAAACTTGGCAACAATTTTTTTTTTTTTTGTTATTTGGGCTCTGACGCTGCTGTTGCTGGTAATGTTATTGTTGGTGTTTTGTTTTGGTTGTTTGCTGGCACAAAAAACACATCTTCAAGGCCCCATAGCGGGCACCAAGCAACATCGATCCGTTTCGCAAAAGCTTTTGGATTAAATTCTACATAATTCATGGCGCTTTCTCCCTCCGCTGGAATAGACGCACCCAAACTTCTAGACTTTAATGCGGCCATGTCCTGGAAGAGTTCGGCAGGAGGTTGTCGGAAAAGTTTGCCACAAAAATATCCCTTCCTGTTGGCTGACAAAATGTGATTGCCACCAATGTTATAGCATTTGTAGTCTGCATTGGTCTGAATGGCTGTTTAGAAGAATCATTGATTCGAATTATTTGAATTTTGATATTCAGGGCATTCTCTGCTTGTCACAAGAAGATTTTTTTTCAAATACCCAAGAAAATATGAAAAACCCCCAAATTCGGATATTATATTGGATTTCTTAAATAAACTATTTTGAAACTTGTTTTCAACAGAACTTGTAAGCAATGAAAACTTTTATTTTGTATGCACTGCTTCTGTTGTTTTGTAGTTTTTTTTTTTTTTTTTTAATATAAATATGTATATTGGCACCACCATCATACATTAATTAAATATTTTGCTGTTTCAGCTATGAGCCCATAAAGGGAAACTGTATTTTTTAAAGCTTTATTAAGCAACTGCAATGCATCCGCTGGGGCATTATATTGGCAATGCAGGCCGCGTCCATCCCCCGCACCACCTTCCCCACAGTTGTCACGGCTTCCTTTCATAGACAAATATTGCACAGGCAGATGCCCTGCGGCGGACCTTCTGCACTTTCCCCATGCACGGGTACGTACTTTTTTTAACGCCGCTTTCAACGATCTGTGTAGCCCCCACATGCCGTGCCGTGCCGTGCCGCCAGCCCCAATCCCAATCCCATACACAATCCGGAACCCAACCCCTTATTCCATTTTTTCACAGCATGGAAATGTCGCGGCTTTTGCTTTCCTCTCCTTTTATTCAGCTGATTTTTTTATATTGTGCTTTTTGTTTGGTTGCCCCGCTCATGTATTGCTGTTCTGTTGTTGCTGCTGCTGTTGCTGTTGCTGTGCCCCAATGTGTTGCAATGTGCCGGGATGTGTTGCTGTTGCTTTTGTTGCCGATGTTGCAGTTGTTGTTCATGGCAGTGGTCAGTTACGGGTACGACTATCGCTGGCGGCTCCGATGGCCGCGGAGGACCGACCGTTCAGTTTATATTGAAAAATTTGAATGCTAGTAAAAAGTTTTAATTGTCGCCGCCACGGCTGTCACATGTTGGCCTGTATGGTTGGGTCATTTAAAAATGCCGCTACCATTGCTGTTGCTGTTTCTGTTGCTGTTGCCATTGCCATTGCTACTGCCGCGGCTGCCTGTTATTGTTAACAATATTTTTCAATACAATTTTCCCTTGATTAAAATATGCAATGCACTTGTTTTCCGCCCAAGCATCCAGCCGAGCCATATATTCCCTTGGATTCCCTCCCAATGACAATCTACGATGCTCGCCACTTTGCCGCTTAACTTAATCGCAGTCTATTTACTCGAGCATGTGACAAGTGCAAGGCGCTTTAAAACGAATTTATTCTTTCCCGAATAAATCCGCACGTCTTATTGCTCAATAAGTTTGCCGTATCCTGTTCCAGTTTCATGTTTCCAAAATATTTCTCGCCCTTGTTGTTTACTTTGTGCATTTATAATTTACACTCCTTGCCTTGTTTTTCTTGCTGCTTATCTCTGGGCTCAGAAAGTTCGAACTGGCTAAAAGTTTTTAATGAGCAACGACGTTGGACGTCATCGTCCTTGCCCCAGCAGCTCCCCTCCATTCTCCACCCGCTACAGGCACGCGGAATTCCTTCCCAAATTTGTTGTGCATCTTTGCAAAATGTTGAAGTGAAATCGTGACAGGGAGATGGAGGGCAAACAATTATCAAAAGCTTTAACTTTTCCAACAAGTATTGTTTCTTTTTTTTTGTTACAAAATTGTATCCAATTTATTTTAAAGCTAGATGTTGCCAAATTGAATATTCCAGAAACTAATTAAATAATTTATGGTTATCAGGAACGCCATAAAATGTAGTCTGCTTTTTTGGGCGCACTTTAAGGACTAGACCAACATATGGAAGACAAATTAAATATCTAGATCGATAACCTTTTAGTCTTAAATACAAAATTGAAGTGATATTTTCCTGTATCTTCTTAAGAATTTCTAATCAAAGCCTTTGTTAAAAATTTTAAGAGAATATAGTATAATTGGAACAGAGTTTCTAAGGATTGTTTCCAAAACAAACATTTTTATTTCTATTTAAGTATCTACTTTTAGAAAAAAATGCATTCTATTTCATCCAATCATAAATTGTATGAACCAATCACGCTATAAGTATGAATATTTTGGAGCACTTTGGAATTCTTCTTGGCCGAAACATTCTTCGTGGTCGTGTGAAAAGTGCATTCAATTGCAACTGCAGGTCAAGTGGCCGCCAAAGCAAAGCCGCAACACGAACACATGGCCTAAACAAGGTTTCGGCCTGCCGTCGAGATGCTCATTTTGCTATTTTTTGTTTTTTAGAACACTCGGAGCTGCGCATGCGTAGAGAGTGGATTGAGGAGTCGGAGTGGCTGGGCGAGTGGGTGGCTCCTTGCCACTTTAAGGGCATTACTGCACTCCAAACGCTAAGCCGCAATCTTGGCGAAGGTGAAATTCGGGGAATTTATTCAAGGTGACGATGGCTATGGCGGTGGCGTGGCATCGTTGTTGGCTGGCAAAAGGCAAATCCGTCAACAAATTGGTGGCGATTAGGCGCCACCTCCAAGCTGCCCGCTCCCGGAGGCGCGAGAGCCGACAGCGGCACTCCCACATCAAGCCGGCTGCCGGCGAGCCGCTCAGACAGTCACTCGTCGTCCCACCGCCATTCTGCCGGCCAGCCATCCAGTTTGTCGGTCAACAATTTAGACATAATTTGAAAACGTTGCTTCGTTCCACACGCAATGCGCCTGCCTCGACATAAGCGACGCTTACGCAATGGCCACATGTCCAAATTATGCATAATTTGAGCGTTCAGTGCGGGGGGTGGCGGGCAGTTGGTGGTTTCTGTCACAAGTGTGGAGGAGTGACAACCAGGTGCCCAAGGGGGGGCAGAACGGCAAAGTCACAGGTAAGCCGTCCGGGCGTTGATGGTCTGCGACTGGCCTCCCCTCCAACTCCAACCCGGTGCGCCCCCATAAATTGGCATTAGTTTTGGGCGCGGTGGCCATTTTTGTGTGCATCGCCGAAAGTGGCAGCCATCGGTGGCTTAATAACTTTTATGCGTGTTTGCATATCGCTCTTGCATCGGGTTTCATCGAAAATACGTATGGAAAAACTCCTCGGCCCATTTGGACCATGGGGAATTATGAAAAATTTGTTGGAAAAAGTGCATGAACTAGATAACCAGAGAGATTGCGACTTTAAAGCGATTGACGACGTACACATGTCAAAGGCAATCCATTTCATAGTTGATGAAGTCGTAGCCCGTCCATTTTTAGACATTACCAAGTGACGGGTTAATGTGTCTGTGGTCAGTGGGAAATTAAACTAACTTGGTTGGATTAATAGATTGTGGTGGGCCGTTAATAGTTTGCGGTTGAGTCCTTTGAGTCTATAATAAAAAAATTACAATTCAATCCAGTAACTTTGCTAATTATTAAACCAATTTAATGCCCAGCACTATTGTCGCCACTCCTCAACTCCAACAAGTCAGGCCTGAAAAATGTCGGTTGTTTCATATTATTGAGCGTATTACTTCATGGCAAATTTATCAAAAACATCCACCGCCAGCCGGGCCACCTGTTTATGATGAAGTGCACCCCGGGATGGGTGGGTGGTTAGCATCATCATGCAAAGCAGATTATGTTAAACAGCTTCATGAGCCTGACAGACGGCGACGCCCCAGTGTGATAAGCCGATAAACACGCAGGTAAACTAAGAAGAAAATCAAATCAAATTTTAATATAGAACTTTGTGGCTGATTTGTGGCCGTCGAGAATTTGTTTACTCATTACATTGTATATATGTATGTATGTTATATGTATATATGTATGTTATCTCGGTAACACAAAATATTGAATATATATCGTAGAATATACTTTGGAATTGGTCGAGCACTTCCTCCTTGTCCGCTCTTTGGTCACTTTTCGGGAACATTGCACTGCAGACAGCTCTCCATTTGGGCGGTATAGTCCTCGATTTGAATGGTAGTCTCAAAAAAGTTGTAGCGCAAATGAACCGCCGATGTGGCTGCATCCAGGATCTGCTTTGGATTGGCATTGGCAGCTGCAGGAAGAAAGGGAAAAGGAGTGGAATGAGACAGATAGAGAGTGAGAGAGAGAGAGAGAGAGAAGGAAACGATTAGCCAGCATCGCAAGGATAACGTTAATGGGGGGTGGACAATGGCCAACGGGCAACTGCCAACTTGCAACTCCATTCACTGGTACTCGCCCTCGCTCTATCAAAATTGTCCACGCTTAAAAAGCCATTTCAAAAATAATTAAGCTAATTGCTCACTGTCTGCCCATGTACATGGACATGGATGTGGACGTGGTCGGGACTAGGAGCGGGCTGCGAGGGGCGACTAACGCTTAAAACAACAACAAATCCATTGGGATAATTACCATCCATGCCCAAAAGCACACACACAATCCCCCCGGACGGCGGACAAACACATGCATCAGCGCAAACGGCGCCCAACGACCTTTCTGGTCTGATTCGGTTTGGTTTGGCCCGGTCCGGCTGAGCCACAAGGCCGCCCAATCTGAACGCCAGTGCCCCCGGCTGGTACTTACCAATGGCCAAATGCGCAGATAGCGCCACTTTATTAATGCTCAGCGCCCAGATGCGCAAATTGTGCACCCGCTCAACGCCCTCGATGCCTTGGAAAATCTGCAGGACCTCCGCGTAGTGCATGTAGTTGGGGGTTCCCTCCATCAGCACCTGCCGGGTAACGAAAGTAACGAAACAACGTAATTTACATTTAATCCGATCAGCCACACAATACGTTCAAGATTGCAACACGAATTGCCGTTCTTTAATTGTTTTCATTGCAAACAATTTTACATTACTTCTCCCATAACTCAATTATATTAATCGAGTTGTCAATTAACGCTGCCAATTTAAATGCAATAGACTTCGAATTCATAATTTCTGATTTTTTAACCCGCGTTTAATCCTTCATATGTATATATTTAAAGTATGTATAATTGCTTTCGGGATTAACAACCTAAAGCAATGCAAAGATTTCAATTATTTTTTATTGGCTTTTAAAATGGCTTTCATTATTCGAACTGGGGAATGCACTTAATTTTCCATTACTTTACGCCATTAAAAAAAATTCTCTTACTCTTTAGGTATTAAAGTTTAAAATTTCAAAGCTAAGAAGTTGCAATTGTGAACCAACAATATATACAAAATAATATAATTTTAAACCCCAATAATCACTCACCAGTAGGGCATCCTTCATGATCGTAAACGTGGTGAAGAGCACAATGATGGAGAAGACAAACGTGCAGATGGGATCAACGATGGCATATTCCGGCCAGAAGTAAATCACTCCGGCGGCGACAAATACGCCCACACTCTGGATGACATCGCCAATCACGTGGATGAGAGCGGCCCGGACATTCATGTTGACGGCTTCCCGGCCTGCGGATCCTCCATGATGATGGGCCCCGGGTGCAGTCTCGGCCAGAACGGCGGCGATTTCTAAATCCAGACTGGGATCCACCAGCTTGGCGTTCTGGTACGAGTATGTCGGCAGCCCGCTGCCCGGCAACTCGGCGTCCTCGGGGGCGAAGGCCACCCCGCCCTCAATGCGCTGCGTGGGCGAGGCGGAGCAGGGCGTGGATGTGGCATGGACGTGAGGGGGCACCTGCTTCAGCTTTTTGGACTTCTTCGATGGGCCACCATGGCTGTGGCCATGCCCTCCGCCCAACCCATGTGAATGCCCGTGCTGCAGCTGGACGCCCATTCTGCCCATAACGAGAGGTTGGGAAATTGAAAACGTTATCACAAATATTTAATATGCTTGAAAATGTTGCAAGCTATGTTGAGCCAGTCGGCCAGCCGGTTCTGTGTCCAACTTCCAACCCAACTCCCAACATCCCATTCCAGTCTGGGCCCCGTTAGCCTGGCCACAGTACGAAAACAAAGACGCACCCAAAATGTATATTTTTTTTTTTTTTCGCTTTCCTGTGTTTTATTTGCCGGCCCAAGAGCGGGATGCTACGGTATGCGGGAAACGCTTTTGCATTGTTTGGCATTTTATTTCAGCATTTTAATGCACCAACAACACAGTCGCACCGCACAGTCAAGCAAACACAGCCAGGTCATGGACAGTGGGACCAGGAACCACTTCTATGAGCACATACTATGATGGATTTAATCTAAAATCGCTAAGAACTCTAAAATGAATCATATATCTCAAATATTAAAGGCCAGTTCCTGTACAAATTACTACAAAATTAGACAGGATCTTTCAATAAAATACTTGATAACTATAATGAACTAAGGAAATACCACTATTCCTTAAAAAAGCATCAAACTTATATTTTAATAGATCCATTACAACCATTTGGTAGCCATTAGCTAAGTGTAATAACTGGTTTTGTGTCGCATTTATTTCCAAAACCCTTTAACTAGACTCTATAGGTTTGCAGTCATTTCCATAAATCAATTATATTTTTCTTTGAAAAATAAATAATTTTAGGCACTGTTCTCCGGCACAGCCAGCACGACGGGTGGGGTGCTGTCCCTGCTCTGTGTACCGGAAGGTGTGTGCGAGTCCTGTGCAAGGGATCCTCCGAGCCGACCATCCAAACTAACCGCTCCTGTCCGATTTCGACTGAGCCGACCCCAGGCCCATCTGGGCTGCTCCAGTTCAGTACGTCCGGACACATTGCCGCATGCAAATACAAATGTATTGTCGAAAATGGCAACCGGTTGACTAACCCACTCCCCCTCCCCCGCCTCAAAGCCTGCGAGCCACCCCCCGGGCGCCCTGCCCGGCCCCTCGGCTCACGGCATGCATCAGGCAGTTAATAGCTCGGCACATTGACTTTTTATTCATTTTAAATGCTCCGACATTGCAGATTTATGGGTTTTCTATTTGGGGAAAAAGGCCATGGTCGACCAACCGACATACCAACGGACCAGCGACCGGGGCTGTGGGACACTGGACGGAACCGATTTCTCTCTGTATTCTGTCCGCCGTTGCCGGTGCCGGTGCCGAAGCCGCCGGCTGCACTTAGGCGGCTTTTGGCCGAAACAATGCAGTTTCGAGCATCAATAAATAAACTCGCATAAATTACGCACAACCATTGGCAGGACCAAACACAAAGCCCAAAGTGAGCAGTCTTTGGCGGCTCAAACGGATAAAGCTGTTTGTGGGGCGGAACGCGGTTGCGACCATTCTAGACGACCCAGTTCGGATGTCAACGGCTTTGGCTAATTGACGTCAAGCCTTATACTCGAGGATGAAACATTTATTATTCCACAAATTATATGAAGCATTATTCGATTTGTAGGAGAAGCTCACTAATAAATTTGATCCGATGTCATTGGCGCAATAAACATAAGTGGGTTTCAAATCAATACACATTGATAGCATTCCCAACTAATTGAAATTGAATTAATTAAATTTTCTAATTGCGGCTGCAATAGCTATCCACCTATTATGTCTGAATATTAAAAGCATAAATTTCATTTTTGATAGTCCCATAAATTTGTATCTTAAAATTTCAGGGCGATAGATTTATACGCAGAACGTAAAAGTAAACTTAAAAGATACTCCGGCTTTACAACTCGATACAGTCAAAGCGAAAAAGCTTTTTACGAGGTTCCGCCCCTTTTTATTCGCGTGGACTGTCTTAGACACACTGCCGGTCAAATAAATACCAACACTCGGTTGTAAAAAGCGCGTTAATACGAGTGCAATAAACGTGTCCGGCTGTCTTTATTCCTTGGTCTTGTGGTCTTAGTCCTAGACGGAGCTCAGCGTTGGCCTCCAACCCCATCCTGGTTCCAGAGTCGACAGCTTAACGAGCCACTCATCCGGGTGACAGATCAGACCAGACCAGACCACAGCAGGGTAAACCAAGTCGAGGTCCAGGAGCATAGCTCTCCATAGCATCGTGCCCCAAGACATCCTCAATGGCTGCAAATCCCGGCAACAGTCACATACGCGACCAAAGCCCAACCAAGCCAAGCAGAGCCACGCCAAGGCGAGCTGAGTCAAGATATGCGCTAATATTTATGTTCCTGTCAATTAAATCAGGACATGGCACATACGCTGCCAGGGCTGCCGCCCTGAGCCAGGAGCCCGCCAGGATTCTTTACCCACTGCCTGCCCCTTGGCTCGCTGCTGGGTCGCTGGTCCCGGCAACGAGTCCTGGTGTTGTCATGGCTGATGTCGTTTGTTGGCCACTAACGAGGCGAGTAAAGATGCCGCAAAATCAAGGGGAAATGCTTCATTGCGCGCTACAAATTACAGCGACACAGTTGGAACAACAATGCCGGGCTGGCGGAGCCTGGGCGAAGGTGGCAGCATTGGTGGCGGGGCCAATGTCGCTAGCATTGGCATTTTTTGCGCTCGAGGACACACACCACGCCAACACACAGACGGGGGGCGAGTGACGAGGGACCTTGGTCGGGGTAATGCCTCGGCAATCGGATGTTCAAAGTCGGAAAGCGTATGTGCTCGGCATGGAATCTCTGGCACCACCATTTAGCCCCACCACTGACCACGTGGCCACCAAGCTGGGATCAGTGGGGAGGGAAATTGACGGACTCAGGGGTTCCTTCTGGCAGTGTTGGTTGTTTTCGAGAGGGAAACACATACAAATTTGACAAGGATAAAAGTTAATATTTGAATAGTTACGATCTAAGGCCAGGATCTAAGAAATAGTTTCCACTATTTTCTATTTTCAACTGTGTATTTCTATGCTTTTTCTAATACCATCACTTGACAGCACTACTTCCTAGAGCTGAATGCGATGCTCCGCGCCATTCCGTACAATTTATTTAGTGGCCATCAACGCATTGCCCCACAAGAAGCACCATCCACCGCCTCCCGTCCTGCAACAGCGCTTATATTTATTTGGTCCTTGCTTTTCTTTCTGGCGTCTCCTATATTTTGTTGCTGTTTGACAAATTATGGCCACATTTGGCCTGGTAGCTTCTTCGTCCTGCGCCGGCCGGGCCATCGCAGCGTGGTCTTAAGAAATTGAAAATGAAATTGAGTTGTCAGGCTAACAAGCTTTTGGCTAGCTTCGGTCTCAAGTGGCTGGCCGGAATGGGAAAAAGAATGACTGACGACCAGTCTCAATATTCACATGACGAAGACTCAGTATAGGAAGTATCTGGTAGGAGGCATTGTAAGTGGCCAATACAGGAAAGAAATTATTGAGAATAATGAACAAAATAACGATCTGGCTTCCTTGATGGTCATACTTCAAATTGTAACCAGAACACCAGAAACAAACGATGAGAATGGAAATGACTATTAAGGACCTTCCATGATGGCGTTTTTTTAAGATGGCCTCGCAGTAAAAACCACATAACACTGGAAATCACCATGTTTTAAGTGAAAAAACCGTCAGGAAAATAAACTTGATTAAATTTTCAAGTTTCCACCTACGTACCTGCCCACTTCCATATCAAATTTATTTGATTGCTTTAAAGAAAATTCCGTTGTGCATTCATCCATCTGTCCTAACTGCCATTCCCGTTGCTAAGCGCCTTCATCGCCACACTCTGGTTGTAATTGCTTTAGCACCTCTCTGCCACAAGCTGCCCAGCCGCCCCAAGCTTCCCACCACAGGATCCTCTCATATTTCACTGGCATTTTCTCTCGCTAATGTCCCACTTGCAGTTTAAGGTCAGGCTTTATGAGAGCTTGTGTGTGTGAGTGTGTTTGTTCGTGTATTGGGGTGTATGATGTGTACAGTAAAATCTAAACAGGACGCACCTGTTAATGATAAACGCACTTAAACAGCATTTATATGGTATTTAATATTGCCATTAAAATGGTATAAATGAAATTATATCTTAGTATGTTTCTAAACCTGATATAATTATGAAAGCCAATAAATTTTTCCTTTTTTAAGAGTCTAAGATGTTCCTTCTTTATAAAGAAGGTTGTACATATTAAAAATGTATTTTAATGCTAAAATATTATGAGACCTATATCTCTTACTATGAAAGGCATCTAATAGATCTACTTGTACCATGTCTTGTGTTTAAATTTACAACATAACGCTCCATATTTGTTCCTTGAAATGAAGTCTATTTTCATAAAAAATCCAAATATGATGAATTAGATCCTAGAATCAGATCAGAATCGTGGCACTTTCCCCTTTCAATTTTAAAAGTATAAACCGAGTTCCGGATTCGTCCAATAAAATTTTACCGTACTAGAGATTTTATTCGACTCTCTTTTTTTTTATTCTCCGAGCAATTCTGCTTTCCTCCATTTGCCTCGCCGCCGCTGCTTTGGCCGTTCTAATGGGCGTTTTAACGATGTGAAGTCGACGGACGTCGTTGGCGCCACTCAAAAGTTAACCCAGTAACAACAACAAAAACAACAGCAGTTCACAAAGCAACCGGAAACTTCTATGCGTGTGTGTGTGAGTGTGTATGAGTGTTTTCCTGCTATTTTCGGCATTGTGCTAATTGAACTAAAAACTGGCAAAACAAAAAAAAAAAGGAAAAAGTCCAGAGAGCGCTCAACGACTAAATGAAACTAAGTAAAAAGCCTTCAATAACAGTGAGAGCAACTTGGACTGTAAAATAGTTGAAATTTTGCTGCAAACTCGTTCACAAAATCGCATAACGGTAAAAGGTGGCCATTTAATTTCGTTGTTCGAACACAGGTTGAGTCGCAACGATGAAGATGAAGAAGAAGAGGTAGAAGCGTAAGCGGAAGACGTAAAATAGGGAAGTGGTCGAGAAAGAAGCTACAGCATTGACTTGACCTAACTTCCTACTTTTATGGCAGCATCCAAAGATGGCCTTAGCCACACCTCCCACCTCCTCCCCGGCCATATTCTTCTTGGCCACAATCTCTAAGCCAAGAGAGTTGCTTCTGCTGCACGTTTTTCACAATCAATTCACGTAATCAAACAATTCAAGTGGCAAACACTGAAAATGCCAACGTCAACTGGAAAATTTTTGCGCTACCCGACCAACTGCCAACAACAGCAACAACAGCAGCAACATTCGCTCAGCATAGGTGAGTGGGAAATGCAAGGAGGTGGGGTGGGAGTGGGAGTGGGGCGAAGCGCCACACATAACGTGTGTTAGTGTTGGGATGAGGGTGAGAAGCTGCCGCTCAGCTCGCCATTGAACGTTGCGATTTATGCGCCAAAAACTATGCTTCGACAGCCACATGAATGAGCATCACAGAAGGCGCAGAGCGGCGCAGGGATAGGACGCCGGAGGAGGCGTTGCATGCTTGCAGGTGCACTCCACGAAATCAAAACAAGTGGACCGATTAACTATGTAAGCCACGAACACTTAATACTCTTCCGATAACATTAAAACAATTTATCACAAAGAGGGAACAAATTAATGGAAAAATGTATCTTCAAAATTAAAATAAATTAGTTATATGCCCGAGATACATTTAAAACAGATAAAATTAGTAAAATTTTATTTACCTAAAGCATAATAAAAGGTATATCTTATATTTAGACTTTTAATTTGATTGATTGAATAAAAATCCACTTTTAGAATGTAATTTTAAATTAAAAATTCTCCACAAAATAAAACAAAGAGTCAGCTAGAAAGCAAGAGAGCTAAAATTTCTCGACAAAAATAACAATAGCCGTGTAAACATAAAAGCAATTGGGAAATTGAAATAGAATTAAATAAGGCGTTAAACTTTGCTGGTTCGATTTATTTTTAGGTTGCCAAAGTAAAATGAAATCCAGTGGCCTGAGACTCCCCATTGGCCACCGTTCCGAGCCATATCGAAGCCCTCTTCGATGGCATGCTACCCCATTCCCGTTTAGAGAATTCTCCACCTCTGGGGCTGGCCAACACAAACACAAGCAAACTCCTTGTCGACGTCGCTTTTGGCTTTTGTTGACGCAAGAGGGAAAAATAAAAAAAAAAATATGGGAAAAAAAAGAGAATGAAACGAGAAGAAATTCTAAACTTGTGGAAAAAGTTGTCGCTAAAATGTGGAGAAAGTTGCCGCAACAACTGGCAAATACGTAAGGGAACGCTAGCCGAGAATGGGAATGCGAATGGGCCAAGGGAACGGGCCACATTTGCAGTGCAGTTCTGACCCATTTGCTGGCCTGGCCCTTGCCCGGGACAAGTTGATTGCGGCAATTGCAATTGGAAAACTGCCCGAGGGAAAACAGAAAAACTTTGCAGTCACACGAACAGACAACCGGTCGGAGTTGTCCGACTCGGACTGACGTCCCCCAGACCGCTTGGCATCGAAGATCTGCATATCGGATGGATAGTACTTACATGACATTAACCAATATGGCCAGACCCGATGTGATCAGCATGATCTTGGCATCCACTTCGTAGTCGCCGCTAATGAGACGTCCGATGGCCAGCCAGACAAGGATTCCAGTGATGACCCAGATCATGAAGACGGAGGCCATGGCTCCAATGACCTCAGCACGGTACCAGCCGAAGGACATCCTGTCAAAGATAAAGTGCAAAGAATTAAGTTAATGAAGTCTTGATAGGAAGTTGCAAAAAGTTGATAAAAAAATAAAAAACTTCAGATTGTCACTTTTAATATGAACTTAAAAGAGTCTAACTAAAGGGATCTAAAAGCAATTAAATATTGTTCAGCTAGCTCTTACTGTTACTGTGTTTTAAAAAATATATACACTTTAAGGAGGGATGACGAATTGCTATAAAATCCGAAACAGATAAGCCAATTGACAACCCGTCAAATTTTAGGCATAAGCTGACTCTCATTGTAATTCTACATCAATAACCTTCATAAACCCCTCAAAGCACAATTCTGACACATGAGATAAGCTCCTCGGCCGCACAACGCAATACAAATTGGAGTTGACATTGAGCCTGGCGAGTGCGGGGATGTTAAAAATTAACATGAGTTGATAAATGTGACCAAAATTTGTCAAATGCTATTTTAATTTCAGTCTCACAGGTTTTTACTTTTCGGGGCGCGGTCTCGCCCCCAGATGATACTTTTCGGGGCCCGAAATGAACACTCGAGAATGGGGGGAGTGTTTTTTGAATTTCCCTAATGTAACGAGCGTTTTGCATGTGCGTCCCCTCTGCTAATTTTTTGTATATTATTTTTTGGTTGGGTCAAAGTCAACACCTGAACGACGGCAACGGCGACGGCGACGAAGTCAAGGGTCGTTCAATTAAAGCCAAACCCAGACCAGAAAACAAGCCATGCCGCATCAGAGCGAGCCAAAGCCACCAGACCATACCCACCGCGCCACCGACCCACCAGAACACCGGTAACCGACAGGTAAAAAGGGGGCGGCTACGGGGCTACCACTCTCGTTATAAAATTGAAATAATGGCAAAAGGCAACAATTTTGCCAGCCTGCTAACTAATGCGATGCCAGAAGGCAGCAGGCAGCTACAGCAACGAATGTCTCGCCATAATAATACAATTTAATTTCCAGCAAACATCCGTCGTGTCCCCCATCCTCCCGGCATTCCCTCATTGTGTCAATGTATGGTGGAGCCCTCTGTATATGTGTATACAAATATATATATATATATATACGTTAGTTGGGGCCTTGCAGTTGGCGTTGCAAGTGCAGCCATTTGCTTAATGACCGCCTGCTGCTGTCGGCCCTCTAGTCCTGCGCCCTTGGTCCTTCGCCCTAGTCCCTCCCGGATGGAGGGTCCTAGCTACCTCAATGACGGTTCTGGGCACACTGGGTCTGAATCAAATAATTAATATAAAGTAGCCAAAAAACTTAATTGGAAGTAGCCAAAAATAAGTTTAATTGATTTTCTGTTAAAACTAACATAGTAATATAAGGTATTTTTATTAAAAATAGATTACATATTAAACATGACAAGAGTGCCAGTATAACAGATCCTACTTTTAATAAATCTATTTTATACGTAGGGATTTTTTCACTCCTTGATATATTATTTTGGAATTTATACCAGTATTTACATTCAAAATATCAAAAAATATCTTACAGAAACTTCATGAAGTTGTTATAGAATAAAATATTTGATTTATTCGCAATCAAACAGAGGTTTATATTAAAAAAAATGCATCAAGCTATAGCATTTTTCTGAATAATAAAACTAAATTGAAATAATCCACTGTATTATACTTAGTTGTCGTTCATTTTGCATTTCGTTTTCTGCGTTTGCCTTTGCAATTGTGCAAATGTGTTTTGTTTTGATAAATTAGGCTTGTCAACTCTGCAACGCCAGCGCTGGCGCTAGCGCCAAAATGGGTGGAAGAAGCCCGAAGAAGGAGGTCTGCGAACCGCACTGAAACCAAGCCCGACCAGAAGACCAGGCCCAAAAGAGACGCATTCAACCAGACTGAGACTGAGGCTGAGGCTGAGGCTGAGGCTTAGGCAGAGAGCCCTCTCCTCCGTGCAACATGCAGCACCAACAGCATCATGCATCTTGCACATAAACACTCAGAAATAAAAAAAATTTAAAGATCGATTATAAGTTTTTATATTAGCTCTATTTGCATTATTTATACATCTTCGAAATTGCCCAAAAAAGTATGCTAATTTTTTTAAAACCTAGCCGGGAGTTAGCAAAGACTGCCTCAAAAATAAGGTATCTGTTCAAAACTTTGGCTATTTATTTCCGATTTTTAGTTTAACAATGTTTCTTTTTATATTATATACAAACTTTACTGTTCTGCATTTAAATATATCTTTAACAGGCATTTAATAGTTTTATAGAAAAATGACATATTTTTCAAAGTGTAGCAACAGCCACCAGAGAGTACAAGACCAACTGGAACAAAAACAGAAGCAACATCAACGCACACCGACTAGGAGATGGAGGCACAGTCTGAGTCTGGTGGCATGAGCGAAATTTACAAAATTACCATGCAACACGCTTGAAATTGCAAAAGTTTTTCATTATTCACTTTGTGGCTGCAGTCGAGTCGTCGAGTGAGTGAGATTTTTGCATGAATGAGCAGAACGTGCCGTTCGCCTCCCTCCTTCTAGTTGAGCGCAAGATGGATGCCATGGCAGGAGGGGCCCCAGTGGTAAGGGAGTAAGAGAGGGTGCACTGTTCCCAAAGACCAATTGAAAAATGTGCAACGGCCGAACGTATAGTACATAGTACGCAGAGGCAGAAGCAGAAGCACAGACAGAGGCAACAGCAGCACCAGCAGCAGCAGCAGCAAAAGCAATAGCAACCATTGCAGCCACAGACGCTGGAGGAGAGCACTGAAAATTTGGAAACAGGCTTTTCGCCTAATTAGACGATGGCGAATGGGAAAATGCAGGCAGCAGCGGAGACACGGTTGCTTGGGAATTCAGAAACACAGGAAGAATAGTCCAGTCGAGCGACAGAAATTATGGTGGCAGAGCAAGCGTATAAAAGTGGAATATAAATTGCATGGCATTGCAGATACACTAGTTTGGTAATGGGAAGCTTCCTTTAAAGGCTTGACATTAGACGTTTTTTTAGCTAAATATTACTATTTTCATAAAAAGCATAAATATGATATACTAAACTAAATATTCAGTATCAATAAATTATTCGCTTTAACTTGAATAAATATTAAATTAAAAAAACTCTGTACAGATTTTGAATTCCCATACACATGCTTTGTCCTAAAAAATCTATTGCCTAAAATAAAAGTTTCGGGCTTGTCTCTATAAATTTATAGACTAAATAACAGTATCAGAAGTCGTCCTTTAAACTTCTTGTTTCAATTGACCATCAGATCTTGGTCATAAATACTCAAGTTACGTTTCAACATTATTTTTCCCAGTAAAGTCCCGAATAATCCTGCAGGTCCTGCAGTGAAGGTGGGGATAGCATATAGCTTGAGGCAAAAGTTGACACCAGCCAACGACTAAAAGGAATGCAGAAAAGATTGAAAGTTTACGTTTTATTGATTTCCCTTTCCCCCCAGTGACTTCTGGCAGTGTCTTCATTTGCCGGCTCCGGCTGGGAGTACTTACCGCTGCGTAGATGGGCGTCCGGCAATCCAAATGGCAAACAACGAGATCATAAAACTGGCGAAATCGGTGAGCAAATGTGCGGCGTCTGTTGCGATGGCCAGACTGTTCGATAGGACGCCACCTGTTCCAGGTCGGGTGCGAGAGTAAATAAATGCGCAAAAAATTAACTCGACAATCTGTGGGAATTGTGGATGCTGATTGGGGCTGGAGGTGGCGGGTGGGGGGCGACAATCCCTCGGCTTTGGTCGGAAAACAGTAAAAGGGAGGAGTTTTCACTTGCTTACTCTGCTCTTTCGTTCCATTTTTACACTGGAGAGACCCCAAGCACAACAATTTCGATTTGAAAGAACCGACAGAAAAAAAAGTGCAAAGTAAGGGACACAAAAAAAGAAATCCCTTCCTCAGACTGGCCCCGAGTCCTGGTTTCCGTCCGATCCGGGTATGGAACATTGTAGGTAATTGCAAAGCGATTAACGGCAACAGCCGTCGAAGCACCGACGACAACGTCGCCACTCGAAAATTAAATGTTTATTGTATAACCAACGAACCCGCCACCCATTCGCCCCGTGGCCGTCATAAATGGAGGAGGGTTGACAGCAGACAGTAAGCCCTTCCGGTCGCCATATTGTTGCACTTCCGGTCCTCAGTTTTTAATCGTCTCGTCGTTGTCGTTGTCGTTGTCGTTGCCGTTGTCGTCGTCTTCATCGTCATCGTCTTCTTCGTGTCCCTTTTTGCCTTTTATACTGTATCCTTTTTTTTCCTCCAGCCGTCCGCATTGTTTGACTTAACATTTTTTTGCTTTTCCTCTCTATTTTTTGTTTATTTGTTGGCTCAGATTCTCAGAGGTGAGCAAAATTAGTTTGGGAATTGAGCGAAAAGGGGAAATAGGAAAAGCAATTGGAAGAGCAAGGCAGAGGGTCAAGAGGCAGAGGGTCACCAGCAGGAGACAATAAAAGGAGGATTTCGCTACACCCACATACACATTAACTTGACTCACCCACGATTTCTGCTATCATAAAAACCAGGCACAATATGCTGGCTATGATCAACTTCCGGCGTGCCTTGATGTCCACGCCTTCGCTTCGGGCCCGGTGGCAATGATCCCGCACTGGAAAAGGAAAACGGTAAAGGATAATTAACACAAAATTTTACACAAAATATCTATTTAGTTGGTAATCAATGTTTTTCTTTCATAGCAATCTGTTTAATAATAATATTTTATATCATGTAATGGAATAATTTGAAACATGTTCAGACTTCTTTGCCGTTCTTGTTCGAAACAACTACATGGAACAATCAACTAATATGTTTATTAATACATATTGGTCTGATTGTATTAAATTTTCAGAATGATGTGCAGCTTGCCGAAACACAACAATAGCATATTTGGAACAAAAGGCTCGCACTTGATTGATTTATTTACATCGTGTTCTCCTATTACTTGTGTGCGGAATATGAGTCTTAATAAAATGCACAACCTCCACTTTACGCCATTTTCTGATTCTTTTAAGCCCCGATTAAGACTGCCGGGCGTACAATTTTTGCTCGAAAGTGTTAAATTAACAATGTGGCTGGCTGTCGCCCTGCACACCCATGGAAATCGCTCTGGATCCCCTTTGGGAAATACTTTTTCCCTTCGCCCATCTGTTATGCCGTTGCGCAGGCAATACATATTTACAAAACAGGCATTTAAATTTATTTAACATGGTACGTGAATAATGACCACCGACACTGCTCCTGCTGCTCCAACTGCTCCTACTTGGCTGCCACGCCCCTCCCATATGGATTCTCTATATGGCCCATTTCCTGGAGTTCCAAGCTTGTTTTTTATGTTATATTTTCCTTCTGGTTTTATTCTTTTTCGGTGTCAGTGACAGGCGAAAGTTGGTAGTTGCTTGGCTTGGTTTGGTTCGCTGGCTGGATGGTTGGTTGGTTGGTTGGTTGGTCGGCTAGGAGCAGTCTATTAAATACTTTATTGCATTTGTCGCAGCCGTATTTCATGCTTTGTCATTTCCGCTGCATTTTCTTTGCACTTGCCCTGGTCGCTCCCACTCCCACTCCTACATCCACTCCCGCGCCCCCACAACGCCCTCCCCATCTCAGATTTTCCCGTCCTGTTCGCCTTGTAGAGCAGCTTCCATTGTTTGGAGCGGGAAAAGCTGCAGGAGCGTTCAGAGGAAGGTGACTGCATCCACACACACATATGCCACACACATACGTATGCTCCAGCATATGCTCTACTGCTCTGCAGTTGGGAGCCATAGAGATGAGCTCGTGATGGGATGTACAATTTGGTGTTAATTATCCTAATTACATTGAAATCGAACCAGTTACTGAACATGTGTTTATTTTTGTTCAGATAATTGTGGGTCGCCTCTGTATATCCTTTTTGTGTCCCTTCAGTTCATTTTTATTCGTGCGTGTCACCCGACATGTGTGGCATCTCATCACTGGCCAGTCGGCCAGTCGGAGTGAGCGCGGTTTCTTCATTTGAATCCAGCGCAAGGCCACCGACACCAGGCCTTCGTCTGCCGGCAACCTCTTCCTGCTCCTGCTCCTGCTCCAGCTCCGGCTCCTGTTCTTGCTGCTTCGCCCGTTCACGACTCTCCACAGCCGTGTCCGCATCCGCATCCGCATCCGAATCCTTCGCTTTCACATGCTCCCTCTCGCACTTACACAATGGCAGTAACAATGCCAGCAGCGAAATTAAATTCCTGTGCATAACCAAAGCCCAGCACTGGAGGTACTGGAACAGCAATGGCACTGGCAGTGGCGAAGACTGTGGCACGTGAAAATTTCACCTATTAGACCCGCATCCAGTTTCGTTGCAGCCGAAGCAGCCGCATGCACTGCCAGCCAGCTGATGCATAAGAATCATCATAGTTGCAATTTAAACAACTCCGATCCATCTGCATCTTTAATTGGTCACCTTGGACCGTTCGCCTTGTTTGTTTGCGCAATGCGGAAAGTATGTTGAGGATCCAGAGCGCCCGGACTCTCGGACTCGGGCTCAGGCTTGGGGGCCATAAGGGGTATGGTGGGTGTCACATGCTTCCTTGGCATTCACGGATGTGATTTTTCTTCTTCGCATCCATCTCTTGTTTGCCATGGCAACAATTGTGCACTGCACTCGCACTTATAAATAATTAATGATGTCGGAGGAAAGGGTCAGCACCGAACACAACTCGATCCCAAGTGTTGGCTTACGAGCATTAATTTAATAGACGGAAATCTGTGACAAGAGCCCTTCTATTATGTGCAAATATTAATTCCAGTAGCTCGTCTATTGCTAAGAATGTTTTTCATCGAAAGACGAAAGGTTAAGTGATTCCTCTTTAAGTATGGGAATATTTTACCATTTTTTCCCGAGACAATGGATGCTTTGGGTGACTGGTTTACGATAAAGTCTCGTCAAAATTATTATTTGTCCATTTAATCAAATCATTCAAAAATTGCAATCTCCTCTAAAGTATGAATTATTCCTCATTATCAAATAATTGGACCTGGCTTTGTCTTCCTTCCTCATTAGCAAGTTACCTCTTGTTGATGCCGGTTCATAGATTTTGTATATATCTTTGGCAACAATGGGACTAGATGTGCCCATGGGAGCCGGAGACAACGTATTTGCATTGCTTAGTACTCCCGAACTTGTAAATCCTCCCATCTTGACCGTGTTTATCTAACGACTAACTACTTGACCGGTCTAGCAACAGCTCCGAGGCAACCTATTGGATGCTACTGACTAAAGCTATGATTGAATGCACGGAGAGCCCCCAGAACGGCGGCCTAATCCATTCTATGTATATAGGACTGGTATGTTAGTGCATGTTGTAATGTTAGTGAACAGTTTCGAGCATGTGCTGGTGGAGAAGTCTCCGGTGCTGAGACGGCTGGCTCGCAAACGTGGAAGTCTAAAGTCTAGACACAACTTAATTTCATTTCGGGCTCGTTCGTCTGCCAATAAATCGAATCATCCGAAAAAGAAGGAATATAAATATCGATTCTTCATTCGGCACTTTCGACTGGCAGATGCCTCATAACCAGAGACCTCACGAAATAATGAATATTCTTTGAGCGAAAAAATAGTCACAAATAATGATTCGCTCAAAATATTAATATCTAAAATTAATAAATATTAATATTAAAATATTAATATCATGGCTTTTCCGCAATCATTCACCGTACTAATATCCCTCAGAGAATAATCATTATTTTGTGATTTTTGAAATAAAAATCATAATAATTATTGACATTAATCATATTGTCCCTGTCCATAATAAATTAATGAAATAAAAAATTGAAAGCAAATTAAACTAACAACAGCCTGAACTATCTGCAGTAGTATCAGATAAAGTATCAGATAATGTAACTAAATATTAAATAAGTTCAAGTGTTAAGGATCAGGCATCAGACATCATCTCTTTACAGGGTAGAGTGCCAAGTATGAAAAATGTAATGCCCACTTCGTGGAGGAAATTAAAATATAAACTTGACACCGCCACATCGATTTCTAGGTATCTGACTATACGGAGTTACTCGGTTTGGGAAAGGAATGAGCCAAACATTTATTTGGTCCATCGACGATGTCATACGTAAATTATGGCGGCGAACGTTCGTTCCACTGGATCCTCCGCTCCTCCGGCGATTTATGACATATGGCCATAGTCGGATGCGGTCTGTTCTCAGCAGCGGTGTGTCAGCAAAGAGCATAAATTTTGATTATGCCCCATTTGGGGAAAGGGAGGCTGACGAAGGGAGATGGCCGGTGCTGGAGCTGAAGCTGGAGCTGGAGCTGGATGGATAGGTTGGCTGTTCAGAGCCACCATAATTTGGTTTGGCTGCCTGCCTCGAGAATCATCAGCTGATTGATGGCGGAGGCGGCGTTGCGCCGGGATATTGGAGTAGGTGGTAAATGGTAAGTGGTCGTCTGCTCACCGTATTCGTGCACCATTTCCAGGCGGCATTTGTCCAGAGCCGAAGTCGCCTTCATTCGATATGGTAGGGCGCCGTTCTCTTCCGTCGATTTCCGTGCCATTTTCGAATTAGCAAGCGTTTACCCGAAATTAAAGCTCCTCACTCACCCATATAGCTGCAGTTTCGGTCGGTTCGGATTATCGAGCTCCTCGACAAAAAAATGGGCACTTAGGAACAATCAAACATCTACAATATTATGTGTATATCCACACAAAATAAAACACGAAAATTACAATGTGAAAACTAATTTTGTTGATTTTTGTTGTTGTCGATTTTGATTTGTTTGCATTTGACTTTTAGTGCAAAATGCCGCTGCCTGCTGCGTTTTCTTGATAATTTATGAATGACTGCAAATTGCTCCGCTCCGAGGGAGTCCGCCCTGATTGAAAGCGACACGAAAGTGCCCCACAGTTTGTCACAGTCACTGCGACCCCACCTTTAACCCCATGCACCGTGCCGGCGCCCTGCTTGCCTTACCTTCGATGTTGTTGGAGCGTCCGTGTAAACAAAAAATTTGTGCAGGTGTTGAGGGCGTTGCCGGGTGATTGTTGTTGCCATTGCCAGCGCCTCCAGTCTCACCTGCTCGGCCCTGGCCCTGCTCCAGTAGGTGAAACGAAGGTGCTGTGCCATAGTTACTCCGGTGCGTCCGATCTGAGTTTCGTCTACAAGAAAATTAAGATGTTTCTGGTAACGAAATTTTTGTGATAATGAGTTTCAAAGGAGCTGCTGTTGCTGCTCTTTTCTGTCTCTACTTTACAATTTAAAATCAAAGCTAAGATCAAAACTAATTTGGCTTACTGTTAATTATAAGGTCAAACTAATTAAGTAATCCCAGCCATGAATGATGCAAGTCCCAAGTCTATTTAATAGTTAGATTGCCATTTTTAATGTCACGTAAAAGTCTGCAAACTAATGTTTTAATTAAAGCGGTTTATTTTGTATTCTGGGGTTTTTTCCCCTTTGTTTCCTTAAGTTTCTATAGAAATGTACTTGTTTTCCACAGTAAACAAGTGAAGGAAGCACGAGAAGAATGAGAAGTAACTGCAGCCGCAGAAGCAAAAGCAGCAAGTTGGAGAACTTTTTTGGAGAAGCTTCAACTCCAAAAACCCCAACTGAGAATTAAAACGTACCGTTGCCAGTGCCGGTGCCAACACAACGGCAACTGCGGCATTTAACCAGACACAATGTAACCGGGGCGTCACGCCCCCAACCTTCTCCGGCCCATCCGTGGACGGATCCTGGGCTAAAAGGACCCGCCCGCCCCGGCCCGGCCCGGCCATCAGCAGGCAGTTGCCACTGTAATGAGCTGATGCTTCGGAAAGCGAGGAAAGGGTTTTTTTTTTTGATAGGTGCTAAAATGAAAAGTGCAGCGAAAAATTCAATTTGAAGTTTTGTTACTTAACGCAAACTACGATGACTACTTAAAGGCCACGCCCCCATGCCCGCCGCCTTCATCAGCAACAGCACGTGAGGGTGCGTGTGTGTGATGTGCCCGTTGATAAGTTTGCCGTATGTGTGAGTGGGATCGGGGAAGGGGGCGGGGGAGCTGCTCTGGGTGGGTGGGCACTGTCGTTCGGCGGGTGTGGGAGTGCAAGTGCGCGTAATTTTTACTACGAAAAGTGCAAATGGCGCTAAACTACTTGCTCTGCAACTTTCCAACGCAATTGCAGCCGGGCGGACACAATGCAAAAAAAAAATGTTAAAGCTGCCAGGGGAGAGGAAGCAGCAATAAAATATGGCAAAAAAAAAAAAATGTATATGGAAGGTATAAGGAAAATACGTAGCCGGCGCACTTTATTTAAGCTCCTCTATCCGAACTTTTCGAGGCCTCTGCGCACCTAGATTCCCAAGGCCCGGGACCCGTCACAGTTGTCGCTGCTCCCACGCGGTCCGCTCTTACGCCTATTTAACAAATCAGCAGCTCATTTGGCGCTTTATGTTAATTTTGGCCAAAAGAGATTTTATTTTGGCCAACTTTTTGCGTCACGAAACTTTTTGGATAAGGCCAGAAGGCGATAAACCGTTTTCCTCTTCAACTTACTTGGCAATCGGTGTATCCTCGTTCCTGGTCATTGTATAATTAATTTATTTTTAATATTTTAGCCTCAATTAACAATCAAATTAACAAAAAAAGAAGACGAACTGCGGCTGCAACGTTACTACAGAAAATGTGAAAGACAAGTGCTCGTCAAAACGGGAGATCCCGTCCACCTACTTTCCTGATCAGAGGCTGGGAATGATAAGATCAAGACAAATAGCAGATAAGCCCAGATAAAACTTACAACTCCTAGGGTCTACAAAAGCTGAGAGCCGAGTGCAGTGCATGTGTGTTTGTTTTCTTGGTGGGAGAAGCGATTTGGATGAAGGCGTAGGGGAGCAGCGGGACTGGGCTCGAAAGTTCTTATCGGAGGAGCTCATCCAGAATGGGTATAGCACACGGTCTGCTAATTGCTCCCTTCAATGATGGTAACGTGCGGTAAGACAAGACTCCCAGCGTTGTTTACTTTCCGAGTGGAGATTTAGTAGGCCGCCAGATACAGTCGAGGGTGGATGAATAATAATCCCAAGTTAAAGTTTGGCGCCCAAGCGCAGGGCTGCCAGACACTCGGAAAAAGTTCGAGAGTTTGGTATACTTGAGGGATACATCAGCTTTGGGCCAACAGAATTTTGAAAGTGACACGTGTTGGAATGTAAATCAGTAATTTATAACAAAGTAATTTTTAACATCTAGGGATTAACTTTAATTATTACTTTAAGTATTACCCAAAAAGAGTTTGTTATTTTCCTTTAGGCAGAAACGTCCTAAAATAATCATCTTGATTCCAGAATATTAAACAGAACCACTTTTTATATGGATTTTATTATAAAACATTTTTTAAAAAACTCTCAAAATGGCGATCATGTTGAAGTACCCGTATAAACATACCAACAATCATCGCAAAAAAGGACACCCTTAACGGTATTAAAATAACGGTATTGTGACTATCGAAAGAACTCACGATTGAACCGTTACAAAGCACACCACCAACGCATGGGCGATGTTTAAAAAATCAATATGAAGGCCACAACGTGCAGGAATTCGCTTAAGTTTAGCAACTGTTATTAGCCAAAAATGTCGGGGAGTTGTGCAAACGAATGATAGCGAATAAATTGCCGAGACTGCAGTTGCAGTGACAAAATGCCCAAATAAACGGATCGAGTGCGAGAAACCCGAAAAAAGCGAGACCGAAGCACCAACAAGGCACCAAGTGATGGCCTCTTCCTCTTCCTCTGCGCGTGTGAACAACAAAGCCGCCCTCGCTTCCGCTTCCGCTTCCGCCGCCGCTGCTGCCGCCTCTGCTTCCTCCTCACCCACCGTTCCTGCTCCTGTTCCTGTTCCTATTCCTGGTTCTGCTCCCACAGCAACGCTCGGCGAGCTGATTGGCCAGCAACTGCAGCAACTTAACCCAGACGAGTTGATCTACAAGGATGAGCTGCAACTGCTCCTGCTCCTGACCCCCGTTCAGCGTCAGAAGCTGAGCCGGGAGCTCGAGGATGGCGACATTGGGGCGAGCACGTCGTCGGCACCACTCTCCCGCCCGGAGAATCCCGAGGAGGATGACGACCTGATAGGGGCGGTGGGTGGTTTGAGTCTCGCCTCCCCAACCACAACCACAGCGGCAACAACAGCAACGACCAAGGAGCCGCTGCTGGATTTTAGGTAAAAACAAAACCTTATAGTGTGTTGTGTGTAAAGGGATACATGTATACATTGTATATCCTTGAATTTCTATACGCCACACAAAAAACTTTTCACTTTTACTTTTTATTCGATTTTAACCGACAGCAAAAATAATGCCAAAAGAGTATTTTTTTGTAATACGGGTATTTTTGGAACCAAAAATAGGTTAGAAGCCAGTGAAGGACAAACGACCCATTATGCAAATTCATAATCCCCAATATTTGCTAAGGATCTATATCCCTCAATCCTATATCTCTCAAGTAAGATGTCCCCGACTTCATCACGTCGAGAAGATAAGGAAGGCTTGGAGGGAATCTAGAGGAGATCTAGAGAGTTGCAAGCCGGTAGTCTGGGTGACCTAAAGTTCTAGGGTGAGGATCTTGGAAAAAGGTGGACCAAACTTCTTTCCAATATCCTAAGTAATTCTACTCAATAATATTTATTTTGTTTAGTAAGCAAATGATGCTTGAGCATGAGTTGGTATTGAAATGGATAACAGAGTAGGGATAGAGATAGAGAACAGAGTAGGGATGGATAACACTGTTTAGTCTTGTCCAAATGTTAATATGATTTAGGGTGAAGTGTATCGACTTGATTTATCAATCAAAATCTTCGAAATCAGACCCCAGAAGGTCATCCATAAGATCTTGATCTTCTTGAGATCTAAGTGGTTTAGGAGGAGCTTCCTTAATTTTGCGCCACTCCACCTGAAAAGCATCGGGTGGATCTGGGATATAGTATGTCCCATTCGTAAACCGGATATATTCTCTTCCTCGTTCTTCAACGGACCATTGAGCACCGGACTCATCTTTAGAATCTTGAGGGGAACTGGGTTCTCCATGAGGTAGACCACATTGTAATTGTTGTCGATCCATGATGAGTTCCAAATTGAAATGCAAGGAAAGTTCTAGGATGAAAATGATAATTTTCTGGCTGCCTCCTATGATTATACATCTAGAATCCGGTAAAGGGTAAAATAAATAATGGGACCAATGGAATCACTGTGTAGTAGTGAGGTCCGGTGATGGAATTAATTTCATTTGAGTGGCTATGCTAATCTGCCAATAAGCCTCAGAAAATTGGTTTTGTAAATTTTCCAAGTTTTCGTGTGAGTGAATGGTAGCCGACAGCCGACAGGCGACAGGCAGCAAGCGGTGGGCGATGGCTGGCTATGTTGCTAGGTGGCTAGGGTAGCTACTAGGTAGGCTACTAGGTAGGTGACTGGGTGGTGGGCGTTGATTTATCACCCCTGGTCGTGGCTTTTGATTGCATGCATTCGTACGTTTAAGTTAAGCAGCATTGTTTGCTGTCGAATTCAGAATTTGGGTCACTTCGTTTTGACATTTGCCGTGAATAATTAAGCCGCCCTCCTTTCCCATAATTGCACAGAACCCACGTACTCAAATGGTTTCAACATCTACGCCACCAGACGGGCCACTTCAAGTCCGAGGAGGAGTCGCGTCGCCTGCGAGAGGCCGGGAACGATTCGTACCGCAAGGAGAAACATCCGCTCAAGGCCAGCGATCTTTTCACGGAGGCCATATTCGTGGCCCCGGCCCGGAATACGCTGGCCGCCGCTCTGGCCCATGCCAACCGCTCCCTGGTGCTCTACGACTGCGGCCTTTATGCGGTAAGAGCTCAACTAGTTGTATATTTTTAAGGTAAACTTATAGAAGCTAAAGAACTTTGTTACCAAGCTTATATAAAATCATTCGAAACATTACTGAATCACAATAACTTTTAATTCCCAACTCAATAAAGTTAATTTTCTTGTTCTAAAGGAACTCAAAGGATAATATAAATTATTAAACTAAATAGTATGAATTGTATTATATTTTAGGAATCCTACGACGACTGCCTATGCGCCCTGGATCTGGGCTATCCGGAGGAATACTTGCCATTGATTAAGCTGCGCCAAGCCGCCTGTGCCTTAAAATTGCGTAACTTTGCGCTCTGCGAGGAGCATCTGCATGAGCTCCTGCACGTAGAACTGAACCAGGTCTTCGAGACGCGAACCCACGAGCTCTGGCACCAGTGCGAGGTCCTCAAGGTGGAACGCTTCGAGATGGCCGTGCAAACGGGCGACGATTTGGACACCAACGACTCGAAAGCATTCGAAATGTGAGTGCCATTCAAAGGCTAGACTTTCCTTGGTTTTTCGGATGTAACACCTCTTTCTCCCACAGAGCATGGCTGGATAACTCCTCTTCACTGCATACCACCCGGGCCGTGGCCAAGAACGCGCTGATCTTCGAGTCAGAGGCAGTGGCCATGGTGCCGAGCGGCAACTGCCGGGTGTGCGACAATTGCGGGATCACCCAGTTCATTCCCTTCCCCTGCATTTACTGTTCCAACCGACTGGTGGTCTACTGCTCCCGCCAGTGCCGCATCAAGCACGCCTCGATTCATGCGGTGGAGTGTTTTGGCCACCAGATCGAGTTGTTCGAGTCCTTCAGCGAGGTGTTTGGGATGCCGCGCCTTCTCCAACTGGCACTTCGGATGCTGATAACAGGACTGCCAGAGATGTTGGCTCACTGCCGAAAGAAACCGACGCTTAGCAAGCTGTGGTCAGCCATCAATGGGGGACTGGTGGAGCGACAGGATATCGCATACAGTGCCGTACTGCGTCTGGAGCGACTGAGGGAGGAGCATGCCTCGAAAACGGTGGTTGCTCTGGCCCTGGCCTCCCATGTCCTGGCCATATACCTGAGCAAGTGCACCACCTTCTTCGAACAGTTGGAGAAGAGCCTGCCGTCAGCCTCCCGGATGTCGAGCGCCGAGTGGGAGCTGCTGTGTGCCGCGCTCCTAATGCGTCACATTGGCCAATTGCGTCACCGATCGCTCACACTGTGCCGATCCTTCGTCATGCCGGTGGATCCGCACGTCTTCTCACCTCTGAACGAGTTCCAGTTGTGGGCATCGCCCATGCGCCTCCAAGAGGGTCACCTCCATCTGCTAGCCGGCGAGGTGGCCGTCGTTTCGTACGCCGTCTATCCGGATACATTGAGTCTGTGCCGGCACAGCTGCTCCTCGACGATCTGTTCCAAGTTGTCCGGCCGCAAGATGACGGCGCTGGCCCTTCTCGACCTGCCAGCGGGCTCCGGTATCTACAACTGCTTCGCCAGTGGCAACTATCAGCAGATGCGCCGGGAGGAGCGCACCAGACAGCTCAAGGATCGCGGCATCAGGTGTCACTGCAATGCCTGTCAGCTCTCGCACGCAGATGATCAGTTCGTAAGTCAGGGAAACAGTTTTATTTAGTGTCTACTAATTCATTCTGGAGGAGTAACTGCCTCTCATTCCAGAAACGAATTTGCTCTACATTTTTAAGTTGTTTTCTATTTTAAAATATTTAATTAAATTTTACTTCCTGCAGCATAAGTTCCATCGCTACCGTTGTGATAACCTAAAGTGCATGGAGGTCTTTACACCCGACGCCCTGCCACATGCTCCGAATCTGCGCTGGTGGTTATCCGAGGACTATACCCAGCCGGAGTGCAATGGCGCCGAGCTCATAGTGTGTCCCCACTGCGGCGAGGCCCAGAAGCTGGAGTGGTTCTGGTCGTTCCACACCTCGCTCATCGACTGCGAGCTGATCGAGGAGCGCTGCAAGCTGTACGCGGCCATCGAACGGGCCGAAGGACACCTGATGGATCTGCACGAGTGCAAGGTGGCGCTGGCCAGGCTACTGGTGGAGCAGTGCCTTATGGTGCACAGGGGTGAGTATGGTCTCTTCCCAGACGGGCATCGTGAGATTTCATTAAATGTGTACTCATTGCCAGCTCACTGTTCCCACTTGGTTCAGCACTTTTCCACCCTACTTGAGATACTATTACGATATATTCTTTTTTTATTTTTAATAAGATTTGTTTACAATTAGCAATTGAATTATTTTCTAAAAAATATATAGCCACTCTTGAGTAGCAAAGATATATAACTCTATATGGAAGACTTATCCCCCCCTTCCTTATAAACTATCTCTTTATAAACTATCTTTCTCTGTCCGCTCCTCTAACTCTAAAATCTACGACGAAAATCCGAAATAGAGGGTGCCACCGTGCTGGACGACTGGGAGTTCAACAAGCTGGGCTCCATCATGCGAGCCGTACTCCCCGGCGTGATGGCCCAGTACGGCGGACAGTCGATCGAGTACGTGAAGTACTTCGCCTACTTCTGGGACGTGATGGCGCTGAGCAATTACAAGTGCAACGACCGGGAGCTGATGCAAATGCTTAACGCCTTGGAGTTCATCGCGGACGAGTTCAAGGATATATTCATAAACTACTACGAGGATTATATTGCGCCCAAATTTGCTGAAGAGTCCTATGGCAGTGTCGTAGATACGCAAGTTTAGAAAGTTAAATCGGAGGATGGTGAGCGAGCAACTCAAAAATACTTAGATCTGTTTTACTCTGTAGAGAATACAACAAAATAATAACAAAAAAAAACCGAAACCGAAATTTAGGAGAATTCTATTGTTGAAACCATGCGAGAGACACATAACATAACATACATAGATGCAAGCGTACTTTGTGCTATTATTTAAAAAAATGGTGCTGAGATATTAAATTGTACGAAACGAATGTTACATTCATTTAGGTGATTAAGTCGGAGCAAATCGATGCGAGGTGGATCATACATATTATTGTACTAGTAGGAGTCATATCATGCACATTTTGTTCATATCACACCTAGGAAATGATTAACTGATTAATTGATTGATATGGCAAATGACTTTTTCATTTTGCATTGCGAGCAATATTTATGAATCAACAAAATGCTAAAGCTGCAACTTCCCGGGCGCTGTCCCCTGATCGCTCTTTTAAATTTAGTTAAATTTTAGACCTAATCCGGAACATCATACCAAACATCTCGGGCGAGCAGCGGACAGCTCCACTGGATCTATTAAGTAAATAAATAGATAAAACAATGCAACTCTAATTATAAGCATTATTTTAGCTTCTGAGAAGCTTCTACCTAAGCTTAGACACCAATCCCGATTGTTTGCATTACACAAAATGATTAAATTATATAAACACCATCCAGATAATCCATAGAAGTCCCTCAATCACAGACATACATACATATGTATTTGCTTGCCAACGGGCAGCCTGACTGTAAGCTTTTAATGCTTAAAAATCAGATAGGAATCAAACGCAATCGCTGCAGAAACAAACAGACAACAGAACAATTTTTATTAATTAATATTCAAATTGTATTTAACGAACAAAATGTTTTTCAAACCTCGCCTTAATTTTTTGAAAGTGTTTTGGATTACGAATAGAAACGAAATAACGATCGAGAAACCAAAAACAAATACAAAATGCACTGAAAACGCAAAGACCAGGCCGATCTCACACCGACACACCCACATGTGGACACACAGAATCACACACGCGACGAATATAAATAAATACCAGATACAAATTACAAGATACTTAAACCAACTTCTAGTAGCTAAACAAATGCAATAAAAATTCTTTTTAACAACAAATTTTTTGGCCTTTCACTGGGAAGATGTTCAACCATGTTGTATTTTTTTTTTCAATGATTCTCTTACTTAAATTTCTAAAACAAAAAAAAAGGTAAATATTTAAATTAAACTTCTGGTACGCCAAAACATAAATACCTAACTATAAAAAAGAACTCCACAGTATTCTCACAAAAAACTATATTTAAAAAACAATTAGATATAATTAACCTTAGCTTATTTAACATTCTACTTCATGCTTAGGATTACTTCTTTGAGAAGAAGTTCATGATTCCTGCTTGCTTAGTTTTGGTTGCATCTTTGCCACCTTTGGCGGATGATGGCGGTGACTTTTTCTTAGCAGCCGGAGCTGCGGCTTTGGGAGAAGGCTTCTTCTTAGCAGGCTGGCTTTTAGAGGGCTTGCGCTGGGTAATAACAAATCCCTCATCATCCAAATAGGTCTCGTTAGCCGGCTCCGTGTCCATGGACTCATCATCTACAGTGACGGGCTCTGCCTCGGTTGCCTTTTTGGGAGGCTGCTCCTCGTCCTCTGAATCGCTGATGCGTCTCCGCTTGGATGCCATGGGCTTCTCCTTATCGGACTCATCCTCTGAGCCAATCACCTTGCGCCGCATTTTATCTAGTTTCTCCTCCTCGTCGGACGACTCGGCACTCTCCTCGTCGAACAATTGGACGGAGGTGTTGGCTGAAGTTTGCTTCTTCGTGGGGGATGGCGATTTCTTTTTGTTTTTGGGCGACGACTCTTTCGGCTTTGCAGCTGCCGCTTCCTTTTGGGCGGGGGGCGACTTCTTTGTTCCGGGTGGCTGCTTCTTGAAGAAGTTGTCCATGGTACTCGATGCCTTGCTGGGCGTCGGTTTTACATCCTTTGGCTTGCTTCCCGCAGGGGCTGCAGAGAAGAAGCTACTGATGCTGCCCTTTTTGGCTGCACCTGTTTTGGAGCTCGAGGCCTGCTCTTTGGGCGAGGTCTTTTTGGACTCGGGTGACACCTTCTCTGACTCCTTCTTAACCACGGACTTAGATGGCTCCGACTTGACTGACGACTTGGCCGTTTCCTGCTTAACCATAACTTTAGAGTCCTCCTTTTTCACACCATTGGTTAGGGAAGAGGACTTTTGAACACCATTTGTGACTGGGGTAGGCTTGTCGACTCCGTTCGCACCTGCACGCTGCTCCACTTTGCCCAGTTTCACCTCCAGGTACTGCATGGGCTGGAAAATAGTGGCAGGGGACTTGGAGCCCCCGGCTATTTCCACGCTGTACAGCTGCGACTGTGCATCTTTCAGTTTGGACAGCCAATCCTGCAGTTTGCCTTCCGGCACCACAGTGTACACCTCGTCTTCTGATGCGGTCTCAGATCCTCCTGCACTCCGCTTTCCATGCACCAAGAATCTCTTCTCAAATTTCGTAGCCGGTTCCTGTTTCTTAATGTACGCCTCCAGGGCCTCGTTGACCTCCTTGTAGGGCAGTTTGTACTCCTCCAGCAGGTCGGTGACCATGATACGACGGTCGAAATCAATAAGACAATCTTCTAGAGCCTTTTTAAGGGACATTTTGGGGCCGCTGTTTTCGTAAATAAAAATTGCGCGAAAAGAAGCGAGGACGAGGTGCGAGCTTAGCTATTTTATTGGTAGATCTGGCTAGCTTGAAATTCTAGTTATCGATAGTTGGTTATCGATACAGGTCTGCTAATCCAGGTCAAAATTAGCTTGGAAGTAAATTTTAGATAAGAGAAGTGTTGTATTAACTAGAAAACTGTATATTTTTTATATTTTAGTTATTTATAGTAACACGCCATAACGTTTAATCACCCTCGCATTCGATCTGGCAACGATGTAAAGTACCTCATGACAAAAGCTTCTTGCTATATATTTTTCGTAACGCATTTTCAAACCTGAATTTATTTTTGTGAGATTCACGACTTTTAATAAATGTTTATCTGTTTAGTTGCCCTGTTATCCCTATTTATAATAATAAACCGAAATAATTAAACCTTAAATTTCATTACACACTTTAATTATCCTTCAATATAATATATTATTTTGTATAAATTAATAATAATGTATTCTTCAAAAAATAAGATCTATTCATTTTTGAAGAGTACCACTCAAGGGCAGTGAAAATAAAATGAAAGGACAGGAATGTCTATCATGTATACTTCCTGCTCTTTACCTGGTGAGGAAAACTTGCATATGGCAGCAAAAGATTCCCACACCCGAAAAACAAGAAGAAACAGGCTTATTACCATCGTTATTGTTATCGCTATTGAAAAGCGCTAATTGTGCGCAAATAGTGAGCGCGCTAAGCTCACACGTGGAAACCACACCTGTCAGTAAACTGCAAGCGCGGCAAAAACTGCAAAACTTTGGCAGAAGGAGCCGGAGGCGAAGGTGCCCAGGGATGTGTGGAATTTGGGGGTTAATTAGACTGGTCTTGGGAGCAGTCGAAAGGGAGAGTTGCTAGTGGGTTGGCAAGGAGATGCACCCTTTCCGTGGGAAATGTCACTTTCCCTCTGCACAATGTCACAGTTCATATGAGCAATGGCCAAACAGCAACAACTGCGACAAGTGTCACGTGCATATGAAAACGTTACGGCGGGCGCTTTATGAATGAAACATCCACTATTGCATACCTCGATTCTTCGCCTCCGGGGCACCTTGACGACTGGCCACCCAGTCGACCTCCCATCTCATCCTCCCAACCGCAGCACCCACCTCCCACCTCCCATCCGTGGCGCAGCAAGGCCGCAGGACACATGCGCAACGCCATCGCCAGGCAGCATTTGAATTTTGAATATGAATTTTGACACTTGATTATCAGCGCCATTCCGCAGTTCGCGGCCAGTTGCAAGAGTGTGCGGACGTCTCTCCGCCAACAAGAAGAACCGGAAAAAATAAATTGGCGTTAGTGCGGCGGAAGTTCAACTTGGACTATTTGAGAGTGAAAGTGCAAAAAAGAAAGAACACAACGGAAGAGGGCATTAGGAAAGTTTGACACTTTGGTCGGCCGTTGATGCTGTGAACCAAATTGCGGATTACAATGGGCTGCTCTGTCGTTTGGCTGCTGCTCCTGAAATGCATTTACTTCAGCTTGGCCAGCTTCTCCGAGCTGAACAATTGTAAGTTGGCGGCCTGACAAAATCGATCTATTCAAATTCGAGAATGATTTCTTGAAATATTATTATTAAATATTAGGTGTGGGAGGGGATGATTTCAAGTGTATTGCGTTTAAAAGGATACTAGATAATATCATAGATAAAAGAAACTATAATAGAATTGTAGTATTTATATTCTGTATAAAAATGAAATAAAAAAACACTTTGTTAAGAAATATTTTCAATAGTGAAAAAAACAATAAAAAAAAGCATTGACATTCATAGATAGATAGTATATTTATTCATTGATTTCTTAATCCATTTTAATATTTATTGTAAAAAACAATATAATTTTTCCAAATTAATTACAAATAAAATGGCTATCTAACAAGCTGCTTTGGCAACAGAGATTGTAACTGAAAAGGTCCGGCTAATTGACTCCATTTAACGTGCAAGCTGGCCGAAACAAAAGCGCCAGCGAAAGCGTCATAAATAGCCAGGGGCTTCGGCCCAAATGGAAGGCGGCCAGCAATCGGAAGTCCACCGAGTCCATAAGTGAATAAACTGCGGCCAACATATTCCCCAGACGACGGGCGCAGGACTCAGGGCGGGGGAAGAGTTACGAGGGTTAGCTTCCGCCAGGAAAAATGGTCTGCTCCAAGCAAGAGGGGCATGGGGGCAGTGGGAAAAATCAAAACAAATTTTCCTTGACTTTGGCGAGCCAAATACGATAAATATATCAAAATTTGTTGCTTAAATCAATGTGCCAAATGCAAAATAAACATAAATATTGGCAAGCCAAGCCGCAGTGCGCGATAAGAAAGTGAGAAGTGAGCGGCAGCAGTAGCTCCGAGGAGTGATGCACGCCACCCTTGGCCATCCCGGGTGTCCTTCCGACAGCTCCACCCCATCATACCACCCTCCCCAGCACAGCGGGCAGGCAGACAGACAGTCGCGGAAAGGCGACGTTTTCCCACTTCCTATTGCACTCGGCGATATTTTATTTTTTTTACTCGTACCCGGTGGTTTCTGCCGCTGAAGTGTCGGCTCCTCGGATGGGAGTGGGAGTGGGAGTCGGATTGGAAGTAGCAGGAGGGACTGCAGTGGGTTATTTTCCATTTCGCCATTCATTTTTTTGGCAGACATTGCGTGCTGATTGTGATTCGCTTCGCCTGCACTCGCCCGCAGACAGTTGGAGTGTCTAACAGGAGACAGGACATTCACTTTCCGTTTCAAGTTCAACGGCGTGGGTATGGCAGGGATTTCCAGGGAGAAAGCAGTTGCTTAAGCCTTATCAGAAATTTAATTTATACAAAACAGTGACTGCTACTAACTACTCGTAGTCAATTGCCTACATAGTAAAATTGCCAACAACAATGGCATTTAGCGACTAAAAAGTTCATCACGAATATACATTACCTTCCAGGCATAAAAACACCATAGAACCAGTATGCATTTCAGCTAATACAGTCAGAAAAAAGTCTATCTTTATACAGTTTATATAGTTTTTTAAAATCCATCAGAAAAACTTTCAGCAGAAAGCCACCTCTTTGTTCTGAGTGGACATATGGATGTGTTTTATGGTTAAATGGCCCAGCTAGCTCCTTTCTTCGGAATGTTTCAATATGCAAACATGCAATAGCCAAATTGCAATAACAACAGCCGGCAGGAGCAACAATTCCAGAAACCATATCAACCGAAGCCAACATCAAACAATGGCGTCTCACACATTAAACGGCCGAAAAGAGCAACCCTAGAAACGGACCCGACACCCTGCCCGTTTACCGCGGACCCGGGACCCGGGACCCAGGACCCAGACCCAAACATAATCGCAAATTATAGGCTATATGGCCTGGCGTCGTAGGGTCCCCCAATTTGATGCTAGTTTGGTGGAAACACGCCCACACCCGCAGCGCAATCAGTTTGGGGGCTTGAAATGACTTCCAACAGAGGCGGAGGGGGGCAGACGGCACTGTAGAGGTGTAGCCAGGTTTTTACAATTTTCCAGGTACTAGCACTTCCCCCCGCCCCAGACCACTAGGCTCCATTCGATTTTTGCATTTTTTCGGGTTATTATTTGGTCATAATTGTAATTTAGGTATTTGCTGTGTGAGGGGCCTCGGCCTCGTCTCCTGGCCACAAAATCATGCTACTTGTTAGGCATGTGATGTGATTTCTTTTTTCTGGCCCGGCCCATTCCTTTTATTTGTGGTTTGGGGCTTTTGTGGTTGGAGCCCCAGCGGTTAGAAGGTGGCAGAATTTGAAAACTTGCGGTAGGCAGCTTGGCTGAAAATGATAGCTAAAGTAATGAAAAGTAACATCAGCCATCATCCTGCAGTCATTTTGAACTTGCGGTATGGGGTTTGGACTTGAGAAACAAGAAAAACTAAAATTTGTTTTTATCTAAATTTGTTTTAACTAAATATTGTTTTTTATAACCAACAGAAAATCAAGAAACTACAAATGTAACTAACAAACATTCTTGTTACAAAAAAAAAGGTATTGGATTAGGAACTATCATGGAAGATTAAATATTATCTTTAGTATTTAGCGTTAACTTTGTCCGAGTTTAGAGATAGTAGGAAATTGGTTTCCTCTAATATGAGTTTTAAAAAAAGACTCTAAACTTCTACCTTGAAATAAGGTGAGTTATGATATGTTCGCTTTGAGACAGTTATAAGATATAGTCGGCCGATCTTTATTCAATTTTTAAGATTAAAAATATAAGAGTTATATCATTTCATAGCAAGGAAGATTATAATTGGAAGGTTAGCTTTAAAACTGAGGGACTAGTTCGTGTAGATAAATATATATCGACCCAGGAGGTGGTCCTGATAAGGATCCTAAAAGATTATAAGGTCGAAAAAGTCTTCCTCCAAGTTCTTAAATATGATTCTCCCCCACAACGAAGGTCGTTCATAATCAAATATTAATTTTCATAATTGTTGGATTATTAGCTGCTGGCTCGACTAAACCCTAACCTCCACAAATTTATGACAATTTTGAACATCTTGCAGGACTTTGGGGCATCTGGCAAGTATTCCTGGTAGGCCGTTGACATTCTGCAGACAGGGGCAGAAATGCGGGTGAAGAGCAACCTAAATAATTATCCTTATAATTGTGGATTAGGAATCGCCAATGTAAACAGGCAACACATTCAAAATGAAAAACACTTTTTTTAATTCAATTAAATGTTTGCGCCTCAGTTCCCCAAAATGGGGCGCGCCAAATGCCAGTCTCTAACATTTGCAAGCCTCATAAACCACCCCACGGCCCACCCTCCTCCCGTTCCCGGTGTCTGCCCCATTTAGTCCCGTAATGAGGATAACCATAAATGTCAACCAATTGGGTTTTGGTGCAATCTTCCTTCCAGCGGATCCCAAGTTCAGCGGTCCCATCAACAACTCGACGGTTCCCGTGGGACGAGATGCCCTGCTGACCTGTGTTGTCCACGACCTGGTTAGCTTCAAAGTGGCCTGGCTGCGAGTGGACACTCAGACCATTCTGAGCATCCAGAACCATGTCATCACCAAGAACCACCGCATTGCCATCTCGCACACAGAGCACCGCATCTGGCAGCTGAAAATTCGGGATGTTCAGGAGTCGGATCGCGGATGGTGCGTCTTTAAAATTTATTTTTAAATTATTTATATCCTTTAGATAGGAAA
The DNA here is from genome assembly GCA_035045925.1 of Drosophila atripex. Classification (NCBI taxonomy): domain Eukaryota; kingdom Metazoa; phylum Arthropoda; class Insecta; order Diptera; family Drosophilidae; genus Drosophila; species Drosophila atripex. The sequence goes on from JAWNOP010000070.1 coordinate 14,156,871, forward strand.
CTATACCAACATCCTTAGGTACATGTGCCAAATCAACACAGATCCCATGAAAAGCCAAATGGGCTACTTGGACGTGGTGGTGCCGCCTGATATCGTCGACTACCAGACTAGCCAGGATGTGGTCCGCTCCACCGGACAGAATGTAACGCTGACCTGCAGTGCCACTGGAGTGCCACAGCCCACCATCACCTGGCGGCGCGAGGAGTCCGCGCCACTCCTGCTCACCAACGACAATGACCGCGAAATCTACAGCGTGGAGGGCCAGAACTTGACCCTCTGGCAGGTGCAGCGATCCCACATGGGCGCCTACTTGTGCATCGCCTCCAACGGAGTGCCGCCCACCGTGAGCAAGCGAGTCATGCTCGTCGTGAACTGTAAGTGGAGGCCAGTTAGTTATGTTATCCAGTTACATATATTTGACTTCAGTTGCGCCCACCATCTGGACGCGCTACGACACCATCTATGTCGGCGTGGGACAGAAACTAACTCTAGAGTGTGTGTCGGAATCGCAGCCGCCGTCTGTGAACTTTTGGCTGAAGGACTCGGAGCTATTGCAAGGTGGGTCCTACGAGTCCGTTACAGTGGACCACGTCTACCGGATTGTGATGCGAATCACCCTGCGCCCCGTCACCAAGCGCGACTTTGGAGAGTACAAGTGCAGGGCCAAGAACTCAATGGGCGAGACGGATCGCATCATAACAGTGCATCGTAAGTCGCAACATGGATCTATCAAAATTATCAAGAATCTGTAGTAACTCGTCCTTAGATAAAGCCAAAAAACACGGACAGCACTCGCACCAGACGGCGTCCCGCGAGAACCAGTTCATTGTCATTGAAGGTTTGTTTTTCCCAAAAAAGAAATCCCTTAAAGGATTATAGATTGTATGCTCTATGTTTCAGAATACATTGCCAACTCAGCTAGGAGGAACCACAGGCTACTGGTCCTTTGGCTTATTTTTCCTTGTTTTGTCAATAAAGTTTCCAGTTTTTAAGCAATCCAAACACCCGGTGGTTTGTCTTTCAGCCACTTGTGAAGCGCGACTGCATCTTTATATTGCCTAATTCACAATTTAATATTAATCATAAACTTGGATACACAATTGTCCGATTAAAAGGGTAGAGTACTGCAGGTGAGAACATACAATGTGAGGTAAAATCAAGTATTTTGATTATATTCTTGTCTGGACATTCACTTTGACTTCGTGCTAGTTAGTTCGGCTGGCTAAATAAAATTCCTCTAGAACAACAATTACATTAATCGTCATACACTTTAAAATTAACTACAATGTGTTTAGTTATGTACAATTGAATGCGTTCCGGATCAGTCGATCCGTTGACCCGAAACTCGTTCCACAACTTTACGCTTAACATAGAGGAGATTGAACTAAGGAGACGTGTTCCACAGGCGTTTGTTTAGAATAACTCGTTGTTACCTAGTCGCTACTCCCCATCGGTTGGGTTGGTTGCCTTCTGTCTGTATGTTTTCTAATAAATTAGTGTGTTAAAAGTTAGTACTAGCTATGAGCGTGTCGAGGTAGGCTTAATAGTTTGTTAGTTGGATTGGCTTACAAATTAAGAGCGTGGTGTTTTCTTCTTGTCTCTGTACGTGAGGATGTGTTCATGCACTAGCCTAAAACGAATTTCTAGAACTACGCTCAACTCGAGCTTTCGTGGCCGTTTGCCACTTTTGAGGGCTTCTCCATATTGGGCACTTCGATGGCCGGCGGCGGCGTGGCGCCCTTCGCCTTGGCGAGAACGTCGCGCTGCTCGTAGATCTCGTTCACCAGCTTCTTCACGAACGGATGGTTGAATTTGCCCTCCGTGGAGTCGAAGAACTCCTGGTGCTTCAGAAGGCAATTGTCCCGCTTCTCGTACTCAAAGGCCTGCATCACCATGTCCAAACGATCCAGATCCTTGACGAACTTGCTCTCGGCACTCTGTCCATGCTCGTATTCCTGCGAATTGAATCAGATTATTCGGAGGATGTTTCGGAGGATGTCTCAAAGACTCACCTCAAATAGCTCCATAATGCGCTTGCCTCGCGGCTCGATCAGCTTGCAGATGTCCTCCATGGCCTTGAACTCCATGGCCCGTTTCTCGTCTTTGGACACTCCGCAGAAGGGCGTTATGTCGCCCACCAGACTCTCCGCCAGATCATGCACCAATGCCAGCTCCATGCAGCGGATCTGGTTGAGACCCTCGCTGCCGTCTAGGAGGAAGGTCAGCATGCTCATCCGGTACATGTGACCCGAAATCGATTCGCAATCGTTGACATCCCGCAGCACCCATCCAGTGCGTTTGGTGTGCTATCGGAGGAAGGGAGGAGAGGGTCAATCAGAATTCAATAAGAGCCAAATATAACCAAACAATGTGTGAATGTAACATTAATTTCCTGGCTACAGAAACCATCCTCCACCTGCCACTTTAACTAATTAAACCCACTGGCGGAGGCGACGATGGTGACATCGTTGCCGGGCTGCCTCGTTGCACACACCAAGGTTGGCCCAGACCCTTGCCCCAGACCTTCACCCTAAGCCTGGCAACGCGGCGGGTGTAGACTGTTGCTATTTGATCAATAAACGTTATATTTATAGAAACCGGCGGAGGGCAACAAGGTCCAAAAGACGTTGCACGTCCATGGCCAATGTGGTTCGATTCCCGCCCGTGTCCGATGCGAAATTGAGTTTCCCGCTTCGTTAATATCATGGTTTAATTAAAGTGCAAGAAGTCACTGCCTATATGCGACAATATCAGTGACTTATCAGACTTAATTGATTAGCTGGCCTGATCGGTCACGTAATGATTTTGGACTTTATCAGAGGACTTGGTCTTTTATCTTCCACCAGAATGCACCGGGGACACTACCATCATGATATTGGTTTTCATGAAAGCTCAATCGAGCATGTAAACAATTAGACAATTAGGGTAATCTGATTAATTGCTCTACCTGGTGGTGGGAGGGTTATCGACCAACAAGAGAACCCCATTAGATTGAACAAATTTTCAGGGTTTAATGGTTTGATTATACAAAATAATTACTAATCCGTAGATTCTAGATTCTTCAATATATTATCACCTGAAAGAAACCTTCACCCCTTGCGAAGCACCCCCCGTTTGCTCAGATAGCTTCTATATTTTGAAGGCCAAGATCAAAGTCACGCGTTGCTTTTCTTTTTCATTTTGCCTTTGCACGCTCTATATGCAATTGGAATACTTTGTATATATCATAGATTATAGAACTGCCTGGGGGAATATTTGGGGTGTAGTTTGTCGGACTCTGTTGTCCGGCGGACGTCAATGCTGACCGTTGTTGGTTGTTGGTGGGGACTCATGCCCAGTCATCTACCCGAAACAATGAAAATTCAAACACAAATGAATAAAAATTTCATCAGCCTCACGTGAGCTATTTCGCTTTTGCTCGTTTGCAGTTTTGTATAGAGATTAGTGGATTCGGAAACCGCAGGCCCAGTGGAACTCAGAGCGAGTGGACGTGGGTCAAATTACAAGTGATTTGAGTTCCCAGTTGAACATGTCGATAAGAAGGAGTCCCGTGCCTTTCAGCTGGGCTGATTAGATAAAAACTTGATGGCTTTAGGGCGTGTGGGGAATGGCGTTGTCAGTTCTATGGCTTACACCCAGCTGTTGAGTGTCTACTACATATAGATGCCCTTTCATTGTGGCGTCTCTATCTATTTCTTAGTTTGTATTGGCTGAACAAATTGGATATTATATCTATTCGAATATCTATATAAATATATATTGTTCTTTTGGCAAGCAACTATACAAATGCGTTCGAGGGGACGAAGTAGCGAGGCTGTCGCTGACATTATACAACATTTTTGAATAAATTCAAAACAAAAAAGAGACAAACAGCAAAGAGCAGCGATAAAATAGAACAGATTATACGAAACGTAAATAAATACTTTTTCGCGTTCTATTAGCTTTCGTTTTCACACTTTTGTTTATTTTCTGAGTGTCGGTCGGTTGGGTGGGTTGGACATCTAAACAGTATTGTGATAAGGTTTAGTTGGAAATATTTCCATTTCAAGAGTTTCAAAAAACCATGACAACGAATGGAAAATCATGAAACTTTCAAGTAACTTTTCGAAGTACACTTTTTACTAAAAACTTTTTCCACTTAAACCTTGACATTCTAGCTGAAGGTTGCCTATTAGACTCCCTGTATCTATGGTATCTGTATAATCCCATCATTAAGGCCAAATAAATAAAATAAATCCTACAATGGTTATATGAAGCTGTTCATGGTCATGACGCCGCACTCTTGGTATAATTTTTGCGAATAAATCCACTTGTCAGGGGAACTCGCAAAGATTCAGAGTCGCTCACTCCGAGAAGCCAAATCAAAACACTAAGGGGAGCCCAACGCTAGCAGAAGTGGGAAAAATCGATGCACACACATGGCGGGCGGATGGATGGAGAACTGGTGATGAGAAACTGGTTTCCTTTACCTTCAGGTTGCCGATGAGCTCCATGAACTGGAGGATCTCGCCGAGTCCGGTGTTAAAGCAGGGCTTCTGGCCGGCACTGGCGGATGCCGAGGCCACATCGTGACAGGAGGCGCCCAGTCCCGTGGGCTGCTCCACCTCCTTGTCGCCACTAGCAGAGATTTCGTCCGGCTTGTGGGCTTGCAGGGGCTCCGCCGCCAACGATGACATGGCGAACTTCGTGGTGGTCTGCTGCTGCTGGTGCTGCTGCTGGGGATGGTGCTGCGTGGCTTTGGCTCGCTGTCCTGTGGCTGGTTGCGTGTGAATGTAGCGCTGGATGTCCTGGCTACGCTGCTGCAGTAGTTTCCCTGCTGTGAACTGCTGTGCTGAGAAACAAACGCCGTGCGCCGACTCCGACTCTGAATCACCGTGACTGTGACCGTCCGCGACTGAATGTGAACTGTGAGTGCTGCCGAAGTTAGCTTGACTAGAGTGCTTTGGGGGAGCTTTGGCTGTAGCTGTTGCCGCTGACGTCAGGTAGCCCACCTGGCGGAGCAGTCGGCAGAGATCGCTGCCGAGCAGCTGCTGCATAGAGAACATGTCGGCTGTGAGGGTGAGCGATCTCGGAGAGAGCTGGCTGCGCGGGATCGTGGGCTACAAAGCTACAGCCCCGAGTCAGACACGTGATGTGTGTGTGCCGTCTGCTTGGGCTGTGGGGAGAGAGTAAGAGAGAGCCAAGTTGATTACTGCCTGTTATGAGTAATAATCGGGGAGGTTTTAATCGCATGCGATATTTGTAATTACAGTTTTACAGCCACCTAAGAAATTACTCGACTTGACTAGTTTTAAAGCCACTGATTAATATATTTCTTTTTTTTTTTTTTGGTACAGCCACTTGAAAATTAAAATTACTATTTATTACTATTTATTAGAAATTATTAATTCTAATAAATCGATTTTATCCACATTACGAAACTTGTCTCTAATATTTACTCTGTTATTTTTTTAATATTATTCTGCAGAGTAATTCTCTTTGATATTTCACTTAAATACATTTAAGCGTAATTTTTTTCATAAAATATATCGTTATATTTTGAAAATTGAAATCTTTCACACACTCTTCACGTGTAGAACTGTTATAAGCGTTTCTAAATTAATTATTTATTGCAAAATACCCATTATAATAAAACTATATGAACCGTTCAAAGTGCAATTAATGACAGAAACAATAGAATCGCCTTATCAGCAGCCGACAGTCTAATTTTCCAGACACTCGTATAAACATAAATGCGAGGACAGATGGGGTGGAATTATTAGAAGCTGATTTTAGTAAATTAGATTAGTTTTTTATAAAACCGACTATTCTAGAAAATTTTGGAAAACTGCCTATGCAACTTAATTCGATTCCAGGCACTAAGAAAGTCTCTTTAGTCTGTTAATATTTGGGAAGAATACTTTTTTAGTACTACTGTTTTGGTCGCGGGTGTTTTTTTGGCTCGTCGGCTACCTTGACACCACTCGGGGAGTGCAAGAAGTTCCGTTGGACGGCGGGAAACAAATATAGGAAGCGATTCCGACGACGAGACAGGCACCTCAAGGTGATGATTTGGGTATTTGCGTGTGGCGGCTTGTTGTCTTCTAGTGCCCAGAGGTGTGTGTGCGTTTTGTGGCACGTACGCCGACCGTTGCGCGGTTGTTGTTGCCCGTTTTCATGTAATATCAACGACTAGGTGCTCCGCCCGCCAATGGCGAACTAAAACCTTTAATTCGGCAACCCAACGCGACCAAGACCGTCGACGGCGCTGCTTTGTAATTAAGAATATAAATATCACTAAGCTAATATAGACACCTACACATTCAGACTCGGCACACGCGCACAACTACAACAAAAAAAACAACAAAGCCAAGCAGAAATAGTTAGAATTACTAACGGAATTTATGCAACACCATCGCCTGCATTCTGCTGTCACTGGGGCCTTTTCATTGCTCCTCGCTCAATGGTTGAATCGGTCTCTCCGCTCTCTCCTGCTCGCCGGACCAGCAACAAAGTTACGCGATCTGTTCTGTAATTCTATTTTTTCGCAACAAATGCTAGATTTTCGATTATTGTTTTTTGTTCTTGTAAACGAACAGCTGCTGCCAGCCGAGTGACCGTTTTCGGATCCCTTGGAATGCCAGTGAACGGCTGATAGCGCGACAGAGTGACCGTGCGGCGCATTCCTCAAATACCAAGCACAGAACACCTGTTTTCGTAATTCGCACGTTTTGTTTGTAAATAAAGAAATTAATTATGTTGGCGCCAATTAAGCACTTGTTGGGCAACTACCGCATCGTCCTGGCCAGCGGCTCGCCGAGGAGGCAGGAGCTGGTCACCATGCTGGTACGTAGCACCGGAAACTTACACATCCTGAATGTTTACGAATTATGTCGTTGAAGGGCCTAAATACCGAGCTATGTCCTTCCACGTTTGAAGAGAATCTAAACCCGGACGACTACAAGGAGTTCTCGGACTACATAGAAGCCACAGCCCTTGGAAAAGCAGAGGAAGTCTTCGACAGATTAAGTGCCGCGGGGGACAACAAGAATCTGGTAGTAATTGCTGCCGATACAATGGTTACCTTGGGAAAGGAAATCTACGGCAAGCCCAAGGACCCTGCCGACGCCATCAGGATGCTTGAAAAGTAGTTACTTGATTGTTTTATAGTTTCATAGTTATAACACTGTCTATTTTATAGTTTATCTGGAAAATCAAACCGTGTATTCAGCGGAGTAATACTGAAACATGCCAGCGGAGTTCGCAAATTTACGGATATTGCGGACGTTTACTTTGGTGAACTGTTACCAGAACAAATCAAGAGCTACGTAGATTCAAAGGATCCTCTGTAAGCTATATGGGAACAAATTCTAAGGATCATTATTAGTTTACCCCTTACAGCGACAAAGCTGGAGCTTATGGTGTCCAGGGACCTGGCGGCGCCCTCATCCAACGCATCGATGGTGACTTTTACTGCGTGATGGGCCTGCCACTGCACCGTCTCTGTTGTGAATTAAACAAGTTATTTCTGGAAGACCTTCCTAACTGAATTGCCAACGTCGCGCCCAAACTGCCTTCAATGTATGCGGCAACAAGCGTCAGAGGCTACTCCCGACACGGTGACTTTAATCTTGGTTGATAAGCGTCTATATCTCTACGCCTTGGCGTAGGTTTGTTTGTTTTTTTTTTTAGCTACAGTCAATTAAAAATAAAAATTTAATAACAGCGAGCTAAAATTATTTATGAGGGAGCAAGTCACAGTGGGCGATAATGTGTTAAATTTACAATTTAAACGTACAATTTATGAATTAAAAGTGTTATCAATAATTTCCATCACAAGATATAATTAAAAATTTGACTGTTACTTTGCGTTGTAATTCAAAAATTAAAAGTTTAAGCTTTGGAACCACTGTTCGCGTAGCGCTTTGACTTTCCCTAATCATTTACAATTCGTAAAAAACAGAGCAACACAATATTTTTAAAGATAACACGATTATATAAACGAGAAGAGCACAATAAATGTTTTCATGAGCTTGTGACAGGAAAGCTAGCTCAGTAGTCTTCAAACATTCACGTAAAACGGACCGATCATGTCCCAGCAGACGCAGCAACCGGCCACCCCCAAGAACTGCTATCAGTTGTGGGGTGGACGCTTTAGCCAGAAGCCCCACCAAGCGCTCCAGGCCCTGAACAATAGCCTGCCCTACGACTCGCGGCTCTACGCGGACGACCTGGACGCCAGCAAGGCCTATGCCGAGGCACTACATAAAGCCGGGCATCTGGACGCCGCCGAAGCGGACAAGCTAGTGAAGAGCCTGGAGCTGCTCCGCTTCGATTGGGTTGAGGGAAGTGTAAAGTTCCAGCCGGGCGACGAGGACGTGCACACGGTCAACGAGCGGCTGCTGGTGGAGATCACTGGCGAGCTGGGCCAGCGACTGCACACTGGCCGCAGCCGCAACGACCAGGTAGTCACTGATATGAAACTTTGGCTGCGCAAGGCCATTCGCGAAACCCTGGGACGCGTCAGCCGTGTGATTGAGACGGCCACCCGGCAGGCGGAGGAGAATCTGGGCGTCCTTATGCCCGGCTACACGCATCTGCAGCGCGCCCAGACAGTCCAGTTCTCCCACTGGCTGCTCTCCCATGCCTTTGCCCTGCGTGAAGATGCCAAGCGCTTGATCGAGCTCCGGGAAAGAGCCAATGTTCTGCCCCTGGGAAGCGGAGCCCTGGCCGGAAACCCTCTGGGAATCGATCGCCTATGGCTCGCGGAACGTCTGGGTTTTTCAGGTGTAACACCCAACAGCATGCATGCGGTGGGAGATAGGGATTTTGTGGGTGAGTACACGTCCAATTAAACGACAAAGGATCGACCACTCAAGTCATTTCAAAGTCGTCTATACTGCGAATTAAGTTCCATTGATTTCTTATCAGAAGATGACTTGGTGAAGATTATATGGTTAGGAGACTGATAAGAGTTATTAGTTGAGTTGGATTGTTATTTATGTACTCTAATGTATATATATTATTCTTCGTTTTTTCATCACTATACATTCAAATATTTAATAAAATTTATCTTCCATCTTTCCCAGTGGACTTCATTTACTGCTGCTCCTTGGTGAGCCTCCACCTCTCCCGTTTAGCCGAAGATCTCATTATCTACAGCACTAAGGAGTTTAACTTTATTCGACTGGACGATAGATTCTCCAGTGGCAGCAGCTTAATGCCACAGAAACGGAATCCCGACAGCTTGGAACTAGTTCGGGGTATATCTGGTGTGATCACTTCCAATTTAACGGGAATCATGATGACTATCAAGGGCACTCCGTCCACCTACAATAAGGATCTGCAGTTCGACAAGGAGTATTGCTTCCAGTCCTTTGACAAGCTGTCCCAGGTCCTCGAAGTGACCGATGGTGTACTGCAGACGATGCAAGTACAGCGGGATGCGATGGAGTCGGCACTAAGTACCGATATGTTGGCCACAGATTGGGTGAGTTGATGAACTACTCGGCATTTAACCTACTGAAAGCTTCCTGGAATCATTTGTATCGGTTCCTGGGTTCCTTGTCCAGGGATGCCCATTTTTTGTCCAATATCCACCCAATTTTTGAGCGGAATACTTTAAACGATTTGGAGATAGATTCTCCATCATTCTGCATCAAAATCTAAAAACATTTTTTAAAGATTTTTTGGTAACATTTTTTGGGGCTTTCCCTAAAAAATGCATGTGAGGACAATCTGGCTCCTGGCAATGGCCATATCTTGGCAAAATCCAATCGATTCTTGAGTGGATTGCTTGAAACGATTTGTAGGTAGATTCTCCATTATTCTGCATCAAAATCTAAAAACAAAATATTTTCTAGATTTTTTGTAAAATTGTCTTTAAAAATGCAAGGGATTAAAATCTGTCCCCCGCGATGCCCATTTTTTCTCCAATATCCACCCAATTTTTGAGGGGAATATCTTAAAATATTTTTAGATAGATTCTCCATCAATCTGCATCAAAATCTAAAAATTAAATATTTTTTTATGTTTCTGATGATTATTTTTGGTTTACTTTCCAGGCCTATTATCTTGTTAAGAAAGGCATTCCCTTCCGGCAGGCCCATCATTTTATTGGTAAAGTGGTTTCACTGGCGGAGGATCGCGGCGTGGGCATTACAGAGGTGCCACTGGGAGAGCTTCAGGCGATATGCCCAGCCTTCGGATCGGACATCGCCAGTGTGGCGGACTATGCCAACAACGTGTCGCAGTACGACGTGATCGGCGGAACCGCCAGCGCCAGTGTCGTGGAGCAGCTGCGATTACTGAAAAAGTTTGCCAAGGAATTGCGCAAACAGTCCTAGGACCGAAGCTTTATTTTTTTTTCGTATCGTTAAAAAATTAAAATTTAAAAATTACAAACGGATCTCTTTGGATGTGTTTTAAATTTATGTGTATACTGGTATGAATAAATATGCCGCAGAGGGCCTAGTTCACGCTGGGACTCTGGGGCGTGTAGGTGTAGGGTTCCTGGCTGCCCTGATCGCCATTGCCCAACTGCTGGTATCCGGTGACAGCCGAGTTTTGGGGCGGGGCCATCTTTCCACCGGAGATGAGCACGCCAAGGCTCTGCTGCAGCTGCCAGCGCCTGGCCTCCCGGATGGACTTGTTGCGGCGGAGAGTCTTGGCCAGCATGAAGGCACAAAGAACGCCCAGAAGCTGGACGAAGGACACTGTGGTGGCTCCCGTTGCAATCAGCATGGCGCTCTGTGACACAATAAAGTTCATCTTGTGGAAGCAGCCAGAGAGCCAGGCTCTCGGGCAGGTAGCTTCGGTGGCGCCGTCCTCATATGTGGGACTCTCGGGGCAGCAGGAGTTGGGCACCACCACGTCGTCGGCGGACAAGGTGAGGTTCTTGTTTGGTGGATAGTAGTCCTTCCAGTCTTCGGGCTCGTTAACGCCGCAGCACTTAAACTGTAAAATATTCATTGATTAGCTAATTTCAAATAGTTTCTAAAAAGAACCTACTTCAGACTGCATTAAGTCCACACAAACTTTCACATAAGAATCGTCGTTGTATTCGGCCATGGCTTGGTACATGGTGCGCATCAGCATTCCCTTAACCTGGGACTGCATCACGAAGGCGGCAATAGCTGCCGACACCTCCAGGATGAAGACCAGGAACAGGCAAACACCATACTGCAAAGGAAAAGGAGATCATCAATTTTATTTCAAAAAACGGTTGTTCATTATCTTTACCAGGTTGATCAACATCACACTCTCCTTCACGGCTCCATAGGCTCCCAGAGTGGCCACTGCAATTAAAATGAAACCAATAGCAATAAGCAGGGCCGGAGGCGACGAAAAGTGTCCATCGATGAAGATACTTAAGTCTCCAAAGATCGTCTGGATCGTAGTTCCCACCATGATGAGGAGGATGGCGGTCAGCTAAGGGAGGAGGGAGAAACCATTTCATGTCACAGCAGCTCAGCTTTTCGATTGTGAATAGGTGAGCAGATTTGAAGCGATGATTTGTGAGACATGCAATCCCTATATAGTATACAATCTGGCAACTAATACCCCCATTTGTTTTATATGACATTGTGAAACGGCAATATGGCAATATCTTGACTTAAAATGGGAAAAATATTATACGATGTAATAATATATAAATAAATATTATAAAAAATGGAATATAAATAAGTCAATAACAAAATAATACAAAGTAGATTATTGAAATAACTAATTGGTTACATGATGTTATATTTTTTTCTGAGTGTATGAAATTGTATGAGGAAAGTAAGCTGTTGTTGACCAACAACAAACATCCCCTTCGATTTTTCATTTGTTTTTTATTTGCATTAGTGAATTTAATGTTTGAAATAGGCCAGATTTTGTTTCCGCACGTGCATATAGAAAATAATGAATATTCCATCATCAGAACCGAGCCCACATACTTTAGGAGTCACTATCTTATCAAAATGGGGGTACATTTTATAGATTGACTGAAATTCAGGTACAACAAAGTTTCCAAAAATATCGATCGAAAACAAAAGCTTTTAGATGGGCCAATTAAACTAAGCATTCAACTCAAAAAATTTCATATATTTTCGATTATAAGGCATATCTTAGATCATAATAATGGTGATATAATTATCTCAAGTGTTTTTAATCTTATTAAAACAAGACCCGCCGGAAAGTCCCCTCTTTGTCCCCCTGACTTTGTTCTTGACCCGTTTCTCTTTCCCTAAATATTATTCTCTTGGCTCTCATATGATTTCCTATCAACGATATACGTGAACGCAAAATGATTCACAAAAGGCCAAAAACTAAAACCAACACCCACACAATTCCATTGCTGATAAGAAATACGGTCTTTTTGATAATAAAAATGAAACACGCAGAAAAATAAAAAGTGACTCAAGATGGCGGATTGTGAATCACGGAGTTTGCAATGCCCTGGAGGATCAACTCACCGCAAACATGAAGCTCACAATAATGAGCATATATTTGGCGCACCGCATTCCAGAATTGAGCTGCAATTCCCGATTCGCCATTGTGAAATTTCGAATTCTCCCTGGTATTTAGCTGAAATATGTAAACGTTTAAGTAACAGTCACTTTCCGATATGAATATAGTATATTGGTGACTTTAATAGGCCACCGACCGCACACGAGCTGTAACGTACTTTAACTTTTGCTAGTTACCCGTGAACTGAGCGGGGACCTGTATGGCGGAGCCCTAAACGCAATCACCGAACAGGTCTCTCCTCCGGTGACAGTTCGGTCGCTCTCCCACTCTCCGGCAGGTGTCACTCGCCCACTCATTACTACACACGAAAAATATTTCGTCTAATTGAGGGTAAAAATTTTCAAAAAACGATTGGATTTCAGTTTAAAACCATTTGCCAAATGTAATACCTTAGATTCTTTTGTTTAATAAATATAAAATTGATACAAATTATTTTTATAAGTTGCATTATGGATATTTTTAATCATTTCCTAAGCAGTTATTTATAATTCAGGACAACGGTGCGTATGAGTGATTTTTTTAAAGCTTTTATTACTTAATACGTATGTGACTACGGTGCGTATGATTGAATTTATTTGTTGTTTTCTATTAATCTATTAGTTCTCCATTCGTTTCTATTAGTCTCACAGATTTTTCTCTCTGCACCTGTGACTTCCAATCGCGGGAAAACTTTCCAAGCGGCGCTTATCAGGCACCAATTGTTCATATTCTTCCAGTTTGACAAATATTTGATAAGATAATGGTTTCCTTGTTTTCATTAAGTGAGTATTTTGCAATGAATTAAATTACTGAAATCGAATATTGAAAGTTTTGGACTCTGCTGGAAAACCGTTAATGGGTCTACCACTATATCTAATACCAACTACTAATTTACTTCTGTCTTCCCTGCAATTACATTTACATATATGCATTGCTTTTCAAGTTCACTCCCCAAGGCCGCGAGCTCAAATCGAGTATATTATCGATTTGAATTCATTTTTAAGTGAGTCAACTTTTATGGTTTATCGATTTTTTAATCGGGCTGCACTTCCGAATAGTTTGAATTATTCACGGGTAAACTCAGGTGTGTTCACTCGTGAGTATTCTAGTTGGTTGGCTTATTTTTGGAAACAATATGAACAAATAAAGCGATGGCGTATTCTTACGTTATAGAACTATTGAATTGCAAAGCTTTAAGATTAAATATTTCGCTGGAATAGATACATAAGAATATGTAGAAAATATTGAAATGATAAAAAAAATGGATATTATTTAAAAAAATTGTTTAATCCAAACAAATATCAAGGATATAAAATATTCCTTGGATTATTAAGCTTTTATAGTAAGACGCATTTCCTTATAATTGATGAAGTTTTGTTGGCTTCTGTATACACATACTATTGTTGTATATTTATTTGTGTACATGGTAAAAAAGGTTTACCAAATTACCAAAGGTTTACCAAAGGTTTAGTGACAAATAATGCATTGAATTTTATTGATTCCGAAAGCTCATTCGATAAGATTGGCTTTGTCGAATTCAGTCAATAGTAACGCAACAACAAAGATAAGCCAGAAATAAAGTAAAATGATTTCTTCTGGAAATATTTCGTTAATTTTTCAAAGGTAAATTGGATTTACCAATATTTTATTTATACAAAGTCATATAAGCAGAATAATAGAAAAAAGTAGCACTATGGTTCTAGTCAAGCCTTAAATGTAAAGATCAGCACTGGGCTCCTGTGACGAAACTCTTACAATTGAGTTTTAAATGAATCCAGTGATGCCGTTACGGATTTTGATTTCCCGAGCTATGTAGCAGGCGAAAATGACGCCAAAGAACTGCAAGATAGAAATTGGTTATAAAGGTAAGTATTGGCAGTTTTATTTTTGGTAAAAATTACCTGTAGAATAGCTATGACCACGCCAGCAGCACCCAAGCTGACCGCGTGCGCGGCAATGTAGTTGGAGAAGCCTCCGAGACAGCCGTCGGGGTGGAGTAAATCTGTACTTGCAACAGTATTCGTGCAAGAAAGGGTGCCCACCTGTCCTACTATGGGGGTGCAACACGAAATGGGCAGTTCTCCTGAAGGGAATTTATCTTTCCAGTCCATGTAGTTGTTAACGCCGCAGCAGTCGAAACTTCGCTGAACATCGTCCCAAAGAGCCGTGGTCGGGTTTTGAGTCACGTTGTTGTATTCCGCCATCGAAGCTTTGAGCGATTTTGCGATCAGGTCGGAGGCGTCGCTACGGAGAACGTAGCCGCTGATTCCGGCAGCGAGCTCCAGGATAAAGATGATGGCCAGCATGATCGAGAAGCTCAGCACCAGGCAATAGTTCTCCTTGACAGCTCCCCAGCATCCGAAGAATGAGATCACGATGATAAATGAACCGATCACGATCAGGAACGTGGGGATCGAGAAGAATTTTCCGGCCAAGAAGAGCTCATAACCAGTGTAAACCGCTCCAACTCCGGCACCAACAGCTATCAGAATAATACCCGTGATCTGGGAATAAATAATATATTATCATCAAAATAAATAAAGCGAGCTTACATAAAATATTTTAAGAATATATTTCCATCGCTATCTATAAGATAAATTTATTTCGGGAATATTACTTCAAAACTAATCCATTAAACTGAATATGTTTATTTTGTATCATAGGCACAAATTAATATTTGATAAGATAATAATAGAATTCAACGGACATAATGGCTCAAGTTACTTAATAGCATGCTGATTATAGTGATATTATTATAAATGATTTTTATAATCTTATTTCTGTTTCTCATATAACCTTTCAAACTGTTATTGAAAACAACATTGTTGTTTGATTTATAACGAATGTGTCTAGTAAAATTTTCTAGATAAATTTAGGAAAATAATATTATCAGTCTGCTAGTGATTCCCTTGATCAGTTTTTCCTATCTAATCTTCTTTCAAATATATCGCTTTAGTTGACCTATGGCTGAATGACTCATTCGTGCAAAAGACCAATTCTAAAACTTACCAAAAAGATCAAATTAAATCCAAATAGGGTGTACTTCACCGCATTGGCACTGCCGGTTAAGAGAGACATCGTGGTCAAATTGTTTTAATCTCTGTAGAATAGAACGATGTTATCAATTTTATAAAATTGTATGAACAAAGAAATTCAACAAACTTTTACGTGGGTCAAAAACACAACCTGCTCGGAACGATTTCAAAAGTTAAGTAAAGTTTTGTGCAGACTAACTGGGACACCAAGGAAAGTTTCATTTCTAATCAACATTTATATGTATATATTTTTCTTATCAGCAAATGATAGCGCATTCTGCTTTTGTTTAAGCCAAATGTGGTCAACCTACTGATGTGCTTTTTTTGTGGTTCCTGCTGATGTTGCCGAGACCAAGACAAGATAAACAAAAATTTTGAAACCGATAGATAGAATCGGGCAAATAGGTTTGGCATTTTTTTTTATTCCTGTATAAAAATAAATTGATTAATTAGAGACAAATTTTTTTTTAATTTCAATATATGTACATATGATGGAAAACAAACGTTTTTTGTTTATTTCGTTTTAATAGAGGCGTACCATTAATGCCTTAAATAGTATCGTTTAAACCCTTCTTCAAATTGAAGACAAAATTTCAAACTGCTGTCTAATGCATTCGAAAAGCCTATAAATTTTAATTGTTTTGTTTGATTTGGATGTTTTTTGTATCGTTTGATAGGGAAGCCATCTGGCCAAGGGTGATCGCTTCGCTTAATAGATCGGTGACTCATTCGTGTGTCATAACCCATTGCCAATATTTATTACACACTTTATAAATATTACTTCGCACTTTTTTAAACTAATGTGTGATTTTTTTAGGTATCCAGTATGATCTCAAAAATGTCATTTTGATAAAATAATTGTATATTTATGCCCATGGCAACTGTGTTGGATTTTAGATTACTGGTCTACTTACATACCGCGCAGCAGGTGGACAATTTTTAATTTGACGTGACGGCGGTTCGACAACAACTGAGAGCCGGCTCCCTCACATAGGATTATTTGGTAGGAGAGACACTTCAAAACCCCGCCGTAATCGCGTTTGTTGGTATGAGTTTAGTGATAAAAAAAATTAACGTACTAGTGTATGAACTACTTGTGTGAAAAGCTGCGAAAAAGCTTTCCAACGAGCTACCATAGTTCTGCGAAAAAGAGAATTTTTACTCGCCTCAATATCCCACGTTTTTTTCTTGGATGACAGTATGATTTTATAATTCCCACAATCATAAGAAAGACCATATTTAAATACAAAATAATTTATGAATAATATATAAATGTAATTTATTTTTTATTCATTTTTTCTTGTCGTATACTAAATGCTATCGAAAAATATATATGAGTATCATTTGTTATTTTTAGTGTTTAGTTTTTAGTTTTCATTTTGGGGATTTGCTGGCATAATTTTTAATACTTGAATTTCGAGTGCAATGCCAAAGCGTGGGGGTGAACGTGTGAAAAATGTGAGGGAAATGCGAACAGGAACTGGGACTGGAACATTCTCAAAGTCACATTCTTATTTGGGGTCGAACATTAGACAATCAGTTAGTTTACCCTTGCCAACTTTGGATAATTACTTTGAAATTTTTTTCACAATGCCCGAAAATTTCAAAAATTACCATTAAAGTCTTATCGAATCAGGGGGATGGTCGTTCATGTGTTAGTGGCTAATTGCATAAGTAAGTATATCAATTAAATTAAATATTTAATGTTTTAGTAGTTCGTTGCTTCGTCGGAGTTCCCATCATTATTTTCTATCCTTGCCATGGCGATCGCGTTGATGCCTGCTGGCTGCAATTGTAGTCGTTGTCAGGCTGTGCACATGGTGCGGCTGCTCCCGGTGGCCATGTCCCGATCCGTGGTGCTTGGCACTTCCGCTTCCGGTATGATGGTGTCCATTCAGTGTGCTTTTACCGTGTCTGTAGAAATGGAGAAAGGTTTACAATTCAGTATTTTATGGTAAATGAAGATAAAATATTTTTAATATATATTCTACTATTTTATCGTTTCCAAATTTCTACTTCAACTACGGAGATCCAGTTGCTAAAGAAATATAGAATAGAGCAAGGCTTAATGTCATTGATGTCGTTTGGATTGGAGTTGTGCATCGTTTTTTGATTAATTCCAATTTCATTGATGAATTCGGTTGATCTTTTTCTGGTTTCCAGCAACATGTTCATAGTCAGTTTTAGAGTTGATTCTACTGATAGAGTGGAGCGAGTTTCGGTTTAGTTAGAGATTAAATAGAGTGAGTTTGTTAATTGCCAACAAACATGCAAGCTCAGACTAGAGTTTAGTTGTTATTGAAACGAAGAAACCATATTAGTTGGAGTTTTGGGTAAAAGTTCGATTTCAAGGCTACATTGTGGGGAATTAATAAAACGCTTAAATCATATTTGGAGAGATTACAACATACTGTTCCAGATAAAACCAAACATGCAATACTGGGTGTTAGGAAAGAAATCAAAATTTTGAAAACGCTTACGCTGTGAAATGTAAAAACAGAACCAGACAGGCCCTTTTTGTGCTTGAGTGCTTTGGCCGAGTTTTGAGTTTTGTGTGCGCTCCGAAACAAATAATAATCGAAATAAACAACGAAATTAACATCTCTCGCACGTCAGTAATGGTTTGTTTTGTTTTGCTTGGTTTAGTATTAGTAGGGAACACAGTGGGTGGGATTAGACGGCAGTGGGATATAGAACTCAATCGTGCATTTGGGATTATTTTGGGTGTGACTTTGTGACGAGATCCTTGCCGGTGTAAGCCGGTGCAAGTACATGTGTGTTTTTGCTGATTTTTGGTTTCTTGAGGGTGCTTTAAATTCGATCTCGAGCTGAGCGATTCCAGCGCTGACTATGAACATGTGCAGATGCCGAAGGGCTGGTGGGTGGACACGCTGCTGCGCACCTGCCGCATCTTGAGGCGCCTCGGCCAGCCGCCCAATCGACCGCCCGCCCTCCTAGCCACCGCTCCCGCCGCCGCACCGCCGCCAAAGAGCTGCGCATGATCGTTGCTCAGATTGTTTTGGTACGGACGCAGCAGCTTGTCCAACTTGGCCGGACTCTCGCTGGTGGCATACAGCAGGTAGTTATCGTACACATGGCTGACACTCGAGTTGCGCTTGGCCGGCAAATAGGGCATAAACGCGAAGCTCGAGGTAGTCGACTGGGTGGCCTTCAGGGATGGCTTCCTGCGGCCAACACTGCGGCACTTCAGCGTAGACTGGTTGGAGTAGCTGGGCGGAATCATCTCAAGCTTGGTGCGGTACTCATAGCTGGGTGGCTGGCCTACGGGCACGGGGATGAGGGATCTCTTGCGCTTGGTACGCGGCGGAGGCTGGGGAGTCTCCAGAGGAATCCCCTCCATTTCCTCGATACTGGCATAATCAGCCTCGTTTTCTGTCTCAGGTTCAGTAACCTCCTTTACGCCTCTTTCGGTTATGTTTTTCGCGGCCTCCTGGTCGTCGGTTTGTGTATTGGCTAAATTCGTTACGTATACGTACGTCAGTTCGTTGTGCGATGTCGGTGGTGCTGATGCCGAAGTGGTGGTTGCTGTATGGTGTGCTGTGGTTTTCGATGATTTTTTCGCGCTTGTTGTGCTCGTTGTGGTTGTGGTGGACTTTTTGTGTGGTGTCGCTGAGTCATGGCTGCTGCGATTCGATCGGGTCTTACTTGGTCGGCTGCTCTCGCGGGTGCCCGAAGTCGTGTGTTCACTGTGCCTAGAGCGACTGGAGTGACCTGTGGAGGTAATGGGACATTTTAGCAAAAAATTCCTCTAAAGTATTAGCGAGCGAATGTATTCTTAAGTTATCTGTTTTAGACTAAACTGTGTGTAGGTGTGAGTGTGAAAATGTGGATATTTAGTTCATATTTATTTTGTTTAATAACTGATTAGAAAGCCTATATTTTTGGCTTCTGTTTTTCATTAAAAATCTATACCAGTTTGTTTTTAGAAACTAAAGAAATTAATTGCTCAAAGAATATACTTTTGTCTCAAACTAAAAATATGTTAGGTGTTTTACAAAAATTTGTGATTTGATGATTGAGTGCCTCAAAAAATGTTTATTAATTTTTGTTTTGATATTTTCATTTAAACTTTAGTGTGCCTCAGCAGATGTTCCTAATTTCTGCTTAAAAAAGTGCAATTTAGTAGAGTAACTGACTCTTCTCATTTGAAAATCATCTCGCAAACCTAATACGCTTATTCAGCCTCTGCGGCTGAGTGGCACCCATTATAAGCAAGCCCAAAACAAGTAGTTCTGTAAGAGACGTGACCGCATTAACAGGATCATCTTTTAAATACTTTTCTTTTTTGCCAGATTCCGATCCATAGTAGACTTACCTCTAGAGCGAGAGAGCTCCTCCCTATGTTTCTCGCTTCCCCGCGAGCGCTCCCGGTCACGTTCGCGCTCCCGATCCCGCAGTCCGATTTGCCGGGACCGACTCTCCTCGGCAACACGCAAGGATCTCACCAGGCGAGTGCCGGAGGAGGTCTTGGTCTCATTAGATTTCTCTACCTCCCGGTTGCTGTGCCGGACGTGATGTGAGCTCCGTTTGGACTCCAGCGAGGAGGATCCTGCGGCGTGGGCACTCGAGCTGGTTCGTGGTTTGATCCGGAGGTCGGTTTCTCGCGGCTCATGGCGCGATTTCTCACGCTTGGGGGTGCGCAGACGCAACCGCTCCGCACGGTGTTTGGTGGCCACCTGGTCGTCGGAGGAGCCACCGCCTTGGGTCATCGATTCGCGAGAGCTGGAGCGCGAACGATCGCGGGGACAGCACTCAATGGAGGACTGGGATGAGCTGCGAGCCCTTGTGGGCGATGGCGTCGACTGACGGGAATTGCGTCGTGCTTCCGAGGCGAAGGTGCCTCGGGCCACGCCAAGCGACTGGGTGGCAGGGTAGACCTTTACCTTCTCGTCAATTGTTTCCAGGGGCTTGGAGTTGCGACGCTGCAAGGAGCAGGATCGGCGCCGCTGATCCTTGATGGCCGCTTCGTCGGAGAGAGCCTGAGAGGAAACACGAAAGAGAACTGGTTAAGATCTGAAAGAATTGTGATTATTGGCATGTTCCACCTTCAAAGTCTGATCAGCGTTGCGAGTCATTTCGCTCAGGATCTGGGCATCCCTTTGCAGGTCGCGTTTCCGTTCGTAGCTTCCTGGCGATCTTGATCTGGATCGATCTGGCGACGGGGACGGCGATTTCACCCGGAAAGTGGTGGTCAGCTCGTTGGCAATGTTTTCGTAACAGTGCTCCTCGTTTTCGTTTTCATCCTCGTCATAGTCGTTGGTCGTTTCAATGTCCTTGTGCTGCGGGCTGCTGTGCCTCAGCAAATCGGGTCGATCGTTAAGCAGTTGCCACTTGGTGGTGGTTTTGGTGGTGCCATTGGTGCTGGTCTCCTCACTGTGATTTGTCCTGCTACGTGAGGGAAGAGTCCTGCGGGGATTGGTGGAGGCGGCCGAGAGTTTCGTTTGCGCCGCCTGTTGCTGTTGAACTCCAAAGTAGGAGAGTTCGTGTTCCCGCAGCTTCCGAGCCCCACGAGCTTCTTTGATGATTTTTAAGGTCTCGCTGCTTGAGTCTTCGGTAGCATCCGCAGGAGTTTGATCCTGGATTTGGGGCTGTATGAAAAGAGTCCTGGGCTTGGCCACCGGCACCAGTTGGCCTATACGCAGAGTGGGTGGTGTGGCCTTGGGCTTTTCCACGCGTGGTGCATGGAGTGCAATGTTCATCACGTTTGATTTGGGTAGATCTGGAAAGAGATGGCGTTTATAAATTAAGGAGAACTCGAACATTAAATGTATTGTATTTCCCCCCTAACTCATTTATTTTAAATAAATATGATGATTTCTTTTGTAAACTAAATCCTGTCGAACGATTCCTTGACTGAACTCCTCTAACTCAACCCTGGTAGGAAAATTAGGCGACAGCGTTACCTGCTCGCTGCAGAATCTGATCTTGAGTCTCAATCTTCCAAATGGTGCGCTTGGCTTTCATCCGGCTCCAGCTGCTTGAATACTCGCTGCCCTGAAACACTTCCGCCGGTCGCTGCTGCTCCGGAGAGGAGCTGCCCTGGGTGCCGCCACCGCTGTCGCTGTTGTTGTCCCGGAAGTAGCGTTTCACCTCTTCGTCGGCACTGTCTTCTTGGTCCTGATCCTGCTCGGCGGCATCGTAGAGCCTTCGCAGCTGGATGAGCTGCTGGCTGACGGGGATTTGGGTGTTGCCCAGCAACCTGAGCCGAGGCGGGGCGAGCGGAGTACGAGGTAGGGAATCGTACAAGGCGCTGCCAAACAGATCGCTGCTGGTGATGGAGGTGGTGGAGATGGTCGAGGGGCGGCGCGAGGGGAGGGAGCCCTCCTCCTGGTAGCTGTGCGAGCGCAGCATGGGCGTGGGCACCACGATCGTCGGCTGGACCAGGGCGGATTCGATCGAGGCTATGCTCAGGCGCCGCATGGCCTCATCGAATTCGCTGGCCGAGCGCATGGTGCGCATTATCAGGGACGTGGACTTTAGGCCCTCGTCCAGGATGCGCTGGTGCTGGCGCAGATCCTCCAGCAAGAGCTCCTGGGCGCTGGGACGACGATGGCGGTGACGTTGCTGATGCAGATGGGTGCCTGTGTGGGAAATGTGCGGAAAGTGTCGTTGGTGGGGTTGACAATTCATGGTTCGGGCTATTTGGTTTTTATTTTTTTTAGAGCGTGGTTATCGTGTTGAGCTTAGCGAGTGGGGTTAGATGTAGCATTAGATGTGGTTTAGAGAAGCGCAGCCAGAGTTCACAACATGCATTAGAATACAATCGAGAGTACAGAGTTCAAGTCAAGTAGAGGAGTCCATGGCTAAGACCCAGATAGACTAAATCATACAACATGTTTCAGTAGACAAGGTAGGTACTAAAATCTACGGGCATTCCAACTATCTAATCAAATATACACTTAAAATTAATTAATTTTTCATGAGCTACCAACCTGCTTCCGGCCAATCTTCGGAGGCTCCCAGGCTAACGTTGATCTTGGTGGAGTACCCGTTGCCAGCCGGCGAGGGTTGCTGCTGGTGTTGTCGCTGCTCCACAATACGAATCCGCTCGGCCACCGATTTGGTGGTAATCGGGGAAACACTGGTAGTACCTGCGGAGAGTAGGGTATTTAGGGTCAATTAGGCTATGATGTTAATGAGTACCTACCACTATCCCTGGCTGAGGGACTCTCCCGATCCGCCTTCATGGCCGGCACACTCCAGAGCACGTCGGCGCTCTCGATGTTTTCGCCCAGGTGATAGGGCTTCGGTTTAACAGGCTTGTTTTTCAGGATGCCCCGAATGTTGGACAACTCGTCCGTCTCGTTGTCCGTGGTGTCCACGCCGCTGGTGGAAGTGTAACTGTTCCGCGAGGTGGACTCCATCAGACTGTAACGTGGCTCTGTGGTCACGGTTACCTGTGAGCTGGATAAGGTGGAGGCGGAGGCCGAGGAGGAAGTTGAGGAAATGGTGCTGCTGCTCCCTATTGCCGACTGAGTGGCGACTGGCTGGCTGACCACCTCCGGTGGATCCATAAGAGTGGCGCGGTAGGCCACGGTGCTGGTGGCAATCGTCTTGCGTCGTTGAGAATCATCGCCAAAGAGGGTTACTGTATCGTTGCTGGCACTGACAGTGCTGGCGGATTTCACCAGACTCTGGAGCGGACCGCTGGCGGTGCGACGGCGCCGACGAAAGTTTTGCGTCGGCGGCGGCTTGCCGTCAGTCTCCACGATGTTCACCCGTCCCGATTCGGCGGCAAAGTGAACCTCCGTCTTGCAGAACTCCACCCGCTTCTGGGCACTGCCCCTCTGCAGGTGATTGTTGAAGCTCGAGGAGGTGGTGGTGCTGCTGCTGGTCACAGTTCCTCCATTGACGTGGACCTGAGATGTCTTCCGCAAGTCACGCCAGGTCTCCTCCACGGCAATTGAATGCCTCTTACTGAGCTCCCCTTCGGTGGGGCTGGGCGAAATCTGGACGGGTTTCACCGCTCTCCCGAAGTGTATAATGGTGCCGCCGCCATTGTGGGACTGTTGTGGCACCGTTGCTCCACTCCTCTCCGTGGGCGACCAGTTGCCGAGTTGCTCGCCGGAGCGGCCCAAGCCGCTGTCCGTCGAGGCGTCTACGCGGAAAATGCTTTTGTCTTCCGGTGGCGACATCTTCTCAAATCCGTAGGACTTCCGCCGCAAGTGCCACTCACTGGAACTGGTGTCCTTCTGCCGTTGGCGGGATTCCAGGCTGTGCGTGTTGTGGACAGGTCTGAACGCGGAAGGAGCGGGCTGCTGGGGAGCAGCAATCTTCTCCACGGAGGGCTCCCTCTTCTTCTGGTGATAGGCCAGGAAGTCCTCCTTGTAGAGACTTTCGTCGGAGAGCTTCTTCAGCTTTCCCCGAATCTCCTGCAGGGATTCGGCGGTGAGGAAGGTGTTTCGTTTGGCCACCGCCGGCTTAGCCGTGGGGGAGTTCAGAATGGTGTCGAGGGCGGCCAGATCCACGTGGTTGTTTCGCATGGCCGTGTTGAGCCGCCGGCCGTTCTCCAGTTCCGCCCGCAAACGGGCGACGCTCACCGAATTTCCGGGAAGGTCCAAGGGCCGCGGACGAGCGGCAACTGCCGGGGACTTGTAGTGCTCCTGGGACTGGAAGGAGCGGCGCAGTTTGCTGACCCGGCGCCACTCCCCCGTTGGCTGCTCACTCTTGTCCTCGCGCTCCCAGTCGTTGCTGAGATCGTCCGTGGAGATGGAGCGGGAGCGCTGGAGCATCGATGATCCGAGCGAGGGCAGGGGCGGGGCGTAGACCGACTGGGACACCTGCTGGCGACGCTGGTGGCGGGCAGTGAGCCTGAAAAGTGATCCGAGTGGTATCAGGGTCGCTGGGGGAATGGTTGAAAATTTTCGGTAACTTACCGCAACTCTTCGTCGTCGTTGTTACTCTTCCCGTCATCGTTATAATGCCGGAAACTTTCCAAATCACGACGGTGCGTTGGCGGAGTCACAGCTACGTCAGCATCTGCTCCACCAGCAACACCAGCAAGAGCAGTGCCAGTACCAGCACCACTGGTACCACCCACGCGACTCGGCGGCTGGCCATATAAGTCAGCCTGCTTGGCCCAGGCCGCTGGCGATGATGATGATGACAATGATGACGATGATTCTGGTCCGACAATTGCATGTAGGCTTATTTTGCCCGCACTTCTGTGGGTGTGGGTGTTGCTCGCTTGTGCCGCTGCAGTTGTTAAATTTGAATTGTTGCTGCTCTGGCTGGAAATGCTCGAGCTGCTTTTCTGTAAATGGCAAACAGCAAGCAAACAACAACATCAATGGCGAATTGAAAAATAAAGTAAAATCGGGCACAAAGAAGAGCTCAGTGGAGCTGATCTGAGCGCATTATGGTGGGGCTCTCGAGGGCGAGGTGTGTGTGTGTATGGTACCGGGTATGGTTATCTTTATTGACGTTTTTGTAATTGCCACTCTGTGGCAGTGGGTGCATTGTTTGACAGGAACTGCTTAAGGAAGCTAAGCACTTAAGACGCCTATAAATACACTCACAACTGATCGAGTGCAGAGCTAATGAATTTCCGCATTCAATAAATGGTTATGATTGATTTAAATCCTGTAACTTATTGCAAGCCATATCAGACGTAAGTTGTGGATTAAATGGATTAGTTGTAAGAGGTAAGTGATTGATTGTGAAGTATTATGTTCTAATATGAGTTCTATTTGAAATTTATATTTATAGAATCCCCTCCTAGCACCAAATAAATCAAAAATCAACCAATGAGTTCTCAGAAGATACGCTCTGAAGTTTGCGAAACAAATGCGGAATTCCCCAAAAGAAATTTTCGTGTCAAGATTGATGACCAGAACCGACTGACGATTGTGGGCGTTCGCCTTGTCTCCAGTCACTTTCGCAGTCACTTTTGGGGCTGCCCAATAATTAGACACTTTTTACAACTTCGCCTAATGAGTGAGTCGCGCTGCGGAGAAACTTCCTTTGTGGTCATGACCCAGATGTCCAGCTGAAGTGGCAGGCATCGCCTAATTGAGCTGGTCTATTATTAACGATTTCCATTCGATGCTACGATTTCGATGCCAAGGCTGACTCAATCTTGTATCCAAGCCAGACTGACTGCGGAGGAGTGTCGTCTCTGGATGGTCTACTAAAGTATACTTTGACAAATGGCACTTGCCCAATTGCAGAACTTTGGTAATTTTCTTTGGTAGCTGTCGCATGTTCTTAACTGATTGGAGGTAATTTATTTATGAAAATGAAGTCATTCATTAGAGAGTGTTCTGTTTTTATTTTTAGATTTAATCGCTCACTTATATAGTGTTCTTTTTATAAATTGAGTTATTAGCCGTTAAAGAATAACTCAACTGGCAAGCCTATTAGCGACTATTTTTTGTTTGCTCGTCAGGTAATTTTAGGTCTTCTGCTTAGTACGAGATTTCAATAATTTTCCCAGGGGCCCAGAGCTAGGTACTTTTTTTTGGCCACCGCTAACAACTGGCCATTTTCGGTCATTGCCATGGCCGTGGTCAGGAGACTACTCCTCCGAAAGAAAAGCGACTACAAAAGCACGATGGGAAAAGCAAACATGGGCGCATGCTAATGAGCCGGCACAGCACAGCAGAGTGGCTGGG
Organism: Drosophila atripex; assembly: GCA_035045925.1. Taxonomy (NCBI): domain Eukaryota; kingdom Metazoa; phylum Arthropoda; class Insecta; order Diptera; family Drosophilidae; genus Drosophila; species Drosophila atripex. The sequence goes on from JAWNOP010000070.1 coordinate 14,183,011, forward strand.
GAGGCAAGTGAAAAACTGTGGACTACCGCGTTTTAGCCTGGCCCAAGCGACTTACCATTAGATTGCTCAATTTCTGGCTGGGAGCCGTATCGGGTAACAAATTGAGGCCGACTCTGTGCGAATACTCGTCTCTATTGCTGTTTATGTTTCGGTTTCTGTTTTCCTCGTCGTTGTCGCTCGCCTCGCCATTAATCACAACAAAGTCAACATGATCGTCGATGAGCTCCTGGCTCAGCGCGGATGCAGATGCGGATGCGGACGCGGATGCGGACGCGGATCGGGCTGCAGATGCGGATGTGGCTGAGGAAGCGGGGCGGACGATGCCAGCATCGCTGCCGCTTAGACTGCTATCGTCGCTCAGTTCGCAAATGTCAACGCCGGATGAGGCGAGCGGGGAATTGGGGAGGGGATGCGGAGGTGGACCGTGGCCATTGCTGGTGCGGTGGGTGGTGGTGCTGGTGGTGGTGGTGGATGTGGAGGAGGCCCACGAGGAGGAGCTCTTCTGCACCGTCTGGGTGCGGATCACCTGCATGGCGCCGTTGGCGGTGCGGGCCTTCAGCACCTCCAACTGTTTGCGCTGTGTGTGCTGTGTGCCGTTCGGCTGTGAGATGTTTTGGGAGTCGGATATCTGGGGAGAGAGCGGAGAGAGAGTCGGGATTCAGTGATGGCAGGATAATGATAGGGATCAGTTTAAGGATTATTGTTAAGATGGTTTCAGTTTGTTACGGAATTGGCATTGTATTTTGGTAAGATTGACTGTAGTTTCTCTGATAACGGGCCTGTGATCTCCATAAATATTTCTTTTTCCTTTATTTCCACAATATAATTAAAGAACCTAATGCCTCAGGCTATCAAAATTTATCTTGAAGTTTCCCAAAAGATATTTTTGTAAGTTTAAGGATAAAATGGTTTAAATATTTGCTATTTTAGTCATTTATATTATTGCAATATGAATGGCATATTTTATTTTCCAAGTTATAAGTTACAGTTCCAAGTTATAAAAATTAATAAAAGAAAAATGAGTTTAATTCAGGCATTTTCGAAGCAACTGAGTATGGTCCAGTGGTTTTAGTCCGCATGATGACTAATTTAAGATTTGAGATAACTATTTGAAGCTACTAGTTCTAGTTATTCTCCAATTTTGTTCTTAAGCCAATATTAAATGTAAATAAGTTTTCTTTTTAATTTAAATAAAAACCCTGAACACCTATTCGGCCTGATCTAATTGATACATCAACTACTACCAGCAAAGGCTTTTATCGATTGCTTGCTTTCAAATCTCTTAAAAACGAGATAAATAAAACATTAAACAAGTCATCGCAATGTGATTGTCTAAATTTCTGCGGTGCCCGAGTGTGCGGCGTGTGTGTGGGCATGTGGTGGGTGTGTCCAATGTGGGGCGTAGAAGCGGTGTGTCGCATGGCATTCGGCCGTTGGCAACGGGGCGTATGAAAGTTGCCAGACGAAACACTTGACCGTCAAGCGTCTACCCTCCCGTTCCGACCCGATCGGCGGCTCTCTGGTGGAACGGTCCGCTGGCTCTTATCTCGACAGCTGGGCGTGCTCGGAACCGTTTGCCTAACACACGTGACCAAACGCCAGCCACAAATCAAAAGAGTCTCGAGAGCGATTGCATTTGCAACTGCAACTGCAACTGCACTACAACTGCACCCTTTTGCACTCATGGACGCGAACAATTAGCAGATCCGTTGGATTCGATCGTGCCATGACACACCGCCGAAGAAAAGAGCCAGAGACAAAAGCACACTCGAACCACCGGCCCAAAGATCGATTGTGGCAATCGATTGCACTGATGATTTATGGTGCTAAAAATGCATAATATACTCGAATTGAAAACTTAACCCGCCGGTGTCCAGTTCGTGGCGTATTCGTGTCAATGACCATAAGGCAATTGCACATTTGACTATGAGTCAAAGTGCAGCATTGTTTAAATAGAATATACAAAAAAAACAACACAAATTTCGAATGTTCTCCGAAGCGGTAGGTAACAAAGAAAAAATGTAAATTGTATGCAGATTGGGGGTTGAGTCATTTCTTGGTTCTAGAATATAGAACCTAAAAATTTCTGAAACCATTTGTTGATGGCTCTTAAATGTTGTCAGGCACTGTAAGCTTTTGAGTTCAGGGTTAACCCTTCAAAAAGTTCTCAATCAGAGCCTTTACTTATTCACACTGGTCTCTGGTCGTTCTCTGAGTCAGACACTGACTTCCAACCGAAGTCTGCCTCTTCGAGCTCCCTACTGACCTCAGGGCGAACGGACAATGCATAGCAATTTCAGCGGCTCCCTAAAGTCACACTCATCCTTGAGCCGGAGCAGCACGGACGGCGACTGTGACCAAGAAAGAGGGCAAAATTGCGGGGCAGGCATAAATTATAAGCCGGGCTCTGGCCCCCGGGCCATGCACGTTCTGCCGGAGTTTCTCACGATGGTCACGGGACGCGAGCGGAGTGCGAGCGGGAGCAGGAGCGGGAGGAGGTGGAGACGACTCTTTGGGGAGCTGTGGCCGATTTTCCGCAATGCATTGCACTTTTCAGTGTGTGCGCCAAACGTCTATCGATGACCTCTTTTCCCAGCAAACCGAAAATAGCAAACACCAAATGCTGTTCGCTTTTCGTTACTTTACTGGCTTGTTGTGCCATTTTAGTAACGGCTGGCATGTGTAGGCTGTTGGCTGGCTGGCTGGCTTGGTTGGTTGGTTGGTCTTGATCTTGGTCGGAGTCTTGTTGTCTGGTCGGGCTAATTAAGCTGTGCCAATCTGCATGGCCCAGGGGGTGTCCAATCAGAGCCACAGCTGGCGAAGAAAGCCAACTGTAAATGAATTATTTTGGCCTGGTCATAGTAAGCCAGCCGGAGCAGTGTCATGAACAGCCTCCGCTGGGCAACTGGGCAGCTGATGCAGATAAAATAAAGACCAAAAACATACAGCTGAAAAAAGGAAACCACCAAATTGAAAATACCAAAGTCGAAACGAAGCAAAGTCAAGTTGAAGGTTCAATGAAATGCAGAGACTTGCCACGACTTCCATAGCCCAGCTTTCGCATATATTATATGCCAGCCGAAGTCGTGATGATGTAGAGGAAGACATTGCTTATTTTTCTGCTCGTCGGTTAGCAGAGTACACTTGAAAAAAAGGATAGCGTATAATATGGAATTTCAGAAAACATTTTCTAAATTTATTTATAATTTTTGTTCTGTGCAACGGAATGCCAAAATATTTAGTTTCCTGGGCCTGGGCCGCGCTTGAAACGAATTTAATGATGCTTCACCATCATCATCACGGTCGCAGTCGTCTGCCTGGTCGTGGCTGTCTGTCTGTGGCCACAAGATTGACTGTCTATCTCCCGGCTCCGACTGCTGCCACAGCCGTTCTGTGTGACTCCACCATGTGCCCCATGTCGGTGTCTATCCGCCTGCCAGTGCGTCCCACCGTCCCACTGATTGGGTTCAGGTCCGGGGCATGCATGTCGCCTTTTGGGTTTGCTGGCTGGCTGGCTGGCAGCTCGCACAGATCGCCTTCATAGACATGCCACAAAGCGTTGACTCTTTTTTATTTTTAGCTGGCACTGACTTTGGCACTCTATGCATTCAAAGACATGCACCGTGCCACATGCACTCTGTTAGGAACTTTATGGATTTCTGGTTTGAATTCTACATGGAATTCTGAACGATGGATGTCAGTTAAAATTAATCCTGGCATAACAATCTCTAAGTTAACCTTAACCATACAATATTGTATCTATCTGATATACCTATATCTCTCTTTAATAATGTCTTAGATCCCTAAAGACCCATTTCAAACCACGGTGCACCTTAAATTGCCTTTCAAGGTCCATCTTGGGCCATTTGGCAGGACCTTTTTTATTTGCCGTTCTGTGCTTTTTTAACCATAATACTATACATTTTGTATGCATTATTTCTGTCACGATCTCGTCGGCTTTATATCTCTATATGATGCGGCGAGTAAATCATGTGCGCGGCCGCGTTTGCGTCATTGGAGTTGATGCCCCAAGTCGATTGTTGGCAGCACTCGCTCTCTTTCCCACCGACTAGTCCCGTCCCCCTCGGTCGCACATTGGGCGTAGTGTGGAGTTCATTAGCGGCAGAGGAAGCACTTAATTGCGGCAACACAGTTGACATCCTCAATTAGTTGCAAGCAATTTACGTGTGGCGGCGAAGCGGCCAAGTGGCCAAATGGCTTTCGGAGCACACAGTCGCACCAGGTAACTGACCATAGGCAGGTCTCCCCTGAAGCCGCAGCATCTTCTGGTTAGACTTGTGGCAACCCAGTGACCCACAAAACTGATGCGGCCGCTGCTGTGGCATTGCCAGCGGCTCTGTACCGTTAGCCTGCAAAACATTGTGGCAACAAGCAACCAGACTGCCGGCAAATAATTCAAAAGCTGCAACTGCGACTGCGCTTGCATGCTGGAAGATCTTGCAAAATGTAAATTTCTGCTTGGTTTTTGCTGCTTTTGGCCTAGCCGGCTTGCCACAATCCATAATGCTAATGAAGAGGTTGTCAGGGATCTGTCTGTTGCCTAACGGTGCCTGGGTGCGTCTCCGATCGGCTGCAATCCGTGCTCTAGTCTGCGTCTGAGCGGATCGGTTATTGCCAAATTGATTTCCCCGCGACCCGTGGCGGCACTCGGTACTCTTGGCCGCCTTTGACTTGTCTTTGGCATTGCCTTTGTCGGCAAAAAGCGGTGCGGCAAACAGCGGGACATCGGTGATATAAATCCCGGACTTGGCCATCAAACGGAGTCGACGAGCAGCGCTCTTTAAATCGAATCTGATGCGGTCTAGGACCTGGCGGTGTATTCTTTCGGCCGATCGTTTCCAGTTGATTGTATTGATCGCTTCCCTAGTCGCTCCAACTCTTCCCAGCGTCGTCAGCCGCGGTGGCAACAAAGTTCAATCGCGATAAGCTACAAAGTCAGCGGAATGGAACAACTTTCAATGGGATTTTTTAGCCAGCTCGGCTTTTGGTGTTTCGGGTACTCTGCGCGAATACCCTGCAGCCATAAAAGTATGTCTGAAAAAGGGCATATCGACTCGGATCGGGTGAATGTAACAGTCGCTAAATTGAGTGACTGTACGGTCATTAAATTATATCGAATTTAGCTTCGGGAAGATTTCATTTCAAATGTCAACTTTGAACTAATCCGCATTGGCACATTCAAGTTAATGATGTGCAATTATGTAATGGGATACTATTTAAAAGTTTTTTTTTTGAAAATAGATACCAAACCGAAAATGTTTTTGAGTAAAATATGTAATATTAAAATCAATTAAAACACACATGAAACCTTCATTCATTGTCTAAATAGTTAAAATTCCCAAGCAATACTGGGGGACTTCAATATACCAGATCTTATGTGGTCCAATGTTGAGAATTCACCGTCCTTAATGCTTAACTCGCACCACGACTTCCCTGCGGGTATGTTCGACATGTCACTCGGGCAAATTAACCACGTTAGAAATTCCTTAGGTCGGCTGCTAGACTTGTGTTTCGTTTCTGATCCTGATGGAATTGCTCTTTCTAGAACTTTGCCCCTTTCTAACCCTGAGGACCCGTATCATCCCACTCTTGAAGTTTTAATCGAAAACAACAGCTTCATTGACCTTAAGTCTAAACTTAAATCTCAAAAAGTACGTTTCTTCCGTAAGGCTGACTTTACTAAACTAAACGAGTTAATTCTTGAATTTGATTGGTCCGATTTACTGGCATGTGAAGATATTAATATTGCCTTAAATAAATTTTATCACACTTTGTATTTATTTTTCGACGCTTGCGTGCCATGGAAATATCCGTCTGGTTCAATTAATTCACCTTGGTATACAAGGCATCTATTAAATTTAAAGAACGCGATGAATAGACTTTTAAATAAACATAAATTATCTGGCTGTACAGTTAGTTATTCAAGATACTTAGTAGCTCGGTCAAATTTCACCGTGCATAACGCCGAATGTTATAGGAGTTATATTCGCCGCTGCCGGATTCAGTTTACTCAGAACCCGAAGCAGTTTTATAACTTTGTAAACACTAAGCGCAAATCTGTATCTTTTCCGTCTCTGCTTACGTTTGAGAACTCTTCTGCGAACACTGATCTGGCAATGGCCGATCTCTTTGCAAAGTTTTTTCAAACAACGTATTCACATAGCACCACTCCAGCTCAGCCTTACACTTATAATATCCAATCAGCCAACCTTATTTTTTGCCCATCTTTTGATCAAAGTGGTGTGTTATCGGATCTTCTTAGGGTTAAGCCCGTGTATTCGCCAGGCCCCGATGGAGTACCAGGCTGTGTGCTGAGGAACTGCGCCGTGGCCCTGTGCAAACCGCTTCTTAAACTTTTTAATTTATCGCTGAAGACCTCGATTTTTCCCCTTATGTGGAAGGAATCTTACATTATCCCTCTGCATAAAAAAGGGAAAAAATCGGATGCTTCAAATTATAGAGGCATTTCTAAATTGTCAGCAATTCCAAAGCTTTTCGAAAAACTTATTACTCCACATTTGCAACACCTATGTAGTTCAATAATATCCCCGTGCCAACATGGCTTTATGAAGCGCCGCTCCACCACCACCAACTTATTGGAGCTAACATCTTTTGTCACGGATGGGTTCCGGAATGGCTTACAAACAGACGTCATTTACACTGACTTCAGTAAAGCATTTGATTCTGTTAACCATTCGCTTCTTATAAGTAAACTCAGTCTTTTGGGATTCCCAACTGATCTCCTTATCTGGATTTCGAGCTACTTATCTGGAAGAACCCAACGTGTCTTCTTTAAAGATGTTACCTCGCGTACAGTCCGCGTCACATCTGGGGTGCCTCAAGGAAGCCATCTTGGACCCTTACTTTTTACTTTGTTTATTAATGACTTGCCCCTTGCCTTAACTGACTCACTAGTACTAATGTACGCTGACGATGTTAAGCTTTGTCTTCAATATAGATCTACTAGCGCCCAATCTAGACTTCAATCCGATTTGGATAAATTTCAAAATTGGTGCTTAGCAAATGACCTAAAGCTTAATGGATCGAAATGTAAACTCATGTCATTTTATCGATCTAGCCCTCACCAGGCTACGTACTTTCTCTATGGGATTGCCTTAGAACGTTTAACTCAGGTTAACGATCTGGGAGTCCTATTAGATTTGAAACTTAAATTTACCGACCATATATCCACCATGGTTAATAAAGCTATGGGTGTGCTTGGTTTTATTAAAAGATGGTCAAAAGAATTCAACGACCCATACATTACAAAAACTTTATACACATCATTGGTCCGTCCGATTCTTGAGTATGGATCGTGTGTCTGGAGTCCACAATACGGTGTGCACCAAGATCACATAGAATCCGTACAAAAAAACTTTCTCATTTTCGCACTTAGGGGACTAAATTGGAATGCAAGCCTTCACCTTCCCTCCTATCATAGTAGACTTTTATTAATCAACTTACCACCATTAACAAACCGTAGAACGATGCTGGGTGTCATGTTTCTATTTAATCTTATTAATGGTAATGTAGACAGCCAGCATTTATTAACACGCTTAAATTTCAACGTTCCTAGTAGAAGGACTCGAAACTTTCGTCCTCTACTCCTTAGCCATTGTAGCTCGACATATGCCCAACACGATCCGTTCAGGGTTTTATGTTCGGACTACAATGGTCTCTACCACGTTTTGTCCCTTTGCTCTACTAACAATCTTAAATCCATTATACTAAACACCTTATCTTTGCAACACTTTTCCTCGTGATTTCATACTCCTATTCCTCTCTTTTACTCTCTCGGATCTATCCCCGCGATTCGAGCCGTACGTTATGCGGCAGCGTCCCTCGGTCGGTTGGACGGGAGGTGGGCTGTACGTATGCAGTGGGAACCGCGCGCACAAAAAATTTCTCAGATGACTGAACAATTCTAAGGTCAATAATCTAAAAAATATGTCTTACTATGATCTCATCGATGGGGCAATAGGATATTCCACTGTCGCGTAAGCCGATCAGCATTGATGAAAAAATCATTTAATTATTTGGATCAATCTCTTCAGATTGAGTACCGGCAATACCAGAGCCATGATGTCATTGCATTTGATGGACGTTTCGGGCCAAATGGTAGTAGGGTAGAATATCTTAGAGTCCAGATCTCGTCAAGTATGTGGTGCTATTTCAGATGGTCCAGTCACGCGGCGAACTAAACTGCCATCGCGACTTTATTCTGTTTTGGTTCTGGGCCGTGGCCGGAGCCGGAGCCAGAGCCGTGCCACTCGAGGCACCAACTTGACTTGACCACACACACCACATTTTATTATGGGCTGGGGAAGACGACTGCGATGAGGATGATGATGATGGGGTTGATGACGGCTGACGGTGGATGAACAAGCATAAAATTAACGATAGGCCCCAAAGTATTGATTTGGCCTGCCATCCAGTCAGCCATCCAGCCAGCCAGCCACAAGCACTTATAATTATCCGACAAATTCTAGAGCAATCAATGGCTCAAGCGTAGCCTAAAGACAAGTGAAATCCAAAGAATAGCCACGAATTAATTACCATCTGGTAGTGCCGAATCTAAGATCTCTCCTCGGCGACTGCGAAATCGATTAATAAGTGGCACAGCGTCGAAGCTCTTTCCTTTCCATTCTTTCACCTGGAGTCTCCATTTACCTGCTCAGCCATTCCGATTCGCATTCAACTTATCACCGAGGTGTACCGATGTGCGTGTGACCTGTTAATTACGGTTGAGTAAAAACGGTCAACGTATCTGGCTCCATCTTCAAGACCATGTCCATGTCCATGGCTATGTCGATGTCTGGGACTTGATAGGCAGTTGGGGAAAATGCTGGCTGACACACAAAACTGGCCAACTGCACTTGCGGTATTTGCTAACCGCCATCAAGCATCTGTCGCATTCCTAAATTTTTATTTAGCCAGGCCCAGTTAACGTGCCATTCTGGCCAAACTATTAGAACTCAGATGTTTGGGGTTTTCATCCGAAGAATTTGTGTTGCATTTAATTGCCACAAGTTCAAAGTTGCAGTGTAGATATTGCCAGCATATAAAGTGACTTTTAAAACCTCTATTAATTTTCGTTTAAGCTTTAATCGTTCGAGTTTCCTGTTGGTATTCCACTAAATAAACTATTAACTGATTAAAATCGGACAGCAGGGTAACCTAGACCAGCAATCAAGCCGCAATTGCCACAGCCTCCACTAAATTAGCGAACGCCTCCCCATTTGGAGGGTCTGGAGTGCAGACGACTCTACCAGAAGGTCTTTCAATCTCATTTAAAATACGATGGACAAACAAAAAGCCCAGCAATTAGGCCTGGCCGAGAGCAGAAGCCTAGCTTCATGGGATAGAACCTTGGGTTTCATCAATCAGGGCGAAATTTAATAGTATTTTAGAGATGTGTGTTCGAACCGTGATTTTACAATTTCGTAGATTGGGATGACCATAAAAGGTTTATACAATAAAATCATATCATATATTATGAAATGGTATTGTAATCTTAATTATATTTTACACTTACAACTGAAAGACATGTAAACCTGTGAAACTGTTCTCCGACTGAATTTTTATCGGGTTCCCCCTGATTCCCAGAAATGTTCAGAGCCATAGGGGATTACCAAATCGGTTGCGGATCACGCTACCATCTTTGGATAAGGCTTTTTTTACTCACCTTGCCATAGCTGTTCAGTGGTCCATTTATCCAGCGGTCTGCCTCCATCCGCCCGCTGAACAGGGCTCCGGTATTGGGATCGATGCGTTGCCATTCACGCACCTCTCGCTGGAATGGGGACCTGGAGCCCCCGATCCCGCTTACAATCCCGACCCCGGACCCCGAGCTGGGAGCCGTCTGCAGATGATGATGATGATGGGGATGATGGTGATGGCTCTGACTGTGATTGTTTGTTGTGGCCACTTCCATGTTGGAGCTGGGAGCTACTGTTGTGCGCTTTTAATTTGCACGCTCGATGCGCTCGAGCTGCTTTGGATTTGCTCGCTGCCTTTTCTTCTGTAACTCTGGCCGTCTCTGTTGCTGTCTCTTGCTCTGGCTTGTTTCTTTCTCTTTCTGTATTTCTCCGGAACGGGAGGCTGCACTTAGCCGCTTCTTTGTGGTCGTCTTCTTCTGGGTTTGCTCGCCTATTTCAAATTATTATTTATTGTTATTATGCTACTACCGTCTGCTTCCCAGACTTCTTTCGCGTTTCGTTTCGGCTAAATTAATGGCAACTTTAATTTATTATCATAATAATAATTTTCTAGCTATTCTAGGCCTGCTACTGTGTGCATGTGGCTGACTCTGACTCTGCCACTGCTTCTGCCCCCTAGATTCCCTAGACTTCACTTATAATTTCCTTGGCTTTTCCTTTGCACGCTTTGCTGGTTATTTACTTTGTGGCTTTCACGGTCTAATTTGAGACTTTTCTGAGCCAACTGTCGGTATGTGTGTTGTTCTGTGCGTCGCCTGGAATGACAAGAGCAGAGTTGAAAGAAATTTTGTTAGTTAATTATGTTGCAAAGTGTGAAATGTATATACATGGGTATAATCTAGAGGTACGAATGTGATTTTTGCTGACTAGCTGACTAGCGGAAGCAAAGGTGCTTTGAACCGAGGTGCTTTTGAAGTCTCTCCCGAGCCGAAGCCGTCGTAAAGATTTCTAATTAAATTTGCGGCCAACGTCCAGCGGATACGATGAGATATTCCGAGACAAAGCTATGGGGTCCCAGAGCCCCCAGCGGCAGGTTGTCTGAGATTCTTTGATTGCCCCTCGTTCCCCTACCCAAGCCGGGCTGTCAGCGGATGTCACAGTCTATTTCCGCTTCAAAGCCTCTGTCCGCCAATCGCAAACATGTGTGTCCACTTGTCTCTCTTTTTAGTTTAATTTAATCTCTTGTTTCGTTATTATTATTTCAGGTAGTCGTCCGAAAAACTACGCTTCTTTAATGCGTATACTTTTGGTGGGCTGTCGTCATATGTCAGTCACATCATTTGTAATTGTCAGAGTTATGCAAGAACTTCATTTATTTTGGAGCACTGCGGTCGGTCTTCGGCCGAAAGGTTAAAATTTGGTAAAATTGTGGGGCTTAATTAATAGCTTTTAATACTTATATTTTTATACTTTCATGGAGGTTTTCTCATATATTTTGAGGTCTTGAAGATTTCGTACCTATTACCTCGTACCGTCACCTATTAAGGCAGCTCAAAGGAGTGGGGCGGCATTAACACTGAAATGCCTGTGTCTTACAGGTCGGAAAAAATGAATTCACGATGAAACGTTAAGGCTAAATTTAGCACAACCCAAGAGTCGAAGACCAGAGTGGAAAGCAGACCAGTGGATGCAATTGGGTGGACAGCCCGCCTCCTCTGCGGGAGAAACACCCACAAGACACCGCGGAGTGAAAAGCAATTTTGCGGAATATTTTATGCGGCTTTGGCCGACCGCTAAATAGTAACTGTTACTAAGTTTTCCACAGCTTCGCTTGGCCGATCTGCTCAGGCATTAACTTCCTCATATGCTGTGGAGAGCTGGCTGGTGGAAACCCGTTTTCCCCGTTGAACTTGCACTCGTTTTGGTTTTTGGTTTCGGTTTTGGTTTTGGCGAATGCGTTGCTGAATCTCTTAGCACTTTGCCTAGAAATAAAAGCTGCCTGAAATTGCGGCTGCACTTTTTACGCGATTTTACTTCAGACTTCAGTGGCACGCAGACTTACTCCACATTCACAAATTGGATTTGTATTTTGGACACGTTTTGCCGGTTTTTTTAGCGACTCTGTTTTTTTCTGTTCATACATCCCAGTGTGCGCTAGTTGATTGTGTTAATTAAAATTTAATTAAGCGTAATTTAGAGTAATTAAGCGCTGGCATAAATTTAATGACATGGAACTGGGCGCCACGGGCAGTGGCCATTTATTGTATCCATCCGAACGTTTTATTTTTTTGCATATACTTTTCTAGCCAAAAGGTTATGCTGATTGCGCACGGAAAACAAATTGAATGCATTAAGACTAGAAAATTAAAATATTGAGAATTTCAGGTTTGTTGCCTAAGTCATTTGTTTGGTTCGTGGCGTTGAAAGGAGTTTTGAGTTTTATCTTGCAAATATCATTTGTTTATTGGTTCTTTGAAACTATCTCACTCTTCTAGTAGCTAAAGCTAACCACAGAAATACAATTTTCAAGTTGAGTTGTTCAAGTCTATTTGGTGGCTTTGTATCGGACCCTTGTTACAATCACAGTACCCAAGTGGCTATGAAGGTCAGTCTAATTATAATACTGTTGTTATTTACAGTTTGACTGTCACCCAACCGCAGTAAGGAAATATCCACAACTGCAGCCGTTTTTATTGTTTTCATATTTATAGCAACTGCCCAAAATGAAAGTCATTTCGCATGAGCAGATTTCTGCGGTCGATTCCAGTCATTTCCATATCAACTCGATGCGTAATTCGCCAGAAATTCGATTGATTTTTGTGTTGCTTCACGGGCCGAGTGTTTTCTATGTAGGTTAATCCCTCATTTTTGGTTTTGTATTACAATTTTTCCATTCCACCACAACTTGATTGATTTGCCATTTATTTATAAATAGTTGGCTGTGCGTGGGCTAAAAAAAAACGACAGTACTTGGGGCCATGTTTATTTATATTCGAAATAATCGAGCCTAAAAGGTGATTGAAAAGATGTGAGGGTGTTAAATTGGCATTGAAAGTGCGTTTTTGTAAAAATATTTCCCGCCGTAAGCTCCGGCAAAAATTGGAACTTTAATTCACACTTTTGTGTATTTGCAACGCGTGCGCGAACCACGAAAATCGTGCAACAATTGACCGATATGCAAATCTTTGTTGTTGCTGCACACCCAGACTATCTGACGGACTGACAAACTGTGCAAAATTTGCATAATTGGCATTCGCGTGTATTTCGTGTGTTCTAATTTGAATTTGATTTGTGCGACACAAAAACAGAAGCAGCACGCTCCCCAAGACATGGACACCAAGTGTGAACTGAAAGGTTGGCACTTCAATGAATTGTATGTTTTGTATGGCCAAGGCGTTGAATATTCAACTGCTATTATACCAAAATATTATTACATTCAATTTACTGCAAAATTTTGGATAAAACTAGTTTTTTTTGTACATTTTTTCAACAGCTTGATAAATCATTTGTTTAAACTCCCTTTGAGGTAGAAATATCTTTTATTCTCTCGGGTTTTTATTCTTTTAGATTATTGCTCAAACCATTTACTTGTTATTTATCTTTCGTTGCCTTTCAACATTAATCTTTAACCTCCGAGCTTGTGTGTCTCAATCGCCTTTGGATCAAATTCTCAACAAAAATATATTTGTTTGCTGCGTCGCTACAATTCAATTATGAGAATATTATAAAAAAACGTTTTGATTGCCGCCGCAATTGAGTAGCACCGCCTCTATATGAGTCTATTGATATATCTAGCCATAAATATATCTGAATACATACGAAAGAAACCACAATTGAGGCTGGCTTCCGTCATTTTATAGTTGGGCAGGGTTTGGGTACTTTACTCTTTTTTTTATTGCGGAATGGATTGTGTGCGGCTTGGAAAATAATTCATTTTTAATATATTTTTTAGACTTGTTTCGTTTTAAGCTGAACCTGGTTGGGGGCAGGCTTTCGTTTAGCAGCCGTTATTAGTCACACGCAAAATAATCTCAGTTCTTTGTTTGACTTCCGTATGAGAAATGCCCGAGAATAGGAAAATGCGCAAATCGGTTAATTATAGAGTCTGTGGAATATTGTAACGAGGCCTGCTAATCAGTGGCACCCGCACTTGCTTTACCCGTAGATGGCATGTGCTTTTCATTTCCATTCTCATTTAATTAGGCAAATGAGCCAATGGACTGGAGTCGAGTTGACATTTGAAAAGAATATGAACTTATGGCTTGCAATTTGTTGTGCGACTAAATGGTCCCCCCCGAGCATTTCACTCACATTACACAATTACATAATTATAGCTTGGGCCCGGCAGAGTGCCAAAAGCAGAGACAGGTTCCAACCTCTAAGCCATTTACACTCTACCCACGGGCCGGGTAATCGTTGCCGTTGGGTTGTGGCTCTGTCTCCGATGCACAGACATATCATGGATATAAGTATAATGATAGATATACTTGTTCCGTCCAATGAAAATTGTAATTTTATGATTTCCTGCTGACGCCCACAACCAGCCAGCCCCATCAATTTTCCGCTACCTGCACTTCGCTCGCTCGCAAACAGTGCGTATGCGTAATATGCATACGCTGCGTATGCGTAATGTGCAATTTTATCACCATCTTGCGCAATCCATCACCTCCCCCGGCAGTAAAGTTGAAAGTTTATTTTCCTAAAGTTTCCGAACCCAAAATATTTACGATGCCCTAAATATGTTAAATTTGTTTGCGTCATGGTTGTCTTGATTCTGCTACCGTTATTTTTCACACTTACACTCGCACTGAATGGCCAATTCAAATATTTGAATCTTAATTAGCAGGCTTGCTTAGAGGGGCCTGGTGTTTGCTTTTCCAAAAATGATTCATGGAGAGATTGGTCCCCATGCTCCGGCTTGGAGAATAGTTACATTTTCAACAAAATAATTCAGTAATTGTGAGTCACTGTGAATAGCGTAAAAATGCAAATCTGTCTCAGTTAACCTAAAGTTAGTTCCTCGCATAAATCCCATTCACCGAGCTCAGCAAATTGAGTTGCATGTGGCGGCGCCTGCAATTGTCAAGCAACATTTGCAACCAACCGCCCTCACAGCGGTTTGCCCCGAAAGTGAAACAAACCAATAAATAAAGCCAACATCCAAAGTTTATCAGAGCCGAAAAATCAAGCCGCAATATGTATGTAACATATCTGGGGCTCCCCGCCCTCCTTTTCTCACTCCCACATGCATTTCTGGCTTCAATGTGACAAAATAAATGAGCCATTCGGCAGTGTTCGGCAAAAAAGAAAAGAAACGGCGAAACAAAATCAGGAACTGCATATTAAATGAAGCGTAACGAAAAAAAAACGACAACAGGAAAGAGGTTACCGCACAGAGAGCGATACATAGATGCATGGATGGATGGCTGGATGGGGTTTCGTGGAAAGGGTCGTTGCAGGGCCCAAAGTTAATTACAAGTGACGCCTCCAAGGGAGACCCTGTGTGGCCCTCGACCTCAAGCATGCTTTTTGCCTTCACATTTTCTTAAGTGAAATATGAGCTGTTAACGAATATTTTTGTGGGATTTGTTGTCTCTTGTTTCTTTGTTGTATTTCTGCCGAAACATAATTTCAACATTGTGATTTTAACACTTTTACTTTTTTGCGAGGCAACACTGGCAGTAAGAAATTATAATTTACATAATAATTTGGCGCTATTTGCTGATTGATTTGTGCTGCTTGCCGCTTTTTTCTTGTCGCCCGCTAATCTACAGCCTTGAACACCTCGAACAAGCTGTGAGCGCGCATATGTCGCCTGGTCTTTTGTTTGCCTTTAATTGGCTTCGAGTTTGGCAAGAGAAGGTAAAGAAAAACATGCAAAATTTTGCCATAGATAACGAAGAAAAGAAACAAGCAACGAAAAAAGTTTAAAAATTTGCATATGGAGTTGGCGGTAGATCGATAAATTCGCATGGGTGGTGTGCGAATTTTGTTCGCAGATTAAGATAGATCGGTTAGTCTTTTATTTACATAAATGGAATTTAATACGGTGAAAGATTCCCACTGGCAAACACCCACGGCTATTAGAATCTTAATTGGCAGCAACCAGGCGGTAATCATACTTTTGAAACAGCATTTCACAGCTTGATTTCCAAATTGGCAGGTCCAACCTGAGACCTCTTTCCAAGCCATGAAACTGTAAAGAGAACTTTCATTCTGCAATTCGTCTCCATGATTTGTCCCCCCAATGTCATTACAGAAAATTATATGACCGAGTACGTTTCAAGTACCAAATACAAAGCGAATACCGAAATCCAAACAACTTTCACCCAACAGCTGGCAGCTGCTACCAGATACAATTTGCTCCTATAGCTGCTGCGGTGAGAAATCTCTGACATTTCTTTTGATTTCAGTTCACTTTATTTTGCACCATTTTATGACACATTCTTCGAGCCGCTTTTCTCAACTGCTAATGGCAGCTCCACATCCAGCAGCTGGCGGCACAATGGGCGCAATACTTTAGGAGCAGAAAGCAAAAGCGAAAAGTACTCTGACACCAATCTTTTGACCGTAATTATATGCACAGTAAAAAGGTAAATAAAATATAAAGAGCAGAAGAAAGTCAAAGGAGGTGTGATTTGTCAAGCGGGCCATTTACAGAACAAAGAGAGCTGCCGGAGCAATAGACGGGGAAAGTGATGGGAAGAACTCGCAGAAGAGCCCCTTATTATAGAAGCCAGTCCTCCCCATTCAGCGCTACTAATTTTATGCAATAGAAACTGTTTATGGCCTATTAGATATGCAAATTGAACACTATCCGCAATCAGCCTTATCAAATAAATCATTTAACAAGTCGCCGTGTGTTGTTCTTTCTGCTTAATTTAGCTTAGTTTGGCATCGGCTGGTTTTGTTTGCTCTGTCATTGCCATATATGATCTGTTGTACAACAACCTACCTTATCGCGCGAACCTTTCCTGATATTCGCCGCGAGTATTTCCAGTACTTGATGGCATGAGTACGTCATTGAACTTGACTTTGAAGGCGTTCCACTTTATAATACCATGTTTAGCTTTAGATCTTCACCAGACCCACATCCCCACTCAACGTCAGTGGTAAACGCATTCGGAGTCACATCTGTTGGCCGTAGGAAACCTGTTTCCTCCGAGACCCAACTGATGGTCACTCGTTTGCTCAGTTGAAAATTAAAGTTAATTTTCGTTATTTTTGTATTTTTGTGTGTGCTTTTTTTCACTTTGTCTGATCGGCCAGTGTGGGGGCGTCCGACAGAGACAGACACTGAAACAGTCAGAACTGGTGGCAAAAGTTGCTGCCTCGCATCAATATGCTAATTAAAACTGGAAACTGGAAATCATCATCCATCGGCAGACAGAGACAAATAAAATGTGATTTTTTAGATTTTGCGTGCTGTCATGAAATTTTCCCCATACCTCCACTTGGCCCATATCTGATAGTCCCATTGAGTCACTGTGATTAGGTTCTTACATTTGGTTTACAACATCGGCGTCCCATTTCTGTGCCCAATTCGTAGAGTTCGTTGCTTAAGTCTACTGTTTTTTACTTACTCATACCAGAACTGGATGGAAAATCGTCGGTTAATAAAGCCGAATGACTTGTTAAAACAAACATTTTGAATTGCCGTTAGCATTTTGGGTGAAATTACACAGCTTAACGGTTAATTTATTTTTTTTTTGCGTAATTTTTTTTTGTTTTTGTTTGTCTGGACAAAACGAAATAACGAGCTCAAAGGGCAACTCTTTGGTGTTGTTGCACAGTCGAAACGAATAAAAGACAAAACGGTCGAGCAATTCGTCAGCCTGACATGTTTTTGACAGCTGAAATGCTTTTGAGGGAATTTCGCTTCGCTCTTTGTTCATTCTTTGTCTTGGCTCGAAAAAATTTCAATTTTCATTATTTATTTTGCTTTTCGAGTTTGCTGTTTCACAGTTGCATGCGGAAATAATTCAGATAATCGATGACAGCTTCATTTTCAAGTTTCTTGAGTGGCGAGCGAGAGGGTTTTCAAGAAATATTATTATTTTAGTCACAAAAATGTAATTTACTTGCGATTCTCTGATAAAAAATGAAATAGTAACTGATTTATTAGCTGATGTGGGTTCAATTTTAAACAGATTTATTTTATATACTTAATTTGTAATCTGTTTATATTCCTTAACAATAATTCGCTGATCTTAGCAAGCTCCATCATTATGTCAGCTCCAATTTTCGGCTCCAATTTCGTTCTTTCTCTCTTTCTTTTGGCTAATTTCCATATCGATTGTCCGTCACATGGCTTTGGACTTTTCTAATTTTTTTTTTTTGGCGAAATTGCCGTTAAGTCATAAAGCGTTGACCCGTAGAACTTGTTTGCCTAGGCTTCGCCATCAGTTCTCAACATCTTTTGATCTCTGATTGAGTAAGGTTAGGTTGAGGCGAGACTCGAATGGGATTCTGATGGACGTCAGTCAGCGGACGAGAGCTTAAGATCAGATTTCCGAGAGTTCTATAATCCCGTTGCGGGGGCGATGACAAATCTTTTCGGGGCACACGTGTCCCGTGCATAAAGATCAAACGAAACGTTTTTAAATATGTAGCCAGATTGCGTCATTCGGATCATTCCACATGGGTCGCCACACGCTAGCCATAAAGCTGCAGTTTATGGGTCCGCAGTGGTTGTCATGGAGGAAACCATATCAAGGAACTGGTAGTTAACATGGCCAAAAACTAGACACACAGAAACTGATATTCAAACTGCACGTCTTGGAATTGGAATCGCTAAAGATTGGAATCGCTTTCGGCTGATGGACCAAAAAATTGCATGGAATCTCTTTTCTAATACGATTGCTGGTTCTTCGACCTTTCAGATCCCCAGACTTACTAAAAAGAGTAAGGAGAAAAAACAATGCAATACACATACCAAATAGATTGTGATTCAGCCATTTGATTAGCGCTGACACTTTGCCCATAAATAACCAGGTAAAACATGTGCCCCAAAAGGCAGCCAAAGAACGCCGGAATGGACAGAAATAGAGGCAGAGTCCGAGTTCGAGTCCGAGGAGTCGAATGCGCCTCTGACACGCATAAGTACTTAACAATGACCAAAGTGTACTTAAAAGGCTAAAAATGGTCAATACCACAACTACGTGGTTCGTACAAGCGACAAACTTGAAATGGCAGAAAACAGACAGCAGCAAGAGGTTCTAACTAACAAGCTCTCAAGCCTTTTGGCCCAAAGACAAAAGGATGGCTCCCCAGTCTCTGCTTAGAATTGTCTAAGCCGCAGCTACAGGAAATGAGCCGCAGCTCCTTTTAGAGCTAACCATGGCCTTAAACAAACAGCCATTGGGACCAGCATCTGCTACTCTTTTGCGACCAAGAATCACTGGCGATCCACAGGAAGGAGCTGGACTCAAAGCAGCAGCCTAAGTGATGCAGCTTGTTAGGGCCTAAACTCCCTTGCTATGGCCAACTTTGTTTGGCTGTGTGAGAAATCATTTCAAGGTGTCTTTCCAATTCCCAGCCAAATGAACTAAAACTAAGGTATATTGATTTTATTGTTTAAATGGGGCTTAGAGTTTATTTTGAAGTTAATGGTTATCTATTTTTGATGTGAGGTGAACCGAGGGGTAACATTAATATTTTGAAAATATTATTTTCATTTCTTATTGAATTGGTTTCAAGGATTGTTTTTAAAAGTTTTTACAAGCTTCCTCTCTTTATTCCAGGGCATCAATTATTTCAAACACTCAACTTAACCATTTCAAAGAGCTTATTTCTTTCCTGTTATTATGCTGCTTTTTGCTGCTGTGGCTGCTGCGTTGCTGGTTCCTTTTGTGGCTGTCTTTAAAAATAGTTTATCGCCCGATCGCGCATTTATTTCGTTTGTCTCTGTCGAAGTGTTGCCCCAAACCCTCCCCCTCGTCGGCCTCCCTGGGGCCCCCTGCAGACCTCAAAGTTAATGCTGTCAAGATAGCAAAAAGGAAATCAATGCAGCAGCTTGTTTCGCAGGGGCTCTAAGGGCTCTCTCCCTCTCAATCTGTCCGTCTTTGTGTGAGTTACATGATAAATGCAATGCGATGCAATAACAACGCCGACCAACAACCGACAGGCAACAGCTGTGCCAATAACAACAGTAACAAAGTGTCCAAGAAACAGGAAATGAAATCCGGGGGCCCTCCGCCACTTGGGCACTATTGTGCTGGGCCTTTTTTTTTTTGAGGTTTTTAAGAAGAAGAAAAACAAACTGCGAGCGGAAAAAATATTCTAAATTGCTGATTAACACGCTGCCATAGTCCGCTGGCTTAGTCATGGCAGGCCGCTCGAATGCAAAGTAATACTTTGGTTTGCGGGCACCATTTGTTCATAATGAGATGGTTTCTGCAATGGTTTTGGCCACAAGCCGTAATGCAAATCTGGCCAGATGATGACTTTCAGTTTTTGCAGATTATATCTGGTTGCAATCAGTTAGGAAGATTGCAAATTGGGGATAGTTACTTGGTAATATGCAACTAAAACGCTCTTTATTAAAAGCACGCCAAAAAGTTGTTTGCTAATGAATTTAAATTACATTCCCCTCATATGTTTTATTGTAGCTTTCGCTTTGGTTGATTTATCGCCTCACATAGTACTTAATCAACCCAAATAAAAGATTTCGGTCCATCCAAAGACCTAATAACTTTCAAAATGGTTATTTGTGCACCCAACTTTTTGTTCATGTTGCTGCTATTTCTCTCAACAATTAAATCGTAAAGCGCAAAAATTAATTATGACAAATGGCGAAGCGAAAACTTTTCATTTCAACAGAGCCCCAGCAGCAGCAACAAACTGGGAAAAAAAGAAACATGGACCAAAATGAGAGCAATAATCAATAATCGATACAAAAGTAAGTTGTTAAGGAAAAGTGAACCACGAAACGGAAAAGTGAAAGCAGCTGAAACACAGAATGGAGTTGAAAAAGTTTGAGGAAATTATGTTGAACACTGTGCGAGGTCTGGGCGTCTGCTACAACCGCAAGATATAGGAAAATTATATCGCAGTTCCGTGTTTTGATATTGAGTAACCCAAAACTCTGCAGCCAGTGCAGCCTTACGAATGCCAGCCAATCCCCCGTCTGCCACCCAAAGAGATTACTGAACCTGCTGGGCTGTTGGACTCATTAAAAAAAAGCTGACTAAACAGACCATAAATAATGTATAGAGATAGAGAGTTATTGAGTATTCCCCTGTTGTACAAAGTCAATTAATTTTCAGGGTCAGGGCCCAGAAAACAACCCGAAAAAAATAAACAGAAATTGCTTATTTCCTCACCCAGTTATCGCACCTCAATAGTCGCACAAAAGCCATTTCTGTCTTTAATTCTAGGTCAGCAGCGAACTTTACGTGTTTGCCGACATAAATTTGCATACCGCTCCATATAAACACTGTTATATAATTCCGCCCAATTAGCCCGCGTTATTAAATTTCAACTTGAACTTTTCTAACGACCAGCTAGTGGGCTCCAGAGGAAATTGAGCTATCAAAAAACACTCAAATACTAGCATCCTATTACAGTATGGATT
Source organism: Drosophila atripex (assembly GCA_035045925.1). Classification (NCBI taxonomy): domain Eukaryota; kingdom Metazoa; phylum Arthropoda; class Insecta; order Diptera; family Drosophilidae; genus Drosophila; species Drosophila atripex. Next base: position 14,204,266 of record JAWNOP010000070.1, read on the forward strand.
TTAAAGGTCAAGTTGAAGTGGCCATAACAATATTTAATTTATAAATAAATTAAAAGACGAACACATATTCTGATAAAACTAAACAACAAACCTGGTCATACATAGATGTATTATATTACTTGGACCTTACGGCAACTATTTTTATAATAAATAGCTTCATAAATCTTAATTAAATCTATTACTTTTAATTAGGTTCTTTATTGCCGACTGCACGCAAAAAAGAAATTTAAATTCATAATTGCTTGATGCCATTTGTTTTTGGTTGACTTTTAGAAGTCTCAGAATTTGCCAAAGTAAAGCTAATACGTTAAACATTGAATTGTTGTTTTAAATTAATTAAAACATTAAATTATAAATGCTATCAATTTAATTTAACAAACAATCGTTATATGGTGGCCATCTGGGTTAAGAGGCAGAAAAAAATCCAGCATCGACCGTCAATGTTTTCCATTTAGAAATCTTGTAAAAGTTAATTGCGATTGCCGATTGGAGCTAATTGAAAAAAATTGTTTCTGTCGGTCGTACTATTATATACATGGATGACGGAAAGTGTAAGTGAGGAATCCATACGAAAATGAAAGAAAATCATATGGAAAATTTGCATTATTTGCGTTGGATCCGCAGTTAAGACCTCGTTTATCTTACAACATTTTCATTGCCATTAACATTTTGCAAGCCAATCAACTCAAGAGCGTGAAAAACATTCACAAAACATTGGCTAAAAAGTAGTTGAGCGAAAAAGATAATAAATAATATAATTGCTAGACTCCATGGGATAAGCAACGACGAACAAATTAAAACCATGAAAAACAAGTATTAAAAGAAACACCAAGACCAAAATGAAATAACAACATCAACTTAAGTTAGACAACAAAAAATGTTACAAATTTTCTAGCTGCCATTGTAGTGGTCGGTGCTGCTAAGATTGCGCAGTCAAAGACCTTCATGCTCGTAATTGGCAGCACCAAACTTAAGCCCATGCCCGAAAATCCCCCAGCATGAAAAAAAGAGACCCAAAGACGAGAGCCAAAAGGTGACGTCTCCATGAACAACAGAATATCGTGAATATAATTTATGCAGGCCACAAAAAATAAATAAACAAAATCGAACCGACCGACAGGAGACAGGAGCCGTGTCAGAACTGAACCGTAATGAACCTTCAACTAATGGGATTTAATATGGCTTCCCTCTATCCATAGTGAAAAAAGGCAATCCCTCATTGGAGCCAACCGATCCAAAAAATCTTGGACAGGACAATGGTTAGGTTATCTAAAATGTTTTCCGAAAGGGGTGTTGGTTGTTATTCAGGAAAAAAATATTTCTACAGGACTCTTAATAGTAAGATTGTACGGGGTATCAAATAGGCCTTCAACTAATAGCTGTCAGTTTTTGCCAGGTCTCTTATTGCCTTTGTAATTGTTTGCAATTATTACGGTTTGCAGGCAGCTTTGGGCTTTGGCTTCGGCTTTGGCCCAGCGGGTGGTGGTGGAGTGGCTAGTTGTTGGTGGCTGGCGTCTCACCGGCCTGTCCACTCCCTCAGATCCTCTCGCGAAACCCGGCGGAGTGCCTGGATTTTCTCCACATTAAAAGTTTTTTGCCTGCTCCATGGAATGACGTCAATAAACACATTTCGGCTTTTTGTTCGCTGTCATTTGGCTCTGGTTTCTGGTTTTAGTTGATGGTTTTTTTTTAGCCATTTTCATTCGTCTATTTTATGACACTGTGCCGCGTTGATAATTGTCATTTGGCATTGCCAGGCTTGTCATCAATCCTGAACACAATCACCGAGCGACTGTAAACCAAGAGTTTTTGTGTGAGTTTCGGTAAGCGGCTTTGATTTGTTGGTTCAATGACATAGTACGTCTCGGTTGGGGTGCCGATTTGATAGCTCATTTAAATGGTTCCATCAGGATGGAAGGGGGCGGCTGAGTGGCTAGGCTGGGGCTGGGGTGACAAGTGACGATCGTAGACATTTAGACGATCGGCTTTGGACAACTTTCACTCAGAGGAGTCTCCGAGTAGGTGCATTTGGATAAAGAGATTAATTATATGCACGGCAAACCAATTATGTGGCTAAGTTTGTGTCTTAAGTCTTTTCTATTTGCTTTGCTGGGGAAACTGAAACCTGATGGAAAATTTCCAATTTTACTTACTTATGAAATTATATTTTTTTAGAGGTTATTGACTTCAAAATGATTAGCTTTGAGTATTCTATTAAGGCAAATTTTTGGCCATTAAAGGTAAGTCCCTTTCCTTTTCGATCCAAAATAAAATTTATAGCAATCTGATTTTCCTTTTCTTGAGAGTATAAAATGTATAGAAACCAGATTAATTTTATCGTATCACTTTACGATCAGTTTAAAAAGCCATCAAAAATCACTCGAAGGCTCAATAAATTCTATTAACCAATCCAAGTCCCCTCCCTCATTCATTTTCAAGCGAGTCGACAATGAATGGTTTTATGATTCAATGAAAAATTTGCATTTTTCGGAAATCCAAAGCAGAGCCGACTCCCACTACAATTCAGTCCATTATGCATATCAAATGTAGCTATTAAATGTTTAATTGCCGGCATTGCCTAACATTGAAGACGGATAGATAGGCAAGCTTCCATCGGGGTGCTAGGGAATCCAAACAAATTAGTTGCATTTTCCTCATTTGCATTTCATTCATTTATGCAGATGCAGACGCCGAAGACTTTTCGCAATGTCCAAGAGCCCGCAAACAAAGAGCCTAATTGAAGGTAATTTAAATTGATTAAACATGTCTATAGGTTGGGTCTCCGAGCCACTCCACTCGACTGTTTTCTGCACCACAGCTTGGCTCAGTGGCTTGACTTGGCCGTCTGTTTTGTGGAGGTGTTTGTTTGCTGCACTTTTTGGCTGCTCAATGATTTGGCATTGTCTTGGAAAAAAATGAAAAATGAAACAAGAAATGCTTGTCGTGTGGGTCGTTGTCAGTTAGGATGGGTGGGTCACCACCACCATTCGACACCACACACTCTGTGTGGGGTTCTGTTAAATATGGTAGCATGTTTTGAGGTGTTTATGGTTTAATTAAGCCCGGTAACTATGAAAAATGAAAGGACCGAAATCCGTAACACTGAAGAAGAAATAATAAACAAATAGACTCTTACGTAGATTGTTGCGATCTGACATCACGATGGCCAGCAGACAACCTTGGCCCGAGCTACAAATCCGACTTTTCTATGAATCACATTTGAGCATCCTGTTTAAGCCCAAACTCAAAAAATGACTGCCGCGAAATGCAAACAAATTGCAAACGGCCTGGCAGAGTTCATTGGAAACATTAGCTAGAAAATGATTTATAAAGAATTTTATTTTTGTTTCAGCCAAAAAAGGCAAAGCCAACAATTTTGACTTGAAATCATTTTTTTTTTTATTCTTTGTGGATTTTTTGTTCCCATTTAATTCTACTTTTGAAAATACTTTGGCATAATAAAAGGAACAAATGTGAATAAAACCATTAAGAATTATTGAGAATTCAAAGCTGAACTCCACTCGAATTGAATTTTGGTCAGTTTCAACATTAAACCTTATCTGGTTATGAAGGGTGTGGAGAATAAAGTGTCAGGAGCCACATTCCCACTTAATCAAACACAAAACACAGACAAAAGGCTTTACTTATTTTTGGAAGAGAAGGATTAGCTTATATGGGTGGACAGTTTTTGCCCACCTCTTTCCCCAATATGCAGATAATGCATTTTGTGGAGCCCCTGTAAGTTCAGCTTAATTAAAAAGTATCTTGCTGTGGTGTTGAAATGCTCTTAATGTCAACCTCAGCTGCCAAAAGCAACCCAAGTTCCAACTCTGACATTCAGCTCGACCGATAAACCGACAAAAAGGCGCGTGCCCGTAAAAATAAAAATAAATAGCAAAGAAATCAAGTCCTATCGTTACTTTTTGACGAGGTAATGCAATATGCCATAAGCGTTGAGTTCCGCGCCCAGTTTCCCGTTTCAATATCTCTCGGAGGTGACAATTGGGGCCAACACCTTTGAGTCCAAATGGTAATTTGCACTAATGTACGCCACAAGTCTCGGCGGCCACATTAATCGTCCGAAAAGCATTCGATATAGACATAAATTGAAGGATATGTTTAGAAAATGTTGGGTCTTTACTCAATATAATAAATCTGCATATAAAAATGGGAAGTAGTCATAGGGTTTGATCTTGTCGGGGCACCGCGGTGACTAACCTATAGGAACTATAAGCCAGGCAATAGAATCATTGAACTTGAATATCTTGAATGATTCATGGTGTGCTAGCAAAGTACTTTGTCCTCCAATGAACCCTGATGAGCTGGATGGGAGTGATATCTAAATAAATTTTGGCGGATCTTTATGGAAATATCATAGACACATCAACTAATTAAATGAGGAAAATATCTTTATAAATCGGACAAAAGAAAGCAGAGTGAATATTCTCTGCCATTGTTGCCGGCTCTAAAATGGAGCACAGAGAGAAATGGGTTCGGAAATCACAATTATAATCATGGGAATGACTTCTTGAAGTAAAAGAGAATGTATATCTTTCATTTGTAATGTTTGCGAGCTTTCATAACAATGAATTAGCAAAAGAACAATGATAGGATACCTTAGTCAATGAACTCGAGATGGGAGTTTGAAAAGTATTCAGGTAGAAATTATTTGCATTCTAAATGTGATAGCAAATCGTATTAATTAATTATTCATTGTGATCAACCAGAGTGCCTTTTTTGTTAATTTAAATATTGTCAACTGGTTCATTTCATCATTGTTTGCCACTTCCACTTCTACAATTTGTCTTTTTTGCCAACTTCTCTCGGGTTAATTTTGGCTATTTGAATGTAAGATTCGATGCCTAGTAAACACGTAAAAACAAGAAAATTTATGGCCTGGAGCTACCAAAAAAAGATCAATGGAAATAAATCAAAAAGAGACGAATTGCACATACCTGTCCGCGATAGTCGATGGCGTTGATATCTCTTTTCGGCCCCCAAGACCACTGAAGGCGTTTTAGCTTATATTTTATTTAACTTTATTTCATTATATTCTGGTCCGATGCAGGAGCCAACAACAACTGCACACTGGCATCAATGTCGCTTGGCTGCTTTTTTCCCCGGGCTCTGTTGACTGTATGTTCACCAACCAACACTTACGCACAGACACACACTCGCACAGAGAGACACTCACACAGACAGGGCTCAATGAATCAATGGCAATTCGACGAAAAAAAGCGTGGTATAGGGGATTGTTTTTTTCATTTAATTTTTAATATATTTTGCTCTTGATGAATATAAAAAAAAAAAATAAGCTGAAAACGCAAAGTCAGCAAAGGCAAAGCATGGGGCAAAAAATTATTGAAAAATATTGAAAATAAAGTTTCAATGATCTAGCTGCAAGTGGGCGATTGTCTAAGTGTAACAGCTGTTGCCACAGGTGGGCTGCCTAGATGGCTAGCTGGCTAAGCCATTGGCTAAGAGCATGGCCAAAAGATAAAACTTCTGAGCGTTGCACTTGACGGAGCATATGCAAAGCAAGTAGCTCTAACCTTTCCCTTTCTCGGACTTTTCCTTTTGTCTCTCAGATCTTTCACTTTCTTCGCAATTGTTTTCGGAACTCTGCCTAGTCGGCTGCCTGCCTAGCCGTCAAGACGCAAACTTAATGCCAACTTAGTGCTTAGTGCTTAGGGCCTGAAGCTCTGGGGTTTTGAATTCGCTCGTTTTGCATTTCACACTCAACGCTTGGCTTCACTTCAAGAGGTTCGCGTCTGTCTGACATCAGTCGCACAGTGTCTACAATTGTTTAGTGTTTACTCTTGTTTTTGTTCCAACGAAATTATCTAGATTAACTTTATACTTTTATTTTCGGCACCGCAGAGGTGTGCGCTCATACAGTATCTACTCGCGAGTGTGCGGATACACAGCCACACATTTATTTTGTACACATATGTCTGTTTGGGTCTGGGTTTTGGACGAACTCGTTTTAGGCCGACTGCCGGACTGCTTGGGAACCGAACCGACTGTCTCGCACGCCAACGCTATACTAAAAGAGTTTTGCGCTCGCACCGCGCATTAAATAAGCCGCGTCCAACACCTGGCTCTAACCATTTCAACTTGGCTCAGAGGCTCGCTAGCCGAGCTCTCGGATGATGTCAGCTAGTGAGCCACGCTCTCTCGGCCCGTTTAAGCTTGGCCCGTAAGAGCTCCACTGACTGAAAGAGAAGTTTCCCATCCGAAGCCTCTCTTTGGCTTAGTTCTGTTTTCATTTAATTTATTATTACTTACAATAACCATACCTACACGGTGCCCAAGTCATTGTAATAAAAGTTGATTTATAGTGTATTTCTCAAAAAGGAGCTCCACAATAAACGGTAATAACAATTGAAAGCGATCTATGGGAATGTTAAGTGCTCAGAAATGAAGTCATACTTCAGCCACCCACTACCGATCCACCTAATCTGATGTGAGGAAATACTTTGAAACACAACTTCGAGTTTATTTTCTTACTTTCACGTTGATGTATTTTACTATATTTCCCTACCTCTTTATAGAACATTACTTACTATTCCCTGCCAACTATGACAACCCTATTGAAACTCTCTTTAAAAGCCTCCAAGCCGCTCTTTCCAACCGGCTTTTGTTGCCCATTATATTGTGGCGCTCAACCGGCGTTTTTAACGTAACGTAGCAACCGCTTACGTGTTTCGTAAGGAATTCAAGTGTGCCATTGAACCAATAACTTTATGGGTCTTGCACTGAATCTGGGGATTATTAAAAACGAGCATTAATCTTATAAGGTGTCTGCTGGCCGGCCCAATTAAGCATTTACTGCCTCTGGCCAAAACCGAGGTGTCATTGATGCTCTCTCGGCCTCTCAGGGAATTAAGCCATTAATTAGAACAGCACACTTTCGATTCGATTTCGCACATTCGAGTATCTCATTGCTGAACGTGGGTCGAGCCCAATGCAGTCTAGACTGTAGACTCTAGACCGATTACTACCCTACCTACAGCACTCATGACAACACGCACGATCCGAGATAAAATCCATGTCAAGTTCAGGCTGGAAGTGAGGTCTTGCCACGCACTGGGGCATGAAGATCGAACGCTCTGGCTGGGAGATCAGTTCTCTGAAAACCCTTCAGTGGGTGGCTGTAAACTAAAACTGAGACTGAGCAAAAACTTGTCTAAGGTTGCAGTACTGTGCTCGCTGCCCGAGGTGGTTTTCACCATGGCTCTTGCTACACGCGCCACTTGACCCTTTCGGGGTCGGGCGGTTCAAAAACGTGGCTTTGGCTGCCGCATTCGCAATGCAATTGAAATTGGATTTGGATTGGGCCTGGGTTTGGGTTTGGGTTTGGGTTTGGGTTTGGGTTTGGGAAGTTGACTGTGCTATTCCGATTCGCGAATTAGCCGCACTACTTGCTCGGTAGCCTGGCCAGCTCTTGTACTGCCGTTCTCTTCCTTGGTGTTTTTTTTACATTTTATTTCGCTACAAATTTTTAACAAATTGCATTTGAAAGTTATGGCACGAGTTTTAAGTTATCGTCGTCAGGCCAACAAATTGCACCTCGCAGTGTTATTGCTTTTCTATTTTTGGGGATTTTGTGTTACAATTTCGGTGCTCCATTTACGGTTCTCAATTTCTTTGGTTATGAATCGCTAATGGCAAGTGGTAGTTGTTTCCAAACATGGCTTAGACCATCACAAGGAAAACTAAACATAATAACAGACAATGTTCGAAGGAAATAAATATGTATATATTATTAATCAAAAAATCTTGTATTTCTTTATTCTGTACTGCGTATTCATGTCTTAATATACAGATGAAATATCTGTAGATCTTTTTAATAAAATGACGGAACTTAACGCGTTAATGCATCAGCTAATGGGCCCCGAATGGGCGTGACCATATCGTTGGTTCCCGCGCTGGGTACACCACGTGCCAAACGCAGACATAAAAGTAAATTAAAAATACTATAAATGTACAAAAAAAATCAGCAGATCCCACAAAGAAAAGGTAAGCTAATATTTTTGTGTGTTCATCTGGGTGCTTCCTCAAACAAATTGTTGAACGTGTTTTGACATTCTTCCTGAATTTGCCTAGACGGTGCATGCTTGACTAATTGCCAAACACAAAACCTTAAAAAAAGCCAACAAGTTTTGAGATAAAATATTTTAATACTCTTTAAAAAATATTAATTAAATATAGGGTTGATTCCGTTGATTTGGTCGAATTAAAGTAAAAAAGGGTTATTTTAAAGATTATAAAGTGATTCCTTCTACTGCTGATATACTATCATAATACCCTTAGAGAAAGTGTATAAAAACACAGATGATGTTTAATTAGCCGCAAAGCATAAAGAAGACGTTTTTGTGGAGATTTTTTCCTTTTATTTTATTTTTGATGATTGTAAAGACACGCCCTGGTAATATAGGCAAAGGTTCGACTGATGACGTTCCGCAGTGGCTTCCGGTGTCGCCACAGATTGCTGAGTCAGCTGTTTTCAAGACTTTTATTTTTAAAAACTTAATTGATTGATAATTAATTGATATTTTTGTCTAATTGTCATATTATCAGAAAGGTCTTTAAACAAAACAAACACTTAATAACAAGCTAAATGACAACTCCAATTAAACCTATTAAGACATTAAGAAAACTGTTTAGAACCAAAGGATATGGTGTTCCTGAAGTTCTAGTTCCTAAGAGTACTTCTAAAGTTTCCAAGCTTGACACATGTATGTGTCATCTGTTTGTTTATGTTTGATTTACGACTAAATTTGCATTTATCCACGTACGTGCCCTTCTTGACAAAACTAAAAAACCAAAACGAAAAAAGAAAGGAAAATCGTGTGTTTATGAGACATTTATGGGGGAATATGTTTTGAATATTTAATTAGAGTGGGTCTTTGGCCACGCGCTAGTCTTGGCCGAGATTTGAGGTGAGGACTGATGACATAACATCAACTATTTATAATATTGGTCACAATGCAGGATCATTGTTTCCGAAGGGGTGTCAAAACATCGATGGCATCAATAGATTTCAAGTCTTCGATCATAAGCTTTGGTAGGAAGCCTTGAACGACAAGAAACCAACTTCCATCATGCAACGCTCTAATAAAGGAACCATTTTTGTGGGCCACAAATTGAGTCATATGCTGCGATGTTTTAGCCAAAGAGTATTTGCCAAAAATTTGGCTTTCGAGCAGTAAACGTCGTTTGGCGCACGATTAGCCCCCGTAACCTGTGACCCCGTCTAATCAATGTTCATCTCCGGGCCTGATGTGTGTGGCATGCCCCAGCAGCCAGTAACCACCAGCCAAGTTAGCTGGCAGCCGTGCCGAGCCACGCCGCCTAGACTAGACTGCTGCAGCTCACATGCTTTATAAGTAAATACTTAGGTGCATACATAACACTTGACTGACCCAATTCAAGAGTCGCGCACTCTCGAGCCTGGGCTCTGAACCTTTTAAAGAGCTATTACATGTTGCAGCCAAAAGATTAAATGGAGCCAAAAAGCGGGCTGCCAACAAAAACAACAGCAAATGCCACAAACGAGCCAGACTAAAAAATATTGCGTTGTCTCCGGCTGACTGACAGGACAGAAGTCGACGTTCCGGACAAGATTACTCTTTGCAGATTACAAGGGGCTCAAATTATATAAATTAAAATTTGGCTAGAAGAGTGAAACTAAATTGAATAAACTATAAAATGGCTACACATCCCAGTTTATTTTTTGGTGGCTCTTGATGGCCCCAGATCTGTTGAATTTAAAACCAAAGCCTTCCCCAACATTTCAAGCACTTCCTTCCTGTCCTTTTCGTGAATTTCAAGATCATTAATGTCATTGGATTTAGCATTTTTGTGATCACTTAATTAACTAGAAATGCTGACATTTTGGATATTTCCTACGGGCCTAAACGCAGATCGAGCCAAACGATAAAAAATCTTCAAGCCATGTATATGCAGAATGGCTAGGAGATGCTACCAACGACAAACACCAAATAGTTTAGACCTTATAGAGCTAAACTAATTGGCTTCCTGGCCAACCGAAATGGCAAAGACCACATATCTGGTTAAATAAACAATTTAATTATAAATAAATAATTAAATAAATGTCCAAAGTGGACAGCCAATTTACATGGCATGTAAATGTGTTTGTTCTGCCCAGTTGGATTCTGGCCAAATTCTATAAATAAAATTCATATAAATCAGTCAGTCAAACGATTTTGGACAAGTTCAAGTTTTTGCGGAGAAGCGCGATTATATAGCAAATTTCTATATTGTATACTCTTACAGTACGTTTCATAACAATAAAATTATGAGCTCAGATTCAGATATTTTCGGAATGGAAAATACCATTTCAAAATTTATTAAGCCATCCAAGCCCCAGAAAATAAATCTAAGTTGGTGCACTTTTAAGACTTATTTTTTCGATAAAAGCTGTTTATTTGGTATAGGCTGTCAGTGGATCGGTCTACCTTTTATGGCAACTGGACCATGTGGAGAAGCTGAATATCAAATTGTTCAAGTATTTCTATATCGCTTGGTTCCCTCGATTTGTGGAGCGTCTCAGTCTGAGACCCACGCGTGTTAATTACAAATTGTTTGTTGTGCTTTTTGTTGGTGCGGTTACCGTAGTCGTTATTGTGGTTCTTGCCATTGTGGGTATTACTTTGTATTTTTAATTTTTAATTTTTAATTTTATTCGTCTCCATAGTTTCGAGGCGCGCAACTTGTGTCACATTTAGAGGGAACGTATTTATCATGTCAGCAATTAATCAACGGAGTTTTATAATTTAATACCAGTTACATATGCTCGCCAGGTTCCATTTTGAATATTTACAATGTAAAATATCGTACGTTTTAGAATTGTTAAGACGTTATTTTGGAAATAATTATAGTGACCCAATTGGAAAAATTATGCAAATATATCTAGTCTGTAACCACTGGGTACATAACAACGAAAGACACATGATGACAAACCATCAGAGCCATAAATATTTTCAGTTCGAATTTTGCTCTAGTCAGTGGGTAGACACCGAACTGCAAGTCTATTATTGCATTTTTATTATCTCTTAGCTTTTCGTAATTATTCAACTCATTTTCATTGGGGGACAGGCAATGCCTTTCGCAACGTTTCTTCATCTTTAGTGACTACAGCATGCCATAAAGTCTGTCCCAGTCAGCCAGTACTCCGTCAGCAAGTCGGTTATTCATTAGGTCTCCGTAAATGGTCAGCAAAAAATACTTTAGTTGTTAAATGGTTAAATGCGAATTTCTTGTTTTCCGACACTCTGGGAAAGAAGGTTGAGGGGCTCTATCAAAGTACTCGAACATGCTAAAATGGATCATTGAACCGAATAAGTTTTAAGTTCCTTTAAGATACAGTTTTAGCTCAAATACACTTCAAGTCCTAATAATTAAAATTTAAAAAATGTTTACTTGGAAACAATTCATCCTCCCTTGACATATTTTAGGCCTAGTCTTTCCTGATCTCATTTGGTGTTATATAATCCAATTAACCAATGTGTTTAAGGCAATATTAAATGTATATAATCCAATTAACCAATGTGTTTAAGGCAATATTAAATGTAACCCACCGAACGGCATTTTGGATAATTAAAAACTGTTAATTGCAGCAAGTGAGTGAAACCCAAGGCGGCCAAAAGTAGGCGTTTCTTCCCAGTTTCGGCCTGCTTTTTGGGTTGCCCAATTCAGAGGAGGTCCGCCAAGAGCTGTTACAATTGCGCACTTCATTTGTGGCACGGGTCGTCGCCGAGCGGCTTGGAGGCTGTTTCACCTACATTAGTTAATTATGCGCTCCATTAAGCCCAATGAATGCGGCAGTAAGGGAGAGGTAAGCTGCGCGAGAGGGAGGCCAGATAGGTGACCAAAATGGGCAAGGGGTGGGGTCAGGAGTTGAGAAACACCAGAGCAGACAATTGTCTTTGGAGTGTGTATCTGGGCATCTTCATTGCTCGCCCAGGCAACCCACATCCGATATAAATACAGTGAGCTCTGTCTCACATTATATGAAAGAAATTAATGTTTTCTTAATAGAATTTATGGTTTAAGAATCATTTGTTCCTAACTTGGATTGATCTAATTTCTGCTAAAAATATAAGAATTCTATCAAACTTAAATTCTATTAATTAAGGTGGCCTGAGGCTTCACTGTACAAACTGTCTATTGTTGTGTCTCGTTGGCGCTGATGGCATCATTTCAGCAGCTTCACCAAATCTGCAAAGTACATGCAATGTCTGCTCTTTTGTAATTTAACATTTTGGCTGGTGGGAAGCTCCGAACTATGCCTGATTGACTGACTCACTGACTAACTGACTGACTGACTGACAGAGTTGGCTGCTCCCTCGATTCCTCGACACAATGCGATTCGACTCGATGCTGGCATAAAGTTTGTCGCTTAAGTCTTTCTCCATTTTAATTATTCATTCATTTGTGTTAATTGTATGCGTGCCACACACTGCACAACGATTCAATTTTCAATATATCCCAGACATAATGGCAGCACTCGATGAAGGAGTAGCGTGGGCGGTGCTGTTTCATGGCATCAAAAAAAGACTCGTGAAAAGACGAGAATTAACTTTTGTAAAGATGCTAATGATTGATTGCGTTTGCATCAGTATATCTCTTAAAAATCGTTGGCCAAATGTCAAGCTGCATTGCGTGAGCTTCTCCAACAATTGATTTAATTTTAATTGTTTGGGTGCAGCCAGGGTGTGATGAGGAACGGTTTTTTACGACGCTATTTTTTTTTATGATTACAAAATATTTGATTTTTCTATTCAAAACTTGTTAGCATTTGTATATTTCTCTACCAATAATAATGTATTTACTTTCCAAATATTTAAAAAAATATTTATTTGATTAATTTATAATATGCTTAAAATATACATTTTCTGCAATAAATCAACAAATTCCCATATCAGATGAGCCATAACAACATAATCAAAAGTTTATGGCTCTTCTTTTGAAAGCCGGCTTTTAAAAATCCCCGTGATCTTATAAAATAAGCTTTAAGAAAACAAGTAAAAAATAAATAAAATGAGATTAGCCGGGTAACGCCCACCTGGAACCTAACTTCAAAGCAGGTCCCTAACGCAGACTGGAACACGATCTTTGAAATCGACATAAATCCAATGGAAATGAAGGCTTTTTGATGCGATATATCCATAAAGATCAGAATTTTATTATCCATCAGTTCTGGGCAATCGAAGCCATCCGACCTGGCACCAATTCGTCTGCCAACACGCCGAAAGCTATCGATATCGATATGGCAGCCCCAAATGATTGATGGCCTTTAACGATTCATAACGGTTTCGCCTTTGTCTCTAACTGTGCACAGCACCAACCTGGCAGTGGTGTCATCATCACATCAATCATACGCCCCTGCAGCGTCAAGAAACCGCCACGAGTCAAGCTCCAGATCGAATGCAGCTGACACCTTCTGGTGGTTATGGAAATAGATATATATGTACATATGTGTCTGGAGATGGAGATGGATGGATGCATCGGAGACGTGTCTCCGACCGGGTCTAATGAGATCTTTGTGTTTCTCAAAGGAGAAAGTTTAAGGTGAAGCACTTGTATTATTTGTCAACGCCTTTAAAGAAATGTAACAATGTAAAAAGAATAAGACAAGTTTAAAAGGGATGCTCCGCAAATTTGGACAAAACGCATGGGGACACAGTAAGGCCCGCTGCCATGGCTATATATTTTCCAATTTTTACCCGATTTGTGACCAGAATACCTTGAAAGATTCGTGGATAGATTCTCAATCAAACAACAAAATATTTTTGTGCAATTTTCTGGGGGTCCCCTCCAAAAATGCATGGTAGGACAATATAGCCCCCCTGGGATAAGCATATCTTGGCCAATTTCCATCCGATTCTTGAGCAGAACACCCTGAATGATTTGTAGATAGATTCTCCCCAGGAATTGTCATATATTTTGGGCCATTTCCATCTGATTTTTGAGCCAAATATCTTAATCGATTTGTAGATAGATTCTTTTTTCTGAAGTTTTTACAATCGAATTCGATTATACAATCGGTTCACTCGTCAAAACCTAAAAAAAATTTTGGTTTTTTGTCAACTTTTGTCAAATTTCAACAGTTTATTTTTTAGATTATTCATTCAACTATTTCATTTAGTTATTAAATAAAAAAAAACTTTTTTTTACCACTGTACAGAGTTTTGTTGGTGTTGCTAAGAAAGAAATTTTGGTCAACATTTTTATTTATTTGCTTCCATTTGTCAAATTTGATGTTCGATTGTCTAATGGCCAATTATCTTCTTTTACCTTATTAGTCTACATAAGTACCCACAATTTAATCGTTTATTCATTTATATACAAAATCCGAAGTCTGTTTTGAAGTTGGGACAAATATAAATCGAGAACAGCTCAAAAATCTTGAATTATGATGTAGTTTTTGAAAATTAAATGAAAGAGAATATGAATGTTGCAATCCAAGAAACTTTAGCATTTTAATAGTTATTTTAATAGAAAAAGAAATAAACTTCCCAATGTATATTTAATTAATTTATCATCATTAATTACTCCCCTCCACATTAGACTCTTAGAAATTCTTGACACTCTCTGCATTTTATTATAAAATCCGAAACTTTTATTGATTTTCAATGTTTATTTACTTAGGATCGCATTGTTTAAAGCCTCACGACAACATAAGCACCGCTGGCGGGGGCGTGGGATGTTGGGGGGGGGCCATTTATTTGCATGATTTGACAGTTCTTTAAGGCGATTGAATCTACTCATAAAGTCGTAAATATTTGAATGGCTTCGGAAAATATTATTATTGAGTAATAATAGTTGGTACATGCTGTGCAAGCCAAACTAAATGCTCAAATGCTTATCGCTAATGCCTTAATTATATTGTGAAACCCAGGAAATACGGATCTAAGACCAATTGAAGAGTGGGGGAGTAAGATCGATGGGTCGCTTGAATTAGGTATACGCACCGGGGTTGCCGGCGCTGAAGAGGCCTTCAACTTGACACTTTATCGCTGGATGGTTGGTCACGTTTATTACTCGGTTACAAAAAACCCTGCATATGGACAAACTCATGCGAAGAGTCAGCAGCTGTCAGACTTCCACTTCCTTATGGGTATCTGGGATCCATTGTGCGGTCACATCGTAAATCGAAGCGAATCAAAACATCTAACAATGGAACTACTGTGATTCTGCATAATGAAAACACAATTATAGTTTATTAATCACCTACTATCGGAGAACGTGACTGAATGCCTTGGGGTTTGGGGTGGCTTCTTTGACGTCCAAGAATTTGTACAATTCCAGAGATACGGGCCTAAAATCGGCCTATTTACTTTTAAGCCAGAATAAATTTTATAATAACATAAGTATGAATCCAAAAATATTTTGAAATCATGAGTACCAAGTATGTTTTAATTTATTTGTTTATTTAAAATAATTCGTATTTTTCTTTTGTAAAATCAATTTAAGTTATTATTTAGCCATCTATTGTTAGGTTTTTGAGCTAACTGGACTGCATGCCGCGCCTACTCTCGACTAGGTGGCGCTGTGTTACGATACATCGTCGACTTCAAAATTCCATCTCTAAAATAAGACGCATCTCTAAGCGAAAGGTTCAACACTTGGATAGCCCTGTGTGACCAGAAAGTATTAGCGCCAAACAAAACTAAACAAGTGTGTAATAAATTATAAATACTTACAAAAATTCTTTTTTATTGTACTTATGAGAAAAAGTAAGCGAATTGATTTAAATTTTTTTATGTAATACCAAATTTTATATATGTTTATGCATTCCCGATAGTCTTCATTTAACACAATAAACCCTTGAAGTATGCAGCATTTTTTGGTTTCATTGCCGCTGGAGACGCATCCCCAAAATGCATTTTGTGCTCGTTGTCGGCAAGCTGCTTGGGCATTTGGTTCACCTTGAACCGGTTTTCCCTTCTCCGACCCTTCCCCCGCCCACTGAGAGCTTCGGTCCCGCCTCAGGTGTCAATGTACGTGTTGGGCAATTCTAATTAATTAATAAATTAAGAATGACAAATGATTTTCAAATGCCTTAATTAATCATTTTTAACGCACCAGCGACAGCTTCGAACGTGCGTTGGACAGGTGACGCCAACGAAAATGGTCAAGGAAGGTGTCAACGTTCGAATCGAATACATTTTTTTTTTATTAAAAAAAAAACTAATTACCTGGTAATAAAAATGCAAAAATATACCTTGCATAGCAAGTCAATAAAGAGATAATCTTTGTGAGTCTGGAGTTCTAATGAGTAATTTTTTACTAAAAAGTTTATCAATTGTTTTAAAGTCTAAAACTTAGGCCCATAATTAAACTCCACTATTATAATATTTGTCAGAACTTATTTAATACCTGTAATCACTGTTGAAATTTGGCATTTAGTTGCGCCATGATAATATCATTTGGTTGGAAATTGTTGAAAAATTAAAGCATAATTTCCATAATTGAATGATTTTAGGTATGGAAGTGTGGGTTGTATCAGATCTGTGGCTCGATCACCATATCTCGAACAAGCACAATCAGCCAGTTGTTAGCCCAATTTGGTCAACCGTTTAATTGGCTGACAAACGAAAGGCTCGAGCCCAGGCCCAGCGAATGTCAGGCGTGGAATGCCGGGCAAATGGGGCGGCAAATCAGAGACAGAGGCCCACAAAGATGTGAGTGGAGGCCAGGGCTACCCAAAAAATGATCGATTGCAGTCACCGGGAGGCGACAGTCACCGTCAGTGTCACAGTTGACACAACACAATCGACTTGGGCGAGGCAGTCCGGGTATTTCATACCGTTTTCCGTTTCAATTGGTAGCAATTACAAAGCGACCCCCGAACTATTTGACACTATTCGTTTGGTGAATGTTGATTAATTAGATTGAATTGGCCCGGCTGAGATTAGATGGCGGGAGGGCTGCTTTACAGATTAGCGCATCTCAAGGGGCATCAGCCGGCGGTTGGACGGGGGTGGGATCAGGAGTATATACACCCATACACACACACATACACACACAACTATCACGCGTCGGCAAAACGCATTTGATCCACGATGACTCGCTGGTATTGGGGAAAAATGCTGACTCTTGGTCTTCGGATTCGTATCGATCGCCAAACACTTTTTGGAGTAATTTCAATTTCATAATTCGTTGCGCTAATCTCGTCTTTCTCATGATCGCAGAGAACTCGGAGCTGAGTCAGTGCATCTCCATCGCTATAGCCATCGCCATCTCTATCGTCATCCCCATCTCATCCCCGGCTCCAATGCCGATGCCAGATCCATTTCCAGCTACCTCGTTTTGTGCCGCATCATGCAAATGGATCCGCTCCTCTGATTGATACATAAACACGCGCAAAACTCCTCCACCGATCGGATCTATTGGGGCTCATTGGCGGCATCTCTAATAGAAATGTTTGTGGCTCACAAATCCGACAGCTTCGAGCAGAAGACTTTCGTTTTTTCCCCGGCATAATAATTTTGTTGTGGGTTGACTCTTCCGTCGGCTGGCTTTTGGTGTCTAAGCCCTTCCGCTGCCTTTATCAATAGGCCAGCGGAGATAAGCTGTGGGGCTATGGGGCTATGGGGCTTTCTGGGGCGCAGGAGTCGCCGGAGATGGAGGAGGCGACCCTGCTTCCTTGGCATGTCAGCTATTTTGCATAAATGACAGTCACACCCATACATATAGGCACATTCTGTACACACACACACATACTCAGACATTCAACAAACAATCAAATGCCGTCTAGTGCCAAGAAGGGCGTTCTGGGAGGGGAGCTGCCAGGCTCAAACTGCTCGAAACAGTGGAGCACATGTCCTTTTCCAGAAAAGGACTCTTTAAATATTCAGAATTATAAAATACTTTTCATATCTAAGCATTAAACTATGGTAATTATTTCCTTAAATTTATATTCAAGTATATAAATTAAAATATCATCTTTACTTTGGTCATATTCCACTGTACTACTTCTAGGCCCGCCCATGCAGGCGGAGAGTGGGCCATGGCTGGTAGGGGGCGTGGCTCTGCCATTGTCGCTCTGGCTGCGTATTTGGCGCTTCCTTCTTTGCATACATGAATACGTAATTGAATTTTGCGGCGTGTTGTCAATTTTGTTTTTCCCGCCTGCTGTTGAGCAGTTTTTCCTATTTTCCTCTTTACTTTTAACCTTTTTCAGAGCGGGGCTCTTTCAACGACTCTGTTGCACATTTAGCAGCGCATCCACTTAATTTGAAGACTGCAGCCTTCCGCTCTAGAAATTCCTGAAAGTCACTTGTTGCACTCGTGTTTCCATTAGCTTACTTAAAAAGCCATTCCAAAGCCATTTAAATTACTTATGCAGGATAAACAGAATAATATTTTTGGTTTGCTAATTAGGCATTCCGCTTTTGGAATTTCCATCGAATGCTCTATCGCACCGAATTCTGTTTGAAAACATCTTATTTGCCAATGCCTGCTCCTGTGCTTCCCCCTGTGAGCCGTGAAGGATTTTGTTACTGGCTCCATTCTGCCTGTCACTTGGGTTAATTGCAATTGGCAATGGGAGTGGAGTGGACTGGACTTCAGTGGAGTGGAGTGGAGTGACGATGGCGGAGGAATTCGAATAGAGCTGCCTGCCAACGGAGAACTTTAACTCTAATGCAGTCGGCATAATAATTATCTGCAGCATCAGCCAGCTCCCAGCCAGAAGTCTGTGACATGAAATTGAAATTAAATATGAGTACTTCATATATATGCTGTTATTTTTCTATGGCGCAGACCCATAACGACGTGCCCGGTATGTTTAATTATTTAGGATGATATTCAAAAATGGAATGAGTGAGAAAAGGCGAGTAGGAATACCGATTTTTATATGCGCTGCGATGGTCGTTTAATAAAAATCGAAATTAGCGGCGCATACATTCGAGAATGTGGAAGATTGCTGGGATTCTCTATCTCGATCGTTCACCATCCGACGCAGAGGCCGAGGCAGACATTCCGACGTCTATGCGGACTTATCTCCAGCATTTATCTACGAACTTTGGATGCTGTGGCCGATAAAAACGCGATTGTGAAGACCGACGCAGAGGCATTCGAGGTTGTGAAGAAGATTCCATTTAATTGAGGACCCGAGAAGCACTTTGGATGATTGCATCGCTGCACTGACTGTTGATTATGCGTGCAATTAGAGCGCATCATCACTCACAATTTTTTAACACTTTCCGTCCGTACCCGTCCGGCACTTACGACTACTGCCCTAATGTCCGTTCATCAATCAGATTGGCGGCTGCGTAGAACTATTTTCCCGCCGTCATATATCTCGGCTTCAACTAAAATCAAGCCGGCGCAATAGCCAGAGCTGGAATCGGGGCTGGAGTCATTATTTCCACATTTACTTAGCTCATTTATCAGCATTTTCGTTCGCCCACAACTTCTCGAAAAATTTGAGATAAAAGGTGAAGAAAATTTCGAATTTTGGGTATTTGCTTTTTTTGGTTTTTGAAAAATTTACCACATTTCTTGTTGGCTTTGTAATTTAGACATTAATCTAAATGCCTCGCTCATTTGGTTTGATTGTGGAAAGGGTCAACTTTTTATGGGTTCATCTGCAGCCGTTTTAATGAGAGTAATTATGGTTGGAAGTCCAAGAAATATCAGATTCATTGGCAGATGGACATCCGTAACTTAACACTACCCACTAGCCTCTATATTTGGAACAAATCCCCTGAAAATCCTTTGGATCAGCCCACAACTGTTCGGTATGGGCCTCATCACTCTAGCTTTGGCAAAAAACGATTCATTCCAAATTGAATCTGACACTACCAAGTGATATATCGATGAGCGGATTTAGGTCGTTTAGGGGTATTAGCTTGGGAGTATCAACAGTCGGCTTGATCCGCTCAAATTACCGCAGTAAGCTCAGCTCCGTTCGGTTCGGTTACTGTTTTTTACCACTTGGAACCCCTCGTGTCGATGGGCCGTAAAAAATGACAAGTGCAAGGTGAAAAGGGGTGCATAAATTTAGCTAAAATGTATCGCAATTGTTTCTGGGCGCGGTGTTTAGTGTTTAGCAACCCTCGCAATTGTTCCGCCGAGGGTGGAAAAGTGTTTCGGGCAGTGCCTGTGTGGGGGCCACATTGCCACATTGGTGGCACATTGCGGCGTAGCATGTGTTTATGGGTTTGACTTTTCATTTGATTTAATTTGCCATGCCCTCGTCCCCGCCCATGGCCAGAAGGGGAGGACTACAGGCCCAGATTAACTGTTGGCTTTTGGCACGTTCGCCAGAAACAATAAAATCAAATAAAAATCATCAACGCCCACTTAGTTATGGTTGTTGTCACTTCATTAAGAATGAACTCTGAATATTTAATATTTGTTTGTGCGAAATTGAGCGATTGAGGGTAAAATATTAAACATTCAATGCTTCAAAAATTCAGTAAAATTTATACAGATTAGTGAGCTGTTAGTTGGTAGTTTGCATCAATAATAGAGGGAAAATCTGTTAAAATTTTAGACCTAAACTATAAGACTTTATACGTAAAAACCTATTTTGTAACCTCTGTGGGTAGTGCTCCCCCATTTAACACCCACGCAGGGATCAGTGGGATTCTAGGCAATGTGCCGACTCCAGCCCGCAATTTGCAATCTGTTGGCCTTGCGGTCTGGGTGCATGTCATATATTTCAGGGGTCTGGCCAAAAGGGAGCAATGCGAACCGCAAAACCCTTTTTGTCTGCTGCCTTTTGCACTTATCATTTTTACTTGCCAATTCATTTGTTCATAATTTGCGGTCGGCTGCATAAAAAAAGGGCAGCTGGAGGGAGCAACACTTGTTGCTTGAAAAGGATCAGATCAGAGGATCGACACCGGCTGGAAACGTGATTTAAAAGTTTAGATTTGGCTGCAATTACCCGATGACAGTGCCACTGTGTGTACATTGCGTTGCGGTTTTTCTGGGCTAAGCCAGATGCTACATATTTTCTCCGGGTCTGACTTTTGCCATGGGCCGTGCGGTTTCTCGAATCGGTCATAGCCCAAAACGAATTTCGTGCCAATCACGCTAATAACTATGCCACTGGAGCGTTGCTAAGCCGATGGCCCGGTGGCCTCCGCCGAACAATGGCCAGAAGTGGCCCCCAAAAGTACGTCGGCGGCCAATTAGAGATCCGGCCCAGAACACCAATGACTTACTTTCTCCGTATTCCTTCCACTCGATCCCACTCCGCATCGGGCTTCCCATATGCGAACAATGACAATTTCAGCGACGATTCCAATTCCGAGCATTTTTTATTTATTTGCGGAATTAATAGTCACGCTGGTCTGTTCGCTCTAAGAGGATTATGCTGTCGACGCAGTAGGCAACGTACGACTTTAATTAACAGCTCATCAATATGAAGTTGTTCGCCATTAATTACACCTTTCGTTCTTTTCGCTGCCGACAGTCCTCCACCAGCAGAGTTCCTCCTTCATCACATCAAGTGCCAATACAGCTTGCGCATTACTTATCCATGTAAATAAACAAGAAGGGCGAAACGAATAACTTAGGCAACGAACTTGTTTAACGGATTTAAAAGAATTAAATATTTAAAACAATCAAAAATACATTTAGGATACAAATATATTTATAAATAATGTGATAAAAGTATTTTAAACTAATAATTATCAAATATTGAATGGAGTGTTTCTTAAAACTAGTTTTAAAGTACGAACCTTAGTGTACGAGGAGAAATTAGATAATATTAGAGTTAATTTTTTATATATTTCTTCCATGTTTAATATTATTAAGACATTTTTAAGTATATCCTTAGTTTAAGAGAACCCTTTTAAAAAGAGCAGTCCAAAGATTGAACTCAAAGAACACCCCTCGCATATGCAGCATCCCAAAGCTCCGACAACGATGTGTAAATCGATTCATCGTTTGATGCCGGCGATCGTGGATGCTGATGATGATGTTGATGATGATTTGGTGATTTTCTTTATTATTATTACTGTTTTTAACCAACTTCTTATTACAACGAGTTTTTAGTTATTTTTTTGGGTTGTTGTTTTTTTTACCTTCGTGTTTTCTTCGCGGAGCACTCGAAAGGTGTTGAAGACTTGGCGGTGCCAGATAAAAGGCGCTACAAAATTGCTTTCTACCCGCCGCGTCTCGTATGTGCCGCTGATGAGCGAGCGAGGGAGAGGGGTGGATAGGTGCAAACGAGATGGAGCTAGAGATTCCAGACACCAATTCATCTGGCTATGGACTGCGGAATATTTAAAGGTAAAAGAGAAAAAGCAGACAAACTACCGTTTGGCAATCAAAAAGCAGCTGATGATGTGTGCCGGTGAGGATGATGAAAAAAAAAGTGGGCAGTAAGGCGTTAATTGCTCATTATTGGGCACACTTCATGTCACACACAATATGCAGACGCAGAAACTTATACGCTGATTGAGTTGTCCACGCCGACGATGATCGCGATAAAGGCGATGATGACGATGACGCACTCCTCCAGTTACCGTCTTTCTTACCTTTTTTCCACCTTCACTGCCACTGCCGCCTTCCTTTAACACATCGTTTTCTGGCCCTTTCTGCCTCTTTTCAAGTACTAAATTACATAGTTTTCGAGTGGAAAAACTCAAGAAATTAAGTTAAAGCTGCTGCTGATGTTGCCTTTGTTAATTGTGGGTTTTGGATCTGCTCAACTGAGGCTGCTACGCTTTTTCATGGGCGTGGCACAGGGATATTAAATTGGATATTCATTTTCTCTTAAATATTAACACAACACACATTTTTATTTGGACAACTAATATCTTCTAGACTTGGCAATCTCTATCCCCTTTTGCCACGTCCATGAATTCAGCTGTTGCATTTGGCCAGGCTGGACGACAGCTCACGTCCGGGACTAGACCGATGGATGGATGAATGGCTAGATGGACGGATGGATAGATGGTCCACTGACCATGCGCAGCTGCGTTAGCGGCGGTGAAAAATCTAAGTCCCCCCGGACTGGAGTTTGACTTTAATTGCTCTTGACAGTCATCACTGTCAGCGGCGGCAACTGTTCCCCCCATCATCATAATCATCGCAATCGTCATCATCCCCATCGTGGTTTGCCAATCTCGGTGCTCCAATCAACATGCGCTTGTCAAACCAGACCCAAGCCCAATCCCCAGCACCAGCCAGGCGGTAGTTGCTGGTTTGCTGGCCAAGCCAGACGGCCAAGACAGTCAAGACGGCCAAGACTGTGCTTCTTGCCTAATATGGCCGCCATTTTGCAAAGTCATTTGTGTTAATGGCGGCCCCGTCGTCGGGGTTTTGGCTCAAAGTTTCTGGCTCTCTGGCCCGAACAGGCATTCTCCGAGCTGGACTATATAATTAAATGAAAATTTTGAAATTAACATTTCACGATTGCGATCCGAAAAATGTGATACTTTGCTATAAAGATAAATGATCAGAACCTACCGATTTGGCTCTTAATGATGAGAATTCTTTTTTTTTTAAATATGAATATTAACATGTGAGTTTAGGTAAATTAAAAATAGTAGTTGTCTATAGGCGAATAAAAATATATCAGTTCTTTCAGTTTCTTTATAGTTTCTTCAGAAAATTTGTCATTAAAAAAAACAGATAATTTATAAGATTGGTATGACTAATAAAGAAAAATAACTTTAACGCGTGATGCCTCATTAATTTCCTTAATTTATACTTAATTTAAATATTATTAACTAGCCATTCTCCGCAAAGTAACTGTTTTTTAAAAATAAATCGCTACTAGTCAACATTGTTTTCGATTCCGGCTTGACAAATTGCCAAAGATTAGCTCCGGATAACGTTAAGGAATTAGCGAAATATCACTCGAGGCTCTTTAAAACGGTTCTTAAAACTAATAATATATTATGGGGACTTGTGTAAAATACTTTGTTGAGCGCTGAAAGCATTCTAACTTTTTATTTAATGTGGCTAATTTGTCAAGCAGGTTTTGTTTATTTTTGCAACACTTTTTTTACACATAGAAAATTGAGTTTTTTTGTCAATTAATTATTCATCGCAATCCAATCGGCTGCTTATTATGACTCATGTAACGGCGCAAATTATTTATTTTGGCTTTGGCGAAAATTATGCACATTTTTGCATGATTTATGATTAATAATGTGAAGTTCGCAAACCGTTACATTTATTTGTTTGGCCTAAAATAATAAAAACGAATAATTATTAGCTTCTATAATAAATTATATTTTTGGTTGGCGATTACGGTATTCATAATTAATATCTGAGCGTAATTAATGTTTCCTCATTTTCTGTTGTACAACTAATAATTACAAAGAGGCAATTTTTTAGTACAAAATTCAAAATAAATATGTTTAAAAACCGATAAGTGGAGAAAGCGAAGGTGCTCTTACTTCTAAGAGTATTATTAGTGCTTCTAAAAGCTACCGATAATGAAAATCTTCCAAGGCAGCTTGATTCTCGTTTTAACCCATAACACAAAAATCAAAATGTATATCCATCTATTAACATTTGTCGCTGTCAATATTTTCCGACTGAACACATAAACCTCCATACCCCGCCTCAAGAATCCAGCTCCATTTCCATTGCAACAAAACAAACCCACAAACCAAAAAAAAAATTGAAATGCGCATACGAAATTATTCAAATGCGTTAAGTTATGAAGTTATCACGATGGCACTTCTGCTCCAAAAGTCCCCTGGCCGACCGAAAAACCAGTGAGTGACAATGGGTTTCCTCACGCAGTGCACCCCGCGGTCAGTTTTTGATTTTTTTAGTAAGTATGAGCGATCGGCCCTGGACTCGTGTGTTTGTCTTATGTCGGGGGTATTTGTTTTTGTGCACTACAATTTGGTCGGACGACCCCTCCTAAAGTTTTATTTATGGGGTATTAGACAGGTCGCAGCTATCCCATTCCTGGCCCCGTCCGCTCTCCGGTTATTTTGACAGTAACAAGTTGGCCAGCAAATATATGAGAGGGGACAGTCACTAACTGTCGCCATTCGCCGCGGCAGATCGCTTCGTTTTGGTACATATTTCATCGATTCATTTTAAAGATGAAGTTATGAACGCCGTAGCCCCACAAAAACGTATACAAATTTGAATATTTGATTGGGACGCCCGCTCGCAGCTCCAAGTCCCCCCTCGTACAGTCAAAAATTTATGCGGCGTGAACGGTTATCATTTGTGGTTGCCTGTTTTAAGGTAGCCGTAGAATTTTGGCCAGCGGAGAAGTGCTACGTGACATGCGCAGGTGTTCCAGCGATCCATCGATAGGTTGCTCCAAAAACGGAAGCGGCCCAAATGGGTCTTGGTCAAGGGTGGCCGTGCCAAAATAAAAACTAATAAATTTCATAATGTGGGAAAATGGTTACTTTTTGCGACATTTTTTAATCATTGAAAAAAACTATCATTGAAACTAATCATTGAAACATTGAAAAATTTGTTTCTTGTAACTATTTTAAAAGGAGATTCTGGAAGTGGTAGATTTAAAACGAAATTGACAACATGTCAATCTTACCAGGGTGATCCACTAAACTCTCTAGCTTAAATCATTTGCATTCTTAGGTGCTGTATAAATTGCCTTCTCAGCTAATCCGATTGTTTCTTATGCATCTGATAAGCCGTTGACAGCTGATCTGTTGGGGCAAGTGCGTCAGAGTCGTATATAACTTTTATGGGCACTTTTATCGAGTTTATCAGATCGAGGCGGCACTCTAGCGCATTCTCCCGACTACAACTTAATTTTCTCGCCTCGACCCATCCCAGATGTAGCCCACTTTATGGGCGAAAATAAATCAATGGGGCTGTCAGGCCACAACGATGGGTCAAAGGCTGGAGATCATGGCATCTGAGCATCACGGCTAACGGTAATGGAGCGAGAGTGTGATTGGGATCGGGTTGGATTTGGGTTCGGAATCGGAATCGGAGATGAGGATGCGGAGATGGGGAGATGGGCCGGAGATGGATGCCCGCTTCATTTAAATTTACAAGAGGCAACCACCTCAGACATCAACTACTTAACGCAGCCATTACACGTCGATCGTCGATGGGACGTTGGTAACTTCATTACCGCACTCCAGACCCATCAGTTCCCCGCACTTCACCAGCTACTCAATAGGCAAGGCGGCTGAGCGGTTGAGCGGTTGAGCGACTGTGCGGCTCGGTTTCGTTTCATTTTTCGAACATTCGTGCACTAATGACACTTTAATAAATCATTCGAAAGGTGAGACATCGAGTGCAAGTTAAAGTCGATGAAGGTCCAGGCGGGAGGGGCGCAAGAGAAAATGAGAAACCAAAATCCAACCAGCACCGAATGAGAAATGCGGTTACTCGACCCGTTCAGCGCAGAACACAGAAATACCTCCGTCGAATGATATTTCATGGTTACTGGCAGGCTTCAGGACAGCCCCGGAGAGTTATGTTAATTTTTGGAACTATAGTTATGAGGAATTGAAACGTTGAGTCGATCCATTTGTATTACGAAACCATGCAGCGAACGAAACTGTAAAGGTGAAAAAATATTTTTGACAGATATAAATAAGATATTTGAAAAAAATTCAAAAAAATTAGTGGAAGGTATAAACTAAACTAATTCAAAAACTTGACGGAGCGCACACTAACCCATTCATTCTAGGGCCACGGGAAGGGCCCTTCTGAATGTGACCTGTATTAGATTATGCACACTCAGAGGGCTTTTAAATCTAAAATATTATAGCTTCTGCATGGAAACAATAGTCTTGTGTAGAGCTCCAAAAAAACCAAAACAAGACAAAACAACCAGCGTCGACTTAAAGCTGAAGATACCAAATTCGACGTATTTACGAAATTAACATTTTCTCGTTGACATCTTATTAATACTTCACACCTTTTTCTTCGGCTCTAAAATCGATTGTTATTTTATGAAAATTAGTCAACGCTACTCCGACTCCGACACCGACAGCCAAACCGACAAAAAGTCTCAATCGGAGAAAGAAACTAAAAAAGTCAAAGGCCAGACCCAAGACGATGCTCCCCGATAACGAGTCTGAAGCCGGGACCCAGAACTAAAAACCGGAGGGGCAAGTCGTCACCGAGCAGCGGAACAGGATGGGAGAGATGGCGCTGGGTTGTTGGCTGGAGAGCCTGGAAAAAGTCTGGAGTTTATTGAATCTTTATGAATTGTTATTTTTCGGTAATTTAAATAGCCGTTTTTTTTTTAGCCCGCTGTTACTGCATTTAGAATTTTGTCATTTGGCCGTCGCCTCGCTTGTTTCAATATTAATTAGTTAATGTGTGCTGCTTATTATAAATTCGTGAGGCCATATAAATAAATATTAAATTAAGGCAGTCCCGGCGAGCGAGCCCCGCTCGGCAATATTAAAATATTAATAATGTACACATACAACAAGCGTAGCCGCCAAATGGAAAATAAAACGAAGCGTTTATGCATAATCCTAATTCGGTGGTGTGAGGTTCTCCGGCGCAGGCGACAAATTAAAAATTCACATAAAATATATTAAAAATTGATCGTAAATTTCGATACACTCAGCAAACACGAAAGCTCCCTCGCCAACCTCCGACACCGACACACCTGCAACAGTTTATTGTTTTTGGCGATTAAGTTCAGCTGAATGTTGCATATCTTGTTTTTGGTTTTGTTTTTGTTCAAATTTTAATCTTTCCTTAATGAAGTGTAGGTAGACATTGTAATTGAATTTAATATTTCACCGATGTCCGTCTCAATTAATTAATCAGCATTTAAGCCCGATTTGTTTTTCAAATGCTAAGTACCCACTTTAAACATTGTTTCTTAATCAACGGCCTCAGATTATTCAAGTTTATGGATGATTTCGTGGGCTATACTTCTTTTGGTTTACCTAATATTAATTATCGATCCATATTCATGAGTTACATATTTACATATACCCAACCTTTAAATATTGAATATTCAAGCAACATGTGGAAGTGGCTCGTCCTTAATTTATGACGGAATGGCTGAGCGTTTGATGGCCCCATAAATCAGCTTTCGTCCGGCTGACAAACCGAAATCATATTTAATTTATTTTGGCCAAATGATTTGGCACAATTCGTGGGCAGAGCCCGCGGATGCATTATGAAGGGACCCGCTTTAAATGACCATGACTGTGAAAATTTCTGGCATTGAAAAGCATTTGTCATATGCATACCGGGATGGGATGGGGCGCTGGTTGGTGTATAGCAGGGGCGGAGCTGAGGGGGGCCGGAACAGGGGCACCCGAAAATAATTCTCCCCCGCTCCAAATGGCGGGCTAACTGAAATTACCATGCAAAGTGCTGCATCATCGATGGCGAAAGCAACTAACTGCCTGGCTCGTTAATGTCCTCGTTCTCATTCTCGTTCTCGTCGTCGTCGTCGTCCTCGGCGTTGTCCTTGCCTGGCTTTATCTTTTTCCCCGCACCCACCATCTCCTTCTGTGTTTGGCTGTCTGTGACTAATGTGCACACCTGAAACGTCACAGGACGCGCACAGGTGCAGGATTTCGGGGCAGAAGCAGCAGGCAGCCCGAGGGCCGAGAGCTCCGGGCCTGAAGAAAAGCCGAGAGCGGAACATTAACGCCAGGCTGTCTGCTAAACTGCCCTGGGCCTGATCGATATATTCCGATTAATCAGCCGACTTTTGTCGTCCCGGGCCTCTGACTTCCAGCCGAGCCGAAGGTGTGAAAGATTTTACGATTCCCGGCTTGGTTTCGCCAGAAACTGTTCACCCCCGGGGCGGTGGGGTTTGTGATCGTGCTGAGTGTCCTGGAATCCTGGGACCCACCTGGTGTGGGAAACTTCTACCAGCCTATGTGTGCGAATATTTTAAATGTTCTTGTTTTCCCAGGCTCTAGAATTTCCCGCTTTTCCTTTAATAATATATTCTCAGGTGGTAGTTGTATTAGGGAAGTGAAACTATTGTATTTAAATGAAATGTTTTTATTAATTTGTAAGCATACTTACCTTCAAGGTATAATTAATTAAAAGATTTTACAGCTTTAAATTTTGGCAAAGGAGGAATAGTGCCATCAATCAACCATTTTTGTAATTGGTTTTCTTTATTTTCGTGGAGTTTTGCAATTACTCGCAGACACACCAGAACTGGGACTGGATCAGGCTATCCGGGCCGAGAAAAGGGATGAGCAGTTGGTTGGCAACTGGCGGGGATTGATATTGACTCTAACCGCCGGAATGGTTGACATTTCCAGACCCGGACACAGCGTCCCCAATGGCAAATGACAGATGCTGTCAGCCACAAAATGCATAAACAAACACAAGCACATGCACTTGGGCTGCCGGGTGGTGGATGGCGGGTGGTATTCGACTGAATGTGAGTCTGGCGGTGGCTTTGGCATATGCATTTTGTGCACGAGGCCGCAGCGGACGCTCATTAATTATGTAGGTATTAATATTGGACCAGAGAACACACACACACACCAGTCGGTATGTGCACATACATATAGGCATAAATTTTGAGCAAACATAATTTATTACAACACACATTTGTTGCCGGCACTGCTGCCTGTGACTTTGTTTATTTGCTTGTCGGTTTTAACGCTCAAAATATTGTTTACTCTGGGCAGAAAAAAATTAGTACACACACACACACACTCGCACGTTGGAATGTGTGTGCGTAGGTGTTGGGGTCAGCGCACTCATGGCAGCATCCACCGCCATTTTGTCCGTTTGGATGCCATTTTGCTGACCGCCGGAAGTGTGCGAGTGGGAGCTCGCAGCTTAGGGTACTTTACTTTGAGAGCCAATCATAAGGTGACTAGAAATTTACATTGACAGAGTCCGGACTTTAGAGCTATAATAAGCAAGACTATACGAAGACCAAAGTCTATATAACTATAAGCTATTATCTAATTAAATATAAAATTAGCCAAATTGGAGTAAAAATGAGCGAGGTGGCTGGCATAAACTTGACAATATTTCCATTATGTGTCCAACTCCCTTGAGAGCTACTTGGGGGACAGTCCTTGGTAAAAAATAAAAAAATGATTTCAAAATAAAATGGCTTCAATAAGCGCCTTTGGCGGAAGCCACAAAAAGTGGTTTAATTAAAAAAAGCAATATGAAATATGAAATGGAAAATGTGACGAGCGGTTTAGTAATCAGCGGGTGAGGCCGCCATGAACCTTGACAATTATCCTCACCCGATCAGCGCAGAGGTGGTGGCTGGGGTAGGGGTAGGTGGGGAGAAAGGATAATCCGCTGGCAGGCGCGCCGAGTCCCTGTGTGTGTGTATGACCTGCTTTTGTGGCAAGCGATTGGGTCCCAGAGAGACAACGCCTAAGTCATGAAAGATAGCTGGCGTTCAATCATCGCGGCTGAAAAGGAAATGAAAGCAGACTTCTTCGACGTACACAATAATCGAATAAGCCGCGTATTCATTGCGCGAAAGTAAACGAAAAAAAGGAGGAAATAATAAATCCGCACATGTCCGATGGGAATGAGCCGGGCCGAGTCGAAGATACAGATATCCAAAGACACAAAGACACTCTCCAGATACAATTGCTGTGGAAGATGCAGGCGTTGCAGCCGCTGCTGATGCATCAAAAGCGTCAAACGGGGATTTGTCTTTTGTCAATTGCTCCGCCAAGGAAAAGGATAAGGGGTTGCGAATGGGGTAACACTCGACAGATTTCTCCAATCACGGCTTAGGCCCGATAGATATAATAGCCTTATAAGCAGCTTCCCTGTAATTTTCACCGCCCTTGCCATTTTTATCCGCTTAGCACTCGGCGGCGATGCCGAGAGGCGGGAGGTGAAGTTTTGGGGTCGCGTTACATGATTATTATTGGCAATGGAACGGCGAGAGGAAAATCAAATTAAAATATACAATTTTAATGGCCACTGAAATGGCTCTCTGGCCAGGCCAGCGCCTTCGGCCGGGCCACATCTTTTGTTCTAGCCCCACAATTTCGCCGGTTCAGTTCAGTTCAGTTCAGTTCAGTTCAGTTCAGCTCGACTCGGCCGGGTTCGGTGCGGTTCGCTGGTTCAATCAGCGATATGACATAATGCGTTTGGCGTCACGTTACATTGCGTTGCAACTGTCTACAGGGCGGCCGGCTCCCATTTCCTCCCCACAGCCCCACTTCTGCCAGGCAATTCATTAAAAAAGTTAATTTTTACCATCCGCCCGGACGGTTCGTTCGTGAGCCTGATTGTGTGCTGATTATGGCCACGGGCCAAAAAGGATATGCTGCCTTATTGGACCAGGCTTGTGGTCGGATAGTTCATAATGGTTATGCAGCCAGGACACCGCGAACGCACAGCACACTTGGGAGCAGTAACTCCGCTGGCTGAGATTTAAAGTGGCCGATACAGAATTGTGGATGAAACAACAAACGCTTCAAAGAGGTTTCTTTTGGTTTTGCATTTTTAGGACGTATGCCACGAATGCATCTTTTCGCTGTCCTTTACAGACGTTTCTATCATTCTCTTAAGGTACCATAAAAATTATTTTAATTAAATTTCACATCTTTTTGAGGGCTGGGGGCATGTCCTTCTGCCGAGGGCCCGACAAGCGGGCAAAACTTCAACTGTGACCGGAACACTGGCATCAAGCGCAGCCCATTAATCATTCAAATTACCCATACATCATCATTACCCACAGTGCCCTCGCAGTACCGAGTCCCTCCTGGCCTCCTCGCCGGTGGCACCTTTTCGTCTACGGAAAATGAATCTCAGCTTGGAAAAAAGAAGCGAGAAAAATCTTCTGAAATTATTCAATGAGGGCGGTCTCAATTAGTTTTAGGCGTTTCACGGTCTCCGCAAACAGGTAGAGTGTTTGGTACTGTGGGGGGCCGGGCCACGTAAATGGTTCGGTTACCTGGTCTGGGCGTTTGGCCAAGTGGAAGTTCTTAGACATGACGGCGTCTATACACTTTTCCACGAACTGCACTAAGCCGGCAGGGGATGGACTCTGTCCAAGTGGAAGGAATTCGGTGGATGATGGATTGGGGGGCGCTAAATGCAGATTACATTCCAGGACTTCATTTGATGTCTACATTTCTGGGTTTAATGCTTTCGAAGTTGATGTATTCAATAAAGATAGTTCTTGTTATTGTGTTTTGGACATTGTTTTCATATTAAAGTTGGCAAATAGTATGGGTTTTTTGGACAGAATTGTGTCTAAATCTCTTCAAAATATTCAAAACAAGTTTTTAAGGAAACTATCTTTAATTATTGTGATCGACGACCTCTTAATAAATTCCAAAATACTCTATACTCTATACCTGTTAAAATAAAACATTAAATTCATGTTGATATATTTTTAAATCAAAGGTTGATTCCGAGTGCCCTGAATGAAATACAAAAGTTCTGTGTTGAACCTGGTGCGTTGTAATTCCATATGCCAAACTGTCACCCCACTGAACCCGGCTGTTGCCGCGTCTTCAACGCTAAAGAGCGTTAACTAACCGCAGCGAATGATCAAATATCGAAAATCAATTCCGCAGCCATTGTCACCCATAATTAAAATCCACAAAACCGAATGCCCGTCGAGGTGGTGTCACATTTGCCTTAAAGAGGATGTCGCCGAGGGGAGGCGACAACGAGGGGGAAATGCAGTCAGTTGAGCGATCCGCCCGAGGTTTGCGGTGCTGGAAATTCTCTCACGAGTGCCACTGCCACTCCAGGCGGTATGTGATAAGGATATGGGACGGAAGGACGAAAGGACGGAACGAACAAATTGGAAACACATTTAAATGCGTCCACCGCTAAAACAAAACCAAGAAAAGAAGTTACTGTTTGGCAGGGTGCCTTTCCGCCCCTGGCCCCTTCCCGCCAACCCCTGGCGTACCTCCCCTTCGACAACGTTCTGGGTCTGAGGTTCGGTCGACCGCAGCTTCCGAAACCTATTTGGGTTAGTTTTCGAGTTTTCAGTTACTCGGCCCGGTCTCAATGTCAACTGTGAAAATTTCTCAAGCGTAACAAGAAATAAGTTACATGACTTTCGACGGAAGTTGTGCGAATGCAGTCGGACTCGGAGTCGAAGTCACCACTCCGCCCCGAAAAAGAGGGTCGGCTTACTGCGGCGACTCTACCTCCGTCTGATCTGGTCTAGTCCACTTTGTTGGCAACTTGATTCTTAATTATTGCATTTATGCTCTGCCGACAAATTTGCGGTAATTGAATATTTCGAGTCTGGTTTTGGGCCAAGCGGCCCAGAGTGGTGAACTCAATCCGGACCACCTTTGTCTCGAACTCATAATTAGTGCGTTGAGTTATGGTTTATTTGGGGTTAGAACTTGTTATCCTTTCTCAACGACGGAACAGGACCGCCCGGACAGCTAGTGACCAGATTGCTCCCAGACTGACTTCCAAAGCGAGTTAATAAGGTTATTGAGGATCAGGACAAAGTTTACAAAAGTCTTAAGTGTACATGTAGTAAGTCCGTAAATCTACCCTTCTCTAGAATAATTTTTTCCTCAATTATTTGCCAATTAATTTTCTCTTCAAAGTTCAAAAATAAAGGTCGTAATTACAAGAGTCCTAAAACTGGATTTTCGTAAGGTCAAAATTGTGCATGTTCCTCATTATTTTGGACAACAGATAATTCTTGCCCGGCCTACCAGAACACTTATCTCACCTCAGTCTTCCAAATTATATTCTAATTAATTTACTGAAGGAATTGCCCTGGAGGGAGGCACATTTCTTGAAATTGTTTTCAAATTTATTTCGGCAAACGGAGTTCTGGGCGATGCATTGCATTAAGAATTCAGTTGTATCTTTTGCTTTAATTGGTTTACTTGTTTGTATTTGTTGCAGAGTATATTTCGCCTCAGGTGCAGACACGAATGGCAACATTCGATTCCCATTCTCGTCTAGATCCCCCTCGGCCTGTCGCATTTGTCAATATTTTCATACGAATCGGGCGAGACTCCGGGCTGGAGGGAGCGGACGGAAGGAGCGGGTCGGC
Organism: Drosophila atripex; assembly: GCA_035045925.1. NCBI lineage: Eukaryota > Metazoa > Arthropoda > Insecta > Diptera > Drosophilidae > Drosophila > Drosophila atripex. Next base: position 14,238,203 of record JAWNOP010000070.1, read on the forward strand.
AAACAAACATGCTTAAAATAACAAATTAGCATAGAGCAGGGGAAGGCGGCCTCAGACTACAGACTAAAACAACAAATACACAGGCTCGGGGTACAGGGCCCTGGGCCCTGGGCAAGGGAAGAAGTGGATGAGTGCGGGGCCGGAGGGTCGATGGGCTGCCAGCAAGCTACCAATTTGGTACACTCACTCGAGATCGAGTTCCAAGTGCGCTGGCTGGCTCAAAAGTTACATCAATCACCATCAACACTCAACAACTCATCGACATCGAAATACCAAAATGGCGCATTGGTGTTAATGATGCCGACTTTGAAATTTTACCGACGCGCCCACAACAGCTTTTATTTTTTCCCATTTTTTGTTTTTTTTTTTTTATTTTTGCAAAAAACAAGCAAATAAGGCAAGTGTCGTTTTGAAGTTTCCATCATCATCATCGTCATCGACGGGTCACATTCGTCATTGGCAAACAAATGAAGGGGACGACGAGCTGACAGATAATTTTTTTCTGCCTGTGCTGAATGATGTGCGAACAAGTTGTAATTATTTCGCATTAAGTCACGGAACCATTGGACCTGGGTCCACACTTTTGGGCTGAAGACATGCTGATGATGCCGTGGAAATGGCAGAAGGGAACTCCCCCTGCTTTTCTCAGAACCCTCCGAAGAAGTCAATTTCCTTCGGCGGAACGGGGTCTTAAAATATGACTAATGATTTGCGAATATTTTACGATATAGCTTTGCAATTTGAATGTTAATATAGAACCATAGATATATTAATAAATATTAAACTTTTTCAGCCAGAATAAAAACTAAATAGACATCGTAAATAAACAGCAGAGTACAATATTTATTTATTTTGGCCATTAAGACCACCAACAGATGGAAATGATTACGTGAAATTCCACCACCTTCGGTTCAGTTTGGTTATCTGGGGAGAAATCAAACTGCTGCTGCCACATTTCGTTGCATTTAATTACGCGAATGCCTTCAATTGCCAGCAACCAGTTGAGGTTGAAGTCCGAGTTTCCCACGTTAGTCCACAGAACCCACCGCCGCCTACCAAAGTCGTTAGCAGAAGTTGGGCGTTAAAGTCGAGCACCACCCTCCCGAGCAGCTCACGACTCGATTTACAATACTTCCGCGTTTTGTCACCGGAAAGGTAAATCACAAGCTGACCACGCAACAAGCGGAATTATTCCTTTTCCCCCCGATTTTCATTTTCCACTTTCACGTTGTATTTTGAGGGTGAAAATGAGAGTTTCGGGGAAAAGGCGCAAGTTTTCCGCGCACACTAACCAACCCCCTGGAAATCGGTTTTCGGGTATTGGGTTTCGGGCGGCAAAGTAACCACCGCGAGACATCGCGAACGTTTAATTGCATTCGATATGCGCTTTTGGGAAAATTTCCCACGATTTTCGTGCAAGATTTTCCCGAAAGGTTACTTCCTTACTACCTTAGGTCAGTTCGGCGCAGCTTGGCTCCAGATGCTTCGATCGAAAGCTGCTGCAGTGAGATGGTGTTTCTACACTTGGAAAAAATGTGTTCTTAAGAGAATAATTGGAATTAAGTGGATCTTGAAATAATGATAGTTTAATTATAGTGTAATGTATAGGGCACTTGATCATTTGTTTAAAGCCTTTGATAGTTTTTTGTGCCTTATGTGTATCTTATGAGAGGCATTGACTTTATGGCGCTATGAAAGATACATATTAGAAGTAAATAGGTCCTTGCCATTGATATAGAAATATGTTATGATATTTTTTCGAGTGTATAAATGATCTCCTCTTTATCACCATCATCATCATCTCTTATCCTCATAATAAACATTTTCGGCTGCCGATTGTTTTCGCGACTGACCGCGACGCCTTCGAGAAAAAGGGTTCCGAAAGGATCTGTTTCGAGGGGATGGGGTGATGGGCAGCTACTCCCGGAAGATAGCGGCAGATAAACGGGCAGATCGGCGGATGGTAACCCTCGCCGCGTAGTCTGAGATTTGTGTGACTCATAACGGGTTTCCTTTCGCCTCGCTTGGACCTTAAGTGGATAGCGCATTGTTGCAAGGACTCGCGATCCTTTGTCTCACACAGCTGCCGCTTTGTTTGGTCTTGGACAGTCCGGTCCTCCGCCAGACTAATCCAGTTCTCAGAGGCACTTCTTCGGTTACGGCAGCTTATCAACTGGGTGAAGTGGGGTAAAGCACTGCATACCTTATGTAAATTTCAAACTATAGTTACTTTTTCCTCCACTTAATCCAGTTTAAATCGATGCGGGGCTGCCTTAGATCCCGCCCGGGCCGAACTCCTTATTAAATTTAAATATTCAAGGAGCTCTGTTTGCACAGTTCGCTTCGGCGAAGATGAATTATTACGATATTAAGTGTAATTATGAATCTGGTTTGTGATCTGCATTTAGTCGTTTACCTACTTTGTGAACTGCACTCTGATGGATCAGCTGTTCCTCGAATAAAAGCCCCGTGCACGCGCTTCAATTTTATGAAGCATTCTTTTTTTAAATTTTGTGGGTTTATTTATTGAAGTTTGCCTCTTTGTCTGGGTTTGGCGCATGCCTCGAAAATCGGTTCGAAATCCGGAAACAATGGCTTAAAAATTTCCAAAACAAAAAACAACTCCAAGAATAATAAGCAATGCATACAGGAAAAAAACTTTCTAGAACTCTAAATAAAATTAATATATTTCCACCATTAAAAAATTAAGGCTTTTAATTTGTTTTAATGTAAAACTACGAACTATACACCGCATTCTATGGAATTCCGACTGTTTTGATTGGCCAAGGTCAGAATGCGCTCGTGCAGGATCATGTAGGAGAAGAACTGCAGGACACTGAGGAACAAATACTCGTTCTTGGGCACATCGAACTGTCGGTCATGGATGATGGTGGCCGTGTACATCACCATGCAGACGGCCACCACGGCGAATGTGTTTCTCACTGCCGTGTATATACCGTGGCAGTCAATCCAAAAGGCGTTCAAGAAGAACAGGATCATCATTACGTTTGCAATGGCAACCAGGATACTGAGCACCAGATCGCCCGGCACTATGAACATGGGAAAGTAGGCGCCCCAGAAAATCGATGCCAGCATCAGAGCGACCACCACAACGCCGGCATAGAAGTTGACCAGTCCGTTTTTGCTATTGGTCTGCTCCAGGGCAATATAGACGGTGGAGCTCTCCACAATGCAGGCTATGATGATGTAGTTGAATGGCACCTTCCGTCCAACTTTCGTCCAGGCGAGGACTACGACGGCGAAGAAGGTGCACACCAGCCACCAACCATAGCGTTCCTCGTGGGTTCTATCCACCTCTACGTGGCACCAGCCCAGGATCAACCACTGCGAGAGGGCCACACCGGCCAGGACAACACTAAGTCCGTAGACGCGGCTGGCATGGCTGATGCTTTGGTCAGGGGGAATGCCGTATATGTCCGGCTCGTTCAAAAGTCTGGTACTTCGACGGGAGACTGCAAACATCGAAAATTTGTTTCAAAAATGTTTTTGTTCCAGACATGTAAAGCAAAGATATTGAAGTTAAAATAAATTATAATTATCTCCAACTATTTTTATACCCTTGCAGAGGGTATTATGAGTTAGAAGGATACTTTGGGAACATTAATCCGATCTGCCCAAGTTTATAAGGATCGGCCGAGTATACAAAATCCGATATACATATAGCTCATAATATAAGACGCTACTTAACTGCAAGGGTATATCAAATTTCTTGTTAGTCTCATAGAAGTTAGTACTTACGAGAGGGAAACAGGTTGAAATTAAAAATGTACTTTGATATATTATTACTAATATAAAACTTTGAAAATGGTTGCGATCTTTATTGAAATTTCACTTGTTTACCGACTTGTAGAACTCTGCAAATAACAACATGCAGGCGGTACCGAATACAAAGTGAATATAAAATGCGTTGGCGCAGCCGGCCGTCTCATGTACTGGGACGTAATTAAGTCGGCCACAGTTGTACATGGCCTGGATGGGGGCTGTGCCAATCACGATAATAATTATCACGATGCCCAAGGCCAGCTGATAAATAATGTTTCTGGTGATCAGGATCAGGATCATGAGGGTCATCATTGTGATCATGCCAAACAGAACCACACAGCAGGTGCAGAGTATGTTGGGGAGCAGGATCTTAGGTGCCTTGGCCCCGTAGATGTGCAACACGACCAGCAAAGTGAAGGCAAGCCCCATGCATAAAACAAGGATCGTGGCTTTTTGGTAGTGAACGTAATATGCACCAAACAACGTGATGAAAAGTACGCAGAGGAGCACCAGGGCCCAGCAGATGGGCGTGGTACTGTGCGTCTGAGGAATACAACTGAGCACGGTCAGGACGATCATGGCCAACACCGCCCACACCAAAGGTGGTACCCCAATCTTCTGTTCAACTTCTAATTCGAGACTTGACAGGATAATCCAAGGAATCGCCGACATTAGGCACAGTATGATGGCAATAGAGTACATTTTGAAAATGAAACTTTGCTGTTGAGGCTCATCGATGGCCCCAATATCCTCCTGCTGCTGCGGCCTCTGCTCTCTCGTCCTCCACGAGGCTCGGAGAGACTGATTCACGGATAAAACTTCGTTTTCCATATTAGGTTTTGTTCAACAAGGACTTTCTTTAGTGCGATATTAAGTATGCAGAGTATGGTTCGGAAGGTATTTGTGTATCGTAGTCTTCAATGTACGGTAGTGGCTCACGAGACCAGTTTATTGTTCGGATATGTATCTACTTTTTATGATTTTTTTTTCTTCATCTTGGCATCTAACTCAAAGCAACTCGAAACGTATTGAATAGTGTTCGTTTTTTGCAGAAAGGTAAATGTAGAGCTTTATTATTTTCAAAGTTATATAATTCGTAGTTGGATTACAAAATTCAACTCTACAAAGTTCTTCTATAAAAAAAGAATGGTTCGATCACGGAATTTTTCAACCACTCACAATAGATTGCATATTGATCTGGGGTTCCGAATCTAGGGCCCGTTTGATGACAACAAACGTAAAGAGAATGCAGGAGTGCATGGCCCAACCGCAGAGGAAGATTATCACCGCGCAGCCAACCTCGTCACCCAATGGGAAATAGTTCATGCGCGCGTGTATGAATTCCGATTGCACTATCGCCACCATGGCCACCAGGATGAACAGCACAAATATGAATCCCAGAAGGAAGAGGTTGCTCTTAAAGACGGCCAGCACCAGGAATAGGAACATGGCCACAAAGGCTGTTCCGCCTATGACGGCGGCACTGGTGGCGTTGGGCATGTACCGTTTGGGGCCTTTGGCGCCCCAGTAGGTGAAACAGATTACGCACAAAACAGCCAACACTCCGCACCCAATCATCACATAGGAAAACACGAGAAAGTTAAAGTGCAGGGTAAAAAGCGACACACACTCCACTATAACGATGGCCAGGAGCCAGTTGTAGGGCGCCTTGTACCTCAGCCTCGGAGTGCAGTTGAGCAGGGTCAGGACGGCGAAGGCAATGATCAACCACAAGAACGCCGGCACCGGAAGAATTTTTGAAACTTTGGCACCGACCAACGTGACAACCAGAATTTGGATAACCGACACGGTGCTCAGGATCGCTAGGTTGGCGTAAACGTTGCGAACGAAGGATATCGTGGTGTTACTGTCGATCGACAGGTACGATATCGTTTCCACCTGATCCGGTCGACCATAATCATCTTCGGCTTGCCGGTTCGATTCTGTCGGCATAAGGCCTACCAAATTATGAAGACACAAATTTCAAAGCACCAAACAACAAACAATTGTTTAGTTTTTAATAAAATCTGAATAAAGAATAGGTCCTAAAAAGGTGTTTTATTTTATTTTTTTTTAATAGATTTTGTTTAATTTCCGATTGCACTACAGATTGTGTGTTTTAAAGACATCTTCACCAGACACGAACCCACCTGAAAGCTCATTATGGTAACCGAACTATGAATGAGGAGTTTAAACAACCCAGAAAGCTACTATTTAAAATTTACATTTTGTGATCACATCTTTTTAGTTCCATTCCAATTTTGAAAAAAATGCTTAAACAATAAAGACTAGAAACTTAACCGTGACCATACCGTACCATAAACTGCATCTTTAAGCCAAGATTCTTTAGAAAAGCAACGGGGAAAGGCAAGGAACGGTCTGGGTTTTCGGCCCTCCTATGGAAACCCAGGTTAGAGGCAGGAATCTAGCTTTCCCTTACGAATTGCGCGCCCCCTGCAGGAGCCATCAGCCGATCGTCCATAAGAAGCAACAGCGAGGATTCCTTTTCAAAATTTACTCTTTTGCCATCTTGCTGAGTCTGCTGTCTGTGATTGCATGGATAGTCTTGTCAAGTCGCGAGGTAGACATTGTCGAAAGGATCGGCGTTCCGCATTGGGTGTGGTTACTGACGCTTCTGATCGTGCTGGCCATGCTCGTTTTCATTCCGAGAACGTCCGGTACCACGATCATCCGCTGGACCTTGGCGCTAGTCGGGGTTTTCTTCACGACCTGCAGTGCAAACTTCACGCACGACGTAAATGTCGGGGTCCTCATAGCTTGCATGTTGGTTTCCGTCGTATTGCTGGGCGTGCTGCACTTTTTTGGGGCCAAGGCTGCTGGAATCCTGATGACCTCTGCACTGTGCACCTACTGTGTTCTTGCGATCGGCTTGGGCACGATCATCATTCTCGCCATCCTGATGCGGAACATGGGAAGTATTTTCATTGAGCTGGGCATGGGGATCGTTATGTTGACATTGACCGTCACCTCAGCCCTCGACCTGGCCATATACATATACGGGCCTCGAAATGATGTCCCCATCAATGATACGGTGGGCTGCGTCACAGAATTTTACTCTCACTTTGTACTCGGGACCATTGGCATGTTTTTCTTAACACGGTTTTTCAAGAAATTTAATAATATGAATATAAAATGAACGTACAGAAACTATATTGGGTCCAACTGGACCGGTCGACCATGATCCTCGGCATAGGGTCTACCGGATTGTGGAACGGAATAAAAATATTTATTTTTTATATTGTATGAACTGTTTAGGCGTTGAGTTGGAAGTCTTAAACTTAATCATTTTAATTAAAAATTTTTTTTATGGCTTAAAATACAAATGTTTTTTAAAAAATATATATGCATTTTATTTATTCTCACTTTTGCACTACACTTTGTATGAAGGAGGCTAGATCAGACATGCAATGGGATGACATCCCAACCTCTATGCCAAATCTGTGAGCTATTTGCTTAGGGGCTTGGCTAACCCTCTGCCCCTGGGTCTCATTGAGAAATCAGTCATCGAATCTTGACCCTGTCGTCTACTAATACTCCGAAGTGGAAGAAGGGGCCGTGGCGGCTTTTTTCTCATCTACCTTGATGAAGTAGCATATGCAGCTGAAGAATATTACGGCGTGCAGGTAGACGGTCAGGGCGCAGACAATGAGGTGTTCGCGAGGCATCAATTCGATGGCGTCCAGCCGGCCATGGTTAAACTGCGCCTGGATGGGGATCGCAATGATCACCATTATGAAAAGAATGCTGACGAAGGCGTCCAGGATCTTTTGATTTCCAGTGCACAACTGGGCAATGCCCACGGTGATGAGGGCAATCAGCAAGAAGATCATCAGAAGCGTGGAGAACACACCGCCGGGAAGAAACTCCTGCGGGCACATCGCTCCTGAAAAGTTAAGAATGAGGAGGATGAGAGTCACGCCAATGACGGCCAGAACCAAGCTCAGCGTCCCTAGGCCAGTAGCGGTTTGGGCACCACCCAACGTGGTCATGGCCACCACGAAGCATGCCAAGATCCAATTGCAGGGGCTGCACATGGCGGTCTGGGGGATGCAGTGCAGCACCACCATCGTCAGGAAAGCACAGATCAGTGGCACGTAGAAGGGTATAAGTAATTTGTGGTACAGTTCGATGCCCATTGCTGCGAGGCAGATCCACACAAAAACCGTCACGCAGATGAACGGCACGGCACGGTAGTAGATGCCGCGGATGAACTGCGTCATTTCGTCCACTTCTATGGCCACTGAAAAGGCGCGCACATTGTCCTGGTGGTAGATGTTGTCCATCGGTAGTCGAGACTGGGCCAGGCGAAAGCCCTGACAATTGACTCTCGGCAGAGCAGAGTTCCTTTCGATTCTCAATCGAGATGTGATCCTGTCCGTGAAATGCACACACCCAAACAATGACCGTAGCACCCAGACTCTTGGAAGTTTTTTCGGAAGCAGAAGCTCCCTATGGACGGACTTGCGACTGAACGCTTGCTCAAATTTGACGTTTTGTATATTCTAAAAATTGCCTTTTGCCATATAAAGATACAATTCCAGGTTACTGAACGTATTTTTTTTGAGGACTATGCTGCATGTTCCACATGCTCTCCAATCCCACCGTCTTGTATCGACCAGAAGCAGAAGATGATGTCCACGAAGAACAGAAAGTAATGCAGGTACATTATTGTGGCAGCGTATACGTAATCGTAGTCCGGAACCTTGAATCGCCGGCCGTGTATTATCTGGACGTTGTAGAGGCAGACAAATATCTGAAAACCTGCTAAAAAAAAAAAGAAAATCCGTTTGAATGTTTCATGGTACGTTGCCATAAATGAGCCCATTATCGCAATGCAGGCAACGCCGAACAGGACAAGCGATACAAAAATGCTTATTTCGCCGGGGAGCATTTTTTGGGGCAGCAAAGAACCCAAAAGACACAAGATGACGATCAATGCCACAGCTCCTATCAGGGAACAGGCGACTTGGGGTATGTCATGGTGTATGGCCCCCGAGGTGGTGCCCACGACTGATAGCTCTACGAAGAGGCAGGACAGAGTCCAGCTGAGACAGGGGAACCTCCGCAGTTTGGGAGCCAAGGTAAGAAGAGCGAATGTTCCGACGCTTGTCAGAATGCAGAAAAAACCAAACATCAGGACTTCGGCGTTCTTCTTTAGCCCCTGCGACAGGATCATAATCTCAAGAGAAGCTACAGTGATAAATACTGTTGCTGTCGCATAGACCCGCTTCGTGAAAATCTCATCGACACTGCGAATTCCTTGCCCATTCGATTCTGACAGCGGGTCAACCATATCCACCTCATGGAACTGATTTCGAAGCGGACCTCAGATCTTCTCCTGCATCTGTGTCAACGGCTGCTGGAACTGGAGTAGCTGCAGCTTTTTTTTTGCATTCTGTTCAAAAGTAGAGCTCCGAATTTTGATAATTAAATACGCTCTTTTTTCATTAAGAGAATACTTTAAAATTTAAATAATAAAAGTGTGCGAATTGATGAAGTCTAGTTTTGAAGGATTTATCCATGCAATCATTTGAATTCTCACTTGGTGCAGCTTTTTGTGTCAAAAATTGTTACTGCCACTTCTACTTATCAACCAGCAGGCCAATCAGTCAAGAGAATATCTATTTTGCCTTTCAAAGTGGCAGTTTCAGACGGACATTTGTCGCAATCTATTTTGTATCATTATTAAAAATGTAATATCACTATGCTAGTTGAGACCTATTATGCAATAGGAGGATGTCTGAAAACTTACCGAGCCATGCAGAAATCAACGAAGACAACAAAGCCATAATGGAAAATGCTAAGTAGCTCCGATCGAAGCTAACAAAACAGCCAGAAAGGACGCTGGCAGCTTACTCCTTTCGTCCCTCCTTACATTGTTTGTTGTTATTTTGCTGATCGCTTGAATGACACGCAAAGGATGCAAGCAAGGAGTAGAAAGGATTCTTCGAGCTGTGTTGCTCACTGCCGCATCTGCGGCCTCGATCAGGATCACTTTCACAGTCGGATGACGGTGGATGCTTGATGGCTGATGGTTGACGGCTTGGACGGCATTGTTCGGCAACGACTCAATCTCAATCAGCTGGCCGTGCTTATCCTTGATCCCCGCCCAAGACATGCAAATGCCAGGGAGGAAGGACATCACTTATCTGGCAGCTGCAATAGATACGGCAACGGCTTACGATGTAACCCTTGAGTTTCCAATCAAATTGTTAACTTTTTCTGGATGCCGTAACTGATTTCGTGATTGGATTATTGATCCTTTCAGTTTTTGCAAGTCAAAATATGAGGGATCACATAAAGAGTAGTTACTTAAAGTAGTTTTGCATAAAAAAAAGATATCAACGTACTTATGGAGATACTTTTTGTTTTTTTAGCCCAAAACGATGAAAGGGCCCAGAGGTCGGGAGGAAAGTGAAAGCGTCGGCAAGTGCTTGACAACGACATGCGAGCAAACGCAGTGGACCAGGCCGGGACGCCCCACCCTCCCCCATATGCAACAAGCCAGCTAACGGCAGTTCATCTACAGGCCCACACCACCTTTTTTTTTCGACGTAACTCGGGATTTTGCATGCCAACATGAAATGTTCGGGAGCCGCAAAAAGCACAAGCCAAAAAGCCTACAGAAGCGGAACGAACGAGAACGGGCCCGGACATTTAGAGGAAATGAGAGGCCCGGGGTTGGGGGCGGCCACCGTCATCCGTGGGTCAGTGGAGAAGACAGGTTGCCTCGTTCTACGATTTATAATATTCTATTAGTTCCACGACCCGAGCTCGAGCCCGAGCCCGAACCCAAACCCAAACCCAAGCCCAAAAACAAACTCAAACGCAAGCCCCGGCGCGGCCCAGGTCCGAGTCCAAGCTAGAACTCGAGTTCGAGCCCAACCCGGGCTGACTCTGACTGACTGACTGGCTGGGCTGACTGTTGTGTGTGGCAGCGCAGTTAGCGCAGATAATACATCCGTTTCCGGTTAAGCCCATATTTTTGTGTCATTTAGTTTACCGGGGAGGGGGTGGCGGCTCTGGAGGAGCAGTGTGGCAAGTGCCGAGACAGGGCATGTGGGAGTGGAACAGACAGCCACGGCTAGGCTACAGATGCTGATGGTTACACTGAGAAATATTACAGACTATGATAATCAAGTAGCTTCTGATGCAAGAGTTATTATAAGAGTTCGATTATTAAGTATACGTAGATATTACTAAAAATACTATGATAATTATTATAATTTTAGTTCTCACTTTCCAGTGTAGACTTAGAGCTCACAATGCGGCTGACATGCCATCTAACGAGGGTGCCTGAACCGCTGGGTGGGGCATGTGCATGTGGACACGGGCACGGGCACGGACACGGACACGGACACGGACTGAAACTGGAACTGGGGCTGGGCGCATCAAGTGATGCGACAAGTGCAGCAGACGCTGGAGCGGAATCGTCAACGCTTCCGCATATTTCTCATTTCCACAATTAAACATTGTAAGTGGAGCGTTATGGAAAATTCTCCAAGGGTTGCAAAATCGGGGTGCTCCACGCCAACACGCCGTGCTTGCGGCCGGGGGGCACTGAGGTCGGCTTCTTAGATAAATCAAAGCCATAGCAATTAATAATGCATTTTTGGGGCAAGAGAATGGGCGGGGGGAGTGGTAAATTTACCGCATTCGCTGCAGAACGGAAGCTCAAATGGAGCTTGCAACTAGGAAAGTCATGTAATTATGCCCCAGCACCCCCGTCCGAAGCCCCCGTCGAAACGGAAGTTCTGCATGGCTTTCCTGGGCCCTCTGCTCCTCCCGCCCAAACTGATAGCGGGGAATCCAAAAGCGAGACAGCTGTTGGGGCATATGGTTCCCGGTCCAGCATCGGAGATTATTAATGAGTTATTGTGGAACACCTTCTGAATCCAAGCGAGCTGTTTCGGCGTCTTCCTAGTTCGTCAGCGGCGATGTAAACAAAGTTAAGCAAACAAACTATATTAAGTCAACAGGGGAAGAAAGCTGTTTAAATAGACGCGGCAGACACACCCACTAGAAAAGTGAAAGGTTCCCGAAAACAAGAATTTAATGAATGTCTGGAAATATTTTGCGAATGCCTGCCACCTGAACCAAGGTATTTTCGATCCATTCGTATCCGACCCTATCGTTCCCGAAACTGACCAAAATGTGTAAGTTACGGTCGTATAATTACTATATAATATATACAATACTTCACCCCCGCAACGGGAAAATGAAACTAGAGGGAAAAGCACCGCCCAACTCGGCGTTACTAATTACATTTGTGCTAATGTTAATTTGTTACAATTTCCGGAATTTCGCTAATTTATTTTTTCAACATTTTTATTAGTGGCATAAATTTACGTGGCAGCCAGAACGAGGTTGGAGGTTGAGGAACTTCCTCTTCAATTGTTGGGAATATCAACCCGGGAGGCAATAAATTTGCATATTTTGTACGTCGAGCGGGAGAACATGCTATTTGCGATGACAAATTCAGATCTACGTTCAGTGTTTCGGGACCAACAGGCCCCGTCCTGATACCTTCCTTTACCGGAAACTTATCGCCAACTGATTCCATTTACTGATCAATTACTATCACTTTCCTGGGAGACCCGCCATGACCCACTGAAGGCCCACACGAATCCACTGGCCAGACAGACAGACAGACGATCGGCTCAAATAGTCTTATTGTTGAATGCCTTTTGTTCGCCACTCACTCCGGGTGAATAATACTTTTCGTGGGTGTTTGGATTTATGAACAGTTTATGGGTTATGGGCGAATTTTGCACTCGTCCGAGCGGAGCGCGCCGGTACCACGGACATGCCTTGAATTTTGATTGATTTCCAAGATATTAATATTTATTTATTTTATTTGTCGTTTTTTACTTGGCTTCTTGTCGTTTTGGCCACATATTTTTATATTTTTTATGGATTGGCAGAATGTTGAAATAAACACGTTGTATTGCCGCTGTTAATGGCCGCATAAATTGCTGTCAGATATTAGTAATAAATATATTTTTCCTGTGTGACTCTGTTTGTTTATTCATCATAACAAATTTGTCGGTATTTGTCCCGCACGTGCCACCGATTTTTCGGCCCGAAAGTTGCTCTAATGCGTGCATTAGTGTCCATTAATCGAAACTACAAGAAATCGTTCGCTTGCAGGCCAAAAAGGTTAAAAGCCTCGCCTGGCTGATGTTGCATGCCACACTCCCGTTGGCATATTGCCATCGTGGAAATGGCCCAGTCAAGAAGCCCCAGTTGTATGGGTCCTACGACCAAGTCCTTTCTTTGCTCTCCCAGGCGAAGGAATCATACACGAATATGTAATTTCACTTTTGTGGCATGGAATCAAACAATTTAGTTGGCTTTTAGTGGTTTCACACGTGACTCAGATGGGTGGAGAACGAAATTACTTCGGACTCATTAATAATTAGGCTAGATTTCCTTTTCCAAAGTCAACTGCAGTCCTATCGGATGTCTACTCTTTACAAACTATGAACAAGAAACATAATATATTTGAATATAAATCATTTGGTAAAGAGCATCCTTCTCCCTCAAGGACTCCCGCGTGTTTCAAATCAGTACTCATTGATGACCAACGGTCAGCTGCCTGGGCTCATTTGCACCCATTCGGATGAACGAAACAAAGAGTCACTCAGTTCCAGCTACTCATGAAATTTTGCAGCTGAGCGCCAAAAATGGGAAAACAAAAACGAGCCAAGTTGAGCCAAGCGTACAAAATCATTTCCTACTAAAATCAACAAAACGGACATGCCGCAGAGATGGAGTGGCCCATGGACATGGAGGTGGTGGCCGGTTTAGGTAGAGGTGTTCGGTGGGGGCCTCGCTATCGGCTCTGGGGTTGGGCCCTACTCAGCCCTCGGACACCGGCTATACTCAAAATGCGTGACTGCGACTAATGACCCGCACGTGTTCGGTCTGCCAGCGTTTCGAGTTCTACGATGACTATGAGTCGGCCTGGCGAGAATTGATTACGATCGCTGGACGCATATTAATTGTGGCAGGCAGGCAGCTAGGCAGCCAGGCACCCGAGGAACCAGTCTGGCGGCGTAAAGGACACCCAAAAAGGACACCAAGGTCTGGTGGAGCCGCTCTGCGCATATGATTAACCACTTAATGAACTCTCGGATGGGGATAGTCGAACCAGAGTTCGTGTTCCTGCAGGTAAACAGCGCATTTGTCGATCTCCGCCAGCCACACACCGAGATCGGCTCTCCTGGGCGGTATCGGTGGGGGAGCCGGTAACGGGATGACCCAAAATTTGTCACACCCTTGAGGCTGGGGGCCCCGCAACCCAGGCCACCCCCTCTGCCTCCTATGAGTGATGATCCCGCGAGCTGGACGTCGCGACGTGTTGGCGATCTTATCCGCCAGTTTGGTGTGCGGCCACGCACTTCGTCCAGGGTGAGTAAAAATGGTAATGGGAGCTAATTAAAAAATTAATTGGCCATAGGTCAGGAGTGTTTGGCATGGGCAAAGGGATCTACCCTTAATAATATTCACAATTTGGAAGAAGAAAAAAATCTTTAATATTTGGGACAGTTTAAGATATCTTAAGACACTGAGATACTTGTAAGGTATAGTATTATTTTCAATGGAATTTGTACAAAATTAATTTCAAGTGTAGATGCACTCTATAGGAATCTCAGCTCTATGAGAACCTAAACTATCAATCAGAAAAATCTTGATAAGCCAAAACAAGCGCCAGCGGGCAAATTTCAAATGAAACTGTAACAGAAGCCAAAACCTGAAACTGCAAAGCCAACTAAAATGGCCTCACCAGAGAGCCAACATGACAAACTATAAACGCAATTACCTAGACAACAAAGGCGACTACATGTGCCCCGCCAAAAAGCCAACTTCCATCTTCCAACTACCAACTATAGAGAGCCAGAGCCAAAGCCAAGATCCAAAGCCAGGCACTACCAAGTTACTCGGGTTACAATGAAATTTGTCTGGGGCGAGTAAACATTGCCACCGCGCGTCGTCTGGAAGTTGGACATTGCAAGTTGCCAGTAGTTGCCAGTTGCGCAGGCGTGAAGAAAATGGAGTTTCAGTAGCCGAGGGATCCTGCCGGGCAGACAGGAAACCGCCGGGCGAATGAACATCATGATGAGGAATGTGCTGGCCGCACGTCTTTTGCTAATAACCGTCATAAATTTTGCAGCGGCAACAAATTGAAATTAAACGAACAGACACCACCAGAAGACACCGAACAGAGGGGTCCCAGTCCCCAGATTCTTTGGGGCAATCGCCGGAAGACTCCGGCAGCCGCAGAATGCAATCAGAGGAGGCACCGAAAATTCACGGGACCGATGTCGTGATTTTGTGTGTGGGGTTTTGGGGCATGGGGTATGGGGTATGGGGCTTGTTGGCTTGGTGGCTGGGGCGAAGTGTAACTACTTTGTTGTTGTCATGTAGTTAGCACTTGAAGATTTATCCGCGCGAATTAATTGCGATCTTGTTGCGGCGATTCGCCACAGATGGGCCACATGTGGCGTCGGTGGGTACCTTGTGGCCGGTTGGGTTCCCTTATCAAATTTAAACGGTAGCCCAGCTGGAGGTGTTCCAGAATCCCATACCGGAGTTTTGGGCCAGTATCCCCGGATCGGGCGGTAGCTACTTGTTGGCCATACAGAGAATTATGACAATTATGGAGGGCCATAAATCGCCGGACTGCCCGGCCCGGCGAGATCAAGCGAACCCAACACCGCGGAATCACCTTCAAAATTATTCATTGGCATTGTCGGCCATTGCCTCGTAAATCATCCGTTTCCATTTCGATTCCTTGCATTTCTTGCTGCTTCAATTTAATATTTCGATGTGTCACAAGCCGTTGAACTGGCGCGACATCATTATTAGGCAAGATCAGCGATGTGCGATCGGCGATCGGCGATGGGCGATCGACGATCGACGATCAACACTTGGTGACATTATTATGGATTATGGATTATGGCGCTCGCGTGCTGCTTATGTATGCCAGGCAAATAATTTTGTTAAGAAAGATATAGGTACTTTGGAGGTACGTGGCGAACGACCAACGATCGGTGATCGCCGATCCAGGTCGATCCTCCAGCGACTGTTCATCAAAATGCAACGCATCGTCATCTGCAGCGTCTGGAGCTGCTGCTGCGTTCTTTTTTTGTACTCGTACCTGGGCCCCTGATCAATCAACGCCTTAAAAAGCGCACTGCTGCCTTACCCTGCCATGCCATACCAGTTTCTTATTACCGCGCTGGCCCAGGCCGCAGCCCATTTGGCAAATACATTTTCGCGCATTTCGAGACGTTTACAAATTGCCGCCATTAATTAGGCAAAAAACGCACGCACCGCCAACGCTTCGGACCCCCAAAATCCCCTCGGTTCGCCGCGTAGGTGAGCCTCAAAAATATAAACGTATAATATATATATTCGTATAGCTGGAGCTAAGTCTTGAGGCAGTGCTACCAGACAACCGATCCATCCGTCCGGGGCCCTGGAGTCGGCGGTGTGGCACTCACATAATAATCAGCGGGTGGACAGCAACCAGGATTGGTTTTGGCATGCGTTCGAAATTAATTAGCCCCTGTTCATCCACTCCCTCGCCCTCCACCGCCCAACATTCTTGCTGCTCGCCGTTTGCTAATTAAGTTGTTTACGTTGCCGAGTTATTGAACCGCTCGCCATGGGCGGAGGTCTGCTGGAAAGGCATCTACTCCCAAAAACGTGGCGGAATGCAGTCCCAAAGGGAGGAGTCTGGACGTAATGTGAAGTCTTGCCGAAATTAAAATGTCAGATATAAATACATGGAATTAAGGTTCTCTTAAGCCAAGGTACTCTGTGTTTAATGCTAAAAAAAGAGCAGCAGGTGTACCTCTAGTTTTGTCTCTATCCAGTCCAATTCTCCTCCGTCTATTAGCCACATCTCCTGCATATATATTTTGATGTCTACCGGTTGACTAAGTTGTCAACCTGTCTGCCAGGGGGCTGTCAGCCGACGGTTCTGCATTTATTAGCCGCTTTCGAATGGCTTTCGAACGAGTATCGCGTGCCCTGTCCATTCCGGAGGCCTGCGCTTCAGATACTCCCTGTTCACTGGGCCGTGGCGTATCGTAGTCAACATCATCACACATCAGCAACAAAAACAAGAAATTAAAGATGCACTTTGGCTGTCAACGGTGTGTTTGTTGCTGCCATGGCCTGTTGTAGTCATTTGTTTTTGGCCATTGTTCGGGCCAGGTTTTGTGTGTGTGCGCCTCAAGTCGTACGAGCATCGTCTAATACTGAAACAGACATCACATAATTAGTCTCTCTAAATAAATCAGCCTGCCTTCCGATTGGGGAAATAGGTGCATTGAAAGGGGCTCTCCAAATCGGGCGCTTGATTTGTTTTCGGGCCATTTCTTGTCAGTTTTTTGTTTCAATTCTCGTTATCTCCGCTTGTCGCTCAGGTGATTTAAGTGGTTTTTTCCCTAGCCAAGAGATCCCTAACCAATTTGATGTCTCAATTTCAGTCCCTCCCGGAATGATTACCAATGTTTTCGGAATGGTTCTTCTACACTTTCCCCACCACTGCCGGCCGCAGCGGCGCTTTCGTTTTGATTTGAATGTAAATTTGGTAACTCTGGAATTGGTTTTCTATTAAGTGCGGCCCCGTGTTCCTGTTCTCCAACCCGCTCCGCTCCGATGGGATAAGATAATCTCTTTTTAAAAGCTTGTAAAATGTGCGTGTTGCCCGTCTGTCTGCAGTCTGCCGTCTGAGATCTGAGGTCTGGTCTTCCACTTAAAGCGGCAAACATCAACAAAGGCGAGGCGACAACATTACGGCGAGGCATTCAGTCCGTTATCAATAAGCACATTAATTTGATTAATAACCACCTGCAAATCATTTCCACACCAAACCCGCACAAAAGACCTTACAGCTGATACAAAAAAAAAAAAAATGTATATATCGGCGAATATATATAGGGAAATCTCGCACTCCCCTAAGTAGCGAAAATGTCAGCAACAAATGCTGATGATGCCGGGAATCTGGAATGCCGAGATGAGAAGTGCCATTACAGCAGAAGCCACATCAATTTACGCATCGACTCGGCAACCCTTTCTCGCCGCTCTCGAACATAAATCGCTATCTTTATGGAATTTTTATGGGCAATCTCCTTGCAGGCATCCCAGGACGACCGCAGCCCCACACGGTCGACTAATACATCGCATCCGCCACCCGGAATCCTCCGACTAACCCCAAAAAGGTGCACGCGACACTTGCGCATCATCATTATGTGGGATGTGGCCTCGGTCGGTGAAAGGTGAGGATGGGAGATGGGGTTGAGCTTGGTTTTGGGGGTCGGGAGTTAAGTGGCGGGGTTGCCAAATAAAATTTCCTGCGCCTGCTGCTGTCACTGCAATTTGTTTTGATAGCAAAAAAAAAGAACGACTCCTCAAAGCACCAAAGGATTCTGTCGTCCTGGTGGGGAACGATAGTTGGTGGCAGGAGGTCGAGGTGGAGAAAATCGCTATCCGGTTAATCGGTGAAAGTTCAGAAAATCGTTTAGTCAAGGAAGCCTAAGGAAAAGAAGGACTATTTGAGACGTGTTTTCAGTGAAATATGAAATTTTTCCATAATTTTGGGTTGAAAAAAGATGAATGCTTAAATGAAAGGCACCTGATAGACTAAAATGCGTAACTACTAGTGCCTCTAGGGTTTCGATGTGCCAGTTGTTCAGTGGCACACATAAGTCCACCCCCGCACTTGATGGAAATGTCAAAACAAATATGAGTCGAAACATGTCACGGGAATGTCAAAGGACTTAACCCCAACCTGCTAGCCCCTGCCCCACGCTAATTGGTTAATGTAAACAAGTAGCGAACCGATCGATCCGAGAAAATAAAGAAGAGCCCGAATGTTTCAAATTTCAAGTGTTGGCGCGACACTGAAACAACAACCACAGCGAGGAGCAACCATGGAAAAGCAAACAGACAACAGGCGGCGGCTACGATGACGACAACACACTGAACAAATACTTCAATTAATAAACAGACACGCGTCCATCGATAAATAAGTATGTATGCTCGCACAATATGTTAGTTGCGGACACCCCATCCCCCCGAATCTGGTGCCAGGGGTCGTCTGATCTGTGGCCCGGCCCGAAATGGACTGCGGTCGTGTAACCAAACACCGAATACCGTTCCACTCGCAACAGCCAGATAAAAGCCTGCCAAGAACATGAGCAGACAAGGACTAAGGACATGTCGTCTGCCGAGCACTCCAAGAAGGACGATTGCTCTGTGTCGGAGCTGCGGAGCTGCTACAAGGGATTATCGATGAATCATGAGGAGAATTCTAACTAGTAAGCCAGAGTTGTAATGTTATTGAAACATTCTTAAAAGGGAATAATTAATTAATTAAGCATGTGACTATCTTCAAATTTAGACTTCATTTCGAATTATGTACTTGGATCTTAACATTCCCACCGACTAAGGTTTCAGGCAAAACTCATGAAATGAAATATTGTAAAGAAAAAATAGTTAGTTAATTCAATTATCTAATCCCCCAAAAATAATATTAAAACTATAAAGACTAATGGAAATGATTGATGTCTTTTGTTGTGATTTCCGTAAGTATCTAGTTCCTCCAATATGTTCAGGCAGCTGGCTAATACCCTTCTACAGTTTTTGGTAACAAAAACTCACACTTCAGCCCCTGAGCTAAACTTAAGCTTATTAAATGGCCTAAAATATATGCTATACTCAGTCTCCCTCGGAGCTGTTATCTAGGCCCATTGGAAATCGGCTTCGAGTCCATTCACAGTTCTTCGACTGTCAACTAACAACTTCTATAAGTAGAATTTATGGGCCAACAAATCGAAATGCGTGGAACAACAACGACAAGGGAAGGTAACCTGTCTTCGGATTAAGATTTTATACAAACTTTATCAGTGTATGGGGAATAGTTTGCCAATCATTAACTAACAATTAAATTTAAATATCTGGCTATATACAAGCAGTATTCCGTCTTATATTCGCGATCTATGAAAAGAGGAAACTTCATATGTGCCACAGAAAGTTCTACACCATAATCGATCCAGATCATTCATAAAGCGCTATCGGGGCCCAAGCCCGATAGAAGAATACCCATTAAGTTTTGGATATGTTAATGGTCCGAAAGTCGTATATATTTGATGCTCCCAATGCAAATAAGTCCGGGAACTGTCTACGATTCTGCGGCTTGTCGCAAATCATTAGCGTAAAGTGTTGATTTTGCATAAATTTTGAATGGATTGTGTTGGATTTGATTTGCAAAGCAAGTCACTCAAGCTCTAGACTTGAGGCCGTGTTTTATGCTAATTGTAGTTTATCTGCTAATTTGTATACCATTTTCGGAGCTGTGACTATTTTGCGTGGGCAGACGCTGAACCATTTTACCAAGTAGCCCGTAGTTTGATTTGTTAGATTTGTGGCGGGCCGGTCGATTGATCGAACATCTTTATTTTAAGACTCCATGGTGTCGTGTTTATACAGTTGCCGGACAACTTGCCTTAAGTTGTGAATATTCAAGGCATTAAATGTTTGGCTTAAAATTCACAATGTGAAATCCTATACTCGGAGTGGGCATGAGTCGCTATTAAAGCACGATTATCTCTTGCTGGAAAACTTGTAAGCTCCTTCTGACCAGCGTCTGGCAACGGAAATTTCGAGCATATCGTATTTTTTCTATAAATTTCTCCTTCTTGCACGTTCTACCTTTCCTGGAGATTGAAAAAACATTAACACTTTTTTATGGTTCCGGCTGGACTGCAGAAATCCGGACACCGGCGTCGTTGCCTGGCGGGTGGCAAGTGGAATACAGATTTTCGCATCATTTGCTCCCGGGCACGCCGGCCTGGGAGTCCCCATATGTTGATGCTACATTAGAGCCGCCACTGCCAGCTGGGGTGTAATTTTTTTCCTCGCCTTCGGTTTTTGGTTTTGTGGCATAAGCTTGCGCATCATTGATTTCAATTTGAAGCTCGAGTTGTCGTCTTGGCTGGACCCCGAACTATCGGCATTAAATGTTATGTGCTGCGTGGACTGCCACCGCTCCGGTCCCGGCTGCTTCCTCCCCAGGACGACTGGTATGTCCTCTTCCCGCTCTGCCATCCCCACCCATGAACCCCTGGCCGTGTCCGTGCGTTATCTGTTTCCGCAACATGATGTTGCAAAGTGCGAGACGACAACGTTGATGGTGGGAGGCAGCGACAACGTTGTCGCTTTGCTGATAATGATTATTGAAGTTGCACCCACACCCACACCCACTCCACCCACCAGCCCACTGATATTATATATATATATATATATATGTGTATATATATTTATGATGTATGCGATTTGGTCCAGCTGAAAAATTTCAACGCATAAAAATATCTTGGACGTCGTAGCCCCCTGCCTCTGGCGGCTCCTGTTTCTGCTCCTGCTGGCTGCTGTTGCTGTCGTCGACACTGTGAGCAAGATGGACTTCCGGTTTCCTGTTTCCGTCTGTCGAAGTTCTTTACTTTTTTCAATGCTTCAACACACACACGAACACCCAGCAACACCCTGTCATATGTATAACAATTTTTATATCGCTCCTGGTCTTCACCATCTTTGTTGTTGTTTTGGTTGTTGTGTGGTTGTTGCTGCTGGGCAGTGGCAGTGGAAGGGGCAGTAGCAGTGGGCGTAGTGGGTGGGTGGTTGGATGGGTGGTTGTCGGGGCGTGGTCCTCTTCCTGGGCATCCTTGCATCGACATCTGATGTGTCAGCTGGTGCTGCCGGCCAGTTGGGTGTGAGTCCTGTGAAAGTTAAACGCAGCTCTCCTAATAAATCGATAAGAACCAAAGTTGAGAACGAAATCTGAGTTGGATTCTGTCCCTTTTCACTGTGCCGGATTCTGGGGGAATTCATGCGGCTCATCTGGGATTGTGTGAGTGGCATGACAGGAGTGGGGGACTAAAAACCATTCCGCGACGAGGTGCCGCAGAATTATCGCTACTCATGCCAACTGACAGCTGAGCCCGGCAACCTTGAAACACAACCCTTCAAAGAACAGATAGTCGCTGCACTTCAACTGTGCACCGTGCAAAACTAATGACAATTCGTTTCAAGCATCATTAGGGACCGTGGCCATGACTTTCACAAAAACCCCGAGAATGCATCCCAGACAACATGACGCTGCTCAACTGTCGGGGAGAATCCACACCTGCAGCTGCGGAAATTGCAACCCACATGCTGTGTCGCGAAACGGCAATCCAGCCGTTTTCGGTGCTTCTTTAAACGGGGCGTCAATCCGTCTAGGAGAGCCGACGGAACGATCCTACAGGACGCTTCAAGTTTATGGCCTTGGTGCGAGGACACGCTGTGATCGGTGCGGGAAGCGGAAACTGTGGGGAATCGGAGGAGCCGCTGACCAGATGCCGGGATCGTCGAATCGCTAGACGCAGAGGCGTCTGTTAATTTGTCACGGATCAGGTAAAGCCCTAACAGGTTTTTTGCCTTGTAAGTGCATTGAGAAAAGTCATCACATAGAAAGAATGTTCAAATAGACATATCACTAATGTATCAAAAACTGAGAGCATAACTCCCTTTTTCAAAATTAGACTTCCAGTGAACTGATATACTTTACAGGCCTCTACTCTGGCCACTTTCATATCAGTTAGGCCCGACTAATAGATCATGTCTGAAGACGAAATAAACTTCAAGCCATGTTGAACACGTTCATATGCTTTGAAGTAGTCTGGCCTTTTCATTTGCCTTATCAATTAATGGTCACTAATAGATCATAATAGAATGCCATAAAATCAGCATAAGAGACACAGTCTTGGCTACTTAAAAGGTGTAGGCTGGCTTTGTGTGTGGCAAGTTCTCAAAAGCCAACTCATTGTCTTCGGAGTGCGGCTTTTGACTGAACGGGACTTTGTTTGTTTTTATTATTCTCCCCAAACATATAGGGGCTGGCGATAAGCAAATTTTGATGAGACCATATTCCAAACATATCAACGATGATTTGGGGCTATTTAATTTGGATTCAATTTTCATAAGACTTTAATGACCCTTAGAATATTGAGAAACCGGACTGTGTATCCTCAAAGAGCGAACAAATTTTAGAAAATATATGTTGAACGATTTTTTATTGATTTTTTACGAGCACACTTGGATTCCAGCCAAAAAGAATTATCTCCGGACCTCATAGATTTGCATAATTTTTGAAGTTATTGAGACGGGGTCACTGCCAGGGCGGGGTGGCCGGGGGTCGTCGGTGTTAAGCGATTTGTTCGATCCGCCGAAATGCCTAGCCGACTGGCCGACTGTATGTCAGGCGTGTGATCGTAAAACACAAAAAAACATTTAACACACAAGAAAAGCGATCTCTGTTCGATGCGACTGTCTGGAAATGTGGACCAAAAAATCGTAAAATCATATCGATCAGCCCCAACAAAGATCATTTCGCACCTGCGTTGGGTCGACCGGTCGATTGGTCGATGGAGCGACCGAAAACTTTTTACGACCCTCGACCAGTTCATCCGATCACCGGAGCAGCCATAAAAACCAATGAACCGCCTTCTCCCAGCTCCAGGCCCCCCCAATAATCGCTGACTTATGTGACATTATTGATCGTTAAGGCCGCTACATTTGAGTCGCAAAGGGACTTGTCGTTTAACGTAATTTTGTAATTTGTTTTCCAAATGGCTTTCTGACTACTTAGAATCGTATAAGTCTGGACTGATCCGTGCTGGTGGTCTCATCCGGACAGCTCCTCTCTCTTTCGATCTGCGATTTCCAAATTTTCAATAAGATATTGCTTTTTACGACTATCCAGTGAGTTGAGAGTAGAGTTGCGTTGAGTTGAGTTGAGTTGAGCTTTTATGTCGTCAAGTTTTTTATGATCGAGTTTTATGAGGTGCGATGACTTAGAGATTGCCTTGAACTCGATTTTTGCCTTGGTTTTGTTTCGGGACTCTTTATGTATGGGGTTTATAACGGTACTAGTCTTAAGTCTATATATAAAAATGACTTGTTGTCACAGAGACGAGGCTAGAAAGCTGGCAGATCAAGAAAAAGTCTCCTAAATGGCATAGGGGCTTTAATATTTAACATTTAGGCAAACATTAGTAGCCATGTTTTCAGCTTAGGAACTAATCATACTTTAGTGACAAATAGGAGAAAATCTGTGAAACAATCCCCTATGTTTCGAACGTCTCCACGAGCCGTTTTGACAACATTATCATTTTGGAAGCAAATCCCTGAAGAAAAATCTCAACATGGCCGAAAAGAATGCAGCTGCTTAGCTCGAGACTCTGCGGGGATCCTCCCAGAACCTAGCCTACAAGTAAATTTTATGGCACCGAGACTTGGTTGACATTTTGGCCATTGTTCTAATTTCTTTTTTGTTCTTTTGGATTCGATGAGGGGGAATATTGGTGGAAAATGTTAAGTAGGCTGGACCTTGGACAAAATGAATCCAATCCAATAATTTCATTCTTGAGTTTCGGCTCTTTGACTCATTGGAGATGTGGGTTAACTTCTTGACATGGGTTTTATGGATCGTGGCGCAGAGGAAGGGTCTCCGTTTCAGTCTGGCTCTGTCGCATCCCTCACCCTCGAGCTATGTAAGGTGTGAAGAAACTGGAATAAAAATCGAAACAGATATTATTTATGAGGTTCATCAGGAGTTTACGACGGCTCAATGCCCATTCAGAGCCGCCAGTGGAAAGGAGGAGAGCAGGAAAATACCTGACCAGGCCATAAAAATTATAAAAATAACGTATGCATCCCTCCGACCACTTGGCCACTCACCCCAACCCCTCTCCCAAGGCAGTCTCATGCTGTGCGGAAGGGTCTCCTACTCATCCTCCTCCTTCTCCTCCTCCGAGATCGATTCCAAAAGTCTGGTCGGCACAGACTTCATGACGTCCTCGCTTAATGTCTGCCGTTGTAACGAAAGTAAATTTTTCATAACTCGCCGATGAGCCGATCGATAAATATTTTCAGACTGCAGCAGGTAGGCTGTTTCGGGCCTTTTAGGTAGCATCTTCTGGCCCGGTTATTTACTCTGGCTGGCTGCGAGCGAGTCCCTGGTCAGACAAACTGGCAGCAGCATCATTAGCAACTGTATGCGTGTGTCTCGCCTCCTCAATGGCAGAACTGGAATCCAGGAAAAGATGCGGGCCAGTTGTATTTGCTTTTGGCCGTTTGGTCTTTGCATGTGGGGGCGACCGTGGGGGGAGCCCGGTCATAAATGACTAATCGGGTTGGTAGCCAAATGGTTAACTACCATTCTGAGTTCTGAGGCTGAGAATAACGAACGGTCAAGGGATTAACTGCAGTCGACCGGCAACTCCTTTGCAGAGGATGTCCCTAAAAACTTGGCAATTTATTTAAAATCAACTTCATCTGGGAAATATTTATTATTATTTTCGTAAAGATCCTTGAAACATTTTATTTAAATAGACACCATTCCGGTCTTTTCCCTCTAACCAAAACACTTGTTATGGATTCCGAGTCCTTTTCTCGCTCACAAATCGTCCTTCGCCTTCCGTTCACACTTCTCAAGTGGCCATTGGTATTACTGTTTGTTTAAGGTCAGGGGGCTTGTCGAATGCAAATAGATCATAAAACTGAAAAATATTTGGTTGTCGAGCCAAAAAAGGTGTCAAGTGTTCGGTGAAAATGTGTGGAAAGGTCGCCGAGGTGGCTGCCACGGACACTTGACAATTGTTGGCCAAATAAACAAGATACCGTTCGTAAATATTTGTTGACAAAGAAATGTTGGACGGGAGGGGAACCAGAAGCCCAAAGCTGCTAACCAAATACTTTCCTTTGAGGCTACATGTATGTTCGTTAATTAATATCAGATTGTTGGTTTGTAAAGCTGTATCCTTGGGCGCTTAACCGATTAGAGGCAGCGGGCGGAGCCCTTCAAATATGCATATAACGAGTTAATTGGCTAGCAGCTTTTCACAAAATAGCCATTGTCACAAAAGGATAATGTTTCTGCGGCTGTTGGCTAATTAGGTGCACACGCCGCGTACAACTCGTGCCCGTCTGACAGGCGGATTGTGGCACTCACTCTGCTCGCTGGATACAAATTAGGCAAATGTTGCGAGGCCAATCAATCGCTTGTTGTCATGGCTAGCACCTACACGCTCCCACGCCCACACAACAGTCCCTTGCCCCCCAGTTCGTCGTGCTGCCAAGGTGCACTGCCAATTAAACGGATTTTGAACGTCAGTACGCAAATGCGACCACTTCTATACTTTTGATTGGTATGGTTTACAATCGAAAGCACATTTTAAGGGGCTTACTGTGAAGGTCCTTGCTAGCATTACACAGGGTTTGATAAATTTAAACAAAATACACGACAAATACTGTATTATGGTAACAAAATATTTAGTTGAAGCCTTTAATTTCAGCTGAATGGAAAAAGTTTCCTGAGAGAATATACATAAATCAGCTAAAAAGTATTACCACGTTTCACTATACAGGCCCGCAAATACACATATCAAGTTGCCAGTCGAAGACCTCAACCAGCCAACCTCGAGTGCTGTGGTCCACTTGAAATTATGCCAAGAGATGCTCGAGTGGGCACAGCCGCCAATAACCACGCACAACACTCTTCCCGAGACCGGAGCAGGCCGAGACCGAGGAGAAGTAAACCAGACCGAGACCACAAACAACCCTCGAAGTCCAAGAGCCAGCCACCACCACCACCGCCACTACAATCCATCTTAGGGGTTGCGGGGGATTGGCCTGAGTTCCCAATCAAAGCTGCTGTTCCGATCTTTCTACTTCGCTAAACGATTCGGGCGCGCCTGGATCTGTCAGCCGGATCTGAAATTGCCAGCAATTAGGCATTCCATGCTCGTGTGTTTTTTATTTTGATTATTTTTCTAGTCTCCGACAACCGTGTGCATTGTTGGCATAATTATAGGCTTAACGCAAATTATTGGCAAGTGAATTAGAAAAATATTGTTGTTTGATTCAATAGTTCCCGTACGCACTCTCTTTGTTCGCCATTCTGCCATTCCTTTGGCGGGCAATGAATCGTAAAGTTTTAGGGGCTGCCCGAATGTGTGAAACTAGGGGAACTCTCAGAAGGAGGTCACACATGGAAGGAGTTTAGATTCCCAGGGAGGACAACCTCCTTTCTTTAAATACAAAAATGTGCTCGGAATTACTTTACACTATTTATTAAGTTGTACTACTTCCAGAGTGGCAGTCGATCGCTGACAATACCGAACCTGTCTGGCTGCCCCACCCACAGGCGCTATAAAACAACTTGAATATAACCGAGTGACAACAGACGCCAACGCACCCAGCAGGCCAATTAATATTCATAAGAATTTTGTTACGCTTTTGCGGCAAGTAGAAGTAGAAAACCACACAGTCACCATCAAAGTTGTCCCACTGGCCGCCCGCACCACTCGACTGAGAATATTCGACAAAAATGCCGAGGACTGAGGACCGAGAAGAGGCAAAAACCACCGGGCTCAAAGCACTTACCTCAACCACTCAGTGCATAGTACACATCCGTCGAAAGGGGACTGGTTAGTGGAGAGGGTAGTGGGCTGAGTGGGACATGGGGTTCCAGAGTGGAATGAAATGTTTTAACAAACGTAACGAATCGAATGTGGAAGGCATGTCTGTCCATCCGAGATTCCCGAAAAATGTGAATATTCGATGTTGCAGGGGAAAAGTGTTAATTCGTCATGATGACGTCACGGCACTGAAATCGATTACCTAAGCGGACAGAGCGTGTCCTTTAGAATCGTCCCATGTATGTATGATATAGCCACCCCAAAAGCGATGTAGTTGAAAGTGGGTTGGAACCTGGGCCGGCCGAGGTCGCCGCCTCTCCGAAATGCCACATAAATTGCCGCGTATGAATAAACATTTTGACAGATTTTTGTTTGGTTTTCGGCTTTAAATTTAATAGTTTGCTGAATTTCTTGTTACTATCCTATTTAGAAATTTAAATACGAATAGAAATTTTATACGAAATGTGTTTTCATGCTGTTTAAAACATTCGATGATTTAGGAACGAGCATTATGCATGCATACGGATAAGTTGAGTCTGGTTTTTGATTTTTTACGGGTCATTTAAGCACTCAATGAAACGATCGATAAAAATTCATAGATTCCTTGTTTTTATTTTTTATTTGGAGAAAACTTGTTAATGTATTTTCGACGGTTTTTGCTGGCCAAGTGTGATCATCACATGCTACAACACCTTTTTCAGTTATTAATGCATAATATGTTAATAAATCGGCATTAAATATAATTTTTATTCCAGGTCTTGCCCGATCTGATAAGCCCAGGAAACATTGTTTGTACCTCTTGAATTGAGACCTCCTTAGGGTCCGTAAACCCCAGAACCCATTAATGAGGATCAGGTATTTTGAAGAACCTCCGCTTCGCCTTTCATGAGCTTACCAACCTTTTCCCACACTCTCGGCTGCTCTTCCCAGGCGGAACTCATCTTTCGTACACTATCACTGTTTTCAAATTTCATATCAGTGGAAAGTAAACAATTTATGCGCCCACACTGACGTCTGGCTGGCTGATTGTGTTGTCCCAACATAATCTACATCAGCGCGATGCCGAGAGGCTGCAGCCCCGGGCACCAAATTATCGTCTCGCCCACATGGGAACGACACCTGAGTCCGCATTTAGAGGGACCCCGTGGAAGCCGGGGGATAATAAGTTAGGGTTTTGGCTTCGATGGTCCACTATTGAGCAGCCTCATCCTGCTGTTCGCAGCGTTCGCCGAGTTTTTGTTATGCTAATTGGCATTTACACCGATCCAAAGCGGACCCGTCTCCATGGCTCTATTGCCGTCCTGTCGGCTGGGTCCCATTTGCACGCATTCGCTTAGTCGCTTAGCCCAGAAGTGTCCGGTGTCCGGGGTCCGGGGTCCGGACTCCAGTCAGGACAGCAATCAGACAGACCTTAAACGCTTAACCAAACAACAGCGAATAGTTTCACTTTTTACTTTTCCATGCAAAATGCAGAGGAAGCCCCAGCATCAGTTGCAAGTGAGAAACTGAAACGGAGTGTTGCCATTTTGTTGGCGTTTGTTGGATTGCAGCAGCAAATGGGTTCTATAGAGTTGTGTGGGATGCACTGCGAAGAAAATCTATGTACTTTATTTTTCTAAACTTATTCTAAACTGAGCTTATAGTTGCAATGATCCTTAAATATAAATATAAATTAAATATCTTCCAATCCATCAATACTAAGGGGTAGACAGTTGAAATAATAACTCTATTAAAAATGACTATTAAAGTTTAGGAACTTGTACAAGTTTTTAAAATATGCTTTTTAAACAAGGCCGAGAACCTTCGATTTTTTAGTAGTGATATCCAGTTGGATCATGTTTGTGTTGGCTGTTAAACTCTGTGCTATTAAAGGCTAAGGCCGACTTTTTGTCAGCCATTATAGTGCACACCTTTTGTGCTCCCCGTGTTGTTGTTGCTGCTGTTGGCAGTAGTAGTTTTTCCAGGGAAACCCTCGCCCGAACGCAGACGCCCTCACAGATACACATGCAGATACATCTACAGACACAGATACAGTTGCACTCACTCGCTCAGTGGCATTCATGAAATGTATAGCATAATAAATCTTTACCTAGACCCAGGACGAGGGACATATTTTTCGCCGCACCTCCGCAGGTAGCTATGAGTTTTTGCCACCTTTGCACACACAGGATGTAACTGGCAGAGGCTGCGTAGGAGTTGCGATGGAGGGTAGGTCCTGTCCTCTGTCCGGACTACGGACTACGGACTCCGGGGCTCCGAGTCCTGAGTCCTGAGTCCTGGAGAATAGGGGCGGCCGAGGGGTTGGGCCCGCTTCTGAGAACTGCGATGCCATGACCGTCGGCCTACTCGCATTTTTACGAACCATTTTACAATTTTGATTCGTATCTCCACTCCTTCGGTCCCAGTGTGTTTTTTTGCGGTGTGCGAGTTGGGAGAAAGGACAAAGGACGAGGTCCGCATGAGTAATCATTGCTGCGGACTACTGTGCACTCGCTCCCGATCGTCGGGATCAGTTTTTCTGTGTTTGCGGTTCGTTTGATTTGTCGATCGCTTATCGAGAGTTGTTGCATCGTCAGCGGCGATTAGATTAGCTGGCCAGACTGCCTGTCGCTTTCCAGGGAAATCTGTGGCTTAGATTCGGCAAGGGATTTCCGGGGAGGTCTGTTTTGGGTCGGAGGCGTTCAGACATCTAGGGAGATAGGCGAATTACCCAGAGAAAGTCAGGTCCTGGCCTGTGGGAATAAAAAAGAGCTAATCACTAGTTGGCATAAAAAATAACAACGGAAGAGTTCTTAAATGCCACGGTTTTGTATTCTTTGGCGGAGTTTCTTGGGCAAGGTCAGTTGAACTTTCCCATCTTGGGTGCCCCATCAGACCTACGACAAACTAACTGTTCTGGCAACATTTTCACTTTCCATCGAACCGATAACCTCCAATGGACCCAAACTTTTCCCAAAACATAGACGGATTGCAACAGCAACTAGAGCCCCAACCCCAGGCTGGATTTATGAGCATTAAATTTCCAGCAACGGAGCCCTATCATTTTCGAAATTTTCATCGGAACCAGTTTGGCGACGTTTTCGCCGTCAAACTGATCCATCGATTGAAGCCCCAAAGTGAAATAAATAAGCGCTTTGATTTTTAAGTGTTGTGCATAATTTTAAATAAAATTTTGGTTGGCTCTTTCCTCTATTTTGGTTTTGGGCCTCGCCGTGTTAAAAGCACCCGGTGACTGACGTTTATTTTCTGTTTTAAATTAAAACCCTACGAGCCGGGGCCGGCTGTCCGGAGATCTTTGTTGTTGACAGGCGGGTTTTTGGCTTTTGGCTTTTGGTTTTAGTTCCTGTTTGGTTTGGCTCTGTTTTGTTTTGCTTCGGATTGCGAACTCGGCTGGGAGCAGTGGGTTTTGTGGCAGCTCTTCTCTGATCTGCCGGCTATGGCGCTGCGAAACCGTTAACACCCATAATAAGTACCGCTATGTACCCTAATTATGTGAAGGCGATGGCAGTCGCCGGACTGGGCCAGCTTGGCAGCTTGGCAGCTAGCCAGCGACCAGCAGCCAGTTTTAATGGCCCCTCTTATGCATAATAACCACCACCAGGTCGGTCTCTGGGAGAAATCGAACAGCGTTTCTCGATTCCATCAGATACCGATTCAAGATGCAGACTGAGATTCGATCCGAGAGTTTTCGTGGTAATATTCCTAGTTCATTTGTGAAATGCATTCAGCGGCGCGTGACTCTGCCCTGAACTTGAGTGGCGAACTTTCCTCCATCGCTTTTATTTTTTGTTCCTCTTTTTTTTTGGCGGCGGCGGCGAGGGCGGAAATTATTTAATGGCGCGTACATGGGCGACATCGTCGGGCGGAAATCACGCACAGCAGCCGCAGGGAGGCTGCGTGAAATTTTTATTTAATTTTATGCGATCCAATCGAAGACTTTTATTAGCCCAGCAACAGAACACAAAATTCTGGCTTTGCAAATAATTTGTCACACAAGGAGGACATGTTGATAAATTGAAATTTTATTTAAAATCCAATAAATTAGATTGGGCATAAAATTAAATCGCAAACATCTACTCTTCCTTATTGTATTGTTCTAACTAGATTTCTATGAATCAGAAGCATCTTAATTAAAGCATAGCCATAAATATAGAACATCTTTTCGTATTTACTCAAGTAGAGATTGATAATTCAATAGCATTTGTAGTCGAAGCACCTGACTTTCTCGCCAGCCAGATCCAGTGCAATCTGCACGGCAAACATTGGCAATCACATTGTGGAGCAGCAATCAGGCATCTCACACTCATTACAGGCAGCTGCAGGCCGTGACACCTGGAGGACATCGAGTGGCGTCTCTCAATGCAGCCTGTGATAGTGGCCAGGGGGGCTGGGGACTAGGACTGGGACAGCAGACAACACTGCGTATGAGCAATGCAAGACATTTGCACAATTGTGGCAATGTCAATGCTGGCGACGTACCACTTGAAAATTAGTTGCAAATTACCTACTTAAGTTTGTTTGCCGTCGGAGGACATGTGCACAATTGTGGGCCTGCCTTCGACTAGCATTTGGAGTTGCGTGCTTGTCTTATGCAGAGGCACTTATGCAAGTTGGACACTTGGCCAGCAACCTGTTATCACACAATCAACAAGTGCAATTAGCAGCCCTGGGCCGGAACAATGAAGCGTATGACAGAGCAAACAAATTGCCAGGCAGCCAGCAAACAAATAAACAAACACACAAACGAGCGAACAAACACAATTGAAAGTGCAACTGCAACTGTAACTGTAACGGCTGCGAATGCAATTCCAAGCGTGCCAATGTCCTCAAGAAAGTCACCTTTGTGCGGAGCCTTCAATAAAGTTATCGCAGGGACCTGCTTTGCTCGGAGGTCTATGATTGTCCCGGGTCGTCCTGTGGTCTTGGTTGCGCAAGACTACCCAGCCTGTGCGAGACAGGAGCATAGAAATTATCGGGCAATTATCGGGCAAGAAATGAGCGGGACACATGTCAGGTGGCCCATCAACGTGACCCAAGGGGTTACTTACATGTACTCTCAGTATGTATGTATGGGTGTACGCCAGATAGGATTATTCTTTATCGC
Source organism: Drosophila atripex (assembly GCA_035045925.1). Lineage (NCBI taxonomy): Eukaryota > Metazoa > Arthropoda > Insecta > Diptera > Drosophilidae > Drosophila > Drosophila atripex. Next base: position 14,270,645 of record JAWNOP010000070.1, read on the forward strand.
AAGAGGGCTTCTTCAAAAACGCATTAGCAACTTCACACCCAACGGCTTACAGTCCCTTTTGGTGGCTTATTTAAATGCAACTCCAATTTATTGTCAACGCGCGGCCATTTCATTCATTCGCATTCGGGCTCATTGTCCTGGCCGGGTGCGACCCTTTCCTGCCCCTGGGTAATCCTTGGGCCCTCGAGCGTTTTCCCGGCACATTAGCCGCCTCGTATCGCGTATCTCGAGCCTCCGTCTGCCGTCTCGACCTAACGACTTCCGTTTAAGCTTTGCGCACGCGCGAATTGCCTGGAGTCCTCCTCGTTCTCCTCAGACTTTGAATCTGGAATCGAGGCCCCCGGCCGCTCCCGGCAGCTCCCGGCAGCTCCCGGCAGCTCCTTTTGCACCCACAGGTTTTAATGATAATCTCCTGAGTTATGTGTTTTTAAATATAATTTCGTTGTTGGCGTGCAGACGACGGACCCATAACTCACATAGCGCCAAGACCAAGTCACGAACTGTCAGACTCCGGGGGCAAGATTCAGGCCAAGTCCGGGTCCCAGGAGCGGCTGCAAATTGGCAAGACGGCACATTGGCTAAGGGGGTGGGGCAAAAGCAGTAAGGGCAGTTGGGATCCAGTCAGCAGTTTGATCTAAACGTTTACATGTGTTACATGTTTGCACTCCCACGGCAGGCCATTAATTGCTCCATAAAATAATGACTCGCCTGCAGTAAGCAAAAGTTTCATTACCATACTGAGGTGAGAAGTACTTTTTGGGAGGCCACTGAAAAAAATTGAGGGTCCTTTTCACTTATAATGCTACCTACTAATAAACAGAACTATATCATAACTATAAGTCGTATTTCAACTGATTGATTTTCGTAATCCTGCAAGAACATAATCGCGGTCGAGTTACTCCATTATCCTTCTAAACAAAAAAAGTAAAACTAATCCCTGGTCCTGAAAATGAACTTGTTAAAGTTCATATCTCAGGTTATTCCTCTCGAGTAGTTATCGCAGCACTCATTTAAACATTATTTAATTTATTTGCCCTAATCTGCAAACTAATCCGATTATCACATGTATTTATCACCCCGAATTCTCGCCGTGTAATGTATTCCTGCCCTGGGGATTGCGTGTATCTGAGGCATTCGTAAGGGGAGCGTTTAACTTTTCACAACTTTTGCACCGAGTGTTATGGTTTGGCACCCAATTTATCAAACCAGAGCGTTTGTCGTCGCAGTAACTGCTTCCCAAGATGAGAGTGCGTGGGAACCCGGCCAGTTGAGTGATGGGCCTAGCTGGCTGGGCCTTCGATCGAACCGGACCGAACTGAACCGAAACGGATCGGACGAAGCCAGATGGAAGGAGAGCTTGTAGCTTTGATTGGGAGCTGCCACCAGTCTAGCGCTAATAATGCGAATTAATGTCCAAAACAGGCAGCTGCTGCTGCCGCAGAACACGTCGTAATCCTGGCCGGGCGAAAAGGGGTGCTCGGCGGGCTGTGGCAACGGACCTGAGTCCAAAGACACGGAGGCAGGAACCCGCCGTGGGATGAAGGCAGAGCCACCCTCTCCAATGGTTGCCCGCTGGGCTGCGAGCGTGCTCGTTGCCGCATTCGGTGCAATCAAATCGAGTGAAATCAAATCAAACAAAAATTAAAATCCACTTTGAGCCTATTAAAGTGTGCCAGCTCTCCCACAGGACTCGTCGTCGTCGTCGTCGTCGTCGCCGTCCTGTTGTTTCGTCCTTTTCCTCCTGTCACTGTCAGTCGTCTTCGCCCGGCGCAGCGTCGTTGCTTTTAATTGACATGCAAGTCAACGTCCAGCCCGTCGGCGACATGTCAATCAAAAATTGCAGCCATCCCACTGGCATCCCTTCGACTTCCTTTCCCCCTCGCGTCGTTCCCTTATCGACGCCCCTGTCGCAATTCACCCCCTGGAACCGCCTCATTATGGGCTGCGGTTTGTTGACAACACATTCGCACACATTTCCGCCTCTGCAGCTGCTGGTCTAGCCCACTTTTTATTGCTAAATCTTCTCTTTTTGGGTTTTGTGGACCATCAGCTTGTCAGTCCATAGTTTTTGCATTAATTGGTTTACTCAACGACAACTGGCCAGTAAATTAATTTGGCCAAAGTGGATTGCTTCAAGTGGATCAACCGAAGCGTGCTAATGCCCAAGTAGCTTGATGTTAAGTCTCTATTTGGGACAGTTAAATTGTTGGGAGAATAAAGTCATAGATGCGGAAATCAATTATTAGGCTTAAGCTTCTTGGTCGAACTCTCTTATTGATAGCTAAAGATAAAATATAAAATATATACAAAGATATTCTCTAAAATTGCATTGTAGGACAACATGGCCCCCATCGATGGCTATATCTTGGCCAATTATCATCCGATTCATCCGAGCGGAATACCCTATCCAATTTGTACATAAATTCTCTATCATTCTGCATCAAAATCTAAAATAGAATATTTTTTAGATTTTTCGTAAAATTTTCTGGATGATGCCCTTAAAAAAATCATAGAATTGCTTGGAGGGTCAATATGGCCTACACAGATGGCTATATCTGGGCAGATTTTCATCCGATTCTGGGGAGGAATACCTTAAACGATTTGTATATTAATTCTCCATCGTTATGCATCAAAATCCAGGAACAAAATATTTTGTAGGTTTTTCGTGAGATTTTTCTGGAGAAGCCCCTTCAAAAATCAAATAAACGCTTGGAGGGGCAATGGATATGTCTTGGCATATTTCGATTCCTAAGCGAAATACCTTAAATGATTAGTACAACGAAGTATTTTGATACCATTGTCTGTCTGTTCATACACGAACTAGTATCTTAGTTTTAAAACCTAAACGTTACCTTAACCAAAATTAATGTATAAATCAGTAATTTGGCAAACTCAACGACACCTGACTCACTTACCCGATTAGGTTAGTCCCCAAAAATAGTAGCGAACTCCTCTCGAAACCAGAAACTGGGCCATAAATCTTGGCCTTATCGCATAGATCAAGCAACTCTGGGCCAGAAATCATTGTCAGGGTGGCGATTCACAGAGTCTTTAATTAATGCCATGGACGGGACCTAACAACCGAATTTCGATAGGCTTGAAGCTTATTCCAAGTTCCATTTGGGTGGAAAGAAAGTTGGTAATATTTTCTTGATGCTAAACAGATGGATGGTGACTGGAAGGGAAATGATAAATTTGGCGATTAAAATGCTATAAAATAACAACGATATCGGGGGACTCAATGCAGGTCTGCGAACGGTACGAGTTTAGGTATCGATGCCCCGTCGGGTTTTCTCATAAACAAATCAACCGAAGCTCTCGGCGGGCTCCATTGTCTTCTTGGATGGGACGCGATCGGTGGATGGGTCTGGTCGGATCTGGAAACGGTATTTTGGCGCACGCTAAATTATAAGTCTTAATTTGTTATGCTTTTTGTCAAGTCTCGCTTGGTATTTAAAATATTTTCTTGTCATCGATCGGATTTGGAGTGTGTGTGTTTTTTAAGCTTCAGATTCAGCTTGGGGCCCTTTGTCTTTGATACATTTGTATTCTGGCTTCCATTGATATTAGGCCTAGATGTGTGAAAACAGTTACTTTGATTTGTAGATCTGTTTACCATACTGAAGAGAGTGTGTTCGATAGTTCTGTGAACCCGAGATTTATGTACACACCGATTGAGATGTAATTAAAGCCATAGGCGAGATTCGTGCTCATTGTATGAGTTGGCATGGATGGTTTATGACATTTTGTCGGGCTGATAATGAAATATGTGTGTGTGTGTGTTGTGTTGCATGTTCCATGTTTTGGCATGACATCAGTTTTGTGCTAAATTCCTATGTTCATCCCGACTTCCGTCGTGGATTCAGGTCACACATCGTTGCAGCTACTCAGGCACAGATGGGTATTTAAATTAAATTATATTCCCCTTTAATTAGGCCCGGTCACAGCCCAGCCCGCAAGCCGGTCTCCATTAAATTATATACCTTAATCTTGCCATGGCCCCCTATATACAAGCCTGCCACATTAATAGTCTATGTACCATGCGAATTCAGTATAATCCCGGGCTTGGGCTGGCTTTTGAGCTGAGCCGGCCCAGCCAACATAAGCAAATTAATTAAAGTTGCCACTTCAGTTGAATTTTCCAGGTGAGTGATGCGGAACAAATAATCAATCAATCAGTTCACACACACACGCACCCGCGCACACATGCGAAAGCTGCACACCCTATCTAGACGGAACAGACGGCGGCCGCTTCCATTGGTCAATGCGACAGTCCATCAATCCGGCCGTCTGTCAGTCAGTCACTTAGTCAGTCGGTCGCTCGTTGGGGCCTGTCATTGCTTTGGGCGAGAGCCTTTGCCGGACATGGCGAAATGTTCAAAATAAGTATGGAACGGAGTGCATGTGTGTGTGTGTGTGTGTGTGTGTGAAGGAGTGCGTATGTAAATGTGCAGTCCCCCCGCATCCCACAGGCCCGCCCCATAGTGCAACATGAGCTACAGCCAAATTGCCATTGCACAGTGGGATGAAGGTTATTGAAATGAAGTTAATATATTTATGATTAAATATTATTGAATTTTTATTATTTTATTATTATTTTATAATATAATTATTTTAGCCAGATATTTTAAGCCAGAGATAATATTGTAATATTTCAACCCAATTATCAATACACTTTCTACCATGGTGCATGGGTCAGCATGATTGCAATGCTGCAACGTCGTCGCCGCATTTATCAGCAGATTTTGCTCCCATGCCTTGTGCCCGCCTGTCTGGTTCTGTGGAGTCCGAGACCCAGAGTTTGGTCAGGTCGTAGTCACCATTTTGGGATCCGCCTCCCCCGCCGCCTGGTCGGCTCCACCTTCCGTCTACCGCCCTCTCCCATTTTCCCTGGCCAGCCGGCTGTGTGTGCGTTTGAACTTTTCCAATTTGCAAGCGAAAAATTGAAAATGCGACGACGACGAATGTCGACGATGATGTGATGAGGCGTTGGATGCCGGACCGAGTTCCAGGGAGAGGGGGAGGGTGCTGACTACATCAAGTAAATAAATCCATACGGTTCATATGAGGAGTGTGTGTAGCAGCAGCATATATAAAAACAATCTGTAGCTGCTTTGTGGCTCAACAAACTGCCGGACATACGAACTGAAAGCCACTGAAAATGTTGTTAAGCGTTTGTGTCTGGGCGCGGTTGATTAAAAATATATATTCAAAATATACACAACACATATATGTGTTTTTAAATAAAAAAAAATATATATATACTACATACAACGACCACATACAAATTGTAGAAAAAATTGGTTAGCAAAATCGATTTGAGTGGCAAAAACATGGGAAGAGAGAAAACATTGTAATTAAAATTGAATTTCATTTTCTGGGTATGTTTCGACCTGGGCCATGGGTAATGGCATAGTGAAGGGAGCCACTCTGTTGGCTGGCCACGCCCCTTAAAACATCAACTAAGACTGGCTGGCGAAAAATAAAATAAATTTAAAAGATTTTTGAAGACTCGGGAGTTGTCATGGCGCCGAGAGCACGAAGAGAGTGCAATTTATTTAATTAGATGCATAAAACCTCATTAAGATAAGAGCAGCAGCTGCTGCCGCTGCAGTTGCTGCTGGTTGTTGTGCCACCCATTCTCAACCACCCACCCAAGCCACCCACCATCCATCCTGTTGCCCCTTCCCCTCTTGTTGTTCAAGTGCGCGAATCAACAAATGCGCCAAAGTGCAGGACCAGGACTCAGCCTCCCGGCCGGGAGTGGGGAATTGTTGTGCTCACTTGCCAGCCAGTTGAAAAGTAGTGCCAGCCAAGGTATGGGGAGCTGCTCCAGGTGGGGATTTCCAGGGGATTCAGCCGGAGTCCGCACCTCAGCCTCGCGCCCCGAGTAATTAACTTGAGCAACGATGCTGCGAGGACGACAATAAAACGTCGACTTAATTAAGTGACACAAGTGCAGTTGTTGTTGTCGCCTTCCTTTCTCTGGCAGCTCCTCCAGAAGCCCTTAATATAAATATTAAATATTAAATTTATACATAATTTGATGGGAAGCTTTTTCTATTTTATATACACAGCCATAGAAGAATGGATATCTTTGTTCGGACACTGAAGGACATTTCATAATGAAAGTAATAAGAGTTTCCAAAACCAGCAAGATATTGAATCGGATTTTCCTTGTAGAGATAGTATCAAGTGCTATCTTAGTATAAGACACTTGTCAAAAATCTCCGAGTGAAAGATGAGAACTGAATTCTTCCCCTCTTGGCATCATATCATGTTATTTCAACGTTATATGCATACACTTAGCTCATGCCACGTTTCCAGAGTCCCTGGGCCGACCCGCATAGTCGACGTAGTTACAGGGCCTCAATTCCGGCCATGATCCATGGTAAATAACACTTACCGAAACCGAAACTGAGCAACCGAGCAGCAGTTGCCGGAGTATCAATGACAAATCAGGGCGTGACTAATCGCCTGATTGCGAAACAAACCGGAGCCGAAAAAGAAACGGCCTTGCCAGCCCCTCCCCCCTCCGCACTGCCCCTCCCGGCTGAGGTCTGCCTCCGAGTACCCAGCACCCTGCTGCCCAGACTCTGCTGCCCGAGCGATAAAAATGCAAAATTATAATTAGATAGCGATTAGCCGATGGCCTCATGGGCTTCGGATTGCGCATTTTATGCAGGCCCTCAAGAACGCGGTCCGTGATTGAATTACACTAAGCGAAAATGCGGGCGAGAACGGTGCCGGAGGCGGGGGCGGAGGTGGAATACCGGGAACTGAGAGGCCGCAGGGAGGAAGTATTAGGGAGATAAACTTGAACTTTAGCCGGGACACAAATCCGTGTTGCATGCAACAGGCTTAGTCTGCGACTACGGTTTTATTGGTGATTATGATAATGTGCATTGTGATCTTATGGGACTCATTGTCCGGCCGCAGTGCTGGGCCTGTTTGTTTAGCCCTTTATTGCCCAAAAACGGGATGCAGATCCTGGCAGCTCGAGGGAGCATCCGCTTGAGGATTTGCGAGGCGTGGATTTTAGAGGTTCATTATCCGGCAGCTCAGGTATGACAACCTGATGTCTGGGCTGGGCTGGGTTTTTCCCGCTTTCCGGTGCAGGTGCGCACCGCACGGCTTAACTCGGCGGAGGTCTCGCCGCTCCGTCGATCTCCGGTCGCCAGGCAGTCTGACAATTTGCATGAGCCCTGCACCTTTTCGGCACCTACCTGTGCCGCCTCCGCTAACACTCCTACCTGGCTCGTAAATCATCGCTGGACGGGCCTATCGATCAAATCACTGGTCTATAAATTCTTACGCCTGCCACACATCCATCACCCGCTAGCCTTGCTTTTCACATAGCTCCCAGATGGAAACGGTTACCCGTTTGATCGGGGGGCTCCACAGCTAATTGGATTTTTGTCAACTAATCCGATTTGTTGATGTACTCGCATCTCGGCAATGCATAGCCACCAGAGCCACCCGAAAGGAAAAATGCTTAAAGCAGGCCCAGCTCCGAATTTGTTACAGCTCTGGGCTTATGAATCAACTCGTTTTCGTTGCATGTCTCACTCGGCTAACCTACATTCCGAAAATGTGTCAACCGACCCAAATCGAAAACAGAAACCACTCAAAATATACTAGTTACTTCCGAGGCTGAGGGACAGACGTCCGTCGCTGGCAGTCGAAGTAATGACATTTGTTTGCCAACTTTTCGCCATTGTTCAAGTTTAATTAGTTGTTCAACTCTATATATATTTATATATATATATATATGTATGTGCGTCTATCCACCCACCTATCTATCTATCCATATCTGTCTATCTTCCCATCAAAGCAGCCGTCTCCCTCTGGCCAGGAGTGGAGCATCCCCCGTGCGCTGTTTCACTCTCGCCGAGCTTTTGTTCCATAATTGAAGGGTTGAAGGCAGGCTCCAGAAGAAAGAGAGAGTAAATCGAGATGGGCTAGCTGGTAAGTACGTGCGTATCCGTGTGTATATGTTTGTGTCTGATTAGAAAATCGGATTTTCAAAATTTCCCCCAAAGAAGAAAAACTTCTGAAGTGCTCTGTGGCAACATAGACGTCGGATTTGATTAAATCAAGTTCAAAATCAAGTAAACAAGCCGGGCCGGCTAATCAATTTTACGGTATTATTGCTAAGAAATCATATCAAGCCATCGATTGTAAATCATGGAGTTTGTCAACGGCTTCTAATGAGTTTCAAGTTCAGCAAGGGCCCAAATATAAAACGAAACTATTATAGCTAATTAATGAACTAAATCAAAAGGCAAGACAAAGCGCCGAATCGAAAAACTCTCACGATCGCCAGTTTGCTGACTCAGCTGCAGCTAAAAAAATTTAAAAAAAAAATAAGCACCTGTCCCCACTAGACTGATGACAAAAACAACAACTTGGATCGAATTCAGAAACCACCAAATAAACACAAACAAACCAAAATCTTGTTAAACGTGTGATTAGCTCCCAATTTTAATGGCAATCGGGCAGCGATAAAAATGTTGTCATCGGGACTTCGTTTAATTTTCTCACTGATTGCAACAAATGACATTGCCGCAGCGCCACAAAAAATTAGTTAGAGAAATAAAATAAAAAAAAAAAGGAAATAGAACACAAAACAATTTCTAAGCTAATTAAAAGAAACAAGTAGAATAAATAAATAAATATCAAGCAAACGTAAGCTGGCTAGCCGACTATTTGCATGTCAAGCGAAGTCACAGCTGAGATAGATATTTATCTACTGCAGCTTAGCCCAAATGACACCCATATAGCATTAATAAATTTTTGGTTTTGCATTTGTTTCACACAACGAGAGGCAAAAATTCGAAAAAATTATGCATGTATCTCGAACATGCCACTCGGCAATCTCGCATTTCAACACAACTAACCAGGCCTCCAAATCAAAGATAAGCTCCGGCCCGAAAAAAAATCTGTGGATATTATGAAAATTGCGACAAATGCAAATTGAGGCTCGTTTTTTATATTTTATGTATGCGAACTATTTCGGGCATGGAAAAATAAAATGGACATTATCAGACTAATGAAAAGGTCGAACCTTTTCAATCAACAGGGGGGCAGGGATCAAACAGCCAGAGCGGAAAATAATTTTGATGTAAAATGTTATAATTAAAAATCGTTGGCGCTAATTGATTGCAAAGTCGCAAAAAAAAGGAAACAAAATGGAGGGAAAAGGGAAATATTTTAATTGAAATTCCGCGGCAGCTTTCATTTTAAGCTGAAGCATTTACTGAAATTATAATAATCAGCAGCAGCAGCAGCTTTCGATTGACACAAAAAATGTAGTAAACAGTGTATAATGTTTGCACATAATAAATAAATTGTTTTGTAGCCAAAGCCTCTGTCCGTCGATGGGTTTGTTTCTTTTTCTCATTCAGAGCCTGGCCGCTCTGAATTTGCAATTTTCATTAATAATACATATCATAATTTTTTATGAGCTTTATGAAATGTTGGCATAGCGCGTGGGCCAGATGTGATGGTCTGGCCAGCATAAATTAGCCATATTAAGTGGATGTTATGGGGCTTTGTAGGCCCATTCACTGGGGGTCGAGTGATTGGACAATCTGGGTCTGGTGAGCGGCTCCGAATACCTTTATAACTATATATATAAATCCTAATAATCGTGCTGTAGCCTTGTGGAGCGGTGCATGATCACTAAAATTAGAATCTACGGTGTCGGCGACAAAGCTTCGGCTTCCGGTCACGAAAATTGCACTTAATCATCTACAAAATGCACTTGAATAAATATTGAAATGTTGACATGAAGCCCAAAACTATTATTAGGAGATGTCAAGCTCCGGTTGTATCATGCAGATGGGTATCATGTTATAGTGCTGCCATTTTTGTATCGCGTTTTGTTCTAATTTGTCTGGCTTTGGTTAATGAATCTTACCAACACTTTAATGTTGACATTGTTAGAATATCATTTGGGCTAAGATAGTAACTTACAAACTTATATGTAATAAAGTACAGGACCATAAAGTATCTCTCATATGGACTTGCCCCTATCCCCAATTTTTGCCGACGGCATATGAACCAATTCAAAATAATAAGGGAATTATTTAAATTTTTTGTAAAGAATTTTTTTATTCGTTTTTTTGTGAGTTTTTTTCTGGTTTTTTGTTTTATTATTTCCAGGTGCTTGGCAATGTTTTGTTGGATTTGTTTGTTTTGTTTACCTCGCTCCATGTTTCACATTCACGTTTGCACGTCTCTTGGTTTGTTTTTACTAAATTTTCTTTAGGTTTACTAACATTTCATTTTGTGTGGCTTTAATGCAGTAGATTCTTGCGTTCTCATCGATTCGATTTATGTTTTAATAATAATAATAATGTGGTTTTCGCTTTATTACAATTAATTATGTTTGTCTTGTCTCGTATTTTAAGCATAATTAATAATTAAATTGTTTATATAATAGATAATAATTATAATTACTTAATGCATAAGAGAATTTATAAAATAGAATGTTTTTGACATATTTTCTTTGTTTTCTTTGAAATATTTCCATGTTGCGCTTTTAATAATCAATTTGTCGATTTACTCCTATTTAACTTGTGTGTGTTTGGTTGCTCCGGCCTCTTCCGGCTTCCTGGCTACTCGTATCGCATTTGCATTTAATATTTTGAGAAGGTATATTCCTTTGTACAGCAAAGTTGGTCTAAATGAAACGCTTGAGAAAGTCTCGCTAAACTAAACGATTTGTTGTTGGCCTAGTAATTCGCAACAATTTATTTGTATCACACAATTGTCGTAGCTAGAAAGCGGAAAACCAAATCGAAACACAACTGAATGGAATGCAGTGAGTTGTCATCTTACTATTGTGGTACAACAGTGCGTATGCTTTATTTCTAAATTACTAATCATTAACTCTAGGCAATTATTTATATGCTACTCTGCAATTTCGAATTAATTCTCCTTAAAAACTAATGCTAAAATTGTCTCCTCCTGTTATCCTTGTCCCTCTCTGTTTTTGTGTAGGTATGTGTGTGTGTGTGTGTGTCTGTGTGTGTTTGTGAGTTTTGTGGAGGTGTGTGGTTGTGTGGGTGTACCTATCCTAGGGCTTTAGTTTATATTTTCAATAATTTACAATGTGGATATATCCAACAGACCAGCGCCGGCAACCACAGCTGCCTCGTGGCCAGGATGATAGTGATGGTAGAGCTGCTGCTGATAATGCTGCTGCTGGTAGTGGAGCTGGTGGTGGTTCTGCAGCTGATGCTCCTCGAGGTGCTGCTGCTGCTGCTGCTGCGGCATGTCCAGCATGCTGGCGGAGGACGATCCGGACGCCCCGGATCCGGCAGCTGAGGCGCCCGAACCGGACCCGGAACCGGGACCAGAACCGGAGCCAGAGCTAGAGCCGGAAACGGAGGGGTTCAGCTGGTAGGCGACTGCCAAGGCGGGTGAATGCGCGGCGGTATGGCCACTGGAGTGCGCCGAAGAGCGGCCTCCGGACGAACCAGATCCGGATGCCGTCGGACTGGGACGCCCGTTAATCTGCTGCTGCTGCTGCTGCTGGTGCTGTTGTTGCGCCGCCGTCGGCATGTACGGCGGCAATGGCAGCGGGAGCGGCGGCGGCGAGACGCTCACAGAGGCGGCTGCTCCATAGGCGCTGGCCATTTCTCACATGTGGGCCAGTGGCGCCATCGTCCTTAGCGACTGCTGGTGCTGCAAGTGGTGCTGTTGGTTCTGCATCGCCGGGTGCTGCTGCTGGAGCTGTTGGTGTTGCTGCGGGATCTGCTGGTGTTGCTGCTGCTGGTGTTGCTGGTGCTGCTGCATCGCCTGGTGCTGTTGCTGGAGATCCGGCGAGTCCGTTTGGTAGTGCAGCAGGTGGCGCTGCTCCTCCGGCAGATGGTACATGTTCATCAGATGATTCAGCTCTCCGCCACCGCCTGCTGCTGCCGCTGCAGCCGCTGCTGCCGCCGAACTGGCGGCCACGTATTCCCGCTTCATGATGTGATTGTTATTATTATTATTGTTGTTAAGCGCTATGGCACTGGGGCTGGGCGAGACGGGTTCGGACTTGATGCTCGAGTCGCTGGGGCTATGGCTCTGGCAGGACACCTGGCCGCCCCCTCCGCCTCCGTACGGAGCAGGGCTGGCGGGCTGTTGCAGGCTGCCTCCGTACGGCGACGGGGAGCCCGGCTGTTGTAGGCTGCTGCCGTACGGCGAGGTCTGTCCGCCGGACACGGTTCCGTACATGGCATACCCGTTGTTGTACATGTGACCCATGTCGTAGCGCTGCGCCGCGTAGTGCTGGCCCATGTAGGAGGTCTGGTAGGCCGATCCGGCCGGATCCGCGTGCATCATGTAGCCGTTGGGCATGTAGCCGTTGGGGGCATTCATCTGGTACATGTCCTGGCGCGCCTGTTGGGCCGCTGCCGCTGCTGCCGCCGCCGCTGCTGCTGCTCCGCCACCGCTGCCGTTCAGCGACTGGTTCTGGCCCTGGCCCTGCACCCGGGTTGGCGTCACCGGCTCACCTGGTGCACCGCCACCCACCGCCTGGCCAGGCATTAGGCCGCCCATCGGATACTTCTCCTTGGTCTTGGTCAGGGTTTTGGTCTTGCGGCGTGGCCGGTACTTGTAGTCGGGATGCTCCTTCATGTGCACAGCCCTCAGCCGCTTGGCCTCGTCGATGAACGGCCGCTTCTCCGCCTCCGACAGATCCTTCCACTGGGCTCCCAGTCGCTTCGAGATCTCCGAGTTGTGCATCTTCGGGTTGTCCGAGGCCATCTTCCGGCGCTGGCCACGCGACCACACCATAAATGCATTCATCGGCCGCTTCACCCGATCCGCGTGCTGCTGGTTCTTGTTGGCCGTGGCGTTGTTGTTGTTGTTGTTGCTACCGCCACCACCTCCACCGGTCATGCTACTCAGGGCGGAACCGGCGGCCAGGTGGGTGGGATGCTGCTGCTGCTGGGGGATCTGCTGCTGGTGGTTGCTGACGGGCGAGGTCATGTGATGGCTGCCGATGCTGCTCTGGGTGGGGCTCAGCTCGCTGGAGCTGTGGAGTGGGGAGCTCTGCTGCTGCTGCTGCTGCTGGCCCACCTGGCCGCTATTCAAGGTGTTGGCCATCGAGGACTGGAGCGAGCTGAGCGGATTGGGACTCTGGCTGGCCGCGATGTGGGCGCTCATGTGGTGGTGGTGGTGGTTGTGGTGGCTCAGCTGCGAGTGGGTCAGGTGCGACTGGCCCAGGTTCATCAGCGGCGCCAGCGCCGAGTAGGGCGAGGAGGCGTGGCCGTGGAGCGCGGCACTGGTGTGGTGCGGCGGCATCGTGGCATGCAGCAGGCTGCCCTTCATGTCCGATTCCATGGTCAGCATGTTAGTTGGATTTGGATCTGGAGTCGTGGGCTCAGAGTTGGTCTTGCCGGGGGCAGCAGTATGCTTGTGGATGTTGTGCTTTTCCGCTGGATGCCTGTAGTCCGGCTGATTGCAGATACGTTTCAGGCTAGTGACTTTAGTTGTTTGACGTTTTGAACATTTTGTTGGAAACCATGTTGCACTTGGGACTTTTGATTTTGGCTAAATAGTTTGTTAAAATTGCATAACAAATTTGTAATTTCGTTTTATCAAAAATTGTGTTGGCAGCCGACGACACTTTAGCTATCTTTGGATAATGGCTCGAATGGCGGTATTGGCCGTTTCTCGTTTGCGTTTTTGCGTTTTTGCGTTTTTTCCACAGTCACAAATTTTTGCTCTCTATTTGACTTGTTTCGCCGTTTGTGTTTGTTAACAAACAGTGGTGCCGATAAAAAACACTTGAAATTGTTGTTAAAACCCGTCGCGAATATGCCTTCTTTAGTTTCAATGTGTTGTTTGTTTTTTACTTAAATTTTATTTTATTAATTTTTTTTTAACCATTTGCTGTTGGCCAAATCAGCGTTAGGTGCGGGATAGTTGCGGGAACACCGAAAAAATACCTCCACACTATACGGAATTGAGCACCTTTCTGTTTCTCCGTCGACGGCGAAACCTGTTCGAGGTGCGTTCCACGCTGCCTTTTCTCTACTATTTCTATATCTCTGGTTTATTTTTGTGTTTTATTTTTTTTTTTTGGCTGATGACGAGGCACGAACGAGCCGAGGCGAACCGAAACCGAGACGAGACTGTTGCTGCTGCTGCCGTGCGAGTTGCTACTTGCTACTAGCTACTTGCTGCTGCTGGCTGCCTGCGAGTTGCGAGTTGCGTGTTGCGTGCGCGTGTGCTGACGGCGGCGAATGCGAGAGTCGAATGAGAGACGGCCCGTCGCTGGCGGCTCGAGCAAGCGAAGCGGCCCGCCAGACAGGGTGGCTGCGGAACGGGTTTCCATCCGTGAGGCCGTATGTTCCTGTATCTGTGTGCCGAGTATCTGCAGCTGTGTTCGTGTATCTGTATCTGCGTGTGCGTCGGCATTCGCAAACCAGTTTTCGGCAGCGCGACAGAGACAACCCTAGTGCCGGGCTCTCGCTCCGCTCGGCTAATAAATCAAATGAACGCACTAACCCTGCGCCTGTGTGTATCTGTGTGTGGCCAGGACTTGGGTGTATTGGTGAGCGATAGCTGGGCCGGATTTTGCGCAGCCGGGTGGGCCAATCAACGCCGGGAGCGAGCAGTGCCGGAGCATATAGCCGGTCCGTTCCGGCACTTTATCGATCCGTGTTGCGCCCGCTGCTGCCATAAAAATGTCGTCGGTGTGCCCGTGATGTTTATGGCAAGCACTGTTGCCGCATTTCCCGGGCGCCGAAACTCTGGAGGAATTTCTGCCACAGCCGCATAAATTTTGAGCTTTAAATATGGCCGACCCGACCCGTCGTCTGCCAGGGGGGAGGGGGGGGGGTCGAGGTCCGGGGGCTCAGAGCACAGAGGGCTGAGGGCCGCAGTGTTTGCGGCATTTTCGCCGTTAGATCGCGTCTCACGCGCATAGTTTTTGCTTATTTTCCTCCTTTTCGGGGGCTTCTTTATATATAGTACCTCCACGGGGGGAAAAAATATATATATATTTTTTCGTATACACACAGCATATAGTATGTAGATATTCTTGTCATTCGCTTCGCGTCTTGTGCTGCGCTTCTTATTAACCTAATGGGTTTGCCAAGGTAGCTGGCGGATAATTGTGCAGGCAGCCAGTCGGCAGTTGGAAAAATTTATTAAGCAAGTGCACTGCAGTTGGCAACTACAAATGTATCTGGCGGCATGCATCTGGGCTTGGGCCTGGTCCTGGGCCCCTGCAACTGCGAAACTTTGATGCGGTTTGGCATCCATCCGCTCACATATCTATCATATGAGCGGGCTACGGCTCTCCCTCTCACATTGTCTTAGGCCAGCGAGTTGCCATTCCCCCATTTAATTTACCTGCCAGACTGCCTGCCGATTAATGCATATTTTTCGAGCCGGAATTTCGTGAGTAACGCTTTGTTCTGCTTTCATTAGCGCAAAGTGATTGGATTCCAGATCTCGGCTGGCTAACACCACTCAGAGCCATGTAATGTTAGTGGATTACTAAGAGCCTTGGGTTCTAGAATCCACCGAAAAGGTAGGCCTCACTAGGCCTCCAAGGTCCTTTCAAAGCAGTTGTTTCAAGAACTACTTGTAAGTTTCATACCAAAAAATAAAAATAATTATATATTTAAATATCCCATAATCACTCCAATTAAAGCACCTCATCGAATCACTGTGTCTTGTAAGCTTTCTTGAAGACTTTATGGATTTCGTGCAAGTCATCGGAACACTCGAAGGGAGCTACTAACCCATTAAAAATGTATAATGAAAACAAAGTCGGCTTGTGGGCTCGCCTGCTTAATGAATTTATGGCCAATTGCAAATCATTTGACAATGAAGTGAAAACACAGAAGGAGCAACAACAAAGGCACGGCCGGCGAACAATGCAAAAACCTGCCCCAGTAACTGACCTACAACAAAACGACAAAATCAACAACGAAACAAAACGCAAATCTTAACCGCAAAAAATTGGCCAAGAATGGGAAAAAGCCAAAGTCGTTGTTGATGTTGATGTTGATTCTGGGTCTCTATTGTGTAATGCCGAATTCAAAAAAATAAATAAATAAATAAAGAAAAAAAAATATGTAAACCATTCTTGTTTCATTATCAATGTACTTGTTCTAAATGCTTCTGTTGTTGTTGGCTGTGTTGCTGGTACGTATTATTATTGTTTATTTGCGGTGGCCTGCATTGATTCTTTCTTTTAACGAGAAGACTGTTGCTCTTCAGAAAGCATTCGCCATTCATTGCAAAATGGGAAAAACAAACCGAAAACCAAAAACCGAACCAAACTGAACCAGACCAAGCCCAGACTCAGACTCAGGCCCGGACTCGGATTCGGATTCGGATGCGGAATGAGAATCAGAGACGAGTAGACACTCAGACGGCTTTGTTGCCGCTGTACTATGTATTTCTGCCAATGCTGCTGCTGCTGCTGGTTGTTTGTGTTTTATGTTTGACGTTTGAGCGTGCTGGGCGCGTGTGAATGAAAAGGAAGCTCACTCACAAACACTCGCATAGCCGTACAAAAAACAAAGTCAAGGTCATTGTAAAGAGTTTTAATTGTTCACACACAAAAAAAAAACACCAACAAAATAAAAATGAAATAAAAATACTCGCACACACATACACATAAACCACCACACCGGCTGAGGAATATAGCAGAAAAATACAAACGCTCACATACACCCAACAATGGGCGGGAGGGCATTACACAAACAAACATTCCTACATAATAAAGGAAATAAAAACGCACCAACAACTACCGAGCGGACAATGGCAAAGTGGCAACAAGAGGAGCAGCGCCAGCAACAATAAAAGACAGAATTGGCAAGCAAACAAGTTGAGCCAATCTGAATAAGCCCATTAACAAAGGTCTCGCTCTTGACTTTGGAAATATTGGATCAGGTAATGCATTTTATTTTGGAAATAATTATAGTTTTTTCTCGAGACAATTGCAATTGAAGGATAATAAAGGATAATAGAATACATACCCAATAATCTGCCATAAAAATGTTAATATTTAGTAGTATTTTGACTTTCAGAAATATTCTTTTCAAAATCCACCAAAAATATTACTCATACGCCATGTTATCCAAAAAACACATATTAATACATATATCCATGGCAGATATATCCTGTTTTCCTGACATGATCCATTCATTTTTGTTACCTAAACCTTTGCTAGACCTTCTTCCCTATTTTCATTCCAACTAACTTTTTCTTTGTTTTTTCCCATTTAGCCTCCGTGTTGACTCTAAACTCAAACCTAGACTGTTCCCTAAATACTTTGCTCTTGCAACTTTGCCGGCAACTGTTTTACGAGTTTATCCGTTTAACAGCGCCCGAAAAAGAAAGCGTTGAAAAAATCAGCAAACACTCACCGAGAACAGGACCGAGAACAAAAACCAGTGAAAAAATTACGTATACGACCCGTCTCGACACTTGTAGACGAACCCCAACCCCACACAGGCACACGCCCAGATATCTATACACAGGCCCGCACGCAGACTGATATAGCCGGAGAGGGACAGGGCTAGGGAGTGCGACAGAGAGGGCCGCACACAGACACTGACACAGACACAGACAGGCTATTCAGACTTATTCATTTTACACATTCATTTCCTCATTCAATTCGCAATTGTATACGAAATTTCAATTGTTTGTTGAATGTATTATATGCGTTGTGGCTGTTGTTGTTTCTCCACTTGCTGCTACAGATGATGATGATGATGATGTTGATGTTGCTGCTACCGAAGCTGATGATGATGATGATGATGTGGTAGTGGTACTGATGACGTTGTTGAAAATTGCATTCCATGGCGAAGTTCAGTTTCAGTCGAGAGCGTGTATGAGCGATATATGTGTTTGTGTGTGTGTATTTGTATTTGGCAACAGGTTGCTCTGCTCTGTCTAGCTTTTGAAATTCTGCCACAGGGAGACAAAGAATAAATGAATCTGGTATGGTGTGTGTTCTTGTATGCTTGTGTGTGTGTGGGTGTGTATCCTGATTGCATGACGATGATAAGCGCGAAGTTCTGGCCATTGAAATTGTGAACGTGTTGATGAGTATAGCATTCATTCATTCATTCAGTCAGTCAGTCAGTCAGTCAGTCAGTCATTCACTCGCCTTGATTGTTGGCTCCTCCTCTATTCTATTCTGGCCGAAAGTGAAAGTCGGTCGCCCGGGTCGCTCCTGATCCGCTGGATCGGATGGTTAGTACGGTTTGGATGGCTGGTTCTGTCTGTCGCCAGCCGAACAATAAAATGGCATTAGTTTTTGGGCTCTGAACTTGGTTCGGGGGGCCATTGCGAACAATGTGGGCGGTATGGGCGGCGGAAGAACCAGGCCTTCTATCGATTTTATGCGGTCAACTAGCGAGCGAGCAAGAGGGAGACAGGAAGCGTCCGAGAGCCATGGCGTGCGAGCGAGAGGCCGAAACTGCCCCACATTCAGGACGAGGCCCCAAAAGAGTTGAAAAGTGAAAGATGCAAATAATGGCTGAGCTTTAGTCCCATCTCTCTCTCTCTCTCTCTCTCCCATCGACGTCGTCGTCCCTTTCCAAGGGAGTGCGGCGTAGACTGGGCGTGTTTGCCAGCCAAGGCGAACAAAGAGCCAAAGATACTATATCTTATTGTTATTCTGTATTATTTTTGTGTCATTGAACTCATTTTGCCATAAAGGAAAAGTGACTAAGGCCACCGGAATATGAATGAGCGGGACGGCTAGACAGAGGAAGCGGGATGGCTAACTCAATCATAATCTGTAGGAGGAATGCAATTGTTTTCCTCTTTAATGCTCCCCGAACTCGTCACTCAAATATTTTAAGGACCCTCCAGACGACAGGACTCTGAAAGAGATTTAAATCTGATAAGGAAATTGATTTTTCATTTACAAAAGGGTTAGAATTGAGGCATAATTGGAATTTTGGGTAAAATTGATGCTTTAATCTTAAAGTTAAGTTTGTGATTCAGGATCTTGGTCCTTTAATAACTAAATTTTAAAGGAGTGTACATATTTTTGTACTTCCCTATGCTGTATAGAATCCAAGAACAACTTCTAGAACTTTTCATATAATAATACACATGAGTATGGTAAGTTGCATTTCGAAATTCCCACACACCCTCGACTTGAGCCTCCATAACCATCTTTAAATTGCTCATTTAATAAAACTAATCTACGAATGAGCTACTTGTTCAGTGGTCGTGCGAGATGACTTGATTCGAAAAGAACATCTTGAGGATGGGACACGAAAGTCCCGCTGACTGTCGCCATATTCCCATTTAGTCTCCCTTGGGCGGATACAACCAATTGAGTGTGGCGATGACGACGATGGATGTCGACTGCAGAAGTTCTTTGTTCAAGTGCTGGGCGTAATTTATCGCATCATTATCGTCGTCAGTGTGTGGGGACCAGCTCGTTTAAGGTTGTTGTCGCTCGCTCCTATTGGCGATGCCGCCTAAATTGCAGCCATTTAATTCAATTTAAATAAATTTAAAATGCGTTGAACTAGTTGGGAGACGTTCTTGGCGACCCAAGTTCTCGTGTTTTTCTCTTATCCGGCACTAGTTTGATTGTCGCAATTGAAATAATCGTCAGAAATATACACTTACTCGAAAATTGGAAGCAAGCGATACAAAACATACATAATTTTAGGTATTTTTAGTTACTCTTACTTTTAAAAACCCATCTAGGAGAAGCTCTAAAAGTCTGCCTAACCAGCCAAGTGACAAATCGCTGACTTTAACAACAAATTGAAGGAGAAGGTCGGGCAAAGGGAAGCCCCGGCCTGAAGAGTCTTCAGTTGTTTGGCTCGGCTGCCTTGTCGAAAGCGTCAAACTTCTGGCCAGAAACCGGAGGGCAAACAACAAGGAAGGGATCATCTAGCGCTTCGCTCCGGGCGTGAATAAATGAAGTTTGCAAATTGCACCACGCCTGACCACCACCGAAAGCTGCTGCAATGGCAGTCGCAGTTGCATTACGAATGCAAAACTTTGTCCTCATTACTTGAGATGCTGGGAAGTCGAAGGCTGAGAAGCTGAGGAACTGAGAAGTTGCGAAGCCGAGGAAGCTGGGAAACTGCCCCTGGGTTAAGGCGTTGCTCTCCGGTCCAAGTTATGGCGTCTGTCAAAGTCGTTGTGCTGGCAAAAAACTTGTCGTCGCCGTATTGTCCGGTCCAAGTTCTCGGCAAGCTCGGCCTACTCGGCAGCTGTACAGTATCTGAAGGACAACGAGGACGATGACGGTGACGACAACATCTGCATTGGTCCCCGACCCCGACCCCGACTCCGACTCCATCCACGTCCTTGCGCCTGTCCCCTTCTGGCCAAAGTCCAGCAGCTGTCAGCCCGTCTAACAAGTGTCACAGCAAGTTTTGTTGTACTGTACCCTCTGTAGGTCTGGACACCGAACTGGACATGGGACTCGACTGTGGACATTCCTGCCGGGTCCTCAGACCTCAGTACTCAGTGCTGAGTCCTTCTTCCTTAGTCCTCAGTACTCGGACACTCCTCGGTGGCTATGCGTCCTTTGGCAGAGTGGACTTTTTGTGAAAGATTAAAATCTGCAAACAGTTGTCATCCCAGTTTGAGTTTCGCAAATATTTCAAATGGCCCGGGGACTTTCGTGCTGATTAAATGATTTAAGGTCAGTTGGATTTTGTTTGCTTTTCTACTTACTTGCCTGTCGTCTCTTTACTAATTCATGAGTAATTAGTAAGCAAAAGTTTTCTAATTGACTTAAGCCTGATCTAATTGTTTGCAAACTGAGGCATGTATTTGCCTTAAATTAATTATGTCTTCAGGTTAAACATGCAACTTTAACCTTAAATTATAGGCAGCCTAAAGGGAAAGAAGAGACCGACATGGGCTTACATATTTATAAAAAATGTTATAATTACTGAAAAATATGGAGTCCACGTATTGTTCTCCCATCACATAATATCTTGAAGGCCAGCAGATATTCCTGAGAATTATTGCAGGCTGTTCGTGGATAATTAGGGATTCGTTAGCGAATATTTTTAGGAGGTCCCATTGTTGCCGTTTCGGTTTTGCATTAGCCCGATAATGAGACCACCTGTATTGCGCCTATCTCGCCCGATCGATCTCTTGATCCCCAATGAAGACATAAAATTACGCAGCCTAAACATCGTTTACGGTAGCGTTCAACTAAATACCCATTGAAGCCCATGACCGCATGAAATTAAAGACAACAAACAGACCGATGGAAAAGAGGGATCCAAATACCCGGCAATTTAGAGACTAGCTACTGATCGGACGATCGAACGGGACTCGAGATCAATCAGCAGAGGTACCAGGCCGAAAATGTGCGATCAAATTTAGCAGAAGTTCGTGGACCATATACCCACAAGTACACTGAAATAAATCTGGGCCGACTGACAGCTGGCAATTAGGACACGCAAATTTTGTGCTGTTCCTAGTAAACACGAAACCCTCAACCGCTCTGCCCTCCGATCCGATCTGCGGGGCGAGGGTAACCCAGTACCAGTAGCCGTACCAGTAGCTGAGCCTCTGTAATTTGAGTCGTTTTTTCCGGCATGCTGTTCTGTTTCGCCCGAAACCGTCTAGATGCTATGCTCTGGGATGCTTGCCTTACTCGTGGTTCCATTTTAATTGCAGTCGTCGGGGCTGGGATTCGGCAAAAAAAAAAAAAACTAAGAAAAATAAAACGGTTGCCCTGCTCTGCAATTAGATCCAAAAACGTAAAACGAAGCCGCAACCGAAGGATCGCAAGCAAGATCGCAAGATGTGTACGTTGCGATACGCCAAGGTTTCCACACAACGCTCCCATCTCTGGCGTTTACAGCGATCTCCCTGTAATTATGGATCTCATGAGAAGTGACCTGCCCGTACCCCGAGCCTCTTATCCCATCCCATCGCATCCCATCGCATCCCATCCCATCCGATGTGATCCGACCCCGACCCTTGCCCGCCTTTACCCAGCAAATTAAATTCATTTGAATGACAATGACAATGCAATAAGTAATCAGTTGGCGGAAGTTTGGTTTTAAATATTTTGTAAATTTTGTGGGCGTCCACCGGGCCACATTATTTTATTTGATTATTAAATTAAATTAAGTTATGAAAAATGGCGCAGCTCATGTAGCTTACAGAAATAGAAATAATGCTGCGGCGTGTGTGTTTAGTCGGGCATGGCAAAGTTTTGAGGAGCTCGTCTTGGACACTCCCCTCGGATCGGGTGTGTATATGGTTTTATGGCGGATTTGGGAGAGGGCAAGACGGCGACGGAGGCGCAACCCCAGCTCATTCCAGTTGGTCGGTGATGAGTTTTTAATGGCTGGCGCTGACTTGGGCCAATGTGAATTATGGTTTTCATATACGTCGTCGAAACTGGTTATGGTCGCACGATTTAAGTCGCTGGATTGCTGGGCAAACTGGAGCTAATCGCAGAGTGTGTTGGGCTTTCGTTGAGTTAAGGGAGAGTTGGCGATCTTGAAGAAAACCTCTACACGTCTGGTCATCTTTCAGTATTGGAAATGTCGTCAAAGCTCCTGTTTCCAATTATTGTAATAATAAATACTAAACTCAACAGCCTATTCTTTCATCGCCTAGAAAAACTTGTTTGTTTGGATAACAATCCAATGGAAGTCTTTGCCCCAACAGAGCTGTCAAATGTGGCATGCTCCACGGATCTTGGAGATCCCTTCATATGCTAATTCGTATTGATAAAATATCGAAATGAACCGAAAAGCTGATTCGCTTTGGGCCTAAAACTCCGTAATTTACAACGCTTACAGTTAACACTCTCGAAGCCATATATGCCATATATTAGATACTTTATTTCTGCTGGAAACTTATGTACCCAAGAAGAGATGTCTTGAGATAGATAGAGATTTCGCATAACTTACCAAAAGGTCGTGATTAAAAATGCAAAAAGTAAAAGGTTTTAGAAGACTCTCGTAGGTCAATAAATATCCAACGATATGGGGAGCCTGTCACTTTAATTGTTTTCAACACGACCCGAGCTCAAGATAGAAAAACTCAAATCCCAATATCTCGAAATAAATTTATATTCATATCAACGAAGTATGAATTCATTTGGCTGCCACATAGCGACACATATTAATAATTCCGACTATGTCTTTATTCAATCCAAAAAGAAAATAATAAATAAAGCTACCTGGCGGAGTCTAAAACACTTTGAGCAGCCCAGCACAAGACAAAACCAAACGCATCAGAAAGAACTTTTAATGGTGCCCATAAATAACTCCTGAGAAATTCAAATATTTTGCTAATATCTGAAGAAATTAATTCATAATTAGGCAACTTCACGCCACGCCAGAACCCAACTCCCTTCGGCTCTGGGGGGAGCGAACAAAAGTGGACAGTGATTGGGTCATAAATTATGAGCCCCCCGTATCTTGACGCTCGCTGGATCTCGTCCGATATGGAGCTGGGACTGGGGCTAAGCCAAAAACTGGACTGGGCGACTACGAGATTTGTCAAACGTAAATTAGAAGTGGGGTCAGTCGCACTGTTGGAATTTAGAACTACAAGGGGTTTCACATTTTCATTTGCCTGGAAGTTAATGATCTTGAGAATCAAAGATTTAAATGCATATACATTTTATTAAAGTGATTTTTATAAAATACATTCTCAAAGGAATATTCAATTCATCGAAAAGAAAAATAGGGTGTATATTTTATAGGGAATTCACAAACATTATACAATAAAAAAATGTTAAGCAAAATGATATACCATTTACTTGTTTTTATAAATAAATTACTTAACTTGATGACAATTCTGTTGATTTTCCCGTGAAACTGGTGAACCATCTTATAAAATATTCAGAGACCAACTGATATTATTTTCACAGTGTATTTCACCGACGTGCACTCACATGGAGAGAACAAAGAACCTGCTGACCGTATGGCTTAAGGCTCTCGTTTCGTTGGGACGCAGAAATGCAGGAGCAGGGGCAAACCCCTTGGCTCGGAACATGGGACACGCGGTATGGTGGCAGGAGGGAAACTGGAGCTGGGGTTCCACCTGCAATTGCCCGGCAAGATGTAATAAGCAAGCCGCTGTCGTCGCCATTGAAATGCTGTTACAAGTAACTGAAAATGCGAACAATGCGACCTCGCCGGCCGGTCGCCGAACAATGCCCCAAGTCTGAGCCACGGCCCACCTCCCTGACCCCAAGTGCACGTAGATGTTATTAATATGGCTGACAATTTGTCGAGGTCCCTGTCCAGAGCCCTGTCCACGTTCGTGTCGGTCAATGAAACGACATGTCTCTAAAATAAAAAGCAAGAGCTGCTCGAATTGTCGCACTTGGAATCCGCCATTTGCCATTTTATTCAATTAACTTGCAAGACAAATAATACAAATCAAATATATATATATATATGTGGGGACAAGCCGATACACATACGTCTGTGTCTTGTAGGACCCATTTTCAATTTGCCGTTTTCAGCAGTTTCGGCATCCGACTGAAAGGAAATGCATCATCAGCATTTGCATTCAATGGCAACCAAAGTCTTGAAACTTGAAATTACTTGAGCTCGTTAAAGTGGGAATGAAGATGCTGATGGTGATGGAGATGGAGATGGAGCTGCTCTGGTACTGGGTCTTCTCCACCATGATGGGGGCGTAAATTACCAAAAAAAAAAGAAAAAGAACAGAAATGAAATGGCCACTGGCAATTGACACCACCAATAATCCACCTCGAACAAAGGCAAAAGTTCGACAGGCAGATGAAATTTTCGCTGAGCTCTGCATTCGTTTTGTTTGCCATTCCGAGAGGGAGCCTGTGCTGCTGGAATGTTACAATTTTGGTTTGGATATCCGAGTATTTGGTAGCATTTTCGCCGTTATTTGTGCTTTGCATTTGACCGGTTCTAATTACCAGAGCCGAAACGTTCCAATTTTCTGCTTGATTAAAGCCCAGTTGCTCAGCTAATTACCGGGAGGGGCCAGAAACCAATAGAGAGCTCTGGAGCTAATTTGTTTCAAGTGGGATTGGCATACTTAGTAGCCATTTCATGGTCGGTGAGGTCAGAACACAAAAGTAATAATATCAAATAGATTTTAAAAAATTAATATTTGTTCCATTAAAAAAACAAATACAAGTATAGTAGTATCAGTCCAATAATTTTATTGAATTCCCTCACAATACAAATCCTTTTTCTACATTTTTAGACCTACAGGTTTAAGTGATGAACAATCGACCCTGTCAACGATTGCTCCAATATACTTTGCACTTTTCCACTTTCCAAGCAATTTCATCCAAAGCAGCAGCATAATGCACAGGAATATTAATCGACAGTCGGGCAAACTGGGGATGATGATGATGGAAAAAGAAAGGCAGAACAAAATCAATCAAAAATGCCAGACATTTGCTTTTGATTCAGAGTAATTTGAAAGCAATCTGTGACGAAACAACAAACAAACAAACAAACTCCGAAGATACAAGGGCCAACTTGGAGCCGGAGCTGGAGCTGGAGCCTCGGCGAGTACTTTCCACGGGCAGGATGCAGGTACATAATACCCCTCACACCGATGGAGAAAAGCACTTTGCCTTTTCGATGGCGGGCTGCCCCCCAGCCAAAGTTTAACCCATGACAGCCCCGGCGAACGGCAGCATCAAGTGGGCCACCTCATCATAAGTAAGCCAAGCACTTTGCCTGAGCGAATGTGCAAATAAGTATCGTGGTGACTCTCAAACTGTGCCCCGCCAAGTGCAACGAACGTTGCCGGTTGTTGCAAGTTGCAAGTCTCTGGCAAGGGCACATGGGTATAACTAGACACATATAGCCCCTCTGCTGCCATTCGCACTCGCACTGGCATTCTATTTTTGCACATGAGTTATTTTACTTAAGTTCTATCGTTGCACTCTCAAGGCACTGGCACTGGCACGGGCACGGGCACATGCACCTTGCCCCAACCCGTTGGTCTGGCTAAAACGTTACCGAACGCGGCTCGAATGTCAGTAGCAGTTATGCCAGGGTCTGCCCGGGTGATAGGGGATCGGGGGAAGGTGTGGCAGGGAGGAGATTCTTGATGCCGTTGTTGCAGTGCAGTGCTCAAGTAATCAGTGCTACTGTCGCTTATTGTTTGTCCGCCGCCGCCCCAGTCGCAGTTGTCGGTGTCGGTGTCTGTTTCGGAGTCAGTATTGCATTCACAGTGGTTTAAGAATATATTTTTTATTTTAGTTATTTCTATTCATAAGTAGATTAATCAAGATTAATTGTAATTGTTCCTTGGATGCTCTGACAATAATACAAATTATTATAATATTTTTCAATAGTTTTCCTTAATCAGACTTCTGTCTTTTGCAGGCCCACTGTAACCCTCCATGGCGGATTGTCTAACTCGGTCTAGAGTGTGGATTCTGGCTTGGTCTGGGACTTGGCAATGAGTCGTCTCTCGCCTTGGACGCTGCCATCTTGCCACGCCATGTCACTCCCCAGTCCCTGGGTCGTTCTGGGACTTGTTCTGTTGCAAATATGGCGCCCCATGCCCATATAAGTATTATTTTTTTCTCTCTTCTTGTATTTTTGTGATTTATGGCGGTCGTAAGTGGAAACTCAGTGCACTTGCCTGGTAAATTAAGTGCTTATTTGGAGTTTAAGTTGCCGCAATTAGACATTTTCTCAAGGGGCCTGCACTTGGCAAATGTACCTGAGGAGTGGATGACAAACTTGTGGATGATCTCCATCCCAGAGGTCTCATCAAGACTTTTTACTCCCCCAAGGACTGTATAGCAATTGTTTTTTTATATTTGACAAAATAATAGGGAATGGAGGGATGTACATACGTAAGTATAATTGAGAAACTTTTCAGACTATGGAATTGTCAAATATGATGGAATCGTTACTTCCAATGACAAAGGGACTTTGTCTTTCAAGAATTAGAATTCAATGCTTGACTTAAAGAAGTACATCCAATTCATCTCTAGAAATATCTCAAATATTAAAGGTGCACTCAAATGACCACTACATTCCTCATCCTTACCCATTTAAGCCGCATTTCCCTTGACCGAAATCATAAAGCCCGGTGGTCCTGGCAGTGAAGCCGTAAAATGAAAAATATAAATTTAATTACAATCCCATATGCAATGTCCTCCTGGGAACAACGATGCCAACACTAAATCAGTGCTAATCCCCGGCCCGGAGAGGAGCATCAGGATCTGATGTTCGCATAAATCAAAGCTGGCATAAAATTTCACACCTTGCCTGGTTTTACGAGTTTACGCTTAATTTACTGCCCAGATACAAAAGGGGGGAATCGACGAATACTGGCACGTATACACTCGTACATAAAAAATGTTTGAAATTTACTCTGCTTACTGGAATGTCATAAAAGCAAAATTCAATAAAAATTAAGAAACGCTGGCGAGATAAGACTGACAAGAACCGGAGTATGGAACAACCTTTTGTGAGACAACCAGCTGCGTAAGATTCTCTATTGGTCCTTAAGGTAGTGGAATCCTTTGAGGAGCTGTAGGACGAGATTTTATTAAATTCCTGGCGATGCCAGACAATTCGACGCCAATCGCAGTCGAAGTTCGAAGGCAATCGCAACCCCATCTTACCCGACTTGGAGGTCGTAAAAAAAAAAACGGGAGAGGTGTGAGCCGCTCCGGTTGATTTATGGCCGGGAAATAAATTTGCGAGTCAACGTTTAAGTCGATCTGGGTGAAAGTTCTCGACTAGGCTTCTTTAAAGTACTGTTTGTCCAGAATTCACTTATCGATCGGCAAATCATTAGGTGCCATAAATTACGCCCACCGACAACAAGTCGATGGGACCTTCCTTGAAATTCTTGCCACAGTTCATGTTTCCGATTCATTCTCTGTCGTGTGAAAATGAATTGCATTTCTCGCTATTCGGGCGGCTTGTGCAATTCCCTTTAAGTGCAAAAAATCGATAGACAATGGGCCGTTACCTCTCCGTCCAATCTCTTACGGTTCATCTTGGCCTGCTCTTATTTTTCTCAAGTACCGAACGGCATTATTGTTTCGCTAACTGTTTTCGTTCGGGTTGAGGGCACTTGCAGCTTCCCGTTCTCAGTCTCAGTCTCAGTCTCAGTCCTAAACTCCTGATCACAATGGCCACAATAATGATATAGGTAAATGCATCCATCCTTCTATTGAGCAGCAACAACCAACAGGTATTTTTATTGTATTTGCTCATGCCGAATTTATCTCCCCGTATCCTGCGGCTGGCCATTGTCAATGGCAATTGCATGGGACTTATTGGGAAGGCGGCCCTCCTAGATTGGTGGGAAAATTTGTGCGAGACCCGTAAAATTTGTATCCTGTCGGCGGGGGAGGAACGAATGCTAATAAAGATCAGTGACACTTGAACTATGAGAAAATTTTAAATATTCTCTGGTAAAAAAAGCTATAAGTTCAGTAGAAACTCTTTCTGATTTCTTGGTAAATGGGTTTTACTTTAATGTGTATTTTTTGAGAGTCCAAAAAATCTTAAAAATCATCAGCCATGAGGCAGAAGTAATTGAAAGTACTGAAGTGCAATGCCAAATGCGCAGTATCTGAATGGAGGTTTGGGACTTGAGCTGCGCAGGGAGGGTCGGGAAAACCGGGCCAACGGCGCAGTAACATGACAAGTATTTGATCCGATCCCCCTTCGCAATCCGCTGGCTGGGACACCTGAGGCGGACAGCTCTTGACGATGATCGATGTTGGATTTTAGCGATTTGATGATGGGATTTCGCAATGCCGAGACAGGCAAGTTGGAGACTCGAGGAGTCAGAAAGCCCCTAGCAACAAGCAGTTGGGTCTCCGTAATTTTCCAAGACCGAACTCGTTACAACTGCGCAGTTATTTGGCTAGGATATTAACATTATTTTGCATGAACATGACTCGCAAGGGGGGAGGGCAATCAACCCCTAAGGAGGCGAAGGATAAGGAGGACACCTGGTACATGTGAGGACTCAACCAGAGCAGCTCCCGAGCACTGTTG
Source organism: Drosophila atripex (assembly GCA_035045925.1). Taxonomy (NCBI): domain Eukaryota; kingdom Metazoa; phylum Arthropoda; class Insecta; order Diptera; family Drosophilidae; genus Drosophila; species Drosophila atripex. The sequence goes on from JAWNOP010000070.1 coordinate 14,299,618, forward strand.
CCAACTCTGGGCCATCCTGTTGTTTGCCAATTACCAGGAAGCATGAAATTTGTATACCTTTCCCCTGTCGTGTCCTGTCTAGTCCTGGGTGTATTTCAATTTTCTAATTTCGGATTTTCGGTAAAGGCTCAAAGTGCCCATTGAAACGCAAAAAATGAAAGATTTATCCTCTGCCCCCAAAAACTACGGTGTGTGTGTGTGTGTGTATCTGACAGATTTTACGGATACACCTTTCCGTGCGTATTTAGTCAGCAAATTGATCCTCCTACAAGGATCGCAGGTAGGCAGCCATCTCACTTTAGATCCTTCCACATCCCCTTCCCACTCGCAGGGCGCTCGGTGCGCAGTTTAATCCTCACAAATCGCCTACAAAGCTGATTGCGCACCGGCACGGGCACACCTGGCCCTCGATTTGGTTCTGTTTCTGAGCCTCGAGGGTTGGTCCTTCCACTGAGCGGTGTCCTGTTTTTTTGTTCTCTCCGAAATGCTGAAATGCCGATCCCCGCACACATTCATGTGCTTAGTAGATACTTGCCTGTTTGTAGCAAAAATACTCGAAATTCGGAGCGGCAGCAGTTTCGTGAGGCTTAGGGCGAATTAGAGAGCTCGGGATTGCAATTTTCGATCTGGACCAAACTGCAAACTGTTCCCGGCCATAAGCCGAATTGACTTGATGGCTGTCAGCAAAGCTGGCCGAAAGGGATTGGCTTAAAGCCATCCAAATGCTCAGTTTTGGATTAAACAAATTAATTGCAATTGGCAACTGTGTGTGGTTGTTCAAATACTTTTTTTAGAATCTAAATAGTCTTTCTTCTAATAAGGGATTCTAATAAAAATATTTATTCTGGAGACAGCAAGCTGTACCTCCTTCCGAGGCTGATCCTTGTAACTTAAGGACCCATTTCGTTAAACCTCCCCACCGCAGAGACATATGTCAACATTTTTCGTTGAGACAGCAGGAATACACCCCTCTTGCCGTGATTGAAGTCGGGGAGTTTGGATCCAGGACGAATCCGCAACTCTGGGCAGCTGCGCATTAGGAGAACACCTTTCGGGCGCCCGAGCCGCGTGCGCAACATAAATACCATAAATTTTCTATGGAAAACCTCTTCAGATGCGCGACATAAAGGAGAAAACTTCCATTCAGCAGACTCGCTGTCGTCGCCTTTTGATAGCCCCGGGCAAACAATGGACACGATCGCATTGTCGTCGACGTCCCCACATCTTTCGCGATCCCAGTGTGCCACAGTGGCTTTTGTCTTGGTTCTGAGCTGGGTTTGCTCAATGAACTGGGTCCGGGGTGAGGTATCGTAGAACATAAACAAACATCAACACGTGTTGCAATTCATTCAAGTTTCGTCTCGGTTTTATATTATTGATATTATAGAGAGATGGCAGCATCTTGGCGCTGATTTATTGATATCCCATATTGTTTCTCAAGTAGATTGGGTCAAGGAGAGCAGGGCCGGAGCAGCTGCCGTGGCCAGACAATGGAAATGACACCGAATCGATGTTCAATGAACTCGATCGTTTTCAAATGGGTATTCGCTGATCATTATGGGTGTTTTTGTGAACCTTATCGATGTACCATTATGAAATGATGGCGTTTAATTAAGGTAACTACGGTTGCTGGTATTTGTAGTTGACAACTTTTAGAAAAAGTTTTAGGGGAACTCTTAGGATATTATGATTCCACCCCGAAATCGACCCTACAACCCCTTTTCATGCACCAACCTCACTTACATCAAATACACTTCAAATACACAAAAATGTTTGCCATTTCTGCCGGACATATAGAAAGAAATCTGTACTTTGCTTGCACTACGGCACATGACGTCCTGTTGGCCAAAAAAAAAAAAGGATGGAGCTTGGGGTGAGGCGGGAGCACATCAAATAAACTCACATGTTTAGTTAACTCCCAGGTGGAAATTAAAAGCGGAGCGTAGCCGAAAAACAACCAAGAATGGACCGTACATCCTGATGTTTTTGGTCGGGCAGGCCACTTTAAGTGTCTCCAGCCGGCGTTGCATACTCTGGGGCGTATGCAAATGTCACATTGCTATGCAGACTCGACTTCGAGCCGGATTCCAGGCTCAGATATACATTCATACATAGATATGTGCAGCTGCCTTACACAGCGGGCCAAGCCACCTACCAGTTGGCAGTTAGCATTGCAGAGTTTGGTTTTATTTTTTGTGGAGCTGTGCAATTTGAAAATGATTTCAGCAGGAAGCCGGCATGTCCAGTGCAATTTACTTTGCTTTTGCCACGGCACAAGGCAAACAGGAAGTTGAAAGCATACCAAATAGTAACTACGGACAAACTGGCATTAAAGTCAATGGCTTGGGATGCGACTTGGACCAACTCAGTAGTACACTATGACATTCCGGGTTCGGACTCGACCTCAACATAAATCATCCTTTTCAAAAATAGCCTTTCGATAATAGTGTTGCCTACATTTGTGCGTTTGCGTGCTATCATCTGCTTTTAATCAGCCACAAACTGCTGTCTAAGCATGCCGTTCGACCAGGTTGATGACCCGAGCCACCCACGGGAGAGTGTCTTCGAGTCGTAAAATATGGAATTGCGTGCAAGTGTTCAATTATGTGCCACATACGCGCATTTCGCCACACTTCACGCATTTCAGTCGGTCAGTCGGTGGTAATGGATTCCTAAGTAGTTTCAAGTTGCGACCATAAATCGTGTTTGCTTTATGGACACTTACATGATTAACAAATGGACCTGGATTGGGGTTGCATAAGGTTATGCACGTGCACTAAAAAGCCCAAGGAGTGTATCAACAAATAATTGTTTTTCAAAATACAATGATTTTAAAAAAGTTCGTCCTGCTCTTTTTTCTAACCCCAAATATTTATTGTCCTTTCTAAGATTAATGATATGCTTGTAGCCCGTAACAGGGCTTGATTTCACATGAATACCTTCACTTTAACGTAAACGCTTCCTTTTGTACACCCATACATATCTTGAAGTCCCACTTAATTTGAGCCCCTTTCATCCATTTGTTTGCCACTTTGGAAGCCAAGTATCCCGATCATCGCCATTGACAACAACACATCTCATGCAGGACGCTCCCCGTCCAAACTGGCCAAACAAAGTGAACCGATTCAAAAGGCTTCTTCTCGCGCTTCGCCCACTCGAGTTTATTGAATAAATCAACGCTTCAAAAATACCAACTAAACTTAACGGCTTTCATTGGCCTCGGCAAATAGCTTTGGCTATTATATACCCAGCACACACCCCACTGCCCAGTGCCGGCAAATAAAGGAAAAAAACTGTAGCCAAAAAAGTGCACGTTTCTTGAAAAAAGAAAAATATACTGACAGCTGAGATGGTGTTGCAAGGACAGTAAGGATGCAGGATTTTGGTGGACAGACTGGGTGGGGATAGACTGGTTTTGGGGAGGGTCTGGGCCGAGCTAAACAAATGGCCAATGCAAATACAAAGTGGAAATTCAATGAAGCTTAGTAGCGCAGACCCAGCAGAGACTAAAACTTGGTCTACTAATTGGGCGTGTGACTTGCCGGCCAAAATGGTGGGATTGGAAAGTGGCTGATGGGTGGGGGGGAAATGGGACATGCTACGTGCATCAATGAACCGTAAAGCTATTTCGTCATTTAACGTTAAAAGCAAAGCAACGGGCCATACAAAGGCCAACGACAAACAACCAAAAAAAGAAATACACAGAAGGAGGGAACAACGCGAGCGAGCGCGACCAAAGTGAAAAAACTAATTTGCGCTGCTTCAAAAGCAAACACAGAGTGTGTGTGTGGGGTGTGGTGTGGTGTGGTGTGGCGGGAGTTGGCTCGTGGATAATGGCAGCCAGGGGCATTGAGGGTTAAGGTTCGAGACCAGGAAAGCTAGGTGCTCTGGCTAAAGAAAAACACACACGTATTTCTGGCCAGGCCAAAGGAAAATTGGGTTCGCGCTGAGTGCTAACCGAAAAACTTTTTCATTTATGCTTCACAAAATGTCGAAACAGAAGATGCGACCAGTTGCCGTGATACGAAGGTGGAATTTTTTTGAAATAGAAAAACATTTTGAAATATGCTTTGAAATATGTCCAAAAATATTATAAACTTTTATTATTCTCTTTTTTTTATAAGATCTTGAATAATTAAGTTCTTTCTTATTGATTGTTTTTGGAAGTTATAATATAAAAATATTCCAAGCCTAGTGTGCGTACGTGATAGGCACCTACCTACAACCCACCTGGAAATATGCAAGCACCCCATTCTTGCGCCCCCACCAGTATGTGGAGAATGTGTGTTTGCCTGTCAATATTGCATCAGAGCCGCTCCAGGCGGCAAATGGGAGTGAAGTGGGCAGCTCCTGCTCCGGATCGGGCTTGTGTTCCAGCTCCGGCTTGGGGTTCAGATTCAGCTTGTGTAGTTAACGCGTTGAGCTTGCTTTTATGCTGAGCTGGAAACCGATGTCAATCAAAAATTCCCATAACCAATGCAGCTCCCAGTGGTCGAGTGGTTCGCAGGGATGAACACATCCAACTATAATACCAAACCTATATATATATATATATATATATATATATATCCGAGGACTTGAAACGCAGGGTGTGTGTGTGTAAGTTTACTTTATGAATGCTTTTGGCACATGTGGCGTATAAAAAACGAGACGAAAATGGTGATGAAAAGGTTGAAAGACTTGGCGTGGCTGGTGGGTGGAGGTCTCCGGCCCGGCTCCACCTGGGCTTTTCCTTTTTCGGCAATGGCCAACCAAGGAATATGTGATGAAAAGGATTTTGCTTCCCTTTGCATCTTCCGCTGGCCTCATAGGTCACGCCCTCGCCCAGGTAGAGGTAGGTAGGTGGCTTTGCCAAATTAAATTGCCAACAAAAAAAAAAATCAATTAGGAACATGTCAAGTTGCGGAAAAGCTGTTTCTGAAAATTGGTGTCAGCAGCAAATTTAATTTCAAGTTTTTTCCCTACTTCGAAAATGTCACTTCGAAGGCAAGGCGATGGCCGCCCAGCATGGTGTAGAATTTTTTCTTATGCTTTTTATAAAATTCTAATAGGACGTAAAAAGTAATTTTTTAATCAAAGTAATGACGAGTAACGCAGAGAAGTACGCAAAATAATTTCCTAATCTTGTAGATCTCAAATTCTCAAAATTTTCAGAAAGAACTTTATGGCATCCAGCGATGGCTATATCATTGCTAATTTGTATCTGATTATTGAGAAAAATACCATAAACGATCTTTACATCGATTCTTTATCTTTCTGCATCAAATTCTAAAAACAAAATATTTTTTTAGATTTTTCGTGAAATTTTTAGAGGATGGGCAATACGGCCTACAGCGATGACTATCTTATGCCATCTTTGCCAATTTTTATCCGATTCTCTTCTCTTATTCTCCGTCATTCCGAAAATCAAAATATTGAAACAAAATATTTTATAGATATATTTTGAAATTTTCTGGGGGATTAATCCATTTCAACCAATATTAAACTTAATCTTTTATGAATTGCAATCCTTTTATATTAATATTTAAACCGGAACTAGAATACCCAGTGAAGCATGCCATGAAACAGAAAAATATTTGTATTAATGGAAAAAAATATTCTCAGATTTGCGATGGAGCCGCAGATACAAGTGCGGCAGTAATGCCACGGCCTGATGAAGATGAAGCGATGGAGCAGATGATGTAGAAATGCGTTCCAGAGACGGGTGACGAGCATTCTAGCGCAAAGTTTAGATAAACACATCAACCGAGGACAGCTCCAATGCTATCCGGCAGATACAAATTTGTAGGTTGTCAAACCGAATGCAGAATGAAAGATACAAATGGCAATTTATAAACGTTCCAGCCAAAGATGCCTCAATGCCTCGCCTCGGTCATTAATGTCAAAAGTTATTGCGCAGGCGGCCCAGCCCGAAGAGGGCAACAGCAGAGGGCGAAGGGGGCGTGGTTGCAAGGGGCGGGGTCGGTCGATTGGCTGACCACAAGCTCTCACACTTGCGGCCTCCTTCGCCTTGGGCCATCGCATCGTAGTCGTTGCCATCATCCATCGTCCTTGTTGTTGATGCCGCACACGCTCGACCAAGTTAGCGGCACGTGTCCGGCCACGCTGCCTCACGCTGTGTGTCCTCCATTTCCTCGGGCTCAGTGGCATCAACATCATCGCCCACTGCCATCACCATCACCATCATCGCCACCCATCACCCATCACCCATCAGCATCACCATTACCATTGCCATCCAAGTCATCGCCCGAGGCATCCCAGTTGTCTGCAACTGGTTCCGGGTGTCGGCTGTCGGTTAATGGTGTTGCCTTGGCAAATGAGTCGAATTTAAAGTGGCGGATTCTCTGGACTCTTGCTGTATTTCGACTCTGCCAGCACTTAATTAGCCCAATATATATTTGGGGTTTTATAGCCCATAAATCATGAGGTTTGTTCATGAGACCCAACGTAATCCTTCTGGTGGTTGTGACTATTCCAAATGTAAAATATTCTTTTTTTTTTTTTTGCTTTAAATATTTAAATATTTTTGTTAACCAGCTTTTTTTCCAATTTGATATCCTTTCACGGTTGTGCATGTTTCCAATTACATCAACATTTTTTTATTAGCCTAAGTAACAAGATGGGTAAAAACTAACGCGGTGATTGGATTAATTTTTAGCTTAATTTTGTTTTTCTTTTTACTGTCGTCAATCTGAAATTGTAAAAACAATATATTTTTCTTTACAAAAACATCGTAACACCATCATTTTTCTTCAATCTATCAGATACAAAAATCAATTGGAAAAACTTCTCTATTAGCTCTGTATTTTTTCAACGAACCTATTTGGATTTTATATTTGTACTGTTTTTATTACCAAAATAAGTCATAAATCCTAAGATTTTAGTATTAAATAAATACCAATTATTAAGTAGTAATAATATCTGATTTGAAATTCGCATATATTTCATATAAAATCATATATATTTTAATGATCTAGGACTTCAATCTTCGACACTGAGACGCTTCATTTGCTTGATGGCCCGAATTTTCACTTAAAAAGTCCTACTCAGTTTTTTCCTACTCAGTCTCTTCGCCAGCTTTTCCACACTTTGCTGCATCGCCTGGTTAGCATAATAAATCGATTAGCTCGACGACGTCGGCGGCTCTGGAACTCGGGATCTGCCATATTTAATAATCATGAGCCGCAAGGCAGAGCAGGGCAGGGCTGGGCTGGGCTTCCGAGCTGATGACGATGCCTGATTATTCAAATCAGCAGAGACGGGTGGAGGGGGAGGAGACGAGGAAAAGGAGAGGAAGCCAACCAACCATGTCAGCTCCCCTCCTGGAAAGCACCGCCGATGCCGATGTGGGATGCCGTTTCTGCCACTGGGCTGGCCTCCTGGATCCCAGTCCCAAATCCACCGCTTGCCCCTTTCGCTCAAAATGATTGATGGCTTTTGTGGCACGCAGTTGTTAGTTGCCGGGCTGTCCGGGTATACATTATATACATGTATTTATATATTTTTATATTTATATACTTTTTGTATTTTGCTTTGCATTTTTTGTTTATGGTCCATCATCAGCATCTCACGAACGTCGCCACCGCCTGCGTAATAAATCTCCTTATTTTTACATTTCTTGGTTATCATTTTGTGTCATGCGATTCTCTCTGCCACCCACCCATCTGCGTGCCACTCAGTTATTAAAAATATCCGAATAAAAAACACCGACGCACGGGCCAGCAGGGATGTTGAGCGGCCCGAGCGTCATATTAAATTATTCCCAGGCATTAAAATTTCATATGAGCCGGCCCCCGACTGACAACCCATCCGGCCAGGCCAAAACCTAAACCATCCATCCATCCATCCATCCATCCATCCAAATGTCCATCCAAGTCATCCATCTCGGATTTGGCAGCTTTTGCATTAATGGTTGAATAATTTCCTTGTATAATTTGTTGATCATCCTCGGCATTAGTCACATTAGTTTATGGCTTTACACTCGATAATGAGCGTAACATTTATAAATTCCGTTTACGAAGGGGAAGCAATATGTTATCGGATATGAAAAATGTGACAAGTTTTTTGTGCATAACTTGGTGAAGATGGTTTTAAAAATATTAAGGGGGGATTATTAATCAAGGGGGTGGTAGTTAAATCAAGCCTATTTTCACTTAAATCTGCCACTGAAATATAAGCGTCAGATTTTTATATCCCATTCAGAACTGAACTCTTTCCCCCAAAAGCAATTCTGCCCATTCCCCTTTACGATACGTCCAATAAACCAAAGCAAACAAAGCATTTAAAATGCACAAAGAAAATATTGCGACACACGTCAGGGATAAGGATGGGGAATGCGATAAGTATACGCCCTGAAGAACAGGCGCAGAGAAGTGGCGCTGGCGGAAGGAGCGCAAGGATAAGGTTGAGGCTGAGTAAAGTATACAATGTATACATTCGAGTAGGCGAGTAATACATATATTAAGTACCCCGGGGCCATTAATGACTAAGTTTGCATTGCGTCCGAGCACACACTCCGGCTGACATCAATTATTCACGGAATTTATACACGGATTTTTCCGAGCCACTGCCGGAGTCCCTGCCCGCGTCGTTGTGGGCGGGGAATATTTACTCTAGGCGCATGTCAAATTGGGCGTGATTTTCAAGTGGCTGGCTGCTACTCGTTCTCGTACTTTTGATTATGTTTGTCTATTTGTTGTGCGGCTTCTGGGGGACTCATGCATTTTTGAGTTGGCCCAAACCCAAACCAAAACCTAGACCAACGGCAGTGGCCCGAGCTGCTGTGTTTACTTACGGTCAAGGCAATTAGGTTTTTCTGGCCCCGGGCCGAACTGGGCCGGCAATACTCAATCAGTAAGCGCCTTAGCACCACCTACCCAGTGCCCCAACTCGTTACGAAAAACGAAAAGACATGCCAGGGGAACACCAAGCCCGTCTCCAAGTTCCCAGCTCCCAGCGCCCACGTTCCAGATGCTGGGAGCTCCTTTTCTGACATTTAATTTTCGATTTTAATTGGATACTAACAGCAGGATGCTGTCCGACTATAACTACGAGCCCCGGCGAGACCCTCCGGACCACAGCACCTGGCCAAAGACGAGGCAAAAATGGTGAATTAAAAGGTACACAACATGCCGGGCCAGCAGGAACAGGGCAAAGGCAAAGGGGGCCGGCAGTAGGGAGGCAAATGCTACCAGAAACTCTTGGCAAAAAGGAGTTGGCCAACATAATTGAAAAGCGCTTTTCTATTAAGAACGCGCGCCAGAGCTGCCATCTACCAGTTAGCCTGTTTCTACGCAGAAGTCTGTGTCTGCAGCTCTGTGTGTCGGTGGGACTGGACTGGGAAAAATAGTGCACAATTTCACAATTTCTGTATTAGAACAACCCATTTTGCAGTAAAGTTACTAGAAAAAAGTAAATGCTTTCCCTGGAATAGATTGAAATAGATGTCATTGAAAAACATTATTATCTAAAAGATCAGAAAACTATTTTTCTTTCCATGTAAGAACCTTCGCAGCGACTCGGCTTGCGATTCACTGATTGGCGGTGCCGACTATTGACTGACTTAACACACTATAGAGACGGTTGGGGCTCCTGAGTTCTGATGCAAATTGGCGCACCGCCATCTAGGTTTTGGACCATTAAAAAGAACAAGACCAGCAGCCATGGGGAACTAACGGGTAATTTAAGCCACAACGCGCATACGGGCCAATTAATAAGCCTCGATACCAGTTGGCGCTGCATCTAATTAAACCAGGACGGGAAATTTCGAAGCTTCAACATTGACTTGGGAAGTTCCCTATATTTGAGACATGGAAAATAATCTACAAATCTATATAGAACAACAAGGATAATAGGATGCAGTCTAGCTTACTTCAACTACAAAGTAAAAGGATTTTCTTGAATATTTTTTGTAGACATGTTTTAAAACGAGACCCAATTAAAAAGTCTGCAAATTCCTCCAATTATGACTCAAGTCAAGCTGTTTCTTGCCGGTCGAAGAACCCTACATGCCCTACAATCGCAAGCAGGGAATATCGCACTTTTTCCAATCAATCAGACTCCATGCATGCTGCCTGGGAAAATTGGGCAATTGGGAAATGAGTATTATGAGCCGGGATTGGGGAATGAGAGTCGGAATTTCCAGGCGTGTATTGTGCTCGTTCCCAGCATCATCGGATCCGCTCGCGTACATATTGCATAATTATCGCTGATGAGGCCCCTGCCTTCAGCGATTCCCCTCCCCCAGGCGCCTCCTGGCAGGCTGTTCAATCCCGAGGGTTGTTTGTTGACAGCCCGATGTGGTGGCTCCGTCTTAAAGCCAGTTGCCTGGCATCGCCGGCGGGGACTTTAAGGAAGTCAGAAAGGCAACGAAATAGCTTGATTGACAGTCGTTCGCAACTCGTTGAGGCCCAGCATGCCGAACGGAATTATAACTTAATTGACATATGCCGAGCACTCTCGGCTAAGACTCTCAACCCGGCAGAGATCTGTCCAACTCTGTTCACACCCTTTCGCCGGGAAGGAGCTCACAATATTTGTATATTGTATGTCTATGCCCGATGCGGGATAATATTTCCCTAAGTAGACACCAACTGACAGCGCAATTAAGGCGAAGTAATTATTTTAAGTAGGGTTACATTTGTCATTACGACGGGATTCGTGACGTGGTCCGAGGGTTTCTCAAGAGGGTACTGATGGGAGAGGTTCTCAAGAGGAAGGAACCCCTACTGATGTCACATGCTCTCGGGCAAAGATACTCGAGCTTATGAATGCTTAAAGACTTTTCAACATGGACCCATTTAAATACGCGATTACATCGATAAAATAATATCCAACCACTAGGATATATTAAGGAAGCATCATAAATTACTCTCTATTTTGTTTCTTCCCCCAAGCTCCCAGAGTCGAGTGTAGCGCCCTTTTCAAGACATCGATTATCCGCAGAAGATGAAGTAAACTGCAAGACCGAAATCATTAAATCATGAACAATTAGCCATTTATTACTTCCCCTTAATCATGCGCCATTTGCAATTAATTTAAACGCAATTTTCGTAGTCCGCACAGCGGGACCAGACAACGGCGGACATATAAAATCTCAAGAGCCAAGAAAGCTCTTCCGGCCCGGCTCCGGCGCTGAGTCCCGGGTTAGTCCCTGGGTTCCCAAAAAGATGAGCGACCGCCTTCCATGGACGCACTCACACGGACACACGACTCCGGCAAATCTTTTGCACAAACATAATTTTGAAACAGACACACGACTCGAGGAGATGAACCCTCCCCAGCCCCGAGCAAATGTGAACATCTTGGGAAATCTGGGCAGCAAATTGCAAGCAATCCACGCAAATGGCTTAGAACAACGGGTGGCATTAAAGCCAGCCAGTGGCAGGGGGCTAAGAAAGGAAGGACTACTTTGCCGGGGTAAATAATTTTTCGCGCAGGCCAAAAAACTTTTTGGCCAGGACACCCCTAGCCCAATGGCGTGCCAGGCATAAATCACGACAGTAAAGAGAAAAACTTGGGCGAAAGTTTATCCTCCTGCCTCCTGTCCCTGTCCCTGCCCAGGAGCCAGCGGCGGATCTGCGAAATTTGTCTTGGCGTTTGGATTTATGTTTTTGCGACGCTTCTCGAAACAAACACGGAACGGGAAGCCCCAGAGCGAGAGACTCGCAGATACACAGATACAAAGACGCCAAGAGAGGATGGCAGGACGGGGGAGCGAAGGTAAATTCAGGAAATACTGTCCTCAACAAAACAAAGCCAAAAGAATCCTCGAATAAGGAGCACACCGGCCTACAAGTCTCTCGTTTTTTGGGGTCCCGAATGGGAGCCACCGCCATCCTCCATGATTTATGGCAGCCAAGGTAGCAAAAGTTGGGGGTGGCTGCACGGCAGCGGTACATAACTTTAAAAAAGTTTTACAGGTTTGCCAAGGATTTGCATTTGAACACACCCACACGACACCGGGGGAGGAAGTCGCCCGGAGAGGCTGGCGGGGCAATCAACCTCTCAAGGAGCATTTTGTTTCCACAGTTCAGTTTCCTGTTTGTTCACGGGTCCGAATTTGTCATATTTTGTCGCTGATTTCTTGCCGGCTAACATTCGGTTGTAGCTTTTGGTTTGTTTGTTGATTTATCCCCAGGGTTTGGGTCTGGATCCTTGCAAACAAATTTGTCGCTTAAACTTGACCTTTTTTTAAGGAGGATACCCTGAATAAGATATTATTGAACGTGGAGTGTGGTGGGGTGTATGTATACATTTAAAATATCAATTAATTAAAGTCGTTTTATGGGTATATTTTTATGAACAAACCATTTAATCTTTATCAGTGGGTCCAATCAAAATACACACAAAGCCGATAAATATGCTACAATTTTTTTTTACAATAACTCGCAACTTCGGGTTGTCGTCTCTTTGTTTAAGTTGACCCCGGCAAGGCCATAAAAAAGTGAAAACCCAGCAATAAAAGTAATCAAAACTCAGCTCAAATGCTGCAAGTGGCCACCAAAGGCCATCCAGGCAGGATCTAAAGTATTGGCAACAAAGCGATTCTCATTCATTCGAATTTCGAACAGTATCGGGCACAAGAACTCCCTGGCGACAGGCAAACTTCTGGCCAAAACCGAACTGGAGTTGGAAGGTCGAAGCTCGCGCATGGCTAACATGGGTCCGCCATTTTGCGAAGAGAGTGCGGAGAGTGGGTCGTAAAATATGCGGAAGTGGAAAGTATGATGCGGAAGTCTGTATGACTGCGATTGCTAATGGATGTCGACTCAGAGCCCTGGGGCTTGGGGGCTCGGCCATGGGGATGACGGGGCGGGATGAGAGCCGGGTGGATCGACTATACGGTCGAATGGATTTCAAATTTTCAAGTGGAGTCCACCCTCTGCCATTTTTCCATTTTGGTCCTGAGCTGAGCAACAGGAGAAAAAGATGCAGCCAGGGCTGGGATTTTGAGCCACGTTCAGCTAGTTTTTCGGGTATCAAGTCCAGCGGTGTACGAAGTTAGATAAACGGATTAAGTGGCAACAATGTCGCAACAACAGGACACAGGACCCACACATAACCACAGGTCCTGTGGAACAGAGTCACCGGGAATGCCGCACGGATGGCATTATGGTCGAGAAGAGGGCAACCAAAAGGTGGCACCACTATACCAATCTGTTGCCACCTATTCGTTAGCCGAAAATCGATATTCCATTAAAAACTAGATGGTAATTCGATTCTGGGGCCTTCACTTTTTTGTGTTGTATTCAGAATTAGTTTTATAATTTACTAAATAGTTTAATTTAGTTATTTTTGTATTTATTCTTAACCAAGCTTTTCCTGGATTTCTTCAAGTTCAATGAAAGACATTTCCGACACAAAAATGTTAAAGCTAATACAGTCACAAAAGCAAAGAAAAATACCAGTCCAATGACATCCAGCAAGTAGAACTCGTACCAAGGTAGGTGAACTCCATTGGCCACCAGATGGGGGGCTCCTCGATGGGCTATTACATATTCTATCCAGTAAATGGCAGTGTCCATAGCGCTAAGAGGACGATTCCGGTAAACCCGAGAGGCCTCCTTCATATTGATCCTGTATTTGGGATTCTCCAGGAGCTCAATAAGAGATGATCGCAGCTCAGCTTCTGATAGCCGCCGGTAGTCTAGGACAAGGGCACATCCTAAGCTCTCTCCTCTCTGAAGATTCGCGAACTGGTCACCATAAGCGGGCATACCAAGCACTGGCACTCCATGGTAGACTGCCTCTTGGATGCCGAAAAGGCCTCCATGGGCGATGAACACTTTGACATTGGGATGTGCCAGGACATCTCTCTGTGGCAACCACCCTTGCACCTTCACATTAGATGGCAGCTCTGGCAAAGTTTCATTCTCGAACTTCCATAGAACCCGCTGCTTCAGGCTGCCGAACACATCAAGAAATATTTGCAGCTTTTCAGGGGGAAGTTCGGCGCTGCTTACTTGGGAACCTACAAGATAGTTTAAAATAAAAATAAATTTTATTTTTTGAAGACAAGCACTCACCCAAACTAAAGTAAATTGCTCCATGGACAGCTTCGTCGAGAAACTCCATCAGATCCTTTGGCAACTCTTTGGCAGGCTCAATGTGAGCACCCCCTACTTGAATCATGTTGAAGGACGTGGGCCTGGGAGAGGCCAACGGCAGGTAGGTGTTCAGCAAAATAGCCGAAATATTCCGTTCCAGCTCCATGATTGTGGGAACTCTGTCCAATAAATGGGTAAAGTGTTTGCGTAGGATGGCATCCTGTTTCGGATAGTATTTAAACTCTCGGTACAGATCTTCAGATCCGCTGACAAAAGCGTTGCCTATTCGCTCCCAGAGTGTCATGCGATCGGAGTAGGCCATCCATTTGTGGGGAACATACGACCAGGGAGACACAATGCCCACCAACTGACTTAAATAGTTGGCATAACCCGACATCGAAAGAGTTACAATGGGGATCTGGTACAGGTGGCCCAGGATAAGGGCTCCCTCGTTGAAAAACTGTTCCGAGAGCAGTAAATCGTACTTCCCAATTTTGTTCTTCTCATTGATCACCGCCTGGATCTCCGGCTGCTCGAAGGCAAAGTCAGTGTTGTGGATGCCCATCGTGTACACCATACGGAAAAAGTCAAATATAGACAGGTCTGTCAATTCCATGGCACTGCTTATTTTGGTCGTTTCTCTTACTAATTAATAGGTTAAAAGTAATATTAACATTTTATATGCTTGAAAACTTTTAAGCTACTTACTGTCATTCCAACTATCAAATGGGGCAAATAATATTTCCTTGTAGTTTGGGCCCAGCTCCTCTTTTCCCATTGAGACAGGCGTTATAAAAGTCACCTCATGTCCGCGCTTCACCAGCTCCCGGATGATTGCATTTGTCATCATAAAATGACTTCTGGCCGGACAGAAAAATGCGGCCAGAATCCGAGAACCTGTTCCCAGCTGGGAAAGACTCACCAAACTCAGAACCCAGACGTACAAAATATAAACAGATTTCTGTTGATAAACAAACAATTAGGTCAACAAATAAAAAGTGACGATAACACCAAAATTCATGCTCGCATAGGTGAGATTATTCAAAAGTTGATAAGACAAACGTTAACTAATCAGAAACCTACTACAGATAACCGAAAATATCATCTTTCTACTCCTAAACTTAAGTGACGAAAATTATTTTAATACGAATATATTTCTTCTTATTGACTTTATTTTAATTTTAAGATATTCTATTATGAATGAAGTCTCTCAAAATTGTATTTTACAAAACCTAGTACGCTTCAAGTATAATTAACAAACCATTTTTTGAAGAGCCTGACACAACCTTCTTCCTCCAAATTGTATAAACGACTGGTGAATAACCTTTTACCAAGTGAGAGTGGAATGTTATCTCAAAACTAGAATTGTGACTTTAATGACGATGGAGCTATCTTTTATTTTAAAAAAATTTAAGAATGATTAGCAAAGTAGACTGGCTCTCAAGCCTTTGTTTGCTGACTGAATTAATTAAGCATTATAAAATTATGCTTAGTCTTGGCGTAACTTTATTCCTATTGCTTTTTTTGGTTGATAAGATGTATCTTAAATAATCTTTGTCTGAATTATGAATTTTTCTTGTTAAATTAGAGTTTGTCTTAGGAACTATTTTAAAGATTTTTACAGCACCCTTAAACAAGTATTTTTACATATCTTATTGAGAATCCTTGTGCTCTCGGAATTCTAAAACATTTATGGGGTTCACTACCCCAGAATGGGCTTACAGATTCGGATCTAGTCCCTTTTTACCTGCAGTTTAAAGCGCAGTGCCCCAGAGCACTTGCTCAGGTCCTTTCAACCTGTTCTCTTGCTTTTTATTTAGCGTTCCCACCATTCGGGCCCGGAGCCACTTGTGAGCCCTCCCCCACTCGTGTTCTGTCCTTCTGCGTTTAATCAAACACACTTCCGTTGCAAACGGCTTGAGCTGCTTCAATCAAACAACAACCACAAATATTTCAAGTGCGGCTGGTTGGAGGAATGACTGCCACTGGCCGGGCTGTCGGCTGGTCGGTTGTTCGACGGGCCCGTCTTTCTGAGACAAAACTCGTCGGCAAAGGAAATACCACAACGTTGTTGTGATCAGGTCGGTTGGTGATGAACCCTTTGCCAGGCCCTTGAGTGGAGTAGCTGCCATTGCCCATCATTGTTTCTGCATGTGGTTGGAGGAAAGTGGGTGAACAATTCCGGTTTTCAGCCAAATGATGACTAAGCCCATATTTAGGCATCGTTAGGCAGCCTTTTTGCAGTCCGTAAGTCGGCAGTCGTCAGTCGCCAGTCCACTTGAAAATCACGTGAAAATATTATTCGCAAATTATGCGCCTAATTAAAAACAGCGCCTGTGGGTACAGGTTAAGGCCGAAAAACTCATTGAACCACCAGCCAGGCCAAGTCGAGTGTCTGGCCGCGCTGACCAGACGACCGGGCAGACGAGAGTCCTCTGGCTCCATGCCACTTGTTAGCCCTTTGGCTGCAGTCCAGTCCCTGCTCCACCCACATCCACATCCACCGCCACATCCACACCACCATTCTGCACCACTCAATTATTGGAGCCCTGATTTATTGCGGGGGCAGCTCCGACTCTTTTTTCCACTTGGTTTGGGGAAAGACGAGTTATTGGTGTTCCTCTTCCTTTTTATTTTTGTTTTGATGAAATCCATTCGACTGGGGGGCGGCTGTTCATTTGCATTTCTGGGGGACTGGGGACGGTTATTGGTGGTTGACCGCCAGCCAAAGGGATGATAGCCATTTCAAGTGCAATTTTCCATTCAGGCTGCGATGTGTATCGAGGTTGTGAAGAATCCAGCGGATCCAGGAATCCCCATTTCATCTTTGTGTCTGAAAGATTGCTGGCAAAAGATAGAGTATCTGCCAACCACTCAAATATTCGGATAAAGCAGAGTTTTTCATCTTAATTTACGTTTCACATACAGATTATGTAAACAAGGCCTTAACTCAATTTCGCTGCAGTCAATAAGCCAATAAATATAACTTGTTTACTCAAAACCGTTCTGCGTGCTGCACATTTTGTTCTTTTATTTATTTTGTGTTTCCATTCAAATATTTGTGCAACAAATAAAATTTAAATCACTATTTACGTTGGGGGCTTAATATAAAAACGTTTTCAAAACCGAACCGAACAATTTCCGAAGGGCACTAAGTGTAATCCAATTGGAACCCCAAAGGGGGTCTACATAATTTTACCTCATTGACCCAAAAAAAGGATTCCAAAGTTAAATTTAAAATTTAATTAAGTCACCAGTTTTGCGGGCAACTCTTTCTCGTCCCCTTTTTTTGAAGCAGATTTTCTCGCCCTTAATCTACAAGTTAATTTCTTACAAAAATAAGCAAGTGCTGGCATAATTGAATTTCGTGAGCAACATGTGCCGGGTCTTGGGTCTGGGCTCCGGTCTCGGTCTCGGTCTCGGTCCGAGTCCCAAAACACAACTTCAAGCCAAATCCGTATTCCGATTCCAATTTCGATTCCGATCCCCCGAAACGAGGCCCAAAATACCACTTTATATAATACTGTTGACATATGTTAATCAGGCGTACGAACACGCGCCACATCGAGAGGCAGAGGAGGCAGAGGAGGCAGGGGCAAGGATAAATCCGAGTCGGAACGTGTGGATGATGTTGCTGCTTCTACGGATGATGATGATGTTGCTGGCGTGCCCGATGAGGGGGTGGTGGGGTGATGGTAATGAGGTTGCTGCGGGGCGGGTCAAAGGCATTAATTCGAATTCAATCTGCAAGGCTCAGCCCGGCGACAAAGTAAAAAGCCTATTTGTGACACACACACACACACAGACAGACAGATAGAGAGAGAGAGAGAGAGAGAGAGAAAACCAGGCCCAGGAAGATAGAGATGAACGAGGAGGTGGGCAAGTCCCGGGGCCAGGACCGCCACGGAAACAATCTGATTGGAATAAAAGCTGGCGAGTGGTGGGGGCCAAAGGACTTTTGAAACAAGGGTTGTCCTCCACTTCGACGTCTGTTGGCAGTTCGGCAGATAATTTAATTTCGGATTCGCATGAGCGATGAGATAAAGCCCACGGCCGGGAACGGAACGTGAGGGTGAATCGGACGGCGAGCATATTGATGCAATCAACTAATCTTCGCGCTTCCGTAGCCCCGGCCCAACCCCCTTGTGGCGTACTCCGTCCAAGCCAGCCATTCCACTGATATCACTGATTTGATAAGCTAAAAAAAAAAATAACTGATTGTCCGTCTGTCCGTTTTGTCCGCCAGTGATTGATTTTAAATATTTTAAGTCTGATTGAGAAGGTGATCATGAACGGTATTTGTTTTAGGCACTAAGGAGTTCCTCTTTTTTTTACAGAAACTAAGGAACATAAACAATGGCATCATAACTCCAAGCCAAATTTTAATATGAAACTGAATATTTTTTTTTCCAATTGTAATGCACTTACCCCATTTGTCGCGGAGTAATTAATAAGGACGATCTGCTCCGATTTCGATCTGTTTTGTGCACTGAGGCGGCCAAAAGGGTTCTCTATTTAACGGCCCGAATTCAAACAGTTTGTGGAGTGGCAGCTTCCATTTGGTAATTTGCCAAGACAACAACAAAAGCATAAGTTTCCTACTTTGTATTTTGTCCACCAGACACTGGCCCACTCCCTTACTTGGCCAACATTATTATTTTCCCCTTTTTTTTCGTTTGCAATTAAACGCAATTGCGTTGTTGGGCAGTTGGAGTAACCCACCTCCTGCACAGCCCCCCTCAAAATATATATATATATATAGCCCGATTTTCTGCCCGACGCGACGTCGCCATCGACAACGTCGCCTGTCGCGCTTTTAAAACAGTTTCCTGTGCGCTAAATGGCGTTTTTGTGTTGGGGCCCATCTTCTTCTCCTGATTCAGGAGCAGTTTCCTCCTGTTTTTGTTTTCCATCAGCGAGGGGAGTGGCGGAGGAAGAAGGCTGTTCCGCATCCACTGCAGGCGGCGATAGTTTATGTCTATATGTATACCCGGCAAAAATGGCGACATTAAATGAGCAAAAACTTTTTTATATCATTTCTTTGCACTACCCCGGGGAGTGCTAGGGCGGCCTGCACTCGAAGAAAAGGTAGAAGAACCCCTTTGTCAGAAGTAGAATCTCTGGGAGGTTATATAGAGAAACAAACTACCTTCCCAAATCTTAAATTTAAAAGATATATATGTTTTTAAGTCAATAATTAAAAACAACTTCTAGATGCCATTTTTTCACTGCACTTCTGGGTGCATTTCTTAAACAATTAAAACTTTGCTCGTCTACCTACAAAGTTGCCAATTTGGATAACCTCTAAACCAGAACCAATGACAGCATGGCCAAAAGGGGAGTGGCATGGGGGCTGGTAGCTGGTGGCAAGAGGCCAGGGGCATGGTAGTCGAATGAAAAGCGACAAGAAAAACCAAGCCAACGAACGAGCGACAATGAAAATGAAAAACTTTAGCGCAGAGCAGTCAAAACCAATTTGGAGAATTTAATTAAAATTGCAAAACTTTGGCAACTGATTAAATTTTCCAACAAGAGACACAGAGATACGCGCGGGGACAGGTGAAAAGCTTAAAACAACCAAACCAAAAATTATAAAAAAGACATGTTTAAATTTTTAAGCAAGCCCCTCCGAAAGGCGATGTTGAAAAAATCTACATTCGCTTTCGTTTGCAGTGAAAATGTTCCATTCCAGGAATAAAATAACATTCAAAATACATACATATATACGCTGGTGTTTGTGGGTATACACGAGTGTGCATAAAGTATGGCAGCCGAGGCGAGGCGGGGCGAGGATTTAAGCCAGCCCAAAAACAGAAGGACACCAGTCCTGGGATCTGGCTCTGGCCGACTCTGGCAATGGCAGCCATCATCATCATCATCATCATGGTCGTCAGCAGCAGGAGCAGCAGCAGCAGCAGCAGCGGTGGCAGCAGGAGAATCATCCAGCAGAGGGACCAGCAAACGGCAGACGACTACGAGGACGACGACAACGACGACGACTGGCAAAGTTTCCCCAATTTAATTTCATCATACTCCCGGGTGTGCGTTGAACTAACGAATGAAACGAAGGCCCCGCCAACGGAATGGGGACGAAAACACGGAGGGCAGACATCCATCGCCCAGCAATCACGTAGACGTAGCTGGTCCTCCTTTACCTCCCATGCCCCTCATCTCATCTGGGGGGGTGGCTCTCCAATCGCCGGGATGGCCATGGCGTTCGGTTGAGTGGGTTTTTATACCAGGGACTGAGGTCGGAGGACTGCGGAGCGAGGTCCGAGGATTGAGGGATTGAGTTGGGCAGGACTCTGTTATTTTAATGAAAATTGAAAAGTGCCGGGTGCTCCCCACTCGACTTGGCCCCAGTTCCTGCTCCAGTTCCATACCCGTGGACAGCGCATTAATTTCAAGATGTCTTAGTGGGCACTTCATGAATATTGGTTATTCCTTTGCTGTCCGGTTTTTGTTGAGAATCAGGCTTAAAGTTGTATTAAGTCTGAATATTATGGTGGCTGCATAGTATGGGCATTTATTTTAACATTTAAACAAATATCTATACGATGGCTTATTAATTAATAATTGTGCATTGGGATTTAAGTGATTTAAAATCTAATCAGTTATGAGTTATTAGAGAAAATAAAACATTAAGTAAAGGTAGCCTGACTGGAGAAGTTGGCAAATAAGAACTAATTAATATTTGAAAGATAATAGTACATACCACCCTTTTTTTAATTTTTAATTATTATGAACTGTAAATAATTTTAATCATTATCTTCTTGCAAATGTAGTGGAGATGCAATCAGAAACCTTATCTATGTAATCCTATACCCTTCAATCTCCAGCATCATATTTTCAGCCCGTATTTTATTCTCAACCTCAGAACAGAAATCTGGTGAACTGGGTCCAGGACCAAGCTAATTAGCACCCATAAAACGCACATAAATACGCGCAGGCCAATAAATTATAGATTATGACTTTGGTGCCACCCCCACATCCATGTTTTGGCCACAGAATCGTTCCAGCCCGCTCAAGTCAAACCGCAGCCAGACCCAGACAGACAGGCAACAGTTTCATAAAATTTCCAGTCGACTGCGCAGAATCTCCATCATTACTTCGGGTATGGGAACTCGAATCAGACTTAAGGCGGATGCATGGAACAGTGCGATGACTTCCGGTATTAACTAATTTTTTGCGCCTTTTCCCCCACAAACATCTTTAAAGCCACGCCAAGGTTGTGCAAAAAAATGGAAATAATCCCATACTTCCCATACGCGATGCTATCCTATCCCTGGAGTAGCCGGGTAAGTGGGATTGGAGTTGGAGGTCTGGGGTTTGGGGTGAACTAATCCCTAGCACTCGTGATGCCTTTGGCAAATACTTTGCACCGCCGACTGCGCGACGAATTGGAAGCAATCCGCTGTCTGTCTGCACACAGACTCCACTTGCCGCCCACTCCACTTGGATGGTGCCACCACCCCCGGTGGCAGTGGTGGTGGTGCGGCTGCATGGGCGGTGCTCCTGGCTGGGGTTGCTCGCAAAAAGTGGAAGAGGCGGAAAAAAAATCTTAAACAAAGTATCGGGCCACGGCAGCCAAGCGCAAAGTGAAACGAACCAGAGCTGGAGATGGAGCCAGAGCGGAGTACTCGAGGCCACTCGTCACTCCGGAGTCCGGATTTTAGAGGGACGGCGGAGTTTCGGGGTTAGAATAGGAGGAGGCTTAGAGTCAGTCGCAGTCAAGTGAGTCTCCGACCAACAGCCAAGAGGAGTTAGTTCAGGTTCAAAGCCGCCTTCTATCGGTTGAAACCGTCAAGACATCAGAAATTATCTAAGCCCTTGCCTCTCCAGCTTGACATGTAACTTGTATAGAATAGTTATGAAATATTTATTAAAGCAAACCCCCCAAGTCGAGCCAAGTATCTGTATCTCAAGATTAAAATTATTTATTTGAAAATTACCAGAAATTATTGTTGATTTCTTGCTTTTCTGCTTTCCCACTCAGATTCACTGAGTGGAAAAATTATAGACAACTAATCGATGTTCGTCTCAATATAAACTTTTCCCGATTCCCGACATTTCCTTCTGGATCAAGTTGGCAAGGTGTTTGCGCTTGTTTTACCAACAATTTGCTCGTCTAATGGCCCACAGTCGGGTCTGGAATAGGCTGGCAAATGTTTTCCACTTGGCCAACACCAACAACAGTCTTTGTGATGGCTTTAGGGGTTTTCACTTTGTTTGTTTGTTGGCCCGGTGTTGTGCGCGAACTTTTTGTTGTTTTGCGGCATATTTACATTTTTTTGGTAACAATTTCGTAGGAGCAACTTTTCGGGGAGAACCATTTAGGAGCGTTTAGATGTGGATTTAAGGCTTACGTTTAAAAAGATAAACTATGACTTTACCCTTGTGCCCCATTGTTAAAAAAATATACACGTTTCTTTATATTATTATTTTTTAATCGTACCATAATATAATTGAAAAAATCCCTATGCACTCGTTGAGTGGAACCATTAGGGAAAAATCAAACCTAACGCAACCTCAAGGGTTTCTTTCATTGTGTTTTCATTTTTTTTTTTTTATGAATGAACCAACATAGTGCCAATTCATTAGAAATTTCACATATAATGTGGCATAGAAGGTGAAATGGAGAAAGCGGATTACTGGCAATAATAACAAACAGCATTTGACTCTTGGGTTGAGTTTCAATTTTGAGTTCCTAGGCAGTCCCGGTCTCGGGGCGATTCACATGAAATATGTTCGATCCGAGACAAGGACTCTGCAACTCGCTTGTTCAACAATGCCCAATGACGAATGACGCATTATTCCCGACGTCGAATTGTGTCACTGACAGCAGCATTCAGGGACACTTCCTTTACCATTCGCCCCCGCATCCAGGACGTTCTACTGTTTTTTGCACCCCCTGCCTACGTACATAGAGCCAGGGGCGAGGGCTAAACAATAAATAATGCCAATGCCATGTTGTTTAAGGTGTATAGGCCCTAACATAATGCGCAATCATTCATTTTGACTGACCCGACCCGACTGCCCCCAGAGCATGAAAGTGTGAAAAATGCATGTGAACAATTTGATTGATTTAACTTGATTTTATTCAAGTTGCCAAACCTCAGAAATCCATTTATTCGCCAAGCCACATCGGAAATTCTATTTTCCTCCCCCCCAAAGACAAGTCATTCATTTCAACAATTTATTCAACAGCAAGCAATAACTTGTAATTTTAGTATTAAATTCTGTTAATTTTGAAGCTATTAACGAAATAATAATTCTCTATACATATTTTTGAAGAGCATCAGAATGCGCTCCCAAAATGTCGGAGGAGGCGCGGGAGTGTAGTAGGTAGAAAACACATAATATGCCAGAGCTGCGGCAATTCCAAGCATTAAACAAAATACTCCCCGTATAAAGAGTGTGGTCCACCTCTGGGGGGGCGCTGGATCCAAATAGCTGACCAGATTGGATTCTTCGTTGGATCGTTGTGCCCAGTATTTCTCATTCTCCACTTGCCGCCGATCGAACTCGTTGAGCAGCTCCTGGGCATACTTAATCAGCAGCAAAGTACGCTTCCTTAGCTCCTCATTCAAGTTCTCATCCATGGATGGACGGCCAAAATGATGGAGATTCAACCTGTTCAAGTCCTCCTGTCTGGGGAAAACGTACTCGTCCAAATCGAACAAAATTCTCTTTCCTTTTGGGGGAGCCGGAATAATTGCAGCCATTTTGGGGGCAGTCGCAATTCTTTCATCGCTTACGGTTATGGGAAGTTTATCGATGGGCTTCCACAAACATCCGGCAATATTGGGCATCACGGGGGCAGCTCTCGGAGCATTTATCAGATTGGAATTGTCACTGATTTCTTCCAGTGCGTGGCGCACAAAGGCATAGACCTGCTGACCCAACTTATCAGCTGCGATTGATGCCCTCATATTTGCTGGCCATCTGCAGAGAGTTCGCGTTCTATTTAGGTCTTCCAGATGATTTCCGACTCTCTCCACACTTATGTACCTTTTCAGTTCGATCGAATCATCGGATTCTGTCTTGACAACCAAATCCTTAATGTCCGATGTGTTCTTAGCTGCCTTTGGCGTTAAAAGAGAGTTTCTAATATCGATACAATCATCATTTTCCACTTTTATACAATCACCGTCCAATTCCCTCGATCCCTCCATGTAATTATTAGGGGTTATCCTTGAAGTGGGCTTACCAGTCTTATATGAAAGTTTTCCAGTATCTGTCATATCGTTCATATACTCTTCTCTCTGATGATTTGTTTTTGGCTTTCTGACAGTCTGACGATTTGGCGACTTGGATTTGCGAAAAATATCACGACTTCTGGCTACGTTGTGTGTTATATTTAATGGCTTTCGAGGGGACATTTTTATTTCGAAAAAGTCAAAATTTTTACCATTTTGGATCGCTTCCTCCATAGAGTTTTCAGAGGTAATCCTTAAAGTGGATTCACTAACGTTATGAGGTGGTTGGTCGGGATCTGGGATTTCATTCGAATGATTCTTGTTTAAATATTTTGTTGGCTTTTTGACAGTCGGACTATGTTCTACTCTGAATGTAACTCCATTTATCTCTTGAGGAGAGATATTTTCAATGGAATCACAACATTTTGGTTCTTCGCCGTCAGGGTCCCTCTCACTTTGAATCGCTTCCTCCAGGTGATTTGCTGGGGTTATCTCTAAATCGAGCTCACCACTCTCATAGGGAAGTTGGCCAGGATCGGGGATTTCATCAAAATTGTCTTCGCATGATTGTTTCTTCTGTTTTCTCGACGACTGACGACTTGACGACCTGGTCCTTCCGAAAGAATCCTTGTTTTTCACTATTTTGTATGGAATTATTTTTGGCCTTCGAGTAGAGCTGCTTATTTGCTCAACCAACTCGGTCTTGGAGATTTTCTTAATGCTGTCGGGACGTAAAAGTAAACTATTTATGATCTCGGGCCTTCCCGATTTTCCATTTTGATTTGGCAAAAGTTTTCCCATTACGTTGACGGCTGTGGAGCTGCCACTCTGCATTTCCAAGACCTGGAACAGTTGCTCCGCACTAACCGCATCATACTTCAGCTTAGAACCGTCTTCCAGGTATTCTATTTTGGTTGAACTTTCATTCAACAGTGGAATATGCGAGTCCTCATTTGGTTTGAATGGCTTCTCCTTCCTCTTCGCAATATTACCTTTCGCAAAGTCACCCATAATATATTCGAATATTTATCTTTTTGCTAATAGGTCACTTGATAATTGTTTGAATGGTAGAGCTCCTTGTTAAAAAAAAAAAAAAAATTTTTATTTAATAAAAAAAATACTTCTAATACAGAAATTTGTATTGTTTTACTACGAAACTTACGTTGTGATCGGTTGAATAAATATATGATGTCTGATAGAGTTTTCTGTGTTCAAATGACACATTTATATTTTTTCAGGCAAGGCCTATTATTTTTAAAACAATGCATGAGCTTAAAATGTTTACAAAAGGCCATTAAAAAAAAACACTTCAATACCAACCACATCGGCGGGACACCAGTTTTAAATTCAAAACCCGAGCCTTTAATTTTTCTCATTTGTGGCTGTACAATGTCCTTAGAATATTTTTCCTTTATTTTATAGAGAAGTTTTACATTTACACTTGAACCCTGCTGGCAGTTGAACGCTTAGCGGGCTGTGGGGAAAGGACCTCTCCACTCACGCGTTCTGCCATCGCCTGTCAGTCAGCTAGACATCGGCGGAACGTCATCGTTGAGGCACAAGAACAAAAGGACTTCCGGTGACGTTTAAATGCGTGGCATGTCACAGCGCAGCGGCAGACAGCAGCATCCTGGCTGAAGGCTCAAGCTTCAGGAGCGGCGTGCGCCGGCAGGAAACGCGCCAGATCCCAGGAGGGGAGCCAGGGCTCAGGGGTTGTCCCATGAACTTGCATTTCATTAATGCATATTTTTGGGTGGAAAATACCAGAAAAAAAAATGATGAAAACAAAACAAAAGTTTGGCATTGATTACACTATTGACTAATGAAGCGGCAGCCACCCTGGCGGCAAGTTCAAGTACACATGTTTTGGGGCACGCCCACCATTCCCCCGATTCCATTCGCATTACGATTCCATCTCACCATCCAGGGTGAGGGCTTCAATCAGCCAAGCAGAAGTCGCAAGTCTATCAACTTATTAATTTCATGAAGTGCCTGGCACATCAATGTCTTCCCATAGATGCAACAACAATAGAGGGAGCTCTGTCACCACCTAACAAGATCCGCACCACGCTCCAAGGACGCCAGGCAGGACTAGGAGGGGGCACATCGCATCATCACGTATGATTACGCACATTGTTCGTGCGCAGCACAAAATGCTGTCGAAAATTAAAATTCAGAGACCCTTCTACTTAACTGGGCTTACCTTAGCACTGAAGTACACTGGGATAAAGTTGTTGATGGTATTTGAAGCACTTTTTCATATTATGGTTTAATATTTAATAATATATGATATATTATTTATTAAGTAAAACTTTCTCATTTCATGTTTAGACAATAAATATTTTCTGTGAAGTATAACTACCTAAGAAAGTATCGGGTATGAATAGTCTTTTGAGAATAAAGTTTCTCAACAATTAGAAGTTTATTATTACAAAAACTATAAACAGATAATATCAAGGAGTAAAAATAAATAAAATAAAATGTAAATACTAGAAAAAACTATTACTTGCAGTGTACACTAACGGGTAGCAAAATTTTTGGGCGGAGGAAAAAAACGATCCAAAACAACGACGTGATTGCATTACACAATCAAAACAGGCACAGCATCTCTAGCAGGGGTTGCCCCGTGAGCTTCGAACGGAACGGAACGGGCCGGAGCGGAGCCTGAGCTCAGTCCGGGAAAAAATCAAAGACGAGGCACTAAAGTAATAGACCCACCGACCGAATGCGAATGTCGAAACGTGTGCGTGGGCGTTGCAACTGCTACGCCCCATCATCAGAATCCAATCAAATTAACAACAACAGGCCACAGAAGCATCAGCAACAGGAGGAAAGGCGGATAGCCGGAAAAGGGAGAGGGGAAAGGGTAGCAGGGGGAGGAAGGGAACAGCCACCGTGTCTGGGCTTATGAAGCCCCTGATGAATACCGAGATCCCCTCGGCCCAATCGCACTACCGAAACTGAAATTCTGAAACTGACCCCCCGCCTGTCGATGGAACGTTAATTTCAATTTGATTTCCGTGCCGGAGAAAGAGGGAAACCGTGCGTCTGAGCAGCAATTATACGGCAACTTCATTAGGTCAACATGTGGCCGGGCCGGAGAGCTGTTGAGCTGTAGTGCTGTAGAGCCGGCGAACTGGTGAAAAGGGAGTGGCGGCTATGTGGGGGCGGGATCGTTGGTTTGTGGCTGACGCAATGCCGACGTTTGATGACGGAGGCGGATGCGGATGCGTAAGGGGTAGATTAATCAGGGTAAAACTATTAATTAAATACCAATTCATTTCCGCAAATTCAAAGCACACACACACCCACATACAGGCTAAGGCCTACAGAGCCACCCGCCCACAGATGAGGTCCTTTGTGTGGGTTTTAGTTGGATTTCTATTACAGCAAGAGAAACTACTTACAATGAGCACCGCAGTGGTTAGTTTGATTTGAATTTGGATTTGGGTCTGGATTTTGATTTTCAAATAGCCATTACTCGGATACTCGTGTATTGGGGGTGCTGGCCCGGAAGTGTTTTAAGCCTCTTTAAGTGCAGAGATTATTGGTTGAAATTATGCAATTTTGGGCAACAAATGGAAACTAATCCATAAATTCTTCAGATACTCACCTGTTTCGTGAAACAATAATAGCTGACAAGCCAGCATAATTCAGTGTCAAATTAACCAAATCAGAAACCCATAAATAGTCATTTAGGAGACAGGCCCACCCCTATCATAGACAGCAACAGTCCTGGCCCTTCCAGTGACGACAACTCCCATCGCCCCCGGGCATGGTAGCTCTCGCAAAACGAAACAGAACCGAAAAAGGAGCAAAATGCAAATGGTTGCAAAAAAAAACGTAATAATAAAATCCCAAAGCTTATCAGCAAGCGCAGCAGTCAGGACTTCTACAAAAATAAAAACAACAAAAAAAAAAGGAGGAAAACCCCAACTGCCGGGGGGTGAGGGGGCTGGAATTGAATAGTCCATGAAGATCTCGCGGCTTAGAAAAAGAGAGCGGGAGCTCTCCAGCTTTGCTCATCCGGTGTGTCAACAATTCCCAAGCTTCAACGCTTTGATGTTGCCAGGACCAGAGGTGGCGGTGCTCGATGACGATGAACAGAACAGGATGGGGGGAGGCAGGAGGAAGGACTGACGGACGGACGGACGGAGCCACTAAGCCCAGACAGTGTCATCCACTCTGGCGGTGATGGCATCATTAACGCACATCCCGGCCTGCCTTTCGGGCACAGGCAGCCGTCACCGATGGGTCTTCGTCGAGTCCCTGAGCCGAGGTGCCCTCCCGTTTCCGGCTTTTGAAGTTCGAGCGGCAAGCTTTTAATTTTTCTTTGTTTTCACACTGACGTTTGAGGCCAAAAGGCGTAAATTAATCGAAGGCTTAATTAGTAGACACCAGCCCAAGGACTCGGCGGCTCCCAGCCTGCCATCCTGGCGGACTGGCGGACTGGCTGCCTGGCGGTGGCAACGTGGCGTATGATTAATAAACAGCTCCCTGGCGGTTGCATTCAACCGATTTATGTTTTGTACACTAATTATGGGCATCAATGAAGGTGAAGGTTGTCAATATTGCCGCCACCCAGTACGGGAGGCGAAAAATTTCCATTTGAAATGTTTTGTAGGTTGCGAAAACAATGAGAGTCTCCTCTGATGGGCGGTCGGTGAGGGCGGTGTAATCCTCCCGTTCCGTTCCGTTTCGCAATCCCACCCACTCCTTGGCCCGCTCCGAGCTGCATGCTGTGAACGAGTACTGCGGCAACGTAGTTGGCTGCCACTTAATGTGTTTTGCATACTAATTAGGTTGTTTGGCGGCTGCCGTCACATTTTCACATTTCAAGTGCTGGAACAGGTGACAGAAAAAACTGAGCGCAGTGCAAATGGGGAATAATAACAACAGAGGCAGTAGCAACAGACCCAACTGCACTTGAAAAGCCAACACTTTGAGCTGCAGCCAAGGAAGGTGATTTATTAGGGTTAGGCACTGTGGGGCTAACCAGTGCGCTACTTCACAGTTGAATATCAAAAATAGCTCATGCACCAGCAGGGCTGATTACGTTATTTCCGCTCTTTGAATCCAAAAAATATACACAACAATTCATGGTCACATACAAATTAATTACAAAATAATACCATTTAAGTGGGCAATTAGGGTAATCAATCTACCGAATAATCTGATCAGCAGTTGGCCATAAAGATTTCGGCAATCAGGGTACTCCTAGCTCTGTTTACTTAATCGATAGCCAAGGAAAACCTGATTAGGTGTAGATTAGGTGCCGTAGGTGGTAACAGAAACACACGCGAACTTCTAGGGCCAGTAATTAAGATTGGCCGATTGCATATATTTGAATATGTTTCGTATCTTATCGGGACAGTTGCTGTGTTTATACATTATTCAGGTGTAGCAGTAGCTGCTTGGCAGTCGGCCATAACCCAACCTGAATTTGTTAGCTGTCTTGGCTTTTTAATTTGAAAGCGAGATGAGTTTCCATGAAAATGCAGCAGTAACTCGTAAGAAGGGCGTTAGACAAAAACAACTACAGCGCCATAAGCTGTCAAAGAGCGAGGACGCAAAGTGAAAAATGTTTTAATTACTCATCTCTCAAGGCGAATCCGCAGACCTTTCAACCTCCCGCTCCTTCTCACGACTGACGGCGCTTTGGAGCAGCCATCTCGGAGAGGTCAGCGCCGGAATGAATGATAAAGTCATTAAATTGAAAAACTTTGTGGATCTAAATTCTGATTTGAAGCCCTGACGAAAAGAGCAAGCCAATTCAATCTGAGATTGGCTCCAAAGGGCAACTCTTCAAAGGGGTTAAGGCAATTGTTTGCCGGAATACTCGAATGCCTCCATTCTGGAACTCCCCGGTTGCCGTTGTCAGCTAAATAGTTCCCCCAGGGCCGCATCCACTCGAGCCGTGCTAATGAGAACACCCCAGTGACAACGGGCCTCTGACACAAGGACGAGCCAGTTCAGGACCCGAAGGAGCTGCATTATGCAAATACTCGTACGGCCGAGACAATTCCTACTGCATTGGTGGAGTGGAGTGCAGCAACCGAAGGATATTCTCAAGGAGGCACAGCCAGAATGGGAGATCCTTAGCCAGAGCCGGGGGCAATGCAGCGTGTTCCATTTGCACACATTTCGACAGGGCAATTAATTATGCTAAATTCGTTTAGAGCTGAGGATTGCTACACGGCTAAAAAATGTCATAAAAGAATTAAAAATTAGGCATTTCAATTAAAGATAATCAAGGACACTAATGATTTTATGAGTGTATAAAATGGGTGACAATCGAAACATTAAATTAGTTCCCATTGAAGTGAAACTCAATGACTTGAACCATGTATTCCAAGGCTGAGGAAACTTTTTTCAATTTATTATAATTATTTTAAATTTACAATTTAGAAAAAAAAATACCATTTATATAGTATGATTTTTCTTTGATTGAATAAACAATATTGAATGCCTCTCAAGCTTGTGTCTATTGACGTGCCAAAAATAAATTAAAGTGGAAATATCAAACATTAATCTACCCCGACATCGACTTGCTGTGTTTTCAACCATCCTTGAAATCCGTATGGGGTTTCTTCCACCAGTAACTTGCTGGCCATAACCACCTTTGACCAGAGCATTAGATGCCAGTTAAGTGGGTCTGCGCGCTGAGATCCCAGCCCAGATGGGAAAGGTTCAGGCCTGGCCTGACATTTGCGCTGGCCATGCGCAATTAATTGCAAAAGTGTTTGCGGACAAATGGCGCTCAGCACACGTGTGGGGCTTGTCCTATGAACCCCAGCTGGACATGGCCATGGGGAAGTCCTGCGTCAACAACAAGGATATGCCGGGGAATTTCTTTTTGCCAACTCGCCAGCGTTTATGCGACTCAAGTGGCACAGAGACCGAGTGCTGCGGCAGCTCTTTGCTTTGAGGTTATTTGCTTTTAATGACTCGCAAACTACACACACACTGTGGGGTACCACATGGCGTATGCGTCATGTGGGTGCTGGTCGTGTTGTGTGGAGTGCTTAAGTGTTTTCAGATATCGCGCATCAGTAGCCAACGCCAGCCAACCCTGGGCCCATGGTTTGTTGACTTTTAGACGATGTTTGTTTGTCAGCACAATTTTGTTTTCTTTTTTACTTCCCCCATTTTTTTTTTTGTGCAAATATTCTACGGTTTTATTTTTTTTTTACGTACTTTTTGGCTTTTCATCTTGGCATCAGCGCAGACAAGCAGCCCCATAAATGAGCTTTGAAGTTTGCATACGCTATGACATGGCATCCAGGCTGCATCTCGACGGCTGAAGGGATAATGCGGTGCAATTATAGACAGAGCCGGCCTGACAGCCACACAGATGGCTGTCCCCACCCCGCTCATATCCTTGAAAATAAATTGTTTTGTTAATTATTTATGGTTGGTTTAATGAGTGTGTGCCGTTCTGTGGGCCGACTGTACCCACTGTTCTCCGGTGGTCTCGTGGTCTGATGGTCTGGTGGCTCCTTCTTTCGGGACGTAGACTTTCATGAGTTTGTTATACTTTCGCATTTTGCAATTATTTTAATGAGTTTTGCATTTAAGCGATTTTATGCAATCATCATCATTCGCAATAGTGTTGCTAGCAAAAAGGGAATATGCATAATTGCCGTTTTTTGCATCATTAAAAAGTAAACCTTTGTATCTGGCGAGTAGACTCATTAAAAGTGGAGCAAATTGTATGGCCATATGGAGCACCAGTTACATAAATAGTGTCTCTTTCATTTGACCATTGGACTAAGTAATTAAATGTAATATTCCTCTATGAATCTTGGCCCAGGATTAGATTCAAGCTGATACTTTCGAGCTGTGCTGCCTTTTCATGTTTCAGTTGCTTGTCACTTTTGTACCCGTTTGTAAATTTAGTCCTAAGCTGAAAACTCCGTATTTTGTTATAAATAAATTTCCAGTATCTGTTTAAAAAAAGGGAAGCAATGGAGGAACTATTCGAAATCGGAAACGCCTATTTGAATTCCATTGGCCTCCCCGCCGAGTGGCACCGCCACTGGAGCAACATACAACATGTCCTGATGGACCAGGACGAAAACGGACGACCCCTTAACCTGCCGGACGTGGAGGTGGTGCCCCTGCACACAGTCAACCTCCAGGAGATTAATCCCGCCCTCTCGGCGGCCGGGGACGGCCCCCACAACAATCCACCCCCGTTGGTCCAAAACGAAGGCATCTTGGGCCCGGCCCTGATCATTTTCCGCCACCGAAGGCTTCGCGTCCCGTTCTTCAGCTTCGAGCGTCTGATGCCCGTGGTCATTCTGTTCTCCGGTGTTATGTTCAGGAAGATGCTCAATCACTTTGGGATTGACATTAGCCAAGCTTTCCTTTTTGGTCTGTCCTACAATACACATTTTGTGATATTTCAGTGCATCATGAGCTTTGCCACCCACTGGATAAAAGACTTCCTAGGTGACTGAAAAGGGTTTCAAAAAATACAAACCTATATTTTATAAAAAAAATAATTTTTTATTCTTATTGAATAACGAGACACTTCAATTGTTACGTGGTATTCCCACTTGTGGCCCTGATATTCAAAACAATTCCATAAACGTAATTTTACCCTCAAGGGCCATTCAAAACGCCAAAATAAACCTTTGGCACCCCCTAGTATCGGCTGGCCAGTTTAGACCCCAACTGATTCCATAAACAAAATAAACGAACCTTGGTACAAATTCATAAATAATGTACAACTCGTAGCTTCGAGTAGCAGTCAATGGAAATTCATTTTACTAATCGGCTGACAGCGATTAGAACCAATTCAGATACCAATTAATATTCGCAATGAAATACGATCGCCACTACACTGAACTTGAACTTAGTGAGGAAAGCATTATTATTTTTCCTGGCATTTGCTTATCTTTAAACCGTTTTATGGACTCTTCAACGATCCTAAGCCGGAGCACAAGCCTCTTGAGGACCCAAAGTGATTGCTTATCACTCGCGGCCCCTGTGGGGGCCCCTCCTATAAAAGCAGCGCCGATTTGCAGAAAAAGTCAGTTCTGGGCTCGAGTCCCAACAGTCTTCAGGTTCAGTTCGAAAACTAATTGAAAAGCGGTCGCCATGAAATACTTCTGCGGCATTGTGCTCTTTGTCGCCCTGTTGGCCCTCAGTGTGAGGCCATCGGAGGAGGCTTGTGGTTACGAGGTGAGGACCAACAGTGACGTGAACTTAGAAATGAAGTGTGACTTCATCAAGGAGCGTGGTTTGGAACTTTGAACTAAAAGAACCCCCCTCTCGATTCCAGGCATGCCCCCAAACCAAGCCGAATATGATCAACATCCACATGGTTCCCCACTCCCACGACGACGTCGGCTGGCTGAAGACCGTTGACCAGTACTTCTATGGCCACAAGAGCAACATCCAGCACGCTGGTGTCCAGTACATCATCGACACTGTGATCGCTGAGCTGATCAAGGACCCCTCGCGCCGCTTCATCCAGGTGGAGACCTCCTTCTTCGCCAAATGGTGGGCGGAGCAGTCCGAAACTGCCAAGTCGATCGTCCGCAAGTTGGTCAACGAGGGTCGCCTGGAGTTCACTGGCGGTGCCTGGAGCATGAACGATGAGGCTGCCGTCAACTACCAGAGCGTGATCGATCAGTTCACCCTGGGCTTGAAGTGAGTTCGCCATGGAAGCACTTCGAAATCAGCTCCTCATAAATTATCCATTTTAGGTTCTTGGACGACACCTTTGGATCCTGCGCCCGTCCCCGCATTGGCTGGCAGATCGATCCCTTCGGTCACTCCCGTGAGCAGGCCTCGCTCTTCGCCCAGATGGGATACGATGGCGAGTTCTTTGCCCGCATGGATCACCGCGACAAGAACAACCGCATTGACAACTTGAACATGGAAATGATCTGGGATGCCAGTGACTCACTGACCGACAACGAGCTCTTCACCGGCCTGCTCTACCGTCACTACTCTGCTCCTCCCGGCTACTGCTTCGATGTCCACTGCGGCGACGACCCGATCATCGACACCAAGAGCTACGACAACAACGTTCAGTCCCGTGTGGATGACTTCCTTAGCTACGTTTCTGGTGTTGCCAAGGTCTACCGCTCCAACCACATCATGATCCCAATGGGGGACGACTTCCAGTACGAAGATGCCCAGGTCAACTTCAAGAACATGGACAAGCTGATCAAGTACGTCAACGCCCGCCAGTCCGAAGGTTCCACCTACAACCTGTTCTACTCCACCCCCGCCTGCTACCTGAACTCCCTGCACGAGAGCCTGCAGAGCTGGCCCAACAAGACCCAGGACTTCTTCCCCTACGGCAGCGATGACAACGGCTACTGGACCGGCTACTTCACCTCCCGCCCCACCCAGAAGCGCTTCGAACGCGACGGCAACCACATTCTCCAAGTGGCCAAGCAGCTCAGTGTCTTCGCCGACCTGAAGAGCGAGCAGCAGAAGGAGGACCTTGAATACCTCCGCGAGATCATGGGAGTGATGCAGCACCACGACGCCATCACCGGAACCGAGAAGCAGGCCGTCTCCAATGACTACGATCGTCTGCTGTACGATGCCATCCTCGGAGGATCGAACACTGCCGCCGATGGCCTGCGCAAGCTGACCAACATGCCCAACGGAGAGTTCAAGAGCTGCCTGAACCTGAACATCAGCGAGTGCGCCTTCACCGCCGACAATGCCGACAACCTGGTTGTGACCCTGTACAACCCTCTGGCCCACACTTCCACCCAGTACGTGCGCGTGCCTGTGAAGAACGCCAAGTACGAAGTGACTGATGCTAAGGGCCGTGTGGTCACCTCTGAGCTGGTCCCGGTCTCCCCCTACGTTGTTGATCTGGAGTTCCGCAGCGATGCCACTGAGCACGACCTGGTCTTCAAGGCATCCGTCAACAAGATTGCCAACTACTATGTCAAGAAGGTCGCCGACGCTGAAAGCAAGAAGGCCACCAAGGCTACTAAGGAGGGCAAATTGAAGATCCCATCTAACAAGACTGAATCCGATTCCGATGCCGAGATCCGTGAAGATGGCGAGACTGTCGTTCAGACTTCGGTGAGTATTATTTTCACTATTCTGCTTTGCCAACTTTCTAATGAACGAATCAACCTTTACTCTCTCCATTAGACTGTCAAACTGGTCATTGATAACAACTCTGGCCTCCTGAAGAATGTGGAAGTGAATGGAGTCTCCGAGAACATTGACCAGAGCTACGGTATTTACAGGACTTATGATTCCGGCGCATACCTCTTCCGTCAGTACCACCAGGCTGACTTTGAGATCCAGAGCGAAGGTGTTGAGTTCACCGTCTACGATGGAGTCCAGGTCAAGGAAGTCCACCAGCGTTACACCGACTTCATCTCCCAGGTCATCCGCATCTACGAAGGCATTGACCGCGTGGAGTTCGAGTGGCTTGTTGGACCCCTTGAGAGGGAGGAGGAGTTCGGCCGGGAAGCTGTCTTCATCCTGAACAGTACTATCGCCTCCAATGGAGTGTTCTACACTGACGCCAACGGTCGCCAGCTGCTCAAGCGTGTGAGGGATCAGCGCGAGGACTTCTCCGCCGGTCTGGACAGGCAGCCCACTGCCGGCAACTACTATCCCATCACCTCTCGTATCGCTCTCGAGGACAATAACAAGCGTATTGCCCTGCTGAACGATCGCTCCCAGGGAGGAACCAGCATGCAGGACGGACAGCTCGAGCTCATGTTGCACCGTCGTCTCGTCCGCGACGATGGCTTGGGTGTTGGAGAGGCTTTGGACGAAGAGAAGTACGGCAAGCCCTTGATTGCCCGCGGCAAGATCTACCTGATCCTCAGCTCCACTGATGATTCCACCGTCGTTGAGCGCCTGGCCGAGAAGGAAATCCACCTGCCATTCTGGAAGTTCTTCAGCAAGAACTCCGGCAGCACCCAGTCTGTGGCCAAGGCTGTTCCCAGCTTCGAAGACTTCCCCCAGACCGTTCATCTGCTCACTCTGGAGCCTTTCAACGACAACGAGGTCCTGCTCCGTGTGGAGAACTTCGCCGACCACACCGAAAGCAAGGTTGTCAGCTTCAACATTCAGTCGATCTTCGAGTACCTGAACGGTGTGGAGATCCGCGAAACCACCCTGGACGGCAACCTGCCCCTGAACCAGCTGAAGCGATTCAAGTTCCACCACGACTCCTCTGGTCGCCAACCCGAACAGGTCGAGTACTTCACCGCTGGCCACAAGCCCCTGTCTGCCCAGAAGGCCCAGGAAGCCTCCGACTTTAGCGTCACCCTGCAGCCCATGCAGATCCGTACTTTCATCATCAAGACGGAGTAAGCCAAAGTTCTCGCCGAGAAATGCAGTATTTAATGAAATGTAAATATCTAAAATATGTAAAATAAAAAACGAAACATTATAAATTCTCCTTCGATTTATTGCTGACAATATTAGAGTTTAGTGGGGAAAGGTTCCAGTTAGTTATCCAAAGTAACTACGATTTAACATCAAAACCAAAACATTTTTTGTGAAATTTTCTGGGGGATCCCCACTAAAAGTTATGAAAAATACTCGGATGGGCAATATGGACCCCATCGATTACTATATCTTGGCCAATTTCAATCTGATTCTTGAGCGGAATGCCATAAACGATTTGTATATCGATTCTCCATCATTCTGCATCAAAATTTAAAAACGAAATATTTTTCAGATTTTTTGGGAAATTTTCTGGAGGATCCCCTTCAAAAATCATAGAAATGCTTGGAGAGGCAATATGGCACCAGCGATGGCTATATCTTGGCCAGTTTTTATCCGATTTTGGAACGGAATACATTAAATGATTTGTACATATATCGATTCTCCATCACTCAAAATCTAAAAACAAAACAACATATAACATATATACATTGTATATACATATGTAGTTTTATAAGTTCATTCTAATAATGTCTAATTATATACATACTTAAGCAACTTTTGAATAAAACAAAGTTTTAAAAAAGTTTGTATTTGTATTTAATATTTATGTAAATGATTTACAATTGAATGCGAAAACCACTGTTACTTAGCAACAGAATTTATTTAAGGGTATACATTTTTATGTCAATATGCCACTCTAACCCTAATCCGTCCACTTAAAGTCTTAAATGGCGAGCATATTGATCGCTAAGGTGTTTAGTTACTTGGCAAGAATACCGTCTATATAAACGATTTCCGGGTTGTGGAATACATTCGGCACTCAGCCCTATATCAGCACTTGCAGTTTGCGTGGGACTTTCGATTTCTATTTTTGATCTTGACAAGTTATTAAACGGTGTATTCAATGGGTTGATTACTTCCAGTACAAATCCATAAAAATTATTCGCAAACATCTGAATATGCAATCTATTAAAATCATTTTGACTTATCTGAAGATAAGCACTGCAGGTCCGTCAAAACAGAAGCACTTACGGAATGGAACTAATTTAGATACTCATTCAGATAATGACTACAAGTGTTAAAAATTAAAATTTGTTATGAAGCACAAGGTATGACATGGTGTAGTGAACGTGTTCCCAAGTTCCTCTTAGGTAATCGTTCAAATATACCAAATTGTTTTTGAACACACTTCAGTTATTCTAATCCCCGAGAGGGGATACTCGAGTACTGATTGCTTATCTGTAATCTGGGATACCCCATATTGGGCCCCTTTATATAAGGACTGCTTGAAAGCGAAGAAATCATTTGAAGACTCGAACGGAGGAAGTCAGGATCTACCATGAAGTATCTGGGAGTCCTGTGTGTTGCCGTGCTGGCACTGCAGGCCAAATCGGGACAGGCTGCCTGTGGTTATGAGGTAAGAAAATGACCAGCATATGAAAATCCTTTCCTTTATCCTTCTAATTATTGGAGTTTCTTCAAGAAACTGGCAAAAGTTATAAAAAAACGAAGTAAATTATCCACGCGACTTTAGTCTTAAAATTTCGTGATTTGGTGAATTGTGAGTGCAAGTTCCTTAAATGAAATTATTGGCTTACAGTCCTGCCACGAAACGAAGTCAAATATGGTCAACATCCACTTGGTGCCCCACTCCCACGACGATGTGGGCTGGCTGAAGACCGTGGATCAGTACTTCTATGGCCACAAGAACAACATCCAGCACGCCGGAGTCCAGTACATCATCGACACGGTGATCTCTGAGCTGATCAAGAACCCCGATCGTCGCTTCATCCAGGTGGAGACCTCCTTCTTCTCCAAGTGGTGGTCCGAGCAGTCGGAGACCGCCAAGGAGATCGTGAAGAAGCTGGTCAACGAGGGTCGCCTGCAGTTCACCAACGGAGCCTGGAGCATGAACGACGAGGCTGCCGTCAACTACCAGAGCGTGATCGATCAGTTTTCTCTCGGGTTGAAGTGAGTTAAAAAGGCTCACATTACAAACGCGTTTTTGGTTGACAAAACTAATTTAAAATCAGGTTCCTGGATGATACCTTTGGCACCTGCGGACGGCCCACCGTCGGCTGGCAAATCGATCCCTTCGGTCACTCCCGGGAACAGGCCTCGCTCTACGCCCAGATGGGATACGATGGAGAGTTCTTCTCCCGCATGGACCACAACGACAAGGGCAGGCGAATGGCCGATCTCGCTTTGGAAATGGTTTGGGACGCCAGTGAGTCGCTGGACATCAAGCTCTTTACTGGACTTCTGTACACATTCTACTGGGACACCCCCGGATTCTGCTTTGATGTCCACTGCAATGATGATCCAATTATTGATGGAAATAGTTACGACAACAACGTGAAGTCCAGAGTCGACGATTTCATCGCCTACGCAGCTGAAGTGGCTGAGAAGTTCCGCACGAACCATATCATGATCCCCATGGGCGGTGACTTCCAGTACGAGGATGCTGAGGTGAACTTCAAAAACATGGACAAACTGATCAAGTGAGCAAAAGCATTTAACAAGTAAAAAGAAACATCCAACCATTGCAAAACTCCTCATAGGTACATTAATGAACGCCAGTCAAGTGGTTCCAAGTACAACATCATCTACTCCACTCCCGCTTGCTACCTGAACTCGGTCCACCAGAGTGTTCAATCCTACCCGAACAAGACACTGGACTTCTTCCCCTACGGCAGTGACTCCAACAGCTTCTGGACCGGATACTTCAGCTCTCGGCCAACTCAGAAGCGCTTCGAGCGCGATGGCAACCACATCCTGCAGGTCGCCAAGGAACTCAGTGTCTTTGCTGATTTGAACAGCGAGGAGCAGAAGCAGAACCTCAACTACCTCCGCCAGATCATGGGAGTGATGCAGCACCACGACGCCATTACCGGAACCGAGAAGCAGGCCGTCTCTGACGACTACGATCGTCTTCTGTACGATGCCATTGTGGGAGGAACCAACGTGGCCCGCGATGC
The DNA here is from genome assembly GCA_035045925.1 of Drosophila atripex. Lineage (NCBI taxonomy): Eukaryota > Metazoa > Arthropoda > Insecta > Diptera > Drosophilidae > Drosophila > Drosophila atripex. The sequence continues at coordinate 14,339,239 of JAWNOP010000070.1, forward strand.
CCTGCGGAAGCTGACCAACCTGCCCAATGGAGAGTTCCTGAGCTGTCTGAACTTTAACATCAGCGATTGCGCCTTCACCAAGGACAACGCCGACAACGGCCTGGTGGTGACCCTCTACAACCCTCTGGCCCACACCACCAAGCAGTATGTGCGCCTTCCCGTCAAGAACGAGAACTACCAGGTGACCGATGACAAGGGACGCGTTGTGGCCTCCGAGCTGGTGCCGGTGTCTCAGCAGATCATCGATCTGGAGTTCCGGGAAACCGACACTCAGTACGAGTTGGTCTTCAAGGCAACCGTCGACAAGATCGCCAACTACTACGTCAAGAAGGTTGAGGGCAGGAGTGCTGGCCAGCCCATCAAGGCCGTCAAATCAGTCCGTGGAGAGACCCGTGAGGATGGCGAGACTGTCGTGCAGACTTCGGTAAATATTAATTTCGTAATTCATTTGAAAATAAGTTAAGTAATCATAATATTTCTCGATATTCTAGACAATCAAACTGACGATCGACAACAACTCTGGCCTGTTGAAAACTGTGGAAATGAACGGCGTTTCTGAGAATATTGAACAGAGCTTTGGTGTTTACCGGACTTATGACTCCGGAGCGTACCTCTTCCGCCAATACAACCAAGGAGACTTCGTGATCCAGAATGGCGGGGTCGATTTTACTGTCTACGAAGGATCTCAGGTCAAGGAGATCCACCAAGTGTTCGATGACTATGTCTCGCAGGTGATCCGCGTGTACGAAGACTATAATACTGTTGAATTTGATTGGCAAGTCGGTCCAATTCCTCGCGAAGAGGAATTCGGAAACGAAGTTGTCATCGTCTTCAGCAGTGGAATCGAATCCAAGGGTGTATTCTACACCGACGCCAACGGCCGGGAACTCCTCAAGCGCGAGAAGGACAAGCGTGAAGACTTCAACTCTGAGCTTGACAGACAGCCGACCGCTGGAAACTACTATCCTATCACTTCCCGTATTGCCCTGCAGGACAGCAAGAAGCGAATGGCTATCCTGAATGATCGTGCCCAGGGAGGATCCAGCATGAAAGACGGTCAGATCGAACTTATGTTGCACCGACGACTTGTCCGCGACGATGGTTTGGGAGTGAATGAGGTCTTGAACGAGGAGAAGTACGGGCAGCCTCTGATTGCCCGCGGCAAGGTCTTCCTCGTCCTCAACTCTGCCGAGGAATCCACCTCCGCTGAACGCGAGTGGGAGAAGGAGCACCACCTGCCCCTCTGGAAGTTCTTCAGCAAGAACTCCGGAAGCACCAGCTCCCCTGCCAAGTCGGTTCCCAGCTTCGACGACTTCCCCAAGTCCGTCCATCTGCTCACCCTGGAGCCCTTCAATGATGGTGAGATTCTCCTGCGCGTTGAGAACTTCATGGATCACACCGAGGGCAATGTGGTCAGCTTCAACATTCGTCCACTCTTCGACTATCTGAATGGCGAGGAAATTCGCGAGACTACTCTGGACGGAAACCTGCCCCTGAGTGACATGAAGCGATTCAAGTTCCACGCCGAAGGCTCTGGAGTAAGAGGATCCGAGCCTGAGTACTACACCTCCGCCCACAAGCCTCTGGAAGTCCGTGCTTCGCAGGAGGCTGCTGACTTTGCTGTCACCTTGAAACCAATGCAGATTCGTACTTTTATCGTAAAGACAAAGTAAATGACAAACTGCAGCTAAGCGAGAAAATATGAAAATGTTAAATTTGCCGAAATAAATAAATCTATTTTTATTATCTTTAATATTTAAAAAAAATATTTGGTCGGTGTTTTGTGGGAGGGAGTATATTTGTATATAATTGTTATAATTTCAACAATTGTGTAAATTTCCTCGTCCTACTTTTCATTATTTTGGTTTTTGGCAACTCTGACCTTTGACTTCTATCAACAAAAGATACTGATATTATGATAAAACTTAGAGAGGTCTTTAATTGATAGCTAACTTTATACTCAAATTATTGAACAAATTATTTACACGCGGAATAAATTCCAAATGTGTTCGAAGAACCCCTAGGAAGTTGGCGAAGTACTTGAGGTTTTATTGGGTTTTAATGAGGATTTAATAGGCTATGAATAGATTACACGTCAGCTTATCATAATGGGTCAGAATAATTCTTATCATATCCCACCCATTAACATGGGTCCTATAAAGCAGAATGTCTAGTGCAAAATAATTTCAGTTTTTGCTTCCGATTACCCCACCAATGGCGGATCTTTGTGCCATTCTGCTGGCCGTCCTTGCGGTCTTATTTGTACCTCACTCCCAAGCTATCTGTGGCTATGAGGTGAAGGAAATCCTTAAATAATTTATGTTACTTTCTTATGATAAATATTTTTTTATTTTTTAATTAGTCATGCCCCGATACGAAGGAAGACAAGATCAACATCCACTTGGTACCCCATTCCCACAACGATGTGGGTTGGCTAAAGACAGTGGACCAATCGTACTACGGGTATAAGAACGCCATCCATCACGCTGCCGTCCAATACATACTGGACAACGTGGTGACCGAGCTTATCAAGGACCCCAAGCGGCGGTTCATCCAGGTGGAGACCGCCTTCTTTGCCAAATGGTGGAAGGTGCAGTCGGAAACCATGCGCCAGGTGGTTAGGAAGCTGGTGAACGAGGGACGCTTCGAGTTCACGGGCGGAGCCTGGAGCATGAACGACGAAGCTTCGGTAAACTATCAGGAAGTGATTGATCAATTCACAGTTGGACTAAAGTGAGCCAAGCCGACACTATTTCTTTTTTTCTTAAACAAAATAACCGCTTTATTTCTTAGATTCCTTAACGAAACCTTTGGCGCCTGTGCTCGTCCTCGAGTTGGCTGGCAGATAGACACTTTTGGCCACTCGCGGGAACAAGCGGCCATTTTTGCCCACATGGGCTTTGATGGCCAGTTCTTTTCGAGGATGGACCACAACGACAAGGACACGCGTCTGGAGAACCTTTCCATGGAGATGGTTTGGGAGGCCAGCGAATCACTCAGCGGAGTGGAACTGTTCTCCGGCCTGCTTTACAACTTCTACTCGGACACTCCGGGCTTTTGCTTCGACGTCCTCTGCGAAGACGAACCGATCATCGATGGCAAGGGTCCCAGCAACAATGTTGAGTCTAGAGTTGATGAATTCCTGGACTATGCCGAGGAAGTATCCAGCCACTTCATCACCAATCACATTATGATACCCATGGGTGGGGATTTCCAGTACGAAGATGCCAGAATGAACTACAAAAACATGGACAAACTCATTAAGTAAGTTAATGCATATTATTTTATTTACTTATTGGCTTTTGATGTAAATATTTTAGATATATCAACGAACGACAGACCAACGGATCAGTTTATAATATATTCTACTCCACCCCGAGCTGTTACTTGAATTCTCTTCACCAAAGCCTGAAATCTTGGCCCAGTAAGACACAGGACTTTTTCCCATATGCTCACGGAAAAGGCAGCTTCTGGACAGGATTCTTTACGTCTCGCCCAACCCAGAAGCGTTTTGTACGCGAAGGCAACCAGTTTCTCCAGGTGGTCAAGCAACTGAGTCTGCTGGCGGATCTCTCCAGTGAAAAGCAGACCGAAGACCTGGACTATCTGAGGCAAATAGTGGGAGTGATGCAGCACCATGACGCCATCACGGGAACCGAGAGGCAGGCCGTCTCCGATGACTACGATCGCTTGACTTACGATGCCATTGTGGGAGCGGCCAACAATGCTCGCGATGCTCTCAGAATCCTTACCAACCTGCCCGATGGGGAGTTCCAGAATTGTCTCAGGCTAAATATCAGTGAGTGCGTCTTCACCAAGGATGGCGCTGACAATGTAATGGTGACGCTTTTCAATCCCTTGGCCCATCAGTCCACTCAGTACATACGCATACCCGTCTTGGAGGAGAACTACGAAGTGACTGACGTGAAAGGAAACAAGGTTCCTTCAGAGATTCTACCAGTTCCCTGGGAGGTCCTGGCCTTGGAGCACCGTCCCAACAACACCCACCACGAGCTGGTTTTCAAAGCAACAGCTAATAAAGTTGCAAACTATTTCATTAAAAAGATTGAAAACTCAGGTGGAGCCCAAAGCCCAGTAATTCAGAGGAGGTCGGGCGATTCTGAATCTGAAGTTGTGGTAGAGAATTCGGTAAGTGAATAAAGAACCCAAGTCGATTTATTATTTTTATTTATTTTAATGTTTCTTCTTTAGCTCGTTAAGCTAATTATAGATAGTCAATCAGGACTGCTAAAAAGCATCGAAATGAACGGAGTTTCCGAGGAAATTGTGCAGAATTTCGGAATATACAAAACCAACTATTCTTGTGCCTACACATTCCGGCAGGACGACGATCTCATGTTACTTCACAACAGTATCGAGTTCAGTGTGTACGAAGGATCGCTGGTCAAGGAAGTGCATCAGCATGTGAACGAGTGGATATCGCAGGTAATTCGTCTCTACGAAGGCGTCAACCGTGTGGAGTTTGAATGGATGGTCGGACCGATACCCCTGGATGGCGATGTGGGCGGTGAAATAGTCACCAACTTCCAGAGCGGCATTGCGTCGAGGGGCATATTTTACACCGATTCCAATGGCCGTGAGCTGATCAAGCGCGAAAAGGACAAGCGGGAGGACTTTGTTTCCGACTTGAGCGACCAACCTATAGCCGGAAACTTCTATCCAGTCACCTCGCGCATCGCTTTGCAGGACAACAGCCATCGCTTGGTCCTGCTGACCGATCGGTCTCAGGCGGGGTCAAGCTTAGCGGATGGCCAGCTCGAAATGATCCTTCATCGCCGACTCCTGTTCAACGATGGCGGCGGTGTGGGAGAGCCTCTGAACGAGGAGCAATTCGGCAAGGGACTGATTGCCAGAGGAAAATTGTACCTTGTTCTCAACTCCCTTGATGCCGGCTCTAAGTCTGAACGGGTGATGGAGAAGGAGCTTTCACTTCCCTTCTGGAAGTTTTTCAGCTCAGCCGATCAAGATTCTAAGGCTATGGCTTCATTAGGATCCATACCCGATTTCAATGATCTCCCGGAGTCGGTTCACCTGCTAACCCTGGAATCTTTCACCGAGAACGAAGTTTTGCTTCGCCTTGAAAACTTTTTGGACGCCACTGAAGGCGGTTCGGTTACCTTCAACATACGTCACATCTTCGACAGCCTCAATGGAGTGGAAATCCGGGAGACTACCTTGGACGGCAACTTGCCTCTCAGCGAGATGAAGCGTTTCAAGTTCCATGCCCAGAAATCCGGAAATCCACCTTCAGATTTGGAATACACAACAGCCCAGTTCGAGCCCTTGGAGGCGAGTAAGCTGGACGGAGCTTCAGAGTTTGCTGTTTTATTCAATCCGATGCAAATTCGGACATTTATCATCAAAACTGCCTAAATGTACGACATAAATTTATTGAAATTTGAATAAAATCATGTTGAATACAACAAATTGACGATTACTTTTTATATGCAAATATCAATTCATATTAAAAATAGGACGAACATGAAAGTGTACTATGTATAATGATTTAATGTATCCTTAAATAAATAAACTATGTACAATGATTTAATGTATCCTTAAATAAATCAGAACTCTTGAGAAATTTGGTAAATCCGACTCTTCTGCTTCGAAAAGAGTCTTAATTATTTTTACACACAAATTAGTAAGTCAATCACCGAGTTTATTTGCAGAATTCTTAGTGGAACATGCACGTAATCCGTGTCCAGAAACTCTTAAACAAAAATGATTATTTGTTTGCACGGACTTGGCAACCAAAGGGCACTCAATGATAAACTAGATCAAAGGGTGGAGAACAAAAAAAAGTACTAGAGAAGATTAAAAGAACCGCTGTGGCTTCACATGGCTATTACCAAGCAATGGACTGGGAAAACAGAAATTATCTAGTACTTCTGCATGTGTAGCTTTCACTTTTTTAATGATAAGAGCCGGTAATCCGCTGGGTGGCTTCAAAACTTTTTAATCTTCGAGTGGTTATTAATCAATTAAAACCCATTTAATCGATTACAATTTAGAATTTGATGATAACAAGTGCACTACTATGCCAAATCCGAGATAATATTTACAGCAAGGTTGATTGCCATTCCAGTTTATGGCAAAGGCAACAATATTGCACTGCCTGTGGCACAAATAACGTCTATGTGGGTACCTTGGGGCCCATTCACTAATCATTGGGTTACACTTAATCGGTTCTCTGGAGTGGAATAATTAAAAACAACTTCAAGTGCCGATTAGTTATCAGAAACTGCTTTAGACCTCTTCGGGGAACTTATAAAAGTGCAAATACTTCGAACAGCTAGTCAGTTCTAGTCCTGGAGTCAGCAGATCTCGTAGTCCGCAAAATGGCTCACCTAAGGGATCTTATTATCCTACTCGTCGTTTGTGGCTCCTTCGTCACTCAAGGAGAGGCAGTTTGTGGCTATGAGGTGAGTTACACTTAAGAGATCCTTCGAACTTGGACTTAACGGCTCCCAATCCTAGTCCTGCCACGCAACCAAGCCAAATATGGTCAACGTCCACTTGGTCCCCCACTCCCATGATGACGTGGGCTGGCTGAAGACCGTGGATCAGTACTTCTATGGACACAAGAACAACATCCAGCACGCCGGAGTCCAGTACATCATCGACACGGTGATCTCTGAGCTGATCAAGAACCCCGATCGTCGCTTCATCCAGGTGGAGACCTCCTTCTTCTCTAAGTGGTGGTCCGAGCAGTCGGAGACCGCCAAGGAGATCGTGAAGAAGCTGGTCAACGAGGGTCGCCTGCAGTTCACCAACGGAGCCTGGAGCATGAACGACGAGGCTGCCGTGAACTACCAGAGCGTGATCGATCAGTTTTCTGTCGGATTGAAGTGAGTACTGATAGGTCCTAGTCGAAACTAAGTGGGTATAACTAATGCCCTTTCCATGACAGATTCTTGGACGATACCTTCGGTGTCTGCGGGCGTCCTAAAGTAGGCTGGCAAATCGATCCCTTCGGTCACTCCCGGGAACAGGCCTCGCTCTACGCCCAGATGGGATACGATGGAGAGTTCTTCTCCCGCATGGACCACAACGACAAGGGCCGCCGTATGAATGATCGGGCTTTGGAAATGGTTTGGGACGCCAGTGAGTCGCTGGACATCAAGCTCTTCACCGGACTTCTGTACACTTTCTACTGGGACACCCCCGGATTCTGCTTTGATGTCCACTGCAGTGACGATCCAATCGTTGATGGCGACAGCTACGACAACAACGTCCAGTCCAGGGTGGATGCTTTCATCGCCTATGCCGCTGAGGTTGCGGAGAAGTTCCGTACAAACCATATCATGATCCCCATGGGCGGCGACTTCCATTATGAAGATGCTGAGGTGAACTTCAAAAACATGGATAAACTGATCAAGTGAGTGGTTTTAAATTAGCAAAGAAATCCATCCATTTAAGATTCTAATTCAAACTGAATTTCAGATATGTCAACGAGCGCCAATCCAGCGGCTCCAGATACAACATCATCTACTCCACTCCCGCTTGCTACCTGAACTCCGTGCACCAGAGCCTCCAGTCCTACCCGAACAAGACCCAGGACTTCTTCCCCTACGGCAGCAACACCAACAGCTTCTGGACCGGATACTTCAGCTCTCGGCCAACTCAGAAGCGCTTTGAGCGCGATGGCAACCACATTCTGCAGGTCGCCAAGGAACTCAGTGTCTTTGCTGATTTGAACAGCGAGGAGCAGAAGGAGAACCTCAACTACCTCCGCCAGATCATGGGAGTGATGCAGCACCACGACGCCATTACCGGAACAGAGAAGCAGGCCGTCTCTGACGACTACGATCGTCTTCTGTACGATGCCATTGTGGGAGGAACCAACGTGGCCCGCGATGCCCTGCGGAAGCTGACCAACCTGCCCAATGGAGAGTTCCTGAGCTGCCTGAACTTTAACATCAGCGATTGCGCCTTCACCAAAGACAACGCGGACAACCTAGTGGTGACCCTCTACAACCCTCTGGCCCACACCACCAAGCAGTATGTGCGCCTTCCCGTCAAGAACGAGAACTACCAGGTGACCGATGACAAGGGACGCGTTGTGGCCTCCGAGCTGGTGCCAGTGTCTCAGCAGATCATCGATCTGGAGTTCCGTGAAACCGACACTCAGTACGAGTTGGTCTTCAAGGCAACCGTCGACAAGATCGCCAACTACTACGTCAAGAAGGTTGAGAGCGACAGTGCTGCCCAGTCCATCAAGGCCGTGAAGTCAGTCAGTGGAGAGACCCGTGAGGATGGAGAGACTGTCGTGCAGACTTCGGTAAATATTACAATCTTATTTATTCCAACAATAAGAATATCGTCACGTAACCATTATATTTCCCAATTCTTTAGACAATCAAACTGACGATCGACAACAACTCTGGCCTGTTGAAAACAGTGGAAATGAACGGCGTTTCCGAGAATATTGAACAGACATTCGGTATTTACAAGACCTACGACTCCGGCGCATATCTGTTCCGTCAATACAACCAAGAAGGAGCTACAATTCTGGATAGCGGCGTTGAGTTCACTGTTTACGAAGGATCTCAGGTCAAGGAGATCCACCAGGTCTTCAACGAGTACCTATCGCAGGTGATCCGTCTATATGAAGGCAGGAACACCGTTGAATTTGAATGGTTGGTCGGTCCCCTGCCTCGCGATGAAACCTTTGGCACCGAAGTGATTACTGTGTTCAGCAGTGGAATCGAATCCAAGGGCGTGTTCTACACTGATGCCAACGGCCGAGAGCTCCTCAAGCGTGAGAAGGACCAGCGAGAAGACTTTACTTCCGAGCTGGCTGTGCAGCCGACCGCCGGAAACTACTACCCAATCACTTCTCGTATTGCCCTGCAGGACAGCAAGAAGCGATTGGCTATCCTGAATGATCGTGCCCAGGGAGGATCCAGCATGAAAGACGGTCAGATCGAACTTATGTTGCACCGACGACTTGTCCGCGACGATGGCTTGGGAGTGGATGAGGTCTTGAACGAGGAGAAGTACGGTCAGCCTCTGATTGCCCGCGGCAAGGTCTTCCTCGTCCTCAACTCTGCCGAGGAATCTACCTCGGCTGAACGCGAGTGGGAGAAGGAACACCACCTGCCCCTGTGGAAGTTCTTCAGCAAGAACTCCGGGAGCACCAGCTCCCCCGCCAAGTCGGTTCCCAGCTTCGAAGACTTCCCCAAGTCTGTCCATCTGCTCACCCTGGAACCCTTCAATGCTGGAGAGGTTCTCCTCCGTGTGGAGAACTTCATGGATCACACCGAAGGCAGGGTAGTCAGCTTCAACATTCGTCCCCTCTTCGACTATCTGAACGGAGCTGAGATCCGTGAAACCACCTTGGACGGAAACCTGCCCCTGAGCGATATGAAGCGTTTGAAGTTCCACACCGAAGGGTCTGGAGTGAGGGGATCCGAGCCTGAGTACTACACCTCCGCCCACACGCCTCTGGAGGTGGATGCCTCTCATGAGGACTCCGACTTCGCTGTCACCTTGCACCCAATGCAGATTCGTACTTTCATTGTGAAGACAAACTAAACAATAGCATTAACATTATGTAAATTTATTTCATTGGATAAATAAACAAAATATTTTCATTAAATAAAAAAAAAAACTTATTTTTGTATTTATGTTTTATTTAGATTACAAATAAATGTGCTTATAACTTTCATTAATATCAAAACCATGGCAACCGGTTCAATATCAATAGAGCTTCCTTCCTAATCTTTGGAAACTGCTTCATTATTGTAATATTTTATCAATAGAACTTCTCTCCTATACTTGCCCAAGTTTCTCATAGCCAATTTAAAGTCTTTCTTGGGCCATGCAGCCACCAACAATAGCGATTAAAATAACCATCATTTGTTGAGCTGCAGCGGCATTTATTCTTGTGTGTCTGTCTCTCAGATTCTTGCTATTCACTTTAATTTGGAGTTGATATTTACCGGCCACTACCTTATTCTATTGAACGTAATAAAAACCCAAATAAATTTTTAAATCGAATATTCAAACCTTGACCTTAAAGCTTTTAATTGAAGCTATTCTAATCATATATTCTTAAAAGTTTATAAAGAAGCCGAACGTTTTAATTTTAAAAATAAAAATTATTTTTAGAACAAAAATTTTACCTTATCCACGCTAATCTTTAATTAAACGAAAACTTAAAATAAAATAGAATTTTAGAATGACAAGAAACAAGTTTATTAGGATTTTTAATAAAATTTAAATTATAATATGTTCCTTGATTGCATAAAAAAGTGAAACATATATTTTTTATGAATTTAACAATCTATAGAACTTTAAAGGATTAAACTTAGCAATCATACAAAACCACACAAGTATAATTGTTGTGTTATCATTTTGTTTTGGTTTTGAAAATTAGACTTAAAAACTCACAATCGGCAACTTTTACAACTGGCTAGTGATAAGGTTTTATCATCAAGGGGGGGTACACCAGTAGCTCTTAAATATCTTTGAGTGGCACACTCAATTAAAATCCATTCAACGCGATTAAATATCTGCAATCGCTGATAGGCGCCAAATTTGCCAAATCACAAATAATATTTACGAGATTAGTGGGCATTCTAGTTCAAGGGAATCTACACAATCCATAAAACTCGTGGTTATTTTCCTTGACAACCATTGGCTTATCGTGTTACACTTAATGGGTCCTATTAACTGGGCAAAATTCAAAATTTTCTTGAGTAGTAGAAACCTCTTATGAAGTACATTTGGAAGAACCCCCATTGAGTGGCTTATAAAGGTAAGAAATTTGTTACGAAAAATTTAGTTCTTGATTGGGAGTCGACACTGCAGTTCTTCAAGATGGACACTCTAAGGATTCTAGGAATCTTCCTGGTCCTTTGCGGATTGTACGCCACCCAAACCGAAGCGGTTTGTGGATACGAAGTAAGTACTCTTCGCGAAGCATTGGAGTATCTGTGCCTACAGGCTCTAACCATATCCTTTCAGTTATGCCACGAAACAAAGCCAAATATGATCAACATCCACTTGGTGCCCCACTCCCACGACGACGTGGGTTGGCAGAAAACCGTTGACCAGTACTTCTATGGACACAGGAACAACATTCACCACGGCGGAGTTCAATACATCATTACCACTGTGATTGAGGAGCTGGTCAAGAATCCTGATCGCCGTTTCATTCAAGTGGAGATGTCCTTCTTTTCCATGTGGTGGGCCCAACAGTCGGAAGTCACCAAGAACATCGTCAAGAAACTGGTGAACGAGGGCCGCTTTCAGTTCACCAATGGAGCCTGGAGCATGAACGACGAGGCCAACGTGAACTATCAGAGTGTAATTGATCAGTTTACCCTGGGCTTGAAGTAAGTAACAGATGGATGGACTCTTAAGGTTGGCTTTAAACCGAATCCAAATGAATTTCAGGTTCCTTGATGACAATTTCGGTGCCTGCGGCCGTCCCACCATCGGCTGGCAAGTCGATCCCTTCGGCCACTCCCGAGAACAGGCTTCCATCTTCGCCCAATTCGGCTATGACGGCGAGTTCTTCTCCCGCATGGACCACAACGACAAGGACCGAAGATTGCAGGATCTGGCCATGGAGATGATCTGGCATGCCAGCGAGTCCCTCAGCGACCTCAAGCTCTTCACGGGCCTGACCTACCGTCACTACTCCTCTCCCGACGGCTTCTGCTTTGATGTCAACTGTGGAGACGACCCGATTGTCGATGGCCAGAGCTACGACAACAACGTAAAGTCCCGCATCGACGACTTCCTCAGTTACGCCTCCAAAGTGGCCGGTGCCTTCCGGTCCAACCACATCATGATCACAATGGGTGGTGACTTCCAGTACGAGGATGCCGCACATAATTTCAAGAACATGGACAAACTGATCAAGTAAGTTTAATCAAACTTATTTCAAATATTAAATTATACTAAAAAATCAATAAATTTCAGGTACATTAACGAACGCCAGTCCAGTGGCTCTAAATACAATATTGTCTACTCTACCCCTGCTTGCTACCTGAACTCTGTTCACAAGAGTGGCCTGTCCTTCCCGAACAAAACTTTGGACTTCTTCCCCTTTGCCAGTGATTCCAACAGCTTCTGGACTGGGTACTTCACTAGCCGAACCACCCAGAAACGGTTCGAGCGCGTGGGCAACCACATCCTGCAGGTCGCCAAAGAGCTCAGTGTGTTTGCCGATCTCCCTGCTGAGCAGCAGCAAGTGAACCTCAACAGGCTTCGCTCCATCATGGGAGTGATGCAGCACCACGACGCCATCACCGGAACAGAAAAGCAGGCCGTGTCCAACGACTACGATCGCCTGATGTACGACGGCATTTTCGGAGCCACAAAGACTGCCGCCGTTGCTCTGCAGAAGCTGACCAACCTGCCGAACGGAGAGTTCCAGAGCTGCCTGAACCTGAACATCAGCGATTGCGCCTTCACCAAGGACAACGCCGACAACCTAGTAGTGACCCTGTACAACCCTCTGGCCCACACCACCAAGCAGTATGTGCGCCTTCCCGTCAAGAACGAAAACTACCAGGTGACCGATGACAAGGGACGCGTTGTGGCCTCCGAGCTGGTGCCGGTGTCTCAGCAGATCATCGATCTGGAGTTCCGGGAAACCGACACTCAGTTCGAGTTGGTCTTCAAGGCAACCGTCGACAAGATCGCCAACTACTACGTCAAGAAGGTTGAGGGCAGGAGTGCTGCCCAGCCCATCAAGGCCGTCAAATCAGTCAGTGGAGAGACCCGTGAGGATGGAGAGACTGTCGTGCAGACTTCGGTAAATATTAATTTCGTAATTCATTTGAAAATTAGTTAAGTAATCATAATATTTCTCGATTTTCTAGACAATCAAACTGACGATCGACAACAACTCTGGCCTGTTGAAAACTGTGGAAATGAACGGCGTGTCCGAGAACATCAAGCAGAGCTATGGCGTCTACAGGACTTGGGACTCTGGTGCATATCTGTTCCGTCAATATCACCAAGGCGACTTTGTGATTCAGGATGGAGGTGTCGAGTTTACTGTTTACGAAGGCGACTTGGTAAAGGAAGTACACCAGAAGTTTAGCGACTATGTCTCGCAGGTCATTCGCATCTACGAGGATAGGGAGGTCATAGAGATTGATTGGCAGGTCGGCCCCATTCCGCGGGAGACAGATTTCGGCAACGAAGTTGTCATCACCTTTACCAGCGAAATCGACTCCCAAGGTGTGGTCTACACTGACGCCAACGGCCGAGAAATGATCAGACGCGAGAAGGACAAGCGTGAAGGATACACTCCCGATCTGGATAGACAGCCAACCGCTGGAAACTACTACCCGATCACTTCTCGCATTGCCCTGCAGGACAGCAAGAAGCGAATGGCCGTCCTGAATGACCGCGCCCAGGGAGGAACCAGCATGCAAAACGGCCAAATAGAACTTATGCTGCACCGCCGCCTGGTTCGGGACGACGACAAGGGAGTGGGAGAAGTCTTGAATGAGGAGAAGTACGGCCAGCCTCTGATTGCCAGGGGCAAGGTCCTCTTGATCCTCAGCCCCGCCGATGAGTCCACCTCAGCGGAACGCGACTGGGTGAAGGAGCACCACCTGCCCCTGTGGGCGTTCTTCAGCAAGAACTCCGGCAGCACCAGCGCCCCTGCCAAATCGCTTCCCAGCTTCGATGACTTCCCCAAGTCTGTCCACCTGCTCACCCTGGAACCTTTCAACGACGATGAGGTTCTCCTGCGATTGGAGAACTATCTGGATCACACGGAAGGCAAAGTTGTTAGTTTGAACATTCGGCCGCTCTTCGACTATCTGAAGGGTGTAGAGATTCGAGAAACTACCCTGGACGGAAACCTGCCCCTGAGCCAAATGAAAAGATTCAAGTTCCACGCCGAAGGTTCCGGACCCATTGCTTCGGAGCCTGAGTACTACACCGCATCCCATACTCCACTAGCAGCTAATTCCTCGCAAGAGGCATCCGACTTTGTCGTCACCCTGAAGCCCATGCAGATTCGTACCTTCATCGTTAAATTCAAATAAACAAAACACTTCTAAATGTAACAGCCTAATTTTACTGGCGATATGAATAAAATATGAACAACAACTCAAATATGTTGATTTTTATTACAAATGGCATAATATGGCTTCATGTTCGAGATATAAATATTCATATTCATTCAATTAGTCTTATGCACTGTGGAGCAAATAATTTTAGGTATGGGAAAGGATTTGGAAATTCCCAATGAAAATTATTAGGTGAATAAATAATGAATACATTGAATGAAGACAATCCCATAAACTTTTCAGAGTGTTTGTTGTCAATTTCAGTTGAGGAACATAAAACCATTATCAATAAATACTTCATTTGGTTTTCAATACATTTTCCTTTTGCCTCTCATGACATAACTCCATTTACGGATATTTAAAAAAGTATATTTCTCAAGTGGTTTCCAGTCTACGTGATCCACATTTATTATGATTCACACGCCATTTTCGAAGCCAAAGGCTTGTGATATTATTCTGCATGTGGGGCTTTCACTTTTAGATTAAAAAGTTTTCATAATCCATTGATGGGTTCAAACCCATAAAAGTTTCCTTATCTATGAGTAGGAAGTAATCAATTAAAATCCATTTAAATCGATTACAATCAAGGGTTTTCTATGATAAGAAATGCAATGCGACCCGGTTTAATTGGCGTATTAGCTCATGAAGTTAAAAAATAACACCAGAGCGCTGCATGTGGCAGAAATAAAACTCAAAGGTAAGTACCCTAGGGGACCATTCTCCTATCGTTGTGTTACTCTTAATGGGCTCTCCTACATTTCCCAATTCAAAACACTTTCAAGTGCAGATTAGTTATCAAATATCGGAAAGAACCCCCATTAAGAAACTTATAAAAGTTAGAATGATTCGCGAATAAAGTCAGTATTTTCCCTGAAATCGACAGATCAAGAATTCTGAACAATGGCGAAGGTGAATGCCTTGGCTATCCTGCTAGTCCTTTGTGGCTTTTACATCAGTCAGAGTGAATCTGTTTGCGGGTATGAGTCCTGCCCGGCAACCAAGCCTGGCATGATCAACATCCACATGGTGCCCCACTCCCACGATGACTTGGGATGGCTGAAGACAGTCGACCAGTACTACTATGGCAGTAGGCAGGGCATCCAACATTCCGGCGCTAAATACATCTTCGAAAGTGTGGTCACTGAACTCAGCAAGGACTCGAGGCGCCGATTCATCCAGGTGGAGACAGGATTCTTCGCCAAGTGGTGGCAGGATCAGTCGGAGGTCACCAAGCAAATAGTCAAGAAGCTCGTCAACGAAGGTCGCATGGAGTTTACCGGCGGCGGCTGGAGCATGAACGACGAGGCTGCCGTGAACTACCAGAGTGTGATTGACCAGTTCACCCTGGGCTTGAAGTATGTACAAAAGGACATCATCCGCAAATCAGATTCATATAATGATTCATAATATTTCTAAGGTTCCTGAATGACAACTTTGGTGCTTGCGGTCGCCCTCGAATCGGTTGGCAGATCGATGCTTTTGGCCACTCGCGTGAACAGGCCTCGATTTTCGCCCAAATGGGCTTCGACGGCCAGTTCTTTGCCCGCATGGACATGACTGACAAAAACAAGCGAGTGGATAACCTGGGCCTGGAGATGATCTGGGATGCCAGCGAGACCCTGAAGGATATGGATTTCTTTACTGGAATGCTCTACCAACACTACTCCGCCCCATCGGGCTTCTGCTTCGACTCCCGGTGCGGCGATGAGCCCATTATCGACGGAGACAGCTACGACAACAATGTGAAGTCCCGGGTGGACGAGTTCATCAACTATGCTGCCAATCTCGCCCAGAAGTACCGCTCCACCCACATTATGGTGCCCATGGGCGATGACTTCCATTACGAGAACGCCTATGTGAACTACGAGAACATGGACAAGCTGATCAAGTAAGTTGGATCGAGTACTTCAAATATTATGGGGGCTAACTGTGGCCCATTCTCAGGTACGTCAACGAACGCCAGGGAAGTGGATCCAAGTACAACCTCATCTACTCCACCACGGGCTGTTACCTGAACTCTCTGCATCAGAGCCTTCAGAGCTTCCCAAATAAGACACAAGACTTCCTGCCTCACTCCCACGAGGCGAAGAGTTTCTGGACCGGATTCTTCACTTCCAGACCCACCGCCAAGCGATTTGAACGCGATGGCAACCACATCCTCCAAGTGGCCAAGCAACTGAGTGTGCTGGCCAACCTCTCCAGTGAGAAGCAGGCCAAGGACCTGGACTATCTGCGCCAGATAATGGGAATAATGCAGCACCACGATGCCATCACTGGTACTGAGAAGCAGGAAGTGTCCAATGACTACGATCGTCTCATGTACGACGCCATTCTGGGTGGTGCCAATACCGCTCGCGATGCTCTGCGGGTTCTGACCAATCAGCCCAACGGCGAGTTCGAAAGCTGCCTGAGACTGAACATTAGTGAGTGCGCCTTCACCAAGGACAATGCCGATAACTTCGTGGTGACCCTTTACAATCCTCTGGCTCACACTGCCACCCAATATGTGCGAGTGCCTGTGAAGAATGAGAACTATGTGGTGACCGACGCCAAGGGCCGCGTTGTGCCCTCGGAGATTGTTCCCGTGCCTTGGCAAGTCCTGGCCCTGGAGTTCCGCAGCAACGACACCCAGCACGAGCTGGTCTTCAAGGCAACTGCTAAAAAGATCGCCAGCTACAACATTAAGAAGGTCGATAAGGAAGAGAGCTCTGACGTAGTTGCTCAAAATAACCAATCCCGACTGGACACAAGGAACCAAACATCCACCCACGATGATGGGGAGACTGTGGTGCAGACTTCGGTGAGTCTCTTACTCTTCCCAAAGAATTGTAAGTTTTTTAACCAACACCCTCTTTCATCAGAAAATCAAACTGGTGATTGACAACCAAACCGGTCGCTTGAAGACCGTGGAAATGAACGGAGTGTCGGAGAAGGTTGAGCAGTTCTTTGGAATGTACAAGACTGCCCGATCATGCCACTACATTTTCCGCCAGGACGAGGATTTGCAAGTCGTTGACGATGCCTACGAGTTCACTGTATACGATGGTGACTTGGTCAAGGAAGTCCACCAACAGGTCAGCGAATGGATCTCGCAGGTAATCCGCATCTATGAGGGCGGAGACCATGTCGAGTTCGAATGGCTTGTGGGTCCCATTCCCGTGGACGACAACCTGGGCAAGGAGATAGTGACCATTTTCCAGAGCGGCATCTCCAACAATGGAGTGTTCTACACTGACTCCAATGGCCGAGAGATGCTTCGTCGCGAGAAGGACCAGCGCGAGGACTTCAGTCCCGATTTGAGCGAGCAGCCGGTGAGCGGAAACTACTACCCGGTCACCTCTCGCATCGCCCTGCAGGACAGTAGCAAGCGAATGACCCTCCTGAACGATCGGTCTCAGGGAGGTACCAGCCTGCAGAACGGTCGCCTGGAGATGATGCTGCATCGTCGCCACCTGTTCGCCGATGGCTCCGGTGCCGACGAAGCCATTAACGAGCAGCAGTACGGAAAGGGTCTGATCGCTCGCGGAAAACTGTATCTGTCCCTTAGCGCCGTGGAGGATGAGCCCACTGCCCTCGAGCGCATTGCCGAGAAAAAGATTCACTTGCCCTTCTGGAAGTTCTTCAGCAAGGAGAGCGTGAAGGAGGTGAAGCAGTCGCTGCCGGACTTCAATGAGTTCCCCGAGTCAGTGCATCTGCTCACCCTGGAGCCCTACTCCAAGGATGAGATTCTCTTCCGGGTTGAGAACTTTTTGGATCAGACTGAGGGCAGCGTGATTAGCTTCAACATTCGTCCCATATTCGATAGCCTGGGTGGCTTGTCGATTCGCGAGACCACCTTGGATGGCAACATGGCCCTCAGCGACATGAAGCGTATGAAGTTCCACCACGATGGTGCCGGTCCCAGTCACTCCACACCCGAGTACTTCACCAGCCTGCACAAGCCCCTGGAAGCGGAAAAGTCACAGGAGGACTCCGAGTTCAGTGTCACCTTGAAGCCCATGCAAATTCGAACATTCATCATCAAGAAGGAGCTCGCTTAAGCAGGACGTCATGCTATTATTAGATGTATTACAAAATATTCCGTATGTAGCGGTGCCAGGATAAAGCTGCTCAAATAAACGATCCGCAATGATAATTACGAGCTGGAAATGTCGATTCAAGATTATCAGCCGGCTTTTCATATTTCCCGCTTACAATGCAGATACATTTGCTGCATTGGCTTCCAGCCGCAGAACCACCCGTCGCCCACAAGCCACATCCTCGCAGACAACACCTCAAATCCTCTGGCCTGAGTCGACATAAGTCCTTTGGTTATTCGGTGAACCCATCGCTCCGGCTGCCACTTCCTCCGCCCGTCCGCCGTCGTTTGCATTTTGTTGTGAGCTTTCGGGGCGTTGTGTGCAATGCTATTCTATATATAGTATATGTACGAGTATAAATGATATCTGTGTGCGATAGCTTGTTGTTGCTGCCCTAATGCTGCTAATGTCTGGCACTCGAAAAAAGATTTTCGCCCAATGCCCGATGCTGGGTAGCCACCCAGCCACCCAGCCCCCGTCCCGGCCACAGCCCACTAAATACTTTTGTGCCAACACCAAACAGGAGCCGGAGGACTTTGGTCCTGGGCTTTTATTATTAAGTTCGCCACGGGAGACTTTAATCTTCAGCCTCCTGGTTGGGACAGCCGACTCACACCCTCAGTTCTCTGCTCCGATTCACTTCACTGCGATGCAAAACAATGAACTGCTGAATTCATGCCATATGTGTGTGTAGTGTCCTGGGTCCTGGATCCAGGGAGATGGGAAAAATTATTTAATATTACCCGTCTTAGGCGATGAGGCGAGCCCAGTTGAGGCGTGGCTCGGTCTTAATCCTTCGGCGAGCATTAGACATGGAATTTAATTTAGTTCCAGCTGCAGCCTGGATCGGCAGGACTTAGCACAGTATGTCCTGGCATATGTGTGCCAAGTACGAAGCCTCATGCCGACTTTTGGCAGAGTTGGCGCTTTTAATTCACATGAAACCCATACAAGACCACTTCACCCACCGGCTGCTTACTCGTTCAGCCGAGAAGATAATCCAACTTTGATTAAGCAATTTCAGCTACGGACCCCATAATGAGTTGGGTGTTGAAATCCAAGTCTCAGTCGCAAATTCCCCCATGTGTCTAACCAACAAAATAAGCCCAAAACAAACGAAGGGGGAAAAATGGAAGGGCTACCATCCAAATATCCTACTGATTAACACACAGAATTATATACTTTAGCAATATACTCGTCTACTCGTATTCCTGCTGATTGCAGTTACTCCTTTTGGGATTTTCATGCTTATAATAGTAATAACTGCTCGACAATTACCATAATAATGAGATAACTGCTCACTTGTATGGTATTTTCATAATTGATTGGCAGTTCTTCCCGATGTGTGGTTTAATTTGCTTTCTGTGTTAATTGAAAGGTTAATAAATCAAGTTTCTGTTGGCATTTAAAAGTGCTCATCTTTAGGACAAAACGGAAGCTTAGAGTTCAAACGGAATGGAAGCACTCGAGCCAAAGAGACGGGCGAATAAAAAGCTAAACAATGGGCGAATGGTAAACTAAGCGGCTAAACAAATATCGTCATCGGGCATAAATCCTCTCACTAAAGCGCGCACTCGACAACCCAATAATACGACTACAACGGCGGAACACAAAAACACAAAAACACAAAAAATAAATAAAAAGAACAAGTCAAAGTGTGCTTTTTGGCACTTCAAATACAGGCAACTGCAGTGGGCTTATTGACAATCGAGCAGACCCCGTCGAACCCATCGGTGCTGGGCCCTCGTCGCTAAATTGTGGGCAGGTTTGCGTTGAACGGTGCCGTGTGTGTGTCGTTTTAATCAACGGCAACATGCAGCGGATTATCCGGCAGCTAAACAACACCCAGATGCCAATGAATAGACAGCCAATTGGTGCCACGATGTTGCAACTCTACTCCCCACCCGGCAGGCTGCAGCCATAACAATTAAATTCGCATGGAGGCCTACTTAGGGTCTATAAAATTGCGATCCCCTGCTGACAAAGGGACTGGATACACACGGAAAAAATCTAAGAATACTCGGGCTTCAAAGGGGTGACAATAAATTTAAGCCTAGCCTAAGGATACCTTTTAGAAGGATTATTCCTATGGTATATTCCTTTGATTTCCTCTTATTTCTCTCTGTGTAGGGGATTGCTTTTGAAATATTTCGAAACGCTTGCGAATTTATTGAACCGCACCGAATGTCATTGATGTCATCATCTGCCATACCAACTCATGACGATGATCGCAGCCGACACAGTCGAGGCCTCGCATTTTTTCATTTTATTAGCAACAAGTTTTTAATATCGCAGCAGGAGCTCATATCCACGACGGCTGCTAGCACCATGAAAATGCCTCAAACTTACAACAATAGAGCCCTAGTCTATCTATATCCCGTACCGCCTGTCCCTTGCCCGCGGATTCATCCTCGAGAGATGCTCGAGAACAGCATCCCTCAGCGACTGCCGATTTTATAAGAATTTAATAAGCGCCACGTATTTTCATGTTAAGGATGTGTTTCGGTTTCTTTTCTTTTGCGCATCATTCACACAGACAGTTGGGTGCAAATATTCACAAATAGATCAAGTTCACCGGGTTATACGAGTTTAATAAATCCATGATATTGATCTCAGGAGAAAGTTCCTAAGAGAAGAGTCCTGAAGTCGTAGGAAATAAATGAATAAATTTCATCAAGCCCTAAGCATAAATTGGAAATACACATGATTTTCATCACTGTACCCCCTCTCACCTTTCAACAGCTCAGCATTTTCTTCATTACATCATAACGATTATGAAATAAATACTTCCGTTTCTTTGAGACGTCCTTCGGGTGCGAGGAGAGTGAGGGGTGTAAGGATATGCTGCTTTTCTCAACGCTCCGTGATTTTCCATAGAAGTGAAATAAATCAACTGCATGTCCTGTTCCTGGCGATTGCCAGGACTCCTTATTCTTTTCTCCTCTTCCCGGGTATCGTGTATTTATTGTTGCGTTTTTAAGTTTGGAATTTTTAATTTATTGCGCATCCTTCATTGTTGAGAGTTATAATTCTTGCATCTTTGGGGACTGGGCCGGGCCTGCTTAAGGAATAAAATATATTTGCCAGCGAGTCTCGAAAATTATGATGTATGTGCAATAAATAATCCGAAATAAATAAATTATCACCCGAGTGAGGTCTGGCCCAGAGCGGCCCGTAGTGGCGCAGCTAATAGATGCCGGTTTTCTCGGTCCTCGGTCGTCGGTTTGTTCGGATCAGGATGGGATTGCTTTTTTCCCATTTGGCCCACTAGGACAACCAGGTCCTGTGTGCAGGAACTTTTCCCTTTCGGTTTTACACATTTACAAGGGTGCTAATGTTAGTTTTGTGCACTTTTTCTCTGGTTTGTCGAGCGCCTTCCTCCTCCTTGGCAATCCTTTAGCTGGGCCATAAATCAAAGCTTGATTTGGCGCCTCGCATGTGTCCCCGGGAATGTCCTTTGTCTGTTTGCCTAGCACACGGCATCCTTTTGTTTTAATTCGCCAAATGTACTCGTCCTTGTCGTCGACTCTCCAGCTTCTTCCCTGCCAGCTCTGTTTCTGTTCTCTGATATCCTTTCTGTTTTTAGCAAGGGGTTAACTCTTTTAACCCTTGGCAAGCAACTACTCTTTGGTTAACCACGGACAACGTTAGATGACATTTTCCAGGACATATTGCCACGACACTGAGGTCAACCTTTTTGGTGTTCATTGGCTTTCCTCTCGCCGCGTATGAGTTCGCTTTAGTCCTTCAGCCTGTGGCCTTTCAAATTTTTGCATTCGGCTATGGGTCTAATTTATTTTAGGGAAAGTGTATATTTTAGGGTGATGTTTACAATATAATTACAAAGTTCAATAGTAAAATTAATTAAAATCTCTCCAATAATTATAACTCTGTAATCAATTAATAATAAAATGTTATTTTATAAGAAACACAGTAAAAAGCTTTATACATTTGCCCTCTTGGCCTGGCCCCGGACACATTACACACCCCGACGCCGAGGCAGGAGCTGGAGATGAGCCGGACCCGGTGCAGGGTCAGGGGCAGAGACTGGCCCCGAGGGTAGGGGCTGCATTTTGCCGTAACTGTCTTTGTCGCAATGTCGTAAATAAAGTCGGGGCAGGCATCCTCGCTGAACATTGGAATTTATGCGCGTTGATTTATTTGCTGTTAGCGATTTATTGCTGCCGCAGCCGCATCCCATCGACCATTGCTCCGCGAGGGACAGATAGAGATGGGCCGAGTGGTGGCCAGAGAGGGAACGAGAGGAGATGAAATTTGTGATGTGACTGCGGACGTCGCCAGGAGCCAGGACACACGTATTGGGCATGTCCTGGTTTCGGTTCGGCTCCTGCGCCCAGCTCGTTATTAAGTTTTTAATTTATGGCCATGTGAAAGCAATGGGATGCAGATCCCGAAAAAAAGGATCTTCGCCAGCTCCCGTTGTTTTTTTATTTATTTCATTTTCGAGGTATTTGGCAAAAATTATATTTTAATTGAGCGTTCCACTCCCCCTCCCGCACTGACTCCCAGCTTCCGCCCCACCGTCGCCCATCCTCCTGCATCTCCCTGCAGCGGCGTACCCCTCTAATCCCCAGCGGCTGTCAAATAAACGCCCTGACTTGACAGTTTGCCACTGACAAGCACATCAGCGGCCACAAAAATATTGAAATTATTATGATTTTGTCTCGGTCTTGTTTGTTTACCAGCATCTGGCACACCACCCGACACGTTAGTACCCTTTTTAATGGTTGGAAAACCTGAAAGATATAACTGATTTCTTCTCTTTATTTCACAAAAATAAAAATATTAAATAAAATTTCAAATTTTTATATAATTTCATAAAAAAAAATCGAACTATAGGTATGTACAAAATATCTAAGTAAATTCATATTTAGTAAAAATTTAAAAGATTCCTAGAACTATAAAAGTATTACTTATTTCCCATTTAACTCCCAAATCTCACAAGACCCTTGGACCTGGGATAAATCTCTTATAACTTTCTTACCCTTGGGCATACCCTGTATATGTTAAATAAATATATTAAATTCTGGGAGTGCTTTTTGGGAGGCGGGGTGTCAGGAAATGCGGCCGGGAGCGATGTCGGCATCCGACGCCATCCCAATGCGGCGACCGCAGACACACGCAAAAATTCTAATTTCTCCACTCAGTCGAGAACCCAAAAACAGGAACAAACCACAAAAAAAAAATATATATATAAAGAAACAACGATAACAAAAACAAGGGTAAAAAAGGAAAAATACCAGAAATATTTTTCTAAGCATGCGTCGGCGGCGACCCGTCACCATCGTCATCATCGTCATCGTCCTTGGTTAGCCCAGGGCTTCAAAACGAAATTAAATTTGATGTGGCTCGGTGCTTGGGTTTGTTTAGTTCCGTATACCTTTTCCGTATACCGCCCCCTCTCCAGTTATAGCCAGTACCCGGTGGTCCTTACTCGGGAGTCCGGACCACCCCGGGCAACTCTGGAATCGCATTAAGCAAACATTTAAATTTAATTTCGCATGTAATGAGGCATTTGTTTGTTTATTTTATTTTACTTGGCTTTTTTTTCGGTCGCACCCCGTAGAAAATATTCCGAGATTTTGATTTGGGGTTAGGTATGTATTTTGGGGGTTTCTATGATGGTTTAATATTTCTTTTAATAAGTAGTCTGTGAGAAGTATTTTGATTCCCGCACTTGAGCTATCTTAAGACCAACAAAAGAGCTACGAAGCTGCTAAGTTGTAAGATAAAGCTGAGGACTGATGATTACTTTTAGAGTGAAATTGCATTATTTGAGGGCTCATTAAATGAAAAAATGGCCTACTCCATTTTGGCTAATGGACAACTTACAGCGATGCTCTAAAAGAGTAAATAACTTTACCATTTCTACCTTTGTTTAGATACTCTTTTGGATACCCTTTTTGAGGTAAGGAACAATATATAGATTTTTAAATATTTGATATTTTAAGTGCCCAAATTTCTTACATTTTAAGAAGTACTCGCCGCATCTCCTCTAAAAATATCATAAGGATATTTCCTATTCCAGATTGTATGGTTGGTTGCTTCCTGACTTGGCTTTTAAACAGAGAAGTGCTGAAATTCTCAAATTGGAAATAGCACACAATTTCCCTAATTGGCGCGGCGAAAAGCTCCACGGCGCGAACGGCTTATTATAATCGCGGAAAAATAATGATAATAATAATGACGGGGCTGATGATGACGAGCACACGCCGTGTTTAATTATCATGTCTCTAATGCATCGTCCTCCTCTGCCCACCCACAGATCCCCCACCTCAATATGCTCGCACCTATGTACATACGTAGTACGTACATGCAATTTCACACATGTGAGAAAAAACACAAAACAGACGTCGCACTCGCATAATGGCGGCAAAAAAAAAGATGTATATTCGCTCCCCCTACATGCTTTATAATTTCACATCCACTGGATAGGGGGAGAGGCGAAGGCAAACAATATTTTTAATATGGAAACGAAATGGGGAAAGGTAAGATGCTGCAGCTTATCAAAATGTGTTGCAAAATTAGCCAAGCCAGAAGCGAGTCGAGATGAGTGGGTGCGATGTTTAAAGAGCTGGAAGTGCTCAGGGGCCTGAGAGTGGGCAACTGTTTGGCTAATTCCAAGATTGCAAATGGGTCTTGTAAGGGAGATATGGAGCTTAAATTCATACAAAATACAATATCATGTTTTATCACTATATTATGTTAAAAATTTTCATCAGATTCATGAGCGGAATGCCATAAACGATTTGTAGATTGATTCTCCATCATTCTGCATCAAATCTAAAAACCAAATATTTTTGAGGTTTTTCATGAAATTTTCTGGGGGATCCCCTTCAAAACAGGAAAATCCCAATGGAAGGACAATACAGCCCACAGCGACGACTGTATCTTGGCTAATTTCCATCAGATTCTTGAGCGGAATAACTTAACCGATTCGTAGATTGATTCTCCATCATTCTGCATGAAAATCTTTGAATCAAGTCATCAAGTTATCTAACAAATAGTACATTTACCGCACTTTCAACTTTTAAAATATTTATTTCAATTGCATAACCAGAATTACAAAAACCTGTATACAAATTCATGTCATCGAAACAATCATCTGTCGTGCCACTTGGCTCAACTGTCGGATTCCTGTTAATTTGGCAATACCAAAAAGTCAAAGCCAGCATCATTTATTTCAATCATTTATCATAATGTTCGAGCCAAAAAGAAACTGAAAATATCTCCGATTTCAGGCTTTCAACGCGACCGGCTAATGAGCCAAGTTTGTGTGGTGGGCTCCATGAAGCCAAATGAGTCACAGTGTATCTTGGAGGATGGCGGCCAGACAAGTTGACAGGGCCGGCCTGGAGAGGGAAGCAAGAGCGAAGGTGGCAAGAGGGAGGAGGACCGCCAATCCGGCCAAGTTAAGTGCGCAGATTCATTAATTTACATTAAAATGTAATTAGCGGTCAAATAAGTGGCAGGAAAAATACAGAAACCGCAAAAATATGCGAGCTGCCATAAAAAATGGGGGGAAAAAACCAGCCAACCGACACAAAACTAATTGAAATGCAATTTAAAAATATTTATTATATTTTTGTACGCTCTATACCCTGTAGCCCTAATTTTGATTTATATATGCACCATAGCATTCGCCCTTAGCTTAAAAAACACTATTCCTCTAATTAAAAGTTAGAAAATGCTTCTTGAATAGCCATTGCGGTCTTCGAGATCTCATTAGAAAAACTTTTTAGTGGGCACCCATTTAACAGAGTTTAACATTAAGACGATGAATTCTCAGCCCAAACAATGCTAGTTTCCCCTAACAAGGCAACATTAATAATTTCTTAAAACATGGACAAGAGTTCAGTTGTGTTTTGAAACCCAACGAAGACTACACTTTCAAAATTCAATAAATTCAACTTGCACATTCTTTTCATTCTGGATTAAGTTCTAAAAGATTGAATAATACATTTATATACATTTTTGAAGTATAGTTTTAAAAAAAAAGTAGAGACACCTTAAGTTAGGGTAATACAAGAAATTATGGGAGGACTTCCTACTTGTTCGTTATTTCCGCTAAGAAAATGGCTGCCTTTTCGAAGGTGCTGGGCTGGTTTCCTCAACCTCGGATAAGTGCGAACAAGGCATTATATTTTTCGCATTATTTTTTTGAGCTTGTTAACAAATTTTATGCATTTCTTAACTTTTGGACGAGAGTTAACGAGTCCCGGGCTCTGGAATTCAACTTGCTTATTATTATTTGCGGCGATTCTTCTGCATGGCATTCTTCTACGGTAGCCGAGAGTCTTGGGGTCTGGGGGTGTGGCCTGCATTGTGGTTATCATACTTTAACAAGTTTTCAAAGAGCATGAAATTTCTTTTGGCCACGTCCTGGTCTTAACCAAAATGCAACTTGGCGCAAAAATGCAAAATTCTGAAAACGCTGTGAACAGCAAACTTTTTATCGTCGCGGCCTCGTAAAAAATCTCTTCGCGAAATATTGCATTAAAAGCCACCCACCGTGGACTCCGGAGTCCGGACTCTGGCTGCCACCGCTAAGAATGTTGATCGGGATGGTGGTGGCTCAGCACTGCAGGTGTATTGTCCGAATGCGGTCGCATTCTGTTAATTTTCCAGCCTGGCCAGGACCAGAACCAGGCCCAGGACCGGGGCCCAAAGGAAGCCCAAGAAAGTCTGTTGGCCTGGCCTGGTCGCCGCCAGCCTCCCAGTTGTTGTGCTGGCATACAAAACTAAAATGAATTCGTAATTAGATGACACCATCCGTGCGTAAATAATAATTCTTGCCCGTTTTTCTTTATTCAACCTCACTCGCTGCTTACTGGCTCACTCTGCTAGTTAGTTAAAACGCGCGAATGAGTTTTCTTGAGCTTCCTTTAGCTTCTCCATTGTCAGCGAAAAATTTTCCTTCTGCCGAAGTTTTATATTTCTCAGCCAGCCGACGGCTGTGAAAGTTTTTATCCAATCGCTTCTTCAAAGTTACCCTGTAACTCTGGCTGTCTTTGATGAGATTGACATTAAAATTGTTATATGTTTATTATTTTTTAGAAAATGGAAAATTATACAACAGTATCGATCAGACTAGACTCTAAAATCTATAAAGGTCTAGCCCACACTAGTTCTATTAACATCGTCCTCTCACCGGACTCCTTCTAAGGCTTTAGAGCCTTACATTCAAAGGATATACATATGTAGGTATACAAGTCTATTATACAAATTTATTAATGTAAATACTACGAACTATTTTTCAACCAAATATTTTTGTCCTTGTAGCAAATATTGAAAAGCCACCAAATAATACAATATTTTTATACAGGGAACTCCCAGTTCGTTGCCGGATATGATCGTCTATTAGCGATTCGGTGTTGGCCAAGTTACCTCTGCCACTGATATCAACTTGACGGCATCTTCCTAGTTTGGCTGCTCCACCCGGCACTGCTCATCCCATTTCCATGGCCATCTTTTCGCCATCCAATCCTGCAGATTCTGGAGAGTACGCGGGGCTCAGCTCGGCTCTATTTTGTGCCTTTCTGTTCTGTGCTGTTCTGTTCTGTTCTGTACCATTCTGTTCTGTTTGTTTCTTTATCGCGCATTTGCCAAGTGGCAAAGTTTTCTCGTTATAAGTTTTGTAGCCTTTGTGTGTCTCTCGCGCAGCTCGAAGCTTTTTCGCCGAGCCGAGTGCGATGCGATGGGAGGAAACTTTCGATATTCCTTGAAAAGTTTATGGCCAAGCGTCGAACGAGTCGCGAATTGCCCCAAAATCCCAAAAAAAAAAAACAGAAAAAATAATAGAAAAGAAAACGAAGAACTCAAGGCTTCGCTTGCAACACGTTTCCCTACTTTCCAACCACAATCGAGAGTTGGCAAACAAAAAATTATATTATTTTATTGTTGTTTGGCTGGCGCATAACTTTATGCCAAACACTTTGCACACTGTTGGGGACTCAACTCGCATTATCCAAACTAAAGTTTCTCGTATTTCCCTATTCGGGGTGGCAAGTGTCGGTAGTAAGGGTCGGAAAAATCGAGGAAATGGAAGTCGTCTGTAACTTTTGGCTCCATTTGTCCTCGCTAGTCGGAGCCGGGCCAGGCCGGGCTGGAAACAGATAGGGAAACTATTCCCATATTCGCATGCAACTGGCAAGTGCACTTTAAATTCTTGCAAATGAGTAGCTCAGCTCAATGCGGTTGGTTCCCCTCGCCATTTGATTGCCAAAACTTTGGCAGTCGAGTAAATAAATAAAAGTTCCTGAATTTATAGAACAGGGTTTCCCTCGACCTTTTGAATAATTTGAAAAAAAAAATATTAAAAAACATCATATCTGTTATATTAAAGCCCATATTTTTTTGTTCCTTATTACTTTAAATAAAACTCCCACAAGTCCTATAAATTATTGAAAAAATTAATGAGCTCATTATAAATACGCTTAACATATCCGCTGCGTCTGGCCCACACTATTTGTGGCCTTAATGCAGCTTCCTGCCGCTGGCCAGAAGCGGATGCAGTGCATCAGCCATCAGCTGAACGCAACCATATGCCTCCGAACGGCCAGCAGATGGCTGGTAATTCGAAATTAAAATGAAATTTTTGTCACTCGACCAGCAATTAATATGCAACCATGGCGATAAATAATAAACAATAATTAACAACTTTTTTGGGGGTAATGAGTCCGGGTGTGTGGGAGTGAGTGGGTGGGCGGGGGAGTGCGAGTAGGGGGCAGTGCGAGAGATTTATGCAGGAACTAATTTTCAAGGTCATTAGAATGCTCACCGAATGGGGGGATCCACTGACACTGAGCATCCCATTGTTCGGGCTAATGTTTATTGATAATCAGAGACAATGGGCTGGCCCAGTGTCATTGTTGTTGCCATTGTTGTTCGAGCGTAACCCATAAATACTCGGGGCCAGTCAAAACAATTGTGAACGGCGGACCAGGCGGGGAGTTGTCAGGCGCCATTGCTGAGACAATAAACAAGGCAAATCAACGCAATCGATAGGCACTTTGATTTTGGGGCTGCCACAGGCCGGCCACACACCCACTGGCCAGAGTCACACCCACGCGACACAACCACTCCAAATGGCTGGAGCCCAGCCCACTTTGTTTGCCCGCCCCGGCTGCAGGACACAACTATTGTCCTTTTTGGGCAGGCGTGCAGCAAATGGCATAACTTCCGCTTTCGCTTGACTGCTGCAAAATTCACGGAAATTATCAATAAATATGCGAGGCCCGACCCGTAAAATGAATGAAACTGGCAAATTTTTCGCCATATCTCTCTCGCCGCTGTCTCGCTTCTAGCTGATTTTTATGCTACGCGGCACACAATCCAATGTCCTGTGTCCAGTTTTGTGTGCCCCATAACGGAAGCATCATTATCATAAATTATCATTTTGTAGGAATTGCATCCGCTGCGAACCAGAAAAACCTAGCAATAACAACAGAAATGACGACAATTTCAATTGCCGGCATCTCTTCCTCTATATCGCTTTCCTCCATCCCATTTTCCCATCCCATTTTCCCATCCCATTTCCCCCATTGAGGCCCCCCATTATCCCCACTTTCACATATTTTCGAATGCGATTCGAATAGATAGATACTTTTATTGTTTCATTTATTACAGGCCCTCTTTCGAAGCATATTCAAGTGATTATAGATTAGTTTTAGATTTGGATTACATGGCTTAGATAACAATATATTTTATTTTATTAAAAACAAAAAACATTTAGTATTTAAGATTTCTAAAATCTGAGTCAGTCTGGTTCCAGAGTCACGTCATCCCCCTGAACCAGCGACGTTATTGAGGCTGCCACCGCTCTCCGATCCCAAAATGAATCATTCCAATGCCATATAGAATCTTGATCACATCATTATGGATGCCAACACGTGCAGTTTCGAAAAGGGGCTTACCTTTTACTTACTGATGTCTCTATTTGGAATTCATTTTCTTTATTTATGAAATTATAAAAACAGGGAAGCATTTTCAAGGCAAGGCCTTTAAGGCTAATTTAATTCAAAGTCTTTTGGATAATTGTAACTATCCTTGTATACTTTTATAATAATATACAAAAATACACAATTATTAAATAAAGATTTAAAAAGTATTCCTACTACCAGTGATGTTTCCTGTTATGCTGAATGCAGTTTACGGATATTCGACCTCCGATCAAAAATAGCAAATAGCTTATGTAGGTAACAAAGGCAACGATCATCGAGTCGTCCTCCACCAGAACCTCAAAGTTGTCAGCGGTGATCAGGATATGCGAGACAAGGATGAGGATCACACTGATTAGAAACACCGTTACCGCCAGATCTCTCCAGAAGTACCACTCCTTCACCACATCCACGATCTCGAAGAAAAAGGCCAGCACGAAGCACATGGCGCCCACGATAGCTATATTGAAGGGATTAGGATACTTGCCCAACGCGATGAGGAGGAGGGAGAGCAGAAGGAACAGCACAAGGAACAGAAAAGCAACACCCAGGACGATGAACGTCAAGATGATATCCCATTCCATCAGGAAACTGGCCACGCCGAGGGTCATCAGCTCGTAGCAGACGGCAATGACAATATAGTTCCATGGGCGGTTGTACTTGAGAGCTTCGAACAGGTGCATGCAGGTGAGGAGCAGGAAGGCGACGCAGAAGCAGGAAAGGGTGTACACTAGGTGATCCGTCGCATACAGGCACAGCAGTATCCATTGGGGCAGAGCGACGAGTAGAAATATGGCCAATATAAGTACAATTAGACCCACAAACTTTTTTGCGCCAATGCCATTCTCGTTTACAGGCATGATTATCTCAACATATCATTGGTAAATCCTTGTTTATCCTTCCAAAAAAAACTTTTAATTTAGAACATATTTAAAAAAAATTTTTTTTTTTTAGACTTGAAGTCCCTGCGGAAAAGTGAAGTTCTAAACAAAACCACTGTGATTTTTTCAATTTTTTTTTTAATGTTATAGATCAAGTAATAAGTATGAATTGGGCACTTTTATGACTCCACAATCCAATCAGTGTTCACTCGAATACAGTCCACAGCAATTGCACAACCAATGAAAATCAGACAAAAGTTAATGTACAACTTGAAGGCGGTCACCATAATATCGTCCACGACCACGGTCTCGAACTTATCATCAGTGATCATAACGTGAGAGATCAATCGAATTATAGCACTAAAGATAAAGATCGACACCGCCAAGTCGACCCAGTAGTGCCATTGCTGGAGCAGCCTCATGTTCATGATGCAGTAGACGAGGGCGAAGCACATCGAGACAAATGTCGCCGTCTTGACGGGATTCGGATACTTGTCGAACCATATGAGCGGAACGCATATGGTCAATGCGATAATCAGGAGGGTCAGGGCGAAACATATAGTAACGATCGTGTAGACCAAGTGCCACTGTTGCACAAAGGTGGAGCAGCCGAGCGTTAGGAGTTCATAACACAGACTCACGACTATATAGTTCCAGGGGCGGGCATACTCGATCGGTTCCACCAGATAAACAATAATCAGCAACACGTAGGCGATAAAGAAGCAGATTATCGTGTACATCATGTAGTCCGTGGTAAAGTAGGAGATCAGCACCCATTGTGGGAGTGCGAGGACCAAAAGCGCCACAAAAATTAGGAGCGTTACTATGAGAAACTTTTTGGAACTGATACCATTCTCATTCGCAGCCCATATACTCATTCTCGGAATTGACAATTTAATTTACGCGGGATTGTATAAGCAACAATTACATGAAATATATTACAGTGAAGTTTAGATCTACATTACTTTCGTAGGTATTTGGGGTGTAAAATGTCTCATTATTTCTATTTCAATCATCCAAAATATTGAAACCACATAAGTGCAGAATCGGCCCAACCACACCTCATTTGCGGTCCATCGAATAGAGGTCGATTGAGCCTCCTTGGAGAGAGGAAAACAAAAAAAAAAATTGGAAACAGGGAACCGAAGCCAAAAAAACGCTACAAAAATGAAAGGAAAAAAAATGTCACATAAGCCGTCGCAGGACATACTGCAAGGACACTTGAGGCTCAGCAGCGGCCAAAAGACCTTTGAAGTTGGATAAAACTCGAGCCTGGGGAGAGTCCTGTGGGTGGGCCAGTTTGTCTCCAAGGAAATACAAAAAATAAAAGAGGAGTGAACAGGAAAATCAATCTGCGAGTGCTACTGGTAAGAATATGAGAGGCTTTATAATACAATAACAAATACAAGCCACGAAGCGACCTCAGAGTCCAGAGAATGTGCGTGTGTGTGTGTGTGTATTTAAGGATATATATTGCAGCATCATAATGAAATAAAAATAAAAGGAAGTGTTTGGCTCGGAAATTGAAATTGAAAATGTACACACACTGCCACTCACGAGCCGAATGGTGGAAAAAACCAATCAAATGGTGGAAGGTCCTGGACCCCCACTCGTCCTGGTTGCGGTCTTCACCTGACGCTGATTTCGTTCTTAATTTTAATTGAAATTTGTACAGTGTCTTTTTGTTGCCGTTGTTATTGTTGTGGACGCTGCGGTAGCTGGCCCGTTCTTCGTTACGTATAATTACAAGCGATTAAAATCAGTGAAAATTTATTAAATTCCATAAATCAGGACTGGCCTGACCCCTTCCCCTTCCACTCCCCTGCCCGTTCTCCGGCGGCCACTCCCTTGACAATTATAAATTATGCGTTCGTTGCCGGGCGGGCCAGACACCACCCCCCCACCCATCAGCCCATCAGCCCTCGAAATGGCTCAACCACAAAATGTCACTTCACCCCGTTTGCCTTTTCCGACTGACATTAACCGTTTTTTAACCTTCCTGATTACATAATTATATAGGATTCTGGCCGGCGATTTATATCATCATCCACTAAAGTTCTCATAGTTTTCGCAGGATAACACAAGGATGTCAATCAAGGTCCCTCGCTTTCAAAGAACTATGGTTACTGCGGAAACTTGCATTTCAATTCAGATAATTGGGATATCACGAAAACAGATTCACGAACTTGAGATACCCAATCGATTGAAAGCTATCCATGGGGGGTCTCTTTCCATATTTACCTTCATTTCCCGCCGACATTCATCAGGACAAATTGTACTGTCCCACCAAAACAAATGGTATAATAAAAAAGCAAGAGGAATCTGCACAAAAAAAAAAATGAAATCCAACCACAGACAGCAGTTAAATGATGCTACTTAGGCGATAAGACGCGAAGGAACTTCCTCTCCTGGCGAAGAAGGACAACCCCAAGAGCGTTATTTGTTCTGTGCGTTGTCCAAAACAATTTCCTTCCTTAATCACATGCTAACAGCGAGGGGGACGGGCCACCAAAATTGCATTTATCTGACCAAGGGCCAAAAAAAATCAGAAACAGGGAGCTCGCCCAAAAATATATAAATGTACGCTGGAACACTGAGAAAACAGGACGAAGCCCCACAAGATATTAGGTCGTCGGATTCAAACTAATATTTACCAAAAAAATGTGATAATACCTCAGACAACAGTCTATCTTGTTTTCTGAATCTAAAGACTTTTAATTGATAAAAGTTTCAAACAAATGTTGGATTTTTTTTGTTGTATGGAAATATATGGACAGCCCAGAGACAACGTTTCTAATTGTAAAAGATAAAAAAGCAAGCAAACCAACTTTGGGCTGCTAGACATTTCTCGTTAGACCCGACAAACACAAACACAAAAAAAAACGCTGAAGATAAATGACAGGGAAGTTTCTTCCTGGGTGGGTGGGGATGGCGTGGATTTTGGATCAGGACATGGAATGAGGATGAGAATGATGCTGCGAATGGGGACGTGGGTGCGTGTGTATGGGTGAAGACATTTGGCGGCAACTGTAGCATACTTTCGAGTGTCTCTGGGCTTTCAGAACATTCTATGTATGCCAACAGCTTGTCGAGTGGCCCACCCACCTCCACGCTTCCCTCCCTCCCGCTATAGGGGTTCGTATTTTTTTTTTCGGTATTTGTCCTATCGATGTCGCCATAAGTTGTGCAAACCCCTTCAGATGTCGGCCGCCTGCACCGCCTTGTCCGCCTGCCACAATTTCCCCGGCATTTCCCTCTGCTTGACCAAGTGCAAAATGTCAAGTTTCCCCCGAATCCCCCAGAGTGTGCTACAGTGTGTGGGTGTGGCATCCCTTTGATGTTCGACTGGATGGTCGGCTTGTATGCAAATTCGTGTAGCTTATCGGCTGCCGTGTGGCATAGTTCGTTTCTAATGGAAAACACCACCCGAACCTAGGCCAAGCCCACAAAACCGAAATAATCGGACTTAAAGCTGATTATTCGTCGCAATGGGAGCTGACTTATCAGCAGCGATCTGTTTTTGAACAGGTTGGCGATTTAATTGAACTCTCCCTATGGTAGTCCTATAGTCTCTCGGTCATCTGTCGACATTTTCAATAACAATGTCATTGTCATTAAAAAATTGAACGCCACCTTCAAGTTTCTCACTCTGCCTTTGGATTAAAGCTTCTTATTTTCAGTTCCATCTCCGGCAGGCGGACAAATATCATAAATAATCATCGGAAACTAGGCATGAAGAGCCAACTGAGCATTTTCTCATGGCAAATTATCGTAGATTAACGATAATTAAATTTATTGCCCGCCCGAGCAACCCTCGGCGATGGCACAAGGTCCTAACCAACATCATTAGTCGGGGAGGGTGTTTGGTGTGCCCAACATCCGAGGGTCAGTGAGGTAATCTGTCATTTGGCTTCTCAAATCGAACTGCAAATTGAACAATAAACTAATTGCCGTTGCCCACAAATATTCATAATGTATCCTATTGGGTAGGATCGGAAATGCGGGTCGAAAGAATCAAATTCATTTACATTTTGTCCCGAAAATTAAGGAAAAAAAAATAAGTTTTGATTTTTGTGATTATGACTGAACTTGACCTCCATTTGAATATATGACCATAGGGGCGTGTTACCTCACAAAGGCATGTAATGGGATTTTAACTTTTACATCCTTTATTGTTTCCAGGGCCCCACATTGGCAGGGGCAGGGCCGAAGGGAAATTTTTATTGGATTCTATTTTTATTGTCCTACATAAATTTATTTACTTTATGATATTTCTTGCCATTTTTTTTTGAGGGCACATTGATATTTGACAGTTATTGCGGGCACCGGAAACGCCCCATTTTTTCTGGAATTTTTGTCGTGTTTTTCGGTTAGATTTGAACTCCAATATAATATTTAAATAAATTATATTAAAACTGTACATTTCTTATATTTAATGCAAGAAGCAACCATGGGTTGTCCGGAGAAGTGAAAGCAACGAATTAAATAATGAAAGACCAATGAATATTCCCGGGCCGGACTTTTGGTTGATGAAGCTCGTCCAATGCGACACGGGTCAGGGATATTAAATCTTGTTGAACACCCTCGTAAACAGTTTTCGCTCCCACTCCCCCTCACCCTCCTCCTCCCCCTCGTCCGATCAAAACGCTCCCAGCCCCCATCCATAAGAAGTCGTAAAAAATCAGGGAGCGCACGTGTCCTTTTTTTTTGTCCTTTTTTTTATGATTTTTGGCCGCTTGCATGTCCAGGACGGAGATGCGTGAATAATTTTGTTGCAGGACCTTTGGTCACGCTGTGAATCAATCTTGCGGGCACAGGAAGTAAACAACCACCCCCCACAACCCCCCACCCTGACCTCCGAATCAGTGAATATGGGAATTAATGAATGCAATTTTCAAATATTCCATGCGAGTATGAGCAAGTTGACTGGAAACCATTAAGCTTGAATTTCTTAAAGCCCGCCAGATCTACAACAAAATGGAGATTGTTTCAAGAAGGGGGGGAGCGCATTACTCGCAGGACGAACTATTAGCGTTTAGTGCGCATGTTTAAGGTCGGAATCCCCACCAACGGGGAGCAAAGCAGGCGGCAACACTTCCAAGTGGTTGCAACCCCGAGTAACTTTTTCTCCCTTTTTTTGTGTTGCGGCGCGTCCTTTTTTGCGCCATTTGTATTGGCATTTGGCAGTGCGTGCTCCAATAAGAACAAAAGGAATTCCCTCACTCCCTGCTCCACCGCCCACCGTCCTCCCCCGTATCCGCCAATTTTGTTTGTTTGTTTTTTTATTTATTTATTTTTTTATTTTGGGAGCTGCCCTTTACCAGGCCGCATGTCCGCCTGTCCGCAGACACAACCAAAGGTTACTCGAATACCAATGGGCACTTTACGCGACGGGGCTCCGGAGTTGAAAAGGTCCGCCACGCAGGTCCAGCTCCATCACCGCACGCCTCTTTAATTATCGGGTTTCCTTATTTTTCTTAACCATTGTAGTGCTTTTGGGCAGATTTACAAACTTTTTGAATAAAATGAATGCTTTTTAACATATTTTTTTATTTATGTATTTTATGTGTAGTTATTGTCCCTAATTTTATATTATCTAGATATTATATTAGACTGTAGAGCCTGTTAGAATATTATTACTATTTTAATTGAATAACTACAAATTATTTTTAATTTTTTTACTTGATACTCTATAAATATGGCCCCAATGTTCAGTTCCCTTCACAATTCGTGGAGTGAATTTGGAAAAGGTGTCAGGAGGAGGCAAGAGTACCGGGTATCTTTTAAATAAAAAATATATTTTTCTCATAGTTTTCCATTTATTTTTGATTTTATTCATCCTATTATTTACACATGAAAATAATACTATATAAAATTTAAAACTTTGTCAATTAATCAAGGATTAAAAACGCAATCAAACCGCAGTAGATGATAAAAAGGTAGCCGCGGAAACAATCGCAGTTGTACTAATTACTTCCAATTTCCATAACCGCAAGAAACGAGCCACAAAGTGACACCCTGTGGCATTGCAGCGAGGATTGTGGCCGGATCCTGCCACCCGAAAGGATGTGAAACCACAGCAACAACTTATCGTCATCCTCATCAGCGTTGTGAATGAATCTGTCATATTATTTCGGCAATGATGCTAACAACAACAAGGGCTATGTCTACGTTTATAGCTTCGAAAATCCCCCAGTGTGCAATATTTATCATGTCACATAATATTTTTCTGGCATTTGCACGTCACCTCCACACTCTGCCCTCCACTCGCCCAAAGATTGCTGGGTCTCCCTTGTTATCCTTCAGCGCCCTTCTACTTTCGGCCCGAAATCAGCCCCTCGGCTTAAGCAGCTGATACGCACACACCCACACACCCACACACACACACACACACTCTCTGAAATCGCAACCCCTTCGCTTGCCAAATGATGTGGGCGGGTGGTGGTGGTGGTGGCGGAGGCAGTGGGTGGGGCAGCGGTTGGTTGCCAGCCATCAATTGCAGTCATCAACCACCGCTGCCAGGACGTCAGCCAGCCTGATATTACTGTAAAACTTCAACACTCAGTTACACAATAAAATAAATATATGAAATATATACTTTAAATATTAAAAATATAAAATAAATAAATAAAATATATATATATTTTGGGTTTAAGATTTCTTTTATTATTATTACATTATTTATATGTTCAATATATATAATTTAACATCATTCCTCTCAGTGAACTACAAACAAAGCCAAAAAACCCACTCCCACCCATAGAAGCTCATTGAATTTTCTGCTGATTTCATTTCGACTTCTTTTGCTCCGCTGGGAACAAACTTAAAGTGAGTGCGGATGGGTGGTTGGGTGGGTCCGGGTTCGGTTGGCTGATTGTTGTTGTCGCAGCTTCTGTTTTGCCTGTAAATATTTTTGGCAATTGTCGCTTCCCTTTCCCTGTTCATTCCCCTTGAGACCAAATTAATGATGTCCTCCCGTCTGATCCCAAAATGAAAATTACTTGGAAATTACTCTTAGAAACTGTTGGCCCGCTTATAGGACTTTAAGGACTCTATTAACCCGTCAAAAAAATTGAAAAAAAAAATATCACATAACTTTGTATGCTATACAATCTAAAAATCTAAAATAAAATAAATTAATTAATAAAAAGTAACAGAATTAAATACTCTCTAGTCTCTAATGTTAAATAGTAACTCACTCTAAACTCTGTCAACTTCCGCAAACTTCGGTTAACCTCCAAGATGTTATTCATGGCTAACTCTGAAAGCTTGGGCCTGGTCCAAGTGTCCGCCTTTCAGACATTACCCTCAGAATTTTCATCCATCAACACCTGAACAGAATCGCAGACCCCGACCTGAGAACTGAGCTGGAAAAGATGGGAAAGAATGTCGCCGAGTACCGAGTTCTGAGTGCCGAGGACGTCGGACCGCACTTGAGGCGCTTCAGCTTCATAGAAGGAGCGGCAGCTGGCCAAGTACCGCGCCGCCATCATCGACAGCAGCGACGTCGTCCTTCCTCGCAACACTCTCAATTAAAATGTCCTCGCTTGGTAAGCGTGAGCGTTCAAGAGGCCATGAAAACTCCTTATTACACAGTGTCCTTATTGTACAGTGGCACTGTAATATATTTTTTAGAAATGTTTTTGGCAATTTTCAGTCATATATTTATAGTGGAACTATAACAAGGTCTAGGGAATATAATACTTCCATGGAAACACTATATTTTTACCCCCAAAAATGTCCGAAAAATGTATTAATTTTTATTTCTAAGATTTGAATTAAAACAAAAATAAATAAAAATTTGTTTCAAAAAATTTCTCTTTGTGCCTCGAACCACATCTAACCCGAACCAGCAAGAGTTCTTGGCACCTACGTGTTAATAACGCGAAATGCGGTGAAATTTCTGTTTTTCAAGCACGCACTTGAGCTTGCCACGCCCCCGAGTCCTTGCCGCCCACCACCGACCAGCTTGAAACAGAAACCCTCGGCAGGGCAAGAGTAGAAAATACAAATTTTTTACCAAACCAGAAATCATTGAGTGAGTTGGCAACACTTGGTGTTGGCCCAAAAGGAGAGTTCTCTGTTTCCAAAAGGGGGTAAGGGAAGGGTATGCGACTAAAAAACACTTTAAAGAAACCAACAAAAAATTGTTTAATTTTGTGTAAGTTTTTTTTTTTTTTGGAAATTCGAAACACTTCAAATATTTGGAGTGAAGAAAGCCAAGCCAAAATGTTTGGACAAGTTGTCGCCAGGCGGAGGGAACTCTAAAGAATGGACATGGGAAATTTTAAACCCACTTGCCAGCTGCCTAAAGGGCAGCACTTAAGAGGCCCTTCCCCAACTTTCCGCTCAGCCCGTGTTTACTTTTCCAATATTGACATGAAAATATTTACACAAAAATACAAATCGCGACCTCACTCTCCGCCTATCTGGCTGCTATTCTTGTAGTAGCGGAAGTTTCAATTTTTTCAGTGTTGTATGTCCTTTGCAAAGGGTATAGGCCATAATTGAAATATCTAATATAAGATTACTTAAAAAAAAAATAATAAATAATAAATATTAATATTATATCTATAAAACCCAGTCTTTGTACTTTTATAAATAATATTTTAGTTCTATTACCAACTATTATTCATAGCGTATTTACATCTTCGGTGAAATCAAGTGTCCTTCCCATCTTGTGGGTATTTTTTGTGTCTAATGTTGTGTCTGCTTGTCGTCTACAATTTCCACATGTGGGTTTTGCTTGAAAGGTCCTCTGGAGAAAAGTTTCTTAGCTGCAGCTGGAGGGCACCAATAAACGTCAGACGCGTGTCAGGGCGCGTCCTTTGTATCCTGACACCTCCATGGCTGATTTGATCCGAACTTTGGAGAACTTCTAGAGCGGCAATGGCTTGAGTTAGGCAGGACAGGTGGCCTTTTGGGATATTGTACAGGTGAATAGGATGTACTTGTCCAGGATGCGGAAGCTCGCTCTTCTTAAGTGCTTCTCATTTGCATTTGCGTAGGAAATATTAAAAATATTAAATAAAATGGTAAAGGACACTGTTCTTTTTTTTATTCAAACTTTACCATAATTTACAGAACTAATCGCCTTACATTTATGGTAACAGGGCCAATGAGATTATGAACTCCCCCCCTGAGATAGAAATCCTTTCCCATCCCTCCAGAGCCCTTATCGGGAAACAGAACTGCCAGGACACACGCTTCGAATTAGAAAAGGAAACTTGTGTATGTACGACAAAATAAATCCCTTTGACTAATAAAATTAAACTGATAACTTAACTATAACCAAACATGTCGCTCAGCCGAAAACACCCAAAAAAAAAGGTCACACCACCCCCCCTATTACCGACTTGAAGAGCTGCGAATCTCGAAGCGAAAACTTATGTCAGCGGCACGCGTCCCCGGCACGTGACCCCGACATGAAAATCACGCTCAAGATCACTCAGCGGGCAGCGGGCAGCCAACAAGCCCAAATGGTTGGAACCCGGACGGGGGAGGACCCAAATACTGGAGGTGATGAGTGCCTGTGTGCAGATGCTTTTAAATTTAAATCGAATCAAATTGATTTGCTTACAGTTCCAGTCTCATTTTTGGCGCAATTGGACCGGGCACTGAAAGAAACAAAAATATTTATTATACATTTTATAAAAAAAATATATTTTCAATAAAAGTTTCTTCACAAATTAGTTTTTATTTAAAAATGAAAAATTCTGACACATAAATATTTTTATATAAATATCTAACTATATACATATCTTATAAAAATTTAAGTAAAAAATTTCTCCAAGTGCATTATCAATTGGCACGCCCACTCTTGGAATAAAAAAAAAAAAAAGAGAAGGGGTGCGCACTGCCCTGTCCGTGGCACTGCTCTTTGTTTAGCCATTTGGCAAGTGTTTTGACAATATTTATTTGAGTCTCTACCACCCCACCCATCCCCGCCTGCGGCATGCCCCCGACCCCCTTGTTCCGCCCGCCCCACATTCGTGCCACTGTTGGGTAATTTGATTTCCTCGGCGCTCCCATCATCTGCATCCTTGACGTTGGACACGTTTCTGCCTAATGGAGTTGCTCGAGTGGCGTGAATTTCAATTAAATTAAATCAAAATGTTGCATTTTTTATTAAGGCCATTAGCAGCACACACGCACTGCCTCTGCCCTCTGCCCTCCGCCCGCCGCAAAGCGGGCTCCCCTCGGGCTCCCTAGTCACTTAAATTAAGTTAGATACCTGCTAGCGAGCACCAAGGAATTTGTATCTTAATATGCATAATGAAGTGCCAGACTTGACTTGCCAAGCGTGGATGCCGAGGTGGCAGGACCACCTCCAGTAATCAGGGATAGGATATGTTATATAGAAAATCGCCCAAGGCTTCTCTCGTCATTTTTATTTAAAATTTCAACAAAAATAAACTTTCAAACCGAACTCTGTGAAATGTGAAGCACCGGAGTTGCAAGAAATAAGGAAGCACACGGTTTGGGGCAAGGTTGGGTGTTGCCCCATTGTTGCATGTGCATTAGGAGTAATGCTGGCTGCTGCTGCAAAAAATCTAAATGTTGCAAGCGTGGGCGCGACTTTGAGTGGCAATAAACAATGCATAATGAGTTGAGAGTCTCGTTATTGTTGTTCTCGTCCGCCGCCCAGACCGTGCATTAGGCAAACAGGTAATTTAAATTAAAACCAAACAATAAGCCCAGCTGCCGTTTGAGGAAGGCGCGAAAGCATTTCGCTCTTAGGAAATTGCAAATTAAGATGGTAATACTTTTAGGCCCATTCCTCTGGATGACCGGGTAGGTCCACCACGAATCGCACCCGGACTAAGTGGTATTAGG
Source organism: Drosophila atripex (assembly GCA_035045925.1). Taxonomy (NCBI): domain Eukaryota; kingdom Metazoa; phylum Arthropoda; class Insecta; order Diptera; family Drosophilidae; genus Drosophila; species Drosophila atripex. The sequence goes on from JAWNOP010000070.1 coordinate 14,381,061, forward strand.
TTCTTAATTATATACACACTTGCGAAAATAATAAAAAAAAAAATAATCGATTAACTTCTTGAATTTGAAAATTCTTAGGCAATGAATAAAATAAATAATTTAGCTAACGAGTTTGTTTCTGCAGACCTTGTAAATTTTAGAAATCTGTAGGATACATTATTTCCTGTCCTGTCGATCTATGTTTGTTTTGAGGACCAACTTCCTTTGAAATGGTTTGGCGCCAAAATGGCTGTCTACAGATAGGGAATCCCCCTTAAAAAACTCAACGAAAAGTTAATGACTATCAATGTTCTAGTTTCAAAATTTCACAGTTATTGGTATATTTTTTTAAGATTAAGATATGTATTTATTCCATATTTATCAATTTTTACTCCAATAGTTTTCGTATTTATTTTAAAATTTGTGACCATATAACCTTTTAAATAACATTCCTAATGAAGAGAAATTCCCTCATGATTTTTGATAAGTTAACTTGACTCTATATTTATGGAAAAGTGATTAACTCTTTTTTGTTAGAAATTTAATTCTTACATCAAATTACTTAAAAGTATATAATTTCAAAAGCATTTTTTTGTTTATACTTATTGAGGGGAAATGTATCAATTTTCTAATCTCATATAAAAACAAACTGCATATGGAACCAGACACATATATCTTTATGATTTATGAAACATTTCAAAGATCCTTAAGGATTCACAAAATTAATCCTAGATCTAAGCAGTTCAAGCAGTGCAATACCAACGCTGCCGGACCTCAAATAAATGATTCATTTAGAGGAAAACCGCTAGAATGATACCGTCACACTGATATGGCAGCACTGATTCGTCAGCTGTCTGGCAGCGCCAACCAAAGCCGAGACATCCGGCAACACTACACCTACAAAACAAACACTGAAGTCAATTTTTTAAGATGTGACAGCAGTAATGCAAGCGTTTGTTTATAAATAATCCAAGCGCATTCGACGCCTGCTCTCTGTGCCTTGTTTTTGTTAACGAATAAATGTGCCAAGTGCTCGAGTACCCCGAGAAAAGCGGAAACGTGTGACGGCAGCTGGTCGAAAGCCATGGGAACTGTCCTGTAAACTGATTTAACAAAAGAATTGAACGAAAGTGCAGTGCCTCACGGGCTCGGGGAATAGCAATGCACAAAATGGTCAAATTATTCCTCAGGTAAATGCAAATGCCACGAAAAAATAAAGGTGGACGGACGACTGTCTCTTCGTCTCTCTTAGCACGGTGTTATTTTGATGAATGACGTAAGCGCGCCGCTGTGGACCCCACATAACAACAACGCTCTGGCTGTTATTTTTTTTTTTTTTTTTTTGTTGGGCCCCAAAAACAAGGGGAAACAACAACAAAAAGGGCAGCATAGACAAACTTTTGCCTGTGTGCGTGTGTGTGTGTGTGTGTGCGGCGTGCTCCCCACTCACCTATGCACCAACACCAACAAAAGTGGCGTCGTTGGCTTTTGTTTCTTCGAAAACGTGCTCGGGATAAGAGCGCGCCTAAGAGAGCCGGCCGCCCATTGTCTCTGCAGTGTTATTTCTTTTTTTGGTCAATGACCTAAGCTTTTTGCCCGTTAGTTGGGGATAGAGTGTGTTGGTGTGAGGTGGGGATGTGTGTGTGTGATCACCCCAAAAAGCAGGCGAAAACTTTTGCTGGAAAAGTTTGCTTTGTTTTTTCGTTTTAAGGTTACTTTTGATTTACCGCTAGTCTGTATACTCTTTCGAAGGGTATTCCCATTTGAAAATAAAGTATGAAAAATAAATATATTTCAAAAACCAATCCACTTATTCACATAAATATATTATTAATCATTAAATGTAATCTTTAGTCATTCAATATATGTTAATAATTATTTTAAAATAATGTATGAATCAGAAGACAACCCTGACCCCTCTATTATACCTCTCACAGTCTACTCGATCTTCATTTTTCCTCGTTGTTGTGACACTTTTGACAATAATTTTAAGTCTATGCACTGAATCGCAGCGAAGGCGGAAGCCATGGCACCCAGAGATGTAACACTTTGATGAATTTTAGCAAAACAAATGCCAACAAAAACAAAAGAAAATTAATAATCAACATGTGAGAGCAAAAATGCACTGTTTATGCGTAAATAAAGTAAATATTTTTGTTTTGTTTTTCAATTGAAAGGTACACAAGAGGAGATTACGATAAAGAAGGAATTGCTGTAGGAAGTCGTCTCTTCTCTTCTGTTTATGGAGATTAAATAATTTTCAATATTTTTTTGGTTTAAAGACTGAGATGTAAATATTTATTTATAGATTTAAGGTTATGGGCTCTTGTCGGTTAACATCCAAATACCTTGAATCTACAAATAAATTAAAATATTTTTTTTACAGAACAAAGAAGTAATAGGAGTAAATATTATGAAATATATAAATTTTGTAAGGTATCTCAAAGTCGGATACCATTCCCGCTCTACTGGTCTCTGAATGAAAGAAGAGAAAATCGTGCGAAATGATAAACCCAAATGGGTGGGAAAAAGCTCTTCTCATTCTTATTTGTGGCTCGTGGCTCGTGTTCTGGCCTTAATCAGACAGTACTCTGCGTACGATCATCAGGAAGAACAGGAAATATTTTTAAAAATAATATATAAAGTAATTTTACTGTTAAAACACGAAAATATACGAGCCATAAGAAATACGCGCGACATTAAAATGGCAAATACAAAGGCATATCATTACTGAAGGTCGTTTTTGTTTGCTTGCCATAAAAATATTTTCGACTCTACGGCAAATAATACAGCCATAGACCTCAGGCCCGAGTGAGGGCTTTGTTATCCAACCATTTGCTTATCGGGGCATGGATTTGAAAGCGTGCTTTTCTGATGGATACCTGATTGAATTGTCGTTGGTATGTTAGTTTTTTTTTAGCAACTAATCGCCTGCCAGTTATCAGCGGAAAATAAAAAAAGAGCGTAATAGCAGAGTCCAGAAGGTGGGCCATTCGAACACTGAATACCTGAACAGCTTGATTTGTCAATCAACTGGCAATCAGTTGCCAATCAAGCCGCTACTACGCCCTAGAACCGAGCAATTCCACCTTAGCGAGTGGGTGAGGTGAATACTATTAGCTATACTATGTACTTACTACTAATAGTATCTGAAAAGCGAAACAATGATTGGCTAGTCGGCCAATCAATATCTAGAAATCGTTTTCTTTCAAGAGAGTGATTAGTTCTGAAAGTATTTCCTTGGATCCAATGGTTAAGATACTTCCCTCGCAGTACCCTTTGATTAAATGTTATCCGATTCAGCCTAATTGTTTATTTTAAACAATATAATCTTGTTTGTTGAGATTAAGACCGCAATGTTTTCTTTAATGCTTGTACTGATTGTTTGTATTGAAAAGAATGTATCGTGTAATTCCACGATAATCCGGAACCGCAAATTAAAGCAAACTCAATGTTTTCACCTTGTTCCACCTTGTGGCAAGCAATTAATTAGGCTTAGATGAATTTATGGCCACAATCTAACCCGAGATAACCCAGCAGCCCACAGTCGAATGGCATCATCGCGGAATGCTCATAAAAGGCGCGTCTATGACAGCATCGGCCCAGCGCTGGTGCCGTGCACATTTTTTCTGTATTTTTGGCCAATATAATAGCAGAAATACAGAAACGGCAAGAAACCTAAAACAAAGCTGAAACGAACGTCTTGAATCTTGGACATGTGCGCCAATCTTTTTGAACTTTCGCATTCGTGGCAGGCGAAACAAGTGCCAAGAGCAAACCCTGACATACATTATAATTTGTAGCAACGCCCTCCTTTTTTTTTTATTTTAGAAAATATACTATTTTTTATGAACAATTTGTTTTTTTTTTTTTTTTTCACCTACACGCGCGCGTAATCCCATTTAGAGCGGCATCAATAAATTTTCGTCTCGGCCGAGCAGATATAGTCAGATTCCTATACGTTATTGGATGTTTTTGTTTTTTGTGATGCGAATATATGTTTTTCCCCCCGTCCATTTGGCGGAATTGTCTTCGACCCGCCCACTGACAGCTGTTGACAATCACAGGCCAGCACACGGGGCAAAAAAAAGGTAAATATGGGCACCTGGTATGCTATCCCTATAATGGTAGGGGTGCTGAAAAAAAAAAATACTTATCTATACTTTAATCCAGGGAGTTTCTTGATTAGTCATGGGGTTATTGGTCAATTACAATCTAGTTTCGCATTTTTTTGGTCATGAGTAATGGCCATAAGGGAGCTGCTCTTGACTAGCCGGTGAGTGTTTTATTTGAATCATATTTTAGTGTTAGTTGGCACAACTTTCATTTGAGTTTTCATCCAATAGAAAGTCATCCCATCCCACACTAATAAAAAGAGAAAGTATCGAATCAAAAGTAAAAACAATGGCACATAATTGTTAGATAAAATATAATATTTTAAATCAGATAACTACAATTTATATTCTCGATTAATATGGCTAAATTAATTATAGCACTTCGATGAGAATTTAAACTTTTTAGCAATTTCCAGCTCGCGCAGTCTTTTGTTTGTTTGTTGAATTTTTCGCTGCATTTGGAGTGTGAATTGTGGTGTTTACCTCGTCCAGTGTCGTTTGCTTCGATTTGATTATGTATTTTGTGTTGTGGATATGGAGTTGTTGTGTGAATTGATTTTTGGAGGGTTTTTGGTCAACAGTTTTTTTGGTTAAACAATCGAGAGTGGCCCACGCGCTGGCTGCTGCTTCTTCTTCCCACTCAATTGGCAGCATTGGTCAAAAAAAAAAATAAAATTTGTTTGTTTTGAACGTGTGCTTGGCTCTCTTTGTCTCTGGTAGGGGACTCTCTCTTTGTCGCACTCACTCTCTCTCTCGCTCTCTTTGGGGGCGCTTTGGGGCAAAGCAGCGATCGATTGTACTTCTGTGGACACCGCTGAACAGCGCGACTCATTCGCTTGCGTTGGCCCGACGCGTTCACAACGTTGCGTATACGCCCCGTGCTGCCGGCCGTGTGCATGTGTGTTAGTGTGCCTGAGAGCCGACCCTGTGTGTGTCCGTGTGAGCGCGCGAGTGTCTCTTCAAGAGTTCTCTTGATATTTGACTTCCGTTCCGATCCCATATAGCAGCGATCGCCTCTAGGTGTGTGTGTCTCTGTGTGCGTGTGACTCTGTGTGGCATAAAATCATTTCTAAATTTATAAAATAAACGCGTACCCAGGAGTCTCCCTCTCACTGGTAGAAAGAAACAAGAAAATAAAACATCCCAAAAACCCAAATCAATTTAATCTTTGTGGAAAAAAGATGTATATTTGTGCATAAATATTTGGCAAGAGCACCCATACTCTCGACCAGACGCCGCCCACCCATACACCCATTGCAAGTGCCAAACAACATAAAAGTGGGAAATAAAATATTAAGATTTATTTAGCCAGACGAGAAAAACAAAAAAATAATAATAAGATTGAAGAAAATTTTCAGTTTCCGCTGCATTTGAATTATATTTATTGTTTTGCCTTTTTTGCCTTCTACATATTCAGTTTTTGAACATTGTTTATTTTCGCTACGATTCTTCAGTTGAAAGTGAAAGCGGCGTCGTCCACCACCATCGGGTGCCACCTCGAGAAATGTCGCTGCCGGCCAGCTAAGATCGCAGAATGGACAAGTTATGCAAATGAATGCCGCCGAATCGAATGTAAAAAGCTGAATAGAAAGCCACAATTGAACCAAAATGCGCCTGCAACAGCGTTACGTTACCAATCCGGCAGCACCAACAAAAACACAAACAAACAATAACAATAACACTAACAACAACAACAACAGCAGCACCAACTCTAACAACAACATCAGCATCAAACGAGCCAAGAAGCTAACAACCAACAACAACAGCAACGGCATCATCAAGTCGCGCTCCGCCAACGGAAAGCAAGCGACCGCAAAATCGAATACCATGCCACCCGCCACCCCACAGCCCCTCAGCCCGGTCCGCCACCACCAGCTACTAATGGACCGGGACCTGGAGGCCGATGCGGTTCTCCAAGCCAAGCTTCCGGCATCGAATAGTTCCCGAGACATCGACGAGGATGAGGTCGAGGAGACCACCACTACCACCACCACCTCCGTGGAGCTGAGATCTTCGGCGAGCTCTCATTTCCGGGCCTACACCACCATCCGGAGCAATTCCACGTCGGCGATTCTGGCCGGGGCTGGACTGCCGCCCCTCACCCCCACCGGCACCCTGCTGTACGCCCGCCCCCGCACCCTAAATGTCCACAATGTCTGCCAGACGCCCGCGCAGATCACACAACTGTTTTTTGGGTATGTTTTTAGTTTATTTTTGTTTGTTTTTAGTTTTTTATTACATTTTGGTTGCACTAACTAACTTATTATTTAAAAAAAAACAACTTCATTACTTATCTTTGGTTTATAATTAATTTTTTTAATTTTCACTTTATCGAAAAACTATTTTACAATAAACAACAATACACCCTGGGAAAATCGGCATAAACCTCAAGGTTGTGAATAAAATTTTCCTTAAAAATTGGCAATTTATCATTCATCTCCATTTCTTGTCAATTGGGAGGGTCAAGCTCTTTCTTTTGCTCTCGACAAGGTCACCCAAAGAATAAATTCCAGATGGGTATTCGCATAAATATTTATGCTTTATTTTCCGGAAAAGGTGCTAGTACTGAGAGTGGGGAGAATAAACAGTTTCAACCTTGGATTGGAAATAGGAAAATGTTTCACTTCATTATTTTAACATATGGGCCTTGAAAGTTACAATTAAAATGGAAATCAAAGTTCAATAATCTCATTGGGGGCTTCGGTAAATGCACTTTTATCATTAAATTCATTTAGGATTTGGGGTTATTCACTTTCATCATTTTTTTTTTTTTTTTGTTCATTATTCAATAAAAGTTCAATACGCTCCACGTTGGGCGCCAATAACTGCCACGCCCACTCTGCCCCTCTGAGCAGAGAACTGCGATTCGTTCGCTCCCAATCGCGATCTCGATTCTTGGCAGATTTTGTCATCGTTATTTTAAAACTGATATATTTATATTTATTTTGCGCGCGCTCGAAAGCAGAAAACGAAAAATATTCAATTAAATGAAATTACCACCGCGCCCCGGGACTCGCTCGCTCGATCTCCGATTCTGTGTCGCTGTGTGAAAATTCAATGAACTTGATCTTTGTGTCCGCACAGGAGAGGGAGAGCGCGTGCATTGCATTTATTTCTTTGTTTTTCCGTTTTGTCAATTGGAATTGAAATTCAAAATAATAACAAAGCATTAATATGTCACAGCGGGCTGTAAACACGAACTCACTCACTCGCAAGCATCGAGTATCGAGTGCGATTGTCGATATCGAGTACACGCTGTAGAATGGACATTTGTCTCAATTTGCATATAATAAAGTCATAAATAAGCCAGCAAATTGTCACTTTTATAACATATTTATTGAGCACATTGCCTCCAGCGGAAGGTGTCTCTTGCTATGGTTTTTTTGATTGCCGAATATTTGTTACTCTTTTTGGGGATATATTTTGTTTTATAGAAGCTCTTGGTTGAAAACTTTATTATTAATTTGCATTTTGAAGCCAAAGTTTATCTTACAACCAAAAGCTGATAATTTTACTTAAGATAGTATCATTAATTATGTGACAGCGTTCCTCAGAAAATAATAAAATCAACCGACTCTGAGTACTCTTTTAGGTGATATTCATATTATTTTAAAAAGCATCTTGCTTAAAATCTTAAACCACCAAAAGCTCATCATTTTCCTTGGATATCCTTCCCTTTATTGGCCGTACAAAATGTGACAGGCCCTCAGAATATAAAAACCAGACTGTAGGTACTCTTTTTTAAGCATCTTGCTTGCATCATTTTCCGTACAATATGTGGCAGTGTCCTCAGGAAATAATAGAAACAAGACTCTAGATTAAAAATATATGTTTGATGCTCAGTTTTTTTTGCCAACTCTTTTTGGAAGTCAACCACACCCAAACCCAATCACGGTATGTGGATGTGGGTTATAAAAAAACAAAGCACAATTCATTGAATGTCTGGCTATTGCTCTTGGTCTCCTGCTTCCCACCGTCTTCGTGGTCGATGATGTTATGGCTGATATTTAATTTTAGCCATGATCTATAGCCGACTGACCTTCTTCGTGACATGGACAATTTGTAAGCCATGCTGCGACACGTGTTGGCGATTGCCAGAGTAATGCACTGGACGCGGATGGAGGAGGATGGATCGCTTATGGAAAGGCGTCAACTAATTTGTACTCGTAAATCACAACTGACTGCGATCATTAAAGACTTTATATGACCAGTGAGACACAAAAGAGGTTTAATTAAAAGACTTGAATGCGTTTGGCTTTGTTTTATTTCGCCTTGATTCAATTGAGAAGCTCTCTGGGGCCTGGGGCCTGGGGCCTCGCCGGCGCGTCCATTGATGCTACAATAAATCAAGCATTGACCGGCCAAATGTCGTCCGGCGATGCTCCATGATGGGTTTATCAAAGGCACTTCAATTCCGCTAAATGCCGCATTCTTTGTCAATTATTCTAGTGGCTCTATTTGTCTTGTTTCGAGTCGCCTTCATGGGTTTATTGCTTTGTTATTCTGCCTCATGGAAAGTGCATTTATCAACATGTATTCGCGATATTGTGATTTATTTTTAAATTGCTTGTAGTTTATACAGAAATCCAGGCGGATAATTTATTTAATGAAATGTTAAGTAGCACAATGACAAATAGGGTTTCCAATCGGACTTAACGGAAAGTTTTAAATTGAATCTTTGGGCTATTTTTAGGAGATTTGTAAGTCCGGATTGGAAAGAGACTAGCCTGGTACTTGTAGGTACAGTATATGATGGAAATCGGGAGAAGTCAATTAGGAAAATTACTTGCCAACCCGATATTCTCACACATCGAGTGCTTAAAGCTAATGGGAATGGAAATCCATTGCGGAACTACGGCACGTTGGCAAATAAATAATAATTCTATGGTCTGGGAAATGCATTAATTATTCATTCGACATAATTGAGAAACGTGCTGTAAACAATTAATCGAAAGACTCCAGAGAGCCGGGCCGGGCCGGGCAGGCCAGGCCGTGTGATGTAAACACATCCAGAGCCAAACATAAATACAGAATACTACCCAACTACCCTGCACTGAGCTAATCGTTTAAAAATACCAACAATGCAGCTGCAATAATCGACTAAGAATAGGCCAGTGTCGTGGAGAACTACTTTTATAGAGTTAAGGCCCCAAACAATGGGCTATCTGAAGAGCATGGTGAAACTGTGCCGATAACATTTGTCGATAAAGTCGCGTGATTACGGGCCATGGATGAGCCAATTAATAGTCATCTCCGAAAAGGGCTCCTTCTACACTAATTTCCTTTCCATCGGTTGAGGTCATCGGGCAATGAGTTATCGTATAATATTTGCTAGAAAATTTAATTGCGATGATCTTGACTTGATGGCCGCAACCCGCCAGAGGCAGCTCTTGCTTTCAGTGCCATGCCCCCGGCCATAAAAATCTTCAAAATGCAAACTAAATAAAAGTAAAAAGCGCTTAAATAATGTTTTCTGTTTGCAATGTTTACGTACGTACCCGTCGCTTTATTTACGCGAGAGCATGTTCTAAAAATAATGTGCATCGTCCGAAAGCCGAAAGAAAGTGTGAATTTTTTGAGGGCCATTACTGGGGGAGGGGGCTACTCCATAATTTACAAAGCAAACACCTATAAACAGTGGCCGCAAAAAGCAAACAACGACATTTGAAAAAGAATAAACCATATACTATATAAAGATCTCATCAAATCATGTGAGACCACAAAAAGAAAATATATAGATACTAATGCAAAAAAAAAGATATAATAGAGCAAGGTTTTTTATAGATTTTTTTCCACTTTTCCGCCAAGTAATGATGGTGCACATAAATCTTGTCGATATAAACAAATTTTAAAGATACTTTTGAAGGATATTATTTTTAAACATCTCTTGTACCGATTTCAGAAACAATATCTCATAGAGATGGAAGCTATGGAAGTCATTCCTTTCCGCTCTCATCACTTCGTTCGGCGAATCCTAGTGCTTTCAAACCTTGTGACCCCGAATTCCAAAGTCTTTACCCACATCCGTGCCCCGGACTGACTCACATTTCACCGATTTGCATTCGCAGTCGAGCGACCATTAGCGACAGCCAGATGTCGAACGGATCGGTGGCACACTAACCTTGCGCAAAAAAAGTAAATATATGTATGTGCGGAGAGTGGGCCCGATTGGTTGGTATAGTTCTGGCCGCTTATCGATCGCTCGGATCTGGGCTTTTGGTTCTTTGTTAGTCGAACCGAATATGTAACCTATTTATTTTTGAAATGTTGACCTCATACGCACGATGAGGCCTAAGTGGGAGTAAATCGATAGCGACCGAATACGTCGATGACAACTTCATTCAGAGCACCATGTGGGGATGATTGAGCGACTGACTGACGGACTGACTGACTGCCTGATTGACTGACTGATGGACGGAGTGGTTAAGTGACAGTGTGACAGCCTGTGGGCCGTGCGACGGGTCTCAGTTCGGCGCCTTTTGTTCTCGGCCTACGGGGAGAGCGACAATGGTCGTCGACTGTCGGGCTCACTATCTCGATACTTTCAATCAGAAAACGATAATTCATGACATCACCTCACCATCATCGGTCCGTAACATCACCGTCCGTGCTCTGTCCCCTCCCCCATCCAGATAGTCTGAAAGCCCCGAAAACCCGAAAGTGTTCTTCCCTTTCCGCTCGAGTGGCACACTTAATTGGTTATTTAACACAATATTAAATAAATGTGAGCCCTCCAGCCTGACCCTCCCGGCTCAGGGTTCTCCGGGCTTGTTGTAATTCCTATTAATATAATCCACTCCATAATTTGTATTTTTTCTCGCCATGACATCAAAAGTTCGTGAGCGATTGAACAAAACACAATGTTTACTTCCAGCTTGGGCGAGTTTGGGCGATTTTCTTATAATCGAAAATTCATTGAGCAGAGCATGCTCTGGCGGGGGATGTGGAGCCACTAAAAAGTGAAATAAAAAATGAAAAGCGGAAAGAAGCACTGCATGCGAAGGGAATCCAATCAGTTGCCCGTGCGCGCCTCTAATGAGCGGTCGTGTTGTCTGCATCTCGACTACGAGCTTCAAACTTGTTAGATTTGGAAAATAATTCAATTTTAAATTAATTCATTGTGTGTCCTTTGTTGAGTAGTAGTTGGTCCTGATTTTGATGAGAAAGGATAACAGGAATTATATTCTAAAAGTTAAAGCATCTCTGGAAATGAAGCAAATCTTATGGTAAAGGATTAAATACTTACTTTAAAATAAGGATCTAATACAGGATATATAATATTTTTATTGATTTAAAATTTATTATTACATTTTTTGAATTTTTTTTTAATATACATATTTTGGTATCTTGAATCAAGACTTGAATCGAATTCTTAAGAACCTATATTAAAAGATAGTTCCTTTTTCATGGTATTATTATATAGTTTAATATGGTAGGATTATTATAGTATTATGGTATTATTACAGTAGATGTAGGATACTACTCACAGGATACTCTCCTGGTTTAGATTGTTGATCAGTTATATGGTAATAATAGTATTTTTAATTTATTTCATCCATTTAACCTGCAATCCAAACATAAGTTTGCATTTAGTCAACGAATAACATGAAATCTTCTTTAAAAGGACCCTAAACTTCAATCTATTTCCTTTCAATTTTCGTATAAACCTCATATTTATTTTATAATTACTTCCTTTAAAACCCGAAATCCAAGGAAAGTCCCTATCTCAGTTTTCTGCTGGCCCAAGAACATCAATTTTCTTTTTCTGGAGAATGATCGAATTGATCGTTTACCAGGCAATACCAATAGACTTGGGAACATAGCCGATCTACTATTCGATATCGCAGCAATAGGTATAGAACTGAACTCCTCCCCACCTGGTGTCGGCCATCAGAAGTTGCGATTAGATTAGATGCCAGGCCGATAAGGCAAATCACATTGTTCACTCCAGAAAAACCAAACAAGATTGGGAATCAGACCTCTTAGCCCCAATACCAGGCGGCAATACAGTTGGCGTCTAGCCGGAGACGCCTCGATAGGACTGCGGAGGGTCTTGAAGGTAAACAAATTACGGGCAAGTGATATCATGGCGCTCCACAATTTTGGTATACAATCGAATAAATAATAAATAAATGCAAACATGGGGCGAAGGCGATGGAAATATATAAATACGAAATGCGAATGGTAAAGTGTGCTGGATGGATGGTTGGATGGGAGCTTTAAAAATAAACGTTGATGTCACAAGCCGCATTCGAGGCGGTGTGCTGAGGAAGGCAAGAAGTGGAAGTAACAAGCGAAGCTCTGAATAAAGCGAAGAATAAAAGGTTATAGGACAACGACTCGGCTGTAATCAAGATATGAGCCGACCCGAGCCGCAGTCAACTAAACTGATTCCCAGACAGGCGATGACGCTATACATACATATCTTTTGCAAACTATCTTCTTGGTTCTCGTTGGCCTAACTAACTGCTTTGTGAAAGCCAAACGCGCAACGCTTGCCGCATTGTTGGCGTCCGAATTCTGGCCATATTTGCCCAGACTCTATAAATAGTCCCTTGTCGAAAGCGGCAGCCCGCCGAAGAGGCAACGTTTTAAAAATAAACAAACCACAATTAATCAGATAGAGTCACTCTTGCGGTAGGGTTTCATCCACACGAAAGACAAAAGGTTGAAAGTAATAATTATTACAAACCAAAAAAAATCAACTATCATCAATTCCATTAGATGATCCGCCTTTGAGATTAGCCAGCAGCATCATATTGATTTCCAAGAATGATTCATTATCGGGATTTAGAATCAAAGTTTCAGATGTAAAGATGACATTCATGGGAAAGTCTTAATTGTATTGTTTTCTCTGGAAATTTCAAGTTCCTGGAAATAATTTTCCACAGAATTATTCAACTTGAAAATATTTGCATTGTCTGTCAGAGCTTATCTGTTTAAAACAGAAATTAAAAGGTGAATTTAATTTACCTTTTTGATAAAAACACTTTTTCTCATTTGTCTTCTTTCCAAATACTTATCTTCAAGTCAAGATTGTAGTCCTTTCGAAAACACAATTAAAATATTTAAACATGTATATTTGTTAAAAAAAAACATTGCCAACTTTGAAGGCAACCCTCGCTAAAATTCCCTACTCCAATTCCTTTCATTGTTCTCTTTTTTTTTTTTTTATTTTGCACCTCAGGCTCTAGTAAATGGCATTAGAAGTTTGATTTATTGACATGGCACCTAATGAGGCGATATCTGGCTAGGGATATCTGTATCTGGTAGAACACATCTGATAGTATCTGATAGATAAACGGCCCAGAAAGTGGAAACAGTTGGAAACACAAACCACCCATTGATAAAACCATAGCTAGCTGCCAATGATAACAGATAGCAGCGCCTATTAAGTAGAAAAGATACGATGTAGCGGGAAAATGTGCTGCTTTGGGCCAAGATTGCTTTTGGCCGGCCCACAAAAAACAGCTGTTCGCGAGAGCGACATTTTTCAGCACTCTCTCTCTCTTAGCAAGTCATCTGCTCTCTTCCGTCTCTGCGCTCTTTGTTGGCTTTTTACTCGCCAGCCAGCGTCATTTTTATTATTAGTTATGACCTCATCATCGATTATTGCTGCCGAGTTGTGTCAGTGTATGTATGTATGTATGTGTGTTTGGCGGTTGTTTATTGTGGGATTGTGTGTGTGTGTGTGCCGTATTGAAACGAGTCGTCGCTGAGCAAGCTGCACCACAGCCGCACCGCCCCCACACGCCCCAGTCCACCTCCGGCACCGCCGGCTACCTGTTACCAACAGAGAGCCAGCTGGATTCGGATTGGGAACGGTTGATTGTGATGGCTAGGGCGCCACAAGTATTGTGCAAACATACACAGTGAGAAATTATGGAAATCATTCTAAAAAAAAATCAAAAACAAGCTAGAAGTGATTTTTGGCTCGTTCTGTAACACCTTTTCAGTGTAGCGTGAAACACACCTTCTTTACAGATTTGTCTCTATGGCTGCCTAGACCGCCGCTGATTAATCCGCGAGTGCTCGACATGTGTTCTATAAAGTTGTAGGCAAATATTTAGCGGCTGATTTGCAAGCCGTGGAATGCAAATATATGCTTGTCCCAACTGCTGCCAAGATGCCTGCATATATCACGGCGAATCCCCTCCATTTGATTTAGAAGCTGAGCCAGCGCATACTGGAATGTCAATTGTTTCTTAGCGGACGGTGGTGTGCCGAGCAACATTTCCCCCCCCTCCGAGTTCAATGTACATTCGGAAATCGTTTATTGCTCAGCGTGGAGCGTGGGTCAATGAAATCATTTCCACAATTGCATCCCTCCTCCCTGTAATGTTGTGTGTCATTCCGCTTGGCCCCGGGCCAAAATGATTGCAGGCGATGCTATGCCCATTCATTCATCTTTTGCGGAAATGCTGATCTCGTTAATACAGGGGATCTACGATGGTTTATCCATTGACAAGTTGGATATAGCAGAGATATATGTACATACATATGTTTCTTCAAAGATAAGCTCCATTCATAAGTTGCCAACGTTTATCAATTGTAAGCAATAGAGTGACTCACAAAAGACTGATTTCCACATTCATTCATGCATGGAAATATCATATTAGAACGCAATAGATACCCATTACAATGTGATGGAGTGAATCATCTTCAATTGGCACTTACCACAGGTACTTGGGCCTTAGGATTTCATTGCCAGACAATTACCTTGGCGGGATTCGAGTAGAAAAGCTCCCACTACGGCCTTATCTTCGATGGGCCTATGAGAAAGGTGAGATAACCCGAGAGCAGAGGACATGGCCTTATCTGCTTACAAATTAATGGGTCACGACTTTTGTATTTCCGGAAGCCGTCGTTCCCAGCCTAATCACATATTTTATTTACCTGTGCTTGTGGTTCTGTTTTCATTTCTGAATGGTTTCATAAAAAAAGAAAAAAACAGAACGCCAAACTTGTTTACCACTAAATGTCGCCGCTGTTTTTGTGTTTTGTCGGCCCATCTTGTCCGATTCTAAGAATCCACCTGGCCCCCAGAATTTCATCATGAATACCGATTATGAATCAGAGTTGAAAAAAAAACAGCCCACCCTGTGCCCTGTAGCTTTCCATAATTCCCGACGATCCCCCAAAATAGGTTTACTTCTTGTTCGGTTGATAAAATTCGTATAGGAAGGAATTGAAATATCTTTCCTATAAAAGATTCTTTTGAAGATTTACTTTCCGCATTACCTTGTATTGCTTGTAAAATCCATTATTTAAATGGATGGTGCGCTTCCTTCTTCACTGACACTTTTCCCGCTTTACGGAAATGTTTCGAAAGCCAAAAAAATTTGCTCATCTGGGGGCCATTGCTCTGCCTCTTTATGGTTGGTTCTCCGCCGTGGTTCTCTCGTGTTTGTGGTAAACAAAGCATAAATTCTAGTTGCTGCTTCGTATGTTTGCCATAAAAATTCCAACAACACGAGAAAAATTACAAATATGGCGCAACTTCACCCACACGGACGGACAGAAGCGGGCCAAAAATAGAAGACCCACAGAACGGAAAATAAAAGCCAAGAGAGGCCAGGCCAAATTTAGTGAATGATGCGGAGATGTGGGCGCGCCCAGTCAGCTGCTGATGCAGTCATGTAATTGGCATCTAGACGCGTTTGACCGCCGCCTGCACTTGCTGGCTGGTTGTCTTTTGGCCAATTTTTGTCTATTTTGAGGAATTTTAACATCAAGACCCTAAGATAAGTTTCTAAGAAGGAGGAAAAACTAGTACTATATTTGGTGAAACTAAATTCTTAAAACATTAATTAAAATCCAAAACAATATTAAAAATTAATAGAAGAAAGAAATGATTCTCAAGAATACTTTGAAAAGCGTTTTTAAGGTCTTCCTTATAAAAATGTCTTTGTTAAGATACTAACTACAATATTTTTGTTCTTAACTTCTTGTCTTTTTATTTTATCAAATGACTTAATTTTATTCTATATAATTTAGTAGAAGAACAATACATTCCCTAGTTTCCTTTTAAACTTTATTCCCTTTTATTTTTAATTTTTTGGCTGACTTTTAGAACCTTATCGCAAATTATTAAAAATCTTTAGCCCCAAACGCTTAGCATATATTTTTTAAGAATTATTAAATCCTATTCCGACTTCTTATTTGTTTTCTGACTTTTATTTGTCACTTGGATCGACGTCACTTCATTGAAATCTTGATTCGCTGCCTCTGGCCCCTCCCTTCTTTACGATCACTGATAAGCCCGAAATTTAAATGAAATAATTTCCAACCAAAACACAATTGGAAAGAAAATATTGTATATTTCTAGTCAGTCGTAATATTCATGCGCATGGAATATCATCATTTTTAAATAAATCTCGCAATTGTCAACGGAAAACGCAAAAGATATAAATGAAACTGTGGATGAATTATTTTTGCGTTTTAAGCTTGAACCGTAAGACTGAAACAAAACAGAAACAGTTTCGAAATGGAATGGAAATCGAGTAACTGCGTCGCAATATATTTTTTTTCAGCTCGGCTATAGCTAGCTATATACGATAAATACTGCCACTGCCCAGCATCATCCGCCTCCTCCAAACTCTGGTTCACCCTTTGCTGCCGGCACACGCTACGTATACTCGATATTCAAATTTTTCATTTCATTGCACAAATGATGCAATTGTCAATGGTTTTGTGGCTGCTGCTGGTGATGATGCTTCTGACGACGCTATCGGGCCAGGGAACGGAAGATGAAGACGACGCAGCCACACAAATCTTGTAATTAATTCGAATTAATAATATTTTTTTTTTTTTTTTGTGTTTTTTTTTCGCGCATATATGGCTTAAATAAGGGGCTTTAAAACATGTGTCGCCTCGCGAAACGTGACTGGCATGCGGTTCTGATTCTGATTTAAATGATTTATGCAATACGGTGGTGTCCTTGGTCGGGTTCATCGCAGTTGTCCCACCATATTGGGCGCGAGAGTTGCTGAAATAATTTCCCGAATTGATGTATTTGGGCATTTGAAGTGCTATTCGATTCGAAATGGAAGTAATTCGATGAGAAATACAGGAAATTTATCATCTACTTAATGGCAGGAGTCGATAAATACTCGTCAGTCGACTCGAATGCTTAATCTCTGGCGATGATACAACTGGCCACCTCGATAAAATTTTAAATTGGGCCATAAATTGTTCAATAAACGATCAGCCCGGAGGCAGGCTATTTATAAATCTTAAGTAACGATATATTTGTGTAACTCCCCACTGATTATTTCCTTGTATTCGTTGTACTTACAGAGAAGTTCTGAATGCATGGCGAGCAAAGGCCAGATGCAATGTGGTGCCCGAGGAGCGAACCCAGGAGCTCTTCCACGAGCTAAGCTTCCATCCCAGCCAAAAGCAGAGTGAGTTTGTCAAAGGACACTATCCTAAAGCTGTTTATTTTATGGTATTTGCTATTTTTTCAGTTAGCGAAATGCTGCAAACGGCCAAGAAAGTGGCCCGCAAGGGAGGAAGCAGTCAGGAAAATGGCTTAACCTTTGGACAATTTTGTGTTCTGGCCGCGGATTTAAAGCGCTTCAGGTGAGATCCTTTTAATATCGCTTTTATTTCGCCAAAAATATTTATATATTTTATTTATCCGCCGCAGAGCTTCAACGATTTCGAATCAGCCATCATATTGCGACTACCAGTCACTGTCATCTCCGTTGCTCCCCGAACAAAATGATCCCTCCAGCTCCTCCTCCTCCAAGCAGCATCTGCAATCGCCAGCAGCGGCCTCCACATCGTCACCCGCCTACAACAGCAAGAAGCCGGAGAACCATGGCACCGAGCTACGAAGCACCAAGTCCTTCAGTAGTGTGGACGATACCAAAAAGAAGAAGAACGCCACCAACGAGCCAGTTGAGGTCTTCCTCGGTGGCTCCTGCAATCCAACCACCTGGCGAGCCGACGTTGCCATACCAGCCCTCAAGGAGCTAGGCATTTCATTCTACAATCCTGTAAGTGCAAACGATATTATCCTTAAAACTCCTTAGACTCACTTTTGAAACTTCTTGAACCCAACAGCAAGTATCCGATTGGACGCCCGATCTCATCGAGCTCGAGCATCGAGCTAAGGAAAAGGCCCGTGTATTATTCTTCGTTATGGATTCGGAAACACGCGCATCTGCTGGTGCCATCGAGGCGGCACACATAGCGGGTCAAAACTGCAAGCAGCTGGTGTTGGTTTTGCATCCTTATAAACCAAATCAGAGGATCCTGAATGAGCCTATTTCACAGCAGTGAGTATTTTTGAAATAAACGATAAGGAGAATAATGAGTAACTAATGAATTGTTGATTTCTTTCAGAGAATACCTCGATCTGAATCGCAATCAATTGATACTTAAGGAGCTGGTCTCCCGTCGTGGTCTGCCCGTGTTGGATAACATACCCTTGGGATTGCAGCGCACCAAGGAGATCCTTTCTGGCATCAGGGATCCACCGTCCAAGATATCTTCTATACTAGAGTAGGTCATTCTGACTAATTTAATTTTTGAACGGGAATTAATTTGATATTCTCAATTTTCAGTACTGTTCGCGGCGCCTTCGATCGTGTTAACCCCCAAAGCGATCTGCTCACCGTGGAACAATGCAAACGTGCTCTCTTATTCCTAGGCTATGCTCAGAGTTTAGTTAATTTAGACAATCTTAATAAGATCATAATCAATCAGCGCGAATCGTTGAAATTGCTCCAAACGCACAGTACAAAAACTGGCGTCGATAGTTCGGATGCGGATGCGGAGCCAACGGCTGATGGAAGCAATTGCGACCTCCAGCCCACCACATCCAGCCCGGAACTTATCGACTTTGATTTGTTCTGTGTGATCTCGGCGTATCTGTCCGTCCTGCAGCAGGAGATCCAGGAAAGCGGCTGCATTTCGCCCATCAAGGGCACCAATGTGCCGCCACCGCAAGTTTACTTTACCAATGGTAGGATCCTCTTTTCGATGTTTCCAATGACACCCAATTAATCTTGTTATTTTCTTTTAAATCAGCACCCGATGTGGACATCTATTATTCGGCCAGCAAGAACATTTCTCGGACCTCGAGCAACGCCAGTGTTCCGTCCAACAGCAGCAGCGGCATTGGCCACGACCTGGAACGGCAAGGCCTGTTTGAGCAACTAAGTCGCAGTCGGGATAGCGGCACCTCGTCGCCCCAGCCGACGGCATCCAGCAGTTTGGGCAAAAGCCCCAGACCCCAAATCCTCCTCAACGTGGAGTCGATCGAGACGACCGAAATAATAACCACCAAAACAATAGAAACGAAGGCCAATCCTGTGGCCTCCGTGACGGCTGTGCTCACTGAAGAGGAGGAGAGCGACTCCAACGACTCGGTCTTCTCCAGCAGTAGCTCGATAGCCAGTGCCGGCGACGCTCTGTGCTGCGGTGGTGGCTTGGATCTTCGCGATGTCTATCTGGGAGGCAGCTGCGTCTTGCGCTCCAAATGGCGTCAGGAATTAGCAGTGCCCTACCTGCAGTCGAAGCGAGTGACCTTCCATACGCCAGCGCTGCATGAAAGTATCCAGCAACTGCATCAAAACCAGGATGTGGTCGCTGCTCCCCAGCAACCAGCTTCGCAGGAACAGCAGCAAAGATCCTTTGTTCGGACGCGCCGAAAGTGCCGCGGCAACCAGCTGCAGTTGGAGGAGCAAGAGGAGCTAACTGTGGCGGAGGAGTCGCTGAGCTGGTCGCTGCCACCGGTCGCTGTGCGCCAGAGCTTGTATAATCCATTGCTACTGGACTCCAGCCGAGTTCTGCTCTTCGTCATCACCAATGAGACTCGCTCGCTGGCCCCCATGACCCTCGCCGCCCACTGCATCGGCCTCATGTACAACGTGGTGCTGGCGGTGCAGATGCTGCCCGACGACTGTGTCCTAAATGGGGAAAAGGTTAGTTGGCATATCTTCAATGTTCAATAACAATATCCTTATACTATTTGAATATTTTTAGATGACTGTGGCGGCCATTAAGGACTATAATCGCGGACGGTCTTACCTAATCGACCTGGCCAAGCGCCAGGGCGTGCCCGTGTTCACCGATATACAGGCGGCCCTCCAATGCACCGTCGCCAAGGTGCAGGCCTACAACAACCGTGACCGCTGCTAATTCGTACCTGTATTCAAGTTCCAGCACGACGTGACAATTAAGCTTATTTTAAATCTAAGGCCTAGTGCAATTTACTCCTAACTTTCCCTCCTCCCCCACTAACTAATTGGGTATTTAATCGTATTCGGAGAGCCCTCTTCTAGTTAAAACTATACGTAATATGATATACAAGGATAACTGATAACTGATAACTGAGTGTAAAGTTACCACTTAAATGTCGTCGCCCAGAGAGCGCATTTCGTAATCTTTTAATGGAGAAAGTCATGCATTCAGCTCCCCTCTCTCTATATCTCTCTCTATAATCGCTATATGCTATATGCTTTATGCTAATTTATTATTTATTTAACTATATACACGTTGTCCATGTACTAAATTGACTGTAAATATTACAACATGTACAAGTTTAGTGCATTCGCAATGCAAAACAAACTAAAATCTAAATCTAAAATACATATATATTTTTTATTCGTATTAAGCCTGCAGATATAAAGTAATTACAAAACCATATAAACGACCCAATTATGTAAATGTAAATCCTTAGTGACCCACTGTACCAGTTAGCTGGAAAAAAATATCTCAATAAACAAATTTTTCTAACATATACGCTTAAATCCATTTTTAATATTTATTGCCCGTTTTACGAAGCTCGTTTTAAAGCTAGTTCCCAAAAGCTAACCCAATCCTGCTTAACCAGCCAAAGACGCCAGCAGTTTGGGGTTCAGCTTGCGGTTCTTGATCTCGTAGCGGGACTTGTAACCATCCTTGTCGGCAGTGTACATGGTTATGGATTCCGTATCGGTTTTCTCATCGTACGTGGAGTAGGTACCCATCACCACTAGTTCCTGCTTGTCGGTGCCCGGATTCAGGAGGACTCCCATTTCCTCGCGCTTGCTGCCATTCGGCTCATCCAGACTAATCTCGGAAATTCGATTAAGTGAGGGGATCGAAGGGATGCTGTAGAAGGATCTTACTTGAAACGATAACCCTCTTGAGTCGGAACTTGTTCGTAGAAGGTCGTCATGATGGTTGGAAAAAATGCGTCGAGGAGACTGGCAGCCGAGCAGCTGGAAGCCATTAGGGCCACCATTGCAGCGAAGATTAGCTAAGGATTTTAAGGCCATGTTGTATAATCCTTTGTGATCCTTTTATCCAAATACTTACCAGCTTTGTCGAAACCATGGTGTTGGCGTTATCACCTCTACTGAAACATCTTCAGAGCATTCTTCCCCCATTTATATGCATTTTTTTCTGGCACAATGATGTCAGACAATAGCTGCTTCAACTCACACTTTCTTGTTCTATGATTGACCAAAATCGGGTTAAACTAAACCAGAAACAAAAAATTATACAAGAATATTCAGTAAAAAATGTAGTTTATATTCGACATGTGGAATCGATCAAAAACAAAACCAGTTTGTTTTGGTTTTTAATTAGTTTTCGAAGTATAAACCAATAAATATCCTTTAATTTTGGTAAGATTTTAGAGAAAAGTATTATTTTAATGCCAAGCTTCCTTCGTCGCTCTGATACCAATTACACCAAAAGTATATTTTTTACTCCTTAGATTATGACATCACTGTGGACGGCAGTCCCCGAGGTGACGAACTGCATGGCTAGTCGTGTGCGAGGAGACACTATACATAACCGAAGAATTAAAGATGTTCTATATGCATCTGATTTGAATAAATTAAAATGGAAAGAATTGTATTAATTAGATCATTTTTGTCCGAACATTTTCCAAATGTCGTTTGGCTTGTGAGAAATTAAGGTGAAAGTAAAAAGTTGTGAATTTCTAAATTGGGGCTAAAAAATCTAAAGTAAAATATTTATTTCTAATAAATATCTTCCATTATTCGTAATCTACTACTAAAAATGCGTCGATTGGTACTTTAACCATCCCGATCCGATTTTGTTCAGAAGTTATTCAATTTATTCGATTTTTACAACTCCTTCCAAATGAAGGCAGTTTGTCCCTATGATTGTCTGTTTGCACTATTTGTTTCTTGGCAATCCGGAAAAAAATCTATAATATACATATATATTTTTTTGCATTAAGCCTTCAGATATAAAGTAATTACAAAACCATATAAACGAACCAATTATGGAAATATAAATCCGTAGCAACCCACTGTATCAGTTAGTTGAAACAAAACTTTAAAATAAATTTTTCGAACATATACGCTTAAATCCATTTTTAAATTTTATTTTCCGTTTTATGAAGCTCGTTGCAAAACTAGGTCCCAAACGGCACCCCAATCCTGCTCAACCAGCCGCAGTCTTCAGAGTGTTTCCCGCCAACTTGCGGTTCTTGATCTGGTAGCGGGCCTTGTAACCATCCTTGTCGGCAGTGTACATGGTTATGGATTCCGTATCGGTTTTCTCATCGTACGTGGAGTAGGTACCCATCACCACTAGTTCCTGCTTGTCGGTGCCCGGATTCAGGAGGACTCCCATTTCCTCGCGCTTGCTGCCATTCGGCTCATCCAGACTAATATCGGAAATTCGATTAAGTGAGGGGATCGAAGGGATGCTGTAGAGGACCTTACTTGAAACGGTAACCCTCTTGGGTCGGAACTTGTTTGTAGTGGTCCGTCATGATGGTTGGAAACAATGCGTCGAGGAGACTGGCAGCCGAGCAGCTGGAAGCCATTAGGGCCACCATTGCAGCGAAGATTAGCTAATCATTTAAGGCCATGTTGTATAATCCTTTGTGATCCTATTATCCAAATACTTACCAGCTTTGTCGAGGCCATGGTGTTGGCGTTATTAGCTCTACTGAAACATCTTCAGAGCATTCTTCCCCCATTTATAAGCATCTTTCTGGATCGATTTTTAGAGCATTTGAGGCAAATGATGTCAGAACAATAGCTGTTTCAACTATCCCACTTTCTTGTTCTATGCTCGACCAAAATCGGGTTAAACCGGTGCCGTTAATTCGCAGAGCAAACTAAAAAGTCGAATGCACCAAATATATACATTCTCCAAAAATTAAACAAGAATATTAGGTAAGAAATGTAGTTGAAATTCGACGGTAAGAATCGATCTTAATACCAGTTTGATTTGTTTTTTTTGTTCTAATTGTTTTCTTAAGATTGTGCCAATAAATATGCTTTCATTTTGGTAAGGTTTTCGAGAAAAGTTTTATTCTAACAGCAGGGATTCTTCGTCTCCAGCTCCTACAGGCGATATCATCTGATATCCAGAGTGAACCATACAATCCCTTGATATATCCTTTAACATCCTCCTATAAATTAGAAATCTCCAACATATATAGATGTGTCAGAGCGATCTGAATAAGCTAACGAAACCGGTTACAATGATTTAAAGTTTAAACCATCAACATTGCAATAAGGCCATACAGTTCAAATATTTCAATTGCTAATTTGGGAAGCTGGTTTTTAGTGCAAAGTTATCAAATTTTAATAATTATTTTTAACAAATTGCTTAACAGGGAGCCATATAGTCGGTAATTTATCACAATTCCAAAAAGGGAAAGAAAATTTCCCAAAAATCTTTAAAATATTTGGTATCAAGATTTTGATGCAGATTGATTGAAAACCTATTTGCCCGAGATATAGACATCGTAAGGGTCCTCCCATGCTTATTTCAGAATTTTTGAAAATTAAAAGAATGGCGCAGAATCTATCTAAAAAACGTTAAAGGTAATTCGCTCAAGAATCGGATGAAAATTGGCCAAGATATATATATCCATCGTGAGGGCAATATTGTCCTCCAATGCCTATTTCAGAATTTTTCAGGGGTCCCCCCTAAGAAAAATTTACAAAAAACTTAAAAATATTTTGTTTCTAGATCTTAATGCAAAAGTGTTGAGAATCTATTTACAAAGAATCGAAAGAAAATTATCCAAGATAATTTTAGCCATTGTAAAGGGCCATATTGTCCTGCCATGCCTATTTCAGAATATTGAAGGGGAACCCCAGAAAGTTTAAAAAATGCAGAATGATGGAGAATTGGATGAAAATTTACCTACATTTAGCAATCAGATATAACCAATAGGCAGCCCTATATTATAAAAATATATATTAAATATATACAAAGTTTATTAAATTTTTTTATGTTTATTTATTAAACAACTAGCAAAATTTTTAGCCAACCCGATGGCAAAAATAGTGATTCATATTTTCACACATGAATGAATTTCTGACTCCAGTGGATTCCCCAGTGACTGGGAGCTGGCAGCTATTTAGTATAAGGTTTTTTTATAGGCTACCTAAATTAATGACCCTTGCCAATTCCAGCCGGTCTTTAAGCTGCCGGTACAGACACTGACATATAAATGGAGCTATGTACTTTTGGAATGATTCAGTTTTGTTTGGTTTCGACATGGCTGTGGCAAGAGTGGTAAGCGTCTTGTTTGCTGATACTCAGTTGTAATATTATTAACTGAAAATTTTAGCTTTTCTTCGCCGCCATAGTGGCCGAAATGGCTTCCATCTGTTCGGCCGCCGGTCTCCTGTATACCTTTTTTCCATCCATCATATCCGAGTTTTACACCCAGGTTCCAATACGAGGCGGATACCGCTTTAAGTAAGACCTATCCTGTAATTGATTAAAATGTCTTATTAAATCCCATATTGGAATTTAGCCAGGAGGAGCCCAATGGCTACAAGCGCGAGCAAATGGGAGTCGTATTGTATCCAGGAACAAATCAGCAGGAGCTCCTCGTGATGGGCGCCTACAGTTCCTACGATAGCCAGTCCGACACCCAGACCACGACCATGTACACGGCCGACAAAAATGGGTACAAGGTGCGCTACGAAATGAAGAACCGCACGTTGGCGGGTAGCACTCTGAAAGCTGCTACTGGGTAACCATAACAATGGGGCATAGTTTTTACATAAACTTAAAATATTTCTATAACTTTAATAATTAAACTACTATGATAAAATAATTAACATTTTACTATAATAAAAATTTAAACTTTACTGTTTGAAACTAGCGCCACTTTTAAGCTTTAGAAAAGCTCTGTCGCGTGACAACTCTAAAGTGCTACCAGACCCTGGCATTTTTAGCCTGGCTGGCAGCTCCCCCAGCTGAAGATCGGCAAAGTTTGACGTGATAGACGTCACACTCTCACTCTCCGCAAAATTGCTTTGTTGCTATTTTCGCGTGGCTCCGTTTCGAACTCTGCTAAACAAACGATTTAAAACAAAATGTGATGTAGCGGCTAGCTGCACACGCGTTGTCTGCGCATAGTGGCTAATGCTATTTTATTGCTGGCTACACTTGGCGACTTTGATTTCAGTTGCCAATTGTCAATCGGTCCGCCGGGTCGACCATCGTTCTTGCTGCCTCCGCCAATGTCGCTGTTGTGTGTGTGTGTGTGTGCGTCAGAGGGTTCAATCAACTGTAGTTTGCCAGTCGCGCACATTCCGCCCCACTCTTTTAAGCCGTGTTTAAGAACCCCAGCACGCTCCATTTATGCAATAGCTGCATATTAAAATCGGAAAGTAAACGAATTTTGTTTGGCAAAAACAACTACGTAACATTTCAGTGCAACATTTCAGCCTAGAAGCCTCCTTCTGGTGGGTGTTTGTGGGTGTGTGAGTGAGCAGCAGCTAACAGCAAGTGCTTCTCCCAATGAGAGCGTACATGTTAAAGAGACAGCAAGTGATAAGTGAGAGGCTCTCACCGTAGTGGGGGCATTGTTGGCGCTTTTATAACGGACCCTCACAGAAGCCGTAGTTGAGTTCAAGTGACGTTCGAAGACGGCAGCGCAGTAGCTAGAACAGAAACAGGCACAAAAACAAAAAAAAAAAAACAAAAAACAAAAACAATAACAATAACAATGGCAGCTAAATGTTAAAGTTATATGTGCCGTTTGATTGAAATAAATGAATATGCAGTGGGCTAGTTATACAACTGTCGTTGAAAATAACCACAATCACTTTCATGTGCAAGTGCGCCGAGCTTAATTAAGAGCCAGAGATGAGTATCGCAGCAACAAGTGCAATAAAAAATCAAAGGCAAAACAAAACCCGCCCGTAAAAAGAGAGAAGCAGCGTGTAAAATAAAAAGCAAAGAAAACAAAATAATAAATATATACATATATGTATATATGTACAATATACATATAGAAAAAAGGCAGAAATTATCCGGCAGCGACTTTAATTATAACGAGCCACGAAATCGCTGAAAGAAATCAACAAGTGTGTGTCTCGCTTTCATTCATGCGGTCAACTCAACAACAACAACAAGAAGAACAATAACAATAACAAAACAACAGCTGCCACAACAACAACAACAACTCTGGCTGATAAGAGCCCTGCAGTTGGAAGAGAAACAAAAAAAAAAAACCAACAACAAAGACAGTTAGAATATAGTCTAGCCGGTGAGCTTTAAGTAAGTCAAGTGTCCTAAGTAACTGCACTCGCTTATCACCATTCAAAGGCCTTAACTATTTTAGTTGCTGTTTGCAAAGCATTTTAGTTGGCGGGGCTTTCGGAGCAGAGTGGTGGACAGTGCGGTTCGAAAGTGTATCATCATCATTGTAGTTTAAAAATAATTCAGTTATTAATCGAATAAAATTTGAAAATATTATGATTCTATTGGCATTTCATTCCACATTCTATGAGGTATTCGTGATTCATATTTATCTCCATCACATAGTATAGGGATGATCCATACTGTACTTGGATACCATTACGACCGGCACGTGTGGCGGCGTGTCAACAGGGAGTGTTAGCTAACGACAGATCTCGATGGATGCGAGAGATCGCCACCGTCCGGGCTGGGCAAATAATAATGGCCAGTTAGGTAACCCGTTAGTTGCCTCGACTAAGCCCCAAAAGTATGCACTCCACGGTGGTAGGATTAAAAAACATTTAATGACTTTCTAGCTCCCTTGGTCGAGGCACCTAACAGCGAATAACATTTAATGATTTAGAAGGCATACCAATGAACAAAAGGGACTCCTTCGACGCAAGCTAGAACTTGGATAGTCTGGCCGTGTTCAGGGCTTCGGTCATCAGGCGGCCAAAGTCCGAGTGCACCATGGTGAAGAGCTTGATGGCCCGCTCCTGCAGAAACTGGCTAGCGTCGGAGAGGTGGTCGGAAAGGTTGCGTATGAGCCGTTTCCGGCCGCAGTTGTCCAGCGTGTACGTCCAGAAGTCGGTCACCTGGCTGAAGTTGTCCTCGGTGTCGCCGCTCATGAAGCGATAGACGTCTCCGGTCAATGGACAACAGGTCTGCAGGGCCAGGGCCCTGGGGCTCTCCTTCGGTCCACAGAACGAGTTGGGGAAGTAGTTGGGGGCACCGTTCTGGTTGTCCGTCACCGTCATGGGTCCATCCCGTTGGAAGTTCCTTACGTTCACCCGGTAGGGACAGTTCACGGGTATCTGCATGTAGTTGCCGCCCAAGCGATGGCGTTGGGTGTCGCCGTAGGAGAAGAGTCTGCCCTGGAGCATCTTGTCCGGCGACGCCTCAATTCCCGGCACCATGTGGGCCGGACTGAAGGCCAGCTGCTCGATCTCCGTGAAGTAGTTGGTGGGATTACGATCGAGGATGATCTTGCCGACTGGAATCAACGGGTAGTCCTTCTGGGGCCACACCTTGGTCGCATCGAAGGGATTGAAGCGGCACTTTTTGGCCTCTTCGTTGAGCATTACCTGCAAGGAGGACATTTAGCATTCAAGGTCATAGAAAGCCCACCTGTATGCTACCTGGATGTACATGCTCCAGCTGGGATAGTTGCCCTTCTTGATCGAGTTGTAGAGGTCCCTGATGGAGTAGTCCGGATCATGGGACATGAGCTCCTCACACCGCCGACTATCGAGGTTCTTGATGCCCTGATCAGTCTTGAAGTGGAACTTGACGTACTGCGTCTCGCCACTGGCGTTGACCATCCGATAGGTGTGCACCCCGTAGCCGTGCATGTGCCGGTAGCCGTCGGGGGTGCCCCGGTCGCTGAAATAGATGACCAGGGCGTGCAGTGTCTCCGGACGCAGGGTCATAAAGTCCCAGAACATGTCCGGATCTCGCAGATGCGTCTGCGGATTGCGCTTCTGGGCATGAATCAGGCTGGGAAACAATGAGGGATCCCTCACATAGTACACTGGCATGTTGCAGCCCACAATGTCCCAGATGCCGTCGTCCGTGTAGAACTTCAGGGAGAATCCTCGCTGCTCACGAACCGTATCGGCCGATCCGTTCTCCCCGCAGGCCACCGAGAACCTCATGGCGATGGCGGTGCGTTTCTTCACCTTCTCGAAGATGGACGCAGCACAGAACTTGGTGATGTCGTGGGTGCACTCGAAGTAGCCGAAAGCCCCGGCTCCCTTGGCGTAGGCCACTCGTTCCGGGATGCGCTCCCTATCGAAGGACATCATCTCGTCCAAGAATTGAAAGTCCTGCAGCAGAGCCGGGCCCCTGGGTCCCACTGTCTGGATGGCGTCCTTCACCCCAATGGGGGTGCCGCTGGACGTGGTGCACTCCTTCTGCGCCTCGGAGTCATTGTTCTTGAAGTCGATTAACTGATTGGAGGCCGGATCGCGGGAACACATTTTACGAATTTCGAATTGGTTTCGAGTTGGTAATCTTGCAGATACTGGGAATTCTGAATTTGGCTAAAATAAAAAAACAACTTTCGAGTATTGTTTCACACGATTGACTCGAATCGCAGACGTGTGATGGCTGAAAGGCTGAATCTAGAGTGAAGTTTAGATCTATGTAGACTTGGGAGGAAAACCCAAAACATGTCTGTCTAAGTTTAATATAAAATATAAAAAGTTAAGACCCATTTAGAAGCCGATTCCGGCTCTTCAGACTAAGAGTAATACTATTTCAGATATTGCCTCGAATAACACTCGGTCTGGTTTCGGGCATTTGGTGTCGTTTGGCAGCGGCTCGCGACAGTCACGAGCGTTCAAAGGTGAACAAAGTGACAGCACCGCCGAAAGGGGTCTGCGTCAGTGGGACGATAAGTGATAACGCGATAAGGGAGACTAAGGGAGCCCACAAACATACATACATAGAGCCCATGGGGCTTATCGGCTGTTCTGCCACTCGAATGCCAGGCACAAAAAATCGGCAAAACCGAAAAAAACCAAATTCGCATAATGGTAAACGGGTTGAAGGAACAATAAATGTCTGATAATCAGAAACTCTGTTTTTAGCCTTATCAGCAGTGGGAGAGTTCTCGTTTTCACCTTCTCTTTTTTTTTTGCCGCCATAGCTCTTTTTTATCTGGCCCTCTCCATAAACCATTGAAGATTATGATTTCGGGTGTTTTTCTATAGATTCTAGTTGGGTTGAGGGGAAGAGGTGCTGTCTTTGGTTTATGGAGGAGCAGGTGGAACTGGCATATCACCGATATGGAATTGTAAACTAAATGAGTCTTCCCCCTAAAAAAAAAATCCGATGGCCTGCAATGTAAAGTGTTCGGTTGTCAAGTACTCGAACCCCCAACTGATACCTACATTGTGGACAGAACATATATATATATTGTAGATTTACAGGCGATACTTCAGGGCGATTATCGGAGAGCCATTAAAACTTTAATTTGTCCGCCGCGCGCTCTGTTGGTTAAACCAACAGCGGATTGATATATGACCGGTAATCAACTCTGAACACTTTTCCCTACTTACAGTCGCGGGCCATGGCATTATGACTGTGTGATTGGATCGCTACAACCCACACACTGCAGCCCAACCCAACCAAACAATGAAGCATCCGCAGGACTTGAGTGCCACCGAAGGACACCAGCTCATGAAGGTTAACAAGGTGGAGAAAATGAAGCAAGAGCTGGCAGAGTCCGGTAAGTGTTTCCCCAAATATGATAGCCCATTTGATAGTTTCTTTGGCGTAGTTTCCGGTGAAAAGCTAGGCACTCGAACCCCTTATCAACCCAATATTTATGAGTCTTAACTTGGATTTGAAATCAGCTCCGCAACAACTTGGGCTGGGCAGTTATATTTTCTAAACAATCGAAGAAACGCGTTTAACACGTGTGGCTTCCCAAATAATGTTTCCGAAATGTTTTCATCAACAGCTTGATTAAAATTAGAGTCCCATTATCTTGATAAGATGCCTCAGGAGCTGATAAGCCAGCGCTCGTTATAAATGTTTATAATTTTAATTGATTTGGAAAAGTTTTTTTGCGCAGCCGGGACTTTAATGGGTGGCGATGCCTTACAGTCTTACAATTCTGAAAAGAAGCTCCCTGAACAGATGGAGGAGAACGTCAGCAAATATGGCTGGCTCTGTGGCGGAAAACAAAGAAAACGCGCACAAAATTAAGCGAAGTGAAACGTAATCGTAATGTTTAACTTAACCCCAAAGGGTTAAACATGCGCAACAGCAACAGCCAGTACTCAGTGCGACTAAATACTCGGGCTAATATATAGCGAGCTTACAAGGCAGCCCCCCAGCGTCTCCAGCTCAACTCCAGCTTGTTGAATATTTATATTGACGATCGGGCCGGGCCGCTGACTTGCTTGGCTACAGCCGCCACACTTGCAGGCTATCCAGTGGTGGGCTAAGGTGTCACCTTAGTCGATGACATGACGACACTTTTTAGTCGAAAGCGGCCGAAAGCGGCGTCTGTTCTCCTGTAATTCCATTATATTATGCATGGCAGAGGTTCAGGGGCCCGAGCCGCTAAATGCTTTATAAACTAAAGACCCTCCCTGCTGATATGATAGGGGGGTTATCGCCCAGGCGCGAACTTCATTGATTTGCATTCGTTGGCCAAGCGGCCAATCGGCCAAGCTTTCGCAATTCTCCGCCATACATTCTATTCTATTTCTTTTCTTTTTATTCTGGGTCAAGTTTTAATAATTAAAAAAGAATCGTCCTCTTATCTACTTCCATACAGGGACACTTTCTGACAAACTAACAAACTAACCCACATACTCGATATACTTTTGTGAGCCTATTCTTGTGATATCCGCTTCCGACATTCATTCATTTCCATAGAAGATAACGGAAGAGGTTCTTGCGTCACATCGGCTATGGAGTAAACAAATATATATCTTTGCTTGAGGTCTTGAAGGGTTTCGAAATCGAAATCGAAATCCTAAAGAAAACTTATAGTATAACATTATAAGAGGGGTTGGCTTGGCATGAAAAACTATTGAGAAACATGGGACATCTTATCGTGATATTGAACCATTCATGAGGTCTTGATCGGAAGATCTACGGCGTTAATATTCAAGGGAGGAGAAAAGGCTTTCGAGTCGAGTGGCTGGCGGTTAAGTATGTTGGTTGTTAGTGAAACCGATTCCGAGATGGGCGCTCCTTACACAATCCACTTGTCCCAGCTATCCTCACACTTGAGCTAATTCGCCATTTAGGCAAAGCCCCTATTGCTTCTTATTGTTTCACGCAGGAGAAGATCGGGTGGGAGCCGGGCTGCTGCCTCTCAGAGGCAGAGACAGGAAGGCGAGCAAACTACTCAGCCAATGTGGACACATTTCACTTAAAGTTGTCGCAGCTAAATGAAGTGTAAATAGTAAATTGCAGTCAAACATTATGAATACCATAATCGTCATTATTGTCGCCGTCGTCACGACAACGGCTATGATCATTGTTGCAATCACGTTACAGTCAGCCGACACTGGGCTGGTGTGTTATGATCATGATCATGAAGCCGATGACGAGCCACACATGCAAATCACATGTGTATCCCATGGCTTTTGGGGGGCACTGCGCGCTGTCTTCGGCATTCTTCTCCGGCAGTCCCTCTATAAAAATGTATGCAAATAAAATAATAATTCTTGCAAAAAAAAAAAAAATCCACTTGACGAAGCACCACGAGGAGGTTCGGCTGGAAAACGAAAGCCTCAACAGCTTATTTTGGCTTGGCTAATTTTCATAATTCCCTGGAAATGGCACTCCGCAAGGGCCGCCACATGTGGCCGGGAAAAGCGACAGCCATCAGCCCGACATGACATGCATTTTATTTTAATTCTACTTTTTCCTTGCTTCTCCTTGCTTTCCTCTCGGGCTCTCCTTTTTCTTCTGTTACATTATTTACATCACCATCGCACCACAGCACCACTGCACCACACCACACACCATGCAGGAAGTGTATCTGGTGGATAACAACACCCTGGAGTTGCTGGAGTCGGATTCGCGATCCGCGATTGTAGGGACAATTGGGTATGTGATTCACTCGGCTCGGTGGGTCTCTGTTCCGAGCCAAAACATATGCGTCATTATATAGAGGCACAGATTGCCGACGTATGTATGTATGCATGCCAGTAAACATATTTTGTAATTGCACTTAATGCAATCTCTCAACCCCATTTCACGGGATCATCCAGATGATGTTTTCTGCATCAATGCCAGCGACCGAAGAAGCGACAGGGCGTCAGGGTCGTCTAGGGACAGGCGGCACTAGTTGTCAGAGGTCGGAGTTAAAAATGCTACCTAGGGAGGTTGAATACTTTAATTATTATAGTAATTGAATGACTAACATAAACAGAACCATACCTCCTTAGTTATAAGAACTGTTTTGCACACCCCGAGGTGGTGATTTCGATGATGACGCCGATCGGGCGGCATTCGGTGTGAAATGGAATGAAAGCAAAGTGCACAGTGAGTGGGCAACTGGGGCCGGCGGGAAGCTCCGTTTCGTCACAGAAATTCCGCCGTATAAAGTACATACAATCGGAATGAAAGAGGCGACGTCGTTCTGACTGCGATTGTAGAGAGCGGGAGCGCCAATCAATGGAGTCGGATGCCATGGGGAACAGATCTGCAAATTACTTTCAATTGAATCACAAAATATCAGCAAATCGTTGGACAAACTGTTGTCAGTCATAGTCATCCATAGTCATTCCCTGTAAACTGCCAATTTTCCGACCAGATTTCAGACTGTTTTCAGAGTATCGCTGATAAGGGATAGTGCCGGTTCCTTGAACGGCTTGAAAGGCGCTTAGTAATCAGCTGTGGAAAAGACCGTATCATCAAAAAGAACGACCTATAATGGCTCATACTGTGTATGTGCAGCTCCGTGTCTATCCATCTCTATCAGTCTGTAAGTCTCTATCTCTGTCGGTTGCTGTCTGAGGCGCCGAGGCTGCAGCTCCGGTTCTGATAAGAGACCGAGGAGCGACCGAGCCAGCCATCCAGCCAGCCGAAAGTGAAGTGATCTACAAATAAGAGATTCGGGAAACATCTATCCATGGCAATTGTCCATCTCAATAACTTACGAGTAGAGTTTCCAACAAAAATCAATATTAAATATTAAAACTATCAAGCAAAGTTTCTTTTTAAAATAAAATGTAATCAAATGGAGGAATAATAAATTTTTTGATTTCTAAGATTTTTCTAAGAACCTCTTGAGAAGACCCACCTTTTGGTAATCTCCATACATGCATTAGAAAAGGAAAATAAGCCATAAAACCTATTTACTTAAATGAAAGCTCAACAAATATACATACACCCACCCAGATATGGTTCTATCATGTATGCCATTAAACAATTTGAATTATAAGTACACTGGCGCAGATGGGAGTCTATACTAGTGGGCCTGTGAGTGTGTCGGTGAGATCCGTTTAATCTTAACTGATAAGGCCGGCCGTCGCTGCGTCGAACTTCTGCGCATGCCTCCGATCCGAAAAGCGATCCAAGCCGATCCGATCCGATCCGTTCGAGCGATCCGAACTGTTAACCATTTTGCCAAGACGAGACTGCCGCTGCCGCTGCTGCTGCTGCTGCAATAATAGTAATCAGACGGCCAACAACAAAGGCGATTGCCGCTTTCATAGAGTAATATTATTTATTAAAGTTTTGTGCGATCGCTGGGACTACTCGGACTACTACAGCTTTGAGCCGAACGATCCCCCCAAAGCTTTCGTTGGCGCTTCGTCGGTGTGGTCGGTGTTGTCGGTGCTGTCTGTCGGTGCCGTCGGCTTCTATATCTACAACAAATAATATTAAGACAGTTAGTACGTGTTGAGAACATTATTTGAGGTTTAGTCAGTGTTTTGCACTAGGCGGTAATAATACAGACACCGCAGGCTCCCACCCTTTTGCCATCCAACCCGAAAACAAGCCGGCTTTCAAACTATCATTTTTTTTTTTGGAAGAAAACTCAAAAAAAGGACTCGGAAAACATTAGCAACACTGTGATATAATTAATTGCCGATTCTACCAATCGTCGCACGGGACATTTTTGCATTATTTATTTATGCAACTCGTCGGGACATACACCCCTCCTCACTCACATATGTAAATGAATATATTCCTCGAATCGAACCAATTGCCGACGGTTTGGTTTCGTTTCGACGTTCTTAGTGGTGCGGTGCGTTGTTTTTTTCTCTCGCTTCTTAACTTTCATCGCTTCAGCTATTTTCGGTTTTAATTTGTGCAAATATTTAACTTTACTTAAGTGTGTCTCTGGCCCCTCACCTTAGCTGGCTTGAAGTAAAAAAAAAAAACACAGCAAAGCAGCAGCGGGAATTATAAGAAAAAAATGTTCACCAACAATAACAACAGCAACAGAAACGGCAGCAACAGCAACAGCAACAGCGACAAAAGCAACAACCGTTTGTGAAAAAGTCAATTTGCAAAAGAGTGTGAAGGATTTCTAAATATTTACCCGTGTTGCCTCAAGCACTGCCCACGTCGGCCATCTTCATTATTACGTGCCAGGAACTAGACCCTAGTCTCTCTCCCCCAGTCAACAAGTCGCCAATCCGATCGCCAGACTATCGCCGAATACCTAATCGGTCCATAATCATTTTCGAAACGTAAATCATCTGCCCAGATTATAACTAAATCTAAATGTATGCCTCAATGCTGCCCAGTTTGCTGAACATGAAAACGGAGAATCTGACCAATTCCAGTTACGACGATGCCTTCCTCCTGGAGGAAAATCTTCTGCATATGATGGGTGAGTGGGGAAATCTCTCAAGTCATTAAGATCTAATCAAGTGATAAGAAAAATAAACTTTTTTTCTGCTATAAAATATATATTTGAGGAACAGCATAATCCTCTGGAATAATTCAACCTCCCATCTGACCGAACAGACCACCTTTTTCAATGTGCTTCGTTCCCAGAGTAGAATGCTCCTGATAAGATACTTATAGCTGTCAAAAATCAGGCGACCCTATTCCAGATCTCTCCTCATAATGGGCCCATCGATTTGCAATTTCTGTTGGTAAAAAAAACGAACACCCACTGCAACTTGTTGGCCCATCCCCGAGGTGAACATTATCTGAGGCTATATCTGGCTAAAGATAGGGGGGCTAGTATGTGCTGGTTTTGCTTTGTGGGTGGTGGATTTATCGTGGCACCCTGGGCACTTTATCAGATATGACCGGACCATAAAAACAACTTTATTGCAATGCTTATCAGCCTCTCCGCTGTTGTGCATCTGAGACGATAAGATTCCATCACCAGCCAAGAAGCGATTAGACCACATACAGCCACACAAAAAGCAAATATAATAAATAAATTTGAGTTTCTGATTAGCGGAATACCCTGGAAAGAAGCAGGAGCTAATACTCCAACATATAAACTCCTTAATATATAAACAAAGAATTAGAAAATTAGCAAGAGCCCTCACACCAGTCCACCCTAGTCCGATTATAATTTTTACGATTATAATGTCACCCATAGAGAGCATTAGCTCAAGATTAGGAACATTAAAATATATGTTTTTGTTTATTTCATATTTGCGAGAACTAAATGCGATGTGATTATCAAGCCGAAAGATAGAACAGACCTCATCCTAATCGAAATCATTCAGCCGAAAAAAATGTACATTTTGTTAAATTTGTGTGATTATTTTTACAAGCGAGTGGTTTGGTTAATTATCAACCACGATTCGGTCACTTTCCGCACAATCGAATTATTGGTATCTTTACAACAGAAGTTAATAGGCCCTCGGTCCCAACTCATCAAGGGGATTATTGGAAAGCTACTACCTTTACATATAACTGCTTACATGTGCTATTTGTAGTTAATTTCTTGCAATTATTCAGCTACCTTATTGAACTAATCACTGGTTCTCTGATGGCAGTGATATAACCGGAAATACTGGCCGTACTAAATGCATATTTTTAGAGCTACATATGAACGTACGTAGTTGCGATCCCTAGAGCATATTGAACAGGCCACTCCACTCGAGATGTAGGTACACTCATCAGCAGAAACCTACAGTAGCCGATAAGAATTGTCAAAAAGCTGGGAAAATTGAGTCTGATTGAGTGTCACATACTTGAGAAATGGGAAATCGCAAGATAAGCTGTTAATTAAATGGTGCTACTTGTGCTTACTACTAGGCTTATCTCAAAGAAAGGATTTGTTACATTGTATATATTAATCCTTACATCCTGTGAGATGTTTCTGTAAAGATATGTAGCCTTATTTTGGGGTAGGTCCAACTCCATCTTTTGCTGTGTCATTCTGACAATCCAGCTTAAATACGATGCTCATAAAATCTTCAGTAGGGTTTTTTTTAATCGCGCGGCAAATCATTGTGACTTGCATTTAAGTTTTCGCCTGAAAAAGGGAATAATACCGTATATGCTAATTAACAGTGGGGGGGAAAAAAAAAGAAATGCATCGTAAAAACTGAGTGGGTTACATGTGTAGATCTTTATCGGATTATCCAGACATATGAGTGGAACAAATCAAATAAAATAAGTTTGAATTCGAGCCAAGCATTTGATGAATTAAACGAGTGGTTTAAAGACACAGTCGAGTTCTAAATGTCGTGATACGTGGTTCAAGGAGAGGATTGTTTTAATTACTGGCGGCGGCTAGCAGTGGTGCTGGCAGCGGTGCTGTTTGCTATTTGGAGATACAAATGTATCTGAAACACGTTAGCGCCCAATTAAGAGGCCAGACGGACACAGTCACCATAACAAACATAGTTAATGGAAATTACACTTGACTCGATTCTAAGTATAAACCGAGAAGCTTTACTTTTAGCATCTGATGTATGGATAGAGTGCTCGTATAGCTCTACAAATACACAAACACGGATAGAATAGTTTTATCGGGCTTTTTGCTATACGATTGGCCCCCGTGTTCCCCGTGTGCTTGCCGCTTTGGCTTTTTGTTAATAACAATTTAATTGAGACGTTTTTAGTATTTTAATTATAGACAATATGAGTGCAATTATAAGTCATAAAAATAATGATAATGCCAATAAAAAAAACGTTGATTCTTACCAGGCGCTGTCGCTTTTAATTGGATCATGGAGCGACCGGCAGGCAGAGGCCCAAAACGATCGATTGGGCTACTTGGTGACCTAACCTAGCCCAACTTGAAACAATGATCTTTTATTCGGTTCTCCGGAAAAACCTTAAAAAGTTGCTAACACTGATATTTGCTTGACAAATATGCTCAAAATATTTCACAACCATATAGTGGCTTTCCCATGTTTGACAAAGTCCTCCCGCCTAAAACGCTGGGAAAAACACTACTTAGAGGCCCGGGTGGAGTTTTTCCATTAATTAATTATGCCTCTGAATTATTTATCCCAGTATTTTAAGTATTAATATTAGTAGTATGGTTAGATTTATTATTTTTATTTTTGGGAAATATACAATATCCACATGATCCCCATACTTGCACTTGACAGTCTGAAAGACTGAAAGGCTTATATAAATGAAAATTTTCACACAAATAATCGAAAGTTGACAATTTCTAATGCACAAAGCAAACATCCGTTGGAGAGTCTGATGATGACGACACCGCGGCGTCCCAGAGTTCGCGTTGGGGTGCGAATTGGATCCCCATCCTATAAAGATCATCCCGAAGACCCCGGTGATGAGCTCAATGTTTGCTCGTGGTCTGATTGATGTCGGGTCAGTATTTGCAGTGATTTCATAGAGATTTCCACCCACAAGTGTTTGCTCCGTCCAAACTCAGTCCGTAGATTTTCCCCTTTTGATTTCCCGCGGATGATGCAATGCCAAGGCTGGGTTTTCGGTTGTTTGGTAATGCCCATAAACCGATATTTATTGTGGATTGTTTGTTGACAGGCTGGTAGAATATAGATGTTAATTGCAGTACGGGACTGTTAAATACAATCTGTCGGTGGCCGGGTCAAAGTCATTAGCTTAAATTGCAGGACAAGCCGAAGAGAACTCCCATAGATTTGACTATCTGACGTGAACTTCTCTGGAATTACGGATGCAATTAAGCCCCGTAATAAGCTAAAATCTTGCAAAGTTCAAGGAACTATTGCAACCCCTGCGATTTTATAGAAGGGTTGCGGCAAACAGCAAACAACCTTCAAGGTTGCATCACTTCTGGGCGTTGTCATGAGCGGACAGCGTGGGTGCATGCAGCTGCGCTAGCTTAGCTGCTAGCTACTGATAATATTTTATACTATATCCCTCTAGCTATATAGACAGATCTCCCCATAACGATTCCTACCTGGCAATTATAATATAATATACTTCGGAGCGTCCGCCTTACGCATCTTTATTGAATTTGATCTCTGACATGCAATTTTAATTTAAAGGAAATAAAAAAGAAAAAATTACTAGGCCGGCTAACAAATATATTATAATAGATTGATAATTTTGCCGTAAACTTATACAATTTATTTAGAG
This sequence comes from Drosophila atripex, assembly GCA_035045925.1. Taxonomy (NCBI): domain Eukaryota; kingdom Metazoa; phylum Arthropoda; class Insecta; order Diptera; family Drosophilidae; genus Drosophila; species Drosophila atripex. Next base: position 14,419,847 of record JAWNOP010000070.1, read on the forward strand.
AATCTCTATAAATTATAAAATCATGATATATTGAGTATTTGTTCTATTTATCAAATTAATAAAAAACATAAACACTCTCTAAAGAACTTTTTATAATCATATTATACAAATATTCTTTTAGAAAAGCCTCTTATACCCATTCTTAAATGACTTCAGCAAATACCCTTGAATATTGAAAAATACAGGGTACCGTAGAGCATAAAAATCTTTATAGGAGGGGCAATTACAATAAGAGTTGTACTGATATCTGCTGATTCATATTTTATTCTGTTTTGCTAATTGCCTTTGTCGCATGTGGACACAGTATCTGCAGTTATTGCTTCAGATTCGAATTCGAATTCGGATTCGGTTTCGATTTCGATTTCGAACGTTTTCCTTTCCTCTGGCGATCCGATTTAAAATTGAGTATCCGCCGTGTGTGCTATCAGTGGCTGGTGGGGGCCTCGCTGCCATTAGGCACGTTACTGAGTCTCTGCCGCGGAGCTGCGACGGCGATAAGAGTCTATATAAAACTCGATTGGGGGGTTGTAATTGTGTGAGCCGGTGGTGAGTGGGCGGTGGGGGGAGATTGGGTTGCGGGGATTCAAAATTACACACTTATGTGGGCTAATGCTAGTCGTTGGCGTTGCCGTTGAAACAAAACAACCATTAAGGTCTTTGTTAAATTGCTATTTTCGATAATATACATAATATGTGTGTATGTATGTTTTTTATTGAATATTTCGCCGTGTATCTGTGTGAAAATGGAATTTCAAGATTTTCTAGATTCGGTTGAGACTTCCTTAATCCCAGGTCGAACTAAATCGCTTTATAACATTGATTAAATATAATCATAGCTATTTTTATACTGATGGGGTCAGTATAAAACTACATATTCATTGAGTTGAGAAAAGTTTCAATAAAAGTTTACAGAATTATTAAGGACAATCTTGGTAGACTTCTATTTGAAGACTTCTTAATCAATGTTCTTATTCGAAGGTTAATCAATTTTCAAAACAGAGACTGTGTAGTTTCGTTTTATGGCACGTTTAATAATCATAAAACTCAGTGTGTACTCTTATCATTTTCCCTTGTTTGCTTTGTGACTAATGGTTGACTAATAGGTTGCAAAAATCGAACACGTCAGTCACATTATTCGGGAGTAATGGTTTAGAATTTTATTCCATTCTTCCCGGCTCATTAACACAAAATGTAGGCTATGAAAACCAGCTTCGCTGAGAGAATTATATAATATGTTTTTTTTTTATTTTTGAGTATTATATATATGAATGCGGTAAACAAAAACATTGTATCTAAAAATACAATTTTGCGTAGTTCCAAGAAGATAATATAATATATATCTCAAAACCAAAGATATGTACAGTCCTATATTTATCTGATAATCTCTGATAGGTGATATCTGATAGGTGATACTTATGTAATATTTAAAAAAAAATTAAGTTAAGAATAATTAAGAGGTTTGCAGACCAAAATATATCATAGCAATGTTTGCCTTCATAAAAAAATACATAAATAAACAACAAAGATGTGAAAAAAGAATATCTGATGGTACAGCTGTATCCATCAATACCAAAATGAACGTAGAAACGAGAAATACTCGAGTCTCTCTCGAGTCACTACAGCTACGCTCTCTATAGATCTATTTATTTATACTTTTGGGGTTTTTTTTTGGGGGCTCGTCGCCCGTTGGCCGGAGCTTTACTGTTCGGCAAATTAATTAAGCAAATTAAGTAGAAAAGACACCATGCGATACATGTGAATGTTATTAGATAAAAATATCCATGCATATACACGCGAGGTACACATACATACATATGTATAGTCCACATAAGTTTTTTATGGACTCTTGGGGATTCTCAGGTGCTACACTTGTTGCTGCTTATCAGGACACATCGTAAACTTGAAATATGTGTATGTATAGTATATTTGTTGATTGCTGTTTTGCTCTTGTATTTTATCAACAATCATAAACTATTTGCGGCACATCGCACAACAAAATCCGCCAAATATTTTGAGCGAATCGAGAATCCGATATTTCCTAATCTCAGATTACGATTTGCCCACTTCAGCGCGGGCATTCAAAGAAGCAACAACATTTTTGCAATACTAACGATGACCAAGCGTAAAAAAATGAACTCTAACGATGACTTGGCTAAAATGAAAAAAAAAAAAACTTAAACCGGGGCCTGTTTTGCCACCCGGTGCGAGAGCAAGTGAGACGGAGGAAGGTGCGAAAGAGAGCGCTACTAACGGCGAGAAAGTTTTATGCGCGAAATTATAAAAAAAAAAACTAGTATACTAGTATAGTATTTAAACTTTACTTTGGTTTTAAAAAAAAAATTAGATACAAAAAAGGTAGATTTTAAAATCAAAGAACACCTGAATTAAACTTGAAGGAGAAAACTTAGCTTTTTATTTAAACTGCAGTGACTCGAGGGCCTGCTCTTCTTTCAAATCGGATTTTTGAACTGTTAGGATATCAAGTGAATGACAGGTGTCTAAGGTGTCCACTGAAGTGGTGCCGAGGCGGTGATTAATAGTCTGGGAATCTGTAAACAAATGTCTTAATTGCGATCATGAAGGGTCAATTAAACTTTAAATGCTGAGACAGCAATTAACTAAAAAATAATACAAAAGAAATACAATTTATGAATGTACAATCTCACTATACGATTACAGTTTGAAATTATTCATGAAATAACAAATATCAAAATATATATATATAAATGAAACTTGGAATAATTCATGATAATATTGTATCTAAATACGAAGAAAGTACTGTGCTGTTCCACTGTGCTAGCATTTTTATTGTTTTTTATTAAAAATAACTACTATTTACCTCATCTTCCTCTTCTTCTGCTTTTTACTAGTATTTCTAGTTTCTCTCTTTCTCCGTCGCCCCAACTGATTTTTTTTTATTATTATTTCCCCACTCATACATACAGAGGCCCCTATAACGATCTCCAAATTAAAGCCGGCTTTTTTTTCCTCCGCATTTTATTTATTTGTTTATTCGTCGCAGTTTTTGTTGGTCTTCCAAACGAATTTCAATCCCCACGGCAGTGTCTGGCTGTGTTTGTGAGAGCTCCAAGTCTGGTTTTGGGCTGCCTCTCTGGAGAGAGACGTATGCAAACACAGTTGAATTGATTTAAGCGTCGATTAACGCACACTCTCTCAGCAAAAGAGACAACATACGATGTGTTGCGGGCAGCGACGTCGACCGCCCCACCATGGGGCCAACGACTACTTTTGGAGACCAAAATACATTTTTCGAATATCCCCAAATATAGAGTTTTGTCAATAGCTTTCATATAAAAAATTATCTTTCAATAAAACATAGATTTGCAATGAACAAGGTGTGAATAATAATTATCTTCAGAATACTAGTATAAACTAAAAATTTCTAATTTAAAGAATTAAATTTTTGAACAAAATTGTATTTAAAACCAACTCAGTTCAAATTTGTATTATTTTTAGTAGATTTGGAATATTTAAGTTGTACTTGCAAAGAACTAGAACTTAATATCCTATTCCTTTCCTAAGCTTTTTATTTTGACCAACAATTGGGAACGTTGGCCCCATAGTGCGACGTCGACCGCTCCAGTGGGTCGCTGAAAAATTTCGTGTCGCCGCGTTTTTCATTAATCAGTTGCATTAAAATGGTGCGCAAGTCCGGTAGAGTTAAAATTTCTAGTCGCGATCGGATCGCCGAAGCCAGTATTCTGATGCGTGGCAAAGTGGGCGGTGGGCGGGATGCAGCATCTGTGGCTGCGACTGTGACCGAGGCAGCAACACCGGGACGACGTCGACGCAGACGCGACAGCAGCGCAAGTCGCACAGCCTCAAGCGACGGTCTGTTGTTGTTTTTATTATTTTGTTTGTTGCCATTACTATTGCGCGATTTTTTAGTTGCCATTTTACAATTTTTACGCCACACAACAGAAAATATTGCATTTGTGTTAGCTTGTACAGTGGTGCGTATGTGTGATATTAATTGCCAATGCACTTTGGTTTGCGTGTCCAGTGATTGCCAAACCGTTGCGAGGAATTCAAGTGGGCGCTTAGGGCTTCTTAAACCATTATAGGGCGGGCACTCTCCGAGGCTCCAAAACTGTTGATCTAGGCATGACTAGCTAAAAATTTGCAACTCTTTTTAAATTCTTAAAGACAGAAGTAATCGTGACTTTTATTTTTTGAAGAATCTATTAGTACAATAATTGATTTCGACAAAAAAAAACCCCAAAATAACCTTTTATTTTTACCTAAATTTTTTTTTAGAATCGGAAAGTCACATAATGCATGCCGATGCCCTGGCCGCTGGCTATCCGGCTGCGTCCCAGCCCCACAGCCCGATTGGCCATGCCCTCAGCCCCAACGGCGTCGGCCTGGGACTGAGCAACAGCAGCAACCAGAGCAGCGAAAATTTCGCTCTCTGTAACGGATCGGGCGGCGGAAACGGAAATGGCAATGCCGGCAGCTTAGGAGGCGGAAGTGCTAGCAGTGGCAGCAATAACAACAACAGCATGTTCTCGCCCAACAACAACCTCAGCGGCAACAGCAGCAGCAGTCAGCTGTTGCAACAGCAACAGCATCAACAGCTGCAGCAGCAACAACAATCGCCGACAGTATGTGCGATTTGTGGCGATCGGGCAACAGGAAAACATTACGGAGCGTCCAGTTGCGATGGCTGCAAAGGATTCTTTAGGAGGAGCGTGCGCAAAAATCATCAATATACCTGCAGGTTTGTATTATTGACTCGAAACGACAACAGAACCTTCTTGAACTAAAGGAGCCTCTCTTCATTTTAGATTTTCCCGCAACTGTGTGGTGGACAAGGACAAGCGGAATCAGTGCCGCTACTGCCGCCTCAGGAAGTGCTTCAAGGCCGGCATGAAAAAGGAGGCTGTTCAGAACGAACGGGACCGCATCAGCTGCCGGCGAACCTCAAACGATGATCCGGACCCGGGCAATGGACTGTCCGTGATTTCGTTGGTCAAGGCGGAGAACGAGTCTCGCCAGTCGAAGGCCGGCGCCGCCATGGAACCCAACATTAATGAGGATCTCTCCACAAAGCAATTCGCCAGCATCAACGATGTCTGCGAATCAATGAAGCAGCAACTGCTGACGCTGGTGGAGTGGGCCAAGCAGATTCCAGCCTTCAACGAGCTCCAGCTGGACGACCAGGTGGCCTTGCTACGCGCCCATGCCGGCGAGCACCTGTTACTTGGCCTGTCACGTCGTTCGATGCACCTCAAGGATGTCCTCCTGCTGAGCAACAACTGTGTGATTACCAGGCACTGTCCAGGTGAGAAAGTTGACATTCTTTAATGAACCTATTTATTAACCAAACCATTTTTGCCGTTCAGATCCCCTTGTGTCACCCAATTTGGATATCTCGAGGATCGGAGCCCGCATCATTGATGAATTAGTGGTTGTGATGAAGGATGTGGGCATCGATGACACCGAATTCGCCTGCATAAAGGCCCTGGTCTTCTTTGATCCCAGTGAGTTTCAGTCAGAATTGTAAAATATAAAGTTATTAATATCGTTACTTAATTATCTTTATAGACGCCAAGGGCCTTAATGAGCCACATCGCATCAAGTCGCTACGGCACCAAATACTCAATAATCTCGAAGACTATATATCCGATCGGCAGTACGAGTCGCGCGGCCGCTTCGGTGAGATCCTGCTCATTCTGCCGGTTCTGCAGTCTATTACCTGGCAGATGATCGAACAGATCCAGTTTGCCAAGATCTTTGGAGTAGCCCACATCGACTCTCTCTTGCAAGAAATGCTTTTGGGAGGTAAATTAAATCTTAAATCTTTCAGTTTCTTTATTTTATTAAACATAAAATCTGTTATTGCAGGAGAGTTGGCCGACAATCCGCTGCCTTTGTCGCCGCCCAATCAGTCAAACGACTTCCAGAGCCCCACCCACCACTCTGGGAGCATGGAGACCAATGGACAAGTCAACTCCACGATGGAAACACTAGCATCGGGTGGCGGCACCGGTTCACATGCGATGGATCTGGAAGTGCAACAGATTCAGGCCCTGATTGAGGCGAACACCGCTGAGGATTCGTTCCGAGCCTATACTGCTAGCACGGCGGCAGCCGCTGCTGCAGCCTCAAACTCCTCCGCTACGCCCATCGCAGTGGCGCCTGCTGCTATTTCGCCTCCCCTGAACAGTCCCAAGTCACAACAGCCTCAGCAACATGTATCGCACCTGCAACATCAGTCAGACAGCTCCTACATGGACGTGTCAGTCAAGCATTACAATGGAAATCGGTCGGGAGTAACTGCGACGCAGCACAGTCCCCAGCGTATGCACCCCTACCAAAGAGCGGCCGCGTCGCCGGTTGATGTGGCCAACCCTGGAAACGGCTTGGGTCTGCGCAATCCCGCCGACATAACCCTTAACGAATACAACCGCAGCGAGGGCAGTAGTGCCGAGGAGCTGCTGCGGCGCACTCCGCTCAAAATCCGTGCATCAGAGCTTCTCCAAGCGCCAGCTGGCTATGGAATGGGTAGGTTTTGAGTAAAATACATCATAATATATAATCTGAGTTATTAAATTAAAATTTTTTTTATTATTCTAGAGCCCTGTCGCATGACTCTGAAGCAGGAACCAGAGACTGGCTACTAACTGGATGAAAATTGGTGCAATAATGGAGTTTGCAATAGGGCATCGTGCCTCACACACACACACACATACAGGCCTCTCTTGCTGTACCCCCACCAAGTGCTATACAGAGATGAAATATGAAGATAATGAACTTACTTAATTGTTATTGCCTTGACCCTTTTTGATACATTTTTTAGTCCTTAAGTAGGTATCATGGAAATTGTTGCTTAATTTTTAAATGTTTAACGCAATTGCAATCTATTTTTGGAGTCATATTTTGTCCAAGAACTATATTATATACTTTTATACATATGTATATTGTCTACACCCTAGCATGTACTGAGTTTGTTGGTTATTTGGTTATTACATATATCCCTGAGCATGGATCACAAAGCTTTTACATCGGCCATGCAATATATTGTTTTCGGTTAGGGTGTTATCTAGATTATGCGCTGAAAGTGTAAATTATATTTAATGCTAAACAAAGAACTATTTTTATATGAGTATGTATAAAATACAAACTATTTTAAGATGGCTGAATGAATAAATGCAAAGTAAGAATATAAAAATATCGGAGAGTAATAAACAAAAATTCATTTATATATTTTTGTTTTTTTTTTCAAAGGGGGCTCTAGAGTTCAACCTTCCTTAAAAGATGCTGACCTTTTGGAGCAAGAAATATCTATGATTCCAAATAAATAAAACGAGGCAATATAACAGTATAAAAAGGCTACATAACGTTTATTTATCAATATTGCTAATGCCCGTCTTCTCCACCTGAGCCAGGAGCTCTTGCAGCTTATTGTCAAAGAGCTCGCACCGGATTGGCATTTCCAGGGAGTAAAAGGGATTCTTGAGGACGTAGTCAGAGTACAGCTCATACACCTTTCGCAAAAGCAGGTCTATGCCGTTCAGGCCCGTCTCTGAAATCACAATGAACTTGATACCGGTGAGTGTCTGGAAGCAGTGCAGAGTGAACGTGTCCGCTTCAAGTAGTTCGATTCCGGAGCTTCGGGGCTCCGGACTAAGCTGACTTGCAATGGCAAAAAGCGGGTAGAACATGCTGGCTAGAAAGATCTTCTCATTGGTGGTCATCTTTGGCCGACTGAACTTCAGATTGATGGGATAGTTTTCCGCTGACTCCAGAGTCGCTTTCACGTCCCGACCGTCGTCTATGGTGACTCCATTGACGGCTATGCCGTTGACAGCCACCAGAACGTGGCCCACTAAAACGAGAAGTATAGAGTACACTTTTTTTATTGTTTTGTTGGGAACACCCACCATTTATTCCATCTTTTCTGTTAAACGCCACTGAGACCTTTTTGGAATCATAGTCCAAAACCAAATCCAGAGGGTATGTGAAGGTCTTCTCGTGCTCTATGCGTGGCACATTATTGTCCAGGTTAAATATGAGGCCACCCGATTTGCTGACTATATAGACGCCATAGATAATCATGGCTTAAAGCTGTTTTTAGTTTTTTGTCGGAATGTTTTTCTTTTGAGGGAATTAGAGATGACCATTTATATGTGTATTTACGCGTTTTCCAACACCAGAACATCGATAACTTTATGAATTTATTTTATAATTTAAATAATACTTTTGTTAAATTAAAAAAAAATTAAGTCAACATTTCTTTGAAAGAATATTAATTTGTTTTTCTTGATTCCAATAATTAGTTAGAAATACGTGTAAAATTTCATCAATCCAACTTTAACTACTATCAAAATAACTGGTTCGATAACATGGTCATTTGTGAACCAGCTAAAGTGCAATCGAATCGTTAGTTAAACAGCTGATGGCGCACCGTAGGATTAAAAATAAACATAATTGATTTTTTGCCCAAAAATATACATTTAAGCGTGGGCGCTTTACCTGGTTGTGCTGCCGATTGACTGACATCAAGATTCTACAGACAACTATGGGCTCCGATGACCAGAGTGCCGGCGACCGAATCCACAAGGGTTTCCAAATAAATTACATGATCTTGCGGGACGCCGACAGCGGAAAGGTTATTTGGCAAGAAAACAAGGATTTCTCGGCTCCAGACGTAGAGCATGAGGCACGTGTTCCTGTGAAGATCCTGGACATGCGGGCGGTGTCACGCGAAATAAATTTCAGTACCATTGAGTCGATGGAGAACTTCCGACTTGACCAGAAGGTGCTCTTTAAGGGCCGCATCATGGAGGAGTGGTTCTTCGAGATGGGCTTTGTGGGAGCAAACACCACCAACACCTGGCAATCGACCATCGAAGCAGCTCCAGAATCGCAGATGATGCCCGCTAAAGTATTAAATGGTAACGTGACGATCCAAACCAGTTTCTACGACAACGAGACACTCATCACCAAATCGGTTGTGCGCCTGTACTACATCTAATAAATCGGCTGAATCACCTGTCCACTCCCACGCACCTTGTGGATCTTCTAACAATCGAATGTGGTGGACCACTAGGCCACTAGGGTAGTTCGCTTTGGAATATTTCAGCATTTCAATGCAATTGTTAGTGCGTTTATGAACTAGTTATAGTCGAATGCATTTTAATCTAATTTTACACAACGCCTACTGTATGTATTTATTAATAAACAACTAACGAATTAACATCAAATTCAAGATATATAAACTGAGAATCTATGCAATTGAAAAAAAAATCTGTATGCTAAAATCATAAAGTCTGTCAAAACGATATATAAATAGCTCTACAGAATTTGAGAAAAATGTTTCTAGGGATCTCATAACACGAAATACTTAAATAAATTAAATCTGCTAAGGTGTGCAGCGAAAATATTGTATTGCATTGGCGATTGGGACTCGTTATCTAATTTCGTTTACCAGCAAATCAAAAAAATATGCTGAAAGTAAAACTAGTAGTTATTTCCAACAGTAATACATTTCGCAACGAATATAAATAGAATCTAGCAAGAATATTTATATATGTAACTTGTCACTTTTTAATCTCAAACTTTTTGATTTTACTGGAAATAAGGATTAATAGTCTTGTTTGAGATTTAATTGAGTTTAAATAATATAAAAAAATAAGACATATCGTGTACATTTTATTAATAATCATGCAATTTGAGTTAAATTGTACAGTTCCAAATAATTGGATGAATACCCCATTTAGAACAGGTTGTGTAGGGCTCTCTTTTACTTTCAAGACAAGATTAATCCCATCCAGGTGGCGGGCTTGCCTCTCGGCTATATCTCTCATAAGTTCGCATTTAGATTGGTATCGTTGAATATTCATTGATTGGAATCGCGAAAAGACGCCATGATCAAGTTGCTCTTAACATAGCTAGTGCTGACTTGACCCCATTTAAACCGAAATAGATCCCGTGCCCGGTCAAGAGTCACTCGAAGCCGTCGAGAAAGTTTTCTTAATAGGCTGAGATCTGATGTAGCCAACAGTTCCGTTCCATCAACGCAGAGCAACACATCGTCTTAAGGAAAAGTTATAATGGCAAGGTTTTCTGGAGTTCTAGTGCTCCTGGCACTCGTCCTGCTGGTCCTGTTTGTGGCCAGCAGCGAAGCTGATAGAAATAACCCGAACAAGCAAAAGCAGCAGAGACCCCGGCCGGGAGCCCAGGGCATTGGCAACCAAAAGAACAAGCGGAACAAGCCAATGCAGGGACAGAAACAGAAGCCCAACAAGCAGAAACAGCAACAAAACGTCCAAGAAGCTAAAGTGTTTACCGCATCGGTTCCAGATTTGGGAAAGTTGAGAGGTCGATCACTTACAACCGATTGGTCGGGCAAAAAGATAAAGCAATTCCTCGACATCCCCTATGGAAAGGCGGAGCGATTCAAGGTGAGTTTGTGCATGTTTCAAAATAGGCGCTCGTTCGTCACCGTCCTCGATAGTATAGTGGTTAGTATCCCCGCCTGTCACGCGGGAGACCGGGGTTCAATTCCCCGTCGGGGAGAAATGTGTAAACATTTCTATTTTTTGTTATTATTTTCTTGTTTTTTTATTTAATATTATTTATTATTTTAAATTATTTATTTTATCAAATTAAAATGGTTTTATGATAAGAGGAAAAGAATATGTATATTATGGCACACAGTGTTGCATTTTGTAGATATCTTTTCGATTCCTTTAGTTTTTTTTTTTATCAAGAATATTAAAAAATAAAATGTTGGAAAGGAAATTATGTAAAAAAAAGTAATTATTAACAGTACAAAAATAAATTTTATCAAAAATGTTCAAACATCTCCCCGACGGGGAATTGAACCCCGGTCTCCCGCGTGACAGGCGGGGATACTAACCACTATACTATCGAGGATGTTGGCGTTGGTGAGACAAAAGCCCTATAGAAAACAACAGTCGACGAAACTGAAAACCAATTTAATTTTTATAGATACATTAACCATTCATATACTTCTTTTATATTATTTTAACAATCTATTATCTAACAGAAAGCTCAGCCAGCAGCTGCTTGGAGGGGTGCCTTGCCCGCCCACCGTCCCCATGCAGGATGTCCTTCAATACAGGATATGCTACTGTTCGCTAAGCTGGAGGAGGATGGCTATGATGTAGAGGATTGCCTGCGACTCACAATAAACACCAAGGCTGTAAGTAAAACTGCTACCCACTAAATAAAAAAAAGCTTAAAAAGCGAATTTCCATTTTTAGATGGAGGGAAAACTGCAACCCGTTATGGTTTATATTCATGGCGACTTCTTCTATGATGGTGATTCGGTAGAGGCGGCTCCTGGCTACTTGCTGGAGGAGGATGTGGTCCTGGTTTCAGTCCGCTATCGTCTGGGACCCTTCGGTTTCCTCTCTACACTATCAGATGATATGCCCGGCAACGTGGCGGTTACCGACATCATTCTGGCACTTGAATGGATACAGAAGCACATCGCCTCCTTTGGAGGAGATCCGAACCGAGTAACGCTTTTTGGTCAAGTGGGCGGAGCAGCTTTGGTTAATGTCCTGACACTTAGTCCGGCTGTGCCATCTGGACTTTTCCATCGCGTGATCTACCAGTCTGGCACTGCATTGTCGCCAGCCTTCATCACGGATTCTCCTCTGGGAGCCACCAAGGCTATCGGGCGCATTGCCGGCTGCAAACAGTTCGGCAAGGTGGACCAGCTGAACAAGTGCCTGAGCCGCCTCAATGCGACTATGCTACTGGCCGCCTTCAGTGTCCACGGCGAGGATCAGCCCTCATTATCTGGCGGAGCCTACGGTGGAGTTCAGTTGGTCATTGGCGGACCCTCTGGTGTGTTGCCGGAACATCCGGGTCGACTTTTGGCTGCCGAGAAGTTCCAGGCTTACCCCACAATGGGCGGCAGTGTGAAGCACGGTGGTACTTTTATGATGAGGGGTATGTTTCAAACTATAATATTGAAGATATAAATACCAAAATAATGTCAATTTACAGACATCTTTGCGGACATATTCAACGAAACGATAATGGACGATCAGATGACGGGACAGCAGTACATCGATGCTATTATTGAACAGGCCAACGGAGCGGATCCAACGGGCTCCTGGAGGGAGTTTGCCGGAGAGGAGATTTTTACAAATGCTGATGCCAAGAATGGCAGCTTCAAGCGCCTTACGCCGGGACTTATCGATGTGAGTAGCAGGGAAGTCATTCCTCTAACACTTATTTTTTTAAATTGTTATTTCTCTTTTAAATTTCTTTTTTATCCTGCAGCTGTGCAGTACTATTTCGCTAAAGAATCCTGTGTTGCTGGTTATGCAGGCCAATGCCAAGAAGCTGCCCAACAGCACTTACCTGTACAGCTTCGACTATGAGGGCGAACAGAATAGGTATGCCACCAGTGAGGAAGAGTCCAGCTTCGTGCCCTTCGATATGGGCGTCTCACTGACGGACGACAACCTATACCTGTTTCCCTGGCCCAGGTTCCTGGCTCTCAACTCGCATCGTGACATTAAGGTGGCACGCCGCATGGTGGCTCTATGGACGTCCTTTGCAGCCACGGGTGTTCCCCGAGCCCCAGGTGTACCCACTTGGCCGTCAATGAGCGACGAGACTGGCCCCTACATGCGCATCGGGCGAACTGTCACCTTCGGCGACAACTATCTGGATGAGTACCGCATCGCTGTCGAGGAAACCAAACATGGCTATAGCCTAGTCAATGAGGAATACTATGAGCTAGAAGCCGCCCTCCTAGCAGCCAGCAAGAAAACTTCGTCGTCCTCTGAGGACCAGGATGAGGATGCGGAAAACGATGAATTTGGCTCAGAAAACGGGGAAAGGGCTGCACATGAGGCCCGGGGCCAGAACCTCGTCTTTATTGCAAGGAAGTCAACACGCACGCAGAAACAGTAAAACTAAGATTTCACATACACTAATTATTTATTATCACGAAAAACCGGAAATCTACCACAATTAAAAATTATCTACATTTAAAAACACACATTAAAACATCTACATTTCGACAGCACAGGTGATTCCAGGTGTATCCAAAAGATGCATTAGCCGTTGGGGGTGGCGTGGGGATAGATAAAATAATAAAACTAATAAAATAAAAGAAAGAAATACATGTTTTTAATGACCTAAACTGGAAAGGGGGAGCTGCAATGGCTAGGCCATAGGCAAGATGGGGAAAACTGGGGGCAAAAAGTTGTTGACGATGCCAACAACACGCGGTGTTCCCAAGCGGTCCCCCATCTAAGTACCAACCGCGCCCGACGCTGCTTAATTTCGGTGATCGGACGAGAACCGATGTATTCAGCGTAGTATGGTCGTTGGCGAAAGTCGCAGGGTTAATCTATACCTTTATATTATCTTCCAAAGAGCACCAGTGTGCTATTTAAGGCGTCCAAGATACACAGGAGTATCTGTAAGATACAGGAGGGCATGCCCAAAGCGGCAGCCAGAAGGAGAAACAATATTTCTTGAAGGTTCGACAGCACAGGTGATTCCAGGTGTATCCAAAAGATGCATTAGCCGTTGGGGGTGGCGTGGGGATTGATAAAAAAATAAAACTAATAAAATAAAAGAAAGAAATACATGTTTTTAATGACCTAAACTGGAAAGGGGGAGCTGCAATGGCTAGGCCATAGGCAAGATGGGGAAAACTGGGGGCAAAAAGTTGTTGACGATGCCAACAACACGCGGTGTTCCCAAGCGGTCCCCCATCTAAGTACTAACCGCGCCCGACGCTGCTTAATTTCGGTGATCGGACGAGAACCGATGTATTCAGCGTAGTATGGTCGTTGGCGAAAGTCGCAGGCTTAATCTATACCTTTATATTATCTTCCAAAGAGCACCAGTGTGCTATTTAAGGCTGCCAAGATACACAGGAGTATCTGTAAGATACAGGAGGGCATGCCCAAAGCGGCAGCCAGAAGGAGAAACAATATTTCTTGAAGGTTCGACAGCACAGGTGATTCCAGGTGTATCCAAAAGATGCATTAGCCGTTGGGGGTGGCGTGGGGATTGATAAAATAATAAAACTAATAAAATAAAAGAAAGAAATACATGTTTTTAATGACCTAAACTGGAAAGGGGGAGCTGCAATGGCTAGGCCATAGGCAAGATGGGGAAAACTGGGGGCAAAAAGTTGTTGACGATGCCAACAACACGCGGTGTTCCCAAGCGGTCCCCCATCTAAGTACTAACCGCGCCCGACGCTGCTTAATTTCGGTGATCGGACGAGAACCGATGTATTCAGCGTAGTATGGTCGTTGGCGAAAGTCGCAGGCTTAATCTATACCTTTATATTATCTTCCAAAGAGCACCAGTGTGCTATTTAAGGCGTCCAAGATACACAGGAGTATCTGTAAGATACAGGAGGGCATGCCCAAAGCGGCAGCCAGAAGGAGAAACAATATTTCTTGAAGGTTCGACAGCACAGGTGATTCCAGGTGTATCCAAAAGATGCATTAGCCGTTGGGGGTGGCGTGGGGATAGATAAAATAATAAAACTAATAAAATAAAAGAAAGAAATACATGTTTTTAATGACCTAAACTGGAAAGGGGGAGCTGCAATGGCTAGGCCATAGGCAAGATGGGGAAAACTGGGGGCAAAAAGTTGTTGACGATGCCAACAACACGCGGTGTTCCCAAGCGGTCCCCCATCTAAGTACTAACCGCGCCCGACGCTGCTTAATTTCGGTGATCGGACGAGAACCGATGTATTCAGCGTAGTATGGTCGTTGGCGAAAGTCGCAGGGTTAATCTATACCTTTATATTATCTTCCAAAGAGCACCAGTGTGCTATTTAAGGCGTCCAAGATACACAGGAGTATCTGTAAGATACAGGAGGGCATGCCCAAAGCGGCAGCCAGAAGGAGAAACAATATTTCTTGAAGGTTCGACAGCACAGGTGATTCCAGGTGTATCCAAAAGATGCATTAGCCGTTGGGGGTGGCGTGGGGATTGATAAAAAAATAAAACTAATAAAATAAAAGAAAGAAATACATGTTTTTAATGACCTAAACTGGAAAGGGGGAGCTGCAATGGCTAGGCCATAGGCAAGATGGGGAAAACTGGGGGCAAAAAGTTGTTGACGATGCCAACAACACGCGGTGTTCCCAAGCGGTCCCCCATCTAAGTACTAACCGCGCCCGACGCTGCTTAATTTCGGTGATCGGACGAGAACCGATGTATTCAGCGTAGTATGGTCGTTGGCGAAAGTCGCAGGCTTAATCTATACCTTTATATTATCTTCCAAAGAGCACCAGTGTGCTATTTAAGGCTGCCAAGATACACAGGAGTATCTGTAAGATACAGGAGGGCATGCCCAAAGCGGCAGCCAGAAGGAGAAACAATATTTCTTGAAGGTTCGACAGCACAGGTGATTCCAGGTGTATCCAAAAGATGCATTAGCCGTTGGGGGTGGCGTGGGGATTGATAAAATAATAAAACTAATAAAATAAAAGAAAGAAATACATGTTTTTAATGACCTAAACTGGAAAGGGGGAGCTGCAATGGCTAGGCCATAGGCAAGATGGGGAAAACTGGGGGCAAAAAGTTGTTGACGATGCCAACAACACGCGGTGTTCCCAAGCGGTCCCCCATCTAAGTACTAACCGCGCCCGACGCTGCTTAATTTCGGTGATCGGACGAGAACCGATGTATTCAGCGTAGTATGGTCGTTGGCGAAAGTCGCAGGCTTAATCTATACCTTTATATTATCTTCCAAAGAGCACCAGTGTGCTATTTAAGGCTGCCAAGATACACAGGAGTATCTGTAAGATACAGGAGGGCATGCCCAAAGCGGCAGCCAGAAGGAGAAACAATATTTCTTGAAGGTTCGACAGCACAGGTGATTCCAGGTGTATCCAAAATATGCATTAGCCGTTGGGGGTGGCGTGGGGATTGATAAAAAAATAAAACTAATAAAATAAAAGAAAGAAATACATGTTTTTAATGACCTAAACTGGAAAGGGGGAGCTGCAATGGCTAGGCCATAGGCAAGATGGGGAAAACTGGGGGCAAAAAGTTGTTGACGATGCCAACAACACGCGGTGTTCCCAAGCGGTCCCCCATCTAAGTACTAACCGCGCCCGACGCTGCTTAATTTCGGTGATCGGACGAGAACCGATGTATTCAGCGTAGTATGGTCGTTGGCGAAAGTCGCAGGGTTAATCTATACCTTTATATTATCTTCCAAAGAGCACCAGTGTGCTATTTAAGGCTGCCAAGATACACAGGAGTATCTGTAAGATACAGGAGGGCATGCCCAAAGCGGCAGCCAGAAGGAGAAACAATATTTCTTGAAGGTTCGACAGCACAGGTGATTCCAGGTGTATCCAAAAGATGCATTAGCCGTTGGGGGTGGCGTGGGGATTGATAAAATAATAAAACTAATAAAATAAAAGAAAGAAATACATGTTTTTAATGACCTAAACTGGAAAGGGGGAGCTGCAATGGCTAGGCCATAGGCAAGATGGGGAAAACTGGGGGCAAAAAGTTGTTGACGATGCCAACAACACGCGGTGTTCCCAAGCGGTCCCCCATCTAAGTACTAACCGCGCCCGACGCTGCTTAATTTCGGTGATCGGACGAGAACCGATGTATTCAGCGTAGTATGGTCGTTGGCGAAAGTCGCAGGCTTAATCTATACCTTTATATTATCTTCCAAAGAGCACCAGTGTGCTATTTAAGGCTGCCAAGATACACCGGAGTATCTGTAAGATACAGGAGGGCATGCCCAAAGCGGCAGCCAGAAGGAGAAACAATATTTCTTGAAGGTTCGACAGCACAGGTGATTCCAGGTGTATCCAAAATATGCATTAGCCGTTGGGGGTGGCGTGGGGATTGATAAAAAAATAAAACTAATAAAATAAAAGAAAGAAATACATGTTTTTAATGACCTAAACTGGAAAGGGGGAGCTGCAATGGCTAGGCCATAGGCAAGATGGGGAAAACTGGGGGCAAAAAGTTGTTGACGATGCCAACAACACGCGGTGTTCCCAAGCGGTCCCCCATCTAAGTACTAACCGCGCCCGACGCTGCTTAATTTCGGTGATCGGACGAGAACCGATGTATTCAGCGTAGTATGGTCGTTGGCGAAAGTCGCAGGCTTAATCTATACCTTTATATTATCTTCCAAAGAGCACCAGTGTGCTATTTAAGGCTGCCAAGATACACAGGAGTATCTGTAAGATACAGGAGGGCATGCCCAAAGCGGCAGCCAGAAGGAGAAACAATATTTCTTGAAGGTTCGACAGCACAGGTGATTCCAGGTGTATCCAAAAGATGCATTAGCCGTTGGGGGTGGCGTGGGGATTGATAAAAAAATAAAACTAATAAAATAAAAGAAAGAAATACATGTTTTTAATGACCTAAACTGGAAAGGGGGAGCTGCAATGGCTAGGCCATAGGCAAGATGGGGAAAACTGGGGGCAAAAAGTTGTTGACGATGCCAACAACACGCGGTGTTCCCAAGCGGTCCCCCATCTAAGTACTAACCGCGCCCGACGCTGCTTAATTTCGGTGATCGGACGAGAACCGATGTATTCAGCGTAGTATGGTCGTTGGCGAAAGTCGCAGGCTTAATCTATACCTTTATATTATCTTCCAAAGAGCACCAGTGTGCTATTTAAGGCTGCCAAGATACACAGGAGTATCTGTAAGATACAGGAGGGCATGCCCAAAGCGGCAGCCAGAAGGAGAAACAATATTTCTTGAAGGTTCGACAGCACAGGTGATTCCAGGTGTATCCAAAATATGCATTAGCCGTTGGGGGTGGCGTGGGGATTGATAAAAAAATAAAACTAATAAAATAAAAGAAAGAAATACATGTTTTTAATGACCTAAACTGGAAAGGGGGAGCTGCAATGGCTAGGCCATAGGCAAGATGGGGAAAACTGGGGGCAAAAAGTTGTTGACGATGCCAACAACACGCGGTGTTCCCAAGCGGTCCCCCATCTAAGTACTAACCGCGCCCGACGCTGCTTAATTTCGGTGATCGGACGAGAACCGATGTATTCAGCGTAGTATGGTCGTTGGCGAAAGTCGCAGGGTTAATCTATACCTTTATATTATCTTCCAAAGAGCACCAGTGTGCTATTTAAGGCTGCCAAGATACACAGGAGTATCTGTAAGATACAGGAGGGCATGCCCAAAGCGGCAGCCAGAAGGAGAAACAATATTTCTTGAAGGTTCGACAGCACAGGTGATTCCAGGTGTATCCAAAAGATGCATTAGCCGTTGGGGGTGGCGTGGGGATTGATAAAATAATAAAACTAATAAAATAAAAGAAAGAAATACATGTTTTTAATGACCTAAACTGGAAAGGGGGAGCTGCAATGGCTAGGCCATAGGCAAGATGGGGAAAACTGGGGGCAAAAAGTTGTTGACGATGCCAACAACACGCGGTGTTCCCAAGCGGTCCCCCATCTAAGTACTAACCGCGCCCGACGCTGCTTAATTTCGGTGATCGGACGAGAACCGATGTATTCAGCGTAGTATGGTCGTTGGCGAAAGTCGCAGGCTTAATCTATACCTTTATATTATCTTCCAAAGAGCACCAGTGTGCTATTTAAGGCTGCCAAGATACACCGGAGTATCTGTAAGATACAGGAGGGCATGCCCAAAGCGGCAGCCAGAAGGAGAAACAATATTTCTTGAAGGTTCGACAGCACAGGTGATTCCAGGTGTATCCAAAATATGCATTAGCCGTTGGGGGTGGCGTGGGGATTGATAAAAAAATAAAACTAATAAAATAAAAGAAAGAAATACATGTTTTTAATGACCTAAACTGGAAAGGGGGAGCTGCAATGGCTAGGCCATAGGCAAGATGGGGAAAACTGGGGGCAAAAAGTTGTTGACGATGCCAACAACACGCGGTGTTCCCAAGCGGTCCCCCATCTAAGTACTAACCGCGCCCGACGCTGCTTAATTTCGGTGATCGGACGAGAACCGATGTATTCAGCGTAGTATGGTCGTTGGCGAAAGTCGCAGGCTTAATCTATACCTTTATATTATCTTCCAAAGAGCACCAGTGTGCTATTTAAGGCTGCCAAGATACACAGGAGTATCTGTAAGATACAGGAGGGCATGCCCAAAGCGGCAGCCAGAAGGAGAAACAATATTTCTTGAAGGTTCGACAGCACAGGTGATTCCAGGTGTATCCAAAAGATGCATTAGCCGTTGGGGGTGGCGTGGGGATTGATAAAAAAATAAAACTAATAAAATAAAAGAAAGAAATACATGTTTTTAATGACCTAAACTGGAAAGGGGGAGCTGCAATGGCTAGGCCATAGGCAAGATGGGGAAAACTGGGGGCAAAAAGTTGTTGACGATGCCAACAACACGCGGTGTTCCCAAGCGGTCCCCCATCTAAGTACTAACCGCGCCCGACGCTGCTTAATTTCGGTGATCGGACGAGAACCGATGTATTCAGCGTAGTATGGTCGTTGGCGAAAGTCGCAGGGTTAATCTATACCTTTATATTATCTTCCAAATAGCACCAGTGTGCTATTTAAGGCTGCCAAGATACACAGGAGTATCTGTAAGATACAGGAGGGCATGCCCAAAGCGGCAGCCAGAAGGAGAAACAATATTTCTTGAAGGTTCGACAGCACAGGTGATTCCAGGTGTATCCAAAAGATGCATTAGCCGTTGGGGGTGGCGTGGGGATTGATAAAATAATAAAACTAATAAAATAAAAGAAAGAAATACATGTTTTTAATGACCTAAACTGGAAAGGGGGAGCTGCAATGGCTAGGCCATAGGCAAGATGGGGAAAACTGGGGGCAAAAAGTTGTTGACGATGCCAACAACACGCGGTGTTCCCAAGCGGTCCCCCATCTAAGTACTAACCGCGCCCGACGCTGCTTAATTTCGGTGATCGGACGAGAACCGATGTATTCAGCGTAGTATGGTCGTTGGCGAAAGTCGCAGGCTTAATCTATACCTTTATATTATCTTCCAAAGAGCACCAGTGTGCTATTTAAGGCTGCCAAGATACACAGGAGTATCTGTAAGATACAGGAGGGCATGCCCAAAGCGGCAGCCAGAAGGAGAAACAATATTTCTTGAAGGTTCGACAGCACAGGTGATTCCAGGTGTATCCAAAATATGCATTAGCCGTTGGGGGTGGCGTGGGGATTGATAAAAAAATAAAACTAATAAAATAAAAGAAAGAAATACATGTTTTTAATGACCTAAACTGGAAAGGGGGAGCTGCAATGGCTAGGCCATAGGCAAGATGGGGAAAACTGGGGGCAAAAAGTTGTTGACGATGCCAACAACACGCGGTGTTCCCAAGCGGTCCCCCATCTAAGTACTAACCGCGCCCGACGCTGCTTAATTTCGGTGATCGGACGAGAACCGATGTATTCAGCGTAGTATGGTCGTTGGCGAAAGTCGCAGGCTTAATCTATACCTTTATATTATCTTCCAAAGAGCACCAGTGTGCTATTTAAGGCTGCCAAGATACACAGGAGTATCTGTAAGATACAGGAGGGCATGCCCAAAGCGGCAGCCAGAAGGAGAAACAATATTTCTTGAAGGTTCGACAGCACAGGTGATTCCAGGTGTATCCAAAATATGCATTAGCCGTTGAGGGTGGCGTGGGGATTGATAAAAAAATAAAACTAATAAAATAAAAGAAAGAAATACATGTTTTTAATGACCTAAACTGGAAAGGGGGAGCTGCAATGGCTAGGCCATAGGCAAGATGGGGAAAACTGGGGGCAAAAAGTTGTTGACGATGCCAACAACACGCGGTGTTCCCAAGCGGTCCCCCATCTAAGTACTAACCGCGTCCGACGCTGCTTAATTTCGGTGATCGGACGAGAACCGATGTATTCAGCGTAGTATGGTCGTTGGCGAAAGTCGCAGGGTTAATCTATACCTTTATATTATCTTCCAAAGAGCACCAGTGTGCTATTTAAGGCTGCCAAGATACACAGGAGTATCTGTAAGATACAGGAGGGCATGCCCAAAGCGGCAGCCAGAAGGAGAAACAATATTTCTTGAAGGTTCGACAGCACAGGTGATTCCAGGTGTATCCAAAAGATGCATTAGCCGTTGGGGGTGGCGTGGGGATTGATAAAATAATAAAACTAATAAAATAAAAGAAAGAAATACATGTTTTTAATGACCTAAACTGGAAAGGGGGAGCTGCAATGGCTAGGCCATAGGCAAGATGGGGAAAACTGGGGGCAAAAAGTTGTTGACGATGCCAACAACACGCGGTGTTCCCAAGCGGTCCCCCATCTAAGTACTAACCGCGCCCGACGCTGCTTAATTTCGGTGATCGGACGAGAACCGATGTATTCAGCGTAGTATGGTCGTTGGCGAAAGTCGCAGGCTTAATCTATACCTTTATATTATCTTCCAAAGAGCACCAGTGTGCTATTTAAGGCTGCCAAGATACACAGGAGTATCTGTAAGATACAGGAGGGCATGCCCAAAGCGGCAGCCAGAAGGAGAAACAATATTTCTTGAAGGTTCGACAGCACAGGTGATTCCAGGTGTATCCAAAATATGCATTAGCCGTTGGGGGTGGCGTGGGGATTGATAAAAAAAAATAAAACTAATAAAATAAAAGAAAGAAATACATGTTTTTAATGACCTAAACTGGAAATGGGGAGCTGCAATGGCTAGGCCATAGGCAAGATGGGGAAAACTGGGGGCAAAAAGTTGTTGACGATGCCAACAACACGCGGTGTTCCCAAGCGGTCCCCCATCTAAGTACTAACCGCGCCCGACGCTGCTTAATTTCGGTGATCGGACGAGAACCGATGTATTCAGCGTAGTATGGTCGTTGGCGAAAGTCGCAGGCTTAATCTATACCTTTATATTATCTTCCAAAGAGCACCAGTGTGCTATTTAAGGCTGCCAAGATACACAGGAGTATCTGTAAGATACAGGAGGGCATGCCCAAAGCGGCAGCCAGAAGGAGAAACAATATTTCTTGAAGGTTCGACAGCACAGGTGATTCCAGGTGTATCCAAAAGATGCATTAGCCGTTGGGGGTGGCGTGGGGATTGATAAAAAAATAAAACTAATAAAATAAAAGAAAGAAATACATGTTTTTAATGACCTAAACTGGAAAGGGGGAGCTGCAATGGCTAGGCCATAGGCAAGATGGGGAAAACTGGGGGCAAAAAGTTGTTGACGATGCCAACAACACGCGGTGTTCCCAAGCGGTCCCCCATCTAAGTACTAACCGCGCCCGACGCTGCTTAATTTCGGTGATCGGACGAGAACCGATGTATTCAGCGTAGTATGGTCGTTGGCGAAAGTCGCAGGCTTAATCTATACCTTTATATTATCTTCCAAAGAGCACCAGTGTGCTATTTAAGGCTGCCAAGATACACAGGAGTATCTGTAAGATACAGGAGGGCATGCCCAAAGCGGCAGCCAGAAGGAGAAACAATATTTCTTGAAGGTTCGACAGCACAGGTGATTCCAGGTGTATCCAAAAGATGCATTAGCCGTTGGGGGTGGCGTGGGGATTGATAAAATAATAAAACTAATAAAATAAAAGAAAGAAATACATGTTTTTAATGACCTAAACTGGAAAGGGGGAGCTGCAATGGCTAGGCCATAGGCAAGATGGGGAAAACTGGGGGCAAAAAGTTGTTGACGATGCCAACAACACGCGGTGTTCCCAAGCGGTCCCCCATCTAAGTACTAACCGCGCCCGACGCTGCTTAATTTCGGTGATCGGACGAGAACCGATGTATTCAGCGTAGTATGGTCGTTGGCGAAAGTCGCAGGCTTAATCTATACCTTTATATTATCTTCCAAAGAGCACCAGTGTGCTATTTAAGGCTGCCAAGATACACAGGAGTATCTGTAAGATACAGGAGGGCATGCCCAAAGCGGCAGCCAGAAGGAGAAACAATATTTCTTGAAGGTTCGACAGCACAGGTGATTCCAGGTGTATCCAAAAGATGCATTAGCCGTTGGGGGTGGCGTGGGGATTGATAAAATAATAAAACTAATAAAATAAAAGAAAGAAATACATGTTTTTAATGACCTAAACTGGAAAGGGGGAGCTGCAATGGCTAGGCCATAGGCAAGATGGGGAAAACTGGGGGCAAAAAGTTGTTGACGATGCCAACAACACGCGGTGTTCCCAAGCGGTCCCCCATCTAAGTACTAACCGCGCCCGACGCTGCTTAATTTCGGTGATCGGACGAGAACCGATGTATTCAGCGTAGTATGGTCGTTGGCGAAAGTCGCAGGCTTAATCTATACCTTTATATTATCTTCCAAAGAGCACCAGTGTGCTATTTAAGGCTGCCAAGATACACAGGAGTATCTGTAAGATACAGGAGGGCATGCCCAAAGCGGCAGCCAGAAGGAGAAACAATATTTCTTGAAGGTTCGACAGCACAGGTGATTCCAGGTGTATCCAAAAGATGCATTAGCCGTTGGGGGTGGCGTGGGGATTGATAAAATAATAAAACTAATAAAATAAAAGAAAGAAATACATGTTTTTAATGACCTAAACTGGAAAGGGGGAGCTGCAATGGCTAGGCCATAGGCAAGATGGGGAAAACTGGGGGCAAAAAGTTGTTGACGATGCCAACAACACGCGGTGTTCCCAAGCGGTCCGCCATCTAAGTACTAACCGCGCCCGACGCTGCTTAATTTCGGTGATCGGACGAGAACCGATGTATTCAGCGTAGTATGGTCGTTGGCGAAAGTCGCAGGCTTAATCTATACCTTTATATTATCTTCCAAAGAGCACCAGTGTGCTATTTAAGGCTGCCAAGATACACAGGAGTATCTGTAAGATACAGGAGGCCATGCCCAAAGCGGCAGCCAGAAGGAGAAACAATATTTCTTGAAGGTTCGACAGCACAGGTGATTCCAGGTGTATCCAAAAGATGCATTAGCCGTTGGGGGTGGCGTGGGGATTGATAAAAAAATAAAACTAATAAAATAAAAGAAAGAAATACATGTTTTTAATGACCTAAACTGGAAAGGGGGAGCTGCAATGGCTAGGCCATAGGCAAGATGGGGAAAACTGGGGGCAAAAAGTTGTTGACGATGCCAACAACACGCGGTGTTCCCAAGCGGTCCCCCATCTAAGTACTAACCGCGCCCGACGCTGCTTAATTTCGGTGATCGGACGAGAACCGATGTATTCAGCGTAGTATGGTCGTTGGCGAAAGTCGCAGGGTTAATCTATACCTTTATATTATCTTCCAAAGAGCACCAGTGTGCTATTTAAGGCTGCCAAGATACACAGGAGTATCTGTAAGATACAGGAGGGCATGCCCAAAGCGGCAGCCAGAAGGAGAAACAATATTTCTTGAAGGTTCGACAGCACAGGTGATTCCAGGTGTATCCAAAAGATGCATTAGCCGTTGGGGGTGGCGTGGGGATTGATAAAATAATAAAACTAATAAAATAAAAGAAAGAAATACATGTTTTTAATGACCTAAACTGGAAAGGGGGAGCTGCAATGGCTAGGCCATAGGCAAGATGGGGAAAACTGGGTGCAAAAAGTTGTTGACGATGCCAACAACACGCGGTGTTCCCAAGCGGTCCCCCATCTAAGTACTAACCGCGCCCGACGCTGCTTAATTTCGGTGATCGGACGAGAACCGATGTATTCAGCGTAGTATGGTCGTTGGCGAAAGTCGCAGGCTTAATCTATAGCTTTATATTATCTTCCAAAGAGCACCAGTGTGCTATTTAAGGCTGCCAAGATACACAGGAGTATCTGTAAGATACAGGAGGGCATGCCCAAAGCGGCAGCCAGAAGGAGAAACAATATTTCTTGAAGGTTCGACAGCACAGGTGATTCCAGGTGTATCCAAAATATGCATTAGCCGTTGGGGGTGGCGTGGGGATTGATAAAAAAAAATAAAACTAATAAAATAAAAGAAAGAAATACATGTTTTTAATGACCTAAACTGGAAAGGGGGAGCTGCAATGGCTAGGCCATAGGCAAGATGGGGAAAACTGGGGGCAAAAAGTTGTTGACGATGCCAACAACACGCGGTGTTCCCAAGCGGTCCGCCATCTAAGTACTAACCGCGCCCGACGCTGCTTAATTTCGGTGATCGGACGAGAACCGATGTATTCAGCGTAGTATGGTCGTTGGCGAAAGTCGCAGGCTTAATCTATACCTTTATATTATCTTCCAAAGAGCACCAGTGTGCTATTTAAGGCTGCCAAGATACACAGGAGTATCTGTAAGATACAGGAGGGCATGCCCAAAGCGGCAGCCAGAAGGAGAAACAATATTTCTTGAAGGTTCGACAGCACAGGTGATTCCAGGTGTATCCAAAAGATGCATTAGCCGTTGGGGGTGGCGTGGGGATTGATAAAATAATAAAACTAATAAAATAAAAGAAAGAAATACATGTTTTTAATGACCTAAACTGGAAAGGGGGAGCTGCAATGGCTAGGCCATAGGCAAGATGGGGAAAACTGGGTGCAAAAAGTTGTTGACGATGCCAACAACACGCGGTGTTCCCAAGCGGTCCCCCATCTAAGTACTAACCGCGCCCGACGCTGCTTAATTTCGGTGATCGGACGAGAACCGATGTATTCAGCGTAGTATGGTCGTTGGCGAAAGTCGCAGGCTTAATCTATACCTTTATATTATCTTCCAAAGAGCACCAGTGTGCTATTTAAGGCTGCCAAGATACACAGGAGTATCTGTAAGATACAGGAGGGCATGCCCAAAGCGGCAGCCAGAAGGAGAAACAATATTTCTTGAAGGTTCGACAGCACAGGTGATTCCAGGTGTATCCAAAAGATGCATTAGCCGTTGGGGGTGGCGTGGGGATTGATAAAATAATAAAACTAATAAAATAAAAGAAAGAAATACATGTTTTTAATGACCTAAACTGGAAAGGGGGAGCTGCAATGGCTAGGCCATAGGCAAGATGGGGAAAACTGGGGGCAAAAAGTTGTTGACGATGCCAACAACACGCGGTGTTCCCAAGCGGTCCCCCATCTAAGTACTAACCGCGCCCGACGCTGCTTAATTTCGGTGATCGGACGAGAACCGATGTATTCAGCGTAGTATGGTCGTTGGCGAAAGTCGCAGGCTTAATCTATACCTTTATATTATCTTCCAAAGAGCACCAGTGTGCTATTTAAGGCTGCCAAGATACACAGGAGTATCTGTAAGATACAGGAGGGCATGCCCAAAGCGGCAGCCAGAAGGAGAAACAATATTTCTTGAAGGTTCGACAGCACAGGTGATTCCAGGTGTATCCAAAAGATGCATTAGCCGTTGGGGGTGGCGTGGGGATTGATAAAATAATAAAACTAATAAAATAAAAGAAAGAAATACATGTTTTTAATGACCTAAACTGGAAAGGGGGAGCTGCAATGGCTAGGCCATAGGCAAGATGGGGAAAACTGGGGGCAAAAAGTTGTTGACGATGCCAACAACACGCGGTGTTCCCAAGCGGTCCCCCATCTAAGTACTAACCGCGCCCGACGCTGCTTAATTTCGGTGATCGGACGAGAACCGATGTATTCAGCGTAGTATGGTCGTTGGCGAAAGTCGCAGGCTTAATCTATACCTTTATATTATCTTCCAAAGAGCACCAGTGTGCTATTTAAGGCTGCCAAGATACACAGGAGTATCTGTAAGATACAGGAGGGCATGCCCAAAGCGGCAGCCAGAAGGAGAAACAATATTTCTTGAAGGTTCGACAGCACAGGTGATTCCAGGTGTATCCAAAAGATGCATTAGCCGTTGGGGGTGGCGTGGGGATTGATAAAAAAATAAAACTAATAAAATAAAAGAAAGAAATACATGTTTTTAATGACCTAAACTGGAAAGGGGGAGCTGCAATGGCTAGGCCATAGGCAAGATGGGGAAAACTGGGGGCAAAAAGTTGTTGACGATGCCAACAACACGCGGTGTTCCCAAGCGGTCCCACATCTAAGTACTAACCGCGCCCGACGCTGCTTAATTTCGGTGATCGGACGAGAACCGATGTATTCAGCGTAGTATGGTCGTTGGCGAAAGTCGCAGGGTTAATCTATACCTTTATATTATCTTCCAAAGAGCACCAGTGTGCTATTTAAGGCTGCCAAGATACACAGGAGTATCTGTAAGATACAGGAGGGCATGCCCAAAGCGGCAGCCAGAAGGAGAAACAATATTTCTTGAAGGTTCGACAGCACAGGTGATTCCAGGTGTATCCAAAAGATGCATTAGCCGTTGGGGGTGGCGTGGGGATTGATAAAATAATAAAACTAATAAAATAAAAGAAAGAAATACATGTTTTTAATGACCTAAACTGGAAAGGGGGAGCTGCAATGGCTAGGCCATAGGCAAGATGGGGAAAACTGGGGGCAAAAAGTTGTTGACGATGCCAACAACACGCGGTGTTCCCAAGCGGTCCCCCATCTAAGTACTAACCGCGCCCGACGCTGCTTAATTTCGGTGATCGGACGAGAACCGATGTATTCAGCGTAGTATGGTCGTTGGCGAAAGTCGCAGGGTTAATCTATACCTTTATATTATCTTCCAAAGAGCACCAGTGTGCTATTTAAGGCTGCCAAGATACACAGGAGTATCTGTAAGATACAGGAGGGCATGCCCAAAGCGGCAGCCAGAAGGAGAAACAATATTTCTTGAAGGTTCGACAGCACAGGTGATTCCAGGTGTATCCAAAAGATGCATTAGCCGTTGGGGGTGGCGTGGGGATTGATAAAATAATAAAACTAATAAAATAAAAGAAAGAAATACATGTTTTTAATGACCTAAACTGGAAAGGGGGAGCTGCAATGGCTAGGCCATAGGCAAGATGGGGAAAACTGGGGGCAAAAAGTTGTTGACGATGCCAACAACACGCGGTGTTCCCAAGCGGTCCCCCATCTAAGTACTAACCGCGCCCGACGCTGCTTAATTTCGGTGATCGGACGAGAACCGATGTATTCAGCGTAGTATGGTCGTTGGCGAAAGTCGCAGGCTTAATCTATAGCTTTATATTATCTTCCAAAGAGCACCAGTGTGCTATTTAAGGCTGCCAAGATACACAGGAGTATCTGTAAGATACAGGAGGGCATGCCCAAAGCGGCAGCCAGAAGGAGAAACAATATTTCTTGAAGGTTCGACAGCACAGGTGATTCCAGGTGTATCCAAAAGATGCATTAGCCGTTGGGGGTGGCGTGGGGATTGATAAAATAATAAAACTAATAAAATAAAAGAAAGAAATACATGTTTTTAATGACCTAAACTGGAAAGGGGGAGCTGCAATGGCTAGGCCATAGGCAAGATGGGGAAAACTGGGGGCAAAAAGTTGTTGACGATGCCAACAACACGCGGTGTTCCCAAGCGGTCCCCCATCTAAGTACTAACCGCGCCCGACGCTGCTTAATTTCGGTGATCGGACGAGAACCGATGTATTCAGCGTAGTATGGTCGTTGGCGAAAGTCGCAGGCTTAATCTATAGCTTTATATTATCTTCCAAAGAGCACCAGTGTGCTATTTAAGGCTGCCAAGATACACAGGAGTATCTGTAAGATACAGGAGGGCATGCCCAAAGCGGCAGCCAGAAGGAGAAACAATATTTCTTGAAGGTTCGACAGCACAGGTGATTCCAGGTGTATCCAAAATATGCATTAGCCGTTGGGGGTGGCGTGGGGATTGATAAAAAAATAAAACTAATAAAATAAAAGAAAGAAATACATGTTTTTAATGACCTAAACTGGAAAGAGGGAGCTGCAATGGCTAGGCCATAGGCAAGATGGGGAAAACTGGGGGCAAAAAGTTGTTGACGATGCCAACAACACGCGGTGTTCCCAAGCGGTCCCCCATCTAAGTACTAACCGCGCCCGACGCTGCTTAATTTCGGTGATCGGACGAGAACCGATGTATTCAGCGTAGTATGGTCGTTGGCGAAAGTCGCAGGCTTAATCTATACCTTTATATTATCTTCCAAAGAGCACCAGTGTGCTATTTAAGGCTGCCAAGATACACAGGAGTATCTGTAAGATACAGGAGGGCATGCCCAAAGCGGCAGCCAGAAGGAGAAACAATATTTCTTGAAGGTTCGACAGCACAGGTGATTCCAGGTGTATCCAAAAGATGCATTAGCCGTTGGGGGTGGCGTGGGGATTGATAAAATAATAAAACTAATAAAATAAAAGAAAGAAATACATGTTTTTAATGACCTAAACTGGAAAGGGGGAGCTGCAATGGCTAGGCCATAGGCAAGATGGGGAAAACTGGGGGCAAAAAGTTGTTGACGATGCCAACAACACGCGGTGTTCCCAAGCGGTCCCCCATCTAAGTACTAACCGCGCCCGACGCTGCTTAATTTCGGTGATCGGACGAGAACCGATGTATTCAGCGTAGTATGGTCGTTGGCGAAAGTCGCAGGCTTAATCTATACCTTTATATTATCTTCCAAAGAGCACCAGTGTGCTATTTAAGGCTGCCAAGATACACAGGAGTATCTGTAAGATACAGGAGGGCATGCCCAAAGCGGCAGCCAGAAGGAGAAACAATATTTCTTGAAGGTTCGACAGCACAGGTGATTCCAGGTGTATCCAAAAGATGCATTAGCCGTTGGGGGTGGCGTGGGGATTGATAAAAAAATAAAACTAATAAAATAAAAGAAAGAAATACATGTTTTTAATGACCTAAACTGGAAAGGGGGAGCTGCAATGGCTAGGCCATAGGCAAGATGGGGAAAACTGGGGGCAAAAAGTTGTTGACGATGCCAACAACACGCGGTGTTCCCAAGCGGTCCCCCATCTAAGTACTAACCGCGCCCGACGCTGCTTAATTTCGGTGATCGGACGAGAACCGATGTATTCAGCGTAGTATGGTCGTTGGCGAAAGTCGCAGGCTTAATCTATACCTTTATATTATCTTCCAAAGAGCACCAGTGTGCTATTTAAGGCTGCCAAGATACACAGGAGTATCTGTAAGATACAGGAGGGCATGCCCAAAGCGGCAGCCAGAAGGAGAAACAATATTTCTTGAAGGTTCGACAGCACAGGTGATTCCAGGTGTATCCAAAAGATGCATTAGCCGTTGGGGGTGGCGTGGGGATTGATAAAATAATAAAACTAATAAAATAAAAGAAAGAAATACATGTTTTTAATGACCTAAACTGGAAAGGGGGAGCTGCAATGGCTAGGCCATAGGCAAGATGGGGAAAACTGGGGGCAAAAAGTTGTTGACGATGCCAACAACACGCGGTGTTCCCAAGCGGTCCCCCATCTAAGTACTAACCGCGCCCGACGCTGCTTAATTTCGGTGATCGGACGAGAACCGATGTATTCAGCGTAGTATGGTCGTTGGCGAAAGTCGCAGGGTTAATCTATACCTTTATATTATCTTCCAAAGAGCACCAGTGTGCTATTTAAGGCTGCCAAGATACACAGGAGTATCTGTAAGATACAGGAGGGCATGCCCAAAGCGGCAGCCAGAAGGAGAAACAATATTTCTTGAAGGTTCGACAGCACAGGTGATTCCAGGTGTATCCAAAAGATGCATTAGCCGTTGGGGGTGGCGTGGGGATTGATAAAATAATAAAACTAATAAAATAAAAGAAAGAAATACATGTTTTTAATGACCTAAACTGGAAAGGGGGAGCTGCAATGGCTAGGCCATAGGCAAGATGGGGAAAACTGGGGGCAAAAAGTTGTTGACGATGCCAACAACACGCGGTGTTCCCAAGCGGTCCCCCATCTAAGTACTAACCGCGCCCGACGCTGCTTAATTTCGGTGATCGGACGAGAACCGATGTATTCAGCGTAGTATGGTCGTTGGCGAAAGTCGCAGGCTTAATCTATACCTTTATATTATCTTCCAAAGAGCACCAGTGTGCTATTTAAGGCTGCCAAGATACACAGGAGTATCTGTAAGATACAGGAGGGCATGCCCAAAGCGGCAGCCAGAAGGAGAAACAATATTTCTTGAAGGTTCGACAGCACAGGTGATTCCAGGTGTATCCAAAAGATGCATTAGCCGTTGGGGGTGGCGTGGGGATTGATAAAATAATAAAACTAATAAAATAAAAGAAAGAAATACATGTTTTTAATGACCTAAACTGGAAAGGGGGAGCTGCAATGGCTAGGCCATAGGCAAGATGGGGAAAACTGGGGGCAAAAAGTTGTTGACGATGCCAACAACACGCGGTGTTCCCAAGCGGTCCCCCATCTAAGTACTAACCGCGCCCGACGCTGCTTAATTTCGGTGATCGGACGAGAACCGATGTATTCAGCGTAGTATGGTCGTTGGCGAAAGTCGCAGGGTTAATCTATACCTTTATATTATCTTCCAAAGAGCACCAGTGTGCTATTTAAGGCTGCCAAGATACACAGGAGTATCTGTAAGATACAGGAGGGCATGCCCAAAGCGGCAGCCAGAAGGAGAAACAATATTTCTTGAAGGTTCGACAGCACAGGTGATTCCAGGTGTATCCAAAAGATGCATTAGCCGTTGGGGGTGGCGTGGGGATTGATAAAATAATAAAACTAATAAAATAAAAGAAAGAAATACATGTTTTTAATGACCTAAACTGGAAAGGGGGAGCTGCAATGGCTAGGCCATAGGCAAGATGGGGAAAACTGGGGGCAAAAAGTTGTTGACGATGCCAACAACACGCGGTGTTCCCAAGCGGTCCCCCATCTAAGTACTAACCGCGCCCGACGCTGCTTAATTTCGGTGATCGGACGAGAACCGATGTATTCAGCGTAGTATGGTCGTTGGCGAAAGTCGCAGGCTTAATCTATACCTTTATATTATCTTCCAAAGAGCACCAGTGTGCTATTTAAGGCTGCCAAGATACACAGGAGTATCTGTAAGATACAGGAGGGCATGCCCAAAGCGGCAGCCAGAAGGAGAAACAATATTTCTTGAAGGTTCGACAGCACAGGTGATTCCAGGTGTATCCAAAAGATGCATTAGCCGTTGGGGGTGGCGTGGGGATTGATAAAATAATAAAACTAATAAAATAAAAGAAAGAAATACATGTTTTTAATGACCTAAACTGGAAAGGGGGAGCTGCAATGGCTAGGCCATAGGCAAGATGGGGAAAACTGGGGGCAAAAAGTTGTTGACGATGCCAACAACACGCGGTGTTCCCAAGCGGTCCCCCATCTAAGTACTAACCGCGCCCGACGCTGCTTAATTTCGGTGATCGGACGAGAACCGATGTATTCAGCGTAGTATGGTCGTTGGCGAAAGTCGCAGGCTTAATCTATACCTTTATATTATCTTCCAAAGAGGACCAGTGTGCTTTTTAAGGCTGCCAAGATACACAGGAGTATCTGTAAGATACAGGAGGGCATGCCCAAAGCGGCAGCCAGAAGGAGAAACAATATTTCTTGAAGGTTCGACAGCACAGGTGATTCCAGGTGTATCCAAAAGATGCATTAGCCGTTGGGGGTGGCGTGGGGATTGATAAAATAATAAAACTAATAAAATAAAAGAAAGAAATACATGTTTTTAATGACCTAAACTGGAAAGGGGGAGCTGCAATGGCTAGGCCATAGGCAAGATGGGGAAAACTGGGGGCAAAAAGTTGTTGACGATGCCAACAACACGCGGTGTTCCCAAGCGGTCCCCCATCTAAGTACTAACCGCGCCCGACGCTGCTTAATTTCGGTGATCGGACGAGAACCGATGTATTCAGCGTAGTATGGTCGTTGGCGAAAGTCGCAGGCTTAATCTATACCTTTATATTATCTTCCAAAGAGCACCAGTGTGCTATTTAAGGCTGCCAAGATACACAGGAGTATCTGTAAGATACAGGAGGGCATGCCCAAAGCGGCAGCCAGAAGGAGAAACAATATTTCTTGAAGGTTCGACAGCACAGGTGATTCCAGGTGTATCCAAAAGATGCATTAGCCGTTGGGGGTGGCGTGGGGATTGATAAAAAAATAAAACTAATAAAATAAAAGAAAGAAATACATGTTTTTAATGACCTAAACTGGAAAGGGGGAGCTGCAATGGCTAGGCCATAGGCAAGATGGGGAAAACTGGGGGCAAAAAGTTGTTGACGATGCCAACAACACGCGGTGTTCCCAAGCGGTCCCCCATCTAAGTACTAACCGCGCCCGACGCTGCTTAATTTCGGTGATCGGACGAGAACCGATGTATTCAGCGTAGTATGGTCGTTGGCGAAAGTCGCAGGCTTAATCTATACCTTTATATTATCTTCCAAAGAGCACCAGTGTGCTATTTAAGGCTGCCAAGATACACAGGAGTATCTGTAAGATACAGGAGGGCATGCCCAAAGCGGCAGCCAGAAGGAGAAACAATATTTCTTGAAGGTTCGACAGCACAGGTGATTCCAGGTGTATCCAAAAGATGCATTAGCCGTTGGGGGTGGCGTGGGGATTGATAAAAAAATAAAACTAATAAAATAAAAGAAAGAAATACATGTTTTTAATGACCTAAACTGGAAAGGGGGAGCTGCAATGGCTAGGCCATAGGCAAGATGGGGAAAACTGGGGGCAAAAAGTTGTTGACGATGCCAACAACACGCGGTGTTCCCAAGCGGTCCCCCATCTAAGTACTAACCGCGCCCGACGCTGCTTAATTTCGGTGATCGGACGAGAACCGATGTATTCAGCGTAGTATGGTCGTTGGCGAAAGTCGCAGGCTTAATCTATACCTTTATATTATCTTCCAAAGAGCACCAGTGTGCTATTTAAGGCTGCCAAGATACACAGGAGTATCTGTAAGATACAGGAGGGCATGCCCAAAGCGGCAGCCAGAAGGAGAAACAATATTTCTTGAAGGTTCGACAGCACAGGTGATTCCAGGTGTATCCAAAAGATGCATTAGCCGTTGGGGGTGGCGTGGGGATTGATAAAATAATAAAACTAATAAAATAAAAGAAAGAAATACATGTTTTTAATGACCTAAACTGGAAAGGGGGAGCTGCAATGGCTAGGCCATAGGCAAGATGGGGAAAACTGGGGGCAAAAAGTTGTTGACGATGCCAACAACACGCGGTGTTCCCAAGCGGTCCTCCATCTAAGTACTAACCGCGCCCGACGCTGCTTAATTTCGGTGATCGGACGAGAACCGATGTATTCAGCGTAGTATGGTCGTTGGCGAAAGTCGCAGGCTTAATCTATACCTTTATATTATCTTCCAAAGAGCACCAGTGTGCTATTTAAGGCTGCCAAGATACACAGGAGTATCTGTAAGATACAGGAGGGCATGCCCAAAGCGGCAGCCAGAAGGAGAAACAATATTTCTTGAAGGTTCGACAGCACAGGTGATTCCAGGTGTATCCAAAAGATGCATTAGCCGTTGGGGGTGGCGTGGGGATTGATAAAAAAATAAAACTAATAAAATAAAAGAAAGAAATACATGTTTTTAATGACCTAAACTGGAAAGGGGGAGCTGCAATGGCTAGGCCATAGGCAAGATGGGGAAAACTGGGGGCAAAAAGTTGTTGACGATGCCAACAACACGCGGTGTTCCCAAGCGGTCCCCCATCTAAGTACTAACCGCGCCCGACGCTGCTTAATTTCGGTGATCGGACGAGAACCGATGTATTCAGCGTAGTATGGTCGTTGGCGAAAGTCGCAGGGTTAATCTATACCTTTATGTTATCTTCCAAAGAGCACCAGTGTGCTATTTAAGGCTGCCAAGATACACAGGAGTATCTGTAAGATACAGGAGGGCATGCCCAAAGCGGCAGCCAGAAGGAGAAACAATATTTCTTGAAGGTTCGACAGCACAGGTGATTCCAGGTGTATCCAAAAGATGCATTAGCCGTTGGGGGTGGCGTGGGGATTGATAAAATAATAAAACTAATAAAATAAATACATGTTTTTAATGACCTAAACTGGAAAGGGGGAGCTGCAATGGCTAGGCCATAGGCAAGATGGGGAAAACTGGGGGCAAAAAGTTGTTGACGATGCCAACAACACGCGGTGTTCCCAAGCGGTCCCCCCCCCCATCTAAGTACTAACCGCGCCCGACGCTGCTTAATTTCGGTGATCGGACGAGAACCGATGTATTCAGCGTAGTATGGTCGTTGGCGAAAGTCGCAGGCTTAATCTATACCTTTATATTATCTTCCAAAGAGCACCAGTGTGCTATTTAAGGCTGCCAAGATACACAGGAGTATCTGTAAGATACAGGAGGGCATGCCCAAAGCGGCAGCCAGAAGGAGAAACAATATTTCTTGAAGGTTCGACAGCACAGGTGATTCCAGGTGTATCCAAAAGATGCATTAGCCGTTGGGGGTGGCGTGGGGATTGATAAAAAAATAAAACTAATAAAATAAAAGAAAGAAATACATGTTTTTAATGACCTAAACTGGAAAGGGGGAGCTGCAATGGCTAGGCCATAGGCAAGATGGGGAAAACTGGGGGCAAAAAGTTGTTGACGATGCCAACAACACGCGGTGTTCCCAAGCGGTCCCCCATCTAAGTACTAACCGCGCCCGACGCTGCTTAATTTCGGTGATCGGACGAGAACCGATGTATTCAGCGTAGTATGGTCGTTGGCGAAAGTCGCAGGGTTAATCTATACCTTTATGTTATCTTCCAAAGAGCACCAGTGTGCTATTTAAGGCTGCCAAGATACACAGGAGTATCTGTAAGATACAGGAGGGCATGCCCAAAGCGGCAGCCAGAAGGAGAAACAATATTTCTTGAAGGTTCGACAGCACAGGTGATTCCAGGTGTATCCAAAAGATGCATTAGCCGTTGGGGGTGGCGTGGGGATTGATAAAAAAATAAAACTAATAAAATAAAAGAAAGAAATACATGTTTTTAATGACCTAAACTGGAAAGGGGGAGCTGCAATGGCTAGGCCATAGGCAAGATGGGGAAAACTGGGGGCAAAAAGTTGTTGACGATGCCAACAACACGCGGTGTTCCCAAGCGGTCCCCCCATCTAAGTACTAACCGCGCCCGACGCTGCTTAATTTCGGTGATCGGACGAGAACCGATGTATTCAGCGTAGTATGGTCGTTGGCGAAAGTCGCAGGCTTAATCTATACCTTTATATTATCTTCCAAAGAGCACCAGTGTGCTATTTAAGGCTGCCAAGATACACAGGAGTATCTGTAAGATACAGGAGGGCATGCCCAAAGCGGCAGCCAGAAGGAGAAACAATATTTCTTGAAGGTTCGACAGCACAGGTGATTCCAGGTGTATCCAAAAGATGCATTAGCCGTTGGGGGTGGCGTGGGGATTGATAAAATAATAAAACTAATAAAATAAAAGAAAGAAATACATGTTTTTAATGACCTAAACTGGAAAGGGGGAGCTGCAATGGCTAGGCCATAGGCAAGATGGGGAAAACTGGGGGCAAAAAGTTGTTGACGATGCCAACAACACGCGGTGTTCCCAAGCGGTCCCCCATCTAAGTACTAACCGCGCCCGACGCTGCTTAATTTCGGTGATCGGACGAGAACCGATGTATTCAGCGTAGTATGGTCGTTGGCGAAAGTCGCAGGGTTAATCTATACCTTTATGTTATCTTCCAAAGAGCACCAGTGTGCTATTTAAGGCTGCCAAGATACACAGGAGTATCTGTAAGATACAGGAGGGCATGCCCAAAGCGGCAGCCAGAAGGAGAAACAATATTTCTTGAAGGTTCGACAGCACAGGTGATTCCAGGTGTATCCAAAAGATGCATTAGCCGTTGGGGGTGGCGTGGGGATTGATAAAATAATAAAACTAATAAAATAAAAAGAAATACATGTTTTTAATGACCTAAACTGGAAAGGGGGAGCTGCAATGGCTAGGCCATAGGCAAGATGGGGAAAACTGGGGGCAAAAAGTTGTTGACGATGCCAACAACACGCGGTGTTCCCAAGCGGTCCCCCCCCCCATCTAAGTACTAACCGCGCCCGACGCTGCTTAATTTCGGTGATCGGACGAGAACCGATGTATTCAGCGTAGTATGGTCGTTGGCGAAAGTCGCAGGCTTAATCTATACCTTTATATTATCTTCCAAAGAGCACCAGTGTGCTATTTAAGGCTGCCAAGATACACAGGAGTATCTGTAAGATACAGGAGGGCATGCCCAAAGCGGCAGCCAGAAGGAGAAACAATATTTCTTGAAGGTTCGACAGCACAGGTGATTCCAGGTGTATCCAAAAGATGCATTAGCCGTTGGGGGTGGCGTGGGGATTGATAAAATAATAAAACTAATAAAATAAAAGAAAGAAATACATGTTTTTAATGACCTAAACTGGAAAGGGGGAGCTGCAATGGCTAGGCCATAGGCAAGATGGGGAAAACTGGGGGCAAAAAGTTGTTGACGATGCCAACAACACGCGGTGTTCCCAAGCGGTCCCCCATCTAAGTACTAACCGCGCCCGACGCTGCTTAATTTCGGTGATCGGACGAGAACCGATGTATTCAGCGTAGTATGGTCGTTGGCGAAAGTCGCAGGGTTAATCTATACCTTTATGTTATCTTCCAAAGAGCACCAGTGTGCTATTTAAGGCTGCCAAGATACACAGGAGTATCTGTAAGATACAGGAGGGCATGCCCAAAGCGGCAGCCAGAAGGAGAAACAATATTTCTTGAAGGTTCGACAGCACAGGTGATTCCAGGTGTATCCAAAAGATGCATTAGCCGTTGGGGGTGGCGTGGGGATTGATAAAATAATAAAACTAATAAAGTAAATACATTTTTTTAATGACCTAAACTGGAAAGGGGGAGCTGCAATGGCTAGGCCATAGGCAAGATGGGGAAAACTGGGGGCAAAAAGTTGTTGACGATGCCAACAACACGCGGTGTTCCCAAGCGGTCCCCCATCTAAGTACTAACCGCGCCCGACGCTGCTTAATTTCGGTGATCGGACGAGAACCGATGTATTCAGCGTAGTATGGTCGTTGGCGAAAGTCGCAGGCTTAATCTATACCTTTATATTATCTTCCAAAGAGCACCAGTGTGCTATTTAAGGCTGCCAAGATACACAGGAGTATCTGTAAGATACAGGAGGGCATGCCCAAAGCGGCAGCCAGAAGGAGAAACAATATTTCTTGAAGGTTCGACAGCACAGGTGATTCCAGGTGTATCCAAAAGATGCATTAGCCGTTGGGGGTGGCGTGGGGATTGATAAAAAAATAAAACTAATAAAATAAAAGAAAGAAATACATGTTTTTAATGACCTAAACTGGAAAGGGGGAGCTGCAATGGCTAGGCCATAGGCAAGATGGGGAAAACTGGGGGCAAAAAGTTGTTGACGATGCCAACAACACGCGGTGTTCCCAAGCGGTCCCCCATCTAAGTACTAACCGCGCCCGACGCTGCTTAATTTCGGTGATCGGACGAGAACCGATGTATTCAGCGTAGTATGGTCGTTGGCGAAAGTCGCAGGGTTAATCTATACCTTTATATTATCTTCCAAAGAGCACCAGTGTGCTATTTAAGGCTGCCAAGATACACAGGAGTATCTGTAAGATACAGGAGGGCATGCCCAAAGCGGCAGCCAGAAGGAGAAACAATATTTCTTGAAGGTTCGACAGCACAGGTGATTCCAGGTGTATCCAAAAGATGCATTAGCCGTTGGGGGTGGCGTGGGGATTGATAAAATAATAAAACTAATAAAATAAAAGAAAGAAATACATGTTTTTAATGACCTAAACTGGAAAGGGGGAGCTGCAATGGCTAGGCCATAGGCAAGATGGGGAAAACTGGGGGCAAAAAGTTGTTGACGATGCCAACAACACGCGGTGTTCCCAAGCGGTCCCCCCCCATCTAAGTACTAACCGCGCCCGACGCTGCTTAATTTCGGTGATCGGACGAGAACCGATGTATTCAGCGTAGTATGGTCGTTGGCGAAAGTCGCAGGGTTAATCTATACCTTTATATTATCTTCCAAAGAGCACCAGTGTGCTATTTAAGGCTGCCAAGATACACAGGAGTATCTGTAAGATACAGGAGGGCATGCCCAAAGCGGCAGCCAGAAGGAGAAACAATATTTCTTGAAGGTTCGACACCACAGGTGATTCCAGGTGTATCCAAAAGATGCATTAGCCGTTGGGGGTGGCGTGGGGATTGATAAAATAATAAAACTAATAAAATAAAAGAAAGAAATACATGTTTTTAATGACCTAAACTGGAAAGGGGGAGCTGCAATGGCTAGGCCATAGGCAAGATGGGGAAAACTGGGGGCAAAAAGTTGTTGACGATGCCAACAACACGCGGTGTTCCCAAGCGGTCCCCCATCTAAGTACTAACCGCGCCCGACGCTGCTTAATTTCGGTGATCGGACGAGAACCGATGTATTCAGCGTAGTATGGTCGTTGGCGAAAGTCGCAGGGTTAATCTATACCTTTATGTTATCTTCCAAAGAGCACCAGTGTGCTATTTAAGGCTGCCAAGATACACAGGAGTATCTGTAAGATACAGGAGGGCATGCCCAAAGCGGCAGCCAGAAGGAGAAACAATATTTCTTGAAGGTTCGACAGCACAGGTGATTCCAGGTGTATCCAAAAGATGCATTAGCCGTTGGGGGTGGCGTGGGGATTGATAAAATAATAAAACTAATAAAATAAAAGAAAGAAATACATGTTTTTAATGACCTAAACTGGAAAGGGGGAGCTGCAATGGCTAGGCCATAGGCAAGATGGGGAAAACTGGGGGCAAAAAGTTGTTGACGATGCCAACAACACGCGGTGTTCCCAAGCGGTCCCCCCCCATCTAAGTACTAACCGCGCCCGACGCTGCTTAATTTCGGTGATCGGACGAGAACCGATGTATTCAGCGTAGTATGGTCGTTGGCGAAAGTCGCAGGGTTAATCTATACCTTTATATTATCTTCCAAAGAGCACCAGTGTGCTATTTAAGGCTGCCAAGATACACAGGAGTATCTGTAAGATACAGGAGGGCATGCCCAAAGCGGCAGCCAGAAGGAGAAACAATATTTCTTGAAGGTTCGACAGCACAGGTGATTCCAGGTGTATCCAAAAGATGCATTAGCCGTTGGGGGTGGCGTGGGGATTGATAAAAAAATAAAACTAATAAAATAAAAGAAAGAAATACATGTTTTTAATGACCTAAACTGGAAAGGGGGAGCTGCAATGGCTAGGCCATAGGCAAGATGGGGAAAACTGGGGGCAAAAAGTTGTTGACGATGCCAACAACACGCGGTGTTCCCAAGCGGTCCCCCATCTAAGTACTAACCGCGCCCGACGCTGCTTAATTTCGGTGATCGGACGAGAACCGATGTATTCAGCGTAGTATGGTCGTTGGCGAAAGTCGCAGGGTTAATCTATACCTTTATGTTATCTTCCAAAGAGCACCAGTGTGCTATTTAAGGCTGCCAAGATACACAGGAGTATCTGTAAGATACAGGAGGGCATGCCCAAAGCGGCAGCCAGAAGGAGAAACAATATTTCTTGAAGGTTCGACAGCACAGGTGATTCCAGGTGTATCCAAAAGATGCATTAGCCGTTGGGGGTGGCGTGGGGATTGATAAAATAATAAAACTAATAAAATAAAAGAAAGAAATACATGTTTTTAATGACCTAAACTGGAAAGGGGGAGCTGCAATGGCTAGGCCATAGGCAAGATGGGGAAAACTGGGGGCAAAAAGTTGTTGACGATGCCAACAACACGCGGTGTTCCCAAGCGGTCCCCCATCTAAGTACTAACCGCGCCCGACGCTGCTTAATTTCGGTGATCGGACGAGAACCGATGTATTCAGCGTAGTATGGTCGTTGGCGAAAGTCGCAGGGTTAATCTATACCTTTATGTTATCTTCCAAAGAGCACCAGTGTGCTATTTAAGGCTGCCAAGATACACAGGAGTATCTGTAAGATACAGGAGGGCATGCCCAAAGCGGCAGCCAGAAGGAGAAACAATATTTCTTGAAGGTTCGACAGCACAGGTGATTCCAGGTGTATCCAAAAGATGCATTAGCCGTTGGGGGTGGCGTGGGGATTGATAAAATAATAAAACTAATAAAATAAAAGAAAGAAATACATGTTTTTAATGACCTAAACTGGAAAGGGGGAGCTGCAATGGCTAGGCCATAGGCAAGATGGGGAAAACTGGGGGCAAAAAGTTGTTGACGATGCCAACAACACGCGGTGTTCCCAAGCGGTCCCCCATCTAAGTACTAACCGCGCCCGACGCTGCTTAATTTCGGTGATCGGACGAGAACCGATGTATTCAGCGTAGTATGGTCGTTGGCGAAAGTCGCAGGGTTAATCTATACCTTTATGTTATCTTCCAAAGAGCACCAGTGTGCTATTTAAGGCTGCCAAGATACACAGGAGTATCTGTAAGATACAGGAGGGCATGCCCAAAGCGGCAGCCAGAAGGAGAAACAATATTTCTTGAAGGTTCGACAGCACAGGTGATTCCAGGTGTATCCAAAAGATGCATTAGCCGTTGGGGGTGGCGTGGGGATTGATAAAATAATAAAACTAATAAAAGTAAATACATGTTTTTAATGACCTAAACTGGAAAGGGGGAGCTGCAATGGCTAGGCCATAGGCAAGATGGGGAAAACTGGGGGCAAAAAGTTGTTGACGATGCCAACAACACGCGGTGTTCCCAAGCGGTCCCCCCCATCTAAGTACTAACCGCGCCCGACGCTGCTTAATTTCGGTGATCGGACGAGAACCGATGTATTCAGCGTAGTATGGTCGTTGGCGAAAGTCGCAGGCTTAATCTATACCTTTATATTATCTTCCAAAGAGCACCAGTGTGCTATTTAAGGCTGCCAAGATACACAGGAGTATCTGTAAGATACAGGAGGGCATGCCCAAAGCGGCAGCCAGAAGGAGAAACAATATTTCTTGAAGGTTCGACAGCACAGGTGATTCCAGGTGTATCCAAAAGATGCATTAGCCGTTGGGGGTGGCGTGGGGATTGATAAAATAATAAAACTAATAAAATAAAAGAAAGAAATACATGTTTTTAATGACCTAAACTGGAAAGGGGGAGCTGCAATGGCTAGGCCATAGGCAAGATGGGGAAAACTGGGGGCAAAAAGTTGTTGACGATGCCAACAACACGCGGTGTTCCCAAGCGGTCCCCCCCCCATCTAAGTACTAACCGCGCCCGACGCTGCTTAATTTCGGTGATCGGACGAGAACCGATGTATTCAGCGTAGTATGGTCGTTGGCGAAAGTCGCAGGGTTAATCTATACCTTTATATTATCTTCCAAAGAGCACCAGTGTGCTATTTAAGGCTGCCAAGATACACAGGAGTATCTGTAAGATACAGGAGGGCATGCCCAAAGCGGCAGCCAGAAGGAGAAACAATATTTCTTGAAGGTTCGACAGCACAGGTGATTCCAGGTGTATCCAAAAGATGCATTAGCCGTTGGGGGTGGCGTGGGGATTGATAAAAAAATAAAACTAATAAAATAAAAGAAAGAAATACATGTTTTAATGACCTAAACTGGAAAGGGGGAGCTGCAATGGCTAGGCCATAGGCAAGATGGGGAAAACTGGGGGCAAAAAGTTGTTGACGATGCCAACAACACGCGGTGTTCCCAAGCGGTCCCCCATCTAAGTACTAACCGCGCCCGACGCTGCTTAATTTCGGTGATCGGACGAGAACCGATGTATTCAGCGTAGTATGGTCGTTGGCGAAAGTCGCAGGGTTAATCTATACCTTTATATTATCTTCCAAAGAGCACCAGTGTGCTATTTAAGGCTGCCAAGATACACAGGAGTATCTGTAAGATACAGGAGGGCATGCCCAAAGCGGCAGCCAGAAGGAGAAACAATATTTCTTGAAGGTTCGACACCACAGGTGATTCCAGGTGTATCCAAAAGATGCATTAGCCGTTGGGGGTGGCGTGGGGATTGATAAAATAATAAAACTAATAAAATAAAAGAAAGAAATACATGTTTTTAATGACCTAAACTGGAAAGGGGGAGCTGCAATGGCTAGGCCATAGGCAAGATGGGGAAAACTGGGGGCAAAAAGTTGTTGACGATGCCAACAACACGCGGTGTTCCCAAGCGGTCCCCCATCTAAGTACTAACCGCGCCCGACGCTGCTTAATTTCGGTGATCGGACGAGAACCGATGTATTCAGCGTAGTATGGTCGTTGGCGAAAGTCGCAGGGTTAATCTATACCTTTATGTTATCTTCCAAAGAGCACCAGTGTGCTATTTAAGGCTGCCAAGATACACAGGAGTATCTGTAAGATACAGGAGGGCATGCCCAAAGCGGCAGCCAGAAGGAGAAACAATATTTCTTGAAGGTTCGACAGCACAGGTGATTCCAGGTGTATCCAAAAGATGCATTAGCCGTTGGGGGTGGCGTGGGGATTGATAAAATAATAAAACTAATAAAATAAAAGAAAGAAATACATGTTTTTAATGACCTAAACTGGAAAGGGGGAGCTGCAATGGCTAGGCCATAGGCAAGATGGGGAAAACTGGGGGCAAAAAGTTGTTGACGATGCCAACAACACGCGGTGTTCCCAAGCGGTCCCCCATCTAAGTACTAACCGCGCCCGACGCTGCTTAATTTCGGTGATCGGACGAGAACCGATGTATTCAGCGTAGTATGGTCGTTGGCGAAAGTCGCAGGGTTAATCTATACCTTTATGTTATCTTCCAAAGAGCACCAGTGTGCTATTTAAGGCTGCCAAGATACACAGGAGTATCTGTAAGATACAGGAGGGCATGCCCAAAGCGGCAGCCAGAAGGAGAAACAATATTTCTTGAAGGTTCGACACCACAGGTGATTCCAGGTGTATCCAAAAGATGCATTAGCCGTTGGGGGTGGCGTGGGGATTGATAAAATAATAAAACTAATAAAATAAAAGAAAGAAATACATGTTTTTAATGACCTAAACTGGAAAGGGGGAGCTGCAATGGCTAGGCCATAGGCAAGATGGGGAAAACTGGGGGCAAAAAGTTGTTGACGATGCCAACAACACGCGGTGTTCCCAAGCGGTCCCCCATCTAAGTACTAACCGCGCCCGACGCTGCTTAATTTCGGTGATCGGACGAGAACCGATGTATTCAGCGTAGTATGGTCGTTGGCGAAAGTCGCAGGGTTAATCTATACCTTTATGTTATCTTCCAAAGAGCACCAGTGTGCTATTTAAGGCTGCCAAGATACACAGGAGTATCTGTAAGATACAGGAGGGCATGCCCAAAGCGGCAGCCAGAAGGAGAAACAATATTTCTTGAAGGTTCGACAGCACAGGTGATTCCAGGTGTATCCAAAAGATGCATTAGCCGTTGGGGGTGGCGTGGGGATTGATAAAATAATAAAACTAATAAAGTAAGAAAAAATACATGTTTTTAATGACCTAAACTGGAAAGGGGGAGCTGCAATGGCTAGGCCATAGGCAAGATGGGGAAAACTGGGGGCAAAAAGTTGTTGACGATGCCAACAACACGCGGTGTTCCCAAGCGGTCCCCCATCTAAGTACTAACCGCGCCCGACGCTGCTTAATTTCGGTGATC
This sequence comes from Drosophila atripex, assembly GCA_035045925.1. Taxonomy (NCBI): domain Eukaryota; kingdom Metazoa; phylum Arthropoda; class Insecta; order Diptera; family Drosophilidae; genus Drosophila; species Drosophila atripex. The sequence continues at coordinate 14,464,238 of JAWNOP010000070.1, forward strand.
GGACGAGAACCGATGTATTCAGCGTAGTATGGTCGTTGGCGAAAGTCGCAGGGTTAATCTATACCTTTATATTATCTTCCAAAGAGCACCAGTGTGCTATTTAAGGCTGCCAAGATACACAGGAGTATCTGTAAGATACAGGAGGGCATGCCCAAAGCGGCAGCCAGAAGGAGAAACAATATTTCTTGAAGGTTCGACAGCACAGGTGATTCCAGGTGTATCCAAAAGATGCATTAGCCGTTGGGGGTGGCGTGGGGATTGATAAAAAAATAAAACTAATAAAATAAAAGAAAGAAATACATGTTTTTAATGACCTAAACTGGAAAGGGGGAGCTGCAATGGCTAGGCCATAGGCAAGATGGGGAAAACTGGGGGCAAAAAGTTGTTGACGATGCCAACAACACGCGGTGTTCCCAAGCGGTCCCCCATCTAAGTACTAACCGCGCCCGACGCTGCTTAATTTCGGTGATCGGACGAGAACCGATGTATTCAGCGTAGTATGGTCGTTGGCGAAAGTCGCAGGGTTAATCTATACCTTTATATTATCTTCCAAAGAGCACCAGTGTGCTATTTAAGGCTGCCAAGATACACAGGAGTATCTGTAAGATACAGGAGGGCATGCCCAAAGCGGCAGCCAGAAGGAGAAACAATATTTCTTGAAGGTTCGACACCACAGGTGATTCCAGGTGTATCCAAAAGATGCATTAGCCGTTGGGGGTGGCGTGGGGATTGATAAAATAATAAAACTAATAAAATAAAAGAAAGAAATACATGTTTTTAATGACCTAAACTGGAAAGGGGGAGCTGCAATGGCTAGGCCATAGGCAAGATGGGGAAAACTGGGGGCAAAAAGTTGTTGACGATGCCAACAACACGCGGTGTTCCCAAGCGGTCCCCCATCTAAGTACTAACCGCGCCCGACGCTGCTTAATTTCGGTGATCGGACGAGAACCGATGTATTCAGCGTAGTATGGTCGTTGGCGAAAGTCGCAGGGTTAATCTATACCTTTATGTTATCTTCCAAAGAGCACCAGTGTGCTATTTAAGGCTGCCAAGATACACAGGAGTATCTGTAAGATACAGGAGGGCATGCCCAAAGCGGCAGCCAGAAGGAGAAACAATATTTCTTGAAGGTTCGACAGCACAGGTGATTCCAGGTGTATCCAAAAGATGCATTAGCCGTTGGGGGTGGCGTGGGGATTGATAAAATAATAAAACTAATAAAATAAAAGAAAGAAATACATGTTTTTAATGACCTAAACTGGAAAGGGGGAGCTGCAATGGCTAGGCCATAGGCAAGATGAGGAAAACTGGGGGCAAAAAGTTGTTGACGATGCCAACAACACGCGGTGTTCCCAAGCGGTCCCCCATCTAAGTACTAACCGCGCCCGACGCTGCTTAATTTCGGTGATCGGACGAGAACCGATGTATTCAGCGTAGTATGGTCGTTGGCGAAAGTCGCAGGGTTAATCTATACCTTTATGTTATCTTCCAAAGAGCACCAGTGTGCTATTTAAGGCTGCCAAGATACACAGGAGTATCTGTAAGATACAGGAGGGCATGCCCAAAGCGGCAGCCAGAAGGAGAAACAATATTTCTTGAAGGTTCGACACCACAGGTGATTCCAGGTGTATCCAAAAGATGCATTAGCCGTTGGGGGTGGCGTGGGGATTGATAAAATAATAAAACTAATAAAATAAAAGAAAGAAATACATGTTTTTAATGACCTAAACTGGAAAGGGGGAGCTGCAATGGCTAGGCCATAGGCAAGATGGGGAAAACTGGGGGCAAAAAGTTGTTGACGATGCCAACAACACGCGGTGTTCCCAAGCGGTCCCCCATCTAAGTACTAACCGCGCCCGACGCTGCTTAATTTCGGTGATCGGACGAGAACCGATGTATTCAGCGTAGTATGGTCGTTGGCGAAAGTCGCAGGGTTAATCTATACCTTTATGTTATCTTCCAAAGAGCACCAGTGTGCTATTTAAGGCTGCCAAGATACACAGGAGTATCTGTAAGATACAGGAGGGCATGCCCAAAGCGGCAGCCAGAAGGAGAAACAATATTTCTTGAAGGTTCGACAGCACAGGTGATTCCAGGTGTATCCAAAAGATGCATTAGCCGTTGGGGGTGGCGTGGGGATTGATAAAATAATAAAACTAATAAAGTAAATACATGTTTTTAATGACCTAAACTGGAAAGGGGGAGCTGCAATGGCTAGGCCATAGGCAAGATGGGGAAAACTGGGGGCAAAAAGTTGTTGACGATGCCAACAACACGCGGTGTTCCCAAGCGGTCCCCCCCCCCATCTAAGTACTAACCGCGCCCGACGCTGCTTAATTTCGGTGATCGGACGAGAACCGATGTATTCAGCGTAGTATGGTCGTTGGCGAAAGTCGCAGGGTTAATCTATACCTTTATGTTATCTTCCAAAGAGCACCAGTGTGCTATTTAAGGCTGCCAAGATACACAGGAGTATCTGTAAGATACAGGAGGGCATGCCCAAAGCGGCAGCCAGAAGGAGAAACAATATTTCTTGAAGGTTCGACAGCACAGGTGATTCCAGGTGTATCCAAAAGATGCATTAGCCGTTGGGGGTGGCGTGGGGATTGATAAAATAATAAAACTAATAAAATAAAAGAAAGAAATACATGTTTTTAATGACCTAAACTGGAAAGGGGGAGCTGCAATGGCTAGGCCATAGGCAAGATGGGGAAAACTGGGGGCAAAAAGTTGTTGACGATGCCAACAACACGCGGTGTTCCCAAGCGGTCCCCCCCCATCTAAGTACTAACCGCGCCCGACGCTGCTTAATTTCGGTGATCGGACGAGAACCGATGTATTCAGCGTAGTATGGTCGTTGGCGAAAGTCGCAGGGTTAATCTATACCTTTATATTATCTTCCAAAGAGCACCAGTGTGCTATTTAAGGCTGCCAAGATACACAGGAGTATCTGTAAGATACAGGAGGGCATGCCCAAAGCGGCAGCCAGAAGGAGAAACAATATTTCTTGAAGGTTCGACAGCACAGGTGATTCCAGGTGTATCCAAAAGATGCATTAGCCGTTGGGGGTGGCGTGGGGATTGATAAAAAAATAAAACTAATAAAATAAAAGAAAGAAATACATGTTTTTAATGACCTAAACTGGAAAGGGGGAGCTGCAATGGCTAGGCCATAGGCAAGATGGGGAAAACTGGGGGCAAAAAGTTGTTGACGATGCCAACAACACGCGGTGTTCCCAAGCGGTCCCCCATCTAAGTACTAACCGCGCCCGACGCTGCTTAATTTCGGTGATCGGACGAGAACCGATGTATTCAGCGTAGTATGGTCGTTGGCGAAAGTCGCAGGCTTAATCTATACCTTTATATTATCTTCCAAAGAGCACCAGTGTGCTATTTAAGGCTGCCAAGATACACAGGAGTATCTGTAAGATACAGGAGGGCATGCCCAAAGCGGCAGCCAGAAGGAGAAACAATATTTCTTGAAGGTTCGACAGCACAGGTGATTCCAGGTGTATCCAAAAGATGCATTAGCCGTTGGGGGTGGCGTGGGGATTGATAAAATAATAAAACTAATAAAGTAAATACATGTTTTTAATGACCTAAACTGGAAAGGGGGAGCTGCAATGGCTAGGCCATAGGCAAGATGGGGAAAACTGGGGGCAAAAAGTTGTTGACGATGCCAACAACACGCGGTGTTCCCAAGCGGTCCCCCCCCATCTAAGTACTAACCGCGCCCGACGCTGCTTAATTTCGGTGATCGGACGAGAACCGATGTATTCAGCGTAGTATGGTCGTTGGCGAAAGTCGCAGGGTTAATCTATACCTTTATGTTATCTTCCAAAGAGCACCAGTGTGCTATTTAAGGCTGCCAAGATACACAGGAGTATCTGTAAGATACAGGAGGGCATGCCCAAAGCGGCAGCCAGAAGGAGAAACAATATTTCTTGAAGGTTCGACAGCACAGGTGATTCCAGGTGTATCCAAAAGATGCATTAGCCGTTGGGGGTGGCGTGGGGATTGATAAAATAATAAAACTAATAAAATAAAAGAAAGAAATACATGTTTTTAATGACCTAAACTGGAAAGGGGGAGCTGCAATGGCTAGGCCATAGGCAAGATGGGGAAAACTGGGGGCAAAAAGTTGTTGACGATGCCAACAACACGCGGTGTTCCCAAGCGGTCCCCCCCCATCTAAGTACTAACCGCGCCCGACGCTGCTTAATTTCGGTGATCGGACGAGAACCGATGTATTCAGCGTAGTATGGTCGTTGGCGAAAGTCGCAGGGTTAATCTATACCTTTATATTATCTTCCAAAGAGCACCAGTGTGCTATTTAAGGCTGCCAAGATACACAGGAGTATCTGTAAGATACAGGAGGGCATGCCCAAAGCGGCAGCCAGAAGGAGAAACAATATTTCTTGAAGGTTCGACAGCACAGGTGATTCCAGGTGTATCCAAAAGATGCATTAGCCGTTGGGGGTGGCGTGGGGATTGATAAAAAAATAAAACTAATAAAATAAAAGAAAGAAATACATGTTTTTAATGACCTAAACTGGAAAGGGGGAGCTGCAATGGCTAGGCCATAGGCAAGATGGGGAAAACTGGGGGCAAAAAGTTGTTGACGATGCCAACAACACGCGGTGTTCCCAAGCGGTCCCCCCCCATCTAAGTACTAACCGCGCCCGACGCTGCTTAATTTCGGTGATCGGACGAGAACCGATGTATTCAGCGTAGTATGGTCGTTGGCGAAAGTCGCAGGGTTAATCTATACCTTTATATTATCTTCCAAAGAGCACCAGTGTGCTATTTAAGGCTGCCAAGATACACAGGAGTATCTGTAAGATACAGGAGGGCATGCCCAAAGCGGCAGCCAGAAGGAGAAACAATATTTCTTGAAGGTTCGACACCACAGGTGATTCCAGGTGTATCCAAAAGATGCATTAGCCGTTGGGGGTGGCGTGGGGATTGATAAAATAATAAAACTAATAAAATAAAAGAAAGAAATACATGTTTTTAATGACCTAAACTGGAAAGGGGGAGCTGCAATGGCTAGGCCATAGGCAAGATGGGGAAAACTGGGGGCAAAAAGTTGTTGACGATGCCAACAACACGCGGTGTTCCCAAGCGGTCCCCCATCTAAGTACTAACCGCGCCCGACGCTGCTTAATTTCGGTGATCGGACGAGAACCGATGTATTCAGCGTAGTATGGTCGTTGGCGAAAGTCGCAGGGTTAATCTATACCTTTATGTTATCTTCCAAAGAGCACCAGTGTGCTATTTAAGGCTGCCAAGATACACAGGAGTATCTGTAAGATACAGGAGGGCATGCCCAAAGCGGCAGCCAGAAGGAGAAACAATATTTCTTGAAGGTTCGACAGCACAGGTGATTCCAGGTGTATCCAAAAGATGCATTAGCCGTTGGGGGTGGCGTGGGGATTGATAAAATAATAAAACTAATAAAATAAAAGAAAGAAATACATGTTTTTAATGACCTAAACTGGAAAGGGGGAGCTGCAATGGCTAGGCCATAGGCAAGATGGGGAAAACTGGGGGCAAAAAGTTGTTGACGATGCCAACAACACGCGGTGTTCCCAAGCGGTCCCCCATCTAAGTACTAACCGCGCCCGACGCTGCTTAATTTCGGTGATCGGACGAGAACCGATGTATTCAGCGTAGTATGGTCGTTGGCGAAAGTCGCAGGGTTAATCTATACCTTTATGTTATCTTCCAAAGAGCACCAGTGTGCTATTTAAGGCTGCCAAGATACACAGGAGTATCTGTAAGATACAGGAGGGCATGCCCAAAGCGGCAGCCAGAAGGAGAAACAATATTTCTTGAAGGTTCGACACCACAGGTGATTCCAGGTGTATCCAAAAGATGCATTAGCCGTTGGGGGTGGCGTGGGGATTGATAAAATAATAAAACTAATAAAATAAAAGAAAGAAATACATGTTTTTAATGACCTAAACTGGAAAGGGGGAGCTGCAATGGCTAGGCCATAGGCAAGATGGGGAAAACTGGGGGCAAAAAGTTGTTGACGATGCCAACAACACGCGGTGTTCCCAAGCGGTTCCCCATCTAAGTACTAACCGCGCCCGACGCTGCTTAATTTCGGTGATCGGACGAGAACCGATGTATTCAGCGTAGTATGGTCGTTGGCGAAAGTCGCAGGGTTAATCTATACCTTTATGTTATCTTCCAAAGAGCACCAGTGTGCTATTTAAGGCTGCCAAGATACACAGGAGTATCTGTAAGATACAGGAGGGCATGCCCAAAGCGGCAGCCAGAAGGAGAAACAATATTTCTTGAAGGTTCGACAGCACAGGTGATTCCAGGTGTATCCAAAAGATGCATTAGCCGTTGGGGGTGGCGTGGGGATTGATAAAATAATAAAACTAATAAAGTAAATACATGTTTTTAATGACCTAAACTGGAAAGGGGGAGCTGCAATGGCTAGGCCATAGGCAAGATGGGGAAAACTGGGGGCAAAAAGTTGTTGACGATGCCAACAACACGCGGTGTTCCCAAGCGGTCCCCCATCTAAGTACTAACCGCGCCCGACGCTGCTTAATTTCGGTGATCGGACGAGAACCGATGTATTCAGCGTAGTATGGTCGTTGGCGAAAGTCGCAGGGTTAATCTATACCTTTATATTATCTTCCAAAGAGCACCAGTGTGCTATTTAAGGCTGCCAAGATACACAGGAGTATCTGTAAGATACAGGAGGGCATGCCCAAAGCGGCAGCCAGAAGGAGAAACAATATTTCTTGAAGGTTCGACACCACAGGTGATTCCAGGTGTATCCAAAAGATGCATTAGCCGTTGGGGGCGGCGTGGGGATTGATAAAATAATAAAACTAATAAAATAAAAGAAAGAAATACATGTTTTTAATGACCTAAACTGGAAAGGGGGAGCTGCAATGGCTAGGCCATAGGCAAGATGGGGAAAACTGGGGGCAAAAAGTTGTTGACGATGCCAACAACACGCGGTGTTCCCAAGCGGTCCCCCCCACCTAAGTACTAACCGCGCCCGACGCTGCTTAATTTCGGTGATCGGACGAGAACCGATGTATTCAGCGTAGTATGGTCGTTGGCGAAAGTCGCAGGGTTAATCTATACCTTTATATTATCTTCCAAAGAGCACCAGTGTGCTATTTAAGGCTGCCAAGATACACAGGAGTATCTGTAAGATACAGGAGGGCATGCCCAAAGCGGCAGCCAGAAGGAGAAACAATATTTCTTGAAGGTTCGACAGCACAGGTGATTCCAGGTGTATCCAAAAGATGCATTAGCCGTTGGGGGTGGCGTGGGGATTGATAAAAAAATAAAACTAATAAAATAAAAGAAAGAAATACATGTTTTTAATGACCTAAACTGGAAAGGGGGAGCTGCAATGGCTAGGCCATAGGCAAGATGGGGAAAACTGGGGGCAAAAAGTTGTTGACGATGCCAACAACACGCGGTGTTCCCAAGCGGTCCCCCCCCCCATCTAAGTACTAACCGCGCCCGACGCTGCTTAATTTCGGTGATCGGACGAGAACCGATGTATTCAGCGTAGTATGGTCGTTGGCGAAAGTCGCAGGGTTAATCTATACCTTTATATTATCTTCCAAAGAGCACCAGTGTGCTATTTAAGGCTGCCAAGATACACAGGAGTATCTGTAAGATACAGGAGGGCATGCCCAAAGCGGCAGCCAGAAGGAGAAACAATATTTCTTGAAGGTTCGACACCACAGGTGATTCCAGGTGTATCCAAAAGATGCATTAGCCGTTGGGGGTGGCGTGGGGATTGATAAAATAATAAAACTAATAAAATAAAAGAAAGAAATACATGTTTTTAATGACCTAAACTGGAAAGGGGGAGCTGCAATGGCTAGGCCATAGGCAAGATGGGGAAAACTGGGGGCAAAAAGTTGTTGACGATGCCAACAACACGCGGTGTTCCCAAGCGGTCCCCCATCTAAGTACTAACCGCGCCCGACGCTGCTTAATTTCGGTGATCGGACGAGAACCGATGTATTCAGCGTAGTATGGTCGTTGGCGAAAGTCGCAGGGTTAATCTATACCTTTATGTTATCTTCCAAAGAGCACCAGTGTGCTATTTAAGGCTGCCAAGATACACAGGAGTATCTGTAAGATACAGGAGGGCATGCCCAAAGCGGCAGCCAGAAGGAGAAACAATATTTCTTGAAGGTTCGACAGCACAGGTGATTCCAGGTGTATCCAAAAGATGCATTAGCCGTTGGGGGTGGCGTGGGGATTGATAAAATAATAAAACTAATAAAATAAAAGAAAGAAATACATGTTTTTAATGACCTAAACTGGAAAGGGGGAGCTGCAATGGCTAGGCCATAGGCAAGATGGGGAAAACTGGGGGCAAAAAGTTGTTGACGATGCCAACAACACGCGGTGTTCCCAAGCGGTCCCCCATCTAAGTACTAACCGCGCCCGACGCTGCTTAATTTCGGTGATCGGACGAGAACCGATGTATTCAGCGTAGTATGGTCGTTGGCGAAAGTCGCAGGGTTAATCTATACCTTTATGTTATCTTCCAAAGAGCACCAGTGTGCTATTTAAGGCTGCCAAGATACACAGGAGTATCTGTAAGATACAGGAGGGCATGCCCAAAGCGGCAGCCAGAAGGAGAAACAATATTTCTTGAAGGTTCGACACCACAGGTGATTCCAGGTGTATCCAAAAGATGCATTAGCCGTTGGGGGTGGCGTGGGGATTGATAAAATAATAAAACTAATAAAATAAAAGAAAGAAATACATGTTTTTAATGACCTAAACTGGAAAGGGGGAGCTGCAATGGCTAGGCCATAGGCAAGATGGGGAAAACTGGGGGCAAAAAGTTGTTGACGATGCCAACAACACGCGGTGTTCCCAAGCGGTTCCCCATCTAAGTACTAACCGCGCCCGACGCTGCTTAATTTCGGTGATCGGACGAGAACCGATGTATTCAGCGTAGTATGGTCGTTGGCGAAAGTCGCAGGGTTAATCTATACCTTTATGTTATCTTCCAAAGAGCACCAGTGTGCTATTTAAGGCTGCCAAGATACACAGGAGTATCTGTAAGATACAGGAGGGCATGCCCAAAGCGGCAGCCAGAAGGAGAAACAATATTTCTTGAAGGTTCGACAGCACAGGTGATTCCAGGTGTATCCAAAAGATGCATTAGCCGTTGGGGGTGGCGTGGGGATTGATAAAATAATAAAACTAATAAAGTAAATACATGTTTTTAATGACCTAAACTGGAAAGGGGGAGCTGCAATGGCTAGGCCATAGGCAAGATGGGGAAAACTGGGGGCAAAAAGTTGTTGACGATGCCAACAACACGCGGTGTTCCCAAGCGGTCCCCCATCTAAGTACTAACCGCGCCCGACGCTGCTTAATTTCGGTGATCGGACGAGAACCGATGTATTCAGCGTAGTATGGTCGTTGGCGAAAGTCGCAGGGTTAATCTATACCTTTATATTATCTTCCAAAGAGCACCAGTGTGCTATTTAAGGCTGCCAAGATACACAGGAGTATCTGTAAGATACAGGAGGGCATGCCCAAAGCGGCAGCCAGAAGGAGAAACAATATTTCTTGAAGGTTCGACACCACAGGTGATTCCAGGTGTATCCAAAAGATGCATTAGCCGTTGGGGGCGGCGTGGGGATTGATAAAATAATAAAACTAATAAAATAAAAGAAAGAAATACATGTTTTTAATGACCTAAACTGGAAAGGGGGAGCTGCAATGGCTAGGCCATAGGCAAGATGGGGAAAACTGGGGGCAAAAAGTTGTTGACGATGCCAACAACACGCGGTGTTCCCAAGCGGTCCCCCCCCCCACCTAAGTACTAACCGCGCCCGACGCTGCTTAATTTCGGTGATCGGACGAGAACCGATGTATTCAGCGTAGTATGGTCGTTGGCGAAAGTCGCAGGGTTAATCTATACCTTTATATTATCTTCCAAAGAGCACCAGTGTGCTATTTAAGGCTGCCAAGATACACAGGAGTATCTGTAAGATACAGGAGGGCATGCCCAAAGCGGCAGCCAGAAGGAGAAACAATATTTCTTGAAGGTTCGACAGCACAGGTGATTCCAGGTGTATCCAAAAGATGCATTAGCCGTTGGGGGTGGCGTGGGGATTGATAAAATAATAAAACTAATAAAATAAAAGAAAGAAATACATGTTTTTAATGACCTAAACTGGAAAGGGGGAGCTGCAATGGCTAGGCCATAGGCAAGATGGGGAAAACTGGGGGCAAAAAGTTGTTGACGATACCAACAACACGCGGTGTTCCCAAGCGGTCCCCCATCTAAGTACTAACCGCGCCCGACGCTGCTTAATTTCGGTGATCGGACGAGAACCGATGTATTCAGCGTAGTATGGTCGTTGGCGAAAGTCGCAGGCTTAATCTATACCTTTATATTATCTTCCAAAGAGCACCAGTGTGCTATTTAAGGCTGCCAAGATACACAGGAGTATCTGTAAGATACAGGAGGGCATGCCCAAAGCGGCAGCCAGAAGGAGAAACAATATTTCTTGAAGGTTCGACAGCACAGGTGATTCCAGGTGTGTCTGAATGATTTCAAAATAAGTAGAAAATCCTCTAGTTCTTCTCGACACAGACAAGACTCCTTAAAGTTAAAAAACAGTTTTAGAAATTTATTTACCTATATAATTAAGATTTAAATTAACCTAACGTTAGTTAAAAAGTTTGAAATTATTATTTTTTATAACAATTTTGTATATATTTGACTGTTTGATTTTATATATATTGGAATGAAAATATACTCTATACATATTTGATGACAATTTGAGCCTCAACTATTTGTTTTTAATAAAAGTCGAGTCGAAAAGTATAGAATTCATTAATTAATATGAGTCAAATCAGTTACTGGCGTACGAAAGAATTTGAATGCCGAAACTAATCTGTATAATTACTCATTAGGGAACATAATAAAGCGCAAACTAAGCATGACAGGTCATTTGTTCTTAGTTTAATTATTTTTTAGATGGTAGCCATAAAGCTATGAAGGAGACCGGCAAAAAAAGTTTTATAAAATTATTATTTTAAGTATTTTCTAAAAAAAAGTGTAATTTGTATCGTAATGTGGTCAAGTAAATTTTAAATTGGCAACGGGAAATCTTTTGTATTAGTCGCTTTCAGGCTTCCTACTTTTGGTGGGGTTTCCCAAACTTTAGTTTTAAATAAATAAATACCTACCACTATAGAGTCTTTCTAGCGATTATGAGAAGAAGTCGTTGATCTCTTTTGGCACTGAAGCGTCACAAATGCTTTCTCTCCCGGCGTGTGATGATGGATAATTCGGCATTAGCTTGGAATACCAGTAGCGAGGAGAATTTGCAGAATCAATTAGGTAAAATTTAAAATTTAAATCAATGCCCGCAGCTATTTAAAAATTAATTTTACCTGGCGCTACCCGCACTTTCATCGTCGCCTCGTCATCGCCGTCCGTGAGAAAGACAAACTAAGCTAATGGCCAATGCTCCGTGTTTGCTAACAAATATTCGCATCAATCTGAGCAACTAATGACCGACTAGCATACCAATCAAGTCCGAGCTGCCGCGGCTGATCTTTAAATTTCCCTTTTACTTGCACTCCAACAGATGAGCTAAAACCAGAGCATCTAAATTAGTTCTTGCACGGGGAAAAATTTCGTATTACAATACTCATTTTATGGAATTATTATTCAAAATAATGCTAATCTTATTGTTAAATCATTTTACATATTTATAAAAAAAGGACTTTTGAATATTAAAAGAATTATATGAAATTGTTTGCTATTTTTATAGTTATCCAAATATTTTACATAACTTTTTCAGATATTCTATGTTTAAAAGTTATTCGAAATTCATTAGATTATTTTATGTTAATTATTTGCATAAATCTTTGGCCCGAGCCATGGGGACGCCGCATCATTTGCAGTTCGTTTCGCATTTTGTTTTAGCCAGTTTCCGTTTGGCAACTCTTCTTTTGGCTATTTCGGTCAATCTTGGGGTGAAACTTTGGGTCAGAGCGGACTTTAATCTATTGACTCCAGCCAGCCACAAATCAGTTGCGTTCAGAGCGCCATCGAGAGTGTTACATCCGCGGATTAAAAAATGCAACTCAGGTGTTTAGTGTTTTTCCTGCTTATGCTCCTTCAATATGGAACTGAGGCTCGGGTTCGTGGAAGGCAATACGACGAGGAAAAAGATACAATCGTTGAATTAAACAAGCTGGGCACTATCCAGGGAAAAATTGTGGAGACGGCCTGGACAAAACGTGAGGTGTTGCAGTTCGTCGATGTCAGATATGCAGAACCACCGACCGGGCAGCATCGATTTAAGGTACCTAAGCAAACAATTTTAACATTTCTAAAAATAAAGAAATTTGGAGTGTTACACAGTAAATACATTTATCAACATTCTTTTGTTGTTGCTGCGCTGATGAAACAAATTAAAAATGTATTTAGTCATACATTTTGTCGGCCAAAAATGGCATAAGAGTTTCGCGAAAACGACTGGCAAGAAATTCAAATAGAAATGTTTAACTTCATTGGAGCACCGTTTTCTCCTACCGCAAAACTTTCAAAATTATGCTAATTTGCTTAAAGGCAATATTTAAGCCCCAAAAATTCTTATATGACTTAAAAAAATAAATTGACCTCCCCGACGGGGAATTGAACCCCGGTCTCCCGCGTGACAGGCGGGGATACTAATCACTATACTATCGAGGATATGGGATCTTTAAGGTAAAATGTCTGAATTCCAAGTGCGAGTAGGTGTAGAGAGAGCAGAGACTATAATTGGATTAAAAAACATATAATTTAAGCCCAACAATGTCATAGCAGAAGAAATGTTTTTTTTTGTAAATTTCAACATACTCTTCATGTGTAATCTTTACAATTTTAGATGAATCATTAAACCCTACCAGAAGGTTATAATATCAATACCAATACGGTTTAATACCATTTTGGGGTAGGGTCTCCGACACTATAATGTTTACAGGATCACTTCGTATGTCCATATACCCGATTGTTTTACGTTAACTAGCCACTCAATTTTAATCTTCGGACTTTGCGAACATCCTTCTTTCCTTCGCTCGCAGCACAGAGGGGTGCAAAATGTGAAATGTTGGAATCGGTTTACTATATCTATATATGAGACAACTTTTCCGGGCTTCAGCGTTGTCTTATCATGACCAATTGACACCCGATTCATGAGCGGAATACCTTAAACGGTTTCCAGATCGATTCTCCAACTTTTTGCATAAAAATCTGGAAACAAATTTTGTTTTTAGATTTTTTCTAAAATTTTCTGGAGGCTCCCCTTCGAAATGTGTGAAAAATGCAAGGAAGGACATGGCCAAGATATCCAATTGGCCATCCAGATGGCCAAGATATCCAATTTCCATCCGATTTATGAGCGGAATACCTTAGACGATTTGTTGATCGATTTTCCCAAAATTTCCATCAAAATTTTCCTGCATCTAATTCTGCAAACACAATATTTTTTATATTTTTTGTCAATCAATTTTAATTGAAATCCTGTTTTTTAATACATTTATCGAATAACTCTCCCACAGCCTCCTCGCCCCATCGAGCCATGGGAAGATGTGATGGACGCCACGGCGGAGAAGATTGGCTGCCCCTCTGTGGTATCCATGGACAGTTTGCGCAAACTTGACGACGTTCTGGACGTGGAAGATTGCTTGACGATGACAATTACCACTCCAAATGTAACTGCAAAATTGCCTGTGCTGGTCTACATACATGGAGAGTACTTGTATGAAGGAAGCAACTCAGAGGCTCCGCCAGACTACCTTCTGGAGAAGGACATTGTGCTAGTGACGCCACAGTACCGGCTGGGACCTTTCGGCTTTCTGTCTACGAAGACGGATGAGATTCCGGGCAATGCCGGGTTTTTGGACATTTTTCTTGCCTTACAGTTTGTTAAGCATTTTATTTCATCGTTTGGCGGAGATCCGGAACGAGTAACTGTTGCCGGACAGGTGGGTGGAGCCGCCATCGCCCACCTGCTCACGCTTTCGCCGATGGTGCAGCGCGGTCTCTTTAATCAGGTTATTTACCACTCCGGGTCTGCTATCATGCCTATTTTCCTGGAGGAGGACCCGCGGAAGCACGCCCAGGAGATTGCCATGAAGGCCGATTGCCATATGGTGACGGTGCGAGACTTAAATACCTGCCTAATGGAGCTCACTGCTTTGGAGTTGCTAACAGCCTTTATGGAGCATGCGGTCAGTAGTTTTTGAGAATTAAATTAATCCTCAAAATTTAAAATTTTATTTAGTGATTATAATTTTATTAAATATATTGATTTGTTGATTAGTTGGAGAAATCGGATCTCGGCATTGGACACACTGGTGGCATTCAGTTTACTATTGGTGGACCCAGTGGAGTTTTACCAAAGCACCCCTATGATCTCATGTTGGAGTCGAACTTCTCCTATCCAGCAATGGGTGGCTGCCCCAAGAATGCGGGCACGCGAGTGCTAAACGAGATTGTGGACAATGACTTCGAGGGAAAGATTCCGGACGACGAGTATAGCACGTATGACTATATCGACCACGTAATTCGCCAAGTGGTGGGCACCGACAAGACCATGCTCCTGACTAGTTTCGTTACCCACGACTTCTTCAATCGCCATCTCTTGGAGAATGGAACATTCGACACCTTAATACCAAGGCTTATTGATGTGAGTATTTTTGTTAGTCAATTGCGTGTTATTTCCTTACATGTTTCTAACTTTCTCAGGTGGCTGGCACTTTAAACCACAAGCTTCCTGTTCTACTCGCACTGAACATGAACAATAAGCATAATCCGCACAATACTTTCCTGTACTCCTTCGAGTACGCCGGTGAATTTAATCGCTACCGGGAGATGGACGAGGAGACAAACATGCAGAGCCCCTTCAGGGCGGGTGTATCATTGACCGACGAGGCTCTCTACCTATTCCCGTATCCCGATCATGTGAAGCGCCTGAGTCCTCCGGACATGACAATGGCCCATCGAATGGTGGAGCTTTGGACTAATTTTGTGATTGGCGGTAACCCGTTAGGCTCTTACCGATCCGGCTACTGGCCGCCCATGACCACTCTCTATGGACCCTATATGAAGATCGATGAGACGCTGACTATCGGTGGCAACTATTTCAATGAGTTCTCGGCCACTTTGCGGGACGAGGATGAGGGGCACAGTCTGATCCGTGAGATATATTATTTGCGCAGCCGGAGCAGGAAACGAGCTCAGGCCAAGCGGCGGAAACAGTTGGCGGCTTCGAAGGCCAGCCGGCTGAAAAAATCGGACGCCCGCAAGAGTCTGGTGAAGCGACCCAATCGCAACAAGATACGTTTTTAAGGACAACCTCTAACCAGTATAGATTTAGTTTAAGTTCTTAGATGGAATACCCCACTTGTCCTGCTTCTCACCACCAAAACTTGTGTTGATATCCAAGATTTTAGTATATTTATTAAAGAGGTTAAGCACAGAGAGTAATGGTTTTGTTTGGGGTTTGTTAAAGGGTTAAACGGAAGTAACCGATAACCGGCTTCTAGGCTAGTTTCCCCTAGCCCCTAGCTCAAAAAAGGAGTGATAAAACTTTGTTATTCTTTTTAATTTTTAATCGTATTGTTTATTAAATTGTATTTCGCAATGCAAGAACTTATACGGAAGCCGCGAACATTTAGTGACGGCGACCTTTACTGGCGGGAGATAAGTTTAATTTGCCTTGGGGCGTTCAAGAATTTTCTTAATATAGCAGGGTGGTGAGCTGCCTCTTCCTCCGCCTCGGCCTGGGCAATCTGTCGCTCCTCTTCCTCCCTGAGAGCCCGGTCACGCTCCTCCTCCTCGACGCGTAGCTGTAACTGGGCCTTCACGTAATCCTCATAGGTGGCATAGTTGCTGGGATCGTTTTGCGGGTCCAGATCGGGTTGATACTCCTGGTCCTGGCCAGCCGATTCTTCTGGATAGCCTGGAGAGCCGTCCGAGGGGCCATATTCCTGTTCCTGGCGCAGCTGATCCCTGCGCTGTTGCTCGCGCTCTTGCTCTTCGTCGTAGTTGCGTTCTGAGTCTGATTCAGATGGTCGTCCTTCCTGCTGGGAGCGCAGATACTCTTCGTAGCTAGGATACCGTGAAGGATCGTTGTCGGGTTGCCCTTGGGGCTGTTCCTGTTCCCGTTCCTGCTGCTCGCGCTCACGTTGCAATCGTTCTTCGTATTCTCGGTGCTCCTGCTCACGGAGCTGCCTCTCTTGCTCTAATCGCTCCTGCTCCCGTTGCTGTTCTTGGGCGTAGTTGCGTTCAGGATCAGATTCTGGAGATTGCTCCCCATTCTGGGTCCTTACATAGTCTTCGTAGCTGGGATACGGTTCACGGCCGTCCTCCGGATTTTCTTCAGGCTGCTGCTGACCCCCTTGCTGGTCGCGTTCCTGTTGCTCCCGTTCTCGCTGCTGACGCTCTTGCTCCAATCGTTCTTCATACTCCCGGTGCTCCTGCTCCCGGAGCTGCCTCTCTTGCTCTAATCGCTCCCGTTCGCCCTGCTGTTCTTCAGGATCCGATTCTGGAGATGGCTCTCCTTGCTGGGACTTCTCGTAGTCATCATAGGAGGGATACGCCAGGCGACCATCTACAGAATTTTCTTCAGGCTGATACTGCCCCTCTTGTTGGTTCCGCTCCTGTTGCTCCCGCTCTTGTTGCTCCCGCTCCTGTTGCTCGCGTTCTCGCTGCTGCCGTTCCTGTTCCAAACGTTCTGCATATTCTCGTCGCTCCTGCTCGCGTTGTTGGGCTTCTAGTCTTTGGCGTTCTTGCTCAGCGTATTCAGGAGTGATTTCCCTGCCATAGGCATCATATGTCGGTGCATAGGAATCTCCGTTAACGACGCCATATTGTTGCTCCGGTTGCTTTCGTTGTTGTTGTTCTCGCCATTGTTGTTCCCGCCATTGTTGTTCTCGCTGTTGCTGTTCTCGCTGTTGCCGCTCTCGTTCTTGTTCTTGCCGTTCCTGTTCTTGCTGCTGCTGCTCCTGGAGTTTCTTCTCGCGTTCCAGACTCTCTCGCTGCAACTGTTCCTGTCGCTGCTGCAGGCGTAGCTGGTATTCTCGCCGGCGCTCCTCCTCTTGTCGCAGCTGATATTCGCGGAACTCCTGCTTCCTTCGGGCCTCCTCAGCTGCGTCCCTGGAGGGTCCAGTCTGCTGGCTTTGTCTGTTCTGCCAGTTGTTGTAAGGATTATGCACATACGGACGCCGGGTAGTTGTTGTTGTAGTTGTGGTAAAGGTAGGGGTAATGGTGCTAACAGGAATCACAGCTGGAGTGCTCTTGCTGGTGGTATTGAAGTAATTTCCATACAGGTTGGGAATGTTAATGCCCTCCCCGAAATGTGGGTCCAGCTCGAGCACATTTTCTCGGGAGTTGGAGAATCGCAAGACGGGTCCGTATTCGGAGCTAGCCCGGGGCCAAACTCCAGAGTTCGGGTTGGGCACGCCTGTGGTGGCAAAGTTGACCCACATAGTGACCAGGGCGCGCGATAGAGATCTATCCGCGGCATTTAGCTGACTGGTCTCCACCGGGTAAGGAAACACGTAGACATTGTCGTCGCTGAGCGAGGCATCCACAGCAAAGGGTAGAGGACTCTTGACGTGCTCGAATCTATGGTGCTGCCCACGGTAGGCGAAATTGTAAAGATAGACGGGAGCGTTGCGGTACGAGTTTCGAATGGAGAAGATTACTGGTGCCCGGTACAGGATCATGTTGCTCAGCTCCAGCAGGCCTTGCGACACGGTGTTCGAGTTTACGCTCCACACCTGATCAGGGCTGAAGATCTCGCGCAGTGCCCACTGCTTCCAGATCTGGTGTTCGCTGGGAGGAGCCAAGTGGCGTAACACCACGTCGATATAGTTGGATACATTAGAGGATCGCACCTCTTCAATCTGGTTATAGAAACCTGAAAAATATAAAGTGTGTTAGTAGTTAGAAATATAAATACATAGTACTTCATGCCCTCCCTGGTAAAAAAAGGGAATTCATTCAAAAATAGAGTATGAGTTCATATTCAACATTTTAAACGTAACTAAGTACTAGTCGAAGTAGTACTAGAGGTATTAATACTAAGAGAGTAAATACTACTACTTGACCTTTGACTTTGCGAATTTCCGCAAGCCCAGTGAAACAAACAAATTATAAAGTTCAAAATGTTTCCTGTCTGTCATAAAATAAAAATAAAATAGAACAGAGCCTTGACTCGGTTTAAACAATACACTAAGTAGCTGTATTATATGAGGCCGATTAATCTCATTAGTCCTTATCGAACTGACCCACAAGACCCCAATTGTTGCTTATCACGTACAGCCACTAGAACTTTAGGTTCGAACCTGACCTAATTTTTGTAATTTGTATTTCCTTAAATATAATGGAAACAATTGAGGTGGAACAAGAAATAAAAATTATTGTCATACAGGTACATCCAAAAGGATGGGACTGAGAAGTGTACTTACGTGACAGGATGAAGGCGCTGGCATCCTTGGTGGCGCCCACGATCATGGGTAGGGCATTGCTGGCGTTGGCGGCCAAGGCGACGGGCGGCTTCGGCAAGTAGCCGAGAGGATCGCCCACCACCAGCTTGAAGCCGCCAAGGGAGCTAAGACCCAGGGGCTCATTCCGGATGAAGAGCTGCTCAAAAGCGGCAACCAGGTTCGATGTGGGGAGACTGCCCAGGCAGTCGTACAGAGCTGCAAGACTGCGGGTGTTGGCGGCCGTCGGACAGCCGGCGAAGCTGGCAAAGGTGTCCAGGGTGTCCAGTGGGCGCTCGTCAATCAGGTAGGGATTCAAGGCCGTGCCCGATTGCAAAACCAACTGCTGGAAGAGGCCCGTGGCGCGGCCGCTAAGACTCAAGGCGTGGACCAACGTCGCTCCACCAGCTTGACCCAACAGGGTTACCTGACTGGGGTTACCACCAAAGCTTTCCATATTTTTTTGCAGCCACTCGAGGGCCAGGTGAAGATCGGAGAGTGCCACGTTTCCGGGAAGCTCTTCGCTGAGGGCACTCAGAAAACCGAAGGGTGCCAGTCGATAGTTGATGGAGACCAGCACCACATCCTTCTCCAGGATATAGTCCGGCTGGGCCTCTTCGGAGCCGCCGTCGAAGAGCATCTCACCGTGCACGAATACCAGAACGGGCAGGTTACTGGCATGCTCGGGAGCATAAATGTCCAGGGTCAGACAGTCGTCAACGTTTTCGCCTCGGGCCTCGGACTCCTGCAGGCGCCGGAGCTCCGGAAACTGGGCGCAGTTGGGGCTTTTAACGTTGGCATTGACTCTGCCCTGGTAACCAGTGGGCTGGGCGGGCTGGAACCGCGACAAGCCACTGCCCACCTTACCGTAACGGATGCCAAGGAAAGCGTTAATCAGACCATTGGCGTTGCTCTTGTAACCACGAACACCAACAATCTCACCGACTGCGGGAGCTTGGACAACGGCATCCCTGGAATCCTGTGCATACTGGGGAGCCTGCTGGGATGATAAATCCTGTGGGATGTAAGCTTGTGGCAATCGTCGCACTTTCCAGGGTTCCTTCTTCAAACTAGGAGAAACGGCCCATCGATCTTCCTCCTCACCGTCGTAGTCGTCGTAGTCACTGCCTCGCTTACCCCGATACAGGGCACAAGATTGGGCCACACAAAGCGCCAGCACGAAGTACAGCGGCTTCATGATGCTCGCAGCTACGCGTTTGAATCAAAACTGATTGCTGGATTGGATTTCTCAGCCTGAGAAGCTTCAAGCACTATCTGCAAGCCAACAGCCTTGGGGCATCTCAACCCAAGGGGTTCAACCCAAGCCTCTTTGAAATCGGAAGCCAAGAAAAAACATGGAAATTGCGCAGAAAATATTACCCAATAGCGGATGGATTTTGTAAAAATAAATCTTTCAAAAATAATTTATTTACTGTTATCAGTGGTTTGAAAAATTTGAAAAATAACATAAATAATTATAATTAATTTTTGGGATTATCCCAATATTTCCAATTTCAGTTCTGCCAATTTGGACCCGCCCTGGCTTTAGGTCGATGTCATCAGTGTCTACATACAATCTTTGGGTTCTTGGTTGAACTGCTTTAGACGATCTGGTGGACCTTATCTCATCCGCTCTCTGGTCCGACGCTGGGGTTATCTACATCGTTGAGACATTTATACATACATACATATGTTCAACATTTAAAAATACTCACTAGGAGGGTTTATAATGTTTCTCCGTTTGAGAACTCAATAAAATGTAATTAAAAAGATTCATAAAAAATATAAAAGCAACTGTTGAGGACTTAGTTCATGGGTTAAAATTATACCCAAAGAAGTGGTGGAAAATAGGCATCAGAAGACTCAAATCCATGTCGATGGATGAACCAAGGTGTTTGGTTCGAGGTGTATGGTGGTTTTGAATATTAAAACGCATTGGGTATGTTCATAATATAATATTCTCTATATTTTCATTTTTATTAATCATTTTCGATTCCTTCCCACCGTTCCTTTTTCTGTTAATTTTTTTTTTCATTTTGAATTTCTGGTTTTTTTTGTTTTTCATTTTGTATCGGCTTGTTCTGTATGTATCTATAATGTTTTATAATTAAGAATCGTCATTTCATCTAAATATTTCAGTTATAATAATACAATATAATAATCATTAATAATATGTGATTTTCATTTTATTCATTTGTTTCATTCGCCTCGTATGTTAAACTTGTGTGGCTTGCGTCTGAATGTGTACCGATCCGTTCGCTTGAATGGGTTCTGAGTGTGTTCATGGACCGAATGGGATCATCGGGCTTGTGGCTTTTCTATCAGCTTGAGTTTGATTAATTCGCGGCTGAAACTGGCATGCAGCTTACAGTTCGTTCAAGTATGAAAATCAGAGATCTAGGAAAGCTAAAAGCAAGTGTATGCATATATACTCGTGTCTATATTCGTATATATGGTATATATATATTCCTTCTAGGTATTTCATTCGCGATTATTCTGTGGCGCTGTGGCAGGTGCCCAATAAAAAAAAAAAAATTAAATTCAAATAGAAGCCTCCTAATTCAAATCCAAATTCAAACGAAACTAAACTGTGTCAAATTACGTATTTTGTTTAGCAGCTTCCCTCCAATAAACATCCATTTATAGATTGAGAAAGAAATGCAGAAGTTCCCGGTTCTACTGATTGATTGACGAGTGGAGGCCTGCGATTCGAGCTTAGGAACTTCTCAACAAATTTCCGAATGAATTTATTGAACTCCTAGTTTTCTTTGTCAAAGCGACTAGTCAAAAATCGTTTAATTAAAAATGCACATTAATTAAGTTTTCACTGGAATCAAAGGTAATCAGTGATTAGTTTTTAGTTTTGTTTGCCTTTGTTTCTTTTTTTTTGTTTTTTCATTTAATTTTTTTTTATTTGTTTTTATGTATATTTTGTAGCTCAGTCTTTTACTAACAATTTTTGTTGTTCGTGTTTAGCTTCATCATGCTTTGGATCTGATTCTGATTTCTTCTGGCGCACAAATGCCGCGTGAATAATTAAGAGTGTTGTTCTATACTAATTTCTGAAGCGTTTGGTTCAAACTAAAATCTAAAAAATTGGCGAATTCTGACTTGAAGTAATTTTTTATGTGTATTTTTGTTTTTGTCATTTTGAGAGGTCAAGGAAGAAGATGTAGCCGTTTGACTTGAATTTGATTTAAATGTGTTCTCGTGTCTAGATTTGGTTAGGGGTCGGGACTTCAATTCATATCGTTTAGTTCGCGTTTTAATTTGTTTTCATTTAAATGTCTTGCTGTTAGCTCTATAGTTGCTTGGAAGTACCGTTTTGTGTCTAACTTTCGTAACTTATTTGAGTAAATATTTGTTATTAGCTTTGGGTTTAGGGTTTTCATTTCGTTCATTACTCATTATGTTCTTGCGCTACATAGTCAACAATTTAAATTTATCCTTACGTATTTGTAACCGCTAAAGAATGGATAACATACTCATCATGGCTCATATGCTTTGATATTACCTAATCGAAGAGCACATATCCTGACTGTCGATTCAGTGACTGTGTAGTGATGGGTGTGCCGGGTGTGTGATTGATGTCTGATTAGTGTCCGATTGGTGTGTGTGTGTGTGTGTGTGTGTTGTGTTTGGTGCTTGAAACCAAGCGCAGGAAATCGATAGCCTTCGGCTCATGTAGTCTGAGTTATGGAGCGTGCTTTTGTATTGTTTAAATGAAGGAATATTTATTTGGTTGGTGAAAGTATTTACAAAGTTTCGCAGTATTCATATAGGTAATGGTTAGGTTAGGCTCTTGCGTTATAAAATCTTAACATAATTATATAAATTGAATTCATGAACTCGCTTAACTTTGTTTCATTAATGGCTTTCAAGTAAGTAAAATGCATCGATTACGTGTCAGAGTGTGTGTGTGTGTGTTTTTTTTTTTATTATGTTTTCGGTTTTTTTCTTTTACTAGAAGCATAGAGAGCTGTCGTCTACTTAGAAATTATAAAACCAAACAGATCCGGACATCGCACATATTTAGGTAACATGCTCACCCTAAATCCGTTCAGAAGTCTGAACGGTCTAATCTGTAATAGTTTGCTCCTTTTCTCAAAAACATAATAATACAGTCAATAATAATCCAGTTACGGTTAATGCCTTAAACTAGTTAGTAGGTATTTATGTATAATGCAATGACTGCTCGTAATAATATCTATCAAGTAATCATTTATATATTTTTTATATATATATATATTTATTTATTTTATGTAAGAAGCACTTGAATATATATCGTTTGTTTTTAATGAAAAATGAAAACTTGAGTGTGTCATGTTTCGAGTTCTTTTATTCCATTTTCTGGGTACCAGGTTTCTACTCTCTAGGGCTTGCTTGTCAATAATTTATTAAATGTTGCATGTTCATTATAGTTTAATTTCTGGCTAAATGCACCCGCTACAATCAGTAGTTAATAATTGTTTTCATCTTATTCGGAGAAAGTTAAAAATCGTTTTCACTTGCCTTATAATTATTTTTAAAGTATGTTCTTTTTCGACATTGTCGCGGTCTTCATTGTCAACTCAGATGTTGCTCTTTAAAAATGTTCTTCTGAGTTGCGTTTTCTCACAAATTTCACAAATTTTGTTTTTTTATTTTTTTGCATAATATTTTAGTAAATGTGAAGTTTTTTGTTCGTTTAATTCTGCCTTTTAATGAGTGTTTTTAATAAAATACTTCGCTTAAATCAGATTTTTTTTTGGTTTGTTTTATTATTTATATTTCTTGTTTTTTTTTGGGGTTTTTCAAATTTAAAAGCATTTCTAGAGAATCACTCGTCTAATGTATCTAATAAGTTTATGTATACGGGTCATCTATATTTATGTTATGAGTAATATAATCTTTTTGCTTTTGTTACTGTTGTTGCGGATTTTGTCTGTAGGCATGATTCACTGTAAAACCTTTCAATTGCAGCCTGGCCTTAAATTACAATTACGTGATCGATTTTTCCATTGTATACTGAATAATCGGCGATCAGATTCAATTTGCTTGTATATGTACGTGTAAATGGTAAAGTGTATAAAAGTTAATGATCTGATTCAGTTAATACTTGTATGCAATTGTATAATAAGTTGATGTAGATCTAGAATTAGGTCAAAACTTCTAGGGCTTTGCTATGTAATGTATGTATATCCATCTGCTGCTACTCTACGTGTCTGATTCATTTTTTGCTTACGACTTACATGCTTACGGATTTGTATTGCTTTCGAATGACTCGACACTTCATTGTTGCAAAATGATAAAATCAAACAATGCAATTAAAAACTAAATAAACCAAACGATAATCATCTAGATACGTATATCAAATGAGCTTAAACCTTACGCAAGTATTTACAAATAAAACTAATTTAAATAAGTATAGCACAAACAAATGCGAGAGAATCACTTAATTAGTTGTGTCTTTGGCTGTCTGAATGTAATCGCTTTTGTCACTTCTTTGTTGCGGTTCATTTTTCGGGTTTTTGTATACATTTTGTCAAAAAGTAAAATTGCATATAAAAGCATTAAATCGCTGCTGCATAAAGTATATTGTATATCTCAGTGTATATATGCCTACGCAAGTGTTTCAAGGATTTGATTTATTAAGGTTTCTTTAACTCTACTATCGGTAAGGTTGGTTTTATGTTTTGGGTTTTTTTTTATACAATTTGCTGTGATTTAGATATTTCTACGCTTTCTTTACTCGTCTTTCAACGCAATTATCATGTTTGATCTGATGAGTTTGTGTTTAAGATTTCATACAAAATATCGAATATGGGTTAGCTTAGCCTAGCTCTAAATATACTCTATTACAAGAACAACATTAGCAATGCCCCTAGAGAAAATATTTTCAAAAGTTCCGTTTCTGCTTTCTAGCCAATTCTATAATACAAACCCTAAGTGGCTAGGCTAAAGTTTATTTATATAATGCTTTCACTAAATTTTGATCGATCACTTCACATGAAATTTGTGTGTTCCTCCTTCCATCTCCATCTCCATCTCCATATATATAATTATCCCATATACGTATGTACACAGATGGCGAAATATCTGTCTCGGCATTGGAAACATCCTGAACCTATGCAAACTATAACAACTGAACTGAAAGTGAGGGGATTGTTGGGCCTCTTGGGCCTCCAGCCCCTCCCCCATTATGGCACATATCGCACATACACATGTTATCTGTACAGATAGAGTTGAATAATGCGTTTAGTCCTGTACATATCTTACACTTTCCTATAGAATAGATCTACTAGGCGAATCGGAAATGGAAAAGGTGGCTTAAGGCTATGCAAATAAAATTGACAGCGGACAACGCATTCGATGGATTCGACTTTTGGGTGAGGAGTGCTGAGTTGCGATTGGCAGTTTCAGTTCCAGGTCGGAGTGAATCTCGAGTGCAGATACCTCTCTCTCTGGTTCCTCAATTTCGGATGGCTTAACTCTAATTTGTATGCCCTACTATTTTGGTAAATCAGTAATAAGCGTTTCATTTTGTTTTTTTTTCTCCATTTCTGTTTATCGTTTGTCGTCTCGTGTACATTTCCTCTACAAGTATTTCCAATCCTTCCCGGTTAAATGCAAAAAATCGTGTATATTCATTTGAATAAGGTTTGCTTAGTTTACGTTAATATTTACAACTCCTGGCTCGCGTGTCCTTGAATTTTAATTAACAATATTGTTTGCAGCTCTAAGTTAGCGACTATATCTGAAGTTGGTATATATAGAGTCATATATATATATATACGTATTCTTTGTTAGCAGATTCGGTTATACTATCTGTGTAAAGGCTGTATAACTATAAATTTCGTGTATAATCTCTGTGGCTTTTTTGTGTGTAAGGAAATCCCTCCCATCCAGTTCCTATCGCAAATTTTGGGTAGGTTCTTCTTTACCAATTTTCAATTTTAGAATTGAATACCAATTAGGCAGCATTACAGTGATTCAAGTGATTTCGATCTGTAACACTGGTAACATTGGCTGGTAATTAATAATCAGCTATTTTACATTTTCGTGATTTTTCGTTTTTTTTTTGTTGAAAACCAATCCGTTTCTGATTACGCAACTACAAATCCCTAGCTTAGTGGAATCCTTAAAACTAGTACATCTCGTTCTCATCCCAATCGACCGACTGCAACACCAGTTTGTCCAGCTCCTTGGAGTCCCCGGAGCTGCTATTCCGCCTGCGCCGTCGCCTCTGGAGGTGCGCCCACTTCCGGTTCAGCTGCGTGGCCACCTGTGGTGCTGCAAACATCGCCGCCGCTGCGGCGCTCAGCTTTGTGGGCGTAATGGCGCTGCTGGCCGTGGGCGTGGCTCCACCTCCAGCGGGACTCATGCTGAACAGCTCCCGGTTGCCAAAGCGAAATCTACGGGGTGGTGGCAAGGGAGGCGTGGCAGCACTAGCTCCTCTCGGAGTGTCGTAAGGGGGTGGCGGGGTGATCATGGCCAGCGATGAGGTATCCTCCTCGTCATCGTCCTCCTCCTCCTCCTCCTGCTCGTGGTCATCATTTGCAAAGTGGAACCGGGCATCAGTGTAGGTGTGGTCGGGGGCGTGGACATGACGTTCGTAGAGCTCGTAGGAGGGTGTCTCCTCCAGCGGCGACTGCGGTTGGATCGGTGTTACTGGCATGGACTTGGCGTACGTCCTGCCAACGGGGCTCCTTTGGGGCGGCTTGGCTGGGGGCGTGGTCGGGTGCTGGGGCTGCGATTGGGCTGTGGACTGGGCCTGGATGAGTGGCATCGATTTGGTGTTGCATATCAATCAATCACGGTAGATGTAGCTGCAGTTCTTGGGGCTCTCCTGCGGACTGGGGCTGCTGGATGGAGGGGCCGGACTGCTGCTGCTGTTGGACATTACGGGCGAGGACCCGGAACTGGAGTGCGGCTGTTGTTGCTGCTGCTGCTGCTGTTGCTGGGGGCTATTCGAGCGGTGTTGAGTTACTGCAAAGGTCAAAGGCACTGGATTAAGTTGGGGTGGCGAGTGGACGGGACACACATATGCTGGGTGCATGTTGCATCGATGCTTAGGATAACACACATATGGGGGCTATTGAATGCATAGTTTTCGGGACGACATTGAATCTGCTGCAACATGCACACACACAAAACTACTCAAGGTTAAGTAAATCAATTTAAACTGGGAACAAAGAAAATACAAAAACACTCAAAAAATTGAACATGTAGTTTCTTGACTCGAGAAACAGGAACAGATAGGAAAAGATTTTATTTTTTAATTTAAAAGATAGCACAGATAGTTCCAGAACATATCCCAAATGGGGGTCCAACCCTGCACCACAGAGCACGAGATCAGAGAAGGAGAGGCCGGGTGGGACGACAGATACAGTTTTGTGGAAGAGGTGTCTGGGGCCGTGTTCTGTGTTCTGTGAGCCCCGGTCGGGGCCGGTTAACAAATAAGGCTTAGAACTTAATGCAACTTAGGGTAACGGAACGCAACGTAAACTTACCAATACCATGACGGGGCGGCTGTCTTCTTGCGCGACCAAGACTTCTATTACGTGTGTTTGTGTTGTTTACAGCCTATGGGGTGGAGTGTTTATCAATTTCTCTTCTTTAACATTCAAGTTTCAAGATTTGGAAAAATTATGTAAATGTTGAGGAAAAATCAAAGTTGAAAAAAACCAACAAAGTATAACTCTAATTTGCTTCAATCTAGGACAAAAAATCGTTTGCAGTCAAAGTTTGCTCCCAAATGTTCTTGCAAGGCAGGTCGAATTTTGGAGTGTGTGTTCTAGGAACCGAAACTATAAGTTTTTAGTTTTTAAATTTTCTGATTTGTTTGTTTTTATCAGATCTCTTCGAATGGTATTTTTGGCAAGCAATAAAACATAAAAATTGATCATATCATATACTATATATAAATTAGGATTCAAGTGGGAAATACATGTATCATAGTGGGGGGGAGTAGTTAAATTATTGCATTTAAAATGTGTCCAAGATATTTATTATTTGTTTTTAATATTACGCACACACACACACACATACAGTTTTTTCTATTCATCTCAGTGGGGGATTCATGGCTAATGCTAATTAATTTTGGTGTTTGATTCCCATGCAGTTGGATTCAAGCGCTTTAATCGGGTTCAGGCTAAAAGGGGGTGTATGCAATATATCAAATAATGCCATATCCAACCCCAAACACATACACACACACACACTCTCAATCACACAGAGGTCAGGCAAAAGGTCAAACGAAGCGCTGGCGGCGATTGGCATGTTGACCGCGAAGCGAGTTGGGCGCGGGATGGCTGACTGGGCTGGACTGGCCTGATTGATTGATTGATTGATTGATTGATTGACCGATTGGTGGTTCGAAAACGTTTTTCGCATTTTCAAAATCGTGTGGTGTACAGAAAAATCAAAAGGAAACGGTGAGTGAAGAGAGAGACAGAGAAAGAGATAACAAACAACAAAGCTGCAACAAACAGTGCCTAAATATTTGAATATTTTCGAAAATTTTAAAACAAAATATTCAGCAAAAGGTGCTCCAAATTCAAAAAAAAAATATATATATATATATACTGTGGGGAGAGCGAGATTCGGGGAGATTTTGAAAATTACTTTTTGCCTATTGAATTTCGGTTGAGCTCGTGGCGAAGGGAGCTCGTTCCATATTGCAGCTTTTGAGCAAAACATTTTCCAGATTAATAGTACTATAGTAGGTTGCAAACCAAAACAAAAAACATAACCCCAACAAAATCAATCTTAAAACCAATAAGCAACAGTCGAGAGGGCAACAAAATCACAACAAAACAATTCAAAATAAATTCAAATTAAATTAAGTAGCTGTAGCTATAAACAAGTATTTACCATATTTTGGGTAATTAGTCCCTGACTGGTTTCAGCCGCCCCACTCCCGTCTCAAAGGTAAACCTAATAAAAAAATGGGAAGAAGAAGAGAGAGATAAGATAGAGATAGTTTTTTGGATTTTTTTTTTCCGGTGTTTTTTTTTTCGTGTTGTTTATAGGATGGAGTTAGTATCGATAGAGAGAGTGTCGCTCGAAGCTGAATTCGAGTGTATTCGAGTGATTGTGGTAAAGAAAGTAACTATAATGCAATGGCAGAGTTAGAGAGACAAAAGGAGTCGCCGGCAGAGAGATCGAACCCCGTTCGATTCGAGCGATTGGTGTATTTCCAGAAGAAGCAAGAGATCTTTCGAAAAAAGAAACTTACAAGATGGAATGAAAATGGATTTTCGGCATGCTCTTCAAAATGATTGATGCGGTGTGGAGGGGTGATGATGGATAGCGGCGCCTACTCAATAGACACCCATGTTTTTTAAACCCAATTAAATTAAGAGAACAAATTAAATTCATTTTAAAGATGGTTTTCAATTAAAATAAAAGAAAAGCATGCAAACAAACTACACACAACATTTATGGCTTACAGGTATGACTTGTAATGGTTAAATGATTTGTGCTTTAAACCTAGTTACTGCAACTCTATGTAATGGATGTGGCAGGAAAAGTACACACTCACACACCAAAACACACCCACATACAACACGGATAGCAAGTGAGACTATGAAATACACCAATCGACGACTGTGCGAGGAGGTTTCAAATAAAAGCGCAGCACAAGGACTCTCGACGGGCGAGCAAGTTAGTTAACTAATGTCGAACAACATCGAAAAGATCGCAATAGTAACGATTAGAGATAATTATTAGTAATGATAGTAGTAGTAGCAGTAGTACAATAAGATAGATGAAAATAAAAAAATTATTCGTATTCTTCTAGATGGGCTAATATCTGAGTTAGCTTACCTTCTTAACGCTGCGGGTGGTGGAAAAGCCATCACCGCGCCTGTAGTTATCGCCCTAAAAATAGGTTAAAAAATTACTAAGACTGGAAATTGATTTAAATTTAAACTGAATCAGTTACCATCACTTGGTGAGAGCGCAGCGTGCCAAAGTTGTCGCGGCCGCGGTAGGATTGTTGGGTGTTGTAGCCATCCGGCTGGAACTGGAAAAGCGTCTCTGAGTTGGGGCCCTGGTGCATCTGGTGCATTGGAGGCTTCCGGAGTGTGTTCTTTGGCGAATGCATCTTGTTTTGCGGTGGAGGCTGTGGCAACAGTACAGGCTCCGCATACGTCACCTCTTCGACTTGCGGCAGCAGCTTGGGCTCCTGCTGGATGCGGCAAGATGAGGGGAAACTGGAGGGCACACGATATCATTAACATCCGAATTTGTAAAACAAATTTCCACAAACAAACAAAAACCAAATTTCTTACCTATTAACATTTTGTCGCTGTTCAAAGTATTCATATTCCGTATCCGGATACGGGAGGTTGTCGTCCTCGTCCTTGTGGCAGCGCCGACCACAGAAGTAGCCTGTAAAGAAGCCCACCAGCAGGGAGAAGATCGAGCCAGCCAGGACGGCCATTACCAGAGTCTCCACCGTGTACTGGGCGTTGATTATATCTGCGGATATTTGGGGACCTTCGGTTAGTACAGGTTTTCGAAATAGATTGTTCGTTTTGGCATCGATACGGTGTGCATTAGACAAAACATTCAATAAACATTTGAATTCACAACAGATATTTGGTTTCAAGTTTGTTGAATTGGTGGGTTTTTTCAAAGGTGGGTCAGTTTCGGTTTCAGTGTGGGTAGTTTTGTTTTATGGAGGTTGGTCCATTATTTCAACGACATCAATAAACATCCAAACATCGAATTTAGAACGCATGGTATAAGGTAATTGTACGGTAAAAGTTCACAAATCATAAAAAAGAAACAAGAAAATTGTGAATAAAAAACGGTTAGTTAAATCGTACAACAACAAGTAAACTGTTTCAGAACTTTCTCCTCATTATACTGGCCATCAGTTAGTGTAATTAACAAAAATATTTGACCCAAAAAAGGTCATTATGAAAGCGAAATCATGCAGAATATTTACAAAAAATTAATTGTTACAATGAGACATCAATCTTATTATCCATTTGTTATATTAATATGGTTATAATTTCTCTTTTGGCTTTAAGTACTTTCAAGTTCAATAAAAGTGTTTTTTGAAAGATTCTTCCGAGAAAGATTACACAAAACATAAATAGGTAGTTTTATTGAAAGAACAGGTGCAAGGCAACAGATATTATGGGCGTTGAATGGCATAAAGTGGCAATAAGTCAGCACTCTGAGCCAAGGGACTAGGGGAAAATGAAAATGTGATTTGCATCGCAAGACAACAGGTAACAGGTTATGCGGAGCCAGGAAAGGTCGGAGGTTGCAGGTCGGAGCTGGAGCGGCGCATAAAAGGTGGAGGTTGAAAAGGCTTCGGGAAAACTGACAAGCAAGTACGTGCAAAAGGCAAAACGAACAAATCCAAAGTGTATATGTATATGTATATGCATAAATTGATGCAATGGGGAAACCGTTTAGATAAATCACCTTCAAAGTTCTTATCAATATTGTCGATGATTTCCTGATCCTTGCTCTGGCGTCGCGAATCCAATAAGTCCATTTCGTTGCGGTATCCCTTCTGCTCCCCCGCATTGGCATCCTTTGAGTTTATTTTGCCTGGTCGATGAGAGGATGGGCGTTAATCTCGAGGTGCTCGGTGTCGGTCTCGGTGCCGGTATCGTTGGCAGTGGCTCTTGGCCAAGTTCTTACTCACCTGAGGGGCAGGCCGCATGCTGGCCAGTGGCCACATTCTGGTAGAAATAGTTCTCCTCCAGCCATCTGGGAGCGCCGTGGGAGCGACACTTGCCAGCAATTTTGTCCCAGGCGCAGTAAGGATCCTGCAATGCGACGCACTCGCTGTGGAGATGCAGAGAATGTTGGATAAATACATATACATTGCACAGAAAAAAGGTAGCCTGGCATTTCTCTTATCATTTTTCTTAAGCATAAAGTATTGTAATCATTATTTTGTTCAGTGCTTTAACGAACTGACGAAACTCGAAAATGTGTAAAGTCAAGTTGAGGCAGTCAAGTGTCAGGCAGGCGACACGAGTGTCGCGCAAATTGTTACATGATAATAAAAATGCCATTGTCTGAGGCACTGGCGGTCTGAGGGCGGTGGTGCAGCTGGAATTGGGTAGTTGTCTGGCACTCACCTGCAACTGGTGATTTTGTCATTATGACAACGATGCAATTGTATGGCCACCACCTGGCTGTCAGTCACAATGATTAATTTGCCATCGTCATAGCTGCCATCTTTGGGTTGATCTGCGAAATCAATACAGTTTATTTCCATATACATATAATTCAGTGTATGGTAGACTGTACTCACCATACTGCATGGTTCTGACTATTTCCAGGTTGCGAATGGGCTCGCTCTTGGTCAGGACATCGATCTCCTCAATGACCACCGATGTGACTTTGTCAGCGGCATCCGCGGACTCGGCATTGACCGACTTGATGATCTTGCCATGGTCTAAATGGGGTTTTAATGGAAATTATTCATTATGGTCTTAAGAGGTTCTAAAGCCTTTATTCACTCACCTGTGCCCACGAAAATAACATCGTAGGTCTTGCCGCCCGGAGTCTTTATTTGCGCATCGACAGCGATTTGTGTGAAGCGATATCTGGAATGGAGAAGGGGAATTTCCATATAAAGTTGTTTAATTAGTTTTCTACTGTGTCGATTCGATATCCCTGGCATCTAATTTTTCGTCATCAACCAGTGCGATGAGGAACCTCTGTCAGTTTCCTAAATGAACAACCGAACGTTGTTGCATTTTTTCTCTATTTTGCAACATTGTTGTCCTGACAATGGACGGACGTCTGTCATTTCGGTTAGACGTCCATTAATAATGGACAGACGCCAAAATGGTAGTCGCTGTCAGGACGAGAAGGACAAGCACACTGAAGTGTTCTGGTTAGAACAACTTCTGTTTTTTTTTCGCTCGTTTTTTAAATATATTCCGAACAATAACTACAATAAAAGCAACACAAGTAGATGAAATAAAAATGAAAATTTCTCTCTGATTTCACCGCAAAAGCTGTGCCCGCCGCTGCAGCCCCTTGTTGCAACATTTGTGGCCTGGTCCATGGACCATCGTCCATTGTTGCTGTCGTGCCTTCTGGCTCGATTTAAATGCAAATGTCTGGCAGCAGAAATGGAAGCCACAGTGCTGCAGAAGCCCAAGAGCGGCCACTCCATGTCCCACTGCTCTGCTTTTTTATTGTTAATTAACTAATCTTGTTTTCGGAGCATCGCTTGTGTGGCGCAACAATTTCCAAATTGCCTAACATCTCTGGGAATAATTCATTAAACAAAGTTTTAATTTAGTTCTAGTTTGGGTTGGAATTCGAGGTTCGAGGATTCCAGCTCCAGAATGGTTTTTAGTTTAAAGATTGGGTACAATTTTGACAAAGTTTTATGTAATGGTCGCCCGGGCTGAACAAAAGTGGATTCAATAAATGTTTATTATTTTTATAGAGCAAGTCCCGAATCGAAAAAGTTTAATTTAAATTCAAACTAGACAAAGAAAGCCCACGGGAGGGATGAGAACAAATTTGGCTTAAGCTAAAATTGAAAAAATAAGAATCCTTCGAAGGCCAACGTGAAAGTCAGGGATATGCAAAGTAAATATGTAAACAAAGTAGGGGGGAAAAAAATGTTTGCGGAGGACCCAGGGCCACGTCCTGGGCCGGGTCAAAGTCCAAAGTCCTGGCAATTGAAACTTGCAAAAATGTTGCCAACTTTTGTATCGCTCCGATGAGTTCAGAGGGCGACGATGACAGCAACAACATCGCCAGACAAATGGCCAGAATGGGGGGATGGGCAAGTTAGCTAGCCGGCTTTGTCCACCTCATGCCGAGCCAACTTCCCGGCCGATAAGAACACGTTAAGGACAATGCTATACCTTGGAACAGGAACAGGAAGATGCAGACTGGGATACGGTCAGCCAGCCAGCTGCTGGTAGAAATCGGTTGAATATGGGATACTTCCGGTCTGCGCCAGGAAACAATTTGTAACGGAGAACCCGAGGAGTCCGGGACTTTCTGGGACACTTCCAACACACTTTCAAGTCGAAGCGAGATGCTACATACTATCCAGAGTACGTACAGTTTTCAACTTGCTGCAAACTTTTGCCACAAACCATCCCCAGCCCCAGCCCCAGCCCCATCCCCAGACTCCAGTCCCTTCTAGTATGCAAATCATGGAAATCCTGGCAAAAAGACGTCGCCTTCTTTCCGAGATTTATTTGAGCCACGCCCCCGCACACAGGCCGACGGCAGGCGAGGAGCGGAAGTGGCCAAACGATTTGGGACCCAAACGAAATTATAATAAATTTATGTTTCGGCCGAATGCCATAAATTCCATGGAATTTTTGATTTGATTTTGTCATTTGCGTTCAATAACTCCCCGCTCCGGCCAGTCCCGCTCCGGCACAGAATTCACACCTTGGAGCCGTCGCTTTGCGGTATCTCGTTCTGGTTTCAAGTGGCCAGAAAATATAATTTATGCGTATTGTTCGAGTCTGAATCGTGGAGATGATAAATGATTTCTTTTGGCCGAAAACGGTCTTGGCATTAAGAGCTTGACCCGATTCTAATACGCTTGAGCTCCGAAGATGGGACCATTCTTTAGGGGAATTCAAATTTAAATCTCCAAATAGCAGGGTGACTCAGAATTTAGCCAGGAATGTACCAAAAAAAAAAAAAACGTGGCAAAAATGTAAGTCTAGAAAGACAATAGTTGCTCCCTTAGTTGAGTAATTAATTCTTAGGTAGCAATTATTATGGATACTGCGCTGATGACCTAGTTTATATTTTGATTTATGGAATGGCGATGATGCATAATCCTGCAACTTTTGGCCCAGAAGGAAGCCCGAAGGCCGCTGACGTCCTTACATATGAGAATAGTTGAGCTAAAAAAAACATAAAGAAAGGAACTGTTGGAGTAACTTTTGCGCATTTTTATGGCTTTCAATTGAGTGTCCTGGGCTCTTGATTAAATTCTGATGCACGTCCTCGTCCTGGATGCGTCCCTAGCCGAGCATCCGTTGTCAAAGCTGCACCAGCCACCCCCCACCGCCCATCCCCCCAAAATGCAATGAGTCAGTTGCAGAAAGCGGTCTCCCCCGCTTGATTTTTTTGAACAACCCACCAGCCCACACACAGTCACTGCACCGCACTGCACATTCGCCCCTGCATTTGTTGTGGTGTGCTCATGTGGATAGGGACGCGGATGTGGATGCGGATGCGGATGCGGATGCAGAGGCGGATGCAGAGGCGGATGCGGATATGGAGGAAAGTATGGAGCAGGTCTACAGTCTACGTTGTTGCTACGTGTTCCATATTTCATTCTAATTTATTCAGTTGTGCATACATATTTTCGTTCCGGGTTGCCTCCTCGGCGCATCCATGCATTTCCTTCTGGCTGGCTCGGTTCGTTTGCTTCAAACTATCGCTCCACTGCCAGTCCCACCTGCACCACCACCACCATCCGCACCAAACCAGTGCCAGTGTCTAGAGTGGTGCTCAGTGGCTCGCTTATGATTTAGACCCTTTAAAGTTTCTTCCAAACCCACTGCCACTCGGGATCTCGGCGTTGTTCGCCATAATTGTGGCTCAATTACATGGAAAAGTTACCAAATTGAATTTTTAAATTCTCCCCCGGCCAGAGCGAGCGAAATCGTTGGCCATAATTTATGGAAACGCTTCCCCCTGGCCCTGTTCGTGTTGCTTTGGTTTACGGTTATTTGCGCTGACTAACACCTTTAGCCAATTTCCATAAACTCCGGTTAGAACAGATGCTGCAACCTACATATGTGTGTGTCGGCCAATATCCACAAAGATGCTGAGCCCTCTTAGGCTTAGAGACCTCTTATAAATGATGTAAGATTCCATATTTAATGTTAAATGGAATATATTTTGAATATGTTTCTGTTTTTGTTACTTTTTCAACGCATATTGTATATCCACATTATGGTTCTGAAGCCAACTAACTACTTGAAAGCCCGCTTCCTTTATAGCCCACTGAAACCACTAAGCTGGCCAAAAGTCAACCATCTGGGTGGCTGAAAATTTATGCTTCCCACTGGGGACGGATCTCGCATTCGGGGCCGGAAACGGAAGTGACAAAGCAACGAAATAAAGGCGATGTGCATATGATGGCTTGTGCGACGCCAGTTAGTTACTCACATTGTGCTAGTCCGGACCAAAATCGGTTGACCGAAAAATGCCGGCACATTCTCGTCCATTAACGAATGTGTTTTGATGAAATTCAGTGTGGGGTCCGTGAGGCCTCTGGAATCGTTGTGGCAGGCACCGGGACGGGGATGAGGTACCTAAAAATAAACAGAGTGAAAGCCAAATGCAAATTTAATATGGCAATTTAAAGGATTAAATAAAATATATGGCTTAGTGCTGTCACATCGTTGGACACATTCAGTTTCTTGAATATCTTTAGCAAATTGTTACAGTCACTTCTTGTTACTCGTCCTCTGGCATGAACTCCAATTCACTCAGCTCCCAATATCAAAAAGCTGACAAAAGCAAACGCTGCCAAAAACCAAAATCGATGCCGACATATGCAGTCATCTGCTGGAAATTGGCAAAAGCATTCGAGATGCAAAT
Organism: Drosophila atripex; assembly: GCA_035045925.1. Lineage (NCBI taxonomy): Eukaryota > Metazoa > Arthropoda > Insecta > Diptera > Drosophilidae > Drosophila > Drosophila atripex. The sequence continues at coordinate 14,500,327 of JAWNOP010000070.1, forward strand.
GCAAATTTGGTGCCAAACGAAGAATACATTTTCCAGAAACATTTTTATGGCATGCCGGCCATAAGTCATAAATTTGTGCGGCACCATCTGGGCTCAAGTGCGGTCACAAGAAAGTTAGGGTTGGGCTTAATGCTAATCCGAGTGCCCTCCCATCCAAACCCAAATCTGAAGACATGAAGGACTCACCTTGGCATTGTTCACTGGCAGCCAGTTGGAGTTGATGCCGCTTTGCTCCTTGAACTGTCCCTCGAACGTATCGGCAATATCCTGGGGCGAAGCACGAGAGTCAAAAATTAAAATTTCCGTTTTGGGGAAACAATTTCATGGGGGGTAACTCACCTGCAGGGCGAAGGCACAGACCGCAGAGCCTGGGATGGAGTTGGTCGGCGTATTGAAGACTCCGTAGATCAGCTTGGAGTTCATCGATCCATACTGGCCGTCCACCAAGTTGCTCGCCGATTCTTGAAGTTAAAATGGAAACAAGTTGAAGCTTTTAATCAGCTTACCGTAGTCAAGCTGCCGTATCGGTTAACGTTTCTCGGCGAACCAATTACAGCGCAAAATACTGGCGTTTAAAGTATAAAGTTTGAAATAGAACTTACGGATTTCATTAAAGTAAAAGGGATAATCGCCCGGAATGGAGCAGTTGAGACGGGATTTCAGGAAAGATGTCCAGCGATTGCGGAAACGATGCGGGCCACCCTTATCCCACTTGCAGACGCGGGCAACGCGCGAATAAATCGCCTGAAAATCGCACAGAAAGATAAGATATTAATGCCGCTCAGCTTCAGCATCGTTAGAAGGACAACCACTGCGGCAATCTGCCGCAAATAAATAAGGCATAGCCAAATACATAGCATCAGCAGACGCTTTTTTCAGCAGATACCTCTGGCGGTTGTCGCTCCTCATCGATGTGATTCGAAAACACACTCACCTTGCCACAGTTTATGAACTCCACTGCGGTCTCCCGAAAGAAGAAATAGACAAAGTCTCCCTGCGTGAATGAGCTCACAAAGTTCGGTGCTGGAAAATTTAAACAAAGTTTAGCCATTAAATTCAGATTATGGGTTTCGGGATTGCCGAACACTTTGATGGTGGATAGTTTTTGATTTTTGTCATTTTCATGATTTTATGACAGGTACGATGACATCAGCTGGAATAAATGGGTTTCAATGGGCTCATTGCTATGCATTAGGGCCAAATGGATGTGGCGGCGAGTAAGTAGTTCTGGCTCCTACCACATCCATTGATGAGTTAATGCCACATGTAGTGGCAGCCCTTGAAGAGCTCACTGAAACATTAAAGATTTCACAGTTCGCAGCTCTCGACGCAGTACCCCATTGGCCCCCATACAATATGAATTATGAACCCTGGCGGAAGGACATCGGCGGCAATGGAGGACGCAATGGCGGGGGGAGGGGGATGAGTGACGCCCATCTCCTCCGGTGTTAAATGACAGTCGGACGTGCAACGTCTATTCGGACTCAGATTCAGTTAATGGAAGCTTTTACATGGCAGCGCGAGCTGGCGGGATCCTTGAAATATGCAAAAGGCAATCGCACGCAATCGCATCGCCAACTGACATTCGACAGGACACCGACACACCGACAATAAGTGCACACAGCGTCCAGCTGGCGACCTCAGATGCAAACTGAAATGGGGTGAAATGTGGCGAGAGGAAATGGCGATCGGGATGGGGATGGAGAAGGCGCACTGCGCTAATAAAGCAGAAACGCCATCCTGACAGGGTCCTTGACGTTTTCAATTACCACAAGTGGCTACAAACGGCCGGCAACCTACCGTTGAGACTCAGGCTGTCGTACTGCTCCGTCTGGAGGGGCTCCCTGTAGATAATCGGATCGCTGCCGCTGAAATCCGCCACGGTACCGGAATATAATTCATTGTCTGCAAAGGAAGAGAAAAGGATTTGAGGGATTAGAATGTGCTGTAAATTCATTTGCACTTTTGCAATATTTAATTTTTAAATTCTGATGACTGACTTGGTAACAAGTTCAATTATTATCCACATAGAACTACTACACACTAAGTGGATGTATCCAACTAGAAAATGTCAGGAGTAAACGTCAATTAACTGTCAGTTTCTATTAGCTGCTGCAAACGTACACATTCGATCCAATTTTCTTCATAAAATTTCTTAACGAGTGAGTATTTATTATGCATTAAAACGTCATGTAATTTGGAATTTTTCCATCCAAGGGCGAAAATAAATCGGGGATATTATAAAGAATTCATCAAGTACTCTGTGTCAGACAACAGTCAGCGTGCCGACGCCCTGCTGGCTGGCTGGCTAAATGTGCGCGCCAAATTCCATTAAGCTAAACGACAACAAGCAGAGTATCCTGGAGAGAATTCTTTCCAGGAGCACTGGTACTCCTGACATGGCCTTTCCGATGGTATTGGATGCGCCTGCGGCCACATACTCGTACTCATGCAGAAGATAAATGAAATTTTCTTGTTTTTATATATATATATATATATTTTTTTGTCGTTTGGTTTTTGTTTGTGCGGCGAATTGGCTCGGGCTTGTCACAGGCTGTTCGGCATTGTCCTTGTCAAGCTCCAGCAACAATAAAAGAAAACCAAAAAACAAAATAAATATGTATGTATGTATGTATATGTATATTGAAAACTGAAAGACGGAAGTGCCGAGCGACCGTTTATTGTCTGGCCGGAAATGGCTTGGCTGACGGCATCGAAATCTCAGCAGCTGCCATTCCAAAGGCAACTTCAAGCGATCAATGACTGCTCTCCTGAAAAAGCTGTGGTGTTCGCATCTTTCTCTTCATTTTATTTCTCATCATAATATTTCAGTATATTTTATATTAATTCCGAATAGACTTCCACACTTGATAACAGATTGCGTTCAGTCTGAGTTATCGGTTCGACTCTTAATTTTCTTCATATTTTCGGATCGAAAATGAGATTAATTATTTTAATATTTAAAAATGATACTGGGACTTCCACTGGGAGTTCCATGGAAGACTGTATGGTAAAAGTGTTGACTTATATTTAACAAAAAAAAACCAATAAATCATTTAAGCAATTTAATATTATAGCTTGGAGAGGACGACGAATGTGGAGGGACCTCCACAAGGAGGGTACAAAATAACTGGGATCAGCCAGCCAGCCAGCAGGATATCTGGGATATATGCCACACTTGCAGAAGGAGTTGCAGGAGTGCAGAAAGCGAAATTGGCAAAATCTTATTCTCCAAGGAAAGAAATTTGTGGAGCACCACTTGAAAGGCTTGAGCCTGGACGGGCTACAAAAATTAGTGGCTGAACAGAACATCCTAAGAAGTGATATTGGATTGTATCCATGGATGACTGCATGCAGGAAGCCACCTTTTAAAACAAATTTTTTCGAAAATATTGATGGGAAAGACTATTTTTATGACTATCTCGTATTAGCTTTGTGGGTGGCCATCTGGTCAGTTTAAAAAGCGAAAAAGGTGGGTTGCAAATATGGGACAGACATTACCAAATCCAATGGAAATTTGATCTCAGATACTACTGGCACGCCAGATAACTTTGAAAAGTTTTCAACAGGACAGCCCGATAATTTTAATGGAAATGAAATTGTGTGGAACGAAATAATTTTATTTTATTAATGTTAAAATATAAACCTATAAAACGTAGTAAACACTTAAGTTTCTGCCATCGAAATATATTCAGAGCGATCATTTATGCAGAATTCCATGCCGATAATTGTATGTTTATGAGGCTGGAGGACCTAAAGCCGCCCACGTGCAGTGTGGCGCCCATTTAATAGATTTTCGCGTTGATGGCCTGGCAAAGTCGAGCGCATTTTGTGATTTTTGGTGTTTTGTGTTCTTGGGCGCTTCCCGCAATCGATCAAATTTATAACAGGGGGGCGTGGCAGGAATAGAAAATGTGAATTACGTGACAGAGAAGTTGGCTGGGAAATGGCAGGGAGGGCTGTGTTGGAACGAGGAGAAAGCCACATTAAAAGCGTCGTCTGCAACAAATTAATTTCGCCCATCACGCCCCTCCACCACCATTAGCCACCCCGCTCCCCGGCGCTCTCGGCGCAGGAGTGTTTAAATTAAGAGGCTGTAAAAGTCACGCGGTGAGTGAAAAGCGAAAGTGGCTCCAGCCTGGGGTATTGGGGGTGGGTGGCACCACCCCCTAAAAACGCCCCAGCTCCGGGAGTGTCCTGGCAGTAGACACGAGACAGGTGAGGCTAATGGCCAATAAAAACAATTTCACAAGTAGAGTTAATAGGTAGGAAGTTTTAAATCAAAATCGTTAAGCCCAAAGGAAAGATTAATATGTGACAGATTGTCAAGATTCTACTTGACAGATTTAATCTTATTGGATTTGAATAAAAGTGTGTCTTTACTTTAGCAAAACCCCTTGCGCCTTCGTCCTTGGAATGAAATTCTTGCCGAAATGCAAGTAATTAACAATGAGAATGCAATTAGCATGGCGGCCAAAAGTTGTGATTGTTGTAGTAGTTTTATGCAGGAGAGCGTTTTTTGTTTGGCTGACGCTGCTTTCTTTGAATTTCGCTAACAAGGTGCACAAAAGGACCTGCCCCCCAGCTGTCACCCCGTGTCCTTGCCATCATCTGGCGGGGCGCAACATCGACAGGACACGAAAAGTTGCAACTGCCACCGTTGGCCTTCGCTGTCCTCGTTGCATCTAATTGGTTTTTGTTTGTGTGTATTTTCCTGACTGCCTCTGCCTCTGTCTCTGTCTCTGTCTCTGTCTCTGTCTCTGTCTCTGTCTCTGTCTCTGTCTCTGTCTCTGTCTCTGTCTCTGTCTCTGTCTCTGTCTCTGTCTCTGTCTCTGTCTCTGTCTCTGTCTCTGACACTGTTTCTATCTCTTTCGTCCTTTGACTTCTATCTCCATCTATTCCCGTCCATCTCCCGCCATTGTGTCGTGCAGCGACGTTTGCTTTTATTGTTTGCTCATTATAACGCCAGTTACCTGACGACCCACGTCCAACCAACGAACAGGACTCGAACAGGACTCTAGCTGGGTCTAGAAGGCTGTGGAAACTTTTCCGCATTGCAGCAATTGGCCTCGGCTTAACTCATTTTAAATGACAATCTAGCGTGCTGAAATTATGCACATCGGCCGCCATCGCCTGGCCTGCCTTTTCCGTGCATTTCACGTTTCAATGGCTCTGCCTTGGAGAAGGGAAGTCCTTTCTAAATCTCATACATTTTCGCTGCCTCTGGCATAAAGTTCGATAAACTCTTTAAGTGATTTAATCGATTTTCAGGACTAAGTACAAAAGCCCGCACCGCTCGCTCGCCCGGCCTGCCGCCGGGGGGACAACGGAAAAGGCTCTTTAGAGTGACGAGAACAAGGCGTAATGAAAGTTCATCGCGTTGACTGCGGCAATTTGCATATTTTTGCATGTTTTATTATGCGGCTGGCAAACACTCATATACAAGCTCACGCTAATACATAAATTACACTCATTTTCAATGACAGAACCGACCGGCACAGAAGGTACAAATAACGAGGAGACCGGCGGGAGTTCGGGCTGTTGGGCTGTTGGGCTGTCGGGCAGCCGGGCTGGGGGCAAGTGCTCTGCTTTATTGTATCCGGGAACGTTGTGTTTTAAATATTTGATATCAAAAACATACCCATGCCAGAGAACTATGTGTGTGTACTTTTTTCAGGGTCTAGGCATAAATAGGCAGGGGTTTGTGCCCCTTATTTAGTGCCTTGAATTAGCCACTCTCATGGCTGCGTGAGTCGAGTGTTAGGCCCTTATTTAGGTGGCCCGCTTAGGAGTAATTACATCCAAACATGTACAACGTAATGCATTTCTCTGTAGCCATTTGGAGTGCAATTATCAGCTCGGCTGCAAGCCGTCAAATTACTTAATTTGATGGAAACGACCAGGGAACTTTTAAGGCGACAGATAGTGTTCGTGCCACTTGGCAAGTTAGTATTATAGTATATCATTAAAATTATAGCTAGATATAATATAGAATTACTATCCTGTACTTGAATTTAATTTCTGTAAAATTCTATTTCCGTCACAATTGTCAAATTTTGAGTGAGGCCTGTCAATTGGGACAATTACACCAGCAGGCTGACCCACTTTTGATGGCTGAAATGCTCGTCTTGAACATAGCCCTGGCAGTGGTTGAACCATTTTTGATCCAAGGCTTTAATTATACTGGCACTGGCAGAGGTCCCAGAGAACACATTTTCCTTGCCAGTTTTGTGTTATCAATTTTTGGCTGTAATTACATTTCATTCTGATAGAATTTCGGAAGAAACGAGATAAGAGCATTGGGGAAAAGTTTTGGCAACATGTGCTCCACTCTGCAGCAGATTTCGCATTCCGTTTGCTCCACTTTCATTATTCTTATCGACTTACTGTTTCTCGCAAGCCATCTCGGCTCGGATTCTGTTTGCTTCTTATTCCTGTGGCTTTTGCGGATTCTGGAAATTTGGCAATTAGCTTAATACGATTTTTATTGGCACACCACAATTATCAGCTCCGACCCCCTTTCTCGGTAGCCCTTCCACCAAGTGCTTTAATTTCAGTTTCGGTTTGCCTCCCCAGCTCGATTTGCATTTCCAGATGCATCCGGGATATCGCTTAGAAACGATCGAATTAAAAGTTAATGGTTTTTTTGTCCATCCGCAAAAGCTTGTCATCAAGTAATGGCCTGGAAAATATTCTTTTGCAGCTTTGAATTCAATTGGTTAAAATGAATAGAATAGAATCGAAAACCAGAAATTAAGCAAATCTTTACAAAGTGGCTGTTCAAGCAAACTGATTAGAATGCGACTATCATCTAGGAAATATGCAGGTATATACCCCTTGCAGAAGTATATGCAGGGAAATACCCATTAAAAATAATTGATTGTAATTGATAACAAAATATAATAATCTGTTTGACCCCAAGATCTATCTAATTTTTACTGTAGTTGATCGATGGACGAGAAGAATGATGAACCTCAGATGACTCTATCTCTGAATTTGATCAAAAATACAGTTGAGTTGTGGAATGGGGGAGATATTCCCATCCTTATGAATGACACCTTTTATGATAAAAAAAAATTTATTTGTGAACGGGTATTAATAAGAAACTATGATGAAAATTGTACACACTTAAGATGCAATATCGAATTAAAAGCAATGATTTATATAGAATGCTAGGCCAAAAATTCAAATATATGTACATATGTGCATATAGCTTATTTGCATATAGCTAGCTTATTTTAATTCTATTATACATTATAATAGACATTGTAGAAGATGGCACAATCAAACTTTGAGACACCTAGAACTGTCCCACTACCCCAATTCATGGACGCTAATTGTTTCTTGTTAATGCTTTTTTGGCTCAAGGAAAAAGTATCAAGAGAAAGCCAAGAACGGCCGTCCATTGTCCGCAAAAAGGGTCACAGGCTGGGCTCCTTCGTCGGACCTTTTATTTTTTCGCAACAGCTTTTTCTCTGTTTTTTGCGCCATTTGGTTTATGGTTTGGACTTTGTTTTCGAGTACATATTTTACTGCAGACGCTTTTGGTCGCTGTTTTTTTCCCGTCCTTTTAGAGTGACCCTTTAAGTGCGTGTATTGGTGTGGGTGTGAGTGTGGGTGTGTGCTGGTGTCCTTTTATTGACGTTGTTAGACGCTCATTTAAACTTTTGGCTCTTAGCAGATTTCATTGTTTTTAATGAAACTGACAGTTGTAGTTGTGCTTGATGTGGTTCTTGTTTTTTGTTTCGTTATTTCGTGCTGTTGCTCTCATTTTGCATTGCACCCGCACTGTGACCAGGGCCATCCTTTCAGCCGGCTTTGGTTTTCAGATAACGCGCCATTTGTTTCCTTCTGGTCATTCGCCTAAGCCAATTTAAGTTGGCTAAAATAAATTAGCTCTCCTTTACTTTGAAACGAGCTCTGGCGTGGACCAAACGACCCAAAAGCAAAAACAGCCACGAGTATAAGAAGCAAATGATCCGAAAAAGTGACCCTTAATTACTAAATAAATAAATTTCAACAAGTTTAGCAAAATAAATGTTTGGCTATAACAACTGTATCCTCGATAGTATAGTGGTTAGTATCCCCGCCTGTCACGCGGGAGACCGGGGTTCAATTCCCCGTCGGGGAGTTTGCAATTGTTTTAATTTCTTTCAATATTTATAATTTTTATTAGAAAGTAAAATATTTAGTAATATCAAATTATTAAAATAGTTTCATAAAATCTAAAAAAAAAAAACAATGTTTATTAAAAAATAAAAGACATTTGAACGTCTCCCCGACGGGGAATTGAACCCCGGTCTCCCGCGTGACAGGCGGGGATACTAACCACTATACTATCGAGGACCTTATTTCTTCATAATTTCCATCCATTATTAATTCCTAAATGTGTTTTTAAAGTTCTGAGTATTATTTTCAGCTTTAATCTAAAGGTGGGCAGTGCCAAAAATACCCCATCACCATGTACATAAAGTCAGGCACATTTACATCCGAAATTAATCGAAAAAACCCGAAACGGTGAGATGGAAGGCTTTAAAGCAGCAGGAGCACGGATGAGAATGCCAACGCGGTGTGAAATTGAAGCGGTTTGTGCGATATGCAAATGCAGTTTGGTCCTGTTTTCCGACGTGGTTCCTGGCCATGTCCTGCCGAGTCCTTGACATTTTTTGGTGGCGCCAATGTCCGACCGACCCTGCTCCGCCGAGTGCTTGCTCTGCCCGCTGCCCGGTGCCCCGCGCCATTCGTCAGCATTTTAATCGCGTTTGTGCATTTGCTTGGAAAAGTCTAAAATTGAACGCAAGTGATGGCAATTTGTACGCTTCGCTGTGCCTGAGAATTCGGAAAACGGAAAGAGGAAAAAGGCTCGAATGCCAATGGGGCCAAGAGGGCGGAAGGTGGCTGGCTTGAAAGGGGCGAAAGGACATGCGGCTTGAGGGTTGAGTGGTGAGTGTGCCGAAATTAATATGCGTCGGCTTTGGAGCGGGACAAACTTTGCCAGCGAGGGATTTTGGCCGATGTTGGCCATTTGCTCGTCTCTTCATGTTTTTTTTTTTTTTTTGTTTTTTTCGTTGTTTTCCCCCAGAGCTCTAACCAAAATTTCGCTTCTTGGCCGCCAGCAGCGTTGGCTCGTGATTAATGTGGCAAATGCGCAGTTATAAATTATTTATTACTATTCCTCGCATTGTTTCCCGGGGCGTGTGCGAATCGGTAAGACATTTAAGCCATATTTTCAAGTGCCACAAAAGGTCGAAGTATCCGTCCCGGCCACCACGGCTGAAGTAGTCGTGGGCATGGGCTGGTTAAATATTCAAAGCGACGAAATGCCGCAAAGGAGGCCTGTTATCACAGAGTGTTTTGCAAGATTTGGCCCAAAGGGATTGCCCGACAATGAACTTGGGAAAGCCCAAATGACTTCATTTATTGGACGTTTGTATATTTAATTGTAAGTAATCTATCTATCTATATCTATATATCCGAACGACCCTCTACAGTCTTCTCCCGAATACTAATCCTCAATGAAAACATTAACAAATTAAAAGACAAAGCCTGGCTAATACGTGTTCTTCCTGAAAGGATAAAAAATAACAATCCAATATTTCCTTCTCTCTATGGCGTGTTTAATTTTTTATTGGAAAAGTTTTGTACTACGGCCGATCTCTCAATGGGTGACATTTCCAGCGCTAGAAATTTATTTCGCATGCACTTTTTGAATCGAACAAAAATAGATTCCTTCCGCCGTATTGAAAGCGAGTAGAAGTTGAGGGCGGCCCGGGGTTTGGGAGGGGCGTGGATGTCGTATATTGGTGGAAAAAGCAATTGAAAACTTCATCATGGTTACAAAAATATTTTTACAACGAAATTGGCACAAAAATGTTGTCCACGAACTTTTTCCGCAAAACGTTAGAAAAACTGTAACTGGCGGAGGGGATTCTAGGGCTCTAGGGTTGGAGGGGGAAAACTTTTGTGCCAGTTACCGACCACGCCCACTTCAACCCATGACATCAACGCCCTGTCACGAATAAAAACTGAATTGATAACATTTTTCAGCTTGTTCTGGCCTTTTTTTTCGTAGTTTTTTTTCTGGTTATATTTAAGCGAGGACTCTCTGGCGCTTTTTGTTGTTATTTTTTAGTGCACCACCAGCACGAGCACTGCCACCACCACGACGCTGAGGTTTTTTTATACGCCGCCTCTGTCCGGGGCAATTTGTAATCTAAACAACATGGCCCGGCTAACCATTCGCTTACCCCACATCGAATATCCTTAAATCCTGGCAAGGAGAGCTGGCAAGCCTGGCAAGGGCAACTGACAACCAGAAAATGACTAGAGAAGCGGCGGGTCGCGGGATGTGGTATGTAAAAATGTCGATTTAATATTAGCGCCATAAAGGGAAATCAAAGAGTAGTAGAGGGATAAGCGATAAGTAGGATAAGTGGGTCACTAAGGACAGGGCCTTGTAGCTTCTGTTAATTAGACTCCTCTATTCTTGGGATATTTTTGATCATTGTAATATGGAGGTTGTCTAATTCTTAGGGTTATTTAGAGAGCGTGTTTAGAGAGCGAGTTTCCCACAACTTTAGAAACCAAAATACCCTCCGATAGCAATGGGTACGTAAATGGCTCACAGCAATAAAGAAAATGGCGGCTGACAACAGCTTCAGGTTGGGTGCTCCTTTTTGGCCAGGATGTGGCAGCTTGTTGATGATAAACTCTTGTGACCCAGATCGGTGGAGGGGGGTGGGCGGACGAGGTGGGTGGGCGAGGTGCCAACACATGCACAAGTAAATACAAGTGCACGCGCGCGCGCATGTATGTATATGGAATTATGTAAGTGTGGGTAAGCGAGGCTACCAGGCAGCTGCATCCGGCGGAAGTTTGTGGCAACACTTGGTGGCCTCACACGACGCTGGACCGACATAAGCCCGCGCACACACAGTTTCAAGTTAGTTATAAACGTTTATCGATATTATCTATGTATATATTCCCACCTCGCTCGTCCCTTTGCTCTCGGGCGGCTGCCTGGCAAAGTTTTCAGCGGCTGCACAGAATGAAATCCAAACAAATCAGAGCAGAGCTCGCAAACTTCACAACATGCCGGCAAAGAATGTCGATTTATGGGTGCCAAGTGGAAATATTATCAAAACTATGACAGAGGCGGTGGGCTGCTGCTGCTGGGTGAGTTGTTTGGGGGCCCCGAAGCCAAGATATGGTCGCCCCAAATGTGTTTGTTTATTGGCCAAAATTCTGGGTTATTCCATACCCAGTAGCGAAAATAGTTTTCTATTTATGCCGAATATTTACTGTCAGCTTAGCAGATTCATGGCACAAGTGCTGAAATGTTTAGTGACTGAGGAATGCTTTCGGCAAAAGTCAATTCGAGTTTTAAATTTTCAGTTTCTTGGCACTTGGCATTGCAGTTTTATGCACAAGCATTCGACCCACTTATAACACCTGGCCTGGCCATAAATAACAATCAAAAATCGAATTTCGAAATATATATTTCGCACATAATTTACAGGATGGCAGGCCTGGCTACCGAACAATAATAGTAAAAATTTATCATTCCACCTCTCTAACGAAGTCAGGGCTGAAAAAAAGGTCCGTGACGGAGGTAACCCTGGCATCGCATGATGAATGACAATTTTTACTCGATTTATGGGGCAGAGCGGCAGTGTGATGAGGGCGTTCGAAATCAAATTCACAACACCCACTCGAATCGGGCTGATTTTTTTTGCAGTTTCGCCTCCTTTGCAAATGGTGATAGCCCTCAGAATAAAATGGACGATCTGCATACAAAATGCCAGTCCACAATAAATTATTTGGCATTCATAGCAAAATATAAAGAAAACCAAATAAACGACTGAAAGCAGAGTGCCCTAGAGATTCGTAAAAAAATGTTCCCGAAGAGTTCTCTTACTGGTCTGTGGTGCACACTCGAAATCAATAGGCTCTTTTTATAAATAGTTCATCGCTTGTACGTGAAAAGAATGTTACTCATTCGCTAAAACTGAATACATTTTTTACAAATAGCTTTTAAAATTATTTTATTAAAAATTTTAAAATGAATTTCATCGATTAAACACACGTGGCGTATACGTAATTTTTATCACTCATCCGCAGTGGGTTTTTTGAATTTTTTGAATGATTTACAAATATACCTAACGATCGATGAATTTTTAATTTTTATGTATGAATAAGCTTGCTGCTTTAAAAATCGTACTTTCTTTCAATTAGTTTTAAGATAACATGGCGTATGCGTAATATTTTATCACGTATACGCAGCGTATTTCTTAAGTTAAGGGCAATATCGGGCAAGGTTCAAAATCTTTTATGCGTGTCCTTCACAAAATCAACAAAATCATGAGTTTAGATATGAATTTTGTACTTGTCTGTAGGCTACGTGGCGTATGCGTAATTTATATCACACATCCGCAGAGTATTCCTTGGAATTTTTGAAAGTGACCTCGATGTTAAGGTATCATTACGGATAGTTCATGTAATAATTATATGAATAGGCCTTAGCTTTAATAAAAGTTTCCAATTAATTGCACTATTATTCCAGCATACAGAATACATATTTTTAGATAAATTGGGCACTCACCAGCCAGGACAGAGGTGGAGTTGTGGCGGGGGTCGTAGGGACACACGGCCTGGCCATTCTTTGTGGCCTCCAGCGTGTAGTTGCTTTCGTTGATGATGTACGTGTTGCACATTGGCCGGAAGGAATTGGTGCCGCAGACAAAGAGGCGGCCCGGCGATGTCACAACCATTATGCGGATGTAGTTCTGGCAGGCCTCCTGAAATGGCAAAAATCATTGTTTAGTGGAAGTTCATGTCATTTGCGTTCATAAAAAGTGACTTAAATGTTAGTGAAATGTTCTGTAAATTGCACATGTGTGTTTAAGTGGAAATAAACCCCTTGATGGGGTACAACTGTGTAGAGTGTGCACCTGTAACTCAATAAATATTAAAAGCCAAACGACCAACTTGCTTCCATTTACAGAAGCCAGTGCGAATTCTCATACGCATAAACGGTGGGAAAAACTTTTCGCACAGTCGCGGAAAATTGTTTCCTGACATTTCCGGCTGCCCTCCCCCTCTGGTGTCCCTCCTCTTCTGTCATCATTATTATAGCCGGAAGTGTTTGCTCTCTGACATGACAAATCATTTGAAATGCTCCCCGACAGTAGTTTTCGCAGCACTCCTCTCGACAGTCTGGCCCAGTTCCTGTACTTGTTAAAATATTTAAATATTTTCCTTGTTTGCTACTAATTTGCACAGTTTTTGAGTGCATTCGTTACAAAAGCAAACAGGCGGCTGTGGTTCGGCATCTATTTGGTTTTTGTCATTTGCCCACGGTGATTTTGCCTTCTCAGATCCATATGCCATGACTCTAATTGTCTCGTGGAATAATAGCCAGCCAGCTCCCAAAAATAAATACCAAATTTATTCCACCGGTATTATTAATTAAAAGGAACAATATGAAAAATGTTTTCGGAGTAATAAAAATTAATTTGGATTTCATTGGCTTCTGAATATTCTGGCTAGTTTCATGTTAAACTTTTCATTTAAATTAGTTCAATGTCCGAAAATAGTTAACATGCCATGGCCTTGTACTGTGAGGCCCGTGGCCCACTAGAGAGGGAGCATAAATTTAAATAAATTAACAAAACAATTACATGACGTCTATGGCTTGGCGGCTGTGCAGTTGTAGTTCTCATTATTTCCCTTGTAATTGACACGCACAGCAGACACAGGCATTGTTTAGAATGCAATTAACTGTGAAATTTATTAATTTTCAGTCGAAATGCAGGGGTCTGCTTGCCACTTGCCACTTGCTATGTTAATAAATAATGTTTGCTTTTAGTGCACCACAGTGTTTCTCATTCTCGCCACAAACTAAATACAACGTTTATTTTATTATCCAACCATTAGGTTTTAAGCAGATATCGACAATTAATAATAATACCTAAAGTATGGCCACCAAATAATTGCAAACATGGTATTGATTTGGGCGAGAAAAGTCACCATAAAGTTGGAAGTCGACCCGACCCGGCAACTCGGTTCCTGCCTTCTGGCTGTCTGGCCCTGTCATTCATATTTCATGTTTAAAAATTGTTAAGTAGAATTCTTTGTCCGGGCCCTGTGGACTGACTGCCTCGGCCGTGTCGTGTTTGTGTATCATTATGAAATTGCCTACCTACGGGCGTTTTGGCGGAAGCCAAAATATTTTCTGTCGACTTCTGCAAAGAAGTTGTGTTCTTATCGGCCCGGCAATGAACTTTTCCATCTCCATTAACTTGTGGCTTTTAAATTATGCCTTTGTTTTCTTAACTTTCCAACATTTGCTCAATTGTTTAAAAAATATACGGAATGTCTTCGAAATTGAGCAATTACTTTAAATTGCGGTGAAATCACAGCTTTAAAGGCTGCAAAAAGCCGCTCGTTTCCATGCAAATGGGTAGAAATGAGTGATTTGAATGAAAGGAATTGGGAGCTAGCCGGGACTGAGGACCGGCAGGCAACCCAACCTTGCATTACAAGTGAGATAAATGAGATGTACTGTGAATGGATGAATAGAGAGATTCGAACGATATCCGACACACTTTTGTGGAGCCATGGCCAGACAAGCCGGCCTAGAGTACTGGTCAGCCCGGCATAAATTCACCAGCAATTTGCAATTGAACAATGGGCTGCTGCAACTCCTCGTTCTCGTTCTCGTCCTCGTTCTCATTGTGAACCCGTCTTGTATCTTGTATCTCGATGCTCGGCAAATGCCGGAGATGCTGCAGAACGGTATGTCATTTGCAAACCAAATCAAATGTTTAATGAGGAAACAGGAGAACGGGTAAATGGCACAGGAGGTGATGCTTTGTGGTTAACTCGACGAGTGATTAAGCTCTCACCAGCACAGTTCTGTTTAATGAGGCCGCAAAGCCTCCCATGAGGGGGGAGCGAGCAAAGGCATTGTTTCAAGCGATTCCTCCTTTCATGACCTGCCATCTCTGCCACTTATTAAAACAAATACTTTTCGTTTATTTGCTTGGCGGTCTACTTATTTTATACCCCCTGGCCGATTGAATAAATAATATTTTTCTTTCATTTTGCGCCGCCCCACTTCAATGGCCTCGCTTGCATTTTTTATAAATCGTACATTGCCAATTTGTGAATGGATTGAAGGGACACATATACGTTTATTGACTGTTCATTTTGGCCATCACCTTGCAAATAAAAAAAAAAGAAGGGACGAGTTGCCTGCGGTGTTTACGCAACGTTAATAAAATATGGCGGAAAAAATCAATTGATTAAATATATAACACGCGAGTGGAAAGAGTTGCAACTCGACTTTTAACATAATCTGATTTGACTTAACTTGACACTTTTCCGACCTTCCGTGGCGTGAGTTTGGGCCATATTTTTTAACTAAAGTTCTAAACTAAATCCTTCTCTGAAAGTCCTCTGGCTGATTACCAATTTGATTAAGCTGGCGTATCCAAATTAGTGGCCAAAATGCCAGTTAATTAAAATTGTAAATTTTGAACTTTTCCCACATTTCTTTTGGCCAGCCAGAGAATTGCAATTTATTTTTAGAGTAAAAACCCTTGTTTGGAAATGGCAAGACTGCACGCCATGACTGCAAATCTAAAGAAACCTAAGATTCCTTCCCCCTTCGTCCAGTTTTTTGTTTTTTTTTTTTTGCCATAAATAACGAAAGCCAAAAGCACACAGACATATAAAGTGACCCCACTCGAGTGGAGCCGGCAAGCAAATTGAGTTCAACAAATTACACCTGCTAATGCACGGCTTCTCCTTGCCTTTGTTCCTTTGCTGGATTTTCAGTTGCTGGCACGACCAGCCAACAAGTGTTGGCTAATTACGTGAGCAAAAAGCCAAAGCCCGAAGTGCACTTGGGCATGCACAAAAAATGGGACTACCAACAATGGGACACGGGGCAAGAGGCAAGCTAAAAAGTTGCCCTACTCTTTCCTTGAGAAATTTTCCTGAAAATGCATACAAGTTCTATAGATTTTTTTGTTCATTACATCAAACGTAGGATCAAGCTCGTATACGTTTTTGCAGCCTTGCAGAGCGTATTCTAGTTTAAGTAAAATATTTTTTTGAAATTTTCTATAGGGTCGCATCCAGAATCGTGAAATATGATGGAAGGACACTATGGCCCCCAGCGATAGCTATATCTTGGCCAATTACCATCTGATTCTTGAGCGGAATACCTTAAACGATTTGTAGATCGAATCTTTATTATTCTGCATTAAAAGCAAAAAACAATATATTTTTTTGATTTTTTGTGAAATTTTCTGGGGTATCCTCTTCAAAAATGTTGAAAAAAACATGGATGGATATCTTAGACAATTTCCATCCGATTCTTAAACGATTTGTAGATCGAATCTTCATTATTCTGCATCTAAATCTAAAAACAATATATTTTTTGGATTTTTTGTTTAATTTTTAGGTGAATCCCTTTTCAAAAATTGAGAAATAAATGTAAGGACAATATGGGCCCCAACGATGGGTATAATCAGATGGCAATCAAGATCGTCAAGTTAATTAAATCAAGGCACTTTGGATATTTTATTAAGAGACCCAAAAGGCTTGTATTACACTGGAGAGAATTTTGAAACTGCCCCAAAAGTATTTTCTGTAATTCACATGCCCATTATTTCTTCCTGCGAGTCAGCAGGTTGGCCGGAAACGAGGGACGTAATGGCGTGGCAGCCACAGAATTATGCAACGGCCAATTGGCAGGCCAAAATGTTTGCCATTTCCATTAGGCGAGAGCATAGCCTCCGCAAACCCAATACACTCCGGTCCACTTGCTTTTCCAGCACTTTCTTAATAGGTCAACTGCAGTCTGCAGTGGCGGAGTGTTTTCAATAAATTTCCTTGATTTCTCGGCCACAAAGAAAGGAGGAGAAAACAAAAACAGGACAACAACAGAAAAAAAGTTGCATAAATCAAATTGTCCTTCTCGGCATTCTAGTTTCCATGGTTCCAGGGTAGCGCGGAAAAAGTTAAGATAGATTTTGTGTTAGACAGAGAGTGCTACAGGGAGAAGAAAGAGACCGAAGCACTTTATTGCTTTGTTTTTGCCTTTCTTTCTTGCAACGGAAGCCAGAGCCAAGTTGAAATCAGAATGGAAATGGGAATGGAAATGGAAATGGCAAGGCCATTGAGCCAAAGTGCTAAAAAGTTGTTAAAATGTGTATTTTGGTTGCTAACTAGCACGAAAATATTATTCCAGGTGTCCTCCCCGAAGGATTTGGGGAAGAGCGGAAATTGTCTTTTGGTCTTCCCACTTCCCGAATTGATTTGAATGGCAAATGAGTTCCAAAATAGCTTGTAGTATTAAAGCTTAACTCACCTCATCCTTTCCTTTGACGAGACACATCTTGGTATCATCCTCCGGCGATGTCCAGACCAAACGCTGTTGTTCAGTGAGATCGTGTATGCTTAAATTAAAAACCGTATTCCTGCAAAAGACAAACAAGGATATGCGATAAGTAAAAGTCCTGTGCAAATTGTGAGCTACAAAGAAATGAGAAAGAATTCCCCCGCAGATAGAATTTATGCGGTTTTTGTTTTATTATCTTCTCATTGGTTGGTCAATATGGGATGGAGGGACAGCTTGTGGTTGTCGAGAATTAATTAAAAAATTAATTAAAATTCATTTGGTCTTTTCGGGATGGCAATCAACACGCACAGCCTGCTGGCACAGCCAGGACCACAAAAAACCCTGCTCTATGTTTTGCTCCTCTTTTAACCTTTTAACCTTTTACCTTCGCTCGGCTTCAGTGCGATATTTGTGCAGAAATTCCAAAATTCTCGTTAATAAAATTTTGCACACCCACATGTGGCGAGTGTGGGTGTGTGTGTGGGTGTGTGTCTGTGTGTGTCCGGGCGGTGCAACTGCGACCCACAAAATGAAGTGGCGAGTGCTGGGGCGAGTGGGTCACAGGCTGCCCCATTCGAGGTGAGGAGAAATTTCATAAAATCAACTCATTGATTATTGAAACCACAACTACGTGTGGCGCATGTATGCAAGTGTGGTTGCAGTACCTTTGTGTGAGTGCTGCAATTTGGTTGAACATTTTATGGCAGCGTGGCAGGCTGCGGCACCCCTCACTCCCCCACTGTCCCCAACAACCAGCATAAACGGTCACCTTATCGAACTTTTCCAAATATGTTTGGTATTTTAGCCGCTCCGGCTTGAATGTTGCAAAAAGAGCAGAACATTTTAAATAAATACATAGATGCGGCGATAGTTATTTGTGAGAGCTGTGGTGTTTGCACACACAGAGATTGCACAATTGTGGGGGCACTTTCATTTGTTAAAAATATATGGTTTATTTATATCACTTCCATAAGTTCAATTTATTAATGTTGAACCATTTGCATTCCAGATAATTTCTCTATTATGCAATATTTTTAAATTTTGGCCTGTTTTGTTAAAGAAATTGCAGTTCAACCACTACATCAGTTAGCATCTATAACTTCTATATAGAATCTAGTGGTTTTTTGGTTAGACACCAAGGACTATGCCATGTAATCGGCCGAATGACCAACTCTGATTGCAATGGGTAAGGATACTCGCTGGACGGACCAGGACATGGCCATTGTTTGGCAATTATGCAGCGCGTTTTAATTATGACAACGGCGAAAGGCAACTTCAAACGAACGTGCACCATCAGCAACATCAGCGGCATCACCAAAGTTGCTGCAGATGCATTCTTCCATTTTCCCGGATGTCACCGCCCGTTGTCAGAGCCAACGGGTGTGTGTAAGTACATGGAAAACGCACTGAACCAAATTAGCATATAAAGGGGTCTGGCGAAGGGTCTGTAAAATGGATACGACCTGGCCCAGCTAAGGCAGGTTGTTGCACTGAAACTAACCAAGAAGATGTTGCTGCTGTACACTTTATACGCTGTAGTTGGATGGATATTATCAAAAACTATTAATAGGACTGCCTAAGTAAGAGTATTGGAAATGCTGACTTTACTATTTTTTTTTTCTTTAGAAGTACATCAAAGGCTTCTAAACGAACCCAGAATCGCTGGTGTCGCTCTTGTCACAATTTGTTGTTGCTGGTGTCGCTTGTTGGCTTCCCAGGCACACAAACACATAAACGCTTTAGCGCATCGACTAAAACACACTCACACACATACACATACACATACACATATACAATCAACATGCAACATCCTCCGATGCGAGCGTTTGTGAAAATGTCGCGGAAAATGCCAAAGTGAGGTAGCAGGAGAAACGGGCGAGGGGTTCGCAGGCAGCGAGGTGCAGCACATGCGGGGCCGGAGCGGGAAGTCAAGCATTTTAAAGAACGCATTTGGCGTGAAAACCGAGCTCATAAATATTTTCCACACGGTATAGTGTGTTAGTGTTGCAATTGCTGTTGCAGTTGCTGCTGTTGCTGTTGCTGTGGCTGCCTGCAAGCAGTGAGCGCAACGATTACGAAAGGATTTCCACTGCTTTGGTTGCCGTTGTTCTTGTTGCAGTTGCACATTTAGCCCGCCATGTTGTTGCTGCTGCTTTGCAGTTTATTATTATGCAGCTTAAACGTAGTTGGCAAATATAAAGGGAAATGTGTGCGGCGCACTTCCTCTATGAAAACGTTTACATTTAGTGGCGATAATGAGGCGCCACGATCCCCACCGAATGTTGCAAATATTTTGCTACATTGCTCATTTTGTAAGTAATTTGTTGGAGTTTAATGACGATGCCGGGAATCATGGCAGCCGGCATATGAAAGTATTTAGCAATCATTTTGTGTTACGTAACTATTTACCAACCAATATAGGCTTTGCTGAAAGTATTATTGTATCAACAAAATTATCAAAAAATATAACCCCTAAACAACACAACAAATTAGTCAAATCAAGTCTAACAACAGGATAAATACCGGAACTCATTTTTTCTATGTACTAAATATGTTTTATATTTTCATGTACGGGATAACTAGACAAATCAGGCAGAACAGCACTTGGAGTGGAAGCATTTGATGCCAGACCGAGTTTGAAATATTTGCGGTTTGTGTAAATGCCATAATGATTCGTGGTTTATGCCCCAACTGTGTCCAGCTCTTTGAAGTGGATACTACAGTAACTTTAAACTTAAAACGAGTTAGAGTTAAATACGATTTAAAATGCTCTATATTATCTACACAAAGATTTAAGCAAATAACAAAATGAGTCTGGAACAGCTGAAATTTCCCATTAACATGGTGGCCAAAAACAAATTGTAAACTCATTCAACGACGGCATACCCCTCTGCCGTCTTTAACAAACCGACAACAAACAAATCAACCATCCGCCGCGTTGTCCGCCAGCCAAACGGCAATAACAACAACGATAACCAGCAGGATAACAAAACCCGCAGGCCGGACCCTTTTCAAACGGCGTCTGAGCCAAAAGAGGCAACACAAAACAAAAGCCACATGCACATAAATAACGGCATTGTGGTCGAACAGCCCTGAGTGTGAGTGTGAGTGTGTGTGTGTGTGTAGGTGGGTGGTTAGGTGGTGGGTAGTCGTGGGTCATGGAAGGATCTGTCATAAAATGGATTGAAGCAACCACCAAGCGAATCAAGACAAAGGCAAGAAAAGAAAATTCATGTCGCCATCGCAACCACCGCCAGTTTTGTGGTTTGACCCACAAAAAGTATCGAATGGAACAAAGTCAGATGAGAAAGTCAGAAATCCGAAACAGCAAGAAAAGTGAAGAGACACACAAACACACAAATAAAAACGAAAAAAACAAGCCAGACAATCAGAATAAATAACAACTTGCAAATTACTCATACGCAACGTTGTCTGCTGTGACCTTCGCATGGCCACAGCTCCATGTCTTTCATTATGAATAGGACGGACCACTTAAATGATTGATTTCATTTCCGAGCTGGTTTCTTCGTAATTGACATGTAAATATTTCGAAAATATGCAAATTCAAGTAGCTTACTTTCCTGTGGTTGTTATGATGCAATAAAGACAATTTCACTTTGAAAATGGCCCAATTGTGGTTGGCAGTTCTCCTAAGCTGATTACTTGCAGGTATTAAAAATGTTGCATAAAATGTAAATTTTCTCAAGAGATATTCGAGGCTTAAAGTTTTAATTTATATCTCAATAAGAGCGCAGTTTTACTTTTCAATGGAAGTCCATAAATTACGTGATCATTGCCAATTGAAATGGCAAATTGCTGGACTGCGTTCATCAGGGGAGCCGGAAAAGAGCACCACTCCCACTACCAGTGTCACTTGCCACTTGCCACATGCCACATGCCACTGCCACTGCCAGTGGCAGGCTGCTTTCAATGTCACACGTCATCAGCGACCCAAAAGGAATGCCCAAAGGCAATCAAAGAAAAAAACACCCGCCTTCCGGAATGCATTGATGCGTTGATGCCTTGATGCCGATGCAGTAAAGTTGAGGGGCGGCCGGAGTGGGCGGGGCCGTAGTTGACATAACGGTAAATGGCTTTTCTGAATAGCTAAGCAAATCAGGCGAACTTCTCATGTTTCTCTATCGATGCTTTCCAGTGGGGCGAAAAATTTATGCTCCTCGCCGCCATTTGCATGCGCTCGGTGTTCCCTTTTCTCTCTCTCTCTATGTGTGTGTATGGCAGCCATTACGAAAAAAAAACAGAAAAATATACTCATTGTGCAGGAGGGTACGAGGTCCACACAAAACACCCAACTCATCCATCACCATTTCGAGTTGAGCTTTTGTCATTTTTCATTGACTTTTTGACTGGGCCAGGGATGCGGCTTCAACTTCAACTTCATTCCGCATCACTCGATGATGCTGACTAAGCCAATTCAGGATTCAGACTCCAGATCGGAATTTCGCATTCAAAGTTACACTCAAATAACATTCTTAAAAGGCAATTTTTATATTAAAACATGTTTATTAACATATACTTCTCAGAAAAGTGACTATTCTATAGAAAATATCCCATTTTCTATAGTTTCAATATAAAATATAATTTTGAATCTAATAATTGAATTGATATGGTAGAGGATAACCTATGGCTTTTTTTGTGCTACAAACCCGTCCAAAAGCAAATCATCCTGACGTCCTCCCGTCCTGACGTTTCCTCAATAGAGGCACAAAATGTCGAAACTGTCAAATGCCAAAAGACCAAACGTGAGTCCCGGGCTTAGTTGGTTATTGCCCCCCTGGAACACCCCGCCTCCCCCTTTCTAGAGCGTTTAGCCAGGTGGTTGCATTTAACCCCCAAGCCACCCTGCCCCTCGGCCATCACAGGTGCGGAGCGTTTGTTCCCGGCTTTGGGCAAAATGACACGGCCAATGGCATTCCATCATTCAATGTGTGTGGTTTCATAAGCAAAATTAAGCCCGAACTCCTTGCCGAATTCGGACATTCCTTGCTAAACCACATCAAATATTAACTGCCGGGCTGGGTTACTTTTAATTTGTTGACTTTCGACCAGACTGCTTCGACTGCTGCTGTCTGTCTGGCCAGGACTTTCAATTTTCCAAATGAGTCCAGAGTCTGGAGACTTAAATGCCTTCGTTTTTAACTGAATGGGCAAATAAACCCATTAAATGGTTTTAAAATGCAATTATGGTTATGGATTTTTGTAGGAATCTACCGAGCTCTTCAACAAACTATTTAAAAATAAATAAATTAAATGGTACTGGGTGTGTCCTTTATTCTAAATTCCAAACCTCTTCTAATTTAGGACATCATACGTTCCATCAAAATGTAATTAATGCCTATGAAATTGGCGTTAAAATTTTCGGCTTTGATATGGCGAAACCGTGGAATCCATTGTTGCACGAATCGTGGCATCCGATTGCAACACATTCCTAAGGCTTAATGGAATTGGCCACCATCAGAAATCAGCGGATGCGTTTTGCATTTACACACTCGGGCGGCACAAGGCGGCAAAAAGCAAAAAACAGCGCGAACGGAAATGAAATCGCTGTGCAAAAGAGATTGTTATGCGGTTGCACAAAGGCTCTCACTCACAGCCACACATGCAGCCAGTGGAGTGCCTGCCAAAGGAAAAAGGACGAAATGAAATAAAAGATGGGCAGACACACCGCCGTAAGGATACTCGTGTGGGCACACGAATTTCCAGGCCAGCCCACGAAAGAAAATTGCATTTAAAAATTGGATCTTTGAAGGCTATCAACGGTGGAATAGAATCCTTTTCACAAAAACCCTTGAAATTATAAAATCATAATTAACTGGCCAGTGTTTTTAATTTTAGATTGTCTTAAGAAATAAATATAAAATAAATGATCAAGAAAATAAATTGTTTTTATTTATTTTTTTACGAATAAACCACTGTACACTCGGTTGCGTTAAAAGCAAAGACGTTAAAAGCAAAAAGGATAGGCCCCGGACTGGCATAAACAGAACGTGAGGGACAGGGACAGGGACAACCAGGACAGTCAGGATGAAGAGAGATAGCGAATGAATCAGGCCACGTTAGGCACCGAAATGGTTTTCTCCTTTGTTCGTTTAGCAATTTTATTTCCGCCTTTGTCGCGATTCATTCGATTGCCTGCCAACCTGATACCAGGCATGGGGATGGGGATTCCGAGGCATGGCTCGGAATTGGACGGCACGGCGTGGCATGGCATGGAATGTCGCAATGACAGCAGAGAAAACGTAGCGACATATTTTCCATCTTAATGTGTTAACCCAATTTCGTGCGAAGGACATCCAGCCAAACATACATCTGCATAGATTCTAGACTGGAGAAGAGATCTAAATGTGTTGGAACATTTTCCGCTGAGTTACGAGCCACCGATTAGCACCGCATTCCTTTTTCAGGCTTTCGCGGTGGCAAGGCGACAGGTATTCCGGTTTGGACAACAATTCCCAGACAATTTGCATAAGTGGCGGAGGCGATACAAGTCCTAATGGTTGTAGGTTGTAACTACACCTAAGGAATACACCTTAAAAGTGGCTGAACAAATCTGGTATTCCAAATTTACATTATTTTCTAATTTTCTAATTCTAATTCTTATCAAATTAGACTGTTCCCTTATTACCAAATTACTCGTATTATATATTTCAAAGAACTAGAGCCCCCTATTAATTATTCAACTTTTCTCAGCCCATTTGTGGAGCGACTTGGCCTCACAAGATGGACATTTTTCTTGACATGGCCTACAGCAGTTGCAGGACACTTAACACGGTACCTGCTATGCCACAGGAAATGTAACGGTACAGCAATTCCCAGGAGAGGGAGGGGAATGAGGAGGAGGTACAGGAGCTCAAAGGTAGAACTCTGTTGTGCACACAACTTTCCATTTTTTTTTGTAACATTGTTCATGACGTTTCACATGCAAAACGCGTGTCACATTCGCATTTCCGCCTGTCATCCTAGTTTAGTTGCCTCCCCTTCTTGTCCCATGTGCCCCACCCCCTTTCACCTAGCCTCACGCATACACACACACATACATACATAGAGAAACACACACTTTTTGGCTTTCACCAGCAGTCGTCCTTTGGTTACTTTGACTCTTTTCGGGTCCTGATAAGTGGATGTGTGCGTGTGTGAATTCGCCTTCGGCAATGTGTGCGTGTGTGAGTGTGCAACTTGTTAAAAATCCATTAATCACGTAAGTGGCAACTCTGGCAACGACGTTGCCGGCATACAAATTCGCTCATGCGTGCAAAAAAAGAAAAAAATAATAATAAAACTGAGAAAACTGCCACCCACACTATTGCCAACACACACATTTCTCTGAGTTTGGGAGTATGTGTGTTTCCTTAATATTCCTGCTTTGGTTATGCTTTTGCATTTTAGTGCCTCATTATCTCCACATTGTAAATTGTTCTACATGGCGATTGCTCTTAAAATTCACGCACAACTTAATTTATTTAGATTTATGTTCGCCTCTGAGAGATAATGTGTCATGCGAACCCCAGAAACTTTTCGAGGAGCAAACTAATCTAATTAAATCATTCGATTACTTAACTAGTTATCAACATTGTTCTTATTATTCAGTAGTTGTTGTGTACAATTTAGTTGAGCATTTAAAAATTCCCCTCAATGGCCATAATTCTGGGCTTTTCATTTTCAAATTAATTATTCAAGTATGCTCCACTTTAGAAATTTTCCCAGGACTGCTGGCTGCTAGCTTTGTGTGCGGTGGCTGATTTTACTTGTTAATGTCCTATCTTACAAGCTGAACGCATTCCTCGACCACACAAATTTCCAGGATACCCCATACAAAGGACCCGGCGAGTTTATTACATCTGGCTGGGCACACACACACCCACAGGCGAGCGAGTATTATGCAACATTTTAATATGGCTGCCCCAGCGTAAATGTCCTTGGGTTTCGTTCGTGTTTGTACAACTGCATATATATGTATATATATTCCAGTGGCAGTGCCGGCATTGTCTATGCGGCATATAATAAACCCAACATTTGCAGCAGACACATCTTTTGCGGTCTCAGCCAGGGACAAAATTTACAATACCGCCTGAGCAGCCACTCTCCATTTTGAATACCTCGCTGACTGGAGGTCCCCAAGGTGAAGCGGCTCTTCGGCAAACCTTTAAGTCTTGGGCGGATCTTCCCGGAGCTGGTAGCACTAGAAACTTTAGTTCCTGCACCGTTCCTCATATCTTTGGGGCACCTGCTGCAAAAGTTTCGGCTTCCGTTCGTCCTGGTTTTTGTTTCTCTTGCCAGCGTTGCAAAATCAAAGTTGCCGGGAACTAGCTAAGGGCAGGACACCTTCCTCCCACTACCCATATTTGGTCCTGGGAAAGTTTTTCATGTTTATATGTATATGGGGAAGTGAACATGCTCGTATCTTCTACTTAAATTAAATACAATGTGTGCGAAAAGTAAATTGAAGTTTGCTTTATGTGAATTTTTCAGTTGCCCGCCTCTATCCCAGAGCACCCTCTCTGAAATACAGTCTCCTCCGTCTAAGAAGTTGCCTCTTGGAATGCTACCGTGTAGGCGTAGAGAGGTTCTAAGACTGGCATATGAAAGTTGAACCAATAATGTTATCGTCACTTACCTTCCACCGATGAGCAGGCTGTTGCCGTCCCTGGTGACGAGCTTGAAGTGATCCACCACGCTCTCGTTGCCCAGAAACTTCAGTATATCTTCGGGACCTGCAAATAGGGAAAGAATGGGGATTATAAACAAATAAAGCAGGCGGTAGTTGCTAGGAGGGCCGACAGAGATGGGTTGTGGATGGGGTTGGCATGCAAATGCCTAATTAGGCAATTAGCCGACGTTAATGGCGACAAAAAGCAGCCGAGGAGAATGGAAAAGGCAAGCGGATAAACAGGGTGCAGAGTGAAAAGGAGGCGGAAAATGCTGCAAAATGGCGGCTGGCAGGGAAACAATGCAGCTGCCTTGGAAAATGGAAATGGAAAAAAGGGCTGGCTGGGATGTGGTAGTGGGAGTGATAGTGACGGAGCTGATGCCAAGCCCTCGCCAGTTGATATGCAAAGAAGGGACAGCTGCAAAAGTGGCCCGTTTAGCAACAGCAACATAACCAGCAGCAACTAATCCAAAGGCCACTTTTTTCAGGATTTCTTTTTTCCAGTTCCAATCTCTCCTTTGAAATCCTTTTGAGTGGACATTTGCCACAAGAACCCTATCTTTTTACATCCATTATTTTAAGACAACAGTGCGTATACTCAATATTTTCTATATTTTAATGACAAAAATATCAAGGATGTACTAATTGTTTCCTCATCATTGCACACGTTTTACTTGCAACACGGCCTGCATTTGATCCTTGATGTTGCAACAGAAGCAGTAGCAGGCAGCAGGTGAAAATGATTTTCCTCATTTTCCCTCAACTTTTTTGCCTTTTCAGCGAGCTTTTAACTTTTAACTGCAAATGTTCGGTCAACCACAGAAGAGCGAAAAAGTTCTCCTCGTTTTTTCCACTCAATGTTCTTTTCAGCGAACAGGACTGCAGCTGGGGCTGGTGTGCCGGCGAAAAGGGGAAATGGCACCTGGTTATTGAAAGCACATTTGGACGCTTTTCAGGTTCGTCCACTTTTCATTTCAACGGCCCAACACAGGTATAAAAAATTGCGAAAACGAAAAAAAAAAACAAAAACGAATGCTAAAATTAATGGGTAGAATGAATGCTTTTATACGCGAGACAGAAGAAGCCCTTTGTTTGCTGGCTGACATTTAACGTGACACGCGGGACATGTGAACAACTTTGGGGGCGTCTCTGCGGGGAGAGTGGCACTTGGGGCACGTGCCGGGCGAAGGCAGGGGGGGGGGGTGGAAGTGTGCCAACTACAGCGAAAGTTGAAACCTGGACCATCATGAGAGCCGTACAAATGAAGCGACATTTTTTTAATTTGGCTCTGTAATTAAAAGTAACAAAAGCAAAAAAAAAACAAAAAACATCACTCACACCAATCCAAAGGGAAAGGAATGTAAATGAAAACAAAAGCTGGAGAAAGTCAGAGCGAGGAATACAAATAACGAATGAAAAATAATTATTGCGGACAAAAAAACACAGAAAATGTCCTACGGAAAGGGAAAGACAAACAAATACTAAAAGATGGCAGCCTAGAGAAATGTGAAAAAATTTTAAAGATGGTTTAAAAATAAACAAAATCTTCTGAATCATAATTTTGTGCATTTCCGAGAACACTAACTCAACTTAGTAAAAAATTAGAAAATTTTGGTAAACATTTTCCCTGCAACTTCCCTGCCTTTGAACCACTCTCATTTGTATGATAATGATTCCCATTTATAGAGCCGCACTCGCGAAAGGACTCTCCCCGAAAGTCCATCTCATTACTCACGGCGGCCCTTTGTCACTCCGGCTCCTCAGTCCTGGTTTTGTGGCACTGGAGGTCCAACTTTTGTTTAATGCCACCGCGGGCCTTTTGTCGACCTGGCCAGAAACTTTGTAAGCCCAAAATTGTAAGCTAATATTTGCCTTACCTACATCTGCACACAATTCTCTCCACACAGAGACACACAAACACATCTGCATAGACGCCAAAGTGGAACCGGAAGGGGAGGCGAAAAATTCCGCAACCAAAAATGTAATATTTACCTTGACTTTGCGAAAAGCAAACTGCAAACTCAAAAAACGCCAAGCGCTCCCCAGTCCATTTCCTGTTTCCCCATGAGCACACACACACACACACACACACATACACACACACAAACATACACACATACATACAAAGAGTTACAGGCATAGAGCAGTCGGTGGTATGTAGGGATGTTTGAACAAAGGACCTGCCAGACGGGGCGAACAAAAATAAAAGATGGAACAAGTGTCAGAGTCTATCACTTTAATCAACTGGACCGGACCGACCGACTCTGTCTCAAATTATGCAAATTCAACAGAAAATAAAATAAAATTTCTGACGCACGGCATCTACAAAGTGGCACTCCATGGAGTCCAGCGAGTCCTGCGATTCCTGTGAGTCCTCCATCCATGTTTGACACTGACTTGCGAACGTGACCGTGCAAACACCGAGCAACTTAATGGTCAGCTTCCTGATCCTGCGGCCTCGGCGCCTCGGCCACCTCTTACACAAATCACACAAAGGCAGCGGTGCGGCGAGCAAATAAGCTGATTATTAAATATTTTCTTAATGAATTTTTCACTCCGAAGCCGGAGCTGCTGCCAAATGCTGTGGCAGGTTGTCAGGCTTCGTGCGGTACAACGGTAAATATTTTCCCAAGATGGCGTCGCAACAAAATGGCGGCCATTTGCAGGTGTGATGTCCATTCCGCGGACTTTATCCTCTTCATATACTTTTGTATATGTGCATAAGTACACACGTATATGTGTGCAATCTGAGGCAACGAATGGCTGGTAACAATGCGGCATTAAAAATGCAAAAATCTTTTCACAAATGCAAGCCCAACGCCGTTGCTTTCAGTGGCGCCAACAAGAAGCTCAGAAAGGACGATGAAAACGGAAGAAAGGAAAAGGATGTTCGAGTCTTTCAATAATAAAAGCTTCCGGTACAACGATGTCTTGCATTCTTTTTTTTTTTTAAGAACTTGAAAACTTGCAAATTGTGGAATATTCATGTAAGACTTGAATTTGGCTCATAATTTAGCTTTATTTTTTTCTTTATTTTTTAAACCGATTTAGTGCAATCACAGTAAATTTACTTTCTTCATAAACTTACAATGGAAAAGTAACGAATTT
Source organism: Drosophila atripex (assembly GCA_035045925.1). Classification (NCBI taxonomy): domain Eukaryota; kingdom Metazoa; phylum Arthropoda; class Insecta; order Diptera; family Drosophilidae; genus Drosophila; species Drosophila atripex. The sequence continues at coordinate 14,529,513 of JAWNOP010000070.1, forward strand.
TATTTTTATGCAAGACTTGCTGGTAAAGATTATACGGAAAATGCAAAGACGTTCCCCAAAATTTTGGGAAGGGAGGCGAAAAGCCGGAAAACAAAATGCAGCGACGCGTGAAAAACATTCCCCGACTTTGGCGGTGGATCCCCAAACACACACACACACACACACATATATATATAGCCCTCCTCCGGATACGACTCCGGGAAAAAAGGCAACAATAACATGGTGAGGGTAGAAAGAAATTTCGAAGGGAAAAATCCCTCGTTGAGATTTGCATTTAATTGAAATGAACGCCGCCAACGGCCGACGAAGGACACATCAAATGGCCAAAACCAGGACCAGGCGCAGGACCAGGACCAGTACCAGGACCAGTACGAGCGACCTGACCAAACCAGACAGAATCAGAATCTGTATCTGAATCTGAATCCGATACCGAGTCGGAATCCGAAACCGAGTCGCTGGCACAAAGGCCGGGGCGAAAAAAGAGCGAGGAGCAAAGGACAAAAGGCAGGAACTCATTGGGGCCAGGAGCTTTTTTTTTCCACGTCCTCCTGGAGAGACCCTCGAAATGAAATCTGAAATGAAAGCCGCCGGCTGACCCTGACAGAGAACATTTCGGCTATCTCCTTCGAAGAGCCAGAGCCTGGCTCCATTCCGTTTTATCCTCTCCCGGCCCCCGGCTAAATGGCACTGTTTGATTTCCTTTGTTTTGTTTTACTTTTTTTTTTTTCTGCCATTACCAACTTGTCAATTTCGATTTGGCTGACGTTTGCATCTTGACGGAATTCCGGACTCCCCAATAAATTCCTAGTAATGTCGAAGGATATCAGGTGAAAATCAAAGGCTAATCCTACAACATAACAGGGGATTTCCACGAATCTTTCCAATTATTTTTTGCAAACATTAATCAGCATAATATTTATTTAAAAATACAAAAAAAAAAAAATTTGTTTAAACCATAGTTTCTTATTTTTTTTAGTGGACCCATGGGATTCAGTAAACACCATTTTTCAAAGTTCTCCCCCGGAATTTCAATCACAAATCACTGATATTATCCTATTAAATATTCTGTGTACCCCATATAATGCACAAAAAAATCATTAAAATAACCCCCAATCAGTGGCAAATATTTTTTCCGCTCCGAACGCTTTTTTTATCCCGCGTTTCAATGCAAACATTTGCCACAAAATCGAATTTGGTTGCGGCGCGTGATGCCTCAGACAGGTTTTTTTTATGGATATTAAGGGGGACTTTTTTATAGTATGAGTCAAGAAAAAAAACCGCAAATAAATAGCCCTGGGAATAGGGGATAAACATTTTTCCGCCGCATTGAAAGCGTCATTAATATTTCAAATCGTTTGTCAATTCCGTACAAAATCATCAACAATTTACCCAAAAACAAAAAACGTGTTCGTTGAAATCCAATCACAATCAAAGCAAAACAAAGTCAAAGGATATTAGTTACTCATTTAAATGCATATTTAAGTAGGCAGTAATGTTAATTGCACAAATTTAAAAAGCCGTAATGGCAAATAAGCAAGTTAATATGCAGGAAAATAAGTTGATTTAATGTGTCGAAGCGTTCATGCAGGCAGTCGTGCTTGCAGCAAAATGAAATTAATCGAAGAACGTTAAAGGAACGGCCGTAAAAGCCTTTAAATTCATTTAGGCCGAAAGTGCAGAGTTGCGGGCGTTGAGCTGCTGCGCTCCGCGAGTCCTGCCGTTGCCACGAAATGTGACAGGATATGAACTACACGCCATTTATGCAGCAATTAACGCCAGGAACAGGCAGTGCGGACCATCGCCCATGGCCCAGGACCTTCTGCACGGCCAGGACCTTTACGTCGCTGTCGTATTTTATACTGTTTTAATAATTATTGTATTATTTTTCATTTGTTTACGTTCATTGCGTTCGTCGGCCCGATATCCTTTGTGCAGTCGGCCGCAAAGGATGCGTTTCCTCGACATCCCGGCCACGAACTCCAGACATCTGCCAGCTGTGGCTTGTTGGAGCATCAGTTGGGCCACAGCCCGCTTCCTTAATGACAACAAATTGTCGTAACCAATTGCCAGGTGTTGCCAGGAAAGAGCCCGGCGAAAGTCGCAGCATTTTCCCACTGAGCACAGGATATGGGCAACGACATGTGAGGTCCTCGCCCATCAGGCATAATAAGTAGGGAGTTCATTGGGTAAATATGTCTGATTGAATCTTGAATGTCTGAACCTTCATCGGAATGGTATGCTATTTAAAGTCTTTCTTGAAGTCTCACCATAGTAATTTAGTGGAAATGTGTCTTAAATCTTTATTTGAAACCTGTTTCTTGCCCCAAACACAAAAAACCCTTTTTTTGTTGCCATCCAGTGCATCGTCATTAGGGCGTTCGCAGAAACGTGATATGTTATACAAACAAAGCCCGAACGATGATGCTACTGGAGATCCACATCTCGTTCTGCTCGGCCATGTGTTTACTCGCATAATTCTGGCTCTTAGCTGCTGGCGCCTGGCTTCTGGCAGCCCGGGCTCACAGCGTCAGGACCCAGATAAGATGTGCCTTACATGTGCCCAAACAAACAGAGCAACGGAGGCTGGGCGCTGGGTGGATATTATGTCAGGTGCAGGATACATCCACACCCACAGCCATTTATAACTGGGGCACGCATGAATGAATCGCAAGGACGAGGCGGAGCCGCCAGCCTGAATACAGGACTCAGAGCTCAGGGCTCAGGGCTGTGGGCTCAGGGGTCTGGGCTCAGGTGTATGCACTAAGTACACGCGTCACTTATTACAGTGACAATGATATGCCCCCCGAACCAAACACAGGCACAAGCCAGGACGGGACGAGTGCCTCGCTTCGAAGTACGAAGAACAAGACCAGAGCCTGGAGCTAGAGCAGGAGATAAAGGTGGAGGGACTGGGACTGGGTCTGGGTCTGGGTATGGGGCTGAGCCGCCAAACAAATGTCGGAGGGTGTAATTGATCAGGAGTGACTGGGGCACGCACACAATCAAACAATGACGTGCAGTTGCCCCATAAATTGGCTGCACTTAGTGCCACGCCAGCAGAGCCCATCTAAGAAATGCTCGGCACGAATTTCAAAACGTCACTGTGGGTGGAAAAAGGGGCCACCCCGATGCGTATGTGATGCACTTACCACATGAAAATTTTAGAAATAGCGTGATGCCTTCACGGATGTAAAACAGGTTTATGGATGCCTCTGCTATTGTGGCACTTGGCAATCATACGGCCGTGTAACCTGCGGCCTTCAATATAAACTATAAACTAATCCGCCTCTTTGTGGGTTTTGCAAAGTTTACCCTTTTTATTTTGGCTTGTAAAGGAAGTTCTTTGGCAGAATTTTTAATTTTTACAAAACTTTTTTTATGGTATGATATTATCCTATAAAAGAAAAAGTATTGAGAGAAGCCGTGTGCATTTTATCACTCATACGCCGTGTTGTCTACTACTGTTTTTAAAATTAAATAGAAAAAGGCAATATTTCCATGTGACATTTAAAACCTTAAAAAAACATGAACTATCTTAAGTAAGAAATAGAACAAAAACAACAAAAATTAAAAATAGGTGATATCACTCATACGCCATGTGGTTTATATTTATTTTAAAACATTAAAATTTTTTTTTAATTCTTGTTTAAAATATTCAGAAACCTTAGGAGTAAATTCTATGAACTTATTAACTTATTACTTGAAAATAAATTATAGTAGTAAATTTTAAAAATTATTCAGATATATAAACAAGAAACTTAAAGATTTCAATTTGAAGCCACTCCCAAGCCGGAACCACGTACTGATGCTGACGTACTGATCCTCCCTGACATGGCCAACTGGTGCCTCCACATCCGCATCGGAGTCACTGGTGATGATGGTGATGATCATGTTTTGTGACGACGCCGGTGATGAGGATGAAGATGGGCACTTTGCCCGTGTTTAATGATGCCGTTTGGCTCATCTCGACGTGGCTGACAGACTCATGTAGGTTAGGTCGCAGCACGCTCCCCGGCTTTTCATCAGCAGGAGTCCCTAGCCACGGGTGCCACTGGGTGCCCCGTAAAAAAGGGGGTCCGCCTAGCCGGTTCCCCTGTCGAACTGTTCATCTGGTGAACTACTGCTCCGATGACCCATAAAGCGGACGCTGCCACCGGGCCGAATCAGCTTTGCCGGGCTTTTGTGGTTCACGTGGCACGCGCGCTCGAACATAAAGCGGGTCATGTCAAATCGAGCGTTGGTAGCAGGAATATACCACCGGGAGGCGAGACGTAGCAGGCGACGGGGACTGCCAGGACACCGGATCAGAGACACAAACGGCAGCGGTTGGGAGCTTAACTTGGTGGCTCTGGCAGGTAAACCGGTTGCCAATTTCCATCGGTGCATCTACCTCGAATTGGGGCCACCGATTGCCACAACCATATTGGCTGAGCGATGGATGGGGCTTTTGTGATTATAAAAGTGCTCCAAGCGAAGCTCTGAGTGTACTTTAAACGTACAATATATGGTTTAATACTCAACGAGGAGTATAGAGACCCGTTGACTTTCATAGCATACTTATCTGCGGTTCTCACAATCAACTGAAATTTTCAAAATATCAACTGAAAGTTTGTTCTCTTTTAATTCCTTGAAAACCCCGCAAGCACATGTCCAATTTGAAACCGAATCTTTACACATGAAACCGAATTTTAATGCCACCACTAGCCATGAATTCATATTGAAACGCTTGCAACATTTAAGAGGCACAAAGACGAGAAAGCCATAGAAACTGGCAAGCTTTGTGGCAAATCCGCCAGAGTGGTTTACTCTGGGATTTGTTTTCTTGCAGACCCTCTCAGGCATTCAAATCGTCAATGTCATCATTTGCCATCCTGCGTGTTTTTATGAGGCACGGCAGGGGCATATACTCGTACATATTTATAGATCCCTTCGACTACTTGTGGCTTTTAGAGGTCCTTGCTAAGAGTTTCTTGCCTGCTCAGCGCTTTGTCGGTTCAACTTCCTCTGCAGCGTTTTATTTATTTAAACGGAAAGCCGATGAAGCCGAAAGTCTTAAGCGGGGACCGGGTCATGGTGGCTGTGGGGGCTGAAAGGTGGAAAACGCTGGCTTTCAAATCGACCAAGGATGCTGAAGCTTTTATAATTTCACGCTGTCGAAACAGGAGCGAAACGTTCAGCTCACGTAGCAGAAATACAAAAGACATAAAGAGTACAAAAGATATAAAGTAAACTGAAAGTAAAGATAAAAGCGCCAAAGGCTCGGAAAATGTGCAAAGACAATGATAAGAACAAGGATAAGGGCGGCCGGAGAATTCTTGTCAAAATGAAAGACGGTACCACCATTTTTATTCTCTTACTCTCGGAGCAATATATATGTATATACATATGTATATATATTCATTTAAATGGAGGTGCTTAAGGAGTGTTTAGTTATTAAAAAATAAAGAGTCGGTTGATACTTAGCACTGAGTCACTGAACTCCATTTGTTATATTGTCCTTATTAATACACACCTGCAACGGAAAAGAAAAAAGGATATTAGTTGGTGTTGTCAATTGGACAATGTCAATTAAAAAAAAAAAATGTTCTTCCTGCCTTGTCCAATTCTCATATCCATTGAAATATTTGTTTTTTTTTTTAATAGCCCGTTCTCAAACAAGATAGTTCCATTAGATCGCCGGCAATCGCCAATTTTTGGAAATTGATTCCATTCGCTGATTAGTTTTCAATTGGACCGGCCATTAGAGCTCAATTGGAGAAATGCCCTGAAACAGCAACAGTGTTTGCCAGTTTGCCAGTTTACCAGTTTCCCAGTTGTTCTGGCGACTGTCAGTTAAAATGAATAATCGAGTGGAGCTGAATCGAAATCGCACTATTGCCCCTTTGTGCATATTGGCTTTTTGGTTGGCTGCTCGCTTCTGTGCTCGCTTCCGTTGCAGCTGTTTTTCCTGAGCGTATTTGCTTTTATTTTGTTGCCATTTTGATTTTTTCCCTGCGATTGCGAACAAGCAATTTATTTGCTCGTGACAAGAGACTCCAACCAAAGAAACAAACCCGGTTTGCAACAACAGTTAAGAGATGCAACTACTGCCATTGTTGGACTGGCTGCCTCCAATATTGCGGATGGCAAACTGGTCATAAAGAAAACTTAAATCAATGGAAATATTCACGCTGGCATATATTTGCAAAAACAAAGCCACTAGAAAGCCAACTTCAAACCGAAGTTAATACATCCTTTCAATTTAAAAGCATATTTAATTTTAAGGTACATATCGGTTGGAATCTATATTGCAAATATAGTTAGCTGATCCTTATGAGAATTTCAGTTTTTAACCACTTTCTATAATCAATTAATAATTTTGAAAAAAAGGCATAGTTCCTGTCCAAAGAATCATAAGAGTTATGGCAGTTATAAAAAAGCTATGGGTAAATTTAGGATATATGGAAAAAAATATATAGAGTCCCAGTTTCCTTAACTGCCTTGCACACTTTTGATCAAAATTTTTATACCCTATGCAAGAGTATTGCAAAAACCGAATTTTGGTGCAGAAAGAGAATGCAATTTGAAAAAGTTTGTAACCCAGATTCCTTTGCTGGAAATTTTTGCCAATATTTTTTTTGGCAATTCTAGCCGCAGGTGTTCCGCGTGTGTGTGTGGTGTGTGTGTGCGCCATTTCAGCACAGTTGCAAATGGTGGAAAATGAATAAGAAGGCGTAGGGGGGGCGTGGCAGTAGCTTTTATTGTTTGCATCAGAGAAACACACAAAAAAAAGAAAGAAGGAAAATATTTTTGGGATGCCACGCACTTTTGCAACTCTACGGTTTCAAACGGAACTGCTTCTGCCACTTCTTTTAAATATTTAACGCTAGATGGTTGGGAAAATGTGGAAATGTTGCTTTGGGTTGCCGTTTTTGCGGTCCTCGTATTACACAGGACCTGTGAGCAACTTTTTCCTGGTTCCCGTACTTCCTGTTCCTGCTTCTCCTCTGTTTCTGTTTCTGATTCTGCTTCTGTTATTGCTGTCATTTTCTTTGCCTTTCCTTGAATTCGCTTTGCCTGTCCCAAGCACACACACACACATACACACACCACATGGACACATTCGCACACCCGCATGTCCTGGGGCAAATTTATTGAATTCGCATAGTAGCCAGGAAGGCAACTTAATTTTCAAGTGAAACTTTGTTAAGGTCCGCCATGTGCTCCCCGGCACAACCCGGCACAGAAAACAACCGAAAAAGGCCAACAAAACCCTCCCAGACATTTTCAAGTGCCTTTTTTTCGATGGCGACGGGGGAGTGGGCCGGGGGAGGCGTAACCAACAACAGGAACAACAACAACAAACAACAAGCACCTAAGTTGGAGGTTTCGGTTGGTGTTTGCATTTTGTTAAGTGTTGAAAATTTATTAGTTTCACCTTAATTTGTTTGCCGACTGCCTTCTGCGGCAGGGACGAGGAGTGCAATAAGGGTCTCCGAAACAGTTTTCTTTTTCCCAGGAATATTTATGGTTATTGCTTTCAACGCCGATGTCTAATGTTCGACGTTATTGCTTCGTGGCCCAACACATAGATGCAATTAAAATTCTTTTGGGTTTTGCCAAGAACGCTGTGGAAAACATTGAAACTAAAGAAAATAAACAAAATGTGTGAAAACGGTGATTATAAGATATGTTATCTAAATACAGATAAATATATTATAATCTTTAACAAAAATAAATGTTTAGTTAACAGAAAAAAAAATTCTGACTTCCGTCTCCCCGACGGGGAATTGAACCCCGGTCTCCCGCGTGACAGGCGGGGATACTAACCACTATACTATCGAGGAAGTTGACTCTTGTCGCTCAAAAGCTCTATTTATTGTGAGCGCCAAAAAAGATCAGTGGTCACCTAGAGTTCAAGAGCTTTGCTGAAGCTTTTCTCGCATTTACCTGATTTTTTTTCGATCGGGCAAAGCTTTAAGACCTTAAAGAGCTTAAGTGGGAGCCAAAGCGCTTTGGCACAGTGGGCATGAACTCGAAAAAATATGTACGTACGGACTACAATAAAAGGGCGTGCGAGCAGGAGGGAAAATCAAAGTCAGCAGCCAAAGCAACGCGGCCAAATGGGGAAACATTGTTTTAAAACAATGAAATACAAGCCGGTCATAGAAGCAAGAGGGGGCGCGGAGGGGCAACGACTGAGCTACATGGCAGAGACCAACAACATGCAATAAAAGACAAAAGCGGAATATGTGCCACAACGCTGAACAGATGCCAACGGGCAACCACCCGCACCACCCGTGGGCCCCACCACCACCGCCCTCAGCCATCCCCCTCATGCTAGTCGGCACCAACATGCGAGTCCACTCGAAACTTTTGCGCCATTGTACTGGCACCCCCTGCCAGCCATATATTTTTTCTGCAGCCGCTTCCAGCTGCGGACTTTCTCTAGAATCTTTGGCCAACTAAAGCCAGTAACAACCAGGCTAAAAAAAAAAGGTTCATGCCTGGGTAGCCGACTACATTCTACCCGCTTTAATGAATTTCACCTCTTAAATTAGAATATTTTTAATATTTCCTTTAAATAAACATTTCTATTTATAGACTTGGAAATTATTTATGCTCTTGGCAGCTGGATAATATCTATTTACTTCTGGCTTCAATTAAATAGTTTAATTAAAAACACTATTTAATCATTTTGGATAAGCTTATACTAAATTATAAATTATTATAGATTTTTTCAATACAATCACTGCAAATAAGCTAGAGTACTACATGGTAGGTTTTCGCATTTCAAATCCATTTGAATTTATAAAAGCAGGCTCGAGGGTATTCGCAGAAAAAGTTTATACATTGCATCTCTCATATGGACGGAGGGGACTAAAAGGAACTAAAATAAAATAAACGTTTGAAAATATAATTGCTGTACTGCTTTGGTAAACTCCATTAAATTTATAAACTGGGCAAAAGTTTCATTCTCCTTCGCCGGGCATCATATACATATTTTTTATCCCACACTTTGGAGTGTGCATACGAGCGCGGGTGCATATGAGCGCTTATTGATTAATAGTTTTATTGTATTCATGCAGAGCTCAGCCATTAATTTTGCATGTTAAATAAAAGAGCACTCAATTATGTGGGCTGCATTCGAGGCGGGCTCTTCAACTATAAAATATTCATGCACTTTATGCTGGGCCTGCCATCAAACAATGCATGTATAATTCGGAATTAAAGCCCGCTTCGGTTTCCTGCCACAAATATTGATTTGTTCTGGCCGGATAATTTCAAATTCCTTTGGAGCTTAAACGGCAATGGATTATGTATATTACAGATTACTCCGATAATGCGAGTGAGGTGGAACTAAAACTATTTTTACGACAATTATTATTCATAAACTCGGAGTAGAATTCTATCTTCTCTATGAATCACCCATGGAAACTAAATAATACCCCCGACAGACTTTTAAACTGATAACAACTAAAGCTGGAGGTCAGTCACTATTCTGATTAAAAGACCCCTGAGTTCGAGTCCCAAAATGTGGCGTCTAAATGACTAGAAGGCCCGACAGCCAGAGTGGAATAGCTGGGCAAGATTTCAAATATTATGAAGAAATGAGGAAACCCGAATCTCAGGAGATTTTTTGGCCATTACAGGGAATGGGGTGGGGAACTTCTCACCATTTCATTTTCATAATTTCGCCATTTGGCAAGTATCTCACGCATTTGCAATTATGTGAGGATTTTTCATTTCATTTCTTCATTTCATTGGGGCGGGACTCCTCCGTTTCAGACCGAGGCTTGTTACAGATTCAGATGCCATTGTTGGTGTTTGGTGCACATTTATGCGCAACCGCATTTCAAAAGCAATAAATTCTGCAGCTTTGCGCTGAAGTTTCCCCAACAAACCAACAAAAATAAAAACATCAAATGGGGACAGGCGGACAGAACAAAAAAAAAATTATTATTAAGTAAACTGGAAAAGAAAACTTTGTTCATTTGTGGCCGTGGAATATTTTTATTTTCATTTTTATGTTCACTCGGCGAGTATCTGGTTAAATATAAATTAAGAAATAAACGTGAAAACCTATAAATATATAATCATACAATATATGTTTTAAGAAATCGTTATACCATTTCACTGTTTACTAAACTAATTCAATTTTTAACACACCTAGTTTCAAAGAAAAATCAAAACTTATTACAAGAAAATACAAGTCAAGTGACTGAAACTTTTTGACTGAAATGTGGCCTGACATTTGAAAGGGTAAAGAAAGTGCGGCTTCCTGGACTCGACCTTTTCTAAGCAAAGTTTTGTGGGCTTTTGGCCGCTGCGAGGCAGCTTGTTATTATTATTTTTTTCCCTTCAATGGCAAAAGTTGTTACAGGAAACAACAATTTCTGAGCTGCAGCAGCCCCAACCAGCCCAACCAGCCCAACCAGCCCAACCAGCCCAACCAGCCCAACCAGCCCAAGCTTTGGTCCAAGTTCCTTTCGAGTTTCACCATGAAAATTAATTGCGCATTTATTTTGAGTGAGTTTTCGCGTCCTGGCGGAAACTGTCGAGGAGGAGGGTGGATTGGAGCCGGTTCCTTGGAACAACTTCAGAGAAGCATTGAGGTTTTGCCATTTGCTTTTCTTTGCAGTTCTTTGCTTACATCTCCTTCGTTACAGTGGCGGTAAAAATTAACTAACCATGGTCGAGTGGCATCCACTTATACCAGGTGACTCCCTGGCTTCCCAGGCAGGCGGTTAATGGGTGTGTGTTTTCCACGGCGATCAAACGAATTACAAGCCGACAGGTTGAGTAACAAGTCGGTTGAGGAAATGTTATTGACACACTTTCATATTTCATATTCATTAGGCTTTGATTTAAATGTTTTAACAAACATATTTAATTAATTTTAGTTTTTTCCACCATTTTGACAATGACAAAATATTCGCATTGCGATTAAAGGCACCTCAAAATAAACTCGAACCATCGCCGAATCATATCAGAGAGGTGGGCACTGACTAGCGGCAAGCAGAAAAGTCCACGGCCGGGCCATTGGCAGCACGCAAAAACATAACAATGCCATAAAACAACATTATCAAGGTGCAGTCGAAAAAGTGGCGAAGTCACCGTCGTCACATTTGAGAACATTAATTACACACCAGGAACACGATGCAGTGGAACAGCCAGTGACCGGAGCACCGGCCTTAGCCCGGACTGGTGGCAAGTCCCCTCTTATCTTCACCTGGCTGCAGAAGCGACCAGAAGCGAACGATGACAGCATCCGACGATAAGGCCCTCGGTGCTATTTTCAGCCGGAGACCTATGCGGCGACCTATGCGACGACGGCATGGTAGCCGTGTCTGACGCTGATATGGTGCAGTGCTTGGGTATATAAACCCCGGCGGAGTGCAGTGGAAAGCAACAGACTTTAGGTGTTGGTCCAACAGTGAACCAAAACCGGAGCAGTTGACGAATCCAAAAGCAGAGCAGAGCAAGGACAGGACGAAGACAGGATGAAGCTGACCCTAGTGCTATTGGCCCTCGTGGGTTGTGTGGCCGCCTTCAGCGTGCCCACTCCCAAGGTGACGATCGCCGACAAGAACTTCCTCGAGAAGCAGAAGTTCCTCTTGGAGATTACTTACCGCATCGAGGATCCCCTCATGTTCGAGGAGTGGATCAAGTTTGGCACCAAGTTTATTTACGACAAGAGTTACTACTCGGTGAGTTGCACTGATCCTTACCACCTTACCACATTTTCAGCTTGTGATAATGAACCATCCTTTCACACCAGGAATATGATGTCTACATGGAGAAATTCTACGAGTCCTACAAGCTGGGCGCTCTGCTGCCCAAGGGCGAGTTCTTCGGCGCTCTGGTGAAGACCCACATTAAGCAGGCCTACGGTCTGTTCAACTTCTTCTACTACGCCAAGGACTGGGAGACCTTCGTGAGCAACGCCGCCTGGGCCCGCATCCACGTGAACGAGGGCATGTTCATCTACGCCCTGACCCTGGCCGTCATCCACAAGCCCGAATTCCAGGGCCTGATCCTGCCCCAGATCTACGAAATCTTCCCCCAGTACTTCTTCAACAGCAAGTTCGTGTACGAGGCCGAGAAGTTCGACTATGAGGTCTTCAGCAAGCTGACCATGTACGAGAAGGAGTACAAGGACATCCTCTACAAGGACTACAGCCAGTTCACCGGCAACTTCTACTTCTACACCAAGGACTGGAAGACCTTCCAGTGGTACAAGATGATGGGTCTGGACCAGGAGTGGTACGTCGAGGACAAGTACTTCCTGCGCGAGAACTTCGCCTCTTTCGTCAACGATCCCAAATACACCGATGTGATGAAGGGCCTGAAGTCGTTCTACTTCCCCGTCGACTACACCCGTGACATTGACTTCTTCAACGACCAGACCAAACTGAGCTACTTCACCGAGGATCTGGGCTGGAACGCCTACTGGTACTACCTCAACATGGACTACGCCTTCTTCCTCGACGGCAAGAAGTTCGGTTTGGACAAGGACCGTCGCGGCGAGTTTTGGATCTACAACGTGCAGCAGATCCTGGCCCGTTACTACCAGGAGCGTCTGGCCAACGGCTTCGGCGAGATCCCCGAGTTCTTCTGGTACAAACAGATCGAATACGGCTACGATCCCCAGCTGATCTACTACAACGGTGTCGGCTACAGTTACCGCAAGAACTACTACGACTTCTACACCTACGGCAACTTCGAAATGTTCACCCAGGTCCAGAACTTCTTCAGCAAGGTGTACAAGGTCCTCGAGTCCGGATACTACAAGACCGCCGACGGTCAGGTGATCGACCTCCACAAGCCCGAAGCCGTCAAGTTCATTGGCAACTACCTGCAGGGCAACACCGACACCTACGACAAGTACTTCTTCAACTTCTACTATGTGCTGTCCCACATGTACTTCGCCGATGTGGACTACTACGACATGGATGTGTTCCCCAACGTGTTCCTCAACTTCGAGACCATGCTGCGCGATCCCTTCTTCTACACCTTCTACAAGAAGTTCACCGATGTGTTCTACCAGTTCAAATACTACCTGGGTCCCTACACCCAGAAGGATCTCTTCTACGAGGGCGTTACCATCAAGGATGTGACCGTCAGCAAACTGGTGACCTACTACGATATCGTTGACTTCGATGTAACCAATCTGCTCAACGACAAGATGACCTTCGTCGACGGCCAGTTCGTGTGGGACAAGGCTCTCCTGGCCCGTCAGGCCCGCCTCAACCACAAGCCCTTCGAGTTCGAGTTCACCATCGAGTCCGCCCAGGCCCAAAAGGGTGTGGTCCGCGTCTTCCTGGGACCCAAGTTCGACGAGTACGGCCAGGTCATCCCTCTCAACTACAACCGCAAGAACTTTGTGCAGATCGACAGCTTCGTCTACCCATTCGTTGCCGGCGTGAACACCTTCAAGCGCAGCTCCAAGGAGTTCTCGTGGACCGCCGAGGACAGGATCACCTACACCGAACTGTACAAGTACGTGATGCTGGCCAGCGAGGGCAAGTACGACTTCCCCCTGGACATCAGCGAGCCCCACAACGCCTTCCCCGACCGCCTCGTCCTGCCCAAGGGTTGGGAGCAGGGTATGCCCATGCAGTTCTACTACTTCGTCTCGCCCTACGCCGAGGAGTACGAGCAGTTCTCCAACTACGACTACACCTACGCCTCTGGAGTCGGCTCCGGCACCCGCTTCGTGGACAGCAAGCCCTTCGGCTACCCCTTCGACCGCCAGATCGACGAATACGACTTCTTTGTGCCCAACGGCTTCTTCCAGGACGTCAAGATCTACTACGTGGACACCTTCGCCAAGTACTTCGAGAAGAAGTACCCCAAGTTCGGCACCTTCGACTATTCCATCGAATACTAGACAGCGCTGCTCCCTTAGTCGTAGCTCTTACTTTTCTAAGTGCAATGCCAATGGCAAAAAAATCCTAACCAAAAAAATGTAAAGACGAATCAAACGAATAAAAACCGCTTGAAAATATTAAAAATATTTTACTTTTCATTTTTTTTACCACCAATACTCCCCATAGCCATGGTGGTAGGTCTCCAAATGAATGGCGACTAGAACCACAGAAACTAATAATAAAGTTCAAATCCAAAGGACGACAGGGGCCGGTAGTGTTCCATCCGAGCAACCCCAGCCAGCCACCCGCCCCATTTCCAATTTGATAACAATGGGGTGCGTTTAGTTACCAGCTACACTAATGTAAACAAGAAACTGTGCACGGTCTGGTCAGAGTCCATGCAAATGAACTTAGGCCCATTGGCTTTGATGTCGACGGCATGCCAATCGAATCAGCGGACAAACACTCAACAGGACATGTTATCCGATCGGTTCCGACAACCAGATTTGCCAACGCTAATTTTCAGTTATGAATACAATCGCATTTGCATTTGCTGGATTTGATTGAAGGTTGAATGGAGCCATTACACTCGACCGTTGAGAGACAAGACACTAATTGTTTTAATTACAAGGAGGTTTCGGGATGTATGTGGGTTAAAAGAGACTGAGACTTGGTTTTAGACAAAATTCAAACCAAAATTGTTTTCCTTTATAATCAAGGCTCATTGGCTTGGGGCCATCCTCGTCTTTTCCGGCCAAGAAGCTACCAAGTCAACGACGACACTAATCAGAATTAGTTTCCCGGCCATACTCTGTGTCTGCCATTTATTTCAGTCTTTTTAATTGATTCTGTCGTTTCCGGCGCTCAGGGCGGTCGGATCACCCCAGCCCGAGTCGGCAGCGACTGCAGGAAGCGCATCTTGTTATTTGTAACAATTAATATCCAATATCTGGGTGCTGGCATCATTAGTTTATGTTCCTTCCTCTTCAATCCATGCTATTTTTCTTGTACACAAAAGTATGCTATACATTTTTGTATATACATTTTTTTATCGGGCGTCTCACTTGCATCTACAAAAAGCCACTGATATCAATGGTGAAATGTACAACAAAGGCGAGAGCCAGCTTTAGTTAGATTAAGTAGCAAAAAAAAGTAGCACTGGAAACAATATTTACCTTGAAGTTATTAGGAAAAAATTTCAAAATTGTCATCACAGGATGGAACATTATACTTCAGTTCAGATACTATTGTGTTTCTATAGTTTTTCAAGTCTATAACTGATAGTTCTAGCTGTTAGAGTTCTAGACAGTTCCTTTCTCTGAAACTACTACCCACTTTCGTCCAGTGCAGAGTGCGGTGTGGGTTGCTCTCGGCCGCCCGGTCGGCTCCTTGCTGATGGTGCTGCAGTTGACAGACCATTTATCATCGCACTAATTGTGTATCATTAAAAAGGGGCCACCGTGGCCGCGCTCAGCTTCGACACTGGGCACTGATGTTAACCCAAAGGAGCCGACGGGGAGCAAAAAAAAAGGAAAATACAACACGGAATAAAAACAGCTCCATCTGCAGGCTCAAGCCGCAGCCGGCGGAATCGATGTTCCCTGACAATGGCAGCCATGGCGAGCGACTGTGACAGGCCGCTCCAACATCGGCGACATCATCAGCAACAGCAACAGCAACAAGAAAATCAGCAACAACTCCAGCAAACAACAGCCATGACAGTGATAGAAATCTGTGGCAAGCAGATTAAACGTGTTCGCAGTCGCAGGACGGCAGGAAGCCAAGTGGGGTGAGTTGTTTTTTGTGAAAGTCAGTCTTGATTATCGCCACTTGGCCACCCGCCGAAAGGAGAGGCCAGACAATGGGTGCAAAAATCGATAAGGAACAAAATATACAATTTTTAGAGGCTCCTCGAGGCAGCCTCGACCATTCTGGGATGGACATAACCTTCAATTTAAATGATCTAAGGTTTGTGGTTCCTACATGTTTATTAGGGAATTAATCATAAAAATCCTAGTATACTTGGAATATCCATAAACAGTGATAGACATAATCGCAATGAATTAATTCCTCCCATCCTGCCATCAACCCTTTTCGACCAATAATCCCCACTGTTCCAAAAGGAGGACAACAATAAAAGAAGGGAAGCCAGACTAATGAGAAACGTGCGCCATGAGTTGCGATAAATGGGCAACTCAGCGGAATCGCTGATAGTCCACCATCCATATCGCATGTCCGGACTCCGGACTCCGGACTCCGGACTCCGGACCCTCGGACCTCCGGTTCCCCGCCCCCTCTGTTATCCGGAGTCCGGACTTCGAATATTGAAACGCAGCGCGCAAATACATAATAATCATAAAAATTCAAAGCTCCTTGGGTCGGAGTAGAGCACCGCCTCCCCCTCGAATGATGGATTACGACGTCAACTCATCCTGGGTGGCACTGAACCCTAACCCGATTCCCAGCCCGATTGCTGGGCCCGAGGCCTGATGAAAATGTTAATGTCGCTGCCAATCGCTTTGTTAATCCATCCAGGACGGGCTAGTTGATTTTCCGATTCCTCGGACCATTCTCAGGGTGCGTTGGGAAAACAATTATGGCCGGCTTTCCTTCGCACAGCTCCACTTTACTCCATCCATGGCCCAGCCAAGGAAATCAGTTCGGAGTCCGAGTCCGGCCAGAAGTTGTCACGTAATACATACTAATTAATATTGATATTTTCTGATAATGAGCTCCCATTTGGCCCCCCCTCTAGTCAGCTATCGGAATTGTAGTTTCGGCCTGGTCAAAGGCATTTCAATGAGCCGAATGACGAGTATGCCCCTGGCCAACTCCGCCGTAATTAGACAGAAATGCTAATTGAAATTGGGTAGTTGGAAATTCGTTTAAAATTAACATGCTGGGGAATTGAAAATGGAACAAAAACTATAATTGTAATTGGGATTAATAAGCTGGGGAGTTCCATAGATGTAGGACAATGCAAAATGAGGTTAACTCACTAAAGGTTATTATATTTCAGATATTTCCAACTCGGGCTATTATTCGGTCGAGTTTATAGACTTAATCTAACCTCTCTTGTAATTAGTTATGTTTAGCTCCACTGCTCGACTGCCGGGCTCTGGCAGGGCCATTAAGAAGCCCAAACACGTCTCTTGTCCGACATTTGATAGAACAGAAAGAACAAAAGAAGAAAAGCGGAAAGCCCGACCCGAGCTCGTAAAGGAGTGGGTGGGTCCTGGCCAGTTAGTATGCCAAATGCATTCGAGGCGGGTCGAATCGTGGGGGTAGGTCCTGCAGATCACGCTTAATGGTTATGCCCATGTCTACAGCAGCCTCGTAAAAGTGAGAGGGACAGGACAGTAGCAATAAAAACACTCCTAAACTGAGTGAAAACACTTGAAATTCGAATCAAAAGAAGGATAAAAAGGTTGAACCAAAGATTAGCATATTCCCATCAAGTTGGGCCCTGTATGGAACTCTATTTTTGTGGAGAAGGTTATCGTTAAATAGTTTTATTCAATTTTTATATTGTTTAGTTTTTGTTCAGTGTACTACCCAACACCCCCGTTGAAAACTGATAAGGACGAGTGGAGGGCAACAAAAATATTTAATGAAATCAGCAGTGGCACAACAATGTGGCGATGGAAGCATAACAAAATGCAATTGTTGCATTATTAATTTATATTATGCGCAATTGTTGCAGAGTCCTCTCACCCACAGATACACACATCCCCTACACACACACACACACACCCATACTCATGTGGCAGGGCAGGGCAACCGCTGTTCATGCGGAAAATCGAGAAAGTCCGAGGGAGGGAAACAGAGTAGCGGCCAGGCCGCAAGATAAGCACCATGTAAAGGTTGCTCAGCGCCAACCATAAAGGAGCCGGGAGGAAGAAAAAAAAAAACCACGAGAACAAAGCGAAAAAAAAATATACATATACACGCCAAAGGATAACGACGGCAGGAGGAAGTGGAGCCAACCAATTTGCTGCCGCACTCGCCGTACCGCCTTTGTTTCATTCGCCGGTAAAGGTGAAAGAAAATGCGGTAATAAAAACAACAATTGAACACAGTTATGATTGAAGTGGAAGCAGAGCCGGGCTGGAGAGACACCAGCCAGCGGGTGAGACAGAGTTCAGGGATCTGGGGATAAACCACCATAACCACCACCACTGACAATGGCAACGCCACTGACGACCACCACCATCACCATCACCGCTGCCACAGCCACCATCGTCAAGAGCACCATCAGCACCGCAGGTTCATCCCCAGTCGGCATTGGTTTTGTAATTCGTATCGATCGATTTGATGCTTTGCCACATGCCACATGCCACATGCCGCATGACGCACCCACCCACCATCCCACCCAGTTGCCTTAATCATACGTGATACACACAATAGGATGCTTGCAACATAAATCGCATATTAATCGAGATTTTTCGATTTTCAATAAAATATATTTTCAAATCCGACAAGACAAGTGAGTGGTGCAGAGCTTAGAGCTCAGCAGAAACTTTATTCACTTGAATATTAAATGAAATTCGGGGAAAAATCTCTTAAATTATTAAACCCCAATCAGGACCTTCAACCCCCAAACAAGGATACGTTTTCAATGCACCTCTACCTCTATTCCTTATCACATACTCAGTTGGCTAATTTGGGATACTCGCTTCTTGCGAATTATTTCCAGGCGGCTTCATCGATTGATTGAACTAATCAAAGTTTCTGCTTGAGTGGAACTTTTTCTCAGTGTAGCCACGGCAGGAAATGGTAACTTTGCCAACAATTATGGCCGGTAAGCCCCTGCGAGAATAGTCGTCTGCCCAACTCCCAACCGAACTCCCTCCCCAGCCGAACATTTTGTTTGTGATCGAACTGGGCGCCACTCCGTTTACCGCATTGGGGCCTCAGCAAACCGGCAATTTTTGGGGGGCCTCTGGGCGACTCTGGGTGGTGGACAGTGGATGGTGGCCCGACTCGAGACTTTGATTATGTTGTTGCCGCTGTTGCGGGGCGAGGGGGCTGGCCGGGAGACAGAGCAAGCCGGCCGTCGACGGGGTACGTCTCTGTTCGTCCTCGGCTCCCGGTATCTGGTTTGAATTTTCAACTAGTTAGCAGGTCTCGATGGGTCAGGCAGCCGAATTGCGGTTTACTATTTCAATGAGCCGTGCACAGTGGATGGTACAGTGAGAAAAATTGGGTACTAGGCACAAATGTTTAATGAGATTTTACATCTCAAAATATAACACTTTATATTCAAGATAGTTTTGGTCTAAAGTCTACACTACAATTAAATATTGTCTAGATTTGGTGAAGAGTTCCAAGTTCCAAAAAATAAAGTTAAACCCACAAAAGTAAGAATAAAATTTTAGCAATGAAATAAAATCAAAAATAAATATAATTCGAATAAAAATTAAGCCCCAAGACCAACCAATCATTAACTCTAAACCGAAATCTGATTTGCCTCGTACAATTTTGGCGCAGTGCCCACAAATGGGTGTGTGTGCTTGGCCAAAATAATTGTTATTGTTACTTGAGTGGCAGTGGCAGTGGGAGTGTGGATTTGGGGAGGCGATGAATAACCGCATCCCCCAAACATTATAACGTTTTGCGGTAATGTGATTAACATTTCGGCCAAAGCCCCCACCTAATGACCAAGTTGTCGACTTAGGGACCAGCAGCAGAGGAGCCTCAGTAGCAGCAAAGTTATTAAACTCATACATGTATCCCCGGCATTGATTGGCATTGTGGTGTGCTACGGGATACGTGTGTGACTGGCTTTGTGTGTGTGTGTGTAATTTGTGTGTAATGGCTTGGCCATTGGACGGTTGTTTGTCCAACGCCTCGTATACGTAATGAGTTTGCATGCGCATTTTCAATAAAAATTCATTCCACAATCGCCTCACTCGAGTGTGTACAATGCTCGAGTAATTGCAAATTAAAAATTGCTTATTAAGCCAGAAACCACGCCCTGGCATCCGGTCCTGGTTCCTCGTCCACAATAATGGCCATTAATTAAAGTTGTAGTCATGCAGTCATTTCTTATTAGCCCACAAAACAACAAATTACATTCCATTTGACCAGGAAAATGTGCGAAATGCCATTTAATTTCTTACTCAATTTAATTGCATCGATTTGGGTCACCCAGTATTAGTTTTTGTCACAAATTATTTTGTCTACGAACCTGCAACGAGACAATTTGAGAGTTTTGTGATTAGAAATTGATTGCCGAAACAATTAGAGATATTTAAATAATTTATGAGTTTTGAATTAAAGCCCGAAATGTTGAAAATGTGATTAAATATTCCGGGAGTGCCATCAGATGCGCACTATTTAACCGCATCGTATTCCCCTTTTAGCCGCAAAAGTGCTACTGTATACAAAAAATAGAAAACCTCTTAGCCACACGACGAGGAAAATATGTATAGAGGGAAAAAGGACGAAGGATCCCGTCTGTCAAATCAACGTGCAGAGCGCCGCAAAGTATGCAATTTACAAAAATAACGTGAAATATTTTCGCAACGCATCGCTGACTCACAAAAAAAACCCCAAACAGCTCCACACTCACTCCATCCCACCATGGAAAAGTCCAACTTTAGCTTCGACACGAACTGATTTATAAAGTTTACAAATGCGTGGCAAAAACCTCGTGACTTGACTTGCCTTGCCTTGACTGACGGACTAGCCGGGGCTTCGACTCGGCTTGGCTTCCCGTTTGGCTTCAGTTTTTCGGGATTTTGGTTGAAAAACGTTTGCCACTTAACACGTACGCCGCATATTTTGTGCCACGCCCTCCCCGTTTTAGACTTTTGCGAACGGCTTCTGTTTTTACACTTGGAAATTTTTGCTGATTTTGCTGCTGAGTTCGTTTGCAGCCAGCAGCCGGCGAAATTTATACGCTGAGTGCTAAAGTTTTCGCCGCTGACTGCTGCCATGTGCTTTGTTTGTGCGGCTCTGATCCTTGAATAATCAACAACAGGAGCAGGAGCTGGGGCTAGAGCAGGACCAGAAGCTGACAGCCAGCCAGCCAGCCAGCCAGCCAGTAGTGGAAGGAGTTGAACCAGTCGAAGAGATAAACACACAAAAAATCGAGTTGGGTCGAGGATGCAGCGTACGTTGCTCAAATATTAATGTTGACCCTGGCCAAGAAGACGGACTACTCGACTGCTCGTTAGGCGGACTTGATTCATAGACGAGGGAAGAGCTGGGTCCAATACCCAGCTGGAGTATCATTTGTAGTCAGCAAACGCCTTGGCTGAAGTCATTAGGGGCATTTTTTTAAATTTTTGCCAACAAAACTACCAACAAAACTAATAATAATAATAATCAATTGTGCTTAAATCTGTTTCTTATTTAAACACAATTCTATAAGAAACAAAATAGCATATCCATACTCATGAAACATTTACAAACGGGTTAGTTGAATCCACATCCTTCAGTGGCTACGCCCGAACTGCAACTGTTCAAATCGGAGCAGTTATTTATATCGTTGTTATTGTTTTTCTGGCACCATCTGGCATTCGGTTGGCTTTTTCCTGTGCCATTATCCGAAGAAAAACTTGCTCCTCCGAAGCCACTATCCTGCAGTTAGCTGCTTGATTTTTGCTTTGGTTTTTTTCCGGCGTTTTGTTTTACTGATTTCGCAATGTTTTATGGGAACACTGGGTCCAGAAAGGATCCTGCATGCATCGGCAAATAGAAAACGCTCTCTATACATATTTCCAGTTATTGTGCTCTTATTTACACGGCTGTCGGACAAGTCCTGCCGCTTCCTTGGCCGGGTGTCTATGCTGCGGGCTCATTCGATCGGGATTCCAGTCAGTCTTGGTCCTTGTTTAATATGTATTTCATGTTTTAATATTTGACACGGTCGCACAACAGTTGCTCGCTATATTTTCTTTATTTTTTTGCGCCCCAGCCAGCCGTCCATCGTGCATCGAAGTCCTGGGCAGCAAGTCAGCAAAGTTTTTCCATTGCTTTCTGGGTTGACTGGCTGGAGACTTTTGAGCCAAACCAACCTTTTCTTCATTTTTAACATTTTCCTTGCGGCCAAGAAACATTCGCGATTGAATAAGTTGGCTGCAAGGCTGGCCGGGATCTGCCACAGAAACATTAAAAACAAAATGTAACCTAGGAAACTTTATGACACTTATTGCTGGCCAAAGTTTCGGGGCGATTGAGGCATGCAGGACTGCAAAAAATGGTATTCATGGCTTGGCCTTTTCGATTCAAACAATCCCCAGTTCGCAGTCTTAAAATCGACAAAGAAGTAGTGCCATCTTATTAATGTTTTCATTTGGTTTTCAAATGCCATGCCCCAATGGACAAACATTTCGGGCTGCACAAGTGACATTGAGAAATGTTTGTTTGGAAATTGTCCAAACTTGGGGATAAGACCATCATAAAATGTGAAGTTTATTCCAAATATTTTGCTTCGATTAGCCAAAGTTGAAGGCCAAGTTGACAGTTTCATGTCGGGCTGAACATTTTTATTTGGCTTGCTCATTTTCCAGGACACACTAGCAGAGTGGCCCGTCGCTCCCCGCCACTCCAGCTGTTGACTTCAACTCGGAGACGCTTCGGATTTAAGTGTTATTGTGGGCAATTTGATACTTGCGATTGAGCAACAACATTTGCTTGTGCGTTCAACTGAAGCGTGCAATCCAGACGGGACAGCCCCACCCAGGATACACACTTCCCAGTCCCAGTTCCAGTCCCAGTCCCCGTCCCAGTCCCAGTCCCAGTTCGCCATTTTCCGAACCCACCACATAATGCTGTAAAAACACGCAAAAATGGCTGCCACACACACACACACACACACACACACACATACCCATACCCACCAATACACTTGGAAGTGCCCATCTCTCGCCATTTTCCCAAAGTCCCCCAGACAGTTCGAAAACAAGTTGAATATAAATGATGTTGTGTAAAGCAGCCGTAGAATAAGAATAAGAGCAATGGCAGAAGGATAAGCAAGGACTCTGGCACTAACAGAGATGTCTCGGAGGTAGCTATGTGTGTGTGTGTGAGTTATTTATTTGCATGCTAAGCTGAAACATTCAAATATATCCAATATAAATCGTTGGCCAACTTTAACAACTAAAATAAAATGCTCATAGACTTGTGAAAACTGACAGAGTTTAAAGATTTAAGATGGCTTTTGAAGCAGATATCAGTTAAAAAATTCTCTGATCTCCACTTTATTGATCAACTAACTTAACTTATAGATGTCCTTGGGAATTAATTAGAAAACCCAATTAACAATTAACCGTATTAACCCAGTTGGCCCTGCATAAAGTGGGAGACAAAACGAGGAAAGCGAATTCACATTTTTGTGCAAAAATTTGCCAAAACTTGATTAGCCCGGCACATGACAGGACACAGGCTACACTCCCACACTCCAGTCCACTGCCACTTTATTTCATTCCAACTTTCCTATGACGATGCTGCACAGCTGCGAAAAGTTTTGCCACCAAACGTAAAAATAAAAAAAAAATAAAAATGGAAAATAGAAAATAGGGGGGGGTGGAAAAAAAATAGGAGGAATGGAAACCCGTGCGCTATCAGGGGCAAATTAATCCGACTCCAATCTGATGGCCGGCTGGGAGTCACTGCAGAAGTTGGTCTGAACTAGCAGTGCAAGTTGAAGCCAGGTGGCCAGGATTCGCATTCATCACGGCATGCAACAGCGCCAACCGGAGAGTGGCTTCCTCTCCAGTCGCAGTCGCAGTCCCAGTTCACTTATCCATTCCGCTGCAGTCCGAATAATTTGTTGGCGCACACTCCCTTTTGGGCCACTTGCAGTTCAACTCCAACACCGAAGCCATTCGAGGGGAACAAAAAATTAAGCTACTTTTCTGATATAGAGCTGGGATGGACGCTTTACAGAATTGCGAATTAATTTCGTAATAGGATTAGGTTCAAAATTGCGAATAATTTGTACATTTTTGAACAAAAATTAAGAAATATGAGAGTTTCAAATGAATCCTAACAATAGACCCCCACTTTAATTATAAATATTACCATCAAAGCAGCTATGAAGTAGATCTGTGAGTTAGATGTAGATGTTGGACGAATATCCTCCACACTTTCCGCTTTACAGAATTGCGAATTAATTTCGTAATAGGATTAGGTTCAAAATTGCGAATAATTTGTACATTTTTGAACAAAAATTAAGAAATATGAGAGTTTCAAATGAATCCTAACAATAGACCCCCACTTTAATTATAAATATTACCATCAAAGCAGCTATAAAGTAGATCTGTGAGTTAGATGTAGATGTTGGACGAATATCCTCCACACTTTCCAAAAAATGTATAGTTGATTGGGATTTTTTTCCCGTATTTTCCGGATTGAAAATCCAGCTACGTATTTGCAATTTGTCAGTGGCTGGTGCGGCGGGGCGGGTGGAAAATTAGGTGGGCGCGATGGTGGTATTGAATGGATGGGATCGCTGGACTTTCGGGCTATGACCCAAGTTCATGTCGGATGGCGGCGTAATGAGGGTTATAGCTAATGCATTCGGGGGGTGGTCATCGGTCCAGACCACTCTGAGCCAGCTTGATGGATTGCCGAGGGCGCAACCCAAACTAGATTTACCCGTTTTCCCTATACCGACCATACCAGGCCACACCACCCTCGCCTTCCCATTGAATCGAGCTCCAAAATGAAACATTAAGCCTGGCTGGGCGGATGCAGGTGCAGGATTTGGCCAACAAAAATGTCTATCTCTATATGGAAATTGGTCTTGCCGCTGGCTCTTGTGGCCTTGCCTCAAATTGCCTCCGAAAAGAGGCGAAAGTCAAAGTCCTCTTTCTACTTCCTTCTTTCAAAGAAAGAATAAAGAAATCAATAGGGCCGGCCAGTTTTTTCCTCTCCTTTCGATCATTTTTAATTTATTTAATGGCCTCCGAGGGGGTTACAGACAAAGGTTACAGGTTGAGGTGGTAAATCATTGCCATGTCCGTGTAGAGCCGAAAGGGTTGCAACAGCTGTGGGGTCTTCGAGACCACCAGATGTTGCAATTTAATAGGATTACAATTTCGATATGGACATCAATTTGAATTTACTTAAAGCTCAAATATCAAAGACAAAGACAGTGGGATGGTGTGCGGGTGAATTAAAGTAAATGCCGGATCCATGTAAGCCGCATAACAATTCCCTGCCATTTCTCAGGCCACACCTATTCGAAACTCCTCCTTAAGCAGTACTAATCTGTTTTATTCGCTGTCCGGTTCTCCCCATTTCAATCCCCCCCAATTCAATCCAACAAAGCATCACAAAAAGCGAATACCAAAGAGGATGTCCCAGGAGCAGGACATGGAAAGATATTAGAGAGGGAGCTGTGCTGACAGGAGCAAAGGGCAGACCAGCAAGAAGAGAAGAATGTTGCTGAACAAGCAAAAATTTTATGACATTGCGAACAAGCAAGATGTGGCATGGAAGGGGCTGGGGCAGAGGACAGTGGCACCAAGAAAAAAGTCGACTGAAAAACGCAAACACAATTATAACAAGTGGCAGTGGGCAAAGCACTTGCCTTTGGTCCCTTTCCGCCACCCCATCGAGTGTGTTGACCGACAATGTTGGTCACAACATGGACACACAGTCCAGGGGTCACCCCGATTCCGGTTCCCCAACAAGATCTAATATTTGTCAGCTCCACTCACAGAAATTAATTGTAACAAGTTGAGTATTTTCAAAAATGAAATGAGAGCTGTATGTCAGGACTTCTGGTTCAAAGTGTCTGCGTTCAACGACTTTTGGCAGATTTCGCAAAAGGTCAACATGGCAATCGAGAAAAAAATTGGCAAACAAATGCCTAGAGAAAAAAACGGCAGCAAGAGTCAAGTAGCCGGCTAAGAGATAGGGCTAAAAAAACGATGAACTTCGATAAAAAAAAATAGAAAACAATTTGGCATGCACAACACATGCTGGCGCTGCTCATTTCGATGGAAACAAAGCGCACTGCAGCATCCTCCCAGAGGTGCCTGGCCAACAACGAAAAAAATAAATATAAAAAACGAGAAAAAATCCCTCTCTATCTACCCAAAAAAAGAAAAAAAAAGTATATTGTTCGTTGAACAAAAAACCCCAAGTGAAAAGCAATATTCCGGACCTCGCCAGATACGCATACATTTTTTGGTGTTCTGCATGCCGCAGCAATGTTGCAGCCTTTTAGGTGCTTCATGGCAAATTAAATCACTCCTCAGACCGGAACTGGTCTGCACAAGGACTACCATAAGCAAATTTAATTAATAAAATATATTCTACTTAGATATATTATACCAGCCATACATATTTGTAATCTGAAACGAAAGAAAATCTCTTTGCTTTCTTTGAATGTATTTTTCCGTTGAAATACTTATTGACTTTATGGGTCGTTCACAGCCCAATTTGGCTCTCTGAATAATTTATTTATTTCCTTACCCACAATCCCACAATCCCAGCTAAGCCACGCCCACATACATAAAAAGGCTGCCCATTTAATGAACCATTTCCGAAAACCAAAACAAACCATGGGAAAAAAAATAAAAAATACAAAATGGGAAAGTGAGTTACCTAAACTCACATCAAACACAATTTTACAAAACTTGAGCGCACTTTCAGTTATTGTTATTTGAACCCTTTTTTTTGGCAAAAAGCCCACACACACACACACACATACATATATATATAGAGTACAGTGAAAACATCCCCGTCATGGCCACTTTAATCAGCAAATGGAAAAAATTATATCATATATGCTGCGTAATAGAATTCTTAACAATTGTGCAGAAATGGAGAAAGGAGAGACATAAATGCTGAATAATTTGAAAATGTATGCAAAATCCCCCAAATGAGCAGTCATCAGTGGCAGTTGTCCTTCTTATCAATGCTGACACTCGTCCTTGTCGCAGCGCCCCCAGGCCCCTCGCATGGCAGTCCTTTGTTGTCGCTGGAAAAAAACGAATCTAATTTGAAATAAATGAACTAAATATGCTTAACACGCGCGCCATCCTTGTCAGCCACCGCCCACTCAGTGTGCAGCCCACCCATGTCCCGGCTGGGAGGGAGGGGGTAGCAGAAAAGTCCTTGGCTTAAAACGACCCGTTGGTCTGGCCTTTCCATTTTTTGTGGGGTTGTTGCTCGACTGTTTTGTCTGGCGCATATGAAATAACTTTTCGTTAGGTTTTCACTTATTTTCCTCCATTCTTTGGCCCCCAGTCGAAACAATTGTTGCCGCAAAACACTCACACACACACACACATCCTGTCAAGGACCCTGCCCACCATAGTCGCCATAAACGAATTTGCATGGAATTTTAATAAGGCAAACAAATATTTTCATTCGACTTTTCTTTTTATTTTTGTGGCTGCCTTTATTTGATATTTTTCGTCGCCATTTTGGTTTCGTGCCTGATGTGTCCTGTTTACAGGATGCGACAATATTTAAAAAAGAAAAAAATATGACATTCGGATGACAGGCAATCAAAGAATTCGAAAGTGTTAAAGTTGTTGTCGAATTGGACAAAATATGTATGCTGACTGGAAGGAAAGGGAAAATTCAAAAAGTCCTTAAATCGGATACACATTGGCACAATCGCTGGTGTAACTGCGAGAGCGAAAGTCATAAAATGGTTATGGCCGGGGCAATAGCATTAGCCATGGTAAATCAGCAGCAAATAAAGACCAGCACTTAATTCAAATTTATGGCCCATTTGCCCTGCATCTTGGCTCTCACGACCCCCCAAAGTATGCTAGCGCCACAGAATCAAAAACTGATTATGTGGCACAAAAAAATTGAGTATAAACCCTTTTCCGAAATGTAACTTTTCTGGTAATTTAAAGGCTCGATGTTTCGGCAAGGTGACATTAGCGACACGAACACGACCACCAGACAACTCTCTGGACTCTGTACTCCGGATAGTACATTGCCAGGACACACCAGGACTGGTGGTGTCTGACTTTTTTCATGGAGGCGGTTGCAGGCCTCAGTATCATTTGCTGACCCATGATCATTGTTTTTGGTTCATTCGAGTGCAAAGCCAAAAAACTTGTTCTCCGCCAGCAGATGCAGCTGAGGGGCCTTGCTTCCTGTCCGGTTCTGGTTGTGAGCTACCTAACATCTGCCCGGTGATGTCCTGGCGCCCCGCCGCTCCGCCTGGCATGTCCGACTAATAGTTTTCACTCAGGCCCATGCACTCTGGACACTGCACACTGACCACAGGACCAGAAATCAGACCAGAAACGAACACAGCACCCGGACACAGACCACTTCACTCTGCCCATTTGTCATGCGCCTCTAGCATTTTCTGATTCTCTGCCATATTTCCAAAATAATTTTATGACGCACACCGAGTGGATTCTGGTGGGCCCCCCCACTGGGCCGGGCTTAATAACCCATATAAGTCATGGTGCTTGCTCGTAATTCTCAACTTTATTAACGGAATGTTTCAAAGATAAGAGGCGTTCTTCACTTTTGTGTCCAGCAGCCCCTCGAGTCGAGTGCGATTCTGATACTACTTGAGGGTCTATGCAGAATTGTCCAAAATGGTTTCAATTCAATGAAGAGCCTGCTGCCAATGCTTATTCCATTTTAATTTAGCCGCTTTAAAAATTAGAAAAGTTTAGCTTTTATTTAGCCAAAAATAGTTTTGGCAAAACTATGCGAACATAAATTCGACAAAATGGGGAATGAATATGCACATATTTAATATCCTTTAGCATAAATTTACAGCTTAGAACAGGCCAAAAATATAAGAAAGTGTTCAGGCTTGTTAATGGATTCTAATGGCACCAAAGTGCCCCGAAGGATCAAGTGCAAAAATATATATGTATATAGAAAAGACAAAACAATTAGAAGGCTATATACAGGCCAGAAAAGAGCTTGAATATTTCACAATTTGGGAAAATATTTTGTTATCTCAATTAAGATGGGGGCGGGGTGGAAGTTGAATTCAATGGAAAATCATTTCGGTCATCAATCATGATTGGAGGCAGAGGCGGTAGAATACAAGAAAATCCATTGTGAGGAGAGAGGCCATCATCATAAGGCCATTTCTTTTCATAACTCGTTGACTCGCCATCAATTTTGCATGTATATTTACGACTATATATATATATATTTTCTTTTTATATTTATTGGGATTCGGTCGGAGTTCGTTAAATGAACAATTTGAACAAAGAAATTTTCAGTCGGTTTTTGTTCAAAGCAATTCCTGCAGCAGCTGGACAAACACGATAAGGATGCAGTTCGATTCGTTGCACGCAACTCGAGAATTCCTCCCAAAAATAGTGCAGAATAATTTACTCACATACCCGGGCAGTGTATGCTTACATGTTGAACGAAAATTTAATTCCGCAATTTACATTCGAATGCCTAGGCTGAAGTTGCAAATGGATTTTTATCATTTTCCTTCCGAAAAATGGCTTCTTGACAAGAAGTTATTGCTTTCGATTTGTGAACTTTAAGGGGCTTTTGGAGAAATAACTTTCTTAAATTTTGCAGGGCATTTTGGCAGGGCACATCCTTTATAATAATAATAGGAGTAATATGAAACGGATGATTATCCGAACAAAGAATAGACACCCAAAAACCCAGATCCGACATCGCTCTTATTATGGGTTTTATGTCCCGGGCTGCAGCTGCTGTCGCTTTGGTAATGTCATGCAAAAACTCAATAAATTTTGTGCAAACGATTTATCATGAGGTTGATTACGAAAATGCAGACACAATCACAAAAATGTGTGCCCCTCGGTGTGTGTGCGGTGTGTGTGTGTGTCATGGACACAGTTGCATGCATAAAATAATATGGCAATATTATAATAGACCTACAACAATGGCAGGAGCCACCCTAGGGCTGCCATTTTTCACATGTCGGGGCATTGATTTGCAGTTGCTACACAAAATGGCGGCCGGGTACCGTTAGTAACCCACTAATGGATTGCTGCCAGCTCCCCCCCTCCCCCTCCAGTGTGTAATGTGGGTTCAAGAAAGGTTATAACTAAATTAGCATAAATTCCGGCACCCAAAATTGACAATTCTCGTTCATGAGCCGAGGCAAGTGTCAAGTAAAGGCCGTAGGTACGTCCTTTCACAATTAGATATTGGCTCAGGTTTCGCTTTGATTTACGAGGTGGCCGAGGCTCGGCTGAGTGAGCGGCATACTAATTAATAGATTAATATTTTATAATCGAATTTCGGTCGTGATTTGCATACTCGGCTCGGTCTGACATGGCTTGCAGGTTACTGGCAAGTTAACTAATTTCATCGGAAATATTAACTGCCCATTGTCAGAGCAGCAGTCAAGGAAATGCAATCTACTTGCCATCCAGTGCACCTTGCCGTTGCGCTTTCGTCCTGAATCCGACAGGATTCCGTCCCAATGCATCTGTCAAAGTGTCTGCCAGAATGAAACGACATGCAAGTGCAAGACCCGGTCCGGTAAATTAATTAATTCTATTGTCGGAGAGAAGACTCTCTCTGTTCTGACGGCCGTCCTGTTCGTAATTTCATTAAAGAGGTCTGAAAGCATTCCATGCCCACACATACACTTCCAGTGCTGATATGATGTCCTTGTATAGATTGCATTATCAATTTAATACGAGCATTTATCATTTTTGGCCACATTTTTGTTCCCAGAGCTGTGTTCTGCTGCCGTTCCTATGGAGAACAATGACAAGTCCAGTCTAATTTAATAGACTTAAGCTAATGGACTAACAATCAACTCAAAGAAGTCTGAAACATTCTTATTGGCAAATATTGACACAAATGAAAACTAAAGTCTGAATTCAGCGAAAATGATAAGTACATTAAAAGATGCGACGAAACTGCATAATTCGAAATGGCATTATTTTAATGGTAATGCGATTTATTGCATGATTACTTTGAGATATTTTATTTGATTCTTTGGGGTACTTTAAGCAAGCATTTCATGCAAAAACAATACGAATTCCCCAAAAGCTTTTTCATATAATATTGTGATACACATCTGTTGATTATTTCCAGAACTTTTAGCAAGAAACGGTTTTCCCAAAAACCCAGCAATTACCCAGAAATTTATTTATAAATTTATTCATACTATAGCTTTTCTTACGCACTTCAGGGACTTGAATAAGAAATTTCTGATAAGGAATTGTGGTTTCACAAAAAATAGCTTATGATTGAAGCATGCGTTGGAGTGATTAGTTTTTTTTTTTTTTAATCTTTGGAATTGCAGAGGAATTTTTTATGCAGAGGAATATTGTAAGGTTCCTTCAAAGTCTCCAGAGATAGATTGAAGAGTTTAAGGAGAGGTTTGCACAGTGCCTCGGTGCAGTTAAAATATAAGGTTGGTCATTGACGGTAGATTGGGAAGAAGAGGCTGTCTCATTACAATACTGAATTGCAAGTTTAAATAATATAATTATAAATACTGAATTTATTATTATTATTTATTTTTATTATTGAAGTACCATTGTAGCCACTGTACCAGGGAAGCGAAGAAGAGAGCTTAAAGATAGCGATTTGTGATAGATAGATAAGAATCTCTACTGAAATATAAATAAAAATAGTTTGGATTATAAGTTATAAAATACAAATATTTAAAAAAAACGCAGTGCGAAGAAAAACTACGTCCGTTCTCTTTAAGATACAGAAGTGACTCATAAAATGAATAATAATTACATGAATAAATATTTTGTTCATGATCCTCTAGAGAATTAATATTGCGATAAAACCGTCCAACGGATCGCTATATAACTCTCCTTCCACTTCCATAGAGTTCAGTTTCATTTCGATCGGCACTCAATCAACCAAGAATATGAAATATTTCCAAGTAATCCTTATTGTCCTGGTGGCGTTCTTCGGACTCTCAATGAGTATTAAAATGTGAGAATAAAGTTAACTAAAATAAATACATAAATTAATACGTGTCTATTACAGGCCGCAATCCCAAATGGGCAAAGTGTGGAAGTGTCCTCGAAAAGAAATCATCAATGGCAAACTTTAAGATCCTTTAAGATACATACAAACGATCCAACATAAATGTTCCTAATTAGTCGTACCAATTTCATAAAAATATGTTTCTTTTAATAAAAATCTAAGCTGCAAACATAAACAAAAAATTGTGCTAATTCTATCTTTCATTTCTAACAATGTAAGTAATAAAAATTATAAAAAAATAAAAATTTCAAACCAACTTTGTAATTAAACCAGTTTGGATGCACGGGGAGTGTCGCGTTATTTATCCAAACCCGATATTATAGCAAGCGATCGCCCCGAACGCATGCCAATCAAAAGTGATTAGAAAACAAGTTCTACGATTCTTCAGAAGAGACGCATTCAGTCGAGTTCAAGTGGAATTAGCAGTGCGGCTAATTGAACCTGAAATCAGAGAATCGCAGAATCAGAGGCGGTGGGATTTTCACAATCAGACGTAGGGCAATACCACACGTAAAATCAATAATGCGGTTTTGCCCGACTGATAACAAAAAGTGCCGGCCATAGGCACTCTGGGGTATATAAGCTCTGGGATGTCACTGGCAGAGACATCAGTTCAGTTCTCGCTTCTGTTCCAGCCACTTGCAAGATGAAATTCCTCTCGGTTGCCTTCCTCCTCGGCCTCCTGGCTCTGGCCAGCGGTGAGTGTTACCCGAAATGAGTTTATTTAAGCCATTTAACTATTTTATTGCCCCAATTAGCCACCCCCCTGAACCCGGGCAATGTCATCATCAATGGAGACTGCCGGGTGTGCAATGTCCATGGCGGCAAATAAGGCAACACACACTGGACTATATGGCACTGGATGTACATACATACATACATATATTTGATATTCTTATAAATAATTCCTTATCAACACTTGTTCGGACCTATTAAAATAAATTCCCACGCTAATCGCTATGGCATGATGTAAAGCATATTTCGATTTAATCTCTGACCTATTTCCACCATATATGGGATCTGTGGCGGGGCATTAACATTTCATTTCATTAATGCCCGAAGCCCGAAATTGTTGGCCAGCACTGCATTTATTTTCTGGGCGCGATGCAGTTCATTGATTTGTTGTAAAATTGTGGCATAATTCCATTTATTTGCTGTTGCCGCATTGTTGGCTGCTTTATTGTCTGGATTAAGGAACATAATGTTCGCTTAATATGCATATAACTGTTATGTTAATGCGCCACTGACAACCCCACCATCCCAGCGGGGGAGGTCCTTTCCACCACTCAGCTTGGGGCAGGGAGTGCCGCTATCACTGATTGCCATTTTTTCGTTGATGGCATTTGCATTGATTTATTAGCACTTGCCAATAGCCGGCTGGCAATGTGCCGCATATTTTCAAGCGTTCGCTTATTTTTCGCCAGCCAACCACATCAACACTACTCTCTGAAAATTGATAATAATTAATGCGATATTTTCATTAAAAAATTGTAGTTGTCGGCCGGCAGGCTGGCTTGTTTTCATTTTGACTTTGCGGTGAAAATTGTAATATTATTATGTTTCGATAATTTAAGCATCGAAATAAGTCTTATTAAGGCGCACATACATAAATACCAATTAATTTCAACATAATGATTTTAACGATCCCAATGCCCGTCAATTGCCTTTAGAAATAATCTCCGCATTGATTTTATTATTTCCCAAAAATATTGAAGAATATTTTAATCCATCCATGGTGGAATATTTGAGGCTTACCTGCAATGAAAAAATAATAATATCGAATATTACCACTTTATTTATATGAAATTTCGTTTATTGAAAATAAATGAAAGGATTCAAAAATTCTAAACTGTTCATTTTGGACTCTATTTAAATTCGGATTCCGCCTCAATTGATTTCCGCTCCAATTGAGTATGTAGATTTATGTCCCAATAGTGCCAATCATCAAAATGCATTCTTAGTTCCCCTTTTGTTGGTTCCTTTCGATTGAAAATACAAATTTCTTTTCACTTTTGGAACAAACCGAACCACAAAGGGAGTCATAACGAGAGAAGGCGGCAGGAGGTTGAATCCTCAATCAAAATGGACTACTAAGAGGCAAAATATTTCCAGCTTCCCAAAAAAAAAAATCATATCTGCACAGTGCATAATTTTAGTGCAAACTTTGGGCACTTTATAAAAATAAATTACACAAATATATACTGCTACAATATAAATTAATTCTCTATTTAGTCATTTATAGTAATGTTAATTAAATGGTTTCTTTTCAATTTTTTTTGTTAATTATAATATGATCGTAAGCTTTATGTTTACAAATATTAAATATTTTTCCTCAGTGCCCTAGGGCGTGTGGTTTCCCGGGAACCAGAAGTTGGGGCGTTGACTGCATTTCATTTTGCCTTGGCAACCAGCCGCCTAAAAGGCAGCATGCTGGGCGACTGAAAGCCGCAGAATGGAGCCGAGCCAAAGGGCTAAGGTTTGGCCATTTTAGCTTCCCAGGCCATTATCGCATAATCTCGGTCGGGCTCAGGGCCTTGGCATCATTTCGGGCCATTTCTCATCTTCGGCTTCTGTGCAGCTCTTTTTTTGTCCGATAATGACGTTAATGATGGGGCCATCGATGTGTTGCATACTTTTTGGAGAGGCCTGGAAACTCCAAACGCTTTTTCGTTATTTAAGACAGAACGCCTTGCTTTTTTAACCCACTATAATATATTCTTTAATCGTTATGCCGTTGGAATAAACATTTTACAGTATCAACTCGCTTAAACACTAAAAACAAAAGCCAACACAGAGCTAAGAAAAGAGGAATAAACCGCAAAGCCCCTGCTTTACACCCAAACGCCCTCCTCTGACCTTTCTCGATGGCTGTTTAGCATAAAATTTACTGCACCGAGAATCGTTTGACGGTCCACGTTGGCCTTTCCTGGCCCAGACCCGTAAATCCTACTAATCAAATTTATTACCCATATAGCGGCAGGCCAACCGCAAGCCCAGCCACCCCATCACCTGCCCGTCCCTCATCGCTTTCTCAACATCCTTTGAACTGGACGAGTCCTGGCCGGGGTCGGGGCCTCTTCAAATGCCTTGGCAATATGCATATTAAATTTAATTAGAGAGACGGGCAAACATAAATCCAGCCACTGGTCGATGCACCGGGCTACCAAAGCAATGTTTCCAAAGGAGCACTAAACTTTCAGCTAAATACTGAAAAAAGGGTTTTTAAATCCTTCTCTTTAAATATTCAACAACAGCTAGTAGCATAGGGCCTTCTTTCAATATGGGTTCATCATTAGGATTGATACTTTCATTTTAAAATTCTTCAAGCCCAATGTCTGAAGTATAATGTTTCCATTTAGATGAACTACCCCTTGAATGATATGTATTTCGAATAGCCCCAAATGTGGTGGGCTTTTGGGCTAATTTTCATTATTTTACTGCCACTTTTCGAGTGGTGGGACTTCAGTTAATTGCCACACAGGCCCAGGCCTGCAGCCCAACAATTTGTTGTTTGCACTCAATTTAAATGGAGTCTGAGCCTGGTCTCAGGTCTCAGGCCTCAGGTCCCTGTATGGGGTATACTCTGATAGAATTTTTGCTCATTTTATGCTCTTTCCGGACTTGCCATGAATGTGACATTAATGAGCTCTTAGCTTATCCCACAGGCAAACGGCCTACGCCAGCTTTATGGCTATAATTTGTCCTTGACTTTCGGAGCGGGAACCTCAGTATGTTCATAATTAAATTGTTATTTGGAGAGAGGGCAAATGTGGCCTGCTCATTTGAAGGTTATAAAAGGTCGCCCACACCGCGATAGCCCCACTTATATGTGTTCGAGCGGTTACCCGAGAGGGATTAAAAAATTACGTTTATACGTAAATGGAATCCCATTTTGAGTCTGGACATGGCAGCCTTTGTTGCTCCATCAAAAAGAAGACCAGTAGATGCTAAATGGCATCCTGTCCGGGTGAGTAAAAGTTTTTGATTTTCCAGCAGAAGCGCAACTTAGTAGCAAGTAGCAAGCTGCTCGAAAGTTCATTCAATGGAGAACATTTATTATACGTATCAGGAGCATTAAGCAACAACTTTTTATGGAAATCCCCTTCATTATCTACAATGAAGTGTGGATTTAATTTGATTGCCAAAGGTATTAAAACAGTGAGCGGCCCTCTAAGGTATCATTAAAACGGGACGAGGGTCAGGAAATAAGCCAAATGAGATTTCGCATGGAATGGAATTACTTAAAAGTTAACGCGCGTCAAACAGGTCTTATTAATAAGGTTAATTTTTAAAATAAGTTGACTTCTTATGCACTAAAAGGATCTAAAGCTGGTCGGGTCGATTGGGTGCTTTATTATAATAAAAAAGCTTTCTGCAAGATATAGCCATCGCTGAGGGCCATATTGTCCTCAAGTGCTTTTTCATGATTTTGAGGGAAAAATTTCCCCCTAAAAATTACACAAAAAATTAAAAAACAAATATTTTGTTTCTAAATTTTGTTGAAGGATGGTAGAGAACAATTGTGGTGGATCCTTTGGCATTCCTTGAGGCATGCCGCTCAAGAATCGGATGGAACCCCTGAGGGTCAAGGTGTCCTTCCAAATATATTTCACGATTCTGAAGTAGCGGAAACTACTTTTTCCTCCAGAAAATTTCACAAAAAATCTAAAAAATATGTTGTTCCTAGATTTTTATGCAGAATGGTGGAGAATCGATCCACAAGTCTATTGAAACATTCCGCTCAAGAATTGGGAGGAAATTGGCCAATATATAGCCATAATTGGCGGAAATTCCTTTCTGTTTCACACTTTCGACAAAAATTGTAATGTCCTCATTGTAATGATAAGGGTTTAAAATGAAGAATATGTTTTAAAATACATTTAATATAAATAAATTATGAATGAATGTATATCGTTGCAGTATATAAATAACTAAAAGCCATAATTATGTTATCAAACCCCCCAAATTCATTAAAGTCTTATCGCACTCCCTGGAAGCTCCCAGGCCGCCCAATTGGCAGCGCCAGATTGTGATTTATATGCCTCATGGAGTGCATCTCATAAATCTCTGTGCCGCCCCGCACAGCCCACACTTACAAGCTCGTTTGGTGTCAACCTCAACCTCCGGGGAACACCTCAATGTGTCTATGATGAGGCGGCGGTGGCGCACCATTTACATACATGCCGCCAATTGGTGACGCGATTCGGGGGCGCCATAATGACGTTGCATGCAGCATGCGGCAATCAACAAGAATATATACAAACAAACATGCAACGCACAGCGCACGGCACACACGGAGATTTTATCTAAATCAATTCAATGAATGCTCAAAACCAAATGCAGGCAACCAGATGCAGACAGGCAGAAGGAAGTTACATCCCGCATGGGTTGATGGGCCAAGCAGACCTAAAAATACACAGAATCCCAGAACACAGAACTTGGAAGTGGGAACTCGGGAAGTGGGACTGGATATACAAAATAGAGAGTACCGGAGCGAATGCTCCTGTATTCGTACAGGGGCTCGAAACTCTCCCCCGTCGGAAAGGCAAACACAATAACAGAATCAGAATCAGACAGCGATAAGAGAAACAGAAACTCAAATTAAATTAAAATCTTTCAGTTTCAATTACGAGTTTTTGTGTGCGCCACTCCAATTCCGACATACAAAACACAAATTGCATTCAAAATGCATTAAAAGCAATTTGCACGAAAAATTTGCATAAAACCGTACCGTAGTAGTATCACAGATAGAGACAGATATAAAGGGATAGAAAGTGACAGAGACTGAGACTAGGGCTGGCTGAGATTGGGGGCTGGGGACTGAGGCGGTTGGCAGTGAAGAAACAAAATTATATTGCCATCAATTATAATGGCAATGACAAAAAGCAAATGCAACACAAGGTGAAGTTGAAGGAACTTTTCGCAGGCCGAGCGACGAAAAAAAGGGCGTGTCGGTGGCCAAGAGGGATGCCCGAAACGAAAGAGGGCAGCCGTATAAATAGAAATGGCAGATATGCAGTAAAAATTGCAGTGTTGCCAAGTGCAACGAAAATAAAAACCGAAACACAAGAAAGATACACTGGGGGTTGTTGGGGTGCCGTAAGGGGGCGAAAGTTAAAGAAACAAAAAATGGGAAAGTAAGGGATGTCATCGTGAGACAATAAATTCGTAAATTAATTTATTTTATTTTAGAAATTATGACTTACATTGTATTCTTTTAGATAAGGTACACTCTAACTCATCTATCTTATGATCTTCTACAATTTCCTTTGGCCGTACGATATGCGGCAGCTCTCCCTTAGTCGGTTGGGTGGAGCCTCACGGAGAGGGAGAATAAGTGCCACATTTTAACTTACGATTTATGCACAATTTGCAACAAATAAAATAGAACAATAAAATATATATCGGCAACCAATTTGATTCATCCACCATCTCTAATCAATGAAAAGCGTTTCCTGGATTGCGGCTGACTATGCAAATTTGTTATTGTTGACGCTGTTGGTGGTGCAACACGGACATGCATCAAAGGTGCAACCGATTGCTGTTGCTGTTCTTGCTCTGGCTCCGGCTCCGGCTGGCTGTGCTGTGTTGTGTTGCACTCAAGGCGGCGTCAGGAGGACGCATGTGGCAGAGGGATGCTACTTTCCTGTATGGGCTGGCCCAGAGACAGACAGACAGACTGCTACTAGGAGGGTGGGGCAGCAACTGAGAAGGCGGCAGGGGCAGATTGGCGGGCCAGACAGATTGCAGTTGCAAGCAGCCGGCGCCTGCTGCTGCCGCACTGCCCCGCCCTTTCGACAGCGACATTGTCGAAGGTGTTGGAATATCCCGGCAATGGGGGCTTTTGTCCCATCGCCTTCCTGTTGGCCTGTTGGCCTCTCGACCGAACTCGACCCCCTCCTCTCACAGAACATTGAATTATTGCTTGCTGCATGCTACAAATCAGCTATAAAGTTGCCTCTCCGGTGGTGGGCCACCAAATGGTGGCAATGCAGCAGCAGCACACAAGCGATATCTGTTGGATAAATATTGTTCTACTTGTTCAACAGAACTCCGATTGATCTTTAAATTAAATTTGCAATCTTGTTTATAAGTTTGGTGTTTGGGAAGCGAAGAGTAAACGGATTAAAATCGAATTGGTAAACATATAGATTCAAGATCTAATATTTCCAGTTTCTACTTGATTTCCCAAGACAGATGCTTCCCAAAAAGGTAAATATTTCTTTTTCGAATACTTATTAACAAAAGAAATGAGGAAAAAGTGCACTCGGGATGAATAATGTAACCTATAAGTGTACAGCACGAGTCCTGTCTTTTATACTTGCTGAGAGAACAAAAAATAAACTGTTTTCCCATGGAATAAAAAAAAAGGGAAGGAAACCCTCTATTCAGTTTTTCCATTTTCCGCACTTCCAGAAGTTGTTGCGCCATTGTGTAAACTTATTTCCTTTATCCGCAGCCATTCACTGGGATTTGTTGGGCGAGTGTATACTCTGCTAATTGGAGCGGAAAATTAGCAAGTTTTATTGATTCGCTGCAAAAGATTTATTGTTCCCCGCAGACTTATTATACACTACGCCCTATCAAGCTCTCTATATCCTAAATAAAACTGCAGACAAGTTTACTCAGCTTCGGAACTTTTTCGCTGTAAATCTCCGATTGCGATTTAGCGAAAACCTACCAATCTTCATCATGAATCTATTCAGCCATGATTCGCGATTACTATATCGATTTCATCAAATAAATGTTGCGGAAATACAGCAATGCACGGGGGAACTGATGAGTTTTATTTGCATTTCACTATACTCTTTTTTAATTTGTATTTTCATTATTGTAAAAGCGGATTACAAAACATCTCCGAAAGCCCCGCAGGAATGGCTGTCGCACTCGACCGAACATGAAAAATCCCCTGCAGCGATATTAAATTTTTAAACAAATAACAAAAAAAAAAAGAGACAAACTCCCCCCACTAAATCGGTCATGATATATACATATCCTTGCCTTCTCATCCTCTGTCTAAACAAAAATGCAACTCAGCAAAACAAAATAAAACTTATTTGACTCTTTTGAGTACCCTGCAGATGAAAATGGAGTGGGTTTATTGGACTTTTAGTTATTTTCCATATAACCAGGGCTTGCTATTGAAAATAAAACAAATAACAGATCCAACTTTATGAAATTTTCAACAAAAATATTATAGACTCTGTAGTAAAGTTGTAGAAATAAAACCCCCGAATACTTAAGAATTATGCCAAATTACTGAGTTCTACTTCGAGTCGAGACTGTCGCTGGGCATTTTTCTCTGCTTTTTGTTGCTAAGTAATATGTTTTTCATTTTGGCATTTGCCGCAAACACTCCAAATGCATTTGCCATTCCCCAGATTTGGCTCTTCCTTATTTTTGTGTGTTTGTGTGTGTGTGGGGGTGTGTGCATGAATGTTTTTATTGAAACCATGAATGGGGGTGTGTTGGGCAATGTGGGTGGTTGGGTTGGTTGGTCCTTTTCGGAGGGGTATGCTCCTGCCGGAAGCGTGGATTTTTAATGCATGCTGGCTTGCCATGCTTGTGTGAAGTTTCCTTTCGGCGATGATGCGAACGTAGACACATGTTTCTATTGCTCTTACTTTAGTTCCGTTCCATTTCGCTTGCCCCGAGGACACAGTGGGCGTGGCGACAAGAGGGCGTGTGCCATATATCGGAACGTCACACGTGGTGTTTGCTTGTTTTTTTTTTTAGTGTCCCCATTTAGTGCTTTGGTTTATAAAAAGGACTAAGTATAGGGGTTACTATTAGGGGTTTTGCTAAAGGAAGTAGGATACTTTTGTTACAAAAAAATAATAATTTTAGAGATATATATTTTTAGATTTAAACATAGTCCTATCTCTTTGATAATTTTCTTATATTTTTAGCATCTCCTTGGAACCAACTAAAGCAACACACACATAAAGTGACATAAAAAGTGAAGACACTTTAGACTTTAAGGATTCAGGTGCAACTTGACATTTTTACCGTTTGCTTTTCCCAACTCCCGCCAAAGTAAATCTGCGACAAAAGCCGCAACAAAAGAAAAACTGCGAGTTAGGGAGAACTTAATCCTGGCGGCGAAGAATGCCGTGACAAATAGTTCTCCCTGTCAGTGCCTCCTCCTGGAGGGAGGACTCCACCTTAACTCACTTCATGCTATATATGCATTACGGGATATGGACTGGCTCAAGTCGGGAGATAAGGGCAAGGGGATATAGGTATGTGCATATAGCCAAGTTGGATCACGTAGCGAGGCGCGATTTTGTCACTAGCAACTGCAGCTTACTTTCGACACGTTCACGTCGAATGCATTTGCAACAACCGCACCGCACCGCCCAAGCTCCTTGCCCCCTCCCCCCTACCGAGCTCCCGAGTATCCAACCAGACAGACATTTACATTTGGTCTGGCTGGCAGCCCCCCCTGCCACATGCCTCATCCTCCAGTTGCCCATTTAGAGTGGCTCAACAGATACAAATGTATCTCTGCTGAACGTTGCGTGTGTGTGGCATGCAACGCCCCTGAAAAACACTTTGCCGGCGCCTCTCCCCCGGCCAGCTCTGGCTGCAGGTTGTGTTTACACTTGAATATTTTTCGTTTTATAGCAATGCGGTTGCCCCGACTGTCCTGTCCCGCACCCTCGTCCAGATTGCCGGCACTCATCGTTAAGGTTTTTTGTAAAGTGTAATTAGTCTTCCCCTGGCCCATGGACCCATGGACCCAGGTCCCTAGTTTTTTTTTATTTATTTTTGGATGCTCACACCCTTTATGTTTTTTGTGCCGGACTGGGCTGGAATAGTTTTGAAAATCCTTTGCGGCTAACACTAATTTGATGGTTTGGCATGTTTAATTTTTTGGTCTTTGTTTCCACGATTATTGTCCAGGGGGCGTCCTCGGTCATCGGTCAAGAGGTGAAATCAACATAATGTGAAAATAATTGTTGTGGAAAAACATTTTCCTGTTGGCTGGCAGGCAGGAGCGGGCAGCCCAGACACTGATTGAACT
This sequence comes from Drosophila atripex, assembly GCA_035045925.1. Lineage (NCBI taxonomy): Eukaryota > Metazoa > Arthropoda > Insecta > Diptera > Drosophilidae > Drosophila > Drosophila atripex. The sequence continues at coordinate 14,571,303 of JAWNOP010000070.1, forward strand.
AATTTCGCTTTTAAACGAATCTGGTTAGCCAAACATGGTTGTAATAAATGTCCGAATATTATCCGATAAATGGCGGTAATTGTTATAAATACTATTTAAACGGGAATATCAAGTATCCGATCCAAAATGTAATTTAAAGGTTTAATCGGCTGGATTTAATATCGGCTTCTAAGCCAAACAATAAGAAGCTAAATTTGCTGGAGCGAAGCAATCAACATTTAGCTTTTCATTTTCTACTTCAGCAAAAGTCGATGATGGTTACTGTGAAAACAATTGAATTCAATTACTTAACGAAACTGTGTCGAATTCTGAACACACACACGAGCAAACAGAGATGGGAAAGATATATATATATATATATATATTCTTTTCCCCCCAAAATGGAGCTCGGATCTGATGGGAGGGAGAGGTCTTCGGCAAAGGATTGAATTGCAGGGGGATAGAGGAGTGGGGCGAGTTTATAATCGTCACATGTGTGCTGAACTGCAACTGTTGCACGGGCGCAGAAAACAGATAAAGATACGGATACAGATATATTTGTATTCGTATCTCTCGCACAAAAGCCATCGCCAGTTGCTGCCAACAAATGCGCTTAAGCAGACTGTCAATTTCATTTGAACTTTTTGCTTCATTCCACTTGACTGTCTGTATCTGTAAGATACGTGGCCTGCCCCTGCCCCATCCCCATCCCCATCACCATCATCTCCCATTGTCTGTCTATGCACCACTATGCTCCCCATAATAAATATGTGTAATATAAAACTTTGATGGTAATTATTTTCCAGCACAACACCCGCATAGAATTCCCACATGGGAGGCGGGAGCCATAAATTGAAAACCCCGGGACTCCATGTTCGGGGGGCATCCGAGTTCTCGGCTCCGAATAGAGGGAAAAGCTGCAGAGAGCCCGGGATGGGTGTGAAAAATGAAAAGCATCCATAATCTAATTTTATCATTATCACAGCTGTCTGTGACGTCACACGTCGCATGTGCAAGAAATGTCTCAGTTGAAATAAAATGGTGAAAATTAAAAGGAAATAAGAGACAACATAAAGGTTAAGACTCGACGATTCTCAGTCTTGCTGCTAAATATATTATTCTAGAGAATAAACAGAAAATAATTTAAACTGCAATTATTCTAATGACTTGAAGTGTTTTGTTTCCATTTATTTATTCCATCCATTTTGAAACTACTGGTATCCCCGTATACCTCAAAAACACCCTTAACTACAGGATATTGAAGTGGCGCCCTGTCAGCGAAATGGGAAAAGTGTATTATTGTGTAAGAAAAATCGCCTGGCACTTGACTTTGCCGGCAGCCAAGGCAAAACTGCAGCTATTTCATGCTGTTTTCATGTGATTTTTTTTTTGTCAGTCCACCACCACCACCACCACCCCCTGAGGCACACTGAGAAAAAAAAGAGTGGACAGAGTGGCAAAGGGAGTGGGTGACCATTCAGCATCCTTAGCATGCTTAGCGCTTCTCCGGTTGTCCTTGTGCTTATTGTGCAGCTCGGCTTTCCTGTGTCTGAAGTTAAGTGCAACTCCAACATTGTGCAGCAAGGAGATAGCACGACATTCCATTGTTGTGTGCTGACTACTCCCTGAAAAGACTTAATTCACCCCACTCAGCCTGGAAGCCAATGTGGAGGGGGGGGGGGAGGTCCCCTCGATAGGGTCTATCCTTTGAGTGGGGGGGGGCATCTAACCGACTCTATTACGAAGCACTGTTGTTGTTGTTGGCCGTTTTTACCATTGCATTCAACGCAAATGGCGACAACATTCAGACACTTTGCACAAAAACCCGGAGAAAAATGGTTCCCTTGGGGGGCAAGGTGAGGAGCCAAGCTTCCACATCCACATCCACTCCCATGCCCACTGCCATGAAAAATCCCACAAAACTTTAATTTGCTAAGCTGTTGAAGCCAAATGCAGCGCAAAAGTCAAAAGGTGAGCCAGAACTCGCCCGGAACAGGGATCAGAGGGTCATGGCAAAAAATACAAAAAACTCTCTTCCATTTGCAAGTTTGCCTTTCACTGAATATTGGTAACTTTTTGAAGCGTTGTACGTACGTACTTGTTTCCAGCTGGTTACGTCAAAGTCACTTAATTTTAATCAACATACCTGGAACGAGAAAGAGCGTAACATTTGGTTAGAAATCTCGAATGTTAACATGCCAAGTCTAAGCTATTAAGTTACGTGTTAAGACAACTATTAAATCAAAACAGTCCACTTAGAGAATGTATTTATCATATCGCCGCAGAGCATCCATAAAACACTTGGCACGATAGCCATCGCTCCCAAGAGCTAAAGAAAACAATCATTAGACGAGTATCCATTTAAACCAAACCTATCCCAGAACAATTAAAAACACCTCCCAATCACACACTCACTCGCACAACCAATTAAAAATGCACAAGAAACTCGTAAACGATGTCCGAGACAGGTCAGGTGCTCACGCATGTCAGCACTAATTACGGGTCGATTGGACTGTGCTTTCTCAACGGCTCCGGAAAAGAGGTAAGAAATCAATTGTCGGCACCGACCAGACACGACCAAGTCAGTCAATGAACCGCTGAGCGCGGGGGAGTGACATGCAGCCAGTCGAACAATGCTGACCTCGACCCCGCGATCGGAACACGCCCTCGCCGCCGTAATTCATGCATCATTAAACCAGGCCAGAACACAAACAAACGCCATCGCCGACTCCTACAACAGTTAAACAATAATAGCAATAATAATAATAAGAACAATGGCAGCCGCAGCAGCCAGCAGATGCTGTAATTAATTCTATGAAATTTACGAGCGGCCAGAGTGCGGGCCGATAAACTCCAGACGCTGACCAGATGACCCAATGGCCCAAGTGGTTAAGCTCGAATATCATTAATGGAAGGCTTAACATTTACTTGAATGTGTTTAAAACTTCTGAAAAGGCCTTAATTAGAACTCATTCGACGGAAAAGAATAAAGGTTTCCCATTTATTATTTATTTATTTTTTTAAATCATTAGATAAAATCTAGAAAACAAAACTCAGCCAAATTGGAAAATTTTTAGAAGACTTTCTTTAGTGGCCTCTATTTAAGCATCCCAAAGTATGCAACAAAAGAAGATCAAATGGAAGAAGACTACCGGGTATCTTCTGGTCAAGAAACTTGACAAGCAAGTCTTGTGTTTTTATATTCAAACTAAATTTAATCTTCTATTAAATTATTCATAATTAATCAGAAAGCTAATACCCGACACTGATTGGCAAATCAACAACAAAGTTAATATGTTTATCTCGTGATTTATCGGACACGATTCAAATGCAGATTTGCTAGCAAATTTTTCGTGACCATAAATTTGTCCATAAAGTTGCTGGCCTGCCGCTGTCAGCAGAACGAATTTTTATGCCCGGACTCCTGGACTCAATGAACGATTTATGTTGCAGCTCTGTCTTCCCTGCCACACACTCCCAACTCACACTCGTGCACGTCACACACATTTGCTAAATGTTTACATGGCTAATTATGATTTATTTGAGCAATCATTTTTCTCAACTGGGTCTGTGTCTGCCGACGGAGCCCGCTTTCAGAATAGAAACAAAGTCTCCAGCAGCGGTCTGCTTCTCATCTTCTGGCGCTGTCTCTTTCACATCTGCTGCTCTCTTTCTCTGGTGGGTGATGGGTGGTTTAGTGGTTGGGTGGTTGGTCCTCCTCAGCAAGGACATGGTCGCACTTACAGCCGGCACTCAGACCGACTGTCCCCTCGGCTTCTTTGTTTATCTAAGTTAATTACAGCAAAACATTTTTAGGGTCGTTCGCTGCCATCCCCCTCTCTCTTTCCCTCAGTGTCACCCTGTCTCTTTCTAGCGGTTTCTGGCATATTCACGCATGTTTGGGTGCGGACAGTTCCGCTGATTAATTGCCGCTAAGCATACAAGCCGCCATTATTCAGCCGCCATCGCACAAAGGCCTAAATATACACAGGCCCGAAAGCATTACGCGGCCGGGGTAGTAACGCTCTATATGAACCGGATCCATATTAATGGTAAAGTGTAAGGAAGACTAATAAACAGGCATATTTTGAGGGCTATCTAGTGTCTTTATCTTATCGTATCTTCACGTTTTAAGGAGAAGAAACTAAAGCGAAAGTTATCCATTATCTTTAAAGGTCTCTTATTTTATTTCCACGCAACCCAATCGAATTATTTCTGGCCCAGCCGACCATTAATAACAATAATCAATCACAAACCCATGACTACATATATGCCACCCTTTGAACTTTATGAATTCAGTCGATCGAATCGGGCAATCACAACAGCTGGCTGTCCGGATGACCTTATAGAACCCACAAGGTAGTCCCAAAATGCCAAAACAAACAAGCCAACACGCAATGGCTTCTTGGAGATTTAATTTATTTGTTATTTGTAGTATAGTTTGGTGCGGCCAATTTAATACAATTTTCTTTGATTGAATTAAATGCACCAGCAGCTGAGATGTGCGACTAGACTGCTCTGGACTTTGGTCGGGAAACGAATCCGAAAAATATTGAAATGCAGATGGGAGCGAAAATAATTTCCGCTAGCCCCTCGCTGGGCTAGGTGGTGGGGATTGATTGTCGAGTGACGTGGCCAAGTGGCCACGTAGACTGAGTCCTGCCGCCTGCATCCCTGTTTCGGCTCCTATGTGGGCCGGACCTGCCCTCTGAGCTTGCCACTCATTGTTTGCTAGTTGGCCAGCTCTACTGGCCTCTGACCGGGCAAGCAAGGAGCAAGTCGGCTGCTCGCCCAATGAATAAAGAAACAAACAAACAAGAATTTTGTACGCTTGACTGCATGTCTGCATGACCGAATGAATGAATGAATGACTGTGTGAGTAAGTGAGTGAGTGAGTGAGTGAGTGACTGACTGAATGGCTGGGTGAGTGGTGGGCGAGGGAGTGCAAATGGCTGAATGAATTGTCGGTGGGTTCTATAAATCAACTTGGCGTTTATCTCAAAGCAAATAAGTCAACAGTGTAGACGGGATAGCAAAATGCAATGTGAATGTGAATGAGAACGAGAATACGAATGGGTATGGCTGGGGGCATGGGTATGGGTGTGCTAGTGCAGGCTGAACCCTGGGAATGAGAGTGACGGGGGTGGTCCTGTTTGTGAAGAGGTCAGGGGAAAGTTTTCCGAGCCCGAGTGTGTGTCGGTGTGTGATGACATGGACGATTTAGTTGCGCATCCGTTGGCAGATTCAAGTGACCCCATCAACCTCAAGCTCCTCCACAGATACGAAATGAAGATTTTGCACTCGACAGACTCCAGTTGGAATTATAAAAGTTTGCAATTCGGTATTGTGGAATAGAATTCACTGAATCTGCAACCAAGTTCTGAATATTTAAATCAATTTAAATGGAATCTTTTCCCTCCACCTCTAACAAAAATAAAATAATTAACTATTTACTACGTCTGTGAATGTTTGAGTTAACTATAGAATTAAGGATTGTATTCTCATTTCATTTCGAGATAAATGTTCGACAGGAACAAGGAATAAAAGGTCCCCCTGGGTGTAAACTATTTTAAGCTTCTGGCCCAAATCAATCTAAACAATTATTTACAATCGCTTTCAGACCAATATGGTAATGTAGCGATTAAAATACATACATGTATGACCGGATGGAGCGTCAGCTGTTCGAATTATATTTTGTGTGCACACAGGACATTTGCCAGCAGGACCTGTGTATCTTATTGATACATTTAGGTCATTGGGCTCAGGAAATTCGGGTGTGCAATAGAAATTCGTCATTGAGAGTACGCCTTTGTGGAATTACCGCCCCACCCCACATAAATGCAAATGCCTGCTCCGAAAAATGCTGTAAGCTGGTATTTGTCGCTCCAAGCCACCGAGGCTCTGTCAAAGTGCGGCTCTTGCCAATTTGACAGCCAACTAATCGATGGCGAAACATTTGTCCAGACACAAAGCCAGCCTAATGCAAACTCCGGGCCCCAATCGGAATCGGTCGGTGCGGAATCGTTACCATCTCATAAAAGATGCACATTGTATCTCATAGTATGTGCATCAAACCATCTCGGCACGTTGCAGCTTACGTTGTCCCCAGCCCTGGCTGGGACCACTGCCACTCTCTTAATGTGCATTTGGGCCAGCATTTGCATTAAAAGCGGACCAGACCAAAGTTTCGGGCGGACATGCTACACGGAGCACCTAACTGGGCTTTCAAATCACCAGGCACTTTGGTCTCGGAACACTGGAAATTATTATTGAACAGAAATATATTGAATCTTGTCGGTCTGTCCGCCTATCTGGTTATTATTATTTTACTTGCTTACTTTAAACTCAAGATACTTGAGATTTTTTCACTAATATTTATACTACGAATAAAGATATCGTAGGCTTCACAAAGTAGTTATATCCTCCATGGCAACCACTGTCCACTCCGCATATCACGTACATGAATAGATAGCCAGAATATGGGAGGAAGAGGGCGCCTGGTCCGCATCCACATCCGCACCACATTGCTTATTTAATGAGATTAACGTCTAAAGACAAATGTCATATGCATGTTAACAGAGCCGGTATCTTTCGGATACAAACCATCCGCATGCGTTCCGAGCCGGTTGCCCATTCCGTTTCTGGGTGCTGGGTGCTTCGTGCTTGGTGCTTTGTGCTTTATGCTTAGCTGCTGCTGCGGTTGGACAGTTGGCAGCTGCTTCTGCTTCTGCTTCCGCTCCCGCTGTCGATTGTCTGGGCTCCCATAAAAGGCAGAAGGCGGCACATTAAAAATTCTAAAATGTTTTTGCCAGCCTACCGCACCATAAGCTGCAGACACACAGAAGACAGTCGGGGAGAGAGACATTACTAAAGCAAAGTACATACAACAAAAAAGACTTTAAACGACAGTGACCAGTTGGTATAGTACTCATTACTAAACAAATAATTTAAAAAAATTTAGTAAAAAGTAGAGATAGGATGTCTAATATTTCAAAATTCTGAAGAATTCTAATATATGTTTTAAGGGTTTCTAATACTCCTGCCAATATTAGGTCTTCTAGAGCACTCTTTCCAGTAAACTACAGGGTATCAAAAGGGGTTCTGTCCAGGAGCCACTGACAAAATGCCAGTGATGGTGCCCAACTCGAACTTCAAAGTGGCCGAATGCTATTACGTTAACTGCAGAGAGCGGGCGAACATTCGTTGCAGATGCCAGGACTCCAAATCAGGAGAACTAAAAGGAGAAGCAGAAGGAGGAGGAGGTCTAGAAACGGACCATGGATCCGCTGGAAATGATGACAGCTCGAGCAGGAACGGTGGCAGCCTTGACCGAGGTGAAAAGTGAAAAGCTGACAGACGTTTCGGCCTCGCTGTCCATCTAAAAAACATACATATATTTGGAAAATCAGCCAACTATAAACGGTTAACGAGCTGTAAACTATGAAAAAGCAAACTATTCTAGTCCTTTGGTACAACGATTTCGCTTCTATTAAATTGAGCCATAAATACATTTTATTACACAAATTAAGAAGACACTTAATAGTTTATAAAAAGCAGTTAGAACACTTTTAACTTTTGAGGACTTTAATGTGCCACGTCAATATCCTTAACAGATGTCCTTTCAGTGCTTCCGGCAAAAGCTTTCACCATAAGACTTGGCAGAATTTAATTCCGCAAATTAATGATGTCTCAAGACAAATACCCCTAGAGTTACCAACTCCCACACAAACACTTGGATGTTAAGCGGATTAGGTCAAAACTCGTAAATGACTTTTAAATCAAATCCACTTGAGGGACAGTTCTCGGTTCTCGGCTATGAAGCCACCAACCACCCAAAGTTCGAATGTTTCCTTAACAAATCATCGCTCATTGAAAGATACAGATACAGATACAGATACACAACCTAAGGATACAAATACCAAATACGGATAAAGACGCTCTGGCACCAGCAGTGGATTGTGGCCTGATTCGCCGATTGTCACAACGACATGCGTCTTAATAATTCATCACAGAGGCCGGGAGGCGGCGCGAAAAGATTTCCCTCTCAGTCTCCCCGACTCCGAGGCTCAACTTCGATCCCGACATGGCGGCAAATTGCGTTGACGCGGTTGCACGTTGTCACCACAGAAAAATCAGGCGGAGTACACAGGACCCAACCACAATCCCCGGCCCAGCGGTGACAATGATGTATAAAAGGCAATAAATCTCGCCAAAAAGGAACAGAGTAGAGCCGCAAAAGAAAAACTCTACATCGGATTTAGCCGAGAAAAAGGAAACAGAAGGTACGACTTGAATTACACAGAAAACAAATAAATATTCAATTTATAATAAATATATGAGATGTCAAATGTATTAGTTCAAAATAGCTACAGCTTTTCTATGTAGTTCTAGAACTCATTCTTATAAATTCTTATATAAAAAATATCTGAAATTTTTTTGCACAAATGTTTCAAGTGAAAAACCTGAAACGGAAGCCGACGCGACGGAAGACATTTGTTTCAAGCTGGGAACTGCTCCGATTGGAACTGGAGAGCCAGGGGTATCCTTCCGGGTGGTAGTCTCTTCTGATGACAGTACAGTGTACAGTCGGCTGTGCGGGATGTCAACTCCTGCCGCCGATGATGATGACGGGACGGGCGGAGTGGGTTGGGGGAATGGCATTATACTCCTTGAGACGTCATCGCACCGAGGGTTGTTCGCACAATTACTCCATAACCATATGAGGCCCGTGTAATGGTTTATAATGTAACCCAAAAGGGTTAGCCTCCCCAGTTTAATAACGTCTTTGAGAATGATGGATGATTTGCAGTTGAAAACAGATGTTTCAATTATATGGAGTTTTTGCGAAAAGAACTGATTTTTTTGGGGTGTTTTTCGAAGAAAATAAATATACTTTCCTTATATGTAAAAGGAGATATTATAAATAATGGGGAAAGGTTTTCTTAATAAACTCATAAAAAAATAAAAATTTATTTGGAGCCTTTTGTAGATTTATTTATCTCATTGAAAGCAGGAAGGCAGGAACACTACTCAGCCAAGTCAGTCATAAATAATAAGACATCGATTTGTTATGGCCTATCGGAAGTTGGACATCTCCAGACCGAGTGCAGCCAAATGGAAGTCACGTGAGCCCTCCTCGACCAGCCTGAGCTGAGCTGACTCAACACCAATAAGAGGCCAACAAAGTTTATGCCTCAATGGCAACAATCGAGCCAGAGGAGCTGCAAGACGCAAGGGGCGTGGGGCGTGGGGCTCCGACCAAAGTTGAGATTGTTACGTGGGCGCCATTGGCGTAGATCATTAGCGTTGCCTGTCGCAGGACCGGGAAGAGGAAAGGCAACGAGGCGGCGGCCAGGAGGAGTGACACAAACGACGACAGCCGTCCCCATGCGAAGTAAACCGTTTACTACTCGCCCAACAAAAATAAAATAAAAATATATATAAAAAGTTTCTGGCTCTGCCACTGACAGCCCCAACGACTACACAAACAATAACAGCCCAGAAGCAGCACCAGAAACAGCAGCAGTAACAACAAGGAGGCAGTGCGGCCTCAACTTGAAGAAGTTTATGTCCAAGACAAAAGTCTGATTTATGTTTTATGGCGCATAATTCAGGAGGAAAACAGAAAAAAATACACAAAAATAGAAGCTAGCTTTCCAGGAAAGTGTTTATTATTCGAGTGCCTGGAGGCGAACTGCAGTGGCCCAAATAAGTAATTAGGATCCCGGCAATCACTCGGGATGAAAGTTTTTACGCCACAGGAAAATAATAACGTCCGGGAGAGAAATAGTATTTATTGGAATCGTAAAACTAATAAGCTATCAAAACTTTGGACATCACGAGGCTTTGTGGTAATCAAATATCAATTCATGAAAGCTCTACGTCAAGTGTAGTCAAGTGGGAGAAAAACAAAAATGGAATAAACACTAGATAAGTTATCCTGTAAATCCTGACACATGTAAAAATCTTTTAGTTGCCGTGTTACCAACTGTTGAACAACTAATTTTCCTGTTAATTAAATTAATTAGAGCACCGCGAACCGAGAACGGCTTGCATATCTACATACATCTATGAAAACGAAGGGAACCGAGCTTAACTTTTTTAATTGCATTCAATGTAGCTGCCAACCAAAGCGACAAGGCTGAGGAAGGTCCTGATGACGCCGCCAACTTGACTGAATGACGCAGAACGGCTGCCTCGGCGTTTGGCTGGTTGGCTGGCTGGTAGTTGGGCGGGCGCATTCTTTGCCATCATTTAATGACATTTTCATCAGGTCCCTGTGTCCCCCCAGCCCCACCCGAGGCCCCTTAACCCCCTCATTATCATTATAATTGTCATGCTGATTTCTGTGCTCCCTCCTCCCTGCTCCTTCACCCGACTGTGCCACAACATTATCTGCATTCGTTTGGGAAAAAGTTTTGGCAAAAGTTCTTTCCTATTGTGATTTTTTTTGTTGCCGGGGACGAGATTGTTGTCGGAATTCGTCAGAGCCCCCCATCCTTAATCCTTTGCTCCGCGCAACTACATTTTTTAATGAGCTGAGGGTAATGAAGTGTCCCCGATAAAGACGTTGGGCTGGAATGTTGAAAGTTTTCCCAGGAAAACGACATACGAAATGTCTTTTCAATGATGAAAGAGTTTAACAAGACAATTGATAACTCAACTTAATGAAATTAAATGACACGAAACTTGATGTAAAAATACAAAAAAATAAAAAAAAATTTTCTTCATTTGCCGAAACCCGGGATTGAACCGGGGACCTTTAGATCTTCAGTCTAACGCTCTCCCAACTGAGCTATTTCGGCACTTGGGCGACCGGCGGCAAAAGCTCTTCACAGCCCGCAGAGGTCTACTGATAAGGGCGGTCAGAAATTGATATTCCAAACAGCAAGTCGAGTGAGACTCGAAATAAACATTTAAATTTACATTTTTAGTGTTTGTTTATGGCATGTTTTAGATAAGGCAAGGTAGAGCGATGGAAATCTTTGTCAAAAATAATATTTCTTATGCTTTGTTGCTGACTGAGACTAAGAAGTATTAACTATCTAATTAATTTGGTTTTTTTTGTTGTTGAAAATTTTCACTTTTAATCATTGAGAATTACTCTCGCCCAGCTTTGACAATTAATTTTTAATTTTCAGAGAAACTTCATGGTGTCACGAAGTTTTCGGTAAAGTTGCTTTGCTTTTTCTCCACTATTCCCGAAGGTTTTCATTACATTCAGCTGCCCCACCCACCTTCAAGTGTAGAATTATTAAACTTTTAATCAATTTATCAATATTAACTTTTTTGAAACTTTTCCAGTGCACGCAACAAAATTTTTTTTCCCATCACCTCAACCCGTTGCAGAGACTGGCTCTGACTCTGACTCGGGCTGGAGGATAGAACTCTTTAACTTTTTCATTAGAGCTGTGAGCGAGCGGTCAAAAGCGGGATTCGCTTCAATTTTTAGTCGTTACGCCATTTCAATTACTGGCCAGGCGCCAGGACGAGACCGGGAAAAGGACCAAGCAGGACGATCAGTGACAAATTTATAGAGACAAAAAGCTAGGACTAGCCGGACCCGGACAAAGAGAATAAGTAAAATGTGTAAAAACGGTGCGGAGAATGGCGACGACAACGTCGGGTCTGCCATCGAGCTCATTTGTCCACAGACCCAGTGGGGGATTGATGGCCAGGGGGGGATGGGAGGAGGGGTGGTAATGCTGCTGCACTTGTCGTATTACTAATTTCCCTGGTGACCAGGACCAAGCCATTGAACCCTTCATATATATGCACTTGAAAAAATTATAAAAGATTCCATTTACTTTTAGATGAAATTTATTCGAATATTTTTAAAATTTCCATAAATAAACAGATTTTTTCATTGAACCTTTTTGATAAATTTGAATTTTTTTAAGTATACATTTTTTTTTCTGTGTATCGTCAAACTTAACCGTTAAACGTTCAATCGTTCAACTGCAACTTGCAGCATCAACAGAATTGCAATGGCAACTTTTTGATTAACGCCATTATGAGGTGATTGTTCAGTTGAGGCCCCGCCGTACGCCGTGGAAGGATAGGACAGGTTACAGCCCGTTAAGGCCCATTTCAGGAGGCTGGAATACTGCATCCTGAATCCTGCATCCTGGAGCGACAAGAGCCTGCCGCTACCAAATTGCACTCATGTGTGTAATTTATTTTCTCGGCATGAAAAACTTCCTAACCGGAAAATGAGGCACTCAATTAAGAAAACGTTTAATCCATGAAATGTTCCAATTGCACACAGACACTGGCACAGATATAATACATACATACATATAGGAAGTGCAACGTGGAGAGGCTGGACACGAACTCATCGGGTGGGAATTTTGGGTGGCAGAGGCACTGGGTCTATGGGAGAGAGGATGAAACGAGATTGCCCAGTGGGGGCTGTAAAATTGCTGTCTATATAATTGATTGGGTGTGCCTTTCGGATTTACTTTTCTGTTTCCTTCTACTCTGTCCTTTTTTTTTTTTAAGCACAACCCAGTGATTTGTAATTCCCATTTCAAATTACATGGCCGAAATGGGCTCGATTTAAATGTGAGCTTAGATAAACGAGGGAAACAGTTGGCTTTTATTTGAATCTTTAAAATCTTGAACAGAGTTTGCATAAAATTATTTATTTCAGACTTTAATAGACAAGTATTTCTTTAGGAATTCCTCTATTCGCTTATGACATCTCACATATTCTGCTCACATATTCGAGAAATCTATATACAGATAAGGCGGCGACATGGCAGATTACCAATTCATAATATTTTTAAACAGACTTATAAATGGAAAACGAGTGAATTTAAATATGGACAAGTGAAGAGGAAACACAATGGCTCCAAAGTTAGCAGGGTGAATATTTCGTAGTTGTCGCATTTCCGCCCTTTTCGACAGTCGACTGCCAAAAATGCATACGGAAAGGAAGCATGTGGGGAGGGGAGGTATTCTGGGGCAGAGCCGAACAAAGGGAGTGCATACATATGCGAGGTTTGTGGCACATAGGACGTGTGGAAATTATGCGAGGCGCGTGTCAAGTGGCGCAAAACTGCAAGAAAACTTTTTGCCAAGTCGGTGGTTCCTTTTCTTCGCTCCTTATGCTTAGTTTCCGTTTCAGGCCCCTCACTCCCATGCCATTTTTTTTTTTTTTTTCGTTCCAGCCCCACTCCCCATCGCACTCAGAGTCTGCAATTACATTGTGAATTAAATTGTAATGAGGCGCATGCGGCGAAATATGAAAATGAGACCGACGTTCCGGAATCGAGTAAAAGTCTAGAGGGAGAAAAGGCACTCTGACTTCGCGTAGAAATGGCAATTAACAGTTATGTTTGCTGTTCCGACACGTTGCAGACAGTTTTAATGACGGCCAGCCAAGAAGCGGCGACAGAACTATTTTTGGGCGACTTGGAAGTTCGAACGAAGGCCGCAACCCATCCACCAGGCCTTGTCCCAGGAAGTAACTGTCTGAGAGAGTGTCTTACTCATGGCAAAAAAAAATCAGTAATTATTAAGAGTGGATTTCAGTTAAATTATATAATTTGTATTCTTATTTTAATGTACATAGTTTCTACGACTTACTAAGCGACTTCAACAGCTTCGGGTTCAATCAAGCGGAAGTGATTGATTTAAATAATTTTTTTTGCTTCTAATTTGATTATGTCTAATAACTTGAAACATTCCGGATGGTCATTCCACTCACTGAGTACCCCCTATTCCATTTTAAGAATTTCTAGCTGCCAGCTACAAAAAAAAAAACCCTTAGCTTGTAAGCAAATTTCAAAGAAATCCAATTTACAATGGATTTATTTTGGTTTTTTTGTCACCTCCGATGGCACTACCACAAATTGCTTCTCTGGTAATCACACAATCCTAGCACGTAGCAAGAAATAAGCATAAGAAACATTTCACAGAATGTCCACGAAATTGTCTAAAGGATATAAAAAAAAAAAGGGGAAATATTCCAAAACTTGAGGAGGGAAAAAAGGTAGAGCAAGTGCATCACGAAAGTGCCTCAAAGCGATCAACATTAGCTGCCGCCCCTCGCAACCCTCTTGATAGACGTAATTTTGCAGCAAATGTTGCGCCCACTTTAGCGTATAAGTTCAAGACGGAGAAGCGGCCAAAAGTGGGCAAATGTTGGAAAGAAGAGTGCATTTAAATGACCGTTTTGTCGCAGCTCCTAATGACAACCACTTGCGGCTGTCAAATGCAACCCTGGCCACGCAGGGTTGTAATATTTTATGGTCCACGAGACGGCAAAGTGAAAGGACCAAAGGGAAAATGGGTGGTTGCTTTCATATCCTGGCAGAGTGCAACATAAGTTTTTCGGAAAAGTTTTCTCTGGTTGCTTCAATTATTAAATGAAAACGGTTTTTATTAAAAATCATTTTAAACTTTAAAGAATAACTTTTGAAAATTAAATGATAGGGTATTACAAGCTCCACATATTTTTTTTTAATATTTTCTTTTCCACATCCTGACCAACAATGGCATATGAAGGCCCCCCTTCATGCATCCTGGCCCCTTGCTCATTTGGTCGGCACCTCCTTGGGCGCATTCATAATTTCCCCATTAACCTTATTTTCCTGTTATGCACGAGTGGCCCAAACAGCGAAGTGGAGAGAACGAAGAAATTGTCACCCGGGCCACCCCTTTGAAATAACGCTTTCCGTGTCCTTTCCGAGTCCTTCCCCTCCCTGAGAGCCCCAACGCGCTGGTTCCCTGATGGATTTTAAATGAACTTTAACACGTGCAATGTCCCCTGACAGTGGAAGCAGCTGAAGGGAGTGAAGGGGACCGGAGCTAAGTAATTGGTTTAGCAACGTGCGGAAGGGGGCAGTGGGGCTGGGGCTTGCAGGTTCGTTTCACAGATTATCCTTGAGTTGATTTTACAGCTAAACTAATAATAGAGAAAAATTCATTTCAGTTGGCAACAGGAGTTGTCCCAAAAATAAGAGTATGAGAGTCCTAATGAGATTTTGAGTAGAGAATGCTATTTACATATCTGGAAACAAAAATTAACTTAACTAAAGGTTTACTCTTTTTCAGATATTAAAACAATCTTTTATAATAACAATAAAAAAAAAAGAGCAAGTTCCCCTAACTATTTTAGAAAATATGCAGCAAAAACCCATTTCCTGTTCATTTCTGAATTTATCCATAACATTTGGGAGCATCCTGGCACATTCTTTCTACCGAATACGGTGCCACATTCAAATTCATAGGTAAGATTCTGTGAACACATTCGGTTGAATTCCTTCCTGGCAGGACATGCATTCAAGTTACCTTTCACCCGACTCCTCGCTGCCAAGATTTGACTTCATATCTTTCGTGTTCTTGTAGTTGTCTTGCCGAGAGTCCTTTTTTTTTGGGTGTGGGGGGGGGTAGAATGCAACATAACAACTGAGGAGGACTGGTTGACTTTCCCCCCACTGGAGTTGTTCCCCATTTACTGTGTGCCAAATGCACATTTAATAACGTAATTTCTGAAGCGTACAAAAGATATTTTTAGAATTTAGTTCTTTTTCGCCGAGCTCCTGCCCCGACTTTTTCTCCATCTGCTGCCGGCAACTTTTTCTGCTTCATCTTGCACAAACAAAAAGCGTTGCAGATACATATGTATCTGGCTCTAGAATACATATACATCACATAAATATTACTATGTACATAGGTATGCATCAGATACATACAACTAACCTACGTGAGAGCCCGATGAAGAAGTCGCCCGACTTTTTGGCACAAAAAATAAAAACGGGAAAGGAACCAAATTTGCATATGCAACGTAACTCCTGACGACGATCATGATGGTGGCAATGATAATGATGATGATGTCGCACATTGAGGACACACACAGGACACTAGAAATAGCTGCTGGCAACAGCAACAGAACCGAGAACCGAGAACCGAGATCCAGTCCAGACCAGCCCAGCCCACCCAGTCCCATCCATCCCATTGCCGCACTCATTCCGGCACTGAAAGCTTCGCCACTTTTATGCAAATAATGTCTTCCAGGAATTTTTGTTATTTATAGTTAAGATAGCAAAACGTGTGGATGTCTGGATATATCTCAAAAGTGTGTGCATTAGTAGCTACCAGCTATGCTCTTCTCGCACACACGCTCCCCACCAAGTTATTGCTTCATTTCTTGAGCAAACTTCTTCACCTGACAAAAGTGGATACTTCCCAAAGATGGCAAGCAAAAAGGTTTTCTGATGAGTTGGGTTGGGCGCTATTTGGGTGTGCTGGGCACACAAGTTTTAGGATGTCAAACTTTAACAGAATGTCCCGAACTATCGTCCGGATCCCCATAGCCGTCGTATGTATGTGTTTCTGTCTATGTCTGGCAGTCAAATTACATTTTGTAGCTCATAAAAACACGGTGTCATTAAAGTTTTTGGCAGTTGACTTCGATTCGAAGCCATTACCGGGCGGGCGGGCGGTCTGCCATCCAAACTCTGGATTACTTCCTGGTTCTGCATCTTTTATCTGCATCTGTTATGGTTCATAATTTAAATTGACATTTGCCATTTAATTTGATTCCAATGACTGTCATATAGTCAGATAGCCAAGTCCTTTGACATTTTACTTTTGTCTTTCGCCTAAAGATGTCAAATAAATTGCATTAAGGAACCCAACAAAAAAATGTTTATTTTTTAAGGCAATGTCTTAAGGGACCTTCTCTACTTATTCACATTACTCACCTAATTCAACGTAGAGTTTTGGTCGTATATTCTCCTGCCAGGCACTTTGATTTCCAATCACGAAGACTGTCAGTAGTAGGAAGACTTGCATCCAACCATATCCATAAAATTTACTTAAAATATGTTTCTGTACTGTTGTTTTAACTGTTGACGTTGCAGTTGCAGTTGCCGTTGCCGTTGCCGTTGCACTTTTCAAATGCATTTTGTGGCTTTTGTTATTATTGTTCGTGAAACTATTGTTATTGTGGTTTGTGGTGTTGTTGTTGTGCGTTATTTTGTTTGCTGAGTTATGGAAATTGAACATTTCTATTTTGAATAAATTTACTTTAATACATTCTTCTTTTTTATACAATTTGAATAATTTATTGTTGATGATGGTTCGTATGTGGTTCGTATTTCCGATTATTTGATACTTTCTGGTTGCTACTGCTTACGTAAGTAATTTATTAACTGCCTTTGGATATTTGTTAAGTATTTTTAATGGATTTTAAATATGGCAAATATATTTATTTATGCTTTTGTTCAACAACGTTTCATTAACAAGCGGCTGATTCATGTCTGTAAAGAGAGAATTGAGAAATAAATTAGTTTTTGAAGATGATAGACTGTTAACAGTGGGATTTATAACTAAAATTATATGAAAGCAGTGGTTGGTATGGTTAGCATGGAATTAAATTATCCCCAAACCCATTTATTGCTCATAGAAATAAATTATTTCACATTTTATTAGTCCATTTCACAATAATTTAAATGTGGCAATTGGTCTAATATATATGCCTTTCATTCCGATTTCGCATTCCCCGATTTTGGCATAAATTTCGTGCTCGATTTAATGTAGGTCTCCCTCATTTCTGGTTCCTTTTGCCGCTTTCAAATCAGCTTATTGTGCAATCGTGTGTGTGCACACACAAACAACACACCCTCGCACCCACACCGGCACACACGCACCGGTAGAGGCCCACCCATAGCAGGGGGGCTGCTGAAATGGGTTTTTTTCGCCATGCAGATAAGTTGAGCGACCTTCGCCCACAAATGGGAAATGGAATGCGAACCAGAACGGCATAAGAATAGGAAGAACGCAGGAACTGAGGACAAAGCAGGCGCAAAAAAAATCCAAAAATTGAAAGGCAGGTGAGAATAAATGAAAGAAGAGAAAGAACACGGGCGAAGTGTGAGCGAAGAGAGAAAAGGTGCCAAGTAGCGTGCACAGTTAATGAGTTTTCCACAATCCCCACTACAACCCACATTTTTCACCAACATATGGTGCACTGAGAAAAAAATATGGGTGTTTTTATGAAGCTATTCAGTTCAAGAGAAAACAAGCAATCAAAAAAACAATTCTTAGAGGAGTTATAGACTTGTTTCGAAGCTTTCAAAAGTATGCAACAAAGAGTACCAGGTACCAAAGAAACTCAACTTTTATATTATTTATATTATTTCTACCTATTTTCCGCAGTGTAATTTGTAGAGAAATTAAAATGTAGCACGAAAATGTACAAATCTAGAACACGAAGGGGTTGACAAGGTGTGGGCTGGAAGGGCGTATGAGGAGAGGTGGGCCAAATGGGGTTATTCGGTGTCATAAATCTGCCACAGGTGAACTTTTGAGGCTAGAGCTTTCCAGGGGGTGGCAGGGTTGCAGCACAATTTGTTTTTCCAAGTCATGTGCATCTGTGTCGGCTTCGTTCTAATTATGACGCCAACAAAGCGTTGCCAAGCAAATAGAGACTAAATATACGAGCATACTGTTTTTAATAATAATAAATCTAAAAGAAATGACTGCTAATGAAAAGAAGAAAGCCATAGTTTTGATTTAAATTTAAATATAATCGTAATGCAAGCAAGTAACCTAGTCAGGACCATAAATATCCAAATTTTAAATGAATATTTGTCATATTTGTATGACAGGTATTTTCAATTTAATTATTTTGAAATGCTTGACAAAAGTTCTCGCATGAATATCAATTGCCTTGTCTGGTAGAACACATTTTACTGTTTACACAGACCAAGTTTCATTATTCAAAAGTAATTGTCTTTCTCATTTGGTTGAGATTGCAACATTTCACATGTAGAGACCTAAATGTTTAGTAATAATTTAGAGTTAAGCATTCGGAAGCGTTCCCTTCTATTTCGGCCAGTAACCAGCTTACAAACTGCAAACATAAAACATTTTTGGGGAAAGCCATCACAACAGAGACGTTCCGAGGCATTTAAAATTATTTTCCACACTCACCCTCGGTCGGGGGCACACTGGCAACCGGGGGAACCGGAGATCCATGGAGACCCGATTCACAAAAAGAGGCAACGAAAAATGAGGCACTGCCACGCCTACATGGGTAGGTCCTTGCAATTGCATTACCCTGCTGTCGCAGTACAGAAAACTGAATTTTCCGTTGTGTAAGGACTTAGGGGCCTGGGGTCCGTAAATGGCTACCAAAAATTAAATGCCTCGAATCCCTGCAGACAGCACGAATATGTCAAGTGTATGAGTGAGTGTGCGAATGTGTGTGTTTTATAACAACATATACCAACAGCACAACAACAACAAAGGACAACTGAGTCCTGAGAGTGCGTCTGAGCCTGATGCATTGCGCATATTACTCAAAAATAATGCCAGCACAAAAAATAACAACCATAAAGCAGGAACCAAACCGAATAAAATATGCTTTTGTTTCATCACGACGGGGAAATACTCTCATAAGATTGGGGATGTTCTGAAGGATATCTTATAGCTTACAAAAAAAATAATAAATAATTACTATCATTCTTTAATATAAAATTTTATAACATAAAAATTCCATCATAAAACTTTAAATCCTACCATTACTTAGATTCTTTAAGGATTACCAACACTGGAAACACTGGAAAAGTATCATATAAAAAAACGCAAAAATATACCGTTAATCGCCTTAAAATGATACGTGTTAAGCCCTACAAAAAAAATTCCTGAATTCTAAAGGGCAACATAAAAATCAAATTCTGATTTCGATAGCCCTAACCATTAGGCCCATTGGCGGCCGGGCCATCACCACCTCCCCCACTCACTTAACACTCATCAGGCAGTGCAATTTATTTTTTTGCGGCCGCCATTTTGTTGCAGCTTTTGCAAAATGGCCGCCGCCATAGCCACACTGACAACAGTGAGTGCAAAAAATCAGCTCTTAATACACAAATAAATGCCGCAATTCACGTTTTGTTCTCCATTTGTGTTTTTATCGCTTTTCATATCGTTTGTCTGCAACGAAAAATATTTATGTTGCAAATCTTCTGCGGCTCGACGAGTTTTTCTTCATTTTCCGTTGAATGTTTTCGTTTTTTGTATTTGTTTTTTTTTTTCATTTTTAGTGCTTTCGGGTTTGGTTTTGTTTTCGGTTCGTGACTTGTTTGTCTTGTCTGCATATCCTGCAGCGATTTGTTGTGCTTGCCGCCCCGCCGTAGTCTCCACATTTTGGGCTGCACCCAAGCCGAGTTGAGTGTAGCTCCTGGGCTCCTTCATATCCTTGTAAAAATGGGATTTGCTCTTGTTGTCGCGCCACAGTTCTCATTTATTAGCCTTGCTTACGTCTGTGTCTGTTTGAAAATATTTTACAATTTTTACACACACACATATATGCGTGTTCATGTCCTGGCAGCAAGACAAACAGATTTATTCGTTTAGAAAACTTTGTATCCTTATCTTGGGCCATGTTTCCTTGCTGGAGTTTCCTGTGGCGGGTGGTGGCACAAAAGTAAATAATCATAATGGAATTTTTAAGGCTTATGACAATTTAACATGTCCTGAGTGTGTGAGCCAGGTCCTTATATCTTCATATTCCTTTTGGTGAATAATTGCGATTTACGACCTCAAATACATTCACAATTTACATTTCCATAAGATGGCAAGGATATTTTAGTTTTTAGACCTAGAGATGTCCTTTGTTGAAGGTGTCCTTGCTCCTTTAAGTCGTGTCTAATTAGCATTATCTTATCGCCAGCCCATCTCATCCGCTAATTTATCTGCTCGGCAGAATCCAAAGCTCATTTGAAGTCGGGAGTTTATTGTCCTGCTGGAAAGCTCTAGCTCAGAGCTTGGTGGGATTTATACCTACTTCTTATGCTATGTCACGTTCTCGGACTTTTTTTTTTTATCCTGGTGGCACTGGTTGGCAACTGGCAGGGACCGACAGACGCCGGCAGGGGAGGAGCAATTTGCTGTCGTGGCTGTGGTTGTTGTGACTTATATTTTAGTAAATACTAGTTAGTTAGTTGGCACTGGAACTGTTGGTTCTGGAACCTCTGTTTTCCCTCGTAATTATTATTCCAATTCCGGGCACCGTCTCTGGCATCCCTGGCACACCCGACATCCCTGCCAGCTGCTGCCCAAGTCCAACGACAGAATATGCTTCCTTTTCTGAACGAAACGTATAGAGGATTGGCGTCGAGGGGGTCCAAAAAGCTTTTCTTTACTTTTGCCGCATTCTGTTTGGCCTGGATTAGCATAATGCTATTTATTGTTGTACTTTTCTTGTTGCCAGTTCTCATTGTTGGCTCGCCGGGCTGCTCAGTTAATGTTGCCCGAGCTACTTGAATTTCATTCTTTTGTGGTGACTCAAGTTTTTCCAACTTCCGTCCTTTCAATTTTTGGCAACACACTTTGTGCAGCTTGCATTTCCCTGGCCCCCTATAATGCACTTTCCTTCCATAGATCGGTGTTTGTTTTCAGCTTGTTATGGATAAGTCTGATGTTGATTCTGTGCTCGATTCATTATTAATTTTGCTATTGCATCTTTGCACACTTTGCGAGCATGTAAATCGAGAATTTCTCCAAACAGTTTTTGACGAGTCAGAAAGTTTCCTTCTGGTCTCTACAATATACTGCAGAGTTTCTCAAGAAACCAATTTAAAATTTGATGATAAGCCGAATGAAATATGAGAGATAAACATGGATAATCAAAGACCATGTAGTAGTGCGAGAATAAATTGGAGAAAATATTCTAAATTGGGATTTGCTAGTCAGGAAACTATTGTTTCTCCCAAGAATGCTATGCCCCTTTATTTATTCTGTGGTTGGAAATCAATAGTCACTTCCTCTTCCGTTGCGAGTGTGTCGTCTATCCAACAAAATCAGTAAGAAATTTTTAAACAAATATTTTCCATAAATACTTTCCACGTCACGTTTGCCCCTTTTCCCCCCATCCCAGTGCAATGTTGACAAGCAGTTAGTACGTGTTAGACCTCGGCCAAAGGGCTTTACGCATCCCACACCGAAACGCAGTCAAAAATGTGGCACTTTGATTCCATGATTTATGGCCATCAAGCAGGGTGAACTGCTCTCGGGCCTCAGCTCTTTTGCATTTCATAATCCTTGGAAATTTTGCGTATGCCCAGGGCCCAGGACCGGACTGGAGGTCGACAATTTGACTTGGCCTTTTTGGGCGATTGTGTTTGCTTTTGTCTTAAGCCAGCTCATAAATAATGAAGCCGAGTAATTTAATCCGCGAACGGCGTTGGAATGATACTTATACACAGGATTTTTAAGGACTTTTCTCATCAGATATCTTTTTATTTATTTTTCTTTCAATTTAAAAATATCAAATCAGATTTTTTTGAACCATAAACTATAATACTTTCTATACAATTCTTCTACAATGACCAACCCACTCCAGTTTCTACCCAAAAACGTGACTGAAAAATGATTTCTTCTGCCGAACAATCAACAAAGTTGACACTAACAAAGCGTTGAAGACTTATCCATACACAGAACCCCGAAGAACCGAAGAACACAATCAATCAAGAGCCATTTGTATGGTTAGGTCTTCTGAACCTTATCCAGTATGGCATGAGACAAACAAAAATGTTGAGAGTCATAAAATATTTATGATTTTCTCTGAACCGAAAGCCAGAAGATTTGAACTTCCATGGCTCGAATGTTTGTCACAAATTAGTGGGATACTTAACCTGAATGGAGTGGCTCTAAAATCACTGGCAATAGAATGGCCGGGCACTTGAAAATTCAAGATGCGTACTTTATGTATTTACGATCTCCAGAATCAATTTGGAGCAGTGCTGAGGGAACATTTGTGGTCATCAATGGGGGGTCATCAATTAAGAGCAATCATACTCATAAGTCAAACGGGAAACACGGAAATAATACGAGGGGAGTGAGTCCAAATGACAGACAGATATGATACAGAAACCAGAGCCATCAGAGTAACTAAAAAGTAAACATCACAATGTTTATTATGGTGACCGCAAGGACGAAAAATCGGGCAAGGATGATGGGCAAATAGGTGGGAAGGGTGAGTTAGGAGCACATTGTGTCACATCATAAATGTCACGGACACGTTTTGTGCCTCTTTTCCCCATCCCGTCGACGGGGTATTTTTCGGTTTAGTGCAACCATAAATTTTTATTTTCGCTCTTCAAGAGTTCAAACAACAACAAGCAACAAACAAATAATAAAAACGAACATGGGCGAAAATGTTGAGCAGGGTCAGCTGTATCGGGCAGGATGGGCTGCGAGGTGGGGCTGCATGAACCGTTCGCCTGATGGCGCCTCCCTCCCTACCCGCCTCCTGGTTTTCCAACTGGGACAGAAACCCATAAATCACTTAATCACATAATTAGAATGTAGAAAAAAATTGATTTACGAGATTTTGAATGCGAATTATTGCTGTTGGCGGTGCGAGTCGTCGCGTCGCGTGTTTCAGATTATTTACTAACTTTCAACCCCAGAACTCTCCAGAACGCTCCAGCTCCACCTCCAGCTGCCTGCTCCACCCAGCCCGCCATGAGATTGCATAATAGTTGTTGTTCCATTCATTATGTGGAATGCAAATTGGCCAAGAATGGGATGGCGGGACGGAATGAAAGCCAACCCGCCCTTAACAAAGGATAAATGCAAATTGATGGATGGCGAATGCAACGTAGAGTCCTTGCTGTCCAAAAAAGGGTGGAAGTCCAGAGGGTAAAAGTCAAAGGTGCGACTTCAAGGTGACTTGAAAAACATAAGATAAGCCATAAGATAGACTTCATACTTAAGATATATATTTTTCAATTTTTATTTCATAAATTTTCATCTTCAAGTGGGATTTTGTAGTTTTTAAATCGAAAGGGTTCCCACAACCAATCAAAAAAGACATCGGTCTGAAGAACGATAACGCCATCGATGATGGGACGTGCTCATATTACCAGAAATATCCCTGCCAGCCAGGCCAGATCCTTTCCCAGCTCGGACAACAAAATTGCAGGAGAAGCCGAACATCAACATGAATTTCCACAACTTTTTTCGGGGGCTGTCAAAAGTCAAAGTAAGCCGACAGACGGCCAAATAGAAGGCGAGTGGGAAATAAATAAAACCCAAAAGGTTTGAGGTACGTGACACCACCGATTGCCTCCACTGCACCACCGAGTAGGCCACCCCCGTGCAGCGCCGTGCCTCATTCCACAACCCTCTCCCCGGCCAGTAAGCGAGCATCCCTTTAATCTCGTTTGACTCGAGGGCTTAGCAAACAGTTGACATCGATAGAAGTTTTCTTTTTTCATTTTACGCTCTAAAGATCATTTCCAGGGGTGGTTGCTTGGGCTGACTGTCATAACTGTTTATTGCAACCGGTTAGCTCCTTTCCGCTGGCCACTTTGGGTTTGGGTGGCAACACTTCTTGTTTTCTATTTTGTTGCGTTTGTGTGTTTTTCATTAAGAATCCTGTTTTTTTTTTTTTTTTTTAACCCTTACTGGGTTAGGAGTGGACGAGTATTTCAAAAAAATATTTCTGGATTACAATGCAGTGCTATAATTAACAGAAAAATATGTATTTTTTTCTTATTTTACGAAAATAAAAACACTCGAAACAAGTGGGATTAGTACAGAAACTCAAGAAAACCAAGATTCCACAAAAAAGGATATAAGTTTTTTCCCCTCTCTTGTTCCTAATTCGTTTTTTGGTTTCTTATCCTTGGGGGGCGGCCCAATTTCAAGGCGTTTCAAGCACGCACGCACAAACATGCCTCGCCCACACATCCTGGCTTCTCTCTCCTCTCTCTCTCCTTTCATCGCCATCTCTTGTTGTATTGTCTCCCTCACACTTTCTTTCTCTGACTCGCTCTCTGACTCTTTCGGTTAACACTGTTTTTTTATTGCATCATAAATTTAATATTTTTATGTAATGTTTGTATAACGGTACATGCTTTTACTACCCTCCTTGTGGCATGCCCCTGGCTTCTCCTACCCGGCGAAGCCCTGTTCCCTATTTGCGTCCAAACAAAAAGGAAAATTCACAACATGCAAGAAACGCGCGCCCTTGGCTTTTCCCTCCCCCACCCGGACTACCCTGGAAAAATGTTTGCTCCTCGAAAGTGTCGCCAGCGCGTGCCATGGGAATTTTTTTTTGTTTTTTTTTTCCAACAAAATCTGACTGCAAAATACTTAGTAGAGGGATGTGGGTTTTATTTGGAAAAAATTTCTGTTGTCATTTCTTGAATGCTTTTGGTTTTATTTTTGCGTCTCTTCCAATAGCTCACATAGCAGTCCTTGTCCCTGTCTGGAGTCCAATCAAAGAAGGTGACTTTGATCAGACAGCCAACAGAAATTCCCAAAAAAAAATGACAGATTTCTTATACGAGAGGCACGGATTATAAATTAATAAGCAGATAGTTGAAAGACAAGTGATTTTCCCCAAGAACACCATCAATAATAATATTTGTATGATATTCCAAGTTCCTCTCTTTATAATAAATTGTTCACCTGTAATTCAAATATAAATATAAAACCTTTTTAAAATTAAATTAACGTTGTGGGAAAGCAAATTCTTGGAGAACGAACAAAAAGAAACAAAGAATTTGCAATTTAATTTCATTTGGGGACTCTCCGATGCCCATCAAGGTGGGACTAAACTTCAGCGATATTGCAATTTCCCTAATGGCTCACGCAGAACCTTTAAAAAGAAATTACCCATCATATTTACTTAGGATATATGGGATGAGCGAATAAAAAAAAAACACCAAAGCCGAAGCCGAATCAGAAAAACCATCACCAAGCCTCGCCTTTTGTCGCACACAGCTTGCATACGAAATTTTGAATTCCCACGGCAAATCCATCCTGACTGACAGAGGGCCTAATACAGGGCCGGGCCAAGGCAAAAGTATCTAACACACTCATCAGACCATCAAAATGAATGAAAACCCCATCCAGAAACCAATGCGAATCGAATCGCAACGAATCCGCCCAATAACCATAGAAAGTACAGTGGTGGCTTGATAAGAGAAGGGTTTCGGATATGAAAGTATTTTAGTGAGTAATAAAAAAATATTTATCGATCTATATAGATAGATATAGAAATAATATAATAATACTATAACAATAAGAGTTCTAGATAAAAAAAACAAAAATTTAAAAGAAAAGAAATTAAATAGAATAGATTTGATATAAAAATATTTGTATATAATATTGTATGATAGATATAGTAAGGACTCTAATTGGGGGTTAATTTTAAAAACTTTTTATCCTATAGGCATTATAGTCATTGAAATTGAAACTCATTTGTAAGCAGTCTCCACTGTACCTGAAGGCTCCTTTAACCGAACTTGCCGCCATTAGCGTTACACCAACAACCACGAGGAGAAATCAATAAATCACGTGGAAAGGAGAGAATAAAAGCAAGAATCGAATGCCGCCTTCCTAAATGATCGAATGTAATGTCCCTGACAGAAAAAAAAAATAAAATAAAATAAAAAGAACCGAGAAGTGGGAAGGTGCACGAAATCAATTTCAATAAATTCCAACAAACAAAGCCAAGAATTTTGTGTTCGAGTGTGTGTAGCGAGTGTTATCTCAGCTCCACTGGCGGGTTAAGTATACATATATGTATGATAGTAGAGGATGGAGAGGTCAATGGGGGGGGGAAGGGAGGCTGACCACCGACAAAAGCCTCTTAGTATGCAAATCGAGACTTTGAGCTACATTAAGTGAGTGAATCATGCTCAGCCCGGGCTGAGTTCTGCCAGCCTCTCAAGATGCTGATAATTTATGCTGTAATAATTAAGCAGCAGCTCGAGACCAAAACCAATTGACAGGCAGCTGGAGGGGTCTTGAGGGGATATCTCCACGGAACTGCGACTGGTGGTCACACACACACACACACACATCCCAGACACCACGCAGAGCTGCAGCAGCGGGAGATAAAGGCTCGATGGGTGAGTAAGTTGCCAGCAACCACATAATGTCAGCTGGTGACATAACCCAGAGC
The DNA here is from genome assembly GCA_035045925.1 of Drosophila atripex. NCBI lineage: Eukaryota > Metazoa > Arthropoda > Insecta > Diptera > Drosophilidae > Drosophila > Drosophila atripex. Next base: position 14,598,217 of record JAWNOP010000070.1, read on the forward strand.
CGGAGGTATTTTGGGAAAAGGGGGAAGATGTGTTAAGCCTATGGGGTGGAATACAGTTTACTTTAATTGTAAGGATATACCAACACAAGCACTATCATATACAGGATAGTTTTCTTTTAGCCATTACATAGAAGTTCCATCTTAATAATTCTTATTAAACAATACATACATAATACAATATCCCTTCAGGAAATCGAATCTTCGTCAAGATACAATGAGTTGTTTTTTTGTTACTCATTTATCTCACTGTTGTCGACTTTCTTCTTGTCATGTAAATAAAATAAATGGTGAAACACTTTGGCTGTTGACGACAACGATACTGATTCTGGATGCTGGATGCTACTACTAAGTAAGGGAAAGTTCATTTATGTGGCTGGAAAGTTGACTTGATGCACTTAGTTTGTTGCACTTGTAATTGAAATTTAGCAACAAGACGACAACCCAGTGGGCGGCGGGGATAGGGGCGGAATAGGGGGCGGCATTGTCTCTGGGAATTGAATTGAGCTGAGTGACTGCACGAGTGACTCGAGTGTCAGATGCCAGAGCTTTGATTGATGAAGATGAAGACATTTTCCGTTTGGACGAGGACGCGACGGCACTCCCAATTTGCTCCCAGCCCACGCTCTCCAGACTCCGTAGTCCGGAGTCCGGACAGCAATCTTCACAGTCCGAGAGGAGTAGAACAACAGCGAACTGCACTTGACCAGTGGTCAGACTCGGACCACCGAGTTATGTGCCATCCAGCCAACTCGATCCAAAAGTTGTCAACGTTGTTTTCACCCACCAACCTCTAGTAGAGTTTCGAATGTGCCACTGGTATGGCCAATAATACGTGCACATTGGTCTGAAATGGTAAAGAAAGGGTCTAACAATTGTCCTTTTTATATCCTGGCAGAGGTTATTGTCATTTTTGTAAAAAAAAAACCAAGACATCTCTGATTCTTCAACGATATAAGCATGTTCGTCTGAAAGTTTAGTATTTCTTTCTTGTTTTAAATAATAGTTAATAGATAATAATATAATAGATATATATATATTATTATATTTATATATTATTTATTGTCACAAAATTATTTAATCCCAAGCTCTGTTGTGGGTCACTGTGAATTTTAGGCTGTCAGCAGATTTCTCAACCTTGCAACGCACAACCCACAACCGCCACGACCTCCACGACGAGTGGCAGCAACAAACTGCCGCACAAGCACAGTCTACAGTTCAGATTGAGGAAGATGCCATTACGGTGGCCGGCTCATTACCAGAGACCGACCCCAAGAAGTCCGGCCGCAGTTCAAATGAATTTAATTGAAATTTCAAACTTGTCAAGCGGCCACCACCACTGCCATCTCTCTCAGGCATCTGGCAACTACTGGGCTTTTCCGTGCAAGACAACGGAAAATGCATTTTCAGGGGTATGAGCTGTCCGGGGGAGGGGGTTTCTGGGGCTGGCTAAAATTGTAAAGCCGCTTCCCCAACCGGGGCAGTCAAGTGCTGCGAAATGTGAAAAAGTAAATAAGTTTTCGCCGCCGTTGCACTTTTAATGTTTTCCCGGCAACATCTGGCCAGGACTTCTACTGTCCAACAAGGACTCTACCTATCCCCACCACTTCACTCCATCCCGACCCCTTTAAAGCAAAAGTGTCATCCAGTGTACGTAACTTTTTAAAAGAAAAGTTTCCCATTTTCTGAGACTTGTCGTCTTTTCCTTTAGCTTCTTTCAACTTCTTTTTTTTTTCTACTTTTCACCCACACCTTGCCACAGTCTTTGCCTCCACATTTCCCTCAGTTTTTTTTTTTTTGTAAGTAGCTAGCCAAAAAATTGTTGACTTTGTGTGCAATTTGTTGAGTTATTTAATCTTTTTTGTAAAGGAGCGGAAAAGAATTTATGAGGAATAATAAAAAAGAACAAACCAATTACATCAATATTGTTTAAAGCGAAGGCTATCAAATCACAGCATCTGGTCCGAGTCTTGAGCGGACTACGAATACGAATTTTCTTTGATTCTTCATCAAATTCGAAAAGTGTAAAAAGTGCATGAAAGGACAATACTAAAGGACGTGGAAGGACAAAATTACTTTGCCACATACTACCTTTTATATTAAAAATTTCATTTAAATACAAATCTAATAAAATATTAAAGATAGAGACATTAAATTCCAAATAAGTTTAAAATTCCCACCGATTGACTGACTTATTGATCAAATGATGGGAGAATGTGAGCAGCCTGACGCATGTGTTGAATTGGCAAATTGGCAGAGAACAATTTATTGTTATTAGATTTTGCCTGAGCAACATTCGGTGGCCCCTAATGGTTCGTACATTGGCCAAACATGTGTCACATGCACTGTGCCACAGCCACTTTCCCATTCAATCCACACACACACACACACACACACTGTGACACGGGGGCAAGGAGTAAGGAGTGGGCCAACATCTGGAAGCATTTAAGTGTTAATTTTATAACTTTTGCTCAAACAAATTGTGCCTCCATTAGATGAGCCAAGGAGGAAAACTACCACAAGCCGGTGCAGGATGTTTGCCCTGGCTCGGTGGCCGAAAGGATCTCTGGCCTGGTGTGGTCCTGCCACCAGGCAAGCCAGCATGAGGAGAATTTACATTTTCAATTTAAATTTGAATTTCAATTTTAATTGAGATGAAATAGACCAAATGAAGCAGAACTCCCCCCTCATATTTTATTTATGCGCACCAATTTCCTCCTTCTTGGCGCTTTGGCTCTTCACATCCTTAACCCAATTATGCTCAAATTACTAAGCGCAACGGACGTTCATGGGTTAAATGCGGTGGCGTTGCCCCAGGCTAACTACCACAAAAAAAAATTTGAGATGGAGGAACACGAAATTCCCTGCAACAATTCACAAAAAAAAAAAGTTCAATTTGCAGCTGTCGCAACTTTCAGCGCTGAGTGCACTTTAGCCAGAAGGAATTCAAAACCCAAATGTCCTGCTCGAGGGTTGTTTCTTCATTCGCCATGCAAATGCGTGTATGCATTACCAGAATTTATTATTTTTTCAGGGGTTAGATCCTTAGAGCCCTTTTTTTTTGGATGGGCTTGTTGCTAATGATGCTTGTGCCAAATGGAAAAGAACCCATTACGGTTTCAATTCCGGATCTTGAGAGCAAGTCTTCAGAACTCTTGCATTGCGCATTTACCAGTTCAGTTGGTTTTCAAAATAAACATTAAAAATTATACTTATTTAATGAAAATATTTCGAAAGATACTCCCAGGAGTTATGGAATTTTTCCATAATTTATAACATCAATAAAATGGTGAAAAAATCGCGCACTAAAAATAATAATCAATGTGCAAAATAAATCCCATGAAAATGGCACGGAAATAAAGCGAAAAATTAAAAAAACCTATCCAGTTATACAGATATACATTTATTCATATACTTGCATATATGTAGGTAAATAAATGAATGCGGGGAAAAATGGCAAACATTGAATTTTTAATTGCTGGAAATTTGTGTTCTTTGGTTTTTATGGTTTTAACGCCAATTTCTCTGGATGTCTGCCTGTCTGTCTGTATTTGTATGTGTTTATTATGGGATGTGTGAGGAATTGCGGATTTTATCAATATATATATATACGTATTATTTGTTTTAGTATTTTAACGTCGATTCAGTTTCCCAAATACTTTCCAGCACTACCACTTACTATTTGGATTATTAACAGTTTTTATTAAACCTCTTTCCTCTTTTTCACATGTTCTGGAATTTTTCAATGAAATTTTTATAAACTGCTTTCATGGATAAAATAATTGACCTATACATTTCTTGCCCGTAACTATTTCTATTCTTCTTACTAAATATTTTCATACTTTTTTAAATAGTTTATCACATATACTGGTTTCTCATCTATTTCTCATCTAATATTTTAAATAAATTTCCAAATATTATAAAATTATACATTGTAGGACCTAAAAATGTCCATATCTTGTCCCACAAAATAATAATTTATTAAAAATCAAATGCATTCGACCAGATAACCTTTTTTTGAAATTAAATTAGGCACAATAATTGAAAATATTTTAATTTCCACTTTATGTGGTTTTCACTGTGAGTGTAATATCTATTTGGGAATTCTAAAACATTTGTCCCCTACTCCCACATTCCTGTAATTTGTCAATTTAATTTGGTTTTGTTTGTTATTGAGTTTAATTAGCAATTCAACGGATATAAATATTTTATCCAGTCCAGTGCGATTTTGGTTTTGATTTATTTGAAACATATAGTATTGCACTCATTTACATGTCTGATTGCCTAAATATTTTTTACTTTATTTATTTATTCCCTAATAACATTAAATTGTAATTTTATTTCGGAATGATGAAGTTTTCCAACATAAAATGCGGTTGAAAAAGTATAGTTTCTCCATAAAACATGGCCATGTGGGATTATAGAAACCCATCTGAAAAAAAAGGTTGCTGAGCTGCTGCTTTTGTTGTTTACTCTCTTGTGCAATTAACTTTTCACAATTGAGCCGTCCTTGGCAGCTAGGGCAGGGGAGAGTGGTATTAGGGCAGTTGGGAAAAGCAGTTTAACGAAAAACCTTTAATTATAATTTAATTAATATTTTAATTACACAGTCAAGGGTTTTATTACGCCAGCGATTTCTGATTAAGTGGGCATTTTAATTGCGATTTTATTGTCTTGTTGAACAATCTGCGAAACGAATTTGAAATTCATCAAAAAAGTTTTGAATGGAAGCCCGTAAACATATTGTTTTTTATTGTTTAAAAACAATTCCATGGAAATTAAAAAATTACCAACAAAAATGATAGTTGAATGAAGTTAATCAAGTGCACAAAATAGCACAAAAAATAGGACGATTTCTGCTAAACAAATGTCGAATATAGCCCAAAAAAATGTATTCAATTTTTCTGTTTTTTTGTTGTCTTTAATTAAGCGGAATCCATTTGTCCCTGTCCCAGTCCCCACGCTCTGGGACAAAAATCTATACGAGGTGTGGCATAGAAAGCAGCTCGACTGGAGTGTCAATGATAGCGTCATTAAATCAATCATTTTTGGTCAGTCGGCCACTTGGCGACTTAATTTGGTCAGCACGCCAAGCCACGAATATTTCATTTCTGTTTTTTACCTCTAAGAAGACCTATTTGTTGTTTTTCCCCGTCCTCCTGTTTGTTTTGTTTTTTGTTTACAAAAAATTCCTCATCTGTGGAGCTGACAGGGAAAAATGATTATAATCAAATAAATTGTATTGCCAGTGGACTAGAATACTTCGGCAAGTTTAATTAATTCTTGTATCGAATAACAATTTAATATTGGTAGATATTTTTTACTTGAATTTCAATATAAAATGAAATATTTACTAGAATATGCTTCTGGAAATTCCATAAAAACCATATGGTATTACTAGACTTGATTTCTCCAACTCAGGATAATATTTTTGCCAAAAAAAATGCAGAAAATCTGAGTGCAATATTGAACAATAAATACCACAAATAAAAAAAACTGGTATGGCAAAACAAAAAGATTTAATTTAGACCGTAAAATAATTCATGAATTTATTGAAATTTATTGGCACAAGCAAGGGGGATTGTTGTTTGTTTGGTTTAAAGGCATCTCTTGGCAGCTATAGTTAATTTTTTTCCGTCTGGCCGAGATGAAATCGTAGAAATTGAATTGAATTGGCTTAGGGAGGGGATAAATGGCAACGATATTCGTATCAATGAGCAGAAAAAAATGAAGAAAAATATCAAGAGACAGCAACAAAGGGCAGGCTATCGCAGTCCAGTTATACAAATAGGGAACATGGCCAGAAAAAAAAGCCAACTGCTACCAAAACAGCCAACAAAGAACCAGTTGGAGATACCAAGAGCTGAGACATGTACATATGTAGTTCGAAGACCCTTGCATTCGGAGATGAATATTTATTATCAGCTTTTTTCAAGCCAAATTGAAAAGAAAAAACAAAGCTAGAGATTCAAAACTGTTGTTCACAAAAGGTTAGAATATAAATTTGTTAAATATTTAAAATAGAGTGTTTTTTGGAGGGAAAAAGTATCAGAATCGATGTATTTCTCATATATCCACTATCTTGGATTGTGATAACTTAGAGCACGACTTTGGCTGTCCGAGGTTGGTGGGGTGGGGGCTATAGGGATTTTTGCCTCCTACTGAGCTCTCAGCACCCGCACACATCCAACTGAATTGTAACTTTTCCTTCCGAGTTTATTTTATTGTTGCTGTTGTGCATTTGTTTGGCTCTTTCTTTCCGCATATATTGTGTATCTTAAACGCGTTTCGTTGTATCTACTTAAGACAGCTTAAATATTTGTGTAACATAATACAAAACATACGGGCTTCTTTGGATATACTTAGATACGTTGCTTAGATACAGGGCTGCGGCTGCAACTGGGTGGGGCGTTGAAGGTTACCAGGCTGGAAGTCTGGACAGCGGAGTCCAGCGCTCCAGTCCTAGCCGCAGACATAGCTCCACCACCACAGACAAGGATCTCACTGAAGCGACAATTGCTATTTGAAAACATTATGGGCGATTAGAAAATTGCTCCACAAACCATCAAATACCAAGCCCCACTTCCCATTTGCATAAATCAAGAAATTAAATTACCATAAGAGCTCCGAATAAAAATCAATGATACGCGGAGCTAAAGGCGATTTGATAAAGAAATAAAATTTGAAATAACAAAGACATATAATCTATAGGGGGATTGGAGTATGAATCTACTAAGGGAATCGGGGATTAAACGATTAGGGTCTTCGAAAAACGAAGAACCATGTTTTCTGATTGAAAATGAATTAGGAAAAGCGGGAAACAGAAAAGATTACAGCTGTGAAATCGGTTAACTAATCCAGACATAATGGTTGAAAGAAATATATTTGAATTTGATACACGAATGTTAAGAAGGCGCCTTCAAAAGAGGGTTCAGACAGGGGTATAGTATAACCCCCGGATAAATGATACTGCCACAGAGCAAGGTAACCCATCTCTTAAAAAATATACAACCTCATCAATTTTATTTAATTAATACAAACAATGTTTAATTATTTAGAGAACAACGTAGTTTAGATACAAGTAGATTTGAATTTCTTATCGCTAAGTTAGTGGTGTCTGTTGTGATTGGGTTCTACTGTAGTCTAAGTGGTCGTCTTCTCTCCTTCTGTTCTGCCGACTGCTTAATCACGGCTCCACTGTGCGGGTATCAGCATGTTTTGTTTACATTTCAAATGGAAATTGCTCTGTTTTGTATCTGTATCTGCATCCGTATCTGTATCTGTATCTGTGTCTGAGCTGTGTCTCAGGCTATCTCCTGCTGTGTACACTGGCAGTTGAGTGCATTTCTACCATTTTCGGTTCGTCCTAATGAGTCTAGCCCTAGCCCCATTCCTTTCGTGTGTACGCAAATATCGGAACCACTTCTGGGCCCAGGATCGCACCGTCTTTGTCCTCGGATGTGCGCAAAGGACGAAACGTGCACTAAATATAGATTGCCAGGCTTAAGCAGTCGGTCAAGCCGAAAATAAAGGAACGGTGTGGAGATAACGAGACCAGCGTCAACTTCACATTCCAGTATCTTTCTTGGGCCTGCTGCTCATTTTCCTGCAAATTACCATTGCAGTTCCCGGCATTAATCCAAGGAGATGAAAACTAACATGCATTTATTTACCATCAGATATTTTGTTTATCTTTGTCTTGAACAGAGAGTGTCATCATTCTAAGTTTGTTCTTGAGCTAAACAAACAACAAAATGGTAATATTTATTTTCCAATTATGAGTTTTGTTGGGTTAGTTGGGAAACTTTATGTCTTATATAAGAAACTATTAAAACCTTCTGTATAAGAGACTATATTTTTATAAAATCACTATAAAAAGTCTGCACTGTCTATAGGAAGTATAGAACTTTTAAAAGTTTTTTTAAAAGTCTGATGTAGTTTCTTATATAAGAACTGATGATGGATTAATAATTTATTTAGATATTATATTAAGATTCGATTATAGAACAGATACTCAAAGGATTATAATCATAAGATTAGATCATTAGATCATATTTAGATTAGAATATATTAATATAATTGTTAAAATAGAGTTAAAAAAAACTATTATAAAATTAACTTTTACAAAATATATTATTTTAAGTTTTTTCACATAAATTATGTGAATAACCACTTATTATTTTGTTAAAAAAATAAAAAAGTATTATTCTTTTAGATCTGTTAAAAATTAATATTATTTTTCTTAGTTAACAATACATTTTCTTAATTTGTTTTAACACTAAAAACACAATTAAAACAAGTTAACCATTAATTTACCTTTTAAATGTCCATTTCCTTGGTTCCTTGTTGTTGAATCCTTTTTTAAGATTGAACCTCGCACTGTGTCGATAGGAAAGTGCTCCGACAGGACTCTGAGCTATTCCTTGGAAGTGTCTTTGACGTTGATTGATTGTTGTTGTTGTTTGTATTTTTGTTTTCGTTTTCGAATTGGTTTCGATTGCGATATCGATTAGAGGACAAAGATCACACAGGCACAGAAACTGAGTATCAGTATCGGATTTTTGCGTTTGGAGTGAATTGGGAGTGCGGTCGATGTGGATCTTTCTTTTGATTCGCACGGATCGCTTGTCGTACTTAAACAAATTATAGACACTTACACGAGACAACACCGAAGAACACAAATTCTTTATATTTTTATGTTGGGGCGCAGATGGAGGCCAGCGGGCGCAGCAGATGCATAATAAGATAACAGCAACAACAACAACGATGATGACGACGACAAATATTGTACATATGTACAGAGAGAGATAGAGAGAGAGAGAGAGATAGACACAAACACGGACACACACAGAGACACTTGATTACGGGCGCGATTACGGCGGATAGGCAGCGATAAACGTGGAACGTGGAGCGTGGAGCGTGGGGCGTAGGGGGTGTAGATATAACGCGACGGCAATTAATAAAATCTTTTAACGGATCCTTGTATCCGATAAGTAGGCTATATATTCCTTTTCTTTCAGCTTTTCTTTCAAAACATCATCCTTGTTCTATTCACTTTGTTTTTGCTTCAATCACTAGGAGGGGGGAAGGAGGAGAATAAAAACTTTATTAAATAATTATTTTCAAGACTTTCAAAAGTTTAAGCCGAAAAACACCTATTTTTCAAATATGATTTTTTTTTAACCATTATTATGACAGCATCCTGTATTTCACTTTATTTTGTGACAAAGGACAACGACTGCAGAGATGCGAATGGCGGAGCATAAGACGGAGATAAAAACATGCTGCGGGGGATGTGCGAGAGAAATTTACATAGGCAGCTGCTTTCTCTCAGACTCTCTCTCTCTCTCTTTAGGCCAATTTGAAACGCCGCGAGAATGAAATGCAGCGAAACGAATGGTGAGAACAAAACGTGGCCAGGAAAAATAGAGAGAACGAGAACGAGTGCCGTGCCAGGCAAAATAAACAAATATAAAAAAGGATAATCCCCCTTATGGTTGAAGAGGTGGGGGGTTGCCAGAGAGAGCAAGGAAGAGAAAGCGTTCCATTTCCAATCGTACACAACAAAACAGAGGGCCAATGTGGCGCTCTTCCCGCACCCCAACCCTCCCACTTTTGGCTCCGACTCTCTGCCAGGCGAAAAATCAATGAAAAATATCTGGAAAAATTGCCGAAATTTTCGGTTTGTTTTTGTTGCGGCCTAAACTTTTGTATTTTCTTTTGAATTTTTTGTTTTTATTGTTTTTTTTGTTGAGTTCTTTTGGAATGTTAACAATTTTCCTATTTGTATTATGATTACACACACACACTCACACACGACTGCACATGTTCGCGATGCTAAATTGGGCAATTACCTTTGAATTAATGCCAGTACACAATGGACAGTAAAATTTCCACAATTGCGCGACAAATGAGGCGATTATTGTATTTATTTCTTAGTTCAAGCCGGTCTGCATCGCTCTTCTTTTCGAAACAAAAATATATCAAAATAAACACAAATATTTTCAAATACCGGAAATTAAAGAATCGGATTTTTTCCTGAAGTTCGATCCAATTTAAAAGGTCATTTTAATCGGAGAACCAACGCGGCCGAGATATTTCGAGCAGAGTTCAAGAATTCCCGTTAATAAAATCTCCGTCCGCGCGGCGAGCGACAGTCCTTTCCCGTCCGATGGTTTTCCTCGACTTTTCCGAATCTTTTCCGATGTTCTGACTCTTCTTCTTTGAGCGCGCGTTTGACACTAACAGCTGTTGGCCATAACAGATGTTCTCTTCAGCCCGAAACCCTTAACATTTAACTCGACTTTTTTTTCAAGTGTTTCGAGCCAGGTTGCGCCCGAGCAAGAAGTGGCTATGGGATCTACTATTCACCTCTCGCTCGGTCAAATATGTTGCGTGAAGTGCGTCTGGGTCAGAGAGGAACAGAATGTCGGATCTCTCATTCGCGCACCCAACAGTTACTGGTTCGAGCCCGGCTCGAACATGGTAGACTTCTATGTTATTAACAGCAGCTGTTAAAATTGAATACTGACAAAATACTAAGTAATTTATTTTTGAAAAACTGTTCTTCGAAGGAAAAAAACAAAATATTTTTTTGAACAAAAATTCTGCATGTAATGTTTATTTATAATTAACTATAACTTAATGAAAATATTTGCAAGAAAATAATATAACGTATCTGGTAAATAAACTAACAGAGCGAACAACATGATAACTTTTTTAACAGATATCTGCTGCCGATAAGAGAGCCTTCTCAAGCTTCAAAAAAGAGAAACGTTTCAATTCCACTGTTCCACTCTCAGTTGGGCGCGGGTGAGGCTGCTAATTATACAAACGTTTTATGGAGGCGCCTTCTCTCAATTGGACTTGCACGTGCTATACGAACATAAACAAATCGACAAATTGCGAATATAGTCATATGAAAAATTATTACTTTCAGCACTGAAGTAGGAAAGATTCACTTAACAAAAAATGTGTTTACAAAACACCAAACAGCTCCAAACGCCCGCATCTTTCAGAAGAGAACTCCTCACTCTCTCCTTCTCTCAGCGAACGCGCTCTCTGTTTTCGTTCGTTGCCGGCGGTTGGTTTGTGTGTATTGGTTTATTTATAATTCACAGCCGTTTTTTTACACAAATGGTCCCATAATATTTAAAATCCTTTTTTTTTTATGCTGAACTTGTAGTTCAAACAATAATCAGATCCTATAAATTAATTTGTATTCGTATTGAACGCACTTTAAATAACCAACCAGAATTTGTCGCAGTTCTGCGGTTTTTCATCGATTTCCGATAACTTTAAATTTTGTTTGGACCTGTGTTGTAAAATAATCCTTATAAAATGGTGCTAAATTAGACCGAATATCTGTTACTGTCGAAAGAATTTACAGTAAAAATACGTTTTATTTTTGAACAATTTATATAGGACTATATAAAAATACAAAAAAATCACTTCAAACATAACTGGTGTTAAAAGTTTACTATCTCAATTACTTTTTACAATAAATACCAGGCTGGCTTCGTGCCATCCCGTGTATCTCACAGATACTCTCACATCGGCCAAGAAAGAAAATATAACACTTTAGATTAACCCTATAACTTTCGCCAACGCGGCGAAAGGAAAGTTCGCGCGGTTAGTACTTAGATGGGGGACCGCTTGGGAACACCGCGTGTTGTTGGCATCGTCAACAACTTTTTGCCCCCAGTTTTCCCCATCTTGCCTATGGCCTAGCCATTGCAGCTCCCCCTTTCCAGTTTAGGTCGTTAAAAATATGTATTACTTTCTTTTATTTTATTAGTTTTATTATTGTATCAATCCCCACGCCACCCCCAACGGCTCCAAAATGCTAATGCATCTTTTGGATACACCTGGAATCACCTGGAATCGAACCTTCAAGAAATATTGCCTATTTTGCCTCTCCCCTGTTTGTTTTTTCCCATTTTTATTATATTATCGAACAAAATGAACCAATATTAAAAATATGAGTTAACCCAAATGGTCCCGGGTCCTGTTAAACAGCTATAAATAGGTAATAAGCATTTCAAAAATTATATATAGTCAATTTTACAGTTTTTGCTTTTAATTTTAAACTAATTACCTTGACCATATCAAGGTATCTCTCTATTTTTACTTTTATTCATATATGTAATTTCTAGAATAGAAATTAGATAGAAAAGTAACAAAACTTTAATTTGGCGCCCTTAGTTCAACATCCTCGATAGTATAGTGGTTAGTATCCCCGCCTGTCACGCGGGAGACCGGGGTTCAATTCCCCGTCGGGGAGATGTCGAACAGTATCATTTTTTTTCTCCTCTATATATATATATTTTAAAAAGATTTATTTGTTTTAATATTTTTATACATATATTTTGTTATATTATATTTTAAATATTTTTATATATTTTATGCGCATTTAATTTTGGAAAACTACAATATTTTTTTCTTACTTTTTTCTTCAATTTGTAAAAGAAAGTTTTTCATAAAATAAATTAATACATAATAATGATTTGAGGCTACTCAAACAAAATAAAATAAAATATGTTTGTCAACATCTCCCCGACGGGGAATTGAACCCCGGTCTCCCGCGTGACAGGCGGGGATACTAACCACTATACTATCGAGGATGTTGAAGAGGGGTTGTCAAAGTATGATCTCGACATAAAGGTCACTGTAACAGAGACGAATGAAAATGAAACTGTAAACAACAGACAAGGGGAACATGTTATATTGAACAAGCTGATTTGGCACACGTCCAGCAACATCCTCGATAGTATAGTGGTTAGTATCCCCGCCTGTCACGCGGGAGACCGGGGTTCAATTCCCCGTCGGGGAGATGTATAATCTATTTTTTTTATTATTTTTATTATTTAATACTTACTCAAATTAAAAATTTTTGTATGAAATAACATAGAAATAAAGAAAATATTTTAAGGCTTAATTAAATTTATTTTTTAATATCAATTTTGCAGATAAAAAGAAAAACATACAATACTGAGGGGCGGAAAAGGGCGTATTTGAATAAAATAATAATACAGAAAACACTTAACCAGAATAAAATATTTAAAAATGGGTTATCGTAACAAATACATGTATCTTTTCTACTAGTCCACCTGCTTGCCCTCATCGCGATTACGTTTAAAGGACACGGAATGGATGAGAAGCGGCGGCAGATTTCCTCGCAGCATCTGGAGTCGCTTACTCTTTTCTTTTTCGGGTCGTCGGATCTCATCCTTGGAGGATCCCGGCGAGGCGGATGACGAAGCTACCGACGGTGACATGGAGGCCAGGGATGTGGCCCCGGGCAGCACCTCCGAACTCTGGGTCATGAGCATGGCGGATCGACGGAAGTAACGCGGCATGGAGTAGTCATCTTGGGTGGCCCGTGCCGCATTTGCAGTTTGGATGGAGTAGAGGCTCTGGGAGACTCGGTACTTTTCGATTGTGGGCGTGTCCTCGTAGTTCTTCGGCAGGTTGCTGAACGAGATTGAGGGCACCTCGGGCGTCATGCTGATCTGGCTGCCTCCGACAGTTCCGCTAATCGAGAATATATCCGTCTCGCTAGCCGCCGACCTGACGTGCATGTGTGGAACGCTCTTGGCGGTTCGCAGAATCCGCTTCGGGGTGGTGGTCAGGCCACTGGGGTTGCCCAGCAGATGTGGGTGGCGGTCAATTAGTCGCGGTCTGAGGACCACCTCTTCCATGCCCTCCTCCTCCTCCTCCTCGGCCTTGTCGTCCTCCTTCTCCTCCTCGGCAATGGCCTCGAACTTTTTGGGGCTGAGGGTCGTTTGGCTGCCCGAGGGAGAGCACTCGGCGGAACTGGGAGCCAGTGTGAATGTGATTCGCTTCTCCGCCGAACCCGGCTTGGAATCTGTGGCATCCCCTACAAGACAGAAAAAGGGGAAGTCTTTTTATAAAACTGGAAATTTGTAACTAATTAAATTTAAACTTTTCTTTATAGACATCTAAAATCGACATACAGACTCCTTATTAAAAATATAATTATTCCTACATTTTGTATACTTTGCCAAGAATTATTATTTATATGCCACTCCAATTACGTTATGGAAAATCGGAATAAAAAATGAACAAGCAGATGACAAGTAAATCCCATAAAAGGTTGCCAAATAAGATAAGGTTGAGTTCATGACAGATAGGAACAGTGTGGAAAGATACTATTATGGCTTCATAAAAGGTACTTGGGAAAAAAAATTTACTATTCAGTAAATTATAAGTAAGTAAATTAATATAAACTACAAAATATAAAAAAATGTATACATATTAATTTTTTCTTTTCAATTTATAGAGTCAAATGACATGCCTCCATTTATATATCTTTAAATATAGATTCAAACAACCCTGCCATCAAGGTACTATACATTATAAAGATACTCATAAACAAATATTAACCTAAAACGATTAAAACCGCACGTCGTTCTTTATCAGTAAAAAATTCCGATGCAGTATTTATAATTTAAAGATTATGTTATGCCATCAAATATAGGACTTGTTCGATTTGAAAAAGTATAATATAACAAAGTTTAATATAAAGATATAAGAGATATAATCTTAAAGAATTTAATTGCAATATTTTTAGTTAGTTATCTTTTAGTTTGAATAAAATTAGGCCATTTGTTTTATTGACATTAAAATAAAATAAAATTTTGATGAGCGTTTTCTTAAATGGTTTAAGGATCGTAATGAAATGATATAATTGATATATCAATATATATGTCCTGGGATAAGTAAAGTTCTTCCCTGTGGTTTTGGAACGTCTTGCTTAATTGCAAAAATTGTGTTCTCGTGAAACGTAAAACAGTAAGTATTTCGTTAGTTTGCCCAAATCAACGTCACCTTTGTATCGAAAAAAAAACTGACGAAATGACGCTATTCGGGAACCTACCCAGCAACCCGTTGAACCATAAAATCGGTACAGATGTCCTACGCCAGTGAATAAAAAGCTCACTCACATTAAAGAACAAAACGTGATGACAGTCATTATGATATCATTACGAACGAGTGTGTTTAAAAAGTAGTTCGTGAAACAAAGCCCTAGAAAGCTTTGTTTATTTTCTCTGAAACAAGGCTTAATCATTGTTTATTTTTATTTTTTGCTGATTGGATTTTGTATTGTTTGGAAATATTTAAAATATTGGGTATCGTGAGCTGGAGATAAGCCAAACAAACTTCCAAGTGTTCTACAGCCCTAACAGCTGGGCACTGGAGAATGTATTAACAATTTTCTCATATTTCGGACAAATATATGGATTATATAGCAAATAAATAATAAATCAAGAAAAACATATATCATTTATATATATAAACAAGCAAATTCTACTGAAAATATGGCCTTTTTGTCATTATTAAGTGAGAAAAACTGAGAAAATCATGAGTTTTAGTTTCTTATCTAATGAGAAGTACGTATATATTTCACATCAACTGCCTGAAAGGTAGCCCCAAAAAGTTTCTATAAATATTCATATTTCATCGGTGTTTTTTCGGTGTTAACATTTTTCTATAGCACCGATAAGGGGACTCGAAGTTTGACTAATTGGACCTGATTTTTTCCCAGACTGCAGCAGTGGGAGTGGGCCATGGGAGTGTACCTGGTACAGTGATTGCCTAATTTGTGAAAATTACGATAAATCACCGCCCTGCCTCACCGGCCGTAAAATCACCTGCAATCGGATCTGTTTTTTTTATCACTTCCCAGATGCAGTTACCATTATATAAATTAAAGCCAAATGGTTCTCAACTCCAGATGGAACCGGTACCTTCGGGTGCTGAGTGCGTCAGTGCGAAATAACTTTGTTAATTAAATTTAGCCACCGATCCAGGTTTGTTAATTTCCACTCTTCCTTGTTTCAAGCTCTCAAATGAATGAAATTTTTTGAAAGACTAATGGATTAATGGAGGAGATTCGTATGTGGTGTTCGAAATGAGTCATAAAAGGTGAAATTACGGAAAATTTTAATTCCGAAATGTTCATAAGTGGATGATCAAATATTTGGGTTTTATTTAGCACATTTTTCTTATTGTTTATTCTTATCAAAATTATCAAGCTGTATAAAAATTCTGTATAAAAATATTCTAAAATATTTTAATCATCAGTCAGAGAATGAAGGAAAAACTATTTTTGTGGCTTTAACTGTTTGCAAAATCTTTGCAATTTTAAATATTTGTATAGATTTCAGTTGCTGGAAATTTGTAAAACTGTTAAGTAATGCTAAGCTTGCAAAGTAATTGTTTAAAGTGCACAGATCACTTTGCTAACTCATTTAAAAATGAGTCACAAGCCCATTAAGTTGGAATACATTGTTTTTGTAAGGCATTTAGATTTAAAGTTTCAAACAAAAACTAAATGCGGGTTAATAATATTATTTATGTACTTTAATGAGTACAATGTAGATATCATATATGGTATGGCATATTCTTCGTAATTACACCTCCAATAAAAATTGTTACATCATAAAATGGTTTTGAAAAAAACTTTATGAAAACTCAAGCGGGTTTACCAGTTCTTATTTGGGACTTAACATTTAAAAGGTCCAACAATTAAGACTTAAATAGACTATTCTTAAGTTAACTTAAGTAAGGGTAATTAAAAACTAGATAATACTAGGCAATGCAACCATTGCTCGCTTCGCTTCATCGAATGTGTATAGTTGTGGTTGCAAGTCTTTCTGCTGGGGACACCACTTACGGCTAATTAGTTAATAATATTAAGTCATATTTTGGCGATATTTGTTACTCTCGTTCGAAATAAAATATATGCATCTATGCGAAAGCTCCTCAATCTTTGGCACAAATACTGTAAGTACCCCTTCTACTACATCTTCAACAACACCCATGTCGGGGTCACTCAGCTCAGATAGAACTTGACCTTGGGCACACCGCTGCTTACGATGCTGCTGCTGCGGGTGCTCTTGCCGCTGCTTTTACCGTTACCCAGACCACCCAGCAGGGGGGTGTGGGCGCCACTAGGGCCATCATTACCTTCCAGACGACGCAGCAACCGATCCTGGTCGCTCAGACGCGGAGTTGTCGGCATCTCGCGATTTGGCGAATGGACTCCGGCCAGGTATGTCTTAGTGCTAATCCGGTTGAGCTTGGTGGGCTGATGGTCCTGGAAGATCTGCGAGTTGGCAAACACGGCCAGTATCTCCGGCCCCAGGGTGGGCACGTTGATCTGTGTCTCCCGGCGATAGTCCTCCTCGTGGATCTTGGCGCTAAACAGACCAAAACGAAAAAGGGGAGGGATATAGTCGTGAATAGGTATTGCCAACTTGCAGCCATCACGATATTGCCAATTAATCGCTAATCGATCGACTGGCTAACAAAGTGCGAAATGCGATTTTGGCCTGTTGGGTCGGATCGCAGTTTGATCTACCAATTAGTACCTCATTAGACTCAGGCCCAAGCCGGAGTTTCCGTGCCGCATTTGGGGCTGATCGCAAATCGGCTGTGGCACTGTCAGTGAGTTATTATTGTCCGACGAGGCCGGTTGTATGCGTCCGATGATGTGTCCATTCTTTTGGGCTGCCAGGTAGTCCTCGTCGTCCTCCGGATTATAGTTGGCTAAGGTGGAAAATAAAGATTGAACATAAAATATTATTATTCCCACTTCTATTTATTCTCTATTATCTATCTATTACTTATATAAGAAAAATAAATAATATTAACCTCTAGTATCTAAATCTACAATTTGAATTGTAAATCCCAAGATCATAAAGTAAAAAATAAAGATTTATGTGTGTATGGTAAACAGATAGACCCCCCACTTTTATAAAGTTACTCCACATGTTCAAAAAAAATGCATATAATTTATTTCTCTTTTTGTTATGCCTGTTTTTTATGTTTTTTTGTGGTTACTCCATTTGAAATGCCAAACACGTAAAATCGCACAAAGTCGCAGCGTATTGTGCGTTTCAAGATCTACTTCGAGTGTGTGCTTACTTGTGTAGGTTGGCGGGTACCTGAGTGTACTCGCTCAGGTAACGACAACCGCCCAATTAAATCAGCAAACTGAAACTGAAAACTTACCGATCGATTCGTCGTAGCAAAAACGCTCCTCAAAGCAGTTCCAGTAGAAATCTTCCCAACAGCTAAAAATAAAAATAAGGGGGTAATAAGGAGCGGGGGAGGGAGTAGAAAAAGTGAAGAAATGAAAAACGCAATTCGGAATGTTAGCCAACTAATTTGCTGTCCAACAGCAGACCTGGGAAATAGTAAAGCCAACAAATACGAGAGGAAAATAACGTTTACTCACTTTTGACAGCAGCGGCACATTTTGTTGTTGTTGTTTCGCCTTTCTTTCCGACGGGTCTGGTCTTTAAAAATTATTATTTTTTATTTTGTCAAGAGTCTCGTCTTTCTCCGCCACAGGAGAGAATCGAGAATCGGGTGTGTGTTGTAACACAAGGCTTTGATTAATTTCTTAATTTCTGTTAAGGAAAAGTGTACGTTCGGGTTTTATTTGGTGTTTCGATGGGGGAACGTGCGTGTGACTCGTTCCAGAAATTCGTGAACGTTAGTACTGTTGTTATTGTTGTTGGTGGCTCCACGGAGAGCAACAGGTTGACGTGGAGACAGGTTGACGTTTTATCGGCGAATGTGGCCCACAAATCGTATCTCCCGCTCTGATGGCCAGGCACTCGAATCGGCGGCGCTCTCTCCCCCTCAATTGGTACACTCAGAGAAAAACTAGTATAAAAACTATTTTTCAATTCTTTTAACTTAATTTACTAACAACCATGGGAAATATATCTGATAATTGTCATTTTAAATAAAGTCTTTTTTTGCATTCAATCAATAGTTTTTATAATTTATCTCAGTGTAGTGAGCAACCATGTGTGTGCGCGCGTGTGTGATAAAAGTGAGTTGATTTGAGAGCTACCGACCACAAGAGGAGCCTCAGCACTCTCCCGCTTGATTCACGAATTAATGAACCTCTCCCCAATCCCCAAGTGTGTATGTTGGGGGGAGGAGCAGGCTGAGAGAGTAACCGTTTGATCGATCGCGCATGATAGATTACTGCCAGAGTAAGCTTTCGAGACACTTTTCGGCACTCTCTCCGATTCTCACCTACTCTCTCTCTCTCTTGGGCACTGTGGGTCAAGTGGTAAGACGAGTTTCCAGCGTTATCAGATTAAAATTGCCAAAAATTGTAAAAACTATTAATTTATGACTGTCTGCTATCGGTGGCGTATTTCATTCAAAATTTCATTAAAGTGTTATTGAGTAATTTCTGCCTATTCATAAAATATAACTCTTTAATGAGGACCTTTAAGGATAAAGGGTTAAATATTTTTCGGATAAAAATGAGTGATCCCTGCCCACTGTATCCTGCTACTGTATTGTGACACCTGCCCAAGCCTTGCCGAGAATGTGTTGTTGGAGTAATTGAAACTTTTTAAACTTGCACCATGCACACAGCACGACGCTCACACAGATACTCCGATAACCTTACTACACATGTACCTGTGTTTGTCCGACTGAGTTTACTTAACGCTTTGAACGATAAGCGCTTCTGCAAATTGAGGCCACATTCCCCGCCCAGGTGAGTGCCGGAACACTGTTGGCAGAAATAGTCGCCGGTGGGTCCCCAGAGTAGGCATACTTTTAGGCATCTGCCGTTAAGCTTTCCCAGCGAATCCAGGAGCGTTTCCATAAAATCATATAAATCATGCATAAATCTTATCAGATAGGTCTTATCGCCCTGTAAAGTCTTATCGACAGATTGCTAATTGATTTCTAATGACTTGATAATGGAAAAAACTTAAAAAAGTTCAATAAACTGAACCTTAATCGATTCAAAAACTTGTTATGGCTTAAACCATTAATTTACTTTGTTTGTGCAAAAAAATATTAAATATTTTTGTGACCAATTCTTTCCTACTCACAACCAATTCGTTTCTTTTATCTATCAAGTTCATTCGTGGAACTTAATCTCTGAGTGCAGATAAGTTAATTCCTTGTGTTATTTTTTTTTTTTTGAAGATTCGGAGGTGTGAAGACCCAACGAAGAGTTGGCTAACCAAATATTTGAACGGTGTAACCCACAACTACACACTCGACGAATCGGATCATTGAGAAACCTTTGGAAGAGTTCAAAGACCATAGCGAATCATGTGAGGACTAGCTGCTACAATCGATCAATTGATTGTCTTTTGATAAAGCCGTAAAAATGTAGCATTCATAGCTTTCGGCGACAGTTGAATTGAAAAGCGTTCAACACTCATTAAAGCCCGTAAGATAGCGTGGAGTGGCCTGAGGGAGGGCCCACGGTAATTGAATGTCAATCAGTTGCAATGAAATGAATAGCATGTAGTTCGCTGCTACCTTTCAGTTGTTACTGTTACTGTTAGCCGTGTAATGCAATTTGTTGATGTTTACACGTTTTGTGCGTGAAGCTCATTTCAACCTGAATCGTGTTATACAACTAACAGCGAGGGGAGTTTTGCCAGTTATCGGTTAGTAGGTACAAAACATCTCCTAAATAATAAACAATAGCTAACTTATTGTTCCCCTGATTCGTAATTAAGTTTCTCTTCGGGCTTATTTATTAAGCGGCTATGAAATCTAATTTGCAATTAAAAACTTACTTGACATAAATTTCAATTACCTTGAAACAAGTCAAGCTACTTTGGCTGATACTTACTGGAAAAAAGTATAGTAATACCTACACATCACACCTCTTTTAATTGGGAAACCACATTGAACCGATCTCAGCAAATATTAATTAATTTAGGTTGCTGTTTTAAGACCACTTTAATGGTCTGTAAAAAGATTGCCATAAAAAACGTGCCAAGTCATTCATAGCTTTGAGTTGTAAGCTATTTGTTTTTTTCTGCTGTTACCCCCCAACCTTTGAACTGACAGCCATCGGCCTGGGCCGCTGAATTGTCAAATTAAATCGCATGCCACAGGTACAAATTTCGGGCGAATAACTTCCGCACAAAGTGCAAAACAAATACAACACCGAATTCGCGAACAATAACAATCGGATTACAATATATAATTTCACGAGTCACTCAAGCGATGCATGCAATGAATTCTTCGTTCATAAAAACCAAATAAAAGCGAAACTGGAAATTATATGCATAACCCACTATATGTTATTTTCGAATTAGCCTATAAGCTAGTGTGGATTTCGGAAATAGAAAATATAAATACCAGAAATAAAGTAACACTTAGGAAATGGACTTGGAGAACTTTCGAAAGCAGGTTTTTGAGTTTCCCCAACAATATATTGGTAATATTATATAGTATATTATAATATATTATCTTTCGGATTTCACTTCAACTCTTTATGAGTCTGTCACTACCCCTTTGAAACAGCAGCCCATCGCCATTATTCGTATAAAACATTTAACGACAACCAAACGAGTTTTGTGGCATTAAAAAATGTACTGATGTATATTTTTTATTATACACATATAATATAATAAGCAGCAAAGTGAACATTATCTAGAACCCCTCACTGGAAAATCACCGAAATGTTTTTATTTTTTTTTTTTTTGCACTGCATAGGAGAAACGTGTATTGTATCTACATGATCTATTATAATATTCATTATTCACTTTATCGTTAGCTCGCTAAGTAGAAATTCAAATGAAGTTCCCACTTCATTCAATTAAGCTTTGCATTGTTGGAGATATAGGATATTGTTTGACGTAGATAAAAATTTATGTTTGATTAATAAAAAGAGATTCTCTAGACTTAAGACTAAGCACTAAGAAAAAAGTAAATCATTCTAATTAAAAAATGCAATAGTTCCTTGCTCAGTTCTCCTCTCGTAAAAATTCTGATAAAAAGTTTGCAAATATTTGAAAGTAAACTGCATCTATTATAGGAGCCTAAGAAATATCTCATAGCTCTATCCTAATGGTCTTCGAGATAGGACATGGATGTATCCATTAGGTTGCCGATGATCAAGAATATATACCTCATGAGGTTGAAAACTATTACTTCTCCCTGTTACAAACATTTTATATTTAATTTTACAAGAAACTACATCTTAATTCGATCAACGATGTGTGATTTTTAATCCAACAGACAGCTTTTTGTAAGTTGATGTTTGAATTTTAGGTGTAAAGTGTAAATTACAACTGGAAATAATTCATTCACACGCATCTGGTAACTAAAATCTGCCCATGTAAGTGGACAGAGTTTTCAGGTCGTTCTCGACGGATCGCTAGCAGGTGTCATTAACCGCAGCCAGGCTCGGAGCTTGGATACAATATAATGGCTCGGCTCGGTTCATGGTAAACTTAAAACCCCAGACGACAAGTGGCGTGCATTGGCCTCGTTTCAGCTTTTAGGCTTTGACAGGCATCAGGCATCGGCGAGTGACTTGTATTCCGATCGAGTTGGACTTGCCTTGCAAGCGAGTTTCTCTTGCCACAACGACACCCCCTTTCATCGGAGCCCCCGAGTCGACCGCCCAAAACTGTTTTCCACAGCAGATTTATTCTCGAATGATTTCATACACCCCATGTATATGTTTTCATATTTTTGGAGCACGCGCTGACTTTTGTGTTGATCTTATTAATTAGTATCTGAAGCGTAATGGACCTCACAAATATTTTCCATTCGTGTATGCTTGGTCGGGTCTTTGTGATCTGGATTTTGTGAAATTAAACGATTTTTATCTCTGGGATAGGCATGGGCTATATTTTCAACATCAAGAGTATGAAAACTAGTTAGTTTCCGTGGAGGAACATCTATGTAGCTCCCAGCACTTTGTAATACTCAATGGAGTCTGAATCTCACCTTGTTGCCCCACAACGTTTACCGTTTACGTGATGGGAACTCCAATCCCATGGTAACACGGAGATAATGGCACCAATTAATAACAAAGGTTCCCCGAACTGTTTACCAAGTAATTGAAAAGTATAAACACCTTGAGACCTTAACTATTTCCAGCTTAAACGTAAAAGGTTTTTTCACTGATCTGATCTGTGCTGTAGAATAGATTCCCATGACATTAAGTTTCTTTTATTGATGCAGTGAGTGCGTTTTCATATTTTATGAATGAATGCAATTTATGTAGGCGATCTTCGGTTTTAATTAAGCCGATTTAATATTCTTATTGTGATCTTTTCAGTTCCGCGTCTGTACTGATCTGGCTTTTTTCTCAGGTAAGTGACTCACAGGTGTCTCATAAGTAATTTTTTACTTGAATCATTCAGTCAGTACACGTTTCTGGCTGAGAAGCTTCCTTAAAATACATTCTGTGCACAATATACATATATTTTTTTATATATATATATATATGAACATATCACGGCATAATCTGTGTTCTGGCAAGTATTTTGTTTGTCAGCCTATTTGCTTCAATTTTTATCAGTAATCACTTGATTGTTCATGGCTATATAGCTCTGGCACTAAAGATACGTAGGAGGGAGCAGATTGCCAGACACGGGCACTTTCGATAATGCAAGTCCCAGACAAATTTTGAAACTACCCTGTTGAATTTGGAAAGGGCTCTGACGAAATTTGATTTCTGCTTTTCTATATTATGACAATTTTTTTTTATGTTAACTATAAGAGATAAGATAATGCCTAAAGGAAGACTGTTAACAAATTGTCAACTAATCGCCAGGATCTGGTAATCAATCAAAATTGCGTTTGGGTGGTTTCTGAGCACATTAGCTCGCAATGATTCCGAAATATTTATTCATAGATTTATTTATTTTTTTTAAATTATTGTGGATTTCAAGCATTACTTAGCTGGAAAATATATTTTTTATTAAATATGAATTCAAAAGCGTTTTTACAAAAAATTCTATCAACATTCCATTGCTTAGGAAAGTTCTAAAAAAAAATTCCAGGAATTATAAATGCATGAATCATTCATTTGGCTAGCTTTATTTGATTGTAAATTGTTTATTTGGATTCATCTCGGACCTCTGGTGAAGTGTTAAATTGTCCGCATATGAAAATCGCATCTTTCAGTTTTGTTTGTTTATTAGCAGAATTTTGTGGACGACGAGACACATGACAAGGCAAGACAAATCAAAGTGAAATAAATCGCAAATTTCCAAATGAAATTTCGCATTTTGCAATCGAAGCTCGGCACTGCTAAAAGATGCCTTATGGGAGGCGAGAGTGTCTGTATTGGTACATGTTTCGAAGAATTCGAGAAAATCCCGGGCCTGGCCAAAACCGGAACACTAAGTGGCAGAATCTCCTTGAAAGGCAGCAAACAGTTGTACAATTTCCCAGCACAGCAACCACATGTTTTAAACGGAAAGAAAATAAGGGGGAGAGGTGGCCGCCAAGAGTGCAATAAACTACAGCATAAGTTCTTTATGTTAAATAATTGCCATCAGAGGAGGGGTGCTCCTTCGACTGCCGTCGTTCTTGGAGAATCACGCGGCTATGCCTTCAGGGTCAACAACGTGTTGCACAGTGTAGTCGTTGTTTTTGTTTTATATTCAATTTTTGCCCGTGCGTGTATGGGTGTATTCAAGTGCGTTTTCAATTACAGGTTCTTACAAAAACGTTGTTTTTTATCCACTCTCAAAAGACGTTCACTTCATAACTTTTGTTTGACCTTTTTCCAGCGGCTTTTTTCCAACTCCTTGTATGCACTTTTGGAGTTTTGATTTTTGAGTTATTGCAAAACTTTCAATAAACTCCTTTCATCGGCACTTTTTTCGCTTTTTTTTTTGTTACAAAAATGCAGTCCTTTTTTAAGTCAAGCTTCGCGATTCGAGGCTTGAACTGCGTCACACTAATAAAACACACAACAAACTTTTGGCGTGATCGCAACAACAAAACAAATAAAGCTCGCCAATCGAGGCAGCATGCGCGCACGTCTTTCGGGTTTAAAAATCGTCGGCTGACTAACTGCCCGAGCGAACGGGGGACGACGGCAACCCAACAACTCCAAAACCCCCAACAGCCCCCACACAATCAAAGCAACCCGAAAGCCCCATCCCATCGGATCCGGTGGAGCATGAGAGCTTATGCTTTCGGAAGTTGAAAAGGCTGATTAAATGATCTGACCTGGGCTCCGACCTGCCGATGGCGTTTGTCGAAAATCAAAATTGATGGCCCTCGCGGTCTGAAGGGGCCATGAGGATGTGGCCATGATATTGAATTTAGTTTTTGGTTTTAGCTGGTCTTTTACGTTTTTATTCTTAGACCAAAGTTTGGAAAACATGTTGTTTAAAAAAAAAATATAACTATGAATTGTTAAGTCATAATATAACTTAAATTATTGTATAGTTATTTTATAGTTTAATTAGTTAAATTATAATTAATAAAGGTTTAAAAACTGCTTATATCTTAAGATTTATATCTTTAAATAATATACAACGAATAATTAACGAATACAACGAATTTCTATTCATAACAATAAGGAAATGTAATTTTCTGCTCCAAACAAGCAGATACTGTAGCATTCTACCCTTATAAGCCAGCTTTGAATATAATTTCAAAAACACAATCAAACCACTCAAAATATTATCGATTAGTAAAACTATCGAAACACATTTATCACGAATTCTCATCTTGAGGGTGCACTGCTTATCGATAGCACAGTCTCTTGGCCACCACTACGCTCGACCTATTTTTCAGAGGGGCAGCTTAAAGAAAAAAGCAATATTTTGCGAAAAAACTGCCGTAACCGCTCGATACGCACCAATTTAAAGACAGAACGGACAAAATCTATGCTAGGCACTGGAATAGCGAGGAGAGCGACCATCACAGCATAAGCAAATGTGCGCAAAATGAAAGTAACAATCAAGTCATGGACGGGAGTTGCAACTTGGCGTTGGATAGCGAATGACGAGAACTGCGGTATCTGTCGCATGTCCTTCGAGAGCACCTGCCCGGAGTGCGCGCTGCCCGGTGACGACTGCCCACTCGTGTGGGGTGTCTGCTCGCATTGCTTTCACATGCATTGCATTGTCAAGTGGCTCAACCTGCAACCGTTGAATAAACAGTGTCCCATGTGCCGCCAGAGCTGGAAGTTCAACATACACTAAACGTTCTAGCTAACTAAATAAATCATCATCATCAGCAGCAGCAGCTATATCCGAACGAACGACGAACCAAGTAAGCTTTATCGAATGATGGAAAATACTGAAGCCCAGCAGCATTTGACGGGTCTGCCCCCACTGCCAAAAAGTTTGAGTGCAGCTGCAGCTGCTCCCGTTGCCGTATCTGCTTCCTCGCATTCGCGCACTGCATCGCCAGCTTCTAATGTGGCCGCCTTGACCGTTGCCGCCGGTGAACTCTACCTAGGCCCCTCCACTTCGTCGGCGGCCAGAAATCGCAGTTACAACGGACACAACCACAGCCAGCGCCATGGCAGCCTCTCATCCACACAGGAGTCGCTTAGCGATCGCGAATCTGTGCACAGTCGCGCCTCCTCTACTCACAGTGCGGGCGCGGGTCACACGCCCACCAACAGCTCAAGCAGCACAGGTGCCACCTCGTCGACCATCGACAACCAGCTGGCTATTCTGCGCCGCGAGATGTATGGCCTGCGCCAACTGGACCTGTCGCTATTGTCGCAGCTGTGGGCACTGAATGAGTCTATACAGGGATTTCGGGTGTTTCTGCAAGAGCAGGACGCCCTGTCGCCGCCGTCGCGATCACGCACGCCATCCGATGCTAATTCTCTGTCGTCAGACGAAGAGGACGACGGGTCCTACGCCCCAATAGCGGGAACCAAGCTAATGGAAGCGCCAGGAGGCCCCAGCCCTGGGGCGCCAGGATCCAGAACCATAGCTTCGCCGGCAGCTAGCGGAGGACTGCCTACGAAGCTAGCAACGGGATCAACCACTTCTCACGCTTCGACCAGCTCCAATTCTGGAACCTCAGGCTCCTCTTCGGCTGCCTCGTCGATGGGCAAGCATCAACAACAACAACAGCAGCAGCAGACTGGCCATTACAACCAGAGACCAGCTCCACCACCCGCACCACCAGCACAGCACAAAGCGCATCCGCAGCTACCGAGGATCCTGCAGCAGCGGATGAGACAGGCACCGCCCCCGCCACCACCCACACGGCCGAAAGGAAGCGGAGGTGGCGGAGCCAGCACCAGTAGCAGCAACCACAGCATCAGCAGTGTCACCCAGCCACAGTCTCACCCACACCAACATCCCCATTCACACGCCCACCACTCGCGCCCCGTATGACAAAACCCGTTCTTGGACTAAGTCAAGTTCAAGAACAAAAGATGCTGAAACGCATGCAGAAAATTCGAAAATAGCAGACGCTGCCAATACTTCGGAAAGGGTCAATTAGACGACATTTCTCCAAGAGTCAATTCAAATTCAAGTGCAGAAAGACCACATATTCCACTAATCATTTCATGAAGCTTGCCATGCTCCTCCATTTTGTTCGTTCGTGGTGTCGAAACCAATATGAAACACACACACAAAAATGTTTATACAAGTTTTTGGGAAATGAATGAAAAATGAGAAATTTATTTGAATGTAAGAGAAAGATTTTTCATGTTTGAATAATATTAAATAATTAAATTAAACGCAAGAAATTTGTATTCAATAATAATCGCTAAGTAGTAAAGGATGAGATCCTTATATGCATCTATGTATTACTCCATTTGTATAAACATAAAGTTAAATGCTTGAAATTCTGCATCGAGTTCATAGATCTAGTTCCATTATTTGCGTTGACTCTTAAATGATTTGTTAGAATGCAATGATACTATCCAACAAAAACTAATTCAAATTGTTCCAACTCACTTAGCACTAACCAAAACTAAACTCTTGGCCTATGTATTTGGATAACTCTGATATGATTTTATAGCCCTGATAAGTCTTAGTTTCTCCCCCGCTCGATTCGAGAATTCGGACGGAAAGAAATAATATTTATATATATGCGAAATGTATCTGTATCTCAAAGCAAAAACTAGCTGATCTTACTGTTAGTCAAATAATCCTATCATAAACACTCCTGCATCTAGGCATATATATGTAAAGCTCAAGTATTGGAGCAAGTCCCCCGAGCATTTGTCCAATGCGCTGCAGAACTGTGAAGCTGTTTTGGGAAACTTGAATACTAGCTTTACAGTTTTGAATGGCATTGCTAAAAAATATATATACTAAATATACGTATACAATTTTTACCATAACAGTTAAAAGAGAAAAAGCAAAGGTTTATTGAAGGAACCTCCCCAAATACTACTACCGAGTATTTCCCATATCAAGCAGAAGCAAACGGGAGATTGTGAAATGAAACAAGATTTACATATATGTATTACCTAATCGAAAATTGAAATTTTCCAATATTTATTGTTAGTTCTTAGTATCACTCCTTAATTTCTCGAAACTCGAAATTCCTTGAAATCTCCACTAAATTTGTACACCTAATGAATGAAGATAAACGATCAAATTCCACACATTTTGAATCTAATTTATTTTGTATCCAAAATACACGTCTAATTACTAATTGCAACTACTAATCAAAATCTAAATCAGAAATCATGTATTTAACTGAAACATCGACAAACACAAATATAATCTGCAGCATAAGACCCAAAAAAGCAAAGCGGCGACAACTTTGAATATCTTGGACCCAGTGTATAATGATCTTACTTTAAACTTTACTCTATCCACTAATCTTTTTAGTTTCACATTAAGTTCAAATTTCAGCATGAAGATTATTTATCCACACTCTTGACATATATCCTTTAACTGAGCTGTTCAAAGTTTCCCATCAGGCGCTAAAATCATCAAAAAAACACCCATTTGAGATGAACTTTTGAGAGCTTTTGCTTTTTATATTGAACGTACAGGATTAAAAAATATATATACACTGATCAAAATGTATGAAAAATTGTGTGGGATTGTTCAACTTTAATCGAAAATTGAGATAAAATCACAATCTTATAAACAAAATAATTTATACAATTTTTTGTTTCGATGGCAAGAGGATGATATCGTTATAAAGTGTATTATGTAATGGAAAATTGATTAATGAAACGAACGAAACGATACGAATGATCGATACAATAAATATCAATTAAAATATCATTTTCGCATTTTTAATTGTACAATTTATAAAATGTTTTACTTTATTACTTGCGATGACAGTCTAATATGTAGTGTTTTGTTTTAAAAAAAAAAATAATAAGTCAAGTCATCAGCTAAGTGCTGAAAGTACCGCAGCAATCCGAAGGGATCTCTGTAAGGATATGGACATAGTGAGACTTTGGATTAAAAAAAAAGGTCACGTCTTTCACTTACTGTTTGTTTGGCTCCAGCCAAGGGGAACTCCCAGCCGACTGTTTTCCCTCTTCAGCCATTGGTACAGAGGATCGAAGTACTCCAGCAGGGCTGAAGGATCCATCTCAGTCTCGCCTGTGAACTCCTGGAGCACCTCCTTCCAGTGGCGGGAGCTGCCCTTGGAGAGGAATTGGCTAAGTGCCCGACCCGCCGTCTTGCTGCCAAAGATGTCGCAATTATCCAGCGTGAGTTGGCTGTCATTCGGCGCATATTGTCCGGCCAGGCGGCAGAGCGCCTTGTGGAACTGGAACTGGAAGATGTGGGCGGCAAAGTAGCGCAGATACTCAACATCCGCATCCACGTGGTATTTGGCTGTCGCATCAAAGTCCTTTTCCGTGCGGGCTACTGGCGGCTCAAGGCCTCCATACTCCGATCGCATTTGCCAGAAGGCGCAGTTCCACTGCGATTCGTCCAGTTCGTTGCGGAACACGGCATACCGATACTTATCAATGGCATAGCCAAAGGGAAGGAATACAATCTTGGAAAGCGCCTGCTTGAATAGTTGGTTGATGCGACTCTTCTCGTCCAGCCTGCCGTTCTCTATCAGTCCTATGGTTTTCAAGTGCTTAGCAGACATCACCGACAGAGCTATCACATCGCCCACAGCTTCATGGAAACCAGGATTTGGAGCTCCCCTGAACACAGCCGGCTGCCCCTCGTACTGCAGATAATACTGGATGTGGCCCAGTTCGTGGTGCACCACGTAAAAGTAGTGGTTATCCACCTCGGTGCACATTTTGATCCTCACATCACTGTCCTGATAGAAGTCCCAGGCAGAGGCGTGGCAAACCACCTGGCGTTCCGTGGGACGGGTGAGCATACTCAGGTTCCAGAAGCTGGAGGGCAGGGCACGCATGCCGAGCGATTGGAAAAACTGATCTCCAAGCTCAAACAGTTTCTGCACTGTGTAGCCCTGACGCTCCATCTCGGCCTTAACGTCCACGAACGGCTTCTCCGGATATGGGGTGAACAAGTCAATCACCTCGTTCCACGACTGCCCCCACATATTGCCCAGCAGACTCATCGGGATGTTGCCCTCAGCCGGGACTACATCTGGACCATAGTGCTGTCGTAGGCGATAGCGTACGTAGCCATGGATTTGTCTGTAGAAGGGGAGCAGCTGCTTAAAAGCTGCATCCAGTTGCCGTTCGAAGTCGGTGTCCTCGTAGAACTGCACCCAGTAGTCGGCGTAGGAGGGATAGCCTATAAATCAGAAATGATTATGCATTATTTTATTATGGAACTCTGGAAATTTTACGTAAAAAGTAGCATTCCTGATAACCTCAAAGTTCAAGTCTATAAATAAGCTTATTGATGATAATAATTTATTAATAGTTTCAAGATTCAGAGGCTTTAGAGGACTGAGCTCTGGATAAAATAAAAATTGGACGAAACTCTATTCTGTAGTGAGGATAGGACTAGTTCAGAGGATAGCAGTAGATTTCTATTTGTGTTTCTAAGACTTCCCCCGTTACAGGTCAGACGGGGTTATCAAGCATCACTTACCATTCAACTGCGCCGCCTTACGCGTCAGTCTTACGTACTCGGCAAAGTGCTCCCGCATGGGAGTGCCCGCCTTATCGTACCACTCTCGCCAGTACCAGGCCAGCTCAGCAGGATCCCTGCTGTGGGACAATCGCTCCTGGATCTCCGGCTCCAAGGCCAACGTGCAGTCGCTTCTGTTTGTGTAGGAGCACACATTGACAGTGGCGTAGTTGGACTGCATGGAACTAATGGCGTTCTGCAGGGCCAGGTAGTCCTCTGGACTCAACGCGGAGGCACCCAATTTGGACAGGTGCTCAGCCTGCCGACGAATGCCTGAATCCTCCGACTGGGCGTAATCGGAGGCCTTAATCGTCTTCGCCAGACGTTTATTTAATTCCGCATTGCGGGCGTAGACCTCAATCATGGCTTGACGGTTCTCCTCCGTGACGTTGGTGTTGTAGTTGTAGCCGGAAAGGAACTCTTCGTGATACCGTTTCCTCAGCTGCTCATTCTCCAGCTCAAAGAAGCGGCGGGCTTCCAGTACAGAGGCCGAGCAGGAATTACCCATCGACAGGCCATGGGGTAGCTAATAAAACATACATATGTTAGTTTAAATATAGAACTATATATAAGGAGAGAGATATATAAGGATATATAAGGTAGAGAGTACTAACCCACAGCAAGAGAACTAGCCAAGTGGCCAGCATCCCGCTTTTTAGAAACATTTCCTTGTTTTTACCGTCTGACCCAGTTCCAGTTGCCCTTATCTTCAAACGGCCTGCTACTTTGCACTTTTAATTTAAATATTCTAAAACAAAACTATGAGACGAGCAACGGCTGTTTTCCCAAAGTCTGCTTTGTCTGCCGTGCCGGTTCTCGAGTGAGTGCCGATTTCAGATGCTAGAACTGCTTATATAGGAGCGTTCGAAGATGGGATGCAGTCAAGCAGTGCCCAGTGTTGCTGGAACTACATGAAAATACCCAACAATAGATCGGATAATCTGGCCGTCGATATATTTTATAATATGTATATATTTAATAATATTCTAATAATATAATATAATTAATAGTAATACTTTTTTTACATGCTATAATCAAACATATTTTGGCTTAGGAATTACGTTGAGTTTTCTTCTTTAATTGCTTTTTAAACAACTCATAAATATAAAATAAAGTATAAATAAAATTAGTATATATTCAACCTAAATAAATATAGATATAAAAGTTTTTAAAATACGATTTTTTTACAAAGAGTTCTTCGGATTCGATGGCCAAATTTGCTTCACTGACTTCAAAATGTATTCTCGATATCGATACAAAATTTGAACTGCTTGTGTCTCACATTCATTCGCAATCAAAGTCGTGTCAGTCGGCTGAAATTTAACACCTGCCCGCCAATCTACCTGGCAAATTTTTTTTTATTCCGTCGCATGTGTGCTGCATTATGCGGTGATTGAATGCATTGGAATATTAATGATTTTTTGTAATATCCACAAAGCTTTAATAACTTTCATGTTATAGTCACCTGATTTTAATTCAAAAACTCTAGATCTTTTTTATTTTTTCTTTATTATTTACGATACAAGTATAACAATGTAAGAAAAAAAACACGAAAAGAATAGACAAATCAAGAGGGAACGTTGTACAATTGAGTCAGGCTCAAGGAATAAATCTACAAGGATACATATTCGACTGTATCTTATTCCTTGGATTAATATATGGGGAAACTGGGATCCACCTTATGCGTCCAAGCGTGCAATCCCCCAATAATATCTCGAACGGAATGCAGTGGGAATCGATTGCGTACATGCTGAACGGCAATTTGGGAGTCATTGCCTCGTCTGCAGAGCAATATTATGGGCAACTGTGGGTCCTCCAGTTGCTTGGCGAAGCGTTTCAGATAGCTGTCGTCAAGGACTTCGGCTAGTGGCACATTCACAGCATCGGGCAACTGGCAAATCTCAAACTCTGCCGGCTGTCGCACATCAATCAGTAAGTGCGGATGCTGCTTTACTGTGTTCCGATACTCCTCCACATCCAGGCGCTCTTCCGAAGCTACCAATTGCAATGGATTATCCTTGTCGGTGGCATGCATCCCGCAGAACAGTTCGTAGTCGATAAGTTCCGTGATTAGCGGCTGGGCAGAACAGACATGACAGTTGGGTCGCTTCGACCGAATCCGAATGTTACGGAATAGACAACTGCTACCATCGAAGATGAGGAGCCGACCAGCCAGTACGTCGCCCAGACCGACAATCACTTTAATGGCCTCCAAAGCTTGCATGGCTCCGATGGTTCCAGTGACAGCACCCAAAACTCCCCCATCACCGCAGTTAGTCACTGCCTCGGGAGGAGGTGGCACTGGGTAGATGCATCTGTAACAGGGTCCATTTCCATAACAGTACACGGTCAGCTGCCCATCTGTCTTCAAGGCACTTCCGGACACCAAAGGCTTCCTCAGCATCACACAGGCGTCGTTCAGCAGATACCGCGTAGCCACGTTGTCGCTGCAATCCAAAACAACATCGTAGGTGCGAATGATGTGCATGGCATTCAAGCTGTTCAGTAGCCTCGTGTGGCAACGAATCTCACAGTGCTGATTCAGTTCCAAAAGGGCAATCCTTGCAGATTCGGCCTTGGACATGCCGCAACGCGCCTCCGAGTGTAGAATTTGCCTGTGGAAATTGCTCCGCTCCACCTCGTCGTAGTCGATAAGACCCAGCTTTCCACAGCCAGCTGCAGCAAGGTACTGTGCTGCCGGACATCCCAATCCTCCCATGCCGACGATTAGAACGGAACTGTTCTTTAGCCTCAACTGACCTTGGACCCCGAAATCTGGGAGTATCAATTGCCGGCTGTACCGAGCTATGTCATCGTTACTCAGTTGAGTGTGGCATACTCCACCATTGGAGTCCGGATGAACATCGTCCTCGTCTCCGGTAGCTTCTGAAATAGTGGTTTCCAGATCGCGCAGACATTGCTCCTTCCTGTTCAGTGCTGCTCGTAGCTCAGCGATCTCGCGTTTCAGCCTGGTTCGCTCGTTCTCCAAGACTTCGGAGTCGATCATTGGAGTAGTGAAGTTTGTCAACAAAGTGTGATTAAAATTAGTTTCTCCTAAGAAGTCAGCTGATTCGCCGGTCTTAGCGATGGAAGCCCGCGACGTTTAAATATATCATGTGAGGAGCATTGAATGAAAATCTGTCATATTAAAACAAACAATTTATTTAAAAACCCAGAAATATTGTTTATATGTCCTGAACTTTAATTTCCGTTGATAACTACAAAACCTGTCAAATATATACTACTTCCTTGATTAAAAAACTATCGATATGGAATACTTTGTTTAACGATAACTACTAACAGCTGTTAGTTGCAGCCCGCTAGTACCGCCTGGTGTTTTTTCTTGACCGATAGAACCCGGTCTGTGTTTACAATTATCTAATCATTAATAAAATTAAAACGATGTCTTGGGTTGGAAGCACAATTCAAAAACTAGGAAGAGCCGCGCTCTTCGCGGTGAACAGTAAAACCATTGCCCCTATCTCCTCCACATCCACCACGGTGCGTACCCTGTCCCATGCGGAGCGACGAGCTGGTGGCCCCACTGTGCGCCGCTATGGATACAAGGACAAGATATTCAAGGCTGGATTGCTGCCGCACGTCGACAATGGCCGAAAGCTGCCCATGCCCGAGTACCGGCCAAAGAACGCATGGTCCCAGAAGCGAGCTCTCTTTGGACAGAACGACTACATCGACATACTGGGGAACGACCGCCTGCACCCGGTGAAGGTGTTGTATTCCGTGCCTTCCTGGCTGCGTGGTGTCTCTGGCAACGAGTACCAAGTGCTGCTGCGAAAACGCCGAGTGCTGGAGAAGTCCAAATACCCCGTTGCACGACCGACCAAATGGAGAGACATGGAAAAGCGCATACTCTACCTGTACAAGTTCCTCAACCGGAAGACCAAGACGGGTTACTCACACCAGTAGATCATTTAAGATTAAATAAAATGTTTTGTTTTAATCTGATATCGTTTAAAGTTGCTTATTCTATAAATATGCCCGACTGCCTGCTCCTCATCGATAGCAGTGCATTCTGCATCTGTACATTGTTCCTGGACTTTACTCTCATTACTCGGAGCGATAAGCGTATTCCTTTGGTCTTCCAGCATTTTCAGTTGGCTACTTCAGGACTATCTTCGCTTCTTCTCCATCGATAAGAATCTTTTGACCATTAAACAAGCAAAAATCGCGTTTAACATGGGCGAACAGCAGATCGGTGATCAGAAATATTTGACCGGTCGAAAACGCCAGAGTTGCGCCAAAATAGAAATTTGCATTTGCCGAGCCTGCGTAGATCCATAAATGCCACAGAACACCCATCATAGACAGAGTGACGATGAAGAATGTGAAGACAACAAACCCATGGGCCATGACTGAAAATATTATCATCATTTTAAATATTATTTTTCGAACTTATATTGTAGAGCTTACATTTCCAGCAGCGCTTCCAAAGCGGCAGTAAGGCCAAATAGAAGCCCACATCGCCCAAGCTGGGATAGGCCCTAAATACTGCCATAAGTGCTACCAGGATGGTGGCAAGCAGGAGGGGCTCTCTACGAAGCTTAATACTTAGCGGCAACAGATACAGGACCGTGGCATTCAGTTGGAATGTTATTAGGAACATGATGCGGAAATGTTCAAACATTTCCGTGAAGAAGTACCAAAACAAGCCAATGTTCGGCTGGAGGTCACGGAAATAAAAGCTGTAGAAAATAGAATATAGTAATTCCGTGTGGTAGATCGTTAGTATTTACTTACATGAATCCCAGGGTCCCATCCAAGAAGTTCCAGCTGTTGAGAACAAAAAAGTTCGCCACTGATATGACTAGGCAACAGGCGGCGAAAAGCAATGTTATAAGGAAGCCACTTCGGATGGAACGGCCCGAAAAAGTGAGCAACAGCGGTGCCAGTAGGACGACAGGATAGAAACTACGAACGGTTTCAAAAGCGAGAATCAAGAGGCAGGGAAGGAGTAATTCTTTTGTGAGGCAGTACAGAAAGGCGGCCAAAAACAAGTTGCTAAACACCGTCGAAGTCATGCCGACGCAACTAAGAACTGTGAGTGGATTGAATAGATACGCTACGATGACCAACTCAGGAATATCCAGCTTGTCGCTGCCGCTGAACTGGAGCTCTGTTGTATCTTTGGCGTATTCCTTCAGCTCCATAATTTGTTGATCCTGTTTTTTCAGCACAAAGCGCTGGGCCATCAAGTACAACAAGGCTGCGGTGAATATGTCCAAGAGTATATAGAAAACTGGTAAGAGGTGTGGAAAGTTCCGAAACAAGCCAGATAGGGCGCTCAGGATTAGGGGCGTCTCATGGACCACATCGCCCTGATACGGATCGATGCCATTTTGGAGCAGAAAGATTCCCTCTTGCACTGTGGGAGCAGGATGTTGAATTACGGCTGCTGTGATACATTTTAGTATTTACATACTGCGCTTGTGGGAGTTCAATGGCGTCGCGAACTCCACCCGGTTTCCAATGACGGTTCCCAATGAGGTTCGACAGAAGTAAAACCGGGCGGCGCCGCCCAGTAGCAGCAGCTTGATGAATTTGGCATCCATAATGACTTAGCGGCTGTCTTTATTCTCAGGTGCTCAAAGTGGAGCCGGTGTGCATAGTTTTGATCCCTAACTTGCACAAAAAGCACCCTTGGTGATGGCAACAGCTGACACCGGCTATCCAATTGGTTCTTTCGATACTTGGATAAATCCAAGTCCAATCCCTACAACCGAATTTTTTAACATAAGTACAGTTCTTCAATAGAAATTCTAAACATAATACAATTTTAACAATCAACTAGTCATATTGTAAAATAATTATTTTTGTAAAAATCTTTTTTGTAATCGGAGTACAAAAAATTTCCCATCCCTAAGGTGTGTTGACCACGATTCTGATGCCATCTCTAACCGCTTGTTATTTTGAAAGCACTTGCTGTTTTAAAACGTTTGTTTTTTAATTTAAATCACAACAAATCCTATTAAAATGATAGGAAGCAAGAAAAAAACGAAAAAGGGAAATGTCCTTAAGGAAATTGCAGACAATTTTGAACAGCTGACCAGCAATCCCGAGCGCTTTCTCAAGTTTGTTTTCTTTCTACCCGCGCACGTGTTCCAATCTTTAATAGATTTTTTGTTGTAGACCCCAGCCGGAGCAGATTGATGCCATTGAGCAGCTTATTCAGCAAACGTACAGCGTTAGCATTAGTGGAGATGTGGCAAATAAAAAGGATTTGCTTGAGGAGTTGGTCCTGGAACACATGGATGAGGAGCAGATTTGGCAGCAGTTGGAAATGCGCAATGAAATAGTCTTTCAGCAGCTGTTGGAGCAGACTGCGCAGATGACGGCGATACGGGAGCAGCACCTGGGTATCGAGCTGGACGAAGGCGACGAAGAGGAAGAGGATCCAGAGGCAGAAAATGAAGAACTTGACGGTGAGGAGTCCGAGGAGGATGCTGAGGAATCAGACGCGAGCTTCGACGATGAGTTGCCCGCCAGCAAGAAATCACAGCCACACAAGGAGAAGAACAGCAAGCGATTGCGCAACTCTGTAGTGGATGACACCTTCTTCAAGCTGCAAGAAATGAACGAGTTTCTGGAGCAGGAGGACGCCAAGGAGATGCGTCGAATGAACACCAAGCGTGGAGTGGAACAGGCGGAAGAAATTGATCACTTTGCCGAAGATTTTGGACTTGGAGAAGACGAGGAGGATGATGATGGAAACGTAAACTATGCAGATTTCTTCGACATGGACGAGGAACTAGAAAATCACTCCCAAAAATTAAACAAAGGCAAGGTTAAAGATTTCTTTAATGAAGATGAGAGTGACAAAGAAGAGAAGGACGATGATGAGGATGAAGAAGCCCAAGAGGACCTGGAGGAGCCAGATAAAAGCGAAGAAGAACCAGAACTCGCAGAGGATCAAGAAGAGGCTGCTAGTGAAATTGATGAATCAGAATTTGTCGCCAAAAGCGGCGTAGAGCCTGCTAGCGACTCCGACTCCGACAAGGAAGACAGTCAAGACGAGGATAACCACAAACCCGATGCGCCTTCGCAGTCCTCCAATGAGCTCAGAGAAGCTCGGCTCTTTCAACGCATTCGCGATTATGAGGATGTCGTTCTTGGCGAGAAACCTTGGCAACTCAAAGGCGAAGTCCAAGCAGCTAATCGTCCACAAAATTCGTTGCTGGAGGAGATTCTCGATTTTGATTCCACCACACGCCCAACTGCGCCAATTACGGAAGAGGACAATCGTTCAATCGAGGACATAATCAAACAGCGCATTCGTGACAAGGCCTGGGACGATGTTGTGCGCACTGTTCGCCCAGTAAACACGCCCCAGGAGTACCGCAAGCAGTTGATTCTGGATCAGGAAAAATCGAAACAATCCCTGTCGCAGATATATGAAGCACAGTACCAGCGTGAACTGGACAAACTCGATCCTAATCGGGATGCCGATGACAATAGTGGTCCAGAACCAAAGGAACATCAAGAGATCAAAAAAGCAATGCGTTCCTTATTCCTCAAGTTGGACGCCTTGTCCAACTTCCACTTTACCCCCAAGCCAGTCGCTCCAGAGGCTAGGATTGTCACTAACACGCCAGTTGTGCATATGGAGGAGGTGGCCCCTGTGGCGGTCAGTGATGCCAATCTACTGGCTCCCGAGGAAGTGTTCCAGGGCCCGAAACACGCTCCTCTCGGCAAGACGGAACGCAATCGCACCGATAAGAACCGAGAGCGACGCAAGAAGAAGCAAAAGCAGCGGGCGATTCATACGGCATTGGAGCAGCGTGATCTTCAACGCGCCAAGGAGGGCAAGGCGCCTACAAAGCGAGAGGCAGACGCCAAGCTACTAAAGACAATTACCAAGAGTCGCAATGTGCAAAAGGTAACTAGCTTTTAAAGTAGTGAGAGTCATATATATAAAACTTTAATTTGTTTTCAGATCACGGCCAGCAGCAATGACCAAGGTGCCCTGAAGTCGTCGAAGGCGTTCTTCAACAAACTGCAGGACACCACGGCAGCCACAGCTTCCAACAAACGGCCTAAAAAGGATGCAGCCAAGGCGAACGCCAAGAAGCTAAAGCTTTAAATGTATATATTAAGTAAACTTTAACTGTTGATTAACATCCCCACGCAAAGTTTCTTCCTCGCCAGTCACGTGGCGGCAAATGGTCTTAAGCGCGCGCACATGGTCTCAAAGGCTCTCTTCTATCTGTATGAATAACTTTTGCAGGACGGCTATTTCCATAGAGGTATTCAATTTGAAACACCATGGGAGCTGCCATGCGTTGGCATTTGGCAGGCTCCCTGCGAGAAAATCCTTTTGCGTGTATGTTTCTGTGGGCGTGTGAGTGCGGGCAAGGACATTTGGTATCCAGGAGGGGTGATTAGGCACGCGTGTAATCTAAAGAATATAACTATTTTTAGAATTATCTACTTAAAATAAACTGTTTGCTTTTTAAATAGAAGTGAGAAGGAACTTCTAAGAAATGGGTGGAAATGAATTTATTTAAGATGTGCTTATGGTAAGGGGATTAAAGGGGCTTACTCAAAATATTAGGTATTTCATAAAATTCGATTGGTTTGAAATCTGTTAAAAAATATGCGTTAATATGAAAAATGGTAATTTTTTAGACACGATTCGATGAAACAACTAAAAAAGATATATTTCATTTCGTTTGACTGAAAATTTAAATTTTGGCTAATAGTTTTGCAGGCGAGTTTTTAAATATTAAGAAATAAATTTATTTTAAAATTTATAAATTTTGAATTTCTTTTCATGGCGGTGCCATACTTCTATTCTAACCGGTTCGCTCGAGGGATGTATTCTTATCGATGCATCGATTACTCTACCGATGTTTCCATCGATTTCTCATTCGCACGTGTAGTTCTTCCAAAGAAATATAATTTGAAAACATAATTTTGCTTTTACGGAAACACTCGCATTCAATTCGTCAAAGATGGTTAAAGTGCAGAAACCGCAGCCCAAGTCGCTGAACAAGAGCAACAGCATCGAGGGCGTGTCAAAAAAGAAGAACAAGCCTGAGAAAGCGACGAAACTGCCCGCCGCAGCCGCCCTGGAAGAAGCCAACAACAAAAAGGGCAAGAACGCCGCGTTGAAAAAAGCAGATGGCGCCGTCAAGGCCAAAAAGGAACTGCCCAAGCAGAAGACCGAAAAGAAACAGCAAAAAGGAGAGGGAAAGAGGCCCTTGATCCTGGCGCCTCCAGAATCACCGGCCGCTCCTCCTGCCGCAAACAAAAAGTCCAAAGTGAAGCCGGAGAAGGCAGCCAAGAAGCCTTTGATTTTGGCACCCCCAGAGTCTCCAGTAGTCCCAAAGAAAGAAACCAAGGCGAAGGCTGCGGCGTCAGCTCCACCACCAGCCAAGAAAGCGGCAACCAAGCGAAAGGCAGAGGAACCGGTTTCCCAGAAGCCTGCTCCAGCGCCGGCTAAAAAGTCCCAGAAGCAGGCTGCTGTTTCCGAAGTAGCAAAAAAGATCGCCAAGGCAGCTCCAGCTACCGAAGAATCCAAGAAGACAACCAAGCCAGCGAAGAAAGCCGCCAAGCCATCTGCTGCTGCTGAAAATGTGAAGAAGGCCACCAAGCCCAGTGCCGATGCCAAGCCGGCCAAAGAAACTGTAATAGCCAAGGCTCAATCGGCTGCTTCGCTCCAAAAGAAGAACAAACCGGCCCAGAAAATTTCAAAGCCCGCCAAGGCTCCCAAAGTCAAGAGAGTCAACAATAAAATTAAGAACAAGCGAGGCAAGAAAGGCCCAAAGAAATCCTCAAAAGCTAAGCCACCCGTAGAGCTGACTTTCGAGCTGCAGACGTTCGATGAGAAAAAGTATGAGCAGATCGTAAACGAAGGAAACGTTAAGAAGGTGTGCCAGGCCTTGAAGGATCTAGTTGCCGAAGAGGTGGCTAAGAAGAAGGACATTTTCACAGACTACCGCTACAATCTCCAAGTGGCCAGTTACAAGATTGCCAGCTGCCCCAAACGAGTGGTGAAACTGGCCCTGAAGCACTCCCTAGTGAACGCTGACTCCGATGTGGCCATTATTGTGCCTGATTTGCAGCGAGGCGCCAAGTTCGACTTCGAACCCACCAAACAGCACTACGAGGATCTACTCCGGGAGGCAGGTGTTACTCAGCGCCTCACCGTCGTTCCGTTTAACCAGCTGCGCAACGAGATGGGCCCATTCGAGGCCAAGCGCAAGTTCCTGAACACATACGACTACCTGCTCTGCGACGGTCGTATCTCTGGCCAGGCCTCCTCGTTTTTGGGCAAGGTAAGAATTAGCCAAGGGATGGCTTTGCTAGTGAGGACAATGAGGGTATTCGAGGAAACCTTTATAATCAGGGTTTAGGGAAAAGTAATCTTGCCTATTCATACCAATTGTATTAATTAATTGTTAAATCTTATCCATTCATCTACTTTCAGTTCACTCAGAAGCCTCGTAATGTTCTGCATGCAGTTCGTCTTAGCAAGGACAATGATAAGATTGCTGAGGAGGTGAAGCGCGCCCTCCACCGTACTGCCTTCCGGCAACTGGCCAAGGGCGATCTAACTACCATTCCGGTGGGAAATCACGAGCACAGTGCCAAGCAGTTGGCTGAAAACATCCTGCTGGTGAGCAAGCAACTGCAGCAGGTGTTTCCCGGAGGTCTGCCCAATATTCGTTCGCTGTACATCAAGATCGACATTGTGGGTACATCGGCCCTACCATTATACGTCAGTCTGTGTGCCCCACCAGCCGAGACTCCGTACGTGGTCGGACCACGGGAGCAGCGCATGCTTAAATTGAAGAAACAGGCCAACGAGGTGTTGTCCCGTTTCGCGTTGACCAAGGATGCCGAGTTTGTTAAACTCACAGAGGAACAGGTGAAGCACAAGGCAGAGCTGCGTAAGAAAAAAGAGGCCCTTTTGGCTGTTGATGCTGATGCTGCACCCAAGGACAATGATGGCGAGGACACGGCTGTGCCTACCAAAAAGGCCCGCAAGGAGGCGGCCAGCGAGAGCTCTAAGGCTGAGGCTGAGTCCGAGGAGGGCGACGCTGAGGAGGAAGACGAGGAAGAAAGTGCGGGTGAAAGTGGCGAGGATGAGGACGGCGAGGATGACGATGACATCGAGGGCGAGGATGATGATGAAGACGATGACGATGACGACGACGATGATGACGACGACGAGGAGGACGAAGAGGAAGATGACGATGATGACGAGTAATCATGCTTCGCGCATATTATTTTTCCTTTAGTCGTAGGTTTATTTGGATATTTGCAAACCATTTATACTGTAACCTGTTTGCAATTTTTACAACAGTTTTAAGTAATAAACGAATGTTTTAAGAATTCATTTTGACCATTTTTGTAAAGGTTTTTTATACTCTTGTAGAGGGTGTTATAATTTAATCTAACATGTCCTTTCCGATACACGCAGCCAAACGAGTTGTAGAGAGATTCTGTTTTAAAGGGGCATCCACTTCCAAAATTTTAAAAAATGCATTGAAGGACAATTTGGACTCCAGCGATATCTTGGCCAATTTCCATC
This sequence comes from Drosophila atripex, assembly GCA_035045925.1. NCBI lineage: Eukaryota > Metazoa > Arthropoda > Insecta > Diptera > Drosophilidae > Drosophila > Drosophila atripex. The sequence continues at coordinate 14,640,577 of JAWNOP010000070.1, forward strand.
TGATTCTTAAACGATTATGGGCAATCGTTGCGTGATTGCGTGGATGGGCAAAATGGTCACCAGTGATGGCTATATCTTGGCCAATTTCCATCCGACTCTTGAGCGTTATACCTTAATCTATTTATGGATCGATTTTCCCCTTTGATTCTTTCGAAAAAATGGAATTTTGGGTCCAGCGATGGCTGGAGTATATATCAACTCGGTTTAAAGTTAGTTTTCCTTTCTTGTTTAATGTGAATATCAGATGTAGCATTTCACTCTAAAGTATTTTTCCCTATTAATTAAAATGCAAGTAAATGCTGCTACAGCAAACAACAAAATTTACCAATGTGTGATATGCAAATCAACGATGAAAACCATTTCAAAAATCAATTCGCGCCCAATGGTTTGCAAGCAGGTCGATTGAATATTCACATAAAGTCCCTTAACATATGCATATCCTCAAATCAGGCATGAACTCTTATGGCCATTGCATATGAATGCCTTTTCCAGATTGTTTCAATGTTTGTCCGCGGAAAGCTGGCCAGATTGTTGTTGAGCTGACGCAGCTCAAAGTGGATGCCAACAACCCTTCGTGGCATCCTTTGTGGCCATAAAATCCAAATATGCATTTGCCCCCGGACTCCGCTCAGCGGGAAGTTGCAACATGCCACACACACAACACAGTCAATTTCAATTTTCATAAGAACTGATTTATATGCGTGTGTATTTTCTATATAGTTTCATAAATCAGCCTGCTTCCCAAGAATCCAGAGGGAGAACAGCAAAATGCAATTTCTTTGATGTCCCTTACGAATTATGTATGAGGGTCGGGGTTCGGAGTTGACCAAAAAGGCCTATTCATTGCATAATTCCTGCTAATTAGTTATATGGATTGGTCAAAGCTCTCGGCTCGAAGTAACTTTGACAGTTGCCTGTCTTGTTTCATTTCGATTTGAGATCCTATTGTAAGGTCATGTAGCGTTTTTGTGTGGGCAAGGTCGGGGCCCAAGAGATTAGAATCACGTTTCATGCAAACCGCCAACAAAAATAAAACAAAAACCAAATCCTAGCCGGACACGTCGCTGCCAACAACAAAAACATTGTAAAGCTTTTATCATTCCACATTATCATTAGCCGCGTTTTCTGTTACTGCCATTAAACTCATACGAATGGGTAGATAAAAAGGTCTATGTGGGCATGGACCCAAGTAATAAGGATTTTTCCTACATACGCAGATGGCCTTTCCCCATTTCCGCTAACCACTCTGCTTGTCTGCAAAAGAATGATAATATTTCCAGAATTTTCAGGAATACTATCCTTTTTATAAAATCAACGATTTATTAATAAATTTTAAGTTTATTTATTAAATTTTTGTTTCTTAAATTAAAATCATTTGAAAATTTATAATCTTATACTTTTTATAATATTTAAACCTACTATTTCTATACGGTTTGTAAATAATTTAATATAGATAGCCGTTTTTTTGACACTGATTTAAAAGAATACCTTAAAAAGAATGTATTTTGAATTCTTCTACTAATACCTCGGATCACTCTAAGCGGAAATCAATAATAAACATTGGAACAGACCAAATATAGACATACCTTCCGTTTCAGCATGATATAATGTTTCTTATCAGCCCCGATATTTCATCATCGGAATATTTTTGTGTGTGATCTTTGATAGGCGACTAATTGTGAATTGGCGAAAATATGCACATAATTTGTGGCTGGTAATCTACGTGGTTAGTCACAGTGAATCCCAGGACCGGGACAGGCCGTAAAAATGGTTAGATAATAAGATAATGCCAAAAGAATTAATAACCATCTAGTATATGGGGGGGATTTATATATTGGATTGCCGACTGACAGCTGCTAAATGCATATAGGCATGGTAAGCCCGAACTGGCCAACTTATTGAAAATAATCAGATGCTGATTAGCCCGATGCTGATAAAATGATCGATGGACACCCGATAAATATTTTGATAATTGTGCGTAATTGTTGATAATTAAAGTGATAGGATAAAACGTTTCGACTGGTTGGCGTTTGCCCTTTTGCCACGTGTTGCGTATTGCGAAAGATGACTAGTACCACCAACATCCGCACCACCACCAACTCCCAATGACTGCGCATAATCGCCCCAAAGTTGGCCAAAAGCAAAAGCAACAGCCAACCGTTCATGATATTGTGGGCGGGAGTGTCCCTCGTCAGCCGGACTTCGGCCCCTGCTTTCGGTGTTCGGCTATCGGCTCCCACCTGAACGCGTTGAAATCTTTCGTATCCTCGCCTCGTATAAATCGCGGTCTCCTTTGGCTGCCGATTTCACTTACGTTTCAGTCTTAAAGCGGTGCAGTCACCAGGAGCCAAATCAGAACCAGATCCTGAACCATCAGCACCATTAACGGTTAATACCAATACATTTCCACCAGTTTTCCAAATTCTGAAAAACCGTTTTTGAACTTTGTTTCTGTGTATTTTCTAGTGTTGTTTCTCAAAAAATATTTGAGACACTAGTTTGTCATTTTAATAGAAAGTGTTTGTGTCGTTTTGTGAACGGAAAAAGGTGAGTGATAAATTTATGTAATTTATGTAAAATCCTTTAGTTTGAAACCATATTTGTCATATTAAACACTAATGTTAAAATTAAATTAACTTACTCTGATTGAAATTCATAGCATAGACAGGGAAATTAAAAATTATGTAAATGTTTGCAACTTTTAATATTTAGGACTAGTATATTAAAACGTATATTAAGTCAACCTTAAACTATATTCTCATATTTTTTATTGGAAAATATTATTAACGGAACGTGGCATTAGCCAATTTGGCAGAGGTCTAAAACAAAGGCCCCTTTCGGTGAGCAGGATATCTTTGGACAGGATCATCTGAGATCCAAAAACCAAATTAATTTCATGAAAAAATTGAATAATCTATAAATTAATCCAAGGAATTAGAGAAAAACAAATTTTTGAGCAAATGCCGGTTACTCAAAGTTAAAAATTGATTTTCGACCAAAAATTCGGCTTTTTTGTTGTTAAAATCGGATGGGGAAATCCTTCGATTAATTTATGAAAAATATGATTTAGAAGCTTATGTAAAAAATTCAGACTGGTAGGATCAGACGTTTCTCAGAAATCTTGCTCACCGACTTTGAAAACACCGTTTCGATAAAAACGCCTTTAAAGTTATGAAAGCACCTTTACATGTAGGTAATTTTTTTTTTAACTTACAGTTAACAGCTTACTCAGATATATACATATTAAGAAAGTGCAAAAAAAATTGTTTTGAAAATCCTTACTGTATATAACCCCTTAGGCCGTCGGAAATACATTAAGACGGTATTCATAGAAACTTTCTATTCAGAAATTGACTCACAAAAAGTATTTCGGTAATTAATATATTAGTTTAGAACTCAATACACTTTCTTAATTAAATAACTTTGGAAGATTTAGGAATCAAACAACTTTTTTGGGACAACCTCAGCACACTCGTGTAAGTCGTTGGGATCCATATTCCACTTAATTATGTTTTTATGGCTCAAAATTTCATATGTTTATAATTCTGTAAATGCCCAGCGCTGGCCTTTTGGAAATTGCTTCCTAGCAGGCCTAAGCCATAAAGTAAACATGGAGCCCAAGACCGGCCCCGGACCACGATTTGCCATTGCCGAGGGTCCTCGCTGATGTGTGTTGAGCCCAGGACATTTGTTGCTTCGCTTTTGTCCTCCTTGGCGGGGTTCGCTTTTGGCTTTTGGCCTAGGCGACCTTTTCCTTATTGTATGTACAACATATCTGGCAAAATCTTTATTTTATATTGCAAAATTGAAGTTGGCCCTTCGGCTTTATTACTGCTTGGCTTGTACGGGCCAAGTCCTTGGATTATCGCAATCATTTAGGGCTTTAGTTGGCTCTCATATCACAGGACCTTATAGTGCACTTGTTTTCTGCTGTTTCATGCCTCATGCCAGTTGGAACTTTTAGCCAAAACTTCGTTGATTTAAAGTAGCCAATTGAAGTTACTTTCCGGAATTAAAAACAACAGTTGTGGCAATTTGATTGCCCCGAAGATGCTCATCAGTTCAGTGAAGCGAATGAATGGTTTCTGGTTCGTTCAGAAAACTGCCTTCAAATTCCATCAAATTTGGGAGTAAAACTTAAATTGTGTACTTCCAAGAACAGGGCCCATGTTTAATAAATGAGCAATTAAATTTGAATCATTTAGCCATCAGTAGGAGGCTGTGCGGGAGTGGGGCGGTATGTAGATCACATAAAAAAAAAATGAGAAATAATGAAAATTAAAAATGCATTTAAGTGTGGTGCTGCACAAAATCGGCTTAGCCGTGGTAAGAGTAAACGTGAGAATGCAATGCACAGTGTCCCAGAAAAAAAGCTATTAAGCCTTGTTTTTTTGCACTTGTTTGGGATAAACTTTTATAGTTTTTATGTAAGAGTATGCGACAAGAGATTACATTTTTCCGGATCGGCTTTAATTGCGGTTTTATGCATGCATGTGTGAAGTTTTATTTGTGTCTTTATTCTGTTCTATTTAAAAGTTAAATATTATTATTTAAATAAAAATGGTTATTATTCAATTGTTTTTACTTATATTTATTTAATTATATAATATTTTAAGCTTAAATTAAGTGATAATTGAAGAAATAAATAGTTACTACAATTTTATTATTCAGGAATCTTATTTTTTTTTTCTAGACCCTTTTTAAGATTTTTTTTCAATAAAAGTCTGTATAAAAAGAATTCGTAGTTTGCTTTAAAAATGTACATTCCATTTTGTGTTGCCCACTTTATCGGGCTTTTGGCATTTCATGGGAATTTAAGCCGCCAGGTGGATGGAATCAAAATCATGGCAATCAAGGCGTCGAAACTACTTAATTTCATGCCCCGCCCTGAGGTTGTTTATGTAAAATGCTCGACTGCTGTTTTCTTTAAATTTACAAACTGAAAATAAGAACCTGAAAGAAGACATAAGAGACCCAGACCGATGTGGGCAGTTGATTTGGGTCTTCGGATTTGGTTTCACTTTATTTTCACTTTGTCCCGCCTTTCTTTTTATCTTCCGGTCTGCTGAGATACTTTGAGGTGGGAATTCGTCGTTTTGAGTTAAATCATATTAGAGCATAGGACATTGCCCCATTCGAGTAACAATTAAAAATTGCTTAGCCGAAAGACTAAAGAACCCACTTGAGCAGAGAATCCCCTGAAAAGGGTTAGGCCACAAAATATAAAAATAAAGTGCACGAAATGGCTTAGAAAACTTTTGGCCAAAATGTTCCTTAACAAGCGCCCCCCAGTGGACGGCCCTCGTTCCTTTGCTTGTAATTAAATTTGCATATTTTTATTAATTAAATTGTTTAGCCAGTGTTTACTGGCAGCTCTAGAAAGTTGGAAGCTCCCGTCTCACATATGCATGCTAATAACCAAAGAGCTGCGGCGAAGCCCCCGACAAAATTAACAAGCCCCAAGGCAAACTCAAAGCAAACAGAACGAAGGACAATTGCAGCCGGAATTTGGATGCTTGCCACGCTCGCTCCCAATTGCTCTTGTGAGTTTTTCTGTTTGTCAGTTTTTTTTTTTGTGGATGGAAAATTTAAGAACCATTAGATTGTAGCCATTTTCAGGCTCATTTCAGTATTTATTTCCCATCTTATTAGGAGGAGCACTCTGCCCATAATTCTTCAGTTTTATTTTCCCCCAAACGTTGGAATTTAATTGGACACGATTCTCAGTCCAGAAATGTTTACGCCTCAAATTAGGCGGGTTTATGAATTCATAAATGCATAAAATACCAGAGGTGCTAACGTGAAATGAAGTGGAAGCTCCATTGAGTGTGGTGTGAAGGCAATTAATGGACTTAACCAATCATTAAAGGTCTTTGGAGAACAAAAATGAGAGAGTTATAAAATGCTCACACTTAAACCAAATAAATACATATTGGAAAAGGTAAAAATTTTGTCATATCTATATTTATTTTATGTTGATTTAAATTGGGCCAACATTATTCATATACTGGCACGTTACCCACTGCCCGAGCTCCTCTGGCAGGTAATTCTTCACTCCATTTGATTCGTTTTTGATACTGGCGCTTTCATGGCAGATATATTCGGTTGTGGCAAAGGCTAACCCAGAAACATATAAATTTTCACTCTCCATTTCCATTTGCATCCCCATAAACTGGGTTCCCCATTCGGCTGTGCCCCTCGGCTCTATGAGCCACACTTTGATGGTATTCCTCCGTACTGCTGCCAAATATTTATTCACATTTAAAAAGTATTTTATGTTGCATTTTCTATAAGCATTCCCAGCTCCTGCTGCCACGTGAGTCGAAATACCATTCCCCAGTGATAAGACATGCATTCGTCCCGTTTGTTCCCCTCCCACAAGGATCCCCCTCGACGCCGTTCGATGGTGGTATTTATGTGTGCTCGTTCCTCCAGTGTGTTTGCTCATGGACCCCCGTCGCCGCCATCCTGGAATTGTCCTGACGCCGGTTCCCCTGAATTGTTTGCACGACAAAGTTTGCATTTTGTAATAAATTCGCTTTAAAAAATATTTGAACATTTATGGTCGGCATTTAATTTAAATACTCTTCTGGAGTTCAGCTGGCTAAGAAGTGCTAAGAAATGTTTCCTTTCTTTGAGGAAAATACCTTTCTTTATGGAATTTGCCATTACCTTTAAAAATAAAAATCATAAAAAGAAGTTTGTTGAAGAAATAAAAGTAAATAAAATATTATATTGTGAATGAGACAGAGACTTTGGACTCGTATACTCGTATAGAGTTAAGGGTGTTCCATCTGTTGCATAAGCAGATTATGTGGACCATTTGGCTGGGGGCTAAGATGTGTGCACTTTCTTGTTTTCTTTTCCGGTTCAATGAAATGGATCCAAGGGAGCAATTTCGTATCAGCGGATGCAAAATGTAATTTGAAATTGCCGCACTTTGAAACTGCCGGGGCTTAAGCAGAGTGATTCCAAAGGCAATTAAAGATACTTGAACTTTGTAAATAAAACTACCGATGTGAACTACTGTGAGCCCAAAGCAAAGCTTTGTTTTGTCGAGGAGAAACATTTACATTTCGCAACTGGCAAACAGAAATTCAATGCAAAATAAAAGCCATTGGCGGGTTAGTGGGTAGGTGGGTGCTCAGCAAAAGTTGTGCCAACAATGTTCATAAAACATAAACAAACAAACAGACGTCATTGCGACTGGCAGTTTATCAGCCAGCAAATAGAGAGATGGAATTTGTGTGCCAGGATGGTGACTGTATGATAGAAGGGAGCTGGTCGAATGCCAGGAGCCAGAAAAGGGGGGGTCGTTTGCAAACCTGACAATGCAATCAACCGAAAGTGACGGAGGAACAACAGCAACACCACTGACATCGATACGTCGACAACTGGTGCACATGATGACGACGGGGCTGGGGATTTGGATTTGCGGATGGCTCTCGACTTTCTCTTGTTGCCAAGTATTTAACAAAACTTTGCCACAAGTTTCCCTTTTTGCCAGCAACAATATGATTTTGCTCCTTGTTGCCCTTTTTTTTCATTTTGTGATTCCCCAAAGCATAGTTGGTGGTCTTCGTTTTCATTTGAATATTTTGCCACTCTTGTGACGCACTTGGCTCTCGGCTCCCATCTTCATATGAGTTACGTGGTGGCTCTTATGAGCTGTAACTTTTACAAAGTGCTAAAAGTATTTTTGCAACTTCTTAGCTTCGCAGCTAATATTCTTTTTATTTCTCAAAAGGAATGCAGGGCGAAGATATGTATGGCAGCCCAAAAAAGTAGGCAACTATTTTTCATGTTTGAAAATCCTTGCTAATCTTTGCAATATTTAAGCAAAAATAAGTATAAAATAAGCGAGAAATTTAAATATAATTCATAAAAAAATATATCATGATAAATAATGTTTTCTTTTTATATTATTATTTAAGATGATGGATGATTCAATTACAGGACACGATACATCATTGTCAGTAAATAATAAGAAATAAAAATTGATTGCAACTATCAAATACTACATAAAGGTGTAACATATTTTGATATTGTATAAAGCATATTATAAATAAAATTAAAAAATGTACTTGACACAATACATCATTGTCAGTTGAAATTAAAACTTAAATCTTAAATGCAACTAACAAGTAATTCAATCTTTTATAATACAAAAGGTACTATAAATAAAAATTATATTAAAAAATATTTTCCCAACAAAATGGTCAGTATTTCCATTCCTTGAAATCAAGGATCCTGCCAAACAACGAAAACTCATCAAAGAGTGAAACAATGCATTGAATTTTTGCAAAGCAAGGAAAGAAAAAAATGGCAAGAACTCAACAATTCCGAATCACCGGAGGCTAATTCTCAAATTCCCACAGTTTGAATACAGAAATGCAAAAGTATAAAAACATTTGCTTAACACCAAATTCCCATTTGGCTGAAAACCTGTTGCCGGCATAAATTGTGGCATGTTCAGTTGTTAGCAAACCGAAAACCCGACCAAAACACAACCACTACCCCAACCCCATCCAAGCCAACCCGACCCCAATCCAAAATCTAAACCCCACTCAAACACAAACCGCCAACTGGCCCGGACCCGCCGCTCCCATGCCGCTCTAGTTGCGTGCAATTATTTTAATCTGTTGCCGACATTTTCGGCATAATTTTTCATCAATTTTAAAGATTCAGGCCAGGACGCAACAAAAATAAAAGAATTCCTTGGGCCGCAATGAATTTTTAAGTAAATGTAAAGAGTGCCCGGCCCACAAGAGCAGAGTCTGAGGAACTTTGTCTTATCCTCATCCTCGTCCTAGTCCTGGTCCTGAACCACCAACTAACAGGGAGGAGTTCGCGTGGCAACTCCCAGGAGGATATTCTCCTGTCGGTCGTTGTGGGCAATGCTTTTAGCCTCCGCAAGTTGGAAGTTCCGCCTCGTCTCGGCTCACTTTGCGTTCGCCTTTTTCCTTTTCCACCTCATTGTCTTTATGTGTGTGGCACCTTGCCACGCCCCGTTCCGGCCCATTCCGGCCCTCCCTCCGCCTCGATGTTGGGTCAACAATTTTTACATTGTTTTGGCATCCGAGAAATGCTCGGTTATCCGCAACAGAGCCGGCGATGTTGTCTCTGCTTCATGTCTCTGAACTTTGCCACAAAGTTTGCCTCCCAGGAGGAACTAACGAAAGTTTCTTTCACATTTTTTTAATGGTTCGTAACCATTAGTGGTAATATCGTTATAATTACTAGTGCTTTCCTACGTGACCTTTCAAGCGTCTTTTCGTGGGCGTGCCATCCAAGAAGGCCGTAAAATTTTTTACGAATTAAGTTAATAAGAGAGGTATTTTTAATCAAGTTTTTAAGATTTTTAATATTTAAGGCTTTCGTTTATTATCAGTACACAGACTTTAGTGACGTATTTCATAGTCCCATAAATATAAATACAATTAAATGGGATTTTTAATCGGTTTTTTTTTTTGGGAGTGGTAATAACCCACCAGCGACTAGCCACAGTCGAATCTAATCGGCAAAAAAAATATTGATTGGATTTGATTGACTGAAATTACTTGCCCCGAGTATTTTATTTGACACTTGAAGGCGTCGAGTATCTGACTTATTGATATCTCCCGGATTAAAAGCCGATTCTAATTGATAGCCAAGGTGCGAAGTTTCGCCACACTTTCAGACACTTCGGGGCACTTGGGTTCGGATGGCGAAAGTCGGGAATTACCAACATGAAAAGTTAATTTTTTCCCCGACCATCTAAAAGTTAAGTGCCATGGTCATGTTTTCGGCTTATTAACAGTTTCCATTAGTAAGAGTTTTGGCCATGAGGCGGAGTGGCTGCACTTGTCGTGGTAGAGATTGTTTGGCCAATGGCCACCTCCTTGTGGACATTTAGCCGGCTTACACTCAGTGGCGGCAGTGGCTTTGTCCACGTAATCAGTTAAGATAGCATCGCAACCGCACAAACCGAGAAAACCGCAAGGATACAGGACACGCTCGTCCGGAATCAGGGCAAATCAAATGTCTGCCAACACAAATCCAAATCAATCTTCTGTCTTCTGTGCTCCGCCGTCTCCGGCTGCGTGGGTCTTGTTTGCTTAATTTGACAAACGGAATAATTTGATGAATATCTAAAATGGCAGCTAGAAACTCGGCGGGTTGTCCTTCTGGCCAGTGTCCGCCCCCCCTCCTGGTCCATCCCCTGACTTCTCCCAAGCGTCCGGACACCGCAGAATCGCTACCCACCCTCCCACTCCCACGACTTTGTCACTAATTCAATAAGCATCCAATTACAACACGGCAGGAGAGGTTTTCCTTTCCCCTGACCTTCTGGGGGATGTCCTGGCAACCCCACGTCCATGGCATCAGTGCGTATACGCAATTTTCATTCCGTATATGAAAATTTAATGCAACTAAAGTGGCTGCCTTGGATATAATTTTCCGTAATTGTTGTAAGTTCATTTAACTTGACTTGGCATAATTACGATAAATTTATTCGTTTTAAGCTAATTAATTAATGCAAATAGCAAGAGATTTTAGCTCATTGGTGACTAAGCTAGTCCGGGAAAGGATGAGGATAAAAATATATATATTTTTCAAGCACTTTTGTTGAAATTTAAGAACAACCACTTATCGGAAATACTCCACCAAAAGCAAAGCTCAGGGATTAAATCTACACGTGTTAGATATTTGTGATTTTTGATACTCAGAAATAGGCTAAAATCCTTAGCCCTGGCATTGGGATTGAATGACCTAAATTCAATTTCCAGAGTCGTGCGCCCAGATCCCAGAGCACCACACGCCCCGTCCAGCCCCACCCCGTCCACCAATCCTAAGTACGTTTTCAGTTACTAACGCAGCGGGCCACCAGGCGACCCACAAAAGCCAGGGGCACTGGTCCTCTAGGAGGTGAGAGTGTGTGTGGAAGTGGGGGTCTTGGTGTTGCCCATAATCAACGCAATGCAATTTCAATGTCTGACTCTCGTGTTACACTTTGGACGAGGCTGCACCCACATGGCCCCATCCTCCTCCATCACATCCTGCCATCGTCCTGCCTCACGCACTTTTATTCCCCGGTCAGTTGGCGTGCCAAAGTTAACGGGGCGACATTGCCACTTGGCCAAGGTGAAAATGGCAGCCCCGATGGAAATGGTCAGGTGCAGGTGGAAGGCCAGGATGAGGCCGCCAGGATCTCATTAGATAAATGTCTGTGCTGACTAGGCAGCTCTTGATTTGGGTAAGCCGCTGCTAAGCTCGCTTCGGTCGAAATTTTCTGGCTAAGCGTGTTACCAATTCAATTTGATGCGATTTCAATGTCGAACTTGCCCTTGAGATGGGTTCATATTCGACAGGATTTCGCTCTAATTCCCGATTATGTAGTCAAAATTTGATTGGTGCTCACTCTTTGATGTTTGGGAGTTCTTCTGTTTAACGATGATATCTCTCCATTGTTTGGGAATTTTGTTTGGTTGCCAAACAAGAATGAGCGAAGTAGTCTTCGCTTTCAAGGCAGAATGTAGAAGTTAAAGCAGCCTTTAGTTTCTGGATAATAGTTTAGTTTATGGAAATAGGTTTTAGCAACCTTGGTATTGGAAAATAGTTATCCAAAGGCTAGTTTCTCTAAACTCCGGTCTGAATCCGCCATATCATCCTCCAATATTTTGCTCGATTAATCGCCTGACACTTGACTGACTGCGTCGCCAGAGTGCATAAAGTTCGAGTGAGTGCATCCGATCTGGAGGAAGCTGTGAAAATGCAATCAATGGGAAACGCGGTGGGTGGTGGGGTGGTAGGTATCTCTAACCAATTGGCAGTGACCCGAAGGCGAGTGTGCTCAGTGACCGAAACAGATATTTTTTACACAATCTTTTTATTAGCCCTGTTCTCTGGGATATATTATTTGCTGATTATTTTTTTCTGTTAGCCATTATTTGCATCTCGGACTAAGCCTTTAAGCCATGACTGGACCAACCTGAGTAAATAGTATAAAATAAATTGGAAATCATTTGGGTGTGTGGTCACTGTTGTTCGGTTAGTTGGCTGATCACCCCGGGGGCGTACACTTTATTTATGTATTTACGGGCCACAATCAACTCCACTTCAATCCACTCGCACGGGCCCATAAATCAAAAATGATTGATAAACGGCCGGTCCAGGCGCATCGAGAACGTATGTATGGATGGTTGGCCTTTCAGATGCCTAATAATTGCACATGAAAAGTCACCGCAAAAACACAGTCGGCGGTAATCATACGCCCCGTGTGTCCCCATGCGCCCAGCAACCAACTGGAATGCTAACCGAAATTGCCCAACGCTGCGTAAAATCCGTTGATTACTTTATTTGGCCAGCAAGTGCGCAACGCATTTTCATTCGCCCTCGTCCTGGTCCTGCTCCTTGTCCTGTCTGTCTGTTTGAGTGGTCCTAGCACCCCGACGATAAGCGGATCCCCACAAGCTTCACAATTAACCTGTGGCTGACCCACACCACCCACAAAAGTCCCGCAAAAAGGTCACAAAACCACACATGGCCAAACAAACCGCTTCTTTGCTGGCTAGCTGGTCGGTAGTAAAGCTCAATCACACACATGAATCTCCATTGTCCTTCCTTGCGCCAATTGAAGGAGCTTTTTATTTGATTTTAAATCTGATTTCAATAAGGATTTAAGCACGGAATAAGGAGCATGGCGCACTGCAGGACCAGCTCTGGTCCTTATCTGCTAAAAAAGAAATATATTTTTATACGACCGAGAAATTCGTTGATGGCTAAGCTCGAACGGAAGCATTTGATTGGAATGGAATCCTGTGTGGTGGTCAGTGGAGCTCGAATGAAAGTGTTTCCCTTTGGTTGAGGCCAATTAAAAGGCGTCATTTCTTTAAATTAATCAATTGAAAAGTAATTGGCCTGTTTACTTTACTGTATTGCCAACATAAAGTAGCTACCAAATAATTAAATGATATTGTAAATTGAAAAAAAAAGACTACCAGTTGGTACCTACTATATATTACTAATCATTGATTTCAACAAGATTTTTGAAATAAAACAATAAACTAGACTCTTCATAATACAAATTAAGTATTCTTATCAACTAGCCCATATTTAAATGTGATTAACTTAATAGTATCTATTAAAATTGTGCTTGAAATCAAAAGTCCAACTGCGTAAATAGAAAGGAATTCTCAAGAACAGAATTATCAGGAAGATGGTCGGACCATCGGCCCAGGCACACCTGAAATTAGCCGTATTATCATAATATGCTTGGTCGTGCCACCCCATAGGTAGATTATAATTATCGATTGATATGGCCAGGTCGATGTATACTGCTTAGCCTCGAGTGGCTGGCGGCAGAGGGCCAAAATAAATCTTATCGAGCGGCAATTGGTGCTGTGATTGACGGGAAGTGCTATAAATTAGAGGCAGTCCTCCGATCTTCAGTCAGTCGAACCGACAATCGAGTCGACAATAAACAAAGTGAAGAGCATGATGAAGTCCCTTGCCCTGATCGCGATGCTGGTGGCCCTGGCCAGTGCCGAGCTGCATCGCGTGCCGATCCTCAAGGAGGAGAACTTCGTGAAGACCCGCCAGAATGTGCTGGCCGAGAAGGCCTACCTGCGCACCAAGTACCAGCTGCCCAGTGTCCGCGGAGTGAATGAGGAGCAACTGGCCAACTCGCTGAACATGGCCTACTATGGCGCCATCTCCATCGGCACTCCCGCCCAGAGCTTCAAGGTGTTGTTCGACTCGGGATCCTCCAACCTGTGGGTGCCTTCGAACACCTGCACAAGCGAGGCCTGTCAGACACACAACCAATACGACTCCAGTGCCAGCTCCACCTACGTGGCCAACGGCGAGAGCTTCTCCATCCAGTACGGAACTGGCAGCCTCACCGGCTACCTCTCCGAGGACACCGTCGATGTCAACGGCCTGAGCATCCAGGGCCAAACCTTTGCCGAGTCCACCAGCGAGCCGGGCACCAACTTCAACAATGCCAACTTTGACGGTATTCTGGGCATGGCCTACGAGTCCCTCGCCGTCGACGGTGTGGCTCCTCCCTTCTACAATATGGTTTCCCAGGGCCTGGTCGACAGCTCTGTATTCTCCTTCTACCTGGCCCGCGACGGCACCTCTAGCCAGGGTGGCGAGCTCATCTTCGGCGGATCCGATTCCTCCTTGTACTCTGGCGACCTGACCTACGTGCCCATCTCTGAGAAGGGCTACTGGCAGTTTGCCATGGACGGAGCGTCTTTTGACGGATACACGCTCTGCGAGAACTGCCAGGCCATTGCCGACACTGGCACCTCCCTCATCGTGGCTCCCTACGAGGCCTATATCACCCTGTCCGAGCTGCTGAATGTCCAGGATGGTTACGTGGACTGCTCCATCGTGAGCTCCCTGCCCGATGTGATCTTTAACATTGGTGGCACCGACTTCGCCCTGAAGCCCTCGGCCTACATCATTGAGTCGGACGGCAACTGCATGTCCGCCTTCGAGTACATGGGCACTGACTTCTGGATCCTGGGCGATGTCTTCATCGGCCAGTACTACACCGAGTTCGACTTGGGCAACAACCGCATTGGCTTCGCCCCCGTCGCCTAATTTTCCGATCCGTGATCAGCGATCAATAAAGAAACGAGTACCTTGACTACATTTATGAGGCTTGAGTTGTTTTCGTGTAATAATCTTATCAAATTACCATTGGGAGGGGCTTCAGGCTATGTACTGGGCCATGACTAAAAGATACAAACAATTATTATGGCGGTCATAAAGTTTGGTAAGGTTAAGATCTAAAAGTGATACTGATTACCCCATTATGGAGTCAAAAAATAAGTAAACAATGCCAAGTCATTCCTCAGCCAAGTATAGAAATAGAAACCATTTAACACCTACATGTTTCTGAATCTTTTTCACTCGATCTATTGACACTTGTGGCAATCCAAGCGTGTCATCCGGTAATCCACAAATCCTCTGCTGGCAACCAGGCAAGTGTTGACTCCGCCAGATGGAGACGATCCAAGGGAGATTCAAATGCCGTGGGGGAGGAGAGGGCTCCGTGAAGGCAATGACAAACGCCATCGGGCTAGGGAGCCAATTCATTTGTCCGGCCTGTTGCCTGGGCAATGATGCGTGTCACTGGCTGTCAAGAGTTTGCCTTGCTGGTCCCGGGTGTCAAAGGGTAACCGGTGGGCCGGTGCGAATGCGATGATGTCAGAGAATTGTCCCGGTCTGGGGGAAACTTTTGCAATTGTAAACACTGTAGTGACAACACCATTTGGCAGCACGGGCAGTGTTTAGAGGGGTGTCCGTCGTATACGGTGACAGGATGTGGAAGTGCAGTTGAGCAATGCAGGAAAGGACTCGAGCTGAGGGAACGAGGACAACCGCTCATATTGCTCCTGTTTGAAACTTGCCAAGGCAAATGACTTGGTGTCGGGAAATAGATGGATCCGGGAGGGAAAGGAAAACGGAAAGTTGGCACAGTGATAGGTCAGGGGTTGAGCCCCCGCCTCCATGGCGCAGTTAATGAATCACTTAATGGAAAACCTGGTCTACACCCGACTTCCGTTTTCAACGAGGAACTCGACCCAGCGCCGGCAATCGATTTTTAATTGTGTCTGATTGATGTTGACCCAAAGTCCACTAAGCCGCTTGGGTTGTCAGAATATTTATGCAAACACAGGGAAAAATATTTATGAATTGACTTATAGAGTTTTGATATAAAAAATAAATCTGTATCTTTAAATTTGTTTCGTTCAAAGTGCTTGTGTTTTATCTAAAACGTTTAGTTATTTTAAAATTTTCTAACAAGTTTCAAACACTTTTATTCAAGTGCCTAAATCCATTTATTTATAAGAATTCTTAAACCCTTTCAGGAGACAGCCGCACAATGATGACAAACAGATGTGCCTGCTTCGCCTTGGCCTTCCTGCTCCTCTGCCTCTTGGCCATCTCGAGCGTTGAGTCAGCTCCCATGCCCAGGTAGTTGTACCAAATCCCCCGCACCCTACTCGCACTCCAACACCCACTCTCGTCCACATCCCTTCCAATTTCGGTTAGACACATACAGAGACACATAACCTAATTAATTTCTGGCACTCTAGCTGCGAAAACCAAAAAATTTGGAATAAAAATATTTGCCAAAAAGCAATTACCCCACTGACTAGCAGTCAAAGTTGGTTTAGACCAAATGTTGGCCATGTAGGAGATGTACTTACATACATATATAGACACTCGGCTCGGGGGGACTTCACACTTTCGAGTGTCAGCGCCTTTTAAAAATTCCTTTAAATTCGCTTCTGGGAAAACACAATTTTTAATTAATAAAATGTAAACGTTGACAGAAAATTGCTTCCAAAAATCTGATGCAAAATGATAAAATTCTTAAGCACCCTGGTGGGTGAAAATGCATTTAGGGCTTTTAAAGTCACCGATTCGCTGTATAGCTTATTTCTACCAATTTAAAAGGCACTATTAAAATTTCATTGGACCCAGTCCGACTAATTAGCAGTTGCTCGAATGGAAAATGCCCAAACATTTGGGCATTAACGAATAATTGGGTTTCCATGCAAATGGAATAATTTTAAACCAGGCGAATGTCAAATTTAACAGAGCCAAAGTAATTAGATATCCTGCTGAGCCGCGATACTGCGGAGAGACTATGGACAAAAGCAAACTCTAATTTTCCATTTCGATGACTCCCAACACAGCCAATCCAATGGCGGGGGCTATGGCGGTGGCTACAACGAACTCGAGGAGGTGCCGGACGACCTCCTGATGGAATTGATGACTCGCTTCGGACGCACCATAATACGGGCTCGTAACGATTTGGAGAAGTAAGTTTCTAATTGAGAATTATGATAATATTAATTGTACAATTCACTAAAGTCGATGAGCACCCGCTGCGTATGCGTAATATTTATTGGAAAATGGCTGTGATTTTTATGACTTCAGTTGTAGAGAGATTATTAAAACGATAACAAACTATTCTTAATATTTTAATCTTAATGGCTGCGTAGCTCAAAACGAACTGTGGACTTTGGCCTGGCCCGGGGATATTCGGGCACCCAGGAGGCGAAACATCGCATGGGACTGGCTGCAGCCAACTTTCCCGGCGGACCCGGACGAAGGCGGCGATCCGAGACCGACGTCTAAGTCGCATACCAATGGCTGAACGTGTCCGGACAGCGATTCCTGCGGACGTAATGGACGAGTTTCCACTTCTCGACTCACAAATGACCCATACTTGATCTCTTTTATGGATCTATCATTTGCATTATGTTGGTTTGTTTGTTATGCATTGTACATACGTATAAAGATATATATTTATTATGGATCTGTCCTCATCTACTACCGGATACTAAAATGAATATTTACCAGGTATCAAAACTATATTTACCAAAAAGCTAAGGCCCAAATAAATATGTTAAACTGTTGCTCCAAAGGAAAATCTTTTAGACACTTTTTGCACCTTTCCATCTCCGTTTATGTCACTTTTTTCGATTCGTCTTACTCTCCCACAAAAGAAAAGGAAAAGAAGGAAAAAAATTGCAAAAAAAAAAATGGGATACAGCCTCAATTTAAATAAATATCTAAAAAAAATATTAATATATTCAAGTGTAAGCAAATTCGCGCAAAAAATCTTTAACTAGGTATGTCCTACATTAAAACACAAAACCAACAGAACACACACACAGTGACATTCACACCACTTTTGGCCCCCAAATTAGCCAGAAAGAACCCAACGAAACTGAACGTTTTTTTCGTCAATAGCCAAGATGCTCCTTCGCGAACCGATTAGATCGCTGCTAGCGACTTTTAAGTATTGTAAATATATGTTAACAAAACACACGTACAACTAAAGCGATCTAAAAATATATACACAAATATACCTATAATGAAGTCTACTTGCATATATATTTACCAATTGTTGTGTCTATGGAAAAAGCTGCATATATTAACTTATCGTGATTCGGGGTACGATCAAATAAAGTCTACATTTTGAGAAACTACAACTGGGTGTTTCATTCTTTTCAGTGGAAATGGGAGCTTATCTACCGCCCACTCTCCCACCTCACATTGGGTTGAAGGCCATTAGCCTCATCCATCCAATATCCTGACCCCATAAATTCTATCCATTTGGGAGCTGCAAATGAATTACAAATATCTAGCACACTAACCAAACTGCAAATGCAATTGAATTTATTTATTTACTGCTGAATTACAGTTTCCTGATTTATGCATGTTACTCGATTGCTCGGACATTCAAATAATTGAACCTCCGGGCACCATAAAGCCCGGCATATTCGATACACACCTGCGTTTGTGTTAATGATTATTGAATTCCATGCAGTGGCTACAAACGTAGGCAAATACAAAAGGTAGATAATATACTTAGCTGTCAAGGCGGAATAGTGTTAAAAGGCAAATATTCATAATAATAAGGGCTATACAAATATGAGCATTAAATTTATAGATCAAATAACTCATTAACATAGTAATAATTTTTATTAAATACAACGAGGTAAACTGGTCAACAAGGTCCTGAGGTAGTATTAAAATAATTAATCTTGTAGATTATTGATGTCAGATATAGATTTTAAATCTATGATAATTTTTGATAGGGCATTAAATTTATTACATTCAGCCCAGCTTTATGTATTCGATTGCGTTTTTGCGATAAGTACAACAAGAATTAGAGATTGGTGTCAAAACCAACTTCAACAAATCGTGTACTCCAGATATCCAGCTTGATTGGCTCAAAAGAAATAATCAGATTGGTATGCTGCATAGCGGGAAGTACCTGTAACAAGAGGCAAATAACTAAATGGATGGGACACTTTTTATAATTAAGTATTTACCCTTTTTGGCTCCAGACCAGTGCCATACAGATGGAGTGTCAGTGGGCTACTGCGATTTACAAAAACTCTAGTCATGTATGAAGTACTTGGCTCGATGAACTGCTGGCACAGCTTAGTGGACGACAAATTAAGGATTTTGAGCGAAGGGCAGGCGCCCACCATGTCCCATAGCTGATTGGGAGTAGGGAGGTCTCGCATCTTCAGTAGGTGTAGCTCTTCCAGATGCTTCAGCTTGTGGCAAACGGTGTGTAGAAGTTGTGACTCAATGTCGTCATCCTGAAAGACTAGCCGACGAAGATTCGACATTTTGCCCATCGCATCGGTGACCCGTTCGCTACTCCAAAAGGCATCATTGAACAGCAGCGATCGCACCTTGAGCGGAGCTAACTTGGCCAAATTGTTCAGCAGACTTTCGTAGTAATCCCGTGTGTAGAAAGCCAAGCGGCGGAAGTTAGGCAGACGAACCAAAAGTGGGAGGAACTCTCCTAGCAAATGATGGTCGTCGATGACAAGCTCTTCAAGGCTTGTGCAGTAGGTGATGTCTGTGACTCCCGAGTCTAAGGTGACATTGTAGCCATAGTACAACATTTTCAGTTTGGTCAGCTTCAGCTTTTTGAAAACTTCCTCGAAGGTAAAAGTGTCCAAGTATTCGCACCAGACTAGATTAAGCTCCTTTAATTGCTTCCAGCGCCAAAGGTGGTAGCCGGTAGTGCTGCTGCTGAGGGTGAGATGGGTCAGGTTCGGAAACAACACCGTGAGCAACATGGTCTCCTCATCGGCATAGTCAAGATTATACTCCATTTCGCAGTCAAGTTTCTGAACGTGGGGGAATGAGAATGCGTGCAAATTTCTGAGAAGCTGCATTCTGCCTCTGGATATCTTCAAGTTTTGCACCGAACCCGCCCAGTACTTTACGGAGTCACTCATTAAACACTTTTTAGAACGAAACACTTCCAGGACTTCAACGGTTAGATGGACATTTTTGAGATGCCGCCAGAAGTACCGCACATAGGACTGTATATTCGCATTGACCGATGCCACCGACAATTGGTCTTGCATTGGCAAATAATTGAGAATGTATATCCACAGGTCTTCATTCAGTCGCTCCATTGTACTGTTCGAATTAAAATTAGAAAATAAATGAAAATAAACAAAATATGTTTTGAAGATGACACTTTGTTAGTGATGGCACTTACGTAAGACTTCATAGAGATGGCAGTTCACAGATGTAATTCACTGCCTGTCTTTAACAGTATTTTAAATAAAGGCGGGAGAAACCGAAAATGGGTTCTGATCTTAAAATTGAAACGGATCCGACTAACCTTTTGGTTTAACGATACACACAAAATTAGGAATAAAGTTTCAATGCATGCTTCGTTTATTTATATGGAGATATGAACCTTAAGCTTATAAAAATAGTTTTAAAACATATTCTAATATGTGTATGTCTTGTATTTTCAAAACTTTAACTCTATAACTGTTTAAAATTTAATCTCAGTAACATGTAATATTCTTATAAATTAAATGGAAGAACTTATTCGATTGGCACTTGTGGGTATGCATTTTCGGCTACAACCTATGGGTTTTCGTTTTGAAAAAAAAAACGCTTTAATAATACTACGCAAGTCTGGGGCTATTACGAGCAATTTCTTCTTTCTTTCTTTTAAATGCTTATAAATATTGGTTTTTTCTTAACAAATTATATATGTACAGTCTTCAAGCACTTTAATTTTTTCTCAAATTTTTACACCAGTTCCTTGCCCAGCCGGAATTGCTCCCAGGGTTGTGGGGACGCCTCCACCAGCATTGGCATTACCGTTTGAGTTGGAACTTATTAGCTCCATGTATTGGAAGGGTACATGGTAGCTTTGGCCTTTGTGCTCGACCATCAAATGACCACGACCCGTGGAAGCACCCACCACGGTCACTGTTTCCCCCTTTTTCAGATGCTGGGTATCCGTCTGACCCTCCTCGGGAAAGTTCATCTTCATCACACGGCTCTGGGGATAACCCAGCTTTGAGTTGCCATTTATTGTGTAGGAACGCGATGGAGGCACCGGTGGTGGTCGTTCCTGTTAATCATTAAAGGTGTTATTAGTATTTTTTGCATAATCACTTATATTTAAGAAGAAACACACCAGATCCAGTCCAAATAGGTTACAAGTTTGCTGAATGATTTTTTGATCGCACTTTTCCTGCGGATCCGGGGGTGGAGTTCCTGCAATTGGTTGGGGTCTGGGTCTAGTCACAGTTCCCCCAATGCCAAGGCTTGTTGATTTGGCCGAAAGGCGTGGCACTATAAAAGAAATATGTAAGATTTTCTATATTTTACTTCTAAACTAATTCGTTCTACCTGTACTTGGAGCTGAAGCTGCTACCACTGCCAGGGCAGCTATTGCTGCGGATGATGTACCCTTGTTCCCGGAATTGCCCGTCTTGGCCACTGGAAGTGGAGCTGCAGTATTGGATGGAGGGTGATGGACAGCTCGAGACTGTTTACCGGTACCACTGCCCACCTTCTTGCGCCACCACCACCCTCGCCAAGTGGCCTGCATCAGCGTAGCGCTCTTGTGCCGAATCTCAGTGCGCAGATGCTCCAGATGCTGGCGGATGCCCTCGCTAAGGAAGACGTGCCGCTTGCCCGGAGCCCAGGCCAGTGTTACCGATCCGTCTAAAACGGGAGGACGCTCCATGGCATACTGCAGAATCAGCTGGCAATCCTCTAGAGCCTTGTCCTCGCTGCGTCGGAGGAGGCGGAATGGAGCCAGCATCCGATAGCGGGCATTGAATTGCTTAAATCGCATGCGGTGTGGGAAGCCACTAGCCATCAGGTTGACCGTCTCCAGGACCTGTAACGAACGAATCTGGCGCACCACAGTGGCCCGGTCGAAGCTTCCAGCTGTCTCGGATCCATTGCTCCGGATGCAGCGCACAAAGTGCGGCCTGGCATGAACCAGTGTCCTCAGGAGGTTGTCCAACCGCGTATGGAAGTCTTGGGTAAGAGTGGAGACTGGCTCGTCGCCATTCAGAAGATCCGAGTGGGACGTGGGTGAGATTCTAAAGCTGAGACCCCTGGGTGCCTGTTGTTGGGCATACAGAGCCTTCAGCTCGGAACCGAAAAGATGGGTGGCAAATCCGAAGTTGCAGCTATGTTTGTAAAACACTGCCACCAGGTCATCCGGAACCCTGTCCCGGTTGGTATCCAGGAAGTCCGTGGTATCGTACTCCACTCTCCCGGCAAAGTGACGGATAAGGAACATACGCGGATCGTGCGGCTCAGCAGTTGGCTTTGTCTCCAGGCGCGTGGAACATCGATGTTGCACCTTCAACTTGGCTACGTAACTCTCCGCCGTGCCCCTTACAGAGCACTCTGCGTCCAGCATGCTGAGCAACCCCGTTCGCAAGGAGGATATCAGATCGATACAGGGAACATTATCCACGTAGTCCACCTCAGTGTCGCAAACGATTCCCTCATCCCGACAGGATTCCACCGAGGACTTGAAGATGTGCGTGTTGTAGAAGTGTTGCATGGTCTCGGCACACAGATTGATGCACAGATGCTCCAGTTGAGCGTGCGGCGAGGGCTCCTCGAATCCAAACATGTCCAGAATGCCGATGAAGCCGTCGGTGGCATGACGCACTGCATTATTGAGAGCCGCCATCGACTTGGAGCCTGCGTTTCCACCTCCAATGGTGGAGGCATGCTGGGAGGCGGCATCCGCCTGGTTGTGCACCGATTCATTGGAGTCCGAGCTGAGAGTGCCCAGCGTGGATCCCAGTCGCTTCAGGCTATTGGCCCGCCGAACAATAGTGGCCACCGTGCGACAGTAGAGCGCCTTCGCCAGGCAGTCCCTGGTCATGTTGGCATCCCCATCTCCACACACCGACTTCACCAGCTGCCCGCGCACATTGTGGGTGCGGGTTGTCAGTCCCCGGAAGAGAGCAGCCGGCGGAACGCCCAGGAGACTGGCCACTGAGTTGAGCTCGGTTTCGCCCTTCACGTCTACTTCCAGACCCTGTTTAAATACAAAAAAAGGAAATTAAATATTTAACTAAACACCTCTTATGTTATTGTGGCCTCTTAATTATATAGCCTTGATAGTTTCATAAGGTAAAATAAAAAAGTTTCTCACTCAGCAAATTTAAATTATCAAACATGTGTATTTCAGACGTAAATTACCCATGTATGTATATATCAAATATACCCATCAGCGCAAGAAACATTAAAAACAAAGGTGATGGCTCGAGCGGGAATCGAACCGGGGCCAACCGGGACGGAGACCAGCACTCTAACCAAAACACCACTGCGGCATCAGTGACTGAGTTGCCAAACACGAAACTACAATATAAAGGAAACATCAACACTAGATGGCGTTATCCATAATCCATTCTTTCATAAAAAAACTTAATAAACATAAATATAGTGGATTAACTTACTCCTCCGTCAACGAAATGAACATTCCCCAACAACAGCACAGCAGCCAATACACGGACTACGTCCAGAAACGGAATGCCAAGGATGCCGAGGCAGGTCTTCCAGGCCTGAAAACGCGCCGCATCCTCCTGCTCGTTCTGGCCAATGTCCCCGCGAAGGTAACGGAGGTTCACCGGCGAGTAGCCTTCCAAGTGAAGCTTCATCCGCTCGTCTCTGTTGAGACCCGCCAGCATTTGGTAGAAGATGTGGTAGTTCTTCTCCTTGGGCAGTGGCCGGATGACGCGCGTCTGGTCCAGAAAATAGCAGTGGATCTTGGTCCGATACAGAGCCCCATCGGTTACCTGCACCTCTATGAACTGTCCGATTCGACTTGATTCCGAGTTCGTGGTGGTTTTGGCCGATCCCAGAGATCTTAGAACTGTAAAAGCAGCTGCCAGGTGCTTAAAGGCATCTGTCTCCGGTCCTCCGCCGGCGATGGCAAATAGCTGACGGAGCATCAACATTGCATTGGCCGTCTTTCCAGCACCCGAAGTACCCGACAGGATAATGGCCTGCGGATAGCCGGTCTCGCTTTGCTGACGCACTGCCTCCTGGACAATTTTTTGCAGCTGAGGGGCCAGCGGCATTGCACGCGTGGAGGTGAGGGTCAGCGGATTGCCTACATCCAGGTAGGGATTGATGGAGAGCAATATGGGACCCACATTTGTCTGAAAGAGCAGAAAGATAAATGAGTTTTTGTGAGTCAACTGTTGAGCTCAGGAAGGCCCTGATGGATAGCTCCAATTAATCCAATGGAGACAAGGACTTATGACTTAACCCTGAGAATTCTTAAAAAAAATATCATCAATATTATCGGAAAAATCAAACGAATTTCAATACGGAACCTGATCATTTACAAATTTGCGTTTAATATGAAAATAATACGAACAGAAAATTGTACCGTTGGTAAAGTATAGTTTTTCTTTAACCATCACCTTGAAAATAATTCCCGAGTAACCAAACACCGCTAGAAGATATGTTAAACTCAATTCCAGCCCCAAGAGCTACAAGCTCACACCTCATCCGCAGAGCTCCGGTTGCCCCGATTCCCCTGGATCCCCTGGATACCCCATCGACTAGACTACATACATCGACTTCCTTTGCCGTTCGCCAGACGGGCTATGACGAGTAATTGTCGAAATTAGCAGTTAATCTAAGGCCGAGTGCAAACGGGGTTGGCTTTTAATGACAAACTATCAGAGTAATTGCTTGAGAACCGTGGTGAGCGGGCAGAGTGTCGCTTCTGGGACCGGTTTCTGGCGGTTTCTGGTGATTTGCGGTGTGTTAGGTGATTTGAAAAGGCGGTTCCCGCCGATACTCACAAAGTACCGCTGCTCGTTGAAGCGGGCCTGCAGGGTACGCATTACGGCGTGTTCGGTGAGCGGGCCGGACAGGTGGATCAGGTCCTGCATGTCCTTCGGCGAGGGGCTGGCCTGATGCTGGTGCAGCTTCTGTTGACCTCCGGCGAATCCGAAGCCAAAGGGCAGTGTTTTGACGCTCTGGCAGGGATTTGCAAGCTTCGACTGCGGGATAAATGGCATTTGCTGGCTTTGTATATGGCTGACCGGATGTTGACCACCTCCGCCAACGGGGTTGGAGGAAGCCGCCAGGTGTCCAGAGTTGGAGGAGCGCATGGGCAGAGTGTTGGAGTTGGACTGGGAGTGGGGATTGGGGTGAGAACCGTGCCCCAGGATGTTTCCCAAGCTGCTCATGTGGGGTAGCGTGCCAGTGGATGGGCCATGTCCGTTGCCATTCTGGTGATGGGACAGACCCGACTTGTCGGCCAGCTGGTGCGGAAGCGGATGTGGAATTGAGGTGTTCCTGGCCGACACCACTGGTCCTCCTCCCCCTCCAGATCCCGCATTTGATGGCAACGTCTGGCTGAAGCTGTGATTCTGTTCAAGATTATGGAAATTCAATATATTATCGAAAGAGAAAGCAGCTCCAAATGATTTCTTTGAAAACAAAGAACATCGTAAGTGAAATCATTTTCATTATTTGATTGAGTTTTGATTGTTTCTTTTTTATAGAAGTTTTTAATCTCTTGGGAATAAATGGACTCACCTTGGGCGCCGCTTGCTGGCCATTGGTATGCTGTTGCAGGGCACTGGCGGAGAGTCCAGCTCCACTGGAGCTGAGGTTCAGGTTGGGGCTGGAGGCATTCAACTCGAAGTTGTTCGCCTGTCCCTGCCCTTGGCCAACGTGGAGGCGATTCCGGAGCGTCACCAGCTCGGTGCTGAGGCTCTTGAGGCGCTGTTGCAGGTGAACTGCCTCATTGGATGAAGATGCATCTGAAAATTCAAGTAGTTTCGATAAAATAGATGCTTTAAAACACAACTAGACAAAACTAATCTTTCAAATACAGAAAGTATTTCAAGTTTAAACAGAAGAACAAAATGTAATCTCTGTGTCGTCCTCGTTACCCTCCTTAAATAAGTTTGGAGGTTAGGTTCTTGAGCTTAGCTACACTATGGTTAATTAGTATAAATAAAAATAAAATAATTAACATAAATATTTTAAAATTAATTGAATATAAAAGCACAGCTACTACGATAGCGTACAATGGAATTCTGACAGCTCGCAGACAACATCCTCGATAGTATAGTGGTTAGTATCCCCGCCTGTCACGCGGGAGACCGGGGTTCAATTCCCCGTCGGGGAGAGATGTTGTAAAATTTTTTATTTATTTTATTTTATACAATCATATTATTTAACATTTATTATTTATAATTTTTTAAATAAATATTAAATAAATCTTACACAACTGAAAAATTATTAATTATCCTAAACACAACTTTTAAAAACAAAAAAATTTTATTAAAACATTCCCAGTTGGAGAGATGTTATAATTATTTATTTTTAATGTTTTTTATTTATCAAATACTGCATTTTTTCAATAAATTTTGATTAAAACAATTTTAAAACAAAAAAGTTAAAATAAATGTATTTAAACATCTCCCCGACGGGGAATTGAACCCCGGTCTCCCGCGTGACAGGCGGGGATACTAACCACTATACTATCGAGGATGTTGTTTGCCGCTGGCCAAAAGTTATAATTCAGTATTTTCGAACCTAAGAAGAGTTCTTATCTTTAAATATATAATTTACCTGACAGACATATATAATAAATATTTGTAGGAATGAATACTATAAACAAACATATCATATTGTAATTTAGCGATACGGAATTTGTTTAGTTCTAATTAACAACTCAATACAACGAATATTAAATTCACACCGATTAATTTGCTTTTGCAGACAGAAACTTATGCACGCGGACCTCTGATAGGCTTGTGCCAATAGAATAGAAAAAGTCACCCTAATAGATATAGATGGAGAACATTTACATAAAATGTTAATGAACCAATTTCGCCAGAGTCGCAGAAAAATAAAGACACTGGACGCGCCAAGATGAAACACAAATAGCCGGCAGGTGAAAAAGAGACTTCAGAAACAAACACATAGAATAAAAGATCAATGGGACGACTCGGCAATCAGCTGCTTATGCCTACTGATTTATAGATACTTTCAAAACAGGGCCGAGAGGTCATTGTTACAGACCCAACACCCATTAAACCCAGCCGAACTAACAAGTTTATATTTAAGCTTCAAAGACCTGTTTCCCACTAATTTTCACGACCCATTCAACAAATCAAACTAATTGGCTAATGAAAAGCGATGGAAAAATGAGTAGAAAATGAGTACTCGGCATCTGCCGAGTCTGAAGCTGGGGCCCTTCTACAAAATAGCCTCTAGGCCGAAACAGAGGCAGAGCCAAGCTTACAACAGAAACTTATTCGACAAAAAACAATATCATTGATGGCTGGCGGAGGAAACCAGTTTTAGTTTTGTTTTTTTTATTTTTTGTTTCTTGTTGCCCAAAGCTGCACTCAAGAAATGTAAGACAAAGCCAGAGAAAAAGCTACAGAAAAGACATCCATCGTGTAGGAAGGCAAATCTTTTTCAAATATTTTTAGAGGTTTTAACGATGATTATGACCTTTTCGAAATTAGTGACAGAAGATAAAATTTTCAGATTATTGAATAATGGTACAAAAAAAATAAAATCAGTAATGGAAATTAACCAGTCGATTGGTGAAAATAAGACATCTTAAGGCAGAATGACTAAAATGAAGTAGATTTGTTTAAGAAGCATCTGAACTGGCTTTCTTCTGTGGCTTCGAGTTTGAAGTTTGTCTTGTTTTTGGCAAGTAGAAAAGGTTTGAGTAAAAACGAGCAGCAGGCAAGAAAATTTCTTGGAAACTGAATAACAGAGTTGGCCCAAAACTGGTCGCGGTGCGCACCAAGTACTCTGGCTCTCGAGCTTAGGAGGGGGCTAAGTTTGGGAGGGGAAGTCGGGCCGCCCCGCACAAATGTTGCAACTCGAGAGAGGCAAGTAACACCCATACAGCCGAGCAGCAAGAGCCAGGTATCCATATAAGCGGATTCAGTTGTAGTTATTGCGGATGATTATGAATATGAATTGAATCGGCACAGAATGCTTATATAGGAGGTTGATTGAAACTTTGAAACCATAAGCCCAAGATGGCAGTGACAACTAAGTCGAGAACCAATCAACTGGCTTCGTCTTATGGAAGAGGAAGAAGCTAACAAAAATGATACATATTTCTAACAAAAATAAAAACTGACTTTATTGCACATTTCTGGCAAATAAACTTTTAAAATATTTATTTATAATTTATAGTTTATAATTTTTAAATATTTTACCCTATCATTTCATAATAATCATCATTATTTCTAAAATAATACACATCATTTAGATAATTGCCTTCGGGAAGAACTCAAAATACTCCTAAGAACAAAAGACTTAGGAAACAAACTTCTCCTAAGAAGAAAAGACTTAGGAAACAAACTTGAAATTCCTCCAGGACCCCATGGAGTTATGAACTTACCCTGCAGCTTCTTCTCCGTTTCCCAAAATTTTTGCAATTCGGTAAAATATTTATCCAATATGAAGACTTTTGAGAGGCCCAAAGTGGCCATCGTTGTTGTACATTTGTGTGGCCCACGACGACGAAGACGACGATTTTCTTATTTGAATAATTCCGTATACAGGCTCTCACAGACACTGATTACGCACACAGGCACACGCGACACGGCCGGAGGAACAGGTTTTTGGTTTTCCGCACAGGCTCTGCCAGGCACCCGTATCTGTATCTATGGCATAAAAACCGACCCCGAACCCGAGCCCGAGTCCGAATCCGAGTTCCAAATATATATTAAGAGGATATGTATAAAAATATATATATGTATGTATATGTGTATGTGGGGGATACTGTGCAGCTGCAACAAGTGAAGCGACCGCAAAACACACGAAAATAAGTAAACAAGCAAAAAGAATGCAAAAGGGCGAGCAGCAGCAGAGAAGAAGCGGCCAAAAGCAAATCACAGCACAGAGCCTGGCCGGCCTCCTTGTATCGGTATCCGTAAGATACTTTTGCAGCACACTCGACGGTTCTGGATCTCCTTTTGCTTTTCTTATTATTAATGTGTTTTTTTCCCCTCTCCTCTTCTGGATGTTTTTTCTTCGCGGGCGCGCTTATTTTCTCGTTTTGTGCAGACTTTTTCGTCGTTTTCGTCGTTTTGTTCGTTTTTGAAAAACGAGTTTCCAACTTTAACTCCAGCTCCAGGTCCAACAGGCAGACAGATATGCTTAGATACCGAAGGTACAACACACCAACACAGTTGCACACGCGTCCGCCGCGATGGAGCAGTTTTTCAGATACACAGATTCAGATTGAAATTCAGATTGATTCGCCGCTGCTGGCACTTTCAACTGACTCCGGTCTGCCCCCTGACCTCTCGGCCGATTAATTATAAACTTTAATTAGGTTTTCTGCGCGACCGGCGATCATTTCACTTCAATCACTACCGTTTGAAAGTATACACCACGAGCATCCGAAGCGATCGTTTAAAACTCCAGTCACAGACTGAACGCTTCTGAGGGAACGGTGATCTCTTGGAGCTCACCTGGTCCGGTCGGAAAGTGGCTCTCGCTCTCGCTCTCGCGCTCACCTGGAACTGATCTCTGCCGCTCTGCGTCTCTCGGTAAGGTAAGTTTTCTAACAGGTAAAAGGCTCTACCTTCTGCGTCGCCTTCTGCGAGCAGATCGCCGCCGATCGCCAGTTGTTCAAATATGAGGTCAAGTGTTTGAACTATGCGCCTGTCGCCATCCCTCCCTGGCTCTATGGCTCTTTGGCTAACTGGCTGGGTGCATGACTGTTGTTGGAGTCTTCGTCGCGTTTTGCTGGTCGCGTGTTAATTAGTGTTTATTGTTTATTGTTTGGGCTGCATTTCACAATTCCCACAGCTCCGCTAGATCGTTGCAATTTGCAAACTCACTGTCAGCTGCAGCGGGTGCTGCAGTGCGGATGCAAATGGGCATACAAAAGTGCATACACGATTTTTCCTTGTCGCAGGCAAATAGCACATAATAGCCTTTCTTTCTTAATTACAAATTACAAACAAATTAATTAAATTGAAAGATTATTTTAATGGATATATCAATTTTACGAAAATTTTACCATTATGCGCAATCTATTCATTGTATTATCATTTCATCGTAATACTCAATAGCATAACTTTCTTAAAAAATTAGGCCTTAAAAATGGTTTCCTAAAATTACAATCGTATTTAAATCGAGTTAAATAAATCACTAGAGATATTTATACAAATACTTCTCTCACAATTTTAAATTTGCCGCAACACTGCTTGAAAACTGCTTGAACTATGCTGTTTTCTTGCGCCATCTGGTGGTCGATATCATTTATATAGATTCCCCTGGTGTTGCAACAAGGAACTACTTTTATGTACTGCTTTGTTCAGAAAAGCGTAAACACACTTTTATTTTATAGAAATATTCAAATTTTTCAATATTTACCGCCAGTTAAAATGCCTAGGTGCTAATCGGAAACTTATTTTGCCCTACCAGATCAGTTCACCCTGATCTTCAAACTTACTCTATACGTGTAGACAAATGCAGAGGAATAAACACAGGACTCACCTGTAATGTTTCCTGTAGTTTTGTTACAAGCCTTCTTCCGCTTGGCCACTGGCAATGTGTAAATGGCGGAGAATTTGGTAAACCGTTCTACCACAGCACTGATTTTGCTGGGCTTTGTGTCCTTTACTGGTCCCGCATCTGTTCCTGCCAAACATGGCGACGGCGTAGGCTGAACAATGATGGGAGATGATTTTCTTTGCTTGGGTGAAGGTGTCGTCGAACTGGTTGATATAAGATTTAAATTTAAATATTAGCTATAAAAATAAATTCTTGGAACTTAATAAATGAGGCTTTTTAAACACTAATTTGGAAAATGCATAGGGCCCCACTTGGACTATAGTATAATATATCCACTCAAGGGCTATAGTTTTGCCATAACACACCCGATTCTTGAGCGGAATACCTTAAAAAATTTGTACATCGATCAATCATCAATCTGCATCAAAATCTGCATCAAGCATCTCACCTGACGGCTTTGTGGTATTGGCAGAAGAAATCCGGTCGCATCCGATGACGGCATAGGAAGTCCTCGCAAAGTCGCAGGACATCATCGTCCTCGCAATTTTCGCTTTCACTGCTGCTTCCGCTTTGTCCGCAGTCCTTTTCTTCCTCCTCCATTTCTGCAGATTTGTTTCTACCTCTCGGCAATCCCTTTCTGATGGGCTGAGCATCCTGCTGATCCTGGGGACTGCAGAGGAAAGCCGGAATCGAATCGCCAAGAAAATCCGGAATATTCTCAAAAAAGTCCGCCGTTCGCTCATAGCTACTGCTGCTGGCATCGGAGCTCTTGGAGCGCTGCTGCAGATTGGTTTTCAGGCTCCGACTCCGACTCTTGCGGTAAGTCAGCTGGTGCTGGTGGCGGCCCACGTCGTAGTCAGCATACGTCTGATCCGGCAGCAACATAGCAGTATCATCCTGCTTGGCCTCCTAACCAGGCCAACGCTAAAAAGAAGACAGAATAAGAGATTGTTATAACTCTTGCTTGACTGAAGATGTCCTTTCGTTTGATGGATATTTTCTTAGCTTTAATACTATGGTGACCCAGAAAATAGAAATCAAGTTACCTATTTAAGCTTGGAAAGTTCGATACTGGTGTGACATGTGCTAAGACGAGCTGAGCGGCTGGCGAAATCAAACGAGACATCGATTCGTATTTTAATTGCTTTTAAATCAAGTGCACTTGCATTTGGTGTCTGGGGGCCTGTGTGGCTGCTGGTGGCTGATGGATGGGATGCCGGGGGAAGGTAGGGGGAAAGTGGAAGGATTGGGATGGCTTCCGCGTCTGCAGGTCCATAAACCTGTCGGTTTATTGGCGCAGCCGATTACCGCGATTAGCGTGACCATGACGAAGGTGACAGACACGGACGCTAATGCCTTTTACTGCCCAGCTCAGTGTTCAGTGTTCAGTGTTCAGGGATTGGATGTGGCACTGCTGATGGGTATGGAGCTGATGCCTCTGGTTGGATGCAACATGTTGCAACCATGCCCCAAAACAGATGACTGGCCCCATCCAAATGAGACGCGATATTTATGCCACACGCGGATAGTGCGCCGTGTGGTCCCACGTCGGCCAGGAACTTTTGCTGTTGGCAATTAACTCAAATGATTGTCATAAAGTGTTGGACGTGTGCGGAGGATGGGGCACAAATGGGAGCCACAGTCCGAGCAGAGTCCGGGCTTTAGATTCAGAGCCACTGGCGTCGGCATTTTTCAGTGTCAACACAGCGGGCGGCGGCGTTTGAGTTGAAGTTGAAGGTACAACCACCGAACCAAGTCAGGCCCAGATCACAGATATCCGAGCCACTTCTGGTTTATTATGGCGATTACGCAACATGTAGGTAAGAAGATGCCCCCTTCCCGCAACAAGTTAAACCAGAAGTGGGGCGGGAAGAGTGGGAAGGTTGGAAAGAAGATACTTTTCCCATCGGACCAGCAATCTGGTACTTTGATTTTTGTCAATTTATTGGCTACTGATTGGATTCCTCGACGATCTCACAGCTGACAGATTACACTGCCGCGGAAATGTTTTGGTCATAAATCGGCTTAGCGAAACGGAAACGAAACGGCAGCCATCTCGTCCCGGACAATTTGGCTATCTAAACATGGCTAATCGCATGGCAGGGGCCTTCTGGAATGAATAAAATATGTCATCTAATAAATGTGTGCCCAGGCAGTCGACCGGGCTATCAGTATCAGGTAGCAACATCGCATAAAATAAAATAAATCTCATAAATATGCAGCCAGCGACAGGGGACAGGGGACAGGGCAGATGGAGGAACTGGAGGAGCAGACCCGTTCACCTGGCTACCTTGGATGCCATGGCTACCTTGGCTACCTGGGCGAGAGCTGCAACTGACTGAAGCTTGGTTCTGTGGACGGAAAGTTATTTATTCTAACTACGAGTACGATATACAATTTCCACTGCAATCTGCAAAGTGGAAGACAAACGCCGCTGTGCGTCGCTCCGATCCACAGCTCCATGGAAAGCTCTTGGCTGCCCCCTGCCCCGTTTGGGGCAAGGGATTTGCTTTCTGCTTTCTCATGTGGGGGGCCGATGGTAATTTGCATTTGCTGCAACTTCAACAAGTCAGCATTCGTACGACTGAGATATGAATTAATTAGTAAGCAAAAATTTCGAGAGAGATACATTCGTATCTAATATTTGCATACATTCTAAGCGGAAGCTGCATAGTAACTTGAAGATAAAATAATGCCCAGGTTTCTCGAAATCTCGTCCTTGATATGAATATTTTAGAGTTTAGTTTCCCAAGGCAGGACTATTTAGCTCATGAAGTTATCCAGCACAAGCACAATGCCTGTGTTTTTTGAACGCCTGGGCAAACATTTACAATCAATTTGAAGGCATCGACTGAGCAATTTCCCAGGCCATGGATGATTACAGGCCTAGGATGGAGCCCTTCTCCTGGACCTAGAACTCCACCCCCGTGCTCGGTGGATAGTTGCACTTTTGACTCGCTACATGGAAATTACATGATTTAACTTAATTTAATAAAGAGCCAAGGGCAGCAGCTCCGTCTCCTTCTGCGAGCCAAGCATCGTATCGTGGATTCGTGGCTCGCTTTTGTGATTTACCGCGTGTTTCCCTCCCCATGACCCTTCGTCCGCCCCCGCCTGTCTCCCCTAGATAGTTCACTGTTACAAAAATCGGTTACCCCAAAAAGAAATATCTTTTATAAAAATTAATTCATTCTCTCAAAGATATTGGAAACTCTCGAAAGTCTCTACAAACCATGTGTATAAGTTATCCTTATTTTTTTTTAAATTACTTTTTCCAGTGTCTTGGAGTCCAGTGTCTTGGCCTTCCATCAACGTGGTGGGCTGATCCCTGAGTCCTCCAACTTGGCCACACTCCGAGTCTGTTACCCCGACTGCCCTGCGGTTTTTTCTCAGTGCATGGATTTGTAAAGATCAAGAGATTTTGATTAATAGGTGGTGGTTGCCTGGGTCTGGACTGTTCGACCGCTGGACTGCTGACTCTGCCTCCAAAAGGCTGCCTCCTTGGACATGGCCTCGGGTTAGACATTGAGAAATATTTTTGCGAATCGAGTCGACAGACGAAGGCAGTCGAAACTCAATGAATTTTTCGCTGCTTTCGCGGCCTGTTGTGTCTGCCCTTGTTGATTTGGTAATCGCATTTGTTCTGGCTATGTGTTGTGCCCGTTGTTTTCCCCCAATTGTCCACGGCCTTGTGGACTAAGCCAACTGCAGCTCTTTCTGGGCGGAAAGCGGCTAGAGGATTTGCGGCATTAATAATAATTTTCTAAGAAGGCTGATCAATATCTCTATAAGTTTGTATGGTTTCCTATATAATTATCAGTGGCCTCAGTCCACGATCGCCACGAAGTCTTTGGATGTCTTCTTTCAAAAGCTTCAAAGTACTAGTCTTTGGTGGCTAACCCTAATTGAGCGAACAAAGTTAAAATATCCTAATTAAGTTTAAACTTTAAACAATTACCGCCCCGGGCAATAATTAAATCTTTTCCCATCTGGCAGCTGGAAATACCCAATGCCCCAAACTGAAGACCATCCAGCAAATTGGCAACAATGTCTGTGAAATTCGATTCGACTCTTTCGGGTTCGCATTCGGCATTAATATTCGCATTCCTGCCGAAACATTTTCAACGGAACTTAAGTGCATGAAAATTGCAAATATCGTCACGTTTCTGGCTTTAAGGATAATTACGTGTGCATAGCTCAAGCCGGCTGAGATCCGGCAGGGAGCGGGCCAGTCTTCAACCTGTGCAAGATTCAATTTACGAATTTCACAGCCATAAACAAAGAACCAGCCACCAGCCAGCAGCCACCAGCCACCGAAAGAAGCGGTAACAGTCACGAAAATACGAACCCGAGTGACCCGAGGGAAGGGTGAGGCTCTTCCAGCTCTTCCAGTAGCACCAGTAATATCTCCAATGGAAAATGGAAAGTAGTTCCATTGTACTGATACCGAAGACCAGAAATCCAAGAAGGCCAAGAAAACGAGAAGCGGAAGCGGTAGAGGAAACGGAAAGCGGAAAGCGGAAAACGGCAGCACACTCGACACCACGTACCGTGCTAATTTATGTGGGAGTCCCGATCGTCGTTATCCCATTGGCGCACCACCTGCCACCTAGCCGCCACTCCTGCCCCCACGCCCTCCTTCCTACCGCCACCTCAAGAAAGGCGTGTGAAAACTTTTAATCGAATCTTAATTGCAGAGGCCCCCAAACGAGGTGCTTTGCTCGGGCTCTGGATCGATCCATAATCGATACATCTAGCTAAGTAACAAATGAGGTCATAAAAATAGAACTACTTCATAAATCTATAGATCTAATAGACTTTCCTTATAGATTCCTAGATTCTTAATAATAGATCTAATATAACATCCTAATATTAAATATTTCATATAATTTTCCCCTGAAACTCCTATTATTTCAACCACAATTGTCCATAGTTATATCCCAATTGCGTTAAATTTCTTGTCGCGTGCAGGTTACGCAATAGCATGGGGACTCCAGGGTCCGTCCAGCTTGAGAGTGGATGCGGATGCCAGCACGTGCAGCCCGCTAAGGCCTGGCCAAGATCATATCATGATCTCGACCGGCCCACAAAAACTAGTCCTCGCCATTGCGGCGCTGCACGTTTGGCATTGGCATTGGATGACTGTCCAATAAAAGGCAGCAAACAATTAGACGACTGCCGTGTCTGGGTTGCACAACTTCTTCGTTTTTTTTTTTATTTTGTTTTTTCGTATCTGCCAATAGTTCTTCGGCCCGGCTGTTAATATTTAATATTTATGAATCGCGAAATCGACATTGCATAAGCCATCATCAGTCAGTCAGCCAGCGGAGATCGATTGCCTGAAGTCTGGGAGTCTGGGAGTTGACCTCTTCCGCTGCTCCGTGATCTTCGATCTTAGCGGTTCTAATGCCTCGGGTAAACAACGAATTCTTTGCAATTGATTTTTTGATGATTTAATGAAAGGTTTTCGACACAAATGGAATATCGACTTATGAGTCTTATGGGTTTCGGTGCTGGTGCAAAAAAATATTGTTTGCTCCTGAGATAATTGGAACATTGTCGGCGATCACCTGTGCTTATGTTCATTAGCATGAACAAGCTAACAAACAGTCTTGGCACCCACCCCGTATTTCACCATCTCCGTAGGTTAACTAAGTCCGACCCAATTTTCTTGAACCTGTTTGTCGGCAATTACTTTGGCTAACTACCTTGTTGTAGTCTACAAGGCTCAGCCTACTCCAGTTTTTCAGAATCAATAAGTTGGCTGAAATTAGAAGATTTATGGAAGATAGCCAGAGAGATCCAGAACTCTGCATTAGGAACCATAAATAGTCTATATGGAGTTGGATTATGAAGAGCCAAAAAAAACAATAAGATATATTGTAGACTTCCTCGAAGAGGCAAACTAACCTGCTGTTGGAATTCTTTAGGATTTTTTGGATCCCAAACTATTGGATCTGCCTGCCCGGCTCGGCTCTCCCACGCGGCAAGTCAAAGAGCGAATATGGAGTCTAGGAGCCGGGGAGATCTCCAATGGGGCCTTGGGGCCAAACAAATGTGGACACGTTCGATGGGCAAGTGACCCGCCAAGGCCCCTCACAGACTCACATCCCATGCAAACGGGCCCCGACCGGCCACAGCCTGCGGAACGTGAAATATTTTTGTAATTTGTGCAGGATGCGATAAAGAAAATGCAATCGCAATTGCCGTGGCCAGAGAGCTATGGCCATGGCATCGGCTAAAGCAATTGCACACCCTTGGCCACTACTATTTCCGCATGGGCTGTATGGATCAGCGAAGAGTTGACAGCGCACAGCTGCACACCCACAACTGCCCAGTGCAGGCGGCGGAGGAGGAGCAGCAGCGGTTTGGTGGGGAGCGAGGGGAGATTGGACCTTCGGGCTGTATCCCGAGATTGGACCTCACCTCACATCACCTGCCCATCTCTGAGTGCGCTTTATTTCGCAGCCGGACCTGGGGACTTGGTCAAAATTGCTTGTAGGAATTTATTTGCAAAAGGTTCTGGGCCACTCACTAATTTGTGGCATGTCCTCGCCGCGAGAGACAATGGAGTTTCACAAAAGTGGCAATGGAAATTCGACACAAGCAATTTACATAATCATGGAAATCACCTGACAAGAGCGAGGAACAATGCTATAGGTAGAGATATATGTTTGTATTTAAACAATATATATAAGCTTATCCTTTTTTTTTTGAAATAGAAGAAAAGGGAAAGCTCCCCCTTCCAGTTGACAAATCGTCTAACTCCAAATCCATTTGCTACTCCAGAAGAGATATGTTTCTCTTATCGGAAGAGATTAATAAGCCCCTGCAGAAGCCACTAAGCAGAAGCACTCACGATTGACATTGGAGTTCCCAAGTGGCTCATTAAGTATCCGTACGTACGTACGTACGTATTTACTTGTTGGGGCCAGAAGGAGACACTAACAACTAATTAACACTTCCAGCTACTTCCACGCCCACCGAACCGGCTAACCGTTTGCCGGCTGAATTAATGAACGAATTAAAGTTTGCGTGACGACATGAACCGGACTCTGGCCGGGATGGGACGACAAAGACGCCACATCGTCATCACCAGCATCGCCACCGTCGAGTCGGAGGCAGGCGGCTGCCATTCAGACAGCCGAACAACACAGCGTCAGGGCCAGCCAAGGAGCAAATGTCGTGCCAAACAAATACCTCAAGAGATCGTTGGGGATCGTGGGGGACAGGGAGCGCGGCAACTGGTTTTTGGCGGCTTCGCGAAGTCCAGCAGAAACGAGAAAAGGGGTCCCCAAATGAGTTGCAACGAAGTGGGGAACACCTTAGAAAAAACAAGTCACTGAAAAATATATACATATTAAATATTATTATAAATAAATATAAAAAAATTAGTAAATTAATAGAGTAATTAATATCAAAATACAGTTAAAGAAATTCTAATAAAATATAGTACGAACGTAGCTAGAAACTACATATGATCCCCACAAATTATCATATTATAAAATGCTAAGTTCTATTAAAATAATTATTATACCTTTTACAGCGCAACACAATAACTAGAAAAAAATGTCCATTTATGCAAATATTTATGATACAGTAAACGGATGACGACAGCGACCTGGATGAGGATGATGGCCTGTCAGCCAAGTGGAACGATATGTGTATCTTGCCAACATGCATTATTTGTTGGATTGCATTTCTGGCATTGTCTGCGAAGAAAGTGAATTGTAAATTGACTTGCATCTGATCGAAATAAAGCGAAACGGATGTGAAACGGAAACGAGTGCCTCTCTCTACCGTTTGGGGGGGAAAAGTTTTTGGGGAGAAACTGCATAAAATACTTATGAGAGATTAGCTTTTGCTTTGCTGGAGGCGGAGGTTGTGGAGGCACGTTGCGGGGACAGGCACTCCGCCGCCCCACTGATGGATGTAAAAGTGTCGCGTCTGTCAGGGTGACATTGATGTATTCGTATTCCCAGCAGTACATCGACAGACGACGATTTGCAATACACGATTAACAATGTTGGGAACGGGTGTAATGCGTTTACGGTTGTCCCATTGCAATCTTAGAGAAGCCATCGTCCATGGGTGTGGGCCTGACAGGCCACCAATGATATATGGCAGGGAGGTAGGTGCTTATCAATCTAGCTTTTGTTGTTAAGTATCAGGTTGGAGGGCAATAAATTCATACATTCCCATTGAACCTTATGCTAATGTCATTCCATGGATCAAGTATCGCTCAACAAGATGTCTTCAAATTAGAGTAGAGTAATTGTATCTTCCCTCTGGACATAGAGATAGTACTCCCAGTGCGTGTTAATAGCTGTAATTAAGTTTCGCGTGGGTGTATAAATTTATGTATGACTGGGTAACAAGTCAATTCATTGCCAGAGGCTTTTATGGCACCATTCCTGTACATCAGACCCACTTGAAGCGGTTTAAAGTGCGTGCTGGAAAAACTTTTCCCTCAAACAGGGCTCATTAATCTTTCCAGATGGAGGAAATTTATGCCCTGCAGATTATCGGAATGAGTAAAAGTTAACCCTTCATATTCGCAGAAATTAAATTGTTTTCGCAACTCTTCGCGAAGCCTCGGAACTCGTACTTTCGCACCACAGGTGGCTGCCCGGATTCTCGTGGCATCCCGGACACGCAATCCCCCAAAGAAAACTAACCACATAATTTGAATGCAGTAGCTTATTTATTGAGAGCTCAAGAGATGCCAATGAGCGGAATAAATAGATTAGGCGTATATTCCAATTAAAGGTTTTTCATGAGCATGCAAATACGATATAATAAATTTCATTCAAGGAGTGGTACTTGAAAGTACTTGAACGTCTTGAAACTATTTTAGAAACTGGTCTGAAATCGCTAAAATAGCCCACCTGAGATAACAATTTCTTAGCTAAATTCCATGTCTTATATCACAGAGACTTTCTACCGACAAAGCCATATGTAACTTGTACATATGAGAAGACTCCTCGCATTTCTCGCTTTTCAAAATGGACATAAAGCGACGACACGAAGGCAGCAATGTCTGGCAGTTGGAAACTGCCTTTTATGTACCAGTACCTCTCGTGCCCCTTATCTTTTTGGGTATGACAAAAGTTGCTACTCAAAACATGCAACATGCTCCCGAGGACCCTCCATCCTCCATCCTCAAATTGTCGCGGACCTCTGGATATTTCAATTCAATCAAACGAAAGCTGTCCAAGCCAGCAACATGTTCATTTGTCATGGATCGAAGGTGGAAACAAGAGGCTCAGCGACGGGGGCGCTCAGCGGGCAATGCCAACACCTAAACACCAACAGACCCCAAGCCAGGTCCGACCCATAAATCGCGGATTGACCCTTCCCCGGGCCAAGGTAATTGGGTACTTACCGCTCTCAGCGGAACTATCCGAACTGATGTCCAACCGAAACGAACCGCAAGGTGATAACCTGGCCCGGTGGATTCCAATTCCCTGGATTGCGTGCCCGTTTCTGGAATAGATTTATCGTCTCGTTTGATATCCGCACTTTATTTATGGCAGCTCGGCCACATGGCTATGGCTCTGGCGAGGGCTCCCCCTCGCACTTTTATTATTTATTATTCTATCAAGCGTTACACTGTCAGCACCAGCACAATTCACTGCGCGCACGCCGCCGAGCAGATGACGAGGTCTCCAGCCGGTGGAGCTCCGAACGCAAATCAAAGGTGGACCGAACGGTTCAACCTCGAAAGACAATCTGCAGCTTGGAACCTTCAACTCGAAGAAGGCTATCTGAAGGGGGTGGCTTACTTAAGCGAAGCATTAAAACCAGTTTTTCTCAAAACTGTTTCTTAAAAAATGATAACCGATCTCTTATGCCTTCCTGCCAATTTTATTTAGAATCATCTTCATGGAACTGTATGATCGGGGACTACAAGGATTCACAATGATTTCTTAAATGAAAAATAGGAAAAAAAAACCCAATAAGAACCCACATAATCAATTACTACATAAAATAATCAACTTAAATTGATTTTTTACTAGAATACCCCCAAAAGATCAGTCTCCATGCAACTTGTTGCATGCAACATGTTTGCTTGGGGTAGAGTCTCCCTATTAAGTCTTTACCTCAAAATAAAATAAAGCAGGAAACATAAATTAAATACCATTTATTGACCATCAATTAGGAAACCATTAAGCTATATTTTGGCAGCAATTGGTTAGCGGCTCTGAGGGGAAACCCTTAAGCAGGAATTGCAAAAGAGTATATCTTAGCGCACCAATTCGAACTACCTCAAACAGCCTTTAGTTCATAAACTTTACCAACTTACTAGCTAACATACTAAAGTTACATATTATTCTTCGGGACGCGTTTCGCTGTAGAATCCCAAATTCATAGTGGGTATCATGTTGCTATAGAAGGAAAGTTCGGCTGCCGAGGGACGCATTGGCATCGGCTCCTGCACTACAGGGGCCATTATTGGCACTGGAGCTTGATCCATTACTTTGTGCGGCATGACTGCGGCGGCATTGATGGCTTGTTGGGCACTCTGGGCCATTTTGTGCTGCAGCTGATGTACCTTTAAGTGATTCTCCAATTCCACCTGATGAAGGAAACTGATGCAGCAAATGCTACACGTGTAGCTGGGACCATGGGCTTCCAATTCGTGACGCTGCAGCTGCTCGCGCCGATTGAATCCCATATTGCAGATCTTGCAAGCAAACAGTGAGTCCATATGGAGAGCCCTATGACGCTGCAAATCCCGCTCCCGCTGGAACACCCTGTCACAGACGTCGCATCGGAAATTCCGGGAGGATTTGGGCTGCAAAGGAGGCTTTGGCTTCACTTGGACAGGTTGCTGATGGAACTGGTACTGAGCCAAATCGCCCTCCATCGGCGGAAGACCTCCCATCTGCTGCTGTTGCTGCTCCACATCCCGCCGTGTGTGGACCTGTTGGTGGGCCAACAACTTATCCTTCCGAGAGAACGAGTACGAACAACGACCACATTGGAAGGGTTTCACTTCGGAGTGCGAGCGTGAGTGCTTCATCATTTCGACTGCCGTCTGGAAGGAACGAGGACACTGTTGGCAGACGAACGGCTTCACACCACTATGGATGCGCACGTGCTTAGTCAGGTTAGTGTTGCGCGAGAAACTCTTGGAGCACACGTTGCAGGTGTATGGTCGCACGCCAGTATGAACAATCGTGTGCTTCTTAAGATCTGAGCGCCGGACAAATCCTTTGCGGCATTGGGCACACACATAAGGACGATCGGGATCGTGCAACGTCTTAATGTGCGAGATCAGAGCGGGTCGCGTGACCAGACACAGGTTGCAGTAGGCGCAAGAATATGGTGCGTTGGGGTCGTGGGCGCTTAGTTCGTGCTGCTGGCATTCAGACGGCAGAGTGAAACCCACGTCGCAATATTGGCACAGGAAAGCCCTTTTAGGCCGTGGCCCACCTGGGTTAGCATCGTCATTGGCTCCCGCTGTCTTCATATTCAACAACGCCATTTGAGCCGCATCCATACCCAACGGCATGTCCGCTTCGTCCCCGTGCTGGCCGTCCTCCTCATCGTCCTCGTCAAAATCTTCGTCCTCATCCTCTTCATCATCCTCATCATAATCAGCGTCAGATCCAAGCAGAAACTCGTCCTCGCTCGTCTCTGACAGCTTTTCGGGATCAACATCAACGATAATGCGTCCCTCTTCCGCTTCGAAATTGCCCGGGTTGCCATTCAAGCCTGGACGATACATGGCGTCTTTCTTGAGGAGAGCAATTAATTGTTGCTGTAGTGCCTGTTCCCGCTCCTGCATCCCGCGACGTTGCTCGTGAGCATCCTCCAATATCTCAACACAATTCGGGCAAATGTGCTCAGACAAAAACTCGTGTCGTTCATACTGCAATAAAACATGTTGAAATAGACAATGGTTGTTAATATGCTGGCCACTCACCTGGACATCCCAAAGACGCTGGCAAACGTCGGCAATACTCAAGTCCTTGCAGAACTCCGGAGAGCTATCAAATATGTTTGGCGAGTCAATGCTTGCCTCGCGGTGGCACAGACGACACGAGCTCGCACTCGGCGCCAGGAAGTCTTCGGGCTCCGATATAAACATTCTAAAACTATCCTGCGGACTTGAAATCCCCCAATATTTTAGAGTTTTCAATTATTTTCACATGGAATCAACGCCGGCCTCGCGGAAGAAGAAACAAAAATGCGAAAACACTATAGAAAAATGTCCTAACGCGTTTGCAGTATTTTTCCAATCGATTACTCGCCGCACTGTGGATTAAATGATAATTTGATGGTCAAATTTTGGAATTATATTTTTAACATTTTTTGTATTAATATTAAAAATTCCTAATAAAAATTAAATTTTTTTACAATTTTTATTGTTATGAAAAATAAATAAATACTATAATAAAAAATAAATAAATAATATCTTAACACATTTCAAGATAGGACAATTTTTTTGGAAATTCTTTTAAATAAATTAAAAGACAGATAAAAATAAGATTTTTTTTACCTAATTATTTAAATAAATAGCACTTATTTCAAATAACTTGTTGGACTCAAAGTTTTTCTAACTGCCATAATTAAAAATTGGAAAGAAATGAACCTAAAGTTCAAAGATACTTACATATATCAAATAAAAATTATTAATACATCTTAAAATAAAAATATTTTCATTTATTAGTCAAGACTTACTGAATCTATCATCCACATTCAGGATGATTGTTTTTCGAATTATGTTTACGAAACGTACCTTTGGAATACCGTTCTCACGGAAGCTCAACGAACATGCGAAAGGGAAAGCTTTTTCAATTACCTACGGACTTTTGATTGAAACGGACGGAAAAATTTGTTGTCTCTGCTGAGTGCCGGCACTCTGGCGGCGGAAAATATAAATTTCTCGAAAATCAGTGTGAATACGTTGATTCCTTTAACCGAAAAGGACTTGACACTCAAAGTTGAGTGTTGATTAATTGAAAGTGCAGTGGCTTGATTTCAATTAGCCACGAGTCGGCTGGTGGAATTTATTGCATTGCAGATGCTGGAGCAGTATCGCCGCCCGCGCAAATTACCCACACAGCGGCACATCAATTGTAACGCCCACGCAGCAGCAACAACAAGTACAACTGTCCCCCCAGAAGCAACAACTTTTTCACCTTCTGAAGGGAGTGCAAGTGGCAGTAACTGTTCCGTGAGTTTGCACTATTTAAGTTGTTGTGCTTTAACACATATTTTGTCTTCATTACGCTCTCGGATGGGTGTGTGTTCCAGGGGGAACACAACAAAGCAACAACTATTTCTACCCCGTGTACATTTATTACCTCTCTTGAGTTTCCTCCCTGGCTCCAGCCCCACAGGTCCTTGCCTTGCCTTCCTTTTTGTCGTTTCCTTTTGACCTGAGCTTTCCCTCATCGCTCTCCTTCGTCTCTCCCCCAGGGTTTTGGGTTTTTTGGCTACCTGTTCCCTGTTGATTTTTGGGTTATTGGGATTCCTTCAACTTCCACCCTTGTGCCAGTGATGTTATGAGTTCTAGGCTTTAATTATTTAGAGGTTTAGAGGGGAGACTCGAATTTAAGGATTCGGTGTCCTCTTTAATGCGTAAATAAAAAGAATATGTCATGAAGAACACATCGATTTTAAAATTATATTAATTTCAAATTCCCTGATAGAATTGAAGGCAAATAATTAATAATTATCGAGCTTATAATGGTTATAAATTTCTAAAATGATTCGATTAGTGCTATTACTTTTCTACAATGTCACCATTTTTGGTTCAAAACATTCCACTCGCCAATTACCCGTGAGACAATGATCTTTAATCACTCGATTAGACTATGGCCGATCGCCAGATC
Source organism: Drosophila atripex (assembly GCA_035045925.1). Classification (NCBI taxonomy): domain Eukaryota; kingdom Metazoa; phylum Arthropoda; class Insecta; order Diptera; family Drosophilidae; genus Drosophila; species Drosophila atripex. The sequence goes on from JAWNOP010000070.1 coordinate 14,684,790, forward strand.
GGTGCAATGACTCAAGCTTATTATAGTTCCACATTCATCTCCCTCCCACTCGCGGGACCGAGTCTATGCACTCGTTGACTTTGAACTTGACTCGAGATGGCTGACGTTAAATTGGCTGGCAAATTGAGGCTGCAGGGAGCTCCCCCGGGCCCGGAATCAGTAGTACTCCATGCCTGTCACATGCGTATGATCGTCACTGGCCGGTTCCATGCTGTAATACAAATACAATACTATCTATACCATTTACCAGCCTGGAATCATGCCATAATCTTATCAGCAGCCGAAGCTCCATGCTGGCTATATGAATTTTTACTCACTGACGGGCCCAGAGAGCCGCAGCGCGGTTTCAAAAAAGATAAATGGGACACACGCTCACCCCCTTCGCATGTGGATCCATTCAAGGGCACCTGGAAAATGTAAACAAAAATTCGAATGCAGTTGACAGAATGATTTGATAATGAAAATGAAAATGAAAAAAGTATATTGCTTAAATAGTAAAAAAATAATTAGCATTATATTTCCGTAGACATCTAATTAATTATCCAAATATGCATTGCTCAAGTAATTAGAATTCGTTTTTCATTATTTTATTACATCAGTTATTAGTTAGAGATATTAAGTATAAGGTTTTTATTGTAATTTTTATAAATATATTTTTTATTATTAATTAAAATGTTTATTTTTATGGGAAACGTGATATTCAAATAGTCTAGAAGCTGTTTATAAGTACCCCAGCACAAAAAAATTACACCTCCAAACAAAATATATTCAGTTAAAATATGAATAACAAAAAATACCTAGAAAGAGTATTCCAAACCATTTGGTTTTCGCAGAAATAATAACAGTCCATTTCTCACCAATTACAGCCCCGATAATATCGAGACTCTTATCACATTGCAAATATAATAAAAATAACTGGACGGTTATGGTCACAAGAAAATAAACTAGCACTTTAGCCAGCCAAAAAAATCAATGAAATCGAAGGCAACTTAATGCTATTACTATTTGATCTCAAAGGCTGATTGGAGCTAAGTACTCGTTCAGCTCGCAATTACGCCGCCAAAGGTCAATATCAACAGTTTGTCATCAAATCCCGGCTAGAACGGCCGAAAGTTATGTCTATGACGATAATTGCCATAATTAGAACGACCAACATCAGAAGGTGTTCCGTAAATACTGCCCAGGTCATAAAGTCGTACTAGACTTCGAACTAAGATGGGGCGCAAAAGATACAATTTTGAAAAAAAAATGAACTAATATCCTAAGTGTAGATTAGTTAGGCGGAGTGGCCTAAATGACTCGTTAGAGTTGAAAAGGTTAATGGCTCACAACAAAGGCATTAGGAGACTTTGTCGCATCTGTTGAATAGACGTGACTAATTGTTACTCTTAACCTATTTTAGACAGCCTGAAATTAAACTGATTTATTCTAATGTTGCCATAACGTTAGGTTTTATTATAAACTCAAGTTTTATATATCAAAAAGGTAAGCTGAATTTCTTTAAATGGGCTTCCTTCACACCAACATCAGTGTAAAATTAGAAAAAAGGTTACCTGCATTTTATTAAAAAAAAATTATTAGTAAGAAATTTATTTTTACAAACAAATTTTATTTTATTTATTTTAATTAAACCTCTGATTGCGGCGTAATTACAAATCAACAAACAAAAATATTTTTCATTCTTTTAAAAGGGTTTGTTTATGGCCACACGTTCTTATTTGATAAGCACCTACTTTTTATGGTTTTTATGATTTTAATCCTCAAACATAAGTATTTTATTATTTTTCATAATCTAAAAAGAAATTCGATTAGGCGATTTCATAAATAAACTGTCAATTCAATACGATTAGTACTCTGTGTGGTTATCGAATATACGTTAGCTTTAAATCTATGGAAATCTTAAGAAAGTGTAGAAAAGTCTAAAAACAATAAGGGAAAGCTAACTTCGAGCGGAGCCGAAGTTGATATACCCTTGTAATTAAGTAGAAGCATATATTATGAGATGTATCGGATCGTATATAGTCGGCCAATCCTTATGAAATTTGGCAGTTTTATTAGCAGTGAAATTTGGTAGTTTAATCGAATTAGTTTTCCTAAATTTGAATCCTTAGAATGGCCCATCCTTCTAACTCAAAAAACAACAGAAACAGACAGACGGACAGACGTACTTGCTTATGTCGACTCAGGAGGTGATCCTGATTAATAATATACATAATTTATAGAGTCGGAGATGTCTCCTTTAATGCGTTGCAAACTTTTCACCAATATTATAATACCCTCTGCAAGGGTATAAAAATGTTACTTCATCTATCATTTCCCTGTACTTGACGCTATCAAGGTTAGTTGATTAGTATTCTGATCTGTACAATCTTTTATATTCTTCACAGTCCTTTAAAATAATAAAATATATCAGTGAGATACCAAAGTTCAGTGCCTTAATCCAAACAAGAACCATTTGTAGATAAGCTATTTGCCATTTTACGTTTAAACACATTTTCTGTCATGGGTTTTTTTAGTTTTATAGTACCGATCAGCCGTATCGGACGTGTTTTTTTTTATGTGCCAAGAGGTTTGCTACCAGGGGGATGCCGGCTCTTAGATCCTACGTAATCTTAGCTACCAAAGTACAATCGACCATAAAAACACCTACCTCATTTTGTTACCAGGGGCGCAAAGTCTTATCATTTTAATACCGCTATTTCGTCTATTGTAATTTTTAAAGTTTAATTAAAAATAATTGCATCGATTTTCCCATCCAATAATATCGCAATAAACCTTAGTCAGTTTTTATTAGAGATGTAAGTATTGTGGGTAGTAACAGGCACTTATCGGAAGACAATTATGGAAACACTTTTTCTTTCAGAATCAAAATCAAGATGCCTTTGACATAAATGACCAAAATTAATTAAATTTTTTGCAGTAAATTACATAATTGGATCCTAAGAAGAAAAGCAAAATGGCCTGCACGTGCGAAGTGATCGGACTGGCCTGTGTGGTGGCCCTCATCCTCAGCGTTTCGGCCAAAGCCCCTTACCAAATGCGAATGATTTTCATCTTCTTTGGAGCGGGGGCCATAGTCTTGCTGTGTGTTCCATTTATGATTTTGCGCCCAAGAGACTACCGGAATGCACTGCAAGTATTTGAAAATTTCTGATTTACTCTTGAATGTTTGCTAATTTTCTTCATAGGGTTCCTGCTTGGGCCTTCCGGCAGCTTTGCCGTCTAATGGGAATTACCATGGAAGTGCGTGGCTTGGAGAATGTTCGCAAGGATCATGGCTCTGTGGTGATTATGAATCACCAGAGTGCTGTTGACTTGTGCGTCCTGGCCTACCTATGGCCAGTTATCGGCCGGGCCACGGTCGTATCCAAGAAGGAGGTCCTCTACATCCCGTTCTTCGGCATCGGAGCATGGCTTTGGGGCACTCTTTACATCAATCGGTCTCGGAAGGCCGATTCCATTAACTCGCTGCAGAAGCAGGCAAAGGCGATACAGGACCGCCAATGCAAGCTTCTGCTCTTCCCGGAGGGAACACGCAATACCAAAGAAACTCTTCTGCCATTCAAGAAAGGATCCTTCCACATTGCGCTGCAAAGCAAGAGTCCCATCCAACCAGTGGTCATATCGAAGTACTCGTTCATGGACGACGAGAAGAAGACCTTCCGCCCGGGACACGCGCTCATTCACATCTTGCCAGAGGTTTCCACCGAGAAGTATGAGAAGGACGAGATGGAGAAGCTGATCGAGGAGTGCCAGACCATCATGCAGACAGAGTACACTAAGCTGAGCAAAGAAGGCCTGGCCTTGAGCTCCAAGAAGCAAGCATAGGACTGGATAGGTTACAATTTAACTCAGGTTACACGAAAAGTACACCACCAAAGTTCCTGCTCGAGGATTTAATTTATATTCGATCTACAAGATTTGTCTAAGCGCGAGAGGAATCAAAAGCAATGGATGGGACGGGGACTTGGAATAATTTGCCTAGTATTAAGCTACACTATATCAATCTTCAAGTGTATTTTTGATTAATATTAACTGTTTTACCTCCAGTACACGAAAGTGTATGCCTAGAGCTTTTTTGACAAAAAGAAAAACAAATGACAAGCAACAAAAGACATTTTTACAAACGAATAAAACGCATTTGTTCGATGTTTAGCTTTATGCGAATTATACAAGATATTGATGTGTATGTATATAATGAAATGAGATCTATAAAATATTTTGCACTAAACTTTTGTCTTTTATTTTAAAATAGAAATCTGTCAGAAACTGGTACTTCCTATTTTAAAAATTAAAAACATTTATTTTAATATACCGTTAAATTCTGTGGCAATGGAAATAAAGCAGGATTATTAAGGCCGGTCACACATTAGTAAGAGAGTATTATTTTTTTTTTAATCTGGTCAGACTGGATGAAATAGTAAACAAAGATTCGTGATAACAATGGAATCCGCTGAGATTAAGTCTGAGTTGGAGGACGTTGGACCAGAAGAAACAAACCCAATCACCCAGGATGAGGGTCCAGGATCTAACCCAATTTTGGAGGAGACTAATCCCGAAAAGCTTTACGACATCCAGAGAATCCGCCAGTTTGGGGAAGTTCCATTTCTGATAAAGCGCATGGAACCACAGGACTCCGTTGTAAGCTACTCTGCAGCTATGGAAATTCTAGAAGAAGTATTGGAGTTTCTACGACGACACCACATCCCACGTGGAGCGGGAATCGCACTTCGGATCACTCAGCACACAAAAGCCTCCTGCCTGTTGATTCTAGCGTAGGTTCTTACGATTGGAAAATCAGTCTTCTTCTAAAACGTTTAAATTTATAGAGTCCTCAATCACAATTGTCACTTTTTCGCAACGGACAAGATGCTGCTCTCCCACGCTCTTCATGGCCAGATGTGCGCCGCCGGTGTGGAATACCTACTTGTAAGCGAACACCTTGGAGTCGGAGCCATGTTCTTTGAGCGTTTGGACAGCATACTGGTCTTTGGCGAGGAGTGCAAGCTTTTTAGGATAAAGCACGGTTCCAATGACCCACCCGTCCAAGCAAAGCGGCCGCTGCCCGCTAATATGTGCTACACCATCACCACCACAGGAACCACCGGAAGCCCCAAACTCGTTCACGTTCCTTATGAGTGCATTGCACCCAACATACTGTCGCTAAGGTAAGATTAAACACAGTTTGCCCATGCTTTTCTTATCACTATGCTCTCCAAGCCAGAAACTAAACGTCTCCATGGCAGATATCATTTACCTGGGCACTCCGTGCACCTTTGATCCTTTTGTAGTTGAACTCTTTCTGGCTTTGCAAAACGGATCCGCCGTGCTTTTCAGTCATCAGTCGATGAAGGAGTCTCCCAGCCGCGTGCTGAATGCACTGTTTCCCAGCAACTTGGCAAAGCCGGGAATCACCATACTGCAGATGACTCCTTCGCTATTTCGGCAGTTTGGAGCTACTGCCATAAGAGAACAAATACTTAACAGCTCCAGTTCTCTGAGGTATTTTATTATAAATGTTGGTATAAACTTTATTAACTTTCAATGTTTTCAAGAGTGCTGCTTCTAGGCGGTGAGGTATTTCCCTCCAATGCTGAGCTCGTTTCGTGGATGGACCCTCGTATATTACTTTATAAACACATTTGCAATATTTATGGGATAACGGAGATATCCTGCTGGGCCCTCCTGCACATTGTTCAATCTCTGCAAACCAAAATGCCCCTGGGTACGCCTATCGATGATGGGACAGTTGTGCGAATTCAATGTGAGGGCAATGGGGATCTGGAATATGGAGAGCTCTTTCTCGGAAGCGCCACGCGGCGCTGCTACATTCCAGAGATCGATGACAAGTCGGACGAATTGGAAGATGACGCCAGTGTTTGCTTTCGAGCTACTGGAGACATGGTTCATCGGCTCAAAGACGGCACAATATGCTATGGCGAGCGGGCGAACGATGTGGTAAAACGAGCTGGAAATCGAATCAGCCTAGGTGGGTACTTTATGGCGAATTGGTGTTCCAAACATTAAACTTGAAACTATTCTCGTAAACACAGGTCTAATTACGCGCAAAGTGGAGAAATGTTTACCCAACGGCGAGCTAGCTACTTGCCTGTGGTTGGGGGATCTGCAGAAGCTGATCTGCTGCATTCGCACTCTGGAACCAAAGACAAAGGTTCAACAGCGAGCCCAGACATTCGATATCTTGTCGAAGCTGTCAAACGCCGAGCAACCGGATAGATTTGTTTACCTGCAACATTTTCCTTGCAACGTGCACGGTAAACTGGACAAAGACCTACTCCTTAAAGAATGCATTCCCCTTGCCCAACCGGCGCAAGAAATATTGAAAAGCTTTCTGCTGGATAGGTTGGAATGTATGGATGTGGACGATGAGAAAGCTGCCGTGAAGCGTCAGCGATTGGAGGACTGCGATCCGTGCGGTTATGACTTGAGTTTTCGCCAAGCAGGTGGCACTTCCTTTCACGCTATCACTATATGTCGGGAGATCGGGCTGCAAATGTGCATTGATGATGAGCAGCGTCACTTGTTTGAAATGCTGTTAGATGAAAACATTCCCTTGCGTACTGTTTTGCGTTTTCTGGACACGGCCAAGTTGGTTGCCAATAATACCAAACTAAAGCCCGTGGAGCAGTTGTCAAAAAAGGTTACCTCTTGTGCCAGTTCCTGCGGTCTCGTCATTAAACGCATCGAACAGCCGGTTCTGAACGTTCAGCTTCACTGGAAGGTGAACTTCGACAAGTGTGTGGACTCCCCAGTGACCCAGTACGAAGGACGCTACATATGCGTGGGGGCTCATTCAAAAATCCTACGTGTCTTAGATCCTCAGACGGGAACCGAACAGAGCACCGTAAAGCTACCCGATCGGATTGAGTGCAAGGCGACATTCCTTAGTGAACAACTGGCCATGGTCGGATGCTACGACGGCAGTCTCTACGGCTTCAATCCCCTAACTGGTGATATTCTCTGGAATGTGGAAATCGGCGGCATGATCAAATCGCAACCGCTTCTCTCGGCCGACGGCAGCAGAATTGTGGTCTGCAGCTATGCGGAAGATTATAATGTGTACTGTCTATCCGCGGAGCGGCAGGAAGTGCTGTGGTGCCTAAAAATAGGCGAAAAGCCCATCTTCGCTACACCCATAGAGGTGCCCAGGGAACAATCACTGATCATTTGTACCCTGGACGGTAGCTATGCCAGGGTTACCCTTACTGAGGGGTCCGTGGAGTGGACTCAGAAACTGCAAGAGCCAATCTTTGCGACGCCTGTTCTGTTAGACTCCAAGGCCAGCATCTTTCTCAGTGCGGAAGTCGCGGGACGCGTCCATGCCTGTCATGTGGGAAATGGAAAGATAGTGAGTTTGAAATACTTGGCTTCTATAATTAATAATTCATATAAAAAATGGTTCTAATTTCCAGCTGGCAACCTATAGTACAGAGGGAAACATCTTTTCGTCGCTTGTAGTCAAGACACCACCAACGTTCATGGGACACTCCTTTGTGGTTTTCGGTTGCATCGACCAACATGTTTATTGCCTGCGATGCACTACAGGAACGGGTAGGGTGTCAGTGGAGTTTCAGCTGCACTGGAAAGTCAACGTCGGTGCTCCTGTTTATGCAACACCCACGCTGTTGACTGTCCAGCCCAATGGCATGTTTGTGTGGTGTAGCGCCACCAACGGCCAACTCCATTTGATGAATTTCCGCAATGGAGAAACCCAGTGGCAGGGTAAGCTTCCCGGGGAAGTTTTCTCGAGCGCATGCTATATTGAGAACCTCCGGAAGATCTACGTGGGATGCCGAGACAACTACTTGTATTGTTTGGGTATCTGAAGAAGCCTTATTTGTTGTCAGCCAAAAGCCATTAAGTTTATTCTGCGGATATATTATTCAATAATGTGTACAATACTAATTTGTTAATTGTTGCTGTAGATAACGCCAATGAATTTATATTTTTCATAATTTGTTTAAAGTAATTAAAAAGACATTATTATTTAATCCAATTTTTATTTTTTTGTAAGTACTGTCAGAAGCTCAGTGGAAAAATCATTTTGAAATGTCACAAGATGATATCACCATGAGATTGAAGCAATACTTACTTTAGGGCATGCTTTCAAAAAAGGAGAAAATAAAGAAAATTAACAAAATTTACAAAATTGTACTCTGGGATCTACCCTATTTCGAACTTGAAGGAATGCTGGCCGGGGGATTTGACTTGCGAGCACTCTGTAGTTCTGTGGGCTCTTCGGGAATACTTTTTGCGGCTCTTGGCGACAATAAGGGCCGATCGCAGACGGTATTACAGCAGCATGGTTTGCACTTCTTGCGAGTAGTCTCTTGACCTTTCTGCTCTTCGTAGATATCCTTAAGGGCTTTTCGCAGGCGGTTCGTTTGCCTAGGATTCCTGTAGAGTGCACTTGGAGATCGCCTAAAGGATCTAGTGGCTTTCTCCTCCATTCTTTCTTGCCGTCGTTCTTCGGCCCTTTTTTTCGCCTCCTCCCTACGCTTTTGTCTTCTGACCTTCGCCAATTGAATCTCCATGGGGGTCTTCGCCTGGTTGGCAATGTACGCCGCCCAGTGCTCCCGCATCTTTGTCATATAAGCATTATCGAATACGATAGTCTGAAGCTCGGACTCGTGGACTGTGTATTTCGATTCATCCTCCTCGGCCCTTCGCAACTCTTGACTCCTGGCGCACATGTCTGTCATCCTTTTTCGTCTTGCAATTGCCTCCATGCTTCGTTTTATGAACTCATAGTTTTTTTTCTGAATCTGCATATTTGCCCCGAAGTCCTTGTCCGATTGATCCGCGTCAAGGGACATTATAAGGATACTCCAGTGGTTGGGGTCTGAATCGTACTTTTTGAAGAGCTGGATCTCTTCATCACTCTCGGGCACCTTCCTGCCCATGATCATCTGGCCCATGCTCTCAACTTCGTTGTCCGAAATACTCGAGTTTAGCTTCTCCATCTGCCGGCTCAGGAGCGTATAATGAATAAATTCTGGTCCAATGTTGGCGACTTTTTTGTTGGAAAGACCTGTTTCTTTTCGATAGCCACTATGTTTCCTGGTTAGTGCCTTGTTCAAGTTATTGGATGGGGGTACAATGGATGATAGCCTGTTTTCTGGGTTCTTGGCATCATCCGTTTTGCTTGGCTTTGGGGTTTTATTCTTCCCGATGTTCATTTCGGCCCTCAATTCCTTGACTTGATTGAGCAACACCTTCTGCACATTGTGGACATACCGCTCCTTTAGAATATTCCTGACCATATCAGCATCATTGGGGCTCTGAAGCTTACCCTTCCAGTGCGTGAATTTTTCCACCAGATCAGACCACACCTCTTTGGCTTGTGCCGCAGGACTGCTTGCAACGAAATTGTACATTGACATGTTGGCTACACTGTGTTCCCTGGACCCGTCACTTGGCGGGGGTATGGACACCGTTTTGTCCTCGAACAATAGATTTATAATTTCAATGGCTGTTGAGTCAATTGTATCTCTTTTGGCCAATTCAACAATTTCCATGGAGGGTCTTCTCGTAATCTCCAAAAGTGATGTTTTTATTTTTAGCTCATGTGTTGGCTGTTCGGTAGATCCAATTTTAGGTTTATCGTCGCGGTTTTCATTCAAATCACCTGATGACTTCACTTTCGAATCATTTTCTGGCTTCTTCTCCACCTCGGTCTCCCTTGTCTGATTTAAATTATTTTTCAGTGGTATTTTTGGAGTTCTCAAATATTTTTTTAAACATGATTTCATTCGCCTTTTATTTCGCTTCTTCCTTTGTGCATTAATTGGCAGGACCCGACCGATACTCCCATATTTTTTGGCCAGAAAGCTTGCTGATTCACTACTTTGTTGAGAGTTTCCCTTTTTTTCCTTCAGGTGGGATGATTTTCTGCGTTTCGCTTTTCTTATTAATTTTTTGTTAGTGTATTTGTTGCCTTTATTTGGTACAATAAGCTCCTGCTGCTGGACATTAGTTGGATCTGAATATTTCTGCGGTAAATAAAAGTTAACAATTACTCGTTTTTCACCAAGACTGTCGATACTTTTTCCCCCAGTTGTCTCATTTGGTGTTTCTTTTGAGCGTTTTAAGGAGGTCTTCAGTGGTTTAAGGCTTGAATGCCTTTCGGCACTACGAGATTGCCTTTCCACGGGAACTTCCCCAACCTGCTTTCCTTTTTGGCCAATTTTGGTGATATCCGATGCGACATTGCCACCATCGGCACGAGGTAGTACATGTTTTTCGTCTAAACCATTTGGTCTAGGAGACATATTCGTTGAATTTTTATTGCTAAATGACAATGAAGGTACCTTATAAGGTCCACTAGGTCTTAATGGTTTGTTGCTACAAAAATCCTTGACAATTAACTTCGTTCTAGTTATAAAGGTTTCAACAAGGTCCTTATCGAACGTGTCTGTCTTTGGATTTTTGTCACTAGTTCGATTCTTAGCTTTTTTAAAAAGTGGAGCAGTGGGTTGGGCAGCAGCTGAAGTATCCAAGTACCGAACTTTCCTTAATTTCAGCATATTCTCCAAATGGGAAAGACACTTCTTCGCATTCACAAGGTTCACCTCGGCTATACTCCTATTCAGTATAATTTCAGGCACAATCTTTGTAAGGATTATTTCATTGGTGTGTTTGTGACACTCATATTTTTCAATTCCACTGTTCAAATCGTTAAAATAATTTTTCAAAAAGGAGTTGTCTGTTTCCTGCCGCTCCAATTCCACAGCAAGTTTCTTTAATTTTATGTTGGTTTGTTCGTCCTGTGCCTGCAGTTCCTTAAGTTGTCGTATCTGCAGCTGCAACAATTTAATGGCATCAGAAAGCAGAGCCTGGCTTTGATTGAGCGAAGTTCTTTGAATTATTCCAAGGCCCTCGACTTTATACAATAAATTGGTTTGTTTCAGGGACAAATTTTGCATCCTTTTGAGGCGCCTCCTGGCCCGATTCTTGTCGGTGGGTCCGCCGTATGTCCGGAAACCAACAGGTGTACCATTATGTTCCATTTGACTCATTTTTATTCGCCTTTCAAGCACAAACGAAAAATTTCAGGCTTAAGCATAGATTTAAACTATAAAAGAAACTAGTCTCAAAGAGTGCTATAAATCATAAGGATATAATAAACAAATTGACATATATTAGGTGATATTAATATCATGCTTAGTTCTTTTTGCCTTTGGCTGACTTTTTTAAGATTTCTGCTGCCTTTGCCTTGTTTAAACGCATCTGCTCCAGGTCCTTTTCCCTCTGAGGAATGACTTCCTTGGTGTTGGGAATGCGCGCACATTTTTCCGGTTTGGGAGCAGACTGAGATGTGGATGGTTCTTCCAAGTTTAATCCTCTATTGACAGTTGCTGCCGGAGCCTTTCTCTTTCCACGCTTTGAGGTGGCAGGTTGAGCCTCCGTAGCTGCATCGCCATCCTCGCCCTTTGTGGCTGGAGCTGCCTTGGCCCGTCTGGCACGGGTCACTTTCTTGGGCTTCTCTGGTATTTCCTCATCAATCTTCCCAGACATCTTATCGATCGCAAGCTGCACACGCTTACTGACCTGAGGTAGCTGGACCCGCAAAGCACTCTTGGACGTAAAGTAGTTACGAATGGAGCCCTGCACTTTTTTATCATTTATTTTCTTGATAACCGGCATAAGGATGTCATCTGTCTTGGAGGCAGTCCATCCAAAGGATTTTCGGGTGAACTCCCTTATTAATTCAACATCGGGAGATCCCCAACTAAAAGCTTCTTTATTGTCATCCACGGTGGGCGCCAAATAGGCCTCCACCACGGCTCCATTAGGAAATCCATCATGCAGTTCTATGTTTTTTAGTTTCTTGCGAAGCGCAAGGCGGGCAGAGCTTCCGGGAGGTAGATTGCTAGTCTTGTGGGCCTGCCACCAGTCTCGGAATTTGATAAGCGTTTGTAGAACAGACTGGTTGGAGACACCCTGGGCATTTGGGTCGTGACCGGAGAAAGAGGCAAGGATTTCAAGTGCCGTCACGGCCCCAATCCCGTGAATTCCCGTCGTGTAGTCGCTGCCCACCAAACAGGCCAGTTGGATCAGCTTTCCTCGATTGCAGTTGAACGTCTGTTCGATTTGTTCGGAGCGGAACTCCAGCACATGCTTGTTCTGAGCAAAGAAATTCTTATAAACAGTTCGACCACCAAACAGCCAGATATCGCTATCGTCCGTGATGGTTCCATGGGTGAGATCTGTGGCGTTTAGGAAGGCGCACTGCGCCTCCGCTTCCATTGGCGCTACAATATAAGGTATCCCAAACAGCCGCAACAGCTCCTGGCAATCAATGCTCATCCGTTGGCTAATCGACATGCCCATGCGATCCTGCCGATTGCGCTCGATTTCCAGTTCCTTGCGCTCTTGAGCTAGATTTGTGGCCATTTCGTGCAGCTCCTCTGAAGTCTTTTGGGACTTCAGCGCCTCAGCTGCATCGTTAATTAGTGCCTGGGAATGACAAAATAAGCTTAGATAATCTTAGATTCAATGACGGCACTCACCTGTGGGTCTACAGTCTTTTCCACCTCAGGCTCCTTAGATTCAAAGAGCGACTTTGAAGCCTTGCTAGATCTCTTCGTTGGAGAAATTCCCTCATCACTATCTTCTTCATCATCAGCAGCTCTTTTACGTCCCGACTTCGGTGTTCGTTTCCTGTAAAAGGGCTGAGGAACCTTTGGAGTTCCGGGAGGTGTGGCATCCGCCGCTGGCGACATGTCAGGCGTTCGCTTCACCACGTAACTGGTTTCGAAAAAGTCCTTAATGGACTTATTTTTACTTGGCGTTTTGTTGGGAGAAATTCGAGCCTTTTTGTTATCATCACTGTCGCACAACTCGATTACTTCTGCATTCTGTATAGATTTGTTTTTCGTTGCGGCTACTTCGTCGTCGGAGGACAGCTCGATGGTGGTGCTATTATTCAGTTTGACTTGTTCCAGTTTTATATTTTTAACTTCGGCCATTTCCGCCTTCAAATCATCTAGGATTGAGCCGAGAGCCACTTTTGGTTTGGGATCGACTTCTTCATTCAGATTCAAAGTTATATTCTTGACGGCAGCAGTTTGTTCTTTAAGTTGATTGAGAATAGAATCCAAGTCTGGTTTTGCTTTCACGGGTGTGGGGGTTTCTTTTGCTTCTTTTGTTGGTTCCAGCTCTTGACTGTCTTTGATCTCCACTATTTCATCCCCCTTGTTTGCTTCAGAATCGGTAATTAGTTCAAGTTCCTGACTGTCCTTGACCTCAACGATGTCATCGGAGCTCGCTTCTTGTATTTTCATCTCATCCTTTTGAAAGCTGCATTTTGAATCTATTTTAATTTTCTCACTTTTCTTGTCTTCTTTAACATCTTGTGAAAGTTTCTCATTCTCACTTTCGCTAACCTCTATGAAGTCATCATCATCCTCATCACTACTATTTGGATTCACACTCACAGCTCCTTCTTCTTCAAATATATCCGCAAATAAATCGGTGGAAGGTTGCAGATCCTTCGTAATATCTATTTGAATCTCAAGAGCACCCTTATTGTCGGTCTCTTTAACCTTCCCAACTACTTCCAAGTCGGAGTCAGTGTCTGAGTGTATAACCTCTACCTTATCCTCGCCCAGGCTCTCCTTAATGGCTTGCGAGATCTGCCTGCTTTCTTCAATGGCCCGCGAGATGAGCTTGGCTTCCTCAATAGAATCGTTTGCTGTATCAGCTGGGACTGTTGACGTCTCGAATAACTTCTCCAGGCTTTGGGTGTCGTTCAGCTGAGTGGACTCCATAATGTTACCGACTTCCTCGTCGTTCATCCCTCCATATTCGATCATGTACGCACGGGCCGGGCCCTTGGCCGCGTGCTTTAGTTGCTTGCTTTGGGCGCGGTTTAGACGCAGCTCCTGATCCGAGTCGTACTCATAATCTTTCTCATCATACACTTTCGTCTCCTCCATGGACATGGCTAGGGCTTTCGCCAAGTCCGCGTCATACTCAGTTCCCAGATCGACATGTTCTTCGGACTTTACTGCGGTAGATGTGCTTGGCTTTTCCTCCACCTCGACCTTTTCGATCTTGACTTCATCCTTGACACTCTCCAGAGCCTTTTTTTTAAGATCTCTGACCAACAGAAACCGAGTGTGCTCATCGGAGCTGATTTGTCGAGTGCTCTGCTCAATAGCCGATGGGGTGACGATACCCTCCTCATTGAAGAAGTCGCATAGCTCGGAGTAAGTGAGCGTGCGACCGCCCATTTCTTGCTCCGCCTGCTCCAAACTCTCCTGAACCGCACGGCGTTTCAAGAGACGCTTCATTTGAAAGGAGCAGAAATCGTCGCTGCGGGCTGGAAGCTCGTGCAGGCGGCCCCAGGACGACTGTTTGCGGGTCTCTTTGATATCTGTTAGAATTTCGTGACGCACATCAGCGGGAAGATTCCGGAAATGTTGACTCTTCACGTCGATGGCCTGTAGACTGGATTGGTATGCATGACGAGCGTTTGACTCGTCGAAGGAGCTGTCAGAGGTGGCACTGGCGCTGGTGCAGTCCATATCTTGGTCACTTTCGTCCGGGTTCTCCGTCCCGGCCGCCGCGGCTGGAAGCTCTGGCAGCTTGAACATATCGTCCTCATTATCCTTGCTCTTGCCCGGAGGCGGTCTCTTGGCCGGAGACTTCAAAAGCAGCTCAGCATTCTTCCCCAGCGCCTGTTGTACTACCTTCTCCTTGGCCAAGGACTGGAGGAGCAAGGCCTGAATGCGATCGGCCTCATTGCTAAGCTTGTTGCGCTGCTGCTGACGCCGAGCCTACGAAAATCACAGTTACAGAGAGCTAAAGTTACCTTATTCTTGACAAAAACTCACAATAGTGTCCCTTTTAAGTTGAGGAACACAACCATCAAAGATGAACACTGGTCGTACGCGGTAATAGAGCAGTTTGCACAGACGATGGAATAAACCCAACAAATGGGCATTGTTGAGGGCAGATCCCTTGCTATCCTGGAAACCCTTCACAACCTGGTGCAGCCATATAGATATATCTACAAAAATATCCAAGGCTGGATTTAAAATCATTTCAAATACTGGCGAAATCGTATCTTACCAACTGCAAGAATTTTGCCTTCTAGTGTTTCAACGGGCACTGGCTTCCCGCATGGCTCGATCAATTTCCATAAGCCCGTAACACCCATGGCTCAAAGTGAAAATCATCAAATATAAATAAATAACATGCAAGAAGATCTTAACAATAAACAACGCGGGTATTCCAGCCGGCGCTTGCAAAGCCAGTGCTGTGAAACGTTTTCAGCACTCACATTACTACACTGAACAAAATGTGCTGAGAAACTGATCATATTTTGATAATTCTAGAAATAAAACATATTTTATTGAAAAACATTAATAATTAAATTATAATTCTCTTGTTTAAATATCTGTTCTTTTATTTCATGAAAGTTTTATAAAAACGAAAATTCAATCCCTGCTTGGGACCTAAACGATCATTCTGCAAACCGGGCATTGATAAAACAATGGTTCTTATGAAATGAGAATGATTACGGCCTACTTTAAGCTTATAAATCTAGATACTTAAACTATTAGAGTAGGAGAAGTGCCAGGCCGTCATTCGGCCGCTTCCTCGGTGGCTACACTGCTGCTGGCCTTCTCGGTGGTGCTCGCATCCTTTTTGTTGGCCTTGCTCTCCTTTTTTTCCTTAACCATCTTGCGATAGACCTCCAAGTCCTGCGTCAGCGATGGCACGAAACTTTCAAAGTCCAGTTCGGAGAGGGTTTGCAGTATGTCCTTGGCGGTGATGGTCTTGTGGTTTTGCTTGTGAGCCAGCGCCGTGGAGGAAGAAGTCACAAAAATGGCAAAAACAGACGCGGCCCGGGCGATCGCTGCTCGCGCCTCCTTGCTCACGTTGGCCCCATCGGGGAGTGACTCCTTGATGAGCCGGGCAATTACGGCATTGGGCAGGTTCAAATCTTCAATACGCTCGACCATGTTCCTGAATATATCTGGAAATCTCAAGTTATTTCCGGAGATGCTTCCCGCGTAAATAACACAGCTGGTCGGTGTTTTCGAAGTGGTTGTGAACTCAAGTGTTGGAAATGGACTAAAGATTTCTTTTTGTATAACTCGAACTGTTTGCCTTCTAAAATAGAATTTTTAATATCTTTAACGCAAGTTATTGTTTATTTTAAATATTTCTTAAAAATAAGAAAAGAAGAAAGCACGTTCCATATCAACGTTTATATATTTAACGTTTCATATTTTAAAGACAGTCTGGCAACTCTGGCATATGAAGCTACCAGATAAATTCATATGCGCCTCCTTGTCGTTCGCGTTAATTGTTTACACATTTTTGTAAATAGCTGCAATAGATCCCGGCATAAATGTGCACGGAGCTGTTCGAGCATATACCGAGGCTGTTCTCCTTTGAACTTACGTGATAAAAAGCACCGTGCGTGAGTCCGACACCACGCACATGGAGCAGCAACAGGCGACGCCACCGAAGAAGCGCAGGCACAGCGAGTACCATGATCCTGACTACCACCAGACGGAACCTCCTGGCCACGAGCAGGATGATTTTCAGGAGCGGAAACGCTGCAAGCCTGAGCCACAGAAAGACGAAGAAGGTGCTTCACTGCCTGCCACTGACAAGTTCCAGCGCATCCGAGAGCTCGTGCGAGCGGAATTTCAGCGCGAAATCAGGCAGAAGGAGGAGCAGCTGGGCGAAATCGATGGGAGGCTGCTGCAGGCCCGCCAGCTGCTCGATAAGCTGCGATACAAAGTGGTCAGCGAGTATTACCGCCAGCAACAGGTGACGCTTAGCGCCTCTGATGTTGCCAAGGTGCGTCAGCCAACGGAGAGCCTCTTCGGGGAAGAGGGTGCCGCCGCCCAGATGCCTCTACACCCTGCCATCAAGAAGATCGTTGGAAAGCGTCCGATTCCTTTAGCAAGCCATCTCCCAGAGCGTACGGCGGCCACCATCGCGAAGGAGAGCATACGATTAAGGAATCCAGCAAACAGAAGGGCAGAGAGGAGACGACAACAGAAAATCCGCGAAGAGGGCATCGTTACGGACCACTCCAAGGAAGAGCAGCCGGTGCTGGAGGTACCAGCTGTCTCGGTCAAGGTGGAAGACGAGGCTCCCTGCACCAGCCGCCAAGCCCTGGAACGCCAGCTGGAGCTAAACGCCTCACGGCTGAACAACAAGAATAAATTTAACTTCGTGGTGGGCAATACCTCCAAATACATTGGCGACGACATGCGAGGGGAGTCGACAGGTAGCCAGGCACTAGTTTACAAATGGTTGGTATATGTGCAGGGTAAGGACCTCCCACAACCCCCGGAAGCGTACATAAAGAAGGTGCGTATGCAAGAGCTCCTTGTCTGGTAATAATAACAACCTATATTATTTTTTAGGTGCGCTTCCAATTGCATCATTCCTACCGCCCCAATAACATCGTGGACGTTCACGATCCTCCGTTTCAGATATCGCGTCGCGGCTGGGGCGAGTTTCCAATGCGGATTCAGTTGTTCTTTCAGGATCATCTGCACCAGAAACCTGTGCAGTTGGTCCACAATGTTGTGCTGGACAAGACCATGTGTGGCATGCATACGATGGGGGCGGAGACTATCGTGGAAATATGGCTACGAGCAGAGCAGTCTTTGAATGCGCCTCCAGAACCCATCCCTCATGTAGAGGCTGCACGGCCTGCCACGCCACAAGCCCCCTTTTCGCCCATGGAGTCTAGTAAGGCGCGTACCATCTCCATCACCCAGAACAAGGAGGAACTGGACGACAACTTGTTCGCGGGCATAAACAAGATCGAGATGAGCGGCGACATCGAGCACATTGAGCCCACCGTTCTGGTAACGGAGCCACTGAAGCTTAGCTACAGCCCCAAAAAACAGCCACCACCTCCCACAACTCCTCCTAGGCCACCGTTTCGGCTAAATGCGGCTCCAGTGATAGCTTCTCGTCCCTCTGTCGTATACCTGCCGGTTAATGGTCGCAGCCCGAAACGCGATTCGGTTCAGGAAAAGCAGAAGCAGGAGTTTTCGGTATCTCCCTCCTTCCCACAGAAACGTTGGCCGGACTCCTCGACGGAACGCCCTCCAACGAAGCCCGTTAGGAACGGTCATTATCACAACAACAAGAATGTTGTTTTCCAGAAAGCCGGAAAGCTGTACATCATTGATCCCCTCCAGCGAAAACTTAAAAAGGCCGTAAAGCAGCAATCGTTGCTGAAGCCGCAGCTGAGTCTATTGAAGCCGCCAACAATAAGCAGATGGCACATGTTGCAGTGCATCCAGCATGACCATGGGTACGCGAACATGAGCATGGAGGCGGAAGTGCTGAGAGCTCGTACGCCTCCCACCGAGGTGACCATGACAGCGAGGACGCGGCCCCGCCGATTGGAGCAGATCTTTGTCAGTTCCCAGTTTCGTGGTATGCGAGAAGCGGTTGAGTTCCTTTTGCGTCGACTGCCGCTGGTTGGTCTTCCAATACAAAGAGACGAGTATCCCTTCACGTGCAACACACTTGAGACGTTCCAACAGAAACCTGCCATTAAGCAACGCTGCTACGAGTATCTGCGTGCCAGTTTCCTGCGGCGATGTCTGACGCACCACCCAAGGATGCACCAACTGAATGCCAGTGGCAGAGAGCGATATTGGAGTGTGCGCGAGATCGCAGGATATGCCAGAGTCCACGGCTACACACCAACGCTTAAAATGCCCGCATCCGGAGAGGAGCGAGACGCAAAAAATAGAAAACAAAAGACGGATGCTGAGGATCAACTAGCTCAGCTAGTTCAGGAGCAGCTGAAGGAGGATCCGCAACCGCAGCTGTCGGCCTTCTGTAGCCTGAGTTCCGGGAACAGACTGGAAGCCTGGATAACCAAACAGTCTCGGCGTCTGCTGGGATACGAACACAAGGTTGATGCTCGGGAGTTCATAGATGTCCTTGGAATGGAATCGCATCGCTCTGGATCGTTAAAAGGACTGCAACGAGAAAATAAATCTATCCAGGAGGGAACCAACCGTCAACTGCTGTGCCTGCCGTCTCCCGAGGGTCTAGAACCCGCCTCCCAGTTGGTGCAGGACATGTGCAAGGACATCAACATCAACCTGCAGTCAGAAGAGTCACTGGCCGGCGTATCGCAGCCACTTGCCCTCACCATACTGGCCCATCTACTTCGCACATTTGTGGAAAAATTGGTTCGCCGCTCGGTGGCGGCTAAGCTTCAGCACGAGTCCGTGGAGGAGCTGCCCCCGGCGGCGGCGAATGCTTCTCTGTGCCTGCTACCTCATGACATCGGACGGGTGATAAGCCAATGCTCGGAGCTGGACTTCCTGGGTAACAGTCACCTTGGTGTTGCTCCCATGGACCCACGCACCTGATGAGTGGATGTCATAGTCCTTTGATAACATTTTATCCTCAAACTCGTAATAGTTCAAAAAGTGCTGGGATATTAGACAATATCTAATTGTACTCGATAAGCTTACATTTAGGAAATAAATTAAGAAATTTTTTAACTTGAATGTGAACTTTAATTTAAAAATTAATAATTAAATTGTATAAAACTTTAAAACCAACATACTTCCCCTATAAGTAGGCAACTGTTCGCTCTCTTGATAGAGTTACTGATCCTAACGGTTTCCTTGTGCTCTTACTCTTAGAGTTGAAGAACGGCACTCTTCTAAAGGGGCCACTGAACAAATTGCATATCCTCTCCTGGCAATTGCACATCTCTGTGGCGCTCTCTTAGCCGCCCCCCTTATCGTTCGATTTCATTCATGGCGTCTGTGATCCATCTGTTTCTGGTTCTCCGTGTTTCATCTGTTTTCCCCAGTCCACGGTCCCCAGTCTCTTTTCCGACGTGCGCGCAACAACACCTTCGTCAAGTCAAGGCAACGCAGAAGAGCCCGCTTCCCGTGCTGTTCTGCCGACTCTTCGTCTAATTTAAATAATTAATATCCAATATAATAATAAAATGATTCACGAATCCTAATAACAATTATAATGTCAGAGCCTTTTCGCGGCTGGATTGCCCTTCCAGTACGTTGTTCTAAAATAAGCTATTGGTTCATGGGATATTTTGTTTGTTTGTGTGATGTGTGCGTGATCGTGTGACAGAAAGTGTGGGGCGCTAAAATATTCTATTTTTATTTTGCAGTAAAATCCACAAGCCCCAAGCGCTAGAGCCCCAAGGAGATGCAAGTGTGTAATATGTTTCTGTTTCTGTTGCGACGCCAAATTGCATTTGCGGCCAGCACGCCGCTCGATCCCTAGATCGTTCTCGTTCTATATCATCGTTCTCCAAATAATATAACTTTCCTGTTTTGGTGGATAATCCGTCCACCCACGCTAGCCAGCGTTTTCCAATGATGCCAATCCCAATTATTCAAATATTCAAAGTAATTTTCGTGCTCTCAACGATTGTCGCCGTCACAGGTAAGCTATTCCAATGGAATCGGAATCCAATGGCTTCCAATAGTCCGCCCAAGACGTCAGTATTGCCAGGTCTCTATGGGAAGCTATTTTGGCGGCAAAACATCCGTATTTCAAACATCCGTCTTTGACTGTTTTATTTATTTGCTTCTCAAAATAAATACATTTAACTAAAAGAGCAAGTTCATTACTAGCTATAAAGATGGATCTTTAGTGGTTCTCTATAGACAATATACTTCCTAATATAATAGATCTCTAAATAAAGGATCAATTTATACCAAAAATTCCATAAATGTTAAGTTTAAGGAACTATTCATTTTAAAAAGACAGTTTAAATCTGACTTTTGAGATTTTAGTCAAACAATTTTTTTTTTCCCCCAAAACTCATTATCATTATCCTTTAGATTGTTGTTCGAGCCGGATCTTACTACTACGAGAGCATACGCTCAACATTGTGCAGCATCAGCACAATCACCTCCACGAGCACGCCCACGAGCTGCAGCAGCAGGAGATGGCGTACGCCAGCCAGTGGGAGCTGCAACAGCTCCAGGAGCAACAGCAGCTGGAGGCAGCAGCCCAGGAGGCTGCCATGGAAGCCAACACAGATCTGGATCGAGACCTAGATCCAATCAGTGCCCAGTGGGTGGAGACGTCCACCGAGTCCAGTTTGGCCACCGAGATCCTCAGTTCCAGCACAGAGCCCTGGTCAACTGTTGACAGCAGCACTCCAGTCTCCTCGGAGATCACGACTACGCCATCCACCACTGTAACGCACACGGGAGAACCGCCACCCAACCAGAGCTCACCCAGCACGTTGGCGGTAAGCCCAACCACTGTACCCGCCGTAGACGAGGGCAAGAGGAAGAACGCCACCGAGGTCCAGCTACTGCCCTGTAGCGAGGAGTACAAGGCCAACTTCTGCCTGAACGGAGGACGCTGCTTCCACCATCCGATGGTCAACAGCAAGGTGCTGCACTCCTGCCTCTGCAAGGATGACTACGTGGGCGAAAGATGCGAGTACAAGAACTGGAATGGTAAGCCATGGCTACAAAAATCTTGACATTCCTAAACATACGATGTCCTTGCAGGTGGCTTCGTCTACGTACCACCGGTTGAGAAGCGCAAGGTCCGGATGGCGCACATCGTCTTCTCCTTCCCCGTGCTCATCATGCTCTCGTCCCTCTACGTGCTCTTCGCGGCCGTATTCATGCTCCGGAATGTCCCGGACTATCGCCAGAAACAGCAGCAGTTGCACCTGCGCAAACAGCGCTTCTTTGTTAGGTGTTAGAATGCCTATTATAGTGGGGGAGGAGTCCTTCCGAAGGCTCCCAAATCTTTACTTTTTGGAAACACATTATTTTGGTTTCACTCGCATTGGGAATTAATTTGTTTTTCTGTTTTGGTTTCTTGTTGAATTCTATGTTGACCATGACCATGTTTCATTAGGTGGCTTAATTTATTGAATACATTTAGTTTCTCTTAGTAGGACTCTCTATTTAGTTGCAAAAGACGCACGATTACTATTTTCATTTCTATTCGTTTTCGTTTTTCTGAATTTGAATCTGAATTCATTTTGTTTTGTGTCGCTTTGGAAGCGTTCGTTGGAGCTTTTGTTGTAGTTCGTTTGTTGTAACATTTAGTTACGTTTAAAAATTAACCATTTATGAAATATTAAGAACGTACTTAGAACATAATCTTAGCGCTTACTCCAATTAACCAAGAAGAGTGGTTATTTTTTGTAACACTTTGTTACATCTTCTGTACAATTTATAAACTTTTTTTTTTGTAAGGAAAAAAAAAACTAAAAAAACGGGACTCGAAATAAAAATCAAAAAAATTAAATAAAAATATTCATAAATGTGTTTTCTTTTTTGGGTTTATATATTTTTCAGTTTTTTTTTTTTTTTGTATTTTTTCCAGCCGGTGGAGAGTGAAGCACGCTTTGGGTTTTATATTTTATAATATATATTTTATCCAATATTTCGTCCAAAAATTCTTTACAAATTTCTTCGAACTTACAGTTAAATGTATAGTAGAAATTATTCAAAAAATTCATCTCACTTTCATCTTCTATTCATCGTGTTTTTTGTATGATTTGCTGCTGATTTCGATGCATTTTCGATCAAGATCATCACTATATGAGAAATGGTATGTAATCGCGTGTGTGTGTGTGAGTGGAGGTGTGTGCATGATGTTGGGTGTGGATGGATGTGGTGGAGGTGGATCCTCTTCGTGGATGCCAATACAAAACTATTGGCGGCTAAGTGGGTAGTGGATGGTGGTTGGTGGTGCTTGCATAATATCATGAATTAGGGATATGAAGTTCGTACAAAAATTATTAAAATATGTAAATATTAAAAAATGTATTTTTACTTGTTTTCGTTTTGTTTTTTTTGTTTGTTTTTATCTTGTAATTGTTTTTGCTGTTTTACGTTGCGTTCTTTTGTTGTTGCTTGTATCGTTTTTGTTTTTTTTAATAATATGTAATATTATATATAATAATTATGAGTAGGATTATTCGCATGTAACGGGCACCTGTTCCTGTGTTGTAACCTCTGCCGCAGCGTTCTTCTCCTTCAGATCCTTGGCGAGATCCACCTGCGAATAAAGGATGTAAATTTTATTAGTTATCAGTTTGAAAAAAAAGAATAAAAGACTGTGTGGTATGCAAAAATAATGAGAACTGAGAGCACAACAACAATAAAGAATTATGAAAAAAAAAACGACTCCACAATGAGCAAGGCATTAATGCCTAAAAAAAAATTAAATAAAAAACTAAACCAAAAATTATGTAAGCGAGTTTTTTGTGTTTCAACATTTAGGTACAGTTGTGTTTTTATGGTCTTTGGGTTTAGTTAGAGAGCGCAAGAGTTACGGCAGCCAGACTGATTTTGGTTAGATTTGGGTTTTATGTTTTGGTGTTCAGGTGTTGAGGTGTCAGGTGTTCAGGTGTCATGTGTGTGCTTAGGATTAGGATGAATGTGGTTTAAGTTTGTGTTTTTTATTTTTTTGTTAATAAACCAAAATGCAGTCACTTATCCTCGGTTTAGTAGAACGTACATCATTCGCAATACATCACCAACAAATCATGCACTTCCCTCAGCGATCAATCAATCAATCAATCAATACCATTATCAACACTAACACTACGTAATAACTACGGCAACAAGCGCGCTACCAGCAACACAACAACTGATGCAACTCGAATGGGACACACACACACACAGACAGAGAGAAAGAGAGTGGAATAAGCAAGAAAAGCACGCCCAGGACATAGTTCCAATGCAAGAATGGTGGGTGGTGTGCTGTTGTTGTTGTTGACGCTGTTCACTGCCAGTGGCTATTCACCTTGTTGTCTCGGCTCTCGGCCTCCTCGGCACCGGCTATCACATCAAGCTCCGCCAGCAGCTCCTGCCCCGACTTGGTCACGGGCTCATCCAAGTCGCTGATGATTTTTCCGACCAGGTCGCTATCGCTATTGCTATTGTTATCGTTATCGTTATCGTTATCGTTCTCGTTCTCCTTATCGTTATCGCTATGCTCATCCTCCGTTGCAACTTCTACAAGTTGTTGGGTTTCCTGTTTGGGTTCTTGCTCTTCCTCGAGGATGGCCTCTGGCTTAGATTCCTCCAACTGCTCTGGCTCAGCATGGACTGGTTCAGGGACTGCCGGCGGTGTCTGCTCAGCAGGTGTTTCTTCAGCGGCTGGGAGGGCGTCTCTACTGACCAGGTCGGGAAGTGGCTCTACTGGCGACTGCTCAGCGGAGTGGTCTTCTGTGGGGGCGAGGAGCTCTTCGGTGGTCTCGTCCTGAACCTGCTCAGCAGAGACTTCTACCTGGTTTTCTGTTTCTGATGGAACTGCAGTGTTGTCTTCCTCTGAAGAATCAACTGCTGCAGCTTCTTCCTCTACAGTGGGAGCAGGGACACTCTCCTCAACCACTTCGGCTGGGATGGATGTGCTAGTGGTTTCAACAACTTCCGCATCAACCTTCGAAGGGGATTCCTCCAAGGTGGGAGAAGGAGCTGCAACCTGTTCGTCAGCCGGAACAGGCAGCTCCTTCTCCTCCTCCTCTTGCTTCTCCCTTTCGGTGACGATTTCGGCAGCCTGCTCGGTGATCTCGGCCACAAAACTGACGGCCTGCTGCTCGATCTCGACACGATCGGAGTCGATGGGAGTAACCGCCGGCACTGGCTGGTCTTCGATCGCATCCTCGGACAGAACAAAAGCGGACACTCGCGACGGAGGCGGGGACTTGGGCAATGGGGGTGGGCTGCTGCTCGTCACCTCCGTCACAACAGATTCAGCTTCAACTTCGGGTTCGGGTACAGTTTCGGATGCGACAGCAGGGGCATTGGACACAGGAGCTTCGATTTCAGTGGGCACCGGAGCAACCACCACAAATCCCTCTGCCTCCGCCTCCGCTTCGGCCTCCGCTTCAGCCTCACTGCTAACTGCTTGAATGATGGCCGCCACCACTTCCTCCTCGGCTTGAGTGGCGTCCGCTTTCCGGTCATCGCTGGCCTGCGTGTGGGAGGTGGGAAGGATCGTGTTGGTGGTTTTGGTTAGGATTGCTTGGCTCTGAACTAACTCTGCGGCTGCTGCAACGGTCTCTGTCCCAGTACTAGTAGTGGTGGTCTCAGTCTCAGTCTCTGTCTCGGTTCGGGTTATTTTTTGTGCAATTTTTTCTGTGATTTCTGTGGCGGTTATTCTTGTACTGGTATTTACAGTGTTGTGTTTATTGTTGTTGTGGTTGGGTGTGGTGCAGTCGGTGGTTAAGCTCTTTACCTCGATTGGTTGTCCTTTCTCGGCCTCGACGGCCACTGGAGTCGGCGGGGGCGTGGCGGTGCCGTTGGTGCCATTCTGGTGGGGCTTCTCATCATCATCGTTGCTTGGAATGTTCTCGGCAGCTGCTGCTGGGGCCGTTTCGGCCACTGGAGACTCGGCCAGTCCGTTGCTGGATCCATTTGTCAGGGCCTCGCCATCGCCGGCGCCGTGTCCGTTGGTCACGACCTCAGCTGGCTCGGCCTGGCTCTCTTTGACTTCCTCAGTGGGAGGTGCGGCGGCGGTAGTCGTCTCGGTGGTGCTGGCAGTAACAGTGGCAGTGGGTGTTTCCTCAGCTGGCTTCGGCTGCGCCGCTTCCTCAATTGTGGCTGGTGCTGGCGCCGCAACTTCGGCCTCTCCGTTGGCTTGCTTCTCCTGTTCGGTCGCTGATCCGTTCTCAGTTGGCTTCGCCTCCTCCTTGGCCGCCGCCTCACTGGCAGGGGCCTGCAAAAGATATAACTTTAAAACTATTCTCTCATGCCACTCTGGAGTCTGTCCCTACCTCTGCTGGCTTCTCGGCTTCGCCATTTGTGGCAACTGCTGACTCGGCGGGAGCAGCTGCTGCCTCGGCCGTCGTCGGCGACGTTGTGGCTGAAGTGGGCGACACGGCATCCTCGGACTTGGCTGGCTTCTGTTTGTCCTTCTTACCGAACGAGATGCTGCGGAAGGACCACTTCTTCTTGACCTTGTCTTTCTTGGACTTGGACTTGATGCTCTCGTCGGCGAGCGGGGTGATCTCCTCGCCGGCGGCGGCTCCCGCCTCTTTGGGGGAGCCCTCCTCCGCCTTTGGCGCCTCGGCAGCAGCATCTCCAGAGGCGCCAGCTTCAGCAGCCGCACTCTTTTCGGTGGTCAGATCTTTGTCGTTCTCCGAACTCTCCTCTGTATCCTTTTTCTGAAAGGACACAACTCTCATTTAGAGAATCTTTTACAAAACAAGTTCCAATGGCTTACCTCTCCAGCCGCCGCTTCATCACCGCCCTCCTTGGGAGTGGCTGCATCGCCGTTGACCGCCGGCGCATCGGCCTTCTGGTCAACGTCGATCTTCTCCACCTTGCCCGCCACCTCGTCGCCCTCGGCCACCTTCTTGGGATCGGTGGTGATGTCGATGGAACGCTTGCTCTGAGCTTTACCCATTTTTCCTGTTCTGTTTATATTCCTTTAGTCGCTGGTACAAACTGAAAGGCAGATGAATTAAATGCGGAACATTATTGGGAGCGAAGTGCGACTATTTTTAGTTTGTATTTAGTTTCTCCTATTTTTGTAATTGACATTTTCGCGCGAACTAGCACTAGCTTTCTTTGCAATTCGACGACCCCATTAAGGACCAAACTATACATAGATCGATGATCCGGTGATCGGGTAGGACTATAGAGCACCTGACACCTACGGGTTCTAGCAAAAGCTGGCCGCTGGTCTATCTGGAGGCTCCAGTTACCGCGAAAGCACTGCGACTGCTGCCACAGACCGCCGTAATCATAAACAATTCGTACGCCTCCCATGAATCATCATCGGCACTTGAATGTTTTTTTTTTCTTTTTGTTTTTTTACCGAGAACTTTATATGAAACAACGAAACAGACACCGCACACCGCACCACTCCGGTTGGAACAGGAGGGCTGTTTTAACATGCAATGCGTCATTTTTGAAGAAAATCGAATTACACACAAAAATTGTTGTTGGCAGAGTGAGAATGAAACAGAAACCGTAGCAAAGAGCGATTATTTTGGGGAGGTGGGACAAAAAGTTTGCATTTTTTAGGGGTTGCAAGTGCCATTAAAAAGGAGCCAAGGTGTGTGTTGTGTGCGGAGTGTTCATGCCTCAGATGTGTGTGTGTGTGTGTGTTTTGGGCGGAAAAAATGGCGGCAACGGGCAACAAAGGCGGCCCACAACGACAGCAGCTGTTCCTGCCACGATATCTAGAGCCGCTGAATCAACAGCCTCTCTCACATCCGCCCCAACTGTGGGTGGAGGAGGAGGAGGCCTCGGGCACCACCCATAGACGCACCGCAACTGGCGCACGTGGCTCAAAATTTCTCCGGGAAGCACTCAGTGAGTCATTTAGCATCGAAATTATCGTTGCCTAGTTAGTGGGAAGTGAGTCAAAGTCAGGAAGCAATCCAAGTTATAGAAATTATTTATAGGAAATTGGAAATAGTCATAGGCAGAAGTAGTCATCTCTTGTGAATCATTAATGCCAGTGGCCACTGGGATAGTGATAAGAAAATTAAAAAATATGCAATTTAATAATATGTATTCCGCGGAACATCAAAAGTAGTATGTTGTGACCCAAATACAATATCTGTTCTCCCATAAATGCCCCACCCATAAATGATAAGAATTCCGCCAACAAATAGAAGCAAGAATTTTGCAAAATTCCGCACACTCGTGCCATGTATCATCGTTTCAATATAAAGAAAAATACGTAACATGAAAGAGACATCAAGTTTCAAGACTCTGGGGGTTCAACGAACCTCCCGACAGCAATTAATCCAACAATGGCCAGTCAGGGGCAGAGACAGTGGCAGGCCAACTGAAGCTCATCGGAGTTATGTTATGTATTTCGATCGGAATGATAAGCGGAGTGACTGCCACTGAAGTGAAAGACACTAGAGAGACTATCATTTCCTGGCACTGGCCTATCCGAACTGGATGAGTAATGTCCAAAAAACGCGGCCAGGGCACAACCCTCTTTGTTGCCGGCAAAAATGCGAGTATGGGAGGAAAGGTAATAACCTAAAATCTAAAAGCGCATGACGCATCAAGGAAAAAGGACATTGCTGAGCGGTTGCTCCTGGCAGAAAGAGAGAGAGAGAGAGACAGAGAGAGAAGAGGGTAGCCCGGCAAAAAGCAACAAAAGGACGTGGGACGTTGGCAGGGCAACTTGGCAACAGGGCGTGTGAACCATAAGTGTAGTTCTTCTTACAGTCTTACTTCCCTAAATTAAACATTTTTCAATGTATATATTTTATTTCATAAATAATATGTATTCAATTCTAGTAACTAAAGCCATTATAGACCATAAATAGGGGCATAAATTAATAAATACTTGCCCTTCGAGGAAGCAATACTTCATTTTTTATTGAAAAATAATTGTATTTCAGGGGTCGAACCCCGAAACATTTGGGGTGGACCTTACTGAAATTTGTAATCTATGAAAATGACTTTATGGACGACAGCAGCGACGACACTCGCGGGGCCTTTGTGTCTTCGTACTTTATTAGTTTAATTCAATTTAGACACGACTTTTGACATGTGGGCCCGCTTTCACACGCAGTCCCCCCCTTCTCTGACAATCTGCTGGACAAAAGAGGCTCCCTCCCAACACCAAGCTCCCAAGCTCACAAAACAGCAGCCGGGATCTATAAATAAAAGCGCATTTATCAACAATGGAGTGTTCGAAGTGAAAAAAAAAAAAAAAAAACGAAACGAAGCAACAGCTCGCGGCACAAAGGGGCAGTCAGTCAGGCAGTGTAAGTGTAAGTGCAAGTGTGAGTGCGAGTGCGAGCTTCCATGTTGATGCCTTTTCCCCCACCCAGGCGAGCGGCCATCCATTTTGACACTTCAAGCTGTTGGGTATCACTTTTTTTTTAACTGCTGTCTGTCAGTGGTGTCAGAGAAAGACACTATAGATAGAGATTGAATAAGAAAAAGAATTAAAACATATAGTAATTTAGTTTAAAATCTATTAGCCATAGAGCCAGAGGGGTTCTCTTTAAAAACCCCTCCAACAGAACACCTCTGATGCCGATGCCTCCCCTCCTCCTCCACACTTTCTAGGCCCATCACAGTCACCCCCTTTTTGGACTGCAGTGTATGGAGATGAGACGTTTTGATACGAAAATTAAATTGATTGTGAGGAATGTGGAATGTGCCGGCTGAATGACTGTCTGAATGTCTAGCTGCCCAGCCGGTCAAACATTAATTTCTGTGTGATCAGTGGCAGTGGTGGTGGGCATCATGCATCTACATTGTTGGGCAATTAAAATTGAAAAGTTTCAACATTTGTGGCCATGGTGGCGGCAAAAAGGGACAATAGCTGAGAGAGCTCACGAAGAGTGCAATTGAACTTTTATAAACTAATCAAGGGGGATCGTTAATGGCATCTCTCACACACATCAAACATCCATCCATCTAGCCGTCCAGTCTTCCCAGTCCACCTCCAACTCCTCCTCATCCTCCTCCTTGGCTCTCAATTGAGTGGAAAGTTTCCCTCAATCAGGCTCAAGTGTGCGTAAGTAGGAGTGGGCGGGTGGCTGCCGCTTTTGTGGCTCTTCTGGCTGTTGGTGATAAGCCACGCCTAAGCCGCAATCAGGCCCCGGAGCGAAGAAGTGCATCTGTGTGTGCAGGTCCACTTTAATTGTCATCCAGAGACCTTCTTGTTAAGGCATCCCACGCAGAAAAATGAACTCACAACCCAACTAAGAGAGGTAACTCTGAATCAGAGCTCTGTAAGTTTGTTTTTTAAAATATAGACACTTTCTTGCTAAAAATAAATCGTATTTGTTCTAATCTTAATTGCCTTTTAATCTTAAGATCAGATAGCTTACACTTCCTATAAATAGATGAGATGTCTGGGACATAAATTGCGTTTTTAAAAAAATCGGAAAAAATCAATAGCTCTCTCGGATTTTGAAACTGTTTCTTTTTGCGACAGAAAACCGGAAAGAATAACATGAAGAAGACTTGAAGTCAGCAGCAGAAGAGTGTCTCAAGTAACCACCGGATATAATTGTTGTTGCAGAGTACGCAAGTTGTGGTAAGAAAGAAAAATAAAAATGAAAATGATACGATACGTAAAATGAACGCATTCCATAATTAGTAACAAGTACACTCGCACGCATATCGTACAGTTGACAAGAACCAAGAAGAAAAGAGAAAATATATATTTTTCAATTATCATTTCCGGCCAATTCGGAATGTTCTGGGCGGACAACGGACAGCGGACAAGCCACCTCCCTCTATATTTGTATTGTATAGACTCTATACAATACAATCGCTTATGATAATGGATACATTGGAATGGCCAAAAAATAAAAATGGGAATGAGATTCATTGTTAACGGTACCAGACTTCCTATATATTTCCTATTTCTGAGCTCCCGACAATGAAGTACCAGCCGAGGGGAAGTTTTATATACAGGAACATGTTTAATAAAGTGATAACGTGTATTGGAAACAAAGAAAAGCCATATCAGTGGCAGAGGCAGTGATTCAGAGTCTCAGCTATAAAGAGGCTTCAGAGGGCCTACCAGAGTGCGGGAGCTACGTGATCTACGTTTGTTGGCCAAACATTTCATCCAAAAATAGGCATGTTTGGGTGATCCAGTGATCTTGGCCAGCTAGTACCTGCTCTGGCTGAAACTAAAACATTGTAGAGACGTGCTGCAGTCAAGTTTTCCAGACCGACCGACCGACCGGCTTATCTAGCCGGTTTTCATATCATATCTTGAAGATATACTTACTCGTACTTCATACTTCATGCCTGCGGGGGGAAGCGAAGAATAAGGAATGGGGGTATGGGGTATGGGGCATCGATCGTAAAATTAGACGCACTTGAAAATATCTGCCTCCTCTTGGCCTGCCATTCAAAAAATATCAAAACACACACACACACATCTACATATCTGTGGAATATAATGAGGCCCAAAACGCATAAAATCATCAGCAAGAACCGTAAAATTTAATGGGCTTGTTGAGAACAGAGATTCGAGTATTGGTAAGCCGACTTCTTTTCGCCAACAAAACTAAAATGGCATATGGAAATGCCTTCTGGTATGCCGGGGCAAGTACTCTTATGGCACTCGAAAATATTTCAACAATGTATTCTGACTGCCAAGTGTCGAGCGTAGAGGTCTGGAAGAGAAATCAGGGTTTCCGGCAATGGGAATACCTAGGAATGGCATAGGAGGCTATGCGGCTATTTGATTTTAATGTTTATAAAAAGAGATAAAAGATAAGTGATGTCTAATCCGACATCTTGCCAGACATAATCTAATCGTTGAAGTCCAGATAGTAACTAGGGTAACTAGATACATACACCCTCCATAACCAACACTTACAGGGTAGCAGAGAAGAGGCGCGCACTTAAATCAATGCCTCCTCTGTGGGCCGGGTGTTGAAAATAATTACAATGAATATTTATTTTTTGAATATTCGAAGCTCTGCTTCCTTTTCTCTAAAGGGGGCAGCTAGCGAGTAAGTGCCAATAAATTTGTCGCCTGCCCACGCAGAGCCAACTGCTTGCCTCCTCAACTTCTCTTTGGTTTGCTGAAAAAAAAGGATAAACGACACTCACACTAACAAACACACACACATATAGAGACAAAGTAAGTCGAAAAGGTACAACAACAATAACGGCAATGTGGGCAAGTCCACCAAACCGGTTACTCAGTCTTCTTGTTCTCCAGGTCTTCTTGGTCTTTTTCCTTTCTTTCTCTCACTTGGCAGCAGCTCTCACCTATGTACCTTACCTCTCTCTCGCCTACCGTTGCGGTTAATTAAAACTCCGAGAGGCGTGCGACAGTTGTAAGTTGTGTATTAAAAAGTAGTAACAGCAACAAATAAGGCAACCTGGCCAATTAGTCGCCTCGTCTCAGGGCGGAGGCATTAGCATTTGAGTGAGTGGTTGGCGCTCAAGCTCAGCCTTTCTGATTAGAAATTCACAGTGTAAACGACACTTTAATACATACATAATTCAACAGACAAAGCGTAGCGTTTTCTTCAATTTCCGGTACTTACTTACTATTTCTGTCAGACGCGGGTGGTCCTTCCTTCCTTCCTCCTTCCCCTCTAAATTTCGCACACACACACACTCACAATCTCTCTTTCTCTCTGTGACACCTTTTAACTAGCTAGCGAGAGTAATAGAACCGTTTTAGCACTCGCGCCTTGATCGTAGGATGCAGTATGCAATAGTCCCCAAATGAACCGTTAAAGTCGAGCGTGAAACGAAGACTGCGAGAGAGTGTCTCGATCAATGGCAGCACCAGCACCAGCAGTCGCAGCAACTTCTCTTTGCAGAGACAGAGGCAGAGGCAGCCAGCAGAGGCAGCGACGCCAGCCGGAAGCAAAGCCAGAGGCGTCGGCAGAGAAATGCGGGCGGCCGATAAAGGCTCCTGCTTTCTTACATTCTGTTTCTCCTGATCCCCCCTGCCCCTATCCTCCTTTATCCCAGCCCTAGTCAATAACAAACTAATGAGGCTTGGCGGCGTCGATGCGTATGCTTTATTGCTTTATTTAGCCGCTGCTGTTGCTACTTCTGTCTCTGCCTCTGTCGCTGCTTCTGCTACCATTCACACAATGACCCCACATGCCGCCACAGTAGCTGCAACAGAAGTGAGGCAACAGAAGGGAGTGGTCGGGGAGTAAACAAGAGCGTCCCAGAAGGCGTGAAGAATCAACGAAATATTTGGGCTGTGGGCTGAGGGCTGCGCCTTTTATGGCGCAACATTGAACGGATTCCGGCATTGTTATTTAATTATTGCCTTCAGATGGGAAGGCAATTGTGTATCAGAACGCATGCAGCGCCAATTGTGGGGGTACTCCACTGCACTCCACTTCCAAGATAAATCGCTGCTGTGGTCGCGAGGTTAATGGAACTTGTAATAGAGTGTAAGGGGCTGATAAAAGGAGACGGGATGATATTGTTTATTATTCAAATTTCTAGTTTCTGCGATAGCCAGTCCACACTGTACCTCTGGGAACAAATTGAGGCGCTGATAAGCAACAAAGGCGAGCCAGAAAACCGCAACAACGAAATTGAATGCCTCCAAGAGCTTAAATTTAAATAAAGAAGGGTGTGGGGGTGAGGGTGGGGTAGAGTGCGAAAAGATCGGATCCCAGATCGGGGAATTGGATCGTCTCCAGTGCCTCCCTCCCCCCACACGATTATCTTCTGCTCCCCCTCCCACCCCCCATGGCTTTTGTTTATTTTTGTAGTCAGATTGATTTTTGGTGCGGGGAACTACAGTCTACAACAAATATTCCATATTTCTGTTGATTTGGCATTAAAACAATGCCCATTCGCTTCGCCAAATGCCTCGCAACACAGAAACACCAACAACTCTATAATGTGCGCACTGGCAATTATGCTTCTGCCCGAACATTCCTGGGGAATTAGTGGCCAGATTCAAGTGGCTGAGGAGGAGGAGGGGGGTAGGCTAATTTTCTTAAAGAACGGAAAGAAAACTCTGAAAGAAAATCTGCTCCAGCAAGCAGAAGCCTTCTTCGGAACATCTTACACACAGATGTTTGCAAATTGGACGAGAAATTCGCCCGCCTTTGTGGCCATATGTGTGTGTGGCGGTGTCGGTGACAAGCGACTTTTCAACACCCAAGTTCCAGTCCAGGCCCCCCAATTGAGCTTCGGACTTTGAGCTGCAGATGGCCGGCCAGACTTTGCTCCATTATTTAGGAGAAAGATTGCTTCCATTCCCCCCCAATAGAAGCCATTCGATACTTGGATTTCTTTGTAATTTTAACCAAAAACCTGTGAAATTTTTCTACAAAAATACTCAAAATTAGCCAGCAACACAAGAAAAACTAATTTCAGGAACAGTCACTTTAGTAAATATTCACTCTGGTGGAAGGCCAATTGCGGCTTTCAAGCATCACAGAGCCCCAACCGCAATTCGCACTTGACGAAATGGTATGTTTGTCATTCCAGCCCCTAAGCCTCCAATGTTTACTTGAGTTCCAGCTAACGTTGACAAATTCGCCAATAAAGGCACCAGCACCACACCAGCTAGTCCTCGGCGAGTGATCGGCGATCAAATATATACATTCTGGTGGTAATCGGAGACCACTTCAAGGGAGGCCTCCGCCAACTTCTCAATGGGGAAGGGGGGGAGGAGGAGGCTTCTCGGCAGAATGAAGATTTTTGGGATGCCTCTCCCAAATATCCATTGTAAAAATATCACTTGAATGTTATGGTATTTTTTAGAACCAAGAACCATAGACTAGGCCCAATAATAAATACATAATTCGTCAATAAATAATAAATAATTTAAGTGGCTATCAAGACTTGCCTGCCCACCCACTCCAATGGCTGAAGGACCAATACAACAGCGACTCATACATCGGGAGAGGGGGGTGGGGGCACCCATACAGAGGCATGTAGGCGACGCCAGTTAGGGCGGTGGCTGTCTCCCAGCCGGCGACTGAGTGACTGACGACCGAGCGACTACAGCTGCGACGCAGTTTTTTGTAACAAAAGTGCAGAATAAATAAAGACTCGACTCGCCTCGACTCTCTGATTCGATTCGATCCGATCCTCGTGTTCGATGATGATAATCTCGGCCAGGCAGCCAAAGTGAAACGCAAAACGGGAACACCAGCCGCTCACATGCACATCTCGACTAGCCAGGGGGGTTGGGGGGAGGTGAGCAACAGTGAAGACTGGCATGCGCACCTTGCACAAGGATATCTCGAGCGAGAAACTTGCTGGCAAGTGTAATCGGGCGTACAATGCAAACAAAGAGGAGACAACGACAAAGAACCCAGAAGTCAAGGCAAGGCAAGGCAGCCAGGCGAAGAAAACGCACAAAGCGGACACAGGACTAAACAGGGAGAACCAGCAAGGAGAGCGAAACTAACCGCCAATCGTGAGAGAACAAGCCGAGAGAGAGAGAGAGAGGGCGAAACGGATACAAAGCCAGCCACACCGGCATGGCTCTGCCGGCGACGCTGCCTGCGCTGCTGTTGCGGACGGCGACGTGGTGGCAACGCCGACGCATTGAAGGCGGCACACCCAAAAATTGTGAAAAGGCAACTCAAAAATATGCTGAAATTTTGAAATAGGATAAAATGCGGGGGCGGAATGCAACTATCATGAAACACTTTTTTCATCAATTTTAACCCAAAGAATATTGTCTTTTTTTGAATTTCGAAAGATATTCCCACACTTTGCCACCACACACACTAAGCCTTCGTGCATGGCGTCCTTTTCGCCTGCTTCGCTGTGTGCGGCGGTGCTGCCTGTGTATGTGTGTGCGTCGGCGGCGTCTGCCACACTTGTGACATACTGTATCGAGGAGCATCTAACCATTTAGCCACTAAACACTTGATAGAATCTCGTCTTTGTTTCAATTTAAGTCACAAATTCCCTCCTTAAAACTGACGCGGATCCAGAGCGGGTATACAGAATTTCAAAAGTAACACCACTCACGCACACACACACACACACGCTCAACAAGCACAAGCCGTCTGCAAGGCTTGGCTTTGGATTTAAAATTTACTTTAGCATATTTCGCTCGACTTATGACTTAGAGTGCAATTTACCTGGCTCGATTGATCTCGGTACAAAAACACACGCACTTTGTTCTGTAGTAGCTCACGGTTCCTGCTCTTAGCTTCTTGCTTCACGGTTTCTCGTTTCTTGTACTTGGCTCCGTTTGTTCGTTTTTCAGAGTTGTCAGTGTTTGTATATGGTGGCGAAATGTCTGAAAATATGCCGTATAAAATACCAAATATGTGAGTATCTTGTTTTAAACGATAGATGGGCACACTAATCGGCCTGCCTCGACATGTTGGGTATTGTGCCGTTGCATGTGAGCAAGACGGAACATCGAACATGTCGGTAGGTAATTGAAGGTTTTGTTTAGGTTTTTTAGATAATTTTACTATTTTTCTGTGAATCCTGGTCAATTTGTACCAGTTCCTAGCAAATCCTTGCCTGTAGAAGTTAGATAACTTAAATTTTTCTTTCCGTTGAGAACCTTTGCTTCCGCCATTATTTGAAACGGCTCGTAGGCGGGAAAATTTTAAATACTTGGGCTGACTATTTAGTTATATTTAGTATTTTTTCAGTGCTCCTATTCATTTTTCTTCTGGGTCATTTAAAAAGTTTCTGGCAAATCGTTAAATTATTAAATGTAAATATATGTTTTTGGGGTAAAAGTGGCTTCCAGTTTGATTTTCCATATATCACCTCGTTGAGGTTTTTGATCAAGGTGTTCCTGGAAGTATATTTCTGACATGGAGTCAGGATTACATTTATAACTGACAGTTTCGGCAAAAAATTGACTTGCAAGATGGTTGGATTATTTCTCAACCGCAGCATAATAAATTCAAAATTAAAATAAAATTAATATAAATAATTATTTTCGGGAAGCTTGAATAAGCCGTTAGAAGTAACAGCTGTTTTGTTTTGACCTGTCAACCTGCGCCGCCGCCTTGTCCAGGGTTGTCATTATCCTTGAACATAACCGATAGACCTTTATGCCGATATGCTCTCAACAACCCTACCACAACTTGTAATTATTACAAAAACGGCGACATTTTCTGCGTTAAAATTCACTCGCCTTGCGTCGTTAAAACGCGCCGCCATGCATAACTGCAGCCTGCTGCCGGATCCGGCGGTTTACCAGCCGGACACGCTGGACCTCAATACGGATGCCAAAGCGGCCGACTATTGGTTCGCCTGCTTCCGGAATCTGGCTACGAAGTTCGCCAAAGTGGCTGAGAAGTCTCAGGCTTTGGTGGACAACACTGCCGGCCAGCGGGCGGAGCAGTTTCGGGAGGCCTACGTCCAGAAGCTGGACGAGCACGAAAGGAACATTCCGCAGAACAGCGGGAAAGTGATCCTAGGGACCAGCGAGCTCCTCAACATCAACGAAACTATGCTCCGGCGATATGGGTTCACGGATCCCTGGCTCAGCCAAAAGAAACTGGAGAACGCCTCCGCCGTATCCAATCTGAAGCAGCGGCTTCAGGAACTGGATTCACTGCAGGATCAGGACGCCAAATGGACGGAATTGGTGCGAGGGGTGCTGGCCGGCAATATGTTCGACTGGGGCGCCCAGGCTATCGCCAATATCCTGGAGCAGGACAGTAATTTTGGCCTTCATTCCGCCTTAGACACCATAGAGGAGAGACCTTGGCTGCTCGACAACCTGGACAACTGGTTGCAGCGCCTGAAGGGGCAGCCGCATAAATGCGCCGCGGTTTTTGTGGACAATAGTGGCGTGGATGTGGTACTGGGAGTACTACCCTTCGCCCGGGAGCTGCTCAAACGTGGCACCAAAGTGATACTCTGCGCCAATAGCGAACCAGCGCTTAATGATGTAACGAGTCGAGAGCTGGAGGCACTTCTGGATGAGTGCGAGCCAGAGTGTCCGGTGATATCGGAGGCTTGGAAGAGCAGACGGCTGCTGGTGTATGCCAACGGGCAGTCTGGTCCTTGCCTGGACATGCGCACGCTACCGCCAGAGCTGTGCGACGCCATCGCCGCCAATGAGACTGACCTGCTCGTGATCGAGGGCATGGGCCGGGCGCTGCACACGAACCTGAACGCCCGCTTCGCCTGCGAGACCCTCAAGCTGGCTGTGATTAAGAACCGCTGGCTGGCCAAGTACCTGGGCGGCGAGGCCATGTTCGCCGTCATATGCAAGTTCGAGCCTGCCGCCAGCTAGTGCAGGAGTCACTGCGTCAATTGTTATCCCACAACCACTACCCCTTTGTTGACATGAGCCGTTAAAATGAAAACCAGATAATCAGAAGCTTTATCCGTTGTTTATTTCGAAATTATTGTTGTGGTCCTTACACCAACCAACTCCCCACCAACTGTGTACCCCCATCCCGATTCCTCTAGAGCTCCACTAATGAGATTCATATGCTTCGTGCGTGTACTGTGTATAAATATTATTATTGCAAGTGCTTTTGTGGTCACCTCACCTCACATATAACCCTTCTACACTTTTAATAATTAAAGAAAAAAAAAAGGAATATATAATAACAAAGCCAATTGTTTATCGTTGTGGCGGCAGTTTATTATCGGTCATGGTTATATACTAAGATGAGATAAGTCCGGAATGGGGTGGATTACGTGCTGATAAGGTAGGGGAGTGGTGGTCTGTGAGGCTTCGGCTCGAATCTGTCCATCCATAAATCGTGGACAGTCTCTGTGTGCATTTACATACACCAGTTGGATAGTTAGTTGGGAGCCCAGGTTTGCGGTGTGCCGATTCTTACGCTCGGTTATCACTTATCAGACAATCTGTGGTCACACACACCAAAACAACAAACAAGACAGTCACCGCAATAACTGGTTGATAAGCCGAACAGATAATATGACCCACCGAGCCCGAGACCATGAAACAATTGCCCAAAATTTGGATCAACTCTAATCGAAATTTGAAATAATGTATACTTTTAATTCCATAATCTAATGCATAGGACTGAACACCATACCACAATAAAAACTATTAATAAACCAATAAAATCTAAAAATAGGGAAATAGCTCAAGATAAATAAATGTAGTTCCTGGATGATGATAATAACAGCAATAAAATATTATGAGTATAACTTCCATTTATATTTTGGCGTTTGTACCTTAGGAAACCTAACATTTACATTCACGAAGTTCTCAAATTCTTGCGTATTTTGTATAAATATTCAAGTACAGAAACTTTAAATTTAAATTTGAGCGCCAAATAGTGTGGCCAGCTGGCGGGTCCTCAAAACTAACTCACGAACTAGTCCACTGCTCACGAAGTCAGCTGATCGGCTGTCAACTGCCAGTTTTGTTGACAGTTTTTTTCGGGCAAAAATTTTGGTCGTGGTGTCGTGTACGGTTTGTGCAAAATAAAAACCATAAAAAAATAAGAACAATAGCGCCGAACAGGAATCGCTGATATCTACAAACATTTGCGTAGTTTTGGTTCTTTTAGTTTCCTTTAACCACTTTGCTTTGCGCCCTGTCAAGCGTTTAAGTTATCTTCTATCAATTATCAGCAGCGGAGCTATTAGAATGGACATACTCAAGAAAATGTTCCAGTCGGAGGCGGCCAAGGAGCAGGAGTGAGTAGTTGAATGCAATGCTGCATTGCCGGATTATGCAAGCTAATTGCATTGCAAGTCTAAAAATAATGGTGAAAATGTTGCGGCACTGCGGCGTTTTCCACCGACGGATCGATAACCAGGCACCTGCCATGATAGATACATTTTTGCCAGGATACACACACGCACACCGAACGGAAAAGCGCCTGCCAGTGTGTGGGCTGCTTTTTCTTTCTCTCTCTCTGTGTGTGTGTGTGTGTGTGTGTGCTCGGAGGCTGCGTATTGGAGCCGAAGGGTGGAAATTTAATTCTCATCCCACACCCCCTCACTTTTCTCTTCCCACCACCCATCAGCTCTTCGACGTCTGCTTCCAACAAGGATGAGTTCAGGAAGCCGCAGTGGTTCGAGGAAGCGGAGACCGACGACGAGCTCTTCGACGACGATCGCAAGTTCGCCATCCAGGTCTTCACCAGTCCCCTGGAGATGCAGAAGCATTTTGAGCGCCAGCTGCAGCGGCTCCTTGAATCTCTGAACGATAATGATGGTGAGTTTATTCATTTTATTATAATTATTTTCAAATATATATATTTTAATGATAAATCTCGCTTCAGATGGCTTTGAGCGGGACTTGAAGGAGGACTTTTTGAAACCGGGCTTCGAAAGCAAGATTCTGAAGCAGTTTGAGCAGCAAAAGGACATCTCATTGGACACTGACTTGGACGGCGAGTAAGTTTTTAGAGAGAAAAGTGTTCTGAGAGAGAAACTCATCTTGTCTTCGTCTAGGATCTATGCTGATCAGCTGCACTCGCTTATCCAGCGTCTGAATCCCGGGGAGAAGGCGGAGTCGAGCGACCAAGGATTGGGCAATATTTTGCCGTCGAATCAGCGTGGCTACCGTAAGAGCCACCCGCAGGCCAAGCTTTCGGACGAGGAGCTGATCATGGGACGCATTCATGGAACCATCTCCGCCGATGGGGAGGTCAAGTCCTACGTTCGCACCCAACGTCCTCCGAGGAGCAACAAGCCGGACATCATGACTCCCATGACGCCGATGTTGCCCCGAAGTGGCATGACTCCCTTTGGTGGAGTTTTCGATGGCAACTACCAGGTGAGGACTATTGGAAGCTGCTGACAATGATACCTAAACTGAAACCATTGATTTCTTGTAAAACAGGGTCCGAAGATGTTCAGCCAGAGTGTTATGACGAAGACGGTGCGCAAGCCGGACGGTAGCTATGAGACTACCAAGGTGGCCCAGGACTCGTCCGGTAATAAGACCACCACTGTGACTAGGATGATAGACGGGCGGAAGGAGACCACTGTTACTCACGAGGGCGCCGACGCCTCGCCCGGGATGGGTAAGGGGCCGAGAACTTGGTCGTCCCAAGAGAGGGAGCAGAAGCGCAGTGCGGCGCCCCATGGTGATCGCAACATATTTGTGACAAAAGAAGGCTATGCCATGCCACGGAACCTCTGGTGACCAGTGGTGAACAACTATTGCCCCAATCAAGATAAGCGATCTCTGCTGCAGCAACAGAAACAACAGCAACAGTATGAAGATAGGCTAAGGCGATTCGTCGGCAACATAGTACCGCATCCACACAACATCCAAATTAGAACCTACTACATTTTAGTTTACATTCTCCTTAGTGTTTGGTGTTTTAGATGAAACGCACTTGAGACAACAGATGACGACGATTATTGACCATGATTTTATTGACCGGCGATAGGCTTTTGACCATCGTTGGGCATATATATATATATATGTATTGTGAGACGGGTCCACCGCAGTGTGGTGGTGCCCCCACTTTCATTTCCCCGATCCAGGGCTCTCTGCAGGCCAAGCTCGATTCAGGAGGAGGTGGCAACATCTTCCAGATGGCGATGGAGTCGGAAAGATGCACGGGCAATTGCAATAGCAATTGCAGGCTCACGTTGACCGGCGCGAACGTGACAATTTTTGAGTTTGAGAGCAGTCCAGCCGGATTGGACTGATCCCTTGGTGGTCATTCCAATCCCCCCGAGTGCTGGCATCCAACCAACCAATCAACTAGAAGTCGCCGAAACGGCGGCAGATATTGTGTGTATTATTGTATTGATTCCTCGTGGTACTGTCTGTGTCTCAATGCTGCGATCGTCAGCATCTAAAGTGCCCGTAGTGATTTAGCAGCAAAAACAAAAAATATCAAACCACCATGCAATATATTACCGCTTACCAGGCAAAAAATATGTATACTATACGCTATATGAGTTAATTTTGTTAATTATACACCTACAACACATTTATACACCCACCCACCCTGCGGTGATTTGAGCCGCTTCCTGCCCAGGCAGTCGAGTTCAACTCACAGTATTTTGAATCGGAATTCAATTTTTTTTTTTTTTTTTGTGTTAGTTTTACTAATCTTTAATGTTAAGTT
Source organism: Drosophila atripex (assembly GCA_035045925.1). NCBI lineage: Eukaryota > Metazoa > Arthropoda > Insecta > Diptera > Drosophilidae > Drosophila > Drosophila atripex. The sequence continues at coordinate 14,726,260 of JAWNOP010000070.1, forward strand.
GATTTATCTAACTTTTACATAGGACACAATGCGAACAAGCATTACAAATCATTTAAGAAACATGCAAATAAAGTGTTGTGCAATAAAATGTCCTTTTTTCTGGGGGCTACTAGTTGGGTTTCTGGGGGTGTTTAAAGTATCTCCCTAAAAGGAAACTCTATCTCGCCTGTTCATTACTCTGCTATAGATCTCTCTTTTAAAGTCTTGGCCATTTTGAGGTGTAATTTTATTCAGTTTAAAATTTAAGCTAGAGCAACAGGATAGACAGGATCTTAAGATGCTTGGGAGCAAAATGCCATGGCCTAGTGATGCTCCTCCTTCTTAACGAAACGCAGGCCACAGTAACCGCAGCTGTGATTTCCGGGCTTGTCCTGAAAAGACCAAATTATTAGAAATGGATGTTTAACTAAATTGTAATCATTTGAACTCACCAGGTTGATGTACACCTTGGGATGGCCAAGGGGACCATCGCCACCATCACAGAAGACCACGCGCTCGGTGCACTCCTTGGGTGGAACCTCCTCAATAAGCTTGATGCCCCAGTTATCGTTCACATAGCGCGTGGCGTTGGTGAATCGCACATTGCGGTAGTCGTTCTTGTCAAAAACCTGCGTTAAAATCCAATTATATGTTTACTTATTCGAAATGTTTGCGTAATCGCAGGATGGGGTCCGAGCGCCCAGCGATTTTCTTACCTGCCCGGTATGAGTGACCTTCTCGATATCGGTGCGACAGCTTTTGGTGCGGACGGCGGCCAATGGCGACATCCATGTTTGACACGGGCGTCCAAGTTTGGCCAAATTGTTTACCAATTGCTTGCTGGCCATTTTTTTACCGAAAATTTGTTCACAAATATATTTTGACAAGAGGCACCCTGTGACCAGCAGCTGTTGCTTTAACAGACCAGCTGTAGCTTAACATTCTTTTCTGTGCGCCTAACAGCACGCGGCACAAAAATTTAAAATTAAAAAAATCTGTTAAAATTTAAAATGTAGTATATTTTTTTCCAATTTTCTGGGGGTTCCCCTTCAAAAAATTAATCAAATTTCTGCTAGGACAATATTGCCCCTAGCGAATTTGGCCAAAATATTTTTATCTTTTTAAAAAATCATGAAATGTGCACGGCACAGCAATATGGCCCCATCGATGGCTATATCATGGCCATTTTCCATGCGATTCTTGAGCGGAATACCTTAAACGATTTGTGGATCGATTCTTCATCATTCGGCATCAAAATCTGAGAACAAAATATTTTTTTGATTTTTTGTGAAATTTTCGGAAGGCCATTCAAAAAATGTAAAAAATGCATTGGAGGGCAATATGGGCCCTAGCTATGTCTATATCCTTGACAATTTCCATCCGATTCTTGAGCGGAATACCTTAAACGATTTTTGGATCGATTCTTCATCATTCTGCATAAAAATCAAAGAACCAAATTTTTTTTTGATTTTTTGTGAAATTTTCGGAAGACCCCTTCAAAAAGGGTAAAAAATGCATTGGAGGGCAATATGGGCCCTAACTATGGCTATATCTTTGACAATTTCCATCCGATTCTTGAGAGGAATACCTTAAACGATTTGTTGATCGAATCTCCATCATTCTGCATAAATCTGAGAACCAATTTTTTTTTTTTTAATTTTTTCAAAATCCCCTAATGTAAAAAATGTATGGAAGGAAAATATGGCTCAAATTAAGGCCATATAAGGGTTGGCCAAAAATATCTGCATATATTATTTGCCACTTTCGTAACTGCAAGGGTATATTAACTTGTGCGCCACCGGAAAAAAGATTTCCGTTCTTGTTTTGGTTTTTATTTCTTATTATTCGAACACATTATTTTTTCTGAAACGCTTGGGACGCCAACTTTTGTGCACTGCATTCTTTAAGATACTTTATCGCCCATTCTCTTTTCCTATTGGTCTTGTTTAGAATGAACCGATCAAAACAAAAACTAAGAGGAGACTAATTTTCCTAAGGGCGCATGCTCCAAAGGAAAAGCCGGCAGATTTTCCCGAATGCCGATCGTATTGAATCGTTTCGAAAATTTTCGAAATTTCCCCAAAGATCGGCGGCTACATTGTTCCTGTGATTCAGTTAGTGTTTCGTGCTCGTCGAGTGTTGTTCTCGGTTCTTCCTCTAACATCTAAAGTTTTTCATTGAAAAGTCTTCTTTCCTGCCATCCACGCATATATACACGCCTATCTATATATATCTGAATATATAGAAATTGAATTGGAATTGTTCGCGCAAAGAATTGTAGCGTGAAATCAAAGCAAATCTACGGTGTGTAATCTTACAAAGTAATTTGCCTTTTGGGCTCTGTGTCTAAAACGATTGGTGAAGATTTCATTGAATTTTTCCCAAATAATTCCCAATTTTCAATGGATTACATAATCGACAGTGAAGTGATTTGGGATTGGAAAAAAAACGTGTTTTTCCACGTTTTCCGGTGCGAGAAAATAATGTAGAAAGTGCTTCAACATAAGGATGAACTAATATCGCTGGAAATGAAAATAAAGAGAGATAGTCCCATAAAGTGGATGGCAATTAAAAGTGGGCCCAGAATAAAGTGAAGCAGGCGAGGCTGCACTCGGAACGGTGGCATCTTTTCTCTGCTCTCGGCATGGTTTCCGACCAAAAGTTTAACGAACTGAGTTCATTTCTATTTTTGAATAATTCGAAAGCAACAACCAAAAACCGCCGCCGCAAAGTGAAAAGTCTGCATGAGTTTTTCTTCTTGGCAGTGGTGCGATGGGGGACGTGTGCTTTTAAGTGGTGCCCCTGGTGGACCGACACTGATTCAGATCCACACTCACAGCCACATCCCGCCTACACTGTGCAATTTTTGGTTTTTTGGACAATCCATAAATGAATTAAAAAATTGGAAGCAGATGACGAACAGTTTCTTTGCCAAAATATGCAAATATTTCCTGGAAATAACTTTGTTTCATTTCCAAAAAATTATGATTCTAAGAGTTGATGAATTTTAAAAACTTGTAGTTGAGCTCATAATTATTTTTTCAAGTTATATAAACTGATGTTCAACAAAAAATGTTTATATGTTTATTAATATTTCATTACTTCAATTTTTCAAAAGATTTATGATTATTTTCTTGATATATTTTGTTTACTTTTCTTGAACTGAAATTATTTGAGAAACTTGCAAGTTTTCTTTTTTAAACCAACTTGTACAGGAACAATATAGAAAGCTAATTTCACTTTCACTGAGCATCCAATACTATCAATGTTATAAGACAATCTCAAGGTTCCTGTGCACACTCTGCCAAGAATATATATCATAGACATCTGAGGCCTTCAAACAGTTTTGACAGAAGCTAATCCGCGTGCTGGTCTCCTATTTTCCATGATGCCTATGCTTTTCTCAATCTCTATAGCATAACGCTAATGTTCATACATTGTAAGTTATGGCCTGATCAAGATATATATTTTCACGAATATATGTGACATCCAACTGAACACTCTTTTGGAAGCCTCTCAGTCATCCCACTCTAACGTCAGAGCCATTTTGAACAGATTGTATAAATGTTTCGACCACTTCCGTTAGAGATCATATAGATATAGTGTATATGGTCTGGCGAAATTGGCTAGGTACCGCCTTTCGAGAATAGGTCATGATTTATTTATGTTTCAGTTGCGTATTTTTTTTTATGCTATTTTGTCCACTTGACATAATTAGGTTGGACGTTCAGGTGATTGTTTTGTGCTAATGAACATGTGATATATCATATTTTTTGAGACAAAAAAAAAACTGAAAAAAAAAACACTACAAGATATAGTTTACATAATTCCAGTGCTAATTTGCCTTTTGCCATTTTTTTCGGCAGTGTAATATGTTAAATTAAACGCCATAGCCCCGTCCAAAAGTCTTTGTGCCATAACACCAAAATCTGAATCGTAAACCCGAATAAAATTAGTACTTAACCTTCGATCGCGTTAACCGATTGCCGTGAAGATGTCCGGGCAGCAACCGCCGCCGTACGGGAACGGGCCACGTGGCTGGAATCCACGGGCCCCCAATCCTGCCTCTCCGTCGCCGTCGTCCTTCCTGTACCGTCCGCCCTCGCCGTGGACAACGGCGCCCAGTCCGCCACCGATTATTTCCGGACCCAGGCCCTACGGTCATGCGATGTCGCCGGCGCCGCTTAACCAGGTGAGGGGTCAGCGCGGCAGCACCAACATCCCGCACCCACGTCCCCAGTGGCCGGGTGGCAATCAATCGCCGGCACCCTACCAACAGCTCCCGGCAGCCGGGTACGGCTATGGAGGAGCATCGCCGGCTCCGCGTCCTTTCCGTCCGGCGCCGCTGCAGCACCAGAACTCGTACGGTGCCCAGCCGACCAGCTCGTTCCAGCTGTCCCCAACCCCATCGCCCATCGTTTGCCAGACTCCGAGCTCGGACTTCAACTACAGCAATCGACAGACGCCGCTGTCCCATCATCAGTACCAACCATCACAGCCGGCTCCCCCGCCGCAGTATTACCACCAGCAGCAGCAGGGAGCACCGGTGATACCGCCACAACCGAGACAACACGGAGGACAGGGAGCACACGGAGGACTGGCCCAGGACCAGATCGATTTCGTGGGCGTGCCATTGGAGCCTCCGCAACCTAAATCCTATGTGATTTACGATGACGAAGAGGAGTTTGGCCCGTCAACAGCCGAAATCATTGCGAATCAGTCGCAGGACTATATCGACGAGAAACTTGCCGAATATCAGATGACGATATTGCAGTTGCAAGGTGAGTTGTAACATCTCTTTTGGTCATAATGATTGCTAAGTTTTAGTTTTTCTGAGTGCCTGGCGTGGTGAGTCATTGTTGAGTTCTTTAAGGTGACAGCTATCAGTTCGTCCCCTTCAGCACACAAATAACGTGTAAATTATTTGATTTTTTCTTGGCAAAGCATTGAACTTTGTGAATCAGAGCGTTGTGTGTGTGTGTCTTTTTTTGTTTTTTTTTTTTGTAAAATGTCAACCGAACTTGACCCAGACACCGCCATCGGCCCACGTCTGCCATCATCCGTATCCGCATCAACAGCACTGGCCCATCCCGTCCTACTGACATCATCGCTCGAAAGTAGACTATGCCCCAGATTCTTGGTCTTTCTTTCACCTTTCGCCGTTCGGTTCGAACACTATTTGTTGGGTATTTTCGGTTTTTGGGTTTAGGTGCGCTCAGTCAAAGGTAATGACATAATGCTGTCGCCAAAATGGAAACTGAATATAAATTTTTTTTGGCAATCGTGCAAATTGCAATCGCCAATACGGACCAAACACATTGAATGCCAAACGAATCGATGAATTGTTATCCACACATACATTGTATATAGATCTGGGAATATGCTTGTTGTGGCTTTTAGCAATTGGCAAGTGCTGCGAATGAGATAATCTGGTTATTTAATATTTTTCACGTATGGGGGTGGAGCAAGACAATATTTGCTTATTAAATATAAGTCATTTATCAATCTAGCTTGAAGGTTTTTCATGTTCAGTCCCTTGCTAACTTTAGTTATAATGGTAGGAATAACATATACCCCTTCGCCAAAAGGACATTAAAAAAACAAGTTATAAAAACATTACAGCTTTGAGGTTTTCTGTCAATTATGTCTGGACATATTCGTGTTGATTCCGGATGTGATATAAAAGGACAAAATATTTTAAAAACATCCTCTGCATGAGATTTTTGTGGTAATTAAAATCACGAAAATCATAAATAAAAACAGTAAATCATAGTAGGATAGCTTAACCTATTTTATTATAATCTTTTTTTTAGTATTATTCTGGTTCAGGACAATGGAAAAGGTGATTTCCTTTTGAGCTGCAATTACCGGCACAAGTCGAATATAATTAATTGAATGGCGTGCGATCGCTTTTTGTTGCCGGCTGATAGACAAGGTTTGAGCCTTTTGTGCTGCGTACTTAGCCCGACGAGTGGAACCAGCAATGAGATCACTTTTTATATTGAAACGCAACGAGTACTGCCTTGATTATTCGGAAAAGTTGTTTATAGACAAAAGCACAACGCGGTGTGAATGCCTTTTCATGTTCCAATGTGGTGTGCCAGGGTGGTGATGATGCCAGGTCCGGTGCTGATGTCACAGTGGAAATGGCTTCATTCTGTTATTTATAAATTGCATTTGTTCTGTCTGGTTGCAAGCCCATTGTCTTGTTAGGCCCCAACGTTTCCCCAAAACAAACTTGGCTGCATCTTGCCGCTTGATTCACTTTTGGGCTATCCTATTTTTAGGGGCTTGTTTCGTATGAAATACCTCAAGGGACGGGAGACTGGGCTGGCTGGGCTATTTTTGTATAATTTTCCCGCCCTGCTTTTGGGTTTATTTTCAAATTTAGCAGCATTTTTCTTTTTAGTTAACTTATTTTTTGGCCCGCTCTACTCGAACTTGCCTTGTCACGGGGATAAATGCGATTAAAAATAGAGTTTCAGAGTTTTCTGGGTTTTCAGTTGCATCGTTTCGGTTGCTTGTTTATAGGACTCGTGTGTATATACTTATTTATTTTTAAAACACATGCGACTTAAACTTAAATGATAAATTTCCCATACAAACAGATTAAAAAAGCTGATGCCATTCTAGCTGGAAGTTAAGGTTAATATCTCGGTAATTCTCTATATTTTGTGTAATATTTATTAATTCTAATCACCTGCCATGTTCAAAATGCAATAAACCTAATCTATTTGACAGCCTTAGTTTACAGATTTTATATAATTTCACAAATCCTCTGCCAATAAAATCCGAAACAAAATGTAGTAAAAATCCAACACTATAAATTTTGATCAAAATGTTTGAAAATAGATACGTTTATTTTATATTTTACAATAAACGTTTTTGTCGAACACCCACGCGCCACCATCAAATGAAAAACGTATGAGTTTGGATATATATCGGGGAATATACGTAGGCGTAGGATTGCTAAAAATACGCTATTTTCGAAAATAATTTTATAATTTTTCGCACGTAGAAATCGGGCACGGATGATGATATCTAGACATATGCAAATTCCGCAATTCAAACAAATCAAAACGTTGACAGTTGGCCAGTTCGCATTATTTTAATTGCTTTTCGACTTATCCGAGGTCCGGTCGGTTGAACAATTTGTATTTGTGTATGGCTAATAGTTTATGTCGTTTACATAGCTTAATTTTTTCGCAAATAAACTTTCTTGGCCTGATCTTTCAAAGAAATCCATATGCCTTTAATTGCCACTTAAAGAGACCTATGGCTTTAAGCGACTGACGAGCACTACTATATATATTTCTTCAAATCTTTCCACTAGATGAATTTCTGTTTAAAGAAACGATTGTGGTGCCTTGAAGTCAATATTTGAAGACCAAGAAGCCTTTTTCGTTTGCCTTTCCATTAAAGTGAGCAAGTTTATGGTTAGGTGTGAAATAAACGGAAAACATTGAATAGATCGCGGGGGATAAGAAATATTGAAAGTGCTAAAAATCGAACTTTTCGGGAACGGAAATAATTGTTTATGCGAAATGTTTGCACCAAAGTCCGATTGAGTGCTGGGGGATTGAGATGGATATAAATATAGCCAGTCTAAAATTAGGCATTGGAATACATATTCTCTTCTAGGTCATGAGTCTACATATTGAAGGTATCAGTTGACGGTGTTTGAGGTTAACCGATTTTAATAGTATTTGTGGTTTGAAAAGAGGAGATTTGGTTTTGATATTTGAGGTTCACTTATTTTCCAAAATATAAGAATTTTATTAAATCCATTTTAAGTTGGGGTGAATCGGTGCATTTAAGTTTCCAATAATTCCAATCTTTTCTTAGTAGTGCCTTTAATTTAAAATATATGATTTATGTTTCTCACTTATGTTGAGAAGTTAAAACTTAATTAGTTATGGCCTTTCAAGTGGCAGCCACTTTACAATTTACAACCGCTGCAGTGGCTCACACCCAGGCCAGCTCGTAAACAGAATTATGCCATAAACTGAAACTGAACATGTGAATTCTCTCAAGAAGGCGCCACTTGGGGCTGCCTCTTTAGTTTTTTTTTTTGGTTGCTACTATTTTGGGGGCCAGCTGTTGTTGCCACTAATGTTTACTTTTGGCTTATTGATGTTCTCTGGTAATTCTGGTTACAAGATGGCCCAAGTGGCGGTTAAGAGCGGGGTTATTATGGAAATGGAGCACTTTAGAAATGGGAGATAGTGCCACTGCCTAATGCCACCAATAATAGAGTAGTATTTCTAGTTATCTTTCGCTTTCGACCTCTTGTCCAGCTTAGCATATAAATTAGTCTATGCATTACAAATTCAATTGCCTTGCCAGCAAATTGCTTCAGGCCGTTTGCGGGGCACCTCCAGGTTCCAAGGCTAACTTCTAGGCTTGTCAACAGACACTCTGTCGGTCATGTATGAGATGCAATCACCAAAGCGTGACGTCATTAGACTAGTCTGGCTTACAAAATACACGGCAAACTTGTTTATTTTTTGTTCGTGATTATGTAAGCCCGACTCTGAAAAGAAAAAACAAACATTTGTTTGGGCTTCCCTCTCCGGTCGACTTTCATGAATGACTTTCATTAATTCGTAGCGCCGTAAGTTGAGCTTGGCCGGCGCATGCTGACCCACATTCGGGTGGTGCAGTCTCAGCTCTCAGCTGCAGCCCGAAAGCTCGGGTGCTGTAAGCGATCCACCAGGGTTGTGTGTAAATAACAATAATCCATACAGGCGCAAAACAACCACCCCAAGGGCCGTGTAATTGATATTTTCTCACGCTTTATGATGTCATGCAGAAAAGGTGCAAGGGAATTCCAATATGAAAGGGTCACAGTTCTCAAGGGCCACCCAGTTAACGGTTAGCCACCCATTCATGCAAAAGAGCACCTAAGACTACGAGAAAGGGAGAGAGCTGGTCTTCTCTGAGCGGCTTATCAGGAAACTTTATACCACCCTTTATAACGGAGCTTTTTGCGTAGTTGAGAAAAGCTAAAAATTTACGGTTTTTTAAAAAGGACACTGGGAAAAGAGGTTTCTAAATAGAAATAAGGGGTTTTATGTGAAAATGTATATATATTTTATAAAATATTTTTGTAGGTATTTCATAAGTAGATGGTTGTCTTTAAAGAGTTACTATTGATATTTTCTTTTCGAATTTAAATATTTAAATATTTTATATTTCATATTTTCATAAGCTTGTAGCCAGTAGCTACTAGATGCGAAGGAGATTTCAAAATTACTCCTAATATCCGTGAAAGTATTTTTTAAGTATTCCCCAAAAACCCCCTCGACAAAAGCCGGTTACTGCGCCTCTGAACCCAAATAACAACAAGCAGTTGCTTTAAACTCGGTGAGTACGTGCCGGAGTGGTAACAACAACATCCATCAAAATGCGTAAATAAAACTGTGAGCACTCGCTGCCGGTTCTACCCCGGTCTCTTGGCTTGCCACTCCGAGGCTCTCTCGGTTGTGAACCGAATACCACCACAGAGGCAACAAGAGCCACAGAGGCTGCTGGGTAACATGAGCTTTACTACGATTACTATGCGATGGAGCTGATTCTCTGCCGGCCTCACGAATCTCACGACTCGGGCGCTCGGACTGGACAAGGCGTAGCATATTGGATGTCGGTGGGAGCTCAGCCATCCAGTCAGTCAGTATCGAACCGGCTTTCTACGACTGCGGATTGGAATCGCGGAGCGCCTGAACGGCGGACATAATGTGATAAAGTCGCCTGCCCACCAGGCATTGAAAAAAAAAAGAACCCAACCAAACCCCAAAACTCAATCCAATTTGAATCTTTGTTGTTCGGGGAGTAGTGCGAATGGGACGAGTGTGTGCACAAATCCGAAATTTCTTACCTAACCGAGGCCCGTGAGATAATCTCAGGCTGGTCTCGACATTATATTGTCTCTGGCATTAAAAACCCCAAAAGCTGAAAGCTTCAGTGTTAAATATAATCAAAGAGCAGCAGCGTGTTTCTGCTTTTAAACAAATTATTGTTGAATTACTGGCCGAAAAATAAACTGAAGGCCGTTCAAGGGTTGTTCGAAAAGGAAAATTCGACAGAAGCCAGAAGCCTGGTGAAAAGTGTGCGTGTGTGTCTGTGTGTGTGCGGTGCGTGAGAAAAATCAATTCTGCATTTGGGTGGAAAACGGGCGTGGAAATCGGGCGTGCGAGAGGACAAAGGACGAACCGAACGGCAAACCCATAACCGATGACCATTTGGCTTAACCAAGGGCAATTAGCGAAACCCATGCCATTATGGCTGATAGTGGAGATCCAGGATCCAAGCCAGGGGATCCAACAATCATAGATGCCGGCGGAGGAGCCGAGGGTGGGCGTGGAGGCGGCAGCGATGACGTACCGCCTATCCCAGCTGTTCGGCGGCGTCGTGCGCATGAGCAGAAGTCCTCGCGAGAACACGTGGAGGAGGAGGTGCAGGACCAACAGCTGGAGACGTCCACGGTGACGCGTACCTATATGAAAACCATCACCACGTCCCTGACCACGTCGAGTAGCTCCAACCGGGAGGAGTATGTGGTGGAGTCGCCCTCCCCCAACCAGCAGAGATTGCGCCAGAAGGTGGCCCAGTACGAAAAGGTATGGTCCGATGGCTCGAGTCCTGCCAAGCGACCCGCCGAGCAGAGCTCGGATGAGTTGCGCCAGGGCGACGACCAGGAGAACTACGATGCCGAGAATCCCTTCGACATTGATGTTCACGAGATCGAGCGCCGGCTGCGTCAGGAGAGGCAGCGGGGCTTGGCCGAGGCGGAGGCAGCCAAGCTGGCCTTCCAGCAAGTCCAGCTCCGGCACACGACTCCGCCGCGCCGCGTGGAAGTCACCAGTGAGCAGGTGGCCAGTCCGTTCAACGTTACTCTTCGGACCACGAGTCGCATGAGTCCAGGCGCAGAGCAGGGCAACGTGGAGGAGCAACTGTCGCCGTTCAATGTGACCCTGAGAACCACTCGTCGTACCAAGAAAAAGGACGTCAAGGAGGTGGAGCGCTTCCTCGAGGGCGAGAGAACTGTGAGAGAGGTGCCCGCTGCCGACGGAGTGCGGACCATCATCACCGCCTCGATGACCAGCGACGGGGGCTATGCCGAGGAGAAGATCTACCGTCACGGCGAGGGCTATGTCTCACCAAGAGATTCACCATCCTGGTCCCGGTCAAGCTACTCCAGCGAGCGATCCAGTGTGACTCCTCCGCGGAGTGTGGACCTGACCGCCGGCGGCCGAAGGATTCTCATCAAGCTGGAACAGGAATCGGAACTGACCGAGGCAGACTACTACCAGAGAGACGAAACCGACTCGTTTGGTCGCCAGGAGATCCCCATGGCAACCGGCAACATTGACATTACCGTGGGCGGTGGTAGCAACCCCCGCCGGCGTTTGTACCAGCAAACAACTGTCCAGGTGGGTGGCAACGCCACCGCAGAGTCGACGCCGCAAAGGCCCAGGCCCAAAGAACTGGCGCTGGGCACCACCACAAAGACCCTGCTAACATCCACGCCGCTTGGCACGAAGGAGCAACCGCAAACGGACCCCAGAGCCAATGCCAGAGCTGAGACCGGCACTCTGGTTAGTCCAGCTGCAACGTGCCAATTGAGCGGTTCTTCGTCGGAAGAGTCACGGAAAATTGTAAGCCACAGAACGATAACCAGCACCACGACCAGATCCACTTCATCCTCATCCTCGACGTCGCGCAAACTAATCGAAACGTCGCCGGGCGCCGGGAATATCTCGCAGATACGTATTGAAAATATCGCCGCGGCTGACAACGAAAACGAAACCGGCATCGATAACGATTCAGATACTGAGGGTCGACCCGCTAGCAGTATAGTGATTGTGTCCACACCCACGCGACCCACCACCCCGGCCACCCCCGCATCCGCATCCGCTACCTCATCCGTATCCGCAAGCGCCTTCGCATCCACATCCGCATCAGCACCGGTATCCGCGTCGCCTGGCACTCCGCACTCCGCATCAGCTGCCCACGCCCTCAGCGGCGTCGGCACTTTCAGCAAGAGTCTGCGCCAGGATTATCAGACTCTGGCAACGCAAAGTGGCCGCAGCAACGAATCCCCCAGTGACCAGGAATACCAAGAATTCCAGTCCACCATGGCGTCGATCAATTACGCCCGCAGCAATTCCCAGTACGACAGCCATATCAAGGAGAAAAGAGGTAAAAATGGCACAAGGATCGGAGATATCTGATATAGGATCTGAGAATAGGAATAACGAGAAATAAATAATTTGTTTAAAAAGTTTGCAATCATAGGAAGGCATTTAGAAGAGGTTTATTTAAAAATAAAACTGGGCGAAAACAATATAGCTTTCAAGGTTTCAGTTATTTTGGGAGAACCTGCTTGGAAAAGATTTCTGATAATATCCAAGTAATTTAGGGGGTTACCTTTTTCATATCTTCCCGGATTTAACCCACATTCATCTGTCACCTCTGCAGATCTTATCTTTATTTCCCTAATCCTACCAAGACAATAGAATTTAAACACTTGACGTGCCATAAGAAAGATACCCCTTAGAAGAAGGGTAAGGTACATATGATCCAATAGAATGTCAAGGTCAGGTGGCGGTACTTTGTGGTTACAGACAAACAAGTGGAGAAACATTCGTATTCTTAATTAATTATTACACAAAAACAATCGATAACAAAACTGCCAAAATGACATCATCCGGCGCTTCTAGACGGCACTTCTCGTCGCATTTCGAACTTTAAGTTGTTTAGCAGGCTTTTTATTGTCGTTATAAGTCAGTCGGTCGGTTGGTCGCGCCCTGAACTTCTATCTGGCGATTTATATTATTTATCTACTGGCGCTCAGTGCGTTTGTTATGTATTCGCCGCCGACTGTTGGCAAGCAGTTTGTTACCTCTTTCCTTCGGAATAGCCAACAACATATTATAGGACTATTGGCAGGCGAAAGGCACTCGACGAACTACCCCCCAGGACAGGTTGGGTGGGGTTGCATTGGATGGATGGATGGATGGATGGTGGGTCTATTATGTGACCTCCTCGGCTGTTATTATGTTAAGCACAACAACCAATTAAGTGTCTGGCAGGTTGCCTGTCTGCCCCTATTTCTGTCCCAGTCCCAATGAGTCGATCCGAGTGGATCGAACAGTCTGTCCTTTGAATGACTAGCGAAATTTTTTGGCTGCACTTGACGGACGATTGGTAGGCACTTCATATATACATACCTCTGGTACATGCAAATATTTTCAGACCCACATACTTTGTATCTATAGATACGCTTGCCATTTGTTTGCCAGTACTAATAATATATAAGCATTATCTTTAGTATATGGGGATTATCGGGAAATAGCGCCATTCCCCAAGAATATTTTAGGAAAATTGATTTTTTATGTTTGCTGTTTGGGTGGCTTTGAGTTTTGTGGGTCGCTGTTTTAAGTGATGATTAAAAGGCACCGATAAGGGGTGACAGGTGGAAAAGGAAGCATTATATATAGGTTTTCAGGGTATCCGAAAACTTAATGGTATCCAAACTCTCTAGACGTCTTCATAAGACAATTAGTGAGCATAAATCAAGTTTGCGTGAGCCACAGTATTATATTTTCCTCTTCTGGGATCATCGTCAATGTCAGCATAACGGCTCGCTGTCAAATATTTTGATGTTGCGTGTTTTAACAAACTTTTCGACTGCTCTGGCTGGATTTTGTTTGACAAAACAGCGAAATTTTGCCCCAAAATGTGTGCCACCGATTGGCAGGTGTACCGGAGAGCCCACACAATCGCTTACAGACACGGGGATGGGGGGACAGCACTTCATAAATTTATAAAATAGCAAAAGTACGTCAAGCGTTCACTAATTGATGACAGTCACATGAACGTAGTATAGAGAACTATTGATTGTTGCCTTTTTGACTCTATTTCTATATGTGTATGTGTCGAGGTGAACTGTCCCCACTTTCCAAGCAATTATCATTAATGCCATTTTAATGGTTGGGCAAAAAAAAAAAAAAAAAACTACAAAAAACTTTTCAATATTTATTAGATTAGTGACGGGGTATCGGACACAGAGTCTCATCAAGCCGCAGTTTAAAACCGAATTTGCGATATTCGATGCTCGGCTCAATGAAAATGAAAATGTTTTGAAAACAAAGTGGCAACTAGCGTTATCTCAGGCGATCGGCCCGATCCGACTGATCTGTCCGTCATTGTAAGTCATCCCCACAAACGGAACAAACCCATCAGCAGCCGTACAACTGAGATCATCGTTGAGTTATTTATTGATTCTAATTCTAATATTGTAGTCGGTCGTACGTTCCTAGTTTGTTGTTATCTGTCAGCTCTAATATTTATTGCCCATGTAGTTTTGCGGCATTTAATTGACGCCTAAAATGCGGTCCAGAGAAGTTGGCGCCTCGAATCGAAATCCGATCTGATGAGATTTGTAAGCCAAGAACCGAAACATGTTTGCCCAAAAGCCAAACTTCAAGTACACACAAATGTTGCTCTTAACCCACAAAGAAGATTTTTTGGGTGCTGCTGGTGATCCAGTCCCCCCATCCAGATGTTCTTCATATGCCAAAGAAATTAAAAAATTTTAATTTCGTGGCATCCTCCTCTTCAGTCTTCAGTTCTTCTCGTGGGCAGATCTTTTGAAGTTCGTTACTGTGAAGTCTCTTGCCCATTTTTGCCAAACAAATTATATAGTTTTTTGGCTTTCGAGTTGTTCTTTGTTGTGATATTTATTTTCCTTAGACTGTTAGGTGCTCAATCATTTAGTTTTGAGTATCTTCTGGCTTAGTGAACGGTATTAATGACAAAAATAAATAAACTCACGCACGCCTTTTGATTTCTGTAAACAAACAGCGGGTATATTATATTAGTTGTTCATGACGCAATCCCCACCACTTGACTCTGTATGAATATGGATGAATCCTCCCCAGCTTACATATCATATTTGCATCTAATATTTTCGAGTAGCTGCGAAATACTCTTAATGACATGTGCCAATGGATGGAAGGGGGCGGCTGCCGTTGAAGGCAATGGAGCGTAAAGTTAAGTAATGCCATTTATAAGACTCTTCAACATATTGGCTGGTGGCAATTTATGCGGTATCTCAGACTTATTTGCTGCTCACCTGTTGCCCCAGGTGACAACTACAAGTGCACCTCTCGACACACCCCACTGGGCTTCGCTGTTGTTATTATGTTGAAGTTTAAATTTAAGCGAAATTTAAACAGTTGATACAATAATTATAAAGCGGTTGACTGCCTAAGTGGAAGGTCACAGTTTACTTGTTAATCTTATCGAGTTGTGGAGAGTTCGGGGCGTAATCAAATTTAGTGTCGGGTCAGTTTAAGCTTTCTAAGATAGTAATGGCATTTCCTAAACGATAACGACTCGGATGAGTGATGACTAGTCGGATGAGTTAGGGACTTCTAGGAGTCTAGCCAACAATTGAAGTAAATAGTTGTTTGTGGTAGCCTAAATTATTAACCAAATAAACATACCACGTGCTGGTATTAAGGAAATCCCCTGCCTTATAACCGCAAACGTTTTATTCGACGCATTTCCGTTGGATGACCCAACATATGCTCTATATCGTTCCCCATTTTTTTGGTCCCGTCCCCCAAACTCTTCGATTGCCTTTTGTTTATGCAAATGTAGGGGAATATTTTTCCTATTCTTTTGGGAGGGAAACCCAAACAATTAGCTATGCGTGAAAGTAAATAATCTATTTCTACCGAATACTTCTTTTTCCATTCCCACAATATATGAATGTCTGAGCTTCGTTTCTATTTATGCTGGGTAACTAGGCCAACTCAGACGAACGGGCGTCTGGAATAGAAAAAGCACGTATTTAACATAGAGACGAATGCCCTTTTTGTGGCCTTACTTCTGGTTAAAATTTTCTGTAATTGTGGATAATAGTTCACGCTCAATAAAAGGAGAAAAGGCCGGGGGGAAGTTTCATTCATAAAACCACAAATTTTATTTGAAAGAACTTTTTTCTAGCTTCGTTTAGACACGCTCATTAAGAGGCTAACAGGAATGGCGAACTAACATAAATAACAATCTACCGACTTATCATTATAATCACCATCATTAACTCACTGACTGACTGAATAATTCGAAAAAAAATGTGAAGAAATGGTAAAAACAAAAATGAGGAAAAAACAATTTACCGGTGCTGGGATTCTTTGTTTTCATTTTTCAAAAAGAATTTATAATTTTCGAACCCTGGGGGCCTATATGTTAGCGGTACAAGTCGTTTCTTGTAATTATTTCATACATCATTATTGAAATGGAAATTGAAATTAACGAAACCTGAAAAGTCATTCAACTTGAACATTACTCTTTGGCCTGATTTTGGGCGCTGTTAATTGTTCTTGGCATTGGCCACATATCGATCGAGTGGAACGAATCGAATGGACAAGTTTTTATATGCTTTTACTTTTTATATTTCTGTTCAGTTTTTGTGAGAGTTTTTCACTGAAAGGGCAAACCACTCCAGCAAGATTTATAATTATCCCCGACACTAATTGGAGCCTTCTGACTTATTTACACAACTTTGAGGCTCTGTATAAAAAGTCAAGTGCAATTGATGGCAGTTTTTTGGATAGAAATATAATAAATAGTACTAATAAATCAAAGTTTTAAATCTCATAAATCTTTACCTTTCGAATACTATAGTATTATTGGCAAAACCTTTTTTTAAAGGCACGTTTCTCAAATAAGCTTGACCCGCATTCCTCAGACTATTTTTCTATATATAGCCCCAAAGGTATAGTCCCAAAATCCAATATCTTATCGAATTTCTTTTTTCAAGTGCACTTCTCTTATCTTTGCAATAATTATGAAATGTTTTTGATGACATAAAGATTTTGAAGAGAAAGAAATTAACAAAAATTCACATGATTTATGACGAGCGAGAACGTTAACTAATCTTGGCTGTCCATATCTTGGGTATGCCTACATATAGTATATGCATTTATTTTTGGTTAGGGTAAAAATATATTCACAACCTCATTATCGGCAACTCGTTTTGTTAAATTTATTCCATTTGCCGAATGCGGTAGTTCTATTGACCAACTTAATGTATTCAAAAAAACATCAAAGATTAGTTACCAAAAATATCTGGTTTTCTCCAAAACGAGTCTTCGAAGAGGCGTTGTGTGTTTTGGCCAAAACAACTTAATTGTTTGGGACGAGCCAGAATTCAACGTTATTTTTGGACAAATAAAAGTGAAATTAGCTAGGAATTTAATTAATTCCAACACCTTGATTCAAAATATTTGGAAACAGTCTACATTGCACAATTGCTTGTTTCTGAATGTATAAAGTTTATTTTACAAACTTTTAAGTGGAAATGCCACATGTAAGGCTCTATGTGTTAATTTATGAGGGGACCTGCTACATAAAATATTTACAAGCCATTAGAGAATTTTAAAGTGTCTGAGGAAAGCCATTAAAATGACCATTAGGTTGATTTCGTTGGTAACCTTGCCTCAAGTTCACTTAATTGCACAAGTGTTCCCCTAGTACCTGGCATTAACCGAATGTTGCAACACTTCGTGGTCAGAATTATTTATTCAAATTTCGAACGAACGATTAATATATATGCATGACTTTCAGTTGCTGTGCAAATTGCACAACCTTGAACTAATTTCTATTTAAATAATCTTTTGTCAACATTTCAAAAAATTGCCAGCCGAATGCTGAAAAATTACGTCACTGCCCGAGGATCGAATGAATGAATATATAATTTTTGAAACGACCATTTAAATTTAAGCGATAATGCGAGAGGATAATATTTTGTTTTTCTAAATCATTTTTACAATTTATATCGTGTGTTTTTACTTTGTAAATTGTTTGATAATTGGCAAGACGTTTGACACTTTCATGGCCTCGTCGATCTATTTTATGTAATAATTCTTATTCCAAGCATTCTTCGCGTCTAACTGTAGAAATTTTCCATTTTCGAAGAATGATGATTTTTTATTTATTACGGGAAATCTATTTTCGTTTCACATTGTTGGCATGCGTTTGGCCAAATGCCAGCCGCACGAATAGGCCACGCACTGGGCCATGTCTTGGAGCTCCGTGTTCCCAATGGGCTGATTTTGGTGGGGGCGATTGGCGGGTATTCTGGCCCAGAGAGCTGCTGGCTGCCATTTCCATTTCGGCTGCACTTTTCCATAATGACTCTCCGTCTGTATATTTTGTTAATTGTTTACAGATTGATGTTTTTTAACGGCATGTTTATTATTTCGATTTGTCGGCTCAGAAATTAAATTGAGGTAATTAAGCCGCACAACAAATTCTGGTAAATGAGTAAATATTTGCTTTGGCCAATCTGTGGACTTTTGTTTACAAATTGCGGCTTGTCTATTGACGCAGAGAAAGGGTCAACGGAATTTTGAAATGTTTAGCGGTTCATTTTTTATGGATCGTTCCAGGAACACATTCATTTAAGTATAATTTTTATGAATTAATGAATCATAGAAAGATTTTGATGAGGATATTGACTTTTTTTGTATCAGAGACCAAATACTAGAAATTTTCGCAAGGGTATCCCTATTTCTTTTTAGCAAATAACTCATTAACTCCGTGATATTATCGCAAAAAACAACATGATGTCATGGTGTTAATTTCGTTTTTTTATCCCCCAACTTAACTGATAATTCAATTAAAGCAAACACAGGCCGCAGGGGCATGCAAAATGAAAATAAAAAAACGAGAGACAGGTGTATTGTGCATACTAAGAAATATATCTTATCGCTCTGGGGTTCCTTTTGGTATCTTTGGTAGTATCGTCATGTCTCCATTTAGTCTTTTATGTCTTAACCATCTCGGTTGCCGACACTTGTCCGACACTTAATTGCAAATGTACGAATTGTATTTCTTATTTACTGACGTTTTCTTTTCTTCTATTTTTTCCCCATTTTCAGAGGAGCAAGAACGTGTGCAGAAGAAGACATTCACTAATTGGATTAATTCATACCTATCGAAGGTGAGTCTATCTGGTGTCCCTGCCGACCCCATCAATCGATTCAACTGGCGTCTTGAGAGCGCCAATGAATAGTGTCTACACTCGTTGCCATTGAAATTTGCATATTGATTTGCCTCAGATAAGCCAAGCGTGAGAGGTATTTGGCTATTTGCTTTTTTAATGCCAAATCTACAAAAAAAAAACAAAACTGACCCAAAAACATAAATGGGTTAAGGGGCGTGACATGTCCGTCACTCTGAATACAAATTCCGAAATTAGCGTGATAAGCGTATTTAGGAATTTATTTTTTGGGTAATTACCATTCAAATAATAAGCGGACTATAATTGTTCAGATTTGTTGATAAATTCAAACAATTTAAACATGATTTTTATGGTTTTTGAGCATTTCAAATGAGTCAGTTGTTTGAAATTTTACTTATTTCTCTTCAAGGTCTTCTGTTTTTCTGGATAATATTAAGTTACTTTTCTAGGAATAAGTACAAGTTTTAAACTGAATAACCTTTTAGAGAAGAAATACTTTGGTTGATAATTAAAATTCTGCCTTTGCATTTGCAACGTTTTATGGTTGACTTATGGCATGGCTAAGATTTCTAAAGTCCACAACATCTTTCATTAGCATTCGTGTCTGCAAATACCAGCATAGTCTCGGCAAACATTTGTCATGTCTTAGCATATTCAAGTCATTCTCCTTCGCCGGATGGCTTCCAAGAATATCTTCAGAGCACGCACCCAGGTAACCACCTGGAAATTCCGCAAAGCATTCGTCTAGATGCTCTCCATCCATCCCCACTTCAGGCTGTTAACAATGCAAAAAATATATATAAATAAGAAATGGGAGGAAAATCAAAAGAGAGCCACAAGTACTTGACGGCCTGTCTAACCGAAGTGGCCTGAAAGCAAACACCAACAAGAGAGTTGCATTAATGCGGAGTGTATCGCCGAGATAGTTCCGTTTTGGCCGGGATCGGCTGGCTGGGGGCCTTCAAATGCATTGCCATTAACCCGCAACAAACCCACGCAAGAAACGACGCCTACTGACTTACTTTCTTGGCCCGGGCCCAACTGCGGCAACTTGATTTAATGCACTTTTCAGGCGTTTCCCGGAGTCGAGTTCGAGTTCGAGTCGGAGTCGCAGATTGGGTGAGCCATGTTCCGTATGGGGACTCTAATGTGTTATCTGTTAATACCAACTTCAATCTGTAGACATGAGCTGGCTCTTGACAGTCGGTTTCAGTATATTAGTTACGATACAGTTTCAGTTTAGGTTAGGTGGTTTCTTTTTTAATATCAGGAGACCTCCCCTTAAAATATTCATCTTGATAAATGTGCTTTTTAAATTATTATTATTTTTTTTTGATATTATTGGCAGACTAGTTAGTTGCTTATCCTAATGGAAAAGGAACAGAACGTCAATTGATGTTTTATAAACTATATAATGCCAGTAGATTCCGGATATATCTATTGATATAACAGGAATGGGATATGAGTGTTTCGAATTATCTCCCTGTAGTCCTACATTTTCCTCACTTTAAATAAACTCATTATCGCATCGACAACCTATTAAGGAAATAGCTAAAATACCTATCAAATAAATTAACAATCTATTAATATTTATATTGGCCATTACTATTATTCTGACCCCAACCGTGTAACCGCGTGCATTTTCGAAAAACTGTTGCCGGCCGGCCGGCCTGCAATTATTCCCCAACAATCCAATCCGGACAGCCATTGAAAACCAGTTCCTCAACTCAGAGACTGCAACTCGATAAGACAGAAAAAATATAAAAGACTGGGACTGGCAAGCTCAGTGGCTCGCGTGAAAGGAGCAGGAGACATGCAAGGGTCTCCCTGCGAATTGGATGCCAGAGTGCGTGGGCTCGGCTTTCCTGATTGAAGTCATATATTTGAGTCGCCCAAGGAGCCGGCGTGGAGATCCAACCATCATGGGGTTATGCAATATGCAAATGAGTCATTTAATGTACATAATGACAAGGCAAATTGCAGCGGCTGTCTCTGCAATTGCACAACGATCGGTTGACACTAAAGCAATAAATTAAACGGCTAAAAATATAGCTGTTGCCAATGCTAATAGAAAGTGATTTATTCTCCTTTTCTTCCCCTATGATGAAACTATCTATTGAATCTTAGTTTGAGCTGTCAATTAGTACCTTCCAGTCCCTACCTCGCATCAAACAGATACACACTTGCTGGCAATGTGGAAGGTTTGAAGAGGCCGGGGCCAAAATGTTGAATTGGTATTTGTTTTATTTCAAGCTCAGTTCAAGGTTAACCAGTCGTGTTTGTTGGTTTCGCTGGCGACCCAAAAACCCGCTCTCTGGACGCTCTGCTTTCATAGAATTTGATTAAAATTTATGAATTAATTTACACGCTCGAACCAGCATGGAGGGTCGCAATGACAAAAGACGGCGCGGCGTCATGGCACGTTGGATGTTCAATTTTTGAGCGGTGGCCCACAATGTCCAATGATGCCCCACGCTGCCCCACTTCCCTTTGCATTTTATTTCTTTATGACATAATTGATGGCAACGCCCCGGCACGAGTGGCGTTCGCCTTTCGGACGAAGTCTCCCGCATGGGAATTTATATCGAACAGATGTAAAATCAAAGTGAAAGGATCCAGCCATAAGATGTGCTTAAATTAGAAAGGATGTGGTTGTGTGAAAGTGGGCTACGATCGCTGGCACTCGTCAGGTGCTCATCTAATTGTTTCTGACAGGTGATAAGTGGGAAAGATAGCACAACGACTAACAATCGAATAAGCACTAAATCACCTTGGATGACAGTCACTGTTAGGGGCGGAAGACTTCTAAAGTTTTATGTTTTGGTTAAGAATTATTCAAATTTTTAGTGAGACTCCGCCACTTACAGCATTTAACACACAAGTTCTTCAACTTAAGTAGAAGTAATTATAGTGCTCAGCGGCTCTGATCCAGGCGGGGGAAATCGCTTTGAGATTAGCGTGTAAGACCCTTTTTGATGTCATGTTTGGGGAATATTATTAAGGTCTCTGGCCCAGGCAACGGCTTTAATGGCATATGTCAGCCCCGAAATAAACAATAAAAAGGCGAAAACTTTTGTATAAAAACACTATGACACCATAAATTTTGTAAGTAAATGGGAAAAAAGTGTAGAGGCGTGGTCGGAGGGACAGGAAACGGAAGCATTGAAATTGATTTCGCTATGTCAGTTCTGGAGAAGAATTCACACAAAAATGAAAAGTTTTTGCTGGAAAAACTTTGGCCCGGCATTGTCATTGTCTTTTGCATGTTGGCCACCATAGTTGAACAGTTGAGAAAAGTTGTGCAGAAACTATGGTATTTACCCACAAGAAAGCTCAATTAAATGCTACACTCAATTACAAAGTAGTTTCTTCGCTCCGTTGTTTGGCTGTTGTTTGCTGGTTTTGTGGTGGCACTTCCGTTGCGGCTTCGGCCTTAATGGCATTACCTTAAAAATCGTAATCTTGTGCGGTGGATTCAACTTAAATGCCCGCTCGTGCCAGTTGCCAATTTGTCTTGATTCGCACAAAGGTTTCACGACAAATTATCTCTATGCCAAACAGCAATTTAAACTATTTTAATTGATTTAATGCGCCTTAATGTTGCGAATGATTCGTGAGTTGCATTTGATTGATTAACCAAAAAAATTGGAAATACTTATGCAAACTCATCTGAGCCCCCGAAATTGGTCACAGAGAAACCATTAAATCTGTTCAATGCGCTCCATTAAGTCTGTTTACTCAGTGGGCTATGCGTGCTATTAAAAAATACACCAGAAGGCACTCGGAAGCAATCGCTGGCTACTTTGACCTCTTTAATCGTAAGTAAGTGCTCGTTAAGAGTGTTAGTCCACAACTAAAGCGGTGCTTGCTTTGATTAAAGATTAATGCTTTTCATTTTCATGCATTATGGTTTCGCCCTGAAAGGCTGAAGTGGCTAAAAGAAAGTTTATAATAATTTTCGGATGCGGGTTATGAAACGTAGGAGGTTTGTTGAGTTTCTTAATCAAGCTTATCTTTATAAAGCTTTATACAAATATTACATTTGAAAATACTGAGATTTCATAAAACTGAACGGTAAGAAATGATACTTTCTTGGCTATATCTTGGCTATAAAATCAGAAAAAAAAATATTTTTTAAATCTTTTGTCAAATTTTCTGCGAAAAGCGATCTTGGCAAATTATCATCCTGTTCTTGAGGGGATCGATTTTTAGAGCCATTCTCCGTTTTTCTGCATCAAAATCTAAACAAAAATATTTTTACATTTTTCGTGAAATTTTCTCCTTTTGTGAAAAACCACGTAAATCGAATTGGAGAACAATATGGGCCCCAGCAATGGCCATATCTTGCCCAATATTTACCCGATTCTTGAAGGGATCACCTTAATCGATTTGTAATCGATTTGAAAAAAGATAGTTAGGCTATTATTAAACTCTTAAATAAATAATTTACTGACTTATGTGAATATACATTTATTAGTAATCCATTTTTAAACTCCTTTTCAGCGTGTTCCACCGCTTCGTATCGACGATTTAATCAATGACTTGCGCGACGGAACAAAACTAATTGCATTGCTCGAAGTCCTGTCTGGAGAACGCCTGCCCGTGGAGAAGGGCCGCGTCCTGAGACGTCCGCATTTCCTCAGCAATGCCAATACGGCCCTGCAATTTCTGGCCAGCAAACGGATCAAGTTGGTCAATATTAATCCCGCAGATCTGGTGGATGGGAGACCACCAGTTGTGCTGGGCTTGATATGGACGATCATCTTGTACTTCCAGGTAATTACTCCGAAAAACGAACAAATAATAATCGTATAAGACACTGAGTGCACTAAATTCACGAATTGAGCGCACCGTCAACAAAAAAAATTGGTTGCTAGTTGTACACCTTCTCACAAGGCTACCACCAGAAGTAGAGATGTACACTCGAAGTCCAAAACTTACACGAACGTTGATACTTTGAACCTAATTAACCCTATGAACCCTTCTTTTCTATATATATTCTATTGAAATCATAACCTTAAACGTAAACAAGCTTCGTAAAAAGAGGCGGAAAAACTTAGTTGTAGTTATAAATTATACGCCACAGGTGGGTCCAACTCGAACGTAATTGTTGTTGTCTCGTGTGTACTTCATATTATTATTCTGTATTTTTTTTTTTTTTTGGGTAGATAATCGTAAACCTTTTCAGTTGGTAGCCAAACTTTTTTAGGCACTATCCATATCTTAAGTTTAACCATTACATTTCCTGGCATGTTCCACCCTCTGTGAATGATTACTAATTCGTGGACCTATTCTCAGATCGAGGAGAACAGCCGCAACCTAGAATATTTGGGTCATGGTATTGGCGGTTCGGTCAGTTCCCTCGACAGTGTTGGCAACCAGAAGCACGGCGACCTCAAGGCTGAGAAATGGAAGCAGGGTGCCCGAAAGACCCTGCTCAACTGGGTGACCAATGCTTTGCCAAAGTAAGTATTGCATCTCAACTATTCGATGGAATGTTCAATGAAATAATCATCTTTCACAGAGACAGTGGTGTGGAGGTGAAAGATTTCGGCGCCAGCTGGAGAGACGGCGTCGCTTTCCTCGCACTTATCGATGCCATCAAGGCGAACCTGGTCAACTTGGCTGAGTTGAAGAAGACCAGCAACCGTCAGCGTTTGGAGACTGCTTTCGATGTGGCCGAGAGCAAGCTGGGCATTGCCAAGCTCCTAGACGCTGAGGATGTGGACGTACCCAAGCCGGACGAGAAGAGTATCATGACATATGTGGCACAATTCTTGCACAAGTATCCCGAACCAAAGGTGCGTTTTCACAATCACAACTTCCAAGAGAATAAAAACACTAACATTGTTCATTTTTTTTTGAAGGGTGCTTCACGCGATCAGTCGCACGTGCAGCATGAGCTGGACGAACTGCGTCGCTTCCTGGTGGAGAAGACCACCGAGTACGAGCCCATGGTCATGATGAGCTCGTTCCCGCGTGACTTTGGTGAATATCTTCTGGCCCGTTCCGAGGTCGATGCCCACTTGCCGGCGTACAACCGCCTGAAGCAGCTGATCGAGAGCCAGAGCGGATTCCTGCAGGTCTCTCGGCAGTCGTGGGAGGAAATAAACGAACTGTGGCAGCGCCTCCAGTACCAGATGATGTACTGGCTCTGGCTGCTGGACTCGGAGCTGCCCGGCGACTTCGGCACCGTTGGAAAATGGCTGGCCGAAGCCGAGAAACTTTTGCTGGACAATGAAATACCCAATGCTATGAACGAGGAGACGGCTGCCGTGATTAGCAGGAAACTGGAGGAGCACAAGCTCTTCTTCGCCGATCTGCCACGTATATTGGCCATGTTCGACAATGCCAAGCGATCGCCCCTGGCCCAGCAGGTGCCACTGGAGCAGCTGCGCAACATGGAGCGCCGCCTGCAGGAGGTTGGACCCAAGGCGGCGGAGCGCAGGATCCGGTTGAAGTTCTTGGAGCACAAGTGCTGCCTGATCGCGTTCCTCAATCTGGTCGAGAACAAGATGCGCGGCTGGACTGGCAAGTACGGACACGAAGAGAAGGTGGCCCAGCAACTGGAGCAGTACCGGAACTTTGTGTCGCGCAACAAGATCTTCCAGGAGTTCCAAAAGGCGTTCGTCGACATGCAACAAGTGGTGGAGGAGTACAAACGTGAGGGCAATGTTCCGCGCAAGGACATCAACGACATTGACCGCTTCATGTACGAAACGGAGGAGCGTTGGAAGCGCGTCTCCATGGAACTGAAGTGCTGCCAGAACTCCCTCGAGGAGGTTGTGAACTGCTGGAGGACCTGGAATCAGTTGGCTCCCACATGCGAGGAGTGGCTGCTGCTGGCCGAGCAGAAGCTGAACCAGAACGAGGACGAGCGTCTG
Organism: Drosophila atripex; assembly: GCA_035045925.1. Lineage (NCBI taxonomy): Eukaryota > Metazoa > Arthropoda > Insecta > Diptera > Drosophilidae > Drosophila > Drosophila atripex. The sequence goes on from JAWNOP010000070.1 coordinate 14,752,159, forward strand.
GAATTCTTCCAGGACATACCTGCCTGGAAGGACAAGTTCGACGCCCTGGCTAATTCGGCCAACTATCTGATTGCCTCTTGCGAGGAGCCCATTGCCCAGCAGCTGCGCCAACGGCACGGAGACCTCGCCGAGCGCTTCGAGCGCCTGTTTGCCAACACCAAGCAGTACATGCATGCCGGAGACATCATCCGATCCCGCCAGGAGTACAAGTCGGGCATCGAGCAGCTGTCGAGGTGGCTGCGAGGCGCTGAAAATGTTTTGGATCAGCGACAGGTGCTTGGCAACAGCGACCAGATTAAAGAGTATGGTCTGCAGCTGCAGAAACTGGCCAGTGAGATCGATGACAACGAGGAACTGTTCAAGACGATTAGCCGAAACTTCCAATCCCTCATCCAGGATCTGTCTCGCGACGAAGTGGATAAGATGATGAAGCTGCTGAAGCAGGAGAAGGAGTCCCTCGTGCGCATTCGCGCTCAGTTGCCGGCGAAGTTGCATCTGTTCCACCAGCTCCAGATTCAGCAGGAATCACTAGAAGCCGGACAGAAGGAAATCCACCAATGGTTGAGTGAGGCCGAGCAGCTTCTGGCAACGCACAATCTCTCCGGAGGACGGGATGCCATTAATGAGCAGCTGCACAGGCATAAGACCTACTTCTCACGGACTGTCTACTACCGCTCCATGCTGGAGAGCAAGAACAAGGTGTTCCAGAATCTCCTCAAGGCAGTGGCCGCCGATGACAAGGTCGACACGGCTCCAGCTTCGCAACAGATGCAGCAGCTGAACGATCGCTTCAACTATGTGATCCAGAGCGCCCAGCAGTGGGAGCAGCGGCTGGACTCCGCAGCCGGAGGATGGAGCAACTTCAAGGATAATGAACGCGTCGTCAGCGAGTGGCTCACCCGGGCCGAAACCATGCTGGTGGAGAAACACATCGAGTCGAAAACCACCATCGAAACGCAGAAGTACTTCTTCGAGCAGGTCAACGATCGTTGGATGAACGACCTTGTAACATCCGCCCAGCAACTGCTGACCACGCTGCCCGCCCAGGAGCAACCGGCAGTTGTCCAGAGCGTGGAGCAGTTGCAGTCCCGCTGGAAAAACGTTCTATCCCAAGCACCTCTACATCTGCTGAAGCTGGAATTCAGGCTGGACGAGAACGCCTTCTATCAGTCCCTGAAGGACGTGGAGAAGGAGCTGCAGCTGGAGCAGCAAGCCCTCAACCGGAACGAGGATGTAGACTCTATACTGCAGCGCAACCAACAGTTCCTGATGCAGCAGGACGCTGTTCCCCGCCTGGAGCGTTGCCTCCAAAACATGCAACGTTTGGCCCAGGCCCATAGGCAGCAGCAGCCCGGCGACATCAGTCTGGACCAGGCCTACGATAACGCCAAGTCCCAGTGGGAGCTGCTGTCCAACAAACTGGGTGACATGCGCCAGACTCTTCAGCAGATCCCAGCCCAATGGCAGGGCTATCACTTGAAGTTCAACGAGATGGTCCAATGGATGAACGGCGTGGATCAGAGCCTGAAGAATATCGTGAATGAAGTGAACTCCATGGAAGAATTCGAGAAGGAGAAGGTGGTCTTCCAGGTGAGTTCGAGTCCAGAAATCATTATTCCAAACTTTGCATCCACAATCATCCTGAAATAATCTTCTCATTAAACATTCTCATGCATGCCGTAAGCTGAGGGAGCTAGTGGTAACTAATCTGCTTTACTATTTTCACTTTTTGAAGGACAATGTCCTTTTAAACAGCCACCTCCTGGGTCTTAAATCTCTCTAACATGATTCTCCATTTTCCTTTAGAAAATCTGCCAAGATGCCGACAACAAGCGCGAGGATATGAAGTGGCTGGTGAAGACACTGGACTCGTTGCTCAGCTACGCCACTGAAGATGAGGCCAATCTGGAGCAGAAGAAGCTGGAGGACCTTATCGCCCGCTACAAGAACCTTATCCCTACCATTGAAATCACCATGGTCAAGACGGAGGTCTTCTCCAAGTGCTACACCTACCGACGCGAAGTCCACGAGGTTGTCTGCCTGCTGACCAAGGTCAAGGACCAGACGGCCAACATCCCAGCGCCCGACAGCCTGGAGCGAGTGAACCGTTTGATTGAGGAGCAGCAGTACGCCGTCAACCAACTGGATCACCAGCGCCCCCACATCATGTCCATGCTGCAGCGTGGCCGTGATCTCAGCAAGGATATCCATGCCCCGGCGTTCGTCAATGCCGAGGTCAAGAATCTGGAGACCGGCTGGAACCAGGCTTACACCGAAACCTCCGATAAGCTGCAGGCGCTCAAAGGCACCCAGGCTGTTTGGAGCGAGTTCGTCGACCAGAAGAACGACATCTTCTCCATGCTGCAAACGGCCGAGACGGAGCTGCGCGCACTGACGCCACTGCAAACCGATCCTAAGAATGTCAGCCAGGACCTCAAGTCCAAGAGAGATCTGAATGTGCAACTGCAGCAAGCTTCCCACCAACTGCTGCCCAAGCTGCACGCCCTGAAGTCTGAACTGGCTCCTCTGGCGGCCGCTGACAAGCGTCCAATCCTGGAGAAGGAGGTCACCGAGGTGGAGAAGATGTTCTTCAACACCATGGAGCATGTGAAGGATCGTGTGGGCTATCTGGAGGATTACAGTGCCAAGTGGAACAACTACAAGACGCGCCTCGCTGAACTGCAAGAGTGGGCCAACAAGGTGGCCCCCAAGAACATCGAAGCGTTGCAGTCGGAGGACCTCACCCCGGAGGAGCGTGTGGTCAAGGTGCAGGCCTTCAAGCGTATCCTTGGCGACCGCATGAAGCAGCTGGATCTGTTGGCTGCCGATGCTTCCGAATTGGCGCCCAAGGAGGGAAACATTGCCGAGGCCAAGCGACTGAAGGGAGAAATCACGAAGCTGCAGGAAGTCCTCAGCGCCATCAACCGCAACGTGGACCACCAGGCGCAGGCCGTGCAGGAGGACCTCGTCAACTGGCAACAGTTCCAGGCCGGACTACAGCAAATCAAGCCTGCCGTGGAGCAGAGCGAAGTCAAGGTAAATAATGTAGTTTCTAAGCCCATATCCCTCGAAGAAGCCGTTGCCATGCAACAAAATGCCCAACAATTCGAGACACAGTGCCAGGAGCAGTTGGACAAGCTCCATGGCATATCCAACATCAGTCATAAAATGTTGTGTAAGACGAATGCGCCCGACGAGCTGGACGCCATGCATTCGCGCTGGACGGCAGTCCACGAGAATGCCAAGCAGGCGAGTGCCAAGCTCGAGAAGTTGGTGGCCAATTGGAAGTCGTTCGACGCCGATGCCGCCAAGCTCGAAGATTGGGTAGGTCAGGGAGAACAGCTGATGGCACGGCGTCCAGCCGTTCTCAATACGCCGCACATCGATAAGCTGGAGAAGGAGCTGGTCAAGCTGAAGTCCTTCAACAACGAGATATCCCAGCAGCAGGCCAAGCTCGTGACCCTTGGCCAGAATGCCGATCAGATAAGTTTGCATTTGGCGCCCGAAGGAGCAGCAGCTCTTAAGGATCGGGTCAATCAAATGAAGGGAAAACTGCAGAAACTTTCAGAGGCCACTCGGGGCCACATCAACGAGGTTTCGGACGCGATCATCTCTCGGCAGGACTTTAATGCCAAGCTGGTTAACTTCTCCAACTGGATGGAGCAGCTGCGTAACCAGGTTTCCCAGGTGGAAGAAATCAACCCAGAGCGTGTGGAAACCAGTCTGCATGTGATCCACGCCCTCTTGCAGGAGCATGCCGACAAGAAGCCCAGTTTCAATGCCATTTACGATGAAGTGAAGCAACTTGCCCTGGGCGCCACACCGGAGGAGTCCAATGCCTTAAACGATGCCTACACGGCTTTGGTGGTGAACTACCAGAACCTGGAGACCAATATGCTCCAGAAGAAGGCAGCCCTAGAGAAGTGGACCGAGTTGCTAGGCTGGAAGAATGACACGGAGTCGCACTTGAACTACCTTAAGCACCAACTGGACAAGCCAGAAGGACCATCCGCCGAGGAGCTTGCCAAGGCCATCGATGAAATCGGCCATCTGGGTCAGGGTCTGAACTACTGGAAGGGTCAGGCCAAGGAGATTGATGAGAATCCCGCCATCCAGCTGAGAGATGCCTTATCCCGACGTCCGCTGATTGCCACCCAGATGGTGAACGATGTGGAGAACAAGCTGGAGAACCTAAAGCTGCGATCGCAAAACCAGCAACAGCAGCTCCAGCAGATGACCGTGCGCAAGGACAAGTTCCATGCCTTGGAACACAATTTCGGCAAGGTTCTGGAGGAGAATCGCGCCAAGCTGGACAAGATTCTGAAGCAGCACCCTACGTTGAACAATATTGATCAGATTATTGCCGACCTGGTGGCCCTGAATGACGCCTTGAAATACCAGGCCGATCTGAAGGATCGTATTCACGACGAAGGCTCGCTGCTGATGCGAGAGGATATTGCCAGTATGCCCGCCATCCAGGAGAGCCTGCTGGTTCTGGACAAGAATTACGATTCACTTCAAAACGAGATTGCTGATCGCATACAGAAGTACAACCTAATAAGCCAAGCGCTGAGGGAGTATGCCGATTCTAAGGACAAGTTCTCGAAGGAACTGAAGAAGGCGGAGGATTTGTTTGGTGCCATACCTCAGCAGCCGCGCGATGAGACCGAGCTTCAGGTGGCTTCCGAGAAGACCAGAAAAACCATGGAGCAGCTGCGCAAATCCAAGATCAATTTGGATGAGCTGGAACGTCGTGGTAACAATGTCGCCAAGCTCTTCAGCGCCATTGGAGAACCCATTCCTCAGGAAGTGCCTCAGGAGGTGGCCGCCGCCAAGCAAAACTGGCAGGATCTGCACGACAAGACCGCCAAAAATGCACATGTCTATGAAACGGAGGCCGTTATTTGGTCGCAGATCGAAGATGCTAAGAAGGATTTGTTGCCGTGGTTGTCGGAGACCAATCAGGGGCTTTGCGATGCGGCCGACAATACCATCGAGATCGAATTTGGTCCAATGCGCTTGAGCAAGTACCGCACTGAGCTGCCCTCCTACCAGGCGCTGAAGGATACGATTGCTGAGAAAACCAATGATCTGGTAAAGATCAACAATGGCGCCGAAATTCCAGCGCTCACTGCTCTCAATCAGCTCCTGAACGAACAGTTTGCGGAAGTCAGCAATAATGCCGATCGACTCAGTACTGTCACCACTTCCTTCAACGATCAGGAACAAGAGCTCCGCAAGCGATCCAAGGAAGCTGGCGAGAAGGTGAACAAACTCAGGGAACAGCTCATCAAATGCGACGACATGTCCGGCGACAACAATAAGATCATGGAACGCCTGTTCCAATGCCGTGCCCTCAGAGCCGAACTGGATAAGAGTGGAAGCGAAATCGACAACATTAAGCAGAAGGTCGATGAGCTCCGCAATTTGTACCCTACTTTCAGTGAGTCCATCATCCCCAAGGAACTGAACAATGTCCAGAAACGCTATGAGAACGTCGATCTGTATGCCAAGAAGATCGAGGGCTCGCTGCTGCAGTTCCTCAAGAAATTCCACGCCGACAAAGTGGGCATGCTGAAGCGTATTATTGCCACACAGCGCGAAAAGGTGGCATGGTGTCAGCCCGAGTCCTCCAGTGACAAGTACAACCTGGATGTGAAAAAGTCCTCCTTGCAGGAGGTCAGCAAGAGCATTGACGATTGCAAGGCTCGTCATGCCGAGACCTTGAAATCCCTGGAGATGCTCCAGGCCGTCGAATCGCCACAAAACCTGGCGGAACTTGCCAGCGATGCACAGCTCCTTAGCAACGACATGAAGGCTCTGCAAGACAGCTTCGACAAAATTAAGGGCATCCTGGATGAGAATGTGGACTTGTGGTCGCAGTACGAGCAATCCAACGAACAAATATCCAATTGGTTGCGAGATGTCGAGGGCCGTGTGAAGGCCGAAACGAGCAGCCAAGTGAATCTACCTGAAGTGCCTCAAAAGCTCCAGGAGCTGGCTATCCTTCAACAGGATATCCTAGCCCATGAGCCCATTATAAACAACCTTGAGGCAACATCGCAGCAGTTGATTGAGAAGAATCCTGAAGCGAGGATTGGACAGTTCGTCACCCATCTGGTCCAGCGCTATCAGGCAGTCTCCAAGGCTCTGGCTGGCTACATCGATAAGATCCGCACCGCCCAACTGTCGAATGCCAACTTTGCCAAGGCAGCCAAGGACTTCAACGAGTGGTTCGGTGATGCCAAGATCGAGTTCCAGGAACTGGCCCGCATGGGATCTCCTGGATCTTCATCGGCCACAGCGCAGCAACTGCAGACAGTCAAGAATTATATTAAGACTTTCGATAACGGTCAGATTTTATTGAACAACGCTGTGGACATTGGAGAGGCCCTATATCCCGTAGTTTCTCCCGAAAATCGCGAACGTATCCGCGCTGATCTTCGCCAGATGCGCGAGAAGTTCGATTACTTGAGGGACGAGGCCAACGCTTTTATGCAGCAAGTGGAGGGTGTGCTGATTCAGAAGACCTCCATCGAAGAAAGTTACACACAGGTGTCGCACTACCTTAACGAATCCAAGGCCAAGGTACCGGCTGGGGATGAACTTTACCCAACTTTGGCCACCAAGAAGGCTGCTCTCCAGAACTACAAGACGCAGCTGCAGGAGATTAACCTCCACAAGAATGCCCTTAAGCAGTTGCACGACAAGGCAGTGACACTTTGTGACGACGAATCGGAGCGGAAGACCGATGAGTCCATCCAGGAGTACAACAACTTGTCCAAGAAGATTTCCGAAAGGATCACCACAGTGGGCAATCATGTGGCCAAGCACGAGGCCTACGATCAGGTCCTGGAAAAGGCACAGGACTGGCTGAATACAATTAAATCCGAAGCCATAGATATCCTGAACGAGACTACTTTCGAGAAGGAAGGCGCCGAGGAGAAGCTGATTGTTGTGGAAAACCTTCTGCAGCACAAACCCGAGGGCGATTCCATTTTCGGCACGTGCCACAAGCTGTTGGAAACTGTTTTGACCCAAACTCATCCAAGTGGTCATCCAGCCCTGCTCAAGGGCTTCGAGGAGCCGCAGAAGGCGTGGGAGGACTTTATGACTCTGTGCCAAGATTCTCTGGTGAAACTTAAGCAGCTGTGCTCCAAATGGGATGAGTTCGATTCGATCATCGAGGAGTTGGACAACTGGATGAAGAATGTAGAATCGGTTGTAAAGAACCAGAACCTGAAGAGCACCGCCGAGGCCAAGAATGCCCATCTGAAGCAGTTGCAAGAGATCGCCAAGGACATTGACCGTCGCGGTTCGGCAATTAATGAACTAATGGACCAGGGCCGGGAAATTGAGGGTGAAACCGACTTGAACCTGAAGCTTTCTCGTTTGAATACTCGATACCAGACCCTTAAGAACCTCTGCAAGGAGTCTGTTGCCAAGTATGTGAACTATGTCAAGGATCACGAGAGCTTCGACCAAGATTTCGAGGCCTTCAAGCAGAACCTTCAAGCTTCAGTGAATGAGTTGGCCAAGGCCAATGAAATTGTCGGAGACCAGAATGTGCTGCAGGAACAGCAAAATAAACTGCGCGAGATGTCTGACAAACGCATCACGGACTCCACTCTCTTCGAGGGTCTCATCGATCGCGGCGAGAAGCTCTACGGGCACACCAGCCCGGATGGCCGCGAGATTATCCGTCAGCAGCTCCGCTCTCTACGAACTCTGTGGGATAATTACACGGACGACCTTAACTCGGCCACACAAAAGATCGATCAGTGCCTGTTGCAGTTCAACGATTTCAGCATTGCCCAGGATCAGCTGACCAAATGGCTCAAGGACGTGGAGAAGGCGATGCAAAGCCACACTGAACCGAAGACGACGCTGCAGGAGAAGCGTGCCCAACTGCAAAACCATAAGTTGCTGCACCAAGAAATCACCACTCACAATGTCCTGGTGGACAACGTCTGCGACAAGGCTCAGATACTGGTGGATCAAATAAAGGACAACTCCTTGAACGTTTACCTAGCTTCGATCAAACAAATCTTCCAGAGCATAGTCCAGAAGTCCGACGTTATCCTGCACAATTTGGAAGACTGTGTCCAGAAGCACAACGACCTGAACAACTCTCTGGCGTCGGCCAAGACTTGGATCTCAAACGAAAAGGCCAAACTGCTGGAGTGTGACGATGCCTATGGCGAAAAGGCGGACATCAAGCGCAAGATCGAAACCCTGGGACAGTTGGCGCAGAATAAGCCCCAAGCCCTCAAGTTGATCGGCGATATTCGAGACCAATTCGAGAAGGTGAAGCCAACCACCTCCGAAAAGGGCAATGAAGTTCTGGACAAAGAAATCGACGAGTTGGAGACGACCATGAAGAGTCATTTCGACGACATCGAGGGCATTGAGGGCAAGCAGAAGGATGTGCTGGCTCAGTGGGACAAGTTCGAGAAAGATCTTGAGGAACTAACCAAGTGGTGCCGCAATGCCGAGGCTGTTTTCCGCGAACAGCAACTCCAGTCCACGCTCCACGAAAAGGTCGAACAGCTGGATAAGTACAAAATCCAAAGGGATCTGATTCTCCAAAAGGAGAAGGAAATCGATGCCTTTGGTGATGCTGCCCATTCCCTGCTCAACAATTGTGGAGCCGATCGTTTGAAGACCTTGACGACTCAGATCACCAATCGGTATCAGCTGCTGCAAGTCCTTAGCAAGGAAGTGGTCAATCGCTGGTCCAATCTTGTGGACGACCATCAGTTCTACCAGGACAAGTACAACGAGGTGGACTTGTGGCTGCAGCCTATTGAATCGCAACTCGAAAAAGCCCTCAAGGATGAGCCCACCCAGAGTTCCAACATCCTCCAGATCCTTCTGTCCGAAAGAGAACAAGCTGAATGCCTGTTTGCTGCTCTGAATGCTGCCGGAGAAAAGGCTCTGCCAGAGACATCCACCCAAGGCAGGGAAAAGATCCGTAAGGACCTGCGTGATATTCGCGATCGGTGGGACAAACTGGATGAGGGTATTCGCAATCTGGAGAAACGGCAGGAGGCTCAGACCGTTCAGCTCTCGGGCTACCAGGATATACTCAACCAAACAGTGAACTGGTTGGATCAAGTTGAGAAATTATTGCACAATGAGAACCCTGCCAGCTGGACAAGCGCCCAAGAAATTAGGTCGAAGCTGTACAAATACAAGGCCACGAACCAGGATATCAACTCACACAAGCGCATCGTGGAGGCGGTCAACGAAAAGGCTGCGGCTCTCCTTGGAAGCGCGGCTCCTGCCAATGCCGACGAAATTTCCAAGGCCGTGGCTGATGTTAACAAGCGTTACGAGCAGGTGGGTCAGGATTGTAGCAAATTGGTGGCCGATCTGGACGGAGCATTCGATGTGTACCAGCAGTTCAGTGAGCTGCAGAAAGCTCAGCAGGATTACCAGAAGAATCTCTGGGACCGGCTAACCGGATACTCGGATTACTCTGGAAACAAGGCTGCCCTTCAGGCACGACTGCAGAAGATCAACGAAATACAAGAAGCCCTGCCAGAAGGTGTCGCCAAGCTCAAGTCTCTCGAAGATCACATTGAGCAGCAGGCCAACAATATTCCCGCCCGATCCAAGGAGGCCATGGCCAGAGATCTTGCCAACCTGCATGCCGATTTTGAGAAGTTTGGTGCCTCACTAAGTGACGTTAAGAGTGGTCTCGAGAACCGCCTTCAGCAATGGAACGACTACGAGATCAACTTGGACCGCCTGATCAACTGGTTGGGTGAGGCGGAGAACGCCCTCAAGAACTACAACCTCAAGTCATCGTTCGAAGAGAAGGAGGAACAACTGAGCCGCTTCCAATCCTTGGCCCAGAGCCTGCGGCAAAACGAAACTGATTTCGACAAGATGAAGGACGACACGTCGGAGCTGGTGCAAAGTTCCGGTGAAACTAGGATTGCTGTCAACGTGCAACAGGTTTCGTCCAGATTCCAGTCGATTCAGGCCACCGCCAAGGAGATCCTCAAGAAGTGCGAGCAGGCTGTCCAGGATCACGGCCACTTCAATGACAAGTACAAGCAGTGCGCCGATTGGCTGGCCAATGCCCAGGCCCGTTACGACGACTGCTGTGACTTGTCATCGGTCGGCTCTCGGGATGATCTGCTGAAGAAGCAAGTGGTTATCCAGGAACTGCTGGCACAGCAGCCCACGGCCACCCAGCTACTGAACAGCACAGTCGAGCTGGGCGAGAAATGCTACGGATCCACGGCGACCGAAGGTAGAGAAGCTATCCGTAGCCAGCTGGACGATTTGACTTTCGATCAGCTTTTCGATAATATTGCCAGTACTGCCAGGAAAATTCAGGACAAGATTGCCAAGTGGTCTGGCTTTGATGAGATTGCCGACAACCTCAAGGCCTGGCTGGATGAAACCGAGAATGCTCTCCCGGCTGATATCGAGCTGAAGACCACTCTCGATGAGAAGCGAACCAAACTGCAAGCCTACCGTGACATTCTTCTCGATATCAACAACCACCAGGTGGAGGTGGGTAACCTCCAAGAGATTGCTGCCAACTTGCCGGAAAAGACGGAGCACGTGGATAATATTCTCAAGGACATTTCCGATCGTTTCGGTAAATTGCAAAAGCGCGCCCAAAACTACGTGGAACGCTACGAGGGCATTGTGAGCGCCCACCAGCAGTACTCCAAGGCGGTGATGGATGCCCAGGAGTTTATCGATGCCACCCTCAATACTGTTCACTATTGGGGCGACTTGGACCTGGAACAGATGTCACTGCACACGAATCTGGATCGCCTAAAGAATCTGAAGGCCAGCCTGGCCGATGAGTTCCCACGAGTGGACCAAGTCAGAGCTCTGGGCGAGAAGGTTATTCCTGGTACAGTGGATGTGGGTCAGGTGAATATCAAGTCGCAGATCGATACCACGCAGCAGGAATGGGAGGGTCTGCTGGCGGCCATCACTTCCACCATTGAAGCCATTGAGGCGCGTCTGCAACACTGGTCGGAGTACGAGCAATTAAGGGATCAGTGTCTGGCCTGGATTCGGGACACGGACAACAACTTGCATGCCATCGACCTCAAGGAGGATTTGCCCAAAAAGCGGGCCCAGCTGGAAGCCATCAAGGCTCTGCAGGGCGATGTGCGTGCCAAGGAGCTGGAGGTTGACAACGTCACTGAGAAGGCTCAGACTTTGCTAAAGGGTCCCTCCAGCAGTCGTGCTTCCGGTCCCGAATTGGTCACCAAATACCAGCAGATCTTCCACAAGGTCAAGGAGCTGAACAACCGCTGGCAGCAGTACGTCACCTCCCACGAGGATTTCGACAATGCCATTTCCGACTGCTCTTCGTGGATCAATGACATCAAGGAGAAGCTGGACTACTGTTCGGACATGTCCTCGATGAGCCAAAAGGAGCTGGACAAAAAGCTCGCCACGATCCAGGATGTTATCCTCCTCAAGGACGAAGGATCTGCTCGCGTATTGAAGATATTGGAGCAAGCCCAACATGTCCTGGCCAACACAGCGCCCGCCGGCCACGAAGCCATCAACAAGGAGCTTACAGATCTGCAGGACCTCTGGTCTGGTATCGCCTTGCGCATCATGGACGTCAAATCCAATTTGGACGATTCCATCACCCAGTGGTCCGGATTCTTGGACCAGGTACAGAACGTGCGGAAGTTCAATGAGTGGCTCGATGGCTTGCTGAAGGAATTGGGCGAGCATCAGACCACGATGACCGAGAAGCGTGCCCAGCTGGATCGGGTCAAGTCCACGGAAGAGAAGGTGCGCGTCGAGAAAATCGATGTGGACGCTCTGAAGATCCAGGCCAAGGAAATGATTGCCAGCGGCCAGCAGAGTCAAGCCGCGTTCCAGGCCCAAAAGGTTCTGGATACCTTCGATGAACTGTTCGCCAAGACGCAGAAGTTGCTGTCCGACCGCCAGGATCAGTATAGAGATCATCGCTTGTTCAAGGAAGCCTACGATGATTTGGTTGGCTGGATTGGACGTGCCCGCGAGAAGTTTCCGGCTCTCAAGCAAAGCAGCTTGAGTGACAAGTTGGCGATTGAAAACGCTGTCCAGGCAACAGAGGCGCTTCTCAACAAGCAGGCCCAGGGTGAGCTCCTAGTTGAGCATCTGGTGCACACCGGTGAAGTTGTCCTGGCCAGCACTTCGACACAGGGCCAGGAGATTATCAGGAACGATATCCGGGCTCTGCGCGACAGTTTCGAAAGTCTGTTCCGCGAAATCAACCAGCAGAAGGAGAACCTCGAGGTCACCATGGTTCAGTGGCGTGCCTACAAGGAGGAGTACGAGCGACTCATGGAGTGGCTACAGCAAATCGATATCCTGGTGAAGAACCACAAGCTGAACCTTTGCCCGAACCTACCCGATAAGGAGAAGCAGGTGGCCGACATGAAGGATGTGATGTCGCGCCTGGAAAAGGGCAAGGACGACATTGACAAGTTCAATGCTTCCGCTGCCAGTCTCTTGAAATCCCACTTAGACACCTATGTAAACAACCAGCTCCGCCACCTGGGCTCTGTGTACCAGGTACAGGTTAATCTGGCCAAGGATGTGCTCAAGAAGGTGGAAACCAACAGGGATCAGCATTGCGAGTACGACGCCAACATGAAATCGGCCAAGGATTGGATCGCCAACGCGAAGTCCATCATTCAATCGGCCGGAGAGGGAGCGGGCTCCAAGGAAGCCCTCCAACGCCGTCTCGAGCAGATCCAGGACCTGATTCGTAACCGTGAGCTGGGTCAGAATCTGGTCCACACTGCCATCAACAATGGGGAGAAGATCATTCGCAACACTCGTTCAGACGGTCGCGATGCCATCAACAATGAGATGAAGGAACTGCAGACCGAGTGGGATCGCTTGGTGAAGAAGATGTCCACCGCCAAGGTGCAGCTGGAGACGAACCTCCTCCAGTGGGCCGACTACAGCTCCAGCTACTCACAGCTGCAGCAATGGATTACGGATCGGGAGGCCAAGTTGCAACAGGCTTGTGAGGCAAAGATCGTCAAGTCCAAGCGCGGCCAGCCTGGTCTCAGCAGTGGTCTGAGCGAACGCAAGGCCAATCTCCGCCAGACCAACAACATTGTGCAGGATATTGTGTCCTTTGAGCCAATGATCCAGTCGGTCACCTCGAAGGCCTCCGATCTGCAACAAGGTGCTCCGGCCACGGAGATCTCTGACAAGTATGAGAACCTCACCAAGCAGGCCAAGGATCTGTACGAGAAGCAGAAGAACACCATCGATAGCTATCAGTCTCTGATCGATGCCGGCAACGAATTCGCCACCTGGCTGAGAAACGCCAAGGAGCGGCTGTCCAAGTGCTCTGAGCCCACCGGCGACAAACAGGCTCTGGCCGAGAAGACCCACCAGCTGAAGATCCTGCAGGGCGAGCTGCCCGACGGTGCCCAGAAATTGAAGAATGCTCTGGAGCAGGGAGAGATCGCCTGCCGCAGTGCCGAGCCCGAGGATTGCGAAATCATCGAGCAAGAGGTTGCCCTGCTCCAAGAGGAGTTTGATGCCTACAGGGAGGCCTTGAACAAGGCCAAGGATTACCTGGAGGTGGGCATTGTCAAGTGGTCGGACTACCAGGATCAGTACACCGAAGCTTTGGAGTGGCTGAGCAAGACCGAGGCTTTGGTCCAGTCGTACAACAAGCTGCAGGATAGCTTGACCCAGAAGAAGGTGGTGTTGGAGGAGTTCCAAGGACATCTGCAAACGCTGTTCGATTGGCAGAAGACCCTGGACGACCTGAACATGAAGGCCCAGGTCCTGCTGGAGACTTGTTCCGATACAAGGATCAGCAATGCCATTATGCAGCTGACAACCAAATACAATGCCCTGCTGACCCTGGCCAAGGAAGTGATGCGCCGCCTGGAGATGCACTACCAGGAGCACCAGCAGCACCACTCTCTATACGAGGAGTGCCAGTCGTGGATCGAAAAGACACGCGAAAAACTGGCCGAGTGCGAACAAATCCCCGGAACTCTCAACGAAGTTCAAATCAAACTCAATACCGTCAAGAATCTGCGCCAAGGATTCGAAACTGGACAGAACAAGCTGCGATATCTGCTGGAGCTCAAGGAGAAGGTGATCATGAACACCGAACAGAATGGAGCTGCCAAGATCCAAGAGGATACCGAGTCCCTGAAGGCGGACTTCGACAAACTGCTGGTGGACTTGAACGACGTGCGCCAGAAGTTGGCCAATCGCCTCGCCCAACTGGAAGAGATCTTCAAACTGTACAAGATCCTGGTGGAATGGCTGGAGGACGTGGAGCCCAGTGTCAAGGCTAGTGATGAGTTCCTGAACGATTTGAGCGAGAAGCGCGCTGCGCTGGAGAAATTCCGCGTAATTCAGCGAGACATCAACGGGCACAACGACATTGTCGAGAAGATCGACCAGCGCCTGAAGGAGGATAGCAGCTTGAACTTAAATGACTTCCAAGCAGGTCTGGGCAAATTCGATGAGCTGCAGACGCAGGTGAACAAGATCATAGAGTCGCTGGAGAACCAGGTGAACAGCCACGAGAAGTACAAGCAGGCCTTCAATGAGCTGCAGGACTGGCTGCGCCGCACCCGCATCGAGGTGGAACAGTGCTCCGACTGCCATGGCGAAAAGGATCAGGTGGAGAATCGTCTGAACCGATTGGGCGACATCCAATCATCGTCCCTGGAGGGCAAGAGTCTGCTGGAGGCCTGCGAGGAGCTGAGCCAAGCGGTGATCGCCACCAGCGGCAATGAGGGCCAGGATACTGTGGCCCAGGAAATCAAGCACCTCACTGGCGAATGGGAGTCGTTGCAGGCTCTGGCCCGCGATGCCCGCAGCAGCCTGGAATCCTGCCTGGCAGCCTGGCAGACCTTCCTCCAGAAGTTCAACAAGATTAACCTGTGGATCGAGAATATGAGCAAACGCGTTGCCAAATCCCAGGAAGGCGAGAACAAGACGCCCGAAGATTTGGTCAATGCCAAGGTAAGAATTCTTCGTCCGATCAACAGATCTCGCAACTGTCGCACGCACCTCTAACCTAACGTACTAAATTGTAATCGAATATCCGTATATATCCGTATAATATTATAAACTTATCTAGCCAATGCGCGCACCTAAGTAGATCTACTCACCGACTTCAAAATTTGTATATCGAAGTGCCTCGCACTGCGAGAAATTAAACCATGTACTAAACCCTCACTAATCACTATTGCTAACTTTTCAGCTAATCACTTTTGTAAAATCAATTGCAGCTAATCATGTACACAGACACTTGTCTTATGCCTCTTGCTTTATGTGCTTCCAAATCCTTGATTTAGAATGTGAAGAGTAACACGTCCTTTCTCCCCCTAGAAACTACTCGAGGAAGTGTTGGCCGAGAAGGACAATGTGGAGGATCTGAACGATAACTGCGAGCTGCTCATGGAGCAGAGCGCCTGCACCCGCATTCGGGATCAGACCATTGAAACCCAGGCCAACTACACCAAGCTCCTGACCTCCGCCCAGGGTCTAGTGTCCAAAATTGAGAAGAATCTGTCGGATCACACCGAGTTCCTCAACTACAAGAAGGAAATGGATGCCTGGATCGAGAAGGCCCAAGAGATTCTCAGTGATTGCTCGACGGATGGAGATTCCGCTATTATTGCCCAAAAGCTGGACACCGTCAACGTAAGTTACTTATAGAATAACTATTTAATTTTAAAGTATTTATTTGATAATCTATGCATGCATCGTAAATATAACATTTTTTGTTTGTAGTCACTGGCTTCCCGCCTGCCCGAGGGTCAGCATCTTCTGGCCCTGGTGCAGGATGCTTACTCCAAGGCCTCGAACATAACGCCCGAGGACAAGCAGGAGAAGCTGCGCGAATTGATGACAAAGGTGCGCGAGGACTGGGATGCCCTGGGTCTGGCTGTCAAGGAGAAGCTGAGCGATCTGAAGCAGGCACAGAACCGGTGGAACGACTTCGCCGCCAACAAGGATAGGCTCGAAAAGTGGCTGAACGAGACGGAGAAGACACTGAAGGCGGCTCCGGAAACCAAGGGTGAGCTCAGCGAGATGAAGACTCTGCTGGAGCGCTACAAGACCCTGGCCAATGAACTGAAACAGAAGGGCACCGAGCTGGAGCAGTTGCAGTCGGAAGCCCGCGACCTTGGCACCGAAGTGGATGCAGTGAATCGCTTGCAGTCCCGCTGCGACAAGCTCAAGACCGATTGCTCGGCCCATATCAAGGCCCTGGAGCAGGAGATACTCGACTACAATGCCTACCACCAGAGCCTGCAGGACGTGGAGAAGTGGCTGCTGCAAGTCTCCTTCCAGCTGATGGCCCACAACTCGCTCTTCATCTCGAACCGCGAGCAGACTCAGGAGCAGATCAAGCAGCACGAGGCGCTGCTGAGCGAAATTCAGAAGTACCAGACCAACTTGGACGACCTGAATGCCAAGGGTCAGGCCCAGATTAAGCGCTACGAGACCTCAACGCCGGCCATTCGCCCCACTGTGGAGTCCCAGCTGAAGAACATCCAGGACAGCTACAACTCCCTGCTCCAGACTTCGGTGCAGATCAAGAACCGTCTGCTGGAGTCACTGGCCAAGTTCCAGGAGTACGAGGACACTCTGGACAGCATTATGCGCAACCTGGAGGCCTATGAGCCGATCATTCAGACCGAGCTGGACGCTCCGGCCACAAGTCTGGAGTTGGCCCAAAACCAGCTGAGATGTGCCCAGGAAATGCAGAAGAAACTGAATAACGAGAAATCCCGATTGGCGGCTGCCGTCCAAGCCTGTGAGGCAGCCACCGCCTCGATCAGTCGTCCCAGCTCCCCGCTGGAAACAGCCATGCAGGCCATTCCCGAGAGGGAGCTCATTGTGCGCGCCAAGCTCGAGGATCTGCTGGATCAGGTAATACTTTCAGGCATATTTGCATTGCATTTGTAGTTTTTTGCAAACACTTCAAGTAGTGGCAAAATAATTTCATTTATTTTTGGTAAGAGAATGGAAAGATGTAGTCTATTTTGGAGTTATTTTAATTTATTTTGTTTGATTTTAGTTTTGATTATTTTAATTTAAAGAAAGAGTTACTAATATATTACTTATTTATTAGATCTTTAAAAAACTTCTCCAAAGAGTTGATCTTATCCATTCCCAGCCTCTTATTATTTAAATTCGTTTGATTTTCTAACCAATGTTTTGTTCTTTTAATTAAACCCTTAACCCTTGCCCAACCTTAACCCCTGTTGATTTGCCGTACACGTAACTGTTGTAATATGCACTATCCACCAAACAAAATGCTATGCATCCTGCGCTTGCTGCTGTAAAGAAACCGCCGTCAAAGACTCGGGGCTCAACCGAAGATGTCGGGCGTCAGGAGGAGGAAGCCGATGCCGAGATCCAGGTTGAGCTCGGCGATGTGAAGGAGGCGCTTTTGGATCCCATCGCCCACGAGCGGGTCAGCAACTATCGCCGGATAGTTCGCCTGAACAGTGCTCACGTGGGCAAGCTGAATGAACTAGTTGCTAAGGTAAGACTAGGGTCACTTATCCACAACGACCAGGTGGCGGAATGCATGGCTTCAATATATCCATAGCTTGTTTGGTTTGCTTTCAATACTAAATTCATTCTTTTTGAAAATTCTACTAATTCATGAATTTCGTTTTATTTTTCGTCGCTTAGGTGCAATCCCACTTGGGTGGCTTGACTGCATCCGTTAGCGAACTGGAGCAACAGCAGAAGCAGCGCGCCGAGCTGCAGGATTGGGTTAAGAAGCAGCAGAGCTCTGTCTCGGACTGGCTGATGCGTCCTTGCAAGCTTCGTCCTGAGGCAGCCCAGCAGGAGCTGGTTTCCATGAACGATCTTTTGAACTCCATTGGCGATAAGCGATCTCAGCTAATGCTGGAAATGACTGGATCATGTAAGTATTTTATTTAAATATGAAAATATTATTTAGTTCTCAATTCTTATATTTAAACTTAATACATTTTCTTATTCCGTAATCATAATTACCTTCTCTCTTTAGTGGGCGACGAGGACACCGATTTGGACGACAACATCGACAAGCTGGAGTCGGAGCTCATGGATGCCATTGCCAAGAAGCAGGCTGGCCAGAATGTCATCGATGGCTATCGCCAGGGAATGGCTGATGTTCAAAACTGGTTCGACACCCTCATTAAGCGCATGGATGTCCTGGACCGCGGCTCTGGTCTCAACTGTGCCCAGAAAACAGCGGCCATCAATGAGATCAAGAACGAGTACGAGCTGCAAGGTCACCCGAAGATCCAGGAGCTCAAGGGCAAGGCCGCTCAAGTGGCAGAGGTAATCAGCAATCTGGACGGCCAGCAGGTGGAGGAGCAGATGAAGTCCCTAGACCGACGATTCGCCGATCTAGGCAAACGCATCGACCGCAAGGCTCAGCTTCTGGATGTGACCAATAAGGGCGTGGAAGGAGCCAAGGGCGAGATCGATCAGCTCCAGAATTGGGTGAAGCAGCAGATCGAGGAGTTGCAGTCGCCTGCTCCACTCGGTTACACGCCCAAGGATGCCGAGGCCCGTCAGCAGAAGATCAAGAGCCTGATGAAGGATGCCGAAGCCAAGCAGTCCCTCGCCGATGTCCTGGAGAAGCGCATTGCCAACATGCAGCCCGAATTGGAGCCCGCCGAATACGCCCAGCTGGAGTCCGCACTGCGCAATCTCAACACGGAGAATCGCAATTTGTCGGGAGTCCTGAAGGCTGAGCTGGATCGGGCTCTGGAGGCCAGCAAGGCTCGCAAGTCCCTGGAGAACGATCTGGACAAGGCCAGGCAATGGCTGAAGACCAAGATTTCCGAGGTGCGCAAGCTACCCGTGTATCATCCTTTGACCTCCACTGAGATCGAGAAGAAGATCCAGGAGAACAAGAAGTACGACGACGATGCCAAGCAGTTCAACGACAGTGTCCTGAGTGACGTCCAGCGCCAGGCAGCCAACATAATGAAAGACTGCGATGACGCGGATAAGGCTGCTCTGCAGCAGATTCTGGATGAGATTGCCGCCGATTACCAGACCCTGAAGGATGAGAGCAACAAGCGTGGCAAGTCGCTGGATGATCTACTGCAAGGTCGCAAGGCCTTCGAAGACTCCATGAAAAAGATGGGCGACTGGCTGAATGAGATGGAAACTGCTACCGAGGGAGACCTGCGTACCACTAGCCTCCCAGTTCTGGAGGAGCAGTTGGCCCACTACAAGAAGCTGCTGAGCGACGCCGAGGCCAAGGGTGGTCTCATCAACGACGTTTCGGAGCAGGGCAAGAGCATTCTGGCCACTTTGAGCAATGCCGACAAGCTGAAGCTCAACGACGACATCAAGAACATGAAGGATCGCTATGGCAGGATCAAGAACACAATCGATGATCGCGTCAATGCTTTGGGAGATCACATCAAGAAGTACAAGGATGCCAAGAGTAGGCTGGCTGATTGCAGTCAGTTCTTGGGCACCATCCAGCAGAGACTCCGCGAGTTGAACCGTCCCATCGGATCCAGGATCGAGGATGTCCAGGACCTGCTGGGCGCCTATGAGGGTATACTCAAGGAGCTTAAGGACAGCAAGAGCAAAATGGGCGACATGCAAATAGACGATTTGCCAGAGCTGCAGAGCATCTTGGCCCAACAGGACGATATGATCAAGCTGATCGAGGATCAGTTGGCCCATCTCCGTCAGCTCCTGCTGCTCCGCGAGCAGTTCATTGCATTGATCAACGAGATCATCGCCTTCATCATGAAGTACACGGATGTGATCATTGATATTGAAAACTCTCCGGACAGTCTCGAGGATAAGATCAACAAGTACGACGATGTCATCGTCAAGATCCAGGAGTGCGAAGGACTTCTGGCCTCGGCCAACGACAAGGGCCAGAAGATAGCCTCCGAAGGCAATGCCGCGGACAAGAACAGCATCACGGAGCAGCTGCAGTCGCTGAAGAATCAGCTGCAGAATCTCCGCAAGGCCGTGGAGTCCCAACGCCAGAAGCATCAACTTCAGTTGGAGTCGCACAAGAAGATGGCCGCGGAGCTGAGCGAGATCCTCGACTGGTTGCACAGCCACGAAGGAGCAGCCAAGTCGCGTCCGCTTCTGGACCGCGATCCGGAATCCGTGGAGCGGGAGTTGCAGAAGCACCAAGGCCTCAGCCAGGATATTGAATCCTACCTCAAGAAATTCAACAAGATCAACGAAGGCGTAAAGACCGAAGTCGGTTACCCCAGTTCCCTACTGGAAATGTTATCCGAAGGCAGATCCCTGGTGGCCTCTTTGCCCCATGAGCTCGAGGAGCGCGAAAAGTATCTGAAGAATAATCGCGACTCCCGGCTGGAGTACATGCAATTGGTGGCCAAGTTCAACGACTGGGTCCATGAAGCCGAGCTGCGACTGCAGAACAGCCAGCATGGCATCGACTACGAGCACTTGGTCCAGGATCTGGACGAGCACAAGGTGTTCTTCGGCAACGAGGCCTCAATCCGCAACTGGGTGCACAAGCAGATCCAGGAGGCCGCCGACAAGATTTGGTCCTCGCTCAACAACTACGAGCAGTCGGAGTTGTCCGCCGAGTTGGCCCAGTTCCAAACGAAGTTGGCCAACACCCTGGCCAATGCCAAGACGCAGCAGAGCGAGCTGGAGAAGGAGGCGGAGCGTTGGCGCGAGTACCAGCAGTCCATTGATCGTGTCAAGGCCACCATCGAGCGCACCAAGTTCAATGATGAGCCTGTCCAGAATCTGGCCGGTCTGCACTTCAACATCCAGAAACTGTCCCATGCCATCGGAAATGTTCAGGTGAGTTTTCGGTTACCTACTAGGAATAGGTTCTCTTCTTCCCTACTCCCTTAAATTTTATTACACAAAGCATACGTAATAATTTATTACCTATTAACTATTTAACAAATTGAAACCAAAATGATAAATATTTACTTAAAATATACGTATACGCAACGTTTTCTATGTATTCTTAGCAAAAATTCATGTGAGGAGAATATTACGTATACGCAACTTTTTTCCCACAATATGTGGACGTATACGTAATATTCAATTCATAAAAAATAAATTAATGGTTTGTTGATAAAGAAAACACAAATACAACAAAAATACGACAAAAGTTATTAAATAATAATGAAACAATTAATTGTTATTCTGACTTATTACGTATACGCAGTGTAATCTGATTTTTTTCATTTTATTGCCCATTAGAAATTAACAAAAATTAAATTTGTTGTTTTTGATTATTTTTATTAAAATAATTTTTAATTGTAACCAAATTAGTTTCAAACATATATTACACATACGTCGTATAGCAATTAAAAAATTATATATTTTTTTTACTTTAAATATTTAAAAAAAATTAAATTTCAAATAAATCGTATAAATGAAGAAACATTAAAATATAAAACAAAAATAGATATATGTACATATGTATGTACATAGCTATTTCTGTATGCTTTTAAGTCTTTTATGGATTACACATTCAACTGTTGGCCTGCATATGGTGCGCTTAAGTATGTGGTCGAAAGACCTGTTTTCCAAAAGTGACATATTGCACAAGGATGCGCCACATACGTATAGTATACATACACAGACACACACACACATATACAAACAACACTATAAAAGCCACTTTTTGGAGTGCTCCCCGTCTCAAATGCATTCGGTTCGCCGGCTCGCATTTTATTTAGCCGGCCGGCAAAAACAACAAAACACTCTTTAAAGCACTCACTAGCTTTCAGCTGTATTTGATAGTCTCTTCCCTGGCTTTCTCTTAGAAAATCTGTCTCTCTTCGTCATCGAATTGATAGTCTTTATCGAACACGTTGTGCCCATTTGTTTACTTTCGTAAGCTTTTACCTTGAAAACTCATTAAACTCTTAACCTACTAGTTGTCGCTGTATTGGCTTCGAGCTTATCTTCCAGTCTGTCAAACATGCGGCTTGATTATTCGAGGCATGGCTCGAATTTATGCTCAGAGACTTAGAAAAAAAAACAGCTGTTGTTGTTGCCAGTGTTGTTGCGGCTGCGACTGCAGCTGCGGAACGAATTAAGATTATGACATCATCAGCAGAAGTGGCAACAGTATATCAAGCAACCAGTTTTACCAGGGATAACGAGAAGCAGCTTGGGATAGCTTTTTAATTTATTATTTATTTAAATGAAGATACTTTCTGAAGTTTTTAATTTCAGTTTTGAAATTAATTTTAAATTAAATTTAAAATTAAAAAATTATTATTTTTAAAATAATATCATATATTGATTATCATATGAATTATTTTAATATATGTATAAAACTATTTAGTGCCATCTTAAGAACCGGTTTTAAAAGCCATTTAAGAAAGCTGTACTTTAATAAATTATTTTATAATTTATTTTTAGTAAGAGTAGACTGCTTGGGCCCTAATATATACATTTTTTAAAGTTTTAGCCCTGGTCTTTAGTTTTTTTAGGTATAGCAGCAACAAACACATTCAATATAACTACACAGTTGAGCGAGCTTTAAGAGCACAGGCCCTTGGAGGTTTTCCTTTATTTCTCTTTTTTTTCTTCTTGTCTCTGAATTATTTACCGCATTTTCATTTATTCCTCGTACACAGCTGATTGGTTGTTGTTGCTAGTTTGTAGGGCAAGCCGGCTGGAGAAGCAATTAGCCAAGGTTTCTGAGTTTCAGAGAGAGGACGAGTGACGTGTTCACGGTGGCGTATGCGTGATATGTACATATGTACAATGTATGTGCCAGTCATGTATATGCGAAGCCCAACTTATGCCACTCGCCTCTCAACGCCCACGCCCACCCAAAAAACGTGCTTGCCCCAATGCTGACCGGCTTTTTGGTCTCTTTTCGTTGCTCTTAGCCGGAAAAAGAGCGTGAATCGGCTCTCGAGAGATTCTAACTCGTGCTTATTTGCCTTTTGGGCCTGTTGGGGTTTTCGAGTTCACTTCTAGTTGAGACGTTTATCTGTGCGGTTGTTTTGTATTCGCGATTTGCGGCATATACATTGAGAAAATATACACCCATATATATATATATATATATATATATATAGAAAGAGAGCAGACAGACAACCACACGAGAGGAAATATTGTTATTTTTGTTTCTGTGAATAGCTTTGTTAAATTTGAATTACTCGTTTCGTTCGCCATACCAATCAAGAATGCCATGTGCTCGAGCAAAGGCGCAAATTGAAATTGAATAACCGAAGAAAGGAAGCTACAGAAGCAAAATAGCAAATAAAATCTAGAGCCAGAGCTAAAAGCCAGATAGACATCAATATTGAAACGGCTAACGTCATCGGCCATTTCAATCTACAAAAGACCAATATCAAAAGCAACAAAATAAGGCCAACCGAAGAAGGCCAGAGGTGCGTGTGAGTGTGAGTGTATGTGTGTGCTTGGGTGAAAAATCTATAAGATTTTTATACGAATAAAGCAGCTTTCGACTGTTTACTCCTGTCGCCAGACATATGTCAGAGTTCGAATAGGTCACACATATTGCAGGGCCAATACTCTACAACTCCAAGCTCTACAAACGGAACAAAAACGGCAGCCAAACAAAACACCAAAATACTAACAAACCAATAAATATACTCATAAGTACACGTTTCATAAATCGCGATTCCGGAATCGGTGTTTCGTAGGAAGAAGTAGGGAGTCGATTCGCAAATCGAACTAAAACCGCTTTGTTTTATTCAAAATTGCAGAGCCAGGGCAGCGACCTAGCACTAGTCAACCAGCAGGCACAGGCGCTCATCCGTCAGGCAGACGCCCGCAACCGACAGCTGATCGAACAGGACAACGCTAGCCTGAACCGTTCGTGGCAGGACCTGGTGCACAGCTTGGAGCAGCGAAGGGACAACCTGCAGCAGTTGGCCGAGCACTGGGACGGATTCGAGAACAGCCTGCACGGCTGGGAAAAGGCTCTTGGTCGCTTGGAGGATAAGTTCCGCAATGTCGACCCAACTGTAAGATCCCGACGTCATTTGGAAGATACAAAGAATGCCATTCAGGTGAGTGCCGCAACACCTACGATGTTCGAGGTCATCTAGTCTTAAGAAAGATTAGGCATCTTTGTAAGTTCTTTTGTCTTAAATGTCAGCAGAATCGTTGAAATTTATTACCCAAAAATGTAAATTCAAGTCCAAACATTTCTGTTTCTGTAATAGTTGTTTCTAGACTTGTATGGCACCCATTCATTCATTCATTTAGTTTTGTTGTCGCCACAGCCGCCCTTCCTGGGGGGCTTATGCTTACATACATATGTCGAATATCTGCACACATACCCGTGCATTTTGGCACGAAAACACAGATACAATAGTCGGATACATATATATCCATCTAACATGCCGCCATCAAGTTCATGGTCACGTTTTCGACCGGAGCTTGCGCTCTCTTAGCTCAGACCCGCTCTCGCGGCTCTTCCAAACCGGAGCTTCAAAAAAGCTACAGAGAGTCAAGGCATGTCCAAATATTCGGCTTAATGAATGTCGTGAATGATTAACACGGAATGCCATTAAATCACAATAATCAGCAGTGAAGCAAGAGAACCAGCCCATTCTAACTTTCGGTTTCTTTTGGTTTTTGTTATTATTTTGGACACCCCATGATTGATGACCCACAAATCACATATGAGCTTTTCCAAAACTGTATTTTAATGTAATGTTTTAACACTCAAGGTAGCAGTGTTTACTAGATTTAGTTATCAGCGGTGATTTGAATGATTTTTCGTCGAGTGAGATCATTGTTTAAGGCGATAATAGCCCCACGTTTGTTTACAATCTGACAACTATAAATAGCACGTACACAGTTACTAACAAAATTCTGGCCCACCTCAACGGGCTATGGCGGCGGGCTTTCAAATCGCATTTCAATTGAAGCGATTTCCAGCCATAAAAGCCGGGCCTGGCCATATCTAACTAACGATGTTGTCATACATAGACAGAAACCCAAAAACTCTATGAAGTAAAAATAAAAACAAAGTAAAGGCTTAGATTCTGCCGCTCCAAATGAGTCTATAAATTTTATTTATTGTGGTTTCTGCTTATATCATTTTGTCGATCTTCCAACCTCAAGCTCCAAAAGTTGTCAGGTCCAGTCAACAACTTTTATTTTCATTTATCAATAGCGACCTTGCCGAAACTGGAAATGAAATATTGAAAATTGGGAAGCGAAATAGAGAAATACAATTGGATAAACCAATAACACTTATGTTTATATTTTCACTAACTTTTTTTTAGGAACTGCGTGAAGAATCAAATCAACTTAAATCATCACATAAAGAAATCGAGGCGCTCTCTAAATCCATCCTCACATTCCTTGGGGAAGTACACAAACCCTCGGCGGAGGCCATACAGGCCAAAGTGGATAAGTTAGTTGAACAACAAGACAAGTAAGTACACATTTTTCAAGCCTCAAGCCCTACCAACTACCCAACTACAGTGTGTTAAACTATGCGTGACATGATCCACAAAAAAAAAAAAAACGATAAAAACACCAACCCAAAACCCAAACAAAACGCAAACAAAGGCTATGATCGAAAACATTTAATTCCGGAAATTGAATTGGCTTGCATACATTATATGTCTGTATAGATAGAGCTGCCAAACTTGTTGCCTAATGAAAATTAATGTCAATTGTGGGAACTTAACTGGTTACAGTTGGATACTCGATGAGTGATCACATATGTAGATGTTTATATCTTCTTATAGAGAGTGAACAGAACCTTAATAATAAGAGTAATATTTCAGTTTCTTGCTTAACTCATTGCCTTTTTTAAGATATTATCTAAAAGAGAAATTTTTTGTTCTATAGGGTCTTTCAACCTTTGCCCAAGTGGCTTGACTTGTTCAGCCCTAAAAATGCCATCTTATTATTATTATTGTTGTGTTGCCCAACAAAAAAAAAAAAAAAAAAACTGACGTCAGACCAACTGTTACGCTTCGTAGTCGCTGGCATTACGTAAGCCGCGGCTTATAGTTTTCAGCTCCTCTCTTTGGGGCTTCATTTCCCGAAACAGTAACATTAATATCAAGTTCTGGGAATTGTAACAGCCTAAAAAGTGCCTTTATAGCTATTTTTACTTAAAATTCTTTTTAGTCATGGGGTTACCCCTTTTTTTGATAGAACTATGCCAAAGCTTCAGCCTTATCGCAAGTAATATATGTATACTTGTTTGACGCTTCCCGCGGTTGTGCCTTGATAAGAGCCAGCCCGCAATCGAAGAATTCCTTCGCCGTGCTTTACGGAAATGCTTGCTATTAATTCTTTTGTTACCTGGCGCTAGAACAACCACGAAACTGTGCCAATATGCCAATTCATTTAGCCGCTGCCAATGATTCTTTCTATTTTTCTTGGCCAAATTGGTTGTTGCTGTCATCACGTGCCCATGGCTGGCAACATGTTGCCGGCAACATTCTTTGCGCCGAACTCACCACACCTGCCTATCACGTAAACAGTGCCCAGACTTTTCTCCCCTTGGCCTTTCTCACTGACACAGTTTTTGGGGCGATCTATGGCCCCTTTCTCCCTCGTATATCTGTCTGCTGCTGTATTTTTGTTAGCATTGTCTTTTTTTTTATTTTTATACACATTTTCTTGACTTCCTGACAGCAGTCACGCCGGTCTGTTTGAAAAACGAGATCAGCAGCTGTTCTTATAATTTCTCTTGAGCTTCTATGTGCGTAAATTTTCAAAGAGGCTTAATGTTTTGACTGATGCCATGCCATGACGTTTTCCATACAAATATTTCATATAATTTTTTTGACTTTTTCCGGCAAATTATTCTGCCAATTAAACCAATCATTTTACGCCAAATTTGTCTTTTAATAAAGACATATTTTCCCAAATATATCCCTAAAAATGTTTTGTACACATTCCTTTAATTGTTTTCTTATTCGAATGTGGCTGTCCAAAACTGAACAAATAAACTATGCCATCATCGGGCTGAAAAGAATGATCTAATATACCTCCCGGCAGCATGTCATCGATAATTATATAGTCAGAATCGAGATATAATATATATCCTTTAAATGCGTCGTGAAATGTTAATGCATTTACACACTTGATATAAAAATACATTGTTTCGACTGTCTCGGAGAGACATGCAAAAAACTAATCAGCTCAAGACATTAGATATTGCGTAAGCTTTTTGCATTTTGTGGGATTTAATAATTTATTTTTAACGATTTTGTTGTGTATCCAAAAGATAGCAATAATTAACTTCATTAGCAAATATCATATATTTACTGACCAGAGGGATATTCTTATTCTACTTGAAGATATTCGTGCCAAAAAGCACTCGAGAACAAATACGTGAAGCGAGGCAGGCAAAATGTAAACAAATGCCAAAAAATCATAAAAAAAAGAGTAAATAAAGTGGCACAAGTGAAAATTGAAATTTGTTGCTTGACTTGGGTGACTTCATCGTTGAGAAACGGCTAAAATAAAAAGAAATCAAGTGTGCGAAGTCATTTGAATGGAATGATAATTGAACTATGGCTGATTCATAGCCTTTTTCAAAAGCTAACTGAAAAATATAAATATTCAAACTAACATGAATCTATGCTGGGATTATGCATTTGCATTTGCCAATTTGTATATCAAAGAGAGAAAATCAAAGCCTAACAACAAATAATAATAAATAATAAAAACTTTGCCCAAATGAGGTAATCGCGTAATTATAAGTTTGTTTTTGCCGCTGGCTTTGACACTGTTAAGCTTTAGCAGAGCTCTGTTAGCGCCACACACCACGATCGGCTCTTGCGATTCACATGCTTTCTTTTTCCCCCTTTATGAACACTTTGTAGCCGGCTTTCTTATCTAGACCGGCAAATGAGTATGAGGCCGTTATCAAGAACGGGCCCTGCGTTTGTTTATGCACTTCTTTTATGTGTCTGCCCTGGAAATGTGCCATTTTTCCGGACCATATTTTATTAATTACTCCAGCAAAGCTCGTTACTTTCGGGCAATTTCAATGCCAAGCGCATTCGGCAATAATAATTTTAGTAAACCCCCATGGGTGTGTGTGTTTGTGAGTTGTGGTATGTCGTGTGGTGAGTTTGGGATTTAGCAGTTTTCGTTCTTTTATTTCCGTCTCCCCTTCGGTCGTCGCTGTTAACGAGTCACGATCGACAGCCGACGAAAGCCGAAGCAGCGAAACAGAAAACTTTTTGGCAATTTTTGCGTGCGCTGCGAGCGTTCGCCTTCAGAATGTATTTTGGTTCAGATTTTATTTAGAGTTAGTTGCAAGCGGACGTGTCTCTCAAACTGGATGGCTGGAAACTAAATGATAGAGCAAACGAACGAAGCGACCGCAATACATATACGCATATTTTTAAATCAAATTAATTAACTAAGAAGTAGTATAGCCAGAAAAGCAGCAAAAGCACACACGCCGACAGAAGAGTGGAATACAAAGTGGAAAGGCGCCTTCAAACGACAGAGATGTATAGAATTGGCCTTTCTCCTGGGCTAATAATGGCTCCTAATCGAAACACTTTCGTTCTCCATTTTCTTCTAATTTCATGTTAAAGTTTCGAACGCCGCTTTGTGGATTACCAGGCGTATACGTAACGAGCAGAAATAACCGACAGTTCCAGATATAAATTTATTTCCGCAGTGGCTGCTGCTTGAATTTCCCGGAATTCGAAGGAAATTCAAGCAGTGAGCGCGGGAGCTCCAAAAGTTGAGCACACTTCTGCCTCCGGGCCAAGGAGGTGGGACGTTTGTCGCCAACAAACAAGACCAGTATCGCAGAAGACAGAAGACTGAGCAGCAATTAAAAATTATACCTAATTGCCCGCCACTTACGCACTTGTGGTTATAGTCGTCAAAAGCAAGAGGTGATTGTTTGTGTACTCCAACTGGAAAAAAAGTAGCCAAAATATGGCAGAGTAGAAATTTCCAAGACGTGATTAAGTCATCGCCAGAGTCATCGCCAGAGCCAGAGCCAGAGCCAGAGCCAGAGCCAGAGCCCTCGTAGCATATGCTAAGCAGGCAAAAACCGCAACAATAAGCTCACCGGTCGGTCTCCGGTCTCCGGCCCCTGGAACTCGTAAACCTGCCAGGGTCGTCAGGTGCGCGATGTTTTTGTTTTTGGCGAGAGGCGGAGAAATAGAGAGAAAGAGAATTAGATTCGCACGCGTTTCTACTTTAAACGATGACGTAGTCAAGGCGACAAAAATAGCCGGGCCGCGAATGCTTATCGACGCGAGGGCCTGATTACATTCCTGTCCCCATAATTGATCAAACTATTTCTCGCAAATGTTTTGTTTTTTCGACAAACGTTTCAAGTAAATCAAATATTTTACTTCTTGTTTTCTATTCGTCGAACACGCGCCTGCCTTTCACTTTCACTCGCCTGCCGAGGCATTTCTCGCATATTTTGCCATTTAAATTAGAGCCGCGCACTAAATTTAAATCGTTAATTTGTACAAAATGGCAGCCGCCTGAAAATAGCCGGCGGAGGAAAAATAATTTTCTTTTTCGTGGCCGGGCGTTGGCAATTCTCAAAAAAAAAAAAAAAAAACCCAAACAACATTGAGAACTCACTGTTCGATATTTGTTGGCTGCGAAAAATGACGCCGAAATAATTCTGGCTAGTTTATAGTGTTGATTCCCCGAGTATTTCCGTTGCCAGATTTTCGTCTTCCTTGGCCCGCCGTTTAACAATTAAAACAGAAAATGTTTTCAGCCGATTTCTCGGGCAGTTGGCCTCGGGCCAAGTGTGTGTTGACTTGGCCTCAACTTCGGGCCGCATTTTAGTTCATCAGTCCTCGGCGGCTGTAAAGGGCAGCAAACGTTCCATTAACGAATCTGTCATTCCATGCCAAGTGCAGCTGCCGAAGGCGAACACTTGTTGGTGGTAATGGAACATGTCTACATATGGTACCACACGGCGTATACGTAATGGGTGTGCTGCGCCGCCATGTGCTGGAATTATATCTCGAATGGGATCATTATTACTCATTGATTCTTTCTGCTGACTGCATCCTGATGCCAGTCTTATGACGTCAGCCTGTCAGAGGCCAAAACTGAGACGAACAAAGCATAAATAAATGGGAGGAATACAAAATTAAACATGCGCCGCCGGTAAAAATACACACAAGCTAAAGCAATAACCAAAAACAAGATATATTAAGAGTTGTGCGTGTCCAAACAGTAGCGGGGATTTTATTTTAATTTTATTTTTATTTTGGCGGCTTTTAAGTCAAAACTTTTGGGCTCTCTCCCGTTGTCTCTCCGCGCCACTCAATGGGCTCAAGGCGATTTCGAAAATTATGAGCAATGTACGAATATCTTGTTCGAAATTCATTTTCGAAAAATTGCTCGGCCTCAGGAAAATGTGCACGAGGCGATTCATTTAGAAAACTCTCTTGTAGCCAGACGGCAGCATTAATTTTCACGGAAATCTTCGCAGCCTCGAGGCCAAAGCCCAGTGGATATCATACATATAGACACATATATATTTCGATTATATATGCGCATCTAAAGAATACTGAAAACTTCAGCATTTTCCGAGGAATAACTTTTTCAGGCCCATTTATCTAAAGAGATCTATAGATCTTTGTGTGGACCGAACAGAAAGCCCATCTATACCAGCAAGAAAACCGCGTGGTTTTCACACTGTCCCGAATACACACTATTGCCAGTCACAAGTATAATAGTCCGAACGCCCCCCTAACTGACCATCTCTCTTTTTGCAGATTGAACGACACTCTACGCGAAAAGGAGCAACAGGTTAGTAAGGATCTCGAGGAGATCGAGCAAGTCTTCCGTCGCATCTCGCAGCTGCAGGACAAGCTTAACGCTCTGCACGAGCAACTGCAATCGGTTCACGTCTACGACGAGCACATCGCCCAGACCGAACAGCTCCTGATCACCCTCAACAGCCAGGTGCACCAGGCGGCCGAAGAGAGCAAGTCACTGGTGGCCCAGACCACGGCCCTCTACCAGGCCAAGCAGAACCAGCTGCCGAACGACATTGCCCAAGAGTTTACGGCCCTTGAGCTACTGGCCGAACGAGTCCAGGTGACCATGGAGACCAAAGAGAAGGATTTCAAGCGCGCGAAGACCGTTCGCACCGAATATGTGGCCGGTGTGGACGAGATTCAGCGCTGGCTGCTTCAGGCGGAGGTGCAGGTGCAGGAACGCAGCCTGACGCCCACGCAGATGAAGGAGCTGTTGCAGCGCATCAACCACGAGATCACCGCCATCTATGAACGCTTCACGCTGGTCAAGACTAACGGCCAGCTGATCATCGAGAACTGTCGCAACAGCGAGGAGAAGACGCTGGTGCAGACAACCATCGATCAGTTGGCCGCCTCCCTGGCCCAGGTACGAGGCTGGCTGGACGAGAAGAAGCAGGCGGTGGGTGATAGTCTGGACGCGTGGACGAGGTTCATGAACCTCTACCAGATTGTCATGTCGTGGGCGGCGGAGAAGCGCACCTTCATCGATCAGACGATTGAGCTGCGCACCCTGCCAGAGGCTCGCAACAAACTGAACGACTATGTTACGGCTGTGAAGAGTGTGAAACCGATTGTGAAGCATCTGAGCGAGATGGATAAGGAGCTGGAGCACATCGGCCAGGTGACGACTGTAGGCGATCTCAAGGACAAACTGCAGGAAGCCGAGGATGCGAAGATTACCGTGGAAGCGGTGCTGCTGGAGAGGGTAAAGTGTTTAGGGTCAGGGGATTGCAATCTCGGATTGCGATTCCTTTCCGTAAACCGAACAGGGGGATCATACTTGTTTCTCTTCTACTTTCAAATCCACAGAACTCTCTGCTGCAAGAGGCCTGCGAAGAGTGGGATCAATGTGAACGCAAGATTAAGGATATACGCGCCTGGCACGAAAAGACGAAGCAGAGCCTGGACTCCGCGCAGCAGCAGAAGAAACCGCTGCGCGATCAGCTCGGCTTCTGCGAGAAGACCCTGGCCGACATTAATGTGCAGAAAACGAAACTGAGACTGTCTATTGAGAAACTGGAGGTGAGTATGCCCAACGGCATGCCTAATTTCCGCTTACGATCCCATTCGCAGGTTCATTTCCGCAACGGCATGGGCGGTGATCCGCGCCTGAGCGAAAATGTAGACGATCTGGTGCGCGTGCTCGATGGCTTGGGCGAGCTGGTCAAGGCCAAGTCGCAGAGCCTCGAGCAGACGCTGGCCCAGATCGACGTCTACCAGCAGCAGATGCAGACCCTGCGCCAGCGCATCATCCAGGAGGAGCAGCAGCTGCGCCTGGTGATGGCGCCCACTTACTTGCCGCACGATCGCGAGCGAGCATTAGCCGAGCAACAGGTACGTACCGTCCCGATCTTTTGAGACTTCTAGTAGACCCGATTAGCAAACCAGCTAGTTACTCAGTTTAGGTATCAGATATTGCCAGGATCTCTATAGTAACGTCAGTCAGTCCTTACCCCTGAAATTGATCTCATTTTGTCATTGCTATGAACGTAACGTCATCGCTATGAAAGAAACAGTTGACAGAACAACCAAAGAAGTTATTAACCTTCAACCCGAATATTCTATACTTAATTCTTGGAATACTACTTGATTAATCTTTGAAATCGTTATTCCCTTGCGCTTAATGTGTGCGGGTAGGTCCGAAGAAAAAAGTTGCACGGTGGCTGCGTCTTTAATTTATTTTATTATTTTTTCAAAACAACTATTTCGTATTATCGTTTTTTTTTTTTTTTTTATTTTCTTTTGCGCCAAAATTATATTACGTTTTTATTTTCGGATTCGTTTGATACCATTACATACTGCACATAAATGCACACATAAATCGACATTTACCATACACATCTCATTATTGTGCCGCCTTATGTTGAAACATCGTTCGTCTCTCATTTACAAACCAACCGTGCAGCTCTCATTTTCATACCTCATGCTACCCACAAAACTATACCTCATTGATAGCTAAGCCTATGGTTCTCATCATTTCCAATTGTCACGTGCCGAGTCCCGAAATATATAGCCATCTACGAAACAGAAAAAAAAAACCATAAAACAAAAATAAGTTCTTGTTGTCAGGGCTAGCCCACCCAGAAAAGAAAAGCGAATTCTTCCTCCAGACAGTCACTCTGCGTATTTTTAGACTTAAGCGTTTTCTATGTTTTTTTTTTTTTGTTTTACTTATAAACAAAAAGAACATGTTATGAGGCAGGTGGCCTAGCATTCCCTAGTAGTCTAAATAAATTTTACATTTAATACTAAATTTTAAGTTAACATTGCGAACTGCAATGAGGCGGTAAGTGGCAACTTAGCATTCGATTCGAATTTTGGGACTGTAGCTAATCTTTGTTGAATGGGGGCAGCTCTTGCTATGAGAACTTATTTTGAACTTTGAACCATCACTGACCTCACACACCCACCGTACAGTTGTGAAAAGATATCACCTCACCTCTCATCACATTGCATAAAAAATCGTCACACTTGAAGCACAATTATACATTGAGCTTTGGCTTA
Source organism: Drosophila atripex (assembly GCA_035045925.1). Lineage (NCBI taxonomy): Eukaryota > Metazoa > Arthropoda > Insecta > Diptera > Drosophilidae > Drosophila > Drosophila atripex. The sequence continues at coordinate 14,785,641 of JAWNOP010000070.1, forward strand.
GACATTTAAAAAATACATTATTATTTTTATTTGATTATTTGATTTGGTTTAGACAGCTTAGCCATGCAAACATTTTTCACCAGCAGCTGAAAAGCTCTTTCTCTTTAAAACTCTTCTATCTTCCAAATATAGTAATAGCGAAAGTCGGTAATATTTTAATTATGGTTACGGTTTTAATTTCATTTTGAATTTTATTTTTGACAATTGTATTTCTCTTTATCTTTTCTCTACGTAACTTTTGTTGACTATAAAACAAAAAACAAAATCCTGGTGTCGTTGCGCTGAAAAAAATTGACAAAAATCTTGCAAATAACTAATCACGAACATTATTCTATACTAATTGTAATTAAACTTGTCTCTGGGCTTTGCTCGCTTGCCTGCTGTGCTACTTACCAATCTGTGACTAATCCGACGTAACACCACCCACCCTCCCATTTAATACAAAATCCCTAACCCCCTCATACATGATAAACACACATGGGTACTGCTTACTTCTTCTATATAAATCGAAATGCCGAACATGGTTGATGGTCGCTTATATTGTATCTTTCCCATGGCGTATAATGTGCTCGCTGTTTCTAAATTACCATAAACGAATCTCGATATATATATATGCTGACATCTTTTGTATTTCTTCCTTATATATATATACGATATATATTCGATATCTGCCCTCATGCCAAACATTTCTCAAAAACTCTCTCTTAAAAACATGCACCATATACATATATGAAACCAAACCAAAAACCAATGTATAAACAATAGGCATGCCGGGAACGTGTCAAAAATCTGCATTCGAAAATAACCGCACGTAATGAGCGCATCAAGTTGTTAATACATCGCGGCACGCCGGACGATGCCAAGCTAGAGATTTAGGATGCCGTACCCTTAACACCTAAGTTAAGCCAATCTAGGACTAGATCAAAGCCAAAGCAGCCACCCCGGCGTCTTACGTTTGTCATTGCCACCGATCTCCTTCTCCCGGGTGCGGTGGCTCCTTGCCAAACAGTGAACTGCCGTCACTACTCAAATAACAGAGATTACATGACCCGTGTTTAAGCTTATAAATTTATCCTATATACTTACTACTATATACTATTATAAAGATTTAATTAAACTATCAAATTATATATTTTTTAAAATGCAAAATCGCCCCTATGAGTTATTATTATTTGTTAGGGAGTATTAGGGAACATAGGGTAGCTTAGTCTTGAATAGCCTTGAATAGACCTAGACCGACCCCCCTCTGAACCCCCTGACAAACATAAAAAGCTAACGTTTTTGGCAAATCTTCCCCCCATCTCTCCCACTCTCTCTCTCTCTCTCTGTGTCACTCTGATACGTGATCCACGATGAACAATTAGGCAATGCGAGAATCAATCGATGGCATGCAGCAAGTCTACGATGCGACAGCGCGAAAGTCCTACACGCTGGATCCCCATTCAGTGGTGACCACTTCATCGACTGTCTCGTTGCTAATGAAGCCATCGGCGGCAGCGGGTCTGACCTATGCTGAAGTGTTGTCGGGACATGCGAGTCCGGTAAGCAGCGCCAATGAACCAGTAACGACGAAGCCCCAATCAGAACGAACAGACCCCGCAACGACCACAACCACAACGACCCGGCAACAACACACGACCCAGAACCAGAACCAGAACCAGACCATAATTACGACCACCACCACAACAACGACAACAACAAAACGTACGCACGGAGATGAATATTTCGAAAGTCCTTCTAATCCGCACGAACTAAATGGCAGCGGTACCGCCATCGTTACCACAGCCATTTATGAGCGCCAACAACCAGTTACACCACCCATCGAGACCAGCACGACTACAGTTCCTAGCACAACGACCACGATTCCTACCAACCCCAACACTCAGTTTATCGAAAGCGAACAGCAGCACCACCAGCACTTTAAAACGGGTAAGAAACTGCAGCCACCGCGTACCGAACGTCGTGGCCGGTCGCCGAGACGTCGGCGGGAACCCCCCCAACCGCAGCCACGAGCAGCACATCAGCCCACTATTGAGGCGCCACTGGAGCAAGAGCCCCAGCAGGAACATCTCTTCCTGCCAATCGCTGATCGCACGAGATCCCGTAGCCCCATGTGGGTGCCCGGTTCGACTTCCTATGCGGAGGTACTCCGCGGAATGGAGCTCGAGCGACTGAAGGCCGAACAACTGGCTGCCCAGACCGCTCAGGGGCGCACGGAACTGACCATTCAGGATGTGGTGGATGCCAGTGCTGCAGTTACGCGAAATATTTACGTCCCCCAGCCGGAACCAGAACAGCCCATTGAGGAACAACAGCAGCAGTATATTGGCGAGACCATCGCCGATGTTGCGTTTTCTCCCGCACAGCCGCAACAACCGACTCTTCCACAACTTCCCCAGCAAGCGAAACCCCTCGATAACTACGAAGTGCATATGACAGCTGAGGAGATAGCAGCGACCTATTTGCAGCCAGATCCGCAGCTGTACCAGACGATGTACGAGAACGTGGCCGACAGCGGTCAGTGGGGCTATGTGCCGGAGGCAACAGCGCCAGCTCAACAGCAGCCCGTTCAGCAAAACTACTACGAGCAGATTATGCAGATGCAGTACCCGATACAGTATCAGCAGGTGACTGTGCCGCCAGCGACGACCCAGTACCAGCTATTAGCTGGATACTATCAGCCAGTAGCCCAGACCGAGGGTGGCTATCCCGCAGTTTATTCCACTGAGCCGAACCAGATCTACTATGCCCAGCAGGCCACAGAATACGGGCAGGAATATCCGCCCCAGCACCTGGCGCAACAGCCACAGCAGCAGCCCGTGCAGGACTACCAGCAGGAATCAGTGGAGCAGACCTATCTGCCTGATCCCTACCAAGTGGACAACACTTTGTCGCTCAACTCGACAACAGGCAACAGCGTGCTGGATCGCGTTGTTACCACACTGGCCTCGATGGTCCAACAAAGTGCGGAGCCCTTGACCACTAGCACCCAACAAATCCAACCAGCTGTGGTTGAAAGCGAGCCCCCAGAGCCCCAGTACTACATCGAAGAGCATGTCCACCTGCTGCCGGCTGTAGAGCCGCAGGAGTTTGAGCTGAATGAGCCCAGGCCGGACATCACCTTCGGCCAGTTCGATGTGGATGCTATTGAGGCAATACCAGCGGAAGAGCCCACTGTGTCTCAGACTCTTGAAAATGTAACCACCACTAGCTATGAGACGACAATTGCCCCAGAAGAGATACAGCCAACTGTGATACCACACCAGACTACCGAAATAGTTTCCGTTCCAGATGCCCCTCAGGTACCCAAGGACCCTGAAACTGTCATTGTGCGTCCCCAGGACCAAAGGCAAAAGAATATTCAAACTCGGCCCCAGGACATCAGTACTGGCAGCACATACGCCGAAGTCCTTTTCGGCCTCCAGCATAGAGATAATCCAGTTTTCCAGCCATCCAGTCAGCAACACATACCAGTGCGCCTCACGTCCTCGCCGCCCTTGCAACGGAATTCAGATGAGACAACTTTCACAACGACTACAACTACAACTACTACTAGAGTAGCAAACCAGCACGGTAGACGTTACGAAAAATCACCAACCTGGGAGCGTAAGGATGACACTTTTGAGTCGCGGTCCTCAAGAACGAAGAGAACGCGTCATGAGCCTCAGCCGGAACCATTGCCGATCAAACAGACTCACAGGAAAGACCATAAGACAGGCAAAAAGCCATCTCCAGCTCCTGAAGCCAACGGAGTTAGCGCGACGGAAACTAAGCCCAGTCCGGCACCGATCCAGTTGGAGCCCCCCAAACAGCCTGAGACCAAATCTGGCAAGTCGAAGAAGCAGAAAAAGACCATTGACCATGAGACAGTGCCAACTGTGGAGACTCAACCTGAACCAGCTGCCACTAAGCCAGTGCCATCCAAAAGGGAAAAGAAAACATCCCCTGTTTTGGATAAAAAGCAAACTGTGGTCGAGAAGACTGTGATAACAACTACCAAATCGGTTGAAACTGCTGTTAACCCTGCTCCGGTTGCGGAATCTGTTCCTGCCCCATCTAATACCGAAAAGAAATCCAAACAAACCAAGAACGTTCAAACTATCAATGTGGAAACTAAAGAAACTGCACCAGTTCCCCCCGCTAGAAAGGAAAAGAAACCAAAGGAACAAAAACCCAGCTCCAAAGCTGTTGAGCCTATCATTGAAAAGGTTCCAGTTCAACCGGTTGAAGCTGACCTTAAAATTGAGGCTACGCCGGAAGTGAAGCTGCAAACGGAAATAATCGTTGAAAAGACGGAAACTGTTCCATTGCCACCCACTAGAAAGGAAAAGAAACGGCCCAAGTCTAAGGAAGCAGTGCCAAAGGCTGTGATCAACACTAAGGATATTTCTGTTGAGCCTGTGATTCCAGCTAAGGATATTTCTGTTGAGCCTGTGGTTCCAGCTAAGGATATTTCTGTAGAGCCTGAGTCGTCAGCCAAGGATATTTCTGTAAAGTCTGAAGCTCCAGAGAAGAATATTTCTCCAGCCAATAATATTGCTGTACAGCCTGAGGTTCCAGTCAAGGTTGATATTGTTGTAGAGTCTAAGACCACCGACAAGGATGTCTCCGTAGAACCTGAGGTCCCCGCTAAGGATATTTCCGTAGAGCCTGTGGCTCCAACCAAGGATATTTCTGTACAGCCAGAGGCTCCGGTCAAGGACGTTTCTGAAGAGCCAAAGGCTCCATCCAAGGATATTTCCGTAGAGCCTGTGGCTCCAGCCAAGGATATTTCTGTAAAGCCTGTTAACAAGAAAGAAAGAAAACACACTAAGAAGGATGCCAAGCAGGATACAGTGGAAGTCTCTTCTGAAGTACGTCAGATCACAACTGAAACGACAGACACCACTCCTCCGCCCCCTCAGGTGGTCAGCTCCATCGATATTGGCGAAACCATTATTGAAGGAGAACCAACAGTAACTACATCTACAAATACCATATCTACGGAAAGTGGAACGACTACCATTACAACGCGAACTATTACCAAGCATATAACCAAGCGTATCGTGAAGCGTATTGTGGATGGAAAGGAGGAAATTGTGGAGGAGGACGTTATCGATGATTTGCCGGAGGAGAATATTTCAGTTGAGCAGTACAACCTGCCCACTGTTACAACCACAAGCAGCGTGGTGCCTGTTGATGTGTCCGGATTTTCTGCAGCCCAAGATACAATTGTGCAGCAAGGATCGATTACCAAGACGGTTATAACCAAAACAAAACGAATCCTAAAGCGCATTAACGAAGTTGGGGAGGAGATCATCGAAGAGGTCTTTGAAGATGAGCCTGAAGTAGAGCGCGATGTTACCCTGCTTCCAACCACAGTTGTAACTACCACGCTTACCAGCACTGAGACGCAGCCAAGTTCCTTGGAAATCATCGAGGATGTTGCTCAAAATGTTGTGGAAGACGTTCTAAAACAGGCTGAGGAAATAGCCCAGCCGAAAATATCTGACGAGACGCCAGTTCCTGCTAAACCTGAAATAAAGAAGGAAGCCGTGGCTCCCATAGTAGAAAAGACGGAGCAAACGAAGCCGAAAAAGCCTGCTAGAAAAGACAAGAAAAAGCAGAAGAAATCTGAAAGTGACGAGGTTGCTCCAATTGTCGAGCCGCAGCCAAAAATAGAAATTACAGAGCCCCTGAACGTAACAAGTGCAATTAAAACTGATAGTAACCCAACTATTTTGTCTGAGGAAACGGCGGTTAGTGATGATGGCCTCATAAAGACCACGGTCATCCGTACTACCAAAATCGTTAAGAAAATAAACAGCAGCCAGCAGGAAAGTCAGGATATGTCCTCATCAACGCATTCAGATGTCCTGTCATCGGTTAGCTCCCAGTCCGAGGAGCCTGTCGAGCCTCCCAAGGTAGTTAAATCGGAAACCAATAGCCGAGAAATCAGCGATGAGGGCGTGGTGAAGACAACCAAAACGACCACCACTAAAACCATCAAATCTCCAAAGGCCGAACCAGTACTTGTCGAGCATGTTTTGGACGTACCAAGTGTAAAGGAAGAGGTCTCCCCAGATGCTGAAGACAATGTAGAAGGCGGTGTCATAAAGACAACTATTGTTCGCACCACCAAGATCGTTAAGAAAATCTGCCAGGAAACTGAAATTAGCGAGACAGGCAGTGAATCGGAATGCTCGCTACCAATTGTCGATACAATCATTCAAGATGCTCCAGTAGTGGCGGAATCAGTTACGACTGAATCGAATGGTGAAGGCATTACTAAGACCACTACTACGCGGACAACGAAGGCGGTAAACAAGAACGTTTTCAGCGAAAGTGTGGATATCGCTTTCAACTCATCAGATGCTCCAGAAGAAACAACTGCACCTGTGGAGAGTCCTAAGCAGGATATAGCCATCGTCGCAACTGCTGTGGAGGATAAGCTTTTATTCCAACCCCCAAGCGGTGATGTACCCCAGACGACCCCAATTCAGTCAACTCTTGTTGATTTTATCGAAGCTGAGAAAAATGCCTCCATGAAGCCTGTTCAGCCGGTGAAGGAATTGGTGGCTGAGGAACCTGTTCAGTTGGCTATAGCCGCGGAACCTGAGTCTTCTATTCCTGGTGATGTGGTTAAGACCACAATCGTGAGAACGACGAAAATTGTCAAGAAGATCGCTCAAAACTCGGAACAACAGAGTCTTGAAGAGACCATACCCGACGAGGAACCGCAAAACCCCGAACCTGTGCAGGCAGTAGAAGACAGCAGTGGTGGTGTAACTAAGACTACAACCGTGCGTACGACGAAAATCGTTAAGAAACTGAACGAAGATGGCGAGACAACCACTGAAGAGAGCAGTACTACCAGTGACCCGATTATCGTTCGTGAAGCGTCTCCAGCGATCTCGGAAGTCCCCAGCGAAACCTCAACCGTATCTAGTCAAATCGATGGCGCAATCATCAAAACTACGACAATCCGCACAATGCGCATTACGAAGAGGATAACGAATGATGGACGCATACTTTTGACGGAAAGCGAAGCGCCCAGTGACGTTGTCGTCACATCGAGTATTGAAATGCCCGATCAAAGACCCATCAGTCCGATAGTTTCTTCGCGTGCCTCGTCTCCGGCTGTGACGCCAAGCAGTGAATTTAGGCTTGATAGTTTGGGTGAAAACATTCAGATAGGAGTGAAGGATAGTCCGACTGGGGTTAAGGTTATTGGCATCGAGACGAGCACAATTGAGTTGCCGAAGTTGGGCGAAAGCAGGACAAACGGGGCTGTGAACGAGACAAATAGCATTACCACTACTACGACTACTACCAAGAATACGATACTTACGACTACGCAACGACGAAGCTTCGAAACCGAAGATGGCACAAATGTTCTTTTCGTGGGAGAAGGCATTGACGGTGCCTTCCCACCCGGCACAGTGCAGAAGATTTCCCTTATTACTCACGAAGAAAAACTGAAGACACCTATCGTGAAAATGCATCTTGATTTTCCGGAGGTCAGTCTTCAGGTGACAGAAACTGTGACCGAGAATGTGGAGTCCCTGAATAGAACTGCCGATTCCAGTGTGAATACAGTTGTTGAAGTAGTCGAATCGTCTGAGCCAGAAATCACTGATGTACAAGAACCCATAGTAGAGCCCCTAGTAACCAAACATGTCGAAGAGCCTGTCCCAGTAGATGACCCGAAGAGTAGCCAGCCTATAGCAGCCACTGAATTAAGTCCTGAAGAACAACAGTTGTTTGAGGACATTCAGAAGAAGCTATCCAAAAAAGATAAGAAAAAGCGTCCCGCTATTCCAGAAGCGTTTATCAAGCAAGAAACCGTGCAGGTTCTTACAGAGGAGAGAACAGGTAGTGCAGATATTGTTGTAGATAATGTTCTAATTAATGTTGTTCCGCCCCTAGCTGGGCTAGATGCGTTAGTTTCTAATATTTCTCAGGACGAGTCCTTGGTCTCAAGTGTCAAGACAATCGAAAGTGGCAAATCCGATGTTCTTAACCAAGAACTATTAGGCAAAGTGACGTCAGTTTCCGATGTAGCTTCTGTTCCATCCGACCCAGAAGTCCAAGTCGATATTTCCCTAAATAGTGTTCCGGATCCAGAGAAACTGCGTTTCAACATTTCGCAAGATGCGGCATTGACCTCTATCGTCAAGTCTATTGAGCACGCCAAGGCAGATGTTCTTTATCATGAAACTTCCGAAATAGATCCAGTTTCCCAAATTGTCCCTGTTCAAGTAGAAGACGAAGTAAAAAGTCCATCTCAAACTCAGCCCAGCCCTGCCCTCACTAATAACTCTAATCAAATTGCTCCTGCCAATCCAAGCGCATTAATAGCTGTGGCTAACTCGGTAAGCACTTTAAATACAATAACTAACATTCAGCCAATTTCTTCATTCGAAAAGATATTTGAAGTTCCCAAATTTGATTTAATTAAGTTTATAACTGCTGAGGGTCAATATCACATAATTAATTCTAAGCCAGATGAAGTCAGTGCACCAACCCCATTAGAACAATCTGCTGTTAATATTTCGTTACCAAAGACGGTAAGCTTTGAAGACGAAAAAGAGATAAATACAAATAGCGTCAGTCAACAAACTATTCCTGCTATTTACAACTGGGAAGTTCCTAAGTTCGATGTCATATCCCAAAGCAAGGCCGAAGCTTTGCTTAAAATTGAAGAGTCCAAACCTGTTCTTCCTGAATCAATTGAATCTGATAACACTGAACCAGAACCTCACCAGGATATTACTATTGTCGAACAAATATCTGAAACGGAGCTTATTGATATTCATCAAAATAAGACGATTAAATCTGAAACCACAATAGTCGAAAAGCTCAGCGAGATTCCTGTCACGGAAGAGCCTGAAAAGAAACCTGAGGAGCCAAAGGTATCTGAAGCAGAACCCATTGTGGAGGAGCCAGTTGCCGATGAAGCCAAAACCGTTACAATTGTAACCACCACCACAGTCACCACCGAAGAGGTTAAAGAGGTTCCTGTTCCTGAGGAAATCAAAAAGCCAGAAGAGACAAAGAAACCAGCCTACGCCGGTCTGCCTGTCGACGATTCATCCAGCTCATGGATGGATGTTTTGAATGAGCCCATGAACTTCTCGGATGAAGATGAACCAGTTTCTGAGCCCCAAAAGGAGGTTACTATTGTCGAAGAGGTATCCGAACCAGAACCGATTATTGAGGTGCCTGTTATCGATGAAACTAAGACCATCACCACTGTAACCACGACCACATTAACCACCGAAAAGGTTAGTGAGATTCCTGATCCTGAGGTAATCAAAAAGAGTGAGGAACCTGAGAAGAAGCCTGAGGAGCCCAAGAAACCAGCTTACGCCGGTCTGCCTGTTGACGATTCATCCAGCTCATGGATGGATGTTTTAGATGAGCCCATGAACTTCTCGGATGAAGATGAATCCGTTTCTGAGCCTCAAAAGGAGGTTACTATTGTCGAAGAGGTATCCGAACCAGAACCGATTGTTGAGGTACCTGTTATCGATGAAACTAAGACCATCACAACTGTAACCACGACCACAGTAACGACCGAAAAGGTTAGTAAGGTTCCCGTTCCTGAGGTAATCAAAAAGCAAGAGGAACCTGAGAAGAAGCCTGAGGAGCCCAAGAAACCAGCCTACGCCGGTCTGCCTGTTGACGATTCATCCAGCTCATGGATGGATGTTTTGGATGAGCCCATGAACTTCTCGGATGAAGATGAATCCGTTTCTGAGCCCCAAAAGGAGGTTACTATTGTCGAAGAGGTATCCGAACCAGAACCGATTGTTGAGGTGCCTGTTATCGATGAAACTAAGACCATCACAACTGTTACCACGACCACAGTAACCACCGAAAAGGTTAGTGAGGTTCCCGTTCCTGAGGTAATCAAAAAGCAAGAGGAACCTGAAAAGAAGCCTGAGGAGCCCAAGAAACCAGCCTACGCCGGTCTGCCTGTTGACGATTCATCCAGCTCATGGATACATGTTTTGGATGAGCCCATGAACTTCTCGGATGAAGATGAATCCGTTTCTGAGCCCCAAAAGGAGGTTACTGTTGTCGAAGAGGTATCGGAAACTAAACCAATTGTTGAAGTGCCTACTATCGATGAAACTGAGACCATCACCACTGTAACCACGACCACAGTAACCACCGAAAAGGTTAGTGAGGTTCCCGTTCCTGAGGTAATCAAAAAGCAAGAGGAACCTGAAAAGAAGCCTGAGGAGCCCAAGAAACCAGCCTACGCCGGTCTGCCTGTTGACGATTCATCCAGCTCATGGATGGATGTTTTGGATGAGCCCATGAACTTCTCGGATGAAGATGAATCCGTTTCTGAGCCCCAAAAGGAGGTTACTGTTGTCGAAGAGGTATCGGAAACTAAACCAATTGTTGAAGTGCCTACTATCGATGAAACTGAGACCATCACCACTGTAACCACGACCACAGTAACCACCGAAAAGGTTAGTGAGGTTCCCGTTCCTGAGGTAATCAAAAAGCAAGAGGAACCTGAAAAGAAGCCTGAGGAGCCCAAGAAACCAGCCTACGCCGGTCTGCCTGTTGACGATTCATCCAGCTCATGGATGGATGTTTTGGATGAGCCCATGAACTTCTCGGATGAAGATGAATCCGTTTCTGAGCCCCAAAAGGAGGTTACTGTTGTCGAAGAGGTATCGGAAACTAAACCAATTGTTGAAGTGCCTACTATCGATGAAACTGAGACCATCACAACTGTAACCACCACCGTCACCACCGAAGAGGTTAAGAAGGTTCCTGTTCCTGAGGAAATCAAAAAGCCAGAAGAGCCAAAGAAACCAGCCTACGCCGGTCTGCCTGTCGACGATTCTTCCAGCTCATGGATGGATGTTTTGGATGAGCCCATGAACTTCTCGGATGAAGATGAATCCGTTTCTGAGCCTCAAAAGGAGGTTACTATTGTCGAAGAGGTATCCGAACCAGAACCGATTATTGAGGTGCCTGTTATCGATGAAACTAAAACCATCACCACTGTAACCACGACCACAGTGACCACCGAAAAGGTTAGTGAGATTCCTGATCCTGAGGTAATCAAAAAGAGTGAGGAACCTGAGAAGAAGCCTGAGGAGCCCAAGAAACCAGCTTACGCCGGTCTGCCTGTTGACGATTCATCCAGCTCATGGATGGATGTTTTAGATGAGCCCATGAACTTCTCTGATGAAGAAGAACCAGTTTCTGAGCCCCAAAAGAAGGTTACAATTGTCGAAGAGGTATCGGAAACTAAACCCATTGTTGAATTGCCTGTTATCGATCAAACTGAGACCATTACAACTGTAACTACCACCACAGTCACCACCAAAGAGTTTATTGACGTCCCTGTTCCTGAGGAAGTTGAAACGTCAAAGAAACTTGAGGATTCGAATCATCTAGTACATTCGCAACTGGAAAAGCCATTGGAAGAACCTATTGATACATGGTCCAGTGTTCTTGAGGATTCCGCTCCTAGTAGCGGTAACATTGCATTCACTTCCAGTTTGTCCGCTGATGCTCCAGAGTTTACACCTTCGTATCTAAGACATTCCTACTCTGACCAGACGCATACCTTCCTTGCCAATGAGCGGGTATACAACGAGTTTATTCCAAGAAATAGAACCGAGGTTGCGGTATTGCCAAAACAAAAAGCTAAGAAAGCAAAGCCGCCAAAACGCCAAAATAAGAAGGCGGAAGTACAGGATGAGGTAAAACCTGCACCGCAAGAGTATGTACAAGAGCCATTCGACATTGTCGGGGATGCTGACAACGTATGGAACAAAAACCGTGATGGAAAATCGTATGCGGACGTCCTTTTGAATTCCCGCGTTGTAGAGGACTCTGTCGCCACTGCACCTGAGAGTCCAACCAAACCTGAAGCCAAATCTGTTGAAGCTAAGCCACCTGTACTCGAAACAAAGAAAAAACAAGAAAAAGTAAAAATTGGGGAGAAACCTAAGCCCGCATTGACTACAGAGAGTGACAAATCAAAGTCCGGTACAGACAGCGAGCAATCAAAATCAACAACTGATAGCGATCTGTCGAAAATTACTGACAGCTCAAAGGAACCATCATCGGATGAGAGAGAAGCTTCAAGCACTTCTGAGATGACATGGTCAGCTCTTGTGCGGAGGCCTGGCGAATGGTCAGATACCACATTGGTCAAGAAGGTAATCTCCCAAACAACAGTTACATCAGAGGAAAAGCCCCGTAAAAAGGAAAAGGAAGAGCCTAAAAAGGTCGCAAAGCCCAAAAAGACAAAGAAGCCGAAGAAACCAATTGTTGAACCGACATCGACCACATCTGAAGATGAACTACCCGAGCCATTGCCTGCCACAATATCAGCTGAGCCTAAACCGTCAGAGCCTGAGGATGGTAAAACTGAAGAAAAAAGCAGTGCATTATCCTGGGCTTCTCTTGTTAAGAGGCCTGGGGAGTGGATAGATAACACAGTTTCTCATATAAAAACAGCTGTATCTACTTCTACTGAGACAACAGAGCCACCGAGAAAAGAAAAACCAGAAAAGGTGAAGAAACAGAAATCCAAAAAGAAGCCAGATGCAAAAATACCAGACTCTGATCCACAGCCTGAAATTCATACTGAACCGATTAAGGTTCAAGATGTTGTCATTGAACCCGAGGATAAGGTTGCAGTCCACAAGTCGGAGGAAACTAGTGGCAATGCTTTCTCTTGGGCTTCATTGGTCAAGAAACCTGGTGAGTGGGTAGACGACATTGCTTCGCGTAAGAAGGCAGTGGAAACGCCCAAAGAGGAACCAAAGGATGAGTCGCACGTCAAAAAACTCCCGAAGGTCGATAAAACAGTTAAAAAGGAAAAACGGATTAAACCCATCAAGCCTGTGGCTCAGGAGGCGAAATACGAACCCGAAATCTTTCCCCCAACATCTGATGAGAGTGAAGTGGTTGAGACACAACAGCGTCCGGATGATAATACTCTTACTTGGGCTAAAATTGCTAGCCAAATTGATCACATGACGGACTTAGCGCCGAAGGAGAAGAAAGAGGTTAAACAACTGCAACCTGAACCTATTTCTAAGGTGAAGCGCCACGACACAAAGACGAAAGTGAAAGTCAGTCTTGCCCCTGAAGTTGATAAAAATCAGAAACCATTGCAAACTTCTTGGTCATCTGTTCTGAGTCATCAGACCACAGAGTTTATTGAAGCTGAAAAGACACCACACAAACCGTCAGCAGATAAACCAAAGAAGAAGGTTGCGATTGTGGAGTTGATTTCTGAGTCTGAAGCACAGAAACCTCAAAAGTCATGGGCTGAAATGATCGACGATGGCCCCGATGAAATTGTTATAGAACAGAAATCCTGGAAAGATTTGATTGAAGATGAAATTGAAATTCCACTTCTTCCTGAAAATGGAGAGGAAGCCAATATAAATACAATTCTCGAGACAATGCAGGAAATGAAATCTAGTTTCGATGATAAATCCACCAGCAATGACACTCATGACCAATTAAATAATGATGTCCATAAAGCTAATGGTCAACAAAAGATTGAAGTTGTCGAAAAGGAACCAAAACAACCGATAATTGTTAGCATACCTGTTATCGATGAAACTAAGACCATCACGACCGTAACGACCACCACAGTAACCACCGAGGAAGTTAGTGAGGTTCTTGCTTCTGAAGAAATCAAAAAGCCAGAGGAACCTGAAAACAAACTTGAGGAGCCCAAGAAACCAGCCTACGCCGGTCTGCCTGTTGACGATTCATCTAGCTCTTGGATGAACGTTTTGGATGAGCCAATGAACTTCTCTGATGAAGATGAACCAGTTTCTGAGCCCCAAGAGGAGGTTACTGTTGTCGAAGAGGTATTCGAAACTAAACCAACTGTTGAAGTTCCTGTTATCGATGAAACTGAGACCATTACCACTGTAACCACGACCACAGTAACCACCGAAAAGGTTAGTGAGGTTCCTGTTCCTGAAGTAATCAAAAAGCCTGAGGAACCTGAGAAGAAACCTGAGGAGCCCAAGAAACCAGCCTACGCCGGTCTGCCTGTTGACGATTCATCTAGCACTTGGATGGATGTTTTGGATGAGCCCATGAACTTCTCGGATGAAGATGAACCAGTTTCTGAGCCCCAAAAGGAGGTTTCCATTGTTGAAGAGGTATCGGAAACTAAACCAATTGTTGAAGTGCCTACTATCGATGAAACTAAGACCATCACAACTGTAACCACCACTGTCACCACCGAAGAGGTTAAGGAGGTTCCTGTTCCTGAGGAAATCAAAAAGCCAGAAGAGCCAAAGAAACCAGCCTACGCCGGTCTGCCTGTCGACGATTCATCCAGCTCATGGATGGATGTTTTGGATGAGCCCATGAACTTCTCGGATGAAGATGAACCAGTTTCTGAGCCCCAAAAGAAGGTTACAATTGTCGAAGAGGTATCGGAAACTAATCCAATTGTTGAAGTGCCTACTATCGATGAAACTGAGACCATTACCACTGTAACCACGACCACAGTAACCACCGAAAAGGTTAGTGAGGTTCCTGTTCCTGAAGTAATCAAAAAGCCTGAGGAACCTGAGAAGAAACCTGAGGAGCCCAAGAAACCAGCCTACGCCGGTCTGCCTGTTGACGATTCATCTAGCACTTGGATGGATGTTTTGGATGAGCCCATGAACTTCTCGGATGAAGATGAACCAGTTTCTGAGCCCCAAAAGGAGGTTTCCATTGTTGAAGAGGTATCGGAAACTAAACCAATTGTTGAAGTGCCTACTATCGATGAAACTAAGACCATCACAACTGTAACCACCACTGTCACCACCGAAGAGGTTAAGGAGGTTCCTGTTCCTGAGGAAATCAAAAAGCCAGAAGAGCTAAAGAAACCAGCCTACGCCGGTCTGCCTGTCGACGATTCATCCAGCTCATGGATGGATGTCTTGGATGAGCCCATGAACTTCTCGGATGAAGATGAACCAGTTTCTGAGCCCCAAGAGGAGGTTACTGTTGTCGAAGAGGTATCGGAAACTAAACCAATTGTTGAAGTGCCTACTATCGATGAAACTAAGACCATCACAACTGTAACCACCACTGTCACCACCGAAGAGGTTAAGGAGGTTCCTGTTCCTGAGGAAATCAAAAAGCCAGAAGAGCTAAAGAAACCAGCCTACGCCGGTCTGCCTGTCGACGATTCATCCAGCTCATGGATGGATGTCTTGGATGAGCCCATGAGGTTCTCGGACGAAGATGAACCAGTTTCTGAGCCCCAAGATGAGGTTACTGTTGTCGAAGAGGTATCGGAAACTAAACCAATTGTTGAAGTGCCTACTATCGATGAATCTAAGACCATCACAACTGTAACCACCACAGTCACTACCGAAGAGGTTAAGGAGGTTCCTGTTCCTGAGGAAATCAAAAAGCCAGAAGAGCCAAAGAAACCAGCCTACGCCGGTCTGCCTGTCGACGATTCATCCAGCTCATGGATGGATGTTTTGGATGAGCCCATGAACTTCTCGGATGAAGATGAATCCGTTTCTGAGCCCCAAAAGGAGGTTACTGTGGTCGAAGAGGTATCGGAAACTAAACCAATTGTTGAATTGCCGGTTATCGATGCAACTGAGACCATCACAACTGTTACTACCACCACAGTCACCACTGAAACGGTCAATAATTCCATTCCCACGGTTATCAAAAAGCAGAAGGTGATTTCAGAAGATGTTAAAATACCTTCACCTAAGGCGACTAATGTCTGGGAATTACATTCATCGTATGCTGAGGTTCTCAAACATACAGTAGATTTTATTGATTTGGAAAAGAAAAATGTGGAAAAACCGCATCATTCAAAAACCTTGTATGTGGAATCCAAGGAAGAAGTAGCCCCCAATGTTGAAGAGCCAGTAAAAAAATCGAAAAAAGCTCAGAAAAAACCGACAGAATCTACCGAGGATATTTCTCCCAGTGGCTATGCTAAGCCCCCAATCGAAGTCGAAGGCAATCCGATAAGAAACTCATGGTCAGCAATCGTAGAAGAGGAGTTTGACGAAACTCTGCCACAGACCAGTGGAACATCATGGTCGACAATTGTGCGACAAGGTATCCAAGAACCATTCACAAAAATATCAAAAATTGATGAGCATGATGATGAGCAAATTCCATCCATTCAAGCTCATGTTTCAGATCTTGTAACGGTTCCTGTGACCCAAGAGGAGACACAACTCCACGGCAATAAAAAACAAAAGTCCAAAAAAGAAAAAAAACAGCCTATCAAGACATCGCAAGACTTTATCAGCCAGGAAAAAATTTTCTCTTCTGTGGTAAATGACAAATCCCAGAAAAAATCAAAGAAAGATAAAATATCAGTTAATGATGATTTTGCTGATGAAGTGGCACAGACAGAAAAAGTAAACACAGAACAATCAACACCTTCATTATCCTGGTCTTCAATTGTATCCAAAACTACTGAAGTACAATCTACTACTGAGACCGTAGCCGTCGATGCTCCTGAAGAAGAGATTGTGGAAGAAAAACCCAAGAAGCAAAAGTCAAAGAAGGAGAAGAAACCGAAGGCAGAACCTATTGTTGAACAAGTGGTGCCAGAGCCAGAAGAACCAATTGTGGAAGTACCAATTGTCGAAGAACCTGTGGTTGAAGTGACACTAGTCGATGAAATAACTCCAGCTCCCGAACCTGAAACTACTCAATTATCCTGGTCCTCCATTGTGTCTCAAACTACCGAGGCAACAACTACTACCGAGACCCATGCCATCGAATCTTCTGAAGAAAAGATTGTGGAAGAAAAGCCCAAGAAGCAAAAGTCGAAGAAGGAGAAGAAACCGAAGGCAGAACCTGTTGTTGAACCTGTGGTGCCAGAACCAGAAGAACCAATTGTGGAAGTACCAATTGTGGAAGAACCTGTGGTTGAAGTGACACTAGTCGAGGAAATAACTCCAGCTCCGGAACCTGAAACTACTCCTCATTTATCCTGGTCCTCCATTGTGTCTCAAACTACCGAGGTAACAACTACTACCGAGACCCATGCCGTCGAATCTCCTGAAGAAAAGATTGTGGAAGAGAAGCCCAAGAAGCAAAAGTCGAAGAAGGAGAAGAAACCGAAGGCAGAACCTGTTGTTGAACCTGTGGTGCCAGAACCAGAAGAACCAATTGTGGAAGTACCAATTGTGGAAGAACCTGTGGTTGAAGTGACACTAGTCGAGGAAATAACTCCAGCTCCGGAACCTGAAACTACTCCTCATTTATCCTGGTCCTCCATTGTGTCTCAAACTACCGAGGTAACAACTACTACCGAGACCCATGCCGTCGAATCTCCTGAAGAAAAGATTGTGGAAGAAAAGCCCAAGAAGCAAAAGTCGAAGAAGGAGAAGAAACCGAAGGCAGAACCTGTTGTTGAACCTGTGGTGCCAGAACCAGAAGAACCAATTGTGGAAGTACCAATTGTGGAAGAACCTGTGGTTGAAGTGACACTAGTCGAGGAAATAACTCCAGCTCCGGAACCTGAAACTACTCCTCATTTATCCTGGTCCTCCATTGTGTCTCAAACTACCGAGGTAACAACTACTACCGAGACCCATGCCGTCGAATCTCCTGAAGAAAAGATTGTGGAAGAAAAGCCCAAGAAGCAAAAGTCGAAGAAGGAGAAGAAACCGAAGGCAGAACCTGTTGTTGAACCTGTGGTGCCAGAACCAGAAGAACCAATTGTGGAAGAACCTGTGGTTGAAGTGACACTAGTCGAGGAAATAACTCCAGCTCCGGAACCTGAAACTACTCCTCATTTATCCTGGTCATCCATTGTGTCTCAAACTACCGAGGTAACAACTACTACCGAGACCCATGCCGTCGAATCTCCTGAAGAAAAGATTGTGGAAGAAAAGCCCAAGAAGCAAAAGTCGAAGAAGGAGAAGAAACCGAAGGCAGAACCTGTTGTTGAACCTGTGGTGCCAGAACCAGAAGAACCAATTGTGGAAGTACCAATTGTGGAAGAACCTGTGGTTGAAGTGACACTAGTCGAGGAAATAACTCCAGCTCCGGAACCTGAAACTACTCCTCATTTATCCTGGTCCTCTATTGTGTCTCAAACTACCGAGGTAACAACTACTACCGAGACCCATGCCGTCGAATCTCCTGAAGAAAAGATTGTGGAAGAAAAGCCCAAGAAGCAAAAGTCGAAGAAGGAGAAGAAACCGAAGGCAAAACCTGTTGTTGAACCTGTGGTGCCAGAACCAGAAGAACCAATTGTGGAAGTACCAATTGTGGAAGAACCTGTGGTTGAAGTGACACTAGTCGAGGAAATAACTCCAGCTCCGGAACCTGAAACTACTCCTCATTTATCCTGGTCCTCCATTGTGTCTCAAACTACCGAGGTAACAACTACTACCGAGACCCATGCCGTCGAATCTCCTGAAGAAAAGATTGTGGAAGAAAAGCCCAAGAAGCAAAAGTCGAAGAAGGAGAAGAAACCGAAGGCAGAACCTGTTGTTGAACCTGTGGTGCCAGAACCAGAAGAACCAATTGTGGAAGTACCAATTGTGGAAGTACCAATTGTGGAAGAACCTGTGGTTGAAGTGACACTAGTCGAGGAAATAACTCCAGCTCCGGAACCTGAAACTACTCCTCATTTATCCTGGTCCTCCATTGTGTCTCAAACTACCGAGGTAACAACTACTACCGAGACCCATGCCGTCGAATCTCCTGAAGAAAAGATTGTGAAAGAAAAGCCCAAGAAGCAAAAGTCGAAGAAGGAGAAGAAACCGAAGGCAGAACCTGTTGTTGAACCTGTGGTGCCAGAACCAGAAGAACCAATTGTGGAAGTACCAATTGTGGAAGAACCTGTGGTTGAAGTGACACTAGTCGAGGAAATAACTCCAGCTCCGGAACCTGAAACTACTCCTCATTTATCCTGGTCCTCCATTGTGTCTCAAACTACCGAGGTAACAACTACTACCGAGACCCATGCCGTCGAATCTCCTGAAGAAAAGATTGTGGAAGAAAAGCCCAAGAAGCAAAAGTCGAAGAAGGAGAAGAAACCGAAGGCAGAACCTGTTGTTGAACCTGTGGTGCCAGAACCAGAAGAACCAATTGTGGAAGTACCAATTGTGGAAGAACCTGTGGTTGAAGTGACACTAGTCGAGGAAATAACTCCAGCTCCGGAACCTGAAACTACTCCTCATTTATCCTGGTCATCCATTGTGTCTCAAACTACCGAGGTAAAAACTACTACCGAGACCCATGCCGTCGAATCTCCTGAAGAAAAGATTGTGGAAGAAAAACCCAAGAAGCAAAAGTCGAAGAAGGAGAAGAAACCGAAGGCAGAACCTGTTGTTGAACCTGTGGTGCCAGAACCAGAAGAACCAATTGTGGAAGTACCAATTGTGGAAGAACCTGTAGTTGAAGTGACACTGGTCGAGGAAATTACTCCAGCTCCCGAACATGAAACTACTCCTCAATTATCCTGGTCTTCCATTGTTTCTCAAGCCACCGAGGAACCAACTACTACCGAGACCCATGCCATCGAATCTCCTGAAGAAAAGATTGTGGAAGAGAAGCCCAAGAAGCAAAAGTCGAAGAAGGAGAAGAAACCGAAGGCAGAACCTGTTGTTGAACCTGTGGTGCCAGAACCAGAAGTTGAACCAATTGTGGTAGTACCAATTGTCGAGGAACCTGTGGTTGAAGTGACACTGGTCGAGGAAATTACTCCAGCTCCCGAACATGAAACTACTCCTCAATTATCCTGGTCTTCCATTGTTTCACAAGCCACCGAGGAAACAACTACTACCGAGACCCATGCCATCAAATCCCCTGAAGAAAAGATTGTGGAAGAGAAGCCCAAGAAGCAAAAGTCGAAGAAGGAGAAAAAACCGAAGGCAGAACCTGTTGTTGAACCTGTGGTGCCAGAACCAGAAGAACCAATTGTGGAAGTACCAATTGTGGAAGAACCTGTAGTTGAAGTAACACTGGTCGAGGAAATTACTCCAGCTCCCGAACCTGAAACTACCTCTCAATTATCCTGGTCTTCCATTGTCTCTCAAGCCACCGAGGTAACAACTACTACCGAGACCCATGCCATCGAATCTCCTGAAGAAAAGATTGTGGAAGAGAAGCCCAAGAAGCAAAAGTCGAAGAAGGAGAAGAAACCGAAGGCAGAACCTCTTGTAGAACATATGGTGCCAGAGCCAGAAGTTGAACCAATTGTGGAAGTACCAATTGTCGAGGAACCTGTGGTTGAAGTGACACTGGTCGAGGAAATTACTCCAGCTCCGGAACCTGAAACTACTCCTCATTTATCCTGGTCCTCCATTGTGTCTCAAACTACCGAGGTAACAACTACTACCGAGACCCATGCCGTCGAATCTCCTGAAGAAAAGATTGTGGAAGAAAAGCCCAAGAAGCAAAAGTCGAAGAAGGAGAAGAAACCGAAGGCAGAACCTGTTGTTGAACCTGTGGTGCCAGAACCAGAAGAACCAATTGTGGAAGTACCAATTGTGGAAGAACCTGTGGTTGAAGTGACACTAGTCGAGGAAATAACTCCAGCTCCCGAACCTGAAACTACTCCTCAATTATCCTGGTCCTCCATTGTGTCTCAAACTACCGAGGTAACAACTACTACCGAGACCCATGCCATCGAATCTCCTGAAGAAAAGATTGTGGAAGAGAAGCCCAAGAAGCAAAAGTCGAAGAAGGAGAAGAAACCGATGGCGGAACCTGTTGTTGAACCTGTGGTGCCAGAACCAGAAGAACCAATTGTGGAAGTACCAATTGTGGAAGAACCTGTGGTTGAAGTGACACTGGTCGAGGAAATTACTCCAGCTCCCGAACCTGAAACTACTCCTCAATTATCCTGGTCTTCCATTGTCTCTCAAGCCACCGAGGTAACAACTACTACTGAGACCAATGCCGTCGATGCTCCTGAAGAAAAGATTGTGGAAGAAAAGCCGAAGAAGCAAAAGTCGAAGAAGGAGAAGAAACCGAAGACAGAACCTATTGTTGAACATGTGGTGCCAGAGCCAGAAGAACAAATTGTGGAAGTACCAATTGTCCAAGAACCTATGGTTGAAGTGACACTAGTCGAGGAAATAACTCCAGCTCCGGAACCTGAAACTACTCCTCAATTATCCTGGTCATCCATTGTGTCTCAAACCACCGAGGTAACAACTACTACTGAGACCCATGCCGTCGAAGCTCAAGAAGAAAAGATTGTGGAAGAAAAGCCCAAGAAGCAAAAGTCGAAGAAGGAGAAGAAACCGAAGGCAGAACCTATTGTTGAACAAGTGGTGCCAGAGCCAGAAGAACCAATTGTGGAAGTACCAATTGTCGAAGAACCTGCTCCCGAACCTGAAACTACTCCTCAATTATCCTGGTCTTCCATTGTTTCCCAAACCTCCGACGAAACAACTACTTCTGTTACCCATGCCGTCGATGCTCCTGAAGAAAACATTGTAGAAGAAAAACTCAAGAAGCAAAAGTCAAAGAAGGAGAAGAAACCGAAGGCAGAACCTATTGTAGAACTTGTCGTACCAGAAGTAGAAGTAGATCCAACTGTGAAGGTACCAATTGTCGAATATCCTGTGGTTGAACAAAAGACTTCTTCTTATGTTCCACCACCCCTTGTCATGTCATGGTCTTCTATTGTTTCGAAGGCATTTGAAGAGAAACCAGAAGCCATCAAGGGAAGCATCGCTGCTAAGGAAACTCAGAATGCAGTGCCATCCCAAACTGATCTGGAAAGCAACGTCAAGAAAACAAAATCAAAGAAGGAAAAGAAACCAATCAAGCCCATTTCTGAACACTCCTCTGAAGATACCGTTGGGCAATTAGAATCTTCTCTTTCCAAGCCTTTGTCATGGTCACCAGAAGTATTGCAGTCTACGGAATCCGGTGCCGTGATTAAAACAGCACAGAGTACACCAAAGTCTCATGTTATTAACAACTTTATTGCACAGGAACAACATTTCTCTAATGTGGTTAATGACAAATCTAAAAATAGTAAATCCAAAAAGGAAAAGAAGCACACTAAGGTGGAACCAATAAAGCAGCCTGTGGCCGAGATTGTGTCAGTTACAGAAGAAACAATCATAGCTAATAATTCAAAACCAGATCCTGAAATTTTACCAACTCAAACTTTATCGTGGTCATCAATTGTGTCTCACAATATAGACCTGACGCCAACATTCACTGAAACACGCCTCTCTGAAAAGGATGATGTAATTCCCACATCACACGACAACAAGGAGATCGTTCCTGCGCAATTTGATCTGCCAACACATGTCTATGAACCATTAAGAAAGAATCCTCAGCCTCAACCACAAATCCCGGAAACCTCAGTGGAAATAGATAGTACCTCAGGGTCGACCACTCCAGAGTTTAGCATCCAGCTTCCGACCCCGGCCAAATCATCAGTCTGGTCATCATCAGAAACTTATGCCGAAGTGGTTAAAAAATCTGGCTATAGTGACAAAACAAACATAATATACCAAAATATTGAAACCGTCAAGCCAAAACAAAACCAAAAACCACAGGCTGCCGAAGTCCAGCAGCAAGAAGTCGTGGGAGAGTTCCCTGATCCCTTCATTCCATCTGTTGAAAATACAGAAGCAGAAACCTATTTCGAGAAATCAGCTCAGTTGTCTTGGAAGGAACTGATAGATGAGGATGAAGTAGATCCGACGGAGATTTGGTACCAAGAACCAATGCATACAAAGGAACCAACGCCACAAAGGCCCTCTCGGACTACTGAGAAACCATCGATACAGATATTTGAAGAAGTTTCCGCTGAACACGAACAGCAGCCTGAAAGCGATCAAGGATTTTTGGAAATAACATCAAAGAAAAGAAATCGATCTCGATCGCGATCGCAATACTCTCAGACTTCTAACGTAGATGAAAAACCACAAAAGAAAAAATCGAAGAAACCCAAAGAAAAGAAACCAGAAATCCTTGTCCAGCAACCAACCGATCCGTTAGATGTTGAGCTTTCTCAGGAAATTAAACATGAAGAAGAAATTAAGGAATCTACATCTTCTGTACCGTCTCCAGTCACGTCTGGAATGTCTTGGGCAGCCATAGCTGCACACAATGTACAGGAACCTGCACAACAAATAAGACCTCTCTTGGTAGAAACGAAATCGGTAGTGGTTGAAGACATTAAGAATCCTAGATTTGGTCAACCAGTTAGCATACCCTTAACTTTTGAAACTTCAGATTCAAAGTCCAAGAAACCAAAACAAAAGCCCAAACGGAAGTCGCCAACTGATGTGGTTGATTTCATAAACGCAGAAAAATCCGCTCACCAAGCAGCTCCAACAACGCAATTACAAAAAACTGAGCAGCAAGATGTAACTGAGAAAGTTTCTCCAATAGCGCCACTCGTGAAGTCCGTGGATACTGCAGTTGTGTCAAAGAGTGAAATACCAGCAGCTGCGTACGAAGCGCCCCTAGCACCATTTGAGCCCATACCTGAGCATTTTGACTGTGAACCCCTTCCTACTCCAGAAGAGGAATCGGCTGTACCTTTGGTCGATGAAACCAAAACGATTACTACTGTAACCTCCACAGTCATCACTGAAAAGCTCAGCGAGATTCCTGTCACAATAGACCTTGCGAAGACTGAAGAGCCGAAAAAACCAAAAGATGAATCAGTTTCTGAGGCCCAAACGGAGGTCATGACTGTAACCACAACCACAGTGACTACCGAAACAGTCAGCGAGGTACCAGCTAGCACGCCCTTGGCACCGTTTATAGATACACCCCAATCTGTAGAAACGATTCCTATTTGTGTACCAAAGGAAACTGTACCAGTTTCTGAGCCCCAAAAGGAGGTTACAGTTGTCGAAGTGGTATCCGAACCAGATCCGATTGTTGAGGTTCCTGTTATCGATGAAACTGAGACCATCACAACTGTAACAACCACCACAGTCACCACCGAAGAGGTTAAGGAGGTTCCTGTTCCTGAGGAAATCAAAAAACCTGAGGAAACTGAGAAGAAACCTGAGGAGCCCAAGAAACCAGCTTACGCCGGTCTGCCTGTCGACGATTCCTCCAGTTCTTGGATGGATGTTTTGGATGAGCCCATGAACTTCTCTGATGAAGATGAATCCGTTTCTGAGCCCCAAAAGGAGGTTACTGTTGTCGAAGAGGTATCCGAACCAGAACCGATTGTTGAGGTTCCTGTTATCGATGAAACTGAGACCATCACAACTGTAACCACCACCACCACAGTCACCACCGAAGAGGTTAAGGAGGTTCCTGAGGAAATCAAAAAGCTTAAGGAAACAGAGAAGAAGCCTGAGGAGCCCAAGAAACCAGCCTACGCAGGTCTGCCTGTTGACGATTCATCCAGTTCTTGGATGGATGTTTTGGATGAACCAATGAATTTCTCGGATGAAGATGAACCAGTTTCTGAGCCCCAAAAGGAGGTCACGACTGTAACCACAACCACAGTCACTACCGAAACCGTTAGCGAGGTACCATCTAGCACGCCCTTGGCACCGTTCATAGATAAACCCGAATCTGTGGAAACGATTCCTATATGTGCACCAGTGGAAACTGTAGTGGAACCCTCAGTGGTTACTGAAACTGTAACAATCAACGATGGAAAAACACCTTTGGCTCCATTTGAAGATGTACCAGCATCCATTCCTGATCCAACTGACGAAGATTCCTTCGTTTGTGAAACATCCTACTGGTCGGCTACACTAAAGCCTGGACAAAAGACAACAGTTACAACTGAAACAACAGAGTTGGAACCTAACAAACCTATTACAGTTGCCATTTCCAACGAACAAATCGAGGAAGTGGCTGTGCAGTCGCCTATTGATCAGCCAACAACATGGTCAGCCGTCGTCCAAACGGAGGCCACTGTTTTCCCAGCATCCGAGGAAGAGGAGAATGCAGAGTCACCTGCTTGGTCCACTGTTGTTGTGAGCCAAACCACAGATTTCCAAACGCCCAAGCCCATAGGCGATGTGGTAGAGGATCAGAACAAAACAACTACAACAACCTATGTAACAACTACGGTTACTACCCACAAGGATGCGACCATTGTAGATGATGAGCCTCCTGCAACATCCTATGTATTGACTGTCGTAACCAGCCACACAAGTGATTTGAATCTGGATGGTGAACCGTCGACGGATGCAGGCATCGAAACAAAAGTAACTACAAGCAAACCAATTGAGGCTTCTCCGACAGAGAGCCTTGTCGATAATCTTTACCGCGAAGGATTCCGATTGCATCCTGAGTATGACCTGCTACAAGGACAATATCAACAATTGCAGGTGGTAAGCGAACAACAAAAGCAGGAAGAGCCGGTTTCACCCAAAATAATTGAAGAGGTGACCTCTGTTGAAGATTATGTGATAATTGAACCCGAAGCAATACCCCAAATCAACTCTGAAATCCTTGCTGTCAATTTATATCTTGACCAGCGTAATCTTTTGTCCAAATCCTGCATAGATGTTGACCTAATTAGTCAGTTGGCCTCGAAACCAACCGAAAAAATATCTGAGCTTGTTGTAGAAAAAGAACCTGCAGTTGAGGTAACCAAGGTAGAAGATAGTGTTGTAGAAGTTTCTCCAGAACCCATTGCTAATGATAAGTCGCTTGAGGAAGAATCCCCCATTCTAGCCGAATCCCTTCCAGCAAAGCCAAGTGATTTGCCCTGGCACCTCAGTCAAGACGATTTCGTCAAGCTAATCAATCACTACAGGCAGGTGGCAGTCGATGCTTATGCATTGCTGCCCAGGGAATCCACTGTTGACAGGACCAAAGCTCAGGAAACTCAAGACGAAAAGCATAAGACTGACATTACAGAAACTGTAGTGACCACCACGACGACCACGATTACGGATCGCGTTGTTGAAAAGACTGAACCAGAAGCATCGTCATTACCAATCATTCCTACTGCCGAGCCATTAGCGGCACCAGCACCAGCACCGCCCATCGGCGATCTCGATCAGTTGCGCATGAATCTGTATCTAGACGACTGGCAGTCGGCTAAGCTGGATGCGGATTTGGTCAATGATTCGATTGGTCTAGAGAAGCGTGCTGAGGCCCCTACTGGCGAAGCGGAACCCGACAAAGACAAGAAGCAGCCAGATGATGCTACTGCAACACCAGACAAGGACGACAAGGACAGCGACGATGACGATGATGACGACGACGATGAGGGGGATAAGCCCACTGTGCCTGAAATTCGAAAGCCAAACGACGACGACGATAAACCGAACGACCGCGATCCTGGTAGCGGTAGTAGTGGTAACGTGTCCCCCACACCCGAACGAGACGATCAGTATGGTCAGAACCGTAGCTGCTCGTCAGAGTACAGGTCAGCGGATCTGCCGGGCGGTGTGGGACACTGGCGGGATCAGAGTACTTATCTGGCTTTAGAAGCCGAACAGCAGCCTCAGGTTAAGCTAGGAGATGAATCTGTATCTGTACTAACCGAAACTAAAACCACAAGCCCTGTACCCGAACCCGAACCCGAGCCCGAAACAGCCCCTGAAACAAGCCCCAGTACTACTACTAGTACTACTACACCCCTTAACGTTGCAAATGCACTAATCCAATTGGCGAGCGCCACAACTCACACGCTGACCGCAAAGGCGAACGCAGCGGCCGCAGCAACACAGGCAGCAGCTCTGGTGGCAACCAGTGCCCTGTTGCCTGTTGCCACAGCCGTAGTCGATAAGCTGACAACGACAACGACAACACCAGCGGTGGACACACCAGTGGAGGCAGTCGCCGAAACACCAGCAGCAACGGCTAATCCCCAGCCTCTTGAAAAAGCGGATGTTGCCCCTGAAACGGCAACATCATACACCGAAACTACAACAACCACGAGCAGCAGCAGCACGGATGAGGCTGTGGATGCCACCGCATCGCAACCCATTGACAGTGCGAGTGTGCTAAAACGCACCACAACGACAACCACAACCGTAACGACAACAACCACAATAGAAACACCATCTGGCACCACAACGACAACAACTACAACATCAGGCAGCAGCAGCAGCAACGATCTGCTAGAACAACGCCAGAAGGTGAACATCACATTGAGCCTTCGTTTATTCATAATTATAATTTTTGCAGCTTTTCTGTGTGGTTTCGGTATTTGTTCATGGCTTTTATACGGCGATCGCTCGTGTTGCTGCTGTTGTGGCCAGAACCCGGCCAGTAGTTGCTGTTGCAGCGCCAAAACACTGCCGGAAAATTGTCCGCCACATTGAGTTTTGGCCCGGTTCTGATCATAAAACAGCAGCAAGGCGATAGATGCGATTGCCGGACTACTAACGTAATTTTAATTATCGAAAAGAGAAACATGTTTGATTTTTTATGTTCTTTTTAAGTTATCCATTTTTATTATTTCTGTATTGTATGTGTTGTTTTGCAAAATGCATCCAAAAGCCTAATGTTTTAATCAGTTTATATACCTTAGTTAATACCGCTGAACTTAGTCGTAGAAAATATGTAGAACTGAGTTACTTAAGTTCCTTCTACTAATTGATATTAACCTTTGTAAAAGCCCAGTAATCAGAAGCTACTAATAGTAGTGATAATAATAATAATAATAATAATAAAATTAATATTAACCAATTTGCACGTTTTAATACCGATCTGATTTTTATCCACTGCGCAGTAGTCTTCTGCGCAGAATTCTTCACACAAAACCAAACGCACTCCGCAGAGCACAGACACATGAACACTTCAGCACACGATCATGCACCGAGCACATCTCCTCCCCCGCCCACCGTGCCCCACCCAGAGTGTGCGGGCACGGACGCCCCGAGCACATACAGAGCTCTCAGATGCATCCCAAATGCAGAATATGTGTCCATTATGTGTTTCGCACCAATGTATATGAGTTGAGTTCATTGCCTTGCCTAGTGCCTGGTGCCTGGTGCCTGTTGCCTACTGCCTACTGATGCCGCCCTGCCATCAAGAATTTGCGGTATATTCCCTGCCGCAGCTATAAATATATATATATACGCGATCCGATTCGATCCGATCCATGCGGTGCAGGCCGTTTCAGTTGCTCAAAAATAGTTTCCCGTGTATTTTTCAATTTTTAGTCTGCAATGTGCAATGAACGCGTTGAGTTTGAGTTTTGCGAGAAACCTGAGAATCCCATAAGTGTGTGCTAATTCAAAGTATAGAGACAGCCCCATCAGACCTAGATCTGAATAGTTTTTCAGGAATTTGTATTTGTTTTCCATTTAGAACCGAAAGTAAGTTAAATATCCAGCATTGCATTTAATTTTCCACCTTTGGCCAAAGTATTGAAGCCTGGCTAAGGCGTCTAATTGGTACTTCCTGTCTATCCGCTATTCGCCTCCATTTTTTAAACTAAGAACTATGCCAAATGCATGTTACGTTTATTTAAAAAAAAAAAATTAAAATATTATATTAAGATCTATAGTTACGTTTATCTAGCATTCCCAGAAAAAAACAAAATTTATCCATTCGTTTTATGGCTGTGCATTGCATCCATTT
Organism: Drosophila atripex; assembly: GCA_035045925.1. Lineage (NCBI taxonomy): Eukaryota > Metazoa > Arthropoda > Insecta > Diptera > Drosophilidae > Drosophila > Drosophila atripex. Next base: position 14,814,129 of record JAWNOP010000070.1, read on the forward strand.
GATATTTTATAAACTACATTTAAATATTTCACTTTTTTGTAAATATGTTGTGTGTGTATAGAAGCCGGCAACAAATATTTACAGCATTTGCGTTCTTTAGAAATGATCATCCGAAATTGCAATGTTTATTAATATTAACACCCTTTCTTCCCCAAAAACAACAAACAACCACACCCCCAATGACAACATCGCACACATGCGACACAATTAAACAAAACAACTTAACACCCAAAATAGGACTCATTTGCGCAAGAACTCGACGAACTGCTACAATCGCTCTCGAGCGTCGAGGATGGCATCGCAAACATGAACCAGAGCAGCCTGGAGGGCATGCTGCAAGGACTGAAGGTAATACAAATCTTGTAATCCACTCCACTTTTTGGCTGCTTGACTAGGCATGTTTTAATTAACAAAAGTAGCTAGAGTTTAGAAATACTCATCCTTGTACATAACTTTGGTAAACGATTAAAATGGATGCTGGCGTGTGTCAGAGAATCTTAACCACTCAATCGCATCACTCCATTCCGAATCGTACATTTTCAAATATTTTGATATTTTGATAGGCTCTCTATATACGTTTTTTGTCGATCAGAATACGTTTTAGATGTGTAGTAGCCATACCTTTAGTTGTCGTAGGCCCCGAGAGTATCCCCCAAAATTTTATACTTTTCTACATATATTGCAACAAACACATGACTGATACTTGTATTTTATGCGCCCGTCGTGCAGCTAATCCAAAGCAATCTCGAAGTGCACGAAAGGGACGCCCACCAGTTGAAGGAGGAGGCAAAGAACTTGCCTACGGATCCCGCCACCGAACGTTTGCTCAACGAGACCGTGGATCGTATTGACTTGCTCCTGCGACGCACCCAGCAAGGCATCACCATGATAGCGGTAAGTTTTTCTGCCTTTATTTTGGTCCTGCATCCTGTATTAATAGTATCCTCCCGTTCAGAATGCTATGCATGGCCAGAAGAAGCGACAGGAGGAGATCGATGAGTATCAGCAGCATCTGCTGGAGCTGGAGCGCTGGATCATAGAGGTTTCGGCCGAGCTGGCCTCCTTTGAGCCCACCTCCGATAGCAGCACCGATGAGCAGGTGCTCAAGTCGCAGGTGGAGCGCAGCCAGCAACTGTTGCGTACCCTCAAGGATCGCCAGCAGTCCATGGAGGATTTGGTCGAGCAGACGCGCCAGCTACAGTCACATCCCGATGTGGCGCCACTCGCCGACACCCTGATGGAGCAACTGCAGAGCATCATAACCATTCTGCGGGAACAGGTCACGGTGGCCACCAGGCGCGTCTTCACCATTGAGAAACGCATCGTGGATCTGCGCAAAGCCAAGTCCGAGGAGGCGCAACGCCAGAGAGTGCTGGCCGACGCCCTCATCAAGCCACCCACTGAGGTTCAGCCGGAACAACCGCACGAGTCCATCGAATCCAATGAGGAAAACACCATCGATTCTAGTTCCATGCCGGAGGAGGAGGTCAAGCCCACTGGAGTTTATGTGGAGACGCAAACTTCGCTGAGCCTGCAACAGCCCCCAGCTGCAGTCGTGGTAACAACTACCACCGTGGAGGCCCAGACGAGCTTCAAGGAACCTGCAGTGGAAACTGCTGAGGTGGCTCTGCAGACCCAGAAGGAGCGATCGCCCACTGAGAACATCATGGTCACTCAAACCGTACAACACGGCAAGGAAACTATCCAAATCGACACCACTCGCAACCAGGATGTACCTGACCAGCCGGAAGATGTCCAGATCGAGGCTCGCTACCATCAGAAGCCACATGGCGATGTTGATCGGGCCACTGAGTTGATTCTGAAGAACGTTCCTCAGGCATTCGAGACCACGTTCGTGGAGCCGGATGAAACGACCACCGAGGTGGTTGTGGGACCCGATGGCACCAAGCACATAGTCCTCAAGAAGGTGACCCGAACCCGCCAGCAGATTGTGCAGCAGCAGCAGATCAGCTCCATTGAGACGATCAGCGATTCGGATGGCAACATCGAGGTGCACTCCACCGGCCAGATCAACCTGGAGAATGTGCAGACCACGGACACCAAAGCTGATCCGCAAGAGGGCAGCATCCAGACTGTGATTACGCAGCAAACCCGCGGCGCAGTAGTGGACTCCTCTCAGCCGGAAGGCGTTGTCCTGCAAGAGTTTGAAACCGAGCCAATTATTGAGACATATGAGGAAGTAATAGCCCCAGGAAGCGCGCAGCAACTGATTCCGGCGGATGTTCAGACCCAAGGCAGCATTCGAGCCGTGGTGCAGCAGGTTACCCGTAAGGTGATCCGCAAGACACGTAAGATCATCAAGCGCGTGGTCATTATCGATGGCAAGGAGCACATCACGGAGGAGGTGGTAGAGGAGCCCGAAGAGATCGAAGTCACCGAAGAGGAAACTGCGCCGCATATCAACGTCAATATTGTTCGCACGGTGAACGGAAAGGTGGTGACCGAGGAGGAGTTCCAGCGCATGATGCAGGAGCCCGGCGTGGTTATCGAAGAAGTTGCCACGGATCTGTCCAAGCCAACCGCAGAGCCGCAGCAACAGGTATTTGATATTGAGTCTACCCAAGGCACCACAATCACCACACAAGAACAAGAACAAGAACAAGTACTAGAACAGAAACATCCAGAACAACAGACACCAACTGAAACGATCAAAGAAGCACCCGTAGAGTTGCCAGCACCTCAAGTAGATGTTGAACAACCCGTAGAAGTCGCCTCTACCAGTCCCGTTCCTGTTCCTGTTCCAACAGCGGTTCCTGTAACTGCAGCCAAAGAGTCCCCAACTCCAGCCACCACCTCCCCAGAAATCCCAGATGAGCCGACGGTGGTCGAGGACATCCACGAAATCTGGCCACTGGAACATCATCTGAAACCCACCAACATTGACTTCTCCCAGCACCTCGAAGACGTAGCACCTGCACAAATCACCACAACCGATGAAACTGGACCAGCATCTATGCCAGTGGAGGAGATTTGGCCCACTAGTCCCGAGACTGGCAACTCCTTGACCCTGGAGCAGTATGAATTCGAGCCACAGGCGCCCCCAGAGGAGACCGTTACATCGGAAAGGAGCGAGCCGGAAAAGGCTGATGAAGTTAGCATAGGCAGTATTACCATTAGCAGAAGTATTACCACCATTACCAGCCCCCCCGAGCCGTTGACAGATCCTGTTATCGTACAGGATATTCCATCGGAGGCTTCTTTCATAAATAAGACTGAATTGCAGAGCTTCTTGGAAGCCGAACAAAATTTGGCTGCCACATTGAAGGAACAATCTTCACCGGTTTCCGATACAGCGGTGTTGCAAGTTTCCGACAGCAAGGAGCCTGAGGTGACAGAAGAGCTTAAGGAACCAGAGTACCACAAGGAATCTGTGCCCCAACAGACGGTAGAAGAAATTCTAACCGTTGAAACGACTGAACAGAAACCTGTAGACACCGTTTTGGAGAAGGATCCATCTCCCAGCCAGACCGACCTGCGCGTGGCCACTCAGCTATTCATCTCTGGTGAAGCAGCTGCTTCCACGGTTCCCCAGAAATCCTTCCAGATCACCGCTCCATCTCTCGAGGAGAATGGTGACGGCGTTTTGAAGGTTGTGCTGGGCAAGGAAACCACCACGGAGGACGACTCCACTGCCCCAACTACCGGCAAGGTTACCATGACCATCATTGAGACTGCAGCTGGCCCAGCCGCCGACGCCAAGCGGCGTCGAAAGAAAAAAAAGAGAAGAAATACAAAATCCGAAGGGGAACCCGAACCAGAACAAGAAGCCATTACGGAGCCCGAGGCGTCGCCAGAGTCGGAGGACTCGCACCAGGATCCTGTACGCCATGAGTCTGTTGTGGAGATCAGTGCTGAAAGCGATTTGTCCAGCATTGAAGTGGAACCAAAGGTCAAGGTGGTGGAAGATGCGATCGTTTCGCCGCCCTCGGAATCGCCCAGGGCACCAATGGTCGAGTTGGTGATTCCCACAGAAGTTGTGGAACTGTCCATAGTGGAGGATGAGGAGCAGCAAACCACACCACGCGTTCCCTCGCCCACTGACGCTCCCGAACCGGTTGAGCAGGATATCAAGTCCGTACAGACATCGCCGCAACACCAGCCCAAATTGGATGAGATTGCTGTGCAGACAAGCATAGATATTCGTCCGGACAACCAGGAGAATGAATCTCAGACATTGATTGTGGAGATTACAGAGACCGAGGCCCAAACCACTCCCAGGAGCGAAGAGAAGCCGGAGGCTGTTGAGGTTTCCACCACCGAAATACAAACCGAAGTCAGTGGCCAGCCGGCTGATACCGTGGAGATTTCCAGCCAGACTACGGTGACCACCACCATTGAGAAGGAACTGCAAACCACGCCCAAGGAATCTCCTCGTGCTCCTGAGCCTGGCAGCAGCGATGTGGTGGAATATTTAGTGCATGATCTGGTAAAGGACATGACTACCGATCTGCCGGTGGCCACTACGGAGCAATCGACAGTGACCGAAACCACCACAACCACTGAGACGCATGTCCAGACAACTACTCCAGAGCCAAGGGAACAAGTTGAAAGTATTAAGCCAGAAACTACCAACGAGGAGACTTCCACGGTGGAGCTGGTGCAAGTTACTGATGGCGAGATGCAGACCACGCCTCGTGGAGATCAGCAACCCGCATCCCTGGACGACAACTCACTGACTGCCACATCGATCTCCATTTCGGAGCCCTACGAACTGGAAGTGAAGACCACTGTGGCCATTCCTGCCGATTCCGATACCTCTGTCGCAGAGCCCACGGTCTACGAATACACACAGACCATGCAGTTGCCCAAACAGGACAAGAAAAAATCCAAAAAGGACAAAAAGAAGCAGAAGGAAGCTCTGAAGGAAACAGAAGAGCCGCAGCAGCGGCCAGAGGAGCCGCAAATCAGCGTTACTGTAGAAATCGCACCCGAGTTGCTCTCCGAATCAGGTATTGTGGTGTCCACCAATCAGGAAATTGAAGAGATAGAAGATGTGCCACATGTCGCACCCGTAGTGGAGGCTGAAATTGTACCAGAAGATGCAGAGTCGCCCAGGGCGCAGAAGGTACAGCTTCAGATCACCAAGACCACCGTTTACGAAGAGTTCCCCGATCTGCCAGTGCATATCACAGAGCAGAACAAGGTCCTGATTGCCTCCCAGCAAAGCAAACGATCCGGAGCCGGGCCCAATTCATCAGCGGTGACCATTGAGGAAGTGGCATCACCTACAGAGGAGTTGGTGGTTCCCATTACACCCGGACCAGACGAGCCCAGCAACGTGTGGTTCAGTGCTACGACCAGTGTGGATAAGACGCCTATTGAACTCACCCAGGCTCTGATCATGAGTGAAAGCCTGCAGCACTATCCAGGACAACAAAAGCAACAGAAGCATCAACCCATCCTTGTATCCACAAAGGAGGCCATTGGGGATCGCATCAAGCAGCTAAAACAGGCGGCGCCGCAACAATCCACGCCCCTGAGCAATGTCCTCCACTTGGCTACGCTGTCGGAACAGATCAAGGATGTGCCCACGGAACAGCGCCTCCTGGAGGTCAACGAGGGCCTTCAAGACCTGGATGCTGCCATCAAAACCGGGGACAAGACCGTTATCCAAACCACTGTAATCACCGTCATCGAGAAGGTGTCTACTTGGCTGGAGACGATCGAGTATCGTGTGTACCTCATCCGCCAGAACTCCAACGAAGGACCCTCGGAAGAGAAGCTGGATAACTACAACCAGCTGAATGAGGAGCTCAGCGCCATCAAGCATAATGTTGGCCAGTTGGAGCGACAACTGTCCCATGCGGAGCCAGAGCTCCTACAGTGCGTGGACTCTCTGAAGGAACACGTGGACGCAGTGGAACAGGTGACGCAGCAGAACCAAGTGCAGGATAGCAATGATCTGGACAAGTGGCACAGCTTCGAGGTGCTCTTGTACAACGTGTCCTCTGTTCTGTCGCAGCTCCAGCAGCGATACGATAATCTGACCAACCAGGACTATCCCCTGTCCGCCAAACTCGCTCTCCTTGATGAGTTGGAGCAACAAAACGAGGACGCCCAGAAGGAACTGGCTCAACTCTCCCACAACGCTCGCGCCTTCCAGAGGGACTTCCCGGGCAAGAAAATGCCCCAGGACGTACACAATGCCTTCGAAACCAGCAAGAATATTGGCAACAATATCCAGGCTGAGAGGGAGCGCGTTCTGCAACTGCAATCTCTGGCGGAGGAGTACGAACAGACCCTCAAGGAGTTCACCAACATCACCGTACTGGCCGATAAGCTGGTCGAGAGCCCCATAGTTTCCAGTTCCCTGGAGCAGCTGAACAACGAAGTGCAGAAACAGCGCAAGTTCTTTGTGAACTTGAGCCATTGCCGTGCCATGTTGGAATCTCTGGAGGAGAATATCGACAGCGAGACTCGCGAGAAACACTCTGAACTGCACAAGGAGCTGTACAACAGAGCCACCATCCTACTGGATAAGGCATCGGAGCGGTCCTCGAAACTGGTTCAGGCCGCCTCCCGATGGACGGTCCTGGAGAAGGGCATGCGGGATGAGCTGCAGTGGCTCCAAGTCGCCCAGCAGCGGGTGCCTGATCTGTCGGCCGTAACCTCGGCGGACTACGACCAGTACACTACGCTCTACCAATCCCTGAGCAACGACATCTCCCACCACTATGTGAAGATGACCCAGCTGTCGGGAATCGCCAACAAACTGCAACAGCTAGTCCAAGCCCCCAATCTCGTCGAGGAAACCAATGAAGCATTGATCGTACTCCTGAAGCTGCGCGAAGAGGTGGCTCTGTATCTGCATCGCCTACTGGTCTTCAAGGAGATCTGGGTGCAGTACGAGCAGCAGACCGACAAGCTGGAAGCATTCGTCCGCGAGGCGGAGCAGGAACTTCGGCAGATTCAGATTCCGGCCCAGCCCACCCAGCAGCCCATCGAGCACATGCGTCAGTTCTGGGAGATCAAGGCCCGTTTCGAGCTGCACAACAATGTGCGAACCGAGGCTGGTCACAGCTTCGAGAAATCTCTGCAAGTCATCCCACTGGCCGACGAGATGCTCCAGCGGCAATTCCATGCCCAGCTGGAGGATCGCTGGCAGGCCGTGGCCCAGGCCATTGAGCTCATCCAGCACAACATTGTGGAGTCCCTGTCATCGGAGGACGTGCCCGCAGACGAGAAACTTAAGCTGGTGGAGCGGGAACTGCAGGAGATCTACCTGACCATGACCAGCATGAAGGGTGTGATCAAGAACGAGGAGGAACTCTGCCTTTACATCGAGCGCGTCCAAGTCCTGCGCACTCGCGTCGGATTTATAGGTAATGAGCTGGGCAGGATTGGCCTGCAAGAGCCGGCAGTGGAGCCTGAAAAGGTGGGCGAGTTATTCGCTCTCTCGCACAAGATCAGCACCCAGATAGCCGAAGAGCTGGAGGGTGCCTCCGTGCTCCGGGACCAACTGCAAGCCATCCAGGAGGGCATCAGCAACCAGCGTAAGCACCAGGCCAAGATCTCGGTCATCCTCGATGAGTGTGAGGCCGCCGAGAGGCAGGGAGCCGATGTTCTCGAAAAGGCCGTCGCCGACTGCCAGAATGTTGGCGAAGAGCTGGTGACCAGCTGGCAGGAGATCATGCGCATCCGTCAGATGCTCCACACCCTGCCCATGCGCCTCAAGATGTCCGTGTCGCCGGTCAAGCTGGAACGGGACATCTCACAGCTGCAGGACGACCACGCCTTCCTCGAGAGCAAGTGCACCAACATAATGGGCATCCTGCGAAACCGACTGGCCATCTGGCTGCGCTACGAGCGCCAACTGGAGCTGGTCCATGGCTCTGTCCAGGAAACTGACTTCATGATGGAACTGATCCGCGTCCATGGTCAGGTCGACTACGAGCGCCTGCGAAAGGCCACCGAGCGGTTGGAGGTGAGTTTTCATTTTTATGACTTTGCTTGGCTTCGGCCCGTTTTTCTACCTGCCAACCGGAATTGCCGCGAAGCCGCTTATCGCTTGCAGTTTTCCCTCGCGGAAAATTTTCTACAAAACCAGATCGCATTTTCCAAAATCGTTCAGTTATTTTCGAGACTCTCTGCTTGACAAACGTTTAAAATTTAAAAACTATTTAAATTTTTAATGTAAAATATTTTGCAAAAGAAGAATTTTGAAGATTTATTTGTATTATTTAGAAAAAAAAATTGTTTGCTAAAAGTGACATATTTTTCGTAAAATTTAAAATCTAAAAATATTCTAGACAATTTTTTAAATCACAAAATGCATTAGAATTCAAAAGTACCCTCTTTCAAAGCTACAACACAAAAAGCTACAACGTCCGAAAACTTTTCCCAAAGCTTTTTCCCCAAGCTCTGGGCATTCGAGTGGTGCTCTTTACGTAGCAAGTTCTGAGCGGTTCCGTAGAGGCAACCACCGCAGTCGACGTTAGCTTTTCGAACTGGACGCGCGTTGCGACTTCGTACATCCGCTTGGTTACATATATGATTTTCTAATCCGTTTTTACCGGAAATTACCCAAACGCAGGGACTGGCCGGCGATCTGCAGAACCGCGAACAACTGATAGACGAGCTGAAGGGAGCTGCCAAACCCCTCATCGAGAGCTGTGATGTCCAGATTGTGGAGCAGATCGAGTCGGCGGTCCAGGATGCGGTAGTTGCCTGGAATGATACCAGCGATAATCTCCAGCAGCTCCGCACCCGCTACCAGCGTGCCGTCGAACTGTGGGACAAGTACCGCAACGCCTCCGCGGCTGTAAAGAGTTCAATTGACCAGCAAATGGACACCGTCAAGTCCCTGGAGCAGCCCTTGGACACCCTGCACCATGCCAAGGTAGGTTTTAATTTTTACCCCGTATGTGGTATGTGTTTAGATGACATTTCGTGACCGAGCCGGCTACATGTCGTATGAGTGATGTTTATCGCGTGGGGGGTTCTGGCGAATGATGCCAGCCAGAGACAGAAATAGGAAAGGTTGATACAGAAAACGTGGATAAAATCATGCAATATTCTAGTTCTTCTAAATGGAGCTCTTAGTGAAGCATTTAAAAGAGCACTCCGAATATAGAAACACCAAATATGGAACACCTTTGATAGCAGAAAGAAATTAAACATCAAATACAAATGATTCCCAGAAAGGTCATTTGATATATTTTTTTTTGATTTATCGAAAAGCCTGACCCTACGGCCGCTGGGTGCGGACTATTTGGTTTTTGGCGGCAAACTAGGACAGAAATTTGAGGCTTTAATTGCCCGCCAGAGAGAGAGAGTTGGGCCAGAAGCCAGAAGCTAGTAATTACATTGATTTTCTTCGCCCTATCAATTTTTGGGCGAGCCAGTGTAATAGGTTTGTAATAGTTCCTCGTTCACAGACTCATGAGGTAACTTCTGTCCGCCGTGCTGGTGTCATAAATTATGCTTCGGTAAATAAAAACCGAAGGCAACGAAACTATATACATCCGTATATCGTACTCTTACGATTTCTTTTTTCGACATTTACTTAAAAAATTAACGCATACTCTGGTCACCGTATTTTGTGTTTATTGATCATTAGGGTCATTATGCTATAGGCCGGCGCGCACAGCTGTAATTATATTTTCGGGCAGGCAACTGTCATTTCACATGGGCCGGGTTTATCAACCTGCCGTTGGTATGATGGGACATTCCAATTATATTGTTTGTATACTCAGTGGCTTTATCAACAGCCACAACAACACAGCGGGCGGGAACGGGTCCGAAAATGCCTTGAGCTGCGAGCGAAGATAAATGTGAAAATATATCTTAAACTTCTTAATACCAATGTTAGTTCCTTGGGAGCTGGCCTCAGTTTGCTTGCCTTTGTGGCGGAGTGCGATAAACATCGGCGAATGCTTGGCAGATGATATCATAGGGCACACATTAGACTACAAATCGAGAGCGGACCAAGGCCCTTGCATGTAAACTATATACCCCCTTGTTGTGTTCCAAATTAGAGAATATATTCGACGCCGCGAATGACCTGTTTTCAGAAATTGAAAGCGAAAGCGCCGAACGCGCGTACAGAACACAGCCCTAATTACAAACGCCGGGCAGGGAAATGCACTCGACAAGTGCGGCGACACGACAATTGATAAGGGTCTTCTGCCAGGGGCTGGGGAAACCATCACCCCGACGGGCTCTCGAGCTAAATACTTTCCGTAGTCGCGTTAAAAATAAACAATTGACATTTTGCCAGCCATCCGAAATAATTATTGGGGCTTCTGAGGCTGCTTCACTTGGGTGTGCATAAAATTTTTAAGAGAGATTATAAATTGAAATTTGGAGTTTGGAATTACATTGTCAAGGGGTATGATTAGATGACTTGCTGCATAGTCCAGAACCCAGAAAATATGGACATGATTCAGATATCTTTGTTTCAATAGTCGGCTTAGTTAGTCAAAAATTAATGATCATATTTGGAACAGAAATGAATTTCTTGTTACTAAAAAATAACCTGTTTTTTATAGCTATCTATGGCTGTATTTGGGGAAAAATACATGTCTCTGCTAATTGAGCGGTTATGATTGCCTAGGCCTTGAGCTTCATTAGCTGACTCGATTTTCATATTTCCATCCACATTCTTTTCGCACAGGCCTGCCAAGACAACCTGAACACCCAGAATGACCGAATCTTGGAGCTGCGCGACATTGTGGCCAAGATCGCCGCCGATGTCGGCCTGGATGCCTCCGCCCTGATGCAGGGTGAACTGGACGCACTGGGCCAGAGGTTGGCCGAGTGCAAGGAGGCCATCACTACATTGGCCAACGTGGCCGAGTCACAGGACAAGGAGCGCAAGGAGCTCGACAAGGAGGTGACACTGGCCAAGGCGTACTTCAACAATGTCCAGCAGGTGAGTCCAGTCCAGTCCACTCAATGCGAGGGAGTGAATTATGAAAATTAAGAAACCGCAAACTGTGCCACCTATCGATTATAATGACGGGATATTTGCATAATTTAGTGTGGGGCTTGGTGTGCGGAAATTCCCACACTTGCCGGCTGCCAATTGTTGTTGTTCGGTAGTTGTTGTCTGTGGTTAATCCAATACGAAGGACATGCTATTTTAAGTGGGTTAAAAGTTGAAAAACTTTTCATGTACACTAACTGTCTGACAGCCCCCACATGTGTACATTGGGCCCGGCCCATCCCATCCCATTCATTATTGATTTCAGGGGCGGGTATTAGTATTATCTTTTTAGAACGACACTTGAAATTATGGTAAATATTTAATGAGCGTAAGAACAGGTTATTACTCGCTAGAAGGCTACTATTTGTAGTTTCCTAAACAAATAGTTTTATTCAAATAATTTCTTAATCCGATTGAAAGATAAACGTGGCAGAGGAACATGCATAAAAATTATCCAAATGGCCATTTAGTGTCAGTACTTTAAAGCACTTTAAACCACTGTCGGCTCATTTGCATGGCACATGCCATGCCTGGCTTTCTGCTCCACCTCCATTACCAAGTCCACCTCCTGCTCCGCCAACTCACTCCCTCCGCCGCCCTCATCAACACTTCCGACAATTGAAGTTGGCCAGAAGCGAACGCGTGTCGTTTGGCATGAGGTCATTGCCAGTTGGCGGCGGAAAGAGTTGCAATGGGCCGTGGCCAGTGTTGTTTTGGTGAAGCCATGCAGTTGGCCAGACGGAGGGACGACGAGCGGTAACTGGAGACAGCCAGCAAAGCAGCCATATTAGGGTCAGGCCAATTAGCAACCCCGCAGTGTCAAGAAAGAAAACAATCATAAATCACTAAACGACTTCCTTTTCTTTTCTTAGGACATTTCCCGCGAACCACCACAAAATCCCAGAGAGAGCGAGGAACAGTTGGCCGCCCTGCGCGCCCATCTCCAGACCTTGGCCCGCACGGAAGAGCAGCTGCGTCAGCTGAAGGAGCGCCAGCAGAATAACGAGGTGGCACCTTCAGTGACCGGACCCGATGACGATGGCATCCTGAATGTTTTGGCCCTGTGGCAAAAGATCTTCCAGGACACCTTCCAGGAGTACCATCGCCTGTCTACGCGCCTCGCCCGCAGCCAGAACAGCTCGGAGGCATTGCGCTTGTGGCGTCAGTACCTACAGCACGTGCAGTCGTTCCTGTCCTGCGCCATACCGGAGGACTACGGCAGCCTGCGGGAGCAGCAGCAGCTGTGTGCCATCCACCAGAACCTGCTGATTTCGCAGCAGAGCGTGCTATCGGAGATGCCACTAGAATCGGAGGTATCCGAGCAATACAAGGCACTGACCAATCTCCACAACGAAACTCTCTCGAGGATCATGCAGCGAAATGGCGAGCTAGAGCGCCGCGTGAGTGGCTGGAATGCCTACCGCCAGCAGTTGGCCGCCCTTTTGGACTGGCTGCGTCAGCGGGAAGCGGAGCGGAATGCACTCCAGCTGAGATACATACACCTGAAGCGAGTGCCCCACCTGAAGAACCGCCTGGACGCCATGCTCCAGCAACTGGACCAGGGCGAACAGCAAAGCAAGGCTCTGCAGGAGCAGCAACAGGAGCTATCCCGCCACTGCGACGATGCCCTGGCGACTGCCATGCGCATGGAGCAGGCCAGCATTGGTCAGCGAATCGGAAACCTTCGTGCCGCACTGAAGACCTGGCTAGGATTCCTGCAGCGCATCACCCAGCTATCGGAAAGCTATGAGCAGCGTGTGCAGCAGTTGCAGAAGGAATTCGGAGCAGCTCAACAGCTTCTGGAGGCCAACAGCAGCGAATCCCTGCCCACTCAGCCAGCGGCTATTGAACAGCTATTGGGAGCCTTGCGGTCCCAGCGCGTCCAGCTGGGTGCCCAAGTGCCCGCCCTCGAGGGACTCACGGTCACCCAGGAGGAGCTCAAGGAGTGCATCAGTCCGCACGACATGAAGACCATTCGCCAGCGCAACTGGCTGCTCTGGCAGCAGCACGCTGATGTGGACTACCAACTGGCCAACCTGATCAACTCGATCGAGGAGCGGCTGTCCCTGCTTTCCAACTACCAAATCAGATACGAGCGCATCTCCCACTGGCTGCTACGTTTGGAGCAGCGAGTGGAAAAGGATGCTGATGTGGCGGCCATGGCGAACCCCGAACAGGCGGCCAAGCAGCTGGAGCAGCAAATCAACTCCGAGCTGCAGCTGCGAGACAAGGAGCGTGAGTGGATTCTGTCCACCGGACGGGAACTGCTTACACTCTACTCAGAACCGGAAGTCCGATCCCAAGTGCAACAGCAGAGCGATAACCTCATCGACCGCTGGCAGCGACTGAAGTACCTGTGCAAACAGAGGGCCACCAAGATCGGGGAGCTGAAGATGACGCTGCTCCGCTTGGAGGAGCGGATAGCCCTGATTCGCGCCTGGCTCTTCGAGGTAGAGTCCCAGCTAGACAAGCCCCTGAGCTTCGATAGCTACACCCCCAATGTGATAGAAGCCAAGCTGAAGGAGCACGAGCAGATCCAGCGTTCCATTGAACACCACAGCAGCAATGTGGGCGAGGTGCTGAATCTCGTCGAGATGATGCTGAACGATGCTGACAGCTGGCGTACGCAGGTGAACACCTCCGGGCTGGCCATCTCCGCCCAGAATCTCGAACAGCGCTGGAAGAATGTATGCAGCCAGTCAGCGGAGCGCAAGCAACGCATCCTGACCATATGGAATCTGCTGCAGCAACTGATCAAGCTCACAGCCGAGCACAAGAACTGGCTGGGCAAGCAGGAGGGCCAACTGACTAGCTACGAAAGAGACCACAAATCCCACAGCAAGAACAAGCTGGAGGAGCGCCAAAAGGAGCTCAAGGCCAAGCTGGAGGAGCTGGAAAGCCAGTCGGTGAACCTCCGCCAGCTGGAGCAGATTTATGCCAAACTGACGATGAGTGCCGGCGTGGAGCCGGAGAACATCCAGAAGCTGACACTTCCCACAAAGGTGATGGTGGGCATGTGGCGTCAGTTGATACCACGCTGCCAAGCCCTTCTGGATGCCATCGACAAGGATGCGAAAATATTGCGAGAATTCAACAACGCCCAACTGGAGGCCACCAACTCGTTGAATGCCATTCAAAAGGCCCTCGAGCAGCTGCCTAGCCTGGAGGACCAACAGAGCTCCAAGGCAGACCCGAAAGTGGTCATCCAACGATTGGAGAGCCTGGAGAAGAAGCTTCTGGATGCCCAACAGCTTGTCCAGCAGGCTGACAACCTGGCCCAGGAGGCCAAGTCCAGGACCAAGCAGCAGCCGCAACTGAAGCAACTCCTAGAACTAATCACCTCCTACACCACTCTCTGGCAGACAGTTCAGACGAGGATCGTTACCCTCAAGACTAGTTGGCTGACTCGGGCCGCTCAGGCAGCCGCCGCCGCTGCTGTTCCCGTGACAGAAGCCGCCAACGCCGCCATCCAAGTTAACACCCTGTCTCAAAGGAAATTGCGCCAGAACCAACAAATGCAACGTGAAACCTCCATCACCGCCAAGGATGCCTACATCATGGAACTCCAGACGGCCATCACCGAGTGCCAGGCCAATCTCGACGAGCTGCAGCGCACGGTGGCGGACAAGACCCGCAAGCCGGGCCCCCAGAAGATCGCCAAGTTGCTGAGCAACGCCCAGTCCTCCACCGAGTTGGTGAAGCATCTGAGCCAACTGCTGCTCACCGAGTGCCAGGCCGATAACCAGGCGGCCCAGGTGGACGCCGTTGCAGAGCTCACGTTGCGCTTTGACACACTGCAGTCGCAGTGGAAGGCGCGACAGCAGCACGATCAGAATGCAAGGTAGGTTGATCTCTTTTTTGGTTCTTATTTGTTGTTTATGTTTTTTGGGTCTTGTCAAGTCAATATCGTTGGCCTTTTGGAGCCAAAGTGGCATGAATCAGAATCTCTCATCCGATTTGTGTTTCAAATGCTCCCAAAACAAGCAAAGATGAACGGCATCCTGTATAGTTCCATCATATTATAACAGATGACTTGTGTTCAACTACAGATATTCATAATCCCTGTCCCGTTGACTTGGCAAGCATTATATCGGTTCGCCGATTCGAATTGATGTTGGTGTTTGGGTTTTGTTATTTGACTAACAAATTATTGTTTTATTGCTTCTATTTCGCTGTTGCCTATTTCTCGACCTTTTCCGTCACACACACACACACATACGCATAATACATACAAACACCTACGCCTAACTCAAACCTGCGCATTCATGACGACACTCCAGGTGCCACCTACCTGCTTCCTACAAGTACAACTGCATACAGTAAGTGTTTACCTGGCCAGATTAACTAACCGATGGGCTGCCGTGACGTCCACCCCTCCTGCTGTGTGCCACCCTTTGTGTTCTGTGTGGTTCTCCACTAGCCAAAAGCTGGTAGCGGATGACCAATGGCTGCCGGACTCCAGGGTGGAGCACAGCAAGGGGTGTGGATCTTCACGCCCAAAGTCTAAGCTGCTGCTTTTTCAAGACTCGTCTAAGGAATTTGACGAGATCAGCTTAAGCTTAACACATAATTATCACACTAGGATTGGTTGTGGTTCAGTCACTAGTTAATACACCCTTACTAATTAAATTCTTATTTCATCTTCTAGCGAGGTCGGCCGGCTAACGTGTCCGCTCTGCACGCAGCGCAATTGGCAGCAGATCGACAACGATCTGTGGCGCCTCGAGCAGTGGCTGCAGTTCGCCGAGAGCACCCAGAAAGCCCAAACATCGCCCCCCTCGAACATCGAGCTTCTCGAGGATGTCACCCAGGACCATCGCGAGTTCCTTCTGGATCTCGAGAGTCACAAGTCGATCATCTCATCCCTGAATGTGGTCGGTGACCATCTGGCCACCCATACCCTGGACACCGAGAAGGCCCGACAGCTGCGCTCGCGGCTAGAGGCTGACAACGAGCGCTGGAACAATGTGTGCATCAATGCCACCAAGTGGCAAGGACTGCTGCAGACCGCCCTCATGGGCAACAGCGAGTTCCACCAGACCATCGATGAGCTGGTGGACTGGCTGCAGCGAACCGAGCAGAACATCAAGGCCTCGGAGCCCGTAGACCTCACTGAGGAGCGTTCCGTCTTGGAGGCCAAGTTCAAGAAGTTCAAGGACCTGCGTGCCGAACTCGAAAGATGCGAACCCCGTGTAGTGAGCCTGCAAGATGCGGCTGATCAGCTGCTGCGCGCTGTTGAAGGCTCCGAGGAGCAGTCACAACACACCTACGAGAGGTAAGGTGTCCAGGTGGCCAGTTCCGAGGGCGGAACGAAATGATTCGGGGTGCCTTGAGCTTAGAGAGTAATTATAGGGATTTAAATGGAGAGAAGGGACCTAGTTGGTGGGGCGATAAATTAATTAGACATTTTGTAGCTTAATTTATTGATTAGTAGTTTTGATTTTTCTACTTGTTTAGTTTTTTGAATAGTATTTACCTGTAGAAACTTTCACTTTATTAATTAAAAAACGTATGACTTTAGTAGACACACCTATTATTTATACTTTCCGACTCTTCACCATTTGCTTTTTCCATTAAAAGTAATTTGGAATTTAATTAATTTAATTTAATTTGGCTTGATCACTTTAAATATTTCCAAAACTTTTTCGTACAAAATTATACTCTATTCTATCAAAATTATACTAAAACTGTCTCTGAGACAGCTCTACTGTTTGGCAACTATACTCTCTACATAATATACACAAATAGTAGATCTTATGAAGCTTTATTTTCTATATTACGAATCGACCGATCGAACATTTGATTTTGCCTTTAAACACTTTTGTGTTGACGTTTTTTGTTGCGTATTATATATTATTTTGTGTTGTGTTTTTTTGGTACTCAAAATTCTTTCGTCCGCCCATTCTAACCCTTCATCCAAACTGACACCCACAAGAGCCTTGGCAAATGTTTTAAATGTTCCAGAACCCTTTCCAGGTTGACCGATCTCCGGCTGCGTCTCCAATCCCTGCGTCGTCTCTCTGGAATCTATATCGTCAAGTTGGGCGCCGTCCTCGGATACGAGGGCGATAACCTTGGCGTGCCCCTGCACCTGTTGTCAAGTGAGGTAAGTCCTGAATCACTCGCTATTATATCACAATCCTTGAGAATTGTCCTGAAAATATATTGATTTTATTTGTTGATTTGTGAGCGCACCAGAAGTAAGTGAAACCAATTGGCAGATCAATAAGAAAATGTGAAAAATTCGTAAACTCTTATGATTTCTATTATTTATAATTTATTTTCGTTTTTCCTTTCTTCCGTTTCTTTGTCGCAATTCTAGCTTTTGGATAATACTACATTATCAACCTCTTCTATGCAGGCCGCCGCACCCAACACAGAAAATGCAAAGTAAATATCCATAGATTGTTTAATTTTAGTTCGAGCATCTTGTGCACTTTAAAGTTATGATTCAAACGAGCACATAGATTGCCCCTCTGTAGCCGTAGCATTTTGTTCATTATGAGATACATTGTTTTTCCCCCAAACTAATTGACTTTTTGTGTCCACAGCAACACCGATGGCGATGCTGTCGATGGCGATGTCATCAATACCACGGTTCTGGCGCGCGGTGCTCGCTTCCTAGGCCGCGTTGCCCGTGCATCCCTGCCCATTCAGGCTCTCATGCTGCTGCTTTTAGGTGTGGCCACTCTGGTGCCCCACGGTGAGGACTACACCTGCATGTTCTCGAACACCTTCGCCCGCAGTCTGGAGCCGATGTTGTCGTACCCCCACGGACCTCCGCCGACCTAAGATACCCAAAAAAAACAAAGAAAAAACAAGAAGTATTCATAAAAAATAATGCCCAAACAAGTCCCTAAGCTGTCGTCGAGTTGCCATTGGATTAGTGCAATAGATCAAGATCAAAGTCAAGAAACCTAACAAGAACACCTAACTATAGCGTAGTATGAGAAGAAATCCCTTAATTTCAAATGCCTTTTGTATGCTAAATTCCTGTAAAAATCCTCGCACCCAAGTGCGTTTGAAAAAAAATTTATAAATGAATTGAAATCGTTGTAAATTGTAGTTGTATGTAATTTAATAGAGATTTGATAGCTAGAGGCAATGATACAACCAGAAAATGCAAACCAATTTGTATATAACCTACTGACAAGACTCGACGAGCCGAACATGAAACACTCAAACATATGAAATATTTGAAAATCAATAACCTTGTATGAAAAACTAACGACAAGTAACGAAACCCTTTTGTAAAACGATATATACATTATACATATATATTTGCACAGCAAACCATTTATATAATCATATATACCCACGTATATGATCCCAAAAAAACAAAAAAAAAACATATAGAACCCCAACATTTTGTATATAAAAAAAAATTAATCTAATACGAAATCAAAGTACGCACACGAAAAATTAAACTCATAACCGCACGCTTCCCTTCGAAAAGAGAACCTGCAGCAAGGGAGTGAGTTTGGGGTCCTGCAAATTTCGTGGAACATTTTTGCAGGGCCAGAACACACATCCCTGCTGCCATCAATTGGCTAAGGACGAGAAAAAATCGCAAGACAAATCATGACCCACATAGACCAAATGCCTGGAGACAAATTGGCTAATCAATGACACTTACTGGCTGCTCGCCTTTCTCCCAATTTCAAGGCGATGCAGATCGTAAAAGCCATTGGTTGGCTCTTTAGACTCTGGCCCTTAATGCTACCACTGCTAAAGGATAGATCCTCCCTTGGCCAAGCTCTCTCCCACGGCCAAGAGGTGGAGAAGTAACACCCCTAGTGCACCCGCCACAGGTCACTATGAATCAATGCGATCCTAAAACACCAACCCGGCAGCGGTGGCTAGATATTTCAAGCATTCCTGAAACTCATTTCCAAATTACCCATAGACATTGACCCGTCCTAGCCATTGGTGTCCAATCCTCTCCAGAAGCGGCGAGCGTGCGTGCCACGAGCATTGAACAAAACGAAGCAAGTGTCCTATGCCGGTGCTAAACCAACCAACAAATTTTCTATATAAAGAAAAAATGTAAAATGCGTATACAAAAATGAAATTAATATTATAAAACAAAAAGAAAAACTCTTGAAAAAAATCGTAAAAATGCAATCTGCAAATAGAAAAGTGGCTAAAGTCCATCCAGTAAAGAAACCCATTTTGTTAATATTTTTTGATAATTCTAATTATATTTGCCTTATACTTATCCAACTTGTTTATTAATACTATTTTTTATTATTTAATGCTTGAGCAATTATTGAAAAAATACATACATTTATTTATTAGACCTATGCGATTTATTACCTGTCTAATTAAGTTTGATTTAAATGTTAAATTTGTGTAATTTGCTGCTTCTATCTGGTTATAAAAAATGAAAAGTTATCAAGTTTATATAATTTATGTAGCATTTTAAGATTTCCTTTCTTGTGAACAACTGTACCTTTATATGCATTATGATTATTAAAGAACAATTTAAAAATATTAAACATTGGTTTTGTTTTATATCGTTTAGTTATTGAAATGTAGATTGAATGACTAAATTCTTAATAATTTGAATTAAATAATTATAGTATTCGATGATCTAAGATAGGGGAGAAGGGGGTCTTTCGGCCTTTGAAGATCTTTTAGCCAAGTCATGGGTAGTTCCTTAAATTTAATCAAGACGAGATACAGAATATGAGATCCTTAAATATTGCGTATACGCACCCCATGGCCTTTTTTCTTTTTTTTTTATCCACTTAATTCTTGGTTTTTTGACCTATTATTAATCTTGACAAGACAAAATAATCTACTTCAATTTGCAATCGACCATGGGAACGAGGATTTTGGCCAAAACGTTTAGCAACGTTTGGGACAATTTTTATCCAATATTTCAGACAAATGGCAACCGATTTGGAGAAGAAATGTCTTAAATAAATCAAGGTTTTAATCTCTTCCGATCTGCATCAAGATATAACAAATATGAACGGATAAATACTTTACCTATTTTTTTGGGCCATTAAAAATAGAATGGTAAAATTTAACTTTGCCAGATTTTCAAAGAAAATGACAGTACTCGGAGCTACAATTTTAGAACGGTATACCATTTTGTAATCGGACAAATATTAGCCAAGTTATACATTAAAATGTCCTTCGATTTGCCTAAATATGTGATGGTGGCCATGTCGAGGATGAGTTGGCCAATAAGAAACTTTTCAGACACTAGATAGTCAATATTTCAGACAAAAAACACCAGATTTGGAAATGGAATGTTGCCCTTAAATTACGGTTCTATGATGCTCCGATCTGCATAAAAATATTAAAAATATAAAAGAACCCATATTTTAGCCGTTGTTGGCCAATATCGTGAAAAATCCCTTTGAAAAATGTCGCAAATTGGGTCAGATTTTACTTTGCCAGATTTGCATAGTAAATGATTGTTCTCGGAGCTACAAGTACAGAAAGGTATACCATTTTGTAATCGGACAAATATAAGCCAAGTTATGAGTCATAATTTCCATCGATTTTCCTTTCAACATTTCAGCCATTTTACATATGTAACTCTATATTTTTCACATATTTCGCTAGTGTATACGTGTTATGCACATAAATTTCAATGAAATGATTAGTTTGCTTAAGGTTTGAGATTCTCTGAGACTGCCTCAAGTTCGACCCGATAGATATATCAAAAATCAATTCTCGAAACTTTCCCAAAGGAACCCAGACCCCAAGCGAACACTTCCGGCCAAGATCCAAATCGTTATTCGATTTCTTAGCGTTTGTAGGCCATGGAGGTGCATTTGTCGTAGCGGCCTAGAATTTGGGGCATTATCTGAACACCGAGCCGCATGCTGGTATCCCTGATCTCCGGATAGACCACTGGCTTGCGTTCCTCAACCCAACGGATCGGCTGGGTCAGTTCCTCGACACTTCGATCCAGTCTGATGCCGCACTTGCCCTGGTGCTGCCTGAACCGGGTGGGCTTGTGCATTTTGTGGTGGGGATCGCGATAGTAGTCCCGATACTTCTGGCACTGCAAATAGAAGTTGTCAATCCTGTCCAGATCATCGTAGTCGACAATGACCATTCCGATCCGGGGGGCGAAGCCAAGAATGGCCCTACGCTGTATATCTGCATTTGTGGCTACCTTTAACATATCCACCTCGGGTATGGGTTCATTAATCATTTCAATCATTTTGTTATATTGTGTCCAATGAGGCCGCTTACGTCCAATAAAAAATTCTAGTGTATATGTGTTCTTAAAACTTCCTTAAATAACACCAAATGCCAAAGGAAACCAGTCAGTTTCCGAATGCTTCATGGAGTGCTTAGTTGAATTCGGTCTCTGACCGGTTTTCAACAATCATCTGCGAGTTGCCAAAAGCTTTAAGTTTTTATATATATAATATAATATTTTCAAATTTATTTATTTTATTTTATATGGGCTTCTTTTTTGAGCACTGGGTCCACCATTATTCAAGGTATTTCACAAATGCTTGCAGGTTTTTCTTTTCAATTGTTTCTTTCAAATAGTGTCTTCATACCCGGTAATCTTTTCTTTTTTTAAATTTATTTTTTATAATCGTGAATGTTGTTTTAAATTTACGCAGATGTTTGTAATGCAGTAAATAAAAAAAATATATGTATAATAACTTCGGGTGCTTTTTAGTTACATTGTCTTTCTCGTTTTTATTTAGTTTTTATCGCATCTAAATTGGGCTAAATGTCTACAATAATCCCTTATCACGGAATGAAACGCACAGATAGTGCTTTTTCATGTGAAACATCGCGGCGCAGTTTTATCAATTTGTTTACTGACCGCTAGGTGATTTAATTGAAATCACAAAAATTACTCAATAGACGCTCAGTGTGGTTTTGATTTTGTTAGCGAATGGTCATGTGTCCGGTAACCACAATTTTGTTGAGTTTAGTTGGGCTATTAGCCTTGGTGTACATCTTTTTGACGTGGAACTTCAACTACTGGAAAAAGCGTGGAATACCTAGTGCCAAGGCATGGCCTTTCGTTGGAAGTTTCCCCAGTTTGTTCACCCAGAAACGGAACATGGTCTACGACATTGATGACATCTACAAGTAAGTAAAGCATTCATTCGAGAAATAAAACTAACAATATATTATCATTAGTCAATACAAGGACACCGATAGCATTGTGGGTTTATTCAATACTCGTATTCCCCAACTTTTGGTCACAACACCAGAGTACGCTCATAAAATATTTGCCAGCGACTTTCGCAGTTTCCATGATAATGAAATGGGCTTGTTTGTATGTACTCGATATTTTACAATTTAAGGTGCTAATAACTAAATTGCATATATCTTGACAGACTAACAAGAAGGTGGACAAGATATTGGCCAACAATCCATTCGTACTATTCGGAAATGAGTGGAAAGAAAGACGTGCCGAAGTAACGCCAGGACTTTCAGCAAATCGTGTAAGTAATTCCGAGTCCGAATTAGTACTCGCTATTTTGCTGATAACGTTGTGTTTTTAATTTGTATTAAGTTCCTTGAATAGGTTATCATGAGTTAATTAATGATTATTATAAAATACTATTTATATAAGTTAAGAGACATCAATGAATTGATGTTGAATTGACATGATAATAAACAAGATAGGAGAACCAAACTGGAGCCGAATTTTATATACTCTTGTATTCTGCTTGTATGGATGGCTTGTATTCAAGATATATATCTGATATTAAACAAAAGTTTAATTCCTACTTTAATTCCTTACCGCCTAGCCTCCGAAACAAGTTAGGCTCAGAAAAACACTCTTTAAGAGGCTTATTGGTTAGGCATTTTTTAAGAAGTATGTCAGTTAGATTGTATAGTAGCCATTTAAAATTAAGTTCATTGGCGAAATTAAAATAAATAAATAAATAAAATATCTCTTAACCTTAAGGTCAAAGCTGTCTATCCCGTTTCCCAAGAAGTGTGCAAAAAGTTTGCGGACTATATCAGAAAACAAAGCAAAATGGCGCCCTCGGATGGCGTAAATGCCAAGGATCTGTGTCTGTGCTACACCACCGAAGTGGTCTCGGATTGTGTCCTGGGAATCTCGGCCCAGAGTTTCACGGATAATCCAACACCTCTGGTTGGAATGATCAAGCGAGTTTTTGATCAATCATTTGGCTTCATATTCTTTACTGTGGTGGCCAATCTGTGGCCTCCAATCAGGAAGTTCTACACCGTTCCATTTTTCTCAAAGGATGTTGAGAACTTCTTCTTCGACATCATGAAGAAGTGTATTATCTTAAGGAAAGAGAATCCAGTTCAAAAGCGCGATGACTTCCTCAATTACATGTTGACCCTCCAGGAGAAAAAAGGTCTAGACACTGTGGAGTTGACCTCGCACACGATGACTTTCCTCACGGACGGATTCGAGACAACGGCTGGAACTCTGGCTCACATCCTTTTGTTGCTGGCACGTAATCCCGAAACGATTCGAAAGTTAAGAGAAGAGATTGGCAGCAAGGAACTAAGCTTCGAGGAGCTGAGTGAACTGCCCTACATGGAGGCCTGCATTCATGGTATAAAAAATTAATTATTTATTTACATATAGATATATAAACCATAATTATTTCCAGAAACCTTGAGAATTTTTCCGCCTGTTTTGGCAGCACGGAAGCTGGTTACCGAAACGTATGAATTTGTGAACAAAAATGGTATCAAAGTTAAAGTTTACCCCGGAGACGTAGTTATTGTTCCAGTCTTCTCCCTGCAAATGGATCCCCGATACTTTGAAGAACCGGAGGAATTCAAGCCAGAGCGATTCTTGGAATCCAATGGTGGATCCAAAAAGTACAGAGATCAAGGCGTTTACTTTGGTTTTGGTGATGGTCCCCGCATCTGCCCAGGTGAGTACATTCCAGAGACCCAATAATCTTTGGACTAACACCGAATATCTTTTATTTCCAGGCATGAAATTCGCTTTGACTCAACTCAAAGCGGCTATGGTGGAAATAGTCCGTAATTTTGACTTTAAAGTTAATCGTAAAACGCGGACAGACAATCAACTCGATGACACATATTTCATGGCTGCTTTAAAAGGAGGAATTTGGCTGGATTTTAGGGAGCTCAAATAACTATTTTTTCCCCAAATAACTATATACATTAACTATATATATATATATATATTGAATTTGGAAGGAGACTAGTAGCCTCCTTCAGGTTCCTATGAGGTTGATAATATGATAAGATGATAAGAAAAACAAAAGTAGGAGCTATATATGTATAAAAATAAACACAAGTAGAGGTCAGGAATAAACAGAATTTTAATTTCATAATTGTAACACGTTTTTTCGAAGAAAAAACTCGGGCACACATCATTGCATCAGTCTGCTAACAAACCGATTGGATTGTCTATGACGTACTGGGTTGCCATTAAAAACTTATCGCTCCATTGGTGGAGATAGAGTCGAGGGCTTCGAATTGAT
Source organism: Drosophila atripex (assembly GCA_035045925.1). Taxonomy (NCBI): domain Eukaryota; kingdom Metazoa; phylum Arthropoda; class Insecta; order Diptera; family Drosophilidae; genus Drosophila; species Drosophila atripex. The sequence continues at coordinate 14,838,522 of JAWNOP010000070.1, forward strand.
ATTGATAAGATGAGCGATTCTTATCGCCAAATAGAAGCCAGGGAGTATTACAGTATGGGAAGCAGGCCATTTTATCAACTTGTTTATTGGGTGAATTCATATTTGTGGACCGCTCGCCCATCCACTTGACTATCATCAAGTTCAATTTAAATCACTGCGATTGCTCAATGGAGCTTCAGTTCGTTTTTAGCCGCATGGCTGAGAGGTTGTGCCATGTGTCCACTCACTACGATTTTGTTTCTGCTGGTCGGACTTCTGGCCTTGTTCTATGTCTTCCTAGTTTGGAACTTTGGCTATTGGAAGAAGCGGGGAATCCCCGAAGCCAAGGCATGGCCGTTTGTGGGCAGTTTCCCGAGCATGTTTACGCAAAAGAGGAACACGGTCTACGACATCGATGACATCTACAAGTAATTATTCAAATACCTAGATGTGCAACGATTAGTTCACTAATACTTTGACTGTAGCCAATATAAAGAAACCGACAATATCGTTGGTGTTTACAACACCAGACGACCCCAACTCCTCATCATCAGCCCGGAATATATCCGGAAGATTTTGGTGAACGACTTTCGCAGCTTCCATGACAACGAAATGAGCCAATTTGTAAGAATGAAAACATACTTTGGTCTAGAATTGTAATTTATTTAAAATTTTAGTCCGGCGATTCTGGGGACTCCATCTTGAAAAACAACCCGTTCATATTGAAGGGCGAGGAGTGGAAGGAGAGGCGTGCGGAAGTCACGCCCGGACTGTCGGCGCATCGGGTAAGAGTTGGAGAGAAACTGGTTCCTAAAAGTGCGGCGTAATAATTTTGTTAGGCTTGTACGTCAGTTTCCATTGCGAGACTGTCAATTAATATGCTGGGCATGCAGCCACTGAGTATGGGAATGCGAGAGCCCCACTCTTCTAATCAATTTTTTAAATTCATTTAACAGATCAAGGCCGCGTACCCGGTGTCCCAAAGCGTGTGTAAAAAACTGGTGGATTTTATCAAGAAACAGCAACGAATGGCCTCCTCGGATGGCTTGAATGCCAAGGATGTGTGCTTGAGCTACACCACCGAAGTGGTCTCCGACTGCGTCCTGGGCATCTCTGCACAGAATTTCACGGACAACCCCACGCCCGTGGTGGGCATGATCAAGCGGGTCTTCGAGCATTCCTTTGGATTTTTCTTCTTCATGACACTGGCCACCATCTGGCCTCCAATCCAAAAGTTCTATAAAGTTTCTCTGTTTGCCAAAGACGTTGAAGAATTTTTCTATGACCTGATGAAGAAGTGCATCATAATGAGGCGGGAGAATCCCCAGCAGCGTGAGGATTTCCTCAATTATATGCTGCAGCTGCAGGATAAACGGGGACTGAGTGTCGTGGAGTTGACCTCGCACACGATGACCTTCCTAACTGACGGATTCGAGACAACGGCTCAGGTGTTGGCTCATACTTTGCTATCCCTGGGTCGGTATCCGAAGGAGCAGCAAAAGTTGAGGGAGGAAATTGGCAAAGACGAACTGACCTTTGAGCAGATGAGTGACCTGCCCTACCTGGATGCCTGTATTCATGGTGAGTTGTCCCCGAACACAATTGTGAGAATATTTCTTAAATATTCAAATAAAATCTTCAGAGGCTTTGAGAATTTTCCCCCCTGGCTTGGTACTCCGAAAATTGGTAACCCAGCCCTATGAGTTCATCAACAAGAATGGAGTCAGGGTGCAAGTGAAACACGGCGATGTGGTCATCCTCCCAGTTAAAGCTCTCCATTACGATCCGCAATACTATGAAGACCCGGAAACTTTTAAGCCAGAGCGCTTCCTAGAGGAAAACGGCGGAATGAAGAAATACAGGGACCAAGGTGTTTACTTCGGATTTGGTGATGGTCCTCGCATCTGTCCAGGTAAGAGTGTTTGTGACTCAAGTTTGTTTCAGAGCTTCAGATGTCATTTTCGTTACAGGTATGCGCTTTGCTCTCACGCAACTCAAAGCTGCTTTGGTGGAGATTGTTCGCAACTTTGACATCAAGGTTAACCCCAAGACACGTAAGGATAATCAGTACGATGACACCTACTTTATGGCGGCCTTGAAGGGTGGCATTCATCTGGATTTCGTTGAACGCCAATAAATCCTTCTCCTTCTGTCATAGAGTTTTTAAATTGATTATTTTGATATTGATCGTTTTTATTAATAAATAAATATATTATATTTTACATTTGTGACAATTTTAATACTTTAATTTAGTTACTACGATAAAACCCACCGAAAAATAACAGTTTTCTTTCAGTCCCGGCTTAGGGCCAACTGGACCAAAGGCAGAACCTTGATGGAGGAGAGATCCGCCAGAATAGCTTCGATGCTGTCCAGGGAGGCCACTTGCATGATGCTTTCCTTCCGGAAACTAAGGATTATAATTGCAAAGAGCGGTAGGATCTCTAGGCTATCAAAACCAAGGATCTGAAATACATAATGGGAATAATTTTTAAATTGCAAGTTTAAGCAGAAATGTTTAGTTCCTTACCAAGTCCCAAAGAATCAGCAGCTGGTCGGGAGGCAGATGCCCCGAAAAGGCCCGCATCAGCCACTTAAAAACGACACGCAAGCTGGAGGGAATAAATACCATTGTTGAGGACCAATATCAAAGACCGTTAGTCCTACTTACGGCTGGATTTGGAGCTCTCGAAAATGCGACCAGAGCTGTGGCTCATAGGTCTGAAGTAGCTTCTCAAAGAGCAGGCACAAACTGACTATGCCCTGCGGATGCGTGTTGATCGTAGTTAGGCGATGGCAGTAGCGGATATAGAAGGCACGGAAGGTATAGTAGAGATTCACTGGTGAGTCGTACAAGTAGCAGAAGGGGGCTGCGAACATGCAGATGCCGTGGAATGGCACCACGCCGGAGGGCGGACCCTCGTACGTCTTGCCCTTGACCGGAAAAGCTTCGTACTCCACGCAGCCGCCGATGTCTGTGTCCCGGGAAAAGCAGAGCAGCACCTGGTAGAGCACGTCCTCGAACACGAAGTACTGGTCGTCGTTGGAGGCGGTCAGCTGGATGTCCTTGAACACCAGCTTGTCCACAATGTGATCTGTGGTCCACACAGAATTGCGCAATTTTTGCCAATATTCGATATCCTGAATGGAAATATCCATTTACTCTCTCCAGCTATATTTCAAAGACGCCCAACTTACGTAATCGTGCAACTTGCTGTCCAAGACGGAGGCCCACAGGGCTCCCCGATAGGGCGCTGGAGTACAGCCCTTCTTTAGAAACTGCTGACACATCGGAGCATGTCTGGCTTCAAGGATTCGCTGGCACTGAATAGTCAGATCCGGAACACCCAAGTAACTATCGCTGCGTAGAAGATCGGCGTAATGGGCCCTCAGTTCGAAGAGATTTTTAACTGGAAGAGCTATGTGTGAGAATTCCCATAAAGGGATATGGCTGAAGGAGCACAAAGTTAATGATAATAGGTATTATGACCCAAGAAATATACACATACTCTGTGGGTTCGGTGGTCTTAGCTGGTCCTTTCAGGGAAAGTAACACTTCCAACAGGTCCTTGGGTGCGTACACTGGTCTGTAGTTGGCCAAATCTGAAATCACTTTCGCGTAAATCACACCCTTAAGTGCTTGAAATATACTTACCCATATTGTAGTTGCTCAACTCGTTCCACTTGGCCATAAAGTCCTCTCGATCGGCACTGATCCTGGGCTGGCCATGCAGCGGAACCTTGAGTTCGGTGCACATGGCATTGAGACTCTTTCGCACTCTGCGATCCCACAGGACTCCGGCCCTTTTTAAGTAACCAAGGGGATCACTTACGGTGGGTTTCTGAAGGAAATGTAATATTATTTTAAATTTAAGAAAAATTGAAAATAATGCATTTTACTTTAACAGATAAAATATATGAAGAACTCGTCGACACCTCCATTTGGGTAGATCCCAAATAAAAAAAAAAAAAAACAAAAATTAAGTTCTCATTATGTGTAGCAAACCCTTTGGGGTTCACTAAGTGTCACGACAGGTATATTGAAGGAAACAGCAGAGATAACTCTTCTATTATTGTCGGAATTTGGGAAAAAGAAATTGATTTTCAAAACAAAAACGAAACGAATACCAAGGGTTTTTACAAAGCTGAGGTATGGAATTTTGAAAAGGGCCTACCCACCGTATTTTGTTTGCTGGCCTGGGTCTTCTCTTCGGGTCTAGTGAGTCGGCTGCGGACCAGATTGTAGACAATGTTACGGATCTCTGTCTCCAGGCCGGCACCCTTGATGGCGTCCTCCAGGGTGTTGCGCATGTCATGGGTATCCACAGCGGGATTGCAGACCAGTCGCTGCAGCTCCTTGAACAAGGGCTCGTAGCATTTGGTGTTCTTGATTGCGGAAATCACCTTGGCGGTCATGTGATGGATGCTGGCATCCTGTAGCTCTTCCATGATGTCAGTCTGCTTTCCTCTGCTCCGTCCGTATCCGTGATTTTTTTTAGGCAACTTCTTCGTATCCTTTCCCGTTTCCGTTCTGTTTAGAAGTCTACTGCCTAATACTTACTACTCATCGGGCGAGTTCTGATTAGCTCCACGTTGGGCGCTCCTAACATTTTGAGTTTGACTTTTATCGATCAAACTCGACGTCGCCTGCTTTGATTTCGTGGAGTCGTGTCCAAAATGCATCCTCGGCTGTCGTCGCTTCTTGGCGACGGAATGCAAGGCACATTTTGTTGTTTTGGCCCTGTTAGTTCCGCGTTAGTTTCGTTAGTCCGCCGCCCCTCGCAACCGAGAATTCCATTATGTTTCTCGTTTCGAATGAAAAGGCAAAGGCGCGTGAAATTGCTTTCGATAAAAATATGCATATGTAGCCGTGTTTTCAGTCAGCCACTGGCGGCAACTTTTTCTTGGCATCTGTCATCTGGCCGAACGAGTTGATGACATGGCGTCCCTTCTCCTTCGGCCTCTCCTGTTGATTGCCAGCAGAAAGTAAAACTTACCTGAACACGTCAAAAAAATATGCTTCATCAAAGCATTTAAATTGAGTTTAAAAATACGTATTTTTAAACAGAATTGAGAAACATATTTGTACTGAAAAATATATGTACGAATGTATAGTTTTTTTTAGCAAAAATAATATCTGAAAATATTGAATATTTTTGAAGAACTATATGTATTTAAAAGTGGTACTCCAAGCTAATCATTTTTATTAGATGTTGAACCTAAAAGTATGCAATACATTCTCCATGCTTCTCGAGAGCGTCCTTCCATATAATTTTTTATTTAAGGAATAAATTCTATCTATTTAATGCATCATTTATTTAGAAGTGAATTTGTTACACTTTTGAGCTCCATCTTTCTATTTTGCATTTTCAATGCCAAACATTTTCTGCATAATTTCGTCGTTTATGAAGGTGCGTCCCATCACCTGGCGGCTTAGCTTATTGAACCTCTTGCCCATGGCATATGGAGGATCATCATTGGTGTCCAAAAAGTACCGGCCTCTGGCATTTCTTTAATGCGGAGTTTTGATTAAAAACTTTGATAGAAAAACTAGGAGAAACTTACTGAACGCTGACGCCAAATCCCATTAGCTCCACATTATCATTGGCTGAGCACACACCCGATACGAAATTCTTGAAACTGGAGCAGGAATAGCCATAGAATCCGGAGGACGGTGAGCTTATTGACTCGGCGTAGTACACTGCCGAGCGATTGTGGTAGCAATAATGGGTTGCCACTAAAGGGCATTAAATATTAATGATTAAATTATAAACAAATTCCAAACAACTACATACTCTTATCCTGGGGACCACACTTAGGCTGGCTGATGCCCATATTGACGTAGAAATCGGCATCACCCACCGCATCCAGTAGACCCAGCATCATGACATCCGTGTGGATGACATCAACGAACTTGGCATCGTTGGGATCCAGTTTCTTGGCAGGATCCGACACCAAAAACAATGGCTTTGCCGGATCCAAAGCCGTAATGTGATTCACCGGCTTCTTCATATAATTGCTGGCAAAGCCGGCCACATGAGCCCCCAGCCCAAAGCCAATGAGATGGAGATCTGCGTAATGCACAATCCGATGGTAGAGCAGGGTGCTCAGCAGTCTGGCCACACATCGACCCACAAGCGGGGCATTGAGCACCGCCTCGGAGTAACACGGCTCCCTGGCCAGGTTGGCGTAGTCCACAGATATGACATTGTAGTCGTGGTCTAATAGCACGGACCGTAGCTGGTCATTTGGGGTGTAATCACGGTTGCCATGGAAGCCATGAATCAAAACTTTCAACGGCTTTTGGGGCAGAAGCATGTTTAGGTTCGTTGTTTTCGCTTTCACGCCCCTGCGATTACTTTTCCTATGAGATAGTGGGTCTTATCGTTTATCTTAATTGGTAAATATTAAGGACGTTACGTGTATATCCAGAAAGTAATGTTGGGATTGGGACACTTGTCGTCACTAATGTGAAAACACTGGGGCTCCTCATCGGTATCATCATAGGCGGCCACCAAACAGAGTCCAGAAAAGCCTGCCAAAAGGATTATATAAGGTTATGATTAGGGCATTCTTCTTGGTCTTAATTACCAATCAAAAGTAGCAATGACCAATATAGAGGCATTGCTTCCGTTTCCCTGAATGAATATATGGGTTTTGACCACAGCTGGAGACGCTCAACGTGGCATAAGCTATTTTAATCAATTTCGTGTCGTTCAGCCGGAAAAAGAAAGCGCAACAATTTTGTAATTGGTTTAGATGCGGGATCGAAAATATGAGGCGCCCAAAGAGGGCCCCATAAATGATTTAATACGCAAAACTTTAACTCTTATTTAAGTGAAAACTATAACTATTCACTATATTAAGTAAAAACTCAACAACCTTCTCAAGTTTGAAAATCATGAGCAGCAAATTACATTCATCATTTTCATTTTTAGATTGTCGGTTTGGCGCGGTCGTTGCGACTTCGCTCCTGGCTCATACAATTTGTTGTGGTAATTACGTCGTAAATCTTGCCTTAAATTTCATGCCACCAAACTGTCAGCATCCGAATTAGAACTAGTGCCACGTCTGTGGCCACTGGCCACCACCACTCGAGCTATTTATACAAGGGGAAGCGAACATTTTAGGGAATTATGCAAAAACAATCGAACTTTCGGTGTAAGTATGAGTGCACTCTAGTGTCGCCCCGCCCCCCACTACAAGCCACTGAAAGCATGCCGCCTCCATTAGACCCCCGCCCACCTGGCCCGGCGGCACATTCCAAAAGTGTTTCACGTTTTGTCATAAATAATAAAAATCAAATGACCATCAAAGTTGCTGCTCTTGCCACTGCTACTGGCTGCCTTTGCCAAAAAATGCCGTCGGAAGGTTACACACAGAGACACAAAGACCGAACGAACTATCCAAACCCATTCTCGTACCCCTTCCGGCTCCCTCGACTGACATGTCCATCTTGCTTGATGTCCATTTGCCAGCCAGAATGCCTGTTTGTTTGTTTTAAAGCAAAAATATAAAACCAAATCAACATTTTTGCGCAGAAAACAATTTGCGAGTTTCCGAGTGGGGGAAGGTAGTTACACAGAGAGAAATTAGACGGATCAAGTCCTTGAAACCGTGGGGGTACTCGATCAACAGAATTACCAAAACTATCTTACAAAGTATGGAAAATAGAATCCTTAATGTATATTTATGAAAACCAAAATATTGGCAGTAAGTCTGAGTTATAAGGCCAATAAAAGGGTGACGGTAATTATTACCAAAACACTTCCATCATCTTCCATTTCCATGAATGTTCCTATTCAATGTTGTGGAAATTATTGATTTGGCAGGAACCGAATTCGATTGATGTCTGGCTCGCTTTGTTTTTTCCGGTGTAGAAGGGGTTCGGCGTGGGGGGGCGGACCGCAGCGGTTAACCACAACACTAACAACTAGCAGTAGCGGCCAAGAGCCTGTGGAATCGGCAGAACCAGCGGAGACGGCATCTGGCCCACTCATGATCATATGGACAAAAATTGCTATAAAGTACTAAAAATACAATTACCGTGAGAAAATCGCGCTGATTTTGTGACTGATTGTGAAGACGTTTATAGTCGATTTTTAGTGACTGACTGAGTGACCGACACACCAGGCACGCACACCCACATGGATGCGGATGCGAGGGAGTATACCATGTACGAGTATCTCGATCTCTATCTGTATCTGTATCTGTAAATGTATCTGTGTCCATGTATCTGAGTGCTGCTCTTTGCATAATTGTGGCGTGCGCTGTGCGCTCGTTTTTCCGGCTGCCAGCGGTGGAAAGATGATGGAAATGACGTCGCTGTACTGCCGCCGCTCTGACCTTAGATATCAGCCGACACCAAAACCCCAGCTATCCCAAAAGAAATACCAAATAGCAAAACACCCTACCCAACCTACCCAACCACCCAACCACCCACCATCCACCACCCACTGCCGCCGATCGGTTGTGCACCTGTAACACTTTGATCTGATTTAGATCAGCGTCTGGCCAGAATCAGTCTCCGCATCCTCCACCACCACTGACACCACCACCACCCTCGGCAGGTCTCGCATTCCAATGGCTGTTAATAAAGTGCTTTGCCGAAAGCCAAACCAACAATAACCGAAGGATAGATTTGGATGTACATAGATGCCACCTCCTCCTCCTTCTCCACCTCCACCTCCACAGCCGCCGCATCCGCCTCGGCCGCCTGGTGCCGCCTGTACCTCTCCTCTACTTTTGCTTTTGCCTTTTCTTAGGTGTATGCTGCGTATGAGTGACGCTTCCACTAAGCGAAATTTGTTGTTTATAAATAATGATCTTGGCCAGGCGATCGGTTTAGTTCTCGTCCGCAGGCCAACGCAGTTGGAACGCATTGGATAGGATTGGATACTCGTCCGCCTTTGAGATTGTCGCGCACCCAGATTCAGATACAGATACAGATACAAAATGGTATCTATCGGGTGTACCATTTCTTTTTTCAAGGGGGGGATTGTGCAATCGATGGTGGCAGTCTGTGAAGTGCCTAATGTGTTTTGTGGATTCATTTTCGTAACTGCAGGAGGATGACGAGAAGATGGACATCATGCGCAAGGCATTCCAAATGTTCGACACACAGAAGACGGGCTTCATCGAAACTCTGCGCCTCAAGACCATCCTGAACAGCATGGGTCAGATGTTCGAGGAGAGCGAGCTGCAGGATCTGATTGACGAGAACGATCCGGAGGATACTGGAAAAGTGAACTTTGATGGCTTCTGCAACATTGCCGCCCATTTCCTTGAGGAGGAGGACGCCGAGGCCATTCAGAAGGAGCTGAAGGAGGCCTTCCGTCTGTACGATCGCGAGGGCAACGGTTACATCACCACCTCCACGCTCAAGGAAATCCTCGCCGCCCTGGACGACAAGCTCTCCTCCAGCGATCTGGACGGTATCATTGCTGAGATCGATACTGATGGCTCCGGAACAGTGGACTTTGATGGTGGGTTCTAAATATTTTATATTATATTTATCATTTTTAATACCAATCCGTATTTTTGGATGCAGAATTCATGGAGATGATGACTGGCGATTAGAGGAATCGATCTGGCTGACACAATGAAATAAAACACCAACACAGAAGAAGCTTTTGGGTTTAATAATAATTTTTTATTATTTTTAAATAAATTAACTAAACGCTTTAATACAAACTTTAGTTCTTGTGGTCTGCGCGCAGTAATAATGAAACAAAAAAAACTGAAAGATCGACTTAAATATCCATTTAGTGTACATATATAGTTTACTCGATGTTCTTACAGGGTAGCGCTTACTGTCTACGTCTAGCTTAAACAAGGTTACTTGATAAGAACGATAAGAGATAAGTTAAATGGTTACGGATAAGGATTAAGATACATATATAGTATTTACAGAATCGCTTATAACGATAATATATAATCTATATACTATATATCTGTATAGTTAGCGGCCTTTAAACATCTATGCTATTTACACAAAACAAAAGAACCGACACAGGCGGGCGCACTTCTCGAGACGATAGCATCGCTCATACATATCTTTATATATTGGCCTATGCAGGGGAAGAAGGATGGGTTAAGGCTTGGTCTCCTTCGATGGATCACCGTCTGTCAGTGGGCTCCTGTCTTTACACTCTGTCTTAAGGCAACTAATTCCGTGGATTTTACAAAAGGCAGCATTCTTTTGCACAAGTCTGCAAAGTATTCAGTTAATCACTACATACAAAGGCACGGCACAACCCATATATACGGATGGGATGTGCCTCGTGGTGAGGCTAAGGCCTCGGAGGGGTCGGAAAAATAGGGGCTTAGGAAGTGGGCTTAACTCGTACGGTTGAAGCGTTCAAAAGCTGGCACAAAAATGTATAGTACACACCTACTATAAGTAAATTTCGATTTCGATTGGTTTCAGTTCGCAAACTTATGTACATTCAAAATACACACGCAAGTTCTCCTTCACGTATTTCTCAAATAGTTAAAGCATTTTTCTAACCAAAGATTTTTGCAACGAGGCCTTAGTGTCTAGCCCTAACTAATCTTACGTGCTAGCCGTAACTCTAACATCTAGCTTACAATCAGTGCGGCGATTAAAGTAATCGTTAAAATAGGCACCTCTTCGGGATCCTCTGCTCTGCTCCGCTCTGCTCAAGTACAGGCAACTAATGGACTTATGATTACGAACCAAACTAGGAGGCTTCGGCCTCACAAAGGGTGAAGCGACAACAGAAAGAAAACAGAAAACTAAATGCAACATAGGTCAAACCTAGAACGGGACTATAGCTACAGATACAGATAGTGTGTGCTTAGATGATCTTGATGGGCATGTCGATCAGGCAGTCCGTTTCCAGTCGCCCCAGCGTCTTCTTTACGCGCAGGGCCGTCAGTCGGACGGTGGGATTCGGGTGCCAACACTCCACCATGATCTTGGAGACGGTGGCCAGGACGTCGTCCTCCTGCCAGCGTGACGGTATCGGCGGCCGGAAGCCCTTCACGCACACCACAGCGAGCATGTCCTCGAACGAGGGATCCGACGGTACCACATCGTGGTACGGCAAGGCGTAGTCTTCGCAGGTGGTCGTCTTGGTGCCCGAGATGGGTGTGTAGCAGCGGCGGGCCATCTCCCACAGCACCAGACCCACAGAGTACATGTCCGCTCGCTTGAACTCCTCGAACTGCTTCGGATCCAGGTGCTGGCTAAGAACCTCTGGCGCCATGTAGCGGCGTGTTCCGACACGTGGATTTTGCGCAATGTGGATGACATCCAGTTCCGAGTTGTATTTCACCGCCAGCCCGAAATCAGCAATGGCGCACTGGCCGTTGCGCTTCACCAATATATTCTTGCTCTTGATGTCCCGATGGGCAATCGCGGGTTTTCCCGGAGTGCCAAAGATCTCTTCGTGCAGATGGGCCAAGCCCGAGGCCAAGGAGTAAGCCAGCAGCTGCAGCTTCTGGGGAGTGATCACCGACGTGGAGAGGTAATCGTGCAGGCTTCCCAGCTCATGGTAATCGGTTATCAGCAACATCTGCGTCCAGCTGCCATTCCCCTTGATGTCGGCGGCAATGAAGCCCAGGATGTTGTCGTGGCGCATCAGGACGGTCTGGTAGATCTCAGTCTCGCGGAACCAGGAGGCCTCCTCGGTGGTGAAGAATGTCTTGACGGCCACTCGTTCGTCCCGCCACTTTGCCAGCCACACCTCGCCGTAACGCCCCTTGCCCACCAGTCGCACCATCTGGATCTGCTTGGCAATGGTTCGCTGCACCAGCAATGGCAGTCCTGATCCGGATCCGGAACTCTGTTCGACGAGCTGGGAGAGCGGTGACAGCTGGGAGTTGCACATGGAGGAGATGAGACGTGGTTGCTTTCGTTTCTCGCGCCGCTTGTAGGTGATGCACAGGCTGGCCATGATTAACGTCAGCACCGACAGGCACACGACGATGGAACCGCAGAGGACGAGTGTATGGACGGATTCGCTGCTCACCGGCAGCTCTGGGGGCGGCGTGGTCATCCTCGGTGTGTATACGGGATGCAGGTCGCGGTTGCACATGTCCTCCTTGTCGCAGCAGACTATGTTCTTGCCATGCAGGTGGGGTACGGCGGACACTTTGCACTGTAAGTTAAATAGTTCTCCTTAGCCAAGATCCCTTTAGGAATTTCACAGGGAGACTCACCATTAGAAGCCCGCCGTTGTCTTCGGGGGGCATGCAGCCGTATGTGCGCTCCTCCTCATAGGTGTTGGTGGTTTCATCGTAGAAGCTTTGGACAGCACTGAAGCAACTGCCGCCGGGTCGTGTTTCGCAGGTGCCATTGCTGACGTTGCCAGGACAACTGCCATCGCAGTAACAGGTCAGGGAGCGGGCTAGAAGGAGAGTAAAAAAGATTAAGTTAGTAGTTGTTTTAGTCTTAGAATATCTGGTTAAGATTGTAAGATCCCGTAACCTGTCATGTCCAATCTTTTAAGCCCGGTCTTAACTTGTCTTAACTTTAATCCGACGTCCAAAGCCTCTTGCAAATCAAACCCACTAATGAATGCATTTTATTTTTAGAATATCCTCCGGGCAATCCCCCAAGTCAATCAATCGAACAGCTATTTAAGTTCCTATGCACGTCCAACCTTAATAATAATCCTCCGAAATGCACTGCCGGCTGAAACGCTAACTGTTTCCCTGACATGGCGATTATAAACGCCAGCAAACCGCTCGTATGCGCACTCTGCCATAAAAACGCGTCTAAGCATGAAAATCCGAAGCTCAGGAGCGGAATTGGTAAACGCGGGTAGGTAAGCCAACTCGTAACGGTAACTCGGGCAATTGATTCAGGTCGCTGGCAAATCTGCAACTAATTACGAGCTTGTTGCAAGTGGCAAGTGCTGCTCGGTAGCCGAGTTGTTGGGTAGTTGGGTAGCTGAGTAGCTTGTTAGCCTTTTTTTTCTCTGCTGGTCACTTTAGTGGAGCTACTGGAGGGAGAGGAGGAGTAGCAGTGGGAGGAGTAGGAGCTACACGAACAGCTCAACCGTTATGGTGGGCGTCTAGCCATTCGGCGCAACTTTTATGGCCGCTTACCGCCTGCGACACAGCCATCCCAGCCATCTCAGCCATTGGGGCATTAAAAGTGCGTTTTCCCCGTTAGATGCATGAGTTACTGGCCAGTTTAGTGCGTGGGTGGGTGGATGTAGATGGATCTAGTAGTAGTAGTAGTAGTAGTAGCAGTAGGAGCTGTTCCCATGGATCGCTGGATGACTGGATCGCCCCCGACCTGCTCAATACGATTTCGCATTTAATTGCACTCGCTGCCTGCCTGCCTGCAGTTGTTGGGCCGCATTGCAGTCACTGTGTTCATTCATAAAAGCACTTTTAATGCCGCAACGAATAATGCGCCGTATTCTTTATGGTTCGTGGCTGGCAAAAGGTGATTTGTTTACCCCGGAGACAGGCTGTGCGAAGTATTTAACATATTTTTAGACGTTTTTATAACGCAGTCGACCATTTATAAGTCGTAAAGTGTTCGTTCATTCATTTGTTCTCCATTTCCCGACTGATTTAATGCGATTCGCCAAAACGGATGTGTGTCATGGATTTGCTGCCCAAGTCTGTATCTGTATCTGTATCTGTGTCGGTGGCAACACAATGTTGGCTAGCTGGAAGCTCCAGATCCAGATACTTTTGGCTCTTTAGCTGATTCGGTGGGATTGCGCTTTCCGATTCCCATTATTGTTTATTGGCTGGAAGTGGCAAAATACTATTCTAAGAAAACAAAACTCTCAGATTCCCCGTTCGCTTGTTTACGCCAAAACGAGCTCGCTACGAGATCCCCCAGCAATCCGTCAAATCCCCAACATTCACACGAAACTAGATCGCCGTTAAGAGCCATTAATGGCAAGACTTTTGAATTCCTCGCTCACTGTTTTTTGGGAGCAATGGGTCGCGTGTTGTCAAGGTTGATCAAAGCAACAATAAACACAAATAAACGCAAGTGACACATTCCAACCACAAACTGCTTGCCACTCACAGATTGCAGTTGCAGTGGCAGTGGCAGTAGCTATTGCTGCTGCTCTTAGTCGCAGATACAGATACGACCATTTGGCAAAGCCGAAGCCAAACAAACCAACAAATTGGCGGATGTTGCCTGCATCTGGCCACGCCCCTATCCACGGCGAGATAATAATTTAATTACAATTTAATGGCCAGCGACAGCTGCTGTGCTGCGGTGCTGTCGCCACGCGTTTCCCTCGCTGTTTTTATCGCGCCAAGTGTATCTGTATCTGGTGCCATGCAAAACGTGATGACTGCGACTGCCACAGCAGCGGCCAGAGATATTTTCAATTGTTCAGTGTTCATTGAAAGCAATGCTTCTGGCATCTCAGTGCCAAGTTTTGTACATATTCGCAAATACCTGTTGCTCCGCCACTAGTCGCAGGTACACTCGGACAAAATAATGCCAACTAAGAGGCTTCTAAGAGGGAATCACTTAGAACACAGAATTTCTCTATCTGCATGAAGAGTGGAGGAATCTGGGAGAACGATGGCCACGTATCACGGTAGCCTGTTGCGGTGCAGACAAATTATGAATTTTTTACAGAAGGCCAAACGCAAGCCAACCAAAAACTCCGCAAAAAGTTAAGCAAAGGAAACCGAATTATGAAACGAACCGCGGACGCTGAAGTGGCATCCGCCGGGATAGAGGGGCGTTCGAGGGGCACTCCACTCCTCGCCTCCGGAGGAAGACATCGTTGCCTCTTTGGGCTTTCAGTTAGCTGGAGATGTTGCCACCGCTGGAGGGGAAAGGCAAGACAAGGTGCTGTGGCGGCTCCAAGTTGGCGCCAAGTGCACGCGCTTGCCTTGCCACTCAGTGAGCAGCCAAAACTGGCTGGCAGGCCAAGAACAGGGCAACCTCTCCAGGTTGGTTAGCTGCTTGCCGCAATAAACAACAATTTTTATGTGAAGCTCTTCAAACACGAAAAGGAAGTCAAAGGAAGGCGACTGGCTGCGACTGGCCCTACATGGCCGGCATACAAACATTCGAAACGAGGCCCCATCATAAAATAATATTTCCAATCATAAATGATACTCGAAAGAAAATCAATTCCAATCATAATTGACATTATTTCTGAGTTGATTCTTGAACAAGTCTTGGTAGTGTCCTTGGTAGTGTCTTGTTATGGAGACCCAAACTAGAGGCCATTAGAGTTCCTTTTCAGGATCGGCATGGCTGTTAGACTCACGAATTAGAGAACATCATTGACCCGCAATTACTCAATATGGACTGCAATTTTAATTAGCCTTTCGACTCGGGGCTTTGTTCTAACAAATGCCGCTGACAGTGGGCAGCAAAAGCAATCGCACACCGCCGAGATCATCGGTGTAACAATTGCAATCGCTTTATGGTTTTGCAACGCACTGTACTGGGCTGTGCTGTGCATGTGGGGAATGTTTTATGGCATGATTCAGCTAACGATTTCCGCTGCCAACGCTCTCTCATGGGTGCAGTTTCCCCAGTTTCCATAGTTTCCATAGCTTCCCCCACTGGCCGCACCACCCAAGCTTTTATCATCACCACCACGATGATCGGATCTGTGATCTCCGAGAGCCGTGAGCTGTGGGCGTGGGTCGCCTGCCGCCTCCCTGTCGAGATCGTGCCGCAAACATCGCATCAAATGGCTGGTCGGGGGCTAAAAATATATCTGCGTTGCATACTCGATGGGCTTGCTCCTCCCACAAGGCGGCAGGCAGCAGCTTGAGCTGCCATCCCTCCATCCCTTTCCCAACTTGTTGGTTTCTGCCACATCCGTTGATCGCCCACATTCGCCAAATGCCATCACAGTAGAACTTGTCAATGGTGAGAATATATCATAAGGTATAGTATATTTTCCTTCTGGCAGCTGCTAGACTGTACCCCCAAGTACAGAAAGTGCTTACGCAGTCATGTGATCGCGAAAGATACACAAATCTATCTACTTCTGCCGCAACAAACACCTGACGGCGGTGCTGGGGCTGTGAGCTCATCAATGGAATGGAATCAGCCCCCAAAATTAATCCAAACAAACCCAGCGGTGGCTGCAATATCAACAGATTTGAATTCCATGACGTCTGGGGAGATGGTTAGTCCAGACACCAACCCGCTCTGGAGGTCTGCCAAGAGGTCTGTGGACTTTGTGATCCAACAAACCAACTAGATTAGAAAGTTAAATGTTAAATCCTCTCCCAAACCCTCTCACAAAAGCAAAACAATTATATAATGAACTAAGAATGCAGTCAATCAAGAATTCCCACTGAAACTATTTGTCATTCTTTAGATATTTGTTAAAAACTACTCTTGTTGGGGATCAGAGTGTGAAGAGCATCTGCAGGTCTACCTAAAATATGTAGATACTTTCCACTTGTGGCATTTGTGCTTTTCTGCACGTTTTCCCCTGCCTTCGAACTGTGGGCGTCTGTTTTCATTTTCATAGCTTGTTTTTGGCCCGATACGTTTTTGTTTTTATATTTTTATATAATAATGTTAAGTTTTATTGTTGAACGTAGGCCGTAGGCCCCGTGTTGTATTCCCCGGTATTTATTATTACGAAAAGCACAACAAATTTCGAGAAAAGTGGGCGGGCGGCAGTTTCCACAATCTCTGTCCGGGTCTGTCCTAATGAATTGGTCCGCTGGCATTTGATTTTGCTCTTATCTGATCCATGGACGTTGCCAGCTATATCCCTCCTGGTCCGGATTTATTTTTATTGGCAGATTTATTTAGCTCCGTCAAGTCCCCGCGAATTCTTGTGACTTGCTGACGTTGGCTTTTTATTCATCCCATCCAATCCAATCCAATCCAATCCAACTGATGTTTGTTTGCGTACTACCTCGCCTCTGAATCGCCTCCGTTTACTTGGCTATAATTCTTTTGGGGCGATTTAATTTTAGTTGCCACAATTGTTTGTGAGCTTGCCAAATTTTATCATCATGGCAGTTGCGCATTTAAATTTGTTTTTTCCGCCGGGTTATAGCATTATACCATCATGGCATTATAGCAGGCGAAACTTTCCTTTTCGGCGAGTGAATTGGCATTAGATTAGACGACATTCCCCTCCTCTGATAAGCATTTCTGTGTAATTAACACTTGGGAACTGGTTCTGCTGGTCAGCGGTAGGTAGGTTGGGTAGCTTGTTAGCTGGGTACAGGTGGCACTCGCTTACTTGGCCATTGTTATTCGGGATATTGTTTGCTAAACGGCCAGTGCGTTAGCTTGGCTTAAATGCATTCTACAAGCGTTTAATTGACTTTCAAAACGTGTCACAGCCAATAGAAACACGTTTTTGCTGTTAGCCCGGCCAGCTGTAATCTGCGAGATGCATGAATGGCCGGCTGCCTCCGATTTTTCGCCTCCCAACAAATCAGCCAATACCAGTGCCAGCCGACACTAGTGCCAGCCAGTTATTTCCCATAACCTGCTGAACAAAAATCCGCTGGCGATCGTGGGCGTCGGTTGCCGCGAGTGAACCTGCCGCTGCCGCGGACTCAGTCTCAGTCTTAGCCTTAGGCGGCTGGGCTCTTAATCAAAAGGCTGTCAAAATTCTTAATAAAATGCGCTGCAGTCTGCGCTGCACTGCTCTCTAAATATTTGCAAGTGTCTATGTCGCTCGTCGACGCATGCGTTTTAATTAAGTGTCGCATATTTTTAATTAAATCACAAACGCCCAGGCAGCAGCAGCGGCAGCGAGCGCGCGACTTATGCGGGATAAAAAAAAATAAAATAAAATAAAAAATCGCGCCAAACCGATGCGTGGGCTTTGTCGGAGGGGCCTCCACTCCATCCCAGTATCCATCCAAGCCAAAAGGGAGAGAGAGCGGAGTAAATGGGACAGTTGGCACAACAAAATGCTAAACAAAATGAATGCTTAGTTTCGTCGCAGTTTTGTGCGTGGGCAGCCGGATGCTGCGTCTCCGACTCCGGCCACCTACACTCCACTCCGCAGCTCAGGCCGCCCTTTGCATAATCTGCATAAATCGAAGCTCAATTGGCATTAGAACGGCTATAGATAGAGGTGGCCCACAAACACAGAGACAGACATCCGGGTTCAAAGTATACAAGCATATGTAGAATGGCTTATGTGTTTCTGCCATTCATACCTGTTTGCTGGACATGTGCTGATCGGTCGGAGGAAGCTGCTTGATATGCAAAGCATATAGGGGCTGCATAAATTAGCCGGGCTTCTAGAGAAGACAGAGCTAGCTGGGCTGAGAAAAATGATACCACTTACAACAGAAATCAGTTTAAAGCTAAAGCTGTAAGCCAACCAGATCGATCGGTTTAGCTGGCAGCCTAACTAGCAGCTTCACTGACAGTAATTACAACAATCTCTTGGCCATCACAATTATGGCCAGCTATTAAGCTTCGCCAGCAGTAGCTGTATGAATGGGAAAGCCTGCGGGCTGAGCGCGCCAACTTCCTTCAATAGCTACTGTGATTACCCTCGATGATGTTGCAACATTGGCAATGAAGTCATCATCTATTGGCTTTGGCTCTTTGGCCATTGTGGCATTTTGGCGCGCATGTGGGCAATAAATAAAATATCAACAAATAAATATAGAGAAAAGAAGGGAAATGAATGCCATGCCCCTTGCCTCTTGCCTCTTGCCTTTTGGTCAAGCGATTGCTAAATAAATCAAGCATACGCCCCGTAAATCAATAGCAATTAATTGTTTTCTTCCCATTTTGCTTTGCATACGCCCTCCAATGAACAATGAATTATAAATTACCAATACCCACATGATTTCTTATAGATATTAGCATACAATAATCCGCAAAATGCTGTTTTGTAGATAAGCCGAGTTTTGGATTCAAATTTTGCATCTCATTGGGGCGCTGCCATCGTGATGAATGAAAACTCTTCATTGAAAAGTATAAATAGCCATTTTAAATTAGGCTTAATTGAATGTGAAATTTGTGAAGAAACTATCTAATAAAGCAACTCTATTTTAGCCAGATTAGTCAGGCGGAATGTGATTCAGTCTCGGAGTTCTTAAAATTCCCAGAAATCGAATAACTCTTATTCAAATCTCTTTCCGCGGAAATCGCGGGGTGTACACAACATTGGCAACTATTTATGGCCATTAAATCCTGGTGGGAATGTGGGAACTTGGGATAGAATTATTAATCATTGGCTAGAAAGGGAGAGGCTGTCGAAAAAAGAGCGAAAAGTCTTTAACCCCAAGCTGAAGTCGAAAAACAAAATCGTTTGTTTTCCGAACAAATAAGAATGATGGCGAAGGCAAACGGGTTTTCGGCTGTGGTTGTTTCTTCTGTTGGCCAAGAGTGTGTGTGTTGCCAAGCCTAGCTTGGGACTAACACTCCACGCTTGGGCATGACAACTTTTAAAACGATTTTTCCTTATAAATGCCCATAATTAATGCCTGTGCCGCCTATTTATATTTTTTGTCAAGTTTTGTGTCGATTCGGTGTTTGTGGAAATCATGAATGAAATGCTAATAGAAATCTAAAACAAATCCCCCAATCCCTAGATGGATTTTCTATTAGCAGATGGTCAGATTTATGCCTGACACAGTCCCCTGATCTCCACCACTTGCTTTTCTGGCAATTAAAAACAATTGCAGCATTCATAGCCATACACACTCACTTGTGCATAATTTTCCTATATATTTTGCACTGCCGTTGGCTTTCGAATCAACACAATCGGCTTTAATTAGAGAGCCCGTCGGGCATACCGCGCTGATTTGGCTTAATGATTTTTAATTGCAAGAGCAAATTATTTTCTGCTGGCAAAAAATTGCATTTCCACACAAAAATATGAAAAATTGTAGCAGCTGGCACTGGCCAGGCAGCCTCTGGGGGACCACCCAACGTAGGACTCTATGATTCTATAAACTATTCCGAAGGTGGAGAATCTGTTCAATTGAATTATGGTGCAATACTATTTTTTTTACCAACAAATCTTAAAGTTTTTGGATGCTCCATCGTAGAGTAGACTTTGAACTTACCTGAAATGAAAAAAAAGGGGAAAAACCAATTAGTAATTGAAAGCAATCAGGGTATTGGCTATTAAAATCACAATTAAAGCCATCTGTTCGCATAAAAATCTTATCGTCCAGCAACTTTTATGGCCGACATTGCAATGACCATTTAGTAAAAAATAATATTAAGTATAAGAAATAAAAGAAATCATTTTAAACAGTGACTTGTTTATGAATTGCGAGTAAAATACGCAATTTGCATAATTCAACGGCAGCCGCTGATACGGTTTTTATTGCGATTTTATCAAGAAATCGAAATGAGCAAACAGAACTGGGGGATCAACGACATTGGTATTGATATTGGGGCGATGATTGGCCATCATCGTTGTGGCAGATCACTGATTGCTGATCGAAGATTGCCGAAATCGAAATTGAAATTGAATTCGAATGCTAATCAGGGAGCGAAGGCGTCATCGACAAGTCACTTCACCTGAGACTCGGACTCGGACTCGGATCAGAGATTATTCGGTCCACAGTAGCGAACTGTATCCGAGAGTAGGAATTGGGAATTAGTTGCCATGGCTGGTGGGTCAAAATTAAAATAAAAACAACAGAACGGCTAATTAGTCGTCGTCGCAGTGGTGCTTGTTTCTTTCTTTTTGTTTCTAATTCGAAATTTATGAGCCTGCCAGACAAAATACCAAATGCTATTTGGCTAGAAATAAACTCGTACGCATACATATCGCAGACATTGTCTATATACTATATATATTCGGCACAAAAATAAAGTCAAGCTGTCTGCGCATTTGGCGTCTGCGATTTGTTGGCATCTCGAAGAGACTCCTCCTTCTCAAACGATTTCAAAGGAAACAGCCTCAGATGTCCATCCAGCAATCACCTCTGCAGTGGCTGGTGAATCACCTCGCTGGACAGGATTTATGGCCATGTGGGTGGGCCAGCCAACAGCCAATGCAAGTCGCGTCAAAATGTCAATTCGATTTATGGCCACGACTCGCTCTGCATACAGAAACGTCAGTAACGCCACAAAAGCCAAGAAACGAACGAAAAAAAATAAAGTCAACCCACTAGCAACAGCTTGGCAACAAGTTGCTGCAACCAAAGCGCAGTAGCAACATGCTGCCAGGCTCCTTCTGGCTTCTAGACTTCTAGACTGGCGGTTAGGCTTCTTTTTTTGGTCACCTGATGATGAATCAAATGGTGGCGATCGCCAGCCGATGCCTTAAAAGGCTGCCCCGGCGACAGCATGACGTGTGCGGGCTTATAATAGACGGGAAAGCATATATATTGTAGAAACCGCGGCCAGCAGACTGCCAGACACCGAAAATATGCAAATGTCGGATAGAAAAACACTGCTATATAGCTCGTATATTATTTTATATGATATGCACAATACGGCCGGCCAGGCCAAATGCGAAATACGTGCCAATGTGCGTTGTCATTGACTCGCGATTGGCGATACTCATTGTGGCTCTGGCTAACAGCGTTTGGTGTCCATTATTCTGGTTGTAGTTGTTGGTAGTAGTCGTGGTGTTTGCAGTCTAATAAACATGCCGCCGAGCTGTCTGTGCGACACATTTACCTACCAGAGACAAAAAACAGGGGGTAGGGGGAGTGCTTCCTACAAAGATTATAAAATTTCGACCATCAGGGGCTATTAGAACTCGGTTCTGGCAATTAGCAGCACTAAAGAGGCTTCGGATTTGACAGGGAAATGCTAATTTCAGACTGGGTTTGAGGAAAGAACCTCATACAATGACCTTCTCTTAGAATAGTGGTGATATGTGAGACTTTTCAGGTAAAAGAATCCAAAGCCTAAACAGTTCTAGTCCTAAAAATGATAGCAATAAGTCACAGCTGGACAGGATGAAGCTTCCTTGCTGGAACAACAGGCTCGTATCCAATCCAGCCAATATTTTCATTAAGAACCAAGAACCTCAAACCAAGCTATAGTACCCCCATGCAAAGAGGTCTTCGGGCAGTCCGAGGAGATAATCGTTTCAAGCATTTAACGCATTTGTAAGAGGCAGCAGAGAAAATAATGAATACGAAGCTAAGAACACAACAACCAGGCAGCCAACGGAGTTGAGATAAAATCCACTCAAATTTCACTTCATTTATCACGAAATCCATCAACAACCCCGGCCACTGCCATTGCCATTGCCAGCAGCAGTTATCCAAGGAGCTGGGGAGGCCGGCTGGAAGGAGTTACTTGCATTTATTTGATTTTGATTAATCGTCAACGAAATTAAGCGGAATTCGTGGAGGCTGCCAAGGCTGTTGTTATTGTTCGCTAATGGAGTTTCGGATGAGGCAGGAAGCTGCATTTACATAAGATGCTGCATATGTATCTGGCAGATACATTTCATTTCACTTGCCGCGCCTCGCCACGCAGCAAATTCCATGCCAATGTTTTGACAAACAGCAGCAGCTGCCGCCTACTCGGCATTCAGCATATCCGCATCCATTCCCATTCCCAATTCCTGGATGCTTGATGCAGCAATCCGAGGGATAAGCGGACGGAACGGACCGATTCGCCGCGCCTCGGTCGTCATTTTCACGCGCTTCAGTCGCACATGTGTGCTCCACACGCTGGCGACAGATCGCATCGGATCTGAGATGGTAGCTGCGATCTGAGCTCCACACGGCAAACAGGATATGCGGACTCTGCACTCCAAACTGCATCAGCATCAGCAGCAGCAGCAGAATCGATGCTACTGGGAAGGGAACTCGAAACTAAACAAACATCTTACGATCCAAGGCGAGCGATGAGTTGATGTTTGATTAAGAATTAATGGAATAATCTGCTGTTGATCGTCAAGTGACAGCTCAACAATCCCATAGAGTTCCTCTACACTACAATGTTTCCATTGAGTTGTTAATTATAAAATAATATAAATAGTGAGCTTAATGTTTTGAAATCTAATCCCTCGACACAAAGTATTCAAGTGCAACTTGGTTTATCTAAGCGGATAGAGTTTCTTCCAGATTCTAGATGCAATCATCTTAATTTCTGTTATATAATGTTCTCGGAACGAATCTGAAATTTCAAGCCCGCTTCTAGAGTAGTTCCCGCGAGGTACAGTATCACACTGGCGTTGCTGGAAAGTCAAATCGAATCTGGTTTTTGTCGTAATTCCCTGCCATTGCAGTTCGTTAATCTTTCTAATCTGATAATATCCGCTAATGGGTAGCATTTCAATATAGAGGTAATTAATGTAAATCTTTATTATTGCGAAGAATGAGGCATATTTCAAGCCAATGTCAGAGCGATTGTGAGTTATATCCACGTAGCTGGAGATCGTGGCCGTCGCCGGAGCCAGACTTGTGGAGCGTCTAGTCTAGTCAGGGTTTATGCTGATCGGTCAGATCGGTGGTGGTCAGCCCACCGACAAATCAATGACCCCTTTTGCGTGCTCTGGGGACGGGCGGAAAATCGACAGGTTGGCATTTAGCTTAAAATTAAAAATAAATGCAATTTCGCCGAGAAAAGTGCCAACGGCCGGTGGTCAGCAAAAATCACTCGAGAAGTGTGTATGTTCTACACTAGTAGGGCCGATGTTTGGTGTTTGGTTCGGTTATGTTTTGCTTTCTATGAAAAGTGGAAAAAAATAAATAAAACTAAAATAATATAATGTAAGCCATCAAAAAGCAAGCACACGTTGCTCGTAAAATCAAACGTGGGCAGGCGGGCATCTCTCATGAGGTCGTGTAGTATTTATTTTTGATTTTGTGTCGCTTTGCCGAGCGCCCATTATTATTATTATTATAACTATTTTTGTTTGTTTACGCCAACGGGCGGCAGACGACAAGCCTGATAAGATTAGACGACGGGGGACTTGGCGGGACGAAACCGCCGAAACCCAGCCTGTCGAACTGTCGGTCGGTCAAATACCTGGGAATTAGTATTTAGTGCCTCCACACTCGCACATATGTAGTTGGGTTCTTATCAACGACAGTCACTATCAGTGGGCTAGGTGATTCCAGACTACACTTGGCGGAAGAATAGTTTTCAACCTGAAAGTATTCCCCATGTTTGGATCACCTCTGGAAGCAAGCTGCTTGTTGAAAGTGGAACTGGGCCTCCCCTCTCTCCCATCCACCTAGATAGCTAGATGGATTTTCGGAGAAAAACTCCACCGACCAATGGTCGGTTTTTTGGCATTAAGTGTGGGCGTGGCACGTCTTTGTCTTTTCGAACAACAATGCCCACATCAAAAGGTGTTTTTCGCATTTGTTGCGCCTTCGAGGCTCTTTATCTTCTTGTCTGCCGTTTGGCATTTGTTGCGATTTGTCATGGGCGCAACCGCCTGGCTGACTAAGAGGCCCAGCCAGGAGGAGGGGGATCGCCACCCGTGGCGAATTTATTATTAAGAGACTCGGACTGCAGACTGCACAAACAAAATCAGAGACATAAGCACACAGATCTGCACCTGGACGGATGCCCGAAAAACAAGACTATAGACAAAGCACAGTATATGCTCGTAAATGTTCAACGAAACATTAATAATATTTTTTATTAAATAAATAAATATATATTCAAGTTGCAAAAGGCATACTTCTGCACTTATTGGAAATAAAAATGTTTACTTCAAACAGCTTCTTGACTTGATTGCTTTCAATTGCCCTTAATGATGTTGGATTTCTGGAGTTTTAACGATATTCGCCATTATTTTAAATGGTTTGAAGCCAGAGTCAGTACTTTCCAGGCAGTATTTGAGGCTCAGGAGCTATTAAAAGATCAACAATAGTATGCGTAGCTCTTTTTTAGGATGGAGAGGGATTATACCAATACATAAATGATATCCCCACGCGCAGTCGTAAAAAATCAAATGCTCAGATGCATATCAAAATAATCTAAGCAAATGAAACAAAATGACAACACAACACAGCACACACTACGCACACACCCAGGAACGGCATAAAATACCCGACTGCAACACCCCAGAAACCCCAGGAGAAAGGGGCACCCATGCCCATAAAACTGACAGCTGATCGTTTTTCTCTGCCAATGTATTTTTGTTTTTTTTTTTTCGGGTATCCACTCTTCTTTTTTTGTTCCAGCAAGGGGTGCCCATTGCCGGATTGTGGTTGTTTTGGTTCGATTTCTGGCTCTGTTCTACCTGCTCAGGGTCATAAAAAATTAAGAAAAACATGCACAACTCCAGAAACTCCAGCAGGATGGAGTGAGACCGAGAGGGATCAGACGACAGCGGCAGAGACGTCGCATATTTTAAGCCGATGGGATCTCCTTGGGATGGTCAGGAGCAGGAGGACTTGGCATAGAGAACCGAGCTGATTCGAACAACAAAACGCAATTAGAAACAGAAAACGCAAGCAAACGAATTTCAATTGAAATCGTTGGTCTTCAGAGGAGGAGGAGGAGGGGCAGAACTGAGCTGAGCTGAGGACTGGCAACAACAATCCAACAGGATATGCCCAGAGATTTGTAATATGAGCGCTGCATACTTATGAGACCATGATCAGGCCATGATGATAATGGCACCACCACTGCCGGCTGGCCATGTCCGCCGATGAGCGTTCCGATAAGCGAGGAAGACTCCGAAGAGCCACAGAGCTGGCAGTGAAAGCTTTTGGGGAAAATCTCCCAAAGAATCGCAACTAAAAGTGGCCATAAAGGAAATGAATCGAATTTAAGATACCCTGTTTATGGGGAAAGAGTTAATAATAAAAAGATAAGTGTAAATGCCTTTAGTTTCCCAGAATTTAATTAACTTTTAAGAGGTCTTAGATCTAATACCTCAAAGGCGAAAAACCGAGATTTTCCTGCCATTCATGATTCGTTCAAAGAAGTGACAGTGACTTGATACTTTTTTCGACACACTTCCTTATCAAATTATTATATATTTTTTCCGTCAAAATACAGTGTGTTATCGCTGACACACAAACTAGATAATTTCTATCTATGGAGGTGATAAGTTATTGTGTTTTAATGTACTTTTTATAGGTATGATATGGTGTATGGTATCATCGTACTGCCAACATCATCTAGTATTCTGCAAGACCTCAAGACCCTGGACTTGTGCCATTCGTAGAACAATTGTTTCTTCTTCCCATTCAAGGCAGCTCCACAACCAAACAAACACAAAATTAAGAAAAAAAAAAAAAAAAAAATGAAGAAAAAGAAATTTTATATTAATATTTACCATGAGCCTTCTTCTTTCTGGATTTCGGCGCCATGTCTGATGGCTACAACGGCAAGAGCAACAAAAACGCGAGCCAGCAACAACAGTTCTTGATGATTTTTATACGGCGGCTGGGCTGCGGCTGCAATGCAACTTAGTAGTAGTTGTTGTTGCCCCGATGTGGCCGATCGTTGAGCTCTTTTTCTTCGCTTTCTTCAGTTCTCCCAGTCTACAGTCTACAGTCTACAGTCTACAGTCTACAGTCTACGTCGTTCTTGCAACAAAACAATAAACGCGAGGCAGCAAGGCAACAAAAGCAAAACAAAAGCTGCAGGAGAACTGGATTCGTTTGGGTTTCGGGTATGGAGTATGGAGTATGGGTTGGTATGGGTTTGTTTATGGCAGCGGCGTCGGTCAAGCCGGCGACACGGTGGAGCCCGCGATGATGAAGAAGAGGAAGACGCCGAGCAAGACGATGATGACGACGATGTGGAGGTGAAGGAGAGAAGCAGCACAGCGAAATTATGGGTTTCGCCAAAAACTTGATCCTGGCGCAGGTCTTCTGGGCTCTTTTGGTCTCTGGTCTCCTCTCGCTCGCTTAGCCTTTTATTGTTTTTTATTATTTTTATTTTTTTGCTTTCTGGTGTGAGCGCGTGATCACGTTGATTATAATTATATACGAAAGGTGGCAATACAAATCAGGTGAAACTCAATCCTCGGTCATTTCATTTGTACGTATATCCTGTGTGTATTTTTTTAGACACTCTTCTGATAGTACGACGACACTGACACAAAATTCAAACATAAATGCAACATCCACTTTATCAATTCGTTTGAGAAACTTCTGTGGCGGCAGCTTGTTTTACATTTTTCAATTTTTTTTCGCCTCTTAAACACGTTTTTAGCTTTTAGCCAGCGTATTTTGTTTACTTTGAAGCACACTTTGAAAATACACACTCTTGTTGGCCAGCGCCAGCCAGACGCGAGAACGTAGCGATTTCGAGGCGGAAAAAACAGAGTCCGTGCGTACGTCACGACTCGCGGGCGGTTTTTTTAACAGTGATCTGTTACAGAATTGTGATTCTGATTTTTACGCCGAACAACAGTTGGCTGCTGCTCTCTCTCTCTCTTCCTATAGGAGAGTCAGGCCACTGTTAAGGCCAACAGCTGTTCTCTGGCTGGCCTTTTTCGTACTTAACAGCGAGAGAGAGAGGAATACGAGAGAGGCTGCCCTGTTAACAGCAAATTAAGAATGAGAGCAACTGCTGCTAGGCCTTTTTTACAGTTTATTTTGATGTTAGAAGACTGATTCTACAGAATACGCTCTTCGGATGGAAGAATTCCAAATAAGAGACGAAATGTTGATCACTTGAATTTCAAGTTTTTTTTAAAAAGTATTTGTATCTGTATCTGGGTATGCGTGTGTATCTTGATCTTTGGTTAGCAACGTTGTTGTTGCTTTCCGTGCTCGTATTTCGTTGCCGCTTATTATACTCTATCAGAGGGTACTATTCTTTTTTAAAATATATATATTTTTGATCAGAATACACTATCCTCTACAGTTCTGTAGCTGTAGCTTCAGTATATCCTTCAAATATACAATTTGCAAGAGCATAAGAACATCGGCATCATCGCAGCCAGCTTTCCTTTCTTCTTATAACTGACATGTATCTAGATACGGCGATGGGGCGTCCCTCCATTGGCTGCATAATTGCAGGGCCCTTTTGCATATGGGGCATGCAACAATAATAACAGTTTTGGTCGAATTTGTTAGCGATGCCGGCAGCAGGCAACGTGTGATTAGCAGCAACACCATTGCCAACTAATAGTTGGCCGCCTCCTGCTCTGCGGAGCGTATCCATGAGATACACTCGTGCAACTCGCATCCACGGGATGCCCGCGCACACTCAGAGTTATCATTTGGAGTCACTGCTTCCACGGCAAGCCTGTGGTTTCGGTTTGCCTGCCAGCCTCATTAGCCGCACGGTAGTCGCTGCTAATTATGGTCTAGGCTTGGGCTTTGTCGGATCTAGCACTCCGATCCCTACCTGTCATATCGCTTAGCACGTCTCTTTTGTCAGGTACTAGCGTATCTCGCGGATCATCAGCGGCAACATTAAAAACACATTTGACCTCTGATCCTCTCGTAGGTTGCACATTTTCGTTTACGACCCAGCGATAAGACCCGCATAAATTTATTCCAACGAACTTTAACATCACGAATCATTTCTCTCTCTGCATTTTAGCTTCAATCCCAGTGCTGATCTTTCGTTTATTATCTCGCTCGCGGCCATAATTCATTTTGATCTGGTTTGGGGTCTGCTGCTCTGGTTTTGTCTAGTCGAATCTCTGGATAAGAGGCCCCCAGCTCCTGCCCCAGCTCCAGCTCCGGCTGCGGCTCCCTAAACGCCTTCTGCTGCCTGCGAGGTGTGATTTCTCAAGTGTAGGAGTCATGCAGCGCACAGCCAGACGCTGGGAGTTGCACCAGAATCGGAGCAATACTGCCAGATAAGGGGCAAGGCGGGGAGAGATACTCCAACGTGGAAAGGGACTTGGTTGCAGTCGGCCGGAGGCCATCGAGGAGCAAGAAAATCAAGTTCTCTATGGGGAGACTATCAATTGAGTTTAATGGATAGTAGCATACAATTTTAATTTAATTTTCAATGCGTCGAAAGGCCCAAAGGAGAACATTCATAAGGCCTTTTAGAAAGAGTTGTTACTCCAAGAAATGTCGAGTTTAGTTTTGTCTTAGAACTCAATTATAATATTTAAATGTGAGGCAATATAATTCCAAGAAACAATTATAAGCACATCGAACGTGAACAACGTGAGTTATAAATCTCGTTAGGGACTTTCCAAGCAACTGTCTTCCACGATTTAAACAAAGGTATGATTTCTAAGCAAAACGAACAATACAAAAAACCACATTAAATAATTATATCGCATGATTATAAAGTTTCTAAAGCCCCGCCATACACTTCCTTCAACCTCATCGACTAGAGAAATGTTAATTTATTTAAACCAAGACACGAAAGGTGAATACTTTTGTGCAGAGCCCATGACTTGTGTGGACCTCTTTCGATTAGAGTCGGATTTCTGAAAGTATCTCTAGCGCGAAATTTTTCTGCGATCCGTGCTAATTCTCGCAATAGAGGAATGATTGGATGGACGCGAGGATTTGCTGCATTGCCCAATTAGCACCTGTGCTAAAAAGCCCCCACCCGAGTCCCGAGTTTGCCTTCTTCATTAGCACTGCACTGTGCTTTCTAATTTGTTTGCGTTTGCTTTTTAGTTAGAAGAGCTCTCAGATCTGAGCGGGGAGCTGTGGACGAGATGTGGAGGAGATGATGCGGAGTGCAGGCGGCGGTTGATTCGAGCCATAAACGAAAGGCAATATACATTTTTTGTGTTGTATACAATAGAAGAATATCCATGTTGGATTTTCGAGTATTTCGTGTGAAAACGATGAGGGGGCCGGGGGAATACTTCTTGATCCGTACAATAAACACAAAAGGCGGCCGACACTGACTGGGAACAGGGCCAGACAGACTGGCGGGCCGAATGTATCTGTATCTGTAACGAATCTGTATCTGTGGGATTATTGTTAGACCGGGCATTAGATACACAAGAATATACATACAGGAGAGATGGGGAGAGGAAGCCCTCGCCGCTGCAGGTCACTGCATCACAAAAATCCAAAAAAGCAACATGGCCAACAGATGTGCGCAACAGGCTCCCAATCAACGGAATCACCAGAAATCAACCGAAATCCGACAAAATCAGACAAAAGGCGAAGGTCTCGGTAAAGGTCCGAGATGTCATTTGGAGTGTGGCTGGACCCTAAATCAAAGTCATGCAATGGTCCCCGATTGTTCTCTTCAGTTTTTTGTAGCTGGTAGCACCGACCAGGCACCAGGCAACAGGCACCAGGCACCTCGCAGCCACCATCATTCTCAGCCCGATTTAGTGCCTGTAGTCTGTATCCGTAGCATGGAAATTTTCGTATTGTACCAGAAATTTGTGTCAACGTGGGCGACACTTTATTGTGAACGAGTGTGCGTGTGTGTGTGTGATGGCTGGGTGTGTGTAAAAATAAACCAAAGTCATTTTATGTTGTCAGCAACATGTGGAAAAATGCTCGGAATTCGTTCCATTCTTGCACACTTTTGCAATGAATTAAAAATCGGATAGATACAGAAACTCAGAACCCGAAAAGCTGATCAACCAGGCAGCACCTTGTCAGTCCAAGAGACCTCAAGACCTGCCTCTTCATCAAAAAAAAAAAAAAAAAAAAAAAAAAGTGAAGTGCAATTAACCATCATGCTCCCTCTCCAACCTTCTCCATTCCCCATCCCCCATCCAGTCCATCTCATTTTGATTCTATCTCAGGTTCGTCTCGGTGCCTCTGCTGCACTTCACAGCAAGGCCCAAGGTGAGGTGTTAAAGTTTTATGGAATTTCAACAGCGATAAATTATAATTACACGCAGAGCTGAGCATAAATCTACCCACACATCGGCAGAGGATTCATCCACTGGGCACGCAGATACTCACTCGGCAGGCCAACTCCTCTGGTTCTGCCTCTGCCTCTGCCTCTGCTCTGTAGAGAGTTCAACCGCGTCAAACATAATTTGTAAACGCATTAAACATTCCCCTCATTAACACCTTCAGAGGGTGACTCCAGCTATCTTGGGATCTATAAATGGATTTTGAAACAAAACTTCATGCTTGGCGAAACTATGCAGAAGGGAGGTTTCATTTTCCAAACAGAACCTAAAGGTTCTGGGGTGTGGAACATGTTTTGTGTTTGACGAGCCACGTTCAACATCCTCGATAGTATAGTGGTTAGTATCCCCGCCTGTCACGCGGGAGACCGGGGTTCAATTCCCCGTCGGGGAGATGTTTAAATACATTTTTTAAATTATTATTTTATTCTTTAATTGGATGAATATTTGCTTTTTATTTGGTAGTAGTATTAATGTTGTCAAGTAAATAATAAGTACGCATATAAACAATACAATTTCTTATCATTCTATGAATCTGTCATATGTATTTGGATTTTGCGTATTTGATTTCAGAAACAATAAATATGAATTAATAAATAAAGTCAAATTTAAATAAAATAGAAAATTAGAAATAATAAAAAAAAAATTTCAACATCTCCCCGACGGGGAATTGAACCCCGGTCTCCCGCGTGACAGGCGGGGATACTAACCACTATACTATCGAGGATGTTGAACGTGGCCCGTCAAATTAGAAACAACAGTTTGGTGGTAATCTCTCTAACAGTCTTCTGATCTAGAGCTATTTTTAGACTCACTAATCTAAAGAATTTGTGAGTCAATGAAGGGAATCAAAGCAACCATTTGTCATTGAATACACAAGCCAGAATGAATAATATACCAAGAAGCGTTTGAATTTGTTTTGTTGACAAAATGGCATGACCACTCAGAACTTGCTGTTTGTTTTGAAATTAATTTTGTAAAATCCTAATACATGTTTTGTGTGAAACTTACCAGTTTCTTTGACTTCATGCTGATCGTCGTCGGCTTCTCCATAGCCATATGATCGGGGTCCAGATCCCATTTCCATGCCGCTGAAGGCGGCAGCCGCCATAGCTTCGACGTCCGACATTACATTAGCACTGAATTCACCTAAAAGGCAAACAGAGAGGCCAGCACAAAATTTAAGTAAATTGAAAAACTGTGTAACTAATTTGTAAACAAACGGGGAGAGAGAGCACTTGAATGGCTCTTCCTCGGCGCCACACAAATGTCAATTAATAATTTAACAACAACAATTGCGTGTTTGTCGGGCGCCTGAAATACGAGATCTTAATTGAAAATAGAAGAACAGAAGAAAGAATCGTACTTCGTTGAATTGTAGAAGAAAGTCAGATGGGGAATGGGTGGCACTCTCTTCCTGTTAGCCGGAAAAAAAAGTAAAGCGGATGAGCGTGGGCCAGCAGTAGACGGCTAAACGTGTGTCATAAACTTGGTCAAAAGGCCGCGCAATTTACTGGCCCAGACTTTGATCTGAAAAGAACCAGTTGCTGACTGTAGCCGGTAGTCGGTTCTAGTTTCCCCCCGCCTCTGCCACCGGCAGATGTCTGTGTGCATCTTTAAGATACTGTTTGACAGGCCGCCGAGATTACGTCTAGTTCTGTCGTCTGACGTCTGCACGCAAGCGACTTGGACTCGACGGTTGGATCTTCTAGCCCACGCGAAAAGTCCAACTGGAAGGCTCAAGATCCCCTCGCTCGAGGTGCGAATGCCCGACGCTCGAGCTCCCACTGGGCCACTTTCAGAGCCAGTCAGCCACCAGTCAGCGGATGCACCTCAGACGCTGTCTCAGCGGAAGGGGCTTCACTACCCAGAGGTGGGGAATGGCCAGCTACCCAGTCCTACCCAGCTCTCCTCGAGCGAACTGATAAATTTGCCAAAATTAATGAACAAACTTCATCCGTAATTTGATAAACACAGTAAGAGTGGTCCGCTCGTAGCGGGCTTATCAAAACATTAGTTATTATTTATGATGCGTTCCATTTGGAGAGCTGCTGCCGGGAAAGCTACAGAAAAAAATGAATATATGAATATGTGGGCCACTATACGGCCGATTAAAAAGGCGCACGCGTGATGGGTGGGCGAGGAAAGTCGCCAGCGAAACGCGCGCGACTTTGGCGCGCAAATCTGTCAAAAAGCGATACGATATGAGTTATGCGAGTGGAGGTCCGATAAAAGGCTCCCATTCAGCGAGGGGCGGCTGTAAATATTCAATTTTCTGAATGGCCGACTATCAGATGGACTCATTTGCGGTCATAAATTGTGGCCAAATCAATGGAGCCAGAGCTTAACTATAACACGATTAGTATCATAAATTATGATATTTATTATAGTATATATAATATAGTGGAGGTGTATAAGTTTTTATTAAAAGTCATCATAGGCCGTTATTTTTCGAGTTTCCAATGCAGACTTGGTAATTATGGAAAAACTTTCATTATGCAGCGAATATGCCAGTGCCCTGATAAGAAACCAAACATGGTCTATCGCTAATTGATTGAGTGCCTTGCA
Organism: Drosophila atripex; assembly: GCA_035045925.1. Lineage (NCBI taxonomy): Eukaryota > Metazoa > Arthropoda > Insecta > Diptera > Drosophilidae > Drosophila > Drosophila atripex. The sequence goes on from JAWNOP010000070.1 coordinate 14,871,704, forward strand.
CTTGTCGACTCTATCCGTTCGCAAACCGAACTACGTAATTCCCCCGACACGGCCAATATTTTTGTGACTTTAGTGTTGGTTTTTACACTCTTTGGCAGTTACACAGCCCATCTATCAGCGATTGCAAATTGCTGGGTGGGAGAGTTGCGGCACTCTTGTGTTGACACATTTCCAAGAACCCCGGCCCGATGAAACAACAAAGCCCACCAGAAACGTGACAATCCATGTGGGTGCAGTCGGAGAACCATTGGAGTCGTGGGCAAGGGGTACACTGATTTGGTATGGGGCGAACATGGTGACAACAAAACCAAACCCCAACACAAATTGGAGCACGTGCAAATTGCCTGGCAATCAATCAATATGCATACGGGCTAGGATACCATACACTGCGATGATATAGTTCGTCGATCGCTGTTCGCATCGCTTCAAAAGATTCGCAATTACGTAGAAATAAAAGCAAATGCCGACTGCATTACAAATTAATTGAATGTTTGCCAGACCATAGAGGGTTTAGATGAGGCTATATGACACTATATTTGGGGGATACTTTTCTTGAGATTTATTGGAACATGTGGGTTAACATCTACAAATGAAATATTGAAACTATTGTAGAAACCTTAGAAATGAAAATTTATATTTATTTTGTTGCCTTGTAGAGTGAGTGTCATATGGGCTTACCCTTCCAATATATTCAAGTATGAGAGAATCAATTGGGTGTGGTCTGGGCAACTGGGCGTTCAAGGGGTTCACTTGCCCACTGAACTTTGCCGCTTTTTTTTTATACCATATAAAAAGTAAGCGAAAAATAACTCAAGTGCCTGGCATTTGCTGGCAAAAATTGCTTGCATTATGCCTCTGACCAGTCGCCGTTAAATCTCGAGTGCAATTGCAGTGGCAGTGGCCCAAACAAAACATGGCCAACACTGTTGCCGGAGATAAGAAACTCGGCTACTTGGATACTTTGGCTGGCGGGAGAAAAAGCAAGCATACTACAATGAATAATGAATGTCGGGCGAACGCTCCAAAGATAAACCCACAACAAGCTGTGAATGTGTAGGTACGGGTTCATATTCATTTTCATATTCATATTCATATTAAGTGACTGATTGATTGATGGCGCAGCCGACTTGAGGTTTACTTTCAGTTCGTTAATGGTACGCTAGCTACGAGGTGGTACCCAGATACCAGGTTCGAGCCACGTTTTTGCCAAATCGCTCATGGTTGGGGGGATGTCAACCCCGAGATTGATGGCAGAACCGGGAAAGAAAAAACCCAAAGCTATCTGAAAGCGAAATCAAAAGTATTATGATGCGAGTTTCGATTGCAAAGTTGGGCAATTAGCCATGACTGGGTATGATATACAAACAGGGCCAGAAACAGTGCCTTATAAAATATTTAGTGGAAAATCAAAATCCCTCTGAAGAGACTGAAATTTTAGGAACTGGGTCGTCCGGCGGACTGGCTCGCTGTGTAATGGCAATTAAAAAATTTGAATATTTTTCTGGCAAACAGAATTTAGCAAAAACTCAAAAATAGATCAAAGTGAAATTTATGTTACAGATTTTCACTCTTCTGGGGGGGTTCGGTTCGCTTCGGTTCAGAGTGTGTGTTTGTTTTTTTTTTTTTTTTTTTTTTTTTTGGGGGGGGTAAATCATGCAAAGACTGTTCTTTCAGAGAAGACATCGTCGGATGGCGGCGGATACTGGCTGGCTATCAGAGTGGGACACTGGGGCCAAAAATAAAATTCCTGGTGCAGCCATTTGGAGTTGGATTCTGTCCATCAACGCGCCGAGTCTATGCTAAATGAGCTGCACCCCGGGGCACCTCGCGCCGTCCCTGCCAGCGGCGTGTGAACATTAGTCAAAAATGCGTAAATGAAATCAATTAAAATTACGCATAGCACTCGGATCGTGTTGGGAATGGGAATCGCCTCGATGCCAGTGTGTTTACACATTCTGCCTACGCGCCCTGCATGGCCTAATGAAGGCACGTCCCCAGGGGTAAGAGTTGAACCCGAATGCAATCCGTAATGGCCAACTGTGGATGATCGTCGGGAGGGGCGAGGGGACTGTAGAAGTTGGGGGCATCACTGAGTGCCACTTCAATTTGTTTACAACAAGTTGGCCCGCTGATTGCAGCTGGGCCCCTTCCCCCAATCACTGGAAGAATAGTTTCTAGGATATCTTATTACTGAACTTCTAGGCTAGCGATTCAGTCACTAGTTTTCTTCTCAGTGCATCATTTTCTGCTTAATCATATCGCTTCGTTTTGGCTTTGCCCCTCAAACGCATCACTCGCACACACAATGCAGCTTTAATTTTCTTTGGGGCCAGCAGGACAGACCAGAGACCAGAACCGATCCGATCCGATCCGAACCGAACTGATCCAAAATGAGAAATGAAAACTCATCGTATAATAGCACTGTCAATGGGCCCGCCATTGGCCCCCAGGTGTTGGCTGTGAGTGGAGATCTTCACTCCAATTTGGACATAAATGCAGCATAATGATCTCGCCGGGAAAGAATAGACTCAGATTGCTGGAATCACATCCATCTGCTCCGTCTGCCGCCACACCATCAGCCATGGCACCATCCACTCATCTAAGGAATCCCCACGAACGAACAGCAGTCTCTGGACTAGTCATTAATCGCACTTTTGTTTTCTCAAATAACTTAATTCCTTTCAAGTTTCTGGGTTGCTCTAATGAAGCCTAAAAGTGAGTGGTTGATGGATTGTTCTTCTATAATTTTTAATTCTAAAGAAAAAGATTTTTCTTTAGATTACTAGGACTTCTAAGACTTGAAACTGAATATCTTGTTTGCCATTCTTTCCCATAAACTCGAAAATATCATAGTTTAGGCGTATCGATTGCATTTAACTGGCCCCGTTTTGTTTTTATTTATGACTTCATGCCTCATTGTTTGTTTGCTGTTTTAGGCAAATGTGCAACTCAAAAGGCCACCCACGGCAGCTTGCAACGCTTGCCCCACCCGATCCCCCATGCTCCATGCCGTATGCCGCATGCCGCCTTCATGCATTTATGATGATTATTTATATAAACCGACCGATGTGTACGCATGTATTTTTCCAAATATTTTTATTACCAAAGTCTAAAGCCAAATACGCAGTGAGGTCTTCAACTTTTGACAGACGTTTGATTTGTAATTGAAAAATGCATTCAGGCAGTGAGGCAGGCCCGACCGCATAATTTCTAGCTCTTTAGGTTTTCCAGTTTTCCGGATGGCAGCATTTTGGGTGGTCCTAGATATGTACTCTTTCGTATACTCGTATTTATAAAAATTCAGACCATGCGATGCTTGATGGCAAAGTTTTGCGCAGTTCTCGATTTCAAAGGCCTACAGTCGGCGGCCAGCAGTTCGCCACTTCTTGGCGCAATTGAAGATTTCCTGTCGGGGCTACGGCTACGGCTACAGCTACGGCAACGTCATGATCACGATGCTCATTATGGGAAGATTCTATAGAAAGCACTTAAATTGAATAATGTCACCCGAAAGCGCTGAAATTGATGCAGCAGCGCTGAGACGGCAATTTGGATGGATGTCTGTCTGTCTGTCTTGGTGTCTTGGTGGATAGGGGAAGAAGGCATAGTTGAATGGATGGGATACTACGGATGCTCAGCTCACTCGGTTGCTCAGATAATGATGGCGATGATGAGGATGAGGATAATGATGATATGTCAGCAGCCACGTTGGCGTGTAATTCAATACGGGCCCTTGGACGGACTTGGGGACGGAGTGCGATCTGCTGAATGCCAAAGTGTGAAGAGGCGCGTTTCGGGCAAATGTATTGTCTACAATTTCAACGGTGACAAGAGAACCGCAGACCCAGGAACCAAAAAATGAAATAAAAGTATGTGCGACAAGATACCAGAATCAGAGAGGGTACTCTGCATTACTCTTATATAAGATCATCAGATATAAAGTGGTCATTTAACAAGAATTTATTCAAGATATATGTAGGTAAGATCTATGTAGCTCTCATTATGGGTCTGAACAGAAACCACTCTCTGAAAAGCCAACGAATGCAAATTGTTTTCTTAAATGCCGCAATGACATTTAAATTAAAATTTTTCGAAAATAAAAAGGTTGTCACGCTCACATCTCTATAGTTATTTCTAAAGCCGATTGGAACAAACAGAACTACACACTCCAGAGGTACAGATAGAGATGCCCAATGATAAAGACAGCGACCAACTCAATCCAGAGATCTTGGCGACGACCTGAAAAGGGTCGTCATGTGGAGAGCCCGTCGTGCATATCAAGCAAAAAACAAAAAAATGAATATATATGTATATATATAGGAAGAGGACTCCAGGGATCGGAGGGGTCAGACCGTTTATGCTTTTATAGTATTCTTTAGTTTTTGTCGAGTATCTACATATATTTGGGATTCATTTTTTTTTTTTGGGAACCTTTGAGACGACTGTCCAAATAAGCAGAGGACCGGGGAACCTGAAAACCGGAGGACGGGACGACAGCCGCATTCGAAAACAGACAACGCAAATCAAATTGTAAAAGTGTTAAAGGCTGACACATTCAAGTGTTTGACGCGTCTCCGGCGTACTATAGAATAGTGTGGGCTCTTCGCCGAGTATCTGTGTGTCGGGTCGAGTACCTGTGTGTGTGTGAGCCAAGTGCGTGTCACGGTATCACTTTCAAAGAGTGTCTGCCAGTCAAGGGCCAAAAAAAAACACAGAAGCGAACATTTGCCGACAGCTGCATGGGAGCTTTTTTCGAAGATCTTTAAATATTCCAAGTTGAGAAATAGCTTCTTGAGACAGAAATTAACGTGTAACGTAAAATTAGAAAAACAAATCGACAGAATTTCAATTAATTTTTATAGATGGGGTTTCTTTTCAGTTCTTATTAAAAAAAAAAAATAATAAAAACAAAAAAAAAAACAATTTAAATCTCTTTGAAAATATTTGAAAAGCATCACCATAAATTACCAGAAGCCAGTCCCGCCCCATCGATCGTTAAGAGGCCGGCCCATAAATAATTCGGGGAGGGGACGAGTGTTATTCCCCACCAGAGTCCACCTACGCCGACGCTGAAATTCGCATCAAATGCTAATTCATTCGAATGACATATTCTTAATTAGCTCACAAATTTGTTAATGGCAAAGCTAAATCAATAAATGTTTAGTCCTCACTCTAGTCACTTCAGTCACCTCCTACGCGTTTCTCGAACTGGCATTGTTAATTGCTGGGCCCGAACCCGAACAATGGGCATGACTTTTACAAAAAACAAAATATCGGCCTCGGGGAATGCGCTGGAACCAGAAATTCGTTTCGACCAAAAGTCCACAAAGAAAAAAACCCAAAGTTATCTTAACAAAGGGCTTCGATTCGATTCGAAAAGTAGAACAAGATCGATCGCTGCTCGATTCGATACGATACCATTCGATTTGATTTCGTTTGATTAGACAACGAAGTGCCTTTTTGTGGCTATTTTTTGGGGAGCTATTGTTTGGAGCCACAGCCGAGCAGAAATTTGAATTTTCTTGTTGTGATCGAAATGTTTTATGACTGCCACACGTTTCTATTGAAGGAATCGAAGGCATATCATCGACTCAGACTCTGACTCTGATTCCGACTCTGACTAATTTGCATTCGATGCGGAAACTGGGAAACTGCCAATCACGGGGGATTTACCAGAAGAAACGCAAATATTATAGGATATAGAACTTCAAATAGATTCTTTCAACTCAACTGTACTAGGATTTGGAGGCTGTGCCACCTTCATTCGCCAAACAGGAAATATTATGCAGATCTTCATTACATTTCATTTTGATAAACACGAATGTAGTTGAGGACCCAGACCGGCAATATTGGCATTTGCCAGGCCAGGAGTTGCAGTTTCGGCCCCGGCTCGAAGCTGTTGCCCGATGCCTGCCGCCTGATAAACCGACAGAGTTTTCTGTGGAAAACATGGTTATGGTTGCGGGTCCCCAGGTGGAAGGTGGAAGGTGCCACAAAGCAGCGGGTCTTGTTGTGGGAGTGGGTGTCGTTGTGAGAATGTAGGCGTGCCGTGGCTGCCACAAAGCGGCCACAAAAGCGCGTGGAGCGTGCCTCATAATTGGCAAGACGAAAAAGTCGAAAAAGCGAAAGACGAGCCCGCAACACGACAATTATTTGGGCAATGTGGTAAACGGTTTTTCGTCTTTTTTTTTCTTGTATTTTTGGTTCGGTTCTCTCTCCGGCCGCATAACTTGGCTAACAAGCAAAAAACTGTTGACCAAAAATTAAGGCTCGCAATGCGCGTGCAAAGAGTCACAGAAGCTGCAGAAAAGCCCAAAGAAATGACACATCAGATAAGGCAATATCACCTACCCGGGCCAAAAGGAGAACCAAAAAGGCCAAAACTAGTCATTGTGCACTAAGAATAAAATATGAAGTTCTATAAACCAAGAGGTCTTGTTTGTAAAAGAAAATATTGAAGAATATTTCCGGTTTTATATAAATATTTTGTTCAGTGTAGTAAACGAGGCGATGACGCCGTTTGTCTGCCTCGTTGGCACAGCCACAGAGCAAGATGCAACAATTGATTGCCACAGAAGGAGCCCGACCAGGCTGCAGAAGCTGCAGAACAATGCAATGCGCGTCCCACTCCATTTCGGAGTCGGAATCGGAGGCAGCCAGCTCCTCAGGGTCGTTGCACAGCAGCAACATTGAGGCAACAGCAACAGCAACATCGTCGTCTGCGTCGTTCCCCATTTGTACTTTGCAATGCAAAAGACGCGACGTTCTCCGCCCAGATTCTCCACCTTCACCTTCTCCTCCGCAACCTCCAATCCTCCACGACGAGTACACGAAGTACAACACAAATTGTGGTGTCGAACATCATGTTCTCTGTACCCCAAAACCAAAACCAAAACAAACAAAACAGGAGGGACAATGGGACAATCCAGGAGCAAGTTTGGCCAACTAGTCGGGCGGTTTTCGGGCACATTTTTGAGGAAAAGTCTAATTGATGAGTGGCATGCTGTCCCCTGGCTGGCTAGACACTGGCAGCCCAGCAGACGCAGCTCATTACCCCGATGTCTGGGCTGGCTGTGGTCGTCTCTGATCTTGGCCAGACGCAGCACACAATGGACGCATAAACCAAGTCGATGGGGTGGGTTGGGCCGACCAGGTTGTCCTTTCCCCGGGAGACGCGACTTTGACGCATGAATAAGTAAGCACTGCCAATTTTCAATTTCCAAAGGCAATGCCAAAGCCACTAAAGGTTGCCAAATAGCGACAGTGAACTGGGAATGGCAAAAATTCTTATCTGTAAAGAATTTTGTATATTTTTTTTTGTAAGGAAGCTATTATTTTTATCATAGAGTGGCATGTTTCCGACCACCCAGTAGTATGGAAGAAAGTCTTGTTTTATGGAGTGGAGTGGAAGAGTATCGGGTATCATGTAGTTGGAAAACTCTACAGAAATTACCTCATTACTGTCCAGTAATTGGTAGAATATTGCTAATATTATGATACTCATTTGCCCTTATTTAGTCCCAATATCATCCTTAACTCTCCTGTTTTAAAACTAATTAACCCCTCCCTGTAATCATGGGCTTTAAACCACTATCCACTTTAGTGTTTAATGTTGCCTCAACAAGCATAATAACAACAGCGAAAACAACTTTGGCAACAGCAACGAAAAGCCTACGTGATGTTGCACAAAAATTGATGAATATTTTTTGTTTTTTGTTCACGTTTCGAACTCGTCCACAGGAAGAAATAAATTGCGATTCTTTTGTCCGCCAGAATGTGTGTGTGTGTGTGGGGGGGGGGGTTTTTTCAATGGCCTCTGTTGTTGGGGCCGAGGTTGTCGTTGCCGCTGTTGCTCTTTAACACTTCACGTGCGAAATAAGTCAGCAGCAGTTGCGAATAAGTAGAGGCCGGGTCCGCGACGAGCAGACCGAGCCGATCGAGCAGAGCAGACGGAGGAGGAGGAGGAAGGGCTAACTTTAAATTAGCTTTGACAAGATAAATGATCAAGCATCGGGCTAAAAACGAAATGAGAAATGGATACTGCCGGCGACCTCTCCACCTTATTTTCTGTGCTTCTTACTTGTATTTTTTATCCGGCTTGCCCTAAACGAAGTACTTCTTCGGTAATTGCACAGTGTGGTTCGCAATATTAGGGATAAAAATAATAAACACTTGTATAATCCTTATCCCAAAGAATCGAATATTTTACTACTTTAGATCTCAGATTTTTCAATTAAATCCTTGGCGATTGTAGTCGTCGCCAAGTACTTCCCCAAGAATAACTCCAATGACAGTAATTTCATCTTTAATTGGCTGAATCACACTGTTCATGTGCTCTATCAGGGGCATTATGGCCAACCCCTCGACTGGACCTCCAATGACCCCCAACAGTTGGACGGCATTTACGCCTCGTACATCCTTTGGCTCATTATGTTCGTCTCCGTTTGCGTCATTGGGCCTGCTATTTCAATCGGACCGGAAAGGCCGCACCACTAAGTGTATATAATTTGAGCTGCCTTCGGCCCGGAGGAGCGGCAGGTTCCATGCAATTTACAATTGGCATTGGCAGCGAGGCGTCAAAAGGCTTATTAAAAGAAATTTGCAATTGCAACGGACAACGGACACTGGACATGCCAAAGTGGAGCCCCAAGAAGCCCATTTCAAATTGCATCCCAAGATGCACAGCTCGAGATTTACCATTCCCGTCCTCCATTCGCCATCCACCATCCACCATCCGCCGTCGAGCCATTTATGTTGTTTGTGCCCTGGACTGGGGACTGCGAATGCGACTGCGATTCCCTCCAACTTGGCTTTCTGCTTCTCTATAAGGTCCGATCGCACACAATCCCCCAATCACAATGGGGCAGGCACGAAACTCCACTTTTAGAAGGCACCTTATCTGTGCAACGGCATCATTATTTCACACCAGCCCGGCTGAAGGCACCAAGCAGCCATCCCAGCCCAGGCCCAAACACCCATACTCATGCCCATGGACATGGAAACGGACGAGATCGAGAAGGACAGCGGCAGCAGGCAGCGGGCAGGAAGGCAGGCTGGCAGGCTGGCACAAATGCAGACGCAGACGCAGGAGATCGGGAGACGTCTGTGGCAGCAGAAAAAGGGCAGACAAACGGCATAAATATTATGGCCAAAGCTGCGAACGAGCTGCAGGAGCTGCAAAGCATAAACCGGGCCTTGAGATGGGTTTAGTTTTAAAATAATAACCATAGTACAAAATTAGTCAGGATAGTTAGTCCATCAGGATATCAGGTGGTTTCTCAACAGAAACTGTAACCTTTCCAAGAATCTCCATACATGATATTGCTTTTAATTTCTTCTCAAACAGAGTCCTGCCATGAATAATTATTCAAAGGACCAGACCATCATCCAAAGTGCAAAGTACTGTACTCAGTTGTAGCACCTTCCGATTTAAAATTCCTTGAAATTCGTGTCACGTACCCATCCATGGATCCGCTGCCAAAAGAAATCATATCGAGCACAGTACGTGGTCGGCAATGCCATGAAATGCTTAAACATAAATTCAACGAGACGAGGAAGTGCAGGAAGCAGGAGCTGGAGCAGGAGCAGGAGCAGGAGGGCAGCAAAAGCCGGTCCGGTCCTGCCACATCGCGATGTGCTCCGGCAGATTAGTCTGAGAGCTGGAGAACCGCTTCGTGTTTTTCCTTTTCTCGTTATGTCTTCGCGTCTGTGCCAGCCTTTTTCTGTGGCAGATGTGGATCTTGGCCAGAAGAACGCAAGCTCGCATTTTTGCTAGCCAAGCCAAGCCAAGCGAATGGCTTAGGCTTAGCGAAATAGCTTTCTCCTACCAATGGTCAAGCTCGACTTTAACTGATGGCGAGATGCCAGGGCCGATGCCTGGACCCTGGACCATTGGCATGGCATTGTTCTCCGACCTGCAATAAATTATCGATTAGAGTGGGCCGCCAGCTTAGAGCCAGCTCGATATGGGCCGTGGATCGGTTCATCGACCCGGGCTTATTACAAACCAAATTACATAAACGGCCCGAGTATTCGTTACGCTTTAATGGCTCCTGGCCGGAGGAAGGAAGAGCCCATTCGGGTTGCTAAAAGGTTCACGCCTACACTGACATTTTGTTCGTGGCTCCATTTTTTCGAGGACCTGCAACTGTACGCCGAGGTGTGAAATTCGCAGCCTGGGCATATTCCCCAAAGGCCCCCAAAAAGAGGCTCCTTACTCCTGCTCCTTGCTCCTTCGAATGCTACTTTTTTTTTTTTTCCTGCCCCAAAGCCTTTAATTTAATGCCAAGGCAATTCGCCGGGCCGGCCGACGTGGCTGGAATTTTAAATGTGTTTCTGCGGCCAGAAGAATCCGAAAACCGGCGAACGCAAAGTGTGATTAACGCGTACCTGCAACTCAGACGGGAATCGAGGCCGAGGGCCCAGCCTTTTTGACACAAAGCTTGGGTCTCTGGTCTCTCGATTCTGAAATTCCCGGCCCAGCGACGTTGACAAAAACCCGAGGGACCCATGGCGGCGGCGATCCTCATAAATGCGCGCAGAAGCTGCGCAAAAACCCGACGAGATCTCCTTCCCCCCTGCTCCCATCTTCCCAAGTCCAGTTGCCGCCGTCTACCTGAATGGCAGTTTGTAACTTTTGTGTGGCTCGGGGGGCTTAAATGCCCCAACTCGTTATGCTCACCGGCAGAAGCAGCCGCAGCAGCAGCAGAAGCCGCAGATAAGAATCCCCAACGGACTCCAGGAGCTGCACTTGAAATCGAACTTGTTTAGAATTCAGTAATAATTATACGTGTAACTAACTTTGCAGAGTCTTCTATTTCTCCGAAAATAATCATATTTGTCAGATTCTAATTAAAACTATTTTGGAAATAATAAATTGACCCTTTTTTCTTTCAGTGCCGGGAACCTTCCGCTGCATTTCGCTTTGCATGCCAGGCTGGGCTCTTCCAGCCCCCACTTATATCCCTTCCGTCCGCCTCGGGTTCTCTTTTAATGAGAGTTGTCTGGGTCGATCGGTTGGGTTTTGGGTTTTGGCCTGAAACTGGGACTGGGACTGGGCTTGGTGGCTCTGCCAGGGTGACTGCATCATTTTAATAATATTGTTTACGTGACATTTGATTTATTATGAACTTTTTCTTTTGACAGATTATGTGGCGGCTTGACTCCATGCCAGTTGGCTACTGTTTCGCCTTGGCACGCACACAGCCGGAGTCGGCGAGCCCTGGGATCGGGCTTAATGGATCCGCGAACCTGGAAACTGTGGCAGTGAAATCTGCAATAAGAAGCTCCAGCTGGCGATTCAATTAGCCTGCCATATAACAGTAAGGCCTTACAATTACCCCAAATTACATGCAAGAGTCCTGCATTAAGGATCCCCAATTACCATGAATGGATGGGCGTAAGACAGAGCAGATGATGGTGCTACAAAGAAAATATTTTAAATCAATTGCTATAGTAATTGGTACTTAGGGACTTCCCATCTAAAACGTCTGGTATGGTTAGAGTCTTAGGCCCCCGCCATAAAATAATCTAATCAGTTTTAAGGCTCCTATCTCCTTCCTTCGTATTAACTCCCAAATCGTATGCAATCTATTTGAACTCGCACCGAAATGGTACTACCATTTGCCTTTATTTCCAGCGATCATCGCCGGAATTGGTTCCCATTAAATCCCTCCCTTTTATGGGCCACGATCCATCTTCCTGCACTGGCTTGGCTTTTAACGCCTTTTTTACGACCAGCCAACGAAGGAGAAAAAAATTAATAGTTCTTGTCATTTGAAGCGACCAAAAATATAATTAAAACCTTCTCAAGTGCCACAGCTCTCGATAAATCAGTTGGAGGCGACAACACCGCAGTCCACAATCGGCAAAACGCATGGGATCAAAAAAAAAAAATAAACACAAAAACAGACAGAACCCAGATCGAAGAACGAGGAGGCCCAAGACAGCCATTGGCGGTCAAGAAGAAATGTTGGCCCAGAGCCAGGCAGGTTGGAGCCCCCACCTCAGATCACCTTTTCAAACACAACTCGTTTGAATGCTGCGATCGCCGGAGAAATGTTTTCAAATTATAGGAAACCTTTGCGCGTTTCAGTCTCTGGAGTTTCGGTTTTTAGGGTTTTTGGGTTCAGGTCCCCAGGTCCGGCATGGGTGTTATTCTGGTTCTCTGGGTCGATTTCTGTTCCCTTAGTGTGTAGTTCTGTTGCCCGGTCTTATTTTAACTTTTTGTTTTATGTTGTCGTTTGATTCGTTACGATTATTTACAGAGAACTCGACATTGTCGTTTTAATTAAGAACCAGTTTATTTTTACGTTTTATTTTGGTGGGCTTATTTTTTTTTTGCCCGGCCCAGCGACATTTACAAATTAAAATTGTGATAAGCAAAGTTTTTTTTGGAGGGTAACCCAAAAAATATTTAATTATGCGACATGCCACAGTAAGTGTGATACACTGCAACAGATTATTGAAACTATAATACTATTCCATGTCGCATTCTAGCATAAATAAATATTTTTAAAACATGGCCTTTATGACACTGATCTCGTAAAATTCAATTCTCGCCATCACCCATTGAGATCTCGGGCTTACAGTCTCTATTTTCGAAGACATTTCTGTCAGTGCTGGTGCGGAAAGACTATAATCTTTATGGGTTATGAATGCACTCGAGTGGTTAGGCTCAGTTTAAACAGCCATCGAGCCCAGGGGTAGAGCCAGAGCCAGAGCGGCCAGAACGTCGTTATTTACGATGGCTGTCAATAATAATAGTCATAATAAACACAATCGGCTGTCCCTTATGGGTGGAAGGTGTTGCACTCATGCGGCGAGGGTGCTGCTCGTCCCGTTCGTTATAATATTGACCGATTCCGATAATGTCATAAATGTGACAGCGATAAAAATCAACTCAATTTAGTTGTGGTTTCGCTCTGGGGCTATTCCCCTTCCTTCTGCGCTCCATTGCTCCTCAACTGTTGCAGGTTGTTTTTTCGGGCCCCGGACAGAGCCAAGCAATTCAACTTCAAAGTTGTTTACACTTTACAGCGTTGGCAAATGTTTGATCGAATGTCTCAGTGCACATATTGACACACTGATTAGGGTTCGACGGAAACATTCCTCCAAGCAGGAAGCTTCCACGCTTCCACCCAGACTTATGAAACTGACAGACGGACAGAGACTGCGTTTCAGCCATTTCCATTTCCACTTCCATTCCCGATTCTCGATTCCATTGGCACTGCCATTTCCCATTTCAATTTCAGTCAGCGCTCATTTTATGCAAAATCCGACACGACTTTGCACTAAAAACCGAGAGGTACTCTTACTGACCAGGGTGGCCCGACACCCATGATGTCTGCTTCGAAGCCAGTGAGTTTAATGGAAGTAAGAGGTAAGCTAAAAATACATTTTGGCCATAAAGAGTCTTATTTATATTGGTGGGTATCGGGTTTCCAGATTTGAAAAATAGAAACGGTTCTTAAAGTGATGGATCTCTAAATTGTAATATTACTATTCACAACAATTTAACAATGTCAAGTCTTACTTCCTTTTCGAATAAACAAGGTACTCCTAGAGGAAAAGGGTATACACGAATCTTAATATAGAAAACAAATTTCACCCAAATCGACCGATTTTTTGAGAAGTTATAGTCTTTTTATTCTGTTTCCCGACTGGCTTCTACGGAAGCACCTACAAGTATGCAACAAAATTGTATCTTAAGAATCCTAGAGTGAAGGATAGGAGTACCGGGTATCGGATAGTCGAGAATCCCAACTATACCCGTCCTTAGTTCTTTATGTTTCCTTGGCGGGAGGACTGTCAGTGGATATGCAGATATATGAGCATTGTCAGTCATCTGTGAGTTTTCCTCGGACCTCGCTGGAGTGAAGTTGAAGCCCAAGTAGAAGGTACAGCCTGCGGGCTAGCCGGCAAGATTTCTGGGCATAGATTGGGCAACAAGAGGGGAAATAAATTGCTTTTCGCTTAGCTTATGCAAAAGCCGGGATCCGCTGTGAGGAGGAAAAGATGCAAGATCCCAGTACTCGAGGCTTCCAGCAAAGCGCGAAATTTTTCGTACGTGTGCGATGGTCCGGTCCGCGAAAAATGCAAGCGAACTGGCGAGAATCGCGGAATATTCTGCGGCGTTGTTATCGCCGCCTTTGCATCGCTGGCTGGCGAGTCGAGGCCGGAGAATGCGACGCACAATTAATCATATCAGAATATATGGCTCCCTTTGGTGGCATAAATCTCGCTGGACTTAAAGCCGACTAAGCCGCATGGCCGAAAAGCCGCCAAGCCGCCAGAATGGAAAACTGCGCATTTTAGCGCTTCACGGGCATGCGCAACAAATCGCTTGATTAGTTTCTGAAACCGAAGGGCATGAAAAGCCCAGCTTCGGTCATGGCCAATTCTGAGAGACAGGAAATAAGCCTGGGCCCAGCCTAATGGCATCCGAATGGCTCGGATCAACATTCCACTGGCCTGGCCCAGCTTATTAGAGATCGTAATGAGCGTTCCCAGCTGCATTTCTTGCAGACCATTTGCCAATTAAACGAAATTAAAGTCATATCGGGCAATTGCCGGCGAGGCACAGCCTCCAGTTTGGACAGATGATGAGGTGTCGCCAGCGGGACGCGTAATTAACCCCATGGATACCCCAACTCCAGGCCCACATCTATGGCCAGGGTCCACGTCTGAGCAACTGCAGGCTCTTCTAATTAAATTGTGCTCGCTACTTTTTAATTAAGGCGATGCTGAACGCACTCTGGCATGATTCCAACTTTTATGAGGCTCTCCGACTGGCGATAGGCGATAGAGGCCGTGATGTAAGGCCTGATGAATGCTAAAATCAAGTCCACAGATGGCTAATTAATTAAATGAATATTCGAAATGCCAGACTCTGACTCAGAGAGAGTCTAAAGAGTCCACTTAACCATACTTATTGTAACACTAGTTTAATACAAAATAGTTTCCCTCATTGTTAGGCTGGAGTTGAGTCCAATACCAAGTTGATTCACTGCATCCATAAGCAGGGACAATGGTGTTGGCTTTGGGAAACCAACGTGGCCTGGCTGATCCAAAAGGAGACCGCAATTAAGTGCATATAAATTTTGTATTTTTACGATAGCTGGCCTTATAAAAAGCTCACTCTATGGGGGCAGTTACAGTCACAGCTGCCCCAGGAGCGCCCCTGCCCTGAACCATAGTTCCATAAAGTAAGGCGATTTATATCCACGTGTTCGAAGCCGAACTCCCGCGGGTTGGCCGCCAATGTTTCTACGGCTAATTAGCCGTGACATTGCATGGCCGGGGGCACCGGCTAATTCGAAAAGCATCGTTAACTCCACGTACCTCGAAAAGCGTATAAAAGCTAATAGATTAATATCCGAATATGATAATTAAAAGACAGAATATTTTACATACCAAATCGATTAATCATAGCATTATCATTGCGATTAGAGGGACAATTTAGAAGCAACAATTTATGGCATTTATGGGCAATTTTGTGAACAATTTTGTGGTGCGTGTAGAACCAGTTCCAGAACCCCTCGAAGGGCTTATCTTAATTTTTGCATTTAATAACCGCATTGCGGCCAAAACGAGCCAGGAAACTGCCACCGGTCAGTCGGCCGATCGCAACGGGCGGCCATTAAGCTTAATATGGCCAAGTAAATTCTTGGCCAACTAAGCCGAGGTGTGAAGAAAAGTGTCGACTTGTTAAGCCAGTGCCAGAGACCGCAGCGGGCCCAGACAGATAGCCACCTTCGAGATGGGCCTTGGGACTGGAGCTTGGGACGGCTGGTGGATCGCCTGAGCTGCGGACATTTCTTGGAAACAACGCGCGCGTTTCGTGGAAGCAATAAATATAAGGAGGCAGGAGTCGGAGTCGGAGGTGTATTGTCCTCCATGGCCGGCATACGTAATAAATTTTATTTATTTTCTGCAAAAGGATAAAAAGGGGGGAAAAAAAAAAGAAAGGCCGTCGGCTGCAACACCACAACCACTACACCACACAACACCGCCCTGTCGCACTCAATTAGCGAACGCGAGTCGCGCGCGTTTTCGGCGCGGTGAAATCGCTTTGAACTCCACTCCGCTAGCAGCTTCCCTTTACGCTTTACGATTTGCGTGCGGTTTTCTAGTTAAAGCAAATTAACTAGACTGGTCTAAGCATCCCCCTCAAGCATCTAAGCAGCCCAGCTGTCAACACTCGGCATTGTCTTTGCGGCCAAAATCCGGACAAACAATGGGTGGAAAATAGTATACAAGCTGCCTATAAAGTGCCTGCTTAAACTTTGATGAGCTTAGACCCATAAACATTATAATGGTAGCTGCTCTATAAAAAATAACACACAAATGAAATGAAATAAGCCAAAAATTAAATATCGTCCCGTGAAAGCAGAAACTCAATTTGGCGAATCCACCGAAGTCTGTGTACACTTTATGGGCCGCAGCCATTCGAAGCGGTTGTTAAAACCGAAATTTGTTTTTTAATTAGTTCAGGCAGCTAAAATTTAATTAAATTTAAATTCAAAGTAATTCGCAAAGCGTTGTTTGGCCCATAAATTAAATGTAGCTTGAATTTATTTCGCAGAAAAAATGATTGTGAATATTTTTGGGAAAATGAACTTTTCGGTTCAAGTTTTATTTCTAGTTGATATTTTATCTAACCAGGCAAAGTCGAGGATTGGCAATTATTTTGTTCTAAATTTATAAAGAGAGGCCGTTATACTTATCAGTTATTTTACAATTGGCAATAAATTGTTGAGCGCTTTTCGCGTTCCTGATAAGTTAGAGGCCGGCCAATAAACCACTGTTCCCACTTTTAATTTCGATTCAATTTTGTGAAATCTCCAAACTTAAGTAACCTAGTCTTAGAGTATTATTTAAGCGGAGCCAATACTTTTTATATTCATATTTAAATCGCTTGAAAATCGCATCAAAACCGAATGACCAATTGAAGTGCCTCCATTCCATTCCACTTCCATTTCGGATCGTCGCAAATGGCTTCCAATAAACTCGGTTGTTTATGGATCTAAGCGGCTTTCCTGTCGAGGCAGTAAGGCCGACTTTGAGCTTGGTTTTGTGCCCCGGTTTTTGAGCCTCCGCATCTTTGCATCTCCCAGCAAGCTCCAAGCTGGAGCTGCGTGACCAAGTCGGTCTCTGTTTCTTTTCCAGCCATCGGCAACGTCTAATCCATGGCAATTAATTACATCGTTACACGCGCTGCCGCCAAACAACTTAATACAACATAAATAATTGTCAAAATGCTCGGCCACAGACGCGCGAATTAGTCTTCATTATGTCAATAAATCTTGGCCAATTGCCACACTACGGACATCCAACCGGGAGTCCATATATCTGTCCATGTACCTGTCCCACGCCAAAATAATAAACGTTCGCTGGGTTCGCTGGATGGTTCTCCAGATTTTCCAATTCTCTTATCAATAAACGCTGTTTCCTTTGGCTGGGAAATGTCAATTGCCTTATTGATGGCCAAAGTGACTCCTATATTGGGAGAGGATGGATGCCAAATTGGTCTATACCGTGATTATGGTCATGACAAGTTAATGACGAACGCAACTGGGCCTGGGAACCCGATCCGATCCGATTCCATTCGATTCGATCGTCTGGAAGCCTCGCAAGTTGGCTGACGACCGAACGGGAGCGGGTGACCGAAAAACGAGACCGACGACGAATTTGCATAAAAATCAGCAGCGTTACCCTTCTCCCACTCTCAAGGTGACATTAACAAGCCACAAAAGGAAGCAGCAGCCACTGTGATACGACAAAATTTTAATTAAAAGTTTAGTGGAGCGAGAGACACACGCCAACGACATCGCCAAAGAAGGCCATCACAACACTTGGACAAAAATCTACCCAAAAAATGTTAAATCTTCCTTGTTGTTAGAGGCCTTGTTGTTGGTAGCATAAAGTTTCTTCAAGTGCCTCTAGCAGGCACCAGCACCAGGCAACTGGAGATCTTTCTGGGGTTGCTGGCGACCGCAAAAGGTTGCTGGGGCAGAATGCCGTGCAACAAGTGTCAGGAGAGGCAGGCTACATGGCTAACAAGCGTCGCCTGTTCTTGTTAACTTATTTTTTTTTCGTCGCCGCCATCGTCTGTCAGCAACACACGCAGCAATGCCCCACACAACCTAAGCTACATGAGGAGAGAGGTGTTAAAGTAAATATGCAAGCTCTTACAACAAATTTTACATGCCGCCGCAATAATTGAAAAATCGTGTTGCAACATGGGTTTGTGCTTAGGCCGAGTGGCCGGCCGGCCAGCCAGGAAGGTCAATAATACCTGAAACATGAATATTTTTCTCAATGAGATGCCAAAAAATGATGGAAAAGTAGTGTAGTGAGTTTTGTGGAATGTCCTTAAGCATTGCCAGAAAAATAATGCAAAGTAAGCCTCCACCTGATCCAGGAGTGTCCAGGCGCTCCTCTGGTAAAATGATCTTTGTTATTCTAGTGATTCTCCCCAGTGGATTGCGGATGTGCAGGCAGTAGATCTGCTTTGCCTCAAACCCAGTTGGGCGCTTTCCCCAACAATTGCCCTAAAAGAATCGCAAACCACACCGAGAATCACGTACATAAATAAATAAATAGCCAGTATGTTTGTATATTCACACCGCAGCGGAAGCTGCAGTAGCAACATCAACATCAACATCAGCAAACATTCAACAGTGGCAGTGGCAACAGCCACAGCAACAGTTGAAACAACAAACATTCGTGCCGCCAACCGCAACTGTTGTTGTTCATTGTTGGTTTGGTTTCTGGTTGCTGCAATTGCCACTGATCGCGTCGATTCAATTAGTAATTCTAAAAAGCGGCAAGCGACGTCTTTTGCATTTTAATGAGTGTATGGTGGTTGCTCCTGGGTCGATGATGTTGCTGGTGCTGCTGCTGCTGCTGCTTTGGATTTGCTGTTCCTGCTGCAATAACATTTGTTCATAACAACAAGACACAGCCAGAGACAGGCCATCCTTTCCAGGGCAAGTTTTTCCAATTGCCGGCATTGCACTTTTCATGCCCAAATGCAGTTGTGATTGCTGATGTGGCTGTAGTTGCTGCTGCTGCTGCTACTGTTGCAGTTGCATTGACTATTTTTGTCATTGCCGGGCGACATCCACGTCCACGCACTGGTCGTGCAACATGCTTGCGCGTTCGTCTCCAGCTCTCCGGTCTTTTCCACAGAAAATGTAATTACGGTGATTTAATTTTTTATTTTTATTTTTTTTTCCACAATTACTTCTATTGCAACTGCAACTGCCACAGCGATAGCCTGGCATTGCCATTTCTGTGGCTCAAATTAATTCTTCAAGCCCAAATGCGATCTGGCCAAGCTGCAGCTAATCAAACTTTAATCAATGCGGCATTTTGATGCGACATTGCTAGTTTCCTTTTTCTATCCATAGGCCTGCCTACCTACCTACCTACCTACTGGCTAGGCTAGCCACTTCCATAGTCGGATCGATGGGAAAATATGCCTGGGAGGAAATCTGTGTACGACGATGCCGAGAAATGGCCATTAATCTGGAATGGCCATATGGGGACAAATTATATGATCGCTGGCACTGCCTCAGATGCTTCTCTAACCACTCGGCAATCAATTACCTGATAATAAACAAAAAGAAGCCAATTGGAATGATAGTTTCTGGTAAGAGTTCTGCTTCATAACGCTTGTTAGACATGGCTCTGGTTGGCAAACTTGGCAAAAAGAGTGCATAACACCGGACACACTGACCTTTGGTGCATTCATAATCGGCTTTAACGGTGAGTAGATTAATATAGCCAAAGAATAGGTGAAAATGATGGACCATTTAATACCCATTGACTCTCTGAGTCTTAGCCTTAGGGGATCGACAACAATGCTAAAAGTTCGGCATAGTAGTGTGGCGAATCGAGCCGAATATAATTGAGACTCAATCAACCAGTCAGCTCAGCCATGCTGATAACGAAAAGCTGTTCCATCATTTGTTAGTAGCATACTTAGTATATACAATTGTTGATTGTGATTATCGGCATGCGACTTGATCCGAAAGCTATACGGTAGCCCAGTGAACTGCAAAATCCGCTCTAGAACGGTTCGCTTTTCGAGGGAGTGCGCGAAAAATGTGGATCGCCTTGCTGGGAACACCCATTCTACTAGTTGTCCTTTGGCTGCTACTCAAGAAACTAAACGAATCCTACTTCATCCTTTCCTTGTCCAGAAGAGTCCGGACCGAGGATGGCAGTCCCCTCGAAAGCAAAGTGGCCGTAATGCCCGGCAAGACCATTTTCGGCAACAATCTGGACATTCTCAACTTTACACCTGGTTGGTATTCAGATTTCTTTAGATTAATAGATTGGAATTTACGAATTTGCTTCGCAGCTAGTGTGTTTAATTTTGTGAGGGAATCGACGGCCAAGGCCAAGGGCAGGAATTATCTTTGGTATTTCCTATTCGCACCCATGTATAATGTGATGCGCCCCGAGGAGGCTGAGGAGATATTCCAGAGCACCAAGCTGATTACGAAGAATGTGGTTTACGAGCTGATTAGACCGTTCCTGGGGGACGGCCTGCTGATTAGCACAGGTGAGTCAGTTAAATAATTTTTTTGTTTTTCTAATTATGTCTAAGGGAGATGGTGTCTTTAGACCAGAAATGGCATTCCCGGAGAAAGGCTTTGACCCCGGCATTCCACTTCAATGTCCTCCAGTCTTTCTTGGCTATTTTCAAGTGAGTTACAGATTATTTTTGATTAAAATGATTTATTTATTAATTATTATTATATCTAATAGGGAGGAGTGCAATAAGTTCATCAAAGTTTTGAATGAAAACCTAGACGGCGAACTAGATCTTAACCAAGTCATTCCACAGTTCACGTTGAACAATATCTGTGGTAAGTGGGATGGTTAGTCTTTACAGAACTTCAATCTATCTTACTCTTCCTTTAATTCCTTTAAGAAACTGCCCTGGGAGTCAAGCTGGACGACATGTCAGAGGGCACTGGCTACCGGAAAGCCATCCATGCCATTGAAGAAATTTTAATTCAACGCGTCTGCAATCCCCTCATGTACTACAACTGGTACTTCTTCCTGAACGGAGACTATCGAAAACACGAGGATAACCTGCGGATCGTCCATGACTTTGCTTCCGGGATTATCCAGCGCAAGAGGGAGCTCTTCAAGCAAAAACAACTGGGCCATGTGGACGAGTTTGGCAAGAAGCAGCGATATGCGATGCTGGACACCTTGCTGGCGGCCGAGGCCGAGGGTCAGATAGACCATGAGGGCATCTGCGACGAGGTCAACACCTTCATGTTCGAGGGATACGACACCACCTCCACCTGCCTCATCTTCACTCTGCTGATGCTGGCCCTCCACGAGGACGTGCAGACGCGCTGCCACGAGGAGGTCCTGAACCTGCCCGAGGACAGTGATGAGACTACGGTGTTCCAGTACAACGAACTGGTCTACTTGGAGTGTGCCATCAAGGAATCGCTGAGAATGTTCCCCTCCGTCCCCTTCATTGGCCGCCAATGCGTGGAGGAGTGTGTGGTCAACGGCATGGTGATGCCGAAGGACACGCAGATCAGTCTCCACATCTACGACATTATGAGGGATCCGCGCCACTTCCCCAAGCCGAACCAGTACCAGCCCGACAGATTCCTTCCCGAGAACACAGTGAACCGGCATCCCTTCGCATTCGTGCCGTTCAGCGCCGGACAAAGGAACTGCATTGGACAGAAGTTTGCCATCCTGGAAATGAAGGTGCTCCTGGCTGCCGTTCTCAGGAACTTCAGGCTGCTGCCAGCCACCCAGTTGGAGGATCTCACGTTTGAGAATGGAATCGTTTTGCGAACCCAGGAGAACATCAAAGTGAAATTAGTAAAGAGGGAAGCTAGTTCCTAGATAGTCATTAGAAGAAAACAATGTGTCCTAAAAGCTTTATACCAAAACTGTACTTGTATTTGTAAAATATAAAATAATTTTTCTAAAAAAAACAAATGTTTCAGTGTAAAGAAGTCAGTAACTAACATAACTCATTAAAGGTGATTCCCACAGAATTATAACTGAGCAAGTTGAGAGAATAATTGAACTAGAATCCAGAGGCCTATTCTGCATAAATTATAAAAAATTGTATTATCTTTATGGAGAATTTTTCAACACAGCCATTGGAATATCTGAACTTAATCGGAACAGACTCTTGTTCGGCATAATATCTTGTATCTGAAATGATTTTGAATATCCTGATCAGTCTTCCATTGCTTCTTATAATTTTACACAAACTTTGGAGGTATTTTAACAAAAAATACTTCATCCTCTGCCTGTGCCAGCGAGTACGAACCTTGGATGGCAGTCCTCTGGAGAGCAGGATCTACATAACGCCTACAAAAACTCCCTTTGGCAACAATTTCGACCTTTTGGACTTTAGCCCGGGTAATAGGAATCAAAATCTCAGTTTTTAACTATCTAAATAATATTGAAATATTGAAGATTCTGTGTTTAAGTTCATGAGGGATGCTGCATTCCAAGCCAAGGGAAGAAGTTATCTCTGGTACTTCTTCGGAACTCCAATGTACAATATAATCCGGGCCGAAGAAGCTGAAGAAGTATTCCAGAGTTCCAAGCTAATCACAAAAAACGTGATATATGATCTACTGAGGCCTTTTTTGGGGGAAGGACTACTGACAAGCACAGGTGAGTTTGTTAATCAAAGGATATAAGCTAACTAACCACTTTTCCCACTAAATTCAGACCAGAAATGGCACTCTAGACGGAAAACTTTGACCCCAGCCTTCCACTCTAAAGTTCTGCAGTCTTTTTCGAATATATTCAAGTAAGTTTACAAAAAACTTTAGTTACTAAAATATTTAAAAAAGGAATACAATCTAGGGAGGAGTGCAAAAAACTCGTGAAAATCCTGCATCAAAATGCTGGAAAGGATCTAGTCCTAAATCAGGTGATTCCACAGTTTACATTAAACAATATGTGTGGTAAGTAGAGGATCAAAAGTTAGTACAAGCAACTTAGTACTGGTACCTTTAACCGAAAAGTCAAAATAAGCATGACTAGAAGCTTTCTCAGAGTTCAAAAACAGACATTATTTGTGCACTTTAATCGTCGTATAAAAAATATCATCATGACTGGCAGTGTTTTATATTAAAATATCATATACAATCTCGAATCGAATAAGTAACTAAAGCAACAAAAAAAATACATTAATATATTTATAAGCCTGTAATCATAAATCTTAAAGGAAAGGCAATTATAAGTGTGATTTAATTTTAAAGATTCTTATTGAACAGGTCAGGTCAGGAAAATGATTATAATATGTTTATTGAAAATCTAAAATTATTCCAGAAACCGCTCTGGGCGTTAAGCTCGACGATGTAGAGGAGGGATTCCACTACCGCCAGTCGATCCATGCCTTGGAGGAGGTCATGCTGCAGCGTATTGCCAATCCCCTGCTGTATAATATCATATATTTTTATCTGTTCGGCGACTATCGGAAGCACGTTGACAATCTGAAGATAGCACAGGACTTCTCCAGCCGCATAATAGAGGAAAGGAGGAAGTTCTTTCAGCGCAAGGACGATGTTGGGAAGACACAGCGGTATGCGATGCTGGACACTCTGTTGGCTGCTGAGGCAGAGGGCCACATCGACCACCAGGGGATCTGCGACGAGGTCAACACCATCATGCTGGCTGCATATGACACCACCTCCACCTGCCTCACCTTCACCCTGCTGATGCTGGCTCTGCACGAGGATGTCCAAGAGCGCTGCTTCGAGGAGGTGCAGCAACTGCCCGAGGACCACGATGAGGCCTCAATGCTCCAATTCAACCAACTGTTCTACCTGGAATGCGTCATCAAAGAGTCCCTGAGGATGATGCCCTCGGTCCCCGTTATCGGACGAAAAGTCATGGAGGAGTGTGTGGTGAACGGATTAATCATGCCCCGGAATACCCAGATCAACCTGCACATCTACGATATTATGAGGGATCCGCGTCACTTTCCAGACCCCGAATCATTTCAACCAGATCGCTTTTTGACGGAAAACACTGCGAATCATCATCGATTCGCGTTTGTGCCATTCAGTGCCGGGAAGCGAAACTGCATCGGCCAGAAGTTTGCCATCCTCGAGATGAAGGTGCTGCTGGCCGCCATCCTAAGGAGATTCAGGATCCGTCCTGTAACCACTTTGGAGAGCCTCACTTTTGAGACTGGAATTGTTCTGCGAACGCAACAGGACGTCACGGTAAAATTGCAGCTAAGGGAGTAGCATTCTTTTTACATGTAAGTTCCCTGAGCAGCAGAAAAGTATGCTATACTTTTTATACAATTCTGTTTCTGTTAGATAACAGAGATGCAGTAGTAATAACAGCACTGTTAACAACTTGTTTCCAATGTAAACAACTTTATTTCAGTAGCGTCTTCAATATACAATTAAAAAAGGGATTAAGAATTATAATTTAAAGTTGTCTTAAAAATTAGGCAAAGGGAGTAGTTGGTAAAATAGTTTTTTAGATCTTAAATAGCTTAAAATACAAATAAACCCCCCTTTAGGCACGCCTATGTGTTCAAAACAATTATAGAACAAAATCAAACTCACAGGTACCGATATATGTACATCCAGATAAAATTACAACACTTTAATGTTTGAGTCTCTATATAGAATTATTTGGTAGTATTATGGTATAAAGGCACTTTCTGTGAAGGTTCTTCCAATTAGAAGCCAAGGAGAAGCCTGTTGCTGCTTAGAAGGTCTCCAGGACACTTTGAAATACTTTAGATTAATATTTCTGCGAGCTTACAACGCAGTTTCTGATGAAGTCCAACTATTTTATAAAGAAATCAAATATGAATCTTTGCTTTTAAGCATTTTGTAAAGCCAGAAGGTGTCCTTAACATTTCTTGGAAAACTGGCGGTCATGACATTTTTCGTTCGACGGAAAGCCAATTAGTGACTTATCAGTCTTTGGTGGGGCGTTATTCAAGGGCCCCGGTTACAGCATTCGCTCACAGAAATTGTTAATTTAATTATATTATGCCATTTTGCGCATCGAATAACAAAACAAACCGCATACACACACCCACGCACACAGTCACATGAACTTGCACCAAACGCTCCCCACAAACACAGGCGGAGCCCCAAATGCAGGCACTACTCCTATATTTTCGGCTTTTCCATAAAAAAATTTGATTGAAAAGTGCACTCACCACTCGATAAAATCACAAAATTCAGTATTACACCAAAAACTAACAAAACACAAAACATTTTAGTTCGCTAGGCACTAGAGGTGGAACATTGATTGAAACTGAGGCTGCCGATTCTGGTTCGTTCAGGTTCGATTTTGTATCAACGGATGGCAATGCCTTAACGCTGGTCACACTGCGAATTGACTTTAGTCCGATTTAAATGGTTTTTATCCTTCCAATCCTTTTTATTAAATGATGTTTTTTATTCATTCACCTCCCAATAAGAGAAATACGGAGAGAGTTATTCAGGAATACACAGAATACAGGACATAGTCGGAACTTGTACACCGTTATTTTTCATATTTTCAACGGTAAAAGCAATCGCCCGCCAAAATATATTTCAAATGGGAAATGGAAAACGAATGTGATTCCTTTTAAATATATGTGGGATAAATTTAGACTTTTTAAATATATATATTGGAATTTGAAACGTACAATCCATTTTATGAAAAAGTACAAAAAAAAGATCCTATTCTAGATGGTCGCTCAAAGTCGATTTTATGAAACCTCTCATATCGCTTCCAGAGTTTTTAAATTAAACTTTTATTTTAACTTAAATAAAAAGCAATTTTTTTATTTAATTCAATAAATTTTTAGATTATTGACACGAATATCTTTATCAAAGTCGTTGAAAGTAATATTGAAACAAAAAAAAAACAACCAATCCAATTATCAAAAGGCAATATAAAATTTTTTATTGTGTTTTTTTTTTAAATAAATGTATATTTGGTTTTTTTTTTAATTTTCTTTATACTTTTGAAAAGTAAGTTTCTATTTTGATCGAATATTGATTAAGCACAGATGATCACACAGTAATGCGAACCGAGTGTTAAATAACTAAACAATTTGTTCATTACATTGTATAAATTGGGGGGGAAATTAGTCGGGCGGGGAAATGTTTAACAAAAAGGTAGAGTTTGCAAAAGCAATTGAGGAGTATTGGCTAACTTAAATCGCAATATAAATACATAGATACGAGTGTATGATTACAGCTTTACAGGTCTTTTGTCGTTACATAATATATGTCAATATCATAGATCGATTTCAAATATTTTTGTTTTCATTATTTTTTTTATCATCATATTTTTTTGTTTGTTTTGTTTTTCTACCAATAAAATTAACAACAATTCCGATGCATTTGATTTTGGGCACGTGATAAACATTGATAAACGTGCTCGCCTACTCAGACGCATAACAAATTTAAAATACTGTCTTGATCTAATATAATTAATATACGTTAACTATTTCAGTGGTGAATTATTGTAGTAAGGTCAACATTGCATTGAGACGACATATATACGGTACACCTATTAGTATATATATATATATATATTGGGACTCTTTCAAATACGTATATATGTGTTCAAACGAGTATGTACGATCGTGTAAATATAGCAGTTTCTTCGCTCAAATCAGTTAATAATCGATTACTAGTCAGTGTGTTTCAAATTGGTACACTAGTGTTGGATTGTTCATCTTTGCGCGTGGGTGTGAGTTAATATTAAAGTTAAAGTTAGGTTTAAAGTCACTTTAGTTAATGATGCGGTGCTCTCGTGCCAAACAACATTGATTCACATTCATTCACGAAGACGCAACGCACGACGAGTTGTTGCAAGCTTAGACTACCGAGTTTTTTTTTTTTTTTTGTAAATATGTCTAACATTCATAACGATATCGGTTGCAGTTGCAGTTGCATGTATTCATTTTCGATGTCTGTCGATGCTGAGCACCCCTGTTCAGGTTATCATTTAGTTTCTATTGTTATTCTTATTAAGGCATGCCTGGTAGGCCCAGGCGTTGTTGCTGCTGTTGAACCTGTTGCACCTGCTGCTGCTGGTGGATCAGATTCACCCTCGCCCGCTGCTGTTCCAGTCGCTGCACCGTGGCCGTCAGGTGCGAGTTCTCCACGTACAGATCCTTCACTAGGATATCGGCGCTCTGCAGGCGCTGTGTTTTCTCCGCCAGCATAACACTCTGGGCTTCAATACGGCCGTGTAGCTCATTGAGATCCACTTGATGCTGCCGCCAGGATTCTGGAAGATTAATCAGAATATTAGAGAAGCCCTCATTGGATGAGTCTGTGACCTACGCTGCATCAGGGACTCGGTATACTGCTGCTGCTGCTTGATGACATTCTGCAGATGGCGATTTCGCAGCTCCAGTTGGTTCAGTCGCTGCTGAAGCGTTGGATGCGTGGTTCGCTGTGGAGGAGTGGCCCAAAAAAAAAAATTAGTATTTATAGGAAATAGAGTGTCGCGTCCAACTCACCGCATAGGCCTTCTCTAATACGGGTCGCGCCTCCTGCAACTGCTGCAGTTCCATGACCAAACCGTCGCGTTGCAGGCTCAAGTCCTTGATCTGCTCCTTGAGCGACAGCTCGAAGAACTTGAGGCGCTTGAGCTCCTCCTTGAGGACCGAGGGACTGCTGCACTTTTCGTGGCTAAGGCAAGAAGTTTTGCTGGTGGACACCACGCTGTGGGTGTCGAAGCTCTTGTTGGAGGCTGTCGACGAGGTCTCGCAGTCAGCGATCTCGCCCTCCGATTGCACTTGCTGTGGACTCTGGGCCCGCTTGGGTTTGCTGATGGGAGCCGGGCCGGATGAGCCGGGATTAGCGGAAGAGGAGACGTTGGTGCCGCTATTAGTGGGCGACGGACCAGAGGGTGTGCTGTCGAAGGGGGTGGTGCTGAAGATGGAGGTCTCCGAGGTGGTGAGGTTGTTTCTGATTTAAATATCAAATATAAAATATGAAAAATTAGGGATATCATTATTATACTGGGATGGAATGAAAATAAGAAAAACCCAAAAACAATAATGATTTTTTCGAAAATAAAAAAAGCAAATGGAATCATCCTAATTTCTAGGAATAATACTACCAATTCTTATTATCAAAAATGACATTTAAAATTGTGCAACAATTTCAACAAAAATGCAGAAAATAAAATAAAATTTCGAAAAAAATGTGTTTATTTTTTATTTAATTTTTTCGCCTAAAAAATGATTTTTAAAATACTCATTGGACAGGCACATAGACACAAACTTACAAACTAAACATAGTACATACTAAGTTAGCAATGAGGTGCGAATTACAAACAAAAACAATGTACAGGACATGTACAGCACATTCAGTGACACTCATGGGGATGCACACACCAAGGACCCACAGACGGGCTTCGTATACTCACCGGCTGGCCGCCTTGTGCGATGGGGAGCCGCCCAGGAGGTTGATGGCACTGGCAGCGCCATCCGCATCATCCCCGCTGCCTGCCACAAAGGACTTCACAGGCTCCTGGATGGTGCTCTGCAGCCAGAGGTAGCTGATGGGCGAGCTGGCCGGGCTTTTTCCCGCCTCGGCGCTCATCTGGGCCACCGCCTCGGGGGTGAGTTCGCAGGCGCCCGTGAGAATCTCCACGCTCTCGCCCAGTCGCTGCCGCAGATCCTCGATTTCCAGTTGCAGCGAGCCGATCTCCTGCGCCTTCTCCTCGAGCATGCGCATGGAGTTGGAGCGCAGCTGGGCGGCTTCAGCCTCCAGCTCAACGTACTGCTGCTCCAGCATGTCGCGCTCATCGATGGGCGAGAGCCGGCCGTCTTTGCTGAACTGCTCCTCGTACTCGCGCACCTTCTCCATCAGCTCAGTGAACTTCTTGTCGCTCTCCTGCTGCTCGTCCTCGTAGATCTGACGCTCCTTCTCGAACATCTGCCGCTCGTCGCTGAGCTTCGACTGCCAGTAGTCCTCGCAGTCCTCGTAGGCCCGTTGCATCTGCTCCAAGCTGGCTTCCAGGTCTTTCGACCGGCCCTCGGGACTAAGGGACCTTCCCTCCTTCGCCTCCTTGAGCTCCTTTTCCAGATCAGCCACCCGTTGCCTCAGACTGGTCAGCTCCTCGTCCTGGCTCTGACTGCGTTTCAGCTCCGAGTTCAAGGCCAACCAGTCGCCGCTGTTGCTCGCATCGCTCTGCTCGCCCTCGGTGCACTTGCGCTGCTTTCCCAACCGCGGACTCTCCTCCGTGAGATGGGTCTTGCTCGGCGAATCACCCCGCCTCTTGGTAGCCGTGGCAGCCGCCTCCTGGTCCTCCGGCTTGTCTTGCTTCTTGCCCTTGCCCTTGGAGCGGGTGAGCTCCACATTCAGACTCTCTATTTCGATGGTCAGTTCGTCAGTCTTGTCGCGCAGCTGGGCGTTCTCCATTTGGAGCGCGGCCAACTTCTCCATCATCTGCAGCATCTCCTCCTCCTTGTCCTCGCTGCTGCTCTGCTTCCTGGGACTAAGTGAACTATGGCTGAGGCTGCCACTGCCGTGACGGTTGGCCAGTTCCTGGTTGAGCTTAATATTCTGCTCGAGCAGTTCGGTGAGCTGCACGTGCGCCTTCTGCTGTTCCGTTTCCAGTTCCGAGTTCTCATTGCGCACCAGTTCCAGTTCCGTCTTCAGTCGGATCTCCTCCTGTTCGAGGGCCTTGAGCTGCGCCTCCAGCTTCGCCGTCATGCTGGTCCAGTGGTCTCGGTCGTTGCTCATGCGCAGCGTCAATTCCCTCACCATGCTGGCGTGGCGCTGTTCCAGCTGCTGGATCTGCTGTTTGGAGCCCTCCTCCAAGGAGGCATGTCGCTCGTCCACTTCCACGGCCAGGAGAGCCACCCGCTGGTTCGCCGCCTTGTTGTCGGCCCTCAGCTTGAGGTTCTCCTCGTGCTGCTGGCGATAGGCCAGCCGGTAGTTACCCAGCTCGGTGGCCTGGAGGGCAGCCAACGCACGCAGCAAGTTCGCTTGCTCCTGGTCGTGATCGACCCCCCTTAATTCCTCCTCCAGCGCCTTGGCCAGGAGCTGCAAGTTGACCTCCTCCTCCTCGTCGAACCCCAGGATGTGAAGCAGGTTGCGGCCATTGACGATGCCGGCCAGGTCCCAGGCCTCGGTGATGCTGTGCACGCTGATCATCTCCAGCTGCTGCGGCGTCACGGTGTCTGCAAGGCATCGGAATACTCAATGAGTTCGGAACAGATACGATCGTACAAGCAGTTTGTATATACATGTACATATATAGCCCAAGATACCATGTGGTGGGGGAACTGGGAGTGGAGCTGGGTGTGGATAGCTGATGGATTAATGCGCCGATTGATGGCAGATTGTCTAACAATTATACTTCACATCGTGGAGGAGTTCTATACAAGCTTCGACTGGATCTGATCCACATCGAGGATTCATACTCCAATGTCCAGGAAATGCGATTATACGATTCGAGGGTGCGACTACATAGGGTGCGATTAGATACCAAATGATTGGAGGGAGTGGGAGGTTGGTGGAGTTTCGGATAGCTTTTGAGAATGCTCGTCTGGGAGCGCACAAACCTTTGAAACAGAGCCAGCTGCCGCCGTGGTAGCATCTCCGGTGCTCCGGTGACGGTGCGGTGGTGGCGGCCAGGTGGTGGCCTGTGGTGTTTATTTTTGCTTACATTTTAGTTTGAATTCTTTGAATCTTTTGGCATATTTGGGCTAACAATAATAGTGGCTGGGCGTATTTGGGGGCTAGGGAGGATCGGTTACTGGGGATCTGGGATGGGGAGCAGGGTTCTGGACTCGATTTCTTGCCGATAACTTACCCAGCGACTCGACACTGCTGCTGTGCTGGTTCTGGCTCTGGATCGACAGCTGTTTCAGCTTGGCGGTGGCCGTCGGCGATGGTGCCGCTCCCGTGGCGGTGCTGTGCATCTTGGACTGCAGGTTCCGACGCGCTGGGAGGGAGGCGCACCGCTTCAGCTTGCTGCCACTTGTGTGGAGCGTCCGAAGCCGCCGGCTGCCAGGAAGATCGGTCTGCGAGGAAGAGCGTTGCACCTGTTATGGATCGAGAAATGGTAGATTTTTTTTATAAAATTATCTTCTTATTTATTAAAAATATTAATTTATTTTTTTAATCATCACCAGCCCTCACCTGGGTTCCCAGTTCATCGTTGCCGTTGAGACTCCGCTGCTGCTTCTGGTGCTGGTCCTCGTCCGTGTTATCCGAATCCGTGACGGACAGCTCATAGATACCCTGATGCGGCCTGGACCGGCGTCCGTACTTCTTGGTGCCAACAATCAGTTTCGGGGATACTTCGCGGTCGGACGACTCTGGCGGACTCTCGATGTAGGTGGTGGTCAGTGGCTCATCGGTGATCACCAGCGAACGCTCTGCAAGATTGAGGCACAGAATTAGTAGCGAGCTAAAGCAACCGGCGAGGAGTCTGAGTGGAGTACCGAAGCGAGCCGACAACTTCTCAATGAGAGGATCGGCGAAGAGGCGATCCGCCTTACGGTAGTACAAGCGTGTTCCCATTTCAAAAGAGACTGAGCCAGGGAGCTGAATGGGCTCAGTATTTAAGGAGGAGTAGTCGCTACCTGATAACCGCCACCTGGGACAATTAGGTCGCGGATCAGGTAGGCAGTTGGTCAGTTGGGTCGGAACAGTCGTAAAAAATTGGCAATTGCATCTAGACTTTTACAACCGGCAGCTGCCGAGGCGCTAATCTGCCAACTAGCTGATAAGGACATCCCTGTAAAGGATATTCTCAATCTGCCTAGAAGTTTCCAAAGATGGAAGAGGGGATTTCTGTCAATGCTGGTAGACAGTTTCACTATTTAATAAATGCTTGTATTATTTATAGTTTATATATTTTTAAGATTACATTACATTAATTTTCAAGGATCTTAACTCTTCAGTCTATAAGGAATTAAATAAAACTACTTAGGACTATACACCATCCTGTCTAGATCCTTTAAAGCTAAAAGAGAGGGCTGGGAATGGAACAAAACTGGTAGAGACCTTATGATATAATTCTGATAATATATATTGTTATATAATAGTATATTCGATATCTATTCCAAGACAGGCTTGACACTATTTTTGAAGGTGGAAGAGAGCAACTCCTCAGAGACACCCACAGATTAGACATCAATAAGGATTCCAACGTCTATTAGAAAAATACTCCTTAACCCATGGAAGTCCTATATGACCAATCTAATTCCATCCACTTGGCAATCCTTACCCTTTAAACCCGAGGGGGCCGCCCCACCATCAAACTCCGAGCCGAGGAAGTTCAGGAGCGCCTCCTTGAACTGGACGAAGGACACGCCCAGCTGGTGGCTGTTGCCCAGGCTGGCGATGAGAGCGGCCCCCTGATCCCGGAGCTCCAGCAGCGAGCAGAGCTTTAGGAGGGAGCTCTCGTCGAGCAGGCCGCTGGCAGGCGACTCGCAGCTGCGGAACATCTGGTACAGCTTCTGCTCGTACGGATCGGAGGAGACTTCCATTATCCCGGGGGCCTCAGCTTGCAGCCGGAGACAGGACTCTGGCCGCACGGGTTCAAATCGATAATTGCGCCGATGGCGTTTCACTTTTCTCTGTCTTGCTGCCTCTGGCTGTCGCGGCTGCACCTCTTTTGGGGGAAATCCAAGAAGACGCGGCCAGGGGTCGAAAACAAATAAACGGGAACAGTGCGGGGGCGGCGGAAAACGCGTGCTCAGCAGTCGGACGTGGTTGCGGGAGCGACTTAGACTATATAACTACGATATGCACAAGGGAAAGAAACATAAACACTCGGAATACGCGGTTTTTTGGGGGATAGCGTAATTTCTTGCGACTTGATAAAAAAAAACAATAATGCAGTAATACAGAGCACAGTGGCGCCGCCTGACGGGCAGTTAGAACAGTGATTACATACCCTTTTGCAGCACTATTTAACCAGCGTTTTCCAACACGGCCACATGTACATCCTCCAAGTTATCAACACTGTTATGGGACTTGACAGCCGATCTGGCAACTTCAGTAAAATTCCATTTGCAAGCTAAATAAAAATTTTATCGAAAATACATCAGATTGCAGTTGGCGAGGCGAATTATTAATCCGAAATGTTACAAAACTGCCAGGTCATTTGGAAGGACTAACTGAACGAGACCAGTTATTCGGAAGTCGTTCCCGTTGAAGACATAGTGGTATCCGATATCCGAGAAGTCGAAGGAAACAGAAAACAGCAGCCACAGCCGGAGGAACCTTCCCTAGTTCCGCGCAAACGGATCTGGGGATTCCCCTGCCGGCTTTGATGGCCATGCACTCATACATGCGCCAAGGATCAGGATCTGAAGGGGGAGCACCCCCTGTGGGTGCTACCCCACCGGACGAGTTGCACGGATTCCTCAAGGATAAGCAGGCCTGGGAGCACGCCATATCCATGTACCAGGGCCCCGACCCGTTGGACCATTGGTACAATTACATATGTTGGTATGAGAACCACGAGCACAGCGATCCCGAGCTCAAGTATCGTGAGACTCTGGAGCGATGTCTTACGGTCTATGAGCACAACGAGTACTACCGCCAGGATGCGCGGTTGGTGCGTCTGTGGCTGAAGTACATAGCCATGCAGACGGATCCGCTGCACTTCTACCAGGTGCTGTACCAACGGGGAACTGGCCGCCAAGTGGCTGCCTTTTACATTGGCTGGGCTGCCTACTACGAGTCTCGCGAGGACTTCAAGGACGCAGAGGCTGTCTTCAATCTGGCCTTCCAGGAGAAGGCGCAGAGCAACGCTGAGCTGCAGCATGCGCACGGCAAGTTTACCTATGCAAGGTCGCTTTACTTTCAACGCCAACAGGAACAACAGCAGCAGCAGCAGCAACAACAGCAGCAGCAAGCACAGCAGCCAGATCCTTTACAGCAGCTAGCTAACTACACCCAGCAGCAGATGCCACAGGCTTATGCCCAACCTCGTTCCCAGCCATATCAGCAGCATATCTACCAGCAATATCATCCCCAGCAGCAGCAACACCCTGGGCCCCAGCAGCAGCATCCAGCGGCACAGCAACCTCATCCAGCGCCACCACAGCAATCACATCCAGCGCCACAACAGCAACACGCAGCGCCACAACATCCACATCCAGCTGTCCAACCACAACATCAGCATCAGCCTCCAGAACACCAGCTAGCCTACCATGCGCAATACCACCAGCAACAAGCTCGCTTCGAGCAGCACCCGCAGCCGGCGCCGGCTCCAGCACATGTGCCGCAACAACAGCCGCCAGTTCATCCGCAATATGCGCCTGTAGCGGAGGTGAGTATTACCTTGAAGATTATGCAGAAACGTTGCTAATTCTATTTAATTTTTAGCCCCATTACGCACAAAGCCAGCAGCAAGCATTAAGCCAACAGCAGCAACTCCAGCCGTACCAGCCACCATCTCAGCGGAACTCGCCGCAAGCCCAGCCGCATCAGAATTCACAGTCGCAGCAGGAAGCCGTCAGAAATGGAAACGGCACTTCAAATCCAGAGCCTGCCGAACAAACTCCTCCCAAGGCAAGCGACATAGCCGGATTGCGATTGCCGCGAAACTTCTATGCGTACGGTCGCAACAACCATGAGACCTGGAAGCCAGCCCTAACGCTTGAGGAGCCGGACGACCCGACACGTGTGTGTCGTTATGCGAAGAATCTGGTGTATCCTGCTGGAGCTGGAATAGAGTACAGTCCCGAGGAGATACTGGCTCGCAAGTACAAACAGGTGATGGAGCAGAAGGCCGAGTTGGCGGCACAGCGGCAACTGGAAGCACAGCAAACCCTTTACGATTCCTACGAATCGGCGGAGTCTTCCTATTACATGACCGCTGTGGGTGGAGCTCTGTACGGGCACAAGAACAACACAAGCGGTCAGGAGAATGCAGGCGAGGAGGAGGAGGAAAATGAGGGGGAGGACGAGGCTGATGAGGTGGGCGACGAGGACGAAGAATCCGATGAGGAGGACGAAGAAGAGGAGGAGGAGGAGGACGACGAGCCTAGTGGACCCTATACCAATGGGGTACAGTTCAGTGCCCAAACAACCTTCGAGCAAGAGAACCGCTCCATAAAGATCAAGTTCAAGAAGGAGCCCAGCAACAGCTACAGTGCCTATACCATAGAGAACGTCTACCAGCAGCAGCAACAGCAGGAGCAGACGAAGGAGCAGCAGCATCATCAGCATCAGCATCAGCCGATAAACCATCACCAACCTCCGCCGGAGCCGGCGCCCATTTCACCCATTCCCGTCCAGAGGCATCGCAACGGTAGCCACCATCACTTCCATCCCTATATGCTGGGTGGCCAGACTTCCACGCCCAAGAGCGAGGCAAATGGCTATCGCCGGGCCCGCACCAAAATCAAGCGCAGCTCCTTCCATCCGGATTTGTGCAGCAACAGTAATTCCGCTTCCTCGGCCACCGATGTGGTCACTGCCAGCGCTACAAACACGTCGGCAGCTGCTCCCGGCGCCAGCTTCAACGACAATGCCAACCACTCGTTCTCCAGCGCCAGTGCTCTGGACAACTCCAACAGCTCCCTGGCTCTGGCTGTCGATCGATTGAACTTCCGCGATTCCTCACAACATCCAATCAACAAAACCCTCCAAACGCACAACAACAACAACAGCACCAGCAATAACAACAACGGGAACAGCACCCTAGCGGACTTCTCCACATTCCAGGAGAACTCGTACTTTGCCACCCAGCACGATACGGAGGCTCAGGAGAGACGTTTGTCAAAGGCCCTAGAAACGATTTCCCGTCACCTGGCCAAGGAGGCCATTGATCCGTTCAACAGCGAGCTCTGTCGCGCCTTCCTCACCAAGGTGGACTTCCCGGGCGACCAGGATGATCACGCTAGCTATAAGATTGTGCAAACGCCGCTACCAAAAATTGCTAACAACCGTCCACTTAACGTCCTCGAGGGTGTCACCTTCACCATCGACAAGGAGGTGGGTCGTGGCTCCTACGGTTCGGTTTTCAAGGCCACTGACTCGCGCACCGGCAATGTGGTGGCCCTTAAGTTCCAAAAGCCACCGAATACTTGGGAGATATACATTTGTGATCAGGTAAGGAGGACCTTTGTGTCTTTGTGTCAACTATGATATCTAAACCCGAATACTTTTCCAGGTGCTAAAGCGCATCAAGGAGCCTGATGTACTGCCCGGACTAATGGACATTTCCACAGCGATCATCGCTCCAAATGCCAGCTTGATAGCCACTGAGTTCTCTCGCTTTGGCTCCCTGCTGGACATCAACAACAAGATCCGCCAGGCCACAACCAAAGTGATGCACGAGTCGCTGGTGATGCACTTTTCGGCGCAAATCTGCAACATCGTGGACCACCTGCACCGCCAAAAGATCATCCATGCCGACATCAAGCCGGACAACTTCCTGCTGATGCGAGTCCCCGACGTGAACAGTCCCCTGCCGTCGCTCAGGTTGATCGATTTTGGATGCGCCATCGATATGTCACTGTTTCCAGATGCAGAGCGCACCAAGTTCCGTAAAGTGATACAAACCGATGGCTTCACCTGCATCGAGATGCAGGAGGGACGCAGCTGGTCGTACGAAACGGATCTCTTCTGCATTGCAGCCACGGTCCACGTGATGCTGTTCGGCGACTACATGCAGCCGCTGAAGCGGGGCTCCAGCTGGGAGATCCGCCAAAAGCTACCGCGCTACCTCAAGAAGCACGTATGGACGAAGTTCTTCGGCGACCTGCTCAACATGCAGCCGGACAAGCTGCCCCAGCTGCAGGAGATGCGCCTCGTCTTCGAGGAGGAGGCCTACCGCATGGACTCCGAGCTGCAGAAGCAGATACGCACGCTCTCCAACATCCTGCATCGGCGATAACCAATCTATGCGACTAATTCTTACTGCTTTGCTATTTCTTTATTATTTCAAATATTGAAGCTACTACGCTCCTGACCAAGTCATCATTTAGTTCTTTTGAGTATCCCCCCCTGGTGGATTGTTAATTGTACAAAAAATCTATCCAAAAAACAAAGCCGGGGCGAAGGTCCTCTCTTCAGTTCCACCACCTGGCCCCTGAAAACTATTTAACACTAAGTTAGGCGCTACAAAATTTGCCTATTTTAATTATTTAAACATTCTTATTTTATTTATTGTTTCAATGCCAAAAAAAAAAAGAACCGGGAATGCTGGAGAATTTTAACATCTTTGTAAATAGGCACAGACTCTGTCGAGGAACATTTTCTGGAATTGAGTTTGTATAAAAAAAAAAAGAAAAACAGAAAACCAAACTTGCATCTAAAATGCAATTTTTTTTAATGTACAGCAAACAAAAAGCAAAAACACAAAATTAAAGGCAATGTATAAAAAATTGAAGAAACGTATCGTACGTATATTTAAGATTGAAACATTCGATCTTCTGTACTAT
The DNA here is from genome assembly GCA_035045925.1 of Drosophila atripex. Taxonomy (NCBI): domain Eukaryota; kingdom Metazoa; phylum Arthropoda; class Insecta; order Diptera; family Drosophilidae; genus Drosophila; species Drosophila atripex. Next base: position 14,909,127 of record JAWNOP010000070.1, read on the forward strand.
TGAGTAATATATATATATATATAATTCTTAAAATTATAGTAAATAAATTGACGAAATGTTAAAACCCAAGATCATGCCAAATGGGACAGAGAAAAGGAAAGCCGGCGTGTAACCCAGTTTCATAAATCAAATGCCAACACATATTATAGTGTTGCGGCCAATTGTCAATTAAGTGGAGGCATGCAACAAGTAACAGCGACGGTGGCAGGCAGCATCACCACCACCACCACCACCAACGTGCAACAACAACAATGGTGCGCTTGACCCACTTTTCCTTTTTGCCAACCAACCAGCCAACTAGCCGGGCCAGGCAGTCAGCCAAACGGCAAACAATTTCCACCAAGCGACTGGAAAAAGTTGCAACTTTTCCATGCAACCAACACATGCAGCAAGCGCAACAGGCACACACAAAGTCAAAGTCGACGCCTGCGCTGCTACTTTTTGTTGCTTGTTGTTGGTTGCTTGTTGCTGGTTGGTCTTGGATTTGCGTCGTCGTCGTCGTCGTTGTTCGCCAAGTGAAAGTAAAGTGGGACAAATGCAATTATTATTGCATCTAGTAACCGACTTAGAAGTCGTGCCACGAAAACTGCAGTTGGAAAGTTGCACTGCCGCTGCCGCTGCCACAATGCCACGATGCCACGCTGCTTTGAGGCAGTGAGGCAAAGCCTTTACACAATATTTTATTTAATCAAATTGCAAAGAGAAAATTGCAGCAGGCGGTTGTTTGTCGGTGGAACTGCAATTGGCGAAAAACTTTCTATTTTTTCTGTGTCGACTGCAGCTGCAGCAACTGCAACATACAACCACCGACAAACATTCAAACACATTAGATATTTGCGGATTACTTTGCATGCGATAAATAAATGAATGGTGTCCCAGTTCGGAGCTTTTGGGGCATTGAGTGACAAATGGAGATGTTTGTTGTTGCCCGTTGAAGCAACAATAAGTTGTTGCTGCTGTTGCTGTTGCTCTTACTGTTGCTGTGTTAGAGCGATGCCAAGCGGAGCGAATGACAATGCGGCATTTATTAGATCACTGGGGCACCGGGCGAGATCTCGATCTCTCAATTTCAATCCCCTATCACCCAACAACAACCAGAGACTGGCCCGGCCTGGAGTGGACCCACAAAACAAACATTCGTCGGCTCGAAAATAAATAGAAATAGTCGGCGAGAAAAAAAAGTTAATAGATCAGCTTAATGCCACTCCGGTGCGACAGTTAACTGGTTTCTAATTAGGGGCTAGCGGTATAGCGGACTCACCCAAAGGAAAGTCCCAATCCCGGTTAAGTCGGGGGATGGCCTATGTCTGTACTTACCTGCAATTAACTTGGTCCGAAGGCAGGTGTTGGCGGATTACATTCAGTGGCTCTTACACTGGCTCAGTGGGGTTTTAATTCATTTTTATGGCGGTTTCATGGTTTATATTTGCAAGAGAGTGCAAAAACAATAATCAAACAATAGGATTTGTGTTAGATATCAGATTAATATTAATTAACAATTAATTTATATTAAAATAATAAAATGTATTCATTGAAATTTGATTTATCAATACAAGCTATAGATAGGAACGATTTTGGAAAAGGTAGTTTTGAAGGGGATCCTCCAGAAAATTTCACAAAAAAATCTAAAAAATATTTTGTTTTCAGGTTTTAATATAGAACAATGAAGAATCGATCCACAAATCATTTAAGGTGTTCCGCTCAAGAATCGGGTGGAAATTGTCCAAGATATAGCCACTGCTGAGGCCCATTTTGTCCTTCTATGCACTTTTCATAATTTCAAAGGGAATTACCCTAAAAATCTCACAAAAAATATCTAAAAAAATATTTAGTTGTTGGATTTTTATGAAGAATAATGGATAATCGATCCACATATCACTTATGGTATTCCGCTCCAGAATGGCATGGAAATTGGCCAAGATATAGGTATCGTGGGGGGCACTATTGTGGGTCTTTTTTTATTAAAGAGGGTAGTCGTCTTATTGCAACAATTATACAATTTTTCAATTCCCTCATTAAAAACCTGTTAATAATTTGGATGCCAATGGTGGCATTACCCAAAAGAACGTTAAGAACCCACGTTTGCGGTCAGGACCGCACCACCACCAAGCGACCTGACTCACTTTGGGAATTTAGGGTCGCGCCAGACGGTTAGTCACTCCTGTGACTAAGTGGAGTTCTTCGCAGGCACTCCCCTTTCAAGGGTGGGGAGGGGAGGGAACCCTATGCCAACCTCAATTGCAGTTGCTGCAGGCGGAATGCATCAGTGGGCGCATGCAGATACACACCAATACACACGCTCCGCCGCTCATCCGCTCCTGCCACAAAAGCTCCCCCCTCGAATGCGGCTCAGTGTTTGCCATTTGATTGTCATGACCAACTTTTCACTGCCGCCAATGTTTGTTGTTTCTGTTGGCGGAGTGCTGTTGCAGTTGCCCCTTGTGGGCATGGTCCGGCTAATATGCAACAACATGCAACAACATGCAACAACTGTTGGTAAATTGCACGACAAAGCGAAACTGGGAAAATAGTTAAGTAATTTGCAGTGGAAAGCAGCATGGTGAAATTCGTTTTTCTTGCAACAGTTGCACTAAAAAAAATTATTAAATAAATAAAGTCAAATTCTAAATTAATGCAAAATGCCTTAACATTTTAAACTTGAATCCTTATAGCCTAGTTACTAGTTTTAATTTTAGATCAGTATTTGTATAAAAAAAAACAATATAAAAATTTGTATTTCAGTGCCCATGTTGCTGCTGCAATGTTGCATCTTGTTGTTGGTGTTGCACTTTGGCACACATAATGCAGCTCCAAGTTGCTGCGATCCACATCCGTTTTGAGTCGCTGTTGCCGCATTAGAAAGTTGCAACTGCAACTGTCATGGGCCGCTGCAGCAGCTTTTCTTTTTCCCACTCGCCCGAATTGGGGCTAACGTGTTCATTGTACAACAATATGCAACAGCCACTCTGCCACAACTGTAATGAGTCTTAACCTCATAAAATCTTTGGCGAATTTTCCATTTTGCCATTTTCTCTCCTCGCGAAATATTTTGCATTTTGGCCAAAGGGAAATTTCGAGTGCAATGGCGAAGAGAAACTTTTCTGGAAAAGTCTGACTCTGGGGTGTTTGAAAATCGTTTAGAAACTACCTGTATAACCTTAAGTATCGAAGTATCTGCGATGCCACTAACATCAATTTCATTATCAAGGCTCACACAGTGACCCCAAAGAACCTTTCAACTCTTGGCAACGTGGCCGGGCCTCCTTCAAAATTCTATTTTCGTCAAGTCCTCCTTTTTGAGTCAATCAACCCGCATCTAGTACTTATCTGCCGCTTAATTTTATTTACCCGTGATTACGGATCTGGGGTCAAGTGGCCATGTGACTTTGGCCGAGAGCCGAGGTCCTGTGACCTCGCCGCGTGCTGCTGCCGCGTGCATTCAACTACGGCCGTGCCAACTGCCGACGCCTAGAGGTCGAGTCAACGGCCGAAAAGCCCCAAAAAAGTTAGAAACACAAAATCATGAGCCTGTGACTGGGCCGAGAGTTCGACGGCCAGTGAATCCGGAGGAGAGCCTGCCGTAATGGCGTTGCCCGAGAAACAAGGACTAAGGACCGACGCCGCCGCCGAAGCCAGCCGCTGTCATTGCACTGCCCCGCCCCGACACCTGCTGTCGTCCGCCTCCCACTTCCGTCGACGACAGTGAAAACAGAAAACCGAAAAACGAAAGGTTATTATAACAATAAGGAGCAGTCAGTGTCTGGGCCCCTACCACTTAGGGGCTGCACGGGACGAGTCTAATAACCTTTCCCTTTCACCGAACATCGCTGGCAGACGACGCCTACGCACACCTACACACACAAATAAAGGATAACTATATAGGATTATGTACAGATGTATGTATGTGTGTGTTTGCATATAGCGACAGTAAAAGTCATCGCCATGGCTGTTGAGACATCATCTTCCTGCCGCTCCTGTTTCGGCCTTATGTAAGTCCGGGCCAGGCTAATGAAATGGCCCGTCTGTTGCGGCATTCCTGGCCCATTCGCCGAAACGGAGAAGGTTCGACAGCATCTTAACAAAGTGATTCCGCGAAATTTGTTGATAATCCTTATTTTTAGATTAGGAGTTTAATGGTCGGAATAATATATATTACTTATAAGGATATAATACGCATTATCTTTATATAATTTGTATTAAATTGATATACATTTTCGGATTTTCGCGGAAAAATATAAATTATTTAGAAACGTTTTTGTATTTTGTATATTTTTTATGGCATGTCTAAAATGTATTATTTTATTGTAGTATAAAATTATAATATATATAGACTCCCTTTTATTTATTTTGAAAAGTAGGGTGCAAAGTAGGACTAACAAGGCTGCTGCGCTGGAGCGTAGCGCATGCACCTGAGAGAACGAGAACGTGAGCAATAGCATCCAGACGAGCAGACAATTAGCGGGGTTGGGGGGAGATGTTTTCAAAATACTCCAGGGGTGACACGAGCACTGTGGTATCCAAACTATTTGGCACAGTTCTTAATATTCTATCAACATAAAAGGATATAAACATAAATAAATATGTTTAATAAATAGATGTAACATAATATTACGTATACGACTAGTTTTTCTTGTAAATTTAAGATTAATTGGTTCTGCCTCTTAATAAGCTAACGAAATCAAATAATTTTTCATTTGTTAGCCTTAACTTTAGGCCACTGTGCCACGGTTGGTCGCGCAGGAATTGCGGCAGACGGCTGGCTGTTGGAAATCGGCAGTCGGCGGAGTCAGAAGGAAGACTTCCCGGCAAGTGAACGAACTGCCAGTCGCCCCTGTGTGCGTAGTGTGTGTCTGTGTGCGTGTGTGTGCGTGAGAGGGTGTTCGGTGATGATGATGTGGACGTGGATGTTGCTTCTGGTCCCTCTCTTGCCTCGCCCCGCCCTGCCCTGTTCTGCCCACAGCCCAAATGTCATTGCACGCCGGCGACGCCAGCCGAAGACTTAACCTTGAAAAGTTTAACTTCGCAATAAAGGACGACCGATGATGTGCGGCTGGAGCGAAGGATGGTGGGGGGGAAGGTAGCGACGCACATGTACACCGGAGCGTCTAAGCATTAAGGCCTGAATAGTGGATGATCGGAAGGAGTCTGATACTCTCATATACCATTATTTCAGTAGCTTGTATGTAGAACTTTTCTCTAAAATATTAATTTGCCCAAAAACATGTCTTGTAAACTCAAATTATTCCTGTAAGCCCATGTTTTATCAAACCTTTAGTTACCCCAATTATTAGGGTTCTTCTTAGACCGGCATTTGGCTGAGTCATGCCACATCTGTGGACCATCATGCATCGGCATTCGATTTCGGGCCAAAAGCACCCAAATGGCTGAAAGAGATCATCAGTGGGGCACGAATTGAGAACTTGACAAGCGATCGCCGGGGAGGGGGGTAGACGGCAACTAAACGTCAAAACATAGCGCAGCATATCAATGGACTTGGCCAAAATAAAAAGAGAAAGCGGGCCCCGTTAAAGAACACGACCACTAAACAACGGTAAGATGGGGAACAGTCAAAGCCAAAGCCAAAGTCAAAGCAAAAAAAAAACACAACGGACCAGGCCAACAAAGAATAAAACTGGGTCGAGCGGCCATGCAACCGCAACGTGTTCGCTGCCAACATGCAGCACGCAACATGTTGGCCGGGGGCTTAACATTGAACTTGTTCGTTCACTGTTGACTCTGAAAAATAAGCAATTTAAGATACAAGTGATAATTTGACAATTTTTTTAAATTTTTATAGAGAAACTATAAAAATATTAATGACAAAATAAATATTGAATAATAATTTCTAGTACAAAAAATCTAAAATGATTAATTTATGATATAAAATTAGGGGAAATGCATAAAACAGATCCTGCGCAATTCTTGAATTTCAATGATGCGCCATAGGCTCCCATAAACTGATTCTCTCTCACATTCTCTTGGTTGCTTCTCTCAGAACTTTTAAGCGCTCTGTCGGCTTCGACACCGGCTGCGACTGCGACGCCGGCTGTGCTGTCGACTGAGCGGCCGGCCTGCAGGCCAACAACAATTTTCAGTTTCGATTCAAAAACCAAAAACACACACACTCGACAACAACACAAACTGCTCGAAGATTCTGGCGGCGAAAAGTGAAATTTCTGTTAGCGTCAAAGAAAGAAATGAACAAAAACTAAAAGCCAGAAAAACATCAAAACAAAAACAAGAAAACAAAAATAAAAAGCCAAACCAAAGACATTGAGAATTTCATAACGGGCGCGGCACGCCTTTCGCCTTTTTGGTAATTTCTTTTGTAATTTGTGGCGCAATTAATGAAATTGAAATATATGCAATTGCTCATATAACCCGGTATGTATGTACATGTTTGGGTGCAAATTTCAAGAGACGCAAATAGCCAGGACAGAGTATATGAAATAAGCCAATAAACAACACAGGCCGCCGGAACAAATACCAAAACAGACATTAAAACGCCGCGATCAAAACAAAAAGCCAAAAATTTGGTCAACAAAACAAGTAAGTTAATTGGGTTAACAAATTGATACCGTATAAGTATATATTTCTTTCTATATCTTGAACTATATATTGAATAAATAATAATAATAATAGTATATAGAACCAAAATTAAGCCCAAATAAAATTATTTAATAATATTAGTATAATTTAGATCCCCACCTCCTTTTGCATTTTAAAGTTTGCCGGATGGACCCATCTTATATGATAGGTATCTCAAAGCTCATCAGAGAATTCGTCAAAACTCTCTCCCGCCCTCTCTCAATTGGGGGCTATTCTTTCTCTCGATATATCGTCACGATCACGACCGCGACATCTGACTCACGCCCCCCGAGGGGCCCCGCATTTTGGCGGCCGTTTGATAGGCACTCGATTTGTATTGCGTTTTGTTTTTACTTTGCAGTTTTTTGCCGCTTCCGAGCTTCATTCATAAACCTTTAAAGTTTGCTTTCGGGTAGGTGCTTCAGATAAAGGCGAATTGCCAGACAAACGAAGTCCGCAAACTAAAACACATCCGAGGTGCGTTATCCGAGAGATAGAGATGGGCTTCTTATATTAGATAGAAAGATAGAAAGAAATGCTTTTGAAAATGGCGCGTGATTTTGCACGCGGAAGTCGCCGCATTCTCACTTGCACTTGACAACAAATAGCAACAACAAGAGCGGGCATAATAGCAACATTATTTGCAATTACAACAACAACTACAATAACAACAAGAGAGTTGCGTTGGCGGTCACATCGCACATTCGCAGTGTTGTACAGTAAAGTTGTTTCTTTGTTTCGCATTAAACTTACACTCAGAGATACATATAAGAAGTGTATCTATAAAAATGTATCTTAATACGCATTCATGTTTGTATCTGTATCTTTAGTACGCAAGCATTTTACATTATAAGGCTGTTTATTATAGTCTTATTCTTAAAAAGAAATTCTTAATTTAAAATTATACGAATTATTTAAAATTATTGCTTTATTGAAAGAATCATGCACCCAATAAAAATTAATTTTAAAATAAATATTTGACGGATATTTTCACACACACACCCGCAAAAATATCAGACAGGGAGAGACAACGGATTGGGGGACAGGCAGGCTTGGGGGATGGGGCGCCGACTGACTGACTGACAGACAGACAACAAGTGCAAGTCTTCCCATACACTCGCACAACTTGTATATGTGTGGGGATACCAGAATTTTTATTTTTTTTATGTAATCTCCACTGTTTTTTCTTTTCCATACCAGAATGCAGGGCTCTGGTTCTGGAGGATTAATTTATTTTTCAAACAATGAAATTCCTTGTCACAAATTATTTATTTTATTTCTTGTCTTTGGACAATCATTATTTAACTCTTTGTAATGGCCCAGTTTAATTGGCTGGTAAATAAAGGCCCAAACAAATGTATTTTGATTACCGATTTCCGGTTATACGATCTGAGTCATCTTTATAGTGTGGTGATGTGCCATGGGAGTTAATAATAAAATTATCTGTAACATATTTACATTTATGATTCTATTTATTTATATGAGAAATTAATTAGGAAATGATGAAGATTTGTATTTATAATAAAATCTGTTTTCTCATTGAATCTACCTTATAATTTCACTGATTCTGAGTAAAATTCCATGAGTCATCTGAAGGTGAAAGGCTTGTTCAAAAAACATGTAATATCCCCAAAACTACAAAAGATCTCAAACATTATGCAACCTCTACTTGTAATAATAATTTTATAAAAAAATTTAGCACTAAGAATAAAATGTTTTTAACACCTTTTTGAATCGAGAATTATTTAGAGATTACCGTGGAACTATCTACAGTATAATTTACTAATATTCATTTCGACCTGCACCGTTGAGGTGATATACATATTTCCCGGTGACTCACAAGAGATTACTCAATTATCGCCAATTAGAGGGGAACATATAGTATTCGGGTATAATATATTCAAATATGTAATCACGAACTGAACAAATGATGCAATACAGTCACTAACCAAGGGAGTGACGCTCTCTGTTGACCATCCTTGAACCCGATATTGTTTTTGTTGTGAAATGAAATCTTATTTTACCAACTTATCGGTCACTTACTTCTCTCCAACGAACCCCTGCATTCGTCATCCAAATATCAAATCTAGAAATGTATCCACCACCCCCACATACTGTACTCGATAAATATTGAAACAAAGGCAGCAGCTGACGCCTGCAATGGCTCCCCAGTCGCGGTGGGCATTTATATATATTTACATACATATGTATTCATGTACAAATTGGTGGCACTTATCGGGAGTGATAAGCGCAATGCATTCATAATCGCAGACAGAGTCGAAAAGGCGGTTTCGGCCGAGGGCGATAAGCCTCCAAGACTACCTACAGATAGTATAAATTTTTTAGTAAAAATATTGAAACATTTTTTGTATTTTTTTTTTTCACAAAAAAATGCTTAAGATATGCTGTAATAGAAGCCAAAAGAGTCAGCTTCAGATACAGATACAGATACATCGCCCAACGGCAAGAAACGATCTCAAGGACACACTCCGCAGCGTGCAATACAAATATGTATCCACACGTACGTATCTGAGTATCTGAGAAATGTTGTGTGGGGTCAGGCAAATACGAACACCAGCAAAGACCGCCAATGCCAATACACGGGGAGTTTGGCTGTAAATGTGAATGGTAGAACGAACGACTGTGGGCCCAGGCCCCAATGCCCAGGCCAAGAACAAAAACAAAGCCCGCTAAGAACGAAAAAAAAAAAAATTAAAACTGAATTGAAGTTGTTTTGTGTTTTATTTTACGTTTTTGTTTTTTTTTTTTTTTAACTCACCACTCTCGGAGCAAGTCTGTGTGTGAGTTATGGAGTATCTATGTGTGTGTGTGTCTGGGCTGGGTATCTGTTTTGCAAACACTCTCGTATTCGCACTCGCATTCGTCCGCTGCGATCGGAGGTTCAAGGCCAGGCGCCTGGAAGGTTCAAAACACTCTCCAGACAAAAGGAGTGCTCGCCGCCTGTTTGTGTTCTTATTCATAATCGTATGTGCCTTTGAGAGGTGCGAGAGTGTGTGTGTCTCCACACATATGCACATGTATGGGTACCACGCCCACATGTGCATATTCGAAAGCGAAACTTATCGCCTGCCGCTGCTTGTCGCTTATGTAACACAATCCTTCATGGGGGTGCCAGCAACAAGACGAGGAAGAAGCAGCAGTCGCGCTCAGATCGAGTGGGAAGGGGGAGTTGGGGTGGGCCAGTAAATACAGTGCAACAAGCTTAAAAATATATTAATATTTTAATTAATACAAATTAATTATAAACTGAGTCAGGATTACGATAAATAAGTCTTGAAAATAACAATTAATTTTATGAAATATCCCTTTTAGGGAAGCTGAACTGTAGGCGTATGACAAGACAACATTCTAGATTACATAAAGAGCAAGATCGGAGACTCCAAGCGAGCAATTTGCAGCTGAACGCACCCCCATCCAACACCCCATTCCCCTGCACCCCATCACTCTCCCGGTCACTGGCCATGCGTTGGGGCGAGCGAAAGAGAAGCAAGAGGAGGGCTGCCAAAGCGGCGGAGGGCAGCGCAGTTGCCGCACACTTCGCTGTTGCTGCGCTGCCCGCAGAGTTAATGCACTCGGAGAGAAGTTCAAGGCTGAGCAAATCAGTCGTTGGCTCTGCTCACTCGCTCATTCGGGCTGCAGCCCCTATATGCGTGTCTGCGAATGTGTGTCCGTGTGTGAGAGTGGGTATTCCAATAAGATCATTTCGGTGCTGGCGGGGCTGAAGAATAAAAACAAAAATTATACTCGTATTATTGTTGTATAAATTAGCACAGCACACAGACTGTGTGCATTATAAAAATGCGCAGCTGGCATCGTGGGGTAGTCTTGCTTCCCCCTGCCTTGCCTCCGCTCCTCCTTTATTGGCCCATGCTTCCTATCTCCTTGTTCTATGTTAAATATGCAGGGTAATGTAATAAGTATATGTATGTATACATATACTGTGCATATGTATGTATGTGGATGGTTGGATATGCGTACATATGTATGTATGTATGTGTGTAGGCTCGTAAAGTATGGCGATACTAGCCCCGATTGTAAACAGTTGAAATATTTATGCATACTTAAATTTAAATTGATATGCATACATATAGACATACATACATATCTCTTATTTTTTCCCCCTTTTGGGTTAATATATTTTTCTGTAAACTGGCTCAAGTAATGAGTACAAGTAACAAGTTTGAATTAGGCTGGCTTCCAATAAAAAAAATTAATTTTTGATAAAAAAAAATTTTGAGTTTTAAATTATTACATTATTATTTTTAAGCATTACAAGACTTATTTGTCCATTTTAGATATTATTTATTAATTTAAAATAATATTTTGTTATCATATATCATTTGTACGAAGGCCCAGTCTAATCTTAACCCATTAGAACCCGCTGTGCAAGTTATGCAAATTGGCCAACTAGAATGATGTAAATCCATCTAACAATTAGTAATCTCTGTCTGGAAACTAAAAGTTTCCACAACACCGACTTCCGTTTTCCCCATTCCTGGACCGCCCCCTATTTTTCACCTCTTCGGGCATCTCTGATGCCAAATGACATCATATCATATGCACTTCCCATTAGTCAGCAATAAAAGATTGAAAAATGTCCAATTAAGCGAATGAGTCGGAAATTCTAGGAAGAACTTTTGCATAATCGAATTTAGGGTCTTATAGTAAATTGCAGTAAGAAAGTAGAAAATGCTGAAATATGGAAATAATGAAACAAAGAGCACGCGATGCGATATACAAGACACTGGGGAGTCGGCTATGTTGCGATAAAAGTTCAAGTGTGTTGCAAGCAAAGTTCAAGTTTCTTAACAACAGAAACAGAAACGTCAAAGCTTAACGATTCTTGTTCTTGGTGTTGTTGTTGTTTTTGACAGTCTGCAACTGCGCAAATTGCTCAACTGCACTGAGAGAATTACTCGGAAATAAACTTTCATATTTGTTTAAGATTTAAAATTAAACATATGACAGATATAATAAGTTAAAGCTGTTACATCATCTTATATATATAATATAACAAATTAAATATAGAATATAATTAACGGTGTATGCGACTGGGAGGTAGAGATTGCAACAGAGCTGAAATGGAGGAAGAGAGCGCGAGCCAGAGAGAGAGCGGGAGAGTGGGAGAGCGGGAGAGATATGACCAATCAACCTACTTAGGGGGGCTTGGGGGCTGCTGCTGCTGCTGGCGCTCTAAATTTAGCATTTCTGAAGAATTCGCGCGCTGCCTGTGCCGTTGGCATTTTCTGCTATAAAAGGGATAATACGTTCTACTGCCTACTCGATGTCTACTACACATACATATGTCTATATGTGTTGTATGTGATCGTGTCCACCCAGCCCCTGTATGCATTTCGTTTTCATTCTTATTCTTCGTTTATTTCGTAATAATCGCAACATCCGCTGGCATCGGGATTGAGAATGGGAATTGGAATGGGAATATGGGGATCCGGATTGAGATTGGGACTTGTGGTGTCTTGTGCCTTGGGTTGGGTCTTCGACATATTATCTTCTGGCCCGCTCACTCCCTGCCATGCCATGGGGTTTTCTTTGTTGGCAGAATGATCCGGCTCTCCTCTTCTCAAATCTTGTCCTCTTTGTCCGCTGTTCTGGTTTCTTCATTATTTTCCCTGTATGTGTGTTTTATCACTGTTGCGTTATATAATTGCAATTTACAGTGAGTTTTATATAACCCAAGGGGCGTATACTTTATGTACTCTGTAATAACACATATTACGTATACGCAGCGTATGATTTATTTTAATTCATTTAGTTAATTATCAGATTTTGAGTATTTGTGACAAAAATGAGATGAAAAGTGTATAATTATGAGGTCATCAACCTAATATTGTATTTTACTCAAATAAATATATATTGTGTGGCTCTTTCTGGACATTCTCATAGCCACTAAGTAATTTTCCACCAATTTGCAACCAGGGCAACTAAAGCATTTATCTTAATTGAAGATCGCGCGAAAGTCTAAGTGCAAATAAGCGGCTAGAGTTTTCTATTTGGCAACAACAGTACAAGCGCTGGCCATGGCCAAGAGGAAAGCAATTTGGAAAGTTGTAACCTGCGCTCGAATGCATAATTCATTGGGTTCGACAGCGGCCGCCGGTACAGTTGACACATTAGCCATTGTAGACGTAAAAAAAACAGCCACAATTGCAAATTCCATAGAGCCAAAGAATGAAGAGCGGCCAAAATGTATGGCATATGAAAGCGTTGGCAATACCAGTAGCAGAAGCAACATCAGCAGCAGCAGCAGTAGCAGCAGAAAAAGAAGAAGAAGTTGTCAAATGAACAACAAATGAAGCGCATTGTGCAAAACTTTTACTCTGACTATGGGCTATGGGCAGATATTTGTTGGGAATACCCTTTCAATAGAGTCGTAAGGAATGATTAAAAAGTATAGCATACAAGATAGCGCTCTTGACTTTATTAAAAATATGTAGTAATATTACACAACTAAATAGTAATACGTTCTAAATATTTATCTATAAAATATATTATTTAATATTAAATATAGATATGGAAGAGTATACCATATCGATATTTTTCATTGGGATTCCCACGTTGTTTTTCGTTAGCGGATGGTCATTGACATTGCTCTTCTGGATATGGTCTTGAACATGAGCTTCTGGCAGAAGCAGCTCGCCAGCTAAGAAGAAGAAGAAGCAGCAAGCAGCAGTAGAAAGAAAATTAATTAAACAATCAATTGGCGTAACACTTTCTCTTCTTGAACAATAAAAATAAAAATAGTAAAAGATTTTTATGTGGCTCAGTGGCCAGTGGTTCAGTTGGTTCGGTCGTCTCTAATGAGCCATGGCGACGAGGCGTGAGTGAAGGTTCTAAACCGGTGTTAAAGCTGGGTCAACAAGAAACTGGCCAAAGCCAGCTCCAGTGAAAGAAAATCCAAATGAAAGTGCTTGTTTGCTTTGTTTAAGATTACATTTTTTTCATAAAAATATATATATTAATGATCTATATTATATTTTCGTATTATTTAAAAAACTAATTTAACTTATAAGCTCTATAATATGAGAATTTAAAAAAGAAATAATCAGCCCACCTGGAAATTTTCACCCATCTGGAGTTACAAAAAAAATAAGTAGAACGGAGAACGCAGTGCAGCATGTTCGAGACGAACCTGCATGAAAGCCGGCCACTAGGTGATCGGAGCAAAGCAACTCCAGCTCTGAGCGGGGCTTAGACTCTCTCTTTTCCTTCATACAAGCCAAGAGTGAGCATACAACCGGTTTCTTTTGCTCTGAATTTGAAATTCGGTTTGTGTGTTGCGAGTGAAGTTCGAGTTGGCGCTGGCGGGGGGCGTGACAGGGGCTGGGGGCTGGGGGCTGAGGGCCGGGGGAGTGGAGTAAGCGATGACGCAGCTTGTTACGTTCTTTCGCTGCCTCTGCTGCTGCTGCTGCCGCCGCTGATCTTGCCGCAGCTCCAAACAAAGAGAGTAAGAGAGAGAGGGAGCTAACAAATCCGTTATTTGACCCAATTCTAAACTGGAAACGAACGAAAAGGCAGCGAGCCCCAAAAGAAGTTGCAGCGAGAACCGCACTTATCGACGTCCCGCTCTGTGTGTGTGTGTCTTCGAGTGTGTGTGTGTCTTGCGTGAAAGTTTCATAATTACATGACTCCTCGTTCTTCAGTCTTTCTTCGGCTCCGTTCCGTTCCCTTCTTTTCCATTCGGTTGGTTAATCGCCGCCGCAGTCGGGCTGTCGGGCGGCCTCTGCCGACTTCGCTGCTCCCAGTTGGCCCACTTCTCCGGAGAAAGTAAGAACGCTGTGCTCACAGCTCCGTGCTTTCTTCATTATCATTCTTCTTGTAATTGATTACATAAGACTAAGGGGCCAGAAAGAGATGAAAAACCCACGACTTTTTTAAATGCTGTTCGCTCTTACGGTTTTAAATTTTTATTTTGTTTTTTTTTTTTGGTTGTTCGGATTTTTGGGTTCTTGGGCTCTTGATTCTGTTTCTGCGGGCCTAACGGTACTATGGCCTAATATTGTAACACACTCGTTTGTGCCTCTAATAATGTCGTTTACCCAATTCCGTAAACTTATTTAGTTAGCGTTCTGTTAGACCCTCTTTTTCGTGTCGTTTATCTGTGTGTGCTTTGTCTTGCCACTTTCCATGTATTTTCTTGGTTTCTTGGCAACCTGGAAGTTTTTTTTTTTTGGTAGGTGGGCCATTACATAATTGCTCCTTCTCGGCTGCTTTTTGGGGGCTGCTGTTTCTGGGTAAACTTTTACGGATGGCGAGATATGATAAGAGAAACTTGTAATAATTTTGGTCTAAGATATTATACCAAATATGTTTGTAATTTTGAATATTTCTTCGATACAACCCATAACCTTGTTTTTCGAAAACTGAATCCTCTTTAATCTGAAATACCAAGCTTAGAGAAGCTCGACTTTCTCGACTCTGTCAGTTCCATGCCAGAAGATTCTCTGCATTTCTCTCGTGCCGCCATGTAATGCTCATAATAACGGGCGAGTTTCTATAACCAACTCCACGATCGACAGGTTGACAAAAGTCAAGTCCATTTGGAAAGACTTGGACTTGATTTACGCTGCCACAATAACAACACTAACAACTGGCATTATGTGAAATTCTAATAATTTCATTACGAAAAAAAAGAAAGCAACACAATTGTTGGTGGCGCTGTTGCAGCGCTGCCGACGGTAGCTGCGACGTGGCTGCGTGCATTGACTTTCCATTCTTGTGCGCCACTGTATACATGTGTGTGTGTGTCTGTGCGTGTGTGTATTTGCTTTCATTATTCTAATTTCGTTAACCAAAATGAAGAAAATAATACAGCCAGAAATTGTTTATCAACGACACTCGGTAAATAATGAAAACAAACTCATAAATGAAATCAAGTTGAATGCACACACACACACGCACAACAAAAATTATAAAATTTTATTATATGACGAATTTCTTTCGGGAACTTAACACAACAACGCAAAAGTTGCACGATAAAAAGAAAGCAGAAAGCGTCCGCCGCCGACGTTTCTACATGTGACGCGTGCGTTCTGCAAAACACGACGCAAAAATTGAGAGCCCCCACCATAGCTCTCTCTCTCTTATTGAGTATTTTTTTTTTTGGGGATCACATCACTCTCTCGCACACACAAATGAACTTTTTTTTTTGGCTTTGCAATCGATCATTGAACTTTGGTTGTGAAAACTAGAGCAAGACCCAAATTTCTTCACAACTTTGTTGTGAGTGCATACACGCACACAGGTACAGTGGCAATCAAGATAATAGTTTCTTCATTTTTTTAAATTTATATTTTATTTATTAATTTTGAGGGGGAAATGCTACGGAATAAGTTTCTTTTTTTTTTAACTTCAGAACAAGTTTTAGAAATTTATGGGCTATAATAGCTAGTTACTGTTCATTTCAGATGACTAGTATTGGCGCTTTTTAAATAATTACCTCCCAAAACTTAATAAAATTTACAAAATATGAGCCATAAAAATGATATTGTTTTGAGGTGAGTTTTATTTTTTTTAGCCTTTAGAACTAACATTTTGACCCCCTCTGTGCTGGGGGTCTTATCAGCTTCTTTTGGCTCCCACTCTCAGTTGGCTTTCTTTTTCCATTGCTCGCCAGTTGGCTATTACCGCTTATGTTAAGTGATTTCCCAAGTACTGTTGGGGGGCTTTGTCTTGTGGGGGCCGCCAAGTGATGAAAACAAAAACGGCCAACTGGCTTTCTTAGCGGTTCTGATAAGAGCCATAAATACGCCCGGAGGGCGACGCAATAGACCTCGAAATCAAATAAATTCGTTATATCAAATCATAAACTAATCTGTGAATCGTAGGAAGTAGGGTAAACTAACTGGGTTTCGTAATCGTCTTTATTTATATTTGTTTATCATTTAAGAAGTGGGAGTGAAATCATATCTCTGCTATGTCTAACTATTGATTTAAACAATCAATTTGGGCAACGTAATATAAGAATTCTTAAGAATTTCAAAGAAATTTGATAATTAGTGTAAAAGAACATGAATAAATATTTACTTTTAAGATTAATATTCAAAACTGCGGCCAAGTCGCATTAACCGTTACTCGACTGCAAGAAAGAAAGCTCCAAATTTGGGTTCTGCATAAAAAATGGGCAACCGTTATCGGCTTACTTTTTTTTTGTACAAATTTCAGTTTCGTTTGCCGCTTAGAACGGAGTGATATCAAAAGTTGTGGTGGAGCGGTGAACTTACCACTTCCATAGGTAGAAATGTAGGGAAAATGGGGGATACCTAGGAGACTGGGCCCCCCCCCGACTCTGGGGCCTTTCACGGGAATGAGTGTGTGTGTGAGTGTTTGCGAGACGTTTCGATGTTGTGCGGTGTGAAAGTTGTAAGCTTCGTCAGTCAAGAGCCAGCATATTGTTGCCACTGTTGTTTCCGAGATTTTTTCGGACAGTTACTGGGGGTTCAGGAGGGGGACGGAGGAGGCCCGAGCGAGCGAGAGAGAAGCTGATGGTGCTGCGTGTGCGTCTGCGGGAAGTTCATTCACATTTGCACTCATTACGCGGCCAACGCCGACGCCGACGCCACGCCGACGTTGGCGGCTCTACCGCCCCCGCAACAGTTCAAGAAATTAGTGCTTCTGCCGCCTCCCACCCCGAAATATTTATCCCCCCGGGGATAATGTCCTTATTTATCACCCCATTTTTTTAGGTTTTGTTATCAAGTTATTATTTATTTAATTTTCTTATTAAAAACCTCTATTCTGGATTCTATAAATGGAATCGCAGAAACTAGAAATACAGAGAAATAGCTGCTAAACATTTCCAAATCAATTAAATGCGGTTTCGTCCGAAAGCCCTTAACCCCCAAACAGCCTCCGTCGCCTGCGATGATGATTTGCGGGCACGCTTTTCATCACGTTGCCGCCTACAGGTGTCCGGCTGATTGCCACGGCTAAGTCCAAACAATTGTTACTCCCCGTCGTCTGGCACTCGCCTCCGTTGTTTGTGTGTCATGTAATAGGCACAGCGAGTAATGTGACTTTCGAGTGCTCGCTTGAGAGAGACCCCCGGCCACCCCCATCGCGCTCCTCCGGCCCTCGGTTCACCTGCAACTGATTGCCGGAGGCAACGTGCCTGGGCCATACAATGTTTATCGTTCGAATGGTGTAAGCACCACCTAGCCGCCCATCCACCCGCCGACACCCCCCCTCCTCGCCCCCGCAGGTGAGCCATCGTACCGTCAGTAGGCCAGCCAGCTATCGCATCGAACCGCTGTCACGTTTGCGGCTCACGTTTTTCCAGCAGCGCTGCCGCCGTCATCGCATCGAACATGTTGCATTGGGGTCTGTGTGCCAGCGTAACAGTTAGAGAATGGGGTTTTCCACGGTGGGGGGGGAGCGGGGTCTAGTGGAGATTTTCGGCGGGGGGCAAGATGACGTGCGTCCATCGTTGCTGTGGTAATCAAATGGCATGTTTCCTCACGTTGCACAGCCAGGCCGGGCCAGGCCAGCCCAGACCACACCAGACCAGAGACCAGGCCGGGCCGGGCCAGAATAGAAATCGGAATCTCCAACCGACGACGCATCAGTCCCGATGGCAAGAAAAGCATGTGCCCAGAAAATCCGTTGACGTGTTTGTGTAGGTCATGTCGTCCGACCGTCATGGAAAATTTACTGAAAGAGGGCCATTGTTTTAGGGGACTTACAGACAAAGTTGAAACTAAAATCATTAAAGGAAGTGGAAGAACCTGAAGGTCAGAAATATGTTTGCCGGGAATTGTTGATAAGAATTTATAAACTTTTCTTTATACTATTTTGTACTATTTAACTTTTGTTTACCTACTTTAACTTTTGTTTGACAGACAAAACTCATTGAAAAACTTTTTAAAATACGCATTTTGAATATGATAATGAAAAATGCAAATAAAATGCCTTTTCTGTCACAAAAAATGTAACCCAGTTGCGCTATAAAATGCCAATCCATTGCCGAATTGGTTAGTGAATGGCTCAGAATATGCCTTATTTGCCATTCATTTCGCAAACTTAAACATCACATCTTGTTAAAACAAATTTAAACTGAAATAAAAAGCAATAAAAACAAAAGGCAAAATGATTTAGCAATAATTACATAATAATCGCGACATGAGACACGCGGATCGACAGCCCCAGAACAAAGAACGATTCCGAATGTAAGTCAACATTCAATAATAAATTAATAATATTATTAATTCGCGATTGCATTATTCATGCGATGCAATGTCTAGGCACTTGCTGCCTGGGTACGAGCTAGAAACTATCTTAGAAATTACTATCTGCAAATAAAGTGATTTATTTCGTATATTCCGATTGAAATAAAACGTAACAATGTATTATTAATGATTTAATAACTTTATTTGGACTTTTAACGTCTGTTATAAGCGTATCTGGCCAACACTTCAAGTGCAGTTCCAAGAAATTACTTTTCCTAAATGACCTATACCAAGATTAGAAGGAATTTCGGAAATGGTATAGTAACTTGATACCCCTTGGGACTTAAACTCCAATATTTAATTCGAATTAATAGGAATTTAATTTGAATTAATCAATAAAATGTTTAAGATTCTCTCAAATCCCTTAATAATTTTTCACCATTTTCCTTTCAATTAATGAGTACCTCCATAGTCCATATAGACTTTGCTGTCTTCGCTATCAAATGTAAGAATTACATACCTTCGCAATTACAACTACAATTACAGCAGCGGCAGTGTCAGCGGCGAGCACGTTGTCAGGTAACAACAACAAGCGTTAAGAAATTGAAATCAATGCATTTTAGACGGGCCACCAACCCACCAGCCCACCCATCCGCCGCTGCCGCCGCCACCGCCGCCCATCCATTAATGTGCAAACAAAATATTTGCGAAGATTTGCATATTTCTCCAGGCCCTCCCCGCCCCCAGATTGCTCCCCGCCGGAGGGTGTTATGGAAAAAAAATTATATTATTTTTACAAAGGAGCTAGACCAATAACAAAACAGTGAGGTCTCCATAGCTGCGAACTTTTACTGAAAAATGTATCCGCTGCGGATACGTAATATTACGTATACGAGATGTGGGATACCCTAAAAATATACAACTATATTATTTAGATTAAAATTTAAGAATTGGAAGTATATGAGAATCATTGTTTTAAAAAATATTTCGCAAATTTCCATTCATTGCTTTGGTCATTACGTGGTACGTATACGTAATATTACGTAAGCAACTTGTATAGGATTAATATTGCAAGTTTTTAAGATATAGCTTCAAGAGTTGTGTTTATAAATAATATTATTCATATAAAAAAATATTATATCTTATTCAAAATTTATTTATACATTTTTGATCAAGATATTACGAAAATATTCGCATTATTACGTGTTAGAATTGCGGTATAGGATTAATAATCAAAATTTACAGATACATATTACTTGAAGATTGTTAATATAAAAATATTTTTTTTATTTTTAACTTTTTCAGGAATTTTTATTGATTCAGGGATTTTGTAAACAAACCATTACGTATACGTGATATTACTTATTATTGGGAGAAATATTACGCATACGCCTAGTGTTTCCAAAACATATTAATTTAAAAAAAAATTTGTTATGAAAAGAAATTGAACAAAAAATGACAAAATTTATTGACTTGCAAGAATTTCAACTCTTAAAAAAATGATCATGTTCTCTTGGCATGGAATTTCGTAACTTGAATTCGAGCTGAGGTCAAAAACGGAGCTTCACAGTAGGAAGCGAGGGAATTCTAAAACAATCGCAATAAGTGGAAAGCACGTTAATTTCCATTTGGTTTGCGTAGCCGACTCAAGTCGCCAACATGTGAGGAGCCGTCGAAGCCACTGGCCGGGAGCGTTGCACTGGCCGCCGCTGCCTCGGCCGGCTTCGCAGCCGGTGGGCACATTTCGCGACACGTGACCGCCGAAGCGGACCGCCGAACGGCTAGCGTTGAGCGTCGAGTCAGCGCGCACGCCTCTCGCTGCGAAATTATAAATAGCTGTGGCGTTGCTATAACTTGACTGCCGATGCAGTAAGGGCGACAGGGGCAGTGGACGGTGGGTGGGGACTAGTTTGTTCTTTTTGCTGGAGAATACGACTACGACAACAACGTAGTCGAGAACGAGAATGAGAACGCAAACGACGACAGTGTTTCGTAACAGTTTTTGGCATTCTGTTCCCCCTTCTAACGCTCCCCCCTGCCTGCAGTCGCACTCTCCTCGCTGATTACCTTAGTTCTCTGTAAGTGTACGCTGCTGCAAGTGTGTTTGTGCAAACAAACCCCAGTCGCCGAGCCATCCCAAGGCAAAATGTTAGTAGGCAGAGAATTCACAGAATTTGATAAGGGCCCTATTATATATTTGCATACTGATAATAGACGGGGAAGGGGGTGGGGGCTAGTCTAGCTGGGCGGAGGGTCGGGGGTCTGGGTACTGGGTGCTGGGCACTACCAACGGATGTGGGTACGATTGGTTCATACACGTGAATCGGCCCACTCACGTGGATATATCGCAGTGATCACGTAACTGGGATTTGCTCATGATCAACAGTAATCAGGGAGCTGTAAACTAGAAGCTGACCTTCCGATCGGGTTTGTTGTATCAATTAAGGCCCTCCTATAGTGTCTCTGCTCTGGAGCGGCCAATTAAGAAAATATATTTTTTCTATAGGTGTAGGTCAGGATTCTAGGAAGAGGGTAAAGTTTAAGGTAAAAATATATATATATATTCATATATGATACTGTGCTATAATTCCCATTTCTATAGCTGCTATAGTCATATATTTTTGGAAATAAAAAACCTTTATGTTAAAACTTCCTGTTGGGTAACTCATAGAAACCTATTATGATGCACTATTGCAGCATTATCTCTTTTTTTTTTTATCCCCAAACCGAGATAAAAAAAAATATTCCATTTCAAAGAATAAACAACAAACCAGTGCTTTTCTTATTTTATTTAGTTTCAGTTGCGGTTTCCCATTCTGGCATTTTGTGGGGCATTTTTCGGTGGGTGTAGTTGGTGTGACTGATTCGATGGCATTTTGTAATCACTTCTGAGAGCAGAGCTTCTTAATGCTTTTTCAATAGAATTCATTCTTTTGATTCTCCATTCCGGTGTGGCCATTTGTTTTTATTTATTTGCCATTTTATTGAGTCCATTGTGAGTAAGTGGATAGAGCGGAACTTACATAACTACTCCCGACCTTACTTTTTACGGCGTGTTTGTCCAGTGAAGTGTCATTGTTTGCCTAGCTGGGAAGTGCTGGGAAGTCTTTGTTTTCAACTGCAACTAAGTTGATGGTCCGCCCCGGTCTCTGCCCCTCCTGATAACCGTATCACTGAGGCGTTAAGCGTTTAATTATGATTTATATAAGTCGGAGAGTCGGCGTTTTGTAATTGCATACCAGACAGTGTGGTGGCTGCAAAGATATCGGGGCACCTTATCGCCGGGAGACTCGCTTGTAAATATCCCAAGTATCGTAAGCCACGTGATCCATTGGGGCGCCCCTCCCACCGCCTAGGGTTCTCTGGGTTCAGTTGCATTATCTGGAATCTAGATATTTAATTATACACCGATTTGTCAGAGGTTGCTGGGGAGTACTAATGGAATATTTTGTTAAATTATCGTTAAATACTATGGAGTAAAAGTTATAGAACTTCCAGATATCTTCCTAAAACCTAAATAATATAACCCTTATCGACGACTCGTACAACCCGGTAATCGCTAAAAACTAACTATTTTGTAAGAAGCCCCTTTTATTCCTTACGAAATGTCTTACCAAAGTCGATTACCATTGTAAAATAACTCCACCTGGCTGCCTTGTATGGGTGCGAGTATGTAATTGCATTCTCGATTAATAATAATGTGTTTACTCTCCGAATTTTATTGTTTTTTTTTTTTTTGTAAAACGCTTACGTCACCACAGCCCGAGAATTCAAGATTGGAATTGAAGGCAGAATCGAATCAGAATCAGAATCTGAATCAGAAGCAGAGACGAAACTCACGCGGCCAGCGCACCTCAGTCACCTTATGCTGTGGAGCCTCAGTCAAGAGCGATGGCCGCCGCGCCGCCTCCTCCCTCCCCGCTTTTTGTGCGGCAATCACGTTCTAGTTTCAAATGTGCAGGCTCAGAACGATTTCCAGATTTTTGATTACTCAACACGGCAATGTGATCTCTTGCAACGCGCAACAGGCACCATGTTCGAAGCTCCCACTGGCTCTCGGCATGTTTGAGGGCACGGTTGTGGGGAAAATTTCACTTTTACCTGGCCAGCGATGTTTCTTTCAGACACAACAAGTTCGAGCTCGATGGGGTTCGAGCGTCGAGCAGGTCGCGTGTAGCGAATGCGTGCAGCCCCAACGTGACCGTCGGCGCAGCGCTGCGGAGAAATGCTTTTACCAACTGACGGCTTTTACAATTTCAATTGTACGATTCAAATCCAATTCAGCGTTCGTTCGAAGCGGTTGTGCAGGCGCTCTCGCGAACATATAGCCGAGTCAGTCGAGACATATAGAGCCGATCGCTCTGATTCGATAAGAGTTTCGCCGTTAAAAGCAATTCGGTCAAGTGCGCGATCCACAGAAACGGCCCGCAAGCCAACTAATGCAGAACCATTGAAGAAAGTATTTCGTGTTCTAAGTGTGTAAAGCGAACGAATCAAAACAACTAAAAACAAATGAAAAAATAACTAAATGAATGCCAAAAGTTTAATAATAATTTAAAAACAAAACATTATGTCGATTGTGTGCACGCTGGAACAGAAAGTAAACTTTTTCAAAGCGGCTGCAACGACCAAGAATCTTTTGATACTCAAACACAATACGGATACGAATACCAGCTACCACATCAGGCAGGATAATCCAAATCCAAGCAACAGTACCAGCAGCAACAACAAGACAACACAATGTAGGTGCAAGACCAACCAATCAACAAACAACATAACAGACATGCTTTGTTTATCCAAAAGTTTGAAACGCAAAACAAAAAAATTTCGCAAATTTCACGCGAAGAGCATGATGAGGGGGTGGATGGCAGTGACAGTGGAAGAGGCAAGGAGATGGCCGCTTAGTCATGTTGTTTTTGTGAATTTTGTCACTGCAGCGGCGCTGGCTGCTTTGGGGGTGCTGTAGGGGTTGCCGGCAGCTGCACAGCTAGCGTCAACTGCGATGTAGACGTCGACTGAGACGGCGACATCGACAGCGACGTTAACAGTGTCTGGCCGCTGACGTGACTGTATAAAAAGTGTTGCAAGTGTGTGAGTGTATTTGTGTGGTGGGGAGCACATTGAACTGTAAATGCCAATTCGATGGTCACGGTGAGGGTGAGAGAATGGGGTGCAGGGGACGCACACAAACACAAACACACACACACAGACCCAGCACAGACGTCCCACAAATCTGCGACGTGCGATTTCTTGTTTACGTTCCGACCAGCAGTTAGGTGCATCAGTATTGGTGCCTTTTGCTGCCATTGCCTTTGTCTAAGTCGTCTCTCGGTTCTCGTCTCGGCTTCGTTCTTTCGCTCCAGACTGCTGCCTGTGCTGGCTGGCCTCTGGCTCGCCCCCTCGTCGATTCTTGCATCATTGGCCGTAATCATTGTGTAAACGCCAGCGCTTGTGCTAAAAATGACAGAAAACGTAAAATTCGAGTGGGTTCTTCTCCCCCGAAAGCTACCCTCTCTCGGTCGCTGTTGATGTCTGCATGTGAGGGGCAAGGGCAACGGCAAGGGCAAGGACCATTGAACAAAGAAAGTTTTCTATTTCTATGAGCCGGCAGGGTGTGTGTGTGTGTGTGTGAGCCAGACAAGATCGCATTAGACATTTCGTCTATTTTTTTTGTTTTGTTTTTTTTTTTTTTTTGGTACAATGGATTTCGCATCGAGTGGCTGATTTGATAAGCGCCGACTGATTGTAATTACTATACTCTAGTATAGACCCTATATGTCACTCCTAGATAACACTACTGGAAGAAATTCCATAAAAAGTTCTTATCGCTACAAGTCATTTGTTGTGGTAGCAGGAGGGCCTACAAGACTTTGAATGGAGAGTCCAAACAACAAACTGTATATTTGTTTGCCAAAATATGTTTGCCAGCTTTTGGGGAAATTCTTCAAAAATGCGATGATTAGTCATTATCGGGATAGTATTTTTTTTTTGAAAAAGAAAAGTGCGCAGAGGGAGTATGATTCATTTCAAAAGAATATTCAACTAATTAAATAATATTTATAATCAAAATAATGATGTAATAGATAAGAACCATTTCCCAACAACAATTAAAAATAATAAAAAATTTTATCTTGCTCTAATTTTTTTACAGTTGCCTGCAACAACAGTAACAACAACTTGCAACATCAGCAACACCTGCAGCAGAAACTAGCCCAGCTGCAGCAACTCAGCCAACAGAAACTGTCCGCCGGTGACTATCCGTACGGACCACCACACCAGAAGGCCAACAAGGAGGAGACACTGCTGCTGCTGGCGCCGCCGGCCAAGTTCTATCCGGAGGCAGCGGTGCCATCAGCAATGCCCGAGGTGCTCAGCGCCACTCCGACCAACAGCCACAACAAAGCCATCGCCAGCGCCTCCATAGCCATGATGAGCAACGTCCGCCTCACCAACATCTCGCCGACGCTGTCGATGAACGGCAGCTCCAACGAGGCCACCAATTGTAAGTGATCCCAGACAGATCCCAATCTCAATTGATATTTAATAATTTATTTATTTTATTTCCAGTGCATCCTCTATCCATGTACGGCGGATCTATTAGCCCCCAGTCCAATGACAGCGGAATGTCTGACAGCCTGGGAAAGTTTGTGCCCGGAAACGGGTATGGAGACAGCATGATGGGCAAGCAGTCCTCCCAGAACGGCAACGGACCCCAGTCGGCACTGACGGCCGCCCAAAAGGAGCTCTTCTCGCAGCGCAAGCAGCGCGAGTTCACGCCGGACAACAAGAAGGACGAGAGCTACTGGGATCGCCGGAGACGCAACAACGAGGCCGCCAAGCGCAGTCGCGAGAAGCGGCGCTACAACGACATGGTGCTCGAGCAGCGGGTCATAGAGCTCACCAAGGAGAACCATGTGCTGAAGGCCCAGCTGGACGCGATCCGGGACAAGTTCAACATTTCTGGCGAGAACCTGGTCAGCGTGGAGAAGATCCTGGCCTCGCTGCCCACCAGCGAGCAGGTCCTGAGCAACACCAAGCGCGCCAAGATTAGTGGCTCCAGCGGCGGCAGCGGTGGCTCCTCCTCGGGATCCTCGCCAACGGGTGGCAACTCCTCGCCCGGAGCCCACAGCCACAGCGGCTACCCCGGCGGACCCCCACTCTCGCCCCTGATCTATGGCCCCAACGGCAATGCTCGGCCGGAGGTCACCGTGAAGAGTGTGCATCATGTCCAACATCCAGGTGCTCCGCTGCAACCGCCCCCGAACTCACACCTGCAGACCCTGGTGGTGCCCCAGCCGCCGCCCCAGCACCTGTACCAGCAGCCACCGCAGCCACACCAGCAGCCGCCGCAGCAGCAGGAGCCCGCCACCAGCGCAGGTGTCAGCTCACCGCCCGTCACCGATCCGCACAACCGTCCGCCCACCAGCACCATCGCCAACCTGCAGGTGCAGCTCCAGCATGCCCTCAACCGGAACGTGAGACCCGAGGATCTGGACAGCCTGCGCAAGGCAGTGGCCGCCGGAGCGCTCTACAATGCGGCAGCAGTCGTGGGTGCCCCTCCTCCGCCGCCACCAGCTGGACTGTACGCGCCTGCTCCCTACAAGGATCACCTGGAGCCGGCCGGACCCTGGACGCGCAGCGTCGAGGCAGCCGTAAGCAGCAGCGCCGTGGATGCGGTCAGCAGCTCCTCGGTGTCCGCCAGTGCGGCCAGTGTCCTCAACTTGTCCAGGCGGGCGTGCTCGCCCAGCTATGAGCATATGCTCGCCTCCACCCCCTCCTCCACCTCGTCGTCCGCCCTGTCCTCATCCTCCTCCTCGGGCGCCGTTTCCGGGGACGATGAGCAGGAGCACGAACCAGCGCACCTGGCTCCATTGCAACTCCAGCGGAGCAGTCCCCAGCAGGGCAGCGATTCCAACAACTGCCTGCCGCTGAAGCTACGTCACAAGTCGCATCTCGGGGACAAGGATGCGGCGGCCACAGCTCTGCTCTCGCTGCAGCACATCAAGCAGGAGCCCAACTGCAACCGGGCCTCGCCTCCAGCCTGGAACGATGGCGGCGACAACTCCAGCGACGAGCGCGACTCCGGAATCTCCATTGCCAGTGCGGAGTGGACGGCGCAGCTGCAGCGGAAGCTGCTGGCCCCCAAGGAGGCTGGCGTTGTGTCCAGTGTCGAGCGGGATCAAATGCTCAAGTCACAGCTGGAGCGTCTAGAGTCCGAGGTGGCCAGCATCAAGATGATCCTGGCGGAGTAGGGCACCGGAGCAGGAGAGAGAGCGAAGAGACAGAGACTTTGAGGGAGTCAGAGTTGCGGAGGGAAGAGAGTTCCATGGCGCCAGTCGTTCTCCTGAGCACATGTAGGAAACTATTAGATATCGATGCATGCCTATTCTATCTCTATGTGTAACTGAGGTCCGATCGGAGGCCCAAACTATCTGTATCTGTGTACGTGTATGTATCCACTTGAGTCTTGTAATCATTTAAAAGCGCATCTATTTACATTTAATTGTAATTTCCATATGCCCAACTATATAGATCTCGTTAAACTCGGAGCTAACAAGAAATTATTCATATTTTTGACCCGATTGGTTGCATACGTATTTTGGTGACTGCCTCCCCCCCAGGTAGCATCTTAGTTATTGTTCTCTTATGCATCCTTAAAGTTTCCTTATGCACCGCGATAGTAGCGATAGTGGAGTTAGAGAGATCAGTTCGTCAAGTATTCGCTAATGTATATATTATACAACACATATTTAAGTTAAGAGAAAAACCGAAAAAATACAATATTCCTATCGTGTACATAATTTTAGTTGCAAGCTAAGCTTATTTTATTTTATATTATCGTGTATTGTAGTGAACCGAAGCATATACATAATGATTAAGAGACCCGTGAAGCACATTCAAAAAATTATATACTATAATACTATATACTATATATAGATGCATGATGAAATCGGAGAAGAAGAAAACAAAAGAGTTAAAATATTATGCAATAAATAATCTAGAATATCTTACCTTAATGTTTGTCGTTCTCAATTTATTTATTGTCTGCTGCTTTGGTTGCCCGAGTGGGTCACAGCGCTTTAATTAAATGTTATCAGAGTTTAAGAAACTTGCAAATTTAACCATAACTCCATAAATGCATAAATCCATATAGCTGGTAGTGTCTTAGATGGTAGTCCTCAAGAGGGAGATAGATCTTTCACTTAAAAAGTTGTATTAATTTAATAGCCCCCCACTCCCCATAAACTATTTACATTTAACGCAAAGTGAAGCACACAAGAAAATACATATGATTATTAATATCCACATAAATATTTAAATAATGAGAATCTATACCATCTAAATATATATATGACTCGTTTGTGTTGAAAATGAAAATAAATCTATTTATAATGAAGAAAGAAAACAAACTCTGATTTTTACTGGGATTTTTCTGGGCTAAGGTAGTGTGTCATCACAATTATTATTAATTATTTCATATTGCGAAAACCCATTAAATAATACATCATCTAATAAGTGAGTGGTAAAGAGATTATTTATTTTTATTTTTACAACGAAAAAAGTCTGGAAAATTTATATTTATTTAGAATAATATCGTGTGTTGTTGTTTTTTTTTCATTTATCATTTATCAATTATCATTTATCCGAAATACAGTATAAGTATAATAATTAAATATTCATCGCCTTTATAATAAATCCTTAAACATCACATGAAAAGTTTTCTTGTTTTTCTCCGGGTTTTCATTTCATTCATAATTTGTAATTAGCTTCTGTCCCTTCTTTGGTATAATTTTCAGTTAGAAAATCCCAGTTAGTAATATCCCACCTCCACTTTCGTTAAGCCTAGGAAAAACGTATCTAGTCCACAAAAGTTATAGACATAGATCAAGACCTGTTTATAAATTTCGTTTATACATATATATATATATATATATATATATATATATAGGTAAATATAATAACTTAATAATAGTAAGTACCATA
Source organism: Drosophila atripex (assembly GCA_035045925.1). Lineage (NCBI taxonomy): Eukaryota > Metazoa > Arthropoda > Insecta > Diptera > Drosophilidae > Drosophila > Drosophila atripex. Next base: position 14,937,902 of record JAWNOP010000070.1, read on the forward strand.
TGTTGTGGTTGTAGAGGACTTGGTATCTTTGGTTTTGTGTTTTTGGTTTTTTTTGGGGATTCGATTCGGTTGTAAATATGTGTGTAAATACTGAATTTCGTTTCTGATTCTAGAATCTAGACCATTTTTTCACTTTCCACTTTTTTTTCACTTTGTGCTTTTTGTATATAACTCCCCAGCTCCCCTTGCCTTGAAGAATAGCGCTCTCGATATTGGTATAGAGGTCTGTATAATATCCATTAGCTATATAAGTATTTCTGTTTTTTTTTTTACTTGGTATTATGTTTTGTTTGTTTCTTATAGAGAGTGCGACTGTAAATTGTAGAGGTTGTACTTAAATCTAACTACAACACAACACATGCCACGCCATGTAAAATTTGAGGGTATCGTTTTTTGAATTTTGGTGGCTGAAAAAATCCATCAAAATGCTAAATCTTCTAACTAAGTTTCCTTGGGTCGAACCATCTTCTCATTGTTTAATTTCGTTAATTATTTATAGTTAATTTTTCAGTTTTTTTTTGGCATTATCTAAGAGAGGTCAAGAGTGTTTTGGTTTTGCGTTTTTGGAAAACGTTGATTTGGCCATAAAATTTTTGGTAGATTTGTTAGCTTCGGTTGGGTTCTGTTTTTCGTGTTATCGTTTAGTGTGTGTGTGTGTTTTTTTTTTTCAGTGTGTTTTTGTTTCCGAGTGTGTTGGTAAAAGGTACATGATAAGATTGTTTCACGACCCATCGCCCCCGAACTGATTGACTGACCTTACGTGACCTGACCCTGGGTGACAGCCCCGTTGTTCCCCGCAGTCACTGCCGCCGATGGGGTGGTAGTGGTGGTCGTGGTGGGGTGGACCTGAGCCTGGGCACCGACAGTGCTCTGCTCGAGACTCCAGGGATTCACCATGTCATAGTACTTGCGGTAGTCGTAGTCAAACAGCTCGAAGTCGATGCGATATATCTTGAGCAATTGGTCCAACGTTGAGCGGTCGAGATCGTCGAAGTAGCGCTCGACCAGGGCCTCCGACTTGACCCCGCTGCGCGCCTGGTTGCCGATCTTGCGCAGCTTCCTCTGCGGCAGCTTCCCCAATCCCAGCAACAGGGACTCCAGCCCCGCCTGCCGTATGATATACTCCGAGTCGCGCTGGAACGTCTCCGTCTTTCCGATGATCGTAAAATTGACGCTGCACGGCGTGCAGAAGCTGTAGATGGGCGCCCAGTGCTCGTCGAACTTCTTACCCGCCGCGTGCTCGGCGATCAGGAATCGCACAAACTCCTCGAATGTGGGGCCACATCTCGGCCACGGCCCACCCAGATTCCGTTGCCGGAAGCGGTGGACGATTTTGTTGCCCAGCGCCTTGTAGAAGGTGTTCTTGTTGCCCTCCAGTTTGTTCCGATAGGCACTCAGAATCCTTTCGAAGGGATCTCTCACAAAAAGGAAGGACAATGCACTGGGCAGGAGTTCCATTAACTCGGCTAGCTCCGGCCTGGGAAATCGCTTTCTGGCCAACTCCAGTGGCTGCATCTCCGTTCGTTGCAGATACTTTACATCATAGCCGGCTGAAATACAAAATATACATATTTTTTTATCCTTCGAGAGCTCTGTTATCCGATTCCTACCCAAAATGTTAAAGTAATACATCCAAGTACTGCTGGCCGCCTTGAAGACATTGCACCTGAAAATTCAAAAAATATAGTCTAAATGAAGTTTAAGAATTATTTTACAAACCAAACGAGATTATTGTGGCCAGGAGAGACGAAGAACTCCCAGGGATTCGGTGGGTACTTTTCCTGGAGCTTATACCGCTCGCAGACCGCGGCCAGGTGCTCGCTCCGTTTCTGCAGCTCCCGCTCCGTCCGGCTGTGCAGCTCCTCGGAGTACTCGTACAGGGTGAGGGCGCTGGGAGGCGGCGCTGGGGCTGCTGCCGTGGCCGAGGAACTGCCGGAGCTGGCGTTGCTGGTTATCCTGCTCTGCTGCTCCTGCTGCTTGCTCAGCAATCGCTGGCGCTGCAACTGCTGCCGCTTGAGCTTCAACTGCTGCTTGGATGGCTCCGAGGCATCCGCCTCCAGTTCGGCGGCAGCCACTCGCTCCCGGTGCTCGTAGGCGTTCAGGGACTCGCGGAAGAGGAAGGCGAAGTAGCAGACGCCCACGAGCACACAGGCTCCTATCTTTAGATAGGTCTGCAGTCGTCTTCCATAGCGCAGGCGGATGATCATCTTGGAACTCTACTAGGGCGCACAGCGGCGGCCTCTGGGCATGATCTGCCAAGTTCTGGTGGTTTCTGGAGGAATTGGAATTAAAGTTGAAAAATAAAGTAAATTTAATAAAGTTTTAATAAATTATTTTTGATGAAAAGATCTTGAGACTATTCAAGGATACATTCTACTTTAATATTTATATTTTATTCTTATAAACTTCTCTTCTTGATCAAATGTATACAGGACTTCTTAAGTCCTTCTTGGGAGGACTTTTTGGAATCTTAAGCAAAGTTATATGTATATTTATTATTATTATTATTCTTTTTTTGAAACTTTTAACAATATATTGTGAAATTTTCCAAAGGATTTCTAGTGATGTTCCAAGTTTTCCCAAAATTTACAGATATTTTTTCTTCTGATTTCGTACAATTTTCAAAAATAATCTTTCTAAATTAAATAATTTTATAAAATATATATTATGTTTAACATAATCAATAATAAAAACAAGTATAATATTAAAGTGTTAATTACTATTTTTAATCTAATTAATTTTAAAAAGTTCTGCCTATTTTTAAAGCCACTTTTCCACCTTCCTTTGAAAAGTCCTTCCACCTACTACCCGATAGTAGTTCATATCCTGCGCTTCTAGTCCTGGCCCTCATGAAGCCAAAAAACTTTATTTTTTGCTGGCATTGCCACTTCTTTTTTGGCGCTCTAAGCGAGCGACACTTGTTGGTGAATACACACCACCGGACTACACTCGCTCTCACACCCATCTCCAAAGCCATCCCCATCCCCATCCCCATCCCCATACCCATACCCAGTATGTACATCCGTTGAGCTTTATAAACACAACTAGGTTCGCTGGGAAACTACGTCATACCCCACACAGACACAGTTACAGACACACTCACACTGGCCCACTTGAGCGAAAAAACTGGCAACAGCAACACTCCAAAAGTAGGACGTCATCCTTAAACGTCAACATTTGCAGTTGCTGTTGCTGTTGGTGGTGTTGCTGTTGCAATTGCAATTGTTGTTGCTGTTAATGTTGGCGTTGGGGGTCATTTGTTGCTAGGACTGGGAATTGGCCACGGGTATCTGGTATCTGGTATCTGGCACGAAAGCTGTAAAGTATTCACAACACCTCGGAGACCACTTGAGGGCAGTAATTGCTGAGCACCCTCGTCCCCCATCAGATAGTAGTTAACACATATGTCACTGTCCCCTTTGTAATTCGAAATTCTTCAGAAAAAATAGTCAAGTTTTTGATAAAAAAAAAAAAACGAGACAGCACTCACCTTTGAAGTGCGGAGGGCGTTAAGCTAGTTCTGGTTCTGAATTCTTTTTTTTGTCCTTTGTTTTTTTGGGGGCTCCCTGGGTATACAGCACTGAAAGCCTATGGCTGCCCGCCTCCCCGTCGGCTGCCTCCCCCGCCTCCACCTGGAGCGGCTCGGTTACGTGTTGCGTGCTCCGGATCTCTGGCTGCCAGCTCCGCTTCAGCCGTGCTGCTCACGGCGGCCACTCGCTCTCAACTGCCAGTCGGCAGTCGGCGGGCCGCAGCTGCTGGTCCTGGTCCCTGCTGGTTCCGACTCTGGTCTCTGGTCTTCGGAAGCCGACATCTCCGGATGGCGCAGGCGCACGGAGAGAGTGCGGCAGGGCCAGCTAGGCCAGGATGTTGATTCGACGAACCGGGCAAAGTCACAGGATGTTTATTTTCCCATTTCTTAATATTTTAAATGATGTGATAATGTTGCTGAATATGTGATTTCATTTATAAATTTAAGATAAATCTAAAAAAAAAATATCATATCCCTTCCAAAAGTAAACTATATTATTTTTTTTTATTTTTTGTGTATATTAAATCTTTGTATTTTTTCTTTTTCTATAAATATTTTACTTTAAAGTACAAACAAATTAATAATAAACTTCTAATACTACGGTTTTTAAGACACTTTCGTTTTTTGTTGTTGTTGTTGTTCATCTTGTGTGGTTGCATTTAAATATATATATATATATAATATTTTAATGTGTATTGTGTGTTTCGTGTGTTGGTTTGCTGTCTGTTGTTTCTCCTTCTGTTGTTCAAGCAGCAGTTTGTAAATTATTTATACGATTTATACAACTTTTATTGTAGTTGGTGTGGGGTGTTGATGGTTGCTCTGCCGAGGTGATTAAACAAGGTTTTCATTAAATATGTTTTCGTTTTCGATATTACGGAGCTGTGGAGGCGGATGAGTTCGGCTTCTATATAGGTATATCGGTAACTAGATGCGTATATGCAAGTTATGCTAAGGGTTCGGGCTTTACATACGCCTATGGTTGGTTGGTTGCCGTGTTTTTTGTTTTTGTTTTTTTTTTAAAGTAAACATGTACAAAGTATCAAAAGAATTATTTTAGCAATCATACAATATATATATAAGATAATAATAATATTGAACAATATATATATATATATATATATGCGTGTGAAGAAATATATATAATGTTGTTGTTTTGTGTTTTTGTCTAGCGCTTTGCCTTTGCTTTGCTTTGCTTCAATTTACTCTTTGTTTCCCCTATTTGTTCAAATAACATTTAGCAAAAATAGAGCCTGCCTTATATACAATACAACTTTACTTTTTTTTTTTTTGTTTGTGTGGTTTTCTTTTTTTTCTTTTACGATATCCCCTTCTCTTGTGTGTGTTTTGTTTATGCAAAATATATAACATTATATACGGTTTTTTTTTTCTGTATATTGTATATATAATATATATATATATATGATCTTTCACTTTGCAAAACGACAAGTACTAGGCGACTGATTCTCAGTATTTTCCACATTATTTTCCTCATTATTTATTTTTTGTGTGTGTGTGTTTTTTTTTTTAAATTGATTTCATTTTGTGGTGCTTGGCCTTTTTACATTTTTTGACTAACTTATTGCATAGGTTTCCATGTGCATATATTGTTTGTTAAAGAATTCGCGTTAAGACTACTGTCCTTAGGCTAGAGCATTTAAAACTAAAAAACAAATTTTCGAAACAACGCAAGCTTACAGAAACTAATAGGCTATATCTGTACTGTACTGTATTCATATGTTAAGGATTACAAAAAAGATATATTTAGAAAAAACCTAAATTAAACGTGCGGTCTGCTCTGATCTGATCTGATCCGATCCGATCCATCTGTACCCGATAGATCGGCTTCTATATAATATATAATAATATGTAGACTTTCGACTTGTCGCAACGCGTTAAACTAAGACAACCTAAAGCTAGAAATGTGTTCATGTAGCAACTAGTAGAATCAAAATATTTACAGAGCGGTGTTCTTGGAAATCAGATCTTCAAATTAAACTATGCTTGAGAGAGATGGGTGAGAGAGAGAGTGTGGGTGTGGGTGTGGGTGTGGGAGGGTGAACTTATACGGGTTTCGATTCGTGGTAGGAGATGTTTCTGCCAACTACTTCGCCTAGTGTTACATTATGATTGTGTTTAGTGGTAATGGGAGCTTCTCGAATACGTACTCAACTAATTTGTTCAATTTCATCATCTGAGCTATACACTTAATTGCCTGTTTCACTTGACTAGCAAATCATTTCCAATGGGTGGAGTAGCAGTAGTTTCAACACAAAAAAAAAAAAATGCGCGGAAACAGAGAGGGGGGGACTATACGGAAAGCAAAGTGTTTAGGCGCTTGCAGCCCTGATTTCTGGTGTGATTGTGTGTCTGGGTGTGATGTTGCTCGCTTCGAGACGCAACATTATTGCAACTTGTGGCTATCACTAACTGTACAAAATCGTCAACTACTAACTACATTGAAAGCGTTCGGTATCAGTGCGTCTTGAATATATATCCCTCCTACACCAGTTGCGGCGAACTGCTGCTGCCAGAGCGCTGCTCATCTTGAAAGCTTAGGCCCAGATCCGTGTTGAGCTGCACGATGTTGAGGACTTCGTCGGCCGCCCGCCATCCTTGATGATCTTTGGCCGCAATGCCGCCGCTAGTGCCGCCCGTCTCGTCGTCCTCCTCGCTGAGGATGTTGTTCAGACACAGGTTGAACTCATCGTAATCGACAAAGTTGCCGCAGTCCAGCGCCGTGGCATTGGACAGCTCCGGCAGCTCCACATCCACCTCCACATCGGCGGCACTACTGCTGCTGTGATAGGACAGCAGGTGGTCGGCTTCCTCCATGTAGCCACCGGCTTCGCGCGAAAAATCCTCATACCCGATCGCTCCCTCGTCACCGTCCTCCTCATCCTGCGCCTCGGCTAAAGCTAAAGGAAAGCTACCGCTGATGCTGCTGCTGTTGCTGATCTCCAGCTGATGCTGTTGCTGCTGATGCGGCTGCTGGTGCTGCTCAAAGTCCTCGAACAGCTCCAGCAGATCCTCCTCGTGGGCATCGCTCGGATTGTTCAAGCCTTTAGCCAAGGCGCAAAACTCTGGTCACTTGTAGTCACGCGACGCTCTTCTCCGGCGACCCTCGGTCAGCATGGACTCGCCAATGACTAAAAAGCAATAAGATATTAGTAACTAGTTCTAGTGACTCCCTACTAAAGAAATATCCGGAAAGTATTCCCACCTGCGCTGCGCGTTTTTCTCCTCGCCTCGGCCACACTCTCCACAATACCCGCGCTGACACTGTTCACTCCACCGGCAGCTCCAGCCTTGCCCGGCGTTCCTTTCTGCTCTGCCGCCGCCGCAGCAGCAGCTGCCGCATTGCTCCGGCTGTATATGATCTTATTGGCCGCCGCACTGGCACGCACACTGCGCCGGGTGCCGATTTTCTCGTCCGACGGGGAGGTGGCGTTGCTGGCATTGTGGTTCGAGTTGGTGGTACTGGCTGCCGCGGCAGTGGCGCCACGAGTGGCATGCACCACGTTCGGAATGGTGGAACTATTCGACTGGGCAGTGGTGACCACAGCTCCTCCGGGAGTAGTAGAAGCAACTGTAGTGGCGTTGGGAACACTGGGACTGTTGGCGTTGCTACTGTGGTTGCTGCTGGCGGCCGAGGCGTTTCCAGTTGCCACTTGCGCTTTGACTGTCCGCTGATTCCCCAGTGTTGGAGTGGTGCTTGCAGCGTTGTTGTTGGTTTCTATGGGAATATATCCATTAGTTTCCTTCAAAAAAAAAAAAAAAGGAAATAAATTAAACTTACTGTTCTGTTGCTGCTGCTGAGCGTTCCGCCGCGTCACATGCTTTTCCACCACAGATCCTGTAGTGGCAGCCGTGGGTGTTGCGGCAGCTGCTGCCTCTGTCACCTCCACCTGCGCCTGCTTGGAATTCCGCACCTTCCCAGCCACCTCGATGAGGGGCTCATCCGAATCCGAGGACTCAATCTCAATCTTCTTGCTCAGCACAGTCCCCCCTCCGGCATTTGCATCCGCCGATGCCTCAGCAGGAGTGATGTTGGTCGTCGCTACCGTGTTATTGGTTGCACTTCCATTTCCACTGCTTACCCGCGGACGCTTGGTGTCGGCCGCTTCCGGCTCCGACTCGGACTCCGGTCGCCGTCGTTTGTTGTTGTTGTTGTGGTTGGGAATGGGTGTGACGACGGTTCGCGGACTGGCGTTGGACGAGGCCCGGGATAAGCTCTTGGCGAGCCCGGGTGTTGCTGCTGCCGTGGCAGTGGCTTCCGGGCTGGCCTTGGCCGCATCCAAGGGACTCTCGAGGCGGCTGCTGGCCCGCGTCCTGATCCTCGGCGACTCGCCGTCCGCCTGGGCTGGTATCTCGATCGAAATGGGCTGCAGGGATACGGCATTGGTTTCGGGATGCAGCTTCTCCGACGGTGTCTTCTCCTCCTGCTTCACCTCTGCCTTGGGCTCTGGCTTCTGCTCCACTTTGACTTCCATTTTGACGACTGGCTTCAGGTTCGGTGGTGGCTCCTTCTTGATGCTCAGCAGCGGGGGAATCTCCTCCATTTTAACCCGCACCTCCATCCTGGTCGCCGACTGCTTGCTTTCCGAGAGTTTCTTGATGAGATCATCATGTTCGAGTATATGGTGGTCGCCGTTCAGCTTGACGGTGCTTGTGCTCGTAGTGGTTTGGGCGACAGGTGCCACAGTAGCCACTGTTGTTGTCGGTAGGGAGTTCTCCAGATTGTTGAGGAAGCTGCGCGTCCCCGTCCCCGCACTGCTGCACTCGCTCGTCTCCTTCATCATGGAGGAGACTATCTCCTCAAAGTCCTCGTTCAATCCCCCCTCCATCTTGGCCAGCGCCTTCTCGATTTCGTCGTCCGCCTGCTGCTTCTGCTGTTGCTGCAACGCACTGACCGCTGTTGCCGCCGATCCAGTGATTCCCGTCACCGTGACTGTCGTGGAGCTGGGCGCCGTCACTGGTGTGGTCACCGGCGTGACGGTGGTGCCAGTCGGGGTAGCAACTTGTTGCGGCTGCTGCTGCACCACCTTGGTAACCTGAATGGGACTGCTGGAGGAGAGTTGGTGCGGACTCTTCTCGGACAGGGCATCCATGGACTCTATTCCGCTGTCCTCGCCGCCGCCATTGTTTCCATGACCTGGCGTTCCACTGCCATTGCTCGCGGGGGAGTTCCGCAGCGTGTTGGGCAGCGCAGCCGGGGATGAGGTAGAGGTGCTGGATGTTGACGAAACTGATGCTGAAGCTAACGTCACTGAGGCAACCGATGAGGATGAGGTGGTGGAGGAGGACGAGGAGGAGCTAATGGATGTAGAGATCGGGGCGGAAACGGTAACGGAGGCGGGATTCACGGTGGCCACCACCACACTGTTGATGGCGACTGGCAACTTTCTATCACAGATCAGCTGAGTTGTTTGCGTTGTGGTCGTTGACGACGATGTGGTCAGTGTTGCTGTTGCAGCTGCTACAGTTGCCACTGCCACTGCTGCTGCCGGAGATGAAGTCAAGATGGGAGCCTGCTCTGCAGTTACCTTTGTGATCTCAACACGCTTCAGAGTCGTCGCACTGGGCAACATGGTTACGGCCGCCGCCAGTTGTCGCTGCTGTTGCTGCTGCTGTTGTTGCTGCTGCTGGTGCTGCTGCTGTTGATGTTGCTGCTGTTGTTGCTTCTGCAGCTGCAGCTGTTGCACGGCTGTGATGTATGGCGGCGGCTTATGGTTTTTTGTCATCGGCTTCCCACCGACAATGGGTGTTATCGTCGCCGCTGTCTTGATCGGATTCTTCATCGTCAGCAGTCGATTGTTGTTGCCACTGTTCGAGTTGTTGTTGTTGTTGTTGCTGTTGATGGCACTCAGGGTGATGCTGCTGGGCAGTGAGGTGGCGATCTTGCTCAGTTGCTGCTGCTGCTGTTGCTGGAGAGTGGCGGTCGTCGGCGTGGTTCCCGTGTTGGAGGAGCCCACTATCATCTGGGCATCACTGAGGGATTGGGCTTGAGCCTGAGCCTGTGCCTGTGCCTGCGCCTTGTGCGCCTCCACAATGGCACTGATGGTCAGGCCGTTCTTGCCCGCCACAATGGTCCTGGTTTTCGGGTTCGCCGGCCCTCCCGTCTGCAGCTGCTGGGGCAGTGCCGTGGGTGCCGTGGTCTTCTGTATCAGCAGGGGCAGCCCATTGATGTGGGCCGGGGGCGTCAGCTTGGCCTGCTTGTTGTCGGCTATCGACTCCAGCAGTAGCTGCTGCTGCGGCTGATCGCTATAGCTGCGCTTCAGCTGCCGCTCATCTCCAGCAGCCTCTTGGCTCTGAACCTTCTTGCGATCTTTCCGGGTGTTCTTCACCACCACCGTGGAGTTCTTGCCCCGCAGTCGGATCTGCAGGGGAGGCACACGCGGTTCGTTGATGCCCTGGACAGCCTGTTGCTGCTGCTGCACCTGCTGCTGGTGTGGCTGAAAGTTGCCACCCACTGTGTGTTGCAGCTGTTGTTGGATAGTTTGTGGTTGCTGCTGCTGCTGGTGTTGCAACTGAGGGGGTTGTTGCACTTGTTGCTGCGGCTGGTGTTGTTGCATTGGCGTCTGTTGCATCTGTTGCTGCTGGGGATGCTGCTGTGTCGGCAACGTCAACAGTTGCGTCTGCATGGGCAGCTGTTGTTGCAAGTGATTGCTGCTAACCAGAGGCTGCTGCTGCTGTTGTAGTTGCTGTGTCGGCTGCTGGTTGATGATCAGCTGTCCCTCGGTCTCCACCTTGTCCAGCTTCAACCGCAGCTTCAGCTTCTCCTCGGCCGCCTTCGTCTTGGCGTTGCCCTTCGCCCGCTCCCGCTTCGGCTTCGGTGTGGCAGTGGCATCCTTCGCCTTCCGCTCCTTAACTCCCTGCTGCAGCTTTTCGCGCAGCAGATTCTGCTTTGCCTTCTTGCTGCCCGCCCCACCAATGCTCGCTGTCACAGACTGTGGCGAATTCAGGCCAATGAGCGGTGAACTGTTGCTGGAACGCGGCGAGTTCTCTCCGCCCATCAGGTTGCTGTGATTCGCCTTCAGCACTGGTGTCTTCCTGGCCCGACTCGTGGCTGACTTGTTGGAGGCTATCGAGTCGCGGGATCGCTCCTGATCGCTGCCCATTCCCATCGGGAGCTGGTGCGCAGAGTTGGAGTCCTCCTCGGAGAACAGGTTGTTGGGCAGGAGCATGTCGTTGGCGGGATTAAAGCTAAAGTTGCTCAGCCCGCCGGATATGTTGGAGCGGAACTGCAGCTGAGCGGTCTCCTGCTCGGCCTCCGTGTCGCTGTCGTCGCTGGCCATTGGCTCCATGTCGCCAGTGTGCGGGTTGATTATAAACTGCTTCTGAGGCGGCCTCTGTTGCGTCTGGACGTGCTGCACTTGCATCTGTTGCTGCTGCTGTCGTTGCACCATTTGCAATTGTTGTTGTTGTTGCTGCTGCTGTTGAAGTTGAATTTGCCGCTGAACCTGCTGCTGTTGCTGCCTCTGTTGCATTTGCGGCAGCTGTTGCTGCCGTTGTTGCTGCTGCATGATCATTTGCTGCTGCAGTTGTTGAGGTTGTTGCTGCTGCTGCTGCTGGTAGGGCATCTGCAACATTTGTGGCTGCTGCTGCATCACAGCAGACTGCTGCTGCTGGGGATCAAGCGGAGCTTCTTGCAACGTGCTGAGGGCATCTCCCACATCCATACCCACCGCTGACAAGTTATCCTCTATCAGATCCAAGTCAAGATCCTTGGCGTCCTGCAGCAGCGATTCGAGCTCATTCTTATCCTCCAGACTGAACGTCGAGTCCAGATCACAGTTCAGAGTTGGTAACAGGGCGTCCAGGTCGTTGGTCGTCAGCGCATCCAGCACAGAGAGCGACATCAGCGAGTCCTGAGCCTGCTGCTGCTGTTGCTGTGTCGGCTGCTGCGCCTGCTGAGTGGTTGGCAACTGTTGAGTTGGCTGCTGCTGCTGTGGATGTTGTTGTTGCTGCTGCGTCGGCTGTTGCTGCTGCTGCTGCCCCGGCATATTAACTTGTTGCTGCTGCTGCTGGAGATTGTACTGCATCTGGTATCTGGTGAACTCCTGGAAACTGCTCTTCGTGGCCGAGTCCATTGGCTTGTTGATCCCGGCCAACGGCCAGCGAGAGTTGGCAGCCGCCTGGTTGTAATCCGGTGGCGGCGCTGCAGGTACATGGTGTCCCAGCTCGCTGGGAACAGAGGTTCCGGGCGTAGGTTGCTGTTGTGGTGGCGGCGGCTGCTGCTGCGCCATCAGCGGACTGTGCATGGAGTGGTGACTGGAGGCAGGCGATAGTGCAGGTCCCAGGGGCGAGGCCCCGCTCATAAACTGTTGCTGCTGTACGGGCGATGCTTGTGGCATAGGCAGCGTCATCATTCGCTGCTGCTGTTGCTGCTGCGGATGAGGTGGCGGAGGTGCCAGAGGCAACGCACCAGGTCGCAGTTGCGGCTGCTGTCTCAACTGCTGCTGTTGCTGCATGGAGTTCAAGCCCATGTTGTTGAAGCAATCTGTTGGGAAGATTTTCATAAATTAATATTTTATATTCTTAGAAAAAGAACAAGTTAAACAAAATACTCACCAGGCGCAGTGGAAAACTGTTGCTGTTGTTGTGGTTGCCCTGGTAATGGCTGCTGCTGTTGCTGCGGTTGCATGAACCGCAGTTGTTGCTGCTGCTGCTGCTGGCGTTGCAGTTGCTGTCGCATGGCCACAGCTTGCGGAGACATTTGCTGCTGCTGTTGAAAGCGAACTTGCTGTTGTTGCTGCACCTGCTGCTGCTGCTGCTGTTGAGTATACAAATGATTGCTGTTGCCGCTAGGACTGAGCATTGCCTGTTGCTGTTGCTGCTGTAAACTCCGCATCACCACATTGGGTGGGCAGGGAACCTGCGGTGTCTGAGGAGTTGTTGGAGAGGAAGGCACCACCGGACTGAGAACATCGCTCATTAGGAAGTCGATTGGCGTCGCTGGACCAGATGACCGCATCGGAGAGTTCATCATTTGCGCTCCGCTGGGACTCATCCCGATCTGCTGCTGTTGTTGTTGTTGTTGCTGGGGCGACTTGAGCTGGTTCGGATTCGAGTTCGACATGGCATTGCCGTCGTTCTGCAGCAAATTAACTAACAGCGGCGACGATATGGCAATGTTGTTGCTGCCCGTCGACGTTGCCGCAGGCAGCGGCTGCTGGTGGGGGAGTTGCGAATGCTGATGGGGATGCGGAGGAGGCGGCGGATGAGTCTGCAGCGGACTGGAGGCGGGCACAATCGCAGGCTTAGCTATGGCTATGGGCGAGCTGCTGCCTGAAGCGGCAGTGGTAGCTCCCAATCCCGGATATGGCGGCGGTGGTGGCTGGATAAACTGAGATTTGCTGCCAGTAGGTGTCAGCTCGCCATTCTGCTGCGACGGCTGTGGCTGCTGTTGTGGCGGGTTTTTCAGCACCTTCAGCGTCACGTTGGGCGGCGGCAGTGGCGGTCCCAGAGCACCAGCACCAGAACCGGCACCCGCTCCACCAGTCTCCCTGCCCTGCTGCAAGACTCTCGCCTGTCGCATGCTCTCGAATGGGAAATCCCGTGTTCCCGATGGCGACGTCAGCAGGACGGGAACTTTGCCCTCCATGGGACACACTGTGTTGGGCGATTTGAACACAGGCGGTGTCTGCTGGGACGGCATTTTCGGCTGGCCCGCTCTCCTTTGCTGGACTGAGATTGCATCATTTTGGGGCAGCTGCACGGTGGTCCTTTGTTGCAACTGCTGCTGTTGTTGTTGTTGCTGCAGGTAAGCAGATGCAGCTTTACTGGTGCTGGGGCCATCAAAACTCGGGGACAGTGCCACAAGGCTCTTGTTGTTGCCGGAAGACGAGCCAGCCGCCTCAAGTTTCTCGTTTACATTATCTGTAATATAAAATATATATATTTATTACGATTTTAGAATAGTTTAGGATCACTTACCCTTGATTATCTTAATATCCTGTCCTCCAACTTTCAAAGTTATCACAGAATCGCCCTCGAACTGCACGGACTGAATGTTGAGGGCGCGCAGTTCGGGATTTCCCTCGGCGGCCAATTGGCGCAGCCGTTGAGCTGCATCCCAGGGGAGCGACACCAATATCCGCACCAGTGACGGTTCAAGCTGCTGCAATTTCATTTCGCAATATTAAAACATTTAATTAAAGGAACTGCGGTAAGAGGAAGAGTATGGAGCAGTGAAATTGCTAGAGGTGGCCGCCCCGAGCAACCATCGATAGGCAGCACATATCGGCTAGTGCTGGTGCTGCTGCACGCACGCCCGCAACACCAAACACACACACACACTTGCACTGGCACAGCAACAAACCTTTGGAAACCACATTATGTCCAAATATTAAAATAATTCTAATTAAAAAAAAAAATGCATCTTTTATTTTTTTTTTAATTAAAACGTTAAATAAATAAGTCTGTGGTGGTTTCCCTTTTTTATGAAACTGTCTTTTTTTTTGGCTCTGCTGCACGCCAGAACGGGATAGCTATAGAGGACTCTCATTGGAAATTCCAACAACAATTTGTTCAAAGGCAGGGCCCACTAGTGGTCAATTTGGCCAAAAGGCGGCATAAAATAAGTCAACCGCCTGCAGTTGGTTAAATTTTCCACGCGGGGCACGTAAAAGCGGGGGGTTGGGGGGGCCACAGGTTGCATTTTCCCATGCGTGCGTGCGTTTTCTTCCGTCGTCTCGTCTGTTATCGATACCAGTATCGAAGTCGTCGCCATTTTCTCTTGGAAGGGTGTTCGTATGTGTGTGTGTGTGTGCGTACGATAGTGCGCTGGTATTGGTGGCAGAGGGAAAAGGTAACCAAAATACTTGCCCGCTGAAGGCGGGTGGAGGGCTTAAAGGGGGGCGCCTCATCAAAAATGGGAAGAAATAAAAGACGCGTGAGGTGGACTTGGACGGCCCAAAGTGCAAGAACTTTCGGTTCATTTCTGGCACTTGGTTTGGAATGGAATTGCTGCGTGGGTGACGCAAGTGACCCTTCCCCTCCTAGAGTAACATCAACCCGCCCCGCTCCACCCAACCCTTTCGGGCAAGTGCAATAATCGCAGATCAGCTGTTCGGCAAAAAAAAGTGCAAGAAAAGCAAAGCGGAGCTCCTTTGGCATATCACTCACCTGTTTAAGTGGCATATCATCACACGACAATCGCACGCGTCGTAGGTTTAATTGGTAGAACGCTTCTCAATTTTCGCATCTAGAACGGGAGACTTTCGAACGCGATGGAGATGAAACTTCAGGTGGCGTCCTTTGCGTTTAAACAATTGCATATTGGCATTACATTCAACTTGTATTTTGTAGTATTTGTTATGGCTTTGCACTTTGTTCCGGGTATTGTTTTGGGACGATTCTATCCATTCGTGCGGGCTCACTCACTAGTTTTCGTCGCTCAATTTAACCTCTGCGACATTGTTTTTGGGCATTTTCCACCGCTGCTTTTTTTTCTTTTTTTTTTAGTAGTAGGCCTCACTAACACACACACTCACTTTTACACAACACACACACGCACACACACATTGACAACGTGCGGGGCGCGGGCAGGGCTCGCTAGCGATTCAGATTCGGATACGGGGATACGGATTTTCCTGCGTCACTTTTCTAGCCCCAATCCTGGCCAAATTCATCCGTTTCCCGCTAACAGATTATCGTTCACAGTTTTTTTCGGCCTTTTGTGCCCTTATTGTTTCCCATTTCAGTCGAGGCGCTACGATAATATATTGCTTTTCAGAGGCGCTCGAATTTTTTTTCTCGTTTCTGGGCAGCACATTCGGATGGTAATTTAACACGAATCGCGAGCGTTTGGCTTCTGGGTAACCGTACACGGGCGTAGTCAAAGGTTCGTGGTTGCTTTTTAGCCTATTGCTAAAGCTGGGGCGCTATTGTTTTCTTGCTTATTTTGTACAAAAATCCTCGTAATTATAGAAATTCCACGAACAATAACAACCGATTTTCGGGGTAGCCAGTTGTCGCCATTTTTATTTTCCAGCCAGAGATGCCAATCGGTTTGCTGCCGATGGAACGCACTAAATATGACCAAGTGGTGTGTTTTTAGAGACGGCTCAAACGATAGTTGGCTATCGTTAAAAAACTGTTAGACGGGAAATTTAAAATATTTCATTTAAATATATATTGTTACGTAATGTTCAAACATGTTAAAATTGAATCTAAGTTATTAATCAAAATAAATGTATGTCTTTATGGGTTTGTAGGGAAATACTTGAACGGCTCTAAACGCCGAAAATAATTTCATAAATATTTTGATTTTAAAATTGTATTGAAGTTTGAATCATTAATAGATTAAAAATTATGTTTATGAGTAATAGTCAAGTCAATCATTATTTTTTAAATTTACAACGATGAATATTTTATAGAAAAGAGAATTATACAACACTGTTAAATTTTTCAAAACATTCAATCCCTGGCATATCGATTGTGATTGAAGTTCCATCCCTGGCAATTGACTATTTTTCTGCAATGTGAGTACATAACCGAATAATCCTTAAAAACAGATTGATATTTGAGTTTTGGGAGAAATAAATGTAATTTGGCTAGATTTTTGACTGCCTTCTTTAGCCTGAACAGTGTTTTCACTTTGTGACATTCCTGTCGCGGCCTGCCTACACCTTCCTTGAGAACCTTACGTAACTGATGACCAATAAATACCATTTCCTTATTTTTTTTTGCAGAAACGACATGGCCAACACACCAGCAACGTCCAGCAGCGCCGGCCCTGTGCTCCGTGGCCTCCACAACGCCACCATCAAGCGCAACCTGGCTGTGGCTCTCGGTCTGTCCGCAATTGTGACCGTTGCCTACAAGCTGCTGATCAACGACCCCAAGAAGGCCGCCTACGCCGAGTTCTACCAGTAAATTACCCATTTTAATATAAACTTTTATTCCTTAACCTATGGATCTCCAATGTTTGCAGGAAATACGACGCCAACAAGTCGTTCGAGCGCATGAAGGCCGCCGGCCGTTTCCAGTCCTGCTAGGCACCCACAACCCAAGTAGTCTAAGTCTAAAGATGTTGCGATTTCAAAGTGTTACGCTTCTGTATTGAAAAGTAAATAGATTTGAGTCTACGTACGATCTTGGCAATGTTTTACTTCCGGTCTATGTCTATTTAGTTGTGGTTCCATTTTTTGAATCTTTGATTTCTCTGTGACTATTAATTTTTTATCGTTTTTCAACTGATATATATATGAATATAGGATTCCTGTGATTACAAGAGCGATTAGTGGTTGACGCATAACATATTTGATAGATTCTTGATATGTATTGATAGATAATAGAAATATCTTTAAAAAGTGATTAAATTTGATAGCAAAGTATTTGATAAGTAAATATAAACTAACATTTTATTTCTATTGTTTAGGATAATGAAAACATATATCTTTATATTATTAAGATCTTTATTTTACTCGTATTTACAAACTTATAGAAGTAGTGCACAAAACAAACACAAAACCACACCAGTCGTCACATCATAAAGCGACAAAATGATGAAAACACATCTAAAATCTAATGGCAAAGTCCTTGTAGTCCAGTCGGCTTAGGTTTCCCTGGTTTCGCAGCTCGCATCGATCGATTTGGCAGCCAGGAGATCCCTCGCTGGACAGCCAGGTGACCCTGTTTGGGAAATAATTTATAATAATTCGTGGTGGATGCAGTAAAGTACCCACATTTTTTCGACCTCCTCCTTGGGACCCTGCATCTTGCCCACAATGGTGCCCGCCTTGCTGTTTTTCACCCAGCCCGTGATTCCTGCCTTGGTGCAGCGGTCGCGGGTATCTTTTGTGAGATTCAGGCCTGCCGGTTGGTTAAAGATATATCGTATTATTCGGTATAGTCTAGCGAAAGTGGAATGAGGCGTGAAAGGAAGCCAAGGACAGGCGGAGGCCCCTAGCAAGTAACTAGCTACTGTGGTTTTATTTTTAGATCTTTGCCACGGGAACCCTGAATCGACCGTGTCGATCCCGGATCTAAGATCAGTGGTCCATTATCCGCACCTTGAACATGCCCGTAGACCTCAAAGTCCAGTGTCACCAGCTGTCGGATGTCAGGAATGCCCATTGCGATCGCTTGAACTTCACCAAGTTATGCACGATGGTTATGTAAAAATTTCACAAAAATACTTTTCGATTTTCTGAATCGATTTGGATCTTCACTTTATCAGTTTTAAAACGAAAGTGAAAGCAATTTAAATAACTCTTCACCAACTGGAGAATAATACGGATATCGACTATTTCAAAATTATTTAAATTGAAAATCGTATTCGCTGCGATCGCGATTTTGGTTTTCAGCAAACCGTCGCAAATTTCAAACTAAAATGCCAAGTTTCTACAAATTGGCGCTTTGCTAGAATATCAATTGCTTTCTATTTTGCGTTTTCGATTTGTATTTGCGTATTTATTTTAGCTACCCACTGCATTCTGCCTCTTTTTGTTGGTTGTTGCTATAGACTCTTGTGTTGTTGTTATTTTTAAGTAAAGAAAATTCGAATAAGACACGATTCTTTAGAGGAGATGATCTTTTACACTTTTCTTGGGTACCCTACATGAGATAGAGATAGTTTTTAAAATAAAAATTTGGCTTAAATTAGGAACAAAATATGTATACTTTAAGATCCAGTTAAATCGGGAAAAAGATTTATGGAATACCAATAAGAATATTGATTCATAAACAATAAGTATTTTATAGTTTCTTATCTTATGCTTTTGGAATAGTCTTATAAGGATATAATAATAATTGTAAAAAATTTAAATATCTGCGCCTGAAACAATTTAATGTATTAGTATATCATAAGTTTATTGAATCACCTGCCCTTTTCATACAATGTCATCAGAAGTGAAGACCCCAAGTGCACTGTCAGCTCTCAGACATTTCCTACAGGTGGTCATTATCTTGAGATACCTTCTTATATGTATTTTAGTATATATTTATCAAAGGTAAATGGCTCGTTTAAGGTATTTGTCAGATCTGTAGATGCACATTGCTCAATTTAGTAGCAAATTGTATATTTTCTGCGCCTCAACAGATTCTTTTGACCCAAAACAATGATGTCTTTGGTGCTGGGCCCCCCCCAAATTTCGTTTTCTAGACATTCTTAAATATTTACCTTTCGGCGATGCCAGGAATGACAAGTTCATAGCAGGCGCACCATTTTGACCCTGAAACGTTTATACGGCTAGACGGCAGCTTATTATGTTATTTCAGTTCGATGAAAGGGAAATCTAAAGGAATGATATCCTTGGCCGGGTATTTGTCCTTACAGAAATATAAACAAAGCGGAAGTTTTGATTAAAATGGGACAGAGTCTACTGATCGGATCTGAGTAGTTTCTTAAAAAAGTTTACACATTTACGATTGGTTATATAGTATTTACAAACATTTATTTATTTCGTTCTTGCTATATGTATATATATATGAAACCAATGTACAATATTGAAACTTGTAGTCGCATCGTTATCACTTAATTAGTTGAGTAGGTAAGGGTGCTTTCGTCACCAGGCCGAAATTTGGTTCGTAACCTGCTGTTTAAAATGCAATTATACTTACTGTCTAAAGACGTCGTTCTTTGATTTCTGTACAGGTCTAGGAAGTGGATTGGTTGGGGATCGGGATGTGGATCAGGACTACATCTATCGGTTACCACTAAACATCTGACTCTTAAGTAAGCTCGGTAAGATTAGGCTTATCTATTTTAATAACTAGGCATAAACAGGAGTTTAACAAAGAGCCCGGTTCCCTCTTAGACCATCTGTACGGGTGGGTGGGGTTTCTCGATGAGGCTGCTCTGGGCCTCCTTGTCCTTCTCCATGGTCAATCCGAGCGAGGCGTGCTCCGGCTTCAAATAATAGTGCGGCGGTGCTGGCTTCGTGGGTGATAGTTGGTGGGCGTTCTTCTTCTGCCGCTCGCGGAGGAAGTGCAGCCTCACATAGTTGATGGGTATATCGACGCTTTCGGCACCTACTCCCTCGCCATCGATGAACACTCCACGTACCAGGATGGAGTTGGAGCACTTGATGGCGGCCAGCAGCAGGAAAGGAATGATGTGTGTTAGCCAGAAACTCATTAGCTTGTCGTCTGAAAAAGTTCAAATAGTTATCACACCAAAATGCCTAATTAAAAGGTCAATATATTCCTACCTGGATACAGGTACACATCCAACAAGTTCCAAATGCCTCGCCAGGCATTCACCGCGCCAAAGAAGGTCATTAAATAGTAAATGTCGCAAATAATTAGTTTGAGGATTCCGCTTATCCGCCGGCATACATAGCGCATCAGGGGGTGGATCAGGAAGGTCACGAACACCGTCAGGTAACCAATCAACTGGTCGGGGAGAATGTTCTCAAAAACAATTGACAATATAGGGTTTTCGGGGCACTCACCAGCGAACCCCAGGCAGACTTTGCTCGGTCTCTGGGAAACAGGAGCAGATCAAAGATGCCCCAGACTCCGCGCCAGGCAATGACCACCAGACTTCCAATGACAAAGACCGAAAAGAGGGTGTCCAAAACGTATAGTCCGGGTTGATGAAACCCCTATAAGATTTATTCAAAGAAGAGGAGATATAGTAACTGCAATCTTTATAATAAATAGCTTACAAATTATTGTATTTTAAGGTTAAAAAGTGTATTTATTTAATATTTTAAAATAATTTATACATACGGGTATTTTGAACATGGTGTCCACCTCGAAGTAGTCGGTCTTGTGGTCCATGGTCACAGTGTAAGGGGCAGCTCCCAGGTTCCTCAGTGTGCGCGTGGCCACCAGGAAGATGAGTGCAATCGTCGTAACCACAGACACGATGATCAGGGAGTCCACACTGGTTAGCCAGTCGCAGAGCAGCCACGCCCCACGCCACATGTTCACGCACACGATGCCGAATACGGCCGTATAGAGCCGTGAGACAATGTAGTAGGTGAGTCGCCGCCTGTCCGGATGGATGTAGTCCTTGAAGAAATTCTGTGTAACCGTAAAGATAAAGTGGCCGAGTCCGCCGATGAGGAAACTGGCCATGGCGGATAGAGGCAGACTGTCGGGAAAAAGATACCATCCCATCAGCTCCCAAGTGCCGCGCCAGTAGGCGATTACACAGGGCGCCACTACCACACAGGAGAGCATGATGTCCAGGAACTCGAGCAGCAGTTCGTGGAGGTTCCTCCGCGGTGTTTCCGCCTCCAGGCGCTTCTCGCTGGCAGTACCATGTCCGTGTGGATGGTGGTGGGGCAGGTGGCTGGGATGTGAGGCGGTGTGCAAGTGCGGATGGTGGTGGGCTGGATGTTGCAGGAGCTGCTGGTCCGCACCCGCCGGACCATGGCAATGAGATTTCTGCGATCTGGCGGTGGTGCTCACGATGATCGGCGTGGGGCTGGCCGGTGTGCCCTTGTCCGTGGCCAACATTTTTAATTATTTTTGCTTTGGCTGATAGTTGGAGGTCCCGGGTCTTTCCGAACTCGGAGCTCAGGGCTAATCTGTTTAATTGCTGCCTAATTGGCGCTACGGATATTGCGCCTGTCTGGATGGGCGGCTGGTGTTCTGGCCACTCTGGGGACCGCTCCTGCTGGCTGTTCGGCTGCTCGGCTGCTTTTGGAATACTCGTAGTCAGGTAGCGCAATGCATTCCGTAGCCGGAGAGAGCGCACTTACTGGTCCTCTCCTCCGGAACCGTCACCGTCGCTGCATCGCCGCTCCGGTGATAATAATCTGGCACTGATAATTACTTGTCTATCTGGACACCCCTCTACGCCGGCACTCTTCTTCCCAAGCCAATCTCTGTCTATCGCTTCTTTGTCTGGCCGCAGTTGCATAATCTGCATCCACTGTCACATCCACTCCGAGGTTGCCATTTGTCCACTCGTCTGAAAAAGGGGGAATCGCAAAGAAACCTTATGAGCGGCTTATCAGACTCGAGTTTCGTGTGTTTTTAATTCCATCCACTAATCTTTACACCGCCATCAGAGGCTTCAAATAATCATGAAAAAATATAGTCCTAGGGAGCTGCTAATTGGTGTATAGTTTTGAGTTTATAGACCTAGCAGCTGTCTACTACAGATCACTTATCACACAACTTGCCCATTCAATCTGACTATTTCCAGTACTAAGCCAGATTTCAAAGGGGATCTCATTATAGTTTGTGCCTGTATTAGGGCAGGTTTACTTAACAATGGCCTGATAACAGCCTCGACACTTCAAAGCCATCTTTCAATATTTTAATCTTTGATCTTAAACGTGAACAAGCGAAAAATAAAACAAGGAAATTGGTTGAATGCCTGCAGTTTCCGATTGGGAGAGATTTGGAATAATATGTGGGAAATAATTGTAATAATAGTTCCTTATTTCTTTATTCTATCAAGAATTTTAGGAAATATATTTTAGGAAGTTATATATATAGAATTATATGGAGATCGTTTCTGATTTGGAAAAGAAAAATAATGACTTAAACCAAAAGTTTTATTAAATAACAATCACTTTTAACTGCATGTGATATAATATAATAAAGAATTTAAGCAGCCCATCCATGTGACTCATTAAAACAGTCGCATTGGAACTTGTTTACCAATTCTAGAAACTCAAACAAGGCCAGCATAATAAAGGATTCCCCACATGATCCCCATATGGTTGGTATTACAGGGTATTAAGTAATCTCACCAGTGCAATATGAATTGCCATGCCGATGTTTGCCCCAGATTTTATGGAGATCACCTGAGAGAGAGATCAGAGCTCTTTTCCTGATAACTCAACGTCAACGTGACAATTTTAGCGATGAGTGGCCTCTCCGCTCGGCACTTAAGTTCCGAGGGGCTCCGACTTATCTCAAGTGACTTAATAGATCCAATTTAGGATCAACGCCGCAGGTCCAAGAGCTTTGATTAAAAGTAAAATGCCACCGAAACAAAAAGCGAAAGTGATCCGCTGGACACGGCAGGGCATCCAAAGTGTCAGAGACTTGAACTTGTGCCACTTGAACTTGTCACTTAAGGCGCCGGGTCAGGGGCACATGGCAAGTGGAGGCAAGGGATTCCGGGAACTACGCGCATGTTGTACAATTATACAATGATGCAATGTATGCCAAGGAGGTGAGATGGGGAGGTTGTCTATTGCAGTTTTTTTTTTTAATCCTGATAGGTAGATTTTATTTGAAATTTCTTTGAACGAAAGGCCATCATTGCGTATGAGTAATATTTTACTTGGCAGTCGTAACATATTTGTGATACTTCTTATCCAAATATATAAATTAAAGATATTTGAAGACAAAAATGTAGGAAATCTTTTCCTAATCCCGAAGATAACAAGCAATTGAGTTTCTTCTAAAAATAAACTGTGAAATAATAAATTCTGAAATGATTTCATTATATGTTGTATGTACGGTTTGTGCCAAATCAATTATAGTTTGGCAGTGTCTAATTAGTCCTCCCCCCGCTTGAAATTAGTGCAGGATGTTTGCCATTTTGCGTTGCTATTTCGCTGGCTGATCGTCTGTCTGGGCAACTCGGCGTATGCGCGATAATTAAACATGCGACTTTCATATGGGGCCGTCGGCGAAGGTCCGAGCTGGGATTTTGTCGGTTGTTGCTGCTCCAGCTGAGGCTGCAGTAGCTAATGTTACTACTGCTGTTTGGGTCAAGCGCATTCGCATTTAAATCTGAGTGGTGGATGCACCGGCCAAATGGACGGCCCACTGAGCGGCTCATTGAGCCCAGCAAGACTTCCTCGTTTGGGGCAGCAGATCATGATGGATACGGGGATTCAAGGGGATTCGGGCATACAGTTGCAGATGCAACAACAGATGATTCTAATTTAGGTTCATGGATCATGAGGGAGAGGGAGAGGGAGCGGCTCTACTGATTTCAAGTTCAAACTCCCCAAGTGGGCCAAGTGACGTTTCAATGCAATTCCAGTAGTAGCAGTACCTCATGTATCCCACTCTCATTGCACATTGTACTCCAATTATGTCGGCTAATTGACAAAGAACGGGTGACAATTCAAATGCCAAATTGGACGTCGAGCTATAGCGACTTATTCTCAATTTTTGCAAGGTTCTTGATAAGCTGGACGAGTCCCGGCCCCCGAGTTACGACTTGGCTTCAAGCCAATTAGGTTTGCCAACACAAATACTATATAATGCTATCCATAACACCATCATCTGGGTATACATATATCTGAATCATATAGCTAAACAAATGTGGATACTGTAGGAGATAAGGCCAACTCGGCCAAACACTGAAATCCCGCCAAATGCCGACTTTTATTTGGTTATTGTTGAATGTTTACGATCGGCTTGTGATTCCTAATTTGCCTTTGACTAATTCGAATGGGGTTTGAGGTGCGATAATGGCCAGGGTACATCTCTTTAGAGCACGTCGTTGGTGCAATATTTGCCTGGGATATTATCAGTTACTAAGTGCTCGTCTAACTGCCTTTATGGGGTTGAATAATCGCCCCTATTTGATCTTCATGCCAATCTAGTTGAAGAAAGTCGGGGGTTGGGATAACAATTTCTATATTGATCTTCTGGCACCTTTTGTTTGCCTTTCGATAGTGATATGCCAATTGCTATTTTTGATAAGGTTTATATCCAGGAACACGTTTTTTTGGCACAAACCAAATTTAGTTTTTGGAAAGAATTTTTGAAAATTTAAAGTAAACAGGAGTTTCTCTAAAATGATTTTAGTCTCAACTTTAAGTTAAAATAGAAAATTTAAATTGTTTTTAGAATATATATATATATATATATATATAGAATTTTAAATATATCTTAAAAAAAAAAACCTCGCCTAGACCAACATTGCGTATGAGTGATATTCCAACTAACCGCCTCACAAAGTGCTGTTCATTTAATAACACTTCATGTCAACTATAATACACTTTTTTCCAAAATGTATTAATAACAATCTGATTCGATCAGAAAACTAATTAGAAATGTTCCTATGTTTTCAATTGCTGCGATAAGATATACCATACGATTTGGCGCAATCGTTCTACCATCGTTACCCCTTATCATTTATCGATTTACAAATATTACAAAATAATATTTTTGGACTTTGCGAAATATGCGTGGACCATGGAAGATAAACACAACAAACACACACATCACACCCACACATTGCAACACACGCGCGAAAAAGACACACAGCGACACACATAGGAACAGCAACTATGGACTGTAATAAATTTATACAAAAACAAAAACATGGGATTACCGTTTAAAATTAGCAGAGCTTGCTGCCGCTGCTACTGCTGATATTTTTTTTTATTTATTTATTTTGTTTTTGTTTTTTGTATTTGATGCTGCTGCTGCTGCGGCTTCGTGGGTGCGTAAGATATGGGTGCGAAAGAGAAAGGGATGCAGCTTTTTGCAGTTGTTATACTTTTTTTTTACAAGCGACTAATTTAAAGGAACCACCATATGATTCGGATTGGACACACGCACCGGAAATGATCGTGGTTATCGATTTCGTTCGATTATCCGTTCGGTTACCGTTAGCTCGACCGTTAGATGTGGGCCGCAGGTGTTTGATGCTCGAATGCGCGAACACGACTTCTGGCGCTACTATATATATGCCTATACTCGTAGGAATCGGCTAAGCCCAGCCGTACAACCTCACAAAGGCACTCTCCGGCACATACACACACGGACACACACACACACACTACCGACACACAGTTGCAATCTAGTTTATTTGTACGGTTGTTTGAACTCGGCGGACTGGACTGTTTGCTCAGAATTGTTTTTATTTTCCGCGATCAGAATGCTCGACAGTCGCCGGTGGCCGCAGAAGATCAACTGGAAAACTGAACAGGGAGCTGGGAACTGAAACTGCGTCTGATTTGGGTCTCGGACTGGGACTGAGTGTGCCGGATTTGGCACTCACGGACCCCAAAAAGCCCCACGAATAATGAGAAAAATAACTCGCAACCACGGCTAAGTCCCCCTCATCGAGTCGAAATCCGAGCTTCAGCTCACAAGGCATAAAATCCCGCTCTACTATCGATAAAGATATCTGAATTGTGGCTTTTTTAAATCTTTATGCAAACAAAATTTGTTTTTCTTGTTTTTGATGTTTTTCTGAGATTTCGAAACCACCAAAGTGGTCTTCTATTAATACTTGCGTGGAGAAATATTGGAAATTGTCAAATACCAAGAGCTTTCCTTTACTAAAATATGTAATTAAGCTTCTTGGTTCTGAAATGGAAAAGTTTTTGGTCCAGTTGGGTCAATCTTTTGATATACTTTGTTGATTTAGCCTTTGAACTCAACTTTATGATAACAGGTGCTTGTTATTTCATAAATAATTAATTTGCAAGTTGATTAAGAAACGATTACACAGTGATCATCACCTGTATTAAAATGGTATAATACTACAGGCATCAGTAATATATATCACAAATTAGCATGGAATTGTTTCAATTATTCGGCGCGGGAATTAGTTCACAGTCTTGAAAAGCTTGAAAATTCAATTTGCGCATCAATATTATCGAAACCTAATGGGACCGCCACAAAATTGAATATCTTAGTGGTTTTTTTTATTAGTTTTTTATGAGTGTTAATTTTATAATTGTTGCCACCGTCGCGTAACAAAGTCGAAAGGGAAAACAAATTTTGAAATAATTCGCACTTAATAAACTCATAAAAACGATGCAAGTGCATAGATGCAATCTATAAATATTCAATTACGTTTGGGAACTAGGAAACGGTCTGGTCCCTACTGGATCATAGACAGTTCTACTTTCCATTCAACTGCATTCGCTTAATTTATGCGTGAATAAGTTTAGATAACAGAATTGAATATTAAGATTGTGCAAAGAAATAAATTCAATTAACTACTGTTTGACAGGTTTTGATTTATATCGCAATTGAAACGAAATTCCCATCCATCCCGTGCATAAAATACACTAATTCTCCTCATGACAGGGATTTGTGATTAGATTAGACTGTTTAAATAGTCATCTTCAAAAGAGTTCTTCAATTATAATCAATTGGCTGTTTATGGCAGTCGCTTGTGATTTCTTTTGTCTGATTCAAAGACTCGTGATTTAATAGAAGTTGGGGTTGTTTTTATTGGTCAATGGTTTTTTGGCGAAAATCCTAATATTTATTTATTGGTCATTCATTTCAAGGTTAGCTGATCTTGTTTTGGCCAAAATAAACTCAAGTACCTGTCTGTGGCGTAATCTTTGTTTTGAAGTTTTCTTATTTAAGGGATTTAATTGTCGAATGAAATTAGCAATCTTTAGTGAAAGCAGTAATGTTTGGGTGAGAAGGATTCCTACCATTCTGAATCGACTACTGCACTGAAATTACTGAAACCTTTTATATGAAAGAGTTTTTAAACGTATACGTAATGTTTCCAAAATAAAATCTTTCGAATGAAATCTTTTGGTAATATTACTCACTGATTAATGATTTGGTTAATGATTTTCACACTTTTGCTTTAAAAAAATATCTTAAATATGTGGACTAGTTACCAATTTTTTAATGCACTATTTATTATGGTCAAATGTAGGCAGTCTTTTTGAATTGCTCAATTGCAGCTTTATCTATCCGGCTTCCAGATAACCACTATCAAAATATTGGAAATGAAGAAACTATAGGAGCGGACCAATATAAAGACGTTCACAACGTTACTAACCTACGACAAGCTAGAAACTGGCCAAAACTAAAAAACTTCTCGTCTATTGTTTCATTTTCTGCCATATCACCGACTCAGTTATTCCAATGTCAACTGACCCAGGTTTTTCGGTCACTCCTATGCAAATGAAGAGCGTTTCCAAAAAATCACAGCTCACTGATTTCTTTTCGTTTGCTGGATTATTTATTAATTTTATTAATTAGCCTAAAGACGCAGTATAGACGGGCTAAATGAAATATTTACATACGTCTCCTCTCCGATTTGGGCGCGTGTTGATCACAAACTGAGCCGTTGACGTTGGCAAATATTTGGACATCATAGGCGCCCAAAATCGTCGGCGTTATCGCCACCGAACCGGGCTGATAAGAGCAACCCGAGAGGAAGGTATTCTGGCTGTACACTTACTCCACCCTCGACTTGGCTGGCCTATTCCTATTCCAGTTCTATTCCATCGTTGTGATTAGAAATTTATGTAAACGGTGTTGCTACAATACTGGTGTATCATCTGTATTTTTCCGTAATAGTCTGATATTCGTTTTAAATCTTGTTCTGGGTTAAAATCCGATGAGTAGAGCCCACGCTAACGACGAACTGCGAAAAACACAAACATAAAGGCCCAATCAGGCTGCGTTGCCGGGTCATAAAAGATCGAGCAATGACTGCTATCGGAACTCGATGCTCCAAGTCGAATGGGTTCGGACTTTTGCGCGATTAAAGTCGCCCCCAAATCGCTATGTTTGTTTACACGGTCTTAAGGCTTTATCTCCAACGGCACGTTACTTGTTTTTGCGTTTCATTTTGTTCCACTTCATCCTTACATATGTTGTTCTACAAAATGATTATTTTTATTAAAGGGAGAATAAGAAATTTATATATATTTAAAGTTGAATTCCAAGTTCGCAGGTATAAAGTTCCTTTAAAAAATAGTCATGAAAGACAATTTAGACTTATGACAGAACTATTTTAACAATCTTTCTCCCTTAAATAAGTGTATAATTATATTAAATTGAAAAGAAAATTGTGTTTTTTGCACCGATCATCACTTTTTGTACAAGAAATCCGCAAATATTTAACATGTTTCTAACGCAATCATAAAAAATAAAAACAATTTTGGAAGATCCCTAAAAGTAGGCTTTAAAAAGTCTACTCCACATCTGAAGAAAATGGCGAAATCAATTTTTTTAAAACTTAATTTGTTTTTTTTTATTTATACAGTTAATGGCGCCTTATATCTAAGCCCTGGCAGCGTTGCGGTCTTGGCCCTGTCTCTCCTTAAATGCTTGTACTAGTTTGAACTTCTGGATCTTGCCAGATGTAGTCTTCGGGAATGAGTCTACGGGAATCACAAAGCGGGGTATTTTGAAGTGGGCCAATTTACCCTTGCTGTAGGCCTTCAAAGCCTCCGCGGTAAAGGAGGCGGGGTCCACGCCCTCATTAAGGCGGACAAAGGCGCACACCTCCTCGCCCAGTCGCTCGTCCGGAACACCAATCACCTGAAATTAATATTAAATGTTATTCCAAGAAATATTTGAAAAATTAAATAGAAAAGACAACTCACATGAGCTTCGATAATCTGTGGATGGGCATTTAAAAAGTCTTCGATCTCTTTGGGGA
This sequence comes from Drosophila atripex, assembly GCA_035045925.1. Classification (NCBI taxonomy): domain Eukaryota; kingdom Metazoa; phylum Arthropoda; class Insecta; order Diptera; family Drosophilidae; genus Drosophila; species Drosophila atripex. The sequence continues at coordinate 14,966,692 of JAWNOP010000070.1, forward strand.
AAATGTTCTCGCCGCCGCGAATTATCATTTCCTTGAGGCGGCCTACGATGCGTCCGTATCCGTTCTCCTCCAGGATAAACTGATCGCCAGTGCGCAGCCACTTGTCCTTGCCAATGGTTTCCGTGGTCTTCTCCTCATCGCCGTAGTAGCCCAGCATGGTAACATATCCCCGAACACACAGCTCTCCTGGCTGGCCGTAAGGTACACACTTGCCCTCGGCATCTACCACCTTGGCCTCGATGTGATCCTGCAGGTGACCCACTGAGTTGAGGACAATGTCATCATGGTCACCAGGCAGGGACTGGAAGATGACAGCCGTTGTCTCCGTCAGTCCATAAACACTTCGCACGGATTCCACGCCAAGGACCTCGCGAACATCCTTAATAAGTTGCGGCGAAACAATGGCACCTCCGGTAATGGCTTTTTTGATCTTGCCCAGCGGCAGCTTGAGTTTCCGTTGGGTGTTCACCAAATCCACATACATGGTTGGTGTTCCGTGGAGCACTGTGCACTTTTCATTGACGATCGCCTCGAGCGAGGCCTTTGGACTGAAACCCGCGGCTGGGAGCACCATGGTGGCTCCCTTGGTCATCGCACCCATAATCGTGATGACAACTCCGAAAGCATGGAACATTGGAACTTGGACACAGATTCGTTCGCCCGCCAGTTCGTTCCGGTTGCCCACATGGATGCCATTGTTCACGAAGTTGTAATGAGACAGGGCTGCCGCCTTGGGATTTCCAGTAGTTCCGGACGTAAATTGAATATTGCAAGGAGACCCTGGCAAGACTTTGTCCTGGATTTTGGATATTTCCTCCCGCTCTGTCTTGTTGGCCAAGTCCAGAAGGTCGTCGAAACGAAGGGCACCCTTTAAACCATCGTTACTGTCGATGATCACCGATTGCAGATGCGGGAACTTCTCACTGCGGATCTTTCCCGACTCTGCGTCCACAATCTCCGGGCAGATACTCCTCAAAATCTCGTAGTAGTTCTGGGACTTAAAGGACTCTGGCGCAATGATAGCCTTTATGTTTACTTTGTTCAGGCAGTAGGCCATCTCGGGTCCCTGGAAGGCGGGGTTGATGCCCACCGAGGTGAGACCGGCTCTAGCAGCTCCCATCATGCCCAGGTACCAGTGCATATAGTTCGGAGCCCACAGACCCACTGTATCACCTCGCTGGAGGCCCAGCTTCAGCAGACCCGCCGCCAAACCATCCGCCTCCTCCAGCAAGCTCTTGAAAGTGTACTGCTTTCCCTCGTGACACGAGACAATAGCCTCTGTATTTCCAAACTCCGCTGCCGAAAGTTCCAATTGGCTTCCAATGGTACGGTACACCAGCGGCTCCTTTCCCACATGATGTTTATGGCTAATCAGAATTGGTAGTGAAGTGGAGATGCTAAAAAATGGAGAAATACGATCAAAATTTGTAGAAGACTTAAACATTTTGTAATTGAATTGAAATGCATAGTAGCTCTTGTTTTAATAATCTTATAATTCTAAATTATCTTAATAGTATAAAACAGAAAGGAAATTAATAAAAAATATACATGGAGGAACAATTTGGCCCCCAGCGATGGCTACAGCTTGGCCAATTTCCATCCGATTCTTAAGCGGATTTTTTAGATTATTTATGAAATTTTTTGGGGTATCCCCGTCGAAGTTATGAAAAGTGTATGGAAAGTCAATATGGCCCCTAGCAATGGATATAGCTTGGCCAATTTCCCTCTGATTCTTGAGTGAAATACCTTAGGTCGATTCTCCGTTCTGAATCAAATAATGCCATTAAGATTAGTATCAGTATTATAATAATAACTAAAAAAGAGTTATATTGAAACGATATTTTATTGTTTTTGAAACAAGTTTTTCCAAATACCTGTCTACATGTAAACAAATTTAGAGGTTGACTTGACTTTTGGTGCGTACCCTAGCTAAATAAAAAAAGCTTTTTAATCAAAAGCTTAATATTAAGTTTCTGTTAAAGTGGGTGTGAGTATGCCAACAAAGGTATTATCATTTGATTTACTATTATAATTTTTTTATTTGTAAAGTTCATGCATTTTATTAGCGATTGATTGCTTTGAAGATTGGCGCGTGCCGGCAGATGTTTCAAGAAAAATTGAAAAAATAAAGATTACAGCACATTATACATTCCATGAAACAGTTCGCATTAGATGTATGTATACGTAGTATTGTAATGGTACATAATAGTACAGCGACTGGTAATGAGACGTTTCACTTTGCACTTGGCTACGACAAGTCTGCTACAAGTTATCAAGCGAATGGAAATTTCTGTTCGCGATTTGCTTATCATATTTTTAAAAGTCATCTAATTAATAGAAGATAATTAACGCCACCCGATCGGTGTATTTTTGGCCCCCAATCCATTGCCTGCCACGCCCTCTTTTAAGCCTGGCTTATAATAAATAGTTGTACTAAATATTCTATCTTAAACCAAGACTGGGGCAACTGTACCACCAATCTGGAATCTGAGTTGTTACGCAATTCTCTGAGCAGATTTTGAGGGTGAGGAAGTGGTGGACGGGGGTATATATGTACACCCTATCCAAAAACTGCGCATTCAGATAATGGAAGATTTTCCTTAATTACATCACTTAGGAACTTCATGATAAAAATTTTTGAAAATCACTTTCAGAAGGATACGTGTCCTTGAGCATCCTACCTGCGAATCGACTTGAAGCCACATTTCTGCCTCAAGGCATATCTGGAGACCGTTTGCAGCTTTCCGATCAACATATTGGATATCACAGCTATTTTGTTTTGTAGTTTAAAGTTTAAAATTAATAAACATGCTATGCACAAAAAACTATTTAAGTGTAAAGTATTTCCGTTGAGAAAATAAATATTAGAAAACAATTTCGTGAATGGTTTTTTCCTTTTGAGGAAGTTCAGCAACGTCTGATGCCCGTCAAGTTCTGAAGCAAACTGAGCGGAGGGGTTCCAATAATCACATATTCTCCGCAGCTTTTTATTCTGCCGGTTTTTTTATACAAGTGTTTGGACTTTATTATTATTATTATTTTGTTGTTGGCTAGAGAAGATCGTTTTCGGTGCGGCATTTGTTTTGCTTTGTTTGCTTTTCTTGCCTTTGCCACACGTGCTGGCTGTGCTCTATCATGGTGTGCGAGTGTTTGTGTTTTTGTTTTTTATTTATTCTATTTGCCGGACTAGTTGATTAACCAGTTGACATTGAGAAAAGCTTTTTTGAAGGTCAGTGGCGTACTAAAGGGGGATAAGATACACACAAACAAAGTGTTTTTTTAAATGTATTTTAAAACCTATTATTTATATACAAAATTGTTATCTATTTCCTTTCAATTAAAAACCCCCTCAAACATACATCACTAAGCCCCTGTATAATGTTTGAAGCTTTTTGGTTATGGCGTGATTCTCTGGCGCATTGTTTGGGTTCTCCCATCTATAATACCACCATATGTTCCTACAGAGATCCAACAGGGGAGTCAATTGGGAACCTTTGTATGACTATTCAATAAAATAAAATTGGATATGGATCGTAAAAGGACGAGCGTCACTGGTATAGATTTATTAGTTATTTTTATTAAGTATTACCGACTACTGTATCACAGTCAAGTTTTTGTTTGTTTGGTCTGATAGTGGTATCTACCAACTTGTTCAACAAAATATTTATTATTACAGAGCCAAAATGAAATCATGCCAAGTATTTGGGCTTTCAGTTTCCCCAAAAGATAATGTCCAACTAAACTGATAAGAAAGCCAACTGTATCAGTTAAGAAAAGCTCACATGGCTGCTCTTGGAGCAATGACTTGGGCATCCCTGATAAGTTTAGTAGACGACATTTTCGGTTCGCTTGGAATAGTCTGTTATCGTTGTCGATAATAATATCAGACCCCATGAGAAGGCGATGTCTGCCCCTAACTTTAATGAATTACTTTAATGTTATTGTCCTTCAAGCTAATCAGTAGGGTATGTGCTACATACAACTAGCACTTATAGCCCATATTAATCTGCAAATCTGAATATAATGTTTAACATCTCTTACTCCTTATCTGTAGGGATTCTTATGGTTTTTCCATTTTCTACAAAATTTACGAAATCCAATTTCTGTGCCTGATTACACTTGCAGACGCTCATTTGGATTTTCCGCGATGATTTTATTTCAATTCCTTTGGACTATCAATTGAGCAATTGAGGAAATCCCAACGAAAGGTGGCCGCCGGCTGAGATTTGGCGCCAAAAAATGTTATTTGCCAAAAGCGGAGTGGGGATTCAACAATTGTAAACAAACGCTTGCGCGGATGCCAGTTGGCTTACCATTTTCGGGCCTTCGCGGGAGCGTCTTTCGTCTTGGCAGTTTCGTCGTGTTGCCAAGGCGCCCAACCAGGACCGCCGAGTGGCAGGCCGAGTTTTTCCGCTCGACCTCCTGGGAAAACTCAACTCGATGGGCAAATGAGTTTGGCAAATCAGAAACTCGCAGACGCTCGTGGCAAACGGTTGTTGGTTGCTCCCAAGACTTGGGCCCCGAAGAAAAGCACAATATTAAGTGCCAGTGGCTAGGGGACATTCAGTTGGCCAAAAAGGCAAAGGAAGAAAAAAACCAGAAAAAAGAAAAATAAAAGGGGGCACCGCCGTTAACGCACACGCAACCAAAGTCATAAAGAAGGGGCTAAACATATAAATTTGTGTAGTAAAAGTGAAGAAAGCGAAAGAATCAAAGTGGAATAATAGCGAGCGGATGTGTTGGCCAGAAGCCATACTAGCTGGAAACGTTTTTTGTTACTCGTCCGTGTTTTGAGTGTATATTTGTCTGTGTGTATATGTGTCTCTTGCTGTTGCTGTTGCTGTTGCTGGTGCTTTTGCTGCTACTGCTTCCTTTTGCTGTTGCCAATGAAAATGCAAATTGTTGGTAACAAATATTGGTAAAATGCGGAGGCCGTAGGAATTTGTGCAATGCGAGTGTGCGAAGCGGAGGAGCCTGAAAGTATGCAGCGGAAATTCACAATCCCCCGAATCGCGAACCAAATCAATAATAATACAATAACCGAACAACATAACATTGATAATGGCAGCATAAACCATTTAACGGCCCAAAGTGTTTAACCTGGAATCCCTGATCCCGGAACCGTTTTGTTCTTATTGTTGTTGTGTAATGTTCTAAAAGGAAACAGGTTACCCCAGATCGCACCGAAGGCAAGGATACCATTCAGCCGCATTCAGGATGTCACAGCCGCGCGGTGGCCGTGGTGGCCGTGGCGGTGCGGGTGGCGCCGGCGTCGGACGCAAGACTCCCTCGTCGCTTACCGGTCCGCCGGATGATTCCGCCACGCCCAGCGAGAGGGCAACTCCGGCCAGCAAAGCCGACTCGGATCCCAAGGACGACAGTTCGAGTAATGGCGACAAGAAGGACATGGACCTATATCCCGCCCCGAAGCCACCCAGTGCCGGCGCCTCCATTCGGGACACGGCCAACAAGGTCCTCGGACTGGCCATGAAGAGCGAATGGACGCCCATCGAGGCCGAGCTGAAGAAGCTCGAGAAGTATGTGGCCAATGTGGGCGAGGACGGTAACCATATCCCGCTGGCCGGAGTGCACGACATGGTGAGTACTGTACAGTAAGCCATCTGCAGGCTGTTGCGGCGAAAATTTGTAAAATCAATTGTCAGCCAAAGCGGGACTAGGAATCGAAATAAATACGGGAACGGGGTTAGCACTGAGACAAAAAAAAAATAGTCTAGATACATGTATTCCAACTTGTTGAAATATGAGATTCAAGAAAATAATATTAAACAAGATCACATATATAAATGAAACAATAAATTAAAGGGAAAACTATTATATACCAACCTAATAATAAATATTATTATTAGCGATGGAAATTTTGGAGGAAAGCAAAGATTTATGAATGAACAAAAAGCTTCATTTATTTCAAAGGAAAACATAATTATTTTAAGTGTAGTCGATGTACAAACGTCGCCCTTATCAACGTCGTCGGCATTTTCCCATTTCTGGTTGTTTACCAGCCAAAATAACGACACACACGGCCCAGGAACTGGAGGCCAGAAAACAGAAAGAAAAACCAAACAATTCAAAAAAGCTAAAAACAGAAAAACAGAGGCCGGGAGAGAATGAATGTTATTTGATAGCGCGTCCCAAATGTTTGGCTGCCAAGGCGATGGCTTGGCTTTGAGTTTCTGGCTCGGTCTCTGGCTTCCAGCTCCCAGCTCTGAGCTGTGAGTTTCGGGGAGTCCTGCCACAAGTTGCGCTGACTACCTGCCCAATAAACTCATAAAACATCGAACAATTGAAGCGCTTCGATTTCAATTTACCATAAACGGTATCAAGCGAAAAAGTCGTTGACATAAAATTAACGTTGAACAGTCGATGGCGGCGGAACCGCTAATGAAATGCGGGGGAGGTGCAAAAGCAAAAGGGTTGGAATTGCTATGCTACCATTTCAGATTGTCTGCCAGGCTAGACTGGGCCCGAGACAATATTTGCATAAATATGGCTCAGACCAGGGCTAGAGTTTGGCTATTTTTGGCATAGTTATTTTCGCTTTTTTTGAGGGCTCTAGGCCCTTTGGAGTTTGGCGCTTAGATCTTGGTTTAATGGGTTTTTGGGTTCTTGATTTTGATTTAATGATGGGACAAGCAGAGCCGATTTTGATTGGAATATAGAGCTGGAGTAGCCAACAATTTAATCATAAAGATGATGCATGCAATTCTACTTTCCGCCTATCAATCAGGTCAAGAGCTAACATTTCTTGGTTATAATTTTTGGTTTGTCATCTTACGCTAAATATAATATTAATATTAATTGAAATAAAAGGTTAATATCTTTCTAGTTAGGAGACTATACTTATTAAATATTTTTAATAGTTTGAAACCATATTTGTTGGAGGTACTTCTAATAGATGGACTGCGTCTACCGTCTATATGATTTTATTGGGAATGTTTTTTGTCATTAATCTGTTATACTTGTCATTCAACTTTGTACCATTACACAATTTTAAGTTTTATTTATCTAAATTTAAATTTGAAATACTTTATTTCAGAACACCGGCATGACTCCATTGATGTACGCAACCAAGGACAACAAGACGGCCATAATGGATCGCATGATTGAACTTGGTGCCGATGTGGGTGCCCGGAATAACGTAAGTGTTTGCCGGGAAAATTCTAGGAATTATTTAAAGCAGGCTCCATGTGGATTGTAGCCAAATTTAGAAGCCGGCCAGCTGTTTCAGCCAACAGCGGCGAAACAAAAGCGTCTGAAATTGTGTCAAATCAATAAAAGCCGCATAATTAAATCTCGACCGGGGCGTCGGTGGGTGAAACCGACATCCACCCACAACTACGCACGATTCTCACGCACCACTCGCCCGAAGGCACTATGTCTCAATACCTCAATCCCTCAATGGGTCAACCGAACCGAGCTTGGCCAATGGTCGAGTCTCGAGTGGAGTTTTCCTGAACTGAGTCGAGTCGACTTGGGTTTTTTGCTAAAAACCCCAAAATAAAGCACATCACGCAAAAGTCGGCATGGGAATTTCCTTAAAGGTCCTTGGGCGAATGTCAAAATGAATACTCTGGAGAATTATTACTCTAGGGGTATAGGGTTAAGTCTCCGAAAAAGATTTGCATTTTATTTTTAAATTTGTTTGTAATTAAACAAGTTATAGTGATTTGCTTTATTTTCTTTTAAAGCCAGTGGCTCCAATTAAAACTCACTTAAATCAAAGGACTCCAGAAAAGAGGTTAACTAGTGAAGATGAAAGGTCAGCGCTGATGTTTATCCTGATTTCTTTCCCCATTTGCCATCGTGATTATGGCCAATTCTCGTTTCGATGTCAGCAGCCGTGGGCAGGCCCTCCAATGAAGTGAGCAGTTTGGGCATCGTTGCCCATTAAGTCCGCCCGCTAACAATTGGCCGATTTGGTTAGTCGGCCAGCTAGCTCAGCCCGGCCAGCTTTGCATGCCGCAATTACTTAGCACATTTCATTTGAAGTTGGGCTTTGCTTCTTTTCTTTTTTTTTTTTGGCTGACCATTCACATGTCCGTCCGTATATGCGTACTTCAGGGCTAGAAACGATAAAATCCTTGACCTAATTACAAAATAATTGTTGCCAAACCTGAGCAGACATGGCCAATTGAATTACCAAAACAAACATAGTAACTTCAATTTTCTCACCCTTGCTGGAAAATAATTAGAAAGTTTCATAAAGTCTGGGACTTAAGCTTAAAGATGTAAGGATGTTGCAATGGTTTTTAGTAATTTATAATCTTTATTTTTGTTTTGAATAGTTTCTTAAGTATTTCGTTAGCAAACATTCTCAGAATGACAACTGTAGGCTCTTTGAACTGCTCACTTAATATTGTTTATCCTTTACATAGTTAGTTAGAACTCCTCCTTAAAAAATATATCAAGTATTACCTCATCTGACTACTAGTTATTATGTCACTGCAAAGGTCACACCTCCATTTATGTTACACTATCATCCTGATCTCATTACAAAGGCCACACCTCACGTGCATCATTACTCTTTTGGAACGCAAATGTCACTCCGTGACTTACAGAGATAATATTATTTGCACCGCCCCTCCCCAGCCGGCCTAATGAATTAAAAACTCGACTTGGGCCGGGAATAATGTTTATTGCATTTATAATTTGCAACTTATCTAACTGTCAGCCCAGGCCTAAGTAATTCACGCTCAACACGACAGCTCCAGGACCATTATGACCATTGTAAAGTATATCCGTACTCGTATGTTACATCATACCAGCCGGACTAATTAACATTTTTAACTTTTCAACTCCAAGGAGGAGCCTTTGTATTATTTTATTTTTTTTTTGGAAAGCCAAGGGCCTGTTGGCAACACCTCCTTGCAACTTAAAAGCCAATTAATCAAGCACATGACTCCGATGTACGCCCAGTTGGCCAAAACTCCGTTTGCACCTCGAGGTCCTTGCGGCCTGACCTTTCAAATGGCCGAAACGTCGTCGTCCTCGACGTCAGACGCGACTTCCGCTACATTTTTATAGCCGGTGGCGTCATTAATATGCAATTTTAATTAAATCCAAGCGGACCACTTCACGCAGTGCCCGCTCCACATGTGCTGTGTGTGCGATGACAGCGTGAAATAAAATGCGGAGTAATGAGGCCGATTCATTTGTCAGGCAATAAAAGTGCGTGCCCCCTCCCCCCTCGCTCTACAATAAAGGAAAGGGGCTAAAATTAATTAACTCCATTAGCCGCATGTGCACATGCAAGGAGCGAAATTCAAATGAGTCGCGTAATGAGGTCTTGCAATTATTTTAAAGCTTCTCCGGAAGGTGTGTGACAACGGGCCAAAATGACTTCATTTGCTGGGCGTCAACGTGCCAGGACATCCACGTGGCACACACATCCTCTGCCTCATCCTCATGCACGACTATCTGCAGAAATAAAACAAAATAAAAAGGGAGAAACACCCACGAATCTGGGTCGACCCACCTCTTAGGGCCAAAACAGCAAAAATGTGCTGGAAAATTTGCGCTTCCGTTTTGGTTTTGTTTCCGGTTTTTGCTTTCGCCCTGGCCCAACAAACTGACACAAACACTAACTCGAACTCAAACTGAAAACCAAAACACGAGAGACTCCCAAACAAACTGCAAGCGGGCTGAAAAGTATGCAAAACAGCGCGTGAAATATTATCTGTCTACCTTGTAGCCCTCGGCTCCTTCAGCTCCTTGGGCTCCTGCGAATCCTTTTGGGCCTCCTTTTGTGGTTCTATGTTTACTTTGGCTTTTTGTTTCGGGCCAACGGCTTGGATTGGCTTTCTGGACATGTGTCAAAGCCGTCGACTGGAAGCCAGTTCGACTGCCTTACTGCCTGGCTGGCGTTTTATGCAAATTAGCAGGGAGCTATGGCCAGAAATAGTCGCAAATAAAACAGGGAAACTTTTAAGTTCACATACCTCGAATGAAAGACACTCTAACTAAGGTGGAATATTAATTGAAAGTCTCGAAAACGATTCATTCCTCTACGAGTTACTTTTTAAAATTATCTATGAAATTATGAATTTTGCTTTTCTTTATTTATTGCGAGATTCGTAAGGTTCATTTATTGTAAATGTTTGTTACTATTTTTTAATAAATAACTCATACAATTAATATAAATAGTTACTCCTCTCACCGTATATGATTTTCTGAATCCTTTCCAATTACCATCCACCAACCTGATGACAAGGCACAAATACCTTTCTTTTTCACTCCCTGCTTACAAATATAAATACGTACCTATACATGAAACCAGTTCACTTCCGTTCTGGTTGAGAACAATGGGGAGGCTTAGGTATAAATTAAGCCCACGGCACACGGGGCGTATGTGTAACATGCTGCGTTATGGCTTATTATATAAATATTGCCTCATGCCCCAATTCACATGTGAGTCACTTGCCATCCACTCCAAGCCATCTAAGCCATGGCTTAAATTTAACACTTCATGCAAGACGTTATCTTAAAGCACTTTTCGTTTCGGTGATTTTCTCAGGGTCACATTTTGGTTTACTTTTTGTTTTTTTTTTTGTTGGAGGAACAGTTGATGCAGTTTTTGCATGTGAGGTTTTTCGGTTTCGGCTGGGCTGTGGCCATTAAGAAATGTCCGTAAGTGAAAGTCCGCATGCAAGATTGTGGCTTAAGTAATCAACCACCGGCCACACCTTTGCCTATCCCTTCACATGCAAAACTAACCGACTTTGACCCATTGAACTGACCCAGCTCCCTTATTTCATTTGAGGTGGCGGGGTGTTTCCTGCCAATGAATTGCGATTGATTTCTCCCACTCTTATTCTCTTGCAGGATAATTATAATGTGCTACACATTGCGGCAATGTATTCGCGTGAGGATGTCGTCAAATTGTTGCTAACAAAACGCGGTGTCGATCCCTTCTCCACCGGTGGCGTGAGTATTCCAATAGCATTATACTATATATCTGGGGCTTCACATTCATTGTGAGTCAGGAAAAAACTGTAATAGCTGTAATAGCTGGGGTCGCGACACGTCAAGCGACACTCTCGATTCTTGAGTCCCAGGACTTTCCAGGGTGTCGAGTTTAGGAAATCACTGCATACCTTGAGGCTGCTGTCAGCTCGATTCGCGGGCAATTAGCGGCCATTAGACGCATATTTCATTTGGCTAAAAAAAAACCAAAAAAAAAACAAACGTTCAAGAAACATGAAAATAAAGGTCAGAGCCTAGAAGCCGAGAAGATGCAACTTTGTGGCTCGCATGTTGCATGTGACTTTGGCGGGGCCCGGCAATTAACTGGCGACAAGGTTAAGATGGTAATGTCTAGGCCCCGATTAAAGCCACTGCCGCTACTCGAAGAGCCGACCTCTCAAAATAAACAAACCTCTGCAGTGGTTGCCAGGATATTTAGTAAAATTAAAGTTTCTGTTATTTGAAATAGAAGGTTTTAGAGTGGCAGAAGAGTTTTTTTTATTTTTAGAAAGCCTCGGAGGGTAAGATTCAGGCAAATTTGTTTAATCTATCTAATTTATTAATTACTTTAATTACTTAATTTAATTTAATTACAATTTCATCTATCTAATGTAAAATATAGATTGGATAGCGTCTAGTTTTTGGTAAATGTAAAAAAAGGGAAATCTGTTAAAAAAAAAAAACAAGAGGAAATCTACGAGCTACGCACCATAAATTTTTTTTTAACAATTGTTTACATTTTATTTTCATCTAATATATCTAATATAAAAGAATATCTAATATTTATCTAATATAAAAGAATATGAATAATTTTATGATAATAGTCCTGTCAAGCCAGCAATTATTGCACCCTGTTTTATTTCTCGTGTCGCCATTAATTTGGCTTTCTTCATTTTTCGTCTTGGCCGCAATGAGTTCGAGACTTGGTGATTTAGGGGGCGTGGGCTTGCCAAAATTACTGATGGTTATCAGAAGAGAGCTCCCGCGGACCGGGCCGGAGCGGAACGGAATAGAGACGGCATGAGCGCCAGAAGCGAGACGGGCAGATGCAAAACTTTTGTTTTAGCAACAGCCAAGTTTGAAGTGTGCCGTTGGCGTGTGTGCGTGGCAAAGGACTCCTCATCCACATCCAAATCCGACACCTGGCCGTACACCTTATGCCTCCACATACCCCCCCGGGGACGCTTCCATCTCCCTCGAACCCATTGCGGCCTGTCAGTGGGAGTTCTTTTTTTTTTTTTATTTAGTTTTTTTTTTTTTTGGGCTGTCAATCTGTGATATGAGAGAGAGAGGCCAAAAAGAAAAATGACACGAAATGTGCTTATAAACGCAAAAACGAGCCACTCGCCTATTCAGTAGCAAATGGGATTTTGAAGCGAATGGGAACAGCCAGTTAGCCAGGCCTAAGCCGAGGGTGTGAACATTAAACCGCATAGCGCAGCATTAACATTTTCCGGCCCTATATCGATAAGTGAAAGCCAACCAATAAGTGCGTCAATACTCGTAATTCAGGAATTATTATTGATAATAAATAACACCCATATATATTCCCATATATTTTTTCTAGTCGCGTTCACAAACAGCGGTGCATTTGGTGTCGAGTCGGCAAACCGGAACGGCCACAAATATCCTGCGCGCTCTTCTTGCGGCTGCTGGCAAGGACATTCGCTTAAAGGCGGACGGCGTAAGTGTGACCATGTGTGCTTGACAGTGTGTTGGTGTGACTGAGTCCATGTGTGTTTGTGAGCCACTGTTGGAGCCACAAGTGTTGGCAGCTCAATTGATGCCGAATTATCTCCTCAGGCACTGTCTTCGCTAACTCACAACTGAGTCCATTGCGAAGTGGAGTGCTCTCGAGGCTCTAGTGCCAGGCGGTGCCAACGTAAACAAATACTTAATAAAAATCGCCAAAAAATATATACATATACCAATAACAACAACAACTACTACTCCAAGAGAAGCTAGTAACATAAAGCAAACAGAAATTGTGGAAAAATCGATATGCTTAAAAGCCCCCAAAAATATGATTGCACCCATTACACAGAGATTGAAAAATAGTTTAGATTTAATAGGAGAAGACAAATATACCATTTTTGTGCCCAAAATTTTGAACATATTTGCTATTTATGGTATCTGGTCAAAATTATTTTGATTTGCAGGATTTAAAATTAAATGTTAATAGACTCCTTTTCTTAAATCGTATGCATATAAAATAAATATTACGGTATTGTAGATTGCTATTCTTAAAGAATTTTTCTGGAAATTGTTTTACAAACGATAGAATTGAATATTAAATTGTTAGCGAATCTAAAATGATTTAATTTTTTTTTTAAATTTCAAATTTAAATCTTAAAGTTAAAACTATTCTGGGCATATTGTGTTCCAATAAAACGCGTAAGAGTATATTTTATGCAATAATATTTCTCTATAAAATAGGTGGATAAGTAATAGGTATCATACATTGATGTTGTGACTTTTCTTATTTTGTATACTTACTTTTAAATTTGTCCAATCAATCATTATTGAAAATTAATATTTCTTGCAGTTTCCCTAAATTATTCCACATTTTCCACACTGTATCAATGAGCTTTTGCTCCATTCAGAGTTGAATTACCCTCGGCATTGTCGTCCCAGTCTGATTAACTTGCATTGGCTAACCGAGCTCTAGGCCTGCTGGATCCTGGGCCTCATGCCTGCTCCCCCGAAGGCACCTCGACTGAAATGCGGAACTATTTGTCGCATCACGTGCACGGGTGCAAATGCACAGGCGATATTTCCATTACGCACGCGAGGGGAGCGCATAAATTTCCACCGAATTGCCATCGAGGGATTTGTGAGGAGCTGGCAGGGAGGGGGTGGTGATTGGAGGGAAATCGGGTGGCAGTGCCACCGATTGATTGTCTAGACGAAACGCTTACCCACCTCGATTTGCGCCCCAATGGCTGCGGCAAATGGCAAACAGAAACTTGATTTAAATCAATTAGAGTGAGGTGGAATGGCACTGTCAGGCGAAATTAGCCGGATGAAGTATTTAGCTTCCGATGCCATTCACTTCGGATCGGGTTCGGTTCTATTCGATTTGGTTTCGATACGCTTTTCCTTTTTCCTCACGCATTCCCTGGATATACGACCTGCCAGGATGTGTATCGGTGGAGTTTCCCTCGAGGGCGCTCAACTCGTTGCCAACAACAAACAAATAACAAACGGCGGAGAACTTTACCAAAAAATAAGGGGGTCAAGTCGCTGTACAACTTGATTTACTCGCTTTTGGTTTCGGTAGATAGGAGAATAATGACTCCCCGTCACGCCCCTGCCTCCTCCTCCTACTCATCCTCCTCGTCGTCCTCATCGTCCTGCCCCCTTGGCAGTTTCAAAGTTGAAGCGCCAAAGTTGCGAACTTGGCCAAAAATAGAGAAACATGTTGCCGTTAACACTTGAGGCTTGAATTGGCTAATTGGTTATTTATGATTATGGGATGTGCGAGTGTGTTAGTTCTCTAAACTGTGTATGTGTGTTAGCTTATCTTAATTGGCCCTACTAAACTAAAATAAGGTAAACTAACCTATCTCTCACCTTCACCTAGCGTGGCAAAATCCCATTGCTCCTGGCCGTCGAGTCGGGTAATCAGTCCATGTGCAGAGAGCTCCTGGCGGCACAAACGGCGGACCAACTAAAGGTAAGTTATCAGCCAGGCACGGACTAAATCTCCGGCCAATTTGAATCCTTTAACACCTAAAAATACCTCAGCCATTTAGCAAGTTTTTCAGCTTTGAAAGTATGTGTCTTGAAAGTAAAATAATCTAATTCATTGTAAGTAAAAGTCCAGGTTTTAGAAAACTTTTCATGGTAATCGAATACTTGTTTCAACTTTAAATTAAATCATTTATAATCTCTCCACTCTGTCAATCAAAACGTCAAACAGAGGCTTATAAAAATGTCCACTTAACCTGCTAGTTAAGACAAGAATTAAAACCCTGTGACAGGGCTAAAAACAAAAACTCGATTAAGATTGCAAACAGACTTTCCAGTCCGTCCCCAGGGTGCCAATCAAAGTGTCCGGCTCGGCTCGGCTGTCGGAGAATGTCCACACGGACCTTTTTGCCTTGAACTGTCGCGAAAACCCACTGGGTAAATAAATCAAAAATGCAAATTTTCCGCCCTCGGGTACGCACTGGTAAATTATGGCGATGGAATGCAGGTGAAAAGTGCAACAGTGCGGCGACATTGGCAAAGTTTGTGCGATTTTCAATCAGAACTTGAAGTGCAACACATGCCAAGAGCAGTGCGTGTTGATTAAATTAACCAAAGCGGGCTGGTTGGCTCGCTAGTTGGGCTATAAGGGGTTCAAGTTAAAGTTAAAGTTACACCTGACTTTGGCCGCTTCGGCTTCGGCACGCAATCAGCCGGCAAAAGGCAACCAAACTGGGTCAAAACACAGGCGAAAACGCAGCTAAGTCGTGGGGATGGGCATCTGATTTGCATAGCCCAAAATAAATTTGTTTTATATAAAGTGCAGTCTCATACACTCAACAAAATTGTTACCACAAGAGCTTAAAAAATGTACGAATCAGTTAAGCTCTACTCATCGCAAAGCATTTTAAGATGTGCGTTTTTGAATTTTGAACTTAAATCCAGAAGCTGGAGAAGCTAACTAATCTTAAGAGAAACCACTACAAATTTTAATCGACTTTCTGTTTGCATATTTTTCTCCGAGTGCAGTCTCATGCTCGTATTTCGTTCACTTTCCCCCCAGGCAACGACGGCCAATGGAGACACGGCCTTGCATTTGGCCGCCAGACGGCGGGACGTGGACATGGTCCGCATCCTGGTCGACTACGGAACGAATGTGGACACGCAGAACGGGGAGGGGCAGACGCCCCTCCACATCGCCGCCGCCGAAGGTGATGAGGCCCTCCTCAAGTACTTCTATGGCGTGCGCGCCTCAGCGTCCATTGCGGACAATCAAGGTGAGTCCTGGGTCCGCCGGAAACTGGGCCAAGGTTGGCCCAAGAATTAGATGTAAGGAGATATTATTCGGAAACATTTGGGATTACATTTTAACTTGAATTTATTATAGTCTGTCTTTCAAATTTCTCCTTAAAGGGGTGTACTTAGTTTCGTTTAATTTAAGTTCCTTAAAAATTACTCATACGACCCGTAATCAAATGAATTTTGTTTTTTATTCTTATTGGTTTTTTGTAAGATATATTTAGTTTCTTTAAAGAGAATTCTGGAATACCTGAACAATTTATATATTCATTTGTTTCCTAATCGGGAATCCTTTTAATTGAAAATATTTGGCAAGGCAACAGTGCGAATGAGTGATGTGTACATGTCGCAATCCATTAGTGTGGAATTATACCAACTATAATTATTTGGAAATAAATATTTGATATTGGTAAACTGTTAATAATACATCTATTTACCTTATCCTTGCCAGATCGCACTCCGATGCACTTGGCCGCCGAGAATGGGCACGCGCACGTCATCGAGATACTGGCCGACAAGTTCAAGGCGAGCATCTTCGAGCGCACCAAGGATGGCAGCACGCTGATGCACATTGCGTCACTCAACGGTCATGCTGAGTGCGCCACGATGCTCTTCAAGAAGGGCGTGTACCTCCATATGCCGAACAAGGACGGAGCCCGGAGTATCCACACCGCCGCCGCCTACGGCCACACGGGCATCATCAATACGCTGCTGCAGAAGGGCGAGAAGGTGGACGTGACCACCAATGTAAGTAAAGGACTATTATCTTTGCAATCAGAACCTAAAGTATTGATAATCTTTCCCAGGACAACTATACGGCCCTTCACATAGCCGTGGAGTCGGCCAAACCCGCCGTTGTGGAGACCCTGCTCGGATTTGGAGCCGATGTCCATGTCCGGGGCGGTAAGCTCCGCGAAACCCCATTGCATATCGCAGCTCGGGTCAAGGATGGCGACAGATGCGCCCTTATGCTGCTTAAGTCTGGGGCCAGCCCCAATCTGACCACCGACGACTGTCTCACCCCGGTCCATGTGGCTGCCCGCCACGGCAACCTGGCCACGCTGATGCAGCTTCTTGAGGACGAAGGCGATCCTCTCTACAAGTCGAATGTGAGTGAGAGAGAAACTACAAACTTAAACCTCTTCTAACAAGCGTTTTACTTTCTTTTCCAGACTGGGGAAACCCCTCTGCACATGGCCTGTCGGTCTTGCCACCCGGAGATCGTCCGCCATCTGATCGAGACGGTGAAGGAGAAGCACGGCCCCGACAAGGCCACCACGTACATCAACTCGGTGAACGACGACGGCGCCACGGCGTTGCACTACACCTGCCAAATCACCAAGGAGGAGGTGCGCATCCCAGAGTCCGACAAGCAGATTGTGCGGATGCTCCTCGAAAACGGAGCGGATGTCACGCTGCAGACGAAGAATGCGCTGGAGACGGCGTTCCACTACTGTGCCGTGGCCGGTAACAATGATGTGCTGATGGAGATGATCTCGCACATGAATCCCACGGACATCCAGAAGGCAATGAACCGCCAATCATCGGTGGGATGGACCCCGCTGCTGATTGCCTGCCATCGGGGACACATGGAGCTGGTGAACAACCTGCTGGCGAACCACGCTCGAGTGGACGTCTTCGATACGGAGGGCAGATCGGCCCTGCACCTGGCCGCCGAGAGGGGGTACCTGCACGTGTGCGACGCCCTGCTGACCAACAAGGCCTTCATTAATTCCAAGTCCCGCGTGGGTCGCACGGCCCTCCACCTGGCGGCCATGAACGGATTCACGCACCTGGTGAAATTCCTGATCAAGGACCACAACGCCGTCATCGACATCCTGACGCTGCGGAAGCAAACGCCGCTCCATCTGGCGGCGGCCAGCGGGCAGATGGAGGTCTGCCAGCTGCTCCTCGAGCTGGGAGCCAACATTGATGCGACCGACGACCTGGGCCAGAAGCCCATCCACGTCGCCGCGCAGAACAACTACTCTGAAGTGGCCAAACTTTTCCTGCAACAGCACCCGTCGCTGGTCAACGCCACCAGCAAGGACGGCAACACCTGTGCCCACATCGCCGCCATGCAGGGATCTGTCAAGGTGATCGAGGAGCTGATGAAGTTCGATCGGTCGGGCGTGATTTCGGCGCGGAACAAGCTAACAGATGCCACGCCCCTCCAGCTGGCCGCCGAAGGTGGTCATGCGGATGTGGTGAAGGCATTGGTTCGGGCCGGGGCCTCCTGTACGGAGGAGAACAAGGCGGGATTCACGGCCGTCCACTTGGCGGCCCAAAACGGACACGGGCAGGTCCTGGACGTTCTGAAGAGCACCAACTCCCTAAGGATCAACAGCAAAAAGTTGGGCTTAACGCCACTTCACGTGGCAGCGTACTACGGGCAGGCGGACACGGTCCGGGAACTGCTGACCAGTGTCCCGGCCACGGTCAAGTCGGAAACGCCCACGGGACAGAGTCTGTTCGGGGAACTGGGCACGGAGTCGGGGATGACACCATTGCATTTGGCGGCATTTTCCGGAAACGAGAACGTGGTGCGACTGCTCCTCAACTCGGCGGGTGTACAAGTGGATGCGGCGACCGTTGAGAACGTAAGTGAAGGATTAGACAAGTCCTATATTTATTTATTTATATTACGGACATTCTTCAGGGCTATAATCCACTCCATTTGGCTTGCTTCGGCGGACACATGTCAGTGGTCGGTTTGCTCCTGAGTCGGTCGGCGGAACTCCTCCAGTCGACGGATCGTAACGGCAGGACGGGACTGCACATCGCCGCCATGCATGGACACATCCAGATGGTGGAGATTCTGCTCGGCCAGGGTGCGGAGATCAATGCAACCGATCGGAACGGTTGGACGCCACTGCATTGTGCTGCCAAAGCCGGCCACTTGGAGGTGGTGAAGTTGCTGTGCGAGGCGGGAGCCTCTCCCAAATCGGAGACCAACTACGGATGTGCCGCCATTTGGTTCGCCGCTTCTGAAGGACACAACGAGGTGCTGCGCTACCTGATGAACAAGGAGCACGATACCTATGGCCTGATGGAGGACAAGCGATTCGTCTACAACCTGATGGTGGTGTCCAAGAACCACAACAACAAGCCTATTCAGGAGTTTGTCCTGGTCTCCCCGGCTCCGGTGGATACGGCTGCCAAGCTATCCAATATTTATATCACTCTTTCCACTAAGGTAAGGGTAGAACTTCAAAGTCCTTATCGCATTTTAAATACTTCATATTTTAAATTTCAGGAAAAAGAGCGTGCCAAGGACCTAGTGGCTGCTGGCAAGCAGTGTGAGACAATGGCCACGGAGCTGTTAGCCCTGGCAGCCGGCTCGGACTCCGCCGGAAAGATCCTACAAGCCACCGACAAGCGGAACGTGGAGTTTCTCGACGTCCTGATCGAAAACGAGCAAAAGGAAGTGATTGCCCATACGGTGGTGCAGCGATACCTGCAAGTGTGTGATGGGAAAATATTTACATATCCTTTAATATCCTTGCAGTCTTGAATAATTTTCAAAATAAACTGCAGGGATATGAATACCTTTAATTGTCTATAATCCTTTAAAAATGTAATTATTCCCAAAACTAAAATGTCCCTTTTTTAATTAGGAACTCTGGCATGGATCTTT
The DNA here is from genome assembly GCA_035045925.1 of Drosophila atripex. Taxonomy (NCBI): domain Eukaryota; kingdom Metazoa; phylum Arthropoda; class Insecta; order Diptera; family Drosophilidae; genus Drosophila; species Drosophila atripex. Next base: position 14,986,298 of record JAWNOP010000070.1, read on the forward strand.
GACCTGGGCTTCGTGGAAAATCCTGCTCCTGCTGGTGGCCTTCATCGTCTGCCCACCGGTGTGGATCGGCTTCACCTTCCCGATGGGCCACAAGTTCAACAAGGTGCCCATCATCAAGTTCATGTCGTACCTCACCTCGCACATTTACCTCATGATCCACCTGAGCATCGTGGGCATAACGCCCATCTACCCGGTGCTCCGCTTGAGTCTGGTGCCCTACTGGTACGAGATCGGGCTCCTGATCTGGCTGAGCGGTCTGTTGCTGTTCGAGCTGACGAATCCGTCGGACAAGTCGGGACTGGGATCCATTAAGGTGCTGGTCCTGCTGCTGGGAATGGCCGGAGTGGGCGTCCATGTGGCGGCCTTTGTATTCGTCTCGAAGGAGTATTGGCCGACGTTGGTCTACTGCCGGAATCAGTGCTTCGCCCTGGCCTTCCTGCTGGCCTGCGTTCAGATCCTGGACTTTCTGTCCTTCCACCACCTCTTCGGACCCTGGGCCATTATCATCGGGGATCTGCTAAAGGATCTGGCCAGGTTCTTGGCCGTGTTGGCCATCTTTGTGTTTGGCTTTTCCATGCACATAGTGGCCCTGAATCAGAGTTTTGCCAACTTTTCGCCGGAGGATCTGCGCAGCTTCGAGAAGAAGAACCGAAACCGAGGCTACTTCAGTGACGGTAAGTCCAGACGTTTGCTTTGCTTTCTCCCGTCTACTACTTACCTACTTTTGGTTTGATTAACTTTATGATTTGGAATGTTTTTGTGCAAAACTTCCTCTTTTGAACGTTCAATGTGTCTTGATAAGTATCTGTGTCTGCCTTGAATGAACAAACCAAACCAAACCAAACAAATCCAATCCAATTTGTGTGTGCTCGATGTTTCACGATAATTAAATACGTAAATAAGAAAAAAAGAACCAACTACAACCACATAATACAACAATTGCATGCTCAACAAGTACAAAAAACAGCCTGAACCTCCAACCTTGATGTCGTAATACCAACAACCCTTTCCTACCCCATTGCTCGACCTTCACTAATATGTATTCTACTCTGATCTGATCTTGAATCCAAACCGAACAGATGACATGCCCACCCCCCGACCTCCGCCCGTGGAGAATTATGTCGATAGTCGCTTCAGCGAATTCCGACGCAAGCACAAGGATGACCGTAAGTCTCCGGAACCGCCTACTCCCCTAGTCACTACCCGTCCACCCATCCCCCTCAAATATATATTCCCGCCTTTGCATGGCCCCTGTTGGGGCTGACCCTTATCCCCTATACGCCCATAACGCCCATACTATACTGCCGATACTACCGGCATTCGAACTCTTTGCGTTGCCGCCTTCGATGTTGTGCGTAAAGTTTTATGTCGTTTGTTTTCCAGTTCTATGGAAAAGCCACAACTCCGCACCCGCTGCTCGAAATCCTTCGCCTTGCTCGTTTCAGTTACTTTCGTTTTGAGGCATGTTCGCGGGAAAGCCATTTTCCGCATCCTTGATGTTGTGGATCTGTGTTCATAGGTATCCATGCGCTAAGCTTTATTTATTTTTCAACTTATTTTATTGTGGTAACTTTTTAATTTATGTTTGTTTTTAAGTTCTATTTCTACTGTGAAAAAAAGAGAAAAAATTAATTAAATTATCTTACCGGTACTCATAGAGTATAGTTTTGTTAAAATTGATTTTATGTTTAATTTTTAGTTTTAAATATGGATATCTTAATAAAATGCATGCCTTATGATTAAACAAAATTTTGAATTATTTATTTTCTCTTAAGTCTCAATGTTTTTAGTTTTAAATTTATAAATATTCGTATTATTATTTTTTATTATTTATATTGTGAATTGTTTATTATTTGATTTATGTCAATGTCTAGCCAAAAACGATACCCATTTGAAAAAAGTGTACAATACTCAAAATTCCAGTACTGCATGTTGATGTTTTACCAAAAGTCAATTCAATCAATCATAATCGATATTACGAAATGCCCGCCTGCCCAGGGCTTTCAGCTTGCGCCGCTTGCCACCACCAAATTCTGCACTCGATATAATCGAAATAATCGAAACCAATCGAATCGAATCGATAACGATACCGCCACTAATACCGATACTCGTATTCGTGAGACATTCGAATTGCTGAGCTGCTGTTGCGATCTGCGAACTGCGAGATGCTGCTTTTGACGTGTTCTATCACTCACCCGCACTCTCCAAAAAATCTCAAATAAAAATTATTAACAAAAAACCACCAAAAAATATATGTAATCTTCAAAGTAATCAAAATAATTTTCAAACTCGCACGAACGCCTGTGCCAAGCCGAACCAATTAAAAATATTCAAATATTTAATCCGTGCAAGCTGCAGCAATGCATACTAAATCGAAAACAATAAAACGAATTAAATAGTTCAGATATTTGAGTAATATTCGGACCCATGTTAGGACCCATGACGCCTTTTCTGGCATTCGAGCGTCTGTTCTTCGCGGTCTTCGGACAGACGACCACCCTGGACATCAATCCCATGCGACACTTGCGTCCCGAGTGGACCGAGGTGCTCTTCAAATTTGTCTTTGGCATCTACTTGTTGGTGTCTGTGGTTGTACTGATTAACCTGCTAATTGCCATGATGTCGGATACTTATCAGCGCATTCAGGTTTGTATCGCCAACCCCACTAATCTGTATTTTCTCTCTCTGCTTTTCCTCTTCCCTCTTTAATTATAATTTTCGTTTTAATTTCCATTGTTTTTTATTGTTAACTGTTGTTGTGTGTGCTTTTGAAAACAACCCCAAACTGACCGTCTAAAATTGTAATTGAATTGGCCGAAACTGCGGTTGGTCAATTGGAAAATAATCGACGAATCACAAAAATATATACATTTAACGACCAACCACTTTCCGGGATGGGCGTCCGTTATCTTTTTATTTTTCAAATAATTTCCACGCCGGCCAATATATGCGTGCTGTCCGGGGGTGTCTTTTTTTTTTTTTTTGTCAAAATCGTATCTGTATCTGGGCCGGGGGGGGAGAAAACGTATTGGTATCCGTAAATGTATCTGTATATATGGGGACTCCGACACAGTGCGCATGCATCCGATTAACTCGTTCGAGTTGCTGTTCTTCGCCGTGTTCGGACAAACGACGACCGAGCAGACCCAAGTTGACAAAATCAAAAATGTAGCCACGCCCACTCAACCGTATTGGGTTGAGTACCTGTTCAAAATTGTCTTTGGCATTTACATGTTGGTGTCGGTGGTTGTGCTAATTAACCTGCTGATTGCTATGATGTCAGACACCTATCAACGCATACAGGTAGTATTGCTAAACGGCGCTTTATAACCTAAATACCTTAAGCTCTTGGCTCTCTATTATTTAATAAACCTGTTTAATATATACCTAAGTTAAGTATGTATTTATATCTATGCTATGTTCCTAATTAACTTTCAAGTCTCTTTCAGCAAGCAATGACTTAAAGAAAATGTTATCCTTTAGATTAAATAGATTTGTGTAGAGACTTTGGCATTATCTGTAAATCCATCAACTGCCCAGACTTGCAACTTCTAGGTTTTTTCAGGAAAACAATTACTTAGCGATCTGAGAGATACCATTTTTGCGCGCCAGCGAAATAGTATCTCAAGGATGGAATCCACCTGCGTCCTAGTGTAGTACAGTGCAGACTAGCTTTAGTGGATTAGAAGTGTTTCCCAGCTTTTGTGACCAGTGTATTGAGCAAGTCCAAGCCTGAAACCAAGTACTGATTTTGTGCATGAATCAAAAAAGTATAATATTTTACATTTAGAAAACAATGCTGCATGTTTATGTGTCTGTGTTTTGTCACTAGGCTTTAAGTCTCAAGAGATATACCAATAAAGTCGTTAGGTTTTGAATGGGAATTTCGTTGTATAGTTTTAAGAGAACCCCCAAGGAATTGCCATTCAAAATAAACGTCTACATTTGTGTATTTCTATTATATAAACTTGATTTTTGCAGCTCTTAAGTTACGTATAAAAAAACTTACCAAAAAAAAAAATGTAAATTCCGAGGCTTTAGCTCACGAAACTCATCTTGTGTATTCCTGTGTTCTTGTTCTTCCCTATATCATGTCTCATCCAAACAACATTCAACATACAACATCGCACACTCCGCAAACAAATACAAAACAATACGAAATATTACGAAAACAAAAAACCTATGAAATACTAGGCCCAATCCGACATCGAGTGGAAATTCGGCTTGTCCAAGCTTATTCGCAATATGCATCGCACCACAACAGCGCCCTCGCCGCTTAATTTAGTTACCACCTGGTTTATGTGGATCGTCGAGAAGGTCAAGGTAAAATCTCAGGTGACAACAGCCGCCTCCCAGCCGCTGTCGCTGTCGCTCTATCTCTCTCGCTCTGTCTATTTTTATCCTGTATCCTGTTCCTGTATCTGTTTCTGTATCTGTTGACTGCGCCACTACCAGAACCGAGTCTGGACGGGTGTAGTTTGCTGACCTTTTCCCCAACCCATTTAAAGCAATTTGGCAACAACCGCAATGAAGTTACCATCACTGTGAATGCTTTAAGTGTGTTGCCCACAAATCGAAACCACCTCTGGCACTTGGCACTACTACTACTTATTTTCGAAAGACAGTAACTAATCCAAAGAATTGTGGCCCTATTGAGCAACTCCCAAAGTAAAATCTAAGGATCATTTACTGCACTGCACTCAAAATATCCGGCACCCTGGCACCTATTTGCTTTTGATGTGATTACCGTTTTTGCTGACTGCGTTTACGTTGTGTCTCTTGTCTTGTATGTGAACTATTGTCCTGTGTCTAATGCGCCTTGATTAACCCCAAAAACCTGCAAATCCCCCAAATCACGCGTTCAGGCACGCATGAAGAAAAAGAAGCGTCCAAGTCTGGTTCAGATGATGGGAATACGTCAGGCCAGTCCCCGAACGAAAGCCGGCGCCAAATGGCTGTCGAAGATCAAGAAAGGTGAGACATGTATGTATCGCTGCAGGGCTACAACCGCCAAACAATCCCAACTATCCGGGATCCAAATATCCCATCTGAAGGGTTTTGTAGCTAACAGCGTGTCAGCCCAAGAGTAACTTTTATTCCTCAAACTTATCTGTCCTATCTCTGCTTTCTATCCTCATATCGCATAACTCATACATAACTCTCTAAACAATCGGCTCGCTCTAGCTCAAAATTCTTTCCGCAACTTTCTACATTCAAAAATCGAGGAAAAAACATCCCAAAATCAAGAATGTGTTAAGAAAACTTATATTCGTAAATAATAAAAGATTATATAAAATATTATAAATCTTTGTAGGGGATAATATTTATTTTTACAAATGTATAAGCTAGTTTTACATTTATTTATTTTTTACCATCTTTTACTCCAAAAATTTGTTTAAATACAACATTGGCAACAGTGCGAATGATTAATTTTATATATATTTTTAAACACTTGCATTTTAATTTTGGTTAAAAGTGAAGGAGAAAACTATGGATATATCATGGATTAATCGTTCGATAATAATCGATTCTCCACCATTATACATCAAAAACTGAGAACAAATATTTTTCCAGAAATTTTCGTATAAATGTTCCCCATTCGAAAATTGTGAAAATGCATGGTGGTACAATATTGACGGCAGTGATTGGCTATCTTGGCCAATTTCCATTCGATTATTGAGAGGAATACCTTCATCAATTTGTAGATCGATTATCTACTATTCTACATCAAAAACAAAGAACAAAGTTTTTTTTTTATAATTCATGTAATTTTTTCCTTTTTAATTGAAAATTGAAAATTGTGAAATCTTATAATGTATGTATATGGTCAATTCAACTGTAAGGGTATATCAACATCGGCTGCGCCCGAGTTTTAGTTTTTCTTTTATGTCTATTCATTTTGTAGCAATAAATAATACACAATAAGTACACAGAAAATAATAACTATTCAATTCTGAGCTATTTGCTAATTTAAAAGAAAATTTTTGGGCACCAATATTACTAGAAACTTTTAAAAGCAAGTCCCAAACTCTGAATAACTCTTGATTTTCGGATATTTTTTTCTCAAACCAAAATTATTTTTCAACAATATCTGACAATATTCTGTAAAATTCCCAGACTCGGTGGCCCTGTCTCAGGTTCATCTCTCACCGCTGGGATCGCAGGCCAGTTTCTCGCAGGCCAACCAAAATCGGATCGAGAACGTGGCCGACTGGGAGGCGATCGCTAAGAAGTACCGGGCGTTGGTGGGCGACGAGGAGGGCGGCTCCCTGAAGGACTCGGATGCGGAGAGCGGATCGCAGGACGGCAGCGGGGCGCCACAGCCGCCGGCACAGGTGGGAAGAAGAGCAGCAGCCGCCATCAAGGCTGCCCCGGAAAACACTAGTGAACAGAAAAAAAAATAAAGCATACACGAGACACACTCTGCACACCCTCTGCGTTTGGATGGCTTATTAAAAACAATTTCGATTGCAGGTCTAAGCTTCAGCCTCTCTCTTCCAACTATCCTTCCTGACTATCTCTATCTCTTCTACTCGACTATCCAAGCGCCTGTCCTTCTGTACTCCTAAGACCTAACTCTAGCTAACTCTAAGGAATCCTACTTCTAAGCCGCACTTGGGGGATCGTTTTCGCAGACTTCAGCTAATCTAAAAGCTTCAGTTAAGCAAACACGAGTACCAAATTAACCCAGACTTTTGGTTTACCTGGAGTACAAGAAAATAATCCTAACGCCCTAGAGTTAAGCCCCTCACTATCCTAAACTAACTTTAGCTAGAATATTGAAATTGTTTTGAGTAACTTTTGAAGCGCATCTGAGCCGAGCCTCGTTTATTTTGATATGATTTTGTGTTGGCGATATATACGATGAACGAAACAACAAAACAAGTTTTCCATATTCGAAATTTTATAAAGTAAGTCAATTGACGGGTCCTTTTTGGACACCGGGCATACGTCCATTTTGCCTTGAAATTTTAAAGCGAACTCCTTAAATTTTGTACTAAGCCGAGATTCCGACGACTACCGATCGACCATAACTTTAATTATAATTACACTAGCTGTAAGTACTTGACTTTGGCTTCACTCGGAGCTTGGGCAAATGGTTTTATAATAATATCTCATGATCTCATTGTTTTTGGGTAATTGTCATGAAACTAAATCCACTTTATTTACTAAGCTTGATTCAATTTTTATAAGAAATGTATGCCTAAAAATTGTTAATTGTAAATAAAAATGTCGTATTTGAAAAAAAAATAAATTCCATGGTTTAAAATTTAACTTAAGATTTAAATTTAATGGAGATTTTGTTGGTTATATGACTGGCTTTATGATTCAGTAGTATAAGACCTCTTTTCTACTTTACCATAATTTTACACAGACTAAGTATTTTACATTTGACATGGTGTAGATAGTTTCTTAGCTGGTTTCACCACCCTTACTGGTAGTTGCTTAGATTGTTGGCTTGAAAGTAAGGTTTCTTGTTTTTCTAAGCCAAAAAATGGGTTTACTAGAACATAAAAATATTTATTTTCTAAATCTAATAACTTGAATAAACAGCTTTATTGTTTTTTAGCTGCAACTATTCAAATCTCTCCCCATAAGAGCGGGAGATTCATGATTAATACTAATTTAATGAAGGTCTGGATGTACTCTCTATGAATAAATTAAAATTCAAAATAATAAAGGTATTAAATCGAATGGATTGTCAACCTGACACAGACATCACTAGCCGATCAGCAGAAACCGCATCGCAAAACTGACCAAGACCAAGGTGTTGAACTTCGAAATTGCACTTTAATTTGGCTTCAAGCTGCAAGTCGGAGTTGTTGTTTCTGGTGTGGCTTTGCCTCGATTCCTCCAGGTTTCACACACTGTTTAAATGTGTTGAAAACCTCAAGTGGTCGAGTGTAGCTGCTGCTGCACTTGTACTCGTATTATTATACATAATTGCCGCCTGTTGTTGCCGTCAGTTGACATTGTAGCAATTGCAGTTGCTGTTGCACTTTGCTTGATATTTTCCAAAGATAAGGTGAACGAAAACTAAACAAGTTCGGCTGGTCTACAGCCTGTGGCCAGGGTTTACTTAATGGCCACAAGCGTGTCAATTTAAGTTGCAATTAGGCAGTTAATAAATTTACTGATTTTGCTGCCCAGATTAGAGTCTAGATGGCAGTCTGATTAATGCCACTTTCGCAGCGATTCGGTAGCTGCCAGCCGTTCCCAGCTGCGTGAGTTCAAATGAATTCATATCGGAGAGTGCAACAAATGAACGATCCAAACGCAATGAGATGCTGGCGATGTTGTCCATCATCCATCAAAGGTACCATTTCTGACCAGGAAGCATCCGGGCAACATGCAACATGTGTGTGGTGTGTTGGCACAGCAGGTGACATTTCCAGGCCAGATCAGGAAAATGTAAATAAATGAGCGGACTGCGGACAGCGGACAACGGACGACACCCATATGGACACCCATATATGAGCACCGGCAACACGAAGCTGTTGCAAGTTGTACCTGGCTTGTTATGCCCATGTTGCTGTTGCTTTGATATACAAAACACTTTTTCATATCGAAATTTGTGATAGGCCGTGATTAATGACGAGCGACACAAACACTTAATTTGACGCCAGGCCCGTAGCTGGCGCCTTGAGGAAACGGCAGCGATCTCGACTCAACTCGCTACACTGCACAAAAAAATGTATTATAAATGATTATTTATTAATAGTTGTAGCGGTTATATTTCTTCATAAAAACGTGTTAAGAAACTATACAAAATCTAGTGGTATAATTATTATTTCAGTGTAAAGTAAGATTTGGCTGCTGGTCCACTGGCGGGAGAAACAATAATCTCGGGAAAGATTAATTATTGTAATCACATCAACAGCAGAGCCATGCGAACGGATTTAGACTCGGATTCGGATTCAGACTCGAAAATGGGAGTCACAGCAGAAACGAACACGAAAATGATCAATGATCATCGCACCGTTCTCTGTTGATTTTTATAGCGAACTCCGATCTTGGGTCTGGGTTACACATTTCATTGGCTAATCAAGATGCTAATTTGAAGAAGATTAATTTGTGTGCGAGTTTCTGACTGCCTGCCAGGCATGGCCAAACAGATACCAACGGCTAAGCCGGAGAAAACTGAAGGCTTATTATTAATACAGGCCAACACAGCCCCCAGAGAGATGTGTCTTGTATTTAATTAAATATATCCACCATGCACTAAACGAAAATTTTGTTAGCCAAGATTCCAAAGAACGTTGCCTTCTAAATATTCTGTTAAATGCAATACAAGTGTTTCTTTCAGTGCTTCAGCCATTTAGAGTTACGGATGAGTGTTGTGTTGGCTTCGCAGTGACATGCAGATTAATTGAAATTTTATGAGTAGCGCAGACGTAAACAATCAGCGAGACCACCTTTGCCAGCCCCTAAGGTCATAGGAGCTCCACTAAGACGCGGAGCCGGAGATCGCGCGTATCCAGTGTCCAACCCCGCTAACTGGCTAGCTGGCGGTGCAGCTTGGCGTCGGACAGCTGTTGCTCACCCCGTGGCCAAAAGCAACTTGCAACCTTATGAAAAATAGCAACCAGCAACCAGGCACAGTGCACGCGACCCTTGGAACGTGTGAAAATATTGATTTCTTTAGCTTTCTAGTTTGTTAAAAAAATGCGTAATATCTAGGTAGTTTTTAAGACCGAAATAATAGACAAAAATATGTATATTTTAATAGATTTGGCAGACTTCTTTGATTTATTTTTAAAGCTTTTACTTATTATACTGCTACCATATAAAATCAGAATTAAATTCTTTTATTGTAACCACTGTTCCCTGAGATCCTGCTGACGCGATCGCCACGCTAATTGATAGACTGTGAAATTATTTAACAACGCCGGGAAAGTGAGCTAAGGAATCGGCGACGGCCCCGAAAGGAGCTTCCAAGCGTGGCCAGTTGGGTCAGACCAGGTCCGATGGGTTTCGGCCCGGTCATCAAGCTGGCGGTCGGCACTTTGTTTGGTCTTGCACGAGAGCATTTGGGTTTGGCCCCTGGCCACACATCCACATCTGGTCTTGGTGGTGGTCTTTAAAGTCTAAGTGAAAAGTGTTAAAAACCGCGATTCACGGCTGGCAGACAAATGAGCAGCGCTTTTTGACATTTGCGAAATTTGAAATGTCAGCCGGGATCGGGAGAGTGACTCTCTTGACGAAGGTCCCGGATGGGAGGTCCCGGATCCCGAGCCGGATCCATATCGGATCGCCAAAGGTTTTATTTTTTTGGCGAGGGGAGAGAATTTAAATTAAAACCCAGGTGAAAGGTTATTAATTTGCAAGTGGAACTGGGGCGTTGCTCGGCTCATTGTTAATATTCGGATCTCCACTCATTTGGGTTAATGCTGATGGCACTTTGACAGGGACTCCGGGGCGTTGATGCCGCAAAAAATGGCAATGACAGAGATGCGGTTTATTTAATTAATAGGCATACTTAGTGAAAGCTGGCTTAAATGACTTAAGAAGATATTTTTTGAAGAGTTCTTTTGCTATAATAATTCATACAATATAATTAAAAACAAAAATCTGTTCATCTTGTATTCGTAAGCATTTAAAAATTTTATTTATTATAAAATCTTGTAATATTTATAGATCCATTAAATACGGTTTCCCACAATCTTGGAACCCCTATCTCTTAGGCTTCTTCTTAACTTCAAGTTTCTGCAGCTGAAGTGTGAAATCATGGATCGGAGTTGCCTCTGTTGAACCCCGAGAGGACCCTTGGTCTAGCCCTGGGCCAGGGCTTGGGTTAATTCGATACCACTACGATAGGTAGCCAGGCGAAATGGCAACGAGCCGTGGCCATTTCCACTTGGTAACGGTAAGTAGGAAAATTCAAAAATTCAACACGCACGACACACAAAATGCACGTGAAAAAATACAGAAAAAAACCGAATGGAAAAATAGGCAACTTTGTGACCATAACTTATGCGAAAATGATTCGATTTGGAGGCGTAAAAAATGCAGATACCCCGTGCAGAGCTACCCAATAATGGTCTCTCTACCGAAGAAGCTGTGAAAGTTGCACTGCGACTTGCGGGAGAAAGAGTGTGGCGACGGGCCAAATTTGTAGAAAATTGAATGCCACCTACCCATCATCAGCGTCGTCTTCGGTAGCCAGATATGCTGGAAGAGACAACATCTGACCACGTAGGCGGCACACGGATGCCAATGTGTAATTTTTGTGAATTTATTTTATTTGGCAGTCGCGTGGTTACAAAGTGCACAAAGAAAAATGGTTTAAAAAGTGTAAAAAGAAGCATTAAATATTTTTTAAATGTTTGAAAAAAGTTACTTATATTATGTATGCTTTTATGAACTTTTGTTCTCTTCTGAAAAGAAATGAAGTTAAATTTTTTTGGCAAGATTTTCGTCGAGTGACTTCAAAAATCAGTAAATAGCATCTTCAGTAACAACAGCAGAAAATCACAGAAAATAATTGGCAAGTGGTGGGAAAGATTTCTCCCTGGGCACTTCGTCTAATTGAAATTCCCATGCTCATCGCTCAGCGCCTCTAATGGGCGACCCCAGCTGCCACACACACAATCTGAATCTGGCCGGGCCAATTTGAGCCAAATCGCACAACAACACGCACTTTTTGGCCAAATGCACGCACTCTCATGGTCTAGAAAAGCCAAAAGGAGTGGGAAATGGTAATGCCAGTCGTTGTCCCAGCCACCAGGACTAAAAATGCTGGACTACTGGACTGTCTGACTCTGTCTCTGGTTGCATTCAACGGGCTTTTTCGGTACTTTTAATTGTCAGTGACAGTACATGCCCCCTCGCACTTGCAACAGGCTCGGATCTGGTGCGATTGCGATTGCGAAATGGTTCTCATGTGACCCGAGATTTTAATGCTGCTAACGAATTTTAATTGGCCACTAAATGATTTTAATTGTGCCACTGATGTTGGCCATAAGTTACATGGCAAATGGCTGGTAATTCTAGATTTCGCTCTGCAGATTATTTTCGAAAATGGGGACTTTAATCAAGGAGTTCAGTAGAGGAGATTCTATATGGCGATTTGTGGAATAAACTGAATTATTTAATTCGATTTTAATGTTTTAAAGCTAATATGTAATCTTTTTCAAATAAATTCTTAAATGCCAATCAAACACGAATGCCTAAAGTACCCTCTATTAGCAATCAATATGATAATGTTGGAATACATTGCCATCTAGGGTATGAAAAACTGAGAACAAAAAAAAAACAAAGAACAGAAAAATAAACGATCAACGCCAGCACAGGTCCTCATCAGAGATTGCTCCGCATCCGCAGCACATCCGCACCAGCATCCGCGTCGGCGTTCTCGTCGCCGTCTTTCATTTCCTTTGATCTCGTAGCGCCGATCAAATCGATCAAATGTAATTTTCGCAGCACGAACGTGCGGCATGGCAAAAGGAGTTGGCCCAACTACGAGCGCCAAGTGTTGGCCCTCTGTGGTTCTTGCTTTTGTTGGCCTGGCCAAGTACATTTACACCAATTGCACTGATCGATCTGGGTGTAAGTTATATGCCACAGCAGCCCCAGCCGCAGCCGCAGCAGCACCGTGCCAAATTCTTAATAGTTGCGGGCCTACTATGAGAGCGAACGACGAGGGGCCCAAAACCGCCAACACTCGGATGGGCCAAGAGTCGAGAACCGAGAGTAAACAGCCAGCGACAGGGCCAAGACCATCACGATGGCGTTTTGTGGTTATTCTCCGACTGGGAGTCCACTCCAAATCAGGGCTACACCTTCCAAAAATTGACGATTGTCTTTGTATTTAAAACTCTTATTATAAAAATGTTGAAAGATAACTACGATTTTTGTTTTGTTAAATGAAGGTCAACAATATTTTATCTACATATGTCTAAAAAGACAAAAGCTTTTTTCCAGTGCAAGAATAAAACTTGGACGTTGGCGGTTTTGCTATAATTAAGGACTTTGGTGTAATTTGTACACCTATTTAGGATCGCGTTGATTACAGGCCGGCGTTTTATTGCTTTTGACACCTAAAGGGAAACCGGCTTGGGCCAGCTCCCTTCCGCCTCCCTCCCATCTTATAGTTGGTCCGATCCCCATGCCCAGCATCCCTTCTCCCAAAGATCTGGCCCATTTGGAAGCTGTGCGAAGAGCACTACTCCCGGCCGAGAAGAACAGATCCCTCGATTGGCGCACTGAAGTGGATTTATTGGCTGACGTGAGAGTTTAGCGTTGACGGCGTAGAACAAAAGGAATCGCCAGTTGACTTAGGTCCAGGGGCAGTCATCCCGGATCCGAATCGCTCTTCCGGGTGAACTCTCACACTACACCGGACATCCTTTTATTAATTCGCACGATCATAGCTTTTTATGTTTATTTTAAATTGTACTAAAATCACCTGAGGATCGGTGGTTCAACGGTTGAATTCTCGACTCCGATGCGAGGGGTTCGGGTTCGATTCCTGGGCGAAGCAACTAATATTTTTTTAGTTTTAAGTGCCATAAAGTTTAATAGTTTTAGGACAAATATTTGATAACAAAAACTAAAAAAAAAATATATATATTAAATACTATCTTACGAAATTTATTTTATTAACTTTCTTTTCCACTCGTCCTTGTTCCTTATGTTTAGATGAATTTTCGTTACTTTCACCGAAGCATCGGTGGTTCAATGGTAGAATTCTCGCCTACCACGCGAGTGGTCCGGGTTCGATTCAATTATTTTTTTTTTAAATACATTACTCTAGACAATAGTAAAGTATTTGCATTAAACTTATTTTTTGTGTAAACAAAATCCCCTTAAATAAAATCGTTATTTACTAACCTTTATAAAGGTCAATTTCAAGGCCATTCAGTCTAGTCCATGATTGCCAGACTAAATTAAATACCAGACACGATTCACATAATTCATTATCGCATTTGTATTACCAAATCTAAAATGGTAATTTGTCTGGGCCCGAAATAGTGGTCTACTAAAATTATAAATAATTTGTCAGCAATTTGCCAAAAAAAAAAAAAAACAAGAGATATTCTGGCGGCATTATCGCCGGCAATTAGTTGCCAATGGCCACTGAAAATTTGAATGCATAAAGTCTGGCGTGGGCCGCGAAATCAGATGGCGTCGATGGTTATCGCCGCGAAAAACAATCGCCGTCGACTGACTGACTATTGAAAGCTTTTGTCGTCGCTAGTTTCGGGGGCGTTTCCAGTGCCGGATTCCGGATTCTGCGAAATTCCGCCCCCACAAATTCACGGCTTTTTGGACAAATTGCTTTGACACTTTTCCAGCGAACGGCTGTTTTGCAGGAGAATGAATGCTGGTTATTGGGGATTGGAGTTCTTTCTTTTTTGTTGTTGTAGTTCTCAGCGGGTGAGCGCCGTTAAGTCCGACTTCGACACTTGAACGCATGCGCGGGCAGCTTGAAAAATTGCGGATATGTCACACGACTTTATGGCTATATAGAAGAAATCCCCCAGATCCGGCAGACCCGGCAGACCCAGCAGTTCCAACAGCAGCAACAGAAGGAGCAACTGCAGCAGTCGCTGCCCTGTCTCCGCGGGCGAATGCTAAATCATCATAAAAATGTTGCAAATCGCAACAGGACTTGCTTCGCACTCATGCCCCCCTCAGTGGCCCCTTCTGCATGTACCTATACACCTTTACCTTTACCTGTTTCTGATCCGTTCTGTTCTTTTTTGTTCTGAGCTGAGCAGGGCTGGGTTGGGCTGGGCAGGTCCATGACAACTGGTTGGGTTCTGGACAAAATATTCCTGATTACACTTGGTGGGGCGATGGCACAGTGGTGTTAGGTGGGACAAAAATTATAGATATTTTATAAGAATTTCTAGAAACTATTAGGCTATGATAATAAAATACTTTAAGATAATTAAACACGTAGCAAATCTGGAAAAAAAGTGAATGTTGATTCTGAGTTTGAGGATTAATTTTTAAACCAATTTTGTCATTAGCATAAAAAGTGGTTTGAGATTAATGAAAACCAGTTCAGAACCCGTTGATGCTAAGCAGTTAAATACAATAATCAGTCAGTAATTTATTTTTTATCCAGTCTAAGCAGTGATTGTGCAAAGCTAAAAATTGCTCATCAAATTGTGCAATCATTTTATTATCATTATTTGTTTCAATTCAATAATGGACATGGATAAAATATGCCATCAGATTCAATATTGAATCTGAACCCACTGTGCTGGCTGTGGTCTTCCACTTAGTACGCATTCCTGCTGCTCACTTACGGCAAATGACAAGACGATTTCACACCTCGGGGAGTCTTCGCCCATGGGCTCTATGGCTCCTCTCGCTTCTATAACCCCCTGCCCACCATGTGGTACCTTTGTAACGACTTGTACTAGAACCACTTCGTGTGCAGAAAACCTGACAGCCTCCCAAAGGAATAACCACTGTAGATTATGAGTGCACGGTGTGGCTTGCTTGATTCGCCCCTGGGCTGGAATTGCATAAAAGTTATGTATTAGCGCTTTTATTGGTGAAATGCACATGTTGCATGCCAACTGCTCATCTAGGCCGGCTTCATTCCGATATTGATGTGGGCAATTAAATCAAAATGTCTTCGAGGGGTTCTTAACGCATGCCATCTGTAGGAATGATCGAGTATTGGCAGGGACTATCGCTTAGCAGTGGGAATAAAAACTTGGCTAAGTAGTCTTAATAAATAGTATATGGCAATGGCCGATTTGCGAAAAAAAAAACAGGGAGTTATCAACAGTTTGAATGAAAACGACTTCAGGCTGAAATGTAATTTTCCAATGAGATTCTGAAACACAAAGAAAAAAATACACTTTACTCTTAATAAATATATGTAAGTTATTTTTATTTGCTTTAATATTTAACTGCCAAGGCTATGGAGATTATATAGGGCTATAAGATAATAAATATATGTGTTATAAAATTTAAAAAAATTAATATCTCTGTGTGCATTTTTTGATTTCAACCTTGGCGGTGTTGCTTCTCAGCTCCTCACTTCAATCAGTAATCACAAAATTTGCTGGCCAGCGGAATGAGGGGAATCAAAACCTGTACCCCACGTTTGGCGGCAACTTGGCAAAGGCAACATGGCCCGCTCCCGAGCCCCAGCTCTGCCCCACTCCGCACCCACTTACGTGTATGCCACGGCCGGCATCCTTTGAGCCTTTTGCCAAATTACCGCGCATTTAATTTCCACTTTGATGTTGCATGCGGCAAGCAGTTTGCCAGCTATGTGTCGGGTATTTTTTCTTTCAACAGAGAGCAGAGCAGCAGCAACCAGCACCTGAAAAACTCAGCAGCACCGAAATCCGATTTGCATGTAAATTTTCCAGCTCATCTCGTGCGTCGATTTTGTGGACGCTGCTGCTGCTGTTCGCTCATAATTACGGCCCAAAATTGAAGTTTGATTTCGTTTCTGGTGCTTTTTTGGGGCTTGACTAAAGTTCAATTGTGTGTGGGCCAGAATTTATGGACACTTTTGATGGCAGAGACTTCACAGTGCCCGTGGCCATGTTCGACGATGTCGGTTGTATTTTGCTGTTTTCAGTTTTCGATGCTGGATGCTGGATGCTGTGCTGGATGGTGGGGCCACAGCTCCAAGCCGTTGACAACATGTTGTTGGCGCATTTCGAGAGGTATTATGATAATTTTATGGCAAATCATTTTGTTTACAATTTTACAGGCCCCCCGATAGCGGCACGCCCAGACTAAGACCGTTGTGTGGGCGGTACACTGGCATTGCTGCCAATGATTATCGATTTTACATGCCAAATTACAGGTTGCTAAGCCCAGCCGTGAGTGTCAATTTAGATAAACATTTGATCTTTTGGAAGCAAGGTGATTTTGAATATGTTTTTCAATGGATAACAGATAGACTGATTTAGTAGGGGATTACACGAAGTTTTCTATCCTAAATTACAGCTTTAGACTCCAAAATTAGTTTACAAAGTCTATTGAAGACGAAGCCAATTGGCTGACTTTGTGTAGACGAAACCCGTCGGTGGATCATCGCTAGACTTTCTGCGTTTCAAGTACAACCAACTCACTCCACCTCCGTAATAACTCAGTCCGAAACCGGCCTAAAAAGTGGGCAGAGCCATAAAAAGATTCACTCAAAGTTGGGCCAACAAAAGCAACTACCCAACAAGTACTCCACCAACTGGTGGTTGCGATCTGGTTTCTGCTGCTTACTGGCTTTCTCGGGTTTTCTGGCTTTCTGCCTTTTTAGCCCGATCGAGAGGGAGGTCTGGTCCAACACATTGGCTTTGGGAACGAGCGCTAAAGAGCTGCTGATGCTGCGGCTGGTGGTGATTCCGAAACGAGGCTGAAGAAGCCTCCCGCCCGAAAGACTGCAAACCAGTTTCAAAACGAGTTGCTGGCAAAGTCTACAATTTGTTGGTATTTTCGTTTTTGTCGGTTTAAGCTTTTGGCGAGCTGAACGAATCAGTGCCAATGAGGCAGCGATAGAGATGGAGCTCAAGAAACGCCCACAGATACAAAAAAAAAAAGAAAAAAGTGTAAGACTGTTCGTCGAGGAAAATGGCTGCTTGAAGTCTTCCGAGGGGCTTAGTGCAATTACGTTTCAATAGCGATCTCTAAATCGATGCCAAGTAACTAGAATACAATTTGAAATCTAAAATGCATACAAAAATGTTAGATGTACCGAAAATTTTCCCTCATCTTGGTATCAGTTTTCCTGCCCGGAATGCCATTGAAGCGGAAAGCCGACGAAGAAAATGCCATTCAACCGAAGGCATGCAATTAATTTTACTAAAATTACGTAGCTCCATTTGTGATATCCCTAAAATGGGATTAACCACACATCCCTGATGGATGGATGGCTCGGATCTGTGTGGTTTTTCACACTTTTTTACTTCACGCCTCCGTGCACTTGCCCTTATCCCCGGCGTACCCCGAGTAGGCGTGGCCTGTGTCATTTCCCCGGCAATTTGGTTCGCTTCTCCGGGGCCTGAGAGTCTCGTCTAATTTCCCGCTGGAACTTTCTTCGCAATTAAGCACGCTTTCTGCCCAATTTTTAACCACATCCCGATGTAAAACGATGCCACATGTGTCCAGCCGACTCGCATTGTGTGAACGTGTATCTGAAAGAATAAGTATCTGTGACTGCACGTTAAGCGGCAGATCGGTTTTGGCTCGCTTCTCACTCCAAATCTCCTTATGCATTTAAGGCGATTTATCCACTTTCTCAGCATACATACATTCTCCTGCTTTTGTTTTTTAACAAATATGAAATTATCTGAGCTGTCTTAGGTACATGGGGGAAGCATTCGTTGTGGCTTGCATGAAATTATTTTGAATTTTCTCTGGTTGTTACGGCTACAAATGTGAGAGGTTGTAACCTGACGGAATACGTATTCTCCTTTCTCAAGAGATTTAAATTAGTTCCTTGCCAAATACTATATATTGGATTTTCATGATCTGAATCTCAGGATTTCCCTTTCGAATTCCCAAAACAAAAAAATTGGGTTTGCTCCACCGCCAATTTGCATACCAATTTCACTGGCCGTATGTCAAAAATTGTGAAAGTTTAATATAGAAAATATTTCTGTTCCAGACCCTGTCCTCCATCCTGGGCCCCCCACTTTCCGGCCACCTCCAATGGCAGGCGAATGCCAATCCATTGACTGACAAGGACAAGTCGTGTGCGACAGTTGACAGCTGCTGCCTGCCGGCTGCCACCGTTTGAATCTCTCCTCCGATCCTGGGTGGTCTCCACGCCGCCACGCAGCCACGCCGCTACGGGATGCCCATCAGTCCCCCCCCGGATGGGTGGTGGGCACCGGCCAACGAATGGCGCCAAGCGGTGCTGGACAAATGGCAGGGGATGGCTGGACGACTGCCACTGATGAATTTATGCGGAAGCTGCGATGAGAAATGCATTTTTCATAATAAATTGAAAGGTGGGCGGGGAGGAATGTCCGCCACTGAGGAATATGAGATTTTTCAATTAATATTTATATATTACAGTGGAAATTGGCTATCTATGTAGACCTGTCACAGGTTTATTAATGGAAAAGTATGATAAATAGAGTAGAAAAACATGACTTAGAAAATAGATTATAACAAGAAACAAACAAATATATATTTTTATTTAAATGGTTTATTATTACTGTATTATTTTAATACTCTCTATTTACGTATCTCCGGTAGTGAGCAATAAATTTCCAGCAGAGAGAAAACAAACTGTCAGACATTTTTATCAGCAATTAATCGTGTTAATCAAATGCCTTGTCAGCATCATTTACCAAGAAACGAATTTACGTAATGCCCGGCGATCCATTACGTCTAACAAGAGTTGAGTGAAAAGCTCTTTCGAAACGCCATAACCGATGGCCAATCAATCAATGACAGCGACCTCAGACGAGGTTCAATTTAAAGCCAACTTAGAAACTGATTGCAATGCATTTCAAAAATACTCAAATACTACACAGTCCACACTCCATACTCGAATACTCGAAACCGTAAAAATTGTTGAAATTAAGCGCACGAGTCACCAACATGATCACAATGGCGTGAAAACAAGTCAAAGTTGAGTTCGGTGGTGACTGCGTGACCGAAGATTGGATGTGGGTATGCACAGAAAGAAAAAATTTTGACTTTTATGTAAGAAATATTTAACTCCAAGTGCTGAGGAAACTGTCCAAAGCCACTACCTACCAAGTCTTTATTTCTAAATTATTTTAATATGAAAAATGTTTACTCTGTATTGTTTCGAACCTCAAAATTGGGCAAGAAGGGCTTTGGTTTTAAAAAGGTTTTCCATGCTCGTGCCATAGAAAGTTGTCGTCCTTATCGGGGCCCTCTCATCTCCAGTTGTCATGTCAACGCTTCTGATTCCGATTTCTGGCTGCATTCCACACATGTCACATGGCCCTAAAGCTGAGACTGAGACTGTGCCGCAGATTGATGCCCCCCGGCACAGTGGGATACTTTGGTTACTTGAACACTCGGATTCTTGGCCCGGCTTTGGTTAACTGATGGCTTGTGCGGCTGGCAGCTCCTCAATGTCAGCATCAGTCGACCAATATCATCAACCACGTCGCAGTCGTCAGCGTGATTAATTTGCTGGTCTCGTAACATGTAACTGCCAACTTTGGTGGCTCTTCTTTGAGCCACTTTGGGTCGTCCCCGATCTTAACCCTTTTGCTCTGGGCCTGTCTTACCTTCTTACTGACTGCCGCTGGCTGGCTGGCTGGATGGCTGACTGGCATTTATTAAATGCGGATTTAGTTAATGGGTTATTTTTGGTTGGATGTCGCTGTCTGGGCCATAAATCAGACGCCCGAAGTGCGGGTCTCGGTCAGGGCTTAGTCCGTTAATATGCAATGATTAAAGGTGTCATTTGTTATGGCTTCGGAAATGGATTGAACAATGCCACAGATTGTCAAATGACCTGTGATTCAGCATTCATTTTTGGTATCTGTAAACATGTGCAAAAATATTAAAGTCAACTTTAAGACGGAATTAGCTTTAAATTCATTTTAAAAGCATAAAACGGTTTAGAAAAGTGGTTTATTGATGAACAGATTGCATTTAATAATATATAAAATATGTATTTGATAAGAAAATATCCTTCTCGTATAAAATCCTTTATCCATAATATCCAATAATTAATTATCCAAAAATGACACTGCAAAAACGGAAACAATTTGTCGAAAGGCTCGCCGAGTTCGCAAACAATGCAATGTGAATTTCATTTATTAAGGAGCCGATATGCCAAAATAATATTTAAAATTAATGCGGGGACAGACTTTTTTTTTTAGCAACTGCTGCACCCACATGCCGCTCTCTTCACACCTGCTCGCGGAGATCGGAGAAAGGAGTGGGCGCTAATGTCGACATGTGGTCTTGGCCAGGTTTCCCGCTGCGATGCAGTTGTTGGCCGGAATCTTACCCACAGACACTGTGTGTCCAAAACAAAACGACGCCGCTTTGTCTCCTGTTTGTCTGAAGTGACAGGATACAAGGCAAAACACAAACAGGAAGACAAAACAAACCAAAAACCCAGAATGCGGAATGGAGAATCGAAAACCCAAGTGGCAGTTTTTATGCCCAGATATATATTCATAAATATCACTAGCCATAAGTAAGGCATTTTTATGAGGTCCTATGCTGCCAAGATTCATTACAACAGGGGTCAAAATAATAGTAGTGATTTTATAGGATTTCATTTAATGTTTATTTAAAAAAAAATGTTATTTATCGTAAAATTTATAAAACAAACCGAATAATAGCCCCTATAGCCTCCAACCTAGACCATGAGCTATTATCCTGACCGCAACTGTAGGCCCACACTCACGCACCCCTAGACATATGGAATATCCTTACAGGATATTTACTTTCAGCTTCTTTGTTTATTAATGACTTCGCTTTGGGCCTCATTGTCTGGAGATGCTGCCGAGCACATTGTATGCTCTTTACCGCCTCCCAGTTGTCCCGTTTGAGTCCTGTTTGAATTTGGCCGCTAAATTATCGGAAATAACGATGCATTCGGGTTGTCCACTAACGGTACCCAAAGGCTACTGTGCGCGCGCCTCTTTTAACTTGGAATCTTTATTATCCTTTGCGGTTCGGAAGGAGTTCCCATTTCCCCAGGGTGAAATCTTTGTGAATCAAAGTAAATACTGGTAGCAAGTGGTTGCTGGACGTGGTCTATACATAGGTGTGGGAAAAAAGGATGTAGGATAAATTTAAAGATGTTCTTAATAAATGTTCTAAATTAAATTGAAATATGTTGATACCTATTCTTTTTTTAGCAGTAGCCCTTCCTTTAATTCCTCCAAACAGTCCCCACTTAATGCATAAATTTCAGGTGCTACTAAGTTGTATAATCTACATTTATTATGAAACACTTCAACAGCCTTCAGCTACCTTCATTGATTCCGCAAGGAGACAAGAAAACAAATTATGAAAAATATACAAGTTGGGTTAGCCTTCTGCGTTTTGGCCCTTTATCGGGCTTATCGTTTACAATTTATCGGACCGCGGAGACCTTTGGTGTCAAATTTTGGTGTTGACCACATGGCCGCGTACATGGCAATCAACGCCAAATTATTTCTTTTGTGTGCCACCGCAGAACGCCCCACTGGAGTGGCGGAGTGGTGGCATCCTTCCTTGGCTGCCACAGCTGCCCCGGCAATTATTTCAGGTAGTCCTCTGTCTATGCTATCATTTTTGGCTTGGGAGGATATCGAACGGTATAGCAGCACTGACACAAATATTTATCAGAGTAAAATAAATTATACTCTTTATTCTACTAAGAATCATTGGGGGAAAGACCTTTCCGCTCAGTGCAGGGGGCAGGCGACAGGTTACATTTCGGAGGCGACACCTTGCGCCATCGTCGCCCGGGTAGATTACCACTGTAAATATTATTAAGTACGATTACAATCGCTCCGGCTGTCGGAACCGTTCATTAAAATTATTATACTGTACAGTGCCCTATCGTATCAGATTCCGTGTTTGGGCCAAGTTTATCCAACAATGTTGCGTATGCGCAGTGGAATCGCATCGACTGGGGATCGTCTGATGATCGTCCCTCTCCTCAGAGCCCCGGGTTGACATTTTACGCGTAATTGACAAGCTTTCTGGGCCTTGCTTTTATGCGGCATTTAAACCAACTAATTGCTGACCAAAATACAGCGTTTTCCCGTCGATGTGAAAAGTTATTCGGCGCTGTGGGTTTTTTTGTGTCATGTTTAATTATTTCCACATTTATGTAAATAGTTGCTCCCTCGGGCTGGGTAGCTCCCCAGCTACCCAGACACAGTTATGCGGACAATTAGATACCCGAAATTGTTGCGTGTGTTTAGGTGCGCGTGAAAATAACAAACAAAAAAGTTAATAGACAGGGCCAGAAAGTGCTCAGAAGAGAAACCCATTCAGAGTGTCCCGGTTCAGGGGCCAGTGAATTCGTAAATTATTCAACAAACTGTCACGCAATATTCCGAGCCACCTCCCCCCCAAAAGACAGAAAAAAAAGGAAAATGTTTAGAAATCAAAGCGAAATCGTTTACCCCGATTCAGACCCCACACATTTAGCCAATTGATTTGGGCAGCCCAACGAATTGAAGATAAATCCACACACGCACCAGTACCAGTCGAACAATTTTTGACAATTAGCGGCGCTTTTCATGTCCATCTTGGATCGGGTGGTGCCAGAGGGTGCCTGGGGGTCAGAGGGTCAGGGGCTGGTCCCAATCGAGGTCTCCGTCATATTGACAATTTAAGCGCAAATTTGTTTCAACATTCAGCGGCTCGTCTGCGATTGAAAGCTGATTTCTGAATGCCCCCCAGCACCGCAAACGGAATCCACGCAAATGTATTTCCATTGTTCACAAATCGAATTGCGCCGAGCATTTTTGACATTTAAATGACATTTGAATTGGGTTAGAAAGCTTATGAGTGTCGGCCAAGGCTTTTCGGCCAAGTAAAGACTACCAAAGTGTGATCTTGTTGAGAGTCACACAAGTGCTAAAAGACCTTTAAATATTACTCCTGAAAATATTCCAAAAATTCTAGTATAAATGTAATGCTCAGATATATTCATTTCCCTCCATTGACGCATTCAGAATGACTCAAAAAATTGCACAATGATTCGTTCGAAAATAAAAATCAGCCAACAAACAAGTTGATGGGAATTCATCGTAAAATCTTAAGCCATAAAAATTTTACGCAAATTGTTGCCATTGAAGGCTGGAATGAGAAAAGCAAGAAGGCCCGAACCAAAAAGAGAAAGGATGCGAGTCGCAGATGGCATAATGAATATTATCAATTTCTTTTGAAATTTACTGCCAAAATGCTTAAGCATGGCGTCGATTTGCTTAAAGAAATTCCATTGGTCCGATCGAACAGAAACCAGAAGGTCTTCTCCCCCATAAGAGATCAAAGAAAAGCCACACAGGGCGGGGGCTGGGGCTCAGAGACAGAGGCTGGGTGGATAATTTTCAATTTTCCACAATTACAACGATCGGACGGGAAGTGATTTTGAGGGCGGTTGGATGCTGCGTGTTTGGCACAAAGTGCAGATAAAATTAATTAAAATTTAATTCAATTCAATTCACTTGCGACGGCGCAAACACAAAGAGATTTATCGCTGATAAACGCGGCTAGAATGGGTAACTATTGGCGGTCGAGGGAGTGGGAGGTAGTGCTGGCTGCGGACAAGATCAATGGATTGGCTGGCTGGTAAGTACATAGTTGGTGGTGGTGTTGGCTAGCCGGGATCAGTGCGGTTGATGCGGTGGCCGGCCGGGCCCTGCCCAGTCCCCATAGACCCAGAGAGTGGTTGGACTGGCGCAATGGATCACGCTGTTGATTAATTCCCTGTTGTTGGCTAGGCCGGCCATTAAAATGCCATAAAATTATTAATTAAGCAAGTGCACTGGGAAAAGCCACTTGCCAGATTTATGGCCCAGCAGCGGCGGTCTGCGATAAAGTGGAATGGAATCAAATCGTATCGCCTTGGATCGAATTGAATTGTGGCCGTGCCCGGACCGTTCCGTCCAGACCAATGGAAAATGCTTTTCATTTCATTCCGTACTCCGACCTCCCCGTTCAGTTGCAGTCGCATTTTCCGAGTGCCGCCTCAAGCATTATGGATTTTTAACGAGTTTTCAATTTATTTGCGCGCCAGTCGCGGAAAAATCTTTCGAGGGCTTTTCATACAGACACTCGACCATCATCGAGTGGCTTTTCTTTTCTTTATTTCGACTTTCCAGAGGCCTGGTCATGTGGATACGAAAATATCTTGGCATCTTGTTTATTTCAATTTGAAAACCGTCCAAGGAGCTGTGGACTAGTCAGGGAATCTTTCTTTTATTGTTTCTTTATTTTAAAACAAAATTTAATTGAACTTAGGAGATCTATCATAGATTTCTTGATGGAAAATGAGAAACCAAGCCTTGAATTTCTGTATACTTTCTATATAGACTATAAAAATAGGTTTATGGGCTTCTCAAGAGCAAGATACTTAACTAGTTCTTAAAATTGATATTCTTTTAAATTAAAGAATATGAGCTATTACCAAAATCTCATACAATTCAGAACCAAATCCTACATATCAGCCTTGATATCCTACCAATTAAAATAAGTTAACTTTAAAAATTCTAATTACCAAAACGCAGTCTCAATGACAATCCCCCATTCAACGGTTTGAAGAGTCAAAGAACCCAAACAAATTTATGTGGCATAACCCTGCGGGCCACAATCGTGCCGGCAAATAAAAACCGCCAAGGAAAATGTCCATTGACAGTCGAGGAAAAAGGCCGAAAGCCGAGGCAACAACAAAAGCTCCAAGGGGGAGTTGGGAAAAAATTGTAGGGGGTGCAGGCAGGGGGTCAGCCGGAACAATAGTCAATAAAACATGCGGCAAATCATGTTTATCGCATTGATTTATGCATTTTTAATGTGTTCGCTGTTGCTTATCGGCAATGCGCCTAAATCAACGGGCCACCAAAAAAAAAATACAAGAAATGCATCCGAACACACACTTTCACTGCAATGCCAGAGTCAGAGCTCCAGACTTCGGGCTCCATTGGGCCATGGAAACATGGCAACACGGAGCAGCAGCTCCTCGCCTTTGAGCCACGTTAATTTTTAAATCTCACCGCCTGATTAGTTTGCTTCGCGCCAAAGAGCGAACGCCGCTGCAATTGTGCGCCATCTTGATTAGACCGTCAGTCCGGACTCCGGAGCTGAAAACTGAAGCTGGGATTTAGCTGAGGATTGGGCATACACTTAGAAAAAAGCAAGTACTTATCGCAGATAATGAAGTAGTAGATGGGATTTGAGCTTGAGAACTTAGTTGGCTTTGAAGAGGATCTTGAGAGCTTAAAAATAATTTCTCACCATTTACATTTCATGTAGACTTGGGAATATTCTGATAAGTTCGGTATAAGATTTCTTTCAGTGCCAATCTAAAGTCGTGGGCATATATATATTTTTTGGCCAACCGATTGAGAGCCGGCGAATCATCAAAAGAGGCCGCTTTTTGCCGCTGCCTTTTGTCTTATTAATAATTCACATTAACGCTTGCGAGTGCGGCCAGGTTGCCGCCTGTTTTTGGCCAGGCTCCGACTCCAACTCCAAGTCCTGGGCCAAATCCGTGGGCCAGTGTGGCCAGCCCCCTGAAGACCTTATCAAAGATGCTCCATCTAGAGTGGCGGTCTTTTTTGGACCGCTTGACATAAATGCCGAAAGCGCACGAAACGCGAACCGAGTACGAATAAATGGTCAATAAATAAGGTGTGAAATAGCCAAGTGGGCTTAACCGGTACCGTCTGAATCGGTATTGGTACTGCGGGCAGGGCTGGCAGCCAAAAATCCCGATGAAGTTCTTTAGATATTTAACTCTGGCCTAATGTTATTTATTTTAATTGGCGGCTATTAGCGAGAAAGATTGCAAAGGGTGGAGCTGATCATAATAAAATATTTTCATCTTGTCATACAATGGATAAAAAACGTTATTTTCAAAAGTTATAAAATCGATATGGGGCTCTAATCTCGAAACCGTTTACCTTTTGCATAAATAACTCCCATCGACACCACCTTTCTGTTGATATTTCCATTTGGTTTTCCGTTTTCGAATCCGATTCCAGCGAAAGCCTGTCACATTTGCACGCCGTTTGGTTTGTTTGCTCGGTTTCATAATTGCAGCAGCTAGCAGGGATTAGCATTGTCAGGCCCCTAATTTGCATATTCAAACGGCAAAGAAGGGACACCCCTGGCAGCTAAATTATGACAGTGGCGCATGTGTCAAAAAGTAAACAACTCGGCATTTGCATAAGCAAATTAAAAAGGCTTAGTGGTTCTTTGCTCGCCACAGTCGAAAGGTAAACAATTTCCCCGAAGCATTAGCTGACTTTTCGGGGCGATCCCTTAGCTCTGCAGAGGGCGGATGGAGTTTTGGAACGTGCCCCAGCCTGGTCGAGAGACTTCTGATTGGTGTCCGGATTTATGGCCGCAAGAACGGATCCGGATACGCTTAATTGCGGCAGCCGTGAGTGTAATCAAGTCGAGAGCTATCCGGCCACGTGTGTCCTTTTGATTAACAAAGGGTTCTCCGCGCAGCCTGCATTTTCCATGAGATTCGCTCGTAAATCTCCTCCAGCAGCCACATCAGGACAAATTAATACACCCGAGCCGGGCAGTCGAGGGAGCTCCATCCATTCATTGTGGTCATGTAGCGTCTTAGCCGCATATCCTTTGAACGATGTTTAAAGGAATGGTCTGAAGGCATGCCTCGAAGAGCTGATACTCCTTATAAGGGAGTTTACTTCCATAAATGTTTCATAAATGTAACAGAAAGTATTCCAAAATATATTTCAAAATACTCGAAAATAAACTCATTGTTTTTTAAAGAAAGTATATTTTAGAATGAGAAGTTTCCTTTCAAACCAAAAACCTAAACTATTTCCAGAACCGAACCATTTATTTATTATTTGCTTAAGAACTTTCGTTTCTAATCCCAAAACACCTAGTATTAAACCCTATTGAAGTGCCAGCACACCAAATGTGTTTCGTCCTTCAAGGGTAGAAAAAAAGTAGCTGGATGAAGAAACGACAGGAAAAAAGTAAATGCCAGAAAAATCGTAGAAAAAAGGCCAAACGATGGCCATAAATGGATCAACTCGCCAGTGAGCGCACCTGAGGCCACGCAGGATGCCAGGATAACGGAGCACCCAACAGCCAACACTCCCCCAACTCCCAGCTCTGGAAGAGCAATAATAGCCGGCGAGAGTGCCGCCGTTTTATGGCCCAAACATGCGTTCAGCAACCCTGGCTAGAGCCTCGCCCCTCGAGCCTTATTCTTCGGTTTCAGCTGCAACAAATCAGTGCAAGGATTTTTTTACGATTAACTGCGTAATTGAGTCATTTGGCCAGAGACGCAGCCGCAGCCGCAGCCGCAGCAAGGACCAATTGGTCCGGTTTGGGGTAAATTTAATTAAACTGTAATAAAGCAAATCCCGCTACCACTCCGCCGTAATGAGGGCTAAATCGGGCTTAGGCCACTCTTCTCCCCTTCAACTAACAACGCCCACCAAGTAAGCAGAAAAAATTGACATAAAACTTGTCTTTCATGAAGTGAGTTGGCGGCAAGGCCAAGAGGGGGTAGCCCAGCGGCCAGGGGGTGAAAGGTGGTTAAATAAAGCAATAGGCCAGCAACCGCTGCCACGCCCCCACGATATGGCAAATTGAGACAGATTTATCAAAGCGCCCCGGAAGAGACAACAACAGTGGGTGCCATAAAAAAGTTTACGAGCCAGTCTTGGGAGGAAGGTGAGCACGAAGCGGAAAGAAATTGCGGATAAGCACCCAAGATGTGGCAGGACAAGAGGCGGTGGAGAGCCTTCGTCGCACTTCAGGTGGGTGGCTTCAGGAAAACGGGGGAGCGGGGCAGGTGGGGCAGGTGGGGAAGTTGCCGTGGAACCGCAAAATGGCTGCTAAACTGACAAGCGAACTTTATTATTTGTATTTTTTCCACTTTTCATTTATGTTGGATTTTTTCCATATTTTTCTTTACTTTTTTTTATAAACTTGCGGAAGGGATTTGTTTCGATATAAATGTTGAACGTGGCGCTGGAAGGACGCAGCTGTTTCAGCTAAATTGCTTTGCATGCAGCGCTTAAGTGGCAAGTGGATGGGTGCCTTGGATGGGTGGGCTGGGAATGTCCTCCCTGCCAAGGATACAGAGGTTCAATTTGCTGCGAAACAAATCGCCAAGTGTTTATGCGCCAAGATGTGTGTGAAGAACCACCAGAGACCTACCCAGATATATTTAATCAAAATTATTTTACAACTGAACTGTAGGCTTCAATAATTAAAAACAAAAACACACTATTTAATAAAAGGTGGTAAGGTAATAATGCACACTCCGCACATTAATGAGAGTAAACTGCCATCCCTACAATTGCTCTCCATGACACCTGACTGTGGGCATATATTAGCGAATCATTACTGTAGTCCCTCGAGCGTTTACAGACCGTTCTTTCAACCATAATTAGGTCACTTCCCACACACTGGGGATTCCACTACATTTTTTTTTTTTGCATACCTGCTTTATGACACACTGCAATTAATTCCGTTGCAATGCAATTTGAATTTTAATTGCCAGGGCTTTCGACACGGCCGACATATAGCCACTTCCTCGGATCCAATGGCATATATGTACATATATGATGGAGTTGGACTTTATGGATCTCTCTCTCTCGACGGGATTTGTGGGGTACAACGGGTGTGTGTCATAATTTTGTACGCTAAGTTGGCAACACTTTGCAGTTTTCAGTCTGCAGTTCGAAATATGCGTGTGTCGGGCTCTGTGTATTTATTTTTTAATTGCCGCAGCTTTTCAATGGAAATGAAACTAATTACGGTCACGCAGCAGGCTGGCAAAATTGTTAATAATTAACAGGTTTTCTCCAACAGAGGAAGTTTTCTTTTTCTCATTGATTGTTTTTTTTATTTCCTCCCCGCCAAACAGTTGGCACTGCTCGAGTGTTGAAAAATGCATTTCACATTCGCAATCGCAATCGCAACGGCAATTGCAGCTCACAATTGCATTCACACACGAGTGGCCTCCTGGCGGAGCACTGAAATGGATACTCGTGGGTAATTGTCAGTGCATAATGAAGAGTCAAAGTGCTGAAATTAACGATTCAATGTCATGTTATATGGTAGGACAAAAATTATGTAATTATTTCTGAACGTATCAAGTCAGAGAGAGGGGATTTCTTTCTAAAATAAGATATAAAATAATAGAATACTAGATAATCCTGATTATGAGAGTACACCCAAGGTCTCTTTTCAGGGAAAAAAGGATCCTTCAAAAGGTACCAGATTGGATCGTATAAGGTCTAAGTTGCCACTAAACTTAATCCAAACCAAACTTTAAATCGAAGGTTTCTTCAATTCCACTCCATTCGTTTAAATTACCATTATCTGACATCCCCCGAAAATTAAGTAAATGATTAAATGGCCATCTTATGCCAATAAATAACAGCCGATTCCCTTGGACTTGGAGGTCTACTCCACATATTTCCTCTGGCACATTTACACACCTATCAAAAAGCGCTTTGTCTCTGCCGAGATCCGTGACCAAACTAAGCTGTCAAAATAGGAGAAACCACCAGATCTCTAGATCCCCAGATACCTAGATGTGTGGCCCCAGTGCCACTTGCATGCTGGTCAGTGAGCACCAACCGCTCGTAAATTTTAAAGCTGAGAAAAAACTGAAAAAAAATATATATACGGAGAGACAGAAAAACGTTTAGTGGCGCAAATTAATTGAGCAACATTAATTTCGAACCGAACGAAAATAACTCACACGAACACCAAACCACCAAAGTCAAATTAATAACCGAAAATTGTTGAGACCAAGTTGCGTTTCACAGCTTAGAATTTGGTAGAGTGGTGGTGGTGGAGGTGCTGGTCACCGAACTACCGCATACTGCCTGCATGCAACCACCGCCGGAGAACCACATATTTGACGCCTGGTGGTGCAAGCGAAGCGACGCCAAAACTTCATTTACAACTTAATTTGGCGCCATCAACGGCTGCCGGCTGCCTGCCCCGCCGCACTCTCCTTCGACTGCCATAATTATGGCAAATTAAATGCAAAATGTGTTTAATCTTAAACTCCCCAGTCGGCAGCACTCGGCAGGCGAACCACAAAGACCATGCACCACACAAAAAAAGCACAACACCACCACGAACACCACCGAACGCTGCCCAGGTTCTGCACTGTGATTGCGTTGTAAATTTGTCTGCAGCTCACCGCTAGGCAATTTTGGTGGGCTGATGGGATTTTAGAAGTACATTGCCTTTCCCATGTACTTGGCCAATAAATGGGGTATATAAATATTGGGTATTATCCCAAAACTTTGGTGTCTTTGAACTCTTTAAGGATAAGGTTTAAAAATATATTATATGACCAAGAAAGTCATTTTCGAAAACGTAAATAGAACAAATAACTTACATAAAACATTATACAATTTTAATTTGAATATAAAATTATGACAAAACAAAAAAAATCTCTCCTTACAATATTCATTTAAATACAAAAAGTTTGCTAAATAAAAAAGATAAATGAGATTTTTGGGAACTCAAATTTTTGAAGTTCTTAAGAACAGCTTAAGAATAACCTAAAAATGTATTATTTATTTTTTAAGAGTATCTATAAGCCCTCGAAATAAAATACAACCTCTCAAGACCAGTTAAAGCTGTCGAGAATCCCAGGGACGTCGTCATAGTTGTTGTCGTCGGTAATTATAGCGGGCCGCACTCTAATCGGCGTAATGTGCGAGCCATAACTATAGGCAAAAGTCAACGCATAAATAGGCAGGAGGAGGCGGGGCTCGAGAAGCACTCGAGTGGGATTTGCACGCGAATGGCCAGAAATGGGGGCCCAAACCGAGAACCAGCTCAGTGAGAAACAGTGAAAAGCAGCGGAAAACAGCGAAAAGGATGTTCAATACCTCGGGTAGCGGTAACTGGAACTGAGGCTGAAAGAAGATGAAACCGAAACTGGAACTGGCACTGAGGCTGTGTCAAAACAATAAAGTGGCCTGCTAATTAAGGCTGAGATAGGACCACAGCTGCCAACTGACAGGACTCTCTGCTCTGATCCCATTCCTGGTGGATAATTTACGAGCAACTTCACAAGCCAAGCGAGAACATAAACAGTCATTTTTCCATCGCACATTCAAAAGAGATCTCCTGCTCCCGAGATCTGTCACTCCCCTCAAATAAAGGATCATCGTCATCGTCCTTGGTGCTTAGTCCTTGGTATGTGTGTGTTGGCATTTCGTGTGGTTGGATAACAATTGCAGTCAGCAGGACGAAACAATTGCAGGGTTTGTTTGCGTTTTGTTGGCCCGTTTTTATTGCATTTGCTCATTAGTGCAAATAGAAGAGGATTTCTATTGGCAGGACCAGGACCCAGCCCCTGGAATTCACGTGAAACTTGTTTGTGACTTTTTGTGTTCCGTATTGACGCAGCTTGCCAAACGAGAAGGTATTGTGAAAATGCCAAAAGGTGTTAAACTGGCAAAAAGTCACTCGATCGATCCGGGTTTTTACTATTTTTGGTTTCGTTGAAAAGCTGAAAATCTGCTATTGTGGCATATTGTGGTTTTCGGTTTTGGATTCGGTTCGGGTACTCGAGCAAACAAAGTATCCTCCGATCTGATGAACAGCGTGCCACATTCATTTATCACACTGGACAATGGAGAGCTCTGTTTTTGGCACGATCTTGAGGGATAATGGTTTCCAGTAATAGCCAAGGCTAACAGTCAGGGGAGGATAAAAAAAATCACACATTTCCATAACAAAGTGGGTGGCATTACGATGTTTTGAAGTTTTTTTTTAAATGTTTGGAGTTTTAAGACTGACCAAATGTCATCCAGCAGCAACCCCTTAAACTAGTCAGTAGCTGCACCTTTTGGGAATTAAATTAAATCCACCTTTGTAATAGCCCTTCTTTCAATTTATTCCCTCAACGATCCTTATCGCATTGTCCTTTGTTTTGACCGCGACTTGCCAACAAATGAGCCTAATTTGTCAAAGTGACTCGTGGGCGCATTTCTTCTGACTTTCATCCTGTTTGAATTCCTTTCTTTTCAGTTTCTGATACGAATCCGGAGCGGGCATGAAATTCCCATTTGACAGGCCCGGGGCATGTGTGGCTGGTTGGCAGGCTGGCTGGTTGACTGGGCTTGTTATTAATAAGTCCTGATCCTGTCAACTTGGAGGCACATGTCGAAGCAGCAAAGCAGCGGAAAACAGCAGGAAACATTCGGGAATACCGTTTGCCGGACAGTGATTAAGCGAGAATTAAATGTCAGGCGGCTCGGTAGCCGCAGATGAGGGATGGAGATCGAGATCGAAAGATCGGACATCGAGAACGGGATCCGGGGAACTAAGCGTGAAAAGTGAAGAGAAGATCTTGACTAATATGCTACGCCCCGAGCCAAGATCATGGCTGTTAGCCAACTGTTGGCAGTAAGTTCCACCACAAAAACCACACCGAAACGACAGCAAATAAAAAATGCAAAAAAACGGGTAAGATATTTAAATGCGAGACGTCAATCAACGCAATGTCAGCTTCCAACTGCCAACTGCCAACTGCCAACTGCTAAGGCGAAAAAAATAAATATTTTATGGATGAAAAAATTCTAAAAAATGTTTGAAGACTTCAAGGAGTGCCTCATAAGAGGGGAATACAAATTTATTAAAATTTACATTTGTTATAGAAATAAATTCCTTACTTTTTCCAGTGTAAACATTATGCCTTTAAATAAATATATATCGGTTTTATAGCCTCGTCGTTCACTCAACTCGGATCTCAATAAGCAGCCATGACGAATGGATACGAAACTGATATATGAATGCCCGAGCTTCAGTCTGAAGACACTTGGAAATGCTTTATATGGTAACTGGTTGGCTTAGCAGGCGATCGTTCACTGTACAGTGATCACTGTCCGCTGTCTGGTGTCAATGGGGTCTGGGTGGTCTGTTGCTGATTTTCAGGTGACTTGGCGTGAATTTGTGAACTCCTGTTCGAAGTCCGAACAGGTTTTACTAAAAAGGAATCTTAAAACTGGAAACGTTTAAATAGTATTGCTGTGAGAGGTCTAATATATTGTGGCCATTTTCTTATTTAATTTTCGTTGGCAAATCTGTGGTGGAGCCACTAAGCTCTGGTCCCCTTAAGCCTTCCACTAACTCAAGCTGTTGCCCAATCATAAACCTTTCTGCCCCATTTTCCCAGAAACGAAGCAGTTCTCTAATGCGCCTAAGCTGTTGCCCAAAAACCGAAATAACAAAAAATGTAATCAAATCAGGTAAATTTGTCATAAAATACCACACAACAATACGATATCAACGAGAGGAGAAAAGATGAAGGAAAAACTAATTTTGAAATGGATTTCGTACGCAGTTTTGAGCACAAATGGTCCGAAGGACTTGGATCCAGGTCTTGGTCCTGGACTTGGAGTTGGGTGTCTTGCAAATTATGCGAAACCATTTCGAAATTGAACGCATGACAGGCGGCAGCACCACCTCCACAAGGATATATTGTCCCCCAAATCGTGCCATTGCCATTACGACATTGGTCAGCAGAAAACTTGCAGGTCATGCGAGAATGGCCAGTGTCCTGCTCTAATAATAAAACAGCTCGGGACAAAGGAAAAAACTAATAAAACAAAACTTTCCCCCTATTGTCCTGTGTCCATTTGTTGTTTACCTTTTTATGTTAAATCACCGCAGCAATAACAAGAACAAGGATGCCCCACCAGCCACCCCACCATTCCATATAACATATGCGACCCGTGTCTGGACCAATAAGCAGTTGCAAAAAGACGCCATTTCGGATAGAGTGGAACTTTGATATGTTTTTATATAAATTTTTAATAAGTTATTCTATTAAAAATCTTACTTTAATCTAATAGGTATGGCCTTTCTGGTAAAGTATTTTTAGTTATTTTATGTCTAAAAAAATTACATTTATGGAGAGATCACTTTACTTGGAACACTCCTCTACCTTTCGGGATCTTTACTTTGGTTGTTTGTAGCCTGGGTTCGTGATTTGCTAAACTTATGAAATAACTTTACGTGTATCCCTCACACGTCCCCCCTCCCACACGTCCTGGCCTAAACCGCTCAAGTTTTTGCCCTGTCCCAGCCATTTGGTCAATTCCTGCGGCTGTCATTGTGCTATTCCAACGCCTTATCTCTTCAGGATTTACATAACAGCAGGGCGAGGGGCTGGACCCATTTTTTCTTAGCTGCTGCAGAAAGTTTAACGCAAGTCCATATGCCGGATTAGACGACGTGTGTGTGGGAGTTGCAGGCATGCCAGGATAGGGTCTTCGAAAAAAAATCCCATAAATAGAAAATCACATTAAGTTTTGAAAACTCTGCTGTCCGTTGTTTGCATATCCACAATTTCTCCGGAGATAAGCATTGCCAAAGTTTAAGTTTATGGCCGCCACGTTCCACCCCAAAGTTTATTCCTTTCATATTTAAGTTTTTTATTCGGTTTTGCGGAATATGACATTCGATGGTCAGCCGATTAGGAATGGAAATGCGTATGTGTTATTTGTTGCATAATAAAAAGTTCAATCCGATAGAGTTCTTTAGAGTTACCATCCAAAGGCAACTTTGCGCATTAAATTCTTTAACTTTTGTTCAACTCTTTTTTTTTTTATTTTTTGTTGTTACAACCTATATATATTTTTTAATTTGCCTGCCACACGGACACGCTTTCTTAAGCCCAGCTCTCGGCATTTTGCGAATTGACATTCGAATATTTCTACGCAATTTACGCAGAGAGGAGAGCTGCATGAAAAACACTTCAACTGGGTTAATAAAACTCCAACAGAGCGTTAAGAAAAAGCAGTTAGCAGTCAGATTGTTAGTGGGTTGTAGACTGTGATTGAACAAAAAAATAAAAAAGAGTTGGAATGGAAGGAGTGCAATAAAAGCCATTCTGCGAGAAAGCTCTTAATTTAGGCAAATATTTCTGCCAGCGTGTAATATTGACTACAAATGCATGTGCAAATGTTGCCACGGTTTGAAAGGATACCAAGGCAAAGGATAACGGATAACAGCGGCTGTGACACCCCTCCAACCGCCCACCAATCCGGGCCCGAGCAAAAAAATCAGGCAAAGCAATTTAAGCCAGAAAAGGGTGTCACATGTGCCAAATGACTTTTGCGTGTGGAAATGACAATGATTTCTGCTATGTAGACAATAACGAAATGCAAACAAAGGACAAACAAACGGATATACGGAGGAAAGAGGGCTAAGGAGGCAGGACATCACGGCAGGACGAGTTCATAGAGCGACATTTGCATTTGCCTGCCATATTTGTAAATGAAATTGCGAGCCGGGACAGCCAGCAACTTCAAATTAGTTTTTGGCCAAAATAGTTGTCGCTGCCAAGAAAATGATTAAGCCACCAAAGTGGTGTTCCCATGTCTTTTGGTTATGCACTGACCAAAAATAAACCCACAAAGTAGTCTTAAAAAAGCCATTAAATGAATGTTAGATCTGAAATAGCAAAGCTTCTTATTTCAGTGCAATTCGCCATCCTAAGTCCTGGTAGGACGCGTCACATGTTGGCTCATAAAGCTGTCACAAAATGACTTTACAACTTAATACAACACGGACAGGGCCAGAAGCGAGGCTTGAGGCACGTACTGGAGACATAGACATCAATCACATTGACTGCCACAAATATAAACGTCAAGTCGAGGCGGGGTAAACCGCAGGAATATCATGATCCGTGCTCCTCCCTTTTCCGGACGGACAGCTGGCGCCCAAGTCGAGTGTCATTAGGTGGCAGCCAAAGCATTATTTTGACCGCAAAGTGCAAAGTTTTTGTTTAGACCGGTCCGCGAAATTGCATCTGGCAGCTGTCTAAATGTCTCGCGCACTTTTTGCGACACTTGTCGCGGCCCCCCAAAGTCCGGGATCAAAATTCGATTAGCTGGACTACGGACAGGACATCAAGAGGCGTTTTCCATGTGCCAATGTTTCCGCTAATTTGACGTCTCTGAAGGA
The DNA here is from genome assembly GCA_035045925.1 of Drosophila atripex. Classification (NCBI taxonomy): domain Eukaryota; kingdom Metazoa; phylum Arthropoda; class Insecta; order Diptera; family Drosophilidae; genus Drosophila; species Drosophila atripex. The sequence continues at coordinate 15,022,892 of JAWNOP010000070.1, forward strand.
CAGCAAAGGACGGCTTAGAAATGGCCAAAAAATCAAAATCCAAACATAACTACTATGCTGTACTAATTATTAAAAAAAATATATTTTTGTTTACAATATTTCTAGTTTTAAACTATACCTACATTATAACCGATTAATGAATACCCACGATGCCTGACAAGAATAACGAGGGGAAACTTCCTGTCTATATGACAATTTTTCAATTTGCATTATCCAATGGATTTTACAAGCATCGTCACAACAATATATTCCAGCAATTTCGCAACAATAGTCATACTTTTCAAATGGTTAGCCTCTAAACCACGTATTGTGCATATTGGTCGAGCGCTGAGCAATTAGATTGAGCAACAAACCGGCAACCAGACGACAATTAGGCCAAATGATGATTAGCAAACCTCGCAAATGATGGTTATTGTATATTTTTAGTCGTAATGGCCGCCCATATCGCACATTTACACTCCTCCAATGGCGTTCATTGCATGACAAATATAGATTCGTTGTATGTTGTTTTGGTATGGTAGTAGATCTCTAAATAATATGATTCAGGGGTGGAGTTGGCAATTAAATTAGAGGATTACTTTTAGGCAGATACGATGTACGTAGCCAAAAAGTAAATTGTTTTCTGACGCCTCTGCAAAAACACCATTAACAAAGCCCAAAATTATCGAAATGGAAACCATTTTCGCTCTAATTACACGTTCGACTATGGCAGCAAAAAAACAATATTGTCACCTGATGGTGGATGGTGGATTGTGGTGGCGCCATGTGGGAGGTTATAGGACAATGCCTTTGTTTTCCTTGCCATGTAATCCCAGAAAATATAATTGCCATAAACCAGAGCTAAAAATCCGAAATGAAAAACTGCTTGCGTGAATTTGTTAAAGTTTAGAGCTTCATTTTACATTGGTGTGCCACTAGGGGGAGCCCACACAAAACATGACGGAAAAAACAACGAATGTCGCGCACGAACTTGGCCATAGTTAATTGCGGGTTGCACCTGCTCAATGGTGGGCGTGGTCCACGCCCCTCCCCGTTGCCAGTTGAGCTATTTGAGCCGGAGCGGCCCAGTGAAATTTTTTCCCGATTGCATCTTTTCTGTCGCAAGGGCCAAGCCCTGATCGGATCGTCGGACCAACCCAGTCCATGTAATTTGCCATTGACAGGTTGAGGTTGATTCTTTTGGCTTGAGATTTTTGGGAAAAGCATGGGTCCTGAGGGGTTGGTGGGGATGCAGGCTTATGCACACATTGCATGGCTTTCATATCCGCATCGCGTGCTGCATGTCAACGCGTGTGTTCCAACGTAATTGTCGCTGACTTGGTGGCCATTGCCAAGATGGCGACGTCCTCCGCATCCAGCTTGGGAACTGTGGATCAAAGTCCAGATAATTCTACTCAAAATATAGAATATGGGAAAAATATCGAAAGAGAATCTTGATGGCCGATATTTATGCACATTAATGGAAAGAACATATGGGCAACCGTCCAAAAAATATTTTGTTCTTAGATTTTGATACAGAATGATGGCGAATCAATTTAGAAATCATTAATCATCCACTTTCACGAATACACACGTATTCGGCTTAAGAATCGTATGGAAATTGGTCAAAATATAGACATCGATGGTGATAGGCACACTTTTCATAATTTCGAAAGGGATCCCCAAGAAAATTTCACTAAAAATCTCAAAAATATTTCGTTTCTAGATTTTAATGCAGGATGACGGAGAATGGATCCACAATTCGTTTAAGGTATTTCGCTCAAGAATCGGATAGAAATTGGCCGAAATATAGGCACCGATGAGGGCCATATTGTTCTTCCATGCACTTTTCATAATTTCGAAGGGGATGCCCCAGAAAATTTCACTAAAAATCTCAAAAATATTTCGTTTCTAGATTTTAATGCAGTATGACGGAGAATGGATCCACAATTCGTTTAAGGTATTTCGCTCAACAATCGGATAGAAATTGGCCAAAATATAGGCTTCGATGGGGGCCATATTGTCCTTCCATGCACTTTTCATAATTTCGTTGGGGATCCCCCAGAAAATTTCGAAAAAAATCTCAAAAATATTTCGTTTCTAGATTTTGATGCAGTATGACGGAGAATGGATCCACAATTCGTTTAAGGTATTTCGCTCAAGAATCGGATAGAAATTGGCCAAAATATAGGCATCGATGGGGGCCATATTGTCCTTCCATGCACTTTTCATAATTTCGAAAGGGATCCCCAAGAAAATTTCACTAAAAATCTCAAAAATATTTCGTTTCTAGATTTTAATGCAGGATGACGGAGAATGGATCCACAATTCGTTTAAGGTATTTCGCTCAACAATCGGATAGAAATTGGCCAAAATATGGGCATCGATGGGGGCCATATTGTCCTTCCATGCACTTTTCATAATTTCGAAAGGGATCCCCAAGAAAATTTCACTAAAAATCTCAAAAATATTTCGTTTCTATATTTTAATGCAGGATGACGGAGAATGGATCCACAATTCGTTTAAGGTATTTCGCTCAAGAATCGGATAGAAATTGGCCAAAATATAGGCTTCGATGGGGGCCATATTGTCCTTCCATGCACTTTTCATAATTTCGTTGGGGATCCCCCAGAAAATTTCGAAAAAAATCTTAAAAATATTTCGTTTCTAGATTTTGATGCAGTATGACGGAGAATGGATCCACAATTCGTTTAAGGTATTTCGCTCAAGAATCGGATAGAAATTGGCCAAAATATAGGCATCGATGGGGGCCATATTGTCCTTCCATGCACTTTTCATAATTTCGATGGGGATCCCCCAGAAAATTTCGAAAAAAATCTCAAATCTCAAAATTAATCCGAAACATGCCCAACCACAGCCACTGTGCAGTGACAGCAATTTGCACAGCCCGCATCCGAGAGCGTGTTCGGCGGCCATCAGCCGGAGCTTTTGCACCGCCCTGTGATTAATTGCAATAGGCGCCCGGCAATGATTGGTTCCTGGTAAACTTCGCACTGTCATGACATCGACATTGCCATCGATGTGGACAGGGACATGCAGATGGCGAAGGCGAGGCTTCTAGGAAAGACCAACGACGAGAGAGAGATATTCCAAGCCAGACAAATCAGCGTCGCCTTGTTCTCGCTGGGATCTTGGGTTTCCGATTCTTGGGAGACAGAGTGTCTCTGGCAGTGATAAGATCACCTTGCATATCCCACGCACAGGTATCATTTGAGAGTGCGGGGGAGCGAACTCTTCCCCTCGTTGATCTTTCACACCTTGGGCTGCAGGCAGCTTCCACCAAGTCAGGTTCCTCTCGAATTTACACCTTTTTTCCGTATTCTTCTCCCAGGGCTTGTCAAGATTTTCATTGTTTTCCGTTTGGCGTTTTCCAGGGATCGGAATCGGGATGGGATGTCCTTGCGATATAAATCGCATTAATCACACGGCCAACGACAATGGGCCAGCAAGGTGTGATCACAGTTTTGACAGCGACAATGACAAGAGATATTTATTTTTATTGGCCAAGAACAACCTGTGTCTCTCGACTGGGGACACAATAGAAAACCTGACTAGTCGAGCTGACATTGTGTCTGCCGGTTCCATTGTTCGGTTTCGATGTTAAGATCTCTTTCACAGATCCCGGGACTTCCCCGACCCCTACCCAGAAATTCAACTCCGAGTCATTCGATGGCAATTTATTAATATTTAATAAGCCTCAAGACAAGTTCTGAGCTCTTCATCGTGTGGGTGGCTTGGATGTGGGCACATTCTTCTCGTCCCATTGATGATTGTCTCGGTGTGTGGCTTTGCCCACCTCTGGTTTTAATTTTTTTTGCCCCACCTCTGGAGAATACGGCAGCCAGTCTTCTGCCTGGTGGTTCTTCGCTTCTTTGATCTAAACCGTTTTGTTTATGTTGAACAAGTAATTTGCAGCTTTGGAACATGAAGAAAAATTATATTAAAAAAAAATAATTATTAGAATTTTCTAGCTTATCGAAATCAAGGTTTTTAAATGATTTTTTTACATCCAATATGGAGAGGCTTTTTTTTTTATTTTCCATTTATTTAATTAAATTTCTTATCCCCCTTTTCCCCACTGTGTAGCAATTAACTTCCTCAACTTGATCATCGACAGGAGGCACAGCAGCAACAATTGCTGCTGCAAGTTGAGCTCATAAATTTTGACAGCAAACGGAACGCGTGTTAGTAATAATTTCAATTGCTCCTCCAGCATTTGATGTTCTCCGCCAAACTGGGGAGGCTGAGATTCCGTCAGCCAGGATGTGGTTTACACCGAAGATCGTTAATCTTAGGGGGATCTCTCGGTTCGGATCGGATTGGATCGGATAGAAACGTTTGCCGCATAGCTAGCTGGCACATTTGATGTGGCAATTACCATGTGGCAGGAAACAGTCGTGCGGCCAAAACAAATGTATCTGCATACTGTATGCCAGCTACCCTGTGTATCTTTGTATCTGTATCTCTGCTCTGCCAGCCTATCCATTTGTATCTGCATCTGAGCTTATCTGCATCTGGAAGACGGGGTTCAGGGTCCGTGGCAACAGTGGGCGTGCTTCATTGCCAATTTTACCATATTATCAACGCATCTGTGAGCCGACAAAGTGTTTTCAACGCTTTCGGTAGTTGGTGCTTGGGAATGTTGCTAGTTTTTTGTGGCAAGTTGTGCTGCTGCAGCTGGGAGGCGTTGCCAAAGCTGCGAGCCAGCTTCGATCCCGATTCGATTAATTTTCGCATTAAGCTCGGGCACAGCTCCGCCCTGGATATGGCCACAAGGATTTTCTTTTGTGTACACTGAAGAATATAACTTGGCATTGTTACAAACTTGAATTTTATTCTATGCAGTCTTTATTAAAGTATTATTTTCTGTGCACAATTTTTTACAGTTGTGGGCGCGGTAATGAAATCAAATTAGGTAGAGATCTCTTCTCGTTGCATTGCTCTTCTCGTAATTGATTTGCTCTGCTCATCTGCGACTCCCTCGCCCAAGGATAATTGCCAGTGTCCTTGGCTTTCGGGCCACACCTGCCTTCAGGTGACACGCTTCGCTCGCACTTCGCCGCCTTCTCAAGGATGCCCGGCCATAAAACACAATTGTTTGCAATTATTATTTTTCTGTTTGCCTTGGCCCAAAGGATTAAGGTTGCAGAAACTCGGCAAAAAAAACAAAACAATTTGCTACGCAATTTGTATGCAACAATAACAGGAGAAAGATAACAACAAACAAACAGAAAAAAAAACAAATGTGAAGCCAATCCTAGGCACACATGGTGTCCTGGCTCAGTTTGTTTCGATTTCGGGCGGCAATAAAATTGATATATCCTTTGGCACAATATGGCCGCCATGTGCATTTAGATGGCCATGTCCTGACACGGCTTCGGCGGCTTAGTTTCAGCATTTTTTTGCCCCGCTCGCCCGCTTATTGGCCATTTAGTGCACGTATGTGGACAAAAGAAGCAAACGCAAGGAAAATAGTAGAATTTCCCCAAATAAAAACTAATAGCCAGCGACAGCAGCAGCACCAACACCAGATACAATTGGGAAAACAAAAACACCGGAATGGATCCATTCTGCGGCTGTCGACTTTACCGTAATCCCGTCAAAGCGTAAACAAAAATTTCGGTTATAACAGAACTGTTCCATCCCGTTCAATGAGAATCGGAATCGGAATGGCTTCTGGAGATATGTGCCTGATTGGCTTCACCTTACCCCCAGTATATCCTATATCCTCGCTCAGATTGGTCATAGATTTCGGAAATGTTGTTCATAAATAAGACTAAAGTGCCTTGTTTTGATTTTCTCCGTACAGGGCAACATAAAGAGAAGTTATGCAAATACCTCAAGAACAAACAAGGCTATTTCGGATAAATGTTCACCAATTTATTTCAATTTCTTCCTTGTAGCCTCTGAAAAATGTATAAATTTTCCAAATAACCTGAAACTCTTTTTCCAACTTGATTAGAGTGGAAATTTCCAATGATAATGGCCCAAAAACTATTAAAAGAAATGACAATTTGGAAAACACGCCCTCTTAATTTCATTAAATCAAATTCAAATGGCCTAAACCAGAAGGAGCCAAGCCACACCGAAACAAAAACAAAGCGATTGCAATTTTTCACTCCCCTAAAAAATATAAAACAGGGCACAGGGCTCTGGCTCTGGCTCTGGCACCAAACACACGACTGAAAAAAACCTGGAAAGTTGAAAAAATATGGTGGCATATGCAAATGAGATTTCAGGGCAGGAAACAAATCATTGAAAAATTGTCACCGAGCCGCGACAAAGCAAACAAAGGAAGGAAAAGGGCCCACCCTGTCTGAGTTCCTCCCCTGCCAGCCATGCCACCTCCCCCCGCCACTTGCCCCGCTAGTCCTTCGTTTTTCAGCAACTCCCTCCACCGCACCACCGATCAACATCACCATTAGTGGCTCAATTGTGCGCCACATCGGCTGGCAACCACGAATCGCATGCAAATGAAACCGCAGCCACAAGAACCAAGGCAACACCTTAAACAAAAATGGTTTCAAAAATGTAAAATTTATAATAAATACTTTCATAAATAAAATATTCAAAATATATTAACGAGGCAACATATTTTTTTTTTATAGAAGAGTTAAAGGAAGTTAAGTTTTAAAATTTTAGTGGTATAATTTTTCCAAAGTGTACAAAAAAAAGGACATCATCCTAGAAGGACGAAGGGCGCAGCTGACGAATTGTGAAAAAAGTCTGATGGAGAGAAACAAGATGGTGGCACCACCCTACCCTCCTTTTCCCTCGGTTCCCTCTTTTTTCTCCCTGGTCTATAATTTTCTGCTGCGTTCACACGCCATCGTCGCATTTTTTTCCGTCCATCTTTTGTTGTTTCTTTTAAGCAAACATTTAAATTAAAAACATTTACATACACTGGTGGGAGGAAGGGTATGAGGACTGACAGGCAGGCAGATATTCAATTATGATTTAACAATTTGGGTTCCGCCCAGAAGACACTTTCTGAGATAAGTTTGAACGTCAGCCATTGTCCTTGAAGTCGTGGAATGGTTTGCTTTTGGGAAGAAATATACCAAATTTTCGGTTAAAGAATTGGTTCAAAGTTTTTATACGGAAAATGATTCCATATTAAACAAGTTTTGTATTTTTAAATACTTTGTATCTGTTATTGAGGATACACTTTTTTTCAAGATACAACCTACAAGATCAAGATTACATGATGACGTCACATTTGGATTAAAATAAATTGTTTATAAAATTTATTTTTTATTTATTTTATAATTTTAAAACCAATTTCAGAAAAATAAATTTACAAACCCAAAAAGAACTCAAACTTCACTCACTCATATAACAAAAACTCAACTCGGTTTGGTGAATACGGAAACAAAATGGAAGTGAAACGGAAAGACCAAATAGTAGGAATAGGAACTGTAGAAATGCAGAGAACACACCCCCGTGCCCATACATCACTCACTCACACACACATACACTCGCCATGGCAGCAACAACAACGAATGCGGGAACTGTCAACAGCCGAAAACAAAATGACGAATTTATGAACTCGTCTGCCATGCTCTCCCTCTCGCTCCCTCTCTTCTTGGCGAAAAAGAGACCGAAGTTGGCTCAAATGCTTTCACTCAAACGGTGCGCAGCTGTCTTCTCGCTCCCACTTATAGTACTCTTACGGACAGCCAAGTTTTGAGTGCATGGGAATGTGTTCGAATTGGAAAATGGGAATGGGAAATGCTAATGGAAATGAGCAATGCTCTGACGCCGACGTAGATGCTGACGTCGCTGCTTGCAGCATGGGAATGCACTGGTATGTGCATCCTGCTTGCACACCCATCGCTCAACGTCATAATTGAAAACTGTTCCTTTTCGCTTGCGGTTAAGCTTGCGGTGGCTTACGTGACGTATGCGTAATTTTTTGTCGCTCCCAAACAAATTGGACGAACGGGGCGGGTACGTAATGCCTTACGTTACGTTAAGTTACGTACGGGGTGTTGAAAACCTTTTGCCGTAAGACGCATCAGCTGTTGTTGTTATCCGTTTTGGGGGTCAGCCGCTGCCTCAGCCAGCGTTTCTGCCGGCAACGCTGCCGCCGCCACCGCATAGTTGTTGCTTTTGCTTTTGTTGATTTTTGCGTTGCGTTTTTGGCTTTGGCTTTGGCTTTGGCGCTTTTGGCGTTTACATGGCGAAAAGCGAATTGGGATTCATTCAATGGTCAGCTGCGTGACTGTGAAGCAGCGACGGCGCTTCGGAATTCCTATCCTTTCCGTCTCTTTTCATTCCGGCACGGCCTCACAAAAACACGGGCGTAAACTCGAAAAGTCGTAGTGCTTTGAAAATCGTAGCAGTCGAAATGCGGTATAATTTCAAACTTAAAAAAACACAAAACAATCTTTATAAACTTTGCTTTGAAAATTCTAAACAAATTCTTAGTTAACATTTAAATATATATTTATTTACAAATATTTTACAAAGAAGCTTAAAAGCATGTTTTTAAAAAAACATGTGGTGTTTTGAAACAACAATGAGACATATGAGTATTTTGATAAAAATACTCAGTGAATTATATTAATTTTGGAAAAAAATAGTTCTAAAAGCTGAATTGAAATTTAATTTTTTAATCAGCCTGTCAACAATACAAGGATTATAAGGAATCAGCATTCAAGAGTGACAAAAGTACCATATTGGACCAGAATTCGGACAAAGCAGGCCCTAAAATGCTTTTAAGCAATCAGCCGGCCAACACGAAGCCCCAACAAACTCAGCCGCCGTCGCCACCACAGACGCAGAATTTTAAATCGAAGCTGCAACAACAAATCGCCACAGCGGCAGCGAATATCGCCAACGGCGGCAGCAGCCATCATCATCCGCTGAACAATCATCATCATCACCATCATCATAATCATCAGCAGCATCAGCACAACATTTCCTTCGCCACGGATTTCTCAATTGCGGCGATTATGGCGCGCGGCGGAAACGCCCCGAGCAGCCGCGAACCTTCCGAGCGGAGTCTGAGTGAGTAAAGTAATTCCCAAGTTCCCCCCGACTCCATAAATAGGAGATGCACTAAATGTGAATAGAAGGTCATAACCATTCGATTTTATCATTGGGTATTAGGGGGAGTTTTGGTTGGAGATTTGGCCTTTATTTGATAGTTTTGATAGAAACCCTATAAAGGGTAGCCCGTAGAATATTCCTGGCCGGGACTTGTCCGATATTGTAATATTACCATGGGCCGGGACTCCTCCTTTACTACTGTTTTGTCAGAAGAGTTTGGTTTCTTCAACCAAATAGATTATATTTAATGATCTTACTCAATAAATTGATTTTGTTAACAGATAACTATAAAATATACAAAATTATGCATTCTTTAGTTAAAGTCTTAAAGCTCTATTTTTCTATCTTATTAGATATTCTTTTGATTAGATTTCTAAATCAAAACATGTTGAAATTCATCCAAAGTTATAGGTTTGTCTGGAAATCAAGGTATATTTTTAAATAAGTTTTTTTTATGGCAAGCCTTTAGAAATAGCAGAGTTATAAGCTATAAAAAATAGTTTAAAAATACTTCAATGAAAAGATGTATTTTAGAATATGAATACCTCAGATTATAATCTTTTTCTGAAACTATTTTATGTCTATCTCAGGAACACATCTGCTGCCATAAAAAAAATACAATTAATCGATTGCTTAGTAATACTTTCCATATTCCACCAATCCTTACTTTTCCACTGAAAAAGTGTCGCAGCTGTATTATATTTCTATATTTTTGCACATTTTTTGCCCTCTTTTTTCCGCCATATAAATTATATATTGATGACAATGCAACGTTGATGACTTGATAATTGCGGCAAATGCGCGGCAATAAAATAATCAAAGCCTATTTGAATGCAAGAGGGGCATCCAGGGGCAGTACATGACAAGCAAAGCTGATATATATACATATAATCGCGTATATAACTACGTACATATATGTATTTACGTGTTTTCGCGTATCTCGCTCCGCTGCGGACGCAAAACTATTTAGACGCCATAATTGGGTAGAGACAGAAGCGCAAACAGATGCATTCATTAGCCTGCCACCCATCTCTGACACATGCCGCCCAGCAACCTCCCTGCGCTCCCCTTCGTTCGGCAATTGCAATGCCAAAGTGCACACAGTCGCGTACACAGTACGCCGCGAAATTAACATATGAAATAGCATTTTGTGCAAATAATTGAATTTTTGGCGTAATCTGCGAAATGCATCTGGGCGCGAACTGGATTCTCGATGCTGTAGCGCCTCGTCACCGGGCACATGCAACATGTTGCAGCCCAAGCAGCAACTCCCACATTAACGAGCCACTTTGATGTCTCTGTTTTCAATGCACAGGAAATAAATTATGATTTAAACTGGGAACTATTAAGGAATGAGGATTCGAAGTAACTAATCTCATCTTCTCATCCGATTTTTCCCCTAAAAAGCCATATTTTCCCACCTATTTGTCTTATGATGGAATTATGATGGAAATGATCTTAAATACCATACATATTAAGCCCATAAAAAGTGATCAAGTTAGTTCATTTGTTTATTTTTACAATGAATAGTAAGATAAAACCCAAATAAATACTTCAGCAACTTTTAAGCAACTCTTTGTTAAAAATATAAATTTTTAAACGTGTAGGTCCCGCATCCGTGGAACGATATTCGGGCCAGGATGTGGACGATGATGTTGACGTTGATGTGGTTGACTGCAGCGACTCGGAAACGCCGTCGGCAATTGCAGCAGCGGCAGCCACTGCAGCAACAGCAAACGCAGCAGCGGCGGCGGCGGCAGCAGCAGCATTGCAGGCGCAGCAGCAAGCGCGTCAGGCATTGCGTGTTGCACAGCAACATCAGCAGCAACAGCAACAGCAACAGCAAAGGCAACAGACACATCACCACGCAACGGCAAACAAGCCACAACGCCAACATCACAATCATCACAACAGCAACAGCAACATCAACAATAGCAACAGCAACAGCAATCACGGCAAATCAAGCAGCCATCGAGGGCGTTCTGCTGCTGCATCTGGAGCTGGAGCTGGTGCTGGAGCTGCTGCCACGCCCTCACCGCCCCCGCCGTCGCAGAGTCCCGAAGAAATCGAGCGCCTGTCGCCGGAGGAGTCGCCAGCGCAGGTAACGCAAAGGGAATCTCTAACATTACGAGCGCCTTACTTGACTTCCCTCTTTATTGTCTTCCCCCCCTCGTGGCCTCCTGCCACGCCCACAGCTGCCCACGCCCAAGATTCTGGGCTCGTGCAATTGCGACGATCTCACGCCCGTCCAGTGCCACCTGGAGACGAAGGAGCTGTGGGATAAGTTCCATGAATTGGGCACTGAGATGATCATTACCAAGTCGGGCAGGTGAGTGCAATGGCGTCTTAATTGAGGGGGGCCTAGCTTCCAAGTGAGTGGGTTGGGAAGGATAAGGGGGGCACCTAAATAAATACATAAATAAATCCTTTTAAGCTCTACCAATCCTCATCGTACTCATTACCATAAAACCTTTAAGCGAAACCCCCAAATTAAGTCTAAAATTAGTCTCCTAATTCATTTCGTCGGCGGCGGCAAACCAATTTAGTTAAACACATTCCCCGGCAATTGGAAGTATTAACTTATCGAGTTTATTGAAAGAAACGTACCGATAATCGATCACATTTTGTTTGCCAAAATCCCCATGGGTCCACTTGCATCACCAGCATGCATTTTATTTCATTAAACTTTCGTTGGAATTCAATTTTCCGGAGGCCTGTCGGCCCGCAAGGAGGAAAACCTGGCCGTTGAGAGGGGAGGGACTATGCAGGGGCATTCCGGGTCATAACCATAATGCCGCCCCCGGCAATTGGCCACTCAAAGCTGCCCACGAAAAGTCCTCGAACGAATAATCAATAAAACTTTAATGCGCCTTTCACCCAAACGAAAAGGCCCAACTCCCAGGTCCAACTTCCCAGCTCACATCCCGTATCGGGGGCTATCAGCCACACCCCTGCCACGGCCCCCAGCACCGCCCCTTCATCTAAACTGGAAAATATCAACAACCTTTTGGTTAGTTCCTCATTTACGGCCAACAGTCGACTTGGCCAGCAAATTTGATTGACAAGGCATCGAAATAATTTGCCGTCGATTTTCGATTAGCTACCAAAAAAAAAAAAAAACTAAACACAAAAAACCATCTCGTTTCGTCAGCTGTTTTCGGTTTCTGGTAGTGGAAATAGTCTGGTAAGGCATACTTAGTTGGCATACACATGAGTACATAAATATAAACACCGGGCTAAACGACTTTTCATTGGCAACTCAACAAAAGTTGAAGAAATTATTGCTTGGATATATTTTCGCAGCGCACTCGGAGCGGCGGTGGGGCTTCAGTTCTAAAATGCGAATAAAAACGAAACGCATAAGGAAACATGAAACACAACAGTTTGGGCCAAAGAACTTTTCGTTTTCCTTTATTTTGGCCTTCTTCTCACTCTTGGCCAGATAACATGCGAAATGCGCATTAGTCGCTAGGTGGTAGTTAGGAGCTCCCTTCTGCGTTTGTTGACTTTTTCTGTTTCGGGTTTGTTTGTTTCCAAATGGGGTATATTGGGCTCCATATTTAGGATGGAGGTTCAGAATTCCTAGAAATAGTATTTCATTAAAATCTAGATATTCATTTTCTTTTTATATCATAATTTATTGTGGCTATTTGTATAGTTTTTCGGGAAAAAATTAAATTTTAATAAAATGTTTGTCGCATCTGTAAAAATTATATTAAATATTTTTTAATAAAGGATATCCAGGAGTAAATATTGTTATCTTCCTATCATTAAACCACATGTCTAATGCATGTTATTATAAGAATTCTAAAGACGGCTAAAAGGATCATAATAGGTATTCAAATTCGACTCTTTAATACCCCTAGTGTTTATATTCCGGCTTATATTTTTTCTGCTTGGCAACTTTTGTTTGTTTGGCCTCAGAATTGCTTAACCCTTTGTTGGCCAGGCCGTCAACAGGCGGCCCGGAAGATCTCCCCCCCACCCTCTGAATGTTAAGAGTCCTCCTCCACCCGTGGTCCGCATTTACGACACATTAACAAATTTACTCCTTTGACTCCTGGCCCTGGCTTTCGGGCCCTAGCCCCATGCCCCAAATCCGCACAAAGTATAAATTGCAATGTAATAGCTGCCGATTGTCGCGCTAACAACACATTTGCATGTCCTGTGCCGTTTGGGCCCAGTTCGTTTCGTGTTTCTGTGCCGACTCCTGGCTCACTTTGGTTCTCTGTTTCTTTCTCTGTTTGTGTTTCCTTTTTTCGGGCCCTGTAATTAGTCAAAGGATACCGATGAACGGCCGACACTTGCTGCGGCTTATTTACATTTGTGCGGGTTTGACGGACGCATGCAACTCGAATGCAAAAAATTGGTAAGAGAAGGCAAAAAACAGAAACAGAAGCTGAATAATTCCCATTCCCGATATCCATCTATGTCAGCACGTCGTTTGCTAGCTAAACATGTCCACGAAAGGGGCGGGCCAGCCGGCCAAGTGGGTGTGGCAATGCGGGACTTTTTATGCGAGTGATACATTCTGAATTGCAGAAACAACCTCCACTGGGGGCTTTGAAGTCAGTTTGGTGGCATGTCTTACTGCAGTCTGTCATGGGGTCTCATATTTTTTTTTTTGCTGAACAGAAAACGCAATAAAACAGGAAATTTGTAGTGAGAAAATTACACTAATGTGCAAACATTTGAAGGTAAAAAATATATTTTTATTTGGGGTATGAAATAAAGACTAGAAATTATAAAGAACTAGACTCTAAAGGAATTTTAAGGGGTTACAAGACAACAATTGTCTATATTTCCAACAGAGGTATGTATTCATGAAAAAAAAAAGTTATATTTAATAAAATCTGGAAGATCAGTCTAAAGTTTCAACAAGATTGGTCGATTAGTTCTTGAGTTTTCTGTAAAAATAGAGCTAGCCTGGAGAACGCTGATTCTTCAGAGCATATCTCCAAAAGTATTACTCGGATCGAGATATAACTTTTTGACAATATTCTGAAGATCTTCCATTTTTTTTAACGTTGCCATGAAACCTACATAAACCCTACATGTAACCCCTTAAGTTCTCATTTAAAATGCATGGAAAATGTGCGCTTCACATGCAAATGCGCATGCGTGGCTCTCATCAGAACGAACCCGTGAAAAGCGAACAGGACTTGCCTCAAATGGCCAACACATATCGGTCTGAACACAATAGAGGCTTCAGGATGATTTACAACCAAAGCCGAAACAAAACAGAAGTTGATTTTTTACCTGTCCTGCGGTTGTCAGGTTCGGATCCCTTTCTTAGAGCATATTTTTGTGAGTTTGGTTCTGCGGTTGTTGAAATAAAATATCACGTGGTTTGCGATTTTGTCACGCTGTCAGCGGTTTTGAGGTTGGCATTTTCGGCATTTTTTCCGAGGCCCAGAACAATGGCCGGAAAGTCAGCAGTTGGATGGGCGGGCTAATTGTTTGTTGACCCCTCGCTCAGCGGGTTAAGATGCCCAGAGTTTGTCAATATTTTGCGACAAACGCTTCACGGATATTAGTCGAGGTTCTATTCAATTGTAGGACAGTAGTCCTGCTGCCAAGGATGCGTGGCAATTGCAATTTTCATGGTGCAACTGCAACTGCAACAGCAACTCAGCAACCCCTTGCAGAGAGAAATACTATAGTTTCGTTTAAAATAGTTTCCACAACTTCATTAATATTTCTGGGCAGCTGAGTTGGATAATTTATCAGCCGGAATGGCCAAGACCGGACAGATATCGGAACAAGTTAATCCCCTGCTTGGTGCTTGGCCGAAAGGTGCAGTCCCCGCCGAATTATGAATTAATCAACTAATAAAAGATAGGGAACTGGGGGAGTGTTGTCAGCCGGCGATAAGATCAAAGTTATAGTTTCTTACGAATGTGGAGAGTGTGTTTTGGGGGTTGGTTGTGTTTCGCTTTGTTCTCCTCATCGCTGGCTAATTTGCATTTTATTAATTTAGACCTTGCGGCTTAATTTGCTGTAACAAAGGTGTTGATAATGAATTGGCCGCTCATTCGGCGCATATCCGAGCATACACACCATACACTCATATACAAGTATATGTGGTTCGGCACGGCTAATTGAAAACCGAGAGCCACCCCAAGAGGGTTTCTGGCCATGGCAAATGGTGTGTAAACTTCATAATTGTAACCTTTGGCACCTAAGCTCTCGCCGCGCTCCAAAAAACTGAGTAAGAGCCATTTCCCTAATTTTCCCATAAACAAATACATAAAATCCACACTTAGAAGCTCGACCAGCGGGCAAACTAAACTCGAAATCCCCAACGAAAAAATAAAACCGAACGGGCAGTGGCAGTGGCAGTGGCTGTGGCTGTGGCTGTGGCCGAGGGGAGTGGCTCAGCCCGCGGGCTGTTCTTGGACTCGTAAAATGGGTATGTAAATTCTGGAATATGATTTACGACATTTCCGCCTCGCAGCAAAAGTAACAAATAAAAGCGGGGGCGGCATTAGATATGGCCCATCAAAACAGGGCGTGGCAGTGTGGCAATGGAGCTGCGTTCACACATTTATGGCGGATATTAGCAGGTCGGTCAAGAACGTCAAGAAAGTGTTAATGATTTATAGACTGAGAAAAAAAATAGTTGATATATAAGGCGATTAAATAAAAAAAGTATCAATAATAATATCAATAATATTTAATAAATTACAAGCAATTCTAAAAGAAATTCTTTTTACTAAAAATTATTTAGAATAAGCTTGTAGGCCCAAGACTTTTCTATAACCCACTCTATTTGAGGCTAAAAACAAAATGGAAGCTTCCGGCTTGGCGGCTTCCGCTTGAGGCGGCTTGGCGGTCAGGCTCGAGTGCGGCTTGTAAGTCAGTCACTCCGTGCAGATATCGAGATAAGCGGAACACGTTAAATGCCCGCTACAATGGTGCTAATTGTGGCATGCAACTGCAAACTGAAAGTACAACTGCTTACAGCACTAATCACAATTAAAAGTGTGATTCCAGGGACTCGTTTTGGTCTGTGACTGCGCTAAACACTCGGCCATAACAGTTAGTCACCTGACGTTGGCCGCAATTCTGGCCGAAACCATCATGGTGACACTGAACACTCCCCCTTACAATAATGGGTTGTAAACATACAATAAACAAACAAGACTCGAACTAGGCTCGGATGAAGGAGAGAACTCTTAATCAGACTACAAATTGTGTTTGCATGTTGGCCCGTTGAGTCCTTTTGGAGTTTAGGTTTCTTTTTAAATAAGTTATGCCAATCAATAGCTATTAGAAAGTTCCTTAACTTTAAGGTAATTAATTCAAATTAACAAAACCACAATGTCACTTTGAAGAACGACATTTAACACAAAGGTTCTCAATGTTTTTTGGTCGAAAAGACAAATGACAAAAAACTAGGCTGGGTCATTAGCGTCATTTACACTTGGCCAGGACGGCGAGGACAATTGGTAGATGGGTGGAAGGTGGCAATGGAAAGGGCGGCCCACACCCCTTTCCACCACCTGCTGGGCAGTCGTCCTGCTCTGAGGACGACGACATCGCTTGCGGAAATGTGTCAAAAACGTGCTAAAAGTCATAAAATTAAATATGCGTCTTATTTACATGCCGTGTTTGTCGGCTGACCACCTTTTCTTTGTTTCGGCCGCCACAACACAATGGCCAGCAATAAAAAAATAGTTCACGATTCTAGGCTTCGAGACCATTTACTGAAAATGTATTTCCCCTTGCCTTTGCAGACGCATGTTTCCCACCGTCCGAGTGAGTTTCTCGGGTCCGTTGAGGCAAATTCAGCCGCCGGACCGGTATGCGGTGCTCCTGGACATTGTGCCGCTGGATTCGCGGAGATATCGCTACGCCTATCACCGCAGCTCCTGGCTGGTGGCCGGAAAGGCCGACCCGCCGCCACCCGCCCGCATCTACGCCCATCCGGACAGCCCCATCAGCCCGGAGGCTTTGCGCAAGCAGGTCGTGTCCTTCGAGAAGGTGAAGTTGACAAACAACGAAATGGACAAGAGTGGACAGGTGAGTTGGAGCGTCTGGAAGGATAGAGGGATAGAAGCCAAAGTTGGTAAGACAAATGTCCTGAACGGAAAATCAATGTGGTAGGAACTCGATAGAAGACTTGCTTTATAAATCTAAGATGAAATCGAATATAACAAGACTAGAAGAGAATGCAACTTCCACTCCATATCCTGGCATCTCCACACTCGCTCATGAATAATTTGGGCCTCGAGAAAAACACATAAAGACGCGACCGTCTTGTCTTGCCCTTCTGGCATTGTCTTCGCGGCACCCACGGGGTCAAAAGGGGTCAGCCAGGGTTGCCACCGCATGCACATATGCAAATGGGATTGCGCGCGCACAAAAATGAATGAAAATTGTTGGCAATTTGGTGGCAAATACAAACGGACTCGGGGCACAGAGCCCTTGGAGCCCCCTGGATTTTCGGGCCGAAAGGCGACGCTCTGTTTACGAGGCTGCTACCGTTTTTATCACGGCCATAAAGGATGTGGATGGGAAGCCAGGAGCCGGATGGGAAGAACCAGCGAGGACAGTCAAAACAAACGGCGACTACTTTTTTATGGGCGTACATTTTTTATAAGGCCGGGCACAACAAACACTCGCATTCCCTGAATTCCTTTTCTTTTTTGCTTGCGTCCTTACAGGTCGTGCTGAACTCAATGCACCGATATCAGCCCAGGATCCATTTGGTCCGACTGAGCCATGGCCAGAGCATACCCGGCAACCCCAAGGAGCTGCAGGATATGGACCATAAAACCTTCGTTTTCCCGGAGACCGTGTTCACGGCCGTGACGGCCTATCAGAATCAATTGATTACGAAACTGAAAATCGATTCGAATCCGTTTGCGAAAGGATTTCGCGATTCGTCTCGTCTCACCGACTTTGATAGGTAAGTGTTGCCCCCCATTCTGCACATCGACGTGTGTAGTTGGCCCCGTTTTTTTTTCGCTTTTTTATGATATCATGTCTGATTTATGGCCTAATTTACGATGGCCTGTTGAGCCGTAAAGACGATACAGTAGCCCGACTTGCCGCTGATTAGCGAAAATGTGTGAAAGTGCCGGTCTTGGCAGCGATCCCTGCTGATTCTTCAATTAGCATTCAACGTGCCACATATGTGGCCAATTGGATCAAGCTGATACTTCAATGATTGCAGGTTTGTAAGAGGAGTGTCTGATTTACAAAGAGAAGGTTCGCTTTATGGCATTTTGTTCTGATACTTTGGAAAGTTTTAAGAGTCTATACCAGCAGTAATCCGAATTAAACTAAAATAAACTATATTTGTCTCCTAGCAACATTTCCAATAGGCAGCAACATGTTGGCTCTGATCCCAAAAGGATGAGGCCAAAGGCAACATCTTTTCCACTTTCCGTTGAGCAAAGGACTGCTGCCCTTTTTTCGACAGCGACTTCAAAGTGTTGCGACTATTAAGACAGCAAAGCAACGCAGTACCAGCAGCAGCAGCAGCAAAAGCTCTGCCGCCAGCAACAGAAACAGCAACAACTTCTTGCAGCAGCGGCAGCAACATTGCTATTGTAGCCGGCACGGCGGCGGCTTAAGTGGCGTAAATTACAGATCGGCGCTTTTAACTTTGAAGCCGATTCGTACATGAAATGAAAACACGAAAATAATGAGTGAATGTGCCTCATGTTGCTGGTGTTTCTGGTGTTGTTGTTCCTGTTGTTTAGTGTCGGCAATTGGCAGTTACTTTCAACGTAATTATGTTATTGCTCTGGCTGAAGTGGCAGCAGCAACAAGTTGCTCATCGAGTTCTCATCTCCGGGGTTCTTTGCCGGAGCTTCTTTCGAGTCGATATGTCTGCAGCTCCGACTAATTTGAGAGCCGATAGCGTTTAGCCACTAATTCCCAACGATTGTCACTTAATTTTCAGTCTTTGGCCATCTTTTCTTTTAACTCCTAATAGATATTTAGGCCATTAAATTGTTTTTCATTACAGAGATCCCATGGATGCGTTCTTCTTCGACCAGCACATGAGAGCAGCTCCTCTGCGATTCTTTCCGGATCCCCTGATGTCCCAGCTGACGCCGCAGGAGGCGGATGCCGCCTCGTTGGCATTGCTGGAGAAAGCCCGGCAACACTTGCAGATGTTCGGGCGATCGCCGTACACGGAGATGTTGCTGCCCCACCTCTACCAGAGGTCGGCTGCCCCGCCACCACCTCCGCCAGCCCCGCCCCTGAGCGCCTTCCAGCTGGGCATGTGGCAGCAGCAGTGGCCCCAGCTCACGGCCGGATTCTTGGCCAGCGCCAACCAGCAGGCAGCCCTGGCCTTGGCAGCAGCGGGCGCCAACCGGACACCTCCGCCGCCGGCAGCCGTGGCCCCACCCGCCCCCGCCACGCCCACCTCGTCGTGCGGCTCAGCGTCGCCGGATCTGAGGGCTCGCCCCCAGCTGAGTCACTATCCGCAGCGGTTTAGTCCCTACCAGGTGCCTCAGCATCAGGCCTCGCCGCCAGCCTCGAACCGGGCCGAGAGTCCTTAGGACTTTGGATAGCTCTCCCAAAAAGATATTAACAGAACCACCCAAAACTCCAACCACTTACCCTGCAACCCCACCCAAGCAATTCATTCTGATGTGATCTTTAAGTTGCAAGAACTGAAAAGGACTTTAAATTGAAGAATAAAGGCTTACCTTTTTCTTCTTCTGAATTGAAAAAAGCTTCAATAGATTCGAATTGTAATAGATAATTATTATGAAATCCTAGTAAAAATCTTGCATCTTGAAGACCTCATCAGAATATCAGCGAAACGTATGTGCAATGTTGTTGAACGAAATAGAATGTCCTTTGTAAATAACCCCGATCATGTTGCTGCAACATCCAAAGATGCATTCGATGTTGCATGTGATGCTAAGCTAGAGAACCGTTTTAATCGGTTTCAGTGTATTGTAATTTTTGTAGCATTATAACAGTATTAGTTAATTTAATTAGGCCTAGAGACATGCGTACCCCCCCTTAGACCCTCTACCGCTGTGTTTTTTGTTGTCGTCCCATGTGTTCCTAAAAAGCCGCGAATTATTGTGAAAGTTTCACGCTGAATTAAGCCTCCTCTGAAGAGACCCTCTGAAGCCCCCTAAACAAATGCAAAATCAATTACTCTAAACACTTATTTAAATTATGTGCAAAAAGAGAAAAGAAGCGAAACTGAATAAACAATTTATAACACAAAGCGAAAGGCGTTTATTTATTGTATATTTTATTGTTATTTTTCGAACGCTCTTGGAGCTCTATTTGGATGCAGACATGCAATTGCCATTGTTGGACAATAAATGTTTTTCAAAATATGGCCGACGATTAATAACTCGCTTTGCGATACGATACCGCTGATGGGTGGGGTTGCCCGTTGTAGGTTGCTAGTTGCTAGTTGCTGGTTTCTGGTTGCAAGTTGGGAGCTGCAACCTGCAGCACGTGATGCGCAGTCGCGCATGGCGGGCAGCGACATTTATGCCAAGCAATGAAATATAATTTATAGAATTTTGTGCTCTTTATGAACGTCTAATTAATTACTAGTCCGTGTTTTAGTCCGTTTCCGATGGCAAGGGAGTCGTCGGCGGCGCTGCTGCAGTTGCTGCCGCTAAACTAAAGGGTTGCATGCCATTGCCATCAACAATGGATGCAGTTGCACGCGACATGCGTCATCAATTTCTAATGATGTATGTCTGCTCTACGGACGTTTGTTATTAATTTTCAGTTCTGGTCGCTCTTACACGGTCATTAACATTTTAAAGTGTTGTTTTTAAAAAAGGGCTCCGGCTAGACAGTGACTAGATAGGTGGCTCGTGAATATTGATTATCATATTGCAATGTGAAAGTTTCTTCTATAATGTTCTACCTAACTTCGCATTGATTGATTTTCTCGCATTTGACATTCCAGTCGTTAGGCATTCTGTCAATCGCTACCAACCACTTACCAAACACGCATTTGAGGCAAAACCAAGCCATCACACTTAATAACTTAATTTTCTGGCCATGGGCCATGCGGCATGCGGGCCCGAAAAGAGGGTCAGAAACCAAAGTGACTGAGGGCTGGCCCGGCATTTAAATATGGCTTATATAAGCTCTCAGTAGAGGCTCTTTTACCTAACCGATACCTAACCAATAATTATACGCATTGAAGCTTACAATTAAAAAATCGTTTTTGACCAACAAGCCAAACTTATTTCTTTTCTGCGGTTAGGCCACTTTCTAAATGGCTTAATTAACAGAGTCTGGCTAGCTTGTTGGGATTGTGAGAAAGTGTCATATTGTTATGAAAAATAAATGTAATACATAGAGTAATTACAAGTTCTAAGGGATAGCCAAAGAGCCAAAAATTAAACCACAAAAAACAGGGACACTTTTTGGGATTTCTAATAACTTCTCACTCACTGCGACAAAGTCGTACACAAATTATCTCGCCACTAAAAATTTGCCTAATTTCCAACATAAATATGAAGCAACCTATCTCCGGCGACCGATCTCGAGGGCGGCCCAGCCTTATCACTCTTTTCTACTAATTTTTTTCGGAAAAGGAACTGAAACATGGAACAGGAGCCAAAATAAAAAACACACCCCCAGAGGATGGGTTTCGGGATTTTGACCAGGCAGGCGCTAACAAATTTATGTCTTCTTCGGGGCTTAGAGAACATGAAAGGTGCTACCAAGTGCGAGGAAGAACAAAAAAAAAGGTGAAAGGTGAAAGGTACAGGTAAGGGTGGACTCCGTTTAGCTCATTACACACAATTTGCAGTTAGGTGCGAGCATATAAATTTCTGTGGCTTCCTTATCAGAATTATGTTAACCTTTATCTAAATTATTTTTTGGGTATTTCTCTAGCTCAAGGGGATGGTTTTTATTTTACATAAATTTAAGGATCTCTACCTACAGGTGGAGATTTATTAAAAAAGAAAAAACCGATATATTATATTTCTTTTGAGGAAGAGGCTTTTGGTACCCACTATATGTATATTTTTTGTCAATTCTATGACAATAATGTCGTGATCCACTTAACTATTTCCCCGTGTTAACCATAAATTTAATTACAGAGTCGGCTAGCAGTCGCATTAGCCATGAACATGAGTTAATTATACCATCAAATAGATTCAATTTATCAAAGACCTAACATACACGAGAAACACGAGAAACAACAAACGTCAGCTTGTCAAAAGAAGATACTTTTAGCCAAAGGCAGCTCATTTCTCAACGAATCGGTCAGCTCCATGATTTGGCATATTTTTGTAAGACTTTTTTATAGAAATGGCCTATAAGTGAGAAGCATGTGTTATGAGATGATAAATGGTGGTTTTAGGGCCAGAACTAACAATGATTTCAGAAGTAGATTAGATAAGAATCTACAAAAACTGAGCATGGTTTCGATTAAACTATAATAGTTTAATTACAAGATGGCACTAAGCTCTGTTAAGGACTTTTTAAGCCCCAAAAATGGACTTTAGAACGACATCAAATGCTGGGCATAACTGCCTAAAATGATGGCTGAGACCCCGTTTAATTATGGTAATTTTACGGCCCATACACACACATCATACATTTTAAATGGCAGCCGGAGTCCGAGTGGAGAGTGCAGTTTTTAACAAGACCGGAGTGGAGAAATTAATTTCACGACACAGAAATGTGCCAAAGGCCTCTTGGCCTGGCCAACAAGCGAAGCCTACATCACACTTCAACACAATCGGGCAATTTCATCGAATGCCTGGGCAGGCAGGGCAGCAGGACTGAGAGGTGGACCGGGATGCCCCCAATTGCATTTCACGTTCCGCCAGTGAAAATATCCACCCATCCACCCATCCGGCCCCCTGGCCACCGATTCTGGGCAGGCATGCATGTTGTGCTTGTGTCTGTTTTGTCTGCATATTGAAATTTTGCATGTTTAAGCATATCCTTGCCAACACTCTCCAGGCCGGACAGCCAAGTACATGGCCAATATATGTATGTATACATTGTATGCACACTCTCTATGTGGTACTATACATATTTTTATCCAAGGAGTCCGGGCCAAGTGCCGGAAGTGCTCGCAGTTTAAAGCTTATCGCTGCAATTTAAGTTGGTCCTGCAAGGATATGCTTTCTGGTTAAGGGACAGAAAATAATGATACCCATAGAAGTGACCTAATAAAGCTACAGTGATTTTTTCCCTTAGGAAGGATATGATAAATATTTTAACATCCAATGGTTCCTAAAAACTTTAAATTATTTTCAATTAATATTTTAAAGGGTAACCAGGACTCTTTACTCTCTAGCCCCTATCCACTTAAATAAAACTAATACCATTGTAAGTTAGTTTTGCAATTTCGTGCACGCTTCCCGAATCGTTCAATGAACTTGCCACAAAAGGAGGTTGGGCTTTGAAAGGTTCATTAGCAGCTGTCAACCGGCTAATGAAGTGCCCAAGACGAGATCCTCCCGATAAACGGAAAGTGTTCACTGCAAGTCAGTACAGTACTGAGTGTATTTATGTGGGCTAACTGTTGCCAGCAAATGAACTGCCTGCTGATTGATCTTCTGAAGTCTTCATCAATATCAGCAGCCAGTAGCAGCAGCCGCTTGGAAAACTTGACTATTAATAAATGACAACTCGGTATTAACAAATGCAATAAGGCCATGAAAAATGTTCATTTCATTTGGGGCCCAGATGCGAAAATACATACTTTCCAAGCACACACACTCACTGCCTACTAAAGTATCTGTCGGTATAGAAGACTGGGAGTGTGGGTCTGAGAGTTTGGTGTTGACATTTGAGAAATTTGTAGCTCATCTTTTGCTGGCATATCTGGATGGCAGAGGCACAGGCCAAAGCCGAGAACGGAGACAAAAACTGCAGACGGCGACAGCAGCTTTGCCACTAATTACAACCGCACACACACTCGTGCTACACACACACACACACTGGCCACAGACGGAGGCTGGCAAAACTTGAGTGGCACTTTTGCACATGCGACCGCACAGAATGAAATGTATCTTACGGATACCAGGCATCTGCTGCTTGTTTCCCAAAAGTGTGGAGGATACTGTGGGGGCGTCAGCTGCAGTCGACTTAATTGCCTTGCTTATTTCGTTATTGACTGTAATCAGATGTCTCATCATTTTCAGAAAGTTTTTAGCATAAAATCTATACCAAAATTGTATTAGATCATAAATATTATTTATTGATGAGGAGGGGGTGAGAAAAATTATAAATCTATGACGAATATAAATCATAGAATATATTTATTATGCAAAAATTTCATTAAAATAAATCAAATATATATTAGCCTTCTAAAAGTAAAAATTCTTATATGGGATATATTTAAATCCTTTAAATTTAATAAACTCATATGACTGATATTGACTTTTTATTTGTTCTATAACTTTTCTGAATTTATCCCATGACTGGGATCTATTTTAATAATTTTCCGCATTTATATTTCTCACATTTTCCGCGAGCACACGCTTCAATGGGCCACGAAGTGATTTTAATGACCAGTCCCAGAGCAGCAGGTTAAAAAACTACACTCGCCATCATAAATTTCCTAGATTTTTTATAGTGGCCTCCATGTTTTTCATCGCCTTCACACTTTCTTTATGGCCTGTGAATTATGTTCGACGGAGCAGGGCGAAATAATAATCAAAATAATCAGCGAGTGAAAAATTCAAATAAAATTTAATTTTAATCAGGTGCGAAATTTTCGTCAGTCAGATCAAAGAGGTTCCTTTTTTTTGTATAAAAAAAGTACTATATAGAACACGGGATGGAGAGAAAGCGAGCCAAGAATTTCCATGCGAACGGCAGCTGCGACGAAAGAGAAATGAAAGCGAAGGAGCAAAGTGAGAACCGGAAAGGAGAATAACCGGCGACGGGTTTTTGAGTGAGCGAAAAATTTTGCAGGCGGCCATTTTGGCGGGGGGGTTAAGCTCAGATGGGCGAGAACGAGATGGAAGCGGCCAGGAGGACAGAGTGAGAGCGAGCACTTCCAGTGAGGGGAAACTGAGCGCAAATTTGAGTGCTAAGCAGGCGGATGATTGAGGGCGTTGCTTGGCAAAAATGGCAGCAGAATGTTGAAAGCTTTAACTACAGCGCACGCACTCCAAAAGGGAGCGACAGAGAGAGCGACATGCCTTTGGCCCAGAGAGGGAGAAAGGACGATGGGGAGGGGTCGAAGGGGAGGAGGACAAAACAAGATGGTAGTGCAGCAGACAAGTTGCAAGTTGTCCGTAGCTTGTTAACAATTGCAGCACTCAAATAAATGAGCCACAAGGAGCCAGGATTGAGTGTGTCGGTGTATGTTTGTGTCTGTGCATCGACACTTGAAAAAAAGAATTAATTAATAAACAATTTAACGGAATTTTAATATTGAAGCGGAATGTGAACTATTCTATGAAACAATCGTATATTTTCGCTAACACTCGCTATTCATAAATCACTTAACAACACTGATAAGGTGAAAAGTGTCGAAAATACGAATACATTTTTTGTAGCATACTTACTGTAAATTAAAAACAGGAAATAAAATTAATCTATTATTTTTAAACAAATTCAGACCAAAAACAGTTTCCTGTGTAGAAAGAAATTAGTTTTGGCCCAAGAAGAAGCAGCAGATGTTGCTTTTTCCCGGCTGCAGGCAATATACTTAATTAAAAGTCGCACGAGACAAAACCAAGCAAAAACCGATTAAAAAGAGCAAGATTTCTGCACAACCCACCCGGCATGCCACCTCCTCCTGGTGGTTCTCCTTCCACCCTGCCTTTCACCCTTTTGGTATCACCCCTGGGGAACTCTCCGCCCCGCCCCGCCCCGACCCGCCTTTCACTTGCAATTGTTTGTCACTCAACAACGTTGTTTCTCTTTTATTTTCGCCATCACTTGGCTTCTTTTTTATTCCTTTGCACATGTCAGGGACATTTTACTTTGCACATCAAAGAAGACTCCCAATTGTTATTGTCGCCGCCAATTCTGATTATTCACATCGATTGGAATTTGTGAAATTTTCACGAATTGACACTCGCCGCCACTTGGGTGGTTCTTGTTCTAAATTTACGCACCTTGTGATTTCTCAGCAGATGCAGCCCGAACACTATTTGGCTTTGCCATCGACACGTTCCCTGATGCAGTGACAAACCAATTGATTCGCTCGAAATGCCAACAATTTATTTTACTTTCGCGAACTTTGTGTGGTCCAAACAGTGGCAGTAAAATAAAAAAAATAAACAATATATAATTTGACTTAAAAAGCAAACAAAGAAAATTAATTAATTACTCCATACCCAATGAGCTATCAACTTTTCAGTTAATTTTTATTTGGACCGCTCGTGTTAGTCAGAGGCACCTGTCCCTGCACTTCTTTGGGCCGCAGACCCCATGCGGCTTTTCCAGCTAAACCCTCTACTATAGATCGATTCAGGCCGGCTAGTAGAATTTTATGGGGCGCGTGTTCCTTGAAGACGAACAACGGTAGGCATTAAATTATTATAGTTTACATTCAGGGTTAATTAATTACAAATATTCGTCCAGAAAGCGCGCTACTCCGCTGCACTTCGGCCAAAGACAAATTGATAAATGAACGCTGAAGGAAATTAATGTGCATTTCCAGTGCCAAACGGGGGGGAAAATTCACCTGTTCCACCAGAAAAGGGGCAAACACCAGAGCGGGGGAGGAAAAAACACATGTCAGTCTGTGATGATGACGATGAACTATAAATAGTGGCCGGGACTCGTAAAAATCATGCTTGATTAATGTCGCCCAGTTAGTGCAAAATTAGATGAGAAATTGTCAAATGAAACATTTATGGCCACTAACCAAATAAATTATTATTTATGTCGCAGTCAATGTGAAAAGTGACAGCCAACACAGATCCAACGGGGGGATATTGAATTTCAAACACGGCCATTAAATTATTATGAAAATGTTCTCGTTTCTTGTGGTTTCAGTTTATTTCCAACGTCACATTTTGCGCACGAGTTTTCGAAAATTTTCGATGGGCCACACAAGTGGCAGCTGCAACATGAATACATTTATGAAAAGGCCATGAAGCTCGAGCTTTAAATGATATTAGTTCAGAAGTTTTTTGTCCTTCATATATAATTTAAAATGACTTTATATAGCTACTATACTCCTTGCTGCGAGTATAAATAACTGGCGGACCGCAAACGCTAATGAGCGCGTCGAAATTTATGACATTCCACCCAAAAATCCAGAACCACT
The DNA here is from genome assembly GCA_035045925.1 of Drosophila atripex. NCBI lineage: Eukaryota > Metazoa > Arthropoda > Insecta > Diptera > Drosophilidae > Drosophila > Drosophila atripex. Next base: position 15,050,160 of record JAWNOP010000070.1, read on the forward strand.
TGGATCTTGCATGCAATGCATAATTCTCACACTTCGACAAGGCACCCAAAAAAATAAATAAATAAAAAAGGAATTTCCCGAGACACCACAAACAAATTCAAATTGAATGCCTTGTCCCCAATCGTTCAGCCACCGCCCCGCCTGATTGCCAACACATTGGAAATGTCAAATTTAGTTGACAATTAATAAATTATGGCAACGGGGCGCTTAAATGGCGCCAGATCGGGGACCAGGACGTCACATTTTCATATTGTCATTAATTTAAAATAATTATGAGAGAGACAGCCGGAGTGCCTCGTAGCCGTACAGCCGGAGAAATCAAAACATTCCCCATTGGGTGGGCCATGTGTACGACCAGCTCTCTTAATTAACTGAGTGCCGTTCCGGGGAGGAGACGAATCCTGGGCACGAATTGTTCACACTTCAGCGTTTTCTTTTTTGTTCTACATTTGGGACTACAGTTCCTGTCAGAGTGCCTGTCTACCTTTCTCCCCCGTGAAATTTTAGCGGGAAAAAAAATCTGCCCCCACTCCGGTGGCAGCCCCAAGTTTTTGGGGCATCTAATTGACATGTTAGTGACACATGTTGCCGCAACATTTTCAGCTCGAAAATGCGACTCCTGGGCGAGGACCTCACACGAGCTGGCAGCAGAAAGTGTCAGCGTAATACGAGTCGATGATATATGCTTAGGGAGCCTCGGTTCGTTAGTTGGGAATTATTTATTCGGAAATCTCCTGACATTGACAGAGAGCCGGGAGCATGGCGGAGAGCTTTGGGTTTCGCATATCAAGAGTTTTGGGCCGGAGTGGCAATGAACTTGGAAAATAAATTCGGAGAAATTCAGTGACAAGGTATCAGACAAATTAGCGTTTCTATTCCGAAAGTTCTGGGAAGTGCTTTTGATCATTTTTATCGTTTGTGGTTGGGAAACATAAATAATTGAATGGAAACAGTATGGCTCTATTAGATAATCCTATGAGTAGGACTTAGCTACCCCTAGCGGATATCATTTCAATTATCCGACTATGTCATTCGAATCTTGCCACACGCACCCCTTGTCCCTCAACCTGACCAACGCTCGCTCATCTGCGGAAATCCCAATAATCCCCGCTTTTCATAGACCATTAAAATTAACAATTATGTTGTTTCCGACTCGAGCCACATTCTGCGCAACTCCAAATCCGTTTCTAATTTTTAAAATCAGCGGCAAGCCGGACGGGGAGTGGGGAGGTGGCACATTGGGCGATAATCGCCACTGGACCGTCAGGCGGCTGTTGGCTAACTAAGCCACTGACACCCGCCCACTCGCTTACACACTCACACACGTGTCTCTGTCTTTTTGGCCTTCTGTCCCACTGACAGCTACAAATTGTGTTACAAGCTGGAGTTTACACTGAGAGAAATAGCATATAAATAACATCAAAAACATTTTTCAGGACTCTGCCTCAAAACTCTGAAGACTAAAGACACTGGACACTGAAGATTTCTCATACATTAAAATATAAAAAGATTTTTCAGTGCAAACAATTTCACGGTGGGTGGGGCAGGGTTGGACACCTCCCTGGCTGTTGCGTAGAAATTGCTGCCTCGCCTCGAACCGGGCTCCGAAATGTAAAAACAAAAAAGCAAACGTCAACGCCGACGCCACGTTCGTGTAACTTTCAGCATAATGACCCAGACACGTGGCTGTCTAATGTGGCCAGGAGAGTGAGAATGTGGCCGAGAGATAAGCCCCGGAAGGGGGCTCTTCAGGGGGAGGTGTCTCCTCATAGCGACGCCATTGTTTTTCAACATTTTTATGGTAAAATGTTAAATGAGCTGGGCGGCGGCAGTGGCGGACAAGGGGGTTTTTATTGTCTGGCCCAAGCCTCTCGTTTTTAATACATTTTATTGCAATTTGGGATTTCGTTGGTGCTGTCAAGGATTTGCTCGAGCTTCGGTGCAATTAAATGCGTGCCAAATTGTTGGACTAATTGAAATTGGCCCTGATATCCAATTAAACTAAGTGCAGCTTGTGATTTTTAGTGTTTTTGGGTTAGGGATGGTGCGAAATACCCAATTCAATAAGGAGTAGTGATTGCTTTTAAAGGCAAACACCTTTCTATGGAAGTAGTTTTATTTTATTTATGGACAAATCGTATGGAGAGAGAACACAATGTTTTTTATACTTACAAGAATCTCAAAGGCTTTACTTGAAAATTATACCTAGAATTAGAAGACTGGGGTGGAACTGTGGCACATAATCCCGTAATATCCCGCAGATCCTTTGACTTCCCTTATTTAATAAAAACAAATTGTTGGAACTGCCTTGGCTATGACTTCATTAGCTTACTTCCCCCAGCCCCGCGGCCAGATGAGTTGTCATTGATATGGCCAATCCATCAATCATACATCGAGCTCGGGTGGTACCCTAGATTCTAATCTTCATACTTGGGCCAAAAAGTTAATTTACTTATAATTGCCGAGTCCGAGTCCGAGTCCGAGACCGAGTTGCTCGGTCAGTTCGTCGGGTAATGACTTGTAATTCTGCTAATGAGACCCGGGGACTGGGTAGCTGAGAACCGGCCCCGGTATCCGTCCGTGTAACATGTGTATGGTAAGTGTGACGCTGCCGATAAGAGATAGACTCTTTGAAGCGTACCTCCAGCCGGGCATTTCAATTAGAGTGGACTATAATCGGACAAGGGAGCTGGTGGGGGGTTCGGGGTGGTGGGTAGGGGATCTCTGGGGCAGCTCTGGATCTCTTCCTGTCGATATTAACGCGCAATAAATTAGCACAAGCATCGCGGCGGCGAGGTGAGAGAATGTCTCATCTCCAGACTCTTCACCCTTTCTCCCCAGCGATTCTTCGGGCCATCAATTCGCGAAACGCGCCTAGCATGCGATACGCTGCCCCTTTCTGCATTTATGATGCACTGAAAAAAATGATTCATAATTATCTCATCGAAAGTAAGGATTTATTAGGTAATATTTGAAAACTATATACCTTTTGTCACATATTGAAAAGATTTTTGATTACAACAAAGTCTTTGGAGAATTATATTACATTTGTTTTTTCATTGCCTTCCGATTTGGAATCCTTTAGACCCTACTTTTAAAAGTAGATTATCCAAATTTATAGACAATCAACTGAAATACCTTTTAATGGTTTATGAATTTAATACCTCCTAATTTGGGTAAGTAATTTTTTTAAACAAAGAAAATCAATAATTTACAACAAAAAATATTTAATCACTAAGTATAATTACTAAGTAATAATTATTAAGTAATTATCCAGACAATATATAATTTGTAAAAATGACACATGAATTTATAAATTTAACATCAGAAACTAATTTTTTAAGCATAATATTCTCTTAATCTATTTTAAATTATTTGTTTAAAAATTAACTATATTGGTATATTATTGTGGCTGAAAACGGCATTACATCAATCAGTCTGTCTCAGTTCACCGAAACTTCAAAATGTATTCGAAATCATTTTCGTACATATTTCTTATAATCATAATGGATTTGGTTTCTCAGGTGGTATACAAATTTTATATTCCAACCTTTTAATAATTTTTACAAGTGCAGATTCATTCGAAGTGGGAGTTTACAAACTTTGTTTGCGAATCGGTGGACAAAGACTTTGGTGAATTCGAATATTGTTTCATAAAGTCGGTGAATCGCAGCTACAAATATATATCTGGAAAGTACAAGCTATATCAGCGACCTGTAACAAAACTCAACGTCAACACGGCTCTCTTGAAACGATTTAATGGATATAAGCCCTTTCTGTACAACATATCCGTTGATCTCTGTAAATTTTACAAGAATCCAAAGTCGAATATGGTAATGAAATTCTTTTATGAGAACTATAAGTCTTTTACTAAGCATAATCGCACATGCCCCATCAATGTAAGTTTTATTCAGAATTTAGCCTAAAAAGTGTTTAAATATTCATTATTTCAGGATGATATTGTTCTCGATAAGTTGCCAGCTAGCGTAATGAATCACCGATTTACAAACATTCTACCGTTCCCTGAGGGGGATTACTTAATCGAATCAAAATGGGTTCGCGATGGCACTACTCTAGCTATTATAAAGTCTTATGGAACTCTATCGTAATAAAATTTGAAATATTCCACATGATGCCAGATTGTCGAATGTTTTATTCACATTTCTTAAACGACTGAGAAAAATACGTATGTTTTAATGGGTATGTACTATTAGAAAAGAAATTATTGATTGATATCGAAATTTAATATCGAAAACTCATTGTATAAATTTAATTTTCCCTTAAGCTATTTAAAATAATTATTTTTCAATTATATTATGGTTATTGTTTTGGTTTAAAATTGCCTTTTTTGATAGATTTTATTTGTATAAATACAATGTGGTTCTAAGCTATTTTAAATTACTTTTTTAATCTATATTGTTGGCAGTCATGCTTTGAAAAAAAATATTTGTCAGACATTGCACTTAGTATCGTATTTTACCCTGAAGGTTCAATATGTTTTCAAAATCGCTTTTGGCTGTTTTCCTCATACTTTTTATGGATTTGGGAACTCAGGTAACATTAATGATTCTGATTGAAAATACTTATTATAATCCAATTTACAGATACTATCAAGTTGGGAGTATACAAATATTATCTGCGAATCACTAGACAGAGAGTTTGTGGAATTCGAATATTGTCTCATTAAATCGGTCAATCGTAGCTATAAATACATATCCGGAAAGATAAAATTAAACCCACAGCCAATAAAAAAGATTAAGGTAGGACCAACACCGCAAGTTCTTAGAAATATAATTCCATATCCTTTGTAATGACACAGGCTAACTTGGCTCTTTTTAAACGATTTAATGGATACAAGCCTTTTCTCTACAACATCACTGTAGATCTCTGCTCGTTCTACAAAAAACCAAATTCGAGTCCTGTCATGAAATTCTTTTATGATTCATTCGAGTCATACTTAATAATGAATCGATCATGCCCGTTGAGGGTAAGTAATATACGATTTTTTATCATTACAATCACAAGAGTATTACGTATTTCAGGGTGACATTATTCTCGACAAGCTTCCGGCCACTTTTATCAATCATCGTGCGACCGCCATTCTTCCCTTTCCTGAAGGCGATTACCTGATTGAAATACATTGGCTGTTCAATGGCACTCAAAAGGCGTTGATTAAGTTGTTCGGAACTCTATCCTAAAGTTGATGTACTATTTTATGTATTTTAGTAAATTCATAATCCAATCCGTCATATTTTTTCCGGTGCACTTGGCCAGCTCTCAATCTCGATGCGCTGCACATAATCTTCCCGACTCTTTCGACGGTTAATTTCAGTTTGAGATAATTATAGAGCGGCTGCCACCAAAGGCAGTTCCCCTTCCCAGGCCCCACCTTGGGCCCAGAGTGGTGGCAACAGCGGTGCGGTGGCAGCCTCGCCAGTTGCAAGGTGCCGGTGGTTGAGGCTCTGCCACAAGGGGCCAAGGTGGCATGCGCTTGCACGCGCTCGAATTTATTATTAGCCCTCTCCGGCAATCTGGCCGCCGATTCCGATTCAGATTCTGATTCTGATTCCGATGCGAAGCCCCCTCGATCGGATCGGGGCGTTGAGCGCAGTAAGTGATAGTAGTGGGCAGCAGTTCCAGTGCATAATTATCCCCAGAGATCGCCAGAGTATATGCAAATGGATGTAACAACTAGAATATGGCGTGATTACTGGACATTCAAGGGGGCTGGGATCTGCTAACTAAATAGGAATGGTTTAGAAAATGGGAGAAACATCCCCCAGTTATGGAAAACTTATAGGGAAAACAATGTATGATTTCTTATGTTTGACTTATTTTTTGCACTAAGGGTATCCACAAATTCGTATATTTTCCTCATTTATTATTCCCAGCATATCGGGGAACGATGCGTTCCGTTCATGGCCAGTCCAAAGCGAAAATGCCGACAGAAATCAAAGTCATATACGACCACGCCCACCGCTGGCATGTTGATCTTCATCAAGATCGCCCGAAAACGGGACTGAATGAATGTCCAGAGGGGACAGAGGACGGAGGGGTGGCTGGTCTGCTGCTGCCTCCATAGAAGCTAATCAACAATTTTCTCACCTCTTTCCCGGACGATGAAATGAGAAGAAATTCTCGAAAAAAAAGGTGTACGAAAAAGACTCTGCGGTAGGCGTTTGCCCCGCTGAAGCCCAGAGATTCCCGATTGGAGACTCCCGATTCTGGGCAGCGATCTCATCGCTATCCCAGGCAATTTGCAGCCTTTGTTTTAAGCCGCGCTTTTTCGATAATAAGACCCGAATAGAAGGCTGAACCTGTTGCATGTCGGCAAATCGGGTTAATCGATTTTAAATCTCTTTTATGTTTTCATTTTGATTCATCTGGGGACCAGTTGGCGGTAAGATTAATCTCTGCTCCAACTATTAGAAGTTCGTTAGTTTTCTATACCAAAGTGAGTGAAAACCAACAACACCCGTCCGCTCGAAATTAAACGCGGCATTACGTGTCGCGTGAAATATGGGGCTCGGTTTCATTTCTATTGCAGCCATTTAAATCAATTGGGCCCTTTAATGAAAATTTATTCCTGCAGGCACAGGACCACACATCGATGTCTCTCCATGCGGCTGTGCCAAATAAAACTTGCTGAATATTTGCACAGCAAGTTGCAAATTGATGGACAGCCGGCAGACTGAGCCGCCTTCCGGCCTCTTTCCCTTCTGCCAGCAGGTAGGCTCGAGTATGGTCGAGTATTTATAGCTGTCCGGCACTGTGCTGATTTCTCAAATGCACAGCCATTCGCAAGAGCACTGAGAAAAATTCCAGAAAAATTAAAAATGCCATAGGTCTTAAATTCTTATAGTTGCTTCCAGTGCAGGCACATGTTTACCAAACTTCTCAACTGACAATAAAAATCAGCCTGTAAGCCATTGGCCAAATCTCTGCTGCCTTCACACATGTATGACTTAAAAAATTACATTTTCCCAATAAGTTTTGATAAAAATCAACATCATTTGTGGCGGCACAGTTGGGGGGAATTCCAATATGTGGTAGCTGCTTAGCTGTTTACCAAAAAAATGGGTCTGAAATAAAGGTTCGAATGGTAAGTTTTGTGGAATGGGCTAACAATAAATCAAAAATATTATAATACATCTTTTTAAATAGATTAAAGCATCAAAAAAAAAATTAATTATATATTAATATATTAAACATTCAATCTAAATGTCCCGAAGAACCGTGAAGGGTAACCCACATTGTGTATCAGAAACCACATACATACCTCATTAGCTTACGCATTCGAGTTGAGATGAAACCAGTTAAAAGAGCAAACAGCTCACAGATCGGAGGAGGCTTTCTCCCGCTCCTCGGGATGTTGTTGTCAGCTTAAGTCGGTAACTGCTGAGCCACCACAACCACTGGGAGCCGCAGTGAGCCACCAACAGACGGCCAGACATGAGACCACATCTCGTGTCTTACGCTCGTCATTTGCGCGATTTTTAAGCTGATGATCAGCGACAAACGATCTTTCACTGGCAACATGATGGATTCGTACCACCAACAAATTTGCCACTGATGAATGGATTTCTGTTCGTCTCCGCCTCTGGCTGGCTGTGGGCTACTTGAGAGCTTGTCCCGAACGAACGAAGCTCCCCCGGGCCGAATCAATCCAATGTGATGTGATCCGATCCGGTACGATCCGATCCGATCCGTTCCGATCCACAGGGGCTTACCCAACAACGGGCAACATGGTGCAGATACCTTGTGCAGCTCCTGGAATGCGTAGCAAGCCGGAGCCAAACAGAATCAGACATCAGTCGGATGAGTGTAATGCGTTGTAACAAATTGGACTGGCGTTTGTAGCGACAGCCAGACAGGATACCTCGGGCAGGGGAGGTTCAGGAGGAGAACAAGTCTGGCAGTTAACCGCCAAAAGCTAACCGTCCACCTTACGTTTCTCCCAGTGCACCATGGGCTGGAGCTGCGTTACCAGTGCGAGGTGATTGATTTACTTAGGTCTTACTCTAATTGGTGACCCCATTCGGCGCAGTGCGGCCACCCAACTAGCCCGGCTTTAATGACACTCTTACCAAGTCCGTACAGAGTGCACCCTTTGATATGCTAATAGAGGAAATCCCCACAAAGGGCACCGACAATTGTCAATTGATATTCGTAGAACTGTGCGCTGGCTGTCACAATGAGTGATGTGGAAATGGGAATTACCAGATCGAAGGCGCGCACATAATCGCCACTTTTGTCAAACGTGTCAATCAATATTCGAGGGTGTGAGGTGGGCGGGAGCTGCCCCCACAAGCAGATGATGCCAACGAGTTGTCCCCAAAAAATTCCAGAATCGTAGAATTAGTAACGTTTCCAATTACGACCTGGAAGGGATTTCGAAACCACTGCGCGTTGACGTGTCAGAATTTTCATATGCATGTCAAGTGTCCAAAAATGGAAATTGCCCTTTCGCCCCTGGCCCCCTTCTCCCAGAAAAGAACCCGAATGGAAAAAACACGCCCCTACAAAAAGCGCTGATTATTGCGGCTGCTCGTTGATGTTCCTTTGATTCGTTCGCCTTGTCATGTCAGTTTTGACAGCTTTCGTGGCCAGAACAACAAAAAAATGCTGGTTCTGCTTAACTTCAATTAGACGAATTGAGGGTTTCCTTCACACCAGCATCACCATCACCATCACCATCGGACTCAGCATCTGAATGTGAATCTGGGTCCAGACTATGGATCGTTATGGCATTATAATTGCCATCGGATTAGCTGTCAGCTTTTTTGTTCGCCAGAGATTTTTCCAGCCGGAGGCTCGTTTTGGTTGGCTGCTGCTACAATTTGATGTGACATTGATGTGTCAGCCCGTTAAATGAGCAAATATGACAGGACATCGGGCTTGTTTGCGGCTGCCGTTTCGAAGGCCATAGCCGCAGGGTTGCTCCTTAGGGGATGATCGGATCAAGTCACCCTGCTGACGATGATGAGTTGCATTGTTTGGCGGGGCAACTTTCTCAGGATTTGTCACTGGCTCTTTTCAGATTTGATTGTTGTTACACGAAAAAAATTAAAACATTCAGACTAACCTTGACATCGACTCTCCGACTTTCGGAAGGCAAAAGTTAATTGGAGTTCAAGACATAAGAATAACAATATTAGTTGATTGAGTTGAACCATAAGGATCTCTAGTCCTTACCACAATGCCTTGTAATTATAGGATTCTTTGATAAAAATTTTAAGACACTTCACCTATGAGTGACAGATTTTATATTGAAACTATCTACTGAATAAGGTCTACAGGAAGGTCTAACCAAAAATCAAAAACAAATCAATAATTCAGCTATTCGTTTAAGCCACTGGCACCCGCTCTTCCCTATTCGCTTTTCCCATTTAAAAGCACATTAGATAACTTGTTCCGAGGCATGAAAAATAAAGCAGAAAATTTCGATTTCATGGCGATAATCATGAATCGTGATTTATTTAGCGGAACAATTTGTCAGTGCGGTGGCGTGGCCCGAGGGCCGAAAGTCCATTTCAGTTGAGCTGAAAACAGCGAAAAAGGGGTGGCACTACCGCAGTGACTGCTGTTGTTGACTTGTGAGTGCTTTGCACCCGGAACCGGGCATACACAACCCCAGAGCCCCGGACACGGCGACGGATTCGGATACGGGTATATGTTGGGTTGGGAAAAAGAGGGAAATTCGCGCAACTATTTGTGAAATTCGGGTAGAACATAAAATTGCGTTATCTATGGTCTCATTATCATCAACAGAGGACGAGGGCTAGGACGAGGGTGAACTCAAAATCCCTCGGCCGTACCCAATCCAAATCCCGTCCGGATGCAGTCAAGTTGAAAATTAATTTTGTCACAGTTGCGCTTCGGCGGAAAGTGTCATTATGATACCGCGACTCCCACTCCTCTGACTTTGATTCTGTCCCCGTTTCTGTTCTTGTTCCTGATTCTGATTCTGATTCTGATTCCGATGATGATGAGCCTGTCGTTGTCTGTCTGGTTGTTGTTTTGCCTTGTGTGGCAACTGTGTGGGGTGAAGGTCGCTTGTGGCGTTGCCAATTGTTAAGCACACGTCCTCCTCCCACCACTCCGGTTTTTTTCCCATCCGGCAAATTGAAATGATTCGTTTGGCATACGGCGGGGAGCGTGAATCCATTTTTATATCACTCGATTTTTAAGCGATTCGATTTGCCAGCAATTTGTTTGGCATTAGGCAGTTAAAAGTTTTAAACTTTTTTGGGGTAGGACTTCTTGAGGTGGTTTTTTATTCGCAGTCCTGCCTACGTGGGAATTTGGAAATTAATTTAAATGAAAATTGCATTTTATTAGCTGTGACAATTGCTTCACGGCTTAAATTTAAAGTTCCGATAGGCAGGCACGTGGGAAAAATACTTTTTGGTCTATGGGTCTTGAAAACCTATAAGATCGTAGACCCAACTGTCTCTTCTACCGCCCACACCTAGTTAATTTTCAACATTTCAATCCCCTTGACTTTGAAGCCAAGAATTAAGAATCAAAGATCTCTCCAACTATTTTGACGGCCATCAACAAGTCGGCCAAATAGGAAAATCCGCTCACCAGCGACGGCCGTTGATGTCGGCTCGTGTGAGGCGAGGGCTCAGAGAACTGGCAACTACTTTTCACTTTGCACTAATCGCATCTAATTTGACAGATTTACATAAGGATTAGACAGAGACACAGACAAATGCCAAGACCCCGAGATGCCCGAGAGGTCGATGTCTGGGTCTCCGTAGCCTCCAGAGCTGAGAGGTAACAAAGTGGAGAGGAATGGCCCGCCCGGCGTAAGTACATATTGATGACTTGACACTGACTGACTGTCAAATGTCACTCAAGGGGCCAAAAGGAGAAGGATTAGATAGCGAGTGAGAAGAGCCAACTAGAAGGGAGGACGTGGGGATCAATCGGGAAATGGGAGCAGAGACTAAGCGACGACAGTGCGGGTCGCATGAAAAGAAGCACAGTTTCCGGCTGGGACTCAAGTGGATATATGGTGCGAGCCCGGCGTAATTCACACTTTTGTCACGGGCAGTTGACCAGAAAAACCTGCCCAGAACGGAGCCAATACGAGCGGATATTGATGACACAATGCTGCACATTAAGTCATTCAATTCGGTACGTTGCGCAGCTGTGACGATTTTTAGCACCAGTCTCTGGAAGCAGTGGCAAATCAACGACACATCAAGCGCGAAAAAAGGGGTTGGGTCGGGCTGGGTAGTGCTGAGTTCCGTTGAGTTTGGTTGGGTTGACACTGAGAGAAATGGAGTTAGAAAAACAAGTAACTAAATAGACTTCTTATTACTAATATTATTACTATTTGAGAAAGGGTGTATCATCATTTTAGATTCTACTCTCTTTGGACTAACTTGTCCAGAATTTAATAAGATTTAACTATCTATAATCCTGTAACTAAAAATTTGTCTTGTGTAGTTTCTCTTGGAGGGTGGAGGTTGACCAAGACAGAGTCTGTTTTTGGGGCGCGGCTGCGACTTCATTACTCTGCGTCATTAGGCACTCAAATTGTTGCCATACGGCTCAACTCTTTCGCAGACTACAGGGTATGTGGGTAGAACTAGTAAGCATCACATTGACTTTCCCAAATTTAGTTGAATCATAGTTATGTTCTAAAGATACAGAGGAACAAAACATGGATTACAACGAAGACTAGACTAGAAGAAACTTTTATTACACATAACTTTTTAATACCTTTTTTAAACAGACTAATTTGCTAGACTAAATAGAAACAATATGGGAACAACATTAGAATTAAATGGAACAATAATTAAGAATAGGTATTACAAAGTCCTACCCTAACTCAACCCTTTCATACTTGTTTTGTTCTTCGGATGAAACTGAAACGGTTGCGCTTCAATGCCAAACGGAAGTCGGCGTCAGCGTCTAAGGTGCGTCCATCACCCCATCCTACCGACCTGCCCCCTCGACCTAGCCCCCTCTCCATCCCCCTACCCTCCCCCAAACTAGTGAAGTGACAAAAGGTCGCGCTTGGTCAGCGCCAGGTTCGGTGTCATTCAGTCAATCGATTGATCGACATTATCGACCCGCTGCGAACTGTGCTAATATTGTCGAGTTAACTGCTGTGCAGTTGTTCGTAATTTGCTTTTAATTTTTATGACCGTTGCACCCTTTCCGCCAGTTGTGGAAATGAAACTGGTATCAGATGCACTGAGAAAAAAATATATTTAATTTGAGCGCTGGTTTCTTGGTTTTTGAGGTACAATTCATAGGCATTGGAATGTTAAAATGTCATCATACTTTTTTCATGAAAAGTGTCTTGTATATTATATAGTTTTGAACTATTTTTTTCCTGTCCCGAACCAGAAACTGTTGAAGCGTTGCCATCAACGCGCTACGCTCTTTGTCGCTGCAAATTAACAGCGCTAATGATCGATTTTATAGCGGCAATCGATAGAAGCAATATCAATAAAAGTGCCAAGTACACATGCACTCTGTTGTGGAAGGGTCCGGACACAATTGACTTGGCTGTGGCTTCGGCTTCGGCTCCGGCTTTGGCGTTAATGAGCTGTCCATATGACATTTGTTTTGGAGTAGGAAGTAAATAAAATTGCAGTTACATGTCCAGCGAATAAAAGGGTAGAAATTCATTTTATTTTTATTACTCACAAGCCATCTTCAAAGGGTTACAACTTCATCATATTGACATTAAGGATGGTATGGATAATCTACTGTTTTCGGAACTGACCCAATTCCTGCAAACTGTGGACTGTCGTATTAATATTGATTTTCGAATGCTCCACTTCTAATGCCACCAGTGTTTCCAATAGTTTAACTAACCTGAACCCCGGTACCCGGTACCCCCCGGAAACCCGTTTCATCAACTTTAAGTGTTTCCGCAGAGCTTCTGGTTTCTGGACACTCGAGGTGGACACACTGGAGTGTGTGTGTGTGGCAACCGGTTGGCAAAGTTTTCGTGGATGCCACATCGATTAAACGGCATTGAAACTCTAGAAACTCTTCAGCAGACCATCTAGCCAGCTAGCCAGCAGCCAAGAGGCACGATAGTCTAATTTGCAAGACACGTACCAAAAATGAACAGCACACTGTGCTCTTTCCTATCCATACTCTTGGCCAAATTAGCAGGGGGGAGAGGGGAAGGGGAGAACTGTCTGCCATCATTTGCATTTCGTGCAAAGGAGCAGCTGACAACTTTATTTTGCAGCCGTGGTCCAAAATGGCCTCAAATTACAGCCGCACAGAGAGCTGGAGCCGGACTCTGGCAATAGAATGGTTACCAGATTTTGTTAGAGGAGGAGCTGCCTCTGGTCTGTGAGTTAGCGCCCTATTTATCATATTTTCCGCAGTGTCCCAGGTCCGGTTGAATGAGTCTGTCATTCTAGGTTTCTATTTCATTGGTTTCTCTAACTAAGGGCTTACGAAGCCAAAGCAACCATATACCCTTTCCAAGGATAACTTTCGATAACCTTATTCAGGGAGTAGGAACTTACTTCCAGGTTAGCAGGACCAGTAATCTATTAATGATTTTATTTATTTTAGAGTATTAGCCACTTCGTTGAAACCTGGTTGAGACAACACTTTCTAGCCATTGTGGCAAACTGGCGCCCAAATCCAGTTTGCAGCGAAGACTCCTCGTTGAAATCATGTGCACTCGCTTGTCTGAGCCTTCACAAAGAATTTGGTTGCCGGTCGAGGCCTGGTCGAGACCAGAAGCATGAAGAGATGGAGTTGGGGGATCAGTGGCAGACTTGGAGCTGTCTGGAATCCGGCACACAATGGGTGGTGGAGCGCATTGTGAACGCCACTTAATTACACGGAAGTCTGCCCCAGCTGAACTGGCCGGCCTGCCAAGACTGCCAAGACGAGTCATTCGGCTCAACAGAGCCAGATTTAGGGTCCCGGACTTCTCGGCCCAGTTCAAGGCTGGCTAAAAGGTAAGACGATACTCCAGCGATACGCGCTGGGTGGTGATGCAAAAACTAATTGCAACAAGGTTGCAATAGCACTGCGAAAAAGTACCCACACTGGGGAGCTTCTAGCCTCAACAAAGACAATTTATTTAGTTTTAATTTCTTATTTCTCCCAGTGACACCCCCTCTCTCCCTCTCCCTCTCCCTCGGATAAGACAACACGCATATGGCGTGCCAAGTGCAACAAGCGAGTTGCTGCCAATAAATCAGAAAATATTTCAGCAATAATTCAGAGCGAGAGGTGCTAGCTTGTTGACGATGGTATTCACGCCTCGAGCACGCGTCTCTCGCTGGCCGGGATCTCAGCCTCCACTTGGGACATCCACTCGATCCTCGAACTGGGTCTGGCGTGGTACATGGAACTGGCGTAATTAATAAGAGGCACCTAGGATCTGGCCCGGCAAACGGCGATTAATCAAGCGAATCACGGGGACCAACTTGCATCTCCAGCTGCGCCTTTGACACTGGCTTAAAATGTAATGATTTAGTTGCATATTCATAATTAACTTGCGGCATGACTCACGGCTCACTCATTCGACTCATTGGACTCACTCGAAGTCACGATCGCCCCTCGGGCCAAACTCAGTCGTCGTCGTCTCATTAACTTTCAACTCGACTTAGGCGGCCTTTTGTCTTTCGGTTTCCAGGTTGCCAAGTTGCCAAGTTGCCAGTTTTTGCCTAATTGAAAGTCGGCATCATTTGAAATGGTCCAAAACGCATCTCTTGTCGGGTTTTTTCTTACATTTTTTTTCGGTTTTCAGTTTTCTGGGTGGAGTCGAAATGGCTTGGAAGTTTGCCGAACTTGGCCGGCAGTGCACGAGGAGTAATTCCGGTGTTAATTTGTACGCAAGATGCTCATCAATCATGGGAGGGTCTCGCATATTTGTGGGCGTTGGCGGCTAAACTTTGAAGGAGCAGCCCCTGGAACCAAAACCGATACGTGAACGTGAGAAAAATGATTGACTTGAAATATGTTCATAATTATTTGACCGAAAGGACTACGGGAACCCCTAAATGTGTAGGTATTATGTAAAAAGACTGTGCAGTCTGTTGTTTAGGGATGTATTAGTGGGGCTGGTGTTGTTCCCTGGAAACTTATTCTTGGCTGAGCTTTTCACTTCCCATGCCAAAGGGTCCCGAGATGTTGTAACTTCAACTTACAGCAGCTGTGATCGTGTCAATGATGTGACACCGCCACCCAGCAGCACACAACATCGAAAATTGGGCGCAACTAAACATGAATGGATCGGCCTCTATGTGGGGACGGTGTCGGCAATCAAGCCAAAATAATTAAACGCTTGTCAGACAAACCAGAACAAGCTGGAGCTGGTAGATCTCCCAACTACACGTGTCTGGGGGCCAGCCGATGGGATGGGGGGAACCACTCTCTGGGTGTGATGTCAGGCCCACACACATGGCTGGCTGGCTGGCTGGCTGGCTGGCTGGGCTAACCGAAAACCAAAAACAGTTTGACACAATGCCGCGATAAATTTGCTCATCATTCACTCATTCAGACGGTAAGTCATTCACGATCGCACCTAAAAATAAAAGCGGGCCCCATCAGTCTTCGGCGAAGAACTTGCGACGCTACGAGGTGTCAATGAAAACTCCCGAAGGAAAATCTCCCGAGGAAAGCTGCTGCCCGGGTGACAATTTTCTGACTTCCTCATGCCAATTTGTGGTGATCATTCATGTAACTGAAACGAGATCATTGCCTGGTGTCTGTGTGTGGTAAAGTGTCAACATTTACAATGTAAAAACGTCAGAGATGACATCAGACAAAGCAGACAGAATTAAAAGGGAACCAGACTCGGAAGGCAAATGGCACAACTGTTGCAGTTTCTGTTTGGCTAAGAGGTAACGTATAACTTGAAACAATAATACCAATTTTATAAAGAATTGTTGATGGTATTACCATTATTACTATCTAATAAATAAGAGGTCTTGAAGTGGTAAACTACCAGTGACAAACACTCATGATACAAGCAAATATAACTCTTCCTCGCAATAAGTCCCAAATAGAAACTCCCTTTGAAAATATTCTCTTCCAATATATCAAATATAACTATTTCTTAAATTACTATTATTACTTTTTATTTAAAAAAAAACCTCTTTAAGAGATAAAATACCAGTGACAAACACTCATGATACAAACAAAAATACCTCATCCTCGCAATTAGACCCTCAAATGAATCTCCCTCCGTATATATATTCTCCAAGTGTACTTCCAATGTAATAGTTACATCAAGTTAACCTTTTAATTATGGGCCATATGCTGCACCCACTTGCCTCCAGACGATTTGATCTTTTCCCCATTAGGCCTGTCTTATTTTTTGCATTTCCATAAAAAATTACAACTTGTTTGTCTGGCGTCACTTAATTGTTTTCCCCTCGCCGTTCGGCGGAGAAACTGACTGGGGCACGTCAAACAACTGTCAGTTGGTTCGTCATCATCATCATCATTCGAGCCATGATGATCACTTTGGAAAGAGATGGCGGAGTGGGATGTGAAAGAGAGGGGTGCAGAAACAGCAGCAGACTTCTCCGAGCGATCGTGATCTTGACATATGATTAATTTGCATTCGCTTTATTCTCCTTTGTGTCTGGCTTTGTTTAAACAATATATTGACTCATAAGTTTGTTGATTAATTCAATTCAATCAATAAATCAAATATCTGTTCGACACACAAAAAGAGAAAATCCGAAAAAAGAGTGTCCAAAAAAAATCAACAAACCGGAGACAGAGAGCTTCAACACCGCTGGCAGTGTTGAAATATTGACACCACAGGTGATTTCGGAGGAAAGTCGAGAGGTCAGTTTGCTTAAAAACGCAAGTCTTTAACCTTTCTAGAGAGGTGAGGTGAAAATACTGATAGCCCTAGCCGCGATTTGATTCTGGAAAATAAAAATTAATGAATGAGCTTTGGGATGCGGGTCTAGACTCCAAATTAAGGTTCTGAAGACCCATCGGAAGTCAACCAATGGAGGTGGGGATGGCTAGGAATCTTTTTATTGAAAAGAGATAATTTTGAACTTTAATTAGCCATTAAAATTCTCCTTCAAGTCCAGATGTTTGAAACATGTTGAATCTCAGCTTTTTAAACTGTCACCGATTTTCCCGGAAACGATAATGAATTTTTAAGACACTTGTCAAAGTCAATTGGCTTCTTGTGATGCCAATGTAGGGCTAATTTTCTCGCCATTTTCCATTGAAATTTTGAATAATTCAGGTGGCGCAAATTGTTCGTTGTCCACCTGGTGGCCTTTCCCCATCCATCTCTCTCTAGCCCACTATACCTTTCTCTCTTCCTCAACGCACATGACAGTGTGACAAATTTCACATAAAACGATTGCCGCTGAGGCAGCCGGCAGTACTACAGCAACTGTCGCTAAATAACAAACGACAGGCAGTCAACGAAAAAATATTTAATTGAATTAAATTGTTTGGCATGTCGGCTGAGCGGCTGTTACCAATCGCAATTGGCCAATTTAGCAAACAGATACAAAAAACGCAAAGTACAAATTGTTAGCCAAATGAAAGGCTGGCTGTGAGTCAAGTACTCCTCTCTCCACGTCCCTTCTGGCTCTAACCAACCGAAAATGCAAAAGAAATTCGCTTCTGGCTTGGATGTTTGAATGTTTGGATGGAGGTGGAAGTGGAAAGTGACGGGCTAGTGTCGCTTTTATTGTTTACTTTCAATCACTTTTCGTC
Source organism: Drosophila atripex (assembly GCA_035045925.1). NCBI lineage: Eukaryota > Metazoa > Arthropoda > Insecta > Diptera > Drosophilidae > Drosophila > Drosophila atripex. The sequence continues at coordinate 15,067,866 of JAWNOP010000070.1, forward strand.
ACGAATTCGTCGAATAGAAAAAGTAGCAGCATAAATAAACAATGCTATTGAATCCGAGAGCAGGGGTCTCAAAAAATGGGAGGGAGTTCATTCAGGCATGGGTGGTCATTTGCATATAGCCAGGGGTGTCCCAATAAGGGGTTTCCAAGAGTCATCTAAACATCAAAAGAGTATGAAAATTCAAATGGTATTCAAATGGTGTTGGGACTTGTCGGAGACCCCCTTAGACAACACCCCTGCCTATTGGACAAATCACAGACACATGGCTGACTGACTGCTTGGTGGACTTTGTTGACAAATTGCACATAATGACAGTAAATTGAAAATGATTGTGTGCAATTGTTTTTTCCCATCTCCCATCCCGCTTTAGCCTATACCACCCGTCTCTTTCACCTCCCGGCTTGCCATCTCACTTTCGCTCACCGTCCACCGGCTAAACCAACAAGAGTCGAAGGCGTTTTGCGTTTTCGTTTGACGCAAAAATTAAAATTAATGGCGGGCAGTGGTGCGTAAAGCACGGCACAAAAAAAAAATTCCAAGCCCAGCACGATACATCAAAAAGTCCACAACAACAGCAACACACCCACTTTATAAAAAAAAAGATACCTTGAAAAAATAAACATCGCACGTGCGTCCCACAAACAGAAGCTGCACTTGAGATCTCTCCTGCCCCTGGAGTCCGGGCTCCGGACTGGCATGCTGGATTTCCACTTACGGGGGCAATCGTTTCACTTTGCCTAATGTGCAATTAGAAGACGCATTTTCATTAGTTTTATCGCAAGCATTTAGTTTCAGCTGCTCTTCCGATAAGCTTTCAATGGCCAGAAGTACGAGTATCTCGGAAATGGGCTTATTTCCGAAATACGGATATCGGTTTTTGGTTTTTGGTAAGAGATGAAGTGGAAAGCCAGATGACTAAAAGCATTTGGCGTCCGTAATGATGATGATTATTGGATGATGGGCCTGAAAACCTGAGAGTGGGTGGATCAAGAGGGTGGGATGCGAGCCATATGCTGTTGAATACAAAAAATAAAACCTCCCCCCCCCCAATTAGATATAATAATATGTATATGAACTGAGATTATAAATGCTTATATCATTTCCATCCTGTTGGCCTTTACAACAGTTATTTATCTGTCTGTCTGGTCTAGTCTAGTCTAATCTACTCTACTTAAGCCATTTCATAATTCTTGCTTGGCTTACTCAACTAAATCCGTTAGCCAATCTCCGGTACAATTTCTCGGCACTCACCCAAGCGAAATCATGTCATAGATCAATCGTTCAACCAGCCGTGTTTATTCGCGTTTTAGCATATAATTTCCACATTTACTTAATTACAGACATCTGTTCCAGGCACTGGCAGTATGCCATTTTCAATTCAATTTCCAGCCGAGTTCATTGTCTTAGCCAAGCTACTCTCACTTTGGATTGTGAGTCTGACTTCAAGTCGAAGGCGAAGTCGCAGTCGAACAGCTTTCGCCACACACTCAAACAAAATATCAATTGAATGAACCCAAAGTAGTTGGCAAATTAGCAACAGCCTCAATCACAATCAACAGAAAGTTTTATTTATATTGAATGTACCTATGTACATATCTCTATGGGTCTCTACGCTCATTTGATCATATGATCGTGTGAAATGATTTCGATCATTGGCCATCTATCACTGCTTCGGTGTTTCGATTCGTTTCATGCCATTTATAATGAAAGCCAACGGCAATGGCCAGCCAACGTTTAATTAAGTTGATAAATCGTTTGTAAATTTCTTAATTATTACGTAGCCGTCGAGTGGTCAGTCAGCCCCTAAGTACGTTAATTTACCTTGCCATTCACCTTGCCCACTCGCATCGCACTCCCATCATTCTTATTCATATTCATTTATTTATTTAATAATTTTTGCACATGCACACTGCGATTAATTTATTATGCGACGACAAACGAAATTGTGGCTGCTTTTCAAAACAATTCGAATTAGTCGCCGATGTCGCTAATTGTTTATGAGGTGCACAACAACAGGGCAATTATATGCATATATCTTTAGATCTGGCTATTGAGAAACTGTTAACAAGTTAATTAGATAATTGAGCGAAAATAAAAGCACACGGAGCCGATTTGCGATGCTCGGGAACTGCTCACGTAATTGGCAATTGCAGTAATTAGTGTGATTAGCCTAGTCGGGCTGTAGTCTTGTTCTAACTGCCTTAGTTCTGGTACAAGTTTCCCGTTAACGTTCTGCCTTCAAACGGAATAAAAATCGATTTCAAACCCCTTTCAAAACACTTGGCAATACTTCAAGTGGCAGCTACTTTAAGTTGGCCGTAAGTGCAGCTGGCACAAAGTTGGCAGACTCCGGGCTAAGGAGACAAAAAGCCAGTTACAGTAATTAATTAAAAGCGAGCTTCGGCAGAGAAGAAGCTCTCTAGCTGGAGCTGGGGAGCTTCCGAGCTCCAAAGCCAAACTGCCTTACTAAGCGCCTTGTGATCCTTTCTTAATTGAAAAATGTCGTCACACAAAACGGAGAACCAACGGCAATGGAAAGCAGATCCCGAGCAGAGCATTCAGCATGGAAAATCCCTGTTAATCCGGCACTGAAATTGGAAAAACCTTGGCCAAGACTCTCGGATGGCAGATAGCAGATAGGAAATGGAAAAGCGGTCGGAGACAATGCCTGGCAGCGCCTCAAAACGTGCCTCGTAAAACGCTTGAGCCTCGACATAAAATTGGACAAATTATGTAATAAATGCAACATAAATTTTGGCTTTGCTCCGCTAATTGGAAAGCAATGCAACAACAATTGGCCAGACCCAGTCCCGAATAGAATCATTTTGGCCGCTAAGCAGAGCTCAGTGCTGTATTACCATTTCCATTCTAATGAAAATTTCGGGGACAATGAAAAGTGTCACAATATTACACTTTCACAGACAAACGCCCAGCAGGCAAACAAATCGTTAGACGCTTGTGACTCATCGAACAAAACCCGGGCCAGACTCTGTGTCTATAAAGTATATCCACGCCCGGGTCTGAATTTCATTCATAAATCGCCCCCCAGCACTATCGCTCCGAAATCGTATGGGGACAAAAGAGGTCGTCACACCTTGGGAAATCAATATCCGGGGACAATGCGACGCTGTTGATATTTCCCGGCTCCATAAAATTTCTTTTCAGCAGTTGGCCGCTTTGTCCGCCGTCTGACAGACTTTATGGCCGAAAAGTTTTCATGAAAAGCTGGAAACTGGCCACGACAAATGAGCCCGCCCGAGTCGGACCGCCGTCGTCGCTTTGTCTAAGCCAGATGCTGGTCATCTGTTTGTGTGCTCAGTTCCTCCAGAGCTCCGAGATAGGGGACTTGAGATGCCGGAAACTATGTTTAACCAAAATATTAAACTATAGCTAAGATACGATTAAAAGCCAGATTTTGGGAAACCATGGCCAGACTCGTATCACTCGTTGGGACCCACAAAGGGGCTTAGCATTTAAAGCATCCATATCATTTGCATGAAAATTTGTTGAAAACACATTTAAACGAATCGAATAACAAATGCCTCGTCGGGGCACTGGGGAAACGGTAATTTGTTGACCAGTTTAAATGTGTTATTAGCACCGTTTATATGCAAGTTACGCCCAAAAAATAGGGCCAAGCACTGATGGATATCTTAGCTGGACGTATCGGTTCTGGCCATAGTTGGAGTGCCCTAATTTATGTATCTAAATGTGGGCATTCAACGGCAGTGTTATGTCTATATCGGTGCCTGTTTAAACTGCAATAAGCCCGGGCTAAGACTGATCTATGAGCGGGCCTAAGATGAAGATTTGGTTCAATATTCATTGGATTTGGGTATCGGATTTGGTCATCCGATGCTCTACATAAGCGGGGGCTTTCTTTTTGTTGGCTATTATAGTTGAGTTTTAAGCCATCTTGATGGATGTAAAAACGGTTTTATAAGACTACCAATCATGGATGCAATAGTGGCCAGAAAAGGACTCAATACATGAACTAGAATCCTAGCCTAGACTAAATTGTTTCTTCTCCTTACTAGACCCAGCCCATAAAACCCCATGATATACAAGGCAACCCACCGAGCTTGTCACGCATTTCAAATGGCTCAACCACCGGCGAAGAAAAAGCTACAAAAAGAGGAGGTCTCCTTCCAATTGTCAGCCAAACAAATGCGGCACTGCAGCCGAGGCATCTTTCACATGCAAATGGATGCGACCCCGGGCTAGATGAAACCGCATCCAGCCCAACCAAAACCAAAGCCAAACCCACAAGCCACATAGTGGAATCGAATCCAAAACCAAACCCAGAAACAGTCTCGGCCAAGCCTCGTAAATTTGCAGCTTATTGGCAATAACTGCAAGTGGCTTGTTAACAATTTAACACGTCTTAATCGTTAAATTTGTGGATGCGCAAAAAATACTACACAGTCCGTAGTGGCTGATACTCTGAGACTCCGAGAGGTGGCTTTTTTTTTTAGCCAACTCGGACCAGCTCGCACGCTAAATGCCAAACGCATGACACTTTTGTAGGTGTGAATGCCAAACGGGCTGTGGGGACACTTCTGAGGCCCAGACGCTGGGCCTGATGATTTTAATGGCAAACCGGTTACATTCGCTGCCACTTCGATCAGTTTAATAATGATATTTTCAGGCCCCGGCTCTCGCATTCAGAAATCAGAGTTCAGACTCAGAGGCTCAAAGACTCAGAGCCTCCCTCCATTGAACTCGGGCTCCGTTCCAGTCAGAGCCAAACAAAAGACTTAAGTCATAAACTTTATGACATTTTGCAAAAAATCTCGCAAAGAATGTCATCAATGAAACAAATCGATTTGTTTACATGCCAGCTTCTCCAATCTTGCACTGAGACAAAAACTAACAAAAATTATAAATAAATTATTTAAATTAAATCAATTATTTATTTAAGTAAAGTATAAAGAACCTTGTGATTAAAAACTGTCTAAAGACCTAAGCAAAAAATCTGAAACTAAAATCAAATTGAAATTCCAGTGTCATGTTTTAGCCAGTTGTCTGGCCTCCGTCTCTCATTGCCAATATCGATTTGACTCCTTTGGCTTGGCCCTGTCTGCCACCAAGTTGCAGCAGCAGCCCCATGCCCCATCCCCGCTCCTTGCTCATTTATGTGGCTTTGCCTCTTGGCTTTGTCCACACAATTCTGAGAAGATTTTAATCTTACTCACTGCAGTCTGCTCCCCACCATCTTAGCTGGTTTTTGGTTGTCCGTTTCATTTTTTTGTTGGGGGGGCTAATAAAGGAAGAAGGGGCGGGGAGGTGGGGCATTCGGTGTGGGGTTTATGGGTTTTCGTGTCTGATAATTTTCAGATTTTAATGTGCGAAATTAAACATCACATTTTTCAACACGAACGTTTAAGGCCTGTGTGTGTATAACTCAGGGAGAAACTGGTCTTGGCGCGAAAGGATGGAAAATCAAACGAAGTCATTACAGAAAGGATATATTCCCGATCCACCCCTGTGGGCAATGTTGGCAATGTTAACATGTGTAAAAAAGAACTTTATCTCTGTCACAATATGCTGGAAATTAATTCCGAGCGGCAAAAATAAATAAACAGTCACAAATTATGCCCAAATTAGCAAACAACCAGCCACAGCTATCCACCAACCACTGAGGGCTAATGGTGCACCACCCTCCGAGTGGCTGAGAGTATCCATCAGATACACGTTACATGTGTAGCATAATGCCAGCACAAATACAACCAAAATTACAATTACGGGGGACAAGTGACGGCAAAACGGGCAATAAATACAAACCGCATAAAGCGGTGGCTTAAACCTCCGAGTCGAGGGGTGGTGGGTGGTTGGATAAGGGCTTGCGTTTCGGTTTGGATGGGGTTAGAGTCACCCTCGGTTTATTTATACACCCCCGAAAATTCAGCAACAGCAGCAGCACCAATTACTCAACATGATTTCAATGAAATTACCACAAACAAAACAAAGCAAAGCTGGTCCGCAGGAAGGAAACTCTGAAGGTTGCTGGATAGAGTTGCCAAAAAGGACACTAGAAAAAATAAATATTTGGTATTATGCATATTTGGTTAGTTTTTTAGTCCTATTAGGAAAACCTATATCCTACTAAAATGTTTAATTTTTAAGGTATTCTAAGACATGTATAAAATTCTGTTTATTAAAACCATATCAAAGCTTAGTGTTCTTTTCAGTGCATTAAACAAGAGCAATACCCATGGCACCCCAGCAACAACAACATCAATCTCAATAACAATTTATAATACATGTTTAACATGCGCCCCCGTTGTTGAGCAATTTAGCAGGGAAAGCCACCACCCCAGCACCACCCAAACAGCACACTGCACCACCCTCTCAAGTGGCCCACTCATCCTCTCCAGGCAGTCGCATAAATTGTTGATTGTTTGTCTATGCTGTGGGATGTATTTATGACACCCGGGGAGTAAAGTCAACTTTTTTTTTGGTTCTCAGCTCAATAACAAATGACACTCCACCGACGGGGTGGACCGACGACATCTCAACTCCGCCATCCATCCACCTGCCACCCTCCTGTTTGCGTTTGCGTTTGCGTTTCCCGGCTTCCGATTATCATCCCTAATTGGTGTTGAATGGAGTTTGCCTTGTGGGCGCCTTTCGGGGTGAAAGGTGGTGGCCATAAAGGATGCTGTCTATCTTTTTTTCTCCCCTCGCTTAAGGGTTGCGCTTTTCGTTCTGCCGTTTGCCAAATCTAGTGGAAGGGCGTGAAACTTATTAACATAATTGAGATCTTTGTTTACTTTTGTTTGGGATGAGCAGTGAATTGTAGACTTTAAAGGGGATATACAACATATTATTTTTTTCTTCACTTAATCCAGTTTGTGTAAAGAGAAAACTCCTTCAAAACACACCCAAAATCACACCGATTGTCTGATAATTTTATCATTTCCCTAAATTGTATTTTGGCAATTTAATTTTTGGCATTTAATGTGTCAGTTTTATGGGCACGAGTTTAATTTTATGAAATTTTTATGCATTTACATTGCGAATAAAGGGCGACTTTAAAAATTGCGAGAATGCGACGACAAACCCAGCGGGAAGCTGTCCAGTTTTTTGTGGCCACAGAGCGGAGAAATTAGCATGCGCTTAAGTTATAATTTAATTATAATTTATTGATTTTAAACGGACATTTTATTTATATACCCGATCGAATGTTTTGCGGTCGCGTTGAAGTTCGATATCTGCGCTGTTTTACGATCTGTAAAATGTGGACTTTATGAGCCACTTCATTTGGCCAAATAAGGCTGATAAAATTAAACGAAAAATTTATCGCCGATGGGTGAGTAGGCCGGCTCGCTCCCCTGCTACGAAATTAGATGGGGAACTGGCTGTCGTCGAAAAAATGCTCCACTCCTTATTCGGGAGGAAATCATTCGTCTGGCCCTGACCAGTGTGACCATGTGTGACCGAAACGGAAATGAAGGCGCTGCCAACTGGCGGCGAAATATATAAAGTGCCAACCGCTGCCACCCAATTACCAAATGACATGACAAAACCGCTTTAAGGCGTCGTCGTCCATGTCTCCATACAAAATTGCAAATTAGGAGACCCACTGCCAAGTGGAAAAAATTCCGAAAAATAACAAAGCAAACAGCCATAAAACTTAAATGCCAAAGACAGAAGGAGGATTACGAGCTCTGGGTGGCTTTGGGGCGGCGGAAGCGGAAACGGCAACGGCAGCCGAGTGGGGGAAATGGAGAAATGACTGCCAACATGGCGGTCGCAGAAAATCGAAAAAGGGAAGCCAAAAAATAGAAACAAATAACATAAAATTCAGGCAATAAAAAGCAGCCAAGCAGCGAGCGGCGCGGAAAAGCATGAAAATCTAACAAACACAACGGTAAAAAGAGATAGAGGGTCGTAAAAAAAATTATTTCGAATATTGAGTTCGAAACTGAGATGCCCTAAATAGATGGCATCAAAAATATACACACTTTAATTTATGGAGATTTAAATAAATGTTTTTAATGCGTTTGAGTCGTATAAAGAGATGTTATAATTTATGTTTTTAATTTAAACAGGCAACCTAGTTCCAGCAGTATTTTTCATGCTAATAACTCATATACCCTTCTAAGCATGCAGAGAGAGAGAAATATAAAAAAAAAAACCGTGCGTCCTGCTTGGGTTTTTCGCTTATCTTTAACTGCCATCAACAAGATGGCAACTTCCGTTCGCGCGCCATAATGTTTTCTCTACTCAGCAAGGAGCCTTTCCATACACACACCCACACACACACATACAAGTCACGCACACTGGGGCAGTGAAAGCGAGAGCGCGCGGGGACTGAGGCAGAGGCAGAGGGGAAATGGTCACCAGGGCGTGTAATTGAGTGCTACAGGACCCTTTTAACATTTTTATTTGCACATTAGCGAGGGTGGAAATGGCGAAATTTGCGCCCAAAGTGACAGAGCGTTGAGTGTGGGCGGCAAGGATATCCGATATGGCAAGAGGCGGGGCAGCAGCAGTGGCAAGGATGGCAAGGAAGGCAGTTAAGATTGTGGGGTTAGCTAACCATTTCCGTATTGACTTCCCGTTAGGACGACTGTCAATATGCTTTTGGGCGGCGGCCGATGGTGCGTTCATCTCCAAAGTCGTAGACAAATTTGTTTGTGGTTCGAATTGCGACAGTTGGAGAAAAGCGATAGGGGGTGGCCAGAAAGGGGAGTGGCAGACGGGCCGAACATATGCCAAGATGCCACTGAGATAGATAGAAATCAATTGTTATTGCCGAGGACATCAAAATGTGAGTGGTGGATGTTGGAAAAGTTCATTAAATGGGTTTTGAGGGAAATAAATAAATATAATTAGAACCATAATCATTTCAAACAACTTTAAAGTTAGAAATGCTTAACTTATAAATCAGAAAAAACCTTTTCACACAAACATTTCCAACTACTTTCGGACTCCATGGCGAAAAGCATCCGTTTCAAGATAAAACCGCAATACGCAAAAACGAAATGGGGCAGACAGAGCGGACCCTTTTGGCCCATAATTCAAACGCAATAGGCCAAATGGCAGCCATTTTGAAACCCTTTTCATACGCGGCGTATGAGTAACATTGCGAGCAGCATGAATAATTCCAATGCCGCAGTCGGAGTCGCAGTCGCAGCTGATGATAAAACACGAAAATGGGCAAACATAAATCTAGCACGCACACAAGATATGCCATAAACAGCAGCCAACAGCCTTAAATATTTTGCTCTCTATTAAAGTGGGCCCATGCCCCCGCTTCTATCCTTCTATATGTACATCTGTACATATACATTCCGCCCACACTTTCCCATCCCAAGCCAGGCCAGGAGACAACATTTACATCAACATCAGCTTCCACTCAGCTCGTTTCGCTTCCCGTGGTCGTTTGGGCAAAGTCAACTTTCGTTTAGCTTGTAAATAGCTCGTTTTCGCAGACTTCGTAACTCGACGCCATGTTAATATATAACAATTAATCTTAACTAAAAGTATCTGGCGCCCACTGGCACTGCTCCTTCGAGTTTTGGGGTTTATGCGAGAAGCCCTATCAAGATAAGAATTTATTTTCATTGTTTTTTTATTTTAGCATATATAACTAATAACTTTTCATAATTTTTTCCAACATTCACATAGAAATGAAATAGAAACAATGATTTTCATGATTTATTTGCACTGTGAAGCCCCATTTCAGGATCATCATCCGCATAAACCTTGTCTGCATGACAATGAGCTCCTCTTGGACCACAACTACAACTACAAAAGCACCGAGGCAACAACGACGCCATGTTGTTTTTGCCCCACCATCTACCACCCACTCCCACCAAACCCTGACACACACACACACACAGACTGTGGAACACTTTTTGCACATTACAGTGTTAATGTGCCTCACTGCCGCATGTAAAAACCCAAGTAATTTAAGCAAGTCTCGCACAGGCTGCAAACCGAAAAGGCGACCCACCCACACACCTTGCCTCCCCCACAAGAGAGACAAGGATAGCGAGCTGAAGCCACCCACTCCCTCCCTGCCCTTTTTTCCCGTTGATGGGGTTCTCTGTGTACGAGTGTGTGCTTGTGTGCGTGTTAATGATTTTTTGCACACAGCTTCACAAGTTGACGCTTCGGGCTCCTCTGCCTCTGCCTTGCCCCTCTGGTCACTGTCCGGGAGGTTCCCCGGCTGTATATATGTGTGGGGATCACTATATATATAGGGATATAAATTTATATGGGTTCCACGGGCTGCCATGTGCATTCAACGCTTAGGGCTTCTGTCAGAAATCCTCGGGATGTTTTGGTCTCTGGTTAGTGCTGGGGCTGAAAATAAAAGGGAAAAAACTCTTTGATGCTAAAATATAAAATGAAATACATTTATATATACGGCATAATTCCTAACTTCCATCCGATTCTTGAGCGACCTTCAACGATGGGAGCACATTATGGCCTCCAGTAATGTCTATATTTTAGAAAATCCTTAAGCGGAATACCTTCATCGATTTGTTGGTCGATTGCCCATCATTCTGCATAAAAATCTAAAAAAAAAAAATATTTTTTCTATTTTTTGTAAAATTTTCTGAGAGTCATCTTCGAAAATTATGAAAACTGCATGGGAGCACATCATGGACCACAGGGATGCCTATATCATGGCCAATATTCATCCGATCCTTGAGCGGAATACCTCAATCGATTCCACATCGTTCTACATCAAAATCTAAGAACAAAATATTTTTTGGAATTTTTGTTAAATGCCTTTCGAAAATGAAGATTAATGTATGGGAAAATATTCCGGCCTCCAGCGATGTCTATAGCTTGGACAATTTCTATCCGATCCTTTGGCGGAATAACTTAAACGATTTGTAGGTCGATTCTCCATCATTCTTTATTAAAATCTAAGAACAAAATATTATTCCCATTTTTTGTTCAATTTTCTGGGGGTCCCCTTCGAAAATGTATGGGAGCTCCAACGGTGTCTATATCTTAGACCATTTCCGTCCGATCGTTAACCTTAATTAATTACTATTTAACTACCGTTAAACGATTTTAAAATTAAATCTAAAATTCATTGTCGCAAAGTAAATTAATGCTTCTAGAATAAAGTAAGTACCCGACTACCTTTTAACTTTCTAAATAATTACCTCCTAAAAGCCCATAACACTGTTTGCGGTATTTTTTCGTAACCTTTGGCGCCCAACTGATCAGATCTTACGGGCCAACCTAGTTAGCCAGCAAAGCCTGAAACATTCAGAGGCACTATCAACACTTTTTCATCTGGCGAACGCTGAAAAAAATGCAAAGAAAACTCGAGCCCAGTCACGATGTCAAGACAACGGCAACAGAGTTCTGGTAACTGTACGAGCCATAATGTCAAGTGCCAATCAAAAGCTCAGCGGGGGATGCGCATTAACCTTTACCCCCCTCACTCCATTGACATCCTTCACTGGGGGGGTTTCTTTACAGCTTGCACAAGAAAAACTGTTTATCATTTTTTGGCCTAATAGAGGCGTTACCTGCCCCCCCGACTGCCCGTCCTAGCATTATTAATTACTCTATTTTCCAACCCCCACTCTGCCAGAGGAAAAGAAACGGAAGGAAAACGGTTCGTGGTTCGGTCAAGTGCCGCCCAGTGACTTTGAGAGCTGACCCCTCCGCTTATTACATTTTAATTGTTTTACAATTTTTTTGGGTGGCGCCTATTAGCATTTCGGAGGGGGAACCACGTGGTGCAATTCCCAAAAGCAACAAAACGCCAGAAACGGTTGCGTCCGATTTTAACCATAAATTATGCAGATAAGCATAAGTGTCGGTTTCTATGCATGTCTGCTTATGCCTTGTATGCCTTATACCTGTCTATCTCAATTTTTTGGCTTTAATTGTTTTTGGTGGTCATGGTGGTTGGGTGGCCCAGACGAGGGTGGTGGCTTGGCCCACCATTTTGTAATGTGTAATAAACAGTTGTGCTGTGAGGCCTGGGAATGGCCAAGTAATTGCTATTTGTGCGGTGGGCCTTTATTAAAAATGAGGTAACCTTTTGGGTTATTCAATTACCCAACTTTTTAAACCATTTTTACTATATTAGTTGCTAAAATTGATTCATTTTCAAAATAGTTTTTTAGTTAAATAGTTCATATCCTGAAACACTTTATTTAGATATCTCCGAGATCTCCGAGAGCCGACAAAACATCATCCTGATTATGTAAGCAACTCAGCGCAGGCAGCAGAAACCAATTTAAAATTCACAGCACATTTTCCGCTGCTCGGGAACAATATTGACGAAAAAACCCACGAATCCGAGAAGAACTCCACCCACCAGCCAGAGGAGAAGGACAAGCTGGGGAAGCGACTGCTTAAAATTCCGTGAGCATCGTTTCACAACTTTCCAACTTGCCAAAAAATCGAAGCCGGGCCAAGAAAAAAGAGGAGAAAAATGCAGGAGCATAAATTCTCCAAGGCGCAATCGAGTGGGTGTGGCTGGGACAGGGACAGGGACAGGGACAGAGACAGGACGAAGGAGTAGGACAGAGACCAAAGCGAAGCTGGAAAAATGTGAGGAAAATAAATGAAAATGCTCAGAGCTCGTTCACAAGAGTGCTTACGGCATCCGCAAGGAGCTGTTGAAGTGGCAAATTTGCGCAGAGCGTCGCAGGACATCCACTGCCGCCCACTGCCCCCACTTCCCTAGCCACCGCCGCTCTCTGTGCCATCGTTACTTACAACAACTACATGCCAGTGTCAACACATACTTGGCCATTCAAGTGGGCAACCCCAAGGAAGCTGCCGACGCCATATTTGTTTCCGCATAGCCCCCTCTCTCTTTCTGGCCAGTGTCGTGCCGTCTCTCTCGTTGCCGAAAACATTTTTATGGCTCTGACATAAAAGCCAAAAAGTACTGAATGTCATTTGTGCCATCCTCCCCCCTGCCTCTGCCCCTTTGGCGTTGTGTAATTAACCCGTTTCTGCTTTTGTTTTTCTTTTCATTTCAGCTGGCTTGTACTGTGAGACAATAAAGTTTTGTGACAAAAGGCTTTTAATGGCTTGGCGACAAAGTTTCGCAATTTTTTCGCAATTTGCCGCCACAACAATTTGCGTTTAATTAACCAAAAGTTTTTCCCCCAAAAACCGTTTAGACATGAACCTAATGAGTGCGCAGGTGGGGGTGTGGGCCAAATTGCTGTCGAAAGTTTTTCGGCTGGCAATAAAATTAATTTTGATGAGCGTACGGTTCGAGTCAGTCTTGCACACACAAGGGTTAATGATGGCAAGAGTTGTCTCTGAAACGGAAGGGGTCTCTGCCACAAATTAAATCCGCTTCATAGAGCCCTAAAATCAAATTAAACCGTAAAAGTTCCTAAAAAAACGTATATTCTTTGGCCATAAAACTAACAACCCTCTGAGCAGTTCAGAGATCAACTCTAATCGGAAAAGCGGCGTGTAAATGATGCCATCATAATATTTTGAGAAGCAACCCAAACATCAGTTAAGGGGTTAATAAACCGAACAGTGGGCGGGGCAGGCCGGATATCTCCCCTAATCACATTCGACTTGGCGGCGCGGCATAAGGTGCACATTATTCATAATGCGACTGTGTGAGATTGAGGGAATTTGTTTTATTATCCTTCCACATAAGCCACCTCTAAAAAGTGGGAAGCGCCAACTGGCGCACAGAACTCACCCCCTAAACTCACTCCTCTTGTGGAAGTATCTCTACATCCCCCACTCTGACAAATGGAAGACACTGAAAGAAAATAAAACAGATAGATAGAATTTATACTCTAAAGCAGTCTCTATACTCTCTGTTTTTCTCTCAGTGCCCCAACACTGCCACCAATCAGCCTAATCGCTTTGGTTGCGCCGCAGAGCTTAACTTTTGTTGATGTTGCTGCTGTGGCAGTGCTGCTTGTGTTGCTGCTGTTGTCGTGACTTGTTGTCGCCAAAGTTGAAATTGGCCTGGCCAACTCGCCCATACCTCACCTACACATACATATACATATATTTGCCATATATCGGGCGTGTTCCTGGGCCCAGACAAATGATAAGCATGCCCCATCACCGTCATCATCATCATCATCTTGGAGCGCCCCCCCCCCACTTGCAACACGTGTGTTGCCGTTGCCATATTTGCTTTTATTGCCCTTGTTCCGTTTGTTTATTGTGTGATTTTCCCATATGGCCAAAAATATGTGCTATGGCTATGTGCGTGCGCTTTCGAGTTAATCGCACACAAATTTTTATGTTAATTTTCATAAATTTTATTGTCGCCCCAGAAAAGGTATTTTTAATTAGTTTTCCTGTGTGTGTGTGTGTGGGATATTACCATTATGTGAGGGCGAGTTGGGTTATTTTTTGTCGTGAAGCTGCTGTGGTTTTTTAAGAGTTGTAAGTCATAAAGTGGAGAACAACAAAAAATACACTCCACACGTCCCCAAGTCGGGCAGTCAAGTGTCAAATTATCCGAAGGCGCTTGGGGAGTTGTAAACGTTTAGTCAACGAATAGGCCAGTCGACGATAAAAAAGCGAAACACCTAACAAGGGGGGATGGAGGGGGAGTTCCACCGGGGAGTGCCCAGGAAAGGGGCTAAGTTATTACATTTAGCGGGCTGTAAAATGTTGTACCACCTCCGTCTCCAGAAGGTGGTCCTACAAACGGGGAAAGCTGTAAAAATTAGGAGTGCTGTGTTGATCACGCTCGTAAAGATTACAAGATATTTCTTATATTTTATTTTTGGAGAGAGAACTATCAAATAAACTAATTATTTATTAAACAATCCAAGCCTGAAAGAAAATGCAGAAAAATCTAAACTGTCAGAGTTGCATCCGCGAATGTGTGATCAATCATCGGTTGTTCTGCGTGTGGCATGTGTGGCCAGATCATCCCTACCCTGAACCAGATCGATCACTGCGTGATTGACAAACCAACAAACATGCCAGCCAACAAGGACTCACAATATTTGAATAAGGCCCAATTGAAAAACAGTTCCGCATTGTTCGAAAAGTGTCACAATTGAAGCACCGCAGCTGTCGCAGACTGATCGAATTTTTGGTGGTCCTCGCACCCAACAGTCCCACCGACCCTCAGTCCTTCGCATCGAAGGCATCGAAGGCTCCATTATCCCTATGATAGATGGTCGGGGCAATTTGAGTGAGTGCGTGGCGGTTAATTTATCGAAAGCCAGCGACTAATGTAATTACCAAGGAGAGCTAGAGCGGCGCATCAGCTTAATCATTTCAGCTAATTGCCCCCGGGCCAGAGGAGACTTTCCCGATGAAATAAAAAAGTGCTTAAAAAAACGTCCGAAGTGGGCCCCGGGGAAACAGGACAGGCCAATTATGTTGATGGTAAACAAATTGCGCACGTTCCACGTTCCATGGCATCAAAATTAGTGGCACAAAAACAGAAACAAAAAAATGTAACAGAAAGGAAAGGAAAGCCAGGAGTTGCAGACATTACAGGAGGACACGCCAAGGCTCAAAGTTGAGCTGAAAGATCTAATTACGCTAATGACAATGGACAGAGGTCCCGTGTCCTGGTTGATGCAATTAAACGTTTCAATCGAGCTGCGTGCAATGACGACATAAGGTCAAAGTCATCTTCCTTTTCCTCGCCAATCCAGGGAGTCAGCTGGCAAATGAATCGAACGAATGTGAATTCATTAAATATCGAAAACGAAGCTAAATGCAGTGAAGCCATTTAGTCTCCGGCTTCTGTCGATAGTTGCACGCAAGCTTAAAAAAATAATTCGAGGCACTGAACCGAAATTGGACATAAAAAAAATAACATATATGGGTGCAAGTCCAAGAGAGTCTTCCAAATTTCACTTCCTTGAGCTCTTATTACTTTTATTTGAAATTATTTCTTTATTAAAACGTTCATTATTATCTTCTCAGTGTCAAATGGAAGGAAAGAGGATTCTTCCGTCAATATATAAGCGGATTTAGCGCCCTGTTGACGCCTCTCGAGTTTCATGCGACCACACATAGCGCTTCATTAGTAACACCCACCGAAACCGAAAGGAGGCCTACCAATATCCTTTTTGGCATTGCATCATCAAAGGGTACTGCTGGAGGAGTGGAAGGACCCGAAACCCTAGACGTGCACACACCAGAAACATTTCTGGGCGTTGCAACTTGCAACAGACCTCACATGCGGCCAGCAGATTAAGGAATTGACTCATTTAAACGGCCTCGAACGTGCAACCGGTGTGCCGAGTGTGAAAAATGAGTGTTAAAATGGGAAAGGGTGTCAGACAATACGATGTATCCAAGGGATGGCTGTTAATAATTTAAAGAAGTAAAAATGCATCTTAAAACTTGAATAAATTATCTCTTCAATACTAAAATAATTATATGAATATGTGACTGTAATTGTCTAAAAATAATTGTCAGAATTATGAGAAGCCATCCCTTCAAATCGATCCCATATCTGTCACAATTCAAAGAATGGCAACCATCTTGGGCACAACCCAAAAACATTATCAAAAAAACCAAACACAAGCCATCTAATTATGATTGATGTGCCAGACCGTATATAGGGTTTTGAGCGAAATCTATAGAGTTCCCATTAAAACCGCATCAAAACTCGAACAATGGAAGGATAACTGAAAGGATAGTATCGGCCTCTCCGCTCAAATGCAAATCAAATATGAAATTTTTTAATATTTTGTTGGCACAACACAACAAATTTCAATATAATGAAAAAGGACGCACACGCAGAGCGTGGAAAATGATCTATTGCCGTGGCAAGATGCAGGAACAACCAAGGAACGACGAACAAGGACGAATGACGAGCCTGATCTTTCGCTGGGCAGATGCTACAGCATCTTCGAGTCTTCCCCTTTCTGCCTGCTTCAATTTGAATTCGATTTAGAGCAAAGGGAGCGGTTCAGCCTGACTTGACTTGTGCCTTGTGGATGGCCAGAAGAACAAGGACTCGAGGGGCGACATTTGGTTTGTTTGTTTTTTCTTTGCCTTCTCCTAGGGAAAATTTATGACAAAAGGACATGTGCAACATTTGCAGGCTGGGCCGTTTCGTGTTCTTTTTTTACGATCCTATAGACCTCCATTTTCGAATGGGCTATGGGATATGGGACGTACATCCCTCCTGTACTGGTACTGTTTTTCATTAATCAACTGCTGCACGTGTTCCAGGCGCTAAGAAGTCAATCTATATAAATGCCAGTATTCACGCCCCCAGCTCGGAAAAGCCAAACCTGCAATTAGACGCCCTCAATTATGTTGTGCAATGAATGAAAGTGAGATTGCGGCAAGTGCAAAGGAAATGGCTACGAATACATTTCCTACTTTCGCACTTTTTCTCCAGGATTATGCCCAGGCACCTGTGACGCAGTTGGTGGCCTCTGGCCAAAGGATAATTGCAGCCCCTGGGCGTGGCACACCCCTCACTGAGTGGGTGTTGCGCCTTTAGCGGCTTAGGTCTCCTTCGGCAAACACCTTCAACTCGCCTCGGCGGCTGAGTTCAAATGCAAAAAGGACTCCCTGGTTCGGACATCGGAGCTGTCGTAATTGACACCTTAGAGTTGAGGCCTCCTATCAACCGCACGGGGGAAGATCTGTCAAGGATCGGTGTGTTTGATCCAGCCCCAGGAAGTGGCAGATATTCGCAGAAATAGCCACTTCAAAGAGCCGAAAGGAAATGTATATTTTGGGGGGATTAGCACATTTAAATTTTGTCAATTTAAAAGATTATCTGTTTGGCAAAACAAAAATAAAGAATTAAAAATTAAACTTTAACCTTCAGATTTTTGATAATTTTTGAAATTTCATTATTACGTTGCGGTTTTCTCAGCCCACCGGATTGAGTAATAATTACAGGCAAATTGCTGGCTCAAAGTGAACTTATTTCGCCGCCTGCAATTACCGGCTCTTGGGTAATCTCGGACATCTTGGGCCCCCAATCCCCAGCATCCGCGGACGCGGTGGAGCTTGCAGCTGCTGGGCAGGCCAACTTCCAGATTCGCAATGTGAAATCGGGGCCTGTAATTGGGCCATAAAACCAGAAGGACTCCGAAAGCAGATCCGACCGAGCAGCTGGCCGCTGGTGGATATGTAAATTTAGTGTTAAGGTGCACAAAATGGGCGTGGCACCTGGCGGTTAGTGAGGATTAAGCACAAGCTCCGGCTCCAATTGCAGTGGGGAAAATATCTGGAGAAGACAAGAAATAATAATGAGAACGAGAACAGGCGTTGCCCGACAATGACATAAATTTTTTGTTCGAGCCGAGTTACAAAATGAGAAAACAAATAAATAAAACAAAGATCGGGTCATTTCCGAGGGGGTCTGAAGTTATTTAACGAAATTACGCATCGTTTAAGTTGTGATTTATGTGGCATAGACGGCCCGAAAACCCTTCACACAGCGCTCACATCTGAGATTGAGGTTCGGACTCGGATTCGGATTCGCATTCGGATTCGGATTGTTAATGAGTCAAATTACACACACAGAAACCGGGAGGGTTAAGGACCAGACTCGGTGGTTGAGGGGGGCTGCTGAGTGGCCGCCGAAAGGTGTGACAATTGTTACTGCCACACACACACACACATTCAGAAAGTCAGACACACAGATACTCGAGCATGACTGCGGCAAGTTGGCAAAGATTTATGGAGAATGCGAAAAAAAAGGAATTCCCAGAAAATATTCAACAAATCCTTGCGGTCGACAACACTCTGCCCTACACGTCCTCCAACTCTCTAAGGTTTCTGCATAAACAAATTACGGAAAACAGCAACCAGCCCTCCGACTTTTAGCGGAATTGCTACCGGGCTGGGAAGAAAACTGTAAAAAACCAAAACTCAGACCCGGTAGCAAATTTTTCTGGCCGGGAAGCGGAGCCGGGCATTTATCAAAGCGTCGGCTCCGTTTTGAAGATGCACCCAGAAGCGAGTCCCCAGGGCAAAGCCCAAAAAGCAGGCCCAACCCAATGGGTTTCATTAATAAATTCCCGAACAAAAACACCCAAAAAATTTGTGTATAGCCCACCAGCCGGATGGTTCTCCTCCTCCGGCCAGGAATATTTGATTTTTGTGGGCGTTTTCTCGGTGCAGGCATCTGAAAAGAATGGAAAATATTTTGTAAATATTTGCAGGCAGGACGGGCCAACAAAGGACACAGGACACGAGGGAAATGCGTGAAAGATGATTGGCAAATGTCCTGGTCAGACAACGAGGCACCCCATATATACAAATGTATATTGGTGGGGGAATACTATACCTTTAGAGATGATAAATGAAGCTAAAATTAATAATAAAAATATTTCACATCCGTGTTTCATGCTCGTAACACATGTTGCTTTGATTTCGCTTTATAAATAGATACATTTGAGTGCTCCGGTTGCTTCCGCTTTTAGTGCTTATCGAGCGGATTTGAAATCGAAGCAAGTGCCAAGCGGAAACTTCCCGCTAAGAAAATATAATAATACAAATAATAAGAACACGTGCCGCCCACTTCAGGGGAATTCAAGTGGTTGAAAGAAACCCTCTTGATAACCCCTTCAGAGCCGAAGCCTGCCAGAGTGTTATATGAACTCAAGAAGCGGAAATGCCGCAGACAAAATAAGGGAAACTCGAGTGTGGAAAGTGAATAATGAAAATGAGAAATACAAAACATATTCTCCCGAAATCCCGACCCAAATCCAGCTCAAAACATTAGTTATCTATGGCCATTCAATCATCAATCAAACTGACCGCCATGGAAGATATTCTACTTAAGAACTAGAGCAGAAAATACTTGGAGGTCCTTTGGACCTCTGGCCAGAGAAAATTCCCAAAGTCCTTGCGGCCAAATTCAAAGTGAAAGTGTTCGATTACCCAAAGTGATCGTTAAAATCGCAGAAACCCAAAAAAATAAAAAAAAATAAATGAAGGGAAATGAAGCCGAAGCCGAACAAAAAATATTGATTGCCGACAAAGCCAAGGGCCAAGCACTTGAGAGGACATAACAAGGAGAAAGTCAAACGAGATGGACGAGGACAGTTAGCTGCACTAATTAACAAGCAAAACTGTTTATTTTTACAAGTGCCAAGTGGCCACTTTCGGAGCGGCTGCCCTTTGTTTTTCCAACTTGTGTTTTTGTTGGCTTTTGACATTTTGGTGACATTCCCGACTGCCACCGACATACGAAATGCAAAGAAAATAAAAATAAAAAAGAAAATAAACGCGTACATGGAACACACACGATGTCCCGTCCCACTCCACTTTCTCTATTTCTCTCTCAGGGTGAAAGTGTCAAAGTGACATGCCCACTTTGTGCCTCCTCCCCAAAAAAAGTCTCATATTACAGAAATCACACAACGCTAAGATTCCGGCTCACACAGGATAAGCGGGATTAGTCAGCTTGTTAGTAGCAGGATATTAGGATCATCCGCTGCCGACTGCCTCCCCGTGACTCTTCCCAGACGGTTACCGTAATTGGCGACCCTCGTGACACAAAATGAATTTGACGAACTGTCACTTGGTGCGATTTTCCTCTTCTCAGAGCAATTCCTTTGCATTTTTTAGCCACTTTGTGGTGTAATTGGCCTGACAAAGGTCCTGACTCGGGCCTGGGAAAATTAAAAGTTTGTTGACATTTTTAAACGGTTCCACGAAGAGTTCTCCACCTCCCTGTTAACCTTACCATTTCTTGCAAAATTAGAGAAATTAAACGTTTTTTAATATAAAGTATGGAAGTTAGTGATGGGGCGTCACATTTCGGGCAAGATCTTATAATTATTTTTTTTTTCAATGATGGTGGTTGATGCCATAACTGGCATTTAAAAACCAACATTGTTGTCAATAAAGTGGTTGGTTAACCCTTTCTGAAAAAGGGTATGAATGTAATTCTTCCAAGTTACATGTAAAATAAATAGGAACAAAAAAGATACTTGTTTTATTTTCAGTAGTTTAATGAAAAAATGTATATTTATCGAAACAAAATATTTAAGGAATGACGTCCCTAATATTAAAATATTAAATGATTCTTTGCATTAACCTTGACTCAAGGTCCATGTCCTTGCGTTATGAAAATCGAAATCAGCAGAAAGTGTGAGGATGCAACTGCAACTCACAGACAGTCGTATCTGAGAAAGTATCTGAAAAAAAAAATAAGTGGGAACAAAACTCACTCAAAGGCACTGAGTGAGGACGGAACGTGTTGGAAACGCAGTGGAACACGCTCAAAAATGGATGGCAAAGGAAACATTGGCTGCGGAGACAGAGAGGAGATAACAGGAAATGGAATGCGACGACAACGGCGAAAAGTCGTCTAAAAAAACGGGCAGAAGAAATGAAAACCGCAAGCAGAACGTTGGCACTTCATAAATGCGTCAGACAGAGAGGGAATGACAGAGAAAGGGAGAAAGGTGGGGGTCCGGTGCGGGTGCAAGCGAGAGGGCTGGCAACGCGCCGACATTTTTAATTGTAAATGAGTTATGACGCGAGAGAGGAGCAGAGAAAGAGAGAGAGAGTGAGTGGAATGGGGCAAAGTTGCTGACAGCGCGTCATGCCTCTCGCTCGGCCTTTCACTCGGCCGCTCGCCCTCTCTCTGTCGCACACTCACTCCCCCGCCACTTTTCCAATTGGAAATCGAGTGCGAACGAACTGAGTCTTTCCACGAGCCAACTAGTGCTGCCTGCATCGCACTCAAGTGGTGGAAATGGCCGGCCCTCCCCGGCAAGAGGGTTGTCCCGCTCGCACCAATGGCCAAAACGGGCCGGAAAACTGGTTTCCCGACGCTACGGCGCGCCGCTGCCGTCCCGTGTTTTTGGCTTAGTAGCCGCACCACGTTCCTGACACAATTCATTCCGTCGTCGCCTGCCTTTCGCTCTGCACACGTTCAGTCCGCGATCGCGTGCGCCTCAGATACAAAGATACAAAGATACAAGATACAAAATACACAAAGATACAGATACAAGTGCCGTGCTCCTTTACTCACTGAAAATGCATCTAGATTCTTAAGTGCCAAGTGTTGACAAGTGACAAGATACAATATCTACTGAGATAACCAAAATAGAAACCCACGGGAAGCCAACGAATCCAATCGATAGTTAGCAAAATGCTGGTCGGTTCGCATCCCTATCTGTGCAACGGCGTCCTGCCACCTGCCGTTAACGCTGGCCCCACCAACACAGCCGCCGCCACAGTGGCAGCGAGCGCCACAACAACGACGCCGGCGAGCAAAAGTGCCGCCGGCTCGGCAACAGACTTCTCCATTGCGGCAATCATGGCTCGGGAGGATGCCTCCAGTCGGGAGTCCTCCATCCGAAGTGCAAGTAAGTTGAAATACAATTTGAAAGATACAGATACTAGGACTTATAACGAAAAGGTGTCTTAAAGATACACATTTTTTTCACTTGAAATAGCAGCTATGCAAATCCGTAAGATACAAATGACTTCCAAAACAGATTGCGTTTAACGCCCATTATCATCGACTTGCTCTTGAACAGAAACTGCAATCTAATTAGGCTTTTAAGATCGCCTAATGCCAATCGCTAATTGATTGCACAACAAATCTATTAAGTGTATTAAGTAACTGTTGGCAGAACCCAGTATATGTAGTTGCCAGCGACAATTAGCAGGCGTTCGGGCCAGGTCAGATAAACTTGTTCTGCGGCAAAGTGGCAACAATTTGCTAGCCGACGGCATCCGCAATTAAGCCAAGTCGGGCTTAAGATCTCAGCCAATAGATATAAAGATATTAAACACTTGCATTCGCGGATCGCATTTATCGCGACTGATATGCAAATTGTGTTCATATTTTTGCCATCGACGGCCAGCAGACAAAAGCCGCTAATTATGTTAATTCATTTTCAACAATGTGCTTCATTTTATTAATTTTACGAGGCGCAGAAAATTAGCGACGGCCAAAATCAAAACAAAGCCAAAAGCTACGATAATCGAGCTGCGGTACTCCGCCCGGCCTGGCTTGTTGTTGGTGTATCTTTTTCATATTTTACGATCTTTTATCAAATATGCAGCTTTTTAATTTTATTTGTTTTTATTTTCGTGGGTTTTTGTTTTTTTTTTTTTTGTCGTTTTCCGTTTGCTTACTTTGCATTTTAACACCTACCGTCTGGGCGGTAGCGAGAGCGGAGCGGGCTTGTTAACTTGGCCAGAAGCTTGGGCCATCGAATGGCCGGTAGGGTGTGCGACAATTCGCCCAAGAGTGACACAAAATTATTCATCGACTCGCGCACACCTTGAAGGTAGCCCTGTACATACACCGGGTTTATGCAACGGGAGGAGGGCAACAACAGCGACAAAAAAGAGCAATCGCAGCTAGAGTTTCGGGCTGTTTAATTGCCAATTTGTGTTCAGGTTGCCAATTAAGCGAGCGGCCGTCTCAGTGTCTCATTGTAACGCGAAGCGAAGCGGAAACTCCAAGAATATGAGACGACTCCACGCTGTCTGCCGTGCCGGGAGCTCCACAATTCTTCAATGTTGTCACCATTCGGCCTTACACTCGGCCCGATGGACGGCGAAAAGCGTTAAAATAAAGAGCCAAACTCTTGCCTCTTTAGCCCTTTTCGTCTGCCAGCTAACCGAATATTTAACCAAAAACCCAGTAATTCACATTTAATTTTCAATTTTCGAACTTCTTTCTTTGCCGTTTAAGGTCCCATTTCCGTGGAGGATGAGGTTGACGTTGATGTGGTCGATTGCAGCGATGCCGAGGAGCCGCCAACCAAGGCCCGTCGCCTGAACCACCATCAGCACCACCACCACCACCACCATCACCACACCAACAACAACAACAATAATAATAACAACAATGTGACTCACAAAAGCCGAAACAGCGCCGGCGCCGTGACTCCACTGGCAGCCGCTCCATCCGAATCGCAGCTCAACACCAGCTCCACCAGCAGCCAAGGACGCTGCTCCACACCGCCCCAGTCCCCCGGAACGGAGGACAGCGAGGAGCGGCTGACGCCGGAGCCCGTCCAGAAGGCACCCAAAATAGTTGGCTCCTGCAATTGCGACGACCTGAAGCCGGTGCAGTGCCATCTGGAGACCAAAGAGCTGTGGGATCGCTTTCACGAATTGGGCACCGAGATGATCATCACCAAAACGGGCAGGTAAGCATCCATCAGTTAGTCAGTCAGCCAGTAATGCAAATAGGTATTAGTTTGAAGCTCAAACTAGTGAGCTACGTGGGTGAGCAGTACCAGTCGGAGGAAAGTGCTGCTAAGTGATTGTTTGTGAAAGTCAAAATAAATTACTAGACAGGCCATAGTATCCGTATAATGGATCTCCATCCTTTTATTTCCTTTCAAGATCTAGCTCATCACTTTTCCGAAAATTCTTTTATTTGAATCTCTGTCTGAATCTGTCTGTCTGGTGTTTTTTCATTAAAAATTTGCTTTTGGTTTCGCCATAAATTGGCTTGCAATGTCAACAAAAATTTTATGCCATCTCAGGGGCTGTGTGGGGTCTTTCGTAAAAGAAAATTGATTTTCCTTACCTGCCGACTGAATTTTCCGCAACAGAAATGTTGGGCAGGGCGTTGCTGTTGTCAGCGGGAGAATGAGAACAAGTTCAATCCAAATGACCACGGGTTGTCCACACCTTTGCTCCCACACACCTGACCACACGCACTCACACACACACATAAACTGGCAGAGGCAGAAACATAGATACATAGATACTGAGCTACAGAGATACATAGATACACCCGCACCCTAATGATATTGTAAAAATCACACCTCGGAAGAGCAGACAGTTGGGCAGCAATCAGGGCGGTCCTCGCCCTTTTTAGCCCGGAGTTATGTCACCTTACGGCTTAGGAGGGACATTAAACCACAGGATACAGGATAGGAGGCACTTTTTTGTTCCACATCACCAGCACCAGCACCGGCTTGGTGCTGGAAGAAGGAAGAGTTCTCGGCCATTGTGCCCATTGTCCGCACTTGTCACAGCAAAGGAAATGTGAGGGAAAATAGTTAAAAATATTAAAAGTAGTGGGAAAGATTCCCCCTCCAGAGCAATAAATTCAGGACTTAACTGGCTGCGTGTGGCTGTAGCTCCCCGAAAGAAATCCGTGACAAAAGGTGAAATCTAATCGAATGTTTTTTGTCTTTTTCTCCTGTGACCCTTCCAGACGCATGTTCCCCACTGTGCGAGTGAGCTTCTCCGGGCCGCTGAGGCAGATCCAGCCCGCCGATCGCTACGCCGTGCTGCTGGACATTATTCCCATGGACTCGAAGCGATATCGGTACGCCTACCACCGATCCGCTTGGCTGGTGGCCGGCAAGGCGGACCCCGCCCCACCCGCACGCCTCTACGCCCATCCCGACAGCCCCTTCAGCTGCGAGGCTCTCCGCAAACAAGTTATCTCCTTCGAGAAGGTGAAGCTGACTAATAACGAAATGGATAAGAACGGACAGGTGAGTTGCGGACATCCAGATAGTTGGATACTTGGATACTGAGGCACTGAGATACTCAGATACTGATGCTGAGGTAGCGATTAGTTGCGAGTGCTAAATGATTGATAATTTGGAGCCTGGAAAAAAAATGTGCAAGGTTGCGGGGCTCAGGTTTTCTTGATTAATGTTGCTTGGCGCGAAAATGGAAAATTGCTAATTTAATTTGTGAACTCGCTGAACTCTTGAATATTTCGTTGGAGGTCAATCATGCACTTGGCACTCGACTTAATCCTACAACCCAGATTCTTAGACGACCATCTACAATAAAACCTTTTCCCCTTCTTGCCTCCTTCCAGATCGTTCTGAACTCCATGCACCGCTACCAGCCCCGAATCCACTTGGTGCGCCTCAGCCATGGCCAGAGCATTCCGGCCAACCCCAAGGAACTGCAGGACCTGGACCACAAGACCTACGTCTTCCCGGAGACTGTCTTCACGGCTGTGACCGCGTACCAGAACCAGCTGATCACCAAGCTGAAGATCGACTCGAATCCGTTCGCCAAGGGCTTCCGCGACTCGTCCCGCCTCACCGACTTCGACCGCGATCCCATGGAGGCGCTGCTCCTGGAGCAGCAGCTGCGCTCCCCGCTCCGCCTGTTCCCCGATCCGCTGATGCAGCAGTTCGCCGCCCAGCAGGGCGATCCTGCCTCCATGGCCCTGTTCGAGAAGGCGCGCCAGCACCTGCAGATGTTCGGCGGCAACTCGCCGTACGCCCAGCTGATGATGCCGCAGATGTACCAGGCGGCGGCAGCGGCAGCCGGACCCCCGCCACCACCCCCAGGGCTGGGGGCATTCCACATGTTCCAGCAGCAGTGGCCGCAGCTTACCGCCGGCTTCTTGGCCAGCGCCAATCAGCAGGCCGCCGCCGCTCAAGCGGCCGCCCAAGCGCAGGCGCAGGCCCAGGCCGCGGCGGCAGCAGCGGCGATGGCCGCCAACCGCACGCCCCCTCCCCCGCCGACGGCGTCCACGCCCTCGTCCACATCCTCCGGATCGCCATCGCCCGATATGCGACCCCGCCAGTTCCAGCGGTTCAGCCCCTACCAACTGCCCGGCGGTCAGGGGCCGCCGCCCTCGGCTGCCGGATCTCCGCCGGCGGTGCCGCTCTCGCGCAGCCCCGCCCACTAGGTCAGTCGACCCGCCGCCCTCAAGTTCTTGCCACGAGCAGTATTAAAAACAAACTACACTGAGGCAAAAATCTAGCTAAAGTCAAGAGTAAAAAATCTAAAAAAAAAAAAAGAAACTATTCTTGAAAGTAAGCGGTTTTTTTTCTCAGCATATACTACTAAAAAAAAAGAGATAATTCGTTTAAATGTTGTAAATTATTTGTTGTTGGAATGAAAACAAAGAAAAACATTTCTCAATATTTATATATTTGTTGTAAAAATTGATTTATTTTTAAGCTGTACAGTTCTTTTCACTTTCCCCTAGAAAATTCATGTAATTTAGTATAATTTATTGTACAAACTTTTCAAATGTTGTTCAAATACTCATCTCAGTGTAAAGTTGGAACAAAATTCACAGAAAACTAAAAACTAAAAGAGAAAATATAAAAATACAAAAATATTGCACGATTGTAAACTATATATAGCTATATAGTGTAATCATTAATCGTTAGTTATGCTATTACATCTAATGATATATTCATAGTATTAACAATAAATTCATAGACGCTTCAGTTAGTTCTATTTATCAGGCAAGAGCAAAAGATTTATTTAGCGTAAATTAATGGAGATTAAGTCCTAAAGTGTATTTAATGTGAAAGCTAAACAAACGTGAAAACGCCGAAAATATTTCAACAAAATTATTGACAAAAAAATCACAAAACAAAACAAAAAATAAATAAAAAATAAATAAAAATATGTGAACCAAAATTTACCAAGTATTAATTATTTAATTCAAGATTGATATCAGAGAGAAGCAAAGTAGAATTTTTAACGACAACATCTCAAGTTTCTTGGAACAACGTATTTCCCTGCTCTTTCCTAAGTAGCGCCCAATAAAAAAAAAAGAAATTCCCATAAATATATCCATTATTACAACCCGACAAACACTCCAAAACTATGCAAAGTAGCCAGAAATCCTGTTTCGATTCCTCACATACAATATCCTGCTCGCCAGCTCGACTTTCTGATCCACATCGCCGTAATTCCTTGGGTACAAGTGTCGCCTTGCCGGCAGAACAAATTGAAATACAGACTGCAATCCTAAGGGGCTGGGAATCCAGATCCATATCCAGATACAGATACACAGCCTACACGCACAGATACACTCGAGAAATTGTTTAACGAATGCATTTTCATGGTCGCCAAAAAGAGAAATTTTTCATTGGGATTTTCGGTTGGGCTCTTGTTCAGAAAATGCGATTGACACGCCAGAGTTCGGGATTTAAGTGGCGTTTTGATGGATGATTGGCCCTGGATTGGGGTTTCAGTCTCTGGTGTGGATAAGCGTATGAAAATCGTATTGAAAGTTTGTTTGATGTGCGTTTGAAAATTTTCATTTTTCCCCAATTTTGATTGAGGGCCCGAACTAATCATAAATGATTGGGTACCCAAGGCCCGAATATATGATAACTATATAGATCCCCGGCCCTCGAAGAGCTCTTTGGCTAATTATAAAGAAATTAACTTGAGGATAAAGATCTTGGAGAGGGAAAGGGAAATACAGGTAATAACACTTCCTCTAATTATATGGTGAACTCATTGAAAAAGGTGCTATCGGCATTTGTCTATCTGGCACCTTGCTTGCCAAATTCGTATTTACTTTCCCTTGGAGCATTATGCATATATCTCTGGGGAACGATCTGGGTGTGATGTGGGACTCGAGTTAATTACAAACTAATCACAAAAACAAACAAAACATTAGGCTATCGCCAGCCACCGATCTTTACAGGAGCCCAACCACTATGTAGTGCCGCAGCACACACACACACTGACTCTCAGATACACATGTCAAATGTCGGGGTAATTTATAGGCCAAGACCGCCAAAGATCCATGTAGTCCAAGTGTCAAAACAAACAGAGCGCCGCCCCACACGAAAATGGTAACAAACTCATCATTTGCCATCCAACGAACAAGCTGAACCGACTCCCTGGGTCTGGGTCTGCTCTGCTCCCTTGGCATAAATTTCCTTTTGGCGTTTTCCTCTTCGTTTTCGTTTTAATTTGAATGTAAATGATGCTGACGCAGCTGTGGATCTCTCCAGCTTCTGGCTTGTGGCTTCTTGTGCCGCTTGCCTCTTGCCTCACGCCTCTGGTTGCCCCCACTGGTGGTTGCAAGCGACCCCAGAAATGGGGAAGTCGTCGGGTGTCTGACGAGGACCAGACTTGTGGGCTAAGGTTAAATGTCGGGTGTCCAACAAACAGTGACAAAATATTTAAATTTTCCGCCGCGACGGGCCGGGCCGGGCCGGGGCGTTTGTAAATATTTGAGCCACTTAATTGGAGGGGCGTGGGTGGGCTGGGCCCGGAATTGATTTATGCCGGCGAAGGGAAATCGATTTGAAAATGGCTCCATTAAAATTAAACATATTTTCGGGTGATATATGGGTTATATCCATTCCACTTGCTCACTGTGATATCAGGCATTTTATTCACAAAATAAAAGGATTAAATGCTCATGTTCCTGCCCACAGAGGATGACTTTGAAAATATGTGGCATTTAGAGCCACGCGCTTGAGACGTTGCAAGCTGAACCAGCAATCAACGCGGCCCCTGCCACGCCCCACTCATTAACCCAAACATGATCGGGCAAAATGTCTAACGGTAGATGGGCGGAATGGGCTGAATGGGCCGAATGGGCGGGGCACGTGCGGCAAAGTGGCGCGGCACGTGTGTCAGAGTGGGGCTCCGACTTTGGCCGACAGCCATGACACGGGAGGTGCGACCAAATCCCTTGTCACCTTGGCGCCACGGTGAAAATTTGTAGAAATTAACATTTTTTGTTCGCCACGGTTTTGTCATTAAATGAAATTGCATAAAAATCAATAAGTTATTACAGTCAAACATCTAAGGACACTATCGTATGGTATAATGAAAAGAATATTATTCAAAAAAATATTCCATTGCTTCACTAAAAACTCTATTTTTAATGCTGCATTTTATACTTAATTATCCAGTTCTATATATTCAAGTTTGTATATATTTCCGTTAATTTAATTTCTATTAACAACTTAGTCAAGTCTTCTAATGACACCTGTAGAAAAGTGCGTCGACTGTCGCTGGTGTCGATGACGATGATGATGTGCAGGTTATGGGGCGGAGTAGAACTCGCAGGCACTCTGAACTCCGTCCGTCATTCCAGCTGGCCGGATAGTAATGACTTTATAAACACAGTCCTAAGCTTGGAGGGGTGAAGGCCTACAAAACTGTCCAACTGTCAGGCTGCTGACTAAGTAACATGCTACACTGGACACCACAACGAAATCAATTAGATGGCCAGAAGCCGAGATGGGAAATCGGAGAACGAACCTCATATATCATTAACAATTTTCATGTCATATTCCGTTTACCTGATATCTTGGAGGGAACCTTTGTCTATCAGCTTGTCACTGTCCCAACGTATCAAACTTGTCAAAGTCATCAAATATTCAAATACATTTTACACATGCAATCACAGAGAAGAAAAACAAATTCTGAATCGTACATGGAATTGAGGTGGGTGGGAGGTCAAATTGTTTGTGACGCCCTCACAAAACTGTAATTACCAAGGAAAATTGATTTTTATACATTATATGCAGGGCCAGTCCAGGCCAGGACTGCTTAAAGTTGAGCATTCTCCGCCGCAAAGGGTCTCATTAAAATCCGTAGAGGGAAACCCGGAAACTAAAGCCTGTCTGTCCACCCATTGAGAACTTAATGCTGCTCCGAATGAATGTTTTTCGGGCAAAATCCCCTCTCGGGAATAAAATATATACGTACACTTTTGTGTGCGTGTGCTGTCTGGGTGTTTTTGTGTATTTTTGGCAATTGATTAAAAGGCTTAACATTTCAGACAATTGGCCCTTTCGGACTGGCCCTGTCTTGTGGTCAGTGTTCCCTTCGGAGTCTGGTATTAGTTGCAAATTAGTTCAAAATGAGAGAATTCTGTTAAATCTCCTGTGCTTAATGTGTGACTTTACGGTCAAGATGGGAAAGCAAACACGTGTCAGATTGTGGTGCCTTAGTTAAGGGGGGAATAGGGTTATTTCACGTAAAAATAGGCACTCTTTTGTGACATATTCGTAGTGAAAAAATTTGAATATAATTATTGGAATAAATGGTATGTCGTAGTACGATGTTTGAAGAACATTGTGACTAAGTTTTATCAAAATATATAAAGAATTTCTTGAGCAATTAGGCACTCATGTAAAAAGTAAAATAATAAAAGGAAAATAAATATTTTAACAACCCTACTTCCCCCCTTAAATTGATTAACCCACAGGTTATCATCTTGTGGCGACGAAGCTGTGGAGAGATATGTTTGTAGGCTGAACGAACAGTCTTTTTCTGAAAACTATGGGAGCCGGAACGTATATTTACTTCCTGCTGCTGCTTGGAACTTTGAACTTGGCAGCCAGCTTAGATCTCAACGAAAGGATCTTGAAGAGTATCACTGCCAATGTCAATGCCACCGTCGATCCCTGCGAAGACTTCTACCAGTACATCGGTGGAAACAATAGAAAGCGCCATGAGACATCTTACACAAAGCAAATAGGTTGGAATTATTTTGAATTATGTAATGTGGATTTCATGCAACTTTTTTCTCAGGTGAAATCAGTGAAAAGTATGTCCAGAGATTAGTTCCGATCTTTGAGGACCTGCGTCAAAGGAAATTCATCGATGAGCTAGGCGTGGAGGAAAAGTTGTGGCGTTTCTATAAGAGTTGCGAAAGATCCATTAATGCCACGGGATCGGAACGCGCTTACCTGAACCTAGTGCCTCCGGCTAAGAAACTCAAGTGGCCCCAGTTTTACTCCAGTAGCCGCGAGTGGCAGAGTGAAAAGTTCAACTTCATGACCACACTGGCTAATTTACGAAATTATGCCTTAAACGACGTATTTTTCGACGTACGCATTTTAGGGAATTACTATCATAATAGTCGCGATATAGTGACTATTAATGCGCCACAAATTGATGAAATCTTTCCCAGTGAGACCTCGCTGAAGGATCTTCTTATCCGACTAGACTTTTCTCTCCTAAGAGCTACCTACCTTGCCAGATCCATCTGCCGCTTGGATGGGGAAGTTCGCCAGTTGCCCCAAGAATCAGATTATTTCCCGACGATCCTTACTGTAGACGAAATGGAGGATGAGGAAAATGGAGGTCTAGAGTGGAGCAAATTTCTAAAGGTCTATCTAGGCACAAAAATTAACCGGGATCTTGAACTGCAAGTCCTAAACATTGAGTACTTCAAGAGCTTAGGTCCTCTTCTAGAAAAATACGATAGCGAAGTTATAGCCTCATACATCATGGTTCGCTTCGTGCAGTTCATGAAAAATGTCGGATATTATCCTACCGGGGACAATTCCTACGATTGCATAAACGTCGTGAGATACCAGATGCAATATGCTACCAAGCTATTGTACGAGGATCGATACTTAGGAGGCGACGAACTACAGAAATACCAGTCAGAAATCAAAAAAATTTTTGAGGCTATTGGAACGAAGCTTTTAAAGAAACTGGAGGAGAACCACTTTCAACTGAACGAAACTCAGATTTCCGCCCTGAAACAAAAGATCTTGTCCATAGAATTCAACCTGGACAGTATGCCAACTACTGTGAGTCACCGCAGCTTCGTTAACGATCTGTACTGGGATATCCAGTTAACTGGTGACGAAGACTATCCCGCTGCCCAGTTACAAGTCCTAAGATCTTTTACTCGTAATGAAACGGGATCCATCGGTATAGGATATTCTACCTTTCCAATCAACCCGATCGAAACATACTACACCCCATTAATGTTTATGGATTTCGAAAATGTTTTACACATCGAGTCAGCACTCCTGCAAGAACCTTACTTTGTGGACAACAGCCATGATATCTTCAAAATGAGCTTTTTGGGCGTTAATATAGCATGGCACTTCATTTATGAAATGTTACCTCCAGGAATACATTTTGACACGAAGGGCAACATCTACGATTTGTTAGATGACTTTGCAGATAATGTGCACTTTAATGATGGGTTGGAGTGCGTTAATAAATCCCAGCCGGAAGATCTACTTTGGAGCACAAATTATATCATTGCTGTACAACTCGCCTATGACACCTATTTCGACTCCGATTCTATATTCAACCAGACGCAGCCTGACTCTACTCCGATTCCCCTGAAGCAGCTTTTCTTTCAAAACAGCGCTAAATTGTTTGACGTGTACCTTGAACCGTCTTCCGCCATAGATTCAGAAGCTACGACTCTGAAGCTCATCTTTGCGAATACGAAAGCCTTTTCGGACGCCTTCAAATGTCCCTTATCGGCAGATGGCATGAATCCGACCGTCAAATGTAAATTCTTTGAATCGTAATAGAAAATATACATACAATTTGTACACCTTATTAAAATATTCAAATAATATATACTGGGTGTACCCCATTCAATGTATACTATTGATTTTTTAGTTTCAACCATTTAATCATTGAACACAAATAAAACCTCATGTTATTGAAATACTTTAAACAATTTTTTGGAGAGTGACCCCGAGGTTAGTGTCTTGATAAGAGGAACAAGCCTCTCAGATTACTTTTTTGGGTGCTTGCCAAAAGAATCTATTTTTATGAAAATAGTTTAAAGGGGAGTACAGTAAATATGTTATTAAAACACAGTTTTTTTTTTCTAAAAAGGGGTTTAAATAGTAAATTATTTTGGTGAAACCTATTTTTTTTTAACTTGTTAAAGTAGAGTCCTGTAAAAGTCATAACTCGCTTATATTGCTTGTGTTTCCGCTTGTTTTATTTTTAATTTTTTGTGTTATAATATATGGCTTAAAACCATACAGACAGCGCTATGCAAATACCGCCACAATAAATTGATAAACATTTTTTGTTATTTTTCGCCTGTGCATTGCCAAGTTGAAATTTATTGATTTCTATGATATACGCTGACATTTTGATGAAACGTTGCCATTGAGTGCAGATAAGCATAAGATATGTGCGGTATACTTCGTTATGTGATACCTTCAAAGCGACAAAAAAAAAAAAACAACGAAACGAATTTGTAAAATCAGAAAACGTGTTCTGGCCATGTAGCATGCAAATGAAAACACGAAAAAATAAGAAGAAAATCGAATTAACTTCTGGTTGGATTGTCTCGGCAATAATTTGAGCCCTCGCCCCTCGAAATGACATAAAACTAAGCGAACAGAGACTCACTTCATTAGCAGCTATCATATGCTTGTCCGGACATCTTCCCGGGGAAAGGTACAAACCCACAAAATTAAAAACATAAACACAAATAGTAAAAATTCAATAAGCTAAGGAGAAGTTGTAAAAAAAATCTGCGGGCTCGACACGAATCTGTTTAATTGTTTTCTCTTTCTTTCTGATTAGTATAAATTATGCAGAAATCGTAAAAAGACTTGAATGATTTATGTGTATGCAAAAAATGAAGAAGATTAAGTCCGCGCCTGTCGCATTAATATCTGTGCTAAAAATGAAGCAATAGATTAATAAATAAAGCATAAGGCGAGGAAGGGCAGGGCCAACTTCAAAATGCAGTCGTGAACTTGCCATGTCTGTGGTCAGCTCTTTCTTTCTTCTGCCAGCCAAGGTTTCCCAAGACAACTCCCCCAAAGTCGCGAATCGCTAAGTAGGCATTGATTTGCTGGAGCTTGTACCCGTAGCAGTTAAATAAAATAAAGAAATGACACGAATTGGAAAGACCGGTGACCTGCACCCAGAAAAAGATACAAAGGTAACCACCAACCCCTGGAAAAAGGCAAGTGAATTTTCTGTCACTTGCCAATTTTTCCCCGCAATTCGGTCGACGGGGAAAAGTTCGTGTTCAACCACCAACCGAGGCACTGAGGGAAAACAATTTTTGATGGGAATATACGCTTTTTTTTTGGGTTTCTGGTACCGGGGACCATTGAAATTATTGACACCAAATGACATTTTGCAAGTATGTTGCACTTGTCTCATTATTACTGCCACATGTGTGTACGTGCCACACGACTCACGAGGCTTTGATGTTCCTCAGAGTTCGGCACTTGTCATTTTTATGGCCAAACATATTTCCGAATATGTGTGTATATACTCCATACATATGTATATAGACTCACCATCCCAGACGTGTGCGTGGGAATACTCCTCCGGCTCTTTTTGTGGGTGCCGATATGTAATTGCTAATTTTGTTATGCGATATGTTTGGGAAATGGGAAAAGGAAAGGAGTTTCCCAGTTTGAGAGTTTCAA
This sequence comes from Drosophila atripex, assembly GCA_035045925.1. Lineage (NCBI taxonomy): Eukaryota > Metazoa > Arthropoda > Insecta > Diptera > Drosophilidae > Drosophila > Drosophila atripex. The sequence continues at coordinate 15,102,656 of JAWNOP010000070.1, forward strand.
GTGCAGGATATGGCCATAGAGTTGGGTTAGGAGCTCTAACATCTTCCCTGGCTGTTGCCAAGCAGTCTGCACGTCTCGAGACTTTGAAGTTCACAATTGCAACCGCACAAATGTGCCACATGTGGCTGTGTTTACTCACTACTAAAATAATGGAAACATGTTGTAAAAAAGTATAAATTTACTATGTAAACAACAACGAAATTGGCTCCCACTGAATTATGAATGGAGCGAAGCGCACGCACCCAGATACGCGGATACCCAGATACATTTGTATCTGTATCTTCACGTATATTTTGGATGGTAGGAAATCATTAAGTAGATGTTTATGTTGCTGGTTGCTTTCATGTGGTCGTCGTCACATTTTTTTGTTCAGCCTTTGAGAGAAACTGTCGCTTCTGATGTGGTTCTGCAAATTGCACAAAACACACACTCGCACACCAGAACACATGCAGGCCAAGCGCAATTATGGCCAAGTTATGGTGACCAAAGGTAATAAAAATATGGAATTGGGGTGGTCTATATACCAGGTCGCATATACAGCATTTGTACATATGAATGTATATCTATGAGTGTATTTCCGCTCCTGCAATTTCGCCATTATGCGACTATAATCAAGTTGTTAACAATTTGTTAGAGCCAACTCCCGGGCAGGTTTCACGGATCCGTGGATTGCGTGGCCACTCCGTCCACGCATAACGAGAAAGTCCCACAAAATATGTACAAATTATTTGCTATGCGTAATTTGTGCAAATAATACGCGTAATTGTCCCTCATGAGAGGGGCGGACGGGCCCGGCCCGGCCGGAGGCGTAGGGCTGTTCGGTTTGGCGCAACATCAAAGCTAATGGCCACATGATGTACACTTTTTAAATGAATCGAAACCGAAAACAAACATCTGAAACGGGGAAATTGTTGCTGCCTTTTTTTATGGCACAAACAATAGTAAAATGAAATTTAAGGCGGCAGGCGACAAAGTAAACACCATAATAAATGCGGAGTTTTTTTTTTGGATTTAAAAAAACGAATGGGGAATGCTCTATAATTTGGCAGGATCATAAGATACGGTAGTTTTTAGTAAATAATGAGAAAACAATACCTCATATAACATCAGTAGAGGAGGGTTATATTTTTTTATTTTTTTAAGGCACTCTTTATATAGATATGGTGTAAATTTGTATTTTTATTAAATATAGTATATTTATTTTAATTTAGATCTTACTATGCCTCATCCCCTTGGATATAAAAGATAGATTTTATACTGATTAAGGAACGAATCCTACTCTAAAACACCCTACTCTAAAACCCAAAAAAAGAACACCCACAAAGCCACATCAAAGGGCGCTTAGCTGGCTCATTTGATTGATGTACAGATGATGAAATTGGGAGGTAATAACATATTTTGGAACAAGGGAAGTGGTAGAGGACCTAGAACGGAAGTATTTAGACCAAATTAAATCATTAGCATTGACCAACTACATTGCGAATAAGTAAGTAATTCAACTAATTAGGATATCCTTGATTTTGTTTCGCTTGTGGACGGCGATGTGTGACCTTGGCTGGTTGTCAAGGTTGCCGAAATGCAGAACCATTAACTGCGTGTGGCACTTCATTATGGACGTTTAGAGCTCAACAAAGAAGGTATTGATAGGGCCTAAATGGCTTTATGGCCGAGAGTGTCCTTGGAGTGCAAACGAGTAATGGGAATCACTCACCTTGATTTTTAGTGTTTGACATTTGACACGCGCATTTACGAAATTAATAATGGTATCTTTAGCAGCGTACGCGTGTACCCGGCCGCTTCACGGAAATCCTTCAACATCCGCGGGAGTCGGCAGTGCTTGTAAAATTTTATTGATTCCGTTTTGTCTGTCAGTGTATCGAATATGGCCTAGTAGAGTCGAGGCTTTGTCCTCCTCGGAGTCGGAAGACTGTTTAAGTAGTCTTCGTGCTGCTTCAGTTGAGGGACACGCGACAGGAGCTGGTGACAAGTTTTTGTTTTCGCTGGGAAAGTTTACGGACTGCCATCCGTCCCTGAATAGAGCATCTCAAGGACTCACGGCCGGACGTGCGACGAACTAGTCCTTGGAACACACACCCATCTAGCTGTGGGAGATGCCAGGGACAAATATTCTTTGGGGCGAGCTCTAAATGAGATCTCTGAAATACATACATATATTATTATTGTCAAGGGAAATATTGTCAAGGATATTTTGTAGGTTGTTTTTTAAGACATTTATAAAATAGATTGATCTAGACTTTAAGTAATTTATTCACCTAAGAACCCTTCCTAGAACATCTCCCACAACTTTTATCAAGAAATCATTTTACACGTGTTTTGGGCAGGCA